>CM064326.1:317384909-322384909 GCA_032595735.1 Pelochelys cantorii | reverse complement strand
CTCTATGATGTGTGCTATGTGGTCTATGAAGGAGAGAAAAAAAGGACACAGGAGTGGGAAGGGCAGGGAAAGGAAGGGATAAAAAGAAGAGGAAAGAAACTGGAATTAGTAAAAAATCAGAAATAGTTTCAAATCAACAATGTTTGCAGCAAACCCATGCAGAGGTTTCCAGGATCAGCAGAACTCTGGCATCATTAGGAGTGTTTAGGAACAATGAATGATGCCCATGTTACCACTGCAAGGGATATCACAAGCAAACAAGCATGGAAATGGACAGGTATACAGATGGAAGCAGGAGTTAATTCTTTTTTTTTAATAAGTAACTAGCTACTTCAAACAATATATACACAAATATAAATATCTAGTCCAATGTCACTCTAATAAACAGAAGATGAATTAAAACTCAGTTGTGTTGCTTTTTGGAACAAAAATGCTTTGTTATTTTCTCAATCGGGTTTTCACACATATGCAAATCTTACAAGAAAGAACGCTAATTCCTTCAGGCTGCCGTTAAGCAAGATGAATGTGTCTGCTGAAGGGGGTTGGCCCAGTTAGTGCTACAGATGGGACTTAAAACTAAAAAGAAAAAATCTGAATTTACAATCTGATACCAAAACACAATGCTTATGAACAGTTTACTCAAATGCACAGATAAACACTACTGTAAGCTGTTCAAACATCTCAGAAGATACATACCTTCATCCCTGGAATAGTCTTCACCAGAATGTGGTTCAAACAAATAATCTCCAGTTGCAAGCTCAAATGCCTAGAAAATAACACATACATTTATAGGTATTTCAGAATAATTTTTAATATTGGAATTTTGACAGTGAAATGAGAATTACTTTCAAAGCAAGTGTTTCCAAAGGACCTGTAATAAGATTTAAATCACATAAAAAGTTACTTACCTAGGAACTGCAGTTCCTTGAATTCACTGACAGCATAGAAGCACAGTCTTGGGAGAAAGTGCATGTGCTTGTGATCAGACCCATCTAGTGCAAGAGCATTAAACCTTTTTCTTTCAGATAAAAACTCCACTGCCCACCTATGCTGCAACAACTGATTTTCTGTATATCCAGTAGATTAAAAGCCAGGGCCAGTGTTAGAGAGGAGAAAGCAGGGCAATTACCCAGGGCCTCACATCACAGTGGATTCTGCAAAACTAAGTTGCTTGGGCTTTGGTTTTCAGCCCTGGAAGCCAGTGAGTCTAATGCCAGCTCTTTTTGACGGACACCCTGAAATCTGCTCATGTTCCCCAGGGGGCCCAAACACCTGGCTGAGAACCGCTGCTCTCGAAAGCATGCTCCCTTGCAACACTCATGATTCAGCTCTAGTAGCAGCAAGCCTTCACCCCCAGTTCATTTCTTTGTACTTAATCAGAATCTATACCTTAGACTGAAGAACTGGACAAAATGGACAAAACGTGGGAACCTATGCTCACAATCCACCTTGTAATTCCTGGAGTCTGAATTTACTGGGTAAGAAATGTTACCTTTGAGTGTTGTCAACAGATAACTGCTTTCGGGAGGTTAATTAACAACATCAACCCTTAAAGGAGGAGATTCTGAAGAAAGCCAGTTAAATAAAGATTGCTAAGTATTCCCCTTAATTGCACACAAGATTCTGAAACCAAACCAATATAGTAATGCTGCGTCAATGTGTGATTCAAACTATAGTTAGCAGTTTTATGCTTCTCAGAAACAAAAACACTTCTGAGACGTGCAGTTTCATCTGCAGGACTCTAGCTTTCCAAAATCCAGTGACTGAAAGCTGGTAAAGTTCGAACAGGAAATAAGACACACATTTTTAACCGTGATGGTAATTTACCATTCGAACAGATTATCCAGAGATGTACACAAAAATGGCCATACTGGGTCAGACCAAAGGTCCCTCTAGGCCAGTATCCTGTCTGCCGACAGTGGCCGATATCAGATGTCCCAGAGGGAGGGAACACAACAGGTAATCATCACGTGATCCCTCTCCTGTCATCCATTTCCAGACAAACAGAAGCTAGGGACACCATTCCTCACACTCGTGGCTATCAGCCATTGATGGACCTAATCTCCATGTATCTCTCTAGCTCTTTTTTGAACCCTAAATAAACTCTTCATGACTTAGGGTATCTAAATATAGTTGGATGTGTTTCTACTGGGGATGTTAAAAACGGATATTATTGTAACTATGTAGCCGCAAAAATTTTTAGTGGTCACATGCTAACTCCCCAGGAACGGGGCTGGCAGTCCTTGCGCTCCTGGCTGCAAGGTCCCACTCCGAGGGAGCCAGCTGCCACCCCATGCTGCAGACTCTCATACAGAGTCAGCAGCACAGGGCAGCATCCAGCTCCCTGGGAGCTGGAGAGTGCAGAGAGTCGGTTTCTTGCGCATACCGGCTCCTGCCGTAAAAAGATACAGCAGTGAGGGACAGTTCTTGCCTGATACAGAGGCAGCAGTGTAGGGCGTGAGCCAGCATATAACCATCTGGGTTACCTGCTTAAACAGCTACACTCTTACATCCCTGGTTTCTATCTAGTTCAATTACAAGTTGTTCAGTTAGGTACAGAAATCCCTGAATTAAATTCTATGTCTTATGATACAAATAAAGGAAGTCAGACTAGGACATCATAATGGTCCCTCAAGGCCTGAAGATGAAGATGAAAGAAACCCTCTTGAATTCAATGGCAAAATTCTTCATAATACAAAGAAGGTTAAGATTTCATGCCATGAATTCATAATATAATGTATCCTAAAACCTCCAAGGCAAAGAAACACCTCCCAAGGTATACACATATGTATACAAATTTTGATCCATTTAGACAATCCCTGGGCAAAACTTTCTTTCCCTAAATTTATCTGGATAGTCTACAAGTCAGCTATGTGATTTACAGAAAAATGTAATTCTAAGTAGGGAAACACTGTCAGACACATTTTACTGAGACAATAAAAACATTAAACTAAATTTTTCAAGATCAGAGTGGGTCAGTGATTTACACATGTCCGGCAACATGTTGTATTCAAAGCCATTAAATTCAGGGGCTTCAGGACTGGAAAAATAATACGGCCCTGAGCTTGTGAAGGGAGACCGAGATGATTTGGAAAATGAACTGGAAATTCCAAAGTCAAGGTAGGAACTCTGAGAAGCAGAAATAGCAAGCTCAAATTAGAGTTGAGGTGATATAGCTCTGTCATGCCTGATTGCCCTGAAGACTCTTGGTAACAGAGATAAAAAGGCATACCAGAAGGCATTATTTAAAAAGTGGAAGTTAAATCCTAGTGAGGAAAATAGAAAGGAGCATAAACTCTCTCAAATTAAGTGTAAAAATATAATAAGGAAAGCTAAAAAAAAAAAAGAGTTTTAAGAACAGCTAGACACAAACTCAAAAAGTAATAGCATTTTTTTTTTAAGTACATCAGAAGCAGGAAGCCTCCTAAACAATCAGTGGGGCCACTGGACGATCAAGATACCAAAGGAACACTCAACGACAATAAGGTCATTGCAGAGAAGCTAAATGAATTCTTTGCTTCAGTCTTCACAGCTGAGGATGTTAGGGAGATTCCCAAACCTGAACCATTCTTTTCAGGTGACAAATCTGAGGAATTGTCCCAGATTGAGGTGTCATTAGAGGAGATTTTGAGACAAACTGATAAACTTAATACTAACAAGTCACCGGGATCAGATGACTGGCATTCAACCAAAAGTTCTGAAAGAACTCAAATGTGAAACTGCGGAACTATTAATTGTGATCTGTAACCTAACCTTTTAATCAGCTTCCATATCTAATGACTGGAATATAGCTAATGTGATGTCAATATTTTAAAAGTGCTGTAGAAGTGATCCTGACAATTACAGACCAGTAAGTCCAACATCAGTACTGGGCAAAGTAGTTGAAACTGTAGTTAAGAATAGAATGTCAGACACATAGATGAACATTATTTGTTGGGGGAAAGCCAACATGGATTCTGTAAAGGGAAATCATGCCTTACTAATCTACTAGCGTCTCTGAGGGGGGTCAATAAGCATGTGGACAAAGGGGATCCAGTGGATATAGTATACTTAGATTTGCAGAAAGCCTTTGACAAGGTCCCTCACCAAAGGCTCCTGAGTAAAGTAAGTTATCATGGGATAAGAGGGAAGGTCGGTTCATGGACTGATAACCAGTTAAAAGACAGGAAACAAAGGGTAGGAATAAATGTAAGTTTTCACAGCAGAGAGCGGTGTCCCCCAAGGGTCTGTCCTGGGACCAATCCTATTCAATTTATTTATAAATGATCTAGAGAAAGGGGTCAACAAACAGTGAGGTGGCAAAATTTGCAGATGATACCAAACTGCTCAAGATAGCTAAGATCAAAGCAGACTGTGAAGAGCTTCAAAAAGATCTCACCGAACTAAGTGATCGGGCAACAAAATGGCAAATGAAATTTAATGTTGATAAATGTAAAGTAATGCACATTGGAAAAAATAATCCCAGCTATACATACAATACGATGGGGACTAATTTAGATACAACTACTCAAGAGAGAGATCTTGGGAGTCATTGTGGATAGTTCTCTGAAAACATCCATTCAATGTGCAGCAGCAGTCAAAAAAGCAAAGAGATTGAGGTGGGTTTTTTTTACCATGATCCTTCAGAAAAATCTTAATCCAAATCAGATGAAAGTGAGAAGCCATCCATGGCCACCTGGATCGAAGGAGGAGATGTCCTCACTAATGCAGAAGATAGTACCAGATTTCTTAACAGAATGTGTATGAAATGTAGCTGGTCTTTGAGAATCTCAAAAGAGTCCTATATTTTAAAAATTGATTCCCAGATAGCAAAGTTCATATAGGTAGAGATTATGTGGTGTGTCGAAATTAATTTCTTGGAGCAGAATAAGTATGTGTGGGAATAAAAAACTGATTAGCAGAAACTCTATTAACAAATGTATGGGGACAGAGACCTAGGATATTGAAGTCACATGCAGAGGTGTTTTGACCAAGAATAGTCAGTGTGAGCCTCAAGCCTCATCAGATCCATGCTTCTTGTTCTACTTCAGTGCAGAACAGAAACTTGGTAACACCTCAAACCTGATTCAGCTTCTCCCTTTGTCTTCTTGTGTAGCTTTGACTCCATGCTTTAAACAGTGCATAACACAAAGTGAATGGAACTGACAAGGCTGGACTGTGATGCTGAATCTAATACTGACAATCAAACAATTGTTTTTCAAACAATCAACATTAAATAACCAGAATAACAATTAAAAGTTTGCTAATTATAGTAGCAAGGAAAGAAACGGCCACAACAAAGAGGATTCAAAACTTTTGGTCTGTGGCAGTCAAAAGGCTCTGGAGTTGGGTCACAGTTACTTTTCCTTATATAAATTTACATCCAGATGGTTGGTGCCTCAGAAAGCAAGCACAGAGCCATAGTAGCTCAGTGCCAAGACAGCCTGCACTCCTGGGGAACTGTGCTATCATTACTTATGTCTACAATACAAACTAGGAGGTAATTCCCCGCTTGTGTACACATACTCACACTAGCCCAAAACTGTTTTGGATACATAGTCAACATAGCCAAGCTGTGCCTCCACTACTGCTACTTGTGCAACTATGGCTGAACAGTTATTTTACACTTGTGCTAGCTTGCAAAATATGTGTATTGGGGATGTCAACATATAGACAAGTATACAATTAACCGATAAGCCTAAGCAGCAAGCCCGGGGAGCAAGAGTTGGTGTTGGGGGGGAGCTGGTTTAAAAGCCTGTCCCCCCAGCACCAGCGCTGCAGTGCCGCCTTTTCCCTGCACTGCTACGTCTATCAGAGGCAATGGGGGGAGGAGGGGGGAGGGAGAGCAGGGGAGACTGCTTCAAAGCAGACTCTGTCCACAGCAAGCCCAGGCCAGTCACAGGCAGAGGCTGAGTGGCAGCAGCAGCCCCTGTCGTCAGGGGGCCTTAGCTCCTTGCAGAGCAGCCTTCATCCATGGAAAGCTTCTCCCCCCTCTCCCCTCCCCCCTCCCAGACAGGGGCTGCTGCCACCAGGCAGCTGGTCTGTGTGGGGAGCTGGTTTTTAAACTGGCTCTCCCTGCCACTTGACACAGAGGCAGCAGTGCTGAGTGGCAAGGGGCTCCCTGGGAGTGGGACCGGGAGCGCACTGGCTGTCAGCCCCATTCCCAAGGACTATCGAATAGTCATGTAACCACAAAGATTTCATGCGGTTACACGACTATTCAATTATCTGATATCTAACATCCCTAATGTGTATACAAGCAATGGAATCACACGCCCAACTCAGAACATAGAGAGCCTGTGATGGGGTATCTGTCCCAAACTGGCCTGTAAGGAGTTAATAGAGCCCTAGGAAGATATACAGGAGGCAGACAATGAGAGAGGGGTTGCAAGGAGTAGTGAATCAGGGTTGGGCTGGCTCATATAAGAGCTGTACAGCAGAGCAGCTCCGTTTAGCTGCTTGCTTAGCAAGATGATGCCCCGCCAATGCCGCCAGTCTGCATGGGAGCTTTGAACTTTTGAGCAGAGCTCAGAAAATAGCTGCACAGCTTACAGGAAACTTAGGTCCCACCCCATCACAGAGCATAATAATTTCAATAATATAGTACTCTTTTTTACGTATTTAGTCTAAGCTTTACAATTTTTATCAGTCTCAGCACTCATCTAAGTTACACACTAAAAGAAAGCCACTAGTCAATACTGGCTGAAAAATGTGGTGAATGTGTAAAGATTTGTTACATTAGCTTACCTCTCTGCTTGAGAACATTCAGTAAAATATATCTATTTTTCCATTAATGGCGCTAAAGAAGAGCTTTATTACTAAATTATTTCTGAAAGTATGCAACAATACATACAAGGAAACATATATTTTTATATGAACATCAAGATTACATTGTTCTTTGAAGTAAATATTGACCTTAAGTTTACCTTGATCTATGTTTATCTCTTGAATCAATAAATCTTGATGTTCACTTTAGCAGGTAATGTCTCTTTATACTTTGTTAATGTCATTATACACGAGTGTGCTAAGACAACAAAATTCATTGAGTTCCCAAAGACCAGTGATCTTCAGTGACCTCCCTGGAATTATCAGTTGGCAATTTCCCAAAGGTATCAAAAGAAAAACAAATCTAGACATAAGTGTTTGAAGGAGATCATAGCAGTTTTAGCAGCAGAACTTGCTCATAGAAGACATTCCACATATAAGAGGAGTCATGGAAGGAATTGCAAAAACACGGATTATGACAGAAGTGTAATAAGACCATTTGTTCCCTGTAGAATTCTCGATACAAAGACAGGTGATAAAAAGGCCAAACACACAAAAGAAATTTGCCTTATCTTAGCTTGATAAAGACTGATATACAATATATACATAAGCAGTCACAGAGGATGTGAAATTAACGTTCATTCCCTACAGCCTGCTCTCAAAGCCACTCTAATGCCATTAGTGTTTGTTTATTAGGCATCTTTTTCCATTTTGCTCTATTTTTGGTTCTCATACTGTATCTACCCTTATGATACCTTTGGAAGGTAATTTTCTTTCTGTGTACAGCATTCTTCAAAGCAAAGCAGCAGTTACTAGTTAACAAAAGCAATGAATACTGCCCATATCTGCTGATGGAAAAATTTGCACAAGTATTTTACTTTGTGCACAGCATCTCTTACTGGAATCTATATTTGTTTCACTTAATAGCTTTCTAAATTGTTTACTAACTTGCAGCATCTCTCCTCCATTTCAAAATGCAAGGCAAGCTGCCTTCTCTGATTCTAGTATCAGTCTATCATCTGCCTCCTTCCTATGGAACAATGTTAATTCTGCCATATTTTATATTTGTTTTATATATTTTTTCCTTACTACCACCACCTGAGAAACCATGAGGGTCTCATTTGTTTTGCAACCAGACTTGGAATTCTCCAGGTTTTTTAAAAGATGCCAATTCCTGTGCAAAGTAAGAAAGTTTGTTACACACCTTGGTATTAGGGATGTAAAATCCCATTTAATTGGTTAACCGTTTAAAGGTAGTGTTTAACCAGATAACCGATTAGAGGGGGAGCGGGTGTGGGGGCCGTTACAGCCCTGTTGGGCTGGAGTGGCCTCTTGCCTGCCACAGTCAGACTGGAACGGGCCTCCGATCATAGGCAAGGGCTCCTCCAGCCCCACTGCTCCTGGACCCTGCACAGGCTGCTCCTGGGTACTGGTGAACCATTCATTACCTGGCAAGCAACACCTGTTAAGGGTGATGCTTCCCAGGTAACTAGTTACCAGTTCATATCCTTACCTGGTTATGTGCTTTTTACATGCACTAACATGATGGTATCATCGGGTTCATGAAGTGCCTTTGGAAACACATTCACTCTCTCTAAAATTCTTGATAAGAAAATTAAGAGAACTACTACAGCATTCTCTTAGAGGAGAGAATGTGAGTAAATATATTTGGTCTCAAACCTGCATAAACTTGCACATGTTTAACTTTAATAATGTGAGTAATCCCATTAATTTGAATGGGACTGCTACAATGGGAATGCTAAACCTGCGTGTTTGCAGGATTGGGACTTTACGCTGTAATAAAATTATTTAATAGAATTCTCCCCTCATTTTAGAAGGATGTCCACTCTACAAAAACATCCCTCTCACTACCCAGGTTCTCTTTGGGGAAGCAAAAAAGCCAAGTACAAGTTTCCTCCTGCCATCCTACAATTATGTTTTGTTTCCTATTGCTCACTTCTAAAAGTTGTTGTTTATAAATGCAATGGTGCTGTTTTTCTTCAGTGATCCAAATCTCTCTGAAAGCCACTTTTACTGAGTGCCAATATACACCCACCCACACAAACATAACAGAAAGAGTTTCTTCTATGATCAGGCTCCCCTAGTAGCCTTGCACTTTAATGACTTGTCCCGCACCAGGGGATTAGTCAGACGAGGTGAGGTACTCTGCCACTGGCCCCCTAGCTCACCACCAGATCCACTTCCGGCCTGTTATCCTCCTGCCAACTCTGCTAGGCTGCCATATGGCCCTGTCTTCCCTCCCGGGTTGCCACACAGCCCCAGCCCCAACTTCACTGATGACAATATGCAACTATGAACTATAGTGTGCTGATGATATTATTGACAGGTATTATGATTTTATTCTGGTTTCTTTTGAATAGAAAAGGCATCCTTGAAAAGACAAATTATCAGTTATTTGTATGAAACCTAATAATGTGTTCTAAACAACTTACTTGATTTAAAATGTTCATAGTGAGGTGAATGAAGCTTGCTAGATTATAATGTACAGTATGATGTGGGAGAGGAAGATGAATATAAACATTTAAGGAAAGCACCAGACCATTTCCGCTGTTCAACAGAACACACATCAAGTCTCTTATTCTTCTTTCTCCTGCTATTAAAGCTTCTTTACTTTTTTCCTTTTAATCCTTTCTAAAACTTATTTTTATCAGTTTCCCTTCTACAACTAACTTTCCACCTCTTGATTATATAAAGTATGAGACACACGGTCTTTTCCTTATATTATGTAAACATTTTTTAAAAATTCTGGAACTTACAGAAAGCATACACCTAACCCACTCCATCAAAAAAGCTTATTTTTCATGTTATTTCCATTATCTTCTCTCCTCTTTTCTGTATGTTATCTATGGTTTCTTCCTGCAAGCTGCTGAGCACCCACAACTCCCACTAGATTCAGTGGAAGTTGCACATAATCAGAACCTCTCAGGATATGGCTCTCACACCAACAGTTAGAGCACCAAGCAGACAAGCAGAGCTGTCAATGTTTCACACAGGAGTTGTTTTGATTCATAAAACTTGCAACGTGTTCAAATGCAGAGAGATCTGGCAGAGCTTTTAAATTCCTTGAACCACTTCATACCTGACAATTTAAAGGATTCAAAGTTGCTGCCTGCAGAGTTTGGAATGTATAAGGTACAAGAAGCCCACAGTAGCAAATAACTGCACTTAAAGCCTGTGGGCCTTGTAAGCTAGATAGCAGTCTGACAAGTCACCAGCAAGCTGATCACAAAGTTAGCTAGATAGGTTGCACCTACAAACCTGAACTCTTTAAAGTAAAGAAAAAAGAATATTTATAGACCAAAAATATGTTAAGGTGAAATAGCACTGAGTGGATCTAGACCGTACCTAGAGAGAACAACAATTAAAAAGAAAGGAATTAACAGGTAAGATAAATTTACAAGAACCTAGGTATTTGAGATACATATTTAATGTATAAATTCTCTGAACTCCACCATCCATAAATAATCTAACTGATATGACCCCAAGTGTATAAATTCTCTGAACTCCACCATCCATAAATAATCTAACTGATATGACCCCAAGAAACCACCAAGTTTGATTTCTGTCCTTTGCTTTTTTTTTTTTTTTTCCTTTCTTTTTGGAATGCCGGTGAATACTTCTATTTGCAGGTCTTGTAATTCCAGGGTATGTTGGTCCAATTCACAGTCAATATATCTGAAAAAAAATCCACTTTTTGCCACAAAGACAACATACCAATGTGGATGGAGCATTTATACTCTGTATCTTTTAAAGTAGACATCAAAATCACTGGAAACTGAGTTGCAATTTTAACTGTGATTGGCTAATACTACCGTGACTACTCCAAACACTAGATTTACTAAGATTCTAATCTCTGCAGTTTTTAAATACTCATTTTTTCAATATGAATGCCCCACTATCCTTTTCATCTTCCAGGCTTACAAACTCAGTGTAAAATGTAACCCTCTGCCATACCCCACATCCACTATCTGGAGAAAAATAGTTGTGTATGGGGTTATTTTTAAATGTGGTACACCAAAAATGCTTCACACTAGAAAACAAAGTTGTTCTCTCTCTCTCTTTCTTTCTTCCTTCTCAAAGAGCTCTTGCATACAGAATGTTACAAAATAAACCTTCTGAATCTTACCTTTTGCTCCTTGAGGTCTCTGCAAAATTATTTTAATTTTGTTTTTAAAATCACTTCTACAGTATAATAGATTTACCTAATTTAAAAACAAAAGTTACTTGCATCAGATCTTACAATCATTAAGAATTAGATAAGTTCATAGAGGAGAGGTCCATCAATGGCTACTAGCCAAGATGGTTATGGATGTAACGCCATGCTCTGAGTGTACCTAAACCTCAAACTGCAAGAAGATGGGACTACATCATAGATGGTGAATCACCTGATAAAGTGCCTTGGTTTCAGTAACTCCACTGAAGTAAAAAAGAATTCTTCTAGTGGATTTTGCAACTTTATAGAAAAGGAAGGAAGGAAGGAATTAAATTTAGTTTTATTGGACTAATTTCAGTTAATTTGTGACTTTTTAAAAAATGAACTTTCCCCTAAACTCTGATATTTCAAAAGTGTCTTTTCCAATTAAAAAAAATGGTTACCTACTTGTACTGTTGGCTTCCAGATGTGATGCAGAAGGGTATTCCATGAGTATGTATGTATGCCCCACAAAGTGCAGCCAGAGAACTTTAGTCTAGTAGTACCCAAGAATCAACACTTACACCATGCAGTCATAGCTGCTCTCTTGACTATACAGGGGCAGCTCTGTCCTGGCCTGCTCAGTTCCTTTTGGAATACATGACTGAATCATATCTGGAGACCAACAGTTAAAGATAGATACCTATTTTTAATTCTTCAAATACATACATATCCCAAGTGGTTGAGTTGCAAGCTGTACTCACAGGAGGTAGGACTTGGAGTCTTTTTAAAAGACTGCAGGACTACCTTCCTGAAGTTTGCATCTGATCTTGATGCAGCTGGAACAGCATAATAATTTGCAAAGTATGTATAGAGGACTATGTGGCAACCCTGCAGGAGCCAAACAGGAATTTTGTTTAGAAATGCCACTGACATCACCTAAGATCTTCTGGAATGAACAGGAAGCAGCATAGCTGGGGGTACTTCATATGCTCATACGATACAGGAAGTTATCCACAAAAATTGTTTCTAAGAAACTGCTTGGCCCTTTGTTCGATTTGCAAGTGAAACAAACAGATGGAAGTGAGGGATAGAAAGATTTTCTTCTATTCAGCTAAAAAGTTAGACATCGCCTGACATACAATGTTGAAGACTTTGCTCGTCTGGAGTTGAAAGAGGCTTAGGGAAGAACACTGGTAAATGTATAACTTGGTTCAAATGAAACTGCGAAACCATCTTTGATAAAAACTTAGGGTGCAGCCTTTGAAAAACTGCATGGTGGCAGGTTCTGTCATCAAAGCCTGCAGCTCACACACATTCTTTGCAGATGTTATCACCACATGGAAGGCAGTTTTTTGACACACAACAACAACAAAAATTACCAGAAGCTTGATCACAGGTCCCATACCAGCCACTAAAATAATACACTGACTTCCCACAGATACGTGGATGAAATGTTAAAATAACTGACAGGTGGATTCGCAATGATAAGGTCACATCTACACTTGTGGGATGACTGACGCTCTAGAGGTCAATTTTCTGGAATTCGATTTAGTGGGTCTGGTAAAGACCCACTAAACTGAACACTGAGCGCACCCCTACAAAGCCCAGAACTCATCACAGCCACTAGGGTAAGGGAAGTTGACGGGAGAGTTTCTCCCATTGATCTGCCACTGTGGAGCCACCCCAGAAAATCGATGCAAGGAGCTTCACTCCAGCTATGCAATTCACATAGCTGGAGTTGTGTATCTTGCATCAATTTTCTCTGCCAATGTAAACCCGGCCTAAGTGCAAAAGCAGAAGACTGAAGTTGTAACAAGTACTCCAAGATGTCCTGGATACAAACCAGTGTTGACTGAACTCCCTGGGCTAATGATCATACTGAGTGCAGCTTCTATTTGGCTGAATAGGCCATCCTGGTTAAGGGCTTCCAACTATTAGGCAAGAGCTGCTGGGCCGCCACTGAACATCATTCCTTCTCCTCATTGAATCATGCAGTGCCCACACACAGATACAGAAATCTGAGTGATGGATGCAAAACTTGACTGGGATGCTGAGTCAGGAGCTCAGGATGAAGAAGGAGGAATATGGGCGGCTGAAATGATGATGTGAGGATGTAGGAGAATGAACACTGACTTGGCCATGCTGGAGCAATCAGAATGAGCCTGACATGGTCCAATTTTAGCTAGAAAATTACCTGTCAGATGACTAGAATTAGAGGAAAGGCATATAGAAATGTGACTCCCAGCTCAGGTGGAAAGAATTGATCAAGGAATCTGGACTGAGATGACCTCAGGAACAGAATAGATGACATTTTTTATTTTCTCTCATGTCAAATAGGTTGATCATCAGCAATGTTCCCTCTAATTTTTTCCAACCATGTGCAGAATAAATTTTATGTGCATTGAGGCATGTGCACTACGAGTAAAAACACATGCTGCCAGCTATGGGCACTCTGGGTGTATCTACACAGGGATTATCTCAAATAAGCTACACAAATCGAGCTATGTCAATTGTGTAGCTTATTTCAAAAAAGCTTATTTCAAAATTGGGAGCGTTTACACAGCTACTTATTTCGAAATAGAGCACTTTTCCTGTGACTGCCCTTACTCCTCGTACAATGAGGATTAGAGGAGTCGGAGTAAAGTCCTCCAGCGTGACAATATTTTGACTTTATTTTGAAATAACTGCCTGCTGTGTAGATGCAGACTAAGTTATTTTGAAATAACACTAGTTATTTTGAAATAATGTTGCTGTGTAGCTGTACCCTCTGTTAATCAGCTGGACAGCAACAGAATCTCTTTTGGATGACCGCCAAGTGTTCAGCTTACAGAGAACACTGATCGTCAGGATAGCCCACACTTTAAAAAGTGGTGTTATTGCCAGAGAGTATGAGAAATGTTGCACTCTTGATGTGATCCTGAAAGGTCTGACAGGCATTATAGATAGCATGAAGCCCCAGAACAGGGGGAGGCAAACTTTTTCACCCAAGGACCACATCTAGGTAGGGAAACTGTACTGTGGGCTGTTCATATAGGGATGGGGCAAGGGTGTCATTTCAGGAAGGCAGCAGGGGGCTGCAGCCGCGCATATTGGGACACTGTTTGCTCTTCTTCCCATTCTCCCATCAGGGTGCGAGGGGAAAGTACACAGCTTGCATGCATTCCTCTTTCTCCCAGCTGCTGAGGAGAGAGGGCAGAGGAGGAATGCATGCAAGCCTGGCTTGGCCTCGACTCCATAGCCTGCAGCTGAGGCAGTGAGAGCTGCGGTGTTGAGGGACCCAACAGTAATTTGGCACAGCAGAAAGGTGCCAAGGACAGAAGACAAGCTGCTAGACACAGCACCAGAGAATTGAACAAGCAGACAGTCTGGAATTGAGAGGCAAAGAACGTCTGCTATCACCTAGTATGTTGTTGGCATGGAGATGGTCAGTAATGATGCCAATGTTGTTGGTACTGGACTGAACAGATGCCACATGGCCAGAGCCAGAAGTCAACAGCACGGACTGTAGCAGTTGGATAGACCTGCTCCATCCCACATGCCAAAATAAGTTGAGTGTTGGTCAATACTCCTCCTAAAAGTGGAGTAGTACCTCTGAGACCTAGAATGGTTCCAAACTCTTTTTATGAGATCTCTTCTTTGCTGCACCAGAAGAGGGTGAACAACCTTTTCCTCTTGGCAGAAGCACCAGGACTGCATCATTTGCTACCTCTGTGGGCAACCACTGATAAGATGAGGGCCTTTGTGCCAAAGGGGCCTCCTGCCCTGCTCTAGAAGGTGCTGCTTTAGCCAAGACTCTCACCACCTGAGTCCTCTTTGTGAATAACTTGTAGATGAAGCACCTCTCTCTAATGTTTTCCTCATCGAGAATCAAGCCCCCATACATAAAGGACAATGCTCAGACCCTTGTTAGGGGAACAAACAGGGTTAGCCAACGGGGGAGGGGGCACAACAGGGGCACTTGCCCTGAGCCCGGCAATTTAAAAGCATTGTCCAGGGGGTGCTCAGGCCTGGCTGCTTCAAGCTGTTCCCCTTCCACCTGATGCCCCACCCCCTTCTGGTAGACTGGGAGCCAAGCCTCCCCTGCAGATTGCCCAGGGCCCGTTGAAGACTGTTGCCAGCCCTGTGATCATCTAATCTACTAACAATAAACTAACACTTAAACTAAATCTATACAAGAAAATTTCTCAGAAACCTGAAAGTGTGAGATAAAGACAACACACGCAGCTCCAACTCTAGCCATGGGCAGTGAAAAGAAACTGAGGCAGTTATGGCAGGATATTGGAAACGTTGATGGGGCGGGGGGGAAATCAAACTTACAGTAAAAATATGTTTATCATCTCAGCTACAGCATTGCTCCTGTGATTACGTAATTTATAATAAGAACCATCTTAGCCAGGTCTCCAGTGTAAATAAGCAATTGTTCTAAATGGATTTTATTTGGTAAAATAAAGATTGACTGACATAATAAAATAACAGCATATTCTTGTTCTTACCATACAGGCTGTACTCCAGATATCAGCAGGTGTACTGTAACCTGCTCCTATTAAAACCTCTATGGATCTATATTGTCTTGTCTGGATGTCTTCGGTAAAGTGTTTATGCTAAAATGGAAAGAACGGCATTAATGGAAAGAAACTGAACAATAAAAAGTCTTGTTCTGAATAATGAAGGCTAAATACTTAAAATAAGATTTTTATACTTACCACCCAGCAAGCATTTCCCAGGTCAGCAATTTTAACTCTAATTTTATCTGCATTTCTTGGATCCAGGGGATTCACCAATAAGTCTGCAGCACGGGTTTTTGCTAGTACGAATAAGAATTAGAGCACATAGTATCCATGGCATGTTTTTCATTGTCTATAATCATTTTCTAGTGTAGCACTTCATTAAGTTTCTTAAAAACTTGGGAGACATCAAAATCATTAGCTGACAATTATGAGAATTTGAAGTGACAGGTATCTTCACCTTTGTTTCTAATACACTTGAATTGGTACTCCAGGTGTCCCTAATACAGGAACATCCATGGTATGGAGGAAGTGGCTCTGCACGCTGCCCCTCTGGCTCTTCCCTGCTGCTCCCATAGTAGCACAGAGTTCTGTCTGAGAGCAGCGGGAGCGCAGAGCCAGGAGTGTCCCCAGGAGTGGGGTCCTGGTAAGCACTTCACTCCCATCCCCCTGAACCTAGACCACACAGTGTCTTCCTTGGGCCAGCAAAATCTTTTAATCCGGCACACCCTGTTTCCCAGGGTTGCTGGATTAAACCAGTTAAAGTGTAATAGCATATTAGATTGTTAAAAGAAAGAATTTTAAAATGTCTTGAAGTCTGCATAATTTTCCAATTTGAAAATTCACCCATTCCCATCCTGTACTACCAGTGAAACATTTTACTCACAATTTTAATCTTTTCTTAATATTTCACTCAAAATAGAAGGTATCTAATATGTATCTGATATTGTATTGAAGATACTGTTAAGTAAGGTGATTTCTGAAGACACTGATTCATAAGTACAACACTCTGTCCACAATAATCATTTTGCTATTTGCAGATTAAAGAAAATACATAGTTTGCATTGGAAGATGTAAAATTTATAAGATAGATTTTCATGCAGATTATAAATTGCTAGGTTCTGTGTGCTAAGAACAAAATTATTAACTCTGTGGTATATCAGTAGCTCAGAAGTATTAGCATGTGGGGGGGGAACTGGAGTTTGTAATTCATGTTTGGTATTGCATTTCCAGACCAACAAGGACAAAGATTCCTATGAAGGACTTGTGCTTCGTCTTGGAAGGCACTGAGAAAAAATGTCTCACATCTCAACTGAGTATGAGAAGGTAAAGACAATTATAGGAATCTTCTTTGAGGGGGGAAAATGCCAACCATAACTTGTAACTGTTATGGAAAAAAATCATCAAGCAGAATGTTGATATCGTTTTCAGCTACTACAAACAAATTACAATGCTGCAGAGGACAAAAAGCAATTCTCTCCCTTTCCCTGATGTATTCTGTAAGGGTGGTAGGCTTTTTTTAATCTCCTTCTTCTGAAGCGTCAGATATGACTACATCTGGAGATGGGATGTTGGACAGGGAGGGCCAGAGCTCTGAGAATTCTGTCTCTCAGGTACTTGGGCTGGCTGGTTCTTGCTTACATGCTCAAGATCACTACGTATGAGTTAGGAAGGAATTTTCTCCTAAATCAGATTATCAGTGACCTTAAGCAGGTTTTCACCTTCTTTTGCAGTGTGAGGGTGAGAGTAACTGGTCAGGATTATCTGGGTATATCTTAGTCATGTAATCATTTCCCTGCCATTGCCACTGGTTCACTCTGGTCCCTGCAATGATCTGTCTAAGCCAATTGGAGCTGAGAGATTGTGCTGGGGAAGGGGCAACGCACGATGCCCCACCCCCAGCGAGTGGTGCAGAGAAGCACATGGAGCAGCCAGCTGCTTTGAGCAGCTTGGGGCTGTTCCCTGCTGTAGGCCACAGGCTGTATTCAAAGGCTTGGTGGGCTGGATCTTGCCTGCCCCAGTCAAGACTCTGTAAAGATCTATGTAAAACATTTCCTTAATATCTTCAATGGACTCAAGCATTGGGGCATACACACTGATGACAACAGCAGACTGGTTGTTAATAAGCTCAAGACAAACAATCATAAGTTATAGTGAATCTGGCTGTCCTAGTCACGAATCTACATTTAGGCAGTGGTAGTTAGATGGTCATCTTAAAACTGTATAGAGACAGGGATGCAATTCAGCAGCCACTATTGTGACTGAGCAGTCCTTTCCAGGCTCTCCTCTGCTCACCCTACATGGGGAGAGGGCTAAAAAAGGTGTCCTAAATCTAGGCTCTCATATTCAATCTAGGGATGTAAGGGACTAGTCGACTACCCGATAAGCACCAGGAGCTGGTGCTGCGACCGGGCACGAGGTAGGACAGCTGATTCCCAGCTGGTGCTCATTCCTTTCTGCTACACCTCTGCTTTTTAAATGTATTAAGAGCCTGGTGGATAAGGGGGAAATCGCAGGGTCTGGGAGCAGGCGCAAGCCGGGACAGCTCTTAATACATTTAGAGCTAGCAGCTCTTAATACATTTAAAAGGCAGCGCTGCAGTGGGGTTAGCTCCTTGGGGTTGGGAGCTAACCCAGCTGTGGCTCTGCAGTTTCCCCCTTATCGAAATTCCATCGACTACTCGATTAGCTGATTAAACACAATTTAACATCCCTAATACACTTTTGGCTGGATTATCATGTTCAATGGGACCAGTCCTCCTGTGGACGAGATAATGACTTTTACTACATGAAATGTTTGCACCCTGATGAATAACAATATAATGTATGTCTGGAAAGAAGAAATGCTATGTTGCCAGGGAACTTGCAAGATATAACAACAGTGTCACTGCCCTGAGTGAGACAGATTGCTCAGATGAAGTTCTACTGAGAGAAGAAAGTGGAGGCTAAACTTTTTTTTTCAATGAAAATCTTCAGGCACATTCATGTTGTCAGTTTTGCAATTAGGAATAAGTTTGTCATTCAACTTAAAAGAATTTCCTATAGGAATCTATGAATGTCTTATGACTCTTAAGAAGGTAGGTGTACAACTGGCTAGAAAAGCATACAAGGAGATTAGTTACGAATAGTTCATAATCAAGCTGGAAGTGCATATCAAGTGGGGGTCCTGCAGGGATATATCCTGGGTCAGGTTCTATTTAATATCTTTATAAATGGTTTGGATAATGGCACAAAGAGTGCACTTATCAAGTTTGTGGATGGTATCCAACTGGGAGGGGCTGAAAGCATTTCAGAGGATAGAATTAGAATTAAAAATGATCTTGACAAACTGGAGAAATGGTCTGGAATAAACATGATGAAACTCAATAAGGACAAATGCAAATGACTGTACTGAGGAAGGAATATCCAACTGCAGAAATACAAAATGGGAAATGACTGTCTATAAAGGAGTACTGCAGAAAAAGATCTGGAGATTATAGCTGATCAAAACTAAATATGAGTCAACAATGTAATCTAGTTGCAAAAAAAAGCAAACATTATTTGGGACTGTATTAATGGGAGTGTTGTAAGCTAGACATCAGAAGGAAACATTCCACTCTACTCAGCACTGATAAGGCATCAATTAGAGTACTGTGTCCATTTATGGCCATCACACTTTTGGAAAGATGTGGACAAAATAGTGAAAGTCTGAAGACAGCAACTAAAATGAATAAAGGTCAGAAAACATGACCTATGAGAAAAGACTGAAAAAATGGAGTGTGTGTAATTTGGAAAAGAGAAGGCTGGGAGGGGGACATATAATAATCTTCAAGTATGTACAAGGCTTTTGTAATGAGACGGCTGATAAATTGTTCTCCTTAACCACTGAGGACAGGACAAAGAAGTAATGGGCTTAAATTGTAGCAAGGGAGATTTGGGTTAGACATTAGTAAATCTTAGGAAAAACTTCTTAACTGTAGGGGTAGTTAAGCATTGGAACAAATTCTCTGCCACTGAAGGTTAAGAACAGGTTAGCCAAACGCCTACCAGAGATGGACTAGTAGCTAATACTTACAGAGGCATGGACTAGACGACCAAAGAAGGTCTCTTTTCTGTTATTATCTAGAGACAATTCCTGACAGATGCTGACTAACCTGTAATTTATTACACCTTTCCATTATCAGGCTTTTCATTCTGAATCCATTTTGTAGGATACAGGATGAATGTATTCAAGCAGAGAGAAAAGAAAGCTAAAAAGTCTGCAAAATATTTAAAGACCATGTGTCCCAAAGGACCCATCTTCTTTCACTTTTCTAACAGATATCAGGGTAGTATTCTTCAAAAGCCCATATTAGTAGAGTCTTGCATGGACATAAAAATATGGATCATCATCCACTAGGCTCAACCTGTCATGTGATCTGCAATCTTCTAATCAGATTTTATCTTCATCTGCATAGAAAGACATCTCAGGGGGAGTGCACATATAAGTGAGGAGGATATGGGATCTTGCAGGGAAGAGGCAGGCAGCTTGAGATCAGGGGAGGACCCAGACGATTGGAAAAAGGAAAACACAGTGCCCATCTTTAAAAAAAGAATGATGACAATCCACGGAAGTTCAGACCAGTCAGCCTCACCTCAGTCCCTGGAAAAATCATGGAGGGGATCCTCAAGGAATCCATTTTGAAGCACTTGGAAGAGAGGAAAGTGATCAGGAATAGTCAACATGGATTCACCAAGGGCAATTCATGCCTGACCAACCTGATTGCTTTCTCTGACGAGATAACTGGCTCTGTGGACATTAATTCTTGCCAGCAAGTTAAGGAAGTATGGTTTGGATAAATGGACTGTAAGGTGAACAGAAAGCTGGCTAGATTGTCAAGCTCAATGGGTAGTGATCAAAGGCTCGATGTCTGGTTGGTGGTCGGTTTTAAACAGAGTGCCCCAAGGATTGGTTCTGGGGCTGGTTTTGTTCAACATCTTTATTAGTGTCCTGGATGAGGTGATGGATTGCACCATCAGCAAGTTTGAGGATAACACTAAGATGGGGAGAGGTAGATATGCTGGAGGGTTGGGATAAGGTCCAGAGTGACCTAGACAAATTGGATGACTGGGCCAAAAGAAATGTGATGAGGTTCAACAAGGACAAGTGCAAAGTCCTGCACTTGGGATGGAAGGATCCCAAGCACTGTTACAGGCTGGGGACTAACTTCAGAAAAGGACCTGGGGATTACAGTGGATGAGAAGCTGGATATGAGTCAACAGTGTGCCCTTGTAGCCAAGAAGGCTAATAGCATATTAGAGTGCATTAGGAGGAGCATTTCCAGCAGATCTAGAGAAGTTATTATTCCCCTTTATTTGGCACTGGTGAGGCCACATCTGGAGTACTGCACCCAACTCTGGGCCGCCCACTACAGAAAGGATGTGGATGTGTTAGAGAGGATGAGGGATTTGGGCTTGTTTAGTCTGCAGAAGACAAGATTGAGGGGGGATTTGATAGCAGCCTTTAACTACCTGAACGGCAGTCCAAAGAGGATGGAAAGAGGCTGTTCTCAGTAGTGACAGATGGCAGAATGAGGAGCAATGGTCTCAAGTTGCAGTGGGGGAGGTGCAGGGTGGATATTAGGAAAAACTATTTCACTAGGAGGGTGGCGTTGTGGTTGGAAAACTGGACGACCATTGTATTTCAAGGAGTTAGTGAATCTTCCCAGTTCTCATGTCTGCAAACTAGAAAACAGGCTTTGGCCTGCTGTTAGCAAGGAAAATTCCCAGCTAGCTAGCTTGTTAGAGAGCTAGGCCATGCCTGAGCTCATTGCATAGTTGAGATAAGCTCCAAGGTAAACAAGTCTGTCTGTGAGAATCTTCTCAAACAGGCAGGTGTTTAATTTTGGTTTTTTTCCCTCTGCACGTAGTTAGTTGCCACTTCTAGAATTTTAATGTACAGGCTATATATCATTTACTGTTGCCAATCCCCTTTGGACTTCCCGAAGGACCTGGAACTGTACAGAGGTGCCTTTTGGACCTGGCCCAGGAGTCCATCCCTTACTGAGTCGGAGTCCCCAGCAAGCCAAAGGGATGTTGTAAGCCTTCTCTTGCCTTTTCTTTTTATATCACCTGTAGTATGTAATAAACCTTGCATTTATTCACATTAAGCGATTTGTGTCTTCTTGGTTACCCTCCAAACCTGAGAGCAGAGTCTGGCTGGTTCAGCCTGTGAAGTAAGACAGGTGGTGAAGCACTGGAATGGGTTACCTAGGAAGGTGGTATAACCTCCATCCCTAGAGGTTTTTAAGTCCCGGCTTGACAAACCCTGGCTGGGCTGATCTAGCTGGTGTTGGTCCTGCTTTGGGCAGAAAGTTGGACTTGATAACCTCCTGAGGTCTCTTCCAGCTCTAGAATTCTATGATTGCGAGCAGGGACTGGAGTAAAGAGCAGCACAGGAGCAAGGTGAGGATCTCAAGAGATGGGCTGAGGGCAGGAAATGGATTTGTATCATGTGCTGTTGCTGCTCAGAAATCAAGAGCAATGGCATCTGGCAACTGCGACATCTGTCACATCTCACTGGAGCAGAGGAGTACAGTGTAGGAGCCCTGCCTGTTCCAATCCCCACAGAAGGAGATGGGCTCTACTGCTCTGGAATCTGGCCCTTGCCCAGGGCATTTCTGGCCCTTGTCCAGCCCCAGCCCTCCTCTTCTCCCAGAAATCAGCAGTCTCCCTCATATATTCCCCCCGCTGTACTAGCCAACAACATAGAGCAGCTGCGTGGAATGGGCAGCATGTGTTCCCGAACCAGAACTACATCCAGTGCTCCAGCAGGTCAGTGCTCACCAAACGGGGGGCAGAAGGGGAGGGTGGTGGCCTTAGCTAGGGTGAGCACTAGGCCCTTCACACAGGGAGGTTTGGGAACCCGCCTCCACCCAGTCACTGTGGATATCTGCGGATATCTGCAGATATGTAGCGCTCTACACATCAATACACACATAGGCACTCATAGTATCCAAGTCACAATTCTCAAAACTATTTAATCTATGTGCCAAACTTGCGATGCTATCAAATGGCACCCAAATAATGAAGCCCCCAAATTCACAATAAACTTCCTTATAGTTACAAACATCTTACTCTTTCTCTTTTTTAAAAAAAATTATTCCAGCTGGAAGTATGCACCAGATTTTTTGAGTTTTGCAAAAAGTTCACCTATACTCCATTCCAAATTATTGTTTAAAGACTTTTGAACCAAGAAAATGGATATGCTTTCTTTACTTAAACCATAATCATCATCATTATCATCATCATAGTCTCTACCTCTTATCAGAAAGCATTTCATAGCTCTGTCAAACCAAAGCCAATGTTCTTTACATTATCACCTTGTTCATTCGTTCATGGGATCTTTTTCCTTTTTTTGGTGTGGTTTTTTTTGCGGCAGATCACTGGCAAGAAGCTTTCATCAACAGGCTGAAGTTTTCTCTTCTCTCCTCCCTAACATCACCTGAACCTACCAAATCTTTCTCTTGTGTCAGTTTCCAAATACGTCTAGTAAGTGGAAATGCACCAGCATTCTATGAGCATAGATTCCAGAGCTGTGATTTCATGATTAAATCACATATAAATATCACTTGTCCCTCCTTCCCCTTACTTTACCTTTATTAGTTAAGTCTACTGTTCTCTGCTTCTTCCCAGTTTCATTATCCTCTAACTCAGCAAGTGCATGATATTCTCAGGAACTAATTTATTTGCTATTCACTATACTCAAAAGACTACTATGCCTGGCTCTGTTCCACACCCATATTTGTAACCATTCACAAACCTCCTCGTATTCTTTAACCTCCCACACAGTGCTTACATGAAGCCTGATATACAGATCACAACTAGTTCTAAAAAAACCTCACCAAGCCAGTACTTTGTGTCTCAGCCATGCATTAAGAAAATGCAGAGCCTATACTTATTTTTCCAAAGTGTCACAAGCACACCTGAGGTCTTCTGCTCAATCCTAACAAGGCTGTCTGACCTTTATTGTATTGTTCTTAATTAGGGCTGTCAACTGACATGCGTTAACACTTGCGATTAACGCAGGGCAGGATTAACACATTAATTTAATGCGTTAATGCTGTGCTGCCCCTTTGAAGTGCCGCTCCACTGCCCCTTTGAAACGTGTGGAGGCGGGTTTTCAAAAGGGCAACCGCCTCACAGCCGGGGACTCCCCAGCTGATCCCGGGCTCCGCGCAGCATTTCCCCAGAACCCAGGGTCAGCTGGGGAGTCCCTGGCTGACCTTGGGTTCCGGGAAGTGCCGCGGGGAGCCAGGGTCAGCTGGGCAGTCCCCAGCTGACCCTGGGCTCCGTGGCAGCTGCCCCTTTGAAACGCCAGAGGTGGCATTTTAAAGGGGCAGACACCACACAGCTGAGCCGCTGCGTGGAAATGCTGTGGGGAGCCCAGGGTCAGCTGGGGACTGCCCAGCTGATCCCAGGCTCCCTGAGGCATTTCCCAAGAACCCGGGATCAGCTGGGGAGTCCCCAGTTGACGCTGGGTTCCGCTGAAATGCCATACAGAATGCCTTGCGCTACCCCTTGGAAATGCCGCCCCAGCGCTTCAAAGGGGCAGCATTGCATGGAGCCCAGGGTCAGCTGGCGACTCCAGCTGAACCCTGGCTCCGCCTTGTGTTGCCCCTTGGAAACGCTGCCCTGGAGCTTCAAAGGGGCAGCAGTGCATGGAGCCTGGGTCAGCTGGGGACTCCAGCTCATCCCAGGCTCCATGCAGCACTGCCCCATTGAAACGCCACAGCGGCATTTCAAAGGGGAAGCACATGCAATAAATCATGCAATTAATCGCGATTAAAATATTTTAATCGCTTGACAGCCCTATTCTTAATTCAGATGTTTATTAGTAACGCTGTTTTAGTCATGGATATTTTTAGTAAAAGTCATGGACAGGTCAAAGGCAGTAAACAAAAATTCATGGCTTGTGACCTGTCCATGATTTGTACTGTTTACTTTAACTAAATCTGGAGGGTAAGGGGAGAAGCCTGAGAGGCAGCAGCGTGGGTCCCCCACTGGAATTGGTATGGAAAGGGGGTACTGTGCAGCCCAGGACCTTCTCTATTGCTGGGGGCAAGGGGAGGAGTTGTGTTGTGTCACTGGTAGGCTCCCTACCTCACTCTGTGTGGCTCCCCAGAAGCAGCAACATGTCCCTCCCTCAGTTCCTAGGCAGAGGAGTGGCCAAGCAGCTCCATGTACTACTTCCACCCAGAGCACCCCTCCGCACAGCTCCTATTTTCAGGGAACTATGGCCAATGAAAGCTGCAGGAGCAGCTCCTATGGACAGAGGCAGCACCTGCGGGCAGAGGCAGTGCGTGGAGTTGCCTGGCATTACCTCTGCCTAGGTGCTGAGAGAGAGACATGTCCCTGCTTCCAGGGAGCCCCTGCCTTAGATAAGTGCTGCCCAGAGCCCTCATCCCCCTACACCCTGCCACACCCGAACTCTTGCTGCTGTTGGAAGATAGGGAGTAATGTGGCCCGAGGCCACCCCAGAAGCAGCTGGTATGGTCCAGAGACTGACCGGGCTTCTCAAGCGGCTCCTGGGACAGCCACACTGGCCACTGCAGAAGTCATGGAGATCCCGGAGAGCTCACACTTAGGTCCTACCTCTAACTCAGACCAAAATCTATTATATTTGGACTCATTCTTGATGCTGCCCTCACTTCAGCTGGTTTCACAGACTCCAGTCATTTGGTATTTCTTCTTCCCCCTCCCCTACTTTAGTTTTTACTTGCAGGATCATGCCTTGTTATATTGTTCTTGCTAGAATTGCTTACTTGTGGAGCTGGTTGCAGGAGCAAAAAAATAACTTTCTCTGGTTTGGGTCACACACTGCGTCCACTGAACCATATGAAAGGAATTCTGCCTAAGAGCAGCTCAGATGTAATTCTCCATGGCTACTATGCTTGGTAAGGAAGGACAGGCAAACAGTCAAGAAATGTCTTGTGGCACCTTGCACAAGGAGCATAGCAGGGATGGGAGGAGAGCAGCATAGCACTCAGCACTAGAGAAGATCCTGGAGTGTTGCACAGCTCGCAGGTAGCCCTGAGAAGCCAGAACAGGAATAAAAACAGTCCAGAATCTGAAGGCTGTGAAGATGAAGCACAGCATCTCTCCCTAGGTATGTGTTGCTCCTGCACATAACACTTTTCCTGAAACAGCAACATTGAATGAAAGCAACTTCGCTGACCGGGGGCAGAAAGAGGCATAAAGGGCAACTGCCCCAGAGCCTGGTGATTCAAAAGGGACAGGGGCTCCTGGCCAACACCGCTGCTACTGCAGTAGCCCAGGAATCCCAGGTCCTTTAAATCGCTGCTGGAGTACTGTGTGCTACAAGCAATACTAAACGCTGGGGGTGTGAGATGTGGCATGGCACACTCCAGGTGGTGCTGAGGGCTGGCTGTCTCAGCCCCGCCCCTTCCACCTTAGGCCACACCCCTTCCAGGAGACCCAAGGGCCCTCCTAACTTGGCATGGCTGTCAGTTCTCCTGAGTGAAAGTGACCAGAGGGTATCCCAATAGGTTTTGCTATTATTAATTAGAGCCATGTGCAGGAGTCACACTGCAGGTATGATTCTTCAGCACGGAAATTTCAAGTGTGATGAAAAAGAGAGGTGAAAGCATGCAGGATAAGAACATAAGAGTGGCCATACTGGGTCAGACTACTGACTCCAGCTCCCTGGTTCCCCTCCCAGCCACCTGGCTCCGCTTCCAGCTCCACTCAGGCTCCTGGCCCCTGGCCCTCCTCCACTCCTGGGATCACAGCCATGCCCCTCTCCCCTCCCTGGCTGCTAGCCTGGATCTGCTCCCAGAAGGGCTCCCAAACACTGTACCCTCGGCCACCAGACTCCCAGCCAGCCCCCACTGCCAGCACTTTCTGGTCCAGCAACATCTATGGTCCTGCTGAACTATGGGTGTTGCCAGACCAGAGTGTCCTGGACAAGAGAGGTTCAATCTGTAATTATAATTAAGATTTACCATTAATATAATAACTGGAATAAATAAGCAAAAAAAAATCTAATTTTAGATAATTCATCAGTCTCCAGATAAAAAGTAAGCTCTCATACACACATCCTTGAATAGGGTTAAGGTGCACATACACACCCCCACCCCCATCATTTAACCCCATCATTCCATTCCAAAAGTAAGGTTTCATCTGCAACTCTCAGATACATAAAGCATTTACAAGAGGGGGGACAAGTACTCACTTTTTGGCAAATCTCCAGTACTAGATGCTGAAACTGTTCTGCTCCTATCGTGAGATGGGCTGCTCTCCTCTCTTTCAGTTACAGATGATCCCTCAGAAACAGCTGAACCACAAGCTATAGATTCTAAAGCTCCAGAGAACATTGAAGCTGAAAATTCAGAGAACTGTGACTCGGGAATTTTATGACGTCCATTTGGCAATTCACCATTAAATTGTTCATAGGAGCTGCTATAAGAATAATCACTTTTTTCATTTGGCTCATCGAGGTTATACTCTTCAGGGTTTGGGAATTCTTCTTCTTCCTCATCTTCATCTTCAATCTGTTGTTCCAATAAAAATGGGCCATTTACAATATGGCCATTTGTTTTGGGGGATTCTATCCATGTAGGATCTGTGTTGGCAAGTTCCTGTTCAACATCATCATCTTTCTCAGTGTTTTCTTTTTCTGTGTCTTCTTTTTCATCCTGATCATCTGCTTCACCTTAAGAATGTAATGAACAATATATTAGATAATACATTATTATACCTTTATAAAATTATGAATTTTCATGATCATTAACTCCCAATAATTACTGGATTTTAGTGTAAAGAAACACTGAATATTACTTGAATACACAAAGATTTTCAACATTAACTTAAAGTCTTTGTTTCATTTATTAGGCATCTCATTTCACTTTTTATTTGGAAATGCATGCGTTTTACAACTGATTATTTTCCAATTTAATCTTTTAAAATTATTTTTCAGCCACACTAATCAATTATAATTATTATTCACAATTTGTATTGCAGTAATGTCTTATGCTAGGTGCTACACTAACACATGGACCACCTCCAAAGACATGGACATGGACCACCTCCAAAGAGCTCACAGTCTGCAGCTCTGATTCTGCAGGTTATTACATATGTAGACAGTTGTACCCATGTGGACCCACTGATTAAAAAGGCGCTCTACCTGGGCATAACTAGAGCCCTACCAAATTCACAGTCCATTTGGGTCAATTTCACAGAAATAGGATTTCAAAAATCCTAAATTTTATGACTTCAGCTCTTCAAATCTGAAATTTCATATTGTAATTGTAGGAGTTTTGAGAAGAGGGTGGTTACAAGGTTGGGGGGTTATGATATTTCTACCCTCATTTCCGTGCTACTAGTGGCAGTGTTGCATGCAGAGCTGCACAGCCAGAGAGCAGTGACTGCTGGCCAGTAACCCAGCCCTGAAGGCAGACATGCCGCCAGCAATAGTACAGAAGTAAAAGTTGCACAGTGTGGTGTTGCCACTTTTACTTTTGCACTGCTGCTGGTTGAGTGTTGCCTTCAGAGCAATGCTCCTGCCCAACAGCTGCTGCTCTCCAGCCACTCAGTTCTGAAAGTAGTGCAGAAATAAAGGTGAAATATCATGACCTACCCCCACTTAAAATAACCTCTAGACCCATAAGAACAGCATATTGGGTCAGACCAACTGTCCATCTAGCCCAGTATCCTGTCTGCTGACAGTGGACAATAACAGATGCCCCAGAGGGAGGGAACACAACAGGCAATCCTCACATGATTGCTCTCCTGTTGCTCATTTCCAGACAAAGAGAGGCTAAGGACACCATTCCTACCCATCTTGGCTAATAGCTACTGATGGACCTAATAATCTCCATGAATCTATCTAGCTCTTTTTTGAATCCTGTTAAAGTTCTAGCCTTCACCACATCCTCTGGCAAGGAGTTCCACAGGTTGACTGTGCACTGAGTGAAGAAAAACTTCCTTTTGTTTGTTTTAAACCTGCTGCCTATTAATTTCATTTGGTGACCTTTAGTTCTTATATTTTGGGAATAAGAAAATAACTTTTCCTTATTAACTTTTTCCACACCAGTGATGACTTTATAGACCTCTATCATAACCTCCCTTAGTCTCCTCTTTTCTAAGATGAAAAGTCCCAGATTTTTTAATCTCTCTTTTTATGGGACCCATTCCAAACCCCTAATCGTTTCTGTTGCCTTTTTCTGAACCTTTTCAAATGCCAATATACCTTTTTTGAGATGAAGCGACCACATCTGTACGCAGTATTCAAGATGTGGGCATACCATGGATTTATATAAGGGCAATAAGATATTCTCCATCTTATTCGCTAACCCTTTTTAAATGATTCCTAACATTCTATTTGCTTTTGTGACTGCTGCTGCACATTGAATGGATGTTTTCAGAGAACTATCCACAATGACTCCCAAGATCTCTCTCTTGAGTAGTTGTAGCTAAATTAGTCCCCATCATGTTGTATGTATAGTTGGATTAATTTTTCAAATTTGCATTACTTTACATTTATCAACATTAAATTTCATTTGCCATTTTGTTGCCTGATCACTTAATTCGGTGAGATCTTCTTGAAGCTCTTCACAGTCTGCTTTGATCTTAACTATCTTGAGCAGCTTAGTATCATCTGCAAATTTTGCCACCTCACTGTTGACCCCTTTCTCTAGATCATTTATAAATAAATTGAATAGGATTGGTCCCAGGACAGACCCTTGGGGACACCACTCTCTGCTGTGAAAACTTACCATTTATTCCTACCCTTTGTTTCCTGTCTTTTAACTAGTTATCAATCCATGAACGGGCCTTCCCTCTTATCCCATGATAACTTACTTTACTTAAGAGCCTTTGGTGAGGGGCCTTGTCAAAGGCTTTCTGGAATCCAAGTATACTATATCCACTGGATCTCCCCTGTCCACATGTTTGTTGACCCTCTCAAAGAACTCTAGTAGAATAGTAAGGCATGATTTCCCTTTACAGAAACCATGTTGACTTTCCCCCAACAAATTATGTTCATCTATGTGTCTGTCAATTTTATTCTTTACTATAGTTTCAACTAATTTCCCCAGTACTGATGTTAGACTTACTGGTCTGTAATTGCCAGGATCACCTGTAGAGCCCTTTTTAAATATTGGCATCACACTAGCTATCTTCCAGTCATTAGGTACGGAAGCTGATTTAAAGGATAGGTTATAAACCACAGCTAATAGTTCCGTAATTTCACATTTGAGTTCTTTCAGAACTCTTGGGTGAATGTCATCTGGTCCCGGTTACTTGTTATTAAGTTTATCAATTTGTTCCAAAACCTCCTCTAATGACACCTCAATCTGAGACAATTCCTCAGATTTGTCACCTAAAAAGAATGGCTCAGGTTTGGAAATCTCCCCAATATCCTCAGCCGTGAAGACTGAAGCAAGGAATTCATTTAGCTTCTCTGCAATGACTTTATCATCTTTGAGTGTTCCTTTAGGATCTCGATCATCCAAGGGCCCCACTGGTTGTTTAGCAGGCTTCCTGCTTCCGATGTACTTAAAAACATTTTGCTATTACTTTTTGAGTTTTTGGCTAGCTGTTCTTCAAACTCCTTTTTGGCTTTTCTTATTATATTTTTACACTTTTGACAAAGTTATGCTCCTTTCTATTTCCTCACTAGGATTTGACTTCCACTTTTTAAAAGATGTCATTTTATCTATCACTGCTTCTTTTACTTGGTTGTTAAGCCACGGTAGTACTTTTTTGGTTTTATTACTGTGGTTTTTAATTTGAGGCATACATTTAAGTTGGCCTCTATTATGGTTACTTTGAAAAATTTCCATGCAGCTTGCAGAGATTTTACTTTTGTCATTGTAACTTTTAATTTCTTTTTAACTAACTTCCTCATTTTTGTGTAGTTCCCCTTTCTGAAATTAAATGCCACAGTGCTGGGCTGCTGAGGTGTTTTTCCTACCACTGCGATGTTAAATTTTATTACATTATGTTCACTATTTCCAAGAGGTCCAGTTATATTTACCTCTTGGACCAGATCCTGTGCTCCACTTAGGACTAAATCAAGAATAGACTCTCCCCTTGTGGGTTCCAGAATCAGCTGCTCCAAGAAGCAGTCATTTAAGGTATCAAGAAATTTTATCTCTGCATCCCATCTGCAAATCCCTTCTGGGTCAGGGACCGCAATTTGAGAAATGCTGGTCTTCTCTGTAGTATCTGCGCATAATACATTTGAACCTCTGTAATCTAGGTGCCCCTAATCCAGGAACACCCACGGTTTGGACCCTGGCAGGAAGAGGAGGAAGCAGCACTGCATGCTGCCGTTCTCCTCTCCCCCAGATGTGGAAACACCTATGCAGCAAAGCACTTCCCCAGAGGTTTTGCCCCCGCTGCTCCCATAGCAACAGGAGATGGTGCCTGGGAGCAACGTGGGGCACGAAGCCACATGTGCCTCCCAAGAGCAAGGTGCCAGGTAAGTGCCACACCTCCAGCCTCCTTACACTTACACCCCACACCTCCCAACCCCTTCATGCACTCTCCCTCCTTGACCCTGCATTCCCCCACGCCGGAGCGCTCCTGCACCCTCCCTCCCAGGCAGTGTTCCCTCTAAGATTTTCCATCCATGAGCAGAGTGAGTTCTGTCCTGTGCACCAATATTGAGGTCATGTGAGCTTGTTGGGATGTGTGCCTCTGTGATACTCACCAGTGCCCTGATCCCCAAGAAACCCAGTGCAGAGACCCCTGCCGCCCCCTTGCTGGAGCCCTGAGCCCTGCTCCCAGGCAGCAACCCCCACCTCATGGGGAGGTGGTAAGACCTACCTCCTCCCCCCCACACACACACAGGAAGCGCTGCTCCCAGGGGATGCCCCAGGCTGCTCCCTGTGGGGTTGGCTGAGAGTTCCCACTTGGGGCAGAAGGAAGCTGCTGCCAGTGCCCAGGGGGTTTGCAGGGAGTAGGATGCTGGGACAGTGACATGTAGGGAGCTGGGGGGGGGGAGGGGGGACCAGCAGGGGGCTCTGAGAGCCAGAAGGCAGTGAGGGGGGGAAAAGAGACAACAGGTATGCAGGGGGTTCCCAGCCCCAGGAGGAGCTGCACTGCAGCCCAGCTCTAGCTCCAGCAGCCATCCACCATGCAGCTCACCCCAGGAGCAGCTGGGCAGCCACCACATGCGGCCCTTATCACAGCTCCAGCCCTCCACCAGGGCTGCATGTGGTGGCTGCCCAGCTGCTCCTGGGGCCAGGAGCAGCTGGGGAAGGGCTGCCTGGCTGCTCCTGTGTGCTGGGGTGGCCCTGGCCCCAGGCGCAACCTCACAGCAGCCCCTACCCCAGCCCATGAGACAGCCTTCCACCATGCAGCCCCATCCCGGGAGTGGGTGGGGCTGGGGCAACATGATGGCTGCCAGAGCTGGGGCAGGGGCGAGTGGTGGGAGGCTGTCCCATGTGCTGGAGCTGGAGCTGGGGCTGCTGTGCAGTTGCGCCTGGGGCTGGGGCCACTGCCCTGCTCCAGCTCTGGCCCCAGCCCCGGGAGTAGCCACACCGCCACCCACCCCGGGAGCAGCTGGGCAGCAACCACATGAGGCCCTTGTCGCAGCTCCAGCCCTCCCCCAGGATCAACGATTTATCAGATCACTGCACGGGCACAATAAATAATCAACTCACAAAACTAACATAGTACCAATAATTAAATGGCTTATTTAGTCACACACTGACATCCTAGCCCCCCAACTCACATCCTGCAAAGGACCAGTCTTTCCTGGCAGGCATCCCCTCACAGCACTTCAAGTAGTCTGTTAATGAAACAAAAAGAAGTAAAATGGCTCAGGAAGAGAGAAAGGATCTGAGCCAGAAGAGCAGACACCATCATGCAGTGGATGTTATCTGCTGACCAATTAGCAGGTCTGCAATGTCTTTGACTCCACTTTCTTTGGAAGGGAAAGAAGTAGTATCAGTCATCTGGTTGTTGTAGTAGTGACCTCAGAAGGAGCACGCTTCTTCCTTGTTTATCTGGTCCTTCAGTGTTGAAATTCAAGCTGATAATTCCCCACAGGACAGACCACCTCAATCTTTGGGTCAAATTGGGAATCACAGGTTTCAACCCAACTTTACTCTCCAGACAACCCTGGTTGAGTGAGGTCAATCTAGACACTCTATGGGCCCTCCTGGGGAACTGATTTTTTTGTCACATCCACAGGTCCTGATCTTGTTTGCCAAATGCATGGCAAAGTAAAAATAAGCCCCCTGGAGGTTGAAAGCTTCACACCCTCTGGATCTAATGACAGTATTACTGAGTCCAGGGTAACAATCTTGAATTTCAGATGTTAAATAAAGGTGTTCATCATTCTGAAAACTAGGATCTTCTTCGGTATAATGAAAAACGTGGAACAGAAGTCTAACTCTCTGTAAGAAACAGGACCCTCTATTGTTTTGAGAGTTGAGAGAGAATTCTCTTCTAAAAGAAGCTTCTTATGAGAGAGTCTCTGAAAAGGGAAATGAAGGTGGGTGAGTAGTAGATATAAGTATGGAAATGAACCAAGTAGCCAGGTGATGTGTCAGGACCCATTTGTCTAATGTTAGGAGTTCCATCACCCCCTCTAATGGGGTACATTCACCCCATATTGGCCAGGAAGGGGTTAATAAGAGTCTGTGGGCTTAATAACCCAGACCCCATTAAGCCCAAAGGAAGTGTCAAGCCTGTGCAGAGGTGTTAAAAGAGGAAAAACTCCAGATCAGTAGTGGCTGACAAGCAGAAGGAGCTGGGAAGCGGGGGGGAGAGGCTGGCAGGGGCCACAGGAAACACACAGCCTGCCTAGAGGAAGGCCGAGCAAAGCCAGAGGCTATCCTGAGAAAAGAACGGTTACTTACCTGTAACTGTTGTTCTTCGAGATGTGTTGCTCATGTCCATTCGAATCAGGTGTGCGCACCGCGTGCACTGCGTCTTCCTGAGCATTTTCCCTAGCGGTACCCGTAGCGCCGGCAGGGCGCCCCCTGGAGTGGCGCCGCCATGGCGGAGCGTAAGTACCCCTGCCAGCGCTCCCCCATCTCAGTTCCTTCTTGCCGGATGCTCCGACGAAGGGGAGGTAGGGAGGAAATCGAATGGACATGAGCAACACATCTCGAAGAACAACAGTTACAGGTAAGTAACCGTTCTTTTCTTCTTCGAGTGGTTGCTCATGTCCATTTGAATTCGGTGACTTCCAAGCCAACCCCACTTCATGGAGGAGGGGTCGGAGCACCCAGAAAGAGAAGTCCACGAAAGTTGAACAACCCAAACATATTTATTCAAGTAACAGAACACAGAGAACTGTAGAAAAAGTGCAGTGTGGTACAGATAAAAACAAACATATTTACAATACAGAGCTGAGGACCACAAAGCCCGGTCCTGCATCCTCCCTAGCCTGCTGTGTCAGCGCGTAGTGCGCGGTAAAGGTATGGACCAACGACCACGTGGCTGCCCTGCATATTTCAGTGATTGGAACCTGCGCCCCAAAAGCTAAAGAGGACGTCTGCGCCCTGGTGGAATGTGCTGTAACCTGGGGCGGGACCTTCCCGGCCAGGGCATAACACTCCCTGATACACCCCGCGACCCAATTGGACAACCTCTGGGTCGATATGGGGAGCCCTTTCATTCTGTCAGCGAAAGCAATAAACAATTGCGTGGATTTGCGAAAGGGTTTAGTCCTATCAATGTAAAAAGCTAGTGCACGTCTAGCATCTAGGGAATGGAGCACTTGCTCTTTAGGTGAGGCATGGGGCTTTGGAAAGAAAACCGGGAAGTAAATTTCTTGGGACAGGTGGAACGGTGACACCACCTTAGGGAGAAAGGCTGGGTGAGGACGGAGCTTCACATTATTCTCCGAGAACACTAAGTAGGGCGGGTTTACAGTTAGTGCCCTCAACTCGGAAACCCTGCGAGCCGACGTAATGGCTACAAGGAACGCAACCTTCAAAGAGAGGTGGTTCAAGGAGCACGTGGCCAGCGGCTCAAAGGGGGGGCGACACAAGTCTAGACAACATGAGGTTAAGGTCCCAAGCGGGGAGAGGGGGTCTAACCGAGGGGTACAACTTGTCTAAACCCTGAAGGAACCTCTTCACCAGAGGGTCAGAGAACAGAGAGACTCCTGCCGATCCAACATGGAAGGCGGAGACTGATGCCACATGGACTTTGATAGAGGAGGTAGAGAGGCCACCGGACCTGAGTTCGAAAAGGTAGTCCAGAATGGACGGGACAGGTGCACAGGATGGGTGCACTCCCCTTCTGGATGCCCAAGACGAGAACCGCCGCCACTTGGCTGCATATGACCGCCTGGTGGATGGCTTCCTGCTACCTAGGAGCACCATCTGTACCTCCTGGGAACATTCCCTTTCTGGTTGGGTCAGCCACAGATAAACCAGGCCGTCAGGTGGAGAGAGCTGAGATTCGGGTGAACCATGAGCCCCCCGTCCCAAGGTTGGGTCAGGAGATCCCGAACCAGCGGGAGCGTTATAGGCTCCTCGCTGAGCATATCCACCAGAATAGGGAACCAGAACTGCCTGGGCCACCGAGGGGCTATCAGGATGACCATGGACCCGAAGGTCTTGACCCTGGTCAGAACCCTGGGAATTAGGGGAAACGGAGGGAAAGCATAGAGGATGCCCGCCGGCCACGGCACGGTCATGGCATCTCCCCTGGAGTGTTTCCCCAGCCCCAAAAGGGAGCAGTAACTCTGGCACTTGGTATTGCGTGCTGAGGCAAACAGGTCTACTAGGGGACAACCGCACCTGTGGAAGACCTGACGAAGGGCCGAATCCTTGAGAGACCATTCGTGGGCTCCGAAGGACCTACTCAGAGCATCGGCCAGCAAATTTTTGCACCCCGGTAGGTACTCTGCATGCAAAACTATATTGTGCACTACGCACATGTCCCACAGCTCCAAAGCCTCGCGGCAGAGGGGAGGCGACTGGGCTCCCCCCTGCCTGCTGAGGTAAAACAAAGCCGCCGTGTTGTCCAGGCGTACCAGGACAGAGCGGCGCAACAGCTTCGACAGGAAGGTCTCGCAGGCTCTCCTGACTGCCCTGAGCTCCCGGACATTTATGTGCAGGGTCCGCTCTGCAGGAGACCACAAGCCCTGGGTCCTGGGACGCCCCAGGTGCGGTCCCCAACCCAGGTCTGAGGCGTCTGTGACCAGTGTGAGCGAAGGGGGAAGTACGATGAACGGGACCCCGCCGCACACCACAGCCTCCTGAGTCCACCACTGTAAGGAGGCAATCACCTCTGGAGGTACCGAGAGAACCATGTCCCAGAGACCTCTGGACTGGTTGAATGCCTTTGCTAACCAGGCCTGCAGCGGTCTGAGCCTCATTCGAGCATGGCGTACCACATATGTACATGCCGCCATGCGCCCCAGCAGTCTCGAGCAGACTCGGGCGGTCGTAATGGGGAACCGGGTTAATTTGGAGACCAGCTCCACTATGGCCAGGAACCTGTTTCTGGGGAGGAATGCTCTCGCCACCCTGGCGTCCAAGAGAGCCCCTACGAATTCGAGGTGTTGAGAGGGAGTCAACGATGACTTTTCTTCGTTCAGCATGAGGCCTAGCCTTACGAAGAGAGTCCTTGTAAGGGAAACATGAGCATCCACTTGTTCATAGGATCAACCACGAATTAGACAGTCGTCTAGGTACGGAAAGACGTGTACCCCTTTTTTGCAGAGGAACGCCGCTACAACCGACATGCATTTCGTGAAGACCCTGGGTGCTGTCAAGAGACCAAATGGGAGCACCGTAAATTGGAAATGACAATGAGATACAATAAAACGGAGAAACCTCCTGTGGCTGGGTCTTACTGCCACATGGAAATAAGCATCCTTGAGATCGAGAATTGCGTACCAGTCTCCTAACTGTAATACCGGGATAACAGAAGCCAGGGTTACCATTCTGAACTGAATTTTACTACCGTCTTGTTGAGGTCCCTGAGGTCTAAGATGGGATGAACCCCACCCTTGGGCTTTGGAACAATAAAATACCGGGAATAAAACCCCTTGCTCCTTCGGTGTGAAGGGACCCTCTCTACCGCTCCCTTTTGGAGGAGCGCTAACACCTCCTGACGGAGAATGCCTTCGTGAGAGGTGTCCCTGAAAAGGGATGGGGCGGGCGGGTTGGAAGGAGGCAAGCCCAGGAAGGGGATAGTATAGCCATCTCTAACTATTCTCAGAACCCAGGCGTCGGTGGTGATTTCCGCCCAGGCGTGGGAAAAATGGGATAACCTGGCCCCAAACAGGGGGCCAGGGGGGGAAACTGGTGTGCAACCCTCTAGAGGACCGTCAAAACTGGTGTTTGGACTGTTGAGAGGGGCCCTGTCCAACCCCAAGGGGGTTGTCCCCTCTCGGGCGGCGACGACAACCTCTGGCCGATGACGGGGCCGCAGCCGCCCTCGCACCCCCACTGGGAGCACGAGGGCGGCGTCTCCAGTAATCCCCACGGAGGACCTGAGACTGCGTTCTCCCCAGCTGTCTGTAGGGAAGCTGACGTCGCTGAGGAGCCGGCGTGTGGATTCCCAAAGACCGGAGAGTGGACCTCGTGTCCTTAAGCGTATGGAGCCTCGAGTCAGTATGCTCCAAGAACAACGCCTTGCCGTCAAAAGGCAGGTCCTGAATCATAGTCTGGACATCCGAAGGTATCCCAGACACTTGCAGCCAGGCACCACGGCACATAACTACGCCTGACACCATGGTACGGGCTGCAGAGTCAACAGCATCCAGGGAAGCCTGAAGAGCTGTGCGGGTGATCGTTCTGCCCTCCGTGGTCATAGCCGCAAACTCCTGACGCGCCTCAGCAGGGAGCCTATCCTTAAACTTATCCATCACCTGCCATGTGTTATAAGTGTAATGACTCAGCATCGCTTGCTGGTTAGCAATGCGGAGCTGCACCACACCGGTGGCATACACCTTACACCCCATCAGGTCAAGGCGTTTGGGCTCCCTAGCCTTCGGGGACGGCCCCGGCTGTGGAAGCCTCTCCTTCTGGGCCGCGGGTTGGACGACCAAGGACCCCGGGACAGGCTGGGAATATAGGTGCTCGTGCCCCGACTGTGGGATGTAATAGCGCCTCTCGACTCCCTTTAAGGTAGGGGTTAAGGAAGCCGGAGTCTGCCACAGGGCGTTAGTGATCTTAGCCAGTTTTATTGAGTGGCAAAGCCAAGCGGGCGGGCGCATCGTCAGACATGATGTCTATCATGGGATCCGTGTCCTCCATGACTGGTTCCACTGGGACACCCAGTTTGGAGGCCAGACGCCGGAGCAAATCCTGATGCGACCAAGCATCCATGGTCGGCATCGCCGGTGCGGGATCTGCTAAGGCCTCATCAGGAGATGACGATGACGACGACGACGACGACGACTCCTGAATTGGCACCGGATCCAGTGTAGGGCCCGGTTGAGGGACCGGCTGGACAGGCAGCACCGCGTGCGGAAGCAGCTCCGGCTCTGAAGCCTGCGGGTCTCTAGCGGCATCGGCAGTAGCAGTTCTCTGGGGCGAGGGAGGGGATCGTGACAGCGACGCCGACGGGGGCGCTCGGTGCCCGGAGACACTGGACACCGCGGAGGGGGGCACAGGCCCTTGCCACTGGTGGTATGCCCACGGGGTCCAAAAAGGCCATTGCGGTTGAGGCGGCCAAGTCTGTTGCACGGTAGAACAGTCACGCCGGTGCCGGGAACGGGATCTATGACATGACGAAGCTCCCGAGGACTCCGACCTGAAAGAGCCCACATCAGAATCTGAAGAGTTATCAGACTCAGGCCAAGGTGGTGCCGATGACGAGTGCCTCGGCACCATCGGTGGGGCGAACCTGGCCATAGAGTCTGGCTTGCCCACGTGTGTGTGGTGCGGGCGTACAGGTGCCGGTACCGGTACCGGTGCCGGAAAGGCAGGCCCTTGTGCCGAGTGCAGCGTCGACCCGGTGCATGTGGACTGCGGTGCCAAAGTCGGTGCCGGTTGCGGGCGTGGACCTCCCAAGTCCAATTGTCACAAAGACGGTGCCCCCATCGTTGCCCCCGTAGACGCCACAGCAGGCAGGATGGAAGGCGGTGGGGCCGTAGTGGTCACCCTCGAAGGGATCGGCGTTACCGGCGATGGTGGTACCGGCATGGCCCACGGGGCCGAGGCTGGTACCTGCAGCGGTGCCGAAGACCCCGGTGCCTGAACTTGAATCGGTGCCTGTACTTGCATCGGGGCTTGCACTTGCGTCAGTGCCAAAGAGCCCGGTGCTGAAGACAGAAGCGGCACCTGGGGCAAGATGGCCGGTGCTGGTGCCGTTGCTGGTGAAGGTGCCGGTGCCGTTGACAGCGCCACCAGGCTTGGTGCCGTTGATGGTGCCATTGACGATACCACAAGGTCTGAGTAGTACGGCACCAGGGCAGCCAAGATCGGCTCCGGGAGGGGCCCCAGCACCGACGGGGGTCGAGTCCAGTCGGGCACCGCGTGAGGCCCGGCAGCCTGCGCCGAGGCTGGCACCGAGGTAGAAGCAAGCAGTACTGGTCCCACCGGGGACGGTCCTGCTGCATATGCGGCCAGTGCCGACCGATCCACCCAGTGCGGGGGGGAAACCGGTGCCAACGTGGCTCCCGGCGTCGAAGACCTCTATCTCTCCACCTCAACCAAAGACGGAGGGGAGGTAGTGAGGCTAATCAGGTCCTGCGCCACCTCAAACGTGTCCGGCATCGAGGGACGATGTGAGGGTAGCTGACCTGGACTTGATGGTCGCCCAGCCCTCTTACACCGCCCAGCAGCACTCAGAGATGCCTGCACCGGGGACTCGAGGTGACGGTATAGGCTCGACCTGGACTTCTGGCCCGGAGACCTACCCCGCGAAGACCTTGGCTTCTTCGGTGCCGGGGAGTGAGAACAGTGCCGAGGCCTCGGTACCGAAGTCCGCGGATGGGATGGAGCGTCGACGCCGGCGCACTGCGCACCGTGGAACCTCCAGTCGGTGCCGGTTGTAAAGCCGCCTCCATGAGGAGAAGCTTCAAACGGGAGTCCCGCTCCCTCTTCGTGCGCGGCTTAAATGACCTGCAGACCTTGCAGGCGTCTGCTAGGTGGCCCTCACCCAAACACTTTAAACAGCTATCGTGAGGGTCTCCCTTGGGCATGAATTTAGCGCATACAGCGCAAGCCTTAAAGCCTTGCGGCCCAGGCATTCCTCACCCCCGAAGGGGGAGAGGAAACAACAAAGAAGTACTAACTATCTAACTAACTGAACTATTTACAACTATTTACAACACTAAGAGAAACGGGAACCATTAACTACACTAACAGAGAGACACGCTCCAACGACCGTCACGGGCGGTAAGAAGGAACTGAGGTGGGGGAGCGCTGGCAGGGGTACTTATGCTCCGACGTGGTGGCGCCACTCCAGGGGGCGCCCTGCCAGCGCTACGGGTACCGCAAGGGAAAACGCTCCAGAAGACGCGGTGCGCACACCTGATTCGAATAGACATAAGCAACCACTCGAAGAAGAATACTAGATGCTAGAGCCTCCCTGGGATAGACAGATCTGGGGCAGGACCTTCATATTTGCTTTGTTCATCATAACTCATCTACTGTCCTTTGAGAATCTGAGGAGAATGAGCCCAGGAAGGCACTATAAAAAAAAAGGCAGAGACAGGTCAAGGAAGGATGATAAAGATATAAAAGGAACGATCAAGGAAGACAGTGCCATTGCGGAGCGATTAAATGATTTCTTTGCTTCAGTCTTCACAGCTGAGGATGTTACAGAGGTTCCTAAATCTGAGCCAGCCTTTTTAGGTGACAAATCTGAGGAACTCACTCAGATTGAAGTGACATTAGAGGAGGTTATGGAATTAATTGATAAGCTGAATAGTAACAAGTCTCCGGGACCAGACGGCATTCACCCAAGGGTTCTGAAAGAACTCAAATGTGAAATTGCGGAGTTATTAACAGTGGTTTGTAACCTATCCTTTAAATCCACTTTGGTACCAAATGACTGGAAGATGGCCAATATAACACCAATATTTAAAAAAGGCTCTAGAGGAGATCCTGGCAATTATAGACCGATAAGTTTAACATCAGTACCAGGCAAATTAGTAGAAACACTAGTAAAGAGTAAAATTGCAAGGCACATAGAAGAGCACGAATTGTTGGGCAAAAGTCAGCATGGTTTCTGCAGAGGGAAGTCGTGTCTAACTAATCTGTTAGAATTCTTTGAAGGGGTTAATAAACATGCGGACAAGGGGCACCCAGTGGATATAATATACCTAGATTTCCAGAAAGCCTTTGACACGGTCCCACACCAAAGGCTTTTACGTAAATTAGGTGGTCATGGGATAGGAGGAAAGGTCCTTTCATGGATCAAGAATTGGTTAAAAGACAGAAAACAAAGGGTGGGAATAAATGGTAAATTTTCACAATGGAGGAGGGTAACTAGTGGTGTTCCCCAGGGGTCAGTACTGGGACCAATCCTGTTCAACTTGTTCATCAATGATCTAGAAAATGAGGTAAGCAGTGAGGTGGCCAAGTTTGCAGATGACACAAAGTTGTTCAGGACAGTCAAAAGCAAAAGGGATTGTGAAGAACTACAAAAAGATCTCAGCAAACTAAGTGATTGGGCAGCAAAATGGCAAATGAAATTTAATGTGGGTAAGTGTAAGGTAATGCATGTTGGAAAAAATAACCCAAATTACACGTACTACATGATGGGGTCAAATTTAGCTACGACAGATCAGGAAAGGGACCTTGGAGTTATAGTGGATAGTTCTATGAAGACATCCACGCAGTGTGCAGCGGCAGTTGGTAAGGCAAATAGGATGTTAGGAATTATTAAAAAAGGGATAGATAATAAGACAAAAGATATCATACTTCCCCTATATAAAACTATGGTACGCCCACATCTCGAGTACTGCGTGCAGATGTGGTCTCCTCACCTCAAAAAAGATATATTGGCATTAGAAAAGGTTCAGAAAAGGGCGACTAAGATGATTAGGGGCTTGGAAAGGGTCCCATATGGGGAGAGGCTAGAGAGACTGGGACTTTTCAGTTTGGAAAAAAGGCGATTGAGGGGCGATATGATAGAGGTATATAAAATCATGAATGGTGTGGAGAAAGTGATTATAGAAAAATTATTTACCTTTTCCCATAATACAAGAACTAGGGGACACCAAATGAAATTGATGGGTAGTAGGTTCAAAACTAATAAAAGGAAATTTTTCTTCACACAGCGCACAGTCAACCTGTGGAACTCCTTGCCCGAGGAGGCTGTGAAGGCCAGGACTCTATTAGGGTTTAAAAAAGAGCTTGATAAATTTTTGCAGGTTAGGTCCATAAATGGCTATTAGCCAGGGATAAAGTATGGTGCCCTAGCCTTCATAACAAGGGCAGGAGATGGATGGCAGGAGATAAATCACTTGATCATTGTCTTCTGTTCTCCTTCTCTGGGGCACCTGGCATTGGCCACTGTCGGCAGATGGGATGCTGGGCTCGATGGACCTTTGGTCTGACCCAGTATGGCCATTCTTATGTTCTTATGTAAGGCTTTAATAGTGAGATCGTACCTGCTTACTACAGGATCCCTGGACTAGATGGGTGCCCCGCTTGCTTACACCGCACCGTGGTGGATGAGGACGTGCGCACCGGAGACTCGGTACCATGGTGTAGGCTCGACTTGGACTTCCGGCTCGGAGACCTACCACGAGACGTTCTTGACCTTTTCGGTGCTGGAGAGTGAGACCAGTGCCGGGCCCCCGACGCCGAGAGCCGGTCCCGAGATGGGGCATCTCACATGGACGCCGGTGCACTGCGCACCGCAGAGTGCCCAGCTGGTGCCGGCTGTAAAGCTGCCTCCATGAGGAGAGTTTTAGGCGAGAGTCTCTCTCCCTCTTAGTGCGGGGCTTAAAAGATTTGCAGATCTTACAAGCGTCCATAAGATGGCTTTCACCCACACACTTCAGACAACTGTTGTGAGGGTCTCCTCTGGGCATGAACTTTGCACAGACAGCGCACGCCTTAAAGCCTTGCGGCCCTGGCATTCCTCACCCCCGAAGGGGGAGAAGGAAAAAACAAAGAAACACTAACTACCTAACTAACTGAACTATTCAGAACTATTTACAATACTAATAGAAACGGGAACCATTAACTGATCTAAGAGAGAGACATGCTCCAACGACCGTCACGGGCGGTAAGAAGGAACTGAGGTGGGGCAGCACCGGCAGGGGTACTTATGCCCTGCCATGGCGGCGCCACTCCAGGGGGCGCCCTGCCGGCGCTACGGGTACCGCTAGGGAAAACGCTCCGGAAGACGCGGTGCATGCGGTGTGCACACCTAATTCGAATGGACATGAGCAACCACTCAAAGAAGAAGAAGTAGAGGACTGCAGGCCAGAATGGCTATAGAGGGGACACCAGAGGAAAGACCCTGCTATGTCCCACCCAGATGAAAGGGGACACACTGGCTGTGAGTTATCTATCTATACTCCCAAAACAGGGGGGTGGGAAGCAGTTCCCAAATGATAGGCAAGAAGAGAGAGGAGAGATCTCAAGAATGATCTGGCTCAAAAGGAGGAGAAGCAGAGAAAAGAGTGGTAAAGAGTAGAGTCCAATTTACAACCAGTACCAGAGAGTCAGTTGAAATCAATGAGAGTCTTATAACTCATAGCTGGGATAAATGTATATCTTGTGACAATATGGCATTCAGGTTCACTAGATACTTGCAAATTGCTCGGTACCAGTGTTAGCAAAGATGTGTGGTCCCTGAAATGAAGCGCTCAGTACCAGCTTATATAGTGCTCATGCTCCATCGGTGTAACGTATTTCTCCAGAGCCCAGGGCATTATTGGTGCAGAATGTTTACCCAGTATCAGTGACTTTTCCAGAGCCAATGGTTTACCTGGTGATGAAGGTTTCTGCAATGCTAATGGAACACATGTAGTCAGCATCAGCTTCTTCAGTAGTGATGGGGCTGTGCTCAGAGAGATTCTGTGTGCAGAGACATTTTTGTCTCAGAACCAAACCGTCAGTATCTTTTGCCTTCACAGACTCATCAATTATCTCTCCACAGCAGCAGAAAATTTCACCTTCTTGCCCTTAAGATTGAGGCTGGGAGTCTGCTCCTCATCTTCTTAGAAGAGTGTCTCCTGCCACGCTTAACACTATGGAGACTTCCTACCATATATCTTTGAGTAATGTGCCCTGGATAGAAACAGTGTTCAAAGAATCGCTCTTCAATCCTGATGACCATTGTACAGGAGGTCAGAGGGATTCATATATGAGGCTGTCCATGTGGAGCAAGCTAACAAATATATTGTTAACTTTGCTTTCCTGGATTTTTGTTGTTGTTGTTCTCTTACAGAATTATATGCAGACATGGAAGTTGGCAGGGATACCTGACTCTCCTGAACAAAAAAAAGACAGTCATGTGATAGTTATTGCGGGGGAAAGTCACAAAATTTAAAGGCAGTGGATTCTGGCATCAGTAAAGAAAACTTCCCTCACTAAGCCCTGGTTTACACTAGGGAGTTATTTCAAAACAACTCCCCTTATTTCAAAATAACAAGCAGAGCATCCATACTACCGAGCCTATTATTTCAAAATAATGGGCTGGTTATTTTGAAATAATAACTCCAGCTTTCCATGAGGAATAATGCTAATTCCAAAACAGTTATTTTGAAATAGCAGTAGTGTGGACACTCCACTGCCACTTTTTTTAAATAACTATTCCCCGGAGTCAAAGTAATTACTTCCTAGTGCTTCCTGGGGCGCTAAGTTGAGGTAGTGCGTCTGCATTAACGGAGCCTGCCTTGGACTAATTTTGAGGCTTCCCCATAATGTGGACACGCTATTTCAAAATTATTATTTTCGGAGTTATTATTTCAAAATAAGTTATTTTGAAATAATTTCCCAGTGCAGACATTTTCTAAGGTGGGGTGGCAATAATTTTTGACAGGAGGCCGCTCCAAGATTTTGGAAAGTGCTTAAGGGCTGTACTCTTCCATGATATTAATGGAGGAGATGCAGGTTCTGGGATGGAGGTTGGGTGCAAAGGGGAGCTAGGAGTAAGGGATTAGGGTGCAGGAGGGAGCCTGGGTGAAGGAGGTGGTTGTAACTTAGGGCAGGGGACTGAAGTACAGGGGTTTGAGATGTGACCTACGGTAGAAGGGGACTGTTATCTGGGCCAGGAGATTTGGGTGCCAGATATGTGAGGGGGTATGGGTGCAAGAGGAGACAGAGGGTTTGGGTATGTCGAGGGGGGGAAGAGGGTTGGGGCAGGGAGGGACTAGGGTGCCAGAGGCAGGCTGTGGCCAGGAGATTTACCAGCCAGCAGCCAAATCAGCCAGCCTGCTTGCAGACCTAAGGCTTGCAGAGCTTAAAACATTTCCTAGCCAGCCAGCTTGCCTGGCCATGTGCTTCAGTGAGTATCTGAGCCAAAGAGTGGTGAGGGGCCTTGAGTTTATCTGACAGGGTGAGATCTTGTGATCATTGTGGGCCAAAGTCAGACCTTGTGGCCCTTGCATGCTGAGGTCTCACAGAGGGAAGGGTGCTAGGATTCACAGAGCTGAGTCCTGGCGGAGAGACCAAGAAATCTTACCGCATACTAAGGGTTATATGGTAAGGAATCCTGTAACTCCTGCACTGGAGCCAATTAAATGCCTGGTATGGAGGAGCAGGGGTGAGGGGTGGGAAATGCTTCTTTTTTATGCTAAAAGTTTTATAAAAGTTGAGGTCTGCCATTTAATTCCATACATGTGTTTGTTCTTCTTTTGCTACCATCATTTTGTCAACATCAATGAGCAAGCCAAACCCCAGGACTGTAGACAAAGAAAGATTCCATCTCAGGCCAATATGGATGAGAAAAAACAGGAGTAGCAGTTGGGGTCCTCCATACTCCCAGTAAAATGACACAAAAAAGTCTGAGTGCATATATAGATCAAGAAGAACTCCTAAAAACGCAGGGATAGCTACAGATATATAAACTCTCCCATGCAAGGACATATGTGCACCATTGTTCCCTCTAATTTTTTCTTTCCACGCGTGAAATTAATTTTGTTATGTATACCAATATCATGACAATGTGCAGATGTGCACTACCAGTAAAACAAAAAACCTAGATATTATATTTTTTAAATGTTATCATAGAGATAATTTCTTCAGCAAGGATAGGTTAGGCATTTTAGAACTCACTACTCAAAGAATTAAACTAAGCATAAGAGAGAAATACAAATTATGAAAAGCATAGACCAGACAAAAAACTAAAATAACAGCAATTCAAAGAATAAAATTACAGAGAATATATGTACATTGCAGGCAGCCTCAAGAGGTAACAATAACAACAATAATACAAGTATATGCTGTGAGGTGACTGTACACCTACAGCTGAACACACATATGGACAAGTACCTGAAGAACAGCAAAGTACAAATGTTAAATCTGTCTCTGTCACCAACGGAGATTGGTCCAATAAAACAATGGTTCCAAACCATGAACCCCTGCCTGCTGGGCCTCGGTACTCTGTCAGGCCAAGCCCCCAGCTGCAAATGAGCCCCACCCACTGAGGTTCCCATAGCAGCAGGGCGAGTGGCACAGCAGGCAGCTGGGTGTGCTGAGGCTGGAGCCAGGCCAAGGTGAGACTGTCCCTAGTGGGGAAGCCTCACCGTGGCCCTGGTTCCAGCTCCAGTGGCCACTATGCAATCCAGCTGGCAGGGCCGCATGATAGGCGTCTGCGGAGCTTGGCGGCCTGGTTGCCTCAGACAAAAGTCATGTGTCACGTGGAGAGTAGCTGCCCAGGCCAAGCACCGGGTGCCACGTGGAGCACAGCTGCCCAGGCCAAGCATTGCGCGCCATGTGGAGGGCGGCTGCCCAGGCTGCTGGGGCCAAGTCCCACGCAGCACATGGAGAGCAGCTGTCCTGGCTGCTGGGGCCAAGTGCTGTGTAGCACCTGAAAGTCGGCTGCCCCGGACACCTGAGACAAGTGCTGCGTGGAGAGCAGCTGCTGGGGCCAAGCATAGCATAGCATAGCATAGCATACCACAGAAAGCTAAAAAGAGTAGGCAATATAAATGCACCAGCACATCTCTGTGGTGTGAGTTTCTAGGAAAAAAATTTTTTTTTTCATTGTTTGCACATCTTGGTCTCCGTTCTAAGTCCACGTGCTGAGAATAGGATGATGCTAGGGTTTGGGTGTGCAATCTGACATTAGTGGATACATGTGGCTGGGCTTGCAATAAATTTAGCATGGGGTAATTCTGTGACAAGATGCTGATCAAGAACTGCTGAGCCAGCCCTCTGTCACTGCAGCTCCAATTAAGGGAGGTAAATTGGAGATGACTCGCCACTGTATATTTGTATGCCTTTAGACTTCACATTATTTGGGGAAGGGATACTTCACTATTTGTTTGGCTAGGCCATACCTCCAGCTCTATAACTCTGCATTCACTGATAAAACTACACAGGGAAAAAATCTAAGCTAATATTGATTATTAAAAACTAAACTACTTTATTAAGTGTGTTACCCTGAAATGGCTTTTGGAATGTTTAAAAGGTTTGTGTTCAATATTAGGTTCAGTGTGCTGAGGAGTCTAAGGGCTTAAAGTCTGGACATTAGTTCGAGGTAACTGATCGGACTAAGGGATAGTCCCTTTGCTACTTCGGATTAACTGTTGGTTCGAACTAAGGGAGTAAATGCCACTTGGAATTCCCGCCTTTATTCAAAAATCCTCTGCACACGACACCATTTTGGCTCTGCACATGGCCCAATACCTGTGCACTCGGCACCAATCTCTGTGCACTAGGCACTAAAACTTATGCACACGACCCTATGGGGATTTTCCCGCCTAAGTGTCAATATAAACCGCTTTTGAGGTTTGTTCGTGTTCTTCGTTCGTTCCATAGGTTCGTGCATGGTTCCTTAGGTTTGAATGTTGTTCGTCTATCCTGTTTGTTTGTATGACTGAGGTGAACGAATGATTGGATAAGTGTGGGTTACTGTCTGGAAGGCGCTTGTCTGTGGGAAATCCCAGGCATATGACAGCCTATGTCAGGGAGACTCTGAAGAAGTCAAGGCTCAGACGGAGTGCGGAAGGCCTTCGTACCTGAATCCTGTTAACCTGACCGTGCAGACCAGTGACCAGAGCAGTGTCATCGAGGGATCGCCTCACTGTTCCTCCGTGGCGGCTCGCACTGAGCCAAAGCGTCGAGGTCGGGAGCACCCCTTCTTCTGTGGCTTATTCGCGATGAATGTACAGTATATTCCTGTATCGGGGTCTTTCTTTCATTCTTTACTTCTGGGTTAGGGTGGACTTGGTTAAAGCATTTACTTGTTGGCTATTGAAATTCTTATAATATATGGTTTGGCCCTAAACTATGTTTCTGACTCGTTTGTAAAACCAATCAGCCGGTGATAGATACGGCCTCGGGTCGTTCCCGTCTTCTGGGACTTGGGACTTTAACATCATAGATAGCCAGAGCGTGCCCATTAGAACTTTTAAATTAATCGTTACCGCGTCCCAGGGTAACAAGTGCACAGGAATCAGCACACAGGTTTAATGCCAGTGAATGACATGCACTGTGTGCATATAGATGCAAAGTAAAACAACATGTGACTACTTAAAATTAATTCCCATAATGAATACGCAAATAAAGTAAATTACCACAATGAACATGCAGATGTTTCAGTGCCGGTCCACCAAATGTTTTTGAATGAGCTTGCTGGTGCGTAGCATAAAAAAGGTTGGAAACCACTGCAATAAAAGATATTATCTCACTCACATTGTCCTCTCTAGTATAATGAGATTGACATGGTTACAACGACACTGCATATATATAAAACCTATTCATTTTCGAAATTTTGTGGAATTAATTAATAATTAAAATAAACCAGTCTCAGAAAGTAAAATTAAAGTTCCAAATTAGTTTCAGTATCTGTAAACAGAAGTTACTAACCATCATCATTTCCAGGCTCTTCATCTGCTACCTCCTCTAAATCAGCTGTTTTTAGCTTGACCTCAGGGTGGTACTCATCTTCTTGTTCATTTGATGGTATAGCTGAGGTTACATTTTCTTCTATTTTTTTCCTTTCAGCTTCTCGCTCCAGTTCTTCTATTTCCTGCAGGCGTTTCTCTAGTAGCTCAGCTTGCCTCTTCTGTTTTTTTTTCAGTTTTTTCTTTTTGTTTTTAGATATTTTACCAACCTACATTTAATGAAGAAAAATAATGTTAACTGATTATTCTTTCAAAGATCTCACATCAAAGTATAAATAATTTCAATAGGTTTTTATTGTACATTCTGGATATTATGTATCATATTAAAGTATTTGTGTTCTCCATTTAATCTTGATCTCGAAAAGCACTTCAGGTTGTATAAAGCAAATAAAAGGTACATAACCCCAGGCCTGCTAATTAAACTAAAAAACAAATAATAAGAGTACAGTAAAACTGATTTAATTAATTTAATCTCGGTCAACAACAACATCCTTAATCTTTAGACTACTATTGATATGTTCATGCATATGGAAGGTACTCTGCTAACTATGTACAAATGTTTTATTACTCTTCTGGTATGCCAACTCAGTGAAAACACAGCTGCTAGGAATCAGCAAATGGATGTAAAAAGATGAAGAAATTATCTAAAATAATCTATGCACTGTTTAGTTACAACTTCATAAAAATGAAAAGAAGATTTTTTAACATGAAATGGGTAATAACATGAATCACTAATGGAAGTAGGAAGTGATAAATCTCTAATTTTATATACCGTAAGGAATGAAAAAAGGTGCTTCCAGGTACAGTAACAACAAGCAAAAGAAAAATTAACAGGTTAGAGACAGCAGACTAATGTAGTTTTACCATAAGGATGTGAATGGTTAACTGGTTAATCTCACCCGCACCCGTAATGGGTGAGACTTCCTGGTTCTGGTTAACCAGTAGGGGCTGGAACAGTTTCCCCGCCAGCCCCATTTCATCGGTTAACCAGCTAAACATAATATTTAACCAGTTAACCAATTAAACATGATTTTACAACCCTATTTTACAGTAACATTTTTTACTTCATTTTGCATTTTAATTAGGTATCTTATTTTTCATATACATACAGAAGTTTTCCTCTTTGATCATTTAAAATAATTAAGTGCACTAAATGAAGGGCTAATTTCTGCTCTGAAAGGTTCATGTATAGACCCCATAATCTTCAAGCAACTCACAGCTAGGCACGTTAGCTTACAGTCGTTTACAAAAATTAACCGATAAGCCCGGGCAGCAAGGGGGGGAGGAGGCGGGAGGTGGTATCCGTGGCTCACCGTGGACAGGGGCTTGGGCCCCAGCCGACTGGAGGCACTGCCGCCCTGCGCTGCTACCTCTGTATCAGAGGCAGCAGCACGAGGCAGCAGGCAGGAGCCAGTGTGTACAGGGAAACAATTTTTAAACCGGCTCCCCTCGCAAACTGGCTTGCCTGCCACCCCATCCTATTGCCTCTGATACAAAGGTAGCAGTGCAGAGTGGCAGAGGGTTCCCTGGGAACAGGTACTAAAATACACAATGTTTAACATCCCTACTTGCAGGACAATCAGAAATAGATCACTGAAATCACTGCTTGCAGTGCAGTGCGTAAGATTAAAAAAGCAAGATCAGCATTATTTCATAAGAAAGACGAAAAATGGCAATTCCTTAACTTCATTTCAGATAAGGCTATTATTACAGCTTTGGAGACTGTTCAAAAATGTATAAATAAATAGTCATGGTAGGATAAACATTGTGCTTAAAACTGCAATTACGCATTTTGTGTATGGTCCATATTTAATTCTATTTTGAAATAAATTTATCATTACTATGAAAGAAAAAATGTATCTTAAAGAACTGCTAGACCACTCTTGACCTAAATTGCTACAAAATCATTAGAAATGAATAAAGACCACAGCACAAAAAGTACTCATTTAAGGATAAAAGCTAAAGTCAGAGGAGCTACTATATAGAATGCAAAATGTCATCGGTCTAACAGCTAATAATAACAAAGACAGCAAGATGCTTTAGATATGAGTTATATAAATGTACTTACAGGCTTTTGCTGTGGAGCAGTACTCACTGAAAGAAAAAATATAGTTAAACTCAGAAGAGGAGTAAGTACATTTTTTCAAAAGGGTACTGAAATAAAATATATTTTATTGCAAACCAGCGCCTTTTTGTAGTTATCAGTACGTTAATATTTTGTCTCCATAAAAGTATTCACAGTCTAAAACAATTAGTGTCTTCATTGGAACAACGATGATAGGCAGGAGATTTTCTGTCTCTGTTAAAGCAAGATTGAATGTTTTTCTAAAAGATATGCTGCAGTTCAAACAGAAATTAATTCAGGAAACCCTGTGGCATACAGGCAGTCAGACAAGATGAACACAGTGGTTCTTTCTGGTTTCATTGCTGAATATAAGGACCTAAAAACTAGGGATGTTAGATATCAGGTAACTGAATAGTCTTGTAACTGCATGAATTCTTATCCGTTACCTGACTATTCTATAGTCCCCAGGGGCAGGGCCAGCAGTCAGTGCGCTCTAGCCCCATTCCCGGGGAGCCCCCTGTCAGCCCGCGCTGCTGCCTCTGTATTGGGAGCCAATCCACAAGGGGAGCCAGTTTAAAAACAAGCTCCTCATGAAAACCCAGGGACCTAAATTGTCTCTGATAGAGGCAGCAGTGTGGTGGGGGGAAAGGTGGCACAGCGGAGCCACCGGGGGGGTGGGGTATGCAAGTAGTTGACAAGATTAATCGTTTAGTCAACTGCATGTCAACATCCCTACTACAAATGTTTCTCCATAACATAGCATTTTACTGTTAATAGCTCACTCGTCTTCTTACTTTAAAAAACAGTTTTAAAATTTGTTCATCTAAATATAGTGATCAATATACAAAGAGAATAAAGCAAAAATATCTTATTCAGAATAACACAGTTTAAATAAAATTACTTCCACTAGCTGGATCAGGTAGGGATTCTTCAGTGAGGCCTGTCTAGTCTCCATGCTTCCAGAAACTTGCACAGATCCCAGGTATGCCTATGCAATTCAGCTTGCCATGGACAATTCCTGACTTTTCCACCAGGCTGGGAACCTGGAGGAGGCAGCGAATTGGCAGAAATGTGAACTCATCGGGATTTTGAAGGAAAATGGACTAAAGTCAGAACAGGAAGAGTGTCCCAACAGCAGTAGGGAGGGCTGTATGGAGAAAAAGAGAACTAGCCATGCAATGTGCCACTGCTCATTTCCAAAAATATATTGAGAAATGTTAAGTAGTTTGGGAAACAGCAACAAAAATAACCACGGTGTTGGACTGAATAGAAAACACAAATAATTCATGCTTGGGAGCAGGCTTCCACAGAGACAAAGCACCCTTGAAGCCAATGAAGACTGACCTCCATCTGCTGAGAAGCAGACATCTAAGGCCTGGTCTACATTACAAGTAGCTCAACATAAGACATTTTGTGTCAACCTAACTCACTCAGTGTCAAAACTACAACAGTGCTCCCACTGATGTAAGATGCCCACTGTGTGAACTTAATAAGTACACATCCATGAGAGACACAGCACTTAGATCCATGTACTTAGTATGAGGCAGTGTCCTGACACTGTGTTATTTACATCACATGTGGCCATCAGCCTTATGCTGGGCTTATAGCTGGAGCCCCCCCTCTCCTCCCTGCCACAATGCTAACATCCCAAGCTGTTAACCCAGCACTGACAGCGGGGGTTCAATTTCACAACAGGGAGCCTTCCAGCAGTGTAAAATTCTTGTCAGTTTCACAGCTGCTATTATTTCACATTTTATCTTGGGCTCTGGTTTTAGCCCCAAGTGGGTGGTTCAGCTGTGAGCCACACTCAGCTATCAGTGCCACACTCCAGGTGGTGCAAAGGAGCCAGGTAAGGAAGTGCACCACGGATAGGAGGAGGGCAGTGTAGATACCAACAGCCTATTTAATTGCTATGGTGGCTGTACATCAATTTAACTTAAGTTGATTCAATTTTGTCGTGTAGACAAGCACTTAAGCATCTGGGAATGCCTATGGTGTAAAGGGCCCAGCTATTACTAGAGGGCATTAGCTTCCTCAAAACAAACTAATCTATGTATACATATGACTCTATGAACACGGGGGGGAAGGAGGCGAGGCATAAAACATATCACTTTCTTCCTGGGGGTCTTTGAGAGCCTAATTAGTCATCTGCTAGGTCCACTTTGAATCTGGTATTTCTGCAATAACACCGAAGAAAAACAAAAATCTAAAAACTCCTGAGAACACAAAGTAACTAAGGGGGGGAAAATGTAAAAAACTAAGAAAAGGTCTCTGGGCATGAGTAAAGGTCCTAACTTTGCAGTTAATTCTGCAAAGAAAAGAACTGAGTCAGATTGAGACTGTAAAGCAATTCTACAGTTTCAGCTCTGAACAGTTGGTTTAGCCAGAATGCTCCTCTATATCTAAAAGAGGTACTGGGTTTTAGCAAGTTCTCAAAATTCATCAGCATCACACCATGTAGCTCAGAAATGGAACTATGCAGACACCTAAATCTACACTCATCTTCAGTTAGTTCTGGGGAGAAAAAAGTAACATTTACAACTAGCTAATAACAAACTATATAATTTAAAAACCTGAGGAGGGTCTCGTGAGAGGGGTCCCTGAAGAGGGACGGGGTAGGAGGGGAGGTAGGGGAAAGTGCTGTGAAGGGTATGGAGTATCCTACATGTATGATCTCTAGCACCCACTGGTCTGATATTATTGAGCCCCATTGATGGAGAAAGGGGAGTAGTCTGTGGGCAAACAGATGTTTTTGGCTCGTTGTCACTGGACAATTGGGGATGTCGGGCAGACCCTCGACCAAGATCTCAAATCTGCTGTTTGGCGGTCTGGGAACCAGAGGATCGTGATTGAGGAGGCCACTTCCCCTGGGGCCGCTGTCGGAATTGGTTGCAGTCATATTGTCTTTGTTGTAATAGTTGTCCTTGTTTCTGTTATACAGGGTGTATCTCTTTCTCCTGTATGGCGCCATGTACATGCCAAGGGTGCGAAGAGTGGTTCTAGATTCTTTGCTACTATGCAAAATCTCATCTGTGTTGGCTGTGAACAATTTTAGTTTATCGAAAGGTAGATCCTCCCCTTTCATCTGCAGCTCCCTGGGCACCCCTGCTGCATGTAGCCAGGATGTTCTTCTCATCACTACAGCTGTAGCAGTAGCTCTGGCTGCCATATCAGCCACGTCTATGGCTGCCAGTAGGGCGGTACAGGCAATAGCATGTCCCTCATGGATGACTGCCCAAAGAACAGGCCTCTTGGAGTCGGGCAGATATTCCATAAGTTCCGCCAGTTTAGAATAGTTACTGAAATTGTGATTTGCCAGCAGTGCGGAGTAGTTCACTATTCTTAGCTGTAAAGTGGCTGATGAATAGGTCTTTTTGCCGAAGAGGTCGAGCTTCTTGTGTTCCTTTTCACTGTTTGCAGCCTTGAATTGGGGACCTTTGGATCGTTGGTTGGCTGCATCCACTACTAGCGAGTTTGGTTGAGGGTGAGAGAAGAGAAAGTCCAGATCTTTAGGAGGGACAAAGTATATCCTATCCGTTCTTTTGCAGGTTGGTTGTATGGAGGCAGGTGTGCATCAGACTTCATCAGACTCTTCCATTATTGCCTCATAGATAGGAAGAGCTATCTTTCCCTGAGAGGATGGGCAGATGTTCTTCAAGAAGTGATGTTGTTTCTCCTTGACTTCTTGTAGGTGCACCTCCTGATTGGTGGCTACTCTTTTAGAAAGTTCCTGGAATTGGCAGATGTTTCAGGTACCACAGTGTCGTGGGAGGATGGTGACTAATTATTCTCCATTGTCAGCTGATCTTGTGTGACACTCTCCCTGTTGGTAATTTGGCCCTTCCACATCCTCAAAATCTATCGAAGGTGGGAGGGTGTGAGGTGGAGAGGGTGGTGGGAAACCCTTAGCAGAGGCCATCGTGCCCTGTGGGTGGTGTCTGCGTGGCTCCCAATAGTCTCATGGTGTTCACCTGGGAAGGTAATAGGGAGGAGGATATTGCAATTCTGGGTACCAGTAAGGATGATAAGGTCTTTCATAGTGCTGTTGAAAATGATGAGCTGCAGTTGGGGATGAGTGCTGCGAGGAGAAGACCCTCCTCTGATCAGCTTCATTAATTGCGGTATTCCCCTGCATCAGACAGGGTCTAGCCTGATGTTGTGGTGAACCCGGAGAGTCCAGCAATTGTGGGAGACCCTTCGAGGGGGGGTAGGGACTTGGCTCACTGCTGTAGTTACCAGCTGTCACTGGGAAGTTGGTTTCATTCTGCATTGCAGCGCTATGCTGCCTCTGCTTTAAATTTTCTGATAGGGAGGGGCTTTCTTCCCATGATGGTTTTGCTGAAGGCTGTGCTGGAACTTTGCGGATCTGTTTAGCAGGCAGTCCTGCGTTTCCTCGCAGCACTGAACGCTGCAGCGCCGGCTGCTTCGGTGCCATGCTGTGTTTGCCCGACCCCTGCAGTGCCACCAACCCACGCTCTGGCTCTGAGATATTTTGGGCTGCGGCTGTGGGCATCGGTGCCGGTTGTAGGGCTTTCCCGGCAGGGACCTGGCCAGAGAGGCTGCTGCCCTGTTATGTTTGCGAGGCACCAGAGATGTGGACCTACGCATCAGGTCTCCATGGCTTGCTGACATATCAGACTCGCCAGAGGGATGCAGAGCTTTTTCAAACAGCAACATCGGTAGCCGCATTTTGCAGTCCTTCCTGGCTCTGGCTATGAGCCCCTTACAGTGATCACACTTTTGGGGGGCATGGGCTTCCCCCAGGCATCTCATACACTTTACATGCCCATCCAACACTGGCATGGGCTCACTGCAGTTTACACATTTCTTGAACCCGGTAGGGGATGGCATGCTGAGTGATTTTCGGTCCCAGGCTGCCTTCTTGTCCTTTCCCCTCCAATTGGTTTCTTTTCTCTCTCTCTCTTTCTTTTTTTAAATCCATCCACCGGTGTCATGGGTAATCTGGGATAGCCTGTTCTTTCACCTGCTGTTTCTCCTTTGACGATGTAACAGTCAATCAATTAAGGGCAATAGCTGAGGGTAGAAGCAATTAAGTAACAAGGATCTAAGGAAAAAAACACCTGAGGCAAGACAGATTAAAAGTCCGTCCACAGCCGAGGGCGGTTGGAGAGGAACCGAAGAGGGGGTTGGGCTGCCGCGCGAGGTGTCCAACTGTCACGAGCGCAAGACGCCTGCTGCGCGCGTGCAGCCCGACCGTAAACTGCTAGAAAAAAACTCCGAACTGCGGCTCCAGGGATGACCTGTCACCATCATCAGTGGAGCATCCACAGGGACATCACCTGAAGAAGAACATCATGGTTGCAAGCACACCCTTAACTGCCTCCGTGTGCAATTATTTTAGTAGCATGATAACATTATTTCAAAACGACACATATTTTTGAAAACTTTAAATGTGTATATCTAAAATCACATATAATGTTCCAGATGGCTGAACCACACTTGCTCAAACTTTTTTAAAAAATCATCTTCAAGCTAAGAGTAAGCATGAAAAGTTTCAGTCCAAATGGCGAATGTTTTAGAAAGCTGTTAAGATCTGAAAACAACATGCTAGACTATGAAAATATTTATGGAACCTTAACTGAAACAAACAAGGAATCCGGTAGCACCTCAGAGACTAATAAAAAGATACATACAGTATCATGAGCTTCCATGGGCAAAACCCACTTCATCTGAGGAAGTGGGTTTTGCCCATGAAAGTTCATGATACGTTATATATTTTGCTAGTCTCTAAGGTGTTGCAGGACTACTAGTCTGTAACTTTAAATACAACGAATACGGCTACCCCTCTCAGGCTCTTAATGGAAAAGGTTACTAGACTGCAGCTGTAACAGAATACATTATCAAAATACAATTTAACTATTGCTCTCTATATATTTTCCATAGCACAAAACAATAACTTTATTAAATATCTTTTTTCCATCCCTGTACCTGATATGGTGACTTGAAAAATGACCAGAAGCCACAAGATTGATGACCATTAGAAAGCCACATTTCCTCTAAATATCCTTTTACTGTTTCATTGTGAACTCTCCTAGCTATCCATCCTATGCAAATCCTTAACATGGAAAGAAGATATAGTCCCATATGAACCCCAGACAAATTTCATTAGCTATTATATATGTGAGTGGGGAATATACCTAAAACAGGGCACCGATACTTATATAATACATTCACTTTTCAAAGCTCAAAGACCATAGATTCCAATGTAGTGAGAAATTTTTGCCTTGCATGTTCTGAATAGAGGCTTGCAGATAAACTTCAGAAGAGATTTACATTTAAAGTTACATTTCTTTCAATTGGACATAAAAAAGTGGTGACAATATCAGAATGATTTAATGTATATATAACAGTAATAAGGTGGAAATTAAGGCTTGAAATAAGTGGAAATTAACAATAGTCTGAATTTAGAATGGGTTCTCTCACTACAAAAGCAATTTTCCCTCTCTTAGATTCACACCTTTTCATCAACTGCTGGGGGTCAGCTACATCAACCCTGACTGAACTGGCCTCATTAACATGGGTTCTATATCTGATAAGTAACTCCATTATTTGGATATACGTGTGTGTGTGTACATATCTCTATCCCTGTCACTGTAATTTCCACGCCAATGCATTTGACAAAGGGTTTGTTTTTTTACCCACAAAAGCTTATGTCCAAATAAATCTGTTTGTCTTTAAGGTGCCACAGGAATCCTCATTATTTTGGTCTAAATTTAGAAAATCCAATATGGCAGGACAAAATGGTGCATATAGGAATGACATAGTAGTGGGGAAATGATCTTCCAGAACTTTCTAGAACCTTTTAGAAACTTCCAGAATCCAAGACGGAATGAAAGGAGGAGCTCTCCTAACTAAAAATAGGTATGATGTCATAGGAAAGAGAGAAAAACTGACAGCTGATTGGATGAGAATTGATTCTTGGAGAACAACCATTTTATAAGGCTGACAGCTAGCAGGTTGAACTTATACTGGGTTTGGGATCTTTTAGAAGAACAGAAACTGCAAGAAACCTGAGAGAAAGAATGCACCTGGAAGACCTCTTCTTGGGAAGATGACAGTTTTAGGCAGCTTTTGGGAAAAGTCTTATGAGGCTTTGGGTGGGGGTTGCTTTGGGGTTCTGAAGAGGCATTGTCTGTAAAATGCCTCAAGCAGCAGTAACAGCAGCAAGAGAATCCTGAGTTTGTCCTAACCACAGCTACTATAGCAGGGGTGAGCAATAATTTTTGCAGAGGAGCCATTTCACCAATTTTGGTAGCAGTATCACGGGCTGGCTCCAGCTCCCCCCAAACCTCCAGAAGGAGCAGGGTCTTGGGAGGAATGGGAGGGGCCTCAGGCAGAAGAAGTGGTTCCCTCTATGCGCCGCATGCTCCTTGTGGGGGGAAGAGACTTCGATTTGTTATTAATCTAATTTTAACATACCTACACTGGATATCGAATATTGAAAGTTACTGTTAGTGGTAAGTGGATGATTACATTGTTTTATGGTAATATAGCTGGTGTCTGTCATTTGCTGCACCGCTTTATTTTAACTTGTGATTCCATTATATCTTACCACACTTTACTTCCTGCTTTTCTGTAACTACAAACTGAAAATCTTAGGGTAACATGAAGACTTCTGTGACATCACTAGATCTAACTATAATGTCTAGATGAGAGTCAGGCAATTTGAAATTTAAGGTAATGAACTTCAGACAGAATTGGAAAACAATTTCAAGTTAATAACTATTTGTGAATAAGTCTCTGAGGAGTAGCCGTGTTAGTCTGTAACTTTAAAAAACAGTGAATAGTCCTGTGGCACCTTAGAGACTAACAAAAATATATACAATACCATGCTTGGGGGGTAGCGTAACTCAGTGTTTCTCAACCAGTGGTACGAGTACCCTTAGGGGTATTTGAGAGAAGTCTGGGGGGTATATGAACACAACTGAAACTTGGAGAAAACTGAATTTTTGTTTTAAGTTTTATAGCGCTTTATTATTTTTGTACTTTCTACACCCAAAAATGTCATTGTCCGCCTGGCTACGACTAAGTTATTACACAAATGTGTTGCAACAGTAGAAAAAAGAGTGCGTGTGTCTGAAAACTGTATGTACTGGGGGTACTTACAATTTTTTTTTTTTTTTTTTTTTTTTTTTTTCCGAAAAAGGGGTAACTTTATAAAGAAAAGGTTGAGAAACACTGGCGTAACTAGTTAGCATGCCAGAGTCTCGTTCATTATTGGAATTAACCAGACAAATTGCTCTACCAATGAAGAACAGCCATGCACCACCACTCACAGAATCAAGGAAGAGCTATCACTCTGTCAGTCTTTCCGTGTCCGGGCTGGGTGAGGTTTATGCAACCCCCAAGCATGATACTATTTGTGAATAGTCTCAGAGGAGCAGCCATGTTAGTCTGTAACTTTAAAAACCAATGAGTATTCCTGTGGCACCTTAGAGTAAAACCCACTTCATCAGATGAGTTGGAGTAAAAATAACAGAATCCAGGGCATATGCTTTTTTGTCATATATTTTTGTTATATATATACACACCTTGTATTCTGTTATTTTCACTCCAACTCATCTGATGAAGTGGGTTTTACTCATGAACACTCATGATCCTATATATTTGTTAGTCTCTAAGGGTATGTCTAGACTACATGCCTCTGCCGACAGAAGCATGTAAAATAGACTACCCGACATAGTCAACGAAACCAGGGATTTAAATATCCCCGGCTTCATTAAAATAAAAATGGCCACCGCGCTGTGCCGGCTCAACTGACTGTCGGCACAGTGCAGCAGTCAAGACGCGGATCGGTCGACAGGGGAAACCTTTGTCGACCGCTCCTGTAAACCTCGTTCCACAACGCATAAGGGAGCGGTCGACAAAGGCTTCCCCTGTCGACCGATCCGTGTCTTGACTGCCGCGCTGTGCCAACAATCAGCTGAGCCGGCACAGCGCGGTGGCCATTTTTATTTTAATGAAGCCGGGGATATTTAAATCCCAGCTTCATTGACTATGTCGCGTAGCCTATTTTACATGCCTCCGTCGGTAAAGACATGTAGTCTAGACATACCGTCCGGTACATAGGACTACTTGTTTTTATTTGTGAATACTGCAATATTGCAGTGCTCAAGTGCAACTAAAAGCTATCATTTGAGTTCCCAACTTGAAAAACATGAAAGATTATTTAGGCACATCATCTATATGTATATTTTAGAGAGTTTGTGCTTTCGTCCTTCCATGAGTCCGTTTATTGAAGAACTCCTAAACAGTTAGAGCTAGGACCACCAAATTTGGTACGCAGCTTTCCTCTTGTACTGACTTAAAGCAAGATTGGGGTTTGGGTGTGCCAAGAGAATAGTATATGCCTGAAATCCGATTGTTTTCCGTAATATGGAAAGGAAAGAGTCTGACAGCAGGGACAGTTATAGTGCAGAGTGACCACAGGGGGGCAGCCCACCAGGAAAAGAGTGGCCAGCTAGGGCTGGGTCTCTCCATATTGCCAACCACCAGTCATGGATAAATGGCCCTCGTGTCCCAAATCCCTCCCCCCAAACCCTCAGTTGCATTGGCAGATGGGGAAAAGGGAGAACCCTGCAAGCTAGCAACGCCCCCAGGAGCATCACCAGGACTGGTCATTATAGCCCTCCTCCCCCCAAGGAGCTGACAGCCAGGGCCATGCAACGCACCCTATCCCCCCTGGAAGAACTGCCAGGGGTGCCCCCAAGATCTTCCAGCCTTCTTCCCTGAGCTCCCCACATATCCTACCCCCTGCCCTGCATCCTCCTATACCTCCCTAGCCCCCTACCCTTACTCCTGCACCTCCACCCTCTGCCCTGAGCCCTTCCCACATCCAATCACATGCCCTGACTCCTGCACCCCCAGGCCGCCAGCCCCCTGCCCTGAAGGACTGAGCAATGCCCACTGAGTTTTCTACTTTCCCTATTTTACCGTACTCTGAATACTGGGAACACACCAACGTGAGAATCAGAAAACATCTCTCAGATGGCTTTTCTGTAGTATAAATGAATACTTGCATTTAACTAGAAATACATCAAAGTAATTAACATTCACACATTTAATTCAATAAAATATATATTAAATAACTAGAAAATGTTATTATTAGAATCTGCTTTCCAATGTAGTTTTACTTATAGCGAATTTAACTCTATTACTGTACCTGCTGAACCAGAAGGAGGTGGAGCACCAGCTTTCTGCCACTCTGTCGCTTCAGCAGCCATTCTCCGCACATAGGCATCATCCACACACATCAAGATATTTTCAGGTTTTATATCTGTATGGATGATCTTGCACTTGCTGTGTAAATAATCTAAACCCTGAAGGACCTGGATACAAGAAAATCAGTTGAAAAATAATTTCAGTCTGACCAAGATAAATGCATGCATTGTCTTACTATTCAAAGAATAATTATTCCAATTCAAATGCAGTAATATGTGAAAACTTGAATTCAGTGTAGTATACAAGTATTTTATATGTTTATATTCTGAATGTATAAGTCAGTCACATAAATCTGCATAAATGCTGGTGTAAAATAGGTAACAAGGAAAAATGACACCTTCATAATATTAATCTGTACTTTTACAACACAGTCCATCAGAAGATCTTAAAGCACTTTACAGTCACAAATGAATTAGGCCTCACAACACCATTAAGGACAGGTGAACTGAATTATCTGATGCTGCTTAAAGAAGCCTACAGCAGTGCAGAAAATAGAATCCCTGTGCTTTATCCACAAGAGCACAGTGCCCCTTCTAAATATTTTATCAAGACATTACACAACACATTCTTAATCCAAACCCTCTCAGAATCATTCAAGATATGATTAATTTTAAAAGCTAAATGTATGGATCCTAAAAACCCAATACTGGATTCATTAATCAAGATTTTTGCATGCAAGTATGGTCCACTAAATTCAAAACTTGCTTGATTATTTGAAAAACCAAGTGAAAAAGCAGGGATTTTTCTCTTAAAGGATAGAAACCCCAGTTTATTCTCAAAGATACACGATGACAAGCAGTACAAGTTGTTTTTTTAAAAGACACTAAGTAATATCCACATCAAGAAAGTGCTCATGATTAGAGCTTGTTAAGAAATGATTTACACATACTGAAATAATTGTTGAGATTTCAAAAACCTCTTCTGCTCTGCACTGGAACAAAGCTGAGAAACTTCAAAATTTTTCACAAAAAACAGGAGAGAGATTCTTCACCCAGAACTTGCTCAGGCACTCACCTAGGAGAGACCCAGATTTGAGTCTCTGCTCCACAGCAGGAAAAGTAGGGACTTGAACCTGTCTATCCCATATTCTAAGTATGCCTTAACAACTTAGCTGTAGAGTCAATTATATTTATTTTGTTTCTGTTATCCACTAATCCAGCTAAGATACATTTTTAATAATGAATATGAAAGTCTCAAGAAACAGAAAATTATTATAGAATATTTGATTATAAGAAACTATGAACACCATAAAAATGTTATCTTGTTGCATTAGGAGGGTATATATATTATTACAGAGAAAATAGTTCTTGCACATCTGTAAAGAGTCCTAAAAGCTTCAATTAAACCAAACGTATTTAACGGGCTTCCTAACATAGTGATCCTTTGTATTATAGAGACATAATTTCACATGATTATTTATTACTGTATATAAATAACAGTGAGTTTCATGATAGGTGACAAAGAATTATACTGTTAGAATTTACAGATAATGTTCTTAGCCAGTTTTAAACAGATAACTATAATCTAAAAATAGAAGATGTGATGCAGCAGTAAACCTGTGTGAAAAAAATATCTAAATCTATAATTCTGTAAGGAATTGAGACTGAGAATAATCCTTAGTTTTTACTCATATCATCAAGGGAAAGAATGAAATGGATAAGAAATGCTACATTTTCCTGGATGTCAAAAATGCAGAAAGGAAATATTCTGTTAATATCCCTGTTGATGTAATTTAGGGGGATTCAAACTGTGATACAGTTTCTCACTGGAAAAGGTAATACATATAAAAATTAGACCGTACCACATCAAGAGACTCTGTCACCATCATATGCCCCCTCACTGACAGTTAACATTCCTCCATCCACAGGACCAGGATTGCAGACCAATATGCCTTGGAGAGTTGATTACTTGCTATATGGTTCATTTAAACCAAAATCAAGAATGTTCAGAGAGAGAATACAAGATACTAATTTTGGTTTCTTTCAATTTCAAAGTATGCTCCTTGTCAGATAGACTAGTGCTTTAATTTTTACTGCCCAAAGAGAGACTCCTTCCACATTGATAAATCTGTACTTCCAACCATTCCCACTGGAATAACAGGACTTTCCCTGTGGCAACAGACCATTTTTCAGCTTCACAGTATCAGCTCTTGTATAACATTTAATAAAAGTTCTGAACTGGGGGAAAAATAGATCAAATGCTGCTCAAAACAAATTAAATTTTGTATTACACAATTCAAACAGCAGTTACTGATTAAAACAAGGCCTGATTTATGCAGCTGGATAAGATTATAACCAAATTTTCAACCAGTGTTCTAAATCTGACTAAGCATTTTGTAAAGTAAAGATTTATAAGGTTACCCGCAAAATGTCTGCATTATAGCAAATAGAGAAAGAATTTATTTTAAATAAAAATGTTTATTGTGCAGCAAACAATGCAGCAGCTGGATTGTTTCATGACAAAATTAAGCTTTCAGTGTAGCTTTTAACTATGCCAAACCACAGAAAACATGAAAGGCTGTATACCTAAGGAGAGAAACCACCTGGCAGCACTGTGGCTAGTCGTAGCATCCATACAATTCCACTTACTACCCAATCACCCCAACTCTGCCATATGTAACTCTCCCCCGCCTTCCATAGATGATTATTCACCTACCTTATTTTTAAATGAAGTGTGCCTGAATTATGTCAGTTTCTTTGTTGGAACTTAGTTTTAAGATGTATATTTTTAGGAGAGGATCATTTTATTTAAATGATTTCTTAATTTAATTTTTAGTAACTTGATTTTGGAAGTATTTTGGCTTTTGACTTTTTTGCTCATACTTAATCATGTTATCGAAGTCTAGGGATTTGCCTTCATCCCTGATAAAATTTGGATTAAACTAGTTTTACAGCTATTTATTACTGAGAAACTGTTCTCAAAAGTTACTTGGATCTACATTACCAGAACCAATTTAATCATCCTTAGATAACATATTAAGGAAATCAAGATTAACAACAATCACGCATAAAAACAGATGTGTTGATTCATCAATTTATGTAAAACTATCACCTTACAAGTCCAATGGGAAATTATCTTAAAAAAAAATACAACACTGATCTCATCTGGCTGAGATTATAAATAGACATCCTAAAACAAGAACATGTCAGTTAGCTGAAATGGATAGAATACAATTAGCTGAATCCAACATGTTCCATGCAAAGTGAGCAGGCCATCTGTTTTGTGAGTACCTATTGTGAAAAACATACTGGGAATACATGCTAGAGAAAACTGACCATAATACTAGTCGTACACTGCTAGTTATTCCTGGATTATTTCTATTAATAATAGAGATTAGGTACATCTCTAGACTGCAAGCTCCTTTTGAAAGAAGAGTTTTTGGAAGAGATCTTCCAAAAAAACTTCTTTCGAAAGAAAGCGTCTACACAGCACAGAAGCATCAAATAAGCTATCTGCTTTTTCGAAAGAGAGCATCCACACTGATTGGACGCTCTCTGGCATAAAAGGCCACCCAGAACCACTTCAGCCAGGGTTTTAAGTCAGCAGTTACTTCCGGGTGCTGTTGCCTAAGGCTATCTGAGATGTGTGCTTAAAGGGACCCCCCCGGACAGCCGTTTCTCAGGTTCTCCTGCGTGCTTGCCTACCTCCATGAGGGACAGCAAAGCTTTAGCAATGCATGCTCTGGTTGCCCAGCTTTGTTGGATGCCACAGCATGGGTTTTTTTGCTATGGAGCCAGAGCTGCCCCTGGGCATGTGATGGCCCCACACAGCCATGCTGCAGGTTCTGCAGCAGTTTGAGCAGACTGTCTTGACGATCCTGCCCCAGCTCGACTCAGAGCTCATCTGTGCGTCCCTCTGCCTGCGTGTGGGAGCAATGCCCTTGACCCGCACCTCACGATTGAGACAATTCTGGAGGATGGACACCAGTTCCGACTGGTGGGACTGGCTGGTGATGGAGCGGTGGGACGACCCATCAGTGGCTCAACAACTTACGTATGCGGAAGGTCACCTTCTTAGAGCTGTGTGCCTGGCTCGTCCCTGCCCTCCGGAGATGCAACACCCACCTGCAGCTTGCCATCCTCCTGGAGAAGCGGGTTGCTATTGCCGTCTGGAAGCTCACCACCCCCGACAGCTACCGGTCGGTGGGCCACCAGTTCGGCATGGGGTAGTCCACCAACGGGATCCTCCTCATGGAGGTAAGGCACTCTCGGGCTGCAGTCCCTGTGGAAGGGGAGGGGGAATCCTGGAAAAAGGGGACCCTCGGGAAAGGGGTGTGGGAGGGTGGAGTGGGAGTAAGGCCCGTCCTAACAGGGTGGGGTGGGTTGTGCCGCCCAGCCCTCACACAGCTTTGCTGCTGGGTGGGCGGCCTCATAGGGGGTGGCTCCTAGGGTGCTTGGGGGGGGGGGGGGGGAAAGAGGGAGATGGGCACCTCCCAAGGGCTCAGGCACTTCTTCTCATTCTATGTTTTGTGAGTTTGTTTGTCTCCTTCTGCAGGCTGTGAGGGCCATTAACTCTGTCCTGCTGCACAGGGTCATCTGCCTTGGAGACCTGGACCCGATCGTGGCCGGATTTGCTGCCCTGGGCTTCCCCAACTACAGAGGAGCAATCGATGGGACCCACATTCCAATCCATGCACCACAGCATCGAGCCACCCAGTACATTAACAGGAAGGGCTATTTCTCCACGGTGCTGCAGGCCCTGGTTGATCACCGTGGACAGTTTCTGGACATTTTTGTCAGATGGTCAGGCCGGGCACACGATGACCGCATATTCAGGAACTCTAGCCCCTACCACAAGCTGGAGGTTGGCACATTCTTCCCCCAGCAGGACTTTCGCGTGGGGGACGTACAGATGCCACTGTGCATCATTGGGGACACAGCCTACCATGGCTCAAGAAGCCCTACACTGGCCACCCGGAGCCCACCAGGGGATAATTCAACGTGCACCTCAACCAGGCCCACATGCAGATCAAATGCATCTTCAGGCACCTCAAGGCCAGGTTCAGGTGCCTCCTGACCCGCCTCGACCTGGGGGAGCGCAACACCCCCAAGGTGGTTGTGGCATGTTGTTTTCTCCACAACATAGTGGAGAGCAAAGGGGAGGCCTTCCTCCCGGGGTGGGGGGCAGAGGCCAGCCGGGAGGGAAGGGCCTTCGAACAGCCATGGACAGCTGCCATCCGCCAGGCCCATCAATTGGGGCACGCATCCAGGAGGCCCTGAGGGAGAGTTTCTCTGAAGGACGCCAGTAACTCTTCCCAGGGCCTCCCCAATGGGGGCCTGTGCCTTGGCCCCCTATACCTTTCCCAACATAACCCCTCTCTGCCCCCCTTCCCTGTACAATCAATAAAAACAACAGTTGTGAGTTGAACAATGAAAACTTTATACATTTTTTTAACAAAAAAGTAACGGGGGAGGAAGGGGCCTGAGAACCTGGATGGGGGAGTGAGAAGAGGGGGGATCAGGGCAGTGACTGGCATGTGGTGTGGCTGCAAGTGCCGCCTCAGGTCTGGGGACCTCGACAAACTCAGGGTTGGGTGGGGTCAGGAGGGAGGGCTGAAGTGGGGTCAGGTCTGGCGGGGAGGCAGGGGGAGGGGGCATGGGCATGGCAGGGGGACCTGGAGTGGGGGGAGTGGGAGTGGGGAGGGCTAGAGTGGGGACAGGAGCCGGGTATGCCATCACTTTCCGGATGGCGGCATGCATGTTTTTGCCCTGCTGCATGAGCTGGTCCCACATACAGTTGCACCACTCAGCGGCATCACGGACCTTTTGGGCCAGGGTTTGCTGCATGTCGTGCAAGACTGCCACGTGCTCCCTCATGAGGTCCTTGTGGACCCTACAGCGCTTGCAGCTCCCCTGGGGTCAGGCGGCTGCCAGTGACGGCGTGGATTGCCCCTCAGTGACAGCTGGTCCAGCTGTGGAGAAAGAGAGGGAGAAGCGGTCAGTCATCCACACAGACATTGTCCCTGAGGCTGTGCCTTCCTCTGTGAGCACCGAGCAACTTTCCTTGGTGCAGGGGATGGTGATGTGCTGAGAGCAAGGCCATGTGTGGCCTGCACAGCAGGCCCTGCCTCACAGGGGCCCCGAGGTGCCCAGGGGACCATGCTGCCTGCTTCCCCTACCCAATTGGACAAGCAGGCCAGGGAAGTGTGCGGCCACAGTGGGATCCCATGTGCGGGAGAAGGGCCTGGAGCGGCCTGGCCCTCCCTGGGGCCCGCAAACACAGCTGCCCCTGGCAGCGCTGTCTGCAGGAGTGGGTGATGCCTCGCAAGGGCAGGCATGGCCGTGTGCTATGTGCGGCACTCCTCAGTCTGTGTGGGGTCATATGTGAGCCCTTGTGCCCAGCCTGCCTCCCGCAGTGGCTGGTGGGGGTAGGACGTCTCTCCCAGGGGTCGGATTTGTGTGGGCCCTCACCCCAGCCTGTGAGCAGCTGCTCATGTGTGCTCTGGGGCTGGCTCCTGAGAGCACGTAGTGCACAATGCTGCTGCACATGCTTTCACGTGCACGGACAGCAGCACTCTGTCCAGGCCGAGCATGCTGAGCAACAATCGCACCCCATCCTCTTTGAGCCCACCTCCCCCACCCTGTGTGTGTGACAAAACAAGAGCACTCACCTGATGATCTATCCCCTGTGTCAGATGATGCCTGGGAGATCTCCAGGGCCTGGGGTACCGGCTCCAGGCTGAGCGTGACGACACTGCCAGTGTCCTCCTCCTGCAGCGGTTGTTCATCCTCCTCCTCCTCCTCCTCAAGAAGCTCCAGGCAGGTGAGCATGGGTGTCTCCAGGCCCGAGTCCACTAGTATGGGTGGGAAAAGGGCTTCCCCACCCCACAGGATCTGGTGCAGCTCTTTGTAGTAGGGGCAGGAGCGGGGTCCTGCCCTGGAGCGAGAGCTGCACTCCCTGGCCCAGGTGTACCCTTGGAGCTCCTTCGCCTTGCTCCATACTTGGTCCAAGGTGTGGGGATGGTGTTCTCTCTGGGCCAGAGCTTCAGCCATGCGCCCATAAATGTCCACATTATGCCTCTGGGAGCACAGATCCTGCGTTGTTTCCTCCTCACCCCACAGCTCAAGGAGCCACAGGATCTTTGCCCTAGATCTGGAGGGTGCCCAATGTCTGGTGCCCTTGGATGGGTCCTCAGAGCCCTGGTGCTACTCCCTGTGCGGGCCAGAGGAGTCTCGGGGGGCTTGTGGCTGTGCCAGAGGTCAGCAGGCCTTCAGCAGTCAGAACCATGCGGTCAGTGTGCTGCTCCAAGGCCAGCTTCCTGCCACAAGGTTAATTCAGTGTGCCTGCAGCTTTCAGAGCTGGCAGGCGACAGGAACTATAGAGCTGTGATTAGTTTGGATGGAGTGTCCATCAGAGCACCTGTGCTTTTTCCTCTTCTTTCAAAAAAACTCCCTCTTCCACGTCCACACACGCCTCTTTTGGAAAAGGCATTCTTCCTCATAGAATTAAGTTTACCAATGTCGGAAAAACCCCTGTGTTCTTTCAATTTTCTTTCGAAAGAATGCAATAGCAGTGTGTACGTAAGTGAAGTTTTTCGGAAAAATGGCTGTTTTTCCTGAAAAAAACCTGCAGTCTAGACGCATCCATAGAACATAAAACAATGAAAGAATTTCTAAAATAAGGATGTTAAGGACTAGTCTACTAGTTGATTCTCCCCCCCTGCCCGCTGCCTATATCAGACAGAGGCACCAACGGGTGGGGGGAGGGAGAGGCGGTACTTCAAAGCAGCAGCACCGCACAGCTTAGCCTGGGATCAGCTGTGCGGTGCTGCCACTTTGAAATGCTGAGTCGGCGTTCAAAGGGGCAGCACCGCACAGTTGGACCCCGGTGCAGCTATGCAGCACTACCCCTTTGAAATGCCCCCCGCTGATCCCAGGGAGCTTCCGCTTTGAAATGCACAACAGCCCTGGATGGGGACTCTAGTACATTTCAAAGTTGGCACACCCGCATGCAGCCCAGAGTCAGTGGGATTTCCCACTGGCCCCAGGGTGCACGCGGAGTTCCACATTCCTCCTCTGAAATGTACATGAGCCCCCACTGGGGCCTTTGTACATTTCAAAAGGAGGAATGCGGAAATGCCTATCAACTAGTCGAGTAGTCGATGGAAATTCCATCGACTACTCAACTAGTACATTAACCAATATTTAACATCCTTAGTCTAAAATGGATCAAAGTAAATCCATATCTATACAAATCCAACCCAAAACCTAAATGAAAAGGACAGCCCACATCACTAACTTTGTATGAGAATGCAAAATAAAGTTTATATGGTAAATAAGAAATGTTTAATTCCCTGCAGAGAGTATTCCTAAAAATGTTAATAAGAAAGCATAGCTACCCTAATTCTGCTTCTCTAAAGAAAATTTAAAAACTTTTCACTCCTGAATCTCAGCTTCCTCATGAGACACAAGTGGAAAAGCATAAGGTATGGAAGTTTTTGCCCCAAAGAGCAGCAGTTGTGGCAAGGTGCATCAGTCAACTGCCTCCCACCTTCATGGTCCCACATTTCTCTAGACCACTGCCAACTTCAACCAATTTCAATTTAACATTTCAGTCCATTACTAATTCAGCAGGAAATTAAGACTCCCCATAAAGCCAATCTGATCACCAATCAATCAATAAATAATGGGGGGGGAGGGGAGAACTTCCTTCAAAGGCAGACAAAAACAACCTCAGAATGTAAAATCCTTCTAAACTCCCAGGGCAAGGCTGAAGGGATAAGTCCCTGCCACTATGCCAAGCAGCTGGCACCCATGCCAGCATCTTGTGAAAGAGATCCAGTTGGGGTAACCCCGACCTGGGACACACATGTTCCCCAGGAGTGTGGGGCACAACCCAGACTACCACATCCCCAGGGGAAATCAGGACCAGTATTACAAGTGTGGTTAGGAAGGGCACTCCATCAAGACTGTCCCTACATGAACTGTTATTATAGAATGTTCTGTGTAGCTAGAAAAAAGGGCCCAGAAGCACAGCCCAGAGAAACTACTGGTCCATTGAAAGTGGGAGGGATTGCAACAATCACCTTAGTTGATCCAGGCTGTAGACAAATGATCATCTGGGAAGAACTTCTCTCTGGCCTCAAATATTCCAGGGACATGATACAGTTAGAGTATATTCTTGGGGACGCCCGACCCTACTCAACTGCCCGGGGAAACTGTAGATATGTGGTCGAGAGGAGGTCTTTCAGGTGGATATGCTCCCACCCTCAGCCGCTGGCTTATCTGGTGATATTAGGACAAGACTGGCCAATGTTTGGGAAAACCCTAAAAGGTTTTGAATCCCAACCCTGGGAAGATCAGAAGGCCAGGGCCCCAAGAAAGAGAGGATGCAGGTTCCCCACAGAAGCAAAGCCTGAGGAGGGGCCTTCCAACCTCCCTGTCTGTGGAGAAATTGGAGAAGGTCCAGAGAAGAGCAACAAAAATGAGTAAAGGTCTAGAAAACTTGACCTATGAGAGAAGACTGAAAGAACTGGATTTGTTTAGTTGAGAAAAGAGAAGACTGAGAGGGGACACGATAGCTGTTTTCAAGTATCTAAAAGGGTGTTACAAGGAAGAGGGAGAAAAATTGTTCTCCTTGGCCTCTGAGGATAGGACAAGAAGCAAAGGCCTTAAATTGCAGCAAGGGAGATTTAAGTCGGACATTAGGAAAAACTTCCTAACTGTCAGGGTAGTTAATCTCAGAAATAAATTGCCTAGGGAGGTTGTGGAATCTCCATGACTGGAGATATTTAAGAGCAAGTTGGATCAACATCTATCAGGGATGATCTAGATGGTGCTTTGTCCTGCTGTGAAGGCAGGGGGCTAGACTTGATGACCTCTCGAGGTCCCTTCCAGTTCTAGTATTTTATGATTCTATGAATCATTCAATCACTTTTGAAAATCCTACCTTTTTTTTAAAAGTATATCTCCTGAGTATGTGTTTTTCAGATAGGGATGCAATTAGTATTAGTTTTTAAAAAATAAGTTTATATTAGTTTCTACTGATCTTGTGTTTTCTGTTCTGAAGGTAGCTCAGTATGAAAGAAGAAATTGTGGTAAATTTATAATGAAGAAAACCGATTTCCTTATTTTCAAATAATCTTAAATCACATTTTGTGAAAGAGCTCAGTAGCCAACGAGTATCTACACAAACAAAGCAAGCAATGTGCACAAATTTATGCGAGGAAGGGAAGACCTATGAAATTAATACCTATTGTATCCTTCCTGGTATGATCTGCAGTTGTAGTATCAATACATTAATATCAGAGTAAAGCAACACTGTAGAAAATAAATTAACACATTAGCAAATCTTACCTGTCGAATTATACTTTTTACACAACGGATAGGAAGGCCTTGATAGTTGGACTTGATTATCCATTTTAAGAGATGATGTCCAAGAACTTCAAAGACCATGCAAACATCTTATTTTTAAATAAGGATAATTTTCAAAGTAACTTCTTATTTAGCTCAACCATAACCCTTTTTTACATTTTAGCTCAAGTGTTCATTGTCCCTCTATAAAAATAGTCCTCATATAGGATAAGGTGAATCAGGGTGACCATGCTCAGCCCTGCAGACCAGAGCAATAGACTGGTGCAGCATTCCTGAAAGTGACATATTCATCACTTTTGCCCTGGAGCCTGCACCGTTCCAGGACATACCTGTTCATGGGGTTGGGGAACAACTAATCACCATCCTCTTTCTAACAGCCCTTAATATATTTGAAGACTTATCAGGTTCATGCTTAGACTTCTTTTCTTAAGACTAAACATGACCATTTAAAAAAAACACTTCAACATAGGATTAGAAATTTAATGTTTTTATAATTGTTATTGCTCTAATCTAGAATCTTTCCAGAGTTACAGGTTGGACCTCCCTCATCCAGCACCCTCAGGACCCGACCAGTCCCAAATGAGGGATTCTGCTGAACCAGGGAAGGTCATTTCATAGACCCCTACCACCAGCCCATCTGGCCCAACCGCTGACCTCCCGGCTAACTCCCCACCTCCTGCTGGCCCCACTACCCTGCCAACCCTATTGGGCAGCCATTAGTGCCGTGGCTCTAGGAACCACAAAGCAGCTGCACATGCTGTGCTGGAGCTCTGGGAACCCAGGGCAGCCACACATGCTGCAATGGGGTTCCAGGATCCACAGGGCAGCCGCACACCGCAGCTCCCAACCCCGCTGGGCATCCCCACTGCCACACGTTGAGTGGCCCCGCCATCAGCTCACTGCAAGCAGCCCACTGCCCCGCAGGGATTCATGCTGCTGGCCCTCCACTGGGACACTCTGGTCTTGAAACATCCGTGCAGACCATGTATGTTGCCAGACCAGAGAATCCTGGTTAAGTTTCAACCTGTATAAAGTGCAAGGAGCTCCTTACAGGGAAGCGATGTCTCTAGAATATTAGAGATGATCGGTCTCATAAGAACATAAGAACATAAGAATGGCCGTACTGGGTCAGACCAAAGGTCCATCTAGCCCAGTATCCTGTCTGCCGACAGTGGCCAGCACCAGGTGCCCCAGAGAGGGTGGACCGAAGACAATGATCAAGCGATTTGTCTCCTGCCATCCCTCTCCAGCCTCTGACAAACAGAGGCCAAGGACACCATTTTATCCCCTGGCTAATAGCCTTTTATAGACCTAACCTCCATGAAATTATCTAGCTTCTCTTTAAACTCTGTTATAGTCCTAGCCTTCACAGCCTCCTCTGGCAAGGAGTTCCACAGGCTGACTACACGCTGTGTGAAGAAGAACTTTCTTTTATTAGTTTTAAACCTGCTACCCATTAATTTCATTTGGTGTCCTCTAATTCCTCTATTTAGGGAACTAACAAATAACTTCTCTTTATCGGCCCTCTCCACACCACTCATGATTTTATATACCTCTATCATATCCCCCCTCAGTCTCCTCTTTTCTAAACTGAAAAGTCCCAGTCGCTTTAACCTCTCCTCATATGGGACCCGTTCCAAACCCCTAATCATTTTAGTTGCCCTTTTCTGAACCCTTTCCAAGGCCAAAATATCTTTTTTGAGGTGAGGAGACCACATCTGTACACAGTATTCAAGATGTGGGCATACCATAGTTTTATACAGGGGCAGTAAGATATTCTGGGTCTTATTTTCTATCCCTTTCTTAATAATTCCTAGCATCCTATTTGCCTTTTTGACCGCTGCTGCACACTGTGTGGAAGTTTTCAGAGAACTGTCCACGATAACTCCAAGATCTCTTTCCTGATTTGTCGTAGCCAAATTAGCCCCCATCATACTGTACGTATAGTTGGGGTTATTTTTCCCGATGTGCATTACTTTACATTTATCCACATTAAATTTCATTTGCCATTTTGTTGCCCAATCACTCAGTTTGGTGAGATCTTCTTGGAGTCCCTCACAGTCTGCTTCTGTCTTGACTATCCTAAACAGTTTGGTATCATCTGCAAACTTTACCACCTCACTGCTTACCCCTTTCTCCAGATCATTTATGAATAAGTTGAACAGGATTGGTCCTAGGACCGACCCTTGGGGGACACCGCTAGTTACCCCTCTCCATTCTGAAAATTTACCATTTATTCCTACCCTTTGTTTCCTGTCTTTTAACCAGTTCTCAATCCAAGAAAGGACCTTCCCTCTTATCCCATGGCCATGTAATTTACACAAGAGCCTTTGGTGAGGGACCTTGTCAAAGGCTTTCTGAAAATCTAAGTATACTATATCTACTGGATCCCCCTTGTCCGCATGTTTGTTAACCCCTTCAAAGAACTCTAATAGATTAGTAAGACAGGATTTCCCTTTACAGAAACCATGTTGACTTTTGTCCAACAAATTACGATGTTCTACATGCTTCACAATTTTATTCTTTACTATTGTTTCGACTAATTTGCCCGGTACTGAAGTTAGACTTACCAGTCTGTAATTGCCCGGATCGCCTCTGGAGCCCTTTTTAAATATTGGTGTCACGTTAGCTACCTTCCAGTCATTAGGTACGGAAGCCGATTTAAGGGATAGGTTACAAACCACAGATAATAGTTCAGCAATTTCCCATTTGAGTTCTTTTAGAACCCTTGGATGAATGCCATCCGGTCCCGGAGATTTGTTAACATTAAGTTTTTCTATTTGTTCCAAAACCTCCTCTAATGACACTTCAATCCGGGACAGTTCCTCAGATTCATCACCCATAAAGGACGGTGCAGATTTGGGAATCTCCCCAACGTCCTCAGCCGTGAAGACTGAAGCAAAGAAATCATTTAGTTTCTCCGCAATGGCTTTATCGTCCTTGATTGCGCCTTTTATAGTTCGATCGTCTAGGGGACCCACAGGTTTTTTAGCAGGCTTCCTGCTTCTAATGTACTTAAAAAACATTTTGTTATTTCTTTTTGAGTTTTTGGCTAGCTGTTCCTCAAAATCTTTTTTTGCTTTTCTTATTACATTTTTACACTTGATTTGACAGTGTTTATGTTCCTTTCTATCTATCTCACTAGGCTTGGACTTCCACTTCTTAAAAGATGCCTTTTTGTCCCTCACTGCTTCTTTTACATGGTGGTTAAGCCACGGTGACGCTTTTTTAGGTCTCCTGCTATGTTTTTTAATTTGGGGTATACATTTAAGTTGGGCCTCTATTATGGTGTCTTTAAAAAGTTTCCATGCAGCTTGCAGGGATTTGGCTCTAGTCACTGTGCCTTTTAATTTCTGTTTAACTCGCGTCCTCACTTTTGTGTACATGGGTACTGAAACTTCTATGGTACTTGCAGGAACATCATCAGTACTGGTGGTTGTGACTGAGGGTATTGCTGGTGCCAAGAACAAAATGGTCAAGCAGGCAGTAGGTGATACCAAAGGTGAGGACAGCTTCCTTGGTGCCACAGGCTTGCTTAATGTGAAAGATTTGGCTGGCACCAAGGGGTTGGTTGATGCCAAAGCACTCAATTATTTTAGTTGAGGGAGTCAGTACCAATTTCAAAAGTCTTGCGCTGTCCTTCCTGGTCCTGAATAGCAATGTGCCTGGCTTTGGTCCTGATCATTCAGGGTCCTTAGACCTTGCCTTCATGCTGGTAGAGAAGGTGACTGGAATAGTTTAGCAGCACCGGAGAATCACCAAGCATATTAATGAGCACCGTTTCATTTTAGTGTCTCATTGAAAGATGTCAAAGTCTATCACATCCAGGTGTGCTGGCTGATATTTTCTCAATAACATTTCTCCAAAAAAAGAGATTAACATCTGGTAACTGACTAACAGGATCGCATAAACAACAGGAGAAACTCCATGCACTTATACCTCTCAGTAGGAAATAAATACCTCCTTCTTCAGGAGCCAACTCAGGATCTTCCCACTGGCCTTCATCAGACAGTAGGAACATATGCTCACTATCGCTCTGGGCTGGATTTCAACCAATGATTTAGAAATAAATGGCTACAAAACCCTCTAATCTATCCATTCTTCCACAGTTAATATTTCCTATCCTTACTATATGGCTTTTCATCAGAATCATTACAAATTTATAATTCTAAGCAGCATCATAAAGATTCAGTTACCACGCATTTTTTAATTTGTCACTCAGAATCCTTCCTCTAGCCAGTTACAGGAATTAAAGAACACTCCAGCCAATCACGTTTACATTTAATATTAATAAACAATTTAAAGAATAGAAACAATATAATTAGTTGATTATTCTTCTTTAAGAGCGATTACCTCTTCTTTTTTAAGTTTCTCTCTATATATTACAACAGTAACACACATTAGAATCTAATCCAATAATGTTTCAACATAAATTGCTTGCTTTAAAAAAAAAAAATATTTTCCAGGCTACTCTAATTGAACGTACTTCAGAGTCCATTGCAATAATAATGGAGCACTGTATACTAACTAATGAACAACATGTTTCTTAATTATGTTATTTGGAAAGGTTAGAGAAACCATATATATAGATCACTAAGTAAAAATAACCCTGTCTTCTGATATTCTAGTGGGCAAGCCTGTTCATCAAGGAACAAATTTAAAATGTTTATCTATTTTTTATTCTCATTCTATTTAAAATTAAGCAGCTATTTTCGCTAGGGAAAGTGACTTACATTGTAATACAGTACATGATAAAATATCACTGTGATGGTCTTAAATTTTATTTTTAGAACAATTAAAGCAGGTTATTTTGAAAAACTCACTCCACTTTGCATACACAAAATCATTAATATATATAAACTAAACATTCATTTGTCCCCATTGTTTTAAGTAGTATAGCCACAAAAGGATACGTATTCCATTCATCCCTGAAATTTTGAAGTCATCTATTAACTGTACAACCATGTCTTTGTTTGGATCATTGGGATCACTTTCACGAACCTAAGCAAATAAAGAAGAAATTATAAATAATTCTTCTTTTTAGAAAGGTGATACATTTTTTCTAAAAATTTAAACAAGATTATAAAGCCTTATAAATAGTGACTCCGAAGTAATGAAATGTGACACATTTAGAAATCAGAGTTAGGGAAAATAATGATGTTCAAAAGCATTTAATACTGTTATATCTATATATAGTTTACCATTATTAGTACTGAGCACTCAATGCTAAGCTACTCACACATTTGAGCAACTTAATTTCATCCAAGGCTGTCTCTGTATAATGCTGGGCACTTTTTACAACTTTCATTGCAACAAACCTCTTCCCCCTTGAAAATAATAAAAACATATTCAATAAATGACCAGATCTGAAAAATATTACAAAACATACTTCAGAGTATTGTATCTGAAAATTTTTGGTAATTTTATCTTAAAATTAAAGGGAAACTCCAAATCTCTCAATGACACAAGAGTTAAAATATCTGACATAATTTATGTATTTGTACACAAAACAATACCCTTAAAACTGTATTTAATATACTGAGATAACAGAATTATTAATACTTTAAATGACAATGGCATTAACAGAAGAATTTCAAATATCTCTTTTACCATTCAAACAAAATATAACTAGGTTCACTATTAAGGATACATCGGAATAAAAATATTAGCTTGCTCTCCAGCTCAAGAGAACATGTGAATTCAATAAGCACTGATAATTTGTCAAGGAAAATAAAACCTCAACTTTTGACAAGTTTTATAAAATATATCTTTAAACAAACTGATAAACATCTATGGACATCTCTATTTACAACTGTTTACCAAACAACAAAAGACACACAAAACACCAGATAGCTTCAGCCTATGTCTAAAACAAAAGTTACTACACATATAACAAAACAGCAAATCAGCATTAACTTGATAAAAAATGGAAAAGATAAAGTTTAAAGTCAAATATATATGTAGATCTCTTACTGCATATCCCAGCATAGCCAGACTGTAGAGAAGTGTCCCCATCCTAGCTTCCTAATTACATGATATCGACCATTGAAAAGATCTCCGATTTTCACTGGATGATAGCCACCTTTCAAGAAAAATAGTAAGTGCATTCAGAAACGTAAGCAGATACTTGTACTTACCTGTTTATTCTTTAATACCAAAAATCTTTTAAAGTTGTCCTAAACTATAAATCAGGAAATTGCAGTAAGTTTTTTTCTACAATTACAATATTTTGCCTCAAAAATGTCCTGCATCTTGTAAGCACATTTTTTACACCCTCTCTTGTGGAAAATGTGGAGATTTCTGTACTTCAGTGAAAATTGTATTCCTCTGTCTACCAGCTTGATATTTTCTATACAATTCCTCAGAGTTAAATCAAAGAAAGCTGTTAGGGGAAAACAAGCACTAGACAAAACCTCCCAAAAGACTACCAAGAGTCCTCAAAAGAACTGGGGGGGGGGGGGGACATTATTAACTGGAAATGTCCTCCTGCCAGGCTAGCAGTTTTATTTTTCCCACCCCATGCATAGGACCAAAGGGAACTAACATGTTAAAGACTCCAGCTTAGAGAGGAAAGAGTTGAGCAGCCAGCCCTGGCTGCAGGGCAGTATCTGACAGAAAGACACAGGGGTGGGCAAGAGGTGGCTAGCAGGCCGGATCCAGCCCACCAAGCCGCCAGGTCCTGCCCATGGCCACCACACCAGCATGCTCATTGGAGAGCAGCTGTATCTGCTTTAAACAGCAGGCTGCTAATTGCCATGCAGTTTGGGCAGAGAAGAGAAAGCTTTGCACACTGTCCCCACCCCTAGTAAAATCCCTCAGCTCCCATTGGCCAGTTTCCAGCCAATAGGAGCTGAGAAATTATGCTGAAGGCAGAGGCAGCGAATGAAGCTTCCTCCCTCCCCTCCCACACTCTCCTAATGCTGGAGCAGAGCCACGTGGAGCATCCCAAGCAGCACATAGGCAGGGATCCTATGTCAGGTTCCTGGAGAGCTGCTGGCTGGGAGCCACCTAGATAAGCATCTCCCAGCCAGAGCCTGCCTCTGGCACCCCACCCCCTTCTTCCCTCCAACCATCTCCTCCAGGCCACCACCCAAACCCTCTGTATCCCCTTTCCCCACCTCCTCCAGGTCAAAATTCCCTCACAGACCCTGCACACCCTCTTATACTCCTCCCCCAGACCAGAATCCTCTCCTGCACCCAAACCCCTCCTGGACCCTGCACCCCAAGCCCCTGCCCCAGAGCATAACCCACTCCTTCACACAAACTCCCTCTCAGACCCCCCACTCCCTCCTGCACCCTAGTCCTCTACCCCAAGCTCCCTTCTACACCCCAACTGCCGTCCCAGACCCCGAACCCCCTCCACAGAAGTGTGGCCTTTGCCCACTTACCAAAATCTTGGAGTGGCCCCTCCCCTTAAAAATTATTGCCCACCCCTGCTATAGTCTATGCCACAAGTCCTACAGCAGCATGGATACAATGTTGTAGCTATGGTGCTATACCATGGCAAGGCAGTGGCTGTCTGTCTCTCCTGGCCAGGAGTAGGGGTGTATAGGCTAGGGAAATGAATGGTTAACCAATGAGCAGCATAAGCATCACCCTCACCAGTAATTGGCGACCTGTGCCGCCCCTATTTAAAGCAGTTAACCAGTTAAACATCACGTTTAACTAATTAGCTAATTAAATGGAATTTTACATCCCTAGTCTAGGCTGAGTGGCACTTACCCAAAACTTGTAAGGAAAGAATGAAGTTTTGGTAAAATTCATATATAGAGACCTTATTCATTATTTTAATACAAGACTATTTCATTCCTGTTAACTTATTGAACAATACTTTGTTTTAATAGTGTACCATTGAATATATTTTCTGGTCACAAAGTTCCCAAGTTGGAAGACTCCAGCAGGGACCCAATTCAAATTGGCCCTGTTAAAGGAGCCAGTGACAAGAAGTTACTCATTCTGTGCAGTAACAATGGTTCTTCAAGACGTGTGTCCCTGTGAGTGCTCCACTCAGGTGTTGGTGCATCCTCGCGCTGGCAAGGACACACCAACACCTGAGTGGAGCAGCCACGGGGACACCACTTGAAGGAGAAACGAGGGTTCTTACCCTTCAAGCAACAACAGCTTTTTTTTTTAATAGTACCACTCAAAAATCTTGATCAGAGCAGATCTCTCCAAAAGAAAACCTAGAGCATATTTACTCAAAGAAAATACTGAAACTTTCCTATCCACTTTATATTCAAAAATAGCAGATACCTCAGGCTTCTTAGGATGCACAATCCAAAGACTTTGTCTATATCAGTCACCTATATTATTCACTTTGTCATAAACACTTGGTCAACACACTCACACAAATCCACTTCAAGACCAAACACCAATGGAGAAATCATCTAACAAACAAAAAAGGAATTTACTCACCTTCTTCAGTAACAATGGTTCTTTGAGATGCGTGTCCCCATGGGTGCTCCACTGTTGGTGTCAGGCTCGTCCCGGTGCCTTCAGAAAGGCAGGTGAGGTAGCTACGGACCATGTAGAATGCGCTCTCGGGGGTGTAGTAAGGCGTCTGTTTCACAGCGAGTAGCATTGTGTGATACATAATGTAATTATTTTGGAAATACACTGTGAGGACAATGGTGTACCCTGAAAGCATTCTGCTAGGGAGAGAAATAGTGTTTGTGATTTGTGGAAGGGCCGTGTACCACCTATATAGAATGATAACGCCCTACAGACATCCAGGGTGTGTAATATCACCTCATTAACAGAAGTATGCAGCTTTGAATGAAAGATAGGAAGGACAATGGGCTCACTAATGTGAAATTCTGAGCATACTTTAGGTAGAAAGGAGGAGTGGGGTAGGAGGACCACTCTGTCTTTATGAAACACAGTGAAGGTGTGTGAAGCCATGAGAGCAGCGATTTCCCTCACCCATTTCGCCGATGTGATGGATATTAGAAACACCGTCTCTGCTGTTAATAGGGGCAGCAAACATGTACCAATGGCTCAAATGGAGGTCTAGCTTGTGTGTTAAGCACTAGGTCCTGATCCCACGTAGGGGCTAAAAGTTTGCGCGGAAGGTTAAGGTTCTGCAGCCCTCTAAGGAATATCTTTGCGATAGGATGTGGAAATATCGAGAACCCCTCTATTGGGGGGTGGAAAGCTGCCAATGCAGCAAGGTGAACTCTGAGGGAGGAGAGTGATAGACCTTGGTCTTTCAGATGCATAATGTAATCCAGGATCATATGAAGAGGAGTAGTACTCAGTTGGATGCCAATGTTGATGCACCATGCTGCAAAGTAGTTCCATTTCTGCAGGTAAGTGTTGCGTGTAGTTTGTCTTCTACTGTGAATCAGGACATGTCTCACTGCGAACGTCACTTTTCCACCTCCAAGAGCCCGAGAGAAGCCACGCTGTCAGGTGTACGGTTTCTGGCTGGGGGTGGAGAAGCTTGCCTGCATTCTGTGATAAGAGATCTCAACGACTTCTGATAAAAATGGGTAACCATGTCTGTCTGGCCCAGGCAGGGGCTATAAGGATGAGTAGGGTGCCATCCACCTTGATCTTCATGACCACTCTCGGTATAAGAAGAATTGGAAGGAATGCATAACATAGGTGAGCCTCCCATGCGAGAAGGAAGACGTCACCCAGAGATCCCAGTCCTATCTCCATCCTGGAACAATACTGGGGACACTTGGAATTCTAGTATGTCGCAAAGTGGTCTACTGTTGGAAATCCCCATTGATGAAACAGAGCATGCAAGACATCTCTATGAAGTTCCCATTCATGGTCTGTAGTGAAATGACGGCTTACAGCATCCACAGTCGCATAGTTGACTCCCGAGAAGTAAGATGCAACAAGGTAGATAATGTTGCAGATGCACCAATTTCACAGGCACACTGCCTCCACACAGACAGATGGAGAGTGGGCACCACAATGGGGTTTGATATAGAACATGGTGGTAATGTTGTCTGTGAGAATACGTACCATGGAGTTGTGAATGTGCTGGAGAAAATATGTGCAAGCGTTGCTCACTGTGCAGAGTTCTAGGAAGTTGATATGCCAGCGGGATTTGCGAGCTGACCATCTGCCTTGGGCGAAGTGATCCTGCACGTGTGTGCCCCATCTGAGGAGGGAAGCATCCATAGTTATTTGTGTAGAGGTCTGTGACTGGTGAAATGGAATACCCACAAGGAGATTCCTTGGATTGGTCCACCATTTTAAGGAGGCGCAAACATTCATAGGGACCGTCATGTGCTTGTGCAGGTGGTGTTTGGATGCGGTGTAAATTGACAGCAGCAAAAGTGCAGGTGTGCATACTGAACAACATAAGTCGTGGCAGCCATATGACCCATAAGCCAAAGACAGGTTAATATTGTCACGGTAGGGCTGGATGTTATGATTGTAATAAGGCTTGTTATAGATTTGAAGCACTAGATGGGGAGGTATGATGTCCCTGTGGTGGAATCCAGATGAGCTCCAATGAATTCCAGGGACTGCATGGGACGCAGGGTGGATTTTTGTTCATTTATTATGAGACTGAAAGATTCAAAGAGCCTTTTGGTAACAAAAGTTATGTTCTGTGTCGCATGTTGAGATGGACCTCTTATAAGACAGTCATCGAGGTAGGGAAAAATCATGATATCCTCGCAACGTACGTATGCCTCCACTATAGCCAGGGTCCCTGAGAAGATTCAGGGGGCAGAAGAAAGCCTGAGAGGCAGGACTCAATACTGAAAATGTTCCGAGGCAACCGTAAAACAGAAGAAGCGTCTGTGAGCTGGGTGTATGGTTATTTGGAAATAGGAGTCTTGCAGGTCAAGGGCTGCAAACCAGTCTCCTTCGTCTAGTGCTGGGATGATGGATGCCAGTGTGATCATCTTGAACTGTTGTTTGTGGAGGTATTTGTTTAAACGGCACAGACTGAGGATGGGTCTCCAACCCCCAGTTCTCTTTTCCGTGAGAAAATAATTTGAATAAAACTCCCTGCCCTGATTTTCCTCAGGCACTCTCTGTACGGTGCCTATGTATAGATTATGCACTTCTTGACGTAGAAGTGATTCGTGAGAGGGGTCCCAGAAGAGGGACAGGGAGGGTGGGGAGGCTGGAGAAACTGATGTTAGTGGAATGGAATATCCGCATTTTATGATTTCTAAGTCCCAATGGTTTGAGGTTATTGCTGCCCACTGATCATAAAAAGGGCACAGGCGATGATGGAAAATGGCTGGATTGTGAGGCATTGAAGAAATGGAAAGGTCACGCAGGCCCCTGACCAAGACCTTAAATCTTCTGCCTGGAGGACTGCTGGTTGAATGCTCAGTTATTCGGAACGCCTTGACAGTGGTTCCTTGCCCTCAAGCGAGTTTGGTTAAAGGGTCTCTGTTGCTGTCTGGCATATGAAAAGTCTCTGTCTCCAGGAAGGTGTGTAGCGTCTCCTGCGATATGGTGGAGAGTACATTCCTGAAGTACACAATGTTGTATGGGAGTCCTTTCTAGAGTGAAGGAGTTCATCTTTTCCTGTGGCAAAGAGCTTCTGTTTGTCAAATGACAAGTCCTCCACTTCGGTGTGGAGGTCCTTTGGGACACCTGCCACTTGTAACCAACAGATGCGTCTCATAACTACTGATGTTGCTGTCGCTCTTGCTGCTGTATCAGCAGCATCCAGTGTCATCTGCAAAGCAGTACAAGATGTTGTGTATCCTTCCTGGACTATAGACTTGAGGATAAGTCTCTTATCGTCAGGGAGATGTTGCATTAGCTCAGTCAGCTTGGCAAGTAATGTGGTGTACTGGTAATTTGCTATCTGAAGTTGTAGTGTGGACAACAAATACATTTTCTTGACAAATAAGTCCAGACACTTATCATGACTGGATGCCTTGTACTGTGGGTTCTTAAACCTTTGGTTTATGGCATCAACCACCAGAGAATTGGGTTGTGGGTGGAGGAATAAAAAGTCCATGCCCTTTGATGGGATGAAATATTTTCTGTCCGCATGCTTATTGGCGGGGGGGGGGGGGGGTGAGGCTGGTATTTGCCAGACCTCCATAATGTCTTCATTGATTGGGAATGCAATCTTAGTTTTTGTGGATGGTTGTAAATTCTTCAAAAGCCTGTGCTATTTTCCTTGCATTTCAGATAGGGTGACCTCTTGACTAGTGGCGACCTTCTTGAAGAGCTCTTGGAATTGTTTTAAATCATCGGTGGGAGATGTATTGTCCAGGATGACCACCTTATCTGGTGATGAAGATGACTTATTGGCTGGGGAGATTCCCAGTTGGTCAGGGTCGATGTTGTATGATCTGTCCTTCAGTTTCCAAATCTTCCATTGGAGGAGGGGGACTATGTAAGCAAGAAGGTGGCCGGTATCTGTGGCCAGGTGTTGATGGTGCCAGCGAATGATGTCTGTATGGTACCCAGGGCCTATATGGAGACCACTATGATGGATAATGTGGGTGATAGGATCATTCCAGGTACCATGGAGGATGGTGGGAATACCGTGGTCGGTGCCTTTCATGAGGCATATTTGGCCTAACTGGGGAGGAGTGTTGGGGACGAGAATATGCTCCTGCAATCTTCAGTGATTATGATGAAGAGCAAGAGAACAGGTGATCTTGGTGAATGGGAGACCTCCCCCCTCCCCCAGTGGTGATGGAGATTGAGAAGGATGTCTGTAAGGAACATCGTGTGGTAATATTCATCGCAGTCTAGTCATCGCCACCAGCACACCATGACTATGCTTATAAATGGAACAGCGGCACTCAGAGAAATGCTCCAATGGTGCGGCTGAACGCAGTGCTGATGGAGGAGGCATTGGTGCTGGCAGGGAAGGTACCAGTTCCAGGCTGGGAGAGAAAGGCAAGGGTCTGGTAGATTTTCCCTTGGTCTTTGCTAGTGCCTTATCCAGTTCCTGGACATTCAATATCGTCGGTGCCAGTCAGGAGTCCTAGCACTTTGGAGTTTGCGGTTTTGATTCTGCAATCAATATGGCATGGGAGCGCCCGGTGCTAGACATGCCAGGCTTATCTCCTATGCTGACTCTGGGAGGTAAGGGGTAGGCTGGAGAGACTCTCTTCTTTGCAGGCGGCTTAGATAAAGGCGAGCCCGCCTATTTCTTTTGTCTAATGGGGGTCTCCTGCTGAGTACTCCCCCAAAAGGAGGAGAGAATCTGACTCCGTCTGTGACTGAAGGCAGTATAAAGAAAACTGAGGGGAGTCGGGCCGCATGCACAAACTCCAAAGATGCAAACAGCACGCGCCTTCATGCCGTGCATACACGGCCCGACCAGATACTGCTTGGAAAAATCTCCAATCTGCAGCACTGGGATGAGCCCAACAACACCGAAGCATCCCCGGGGACATCACTCAAAGAAGAACCAAAGTACTAGTTTGACCAATTCACTAACAGACCTAACTGGCCATCTTGAAGGCTAGAAACTGAAGATGTAGATAAGTATTAACTTGTTTCCTAACAACTACAGAACTGGATTACAAGCAATGGATTCATACCAATTCTCCATAAATTCTATGCTTAAACTACTAGACAGATAAACTATAGATATCTCTCAGGAGACATATGTAAGATAGCAGAAAAGGGAGGAAAGAGCAATCCTACTTCCTATTCCTAAAAAGGTTTTCACTTATGAGAATAATTAAATCTCTTAACCTGACAGTCAAGGTTATATACATCACTAGCATATAACTTACTAAATCATTTAAGTTTTTCCTGTTACAGGCTAACTCTGCTACCCTTCTGAAGAATTTATTTTCTTATGCACACTCTAGTTGTTGCATGAAAAATATCAGAAGTATGAAACGGTATTCCCTGTGCTCCTTTTATCTTGGTAAAATGATACAGTTTTCCTCACTGAAGTTTAGAAGCTGAAAATATTTAAGATTCAGTTTTAGCCCATTTAAATTACAGAGCAAATCTATGTAATTAAACACGACACAATGAACAATGTCTGATGTATCTTACACCTTTCCTGATAGTCTTCAATATACTGAAACATAAAGGGAAAGACTCTCATGGGCGCCCATTTTAACATTTTGTTATACAGGTTGAACCTCTAAAACCCAGGACTCTAGGGTCCAGCAACATCCGTGGCCCAGCAGGACACCGGGGTATTGCTGAACCAGAGAGCCCCAGCTGGCCAGTTCAGAAGTGCAATCCAGGCTGGGCTGGCAGGAAGGAGCACAGCCCGCTGAGGCTGATGAAGTGGGGAGCACAGCCCCACCCAGGGCTGGCGTGGTGGGAAACACAGCCTCTGTCGGAGCTGGCTCAGTGGGAGGGAGGGTGCAGCCCCAGTCAGGGCTGGTGACTGGAAGCACAGTCTGGGCCAGGGCTGGAGTCAGCGTGGCCAGCAACTGGGCTGTGAGGGTGCAGCCCCAGCCAAGGTTGGAGGCAACGGGGCCAGCCCCTGCCCAGGGCTGGCGTGGTGGGGGATGCAGCCCCAGTTAGGGCTGGCCCAGTGGGGAGCTGGAGGCAGCGGCAGAGTGCACAGCCCCAGCTGGGAGCAGAGCCTACAGCTAGGTAGGACACCTTGACCTTCCCTTGTCCAGCAAACTCCGTGGTTCGGGATCACTGAGGTCCCAAGGGTGCCAGACAAGGGAGGTTCGACCTGTCCTGCTAAAAGGATATAAATGGGCCCTACTATGAGCGAGTTTCTGACTCAAAATCATTCTTTACCCTAAATGAGATGTGTGCACCATGCAACATTTTGAACCCTATGAGGTGTGTCTCATAGCAGAGCCGTCCTGCCCATTGGATGGTTTGGGACAGTTGCCCTGGGCCGCATGGAGCCAGCCGGGGTGATTACTGGGCCTCCTGCACCAGCAGCAGGGTCTGGGCATGTCCCTGCCCGCACCAGCAGCAGTAGGAACTGCAGGAAGTGGAACAACCCGGTCTGAGCCTGATCCACTATCCTGAGCGATGTAGCAAGGTTGCACTGCTTTCTGTCACGGTACTGAGTGCAGGCTTGAGGGGATGTCCCTTGCTGCTAACACTAAGACCCTGGTAATCTCCCCAGATTACATTGCTTGGGCGAGGAGGCATGGAGGAAGGGTGCAGTGGGGATGGAGTGGGGTGAGAAAAGGTAGGACTCCGGGAACGGGCGGAGCAAAAGTGGAGCATTGCAAAGGAGTGGAATAGGGTGGAGCAGGGGCAGGAAGTGGCAGAACAGGGGTGGAGCCTGAGGCACACAGGGGTTATCCCTGGCCCAGCAGCCCCCTAGGGATGGCACTGTCCTAGGGACAGCTGCCAGAGTCTCATTTAGTTAGGACTGTTCTCTTAAAATAAAGATCACATTATTAGAATATTGCCAGTTTTGTACCAAAATTTATTTATTTTACCACTACATCATCCTCAAAACTATTGCTATAATAGAATGTCCCAAATACTGTTTCTCTGTGTGCATTTTTCAGAGCACCTTTTTCTATTACTCTAGGCCCAAATCCTGCAGACTTGTACAGGTGTAACTTTACTCATGAGAGTAGTCACTCACTACCGACATATGAAGTAATTCTTCTTCATGTTTGAAGCACTGGGATGTTGGCAGGCTCTGCAGCACCAAACACCACAAGGGTTAGGAAAAAGGCATTTTAAATATTGCTGTCTCCTTTGCTGCGATTAGTGAGATATGCTTCAGTGCTTCATAAAGCAAAAAAGCATATTTACAAATAATAGGCAAGTGAGTTATAAGTAAACATTCATACAAAATTAGAAGACATGAAGAGGTGTTTACTCCACACTCACCCTGGCGGGGATAATGGTGACCATACGGGCCAAATAACCTATTAGACTAAAGGGTGAGAGAAAAGCCCTAACTAGGGGAAGCTCATCTGTGTAGGAAAAAAACAGGTTTCCAGGAAGCTGAGAGCAGAAAGGTAGTTTGCAGTCACTTGCTGGGAGCAGGGGTGGTGTGTCTGTGGGCTATAGAGACAAATAGCCCACAGTCGCTCCTGTGGAAAAGGCACTAGAGAGGCTGGAAGACCCTGGAGAACAGGAAGCAGCCCAGGGTATAAGCAGCAAGGTTGGGGAAGTGAAAAGATCGGGGTACATATTGCAGGTTTCCTGGGATGGAGGCTGGAATAGAGAGTGGACCCAGATTCCCCTTCCTGCCACTGAGGAAGTAGCACCAGTGGGACAGTGAATGGAAGACTGCCTCGGTCACTGCAGGAGTAAGGACTCTACTCTGGAAGGGGGTAAATGCTGAGTGACCTGGTCAGAGGGCAGAAAGAATACTGGACTTCCTGGAGCAAGAGCGGGGCTACAGATCAGAGTGGGAGATGGAGTGACAGTGTGTGACCCCAGAAAGGGGCATCAATCTTGTAAGCTGATCATAAGAGCAGCCTGAAGGAAATGCCAGCATAGCAGTGAATGGAGCACCCTATGACAGTTTTAATGAAATTGTGTGTTTTGGGGTGGAAAAAACACCAGCATTTGTAAATATTCAGTGTAGAAGTAGTACTGCTCAGATCATAACAAAAGTTCTGTTGTGCTTTTCAGTTCACCACAAAAAATAATGATGTTTCTGATGCAACCACTGAATGCATGCGAGGGAGAGAGAAAATCAGAGAGATCATTATTCCCTAATGTCTCTTGAATGTATTGGTAATCATAGCTGATGAATTCCACGGCTGTGTAGGGAATTATCCCTTTTGTGAATTGAATGAATGGGAGACATCTCTGGAGGAGAAACTAGAAAATCAGAGAGGCAAAGTATTCCAACTGACGACAGTCTCTTAAGTGTAATCTCCAAATATTTGAGGTTCTTCAGAAACAGGAGAATAATACCCTCATGGTTGATATATGCTTTTCATATCAAGGAGTCAGAATTTTGAGATTTAAATATATTGCTAGACAAATGGACATTTAATAGCAGCTTGATCTAAAATCCACTCAAGTCAAAGGGAATGTTTCACTGATTTCACTGGGCTTTGAATCAAGTCTTCAGGGAACAGTGTCTGATCTAATTAAATCCATGTTTTATATACAAAAGAAGTTCCCTCCTTTAATAATATCACATCAAATAATGATCATGATCTCATAAAAATGTAAGAGGCCTAACTTAACTATATGACTATATTTGGAACAAGTACACTAGTTATGGTATTATATGAATTGATAAGTGCACTATTAGACACACATTTTCTTTGTCTAATTCTTTAATTTCTGTCAGTCAATACTTCGATAAATATTTTTCTGCCTCTTATGTTATTTAATCAGAGAAGACCAGCCCCAATTCTAGACTGATTGCCTATGAGTACAGGACTCACCTGTACATATATTTTACCTGCTTTAATCGCTCAATAACTCATTCTTTTTTCTTAACTAATAAACCTTTTGTTAAATTATTTATACAATTGGATGCCAGCATTGTCTTCGGTGTAATATTCAGGGTACCACTTGATCTGGGGTGCATGACTAGTCTCTTGGGATTGAGAGAAACCTGATGTGGTATGATTTTTGCTTTAAGTGATCATTGCCACAAAGTTTAGTTTATCTGTGTGACAAAATAAACCAGAGGGTGTAAGGGAATTATCTGTGACTCCATGGAAAGACTGATAGACTGATCCAGGAGTTGACATTGACTCAGTGAAATTTAACCATACAATATACCACTAGTTAGGGGTTTCTGCCCTTATTTTCAGATAGTCTGCCCTATGGTAGGTACTCGCAGTTGTGAGCCATTCTGTACAGCATGACAGAATACATACTCTCAAACTAATAACATTACTTACAAACACGACCCTGCTGACTCCTCTCCTGGGACTGCTCCTCCTCCACGCCCTGGTCAGGGCCCTCCAGTCCCGGCTCGCTGCCCCCCGGGGTGGCATGGACCGCACCACCCCCCAGGATGTGGTCCAGGGCAATGAAGTAGCAGCAGGTGTCTGCCCCTGCTGCGGAGCTGCCCCGAGTGGCCCTAGCGTATGCCTGCCGCAGCTCTTTTATCTTGAGGCGCACCTGCTCCTGGGTGCGCCTGTGGCCTTCCTTGCCCATGGTGGCAGCTATGCAGCCGTAGACGACCGCATTCCTCCGTCTAGTGCGGCGATCATGGACTTTGGGGGCCTGCCCCCAAACCTCAATGAGGTCCATGATCTCCGCACTAGTCCAGGAGGGTGCCCGCCATCTACGGTCCCTGGCTGGCTCCTGGGTGCTGGGGGACTGGGAGGGGGACCGCTGGCTGGCTCTGGCTGCCCGACTCATCCTGGGGCTACTGGGTCAGGGGCAGCAACTGCTGGCAGGCCTGGATCTGGCACGTGCAGTGTGGCCAGAGTCTACCCTTTAAGGGCTCCAGGGCTGGGAGAGAGGAGAAGAGTTTTCCTGGTTTGGCCCAGAGTGGCCACCAGGGGAAACTGGGAACGGCTGGAGGCCCCCTATTTCGAAATTATTTCTACACAGCGCTTATTTCGAATTAGCTATTTCAAATTTGGAGTTATTCCTCGTACAATGAGGTTTACCAAATTTGAAATAAGCGCTCATCTATTTCGAATTTATTTCGAAATAGCGGTTTGCCTGTATAGACGCTATTAAAGTTAATTCGAAATAATGGCTGTTATTTCGAATTAACTTTGATGTGTAGACATACCCTCAGTCTCAACACACTAAAAGAAAAGTTACTTATAATTAACACTTCAAAGATATTTTTGTGACTGATCACCACTGTTGGGGTGCTGGCACTCAGTCAAGTGGTCCAAACCTTTCAGAAAATCTGTATCTATTGGAGTCAGGTAAGCATCATGATCACTGAACCAAATATTTGGGATCAAAGCCCTTGCCACCCTCATTCCACAAAAACAGAGTTCTAAACTAAGCAGGCCATGCAAGCTGTTTAAGGATGTGGAAGGAATCTTTAATCATTTTAGAATACCTGAAAGAAGTTTTAATACAATGTTCAACTCATCTTAAAAGTATGGCTGAGATAAACACACCTATTGACTTATTACCATGGGTCACAAAATATCGACTAATAGCTGACTTCAGGAAGACTTTTCATCTTACCTAGACATTTGAGAGCTGATGTGATTTAGGTTCCCAGATACATTATGACATTTTAGAAAGAAAATAGAAAACGAGATTAACACAATGTTTTCAATGAAGCTGAGTTATGATGTCAGGAAGGAATTTTGGGTCAGGAAAATATGAAATACTGTTAAAAATAAAACTGCAAAACCTGGATCTCACTCACTCAATCTAATGTTATAGTTACCAGAAAAGTTACTGACAGCTATTACATTTTGCAACATACATAATTTTTAATAGCAGTGTTTTCATTTTTCCTGCACTTCAGATATGACCAGATTTTAATGGCTACTACCATAGTATCTGAACTATTGTCAAGACTGTAAGCCATTTGAAAGTTTAGAATCACATAGATTAGTATAATGTTTATACCTATAAATAATGGTTTTGTACAATGGATGAGAAATCTTAAATTTTTCCCATACTGGGAAACTGGAGCTTTAAAATTTTAATCTGCTAAGGTTTATGCCTGCATGAAAAATTATGAACTACAATGACACATTAGCCTTGGCCTACGACTCTTGGAAATTATAAGAGTATGGCAGGCTGTGGCAGAGTGCTGAGCAGAAGGGGCTACAAAATCAGCCCCCTGCCATGGCAGTCCCATTTAGGTGAATAAAGAGGAAAGAACCTGCCCTAATTGGGGAATGAAAGCCAACTGCTAGCCGGATTAGCCCTGCACTATATAAGAGGCTGGGAAGAAAGAAGTCAGAGGTGGTGGGACAGAGGAAAGCGAGAGAGTTCAGGCAAGAAAAAAGCCCTTCCCTCCTGGTTTCAGACACGAGAACCCAAAGCGGTACATACTGCATGGTAAGAAGTTGGTGGGAGTACAAACTTGTAGATAAAAGCAGCAGTGATTACTGAACCCCAGCATCTCTAAGAGGCTCTGAGCCTAACCAAGGTGGGAGCCAAGAAAGACAGCGGTGCTCCATCACACAGGCTTAGTTAATTTCTATAATTGTTTTGTTTATTGCTAGACATCTCTCCGGAAATACAGTGTAATTTTTGTATTTTAATTTGTTGTAACAGGCCAAGTTCCTTTTCTACTTTTGAATAGTCTGAACTCTCTTATTGGATAAATTCCATTTAGAGTGTAAGTTAACATTCTGAAACTGTGAAATAAAATCTCTTACAAATTTAAGCTGTGGGACTTGTTGAAAAACAGCATGCAGAGGCAATTCATTGAACAACTTATTTAAATACATGAATGGCTCAACTATCCTCTATTGATTGGGGATCATCTCAACACTGAACGCAGAGCTAAAATATCTGGACACCACTAATGACTGCTTAATGGATCAGCTAGTCCTAGAATCCATAAAGGGTAAATCTTGATATAATCGTAAGTGGCGCACAAGGAACTGGTACAAGAGTTGAGTGTAGCTGAACTACTCAGTAAAAGTGACCACAATGTAATTAAATTTAATTTTGGTGGGGAGGGGAAATAACACAGAAACTCAACACAACAATATTTAACTTCAAAAAGGGAGACCTACACAAAAATGAGGTAGCTAGTTAAACTGAAATTAAGAGGAACAGTCACAAGTATGAAATTCTTGCAGAGTGCACAGAAAATGTTTATAGAAAAATTAAATTATAACCCAAGTAAACAAAAAACAGCAAGAGGATCAAAAAAGTGCCATCATGGCTAAAGAACAATGTAGAAGAGGAAGTTAGAGACAAAAAGACAGCCTTTAAAAGCTGCTGAGGAAAACAGAAGAAAGCATAAACTCTAACAAGTGAAAAATATAATCAGAGAGGCAGAGGTGAAAATATAGAGATGTGCTTCAGTGTGCTGCTCCAGCAAGAAGGAGCCAGCCAGTATTGGGTGCTCTGCTTCAGAAGGAGAGGCATGCTTACAAATGGGCTACTGGAGCTCTCCTACAGGCTGCTGCAATAAGCAGCAGGCAGCCAGGCAGATGACAGGGGATGGATATGGGCACACACATACCTCCCCATGTCCAGTATTGCTTCAGCCCCAAACATTCCCCCACTACCTGGGCACCATTTATGGAGGATGGAGGGGGAGAGGTGGAGGATTAAAGCTCCCTTCTCCCCAAGATTCCTACCAGGACAATGTCTGCTGTTTGCCTTCCAGTCACCATCAGGGAGAGAGGGGAAGTACACAGCTTGTGTGCATTCCTCTAACTCCGAGCTGATGAGCGCAGGAGACAGAGGAGTGAGTGATCCAAGCAGTGCACTTTCCCTTGCTTTCAAAGTGACGGGAAGGGGAAGAGCAAGCAACATCCTGGTATGACTCACACACCCCAAACCTCTGCCCTGAGCCCCTCCTCATACTACCAACCCACAACACACTCCTGCAACCTCAACACACTCCAACACTCTCCTTTGAGCCCCTCCTTGCATCCCTAAACCTGACTCCTGCACTCTTCCCCACACATACCCCAAGCCTCTGCCCTGAGCCCTTGCTCTCACAGCCCCAACCCTGATTCCTGCACTCCCCACACACACCCTGCCCCCATCCTGATACCTGCACACCTCCACACCACCTTAATCCCCTCCCCTAAATCCCTCTTCACACCCCAACCCTTATGCCTGCACCCCTACATAAACTCCAACCCTCTTCTGAGTCCCTCCTCACACTCCCTGACGCTAAGTCCTGCTCTCCCAATGCACCCCAATCCTCCGCCCTGATACCCTCTTCACCCCTCCCAACTCTGAATTCCTTCACCCTCCCACATTCCCACCAATGTTCCCTCTAATCTGTTCCATCCATGTTCGGATTTCTCCACTCGTGCAGAATAAAATTTGTTATCTGCACCAAGATGTGTGAATGTGCACCAACAGAAGAAACACCCCATTAAGGGTGATGCTTACCAGTTAATTGGTTACATCCCTAGTATCAAGATGGTGCAGATAACTTCTTAGGAAAAAGCAGAAAATAATTTCTATTCTAAATATAGATTATTGTATCATCCCATTCATAAAAGTATTTGAAAGTTTTACAGAGTTAAAAAATAACATGTCCAATGTTGGTCAAAAATATTCTCTCCATTCCTTTGCCTAGGGGAAAGTAAATAAAAGTGATAAGCATAGCATAAACAGAAGATGGTGACTTTTGTGGCCACTCTCAGGTTTGGACTACACTTAAAATTTAGATCAACATAACATTTGTCAGTGAGGGTATGTCTAGACTACAGGCTTTTGTCGACAGAAGTTTTGTCAACAGATACTGTCGACAAAGCTTTTGTCAACAAAGAGTGTCTAGACTATATCCAGTTCTGTCGACAAAGTAAGCCGCTTTGTCGACATGACAGTGTAGACGCAAAGGACAGTGTAGATGCAATAACGCCCGACAAAAGGCGATATTCCTCGTAGAGGTTTATAGCCATCGACAAAACTGCTGAGTTCTGTCGACGTTATGTCGACAGAACTCAGCGGCAGTGTAGATGCAGGTATAGTTTTGTCGACAAAAGTCTACTTTTGTTGACAAAACCCTGTAGTCTAGACACACCCTGAGTTGAGTAAAGCTCTTCCTCACCAACACAGTTATGCCCAACTAACCCATTGTATGAATGGAGCTATGTCAATAGAAGAACACTTCCACTGACTTACACCATCATTCAGGAGGCATACAGGGTTATGCCAGCATAGCTACAGCAACACAGCTATCCTTCTATAGTCTCTCTAGTGCAGATGTACTTGGTTCTTGGAGGAGGAATTTCATAATCTAGGACTAGCGCTAAGGAAACATTATCTCTACCATAGAAACGCATACGCATCATTCTAAAAGAAGATGTTTCAAGTGGCTCCTGAGGACCAAAACTGTCAAGAGATATATAGCTTACTATTTACCGTACAACATTTTATATAGTGCTTAATAATACAAACCTTTGCAATAATCTGCAGGGTCTTCTTGCTCCTCATCATCAGATCCAAGAATCTCCTCCTCTGGTTCTGGTGGTGCTGGCTCTGGAAGAGGAGGTGGTGGGGGTGGAGGTGGGGGTGGAGGTGCAGATGGAGGTTTCTGTTGAGGCTCTGGCCTGAAAATAAAAAAGGAAGCACATTTATTGGTAAGCTTGTCCAGGATGCTAACTGAGGATTTAGCCACAAAATCCATCTTTTGAATATTACTGAAATATATCCCATTTATTTCCCTAATTATTCTTTATATTATCTGGCCACAGATATTTCCAAAAATGCATGGAGGTAAAGCTGGCAATATGAGATATAGTTTTCATATAAAAACAGACCATTACATTGAAATTGCACATAAAAGATTTACAGTATCAGAAATAATGAGACAAAAATATCATACATTCCTAACCAGTATATGAAACAATGTACATATGTTTTCAGAGTATGACATACTTGGAAAATATATTCTTTAAAGATAATCAACATGGACAAGTTATACCAAATCTCCTCTGTAACAGCAAATAAAGTTTCAAGAACATATTGCAGGGAGCAATTCTTCAAAGTCAATTGAAATAAGCTAGATGATTCAGTGGGCTTTTTCCATATTTATTTTCTATCAATAATGTAGAAAATCACCTTAATGTGGAAAAATCAAGTAGTAATGAAAAGGAAGAAAATACTAAGCTTTTTAGCTAGCCTTTGCTCAAGATATCCAATGGCATCAATCAATGGAAAGATTTTTACCAAATAGTTTTTAAGACTCAGTTGCTAAAGACATTTGGTATTCGGGTAACTGTTCTGGCTTCTTAATTTCAGAAATATCCTACAAGTGAGATATCTTCTTGGTTTAGCTATTTAGAATACATTTTCTATATGATAATTAGAACATTTACAGATTTTTCACATTTTGGTTGTCACCAGCTATACACACATAAGAAAAAGAGAACATGTTTAAGGTTTCTAGGTTCCTAACTGCTATTTTTTGGGGGTCTCTCAAATAGTTTGATGTTATGAGTGGTTTTGAATTCTTATTTACAAATTATTACAAAATCTTATTTTCCGAAAAAGAGATCAGTAATATATCATATTGCTACAGGTAAGGTTAATCTGAGCCTTCCATCATCAGCCATAACTATCTACACTTATTTTCACAACTAATGCAAATCCCAGCCCTCTGAAAGACCTTATTTAAACTATCAATGTCTTTCCATTAAAAACAACAGTTGAGAAAGTTGAGGACAGGAAAATATATTGGGGGAACATGTTAACTTTTCAACACTGGAAATCTAGATTTGAATACTGCTCCCATAATGAAAAATTATTTAGGCAAATTTATCACAGCCCTACATAGATCCATACCACAACACACACGCCCTATATTTTTGCACAATATACAGGCTACGAAAATATACCACTTGGAATAACATGGTACTATTGATCAGAAGTAAGTTTCATTGACAATATGGAGCAGCCTGCACAGAAGCTTCTATGCCTTCACTCTACGCAATATTATTAAATATTTTTATTAATATTAAATTAATATTAAATAGTATTATTAAAATTTACATGAGTATCAAATTTATCCCCCCTACACCTCCTCCAGAAACAAATGGAAGAAGTGTTATTCTAGTAAATTTTGAGCTCTAGAAAGATAATTTTGAATACATTTCAACCTCTTTTTTGCTAAACTTGAGATGGAAATTACCAATTAAAAATAAGGAGCTGAGTGAGAGAGACCAAAAACAAGGAAAGGAAAAATGCATGCATAAATCATAGCTAAAGTCCTGTGCAATTATAAAATTTGTCTCTGCACCCAATCCATGATCTGTAAACATAGTCTGCAGACAAAGCAGCTATCTGCAGATTTGCAAGGCACTATATATAGCAAGTGTGTTTCTAAATACTTCTTTCATGGAACTGGATTAATTTTTATTCCTCATGTTATTTTTGTTAGCATGATGTGTCTCTGTACTGTCATTTTTTTATCAAAATAAAACTGAATTTAGTTTCACAAAAACACGGTCTCAGCACAATCACCATCAATCTTTCTACAAGATCAATTAATGTACCTGAAATCTACCATCTTCAAAAACTGGTTTTATAACATAAATAAACAAATAGCATTCAAGCCCAGCTGGATGTTGACAAAAAACTCTAATCCATTTTCAAAAGAATTCAGTGTAAAGCTCCATGCCACAAACCTTGAAACTTCATCTTCTGCACATGAAGCCATTTTGGATACCGTGTTCAAGGACTCTAAACAGTTCAACATTAAGACTGATGAGCTAGAAAACAAATGCATAATCATGAACGTCAACTTGGTTGGCATACCTGAAAACAGTGAGTTAGGTAACAAGGGCATATTTTTGAATGTTTGGAATCATCATATTGGATGATATTACTCTAGAAACTATAGTAACTAACTTCAGCCATGAGATTCCACATTGGATAACATTTCAGAGAATATGTCAATAATATCTAGTTAGACTATAATTCACTCCTCCATCAAAGAATATCTTCACCAGACACCTATGTAGAGGGGCAAAAGTGCTGAGTGCAGAGGGGAAGTGTGTTTGGGGAAAATGATAGGTGAGGGAAGGAGGAGAGAAGAGGGAAAGAGTAGTGGGGAGCAGGTACGAAAGGGGCAGCAGACTGGAAAGAAAGGGTCGGAGGGAGTAGTATTAGCGATAGATGTGAGGTCAGGAGTGGAGAGCAGGTAGAGGATGGGCAAAATCCTGGCACTGCAAAATTAGCAAGACATTACTAAGACCCTCTCTTCTCAGGGACAGAACTTTCACTGTTGCTTTAGCATCTTGCAATCTACAGTGATTTAGTATCAAAAAGCTGATGTGCTATTTCTGCACCAGATATTGTTAGCCTTTTAGAGAGAATTATAGCTTATCTCACAAATATGTAAGTTTTTATTATTCATCGTGAAGTAAACAAAGCAATATCAATAACCTCTTTCCACAGGCCCAAAAGTAATTCATACTTGCAGAATATGAAAAAGCAGCTATTACTAGAGAAACAGTCTAACAAAAAATGCTTCATTTCTGAGACTTTTTCAACTTACTATATTTGATTTTGGAGGGGATTCTTTTTTCCCTTTTGCAATCCTTGTATTTTCTAGCTGGGAATTTGTGCTAGGTTGTTCTTATTGGTCTTTGTGTATGTTATATTAGCAATTCTTGGAATAAGGAAGGATGGGAGGAAGAGACTTCAAATAGTTTCTTATCTGGCTATTAAAAATGTTACTTACAAGATACAAAGCGTTGATTTAAAATGAGAGAGCGCTCTGTTTTGTATATGGAGATTGTAAGACTGCCATCTCTGGAGGGGTTACATTTATTTGCTGCCTGAGAAGGAGATGGGGAAGCATAACACCTGGCTGATTAGCTATGTAAGCACTTCTCTAGTTTTCTAGGGTTTTAAAACTGAACACATGCTATAAATCACATAAACCTGATGACTACATCTAACGCTTAATTTGGCTACCTGAATTTCTGTCAAATAGTTTAATAAAAACTAGTTATGATCCTTTACCAATGTTAAATTTTGTTATCCCTGTGCTACTCTATTTCACAGTTTTCAGCGCTCCTTGTTAAACACTGGCACTTCTGACAGGGTTACTTTACATGTCCTCTTATTGAATCATCAGATACTATGAAAGCTAGTCTTGTATCCTTCTTTGAGATGAATGAACAAAATATAAAATTAGTTATTGTTGAGATTTTATGTACAACTATAAAGACTACTGAAATGATAATTTTAATAAATGTAAATAAAACATTAAGTGGACTTCAAAACACGTTTGACATTAAAAAGTGAAAATGCTAAAATTTTAAATTATAGCAAAAAGCAAATCAACTTCAATTACTATTTTTAAAGCAGCATTATCAAACTTTCTATGTAACATAATAAGATTTTTAACTAAAGATTATTTACATTATTGCACTTTTATGATATCCCAAATATGAATTTAACACACACACTAAAACATACAAGAGAGCACTGTAATTTTTTCCTTCCACACGGAACACCCTATACTCTGTGGTCCATTATAACTGAATTATTCCTCCTCAACTTTCAAAGCCTGAGGGCTCCTCTTTTTAAAAAACAAGAGAACAAAAAACCCCTATCAGTCTTTACACGGTTCTGGAAGCAGGTAGAGCTTTTCAGAGAAATTATTTCCTTTCACTCTCTTGTTGACTACCCGAGCTAAGATGACAAACTGTCAATTCTAATTAATATAATTACAAGAGATGATATATCTCCAGGCAGGTTAACTTTATGTTATTCATTTATTATACAAAAATAGAAATGAAGAACAACAGTAAAGTAAGACCACAAGCACTCTCTCTCTCTCTCTCGAAATACTCCAAATGAAAAAAAGGATTCAGAAGTTTCAATTAAATGCAAAATTTGATCATGGCCTATATGGGGGGGGTCTCCTAACTTTACTGTTTACTGTACTCTCTTGTGGGCAACTGGTGCTCCAAGATCCCTTACAGCTGGGAAGTAGCCAGCAGGAAAAACAATCTTCACAAATGAGAGAGAAACTTAAAACATCAGGAATCATTTGATTTTTTTTTCTTTTTTTTTCTTTTCTTATTTCTTCCCACATCACATGAAGAGTTTTAATAAAACAAAGCAAGAGAGATGCCAGGATCCTTTGTCCAAAAGTTGTATCAAAGACAACAGAGCTATTTTAAAGTAATGATAAGAATACACTGAACACCAGGTAGCCATCCAACAAATTTACTTGATGGAAACACTGTTCTGCATGGGGAACGACAGCATGCCTGAATGAATGGGCCCTTATAGAGGGAGGGCAAACTTCTATGAATAACTTCTAGACCTGACAAGTTCTTGACTTTATCCATCTGAAAATAGTACATATGGATGCCTTTGTACCTCTTCTTCCATCTTTCAATATTATGCAAAAAAGATTCTGAATGAGCTGATCACATCTATAGTATGTACCCGATTCTCCCATTTGTGGCCAAGCTTGATACACATGGAATGCAAAGAGACTGGCTGAAGTATAAGATTTTGGAGGAGAAAATTCCATGCAGACCTGAGAATCACCTCTTCTAGGAAAAATTGCATTTATTGATTCCAGATGAATAAATTCCCTGAACTTACTAACTTTCCTTAACTACTAACAAGAAAAATATTTAATATAAAGTTACAGGAATACTCCTTCATACATTTAATAAAAGAAAGTTTGGAGATTACTTGAAGTACAGGTTGGACCTCACAGGTCTGGCACCTTCAGGACTTAACCAATTTACCAGACCAGGGGAGGTCAATCCCGGCACCTCTGTTGATGGATTCTGGGCTCTCCCGGGGCCCGTCAGCAGACCCGGCTGGGATCCCCTCCTGGCTGCAGGCCTGTTACTGCCCCTGCTGCCAGGCTCCCTATATCTTAGCCACCTGGCCCAGCTCCTTGGCCAAGCCCGGGCTCCCAGCTGCTGGGCTCCGCAGCTGCTCCTGGGCCTTGCCACTGGGCTCTGGGGCCAGCCTTGGGACCGCCACCAGGCTACACTGCCTGTGGCCAACCCTGGGGTTGCTTCTAGGCTCCGCTGCCAGTGCCTGGCTCTGGGCTTTGCCAGGCTCCTTGCTCCATGGCCAGCCATGGCTGCCAGGCTCACAGCTACACTCCCTGCCATGAGCTTCCCAGTGCTCTCTTGTCCATGGTCCTGCCACACCATAGATGTGGGCTGAACCAGAGATTCCCAGGCCAGAGAGGTTCAACTTGTATATCATTCTACTAGTCTTCTGACAGCATCTCTGTAGATACAAACCTTTAAGGAATTAAATATAAGTCTGCTGCAAAAGAAGGGCTAGCGGTAGAAATATATTTTGTTTAAAAATGCAGAATATCTTCCATGCAGAAAGATAGGAGGAACAATACAACAAGTGATCACAGAACAGTATTTGCATATCTTGCAGTACTTCATAATGTTGCCATGCCAACTGGCTCTGATTTCTACTGTCACCACCAGCTGCCAGTATACATCGTATGTAAGCAGAAAAAAATCATTTAAATAATAAGAACATAAGAATGGCCATATTGTCATCAGACCAATGGTCCATCTAGTCCAGTATCCGGTCTCCCAACTGTGGTAAATGCCAGGTGCTTCAGAGGGAATGAGCAGAATAAGTGATCAATCCCCTGTTGCCCATTCCCAGATTCTGGAAAACAGACTATGGACATTTAATATGTAATAGAATAAACTAACTAGGCTTTTGATCATTTAAATTTATTGGAGACCCAAGGCCTCATTAAACTTACTCAATGGTATTTCAACTTTTTTCTTTCAAACCTCTAATTTATCGTATTATTAACCTCAAAAGCTACAGCATAAGAAATATATATTTGTGGATCTAATTATAGTATTTTCTGTTTTATGTTGAATCACAGAGATGGATATGTTGAGTGCTATGTAGGTACATAAACTTGAATTTTCCTTGCACTCCATTACGGCAAAATTGAACTATTTTATCATTAGAGAGCGAAACTATCTCTCAACTTTATCTCAGATAAAAGCCACAATGAGAAATTAATGATATTCTTGGAAGAGGAAAGATTTCACATCCCAACACACAGCACTTGCCATATCTGGACCTCAGTGAATTAACTGGATCAAAGCTTATGTCTTATTTTGTTCTCTCTCTCTCTCTCTCTCTTTAAGTGTACTGCAGAAACCACTGCAATTAAAAACAAGTTTACCTCTAACTCTTGTTATCAGAATATACTATGAATAATGGGTAGACATACATAGGCTTCAGCCTCAGGATTGAATGCTAGAAGCAAAATTAACTGAAATTTCTAAAAATTCACCTTGGGTAAAGAGCGAGCACAGACATTTTCAACACCAAAGAAACTATTTAAGTTAAAGGACAACTGAAAAATGGGATTTTTAATCCCTGCCTAACCCATCTGCAGACAGTCAATTCTATTGTAAGAGACTTTATTTATATATATTTAGAGGTAATCTTGTTTGTATCAAATCTAACCATTAGAGGTCGAGAAAACATTTTAGTCAATGCTGAAACATCTCATGGAGACTGTGACAAGGTGTACAAACCTGCATTAGGCCTGAGAGAGGGACCCTGGCTCAGCTGGCCAAAGTGGCCCTGCACCCACAGCCCTGCTGGGCATGCTCCAGCTGGAGGCCAGCTATAAAGACCTGTGGAACTGCTCAGTATGGGCTGACTGACGCCTGGGAATGAGGTGTTGCTGGAGCTCCTGAGAGGGAACCACTGACAGACCAAACCACGGAGGTCAGTCAGCGGGATGCTGCAGGCGAGGCCCCCTGTCTAGAGGGGAGAGACTCAGAGCATTACTCAGAAGAGACTGGTAGGAAGCAACCTAAGGCAGGGAATTGTCCCTGGGAGCTTGGTGTGTTGCAGTGGGACTCTCTGCCAAGCTAGTGGTGGGCCATGGGCTGGGATCTGGTGGAGCAGGTGGGCCCAGGTCCTGCTACCCCCTCCTCATCAACCCCACGAGGTGACCCACACTTGTTGTTACTGACTCTGGCTGCTAGGCCACAATGCCCTGGGACAGAAGGGTGTTACTACTGACTCTGGCTATTAGACCACACTGCCTCCAGTGAGCTGTGTGTGGCTACAGACTCTGGCTATTAGGCCACAGTGCCCTGGGCAAGAGGGGCATGGCAACAGACACTGGCTGCTAGGTTATGCTGCCTTCAGAGAGAGAGGGGCATTGTGACAAGCTGTCTATTAGGGCCAGCTATCCTGGGGTGGGGGGGCATTGTTATAAGCTGTGACTGCTAGGGCACCCTAGCCAGAGAGTGTGCGGAACTGACATAGGAGGGCTGGAATGCTATTTGAGCAGTTGCTGAGGCTATGTGTAGACTATGGAGTTTTGTCAGGATACCAGAGGTATCCCAGAAAAACTCCGCCGCATCCAGGGAACGTGTCTGCTCTTCCGACATTTTTTGCAGAAGAGCAGACGTGCTCTTTCGGAAGCCCTGTCGTCTTCCTTGTTTCACGAAAGCGGAGTTTTTCCCAAAATTTGGGAAAGCGGAGCGAAATTTGCGTATCTTTTTCCGATAAAAAGCAGCAGTCTAGACGTAGCCTGAGGGTCTGATGCCATATCCAAGGGTGATAGGCAAGATGCTTCATGACAGACACATACTGATTTAAACATCTGCATTGTGAAGTTTTATTGAAACTCACATTTTCATAGCCTGGTGGTTAAGGCAGTATCGTGGATGACCCAAGTTCAAATCTTCGCTCTGCCTGATTCAGAGTGATCTAAGATGAAGTATTCTACTCTGAATCAAGGACAGAAGAGACTGGAACCTGGCCCTTTTGCATTCCAGGCCAGTGCCCTAATTACCAGGCTATGGAGTGCAAATGTCTCAGTCTCTTTAAATGAAAAAATCCACTTGGATATGAGCTAAGAGAAGAGGGCCTGACCCCTTCACTGTTCTGCAACAGCCACAAAAAATTTTGGGAGGTGGAGAAGGCGCATGACCAAGTAGAATGTTAGTATTTGTTAAAATGTACAGGGAGTCAAACATCATGTCCACAGAAGTGGAGCGTGGGTTAGGATGGAAGACCAGAACATGGAAGTCTGAGACTACTTTTGGGAGGAACTTAGGGTCAAAGAACAGGGAGTCTGTCCTTATGGAAGAATATATATAGGGGAACAGGCATCACAGACACCAATTTGCTAGCCCACAAGCAGAATTGATGGCCACAGGGAAGAGGGCCTGCACTGATGGGCATGAGAGGGAGCATATAGCCAGTGGTTCAAGGGGAAGTCTGGTGAGGGCAGACAGCACAAGACTAAGGTCGCAAGTGAGACAGATAGGCGTAAGGAACAGCAGGAAGCAGCTCTTCAGGCCCCTCAGAAGCCAAGTAGTGGTAAGGAGGGTAAATAAGTGTCCATTCCCTAAGGAGAGAAAGGTCTGAGGGCCGCGAGGTGGACACAGACAGAGCTAAGCACGCAAGTCCCCAGTCCTTAAGTTCCAAAAGGCAGTCTAGGATGACATACCTAGAGATATCCTGGAAGGGAAGGGATCACACTGTGCTCAGGAGGTGAAGCTCTTCCACTTTGCTCATGCAGAGTTTCATCTCTTGTGCATAAGTATACAGAGGGCAGGAGTTACGCATTGTTTGCACAAAAGCTCCATCCAAAAGCCAGCTGAAGTAGGTCTGGATTGGGTGTCACACCCTGTCACTTTCCTTTGTGAAGTGGTCAGGAAGGGCAGAGAAACTGGTGGGTGGGCGGATGGTCTGAGGGAAACTAGAATCCAAATCCAGCATGGGGCTACAAGGAGGACTATGGCCCAGCCACGGCAGATCTTGCACAGAACTTGGGGGAGGAGGGAAAGGCGGGAAAAGGCATGTTGGAGATTGCTGACAATGAAAGGAGAAGGGCATTTCTCTTGGAATCACAACCCCTAGCATCTCAGGAACAGTTGAGGGGGAAAGGGAGTTCATTTGGTATGACAGATGTGCCTGGGAGTCAGAGCTACCTTGGGATACCAGGGAGAATGACAGCTCTTCCACTGAAAAGCCCTGAGTCTGAAGACGCTTCTGGTAGTGGCAGGTCCATCAGTGCGGATAGTCCCACAACCGTTGTGTGTGGATCTCAACCCCTGAGGAGCGGCCCATCCACTGGGGTAGTTGGCTATGGAGCTGAGAGGAGCGGGAAGAGGATACAGCAGATAGAGGTGTTCACATCACACTAAAGGCCAAATTAGAGGGGTGGGAATGCACAGAGGAGGCACAGGGACTCCTGTTGAGAAAGAGGAGCATACCTTGGAGACAGGTCACGCTTCATGGACAATGCAGCAGTCAACTGTACTGGTGCCTCCTTCTACCTCTTGGCCTTCTTCCCTATCATGTGTCTAGTCACAGGAATTGGCACAGTGGGTTCTGCATACAACATATCACCCAGCTGGGCATGGCTCGGGGACAAAAACCTGTGCATCACAACAGTGCATGATGGGGACATGCTGTGCTGTCCATGGGATTGCCTGCAGCTCTCCTTCTTGGCTTTGTCATGCTTTGTGCACAAAGAGGAAGTGAGTGGGGCACTCAGTGCCAATCCAGAATTGAACACTGCACGGGGCTGGATTGCTTCCTCCATGAGAAACCTGCAGGGGCACAGGAGACACGCCTTGCAGATCCACAGTGGAAAGGACCTGCAGATGTTACAACATGTTGTGAAATGTGCTCCCTCAAGGCAATAGAGGCAACAGTTGTGCTTATCATTTACCAAGAACAAGTGAGGACATGAGGCATAGTTCTTAAAATCCACCACACAGGGCATTGCATTGTAACCCAACCACATTGGGTTGGGCCCTGAATAAGACAACTACAGATACTAAATTCAAGTTACGTACACAACAAAGAGCAATAATTGAACTAACCATATACAATGAATGATTGTTCTCATGGAGACTATGAGCATGGGAAGAGAAAATTCTGACTACGATCATGCAGCAGTAAGAGGTATTAAGAGTGTGCCACCCTGTACTGCCTCTTACAACCTCATCTGGACCACAAAATGAAGATGCACATGTGTGTCAACAGACACTGCTGCTGAAAGCTTCTGATGCATGTCATGCATGTACACCCACGTTTAACATGTATTGGGCTCATCACTCAAAGAAGAATCTTATCCTCCGGACAGTTCTTCTAACAATACAGAAGAAAGGATAGGCTGAACTTATTCACATGAATAAGTATACAATTCACATGAGTTCTGTGACTTGGATTTGGCTCTATGACAAGTAAAGACTATGCTAAATAGGGATGTTAATAAGCAGATAATTGGGTAACCGTGTAACTGTTGAAAATTTCAGCGGTTACACAGGTTACATGCACCCGCAGCATGGTGCAGCAGCTAGTTTCCTCGGAGCCCTGTGTGCACAGGAAGTCAGCTTCTGAGCCACCTCCCAGCATATACCAGCTCCTGCCTGCTAGTCCTGCTCCTCGGGAACCTGCTGCCATACCGCACTGCTGCCTTTGATGCAGAAACAGCAGCACAAGGAGGCAGCCAGCTCCCCAGGTGCGGGACTGCAGGTGGGAGCTGGTGCATGACGCGAGCCAGCTTTTAAGCCATCACCTAGTATGTACCAGTTCCGCCCCCCCACTCCGAGGAAGCCAGCTGCCACCCTGCATTGTGGGTTTTGATACAATGCCAGCATTACAGGGTGGCAGACAGCTCCCCAAGCGCGGAGCAGGAACCTGAGTGTAACCATTTACAGTAACAGATAAGCCCAAACTTATTGGTTATCTGTTTAAATGGTTACCCTGTTAAACCCTAATGCTAAATATGAAAACATAAAATTGAATGTATTTAAGTACCAATACCACCAGGTTATATCTATACAACTATGCTCTTCTCTATCTATGGAAAATCAATAAACTGTAAAAGGAAATAATGAAAGTAACATTTTTATGAACAAAATTGTTACTGGATTCAAATTCACAACTCAAGTACATATTTGTAAAGAGATTAAAATGTAAAAACATTTTTTCCAAATCTACCAAAAGGCGCGCTCACCCTGCATTTATTGCATTTGAATCACTATTAGAAGACATGTTCTATGGTAACTGTGAAGCCACCTGTAAACAATCATCTACCTTCGCAAAACTATTCTTTAAAAATGGCAATTTCTTTGTGCAACACCAAAGAATGAGTTAATTTCTTGAAGAGAACACAAAAGTACAATTAATCTACTGATATACCTACAGCAGTATTAAAGGCAGTTATAGGGAACATGATTGAATATGAATACTGACAAAAGCACAGCAAATCAGTGATGAAAATGGATTTTATATACAAAATTTAAAGGTTTTTTAAATAATCGAAGGTGTAACAACATGTAGTTGCTGGATCCAAAAGTCACATAGTCTAGGCTAATTTTTTTTAGATAAACAATTCTTAACAATATTTCCCGATGCTAGAAAGAGTTGTTTGGGAACCCAAGAAAGACCAATGATGAAACAACCCTATATAGAAATTATTCGTTCTGTACATTTTTCAAATTTCTCCCTCAAGAACCATTTAAATCATTTTTCAAGTTTGGGTATTTTTTCTTTACAGAATAAAGTAAAATAAACAGATTTCTCAAATGCCGCATTACATTAATCTTTGGTATCCCAATAGGTGCCAATTTACATAGAATCTCATCTATTAAATAAGAAATGATAAAGTGTCACCATAGAAGTGGTAATCTGGAAAGCATCAAATTGAAAATATGCACAGAGACTACAGAAAAGACTCAAAAAGGAAAAAGTAATCATCAATACAATCCAGAAGCCTTACAAGTCCACTTGTGCTGAAAGAAAGCAGTAGTGGTTAGTTTATTTGCGTTTTAAACAAGAGTTCAGTCAATTGATGATAATCACCCTATGGGGCATAATATTCCTCACAGAACAAAAAGGAGTAACAAGATTGCTCATTAATTGAAAAAGATTGAGGAAGAAGACCAAGTAATTAATCTTCAACAGTTCAGCTATTATTCTTCAATATAAAAGACATATAATTTCACTCGTGGAACAACTACTTATAAACAAATATATGTGGTCCTCTCCATTGGCAGGGATATGGATAAAATAAACTGATTAGACATTTCTTTAATTTTTATAATGACTGCACGTGTTTATTCAAGGATGATAATCGAAGTGGGATGGACACATGACTAAAGATGAGATTATGATTAAAGATGTTAACAGCCGGGTAATAGGCTAATCGTGTAGTCGATACAATTTGTATTGACTACATGATTAATCAATAAGGAAAGGTGCTCTGTCTCGGCTCGTGCCTGGTCCTGGTTACCCCTGCTACGGCTCTGCAGTTTAAACGTAGTAGGAGCCAGATGCGCAGGCAGCGCAGCTCCTACTACATTTAAACTGCAGAGCCGCAGCAGGGGTAGGTCCCGGATTTGGCACAAGCCAGAATTGAGCAAGCTCGGCTCAGTCTCAGCTCACATCGGGACCGGAACCTACCCCCGCTGCTGGACTTGCTCAGTCCTGGCTCTCACCTGGTACAGCAGCCCTTTCCTGCTGGGGGGAGAGGGGGTTCATCCCAGAGGCTGCTCCAGCAGCAGCCCCTGTCCACAGGATGTCCCAGCTCCCCGCTGGGATGCCCGTGGACAGGTGCTGCTCTGCTGTATGCAAAGCAGCATCTGCTTGCAGCGAGCCTGGGCCTGCCTCTCCTGCCCTGCCCCCGTTCTGCTGCCTCTGATAGAGACAGCAGCATGAAGGGGGGGCACCACAGAGATGGTGCTGGGGGAAACCAGCTTTCAGTGCAAGTAGTCGAGTAGTTAACTTGACTAGTCGTTTACATCCCTAGTTAAGATGAGAGATTATAAGAAAAATACTATTCACCACAGAATAGTATTTAAATGGCCACATCTAGTTAAATGCCAGGGTGAATTATCAAAAACTAATTTCTGTGCCGAATCCATGGACTGAATATAATTGTGCATCAGGAGCAGCCTTCAATCTCTTCAGCTAATAGCACAGGTTGCCAAGTACTTAAAACTTACATCTGCTGATTTAACAAATCACTTTTAAACTAGTAGAAATCATTCTGTAATACAAGGTATGAATAGTGAAAATGAATTTTAAAATGTAAATGCAAGGCTAAAGTAAACTATTTGAATATATTTATTAAATTTGGCAATCCAGCAAGCTTCAGTTTCATTTCTTATGACTATATGAAAACAGGTTTTTCTCATTTTTTTAACTTTTTTATTTTTTAGCTGATAGTGATTTCTTAGGATTAAGGTTAAAGACTACAACAAAAAAGCAGCAGATAGTGGAAACACTATCCACTGTAAGTTTCTATATGGAGAAGAGACTTCTCAGAGTAGTATATTATTTACAAATGAATTCAGTTAGGGGAATAAATAACGTATATTGATGAAATGTGGATGCTGGAAAATGCATACGGAAATAATTCAAATTTTGAAAATAGATCAGTTTAGTAAGAAGTGGGAGCTTTACATACTATCTTAATTCTCCTGTCTAGTTCTCTACAACGATACTATAAAATTCATAAAGAAATATAAAAAATGACTTATTTATGTCATAGACATTGGAAAAATATTTTTTTTCCAATCATGACGATTTTAGGAGAAAACTCCAACAGTGCTGCAACGATTACACATAACATAGCAACCTGAACACATCATGGCACGTTAAATGAAAATTGACTGTAGCTTTTGTGAGTTTCTCTTTCAAATTTTAAATGTTGGTTTGCATTTAAATTTTCTTACAAGTTTAGACAAAATAACTTGCACTGACTTTGCTTTGTAATCATTCTTTTTCTACTGTACTATCTCTCCAGAATTGCACTGTACCATCTTATTTACTTACCCATGTTGATTCTATGTTATCATCACTATCTATCTCCACTTGAAAATAAACATCACTATCTTTCCTAATAGTATAAGGAAAGATAGTGATGTTCATTTTCAAGCCCTTATTTATTCTGATGATTTCACCCCTCCACCTGCCTAGCGGTGGTCTCTCTAGGTCAGAGCACAAGCATACTGATGTAACAGTGCAGGGATGCATAATTATACAATACCAACATGCTTCATTTTCTAACATTGTCTGGAGTAACTTTAAAAAAAACAAATACTCTAACAGCACCTTAAAGACTAACTTCCCTCATTAATGAGGCTATTTATTTGTACTATGGTAGCACACTAAGTTCACAACAGTGAGAGCCCACAGTGATAGAACAAGGTAGGCAATAATTTTTCATGGGGGGCCACTCCAAGAATTTGGTAAGTGGTCAAGGGCCATACTCTTTCATGATATTAATGGAGAAGGTGAGGTATCTGGGATGGAAGCTGGGTGCAGAAGGGATCTTAGGATAAGTGATTAGGGTGCAGGAGGAGGTGTAGCATCTGGGAGGCAGTTTATGTGAAGGAGAGGATTGTGACCTGGGGCAGGAGCCTGGGGTGCAACAGACTGTGCAGGATCTGGGAGAGAATATGGGTGCAGGAGAGGATTCTGACCAGGTTGTGGGGCTAAGGCTTCCAGGGCTGCTGCTGGAGCCAATGCAGTCCCGTGTGCTGCCCTGTCTGGGTTCCCACCACCCAGCCTGATTAACCATTTACCTATTCAGTAAGCCTAAGGCTTACTGGGTAACCAGTTAACTGGGTAACAATTTACATCCCTAGTGCCCAGTTAAAAAAAGAAAAACTCTGATGTATCTGTGCTTACCATTACAGGTTGGAATTTTTCTTTAATGTTCTACAGTTCCACATGTTCTCTCTACATCTTTATTATATTGATGGATCTTTGAATTCTCCCAAGATAACTAAAGGTCTCTCCACTTTGGGGCAACCAGTTTTAATAACTGAATAATATTACACTGTTCCACTTTTCTTTTGTCTATTTTCGGTAGGGCTGACATACCTTGAATTTAGATAATATATTATCAGTGATATCGTAGTGCATTTGTATTATAGCATTCATGTCAACAGGAGTTAAAAAATAGCATCTGTTTCTTATGTAGATTTCAACTGATAAATGAAAATAGAGGATATTTTTAGTTTAAAATGTAGTAAGTATAACACTGTTCCTAGGGAATCATGAGTGCTCTCAAAGTCAATTTATTCAGTAGTTGCATTTAGGAAGAACACAGCAGCAGTCTACAGACCTGGTGGGCAACCTGCAGCCCAACAGGGTAATTGGCTTGTGGGCTGTGAGATTTTTTTTTTTTTTTAATGTTGACCATCTGCAGGTACAGTTCCCTGAAGCCCCAGTGGCTGCAGTTTGTTATTCCCAGCCACTGGGAGCTGCAAGTAGTGGTGCAAGCTGCAAGAATGTGCTGGCCTCCGCTTCCTGCAACTCCCATTGGCTGGGAATGGCAAACTGCTGCCAAAGGGAGTTGTGGGGGGTCATGCCTGCAGACAGTCAACATAAATAAAATGTCTTGTGGCCTGCCGGTGTATTACCCTGATGGGGCGTTTGTGACTCACGGGGCGCAGGTAGTCCACCTCTGGTCTACAGTAAGAATGAAGTTCAAAACTGTTCTTAAAAATTATTATCAAGCATATGTAAAAGATTTACAGCAGTGTTATGAAATACAACCATAATAAAAAAGAAATGTTACAATATATCTGTAACACTACAATATTTCAGTACAGTAAAACCTTTTGTTATCCAGCACGCCCGGAGATTAGGGTGTGCCAGTAACCTAAAAATTCTGGTTATCTGGGGGGGAGAGGTGGGAGCATGCAGGGCCTACGAGGGGGGTACGGGAGCCATGCAGGGGCCGGGATGTGGCCTGCTGGGCGGGCCACGAGCCACGGGGGGGGGGGGGGGGGAGGGCAGGATGCGGCCTGGTGGTGGAAACCGGGGGCGGGAGGCAGAGATGGCAGGGGCAGCCTGCTAGGAGAGGGGCGTGGGAGCCGCGGGGGGAACTAAGATGCTTGCTTCCTGCTGCCATTCGCCCCACTCCCAGGTACGTGCTGCACGCTCGTCTGAGGAGCACTTAAAGGGCCAGTTTCCTTTCTTTTTTTTTCCTTTTTTTCTTTTCCTGGTGTCATAAATTTGCCAGTTTCTACAGTTTTCCAGATGCTTAAGTTCCATTTAGTGCAGGTTTTACTGTACTACCACAAAGTAACAGTGAAATACACATCACAAATACTAACACAAACACTTCAAAGGGCATGCTATTTTTAAATACGTTTTCCCCCTCAACCCACTGAAGCAACGCCTAGACTTTGCAGGATTTTAGCATTGCTCTCTGTCATTAAGCTACACTGAACTCGCAGCAAGATAAATCAAACTTGAGTATGTTGATGGCCAGATCATCTTTTTGCCCCTCAGATCATATCAATCAATCATCAACAGGCTTTTGCTCTGTTTCAGAAACTTTTAAGGCCCAAGTAAACAATGCTTCATAGAGCAGTTTATCAAGAATGTGGCAGCAGGTTACTTGTCACAGAAACCTTAAGAGTCTGGTATTTGCATGTAGTAACTATGGAAACAAATTTGAAGACATCCATCAATTATGTTCTGACTGATTCCATTTTTCAATTCTTGAGTGATATTTTCTCTTTTTAATATAATTTTGTTAGATATTTTAAACCTATTATGCTGCTATGAAACACTGTCAACCCATTGTTTTCTGAAGCTACTTTGTAAGTCTTATAAAAGGAAAGTTCAGCTGGATAATATGAAAGTTTAATGCAGGGTTGAGGAACCTTTTTGGGTCGTGGGCCACTGACCCACAGAAAAATCAGTTGGGGGCCACACACAAGTGAAACAAAAAAAAACCCCACAACAACAATAAAAACAAAATGGAAAAAAAAACCACAAATCTAACTGAGAAGAAAGACACTTCCCATATTCTCCTCTCACATCAGAGCTAGGGAGGCCCAGGCTAGTAGATTTTGTGTGCTCTAGCCCTATGGTGGGGGGGAGGAGTCAATGTTCCCTCTAAGCTGGGTGGTTGATATTTAGTTTTGCTGTGAGTTATATTTCTCTCTTTTTCCTAATATGAATGCTGAAACTATTTATATTACTCTTCTGAGAAAACCTTCACTTGATATTTTATATATACTACTAATATTGCTCTTGTGACCAAGAAAAATGGGACAGAGCATACAAGGATGGCATTGCTGATGATACTATTCAGCTATATAATATCTAGGAACATAAATTATTGTATTTGTATCAAATTACTAAAAACATTATACTACACATATTTTAAAAGTACACTAAAGTAAAAAAGTAAGTTAGAAAAGAATATCTAAGAAGATTATAACTAAGAGTTTCTTTATACTGTGATTTGTTAAATATTCTCTTTATTTTTTACAATTTTTTCAATTCCCTTTTCTGACTCTCCTTTGCTGATATATTCTTCATTTTGTCCTTGCATTTTATAGGTAATATCGATAGTTTATACATAATCAAGTTAGTTTTATTCACAATTTATGAGCTTTTCTCAGTTAATTTTCATTCTCTAGACAGATTTTTTTTAAGAATTAAATATATGGTCAAACCACAAAGTAACATGAAATTTCAAAACCTTGGCATCCCTAGCAAATAATTAGGCTGGAATAAAGCACATTATGAAAATTCACGTGCAAACAACTAGCTGTATGAAGTAATGTGACATGCATTAAAATGCAGTCTGCAACTAAATCAAGACAATGAAAAACACTTAGCACTGGAAAGTATGGTATAGGTCAAGGCTTTTCTGCAGTACAACACATCAGCAACCATGAACTAAGAAGCAGGGAGTCACATCCCATCTAAACTACACCAAAACAATACTGAGTTACAGGTTGTACCTCCCTTGTCCGGCATCCTTGGGACCTGACTGGTCCTGAAGAAGAGGATTTGCCAAACGAGGGGAGGTCCCTCCCAATGCGGCCCATTCTGACCTCAACTGTGACTCCAGCCAAGCCTCGCTGCTGCCTGCCCAGCCATGGCTCTCCAGGATGCAGCTCCATGGCTCTATGGCTGCCGTGGTTTCTGAGGCTGCCAGGGCTCCCAGAATCGAGGCTCCACAGTTGCTGGGACTCTGCAGCCGCAGCCAGCCCTCTGCTACTGCCCTTCAGCAGGGGCCAGAACTCCCTGCTGCGCCCCCCCTCCCTCAACACAGGGCTCTTGTATGAGTCACGCCTCTCCAATCCCGCTCCTGCCCTGCGACCCAACCTGATTATACCTAGACTCTGTGGTTTTGCCGTACCATAGATGTTGCCAGGCCACAGAGTCCCAGTTAAGGGAGATACAACCTGTATTAAGAAGCATTTCTGTCCTAACAGCACCAACAGTGACAAAACAGAAAAATCTTAAGATGTGTCAGAAAATTTTACAAAATAACACTGTCTGGTAAAACCATTTACCAACAATTTTGGTTGAAAAGACCCCATTTATTGCTTTGTCTAGTTTTTAATTTGTAATACTTCGTTTTCCTATAGTTATCACTATCTAATCTGTGGCCCAAGATCAGAGCTGCCAGACCTCAACATCCCACTATCAATTCTGCGCAGAAGCATGACCAAATGATCTAATCATGACTGGCCCTCGGGAAAATTTTGTCTACCCTATTGAGAGTGGTGAGCATTGTATGCTTAGCATGTGTAATGTCCCCTGAAGAATATTAAGTAAGAATATTACAGTGTAAGTTTCTTTCACCCAGAAAAGATCTTGCAAACCTGCAAGGTTACGCAATGAACCCTGGATGTGTAAGGGTGGGTATTTAAATTGACCAAGTTTCACACCAATCCTTGGACAAATTAACTAAATTATACGTCGAGCCAATGATAAGGTAAAGATGCGGTGCCCCAAATTGTGTGGGTAAGAATAGGGGGTCCCAGAAAAACACTTGCGGTAGAAGATTTTCAAACACAAAACACTGGTATGCAAAACAACAGTAATTTACTAAATAGTTCTACTTCTGGATATGATGTAAGAGAAACAGCCTAGCAGTCAAGCATTTTCTTCGTGGCTTGTTATCAACTCTCCTTATGGACTGTACCTTCCTTACTATGACAATTAGAAGCACGAAATCTTTCATAGGAATGTGGGATTAACAGGTTTTAGAAAAGTTGAAGTTCAGGAAAATAGAAAGCGCATATTTTCCCTGAACACTTTGTTCACTATGTGACCTGTAGACTCCCAAATGAAACAAAACTAGTGCAGACTGAGCAATACGCAATAACTAAACGCACAACAGTGAACAGTGAACCATTCAATTAACATGTAACACACTCTCTTTAAGTACAACTCAGACAGAAACATGTAACTGACTGAAACACAGAGCCACACAATGCTGTGGTGGGAAACTTTACTGTGCTTGTTTCCCATCCTTCTCTCTTTCTGTCTAACTCCCCACCACCACCACACACACACACAACCTGAAAAAAGTTACATTATCCCCCTTCCCCAAAAAAATAAGATACTGTTTTCAAATTTTTCAAGCTGTCACTCATGTGAATGCATCGTGGTCTCATGAATGCTATTTATCATCATCATCATTATCATCATCTAAAATTAATACGTTACTACTATGTATTAGTTTGTACATAAATGGCTCTATTACAAGCCATATAAAACTGTGTCTACAGATGGTTATTTCACTTGGCCCCTTTACAGGTTCTAATTATTGTAATTTTTCAAACTACCACTCATCAACTCACCTGAGATAACTGAAAATTGTCCCTTTGATAAGACAACACTGTGATTTTCACACGGAACTACCTTTGACTGCAGACAGGTCTGTGCCTGAAGTAGCTCATACATGGAAAAGGAAGAACAGGTTAACAGAGGTGGAACATGAGAGACAAGAAGGTGACCTTTTATTGCTCTTTCACTATACTCAAGGACCTAGAGGGCAGGAAGAAAAGTTGCAAGCCCCTCCAATTTCCCAAAGCCAGAAGCCACACATTTCTCCTCTCCTCACCCAACACACGGAAGTTAGCAACATAGGCATGTGAAGATTCTAATTTTTTTTTTTTATAAAGCTGGTAAAACCACAAAGCTGAATTACTGGTCCTATGATTCCATGACTAAAAGCATAAACTGAAGATCTTACTTTCACAAATTTGCCAAAAAATTGTTTGAAGGGCACACATTTTAAAAACTGACAATATCTTGATCAGTCTCTCAAATTATTTCAGTTAAATTACTTACAATCTTTTTCAGGATAAATTAACAAGATGGAAAATCTTCCTCTCTTCTTTCTTGGGAAGGACCAGCTCTATAAACATGGATATACTGTGCAAGCTGTCATAACACTTACAAAAGGTCTCATGTGATTTCCCAACTATAATATTCAATAAGCTGGCATGCAGAAAAGAGATTAATCCTAGACTAAGGTTGCAAATATAAAGTTACAATAGCATGAGTTCCCTTCTGTATCAAAATAATCCAGTACCCCAACTTGAGCTTGAGAGTTATAGTTAGATCACTCAAGGAGACCTAAAAGAGTTGAAGACGACTTCATAAAGATTTTACTGCAAATCACTTATTTTGCTCTTAATTTCATACATGTTCCACGGAGTTTAATTTAAACTAATAATCTCATCTGATTCATCCACAACATTAACACAATAGAAAAGAGAAAGATACTTTCTTAAAACTATAGTTTTAGGAATGTATTGTTTCAGAATATCTGCATCGTTAAACTGGACCACTGCCAATCTGGAGCCTTCTTGAAAAGTGACTACTGAGTGTGGATGAGTACTCCCTTATGGAGCTGAACATTTGGTGTCAAAAATATAGAGAGTATCATTCACCAAAGAATTTCTGATTCCTTTCCCTAATTTAAAATTCTAAAAAGAACTCCTACGAAGCAGGGAAACGTAGGGTTGGAGGAGCAGAGTGTAGATCTGTGGAGACTAAATATTTGAAAACAAAAACAGAAAATAATATGGAAATATGGAAAATCTCAAATCTCACCAGTCTCCTCACCTATTCTTAAAAGACGATATAGCTGATGGAGTGGGCTTCTCATCAGGATACTGCCATGTACCTTATTGGTAGGGCCTGACTCTATCCTCCTCTTCTTAGATATTTACGTTTGTGTAGCAGATGCCAAGGTAACTTTTTTTCAAGCTTTGTTATTATACATCCAAGGTAGTTTGATCACAGTATTTCTCACAAGCCTTTTTTCAGGTAACACACAAACTCATCACTCAACTCTCCTAACCAGTTCAAAATTCTCACTAATATTAAGGCTATAGAATGATATCTATGAAAGAAGATGAGGACCTGTTGCTACAAATGTTTAAGAGAAAATATCTGAAAAACCAGTGCTTTTTTTGTTTAAAAAAAAAAGTGCCAGTACTAGGGTTTTGTCGAGGAGGAAAAAAAACACGCCTGGGAGAGGTTGGGGCCAAAATGTGGTCACGGCCCCTTTAATTCCCGCGTGTCCCGAATGGGCTTCTGTCCAGTGCAAGTGCTCCCAGGGCCAGCTGGGGGCTGTGCCGGAGGAAAGCAGCGAGTGCGCCCAAAAAAAGGTGACGGTACGCTGTACCGGTGCCTACCATCACAAAAAAAGCACTGTGAAAAACTATTAGCAAAGAAAAATTATGGTGCAGCCAGAATTTGCATAAAATTTCCAGAGAGTCCTATTATTTATAATTCAATGCTTAAATATGCTCAATAAGTGACAGGATTTAGGAGTACATATAAATCAAAAAAGCACAAACCAAAGATAATTAGCACATTCCTTTTTGGCCAATTATTGTCTGATAAGTGCTAAAATTTTATTCACAAGATTAGCACGGATAAAACATTTTAATGTTTGCAAACATTAATCATAACAATAGGGGAGTGTAATAAGAAAAGACCACAAAACAATGATAAAAATATTAAGTCTGAGATAAATAAATGAAAGGGAATTCTTAAGTTGTTTTTTTCTTTCAATCCACTCATACTGTTGCCAATTTAAAAAAAAAATTTCAAAGGAACTGGATAACTCAAGGACTCTGGGCTAATGACCTAACATTATCATCTGAGAGCCTGTTGATGTCTCATGCAATCTGAACTGGTACTCAGTCACCTATGTTACAGAGAAACAGGCAACAGAGCTACTTGTTTATCCCTTTATGTTAGAAGAGAGGCTTATAGGTAGAATAGCTTAGATCAGGGATCCTCAACTTTTTTCTTTCTGAGGACCCACAACACAATATAAAAACTCCATAGCCCACCTGCGCCATAACAATTGTTTTTCTGCATATAAAAGCCAGGTCCAGTGTTAAAGGGTAGCAAGCAGGACAATTGCTCATAGCCACACAACAGGGTGCCAAACAAAGCTAAATTGCTTAGGCTTAAGTTTGCCTCAGCAGGGCTCCGGATCAGGCTTCAGCCCCACTAGAGCAGGGCTCCATCTTTGGCTTTCTGCCCTGGGCCCCAGCAAATCCAATTCCAGGCCTGCTTGACAAACCTCCTCAAACCTGCTGCTTTGAGAACTGTTGATTTAGATAAGTCTGTAATGCCACTTACCCAGGATGTACTGCTCCTGTTGTTACCTACCAGCTCTGTGTTCTTGGAGAACCAACCAGGGCATAGTCACCTACCAGCTCTGTGTTCTTGGGGAGCCAGGGTGTGGTCACCTGTCAGCCCCTATGCTCTTGGGAAGCCTGGGCATAATGATCATGGAAGACACCTCCCCGCCCCCAGCCTCTGTTTGAACCAAAAACAAAGCAATGAAAAGACAGAAGAAGATGCATCTCAGCTCCTCTGGACAAGGGTGATAGGATTAAGGAAATACCCCTCGCCTCATCTGCATCAGAGATAGAACAGACAGACATCTACATTAGCATACAGAATAGAGAACAGCACTTCCAAAGCAAGAACCACACTTAACTATGTTTACAGAAAGCAGAAAAGCACTGCCTGGTGGGAAATTTCTGCTCCAGATTCTAATGAACCCATGCCTGCTCACACCCAAATCAGCAATTATCAGACCAATTTTAGTAATAGATCCTCTATTGATATAAAAAATACTAAAACTGCCTAATTACATTATGAGCTCTCTTGAGGAACATTACCCATAGTCAGGAATGATCAGTTTCTATTGTCTTGCCTAAATAAAGCAACTTTAGAATACTGCCTTGAACCATCTGTTTAACCATGAACCTTGAATCATTGCCCTAAAAAAAACTCCTACCCCTTCTTGCTCAGGAAAAGTGGTCTGATGTCTGGATCTAAAATCTGCATGAATTCTACTGGGACTTCATTTTCCCCTATTGATCATGCTGGGGGCTCTGCTCTGCCATCACCATTGGGAAATCCTGATCAGTTCAAGCGCCACATCTGAGATTTCTCTCTCTCTCCTCCCTCCCCCGCACCTCTGTCTAGTTATAGCCTCCTGACCCTGCCTTATGTGATCAGTTATGGTTTGCTAGCCCTAACATTTAACAGATTTAAGTTAGATTTAACATTTTAACTGTTTTGTTTGTTTGGCTCTCCTTGTGCCGTTATTACCTAGAAAAAAATAACTTTGATTGTTAAGATGATTGCTTTTCTCTCTTTTCCTGTGTCTCTCACTCTCTCCCACTCTGTGTTTTGGCTTCCCCATTCACTCTGCAACAACATTCCTTGTACCTAAGTTAAAGGTTCCTATAGCACCCAAAAATCCTGTGGGGTTTGCTCATCAAGTAGGTTACTTGCCGAATGCTTGTGGTGTGAAAGTGAAGACAGGGAGGTAGTGAAGCTGGGGGCATATGAGGATGGCAGCTTAAAGTGCTGTTTAACTCAGCCCACTGAGTCTAAGGGCACATGAAGGTCACACCTTGGCATTGCTGTGCAACCCAGCCTACTGAGTCCAGGGACATACAAGGGGTCAGCTTGTGAGTGCTTATTAACCAGTCCTCTTAGTTGTGCTCTGTTAGTAGTTACGAGTGTCTGTGTGCTCGTCTGATTCTAGGGTAGGAAGAACCCAGCTCTGGGGAACATTATTCCAGCAGGAGAGCTCCATGGGGGAGGGGGGAAATTGGCAGAAGTGAGAAGTAAAGCTCCATATGAGAGCACAAGTAACACAAGCAGCACACTGACAGAATTATTAACTTCCCCTCCCCCATCAGAGTAACTCTAATAAATGAGCATACCCCAGAATAACGGGCAAATCTGGTAACACTGTACCTAGAGGATTATATTTTCTATCTAGTGCAGTCATTCAGCACTTTTCACCAGCACCAAAATGCACTTCTAAAAATTTACCAATTTAAAAACATAGATAAGAAAAATTATGTAGTTGTGGCACTTGGTTGGAACTCAGGAAAGGTGGGTTCACTCCCTACCCCTGCCATAGCAGTATGATTTTGAGCAAATTGTTTAATCTCTGTTTACCCCTCACACCTTTTGACTTGACTATTTATATGGTAACATCTTCATAGCAAGGGTCTTTTACTAGGTTTTTATTCAATACTTAACATAATGGGGTCTAGTTTTGGCTGTGGCTGCTAGGCATTAGTATTAATAGAATTTTGGTTTGGTTTCCCGTACACAAAGAAGACTGAAAGTATGAAATATAATTCTTATTCCTAAAATCTTCTCAGTTTTGGGCATTTTAGTAAATTTCTGTGCTTTTAAATAATTAACTTCAATCCCGCTAACACTTCAGAGATCTTTGTTTTGGGATCATCAGTAGCAACTGAACATTTCAGAGATAGCACAATCATGCCCAGAGGGAAAGTGATGTGCCTGTGTTGTTTGGCAGAATACCCTCAGGACAATTCAAACACAGCACTGATGAGTGCTAGAGAGCTACATCATGCTTTCCTTGGTCAGACATTATCATGATCCAGTATTTTGAGAGTGTGGGTAATAATATGGAAATACATATTTTTATCTGACAATTTTGCTTCAAACAAAGGTAGTATCAAACTAATGCACCTTGTTCAATTCAGAACATTACACATTTTATTATCCAAACAAACATTTATCAGCTAAATTACTGATTTACATTTTATAGTAAGGGAAAGGGGTACATTTACCTCAAAACTATTATTATTCAAACTTATTTAAAATACAAAAAGAGAAAGCACGTAAGCAATATCTTTTCACTAAGCATAAGAAGAAATACAAGGCATATTGTTTCAGAGAGATAGCCATATTAGTTTTCTTTCAAGCAAAAACAAGAGGCTGGTGGCACTTTAAAGACTAAAATGTATTAGGGTATTACAGCATTAGCTTTTGTGAGCTACAACTCACTTCCTCAGATACTGAAAAGAATAAGACAGAAAGAAGGGAAAAAAGGATATAGAGATGGGAGTGTGACATCACTGCTAATTAAATCAGAATGGATGGAACTCCTCTCCAACAATGATGACAAGGCAAGAGTATATGAATGGGAGATTACCTACTGCAATTCAAGAACCTCTCCATGTATTTATTTAGACCTTGGTTGAGGGTGACAAAATTGCATATGAATTCCAGCTCAGCAATTTCTTTCTACAGTCTGTTTTTGAAGTTTTTCTGTCTGAGAATGGCAACTTGCAAGTCTGAAACGATGTGGCCAGGGAGGTTAAAGTGCTCCCATACTGGCTTTTGGATGTTGCCATTCTTAATGTCTGATTTGTGTCCATTTAGTTTTTTGCACAGACACAGTTTGGTTTGTCCAATGTACATGGCAGAGGGGCACTGGTGGTACATAATGGTATATATTAGATGTGCACATGAATGAGCCTTTGATGGCGTAGCTGATGTGGTTAGGTCCTGTCATGGTGACACTAAGGTAGATGTCAGGCAGAGTTGGCAATGAGGTTTGTTGCAGGGATTAGTGTTTCTGTTATGGGGTGGGAAGTTGGTGATGAGTATCTGCCTCAGGTTGGGTGGGGAGGATGTCTGTAAGCAAGGACTGGCCTGCATTCCAAACTCTGTGAGGTTAGGTCCATAAAAGGCTCTTAGCCAGGGGGTAGGAATGGTGTCCCTGGCCTCTGTTTGTCAGAGGCTGGAGACGGATGGCACGAGACAAATCGCTTGATCATTGTCTTTGGTCCACCCCCTCCGGGGCACCTGGTACTGGCCACTGTCAGCAGACAGGCTACTGGGCTAGATGGACCTTTGGTCTGACCCAGTACGGCCATTCTTATGTTCTTATGTCTATGATCCTTCATGGTGTGTAAGAGAGGTTTTAGCTGGGGGCTGTAGGTAATGACCAGTGACATTCTGTTGCTTTCTTTTTGGGGATCTGTCCTGTAGGAGGTGACTTCTGGGTAACTGACTGGCTTCAGGTACACTGTATTTTTCACTTGGAAAAAATTACCAATAACTTGTCCTTAAGAAAAACTAAATCTTCAGAAAATCTTTTAACAAAACATCATTAGCATCTCTTGTGTATAGTATATTATCCCCTTCATAATGTTTACATTATTACTGAATCTAATTACATCATAATAACTTCAAATTGTTGTTTTTTTTTGCAAATCCCAGGTAAAATATTACATTCATGTGCATTATGTTCTTAAATATACCAATATATCAATATTCAGTTGAGTACAATTTAAAAAGGCACTTAATAAAAATTGCAACAGAAATTTCACATTAATTTCCAATATTATAAGTCAACTTACATTAATTTAAAAATAAAAACCTATTTACAAACTCAAATTAATAGAGAATACATAGTGTGGTGATCATATAATATTTATATGAGCATATGCACACAGAAGAAAAAAGTTTTAAAACAATAAGTTTTAAAACAAAAAGGGAAAATTTGGTTTCTGCTAGACTCATGTAAATAATGCAGATCTTATCGTTTTAGGCCCCAACCCACAATTTGCTGTGTGAAGGCAATATATTATGAATGCCTAATGGGGTGGTACAAGGTCATCCAGCACAGAGGTCTTAAATGTGAACTGAAAGGCTTATTAAGTACGAAGTACAAAAAGGTACCATCTTTACATCACTTTTCTGAGCGCTACGTATATGAGTTTAAACCTGGAATATTAATTTTATTTGGGTTATGAGTTTCTTTCAGCCTCAGGCCATTTTTCATTGTACTTTTTTCTTTTTAAGTTGTGTGTTAAACATTGTTGTGTAAAATTAATATAAAAATGTACATTATAAAAAATTTACTTTCCCAGTCCTCAGAATGGAAAATCATCCCAGATCAAGATAAACATGACAATTTTAAATACAAACCTGACTATTTATCTCATTTGTTAAAATTAACAATTTCTGCCAGATATATCAGAGCAAGAGTAACCAAAATCTAGTTTAAAGCTGCATTTGCATCAACTTTATAAGCATAATGTTCATAGTCACTAAGGGAGAAGAGTCAGTTACAAATATATTAATCGCTTATTTTAACATTATTACATTATTACAACATTATTTACAACATAATTTAAGGGCATATCCAGCGATATCGTCATCATTATTACATTTTTTTTTTTAAAAGAAAATCACATTTTAATGTGAAAGCACTTAAGTCAATGATCCTCCATCACCAGCACTGTATCATTACCCCTAGGAATTTCAGTCCAACCTGGAAGGTAACAGGACAGCAGAAAAAGTAAAGATTACCATACCTAAAATAGAGTCTTCAGTCTGACACAGTTGTATATAGAGAGTGCAAAATCCCACAAAGAATTTTTAAGTTATAGAAATAGACTCCCAGATAATCATATAGTCCCCCTCCTCTCTGCTTTTCCCCTTACCCCTCTCCTATATCTTTCACCTCTTTCTCTCATTACAGACAGAAGTTTCTTGTTCACCTCCTCTAATCCCTTCATTTGCTACAATAACCCCATCCAATTTCCTTCATGCCCACTCTCATCTTCTCACCTTACTCAACATCTTGCTTACCTCTCTTTCCCGTTACAATACATATATGCTTTAGTCTCTCCCATCTTAAAATTAAATTCTTAGCTGCACTTGCCTTTGCAACTACCACTTCACCTTCCTCCTTCACTGAACACACTTGACAAACACTGTCTGAAGTTCCTCTCCTCCAATTCCATGCTCTCGAATCCAGCTTCTATTCCCAGCATTTCACTGAAAATATTCTTGCCAAAGTTTCAGATGACCTCAGCATCCTTAAGCTTGTAGCTCTTGTATGAGCAATCTAAGAAGTAGTAAGGAAACAAAGTTCACAACAGATAAAGCATAACCTCACAAATGGCCTTGTAAATAGTATGTAGTTAGTAGACAAAGAAATAGTAAAAAGAGCAACATGTGATAAGCTTGCAGACACATGCCTTATTAAGTAGCATACTTTGCAATTTACTGGTAGTTTATCATCTGTACAGGCACTGATGACAACAATTAATAGACCAATCTAAGTATGTGATTAGGGATGTTAGACACAGTGTAAATGAATAGTCATGTCACCTCATGAATTCTTATTGGTTACACGACTATTCGATAGTCCCTGGGAGCAGACTGGCAGTCAGTGCACATTTCTGGCCCCTCTCCCGCAGAGCCCCCTGCCACCCTGCGCTGCTGCCCCTGTATCAGGGACAGCAGCAGCACAGGGTGGCAGGCGGGAGCCAGTCCACGAGGGGAGCTGGTTTAAAAAACAGCTCCCCATGGAGACTGACTGCCTACAGATACAGAGGCAGTAGCACAGGGTAGCAGCAGCCTCGGTCTGCCAGCGGTCCAAGGTTCCCATGGACAGAGGCTAATCCGGAAGCAGACTCTGTCCGCAGGGGTCCCATAGAGCAGCCTCTGTCTGCAGCAAGCCCAGGCTGCTGTGGACATAGGCTGCTTCACGACAGCCTCCCCCATAGCAGTCTCTCTCAGAGACAGCAGTGTGGGGTGCAGGGAAGGCACCATGGACAGCAGTGTGGTGCTGGGGGGCAGGAGGACCAGCTTTTAAGCCAGCTTCCCCCAGCCTCCCCTTGCTGTCTCTGTAGGAGGCAGCGGGGCGGGGGGGGAGACGGGGGGGGCGACGGGGGCAGCAGGCAGGTCCACAGAACCAGTATGCACAGCTCCCTGCATGTACCTGCTCCAGCCTGCCCCCTCACCCTCCACGCTGTTGCCTCTCTATCAGAGGCTGCAGCGTGGGGGTGGAAGGGGCAGACAGATCCAGTGCTCATGAGGACCCTGCTTAAAGCCAGCTCCTCACGGGCACCGGCTTCCACTCCTTTTCCCTCCCCTTGCTGCCTCTGATACAGAGGCAGCAAGGGGGGAAGTGTGTGTAGTTAACAAGATTAACCAATAAACCACAGTTTGTCAATTAATCATGTAGTGGACTACACACAGACATCCCTTTATGTGATATGAGAGATCATCCAGTAGCATTAAGTGTAAATGTATATATAAGGTAATTCATGATTATTTCCATAGAATAAGTAGTATAGCCTGCTCAATTCAAGTGCAGTTTGCTTTATTCCTGTGATGGAGCCTCTCCCACGCTTTATGAAATGGACTTATGGACACAAATATGTATAACTCGACAATGCTTAGGTTATGAGAGATATTTTGTCCAATCAGTCTTAATGTCATAATCCGTTGGCTCTGTATATCTTATTTTCCTGTAGGTATCATTCTTGTGTGCAAAATTAGATAAATGGAATGCTTTATGGTTTTAGATGTGCAAAGGAAAGCCATCAGGGGTCTTACTTTCAATGTCTAGTTAACCTGTAAACAGCCTTTTTTGTCCTTTAAGTCCTCACAGTAGTTGGTCCTAGGAAGTCATGTGACCTCCCCCCCAACTGGTAGGGTCTGAACAGCTGTGATTTTCCATGTGAGGGTGGAATGTAGAAATTCTGCCCAAAGTAGGAATCTATAAAACAATGACAAGCTAGCAGTTTCTTTGTCTTTGGCTGGCACGGTACTCCCAAGAAAATGAACCAGAGACCCCAGGGAGAGGGAACTTCCCTGGTTTGAAGGCTTAGCTGGAAAAAGAACAGTTTCAGGGTGCGTTTGTAGTAAACTGGTACTGAGATTTTAGTGTTAGAATTAGCTAAGAGTGTTCTGTTATTTTAAATTCGTAATCTACTTTGCTCTGCCTGTTCTCACTTATAATCACTTAAATCCTACTACTTGTACTTAATAAAATCACTTTTATTTACTATCAAGCCCAGTGTAAATAACTGTTACCTGGGGGAGCAATCAGTGTGTACATCCTCCTTTCATTGCTAACAGGAGCTTACCTAAATATTCATTTGGGGAGTGGTATCCCAGGAAGCTGGGCACAAAACTGCATTTTCCTTGGACCTGTGTTTCCTTGGACCTGTGTTTCAGCATCTGCCCCTTCGGCGAGGGGGGCGGTGATGTCAGCTCTGTTCTTTGGCTGAGAGAGACCAGCTGAGCTAATCCAGGAGGACAGAGAAGTGAGAAGCCCCAAGAAAGCACATCAATGGCTTTGTTAGCACTCCCGGAAGCCCTCGCGAGGGGTTTTCTGTGACCTCACCCCACCACAATGTCAATGAAGAAATTTCAGTGGCAAGTCTGGAATTGAACTGATTTCTTGGATTCCAGGGAAGCGGGCAAAGTGTTCTGGATGACATGAGTGCAAAAGGTATTGAAAGGCATACAAGAAAAGCTCAGAAACTGTTATTCTACCATCATTCTTCTTGACCTGTCAAGCTGCCTTTTGATACCGTTGATCATGCGTCTCTTTGAAATCTTGTCCTCCCTTGGCTTTCATGACTTTTGTCTTTTCCTGGTTCTTCTAACTTTCTAATTACTCTTACAGCATATCCTTCAAAGGAGTCTCTTCATCCCCATTCCAACTTTCTGTGGGGGCAGGGCGGACCCGAGCCATTTTGGTGCCCTGGGCCCGGGCGCGCGGCGCTGCCCCCAGGCACACGGCGCATGCGCAGGCCCGCCCATGGAGCACGGGCCCGCCCCCCCATGGAGCGCGGGCCCGCCCCTGGGGTTCACGGCGCATGCGCGGGCCGGCCACGGCCACTGGCGCGCAGCCCGGAGCCTGCCCCCGGGGTGCACGGCGCATGCGCTTCCCAGCCCGGCCTGGCCACTGCTGCTGGCGTGCGCGCCGGGCCGTGCAGGGCCCCGCGGCCATGGGGAGAAGGACGCTGCTGGCCAGCGCCGCGGGGCCGGCGCTGCGGGAGGCGGGTGCACGGCGCCTGACGGCAGCTATAAGGGATGCCACGTGCCCCTTACAGCTGCCATCAGGCGCCCCCCATCGGTTGCCCCGGGCAACTGCCCGGCGCACCCACCCCTCAGTCCGGCCCTGTGTGGGGGTCCACAGGGCTGTCTTTGGTTCCAATCTCTTCTCCCTCTGCACCTTATTTAAAGGTTAATCTCACCTATGAACACATATTTAGATAACCGGGGCTTGACAAACAGCGGCGAAATCTACTCACCAGCCCCGCACTGCACATATGCAAGATCCGCATTGCGCATGCGCGCGCCGCCGGTAAACGGGGCGACCGGCTGAAATCTATTCGCCATGGGCGAGTAGAAACAGCGATTTGTCGAGCCCTGTAGATAACTATCGCTTCTATGGTGACAACCCACAGGTCTGCCGCTATTCCAGAATTGTTCCGTTCTGTTCAAACTAAAATCTCAGAATGTCTCCTCATGGATGTCTAGCTGTGAGCTCAAGCTCAACGTTGCTAAAACAGAACTCTCAATTATCTGCCCCAAACCCATCCCTACTACCTCCTTTCTCTATCACTGTGGAAAACATCATCATCCTGTGCCCAGAACTTGGGCTTTATCTTCAACTTGAACTTCATCCTAGGATCCTCACATCCACACTATGTCTAAATATTGCAGGTGCTTTCTGCATAATATCTCTAAGATGGAGCCTTTCTTATCCATCCATGCTGCTAACATTTTTGTCCAAACTCTCATCAACTCAATTATGACAACATCCTTCTCTCTGACTAGACAAATGTAATCTTCCCCCATTCGTCTCTGCTGCAAAGATAATTTTCTTGGCCCATTTCTTTGACCATGTCACCCCTCTCTTTGCATCCCTTCACTGGCTCCTCCTCTCGTACATCAAATGTAAGGAACTTGTGTTCAATTCCAAGATTCTTCTGGTCAATGCCCACCCTACATATCTTATTAGCAACTGACTCTCAACTTGAAAAAATCTGTTATGGCTTCCACCACCCATGTGTTAAATTTTCAAACTTGTACCTTTATGTTTTCTTCCCTGGTGCCCCTCACACTTGGAAGATGCTCTCCATGAACACCCACAGAGCTATGCAATTACTTAGCTTCAAAATCCCTTCTCAAAGCACATCTTTGCTGTTACGCAAAAAAACAAATAAACAAAAAACCCTATATTGCAGATGCTATATACAGACTGTGCAGCCTATTGTGCTGACTAATTTTGTCTCATTATTTACTTGTGCTCCCTTTTGGATCCCTTTACTGTATTTTGTCCGTACTTAGATTGTTAGCTGCATGGGGGAAGAACTGTTTTTGTTGTGTGTCTGGACAGCACTTATCACAAGGGGGTGCCAAAGCACTACAGTAAGACAAAAAAATAAAAGGATGACTTGGCCCATATACCTAGTTACCTAGTCCCATGTGATGCATTTGGATTTATGTTAGTGGTTGGATAGATCACTGTGTATCACATGATGGCAGCGCAGAAAAAGTCCTCTTATTAGAGGAGCCTGCTTTGTCAGAGAGAGGAAGACCTAGAGGAAGTTTCTCTAAAGAACATCAGAGTTGACCTGCTGAAGTTGGGGCCTAAAACCAAAAGAGCTGTTAGAAGGTATTGTTTGCTATCCTGTATATTCTTTGTTAGCTATCCTGTATATTTCTGAGAATACAGCGCACCTTAAACTAGTATCTGTGGGGTCATTTCATGGTCACCATAGCACTGAAATTATTTATGAATATTAAAACTATAAAGCATCAGTAGACTTAATCATAAATTCCTTTATTAAACTCAAAAGCCAAATGGTACTTATGCAATTGCTTTCCACGTGTCTCAGGTCTCAATAATAAGCATTATTACATCCAATATTGTAATAAAAGAATTATAAATATCTGATCAGTTTCATACTTACAAATGGGCCAGATCAGAGAAGAGTCATTTCTAACTCTGGCACCCCAGCCCCTCCTTCACCCAACCCTCTGCCCCCCCCTATCACATGTAACCCAAACCTTCTGCACCCCTGCTACAGCCCCCATATACCTTCCCAGACACTGTATCCCCTCCTACACCCATCAGGTCACAACCCCCTCTCAAACCCTGCACCCAATCCATTATCCCTGGCCACAGCCCAAATCCCTGCACCTCTTCCTGCACTCCTTCCCCAGGTCACAACCTCCTCCCCATGCCCCGCACCACCTCCTCACCCAACTCTGTTGCTCCAGGTCATGATCCCCTACTTCACCCAAATTCCTAGATCCCACACCCTGATCCCTTACCCCAAGCTCCCTTCTGCACCCAGCCTCCATTCCAGACCTCCACATCTGCTCCAGTAATATAATGGAAGTGAGTGGCCCTCGACCACTTACCAAATCCTTGGAGTGGCCTCCCATCAAAAATTATTGCCTATTCCTGTGTTAATGGCTTAAGGTAAGAAAGAACAAGATTCTTTTAACAGAATTTGAGTATTGCAGATATCTAGAACTCTAATCTTAATTATTTTTTTAAATCTTGTGTTACTAATTAATGGTAAACTATATTACATTAAGGCCAGATCTCTGCTATCTGGTAGAATTCTGGCTCTTATGAGTCAGAAGTAGCAAGTACTAGTTGTGATGCTAGCTGTTTGGTGGGATGAAACCTTATCTGCAAGATCTGTGAAACATGCATCTATCTGTTAGAAAGGATGATGATAAATGTACTCCAAGGTCTCAGGGGGTAGCCATGTTAGTCTGTAACTTTAAAAAAAAAATTAAAAAACAGCAATGGTCCTGTACCACCTTACAGACTAACAAAAAATATATAAATAGTATCATGAACCACCCACTTTTTCAGCCAAGGTTAGTGTTAATTTTCTTTTTATTTGATTTCATATTAAATAATCATAAACACTGCTCCTTGTCAATTATCCCTTGTTTTAATATATTTTTTCCACACCTATGGACTATTTAAAATATATACTTATATCTACGGTTTTTGTTTGTACTGATGGGTGCACATCCTCACACTACCTCAATATCGGTATTGCACATAAGAAATGTCAACCCGCTCAAGGATGGAAAATCTTAGAGGGAACACTGTTCCCCTGTGAAATTGAGAGATTCATGCGTGGAACTCCAAATCTAACTGTGAGGTAGCTGAAAATAACTGGTACATTCTGTGGATCTGCTTTCTGCCTTCTCAGTCACTTTACCTTAGAGCTGAGTTCTCCTATGACAATCAAGACTCAGACTATTGTCAGGTTCTTTCAATCCATCTTAGAAAAGACACTGCTTTCTTTCAAAGAAGGGACAGCTTCTTTACATAGGCTACAGGCATTCTATGGGCTGTCATTACCAAGACATTCCCCCCACCACCAACTTGTCTCTATAGGGCTTGAAGGACTAAACTGCCAGCCTTTAACTTCAGCCAGTTATGGCTCCCAAATGCCTGCCACACATATCAATGTCCCTGTTCTGTATTTTGAGTTAAATGAGTTTTACACCAAAAGTTGTGATTTTGTTATTTCAACATCTGATTCCAGCATGGAGTATTCTAGCATGAACCAAACCTCAGAAGAATCTACTTTAGAAATAAGATTATGTCTTGATAAACAGAAATTTTGTGATGAGTGCAGGATCAGGTATTTGGAGAACTAGATAGCTGTAATGGCTATGGTTGCTGTGTATTTGGGCCTTGTGCAAAACAGTAAATATAAAAATGAAATGAACATACACTCAAACCTTTTGGGAATCTGGAATGTGGAGGAAGGTTGAGCATGTACAGGGTGAATTAGTGAAAGAATCTTGAGTCTTCCTTTCCAAAGATACGTTGTGTTAGCATAATGATTAAGACCAAATTGTATAACACTTCAAAATAAACTCTCTCTTCTGGGAGTTTATCAGGAGATCATAAACTTTGAGTAAGAGATTCAGGAATTTTGTATTTTGAACTGTAGATCTTTAGAAGCCTATATCAGGACAATATCAAGAAAGGAGCTGATGTGAATCCTCTCATGACAGCTGCTGCTATCATTAATACTTTAGCAAAGATTATTGGGAATAAGATAAAAAACAGGAAAATATCTGTATTAATTATGGTCTTGGAAAAAGATTTCTTCTGGTCAGCAACTTCTAGGATCTGATATGAATTTATCTTCCAATCATTACTTTTCTTGCTATTTGCCTGGAAGCAAAGCAAAGGGAGCTAGTTAAGAGTCTGACAAAGCCAGCAGTCAAGGAAATTCTGTCCAACAGCAACTTACTTCTATCAGAGGGAGGGCTTTAAACAGTACTAACACAACACAAGCAATGTATTTATAGCTGGGTTAGTCCCAAGTTATTAGAGAGACATGGTGAGGTAATATCTTTTATTTGATCAACTTTCAATGGTAAGAGTCACAAGCTTTTACGCTGCACCGAGCTGTTCTTCAGGTTTGGGGAAGGAACTCAGCATCACAGCAAAATGCAAGGTGGAAAAGATTCGTTAGCATAAGTAGTAGTTAGTACATGCTGTAAAGGATCGTGCAAGATAGAATAGCTCATTAAATTCATTACTCTGGAAGATGCTAAAAAGCAGACTGAACAGAGACACTGGATTTAAGGCTTACTACAACAATCTGTAGACCTCTAACCCACTCTTTTTATCTTATGACTGCTGAGGTATTGATGGGCTATTCAGCCTTAAACAGTCCCTTACAATATACGCTTAGAATTTATACTAAATCTGTTTCATCTTGCATTTTGCTGTGATGCTGCAATTTCTTTTGCCAAACCTGAAGAGCTCTGTGTATGTCTACACTGCAAAAAACAAAAACAAAAACAAACAAAACACCACAGCTGGCCCATGCCAGCCAACTTGGGCTCATGGGGCTCAGGCTGAGAGACTGTTTCACTGCTATGTAGGTTTCCAGGCTCAGTTTGGAGCTCAGACTCTAGGACCCTGTGGGGCAGAAGGGCCTAGGGGCTCAGGCTGCAGCTGACAGCTGGTACAGGCTAGTCATGGGTTACACTTTGCTGTGTAGTCATTCCTTGTGTGGCTCAAAAGCTTATCTCTCTCACCAACAGAAGTCAATCCAATAACAGATATTCTCTCACCCACCTTCTTTCTCTAGTAACACAGGCAAAGCAGGAAATGGCCATGCTAGAGAATTTTCCTTCCAAACACAAATTAAACAGATTAGCTGTATTCTTCACAGCCACTACTTCAAATTTTGGAATTGTCAATCTGCTTTCTGTTCAGGTACATCATAACATTTTTGTACCTCTTTGGGCTATTTGGGTTTGCAGGAACACTCTCACCAGACCAGAATTACATTTTCAAAAGCAAAGGGATGCTAAGCCCTTTTTGGTGATGATACAAAATCATAAAGTTGTCTTACCAATCTTTTTCTCTTGCTTTGAGTCTATGTTTTCAGCAAATTTGACTAGGTATCAGGGACTATTACATACACATTTGGAGAGGAGTTTTTTCTGGATTTTTTCTAGTGCTCTTCAACATTGAAATTCTAATAGTAAAGAAAAAGCAAGGATTTGTTTCTTGCAAATAGAGGATTTCTTTTTGTGGGACTTTCATTGCCTTAACATTTGGCACAAACTAGAGTAAACTAAGGATAACGATAGATTCCTTTTCTTTATCTTGATTTTCTAGCACATCCTCTAAGGCTCTAATGATCCTTACTTGGACAGTATTTAGATAAGATTTGAGACTAACCATATGGAGACAATGTTTGTACTCTGTTTCTCATATTGGAATATGAAATATTTTGATGTACTAAAATCTGGGCCATGGCGGGGGCGGGGGTTCATCTTTGAGGCACTAGAAAATGGACAAAGTCCTGCGTAGTTACCTTGTTGCTTGTGCCCTAAGAAACTGAACAGGAAAGTATGAATTAAGAGACCAATCTGTTGTGGAACTGGCTTCTGGGCTAGAATAAATAAAGGCTGTTTTACCTCTGACTGGTATGCTGTGTTGGCAGCAACTGGGGGTTCTCTGCAGTGAATAGTTAAGAATATGAAGGGTTGTCATTGGATGGTGAATACTGAAACAGGCTAATAAATTAGTTATGGAAAAGTTTCCAGAGAAATATTTCCATATTTTGTTGACTTTTATTTTTAAATGATCTGCAAGTTAAGGTGACAGGAAATCTAGATATCATCTATGCAGATGCCAAGTGGCAGAACAGAGGACCTGCAATAATGTTACTTTTTTCTTACTTCTCAAAATTACGCTGTCCCGAGCCTTAGGTTAGGCAATATTCAGTCCTGAACTAGTCATAAATTTCATAATCTGGATATTTTACCAGCTTTCAGAATTAGCAGTGTGCTTTTTCTAACTACTAGAAAAGGGATATCCCTTACTTTCCAGTGACTGACTTTTATCCTTGGAAGACGGCAAGAAAAAGGATTTTAAGACAGACATTTATATACTTAAACAAAAGACAGAACTATGTAGCACTTTAAAGACTAACAAGATGGTTTATTAGGTGATGAGCTTTCGTGGGCCAGACCTACTTCCTCAGATCAATATGAGATCTGAGGAAGTGGGTCTGGACCACGAAAGCTCATCACCTAATAAACCATCTTGTTAGTCTTTAAAGTGTTACATAGTTCTGTCTTTTGTTTCAACTAGACCAGACTAACATGGCTGCATCTCTATCACTATTTATATACTTAGAAATACATTCAGTGAGAGTTCTAAGTAGGATTTGCAACCCACTATGCTAGGCTCTGTATAAACACAGAAAAGAGACAATCTATCATAAAGAGTTTATTCTCTAAAGACACCACTAGATGAAGCATCAGGAATATACATGAACATGTGAAGAATTGGCACAGCATTGTTATTGTATTGTAGGTTTGGTTTAAGACAGGTCGTTTATTGATGAAGAGGAAGGAATTAGGAAAGGGAATGAGAAATAGTCGCAGCTCATCATCTGTCTAGCCATAATCAGCACACTGGGTATTGTAGGCATCAGGACCGAGATGAAGAAGAAAGAAGATGAGCGAGTGGCTGTTTGAAAATTATCATGGAACTCTTCCAAACTTAAGGAGTTGCATGAGATAATGTTCAGAAGTATTTAAGGGAGAAGCTGATTGATAGTAAAACTTTCAGAGACCTCAAGACAACAAACTTTAAGGTAACATTATTGCCTACAAAAAAAGGCTATTTTAAGTCAAATTTAGAGGTTTTTATGGATTCTTCCGAACCCTACAGTGAGATTCACAGCAATTAACACACATGACCTGGAGAGTTACCACATTATATTTTCTCTAAATTGCCACAGTACTTTCATAACACTGGTCTACAATTTTTTAGAAGTCGTCTGCTTCAGAGATAAAATGTGCTATTTATTATGTATTTTGATGTGCTGAATTCAAATATGACAATTAAAACAACTGATTGGCTACTGTTTCCAAGATATTTAAGTTTTTACATTTTACGTCTATGTATATTGTGTAGATAGTAGAGTTTTAATCATAAATTGTAAACCTAGGTCTTTTCATGTGTTTATGGTTGCTTTACATGATAATATTTCACCTGTCCTGTTTATGTAACACTTTAAAAATCAGCAAAAGGGTTATATAAATAAAATTTATTATGAAACAAAAGGCAAAAAACTATTATGTTCATAGTTTAGTCCTATTCAGTGTCTATTCGGCGCTTCTTGGCTTGTCTCTTGTATTCATTAAATGGAGCACCTTCCATGAAGAAGAATGGGACAAGATCCTTTTGACGGTCACGGAACATGGAAACCCTAACATCACCTGCCAGGAGATTCCACTGCTGTAGTCTGGAGCCCAACAGCTCTGCCTTACTCTTGGGTAGTTCCAAATCCCTGACAAGGTCATTCAGTTCACCTTGTGTTATGAGGTGTGGTTCAGAGGAGGAGGATGGGAGAAAATGTGGGTCCTGTGACATTGATGGTTCAGGACCAGAAGTTTCATCCTCTTCCTCTTCCTCGTCTGACTCAAGTGAGAATGATTCTGGTGCATCAGGAACCGGCAGTCCTTCTCCGTGGGGTACTGGGCGTATAGCTGATGGAATGTTTGGATAATGCACAGTCCACTTTTTCTTCTTTGACACACCTTTCCCAACTGGAGGCACCATGCAGAAGTAACAATGGCTGGTATGATCTGTTGGCTCTCTCCAAATCATTGGCACTGCAAAAGGCATAGATTTCCTTTTCCTGTTCAACCACTGGCAAAGATTTGTTGCACAAGTGTTGCAGCATATATGTGGGGCCCACCTCTTGTCCTGATCTCCAATTTTGCAGCCAAAATAAAGGTGATAGGCTTTCTTAACCATAGTGGTTATACTGCGCTTTTGTGATGCAAAAGTCACTTCACCACAAACATAGCAGAAGTTATCTGCACTGTTCACACAAGTACGAGGCATCTCTGCTCACTTTGGCTAAACAGAAATGTGTCCCTTTGCAAAATCAAACACTGACAAATAAGAGAGCACGACACTGTATGATTTCTAGAGCTGATATAGGGCAATTTGTTCAACAGAGTGATGTAAGCTTCGTTATGATTGCATCATCCATGACTTCTAGGAATAACATGATGCAATTTATATCATGTATGACGCAATACCGGCTTCAGATTGCATCATTCATTGTTTTGCCTAAAAAGCAAGTACTGTCCAAACCCAGTCATAGATTTATTCATAGATCCGGTCAAAGATGTATTTTAGTCATTTCTGGTTTAAATTGAGATCCCTTCCCTTTATAACTCACTTATCCTCCGCCATTCCCAAGTCAAGGGTCGTATATACTGACCCAATAGCATATCTTGAAAACTAGAGCCAATCAACAATTTTAAGCATCATTTTCATTCTCAGTGACCTAGAATTAGTAAAGTTTGACTACATTTATTTCAGAAGCACTTTGGCTGTAGAGCAGTGTAATCAGTCTATCTATAGATAGATACAGACAGAGAGCGTGCACGCATCTGTCTGTGAGTCTATCTGTCCATTTGTTCAAAAACTCCTCCTAAACTCAAGAGCTAAAACCACCAAATTTGATATGCAAGTTCCTCTTCTGGGGCTGGGGTTTGCCATCTTATCTCCCACCAGACCAGGTAAGTAGCCCCTCTGCCTCAAATCCTTTCCCCAACCTCCCACCCAGTTTGGGGAACTGGGGGGGGGGGGGGAGAGATCCCGCCAATGGAACCCAAGCCCCTCCTCACCCCCAGCCCTCATTCTTGCATCCTTCTCCACACCTCCCATTTATGCCATCTCTTGCCAGCCTGCCACCCCCACCCCTCATTGCCTCTGTAGAGGCCAGGGGGGAAGGCAGCTCCATGGAGCTAGCATGTGCGGAGAGATGGCTTTTAACCTGACTCCCCGCGCGTGCTGACTCTCACCTGCCCCCTCTCCCTGCCCCTGCTGCTTCTATGGGAGGCAGGCAGCTCGGCAGAGCTGGCACATGTGGAGAACCGACTTAAAAGCCAACTACCCGTGTATATCAGCTCCCACCTCCTCCCCCACCTTGCTGCCTCTAATACAAAGGCAGCAAGGGGAGGTGTGCATATAGCAAATAGGATTAACCAATAAGCCCAGACTTATCAGCTAATTGTGTAGTTGACTACATGTTGCCATCCCAAATGTGCACATATTTACAGAGGAGTACTTCTCTAAATTGTATTTTGGAGTTTATATTTAGAGATTTAAGCAAAGTCACAATGAAACCCGTTATTAGGGTAAGAATTTCAATTCATGAAAATAGGCTAAACGTACAGTGTGTGTGTGTATATATATAGATAGATAGATAGATAGATAGATAGATATTCTGGAGTTCTCAATTACCAACCACATTTTCCCCCTTAATATACCAAAAATCAGATACACATCTAGCTTGAACTGGGAAAAGAGAGTTGCACCATTCAAATAATTCTACACAACTTACTTATACCAATGTCTTTCAATCATTAATTGCCTCCACACAATCACCATTTTGCTCAACATTAACTCCTAGTGAAGAATGATATTTATGAAGGACAATCTGGTACAAACCCCAGTGTCTCCCCCAAGATAATTTTCCAACTTGTCTCCAATTTTACATACAAATAAACATCCCATCTGTGCTCTGCATTTCCCCCAACGTCATAAACAATCTTATGTTGAAGGTCCTTTCAAGAAGAAAACAATTCCAAATCAAAAGGACAAAATAATTCCAAAGGGGTACACAAACAAGCATCTCAATATCAAAGCTGCTAATGAAAACACTCTTTACACAGTTATAGCAAAAATATTAAAATTCTAAGTTTGTTTGTTAAAGTCACAGATAATAAAGATTCCAGTAAGAACCAGGAACTAAGTTAAATTCTGTCACTAAGACCATATGTCTACACTACAAGGTTTTGGGGCAAAAATGGCCGTTTTGGGGCAAAAACTGGCGGAGCGTCCACACCTCAAGCACATTTTTGCACAAAAACAATACAGTAAATCAACAGAAAAGAGGGCTTTTGCTGGTAAAGTTATTCCTCTCCCCATGAGGAATAACTCCTTTTTGCGCTACAACTCTTGCGCAAGAAGGCATGTGTGGATACTCTACAGGGGTTTCTTGCGCAAAAAGAGCCTATCAAAAAAAGCACAGGTGCTCTGATGGCCATTCTGTTAATGGCCATCAGAGCTTTCTTGAGCAAGAGCGTCCATGCAGTGTGCACACTCTCTTGTGCAAAAGCGCATCGCTTTTGCGATGTGCTTTTGAGGTGTAGATGTACTTTTGCACAAGAAGTTTTTTGCAGAAGATCTCTTCTGCAAAAAGCTTCTTGCACAAAAGCCCTGCAGTGTAGACAAAACCTAAGGTAAAAAATGCATGTAGGAAAACAAGACCATAGAAGAAAAAATAAAACCTCTAAATGTTTTCCTTTTAAAACACAGGCTACACCATGCATTTTGGTCTACCTCCTCATGTGATCAGCAGCCCTAAAAAGTTACAATTAATGGATGTGATGTCCAGAATAAGGATGTAAGCGATGAGTTGACAAGTCAACTACCCGATAAGCCTAGGCTTAATGAGTAGTCAGTACTCGACTAGTTACTTCCCCTTGCTGCCTCTGGTACAGAGGCAGCAAGGGGCGGGGAGGAGCAGGAGCCAGTGCTTGGGAGAGCCAGCTTAAAAGCCAGTTCCCCCCAGCACTGTCTCCACGGGGAGCAGGGGTGGCAGAGGCACAGTGGGGGAAATGGTGCGAGCCGGAACAGCTGAGTCCCAGCTCGTGCTGGGTCTGAGACACTGCGCCTCTGCTATTTAAATTTAAAAAGCAGAGCTGCAGCAAATCCCCCTATCGACTAATCAAGTAGTCAATGGAAATTCCATCAACTACTCAATTAGCTTCCTAACCACTATTTAACATCCCTAGCCCAGAAAGCTTTTAATTCATAGGTGGAACACCTTATATACAAATTATTATTTTTACCATGCAAACATGCAATTTTCACTGCTTTTTCAATCAGTACAATTATGAATTACAACAGAACAGCTCATGTCTGTACCGCTTTCAAATTTCATTACATATATATCAAGTCTATTCCAATGCTGAACTCTCAAGCCATCAAACCCTTTCAGCTGCAGAGGCATGGACAATTGCTAAGGTCAACCCTTTGGCTATGCATTGAAGAAGGACAACTCCCAATTTTTTTTAAATAAAAACTAAAAGTTAAATGCAGCAATGAAAAGAGCAAATGCTCTAAAAAGAAACTGGAATTCTTCTGAATTAGAAACTAAACCAATTAGAAACTTACTTTCTTTTATTACTCCAGTTAAAAAAATGCAATCAGCACCGTGAAAGTATGAAGACAAAAAGATAAGAAGGGGCAAGACACTAAAAAGACAGTATTCACTATTCATGCGTAGATCACAGTAAATAAAATTAGAGCGAGTCAAAATAAAGCAACACAATTCCAGGAACACGATTTATCATTGGGCCTTCGATCTTATTATAATGTCAGAAAACCCCAATATAGTCAAACTATTAAATGCATCATTACCAAACTCTTATTCCAACACATTTATCACATATATTGATACTATATTATACCAAAGATAGTAAGCTGAATATTGCCTGAAACTGACTTATCCACTTATGACATTTTCACAGCCCTACTATAGTTTATCAGCAAATAACACTATTCTGCCTCAATACTGTAAAAAGGGGGAAATATGTACATATACAACAACTCACTTTATGAATCCTTAAAGACATTTGTTGCTATACATGAAAGAACCCCACAATATCCCCATCCTCTTTCACAACATAATCTTGCAACAACTATCATATTATGCAAAGGAATATAGTACTAGGCCTTCAATGTCTTTTTCGTTATTTTAGATTTCTTTCTCACTTCTTTCTTCCTGACAGCATACTTGGAGATGGACCAATCTAGTGAGAATGTAAATGCATCAACAGCATACAATTCATTTGCTCTGAACAAATCAATTACAAAAAGAGAGAGCAGTGAAAAAAGTGCATGACTACAAAATGAATGGAAATACAATACAAGAACGAACCAGTTGCTGTCCCTACACATCCCCATCAATAATACTGCACATTTGGATTTTTTTTAAAAAGACACTGTCAAGGTATTTTATGATTTGAGAATATTTTCCTCTTGCTGCTATTTATAAAACACCTTGGATCCAGAACACTATTTTTTCTCCATCATACATATACACTTGTTTGTTACTGTATGACTGTTCATGACTGCAGGCCTAACATTGATTTTTTTTAAACCAAAATAAGAGCATTGAAGTATGAGTTCATTTTAAAGTAAAATATACATACTGGTTGTGCAAAAAGATATAAGGAAAAAAGTAGGTTAAATATTTTAGAACTATTAACCTTGTCAGTGACGTTTAGCTACACAACACCTTTTGTCAAACTACATCAGTGAGAAGACAGATCATGAATTCTGGATCCAGAAATCACATTTGTAAATAAGATTTACTAAGCACTTTGACGTAATTTATAGAAAATATTATTATATTTTGTGTTAAATTTATTAGAGAATATTTAGGGATTTTAAAGCGACACAGATGAAGTGACCTTTCTACATTTAAAATGCAAAGTCCACTGTCCTCTTCGGAAAGCAATTCTACAAAACATATTGATACATAGATACATAAGTATGCACCCATCCACACTTTTTAAAAGTGCAACTGTAGCTTGAAGGCTTGAATGCACCAAATAAATACAAAGAGAGACAGGAAATTTGTGATCTAAATATGGGGTTTTTCCTTCTTTATGGGTTCTTGAAAAGCAGACTCCCTCCCCATGACTACTGGTCTCAGCTCTCTAACAGCTGCAGCATAAACTCTGCTAGCAACTTCATGTATTCACTACTGAATAGCCAAAGAACATGCAGGCTTGGGCTACCTGCAGAGAGGGATATAATAGCAAGAAATACATAAAGTGAACTTATTCCTAATATTACACAGTTTTGTAATGTGTCTTCTCATTAATGCTATCTTCTCTTAAAGGATGACTGTCCTTCAAAAATCACACAAAATAAAAAACATACATTAACACAGGTGATATGCTGAATCCTTCCTTTATTTGGGGGGCATTCATCACCCTACTCTACATTTCTAAATTTATACGTAATTAAGTCTACTAAATGAAATAAGATCATACAGAAAAATATTTTAATGCTGATGTAGTAGGCCCCTACTCCCTACTAAGTAATTCCAATTATTTTTGAGTGAATTTCATAGGGAAAACTGGTCTCATATTTGTATTGCTTCCTTTTTAGAGACTGTTGCCCTTCTAATCAACTTAAGTCCAGGCCTCCTTGTCCTAAAGTCTCCATTATTTCATTTCCTTTTTAGTTCTGCTTCACCTCAGGGCCACTTAAAAAGAGGGGAACCTAAAGCCACGTCTATACTCAAGCAGAAGTTCAAATTAAGATACGCAACTCCAGCTACGTTAATTGCGTAGCTGGAATTGACATAACTTAATTCAAACTTTGGGGCCATCTCCACAGCCAAATGTCGACGGGAGCAAACGCTTCCGTCAACTTCCCTTACTCATCGCAATTCTAGTACCACCAGTGTCGACAGAGGTATCCTCAGAATTCAATTTAGTGGATCTTTACTAGACCCGCTAAATCAAATCCTGGAAGATGGACAATCGCAGCGCTGATCTTCCTGGAAGTGAAGATATGGCCTTAGAGATAGCAATTAACCTAGCATCATAAGCAGGATTTTAAGAATTTGAGACTTCTTAAAAGAGACTTTTCTTTTATTCCAACCTTCTTCCTACTAAGGATTACTTCTGCCTGACAGAACAATATATTGATCGTAAAAAAGAACATACAGGAGGCCCCCGACTTGCGACCACCCGAGTTCCGACCCCCCGCACTTACAAAAATGGTTGTAAGTGCAGAAGGGGTCGAAAACCCCCGACTTATGTCCTCGACCCGCATTTACGATGGCGCACGGCAGCCATCGTAAATGATGGTTCGAGTTACAACACCCCCAACTTGCGATGCTTCCCCCAGAACCAATTGCGTCGCAAGTCGGGGGCCTCCTGTACCTTTTCCTCAGAGCCAGAAAACACCAAATCACCTTTTTCTAAGAGAAGAGAGGCAGAGGGTCAAACTCTCCCTGAACCCTTCCACTCACAATGGGTACAGTTTGTGTTAATACACAAATCCTAGCCTCTCTCCCTGTCTTCCCTTAAGGGTGCAACTGACCAGCATCCTCTATTATTGCTCCTGGCCTGGAAAACATGAGACCAAATCAGAGACTATAATTTAGATCTTCCACCAGGCAACTCGAAATACCAGAGAAGTCCCATATTCATAAATGAAAATGGAAACAAAACACTATGCAAGAACAAATGTGTGCCCAAACATGAAGTCTGAATATAAACATTCTTTATATACCATATACGCTGACTGTGCACAATAGTTAAGGATAATTTCATGTACACTTTGAATGCTCTTTCTTTTATGGTTTAATGTCATTATTTGACAATACAGATTTTTTTCACCAACAGCTTTTAATACTGTAATTTTTGAAGGTCATGGAAGGATCTGAAAGTTAATAGGATACATAATATTGCTTCCTGCTATATAGTGAATGTATTTTTACATTTGAGGGAAAGAAGTAGTTATTTCGCAGTGGTAATGAAAAATCATCTCTGACAGACTTTGTGAAAGTCTTTATTTGCTGATTTCTGACCCTATAAATTATGTAACTAATGTATGGCAACTCAAATCACTAAAAAAGTATTCTCACCATGCACAAAAATCTCTATGAATATTGTAAAAAAGTTTATAGTGCATACACAATATCCAGTTTTTAATCTCTTGACTTTTTTAGATTTACCTTTTCCCTTCAAAATACTGAAAACCATGAGGCAACTTTATGGACTATGTACTTGCAATTTTTTTTTTAATCAAGGGCATTGTTAATGGTTCATAAGCATAAAATGCATCTTTAAAATCCTTGCCTCCTTTTCTAATGATGTATAGCAATACTTTAGGAAGACAGGTCCATGTCCATTAGCCAACTGTTTCTTCCCAGAGATCGTATTGTATTTTATCACATTTTGTTCAACAATAGCTTCCGATTAGTCACTAGTTTTGCCATAGCATTTGAGCTGCTAAAATATATTATAATTGGATTCATTACTTCATCAGGGTACCCTTCACAGAAGCCCTAAAAAAAAATCACAGTTAACACCTGTTTCCTGTACTACTTTCACCCCATCATCCTCTCTCCTATCCATTACCACCATTTATTTGGCCTGACATTTATAGTCTATGTAATTTTAAGATCCATGAGAATGGATAAACAAAACATCTTATACATCTTAAGCCTTTTTCATGACTTTCAATTTATATGTGCAAAAATAACCCAAAGCTTTTCTTACATTTCTCCATTTTGGAAAGGTGACTTAACAACCCACTCCCCCCACCATTTTCTGTATCTCTCTCATTGCTCTGATATTTTGTCATGCTATAGCTAGTGAAAAGCAATATCATGGTTTAGAATCATGTCTTCCCTCACTATACTTATAAATCCAATTAAACTGCTTGTATTGTTTTTAAAGCCATGCACTCCTCACAGCATTCTCTCATTTTATCCTATCTTCCTTTAACTTGAATTTCCAGTGCACTCCCATTATTTTTATTATGTTCAAACATTCATTCATATATATTTTAGGTAATATCATTTCAACTAAAAAAAGGCCTGTTTAGGAGTATTATATTACTAATTATAATTCTAGTAACTCATTTCCAAAGTATATAATAATCAGCTGTTCTGCTACACACAGATTAAATGATTAAATTCAAATAATGTTTTAATTTGAATTGATCTTGTGTTGTCCGCAGATTAAATAATTTTCTGAACACAAGTTTCTATTAAAATTAAATCTCAAGCAAAACAGAAGTGAACAGGTTTGGTTATTAAAAGCACCGAAATAGTCATTAAGAGAACTATTTGCATATAAAAAATCTGAATGTCAAAAATAAAAAAATAAGGTTTTAAAATATCTATTTAAAATGAAACAACTATTTATAATAATTTGATTGACATATGAAATAATTGTTCTAAAAACACTTCTGAGTCATTTTGTCCTTACCTGCAGGCATGAACCATTATTACTGCATGCAGTGACTGTTCTATTTCCTAGCACAGACTTGAAGAAGCATCACATCTATCTTACAGAATGTGACTAATTTGTGTGTTTGCAATTCCTAAGCTATTTGAAAAGGACACTCCCTTTCAACATAACAGAATATTTAATGCTTAGCACGTTGATACTTTCTACTAATCTAAATCTAACAGCAACCTTGGTAACTGTAAAATTATTTCCTCTAATACAAAACAAAAAATCTAATTTTTGAAACTGAATTTAGAAATCAAGATGCTTTTGGGGTGAAAACAAAAAAATAGAACAGAGACTGCAACAACAATATACATAAACCAGTAGTCTGCTGTATTACGATTTGCATGCTGCTGTTTAGACTTCAGTAAAAACAAAAATCAATAACCCTTTGCAAAGACACAACCCTTCGCCAAAAACAGAGTCAATCAATACATTACAATAACCAGCATGCAATACATCAACAATATTAGCAAACAGATAAGAAAAAATGCCCTATGCTGCTGCTTTACAATGCTACACCATTAATTCTTCGAGCAAGAGATGTAGCTGTACCTTTCTGAAGAGGACGACTTCTCAGAGTTAACTGACATCAGCAGCTCAATCTTCTGCTTGATTTCTGGAAAAATCAAAAAATATTCACAACCAAGATTGCCTGCCCTTGTTTTCCAAAGTCTTATTAACAAATGATTTTTTTCCTAATCCCTTTTGTTCAGAATGAAGCCACAAGATTACAGTACTTCTGTAAGGACTGATTCAACCGCTCTCTAAAGGGAAAAGCTCCAGAGGCATCAGGCCTTGCTAAACTATGCACATGACTGTTTATGAAAGCAGGAAGTACCATTTCTTTTAAGCAGAGGGGTGGTTCCTCTTTTGAGGTTGAGCTAACATATTTGCTAGATGATTCTTATCATAACAATTTACAAACCACTGCACAAATTCCAGCTTCTAAGAAAAAATCAAACAAATAGTTTGGGGAGTAAATTATTTGCAGCTTTGCTACCTACATGTATTTACTACCCTTCAGAACCTTCATTTTAAAAAGCCCTGAAAAATATGGCTCTTTGAATTATTTTTGTCACAAAGAATGAAGTGTTAAATCACTACTTTAGTATATGGATCAGAAATCACAGACAGACTACACAAATGTCTGAATTTCTTAAACTGATATTACCGGTGCTCTTTCAAATATATTTTGAATGCCAGCATTTAAATTTGCCTTCCATTTTTTATTCCTAATACCTTAATTGCCCCTTCTAATGCTCACAACCAATGATCAGCATAACCCATTAACAGAGCAGGGCTGATACATAATACTTGTCCTAAGAGAAATGGCCTAAAAATGACATCTAGAACAGAAATATTGAGAGCCAGATCAATTTTACTGCTAGACTACTGTTACAGGAGGAGAAGGGGGGAGAGAAAGAAATAGCCTTATACCAACTGTGACTTTAATATCATGAGATCTCAAAACCAAATACACATGGATGGTTTTAAAAAATAAATTAAGATTATCATGTAGCCAGAAGCTCTGTTATTTAAATGTTTCAGATGAAAACCAAAGGGTACTAACATAATAAAGTTGACTGATTATAATTTTAAAATCATATTATAGCAGAGCTGGAAGACTAAATCTATTTAATGTTGTCTGACACTTCCCATTCTAAGACCCTATTTTCAATTGCTTATAACATTACTAAACTTTAAATATTCAGGCTCAAATTTTCCATGCCGGAGATCTGCCTCAGGGTGCTGCATTTATTTTTCAGCTGAAAAAAAGTTCAGCCATTAACTTTAAGAAAAAGTATGTTTTTCCCATGTTAAAAAGAAATCTTACAACCATCTCATTGAGAAGCTCTAGCATTTCCAGGCTTTTGGAGCACGGGCTTGAAATGTAAGAGGCAGTAAGGTGGGGGTTGGGGGTCACTCTGCTGATGGGGACATGTCTTTTTACTTTCCCCAAATTGCACAAATTTGGATAATTTATAAACCTCCAAAAAGGTTTAGTTTACACATGCTCAACAGAAAACTATTAGAATTTGGTAGCTAAATTTTCCAGAGTCCATGTCTACATTGAGCATACTCATCGTGGGGTTTCAGGGACTGAACACAATTTTCCCAGCTACAGGTTGAACCTCCCAACTCCAGGACTCTTTGATCCGGCAACATCCATGGTCTGGCAGGGCCTGGCTGAAGTGGACCTGGTGGAGGCAGGTAGCCAGAATCCCCAGCAGCAGAGGGTCAGGGCGGCTGGGTGGCCCGGCTGAGGAACCCCCTCCAAAAGCAGGGCCAGCAGTGACCAGGTGGCCCCAGCTGGGAACCCCAGGGAACACCCTGCAGACCCTATCAGAAGACAAGCAGACCCCGAGGTAGCAGGCAGTGGGGGAGGGGGTGGAAGTTGTGCATAATCAGTGTTCAGGGAGCCAGCGGCAGGGCACGGAGTCCCAAGGACAGGAGCCCAGGAGCAGGGCAGCCAGCAGGGGAGCAGGTCCCGAGGGTGACAGACCAGGGAGGTCCGACCTGTATTACCTTTCCCAGCTGCTAAGGTAGTGGTGATAAGAAATGAAATGCACTCGCAATGTACCGCTGATGTCTCCAGGCAGTAAGGAGGAAGAAACAACCTAAGCAAATGCAAAGTGAAAAGCAGCATAGGGGAAGGAGCTGCAGGCACCAGAGGGGAGAGAAGAATTGGGAGGGGCAACAGTCACGTGCAGCAAAAGAAGGGGAAGAGCTGAGGCATAAAGTTGGACAGAAGTAATGAAGGGCAGTAGCAGGGTGAAGGGGGCAAAGAGTGGGAAGGAAAGCAGAACCTGCAATACACAGGACCAAAGAAGCACAAAAACTAGAACCTGTGTAGGAGATACAGAGGAGCACAGATGGAGGAGGGCAGAAGACAAGGTGTGAGAGGGTGTAGAGGAGCCAATAGGGACAGGGACAGGAGCTGGGGTAGGAGGGACAAAGTGAGCCTGCGGATAAGGAGAGAGAAAGCAGGGGCAGAAGGATCTAGTACCATTAGACTACCATTCCCTATAGAACCTGGAATTGAACCCAGAAGTCTTATGCCTCTACATCCCTCTGCTATCATCAAACAAAAGCAAAATCCACTGGCAAAGCATGTGTCTCAATCCCCTCTAGTGGCCGGTCCACATAGAGGACAACAGCTGACTACTTCTATCACTCTTAGCTCAAGTAGTAGAGATCAGGGTTCCGTCTAAGCTGTGTTGATGCACAGATGCCTAATAAGCCCCTAATAAGTACCCACAATTTCCTCCCCACACACTTTCCGCACCCTCCTCCAAAAGTGCCCCATCCCTGCTCCTCCTGCATGCCAAAGAATAACCTACCTGAGACAACACATACGATTCTAGTATACCTAGATGTAGCTGGTAAAAGCCAGCACAATAGCTCCATCTGGAATTTACTTTGGGCTTGTCTACATCTGATGTGCTGCAGCTGCATCGCTGTAGCACTCCAGTATAGACATTTCTCATGACAAAGAAAGGAGTTCTCCCATAAGTGTAAGTAATCCACCTTCCTAAGGCTATAGCGAGGTGGCTGGAAAAAAAATCTTCCATCTACCTAGCACTACAACAGAATCTCAGAATTACAAACACCTCAGGAGTGCAAGTTGTTTGTAACTCTTAAATGTTCGTAACTCTGAACAAAACATTATAGTTGTTCTTTCAAAAGTTTACAACTGAACACTGACTCAATACAACTTTGAAACTTTACTATGCAGAAGAAAAATCCTGCTTTTGAACATTGTAGTTTAAATAAAACGAGCACAGAAAGAGTTTTTTCCTGGTCAAATCTTTTTTTAACCCCCTCCCCCCCTTTTTTTTAGTAGTTTACGCTTAACACAGTACTGTACTATACAGCATTTGCTTTTTGAGGGTGGGCAGAGGGTCATCACTGCAGCTGCCAACTGCATACATGTTGAACCTCTCAAAATTGGGAATCTGTCCAGCATCAACATACATGATCCGGTAGGACCACGGATGTTTCTGGACCAGGGAGCCCTGGCAGCTGGGAGTCCAGTGGCAAGGGGCCAGTGGCAAGAAACCTTTCTGGGCTGGTGGCAGTGGGGCCAGTAGCTAGGAGCCCTGCCAAGCCGGTGGCAGGGAGCTGGCAGCTGTGAGGCCAGCCAGAACCCAGCAGCAGTGGGACTGGTGGCCAGGAGCCCTGCCAGGACAGGGAGCCCTGCTGAGCCAGCATCAGTGGGACTAGAAGTTGTGCCGGGGCCAAGGTCCAGGTAGGCAGGTTACAAGGGGGCAATCATTGACTTCCTCTAGTCTGGCAAACTTCCTCGTTCGGGACCAGTCAAGTCCTTAGGGTTCCCATCCAGGAAGATCCAACCTGTACTTGTGGTTCCCAATTAGGTGTTTGGCTAACCAGTCAGTTTGTAAGTCTGGTATAGTAGCTCTGAGATTCTACTGTATCTACACTGAGGGTTAGGTCAGCTTAACTACATCACTCAGGGCTGTGGATTTTTCACACTCCTGAATGACACAGCTGGGTCAACCTAACTTTTTAATGTAGAGCAAGCCTGAAACTTGACACATCAAGGTAAACACTACTAGATATTACAAAGTAAAGATCAGTACCTGTTCTCCAGCACTACTTTAGAGTGGGATAGCTAACTCAAATCTTCTATCTTGTTGTACAAATACATCTTTTTTTTTTCAGTGAAAACAGCCTCAAAAAGTGTTACTATGAATTTCCCCAAACATGGGTAGCATGTGGCTCTGACAGCTGAGGAGACTGGCCAAAGAGTCAGAAGTTCCCCCAGTGTCCAGACTGTGGCCCCACCCAATATGTTTCTCTCCTCCGCCACAGTTCCTTCCCCTCACTCCTCCTGCCCTCTGAGTCATTCCACCCCTTCCATTGAGACCCCCACAATACCTCTCCCCTTCTCCCTCCCTTTTGCAAGACCCACCCCCACTCACTATATTTCTCCTCTCCTCCAATGCCCCACCCCCACCTGAACCTGCTAAGCTGCATCATCTCTTCTCCCCCAAGACCCTCACTGCTCACCACATCTCTCCACTCCTCTACAGCATCCCTCCACTCCCCCATTCTTGAGGCTCCTGCTCTCACACAGCCTCTATCTGCCTCCTGAGCCTGCCCCCCTCTGATCCATTCTTTCTTGAGCTCATCCCTCTTTATTAAGTACAACTGAATATGACCTCTGGTTACAGGGATGGAGGCAGTGAGCATCTCCAGGAAAAAAGTAGTAACTCAGCCAGCAGCAGCCGCTTTGAGGGAGGGCAAAGGGGAGAGAGGTGGAGCTGAAGTGGGGCTACAGGGGAAGAGGCCTCATGGCAAAGTGTGGGTGAGGCATCTGCATTCTCAAAGGTAACAAATCATGAGCTGTGCCACAGGGGGTGGCTTAGCCTCTCCTGGCCTACTATAAGCACCACCTATGACTCCAACTATTCTTTTTTCACTACTCCTTCAGTTCTCTCATCTGCTTTCACCCCCTCAAACTGCTTCTACATCTATTGTCCCTTAGCTCAAAACTCCCTACTTGTTATTATATGCTCATCCCCTTAAAAAAAAAAACATATACAGGGCAGGGTGCCCATTAATGCCAACCTTTTCTCCTACTGCTCCAAATACATCACCCAACATTATATATGATCACTCTACATTAATTCTAACAAGCAGCAGTAATTTATCCAGAAGTGCTGCTGTAAGTGTTCAGGTCTCATATGAAGTGAAATAAATATATTCACCATCCTTCACAAGCAAAAATTTATTTATCTCACGTAGACCCCCATGTGCATCGCTCCCCAAATCTGCAACATCCCTCTTAATCCTAAGAATTTTTTCTTGCTTGTAACTGAGAATACAGTAAAACACAACTCTGAATTGATCCAGGAAAAAAAGTAACGAACTATTTTCTATTTCTCCTCCAATTTGTGACTGACACAGCATTCATCTTAGATTCTGGAAGAACCTCAGAATCTCTCACCCTGGTTACCTCATAAGTATAGACAATATCCAAGGTGCCACATCCTATGAGACAGTACTCCAACAAAACCCACTCCTCACTGATTATCCCTCTACCTTCTGAGCCAGTGTAGTATAAATGACAGGATTTTTGTCCTTCACTTTCACAGAATCATAGAAAAGTAGGTCAGAAAGGGACCTCAAGAAATTATCAAGTTCTTCACTAGGGATGTCAACGTGTAGACGATTACATGATTAACCAATAAGCCTGGGCTCATTGGTTAATCCTGTCAACTACACGCATCCCTCCCCTCTTGTTACCTCTGTATCAGAGGCAGCAAGGGGGGTAGGTGGGAACCGGTGTCCATGGGAAGCCAGCTTTTAAGCAGGGAGGTGGTTTTCAAACTGGCTCCACTCGCAGACCAGCTCCCGCCTGCCACCCCACACTGCTGTCTTGGATAGAGAGGCAGCAGCACAAGATGGCAGGGGGCTCCCCAGGAGTGGGGCTGGGAGCACCCACAGTGACTATCAAATAGTTGTGTAACTGCTAACATTTGATGCGGTTAAATGACTATTCAATTATATGCTAACTAACATTCCTATCCTTCGCCCCAAACTGAGGCAGGACCAAGTACACCAAGACAATCCCTGACAAGCATTTGTCTAACCTGCTCTTAAAACTTCCAATGACATGGATTCCACAACTTCCTTAGTAAATTCACCATCTGTATAAATTGAAAGTTTTTCGTAATATCTAATCTAAATCTCCTGGCTACAGATTAGCCTTCTTGCCATACCTTCAGAGGACAAGGAAAACAATTGATCACCATTTATACGTTTATAACAGACACAGGAAGAGGTGGGGTGGGGGTAGAGCAGGGATGGATTCTTAAGACAAGGAGTGAAGGGTGTGCATTCCAATAGAAAAGTGTGGGGGGGGGTTGTCCTGAGCCCTGCATGCCCTTAGGAAGGGGCCCTATTAGATGAAGCCTATGCAGGGGGCTAGCTGGATGATGGAGCTGGCCACTAGAGATGCCACAGACATCACACAGCTACCGACAGCAACACAAAATCTGAGATAAGTTGGTGCTCCTCACAGCTGCATACTTTGCTTACCGGTAGGGACAGCCCTGTGGGGAAGGACATGTAACTTGTTTCTTCTCCTTTTTGGATAAAGATGAAAGTGACAAAACTATAGGAGTAAGCACAATTAATATTAGGGATGTTAACTAACAGGTATTTGTGTACATATGTAACCACTGGATTTTTTAGCAGTTGGATGATTACAGGGAGGGAAGTGGGAGCTAGTGCTTGTAGGGAGCCAGCTGCCCCCCACCTGCTGCCTGTGATAAAGAGGCAGCAACACGGGGGCAGATGGCTCCGCAGGAGCAGATACGCTGAGGGAGCCAGCTTAAAAGCCAGCTTCCTGTGTGCACTGGCTCCTGCCTCCCCTCCTGCCACTATCGAAAGCAGCAGCAGTGATGGAGAGGCAGGTGGCTTCACAGAAGTTGGTCCTTGCAGGAAAACAGCCTTTAAGTTAGCTTCTCCTGAACAACAGCTTCCGCCTGCCCTCCCCCACCCCCGCTCTGCCTCTGATAAAGAGGCAGCAGCGCAGGGGCCAGGCGGCTCTGCGGGACCCAATACACACAGGCAGCTGGCTTGAATGCCAGCTTCCCATGTGTACCAGCTCCCACCTGTCCCCCACACCACATGTGCTCATGCTGCTGACTCTCTATCAGAGGCAGCAGAGGGTGGAGGGGCAGGCAGCTCCATGAGAGATGGTGCTTGTGGGAAGCCGGTTTAAGTCGACTCCCCCAGAGCACCAGCTCCCACCTGCCGTCTACCCCTCACACTGCTGTCTCTGACACAGAGACAGCAGCACAGCAGGTGGAGAGGGAGGACAGGTGGTTCTGTGGGAACCAAGCCAGTATATGCAGGGAGCCAACTTGAAAGCCAGCTCCACACCACACACCCCCAGCTGCCTCTCTACAGGGGCCAGCTGCCCACAGGCACCAGCTCTCGCCCTCTTTCCCTGCTGCCTCTGATATAGGCTTATTGGTTAACTGTGCACAGAACTACACACTAATATCCCTAATTAATATGCAACCCTCAAATCTCTGACAAATACCTCAATATCGGATGCTGTGTCCAATGACAGGTAAGCAAAAATAGCATTTTGTTCCTGTTATCATAACCAATAATGAATTATATAACCAAGTTAAAACTTAAAATAACATCATTGAGTTTTAGCTCCATTTGGAATTAATAGAAGCAGTTCATATTTCTCTCACAGCTATTGTTTTAAGCTGTCCACAGATTTGGGCACACATCACTATTTTGTTCACAAGTGGTTCATACTCTGAACATTAGCACTGTGTAAGAATTTCCTTTTTAAATGAAAGCTTAGATTCCAGACCACAGTTATGTCACCAGTTTTTAAATAGCCATTATGCACATGTACCATAGTATCCAACCTTATGAATTTAGAACTCTCCCACCACTTATTCAGCCATAAGTCTTAAAAAAAAAAAAAAAACCACAAACACCACCACCACCTTAGGAGAAAAAACGGTTACTTAACTTTTGCAACAGGGATGTTAAATTTTGCATCAACTATTCAATGCAAATTTTGCATTGACTATTACAGCGACTAGTCAACTAGTCTGTCAACAAGTCCTTCACATCCCTATTTCATAACTGTTGTTCTTCAAGATGTGTTGTTCACATCCATACCAACTGAGGTGTGGGTGTGTCACATGCACAGTCTCGGTAACTTTTTCCCTACCAGTCTCTGTAGGGCTAGCCAGGGAGTGGCGCTGGTATATGGCATTCTATATGACCCTGTCTCAGTTCCTCCTTGCCAGTTACTCCAACAGGGGGGAAAGAGGGTGGGTGTTGGAATGGACATGAATACCACATCTCTAAGAACAGTATAAAAGGTTAAGAACCGTTTTTCTTCCAGTCAATTGTGGTGATTCCCAAGCTATAACCCAGGAGGACAGCCCTACCTACAAGCAGCATCACGGCATAATGGGCCATGAACATGTGAATCGAGCACCAGTACCTGCCCTGCATATGTCCTGCATCGGAACTTGGGCTGGGAATGCTGTACAAGAGGCCACAGCCCTTGTAGAATACGCAGAAAGCACAGGAGAAGGGATACCTACTAACACATAGCACTTGCAGATACAGTCCATGATCCAAGAAGAAATGCAGTGAGAGGAAACAAAGATTTCTCATGTGTTCTGCAATCAAGAAGAAAAGTTGTGATGACTTCCTAAAGGATTTAGTTAGCTTGACATAAAAAGCGAGCGCTGTACAGACATCTAGGGAATGCAATAGCTGATGCTGTGCACTACTATGAGGCTTAGGACAGAATACCGGGAGAAAGATGTCCTGAGCTAAGTAAAACTATGACACAACCTTGGGAAGGAATGTTGGGTAAGGTCTAAGATGTACCTTGTTCCTGTGGAAAATCATATAGGGTGGCTCAGACATGAGTGCCCTCAGTTTTGAAACCCTTCTGATGGACGTAACTACCACCGAAAGGCTACCTTCCATGAGAGCTAGAGGAGCGAGCAAGAATCTAGAAGCTCAAAAGGTGGGTGCAACAGTCTTGAGAGGATAAAGTTAAGGTCCCAGGCAGGGAAGGGTTGCCTCACCTGAGGAAAGGATTTTGTAGTGCCGGAACTTGTGATGCCATCTCCCTCTGCCTCAAGGTTCTACAACGTAAGGGGAGGCTGGCAAATCGAAGAGGGGAGCATCCCCTATTACTCTTCTTATGCCTCTTGGGCACCAGGGAATTAGAGCAGTGCCAAGACTGTAAGTCCCATTATGGAGCTGATGATCTACAATGCTGGGGGGCTCTTTAGCAGTGTACTTAGGCTGCGCCATATCCCACACCATCGCCGGGGCACTACGCACCGACGAACTGGGGCCTGGTTGCTCTGGTGTCACTGGCCTGAGTGCCACATCCTTCAGTAGTTGCCACAGATGGAAGTCCTTCTCTCTTTCATCCTTTCTTGAAGGATTTCCGCATCTTGCTATAGTCTGCTTGAGGAGTGTCCCCAGAAAGTATAGGCAGGAGTCTTGGGGGGTCACTACTGGGCAGGAACTGCAAGCCTTAAAGCCTTGGGCTTGTGGCATAGTAGTACTGCCTGCCTTGGGCAGTGTGCTATCTACCACCTTAACAACTGTAACAATTAACACCGAAGTGAGAATGATTAACTAAAAACTGAGCTAGGGAATGGCACACTTGCAGAGCCAGCAAGCAATGTTCCAATGCCATCATGGACAGTAAGAAGGAATTAAGGGGTGGGCAGATCAGTAGAATCATATACAGCGCCATATAATGGCGCCACTCCAGGGGAGTCCCTGGCTGATCCTCCGGGGACTGCTAAAGAAAAAGTTTCCACTGACCATGCACGTGACACACGCACACCTCAATTGGAATTGATGTTAACAAGCTCCTAAAGAACCAACAAGCTTTCCAAAGCAATCCAAAGAACAGAAAAATTGAGAAAAAATTAAATACACAGGAGCCGACATAACACATTACTATCAGGTAGGCCTGGCAAGACAGCCTACTAAGCTATCAAAATGTCAAATGATCGCCTGTTCTTTCACCACAGTCAAATATTACAGCAAGAATGCACTGATATAGATGGCAGCCTACCCTTTGATTGTAATACTGTGCTAAATGTTAGCAAGCCTACTTAAATGTCTTGATCACTCATTTTACTACATATAGGGATGTGATAGTGTAACATGTTTAAAAGTGCTCACCAATGAGCCTGGGCTCATCTGTTAACCTTCACAGTTACACGTAAGGCCCTCTGCCCCCACGTAGGTTTGGGGGGGGTGGAGCGGGTTGGAACGGGTACTCACAGGGAGCTGACTTTTAAGCAAGCTCTCCACAAGTACCAGCTCCCAGGGAGCCACCTATCCCTCCATGCTGCTGCCTCTAATACAGAGGCAGCAGCATGGGGGGAGAGAGGAGGGCAGGTGGCTCCATGGGGGCTGATGCTAATGGGGAGCTTGCTTAAAAGCCAACTCCACATGCACACTGGCTCCCATGGAGCTGACTCCTCACTGCGTATAAATGTGTAACCACTGAAATTTTCACTGATTACACAGTTACCAAAATAACCCACAATTTAACATCCATAGTTAATACCATCTGCTGGGAAAGAGGCAAACCAATTGAAAGCTGAGCATTTTGACTGGCTGGAGTGTTGTAGAACAAAGAGAAAGACAAAAAGAGAAAGAGAAAGACTTTATGTGAATACTAGACCATCAGTGTATGTAGCCATTTACAAAGCAAATTAAACAAGTTAAAAGACATGGCTGCTGCCATGAAGATCTTACAATCTAAACTGCGACTAGACAAACTTACATACATTAACCCAGAAGTGTGTAGGGGAAGGAAGAGATGCACAGCCAGTAAGTCTTTCCCTTAAACCAAAGTTTCACAGCTATTAAACTCCCCCTAACTCCTCCTCAACTCCCCACAAAGCAAACAACCCATATTAAATGCCCATGTAAATAACTCCGTTCTCCCTTCCCCTCAACAAAAATCCCCTACACAGAACCAAACCTTGATGATATTAAAAGTTCTATGTTAATGAGGTGGTATGACATCAAATTTTTGTACAGGCCCCTTCCTTCCTACTCTGTTTCTACTGCTGCTGTTTGCTGCAGAGGGGAGCCATCTGTCATCCCAAGACCCTCCACATGATCTAATAATCTGTAACGGTCTTGGGAGAGAGACGACAGCACACTCAAAAACATTCTGACTGGCTGCAATCTTCAAGAACAGCAGCAGTTAGAAACAGAACTGAATTTCTACTGATTGGCTGAAATACAAGATATACTTCATAATCTAGAGAGCATTACAAAAGTAAAAAGACATTAACAACATACTACATTACATAGAGTAAGGGAAAACAAAAATCATTTGTATGAATTTTTTTGCTTGTCATGAACATGGAATAACCATTAATGCTAAGTACAAGCTCTTATCTTCCACATACATAACACATGCAAAAAGAATGGAGAAACACTTGTCGAATTCTTCTGGCATATGTCCCATTGCTGTCAAATATAAATTATTGAAATCAAACAGTAAGAAAGGGAAACAAGACGGCATCAACATTTGTATTCTTCTGTGCATTCTCCTTCTACTTCGTCTTCAGCATCATGATCTTTTGATGAGGACAGTGATATGAGAGACAATGAAAGTAAAGCTAATTTCATTTTTCATCTTCTAACAAGAAATTTGCTACTCCATCTGCTCCAGCATTGAAAACTCCTACTCCTGGTAAGCCTTCAGATGTGCTTCAAATTGGTATTTGAAGAGGATGGAATGATCAGAACATCTTGACATTTGCTAGAGGTATTTATGCTACCACTATACCATTTCCTATAGTCAAAATTCCTTATATGCTAGAATTTTTTCCATAAGCTGCATCCAAAGTCTCAAAAAGGAAATGGCTTGCAGGAAGTCTTCTGTATGCTGAAGTAGACAATGTGAAAGAGTTGCTACCCTTATTGCACAGGCTCCTCACATGTTTCTAGTGGCTGATGGATAACATACTACACGTAATGAGGACATCATTGCCAGTGCTGCCTCTTAGCATTCAGGTCTAATCTTTGGAGTGGAGGCTGAAGCTGACTTAGGGTCAGAACTGGGCCAAGGTTGGCACTGGAACAGGCCAAGATCTAAACCAAGATCAGAGTCTGCAGTCAAGCCAGCATTAGTAACGGAGCCAGAGGCCAGGTGCAAACCAGGGATCAATGTCTGGTGATCAGAGTAGAGGGACAAGACAGATCAGTACCACAGCCACAGGGTGGATGCAAGCTGGGGCCCAAAGTCAGGTGGGTCAAGGTCCAGGGGACAAGGCAAATCATTATCGCATCTGGGACTGAGATACAGGACAAAGGTCTAAGCTGGGTATTTAAGAGTCCAAGGATCCAGGGAGTGACAGGAAGTGAAGGCAAGACTGAAGCAGATCAGTATCAGGGTAGGGCAAAGACAAAACTGAAACAGGCTCAGACAAGGCTGAGTCAGGAACAGAATCAAGAGCAGGATCAGAGTCTGAAGATTGTGTTACAGTATGAAAGAATGGGCCAATTCCTGGTAGGATAGTGCTGTTGCTGCATACACTGATCTGTAAATCGTGGAGGGGGGAGGGAGTGGGAACTGCACGGGGAGAGACACCTGAGCCCTGGGATGGTTCTACTCCAAGACAGGTTGCTGCTGCATGCCTAAGTGGTGACTCACCAAACCTCTGCTGGAGGGAGAACTGAACAAGCAGCCTTCGTTCGGCTGCTGGATTGTCTCATAGTCATCAACTTCATGGGAACAACTCCACAACCAGGTTTTCTTTTTCATTCCAATGTACAACTGAACACCATCACACAACAAACATGTTGCTAACCAGTTAAAAATACAATGAACGAACTGTAATCATAGAAGAGTATTTTAGTGACCAACAACGTGGCTAATCTCAAAGCTCCTTAGACTTTCTTGATAAATGAGTATCCATAACTACTGCATTATGAATATGATGCTCACACAACATAGTTTTTCACTGGTGATGTTCAAGATCAAGCAACCTTCTCATCATGTGTCAAAATTCAAAAGCACTATGAAGTTCTTCAAAAACAAACAAGTACCAGTAGTCATTTTTCAGCCTAGTTTAGCACAGCATTTAATTTCATCCACACTGATGAAGCTCTCTCGAAGTCAATGGGTATCGTCTATTAAATGTTGCAAAGATCTTCAGATATCATGAGAAGGTTATTCAATCATCTGCTGTTGAAGAAAGGTTGTCTGGGTGTTGCTGTTGAGTAATGCTGTGCTAACATTCTTGAGGATAATGTTTTTTGGATGCAAAATTCTTTTCACAGCTTCAACCCACAGCTCAGCCTATTCAGAATATTCATTTTTTGAGGAGTACAGGATCTTTCGAAAAAGCCTGCAGTTTTCGAAAGAACTGCATCTAGACCGCAGTTTTACTTTCGAAATGGCGCTTGTTCGAAAGAGCCCCATGATGTGATTATGCACGGGATATTTAAATCCCCGCTTCATTTGCACTTTTGAAGTGCTTCATTTACATCCCTGTACCGACAGAGGGATGTAGTCTAGACACAGTGATAATGTCCTCCCTTCGCTTTAGCTACAGTAGCATAAATTCTTTTAACACTTCCATGTACTGCTGTGTATGTGGAAAGAAACTGATGTGTTTAGGGAATCATCCATTCAAAAACCAAAAATAAACTGAAGTTCTCCATTGGCGGGACAATGGTAACTGTCTATCATAAACTAAGAGTATTTAAAAAATGGCAGGTCAAGAATTGACTCAATATTCAGAGTAAAAAAAAAGCTAATAAGAAAAAAGATAATGAAAAGCAGGATGCTTGAAGAGTAGGCCTCCTCCCTACCTAGCATAACTGCATTTTAAAATGACATTTTTTCTTTTACAGTCACTGAGTGATTATTTGTTTAATTTCATTTCCTTTCCAACTGTTCAATCTTCAGTAATCTTCACAATAAAATGCTAGTCTAACATTGCTAAAAAGATAATAATGAATCTCTCTCAGAACATCACTGAACTGTGTTTTGGGGTTTTTTTTTAACTAAAATAATTGCACAATGTTACTAGTGGGTTTTTTGTTTGTTTGGGGGTTTGAGGGTTTTTTTTGGGAGGGGGGGGAATTAAGCATCAGTAACCAAGACTAAGACTTCTGGAGACCATAAAGCAGGGGTGGGCAAGAGTTGGCTAGCAGGCCAGATTCAACCCACCAAGCCGCAGGATCTGGCCTGCAGTCACCTCACTGGCACCCTTGCTAGAGAGAAACTGCAGCCACTTTAAACAGCAAGCCACTAATTTCTACACAGTCTGAGCAGGGAGGAAAAAGCTTTGCACGCTGTCCCTGCCCCTTAGCAAAATCCCTCAGCTCCCAGTTTCAATAAGAGCTGAGAAATTCCGATGGTACTCATGGGGAGGTGGCTTAAATGCCAGATCCCTGTGCACACCAGCTCCCAGGGAGCCACCTGTGCCCCCACACTGCTGCCACCGATACTGCTGACAACAGCACAAGGGGCAGGTGGGAGCCATATGCTGCCCCACACGTAACCGCTAAGTGCTGAAAATTTCAGCAGTTACTTGGTTAGTTAATTACGCACATTTTAGCATCCCTATAAGGCAGCTTGATATTCATTATTAATGGAGAAGAACCGAGGTCAGAAAACACAATTCTTGAATGCTGTGACGCTGGGGATAGTCTCATAGATGGGGAGGGGTTTCCCATCTGAAGAACAAGAAAACACTCTAGTCTATACTATAAACTTTAACTGATAACTATAAACTAATAATATAGTTATTTATAAATGTTTTCATTATATATTATAATAAAGGAGAACAATTCCAACTCAGGTGATGAAATGGTAAAAAGGAACAGGAGAGGTGTGAACCCTCATTGTCTCTTATACCCTCAATCAGTAGTACAAGGAAAGCATCTGCAAATGTACAGGACAAAGGAAACTGCTTTGAAGAATTTCAGGACTCATATTTATGTTGCATGTATGTATCCAAGTGTGGAATTCATGTACGAATTATCACTCGAAGAAGCAATGCTCAGATGCTATGGTGACGAATAGCAGTACCAATAGACAGAAGAGATAAAATACATAAAGGCACCACACAAGTAACCACATGTCATTCATGCTCCTTCAAAGACAGACTACATTTAACAAGCCTTCTGTCTACTTCTGACTCACAGGACACAATCTGGCTAAATACAATGTAAAATGAGGCATCTGTCTATATGGATTGGAATTAGAATTGACGGCAAAGATGGTGAGAACTTGTTCTGGGTCTCTGTCTTTGTGATAGTGTTGCACAACAGAGAAATAATAATTAACAATGATTGCACAATCATAGAACTGGAAGGAACCTTGAGAGGTCATCAAATCCAATTCTCTGCACTCATGGCATGAACAAGCACCATCTAGAGTAGATCATGCCTGACAGGAGTATGTCTATCCTGTTCTTAAAAATCTCCAATGATGGAGATTCCACAACCCCCCTAGGCAATTTATTCCAGTACTTAACCACCCTGCGAATTAGGAAGTTTTTCCTAATGTCCAACCTAAACTTCCCTTGCTGCAATGTAAGCCCACTGCTTCTTGTCCTATCATCAAAGGTTAAGGAGAATGTTTCTCCCTCCCTCTTGTAACAACCTTTTAGATACTTGAAAGCTGTTATGTCCTCCTCTCAGTCTTCTCTTTTCCAAACTAAGCAAATTGAATTCTTTCAATCTTCCCCTATAGGTCATGTTTTCTACACCTTTAATCAGTCTTGTTGTTCCTCTCAGGATCTTCTCCAATTTGTCCACATCCTTCCCGAAATGCGGAACCCAGAACTGAATACAATACTCCAGTTGAGGCCTAATCAGTGCAGGGTATAGCAAAAGAATTACTTCTCGTGTCATGCTTACAAAACTCCTGATAATCAAAGAAGGGGAGGTTACTCACCTTGTGCAGTAACTGAAGTCGTTCGAAATGTGTCCCCGTGGGTGCTCCACTTGGGAGTGTCAGTGCTGCTGTGCACATGGCCCGGAGAGCTTTGCTAGCAGTCCCCCGGCCACCTGCGCGTGCTGTGCTATTGCGCAATCGCCCTGATTGACAGATGCGCCAGCGGCTATTCCCTCTTTTCCTTCTCTACGCTGGACTGTTTTAAGCCCAGAGCAGAGGGGAAGAGGGTGGGTGTGGAGCACCTATGGGGACACATCTCGAAGAACTCCAGTTACTGCACAAGGTGAGTAACCTTCCATTCTTCTTTGAGGGTCCCCATGAGTGCTCCACTTAGGTAACTACGCAGGAGTGTCCAAATCTAGTGCCTGAGTCCTGAAGGGTCTGAATAGAGTTATGTTGTGCAAAAGTATTGGCCGAAGCCCAGGTTGCTGCCCTGCAGATAATGTCTCTGGTTAGGCCCTTAAGGAAAGCAGTCGTGGTAGATACTGCTTTTGTGGAGTGCGCTCGTATAACTGTCGGTGGCTGTCTTTTTCTGGGAGTAAGCCAACTGTATGCATGTAGAAATCCATTTGGATATTCACTGTTCAGAGATAGGTTGACCTCTGAACCTGTCTGCACATGACACAAATAGTCTGGGTGTTCTTCTAAAGTCTTTTGTGCATTCCAGATAAAAGGCTAATGCCCTGCATACATCCAGCATGTGAAGAGCTGCCCGGTTGCTGTCCTTGTGTGGTTTCAGGAAAAACACAGGTAGGTATATTAGTTCATTACAATGGAATGAGGTAGGTATCTTGGGAAGGAATTTCGGGTGGGTTCCAAGGATAACCACGTCCTTGTGCAATATGGTGTACAATGGACCCGACATGAATGCTGCTATCTCGCCCACTCTCCTGGCTGATGTTACTGCAATGAGAAAAGCTACTTACATCGATAGGTGTAGTAGTGAGCAGGTTGCTAGTGGCTCGAAAGGCCATCTCATGATTGAATCCAGCACGAGGTTCAAGTCCCATGATGGCACTGGATCTCTACGCAGTGGATACAGGTTCCATATCCCTTTGCGGAATCTCTTAACACACGGGTGGGAAAAAACGGAATACCCTTGTATGGGTGGGTGAATCACTGATATAGCTGCTAAGTGTACGTTGATGGAACTAACTGATAGGCCTGTGTCCTGCAGGTGAAGGATATGTTATAGTACCTCGGAAATCCCTGTGTGGATCCTGTCCTTGAACCAAATTCCAGGCCGCAAATCTGGCCCACTTCTGCAGGTAAGTTCGTCTCGTAGTGGGTCTCCTGGAATTAATTAGGATGTCTCTGACCCTTCAAGACAGAGTTAGCTCTTTGTGTGAGAGCTAACAAGCCTCCAGGTTTGCAGGTTTAGTGTATGTAGCCCGGGGTGTGGCATACGCCCCATGTCCTGAGTCAAGAGAGCTCGTACTGGGGGAAACTTGTACGGCTGACGTGTGCTGAGCTAGAGTATGGTAGGGTACCAAATTTGTCTCAGCCAATTGGGGGCTAGGAGTATGACCGTTGCTGCCTCCTGTTTGATCTTAATTACCGTTTGATGTATTACATGGAAATGCATACGCCAGTGGGAAGTCCCAATGTACTGCAAATGCATCTCCGAGAGAGCGCGGTCCAATGCCCACCGTGGAACAATACTGGGGGCACTTGGAATTGATGTGCATTGCAAACAAGTCTATAGCTGGGTATCCCCATCTCCTGAAAAGGTTGTGATAGATCTGTTGATTTCCCATTTGTGATTCTGTGGGAATTGTCTGCTGAGGGCACGTGCTAGTACATTGTCCTTGCCCGGCAAATGCATAACGGTAGGTGTGACGCTGTGTATAATAGACCACCGCCATAGTTTCGTTGCTTCTGCACATAGGCTGAGAGACCTCTTGCCCCCCTGCTTGTTTATGTAATATGTAGTTGCGACATTGTCCGACAATATCCTTCCGTATGGGAAGCAGTTGGGAGCATATCCTCCTCACTGCTCTGAGTTCCAGCACACTGATGTGAAGCCGGGACCCTTAGCATGTCCATTATCCCTGTAATAACACACTCCCCAGATGGGCTCCCCATCCCAGCAGGGACGTGTCTGTTATGATAGTGACGGATGGCGTTGGCGTCGGCGTCTGAAATGGAAGTATTATACAGATATTGTTTAAGTCTGTCCACCAATCTAGGGTGGCTTTGACCCGGCTGGGCACCTGGAGTGTCTTGTGGAGTGGGTTGTGCCTGCGGCAGTACACGGAATGCAGCCATGCCTGGAACGGCCTCATATTGAGACGGGCGTTCAGGACCACAAATGCGGACGCTGCCATGCGTCCAAGTATTTGCAGGCATGTACGTGCCGTGGTGTGCGCACCACTCTGTACGGACACGATCAAGTCGAGCATTCTCGACCATCTGTAGGTCGGCAGTGAGGCTATGCCCCGAGTGCAGTCCAACTGTACCCCTATAAACTCCAGCATCTGGGTAGGAGTGAGGGTGCACTTTTCCAAATTCAGTAGAACCCTGAGCATGTCGAATAATGCTCTTGACAACTCCAGTGATTGTTCCGTGTCGCCATAGGTGGACGCCATGATCAACCAATCATCTACATACGGAAATATGTTTATTTGTTTTCTTTGCAGGTGTGCGGCTACCATGGACAGAACTTTGGAAAAGACTCTGGGGGCCATGGAGAGCCCAAAGCGGAGCACCCTGTACTGATAGTTTAAGTCCTTGATGGTGAACCTAAGGAATCATCTGTGAGACAGGTGAATAGATAATAGATACATGAAAATATGTGTCCTTGAGGTTGAAGGTAGCTAGCCATGCTCCTTTTTCCAAGGCAACTATGATCTTTGCAAGCATGACCATCTTGAACTGTTGATACTTGACGAACCAATTGAGTGCACATAGGTCCAAGATGGGCCTCCGCCCCCCTCTCCCCCCCGATTTCTTGACAGTTAGAAAGTATCAGGAATAAAATCCCCTTCCTCTGTAGCACCTGAGTACCTCCTCTATAGTGCCTAGTTCTAGGAGGCACTGTGCTTCTTCCAGGAGGACCATCTCATGAGAAGGGTCCCTAAAGAGGGATGGGGAAGGGGGATGGGTTGGTGGAACTGCTGTGAATGGTATGCAGTATCCATCGTATTATTTCTAGGACCCATTGATCCGAGGTGATGGTTTTCCATGCTGGGTAGAATGCGGCAAGTCTGCTTCCAAATATTTGTTTGCTTGGTTGTACCTGACCTGGAGAATTGGGGGCTTTTGTACCCTTGACCAAATCCTCAAATTTGCTGACGCGAGGTGGACGCCTGGGTCGATGATTGCTCATTTGACTGTCTTCGTCGAGTTTGTCTCATACGCCTTTTGTTCTCATAGGGTCTTTGCTGTTGTTTATACCCTGATGTTCTGAACCTCTGGTTATATTGTCTGTATTGTTTCCTCTTAGCTCCAGACAGCTGTATCCCTAGCGTGCGGAGTGTCGCCCTGGAGTCCTTCAATGTGTGGAGAGCTGACTTTGTTGCCTCTGCAAAGAGCTTCTCACCCTCGAATGGGAGTTCCTTGATGTTCAATTGAACCTCCCTGGGGAACCCTGACAGCTGCAGCCATGACATCCATCTCAGCACTACTGTGGATGCAATCGACCTGGCTGCTGTGTCCGCTGCATCTAATGCAGCCTGTAGAGCTGTTCGGGAAATCAACGAGCCTTCTCTGATATTTGATTTGACCTGCTCCCTCACATCCTCTGATATATATTGAATAAAGGACTTGAATGATTCAACCGTGTTGTGCAAGTATTTTGCTAGTAGAGCCACATAATTCGCAGCTGGAGGGAGGCTGAGGAGTAGGCTTTCTTCCCCATAGCATCTAGCTTTTTTGTCTCTTTATCGTGACTTGGTGTTCTGGGGTACTGTTGTTGCTTCCCCCTCTGGTTGGCTGCTTCGACCACTAGTGAATTGGGGAAGGGTGAGAGAAGAGGAATTCAACCCCTGAGAGGGTGATGTAATATTTCTTATCTAGTTTTTTTTATATAGGAGACACCAATGCCAGAGTTTTCCAGATTAACTTAGCTGGATCCATCAATGCTTTATTCATGGGTAAAGCCAGCCTGGTATGTTGAGGTAAGCTGCGTATGCTTGTGAGTTCATGTTTGGTCTGTGTTACATCAGAGAGTTTTATGGCAAGCGTGTCTGCTACCTTCCTAAACAAGTCTTGGAACCTTATGAAGTCATCCCCTTTGACTGGTGACATGGGGAGACCATGTTCCTCCATCGTGGAATAGGAATTATTGGCCATGATTGAGAAAGCCTGCGTTGTATCCTCCATAGATGAGTCACTGTCCTGGTCAGTTTGGTGCCAGTCAGCTTGTCCTTTGGTATTCGTATGAGTTGACTGTGCCCCAGGGACCTGCATAGTGTGTTGAAACTGTTGGATTCGGTAAGGTGCCCAAGGGTCCCAATAGGTCCACTGTGGGGGCATCGGTGGGGGAATCCACTGTGCAATCTGCCACTTCTGCATCTGCTGTTGTTGCGGTTCCGCATATAGAGGGACTCTGTGCTGGCCCATTGACTGCTCCTTACAGAACCCCACTTGTTATACCCTTCCAGCATGATTCTGAATCATTAATAATTACTCTCTCAGAATGGTTATCCAACAAGTTATGCACCCACCTTACATAGCTCCACCTAGGCTGTATTTTCCTAGTTTGTTAATGAAAAGGTCAAGTGAAACTGTAATAAATGTCTTACGGAAGTCTAGATATTGCTTATCCCTTGTCCATCGATGTAATTTCTTTATATTCATCCTTTGTAATTTGACCAAGTATCGATTGTAAGACTTCTTAACCTTGTCAAAGAAAGCTATCAGGTTGGTTTCATATGATTTGCTCTTCACAAATCCATGCTGACTGTTAATTATCACCTTAACTTCTAGATGTTTGCGAATTGCTTCCTTAATTATATGCTCCATTTTCTTCCCTGGTACAGACATTAAGCTGATGGTCTGTAATTCCCTGGGTTGTCCTTATTTCCCTTTTTATACATGGATGCCTTTTCCAGTATTCTGGAATCTCTCCTGTATTCCATAGCTTTTCAAAGATAATAGCTAATGGCTCGAATATCTTGTCAGTCAGCTACTTGAATATTCTAGGATGCATTTCATCAGACCCTGGGGACTTGCAGACATCTCATTTTTAATTCATTCTTTCACTATTTTAATTTCTGAACTTACCTCATTTTCATTGGTATTTACTATGTTAGGCATCCAATCACCATCAACCTTCTTAGTGAAAACCAAAACAAACGTCATTAAGCATTTCTGCCTTTCCACATTTTCTGTTATTTTTCCCTCTTCGTTGAGTAACGGGTCTACCCTATTCTCAGCCTTCCTCTTGTTTCGAATGCATTTGTAGAATAGTTTCTTATTACCCTTTGACACTCATGCTAGATTGTATATTGGCCTTTCTAATTTTTCCTCTATATACCTGGGTTATTTCTTTATATTCACCCTTTGTAATTTGATCTAGTATCTAGTATTTTGTAAGACTATTTCTAAATCATTCTAGATCTCCTGGTTAAGTCAGGATGGTCTATTGCCATATATCCTATCTTCCTATACAGTGCATTTGCTTGCTTTTGTGCCCTTAATAATGTCTCATTGAAAAAGAAGAAGTTACTCACCCTGTGCAGTAATGGTAGTTCGTCAAGATGTGTGTCCCTGTGGGTGCTCCACTCACGTCTCGGTGCGTCCCTGCGCCAGGGATTGGAGATTTTCGGTAGCAGTGCCCCTCGTGCTGCGCCTGTGCACTCAGCACGCCCCCCTATCCCCCACCGAGACCGTGGAGCGCGCACACGCAAGTCCTGTCTGTTCCTTTTCTACCTGAACTCCCTATAGACTCCAAGCAAAGGGGAGGATGGGAGGGTAGTGGAGCACCCACAGGGACACACATCTCGAAGAACTACCGTTACTGCACAGGGTGAGTAACTTCTTCTTCTTCGTCGAGTGGTGTCCCTGTGGGTGCTCCACTCAGGTGACTCCATAGCAGTATCCACTCGATGGAGGTAGGCACTGTAGTCTCTCTAAGTGGAAGGAGGAAGGACCACATCTGCTAGAGATGTGCAAGGCATCCGCCCTTTGTGTAGGGCGTAGTGATGCACGAAAGTACAGAGCAAGGACCATGTGGCTGCTCTAAAGATGTCCGCCAGCGGTGCATTGTTAAGGAAGGCCGTTGTGGTGGCCATCGTGTGTATGGAATGAGCTCTGATGGGCTGCAGTGGCTGTCTGCCCTTAAGCTCATAAGCGGTGCGTTTGCAGCCTGCAATCCATTTGGATAGGCGCTGTGCGAAAACTGCTGTTCCTGCGCGTGGTCCTGACCACGCAACAAAGAACCTATTGATTTCCTGGTCGCTCTAGTTCTATCAAGGTAGAATGCAACTGCCCTCCTTGCATCCAATGTATGTAATATAGCCTCCTTAGGGGAGGCGTGAGGTTTAGAGAAATAGGCCAGTAAGTAAACGGGTTCATTTACGTGAAAGTTGGATATAACCTTAGGGAGAAACCGGGATGGGGTCTAAGTATGACTTTATCCTGGTAAATGTAGTGAAGGGAGGGTCTGCCATGAGGGCTGCGATTTCTCCTACCCTTCTTGCTGATATTATCGCCACTATGAATGCCACCTTCATAGAGAGGTATTGTGGTGGTGTAGTGGCTAATGGCTCAAAAGATGGCATAGTGAGCGTGTCAAGGACTAGATTCAGGTCCCATGGTGGCACCGGGGGGCGGATGTTTGGACGCATTTTCTGTAAGCCTGTGAGAAAAAGTTTCACCAAAGGATGTGTGAAGAAGAAGAAGTCGTCTACCGGATCCTGGAAGACCATGATCGTGGACAGGTGGACCCGGACATAGCTGATGGAGAGGCCAGCGTCACTGAGGTCCATGAGGTAGTCAAGTAAGGTAGGTATGGGGACTGTGGTGGGATGCAAATTGCACATCATGCACCATTGATGAAAACATGTCCATTTGTTCTGGTAGGTGCTTTTCATGGAGGGACAGCGGCTGTTTAGAAGAGCTTGCTTGACCCTGTCCGAGCAGGTAAGTTCTTCATTCTGGAACCATTGAGAAGCCAAGCCATGAGTTTCATGGTCTTGACACTGAGGTGACGTATACTGCCGTGATGCTGTGTGAGGCGATTCAGCACCACCAGGAGAGGTATAGGTTGATCTATGGACAGGTAGAATAGGTAAGGGAACCAGGGCTGTCTCGGCCAGGCTGGGGCTATTAAGATTACTGTGGCCTGATCAGATCGAATCTTGTTGATCACTCTGGCGATGAGCGGGAATGGTGGAAAGGCATAAAGAAGGGGAGCTGTCCAGCAGATGGTGAAAGAGTCCCCTTCTGACCTCTTGCCTAGTCCTGCCCAAGAGCAGAATCTGTGGCATTTCCAGTTGAGAAGTGTTGCAAAGAAGTCTATGGTTGGGAAACCCCATTTGCGGAAGATTGAGAGGAGGACATTGGTATTGATCTCCCACTCATGCTGATCTGAGAAATATCTGCTCAGTTTGTTGGCTCTGACATTCTGTTCTTCTGGTATGTACATTGCCGTTGGCGTTACGTGGTTCCTGATGCACCAGTTCCAGAATTTGACTGCCTCGGCACATAGAGAATGTGATTGGACACCTCCCTGCTGCTTGACATAAAACATGGATGGTGTGTTGTCCATGAGGACACGGATAGTTCTGCCCTTTATGAGGGGAAGAAAGTGGGCACACGCCCTGCGAATGGCCCTGAGCTCTAGGATATTGATGTGGAAGTGTCTCTCGTGTTGGGCCCATGTGCCCTGTATTGACACTGCACCACAGTGGGCTCCCCTGTCCGTGAGTGATGCATCTGTTGTTATAGTAACTGAAGGATCTGGTGGGTGGAAGGGTTTACCAGCGAGAAGGTTGTGCAGAGATGTCCATCATTCGAGGGACTGCAGTACCGGTGGAGGAAGCGAGAGGTGTTTTGTGATGCTGTGTCGGGCTGGTATATAGCTGTTTGCGAGCCAATGCTGGAGGCAACGCATGTGCAGCCTCGCGAACAAGACCACAAAGGTCGTGGCTGCCATATGCCCCAGCAATTGAAGGTACGTCCGAACCGTGGATAAAGGGGCCTGTCTGACCTGTTGAACAGGGTCACAGATCGCCCTGAATCTTTGCAGTGGAAGGTAGGCTCTCGCTGTGACTGAGTCTAGCAATGCCCCAATGAACTCTATCTTTTGTGTGGGCTGTATGGTGGATTTTTGTATGTTGATAAGTAGGCCCAGTCCCTGGTAATAGTTCTCATGATAGTGGTTTGGTGATAGATGGAGCCCTTGATTTGACAGTCATCTAGGTAAGGAAAGATAATGACGTTTTATCTTCTGAGAAAAGCCGTGACTACAACTAGGGTCTTTGAAAAAACTCAAGGGGCCGTAGAAAGGCCAAAGGGGAGGACTCTGTACTGGTAATGATCTTGTCCCACAACAAATCTGAGGAATCTTCTGTGGGACGGGTGGATAGACACATGAAAATATGTGTCTTGTAGGTCAAGGGCTAAGAACCAATTCCCCTCATCCAGTGCAGGTATTACTGTTGCTAGGGTCACCATTCTGAATTTTGAGTTTCGAATAAACTTGTTGAGTTTCCTGAGATCTAGTATCGGTCTCCAGCCCCCTGATTTTTTGGCTGTGAGGAAATAATTGGAGTAGAACCCCTTTCTGCGATGTTGTTTGGGCACGGGTTGTACAGCTCCTAGGGTAAGTAGCTTCAGGACCTCTGCCCATAACAGGGGTTTGTGAGAAGGGTCCCTGAAGAGGGACGGGGTAGGGGAATGGGAAGGGGGCATGGAAGTAAAGGGGATTGAATAGCCTGATCTGATAACTTCTAGGACCCATTTGTCTGTGGTAATTAGGGTCCACTGATGGTAGAAAAGTCTCAGGCAGTGACTGAAGATGACACTGGACTGCACTGGGGTTGTGGGGTGGTCACTCAGACCCCTGACCAAAACTTCAAATTTGCAGTTTGTTGGAGGTGGACTGGTTTGTGGAGGACTAGTTTTGGTGGTTCCTCCTCCTATTAGGGCGTTGCTTGGGCCTGTTATCATATGGCCTCTGCTGCTGCCTGAAGTAGTTGTAATTATAACCCCTTTGTTTCTTATAAGAAGTGTATTTGCGCTTCTTATTAGGAGGGGTGTACATCCCCAGGGTACGTAAAGTCATGCGAGAGTCCCTCATGGAATGAAGGATCTCATCTGTATTCGTAGCAAATAGCTGTTCACTGTCAAACAGCCATTTTGCTTGCAATTCCCTTGGGACCGCCGATGACTGCAGCCACAAGGCCCTGTGCATTACTATGGCTGCGGCTGTGGTTCTGGCCGCGTTGTCTGTGACATCCATAGCGGCCTGAAGAGCCATTTTTGCTATTGATAATCCCTCCCTCATGATGGATTGGAGGTGAGGGCATTTGTTTTCAGGGAGGTCCTGAAGGAAATCTTGTAGTTTGGTATAATTGGCGTAATCATAATTGGCCAACAATGCTGTGTAATTAGATATGAGGAATTGGAGTGTGGCCGAAGAGTACACTTTGCAGCCCAACGTGTCTAGGTGTTTATATTCTTTGTCACGGGGCATAGATTTAAATTGTGGATTCTTAGCCCTGTGATTCACAGAGTCCACCACCAGCGAATTTGGCTGTGGGCAGGCAAATAGAAAGTCCATGTCCTTTGCAGGGACAAAGTATTTTCTGTCCACTCTACGGTTTGTGGACAGGACAGAGGCTGGATTTTGCCACAAAGCATCCAAAGGTTCAAGGATAGCTTCGTTGATAGGTAAAGCTATTTTGGAGGATGCTGAGGGTTGTAATACGGTGAGTAATTTATATTGTTTATCCTGCACCTCTTGTAGTGTAATTTCTTGTGACTGCTCTATCCATTTAAAAAGTTCCTGAAAACGTTTCAGGTTGTCCGCCAGGGGAGAAGGAGAGATCTGAAAAACTGCTTCGCCCTGCTTAGACCTGGATTCATGCGAGGAGGTCTCTGAATCCGACTGAGGTAAGTTATCCTGCTCAGTGGAGCCCGCCTGAGAATTTACTGAGGGCGGGCGAGGAGGTGAGGAGCGTGCAGATATTCAGGGTGACTGCCTAGAGGTGCGGTGTTGCCTAGATGTAGAGGCTGTGTGCCTCGATAGGTAAATATGAGAGGACCACAGTCGGTACTCCTGCCATGTATCCCAAGGACTCCACTGAGGCGGGAGCTGATGTGGGGGATACATCCATGGTTGGCTGGGCCAAATAGGGTGCTGTTGAAGGGAGTAATCCCAGTATGAATGCCAGAAAGTTAGTGAGAGAGCTCCTATGTCCGCTACCGTAGTCAGACCTTGGGGATAGTGGTATAGGCAAACGGGGGCCACTCAGAGGTGTTAGAGTGTCCCTGCACCGTGGAGCGTGGTGAGGCAGTTACTCCTCTTGACTCAGGCTGAGGAGATTTTTGTAGGTGCCGCGTCTTGCACAGCGCTTTCTTGTGCTGCTGTGCCATAGGACAGTCACAATCACTCTGCCCGGTTAAATTGGGTGCAGAGGGAGAGCTCACCGGAGCTAATGGAGGAGGCATATGCAGCTTATCTGAAGCTGCTGCCTCACTGCCGCCTGCTGATGTGGCGGTCTTAATTTGTGCCTCAGCTCTCCTGGCTGGCACTGATTTGCGTTTCTCCGCGGTACCAGACACTGATGGTACCGGGGAACAAGAGGCTCTAGGCAGCTTGGACAGGGAGCGTGCCAGGGAAGCCCTTGTGGCTTGAGAGCCTTAGCGGGGTGATGAAGCTGCCCTACTTGAGGGCTTTTGCTGCACCTGCATGTCCTCTGGTTTGTCCCTTGGTAACTGAAGAGACTTTTCCCAAAGAATTGCTTTGAGCTGCGATTCGCGGTCTTTTCTCGCCCTTGTCGACACGCTCAGGCAATGCAGGCATTTCTGTGCCATGTGAGACTCCCCCAGGCATTTGACACATGAGGCATGGCCATCTGAGGTAGGCACTGAGTCTCTGCAGGAATCGCATCCTCCAGGGGAGGGGCGCTGAGAGCGCAGGCAGGGCGCAAGGGGCACTGCTACTGAAAATCTCTGATCCCTGGTGCAGGGATGCACGGAGACCTGAGTGGAGCACCCACAGGGACACCACTCGATGAAGAACTGCCAGCTGTCTTCAGTTGTTTTTCCTCTTAGGCTTGCTTCCCATGGGATCTTAACCTTCTGAATCCCTGAGTTTGCTAAAGTCTGCCTTCTTGAAATCCACTGTCTTTATTTTGTTGTTTTCCTCTTAACATTCTTTAGAATTATGAACTCTACCATTTCATGATCATTTTCATCCAGGCTGCCTTCACTTACAAACTCTCAACCAGTTCCTCCCTATTTGTCCAAAGCAAATCTAGAACAGCTTCCTACCTAGCAGCTTTCTCCACATTCTGCAATTTAAAAAAAAAAGATTCTAATACATTCCAAGAACTTGTTGGATAATTTGTGCCCTGCTGTATTATTTTCCCAACAGATATCTGGGTAGTTGAAGTTCCCCCCGATCACCACCAAGTTCTTTGTTTTGGATGATTTTGTTAGTTGTTTAAAAATAAACCCTCTTCCCCCTCTTTTTCCTGATTAGGTGATCTGTAGTAGACCCATATCATGACACCACCACAGGGGATCTGACAGACTTGCTGGGTCCCTGAGCAAGGTGGGGGACACCTCTGCATTCCCACAAGGAATGGAGCCTCAGGAGAAAGGGGCAAGGCTGGGGCAGCCAGCGCAGAGCCTGCCACACCGCCCATCCCCCTCACCAAGCAGCTCTCAGGGCTGCCCAGAGCCTACCACATGGTTCTCCAGCAGCAATTTAAAGAGCCTGGGGCTCCAGTCACTGCCACTACCGAAGTAGCAGCAGCATCAACTGGGAGCCCGGGGCTCTTATGAAATGCCAGACACCAAGTCAACTACCCCCTTTATTCCCTTCCCGTGAGTGGGACAGAACCATCTTTGTTTTGTACTCTTATCTTTATCAAGAAACTCTCTACAAGTCTGTCTCCTATGTTCATCTCAACCTCAGTCCAAGTGTATAAATTAATATATAAGCAACACCTCCTCCTTTTTTCCTGCTTATCCTTCCTGAGCAAGCTGTACCCATTTGTACTAAAATTCTAATCAACTCTATTATCCCACTAGGCCTCTGTGATGCCAACTATGTCATAGTTGTGTTCATTTACTAGCATTAGAAGTTCTTCCTGCTTATTTCCCATACTTCTTGTGTTAGTATACAGATTAAGATACTGATACCGATTTGATTCCCCGCACCAATATTGTCTTCTCTCTCATCTCTACTATGATAGCCCATGTTCCCTACAATTTCTGATCCTTCTCCCATGTCTCCATGTTTTTGTCTTCCCTGTGGACTTTGGTCACCTGCCCCCTGCCAAACCTACTTTAAAACCCTCCTCATTAGGTTAGTCAGTCTGTATCCAAATATTTTCCTTCCCTTCCTTGATAGGTGGACCCCATCTCTGCTTAACAGTCCTCCTTCCTAGAACAGCATCCCACAGTCAAGAAAGCCAAAGACCTTCTGTTAACACCATCTTTGAAACCACGGGTGTATATGTCTGTGCCTGGGACCCTACACTTGATCAGAATGATCCAAGAGTACACTATTTGTTCTCCAAACACCTTCAACCATACTTTCAGGGCCCTGTAGTCACTTCTGATCTGCTGAGGGTCATACCTCACAGAATTATTGGTGCTCACATAGACAAGTAGCCAGAGGGCCAGATGATTCAACAATCCCTTTGAAATGACTCGGTTACGGGCACCTGACAGGCAGCATACATCGTAGGATGCCATGTCAAGACAACAGATGGATAACTCCACCTTCCTCAAGAGAGAGCATCAAGCCACCATATGATACTGAATCATGGAATAAGTTCCCACTACTGAAATCGTGAACATGAGATGCTACCACAACTGAGATTTCTTTGGAGACTACTCATCCAAATACTAAGTCTAACCCCATTTAACCTGAATAGTAATAGAGAGGCAGCCGTGTTAGTCTGATCTTGCTAAAACAAAAGGAAAAACTATGTAGCACTTTAAAGACTAACAAGATGGTTTAATAGGTGATGAGCTTTCGTGGTCTGAGGAAGTGGGTCTGGCCCATGAAAGCTCATCACCTATTAAACCATCTTGTTAGTCTTTAAAGTGCTGCATAGTTTTTCCCATTTAACCTGTGAGTTTTAATGGTTACTTCCTCAGAGTAAATGTTGTTCTTGAAAATGTTGTAATCAGTGTGGATCCCACTGTATGTGCAGATGCACCTCATCTACACAAAACCAGAGTTCTTCTGAATACCAGTGTCCATCAGGTTTGTAGTGGGGCTCTATTTGAAATCCCAGAGGGTGGGTGAGCGTCAGCCCGCCCACTTCCAAAAGCCCCTCCCCCAGCCTTTTGCAGGAGGGACGACTGGACCGGGGGTTCAACTGATTACTTGGGACAACTAATAAAAAACACGGTCTAGGGGTACAGGTCAAAGGTTTAAAATAAGGGAACCAGACGGGGACACCAAGCAGAGAACCCCAGACAGAGCCCACTGCTCCTCAAAGCTGTCGATGGAGCCAGTGGATGCCGCCCAGAGGAACTCTGCCCGGATACATAAAATAAGGGAGGAACAGAAATAGGCCCCACAGTCACAGAACACCCCCTCGTCTAGCATCCTCCTCCTGATATAATATACAGCGGCCTTCGCCAGGGCCAGGAGGAGGTTGACAAGGAGGTCTCGTGACTTTGTGGGGCCACGAACGGGGTGTGCAAAAATAAAAAGGTGTGGAGAAAAGTGCAGCCAGAACCTCAATAAGAGGTTCTGGAGGAGCCGGAATAGGGGCTGCAACCTAGCACATTCAAGATAGGTTTTCCCTCACGCCACAAAAGGGGCAGGTGTCCGGGATGGGGGTGAACCACGCCTGTGCTCATGGCTCCGTGAAGGAGCTGCCAATTGATGTCCCCGATGGGCCACAGAATTAAGGTGGAATACACGCTGGCCCATCGGGGTTCCTCACCCTCCACAGGTGTTAGACAGTCCCGCCACTTGGTGTCGGGGCAGGACATGAGGGTGAGGAAATATAATCTGTGGAGCACGAGCATGTACAGATGTTCTCTTGGCGTGGTTTGGAAGCAGACCGGCTGCAGATCCTGTGGGCTGCGGCAAAGCCACCTTCACCTCCTGGAGTAGGTGCAGAGGGGTTCGGAGGTTGGAGAGCCCCATGCGCTGAGCGAGTGCTCGGGGATCCACCCAGTCCCCCCTGTCATAGTCTAGGTGGTTTCTGCCAGGATCAGCCTCCAGAGCACTGAAGGAGACTCTGCCACCTGCATGCACAAGGCTGGATTGTGGAGCAGGGGCTCTGCGAGGAGGTCTACTCCCTCGGTGGCCACAACAGACCCGTACGCTGAGAACAGCTTCCAAATCTGGAGGAGTTCCTGGTAGAATTCTGGCAGCTCTGAGAGGTCTCGCGGAAGACCCCTCAGGTGGATAAAAAAGAGCTGCCGGTCATATCGAAGCCCTTGGATGCAGCAGAGGAACGCACGCGCCAAAAGGCTCCACACCGGACTATCTGCACTATAGAGGAGTCTCTGCAGGGCCTGGAGCTGGAAGGCCCGGACCTGGCTGCGCACACAGACCAGGCCTTGGCCCCCCTCCTCCAGGGGAAGGGACAGAACCCCTGCAGAGACCCAGTGCAGTCCTGGCCAAAAGAACTCCAGGGCCGTCCTCTGGAGCTTGGCCAGGATCTCTGTGGCCGGGCTCAGGGTGTTGAGCCAGTGCCAGAGCATGAACAGGACCAGCTGATTTAGCACCAGCCCCCTTCCCCAAAGGGAGAGACACTGAAGCAGTCCTGTCCATCTCCACAGCTACTCACCCACCCTGGCCTCCAAACCTTGCCAGTTCTCCGGCAGAGAAGGATGCGTGGCGGATAGAAAAACGCCGAGATAGAGCAGCGGACCCGCGCTCCACCTGATGGCCTGAAGCACGGGTAGGATGGAGCCTGCCCACCACCCGTCCCCGACCTCAGGGTCAGAGCTCTTGATCCAGTTGATCCTGGCGGAGGAGGCCGCCGAGTAGACCGTTTGGCAGGCCTCCACCCGCGCCAGGTCACCCGGGTCCTGGACCATGAGAAGCATGTCATCGGCGTACGCTGACAGAACCAGCCGCAGCTTCGGCTCTCGGACCACCAACCCGGTCAGCCTCTGACGGAGGAGAGAGAGGAAGGGCTCGATCGCCAGAGCCTACAGCTGGCCTGACAGCAGACACCCCTGACATATTCCCCACCCGAAGCTGACCAGCTTGGTCAGGATCCAGTTGAGCCTGACCAAACATTCCACGAGGTCGTACAACACCCGGAGAAAACCCACAAAACGGAGCCTGAAGCCAAAGGCCTGCAGAGTGCCCGTGCTCCACCCTGTTGAACGTCTTCTCCTGGTCCAGGGACAGGAGGGGCGAATGACAGACCGTCCCTAAACCTAAGCTCCAAGAGATCCCAGACCAAGTATAGATTATCAAAGATGCCACAGCCTGTGACAATGTAGGTCTGGTCGGGGTGGATCAAGTCCGCCAGCACGGACCGCAGTCGCAGCAAGATGGCTTTTGCTATGACCTTATAGTCCGTGCTGAGGAGCGAGATGGGACGCCAATTCCGAAGGTCACGGAGGTCCCCCTTCTTCGGCAATAAAGCAAGCATGGCTCGCCTGCACGACAGAGGGAGGACCCCGCTCTCCAAGGACTCGGCCCAGATAGTGATGAGGTCTGGGCCAAGGACATCCCAGAACATGCGGCAGTACTCCATGGTCAGCCCGTCCATGCCCGGGGTTTTGTTAGTGGGCATGAGACGGAGGGCTTCCGAGAACTCGGCCAGAGTGAGAGGCAGCTCTAGCCAGTCCCGGTTGCCCACGCAGACCGTCAGGAGTTCAGTCCAGAGCACTCTGCAGGTGTCAGCTTCGGTCGGATCCGGGGAGAACAAACTGGCGTAGAGGGCCTTGGCCCTTCCATGCATCTCCTCTGGATCCATGGGGGGGGTACCATCCTCTGCCAAAAGGCAGGTGACGTGCTTTTTAGCCCCCCTCTTTTTCTCCAGGGTGTAGAAAAGAAGTGGGAGCTGCGATCCATCTCCCGAAGGAGATGGATGCGGGATCAAACAAAGGCACCCTGGGCCTGGTGGTCCTTGAGGACCAGGAGTTCCTCCCGCTTCTCCCGGTACGCCTTGAGGAGGGGTGAATCCTTGGGGTCAGATACCAGGCACCTCTCAAGCTTCAAAACCTCCTGCTCCAACTGCTCTATTGCTGCATCCCTCCGCCGGCTGGCGCCCCGGGAGTAGTCATAGCAGAAGAGCCAGGCACGCATCTTCCCCACATCCCCCGATCACCACGCCAAAGGAAAAGCATGCCGCTGCCCCCGCCAGGCCAGCCAGAACTCCCAGAAAGATGCCACGAAGCCCACATCCTCTAGCAGGCTATTGTTGAAGTGCCAGTAGGCCAGTCCCAGCCTCTCCAAACTCAGAGAAGCTTTCAGAGCCACCAAATGGTGGTCTATGAACCGGACTGGCCGGATGCTGGAGGAGTGGGCTCGTGCCAGATGGAAGCGGGATAAATAGATGTGGTCCAACTGGGAGTGGCTCGACCGATCGTCCCACACCCAGATATAGGTGAAGGTGGTGTTGTCGTCCAGGTGGTGGTCTCGCCAGATGTCCACCAGGGAGTGATGGCCCACGATCTCCCTGAGGACGCCTGCTGCAGCCTGGCAGTTCACAAGTCCTACACGGTTCCGGTCCTCAAGCATGGTATTGAACTCCCCGCCCAGGACCATACATTCACGAGGATCCAGAGTGCCAAGGAAGGTGGCCGCCCTCTGAAAAAAGGGGACCCAGTCCAGGCCCGCGTTCGGGGCATAGACATTGACCAAGTTCAACTCTTGCCCCTCCACGTGGGCCCGGACATGCAGCAGGCAGCCGGGGACAACCTCGGTGACCCCCAGCACCTCGGGCCGTAGGGCAGGGGAGAACAGGGTGACCACCTCGGCCAAGCGGGCGCTGAGGTGGCTAAAATACACCCTGTCCCCCCACTCCAGCCACCAGCCATTCTCGACAGCTGGACTCGTGTGGGTCTCCTACAGGAAAACCACCAAGTACCCGCCCCCCTGAAGGAAGGAGAGCACCTGGCTCCTGCAGAGACCTGCCCTAGAGCCCCGGGCATTTAAGGTGGCAAAGATTGTAAATTTCATAATGAGGGCTGGGGTGGATCCTTGCCAGCAGGGTAATCATCGGCCTCCCGCAGGCCCCACAACAGACCGCTCCCCGACCCAAAGGCGAGGAAAGTGTCACGGAATTTGCGGGTCCAGCGGTAGGCCGCGATGTCCTGACTTTTGGTCTCTCTCCCCTCCTGAAAGAGGGCCCTTGTGGCCCCGAGGATGGAGTGGAAGTCCCCGCCAGTGCTGAAGGGCCAGCTCCACCTTTTCCTTAGTCCTGCGGGTGTCCACGAGGAATTGGCAGAGCTCGGCCCCCAGCACCAAGGGGGCACCAGGCTTTTCCTCCGTCTGGGCCCCTGGATGGACCTTGCAGGCCATGGAGACGGGCAAACAGGGATCCGATCCCTGGCGCGGTGCCAGGAGCAACGGTGCCATGCTGCTCGTCCCCGACCCCGGCAAGGGAGGGGGCGGCGGAGGGAACAAGGCAGCCCCTAATGGACTAGGGACTGGGGATACAAATACCACCTCCTGAGGGCCGCCCGCAGATAGCGGGAACGAGTCAGCCCTTACGGGGGTGGCAATAATAGTGGGATGTGAGTGCGGTTGAGTGGAAGCGGGCATCGCAGTGAGTGCAGGAGCGAGGGTGGGATGGGGGATGGTGACGGGGGAGTGGGTATCGCAGTAGGGGTGGGAGAAGGGGTGGACTCAGGGCCAGACGGTAGGGTGGGAGCAGAGGGGAGGGCAACGGTAATGGTAGGAGAGGGGTCAGGAAAGGGAGAGGACTCGGGGCTAGAAATAGGTTCATAGAGGGTGGGATCAGGACCAAGGGCATGAAAGGGGACGAGGGGACGGTTGGGACAGGGAATGGGAACAGAGTTTTGGGCGGGGTCGCAGGGAAGGTCCCCTGGGTCTGCTCCACCAGGCTGCGGCGCCTCCCGAGCAGGGACCAGGGGGTCAGGAGCAGGGAGGGGGCCCATGCCGACGCCGGGCTCAGGTGGATGAGCAGAACACACGTCTGCAGCCTCGGCGTCGGCTAGAGGGGTGTTTGTCATTGGGCCCCCAACAGGCAGGGAAGGCGACCGCCCCGCCTCAAGGGTGGAGGAGGTGGCACCCTCAAGCCCAGGACCCGGCCTCTCGGAGCCAGCCGTCACCCCTGAGGGCTCGACGGCCTCAGACACAGTGCCCAAGTCGGCCGGGCCGATAGACAACCCCAGGAGCACCCCGAGAGCGAGGACGGGGTCGGCCGCTTGGGGCATAGGTGAGGGGGGAGGAGAGGGCAGTGCAGCTCCAGCACCGCCCAGACCAAGGCCTGCTGGCAAAGGGTCATCCTCCGCTTGGGTGAGCGGGGTCAGACCCAGGGCCTCGATCTCCTGAAAGATGGAGCTAAATTCCATCCCCACGACCCCAGATCCCTCCCCGCCAGCCACCAAGGCAACAATTACCTCGGAGGTGGCAACAGGGGACACGGATGGTGCTGGGGCCGGAGGAGCTCCATGCAAGGCCTCCTCAGGCATGGGCTCCGCAGGGAGGGCAGCACCATCCCCCCGCTCGCTGGCACGGCTTCCTCGGCCGGCGCCTCCTGCTGGCACTCATCGGAGGCATTCTCGGCAGTGCTGGCCCCCCTCGGTATTTTTCGGAGGGGGGCCTTCCCACCCTCCTCATTAAAGGGGGGGAGATTGAGCCCGCGAACCGCAGGTTCAGCGCTTCCCCTGGACGAGTGTCCAGTCCTCCGAGGTGGAGGTAGAGGGCGGGTCAGCAGGGGCGAGGCCAGGGGGCGCAGATGCTGTTTGGGGGGGTGGAGAGGCAAGGGAGGGAGAGAGGGAAAGGGGGGAGCCCTCTCCCTCGCCCGGCAGTGACCGTGCCACCCTCTCCTCCTCGGCCCCACAGAGATAGGTTGAGCTGAGGCGGGGCCTGCCTGCTCGCCCGGACATGCCGGAGGGGGTGCTTCCGGCTCCTGAGCAGAGCTGTTGGTTAGAGGAGAGGCAGCCGCAGAGGATGGACTACCAGGGGGCCGGCAGTGTAGGGACCGACACCCTCCTGGGCCCTGGAGGGTCCGGACACCTCCTGCAACCAGGACAAAGGGCAGTCCCTCCAGACATGCCCCATTGCCCAGCAGAGGAAGCACCGGGTCTCCCCCGAGGAATAGTGGACCCGGTAAAGGGCCCCCTGGTAGGGCACCAGGAAGGACCCCTCCAGCGTCACCCCGTCATGTGCCACCGGCGGCATCTGCAGCTGTACCTGCTAGCGGAATGATAAAACGTGAGAGAGGGCGGGTTCCTTACAGCCCAACAGGAGAGGGCTGATAGTTGAAATTGGCCTTCCCAGGATGGAGAGGGCAGGCAGCAGGGCGGCATTGGGTAGGAAAGGTGGGACAGAGGTGAGGACCACCCGTACGCCCAGGTTCTCCAGTGGTTCTATGGACACGTGCACGCCCTCCACCGCCAGGCCTCTCTCCACTGCCTCCTGGGTGGCGGCCTCTGAGGCAAGGAAGAACACTACCTTGCCGTACATCTTGGAGGCCACCACCACGGCCGAGACCCCACCACCTTCATCAACACCCGCACATAAGTTTCACGTGGGGTGAGGTGGTGACCAGGAGGCCCAGCCTCCAGAGGAATGAGAGATCTGCCTAGCGCTCCCTGCCTGGGAGGCTGAGATTTGACCGGGACCACCAGGTGTGCCTGACCTGCAGGACGGACCTGAATCCCCGAGCTGGCCTGCGTTCAAAGGCAGGTCTGGACCCTGAGCTGTGCCAGACCTGGAGGACAGACCTGAAACCCCCAGCTGTCCCGCACCCAAAAACAGGCCTGGACCCGCAGCCATGCCTAACCTGGAGGACCAGCCTGACCACCTACACCGACCTGCACCTGAGGACTGGCTGGGACTGCTGGACCTGCAAGTGGCCGAGGACTGGCCTGGACCACCCAGACCCCAGCTGGACCTGATCACCCTCAACTCCCCAAGAGACCTGCTGGAAGCCCAGATAGGCACTGAGGGGGAGAACGGAAGTGGCCCAGGGAATTCTGAGGACAGTTAAGTGCCTCAGGTCAATGTGTTTCGGGCTGAAGCCTCCGCTGACCCAGCAGCAGACCGCACTGCTACTATTAGGGCCCTGGGCTGGGACGCAGTGGAGTGGGCGGGTCTGTGTCCCCCCTGCCACCCACCTACTGGTGGCAGTCTCCCCCTCTCCACCACCACAGGCGAACGGCCTGCACCCCTCATAAGCAAGGAGACAAACTATTACCTACTGTTAGAACTGTTTGTCTACTGCCCCGCCCTGACCTAGGGCCAGGACTTCTGAAATTTGTTTGCTGCCCCGCCTGAAACAAGGCCTGGGCTCCCTTAACTGATTGATTGTTTGCTGCCCTGAATCAGGGCTGAGAGCCTGAACTGAGTCTGTTTGCTGCCCTGGCCCTTACCCAGGGCTCCCTGATCAAACTGCTTGTTTGTCACCCCACCTGAAACAAGGCCTGTGCTACCAAACTTTTGAACTAATTGTATTGTTTGTTGCCCCGCCCTGCACCAGGGCCAGAGATTCTAAACTATAACTGTGCTTGTTTGCTGCCATGCCCTGACTTAGGGCCAGGGCTCTTGACCTGTGTTTGTTTGCCTCTTGCCTGTCCTGAAGCAAGGGCAGGCTACTGGATTACTGATTGGCCTCACTTTGTTGTCACTGCCCGAGAACCAGGCCTGCGCTATTGACATGGGGATTTGTTTTAGTCCCTGCCGAAGTGGGGCGGAGTGGCCGCCCACTGACCCGGAGGTGGAGGAACCCCTCCGGGAGGTCTAACCAGCAACATGGTACACATGCACTGTGACTCTTAACTCTTCCATTAGGGCATAAAGGATGGGGGACCCTGACAGGCAGCATACCTCCTGGGATGCTATGTCAGAGCAACAGATGGATAACTCCACCCACCTTCAAAAGAGAGTCCCAAACCACCACGTGATACTCAATCAAGGAAGAGTTCCAGCTACTGAAATAATCTTCCCTCAGTACCCTCACAATTCAAAGCCTGTGTTGCTGAGCATTTCCAAAAAGTGGGGATGGAAAACAGATAATGGGATCTACACTGACTACAAAGTTCTTGAAGGGTAAGAAAACTGTTTTTTTTTTTTTTTTAATATATGTTGGGGTGAGTCCCACTGCAAGTATCTGGCAAGAATTATCCTCGTTCAATGGTGGAAGTAAGTAGTTCCAGCTGTTTCCATCAGATAAAACATATTGAAGTAATACTCTCCCAAACTTGGAATTTGAGGCCATATCAAGGGCATAATATTGAACAAAATTCAGTGGATTGTTCTGTGTTGCCAATTTGCAGATCTCAAAGACCTGCACAGCCCTGAAGTGGCTGCTTATGCCAGCATGGAGTGTGCCTTGACATTCAGATAGTGAGAGTCTTACCAGCCATTTAAAAGCAGGTGGAAATACGAGCCACTTCGAGATTCTCTGTAATGAAATGTGTTGGTCTTTCAATGAGGCAGATACGGCCATAGCAAGGTGGAGAGTCATCCTACAAGGTTTGGTCCTCTTAAGATAACAGAGCAAAGCTCTGGACATGCAAAGTTCTAGGCATGCAGCTTCTCTTCTCCCAACATTAAATGCAGCTTAAAGAAGAAGACTGGAAGGCTAAGCCCCCTCTAAAGCTACATGGCATAGTAGCTGTTTAACAAGTCCCTCACAGGGGCACACAGCTGCCATGCAGAGCACCACCTCTGTCTGCCTACCCCAGCACAGAGACGCCAGGGCTGGGGGAGAGGCACTGCAGCTGGTAGAAAGCCACTCATTCCAGTCCCATCACAGCCAAAGCAGAAGCACCTCTCCCCAGCAACTCCGTGCTGGGGCCAGGGAGGGGGCCTCTTGCCCAACCACAACTGCTCAGTGCCACGGCTGAAGGCACACAGCCACCCGTTCTAAGACTCCCACCCAGCCTATACCATGCCTGCCCTAGCTGTGCCTGCTGGAGCTGCCTTAGCTGTGGAAAGGCACCTCCCACCTGGCCCCAAGTTGCTGCAGTTAGAGAGAAGTCTGGGGGTAGTTCTTTCCCTGAGGAAGCCTGCACCCTGAACCTCTCCTGCCTAGCCTCAGCTCACACCCTCAGTCAGAGTCCTCACCCTGCATCCAAACCCTCTGCCCCAGCCATGAAATCTCCACTGCTTGAACTCCAACCCCACGGTCCCACTCCCACCACACTGTCCATGAGCTGAATGACTTTTGTTATGTGATTCACCACCACCATATCGGTGCATATAACAAAGTCATTCCACACATGGACATAAAAATTAGAAGGAACACTGTGAAGGCAACTGATTAGAACTTCAAGACCACCTTATGGATGAACTTTGGGCTCTCTGTGTACCTTATTTAGAAGATTAACTGTTTATAATACATTCAAGAGGGGAAAACATTGTATAATCTCCAAATATCACCAGTGTTGCAAATTCACAGTTCTGCTTTTTGTTCCTGAGAGAAGCTGCTATCCTAGTAGAATGTAAATTTTGGTTTTCTTAAATAACTCGTAAGTGCTCAGTGTCAGAATGTATATGTGTAAGTTTATTCCTACTTTCTCTTTCTACTTCTCAAACAAAGTAAAGGATATATGGCTAACTATGATAAAACAAATTATAAATGCCTCAAAGTTTACATGATTATCCCTCAGTCCTCCATGTTAGCCGAACTATAACCAGTTGCACTTATTACTAGCAAAAGTCATCTTATATAGTCTTTATTTTTTAACCATTAGCTATAGATAATAAGATGAACATCTAAGATAAATTATCAGTTGTACAACCATTATTATGTGATAGCCAACATAATCATATCACATAGTAATTTTCATATCATTCTCATCACTGTAGTAGCTGAGCATTGGTATGCTGCTGTTTGTTAGATCTGAATTGTTTTATTTCCTTTTCTAAAAAAAATTGTGACCTATAAGCAGAATATTTTTAAAATATAAGCTGAAATTTATAGTAAGAAATATAATATTTTAGTGCAAGATAGTTCAAAATGAATATCACGAATTGTCCCAGTGGCAAATTTTAAATAACACAGAGGGCCACACCAACAAGAAACTAGTACATTTCTAACCAAGTTTCTTGACATATACAATTCAGTTGTTGGTTACACACCATGTCAGAAATTACTGAAGGAGTTTTTCTGCATATTAAACTAGTCTGTACATTGACATTGGAAGTTTTGGGGTATGAGGAGGAGAGATTTTTTTCTCTTTATTGTATCAAAGTTTGGCTAAATGCCTTCTTCACATTAAAAATGTCATTTAGCCAAAAATCTTTGTCCATATAATTCCTTTTCTTTCATTCTAATTTTAATTGAACATTTAAAAGTAAAGTTATTTCTACTTCTCATGAAAATAGAAAAGTATTATGTAGTATCATAAAAAGGAATAGATTGTGAAAGGAACTTAACTATACTGGAACCAATTAAGACAGAAAATACAAATATAATGAAATATTTTAAATTAGTAAAGAATATACAAAAGGACTTCAGGTCTACATTGAGAGCCATTGATTACATTCTCAATTCCAGGCATACACAAGAATGTGATACAAACAAGCAAGCACATGTCACAACTTCCCTTGGTTTACCTCTACTCTGTTTTTTTGAATAATCAGGAAGTTAACTTCTGAGGAAAGACTGTTAAGTTAAATATGCATAGGCTGACTGAAAGTTGGCATGGAGGTATAGCCAAGAACTATGGGTGGTTGGTGTAAGAGGCAAGGGGAGGCAATGCCTTTTCTGGGTTATAGTGCTCAGTTCCTCCCCCTTGTCTTATCCCTATTCTGACCATTCATGAATCCTCCCACAGAAGGTTGTTGCAGCTCTGTGTCTCTTCCCCAGAAGTGGATGTTAACTTAAAAGTGAAAAGCCTTTCAGCTTGCCAGACCTATTAGCATAACATTGAACCAGTGAAAGAGCCACTAAGTGGTAATGAAACCATTTAACAGGCATGTGCCAACCCTATTCACTGGCAAACACAGCTCTGCATTACTATGTTGCTTTAAATATTTTATTAGTTTATGGCTGAAGATTATAAAATCACATCTCTAAAAATCCATGCATAGATATTTAGATGCACAATCTGAGTATTCATCTTTAGCCTTAAAATGGCTGGTTCTTCCGACAGAGTTTTCTAAACACAATCTTCAAAAGATCATCCTTATCTAAAATACACGTTTTAATTTCAATTACTACAGTACAAAAACTGCTTCCACAGTCTTCCTGTCCTTTCTATCATCCCTAACCTCCTTTCATCCCCTGTTGAGGGGAGCCCTTAAAGAAACAACATTCCTTACCTTCCAGATAGCTGGATAAATGAGTATTTGATTAACTAGTTTTAAGAGAATCCTCCACCAAAATCAGTTCCTTACTCAGATATAAAATCCTTTGTTATGCCTAAAATCTGTGAAAACATATTTTAAGATAAACATATAATGAAATTTCATAAGCTTGTCTTGTTATGAAAAAAATCACACAAAATAAATTAGAGGTCCCTTTCTCTAAAAGCACCAAACTTGTTATGAACACTCTAAACTGCTCTAACTAATTAGTTTAAAACAGGCATGTCAAACAGGCCTCTGGCGGGCTGCATGCAGCCCGATCAAAATTTTTTGCAGCCCGCCCGTACATTTTTATAAAAGAATAAAGTGCAGCCTGCTGTCTGCACTGAGCACATGGCCGAGTGCAGACCACAGCTGGCAGACCAGCCACGCTGCGCACGGCACCCAGCATGTGCTCACGGCACTCGGTGCTCCAGCACGTGCTCCCTACCAGCCGGACTGCTCTGTGCATGGCGCTGCAGCAACTGCTCATGGCCAGCCAGGCTGCTCTGCACAGTAATCAAGTGCTGCTCACGGCTGGCCGCTGTGCTCATGCCGCCCCAGCGCCTCAGGAAGAAATGTGTGGCGGTAGCGGCTCTAGGACCCAGGCATTAGGTTGGGGGGGCTGCGAGTGCCTGGCTTTGGGGAGGGGAGAGGCATCAGGTTGGGGGTGCCTGGCTCTGGGGGGAGGAGGAAGGCATTAGGTTGGGGGTGCCTGGCTCTGGGGGAGGCATTGGGTTAGAGGGGGTGTGTGCCTGGCTCTGGGGGAGGGCGGAAGCATGGGGTTAGAGCAGGGGGGCTTTGGGAGAGCGGAGGGTGACTGGGTTAGAACGAGGGTATGGGAGTGCCTGGCTCTGGGGGAGAGGAGGAGGAGATTTTGTTATTATTTTGTTTTTTATTTATTGATTCCCAAATAAAATCACAAAATGTATATTAATTTTATATCAATAAATGTCAATTTTTTGCAATCATATTAGAAATACTGATGAAGAAAATGTAAAACGGAGAAGATCTGCATCACATATTCCATAATATTTAATGTTGTAGTCAGTAGGACAATTGACTTGCCCGTACTACAAAATTTCTGTAAACATATCTGATAACACTTCAGAGTATATTAAAAAAATCCTATGACTGACATTTTTCATTCACAAATTTAGTACTTTTAATTAAGTACCTTCTGTATGTCCAGTCATCACAATCTAACATGCAGTGGCAAACATGCTCCATTTTCTTTAGAAAGAAGTTTTAGAAGAGTGTTCCCCTCCCTCCATGTCATTTACAACATTTGGGTTCAGGGATTTGGCTGGAATTGGTTATAAGAAGGAGACCATTCAAAAGGTGTAAGGTAGTGGGGAGGGGAGGGGCCACAGACTGGGGCACTTATCTCCCCAAACAGCAGCTTCACCCACCCGATAACCATTGCAGGAGCTGAGCATTATTTAAGATTCTATGGAGGATGGGGGAGGGTTAGACAGAAGATGGATGTAAGGAAGGAAAAAATTAGGGTATCAAAAAGACTGTAAAATACCAATTTGTGAAATAATCTCCTGGAGTGGTATGACAAAACAAGTAGTACATTTAGAAATAGTCTGGACTACACATGGGAAGACATACTGTGAGGTATGTACTTGCAGCAACAAGGAGATGGGACTTTCACTCCTCTAATTTTTATAACTAGAAGATTTACTCAGCATTGCTAGGGTCCTTCAATGCAGGGTGTTGGAGATATGAGGGGTGCTGGAGTAAAGGTAGGGGACTGGGAGTGCAGCAGTCAGGGCAGGGAGTGAGAGCTATCGGTGACTCAGGGCAGGGGGTGCAGGAGTTAGGATAGGGCAGGTGTGGGGAACCTAAGGCCTGGAGACCAGATGTGGCCCCTGGCTTGCCTGGATCAGGCCCCCAGGGCTCAGGACTCTCCCTCAGCATTGAGGAGCCTGTGCTAGAGCTACAGTCCCCGGCGCTCTTCTGTGGGGCTGGAGCACATAAAATCTACTAGCCTGGGCCCCCCTAGGCTCTGGTGTGAGAGGAGAAGGTGGGGAGTGTCTTTATCCTTCTTAGTCGGGGGCCACATCAGTGAGGGTTTAATCTGTTTTTGTTTGTTTGCTTCTCACTTGTGTGCAGCCCCCAACTGACTTTTCTGTGGATAAGTGGCCCCAACCCAAAAAAGGTTCCCCACCCCTGGGGTAGAGGGTCAGGGGGCCCAGGAGTCAGGGCAGGGGATTAGGAGGTGTGGGGGTACAGGGCATGGGGTGGGAGGTGCAGGAATTACGGCAGGGCGTGGGGACAGTCGGCACTGCTTCCCAAAATGGTGGGGGGGCCACACTGCCTGGCCAGCAGCTGCTCCAGAGGGCTGGCCCGAGGCTGTCAGGGAAACAGGAGTGCACTTGCTTGCTGTCTCTCTCTGATCATTCTGCAGTATTACTGACCCCCATGTTTGCTGCCCCCCTGTGGTCCTTCTGCAGCATCACAGCCCTCCATTTAAAGAGAAGCGAGATAATTTTGTGGCGGTTAGGTCCATAAAAGGCTATTAGCCAGGGGATAGAAATGGTGTCCCTGGCCTCTGTTTGTCAGAGGCTGAAGAAGGATGGCAGGAGACAAATCACTTGATCATTGTCTTCGGTCCACCCTCTCTCTGGGGCACCTGGTGCTGGCCACTGTCGGCAGACAGGCTACTGGGCTAGATGGACCTTTGGTCTGACCCAGTACGGCCATTCTTATGTTCTTATTATTTCTGAAGAAAAACAATTGCATTCCATGCATATACCATTGTCTTGGCACAATCAAACCCTGATCTTACTTTAAGTTATAAGAAGAAACTGAATACCACATTTGGTGGTCCTAGCTCTTGCTGTTTAGGAAGAGTTCACATACAGGTGGACGGACAGACAGACGCACAAACTTTCTAATATATAGTAGATACAATTCTATTACTTATTGGAGACATCAAATAACTGGTTTTACCTATGAACATTTCACAGGACACCTCACTGTCTTATGAATGTTGCACTCTGAAGCTCATGACTGCTCCCATATCTCATGTCCATGGATATTTTTCTTCCCAATCCTTCCTTCCTTCTCTTTCCCCCCCTCTCCATTTCTCTTCCCATCCACAGTTGTTTCTTGTACAACTGTTTGAGCAGATCCTTATTGCTCCTATCTGAACAGCTGCATACAAATAGTGTAAACATTGCGATATCAGAAGTGAGTAATAATCCTTCCTTCTTATATTGTGGAGCACCAGTGTAACTTGGGTACTAAGCCATTAGGGATGCTAGTGGCTAGCTGGATAATCGTTTAACTGATAGGCTGTTGCTTATCGGTTTCCGGTCCTGGTTAATTGCAGCAAACCCCTTTCCCTCCCATGCATTGCATTTAAAACTCAGGCTGGCTCAGTCCCAGCCTGCTTGTTCAAGTTTTAAAGGAAGAGCAGTACTGCTTCTGATACAGACCCAGGCTTGCCGCAGACAGAGGCTGTTCCGGAGGATCCCGGAGCAGCCTCTGTCCATGGAGAGCTCGGGCTCCCATGGACAGGGGCTGCTGCTGCCCTGAAATGCTGCCTCTATCAGAGGCAGCAGCATGAGGTAGCAGGTGAGAGCCGGTCTGCATGGGGAACCAGTTTTTAAACCAGCTCCCCATACAAATCAGCCCCTGCCTGCCACACCACACTGCTGCCTCTGATACAAAGGCAGCAGCACAGGGTAGCAGGGGGCTCCCTGGGAGTGGGGCTGGGAGTGCATTGGCTGCTGGCCTTGCCCCTGGGTGCCATCGAATAATCGTGTAACTGCTAAGAATTGTTGCAGTTACATGATTACTACATTAAACAATTTCTAACATCCCTATCAGCCACTCCTCCCTTTCTTCACTTTGTTTTTTCTACTGTGCAACAAGTATTATGTTAAGGCTTCAGCTGCACTTAGAAGTTGGACTGACTCGCTATGTTGCTAAGGGCTATGAAAAATTTCACACCAGGAGCTCTACATTTATGCCAATCTAACCCCAGGGGAAACATGACTAAGAAGCTGATAGAAGAACTCTTCCACAGACCTAGCTATCGCCTCTTTCAGAGGTGGATTAACTATAGACAATAAAATACATTTCTGTTGATGCTGGCAGCTACATGCTACATCGTTACAGCAGCATAACTAAAGCACCATAACTGTGACACTGTACCAGCTGTACTACCATAGCTATGTCACTGTACCAGCTGTAGTCTAGACATGGCTTGAGTAATAGTACTGAGACACACACAAGTCACTCAGCTCTCACTCCTCTATTCCATTTCCACCTTATGATCTTCCTCAATTCATAACACTAATGGTTAAACTGAAGTGAGTCAGTAAATTATGTCAACTGTGCATGTCTGTACACATATATCAATTCTCTAAATATTACTATGTTCAAAATTAATTTCAATGTCTTCCGACTTGCAAAAAACAGAGCAAACGAGATTTAGCACCTAGAAATTATTTTTGGCAGGATGTCTATTAAAAAAAATAGAGGTTTTTTTACAATGTTGTAGTCATAGTTTTGGAAGCTAATAAGATTTATCAAGATCAAGGTTTGTTGTTATTTTAGAAACTTGTTTAAAACAATATAAAAGGTTGTATGTCAACAGTTACAACTGAAGAAGAAATTAAAGTGGTTTTTTGGTCTGGTCTGCTTAATACTAACACACAGCTAAACCAACAGACAGCTGCTTCCCCATCTGATGTGATTGGTATTGCAACTGTCTCAGTGCAGTAAGTGATCATTCATACCATATCTACAGTGTTTCATTTTATAGAAGTGTAGCAGACTTATTTACAGAAACAAAATTAAGTAAAACCAAAGGCAATATAACAAAACTCTAAAAAATGACATCTTCTGAACAATTCACAACTAGTCCCACTATCTTCAGCCTATAACACGTATCCATAAAAATTTTCAGTCCAAAATGCTGTGTTGGCAATTATCTCAAGTTACAACAGCACCAGCAAGTCTTGTCTAGGAAAGGCCTAAGGGCAGTTCCCCTGGCTCCTGCTACTCTGAATGCTTCATGCTCCAAAGGCAGTCACATAAAACTATATTCACAAGTTGTTGTTTTTTTTAATATTGCTACTTTTATTTTAACTGTAAGATAAGTATATAAATCAAATTAACTATCTGCAGTGTCTAGCACCAATAATGGATTATACATATTAGAATGTTAAAAAGCATGTTAATGGATAACTGTGTAACCACTGAACATTTCAGCAGTTACATGGTTACGCACACCGCAGTGCATGCCGAGAGCCGGTTTTTAAGCCAGCTCCTGGTGTGCACCGGCTGCCGCCCCACGCTCCTGCCTCTGTACCAGAGGCAGCAGCATGGGATGGCAGTTGGCTCCCCTGAAGCTGATGCATGCCAAGAGCCAGCTTAAAACCTGGCTCTCGTTACGTACCAGTTCCTTGCTCCCATCCTGCTCCCAGGGAGCCGGCTGCCGCCCCACACTGCAGGCTCTGATACAGAGCCAGCAGTGAGGGGTGGCAGCTTGTGTATAATAGTACACAGTAACCAAGAAACCCTATATGCTTATCAGTTAACTGTATAAACAGTTATCCTATTACATCTCTAATACATATATGCTGTCAAAAAAGGGAAAGAAGAAATAAAGCAAGAAAATTATTTGAAGGACCAATATTAACATACAGTAATTCCTCATTTAACACTATAGATATGTTTCAGAAAATGATCGTGTTAAGTGAAAACATGTTATGCGGGGTCAATTTTCCCATTGAAAATAATGGAAAAGGTGGGGGTTGCATTTCAATCGGTGGTGTCTGTTGGGACCCGGACATAAGGTTGGGGGAGAAAGGGTACTGGGTTACAACAGGGAGGGGAGGTATTTGGCTCTGGGGAAGAGAAGGGAAGGGGAGGAGAGGGGAGGGGAGGGGGACTGGGTTGGGAGTATGCCCCTGTGACAGGTCTGCCGGGACCCGCACTGAATTCAGCGAGGGGAGGGGGGGTCGCCAGGAAACAGCGCGTCAAGCGGCGAACCCTCCGCCGCTTTGCAGGGAGGCGGGGGAAGCCCCACGCAGCCGCCAGCAACAGGCCAGCTGGGGAAATCGTGTTACTCTGGGGACGGTCGTGTAATTCAAAAAATGTTCCCTAAAAAAAATTCGTGCTATCGCGAAAACGTGTTAAGCGGGCACTTGTTAAATGACGAATTACTGTACATACAGAACAAGTTAATAGTATCTGGAATTACAAACATTGCCGATACCCATGTACAATTGTAGCAAAAATGTATATTTTAAAATTGATTATAAGAATGATGCCTATATAAGCATAACACAATTTCTTATTACAATTAGAAATAAGAATTAAACAATAATCTAATTTCTTCATAAAAACAGGTTCCTCTTGAACCTACACTTTCTCCTAAGAAGCAGGGTAGAGATAAGAGAAGGCAACAGAGTGCAGAGAAAGATGGGAAAGTGAAATGGACTTAATGTGGCACACCTGAAGGGACAAAAGAGAATGAACAGGAGTGGGTAAGTGAGAATAGAAACGTGAGAGGTAAGAGAGAATAAGAAGCTGTTGTGGGGTAGAGAGAGTAGATGTAATGTTCTGGTGGAAGGGAAGCGAAGTTACTCACCTTGGTGCAGTAACTGTCATTCTTCGAGATGGTCCCCGTGGGTGCTCCACAGAAGGTGCTGGGCTTGCGCCGGCACCGCAGGACGGAGACTTTTTGCAGCAGTAGTCCGGCCAAACTGCACATGCGCGGGGAGCATCTCGTGGCTTTCGCGCCCTTTCACGCTGCTCAGTCCGGTCTGAGCCAGTTCCTCGTACCCGCCTCAGTATCTGTAACACAAGAAACGGACTCCGAACCGGGGAGGAGGGCGGGTAGTGGAACACCCACAGGGACCATCTCGAAGAACAACAGTTACTGCACCAAGGTAACTTCGCTTTCTTCTTCGAGGAGTCCCCGTGGGTACCCCACAGAAGGTGTCTGCACAGCAGTATCTCCCCCCTTAGCGCTGAGGAGATGGGATACAAGACCTCTATCGATTAGCTGAAGAGAGGACTGCAGCTATTACGGACTTATCCGGTAGCCACCTTTGCTGAACAGCATAATGGTCCACAAATGTGTGGTAGGATGCACATGTTGCCGATCTACAAATGTCTGCGAGTGGAACCCCTTTGAGAAAGGTGGTAGAAACTGCTATTGCCCTTGTGGAATGTGCTCTAGGGCATGCAGGGAGAGGAATTCCCCGAATCATGTAGCAGTGAGATATACACTTCACAATAATGTTAGCAACCCTCTGAGCAGAAATTGTTTCGCCCTTAGAGCGCTGTGCTAGGGACAGTAGGAGCCTGTCAGATTTCCTAAAGGGTTTGGTGCAGTCGATATAAAAGGCTAGTGCCCTGCATACATCTAATGTATGGAGAGCTGCCTCCCTAGGTGAAGAGTGTGGTTTGGGGAAATACGCTGGTAACACTATGGGATCATTGACATGGAAATCAGAACAGACCTTAGGTATGAAAGCAGGGTGGTGTCTGAGGATGATGCAGTCTCTTTGGAAGATCGTGTACGGAGGTACAGCCATCAGTGCCGACAACTCGCTGACCCTGCGTGCCGATGTGATTGCCAGCAGAAAGACCACTTTCTGAGTGAGGATTTGTAAAGGTATCGTGGCAAGCGGCTCGAATCGTGGAGCAGTAAGGGTTCGCAACACCAATCCAGATCCCAAAGTGGCGGTGCGGTACACAACAGTGGATTTAAATTTGTTAACCCCTTCAGGAATCTCTTTGTAAGGGGATGTGCAAATATTGAAAAGACCTTATGGGCTGGTGGAAGGCTGATTGCCGCGTCATGTACTCTGAGTGATGCCAGGGCGAGGCCCGTCTGTTGTAGCGCCGAGATATAATGCAGTATAAAAAGTATGGGGGTGACTGAAGGGTCCATACGTCGGGTGGAGCACCAGATCCTAAATCTGGACCACTTTGCAAGATATGTAGTTCTTGTACTAGTTCGTCTGCTGTGTATGAGAATATTTCTGACAGCTGCAGAGCATTGGGCCTCTGACTTATTCAACCAGCTAGGTACCAGGCTGTGAGGAGTAACGTGTGAAGTTGTGGGTGTAGAAGTCGCCCGTGATCCTGAGTGAGTAGAGTTGGAAAGAGTGGCAGTTGGTAGAACGGGTAACGTGACAGTTGTAATAGCTGGGGATACCAATGTTGTCTGGCCCATGCGGGAGCTATTAGTATCACTGTGGCCCGATCTGCTTTGATCTTCTGTAATACCCTGGGAATGAGAGGTATAGGTGGGAATGCATACATCAATGGCCCGTTCCAGTTGATTAGGAATGCGTCGCCCAGGGAATGACAACCGAGTCCCGCCCTGGAGCAATACCGGAGACACTTCTTGTTGGTGCGTGTGGCAAAGAGGTCGGTCGATGGTACGCTCCATTCGCGAAATAGGAAGTGGAGGGGTCTGCGGTGGAGCTCCCACTCGTGATCCGGTGCGAAATTCCTGCTGAGGGAATCTGCTGGTAATGACTTCGATGCACATGATGTTTATAGTGTGTGGGAGGTGTCAAGAACGGAGATGGAAGACGCTCTGTGGAAGGGAACCTCCTAGGTGGCATTCTGATGGGAGACTGTACCGGTGGTGGTTCGGGGAGGGGGTGGGGGGGAGAGAGAGAGAGAGAGAGGAGATGGGCTCCTGTGCTTTGGTGTCTTTGCTGTAGCCTTTCTAGGCTGTAGCTCTTTCGGTGCCGGAACAGGTTCCCTATCTGGAGGGGTGATCGGCACCGAGGACTCTTGCGGTGCCGCTGGGAGCGGTGCCGTAGTCTGCGTGTGGTCCTTTGAGCGCTTCGGTGCCGCATGGTCGTCGGTGCGGAGCAGTGCCGATGGGGTGATTGTGGCTCTTGGAGCTGTTGTCGGTGCCAGCGCTGCCAGCGGCACCAGTGTGCTGCGCGCCGAAGCTGTCGGTGCAGTGTCTGCTGGTGCCAGCGGATGGCACACCATCAGCACCGATGATGCTACTTTTGGTGCCTTGGTCGGTGCCGGTCGGGCTTTAGATAGGTCCGAGGTACTCAGCTTTGTGCCGACGCTCGATCTACTCTTAGAAGTAACAGGTAGAGAGTGAGTTGGGGAGGGTTTTCATTTTCTAGGAGGCACAGCAGTCGGAGAGGAGGCCCGGCGTTTCTGTGGCTCTGGTGAAGGCCGCGGGGAGTGGGGGGGAGGAAGACCCCTGGGGCTGGAGTGCTTTATCAAAGAGAAACATTCTCAGCCTCATTTCACTTTCACACCTTGCTCTACTTGTTAATTTAGAACAAAGAGAGCACTTCTGTGGGACATGGCTCTCTCATAGACAGCGTATGCACGAAGCGTGGCCATTGGAAGCCGGCATGGCCTCTTTGCATTGTTCGCATTTTTTGAATTCCGGGGAGCCAGGCATTTTACACTGCGTCACTCGGTCCCAATGAGGGACAAAAACCAAGTGTTTTAAAACCCTGTCTCCTTCTCACGCCTTCCTCTGTATTCTTTTCCTTTCTCTCTCTCTTTTTTTTTTTTTATTTGTAGTAACAAGAAAAGAAAAACTGAAACGTATAACAAGGTAAGAACAACCATATAAACTCTAAGTGGAACCAGAACGTTTAACTAAAAAAAAAAAATTCCTTTTTTTCATAAACAGGAGGATATAAAGACTCTGAACTGGGAAGGGGGAAAGAAAAACTAATATTGAACCAAGACAAGCCTGAAAACGTTGCAAGCGAAGATAGTCAGGAGAAGAGGTTTGCTCCATCTGCAGCCTGAGGCGGTTGAGAGGAACTGGCTCAGACCGGACCGAGCAGCTCGAAAGGGCATGAAAGCCGCGAGACGCTCCCCGCGCATGCGCAGTCTGGCCAGACTACTGCTGCAAAAAGTCTCCGTCCTCCGGCGCCGGGGCAAGCCCAGCACCTTTTGTGGAGCACCCACAGGGACTCCTCGAAGAAGAACATGTGTTCGTGAAGTAAGAGTGGATCTTTTCAAAGGACACAAAGAGCAGAAACAAAAGTACAATGTGTGGGGGTATTGAGAAATGGGGACTGGGATGAAAGAACAGAAGACAGCAACTTTTAAGTGAAGCAGCAGAAGCATGGGACATTTGTTGAGGACAGGTAATAGAGAATGGCAACTGAGTGTGTTTAAGAGGGCAGGAAAGAAAAGGGCCTTTGAAAAGTCTTTTGAAAGTATAAGGTGGACACTCTCTCTTATCATGTCTCCCAAATCTTCATGTTGTAGGGCAGTGGCACTAAACCTTTCTGGACTACTGTATCTCTTTCAGCAGTCTGATTTGTCTTACACACCCTCAAGTTTCATCTCATTTAAAAACTACTTGCTTACACAATCAGATATAAAATGTCATAGCACATTCTGATTCTCTCATTTTACCATAGAACTATATAACTAAATAAACTGGAGTATAAATATTTTACTTTCATTTCAGTGTATAATATATAAAGAAGTTTAAACAAGTCATCGGATAAAATTTTAGTTTGTATTGAGTTAACTAATGTTTTTTATTTAACCAGTTCTAAAACTAGGTAAATATTTAGAAGAATTAATGTACCTTCTAGAATATTTCCGCGTACTTCTGGTTAAGAACCACCGTTTTAGAGGCATTATAAAAAAAGCATACAAAAGAATTCAAAGAAAAATTGATTTGAGCTCTTTTGTGAGCCCTGACATGTTAAAAAAGTTTTAAAGTGTCCTTTCCAAAAAAAATCTGATTACTTTGTTACATCTGAAATTTATATTTTTACCTACCCTGAAATATTTTATAGTCGACTAGCAACTGGAGCAGCAGAAAGACATCATACATACAAAGCAAGCAAAACCAGAGGGATTTTTATTCTGACTGTTTAAAACCTTGTTTGGTTGTTGTTGTTTTGATAGTACCTATTTAAATACAACTCTTGGGAGAAAAACTTGTTTTGTTTAAGAACACAACACTTCCACCCCTTCAATTAAAGGCTGGAAAAGCTCCCAATGCATATCTGAGTCATCAAACCAGCCCTCCAACAAGACGACGACGACAAGATGTGACATTTCTGATATTTCTAAGGGAGAAAAAGCAACAGAAAAATGCCTGAGGGTGAAGTAACCATCAAGCTTCCTCTATAAGCTTCCTTAACTCAGAGCTTGCAGTTTTCTGTTTTACCTGATAAACACAATAAAACACCCGCAAACAAAGAAATGAAATTGGTGTTTACCCAAAAACCACCAGAAATACTTACTTATATCTAAGGCCTTGTCTATCCAGAGCAGTAATTACAGACTATGACATATTGGGAAACATGACAAAGACATTACTTATTACAGTATGCATTACTGTAATGACTAATGTATATAATATACATTACTTATTACAGCACTGTGAAGGGGATTACCCTCTCACAGGCACCCCTTTGTGGCTGAGGGTGTATCTGCAACTTCTCTGCACTGACTGGCTCTGGGAGTGGAAGTGTCCCAGATGGCTTTTCTCGTTAGTCACCTGGGATCAGGCTTCTTCTTACCCCCTTTTTTGTAGCTGCTGGGGTTGGGGAGGACCCAGACCTGCCCAGTCCTCCAGATCCCGGTCCAGGAACCCTGTAAGTAGAAGTTGCCTGCTAATTGTCACTTCCGTCTGCTTCTACCTCGCTCCCAGGGCCACTTCCCCAAGAAGCTGGTCCGTCCAGACTTCTCCGGGCTTTGAGGTCAGGTTCTCACCGCACCCTGTCCAGGGTTCTGCAGTTTATTTTGATTCTATCAAGGCCAGTCTTCAGCCTCTGGACCTGGGTCTCAGCCAGGTTTGAAGTCCAGCTCACACTTGGAGCTGTCCAAGGTGCCACTGTCCTGCCAGTCAATCCCTAGGTCTGACTGGGACAAGCTCCAGTGAGGAACTGCCAGACCCTGGCACAGCAGCTTCTTTTATATCAGCTTGCTGGGTCCTGATTGGTTGCAGCAGAAGGAGCCACTTTAGTTTGCCTGGAGGACCTATCTTCTGTTCTTCTCCCCGGGGCAGGGTGCAGCAAGGCCTCCAGCAGGGGGCTTCGAGCCTAGTCCACCCTGTCACAAGCATATACAAAGAAAAAGCCCCCAAGCCTTTTGACATCTAAATATAACTGAAAATGTGCTAATAATCACCAAAAATTGTATTACTAACCTCCCAAAAAAAAGCCCTATCTATACCTCAAAGAAGCAAAAAGAAAAAGAATGGTCCTAAGAAACAGTAGTGAAATTACTATAGAAAAATTGGACAGAAGAAAAACAACAAATGTGAAAATTTTCAAAAAAGGATAAGAAATGTATACAAATAAAGAAAAGTGAATGGAAGGAAGTGAAAAGAAAGGGGGGGAAACAAAGCACAAGGATGTCAGTGTAAATTATTAAAATATTTAAAATATAAGAATATATGTTATGCTAAAATACACAGCTGATTTTGCTTAGCAGCATGGGATACATTCAATACTGGTGTACATTCAGTAGATTATGAAACTACATGGTACAAATTTGGCCCAAAAAACTGTTTAATAGAATATTTGACAACATACACAGAGAGATAGCTAAACCCTGCTTTAACTGGCCTGTAATAAACAAACTCCTTATTTACAAAATATCAATTATGTCCCCTATGACTGCAGATTTCAGCCCAGTGAAACTCTGATATACCATACATCAGCTCTGAAGCTCCAAGCATCTGAAATTTCTGGGTATGCAAAATGCTAATTATTCCAAGGTCTTGAGATGCACTAAGACCTTTGCAAAACATTAGTTCATGATCCCTGCCATCAAAAGGTTACATTTTCAAAAAGGATAATCCTGTTCCTATGATCAACAAAACAGGTCTAAAAAGTCATTGTACCGTAGTATTCTTAAATCATGATCATTTCAGGGCACGTGTTGTGTCTACATTTCTGCACAGCACCTAGCACAGCTGGACCTTGATTTTGACTTGTGGTTCTGGTCACTATCATAATACAAATAAATATTAGTAAATATTAGATACAGAGGCAGCAGCACGGAGTGGCAGGGGTCTCCTCAGGAGTGGGGCTGGAGCATACTGGCTGCCAACCTCACCCCTGGGGACTATAGAATAGTTGAGTAACCAATTAGAATTTGAGGTTAAAATGGGGATAAAATGGTGTCCTTGGCCTCTGTTTGTCAGAGGCTGGAGAGGGATGGCAGGAGACAAATCGCTTGATCATTGTCTTCGGTCCACCCTCTCTGGGGCACCTGGTGCTGGCCACTGTCGGCAGACAGGATACTGGGCTAGATGGACCTTTGGTCTGACCCAGTAGGCCATTCTTATGTTCTTATGACTATTCAATTAACCGATATTTAATATCCCTAATCTGAGTAAGAAGTCCTCCAGCTTGACATTATTTCAAAATAAAGGCTTGCAGTGTAGACATTCTCTTTATTATTTCAGAATAACATCAGCTATTCTGAAATAATGCTGCTGTGTAGATATAGCGTAAAAGTGCAAAGTTTCAAAAAGTTCAATAAACAGAACCAATATGTTAAGTTTCTCATGTTGACCTGGCTGACACAGTCAATTTAATTTTTATTTAAAAAATATTTAATTCAACTATTTTAGTTAAAAACCATTTTAATAAAAACAAGCTTAATTTAAAAAACTTGAATGTTTAACTAAATTAAAAAATTCATATGCTTGTTTTGTTAAAATATTACATGGTTGCTATTGAATAAAAAAATCCAGAATACATAATGTTGTTATTTTAGTTAAATAAAACAATTTAAAATGTCTGTCTGGTGATGTTCTCCTCCTAAAACAGCACGGCAAGATAATCCTCCAAATATTAATGATTAACTTGTTGAATTGCAGATAGTTCACTTCCCAATGACTTCATAAATATCTGCTTCAATTATCTTTGTTAAATGAAATAACCAAACAATCATTCATTTTCTGATATAGCTGTAAAACTCATCTGAAAAGTTTTTAAAATAAATCACTGTTTAAAATGTATAGTATGTGCTTTCTAAAAATGAAACCTACATCTATCTCTGAGTTGTGAAGAGTAAGTATTAAGGTTATGACAACCAACAAGAATGCACGTTTATGTAGAAAACCATATAGTGGCTACTGCTTCAGAACCAGATGGACACCACGGCAATAATAAAATAGCTAAACCAAAACTAGGCTTGTGCTAGGATAATCCATTGTGATTCGTTATCCATTTTAGACATACATGTTACTTATAAACTGCTAGTAAGAGTCCTTCTTTAGAAATACAAATAACCCAGGACTTGGTTTTTCTGCTAATTGCCACAATGGTGAAAAACAACTAGGAGTTCTTAGTCACTTAATTTTATATCCCCACTTCCAAAAGTGACAAGTGTTAGAAATCAATTCTAAACTTCCTTTTCTAATCTGACCCAGAAAAATGTCATGTCATTTTCTATCATTAGGATAAGACAATATTTTAAATAATCCCCAAGCAACCTCCTCAGTGATCTAATTTATAGCAATTAAAATTAGTTTTCTCTCATTGTTCTTCTGTTATTAAAATTAAGCAGTGTCCTACTACATTTGGAGCTGACATACTATGTCAGGGGTGGCCAACCAGTTAGAGACAAAGAGCCAAAATAGCTGTGGATAGAGTGCGAAGAGCCACGTATTATATATTTATTTTTATATATCTATATATAGTTAGATAGATACAGTACACAAAATGTAGCGATAAAAATAACATTACAGGACATTTTGGACAAAAACCAATAAAAAAGTCCCTAGTCACTTAAAAAATTCATGGCCAGTCCATAGATCTTCATAGAACTTGACAAGGAACAAACATCAAATTTAAAAAAAAAAACCTTTAAAAATACAGTAATATTCTCACACTAAAAAAAAAAAAAAGCATCCCCACCATGTATTTTAAATTTAACATTACTGCCCTACTATGTCCTGTGAGTTTTTTAAAATTAAACTGAACTGAGAAGTAAATTAGCATAATTTGAAGTACCTGTTTCACTCCAGTTTGTTGATCTCTGGTATGGTTTCCTCATTTTTTTTACTTATGAAGATTATGGCTTTTTTATAGTTCTAAAAATTCAGGTCTGTCCCAAACTGCAAATATGAGAGGTTCAAAAACAATAAGGGAGAGACTCATATCTCAGAGTAATTGCTTCAGCCTGGCAAACAATAGCCTTTGAATTTTCTTTAAAGAAACACCGTGTAAACCAGGTACATGCTGATTCTTTTTTTGCCCTGGAATTTAAATATGACATCTGTGTTGGCTGCCTTATTCTGCATCCATGAAGACTTTGAGTTTAAGATGCTTCAATTCCCCTCCACCCCCCGCTCTTACCCAATGCCCCACCCTTCCCCCAGAGCCAGGCATCACCCCCCCCAACCCAATGCCTGTGTCCCAAAGCCGCTGCCACACGCTTCTCCCTCCAGGCACTAGTGCACGTGCGCAGAGCAGCCAGCCGCGAGCAGTCTGGATGCACGGCTCAGAACTAGCAAGAGCCATATTTCTTTAAGCGAAGAGCCGCATGCGGCTCAAGAGCTGCGGGTTGGCCACCCCTGTGCTATGTGGTAAACCTGTCACTTTGCATGCTCTGATACACCAGGGCAAAATCACATAGGCTTCAAGTATGATCCTTTGACCTATTCCTACCTCAAATAGCACTTCCCACCTCCTTCCTTTATGCTTTTTCAAAATATTAAAAATTTTTGAATATTCCTTTATGCTTTTTCAAAATATTCAAAAATAATGAACTGACAAACTTATGTCCAAACATATATCACTATATGGGTGTGTGGATAAATGTATGTGTGTATGTGAATATAGGTGTGTGCATATGTATATACACACACAACTATACACTACCTCATAGTATTAATTTCTATTAATCCAGTAATCAAAAAATGGCAACCTCAGCCCTGGAGTGCCCATCCAACAAAGCCAGAACATCTATGCTAGTTAGCCAGCACAACTGAGAAGCCCAAAACAGAAAACTCACATCTCCTAAATCCAAAAACCATAATTATTTGACATTAAATTAATAGTTAAATAATAGTTTATATGGTCATATCCACAGCTTGCTTTAAATTCTAGATACAAAAACAGAGAAATGACAATTTCTATCAATTTTTTGTTTTCCTAGCCACAGCTCTGGAATGAACTCCATAGCAACGCTATTCTCTCATATACAAGCTCCAGATACAAAGACAGTGTAATGAAAATTCTATAGATTTTTTTTTTAATTTTCCGAGGCAGCACATCTCAACCACAGCCCTAGGGTTATCTCCACAACAGTGCAATTCAAAATGTAAGGCAAAACCACAGCAGAATCGGCTCAAAGCCCTGATGCAGCCAGACAGCAAACTCCAGGTCATAAATCGCTGAACACGTGCTTTTACAAAAGCTCCACCTTTACTGATCAAGGCAGTTATTGTATTAAAAGCCAAAATCAAATTCTATTTAACTACAAACTAAGATAACCATGTTGAAAAAATCTTTTAGTAGCAATACAGTAAATAATAAAGGTGAAACCAATATATTCGGGCTACCTTGCACATCTGCAAGTGACATTTAACAAATGTTCTCGTCTCAGCAAAAGTCAAATAGCCAAATATAATCCTCAATTCTCTTTATACTGGGGGCTCAAAAATTAAGTCTGAGAATTTGTCCATCTGATATCCATTTTATTCAGACAGTATTTAAACAAAAACAATCTTTAGAAACAAAATCCCAATGCAATCCTGTCCCCTGCTATACACAGAAAATGGAACTCATTAGTATATATAGCAATTTTGGACAAACTTAGTACTAAAGCTACTGCAATATTTCTTAATTTACTAGATTCTAAATTTCACCAATAAAATGTGAAAACTTAAGTCCAGAAATAAAAAGAAAAAAATGGTAAAAGAAAGCACTTACTCTTGAGATAAAAGGCCATTCCAATATTTTCATCATCTTCTCAGGAGTACAAGGCAGCCTGCGCAATGCGCACTTTCAGTATGAAAAGTGATGATGACTTTAGCCATTTTTTTAGTCTGTTTCTGTACAGTGTAGGGGGTTAAAATATGTTCTTTGCTCAACTGTGAAAGTGACTTTTTAATCACTTGTGTTTTTCACCTTAGTTGGTAGTGCACATAAGAATAGTTAATAAGGGATCATATCTTTGCATATCTTTCCTTCACGAAGGTCACACAAAATATTACATAAGATTTCCCTTGAAGGCTATTCTATTTGCTACCACCAGTCCTGGCTTTAGGCTCTCCATCTAGTTCTGACTTCATCATTCCTACCATTCAAGCAAAGGGCTGAAGTGCTCATCTTTCTTTTTATTACCAGATCATTTTTCATAAATGTGTAGAATTAACTATGATCATACCATATTTAAAATTAAGTTTTAAAAATATAACAGACTGAATAACAGCCTTTCAAAAAGGTGACCAAAACATATACATACATGACAATTAGGAAAAAAGAAAAAAAATTTAAATTAGAATGGAACATAGTGATTTGGTTCACCAAAAACTGAGGGGTAAATACTGGCAACAGAAGCATAATTATAAAACAAACTTGAGACATATAATCAATATGCACAAATCTTTCTACTGACACATAGGAAGTTAAGAGGTTTTCAGTCTGTTTTAAGAAGTCCTGAAACCCTTCTAACGCTTACTTATTTGGAATCTTGGATAACAAGTAGTTATACATGCCTCATCAAAATCAATAACAACCTGCTTCCTGTCTTCAAGGACTGAATATAATCTAAACACAAAAGATTGAAATAAAAGTAGCTCCAAATTGAATGATCTCTCATCTTTGAGAAACCTAGTGTTCAAGTTTTAGTGCTTAATCTTGCAAACATTTATGCACATCAAAGCCAATGTGAGTACTCTCATGCTTCGAATCAAGCACGTACACAAATCTTTTTAGGATTAGGATCTTCATCTGAAGTTTGTGTTTTTAGCACTATTCATCAATATGAAAATTCTATACTTCTCAGTCTCTTTCTTTTCAGTTTCTCGTAAAACGCTCTGTCATTTCTACAACAAAAAACTCCCACGGAGGACTTCCTCTGACTTTTATTACACTTACAGTTAAAATTAAGAAGAAATAAAAGGGGTATATATTGTTAAAGGCTCAAATATAAACGTTAAGTTTTCATCCAAAAGAGCAAGCTATAGATACAGGTACTTTCATTCAGATCCTTGCTTTATACCTGATATGCAGAGAGTGAGAGGACGTGGATTTATCTTCCAGGATCTTCTATCTATGATGAGTAACATTCTACCAATTGTATTATATATATAATTTGTCAAATTTGTGTTTTAATTGTAGCTAAATAATTTCTCTGCATGATCCACAGAGTACCGAAGTGTCCCTACTTTACGATAATGCACCAGATTTACCATCCATGGCTTTGTCTATATACACAGTGGCATGCAGAATATGTGTACTCACATAATGCAGTGAAAGGTGGTGTGACAGAGTGGACCAGGCCCTGAAGCCCCCTGCTAGAGGCTTATGGCCTTGCCACACCCCACGAAGCAAACCACAGAGAAGTCCTCCAAGAAGGCTAGAGTGGCACAAAGGACAACTAATCAGGGCTCAGCAAGCCTGTTAAAAGGAAACTGTTGGGCCAGAGTAAGGCAGTTCCTCCTGGGAGCTCAAAAGGCTCAGACAGAGCTGGAGTGCTAGATTGCAGGAGCACTGCCACAGCAAGGAATACAGACGCAGGCACTTGGCCAAAAAGGGGCCACTCACGTGAGGTGAGTGACAGCCCATAACAGGCAGGTTGTACAAAAACTGCAGGGCGTAGCTACATGCAGTAGTGAAAAGCTCTGACAGCAGCAGTCAGTGGGAAAAAGTTGCCAGAGCTGTTCCCTGCTTATGGAGTCTTTCACCTTGCATCAGGGAAAAGCCTGTATTCTATACTGCAAAAAATAACAGCGTAAACATAAAAGACATTGCTTGGGCATGTGTGCAAAGTGCCATACAGGGTATATAACCTAGCAGTTGGCATATCTGTTCTCTACTCAACTAACCAGTGCCATACTGTCTTCACTGCTATTTATAACCATGGTAGGAGGGCAGTGTCTGTATTATGCATGTCATCACAAGTGTAGACATATCTTCTGATGGGGTCAGCAACCTTTCAGAAGTGGTGTGCCAAGATTTAATTTATTCTCTTCTATTTTCGGGTCTGCGTGCCATTGATACTTTTTAAAGTCAATAATAGTCCTACTTACAGCAGCTTCATTAATAAATTAAGATGCAGATCCTACTGTTTTAGTAAAACAGGATTTTAAAAAAATCATTAAGATAAGAGTTTTAGATATCTGCAACACTCCAAAAAAATTCTGTTGAAAGAATCTTTTTCTTTCTTACTTTGGGATACACAGGCTTAATTCTTGGCTCCATCACAGACTTCATGAGCAAGCTCAGGTAAGCCCCTAAAGGTACATCTACACTACAGCTGAGGTGTAAGTTACAGCTCAAGGAAACATACACATACTACCTTTAACTGAGCTAGTGCACGGAGGGTGGGTCTGCACTGCAGTCAAAGACTCGCTATGCTGTAAGGTGTAGAGCACACATACCTACTGATAGCACTAAGGGGAGCTGAAGATGCACCCGAGAGTCTGAGTGTAACATGGAGCTGGCTGAAATTATTAAAGCTTTATTCTTTCTTTTAGGGAGCACGGAAGGACTCTTTTCTAAAACAAAACTGTCTCATCCTAAACTGTCAACATTGTCAAAATGGTTCCTCCTGTGTAAAAATGTCATGCCTTTTCACTAAGGCTACATCTACACTGCAGGGTTCTTGCGCAAGAAGCCTTTTGCACAAGAGTTTTTGTGCAAAAACTTCATGAGCAAGAGCACGGCCACATCTCAAAGCGCATCGCAAAAGTGATGTGCTTTTGCGCAAGAGAGCATCCGCACTACATGGACGCTCTTGCGCAAGAAAACTCTGATGGCCATTCACAGAATGACCACCAGAGCATCTGTGTTTTTTCCCATAGGGGTTTCTTGCGCAGGAAACCCCACTGGAGTATCCGCACTTGCCTTTTTGCACAATAGTTGTAGCGCAAAAGGGAGTTATCCCTCATAGAAGGAGGTTTACCTACAGCAGCAAAAGCCCTCTGTTCTGCCGTTTTACTGCTGATTTACTTGCGCAAAAGTGCATTTGAGGTGTGGACGCTCCGCAGGTTTTTGCGCAAAAACGGCCATTTTTGCGCAAAAACCTTGCAGTGTAGACGTAGTCTAACTCAAACTTCAAAGTCTTTTATAACTAGTTAGTGCCAGTTTTTTGGAGGGGGTTTTTGTAAAGGAAAAATTTCACTAACTTCTTTTGGGGTGGGGGAATAGAAAAGATGTAGGACATTTTGAAAAAGGGGAAAAAAATTTAAAATGAGTCAATTTGGCACACTTTGAAAGGAAAATGAATTCATAAGTTAATACTTTGGTTTTCCCCTCTATGGAAATAGGTCATCATATTTCAGCCGGTTCTGGTAACACAGGGAAAAATCGTGAGTTATGCTTTTGTTGACAATTATCATCAGAGCCTTCAGCTTTGTTTTTTAGATCTTGAGCCAGATATACAGATGTATTTGGGTGCCTGAAGAGGCAGATACATGCCCAACCTGCTTTGCACTCCAGAAAACCCCAGATGTCTAACTCCCATTAAAAATCAAATGAAAGTGTTTGTAAATCTAAGCCATTAACACCTCCTTATTTTGCTGCTCCTTTTCAAGCACGGAGCAGCTCCATTTAGCAGCTGCTTGACAATGTCCCACACATCAGCTGAACTCCCTGCCTGTAAGGCTCAAGCAGCAGTGTAGGCTCCCTGCTTCATTGAAGAGCGAGGGAGGGACGGGACTGAGCTCCCTCCCACACACGCCAATGAAAATCGGCATTGAGCTCGCACCGTAGGTTGCCAACCTGTCTTATGATTTTAAGAAAATTAGGATTATAAAAGGGAGACTTCTCCAAATTATTTGAATTAAATGCAACTGGAAGACTAGATCTTAACGCCATCTTGTTTGTGACATATTTAATTGTATTTATCCCCCTCACATGGACTTCTCAGATGACCTCTTCTTACTAGACCCCAGGATAAGAAATCAAATGGCAAAAAAGCTTAATTAACACTAAGTTAAGGTGCCTGCTAATAACTTGTGTTCTTCCAGACCGTCAAGCTCAGAAAAACTCATATGAAAATAGTTACTTGTTCCATATGCTCATGCTCGTGCTCATTCCACCGGTGCCACAAGTTTTCCCCTCAGCAGTATCCTAGAGCACCTGGCTCTGGTCCCCTTTGAAGTGGCATCACCATGGCATGGTATATGGGGCATCACCAGCTCCCCCTATCCTCAGTTCCTTCTTGCTAGTGTGGCAAAGCTCTGACCATGCTCCGTGGGTCCTTCACTTGATGGACATTGTTTGCCTCAGAGGCTTGCTGTGACCCTCCACCCAGCCCCCTGCCCTTTACTAGAGGCAAGGATTACAGCCTACTGAGCCTCTCTCATCACAGGCTTGGCCATAGTATGGGGTGTAGCCCCTGCACAGTCCTGTTCTCCCCTCTCAGGGGCAGATTCTGCAGTGAAGTGGGAAGAATTGGGGAGGACCCAGGCCAGGGACCCTAAGGAAACAGCAACAGACAGGGTTTGTTCTACTCCCAGTCTGACAACTACTTCCCTGAGCCACTTCGCTCAACAATCCCTCCTTGTTACCTTTCTTCTGCTACCTGAGCAAGCCTGCCCTGCTCCTCCATGGCACTCTGCCTTACTTGCAGACCCCAACTTTCACTCAGATACTTCTCACTCTCAGATCTTAGGCTCCTTCCATTCTCCAAACTTCTCATGCACTTTCAACTAACTGCAGAGGAGCTCTTTTTAACCTGTCTCAGCTGATTCTTAATTGACCCAGGTGCTCTGATTACACTCCGGAAACTTCCCAATTGTCTCTATGTGCTTCAGTTGGCCTGACTGATTCCAGAAGGTTCCTTCTGGTTCTGGGTTAGCCCTTTTTAGTTCACCCTGGGTACAGAGACTTACTCAATCTTGGGCTAACATACTTTCCTTCTACCACTCTCCTGTACCCCTGTGGCCTGACACGGTCACACTGGAAAGTCCAACAGTAGGGAAGCAGGGTAGGTCAGGGAATAAACATAAACAACCCATCTCTAAGAACACTGGTTACAGAACACGTAACTGTCTTTTCTTCTTCGAGTGCTTGCTCACGTCCATTCCATATTAGGTTACTCCAAGCAGTACCCATGCAGGCAACTAGGAGTTCACAGCCATGTAGCTTGTAGTACAGCTCTGCTGAATCCAGCATTATCTATGACCGGCTGAGTGATGGCATAAATGAGACCGAGTGGCATAACATGTAGACTGAGGACTAAATCACATTCTTTAGATGTCCTGGATCGGGATGTGTGCCAGAAAAGCTTCCAAAGACGCCTATGCTCTAGCTCAATGTGCTTGGACAATCAGCAATGACAGACCTTTGCCAACACTTTACGCAAGAGGTGATCCAGATGGAAATTCTCTGCGAGGAAACTGGAAGGCCTTCATCCTATCCACTATAGCGATTAAGAGCTGGGTCAATTTGCAGAAAGGCTTGATACCCTCCAAGTAAAAGGCAAAGGTCCTTCGGAGTCCAGGATGTGCAGGCACCTCTTCTCTGCGGTTTTGTGCAGCCTGGGACAGTACACAGGCAGGAATATGTATTGGTTCACATGGAAGGAAGACACCACTGCAAGAAAGCCAGGTGGGGCTGCAGCTGGACCCAATCCTTATAAAAAACCATGTATGGCAGTTCCCAGGTGAAGGCTTTGATCTCCTGATCTCTCAGACTAGTCTCACTGATGCCGCCACCACCACCAGGAAAATGACCTTCCAAGACAAGCGGGATAGGGAACAGTTGACCAGCAGCTTGAAGGGTGGGCAGGTAAGCCTGGAGAGGACCAAGTTAAGATCCCACTGCAGAACAGGGGCTCACATCTGCAGGTAAAGCCTCTTGAGATCCCTCAGGAATCTGTCATGTCATGAGAAAATACTAACTGACCCTGTATCGGCTGGTGGAATGTAGAGACAGCTGGAAGGTGCAATCTGACAGAATCTTGTGCTAGACCGGGGAGGGCAATAATTTTTGCCTGGGGGCCACTTCAAAAATTTTTAAAGTAGCCCTGGGCCACCCCGGAAGGGGTGTGGCCTAAACAGGAAGGGGCAGGGTCTAAACAGGAAGGGGCAGGGCTACCCCACCCCCAGATCATGATTGGTCTGGGGGTGGAGGAGCTCCTTTGCCCCCCACTTCCCACTAGGCACCCATGCCCTGGAAGAGGCTTGGCACACTCCCCCACCCCAGGCCAATCAGGACACGGGGACAGGGGAGCACGGGAAGCCTCCTCCCGCCCTGAGGAGCATGTGGCACTTTGAAGTGCCGCGGGCTCCTCGCAGGGCTGGGGTGGGGTGAAGGAAGCTTCACACAGCTCCCCCGCCCTCAGGCCCTGATTGGCCTGGGGAGCACACAAAGCCTCCTCCGCTCTTTCCCCCTTCCCCCGCCCTGCGAGAAGCACGCGGCGCTTCAAAGCGCCACATGCTCCTGGCAGAGCGGGAGGAGGCTTCGTGCACTCCCCAGGCCAATTAAGGCCTGGGGGTGAGGGAGAGGAAAGGCCTCCACAGGTTGGATCCACCTGCTTGGTAGGCCAGATCTGGCCCACGGAGGCCCTTTTACCCACCCCTGTGCTAGACCCTGATTCCAGTAGTAAGATACAATGAGGAAGATGAGGGAGAGATGCTCTGTTGCCCAGTGAGAAAACTTTGTCCAGTTGGTGAAGTATGTCAGTGTTGTGGATGGCTTCCTGCTGCCCAAGAAAACCTGCTAGACTTCCTCCAAGCATGTTTGACCCCTGGGTTCAAGCACAGAGCATATACTCTGAGATGTGCAGAGACTCAAGGTTGAGATGTAGGAGCTGACCATGGTCCTGTGATAGCTCACCTCCATTTTCATGAGTATGCAAAAACAGTGCTGGCAGGACCACAGTAGGGCAGCCACAATAACCTATACTTTGTCTCTTTTGATCTTTACTAGGACCCAGTTGATGAGAGAGAGAGATCAGCAGAATGCATACATCAGACCCTCAGCCTACAACAGGAGGAAGGCATCGGAGAGGGAACACTTGTCCAAGCCCTGACAGGAGCAAACCCGATGACACCTCCTGTTTTGCCTGGTGGTGAGTTCCCCACCTCTGAAAGATCATGCAGGTCACATATGGCTGTAACAACCACTTGTGGCGAGATGATCTGCTAGCATATTTTTGATGCCAGGGAGATGGCAAACTTCAATGCAGAAGTCCCAGATAGCAACTCTTAGCAGAGAGGCAATGAATGTGCCCCACCTTGCCTGTTGATGTAGAACATTGAGGTCCTATTGTCCATGAGGACTCTCACCATTTTTCCTGACAGGTAAGGCAGAAAGACTCCACGTGCTAGACAGACTGCTCTCAGTTCCTCGACTTTTACATGTAACATTTCTTTTGACGACCACATCCCCTGGGTCTGGAAACTTCCAATGTTCACACCCCAGTTCAGGTCCAAAGCATACACCACCAGCTTTATAGAGGGAGGAGAGGTTGACAAAAGGAACCTTTACACAAACTGTCCACCGTCATAGTGAAATACCACCCTGGGGGAATGGCAACAAACTTTTGTTCCTGGACTGGGAATAAAACAATGCCAGGACTGGGAATACTGGCTGCAGAGGTCACTGGATTACTGCAGAGGTTGCATATGGGGCCTGGCATAATGGACCACATATGTGCATTCTGCCATGTGACCCATTAGGCGCCGACACACCCTGGCCATTGGCAGGGGAAACATGGAGATTTCCATGATGAGATCCAACAGAGCTTGGGTCAAATCGAGAACTGCTCTGATAAATTCTATACCTTGAACAGGAACTAATGTGGACTTTTTGTTATTGACCAGGAGTCCCAAGGAGTGGCATGTGTCTTGCAGGACCACGACGTAGCATTGGACTTTCACTTTGGAGCTGCCTTTGACCAACCAGTCATCGAGGTATAGGTTGCTCTGGATACCCCATATTGCCTGAGGTAGGTCACTATCACCACCATGCACTTGGTGAACACCCTGGGTGCTGTAGCAATGCCAAATGGGAGGACCAGAAACCAACAATGGGTGGAACCCACTGTAAAATGAAGAAAGTGACTGTCACCTGTAAATATTGCCAAGTGGAAGTAAGTATCCTTCAGGTCAAAGGTGGCCATACCAGTTTCCCAGATCCAGGTGGGGAATAATGGAGACTAGGGATGTGAGATATAAGGTAACTGAATAGTCAAGTAACCACATGAATTCTTAGCAGTTTGTCAACTATTCTATAATTCCCGAGGGCGGGGCCGGCAGGGAGTGCACTCAGGCCCCACTCCCGGAAAGCCCCCTGCCCTCCCTCACTGCTGCCTCTGTATCAGAGGTAGCAGTACAGGGTGCCAGGCAGGGGCCAGTTCGTGATGGGAGCCAATTTAAAAACCAGCTCCCCATGCAGACCGGCTGTCTGCTGCTCTGCACTGCTGCTTCTGATACAGAGGTAGTAGCAGCCCCTGTCCATGGGGGGCCCCAAGCTTGGGTCCACAATGGACAGAGGCTGGTCCCCAGCAGCAGCCCTTGTCTGTGGCAAGTCTGCGGGAAGCTAAAACACTGTGGACAGGGGTTGCTGCCGCAAAGCAGCTTCTACCTGCAACAGGCCCAGGCTTACCATGGACAGAGGCCTCTCCGAGGGATGCAGAGCAGCCTCTGTCCATGGGGAGCTCGGACCTCTCATCCAATAAAGGCAGCAATGGGGGGAGAGGCGGCACCACAGAGCCAGTGCTGGGGGGAACCGGCTTTTAAGCCTGCTCCCCCTGCACTGCCTACTGCTTCCACCCCCCACCCTCCGCTGCCTCTGATATGGGGCGGGGGGAATGTGAGGAGTCAAAGATTAACTGACAAGACTAGGCTTATCAATTAATCACATACTCAACTACTCATTTCCATCCCTAATGGAAACTGAGGAGACCATCTTGAATCTGAGCTTCTCTATGTGCCTGTTGAAGACTTGCAGGTCCAGGATGGGACGTAGACTATCTTTGGCTTTTGGGATTTAAAAAAATGGAAACAGGATCTCCTCTTCTGGTTTTCGTACCGAATTTCTTGCATCACTCCCAGCTGCAGCAGTCCCTAAATCTCCTGTACAAGGAGATTCTCGTGAGAAGGGTCTATAAAGAGAGATGGGGGGGATGGAAAGAAACTGGAGGGTATAGCTCTGCAATAACATGTTCAGGAATCAGTGATCCAATATTATAGTGCAGTGGTTCCCAACCGCCAATCCATAGACCGGTGCCGGTCTGCAAACCACTGGCTGCCTGGCCATGGCTGCTCTGGGGAACATTGCCCAGTGCTTCCCCTCCCACCGTGGCTGTTGGGAGAGGCATGTCCTGCCCTACCTCTCAGCCAGCCAGCACTGGACAGGGGCACGGTCTTCTCCTGGACACAGTTCACTGCATGGTGGGAAGGCCACGCAGAGTCCAGCAAGGTCCTTCCTGCGGAGCAGCTAGGGGAGAGGTCATGTGGGTGGCACCATGCAGTGCCAGCCCAGTCACACCTCAGCCAGGTGCACAGGAGAAAGTGAGATGAGAAGGTCACGTCGGCGGGCAGGGCAGCGCATGGCACATACACAGCCCAAGGCCCATATGCAGGGTGAGCTGCCGCTGCAGGACAAACCTCCAGCACCAAGGAGGCTAGAACTGTATTGCCAGCCCTGCACACGCCAAGCACGGATCCCGTCCCCGCCAGACTGCACCACGAAGGGGTGACTGGGGCTTCCCCATCAGCCAGCCACCCCACCTATGCCCTGCCCTACAGGGGAGCCCCGGGAGCCGCTGAGTCCAACCCAGGCCCGGAGTCTGCATGGGCTAGCAAGATCGGCCCAGGACTGGTGGTGCAATTCTCCCAAACAGTGCTGCCGCCAGGAGCCCCAGCTGTGCAAACGCTGAGCCCTTAATCCCTGAGAAAACACCCTCATGCACTGGGACTTGCCACTTCCCATCCAAGTCCCCATGTGGGTCACTCCAAGCAGCCTCCTTCCTCTCTCCCAGCTCTCTCTGCCCAGTCCTCGGGCTGTTGAATTGTGGGTTGTCTTAAGGGGTGAGGGGCTGTAAGAGGCAGGGGCTGACACTGGGGAGGCGCTGGGACATCCAGGATGGGGAGCTGGCACTTGGGCCTCTGGAGGTGGGACGAGTAGTGGGGGGCTACAGGGGCAGGGCTAGCACTGGGGGGCTCTGGGGATGGGGCTAATATTGGGAACTGGGGCCTGGCACTGTGAGGGCAGGCTTTTGGGCGGTTGGGTGCAGTGGGGCTCTGGAAACAGGAGGCTGGCACTGGGGGGTCTGCTGGTGGGGGATTCTAAGCCTTAAGGGGCAGGGGGCTGGTGGAGCTGAAAGTGGCTGTTCACAATGGCTCTGGGGGCCAGGGCTTTTAGTGGACTGGTAACATTTTATTTGCATACTGAATATGCAAATACGCAAATGAAATGTTACTGATCCGCCAAAAGTTTGTGAATGGGTTTGCCGGTCCACAGTATAAAAAAGGTTGGGAACCACTGTTATAGTGGACAAAGCCAGGAGAAAAAGAAGAGGCATTTACCAAACAAAGGGGCAAGGGATCCATGGGACAGTATGGTACATTGCCCATGGGCATACCCTCAAAATGACTTATCTCCTTTTTGGAACAGGTTGAGCCCACCTGGACCAAAGATAGGGGTGGCTGACTTGGCCCCTCCGTTTCTTGGCAAGTGGCTCTTGATGTAACTGGCTCCCTTTACTCTCAGGATGCTGTGGCTGGAATCTTTTACTAGTAGGGCCAGGAACATACAGCCCAAAGGTTCTTAGGGTGGTGTGAGAATCCTTACATGTATATAATTTTGTTTCTGTTTGCTCTGCAAACATAGCACAACCATTGAAATGAAAGTCCTGCATGAACTATGAGCCTCCACTGACAGGTCAGAGTGAAGAAGCCAGGAAGCCTAATGCATAAAAATGGCTGCTACCATGGTGCACACCACAGAGTTTGCTGCATCCGAAGCTGCCTGAAGGGCCACTCTAGCAACCACGGTGTCCTATTCCAGGATCACCTCGAACTCCCTCCTTGACGTGAGTTCTAGAATATGGCCATGGTTCGCCATATATTAAAATCATAGAGGCCTAGAAGGCCTTGGTGATTCACTACCTTCAACTGCAGTCTGGAGGACAAATATTTCACCTAAACAAATTCAGTCTCTTGAAGTCTTTGTTCTTTGGCATTGCCCTGGTTGCCCACGCCTCTCCCTTTGGTTGACCTCGTCTACAGCTATGGATTTTGGGGCTGGGTGGGTGTAAACATATTCATGGCTCTTTGCGGGCATAATGAACTTTCATTTAGCCCTTTTAGAAATGGGGGACAAGGATGAAGGAGTTTGCCAGAGGGTGTTGGTGATTTCAAAACCCCTTCCTTCATGGGAAAGCCACCCTGGCAAGCACTGCAGAGCTCAGAAAATCAAACAGAGCATCTGCTGGCTCATTGAGCATCTCCGCATGGAGCCCCAGGTTAGAGGTGACCCTTTCAAGAGTTCCTGGTGCATCTTCTCATCATCTTTCAGCACCAGGTGAGGGGAACTCATGATGGTCTCATCTGGTCACGACAAAGATGAGGCCAGCACCACAAGCGCTGCCCTTTTTTTCTGTGGGGCTACCAGTTGGCCCTTTAGGGCCTCCTGAGTCTGGGGGGCTTCTTCCAATCCTCAGGGGCTTGCACATGCTTTGGAAGTTGGAATACCAAGGCCAAGGCCCTGTCCGAGGCCCCCGAAACCAACCAGACAGCCAAGGAAGGTTCAGTGAATCCCATGGGTTCCTAGGCTACCACAGCACTGGCCACTGTCCCTGTGGCCACATGGGGAGGTGCAGTACCAAAGGCAGGGGCAACACCATTCGAGTCAGTGCCTGCCCCAGTGGCAGGGAGCCCTGCTTAGTGCTAACTTCCATGGCCGCATGCTCACTGTCTGGCAACCAGAATTGAAAGGGTCTACACAGCTTGCTCTCACATAATGCCAAGTATTGCGTCCCACCAAGGATCCATCTGAACAGAACGAGTCTCTGCCACAGGACCTAGGGCGCTGCTGGGGATAGGTGGATCAATGACAGGGAACTGGCAATCAGGGCCTTCAACCACTCACCCAGTGCTGGGATACAGAACGGGACCAGAACCTAGAGTGAATCCAGTGGTGTGATGGATAGGAGGGATGCTACCCTTTTCTAAACATCCTAGCATTCAGTAACTAAAGGGTTAAACCCAGAATGGTGGGTATCCAGGAAGTGTTGGCAGGGAGCCAGGAGAGCCAATGGGAAGAGAGGGACAGATGTTTGAAATGAAACAAGTTTTGCCTGTTTCAATTTCATATGCGAGTCAGAGCAGGAACTGAGAGAGAAATGGACTAAGCAGTAATAAGGAATGGGTTTTCCAGGAACATCCATGTCTAAGAAAACCTAAACTTTGGAACAACAGAGATATAAGAAGAACAGAGAACGTTTATAGTTAGATGCCATCAGGTTATTTTCTTTGTTTTCTTGATTTGTGGGACTTCTCTGTGCTTCTTTAAAAACTTCCTTGTACACTGTAACTGAAACTGAATCCCAGGGGATGCGGGGCTATGAAGGCCTCAGGGCAGGGAGTTCAGGTGTATGATAGACTCAGGGTTGGTGTGGGAATGTAAGAGCATTACGACATTGCAGCCAGATAGGGGCTAAACCCCAACTGGGGTCTTATTGGCCAGGCTTCATTTTTAAATGAAGTAAAATATTATGTCCAACATTGTCTTTATTTATAGCAGGACTGAGGAACCTTTTTTGGGTTGGGGGCCACTGACCCACAGGAAAATCAGTTGGGGACCACACAATAGAGAAGCAAAGAAAACCCCTCCAAAAAAACCCCAACTCTCACTGATGTGGCCATCAAATGAAACACCTCACTCCCTTGGCATGCCAGCCCCATCGTGGGGGGAGGCGCAAGGAGAACTGAAGTTCAAGGCCTCAGGCCAGATTTACTCTTCTGGGGTTCCAGGGTTACTGGATTTTGTGGGCCCCTCTAAGCTCCAGGGTGGGACAAAAAATGAGGGGTTAAATGTGCAGGACAGGGCTACCAGTGAATGGGATAGGGATGGGAGTGCAGGAGGTGGGGTGTATGAGGGGGTGAGGTCTGGGTGGGCATTAGGGTGCAGTAGCAGGCTGGGAGTAGAGTGCCTGGCTGAGGACAGGAGCAGGGAAGGGGCAGGAGCAGGCTGTCTGGCCAGGAGGGAGGGGACAGGAGCAGACTGGGGGCAGGGTGTCTGGCTGGGGAGGTGAGTGATGGGGTGGTGGTGCAGGGTCTGGACATGAAGAGGTTCGGGGGATTACTTGTTTTTGTGCCATGTTGCAGGCACCATGTAACACGGCCTCCTGCTGCTCCCATTCACCAGAAGGAAGTCTCCAGGAAGGATTCACAGCGGAAGCCTCCAGGAAGTGTACCCCAAGGAAAGGAAAATGGCAGCACACTTGTTCCCTGCACACTGGGGGAAGGAAAAAGGCAGCACACGGACCCACACTTCTTCCCTGCATGCCAGATCTGGCAGGGAGGCTCGGAGCTTTCTTCCCTCCACCAGCCTCCCCCCGCAGAAAGCTGGTGCTGGCGTTCCCATCTTGCAGGGAGTCATAAAGCTGTAGCACCAGTGCTGGCTCAGTAGGGGGACTGAGTTGGGGCTCCAGAAGAGCCATATCTGTCTCACAAGCCATAGGTTGCCGGCCCCTGTCCTAAGGGAAGGTTAAGATCCTTGGGTTACCCCACAGGGAGACGTTCCCAAGTGCATCTTCCAGGGTTCAAAAAGGGGTTTTTGCATTTGGTTGGTGGCAGCATATCACCCAAGATCAGGGAGTCTGAGACGTGGGGAAGTTTTTTTTGTTGTTGTTTTTTTGTTGTTGTTGTTGTTGTTTTTTAAAACAGAAACCTTTAGTAGCAGAGCATTTTAAGGTCTCTTGCAGGCCCCCAACTTCTGCACTCTAAGTGCCAGAGTGGGGAACAGTCTTGACACGTGGCCAGAGGAAATCTGAGACCAGGAAGACCTGTGCTATAGGTACTGCCAAAGGCATGATTATGATCGATGACAACATTCACAGAAACAGTTATGAGGTCTCAGAGAAGCAGGGCCAGTCTCAGTAATCCTGCCAGGTGATATAAGCCTCAACTGATCTGTGCCAAAGTTCCGGCGATCAACACCCCACGTCTTGCATTTGGCACCCTGAGACCAGGGATCGCCTCCCAAAGCCCGAGGCCTGAAGGCTTCCTGTGGGGGAGCACGGGCAAGACAGCTCCTTGGACAGAGAGGTGTATTGCTGGGGTGGAGACACCTGAAAGGAACCGAATGTGTGCTTTTCCCAAGACCATGACACTGTCAATATATTCTGCCCTGCCCACAAGCCCTCAGGGATTGACAGCACCCCTAAATGTCACCATGGGCACAGCTATACGGTAGACAGCAGCTGCTCCCCGGGGCAGGTTGGGACCATGATGCCAGCCAGTGGCTGTTTCCTGGTTTGGGCACTTACTGCTCCCTGTGGTCATTTATGAGCAGGGCTCAACAAACTATAGAACCTACTCGCCTGCGGCGAGTAGATTTCAGCCACGCGCCCCGTTTACCGGCAGCGTGCGCATGCGCAGTGCAGCTCTTGCGCATGCGCAGTGCGGGGCTGGCGAGCAGCTTTCGCCGCCGTTTGTCAAGCCCTGTTTATGAGTATAAATGTCCCTCCTGTCACCCACCTCCCTTCCCATTTGATGAGAAACAATCACATTCCATGCACATCCCATTGTCCTGCCATAACCAAACCCTGACCTTCCTTTAAGTTATGATAAGAGGAAGCGGTATACCAAATTTGGTGGTTCCAGCTTACCATTTAGGAGGAGATCTTGAACAAATGGTCTCACAGACGGACAGACATGCAGGCAGATGCACAAACTCTCTAAAATATATAGTAGATGCTTGGCTCTGTTATTTTAATAGTCTTGCAGGATGTAAATACCACCAATTTTCTTTTCAACTCTCCACCATTTCAGCACAGCATTTTTAGATGTAATTTAAAAATGAGGCAATAAAGTACAAAACTAACTTACTTTGAGCACACATGTGCTGGCCTACACAGATAATGTAAATTTGCAAAAAATTACCTGAATACTTAATACCCTATCACCTAACGTACTTATACTATAGCCCATTTATAGCTAAAATATTCCTGGGGTTTTTATTTGCCTAATGACAATCATATGCCTGATTTCTTGTAACTGGGTTTTCTAGCTACGGTTTACACTACATTGCTGGCAGTGTAAAAGGGTGTAGATTCAGGGTTTCTGCTCAATCACAGGCTGTAGAAAATATCTTTATCTGCTTATCAATGTACCCATGTACATTATAAAATAAGTTTAGCTGTTTTTATATTAAGAAGGCTGCATGGAGAAGTTGAGTATTGGCGTACATTTAATCTGCATGCTTGCAAGGTGTGGAAGATTGGCCCCAATACTGTAGCTTATGCTCTGACATTAACTGCATGAGACGGCTGGATGTTTTAAACTTAAAATCTGTATTAACTGAGGACAAATGAAGGATTCAAATATTATCTGTTTAAAAGCCTGTTACTAAGCGGGGTTGGAAGGAAGTTTATAGAAAGTTTCTATAATGGGAACAAGAGGATGTTAGGTACTATAGATGAAAGGGCAGTATTCTAGCAAAATAGTATGAAGAGGATTCAAATATTGTTCATTTAATGTCTCTTCTTACAAACAGTGTTATGAACAAATTTATTATTCAAGGTGTCACAAAAAGATGACTACCTGTTTCACATCATCTGTTCTAGAAGATGGGAAGACAGGATTGTCAGTTTTGGCGAAACATACTTCTAGAGCCGTGGTCACCAACCTGTTGATCGTGATCAACTGGTCGATTTTGGGGGCACGACCAGTCAATTGCGAGGCATTCCAGGCCCCCCCCCGCATTCTCCTCCACCCCCAAGTAGCAGCCTGCGCTGGCGCTACCTCCTGTGAAAATGGAGGTAGCGCTGGCTTCCTGAGGCCTGGGGAGAGAACTCCCACAGCTGCGCACCAGACCCACTGTCTCAGGAAGCACATGGGCTGCTCCTCCCCTCCCCCAAACAGCCAGTGTGCTTCCTGAAAAGTCGGGTCTGGTGCACAGCCGGGGACTTCCCTTCCCTTCCTTCCCTCCTACTGCTGGTGCAGGAAGGCAGGCAGTAGGAGGAAGGAAGTCCTGGGCTGCCAGACCCTCCCCCGCCCCCAAGCAGGAAGGAAGTCCCCGGCTGCGTGCCAGATCCAACTTCTCAGGAAGCACGCCGGTTGTTTAGGGGAGGGGAGAAGCAGCCCGCATGCTTCCTGAGACACTGGCTCCAGCGCATAGGCCGGGACCCGCCCCCGCCACCAGAAGGTAGCATGGGGAAGTCCCCAGCTGCGCACCAGACTAGATGAGCAGCGCGCGCTGCGGGATCCCCAGGTACTGGCCAAGCTGTTCTTTCCTCGCCCCCTGGCCAGACCTCCCCCCACACCCCACAAAAGCACCCTGGCTCCTCCCCCTGCCCCCGGTCAGACCCCCACCAGCACCTTGCCCCTGCCCCCTCTCCCACCTGCTCCAGCCCCCACCAGCACCCTTCCCTGGCCCCTACCAGCACCCTACCCCCTGGTCAGACCCCCATCCTGCCCCCTGGCCAGGCACCCACCAGCCCCCAGCAGCACCCTTCCCCCTGACCTAGCCCCACCAGCACCCTACCCCCTGGCCAGACCCCCACCAGCACCCTACTCCTGCCTCCTGGCCAGACACCCACCAGCACCCTGCTCCTATCCCCTGGCTAGACCCCCATCAGCACCCTGCTCCTGCCCCCTCCCTCCTGACCAGACACGTACCCCCAGCTTGCTCCTGTACCTTATTTTCCACCCAGATTCTGCCCCCCCCATCCCTATCCCACTCACTGGCAGCCCTATCCCGCACACTGGATCCCTCATTTTTGGCCCCACCTCAGAGTGTAGAGGGGCCCACAAATTCCACTAACCTGGGAACCCCAGAAGAGTTAATCTGGCCTGGGCCTGGAATGCCAGGGGAGTGAGATCTCTCAGTTGGGGCCACATCAGTGAGGCTTTGGAGGGGGTTTTTTTGCATCTCACTTGTGTGGTCTCAATTGATTTTTCTGTGGGTCAGTGACTGCTGACCCAAAACAGGTTCCCCACCCCTCCCATAAATAAAGACAATTCTGAAACGTTTTGTGTTGGACATAATATTTTATTTAAAAATGAAGTCTCACACTGCAAATCTGTGTCCTGAGCCCATCATACTCCCAACCCCCCTGCCCTGAGCTCTTCATACACTCCGTCCCAATCTCCTGCACCCCCACATCCACAAGCCTGCACCTTGCTCAGCACCCCAGCCCTCCACCTGACCCCAACACTCTCCAGCCTGGAGCCCCCCATGAACCAGCATCCCCTTCTCTACCTCCTCCTATACCCAGATTCCCCCCCAGAGCTTGTACCTCTCACCCAAATCCCTCATTCCCACCCCAGAGCCCACACCTCCTGCCTCAACCCAGTAAGAGTGAGTAAGGACTGGGGACAGCAAGTGGTGGAGAGGAGGGGAACGGAGAGGGCAGGGCCTCAAGGAAGGGGTGGGATAGATCTTGGCTTGCTCTGACATTTAAAAAGTGATCTTCGGTGTAAAAAGGTTGGTGACCACTGTTCTAGAGGCTGTGTCACATGACAATCTTAATCTTTAATTCCTGGAAGCTTCAGGACAATGTTGGAGGGATGGCAACCCTAGATGGTGAGAGCTGAATCTTCTGGATTCCAGATTAAACTTTTTTTAATTATTGCCATCTTGGTTTCAACATTAGTGACAAAAATGTATAGGCAATTCCACACATTGTATCAGATGTAAGAGTAATTAAAAAAGAAAAGGAAAATACTGACAACTTCACATATCAGGGACAAATGCAGAAACAACAAAAATCAAAAGCAACCATTGGAAATGAAGAGGAAACAGAAAGAGAGGCATTAAGGCCTTTTCTATAATGAAAAAAATCAGAGTTATCTAGCTACATCACTCAGACGTATAAAAAATTCACACCCCAGTGGAGGAAGCATCTACATGGCCTTAGGTCACATCTTAGGCACTGTAGTTTAGTCATAGTAGTTGATCTGTCTTGCCAAGTGGCAGTAGCTAGGTCAAATTCTTCCATCTATCTAGCTGTGTCTATACGAAGAATTAGGATGGCCTAATTATAGCACTATCATAAATAGGAGCTGCCAAGGAGAGTCTGACTTACCTGGAGAGTGAGGAAAGGATTAAGCAACTGGAGATACACGTGAGGGAGGGGGCTCGGGCATTCAGCCAACGAAATGCAGATAGGAATTTCAAACAGAGAAAGGGGGTTTTTCTTCCTCTCTTCTTTGTTTGAGATCAGAGCAGTTTTTTCCAGGTATGGAGGGAGATGGGCTTTCCCAGGAATGGACTTCTTGAAACGTGTAAGTAGGGAAAAGTTTAGATACTCTGTCAGGTTTTATTGTTTTCCTTGTTTGGGGGTTTGGAAATCTTGTCTGAGGTGGTTAGTTGTTTTTCTCTTTGTAACTAAGGATTATAACCCAGGGATTTCCCAAGTCTATTTCACCCCCAATGGCTTTTTAACACCCAGTCATTTACTATGCTTGCAACAGTAGTTTTGTTTTGATAATAAAAGTGTTTTCCTTTTTGTTTTGATTAACTGGTATTGGTTGATTGTTGTGTCCTTAAGTTTACATGCCCAGTTACCCAGGAAGAGTCCATTGTTCTCTGCAGATTCCCTCTGTTTTCCTAACTCCAAGCAAAACAGAGATTGGGATAGGGGGGAGAGCTTTGCCTTTGGGAGGGGATTCCCAAGTGATCTCTTCCCTGGAAAAGGGTTTATTTTATATTTTCTTTTATTCACTTGATAGTGCCGGCAAGAAATCAGTCTGTTACTTCTTGGATCTTAGGGGGACTGAGATTGAACAAATTTGTCTCGGAGTCAGACACACATTTTACAGTTTATTCTATGAGCCAATTCTGCATCTCGGCACTCGGCAGTGTCAGGTTGGGGAATTGAGCTGTGACAAGCACCCAGGAGTGTAAACATTTCACACCCCTGAGTTACTCACACTGGTTGAGTAACTTACCAAAGATCATACAGGGATTAAGCAGCAGACTAAGAAATAGAAAAAACACCTCCAGACTTGCAATTTTGAACCAAAATTTAAAAAAAAATAAATTACATAGAAGTGACTTGTAAAGGGAAAATAGTGGACTTATCCTTTTTTCCCTCTTTATGATGCATAATAAAAGCCTGAGTAGTTTTCTCTGAAGTGGAGAAAAAGGAGGAAGTTGGGGAGGGGTCTAGTTGCTTCTATTATACACTGGAGAGAGTTTGTGTATCTCTGTGTTCAAGAACTCCTCCTAAAAGGTAAGAACTATGACCATCAGATTCAGTATTCAGCTTCCTCATATCATAATTTAAAGCAAGATAAGGAAAATGGGATGTGCCTGGAATAGTATTTCTTTTCAGAAAACCATACAGAAAAGAGAAAGAATCACCAGGTAGGTAAAAGGGACTAGCTGGGGGACACCCTTTCCCCCCCGATCCAGAACAGCCCCATCCCTGAGAGTCCTATCTGGCACCCTGTAGGGAGAACAGAGGGCACTGAAGCTCCCCCCACCACATATTCATAGGGAACACTGCTGGATGTTCCCCATTCATCAGGGAACAAGGAGAAAGTGCACAACTTATTGCATTCCTCACTCTGGTTGGGCAGCATACGGGGCAGATGAACCTGGACCTGCCCCAGCTGGGAAACATGAACCCCTCCCCCGGCCATGCCTGCTGGAGCTGCAGCAGCCATGGAAAGGCACTTCTCACCTGGCCCCAAGCTAATGTGGTGAAAGAGGGCTGGTGTAGCCCTCTTTCCTTAGGGCAGCCTGTACACTGAACCCCTCATCCTCAGTCCCATTCCAGAGCAATGATTCAAACAAAGCATGTACATTTTCATTTTATTTTCCAAAAAAATAAAAAATTGATTTAAGGACCCAGCAATGCTGGGTAAATCTTCTAGTACTTTTCATATTATAAAAAGTGTTCTATCCTGCCCTCGCACATTTTTTTGGCACATCACCTTTCACATAAAGTTAATACTGAAATTGTATATTACACCAGATCATGACATTATATTGATTTAATTAAAAGAAAATGTTAGTGTGTTGATAACACCAATCTGCATGCCTAATTTCTCAGAAGAGATTTGTTTTCCATTGTAAATTAAATCTGTAATAAGGCCCTATCCAGGAAAAAAGAAATATTGCCTGCAAGGCTACTGGTCCAGTGGAAATTTGTTAAGCTCTCTTAACTATGCAAGTACAGAGACTCCTCCCTCTTCTGAAGGGACAAGTGTTCCTCTCAATTACAAAAGATACATTTAGCAGACATTCTGTGGTTACCCAGAACCATCTTCAGCCCATATCTAGCTATCAAGATTGACAGGAAAATCCAGGGTCATGCAGAGTTAGCCACACTTCCTCAGCATGTAAACTTCAAGGTGGATTCTTCTTTTGAATTTAAATAAGCCATGGCCTAAAGACACAAGAACTTCCTAACATGACAGCACCATTTCAAATGACAGAGAAGAGCTATGTATCCCCCACTAACACTGCAGGAAGGAGGAGTGTAGCCAAAAGACAACATACTTTAGAGAGAAGAAAGGTAGCCTGGTCAATACAGAAGCAGATGGAGCCTCCTTCCTAAGCTCTCGTATATTTTGAAGAGTTTGTTTGTTTGTGGATCTGTTTGTGCAACAAAGTCATACTTCAGGATTACCTACAGATACCAAATTTTACATAAACAATCCAGCCATTTAAATTAGTTAAATCTGCTACTTTTTAAACTGGAATATGCTGGGTGAAAGGTTTAAATAATTATTTTTGTTTTTCATCAGAAAAAAGGCATGACTATTATGATTAGAGTTCATAAAAATATCTGCTAACAAAATTAAAATCAAGTCGCCTATTCAACAGTCATTTTAGTGCAAAGAAAATTTTTACTGTTCAAATCACAAAATAATTCAAATTAGTTATGGAAAGACTAATGGAAACTTTATGAGTTTCTGATTCAAATTAACTATGTATGGTAATTATTCAAGAAAACGAATAATGTTTGAAGTTGAAATACTACAAATTTAAAAATTCTTTTACTTCCCTTTTGCAAGCACATTAATAAGAAATTCTATTAAATATATTTAAGTTCTTGACCTTTCCTATAAGTGTAATCTATGGAAAATTACTTTGCCCGGTTAACAATAGACTTCACCAGCTAGTTCTAAATAAAGGTTCTCTCTATCCAACCAGTAAGATAAATTGCTGTTTTAGTTTCATACTCCGCAAACAGGAGAGAAGAGAATTTTCATGGTAAGCATTGGAATAGTCTGAATTCATTTTATTTATACCTCTCTAAAAAGCAAGCCCCAACCCTGCTCTCCCCAGGCAAATGCCCTATCCAAATGCTTCTTTAAAATACTGCCAGTTCTCCTGGACTCCTTTCCCCTTCATATTAGCATCCCAGAGGATCCTTCCCAACAGTTTTCTGAGGGAGTCAAAGTCTGCTTTTCTGAAGTCCAGGGTGTGTATTTTGCTGCTCTCCTTTCTTCCTTTTGTCAGGATCCTGAAATTTACCATCTCATGATCATGCACTTTCCTTAGTAATATATCTTAAATGTAATGAAAACTGACAGCCAGAACATAATCTTACTAGACATGTAAAAAAATGGTTAAAAATGTATCTCTAAGTAACCATTAAAAATCCTAGCACTTGCATGGTTACATGCGCTGCAAGCTGTCCAGTATAAAGCTTATACAAGTTGAACCTCCGAAATCCAGGACAATCTAGTTCAGCAACATCTGTGGTCCGGCAGGATGTTGCTGCCGGACCAGAGATGTTGCTGCTGGACCAGAGATGTTGCTGGATCACAGAGCCCCGGTGCCTACGAGTGCAAACCCCATCCGGGGAGCCCCAGCCTGCGAGGCAGCAGTGGGACTGGCGAGCCCCATACCCAGGGAGCCCTAGCAGGGCGGGGCAGCAGCAGGGCAACCAGCGGCAAAAACGGGGCAGCCAGAAAGCCCCGTCCCCGGGGATCCCCGGAAGAGCGCAGCAAAAGCAGGGCAGCAGGCAAGCCCCATCCCTGGAGAAGCAAGGCAAAAGCAAGGCAGCAAGCAAGTCCCATCCACGGGGATCCCCGGTCAGGCAGGGGAGAAGTGGGGCTGCAGAGGCTGGGGAGCTCCATTCCCAGGGAGCCCCAGTGGGCCAGAGCCGAAGTCTGGAGGCTGGAGTCCAGTGGCAGTAGGGCCAAAGCAGAGCCAACCGCAGGGAGGAGGAACATCCTGGGAGGCCTGTGGCAGGGGACCTCCCCTGATCTGGCAAATTTCCTCATTCGGGATGGGTCAGGTCCTGAGAGTTCTGGACAAGGGAGGTCCAACTTGTACTGCCGAGACCTCAGCGAAGCCAGCTCCCTTACATCCCTAAATCAAACACCAGGATTATAAAAATGTACAGAATTTTTCTTCTTCTACAAAAATCTATTTATATACAAGTTTTGGAAAGTGGCAGATCTCTTCAAACTTCCTTGTAGAGGTTACACACAAAGGAGGATTACAAATCACTTAAAAAAACAAGTTCTCTTATATTTGTTACTGATATCACCATTTTAGATCACTAATACTGAATTTTAATCATTTAGTTATTTTCCATCATTAGTACAACTTGCTTGCTTTGTGAATTTCACTCATTCGGGTCAATAAAAAACAGTATTGTCAGCTTTTAGCCAGTTTCACTCTTTTTTCCACCTACAGTAGCAAAGTCCTGCAATAATTATGTATTAATAACTTAAGAATATATTTAAATTTAACACTCTGTCATTTATATTTAATGATACACTTATGAGGCTTTGTAATTTGTATTTATTTATTTTATTGCAAGCTAATTTGTGGCCTAAACCAGTGATCCTCAAATGGGGGTACTCAAAAATGTTTCAAGCAGTATATCAAATCATCTGGACATTTGACTAGTTTCACAACCAGCTACAGAAAAAGCACTAATGAATCGAACACAAACTAAAATTTCACACAATGACTGATTTATACTTCCCTACATACACTATACGATGAAATGTAAGTTCAATATTTATATTCCAATTGATTTATTTTATAATTAAATGATAAAAATGAATAACAAAGTTATTTAAATAATTTTCACATTAACTGGTTCTTCAAAATCTGATATTAACATGTTTACATTTTCATTATTATGTACATTTCCTGTTATAAAAAGTATGATGGTCTTTAAGCCATTGTTTATCTGTGTGCTGTTTAACTCTTTCCTAACTAGCTTGCTAAAACAAACAGTCATATCAGAAAGCTACATTAAAACCCATTAAAGGTTTGCGTACACAATGCACACCATAAATCCAAAATACTCCATTCAATGAGTAGAAATGCATATAGCCATTCTGAAATTTAATCTCCCCCACTTTTTACAGATTGCCTGCTTTGCTTCCCTGATCAGTTATAAAAATTGAATGCAAAGCTGTTTCTGTTTTCATCAAAACTTTTACTGTCACCATTTTATTCAATAAAGTTGCAGTTCCTTTTGAAAGAATTTTTTTCAATTGTTATATTGCCATCTAGTGGTTTATTTCAATATTAAGCATTCTAATAACCAAAAATGCTAATATCATTGACTTTACAAATGAGCATCTTAAGAAAAGCAAACTTTTGTGTAATATTCTTTTCTGTTCTGAACAACATAACTAACAAAGGTAGTTTAGCAGGAAATGCTGAAATCATTAAACCTAAAATAATACGCTCTACTTCTCAAGTAAAAAAAACTTCCTGTGGGCAGGCAGAAAAAGGTATGTGATTTTGAAAAAAGTCATTAAGGCTAGGCCATAACCTACAGAACTACAATATGATCAACACATTATTAGACATACCAGCTTTCATAAATTTGCCATGAGAGATGCAATTTCGAAGTGAAATTAAGCCCCACTTATGATCCCGTGCTAGAACTAAAAAAAACCCCAAAAAAACAGAGTTCTATTGCAAGATCACAAGTGAAGCTTAATTTACTTAGTAATCACTGTCAGCTCCCCTGTCCCCACCACCCAGGGCTAACAGCAGGAATCCCTCTTCACAAGCTCCATCTGTCAGCCCCAAGCACAGCTGGGCTCCCACTGACAGCCCCAAGCAGCTTCTCTCCAGCCAGCCCAGGAAGTGGGAGGGGGCACCCCATTGACACACATCCCAGATCTGAAGAGAGTAAAGAAACCTTAAAGGAGCAGAGATGAGGCAGGGAGGTCAAAACTATGGACTGGGGATACAGGGCTCCTTAAGTGGTTAGGGTGGGAGCTGACAGGGTGAGTGCTGGGAGGGTGAACTGAGGACAGTAGTGGGTTAATGGGGCAGAGGACTAACATGATGGGGTAGTGATGAGGAAGACTGGGGGATTGAACTAAGGGGAGGACTGAATTGAGGGGGGAGGCTGGGAAGGGACAGAAATGATAGGGAACCGAAGGGCAGGGTTAATTGCTGGCTAGGAGATGGACTGATATGGGGTTGAGAGTTCCTACAACAGAGGCCAGTATCACCTTACTCAGCACATGCACGAAAGTGGTCAACACTAATTGTTACATGCATACACTATGGGGATGGACAAGGGGAAGTCAAATATCAGGAGATTGTCCTAAAATACAATATAATTTTTTAAAGAAATCCAATGGTGTGGGGGTGGGAATCTGACAATTTTTGATCTCTTGAGGTTGGCAATACTGCATTACTCTCTGACCACTCTGGAGGCAAAAATTGTACTAGGTGAAAAAGTTTTAATAACTGATTTTAAAAATGTTTTTTAACACAATCTTTCCTGTACCATAGGGATGCCATATGTGCAGCCAAGGAGTCTGCTTTTTCCCTTCAGTTTGTGCAAAAATCATCAAGAAGACAGCTGTACTCAACTACAAATTTTGTAAGGCTGGCTCTGTAGTAGACTCCTTGGCTCCTCAGGACCAAGATCCACAAATAATTCACCTTGACTAATCCCTGCTCCAAAGAGTTTACAGTCTTCTACAAAAAACTAGATAGAATACAGAGATATATATTTTATGCATTGCAAAAAAGGAACACATTTGAAGATAAAAAGTTCTGATAGCAGTTTTGGTTAGATAACTGAAGAAAAATAAATTTAAAATTATTTCTTTATATTTATTAATTTTCTCATGCCTTGTTGCTACTCCAAACAAACAGCCCTTTTCATTTTGATCTATATCAACACACAATTACAGCTAAAGAGAACTGGTTTTGTTGATTCCAGTTTGCTATCTAGTTGAAATTACCTCTACATTTAGTACAGTATCTCTTGGTAACCAAGAAAATCATGTGGTGCTTAAAGATACACAGCTGATTGCATAGACAAAGAGACACTCTCCTTGATCCCTTTTTAATGTCCCTTTGCATAGGGACTGGCTGACAGAACATAGATTTTAGTTACATTTTGTTAATCAGAAAATAAAAAATCCTGTTTTCCATGTTTGTTTTCACAAAGAAAAAACAATGTATAGGTTCCATTACCACCACATTAAATAAAATCATGGAAGTAGGAAATCAGACACAAATAAATCCACAATAAACAAACCCACAGCCAGCATATTTCATCAAGTAGTTTTGGTATTAAACAGTATTTTTCTAGTACCCAAATACAATTCTCATCATTTTTGAAAATTTTAGGATTTATAGTATCTTGTAATTTCTGAATTATTTATTCTTATCCCTTGGGCTTTGTCATAGCTGGTTTCTTATATAAGTGTGTTCTAGGGAACTCAACATACATTATGCAAAATGTACAAATTGGTAATACCACAAACTACTTGAGTGACTGAGTAAGTTATACACAAAAGGTAGAAGAAATACTGATATTTAAATCAAAATATTCTAAATAATCCATCACCTGCTTATTATCTTTAAAAATGAATGCTATACTGAGATCTAAATAGATATCAATAATCACGATTTCATTACAATGAAAATTTTTAAAAGATCACCTGCTCTGTAAAGATTTATGGATCATAGTACGTGTAGTTTAAGCAATCATTGCACAAAATGCCTGAAAATAGAAGTTATATACTATTTCATGCTGCTCCTTTGATCAACTTTCCAGAATTTATTTCAAGAATGAAAACCAACTATTTAAAACCACACAGTGAACTTGCTATTTAAATACCATTTCCATTCTCTTCTAGAGGAAGATAACTATTCAGTATGCAATGCAACATAGCTTTGTCTACTCTGAATATATATAACAGCCTCTCGTGCTTTGTATATTAAGACAGATTCAAACAAAGGATGTTTTCTTATGAGAATGAACAAATTTCCTAAACAAGTCCTAAATAGCTACTTTATATGTGAAAATAAATCCAAAAATCATTGCACAGATTATCAGCACTAAGATTTTGAATCTATAGAAGGACCTGATGAGGCCAATTTACATCATAACTCAATGTCTTCTATTTTCCTACTCTATACCATCATAGGTGCCATATATAAACTCATTTTTTTAAAGTATCCAAGTTAAGATCAAATAGGTTTTTTTAATTCATATTTCCATAGGAACTCAAATTGGCCTCCTGAAATTTCTTCTTTTCTTTCTAGCTGCAGAAAAAAATCCATTCACCTTGGCATAATGTCTGATTATGTTGTTGTCCACTTGACAGAAAGAGCATTTACTATGGAGGAAAGTTAGATCTGCAGTTAGATCAGCAAAGCTTTGCCATCCAAAATTATATGCCTATGCCATGGGGAGAGAGATGGAATCTGGAGTGGAGGGTTGTTTACCTGTTCCCATCATCCACCTCAAAAAAGTATAGGCACTCCATTAATAAAGAACACGCTGAGTTTGGAATAGAAGTTAATTCATCTCACTTTATTAGAAGCTCTCAATTGTAGTCATGATAAAACTACTCATTAAAGCAATATTCAACAACTATTATATTGTTTTCAACTCTAGCCCCCACTCCAAATAAAAAAAGTTATCTATACCTCTGCTACAGTCAGCCTACTGGAAATTGGAAATCAGCTTCCTGTGGATCCCAGAGAAAGTCAAGACTGCAGTCAGAGCCAGGAGCAAGTTCTTCTGGGCCACTTAAGGGAATCCAATCCATTTGGCTAGAAGGGAAAATCAGTCTGCTCTAAGTTCCCAAGTGCTTACAGTCCCAGCCTGCTGATGTTTTCTAACAGAAAAAAATACAGTAGAGGAGCTGACAGATAAGGATTAGAGGCACTAAGAATGTTCTCTTTAACTCACCAATTCCTGCAGGTTTCTCAGGGTTACTCTACACCAGCGGTTCTCAAACTTTTTGGGCTCCGGAGCCCTTTACATGCGTAAAAATTTATCTGGAGCCCCAGCGGTCCACTGGTTGTATGTGATGTACTTATGTGGAGCCTCAGCGGTCCACTGATTGTATGTGTTGTACCGATCGATGTTTCCAGTTTGTCAACCTCGCAGAGACCCTGGAGATGTCTCGCGGACCCCCAGCACAGTTTGAGAAACACTGCTCTACACTAATGTGCTACATCAGCACATCTGGTGAAGCTCTCCTGTTGGCATAATTTCTTCTCCTCAACAAGAGGCAGAAGCTATGTCAATGGGAGAGCATCTCCCATCAACATAGCATGGTGTAGATACCACTTTAAGTCAATGTAACTTACATTGTTATTTTCACATCTCTAAGCAACATAACTTACTTCAGCTTAAACAACAGTAACAGACGCACCAATGGCCTCAGTTAAGGATTTTAAAAAAGATTTAAATAGTTAACTGGTTAAACAATTAACATTTTAACATTTAACCTGTTAACTACCTCCCTGGCCTCTGCCACTTGAATCTGCTGGTCTGCCCAAGCCGAGTTCAACCGGCAGGCGTTGGGGGTCGGCCAAAGTGGCAGACCCACCTACTTGCTCTGCATGCATTCAGGGCCACAGTTCTGCTACATGGCCAGGGCCAGAGTCTCGCTGGTGGGCCACAGCCAGGACTGCCTGCACTGAGTTGGAGCGCCCAGGGCCACGCCTGCCACCCTGAAGCAGGCAGGACCCCATCGGCCGCCCCCATACAGGCCAGGTCCCACCAGCAGACGCAGGTACAGCCATGCCTGCCACCCTCAAAGGCAGACTGGACTCAGCCAGGGCTGCTCCAGCCCGCCATGACTGGTCCTGAAACCAGTTACTCAATAAGCATTCCAGTAAGCGTAATGCTTACCGGGTAATTGGTTAAACAGTTAATTTTTTACATCTCTAGTCTGAGTCATACCTAGTACTCCAGTAGCGGACTGTCTAGCTGATTTTTTATTTATTTCTATGTGGAGCTAGAGAGAAAGCTTGTTTACACCACACACATCGCTTGTCTAGAGAGCAAAATATCCCATATATACCAGTGTTTCTGGACTTTTATCTATAGAAGCCTTCTCTGCAGCAAGTGCTTCCCCTGCTACCTCCCCTTGTTGCTAATACAAGCTGAAAATTACAAATAATTATGCATGTAATCAGCAAGAAGAGAACAGGTAGGGAAGGAACTTTTAATCTTGTTAACTACTACAGTTCCCAACAAATTTTACATGTTTTAAAAAGGACATTTTTCTGTCATATCATCATCCACATCACAACTGGTTTACAACTGGATCGACTAACTTATCTGTGCACCTTCTATTGCTCTGTGGTCATGATCACCATGTGCCATCTTCCTCATTTAAATGTTGCTCCGAAGCCAAGTGCACCCCATTTGTGAGTAAACACTCCTATAGTCACATACCCCTCTCAGCGTTCTAGCAGCCAAGCCTCAAGTTTCCATATGGATGCATGCAGCCATCATTCGTTTCCTTAAGACTTGGAGAGAGAAGCCTATCTAGTCCTGCCTTTAAAGTTGCCAAAAGAATCCACATAGGAGCATATCATACAAAAAATAGAGGAGACACTACTGGGTCAAGTTCCAGTGCTTAAAGAAACAAAAGGAGCTTATGCAGAATTAAAAAAAAAACACAAAACCAAGAACAGCAACAAGACCTCCAGTAATGCTCCCATTGCCAGCCCTTTTTATCACAAGCTCTGATGGATTTCGGTAGAAGAGACCACTCTTAACCATGATATATTGTGGACAGAACCAAAGGCATCCCAGAGACCGAGGAACCCAACTTCCAAGGAGGAAAAGATTTCCACAGAAAGCCAAGATTTCTTCCCCTGCCAAGAGTCCAAAGTAGACCCAAAAAAAGAGGCCATATCAGATAGGGATGTCAATGAGTAGTCGACTAGACAAATGACCAATAAGCCTAAGTTTATCAGTTAATCTTGTTGATTACTCACATTTCTCCATCCCCTTGATGCCTCTATAGCAGAGGCAGCGGCGGAGGGGGGGGGGGGGGCCACAAGCCAGTTTAAAAGCACAGGCAGCAGTGGGGGGCAGGGAAGGCTGCCACAAGGAGTGGCCTCTGTCTGCTGCGAGCCTGGGCATCCTGCAGAGCAGCCAGCTTAAAGGCAGCTCCCCAATGGCACTGGCACAGGCTCCCACCTCCCCACCCCCTGCTGCCTCTGATACAGGGGCAGCAAGGGGGAGAGTGCATGTAGTTGACAGGATTAATCTATATGCCCAGGCTTATCAATTAGTTACCTAGTTTTCTACATGTTGACATCCCAAGGGAACAATTATGATTGCCTTTGTATTATGAGCTACAGATATATATGGTATATCTGTAGTTCTAAACTTATGCTGTGTTTCTGGATGACACCCACAGACTGGCATCAGCACTAGGCCTCCTTGATGGCCAACAATGTAAGCCATCGATTTAAACCAATTTTTAATAAAAAACCATGGGTTTTTACAGAAAAGTATTATTCTGTTTTTTCTGATTTTCACCTTACTTTTCTGCCATTCAAATACATTAAAAATTGTTTTATTAGGAAAACACAATACTTTGCATGAGATACATGTATTACAATAACACATTAGTCTGTGTACATATGCAATGACACCTGCTGAAGTAAGGTTATGCATTAGTCAAGAAAATACAAACAAATGGGCACACGTGCAAGCTCTGAACATAGTGATGAATCTCAAGCCCATCCGCTTGAAATGTGTTTGTGATAGCAGATAATGGTTTAAAGATCTGACATACTAAAATGGGGAGAAAATAACCATCTGTACTTGAATACTTTTTAGAACACCAGAATGTATTTTAAATTTTAAAAACAAAAAAGGAGAAGAGGATGAAGTTGAGTGTACACACTGCAAATAGTGTAGGCCAAATTATTAAATGTAAATATTTATAGTTCATAGTTCTAGTCTACAACAGTCAACTGTTTATTCAAATGAGAAGTTTCATTTGGTGATTAGAGATACACTGTTTTCTTAAACTTAGAGAGGGTATTGTGTTTGAGTTATTTTAATTCTGCAGCAAACCACATTGAATTCCATTCAACAAAGCATTAATTTACTGAATACTTTTTCTTCCTCCTTCCATCCATCAAAATAAATCCCAATATTTACCCAGAAAAAATTAATAGTGTTCCCACCAATTTTCACTGTTTTTGTTGTTGTACAGATTGAACCACTCTAATTCAGCACCCTTGGGACCTGACCAGTGCCGAAACAGAATTTGTCAGCCCACGGGAGGTCAATGTTGTCTAGTAGCATTACCAACACTTCCACCGCTTATTGGGCTCTTAGAAGACATTTGGGGTAAATCAAAGCTAAACAACAGCACAGAACACTCAGAGCCAAGACTGGTGGCTGTAAACAAACTTGATGAGACTGCAGGAAACTTGAACACATCCATTGTAACTGGACATCCGATTAACTAAAATCATGGTGTACCATGGATGTTGCCGAACTAGAGAGTGCCAGAATAGAGAGGTTCAATCTGTAATGATAAACACCAATAAATTCCCAGGAAAAAATAAATAAATTAGAAACCAAAACCAAAGGGCCCTATATGTGTTACAGTAGACTAGTGGTAAATGTCTGGTAACATGCATAGTCTGTTAATTAAAGGCTGAATTTGGCCCTTAATTAACAGAATGAGCCCTGAAGGAGAAATTGAGATGCGCATATCCATAACCACAAAGCACCACAAGGAGGTCAAACTACTTTGGTCAGTCTGTTTTTTAAACACGCTGACTGAAATTTTACCTCAGTATTTTAACTGTGTGGAATTATTTATACCTCATATTAAAAGCTTTCAGAAGCTTCGGGGGTAGCCGAGTTAGTCTGTACAGGATGAACCTAAAAAAACAACAGTCTGGTAGCACTAAAGAGTAAGTCTAGATTACATGCCTCTGCCGACAGAGGCATGTAAAATAGGCTATGCAACATAGTCAATGAAGCGGGGATTTAAATATCCCCAGCTTCATTAAAATAAAAATGGCCACCGCGCTGTGCCGGCTCAGCTGATTGTCAGCACAACGCGCGAGTCAAGACGCAGATCGGTTGGCAGGGAATGCCTCGAGGCATAAGGGAGCGGTCGACAAAGGCTTCCCCTGTTGACCGATCCACATCTTGAATCGAGCGCTGTGCCGACTATCAGCTGAGCCAGCACAGCGCGGCAGCCATTTTTATTTTAATGAAGCCGGGGATATTTTAATCCCCGCTTCATTGACTATGTCGGGTAGCCTATTTTACATGCCTCTGTCGGCAGAGGCATGTAATCTAGACGTACCCTTAAAGGCTAACAAAACATGTAGATGGTGGTATGAGCTTTCATGGGCACAGCCTACTTCTTCAGGTGACCAGAGTATTCAGATTTTAATGGAGCAAAAAAGTCAGGAAATTCAGAATTAAGGATCCCACAGCAACTTTACCCAGGCTCTATGATATAAATGCATAGAGTATTTGCATACAATAATACATTGTTTCCCTACTTATACAGTGTGGAAGAGGAAGGGCCACAGGGGAGAGAAAAGAAGAAATGGAGAAAAATACCTCACACTGGATTTACCCTATAAAGTCCTCTGTTAATATATTTCCAGCATTTGTAGCAACCTTTAAGGGAGGCAACACACAACAGCAACACCTCAAAAATATAAGGCTGCAATCTCATGGCCTATCATTCTCTTCTGCACTCCTGTCACCCTTTGCCACAAAAACATACAACCCACAAGCAGCCACCTATGAACATCCCCACATAGCATGTCACCTTCAGGTGAGTGACAGGGGAAAACAAAAAACAAAAAAAGCAGAGACCACAAATAGGGAAAAGATATGAAGAAAAGATGAGACAAGAAGATAGATAGAAAAGGAAAAATAGCATGAGAAAGGACCTCCTAGGCAATCAAATCCAGTCCTCTGCTATCACAGAAACCTCAGTCATATAACCGCATTTATAAATTTATCAAATTCCATTTAAACCTAGCTAGGTCCAGGCAAGGGGAAAAGGAAAAGTGAAAAATGACAACTGTTCCAAGAAACAGAACAAGGGAAATGCAACCCTTTTGGACAATTAACAGAATATACTGATAATGTGGTACAATTTTTACTGAGGCTTGTGTTTGCTAGTTTCCAAATAAGCAATTCCAATATTACAAATTAACAAGCAGATTTTATAAATGTACAAATTCTGACTTATCACTACAGCAAATACCACAGAAAGATTACAAAAAAACCCCACACACAACACAAGGACTTCAGCAACACTGGGGTATAGTCAATGGATAGAATACTTACAGTTTTAGAAATCTGGCAAACAACAAGACACTCAATACCATAGTTTAAAGTCAATATTATTTTCCTATCCCAAAGACAAAGAAAAACTCAGTCTCCCAAAATCTTAGAAAAGTGTTTTTATTGATAGCTTTTTAGGTGAGAAAAACTGAAACTGCACTGTCAATAAGCAGTTTTATTTCTCAAGAGTTAGAGATTTCTTCATGATTGCTTTTTACAGGGACACTCCAAATAAGATTCTCTTAGAAGTGACACTAAACATGATACTTCAGTGAAACACGTTTGTTCTTTGTCCAGAATATCTATACACTGTCAAAATTTGCCAATATATTTGCTGAAAAGGGACAAACATGATGGTAGCAAAACCAAGGGTTATGTTTTCTAATGAATATAATGAGTTTCAGTAATCTGACTCCCACCGTTATCAAGAACTATTGGCTCAAAGTCCATGAAGGCTTAGAAAATATGCAATGAAATAACAAGATACTATTTTCATAGAGTACCTTTTATTAACTTTAACTTAGTCTGAAAATCTCATCTTCCCAAACAAACACTGCTAGACAAAAATTTGTCAGCAATGTTGCCATGTTACGCTACCTATAGACTGTTCCAATATTTTAGCCCATCATTGCTCTTCTACCTTACCTTTCATATACCACCTGGACAGTAACTCCCAGGGATGGGGCTCTGATGCCAGGAGGCCCCTTAGCAATTTAGACATTGACAAGCACAATTGTACAACACCAATGCTCCAGAAACATTAACAAAGGCACACCTCTTAAGTTTTTAGGGGGATGATGGTTCACAGAGCCATAGAGAGTGAAGCTAGGCACTGTGTGGAAAATAAATGGGGAGAACAGGAGGTTTGGTAAATGAGTTGAAATGAACAGAAGATGACACCAATTATAAAATAAAAAATTAAGTTTAAGAAAGAAGAGAACACTGAGTACAGAGACTAAAGTTGGGGAGGGCTGAGTAGAGAAGTATATACATTTTAAAAGTTGTAGAACACATTGGTGTTCCAAGCTTGAGTGTGGCCTCTAGACTCTACTGGAATAAAAATAATTATTAAAATGATAGTAGAGGAAAAAATGTAAAATGTGAGTTAAGCAGGATTAGAACAGGAGTAAAGGAATACAAAAATAACTGATACATCTTTTTCCCCCAATTCTTCACGTATACTTGGTTATTTTTGTGAGATCCCTCTGAGCAGTCATGCCTTACTTTGTGTCTTTCAAGACCTTAACACTCAAAAATGTGTTATAACCACAAATATTCCCAGGGGAAACATTATGATTGATTCAAATATTTGTAAAGAAATGAAAGCTGGTTAATTTCTAATTTCCATGAAACCAGGCTGGCTAGTATTGTGTTTCCCTCTTAACAACAAAGTCCCATTCCAGCTATCCCATTCTATTGCACAAGATGAGTGTTAGTCTGACCAACCTATATAACTACCCTGATCATCCCACATGTCCTTATTAAATATTGACATAACATCAGCTTCCTTCCTCACCAGTTTTTCATAATTCATTAAAAATTAACATCAGCTTTCAAAAGAGCTCCTCAGCCAGTTCTTATATGACTGAAAGTCTCTGTACTGTGACAGCAAAACTGCTCCTTGTGATAGGCCTGGGCTACTTTACATTATGCTGAACTCACTGTGTGTATCTTTTTATGACAAGCTCTTCAGAACAAGAAATAACCCCTCATTTATTTTCATAGTACCTATCAAACTGAGGGTAGCCCAAGAGATGAATAGTGGAAATAGGGCAATTTTTATTAGATATCCCATATCTCTAGAACCTCTCCATTTGGTATAACAGATCATGAAAGATAATCAGATAATTCACTGGTTCTCAAACTGTGGTCCGCAGACCTTCTAGGTGGCCTGTGGCTCAAACGCAGCTCACCTTCTTCCCCCCGCAGCGGGGAGCTCGTGCTGGCGCTCCAGCCTCATCCTCCCTTCCTTCCACCCCCCATGAAGTTGGAGCACCATCATCGGCTTCCTGCTGGGGAAAAAGGGGGAAGAAAAAGCCCCAAGCTTCACTGCATGATCCGGCTTGCGGGGAAGAAGCGCTCCCCCTCCCCCAGCTCAGGGAACAGCAGCACACAGATGCACTGCCTGGAGGCTTTCCCCACTGCTCCCACTGGCCAGAATCCGGACTATGGGAGCAGCGGGAGGCCGTCCCTGGGACCAGCACGGGGCACAAAGGCAATTAAGTGCCCCCCACCCCCTCATGCCCAGACCCCACACCCCCCCCTTGTGCAATTGCCCCCTACTGAGACTCCACACTCCCAACCTGCTCCTGCACCCTCCCCCCTGGCCCAGACACCTATCCCCAGACAGCTCCTGCACACTCCCCCCTGGCCAGGCACCCTACCCCCAGTCTGCTCCTGCACTCTCTCTTGCTCCTGTACTCCCCCCGCCAGCCAGATACCCTACCCACAGCTCGCTCCTGCACCCTCCCCCCTGGCCAGACCCGCTAGCTCCAGTCCACTCCTGCACCCACCCTTGCTCTTGCATCCACCCTACTTCCTGGCCACACACTACACCTTCCCTTGCTCTTGCCTCTCCCCCTGGCCAGACACCCTAACCTGGATGGAAGGTAGGGTACAGATCTTGCACCCTCACTCCCTCCTGCACCCCACATCCCACCCAGATCCTGCATCCCCATTCCCCTCGCTGGCAGCCCTGTCCCACAAACCGAACCCCCCATTTTTGTCCCAACCCCAGAGCCTGGGGGGCCCCACAAAATCCACTAACCCTGGAACCCTAGAAGAGTACATCTGACCTATGGGAAGCCCAGAACCGCAATCCTCTCCTTGTCCTTCTTTCCCTCTCCCCCGTGGGGCTGGAGTGCCAGAGGAGTGAACTGTCTCAGTTGGGGGCTACAACAGTGAGGGTTCAGGGGGGTTTGGAGGATTTTTTTTGGCTTCTCACTTGCGTGGTCCCCAACTGATTTCTCTATGGGTCAGTGGCCCCCAAACCCAAAAAAGGTTCCCCACCCCTTCCATAAATAATGAAAAAATGGGAACCTTTTGTGTTGGACATAAATTAGTATTTTACTTTATTTAAAATGAAGTTTGATAAACATGCGAAAGTTAAAGCACATAGTCTGTTTAATAATTTAAATTAATATTTTCTTTCTTATTGGTTAAATTAAACCATTATCCCTAGCTGCAGCACTAGTAAAACGGTTCAGGCATAATTATGTAATTAACCTCCAGTTTCCATTAGCAACTGTTGATCCACGGAAAGGTTTGCATTAAGCCAGGTTGGCCACGGGCCAAAAAGTTTGAGACCCACTGCATTAGAGCATGGCTTAAGGGCCATCTCTTCTAGCTGAAGGGAAGGATGGAGGGAATGTTATTTGACATTGGTAACTACAATAAGCAGTATTTTTCAGTGCATCATATGAGTTCAGAAAACTTGGTATTATTCATTCTTCTGTTGTGCAGATGTTTACATATTTCTCCAGGGTGTATCAACTGAAAGTACAGGATCTGTTGCATTAGGCATGAAATAGCCACTGCTGTGCTATGGGACATTAGTCAGGGTAAAAGAAATCACTCCATCCTGTGCCATTGACTGCCTCAGCCAATGTAGACCAAACTCAGAAATAACATTAATGCAAAAGGTTAAGGATATTTGTAACTAAGATAAATATGTTTTTAAACCGATGCCAAAAAGCCAGCAAGCCAAAAAGCTTACTAACAACAGACCAGAGAACAATGCTCTCAAGTTCACTGCACCTCAATAGGAGAAACAGGTTGATACTGAAGGACAAAACAGAGATATTCATTAGCACAAAAAGATCTTGGATTATTTCCTCCAATCAGATAGTAGCAGAATGGTGACACAATCCACTTCTCTATGCCTTTGACTTCACCAGGCAGCCTAAATTTTGTGGCTATCAGCCTCTCTACCACACCAGAATATCAGCAGACACAACATGTCTGAAATTGGGAATGAAACTTATCTGAGACAAGTCTGATCACTCAGTAGAGCAACTAACATACACAGTATGGAACATTTATTACTGTAAAATGGGGCTACTTCAGAATTCAGTTGTCACACTTAGTCTTCATAATCTATATAAGGCCATACATAGGCAGTTCTGCTCCCCCTCCAAACCTCTTCCTCTAAAACCTAAGAAAATGTTATAAATGATCAAAATGTATAATTTCATATTGTAATAAGCAAACTGGCATGTGGCTAGATATAAAGGTCTTATATATTAGAAAATTTCAGAATTCATGAAAGATACATTGGCAGAAGACTAGACCGACCACCTTATTTTATCTACTGCATATTCCACAGCTTGTAGTTCTTGAGTGTCCAATGGTTAAAACTTGCCATTACTCTCCACCAGATTTATCTGTTTGAACACAGGCTGCAAGATACTCTCCTCCATTCCATGATACCTTGCTGTAGCTAAAAAAACAAATAAATGACAGCTTCCTCAGCTGTCCTCTTCTAGGGGAAAAGCAGAAGGCATTTCAGAGGGATAGAAGATGTGCCTTTCAAAATTCATGGCCAGATCTTGGCCATGTGGTTTACATTAATTTAGAGAGTTTTTTGAGAATAAAATAGAAAAATCAGAACAAAACATGGGACACACCACTAATGTTTCCCGCCCTTCAACATGAAGGATTCACCTTCCAGTCCAACTGCATGTGAAAAGGAGTGCAAATTGTACTTCCTTGTGCCTGCAAAGGCAAATTAAAATAATGCATTTTTAGTGGACATATTCTGAACCAACCTGTAGTTGTAAAAGCAACTGACATACTGAAGACAATGTAGTACAATTACTTCAGATTTAACCTGATGCATAGCATATCTCTTTACTAATTAAACTATTTAGTGCCTGATGAGCAGGTTCTCACAAATCATCATAAAAGCACTGAATGTTAGCAAATTTTGACTTCAAAGAATTCAGAGATTGATGTTTTGATACCTTAATCAAAATATTTAGTTCCAACACTCCTACTTGAAAGTTTTCCCAAAAAGAAATGTTACAGCTTCCAAAGCATTTCTTATTTCAGAAAGCCAATGGTTTCATTCCTGGAATGATTTCCTAGGATGAGACACTGTAAGTCTCAGCAAAGAGAACAATGCACTGCAAAACACCTGCTGTTTTTCACTATGAGGTTTACTGTACATTGCATGGATTTCACAAACAACTTTTGTATTCATGTGATAAATTTAAACACTCAAGTTTGAAAATTTTGTCCTTAGTATATTATAGGACTATAAGGGCTTACGATTCAGTTGAATAGGAGAGCCAAACAGAACCCAGCTAGCACTTCTGCTGACCCTAATGCTGAGATATAAAGCACAGTAAACAAGCATGTTTACTAAAGAGTAGACAAAGAAATGACTGAAGGTATCATTTCACAGTCCCTTTGCAACTTAGACCGCAGTTCAACACTATTACACAGAGTTATATCAACAGCTTTGATTACCTCCTTGCCTCACACTGGGATTTATAAATGCAATTTGTACATTGTGCATACCCAATCCACTCATTATTATGTGATCCCAATATGGTAATGTTTGGGTTAAAAAAAGCCAAGGAATGTGAAAATTCTCACAACATACCATTTCCAGAAACTAAGTTGAATACTAACTAACAAAATTTTGGGATGAAAATACTCAATATTCAGAAGAGCTACACATCTTTAAGAAGTTTTTGTTAAGATGTTATATTCTTGCCCCAAAGAGTAAGCCTGGGAAAATTACTAGATAATGTAAAAGAGTTAAGGAGACAAGAAATTATACACAGTAGAAAAGAAATGAAAGCTGTTTGCAGTAGCAAAGCCACTGTTTCCCAAGGCAACAGAATAGATTGGGGCACTGCATCTGGAAATGCCAACTCAGTATGGCAAGCGGCCAGCAACAGACTGTGCCAGCAGCAGGCTGGACACTCATTCCTATCAGCACCCAGTAAGCCCACTGGTTTAACATTTTTAAAAAAATCTAGTTCTGTGCTAATATATTTTAACAACATCATTTAATTAATTAATTCACCAAAACAGTCACAAGGCAGCACTCACCAAAAGCATACTAACCATTGTATTTTTTTTAACTGAAGCAGCAGTTAAAGTTACCACATCTAAACACATACTGACTCATGCAAATTGATTTTTTTTTAAACCCAAAATACAGAAATAACAAAGTTTCTACACAATGTCAAGTCATCTCTGAGAAATCGGTATTTTTCAAGTGACAAACAAAAGCATACAATCTCTGTGTAAGACGATCACAAAGTTTCCTTCCACAATGTTTTTGGAAATAATGCAACCAACCACAAAGTACAGCTTTGCCACAAATCTTTTGTTGCTCACATTAAAAAATGGTAATATGACTGAAAAACAATGCTCAAAGGAGGGGGGGGTTCCCCCACATAGCACTGGAAACATACAGCAGAAGCAGAACAGGATGATGCACAGCTACTATCCACAACTAAAGAACAACACAGCAAAAGTTTTAAACCTCTGCTGCTTTTACCCATCCCTGAAAGGGCAGGAAAAGACTGCACCAGAATGACTGAATCTGTTTCTCTACAACTTTCTACATAAATCCAGGAGAAAAAAAATGGGGATGAGTGGGATGTTCCAGAAGTAGATCCATGGCCATAGGGCATGGGGGGGGGGGGCAGGGGGCAGATGAAGAACATGAAAAAAGTAACCTAATAAAGATGTGAAGTTTTATGGGATTTTATGGAGAAGCTCATAGGGTTATGGGTTATATGATAGTGATATGAAGAGCTGGAAGGGGGATGACCATAACAGAAGGTCATGTCTTCTGGGGTAGGAGGTAAAAGGGGCTATTGAGAGAGTAGGTATCCCAGTGAATTCAGTCCTCTGGGAAGGTATAGGTATAGATATCCCAGGGAGAGTATAATGTTTGGCACCAGTAGGGGCCATCTCTGCTTGACTCTCTTAGAGAAAATGTGGATGGCAAGTAGGTGGGGAGGAGGTGGTAAGCATCCTGTCTCAGAGATATGGGTGGGATCTATCCTGCAAGTATGACGGACTGTCCAGGGATGCCCATTCCTAGCAGGATGAGGAACAGGTGCACAGGAAGGGGTATCCTGACCCAAAGGGTTATGTAGGCAGGGTACCCCCTGTTCCAGCTGGATGTGGGGGCAAAGGAAAGATCTAAGCAGGGATCTGTTCCAGTGGGAAGGATGGGGAGCCCAAGTCAGGAGAGAATCAGTTCTTCTAGGACATGGGAGGGGTGCCCACACAAGGAGTACTGTGCCCACGTATGATATGGAAGGGCCCCAGAGTTGTTCTGGAGAAATATGGGGATGAGAGGGTATCCTAGAAAGCTGTCCCAGCAGGGCATGGAAGAACACACCCCTGGAAAATATGGGGATCGATGGTCCTGGGGAAGGGGACTGTCCCAGTGAGATATGGGGGAGAAGGAAAGGAGAGGAGGTTGTTCTAGAGAGATATGGGGTGGCTCAGAGGCAGCTGTTTGGACGGATATGGGGGGGGGGGGGGGTGGAGGCCTGGCAGGTTTCCCGGTGGGATATGGGGAAATAGGGGGGGGGCTGTCTGGAGGGATCTGAGGAAATGGCCATCTTGTGCAAAAGGGGTCCTGGTGGTGCCCTGACGGGATGGGTGCTAACCTAGAGGAACACGGGTGTCTCATGGGAGGTCCGTTCCAGTAGGGTATGCCCCAGGAACCTGTCCCAGAGAGATGTTCAAGCGTCCTTGGGGACCCCATACCTACAGGATACGGAGGTCCGGGGGCGGGGAGAATGTCCCAGAGAGATGTTGGGGGCTCCGGGGGGGCTGTCCAGGAGAAATAGGGGGGTTCTGTGAGGGGGCGGTCCCAGATGGCGAGGGGGGGGGGTCGGACGTCCCGTCGGGATATGGGAGTCCCGCGGCGGATCGGGGGGGGGGGGAGGGCTCTGCACTCACTTTTTGTGCTTGTCCCTCCTGCCAGCCGCCGCGGGCTGCTTGGGCCGCCGCCTCCGGGCCTGCAGAGCCAGCACTGGGGAGAGACGGGCACAGGTTAGTGGGCGCGCGCGGCACTTTCCTCAGCCCCCCTCCGAAGCGCCGGTGCCGCGATGGCCTCCCACAGCCGGCCCGGCCCAGCCCGGCCCGGCCCGTACCTTTCCGGGAACTCATGGCGCTGCCCCACCGCCAGCCGGGTCCGAGAGCGCCGGGCACGAAGTCCTCCAGCCAACGCGCAGGCGCAGCCCCCCCGGCGGGGGCGGGGCAGGACGGTGAGGGGACGGGCAGGTGCCGCCCAGGCCACCGGGGCGGGGTAGGGAGTGGAAGTAGAGGGTGCCGCGTGGCTTTCCCTATTAGCATCGTTAACGGCTCCTCAGTCTGCCCGGGGTCCCAAGAGCGACCCCTCGCGGCCCCAGCGGAGTCCGGGGTCCTTTGCCCTAGTCTCTGTACATAGGTCCTGAGGGGCAGATCCTGCCTCAGGGACCCTACAAACAAGGCAAGGGAAGGAAGCCATTTGGCCCACCTAACCCATGGGCTTCCAGCCAGGAATAGAACCCCCTTTTCCGCCCCATAGTCTGGTACTATGGCCACTGGCGCTCGCCACCACGTTCTTTATATTACAAGAGGTTCTAAGCAGTGCTTCCTAGTCACGTTTCCTAACACCCTTCCTGCAAGGGGGGTGAACCTGTAACACCTCCATTGCTTACAGCAGGATTTGGATTTTAGCAGGGAAAGAAGCCTCTGGTCAGGGAGGTGCCTTTTGCTAGTGAGATGAAATTCTATTCAAAGTTGGCAAAGTTCTAAACTTGAAAAGTGCCCTTTGTCTTTATGGGGTTGGAAGCTAACATTCTCATTGTGACACAATCTGGATTTAAGCCAGGAAACCAGACTGAAATGGCTTTACTGGCACAGATGGATGATCTATTCTTCTAATGGATACAGGACAGACATCTACTCTCATCCTCCTGGATGCCATTCAACACTGCTGATTGTGAGATATTACTGTCTTGCCTGAGAAAGGTGGCAGGAGACTAGGGTAATGTGCTAAAATTGTCTGAGTCCTTACAGGGAAGTACCCAGAGACAGCTAATGGGAAATGGATTCTACAAGACTGAATTTGCTATCTGAGCTTTTTCAATATCTACATGTAACCACAATGTGAACTGTTATGAAATGCACACAAGTGCAAGCAATCTGCAAATGACCCCTACCATTCACCAGATACAACCACGCCATTGTCACTAAGATGGCACAATGCTTGAATAAGATCAGTTTATGGGTGAAGAATAGCTAGCTGAAACTGAACCTAAGCAAAATGGAGGTGATGCTTGTGGACACGGAATAATATTTTGAGAATTTTGCAACCATGGTGCAGTCTCCTTTGAATAAAGGTTCACCTCCACAATTGGTCAATTCAGTTCATAGTCTAGACCTTGCTAACTCTGAGCTCTCACACCACAATGGCAATGAGCAATGCTTTGTATCATCTCCAGTTGATTAGAAAACTCTCCCACCTGGCAGATGAAGACCTCACCTGGCCTCAGTTATTCATGCCTACATCATCTCTCAGTTGGACTACAGAAATGCAATATACCTTGGCATGAAACTGCCAGTACTTCAGAAATTCCAATTAATACAAACACTGCAGCATCTCCTCTTAGAAGCATAGGCTACTATAAGTACATGACACCTATTCTCAACTCTTTATACTGACTTCCCAAAGAATTTTTAATTAAAGTCAAAGTCTTGATACTTATCAAGTGCTCCCATACCTAAAAGATCATTTAAAAGTTCTTGACAAAGACTATGGTCAACAGCTTCTCTCCTCTGGCACAGTGGAATTCTCAACAATCTGAGTAAAGCCCATCTGTGTCAGAGACAGAACTTTTGCAGGTGGTCTGAGACTATAGAATGAACTCCCCTGGGAAGTAGGGATTAACATAACCTCACTACTTTCCACTTCAAGTGCAAGGCATTTTTTGACCTTGTCTTCTCTAATATAAACACACAGCAATTGGTATATTTAACAAAAACAACAACAAAAAACCTACCAAAACAAGACACTCCACTGCGCATGCTTCTGGGGAGGGGATGATAGCAGAAATACCACATGACATATGCATTGCTCGAAGAACCTCATATACTATAGTGATAAGTGTGGTATTCAAACCTATATAGAACAGAATTTGCTTTAAAAAAAAACTAGGAAATTTCATACAAGAAATTATGTTAAAAGAATGTCATTTGATTGAAGCTATGAAATGCCCCATTTAATGTTCCCTGTGCTCCAATACCCTATATATTGTAAAGAATGAAGCAAAACTCTTTCAGAATTCTGTTTCATTCCATATACAATTTATGTAGTATTGGTCAATGATATTCTAGCAGTGGGAAAAGATCAGTGTTTATGCTGATTCTTTCAGTTCTTTAATAGTACTGACCATGTCGTGTTGCTAACATATTTGCCAATGCCAACAAAATTTGAAGGAGTCACTCTTGAGTCATCCTTTCTTCTGGAAAGGTCTGCAATACAGTAACTAAAAGTCATTGAGACTCCATACAGGGGTTCGTACATTTAAATTTCTTACAGATACTGTCATATCACAACCCCCCTATAGGAAGTAAAAACTGAAAACTGAAGGGGAGCATTTTGTTTCTAGTGAATGTAAAATACATATAATTAAAGTGATAACTCTGTTTTTCTGTTATTAATACAGTTTCATTCCCATTAGGCTTTTTTAAAAAGTAATCTTGCAGTGTAGCAAACAATGCCCATTGATGCACAAGCTCAGGGTAGGGGGTTGGACTGTGTGAGAACTCAGGGCAGGGGGTTGGAGAGCATAGGGGAAAGAGCCGGGGGGCTTGGGGCAGTTTCAATCATGGTCGCTGACCCTGCCCTGTGCTAGGGATGTTAAATATGGGTTATTTGAATAGTCGAGTAACCTCATTAAATTTTATTGATTAGTTGACTATTCTAAAGTCCCCGGGGGCGGGGCTGGCAGCCATTGTATCAGAGGCAGCAGTGTGGGGTGCCAGGTGGGAGATGATCCCACAAGGGGAGCCGGTTTAAAAACCAGCTCCCCTCATGGACTAGCCCTCTGTCATCCTGTGCTGCTGCTTCTGAGAAAGAGGCAGCAGTGCAGGGTAGCAGCAGTCCCTGTCTAGCAGGGGTCTGAGCTCCAGGACCCAACATGAGCCAGGACTGAGCCTGCCCGCCTGGCTTTTATTACACTTGAAATGCAGCGCTGAAACGGGGGTAGGTCCCAGACCCAGTGTGAGTCAGGACTGAGCCAGGCTGCTGGTCAGCCTGCTAAAAGATTTACTGGCAGGGAAAGGGGGAGAGGGAAATGTGTGTAGTCTATAGCATTAACCGATAATAAGCTTTTGCTTATTGGTTAATCGATTAATTGACTACACTATTACATCCCTACCCTGCGCTGCTCCTGTTCCCAGCCAAATGGTAGCTGTGGGGACAGTGCCTGCAGGCAAGGCAGTACAGAAAGACACATACACACACACCACTGCCACTCCCTTACCCCAGGGCAGCATACCACAGGTACATGTCTGCACTACTTCCAGGTTTAGTGCAGGGCCAGCAGAGAGCCCCACACTGCCGGCAGGAGCCCAGCTGGGTGCATGCACATGCTTGCCTCCACCTGCAGTGCTAGGGCCAGTCAAGCACTGGGTCAGCCAGCCTGTCTTCCAGATCCTGCCTTGGGAGCTGCCAGCCCCCTGCCCTGGTGTTACTGACCTAGAGAAGAACCAGCCCAGCTGCTTCCAAATCTCCAGCAGCAGCAGGAATTGTGCTTCTAGGTCCCCAGACCCAGCACCGGCACTACTTGGGGAACTATTACCTGTCATCCAGAGTCCTGTCCCCAGCCAGCCCCCTTCTTACTGATATGGTGTACCAGAGCACACAGGCCTACTTTCACCTTTGATTGTAGTAGTCTTAGGGTAGAAATGAGATCGGGGGGCCATATTATCTTTTCAGGTGCTCATGTGCATTTCCCATTTGCTTCAATCACCATGTGGAAGTGATAGGACAATTGGTTGTTAGTGTGACAGTTTGAGGATATCCATCACCATGTTACTCACCTGCCTCCAGTATGAGAGAGACCTACTTATGCTCAGTTGGGTTGATAACTCCCTGACAGCGCCAGACTATTAGCTATCCAAGCACTGCCAATAGAATTGCTGGACCCCGGGACAAGGTGGGGTGGACCCGACTCTGGTCCCCTGAAAGGGGCAGGATTTGGGCAGAAGTGGCAGGGCTAGGGCTGGGGCTAGGACAGCATTTACAAGGACAGTGCTAGGAAGCACCAACTGGAAAACAAGAGCTCTTAACTGAGCCTTATCATTATATGCTAGACTCGCAGTGGTCCCCAAACTTTTCGGCATCATGCCCCCTTTTTGATTTTTGAGAAACCCTCACGCCCCCCCCCCAAAAAAATAGCATCAAAACTTGGGGTGGGATTGATGGGGGGTGGTGGCTGGGTCGCCTCACACCCCCCCTGGAATTTCTTCACACACCCCCAGGAAGCACGCCCCCCAGTTTGGAAATCCATGGCAGAGAGAAGCAGACCAAATGGTATCTTTGGGCAGAATCCATAACACTACATGGAAACACATACGCCTACTCATCTTCACTTGGATTTGGCATCCCTTCCCCCAGGTCAGCAAGTGAAGTTCAGGTTAGGGTGACCCTCAGTGTCAAGACATGCTAAGCACTTTAGTCATACAATAAGGCATAAGTTGTGACAGGCATAAGGATCTTGTGCAAAATGGGGTTTTTGTGCAAAAAAACCTATCCACACTGCTTCTTTTTGTGCAAAAACCCCTTGCGCAAAAAGAAATGGCAGTAAATATGCTAATGATGTGCAACTTATGCTAATAAGTCCCTTATTAGCATATTTTCTGCCGCAAAAATGTGTAGTGTAGACATAGCCATAAGGTATAATTTCATTACCCCTGAATTCAAAATAATTTGTAACCCCAAACTAGCCATATTTGACAATTTTGGCAAAGCAGCTCCATCATGCTAAACACCTAAACAGAGTAGGTGTATCTAGACAAACATGGTCTGCTCTTGAAGTATTTTCCCCAGTGTGTCACTAGGGGTACGTCTACATTACGGGACAGAGTCGAATTCAGATATGCAACTTCAGCTACGTTAATTGTGTAGCTGAACTTGAAGTACCTTAACTCGGCTTTTGGCACTGTCTACCCTTCAGGAAGTCAAAGGGAGAACACCCTCCCTTCAACTTCTCTTAATTATCATGAAAGCAGGACTACTGGCATTGACCAGAGCACCCCTCTCAGTTCGAATTAGCTGTCTTAACTAGACTTGCCAATTCAAACCCTGGAAGATCAACAGCGGCAGCATCAATCTTCCTCTACTGTAGATGTACTCTAAATGCCAGGGATGTCATTCAGACCTGCTTAAATGTTCAGAACAAAGAGCCAAGGGGTACACCTTGGTACCAGAAAAACAAGATTTCAGATGATCTATACAATAGCTTGTATTTTTTTTAAATAAACCTTCTGTGTAAGATGAATATAATATTGCACAAGATAACTTTCTGAAGACTGGAATCATAGAGAACTTTTTTCTGTACTATATTATTATTGGCTTATAGCAATAAACCTTACTGATATTGGTTATTGGGTCTCTTGAGTATGTCATACAGTTTATTTTCTTCTTCTTCTTTACTATATATTTTAGAAATGAGCATCTGTCTGCCTGTCTACGTATGAGACTGTTTGTTCAAGAATTCCTCCTAAACAGTAAGAGCTAGGATCACCAAATTTGGTATGCAGCTTCCTCTTATCATAATTTAAAGAAAGGTAATGGTTTGCTTGTGCCAGGATAATGGGGTGTGCAAAGAATTCCATTATTTCTCATAAAATGGAAAGGGAGGGATCTGGTAGGAGGGAGTTATATATAGAACGACCACAGGGGGCAGCAAGGGGCCAGAGATGGGGACTGGGACAGCTATAACCCGATTGGGCCAGCAGGGGAAGGGAAAGAGAAAAGGACAACTATCAACTATGTGTTTCAGAGAGTTTGTCTGTCTGTGTGTTCGTTTATCTGTGTGTCTCTCTCCCCCAGTTGGGGTATATGTATCCTTCCCCTGACTGTGCTCACTGTAGCTGCAATGGCCATGGACAGGCACTTCTTACCTGGCCCCAAGCTCTGCTGTGAGAGGGGGCTGGGGTGGTCCTCTCTACCTGGGGCAGCCTGCATACTGAATCCCTCATTTCCAACCCCACCCCAGAACAACAATTTAAATTAAAAAAATATTTGTTGAGTTATGGACCTGAGCAACACCAGGTAAATCTTCTAGTACGATTATACAATTTATTAATACAAAATATGTGTATAATGTACTCACACACAAATATTACTAAATAAATGAAAGAACTGAAAATGTATGCATATGCACAGAGAAGTATGACATAGACTTAACTAAATTAGTAGGTAAATTAATAGCAATAGTGGATAAATATGGAAGGACGATAATATGGCCTTCATTGCAAACACTTAAGCTTGTATAAAACTTTACTCATGTAAGTAGTACCCCTGAAATCAATGAAACTGCTCACATCAGTAAAGTTATGATGGTCTAGATCCACAAAGGGATTTGGGCATTGCAATGCTCAGCATCACGACACTTAACTTTTAGAAACTAGAAAATCACAGGACCAACACTGCAGTCCACAATGCCTGAGATAGGAGCCAAGACACCTTTACAATGAATGGGGAAAGACAGATTCCTTAAAATGCAATTCACACACCCAGCATGCTAGGTGAGGAACCACCTAAAATAGCCAATGGGAGATGCTAGTAAGAAGGGTGTGTGCTATGCCCTGCCTCTTTCTCAGAGTTTGGCCCCTTAGCTCAAGTTGCAGGAAGGCACCAAATCTCTGCTGGTGATCCCAAGAATTAGAGAAAAATAGGTGTTTGGGTGCCTAAACTTCATGCAAACTCAGGACCAATCCCATAAGCATGCTCAGAAGCTGACTAACTTGACACAAAACAGCCAGGGGTGAGGAAAGAGGAGGGATTCCCTTCTAATCTGTAGACCAGGGGTTGGGTTACTCATGGAGGATGGGGAAGACCCCCCAATTCAAGTCCCCTCTTTGCCTGATTAGAAGGAATTTCAAGAAGAATCTGCACCTCTCAAGTGAGTGCTTTAACCACGGGATTATAGAGTCATTCAAACTCTTTTCCTGACCCAACATTTAATTATTCAGTTAAAGTGCAACAAGTTCAATAGGACAGCTTTGGAGAGCCCCACATGAGAATATCCCATAGCCTAGTGCAGTGTTTCTCAAACATTTTTTTATAAAATACCCCTTTTTCACACAAAAAAAATGAGTACCCCCTTTTTCCAAAAAAAAAAAAAAGTGTAAGTATCCCCAGTACCTACAGTTTTCAGACACACACTATTTTTTTCTACTGTTGCAACACATTTGTTTAAACAACTTAATCGTAGCCGAGCGGACGATGAAATTTTTGGGTGTAAAAAGTACATAAATAATAAAACACTGTAAAACTTAAAACAAAAATTCAGTTTTCTACAAGTTTCAGTTGTGTTGATGTGCTCCCCAGATTTCTCTCAAGTACCCCTAAGGGTACTCGTACCACTGGTTGAGAAACACTGGCCTAGTGATACTCACCTGAGAGGTGACAGAGCCGTGTTCAAATCCCTTCACCTCAGGCATAGGGAAGACTTGAAGCAGGGTCTCCCAACTCCCAGGTGAGTACTGTAGTCACTGGGATAAATGTTATTAAAATAGTTCCTCTCCCCTGTTCCTAAGCTGTTTCCTCTAAATTTATCCTCTAAATACACCTACCCAGTTAGGCAGAACAACAGTTGTTAAGAGTTATTCTTAAAGATCCAAAGGGGAGACGACAGCCTTGATGGGTCCCTGGGCAAGGTGAGTTGAGGGGCATCTGTGCACTGCCGGGGCCTTGGGCAGAAGGGGTGAGGCCAGTGGCAGGCAGCCCTCAGGACCATGGCACATACCCCAGTCCTCAGCGACAGTAATGGAGGCCAGGAGCCTTGAGCCCTTTTGAATCGCCAGGCCTTGGGGCAGTTGCCCCCTTTAACCTCTGTCCCCTGTCAGAAGGCCTGGAGACCCATGTGGTTTGCAAAAGTGAAATAAAAAAAAATTGCCCAGTAGATTTTGCATCTCCATTGTGACAGCACATGGGATCACAGCATCATTCAGGTTTAGACCAAGCTGTCCCTCCACCAGAATGGGGGATGTGGCCAGGCCAAATCTGCATGCACTGCACTGTGACTTTCTGTGTCCAGTTGTCCACCTGGAATGGGAAGCTAGCCTCAAACCTAGAGGACAGCAGCCACTGCTACATGATAAATGCAGGTGCCCTCTCCCTGTTCCTGAACCTCTCCCTAAGGGTAAGACTGAACCCACTCAGACCTTCCCCGTGCCCAGGGTGCCCCCACCCCACACACACACATGGGGCCTCTTGCAATACAATAAAATTAAATTCCTCCCAAATAAAACAAAATATAATACAGTAAAACTCCAGTTGTCCGGCATCCAGTGGTCTGGCACTCCTGATAGTCTGGCACCAACTGGAACCCAGAAGTGCTCCGGCCAGCCGGACAATTGGAGCTACCCAGAGGCGGCAGCGGAGAGGGGGCGAGAGGCAGGCAGCTGTTTAAGGCAGGCAGGGGGGTGGCGCGGCGAGGGGCAAACCCTCCGCCATGTTGTGGGGAGGCAGTGAAAGCCCTGCGCAGCCGGCTTGCAAGCGGGGAAATTCAGCCACTGGCTTGTAAGCGGCAGCAGCGGAGAGGGGGCGAGAGACAGGCAGCGTTCCCCACTGACCCCCACCCGCCTTAAACAGCTGCCTGCCTCTTGCCCCCTCTTGGCCGCCGCCGCTTGCAAGCTGGCTGCGCGGGGCTTCCACCGCCTCCCCGCAACACAGCGGAGGGTTCGCCCCTCGCCATGCCATTCCCCACCAACACCCCCCACCCGCCTTAAACAGCTGCCTGCCTCTCACCTCCTCTCTGCCGCCACCGCTTGCAAGCCGGCTGCGCATGGCTTCCACCCCCTCCCCGCAACACAGCGGGAGGGTTCGCTCCTCCCGGTGCCGTTCCCGGCCGACCCCCTCCCACTTAGTGCGGGTCCCGGGAGACCCGTCACAGCACCCCGCCGGAGTACCTCCCGATACTCCGGCATATCCGATAATCCGGCACCCCCTGGGTCCCAAGGGTGCCGGATTATCGGAAGTCTACTGTAAAAGTGAAAAAAAAAATTCATGGGTCTCTAGCTCTTTGTCAGTTTGTATGGGTATGGGAGGGGGAGAAGATAGACATAAGCTGTGAGATGTATTTTTACCTGTTTGTTATACTCAATACTACAGTTTGGAAAAGAAGTCTGAACCCATAATGTCTGGGCTGTTTTCTTTACACATCTGACTTGTACAGATAGATTTCAGTTATTTGGCTATACACTGGGATAATTTTTTTGCAGATGGAACAAATCTAGCAGTACTTTTCTAAACATGGTCTGTCTGCTTCCTTTCTGAGGATATTACAAGACCCATACTTGAGTAAAAGGGGTGTTAAAAGCCTGTAGTCTCAGAATTAGGATTACCAACCCTTCTGGTTTTGCTGGGAGTCTTCCAGAATAGGGCTTCCCTTGTTGACCACACCGCGTCTAGACTGCCGCGCTGTGCTGGATCAACTGATTGTCAGCACAGCGTGGCGGCCATTTTTATTTTAATGAAGCGGGGATTATTTAAATCCCCGCTTCTTTGACTATACTGAGTAAACTACTTTACATGGCTCCGTCGACGGAGCCATGTAGTCTAGACGTACCCCAGGTGATTTTAAAAAAGCCCAGGGGTCACTGCCACTGTTATGGCAGTAGTGATGGTGGCTCTTTTAAATTGCCTGGGCAGGCTGCAGAGCTCCTAGGCATGCCCAAGGTCATACCAGTAGCAGCAAAGGCAGGTGGGCAGGCATATGTGTAGCCCAACGTCCAGTGTGCTTCAACAGCAGCCCTGGGAATTACAAGCTGTGGACTACAAACTGCAGCATGTTGGGAGAACTTCCTAGTTCCTGCCAAACTGTAACCTCTGCCCCCAGCAGGGTCTCAGCAGGGACTGAGCTGGAAGCAGCACACAGGCTGCATGCAGAGAGGAAGGGCTGCTGAACTGTGATCATGTTCTATGTTTGTTGTTTACAGAGTAAAGCCTAGTCCTGGTGGTTTGTCTGAGTAGGTCTGGTCTGAGGTGCACACACACACAATACACAACCCTGTCAGTGAAAGTAGAGACCCCCAATGGGTGTTGTGGCCTAGAGACCCCTATTGCTAGGGATATAGGTGTTGGAGGGGAAACCTTAGGGAGAAACATAGCAGTGCCGTACCTCCCTGCACAGCACCAGATCCCTGGGGTGCCTTTGTTTAGTGGTGGTGCAGATTGCAAGGTAGACATGGAGGACTGGATAAAAGATATAGAGTACCTGCTAGCAGCCACTGGCATTCCTGAGCCTTTGAAGTTCCCCACCCTTGACAGATACCTAAGTGGGGGGCCCGTAAATTAGTCCTTAATCTGCTGCCTCAGGAGCAGTTTCCAGCCTTAGCTGTTGAAGAGCTTAGAGCAGACTATAGTGACTGTCATTTATCATTAGATTCCCATGACAGACTTTTATGAGAGGTGCCAATGCCCTAGAGAGACAGCCTCAGCCTATGCCATCAAGTTAGAAGCCTTACTGCGGGTACTAGAGGAGAACCTCCAACAGGGCCAACCCTTCCCTGATCGGGACTATAAACTGACATAGCAGTTCGTGCGGGGCATCCGGGACTGAGAAGTGTGGAACAGGCTGGCACCTATGCAGCCTCGCTACATGACATTCCAACAGCTGCAAGGAGAACTGCGTCAGCTGGCCCGGGAGAGGAACACAGAGGGTAGAATGCATAGGCCGGCCCAGAGGATAAACAGCCTGCAACAAGCTGCCCTTTCAAATGATGCTGCGCAGGCTGCTCCTGAGGTACCTCCACCCAGCAGTACCCCACATCATGCGATGCTAGAGGCAGTGAAGGGCCTAACTGGGCTAGTCCAGGAACTGACTGCCCTCCAGAAACACAGCCATGTGAGAATGGGACAGCTGGAGGCACAGGTATTGCAGCAAGGTGTAGTAGTGAGGGTGGCACCTCACAATTCTAGATGGGGAAGTGGTGAAAGTACCCCTGACAACAGTGCCCATGGCACCAGAGACTGTTTCATATGCCACCATTGTGGACAAGAAGGCCACATAGCCCGTGGCTGCCGTCAACTCCCTCAGGCTCACCTCATGGGGCCAGGGCAAGGCAAGGCTCCCTCTTCTTTAAACTGCTAAAGCCTGACACTGAGGGGCAAGTGAAGGGCATAGAGTTGGTGAGAAGTTCCCATCGGTTTGCACAACGTTCCAGTGTACTCGACCAGCTGCCAGCTGGCATCCCAGCCTACTGCGGCCCTTGACCGAGGAAATTGTGGAAGTGAATGGTATCCTGTGCAAGGCTCCAATTGATTCAGAGTCGCAGGTCACAACCATCACAGAGGATTTCTGGAGAAATCACCCTATCCTGGGCAAGTTACATCCCATGCCTGTAGATCTCTTGATAGAGGGTGCCTGTGGCCAAGCAGTCTCCCATTAAGGAGCTATCAAATTAGATTTATCTTTTCTTGGGCAAACCTACAAGGGAGGTGCCTGGAACAAAGTACCAACAGGGAATCCCTGTGTTGTTGGGGACAAATGTCATCCGTTCCAGCTGTCAGGATTTAGCCAACCAATTGGGAACCCTGTGTCCAGAGCAAAAGGCAAACTGGAAGGACTATGTTGAGTCCATGACTCATGCCTACAACTGCACTCATCATGAGTCCACTGGGTTTTCCCCATTCTTCTTAATGTTTGGCCGGCACCCAAAACTGAAGGTAGATCTGGCACTGGGTCTCCCGCACTGAGGAAATGAGGGGTTAGAGGTGGAGGAGTACGTCTCCCATGCTCCGAGAGTGCCTAGAGACAGCGTACCATCAGGCTGCACAGGCATCTGCAGCTGCCAAACTTCACCAGAAAAAGTACTATGACCACCAGAGACGAGAAGCCCCATTGATTGCTGGAGACAGGGCGCTAGTAGCAAGGGAAAAGAAAAGGAGACAGAAACTGGGAGATAGATTGGAACCAACTCCCTATATTGTGATTAGAAGACAAGGGGACTTGCCTGTCTGTGTAGTACAGCCAGAATCAGGAGTGGGGGAACAGGTGATACACCATAACCTAATTATACCATGCAGGTTTCTACCTATTGGTAGAGTCAGTCAACCAGCTGGCAGGGAAGTAGACATGCAGGCAGCCATGCCAGAACTTGAGGAAAGCCTCCCGTTGGAGGCAGGGGCAGGAATGGAACTTACCAGAGGTCCTATAGATAGGCCAGGTGGCTACAGGGGAAAGAAAACCCGTAGGGGGATGACATACATAGGGGATACCTGGGAAATGGGGGTACAATTAAGGGAGCCAGGGTTGCACTGCAGTGAGTCCTCAGACCCAGACCATTTTGACTCACTCTCAGTACTCTGATCTGGATGAGCCTGACTAGATCATGGGAGCAACAGAAGAGGCCAACCAAACTGAGGAGAGTCTGAATGAGGTAGGAGAAGGGCAGACTGAGTGGGACCAGACCAAAGAGGTGCCTAGAGATAACCCACCAGTTCCGTGGTGCTCAGCAAGACAGCACAGGGCACCTGTCTGGCTTAATTTGGAACAGAGGGCTGCCTGATGAAAGAAGAGTAGAGACTGGGGGTTTTGGCCAGAGCTGCTGTGGGATGTGCAGTAGGACGCTAAGAGGCTTTTGATTAAGGAAAAGGATGAGGTCGCCCTTTCAATAAGTGGGGGAAGGGTGTAGCCCAAGGTCCAGTGTGCTTCAACAGCAGCCCTGGGAACTACAAACTGCAGCATGTTCGGAGAACTTCCTGGTTCCTGCCAGGACGTACCCTTTGCCCCTAGCAGGGTCTGAGCAGGGTCAGAGCTAGAAGCAGCACACAGGTTGCATGCAGAGAGGAGGGGCTGCTGAACTGTGATCCTGTTCTACAGCCTCTCTCCGACTTACGAACCACTTACGGACCAAGTAATTGATTGTAACTCGGTTCGTTCGTAAGTCGGACCCCATTGAGTTACACGTGACCGCGCTGTTCGTAAGCGCGGATTGCGTTCGTAACTCGGGCTCTGCCATTTACGACAGCTTTGGTCGTAACTGCGAATGGTCGTAAGTCGACCGTTCGCAACTCGGGAACCGGTTGTATATGTTTTTAAAGGTAGGATCAAAAAGGGCTATAGAGCACCCTGAGAGGAGTTTACGTGACACAAAGGGAGAACATGGACTTGGTTGTTGTGGGGCTTAGTTACTGTGGGAGTTGAAACATATTGTAAGGGCGCTGTGTTGTATGCTGTAACCTCTGCCCCCAGCAGGGTCTCAGCAGGGACTGAGCTGGTAGCAGCATGCAGGCTTCTTCCAGAGAGGAGGGGCTGCTGAACTGTGATCCTGTTCTATGTTTTTTTACAGAATAAAGCCTATTCCTGGTGCTTTGTCTGAGTGGGTCTGGTCTGAGGTGCACGCACACACACAATACACAATGCAGAACACACCAAGGAGCCTCAGGCCTAGCCTCCCACAGTTGTGTAAGAAATCACAAGGCTTCCCCTATGCTGAGTAACTTCACACTGGGCCCGTGAACAGGAGGGGTTACATGTGGGAGCCCAGATATCAGGTGGACCACATCCACATGAGCACTGCCTGAGTGTGAGTGGGGGCCCATTGACTGTTTTGCTCTGGGGCTCGGAATTGCTGTCAGCGGGCCTGGCTTCATGTACGGGCAGCATGTGGAGCCCTTTGACGTCCCCAAAGACCACAAGGATGTGCTGGCCACTTCCAGAAGTAGTGCAGGGCCAGGGCAAGCAGGGACCCTCCCTTAACCCCAATGCACCACACACCGGGAGCCACCCAAGGTAATCGCCACTCAGCTGGAGCCTGCACTCCTCACCCCCTGTCACATGCCAATCTCCTGTCCCACTCCTGAGCCCCCTCTCAGAGCCTGCACCACCTCCCGAACCCCAGTCCTCTACCCCATGCTCAGCCTGGAGTCCCCTCCCATACTCTGAACCCCACAGCCCCAGCAGGAGCCCACACCCCAACCCTGTACCCCATCCTAATAAAAGTGAGTGGGGGTGGGGGACAACAAGCAACAGAGGGAAGGGGGAATGAAGTGAGCAGGATGGGGCCTCAGAGAACGGATGGGGCAGGGCATGGGTGTTTGGGTTTGTGTGATTAGACAGTTGGCAACCTATCCAGAATTCTAATTTATGTACTGATTTATTTCCATGCTGATTTTCACAGCATGAAGCAGTGAAGTGGAGCACAGTGGGCTGGGAGAAGGCGGCAGGGGAGGGCATAGTGGAGCAGACTGTTGGGTTGCTCTAGCTCTTGCCACCAAGGTGAATGGGGACAACCCCTGCTGCCACCCAGCACCAGGTCCCCCCAGTAATCTTCCAGCTCCCATTGCTCCAGAGGAGGGAGCTTTGGGCAAGGTGGTGGAGCAGGGGTGGGGCTTTGGGCAAGAGTGGAGTGGGGCCTGTGACAGGGGTGGGGAGTTGCTCTGGCTCTGCACCTCAGGCACTGAAACAGGAAGCCAAGAACTCCTTACTTCAAACCCCAGCACTACCACTGACATACTGTGTTCCTTTACGTATGTTTCGTGACTTGTCCGTGACTCTTGTTTTTCGTTCGTAAAATAGGGATAATTATATGTACCCATAGGAGTGTAGTGAAGATTACTGATGTTGTTAAGAGCTCTTAAAAATACAACTTACCATGTAAATTATAATAATGACAAAGATCTGCAAAGTGCTAAATATTATGATAATTATTAGTAGAAAAAAACAATACACAAAAAAACAGAAATAGTTTTTAAATGCCTGTGTATGAAGGCAGGTATCTAATCATAAATATTGCAAAGGGTAGATCAAAGTACAGAATTTAAGGCATAAATCCCCACATACCTCAAGTGTAGATGCATTGCATGGATATAATACAGTGCTTGCATTGGCATGATTTACCCCAGCATCAAACTAGGATTAGTCAAACTACTCCAGCACTTCCACCCTAGGGTTTTGTATTGATTCTTCATAAACTGATGCAAAAATCCCAAATATATGCAAGCCCTAATCAGCCAGATTTCCAAAAAATCTGAGCACATGGTGTACTGAGTTCTTTTGAAAAATCTGCTCATAAATGTAACAATGGGAGTTGCTAGGTGCTGAACAGTTTTGAAAATCTAACCTTTATTTAAGTAACTGAAGGAGTTGGAGCTGAGCTCCTTTGAAAATTTACTCCAGGGGTGGATGTAGCCTGGGGAAAAATCTAGCCCAAGGCTCTGGGCTTCCCTCCCAGCACTGAGGAGCTGCACTGGCACTCCAGCCCCCCTGCCACCCCACCATGGGGCTGGAGCATACAAAATCTACTAGCCTGCACACTCCAGTCTCTGGTTTACAAGGGAAATGAGGGAAGTGTCTTTCTGCTTCTCAGTCGGGGCCACATCAGAGAGGGATTTTGGTATTTTTTGTTATTTTTTTTATTTTTGCTTTTCACTTGTGTGTGGCCCCCATCTGATTTTTCTGTGGGTCAGCGGCCTCCCGACCCAAAAAAAGTTCCCCACCCCTAATCTAGCCCCATGTGTCTACTCAGACAACAACTGAACAATTACTATCTGTGTTCCTTACTCAGTCCAAAGTGTGTCAATCTAAAATAAGCCAGATAGCACGTGGGAAGTCGCTGACCTCCCCCACCTGTTCTCCAGCCAGCCTCTTTTACTACCTCAATTATGCCAGCAGAAGTGGTTATCCAAAAGACAAACAACTGGAAGTAATAGAAGATAGAATTCCTGCCTGGTTTAAGATTGTGGTGTCTTCTCTATATACAGAAGACTTCCAATAATCTGGCACTTTTGGGACCTAGGTGGTGTCGGATTATCGGCTATGCCGGAGTATCAGGAGGTACTGCATACTCCCAACCCAATCCCCCGCCCCCACCTTATGCTTAGGTCCCGGAGCCGCCGGTACAGCTGCGCGTCTCCCTCCATGTGCTGGGGCACGTGCGCTGAGCAGCCAGCTTCTTAATGAGCTGGCCGGGATGCCGTGTGCAACCCAATCCCCCTCCCCTCCCCTTCTCCAGAACCAAACATCTCCCCTCCCTGCTGTAACCCAATCCCCCTCCCCCACCTCCAACCTTATGCTCGGGTCCCGGAGCAGCCAGTACAGCTGCGCATCTCCCTCCAGGCACTGGGGCACGTGCGCTGAGAGGCCGGCCTCTCAAGGAGCTGGCCGGGACGCCACGTGCAACCCAATCCCCCTCCCCTCCTCTTCCCTTCCCCAGAGCCAAACACCTCCCCTCCCTGTTGTAACCCACGTGAGAGCGGCTGACCTGAGCGGTTCCGGGTTCTGTCCTGGTTCCGTCAGGAGCTCTTGCCATTTTGATGCCGGACTATCGGGAGCGCCGGACAATTGGATGCCGGACTATTGGAGTTTTACTGTACATGGATTATTCAACAGAAGTATAAATTCCCCAAAACTCAGTATCAGTGTACCACTATGAGATGTGGCACAGGCGTTGATGAAAACAAACTTTAGAAAGCACAAAATATTTAAATCCTAGACCAATTTTGTGAAGAAGCTGTGGGGTTGAGGGGGGCTGTGTGTGTGTGTGTGTGTGTGTGCTCGCACATACACAGGTGCATGCATGCAATGGGTTTCACTGGCTTATTCTGGAAGAATCAACAGGCTTGTTCCCCACTGTGGTATCTTCAGGGGATATCTTCCACTTGCAGGATCAGAGTTGTAGATAATCTAGTTTCCCCCAGATGAACATACATAATTCTTGTTAACATTAACTGGAGTTTCATGAACATACCAAGGAAGGGAAAAATCCACATAATATGTGTTTTTACCCAAAGTCAAATTAATGTTTGCATTACATACATATAGATTCACAATTTATGTATATTAACACACAAAAAAACTACACCTCAACATTAAAAATGTTCTTTTAAAACCAAGCACTCAAAACTGAAGAAAAGCCAAACTAAGGTTGCCTGTGTGACCTTAATTCAGCTCCTTGAGGCATATGCATTATGATACAGTCTTTAATTGCATGATCACATGCTTTTTTTTTTTTTTTCTCTCCATGGGACACCTGCCTTATACAGTGAGTAGGCTGGAACTACTCTGGGGATGAATCAGGGTTGTTCAGTAAAGAAGAATGTTGTCTGCAGGAATCCTGCTTCATTGTTTCAGAAGCTGGATGGTGTGAAGTGAATGAGTCAGCAGACTGCAGAAAGAGAAAGGAGGGTCTCATGTTTAAGGCAGTTGAATGCAGCCCTAGAGAACTGAATTCTATCCCTGTATCTAACTCAGAGTTCCTGTGTGAGGCTTCTCTGTATTCCTCTAATAATTATAACATTGTAACCATATTTCACAAGCCTGTACCCAGGGGGGTGCGAAGGGTATGAAAGCACCCTTCTCATGATCCCCCCCCAAGTAAGCATGCTCTGGCCGCCAGGGGAAGGCAGGAGCTGCGCACTGCCCAAGCCTCCCTCCCCCATGCTCTGACCAGCCAGCAGAAGGCTGGGGATGATTCCCCCGCTTACTTGGGAAACCATGGGGGGATGCATTCACACCCTTGTGGTTCACATTTACAAAAAAAAGCACCCCACCCCACAGAAACTCCTGTGTAAGGACCTTCTTTCACTACCCCTTCATTCAGTACTGAAGTGACTTTTGAACCAACCGCAGCCAAAATTGATTACTTTGACGCCACTCTATCCGCTGAATAGCTAAGCAGAGCAGGAGCAAACCGTATTTACATAAACCCGTCCACAGTCTCTCCCCCTTCCATATATCTGGCAGGGAAGCATTCATTCAGACCAGGTTTAGATGTGTAATCCTAGTTTTCTCGGGGGTGGGAGGTCTTACCTGACACCATTGAGCCTGATTTGCAACAGGCTGGGCTTTCCCAGCTCCGGATGATAGCATTGGGATCTGCCCTGGAATGTATACCATGATATCTAATGCTAAGTACTCTAAATAATCAGGTCCTTGGTGTTTCAGCTTGGGCACCCAGTATCAGCATATATTTTTTACTTCAATCTCTCTGTGCTTCACTTCCTCACCTGTAAACTGGGACTAATACCCCATCACCTCAGAAGAGCTGTGTGAAGGTAAATTAATTAACACAGATGTAAAGCACTCCTCTCCAACTCCCAATTCCCAACTGTTCTGCTCACTTGGTTCCCAATCTCCTTGTCCAAGCCATCTCTCTTCTTTTCCACATCAGATACCAATCTCATTGCCCAGCCACTTCCAGTTTCTGTCTCACCACCTCCAATGCTAGTTTTTCCAGCCTCCCCATCCCAATCTGTTACTATCCCTCACTTCAGTCTAGATTTTGTGCTTTTAGCATTCAGATCAGAACTTTATCCTACAGGCTGCCTGGGTGCCAGCAGAGGGAGTTCAGTAAGGGTACTGAAAGACGGGCTTCCTGCTCTCACCCCTGATACTCAATTTCTCCCTGGAAGGGTTGCCCACCCTCCTGCTTTTGTTGGGAGTCTCCCAGCATCAGGCTCTATCTCCTGGAGGATATGGAAGCCAAACTGGGAGATTTTAAGCCACTAAAAGTCCAATGCCACAGCAGGACTGTGCTACTCCCAGAAGTGGCCAGCATGTCCCTGCAAACCCTAGAGCAGTGTTTCTCAAACTGTGCTCCGTGGAGCCCCAGGACTCCGCAAGACATCTCCAGGGGCTCCACGAGGTTGACAAACTGGAAACATCAATAGGTATAACACATACAATCAATGGACTGCTGGGGCTCCGCATACATTTTTACGCACGTAAAGGGCTCTGGAGCCCAAAAAGTTTGAGAACCACTGCCCTAGAAGATGGTCCAGTAATTTCCATACAATGACCTTATTCTGAGCACTGACTCCACAACTCCCGATAGCCAGGGACTGCAGCCAATGGGAACTCCAGGGGTGGTACCTGCAGGAGAAGACAAAGAAGCACAGAGCCTCCTTTCTCCCCACCCACTCCCCAAGGACATGCTGACCACTTCTGAGAATGATGCAAGGCCAGGGAGTCTACCTTAATTTCACTGCACTGTCACCTGAGAGCTGCCCAGAACGTGCATTTGCTGCATCCCAAACTCCTGCCCCAGCCTCGATTCCCCTCCAGCACCCAAACTCCCTGCCAGAACTTGCACCCTACACCCACTCGTGCATGCCACCCTTTACCCCAGGCTCAGACCTCTACTCTCTCTCGCAAACTGTGAGCCTGTTGGCTCCATGCCATAGTCTTCAACCCCCAAATAACTGCAATCCCCTGCTCCAACCTGCTGAAGTTGAGTGAGGGTGGGGGAGAGCAAGCTGGGGGAGTGGGGGGAAACAAGAGAGCAGGACACAGAGAAGGGGCAGGGGTTGGTTCTTAGGGAAGGGACAGGGCAGCAAGAGTATTTGGGTTTGTGTGATAAGACAGATGGCAACCCTAGTCCTTGGCCCAGAGCAGCCATTATAGGAAATTTCAGGGAAAGTTCTCTTGAACCTAACTAGCCCTGGGCTAGAGCATGTTCAGTTGCTGTATGTGGATGGTGCATGCTGTCTGGTCAGTACTAGCAAATGGAGCATGTTCAGTGAGGCTGGCATCCTTGGATATTTTATTTGTTATGCTTTATGTCTCTATGGAGCATGTGAGCATTCTGATTTTCCAGATGCTCAGAACAACACTTTTCCCCAGCCTGGCTCTCAGAAATGGATGAAATTTTCCAAAACAATTCAGCCTGAGGCAGATATACATCATGGGAAACTTTCTTTCCAAGCACTTATAGTTACAGTTATATCAAGTTGTAAGCAATAGAATACATAGTCTTGTAATAGAAAGAGTAAGGCAACCTTAATAAAAAGCAGTGCTAGAAACCCTACCTATAAAATGCATGAGAACCCATTCAAATTTAATTCTATGCATACTATAACCATGAAAGAGAAAAACATTATTTTGCAATAAAATGAATTTTTATAGAAGCAAACAATTGTCATATGACCTCACAGTTAGTTTTTAGTGTGGAAGTAGAACTGCTTGGCTCGTTAGCCAGTCACTATTAACAACTCTCTGTAGCCTTTATTGAGAGCATTTATGAACTCAGTCAATGTCACAGAACTGCATAAAGATCAATTATCCACCTCCAGACATTTAAAATTCTCTTTACGCCTACTGTAAGTTACACAACATCAAATCACACAGAAAACATTTCAAACAGAGTCAATTGTATTCTAATCATGTCCAGAAGCACAGAGGAGTGAACCATTCCATTTTGTGTTGGTTCAGTTGTTTCTTACAGATAAATATAGTGGGTTTTATTTTTTCCATTTCAATGTAGCAATGTTTTACAACCACTTTGTCTTACCTTGTACTTGTGTAGATGACTACATAAGGTGCAGGACAATGAAGGTGAGGAAATAATGTGCATACTCTTGGCTTCCCTTATACCTCGTGAAACGAGGTTTACAGGAGTGGTCGATAAAGGCTTCCCCTGTCGACTGATCCGCGTCTTGACTCATGTGCTGTGCCGACGATCAGCTGAGCCGACACAGCGCAGTGGTCATTTTTATTTTAATGAAACCGGGGGTATTTAAATCCCTGCTTCATTGACTATGTCGGGTAGCCTATTTTATATGCCTCTGTCGGCAGAGGCATGTAGTCTAGACATACTCATAGGGTATGTCTAGACTGCATCCCTCTGTTGGCAGAGGGATGCAGATTAGGCAGGTCGACATTGCAAATGAGGCAGGGATTTAAATATCCCGTGCCTAATTTGCATAAAAATGTTCGCCGCGTTTTGCCGACTCAGCACTTTGTCGGCAAAAAGCAGCAGTCTAGAGGGGGATCTGTCAAGAAAGAAAGCCTTTTTCGACAGATCCCTTATGCCTCCTGCAAGGCGGTTTACAGGATCTGTCGAAAAAGACTTTCTTTCTCGACAGATCCCCCTCTAGACTGCCTCTTTTTGCCGGCAAAGTGCTGAGTCAGCAAAAACGATGGCCATTTTTATGCAAATTAGGCACGGGATATTTAAATCCCTGCCACATTTGCAATGTCAACCTGCCTAATCTGCATCCCTCTGCCGACAGAGGGATGCATTCCAGACATACCCCTTGTGTCCAAGTTATTAGAGCACAAACACACAAACATTCTCCTTTATATATTAGACTAGCTGGAGTTGTCCGGCGTTGCTCAGTCCTGCTCCCCGCCGGCCGATTTGCTTCCCCCCCCACCCCACCGGCCCTGCTTCCTGCCAGCCGGTTCTCCTCCTCCCAATCTCCCCTGGCCAGCCCCGCTGCCCCCGACCCTCCCACCCCTCCCAGCCCTGCTTCCCAGCCCCCCCCTTCCTCCTAGCCAGTCCCGCTCCCCTCCCGGCCGGTTCCTCCCTTCCCCATCAAGTGTGGCCGGTTTTTTTTTTTAGACTACCTGGTAACTGTAGCCACGGGGGGCAGGGCAGATGCCCAAGCCATTGTGCGCGTGGGGGTGGGATGAGTCCCGGATGGTGCTTTGGGGCCGCAGGCGGCCGGCACGTGTCCTAGGATAGGTGGGGCTACCCCTGCAGTGCAGCGTGATGGGTTATTTTTTATTTTTACAGGTTGAGATCGGGCCCGATCGGGTCCAAAAGTACCTTTAAACCTTCTCCTGGAGGAAAGGTTATCCCATGGAAAGTTTGGTTGCGGTAGGTCTTATAGTGTCAAAGTTATTAGAGCACAAACATACAAACATTCTCCTTTATATATTAGATTAAGGCTGTAGAGCAGGCTCATTATTTTCCTCTGTATGTGGTCTCAGTGCCACTAGATGAGACAGTACACAATACCCAGTAGGTGTATGGATTAAACATGCATAAAGCCAGGGGCTACGTCTACACTGGCCAGCTTTGCGCAAGAACGTATGCAAATGAGGAGCGGCAATGAATATCGCTGTGCCTCATTTGCATACTTACTGAGCCGCCATTTTTGCACAAGGGGCTTTTGCACAAGAGCCATTCTGCCTGAAAATAAACAGCAGAACGGCTCTTGCGCAAAATGGTGGCTCATTAAGTATGCAAATAAGGCGTGGCGATATTCATAGCTGCGCCTTATTTGCATATGTTCTTGCTCAAGACTGGACAGTGTAGACGTAGCCAGGGTGTTTAGGGAATCTGGTATTTACTTGTTTGGCAAAGAAGGGATCTTATTCCCTCTAGATAATATGGTTATTTACAGGATGTCTGTACGCATTGCTATTTTAGAGGACCTAGGCAATCTTCTTCTGCCCTGATTTCAGAGCATCTGGAAGAATCGGGGTAATTACACCCCTATTAGTTGCAGGATGGTAGAAGTTCATTTGGCCAACAGAAGGTGAGATGATGCTGACTATAGGCCCATTTGGAAGCCAATATGCCCAAACAAAAGGAAAATCTATGTAGCACTTTAAAGACTAACAAGATGGTTTAATAGGTGATGAGCTTTCGTGGGCCAGACCCACATCCTCAGATCATATTCTGGAAGAGAATTGGCATGACCATATATACCAAAGGAATACAATGAAAAAAGTGAACACATTATTAAACTGACAAATCAGATTTAGTACAGAAGGTGGGGTGAGGGAGAGGGAGGCAGGGAGGGAATAGCTATTTATGAGTCAATGAAAGGCTAATTAGGGGTGTTAAGTGGGAAGCTATCTTTGTAATGGGTAAGGTAATTAGCATCCAATTCTCTTCCAAAATATGATCTGAGGAAGTGGATCTGGCCCAAGAAAGCTCATCACCTATTAAACCATCTTGTTAGTCTTTAAAGTGCTAAATAGTTTTTCCTTTTGTTTTAGCAAGATCAGACTAACACGGCTACCTCTCTATTACTATTCAATATGCCCAATGTCATTCATATTATTGGGATGTGCTGTGTGCTGCACAATATCTATCAAGAGGAAGAGCTTTCACTAAGAAACTGCTGCTTTACTGGCCCAGTACTGTGGCTGGATCCAGGAGAGCAAGGTATGCATTGTGTACGTCTGCCCACTGAAGAAGATATGTAGGGAATTGTGATGTTGTATAATGTCTTAGTACACATACTAATTTATCAATTTATTTTTGCTTTTGGATGATTTTGTGTGACCTACTGAAGTTTGGATAACACTCTCTGTATCTTCCTAGTTTTCCAAGCAATCACACACCAATATAATGCAAAACCAAAATTTTGTATTAAAAATAAAATATATTAAACTAATACAAAGAGTGTAAAAACATATACAGGCAGCACAGCTGCCCATATAAACTCCACAACACTGAAAAGTGCTATGGGCAGTGATGCCTAATAGTGAAGCTAATCAGAGCAATCTCCGTGAAAACTGAATTGCACATCACTGTTCTCCTTACCATACGGTATCATGGGGAAGGAGTGAACAGGATAGATCTGCTCATGCACACTTCCATTCCAGGAGTGCACAGACTGACTCCAGCCCCACTGCCATATTTTGGGGTGCAACCCAGAGCAGTGAGAAAGTGTGTTTTGTAACCCTGTGTGCCTTAAAGTGCTTTACTGCTGTAGCTCCTTTCTGAACACGCCCCACCAGCACACGAGCCTATACTTTGGCCTGATCTATGCTACAAACTTAGGCCGATGGAAGCTGCTTTACATCAATCTAATAATGTAGGTGATATATATCTACAGTGTATTGCTCATACTATTAATGATGGGGCCCCAATGTGGACATAATCTATTGACAGAGAGAGCAAGTGTGAACACCCTCTGGCAATTTTTGTTTCATCGACTTCTGGGTGTCGACATAAGTTTTGTCAAAAACCTTGGTAGCGTAGATAAGGCCTGAGTCCCAGGCCACCTCAGGCAACAACAAGGAGGACATTCTGGAGGAGAAGAGTAGGAGGAAGAGAATGGTAAACAGGCAAGCAAGAAATCCATTCTCCCTGAGAGACATGAGCATTTTTTATCCCAAAGCAGTTCAGACAGTTGCAGGACAGTATAGTGGCCAAGTGGGATGCCGGGGCAGGCACCTCCAGTGAGTATGCAATTCCAATCAAACTATACAAGTTACATGCTCTTATATTTTATGTTTAATCTAAAGGAAAAGTAAGGCACAGTGGGTCTTTGCTTCCCAGTGTTTGCTCCAGCCATGTAGAAGATAAGATTTGTTTGTGTGTCCAGAGATGCCCTGGGAATCTTCCATGGAAAGCTCCAGGAATTTTCATATAGGTACTCTGTAATATTTTGCAGAAGATTTCTGGGAAGGCTGTCTTGTTTTCTCCACCATGGGAGGACACTTTCCCAAGCTATTCCACTATTAACTCTGCTGGCATCCGTGTGGTATACAGCAGAGCAGATACCAATTATGATGTAAGTGAATTGGGGTATATTAAATTGGTCAGGGGGTTAGCCAAAACTCACTACCTGATCCCAGTGAGTCCCTTGGCCTCTGGCACTTGGATACTCTTAGGATCATACCCTTCCCACCCCAGAATTGACCATTTGTTGCATTGGCTACAGGCCATGCTAGCTTGGAGGTGAATCTACTGGCACTGATGCTTTGGCAGTGTTGGACATTAAGGAGAGCACACACTCAAACAACTCCCTCCTCTTCTGTTGTTCCTTCATCCTTCCCTTGTGCACCTCCCCACCACCACGCTCAGACGTGAAGCAAAAGTACACCAAGGCCAAGCACTGCCACCACCCCAAGGAACTAAAATCCAGAAAAGAGCCTGGTTATAGGATGACTATATTTCCTTATGCTGAATACAGGACACCTGATAAAATTACTTGTATTCAAGCAAGTTTAATGGCAATCAATTAGAACTATGGAGTAGAAATGTTCAAATTAACATCAAGCTGCTTGAGCCCCTGTTAAAAAGAAATACTGCGTAGCTGGATTCTTTTTAGTTATCTTCTTATCATTAAAACATTAGGGTTCATTCAAAAGAGAAGGGGACACACACCCACACACACCTCTTTCTCACATAGGGAAGATGACAAACTGATCCGACCCTCCCTACCTGGTGCTCTCTGCCCTCTGCGTCTGGATGAGCCCCCAGGATGGACCTGCCTCTCCTGGTACCTGGCATGCCATGTTCCCACGGCATCATATAGGGGAAGGGCACATAGCGAGAGATGCCCATCCTCCCCAGATGTCTGCTAGAGTTTACACCAAAACATGGCCAACAGCAGATTTTGGCACTGTGTGGGAGGGAAGGTATGGGAGGATGCTTCAAGCCACAGGGAAGGCGAAGGCCCATGTCTTCTCAGCTCATATCTTCCCTCCTCCCTGTGGCTGGAAGCAGCTTGCACCTTTCTACTTGTGCAGTTTTGAAAGGCAACAAATACCTCCAGGGGGCTGCTTGCCACAGACATAACCCAGACATTTCTTTTCCCCCAACTACAGCATGAGCAGGAAGGGGTTAAGCTCTAAGGCTGAATTGTGCACCAGGACCCAGGCAATCTGATTGCAGGGACTTCAGCGAACCCTGTCAGAGAGACTGCTCAACAGGGTAGGCTGCCTAGATGATGGAGCAGCCCTGTGTTCCCTGGAGGCAGAACCCACCGTAAGGGGAGTGGTTGAAGAGGATGCTACGCCCCTGACTGGAGAGCTGCTGTGGAGCCTGAGGGACTGGTTATGAACAGGCTAGAAATTGCTTCCCCCCACCACTCCAGAGCCTATCTGAGGGACAGAGAGGTGCTAGAACTAGGGGTGTGTAGGGTGGGTGAGTGCTGCAGCGCCTTCTGGTTAGAAATGGTTTCCATTATATGCAGAGTTTATGATTTGGTTCAATGGTTGTCAGCAGTCCCACTATGCAAACTGTTCCAGCATCCCAAAGAGAGGCTTCCCTGTGCCAGTGCTGTGTTGGGTTTTGGCATTTGCAGGATGTGGCTCCACTTGGCCAGCACCCCGTGCTGAAGGGTCTTGGGCTTTCTGGAATGCTGGCCCAACCAGAAGCAGTGTGGGAAGAAAGGAGCCTGCCAGCCAGGCTGCTGGTGAGCTGAGCTCTCTGATCAGCAGCTGGTTTGCTGCACAGTGCTGGAAGAAAAGGAAAAACTATGTAGCACTTTAAAGACCAACGTGATAGTTTAAACCATCTTGTTAGTCTTTAAAGTGTTACATAGTTTTTCCTTTTGTTTTAGCAAGATCAGACTAACATGGCTACCTCTCTATTACTATTCAACATGCAGTGCTGGAAGAGGGAAGCATGGTGACAGTGGGGATATGGAGAAGCAGCAAGAAGTGGGGAAAGGGGGGCGGGTGTCGACTGAAGGGCCAAAGCAGAGAGAGAACAGTGAGAGGGGGAGCATATAAAAGGTTTATGGGCAGGCAGCAGGCACAACACATAACCATATTCAATAAGGGGGGATGCTATTTTAGATTTGGTTTTGGTGAGTAGCGAGGACCTCATAGATAAAATGGTTGTAGGGGACAATCTTGGCTCGAGTGATCATGAGCTAATACAGTTCAAATTAAATGTAAGGATAAACAAAAATAAATCTAAGACTAGGGTTTTTTATTTCAAAAGGGCTAACTTTAATAAATTAAGGAAATTAGTTAGGGAAGTTGATTGGACTAAAGAAATTATGGATCTTGAGGTGGAGGAGGCCTGGGATTATTTTAAGTTAAAGTTGCAGAAGCTGTCAGAAGCCTGTATCCCAAGAAAAGGGAAAAAAATTATAGGCAGGTGTGTTAGACCAAGCTGGATGAGCAAGCATCTCAGAGAGGTGATTAAGAAAAAGCAGAAAGCATATAAGGAGTGGAAGATGGGAGGGACCAGCAAAGAAAGCTACCTTATTGAGGTTAGAGCATGTAGGGACAAAGTGAGAGAGGCTAAAAGTCAGGTAGAGTTGGACCTTGCAAAGGGAATTAAAACCAATAGTAAAAGGTTTTATAGCCATATAAATAGGAAAAAACCAAAAAAAGAAGAAGTAGGACCGCTAATTACTAAGGATTGAGTGGAGGTTAAGGATAATCTAGGAATGGCCCAATATCTAAACAAATACTTTGCTTCAGTCTTTAATGAGGCTAATGAAGAGCTTAGGGATAATGGTAACATAACAAATGGGACTAAGGATATGGAGGTAGATATTGCCATATCCGAGGTAAAAGCCAAACTTGAACAGCTTAATGGGAGTAAATTGGGGGGCCCAGATAATCTTCATCCAAGAATATTAAAGGAACTGGCACATGAAATTGCAAGTCCATTAGCAAAAATTTTTAATAAATCTCTAAACTCAGGGGTTGTACCATTTGACTGGAGAATTGCTAATATAGTTCCTATTTTTAAGAAAAGAAAAAAAAGCAACCCAGGTAACTATAGGCCTGTTAGTTTGACATCTGTAGTATGCAAGATCTTGGAAAAAATTTTGAAGGAGAAAGTAGTTAGAGACATTGAGGCTAATGGCAATTGGGACAAATTACAACATGGTTTTACAAAAGGTAGATCGTGCCAAACCAACCTGATCTCCTTGTTTGAGAAAGTAACAGATTTTTTAGATAAAGGAAATGCAGTGGATCTAATCTAACTCGACTTTAGTAAGGCATTTGATACAGTACCACATGGGGAATTATTGGTTAAATTGGAAAAAATAGGGATTAATATGAAAGTTGAGAGGTGGATAAGCAACTGGTTAAAGGGGAGACTACAGCGGGTCATATTGAAAGGTGAATGTCAGGTTGGAGGAAGGTTACTAGCGGAGTTCCTCAGGGATCAGTTTTGGGGCCAATTTTATTTAATCTTTTTATTGCTGACCTTGGCACCAAAAGTGGAAGTGTTCTGATAAAATTTGCGGATGACACAAAGTTGGGAGTTATTGCCAATTCAGAAAAGGATCAGGATAGGGAGTCAGGATGGAGGAAGGTTACTAGCGGAGTTCCTCAGGGATCAGTTTTGGGGCCAATTTTATTTAATCTTTTTATTGCTGACCTTGGCACCAAAAGTGGAAGTGTTCTGATAAAATTTGCGGATGACACAAAGTTGGGAGTTATTGCCAATTCAGAAAAGGATCAGGATATTATACAGGAAGATCTGGATGACTTTGTAAATTGGAGTGATAGCAATAGGATGAAATTTAATAGTGAGAAGTGTAAGGTTATGCATTTAGGGATTAATAACAAGAATTTTAGTTATAAGCTGGGGACACATCAGTTGGAAGTAATGGAGGAGGAGAAGGACCTCGGAGTCCTGGTTGATTATAGGATGACTATGAGCCGCCATTGTGACATGGCCGTGAAAAAGGCTAATACGGTCTTGGGATGTATTAGGCGAGGTATTTCCAGTAGGGATAAGGAGGTGTTAGTGCCATTATACAAGGCATTGGTGAGAACCCATTTGGAATACTGTGTTCAGTTCTGGTCTCCCATGTTTAAGAAGGATGAATTCAAACTAGAACAGGTACAAAGAAGGGCCACTAGGATGATCCGAGGAATGGAAAACCTGTCTTATGAAAGGACTCAAGGAGCTTGGCTTTTTTACCTTAACCAAAAGAAGCCTGAGGGGGGACATGATTGCATTCTTTAAATATATTAGAGGGATAAATACCAGGGAGGGAGAGGAATTATTTAAGCTTAATACCAATGTGGACACAAGAACAAATGGATATAAGCTGGCTAATAGGAAGTTTAGACTTGAGATTAGACGAAGGTTTCTAACCATTAGAGGAGTGAGGTTCTGGAACGGCCTTCCAAGGGAAGTAGTGGGGGCAAAAGATCTATCTGGCTTCAAGATTAAACTAGATGGGTTTATGAAGGGGATGGTTTGATGAGATAACATGATCTTGGTAACTAATTGACCATTCATTATCAGTGGTAAATAGGTCAATGGAGGGATGATAGGAGTTACTATAGAGAACTTTCTGGGTGTCTGGCTGGTGAGTCTTGCCCACATGCTCAGGGTTTAGCTGATTGCCATATTTGGGGTCAGGAAGGAATTTTCCTCCAGGGTAGATTGGCAGAGGCCCTGAAGGTTTTTTGCCTTCCTCTGTAGCATGGAGTACAGATCACAACTGGAGGATTCTCTGCATCTTGGGGTCTTTGAACCATTGTTTCAAGGACTTCAATATCTGAGATATAGGTGAGAGGATTATTCTAGGAGTGGGTGGGTGAGATTCTGTGGCCTGCATTGTGCAGGGGGTCAGACTAGATGATCATAATGGTCCCTTCTGACCTTAAAGTCTATGAGTCTATGAGTCATATGCTGCCTGGCACCTGCTCACACTCACCAGCCACTGCAGCTCTCAGCAAACAGCCAGTGCCATCCGGAAATGGGACAGAGAGCAGGGCCCTGCTGGCCAAAAGCAGGGACTGTGCCGATGGACCAGCAGGGGAAGCAGCCAGCCCTGCACACTGCATCTTCATCCCACCACCAGCCTTGCACTCCTATCGTCTGCCACTGGATCTCTTCCCACTCACTGCTGGAAGGCAGCCAATAAGTGAGCAGGGATCTCGCCAGCAGCAGGACCCACCAGTACTAATGGGGGGTGGGGAGACAGAAAATACAGGCCAATTTGCCCATTTTCAAGAAAAAGTCAAGATACCTGGAGGACAGCTGAAATATGAGACTATCCCTTTAAAAATGGGACATCTGGTCACCCTACTAAGTCTGCAGTGAATATATACCTTAAGCAAGGGAAAAAAACTTTCAAAGATTTCATAACATGCTTTCTTCTAGGGAAAGGAGACAAGGCATGTAAATGCACATCATGTTTCCTCCTCTGATATTCCTCCTCCCTATGCAACAATGACCTTTCCTTCTCTTCTCTGAAAAGGTTGGTTCAGGTTCCCATTAGAGACCATCAATACTACTCTTTACATGAAAAACTCTCTCCTCAGGGTTTATATGTCTATGGCTATGTCTACACGACAAAGAAAAGTCGGAAAAAGATACGCAAATTGTGAACCACAATTTGCGTAACTTTTTCCACTTTTCTTCTGAAAGAGGCTTTTTGACATTTGGCCTGTCTACACCGGTCCAAATGTCAGAAAAAAACCCTATTTCGGAACATCCCTTGTTCCTCGTGAAATGAGGTTTACAGGGATGCTGACAAAACGCATCTGCTTTTCCGACATTTTTTTTGGAAAAGCAGATGCATTCCTTGGTATCCTGGAAAAGCTCTGTAGTCTTGACATACCCTATGTCTGCAGTGTAACCAGTCCTTGCTGGTCTAGGATCTTATCTTTGATTGTCCATGGGGGCAGCATGAGGCTCTAGACAACTTAGGTCACTGTGGGTGCGTCTACACAGCAGTGTTATTTCGGAATAACTGATATTATTCCAAAATAACTTTATGAGCATCTACACAATAAGCGTGTTATTTCAAAATGATTTCAATATAATGGGCGGCTTATTCCGACTTCTGTAACCTCATTCCATGAGGAATAGCGCCTATTTGGAAATAGTTTTTTCAGAATAGTGCATGTGTAGACAGGGTGGCTGGAGTTATTTTGTAAAAAGGGGCCTCCAGGAAATCCCATAGGTACTCCTACTGGCAGCTCTGTCCAAACTCAGCAAAACTCTATACTATAGCTTCCTTTCCCCTGCAGCCCTTACAGCTGCAGGGAGACGGGAAAGGGCTTGTAGCAGGAAGCTGGCCCTGACAGCCCTGAGCCACCCAGCAGCTGCCACAACCTTGAATTTGGCTGACATGAGTGACTCTGTTACTCCCACACTGCTCCCAGGGAGCAATCAGCCAGCTCCCAGGACCCTGCCAGGCGACGTAACAGGTGTGTGTCTTCCTGGTCTCACTGAGGTCTGGGGTGAGGAGAAAAACCTCCAGGATCTCTACACCAGATGCAGGAATGCTGACATCTACAGCCACATGGTCAAGAGCCTGGCCACAAAGGGTCAAATCTGCAACCAAGAGCAGGTGTGGATGAAAGTTAAGGAGCTGAGGCAGGCCTATGCCAGGGCCAGGAAGTGCAGCTCCTGCTCCGGGTCTGAACCCCATACCTGCCCCTATTACATGGACCTGAAACACATCCTGGAGGGCGGGTCAGTCCCATCCCTCCGGTAGTGTACTAAGGGCTGGAGATGCCCATTTTCACCCTCCCGGGGGGCAGAGCTGGTGCTGAGAAGGAGGTGAAAGAAGAGGAGCCAGACAAGGCTAGCACCATTACCACAGTGACACTTGAGCTGGTACCCTGCAGCCTGGATGTGTCCCAGGCATCATCCAAAGCTGGGGAAGGCACATCAGGTGAGTGCCATTACTTTCCCTACACTCACAGGGTGGAGGTGGTGGGCGGTGAGGGGCTGGGACACGCTGGGTGGGCAGTGAGGGGCTGGGGATCGTGCAACAGCCTGTGCACGTGGGTGCACATGCAGCACCAGTCTGGGGCACACAGCCACAGCAGGCTGCACCAGAAGACCATTGTACCATTGTTCACACCACAAGCCACCACTAGAAGGAGGCTGGGGACATGGAGACACTCACACTCAGGAGTGCCGCACACAGCACACGGGCAAGCCCGCATGCTCGGGGCAGCACCCACTCCAGTGGATAATGTGGCGAGGCACAGGAGCATCTGCCGCTCACACAAACCTCCCCACAATCCCCTGCCCCTCCCCCCCAGCGGGCAGGGATACAAGTCTTCTCCCCGTGGAATGCCGCCGCTGCCAGACCTGGTCGGTGCCTTCCCATGTCTGCTTGTCCCTGAGATGTGGGAGGAGTGAGGCTCCCCCCCTTGGATATTTGTGCTGCTGCAGGAAAGGGCCCGCTGTCCAGGCCTCAGGTGGCCTTGCTCCAAGCATATTGCTTTCATCTGACCCAAGCACTGTCGCTCTTGGCTCACAGATGACGGCAGGGCTTCAGGCACAGCATCTCCTGGCACGACTGACAGTCTCTCTGTTCTCTACAGCTGGACCAGCTGTGAGAGGGGGCGGTTGACACCACCCAGGGCAGCTACCCCACACCATGTGACCTGCTGGTGCAGGAGAACCCAGAGGGAAATCCAGAGGGAGCACATCTCTGCACTGCGAGCCTTGAAGCACACTCTGGACTGGAGACTGGAGGAGGACATCCAGCTGCAGTGAGAGACCTGGCAGGAGATGCTGGAGCAGAGCCGCACCATATGTGTGGCAGTAGAAGCCCTCATCACCAGCACGGTGCCTGCTCCTGCTCCAGCCCATTCCAGCCCCTGCTCCAGCTCCTGCTTCTCCCCCTAGTCCCCTCTGCCCCTGTGGCTGCTGAGGTCCCCGCACACGAGGCATCGCTCCCAGCCTCAGTCCTGAGCCTCTCCTCACCCCTCCTCTTCCTTCCAGCTCCCTTCTCCCCCCTCCTCCTCCTCTCTTCTCCCCTCTCCCAGGTTCTTTCCCTGGTTACTTCTACCCCAAATAAAAAAATAAAGTTTATTTTTTCAAAACCAAAAAATGTGTTTTATTGTCTCTACATGGAAGGGGAGATGGGAGGGGTGTGGGAGGAAAGGCACAGAGGGGCAATGCACAGGCCCCTTGTGGGGAGGCCCAGGGGAGAGTGTCACTGAGATCCTTGTGAGAAACTTTCCCTCAGGGCCTCCTGGATATGCATGGCTACTCGAAGGCAGCCCTGCACGGCTACTCGAAGGCCCTGCCAAGCTGGTCAGCCTCTGCCCCCCACACTAGCAGGAACATCTCTCCCTTCGTTTAACATATATTGTGAAGGACACAACATGCAGCCATCACTTGGGGGATGTTCCGCTTCCCAACATCCAGCTGGGTGAGGAGACAATGGAACCGCACCTTCAGATGCCCAAAGGTGCCCTCCACCACCATACAGGCCACAATGAGTCTGGCGTTAAAACGTTCCCTGATGGGGTCAAGATGTCTGGTGTAGGGCTTCATGAGCCAGAGCATCAGAGGGTAAGCTGCGTCTCCCACGATGCACATCAGCATGTCTACGTCCTCAACCTTGATGGTGCGGTTGGGGAAGAAAGTGCCAGCGTACTGCTTCTGGAAGATGCTGGAGTTTTGGAAGATGTGGGCGTCGTGCGCCTTCCCGACATAGATGTCGGTGAACTGGCTGCGGTGGTCGATGAGGGCCTGCAGGACCACTGAAAAGTATCCCTTTCAGTTAATGTAGACAGATGCCCGGTGGTCAAGGGCCCAGATGGGGATGTGGGTGCCAACAATAGCCCCCCCCACAGTTGGAGAAGCATGCCGACAAAGCCAGCGATGATGGGGTTGATGTCGCCCAGGTTGATGACCCATGGTGTTGATGGCTCTCACCACCTGTAGAAGAAGACACACAAACAGAGAATCACAGGGGTGCCAGGGCCCTCGGGAGATCCCTGAGGCCACCCTTCCTTTCCCCCCCTTACACCAGGAGCAACCCCCTATTTACCCCATCTCCTGGCAGGGCTTTGTGAGGGCAGGACTAAGAAACCTCGGGGGGGGGGGAGCTTCCACCACCACCCCTTTCCTTAGGGCACCCCATTCCAGCACTTCACCTCCCTCCTGGGACAATAGCTCAAGAGCACCGTATCTACACGAGAAGGGCCCTGATGGTCAACTTCCCCACGCCGAACTGGTTCCTGACGGATTGGTAGCTATCCGGTATATCAAGCTTCCAAATAGCAATGGCTACCTGCTTATGGAGGGGGGTGGTGGGTCTCATGTGGGTGTCCCATCGCCTGAGGGCAGGGGCGAGTCACTCACTCCAGAAAGGTGTCCTTCCGCATGCGGAAATTCTGGAGACACTGCTAGTTGTTCCACTGCTCCATAACAAGCCGGTTCCACCAATCAGAACTGGTGTCCTGTTGCCAAAAGTGGCGGTGCATGGTGGGGTGCAACTGCAAGAGCTGCACTTCCAGAGAGATGATGAGCTGGGGGTTGCATTCCTGCAGGGCCTGGGGGACAGCCTGCAGAAACTGATGTACTAGCTGCAGCATGACGGATAAGGGCCGTTGACTGCCCAGAGGCAGCTCTGGCTCCATGGCTACAATGCTGAGGTATCTGCAAGGGCAACCACAGCAAGCAGTGGAATGGGTTTGCTGTCCCACAAGGACAGAGGAGCCTGAGACACGACTGTACAGGGGGTCCCTTTAAGCATGAGCCTTGGGTAGCCTTAAGCAGAAGCTCCAGGAAGAAACTGCTATCCTGATGCCCTACCTGAAGTAGTTCTGGGTGGCCTTAAATGCGATTCAGCGTCCAATGAGTGTGGACACTCTATTTTGAAATAGCTCAGCACTATTTGGACGGGCTTTTGCTGTGTAGACGCGCTATTTTGAAATAAGCTATTTCAGAGTATTTCTTCCGGAATAGCTTATTCTGAAATAAATGTGCAATGTAGACGTACTCTGTGAGAGCTTGGATTTGTTTGACTAGCAGTAGATTTGTGCAATATCATGTATATTAAAATTCAACAATTTGTTTTCTAAAGCGATCAGATTTATTGAACTGCTTCTCCTCTGCAGACAGTAAAACTCGACATAGCTATTTCAGATTTCCTCCCTCATATTCTAAAGAGGATTATCTTTAATTTCCCCTTTCTCTAGTGATTCCTTTGTGTGGGCTTTCTAGTCCTGTCCTTGATTTAAAGGAATAATCACTGTTTGTATATGTCAGCAATAGACCACATATATTTAAACACCCAGAAGTTGAAGGTAGTTCCATCCTTACAGTTCCTCTTTTAATTATATAGCTACTATTCCCATAAAGAGAACTGTGATAGTACCTTCACTTTAAGATCCTATTTCAGTGTCTCGCTACTTTACAAGACAATTATCCCTTGGTGGTCTACAAGTTTTGTACTGTACTTGGTTTCAGTCCAAAAATTGTTTTTAAGTGCAACTTCATCTCTCCATCCTTTTGCTTATCCATTGATTCACCCTCTTTCTATATCACAGTCCTCAGCCTTTGAAACTGAAAAATGCCAAGTGTAATCAATCTGCTGTTCTAGGTACATTAGAATCACTGGAATTAGTGTAACATTCACAAAGCTCCCTTTGTACTGTCTACCATTTTCCTCTCTGTTTAAGCCAGTTTGGTTCTTTGTTATTACTTTGTGTTGAATTTGCACTGGCCTTCTGGACAGCATTTCTGTAGTTTTTACAAGGAGATGATCTTACTGCTTTTCTGTTGCAGATAGGCACCTACCATGATTTTTGGAAATGCCTATTTGCATCTTTAGGTGCCTTTAAATATCTGGCCCTCAGTGCCTGAATCCCTTTTTGAAAGTGGGATGTAGGAATATAAGTCACTTAGCTGCTTTGGAAAATTGTAATTGTGAACTTGATTTGATATAATATGCAAGAATCCTAACAGACAGGGGGATAGATTATTTTATGTTGCTTGGAGCAGTCTCTCAATTGCCTTAATTTTGCTGAGAGAGTGGCAATTTACCTCAAAAATAGGTTTTATTTTCCACATGTGGCAAGCTGGGTGCCTAGAATGACTAGCCCAACTGGGTTATCAGACTCCTGTTCTGCACTTTCCAAGAACAAATGACTGGTTCTATAAAATAAGGAAGAGCCTGACATTAATTTTGAAATAGATCAGGAATATTATATGTTATATCTTAGTTTTGATTTAGAGAGGTCAGAGAAATCACAGGATAATAACTATAGGATAACAATTTTGTAATTGCTCCAGGTTGAGACCATCACATTTATTTTTTCACTACATTCTCTTTGCAAGAGGGCACAGAGGGCCCCCCTCCTCTGAAAGCATGCGGGTCACTCAGAAGCACACATGCTGGCCCCTTTGAGCAATAGGTGCAGCCACAGCAGCCAGGGACCCTGTGTGAAGGTCCCACTGGTCTGCCAGCCAGGAGCCAACTAGTAAGTGTCTCCTAGCCAGAGCCACATTATTCCCACCCCTGTTATATAGCTAACTCTCAAAAAATACATAACTCATAGTAACCCCTAGTGGGTCACCATAGTAATCTCTAGTGGGTCACTAGTTCTCCTAGCTTCAGCAAACTGCTCACGATCTTTTATCAACAAAACATTCCTAGTATTTCTAGTCATAATAAATTTATATGACAGAGGCACTCAAATCCAAGGTCATTATCCACATACTCTCTTGCATTCTCACGAGCTGTTAACTCTTTTCCCCTTCTTCCATTCTGTTCAGCAAAATGGCAAATTATACCTGTTTAGCCTTGCCTCTAAGGATCCTAAAAATTATTCCTAGCCATGTGATTTTTGATTTTCAGCTACTAGTGGCTGGAAACACAAAATGGCTGACTGTAGTAATGTGTAATTGTGGGGTTACATTATTAGTTATAGAAGTAAAAAAACCAACAAATAATCAAGCCAGCTGATAGTAACTGATGCAAAGATATGTAAAGTATACTTCATCAGCCTAGTTCTCTATGCCCCAGGGAGATTCACAATGAGGAATGGCAGGTGGTGTTACTGCTACTCTCTTCCCTTGGGGTTTTCCAATTTATATGGACAGCTCAAAGGATTTGGCCACTTGATTCTTGGCAGGCACCAGGTCATTCCTTTATGACCACATTTTACAGAAAACATGTTAACAGTAGAAGGAGAGCTCTAACCCTTTCCTGTGTTTATTAGAAAACTGGTATTATTAGTTATTTGTATTGTGCTAGCCTTTAGAGCTGTCAGATATTGGGCCCCATACACATATATCAAGGACAGTGCCTGTTCCCAACTGGAAATTGGTAAATGGTAATGGACAGTAGGTAAACATAATTGAGAGTCAGGAGAGCATGTTAACAGTGAGATAAAGCAGAACTCTTCCTTTATGAACTAACTGGGGATTAGGGAGTTAATAAAATTGAAAAGCTCATAAAATTTAACATTCAGAATTACAGTAGGCACTTATGTTGCTGTATGGTGCACTATTTTGCACTCTTCTTGTCTTCCAAACCACTGCAAAGTGATTTACAATGTATTAAAGGCATCAAAATGTTCCTTATCACCATGAATTTATGTGATTTTTTTTCTTTTCCCGTGGGAGTACAATTTGTATACCTGGTCCTTGGTAAGACTAGCGTGTGTAAAATTCAAGGTTTTACTGTCTTTTTGATTATTGTAATAACCAGAGGTCACAGCACACAAGCTGCCTAGCCATTGCCAAGAGTTTTGTAAGCATGGCAGAGAGGAATTTTAAGGAAGGATCTGAAGGAGGACAAGGTAGCATCTTTGTGGATTTTTATGTGAAGGTTCTTCCATGCATGGAGTGTGGCAGAAGAGAAAGCAGGAAAGTGCTTGAAGGAAAACAGGACAGATGGCCAAATAAGGCCATTCTGAAACACTGAACACTGTTGACTATAAGATACTGGAGTCTTGTGTGGGGGAGGTTGTTGGGGCCATATACTAAAATGGTTTGAGTTCTTCCTGGAGGGATGAACCTAATGAATAGTGATGGGAATCTGCACCTTCATCACTAGATCCCTCCCTTGTAGAGTCCTGTAAGGATAATTTCTCTGTTCCTATTCAACTTCTACATGAAGCCCTAGGTCGGGGTGGCCAACCCACGGCTTGTGAGCCACATGCAGCTCTTCACCCCTGAAAGTACGGCTCGTGAAGCCTCCCCTGCGGCTTGCGAAGCCGCCCCATGCACCCCTACAAATGGCCCCCAGCCCCATGTGCTCACTGGGTGCAGGGGAGCTGTCCAGCGCGGCAAAATGGCGTCAGCAAGATGGCATCGGCTGGTGGGAGCCTGATGTGGCCAAAAAGCCTAACCTGCGGTTTTTAAAGGGGCAACGTCTTTTTTTTTTTTTGCTCAACAACTCTGGCTGGTGGGGAGCTCTTCCTCTTTTTTTGTTTTTGTTTTTTTGTTTGTTTGTTTGTTCAACAATTCTGGTGCAGCTCTTTACATTTTTTCCATCACTGTTTTGGCTCTCTTTGTTTAATGGGTTGGCCACCCCTGCCCTAAGTGAAAAATGGTAAGACAAAATGGACTCAGGTGACAGCAATACGTAGCTAGCACACCACTCTACTTCCCCTTCACTGCACATAACCATACCATTGATGGCCCTATGTTTGGATGGGATCAGCTCACAGATGAAGAACTGCCGCTTGAAGTTGAACCCAAGCAAAACAGAGGTGATACTACTGGGAAAGAAAAATAGTTGGAGGAGCTAGCAGTTACATCTCTTTTGGGGTCTCTGATTCATAGACTCATAGACTCATAGACTTTAAGGTCAGAAGGGACCATTATGATCATCTAGTCTGACCCCCCGCACAATGCAGGCCGCATAATCTCACCCACCCACTCCTAGAATAATCCTCACCCCTATATCTCAGATATTGAAGCCCTCAAATAGTTTGAAGACCCCAAGATGCTGAGAATCCTCCAGCTGTGATCTGTACCCCATGCTACAGAGGAAGGCGAAAAACCTCCAGGGCCTCTGCCAATCTACCCTGGAGGAAAATTCCTTCCCGACCCCAAATATGGCGATCAGCTAAACCCTGAGCATGTGGGCAAGACTCCCCAGCCAGCCACCCAGAAAGTTCTTTATAGTAACCCCTATCATCCCTCCATTGACCTATTTACCACTGATAATGACTAGTCAATTAGTTACCAAGACCATGTTATCTTGTCAAACCATCCCCTTCATAAACCCATCTAGTTTAATTTTGAAGCCAGGTAGATCTTTTGCCCCCACTACTTCCCTTGGAAGGCCATTCCAGAACCTCACTCCTCTAATGGTTAGAAACCTTCGTCTAATCTCAAGTCTAAACTTCCTACTAGCCAGCTTATATCCATTTGTTCTTGTGTCCACATTAGTATTAAACTTAAATAATTCCTCTCCCTCCCTAGTATTTATCCCTCTAATATATTTAAAGAGTGCAATCATATCCCCCCTCAGCCTTCTTTTGGTTAAGGTAAACAAGCCAAGCTCCCTGAGTCTCCTTTCATAAGACAGGTTCTCCATTCCTCGAATCATCCTAGTGGCCCTTCTTTGTACCTGTTCTAATTTGAATTCATCCTTCTTAAACATGGGAGACCAGAACTGCACACAGTATTCCAAATGAGGTCTCACCAATGCCTTGTATAATGGCACTAACACCTCCTTATCCCTACTGGAAATACCTCGCCTAATACATCCCAAGACCATATTAGCCTTTTTCACAGCCATGTCACAGTGGCGGCTCATAGTCATCCTATAATCAACCAGGACTCCGAGGTCCTTCTCCTCCTCCGTTACTTCCAACTGATGTGTCCCCAGCTCATAACTAAAATTCTTGTTATTAATGCCTAAATGCATAACCTTACACTTCTCACTGTTAAATTTCATCCTATTGCTATCACTCCAATTTACAAGGTCATCCAAATCTTTCTGTATGATATCCCGATCCTTTTCTGAATTAGCAATACCTCCCAACTTTGTGTCATCTGCAAATTTTATCAGGACACTTCCACTTTTGGTGCCAAGGTCAGCAATAAAAAGATTAAATAAAATTGGCCCCAAAACTGATCCCTGAGGAACTCCGCTAGTAACCTTCCTCCAACCTGACAGTTCCCCTTTCAATATGACCCGCTGTAGTCTCCCCTTTAACCAGTTGCTTATCCACCTCTCAACTTTCATATTAATCCCTATTTTTTCCAATTTAACCAATAATTCCCCATGTGGTACTGTATCAAATGCCTTACTAAAATCGAGGTAGATTAAATCCACTGCATTTCCTTTATCTAAAAAATCTGTTACTTTCTCAAAAAAAGAGATCAGATTGGTTTGGCACGATCTACCTTTTGTAAAACCATGTTGCAACTTATCCCAATTGCCATTAACCTCAATGTCTCTAACTACTTTCTCCTTCAAAATTTTTTCCAAGATCTTGCATGCTACAGATGTCAAACTAACAGGCCTATAGTTACCCGGGTCACTTTTTTTTCCTCTCTTAAAAATAGGAACTATATTAGCAATTCTCCAATCAAATGGTACAACCCCTAAGTTTAGAGATTTATTAAAAATTTTTGCTAATGGACCTGCAATTTCATGTGCCAGTTCCTTTAATATTCTTGGATGAAGATTATCTGGGCCCCCCGATTTACTCCCATTAAGCTGTTCAAGTTTGGCTTTTACCTCAGATATGGTAATATCTACCTCTATATCCTTAGTCCCATTTGTTATATTACCATTATCCCTAAGCTCTTCACTAGCCTCATTAAAGACTGAAGCAAAGTATTTGTTTAGATATTGGGCCATTCCTAAATTATCCTTAACCTCCACTCCATCCTTAGTAATTAGCGGTCCTACTTCTTTTTTTGTTTTTTTCCTATTTATATGGCTATAAAACCTTTTACTATTGGTTTTAATTCCCTTTGCAAGGTCCAACTCTACCTGCCTTTTAGCCTCTCTCACTTTGTCCCTACATGCTCTAACCTCAATAAGGTAACTTTCTTTACTTATCCCTCCCATCTTCCACTCCTTATATGCTTTCTGCTTTTTCTTAATCACCTTTCTAAGATGCCTGCTCATCCAGCTTGGTCTAACACACCTGCCTATAATTTTTTTCCCTTTTCTTGGGATCCAGGCTTCTGACAGTTTCTGCAACTTTAACTTAAAATAATCCCAGGCCTCCTCCACCTCAAGATCCATAATTTCTTTAGACCAATCAACTTCCCTAACTAATTTCCTTAATTTATTAAAGTTAGCCCTTTTGAAATCAAAAACCCTAGTCTCAGATTTATTTTTGTTTATCCTTCCATTCAATTTGAACTGTATTAGCTCATGATCACTCGAGCCAAGATTATCCCCTACAACCATTTCATCTATGAGGTCCTCGCTACTCACCAAAACCAAATCTAAAATAGCATCCCCCCTTGTAGGTTCAGCAACTACTTGATGAAGGAATTCATCAGCTATCACATCTAGGAAAATCTGAGCCCTATTATTATTACTAGCACTTGTTCTCCAATCTATATCTGGAAAGTTGAAATCTCCCATGATTACGCAGTTTCCACGAGTATTTACTTCATTAAAAACATTAAAGAGGTCTCTATCCATATCCAAAGTGGATCCTGGTGGTCTATAACACACCCCAAGCACTATCCCAGGGGAGGATCTGATAGTTTTCTTCCCCAATGTGATTTTTGCCCAAACAGACTCTGTCTTCTCCATTCCATCACTTTTTATTTCTTTACAATCTACCTCATCTTTGATATACAATGCGACTCCACCACCTTTACCCTTATTTCTGTCTTTCCTAAACAGCACATACCCTTCAATACCTGTACTCCAATCATGCCTAGTATTCCACCATGTTTCTGTTATTCCTATAATATCTGGTTTCACTTCCTGGACCATTAACTCTAGTTCCTCCATTTTGTTACCCAAGCTCCTCGCATTGGTGTACAAACATCTTAATTTTTGCTGTTTGGCCTCACTCACATTCTTTACCCAATTTGGCACGGACGTTGTACCTCCAATATGACCTGTTAGACTAGTATCCACCCTACCCTTCCTCATGTACATTCTCCTACCCCCAACTATATCCTTTACTTCATTTGCCTCCCCCTCAGTGTTAAAATCTGGCGTAGAGATTACCTGAACATCTCCCAACCATCTCCCCCAAATTCCTAGTTTAAAGCTCTCTTTATCAGTTGAGCCAACCTCCATCCTAGAAGTCTATTTCCCTCCCTACTTAGATGAAGTCCATCCCGAGAGAACAGTCCTCTGTCCATAAATGCCTCCCAGTGGCCATACATCCCAAAGCCCTCCTTATAGCACCACTGCCTAAGCCAATTATTGATCATCATAATCCTGTCACATCTTAGTTGCCCTTCTCTAGGAACAGGCAGGATGCCACTAAAGATCACCTGAGCCTCAATTTCCTTGAGCATCCTCCCTAGCCTAGCATAGTCGCCCTTAATTCGTTCCAGCGAAAATCTAGCCGTATCATTTGTTCCTACATGAAAGATGATCAACGGATTCCTTCCTGCTCCCTTAATAATACTCTTCAACCTCAGTTCCACATCCCGTATCTTAGCACCTGGCAGACAACACACCCTTCTATTCTCTGGATCAGCTCTGGTTACAGGCCTATCTATTCTTCTCAATAAGGAGTCCCCAATCACATAGACCTGCCTTTTCCTAGTGACAGTGTGATTGCCTGGTCTATCTCTAGCTTCCTCTAGCTGCAAGTCCTTGCCATTCCTGTCTTCCCTTGTAATCCTCTTTAACCCATCCTGTATCTTCCTAATACTCATTATTGGTGCTGTTTCCATTAACTCTTCCCCTTTATCTATAGGGCTAGCCACTCTTCTCTTCTTCCTTACCCTTCCATCTTCATTATCTGCCTGTTGTACCCCTCCTTCATTCTCCAACTCCACATACCTATTCTTAAGCTCTATTTTTCCTTCACTAACCCATCTTTTCCTCTGCCTGGTTCTCTTAGTCACATGCTTCCACTGTCCATTTTCTTCACCCAGCAGTCCCCCCTCTAAGGGGCTTGATCCTGCTTCTATCTGCATATCTAAACTTTCCCCTTTAGCCACGTCATGCCTTTGCTCCATCATCTGCTCAAACCCCCTTCTAAACTCAACCAAAGTTTCCACCTGCATCTCCAATCCTCGGATCTTTTCCTCCATCAACTCTATCAGGCGGCACTTCATGCAAACAAAACTCCTTTCGGGTAACCCCTCCAGAATCATGTACATACCGCAGCTACCACATCCAATCATCCTCCTTGTGTTCTCTACTACTTGGGTCATGGCACTACTGCCTCTGTTATATCTACTTTCTCTTCAAAATCCTATTAGTCCGGTGAACACAAAAACAAACCAAAACACCCCCTCCACAGCAAAAACAAACCCCAAACAAATCCCAATATCCAAACTCCCCTTACAAACTCCCACTCAAACTCCCCTGTTTACAGCTCTGTTTGCTGGCTCCTGTGCCGCTGCAGCTGTCTGTGCCGCTGCCTGACTAGAAGATTGAAGATACATACTACAATTGGTCAAGTCAGTAATTTAGGAGTGCTTCTTCATCCCTCACAGATTCTAAGCTCCCACAAAGCAGCATCTGTAAGTAACGTTTTTACCATCTCTGGCTGTCCAGGAGATTCCTTCTACCATGGCAAACAATGACCTATCTCAGGAGTGGGCAATAATTTTCGCAGGGGGGCCATTTAATGAATTTTCATACGTGGTCATGGGCCGGCTCCACGCCCCACCCCCAGAAGGGGGGAGGGCTTTGGGCAAGAGACTACAAAAAGAAGAGGAATGTGTGTGAGTGTGAAAGAGACAGTCTGTGTATGAGAGACAGACTTTGTGACACGATTGAGTATGTGTGACACAGACTAGGCATGTGTGATAGTGACACAGAGCAGCAGGCTGCTGCTAGGTAAGTTTCTGAGAGAAGCCACGCTCTGTCTCTAAGACAGGGAAAGCTGTCTCCTGCTCTATTGTTTCCTCCTCCGCCAGTCTGCAGAGATGGGGTACAGGGGCCGGGGGACACCCTCACCTTAGCACTCCTCTCCCCGCTCCTCTCAACTACCAGGAAACTCCTGGGAGCAGCTCGGCTGAAGGATGGAACAAGATAGGGGAGAGGCAGCTGAACACAAGCTGCTGGCTGTTAGTATGCGCGCTCTGCTAAGCAGCAGAGTGGGCCAGAGAGAAATGCGTGGCGGGCCAGATCCAGCCCTCGAGCCTTATTTTGCCCACCCCTGACCTATCCTCACTGGAGCCTTTTGTCACCTTTGGCTCGACTACAGCAATGTAATATGCTTGGGTACTAAGCCTTCAGTACTAAGGAAATTCCAGCTAGTGCAGAACACTGCAGGGTATCTTTTAAACAACACTGGGCACCACAAACATGCAGGGGTGGATTAATATCTACTGGGGCCCTGGACACAAAGGCCATGTGGGCCCCCAATATGGGCCCCCGGGACACCAGAACAGAGAGGGCTGGGGACTATGCCCACTCACTTTTTAACATACGTGTAGTAGCCTTGAGCAGGTGCAGAGTGGTGATGGCAGGGACTGTGCTTCATGACCAGGAAGTTGATAAAGTGATCAGTTCCCCTGCCACAAGGCCCAGCCCCTGCTAGTGGCATCACCAGCTTCTTCTTGGTGGGAGTCTGAGGTGGGCTTTAGCCCTCCCAGCACAGGGTCCTGTCCCCTGCTCCTTCTCTTCTCCCTGAGACCTCACCTCCTGGCCAAGCTAGAAGCCAGAGTTGGAGAGTGGGTAAGAGCTGCCCAGAGATTCTGGGCCACTGTGGGGAGCCATGAACCCTCCACTTGCCCTGGGCAGTGTGCCATGTGGAGTGTGGACATGGACTGGGACTGCTCTTGGGCACTACAGACTTCACCCTGGGCAGGTCCAGTGCTCCCCACAGCGAACTGGGCTCCCTAGGTGGCTATCACCACTTCCAGCCTTGGTTGGTGGGGTGGGCCATGGGGGGGAAGAAGAGGAACAGGGCATTAGCTCTGGAGCTGGTGGTCCCCCCCCCACTTCTACTTAGATTCCAGTGCACCTGTGGGGGCCCCCAAATTGGTCCAGGCCCCAGGTATGGGTCCCATGGGCCCATGTGTTAATCTGCCACTGCAAACTTGTCAAGTTTGTCCTTTGTTCCCAGGAGGCAGGGGCTACGTCTACACTGCGGCAGTTTTTCGGAAGAGGAAATGCAAATGGAGCGCTCATTTGCAAATGGAGTGCTCTCATTTGCATATTCTCTTCCAAAAAACTGCCGCAGTGTAGATGTAGCCAGGGCTTTTTCAGGGGGATGTTGGCTCACAATTGCAAAATGAACTCCCCAGGTATTAAGGACCATAACAAATCTCATTACTTTTTGCTCCAAGTGCCAGGCACATGCCTTAGACTTTGCCTTCTCTAACACACATAAAGCAATATCTGTATAAATATTATAAAAATTCCACAGCTCAGACTTCTGTGCATAAGAAGGATGAGAGAGCAAACATCTGACAGATAGCAGTCATGTTGCTTAATGCACTACTGGAAATTCTTCAGTACTGTTGTGATGAACATACATGGTATAAGAACCTATACAGAACAGAAGGCTGGCATGACTGGCAAAGTGCAGACAGAGATCGATAGCTTGATAACAAATAAAAGACAATAGACAGAGTGAAAGTATGCATGTGAAGGACCTTAAAAGTGAGGACAAGTACAGTAGCTTGTGCTGGGTGCAGTGAAAAGAGGAATATGTGGAGAAAGGCAAAGAGAGGAGTAATATAGTTGGCTTGACCAGCCATGAAGCCAATTTTAGCAGCAGATTTATTTAGTCCTGTCCACACTTTCAGTAAACATAACTTAAAATTAACCAGCACAGTTTACAGCCACGATGAAGTTTTTGAAATGGTGCTGAAACATAATTTAAACATGTTTTATTTCCCTTCCAATAAATGTTGGATGCATCTGATATGATCCTCAGAGGGCCACTGTGGACAGTGTTATAATGCATGGTCACCCATGACTGACCCATCTCTCATATATTTCTATTGGGGTCCTCACCATAGTATCCCTGTGCTGAATAAGTTAAATTAGATCTGCACAGTGGCTGTCTATACTGGGCTACCTAGTGGAATTTGCAGATTATTTCTCCTGGGTTCAGGAACGCTCTATTTTTATTAATTAATTATTATGATGATTAGGATTTTCTTGACTGGTTATAATGAGAAAGTTTAGCGAGGAGTTGAATCATAGAGTGTGTTTTACCAGCAGTCTGACTTTGGCTCAGTTTCATCTCCTCCTTTAAATCTTTTCCTAGCCAGCCAATCAGGGTGCTTTGTCCCTGACTGGCATCTCTACACTCCATGCTAAGCCTTTGCCCTGACTCAGGTTTGAGCCCAAATCCTCCTAGTCACATGCAAATAGGTCAGCAAGCACTCAGAACTTGGGTCAGTGCCAGAGTTGCTCTGTGACTAAGCTCTGTAATTTAGTAGCATGGATGTACATGCAGCTCAAGCTGCAGACCTGAATCAGAAACTCTGTGTGGTACAGTACACATGCGTTAGCACAGCAATGGTTACATCTAAATAGAAAGCAGGATGCCATGGCAGTGAATCTCAGAGCCTGGGTCTACAGACTAGGGCTCACACTACAGCACTAAAAATAGCTGTATAGATATTTGGGCTCCAAAGCCCACCACTGACTCGAGCCCCTAGAGCCCAAACTATACAGGTTCTCTCTTGAGAGTTTGCTTGCTATGTAGACATACCCAGGTCCAACGATTGTAAGCTTAGGTGTACAATGCAATGTGACCACTCAAGCACAGGCTTGGAAACATAAGCTAATGGCCCAAAGACCCAGATTTACAATGTGCAGGAGACAGACCCCTAGTGGGGACAGAATGTCCTTCAGCTCTGAATGCAGGTGTTTTTATTCCTTTCAAAGGCAGTGTGAGGGTTTGGCTATGTCTACATTGGCATGATCTTGCGCAAATACTCTTCAACGCAAGAGTTCTTGTGTTAAAGTATTTGCACAAGAGAGCGTCTGTATTGGCCGGGACTCATCGTAAGAACGATGCGCTTTTGCGCAAGAGAGCGTCTACATTGGCAGGACGCTCTTGTGCAAAAGCAGGAGCCCAGAACCACTTTGGAGAGGGCAAAAGGGCACCAGCCCTTTCCGGGGGTGGGGGCTGGAGCTCCTTTGAGACATGTGCTTAAAGGGATCTCCCTGGACAGCCGTTTCTCTTCTGCTGCGAGCTTTAGTACCTCTTGCAGTTACTGACAGCCGTAGCAGTTCTACCTGTGGTTGCCCTCTGCCTTGTTGGACACCACAGCCTTGTGCCTTAGTGCCATTAGCTGATTTTTTGACCTCAGCTCTCTTTTTGTGCCATGGAGCCAGGGGTGGCCTTGTGCCTGCTCTGGCCCCTTCAGGCCATTTTGGAGTGCCTGCAGCTGCTGCTCCATGCTGCTGCACTCCTCGTCCAGGACCTCGAGGTGCAGGTTGCTCCGGACTTCCTCACCAGGGAGGCCATGGCGTCCCTATGGCATCCCCACCCCAGCGTGGAGAGGCCCTTGTGGAGATTGGACACCAGTACCGACTGGTGGGACCGGCTGGTCCTGGGGCACTGGGACGACCAGCAATGGCTCTGGAACTTTCAGATGCGAATGCAGATGTTCCTGGAGCTATGTGCCTGGCTCGCCCCTGCGCTCCAGAGAAGCACCACCCGGCTGCGGGCACCCATCCCCGTGGACAAGAGGGTCGCCATCGCACTCTAGAAGCTGGCCACCCCGGACAGCTACAGATTGGTGGCACACCAGTTTTGGGTGGGCAGATCGACCGTCAGTGCCATCGTCATGCAGGTAAGTCCTAAGGGGGCGGGGAGGGTGCTGCACTCCATGCCCAGGGGCAGGCTGGGACAATGGGGAATGCCCCATCACCCAGGGGTTTGGGCCATCCCTCCCTTGCACAGGCCTGCTGGTGCGGGGGGGTGGCCCGTGGGGCGAGGGGGCCCTGGTGTGTGTGAGGACAGAGGGCATCACGGGGGGGGTGGGAACCCCCCAAGGGAGCACGCACTCACCCTGCCTTATGTGATGCGTTCCCCTGTGTTTTTGTGCACCCTTCTACAGGTCGTCCGTGCCATCAATGACGTCCTGCTCCAGCGAGTCATCCGCCTGTGGGATGTGGAGGCTATGGTGGCCGGCTTCGCTGCCCTGGGGTTCCCCAACTGCGGGGGAGCCCTGGATGCAACCCACATCCCCGTCCGTGCCCCGGAGCATCGAGCAGCCCATTTTATAAACCGAAAGGGGTACTTCTCCATTGTACTCCAGGCCCTTGTGGACCACTGTGGCCGCTTCCTGGACATTTATGCGGCCTGGTCTGGCAGGGCACATGAAGCCCCCATTCTACGAAACTCCGGCCTGTTTGGCAGGCTGGAGGCGGGCACTTTCTTCCCCCAGTGGGAATTTACTGTCAGGGACGTGCCCATGCCCACGTGTGTTGTGGGGGACGCGGCCTACCCCCTGCTGCCCTGGTTAATGCGGCCCTACACGGGGCGGACAGACCACAACTGGGCACGGTTCAACAACCACCTCAACCGGGCCTGCAACCAGGTGGAGTGCGCCTTCGGCCGCCTGAAAGCCCGGTTTCGCTGTTTGCTCACCCATCTGGAGATGGGTGAGCGGAATGTCCCTGAGGTAGTGGCCACGTGCTGCGTGCTCCACAACATCGTGGAGCGGAAGGGGGAGGCCTTCCTCCCGGCATGGATGGCAGGCGAGGGCCAGGCCTTTGAACAGCCCCACACAGCTGCCATCCGCCAGGCGCACCATGATGGGGTGCGCATCCGGAAGGCCCTGACGGAGATGTTCTTCCAGGCCCCACAGTAGGGTCGCCTCTGTCTCCCTTGACATCTCCCTCCCATCCCCAACCCTTCCCTCCTCCCCTCCCCTTACCTCCCAATAAATAACCAACACAGGTTTTTTTGGAAAACAAACAACGTTTGGAACTTTTTATTTACAATGGGGGGACATACGGTGGGAGGGGGAGGAGGCTCTGAACTGGGAGGGGGAAGAGGCTCTGAACTGGGAGGGGGGAGCTACTGCTGGGAGGGGTGGCCCCTGCGACTGCCTCTGCGGGGGCGGACCAGGACATGGGGGTCAGGCCGAATCAGGGCAGGCAGCATGGGGAGGTGGGCAGGATGGGGTGCATCACGAGGGGAAATTGCGGAAGCAGGAGGGGCAGCAGCAGGAGGGAGCATTGCGGGAGCAGGAGTGGCAGCAGGAGGAGGGGGCATGGGCATTGGTATAGGAGGGATGGTGGGTGCATGGGGCAATGCTATGCCGTAATATACGGCATGGCCAATGTGTGCGGTGAGGGCGGCGATGGCATCTGCCATGCGGTCACACTGAGCCTGGAAGTGGCCCCAGGCCTGCTGGCGCCACTCCAGGTCCACCTCCACCCGGCGTGTGATGGCCGCCTCCATGCATTCAACGGCCTGGATGTGCCGCCGAAGGAGTTGGTCCCACTGCCAGACCCGCCGGCTTGGTGCTTGGGTGGTTGGGGGCGCTGCCGCAGGGCTGGAGGGTCCCCCGCTCCTGCTTGGTCCCGCTGCAGGAAACAGAGAAAAGGATGGGTCAGTCAGGCAGCCTGGCCACCGTCCTCACACCCCATGCCCTCCGCCCCTGAGCCCAGGTGACACCACAGTACTGTGACTTGGGCCCACTCGTTCCCCCCCGCTTGTTGTATGTTTGCATACAGGACTGCCCCCGGAGAAGGGTGGTCCTCCATGTACTGTAACCACCAGTCTGTGTCCTGGCCCCTTGGGGAGGTGGGAGGGTGCATGTGTTGTGTTAACCTGTGGAACTCCCTGCAGGGGAGGCTGTGAGGCTTTGGGCTAATCAATGGTGTTTGACAGGGAGCAAGATGAATCCCCGCACAGTGCCTGGGAGCACATATGGCAGATGTGGTCTGGGCTCTCAGATCCCCATCACGTGGATGTCTCCTGGACAGAACCAGGGTGATGGGGAGTGTACCATCTTTGCAGCGAAACTCAGGTGGCCCTAGGGCCAGCCCGAGCTCTTCCCTCCTCCCCCTCCCGCTAGCCCTCACATATGGTAGCCCAGGGACATGTGGCTGTAGTGGGGACTTCCCTCGGGGGGCCAGCCAAGGCACCAGGAGCAGGCAAGGGACTCAGTGGGGGCCACGCTCACAGGGCTGTGTCCCTGCGGTTTTCCCAGGAGCAACTGGCTATGCCGCACAGCCAGGCATGGAACAATGTGCTGTTCTGTGTGCTGCACCCTTCCGGAGGTGTGGGCTCTGGCCTGAGCCCCTGGCTGGTTCCAGCTGGCATCCACCCTTCCCCCCCGGTCCGGATGTGTGTGAGCAGCACAGTCCCAGGTGTGCCCTGGAGCTGCCTGCCGTGGCCACGTGCCACTTGGTCACCAGGCTCCACGTGGTTGCATGTGCTGCATACTGCTAATGCTACACAGTGTGCAGCTCACGCTGCCTGAGTGATGCTCCCCCCCCTGCCCTGTGAGTGCAAAGTGTAACACTCACCAGTGGATCCTTCCCCGGCCTCCAATGACACACGTGGGAGATGTTGGGGCTGCCGGAGAGGACCTCCAGCTGGAGGGTCATGCTGCTCCCCTGCTCCTGCTCCTCCTCCTCCTCCGACCCACTGGGCAGCTGTTCCTCATCCCCCACCTCACTGGGGCTGGTGACGGGAGGGCTCCTGCTGGTGTCCACTGGCACCAACGGTCCCTGGGGTGGTGCCTGGCCCAGGATGCTGTGGAGCCATTGGTAATGGGGGAAGGTGTTGGCTCCTGCCCCCTGGCCCTCACTGGCCTGGACATAGCCCAGGCGCAGCTCCTTGACCTTAGCCCGGACCTGCTCGAGGGTCCGGGCTGGATGACCCTGGTCGGAGAGCGCCTGGGCCATGCGGCGGAAGATGTCCGCGTTGCGCCGATGGGACCGGGTGTCGTGGAGGGCCTCCTCGTCAGCCCAGAGGTCCAGGAGGGCCTCGATCTCCCCTGGGGACCAGCATGGGGCGCGCCACTTCGTGCCCCTTGGGGCCTCTTGCGCTGGGGGTGCGGGTTGTTCCCCCCCTGGAGCGGCCATCCTGGTGGTCTGGTGGCTGTTCGGGGAGGGAGGAGAGCCGTGTGGCAGAGCTGGGTGGCAGAAGTGGGAGAAGGGCTTTTGCCTCGTGGCGTCTGCAGGCTGCGTCTGCCTTTAAGGGGGCTTGGGTTACCAGGAAGTCCGGAGCTCCCTGCACGTACGGAGCATCCAAGCGGCCACTAGGGCTTTTTTCTGTTTGGACAGCTCTTGCGCAAAATCTCTTGGCTGCCTGTCTACACTGGCCTCTTGCGCAAGAACAGTTGCGCAAGAGGGCTTCTTCCTGAGTGGGAGCGTCAGAGTTCTTGCGCAAGAAGCACTGATTTAATACATTAGAACATCAGTGTTCTTGCGCAAGAACTTGCAGCCAGTATAGACAGGCAGCAAGTTTTTGCGCAAAATCATGCCAGTGTAGACGTAGCCTTTGTGTATAGCAGATTTGAGCCTGTTTTATATGCTACTTGACAGAGGTGCACAGACCAAAATGCTAGCTTGCAGGCAGTCTTGTTCTAACTCTGTTGGTCCCAGGATATTACAGAGAAAAGTTGGATGAGGTGATATCTTTTATTCGACCTACTTCTGTTGGTGAGAGAGACAAGCTTTCAAGCCACAGAGAAAGCTCTTCTTCAGGTCTGGGTAAGGTACTCAGAGGCTGCGTCTAGACTGGCATGATTTTGCAGAAATGCTTTTAACAGAAAAGTTTTTCCGTTAAAAGCATTTCTGCAAAAGAGTGTCTAGATTGGTAAGGGTGCCTTTGCTCAAAAAGTGCTTTTGCACAAAAGCATCCGTGCCCAGTATAGACGCTCTCTTGCACAAGAAAGCTCCGATGGCCATTTTAGCCATCAGGCTTTCTTGCAAGAAATTAACGTTCTTTTGCAAGAAATTAACGTTCCTGTCTACACTGGCCCTCTTGCGCAAGTATTCTTGCGCAAGAGGGCTTATGCCTGAGCCGGAGCATCAAAGTATTTGCGCAAGAAGCACTGATTTTGTACATTACAAAGTCAGTGTTTTTGCGCAAATTCTCGCGGCCAGTGTAGACAGGCGGCAAGTTTTTGTGCAAAAGCAGTTGCTTTTGCACAAAATCTTGCCAGTCTAGACGCACCCAGAGTGTCACAGCAAAATACATTGTTTAGAGCAGGGGTGGGCAATACTAATTTTTGAGGTGGCCCTCGGCTGCATTGGAAGAGGCAGGGCCCTGGGCGGAAAGGGTGGAGCCAGTGTTCCCTGTGCAGCAGCACAGCTTCAGGATGATTAATCAGTATGCATGGAGCCCTGAGCCTCTGATTGGGTGGGGCTACCTGTGAAGCCACACAACTTAGAGGGAAAACTGGATGGGGCGAGGACACTTCTGCTTCCCTGCCCACAGACCCTGACTGGCTTGGTGAAGTTTTTGCCATGCCCTCCCCTCCCCCGCATAGAGAACTACCAGCTGTTCTTGAACAGCTGTTGGTTCCCTCTAGGCACTTGTGCCCCTGGCAGCAGGAGGAGAATTTGTGCGCTCCCTCCCTCCCCAGATCAATCAGAGCCTGGGGGTGGGAGGAGCATGCAAAGTCTGTTGCTCCCTGACCCTACCCTACAAGGGGCACCCAGTGCACCCCTTTGCGGGGTGGGGACAGGGAGTGAGAGACGTCATACACTCCTCCTACCTCCAGGCCCTGATTGACCTGGGGAGAGGCGGGGGGGGGGGCAGTAGGGTGTCTGCAGGCTGGATCCACCCGCTTGGCAGGCCAGATCAGGCCCATGGACGCCTCTTTGCCCACCCTGGTCTACACCATGAAACATGTGTTAACTCCCTATGACAAACAATCTGTTCCCCTTGTGCTCAGCTGTGACACTCTGAGTACTTTGCCCAGACCTGAAGAAGAGCTATGTATAAGCTTGCAAAATTGTTTCTTTAATCGGTAGATGTTGATCTAATGAAAAACATCACTTTACCCAATGACAACTAGGGCTTGTGGGGCACCCCATTTAACAATTAAAATCTGGCAAAGGGCAGGGCGATTGTGCATCTCCCAGTGCTACTACAAATCACCTAAGACAAGCATTCCCTGTAAGCTGAGTGCTTGTGAGGCCTCTTCTGAGAGATTCAAATGCTGTCTAGTGAATTAGCAGAGCACCCACAACTAGGTTAATGTTTCTTCTGCTGGTGCATATTCACACATGTCTCAGTGTACACAACGAAATGTACTCTCCACATGCATGAAAAAAAAAATCCACGCACTGATGGAAAAAAAGATTAGCAGGAACATTGCTCTTCTAGACCCTGCTCTCACTGACTTCACCGAGAACAGGCTTAATCAACATACTGCAACATGCTTTGCACACTGCTTCATCAATGGGTTGATCTGTTCAAAGGCTCCCTGATGCTTCTTACTCACGCCAGTGCTTCATTTGAACTCTTTCGTGCGGCTGCTCTGCCCTCTCCCGCCCCATTCAGGGGGTTGCAGCGAACAGCCGCTCGGTGTGGACTGAGCCACCGGCAGGAGAAAGCTTTGACTCGATCCGATTGGCAAAGCCGATGCTCCAAGCGGGTCTTACCACCAGCCCCGCGGCCGCTCTGACCGGGGAGCCACGATGCCCCCTGTTCCCCGCGCCCCGGATGGCCACCAAGCCAGGCGCAAGGGGGATTTTTGTAGGCGGGGGGAGAAGGAGCCTGCAAACGCCTCGGGGAAGTACGCGGCGAAATCCTTGCTCAGGGGAGGAGCCGCTCTGCCGCCCCGCAATAGCTGCAGCGGGAGCGCAGTCTGGGCCACGCTGCGCCTGGCGTATCTTCGCCCAGGCGGGGCGGCTCCTTGCGGCCGCGACCCCGGAGCGCAGGAGGCCGGGCTGGGTGGGTGCGTGGCTGTGGGGGCTGGGCTGGGCTGATGACGCTGGGAGGGAGGAGGCTTGTCCTGTCTGCGCCCTCCCCCAGCTCCGGACGGGAGCTGCAGTCACAGAGGCGCGCCCCGGCCCAGGCCAGCCTCGGTCGCCGCTGCAGAGGCCGAGCCCGGAGCGGACACGTGGGCCCGCCCCGCAGCTCAGGCCCGGGACCCGCTCCATGCTGCTGGCTCCCTGCGGCCTCCGCCTCCTTCCCTGCCAGCGGCAACGTCAGGCCCCGGGTAAGCGCCCCCCGTCGCCTCGCCCCCGTGGGAGCTGCCTGCTCCGCCCCGCAGCGCTGCTCGCCCTTCCGAGCGGAAGGCGCCTCTCCTTTGGCTGCGACCCGTGCTCTGCTTTGAGGGGGAGAGTTCAGGCCCGCCGTGCCCTGCTCGCTGTGTCATCGTCATCGGGTGCCGCCTGCTAACTCACTGACTTGTAAGCAGCCCCGCATGGCCACCCTTACCGGGCCCACTACAGCGCCTGCCTGGTGCTGCTCCCTGGCCAAGAGCAGGTTAAAAACAAGCCCCCTACTCAACAAGGCAAGTTCTTCCTTCCACTTTCATTAGGGTCCTCCGGGTAACCCCACTTCAACTGCCAGTATAGTGCTAGGGTCCAGAGGCCTCTCTTGGGGTCCCACCGTCTCTTCTTGCCTTATTTTCCTCCCTCCGTGTAATCCATAGTATTTCCCCCTCCCTTTCCCCCAGCAGGAAATCTGTTTAGTACTCATTGCCCTTCCTCACTGAGTGAGGGGCACAGATCCTGATGATCATTGTTGCTGGCTTCCTCGGGCCCTTGGGATACTCTCTTCCCCCCCCCTCCCCTCTGTCCCAAGCTCTGCCCCCAGCCTGCCCCACCTTTTCCCACCCCCATCTTTTTTCCACATCCCTACCCTTGCCTACTACTTTTTGCCCCCACCCCACTTCTTCCCTGCCTCTTTCCATCCACTTCTCCAAGCATGCCCTATCCCTGCTGCTACTCCTTCCTCTCAGAGCTTCCTGCATGTCACAAAACAGCTCACTGAGGCAGGCCAGAGGTGCAAGGAATGAGGGGGGGAAGTTGATGGTGGGGGGCTTGCAGATTGCAGGTGCTGGGGGGGGGGTAGACAGATGGGAGCTGACTACCAGTGCTGTGCTCAGTACCAACTAATGTTTTTCCGGGGGCTACAGCCCTGGCACATCCACAGAGTCAGCGCCTATGCCAATGATCTTGGCTCTGTTTTTGATCCAAGTGGTTTCCAGTGCATGGAGCATTGCGTACTAGGATCTTTAGCCACTCACATCTTTGTAGTAAAGTTTAATGCAGCTGAACTCACTTCTGTTTTATAAAATACAGGAGTAGCCCCAAATACTGCACTTTGCAGCTTGTCATGTTCCTCTTAGTTGGGCAATATTTGGGGCCATCTCTGCTAAATATGTTGAAATTATATGGATCCCACACAAGGGTGCCATTTCTGGAAGGTGAGAGGGGGAGGGGCTCCAGCTATGCTTATGGGAACACTGCTTACCTTTCTTCCTCTTCCTCTCAGGATGAGGGAATGAGGGGGAAATATAAGCTTGCATCACCTACTCCTCAGCCCCCTATCCTCACCAACTGGGAGAGGTAGGAATGCACACAAGCTATGTACTTTCCTCCCCCTCTGTGATCATGAGGGGAAGGCGAGGAAAAGCAAGGAGCATTACCCCACCCCAATGGAGCTCTTGATCTCATACTGTTTCCTGCAGTTGACTGAGACAGCTGCTTTCCAGACTCTCATGTATCACTGAACTGTGATACCATATACTGTCTCATCTAATTTTCTGCTTTATTTGATGGAGGAGCTGCTCTGTGCTGTGCATATGAATTTAACACTCTGCATTTTATCTCTTTAAAGTGCAGAGTGCCTGATTGAAGTTCCCTGGATATCTACAGAACAGATGCAGTGCAAACACAGCAGTGTAAGTTTATTCCCTTGCAAAGAATAAAGGAATCCCTTATTTTTAATGAAGAAGGGATTGTTCAATCTCCATAAAATCTTGGCTTCTACTGCAGTTGCGAACACGGGTGCAGCTCTGATGTGGGAAGTGGACTTAGACAAACATCTGTCAAATAGCAACAACTTTTTCTCTCTAAGAGACCTGTACACACGAAACACTGTCTCTCTCGTAATCATTTTTGAGCCATCTAGTTCCTTCAATAATAAATATTTCAAATATTTTCCTTATATGGTTCTCATTTGCTAATTTATACTTGTTTGTCCCCTGTTCTTAGACTAGGCAATCTATGATAACTGTCTAATCTCTAATTACTACTGTGATGGGGGCCTTTTAGAAACACTTAGCAGACTAATAGGTTGACTTTCTTTGGCAGGCTTCCCAAAGGATTATAACCTTGCAGGGGTTCAGTGCACGGTAAGAGATGAGCACTGTCCTCTCCCAGCCCCTCCAGAAGTTAAATCTGAGTTAACAGACACATTCTTCTCTACTCCTGGTGGAATTCTGTGCCAAAAAAAAAAAAAAAAATTCTGTGCACAGTATTTTCAAATTCTGCAAAATTCCTCATATCTTATTTTTCAAAATAACATTATATAATCACAGCAGTTTCAATTGTTTTGGTCATATATTTTAAAATACTTGCCAGCGAGTATGTCTAACAATAGAAAACAAAAAACGATTCTGAACATGTTTTTTTTATAAATAGATTCCCTCTCGGCATAACAGTACAGAACTCTGAGAGAATTCCTTTAAACTACAATGTAGAATTGTATTTCCTGCACTCCTCAGAAGCAGTGCACAAGCTTGGGGGAGTCAGGGTAATGGAGAGGGAAGTAATTGCTGAAAAGGAAGCCTGCGTGTCAACTTGGGGGGTTGATGAGTAGGGGCAGGAAAAGCATGGAACAGGTTTTTTTGGAAGGCAAGGATGGACTCCCAGTGAGCTTCCCCCCATGCAGACCCTGGCTGACCCCTAGCGTCTCCCATTCAGTAAAGCACATGTGCCCCTGTCCACATTTGTCCCTATGCCCCCACTCAGGGGTATCCTTGTCCCTATATGGCCCTGCATTCCCACTCAGCCCTTGCCTCAATCTGTCCTCCACTAGGCTTATGAGCCCTGTCTGACTCCTCCCAGCATCTCACACTGTTTATCTCCTCATCGCCTCTGTCTCCTGACCTGGCCTGCTGGAAGAAGGATCTGCAGGCTCTATATTTATCTTCCCTATGCTGGCTAGGGCTTGCCAGGAGTTGCACCCTCTGGTGGGCAAAAGACAGAACTGCTGAAGTTTTCTTCTGCTGGGAGCTGCTGTTCTTTTCTAGCACCATAGCACCCTCTGGTGGGCAAAAGGGAGAACAGCTGCAAAATTTTTCTGTACCAAAAAAAAACCCTGGCTCATTAATTATGCATATACACAGTAGTGCATATTTTCCCCAGCTGTATCTTCTCTTCCACAGAGATCTGCAAAAGCCCTTTCATATGAATAGTTGGTAACTGGAAGGTTTGGGATAGAGAGGGAGAAGGAGTAGCGTTACTGTTGTAATCAAACAAAGTTAAAGCAGTATCATCCTCTCTTAACCAAGGGTAGCTATACAAGAAGTTTGCATCAATTTAATTAAATTAATTTAGTAACCAGCCTATTAAATTGATGTAATTTCTGTTTGCGGCTGAGATATTAGCATTTTAAAGTGTTACAGAAAACTTTTGAGAATTTATAAGACAATCACTTCAATTGGTTATGAGTTTATAAAACCTTTTTATGAAGTTTAAACTTTGGGTGAGATTGAAGTTGGTGATACTCACTGAAAGGTGTGAAGAAATAAAAATTTGGTAACTATTTTGCTTGTCTTTCTACTCTTTCCTTTGGTCTCATTCCTTTGATGCTATTATTATTATTATTATTATTTATAGTTTTATAATACTTTCTTGTTTCACTTCTGTTGTTTCTTCATTCTTTGTTTTATTTCTTAGCTCTTCATTTGAACTGATTATTTTAAATGTTTGTGAAGCAATTTTCTCTTTTTTATTTGTAACTAAATAAAATCCATCCTTTTGGTTGTTTTTACAGCTGCATTTACATTTGGAGTTAAAGACGTTTTTCAAATCTAATTAGGGAGAACAAATAGTATCTGGAAAGATGTTTGTTTTTCATAATTGCAAGTCTAGTTTGTTGTAGACTTGCTTCCTATTCATTTCATCTGGTGACCCCTAATTCTTGTGTTCTAGGAAGGAGTAAACAACTCTTCTTTATTCACCTTCTCCACACCAGTCACAATTTAATAGACCTCGGTCATACTAGGAATGCTAAATTTCAGTTAATCAGCTTATCTAGTAGTTGATAGAATTTCCATCGACTACTTGATTAGTTGATAAGGGGTGCTCACTATCCTGCTTCACCTCTGTCTTTGAAATGTACAAGAGCCACCTGTTGTGCCTTTGTCTCTCCTGCCCCCCCCACCCCATGGAGACATGGAGACGGTGCTGGGTGGAATGGCTCTTAAGATGGCTCCCCCCCAGCACTGGCTCCTGCTCCCTCTCCCCCCCCCCCCCCGCTGCCTCAGATAAAGAGGCAGGAAGGGGAAAGCTATTCAACTAGTCGCTTATATCCCTATGTCATACCCCTTACTCATCTCTTCAAAGCTAAAGAGTCCCAGTCTTATTTATCTCTCATATGGTAGCCATTCCATACCCCTAATTGTTTTTGTTGCTCTTTTCTCACCTTTTCCAATGCCAAAATGTCTTTTTTGAAATGAGGTAACCACATCTGCATGTAATATTTAAGGTGTGTGTATACTATGGATTTATATAGAGGCACTAAGATGTTCTCTGTCTTATTCTCTATCTCAGTTTTAATAATTCCCAACATTGTTTTCTTTTTTGTCTGCTGCTGAACATTGAGTGGATGTTTCAGAGAATTAAATTGTCCACAATGACTCCAAGATCTCTCTCTCGAATTATAACAACTGATTTAGTCCACGTCATTTTATATGTATAGTTGGGATTATGTTTTTCAATATGCATTACTTACCCTTTATCAACATTGAATTTCATCTGCCATTTTGTTTTCCAGTCACTTAGTTTTGTGAGATTCTTTTGAAGCTCTTCACAAGATCCTTAAATTATACATTTTTAAAATTTTCAAGTGGGAGCTGTTATCTAAGAATTGAGAGAGTTTCTAGAAGTTTATTTTGTGTCCTGACTGGATTATTTGCTGGCAGTAAATTATTTGTATTCTCTCTTCTAAAATCTATGTGTATATTGATGGGGTGATGTAGGGAAGTGGGTATTGCATCTGTTCTATGTGTGGTTATGCGGACTTTGATATCCAGGGCTATTAATCTGGCACCTTTCACAAGGCTAAACTCGCACACAAATTCCTTACAGGTAGTATTAAGTACAAACAATCAATCAAAAACCATGAGCTAGTCTTGCATTTGGTTACCTGCTGCAGATTCTGCTGTACTTAAGCAAGTCAATTTATTATAGGCTAGCACTGAGGTTAATAAAGATCCACACTGGTGTGTCCACCTAACTGGCTAGTGTTTAGTCTGTGTACTGTGGCTTTTCTGTCCTGTGTGCCTTTCTTAACTTTTTCTATCTGACTGTTTCTTAGTTTCTGTCACTCTTACAGTTTCATGGCATCCAACTTCTGTAAGCATTACCATTATGAGTGCGCTTTTGTTTTTTTATTAGTAATGAAAAACTATTCTTCTAGCTTCTTTGTATATCTAGGCCTCAGTGTGCCCTTTTTTAATCATAACTGTTATCCACTTACACAAGTTTTCTTATATGATGCACGGAACTAGGAATATGATGCACGGAACTAGGAATTCCTTTGTGTAGGACCTTCTTTACTCTCATTTGTGTTTAGTTTTTCATGATGATTTATATTCATGAGTGTGGATGGAGCTTTTAGAGGCATTGTAAACACAGAGACACAAGTGGAGGGCCAGCTCCTTGTTTCCACGTGGAAAATTGCACAGAAATGCTAGGATTATCTGTATTTTAACTCATGGAATTTTTATAGAATCAGTGGGGACATGTGATTTCCCCCTCCCCCCCCATCATCCCCATTCCTCTGGAATCAGTAAGGAGCATAGATCTGGGGGCCTCTGGAGCACTTTTGACCCATTTATTGTCTCTGCTGTTTAATAATTTTGTAATTATAATTTCAGTTTTCTCTTTCTTTTCTAGTCCCCAAAGTTCTGTTCCTGCTGGCCCATAAGTGGACAGTGAAGAGACTCACGTGCACAGTTCCACAAGAGTGAGTAGTAACATCCCTCTCTCCAGGGCTTGTTTCAGTCACTCACTGCTTGACCCTTCCCCCTCAGGGTTTTCTCACTGCACCTTTAGCAACTCACTGGTCAGAACTGTGTCTTACAGATCAAGAGCAGGAACTTTTTCTGGGAACAGAAGAGGTGAAATATATAATATACAGACTGGGGGGGTAACACACTGAACCATTGTGTCTGAATTATTGACGTACATATAATGAGATCTTTTTGGGAAGTGGAAGAATACAAAATAGTCAGATGTAACTGTAGTGAGATGGATTAGATGTATTTTAGGCCCCAAATTAACAGCAATGAAGTCCATGTGGCCAGCTGTAGGATAGTTGGGCACCGGTGCACCATCACAGCAGTTGAAAATAATGAGGAAAGGAGAACTGGCAAGGTAAGAGGCTAGATTTGCTGGTGGTGAGGTGCCAGTTGGGAGAAATTGCAAGAGCACCAATGCTGGAAAACTTTCAAAAACTGAATCTGTCTAAAATGTGATTCTTTTTTTCCTTGTCTTTCATAAAGACAGATGTAATAGACCTTTATTCCTGTTGGTGAGATGTGATGTGTCTTCCCTGAACCTTCCACTGTAATTTCCTTACATAACCCCAAAGTCTCTTCTGGAAGTAGTCTTTTCCTGTCTGAGGCCTTGTCAACACTAGGAAGTGTTTACCAGTAGAAATATGCCAATAAGATAAGCCCCGTATTGGAGATGCTTTTTATATCAGTCAGTTAGTTCTTTTGCTAATATATCATAAACCAGTTCTGTAAATTTCTTCATGCAATGCACTGTCAACCTATGGAACTTCTAGCTAGAGGATGTTGTGAAGATAAGGACTTTAACAGGGTCCAGAAAAGAACTAGATACATTCATAGAGGATTGGTCCATCAATGGCGTCCCTAGCCTTTGTTTGTCAGAAATTAAGAATGGGTGATAGGTGAGGGATCATTTGAAGAATACCTGTTCTGCTCATTCCCTCTGGAGCACCTGGCATTGACCACTGTCGGGGAACAGGATACTGGGCTAGATGGACCTTTTGTCCTACCCATTATGGCCATTCTTACATTCTTAAATGAAATAATCTACTCTGGGAAAAGCACTTTTTTGCTAGTATAACTGCATCTATGCTAGCAGCCATGTTGGTTAGGGGTGTAATTCTTCATATATATACACCCCGGTTCCTCCATATCCAAGTAGCTATGCAGTAGGGATGTTAAATTTTGATTAGTCAGCTAATCAAGTAGTCGATGGAACTTCCATCGACTACTTGATTAGTTGATAAGGGGTGGTGGGGTGCTCGCTATCCCGTCTGTGCCTCTGCCTTTTAAATGTAGTAAGCTGCTAGTGGTTCTTACATTTAAAAGGCAGAGGCTCAATGGGGAACCCAGGGTGAGTGTGGACTGCTTCAGTCCCTGCTTGTGCTGTTTCCCTGCTGCACCTCAGCTTCCTCTGCCCCCCCCCCCCCCTCGCAGAGATGGTACTGGGTGGAACCAGCTTTTAAGCTGGCTCCCACAGCACCAGCTCCTTCTCTGCCCCCCCCCCTTGCCTCTGTATCAGAGGCAGCAAGGGAGGGGAAGCGACTAGTCAAGCAGTGACTTGACTACCCGATAAGCTTATGCTTATGGGGTAGTCGACTAGTCACTTACATCCCTACTATGCAGTAAATTTTTTAAGTATACATCGGGCCTGAGCCTGACAGTATTTGTCAGGAGTGCTTTTTCTGTCTTTCTGAGTCAGGATTCCTAATCTTTTACTCCCCCTTTCCTGCACTGAGCCTCTACGCCACCACATTACTATGCTGTAATTTTCTTGCGCAGGGGTGTGAAACTGCCCTCCCCCTGAGCACAGGAAGTTACAGCGCTGTAAAGTGCCACTGTAAATAGGCTCCCAGGGTGGGAGTTGCACTCCCAGCACTGTTAGCTACTCCCCTAGTGGAGGTGGTTTACCTAGAACAGTGGTTTTCAAACTTTTTTTCCTCAAGAACCAGTTGAAAAAATCGTTCATGCCCATGACCCAACATAACTTGGTTAGAGTGTAGGCTCCCAGGTGGGGCTGAGGATGAGAGCTTTGGGGTGTAGGAGAGGACTCCTGCTTTGGGGGTCAAGGCTGTGGCAGCAGGGACTTACCTTGAGCAGCTCCCAGTCAGTGGTGCAGCAGGAGGTGCTAAGGCAGGCTTCCCGCCTCTCCTAGCACTGCAAACCATGCTGCTCCCCAGAAGCAGCCAGCAGCAGGTTCCCAGCCAATGGGAGAACAGAGCTAGTGCTCGGCAGTGCCCAGAGCTCTGTTTGCTCTCTTCCTCCACCACCACCTAGGAACCAGGCCTGCTGCGCAGTCTGCTGTGCCACGACAGGCAGGTAGCTGCCTTAGCACTTCACCTGGTCACCTGATCTCCTGCAGCAACAAGACCCAGTGTCAGACATTCCATAACACATAGTTCGAAAACCACTGACCTTAAACCACACTACCTCATTAAAGCAAACTAGGCATTGTAGACAAAGCCTGTGTTTGCCAAGCGTGTCTTCTTTGTGTCTTTGCATGTAATTTAACTTACCCTCTGTGCAAATCCATTGACTCTGGGATTGCCCGGGTATAACTTGATGCAGAATTTGCTTCTTTGTGTTTTGGTTTGTATGTGTTGCATATTTAAAACATTTTTTTAAAGCAATTAAAAAAAGATTTGGAAATAAACCATTTTAATTGGTCCTTCTTCTTCTCTAGGACATTGTACCACTCTGTGCCTTTAAATATGGAAGCTGTAGAAATGACATCCTTGAAACGTGTTCATTCGGAGGATGATGTGGATAATGTGGATGAAATTAAAAGGCAAAAGATCTCAGAAGAGTCTTCTAACACGAGAAACAATTCTGAGAAAAGTGTTGACACTGTGACTGAACAACCTGGCAAACTTTTGCTTGAAGACAAGAATGATGACATAATCATGAATGAGGAAGGTGAGGAGGAAGATGATGAACTGGAGGGAAGTGATGAAGAAGGGGATTCTGAGAGCTTTGCGGATATGATGAAGCATGGACTAACCGAACTTGATGTTGGTATTACAAAGTTTGTTAGCTCTCACAGAGGCTTTTCTGGAATCTTAAAAGAGAGGTAACTTTTTATCTTGTAATCCTTTATACTTTAATTCTTTGTATTAGCACCTATTCTCCATTTTCCTTCTCTGTTTAACCTTGGAGTCAGACACTATCAGCTTTGGTACAACACTGACTTATCAAGATACAGTAGATTATCTTCTGGTGTGTTTCTCTGTGTTCCTTTCTAAAAACTATGGTTCTGAGAAAGCTTCAGTTCTTTCATGGTTGGTGCCTTTTTATAGTATTTGTTCTGCTGAGTGAAACTGAGAAAAGGGACTCTAAGGAAAGATAATTTTATATGAATTTGCAATACACTCTGCCAGCTATGTACAGAATATGCAATCTAGTTAAAATACGCACTATATTCCTTAGAAGTACTGCTGATGTATGTAAAAGATGTGGCAAAATATTTATGATCCCAAAGTCAAACAAGTTTTTGAAAAAGTAAGTTAGTTGCTATGTGGCGATGGTCTAATGGTCCCTTCTAGTGCTAAAATGTACAGATCTTGTCAATTATAAGTTTTATGTACAAAACACAAGAGCCTGAAAATAATTGAGGAGATCACAAATCGCACACGGCGTACATAATAAATTCCTTATTCATATTTCATCACAACATAGCATTCTTAAATCTTATTTAAAATAAATACTGTCTTTCATCAGAAATCTCAAAATATAAATTCAAAACCTTTCTGAAGAAACAATGTATAAATTATTGTCCCAATCCAGCAAAGCACTTGAACATGTTTTGCCTAATTAGGGTGTATATATGTACACACCAACAAATTTAGCAGTTTCAAATTAAAGTTATCCTATATGTACATAGTTTTACTAAAATAGACACTGTTATGCACTTTTTTTTCTGAAATTGCAGATATAACATAACTAGACCCCTGCACAGGTACAAAATTGTTATCCACACCTGCAAAAATGATTTGCAGATATGTGGATGCTCACAAATATAAAGCGGATATGTGACTTTAATAAACATATGTAACTTATGCATTTGTAATGTTTCCTTCACAATAGCATCTATGGGAAAATAATAAAGAAGGAGTTTTGCCAAACTAATGTTGCTATATAGAGGTGTGATACTTGCTTGTGTGGATTTAGATGTAATGAAATAGAGAGATCTCACATAATCTCTGATTATGATTATGAAATGCTGAATGAAAGTTGACAACTTTTTCTGTCAGCTGCTTGTAAAATTCTTACTTTAGTAAAGCCAGGATAAGTTGTATTTACTAATGTAGAAAGGGACCTCTTTATGGTTCCTCTTCTGGCACCAATTTGCTGTCTTTTTTTTTTTTTTTTTTTTAAAAGAAGACTGGATCAGAATCTGGGTTATTCAGTGAATATCCAGAGGGACTCTTACTGTAGTAGAATTATCTGGATTTCCACCTGCATAACTATGAACCGAAATCTGACACCATTTTCCCTGGGAATAGGATGATTTGAGCTCATATACAGCCAGCACTGACAAATGTTTGTTGAAGTGGCAGAGTTAATGTACTAATTCATGAAATAGTAGTGCAGCAGAATCTTTGTAATTCTTATTAATGACGAGGAGTGTAAATGAATTTCTGAGCTCTGCAAACTAGCAAGTAATCAATTCAGAATGTTATATATAATATATACAACCTACTTTGCTCATTTATATGTGGAACCCAGTTAGCTACTACTTACACTAATAAAAGTTAGAGTTCATTTTATTAAATGAGGAGGCCTCTCTATCATGAAGACTCATAACAATGATCTGCTCTTATTGTTGGGAAATTGGGAGAGGCTGCTTGTTTCTATGTATGAACGATAGAAAGCAAACTATCCAGTTTCTATTGTATATAAAACTTGTTGGGTAAATAGATGAAGTCAGGATATAGTTTACAATGGTGATCTGTAAAGGAAGGCCCAAGAATTAACTCCCCCAACAGATCTTTTTATGTCCCCCTGTAATTTTTAAAGTTTTTTTCCCCCTTTTTAAAATTTAAATATACTCTTTTTATCTCTCTCTGGTGTCTTTGGCCGGGTCTATGCTAGATGCTGGAAGGTCAGCTTAAGGTACGCAACTCCAGCTATGTAAATAACACTAAGGTGGTTTTTTTTTTTCAAATCAGACAGGAGAAGACAAGAAGTAATGGGGTTTAAAGTGCAGCAAGAGAGTTTTAGATTAGACATTAGAAAAAACTTCTTTACTGTAAGTGTATTTAAGCACTTTACCTAGGATGGTTGTGAAATCTGTCACTGGAGGTTTTTAAGAACAACTTCTGTCATGGATGGTCTTTAGATAATACTTTTAGTCCTGCTTTGGTGCAAGGGCTTGAATTATGTGACTTGTTGAGGTCCTTTCCAGTCCTATGTTTCTAGGATTCTTTTTAATTACTAGTGGCTTTAACACTCAGGAATATCCCGACATTAAGTAATCAGTATTTGTGCTTCTGTGGTGGGGGGAAGAATGGGAGTGGAATAAATATAACTTTCAAACTGAGTTTCCACATGATGATTAAAGATGATTCTGTCTAGTATTTAATGTGTCCTTTGGGTAATTTTCTAGGGGTGGAAGAAAGCTTTTTGGTAGATAATGGCTGAAGATTTAATCTAGAAACTGAATAAAGTGTATTGAAAATATAGCTTACTGTTCACAGAAGCCTTTAGTTTTCCCTATCTGTGTTTTTTAACCTCCAGTGTTTTTCTGTTAGATACTCAGACTTTGTCGTTCATGAAATAGGAAAAAATGGGTGCATAAGCCATTTAGATGACTTTTCTGTTCCAGTGGATGTTGAGGTAAATTTTGAGTAGCTTTCCATACTATACTTTTTTTTTAAATTAAAACACTCATGAAAACTGTTGTTCTGACTGGCTTGTGTGAGTTATTGTATTCTTTTGCATATATTAGGACACTCCAGAAGAAATATTTACAGTTTTGTCAAATGAAGACAAGCAGCACTTAGAAGAGCTCCAGCTTTTTAAGAACAAAGAAACTAGTGTTGCCATAGAGGTAAAATGGTAAAACAATAAAAAGCACTTAGCTAATGTGTTCTTTTTTGGGAAGGAGATGGGTATGTGCTGGGAAAGGATGTAAGATAAATGCTAGTTATCGATATAATTTGATCTTTATATTACAGTAGGTCATGCTGAAAAGTTGTAAATTTAGGACTTGATCATGCAAAGACTTACAAATGTACACTGAACTGTGCATGTGAGTACACACCTTGGTTTCACTTGCATAAAATATATTTTTATGAATTAATTATAGCAGGTAGGACATGTCCTTTAAATTATACCTATTTTCTTAAGGTTGGTTTTTGAGCAGAAAAATGTTTTTTTGTGTTTTTAAAGCAAAAAGAAAAGTACATATGACCAAAGTAAAACTATTTTTGTCAATTTTCTTTGTTAAATGTAGGTTATTGAAGACACTAAAGAAAAAAGAACTATTATCCACCAGGCTGTGAAGTCTTTGTTTCCTGGATTAGAGACAAAAACTGAGGACCGGGATGGGAAAAAATACATAGTTGCTTACCATGCTGCTGGGAAGAAAGCATTAGCAAGTGAGTTTGTTACTATCACCATCATTTCATGTTTACAGTTGAACTTCAATTTAAAAACAAAATGTTTAATTATAATCACATAATTGTGGGGATGTTATAATTTGGATTTGGAGGCTGTTGCATAACTCTGTACTGATTCACCCAGTTATATTACTGCTAAATGACACAGGGCATCAGTTGGGTATACTAAAATACATCAGTGTAGATTTCTTTGTTTTTTGTTTTTCCTTTTTCCTTCAAACCACTAATTAAATAGTGAGTAGCAAAAGTAAAATTGTTTTACTGGGATTATGGCATGAGAGGTATTAGGACCAGAAGAAGACTGAAAACAATCAGTCACCCTTTATAATAGCCCATAACTTATTGGAAAACTGTTCTGTTTCCCCCCACACACTCCATCTTCAACATTCATTGGGGGTAGGACAAGAAGTAATGGGCTTAATCTGCAGCAGGGGTGATTTAGGTTAGGTATTAGAATAAGAATCTAATGATCTGCGTAGTTAAGCTCTAGAATAGGCTTCTGAAGTAGGTTGTGGAAATCCCTAGTTCTTTATGTTGAGTCAAACTGTTCTTTAAAATGTCTGTCAGGAAGACTCTGGGTTGGTCCTACCTCAACTCAGAGGGCTGGACTTATTGGCCTCACAAGATCCCTTCTGGCCTACATTTCTATGATTCTGAGTGCCAAATAGACAACATAGAAGTTTTTGGTTTTTTAATTCTATAGTTACTGTTTAAATGTAGGCCATGTGAACCTAATTGGATCCAAATTAAGTTGTCATAGTTATGGAAACTATAAATTTCACATTTTCTCTGTACAGTGTTTAGCACAATGGAGGCTTGATCAGTGAGCAGGGTTGGTAGGCAGAGCAGTAATACAAATAATAATAAATTCAGTGAGTGAAATCCTGACCTCATTAAAGTCAGTGGCAAAATCTCCATTGATTTTAGTGATGCCAGAATTTATCCCAATTTGTTCAATAACTTTCAGGATAACATTTTATTTAAATTAGAGTTCCAGTACCAACTCTTTTCTAAGATACAATTTTTTTTAAATGGTTGAATGAGCTTGTGTTTTCCAGTTAATGGGGCTACACTGTGGTATGACAAAATTAAAGTTGTAAGTCGAAAGCGGTCTGTATCCATCATCATCAAATATAGTAACTACATTTGTGTAGTAAGAATAATGAGGGATTTGGTAATATCTAGGGATATGTCTACACTACAGAGTTTTGTCGGAAAAACGGCTGTTTTTCCGACAACCTGAGTTACGTCCACACTGCAATTGCGTTCTTCTGAAAGTAAATCGAAAGAACAGAGGGGTTTTTCCAGCGCTGGTAATTATCTTTCTATGAGGAAGAAGCCTTTTTCCAAAAGAGCTCTTTCAGAAAAAGATGTGTGGGGACAGGGAAGAGAGGGAGTTCTTTCGCAAGAAGAGGAAAGAGGAAAAAGCACAGGTGTACTGGTGGCTGTTCCGCCCATAGTAATCACAGCTTACATGTGAGATAGCGTCCATTCAATGTGGATGCTATCTGTCGAAAAAGAAGATGGCTTTTTCTATGTGCTTTCTCAGTGTGGATGCTCTCTTTCAGAAGAAGATTTTTCAGAAGATCTCTTCTGGAAAAGCTTCTTGTGAAATAAGCCTGCAGTCTAGACATAGCCTAGGTGAATAACTTAATATGTTCCAACCAAAGTATTTTGATAGTCTAATTATTTTGGGGCACATCACTATTGATATACAGATATATAAAACATTGTGTGCCCATTATCTGACATCTTTGACAAGTTGGTAAACGGATTTTAAGTCTAAAGGTTTGCCTAAACACAGAATTTCAGCAGTTTAACTCAGGGTTTGAGGCTTTCATAAACTGATTTAATTAAATGTGTGTGGCAGGCTATGTGGCTGCTCGTATTTTGGTTTTAACGAGGCTTATTTCAGTTTACCTGAAGTCAGTTAGGAACAGATTTCAGATGGATAATATCTCATTACCAATATATGGGCTCAAAAATTTTTATTGGAAATTAAATAGGAACTACATATGCTACTTCAGATAAGATTGTGTTTTATTTGAACTTTTTTTAAAGCAAATATAAATGTCTGGTGCCCCATAGTGGCGTATTTGAAGTATCAAAAACCCATTGTAAATTATTATTACACGTGTAAAGTTTATCATATGAATGGTGTCAAATTAATCTTGTGTTTGCATGCTTTGTGCATGGAGTATGCATACGTGCAAGTACAAAAAAGTAATTTCCAAACAACTCTGTTTTCCTTTAGGTTATAATAGTCTTCCTCAGTTTGTCCTGCTGATGTTTACATTCCTTAACCATTTTTATGTCAGAGTGCATGTATTAAGTTGAACAACTGCAATTAAAAGTTACTTTGCAAATAGGATTTGAGAAGATCTTAATTGGTGTCCATTTAAAAAAAAGTGTTTCTCTAGAGGAAAAATCTTTTCTGGATCAACTTCATAAGATGCAGTAGGATTTATTGTGTTTTAAACATCGATTCTTAGGCCCTGATCCTGCAAACATTTACATATGTAAGTTGAGTAACTAAGCACGTGCAAAATATTACTGAGCGTGCATAAATGCTTGCAGAACGAGGACAGTGGACTGTAGGCTTTTTGGGGCACATATCTAAGTTTATATCTCAGTCTTGTGTGTATACAATGTCTAACTACTGGGAACTCAGTACTGAATGGGGCCTGGCAAGAAACACTTGAAATATATAATAATCTATTCTTATATGAAAAACATGCTGGGTGTGCTTGTGGGAATAAGAGTTACAAGAATGTTTTCCCACCCACTAAGTTGAAAGTGCTTTTGTATGTATGGTATTTGGAGTACTTCAGGCATGGACTTATTACCTCAGTGACTTGTTGGCAGTGCTCTCCATCATTGTCCACAGTGACGTTTGTTGTCCCTCAGAGTGAAGCTTTCCACATATTTACTGTTTGCCTCTGCACGATTCCATTGCATAGCCATCTAAACCACTGTCACCAACCACGTAATTGTTGGATGCTATAGAATTCTACAACATAAACAATCATAACCATAAAACCTGCATGTTCACCTCTAAAACCCGTTAATGGTCTAAAAATTAAACATTGCTCTCTTGTGCTCTTTATGCTATACATTGGGACAGAGGTCAGAACTGCAACAGGTAAGGCATGTTGGTATTTCATGGTGGTAAAATGAAATGCCAACCATTCAGACACACTAAATAGTGAAGGCATTGGCCAAACTAACAGTAATTAAATATTAAATGTGTGTGTAAGCAGTGTTAAGTTTTGGCAGACATTGACAAAACTAGCGCTGCACTCTTCACACATTTAATTAGGGGTTCCTGTCTTGCAAGTTACTTGGTGCTGACCCAGTGGTCCACCCATGTGCTAATGGCTTGCAAAATCAGGACCAGGACTGGATTAAGGCACAGGGAAGATTGGTGAGGTCCTAGCACCGTTGAAATTAATGGTAAAACTTCCCTTGGCATCAGTAAGGCAGGATTTCACTACATAGGTCTGCGTTTAGAGTCTCATTTCCCAGAGTCATGTGAGTTTTACATCAGTATCTAAGATTCATGGGTTTCATATAAAAAAGCCTTTGTAGTTGCAATTAAAAGCTTGGAAACATGAATTAAGAATAAGCAGTACAGCAATGTCTGAGTGTGCAGGCAGCCTGAAGCAATACCTCTGAGAGGTATGAATGGCCTTATTCATCTCAGTGGGGCATTGACTCCCAGATCCATTGTACTGGGAGACAGTTGCAACACCATCCAGGCAGAAGATCATGTGTAGCTGGAGAAAGAGAGTGGAGGTAGTCCCACCCACCTATCCAAGTAGATACTCACTGAGTGCTGGGTAAGTATTGTGAGGTCTTCTGGTGCCATCCCTGCTTCTCTGGCAGCGAGGAGAGGGTACTCCAACCACTACCACTCCTAGTGGGATGGATGGGGCTATAACATGGGCATTGAGTAGTAGTAGCAGATGGATCTGTAGAAAGTGCATATTTTTCATGTTTCATAACTGCCAGAGACACAAGGTGGATGAGGTAATATCTTTTACTGGACCAACTTTTGCCATTCAGTACTTAAGAAAGTCACTTCTATTAGCTTCCATCTGCTTCTAAGAGTCATCTGTTTGAAAATGGACACTGCAGTGGCAAATGAACCCTTTTTGCAAAAGATAACAACGGATACTATAGTTTACAAATTGTCTTTTTGTATATCTTAATGCTTTGTTTTTAAAGATCCAAGAAAACATTCATGGCCAAAATCTAGGGGAAGCTACTGCCACTTTGTATTGTACAAGGAAAACAAGGATACAATGGATGCTATTAATGTACTATCCAAATTTTTAAGGTAGGAATATTATTTTGTTGCTTTGAGACACACAACAAATATTTGGGGATAATGTAAATGTTCTGCTTTGAAATCTTCGTGCCAAAGCCATGCAGGAAATGTATTATCACAGTATATCTAGTATCAGAGGGTTAGTCTGAATCTGCAGAAGCGACGAGGAGTTCTGTGGCACCTTATAGACTAACAGATTTATTGGAGCATAAGCTTTCGTGGGCAAAGACCCACTTTGTCAGATGTATCTGACATTGCATTAGCATTGCAGTGCTGAAAGCGATACTTGCATTTGAAAGCCTGGGTGCTTGGGACACATGCTATTCTAGCAGTCCATGTAGAGCTTGTTAGAGAACATCCATGTAGCGGCAATAGTGTACATACAAATTGGGATAGCAGGGTATCTACTGATAGCAATATTTCCTCTTATGTTGCATAGAATACAAAGGAAAATGACAATGTTGAGAGGGAAAGAAATAAAACAATATTGAAATGCATCCATTATGTACTTACATGAGTATGTGTTCAGTATTCGGATAGCTGCATGTGGAGATAAATGCACTATTTGAATTTCAAACAGAAAAATAGGCATGCACTGAGGGTTTTTTAATAGTGAGTGATTGTTGTACATTATTACATTGAATTTGTTTACTGTATACATATGCACGTGCGTGTGCACACACATAGAAGAAGCAAAATATTCCAAGTAACGGTGACCATAACTATCATAAAGGAGTCCTCTCGCATATAGACAGTAAAGTAGAACCTCAGAATTATGAACACCAGAGTTTCAAACTTGACAAGTCAACCATACACTTTATTTGGAACCAGAAGTTCATAATCAGGCACTAGAGACAAAAAAAAAAAGCAAATACTCTATAGTACAGTACTGTGTTTAAACATAAAGTACTAAACAAAACTAAGGGAAAGGTTTTTTTTATAAAAAAGATTTGACAAGATAAGGAAACTTTCTATGATTGTTTAAATTGAAATGGTTAAAAGCATCATTTGTCTTTTGCATAGTAAAGTTTCAAAGCTGTGTTAAGTCAGTTTACAGATATTTGAAGAAACAAACATAATTTTTTTGTTCAGAGTTACAGACATTTCAGTGTTAAGAATAACCTCCATTCCCAAGGTGTTTGGGATTCTGAGATTCAACTGTATTTGCTAACAAAATACATGGTGATTTTCATGCTTTATAATAATGCCATATACAGTAATAGAAAATATTTTTATGGTGCATTAATTTAGGTTTTTTGTATGTAATATGCTTGTGAGATTACAATTTCTCTTTGACCTAAATGGATGGGGCTTGGGTCTTTTTCAGTGTCAAATCTGATATGTTCATCACTATTTTGTTGTTGTTTTTTGTTTTTAAGAGTTAAGCCAAATATATTTTCATATATGGGGACCAAAGATAAAAGAGCTATTACAGTTCAAGAGATTGCTGTTCTTAGGTAAGTAGAAATATATTGCATGTCAGTTCTTATAACAAGATAACTTGGTTGTCTTAATAAGCACATTTAAGGCTCTTGTATAACATTTAACCCTCATAAAACATCTTGATTTATTAAATATAATATGTGCACTCTTTGTTTTGTTCATTAATAAATAGCAGGAACTTTGTTTCTGAGAAGTTCGCTTTCGATGGGGAAAACACTATTGAATATCAAACAGAAGTTGCTAAGTCAGATCCCAATTCAATGATGAACTTAAGCACATGCTCTACTGCTTTGCTAAATTTGGATAATCTCTTTCTATACATAAAAAAGTTTTTCCTGACGCGTGACAGAATGATATCATCAGGCTCCCTGGCCATAAAAGTCACCAGAGAGATGGGGTTTGGCGAGTGTAACAAGCACGTGGCACAGTCCCCTAATAGTTACAAAATATTAATGTTATAGACACTATAGAACTCCTTTATTTCAAAAAGTTATCTAGTAAGTGTTCATCTTGGAAAACCAGAGGTACTCACACTACAGCTTCTGTCATATGTAGGTTGCATGAAGTCCGTTGAACATAAGAACAGCCATACTGGGTCAGACCAAAGGTCCATCTAGCCCCATATCCTATCTTCCAGCAGTGGCCAATGCCAGGTGTCCCAGAGGGAGTGAGCTAGAAATAACCCAGTTCAGTGGCTTTGCTAGGCTGCCCAGTTGCTGTGTGATTCCTCAGTGCTTCCCCTCCATACATATTGTTGTAGTGGATTGCATAAAATAGTTATAACGTGTAGTTGCTAAAAGAACCAGTGAGAGAAATCTTATCCTTGAGCTGTGTCCAAAATATTTTATTTTTTGGTGGTTACCATAACTTCAGTTGTGTGAGAGAAGACTGGTGTGTTTTTCTCCTTCTGCACTCTTGCCCCACCATTCCCTCTAACCTGTAGTGTGCCCCCCTATTTTCATACAAGAAAGCCATTAATACATAAGATGGTTCTCATTCCAGTCGTCTTCCCTGTGCTGCTGCGTATGTATGGCCCATGTAGCTTATTGGAAGGCCATGAGCTACTTTGGTTATGTAGCCTGAGCTGCACACTGAACTGGGCCCCTCTTTCCTACTACCCAGTCCAGGTGGGACTTTGAGCTGTCCCTATTTCAGCCAGATATCACTGGCAACCCTTCTCCCCTATCCCAATGGGGTGATGTGAACCTTAACTATTCATTTCTGGATTTGTGTTATTTTCAGGTGCCCCCTCCCAATCACAGCTTACATGGTGAGCAAAAAGCCTGAGAGGAGCAAGGTCCCTCAAATCCTAGAATAAACAGCGGGCAGGAAGAGGGGTTCAGACCCAGTAGATAGGGTAGGGCTCCAATGCACCTACACAGAAGGGGGTAATTTGGGGTTGACAGGCCTCTAACCCCCCCCCCCCCATTTCCTCTGCTTCCCTTCATATACGTTGTCCAACTGCTCCCACCCTATCTCCTCTTACCCTCTCACCTGAGTCCTTTACCCCTTCTTCCCCTCATTCATTCCCATTGATCTGCTTTCCCATAATACCTTCAGAAATAGTTTGGGCATATTCTGAATTATCTGCTGTACTCAGATTACATTTCCCTCCCAAAAAAGCAAACCAAATCAAAGCAAACCAAATCTGCCTTGCTCAAGGCAGATTTTCCCCAAATGTTTACATTTCATTCTTTGCTTCTACCCAGTATAGATTTTAAAGTTGATAGTATCTGTGTACTTTATGAAATGTTGGGGGGTTTTTTGGCTGGGGGGGAGAGATGAATCTCAGGGACTCTTTTTGCAAATTATTTGGATCACAAACAATACCCTATAGTCCCATGACATATTTCAGATTTCAAGACACAATCTTTGTAAGGATATAGATTTAAGAACACTTACAAGAGTCATCCATCACACAAAAAGGTTATAAGCACAGCAGAGCTGGTGTTCTATTGTAATGGTTTGTGAAATTAGAGGGAGGTTGGAAGGAAGAGGCTCTTCACATCTATATTATAGATGCAAGGCTCTGAACTGTGTGAACTGCTCCAGTCTTAGCAGCAGGAGGGTCCCATCCTTCCTCTTTTGTGCAGGAGAGCTTGTGAGTGCAGCAAGCCTGCCTGTTAACTCTTCCTCCAGATCTCAGTGGTGTTTTCTTGGTGCATGTAAGCTCAAGCATGCCTGCTCTCCGCTGCCTTTCCCACCTAGAGGGACAGGCCTGCCCCAGATCATGGCTCACATGGTGGGGCAGGGAGATGGGCTCCCAAGGAAAAAGGTCTATCAGATCCCAGCTCACATGGGGGTGTAGGGAGTAGGGCTATGACACTCCTAGAGGCTTATAAGCTCTCTGATATCTGCTGACATGAGGAGAGGCATGGAGGGACCGAGTGGTGTCAGACTGCTATAAACAAGCAGAGGCTCCCTATATCCTAACACGTACATAGGGAGCAGGGAGAGGAGCTTAGACCTCTCAGAAATGCAGGTTCTCCATATCTTGGCATATATGATGAAGAAACAGAGGTTGGAGCCCTGGAGAGGCCTGGACACCCGCATCCTGGCACATACATCGGAAGGGAATGTGGGGCTGACCCTTATCCACATTCTTCTGTTACTCACACCCAAGCCTCTCTTCCCAGTGTCTCAGCCCAGTGTCTTAGATGCCACCCCATCTAACCCCCTCACCCTTGCCTGACTCTACCCATACCCAGTTATCCCCTTTCCTATAATTGACTCTCCCATTACTGTGCCTCAGACCTCTCCCCCATTCCCAGCTACGCTTCTTCCCCAATTACAGACAAATGAGAAATATGGGGGTTACGGGGTGCTCCCCCAAGATATAGAGTCCATACTCTGCGGTAGCCTAAAGCCTGAGTTGTGTTTTCATACAGCCTGGTCATGAGCCCACTTTTCAGGGAAGTTGCAGGCTAAATTACTCGTGCAGATAATCCTGTCGTGTTCCCACAGTTCCCCTGCCTCCTAGAGCACCCAGAATAGACGTTCTCCCACGATTCCCTGGGAAAAGAAAGGGCATGAATGACATGGAGCAATAATCACTTTTTTGTATTAACATTTTTTGCCAGTCTTTCAATGTGGGTTCCAGGAAACATGCTGTTGAAAGGGTTTGCTAGTAATAGATTAGTTTTCTTGTGTAGTCAGGGCTTGAGAATAATGTGTCCTACACTTCTAGATGATTCATTTTAGGGATGTAAGCAACTAATCAGCTAGTTGACTATCCAATAAGCAAAAGGTTATCATATAGTCGACACACTAGTCGCTTCCTCCCCCCCTTGCTGCCTCTATCAGAAAGAGGAGGGGGTGCTGTGGGGAAGCCGTCTTAAAAGTCATTTCACCCCAGCTCCAGCTCCATGCTTGGGGTCTGCAGCAATGTTCCACCTTTGGAATGTACAAGAGTCCCTGCTGGCCCCAAGCTCGAAGTGGTGTTTCAATCTTTGAAGTGCACAAGAGCCCCTGCTGGAGCTCTTGTACATTTCAAAGGCGGAATACCACACAGCACTTCCGGATCTGACAGCCAGGCAGGCTCTTGCTACATTTGAAAGCGGAAGTGCCTTATCAACTAACCAAATAATTCCATTGACTATTTGATTAATCTCATTTTGACATCCCTAATTCGTTTAGAATATTTTTGGAGGAAATACATAAGCAGAGAATCTAGGGGAATTATACTCCCGTTTCTTGTAATGGTATTTTAGCTTGATACAGTAATTCCTCATTTAACACGTGCCCGCTTAACATGTTTTCGCAATAGTACGATTTTTTTTTTTAGGGAACGTTTTCTGAATTACACGACCGTCCCCAGAATAACACGATTTCCCCAGCCAGCCCGTCGCTGGTGGCTGCGTGGGGCTTTCCCCGCTTCCCTGCAAAGCGGTGGAGGGTTCGCTGCTCGCCATGCCGTTCCCTGCTGACTCCCCCTCGCCGGACGCCTTGCCCCCTCTCCTCCACCCCGGCCGCTTGCAGGCCGGCGGCTGGGTTTCCCCAGCCAGCCCGTCGCCGGCAGCTGTGGGGGGCTTCCCCCGCCTCCCTGCAAAGTGGCGGAGGGTTTGCAGCTTGCCGTGCCATTCCCCGGCGACCCCCCCTCGCCGGATGCAGTGTGGGTCCCGGCAGACCCGTCACAGGGGAATACTCCCAACCCAGTCCCCCTCCCCTCTCCTCCCTTTCCCTTCCCCAGAGCCAAACACCTCCCCTCCCTGGTGTAACCCAGTCCCTTTTCTCCCCCAACCTTATGTCCCGGTCCCAAGGCAGCTGCCTGTGCTCAGCGGCTGGCTGCTAACAAGTGCAGGCTGGAGCCATGAGCGCACATGTGGCTCTCAGCAGCCCGGCCCAAAGAGTGGCTGACCGGAGCACTTCTGGGTTCCAGCTGATGCCCTATAGGGAGTTTTACTGTACGCGTGAGCAGATGAATACTGTGCATGTGGTCACAGCGCTCCTCCGCTCACTCACGTGTTTATCATGTGTTAACAAACTGCGATGTCTTGTACTGAATTGTTATCTTGCTGTGTATTACTGTATCCCTTATCATGAGTGGAAAGCGTAAGGAAAGTGATACATCTGCTTCTGCAAGCAAGAAGCATAGACAGTCCTTTACATTAGAAGAGAAACTTGAAGTGATTAAGTAAATTGAAAAAGGTGAACGCACTTGTGATATCTCCAGCGCTTTGAATATGCATGAGTCTAGTGTGTGCACAATCCGTGCCCAAGCTGAGAAAATTAAGGAAAGTTGCAAAAATGCAACCCCAGTAAGTGTGAAGAAGGCTGTTCGTACGCGATCTAACCTAATGGAAAGCGATTGTCTATGTGGATTGAAGACCAAACACAACGAAAGATGGCAGTGAGTTTGGCTGTTGTTCAGGAAAAAGCCAAAGGTTTATATGATGCTGTTAAAATAGAATTGAATGAAACTGATGCCAAGCCATTTAATGCAAGTCATGGTTGGTTCGAACGCTTTAAAAAGTGTTCAAACTTACATAATATAAAAATAACTGGAAAGGCTGCTGCTGCTGACACAGAGGCTACTGAATCATTCCCAGTGATATTTGAAGCTATTATAAAGGACGGTCGCTGTTCATCTAAACACGTGTTTAACCTGGATGAAACGGGACTCTTCTGAAGTGCATGCCAGCACGCACATGTATCTCTTGTGATGAGGCTTATGCACCTGGTTTTAAGGCTGCAAAGGATCGTATCACTGTGATGCTATGCACCAATGCCAACGGGGATTGCAAGCTCAAACTGGTAGTAGTTTACCATTCTGCCAATCCTAGAGCTTTAGCTGGGTATTCAAAGGATCATCTTCCTGTTGTTTGGAGATCTAATGCGAAAGCATGGGTAACTGCAAGCATCTTCACAGACTGCTTCTGCAATCACCTAACTGCTGAGTTGAAAGACTACTGTTTGCAAGAAAATCTTGCTTTCAAAATTTTACTACTTCTAGATAATGCACCAGGGCATCCTCCTTCCCTTACTGATCTGTCAGAAAACATTCGTGTGTTATTTTTACCCCCCAATACAACCTCGTTAATTCAACCTCTTGATCAAGGAGCGATAGCTGCTTTCAAGGCGTATTACTTGAGCCGCACGTTTGCTAGGCTTATAAGGGAGACAGATGGCGAGAATAAGCCTATAATCAAGGAATTCTGGAGAAAATTTAACATTAAAGATGCTATAGATATTATAGCAGAGGCTTGGGCAGAAGTTTCATCGAGTTGCCTTAACGCAGTTTGGCACCGTATATGGCCTGCATGTGTTCACAAGTTTAGGGAGTTTGACACTGAAATAGCTGAAGCTAAAAAGCAGATTGTAGCCCTAGCCCATGAAGCAGGATTAGAGGAGGTGGATGCTACTGATGTGCAAGAGTTGCTTGACTCTCATGGGGAGGAGTTGTCTATCAACGAGTTGAAGCTTCTGGATGAGCAATGGCTGGAAAATGAGCCTGAACATGCTGAGCCAGTTATTCGAACATTATCAGTGAAAGTTATGGTTGAAGCATTTAAGCTTATAAGTGATGCAATAAACATTTTTGATGAGAATGATCCTGATTGTGAACGGAGCTCAGAAATAGCGAAAAGCTTAGAAAGCGCTATATCTTGCTACCAGCAACTTTACAATGAAAAACAAAAAGCAGCAAAGCAGCTCTCTATCAAAAGTTTTTTTTCATGTTCAACCTAAAAGAAGATCATCTGATGAACAAGATAGCCCTGTTCCATCTACATCATCTAATGTTGACGTTGACAACTCAGCACCAACAGAAAATTGACTTCGACACTGTTGGAGGCAAAGGAGGAGCAATGGGAGAGTTAAAATGGATGTTGTTCTCTTTCTCACCTGTTAATGATGTTATTTGGTTCCCTAAACTGTTAAAAGTGTTATAACCCCCTATCCCTTCCCTGAGTGAGTGCAGAAGAATGTCTGAAGTGGACACCAGAGGCAGGAAAACTCTTGAGGTAAACAGCAGGAGTAAACAACAGTGCACACGGCCCCTAGAGGCCCAGAGACTCAGAAGCTGCATGTGGCTGATCCTTGAAGGAGTGAGGGACAGAGACACGGTTGGTTGACCATCAAGTGGAGCCTCCCAGAACGCCCTCTGCTCGGATCGCCTGGCCAGCGGACCAGCTCAGGAGTCAACATGGGAAGATCAGATACCATGAACTGCCTTCTACTTGCCTTATCATCCTGCCTGGGACTGTAAGTGTGGTTGAGTGTATGAGTGAGATTCCCCTCCCTTCCCAGTTTTAACTGAATAAACAGACCCTTTACGCTCCTGTGTGGTGATCCCCTCTCCTTAGTGTTTAAAGCAGTTGCAATCCACATCCCCTTGCAACAGATACCACTGCTTGAAATGCAACCCCCCCTTTTTCCATTATTTTCAATGGGGAAAATTGACCCCGCATAATACGTTTTCACTTAACACGATCATTTTCTGAAACATATCTATAGTGTTAAATGAGGAATTACTGTACTGGTGTCTCCATAAATACTTGCCTTGGAGCTTTTCTGAGAACAGCTTGGTCACTGTCTCTTTTTTCTTTTCTTTTTTAGAATCACTGCACAAAGACTTGCTCATTTGAACAAATGTTTGATGAATTTTAAGTTGGGAAATTTTAGTTACAAGAACCATCCCCTGAAATTGGGAGAACTGCAGGGGAACCATTTCACAGTTGTTCTCAGGTAAAATGCTGGTATATGCTAGGATAGTGTCATTGACAGCCTTCTTTTCAGCTGTAGAACAGAGAGGATCCAAGGGGATTTGAGACTATTTTTCTGAAATCTTTTCTCACACAAGGCGTGGGGGAAAGAACAAGCTGGATTTAGGACATGCTGAATAAAATTTATGGTGACTTTCAGGAGCATAAGTATACAAGTTAAAACTGATGTGATGGTTGTAATGTGAGATGGTTTTACTGTTGAGTGGATTTTTAAAAATAATTTTGTATATTATTAGAAATATAACAGGAACTGAAGATCAAGTACAGCAAGCAATGCACTCTCTTCGGGAAATTGGATTTATTAATTATTATGGAATGCAAAGATTTGGAACCACGGCTGTTCCTACATATCAAGTTGGAAGGTACACTTTTTAAATAATTGATTATTTTATTGTATGTACTAAATGATCATATTTTGAAATTTGTATCATCTTATAACATTGCATCTGTGCATGTGTTTTTTTTTTCTCTCTCTCTCTGGAAAGTTTCAGTCATTGTATTGCATGTGTTAATTTTAATTTTAGATCAGGAACAGAATCTGTGTAACCAGCTGTAGCAGTTGTGTTGCCCAATGTTGGCTGTAGATTAAATGTAAAATTTACAGAATATTTTGAATTTCAGAGAACTTAAGTATGCCCCTAAAATCTGTTCCTGTTTTAATAATAGCAAATATATTTTCTGTTTAATTTTAGAGCTATTCTACAAAACAATTGGAATGAAGTAATGGATTTAATATTAAAACCACGGCCTGGAGGTAAGCTTTAAGAAATATACACATTATTGTACTGAACAGTGTTTATGGTGGAAATATTTATTTTTTATTGAAGTACTTATAGACATTCATGTTTTTGCATATGTTAAACTTTACCAGCACTTGAAACTGTCCTTTCTATTTAAATTCAGCAAGCCCCGAACAACAAATCATTAATATTGACAACCTAGATCACCCCCTCTTGTAAAAAAAGCAACTGGAGGAAGACTTGTCGTCTGAGTAGTTTGGTGGGGATTTCTTTGTGGAGATTCCTTAAACATCTTGTTGTGGGTTATGGAGGATTCCCTTGAGGAAAAACTACCCCCCAGACCTGAACCTCTGCATCAGCTCTGCCTTTAGCAGTCTCCCACCTGCTACTTCTCAGCAGCAGCTCTTCTTGGGACGAAAAGTGATGCAAGAAAGTGAACATACTCTGTGGTTAATTCTCTGAGAAGCTGCATGGGACTAGAGGGAGGACAACATGCATCCTACCCATTCTACACTCCTCCTTGTGTGGACCACAAGATGGACAGAAAGCCCTCATCAGAGTCTAGTCTGATGAGGAGTGAGGGGATGGTCCTTGGCAATCCTGAGCTATGGGTAGAGAGGAGATCCATACATGGAGAGCTCCTTTATGGACAGATTTAAGTAGGGGGATAATCTGGGCTCAGGTAGCTAAAGTTGATGGTGAGGGGCACAATATAAATTCCTTAATAGGTAGAAAGTTTGTTTTCAGTACTCAAAAATGTATCTTCCATTCCAACCCTTAATTGTATATTAGCATCAGAGGGGTAGCCGAATTAGTCTATATAGGATAAACTTAAAAAACAACAAATAGTCTGGTATATTAGCAGACAGTAAATATTAGACTGTATATGTAGATTTATGTATCAGTGGCACTGTTGAACAGGGATGTTTTTTAAATGTATTTTAACCCTTTATACTTACATGTTTGTACATTTTCTTTAAACTAGCCATCACATGAGTCATGTACTCCTAGTGCATTTTAACTACAGGGTAACAAATTAGTCAGCTCTTCTAGTAGAGAATCTAAAAAAAATGTGGCTCCTTTTTTAATAACTATCACTAAAACATTGATATTTTAAACTTGAATTATGTGTTTTGCAGTTAAAAATGTAAATCTTAAATTATTGTTACAGCTGAGAAAGGATATTTAGTTAAATGCAGAGAAGAGTGGGCAAAGACTAAAGATCCAGCTGCAGCCCTCAAAAAACTGCCTGTAAAAAGATGTGTGGAAGGACAACTTCTACGTGGACTTTCAAAGTATGGATTGAAGAATGTAGTCTCTGCATTTGGCATAGTGAGTGTAAAAAGGTTGGGAGGTTTTTGTGTGTGCGCATGTGTGTTTTGTTTTTGTGGTGTTACACTACATTTTAAATAGACTAAGTATAAACCTCTTAAATCCATCTATTTCTTTCTTTTGTGTTCCCTTGAAGTACTGTCACAGTGTCTGGTAAGGGATCTAGACTCAAACTAATGTGTAATGAATAATGTAGATGTTTCCTATTAATGTACATTAATGGGAGAACAGAATTCTAGTTGGATGCTAGTGTGGTTACTTATCTCATCTGAATTATATAGCTATCTCTTACTTGTGTGTAAGATTTAAGATCAGATTTTCTTTGTGCCTTTAGAGCATCAAATCAAATTAACGGTGAGAGTAATTAGCCATTGGAATAGGTTGGTGACGGATATGATAGATTTGCCATAACTTTGAAGTCTTGATTTTTTTTAAAAAAGGATATTTTCCTAAAATAGTTCTACTGCAACCATGGGTTACTGGGCTTGAGGAATTACTAGTGAAGTTGCATGGTTTGTGTTAGGCAGGACGCCAGAGTGAATCAGCCTAACAGTTTTTTTAAGACCTTCAAATGTATGCAAAATTAATAAGTACTGATTTTCAGTGTTGAAAATGGGACTCATGCCTACATCAGCAGTATACTTGGCAAACTATTGCACAAAATGAAAATATGAGCTTTCTGTATTGAAGGGCTAATGCATACTTTTTTTGCCTTCTTTCTAAGTAAATTCCTCTCAAATTAAGACCAGAAATGTAGTATATAACATAAACATCAGTGTGTTAATTGTGTGACTGAAAAAATGACATATCAGTGTTTATTCATTAAGTGCAGCTGATTGGGGAAAATAACTAAAAATACCTTTATTATTGAAATGTTTTACACTTGCAGATCCCAAGGAATAATCGTTTGATGTATATTCATAGCTATCAGAGTTATATATGGAATAACATGGTTAGCAAGAGAATAGAAGAATATGGACTTAAACCTATATCAGGAGACCTTGTACTTAAAGGAGGTAAAATAAACTACAAATCATAGTCACTGTGCATAATATCTTTGTAAACGTTCTAAGACTCTTTCACTTTCCTTTAGGAAAATTGTGTCAGTAAATGAAGACTCAACACAGTGTTTGTTTCATCCATCAGTAATCCGATACGTTTAAATTCAGTTCACAATAGGTGACTGTGACAGTTAGAAAAATGTCACATACCTGTATGTTTTAAATAGAAAATTGTTTGAATTGTAGCAACAGCTGTTCGTATTGAAGAAGCAGATGTTGACGATTATACTATCCATGATATAGTGATGCCGTTACCTGGTTTTGATGTTATATATCCAAAACATAAAAGTAAGTATTTTTAATTTGCACAATCACTTAAAACTTAATCTGATTTTAATTTACTTAATTTTAAGTTGATGTCATTGTCTTTAAATATTTCCTTTTCTTGTAGTCGGTGATGCCTACAAGGAAATGTTAGCTGCTGACAACCTTGAAATCAACAACATGAGACATAAAATTCGAGATTATTCATTATCTGGAGCATACAGAAAAATCATAATTCGACCCCAGAATGTCAGCTGGTAAGTAATAGACTGTGCAATGTATTTGGAAAAATAGGATGTCCCCAGAATATATGCAGGAGAACTGCAAAAGTGCTAGCAAGCATTGGTCTTATGTATAGCTAGGCCATGATCAATACTAGTTAGTAGGCAAGAGCGGTGGATATGGATCTTTATACCACACACACTGTGCAAAGACTAGTAAGCCATACCCCCACTGCTTCATAGATCTCCTGGCTCTGATCTACTGTGGACCATTTTATACTAATACAGTGAAAGCTTTGTTTATCCGGTACTCATGGAAAATGCCAGCTGCTGGTTAATTGAATGTACCGGATACTCAAGCAAAGGTTAGGCAGGCTCAAGGCAGACTCAGGGGGAAGGAGGTGTCTGCTGACATCGTCAATCAGCAGGGCTGCAATACCGGTTAACAAATTTTTCCATTTAACAAAGGTTTCACTGTATTTGAGATATTGTGGATTCTTCTTTTGAGTGAGTGTCCCAGCTCTGTTCCACTGAGGGTTATGTGCATCCCCTTACACATAGCATAAATATGACATTTCCCAATGTACTTCAAGCCAAGGATGCCCACAGCAAGGTAGAAGAGCAGGATTTGTCTTGATACATGTTAGCAAGTGACTTTTTTTGCATCTTCAGTCAAACAGTTAAAACACAGTGTTCTGAATGTGAGAAAAGTAAAACGATTGACCAGGAATGTGACTATTTTAGACTTGCCCAAGATAATTGGTAAATCATGTAGATTAATATTTGCAACTCCAAAAACTTGTTGTGTCTGTATAAGGCTTTTTTTTGTTTTTTTAATCTTAGCAGTTTGTTTTGAGGAAAAGTTAATCTCAGTCTCTTTCTTAGGTTGGCAAATGTACAAAAATATATGAAAATTTTAGTTGTTTATACATTATTATTAACTATGATTTATCTATTAAATCCTTATTGCTACAGCCCAGAGCCCAGAACCAGGATAAGTGCTCTGTTATGCTAGGTACTATACAAAACAAAGGCAGACATGATCTCTGAAGAGTTTCTTGTCTAGGAGGATGAGATGCATATACAGAGTTTGGGAGGGAGAGTGATTAAAAAACTGCTCTTCAGTGTAGCCATTATATGCTGGATGGCTCCCTATGATGTGATTGGAGAGAAAAATAGAGTATGTACTTAATTCAGCCATGAAGAAGTTTGGATACTTTAAAAAAAAAAACTTCTGACTAATATAGACGGCTGTTCTTCTTATAATTGGCATAGTTCTTTCTCATTCATTAATAACTAGGTTTATTGTATAATCAGACGTCTTGATGAGCATCAGTGGTATTGTCCTTCCATGTCAACTCACGTTTTACCTGGAGTGCACCAAGTGCGTCTGGAAATTGACCTAGATCTTTGTTGGGACTGCGGACAGAATGAAGGGCCTCCCAATGTCCTTGCAAAGAATTTCTGTTTGGATCTTTGTTATGAGCTGGCATGTGTCCCATTGTCACCAATTGTGAGAACACACTCGGTAAGAGCTCAGGAGTCCTCAGCAGCATTCCTGGCTCATGTTCTGACCCTGGATATTTGTAGAGCTGCAGTGTGGTTTTCAGTCCACGTGTTCACAGCTAAGTACACTGTCTCTCAGCAAGCCAGAGAAGCTGATGGGTTTGACAGAGCTGTGCTAGAGGCAACATATCCATGAACTCCTGCCTTCCACTGTTGGTACTGTTTGGGAGTCACCTAATGTGGAATGGGCATGAGCAAGCACTTGAACAACAAAAGACAGTTACCTGTTATGTAACCAGTGTTCTTCCAGATGTGTTGCTCATGTTCATTCCATGTATTGCCTTTCTTTCACACTGTCGGAGTTTCTGGCACGAAGGAACTGGGGGGTGACACCCCTTATACTGCACCTTACAGTGACCACTCCAGGGGTGCCAGAGCCAATCCCTACGGATACTGTTAAGGGGAAAAGTTTAGGCACTGGTGCATGTGGTGAGTGGAACGGACATGAGCAACACATCTCTAAGAACACCAGTTACAGAACAGGTCTTATCTCATGTGGTATCTCCTTTTTAATCTAGATACAAAAAACACATAATTGTTGAATATGACATTCTGGGGTCCAAACTAGACCAGAGGAACTGTCACCTTTCCCTTGCAACATGTGGTGTGTCTCAGTGCTTTACTGATGTAGCTCCCAATCTGAGCCCCTCACAAATAGCATGCTGGTCATACCCTGAGAGTTTTTGCATAGCTGCAATGCACTCCAGCCTCATAACAGTTATTACTCTTAGGGTGACCCCAACACACTGCCAGTCCCATATTTTCCCCCTGAATTGGTGTCCTGCACTGGCCCAGCTCTTTCCTGAACAGTTCAGATATTTTAACTCTGTTGCCCCTATAAGGGGATCCTTATGCAATTGCTACTTGAAATGGCATTATCCGTACAATTCAGTTTAAATAGAACACTGGATTAGTTTTGATTTAAAGAATAAAACATTTGTTTAACTAAGAAGAGGAAGTTTTAAGTGAGTACAAGTATAAGGGATTACAGTCAGAAATAATTACAAGAGAAATATAAAGTGTTTTTAGTAACAAAAACTTAAATAACTAGACCTTGGTTCAAGGTGAAATCTTTCCTCATGTTCCTTGTAACATTGCTGACCAAATTCTCAGGCCAGGGACTGCTCTGAAAGTCAGAAGGCTGGTTCTTTGATTGTCTTAGGTGAAAGAGGGAGAGAGTGCTTGGGGTGTTTTTGGCCCTCACTTTTATAGTCCAGTCCGCCTTTGAAATGTATTTTCCTGAGGGTTATCTCTAGCTAAAGTTCATTCCTGCTGTAAGGATAGAGATAAAGAGTCTCATGGTAAAAGAGGCTCCGTACTAGTATTTGCTAAAACACAGGTCAGTTTGTTGCTTTCCCACTTGCTTGCTAAAGTATATCCACTTGAAAAATGATTGCCCCTCAATTTTGACTAATGGCTTAAGGTGTCATCTTGTCATTTGTCTTTGAGAAACTGGATCACTCAGGCTTGTCTGGTAAACATATTTCAGATCTAAATTTTAGCTTACGTTTATAACTGTACATATAATGTTTCTACACACATTTCATCATGATATTATTGATTAGTGAGCTTTATTAGTTTTCAAATAATACCTCGTAATATAGTGTATAGAAAGATTATTACAATAATGGGTGTAAATTCAGAGGTGAATGCAATCTCACTGAGTATTTCAAAATAAAAAAAACACCTTTGCTCTGTGTTTCATAAAGGGAGGTGGTTGCATATGATGATCCTAGAATTCCATTATTTAATACTGATTTGGATAAGCTGGAAGGAAAATCACCACCTATTCTTGCTACAGGTAAGAGTAACAACTTTTCTGCAGGTATTTATACACTGTTAAGTATAAAGTTTGACCTAACTACTGCTTTGAAGTTGTAACTGCTACATATCACACATGTTGAATGTAAATATAAATAGGCTATATTTGACAAAACATCAACCTATAATGATGTTCAGAAGGATGTGCTTAAAATTAGGCTCCTACGTAAGTCTCCTGATTTTCAAAAGTACAAGCATTTGCTCAGCAGATCATACTAACTACATTATACTATCTAGAAAATTAAATGCATATGCTTAGCATTAAGCACAAGAGGGACAGACTTAGGCCATAATTCAGCAAAGCACTTCACCATGTGCTTGACTTCAAGCATGTGAATATTCTCCTTTAACTTTATTGGGATTTCTTTTGTGTTTAATTGAAATTCAGTGGGAGACTTATGTGCTTTAAGTGCATGGATTAGTGTTTTACCTAACTGGGGGTGGGGCTAAAATTATAACTGAGAAAATGCTTACAATAGGATTGATAATATGATAGCGGAAGAGTATCAGAAATATTATTTGTTAAAACTGGAATTACTAAATGTAATATTTGTTTCTAGGAGAATTAGTATAGTTTAAAAGTTTAAGAACTTTAACATCTCATGATTCTGTTATAGAAACTTTTGAATAAAGTACACCTCCAACTATGACATATAGGCCTTACTACTTCAGTCCTCGGCTGTAGGAAGAGAGGAAAATAGACTTGAAATATCAAATTGTTGTATGACTAAAAGGAAGAATTTTAAAATAAAATTAGCTACCATAAATAATAAAACTTTACTTTTTCCATTGTGGGCAAACTGTGCATCACACATCTGCCACTTACGTGAAAGTTGTAGCAATGATTGATATTTCACAGAACATTTCAGTGGTTGATAAATGAATTTTTGGATTTCTTAAATTGCACATGCCCTTCAGCCCAATTTAAATAATGCCCAGAGGAGATATACTATATGTGCCAATTATTCTTTCCTTTCTTATGTAATAGAAGGTAAATTCAAGGCTTTGAAGATGGAATTCTCTCTTCCTCCATCTACTTATGCTACCATGGCAATTCGAGAAGTTCTAAAAATGGACACAAGCATAAAAAACCAGACGCAGCTGAATACTACATGGTTACGCTGAACAAATGCTCTAAAGTCATGTAAAGATTTTAAGATGTGAAAATTTATTTGTTCTGTGCAAACTCTAGTTTTGATTTGAAGATTTGTAACAAAAATTTATATTTTACTTTTTTATTAGTTTCAGTGATTATATCCAAAATGGTGTTTGTAAAAATAATACAAATATTAGATTTTTAACATTATTATAAGTAAATAAGGTGCTTAAGCTGTAGCACAACCATATCTTACAAATAAATGGGCTTAGAATAGCAATTCCAGATCTTCAGTAATTGTTTTTCCAAAAATACAGTGACTATTCAACATGCTTTCATGAATTCAGCACAGAATAAAACTTCTTGAAGTATGTTTACATTACAGATGAGGAATGCTAATTAGAGTAAGTATGGCACTGATGAATATTTATATTAAAGGAGTACATTAATGTAGCCTTAGAAGGCCAGTAGCTTTAGCACTGATGTGGTAAAGGAATCTACTGGCAGAATTTTTTGTGCCTTTTATGTGATATAAACATGTACATCTGTTTTTATAAGTTGAGCTGTAAATTTTATTATGAAAATATTTGTGTGCATTTTCCCCCATCTCTAGTACTACCTGTATCAAAAAATAGATAATGAAAACAAGTTAACCAAAAAGCCCTGATGAGAGTTCATATCAATAACTAACTCCTTTGCACCAGCATGGTTAGTGTGTCCATTGCCGGCAATGGATAAGGAAAGCAAATCTGTGTCTTGGCATAAAAGGATTAAAAAGCCATTCTAAAACAATTGACAGCAGTTAGGTTGCATTTTGACTTTATAATTTCTAAAACCAAACAAATAAGAAACCTGTTTGTGCTTCTTGTATTAATAAATTGTTAAATATGACACTTTGCACTGTCATTTTTATAAAAAACTGAATAAGGTTTTGCATACCAACAATATGAAAATGTTAGCATCTCACTTTTAGGAAAATATGCAGTGTTGCCAGCCCCATACCGTAAGAGAACCTGCTTTAGTACAGAAATAAAAACCCCTCTGACCACACACACCTCTAATTACCGCCTATCTCTCTTCTCCTCCCACCTTGAACCCATATGGGTATCATCAGAGAAATCTTTCATGAGCCTCTTTTTCTCACCTTCAAATAACCTCCCAACCTCTCTATGGTCATAATTAGAAACAAGCTTCCCACAAACTAGGATATATCAGCTCAAAGCACCAGACCCAACCAGAACAACTGAATCAATCCCTGGACGCATAGCTCTGTTACAATGATCTCTCTCACACTCACACATGCACCTGTCACAATATAGCAAAGCTTTTGATACGATCTCCCACAATATTCTTGCTAGCAAGTTAAGGGAATATGGATTGGATAAATGAATTGTAAGATGGATAGAAAGCTGGCTAGACTGTCGGGCCCAACGGGTAGTGATCAATGGCTCGATGCCAGGTTGGCGGCTGGTTTCTAGTGGAGTGCCCCAAGGATCTGTTCTAGGACAGGTTTTGTTCAACATCTTTATTAATGACCTGGATGAAGGGATGGATTGCACCCTCAGCAAGTTTGCAGATGACACTAAGCTAGGGGGAGAGGTAGATATGCTGGGGGCAGGGATAGGGTCCAGAGTGACCTGGACAGATTAGAGGATTGGGCCAAAAGAAATCTGATGAGGTCCAACAAGGGCAAGTGTAGAGTCCTGCACTTGGGATGGAAGAATCCCAAGCATTGTTAAGGCTGGGGACCGAATGGCTAAGTAGCAGTTAGGCAGAAAAGGACCTGGGGATTACAGTGGTTGAGAAGCTGGCTATGAGTCAACAGTGTGCCCTTGTAGCAAAGAGGGCTAATGGCATATTAGGGTGCATTAGGAGGAGCACTGCCAGCACATCCAGAAGTGATTATTCCCCTTTATTCAGCTCTGGTGAGGCCACATCTGGAGTATTGTGTCCAGTTCTGGGCCCCCCACTATAGAAAGGATGTGGACGCATTGGAGAGGGGCCAGCAAGGGTGACCAAAATGATTAGGGGGCTGGAGCACGTGACCTATGAGGAGAACTGAGGGATTTGGGTTTGTTTAGTCTGTAGAAGAGAAGTGAGGGGGGATTTAATAGCAGCCTTCAACCTCTTAAAGGGCGGTTTCAAAGAGGATGGAGAGAGGTTGTTCACAGTAGTGGCGGATGGCAGAACAAAGGCCCGATGGTCTCAAGTTACAGTGGGGGAGGTCTAGGTTGGATATAAGGAAAAAGTAAATCACTAGGAGGGTGGTGAAGCAGGGGAATGGGTTCCCTAGGGAGGTGGTGGAACCTCCATCCCTAGAGGTTTTTAAGTCTTGGCTTGACAAAGCCCTGGCTGGGCTGATTTAGTTGGGATTGGTCCTGCCTTGGGTCTCTTCCAGCTCTATGCTTCTGTATGAGCTTCCCGTTAACTGCAAAGAGGCCCCTATAGCTCCCTGTCCCCCGCCCCCTCCCCCTTTCCATTGACATAACGGCTGCAGTCCGGCAACCCAACCGCAGGGCGCGAGTTCGCAGCGCCGTGCGACAGGAAGTGAGCCGCTCCCTCCCTGTGCCTGGTGCTCGGAGACCTAGGGCCAGGCTCGCCCAGACCCATTGTCCTCAAAGCGAGGAATCAACCGTCTGAGCTGTCGCCGTAAAATCCAGAGCGTCCTCGCGCTGCAGGCGGCCACACCAACAGAGCAGTGACACGAGCGGACTTTCCACCGCGCGCATGCGCTGTCCTTAGTGGCCGGGCTATCAGCACGTGATCCTGATAGGCTGGACAGAGGCTTCCGAGAGGAACAGTCTTCCGCTTCCCCTCCTCCCTGACTCCGCCCACTTCTCGCGGGACTCCGCGAGGGTTTCCGGCCGCCCTGAGGCGGCGATTGGCAGGGACGGAACTGGAGAGGAGAGGAGAGGGGGCGGGGCAGGGGAGCCCGCGGCGAGTGAGTAAATCAGGCCCGTGCCCTGGCGAGCCGGTAGAGCGGCGCTCGCGGCTGATGTCAGTGGGTGAGGGGTTCTTAGCTCCCGGCAGGCTGCGGGGCTGCATGCGGGGGCGCTACTCGGTACCACGGGCGGGTGAGCAGCGTGCGGGGCCAAAGGGAGCGCGGCAGGTTGAGGAGCCCCCGTGGCTGGCGAGACGGTCTCTTCTCCCTCTCAGAGCGGCTGGGGTGGAGGAGCAGCAGCTACCCTCCCGCCCTCTCTCCCCAGTGAGCAGTAGAGGGGAGATACGGTTTGCTTCAGACACCCTGCGTGGCGTATCGTGATTGTGCGCCCTCTTCTCTGTAGCAGCGGGTCGTTAAGATTTGCTGAGGGTTTACACTGCGCGGGAGTTGTTTTCGTTATGTCGCTGGGGGGAGTGGGGTGAAAATGCCTTTACGTTGCCCTAAAGCGGTGTCTACACCTAGGCGTAGAGCCGGGCCAGCTCTATGTTGACAGGCAGCACTGTCCTTTTGGTGTAACTCCTGCTTCTCCTTGAGCTGGAGTAATTAGTCCTCAGGCAGTGTAGCATCTTCGTCAGACTTGTTACCTTAGGGCTGCTGCATTGATGTAGAGGCGGCCAGTTTGGTACAGTAGTGCAGCCCTGCCTTGAAACTGGCCTGTTCTGCTTTGCTCAACATCATGCATTGAACACTAGGAGACTGTAATTACTCTGGTGTTCAGAGTGTTCAAAATAGTCATGCAATGACCATGCCTAAGAGAGAGTAATGGAAAATTTGAGTAGAAATAGTGATTGGTAAAATGATTTTGTTATAACATACTAAAAAGTATGTTACCATATGGTAATAAAGGCTTTATAGAAATTACCTTCTGCGATCATGCTGTAATATCATAAGTGAAAAACAATATTCCAAAATATTCAGTCTTCGTCTTTAGAGTTTTTCAGTTAAGACTATATGTAGGCTAGTAGTAGTGAAATAGATTTTAGGTAACAGCAAACTTTTCTTCATGTCATTAGGTTCACAGCCGTGTCTAAGACAGGGCTACTCAACATGCGGCCTGGGGCCCATGGATGGGAGCCGAAATAAAAAAGTAGTCTATATAATGGTTGCCTGTTGATATGTGTTTTAGTAGTTAAATTCCTGGACTGTCATTGTTCATTAAAAGTGCTCTCATATGGGTGGAAATCGGATAAATATTGCATTTTATAAATATCAGCAGAACTGACTTAAATGGGGCCTGTGTGTTGTGTAGTCTTGCCTTAATCTTTGTATTCATGCCTGTCAGTGTTAAAGAAGCGATTGGCATATATTTGCATGTATATGGAACCACAGTAACGTTGCGGCCCTCAGCATGTACTGTGAGTATAATTGTGGCCCCTGGGGCTTCCAAAGTTGAGTAGCCTCGGTCTAAGGCATGTTCATAGTTAGAAGAAAGAGAATAAAACTTGTGCTATAAAAAGTAGGGATGTGAACATTTAACCAGGTAACTGGCTGATGTTTACCGGGACACAGTTAATCAGTGCCTGGGAGCAGTCTCTCCTCCCTCCCTCCCGCCCACGGTCTGTCAAGGGTGGAGGGCTGTTCCAACTCTGCTGGCCCCCGGGTGGGGTCAAGAGCTGGCAGCCCCACAGACTGGGGGGCTGCTCCAGACAGACTGGAGAAGTCCCCTGCCTGGGATTTCGCTAAGCAGTTAACCAGTTAACTGATTAAACAGGATTTTACATCTAATAAAAAGAAAAAACAGTACACTCCGAAGTACAAATCAAAGTATAAAAACCATAGCAAGTGCTATAAAAAAACACAGGTGGAATTGCTAAAACCAGTAACCACTAGTTACCACTAGTTATTTAAATGATTTTGAGCATTAGTTATTAAAATAAATAAAATAGTGCCATGACATGCATTGCACAATGATAATAGAGATAAGTGATTAAGTGTTCAGAGTAACAAGAGAAATAGAAATAACATTTGTAAAGGAGAAAAAATATAATTAAAATGGGTTACAAGGACAGGAGTGCAATTCAGGGAATCACAGTAGCTGATAAGACAAATTTGTTAACTGTCGTGTGACTTCATGTTGACATATAAACTAAGAGACTTTTAAATTCTCAAAATGTGTTACACACTCCTTCACATTCTGCATGTGGGATGTTACAGCATTCAGTCTCCTGTACTGTAGCAGTGTGGAGAGAGAAGCGCTGCAGGGGCTAGTAGGAATTATAGAATCATAGAATACTAGGACTGGAAGGGACCTCAAGAGGTCATCGAGTCCAGTCCCCTGCGCTCATGGCAGGACCAAATACTGTCTAGACCATCCCTCATAGACATTTACCTAACCTACTCTTAAATATCTCCAGAGATGGAGATTCCACAACCTCCTTGGGCAGTTTATTCCAGTGTTTGACTACCCTGACAGGAACTTTTTCCTAATGTCCAACCTAAACCTCCCTTGCTGCAGTTTAAGCCTATTGCTTCTTATTCTATTCTTAGAGGCCAAGATGAACAAGTTTTCTCCCTCCTCCTTATGACACCCTTTTAGATACCTGAAAACTGCTATCATGTCCCCTCCCAATCTTCTCTTTTCTAAACTAAACAAATCCAATTCCTGTTGCTCTTCTCTGGCCCCTCTCCAGTTTCTTCACATCTTTCTTGAAATGCGGTGCCCAGAACTGGACACAATACTCCAACTGAGGCCTAACTAGCGCAGAGTAGAGCGGAAGAATGACTTCTCGTGTCTTGCTCACAACACACCTGTTAATGCGTCCCAGAATCATGTTTGCTTTTTTTGCAACAGCATCACACTGCTGACTCGTATTCAGCTTGTGGTCCACTATAACCCCTAGATCCCTTTCTGCCGTACTCCTTCCTAAACAGTTGCTTCCCATTTTGTATGTGTGAAACTGATTGTTCCTTCCTAAGTGGAGCACTTTATTAAACTTCATCCTGTTTACCTCAGACCATTTCTCCAATTTGTTCAGATCATTTTGAATTATGACCCTATCCTCCAGATTAGTCGCAACCCCTCCCAGCTTGGTATCGTCTGCAAACTTAATAAGCATACTTTCTATGCCAATATCTAAATTGTTGATGAAGATATATTGAACAGAACCGGTCCCAAAACAGACCCCTGCGGAACCCCACTTGTTATACCTTTCCAGTAGGATTGTGAACCATTAATAACTACTCTCTGAGTATGGTTATCCAGCCAGTTATGCACCCACCTTATAATAGCCCCATCTAAGTTGTATTTGCCTAGTTTATTGATAAGAATATCATGCGAGACCATATCAAACGCCTTACTAAAGTCTAGGTATACCACATCCACCACTTCTCCCTTATCCACAAGTCTCGTTATCCTATCAAAGAAAGCTATCAGATTGGTTTGACATGATTTGTTCTTTACAGATCCATGCTGGCTGTTCCCTATCACCTTGCCACCTTCCAAGGAAGAGCCCAGGCATTTGGGAAGCTGTATCTTTAAGAGCACAGTCGGGAAGCTGCGCTGTGCACTTGTTTTGCCCCCGAGATGGGAAATAAAAATCCCTCTCTGCCTCCCTTTTTTGCCTCCCCTTCCTTTCCCTGCAGGAAGCTGGTGTTGGCTTGCTAATCTTGCAGGGGTGTGGAGGGGGAATGATGTCTAGGCTGGAACTTCAGGCACTCAGCGGCCCTTGCATGCCTAGCCCGAGCTGGCAGAGGCGGCGGTTCCCCGCTGGGTCCCAGAGCATCGGGGCCCCCGCGCAGTGAGGAGCTGCTGCTACCACCCCTGGCACCCCCTGGCTCAGCCCCGGCCCTCCTCCAGCAGCTGGAGGGGGCTGAGAGGCCGGGTGGGGTGGAGGGAATGGGGGGGTCCAAGAGGCTGGGGAGGAGGCCAGGGCTGGCTGTGACAGGGGTGGGAAACTGACAGGCCAGGGAGGAGGATGGGTGGACCGGGGAGTGGAGGCTAGGGCTGACTACCACCGGGAATGGGGGATGAGAGGCTGGGGGGAGAATGGAGGGGCGAGAGGGTGGGGAGGCAGAGGCTGGGGCTGGCTGCGGCCAGGAGGGAATGTGGGGGCAGAGACCGGGGGTGGGCAGAGACCGGGGAGGGGGCTCGAGGGAGGGGGGAAACCAAGGCTGGCTGCAGCTGGGGAGGGACCTGAGAGCCTGGGGACAGGCTGTGGGGGAACCAAGAGGCTAGGGCTGTGGCCGGGGGGGCCAAGAGGCTGAGGCTGGCATGGCCTCCCTGGGGGGAGAGCCAGGCTTTCTGACCCCCCCCCAAAGGTGGGGGGTTGGCAAGTATAGTGAGCAGGGGGCACTGCCCCCTAGTGATAATTTATAGGAATTTTCTTCTCTTGAATGTTTCTGAAATGCTGTCTGTCAACAGATCATGTGCTGCTTTGTGTGAAACACTCCTCTATTAGCAATGATATATCCACCATTTAAAAGTGCTGGAGCATTTTTACTACTTTTAGAGGTGAGGGAAGTCATCTGTATGTATTCCAATATTTTTATACATACCATCTAGCACAGACATAAAAACATTGAATTGGTTTTAGAAAAAAATGCAGTATTCTGAATGAAAGCTGACTGATTTCTCTGCATAGTTGGAATGTTTCAGTTCTGTTGAGTGATGGGTATAATGTCCTTAGTAGTATGTATAATAATATCATTTTGTAGACTTGAGCCCTGGTTCTGCCAAGACTTATGCATGTAGCTATCTTTAAGCATTTGTGTAGTTGAATGGAAGATGGTATTTTTAATTGCTTTGAACTGAACTGAAATCTTTAAGCTGAAATTTCGTTTGACCCATTACATGTGATGGTTTATGGTGGTTAATAGTGCTGTGTGGGTGATGGCTAACCACAGACTCTTTAACTCAGTCTTGCAGGTAATGAAAACATGGCAGCCATTAATGTTGGAAGGGAACAATTCATTAGAGACCCCGATAGCTGTGACATCCCTTATTATGTAGCTGAATTTGTTGAAAGAGAAGTTGGAACTGACCTTAATTGCCTAAGGAAACTTGGCAAACTTATAGAGGAGCTTTCAGAAAATAAAAAGCAATTAGAGGAACAGGTAAGCATTAGATTTAGTTATTTCTCAAGTCCTTGAAACATTAAAAACGTACCACCAATTGCATACATCTGGTCACATCAGCACATTTTGGTAACTTGCCACACAATGTCAGCTAAGCTGTCATGTTATGATTATCTGTTGCACTTTGTTATGCATGAAAATCTATGAAAGACACATTTGTTTAATCACTGAAAGAAAGGTCTCAGTTCTTGTGTGTCAGATGCACTGCTCCTTCCTAAACACAGGTACTTACAGTTTCATCAGAAGTTCCCAAAAGAATTCAGAAGGCCTTAAAGAATGCAGAGGATTCTAAGACGTCTCTTAATCAGCTTCTGGAGGAAGAAACTGTTTTATTTGATTCAATTAATAGCCATCTACTGACAGCTCAGCCATGGATGGAGGATCTTGGTGTATTGATTAGTCAAATAGAAGAGGTTGAACGACACCTGGCTTATCTAAAATGGATTTCACAAATAGAAGAGTTAAGGTAAAATAGTTAGGCCAACCTGGACTTCTATCTTGTTGCCTTGTATTTTGTTTAGTGCTTAAGTGGTGTTAAATACATTTGAGACCATTTTGCAGTTATAAATCTGTATTTTTAAATGCAAACAGTTATAACTCTTGCTAATTCAGCTACCGACTGAAAATTCAGATCTCATATTGATAATGCCATTACTTTCATTTGCAACTAAATTTGGTGATAGTTGTATTTTGGACATGGGAATGAAAGGGTCACAGTTCACCATCTAATGTAGAAGATGCAGCGTTTGTCAAGATTGAATATAAATTCTGTATCTTCACTATTTATTTTCAGTACATAACTGTACAAAGTCTAATAATACTGAAAGTGTGTTTGAGCAGAATAAGATGTATTTTCATTATGTAAGTTGACATCTATTTTTACCTTTTCTTGTTGAGAATAAAACATTTTATTTAAAATTTCATTGTAGATTTGAAAACACTTGGGCTACGTCTACACTGGCCAGTCTTGTGCAAGAACATATGCAAATGAGGCGTGGTGAATATCGCCACACCTCATTTGCATAATTAATAAGCCGCCATTTTGGCGCAAGGGGCTTTTGCGCAAGAAGGAGCAGTCTATACACTGCTCCTTCTTGCGCAAAAGAACCCTCTTGAGCAAGAGCCGTTTTGGCTGCTGACCTGGAAAATATTTTATATTAAATAGGGATGTTAACTAGTGTTCCCTTTAAGCTGCATGGCAGCACAACTTCACAGATGATTAATCAGCTCCGTCCAGTCAGAGCCGCAGGACCTTGTGCATGAAGCTTACTGACTGGGCGGGGCTGATTAATCACCGGTGAAGCTATGCTGCCACGCAGTTTAGAGGGAACACTGATGTCAGCATGTAGTCCACTACATGATTAACTGATAAGCCTTATCTTATTGGTTAATCTTATTGACTACACGCACTGTATCAGAGGCAGCAAGTCAGGAGAGCAGGAGCTGGTGCCCGTGAGGAGCTGGCTTTAAGCATGCTCCCCACAAGCACCAGATCCACCTGCTCCATCCCCCTATGCTGCTGCCTCTGATAGAAAGGCAGCAGCATGGAGGGTGGGGGGGGGGGAGGACAGGCTGGAGCCGATGTGTGTGGAGCTGGCTTTTGGCTCTCCATGTGTGCTGGCTCTGTGAACCCCCATAAGTCCCTTTCCTACAGAGGCAGTGAGGGGTGGCAGGCAGGAGCTGGTGCTGGGGGCAGCCAGCTTAAAAGCTGGTTTCCCCCACCACCAGCTCTGTGATGCCACTTGCTCCCCACCGCCATGCTGCCGCCTTTATCAGAGGTAACAGTGCAGGGGAGAAGGTGGGGGAGGCTGCCATGACGCAGCCTCTGTCCACGGTGGCCTGGGTTGCCCACAGACAGAGGCTGGTCCCCAGCAGCAGTCCCTGTTTGCGGTTGTTCCGAGCTCCCTGCGGACAGAGGCTGCTTCTTGGCAACCTCCCTGCCCGTCCCCCCTCCCCCTGGCAGCAGTCTTTGTCCATGGGGAGCTTGGACCCTACGTGGACAGGGGCTTCTGCTGGACTAGCCTCGTTCCGTGTGGAACTTGGACCCCTATGGACGGGGCTGCTTCCACCCCACACTGCTGCCTCTATTAGAGGCAGCAGCGCGGGGCAGTAGGCAGCTGGTCTGCTTGGGGGGCTGGTTTTTAAACTGGCTCCCCTTGTGGACCAGCTCCTGCCTGCCGCCCCATGCTGCTGCCTCTAATGCCAGCCCTGCCCCCTGGGACTATCAAATAGTCATGTAACCAATCAAATTTAATTCGGTTACACAACTATTCAATCACACTATATCTAACATCTTTAATATTTAAAAACTAAAACAGATTTTTGTTTTTTCTTCTTCATTATAGAGTAAGACATGTAAAACACAATGAAATATCCTCAGTGTTGCTAAAAATTGCTTCAGTGCATTCTAGTCATGATTTTGCTTTATTTTATAGTGATAATATTCAGCAGTATCTCATGACTAACAATGTGCCAGAGGCAGCTACTACTCTGGCAGCCATGGCAGAATTGGATATTAAGCTTCAGGAGTCTTCTTGTTCTCATCTTCTTACTTTTGTGAGGTCAACTGTCAAGTTCTGGCATAAAATTCTTAAGGACAAACTGTCAAGGTAGGAAATGCACCATAGATTTTTCATCTTCACATTGTACTGTTGATTCATATTTATGTGTGTCTTTTCTGTTACAGTGATTTTGAGGAGATATTAACTCACCTTCACTGGCCATTTGTTGGGCCACCCCAGACTCAGGTATTTGGCCTTTCTGCACCGGCTAATGCTCCAGAAACATTCAATAATTTGGAGACTCTGTTTTCTCAGCTTCTGAAACTGCAAACATCGTATCCTTTTTGAATTGCTGTCTTAGGTTCACAGGGAATTTCAGTAAATATAATGAACAAACTTAAGAGATGTGCACTCCAAAGAAAAAATGTGTATCTTTGGCAGTAGCAGTGGGCTCACATCTGGGAAATGAGGAAAATAGTAAGCCTTTATACTATTCAGTCCTTGGGCCCTCTGGCAAAATTACCCACAAGGGTGAACATTTGCCTGTTCCCTGGAACTGGACAGAGATCACTAATATTTTCACATAAGCCATTGAGCAACCCTCACATAGTAAAATCAGGTTTTGATCTCTGCCAGTTTGGGTCACATACAATTCTGAGACTAAGAAGCTCTTGTTTTGCATTACTGATCATCTTTAGTTTTTGTTGCTCTGTTTCAGTATGGTAATGACAAGTCTGTCTGTGTGTCTAGAAGAATAGGACAACCCACATCTATCTTGATAGTCCTGAAAAAGCTGATTTTCATAAACCAAACTGATTGCCTGACTGCTGCTCTCTTAAATCAGTTGTAATCCACCTGTAATAGTAAGCACAGGTTTAATGTTGAAATACTCTAGATACAGAAATAGTTCTCACTGTTTTGAGAATTTGTGTGTGTGTGTGTAGTAACTTTAGTAAAAAGGGACTATAGGGACATCTAAGAAATATGACATTCCATTTCTAATGTGTGATATTAAGAGAATCCAGTACTTCTATAACGATCCTGTCAATAAAATATTTACCTTTGACTCTTAACCCTTAGAGATGAATTACTAACCAAACCAAAACAACTACCAGAAAAGTATTCTCTACCTCCATCACCACCTATTATCCTTCCAATGCAAATCATGCTGAACCCTCTTCAAAAAAGATTCAAGTATCATTTCACTGGGAATAGACAAACTAATGTTTTAAGCAAGGTATGGGGAAAGCATTTCTTGATTTACTTGTAATTGCAGTAATTAACCAAAAACACCAACTAACCCTTTTTTACATAAAACATGAATTAAAGTTGTGTCCCAGATACTGCTCTCTGCTAATTATACCTGTGAAGTTTGTGGGTGGGTGGGTGGGTGGAGGTGGTAAAGCAGGGGTGACCAACTCGCGGCTCATGAGCCGCATGCGGCTCTTCACCCCTCAAAGTGTGGCTTGCGAAGCCACCCCATGCGCCCCTACAAACGGCCCCCGGCTCCCTGTGCTCACTGGGTACAGGGGAGCCATCCAGCACGGCAAAATGGTGTGTGCAAGATGGTGGTGGCTGGCGGGAGCCTGATGTGGACAAAAAGCCTAACCCATGGCTTTTAAAGGGGCAGTATCTTTTTTTCCTCTTTTCTCAACAATTCTGGTGTCTCTTCACATTTTTTTTTTCACTGCTGTTTCAGCTGTCTTCGTTTAATGGGTTGGTCACCCCTGTGGTAGAGCATTTAAAGAACCTCCACATGTTCTACCTTTTGCTTGACAAAGTGCACCCCTGCACAGATTCACTGGCAATGGGATTTTCCTGCGTTGCATTGGCCAAATCCCTTTGCAAGATGGGAGCACTGAAGCAGGTCCTGTTGCAGTTGTGGGTAGACTCCACAGCCTGAAAAGGATGGATTAATTTATCTTTGGTTTGAATGGAAACCCCATTTTATTAGTTCTAGCCACTTAAATTTTAGGTATAAAAGGGAATGAATTTGGTCATGTGATAGCATTTTCATTATTTTCCTATATTCCTAGGGTGGGCAATAATTTTTAATCGGGGCGGGGAGGGGGGACGCCGCCGCCAAGAATTTGGTAATTGGTCCAGGGCCACTCTCTTCCAGGATATTAATGGAGGAGGTGCAGGGTTTGAGATGGAGATTGAGTGCAGAAGGGAGCTTGGGTTAAGGGACAGGGGTGCAGGAGGGAGTGTGGGGTTTAGGAGAGAGTTTGAGTGAAGGAGGTGGTTGTGACCTGGTGCACTGGATTGGGGTGCAGGGGTTGGGTGTGACCTAGGACAGGAAGGGGTTGTGACCTGGAGTGCAGGGGTTTGGGATGTGGTGTAGGGCAGCAGGGAGTTGTGACCTAGGGCAGGGGATTAGGGTGCAGGAGGAGGGCAGAGGGTTTGGTTTATGTGGAGCAGAGGGGCTAGAGTGGAGGCAGAGGATTGAGGAAGAGAGGGGCTGGGGTGCCAGAGGCAGATTCTGGCCGGGAGACTTACCTGGGTGACTCCAGGCCAGCAGCCCAGAATGTTTCTCAGACAGCGTACCTGCCTGCCCCACCCCTGCAAAGGCTGAAGGGGCCATCCTGTTGGCCAGAAACAGGCTAATGGGATTGTGCTGGGGATGAGGGCAGTGCATGAAGCCTCTCCCTCCCCTCTGGGCTCACTGCTGTGAAAGAGAAATGGATCAGCAGCCGCTTTTCCAAGCAGTGTGCGGGTGGGGCAAGGCAAGCAGAGAGCTTGCTTGGGGCTGCCCTCTGCGTCTGTGGGCTAGGTCCAGTGGCTTGGCAGGCTGGATGTAGCTCTCAGGCCGTATTTTGCCCAGCCCCGTGTAAATCTCTAGGTTTAAAATATAACTGACAGTGGCGTGGACAATAAATAGTTTTCTATTTAAATTTAAAAACCCACAAAACCTTATGTTAAATTGTAGGTGAATAATTCCCCCCCTCCCATTTGGAAATGTATACATGCACGTTAATTGCTCTCAGAGTTTTGGTGGCTTTGATCTGGGATTAAAATACAGGTGCATTTCTATAAGAATGTTTCCTTTTCCTTTTTGTTCCAATACAAATGTGCCAGAGTCTGGAAAGTTGATATTTAGCATGTATATAAATTGCCTATAGTAACAGTATTTTAACTTTCGTCTGTATGGTTGCATGGGTAAGCTGTAGATACGTTTCACCTTGGCAGTTGTTCCCAAACTATTTCACTGATGGTCTGTAAAGGGCTAGTTGCAAGCTTGCTTCCTTTTTTTAATTACTTCTACAGGCTTTTCATTGGAAGAGCTTTTAAAAAATGTTTCCAGTGACTGGAATCTAGGAGGAGCCACCAGTCTAGCTGTTTCCAGGAGGTGAGGCTGCTACATAAAAGGATGAAAAGCTTCAGAGGGGTAGCCGAGTTAGACTGTAACAGGAAAAACTTAAACAACAATAGATAGCCTAGTAGCACTTTAAAGACTAACAAAACATGTATGATGGGATCCGAGCTTTCATGGGCAAAACCCACTACTTCAGATGACTGAAGTATAATGAGTCCAGATCCAAAGATAAATAAGGGAAGGTGGGGGTGGAGGAGAAGAAAAAGAGACAGTGGGTAGATAAAACTTAAGCAACAATCACTCTAGCAGCTCTCTAAGGACCAACAAAACATGGAGATGGTGAGTAGATAGTTAAAATAGTTACAGGAGTCTGTTAAGAACCATTAGCACCTCCATTGTTTGGTTGGTTAAGTTATTAAAAGGTGGAAGATAGTGTGTGAGCCATCCAATATCCTTGTTTAGACCATTAACATAAGAATTAAACTTGTGAATGAAGTTAAGTTCCAATCCTTCTCTGTGTATTTGGCTTGTGTAATTGGTCTGAAACAAAACGGCAACTTGAAGATCCATTAATGAGTGTCCAGGAAGATTAAAGTGTTCTCCAACAGGTTTTTGTGTGTTGCCTTTTCGGATATCTGATTTGTGTCCATTAATTCTTTCCCATAGAGATTGTCCAGTTTGGCCAATATACATGGCAGTGGGGCATTGCTGGCATTTGGTGGTATAGATCACATTAGTGGATGTATAGTTAGATGAGCCTTTGATTTGGTGGCTGATGTCATGAAATCGCTGGTATAGATGTGTGTGCAGAGTTGGCAGCGGGGCTGATTGCAGGGATGGGTTCCAGGATGATTATGATGGAGGTGAAACAAAAGACAGAACTATGTAGCACTTTAAAGACTAACAAGATGGTTTATTAGGTGATGAGCTTTCGTGGGCCAGACCCACTTCCTCAGATCAACTTGTGGAAGAAAATTGGCACGACCATATATACCAAAGTGATACAATCAAAAAAAGTGAACACATATAAAATTGACAAATCAAATTTTAGAACAGAGTGGGGGTGAGGGGGGAAGGTTAGTGTCTGTGAGGTAATGACATTCGGGGTGATAATTGGGGAAGCTATCTTTGTAACGGGTGAGATAATTAGCATCTTTGTTGAGACCCATACATACAGTGTCAAATTTAAGCATGAATGACAATTCTGAAGCTTCTTCTTTCAAAGAGAAGAAGAGAAGCTTCAGAATTGTCATTCATGCTTAAATTTGACACTGTATGTATGGGTCTCAACAAAGATGCTAATTATCTCACCCGTTACAAAGATAGCTTCCCCAATTATCACCCCGAATGTCATTACCTCACAGACACTAACCTTCCCCCCTCACCCCCACTCTGTTCTAAAATTTGATTGTCAGTTTTATATGTGTTCACTTTTTTTGATTGTATCACTTTGGTATATATGGTCGTGCCAATTTTCTTCCACAAGTTGATCTGAGGAAGTGGGTCTGGCCCACGAAAGCTCATCACCTAATAAACCATCTTGTTAGTCTTTAAAGTGCTACATAGTTCTATCTTTTGTTTCAGCTACACCAGACTAACACGGCTGCATCTCTGTCACTATGATGGAGGTGTGTTGCATGGCCACTGGAAAGAATTTGTTTGAGGCTAGGTGGTTGTCTGTAAGCGAGAAAAGGCCTTTCCCCAAAGGCCTCTGAGAATGAAGGGTCATTTTCCAGGATAAGAACATAAGAATGGCCATACTGGGTCAGAACAAAGATCCATCCAGCGCAGTATCCTGTCTGCCGACAGTGGACAGTGCCAGGTGCCCCAGAGGGGGTGGACCGAAGACAATGATCAAGCGATTTGTCTCCTGCTATCCATCTCCAGCCTTTGACAAACAGAGGTCAGGGACACCATTCCTTACCCGCTAGCTAATAGCCTTTTATGGACCTAACCTCCGTGAATTTGTCTAGCTCTTTTTTAAACTCTGTTCTAGTCTTAGCCTTCACAGCCTCCTCTGGAAAGGAGTTCCACAGGTTGACTGTGTGCTGTGTGAAGAAGAACTTTCTTTTATTAGTTTTAAACCTGCTACCCATTAATTTCATTTGGTGTCCTCTAGTTCTTATATTATGGGAACAAGTAAATAACTTTTCTTTATTCACCCTCTCCACACCACTCATGATTTTATATACCTCTATTATATCCCCTTCAATATCCTCTTTTCTATACTGAAAAGTGCCAGGCACTTTAGCCTCTCCTCATATGGGACTCGTTCCAAACCCCTAATCATTTTAGTTGCCCTTTTCTAAACCTTTTCTAATGCCAAAATATCTTTTTTTTGGGCGAGGAGACCACATCTATATGCAGAATTCAAGATGTGGGCATACCATAGTTTTATACAGAGGCAGTAAGATATTCTTCGTCTTATTTTATATCCCTTTTTTTAATAATTCCTAACATCCTATTTGCTTTTTTGACTGTCGCTGCACACTGCGTGGATGTTTTCCGAGAACTATCCACGATAATGCCAAGATCTCTTTCCTGATTAGTTGTAGCTAAATTAGCCCCCATCATATTGTATGTATAGTTGGGGTTATTTTTTCCAGTGTGCACTACTTTACACTTTAAATTTCATTTGCTGTTTTGTTACCCAGTCACTCAGTTTGATAAGATCTTTTTGAAGTTCTTCACAGTCTGCTTTTTGTCTTGACTATCTTGAACAATTTAGTATTGTCCGCAAACTTTGCCACCTCACTGCTTACCCCTTTCTCTAGATCATTTATGAGTTGTAGATTGTTGATAATGTATTGGAGGGGTTTAAGTGGTGTACTGTAGGTGATAACAAGTGGAATTCTACTGCTTTCTCTTCTGGGCCTGTCTTGAAGTAATTCATGTCGGGGTACTTTTTTGGCTCCATTGATCTGTTTTTTCATTTCTCTGGGTGGGTATTTATTTTTAAAAATGGTCTATATAGATCCTGTAGGTATTTGTCTCTGTCTGTGGGGTTGGAGCAAATACTGTTGTATCTTAGGGCTTGGCTGTATACCATAGATTGAGAAATGTGTCTGGGATGGAAGCTAGAGGCATGAAGGTAAGTGTAGCAGTCGGTAGGTTTCTGGTATAGGGTGGTGGAAATTTGTCCATCATTTAATAGTACTGTAGTGTCAAGGAAGTGGATTTCTTGTGTGGACTGATCTAGGCTGAGGTTGGTGGTGGGGTGGGAGTTGTTGAAATTGCTGTAAAATTCTTCAAGGTTTTCTTTCCCATGGGTCCATCTGATGATGTAATCGATGTAGTGTAAGTAGAGAAAAGGTATTAGGGGGCAAGAGGTGAGGAAATGTTCAAGGTCCGCCATAAAGACATTGGCATATTGTGGTGCAATGCAGGTGCCCGTGGCTGTGCCGCTGACTTGAAGATACAGATTGTCTCTGAATTGGAAGTAGTTGTGGGTGAGGACAGTAGAAAGGATGATTAGGGCAACTAGCCTCTCAGTTTTAGTCTTGGTGTGTTCTTTCCCTATCAGTCAGGAAAGGCATGTGCAGTGGGGTGGGGGAAGAGTATGGGGGTGTTGTGACAGTATGTGTAGGGAAGAGTAATAGAGAAGCTGGAAGGGGAGATAAATAAAGAGCAAAACTAAGCAGATTTAAAAAACAAAACAAAATGCTCATTGCATTAAAGATAGTAATACTAAGTACATAAATGATTCCTAAATGTTACTTTATCATGTACATAATTACTTACCATATACAGTAAAACTCCAATAGTCTGGCATCCAATTGTACGGCACTCCCAATAGTCTGGTATCAAAATGGCAAGAGCCTAGTGAGTGAGCTTCGACAAAAAACAAGTCACAAGGCAGCAGCAGCAGCTGAACCGAGCGAAACCGGATAGGACCGAGTCAGTCTGCCACTGGCATTGTGTGATGCTGGATAGTGTGCGTGTGTGTGTGTGTGCGTGTGTGTGTGTGTGTGCGCGTGTGTGTGTGTGTGTGTGTGTGTATGTATATATATGTATGTATATATATATATGTATGTGTGTGTGTGTGTATATATATATGTATATGTGTATATATAAACCCATCTTATAGTACCTCCTGATAGTCTGGCATATCCAATAATCCGGCACCAGCTAGGTCCCAAAGGTTCCAGATTATTGGAATCCTGCTGTATATTGGTTCATTAGCCTGTTTATAAACCGACCCTTTCCCCCTCTCCCCCCCAAGATGGAAAAGGTAAAAATGGCAAAATGCTATGATTCTTTCATACCCTGATGAGCTAGGAACTGAAGTTTTCCAGCTACTGAAATACTGGGTCAGGTTAAGTTAGTGGTGCCTCAGGACGTTTTGTTTACCTGGAGCACTACAGCTCCCAGTATCTGTGATTCGCTCTTTCTGGCTAACAGGATTGGCGGGCAGTGGTAGCCAGCAGGTCCTTCAGCTTCTGCTGCTTCCCGCAGCTCCCAGCCACTGGGAGCTGAGGGACTCCATGCACTCAGACGCTCCAGGTAAACAAACCTCCCGGCATGCCAGCTGGGCCAGGAGCCAAATTTGTTGACTCCTGTTGTACATCACCGATGATAGAAAGTCAGTTCTGGACTACTTCTTTTAAAAAAATGTGCTAAATTTTTATTTGTATTTAAATTGTATCTGCATTAAATTTGTCTCATTTATTTCACAAAATGCTAGACCTTACAAGTCAATCAGAAAAATACAGTGAACGATAGTACTACGGCAATGGTATCAGTCTACTACTGTGCAATTTGATCTCTTCATGCATGTTGACCACTGGACCTCCTAAGTCTCTAGTCAATCTGAAAATATAATGTGCAGAATCTATGAAATCTGTAATAAAATTTAAATAGCCAGTTATCTTCACAGACATGCCAATCTATGGGGTTGCTTTGAAATAAACAAAGAACGATTATAATTTGACAGTGATAAAGCAGGTTACATTGCTCTGTAAAGTCCTCCAAAATCTATAACTTAACTATTTTCTAAGATTTTCATACTAGTTTTTAAAATGAACAATGGTGAAATCAAAAGAAAATGGTCTGCTTCTGATACAGTGTTCAAAATTAAAGTTGTTAGGGCATGCAGAAGCAAACAGTTGCACTGCTGCTCATGAATTCTGTATCAATGAGAAGCATATAAGAGAATGGTGAAAAAATAAAATACCAAAAGACATGCCAAGAAGCAAGAAAAAATGTCTGAGGTGCGCTTCATATCCTGGACTGGAGAAAGATCTCATTGATTGGGTTGTTGAATGTTGACAAAATGGGTACCTTGTTACTAGAACCTGAATTTGTGTTCTCTGCAAATGTTAAAAGATAACAAATACAAGATAGTAATCCAATATTTGTCAATGAGTGGATTGGTGTACTTGCTTCATGAACCGTCATGGTCTCTGTCTTCCTCCGTGAACAAAGATGGCACAAAAGCTGCCAAGAGACCTTGGAGAAAAAATTTAGTCTTTCCAAAGATTCACAATAAAACATTAAAAGGAATACGCATTTGAGCTGTCACAAATAGGAAATATGGATGAAACAATGACATTTGATCTCCCAAGCAACATAACGGTAACTGGTGTTGTTTAGAAGACAGTTTTAATTAAAACCACTGACCATAAAAAAGTCCATTTTACAGTTGTTTTATCATATTCGGTCAGTGGATCAAAGCTTCCTCCTGTTGTTTTTAGAAGAAAAACCTTGCCTAAAAACATGAATTTTCCTGTGGGTGTCATCATATGTGCACATGAAAGTGGGACTATTGAATAGCTGGAAGTGTGAAATAAGAGACTAGGAGCACTTCTCAAGAAACCTTCTATGTTTGAGACATGTTCAGGGCACAAAAGATAGGGGTGTGTGTGTGTGTGTGTGTGGTGTGTGTGTGTAATATTGTATTATGAGCTTTCACTCACGAAAGCTCCTCTCTCTCTCTGTATATAAACAAATTTTTTCTGAGGGACAACAGAGTGATGTCATCTGTGTCCTCATGCTGCCGCCCGCCTCCAACTCTGTCCTCAACCGCTTGCTGGGGCCAGCCTTGGTGCCATCCGTTTCAGACATGGGCTGCTCTGGCTCCTGCTTCATGCCCCATTGGGCTGTGCTGCCAGAGAGGAGCTGCTGGGGCTGGGTCCCCGCTGCCATCGAAGCCTGGCCCGCCCGCCCGTCCCGTCCCCCCGCACAGCGCTACTCCCTGGGCCACGCTGGCTCCCCTTCCTCCTGGCCAGACACCTACCCCCAGCCTGCTCCTGCACCCTACCCTGCTCTTGCACCCTCCAACCTGGCCAAACACCCTGACCCCAGCCTGCTCTTGCCCTCTCCCCCCTGGCCAGATACCTACCCCCAGAGAGAGGGGGGTTGGTAAGCAGGGGGTGCAGCCCCCTAGTGATACTATATATATATTTTTTGTTGGTCTCTAAGGTACCACAGGACTACTAGTTTTTAAAGTTAGACTAACAGGGCTACCCTTCTGAGACCTTTAAGACCAGGTGAAATGTGCCCCCCCCCCGCCCCAAAAAAAGAAAACTACTTTGGCTGTAATACCTGAAGGCTTAACTTCTGTTCTGCAACTGCTTAATGTCTGTTTTTAAACAAACCCTTTAAAAGCTTCAGAGGGGTAGCTGAGTTAGTCTGTAACAAGAAAAACTTAAAAAACAGCTAATAGTCTAGTAGCACCTTAAAGACTAACAAAACATGTAGATGGTATCATGAGCTTTTGTGGGCACAACCCACTTCTTCAGATGACCGGAGTGTTGGAAGTCCAGATCCAAGAAACCCTTTAAAGATAGTCTACACAAAATGTGGTCTGACTGGATGTGCTCAGGCATGACGAAGTTGACAAAAGGCGGGCATCTTATGAAGCCCGAAATCAATTTGGTCATCCAGAGATTCAAGGATGTGTGGGAATCCATTCTCTTGGAAATAATAGAAAAATCATTTAGGAAATGATGTCTCACCAATGTGCTGGATGGGTCACAAGACACCCTATTTGCTGATGACACAATGGAGGCTGATCATAAGGAATCTGAATCTGAGGATGACACTGCTGACCTCTACGATGATGATGCAGAAGCAGCTATAGTTTAATGAACTGTTTGGTGAATTTGAGACTGATTTGGACTTTGAAGGATTTTTAAGACTTAAAAGTGCACTAGAATGATATGAGACTTTAAAACATGGATTGTAGTTTTGAAGATATGTGAACACATTCAGTTTTTATAACAGGTTTGTTGGATTACAACAAAATAAATCTTCTTAAACTTCTGCATGTTTTTTATGACTCCAACTCTTAAAATATAGCAGGGTTAGCAAACTTCAGTTCCCAGCCCAGCAGCATAAGCTGCATCAGGGTGTTTTGTGTACCTGGAGTGTCTGCAGCCATGGAACCCTTCAACTCCCAGTGGCCCTTTTCAGGGAAGTGGCAGCCAGCATGTCCCTTGGCTGTGCTGTTTCCTGCAGCTCCCATTGGTTGGGAATGGCGAATCACAGCCACTGGACGCTGAGGGGTTTCATGCCTATGAACACTCCAGGTACACAAAATGTCCCTGTGCGCCAGTGTCTTATCCGATGGGCCGGAACTGAAGTTTGCCAATCCCTGATCTACGACGACAATGTAGACCAATTTATAAGCCAACCTTGCTGTTTGATGTGTCACTTTTTTTACTAAAAAAAAATTTGGATTATGAATGAGTATATATGGTAATTGCCATAGGGATGTTACATAGGGGTGTAAAGCAATTAGTTGAGTAGTCGACTACCTGATATACCTAGGTTTATTAGGTCATTGAGTCACTACTTGCTTCCCCCCACACAGAGGCAGCAAGGAGGAGGGGAGCAGGAGCCAATGCTGGGAGAGCTGGCTCAAAAGCTGTTCTCCCCCCCTCCCCCAGCACTGTCTCTACAGGGGAGGGGCTGCAGGGGAGGCAGAGGTGCAGCGGGGGACCCACACTGCTGTGGCTCTGCTTTTTGCGGCTCTTTTTACATTTAAAAAGCAGAGCCACAGTGGTCATGGAGCTGGTACGAGCTGCTCAGTCCCCGCTCGCCCCACTCTGGGAGCAGCCTCCCTTATCGACTAATCAAGTAGTTGATGGAATTAACTGCTACTTAACGTCCCAAATATTACATGAGCACAAATACAGAAAAGAGCCATGATTAAAAAAAATGTGTTTTTGACTTACTGGGACAGAAAAGACAATGCTTTCCTCCATTTTTCCTTCTTCCCCTAACACCACCAAACTTCCTACCGATTTTAAATGTTGCTGGTGGTGTAAAATAAACTGCTCTAAATGGCAAAATCGAATTTAAAGATGCATTTGTTAACTTTTCCTCATAAAAGTTTTGTGCGGTCATGCTTGGTAATCTTGCTACATTTGATAACTAGTTTATAAAGAGTTAACAGTATTGAACAGATGTTACAAGCATGTTACAGACATGAGTAGAATGTGTTATGGATGGTTATAACAGTTGATTAACCATTTATTGAAACATCTAGTAACTTAACTCTTTATACCTTGCATTAAGGGTACATTTGAAAATATAGTGTGATAATCTTTCTGACTTAGTAGTAATGTCTTTTTATGTTTGTTTGTGTTCATAAATCAGTTGTTTTTTTGGGTGACGTAATTAACTTTAATTTTTTTTTTAATAAGCCTGAATGGTACCTAACTCAGGTACTCATGTGGATTGGAAATCACGCTAAATTTCTTGACGATAAAATCCAGCCAATATTGGACAAGGCAGGCTCTTCAGTCAATGCAAGGGTAAGCAAATATGTTATGTATAATTTATATACATCCAAATTCCAGAGGTGGTTCAAGTAATTACAACTTCATTAATATTATTGAATCTGTAATAGGGCTGAAGTTAGTCCAAGAAAGAGTTTTAAAACTGCATAAATATTAGCAATGCTAACTTGCAGTTTCTATCTACTTTCATGACTTTTTTTTTTCCTTCCTTGAAGCTTGAATTTTCTCGTGCTCTGGTAATGCTGATTTTGGAGAAGTTGGCTGCTGATATCCCTTGCCTGTTGTATGACGATAATCTCTTTTGTCATCTTGTGGATGAGGTGCTTCTATTTGAGAGAGATCTATATACTGTTTATGGCTATCTCAGCACCTTTCCCAGTTGTATGCATATTCTGTCTGAAGAAACATGTTTTCAAAGATGGCTAACTGTGGAAAGAAAATGTAAGATTTAATATGCTTGGTTTTGTTTAAAAAAATGTATGAAGGCTTAATCATGTAATACTTTTCAAATAGTTCTATTAAGTTAGGATAAGTCACATGACTAAGTGTTAGATCAGGCCCACAATTTTTATGTAAGACTGCTCTATTTGTTTTTTAAGCAACACTTGTTAATGCTACCATAATTGGTATGCTGTTGACTCTGGACTGTGGGGTTTTGTAGTTTTGTCTACATATGTGCCTAGGTGAAGGAATTTAAATTGATGGGATAAGTTAGAAAAGATAACTTCTTTTTCTTTTACTATAGTTACTCATCTCCATAAAAATTAATAACAGTTAAAATGGAAACAGAAATATAAGGGAGCATGTAAAGGACACTAAAGGGAAGACGACACCCTGACATCTATTAGAGGGGAAAAGAAAGTGGAGTGTGTGAAAGCAGCTATGAGAAAAGCAAGAGAGATGCAGGCTTGAATACAGAAAAGGAGTTAGGTTCCTGGGAAAATCACTGCAATACACAAAAAACAGGACTATGTAGCACTTTAAAGACTAACAAGATGGTTTATTAGGTGATGAGCTTTCGTGGGCCACACCCACTTCCTCAGATCAAATAGTGGAAGAAAATTGTCACAACCATATATACCAAAGGATACAATTAAAAAAATGAACACACATGAAAAGGACAAATCAAATTTCAGAACAGAAGGGGGATGAGGGGGGGAGGTAAATGTCTGTGAGCTAATGATATTAGAGGTGATAATTGGGGAAGCTATCTTTGTAATGGGTGAGATAATTAGAGTCTTTATTCAAACCTAGGTGTAAAGTGTCGAATTTAAGCATGAATGACAGTTCAGAGAATTCTCTTTCAAGTGTAGTCTTAAAAGGCCTTTGAAGCAGGATGCAGGTAATCAAGTCGTTGAGACAATGTCCTTTCTGGTTGAAATGGCAAGAAACTGTTTTTTCTTTGTGATCCTGTCTAATATCTGTTTTGTGGGCATTGATCCTTTGGCGAAGTGTCTGAGACGTTTGTCCAATGTACATAGCAGACGGACACTTTCGGCACATGATAGCATAAATTATATTTCTGGATGCGCAGGAATATGTGTTCTTGATCTTATAACTCACTTGGCTGGTATCGGCACGCTCACTACTGGTTTATCCAGCTATGTAGACTCTCTTCTCAAACCCTACGCAACCAACACCCACAGCTATCTCCGAGATACTACTGACTTCCTAAGGAAACTACAAAACATCGATAACCTCCCCAATAACACCATCCTTGCCACCATGGATGTAGAAGCTCTATACACCAACATCCCACATGAAGACGGATTACAAGCAATTAGAAACACTATCCCAGAGGACACCACTGCCACTCTGATAGCAGACCTATGTAACTTTGTTTTCACCCACAATTATTTCCAGTTTGAGAACAACTTATACCTCCAGATCAGCGGCACAGCCATGGGTACACGCACGGCCCCACAGTATGCTAATATCTTTATGGCTGACCTAGAACAATGTTTCCTCAGTTCCCGTCCCCTTTTACCCCTTCTCTACTTACGCTACATTGATGACATCTCTATGATCTGGACGCATGGCCAAGAAACACTGGAGACATTCCACAGAGATTTTAACAACCTAAACCCCACCGTCAATCTCAGCCTGGATCATTCTACACGAGAGATCCATTTCCTGGACACCACAGTACAAATCAGCAATGGAAAATTAGACACCACTCTCTACAGAAAACCCACTGACTCATACAATTACCTACATGCTTCCAGCTCCCATCCAGAACACACCATAAGATCCATCATCTATAGCCAAGTCCTTCGATACAACCGCATCTGCTCTAATCCCACTGACAGAGACCAGAAACTTCAGGATCTCTACCAAGCATTTATAAACCTCAACTACCCACCCGGAAAAATAAAAAAGCAAATTGAAAGAGCCAGACGAATACCTAGAAACCATCTACTTCAAGATAGACCCAAGAAAACGAACAACAGAACACCACTTGTCATCACCTACAACCCCCAACTCAAACCTGTCCACACATTATCAATAAACTACAGCCTATACTGGAACAGGATGCTAAACTCCAAGAGGCTCTGGGAGACAGACCCATAGTCTCCTATAGACAACCACCTAACCTCAAGATGATTCTTACCAACAACCACAGGACATACCACAGTAATACCAACCCTGGTACCTTCCCTTACAACAAACCCCGTTGCCAGCTTTGTCCACATATTCACTCTGCTGATAGCATTATTGGACCTAACCAAGTGAGTTATAAGATCAAGAACACATATTCGTGTGCATCCGGAAATATAACTTATGCTATCATGTGCCGAAAGTGTCCGTCTGCTATGTACATTGGACAAACGTCTCAGACACTTCGCCAAAGGATCAATGCCCACAAAACAGATATTAGACAGGATCACAAAGAAAAAACAGTTTCTTGCCATTTCAACCAGAAAGGACATTGTCTCAACGACTTGATTACCTGCATCCTGCTTCAAAGGCCTTTTAAGACTACACTTGAAAGAGAATCCTCTGAACTGTCATTCATGCTTAAATTTGACACTTTACACCTAGGTGTGAATAAAGACTCTAATTATCTCACCCATTACAAAGATAGCTTCCCCAATTATCACCTCTAATATCATTAGCTCACAGACATTTACCCCCCCCCCCACCCCCATTCTGTTCTGAAATTTGATTTGTCCTCTTCATATGTGTTCATTTTTTTTAATTGTATCCTTTGGTATATATGGTTGTGACAATTTTCTTCCACTATTTGATCTGAGGAAGTGGGTGTGGCCCACGAAAGCTCATCCACCTAATAAACCATCTTGTTAGTCTTTAAAGTGCTACATAGTCCTGTTTTTTGTTTCAGCTACACCAGACTAACATGGCTACATTTCTATCACTGCAATACACAAGTCTGAGTGAGAATAGGGAGAGAGATGTTGTTATCTGATCTGCTTAAACTAGAATGGAAGATACTGGAGGTTGTTTGAGTTCTGCCTCTTTTGAAGAGACAGGAATCTAAGTCTGGACTGCAGGGTGTCTATTTCTGCTTGCAATTCAAAACCAGGAAATCTCTTTGGAATTCAGTGTTTTAGGTGGTTCTAGCATGATACTGTCAGGGAGGACCACCTCCCTTATAAATTTTAGTCCAGTGATAAAAGTACTCACTTGGGATGTGGGAGACTCCTTGTTCAAGTCCTCCTTTTTGGCTATGGAATATTCTTGGGGGCGGGAGAGAGAGAGCGGTCTGACAATTTCCTGTCAAAGCTGTTGTACTGTGGCTAAATATTTAAAGAGTCACAAAAAGGAGTAGATCCTGGATCTCCCGCATCTGAGTGGACGTGCTAACCACCAAGCTGTAAGTCATAGAATCGTAGGGCTGGAAGATACCTCAGGAGGTCATCGAGTCCAACCCCTTGCCCAAAGCAGGACCAACCCCAACTAAACCATCCCAGCCAGGACTTTGTCAAGCCAGGACTTAAAAACCTCTTGAGATGGAGATTTCACCACCTCCCTAGATAAAACCATTCCAGTGCTTCACCACTCTTCTAGTGAAATAGTTTTGCCTAATATCCAAACTAGACCTTCCCCACTGTAATTTTAGACCATTGCTCCTTGTTCTGCCATCCATCACTACTGAGAACAGCCTCTCTCCATCCTTTTTGGAACCTCTCTTCAGGAAGCTGAAGGCTGCTATCAAATCCTCCCCTGCCCCCTTCTCTTCTGCAGACTAAATAAGCCTAAATCCCTCAACGTCTCTTCGTAGGTCATGTGCTCCAGCCCCCTAATCATTTTGGTTGCCCTCCACTGGACCCTCTCCAGTGCGTCCACATCCTTTATGTAGTGGTGGCCCCAGAACTGAACACAGTACTCCAGATGTGGCCTCACCAGTGCTGAATAAAGGGGAATAATCATATCTCTAGATTTACTGGAAATGCTCCTCCTAATGCACCCTAATATGCCATTAGCCTTCTTGGCTAAAAGGGCACTTTGACTCATGTCCAGCTTCTCATCCACTGTAATCCCCAGGTCCTTTTCTGCTGAACTGCTACTTAGCCAGTTGGTCCCCAGCCTGTAACAGTGCTTGGGATTCTTCTGTCCCAGGTGCAGGACTCTGCACTTGTCCTTGTTAAACCTCATCAGATTTCTTTTGGTCCAATCCTCCAATTTGTCTAGGTCACTCTGGACCCTATCCCTACCCTCCAACGTATCTACCTCTCCCCCTAGCTTAGTGTCATACGCAAACTTGCTGAGGGTGCAATCCGTCCCCTTATCCTGGTCATTAATAAAGATGTTGAACAAAACAGGCACTAGAACCGATCCTCGGGGCACTCCACTTGAAACCAACTGCCAACCAGACATCGAGCCATTGGTTACTACCTGTTGGGCCTGACAATCTAGCCAGTTTTCTATCCACCTTATGGTCCATTTAACCAATCCATAGTTCCTTAACTTGCTGGCAAGAATATTGTGGGAGACAACAGCTTTGTTAAAGTCAAGGTATATCCTATCCACTTACTTCCCCATGTCCACAGAGCTAGTTACCTTATCATAGAAGCGAATCAGATCGGTCAGGCAGGACTGGCCCTTGGTGAATCCATATTGACTATTCCTAATCACTTTCCCCTCTTCTAAATGCTTCAAAATGGATTCCTTGAGGATCCCCTCTATGATTTTTCTGGGGACCAAGGTATGGCTGACTGATCTGTAGTTCCCTGGATTGTCCTTTTTCCCTCTTTTAAAAATGGGCACTCATGCTTATGCAGATGTGGATGCATGCACACCCTCCCCCTGCTCCAATGACTCTTTAAATATGCTACCATAACAACTTCAATAGGTGTGAGATTAAACGATTCCCTACATCAAAATATCCTATGATCCAATGGTTAGAACCCTCAGGTGAGAAATAGCAGATCCATTTCAAGTCTGTTCTTCTCTGCAGGTGGAGTGGGGACTTGAACTAGTGGTGTCTTAGATGAGTACCTGAACCAGTGGACTAAAAATTATTTTTGGAAGCTTGCCTTCCTGTCTCTTCACCCCACTGCAGAGTTTTTTTGTGTAAATTTCTGAGGTGCCAATCCAAAAAGTATACCTAGACGCTACAGATCAGATTGGTCTCCTCAGCCAAGACAGATTTCCCCTGAAGAAGTGGGTTGTGCCCGTGAAAGCTCATGATACCATCTACATATTTTATTAGTCTAGGTGCTACTAGACTAGACTACTCGTTTTTTAAGATTTTCTGGGTTTCCCATGGTTTGACTAGCTTTAAGTGGGACTTGTGACTAATGTGGGAGATGGGCACTTGGATGTCTGCAGGGAGACAGCAAACACACATGCTCAGAAGCAGAATTTTTAGTGAAAAAGCTTAGGTATCCAGTGAGTTTAGGTGCCTTCACGGTATCAGTGTTGTTATTAAATTTTGTATTTTACGATTAATTTTTTTATTTAAAAATTATACAAACTATGTATTTGCCAGAAGAAATTTTAAATATGTAAACTTCAAAGCAATTTTAAGTAAGAAATATATTTCTATTTAAATTTTGAAACATTTTTGTGTGCCTGTCAGTTGCTCTTCAAAGGATGGACTCTATACTTTCATCTGAAGCTGCCTGGGTATCGCAATATAAAGATATCACTGATGTAGATGAAATGAAAGTCCCAGATTGTGCTGAAACTTTTACGACTCTGTTACAGGTTATCACAGGTAATTATAAAACTTGAGACACTTGACTTCTTCAGATGAATTCTCCTGAATAAGAGGTCTAACTTGTATAAAAACAAGTAGCCCTGTGGCATCTTAGAGACTATGGATGTAAGCGACTAGTTGACTATCTGATAGCATTTGTTTATCAGAGAGAGGGGAGAGTGGGATCTGGTGCTGGGGGGAGCCGGCTTAAAAGCTGGTTCCCCCAAGCACCGTCTTCGTGGGGAAAAGGGCCAGCAGTGTAGCGGAACTGGCGATACTTCTGCCTTTGAAATGTAGCAAGGGCTCTCGCTACATTTCAAAAGCAGAAGCACTGCAGGGAGCCTGGGGTGAGCTGGGGACTCTCAGTCCTCTGCTGGCCCTGTGCTCCCTGCTTTTGAAATGTACAAGAGTCCCAGGAGGGCTCTTGTACATTTCAAAAGCAAAGCATTGGGAGCATGGGCCAGCGGGGGAGTGTTTGAGTCCCCAGCAGGCTGTGCTCCCTGTGGCGCTTTTGCCTTTGAAATGTAGCAAGAGGCAGCAGGGCTCTTGCTACATTTCAAAGGCAGAGACACCCTTATCGAGTAATCAAATAGTCCATGCAGATTACATCAACTGTTTGATTAGTTGATTAATCTAAATTTAGCATCCTTATTAGAGACTAACAAAAATAGATGGAATCATGAGCTTTTGTGGGTAAAACCCACTTCATCAATTGATCTGATGAAGTAGGTTTTACCCATGAAAGCTCATGAGTCTGTCTATTTTTGTTAGTTTTTAAGGGAATGTCTACACTAGGAAATTATTTTGAAATAACTCAATTCAACTTAACTCCTGATTTTACAAAATTGAAATAGCGTGTCCTCACTACAGGGAAGCATCAAAATCAGTCTGAGGCAGGCTCCGTTAATGTGGACATGCCTCCTCAACTTAGAGCCCCAGGAACTGCTGGGGAGTAATTAGTTCAAATTACTCTGGGGTATAGTTGTTTTGAAATAGCAGCACTGGAGCTTCCACACTAATGCTATTTCAAAATAATTATTTCAAAATTAGTGTTATTCCCCGAGGAAAGCAGGAGTACAGATTTTGAAATAAGCAGCCTGTTATTTTGAAATAACGGGCTTGGTAGTGTGGATGCTCCATTATAAATGTGACCTAAGGAGGGTTATTTCAAAATAATACCCTAGTGTAGATTAGGACGTAGATGCCACAGAACTACTCATTTTTCTTAAAGTTGCTAACATGGCTATTCCTCTGATACTTTCTAATTTGTATAGTTCAATAAGAAAATCTACATTTAAATGCTGGTGGTTATGGAGCCATCAAAGGAATAAGAAATAGAAATGTTGTATGATTTACATTTTAACAACTAAATGGAATTTTTGTTCCTTTTTTCTATTGAACTTTAATAAATCTAGTAATAAAGATCAAACTTTTATATTTCTACTAATTTCTAGTGATACATCTGATTATTTCCACTAGAAATATTTAAATTTAAGAGAAGATAAATTGAATTCATATGTTGTTTATGTGTAGCAATTAAATAAAATATCCTGTTATCTCTTTTGAAGATTTCAGCCCAGAGAATGGCTGAGTGATCAGAAATGAATTCCTGAAAACTTTAGGTAACTTACTCTCCCTGTAGAAAGGCTAAGTAAGAGCAGATGAACATCAAGGACATTTGATTATTAAATGTGCATCTGTCACATCTTGTGGGAAGATTTGAGGTCCACCTAATGTACCACATTTTTTTTTTCCTGAAAGCAAACTTGAAAAAACAAAATTTAAATACAAAATGCTGTAGTGAAATCAACAAAACAACCATTTATTTAAGCCTCAGTCCTGCAGAAACTTCCATATACACTTAACTTTATACACTGTGAGTAGTTCCATTGACTTCAGTGGAACTATTGGGGGTATAAAATTAAGCATGATGCATGTAAGTCTTTGTAGGTTTGTGACCACAATACTTACCTTGTTAAAAAGCTCTCTTAATTACTCTGGAAAATGAAAATTTTTACATGCATCTCTCCAGACAGATATAAGAACCTTCCTACGGCATCTAGAAAACTACAATTCTTGGAGTTACAAAAAGACTTAGTTGATGACTTCAGAATACGGTTAACTCAAGTTATGAAGGAAGAGACTAGAGCTTCGTTAGCCTTCCGTTATTGTGCCATTCTTAATGCTGTTAACTACATAGCAACGGTATTAGCTGACTGGGCTGACAATGTTGTGAGTAATTACTGTTTTACTTAAAGATACAAACTAGTGGTATCACATGATGCCTAACTAAATCCACTTCATTCATATCAGTATTTTAAGATGCAAAATTAATCATGAATCCTGAAAAACAGAACCAGATGTAAATTCTAATATAGTGAAAGGTGATTAATATAAGAATAATTTATAACTTTAATAGTTCTTAAATCCTGTTGTTTTTGTGCACTCTACCAAAATACCTAAAGCAGATTAGTTTCCTGTAAGCTGCCATCGCACCATGACAATTCTGCAGTATCTTGTTGCATGGAAGGCCACCTATGGGTCCTATTCTGTTAACCCTTACATGAGTAATCTGGTAGAAATCAATGAGTCCGCTCATGTATAAGATTTGCTGGAGTTGGGTGGGTGAGATAGGGAAGGTTCCATATTGTTTGGATGCCCTTCTCAAGGAAACCAGGTGAATTTAGTAGGGGAAGGATTATTTTGTCCATTATATCTAGAGCTATACTTCAGTCTTACAGCCAACAGTCCTCCTCTTCCTATGTGTGACCTACCATCTGCAGAGTGCTCCATATTCTGTAAGAAGAAAGCACCATTGTTTCATACTAACCTTATCTTGTTTTCTTGCCTGTCAACCCAGGAAGCAATACTCCCAGCCTTTAGTTGCTGCGTATAGTATAATGTATCTAAAACGTATAATCAAGCTGCTGAATTTTCAGGTCAACCCATGCTTCTAAATACACAAGGATTCTAGTTGACAGGATTTTTTTTTTATGCTGAAGCAGGTTTGCTTGATTTTTTTTTTCCTTAAGTATCTTTACCTAATGCCATAAGACATTACTTCTCAGCACATATCTGTACACCTAGTGATAGGGAATTGCTGATCCTTCATGTGAAACTGAGAAGCCAGGTGTATCTGACAGATAGGTCTCTGTGGAATTGGAGCATCCATAAGGGAATGTTTTGTGTTAATTACTTATGTTTAGACCCTGATTCTATATTGCAGTCTACTAGTGGAGACTTGGGGAGAGCACTATTAACCTTAGAGGTTTGGGTAATGAGTCCAAATTCAGAATCTAGCCTGTTTCTGTATATTTAAGTATGTATTTGTTAATGAATACCTATTAAAATAAATAACTAAAAAAACCTGGAAATGTTGAAATTCAGCGTTTTAATATGTTAGATCTGATGGCAGCTAGATATATCACCATACTATTTAATTTGTTATTTCTTTATAAAATTTAATTCAGAAATTTACTTCAGTATTGTTTTTAGTTAAGGGATCATTTTTTAAAATGTAAATTCTGACCAGGTGTTAACTTCTGAAATTGGAACTTAGGAGCCCATATCACTTAGGCCGGAAGAAAATTTGACTCTTCAGTTGGTTCTTTTTTAGTACTGTTGTAAGGTCAGATGGGATATAACAGCTTTCCACGTCCATCACTGGGATTAAATCACTATATTCTATACTCATTTTGAGACAATAGAAATAGTTACAAGATTTTTTTTATAATCTCTATTTCAAAACAAGTTGCTAGTTTATAAAAGCCTTAGGGCAGAGCTACTCAACTTTTAAAGCCTCGGGTCTGCAATGATACGTACAGAACATGCTGAGGGCCGCAACTTAAGTGTGGTTACATATAAATGCAAATATATATGCAAATAGCTTCTTTCACACTGACAGGCATAAATACAAAGCACTTCTCACAATGCCCTGGTGTTCTCAGCACTTCCTACCTGGGGGCTAGAAATGCCGACACCCTGTACCTGTCTGTACACCCAGCCAGCCCATCCGTTTGCGTCTTTCAGTGCTCACCCCACCTGGGAGATGCCTCACTGTTGTGGAGCATGTTCCCAGTGGAGGCCATGGTCAAAGGATCCCACCTGTGTTGAGTCCCACGTAAACCCAAACTGCACTGCAGGCCACAAACAAACAGGCCGTGGGCCGCATGCAGCCCATAGGCCATGTGTTGAGTAGCCTGCCTTAGGGAAACATGTTACCAGCTGAAGCTATGCATATTAAAGTACTAAATAAAAAAGCTAACCTGGTAAAAACCCTTTTTGTTCTAGCATTTATATTTAAATCTCTTTTTATTTCTGTAGTTCTTCTTGGAGCTTCAGCAGGCTGCGCTGGAAGTTTGTGCAGACAGTAGTGCTCTCAGTAAGCTACAGCTAGGACAGCTAGCTTGTATGGAAAGCTCTGTCTTTGATGACATGATTAACCTCCTAGAACGTCTAAAACATGACATGTTAACCCGCCAAGTAGATCATGTCTTCAGGGAGGTCAAAGATGCTGCAAAGCTGTACAAAAAAGAAAGGTAAGTCTTTGTGTTAATGTCTTCTGATAATTTCTTACACACTTAAGACTTTTGATTTAAAAAAAACTGTATAATGTAAAAATCTAGGTCTCTGAATTAAATGAGATTTTGGAAAGTGTTCTCTGGTATTCCTAAATATAAATATATATTTAGGTAGATTGTGATTTCTCTAAAGCACTATCCTGCAAATAGTGGATGCACACTGCAGCAGGACTCTTATCTGACACTTATTGTTTCTTTGAGACTTCTAAGGAGCAAGTTTGATAAACTTCAGGACTACCTCCATTTTCAAGAACCCTTAATATAGCGATGAATACTTGCTCCTGGGTAAAATTGGTAGGCTACTTTCTAAAATAAATTCTCTTTTTTTGGCTTGTTTCTACACATTTGCAGTTGTTGTTTTTTTTTCAGGTGTCCTATCTTACATTCCTTTAACTAAAATGTAGGCTTGGTATTATTAGATGATTATGCAAATTATCTTGGTGTGGAGTATTAATACATAATTCTGACCTTTTTTAGATATTTGAGAATGTGGAGAGCTAGCAGAAGCCCAATAAAATTAAAAATGAGATTGAGATTGTGACCTTTTGAAAAAGATGAGCTTCATTGCTACTGCTTTCCTGTGAATAACCTTACTGTAACATGGTGGTGTATGTCTGTTCCTTCAGGTGGTTATCTTTGCCATCCCAGGCAGAGCAGGCAGTAATGTCCTTATCCAGTACAGCTTGCCCATTGTTGTTGACATTAAGAGATCGTTTGCTACAGTTAGAACAGCAGCTCTGCTACTCATTATTTAAAATCTCCTGGCAAATTCTTGCAGAGAAAGTGGATATGTTCATCTATCAAGAGGTAAGCATATGCAGTTATGTGATCTGTGCTGTGACAATGAAAAGTGCAAATAACTTACCTAAATTAACTTAATGCATCTGTTCACATGCATATGTAGGTAATTCTGGCTAATCACTTTAATGAAGGAGGAGCAGCACAACTTCAGTTTGACATGACTAGGAACCTTTTCCCTTTATTTTCCCACTACTGCAAAAGACCAGAAAATTATTTCAAACAGTAAGTAAGCCAATTTCTAAGGTATTAGTGTTTCAATAGCGAGTAACTAGCTGATCATATCAAGTTTTTATATTTTGTGCATAAATCAGCATTTTTCATGGTTGTAGCTTGAATTAATTGGATGAGAAATCTGTTAAAATTGCGAGGTGGCAGAGGAAAGAATCTGTTCCACTACATTGGGCATGATTCTGCAGTACATACTTAAGCAAAGCTCCCATTGACTCTGGTTTGTTCTTATAAGTTAGTAATGAACTGTTTGTTACACTGTCTGGCACTTGCACATTTAGGGAAAATTGGATGGTAAAGCATGTAAAGAGCACAGGAGGCCATAGCGGGACAAACCACCAAGAAGCAAGGACTAAGTGTGCAATCCTGTGAGTTCTACTGAGGCTAATTGCCCTACAAAGTAAAATAGGATTTTAGCCTGAATAAGGAATGCAGGAATGGTTCAGAAATGTTTACAGATGAAGGTTATGCTTTGGTACTACAATAATACTTAAATGGAAGATGCTATGTTTATTGAGGCTTTTGTGAAGTACCTGTCAAACATTAAGCTTCATACTCCCTTTATTGATATATTATCCCCATTTCTAGATGGGAAAATGTGGGCACAGAAAAGTACAGTTACAACTAGGAATGTGAATGGTTAACCGGTAAGTATAATCTATAATGGGTGATACATACTGGTCCTGGTAAACCAGCAGGGGCTGCTCCAGTGCATTATGTTTAACTGGTTAATCCATTAAATGGGATTTTACATCCCTAGTTACAACTGTGATACAACCAATCAGATATTTAAACAGGCCTAGCTGTTATGTTGCCTCAGGACTGTATATGAGAGTGGTACAGGGCACCTCCTTGCTTACTGATGACTTTTGGAAGGGAATATGTTCAAGCTTCAGCAGCTGTACCTATATATCATACTCTGTTCTTATTTGACTATACTGACTGAGAGGGTAGTTAATCTTGCTTTCCTGCTTAACTTTCTACTTTTTCAATTTCAATATTGGTATTGGCTTTTATTACTTTACTGCATGGGAAAATAAAAATGAAAAAATAAATACAAGGACCTGGATAATTGGAAGCAGTTTATCAGAAATGGTGGCTATACTGTCAGGTTTGACTCACTGAAAAAAAATAAAGATATTAAGGTGGGTGCGTTAAGTTTTGTCTTCAGCTATACAGAGTGGGGAGGTTATTTTTAGTATTTTATGAATGGGATGATCAAAAAACAAAACCATGGACTGAATATACTGCGTCCTGACATGAAGTTGAAATGGGCACTCCATTTCAGACTGAAAAGTGTGTATTTTTATTCTTATATAGCATAAAAGAAGCCTGCATCATCTTGAATCTAAATGTTGGCTCTGCCCTACTTTTGAAAGATGCACTACATTCAGCCTCAGAAAATGGAACCATCTTGGATCCAAACCAGCCCTCTGCCACAGCAGTGTTAAATGAACTTGGAGTTTACAAATTAGCTCAACAAGATGTTGAGATTCTACTTAATTTGAGAGCAAACTGGCCTAATGCAGGAAAATAAGTGAAGATCTTCCAGGAAAATGGTTAGAATTAAAATATCTGTTCTAGGTTATTTATCTGAATAAAAGTGAAGTAAAGCTATTACATTAGTACACTTTTGTATATTCTTAAAAAAACCCACCAAACCGCTAGTGCACCTTTGTAAAATATTGACTTGATCTAGCCTTATGCCTTAATCATTTATAATTCAGATTATACTTTATACATAACCATTTAAAATCAGTTGAGATACTGAACTGGTTTCTAACATGGTATAATTTAATCAAATCTGTTTATCTAACTGCATATTTTGTAACTACCCCCAACCTAGAGGCATCTAGAGAACAACAAACTCAGATCTAGAGTGGAGATTGTATTTCTTGTTAAATAGTGCTCTGGTTAGTCAATAATGGCTGTAAGACAATGGTTCTGCTGCAGAAACATTTATGGTTTAGTGAGTAATATGGAGTAAACTCTGTGCGTATATCCATGTTCCCTCTGATTTTTCAACCCTTGTGCAGAATGAATTTTGTTATGTGCACCAAAATTGAAGTAATGTGCAGATGTTTACCACCAACAGAAACAAAAAAAACCTTAGCTATAATATATATTTTAAAAAAGTTACCATAGGGATAATTACTCCACTTAAGACATGTTAGCATTTTAAAACTCACTAAAGAATTAAATTTATGCATAAGAGAAATGAAAAAGCATGACTTAACATGAAAAGAAAAATGATAGCTTATTCCCCATCAAAATAAATAACTCACTCCTATGAAGGAGCAGAATATTGAAAGGCTGTGTTTAAATTAAAAAATCAGCAGACAGTCAATTAAATTGTCCAAGACAGAAAGCAAGATCAACCACTTGCCTGTATTGCCTCAACTGATAAAAATGAAAAGCAGGTTCAGGATCTGTTTATTCAAACAGAACTACAACAGAGCTATTGCATGCAATAATAAATGCTAAAAGCTCCTAAATCCAAATTTAGGATCTACAAATGGAGCCACATTTGAAAAACAGGGTATTCTGTAACATAACTGGATGGGAAAGTATAAACAAATACCATCCCCCCCCCTTTTTTTTTGTAGTTTGCCATTGAAAATTAAGTGAAGTTCTGTTTGAAAGAAATTCCGTGTAGCAGGATTTTGTCTTTGTTAGAAACTAAGGAAAAGTTTATTTTAGTTTAATTTTTATGTTCCTTTTTAAAAATGTTTTACTATTTTTAAATTGAATATACAGTTGAGAGAGTCATAGCATTTAGTTAGTCCACTGACCAATGATTGAACTGTCAAAGAAACTGCATTTACTGTACATATGCTAAAATTTCTTTAGACAGCACCAGATTGGGGGGGAGAGAGGAAAAAAAGACTATTAACTAGGTACAGGAACAGTCATATACATGTATTCCCACACATGGGCATTAGATACTTAGATGTGTGTGCAGGGAGTATGGAATGAGGTGAAAGCATGTGTTCATGTTCTATTTTCTCTGATCATGCTATCTTTTAAAACTAAATTGTGTTATGGAAACTTCAGCATTGCCTTTTTTGACTGTCCAAATCCTCTTAAAAATGTTCTGAACAATTGTGATTAGCTAATTTGTTTACAAAATGCCATCACAACTGATACAATTGTTTATTTCAAATGGCTTATATTTGGAAATCATGGTTTTGTTGGATTTCGAGCATCTTCTCAAGGTTGCTTATAGTTCCCCTTCCCTCAGGAATCTTAAAGAAATATCTAACTTTAAAATAAAATTTCAATGCTATAATGGCTGCTTTTATTGCATGCTAGAACATTTTGTAGAGAAATAGTTTTATATTTAAACCAACAAGTGTCAAAGTACTGCCTTGAGCTTCATGGAATAAGTCATTTTATCACTTTTGCCCCCAAAACATTCTTAACCGGGAAGATGTAGCTATATAGCATCTTTTTAATGTTACACTCATTTTAACTTTTTTTTTTTTTTTTTTTGGTAAAGGAAGTCCTCGAAAGATGTTCCTCAGGTGTTTCTCATTATTTAAACTAGCAGCAAATAATTCAACTTTTTACATACAATGATGACACTAGTCAGTTTATTTTTAGAGAAGTGAAACTACTAGTTGCCCAAAGGCAATTAATTTTTTTTATTTTAGTAGACCACTGCTTAAGATTGATATATTGCCCAGCTTTCCTGCAACAACTTCTTCCTATAGAAGAAAAGAAATCTCGTTAAGTGATTTGTGAACATACCAGAAACATTTTAGTCATTACACATGAGATTTCAATATAGAAGTATCTTCAGTACATAGTGTTATCCCTTCCCAAGCCACTATAGTTATTCTCCATCATATGTGGGGAGTAAATATGGATGTGAATGTTGTACTTAATTTACCCAGTTTTCATTTTAAAATAGCCTACTTTTCCAATTCTGTATTCCCCTCAGAAATGAGATTGCAGTTACGCATGTAAAATGAATTAATTTGAGGATTTTTTAGTATGCTCTTCCCTGGCCACATGTGCACCTTGAAAGGAGGAACTTGTACAGGCTCAAAACAGGCATTAGGTTCCCACAAAGCTATCCAGGCTGCCTTGCTTGCCAGTACACCTATATAACTTTTCCTGATCCCTGCCTGTAAACTGGACTCCAGCTTTGGTACCATAATTTCCTGTGTCCTAAATCTGTGGAATCTCAGAACTTGCCTTTGTAGAGAAAGAGAGCAAGAGGCACTTGTAGGCAGGTTCTATATGAGAGATGGTGAAACAAAATGTTGGTCATGCGCATGCACCAAAAGTTCTGTGCAGAAATGCTCAGTTTGGTCTTTGGAAATATTCCAATTTGCATAACTTGGTGTGATGTTATCCAGTTAAAATATGACTGTGCCAGCCATTGTTACTACTGCTGTTATATAATTGCAACAAATCTTATACAAAATGTGACTCATGGCCAGAAAAGAGTTAAGCAGCTCGCAGGCCTTATGACCCAAATTCAACCTTTAGGCCAGCGATGGATAACCTAAGTTAGTGAGTGGGCCGCAAAATAGTTGTAACCAAGATGGACTCTCAGGATAGGGAATTTTGCTAACTGCACTTGTGTACCTAGAAACTGCAGCATGTGCCAGTTGAATCATAGCAGCACTTTGGATGCAGAGGGAGTGCATGGCTCTCATACCTTGTATGGCTTTGCTTAATGTCCATGATACTTGAGTACGAAAAAATGGAAACCAGTGGAATCTGTCAACCCTGTGCACGAGCACTGGTAAACAAAATGTCTTGTGGGCCACACATAGAACCTTGATAGGCTGTAGATTATTCACCACTGCATTAAGGGCATACTGGTAGGTAACGTTTATATTTGCATGTGTTTATATGTATATTGTTAGAGGTTAGTAATGTAACCAAAGAGTTCCTGTCTATCCTCTATTACTCTCTTGTAAGCATATAACAAATTACCTGAAAGTGATGGAAAACAGGCAATTGTCTTATGTAATATTGCGGCTTTATGTACATGTATGGATTGAGTAAAACATCTCCTACAATTCATTATAACTGAAAAGTTTATCACTTCAGAGAAACACAGATGTTCTTGTGCATAGGAGATTACCAGTATTACTCTGTAGCCCCAGAATATTCAGACAAGCTGCAGATATTTACTCTGATCTATTCCCTGAAATACTCATTTCTGGTATTTGGGATATTTTCTTAAATTGCATCATCAACTGGTAAAAAATTTTAATGCAAATGTCATTTTCACATATAGCTATCAGGGAGACTGTTTTCAGAGATGACAAGAAAATCACTACAGTCAGCACAAATGAATTGTGGCAACAATAGCAAAATATCTGACTTAGTCATGGAAATACAATCACTTTCAGAACTTGTGGCAAACATTTTTGCTTAATGCTCTCCTGATACTCCACAAATAAGAACATACACGAACTACTTGTTTGTTTTGACCCACCTCACAAGGAAAAGTGAAACTTAATCCAATCACTTAGTTTATATTTGACTTTATAGTGATATTTTTTATTAACATAAAGAGAGTGAATTTTAAGGTGGCACGTGCCTGACATTCAAACTGAATTTGAGCAGCTGTAACTATTGAGTACTTTGTAGATTTAAGTCTTGATTCTAAAAATATCATGCTTTTTCATATTACTTTAACAGAGCTTAATACAATAATTTATGCAACTACAATTGGCTACAAGTCTTTAATCTTCTCTATATGAAACCAAAGGGTACAAATATCACTTTACTTACACTTCTTTCTTGAATATTTCTAATGTGATAGTTGTATCTTCATAAGGCAAATTCTGAGTAGTTAGCCCCAAGGTTTGAAGAGCTACAAGGGTTTTTGAGAGAGAGAGAATCCTTTTAAACCTTGAGAGCCAAACCCACAGGCTAATTTTACATCCAAAATGTACCGACTGCTTTTTTTTCCCCCCTAAGTCACAAAGATCTAGCAGGTAAACAAAATGTAACTTTTTCACTTGCCAACTCTAATGTACATTTTTGTAGACTTTATTGGTCAAATATTGTGTAAAAGATCAGGGCCGTGTATTTTTTTTTGCTAAAGAAACCTGATCATTTTGCAATAAGTAAACTTTTCTACTGATACTAAATTCTGGTATTTTGAGAATTTCTTTAATTAAACTCATATTCTTTTGAGCAACAAACTTGCATATTATATCTGAAATGCTCTGTGCTATATTAATGTTCTCATCTGTAAGTAAACACAAAATGCATCTTAATTAAAACTTCTGAACAAGGAAGACAAACCTCCTTTATATTGTACTAAAGTTATATAGCCTTGACTTGTAACATCCAGCATTTCAAACATAGCTTCCAAATTTGATTCATCCACAAGGTAAGGATATTCCGCATCAGTTAGTTTTGCAAGCTTCGCTCTTTCCAGTGCATGTATCAAAAACTCTCTTGGTCTTTCTGGGAAAAAAATTAACAAAGCTTATTGATGGTATATATTTTTAAACTAGGCTTACTAATTCTTACCATTAATGCAAAAACAGTGTACTGTAGGATTTATTCTGACTTTTTTATACTGTGCCAGCAGTGTAACTTGTCTGAAAATACACTAGAGTAAAATAAATTCTAATATCCAAGGCTCATTTGAACAATTGTGTGCATGTTAGCTGCCTCATTTGATTACAGATCCTGATTTTAATGCATTACAAGTTGAACCTCTGTAATCCGGGACTCCCTGGTCCAGCAACATCCATTGTTTGGCAGGATCCCAGATGTTCCAGGACCAGAGAGTCCCAGTGGATGGCTGTTGGCTGGGCTCCCCATTGCTGGGCTGCCTGGTACACCACAACTGGGCAGCCAGGCACAATCCAGCAGGGCTGGCTGGGGGGCCAGGAGCTCAGCAGTCAGAAGCAGGGCTGCCCCTAGGGCAAGGAGCTTGGCACACAGGGAGCTAGGCTGCCTGGCATGGCGGGGGGGGGGGGGGGGGCCTGGTAGGGCAGTGAGGCTGGCGGCAAGGGGCAGATGGCCAGGAGGCTGGTCCAGGGCTGGGGGGAGCTGGTAGCAGGGGAGCTAGATATGACCTACCCTGGTCCAGCAAAAATCCCACATTCAGGTCCTGAAGGTGCCGGACCAGAAAGGTCCAACGTGTACTTTGTAAAATATTTGAATGAAATCCTCACCCTGGTGAAGTCTATGGCAAAAAATGGCCAAAATTTCACCATTTGAGTATAAAATGGAAATAGTGATTTATAAAACACTTACGTAATCTAATAGTTATAGGCTATAGCCTATATTAGCCATATATTTCTAATACAGGTGACCCCTCCCCCCCCCCCGGACTTGTGACGCGATTGGTTCCCGGGGAAGTGGTGCAAGTCAGGGGCATTGTAACTCAAACCCTCATTGATGATAGGTGCCGTGCACCGTCGTAAATACGGGCTGAGGATGTAAGTCGGGGGTTTTCGGCCCCTTCTGCACTTTTAAAAAATAGTTCTAAGTGCGGGGGGGGGGGGGGGGGATGTGTTGCAACTTGGGGGATATTTGTATTTTGTATATACAGTAGCAAAAACTGAAATAATGTATTTTTCCAAAATCAGTCACTTAATTCTGAAACTTGCTTTCAGTTACTTAATACACATATGCTGACTGTTCTGTAGAACCTGGCAGAGGCATTGGGGGGAAACTGCTAGCTTATAATCAAGGCCCTGAGTATACTATATGATATATTACGTCTAAGTTATGACAAGGGCAGGTTCTTGGAATTATTTAGCAGAGCTGCACTGAATTCTGCAGCAAAATGATTTTATGAGCCCTTAACCTATAGTTTTAATGACATAATTTTAAAAAAAGAATTGAAATGTGAAAATGTATCACTAATGCATGTAATAAAATTTGAGACACATGGAAAAATAACATACTTTAAAAAACTCTTAATAATTAATTTCTTAAGTTGCCCATTGATGTTTCTTGTTAAATTTACAGCTAAGGTACTAATGTCTTATGGCTATAGAAAATAATAAAATTAAAAAATCATTTACTATATATTAATAAAAGTTGTATGGAACCTTAAGTGTGCTAATGATATGGCTCTACTTCATACCACTTGTGACAGTACATAAGCTATATGGCCCTACATGCTGCTACCCCCCACCACAACCCTCCATCCGCATCTAGCTACAGGCACCTGAGGAAGTCTCTGGAGGGGAGGCAGCGACATAAGGCTTCAGCTCAGTATTTTGACTTTCAGTTTAGAGCGACTGTACAACTATTATTCAGCCTTTGCAGGGCTATCCTTAGGCATAGGCAGAATAGGCAGTTGCATAGGGCACCAGTGTTTCTGGGGCACCACTCTGCCGGGACGGTCGGGAAGCAGTGGAGCAGTGCGAAAAGCCAGCGCCCCCTCTGAAAGAGAAAGCACTGGCTAGCCAGCTGCTTAAAGAAGCAGCAGACTTGTTTCCTGTTCCGCCCAGGGGATGCAGAGGCATAGGGAGGCATAGGGAACAGTTGCTCCTGGCCGGCACCAGGGGGTGCCAGACAGGGGTGATTCCATGTGACCCACAGTGGGGAGGGAAGCACTTCCCTTCCCCACAGAAGCTGGTGCGTGCTGCCTGAACAGCTTGGGCTGTGGCACCCGGCAACTTTAGTTCCGGGGCCTTTCTGTGCAGTGCAGGGAGGTCAGGAGACCTAGGACTCCCTGTGCCCTCTTCTCTCCCTCTCCCTGGACAGCATCATGGAGGTAAGTTGCCAAGGTGCAACAGCCCCTGCTGCTCAGGCAGCATGCACACTAGCTGTTTGGGGAAGGGGAGTGTAGTTGCACACTTTCCAGAGGTGCTGCAAGATTGCCAGGTACTGGTCCCAGCTGCCCCTGTCCAGACCTCCCACAAGTACCCTGTCCCCTGCCTCCACCAGCACCACCCTGTCCCCATCCCCAGCCACCAACTGCCACACCCAACATCACCCTGTCCCTGGCTCCAGCACCCTGCCAGCTGTGCCAGCATCCTTGGGACCACATTAGTGAGGCTGGGGGGGGTTGTTTTTTTTGGCATCTCACTTGTGTGGCCCCAACTGACTTTTCTATGGGTCAGTGACCCTTGACTCAAAACAGGTTCCCTGCCCTTCTCATATATAAAGACAATGCTAAAACCTTTTGGCTGTGTCTAGACTGGAGCGATCTCGCGCCAGAGCTATGCAAATGAGGCTCAGTGTGGAATATCGCCGAGCCTTATTTACATAACTAATGAGCTGCCATTTTTGCGGAAGAGGCTCTTGTGCAAGACGGAGCTGTCTACACTGGCCCGTCTTGCGCAAGAAAAGCCCTCTTACGCAAAGCCGTTATGCCTGAAAATAATCAGCATAATGGCTTTGCGTAAGAGGGTTTTTCTTGCACAAGACGGGGCAGTGTAGACAGCTCCGTCTTGCGCAAGAGCCTCTTCTGCAAAAGTGGCAGCTCATTAGTTATGCAAATGAGGCTCAGCGATATTCCATGCTGAGCCTCATTTGCATAGCTCTGGTGCAGGATCGCTCCAGTCTAGACACAGCTTTTGAGTTTAACATAATATTTGATTTAAAAATCAAGCCTGGCCAACATGCCCCCAATTGGGGCCATCTCACTGCAGCATCATAACACTCCTGCACCACCTGACCCCAAATCTGAGCCTATCATACACTGGAACCCCCTGTCCTGAGCCTCTTACATCCCCAAACTCCTGCTTCCCCACAGCCTCAGTCTTCTGCCACAACATTCCTGCAGTATCCACACATGGCAAACGTGTCCTGAGCCCGTCATACTCGCAACCTCCTTGCCCCGAGCCCCTCACATATCCAACACAAACTCCTGCACCCTCACATCCACAAGCCTGTGACTTGCTTAGCACCCCAACCCTCCACCTGAGCCTAACACTCCCCACTCTGGAGCCCCCTCCCTGAGCCAGCATCCCCTTCTCCCTCCCAGAGCTTGCACTTCTCACTCCTTCCCACACCCAAATCCCTGATTCCTACCCCAGAGCCTGCACCTCCTCTCTCAACCAAGTGAACACATATAATGGCTGGGGATAGCAAGTGATAGAGAGGAGGGGAACAGAGAGGATGGGGTCTCAAAGGGGTGAGGTCTTGGGGAAGGAATGTGATTTTAATGTATTGGTGGGTTCTTTTTTTTTTTTTTTTGCTCAACAAACCTAGGGGTTCTTTAATTCTGAAAAGGGTTCCATGGCCAAATACATGCTCCACTGCAGTGTTTCCCAATTGTAAAAGCAGGGCTGGGTCCTAGAGAGCGCCAAATGCTCTGCCTACAGCACAGTCTGAGGGAGGGGATTGGCTGCTGGGGGGGGGGGGGGAGAGGGGTGGAAAAGCAAGTCAGGTCTAGGGGCACCAGTTTAATAATCCTGCCTAGGGCACCATAAATCCTAAGGATGGCCCTGAGCCTTTGGGTTGAATATAGTCAAGACACTACACTTGATCTTAGCCTTCTGGTGAGATCTTACACCAACAACTGCTGAAAGTCCACACACTGCTCTGGATTCACCTTCGATGCACTGTCCACATGCGATTAGTTGTCTTAAGATAGGTTCCGGGCCCCACCTAACCATCAAGATCCTCTTTGTGGTGCCTGCTGCACAAATGCATAATAAAAAGACACCGTGCCCCAGAGAGCTCGCTGTTGAGAACATGCTCCGACACATGCGTTCAGGAGGTAGGGGAAGGAGCTAACGAGGTAATCAGCGCACACTTTTACAGTCTCCTAGTCTTGGTCAGCGTCCTGCAGGAAGAGGGGAACGCTCTGCACAGGCTTCTACGCTGCAACGAGGGGCGCCAAGCGAGGCTCTGCTGCCTGCTCCCTCGGCTGCCAGTAAAGCCTATAAGCCACTGTTTGGCGTTAACCCGGTGCACTGTGGAGGGAAGAAGGTGACGCTACAGCACTGATTGATAGTTGTTCCCTTCAGCCAACCCCCGACCCCGCGCGGCCAGCCCCAAAACCTGAGCACGGCGTTGTAGGCGGCGGGGGCGACTCTAGCTCGCGGGCCTGCTGCTGAGACCAGACACGCGTTCCCCACGGCCCCGGGTCTCCTGCTGAGCGCCCTGCACCTAGCTTGGGGAAAGGGGGGTGCTCGAGGCCCGCGCCCCCGCCCCTCTTCTGCCAGTGGCTCTGCGCCCCTCCGCCGCCCCGCCCGGTGCTGCGGCTCCGGTGGGGGGGGGTGCGGGGCGCCGCCGCCGTACCGGGCCTGTGGTAGAGCAGCAGCGCGCTGAGGTTGTGCAGCAGCTCGGGGATCTTGTAGCGCTCCAGGTACTCGCGGCCCCGCTGCTCGCTCGCCGCCGCCATCCCGCGTTGCTAAGAGACCGACCACGCGGCCACACCCTCCACCACGTGATTGCGGGGGAGGGAGGGGGGAGGAGGGTTCGCAGGCGAGCGCGCCTCCGCCCCCCTGCAAACGCGCGCTGCCGCGGCGCGGTGAGTGGCACTTGTCAGGCTGCGCGCGACGCAGCGGCGCATCCCGCCACCCACAGCGCCCGCCCTCCTTACCGCCGCTGGGGGAGGTGCCGGGCAGTCGGCGCAGGGCGCCTGGCGGCACCGAGAAGAGCGTGCGCGAGGAGCGCCGGGGCGTGGGTGGTGCTGGGCGAGGGGCAGGCCGATGAACGGCCTGGGGGCTCGGGGAGGCGGCCCTCCCCAAATCTTGGGGGCGGGGGGCAGGGGTAGATTTGTGACGTGAGGAAAAATCTCGAGTTTTCTAGTTGAAGGGGGGGGCGGGCGGCCGGGCGGGGGGGGAAGAGCTGGAGAGAAGGGGGTATTGAGGCAGGGGCAGGGCTGCGGGGACAGGAGTGTAAAGGGCGATCAGAGGTGACCCTGCCTGTGGGGTTAAAAAGGGAACAGGGAGAGAGCAGCCTGAGGGCACCTGGCTTCAGCACTCAATATTTAGGGGCATCTGACCACCCTCTTCCATCACCCACTTGGAGAGGGCTTCTGGCTTAGTGCTCTGTCCAGGCTGTGTGGGGGAGGCCCCTGACTGGTGTTCCCTATAAGCTGAGCACTTAGGCAGCCACCCAGAAGAGATTCACATACTTAGCTGCACACCCACAGCCAGCAGCATGTGTTTTCACTTGTGGTGCACATTCACACATGCCTCAGTGCACATAAAATTTATTCTGGGAAAAAATTAGAACAGTGGCAGGGGGACCCATCCTCTGCCCCCTTTCTCTTCCCCAGCCACTGTCATGGGGGCTTATCCTTAGAACAGGAGGAACAAGGGGCTAGCCATCACAAAGGAAATCACCTGCCACCCAGCATTTATGGTAGCTACAGACCACTGGTAAAAGTGGGCTGCTATGGTAGCATTTTAACTTTGCTTTCCCTTTTGCTCCCCTTCCCCACATCATCTGCAGCCTTGCTTGTAGGGTCTGACTCTGGCCTCTTCTCTGTGGCCCTACCCCTGCTCACTCCATCCTCCCACTCCCTTTTACCAGATGGGGGCAGAGGGTTGGGACACAGGCTCTGGTCTTGAGTTAAGGGATTTGGAGTGAGAGGGGCTCTGAGTTGAGGTACAGGAGGAGGTTCAGAGTACATGCTCTGTAAGGGAGTTTGGGTCCAAGGGGCTCAGTGCTAGGATAGGGACTTGTGGTGCAGGAGGGGGTACATGTCTGGGGCAGGGTTTTGGGATTCTAGCTCCAGCTGGACACTGCTTACCTCAGGTGTCTCCTGGGTGGTGGTGCTAAGGCAGGTTCACCCGTGCCCTGGCCCTGCATCACTCTCAAAAGCAACCAAGAAACTCCCTCTATCCCAAGCCCTGTGCCCTCCACATCCATTCTGTGGAGATAGAATATAGGGTGGGAGGGGCCCCACCCTGACATCAGCACCCTCTCCTCTTCCTTCCCTGCTCTGCACACCAAGCAAGAGGCTCGGGGGGGGGAGAGGGGCAGCTCCAAGGCAAAGGGCAGGAGATGCACAGCAGTGGGGGAAGTGGTATCTGAAATGCCTGCAAACTAGTCAGGATTGCCTGTCAGAGGCTTCAAGATCTACCAGTAGATCCTTATCTACTAGTTAGTGACCACTGCTCTAGCATGTCTGCCTTTCCCCCCAGCGTTGTATCATCCACAAACTTGCTGAGGGTGCAAACCAATCCATCATCCAAATCATAGGAGGAGATGGCTGTCTCAGACGGAGGACATTGAATGCTGGTTAATTCTTGCAGTAGTCAGTTTTCCACTCTATATCTAACCTACCCTTCATTTTGATGGAGAACAGTCATGCTGCTCTGGCACCAAGAGATGAGGAAATTACCACCTAAAGTGGAGGAGGAGGAGCTATGTACCCCCAAGGCTGGGAGGTCTGCAGCCACTATTCCCAAGAGGAAACAGAGAGTAATGGTGGTTAGAGGTTCTCTTCTGAAGGGGATGGAGGCACTCATCTGTTACCCTGATATACCATCTTGGGAGGTATGCTGCCTGCCAGGGGTCCATATCGAAGATGTTAAGGAGGGATTCTCAAGGATCATCCAGTCCTCTGACTAGTACCCCATGCTACTCATCCATGTGGGCACTAATGATTTTGCAAGGTACGATCCCCTGTTCCCCCCAGGGCTCTGGGAGTACATATGAAGGAGTTTGGAGCACAGGTGGTATTGTTTTCAATCCTTCTTGTAAAAGGAAGGGTCCCTGGTAGAGACAGATGTAACTTGGCGGTGAATGCCTGGCTGCAAAGATGGTGTCACCAAGTGGGCTTTGGCTTCCTTTACTATGGGATGCTGCTCCAGGAAGGACTGCTAAGCAGAGATGGGGTCAACTTATGGAAGAAGGGTAAGAGTATTTGGACACAGACTCGCTAATCTAATGAGGGGGGCTTTAAACTGGGTTTGAAGGGGGCAGGTGACCAAAGCCCATAGGAGATATAGGAAAAGGTCAGAAATTGGGGGTGGCATGTGCTTTAATAGCAGGGATAAGAGAGACAAGACAGAATTGGAGGGGGAGAATCAAATCAGTATCTTGAATATGTAATACAAATGTGAGAAGGAATAAAGAGGAAGAACTCATAATGCTTGTAAATTAACTATGACATAGTTGGCATCATAGAGATGGGATAATACATGACTGGAATATTGGTATAAAAGGGTACAGCTTGCTGTGATGAATGGGAAGGGTACTACCCTTTTTCTGGACATACCAGCAATTCATTTAACTAAATTGCCTGTAAGGGTTAAACCAAGAGTCAGTGGGTCCTAGAGAGTGTCAAGGAAGTGTTGGCAGGGCGCCAGGAGAGCCAGTGCAAACAGTATGTTTTTTAAACTGAAAAGCAGGACCTCCTTGCTGCAGTCTTGTGTGACCAGAGCAAGAGCTGGAGACATGAGTTAAAGCCAGGAAAACAAGGCATGGAATTTCCTCCAATATCTATGCCTAGGGAAGGACTCAACTTTATAACAACAGATATATGAGTAGAACAGGGAATGTTTAGTTGGACATGATCAGATTATTTTCTTTATTTTGGGGTTTGTTGAACTCTGTGCTAAACCCATGTATTACCTCACTCCTCCATACACTGTAACTTTTTAACTGAATCCCAGGGAAACAATTCTGTTTTTAATGTTGCCTTTTTCTTTTGCTCTGTAACACTTAGAAACCAAGTCATGCTTTACCAAGTATGTCTTCTTTGTTTTGTTAATAAAATCACCTTTTTAAGACTATGATCTGATTCCTGTGTCCTAGAAGGCAGGAAATTCTGTGTGCATGTGCCTAAAACTGCCAATTCAGTTATTAAGAACTACAGTTTGTTTTCAAGGTCTCTCCTGAGAGAGGGTTAAAGAGCTAGAGGGTACCCTATAGGAAAAAATTCCCAAGCGTGTCTTCCTGGAGTTTCAAAAGAGGTTTTTGCATTTGGGTGGTGGCAGCACAGTCAGGAAATCTGTGACCTTGGGGAGTTTTAGTGACAGAGTATTTTAAAGTCATTTGTAGGCCCCCACCTTCTGCACTTGAAGTGCCAGAGTAGGGAACAGCCTTGAAACTTGGACAGGGAAAAAAGGGAGGAGGCGTTGCCTTGTATATTAAAAATGTATACACTTAGGCTTCATCTACACTGTTTTTTTGCAGAAGAGGAAATGCAAATGAAGTGCTCATTTGCAAATCTTGTGCTCTCATTTGCATATTCTCTTCTGATCCTTTTTGCAGGAGAGGTTTTTGTGGAAAAAAAAAAACGTAGTGTAGACGGGGCCATTTTTCGGAAAAAAACCCTTTTGTGCAAGATCCTTTATTCCTCAAAAAATGAGCTTTACAGGATCTTGTGCAAAAGGTTTTTTTTTCCAAAAAATGGTCCCGTCTACACGGTGGTTTTTTTTCGCAAAACCCTCTCCCGCAAAAAGGATTGGAAGAGAATATGCAAATGAGAAGCACAAGATTTGCAAATGAGCACTTCATTTGTATTTCCTCTTCCACAAAAAACAAACAGTATAGATGTAGCATTAGACTGAGGTTGAGATGGAAATAGGAGACAGACTTATTGAAAGTCTCTGGGTAAGGATAAAAGGGAGATGTCATTGTAGGGATCTACGACAGACTATCTAAACAGGAGGAAGAGGTGGATGCAGCTTTTTAAAAATAACTAATAAAATCATTGAAAGCACAGGGGCTTCAACTACCAAGACATATTTTGGGAAAATAACAGCAAGGCATAGATTATCCAACAAGTACTTGGAATGTATTGGAGACAATTTTATATTCCAGAAGATGGAGAATGCTAGAAGAGCCTCTCCCCTTGTAGATTTGATTTTTGACAAATAAGGAGGAACTGGCTGAGAACCTGAAAGTAGAAGGCAGCTTGGGGGAGAGTGATCATGAAGTGAGAAGAGTTCATGGTTCTAAGAGATGGTACGAGGGAAAACAGCAAAATAAAGATAATGGATTTCAAGAAGACAGACTTTAGCAAACTCAGGGAGTTGATAAGTAAGATCCCATTGAAAAACAATTGAAGACAATTGGCAATTTTTCAAAAAGACATTATTAAGGGCACAAGAGCAATGTATTCCACTATGTAGGAAAGATAGGCAGTATGGCAAGAGACCATTCTGTCCTTACCAGGAGATCCTGAATGATCAAAAAATAAAAAAAGTCCTACAAAACCAGAAAACTAGGTCAAATTAGGGATGTCAGCAACTAGTCGAATATCTGATAAGCAAAAGCTTATCCGATAGTCAACTAGTTCCTTGACTAGTCGCTTCCCCCCACTTTTGCTGCCTCTTAAAAGCCAGTTCTCCCCAGCACCGTCTCCATGGGGGGGTAGAGGAGGCAAAGAGTAGCAGGGACCAGGCGCTAGCTGGGAATCAGCTGATTCCCAGCTCGTGCCCAGTCCCAGACGCCGTGCCTCTGCTTTTCAAATGTATTAAGAGCTTGCCGGAAAGACTGGAAAAGGGGACATAAAAAGTGAAAAAAGAGAAACCAAGGAATTACAGACTATTCAACTTACCTTCTGTACCAGGAAAGATAATGCAGCAAATAATTAAGGAATCAATTTGCAAACAACTGAAAGATAATAAGGTGATAAGTAACAGCATGGCTTTGTCAAGAACAAATCTTGTTAAACCAACCTGATAGCTTTTTTTGACAGAGTAACAAGCCCAGGGCGGGGGAGGACAGGAACAATAGATGTGATATATGTAGACTTTTGATAATAGTCTGACATGACCTTTTCATTAACAACCTAGTTGGAGATACTATGAGGTGGGTACATAACTGGTTGTATAACTGTTCCTAAAAAGTAGTTATCAATGGTTCAGTCATACTGGCAGGGCATAATGAGTGGGGTTCCAAAGGAATCAGTTCTGGCACTGGTTCTGTTCAATATCTTCAACAGTGATTTAGATAATGGCATAAAGAGTATGCTTATAAAGTTTGCAGATGATACAAAGCTGGGCAAGGCTACAAATGCTTTGGAGCATAGGATGAAAATTTAAAATGATCTGAAAAAAACCCAGAGAAATGGTCTGAGGTAAATAGGATGAAATTCAATAAAGAAAAATGCAAAGTACTCCATTTAGGAATAACAATCCATTACACACATACACAATGGGAAATGACTACTTAGGAAAGAGTACTGTGGAAAAAGATCTAGGGGGCCACACTGGACAACAAGCTAAATATGAGTCAATAATGTAACACTGCTGCAAAAAAATCAAACATCCTTCTGGAATGCATTATCAGGAGTATTGTAAGAAAGACATGAGAAGTAATTTTTCCCCTCTACTTTGCACTGATTTAGGCCTCAACTGGATTACTGTGTCGAGTTCTGGGTGCCACACTTTGGGAAAGATGTGGAGAAATTGGAGAAAGTTCGGAGAAGAGCAACAGTAATGATTAAAGATCTAGAAAACATGACCTATGGGGAAGATTGAAAGAAGTGGGCTTGCTTAATCTGCAAAAGATAAGACTGAGCAGGGACATGTAAGTGTTCAAGTATTTAAAAGGTTGTTACAAGGAGGAGGAGGAAAAATTATTCTTAACTTCTGAGTATTGGACAAGAAGCAATGGGTTTAAATTGTAGCAAGGGAGGTTTAGGTTGGACATTAGGAAAACTTCCTAACTTTCAGGGTGGATAAGCCATGGAATAAATTGCCTAGGGAGATTGTGGAAAGATTTGAAAGAGCATGTTAAACAAATTTATCAGGGATGGTGTAGATGTTGTTTGGTCTTGCAGGGAACTAGACTTGATAACCTCTAAAGGTCCTTTCCATTTCTATGATTCTGGAAAAAAGTCAATAGAGTTGGGCTACGTCTACACTGCAGGCTTTTTGCAGAGTGTCTACACTGCATGCGTGTTCTTGTGCAAGTAAATTTACAGTAAAGCGTCGGAAAACAGGACTTCTTGCTCAAGAGTTATTCCTCTCCCCACAAGGAATAAGCCCTCTTGCGCTAGAGCTCTTCCACAAGAAGTCAGTGTAGACAGGCAACAGGGGTTTCTTGCGCAAGAAAGCCCTATGGCTAAAATGTCTATCAGAGCTTTCTTGTGCAAGAGCATAGGCGTGCGCAGAGGGTGTGCCCAGGCACACCCTAATGTCTAAAAAAAAAAGTGGCTTTGCGTTTTAATTTAATCGCATGATACACTCTTCTAAGTAAAGTTTAGTTGTTAATTTAAAAAAAATTAAGTTTAGTTAAGTTTTAGTTTTTTTAGTTTGTTTGATGAATAAAAATAATGTCCTTTATGATTGAGTATTCAATAAATGTTCGCCTTTAAAAAAAATAAAAAATAAAATTCCCTGGGTGCACACCCTAATGAAATGTGCTGTGCATGCCTACGCGCAAGAGTGTGTTCACACTGCCATGGACGCTCCTGTGCAAAAGCACATCTCTTCCGCAAAAGCACATGGCAGTGTGGACTCACTCTTGTGGAAGACCTTTTGCACAAGAACTCTTGCGTAAAACAGTTCTTGCGCAAGAAGCCTGCAGTGTAGACATAGCTTTGGGGTAGAAAGCTTGCTCCCTGATTCTAGATGTCTCTTCAGTGGAGGAGGAGTGCTGCTGTGCAGAGAGAAAAGGATCAAGGGGGCTTATACATAGGAAAAGGAACTAGAGGAGATTGGTAGGAAGAAAGTGGGAAATAGATTAGTGGCCAGGACAGGATAGGGATAAGACAGGGATGGGAAGAAGAGGGCAGTCAGTGGCTATCAAAATGTCCCCTTCAAGAAATCAACCCTGAGTGATACCAACTTAATGAATCCTTTGTCAGCTTACAACACTGGGAAGTGATACTTTCCTAATAAGTCACATAAAAAAGGTTTAGCAGTGTGAGGTTTGGTATACTGTATATGCTTTGAGTGGGAGTCTGAAAGTTCAGCCACCTAGGCTTCACTGGACTAGCAATGTAACTGAAAAACTTAGCTTTCCCAAAGGGCTCATTGTGTAGCAAATTTGCATTTACTTAGTATCCAGGACAGCAAATTATACTTTGTTGAGCATAACATTTTCTTAATTGCTGTGAATGCCAACCACATTTCTTTCCTTTTGCGGCAATGCAATGTAGTCCTTTTAAAGTCTTTCAAGTGTCCTTCCCCATGGACTCACTTAATGAGGTAAATGTTTTAATTAGACTCTGGTTAGAGAATAACAATGTTCAAGTGCCATCTAGTGGAGTCTTGTTAAATGTATGGCTCAGAATTATTAGTGCTGTGTCGACAGCTTCTCACTGTTTTATCTTGGGGTCTGTAATCATGCAGAACTCTTACTGAAGTATTTTACTGAGCTACATGTTGTGAAATTTGGCACTGAGAGATTTTTTTTAAAAGCTGATTGCTGCCCTCCCTCTGCTGCACAAGGTAAAGAGCTGCTTCAGCTCTGTATTTCAGTATATTCTGACCTCTGCTAACAAATGTGTGAAATGGGGATGACTCAGGGAGACCTCTCACATATACAGCATCAATGAGTACAACCAGGAATAGGAAATAGGATGTTCCAGTCCTAGGGATGAATGCCTTTATAAACAGAGTAACAGGGAAGATCAAAACCGAAACAGTCTTTCTACCTCCCAAAAATATGAAAAAGGAAAAAGAGGCTTAAAAGTAAAAAACAAAATCAACTGAGCATAACTCTGGAAGGAATAAGCAAGGGTGGAAAGATGCAACGGTCTGTCTCCAAATCAGAAATAGGCAACAGTGATGACTGGGTATGTAGGGTAAAAGCCTATTATTGCTCTGTTCTAGAGTTTTCAGTATTTAATCCTTTGCCAACATTCATATATCATATTATGGCCCTAAAAGTCTCTGAATTAGTCTGATAAAAGAGGTTTCAGAAGCCATTGTGCCAACTTACCTTCTTCATGACTGTATTCTGCAGTGTTCTTCTCTACCTATCACCTGCCAGCAGTCACTACAGGTTTTTAACACCTGTACTGAGTGGCCGGTGTCCTGGTATATATGAGTATGTCCAGTGCTTTTTTTGTTAAAAAAAAAAAAGGTGCCAGTACTCATTTCTTGAGGAAAGGAAATTTGAAAAATGCCTCTCCCACCCTTCTTCCTATATCATGTCAACATAGACATATGCATAAGTGAAAAGCAAATTTTTCATCTTGCTGTTCCTGCAGGAGTCGTCAGTCAGGCTGGGGGCTGTGCTGGGGGAAAGCAGTGCGGCGTGAGTGCTCCCAGGGCCAGCTGGGGGCTGTTGCTGGGGGAAAGCGGCATGGTGCGAGTGCTCCCAAAAAAAGGTGCCGGTATGCCGTACCGGTGCGTACCGTCACAAAAAAAACACTGGTATGTCTCCATTGCAATGAAAAATCCATGGCCAGCCTGTGCCAGCTGACTTGGGTTTGCGGGACTCAGAATAATAGGCTGTTTAATTGCAGCATAAATGTTTGGGCTCAGGCTGGTGCCCAGGCTTTCAGACTCAGCAAGATTGCAGTGTCAGGGAGCTCAGGCTGTATCCCAAGACCAAATGTCTACACCACATTTAAACAGCCCCTTAACTCAGCCAGTTGCACGTGTTTAAGGGCCGTGTAGCCATTCCCTTTGAGAACCACCAGTTCCTCTCAGAAGCAACTTGGGGCTGTTAGGGTCACTTTTATCCTTGACTTCCCTTCCCCTTTCAGTAAAATTAGCAGTTCAGGCCTTGCAGAGAAGCTGCACATTGTTTTCATGGAGCAGGAGAGGAAACCAGGGAGCAAAGCTACTCTTAAGGGGCAGGGATATACACATAACCACTGTAATAACAGGAAAACAAGGAGAAACAGGGAGTTGGAGAATTTGGGGACAGATGGAAACTTTTAAAGAGGGTAATATGGAAAGGCAGATAGGGAAACCATGAGGAGCAAGCAGATGGAAGGAAAAGGAAACATGAATGTAAAGGACAGGAACAGGAATAGGGGCCAATGTTCGGGGAGGAGAGGGAGAAGAAGAAAAAGAATCAAAGCTCCCACACCCCACCAGTTAGGCTGAATTGAATTGCAAGGCTCTAACCCTTGAAGCTTTGACCATCCCCACTGTCTGATGTCTCTGAATGATTAATCATTTCCTGGTGGTGAGGAGCAGGTCTGAGCTGGGCCACAAGGAGACCTTGTTTAAAATGTCACTTGCAAGGCAAACTTGAGAGTCCCAAACAGAGGCAACTAACAGGACAGTTTGAGGGAGTTTGGAGAGTGAGTATGAGAAGCTTCCCTTCCAGGTTCGGCATTAAGTATAACAACAAGATGGCTAGTGATGGAACAGCAGGGGCACAACTAGCTGTCCTGAGGAGGGCATGCAAGATGTGACTTTGGGCACCCCTCTTCTCTCATTGCTCACCTCTTAAGCATTACTGATTAGCTAACAATAATTATTTTACCTCCTCTTCTCAGTGTATTAAAGAGAGATTAAATAAGTTTGCAGTTTTAATTGCTCCTAGTATTTTGTAGGGGTAAAAGAAACTTAAGTTTCTTACAGGTACTGTCGTATCCCACCCACAGTGTGTGGCGGTGTGTGCTCGAGGCAGGGGTTAGTGGAGTGCAATATGACAGTACCTGTAAGAAATGTGGGAGCGGGGAGTCAGAGGAGAGGGGGGCTCAAGGCAGGGAGTATGTGGGGGGGTTGCAGGAATCAGGGCAGGAGGTTGGAGGTACAGGGTCAGGGCAGGAGGACTTGTGGGGGTTCAGGAATCAGGGAGTTGGGTTGGGAGGGTCAGGGCAGGGAGTTTTTGGGGGTTCAGGAATCAGGGGAGGAGGCTGGAGGGCTCAGGGCAGGAGGGATGTGGGGGTGCAGGAATCAGGGCAGGGGCTGAAGGTATGGGGGTTCAGAAATGAAGGGATGGTGGCTGTGGGACAACCTAACTCCTGGTGTAGATGGTGCTATGTCAGTGGGAATGCTTCTCCTGTTGACATAGTTAATCCACCTCCACAAGAGATAGTGCTATGATGACAGGAGAAGCTAATCCATTGGCATCAGAGACAATACAGACAAAAAGAGTTAGGAATTTCTTTTTGATAAATAGGCTCTTTACTAGGCATAGTAATAGAGTTTTGAATAATCCATTTAAACTGCAATGCAGACACATTTCTCACCCCTCTCATAAGCAGTGCAAAGACTTGAGGGGAGTCATGGGTAAAGGAAGAGATGAGGGAGAGGGAAGGAACCTGGGAGTGAACCTGGAGGATTGTTAGATGTGGATGGGAGTGGTATAGAACAGGAGTTTTTTAGGTGGCATGAGGGATTGTTTGGGAGCTGGGGAGCCTCCCTCATGACTGACATCTAGCCTCCCTCATTCAGTCATGCACATCTTCCCCATCCCTGCATCTCCCTGCAGTCTTCTTCCCCCATGCCCTTGTGGCCCTGCAGCTTTCTATCATTCAACTGCTGGCTCAACGCTGTCATCTCACTAGCTTCTGAGCCCACCCCCCAGTCTGTCCCTTCCACTAGTCCTTCTGAACCTCACTCTGTGACCAGCCCACAACAGCCCTGTGCGCCCTGCTCTGCCTATTCTGTGCCTCCTCACCTGGCTCCACTGAATGCCATCTCTCCTTTTCCCTTTCTGCTGGTTTGCTGCTGTGTCTTCGGGTGCTACAGCAGCGCCTGGTGGGTGAATGGTGTAATTGCAGTGAATCTGTATATATTCTGCAGAAGAATCTGTATATCGGGGGTCTCAAACTCCTAGTCCACAGCCATCCCAGGCCAGAGTGATTGCGTAATCCATCCCAGGACTCCTGTCCATTATCATCCCCCAAGATCTGCCCCTTCCTACTATTGCCTCACCCTCTCCCCCCCCCCCCATGGCACTCTGTCTCTGAGGACGTGGTTTTGGGGATCACCGGGGGGGTGGGGGGGAATCTGGTGCTGCACAGCAGCAGTGGTTGCACCCCCCTGCACTCCCTGTGCACTAGGAGCCACGGGGAAGCGGAGCACAGCAGAGCTAGTGCTTTGTGCTTCTCTGTGGATCCTGCTACCATTGGAACTATGGGAAAGATGTGTCTGCTACTACCGCATGGCACCAAGCCCCCCCGGTGATCCCTGAAGCTGTGTCCTAGAGGACAGGGTGGCATGGGGGGAGGACTGGGCGATGGCAGGAAGGGGCAAGGCTTGGGGGTCAGTAACAGACAGGTACCTCCTCCAGTCCTGTGCTGGATTGTGCAATTATTCTGTGAATGGCCCATAGGCCAGGAGTTTGAGACCCCCTGATAGATGTTTTGCAGAGAAAAAAAAAATCAGCAGCGCAGGGGTTGGGGAAAAGGAATCGTGTGTGCGTGTGCACGCGCACAGTGTCACAGAATGCCCCCCAGGAGTAGCATATAGTAAGAGACCATTCAAGGTGAAGCAGCCAATTAACACTGCAGTCATAAGACAAAAAAGGGGGTGAGTGAGTTACAGATTATTCTAACAGGCTGTGTCTAGACTGGCCAGTTTTTCTGGAAAATCAGCCGCTTTTCCGCAAAAACTTGCTAGCTGTCTACACTGGCCGCTTGATTTTCCGCAAAAGCACTGACGTTCTCATGTACGAAATCAGTGCTTCTTGCGGAAAAGCTTTGACGCTCCCGTTCGGGCAAAAGTCCTTTTTGCGAAAAACTGTTGCGCAAAAGGGCCAGTGTAGACAGCTAGCTAAGACTTTTGCGCAAAAGCAGGCTAAACGGAAGAAAGCCGTTTGGACGCTGGGAGACCCTGTAGCCGCCCCGGACGTCCTGGTAACCCGGGCTCTTAAAGCACACGCAGGCTGCTGAGCGCACGTGGCAGGAGCGTGCCTCAGACCTCTGGCCTGAGGTCTGCCACGTTGCCCCTGCCGTGCCCAGCAGCCACCTCGCAGCCAGCATAGCAGTTCCGGGTGCTCAGCCACCCGCACCCCCAGCGCAGGAGGTCTCCAGGGGCCGCAAAAGGAGAGCCCCCTCCTGGACCTCGGGGGAGCTGGAGACCCTCCTGGACCTGTGGGAGGAGGAGGAGGGCCTCCATGAGACCCGGTCCCGATGCCGCAACGCCGACATCTTTGGCCTCATGGCCCAGGTGCTAGCCCAGCAGGGACATCCAGCCCGGAACCTGGAACAGGTCCGGTCTAAGGTGAAGGAGCTGCGCCTGGGCTATGTGCGGGCCAGCGAGGGCTGAGGGGCAGGACCAGACACCTGCCCCCACTATGACCGGCTCCACCGCATCCTGGGACAGCCAGCTCCAGAAGCCCTGGAGGTCTCCGTTGACAGCAGCATGCGCTCCCCCGTCACCAGGACCACCACGACGGGGGAGGGAGACAGCAGCAGCAGTGCATCAGAGGATGAGGCCAGCAATACCACCCAGCAGGCCCCCTCCAGCAGCCCCGTCTCCCGCGCGTCCTCGGAGGCTGGGGAAGGATCCACCGGTAAGTGTTTCACTTTGCACTCACAAGGGCGGGCGGGAGGGGAGCCAGGCACCCAGAGGGGGGAGGGCGAGAGCATGTCACTCGGGCCACGTGAGCTGCAGGCTGTGTAGCATAGGCAGCAAGCAGCACGTGCAATCACGTGCAGCCTGGTGACCAAGCGGCACGTGGCCACGGCAGGCAGCTCCAGGGCACGCCTGGAACCGTGCTGCTCACACACATCTGGCAGGACTGGGGGCGGAAGGGTGGATGCCCCAGGGACTCAGGCCAGAGCCTGCACCTCCGCAAGGGTGTAGCAGGCAAAACGGCACACTGTCCCCATGCCTGGCAATGGCCCCTCCTGCTCCTCCTCCTGCCCATCTCCCCGTTCAGCCTGCCCCAATGCGGCCTGCCCCCCATGTCCAGGTCCGCCCCCGCAGGAGCGGTCGCAGGGGCCACCCCTCCCAGGAGTAGCTCCCCTCCCCCTCCCAGTTCAAGGTCTCCTCCCTGTTACGCGAGGTAACGTGAATAATTAATTTAGAATGCCGATCAACCTAATAAAATCATGAAGATGACAAATGCGGACTCCAAATTCCATATCTATCACAGGTTTTCTAAAAAAAAAAGGGAAATAATTTTAAAGGGTTATGAGTTTGTGATGCATAAATGAATACCAACTCTGAAGATAAAATTTAACCACAGGACTATATTTGACATGCAGAAAATCACAATCAAGCAAGGGATAGATTACAAAAGAGTAAACACAACACAAAATACATTAAACACAGTCTAGGCACGGAGGGCGATTGCGGTGACGCTGGCGACCTCGATCCTTTGGTCCTTCCGGGCCTCAGGAGAGGAACTGCCAGGAGATCCCTCGATGGACGAAGCTGTGGCTGGCGACCTCGATCCTTTGGTCCTTCCGGGCCTCAGGAGAGGAACTGCCAGGAGATCCCTCAAAGATGACTGGAATCGGGTGCGCTGACTTGAGCCTTCTGCACGAACCTCGAATCCTCTTCCTGTTCTTCGGGACAGCTTGAACAGACGATGGTGGCCTAGAATATCCCTAAACCTAACCCTGAACTCAAAGAAAACCCTAGCTACGGCTGACGCGCCCGACGAACAAACTCGATGATGGCCAAAATGCTTTGAACCGACGACGATAGCTAATCTAACTAAACCTAAATCTAAACCTAATCCTAATTGGTAAGTACAAGCCTTCCGCTTGACCTGACCAAACCCTTAACAGAACAAGAGTACTCTGCTCTGAACTAGACTGCTCAAACATATTTCATATAACAATCATGAACATTCTGCACAACATCCCCCTCTCCCCCAAACTGTGTTGTTGTGTATTGGGAGGGGAGGGAGTTGTCCAGGGAAACCGAGGCGACCCTACTCGGGGGCCTGTGAAAACATGTCTGTGAGGGCCTCCCGGATGTGCACCCCATCCTGGTGTGCCTGGTGGCTGGCAGCTGTGTGGGGCTGTTCGTAGGCCTGGCCCTCTGCTGCCATCCATGCGGGAAGGAAGGCCTCCCCGCTCCGCTCCACAATGTTGTGAAGCACGCAGCACGCAGCCACTACCTCCGTTGCATTCCGCTCACCCATCTCGTGATGGGTGAGCAAACACCGGAAGCGGGCTTTTAATTGGCCAAAGGCGAGCTCCACTTGATTGCGGGCCCGGTTGAGGCGGTCATTGAACCGGGCCTGGTTCTGGTCCGGCCGCCCTGTGTAGGGCCGCATTAGCCAGGGCAGCAGGGGGTAGGCTGTGTCCCCGATGACGCAGATGGGCATAGGCACATCCCCGACAGTCAACTCCCGCCGGGGGAAGTAGGTGCCCGCCTCCAGCCTGCGAAACAGTCCAGAGTTGCGGAGGATGCGGGTGTCATGTGCTCTGCCGGACCAGCCCGCATAAACGTCCAGAAAGCGGCCCTGGTGGTCCACGAGGGCCTGCAGAACAATGGAGCAGTACCCCTTTCTGTTCATGAAATGGGCCGCTCGATGCTCCGGGGCCTGGACGGGGATGTGGGTTGCATCCAGGGCTCCCCCGCAGTTGGGGAACCCGAGGGCAGCGAAGCCGGCGACGGTAGCGTCCACGTCCCGCAGGCGGATCACTCTGGGGAGCAGGACGTTGTTGATGGCGTGGACGACCTGCAGAAGGGTGCAGAGAAACAGAGGGGAACACATCACATAAGGCAGGGGTGGGTGTGCGCTCCCATGGCCCCCTCCCCGTGATTCCCTCTGTCCTCACGCACACACACACCACAGCCCCCTCGCCCTACACCGCCCCCCCAGCAGACCTGTGCAAGGGAGGGACGGCCCGAACCCCTGGGTGACCCAGCGTGGAGTCTTGGCTGCCCCTGGGCATGGAGTGCAGCACCCTCCCCCCACCCCACTCCCCCCTCTCCCTGGGACTTACCTCCATCATGACGGCGCCGACGGTGGTTCTACCCACCCTGAATTGGTGTGCCACCGATCGGTAGCTGTCCGGGGTGGCCAGCTTCCAGACTGCGATGGCCACCCTCTTCTTGAGAGGGATGGGTGCCCGCAGCCCTCTCTGGAGCTCTGGCTCTCTAGAGTGTGGGGGTGAGCCAGGCATAGAGCTCCATGAACGTCCGCTTTCGCATGCGGAAGTTCCGGAGCCATTTGCTGGTCGTCCCATTGCCCTAGGACCAGCCGGTCCCACCAGTCAGTACTGGTGTCCAGTCTCCACAGTTGCCTCTGCACCCTGGGGTGGGGGTGCCACAGGGATGCCATGGCCTCACTGGTGAGGGAGTCCAAAGCGATGTGCCCCTCCTGGTCCTGGAAGAGGAGGGCACCAACCTGGAGCAGCAGCTGCAGACACTCGAAAATGTCCAACAGGGGCCAGAGCAGGCACATGGCCACCCCTGGTTCCATGGCACAAGAAACAAGGCAAGGAAAAAAACCCCTGGCAAAAGCAGTCGGTGGCCAAAGGCAGCGGTGTCCAAAAGTCAGAGGGCAACCACCAAACCTGCTTATGGCTGTCAGTCCCTGCAAGAGGCCCTATAGCATGGAGCGGAGAGAAACGGCTGTCCGGGGAGATCCCTTTAAGCACGTGTCTGAAATGAGCTCCAGCCCCCGCCCCCAGAAAGGGCTGGTGCCCTTGTGCCCTCCGCAAAATGGTTCTGGGCTTCTGCTTTTGCGGAAAAGCGCGCCGCCAATGTAGACGCGCTTTTCCACAAAAGCGCATCGTTATAACGTGAACTCCGCGCCAATCTAGACGCTCTTTTCCGCAAATGCTTTTAACGGAAAACTTTTCCGTTAAAAGCATTTGCGGAAAATCATGCCAGTCTAGACGTAGCCATAATGTATAAATCCAATGTCAACATTTTGAATTTAAGCTCCCAGGCTCATCTTTTTGAAGATGTTCTGGTTGTCTTGGATGATGAAGCCAGAGGCCAGATATGGAGTGATCACTTTGTGAAAAACCTTAGCACTCAGTTAATTATTAGTATCAGGTATTACCAGAATGTTTATTTACTATTTTGGGGAGCGATGAAAACACAAGCAATGAGATGCCACAAAACTCCATCTCTCAAACTGGGCCAGTTCCCCTGTTGGGAAAAAAACCCAATAAACCAATTAACTTCCAGAATCTAGGTAAGACTATTAGGGGTTGCTTTGCTAAGGGGAAGGGAGAATTTGATAGACATGAGGAGAAGGGCTGAACAGGGGCTATGATTAGTGATTATCTCTGCTTTTGCAGCCACTCCCTCAGCCTAGCAGGAGGTGAATCAGTCAAGGCTGTGGACTTTGCTGCTTGGAGCTCAGGTAATTAGGCAGCCCCCACCAGGGCAGATCAATTATTTGTTATATTAAAATGTAAATGTATTTATACCAAAATGTTGGCATTTTGTAAATGTTGCTTCATTTAATAAAGGCTGATTTTCTTGACTTGGTCTGTGACAAGTGGTATATTAGTACAAGGTTTTTTCTGTGGAATCAGGATTCTGACCCAGCACTGTAGGGTGTTTTAGTTTAACAAGACAGTAAACCTAGCCTTAGCTATGAAGCCAAACTAAAGGACTAGCTTTTACAGTATCACACAGGACCATCCCTAAGGTGCCCCTCAGTGCCTCAGGTGTGGGGCCAGGAGTACCCCCCCCCCCATCACCCTGCCTTTGCTCTACTCCACCAGCACTACACCCTCCCCCCCCCAAGCTCTGCCCCTACCACACCCCTTCCTATTCCTGCTTGCCCCCTATCTCCTCCCCCAAGAAGTGTGGCAACAGTGTCCTTATATGGGGCAGCCCCACTCCACTGCCGTCTCCAGCCTGCTGCACCCTGGTTCTCCGTGATGGTGGGAATTGGAGTGCCATGGGGCCAGAAAAGCCAAGTGCAGTGGGCCGGTAGAGGGTAGCAGGGGCAGGGCACAATGGAGCAGGCTGCTGGGCTGCTCTGGCTCCTGTCGCTGCAGTGACTATGGGGAGTGACCCTTGCGGCCATCCATCAACAGGACCCCCATAATTCCTCCGGGTCCCATCCATAGGATGGTTGAGGCAGCCACCCCAAACCATCCTTTGCATGGGATAGCTCTGGTGTCCCCGCAATTCTTGTTGCTTTTGTTTAACTTGAGAACTGGTGTCTTTCAATTTACAGAACTGAAAATTATAACTTTTTGGTGGACTAGTCAAAAATCGATGCAAGAAGCGTGCCTATGCCATACTAGATATATTACAAAATGAGGGCAGCTAAGCATTCTCATGTCCTGATTCTACTGCCTCAAGGCAAACAAGGAACTAGTACTGAATTTCTAGCTTTATCTTGATCCCCGGTGAAAGTATTGTTTGCATTATAGCAGAAAGGCTATAGTGCTTGTTGCATTTGTAAACAATATGCAATAGCTTTCAAAATGGATCAAAGAAATATAACAGCAAAAAATGCTGCATTCACTATACTAACAAAGTTGGAATCTGTTGTGTGAATCACATGTTCCCAGAATTCCGAGTGCACTGAAGTTATTCCTGATCCCAAGAGATTCAGATGAGTAAAACAGATACATGCAGACAACAGACTTTCTTTTAAAATATTTCTCAAATAAAAAAAAAGATGAAGATAAACATTAAAATATAATAACAATTATGTTTTGATCGTTTTCTCTGAGAGACTCTTTTTTTCAAGCATGAGCCAAATGGGAAAAGCAGAGAAAGAATAAAATGATCAAGTAAACTTTTTAAAAAACATTATGCAGCAAAATACTGGCAAATAAAAGAAACAGCCCATAATCTAACCCAACAAACTGATGTGTACCAACCATACTTAGAAAAAAAACAAACAGATTGAGACATGCTAGTTCCTAGCAGTGTTACACTTCTTGCCATTCAAATTCTGTGTCTTGATCCAATATTAAGACCCTGATATTAAAAGAAGCTAAACCTTTTGATGTATAAGCAGCCCAGACTATGAAAAGAATTGAGCAATATGGAGAAGTTCTTGTTTTGTTGTTGTTTTTGTTTTGTTTGTAACCATACCTGTTTTCTCTTGCTTGGTATCACAAATCAATTTTGTTAAACTTATTTTTGTTTTATTATAAATCGTCCCAGTGCTGTTACACTAAAGTAAGCCATGCACCCTGAAATGAGTCACCAGGCTGCTGTGTATTCTGTCTCTACAGACAGTGGATCTACTAATTTTTGAGAGTGTCCAGTAGAGGGACAGGACACTACACAGAGATGTCTTTGGGGAACTTGGAAACAAATTCACTGCATGTTATCTGAAAGATAAAGTTTAGACGGGCAAATTCTTGAGGAGTTTGCTGGTAAGGTGGATTGGTGTGGTAGGGAGCATCACAGTTTAAGCTCTGCCAAAGCGCTCACCTGCTGAGCCAGAGGGATAACAGTGACTTATGGTTCTGGGCATCCAGGGAACCACTTTAGCCCAATTAACCTTTTTGTGCTGGCTCTTTGCACAGGAGTTAATTTTACCCTGTGGAAAGTACAATTTTGCAATATATACACATTGGGTTTTAAAAGTTAAATCATGACACTGCACTTTTTTTCTTACAAACATATAAATTATTTTATTTACAAAGCCATGTTACAAAAAATAATAATAAAGCAAAAAACAAAAAAATACAATCGCTCACTAGAGAATATCTCCAGGCCCGGTGTTGAACCACGGCAGTATCAATCAGATACATGTTTGTTCTGTTTTTCCTTTTTTAAAACTGTAAGCCATAGAATTTACTATTTACACCTACTTTAAGACATTTATTCTGCTTACAATTATCACAAGCATGGAATGAATTCTATTTGATACTGCTAACACATAAAGGTGCAGGACAAAGAATGAAAATACTTAGTGTTACAAAATATGTAGAAAAGAAATTGACTGTACAAGTATGGCATTATTTTTTTGAATGATTGGACATGCTTTCTTCAAAAGTCTTCTGAAAAATTTCTAAAATCTGAAGTAGGAAAGCACAATATAGCAGGTGCAAATTCATTTCTGTGCAACAACAGTTATTTAATATATCCCATGACTGACCAGCTATGCAAAACCCACAGAGTTTTGTTAAAGTGCCATGGGTCAACAGCATAACAAAATATAAGGTGTAAATAGAAAAATTTCATTTTTTTTCTTTTTTTAAAACAATAGTTCACTGAGAATCAGCAATAATAGAATATGCTGTATAAACTATTCTCTACAAAGGTCGATCAGCACTATTTACAATTGTTACATCGATACAAAAGAAGGCATACAAGTTATCCAAGTCGCTTTTTTTCTTTTTTTATGGCTGACGGGCCTATGCATTGCGTATGAGTAACAACCAAAGCTTCTGAGCCTATATTGCCGGAAACAAATCACAAGATCTTCAGGCAAATGAGGGAGAAAAAACTGCAGAGTGAATGCTACACTAATAATGCATTATAGGCTGGTCCAGTTTATATCCATTTTAAAAAATGTTTATTTCCATTTCACTTTTAGGCTGAAAATGTTAATACATATATAATCAAATAATGCTTCTTTAATGAAGGGAGAAATACCATGGAGTTTTCAGTTGATACTTAGCTTTCACCAAATGCTCTCCAGTCTAAGCGACTTGAAAAAAAAATATGAGCAGCATTCAAAGGATAGTCTCCAGATTCCAGCATTCCAATTAAAAGATGCACATAAAGAGCTAAAAATTCTTAAAACTACTGAATTACTCCTTCAGTCACTGACTAGCATTATTTCTCAGAAGCAGCCACTAAATCTCACAAGCATTCTTTTCCTTCTGGAAGCAGAAGGGACACTTCATCAATTATAGAGGGTGACTTGGTTACTAAGATTTTTAAATTCCTGCACTTTTACAACTCAAAATAAATTAAAAAAAATCAACACAGTTCTGCTTCTAAAACTGAAGACAAAAATTGTGCAAAAATAACAAAGATATGTACACATTTTTCAGTTTGAAGAAACGTTCAATAAAAACAATTCAAAGGAACATTTAAAAAATATAAACATTGCTTAAACTTTCCTACATTTCATACTGTTTCTGAAACTATTCCAGTCAGCTAGCTCCAAAATACAGTAAACATAAATTACAAAATTAACACTATAAAAATTTACTTTAAGAATATCTTCTCAACTTTTTTCAAAGGGTCTAGCCTCGTTTATAATTCCTTTAAACATCTTATAATTCTTAAAATCTGCCTTAAGCCTTCTTTTTTAGAAAAGAAAAAAAAATCCCTACTAGGTGCAGTCTTTTTTTCCCCCCACGATGGAAATAAACCAGCATATAAGTGCACTTCTAACACTGTAGAAATAAAAAAATTAACTCCTCTGTACTAATGTTCCAGTACCTGGTATCAATTTCCTGATTATAAAATCTATATTTTATTAAAAAAAACAAATGAGTAATCCTATAAGAAACACTGTCAGTGCAATTCTATTGATGCGAACCAATCTGTTCAACTCCTGTCCTTGCAAACCCAAATAGTTTATTGAAGCAAACCAGTAGTATGATCTTAGGGGTCACAACTCCCATCACAATACAGGGAATTTTCATGTTGCTTTCCTACTAACTTTAGCAGGAGTTAGTGCATAAGTCTTCCATGCATTGATTGGAGTACAGACTTCTTCAGAGCCTGATCCTCAGAGATGCTGAACACGCAAAACTCCCAATAAAATCAATGGGAGTTGTGGATGCTCAGTACCCATCAAGATTAGTTCTTAAAGTTGCAATGCCCCAATTGTTGCAAACTGCTCAGAAATGCACTAGGTAATATTTTTTATTCACAAGACAAACAAATCCAGAGATTACTGTAGTTTTTAATTAATGACAACAAATTTTGGGGATAATTTAAAATAAATCCAAATAATGAATTAGATTATTTTGGAATGTCCACTGTTACTGTTGCAAGAAACAAGGGGAGCAAAGCAACATTAATAGCTTGAGAAAGCATGAAACAACAAAACGGAATGCACAGATCAGTGGCAAATATAAGCAAAAAACTAATAAACCAGTATTACAGCAGTTTTCTGTAAATTTCATTTAGAACCACAAACTGATAAAAGTTTACATCCAACTGCAGGACACAGAAAATAAAAACCCTATGGTGCAGGGATGCTGAGAGCTAGAGATTATAGGCTGGTTCCTTTTCCTTGCTATGGAAGAGTCCTTATCCTACCAGTCCGATTTGATGTCTTCTAAAAGAGAAACCAGAGCCAGTTTCAAAATTGGGAAACATTTTCTAGTATATGCACTTGTTCATTCAACATTGTAACAACTTTAATAATGCAACTGATGCTGCAAAGGATAAAAAAGGAATTCGTTTTTCTTGAATCCAATATCAGTTTAATCCCTTTTGAGAAATATATTAATATAAATACACTAATTGTATTGGACTCCAATGAAAAGAAGCTGTATCAAATATACTGTGTTTCTTGTTGAGCCTGCATGTAGTGTTTAAATAAAAGAGATACAGTGATACACTAACTTAATGAAGGAGGTTGCAGAATCTCCCTCATTGAAGATATTTAAGAGCAGACATCTATCAGGGATGATCTAGAACAGCAGTTCTCAAACTTTTTGGGCTCTGGAGCGCTTTACATGCGTAAAAATTTATGTGGCGCCCCAGCGGTCCACTGATTGTATGTGTTGTACCTATCGATGTTTCCAGTTTGTCAACCTTGCAGAGCCCCTGGAAGGCTCCGCAGAGCACAGTTTGAGAAACACTGATCTAGAAGGTGCTCTGTCTTGCTATGGGGGCAGAGGTCTGGACTAGATGACCTCTCAAAGTCCCTTCCAGTTCTATGATTCTATACGCTTAATATTTGACTTCCAGAGCACTCTGTTGCCAATTCATATGAGCAGCATTAATCCCAATCATTCAAAACCTATGAATTGGGCCCCACTAAATCTTGAGAGAGAAAAAATATTTTTCTTTATTTCCATTTAGGGATCATGTTTTCAAGCTTCAAGTGCTATTTTGAGGGCTAGAACCTTACTCCTCTTTTTAAAGAAAGCTCCAGTTTTCATTTGATGATTCCAAGAGCTGGGGCTTTAGAAAAAATCACCAAATACTGCTATACCAGGTAAGTCTGCAAGAGCTGGCAACAGTGTATCACTGAAAAATCCTACAGTAGCTTCTGTTTATATACAACTGACACAAAATCATTGTTTTGGCTCTTGGGATTTCATTAGTGGATCCAGTACAGCAGTTAACTAACAACCCGTATTCCTGGGGTTGGGCATAGATGATGCCGAGGAAAGAAAAAAATAGGAACTGCCCTTAAATCAACCAAAAATCGGTATTATGCTTCATAACAGATTTTGCCCATGACTGTGGTTGGCATTTGAATGGCATACTCTTAAAACAAAATGCCAGTGTACAAGAAGAGATTTTTCCAGTACATTTGTTTACTAAATGTAAATCATCTTCTTGGAGTGGTTGCTCATGTCCATTTGAATTAGGTGTGCGCACCGCGTGCACCACGTCTTCCGGAGCGTTTTCCCTAGCGGTACCCGTAGTGCCGGCAGGGCGCCTCCTGGAGTGGTGCCGCCATGGCGGGGCATAAGTACCCTTGCCGGCGCTCCCCCACCTCAGTTCCTTCTTACCGCCCGTGATGGTCGTTGGAACGTGTCTCTCTGTTAGAGCAGTTAATGGTTCCCGTTTTCTCTTAGTGTTGTAAATAGTTCTTAATAGTTCAATTAGTTAGACAGTTAGAGTCTCTTTGTTTTCTTCTCCCCCTTCGGGGGTGAGGAATGCCAGGGCTGCAAAGCTTTAGGCGTGTGCTGTCTGCACAAAGTTTATGCCCAAAGGAGACCCTCATGACAGTTGTCTGAAGTGTCTGGGTGAGGCTCACCTTGCAGACGCCTGTAAGATCTGCAAGTCGTTTAAGCCGCGCACTAAGAGGAAGAGAGACTCTCGTTTAAAACTTCTCCTCATGGAGGCGGCTTTACAGCCGGCACCAGCTGGACACTTTGCGGTGCGCAGTACACCGGCGTCCACGCACGATGCTCCATCTTGGCAACGGGCCTCGGTGTCGAGGGCTCGGCACCGCTCTCATTCTCCAGCACCGAAGAGATCAAGAACGTCCCATGGTAGGTCTCCGAGCCAGAAGTCTAAGTCAGGCCTACACCGCAGTGCCGAGTCTCCGGTGCGCACCTCCTCATCTACCACTGTGTGGCGTAAGCGAGCGGGATGGCTATCCAGCCCAGGGCAGTTTCCCTCGCACCGCCCCTCCATGCCGGACACTTTTGAGGCGGCGCATGACCTTATTAGTCTCACTACCTCCTCTCCGTCGTCAGTTGAGGCGGAGAGGTCGAGGTCACCTTCGCCGGAGGCCGTGTTGGCACCGGCTTCCCCTCTGCACCGTCATGACCAGACGGCACCGGTCGCTTATGCAGCGGGACCGTCCCCTGTGGGACCAGTACCACTTGCTTCCACATTGGTGCCGGCCTCGGCGCAGGCCGCCAGGTTTCATTCGACGCTCGACTGTGCTCGACCTCCCTCGGTGCTGGGATCTCTTCCAGACCCCGTCTTGGCTGCACTGGTGCCCTATCACCCAGGCCTTGCAGCACCGTCCACGGCACCATCATCGGTGCCAGCGCTGAGCAGCTTCCCCGGGGTGCGGCTCCAGTCTTCGGCACCGGACCATTCAGCATCAGCCTCTTTGGCACCGGCGCAAGTTTCGGCACTGTTACAGGCACCGACATCGACCCCGTGGGCCATGCCGGTGCCACTATCACCGGTAACGTCGGTCTCTTCGGGGTTCGTCTCGCAACCAGTACCGACTTCGACAGTGCAGCCATGCACCGTGTTGGAACTGCAACTGCAACCGCCACCGGGACCGGTCCTCCCGGTGCCGCAACCGGCCCATGTCTCCGCACTGGGACATGTACTCTCGGCACCGGGAACTGTCCTCCCGGTGCCACAACCGGCTCCCTTCCGGGCACCGGGGGCCATCCTCCCTGTGCCGCAACCGGCACCACAACTGGCACTAGGACCTGTTTTCCCAGCGCCAGCACGCCCTCATCGCTCACACGCGGGCAAACCTGAGTCTATGGCCAGGTGTGCCCCTCCCTTGGTGGCAGGGCATTCATCATCTGCGCCTCCCTGGCCTGAGTCTGACTACTCGTCGGATTCTGATGCGGTTTCGTTCAGGTCGGAGTCCTTGGGAGTTTCCTCGAGTCATAGATCCCATTCCCGGCACCAGCATGATCATCCGCGTATTCAGCAGACTTGGCCGCCTCAACCGCAATGGCCTTTCTGGACGCCATGGGCTTACCACCAGTGGCAGGGGCCTGTGCCCTCCTCTGTGCTGTCCGGTGTCTTGGGGCACCGAGAGCAACCGTCGGCGTCGCTGTCACGACCCCCTTCTTCCCCCCAGAGGTCAGTTTCTGCAGATGCCGCTGCTGAGCCACAAGTCCCGGTGCAGGAGCCGCTTCCGCAAACGGTGCCACCTGCCCAGCTGGTGCCTCAACCGGGCCCAGCGCTGGATCTGGTACCGATCCAGGAGTCGTCCTCATCTTCATCTCCTGATGAAGCCCTGGCGGATCCCGCACCAGCGTTGCCTACTATGGATGCTCGAGCGCATCAGGATCTGCTTAGGCATCTGGCCTCCAATCTGGGTGTCCCAGTGGAACCAGTAGTCAAGGATACGGACCCCATGGTTGACATCCTCTCTGACGATGCCCCCGCCCGCTTGGCTTTGCCACTTAATAAAACCGTGGCCAAGATTACTAATGCACTGTGGCAGACCCTGGCGTCCCTGACCCCTACCTTAAAGGGAGTCGAGAGGCATTATTATGTTTCCCAGTCGGGGCACGAACACGTGTACTCCCAACCTGTTCCGGGGTCCTTGGTCGTTCAGGTGGCGGCTCAAAAGGAGAGGCTTCCCCAGCCGGGGCCGTCCCCGAAGGCTAGGGAGCCCAAACGCCTTGACCTGATGGGCCGTAAGGTGTATGCCACTGGCGGGGTGCAACTCCGCATTGCTAACCAGCAAGCGATGCTGAGTCGTTATGCTTATAATACATGGCAGGCGGTGGATAAGTTTAAGGATAAGCTCCCTGTCGAGGCCTGTCAGGAGTTTGCGGCTATGACTTCGGAGGGCAGAACCATCGCCCGCATGGTCCTTCAGGCTTCCCTGGACGCTGTTGACTCTGCAGCCCGCACCATGGCGTCAGGTGTAGTTATGCGCCGTGGTGCCTGGCTGCAGGTGTCTGAAATACCTCTGGATGTCCAAACTACGATCCAGGACCTGCCTTTTGACGGCACAGCATTGTTTTCGGAGCACATGGACTCCACGCTCCATACGCTTAAGGACACGAGGTCTACTCTCCGGTCCTTGCGGATCCACACGCCGGCCCCACAGCGTCGTCAGCTGCCCTACAGACAGCAGGGGAGAACACAGTCCTAGGTCCCCCCATGGGTATTACTGGAGACACCGTCCTTGTGCCCCCAGTGGGAGTGCGGGGGCGGCTGCGGGCCCCTTGTCCGCAAGGGGTCGTCGATGTCGCCCAAGAGGGGACAACCCCCGTGGGGTTGGTCAAGGCTCCTCCCAGTAGCCCAAGCACCAGTTTTGATGGTCTGCTAGAGAGTCGCGCACCAGCCTCCCACCCTGGCCCCCCGTTTGGGGCCAGGTTATCCCGGTTTGCCCACGCCTGGGCAGAAATCATCACCGACACCTGGGTTCTAAAAATAGTCAGAAATGGCTATACTATCCCCTTCCTGGGCTCGCCCCCTTCCAACATGCCCGCCCTGTCCCTTTTCAGGGACACCTCTCACAAAGGCATCCTCTGTCAGGAGGTGTTAGCGCTCCTCGGAAAGGGAGCCATGGAGAGGGTCCCCTCACATCTGAAGGGCAAGGGGTTTTATTCCCACGATTTCATTGTTCCAAAACCCAAGGGTGGGGCTCGTCCCATCTTAGATCTCAGGGACCTCAACAAGACGATGGTGAAATCCAAGTTCAGAATGGTAACCCTGGCTTTTGTCATCCCGGTTTTACAGTTAGGAGACTGGTACGCAACTCTCGATCTCAAGGACGCTTACTTCCATGTGGCAATAAGACCCAGCCACAGGAGGTTTCTCCGTTTTATTGTTTCCAAATGCCACTTCCAATTTACGGTGCTCCCATTTGGCCTTTCAACAGCACCCAGTGTCTTTACAAAATGCATGGCGGTCGTAGCGACGTTCCTCCGCAAACAAGGGGTATACGTCTTTCCGTACCTAGACGACTAGCTGATTCATGGTCGTTCCTATGAACAAATGGAGGCCCATGTTCCCCTCACAAGGGCCCTCTTCGTAAGGCTGGGACTCATGCTAAACGAGGAAAAGTCATCGCTGACTCTCTCCCAGCACCTCGAATTCGTAGGTGCCCTCCTGGATGCCAGGGTGGCGAGAGCACTCCTCCCCAGATCCAGGTTTCTGTCCATAGTGGAGCTGGTCTCCGAGTTAACCCGGTTCCCCATCACGACCGCCCGGGTCTGCTCAAGGCTGTTGGGACACATGGCAGCATGTACGAATGTGGTATGCAATGCTCGAATGAGGCTCAGACCTCTGCAGGTCTGGTTGGCAAGGGCATTCAACAAGTCCAGGGGTCTCTGGGACACAGTTCTCACAGTGCCTCCGGAGGTGATAGCCTCCTTACAATGGTGGACCCAGGAGGCAGTGGTGTGCAGCAGGGTTCCATTCGCTGTACCTCCCCCCTCGCTTACACTGGTCACAGATGCTTCCGACCTGGGTTGGGGAGCACACCTGGGGTGTCACAGAACCCAGGGTTTATGGTCCCCTGCAGAGCGGGCTCTGCACATAAATGTCTGGGAGCTCAGGGCAGTCAGGAGAGCCTGTGAGACCTTCCTGTCGAAGCTCTCTTGCCACTCTGTCCTGGTCCACCTGGACAACACGGCGGCTGTGTTTTACCTGAACAGGTAGGGGGGAGCCCAGTTGCCTCCCCTCTGCCGCGAGGCTCTGTGCCTCTGGGACCTGTGTGTAGAGCACGACATTGTTTTGCAGGCAGAGTACCTGCTGAGGTGCAAAAACTTGCTGGCTGATGCTCTGAGCAGGTCCTTCGCAGCCCACGAATGGTCTCTCAAGGATTCGGCCCTTCATCAGGTCTTCCACAGGTGGGGCTGTCCCCTAGTAGACCTGTTTGCCTTGGCACGCAACACCAAGTGCCAGAGTTACTGCTCCCTGTTGGGGCTGGGGGAACACTCCAAGGGGGATGCCATGACCGTGCCGTGGCCGGCGGGCATCCTCTATGCTTTCCCTCCGTTTCCCCTAATTCCCAGGGTTCTGACCAGGGTCAAGACCTGCAGGTCCACGGTCATCCCGATAGCCCCTCGGTGGCCCAGGCAATTCTGGTTCCTTATCCTAGTGGACATGTTCAGCAAGGAGCCTATAACGCTCCCGCCGATTCGGGATCTCCTAACCCAACCTTGGGATGGGGGGACCATGGTTCACCCGAATCTCAGCTCTCTCCACCTGACGGCCTGGTTTATCCGTGGCTGACCCAACCGGAAAGGGAATGTTCCCAGGAGGTACGGATGGTACTCCTAAGTAGCAGGAAACCGTCTACCAGGCGGTCGTACGCAGCCAAGTGGTGGCGGTTCTCGTCTTGGTCGTCCAGAAGGGGAGTGCACCCGTCCTGTGCACTTGTCCCGTCCATTCTGGACTACCTCTTTGAACTTAGGTCCAGTGGTCTCTCTACCTCCTCTATCAAAGTCCATGTGGCATCTCTCTCCGCCTTCCATGTTGGTTCGGCAGGAGTCTCTCTTTTTGACCCTGCGGTCAAAAGGTTCCTTAAGGGTTTGGATAAGTTGTATCCCTCGGTTAGACCCCCTCTCCCCACTTGGGACCTTAACCTTGTGTTGTCTAGACTTGTGTCGCCCCCCTTTGAGCCGCTGGCCATGTGTTCTTTGAAGCAACTCTCTATGAAGGTTGCGTTCATTGTGGCCATTACGTCGGCTCGCAGGGTGTCCGAGCTGAGGATGTTAACTGTAAACCCACCCTACCTAGAGTTTTCTGACAATAATGTGAGGCTCCGCCCTCACCCGGCCTTTCTCCCCAAGGTGGTGTCACCGTTCCACTTGTCGCAAGAAATTTACCTCCCGGTTTTCTTTCCAAAGCCCCACGCCTCCCCTAAGGAGCAAGTGCTCCATTCCCTGGATGCTAGACGTGCGCTAGCCTTCTATATTGATAGGACTAAACCCTTTCGCAAATCCACACAATTGTTTATTGCTGTCACTGATAGAATATCGACCCAGAGGTTGTCCAATTGGGTCGCAGGGTGTATCAGGGAGTGTTATGCCTTGGCCGGGAAGGTCCCGCCTCGGGTTACAGCACATTCCACCTCTGTAGCTTTTGGGGCGCAGGTTCCAATCACTGAAATATGCAGGGCGGCCACGTGGTCATTGCTCCATACCTTCACAGTGCACTACACGCTGGCACAGCAGGCTAGGGAGGACGCAGGGTTGGGCTCTGCGGTCCTCACCTCTGTATTGTAAATATGTATGTTTTATCTGTACCACACGGCACTTTTCTACAGTTTTTCTGTGTTTGGTTAGTTGAATAAATATGTTTGGATTGTTCAACTTTCGTGGACTTCTTTTTCTGAGTGCTCCGACCCCTCCTCCTTGAAGTGGGATTGGCTTGGAAGTCACCTAATTCGAATGGACATGAGCAACCACTCGAAGAAGAAAAGAACGGTTACTTAGCTGTAACTGTTGTTCTTCGAGATGTGTTGCTCATGTCCATTTGATTCCCCCCCTACCTCCCCTTCGTCGGAGCGTCCAGCAAGAAGGAACTGAGGTGGGGGAGCGCCGGCAGGGGTACTTACACCCCACCATGGCGTCGCCACTCCAGGGGGTGCCCTGCCGGCGCTACGGGTACCGCTAGGGAAAACGCTCCGGAAGACGCAGTGCGTGCGGTGCGCACACCTAATTCAAATGGACATGAGCAACACATCTCGAAGAACAACAGTTACAGGTAAGTAACCGTTCTTTTCCTTCATGTACACAAACACCTTTAAATCAGTAGGCAAGGGAGAACAAACTGTTTTATTGTAGGTCATATTTGGCAGTTCATCGCTAAATGATGGCGATTCAGATCATTGTCAATGGGGGAAAATGAAGTAAGTGATCAGCATTAGCGCTATCACTATCCCTGTTGTTTATTTCTCTCCTCCCTTGTCTACACAGGGAAAATTAACAAGCAGTGACTGCTCTGTGAGTGAAATACTTATTTCTGAATAAAGTCACTTCTATTTTGGAGTAGACTGTCTATATGTGGAATAACTATGGGGGAATCTCTTCTTCTCTGGGGACTTGATACAGTGGGAAGGCTCATGTGTTTTAATGCCCCTGAGAGCTAGGCTGGAGGGAGTTTAACTCCTGGTAGAGCTATCCAAGCTGGACATGTCAAAAGTGTGGGGACCAAATGAAAAGAAGTCTGTAGGTTCTCCAGGTGGACAACAGGCCAACATCCTGATCTCATAAACAAGTTGCATTATAGAAACACAAGGTAGTCATTTCAACAAACTGTATTATAGACAGGGATAGCAGAGTTCATGTCCTGAGTGATGTCTGATGGTGTGAGAAGGAATCAGATTCAGGGTAGTTTGTATGGCTGTGCTAGTCAATTTTCTTGTGTAGATAAGCCCTGGTCTTTTCCTCTGTAATATTTCTCTGTTCTATTGTAACTGCTTGGGTGTACTTGGTTTCCTTTTGCAGTGAGCTTTATATATAAAGCACTGTTTCAACTGTGGCTGGTTGGTTTTCCACTTCTGAGACAGCTGGCCAGCAAATGACAAACTGATTGCACAGTGCTATGGGTGGCTAACAATATGCAGAAAACTCATCATTCCTATACAGTTGGGGAGTGAAAAACAGCTGCAAAAAGAAGCTTAATGGGGGGGCGGGGGGGGGGAATCTAATATTACTTCATAAAAGGAAGGATTAAATCTACAGAGGACAAAGCTTAAAATGTAATTAACACACAATGATTCAAACATTACTTGATATTTGACCACTTAAGTGTACTTTTGCTTAAAAAGCAACAACCAGAAAACTTACTTGTCTGTTGTGTACTGGGTTTGATGTACTTGAAGGACTGGATTGTGACAAAGCTACACTGCTATTTTTTCCAATCTGAAAGACATTAATTGAATAGTATTGAAAGGCACATTGTTGTCAGACGCATGGGAAGCCTGTATTGACCTTGTTTTCTTTCACATTGGAAGCAATATTATTTTATATTTATTTAGAAAACACAGGTAACATTTCTCATGTCTGTTTCAACAAAAACAAGAAGGAATCCTGTAGCACCTAACACATTTATTTGGACTAAGTTTTCATGGGCTGGAACCCACTGCATCTTGTTAAGCTTTAAGGTGCCACATGATTCCTTGATGTTTTTACAAGTAACATTGCTATCATCTATTGAAAAGCAAGCTTCTTTAGGTATAATCCTAGTGATCTCACTGGCCCTTTTAAAGGCAGGCAATCGTAGTTACATTTAACAAAGCACATCAGGATGGAAAAACAACACATCTGTCCAGCTCTATAGTGACCTGACTTTGACTTCTGGGCTACAAGCTGATTTCAGATTGGGGCTGCAGCTAATCTAGAGCAGCATCTCAAACTAGTGGACACCCTGCAGATGCCACAAGCTGCTGAGTCATGAGCAATCCTTTGGATTTCTGACCTCAAACTTTCTTACATTTTGTTGTGTGTCTTGGTCAACCTCTAGTATCTGTCCTGTGGAGTCTGCAGCCCTAAAAGCATCACTGGGAAGTGTAGGTTTATATTCATGTACCTCTAACTGTTGTGCAAGGGAACCCTTATGACTTTTTTGGTTAGACTGTTGAATATTAGAATGGAGATAACTACTTTGCATCCCTCTAGTTTAATATTTACACCATTTCTCTAAGATGGTCTAACAAAATTATTTCAAAGTATAAATAGTCTGGTAGCACTATAACGACTAACAAAACATGTAGATGGTATCATGAGCTTTCGTGGATAAAACCCACTTCTTCAGATGACCGGACTGTTGGAAGTCCAGATGGTCTTTAAAGTGCTACCAGACTACTTGTTGTTTTTTAAGTTTTTCCTGTTACAGACTAACTCGGCTTCCCCTCTGAAGCTTTCAAAGTATAGTCAAGGTTGCAGCTTTTATTGCTGTCTTTGGTACAGGTTATACTGCATATTAATCACCCTCTGCATAAAGCAAGGTTTCCCAGTTTTCCTTAAGTTCCTGTTCTTGTTTTTAGCTTCAGTTTGCATCCTGAGTCTGTTACGTCTATAAATAGGTTTGTTGCAGCCTTTATATTGTATCTTTCAGCATTTTAGATACTTTATGGACCCTTGCAATTGCTTCTTTTCCAGCTATTTTTCATAGATATGTAAGACCTCTCTGTCATGTTGTTGTGCCTTCTGCAAGTGTATTTCTCTGTGCTGAATATCAAAGCCATCACACACAAGGTGATTCAGAGCATATCCTTCCTACTAGCTGATCAGAGGAAAAAGGGAGGACAGCATTTTTCAGACTAACATGGGCAGTGAGTTTGCATTGGACATGAGGAGAGGGACCTTTACATGCTTTCCATTACACATGAAATAGTGTGCTAGCACTAAGCTGTATTAGCATGCCTACCAAGCAGTGCTTCCTTCTGCCTCCATCTAGTGGGGCAGGGTTGTTTTATGGCAGGGCATGCTTTTGTACAGAATATGCTAGAATATCTGATTATAAAAACAGTGACAGAAAAGGTATTAAAGCTCTTCTCCTTGGGCCTCATAACTGGAGATTATGAGCCATATTATACCATGCCTTACAGCACCTGGATTCAATGGGCTGAGCTATGGACTCGTTTCACTATTCTGACCCCATAGCGTACTTTCTGTTTAACTCTGACCCCATTTGCTATTTTCAAATGGTTTCTGTGTGGAACTGGTGTGTGTACGACGAGAATATGAGGTAGACATAACTCAGAGATGACAAACTACAAACCTGATCTTGGTGTCCAAATTAACAGTGTTTGGTGCAGGGGATGATAGGGCAGGGCAGAAATGTGGCATAACAGCACAGGTGTATGGGGATCACAAGAGCACACCCTGCTCAGTCCACCCTGTCCTGCCCTAGTACAGCCTCATGCAGGAGCTTGGGAGGCTCAGAGCAGGTGATGTAAAGCTGACAGTATGGAATTACACCACTTGAAGTCTTTTTTGTACAAAGAGTTTCACCAGCTGCTTTATTAGGGCAGCAAAAGCCACTAGAAACACTGCAGAGAATCTGATCCTACAGATGTAAATTTGCAGTGGGATCAATTTACTGGCATTGAGAGCCAGTGCAGTGTAGTGTGTGGACTCATATTTAGATACAACTTAGTCACAATATTGTTATAAAACTGCCCATTGCACACCCCAAGGTTTGCCTGGTTGCCAGCAATCTGTCTGGTAAGTTTTTCTAGAGTGCCCTGGCAGTTCACTGTACAGGCATCTACAACCTCTCATCTCAGAACTGGGCAACATTGAACCTCCAGAGCATTTTCTCGGAGGATGAAGGGATCATATATGCTTATTGTGGATTGGTAACTGGTGAGGCTGCTAAAGCCATTTGGAATAGGTTATTTACCAGTCAATGAATTTCACTGTCAGTCCCAGTTTTATATTGTTTATTGGGGAAGAAGCAAAGGTCTCTTTCCTGAGTGAAGTGAGACACACAGAACATCAATGACTGTTTCCCTTATTGCAGAAAGGATATGAGAGGAACTGGGGTTGGTCAGAACTGGTATGAGTTTTTTCCAGCTTACTGGCATTTTTCCTTTTCCCCCAGGTCCTATCTATTATTAATTGTCCACTCCACACACTAAGCGAGGCTTGGCCTTTATCCCAGTCCTCCTACCTGTTCATGACATTGACCTTCCTCTGTGGGGCTGTTTTTGACTCAGTCTTGATGCCTCTTCACATGCTATCCAAAACAAATTTTCTCCTTTATATCAGACAAAACTGAATGTGGTAACAGACCTTCCCAGTAGTGCATGCATATAACCAGTGCCCGACTCCTACATTCATTAATGGTATAAACTAAGCTTCATAGGCCCTATTCCTCCTTCAGCCTTCTGTTTGTATGCGAGGGCCGCAATGTGCTGTATGTATTATTTACAAAGTACTGCAACCATGTAAACATTTTTCTAGCCACTAAAGGCATCATCATGTCCACAGCAGGGAATTGTAGGGTACTATCAAGAAAATGGTATGAAAAATTCATTATAGCCAATTTTCAAATGAAACTCAGGTCTATTTACATTTTTTAAACTCCACCCCTTCCTTCCTTATACTTACTATCTTGTACTTATCTAGCCCTTTTCATTGGTAAGTGTCAAAGCTCTTTATAATGATGGGTGATGTTTATGCTCCCATGTTACAGCTGAGGGGACACACACTGAGAAGTGTGGTGATTTGCCTAAGGACCTAGGACACCTCTGGGAGTAGAACCCAGGCCTCTTGGCTCCCATTCATTTAATGCGCCTGAGAATGTGATAACAGAGGAGACAGAATCCAGAATCAGGGTTGCAGCAGCATGAGCCTCCTTACACTGCATTGCTGGTAGATCCCAACCCTGACCTGGAGGGATTCCTTCCAAGAGTGGGAGGGTAATTCAGAACCACAGCCCACTTAGTCCTTGGCATTCTACAGAGATGGGTAATAATACGATTCCAGTCATGATGGTGCTTTCTTGATGATGGGGACAACTTTACTTAGGAATTAGAGTGAGGCCAGCTATTAATTTATTCCACTTATAAACAGGTTTATTTGACAGCCATCAAAAGGTAAAGCATCCAGTTATTGCCTCCTTGGGCTGTATTTGAGAGAGAGGTGTAAAACTCCACAGCTCTCTCACCAGTCACCTGAACGCTTCTGTGCCCTGCCTTACTCTTAGTATAAGGGAGACCTCCAACATGCCAACTCTATATTAGGGAACAGCAGCACGATTTTGAACAATGCCCTTCTGTTGTGGAGTTTTAGAAACACATATCCTGTAAGAACACAGCCCTTCAACATGCAATGCTTGCAACTGGCTTTGAACGTTTCCAACAAAAGACACCGTCCCCCAGCTTTTTGAATATTCACACATGAGACCAACAAAGTTGTTCAAGTGCTCAATTTAGGTAGTTACAAGTTTAGATTTGTATGTAACAAATACAGGCAGTATGTAATGTGCACGGTCTTTGTGATGTATACACACTTCTACCTCCTTGTCACAAAGCTGCCTGTTACACTGAGCTCCATCATAATCACCTATACTGTACTTAGTTCTCAAGGCAGTGTTTCAAAGTGCAATTGTAATTTCACTTATACAAATATTGTATGATGCTTAAATATCCATGTTCCTAAGACATTTATTACATGTATTTAACCTCTTAATCTAGGGAAGTTTATTAGTACATATTAATCTCACATATACAAATATTCAGACAAGACATGCCCGATGGTTAATATTATTTCGTTGTTTACATAGTGCAGTCCTTGTGCATAGTGCTTTACAATAATAATTTACTTCAACAGTGCTTCATACATTCAAAGCACTGTAAAAATATTAACTAATCTTCACACCATTCTTGGAAAGTAGCTAAGTATTTGGCAGCTTATGTGGTTCTGAACCTTTCCAGACTACTATACTCCTTTCAGGAGTCTGATTAGTATCATGTTCCCCAAATTTCAACTCACTTAAAAACTACTTGCTTACAAAATCAAACATAAAAAGGGTCACAGAACTGAACTGTTTACTTTCTCATTTTGTGTGTATGAAATTTTAGTTTGTACTGACTTTGCTAGTACGTTTTATGCAGCCTGTTGTAAAACTAGGCAAATATCTAGATGAGCTGATGTCCCTCCAGATCTCTGCATCCACCTAGGGGTACCTCTGCTTGAAAACCACTGGCTTCAGAAACTGAAGTGCAAGTGGAAGTGCAAGGTCACACACCAACTCAGTGGGAGAGCGGGGATCAGAACTCCCAACTCTGACCCCCACAATCACGCTTCTTACTGACACTCAGGCAGAAAGTGATGGGTCCCTGCTTCCACAATCACCAGTACTCTGTAGTAGCATCATCTATGGTCTGAATTTCCTCCCTTTTGAGATATTAAAAGTTTCTTGTAACTAAGGGTGTCCTAGTCACTTTTGAGGCACATATTTCAAAACCTCTGGCATGGAGATGAGAAGGTAAGGCTGATTTATAGGATGCTCCAATGACTGGGGACAAAGTTCAAGCCAGGCCATGTGGATAGAGCAAAACCACTAAGTGATGTGATCACCCGCTATAGAAAAACAACGCCATCATTCCTCTCAAAGAAACAAAATAATTCACCTCTCCACATGCTATGTAATTATTGCATCTCTATTGGTGGCAGGAGGGAGAAATAAATGATGGTGCCTTACCTTGGGGCTCTTTACTCTGCCCACTACACCAGTCTGACAGCCCTATTCCTCTTTTCCCAATCCTGTTTCTGTGCTGCTCCTAGGTATAGAATGTCCTTCCCAAACTCATTTCCCACCTCTCAAACTCATTTCCCACCTTCCCAAACTCATTTCCCACCTCTCTTCATTCAAGTTCCCTTCAAAACTCACTTCTGCCATCTCCATATGCAGGGAGAGGTTTTGTTTAATACAAAACATACATAAAGCTACTTCCATCTCTGGGTTTTGTGGTATGTCCTGACTTCTAAATCTCTCTCTACCTTCTAGAACAGTGGTTTTCTCTTTTTTTTTTCATTTGCAGACCCCTAAAAAATTTCAAATGGTGGTGTGAATCTCAGACATAGTCTGCAGACTACAAACTGAAAACTACTCTTCTAGAATGAAACCTCTCAGGGCAGGGACTAGCTTTGTTTGCCTGCACTGCATAGTGTTACCAGCACAAAATAAATCATTAAGGATGTTAAGAAGCGGGTAATTGACTAATTGTGTACTCAATACAATTTGTATCAAGTACATGATTAGTGGATAAAGGGCCCCACTGTGGCTCTGCAGTTTAAATGTAGTAGATGCCAGGTGCATGGGACTGCTGAATCCTGGCTCATAGCCCGCTGCAGCTCTGCCTTTTAAATGTAGTAAGAGCCAACTGGCTCCTAAAAATTTAAAAATTATTAGAATGTTAATAAAAACAAATTAGAGCGTTTTTACAACAAATCCAGTCTCATGGTTCCAACTGTTTTATTAATTTTATTGAGTTCACCAATCCAAAAGCTACTGTACACCAGAATAAGGGCTGTTGGCTAAAAAAGGGGATCCTAACTCACAGAACTGATGTCATCACTAGTCTTTGAACACTTCATTTTGGAGCCAAACCCCTAAAAAGGGAGAAGAGCAGCACTGTTCAAAAGGGAAAGCGAGTTCAGTTTAGGTCTGGAAACAGGAAGATGTGGAGAGCATAAAACAGCCACTGGATCCATGGCAGTGACTGGTACTCTCTTCCTCTCAGGAGCAGGACTTTATTTTTCATAAGTTTATCAAAACACCCCAAATAAAATGCGACACACTCCAAAACCAAAACCAAAACCAAAACATTTGTATGCAAAGAAACCAAATCTGACGACTTTTTGCAGTGATGGGCCATACTGAGACAGACTGACATCCTGACCTAATAAATTTGCATGCACTGTACCAAACCATGAACAAAGAGCAGGAATTAAATTCTGAAAGTCCTTCCCTATCCTTCCACCTCAATTTGATTTCTAAAACATAAATGACCAGTAATATACTTGCATTAAAACTGTTATAACTTGTAAAACAAAAGCATTTGAATAAAGTATCACTTGAACCTCCTTACCATATGGGTTCAAAACAAATGTAAAACATTTCTGCATCAGCCTAAACAATAACTCAGATGAAAAACAGAGTTGGAGACAGTCATAAAATCAGTTCTCTCACAATTCAATAAATTTAAATTAAGGCAAATAAGGCTTGCAAAGATGTAACTGGAAGAATCACTTACCTGCCGAGAGAGTGAGCTGTTTGGAGGATCTGGCACCGTAGAAATAAGGTTGGCAGTGCTCTTTTTGTGAACACTATTCATACCAGGCATTTTAGTGATTTTACAGGCTTTGCTACTAGTACTTGAGTTTTTACGTTTCTTTCCTTCTGATTTGTCAAAAGAAAGGGGTAGAGAAGACACTGTATTATGTGCTGCCAGGGAATGGTCCCCTGAATGGTGCACAAAGTTGGATACAGACAAATTAGAGGAGTCAATACTGCTTACTACCATGCTCATGTGTTTTACTGAGTCTGCTGAACTACTTGCTAATGAAGTCCGTCCTGAGGGCTCCAATTTGGCACTGAGTGGGCTTGTTCCATTGTTCGTATTGTGTACAGACACACTGTTATAGGAAGATGTAGCTTGATAAGAGTTCAAAGTTGAACTAGAGTTCAGTACACAGTTCTTTTTGTGGGCCCCTGAAAATGAAGATGAGGAGGATGTCTGCAAAGACGATGAAGAGGAAGAAGACTGTGACTTTTTCTTTTTGTTACTTGACGACTCCTCGCTACGAGATGAGAGGTCTTTGACTTTTGAGGATTTGCTGGTTTTTGTTTTGGATGGCTTGTGAGATGGAGAAGGGATGACTGCTGGTACTGGTGACACAGCTGATGGTGCCTTAAAAGTGGAGTCCATGATGCTTAAACTTGCAGCCACATGAGGAAAAGCCGTGGTGTGTGACACAATGGAATTTGTATCCGATGCGGTCACAAAGGCTGTGTTTGATAACATGGCTGATGTCATTATGTAAGAAGAAGTGATTCTTGAACTGATGGGTGTTGAAGGAATATACACCGTACTGGGGTTGCTGAAAGGCTGTAAAACCGATGCTGGAAAAGGGGTGGTGATATGTGCAGCTGGAGATGGCATGGGGCTATCTGCCGCAGGAGGGATTTTCCTATATATGAAAAAGAAAAGAACAATGAGGTTCACATTTTGTTATTTTTCATTCAATCCGGTAGGTTCAATTTGACCAATGCAGATAGGAAGAGTTTCCCTAGGCAGACCAAACTACAAAAAAAACAAACAAAACACAAAAACAAACAAAGAGATTCTAATTCTGAATACTACCCCTCGTGATAATGTAAATTTTAACTCCAATGCCACAGATTATGTTGTGCATGTTGTGTCAGTTTAAAATGTCTTTATCTTTTTTAATCCCATAGTTTTAATGTTAGGAGCTTTGTGATTCAACCTAAAATAAATACGCACAGACATTTTATTACTATAAGAATTTCCTAAACATGGCTCTTAACTTATATTTTCCCAGAGCAGAGTTTCAAATCAGGAGTACTGATCTGATGTTGAAGAAAGTGTGGGAGTAAGTGACAGGCCTGTGCAGAGAATTATGGTGTGTAAGATTCCCCAAAGAATCTTAATCCTGATTTGCCACCCATCTGCTAATCTAGATCCAGGTTTCACATCAGCAGACAGTGCTAAATGAAAATTCTGAGTACACTGCTTCAACTGAATAATTTCATTCCAACTTTAATTAACAATTTTAACATTAACCTAAATTTACAGGTCAGATCAATGAAGGGTACGTATGGGCTGCAGCACTTAGCTAGTTTCTGAGTTGTGAATCACAGGATCAGTGTAGTTAAAAATGAAAAGGATCTTCTAATTCACACAACCCATCACTCTGTCAGTCCAGGATTTTTCCCTAAAATCCATTTTAGGACTGGTCAGATAGGGTTAGTCAAATAGCTATTTGATTGTCATTGATTTTTGTTGAATAACTTGTCAATTTTGTCGTGGTATTTAATCAGCTCTATAGATAGCTGAATACTATTTGAAGAACATATTATTCAATAATTACCAGTGAAAGTAATGGTATATATATATTTAATTTTTTCCTAGTCAGCCAACTCTAGTACATATTTTATTGCTCTATCTAGTCTCACCTTACATATCCCAAGAAATTGGGATTCTGTCATTGTTCCTGGGAAATTACTACACAGCCTTTTCCTGCCACTCAGCCTAAAGGTTAGCTTTCTTAATTTCTTCTTTCTTAATTTCTTCTATTTACACTCTTTGTATCAACTGCTAATGCAACCTTTTCGAGTCGTGTTCACACCCTTCAGCGATTAACAAGACTCAAATCCCGTTGGCCCCAGAATGGTACATAAAACCCCCCAATGAAATATTTCCTTATAAATCAGTTCCAATTCATTAATTACTCTTATTGAGCTTCCCTGAATTACTTCCTATTTGCAGTATCTGTCCAGAATTGAAGGGCCTACCACTGAACACATTGCTCATGTCAGAAAGGGGAATGGAATTATGCAGGACCCTTGGAATTAGGGAGTGCTAGTCTCAACTCTGCCATTAACGTGCTGTGTGACCTGGAGTAAGCTGCTTAGCTTCGGTGAGCCTCATTTTCTTCATCTGCAAAGTGGTAATGGTAACTCTTACCCACCTTTGTGAGTAAGATGGGAAGTACTGCCTGAGTATTATTATTAATTTATTATTATTATTATAAACCTACTCTCATCACACTGCTTCATCTCACCCCCTCATCTCTGCTGCACAACCCATTGTTCTGGCCATCAGTTCTAGAGCAGTGCTTTACAACTGCCCCTGCTTAGAAGAAGGACTGTAATGCAGTCACAGCTGGGGGAAGATGAAAAAAGATCAGTCTGGAAGAAGGAGAGGATAAGAAAGGGTTGGAATTAGGACTCAGTATCATGAACTTTCAGTGTTATATGGATAAAGTGCTGACAGAATTAACTGAAAAAAATATTAAACATATGTAGAGATTTCATAAAGAGTCTGAGCTAGTATTTAGGGAAATCATTTAAGGTTAGATTCTGCTGTCATTGAAATCAATGGCAAAACTCAGATTTCAATGGGAGCAGGTAGCTATAGTGATTTTTGTGCCTTTCATGGTACAGGTTGAACCTCTCTAGTCCAGCACTCTGATCTGGCAACATCCGTGATCCAGCATGATTTTACAGCTGGATAATCCGGCACCTTTGGGACCCAAGGGGTGCTGGATTATCGGATATGCTGGAGTATCAGGAGGTACTCTGGCAGGGGGGCTGTGACTGGTCGGGGGCGGTGGGGAGGTCAGGCAGGGAACGGCACAGCGTGGGGCCAACTAGGTGCTGGTGAGGGGCAGCGCTGTGGGACTAATCCGGCAGCACCCCAGTTGCTCTGCCCCATGGCTTCCCCAAGTCCGCTGCTGGTCAGTTTCAGCAGCAGCGGACTTGGGGAAGCCGTGGGGCAGAGCAGCTGGGTGCTGCCGGGTTGGTCCCGCAGCGCCACCCCTCACCTGAGCAGCGCTGCGGGACCAACCCGGCAGCACCCCAGCTGTTCTGCCCCACGGCTTCCCCAAGTCCGCTGCTGCTGAAACTGACCAGCGGCAGACTTGGGGAAAGGTAGGCAGAGCAGCTGGGGTGCTGCCGGGTTGGGGCGGCGCTGCGGGACCAACCCAGCAGCACCCCAGCTGCTCTGCCCCAGGGCTTCCCCAAGTCCGTTTCAGCAGCGGCGGACTTGGGGAAGCCGTGGGGCAGAGCAGCTGGGGTGCTGCTGGGCGCCGAGCTGGGGGATGGGGGTGGCGCTGCGGGACCAACCTGGCAGCACCCCTGCTGCTCTGCTCTGCACCGCTTCCCCAGGTCCGCAGCTGGTCAGTTTCAGCAGCGGCAGCAGCAGACTGGAGAAGCAGCGCGGAGCAGCTCCAATTGTCCGGCTGGCCGGAGCACTTCCGGGTTCCAGTTGGTGCCAGACTATTGGGAGTGCCGGACCACTGGATGCCGGACAATTGGAGTTTTACTGTAGTTAGCCAGATGTCCACTTAATCATGGGTGTTGCCAAGTTTTCTGTGGACCCATAACGTTTGTTTACAGCCACCAGTCCTGGCTCTCAGTGTCAATGCTGTTATTTAGCTCTAATTTATCCTTAAATATCTTACAAGAACACAGTAAGCAGTGGAAGTGTTAGTAATGCTGCTAGACAATAATGACCAATAGGCAAATTCTCTGGTTCAGCACTGGTCAGGTCCTGAGGGTGCCAGACGAGAGGTTCAGCCTGTAGTTGTGATACCAGTGACACTCAGACAACTGAGTGCAAATCTCCTGATGAACAAGACTAGCAGCTCACAAAACTTCTGAACTTCTATTCTGGGATCCACAGCTTTATCTTTGGTGGCAAAAATAATGGAAGTATACTCTGAGAAGAAACCTCTTTAGCGGATAGCAACTGCTACAGCTAAAACCGGCTGAACATCTGTGGTCCGGGACACTCTGGTCCGGCAACATCTATGGTCCGGCAGGACTATGGATGTTACTGGATCAGAGAGCTCCTGTGGCAGAGGTTACCAGTGGCTGGGAATAGAGCCAGCTGGTGGGGCTAGCAGGGCAGTGGGGCCTGTGGGGCAGTGGAGCCCACAGCTGGTGGAGAAGGAAAGTCAGTGAGGCTGCAGGAGCTCATAGAGCTGGGAGGCTGGCAGAGCTGCCGGAGCTCAGGCAGCTGGAGCTTGTGGGGCTACCAGAGCCCCTGGGTGTGGTGGAGCTGGAAGGGTAAGGCAGTGGAGCCTGGTGGCTAGGGAAAGGAGTCCAGTGGGGAGGCTGGCAAACCTTCCCTCCACCTCTCCTGGTCCAGCAAACTCCCTTGTCCAGGACCGGTTAGGTCCTGAGGGTGCCAGACCAGGGAGGTCCAACCTGTATTGGGAGATGAGGAACACTTGTTTAGCAAACACCTGTTATCTCCTTCTGATCTCAATATTCAAGAAACTAATCCCTGGTGCAACAAGCCCATTGTTTCCTAACTCTGTCTCTCAGTACAACAGCCTTATTTTTCAAAGCTATGAGGTAAGTCAGACAAGCCAATTTTTAGTATTTCAATAGCAATATAGTTACATAAAATCAAAATGGATTTATCTCATAACTGCCATATAACGCCTATTAACAGCTCTGATAAATGGAGTGACATGCAACATTACAGAGTAATGCAGTTATATTGGCTGGAGCGTGCATGTTGTACAATCCCACAATCACATCTTCAAGTCCCAAGTGGTGTTTTTACACTGTTTTGTAAATTCTTAAATTTTAGTGCTGTCTATTGTTAATGCATCGTGCGACCCATGCCCATGTGCAGTGCTTATGACGCTGTAGTAAAACACAGTGGTGAAGTATGTTTAATATTGCATTGCAAATGGACATGTTAAGACCCTGATGCTAATGAGCATCATAAACCTGTGTACTACCATGATTCACTTGGAAAGCTTGACACTCTGTGTAAAGTGCTCACTATGTGGTACTGACACCATTCCCCTTTATTCCAAGCACCTTCTGTCTTCTCTGGGATTGTCACAGACATATAGTTTGTTTTTCTTCCAGTTTTGAGGGGAAAGAAAGAACAGCATCAAAGCTGATACCAATGATGCTCTGCGAATTGGTCAACAAAAACACATGCTGCTAGCCAAGCAGCATTGGAGAGAAGGACTGAGCTGTAATCCATATTTTTATTCAGTATGGAGAAAACTACTATGAATTTTCATGGGTTTGCAAGCAATGAACATGCAACCCATCAATACACTGCTCTAGTGTATCTCTGAGCTATCACCTCAACGATACTCCAGGAAAAAGATCTCTTGTACACAGGGCCTCAGTCAAGTTAGGGCAAAATTACGGGTAAAGAAAGTAAGACAATAAATCTATACAATTGTAGACAATAAATCTATACAATCTGTAGACAATAAATCTATACAGTTGCATGAAGCAGACCCAAATATTTTGGAAAAATGGGTTCTACAACAGAATGACACATCAGCAGTAAGATCACCAATGGAACTACCCTACCCTAGAAGCACAGAGGGACAAGTAACCTACATCTGGTATCCTTCTTTTAAGATCATCAGCCGCCACCAGGTAGAAATCTGATTCAGAATGTGATGAAAAAATTATTCTGTTGTGTTGCAATCTCCTAAAGGTTAGTTGTATTTCTTTATTACAAAAAAATCAAATTGTATTCATGTACCAGATACTACCAAATATGCCAGGTAACTTTTATAACAGCCTTTCATGAAACTGGTTAATTTAGAAGACTGTAAGCATTAACTATTATAAAAGAATAAAACAACCACATGGTGCAAAATTTTCACTTACTTCCACATCTGTGAATTCAAGTGTTTTTCTACCATAGAGTTTAGTGCGAATCGAAATTGGTCCCATCTTCTGTCAAATACATAGTACCCTCGTCCCATTAATCGACTGCTAAATGAACAAAACTGAAAGAAAAGACATTTCAGTGTTGCTAAAAGACTAATAAATTAATACATATGTATAGAATAATACTTTTACACTTTTATATATATACACACACACCTGCACAACACAAATATATATATATATATAAAAAAGTCAACTATAAACACCAGATACTCTCCTGCATGATATATGAAATATATTTATCATTTCAGCTTGTTGTCAAGGGTTTTTCATACATCCACTACAAACTTACCTGAGTATGTTAAGAGCTTGATACCAATACCAGAATCATGCTTTCTGTGTCACATCCTGAGCTGAAATGTTAGTAAAGTCATTCCTGCTAATACTGGAACTGATTCAATCAGCTATACCATTCAATGCATGTTAAATCCCACAGTTAATTGGGAGAGAAAGGTGCAGGAGGGGGTGCAGAATCTGGGAGGGGGTTGTGACTTGGGGCAAGGGTATTGAAGGGGGTGCAGGGATTTGGGTTGTGACATGGGACTGGGGATTGGGGTGTAGGATCTGGGAGTAGGTATGGATGCAGGAGTGAGGGAGAGGCTTTGTGCACTGCTTGCTCTGAAAACAGGAAGCTCCCAGTGGCTGGTTTCCACCCAACAGATGATGGGGACAGGGCAACACATGAACCCTCTCCCCCCCACCACTTGTGATGGCACTCAGCAATGCACAGGGCCTCACAACCAGCTGCTTTGAGTGGTAGGTGGGGGTGGGGCAGGCAGGGAGCCTGCCTGAGATTCCTGCTGAGCCATGAGCCAGATCCAGTGGCTTGATGGGCTGGGATTTGGCCCATGGGTATACTTTGCCCAGGCTTGGCCCAGAGTGACCTAGATAAATTGGAAAACTGAGCCAAAAGAAATCTGATGAGGTTCAACAAGGACAAGTCCAAAGTCCTGCACTTAGGATGGAAGAATCCCATACACTGCTACAGGCTGGGGACTGACTGCTAAGCAGCAGTTCAACAGAAAAGGACCTGGGAATTAGGAATGTGAAGTAGTTGACAGGATAGTCGACTAGTCGCTTCCCCTGACCCCCGCACCCACTTGCTGCCTCTATCAGACAGAGGCAACAAGGGTGGGGGAGAAGAAGTGGTACTTCAAAGCGGCAGCACGGCTTGAAGCCTGGGGCCAGACTCCAGGCTCCATGCAGTGCTGCCGCTTTGAAACACTGCGTGCAGTCTGGCATCAGGCTCCTCATGGCATTTGAAAGTGACAGCACTGCGTGGAGCCCAGGATCAGCTGTCCCCAGCTGACCCCTGGCTCCATGTGGTGCTTTCGCTTATGAAGTGTAGCAACAGCCCTAGGATACCCTAGGGCTGTTGCTATACTTCAAAGGCTGTGGCACCCTATCAACTAATTGAATAGTTGATGCAAAATGCACCGACTTTTCGATTAGTCAAAAAGTTGATACTTAACATTTTTACTGGGGATAACAGTGGATGTTCTGGATATGAGTTAACAGTGTTACCAAGAAGGCTAACAGGATATTGGGATGCATAAGTATGAGTACTGCCAGCAGATCAAAGAAAATGATTATTCCCCTCTCTTTGGCACTGATGAGGCCACATCTGGAACACTGCATCCAGTTTTGGGCCCCCAACTATATAAAGGATGTGGACAAATTGGAGAGAGTCCAGTGGAAGGCAACAAAAATGATTAGGCATCTGTGGCACATGACTTATGAAGAGAGCCTGAGAGAACTGGGCTTATTTAGTCTGCAGAAGAGAAGAATGAGTGGGAATTTGATAAAAGCCTTCAACTACCTAAAGCGGGGTTCCAAAGAGGCTGGAGCTAGGCTCTCTCAGTGGCGGCAGATAACAGTACAAGATACTGTGGTGGGGGAGGTCTAGGCTAGATATTAAGAAAAACTATTTCACTAGGAGGTTGGTGAAGCACTGGAATGGGTTGCTTACGGAGGTGGTGGAATTTTCATCCTTAGAGGTTTTTAAGTTCTAGCTTGACAAAGTCCAGGCTGGAAGGATTTATCTGGGGTTGGTCCTGCTTTGAGCAAGGGGTTGTAGTAGATAACCTCCTGAGGTTTCTTTCAACCCTAATCTTCTATGATTAAGCAAGAATAAAACACTTTCTATAGAAAAGAAATAGAAGGACTGCAGCACTGTCCTTAATAAACTGCTTCACAAAGGAGTGAATATTTGACAGTTAAGGAAAAAAAGAAAAAGTGTAGCCACCAACACAACCCCATTCTTCTGGCTGCACAGGCATGACTAAAGGACATGATCTCCCTGTGGAAATTCTATAGAAGACACTGCCAGGGTGTATTTGCACCATAGCCACTAGATTTAGGGATAAATAAATTAAAAAAAAAAAAAAAACGGTGAAAGGACATGACTGGAAATGTTCCATGCTTTTGGGTTGTCTACTTTCTCTTTAATCACTATTACTGACCCTGAACTATTGCAGAGGTAGGAGTGTTAGATCTCTTTGGAGTAAGAAACCTCTTAGACGTTACTATCAGAAAACAATGGAACCACTTTTCTAGCCTCTTGATACACTTATCTCTGTAATTACCCTTATTTAATTTAGCCCTCATTCCTGATCCTAATGCCAACAACCAACATCCTAGCAACACTATTACTACATACAATTAGCTTGTTTTTTTGTCTTTCTCTTTCAGCACATTGCAGATTGGTCCAGTGCCCTGCTATTGCTCCAGTGATATTTAAGTTCAGGATACTCTGGTTAATTCTCACTTTCTACAAGTCTAGACACCATGAACCACAGGAATTACACATCTGTAAGAAGATGCAAGACACACCATTCTTAGATTGCTGGCCATCTGAATATTTTGTACTAGAGGTAAAAAGAACACTGAAGTGGTGAGATAAACCAAATTACATCAGAACATAGCAGCTATCACTATTACATGGATTGAGAGGATTGTATCAAACTCCAGGGTCAATGATTAGGTCACCATGTCAGCAAACAAAGTTGGTTTCACATGAAATAACACATTATATTTGGGATGTTACTGTGCATCCCTGATGAACCCTGAGGATTCCTTAACTTCTCCAGTTATACTTTACTGTACCCTCAAGATGGCACACTGAAGCTACTGTTCCCGGATCCATCAACATACCATTGGATGAGGTTGTAGAAGCTCTACCAATTGGATTGTGCTGGGCAGGGGGGAGGGGAGGGAGGGAGCAGCTCCTAAAGCTTCCCCCTCCCCTCTGGGCTCAGTTTTTAAAGTGAAACCACCCCGCAGTCAAGTTTCTGAGTGGCATGCGGGTGGGGCGAGGCAAGCAGGGAGCATGCCTGGGGTTCCCCACAGCGTGTGAGGGCTGGATCTGGTGGCTTGGTGGGGCACATATGGCTCATAGGCCATATTTTGCCCAGGCATGATCTAGATGGTACTTGGCCATGCCATAAGGCCAGAGGGCTGGACCTGATGAACTCTCAAGGTCCCTTCTAATATTCTATGATTCTTCTGGATCGAGGTGGCTGCACTGAAACATGCTGACATAATTATAGTGCTAGCTGCACCTCTCTTCTCTTTCTGATCTCTCTCAGGGTATGCCAACACTTGCCTTTAGATTGGCAATGCTGCAATCAATGATTGCAGCAGGTATCAATTTAGTGGGTCTGGTGAAGACATGCTAAATTAACGGGGGAGCACTCTCCCATTGATTTGTGTACTCCACCTTCCAGAGAAGAGTAAAGAAAGTTGATGGGAGAGACACTCCTATCCACACAGCGCATTGTAGCAACCATGCTAAATTGATCTAACAATGTCGATCGTGTAAGTTAGATCGATTTACCATGGTAGTGACCACCAGCCCTCATGGAGCTAGGTCATGTGCATTTACCTACCCTGGGATGCAATTCCACATTGCCCACTCTTAGACCAGGTCCATGCTGCAGTAACCAGTATATCAACATGTAGGTCTTACTGAGTTTAGGCGCCTGTGGTTCTTCCCTTTGAGAGTCCATGGTGAGTGGCAGACAAGTGATAAAGGATTGTTTATTTTAGCAGAAGGAATAAACATTTTAGATAACTAGGGGGCTGCACTCCCTGTTTGCTACGCTCACCAACCCCCCTCTCTCTGGGGGTAGGCAGCCCCGGCTCTCCTCCCTGGCCACCAGGGAAGCCTGGAGGCCACAGTGTGGCAGGCCCGGCTCTCCCACCCAGCTGCTGGGCTGAGGCCGCAGTGCAGCAGCCCTAGCTTTCCCCTGGTCACTGGAGAGGGCCAGGCCGAGATCGTGCCAGCCCCAGCTCTGCCTCTCGGCTGCTAGGGAGCACTGGGCCGAAGCCGCAGCTTCGCAGCTTTGGCTCTTCATGTGGCCACTGGGGAGGGCCAGGCTGTGAATGTGTGGGGCTTAATTTCAGGTGGGTGGAAGGGGCAAGGCTGGGGCTTGCCTTCCCTACCTGGTCTTTCACCACCCATGCCTACCCTCCCCCCAGACTGTGGATGCAGATGACATGATGTCATTCTGTTGTCCCACAGGAAATTTTCATTTTATATTTATACACAGGGGAGCGAGCGAGTGAGTGAGCTACACATCTCTCTTTCCAAAAGTCTCACTATCCCCTAGAATGGTTCGAGTTAGGCAGGCCTAACTTCTTCAGACACCCTCAAAAGATCCCTGTGTTTCAGACTGGTTCCCCCAAATGCCCACTGCCACTCGATTGAGTGAGGGTTCCTTTCAAACCCTACCATGTTTTTTTTGTTATTCCAAATTTGTGGTCCTTGCGCCTTCTGGTCAACATCAGTCCCATAGGCTGTGCAGGAGATTGAACCTGTTTTCAGAGCTGATGTTCTGCCACTATCCCTTAACAAGTATTTTCTGAGAAGTCACTTATATAGAGCCTTCTGCCTGTTTTCCTAAGTCAGATAAACCCAATAAATATTTATTCCTAGACTGAGAGAGACCAATATATTCATATACCAAACATACATTTAGTCAGGCCAATATTCATTGTTACAGAGTCAAGTTCCTTTGCCATACAGGAGAATGGCTGTTTGATAACAATTGGACCCTATGAATGCAGCTCCACTTCATTCTACAACTGGGTTAGGGAACCACTAAAAATTAAAAAACATTTTGGAGAGTTTATGCTACATTACACATCTTGTTTATAGGACAACAAATTCAGTATTTTTTTAATTGTAAAAGAATTTTAGCTTTTTAGCCTTTCTTCACTGTTCAGTGACCTGAAATCACTTTTGTGGAATCCATCTGATAAGATGCCACCTACAACTCTTGTATCACTGACAGACACATAGTAGAATGTACCAAACAAGCCATTGTAATTATGATATCCAGAAAGTACAGTAGGATAAATTCTATTGTTGGCTATCCTTTAAAATACAGGGGAAATAAAAATATAGATGGGAGTGATATTTAAATTTAATTTGAAAAGCAGTACAAAAATATGCTATTTTATGGGGTATCTACATGTCTAACCCTGGAGAACAACAAAGGTAAAATTCCCCTTTCCTTTAGTGGGAATTATGCATATTAAGTCTGGTGTCTAGACTATGTTACGGTCACTACAGTGTTTAAATGTATTATTGTGGCATAATATATAAAGCACATTTTCTTAATTGTGCAAATTGTATAAAAAAATAAATTAATCAAAACTTCCAGTTATAACTTCCTTAGATTGAATTTTACAAGAGCTGTCTGCTCAGGAGTTCAAGAATTCGCTGATTTCTGCTTTCATTGTACTAGATAAACAAATACACTTTTCAGTTCTGCTGCCATATGGCTGCACTTATGAGTAACAATAAAACTTAAAACCTGCAGAGGAGAAAGACAACAGCAACAGCCAGATCGGCACACACTTGAGGCAGCGTGCTTCCAGAGCAGATGGGTTAAGCGGCACTCAGGAGAGGCCACTCCACTGTTAGAATGAATAAGGCAATGAGTTCAATACACAAGTGCACTCATATGAAAATAGCATCCCCAAAGTGTTATTGCTCCAGCATAAACAACACATACTCAAAAATATCATCAGTTTAATCACTTGATACCTTTTTTGTCATTCTACGATTTTCAAGGACATTTAGATGCTGTCATTTAACCTAAGAGGTTAGCGCTTCCTAAAACACAAAAGCTAACTGTCCTCTCATGCCAGTTTTATACGAGCATAACTATTCATAACAACATAATTACTTTTGGTTTATACTAATGTCAGTGGGAGGGAACTTTAGCCCTAAAACTTTTTGTTCTGCAACTAATCTTTTATTGTGTCCATAACCTTACAATATTAATATGTTATATGCATATATGTTTCTCCCCACCTCCCTTATCCATCGTCTTCTATCCTAATTAGATATATTTGTGTGTGTTAGATTGAAAGCTTTAGAATGCATTATTTCTTACATGTCAATAGAATGCTACACACTTCTATGGAATCGTGTAAACAAAAGCAGCAGTGCTGTAAAAAGACAGACATACCCCGAGAGGCCTCGGATGGTGTCCCGAAAAATGACAGTCTAATTTCTCAGATTCTTCAGCTCCATCCACTTCTCCTTCATCACTGGACAATCTACTGGCTATATCTCCTCCCATGGAAGGCAGTGGCAGTTCTGGTACATAGCTACTGTGGTTTGAAGAACTGTTGCTGTTTATACTATTTGCAGATGATGGTCTAAAAGGAGAAAAAATATTTACAGCCTCAATGTTTTGAAGAAACTTCATAATCAGTTTGCTAAAACCTCACTGGAGGGCACAACATCTGTTCAAGCTACAAAGTAAATGGCACAAGATATAACAGTGTAGACAGCATAAAAATGATGTAGGGATAATTAAGGAGATTTTAAAAAAATTAAAACACTTTCACAATTCAGCCTTTTACCATTAAATTTGTTTGGATGACATTACATTTGGGGCTCAAATGGATGATCAGTTTAAGAGGTATGAAAGGCAAAGAAAGTATACTCAAACAACACAGAAAGTAAATGGGACAGAAACTCAAAAACTGACACATGGAACCATTATTCTGTTACTTACCAAAAAACTAAAACTCTAATTCTGCAATTTTATTTGCTGTGAAATTCCTACCAGAAGTTCAACTAGCTTATTAAATGTAATAACATGCCTAGCTCAGTTTATTTCTAGCTAGTTAAGTAAACCAAGATAGCTCTATATAGTAGGATTTTCCCCAGTAGACATCTTTTATCTGGCTTTCCTTAAAACTCTATACAAATTAATTTAGGATTGTCCAGAATAATGAAGGCTTTTTGCTGACCACTCCCTGCCCACCTCCCAAAATAATTCCATGCCCCCTCCTGTTCATGGTATTGCCTTCTTTGGCAACAAATATATATGCTTCAAAAATAGCCTAGAAACAGTCCATGGGGAAATTCACAGTTATAGTCAGTGAAAGCGTGCACCCTATGTGGCCAAGTATGCATGCAAGCTAGTTTAAAGGTAGAGGGAAATAAATTGTAACTGATAGTCTGAGCTTGCCATTTCTTTAGTAAAGTGAATATACTGCTAAATTGTTTTTCTCTCGGTTTTGTATTCTCTGATTTGGAGAAGTCACATATGCAACAATCCAGAGTCCAAATGTAGATTTAGAGAAACAACCATCTTAGCATGAATTGCCCTGATTCATTTAAATGAATTGACTCTAAAACTTATTTATGATATTTTGCATATTAACTTTGCTCACTTCTACTAACCATTTTAGCTGGAACATTCAGCTACTTTGTTACTGACAGCAGAGCTTATGGAATAACTGCTCTCCTCGACCCCAGTCAAACACCTGACTATCACAAAGTGATTTAAATATCACTTTTAGTGTAATCTATTTACAGGTCCTGGGAGGAGCCCTATATTAATATTTTGATTATAAAATAATCCATGTAAATATGGGATGAATATAGCATTATCTGTACACAAGACATAGAGCGACATTTGCTACAGAAGTTTCAGAATATCGTATTCATGTGTTTGAGAAGGCTGCTCACCTAGGAAGTACAGAATTGGGTGGTCTAGCTTTTGCAGGAAATGTTACTTTAGGTTCTAGCCCAGAGTTCAGTGAAGATCCTGATAAAGACTCTTGTGCTGGTGTGGGATGGCTCTGATGGGTTTCCCTTAGAGACTGTGGATGCTCTTTGTCTTTTGCAACTTCTTTTTCCCTGGATCGAGCTTTGTGTTCAGCTAGAAGGATGTCAAACTGTTTTTTGCGGCCTGGAACTGCTCGCCGATGGTTAAGTGAATGAGTCTAAAAATAGGGTGGTTAAAAAGAATTTGCATATAAAATTGTTTGTGAATTCTCTAAATGTCTGAAACACAATTCTAAGAGAAAAACACCTCTTAAAACAACTTTAGCATTCAAGGCAATAAAATGTTTTTATTCGACATTGCCCTTGATAAACTGAAAAAGTTATTCTCAGGAAGTGACCAATTTACCTTACAATTATCTGTAGGGACAATTTTCATAACAGAAACCACCCATTTACCTTTTCCAAGACAACAAATAGTATTTTAATAGCTTTACAGGTTGAACCTCAAAAATCTGGCAGGACCACGGATGTTTCTGGATCAGAGAGCCCCGGCACTGGGAGTGTGAACCCCATCCCTAGGAAGCCCCAGTTGGGCAGGGGAGAAGTGGGGCCGCATGGCTGGGGAGCTCTGTCTCTAAGGAGCCCTGGCCAGGCAGCACTGGCAAGCCTGGTCCCCGGGGATCTCCAGTTGGGTGGAGGAGAAATGGGCCCATGAAGGCTGGGGGGCTCCATTACCAGGGAGCCTTGGCTGGGCGGGGCAGCAGCGGGACCAACAAGTCCTGTCCCCAGCGGGGATCCCCAGTCGGATGGGGCCATGGAGATTGGGGAGCTCCATCCCCTGGGAATTTGCCTGGGCATTGCAGCAGCGGGACTGGTGAGTGGTAAAAGCAGGGCAGCCAGCAAGCCCTGTCCCCGGGGATCCTCGGTGGCTGGGGAGAAATGGGGCCACGGTGGCTGGGGAGCTCTGTCATCGGGATCCCCAGATGGCCAGAGCCCAAGTCCAAGCCCTGCAGGCTGGAGTCCAGTGGTAGTGGGGCTGGAGCAGAGCCAACTGCAGGGAGAGGGAGCATCCTGGGAGGCCAGTGGCAGGGGACCTCCCCATATCTGGCAAATTCCCTTATTCAGGATGGGTCAGGTCCCGAGGGTGCCGGACAAGGGAGGTCCAACCTGTACTAAAATTCTATCTAGAGCACAGTAATTGCAGCCTTCCTGTTACCCATTTATCTACCATAAATAATTACATATGGTTGGACTGGCAAATGTATAAGTATATATTAAGGTAGATATTCAAGCACATTGCCCTGTTCCCCTCTACAGACCAACAGCAGTAGATGTGTGTCTTACACTGTTGTTTCAGTCATTGTGAGTCTTTTAGCCATGTGAGCAGCTCTCAAATAATTTATAAGAAAATACATTTCATCTTAACTATAAGTAGACCATGTAACAGTGCTGATGCATATATTAACCACAAATCAGTGTTTCAGCAATACAATTGAATGCATGTAAAGAAACTGTAATGCCCTTTGCATCACAAATGACAAGGAAAACCTTCTTTGTCAAAAATATCAGTGGAATGATGTAGATGCTCTGATTCATCAAAGAAACAGAATAGAATTACTTTAGCAAGAATTACCTGTGGATAGTGTCTGAATACCATACCCATTGTCTGTAAGACAGGAGCAGGTATGACCTCTCAAATTACCGTGGTGGGATTTTAAACTACAACAAAGCATCTGATATTTTATCTTCTGAGAAAAGTACCTTGCAGGTGAGTGATCTTGTGCAAGGTTTCTTTGTTTCAGGATCCAGTACTCCACAGTGTTTATTTGGGTCAAATTCTCTTTCTGTTTGGGAAAAAAGAAAAGAAAAGATTGTCTCAATAATACATGTTTTAAAATAGATGTGTCAATTAAAATTGCTTCCTAGAAAATATGTAATTTTATAAGGGGCTGCAGTAAGCTGTGCCTAGTTATTCACCCAGGCCCAATTTGAATCACCCTGACCTACACCAGTGAAGCATCTCTTGTACCACATGCATGGCTGAGACAATTCTGTTCTCTCCTTTCCCTGCACGTGGTTCCTATCAGTAAAAGCAGGATTTCATTTACAGAATTCAGAAAACTTGCTAGTACATTAGGTAACACTTCACTTGACAAAAGTGAAGTAGTCTTTTGTGAGTAGTGTCACTGTTACAAGTCAGAGATATGGGCAAGAGAATGGGGCTTGACAAAAGGGTCCAGGTACCAGAGTAAGCGAAGTATTGAGTTAAATCCTACTACAGTAGAACCCCAGAATTATGAACACACTGGGAATGAATGTTGTTCAGAACCTTGAAATGTTCATAACTCTGTACAAAACATTATGATTTTTCTTTCAAAAGTTCAAAATTTAACATTGACTTAACACAGCTTTGAAACTTTACTGTGCAGAAGAAAATGCTGTTTTTTCTTTATTTTGCAGAAGTTAACATTTAACAGAGTATTGCACTATATTTGCCATTTTTTGGTATCTGCTGCTGCCTGATTGTGTACTTCAGGTTCCAAATGAGGTATGTGGTTGACTGTTCAGTTCATAACTCTGAGGTCCTACTGTAATGACTACCACTGTGGCCACTAAGGCAAACATTTTCCATATATGACCATTGAGACCAAATCTTTGGGTAGCCAGCTGAAGACACCTACTACTGACTCCTTGCTGCAGCTCCCAGTTAGTTCAACTGGGAGTAGCAAGTGTGTAGAACCTCTGAAGCATCAGGCTAATAGATATCTCAAGTTGTGCACTAAAAAACTGAATCACTCATAATTATAAGCTACATTTGAAAGTTTTGGCCTAAATCTGTCTCTTCTTCACAAGTTGTAAAAATGGGTTTAATAATTTTTCTTTTCCTATTCCACAGGAGCACTGAGAAGCTTACTTAAAGTTTGCAATCCATTTTGAAAAGAAAAAGAACCTCCCTGAATTCCAAAAATTATTAGCAATACTAAACATCCATTGAGAGATTCATTTTAGTATATTTAATGCTAACTGTACAAGACATATATTCTATTATATTTCATTTTGTACATCTCACCCACAATTTATGTATAATGTGTTTATACTTCCCTTCCCTCTGTTTTGATAGATATATGCACAGCTATGTGTATTCTACTGCCACATACATAATGGAAAAAAACAGCTCTGTCATTTAACAATTTCCTCAACTCTAGATTCATAGAATTGTGCAATTTTCAAAATGCCACTGGTAAATACTTTCAATATACAGAGAGCCTTTAATTTAAGATTCAGAAATGATTTATAAACAGTAAATCTCAACATCCCAGCTGAGATAGGTATGAATTATCCATATTTTATAAGTGGGCAAACTGAGGCACTCAATGAAGTTATGAGACTTAGTTAAGGCCAGCTGCATGTCAGTGGCAGACCTGGGAGCAGAATGTGATTTCTGACTCCCACTACTTGAAACAGATATAAAACATTTGCTTCCTAGATAAACTAGTGACTGACAGATCTGAGTATTGAGTTATACATATTTTAGTAGTAAACAGAATGTTAAATTAGTATTTATGTTGCTGGCTCCTGGTTAAAGAGCCATGGCAGAAAGGGGGGGATACAAGACATTCCAGAGCAGGTGCACAGCACTATTTCCATGGTCAGCACCATCACTATTAGAAAACTACAACAGCAATGAAGTCTGCCCTGAGTTGTGGATGCTGCTGTGGCCCTTGAGTGTACAGTAAATAAGAGGAAACTCCAAAAAAATTCTTAATACATCAAAATATATATTCACAAACCAATCATATGAGTCACTTAAGCTATATGATTAAATGTATAGACATCATTGTAGGCTCATTTGCATAATCTCCTTTTCCCCTGTCTTAAAAATAAACTGTACTGACAAACTGTAACCAAAAAGAACTAGGGATGTAAGAGAGTAGTCGATTAGTCAACTACTGGCATTCCTCCCCTCCTTGCTGCCTGTATATCCGAGGTAGCGGGGGTGGAGGGAAGCAGGAGCCGATGCTGGGGGGGAGCCAGCTTAAAAGCCGGTTCTCCCCAGCCCTGTCTCTGTCTACCCTCCGCTGCCTCTATCAGAGGCAGCAGCGTGGGGGGAGGGGAGGCTGATCTGGCAGCAGCCCCTGTCTGTGGGGGGGTCCCAGCTACTAAATTTAGGAGCCAGGTGGGCAGGCAGGCAGCCCCGCTCAGTCCCCGCTCACACCAGGTTGGGGACCAAACCCTGCTGTGGCTCTGCAATTTAAAATGCAATAAGAGCGGGGGGGCAGGCAGCCTGGCTCCTACTGCCTTTTAAATTGCAGCGCCTCAGCAGGGTTTGGTCCTGGCATGATCCAGGACTAAGCTGGCTGCCTTCCCCTCCCGAGTAATTGAATAGTTGATACAAATTCTACTGACTACCCAATTACTAAAATAACCTAATTTTAACATCCCTAAAAAAAACCACAAGGGAAACTCAAATATGCCTTCAAGCAAAAAGCCCGAGTGAACAGACAAGCCTTGCCATGTGCCCTGAACTCTGTAAGATCAGACTATGGGACCAACATAGAAGCATATTCAATAACCAAGAGTGCTCCACTCAAAACATTAGCCCTTCAGCCTCAGGAACACACCAAACTGGGAACTGTCAGAAATTCCTGACTGATAAAACTATAAGGATGGAATATGAGGAAAAAGGCAGTGCCTAAAATAGCCAAGTCCCAAAACAGATAGGGCTATAGAGTTGTAAACCGACATCCTGATTCCCAGTCAGAAAAACTGGAAGCCTATGTGACCTATAGAGCAATGACATAATACATTCCATGCAAGGAACACTGCTAAGTAAGCAGATAAACCACATTTTCTCCCGTTGAGCTATCTTTCCAAGAGTGGCCATGTACACTAGATTGCTCCATTGTGAAGTCCATGTCTAAGAGGAAAGATCACCACCTTCTTCTTATTACTATGATAATAAGAGTTCTTGGATTCCCAGTGTCCATTATGTCAAGTCAGAGTCCCAGTTGTAAATGTGACCTTGGATTGTCACAGATCTGCTTTGGCATAGCCTGGGCATGCTGCATGGTTGACACACTGAGCTTCCAAAATGGAAGAGTTAAGCATTCCTCTGGAGAAGATGAAGTGGGTGTCTTAGAGGAACACTGGCCACAGCAGACTGAAGAAGAGGGAGTAAGGACTACAACCTATAGCCACAGCTTGCAAATTAGCAGATAGTCTTATTTAGATGGGGCTTTAGTTCTCTAACTTTGGCCATATATGGGGGCTGGAATTGAAAAAGGTTATTTTTCCCAGATTGAGTTCTTCCAGTCACCTTTAGAAGACCCTGAGCCCCCGAGACTGCCTCTCGTGGCTCTCCAGGCTGGCTGCCTCTCTCCCTGCCCAGAGCTTTGCCATGGGGAGGACAGCATCCTCACTGACTACCTGCAACAAGAGCCAGCCATCAGCTGCAGAAAGAGCTTTATCCTCACTCAAGGTTATAGGGCAAAGAAAGAGAGAGCTGGGCTCTGAGAAGGAAGTAAAACTGATGAAAAAAAAACAGTTTAAGCCATTGCCAGGACTGAAAACCACAAGCCCTGCTGCAGCAAGAGATAGAGACAAAGCTGAAAACCCCCCTGTTCACTGTGCATAAAACAAGTATATTAAGTCCTGGGTATATTCCAAAGAATCATTCACTAACCCTCAGTTCTTTAGCTCAGCCTGTGTCAGATAATGTATAACAATGGTCAGAAACCAACGGTATTGAGGGACAACCTGTATAACACACTATGGTTCTAGACTGTGATGACCTCTTCAGAATAGTTATTCACTGTAATGACTGTGCATGTACAGTAAATATGTATAATTCCAACACTGAGGTGTACAACACTAACAGTCCTCTGTGGAGCAAGGCTGAAAGCTCAGAGACTGAGCCCATCAGCAAGTTCTTGTCTGGTAGCACACTTGGGTTACTCCACAGGAGCTAGCCTAGGTCAACTGAGAGTGGGGTGAGAGCCATCACACTGCAGACAACACTCCAGCAACACAGAGTGATCAGATTAGAAGATGATTGTGATCTGCTGTATCCCCACTGCATTACTAGCTTCAGCATCAGCAGTACAGGAGCTTCAATCCAGCTCCCTTACCGGCCAGCTAGCTTGATGTGCTGTGTCTACTTAGAGGTAAAACCCGAGTTACAGCTTGAGCTAACAATGCAGTGAAGACAAGCTCCCATTGCCCAGAAAAGAGAGATCTAAGCAGAATTTGTAACTAAAGCGGCTCAAAATTGTCATGTATTCTCAAGCCATTCTTTCTATTGGTATCTTAAAGTGTTTTCTGGCAGAACCGAATGCTAGGGTTAGCAGATGGCTTTCAAAAAAATACCGAACACAGAATGGGAGGAGGGGGGACCAGCCCCGAAGGGAGTGGGGCTGAATGGGGGGGGAGGAATGGCCAGTGGGAAGCAGGGCTGGCCGGGAAGGGGTTTGGGGGAGCAGAGCTGGCCGGGGGGAACCGGCTGGTGGGAAGCAGGGCTGGCCGAGAGGGGAGCGGGGCTGGCAGGGGGAGAACCAGCCAGCGGGGAGTGGGGCTGACCTGGGCGCACACAGATCCCGGGGTGCTGCCTGTCCCGTGCACGGTCCAGGCAGGGCGCACGGGCGAGTCCAGCCCCGAGAATTCCACCCTGCCCCTCCCCCGCCCCCCTTCTCTCTACTGCGTAGCTGCGTACTGCCTGGCTGGTAGACACGCTCACACAGTATGCAACTATGTACTGATACTCATGATAACAATAAAACGTACTTAATTAGAAAATTTGTTTCTCAATTTGTTTCCCAGACAGAAAGCTCAAATACCGGACTGTCTGGTTCAAAACCGGACACCTGGCAACCCTACCTAATGCATGGTATTTGTTCACCAGAATCATAAATTAGATCCTAGTAAATGAAACTTCAGTTTAAAAAAAGATAAATTATTTGTTTATGCTAAATACTTTCTACTTTGTTGAATTTTGGTATGGTCACAGTTGCAAAATTTTAGGACAAAAGTGTTCCTGCATGCCACCTCTTTAACTAGTTGAGAAAGAAGACACCACACTAAAATGCTTTAGCACAATGCCACTGTTCATACTACACACAGTCTTAGAAAACACATCTTGCCTGGTTTTGGAATCAAGTAATTTTAAGAAGATCATAAACACTAACTGCCAAAGATGAGAAAAAGAAAAAAGTCTAAAAATCCTGGGTTACACTTTAAATCAAGTGCAAATATAGAATTCATCTTTATAAATTAATTTATAACTCATAAGCGATGTCACAACACACATTTGGGAAACAGAATCAACTAACTTCCTATCAAGTGCAGAGCTTGATGTGGATATCACTGCCAATAGCAAAATTAGACTGTCAATTTACACAATAAATCTCCTGCCCAAATCTCAGTGGAGGAATAGGCCTTGTGCAGCTTCTGATGCAGTAAACTTGATTCAGTTACTTTTTCTGGAAAAATCGAGCAGGCATTTTGTTCTTGTTCATTCAGAACAAAAATATGTTTTCTGCTTTAGGGGGCAAATTCTCTGCCCACAGTCCTGCAACTCCCTTGGATCAGCTCGAGGGAAAAATCCTCCCCCAAGGCTATAAGGCAGTAGGCATTTTGTAATTGTTAGTGAATCCTTAAGTGACAGTTTCTTCCATGATGCTTATTTTCTTGCTCCACTTTTGGATTTGCAGACTGACAGATCAGTAGGCCCATATCCTGCCTTCTCATCACAGATAAGGCTGTGCAGGTCATGACCAGTGTTCCCTCTAAGCTGCTTAGCAGCACAGTTTCACAGGTGATTAATCAGCCCTGCCCAGTTAAAGACTCAGGGCTCTATGCACTGAACTGACAGACTAGGCAGCACGTACAGGGTGGGGCTGATTAATCACCCGTGAAGCTGCCCACCTTGATGGAACAGTGGTCATGACCACAGCTTGTATAGCTTCCCCAAATCCTACCTCCTTCTCACCATTAAGAAAAACCAGACACCAGTTTTGTTGTGTGTGCGTACCTAAAGCATCTGTTGAGTCAGTGCAAAGTGATGGGAAAAAAGCTAGAAACTTGAGAGCTTTTTTTCTTCAGATTATCATCAAGGTGAATCATCACTGGGTTTTGTCATTTGCTACTGTCCAATTTTTAAGTTCTCAGCAATTTTGAGTTTACAAATTACAATAATGCAGAATATAACTAAAGAAAGCAGACCATTGTGACATCAGAGGTAACTCAACCAGTCATCACCCTTACTCTATAGCTAAAATGCATGCACATTTTCATTGGCTGAATTGGGGACACTGCATACCTTATGTGGTCCAACTGTCATGCCCATATACCCAATTGCCACCTGCACAAACCAGCACCACTCATACAACACAACTAGCATGCACAACTAACCCACATTCACACAGTCCACTGACAAGACATACACCTCTTATTTTCAATCCCCACAAACCGACATACTTCTCCTAGCACAACACAACCCCCATATAAATCAACACAATCACCCACACAACAACAAAACCAGCATACGCAATAATCCCAAACATCACTCTGAAGGCCTACAATGTCTGTTGACATTGAAACAGCTACAAGCAAGGTAGAGAGTTTTTCTGTTTCAGATTTCACCAGATTCAATCATCACCATGATTCTCAGTCTGTTATTGGCCCGTATTTAAGTTCTCAGACATTTTTGGCTGTTTTACAACTTGATGAATTGCAGCCATCTGACAGCATGGGTTCTCAGCTACAAAATTCGTATTAATGTCTCAAATCTCACTTATTCAACTGGAGTGATTTGAAAACATTACTAAGTCTTGGTATATTGATCATTATTACACTGATCTTACAAATTTGTAAAATATGGCTGAAATAGACAGCCTGTTGCCTTTTATTTTACTGCATTCATTGCCTAGATATTCTACACTTTATATGCTGGGCAACTGAGGACAAAGAATTAAACACCCAGGTTAATTCTAAGCCAAAATGAACTTTTATTTTGTAAAGGAAATATGTTATCCATATGGCAAGGGCATGCAAGTCATATTAAAAACAGCATCCTACAGAAACATAGCTACAGCATATAACAATATATTACTCCTCAGCTGCAAAAATTATTAATGAAGAATGATGGACTATCTCAAAAGGCGCACTACAACATCACTCACCTGAAAGTCTTTTGTAAGGCTTGTTACTGCTTTTAGTGCCGTTTTGGTGTTTCTTGTCTATTGAAGGAGCTAGAATTCCTTTGCCGTTCAGAATCTTTTCTGGTGATGGTGATACTGACTTAGATGTCAAAGCAGAATTAACCAAAGTTGGAGCAGGTATGGTGGATGAAGAGGCTGAGGAGGAGGTGATGGTGGTAGTGGTTGTAGAATTCATTTTAACATTGGCACCATCTGCCTTCACTAGGTTAGGAATTTTCTCTAGACTGACTACAGGAACAGGAACACTGCAAAACCAAAGAAAGAGTCTTCAAGTTGTATTTTCTGTATGACAGGATTTATCGTTTTTGACTTAGTCTGCATTTTATTTTGAATTATACAGAGTTATATATGAATTTCTAAATTAAGTCACAAGATTTCCTGGGACCGGACTAAAATGACATACCTTGCAAACATTTAATATCTCTTTCAATCAGGTATTTACATAAATGGCCATTTTCAAAGCATGAAGTTTTGAGAACCAATTATAAGGATCAAACTATGTATTTTTCCTTTTTAAGATCAGTTTTCCCCACTATTTATAATTCCTCTTTAGAATCTTGAAATTTAAAATCAGGCTTTTTATATAAAGATTTTATCTCTCCATACTTTTTTTTCTGGCTGCACAGAGTTCATCATGATTGTATGCTTTGCATTGGCAATATTAACATTAATAAATATCTACAAAACATAGAATCATAGAATATGAGAACTGGAGGGGACCTTGAGAGGTCATCGAGTCCATTCTCCTGCACTCACAGCAGGACCAAGCAGCATCTAGATCATCCCTGACAGATGTTTATCTAACCCGCTCTTAAATATCTCATATGATGGAGATGCCACAACCTCCCTAGGCAATTTATTCCAGTGCTTAACCACCCTGACAGTTAGGAAGTTTTTCCTAACGTTCATCCTAAACATCCCATTACACAATTTAAGCCCATTGCTTCTTGTCTTATCATCAAAGATTAAGGAGAATAATTTTTCTCTCTCCTTCTTGTAACACCCTTTTAGGTACTTAAAAGCTTTTATGTCCCCTCTCAGTCTTCTCTTTTCCAAACTAAACAAATCCAGTTATTGTAATCTTTCCTCATAGGTCATGTTTACTAGACCTATAATCATTTTTGTTGCTCTTCTCTGGCCCTCTAATTTCTCCACATCTTTCCATAAATGTGGCACCCAGAATTGGACACAATACTCCAGTTGAGGACAGCTGAGACTCCCAAAAGTTCACAGGTATTTGGGGTACTAGAAGGAAAGAGGTCACATTTTGGACTTGGTAACTTTAGCAGTCTCCCTTAAGATATATTACAAACCCTGATGAGTTTAGCAAACCCTAAAATATATTTTAATACCATTTTAAGAATAACTAAACAATTAGCTTATTTTTTTCTTTCTAGAATAAGCTCAGCAATAATTAGCTCCGTATAATTTGACCTTTTTAACTGTATATTTATGGCATTAACAAATGTAACATTCTCAATTCAATAGCAAGAAAGAGAGCAAGACTGCATTTTTTTAAAGTTTAATACAAAAGTTTATTTTAATCCTAAAAGGCTTTCGCTTTACTGTTTGACATGCAGATGAGAAGACATACAGTGAAGACACTTTTTGTCCATGCAACATCGACCCTCATACTGCCAGCCAGCTTCCTACCTCCAGCTCAGACCCTCCCAGGAAAGCCAATCCACACAGAAAACATTCATGAGGAAAAGGCACAGAGCTATAAACCCAGGCCTTGTTAAAAGGCCACAATGAAAACATCTCCATTATTCCCTCCTCCTCCCACCTCTTTGAGGCATTCTCTTGCCAGACAAGATGTGCTTAACTACTGCTTCAGCAAATTAATATCCAGATGGCACAGAAATTATCTGGTGATGCTCTCAGGGGCATTATTCCACACAGAAAACAGACTGACCTTGAAATTCAAGAGCTATTCCTTAAGCTCTTCCCCCCTTACCCCCACCCAGGAGCCTCATCACTGCAATAAGAAACCTTGGGCCTAAGGGCAGAGTTGAGGGGGCACAAATGTGTTTTCTCCCAAACTGCAGTGCCTTACCCAGAGTGGGGTAGCTCCATCCTTCCCCCTCATCTCCTCCTATCCCTCAGCCCTGCCCTCTTGCCAGTTCTTAGGCAGGAAGATGGAGCCAGGCTGTGAGGTGCAGTTGCTCCTCAGGCTGCAACCATGACATTCTCCCATCTGCTGCTGGTGCCTGAGGTTGGGGCTACTCTTCAGCTCCCAGCCCCCTTTGACTCCTCATGCATCTAGTCACAGCTGCCCCGGCAGCTCCAGGCCCAACCGTTTCAGGCACACAGCCCCAGACAGATGGGTGGCCTGAAAAAAAGTGGGCAAAACTGTAGCATAACTTATATCCTAACTGCATTCAACAGATGTGTAAAATCAGTGTAAGTTACAAGGGGATTACACCCAAAGCATACCCCCTATAGCTGCTTTTACTGTTATAGCCTTACTTCTACATTACCATAGAATTTGGCCCTCTGTGTGTGTTCCTTTCCCCAACTCCCTGAATTCATTCAGTGAAAAGGTGAGATACTATTTATATAAAAGTGACTTCTGGGAAATGATTGAACTATAGTAATTTAGGAACATAGGAAATCATCGCCAATTTAACCCAGAGTCATGCAGGGTTAGGGTTAGGGTTAGGGTTAGGGATAGAAAGAAAGGGATAGAAAATAAGGGAAAGGGATAGAAAATAAGACACAGAATATCTTACTGCCCCTGTATAAAACTATGGTACGCCCACATCTTGAATACTGTGTACAGATGTGGTCTCCTCACCTCAAAAAAAGATATTTTGGCCTTGGAAAGGGTTCAGAAAAGGGCAACTAAAATGATTAGGGGTTTGGAACTGGTCCCATATGAAGAGAGGTTAAAACGACTGGGACTTTTCAGTTTAGAAAAGAGGAGGCTGAGGGGGGATATGATAGAGGTATATAAAATCATGAGTGGTGTGGAGAGGGCGAATAAAGAAAAGTTATTTATTAGTTCCCATAATAGAAGAACTAGAGGACACCAAATGAAGTTAATGGGTAGCAGGTTTAAAACTAACAATAGAAAGTTCTTCTTCACACAGCGTGTAGTCAGCCTGTGGAACTCCTTGCCAGAGGAGGCTGTGAAGGCTAGGACTATAAAAGAGTTTAAAGAGAAGCTAGATAATTTCATGGAGGTTAGGTCCATAAAAGGCTATTAGCCAGGGGATAGAAATGGTGTCCCTGGCCTCTGTTTGTCAGAGGCTGGAGAAAGATGGCAGGAGACAAATCGCTTGATCATTGTCTTCGGTCCACCCTCTCTGGGGCACCTGGTGCTGGCCACTGTCGGCAGACAGGCTACTAGGCTAGATGGACCTTTGGTCTGACCCAGTACGGCCATTCTTATGTTCTTATGTATGTTCAGAGTCAAGTAGTTTTTATTATGTAAAAATAAAGCTGAATAAGCCTTCAAGGCACTTTTTTATTTTTATACAGATAAATTTAAAAACACTAATGATCAAAAAAGGGCAAAAGTGTCCCCCAAAATAGATTCTTTATTTAAGTGTTAAAAATAATGGAGTAAAATTGCTTAAAAAAATGGCTGAGAACTTACTTGTTTTAGATATGTAACTCAGAATTACAAAGTCTTGAATGCACATGGAGCAATGAGCTAATTAACAAACCCAGGAGGGGGTACTAGCTTGGGTGAGTTTCAGATCACCAAGTCAAACCAGAGAATAGGATGAGTTACTCCTTAAACACCTTTTGTCTGTAATGTTAGGAAATAAAATGTGTGATGTTACGGGGGACTTTAATCTTGGAGACATACTGCAAGTCTCATGTAGCCAGAAGTAAAACATCATTAGTTTCTAAAAATTATGTATAATTTTCTAACACTAAAGGTATTGCATTCAACATAAAATAATTATCTTGGACTTCATTATGACAGACAATGATTAGTCAATCACTGAGCTTAATGCTGTTGGCTGTTTAGCGACTAGAAAACTATAGCGCTTCTCCAAGAGATCATTGATACAAATGGTGTCTTATCTTTTCACAAAGACTGTGAAGCAATTAAAAATCAACAGTAAATTAACTGTGAGATTTAAAAAAATGGGATTAAAGAATAATGGAATACCATTTAAATATTTTTAAATGTTTTCTACATTTTCAAATATTTCAATTTCAGTTGCAACTCAGAATACAAAGTATACAGAGCTCACTTTATTTTTTATTTTAATTACAAATATTTGCACTGTAAAAATAAAAAAAAATAGTGTTTTTCAATTCACCTAATACAAATACTGCAGTGTGAGTCCTATAATGAAAGTTGAACTTACAAAATATAGAATTATGTACAAAAATTTCATTACAAATAATAAAAAAGTAAAACTTTAGAGACTACAAGTCTAATCAGTCCCACTTCTTGTTCACATTTGCAGGAGATAATGCTGCTGCTTCTTGCTTACAAAGTCACCTGAAAGTTCAGAGTAAACATTTGCATGGCACTGTAGAAGCTGGCACGGCAAAATATTTACATGCCAGATGCACTGAAGATTCGTATGTCCCTTCATGCTTCAACCACCATTCCAGAGGACATGTATCAATGCTGCTAATGAGTTCTGCTCGATAGTGAGCCAAAGCAGGGCGGACTAAGGCATATTCATTGTCACCATCTGAGTCAGAGGCCACCAGCAGAAGGTTGATGATCTTTTCTGATGGCTTGGTTCTGTAGTTTCTACATCAGAGTGTTGCTCTTTTAAGACTTCTGCAAGCATACTCCACGCCTCATTCCTCTCAGATTTTGGAAGGCACTTTAGATTCTTATACCGTAGGTCGAGTGCTGTAGGTGTCTTCAGAAATTTCACATTGGTGAAATCTGCATTTTGTCAACTGCAGTGAAAGTATTCTTAAAATGAATAACATATGCTGGTTCATCATCCAAGACTGCTGCAACATGAAATATGTGGCAGAACATGGTAAAACAGATCATGAGGTGTAAAATTCTGCCCCAAGGAGTTCAGTTACAAATTTAATTAATGCATTATTTTTTAATGAGGGTTATCAGCATGGCAGCTTATCCTCCGAATCAATTTCTGAAGCATGAAGAAGCATATGAATTTTTAGCACATCTGGCACATAAAAACCTTGCAATGCCAGCTACAAAACTGCCATGTGAAAACCTGTTCTCACTTTCAAGTGGTACTGCAAACAAGAAGTGGGCAGCATAATCTCCCATCATTGTAAACAAACTTGTTTCTCTGAGCAATTGGTTGAACAACAAGTAGAACTGAGTAGATCTGTAGGCTCTAAAGTTTTATATAGTTTTATTTTTAAGAGAAGTTATATAACATCCCCCCCTACATTTGTAAGTTGCACTTCCATGATAAAGAGATTGCACTACAATACTTGTATGAAGTGAATTGAAAAATATTACTTCTTTATTATTTTTACAGTGAAAATATTTGTAATAAAAAATATAAAGTGGGCACTGTGCACTTTGTATTCTGTATTGTAATTTAAAAGGACATATTTAAAAACATAGAAAAACATCCAAAATATTTAATACAATTCAATTGGTGTTCTATTATTTAACAATGCAAATGAAACTGTAACCATGATTGATTTTTTTTTTATCACAGTTAATTTTTTTGAGATAATTGTGTGAATTAACTGTGATTAACTGACTGCCCTTTTTACTGAGTGAATTTGGAGGGGAGGGAGAAAGAAATACAGTCATGGCCTGAGTACATTCAGTATGAGCAAACAAAGGAAAACCTCAACCAGTAATATATCTATTTGGTGATTCAAAAAGCCTAATTTTCCAAAGCCGAAGAAAAATATGAATGAAACTGATTGGGAGAAAAAATTAAAACAGAAAAATGAGAAAGAAAATTGCAAATTCTTTAAGAAGAGCTAATTAGATGGTAAAAAAACCATGATCCTATAATCAATGAAGAGGACGTTAGCTAAAATTCCATTACTAGTTTGGTAAGAACGTGAAGGCACCAATTAGAAAAATCCCCACCCCCCTCAAAAACCCAATAGAACAAATATTATAGAGTGATTGATATAAATTAGAATTTACAAAATACAGAAAAATCAACAAGGGAAACTAAAAAATCAGGAAAAAAACATAAGTTAGCAGAGCTAAAGACAATAAGAAGTTTTTCAAGTCTATTAGAGACAAAAGAAATCCCAAAAAGTTGTAGGCACAAAGAGAATTGTTAATAATGATGCAGAAAATCCAGAAGTGTTTAATAAATATTTCTGTTCTATCTTTGGGAAAAATAGAATTATGTACTCTTTATTACTAAGGATGAAGTGCTTTCCAGCCCATTAATAACTAAGGAAAATGTAAAACAACATCTACTGGGAGTAAATATTTTTAAATCTGCTTGCCTAGATACCTGACCCTCAACAGTCCTAAAAGAGTAGGCTAAGAAGATCCCTTCTCATGTTAAAAATTAACACATTTTGGGTTTCTGGGAAAATGGCAGAAGACTGAAAGAATGTTAATTTTGTGATAATGTCCAAAAAAGGTTAATATAGGTTGGCTAGCCCAAGCAAAATAATGGAAGAACTGACATTGGACTCACTTGATAAAGAATTAAAGGATATGAATATGATTAGTGCTGGTCAGAAGTTTCATGGGAAATTTTACTTGTATGGTAACTGTTGCTCAGTCTGAGAACTTTGCTTAGCAGTACCCATCAGGGCAGCACTCATCCTTTTGATTCCATAATCAATCCTTCCCTTGGCTCTAATGGCAATGCTGCCCTGACTCCCTTCTGCACCTCTGTATCAGAATCCAAGGTTAAGAACTCTAATTAGGAGGAGATGAGGGCCGATCAAAAAAAATTCTACATCTGCACCCACATCTGAAAGAAAAAAAACTAGAGTTTGGGTAAGTTATTGTTTTTTTCCCTTTGAGTACTTGCAAACATGTATTGCACTAAGGTGACTCTCAATCAATATCAGAGGAGGTGGGGCAAAAGAACAATTGCAGAACTGCCTGCCAAAAGTTTGCATCTGACTTAATACAGTTATATTGCCATAATGCTTGGTAAAAGTATGTACTAAAGACCAGGTAGTTGCTCTGCAAATGTCTAATATAGAACATCACTCAGGAACATGACTAAAATTGTTTGGACCCTTGTTGAATGAGCCATTGGTCTTTGAGGAGCTGTAGACTGAGCTACTCCATCTGCTGACATAATGCAGGAAGTAATCCATCTGGAGACTGTCTGCATGAAAACCACCTGACCCTTTACAAGATCCACATAAGAGAAAAAAGGCTCAAGATGATTGATGAATTGGAGGAAGGCAACCCCTTTAAATAAATCTACATACCAGGGAGTTAGAAAAAATTGTTTTTACTTAAAACTGTGGAATGTAGATATCCTCATTAAGCGGCCCCTTCAGAGCTTAGAGAGACCTGACAACTTAAAATGCAACAGATAATCCAAAACATCTTGAACGCATGCTTGCTTTGGCTAGATTCCCAGACCTAGAGACCAAACAGAAAAATGCTTCCACTTGTCAAAATATGTAGACTTAGTAGAAAGCTTTCTGCTGTTAAGCAAGACTCATCTAACCATGTAGCATCCTCACTAAGAGACGCAGACTGTGCAGTGAATCAGAAGAGAGGGAGGGGAAAAGATGTGGGAGGTAAGACAGGTCCAATAGATCAGAAAACCAATCATATCTTGGCTGGGTTGGCAATATGAGTATCAGCTTGGTACGATTCAACTGCAGTTTCAGGATAACTGAAAAATTAAAAGCATATATCAGCTCTGGTCCCTAATTCAAATGGAAAACACAGATTAAAGAACCTAGAGTGGGCCCCACTCGAGATCCCATCTAACCACTTTTCCTGTGGTCTTTTGTTGCAAATAAATTGATTGTTGCAAAACTCCAATCTCTGAAGATGGACTTCAGGATGTTGTTCTTCTAGAAGAAAACCTCTGTTGAAGTGGTAAGGTAACTGATTCTGAACCCTGGGTAAGTGAGCCATTATAGGGGTAATCGCCTCGATGAACAGCTGCCAAAACTATACCACTTCCTGGCAAGGCTGGCTGGAACTAGCCCCTCCCTGCTTGTTTACATAATACATTTCAATGATACTGTTATTGAGGACATGAACTGCTGTATCCCTGATCTGAGACTGAAAGGCCAGACGTGTATTGTAAATAGCTCAAAGGTCCAGAACACTGATATGAAGAGCAACTTCCAGTTTTGCTCACAGAACCAGAACTTGCAATGACCCTAGTTGTGCTCCCCAGTCCATAGTGAATATACTAGTAACTATAGTCCTGACTGAAGAAGTATGGACATAGGGAACACCTGTCAAACAATGATCTAATCTGTCCTCCACTGTAAGGAGTCCAAGATCTTTGGCGGTACCCATACTAAGCTGTCCTTCAACTGACAATGTGGGAGATAGATAGTCCAACACGGAAGACTGCATTTGTGTTCTCACCAGGGTTGGCTGAAACTAGTCTGAGTGAGAGGTTTCCAACCTTTTAACGCCTAAGAGTACTTTCTGAATTTAAGGGCAGCTCATGATCTACCCTGCCCTTTCGCCAAAGCCCTGCCCTTCTCACTGCACCCCCCTCACTTTCACTGGACTGGGGCAGGGGTTGGGATGCAGGAAGGGTTTCAGGGTGCAGGAGGTGGTATGGGTGGCTGGCTTTAGGATGGGGATGCTGAAGACCCTTCTAAGTAGCCTGATGGTATTGGAGGAGCTGCTCCAGGTGGAGCCAGTACATATCAGGCATTATCTAGAGCCCTACATGCAGGTCTCATCGGCACAATGAGTGATGGTGCAATAGTTAGCACAAAGTTCTGACAAAGGCATTGCACTCTCTTTTGCTACCAGGCTTGCTATTGGTACTGAGGAGGAAATTGATACCAGACCCATAGCTGCAGACTGTACTGCAATGTCCTAGATACCAAGCAAGAAGCTGATCTCAAATCTGCCCCTTATTTATGAGGCAGTGTGGACAACTCTACCGGCAAGTCTAGAACCAGCCAGGCAATGCTGAGGCCACCAAAAAAGCTGCCATCACAGTCAAATGTTCCTGGGTAAGTGGAGAGTCAGGAACAGAAAAGCACAGTAAGTCCACTTCTGTTAGATATGCTGCCAGTGAGAATCCATTGGTGCCAACACCACCGTCACTGGGACCGGACTTAATGGACACCCTCTGGGCAGTACTAGAGTTGACGGTATGGTATGTATCTGATCTCACCTCAGTACTGGAGAGTGAGTGGATTGTCCAGCTCTATCCAGAGTACTGAAAACTCACAGTGCTGGTCTGCACTACTCCTAGACAGTGGGGAGGAGGAATCTCACTGAGCTCTGGAGTAGCCTCAGTCTGTTCTGTGGGTTCTTTTTCTTTATAGGAGCAGACACAAGAGAATGATCTCTCTTCCTCCTGGGTAAAGAATCCAAATCTGGCCGTGAAGCTGCAGTTCGTAGCAGCTCACGGTCTCTGGGAGCCCAGTGATCTGAGGTGGTCCCCAGAGAGCCTAAGTGGACCTCATGGCCTGCTCCCTGCTGTTTCACGCACAAGTCTCTGGCCACCCGAGTTCTCTTCAGATGTGTTTAAACTGTGATAAGAGAACCTCAAGGCACTAAATCTCAGACCTTGGGTCAGCTGACTTGGGCTCACAGAACTTGGGCTGAAGGGCTATAAATTGCAATGGAGGGCTTTGACACTCTCTTGCTTCATGGGGTCTCAGAGCCCGGGCTGCAGTCCATGCCTGAACATCTACATTGCACTTCTATAGCCTTGCAGCCCACATATAGCTTACAGTCTGGCAAATTCCCTGTTTCTGGACTGGCCAGGTCCCGAAGCTGCTGGACCAGGGAGGTTCAAGCTGTGCTGAACAACATTAATTTAAAAAAACACCACAAAATATCACTAAAACACATTCAATGATTAAAAACTGGCTAACTGATACTATTTAACATTTTTATCAATGACCTGGAAGTAAATACAACTGTTGATTGAATTTACAAAAGGCACAATGATAAATGATGACTTGGAGGCCACACAGAATTATCTGGATCACTTAGGAAGCTCAGCCCATTGAAACAAAATTATTTTAATACAACCACATGCATCTAAGAACGAGGAAGGCAGGCTATACCTACAGAATGAGGAACTGTATCCCAGAAAGCAATGATTTTGAGAAGGATTAAGGAGTCAAAATGGACCAGCAATGCAGCATGAGCTCCCAGTGCAATGCTGTGGCAGAAAAGGCTAATGTGACCTTTGGATGTGTAAACAAAGGATAGAAAGTAGTATCAGAGAGGTTATTTTATCTCTCTATATGACAGCGGTGAGACCAATATTTAGAGTAGAGTGTCAGCTTGTAGTGTCCACATTTTAAAAAAGATCTTGGAAAACTGGAGGGGGTGAAGAAGAGAACCACAAAAATGATCTGAGGCTCAAGAAAATGCCTTATATTAAGAGACTTAAGGGGTTCAGTATGTTCAATTTATTTAAAAGAAGACTAAGGTGATTTTAAAATAGTGCATTTATGTAGTACCTACAGGGAGAAAACACTCAATACTAACTAGTTGTTTGAGCTAGTGGAGAAAGGTGTAACAAGAACCAAAGAAGCTGAAGCCAGACAAATTAAAAATTAGGCACACATTTTTAACAGTGAGAGTGAATATCTACTGGAACAAACAGCCAAGGGAAACTGTGGAAACATATTTTTGTCTTCAAATCAAGACTGGATGCCTTTCTGAAAAATATATTTAAGCCAAATACAAATTATGTTGTAGTTAAACACAGACTATTGAGCACAACAGGGGTAATGGAGTGAAATTTAATGACCTGTGACATACAGGAGATCAGATTAGATGAACTAATGACACTCTCCCCCATTCCTGTGGGACTTTGAAATGCATGACCTAGTATTGGTTTAGAGTAATACTGCTTCCTTTCTGTATACTTTTGAAGATGAAGTTTCTCCTACCACCAAGCAAAGACTTATGCTAGAGAACCTGTAACTTTCATGTTTTTCCTAGTTTCCTTTAGTGCACATCTCCTTCAATACTTTTATGAGTTTACAGTACTTTTGGTACATTACCCATAAGAACTGCACAGACAAAAGCCTACTGGGTCTTCTAGTATCCTAATGCATGAAACACCTAAACTTCAACTACTGGCACTCTTTGAACAGATTACTCCTTTGACAAATTGCTTCAATAGTTAAGAATTTTCTTTTCCAATATTCTCTTAAATAAATTGTCTTTTAATTCAGAGCCATTGTTTGTTGTCACGCCATTCTCAAACACAAATAATCCCTCTACTTTGATACGTCTCAGATATTTGTAAACTATTATATTCACATCATACCTTTGATCTCCTTTTCTCCAGGTTGTACCATTAAATCATTAGTGCCTGATATAGTCATGCAATTGTATTATTTTTGTCAGTCATCTCTGGATTCATTCTCAAATGCCAGCCTCATCCCAAACCCTTTTATTCTCATTTTGTAAAATTAATACACACAATTTTCCAAACCTCTTAAAATACCTAAAAGAAATATTTAAAAAAGCCGAATGTTTGTTGTTCTTCAATTTTCAATCTGTCTGTAGCTTTCCTAAAACTCCCAAAACAACACATAAAATGTGATCTAGTGGTTAATATAGAGAACTGAGAATCAATACAGTTGAAATATACTTCCAGTTTTGTTACAGAGCTGCTGAGTTAATGTAGGTAAATCATTAAATCTTGTTCAGACTCTTTCCCCATCCTTAAACTGGTAATAATGATGTTTACACCTGTTACAAAGAGGTAAGGTTTCACTAACTGACAAGTGATCTGAAAACCCTTTAAAACAATACAAATTCAAATAATTATATATTATTATACCACAGGCGTGTTTTTATCATCTCTGGCTATCTCTATGATCTCTTCAGATTTGTATTCTGCTCCTCAATTGATGGGAAGGCTGTCAGCTTATCTGATTTTGACTAGACCATCCCCTAGCCTACATTTTCAGCTCCCCCTGCAGGCACAGAGTCTCTCCTTAGACATGCAGGGTGTGGGAGAGCTATTTGTGCTATTTTCATTTTCCCAGTTTGTTCCAGCATTATCTCTGCTTGCACCATGCTGCTCATACATGTAATGGGGAGGGGGAAAGAAATGTCACAGAGTGGACTGGTGCAAGTCCATCATGAGCAGAGTTCCCAGGCTGCTGGCAGGATTGGGAGGTGGTATTGGTAAATTGTTCAGGAAGCTCAGAACTGAGCTGCGAGGGAGAAGAGAAGTCAGGGCAGGTATTGGCTGCTATGATTCCAGTGACAAGAGGAGAGGACAGCAGAGAAAGAGAGCTCTTCAGGTGCAGAGGAACAGAAGGAAGCCTGCCTAGGACAGCAGCTGCAGCCTGTATCAGAAGCAAAGGATTTGAACCTGGCGAGAGGGGTGTACCACGTACTTTGGATGCAGACATACAAGGCTTATTGAACCGTGGCTTGAGAGCAAGTACAGGTTGGACCTCCCTGGTCCGGCACCCTTGAGACCTGAGGGGTCCCGAACTAGGGAGTTTGCCAGACCAGGGGAGGTCAATGCTCCCTTGCTGGCTGCCCCACTCCCAGGCTCCTCTCCTGGAGTTCCCAAGGCTGGGGCTCCCACCCTGCTGCCTGCTCCCTGTTGCCAGAGTTCCCCAGGATTCCAGCCAGGACCGCCTGGTCACTGCTGGCCCTGCTGCTACTGGGGTTTCTCTGGGCTCCCTGGCCAAGGTTTCCCTGCTGCTGCCAGGCCCCGCTCCCACCAGAGTTTGCCTTTTGGGGCCACCCCAGCTACCCTAGCCCCACTGCTACTGGGGATTCCCCAGATTTCCCAGCCAGTGCTCCTGAGCCTCCTGGTCCTGCTGCTGTTGGGGGTTTCCCAGGGTTCCCTGGTCCGGAACCTAGGCTTATCAGATGGTTTCAACAAAAATATGGGACACACTTGAGATTACATCACAATCTACATTACATCTTATTTAGAAAATACCGGACATTTATACTTCCTCATTTATATTTTTTCAATTTGTTTCCCGAACAGAAAGCGCAAATACTGCACTGTTCGGTTCAAAACCGGACATCTGGCAACCCTACTGGAACCACCTGGCTGCTACTGGCCCCACTGCCAGGGCCAGCTCTGCTCCCACTGGGGGTTTGGCCGGCACCTGGCCCTGCTGCCACCGGGAATTCCCTGGCTGGGGCAGGGGCACGGGCAGGGGCAGGGGCTCCCTGTTCTCTGCCTGGCCCTGCTGATTCTGGGGGTTCCCTGGCAGGGGTGGGGCTCCCTGCCCTCAAATCCCGCTGACACTGGGGATTCCCTAGCCTGGCTGGGGCTCTTTTGCAGCATCCTCACGGCTGGCTCCTACTCCTGACCTCCTGAGCTCGTTGGTCCAATAACAGATGTTACCGGACCAGAGCATCCCGGATTTGGGAAACTCATCCTGTAGTAAACCCTAATAATAGCATTTATTTACCTTTGCTAACTGCTACCATTTTACCTCTAAAGCAGTGGTCTTCAAACTGTGGGGCAGGGAGGAAGCACCATCCAGCCCTTCTCTGACCATGACCCTGGCTGCAGCACTGTCTCTGCTCTCGGCTAAGGTCCCTCACTGGCCACGGCTCCACTCCTGGCCAGGGGATGAGAGGGGCAAAGACACATTCTATTACTGGTAAGGGAAACGTGTGAGAGAGAGGAAGCATTTGGAGATCACAGCATTAGAGCCACGAACTGGGCTTTGTGCAAGAATTTTATGCTGCACACAGCTTTGAAATTTAAACCCCTTGGAAATAGTTTTACTGTATATCTTTTAATTTTACATGTTTTATCATCATTTACCTACTAAACTTTTCCAAGAAAAAAGTGTTAAAAGCAAAGCGATTAACATGATTTGATTTTTTGGTTTACCCAATTACTATTTCACTTTCCTGGGAAATATCCCTATACATCACCTACACTACAGCTATTCCTTTCTTCAAAGCAAACAGGTCTCCCTGCTCTCACCTGGAAGAATCAAAACTAACCTGTTGCCCCCTCACTTTCTGTCTTTTCACTGGGAACACAGAATGAGGAGGAAGGGAGATGGATCAATCTTCACAGCTGGCTTTATAATGCTATTTTTTATTCACTTACAACAAACTCTTTCAAGAGCCCTAGGCAGCAATGTGCTTCTCTGCTACGTGTAACATATTGGGAGCAGTTATCACATCTTGTATCTTTCTACCTTTGTAATATTATCATAGAGAGAGTAGTAAGCGATAATTCTTCCTCAGTACTTCTACCGAAAACATGGACTCTCCACGACAAAAACTGCCTTGTCAAAGTGAAAGGGTATCTTCCATTAGTTCTTCTGGAGCTTCTCTATTAGCCATACATATTTCTTGTAACATGTCTGAAATATTAGTCTCTGTTACTAGTATAACATTATTTTGCTTTATGGAATATAATTATTCACAAGTCACACACTTCCGTCTGGGTCTCTGCATACAGCCTAGATTGTTATTTAATAGCCTGCTTCAGGAAGGCTTTCTTTCTGGTTCAAACCTAGATAGACTATACAAGGATTTAGCTATTTGACAAAAAAGCAGTTACTGTCTTCTCAATTAAATCCAATTTGTTCATTCCTTCTGGACTACATTTCCCTTCCTTCTTCAGAAATACCCAGTAGTTGGGTGTGGGGTTGAGAAAATGGGACAATTAATTGTTTCTATGCTATAATGTGTCCCAGAAAACTGGAAACAATCCTGTCATCAGTGCCCAGGAGAGTGTCCCTGTTAGTTTTACAATCAATCAATACATTTTTAAAAAATGCTGCTTGGTCCCAGTTTTATGGCTACTGAAGCTACCACCTGAAAAAGGTATCACACAGATAACCTGACACCTGTCCTTCAGACAACATAATTCATAAGACTGGTCAAATGTTTCTACTCTCCCCATCATACTAGCAAGCAAGGTGATCATCTGTTCCAGAACACCCCAGGCTAACCACACTTTAACACTAATATAGCTAGGGACAACAAGGAATACCTGTGCTTAGAATCACTGTTTAGTAATCATTGTACAGTACATTTCTAAACTAAGAATAATTATAAAAAACATAGAAGCAATGATAATTCATATACAAGATTTAATGGCTGGGCTGCTTTATTAAATAAAAAATCTGTTTAAAATATACAGCTTCTCATCTACTTGCCCTTTCTCAAAATAGAAATCAAAATGAATATAATGTATTAAATTCAATCATTCTGAAAAAAAATTGTGCATCTTGAACTATCATTCCAGTAACTTGTCAGATAAAAAGAAACAACAGCTCTTTTCTAACTCCAAAGGTGAGTTGGTTAACTAAAGGCAGTGCTTTTTTTGTGACGGTATGGCCTGGAACGGCATACTGTCACCTATTTTCCCAGCACACAGAAAAGGAATGGCATTTCCCCCATGCATACCGGCACCTGTTTTCCTAGGGTGGCTTGGCTCCTGACGGAAGCCTGCTTGGGATGCGAGGCATTTTTTTTCTGGCTACCAGCGCGGTGTTTTGGATTTTAAAGGGGCTGCATTTCGGCCCCCAGTGCGGCATTTTTTTTTGCTCAACAAGTTCCCCCCCCCGCCCCACGACTTTGTCCTGGAGTATCGGCACCTTTTTTCTTACCAAAAAAAAGCACTGACTAAAGGTATGATGTTAAACCAGCTTAGCTAAACCACTGCAACTCTATATGTGGACATATTCTCTATTGGTTTAAACCCGCTTCCACTGGTTTAGCTTGTCCCAGCTTCAACCAAAGTAGAGGGTGCACATACTAAGGTCATGTCTACATTACAGACACTACAGCGACTCAGCTTCAGTGCTAGATACTTAAACTTCCTATCTGTTGGTATAGTATGTCATTGAGGTTAATCCACCACGATAAGCAGTGGTGATGCAGTAATATGACCTTCCCAAGCAGCACTAAGCCACGATTGATGTGCTGAGGTCTACTCAGTGTGAGTGCAGTCAATTTATATTGACCCTAACAGCCCTCCAAGTAGCTGTCCCACAATTCCCAACACTGACCGCTCTGCTCACAATTGTCAACTCAACTGCCCAGGTGTCACAGAGACCTGAAAGCCCTGCCTCGCCTCTTCCTGATGGTCCAGCTTGATGGGCACACCTAGCAGCCTGCAATCATTGTGGGCAATTGCCCAGCTGAAGATGCTAGCTACATACCCAACTTGGAGTATGAAGGAGATATTGAATCTTCTGGGCCTATGGCAAGAAGAGGATGTGCTGACAGAGCTACAGGCCAGCTGTAGAAATATGGGTATCTATGCACAGATGCCAGAGGGGCTGCAGGAGAAGAGGTACATAGGTTGGCAGCAGTGCTGACTGAAAGTGAAGGAACTGCATACCGTAAGCCTGGGGAGGCCAACAGTTGATTAGGTAATGAGTCACAGATCCACTGCTTTTACAAAAGCTTCATTCCAGACTTGGCAGAAACCCCACCAGTATCCCACATGACAGCCAGACTTGCATGCGTCTATCATGAACAGTGAGGACAAGTAGGAGGAAATAAGACCAAGAATTGGTCATGAGCCAGGACCTGTTTGAGACTCTAATGCAGTCCAATCAGTCCCAGGAGTAGCACATAGGCAGGCCCAATGCAGGGGAAGCAACCTCAAGAAAGCTTGTAAATGTATTTCCCGTTTGTTCCAGAACAAAGAGAGGTAGAGTTATCTGCTTTTCATTCCCCTGTACAAATAGGCGGCTGGGTATGTAGAACAGTTTGTTATGTACTTTGAGATGTCCTTGGAATTTCACAAGAGATTTCAATAAAACTTTCACAGAGGTTCTTTGCAATATTCTGACAAATTTCTAAGGCTGACAGCCTTATTTCTTCCTCCTCAGTGGGACACTTTCCCACACCACTTGGTGATAACTTTGGCAGGGACAATTGCAGTAAACTAGCTAGCATCACACGGGCTCAGGCAGCTTCAGGATGCCAGCAGCAGCCATGCTCTCGGTGCTGTTGTTGCTCTCTGGAGTGAGATATCAGCTAAAATCACTGCACGTGGAAAATGGTGCCAATACTCAGTGCCACTGCCCTGTTCTCATGCAACTGGTCTCATGCAACTAAGCAATTCCTTCTTCATTTCCTTTGCCTTTGGCAGGCCATACTTACCAGGACTGAAGCTGCGAGTGGTGTAGTACACAAGCAAGAGTGTCCATAAGCTAGTCTTATTTGAAACATATGAGAAGGGAGGGAGTTCTGAATCTTTAATTTTTGTTTTCCATTGTGATTATATTGATAGCGTTACCTCTGTGTGTTTTATCTGCAGCTGCTGCCTTGAGGGGGCTCTCCTTCCACTCGCAGAATGCCTGAGCCAGATAAGGAGCAGAGAGAGGAGGACTTGGGATGACATTCAGTGAGATCCCGCAAACCAGAGTGCACCAGACTAGAGTAGAGGGCCTGGAGGGTGAATGTTGTTAACTGTATGATGAAGGAAAGAGCAGACAGAGGAAGGCCCAGGAGGAATCACATCAACAAAAAGAGAGGAAGATGCACCAGGACACAATGGGATTTCTCCAGCAGCAAACACAGATGCTGCAGATTCTTGCAGATCTACAGGTTCAACTATCATAGGTTTGCCTCCCTTTATAGTCCATGGAGAGCTCTATTATATCATCTTCCTGCATCCCTCCTCAAGCTTCCATATCGGGGTCATGTCCCTACCCCTACCACTGCACACTTGGGGACATTAAGGGCAACCACAGCTTCACATACATTGGGCCGGAAAAGAGTCACCGTTGCTATATCTGTAGCAAAAAGGACATGAATGTTGTCTTCCCTTCCTAAACGCTATTCCATACGTTTATTAAATTTTACATTTATTTACTTTTAACTTGCACAGAAACTTTGCAGTGTTTTTGTTACTCAAAATTGTATTGTTTGGAAAACAATTAATCTTTATTAGTTCATGATATATGCTTCAGAATGCTTAACAGTGCTGAAAGCACCCACTTATTATTGTACAATGTAACTCCTCATAGGATCAGTGAAAAAAAATAACATAATCACAAATGTATAGCATGCATCACAAAATTAATAGGTGCATTGATTGTATTATATTTATAGGTGTACACCAACTGCCAAATAGTGTCTAATAGGTCCCAAAACAGCATGGTCACGCAGAGCACATTATACCACTAATCACTACTCTGGCTTACCATTCAAGTGCTCTTTCAAAGTCTGCCTGAGCACTATAGCTCCACACTGAGCTCTTAGAATAGTCCATTTGTCTGGCAGTTCAGAATCTGCTGACAGCCACCCCAACTCCATTCCTGCGGCAACTTTTCCCATTTTGCTTCACAATTATTATTATGCAAGACACAGCAGGCATCTAACACCACTGGGATGATTTTTTCCACTGATACCCAATCTTATAAGTAAACACCATCAGCAGCCCTTCAATCCAGGAGGAGCACATTCGATTGTCATTCTGCATCTGCTGAACCAGTAGGTGAATATTTCCTCGCTGCTATCGAAGTGGCCAATGTATGTCTTCATAAACCAAGGAAGCAAACAGTAGGCTGGTTCCCCAAGATCACTATTGGCATTTCAACATCACCAATAGTGAGCTGCTGGTTGGGAAAGAAAGTCCCTGCCTGTAGCCTTCTGAATAGTCTGTGAGCATCAAGCACCTTCCCTGACAAGACAACGATAATGTCAGTGAAGCATCCTGGTGATCCACCAATGCCTGAATAACCAGAGAGAAGTAGCCCTTTCTATTAATGTACTCTGTGGTAAGGTGGGCTAGGAGAAAGTAGGAGTGCTATCACACACTGTTCAGGAACCCCACTGCTGCAAATCTATCCTCAGTGCCCTGCACACTGCCAAGAGTCATGCATAGCAGGAGAGGATTAATACCATGCATATGTGTATGACAATGTTTCCTAAGAGTGGATTTTTCAACTCCAGAATGATTCTCACTTATCAGTAGCAATCTGTTGTGGCAAACTTCCAAAGTGCAAACACCACTCGCTTCTCCACTTCAGTGCAGCTCTCCTTTTGGTGTCCCTGCACTGGAGGACAGGGGCAAGCTTGGCATATAAATCTAGAGATGTGACTTTATGCATCCGAAAGGTCTGTAGCTACTGTGCATCATCCCAAGCCTACATTATGTGATCCCACCAGCTGGTGGTCATTTCTCAGGCCCAGCAGCAGAACTCCACCACCTGCAGCTGCTCCAGGACTATTACCAACAACCTTGAATTAGTTCTCACTGTGTCCCACAGTGATCAGTCCTTAACAAATTTGTAACGTTTCTCACGGATCTGGCTCTTTCTTGTGACTCTGCAAAAAACGGAGAATCGTGCACCCTGTGACTGCAACGTTCACGACAATAGTGTAGAGCAGTACAGGCTCCATGCTTCCATCAGAGATGGCAGATAGGGAGGTGGGCTGCACCACTTTGTGGGATTTTAAAAAAAAAAGCTGCAAAAATTATGGGCTACAGTTGATTTTGCAGGATGGAGAGCTGCATGCTGGGAAGTTGACTCCAGAAGCTTTCAGTTGCCTCTGTGTGAATTGTTTCTGCCTTACCATGCATTGTCAACATTTCGCAAAGGCAGTGCTGGTTGGTGGTAACCCATCCATCATGCACCACACTGTGTATTGACAAAAGCACACATGATGAGTAAGTATGTGAACGGTTAACTAGCAAGCATCACTCTTACTGGATGATGCTTACTGGTTACGGTTAACCGGTGGGGGCTGCTTCAGCCCCTCAGGGCATGTCGTGGGTAGGGAGTGCTCCAACCTGGCCAGAGCAGCTCCCATCCACGGTGTGCCCAGCTTGGGTGCTCCACTGGCAGGGGCGACCACCCTGACCAAAGCTGCCCCAGCCTGTGGGCCCCCTCCGCCTGTCCCCATTTAAACAGTTAACTGGTTAAACATAATGCTTAATTGGTTAAATCCCTAATGGTGAGTATGAGCAGAGCTGACGGCAGGATCATACATGCACACATGCAATTGCTCTCTATACATATAAAAACCTTTTCTGTGGAATGGCAGAGTGATGTCATCATGTCACTCTGTGTCCTGCCTGCCTCCTCCCTCCCTCCACTTTCCCCAGTGCTCAGGGGCAGGTGCCACATAGCCTCTGCATGGGAAGAACAGAGTGGCCCAACTGTGCAGGGACACCTGCGACATAGGAGCCACCCCGCATTGGGGGCCCATCCCACCTACCCTCCTGGGTGTGATTCACCTGCACCCACCCAGAAAGGCTGGATCCTGGGGATCCTGTAGAGATGAGATGAGCTCCCAACACCCCACCCTACCTCTGAGGGAGAAGCACCAGAGACCCAGGATCCCAGCTCCTCACCGGCTCACAACCCCGGCCTGCAGCAAAAGGTAATGTCTACTCCCCATGGCCGTTTTTCCGACAAAACTTGAGGAATGTCCACACTGCAATTGCGGTCTTCCGCAAGAAAATCGAAAGAACAGAGGGTTTTTTCCGGCACTGGTAATCCTCATTCTACGAGGAAGAAGCCTTTTTGCAAAAGAGCTCTTTCACAAAATGGCGTGTGTGAATGGGGAAAAGGGAGTTCTTGCAGAAGAGGAAAGGAAAAAGCACAGGTGCCCTGGTGGCCACTCTGTCCATAGCAATCACAGCTCACATGTGAGAGAGTGTCCATTCAGTCTGCATGCTATCTTTTGAAAAAGCAGATCGCTTTTTTGATGCACTTTTGCAGCATGGATGCTCTCTTTCGGAAGAAGTTTTTTTGGAAGATCTCTTATGAAAAAACTTCTTCTAAAAGAAGCCTGCAGTCTAGACGTAGCCCTGGTGTCTCCTCTGAGGCGTCCCCTCCCCAAAACATGCTCTGAGCCATGGGTTCTGGCTCGGCACTGCACGGGGGAGAGGACGGGGGCGGAGGGAGCAGTTTTCTCGTTCTAGTCGCTGTGGGAGCCTGGAGCTGCCGCAGCCTCTCATAGCCTGGTCTCCAGCACCCATGGTGGCGCCTGTTTCCAGTTGAGCCATTTTCAACCACGCAACCAACAGCCTGGAACCAGGGCTGCTGCATGTGGGACCACCAGGCCGGGTTCACTGGGGGCAGAGCGGGCTGGACCAGGTGACTGATGGGGCTTGGAGCGGGTTGGGGCCCACTATGTCACTGATGTGGAGTGGGACAGGAGGGGTTGGGCCAGACTAGCAATGGGGGTGGGGAGCCCTGCCAGGCTAGCGACAGGCGAGGCAGTGCAGGCTAGCTCGGGTGCGTCTGGGTTTGTGATGGACTGGTCGCTGAAGGGGGGAAGGGTGGAATGGGTTGGCTTTAATTAGCAGTCTCTGGAGCTAAGTTGAGGACAGGACCGAGCGCATCAGTATGACCCACCGGCTGGTGCCCGTTCCCCTCCGCATGCAGTCCATGCCTAGGTACTGGAAATGGGGGTGCTGCTGCATCCTCTGCTTTGAAGTGGTTTTCATCATTTGCAGGGCTTACAGTTTGGGCCAATGGCTCTCAGCACCCCCACTACAGGGACTGTACCCGCCCCCATCCCTGTGTGTCCCATGCGCTGTGGCCGTAGGCCCCGGCATCTGATCATGCTCTTAGCCATGCCCGGCTCAGACCCATTTCCCCTTTGCACACACGGGGTGATGTTCACCTGCAAGCTCTTCACCCTGGTGTTGGTGGTGCAGCCCCCACCAGGTGTTGCTGGGCATGAAGAAATGTGGATTCGAGGCTGGGCGATGGAATGGATTTGGGAGCAATGTGCAACCAGGCGAGACCATAGAGCAGGCAGCCCACAGATGAGACAGGCAGGTTGCTGCCTGGGTACACATGCACTGTGGGGGTGTGGGAGGCAGGACCAGGGGAAGGCTGGGGCTGATTGAGGTTGCGGCAGCTACGGTGGCCAGTGAGAGTGGGGGGTGGAGGAGAACCACGGCTGGCGCAGCTAGGGGTGAGAGAAAGGGGTAGAGTTGGGGCTGGCCCAGCCTCAGCCTGGAGGTCGGGGGTAAAGGGGGCAGGCCAGGGTTGTCACACCTTGCCTGGCCCTCCCTGGTGGCCAGAGGGAGAGCTGGGGCTGCCTACCCCCACAAAGGGGGGTTGGCGAGTGTAGCGAGCAGGGGGTGCAGCCTCCTAGTACTAATTATAGTAGCTTTATGCTGATGTAACTTGCACTGGCAAAAGTTCAGTGTGCAGACACGCCCTAAGTCTCTATCACAAGGATTGAATGTGCCAAAATTGCCTTGGTTTTTGTGCCTGTACCATGCAGACATATTGGTGTCTAGAAGCAGAGAAACAATTAATGATTATGTAACATATCTCAGATACTTTTTGCTACTAGCTTAGGCTAGTATTTTTTCTAATGGGGAAAGCAGAAGTGGAAAGACTTTAGGGACTACTTAAGCACTAATTAGAATATCAAGTTCTTTGCCAGTGTTGTGTAAGAGGTCAGGCTAACCGTTCCTTCTGGACTTAAAATCTATATGTCTATATTAAAAAATTATTTCCTACCTTTTAGAAACACTTTTCACCAGGAGACCCTCCACATCTATTTCAGAATCCAGAAGTTTACTTTTCCAGCCTTTCCCACAACATTTTGCAACCCAGCATTGCAGAACTTACCAAGATATGGCACCAATATAGGGATGTAAAATCCCATTTAATTGGTTAACCGATTAAAGGGAGGGGATGGGGAGCTGCTGCAGTCTGCTGCTCTGGATGCCGGAGCAGCTCCCTCCTGCAGAGCGCCAGGGCCTGCAGAGGACAAAGGCTGTGCTGGACGCCGGAGCAGCCCGTCTCTGGAGGATCCATCATGGGGCTGGAGCAGCACTCTGCCCCTGGCAGGTGGGGAGCTGCTCCAGTCCACACTGGTTAACCAGTTAAACATTCATTTCCCTACACCAATCCCTTTATTTCTGACCTTTGTGAGGCCCTGCGGTATATGACCAACAATCCAGTCGAAGTTTTTGTATAGCAGCACAGAGCCAATTTCCCTGTGACAGAGATCTTTACATTTTCATTGCTACCACGCCTGAAACTTAGCAAAAGAAAACATCTGGCACTCAGGTGAAATATACATTCTAAAAAGCAGGCGGATAAAGTCTTTCCTTGGAATGCTTTTTTTTTTTTTTTTTTTTTAAAGGTGCCTTTTGATAATATATTTTAAGTATCTGGAGAGAAGAGCCATCACTCTGGTTCTCCCTGAAATTCCTTCTTAAGACTCAGATGTACCTTTATGCCCATACTAAAGTACCTAGTAATAGCCATCATCTTGTCTGTAACAGATGATTAGTGATTCATTAAATATCTCTTGCTCACATATTTAAAAGAAAACCACGATGACAGAAAATTATACAACTAGCTAATATTTACAATCCTGCCTTTCTATTACTGCTACACTTGTCCTCACTCACTTGCATTGAGACCTTTTCCCACATGTTACAACCTGTTCCAATCCAGATTGTAAACTTTTGGGGGCATTATCTGTCATTTATTTGATATTTGTGCAGCACAACAGGGCTGAGGGGAGCTCTGGACCTTACTGCACTAATACTTTTTGAAACAGTATTAGATCAAAGCACATCAATGAAATGTTAATGAATGTTAGCACAGTCCACATGGACAGGTAGTCTGTGGCAAGATAGTGTGGGATAGAGTCACATCCTCTTGTGCCACACATTAACGGTTAATGTAGAGAAGCCCTTAAAATACTACTAGAAAAGAACAGTAAAACTATCAACAACAATACAAAAATATTGTCACTAATTCAGAAAAGGCAAAATAACAAACATTCTATTCTGCATTTGGAAAGAAGCTGAATGACTTATTCACATCCTGTAGTGATCATCAAATACTTTCTAATCCAGCAGTAACTACCAGAGGATATTAAACAGCAAGTAGTAAAGTTAAATATTTTAAAATCTGCTGGAATGGCAACTTTCAATCAAGAGTTAAAGAGTTGGCTGAACAGCTTTTTGAACTTCTGAAACTCTTTTCCAGCAAATCCTGGGGCACTGAAGATGATCTACAGCACTGGAAAGAAGCTCACGTTGTGCCAATATTTAAGAGGATAAATGGGATGACTCTGGAAGTAAACACTGGAAGTATTCTGTATGAATAATTTCTCCTCAAGAAAACTGAAGCTATCCAATGGATATTCAGTAGCTTTTAATACTTTATAATTAGGCCTTCTTTTCCTGAGATCCAAGTAAAATGAAAATTCAGTCCTCACTTTACTGAAACTTGCAACTTTGCTATGGAAGAGGCTGGAACTTGCACAGTAAGACTTGTGTTAAAATGTGTGGAGGGAGAGAGAAAGAGAATGTGCAAGTGTGTTTAGAAGAAGTGTGATCTTGCATGCTGAACACAAGACTGGGAAAAAAGAACCCATGAGTTCTAATCCTGACGGTTACTGACTTGCTTACTGGGCAAATCCTTTGACCAAAGTATTTTTTTTGTATTTCCATCAGTAAAATTAGATTATACAAGACGCCCTTACCATCACACAGGAATGTTGTGAGGATTAGTCAATGAACACATTGGTTGCTTTTAAGATAGAAGCATTAACTGTTATCAAATGCTACCACACTAGGGGCTCATCTACACTACGTGGAAGATTCGAAAGAGGATATGCAAATTCCATGGGAATCTGCATGTCTTCTTCCAATCTCACTTTCGAAAGTGAAAGTAATCAAGACACTTTTTTTTTCAGCAAACCCCCCCCCCCTTTTCGAAAAGCCACTTTTCCTCAAAAGAATGAGGTTTACGCAGCTTTTCGAAAAAGGAGGGGGTTGCCGAAAAAACCACGTCTTGATTACGTTCACTTTCAAAAGCTCTGCTTTTGTAAGTGAGATTGGAAGAAGATATGCAAATTCCCGTGGAATTTGCTATCTTCTTTTTGAATCTTCTACATAGTCTAGATAAGCCCTAGTTCGTTAAATGAACTTTTTACCTTCTCGGGCTTCAGTAAACGTTTCCTGTTCTGCTTTGGTGGATGTTTACTGTGTATTACAACTTTATGCATAATGCCATGCGCTGGACTTTGGTTGATTTACAGAAGGCCATCTGTTGGCACCGTGAAGGATGTGTATTATGGATACCAAGTGTTTTGTCACAGGGTCTATAGAGCTCTGGTGGTTTGGCAGCCAAAGTGTTAATGAAGCAGCTGACAGGTAGTCTTTACAGAAGCAGTGGAGTGGAAGGACCTGGTTTTCACTATAACTCTGGACAGGGGCTTTTGGAGAAAAAGGTCCTAAATCCAGCAAGCCTTGGATTGATCAGTCCCCGCTAGAGCCATGAAACCTCTGACTCCCCATAACCCTGAGGGGGCCAGAGACTACTGAGGACCCCACCAGGAGGACCTGGGCCATGCCAATCACAGACTTGGGCATAAAAACATAAAATGGATGGAGCCAGGTTAAAGTAGCTCCCCATCTCACCATATGGGGGGCCTTAACAATGGGACCCCATATTACCTACTTGCCCAACACAAGCCAATATGATGAAGTGCTTACATGCAGGTTACTATTTTGTAGCACTAGAACTAGGAACATTTCACTGGAATATTGTAATATGAACACTGGAAAATGTGAACTAGGAAAATTTCACTGGTCTGTAATGTGGTTTGTAGAACATAGAACAAAAGACTGCATTTGACTATTAATTATTTGGATAGCAATAGCACCCAGAGATGCCAAACTAGATCAGGACACTATTATGCTAGGTACTACACCTGAACATAGTAAGAAAGGCTCTTGTCCCAAGGAATTTAACACAGAAATAGGCAGGACAAAGAGAAAAAGTTACTCCTCTTTCAGTTTTACAGAGGGGGAACTGAGGGATAGAGAGATTAAATGACTTGCTCAGGGTCACACAGGGAACCTGTGTAAGGATATGTCTGCATAGCAGCCAAGAGGGCGCTTCCCAGTGTGGGTAGACAAACTCACTAGCTCTGCTTGAGCTAACATGCTAAAAATAGCATCATGGCTGGTGGGCACAGGCGTTGGCTCGGACTAGGTGTGTGAGTACAATCCTGCCTAAACCCTCAGGTCTGAACTCAGGGGCTAACCCTAGCTGCTGTGGCTACTGTATGCGAGCACGCTCAAGCAGATCTAGCATGTGTCTGTATTCCCCCTGAAAGCACCCTCCCAGTTGCTGTGTCCACATATTCTAAGAGCCAGAAACTAAATCCAGATATCTTTGGTCAGAGGCCTTAATTACAAGCGCCCTTCGTCTATATACCTGAAGACAAGGTAGTTTCTTAAGATTTAAAACACAAATTCAGCCTTCATTTACATTCTCACAACTCCACTGTGCTCAATCAATCTGAGTAACACTGACAGTGTCACATTAAGACATAAGAGGATGGCCTCAAAGATCTCACAGCCTAAGTGCACATACAATACCATCTGTGCTGAAAAAGACCTAGAGGACAGCAATTTTCACAGACTATACTTTGCTCTATGCCATCCTGCAGAGCACAGAGCATACCACTAGCACCTAAATAATATTGGTCAGTGGTACCTGGTGCCCAGAACAAGTGGCAGAGGTGTAGGCAACAAACCCTCATTGATTTTAATTAAGCCATCACTGGGCACTAATGAAAATCCTAACCTTACTATTAAGCATATTTTAAGATTTGTCTAAGTGATGTCAGATGGCCCATAGGCTCCATGGATCTACGTTACCAAACTCAAGACATTTCACTTGCTCCATATCTCAGAGACGTAAACTTCATATGATACATCAGGAAGGTGAACTTTCAATCTTCCTTCCTCCTAGAGCTTTTATTTATTACCATGCAACCGGGCATCAGGTTTGATATAAATATGAATATAAACAACACAGCACTTATTCCCCATTCTCCCCCCACCCAGCCCCAGAGCAAATCCATGGGCTTATCTTATCTATTCGGAAGAGAAGAAAACACATTCTGTAGAGGACCATGAGATACACAGGTTTTTTAAAAAAACATACAAAGAAACAAGTGCAGACTATTCAGCTGTCCACTCTAATGGTACTTACCATGGTTTATCCCTTGATATTTTTGAAGGAAAGACTGTGTGCTGTTTGCTAGTGGAGGTAAGTAGATTGTCTTTGGGCGTTTTGAATGGCTTTGAGTTGTTGCTGACTAGATTATAGCCGCTGATACAGGATTTCTGTTTAATTTGTACTAGTGATGTCCTAGAATTGGAGGGTGGAGAAGCTGGAGATGGGGAAGGTTTACACATTGAACTGTGTCTTCTTTCTGTAATGGAGAAATAATAAAATTTAAAGCACTTCACAAGCAAAAACATTAAATAAAAGCAGTTAGAAAAGATGAATTCAACACTGAATTCATGAGACTTTCAGCACGCCACATTACTCTAGTTAATCATTATTGAAATTCATCATAATGCCAATGGGTAAATATTAAACAGAAAAACAACTCTATAGAGTGCTCTGAAGATTGTAAAGCACTATGTAAGTGCTAAATAGCAATACTTAACACTCACTTAACATTTTATCAGGAGATCTCAAAGCATTATACAAACATTTGAGAAGTTGTCAACATCTTTGTAAAGTACAATAAGCAAAAATATTACTGTACCGAACTTTTAGTACCAAAGGGAAAATGGAGGCACTGAGATCCTTAATAAACTGTTCAATTCTCAGATGACTCACCTAAGGATCCATTAATTTCCTAGGAACCTGCTTGTGATGGACGTGAGGCTGCTTTGTAATAATTTATGAATAGTGTGTGTGACTTAGGTATTGGAATGTTTACTATATGAACATGCTGGTTTACTTTAATTGTGGGCTGCAAGGAAAACAAACAGAAAGAACAAAGGCTCAAGATAAGCCACCTCTCTAGAAGGTTATTAAAAGATAATGCCCAAACTATTGGAAATGAAGAATCTATCTCCAGGCTTCAGCCAAGTTATGAAAATGTGTTTGCTATGTGGGGCCAATGCTGGGCCTACATGAGCAAAAGGACTATAAAACAGTTAGGAAGACACTATCCAGAAGTCAGGCAGTTGTTGGAGAGCTGTTCAGCCTGACACCCAGGACCCACAGTGGGGTGGTTGAAGAACCCAGTTCTGCCTACCCCTCATTACAGGGTGTAAAGCTTCAGTTAAGTTAGATATGCACGTAAGACAGTTTAAGAATCTTTTTTTTCTCTAAATGCTTCATTCTTAACTGCTCAGAGTAAACAATACTTGGTTTAAGAAATCTGTCTGACCACTATGTACCACTGGTCACAGACCCCTGAAGGGAAGAACTATAGGTGCTAGCTACTCAACAAAGGATACTCAAGGTACTGTAACCCGGGGCCCACTTTAATAGTGGGAGAACTGCAGAATTCCATATCCCAGGAGAGGCAAAGGCAGAAGGCCTGAGACCTGTATGGATGCACTCAGGGGACAGAGTTTGCCAACTTAAATGTAGATTCTAGAAGAGGCTGTAGCACACATGGGTCCTTGGCCCATGAGAAGAGATGCTGTATTGGAACTGTTGTCAACACTAAGTCCTGACTGGTCCTTTCTCTTCCTTACTTGAAGTCATCCCTTTTCTTGGCCTGCTATTTCACAGTGAGCCAACTCCCTGTGCTGACTGCTCCTAAGGCCCTATTCAGCCCGAAAGCAGAAGGCATGTACTTGCAGCTGCAGAGTCTAAGGCTAGTGGGAATCTTCCAGCCAGAGCAGTTTTGTGCGGAAAGGCAGCATACCAGCACTTGCTAGCTGACCAGAGGGTACTTTGCCAGATCCCAGGATAATTTTTCCACCTACCTCCCAGAGGTGGTGCTAAGTCCAGAGATGCAGGAGAAAGAAAAAGGGTGAGCTGAGTGTTATCCAGTGAGGAGGAGCAGGAGACAAAAGTGCTCATTCTCAGTAGCTCCATGTAATTTACTTAGAAGGGATACATTCATCCCTTCTAAGGGTTATGTAGCAGATCAGTGACAGAAATGGAACTCTTTGGGTTCCCAATCCCAAACTCTAGCTGCTCCTCCACAGTTCCTCTCCCTTAGCACCGTTATTATTAAAATAGTATAAATATGTTGCTTTCAGATTCCATGTGGTAAAAATAATTCCCTCCCCCCAATGTTAACAAAGAGACTCTACATTAGTTTAGTTGATTGCTGTAAAATAATTTGCTTCTGTGCTGAGAACCTGTAAGTTAAATTTAGGCACAGAATACCAGGAAACAGTTTGTGTCTAAACCCCTCAAATAAGGAGTCTAAAATGAAAAATCCGAAAGAATGCTACCTATTGCACTACTATCCAATGCCATTCCATTAACAAAAAGCCTATTTACAAGAGTTACTCAAACCAAACAATTTGCATTTAAATAACTAATTGTGCATATGAAGAGTTACACTTTCTGGTTTTGGTATTTCAACACTCTTTAAGCATAGCCTTCTAGGATAGGGTAAAAAACATGAAAATACTTTGGCTGGCATATGACCATTGTCAGGAATAATCACCTATGACTTAGACTGTAACAGGAAGTTGTTCCACATCTGTTCCCAGACTCACTCTGCCTATAAAGGTTCAATCCAGCTCTCCCTGAAGTTATGGCAATTTTATCACCAATTTTAGTTGGAAGCAAGATAAATTCTGAAATGTCACCAGTACAGTAATTCCTCATTTAACACGTACCCGCGTAACACGTTTTCGCAATAGCACGATTTTTTTTTTTTAGGGAATGTTTTTTGAATTACACGACCGTTCACGGAATAACATGATTTCCTCAGCCAGCCCATTGCCGGCGGCTGTGTGGGGCTTCCCCCGCCTCCCTGCAAAGTGGCAGAGGGTTCGCCACTCGCCGCGCAGTTCCCCGCTGACTCCCCCTTGCCAGACGCCTTGCCCCCTTCTCCTCCGCCCCCGCTTGCAGGCCGGCGGCTGGGTTTCCCCAGCTGGCCCATCGCCGGCAGCTGCCTGGGGCTTCCCCTGCCTCCCTGCAAAGCAGCGGAGGGTTTGCCGCTCGCCGCACCGTTCCCCGGTGACCCCCCCTCGCCAGACGCAGTGCGGGTCCCGGAAGACCCGTCACAGGGCATATTCCCAACCCAATTCCCCTCCCCTCTCCTCCCCTTTCCTTCCCCAGAGCCAAACACCTCCCCTCCCTGCTGTAACCCCCAACCTTATATCCCAGTCCCAAAAGACACCACTGCTTGAAACACAACCCCCACCTTTTCCATTATTTTCAATGGGATAATTGACCCTGCATAACACGTTTTCACTTAACACAATCATTTTCTGAAACGTATCTATAGAGTTAAATGAGGAATTACTGTACTACTAATTTCCAATAACCAATGGCATGGCCCACTACTGAAGAAGGAAAGAATAAAATAGTATCTATGGTAGACAAATGTCCAGGCAGTGCTTAGGAACTATATGCTGAATACTTAAAGGTGGTGTGCAAAGGGGGACAAATGTGAAGGTGTTCTCCTTTTTCTTCCCAAGAGGTATACTAATTTTTGTTTTATCACGTATAAAAGTGATTAGAAAAGATTCTTTTCCATCCACCCCAATTTTTTCCTTGCTTATTCTTTACAGTGGTCATTATATACTTTGATGCCTGGAAAGCCAATGCAATTTTGATATTACAAGAACTCAACAAAAGAGAATTTTAGTCAGAATGTTTTAAACATTTTTGCTTTTGTTAAGACACTTATTTTACATCAATGACAATACAACACTTTGAATAAAGAAAGTCTCTATTAAAGAGTTAATATCCCCACCACACCCCTTCAGGTAAATATGCCTTGAGATCTTCCAAGGTCCTCCCACAGCTCAAGAAACACCAGATTTGACATTTGTTTTTTTTAAATACAATAAAAAGGAGTGAAAGAAAAACTTGTAAAACATCAGTAAGTTAAAAGAGGGCACAAGCTCAAATTTTTAAAAAAATCCTTGTCTGATCACCTTCTGATTTTGTATCTCAGATTTCTGACAACAGTTTTACCTACAATAAGTCATTTTTGAAAGGCACTGTAAACACTGTTTTCTATAGTGTTTTATTTAGTTAAATCACATTAATTATTTTATGCATTTTGGTTGTAGAGCAGTGTTAACATCCTGCAATTTTTACTGCAGATATTTTAATTTAATCTACCTGGTTCTGCCAAACAAAAAAAATTGAATTATTTTCTAGATTTTACTAGTAGCCTCTTGAGATTCTGAAGACAGGGTGCTGTAATTTAGCCAATTAAACATTCCTACAATGACAGACTCCTTGTAAATTAAAACTGCTGTTTACTCCTTAAATATTCAGCATGGACTGTTCAGACTATCACTGCAGTTAATCGTCTTGTCTTGCCTTTTAGAAAATGATACTGTTAAGTATTATACATAATACAATGTATTATACATTAAGTATTATGTATAATACATGATACTGTTAAGTATTATACATAATACATAATAGTAGTTGAGGGAAATATATCTTGCTTATAGAAAATTTAAATGAATCTCTGGGGAAAAAGACACTTTGGTGATTTTACAGATACTGACCATTTAGGATGATCAATATTTTGGAGTCCTCTAAAGAATCACATGCATGAGCAGCTTCAACTTTTTTTGTGGTCCTTGTTATATGTAATTTTCACTCAAGCAAAAATTTTGGAAAGTTTTTGATGGAACAAATCAATCAATTAATTCCCAACAGCGAAGCAATACATTTACATTGTAATTTTCAACGTATGTGAAATGTCGGAAATAAAGAGCATAATGTTAATATGCAATAGTTTATCCTTCAATTTTTAGAATGCATGTGTTTGGGGGAGGAAAGGAAAGGGTTTTAGGGTACTAAGACAATTTTAATGTTTTAGTAAAGCTTAACATTCTTGTGATCAGAACTGACTCTTACACCTGGCATTTTCTTCCATATCTTTGAATATCTACAAACAAACGATGGCTATAAGTAGCCTTCCACATTTTCAACAACAACTTGGAGAATTACCAGAAATATTACTTGGCCTCAGCTGCAATTACTTTAAGAACTGCTGGATAAATAAAAGAAAAAAATACACTTCCCTATACATATGAAAAAATGAAGATCACGCCCATTGTCATACTCAGTTGCCTAAACAGAATGGCTACATTCTTCCCTTTACAAGTATCTGAAAATTAAACTTGGCTGTTGAAGCTTCTTCTCTTTTTAAATTACATTTCAATTGATTTGTGTGAAGTGCACACAAAAATGCACATAAAATTTATACTCTCAAATAAGGTATTTGCACACACACAATTATCCAATAAGGATGTAACAGGTCATTTGGGCATGTAAAAACGGGATTTCTACAGGCCCCTGTGGTTACTGTATATGCAAATTAGACAAATAAGTGCACATGAATTTATAAGTTATACAAGCCCCAGAGCAGGAGCCACACCAATCTGCGTACAGAAATGATGGAGGCCATGGACTGGGCCACCAAAGCTGCTCTAGCTGCCACTGTCCCCTCATCACCCAGCACCTTGAACTCCTTTCTAGGCTTCTCCAGTAGACAGGACTCAAACTTGGCCATTGACTGCCACATGCTTAAGTCATATTGGGCAATCAAGGCATGGTTGTTAGCCACCCACAGCTGGAAACCGGCAATTGAATAAAGTTTGTGCCCAAACAGATCCAGCGTTTGGAGTCTTTATTTTTGGGAGTAGGGGCAGGCTGGCCTTGTTGGTCTATGGTTGACACATTCTACCACAAGCAAAGTTGGGAATAAGTAGGTGTACAGGTAGTCAATCTTTAACCAGGACAAAATATTTACCTTCCACCCTCTTGGAGACGGGGGGAACCGAAGAAGGTGTCTGCCATCCTGCCTTTGCTATCTTGGTGACTCCTTCGTGGAGTGGCAAGGTGACCCCAGCTGGAGCCACCTGTCGGACTATGCCAAGGAGGATTGTTGGTAAGTTCCTCCACCTCCTCTGCCTGGAGGTCCAGGTTTGCGACCACCCACTTCATGAAGTCCTGATGCATCCTGTTGTCATCCTGTGAGACCACCAGAACGGGAGCCACTATGGCCTCATCTGGGGAGGAGGAAGAGGCCTGCACTGTCTGTTCTTCCTCAGGAGGTGACTGCTGGCTCTCAGCCTCCTCCTGTATCGTTGGGGTGCCCGGTCTCGCCAACCTCAGTACTGGGGGCTGGCTGACAGGTGGTCTGGAGTGAGTATCTGAGGCTCCAACTGCGTAATTTGTGGCTGCATAAGGAAACCTCACAGGGTCCATGGGCACCTCCCTTTGGCACTGGGAGCTGCCGGTGGAGGGTGATCTTGGAGAATGGGAGGTGTGCCCATGGCTGAGAGTCGGAGACCAGAGGTGGCCACTGGACCTGCTTTGTGTCAGCAGCAACTGGTGATGAGGTGATCTCTAGTGTTGGGAGGAGAAGCAGGACTTGGGAGAACCTACTCTCACATCCCAGATACTTCAGTGCTGGGTGACAGTCCCAGTATGGGAAGTGGCGTTGAGCTCACAGGGACCCGGTCCCAAGAATGACTCCACTGGCATGGTGAGTGACTGGTTTCACCATGTCTCAGTTGCTGGGCAGTGTGTGCCTCCAACGGTCCATATCCGGTGATACCTTGGGTCCCTAGCCCAACCTTTTTCTCTCCCTGACAGAGTGTGCCCAGGCTATGTGGTGCTCTCCTGAGCTTCCTCGCTGGAGAGTGGGAGCATTGAGTGCCTGGTGACCGCAGCACCATTGAGGGCTTCCCCCTGTGCCTGGGTCCCAGCGCTGATGCTATTGACAGGACCAGAAAGGCAATACTGTCCTGTGCTGCCTGAAACACTTCTGGGTGGAAGGAACGTGAATGCCTGGCAGTAAAGGGGAACCCTAAGGGTCAGCCTGCTCTGGCTGTGAGGCCTTATCTGGCGCCTTGTCCTTGTCCAGTGCTGGGTTGGGCTTTCTTTTGCACAGGCTGGGGAATTTGTCTTTCTCCGACTTCCTGGCCCGCTTCGTCAGGACTACCGACTATTCCTAGTGCTGAGCGGTTACTAGGGCGGGGGGAGGAGAGGAGGCTCCACACTGAGGTGCTGGTGCTCGGTGCTGAGTTGAACCGTTGATCTTGGGGAGCCAAAGCCAACTCCATCAGCAGTGCCTTCAGTCTAATATCTTTGTCTTTAAGGTCCTACAATGGAAGGTCTTGCAGATGTGGCACTTAACGCAGATATGACCCTCACCAAAGCAGTGGAGGCAGTTTTCGTGAGGGTCACTAACAGGCTTAGGTCTGTAATAACTAGCCCAGTAATTAAACTGGGATATGCCCATCCCCGGGGGTGAGTCCCAACAGGGGACCAACTATTTACAAGACTAACAACTACTGATGATTAAGAATCTATTTACATTTGAAAAGGAGGGAAATATTAAAGAATACTACAACTATGGCTGGAGGACAGTACCAAGCACAATCAATGGCGGCAAGAAAGAACTGGAGTGGGAAGAGCCCAGAAGCTTCCGATATAGAGTTGCGTGTGCGCACCACTCCAGGGGCGCTGGGACCTGGTCACTTATGGATACTGCTGAGGGAAAATCTTCTGGCACCGGTGCATATGGTGAACACACACACCTATGTTGAATGGATATGAGCAATCACTCGAAGAAGAATACGTTCACATTCCCCATAAATAATGAAGTATAGTGCAATTATTTTATAAAAGAACTACTGTCAAATCCACAAACATTTGTGATTTCTTAGGTAGAATACAAGCAGAGCTGCAATCCTCTTTACAGCATTAATCCTTTTGTGCTTTCCTATAATTTTTAGCTCATCCAATTGACTTCACACCAACACAGTTTGGCTTCTGTGGTCAGGTAGTTAACATCTTACCAGCACTAATCTTTAAGAACAGAGTTCAACTGCACCTCATTAGATTAACATTACACACTTTTTAAACAAAGAAAATATAACAAACAACTTGAAGCTTGTTTTATTTACAAAGTTATTACAATATCCTAAAGTTCATTTTATTGCTATAAAACTAAGTTTCCCAATTCTAACACTGCAAATGATCATTAAACTGTTCCAGCAAACTTTCTATGTCCCATGGAAACATGGATATAATCCAATTGTCCCAGCCAAATCAGATTTTTGTGCACACCAGATGTGATGTTTTATGCTCTTTTGGGGAACAAAATGGCGTAATTCCTGAATCTCCAGTGCTGCTCTTCAAGATGCTAAATCCAGGTCTATACTAGACCCAGAAGAGCAACTTAAGGTACGCAACTCCAGCTACATAAATAATGTATCTGGAGTCAACATACCTTATGCCAAGCGTGGCACCATCTGCATAGCAGGAGGTTGACGGGAAAAAACACTCCCATTGGCTTCCTTTACTCCTCACTAATTGAGAAATATTGGTGCCAACTGGGGGTGCCCTAAGCATTTGATTTAGCAGGTCCTTACTAGATCTGCTAAACTGAACACCAGAAGATTGATCTCCAGCATGGCAAGTGGAGATATGGTCAAGGACTCAGTTTCCAGCCCCCTTTTATGTACCACCATGCAATGTAATTCTCTACTCTCTCCTGCAACAGCTTAAGCCTCTATTCTCTGAATGACTTTACTAATTCCATGGGCTCTCCATTGGCTGGTCTTTGGAAAATAATAACAGCTGTTCTGCAGGAAGGGCACTGTCTCAAATTCCTGGTCAGAAGCAAATGAGTTTCAATTTACTGAGAGGATATTTATTTTTTACAATAGCATGTGCTCAACCTATGTGCTTATATAGATCTGCAGTTTAAGAAATACAATAATATTCGCATTGACATAATGACAGCCAATAAAGACTTTCAAATCCACAAAAACTGAAGACTAAGATCCTTCCTCCTAATTTCCATCCTCTCAGAAAAAGCGTAAGGAAATAGAAATGCATCATGCTCTGATGGTCGAGACAGACAACTCTGTCAAACTAGACAACTCTGACAACTCCACTCCCAGGATAACATATGAGGTAGTTTCTAAAGTACTGAGGAGACAAACCCAAACGTACTCAGTTCACACTCATTAATTCTAATGAGTTGCGTCAACTGGTCATATTTTACTAGATTAAAAGGTTGGATCGTATAATGGTTTTAGTGTACATTAAACAGATCATACTTTGATGTTAGAACCTCATTTTTTTAACTCAGGGAGAGTGAAAACAAAAGTATATGTTTTTTTCCACAGTAAACTTTGACTAAACCTTCTTTCATCCAAAATGCTTATCTCCCTTAATGCAAACAATTCAAGGAAAAAGACAAAAGGTTCAGTTCTCTGGACAGTCTCTAAGTTGTGCATCAATGGGAGATACAAGATCACAAACGTGTTGTGGACTGTCAAAAGGGGAAGGCTCTGAAAGGAACAGTTATGGCCAGGATGGGAGTGTGGAGCAAACACCACTATCAAATGAAAAACCTCAATCTCTCTTGGTATTGCATGTGAGTAGTTCTCTGGACAAACCAAACCAACCAACCCACCCTGTGCACAAAGTCAAAGATGACGTGTTAGAACCCTGCCAGCAATAGTCATGTTTAAATACATTTGTAATTTACCATGATTTGACTTCCTGTATAGACAGAGTCTAAAGCAAAAACTTCAAGTGTTTTTTTAAATTTACTACTCTCAAGATTTTAATCCTCAAAAAGTCAAATAAAAAGCCAATCTACCAAAGAGGATGAAAATGATATATTCAGTCTAAATTTAATTAATGAATAATTCAGAAAACTCAAAACTTTGGTTCATTCCATTAGAATGAGCAGAACTGAATTCCTGAAAAAATGCATTAAAATAGTCTGTTGGCAGTAAACAGTTATGATACAGTAAAGCTCATCTTAATGTTCACATTTATCACTATAGAAATGTCTTTTTTTCAGATGCCTTTCTTGAGCTGTAGAAGATTTGTGGCCAAATTATTTATAACAGATCAGACTGAACAATCAGATGACCTTCAGCACAGTACAAAAACTACTATCTTTGTTTAAAATATTTAACCAGTGGTGCAATGAGGTGCAGTATCTCATTTACAATGTGATTCTGGTCTGTTAAACTGTTATGCCACAATCATTATACAGATGAATGTGCTACTTACTCATGATAATTCCCTACACAAAATATTGTTTCTTGGAGTACCATACTCTGAATTTTAATTACACAGCTATTCACTCTGCATAGTTGAGTAATTTATTGCCTACTCTTTCAGTAAATATTATATGAAACCTTCTAAAGTGCAATAATTTCAGGTCAAAGTTTGAAAACGTGCTTTGCATTAGTTCTAATTAAAAACAACAGGCCCTTACCCCCCAAACAATTTTAGTTAGGAGCCAGAAAACTGATCAACTGAAGTATTGGCAGAGAGTGTTATCTTGCAATAACTGGCAGTTGCTTCATAACCGGAGCTCACAATTACCTTTGTAAGCACTTTCATTTTGTAGCAACAATCTTAAAAAAAAAAACCCTCTACAAAAAGCAAATATATGAGGCCAGATAAAAATAAACTCTGATTTGATGCCAACAAAGCACAGCAGAGTGCTGCAAGATCCAAGGATAACTTTACTAGTGAGAGTTTGACAAAATTACTGTTCCAAGACCAGTTGAAAGGTTTGGAAACAATATCCGCAAACTGTATCCACCCTTACACTGTGCGCTGTAAAGGAAATGGCACAGTCAGTTTCATTTTGATCCTTCTTGTAAACTGACAAAGGAAATAATCTGCCAGTTCAAAGAAAAATACTGTTGCTTCTGATAAAAAGCAGTGCACAAAGTATACACTCCAGACTAGGTCAAATGACATCATTTGGAAATTAATTATCAAGTGCTAAAAACCTCTATGCTGTGCGTTTCTTTATGTGCAACAGATACAAGTCCCACTTCCTAAAATTAAACAGCTAAAACAACTCCCCGTTTCCAAAAATGTCTCAAAATAAAATAAGATCAGCAAAATTATGCAAAATTCCCTTCTAGGAGATGAAATGTAAACTGAAACCACTTACAGAAAGGAACAGGCTGCCAACGTAATCTGATTCTACGACGACTGTAAACATGTTGTACTTTTGGAACGTGAAATGATTCACATTACCACGGACGCCGTCAGAGAAATACAGCAACGTGATTAGGTATTCTGCATGTGTTAAAAAATCAGGCAGATGACCTGCTGCAACAAATACCAGATCACTACTTGCCTACACCAACTGTTTTGACTACAGGCACTTATGAAACAACAAGTTTCAGGTCCTACGATTTGGACACCAGAACTGATCTTGTGCCAAGAACAACAAGCACTTTGAAAAGTGCTGCTTTTTAAAAAACTGTTTATACAAAATCAAGTAAGTAATACCGAAAGAAAGTACAAAAATAAAAGCAGCAGAAGTAACAAATATACACATTTGTAAACAAAGATTTTTTTTAATTTATTTATTCATTCTTTCTTGAGACAGGGGACTGTGAGATGTTTCTCAGTAATTAACAGGAGAAACTGGAGCTCCCTTGGAACATCTTTTATTTATGGAACGATACAGATGTTTTGCCAAGATAACTATATAGAAGACAGTAGATAACATGTCTGGAAAACTGCCACTAAATTACTGTAAAGAACCAAAATCCTTTTAAAAATAAAATGACAAGGAAAACTTGAGCTCAGTATATATTTTCCAGGATTGCCTGGTGTGCAAGGAGTATATCTGTAAAGAAAAACTCAGGTGACTAAAGTAATAGGGCATGTGTCTCAAGACATCAGTCAGGGACAGTGACTTCTCTGATTGGAAAGCAGGTAGCACATCAAGGTCGCTAATGGAAATACATAAAGTACACCTCAGCATAGTGCTAGGAGGCGCTGCACTTCTTACTAGCTTTTTATTAAATATAAAAATGAAGCTGTAACAAGCAGGGATCAGTTAAAAAACCTGCAGCGTTTACTGCAAGAATAGAGATGTTCTGGCCAAGTGACAGTTCCTGTAGTCTCAATTGGATAAGGTGGTATTCAATTACAGGCCAACTGTCATGACGCACCTGTTATAAACAGTTATGTTTTATCCCAGAGTTGGATTCATTTCAGTGGTAGGTGAGATGATTCTTAAACAATGAATGCAAAAACTATGGGCATATTTATTACCATGAAGATTACACAGAACTATTGCAGACATTCACTAAAGGTTCTATTAATTAAAAAAGAAGTAAATTAACAAAAGATTTGTCTGAAGATTGTGGTCTACCTAAGTCCCTTTTTCCTTCCATTTTATTATGTTAACAGTAGCACACCATGATTCATCAAACCTTACTCTTACACAAGGTCAAATTTAATTACAAGTTTTTCTTGCAGGGCTTTATTGGCAGGAATCAGGGAAATTGCATACTTCTTCCTCTTGGAATTCTGGGAGGTATTTTTATTGACAAACTGTTGTTCGTTGAGCAGCAATAACATTAGTGATGTAGGTCTAGGTATAAGGGAAGAGTAGTTTTTAATAACATGAAATACCAAATCTTTTGTTGTTGGGTCAACCTTTCGCTATTCATATAAGGAATTTTATGGTTGTTATTTAGTCAAACTAAAAAGACCAGAGATGATGGAAGTACAATACTAAAAATAACTAACAAATGTGTCAAAAACAAAATGAAAAAAAACAAAGACAAGGGCAACTCCTGTAATGACAGAAATATTGCTTCAAATCAATGTGCTTAATTATGCTGTCTGTAAAATGGGACTGCTTGTGCTTGTTTACTCCTTTTGGCAAGTGCTTTGATCTCTCAAGATGAAAGTGCAAAGCATTGTTAACAAGACCATTTGAAAAACAAGCAAACACACAGAAAAAGGGTGACTGATTTTCATGGGTGGCAATGTAAGACGCTCAGCTAGTGAGCCAGAAGACTTAGGCTACGTCTACACTGCCCAGTCTTGTGCAAGGGCATATGCAAATGAGGCACGGTGATGAATATTGCCGTGCCTCATTTGCATACTTAATGAGACGCCATTTTGCACAAAACCCCTGTCTTGTGCAAGAGCCGTTCTGCCTGAAAATAAGTGGCAGAACAGCTCTTGCGCAAGAGGGGGTTTTTGCACAAGAAGGAGCAGTGTAGACTGCTCCTTCTTGCGCAAAAGCCCCTTGCGCAAAATGGAGGCTCATTAAGTATGCAAATGAGGCACAGCGGTATTCATCGCCGCGCCTCATTTGCATATGTTCTTGCACAAGACTGTGCAGTGTGGACATCGCCTTAGCTTTGGTATGATGGGTATTTGCCATATGATGGTGTGGCAGCCACTTAGCTTTTTGTTTTCTCATCTCTGATATGGGGATACTAATACTTATTTACTTCCGCAGAAAAGGGAATGTGAAGTTTAATTAGGAAGAGGTTACTTACCTGTAACTTCAGGTTCATCTAAATACATCCCTGTTCAGGTCACAGGGGATTATGGGACTTTTCTCTCACAAGGTATGCCTACAATACAATCAAAGGTGCGAGGACAGCATGGGTTGGTGTACCCACACTACTTAACTTTAGCTAATACTGCTAAATTTGGTGAAGATGCCTTATCATGGGCTTCAGCATAGGCTTTACAAATACTCTGAGGACAGTGGCTACATACTTGCATTGCTAGCCTTTACTGATGGCCATGCCATCAGGTCTTCTCTAGTATTTTTAACCATGCTAGCTAAATGAAAGCTAGCACAGGTATATCAACCTTTGTGCTTGAAATCACACATCTGATGAACATAAGAACGGCCATAATGGGTCAGGCTAAAGGTCCATCTAGCCTAGTATCCTGTCTTCCAACAGCGTCCAATGCCAGATGCCCCAGAGGGAGTGAACAGAACAGGGAATAATCAAGCAACACCTCTCCCATCACCCATTCCCAGCCTTTGACAGAGGCTAGGGATACCATTCCTACCCATCCTGGCTAATAGCCATTAATGGACCTAACCTCCATTAATTTATCTAGTTCTTCCTTGAACCCTGTTAAAGTCCTGTTCTTCACAACCTCCACTGGTAAGGAGTTCCACAGGCTGACCATGCGCTGTGTGAAGGAAAACTTCCTTTTGTTTGTTTTAAACCTGCTACCTATTAATTTCATTGATGAACCCTAGTTCTTACATTATGGAAACAAGTAAACAACTTTTTCCTTATTCACTTTTTCTAGACCAGTCCTGATTTTATAGACCTCTATCATATAACCCCTTAGTCTCCTCTTTTCTAAGCTAAAAAGTCCCAGTCTTTTTAATCTCTCTTTACATAGGACCCGTTCCAAACCCCTAATCATTTTTGTTGCCCTTTTCTGACCCTTTTCCAAGCCAATATATCTTTTTTTAAATGAGGCAAACACATCTGTACACAGTATTCAAGATGTGGGCATACCATGGTTTTATATAGAGGCAATAAGATATTCTCCATCTCATTCTCTATCCCCTTTTTAATGATTCCTAACATTCTATTTGCTTTTTTGACTGCCGCTGCACATTCTCAGAGAACTATCCACAATGACTCCAAGATCTCTCGAGTAGTTATAGCTAAAGTAGTAGTAAATTGTATGTATATTTGGATTTTTTTTTCTAATGTGCATTATTTTACATTTATCAACATTAAATTTCATTTGCCATTTTGTTGCCCAATCACTTAGTTCGGTGAGATTTTTTTGAAGCTCTTCACAATCTGCTTTGGTCTTAACTATCTTGAGCAGTTTAGTATCATCTGCAAATTATGCTACTTCACTGTTTACCCCTTTCTCCAGATAATTTAAAAATAGGTTGAAAAAGATTGATCCCTTAGAGGACACCACTAGTTACCTCTCTCCATTCAGAAAACTTGCCATTTATTCCTACCCTTTGTTTCCTGTCTTTTAACCAGTTATCAATCCATGAGAGGATCTTCCCTCTTATCCCATGACAACTTACTTTACTTAAGAGCCTTGGTGACAGATCTTGTCAAAGGCTTTGTGGAAATTTAAGTGCACTATATCCACTGGATCCCCCTTGTCCACACGTTTGTTGACCCCCTAAAAGAACTCTAGTAGATTAGTAAGGCATGATTTCCCTTTATAGAAGCCATGTTGATTTTTACCCATCAAATTATATTCATCTATGTATCTGACATTTTTATTCTTTATTATAGTTTCAACTAATTTGCCGGGTACTGATGCCAGTCTGTAATTGCCAGGATCACCTTTAGAGCCCTTTTAAAATATTGGCATCACATTATCTATATTCCAGTCATTACGAACAGAAGCTGATTTAAAAGATAGGTTACAAACCACAGTTAATAGTTCTGCAATTTCACACTTGAGTTCTTTCAGAACTCTTGGGTGAATTCTATCTGGTCCCATTGACTTGTTACTGTTAAGTTTATCAATTTGTTCCAAAACCTCCTCTAACAATGCCTCAGTCTGGGACAATTCCTCATATTGGTCACCTAAAAAGAATGGCTCAGGTTTGGGAATCTCCCTAACATCCTCAGCCATGAAGACTGAAGCAAAGAATTTATTTAGTTTCTCTGCAATGACCTTATCGTCTTTCATGGGAACTTATGGAAGGCAGAAGGGAGGATTATTGACTTTTTTCCATGTTTTTTGGGGCAGGAACTATTTTTGTTTTGTATTTAGAGCCTAGAACATTCTACATGCTTCTGCAAACAGAATAATAAAATATAAAAAGGAACCAAATGGTTTCTTCTGTTTGTTTTTCTTATAACACTGGATGACTGGAGAACTAACAGGATTATGATATTTCAAGTACTAAAAAGTGAAATTTGAGAATAGAAAAGGGAATTTTTTTAAATTTTAAGATCTTCTTGATTCTAACACCTGCTGAAAAATTTAGGTAAAAGTTGAATTTAAATACGGAATATCAACTGGGCCTTTTTCTGATTTGAGATTGTAACTAATCTCATTTTTAAAGGTATTAAATTAGGGCTGTTAAGAAGCATGTAATTTGTTACTTCGCACAGTCAACAAAAATTCTGTTGCCTACATGATTAATCACTGCAAGCATTCAGTCCCAACTTGAGTTATTGCACAGTTGCAACAGTGGTATATCGCAGGACCCAGTGCGAGCCAGGACTGAACCAGGCTGCTTGCCTGCTGTCTCCTAAAATACTTTTCCTGCAGAGCTGCAGCAGGGGTAGTTCCCAGGACCGGGTGCTAGCCAGGACTGAGCCAGGCTTCCGGCCAGCCCCCAAAAAAATGTGCTCGCCAGGAGGAGAGGATGAGGGCGAGGAGGGCTGCGTGTAGCCAGTAGCATTAATTGATAAGCATTTGCTTATCAGTTAATCGTTTAACTGACTACACTATTACATCCCTATACTGAATATGTTATTTTCATAATCTAGTACATATTTGAGAGAGTTTGTCCATGAGTGAGCGAGTCCGTTTGTCTGTCTGGTTGTTCAAGAACTCCTCCTAAAGGGTAAGAACTAGGACCCTAAATTTGGTATTCAGCTTCCTCTGATCATAACTTCAAGTGAGGTAAGGGTTTGATTGTGCTGGGGAATAAAGCCATACAAAACAAGACAGAAAGACTGAATCACCAGGCAGGCTGAAGAGGCTGGCTGGGGATGCGCCCCTCCCATCTGGGACTGCCCCAGCCCAAGCCTCCCACCTCCTACGTACCTTTTAGGGAGGAGGAAGGGCTGCAGTTCCCACTCCCATTCATAAGGGAACATTGCTGGCTGTTCCCCTTTGTCAGAGTGAGGAGAAAGTGCACAGTTTGTGCCATTCTTCTATCTGGCTGGGGAGCTGCAGGCAGAAAACCAACTTGCACCAGCCCCAGCTGTGGGACATGCACCCCTCCCCCAGCTGTGCCCGCTGGAACTATGGTGGCCATGGAGAGGTGCTTTTGATCTGGCCCCAAATTGCTGCAGCGAAAGAGGACTGGGATAGTTCTCTCTCCCAGGGGCAACCTGCATACTGAACCCCTCATCCCCAACCCCATTCCAGAGCAATGATTTAAATGAAGAAAAACAAAAATTGATTAAATTAAGGATCGAGCAACACCAGGTAAATCTTCTAATCTACTATAGGGATGTAAAAGGTTAATTGTTTACCCGGTGAGCATGTGCCTTATTGCCATGCTTTAACTGGCGGAGGGTTTCTTTGGCCGAGCCTGGCTCAGCCAGAGAAGCCACCCATTCAAAGCGTGGTGGACTCGGACTGGCCTGGCCGGAACAGCCTGTCTGGCCTGGCCTGCCTGGCCTGGCCTGGTCGAAGCAGCCCCCCCATCTGCAGGATTTTACATCCCTAGTCGACAATATATTTTAGAGAGTTTGTCTGTCTGTGTGTGTCCACCCATCTGTGAGTCCATTTCTTCAAGAACTCCTCCTAAACCGTAAAAACTAGGACCACCAAATTTGGTATGCAGCTTCCTCTTATCATAACTTAAAGCAAGGTCAGGGTTTAGTTATGGCAGGACAATGGGATGTGCATGGAATGTGATTGTTTTGCATCTAAGGGAGAGGTGTGATAGCGGAGAGAGTTATACTCACAAATGTTCACATGGGAGCAGCAGCTGGCCAGCAGCTTGGCCCCCATCAGCCTGGGGAGCAGCCACCCACTGCTCTGGGCCAGCCACAGGAAGCAGCTGGCGGGGGAAGGGGGGGGGAAGAGGGGCGCTGCATGGCCCCCACTGCTCTAGGCTAGCCCTGCAGAGAAGCCACAAAGTGGCCTTCACGACCACTCCCACCCCAGGCTGGCCCTGGGGAGAAGCCAGTAGGCGGGCAGCATGGTCCCACCCCTGCCCTGAGCAACACCAGGTAAGTCTTCTAGTATAGTATAAAGCAAAGGACCAGTAAGCCGCTGTCTTCTCAGAAATTCTGTGTCACATACAAAGTAATCTGTTTTGAGTTAGTTCACTCACATTATAAAATACTGAGCTATTGAGACTAGTTTTAAGAGAGGATTGCAACCTTCATGAAAACTGTTATCTAAGGAAAATAATGGCAATGAAATTCTGTGTGTGTGCCTTTAAGAATATGTCTTCTTTGAAAAATTAAAATCTGTATATTTCTGCATATCTGTGCTAGCTTCAATCTATCTTATGCAGGTAACAGTAATAATGAATAGGCGTCTTCTTGGGGTAACAGCCTGAGTACAAGCCTTCTGGAGACTTTAGGTGTCTACTCGGGTTGCTAGCCAAGACTATCATGTCTACACTACTATTACCTGTGCTAGCTAAACTAAAGTTAACATGGACACATCTTTCCATGCTACACGCACACCTTCACTTACTGTGAAGACGTACTCTGAGGCTACGTCTAGACTGCAGGCTTCTTTCGGAAGAAGCTTTTCTGGAAGAGATCTTCCGAAAAAACTTCTTCAGAAAGAGCGTGTCCACGCTGCCAAGGCGCATCGAAAAAGCGATCTCGCAATTAAACTGTGATTACTATGGACGGAGTGGCCACCAGGGCACCTGTGCTTTTTCCTTTTTTCTCATCTACCAAAAGAACTTTCTCTTCCCCGTCCACACATGCCTTTTCCCAAAAGAGCTCTTTCGGAAAAAGGCTTCTTCCTCGTAGAAAGAGGATTACCAATGCCAAAAAAACCTCTCTGTTCTTTTGATTTTCTTTCAAAAGAACGCGATTGCAGTGTGGATGTAATTGAAGTTTTTTCTGAAAAACAGCTGTTTTTCTGAAACAAACAAACAAACTCTGTAGTGTAGACATACCCTGAGAGGCACAGCACAAACTCACAACTAGAGGGAAAAAGGAAATATGTAGCTGTAAGCCACTCTTGCACCCTTCTAATTGTAGGCAGTTCTGGCAACTGAACCAGTACCCAGTCCACCTTAAAAGTCTCAGAGGAGTAGCTATGCTAGTCGATAACTAAAAAAAACTTAACAAATGGTCCTGTAGCATCTTAGGGACTAACTAAAAATATAGATAGTATCATGAGCTTTTGTGGGCACAACCCACTTCTTTTATTTGAAGAGTTGGGTTGTGCTCACGAAAGCTCATGATACCACCTATATTTTTTGGTTAGTCTCTAAGGTGCTTCAGGACCTTTTTTTTTTTAAGTTTTCCAATACACCTTACACAGCCCTGGAAAGTCTGAGTTTCTTAACCTATCTACTATTGCGAGGCTGTACACACAGCTCTCTCTGTTTTATGTGGTAAACTTAAAAAACAACAAATAGTTTGGTAGCACTTTATAGACTAACAAACCATGTAGATGGTATCATGAGCTTGTGTGTGTTACCATGGGTTTTGAATATGTATGGTGATATGGTGGTAAATACAAAATGGAGTCACAAATGGGTTCCATTTTAGGTGAGAGACAAAGGTTAGGGTTTCCCGCCCCAGGTTTCCCGCCTAATCTACACCTTGCACTCATTACTAGTCTGTGCACCCCATCCTAACAGTGTGCACAAGACACTCTAAGGCTATGCACACCACCTGTTATGCACTTGGCACCTAAGATCTTCACACCACCTAGGTAACCTATGTGCACACATCACCAAAGAAGTGCACTCAGCCGTCCTCAGGTTTTCCCGCCTTAGAGGCAATAAAACTCCTTGGTTCTGAGAGGTTCAGGTTGGTTCTTTCCTTGTGGACGTACTTACCGAATCGTGTGGAGCTAGCTTGTTGTCTTGTCTGATATGAGTGTATGTGAGGTTGATTAATTTGTGTCACCATCGGGATTATGGCAGTAAGTGTTTAGTTAGCTGGATATTTCCGTGGGCCACCTGCGCATGGTGTATTCCCATGTTGAGGTAATTAGGCCAGGAATAGTGACGGCTAGACCATCCTTGCTATCGCTTTTGGGATTATGTGAGCGTGCTGAATAGTCGCTTCCCGTGACTCCTGTGCATGACTGCCACCTGAGGAGCCGAGGATCCTAAGACGGACAGGTGTCTTCAGGCCTGGTGACCGAGCTCGAGGGATCTCCTCACCGTTCCTCCATAGCGGCTTTCCATTAGCCAAAGTGTAGAGGTCGTGAGCAATGGCTGCATTATCAACTGACTGATTGTAAAGTATATTCCTATTGTTTAAGGGACTTTTCTATCTCTTTTCTTTTCGGGGTTAGGGTGGTTCACCAGTTGCCTGTCACTTTCTGTGTATGCAGAAAATGAAGATTATGTGCCCAAAATAGAGGAGAGCATGTGCTTCCTAACTACTGCAAAATACTCTTCAGAGTCTAGATTTTTTAAAAATCTAGCTCAATTACTTATGAAAGAGGCATATTAAAGCAGACAAAACAGTGCTGTGAACTCCCCCTACTGGAGCTATGTAAACAATCAACCTCAAATACCATATCCTGAACTATTCTGATAGTGTTGGGTACAAAGTAGTAAACAAGAGAGCTGATATATGATATGTATTCCCTCATCAAGTAATACAGAAGGGTCTTAATCCTCAGGTCCTCGCTAGGTTTTCACTCAATTATTATTCAGGCAAGCCCACAATGCCTTCAATGGGAGTTTGCTGCATCAGAACAGAGAACTGAGCAAGCACTTTGGCATTTTCCCCAAAGCAAACAGCAAATTTTAACCATATATTCGGGCAATTTCAAAGATGCTTATGTGAAGAGTTTCTATGCCTCTATAAAATATCAATTGTTACATTTGGCAAACTTTTTGGAGTAGTGCAAGTCATGTCTGCTGGCTCAAACATTAAGTTCTGGGGACTTTATTTTTGTATTCTACAACGACATCAGAAATCCCAGACAGGATCAGGGCCCCATTATCTCAGGTGTTCTACAAATGACATAGGCCAATGTTATTCTGTTATTACATTAGTTTGTGGATTTTTTTCCCCCTCAGAAGTGTTCAGTTACAACACTGCTAAAAAATAAAAGAGGTCAGTCAGACTCTGCTGCAACACAGTTCTTTGTGGAGAAGTAGCAATGGCCAGGTCCCAATATTGGAACACATTTGTAGACTGCAAAGAGGTGCTTAATGACTTATTTGTTTCGGTTTTCATCAAGAAGGTTGGTGGTGATTGGATGCCTACAATAATAAATGCTGAAGAAAAGAAAGTAAGGTTCAGAAAGTAAAATAGGAAAAGAACAAATTAAAAATGTCTTGAAAAAGCTAGATGTCTTCAAGTCACCAGGGCCTGATGAAAGGCATCCTAGAATACTGAAGGAGCTGATTGAAGAGGTATCTAAGCCATTAGCTATCATCTTGGAAAAGCCATGGAAGATGGGAGTAATTCCAGAAGACTGGAAAAGGGAAAATATAGTGCTTGTCTATAAAGAGGGAAAGAAGGAACCCAGGAAACCACAGACCAGTCAGTTTAACTTCTGTACCAGGGAAGATAATGGAGCAAATAATTAAGTAATACATCTGCAAGCATCTGGAAGATAAAGTGATAACTAACAGTCAGCAATGACTTGTAAAGAACAAATCTTGTTAAACCAACCTAAATAGCTTTCTTTGAGAGGATAACAAGCCCTCTGGATAAGGGGCAAGCAGTAGATATGGTATACCTAGACTTTAGTAAAGCATTTGATACAGTCTTATCAATAAATTATGGAAATTCAACGTAGATGGGACTTCTACAAAGTGGGTACATAACTGGTCGGATAACTGTTCTCAGAGAGTAGTTATCAATGGTTCATTGTCATGCTGGAAGGGCATAACAAGTGGGGTTCCACCAGGACCAGTTTTGGGACTGGTTCTGTTCAATATCTTCATCAACAATTTAGATATTGGCATAGAGAGTATGCTTATAAAGTTTGCAGATGATACCAAGCTGGGAGGATCTGAAAGTGCTTTGGAGGATAGGTTCATAATTCCAAATCATCTGGACATCCTGGAGAAATGATCTAAGGTAAATAGGATGAAGTTCAGTAAGGACAAATGCAAAGTACTCCATTTAGAGAAGAACAATCAGTTTCATACATAAAAATGGGAAATGACTGTCTAGGAAGGAGTACTGCAGAAAGGAATTTAGAGAGTCATAGTGGACCACAAGCTAAATATGAGCAAACACAATGATATTGTTGCAAAAAAAAAAAAAAAAAAAAAAGGGGGCAAATATGCTGGGATGCATTAACAGGAGTGTTGTAAGAAAGACACAAGAAGTTAGTCATCTGCTCTACACTGAGCTGATTAGGCTTCAACTGGAGTATTGTGTCTAGTTCTGGACAGCACATTTCAAGAAAAATGTGGACAAACTGGATAAAGTCCAGAGAAGAGCAACAAAAATGATTAGAGATCTAGAAAACATGACCTATGAGAGAGGACTGAAAGAATGGGTGTGTTTAGTTCGGAAAAGAGAAGACTGAGAGGGGATATGATAACAGCTTTCAAGTACCTAAAATGCAGTGACAACGAGGAGGGGGGAAAAAGTATTCTCCTTAACCTTTGATGACAGAACAATAAAAAAGAGGCTTAAATTGCAGCAAGGGAGGTTTAGGTTGGACATTAAGAAAAACTTCCTGTCAGGCTGGTTAAACATTGGAATAAATTGCCTAGGGGCACTGTGGAATCTCCATCACTGGAGGTATTTAAGAGCAGGTTAGATAAACATCTGCTAGGCGTGATTCTAGATGGTGCTTGGTCCTGCTGTGAGTGAGGGGACTGGAATTGATGACGTTTCAAGGTCCCTTCCAGTTCTATGATTCTATGACTAGCAGCAGAAGGAAGCATTGCAAAACAGATATTTTTCATTCAATGAAACTTATTTGAGCAGGTAAATTCAAAACATATTATTAGATACCGATGATGGAATATGCAAGTTCCAGATTTGTTAATCAGATACAAATCATTTATGGATTGGAGAAGGAGCTCAAAAAGAACTCAATAGAACTGCAAACACTGGAGGTGTACTGACCTAATTTCTGACCTACTTAGGCATAAAACATCATCTTGGATGTGTCTCAACTGATCAGAACACAGATCTACCAAACCTATAGAATCAGAGACTAATTCCCTATTTCAGTATGAAAAAGGGAATTTGTTAATGATCCAGGGTCTTGTTTTACTTTGAAATAATCTTCCGGCAGAAATGGAGATGATGAAGGTTCTCATTGATAATAAAAGAGAAGGTCTGAACTGCAGGCTAAACCTAACTTACCCGCCTTCTGTCCACACACAAATATCTCAGTTTTGGGCTCCAACACAGGATCCTGAAGGGTTGAAGGTTTCCAGTCTGAGTGAAGCTAGGACCTAGGATTCAAATCCAATTCCTCTGCAGTATAGATGCAACCCCCCCGATCTGAGATTCACCAAAAGAATCCCATAAACCCATGAGCTAACTTCCTTTGTCCAATAACCTCCAGTCAAATCCCAGGAAACTGAAGCAAGACTTGGTGCAATGCAGGAGCTTGTAATCGGTGTTTAACCCTTCCATTATCTTCTGAACACCGAGCAGCAAACATACCATCAGAGAATCTTCTGTGTTTGCAATGGAGACTGAACAGAACAAGTCTTTTGCAAAGTGCACTGTTTCATAGTGATTGGAGCACATCCAGATTCTGGTAAACTACTGATGCAAGGCCAGAAAACACACTGGACTCTGGTAAAAACACCAGAAACAACCATGCATAACTGCAAACAGCTTAGAAACTGGCAGTGTTGCAAATTTATCGGCCACTGCAGGGAGTAGATTAAGCTACCAGAATTGCACCTTGTGCAACTCACTGACATCTTGACCATTTGATGATGGATTTGACTGGGTTCTAAGCATTGCAGCAACCACAGAGCCAACAGAGGTGCATGATGAGCAGATCAGCTGAGATGGTAACCTGCTGGTCCCAGGATCCCACATGGAGACTGATGGGAAGCAATCAATAGGAGACGAATGAGGACACTTAAGTGACTCTGTTGATGAAACTGGTCCCATAGGAGACTTTGAAGCAGGAGTAGCACATCTTGGGCAATACTTGAAGGAGCTGTTTGATGCCCTTCCCCAAGAAACAGCCTGCCACAGATAGTACACATGAAAAGGACAGAAGCTGTCCCTGAGCCCGGTAAGTTTCTGCCTCCATTTTAAAGTGTATTCATATAATAATGGGAGGGATTTCTGTTTTATAAATCAATGCAAACATTATTGGAAGCCCTAGTTAGCAGTATGTATTTGCTAATGGAGCATTGTATGGTACACGCATGACTTAGCTCCCCCCACCACATACAGTTTAAAATGGTTACCCAGAACCACAAGCCATAAAAATGCCTTGAAAGTGAATCTTTACTTGAGAAATCACCGATTTTTGCTAGGGCATTCTGTTTCTTAAAAACAATAACCTTACATTGCTATGCCTGAAAATATGCAGCTCTGTAACCACTCCATGGTGTAACAAGCTGCCCAGAAAGAGAAAATGGGATGGAAAGGGAGAAAGAAGGTGAAAATGTTTCCCATTTACAAATGTAGTTAATTTCAGTTACAAGTAGTCAATGCAGTCCATAAGTGACAAAATCGTTTCTGCCAAATTTAACAGAGGTTAAAATTTTTCCTCCCACAAATGTAGTGGAAGAAGAAGATCGCTGTAGACTTGTGTTTGCATGCAGCCATAATAGATTAGGCCACACGAAAGCTAACATGTCATCCTGTTGATTCCCTTGTGAATTCTAACCCAATCTTGGGTGCTCATAGCTGCAAACCATTCCTGAAGCAGGAAGTCCAGTTAGGAAGTCACATTTCCAGGGATGGTAGCTGACCAGCCCACTACACACAGATGTGCTGTTCAGTCACTATACATACTTGGGTTGCGTATACTGCAAGCTTCCCACCAGCAGCTTGAATAACATCTCCCTTTGCCAGCTGAGCACGACAACAACTTTTATGTCCTCCAAAATGTGGAATTGCTGAAATGACAGAAAAAGCTTTTGTAGCACGGCCACTAACAGTACCTCCCTCCTCAACCCAAGTACTTCTACAATTTCTAGGAAACACAAAACAGCTTAACATTTTTAACTTAACATGCTTTCTGGAGTTCTTTTGCTACGATTAACCCAAGGATGTCCAGGGAGCATCTGTGATGATAATATATGGAGGTGCCGTTTGGAAGAGTAACAATTTATGTCTTTGAAATTCCACAAGGATTTTTACTGAGCTCCTGCATTGAGCTATTGAGACAGTAGCCCTCCATTTCTTGTTTTATTACAGAACCCTTGAACTCTACCGCTATAAGTCCACAGCTCACCCACACTGCAGCAGAAGCCTGAGACACTGCATCTTCATGGATCACTCCAAAAGCAAGTGTTTCTGTGATGAATTTATGGTTGAAGTTCTGACCACAGCAAACAAGCAGGCCCAGCACCAAAAACAGAGACTTACGGCTAGAAGAAAGGCAGGGCAAGAGGCCAGCTAGAAGGCTCAGTCTGGCTGAATAGCTTAAGGAGAGGGTTTCAACATAGCAGCAGGCACTTGCTTCGCAGTTCCTGGAACAGGAAAGGCAGCTAAAGGAGGACGAAACAGCTCAGCAGAGAGAACTGCCTGCATGGCTGATATCAACAATGGCCACAAGAGAAGAGGCTCCTGCTGCATCACCCATGCCATGGCCTGAGTCCCTTGTGCGGCACCGTGGTACCCAGGAACAGCTTGGAAAACTCCATAGCTAGGTGGCCCATGCAATCAGGCCCCCAAGAGTGGCTGGGCAGGATAGCTTTGCTCCATGCAGCCCTCGATATTGATCTCTTGTCCTATGATTGCCTCCATCCCTCACCCCAGCACCAAACGAGCAATAAACATAGAAAAAAGAATGGGAGGGCCAGGAAACATGCAATGGTAGGGGCTTCTGTCTCATACAGGGTTTCACTGCACTTGCTTATACTTTCTGGTTTTGTTTTTAAGGTTCTATTGTTACTGATGTTTTGGTGTGGTAATGGTAGCTGGCCTGCCTGAGAAAGGGTTAATGTACTTCTCTAATCCAGTTTATAAATAACAATTTCTATTTTGTCAGGAAAGTTGATTGCTATCGCTGAGTCACATCATACAAGGTCTATTTGTAATAATAAAGGTAAATACATGAGATGGGGCAAGTAGGCATTAGTACACAAACACTGTTCATCACTACAGTTGTCTATTACCAACCCATACCTCAATCACCTCCTTACATCAATCCATACTGTGAATCAGTCTCCACCGACTTTGATATGTGGTCATGGCATTCGTAAATACACCACATGGCAATCAAGCCCCCATCGCTCCCGAGCACTGAAACTCACCGCCCCCCCCAATCAATGAAGCTCATTTCCCACTTCTAGCACATTCATAAAGGTACAATTCTCCTTCTTCCATTGGGCCATGGAAAGCATCCTTGATTTCTGTGGTCTGGGTGCATTCAGCTCTAGCTGTGACAGGTGCACTTTCTGCCTGAGTGTACTAATTCAATGGACCCTGGCTGTCATAGGTCCATTCAGAAGGAAATGGCTTCACAAAGATCATGAAAATCACAGCAAACAGCACTGATGACCTTGGCATGCAAACGGGTCTGCAGACATCTCCAATGGGATTTCAATCCGCCTAAAGCACGTTCAACCACCATTATACATATGCTCAGAGTGCAATTTAAACATCTTTTGCCGGGGCCTTTGAAATCAGAATACAGTTTCATAAGCCAAGGCAAAAGGGGATACGCAGGATCACCCAAAATAATGGGGAGGAAAGTAACTCCTTTTATGACAATGACATTGGGAGGGAATAGTGACCCAGCCCGGATATAGAATTCTTGAACAGTGAAAAACTCTGGTATCATGAACTTTCCCAGTACAAGCTATGCTGACACACAAATTTACCACTGGGGTCCACAAAGGCCTGCAGAACAATGGTGCAGTACTCTTTGTGGTTCATGTATTCCAGTGTCCCTTCAGGACACAAACTATGGGCACACAAGTCTCATCATCAGCCCACCTGCAGTTCAGAAACCCTATTTTCTCAAAGCCCACAGTTACTTTAGGAGTATCTTTGATGGCTTCCACTTTGGGGTAAACCACACAGCTGAGTCTCTCAGAGATTTCCATCACCACTTTGCCTACCGTTGATTTTCCAACACAAAAGTGATTGGCAGTGCACCTTTAGCAGCCACTTCAAGTCTGCATGTCTGTGTCCTCCTCCTTCTCCATTAAAAACCGTCAGGTGCCCTTGGTGGGTCAGGAAACACCACCGAAATGTCCACCAGCATCTCATAAAAGCTCTGCCTGTTTCCTGACACAGGAGTGAAATCACAAGCAAGCTGTGATGGACGGGAGCTCACAGACCAAAATGACTGCTTGGTGGAACGTGTTGGCAGGCTGTTCAAACTTCCTGTAAAGTGCATTTGGACAGTCAAGTTTTCTCAGAGTGCACCATGATCAAAGGGCTAGAGCAGCCATGATTCAGGAGGATGCAAAAGAGTCTGGGCTATAGTCAGTTTGACCTGGATCTACATTCTGCTTTGCAGAAACCAGAGTCCTAGGTTTGAGCCTAGGTTAGATCATTCTTAGTGTATGATTAAAAATCAGTGTAAATGTTCAAGCCCTGGGTTGTCTAACCCAGAGTCAGGTGACTTGACTTACGTTGCAGCATAGAACTACCAAGAACTAAAAAGGTATGTCTTTGCAGAAATTAAGCACCTGCAGCTGATGTGGTCTTGTGGGGCTTCGTGAGAGGCTTCCTGCCTCCAAACATCTACACAGCAATGTTACAGACTTTTAGCCCAAATGTTGAGTGCCAGAGTCAGCTGTCTTCGACCAGCCACTGGTCTTTTATTCCAGCGTAGACATAACTACTGGTGACTGTTCGTCCAGTGGCCTCTCTCTCTTTGGGACACAGGGTGCTCCTTCTTTATGATTCTGATATCTGGCCAGATCCCTATATAGTTTTCCCCTTCCAAAGTAAAGTCCCACTTGGCAACCTGTCTGTATATGTTTTCAGGTAGTATTCTCTTCTGACTCCAGGTCCTGAAACACTCCAATACACTTGATGTCAGAAATAAAGTACTGATGCCCATATCTAGATCCCTGATGCCTTATCATAGATATGGACAATTTTTAAAACTGGGGTATATTAGCCTCTGACTAGAGGTTGCAGAGATAACAAGTAGCGAGGCTCTGCTTGAGAATCAGTAGATACTGGAGTTACCTAAATCTGAGCCTCAGAAGAGGTTTATGACATTTGACGAATGACACTGTATCTGCTTTGATGTCAATCTAGATGTTCACATCTACTTGACTTTTTTAATACATTCAGATACCTATAAAGTACAAAAGTTGACAAACTCTAGTCTAAGTTTTCTCCAACTTTAGTCTGGAGGAAGATCTCTCTTTTAATATGCTTTTATACTGGTATCTAACACAATGAGGCTCTGCTCCTTGACAGGGTCCTTCAGTGTTCCTTTATGCAGATAAATCCTTGCTGTTAACAAGAGAAACTCTCCTAAACATTTTACAAAATAAAAGTTTTTAGAAAGGTAAGATTAAACTGAGCACAAAGTTTTCTTACTGTAAACATGTTTCAACTTTATTTGCACTTAAATAAGTTTGGATGTTAGGAGGCTGTTCAAATTTTCTTCCCAGACTCGCACCATTCCAGATCAGGACCCCACTGTACCAGACACTATACAAACACCTATGAAAAAAAACTATCACTGTTCTGAATAGCTTACAAATGAGAGTGCCAATTCTGCAAACACTTAGGCATACAAGAAGTATCACTGAGTTTAATGGTATTGCCTAAGTGCTTCCAGGATTAGATTCTAAACTGATGAAGGGTTGAGGTTTTTTCTGCGATACTGAAGCAACAGATTTTTTTAATGCTAAAGAAACTCAACAATCTCCTTTCATAGGACTAGAAGAGATCCTGAAACATTTTTAAAAGGAAATTTAATGGAAAGAATTCACATGAATTATACATTAATTTTTAATGCACTAGGCAAAGATTGGAAAAGATATAGTTTCCACAGCAAAATAGCTCTGCCACACACAGCACAGTCTAGGTTTCTATGTTTGCTAATGTATACCTCAAAAATATGCATTACTTTTTAAATTAATTAAATGGGTGTCAAATATAGCGACAGTACATACACAACAAAGCAGAGTGAGATGCACCTGATGATCTCGGGCTGGGAGTCTGGCTGGGAGCAGTAACTGCTGTTCTTTTTCAGCGCTAGATGGGTGATGATGTCATCGTAAAGCTAATGAAAGCTTTTTGCTGGAAATAGATTTACTTATCTATTTTACAATCTCATGACTGCAGTGTGATGAATATACAATGTGTGACAAAACTCCTACTTAAACTCCATGCGTCCTGCGCTACCTGGTGGATTTGCTTGCTTCAGAGGCTCACAGAAGCCTCCACTTTTAGCACTGCACTTAGGGCGTTAAGTTTGCTGTTTACTGAGCTCTTTTCATCACTGGCCAGAGTGTGATATAATGGGAGAACAGTCTCCACAGTCTTTTCCCCGAGTGGAAATGCGTGTTGGGGGAACCCAGGCCCACCCTCTACTCTGGGTTCCAGCCCATGGCCCTGTAATAGCAGCTGCCTATGAAAGTCCCTGACACCTGCTATAAGACAGCTCCAAGACTGCTGGGGCTACTTCCCCAGCACCTTCCTTCTCTCTACTTCATGCTCCTAGTGTCCAATTGTTGTCTCTTTTCTTCCGACTCCCAGTGGCGCTTTCCTCCATCCTCTCAGCTACACACATGCACCAACTGTAGGCAAGCTCCTTTTATAGCCAGTCTCAACTGGTTTTCCTTAACTAACACCAGGTATTCTAATCAGCCCAGACTGGCCTGACTCTGCAGGCCTGGTCAATTATCCCCAGGTGTTCAACTGTCCCTGAATGCCTCTGCTGGTTCTAAACCAGCCCCTCCCTGTTACTCTGGGAGCAGGGATCTCCTCAGTCTGAGGCTTAATATCTCCCCTCGTCTACTGTTTTATAACCTTCTGATCTGACCCAGTCCCAAGTGGAAAAGCTCAACAAGAAGGTAATGATAATACAATGTGAGTTACTTTCTTACAGTGGATCAGACAGCAAGACACCCATGATAAAATAAAAATCCCCATCCTAAAGAATGTACTTGCAAGACCAAAAATGATCTTTCCAATTTAGCATAACTGAAACTAGTCCTTTCATCTGTGGTAATATTATTTTAAAGTGTATCAATTACAAACATAAGTAATATAACATCCATCACCCGATACCTTGTACCATAAATGCTGATAATAATGAAAATAAGTCAGAGGTCTTTCTCGATTAAAACCTTCATATAGTAAACATGATGCAGTAAAATTAAAAGAATGACCAACTTTCTAGATAGCTACTTTCAACATTTAGATCACAATCTGACTTAAGAATATGATTCAAAGATTTCTGAAAGGAAAGGAGAGCAAAACTTTCATCCCACTATCGGCATCCCCATCCAGAATTGGCTTCATTTTAAAGAAATGAAGGTTAAGACACAGAATGAATAAATCAAGGTTGCCCAAAGCACTTCTGTACCATAGCTATATTATGGCCGGTTATTTCAGCATGTCTAAGGAAGATTATCCATTATTCTGAGATATCACCGCAGAAAAATATGCTATTATATATTTACATACACACACACGGAGAATAGATATTCTGTGAACACATATTCAAAAACTCCCGACTTTACTGCTTCTCAATGGCACCTTAAATTATGGTATTACTTGCAGAGCCAGCATATTCCACAACAGAATTTATCACTTGCCATTGTATTCAAGAATCTAAACTTTCAAGTAAAAAAAAAAATTACTAGTTACGGTTAACCAAAAAACAAAAACTACTTGTGAAAAACAATCAATTGTAAACTACTACATTCCTTAGTATTCAGTACAACAGCCCTAAGAGAATTGGACAACATTTCAGTGAAGTTAACTCTGAGGCATAATGACAACAATTTCAATCTTAACACTTTTTTCACTCCTGATAATTTGAGCAGAAACATGTAACTGTGATTATTTCACACTCCCTAACTGCCTTTGGTGACTTTCTGAATGACAAAACCCCACACCTTCTTTCCTCCCTACTGCCATTATTCCTAGCTGCCTATCCCAACAATTTCTGAGGTACAGTTCTTAAAATATGTTTTGCTTATTGAGAGTGTGGGGACAAAATAAAATTAAAACAAACAACAGGAACTACTACACTGATTGCATAATCATTTTTATACCTACCTCATTAAAAACCTCAATTTAATTTACATAATGCTGCCACAGAATTTCTAGCACGCTTGAAACATCCAAAGTGCCACAGAATCTTGCTATGGAATACATGCAACTTTGGTTACTTGTCTCCTATACTGCATTAGTGATGGGGTTTTGTACTGTATAATGTTGTTAGACATTAAAATGTAACATTTGAAATAATTCATTTGGATAAAAAGAGTCTACATTTCTTACAACATTCTAAAGATATGGAACAAATTTCATTTTTGTAAGGGTATGGCAAGATAATGTGGTATAGAAGCAGAAATCAGGAAACCATTACAAAGTAAAAATAAAACAAAACATTACATGCAAGTACAGCCAAAACAGTGAAACTGAAATAATACAGTACTTCGAAAAACTTTTCAATGTGCAATACCCATGCATGCTAAAGGCTATGACACTCAACAGCATAATACTATATTAGTTTGGAAATCAATTCATCTGTTCACACTCATACTACCTACTTAGGGCTTGTCTATTTTCCCCCACAGTATGGACTCAGGGGGTATGAATTGCAGTGTGCAAAATGGTGAACTGTAACTCTCTTGTGTGGATACAGTAGGTTCAAACTAAAGGTTCCTAGTTTCTATGAACGTAGTCCTTCTTGAAAAGGGTTGTGTCAACATAAAGGAACTTTTAGTTTCTGCTGGTAATGTCCACATGGGGGAGCTGCAGCACTGCGCTTTGGTGTAAACTGATACTTCATACCGCCTGTAGTCTGAAATGTGGGGCAGTGCACACTTAGCCTTAGACTAACAAGATGCACATTATGCTTCTTTAACATGGTGGAAACTACATTTAAACATCATTTTGTCTTTTTGGCTATCAATGCAATGCAATCTGCTAAAACCATTTTTAATGGATTTAAACTATTTCACTTGAATTCATCAGGAACTAAAAAACCCACACCACGTAGCCTTTACCATTAGTCATCCACAGATTTATGATAGTTATATATGAAGATGGCACTATAGAAAATATCTGAAATGTCTGCAGGCATAAACTGAAAGTATCTGTCTACACATGATATACATTATTAGTGCTTATCCTGAACACCATTTACATCACTGGTGCATAAATTTTTAAGACCCCCTTCCGCCAGTAATGGAATCTGACCATAACCCTCCCTCCCACTATTACTACACAGTCAAGGCTTTTTCAGTAGGGTGGAACTGGGCTGGGGGAAGAGCAGAGAACAAAATGGAGCTGGGGACGGATCTGCCTCGAGGAGGAGGAGGACTGGCCTGGGGGGTCAATGGGGTTGGGGGTGGAGAAGGGCTGGAAGCATGGCATTTCCTCACTGCCTACCTGGGGGGGGCACTATTTTAAACATGCACTGCTTGTTGTTCCATATTAGAGCACAACTAGCAACACCCTACTAGATACAGTGACACTAAACCACTGTAACAACACTAAAGGCTTATATAGAAACAACAAGCCTCCCAGAAATCTCTGTTAATTACACAGAATACTACATAGTAAGCAAAATATTCTTGATTGATAGTACTACCAGTCGCACAAATTCAAATCATGAGTGAGAAAGATTTTCTAACATCAACTGAGACAGCCTTTAAAATAGAGGGGGTATTGGTTGTATGAGCGGAATGCTAAAAAACACATACTTCAACATCATATTTTAAATAGCTCTCATATATGTCATGTAATGAATTATGTTTTAATTTTATTTAGATAAATCTAGCAAATTTATTTAAAAAAAACTGTCCTAGAGTATTTTCTAGCTTGTCTCTAAAAAATATATTTTAGAAAAAAAAGATCTAATTAAATATTTTTAGAATGTTGCTATGACTTAGCAAAATAGCATTAAGCTATTAAAATAATATGATTCACTGCAGAATACTGAAATGAGAAACTGAGCAGCACCAGTTGTATATAAAATTTTGCAAATTTTAAGTACACTATTTCACACATGGAAATATAACATTTTGAATATATTTGGCAGTACTCAGAACTTCTAATACAGTACTAGTGAAATAAATAGAGATCACTAGGTTTAGAAAATATACATATTTGCATGAGGTAGGAAAAAAACTGATATGACAGTGAGCAAATAAAAAGATTAAAAATTAAAACACAGACTATTTATAATTAGCTTAAAAAAATCTAATCTAAAGTAGGGTAAAAGAAAAAAATGAATCCTCCTAGAGCCAACCAGGACAAAACTATCACTTAACTATTAAGTTCTATTCTAGCTATACCTCTATGGATAACAATAAAGCCATTTTACCTGCTTTACAATAGATTTCAAAGATATGACTTCGTAAAAAATTTTGGTCTACATCAGGCAAAAATCATCTGAAAGCATCAAGAACTGCTTCTGTTTTTAAAAAGAAGTTCTTGAGTGAGGGGTGTGTGTGTGTGTATTTTTATTAAGAAATACTCTGTTTTGACTTGAGTCTAATCACACCTACCTCTGCAAAAGTACACTTGATGGATGAGAAGACGAGCTTCTTCCCTTATAGTGTACCACAGCTGGACTGCAGATGTTAGGAATGCTAAGGTAGCAGCTAGCACTATCTAAAGCACTACAGATGATCATAGATGATGTTTCTGTGTGGGGACAAAGCACCATCCCACGTTTCTCTCCACTCATCATTCTATATGGTAGAAGACAAGTTTTGGTGCCCAGCACTGAGAAGATAGGTAGACCAGAATTCATACATATGTTCTGTGGGAAATAAAATATATGGATTGTAGTGCCACCAGGCATTCCTGTTGCATAGCACTCAGAACATGAACCAGGAAACAAAGAGTTTAGAAAACCATCCCCCAAAAATCCAGTTAGCAGGTTTATATGCATGTAACATTTTCCTAGGAATTCGAGGGTAACTCATGAGTGCAACATATATTAGTGACTAATCCACATACCCTAATTATATTTCCTGCAGCGCATGTCAAATAAACTATCACCAGCACAAAATGTTAGAACAAGGACCAAATATTTCTGCTAGTTAGTAGGTAAGTAGGTAGGTAAGCAGGAAGGAAGGAAGGAAACTAGCACCTCTGCATACAGCAGAAACTATGATCTCATATTTGGGTCTTTAACAAAATCAAAATCAGGGTCAGAGTCACCTTTACAGTAAGTTTCAATTTGGTATCATATTATTTGTTCTGGCTTCCTTTCTACTTGCATCTATTTTTAAGCGTGGATTGCTCCCACAAGTCAGGAATTCACAAAATTATTAATAAAAAACTAAAAGTAGTCATAAGTCCTAAAACACCTTAGTGGGTCTTGGCACCAGACTAGAGATGGGAAAGCCATTAACTTCCATTATTATGCTGTACAGCAATACACCTATGCCCTGGTCATCCCAGTCTAGGTCACAGTAGAAAAGTCCACACCACAAAAAACACTATAACAGGCAATTAATAAACATCCTTCTTGGCAATCTCAGCAGACAGGCCAAAGATGGGAAAATGAACTCATGATTCTCACCATACCAATATGGAAGCACATTGTCAAATCATATTGAAAAGCCAACATATGCTGTACCAACCAGGACCGGCTTTAGGAAGTGCGGGGCCCAATTCGAACAGTTTTGACAGGGCCCCGGCAGCCAGGATTTTTTGTTGAGCAAAAAAAAAAAAAAAACAACCCACCACACAGCCCCTTTGAATCCCCAGTGTGTGACCCAAACACGCCCATGCAGTAAACGCTAATGTGAAATGATCCTGAATTAAATAAAAAAAATCGCTGAATTAAATCATGAAATAAAAGTAAAATTCGTATTATGGTAGAGAAAAAGAAAATAACTAAACTAAATGTCTGGAAAAACAAAAATAAGGGAGATAGGAGGTGCAACTTGATTTGCTAAAAAACAGGAAGTTGCTTTAGATCAGTGGTCTCCAACCTTTTTACACCCAAGATCACTTTTTAAATGACAGAACAAGCCAAGATCTACCGCCCCGCCCCTTCCTTGAAGCCCCACCCTCTCTATTCTCCTCCTCTCTATCACGTGCTATTCCCAACCCTTATACTGCTGCTTTTTTTCCCAATTCTTCTGTAGGAAGAAGTTTTTCCAACATTTGGCCTGTCTAGACTGGACCAAATGTCAGAAAACCCCCTTCTTTTGGAAGCCCCCTTATTCCTCATGGAAAGAGGAATATAGGGGTGACCGAAAGATCATGTTTGCTCTTCCACTAAAAGAAGTGGAAGAACAAATACATCCCTGGATGCAGAAGAGTTTTTCTGGGATATCTCCGGAATCCTGAAAAATTCCTGCAGTCTAGCCGTACCCTCACTGGGTTGAGACAGGATGTGTAGGCTCTGGGATGGGAATGAGGGATTTGGGTGTGGGAAGGGGTGAGAGGTGCAAGCTCTGGGAGGAAATCTGGATGCAGGAGGAGGTGGATAAGGGAACGCTTGCTCAGGGAGGGGGCTCCAGGCTGGGCAGTGTTGGGGTCAGATGTAGGGTTAGGGTACTAAGCAAGCCACAGACTTCTGGATGTGAGGGTTCAGGAATTTGGGTTGGGGTATGTGAGGGGCTCAGGGTTCCAGTGTATGATAGGCTCAGATGTAGGGTCTGGGGAAAAGGGGAGTGCAAGAGTGTTATGATGCTGTGGTCAGATGGGGGCTTGGCCCCAACAGGGGGTTTGTTGGCCAGGCTTCATTTTTAAATAAAATACTATGTCAAACACAAAAAGTTTCTGCATTGTCTTTATTTCTGAGAAGGACAGGGAACCTGTTTTGAGTCAGGGGTCGCTGACTCACAGAAAAGTCAGTTGGGGCCACACAAGTGAGCTGCAAAAAAAACCTCCTCCAACCCCCCTCCCCCAAAAGCTTCACTAATGTGGCCCCAACTGTGTTGGTGGGAGCAGGGGACATAGTACTGGGGACAGGGTGCCAGTGGGGACAGGTTTCTGTGGCTGGGGAGAGGGAAGAGGGAACAGGGGGCTGGGAGGGGAGAAGGAACAGGGGGCCAATGGGGACAGGTTTCTGCAGCTGGAGAGAGGAACAGGGGAGTGGGGAGAGGGAATAGGGGGCAGGCAGGGGAGAGGGAACAGGGGGCTGGGAGGACAGGGGATAGGGTGCCAGTGGGGACAGATTTCTGAGGCTGGGAAGTGGGGAGAGGGAACAGGAGGGGAGTGGGGGCAGAGAGTCCCCTGCACCCGCCTCCTCCCAGGATTCTCTCCCCCCCTCCCCCCCCAAGGGAAGCCGGCCAAAACCCCCTCCCATGCCTGCCCCAGGGCCAAACTCCCCTCCCGCAGTCCCGCGCCTGCCCCGGGGGCCAGGGCCAACCCCCCCCCCTCCCGTGGCAGGGCCAAACCCCTGCTCGCACCTGCCCCGGGGCCAAAATGCCCTCCCGCAGCGCAGCCAAAACCCTTCCCGCGCCTGCTCCGGGGCCAAACTCCCACGGCGCAGCCAAAATCCCTGCGCTTGACTCACCCCTCTGGAGTCCTGCGGTCACGGTGCAGAGAAGCCGCCAGTGCCACGCTCCTCCTCCGGGGCCGACACCCCCTCCCACAGCGCGCCTGGCATGCTACAGAGCTGTGGGAGGGGAGCAGCCAGCGCACTTCCGGAATTCCCGTAAGTGGCGCAAAGCTGCTTCAGGAAGGACTTCCGTCCACCCCGTGGGAAGCTGGCACTATGCTGTTAGGTAGTGGGCCTTCTCAGGGGTGGGGGGAAAATAAGGAATGGGAGGAATGGGCCCCGAACGCTCACGATCGGCTGGTTGAGGCCTCGCGATTGACCAGTCGATCGCGATCGACAGGTTGGGGAACCACGGGGGCGCGGGGCCCTCTTAGGCACAGGGCTCGATTTGGGGGAATAGGTTGAATCGGCCTAAGGCCGGCCCTGGTACCAACCATGTCAATAAACAGAAAGCTTCAGACTCCTATCATATAAATCCAACATCTTTCACAGCATTAAACACTCCAGGTTTAAAAATATACTTTACAAATCACCATTAAACAAATTCATTAAACTCTTCTTTTTTATATTGGTGGTTCTTCTAGTGCTGTCACAAAACAATCATCCACCAAGTGTTCTCAACATGACAACGTGCAATATCATAGTGGATTCAAATAGAGCAATTTGGACTACTTATTGGAAATACACACACACACACACACGATGAAAAATCCCATTTAACTGGCTAACAGGTTAAACATATTGTTTAATTGGTTAACCAATTAAAGGAGTGCAAGTGGCCACCCTCAGCGGGCTGGAATGGCCCCTCTGCTGCAGGCAGGGGCTGCTCATGTGCAGTAGGCCTCTACCGGTTAGCCAGTTAAACCTTCACATCCCTATATACTAGCAGTCTTAATTCTGACTAGGGATGTTCAAATGCATTATTTCTATAAACATGTAACCGCTTAAATTTTCAGCAGTTACACATTTACACGCAGGTATGTGTGGCTTCGTGGAAGCCAGTCTGAACAGGGACCTGGCTTTTAAGCTAGTTCCCCAATGCATACTTGCTCCAGCGGAGCTGCTTGTCCTCCCCCACACTGCTGCCTCAGATACAGCGGAGGGGAGGGAGGGAGGGAGAGATGCAGCTCTGTGGGAGCCAGTACGTGCAGGGAGCCAGCTTTTAGAGCATAATAAACCGGACAAAATATTAACAATTACTTGATACACTTGATAGATTTACTTCTTCGCAGTTTTGATGCTGTTTCTAACAAAATGTGACTCTGATAATACCATCAAAAATGCTTATGAGAAATAAAAAAATAGTTCATTTGCTCTCAAGTGAATTTTTGCTGAGACTGCAGTTTTTACAGTTAAAATACTGTAGTTCGTGACAGTCTAGTCATGGGATTATTTGGAAGTGTCATATAAATAAAATTATAATTGTTACTGAGGTAAAGACTAATAAGTATTAAAGGGCCATACCACAAAACAGTTGATTTTCCTGTCAAACAAAAAGTACTAAAGATATGACAAATTCACCATCTGAAAATGGTTTATGATGCAGCACAATGCAGTAACTTGCTTTGAGTATGACCAGATGGAAATCATCATTTTGGGGGAAGAAAGTCCTTCTGTTTCTTTTGTTGCTGAAGCATCTCATTTCTGGTTGTACTTAAGAAATTTTTATGGAAAAACTGTCACTATAATTTTTCTCTGCTTCTGATTCTTGAGTGTTACAGTGAGGCTGGGATACAGTTTCGCCTGGTGAAATACTGTTTTATAGATTTCACAAACTGCGATAGTCTCAGGTTAATTTGATTCCAACAAAACTAAATGTTCATCTTCCCACTCACTATAAAACACCCTTTTTTCCTTGTGTAAATCACAGCTGTGGTTTGCAGAAGGTGGTGCTGACAAGCCAGAGTTACCTACGTCAGTCATATTAGATTCAGTGTGAGCCAGTCACTTCTTATGCTTCCTTTTCAGCAGAAAGGTCGTGTATGTCCACAGTGGTGCACAAAAAATGTGAAGCTGTTATTGTGGTTGGGGCTGCCCTGAGTAGTGTGTTCCTCCCAGCTGGAACCTTTGGGGGGGGAGGGAGAGGCTTCTGGTGGCCACATATTTCGGTTGTTCCTTGGGCCTATTCACAACTCCTGTGCTCCAGCTCCAGTCCTCCATGTCCCTGAAGCAGCTGCCATCTGTGCTTTCCCCCAGCTAGGCCCCTAACTTCACGGCAGCGTGTGCACTGCCCTGTAACTGTACATGCCCTGGCCCACACTGCCCTGGAGTTGTTTTGGGGTCTGAGCTCCCTAGCAGCAGTACCACCATGCTGACTCTTCTGGACAGCATCTTCCTGCTTAGTTTATTAAATTGCACTATATCACCATCTCTCTGCAAAATAGCTAATCTGACATGCATTCAGAATACAATCTCTTTTAGGGAGATAAGTCATTTATTTGAAAGGGAGAAAAGTTTTATATTCTAGACTGGTGTCCTAAATATTTTTAAAATTATTTCTGTAGCCAAGAGAAACAAATGAAAGATTTTCTCCTACACACCCTTTGTGAAGAAACAGATATGGCAACCATAGCTTTCGTAACCAGATAGTGACAAATCAAGTGTGCATGATCGCCCTGACCTGTCATTATAGTCTTATATAATGAGAATCTCTGCCTCCTATTTAGAGGTATAAGGTAAAAATGACCTTGCAAATAGGAAGCGCAGAACAATAAAATCATACCACAGAAGTAAATAATGGAGAAGACCCCTAGGTCATTTAGTCCATCTCAGCCAAAGCAGGATTGTTCTCTAGTGTATGCTTAATAATATTTTGTCCTATTGAGTTGTAATTACCTAAGTAATGGAACTTCCACCCCTTCCCTGGAAACTACTTCACAGCCCCAGATTTCACATTGGAAAGTTTTTCTTAATAATCTGCCTGCCATCGTTGGCATTTACGGTCTATAAATATATTTGTTGTCTATGTATATTTTAGCGTGTGTCTGTCTGTGCATCTGTCTATTTATTCAAGAACGTAAGAATTAGGACCACCAAATTTGGTATGCAGCTTCCTCTTACCCAGGGGTGGGCAATAATTTTTGAAGGGAGGCAATTTCAGAAGTGGTCACGGACCACCCCAGAAAGGGCAGGGCTTCGGGCAGAAGGGGTGGGGCCAAGAGACTTTGAGTGCTCCTGTGCCCACAGACCCTGATTGGCCTGGGGGTGGGGAAGCATGTGAAGTCTTTGTCCCCTGCCCTGCCAGGGATGCCCCCCACCTAGAGAGAACCACCAGCTGTTTTGAACAGCTGATGGTTCCCTCTAGACAGCACACACCCCTGGCGGTGTGAGGAGACTTCCCGCGCTTTCTCCACCCCCAGGCCAATGGGGGGTGTGTGTGTGAAGGGAGGCTTTCCCCTTAGTTCAGGAAGCTCCTCACTTCCCCTCCCCATGCCTCACAGCCGCTTGGAAAGGCCTGGGGGTGCAGGAGCAAACATAGTCTCTGGCTCCCCCACCCCACCCAGGGGCGCGCGATTCCCTCTCGTTCCACACGCTCCTGGAAGGGGGAGGAGACTTCATGCATTCCCCTGTCCCCAGTTTCAATAGGCCCGGGGTGGGGGAGCAGCAGGACGGCCACGGGCCATGTGGCCCCTGGAGGCCCCTTTGCCTACCCCTGCTCTTACCCTAACTTAAACCAAAGTTGGGGTTTGGTTGTTCCTGGAAAATGGGAAGTGCCAGGAATGGGACTATTTCCCATAATATGGAAAGGGGGGATGGCTGAGAGAGGAAGAATGCAAAGGGGAGGGGCACAGAGAGAGGAGAGATGCGATACTAAGAGTGGCCTCTGGGGGCAGCTGCACCTCTCAACACTCTGCCCTAAGCCACCTACCCCCTATTCCTCCTCATCTCCCAACTCTCACTCCAGCCTTCATTTTTGAAAAATACAATCACTGAATATTTCATAAAAAATATTCCTTCATTTACAGACCCAAGAAACACCGGTTACAGCTGTGTTAGTATTTATATATTATTAGGATTCTTACAAATGCTAAAAGGGTACTTATCTAGAGTGCTAATCTCTGCTGTAAATTGTACTTTTTTTTTTTTTTTTTCAATTTAACAGCTTCCCAAACTAAGGATGTTGAGAGGTGGGTAATTCACTAATCATGTAGCCGATAGAATTTTTATTGACTACAAGATTAGTCGATAGGGGAAGACTTGCTCAGTCCCGACTGGAGCCAGTCCGGGAGCTATCCCTGTCACGGCTCTGCCCAGCTCCTACAACATTTAAACTGCAGAGCCGCAGCGGGGATAGCTCCCAGACCCAGCGCAAGCCGGGCTTGCTCACTCCCAGCTCGCACCAGGTCCTGGCAGCCTCCCCTGCATGCCTTCGCACTGCTGCCTCTAACAGAGGCAGCAGCATGGAGGGGGGACAGCACCATGGAGACAGTGCTGGGGTGAACCAGCTGCTAAGCCGGCTTTCCCCCAGCACCAGCTCCTGCTTCCCCCGCCCCTTGCTGCCTCTGTATCAGAGGCAGCAAGGGGGGGAGGGGAAATGTGAGCTGTCAACTCAACTACCTGATAAACCTAGGCTTATTGGGTAGTCAACTACTTGCTTACATCCCTAACCAGAACACACCTTATGTCCAAGAGATCTAACCTCCAGCAAAATATTGCCATTGTGCATCATCCTGCCCCTGGTCCAGCAACAAAATTGAGGAACTCAATCTTTCCTCAAATCAGTCCCCCCAGCTCCATAAAATATGTTGTTGTTCTTTGCTGAGCATTCGCCAGTTAATCCTTAGATCTTATGATAACAAAATAAATCTTAGCATTTCCGGGGGTAGTCATACCTGAAATGTACTTATATTAAATCCTTTTTTCAACCTGTGCATTCCACAGCATACCACTTCAGATAGGTTTACAAATTTCTCCCTAATTCTTCCCCCCCAAATTTTTCATTACGTTGCTTTCAAAGTTTCTTTCTCCAATTGAATATTTATGCTTCAATTTAATTTTTCTCACCTCTGCCAAGTTGAGGTTAATTTATTTTCTACCCACCTCTCTAATCTCTTTGGGTCCCCATCTTATTTTTGTCGTCACAATCTCCCTTTAGGGAAATGGCATTATTGCAGTTGCAGCACAAAATTGAAGGACAAAAGAGCTGCACTCTTCCTGGAGCTATGTACCAGGCTTCTTGTGCCATTTGGGCACATCACCTTTCCTCTCTATCCGTAAAGTGCTTTGAAATATTTGAAGGGAAGCATCTGTAAAATATTACCATCTACAGATTTAATTTGCTAGTCGTTCCTTCTTCTAGAGCAGAGGTGGGCAATAACATGGTGGCAGTTTGCCAGGGTTAGCCTCTGGTGGGCCACTGCCACTATGTTTACCTGCACAGCCACACATACCAGTGATCACAGCTGCGACTGGCCCATGAATCTCCATTTCTGGCCAATGGGAGGGTTGGGAAGTGGTGTGGACCAGGACACTGCTTCCCGACACTCCCATTGGCTGGGAATGGTGATCTGCAGTTAACGGGAGTTGCGCTTGCTGGTTGTGAAGGTAAATATAGTGGTGGGGGCCTGCCAGAAGTTAATCCTGGCGGACTGGATCCAGCCCAAGGGCTGGTATTTGCCCACCCCTGTTCTAGACCATTGCTAACCCAAACATATCCTTGCACTCATCCATATTTCCCCAAACATAATACTTCACCATATATCACCACATTAAGTTCCTTCAGTCAGTTCTGAATGTAAGATTTTGAGAAATTATATCATATACTTTACTAAATTCCAGAAATTTTACATCACTTTTCTCTTGTTAACTAAGTTTGTTTTATCATAAAAAAGCAATCAAATTGGTCTGACAAGTTCTATTCTCTTTATAAGTTATTCTGATTGTTGTTCAATGGCTCCACTGCCACCTGTCATAAGAGATTTTCATTTAAAAGGGAAAGACTGACTTACAGGGCTGTTATTGGGAGGGTCATCATTTCACTGTTTTCTGTAACCGGAACTACATTTATTTCTCTTTAGTTTTCTATTACAACCCCAGTTTTCTATTACTTAAAACTGGTTGAGCGCTGTAAAGAACAGGTAGCATAATACAAGAAGACAACAGATATTTTCTGAGGGGGTGAGGAGAGAAAGGCATCCAGTAAAGAACTTCAAGAATCCAATCTTATTTAACGTGACAAATGAGCAGGATTCCAATAAATGAAAGTCATGTAGACAAACCTCTCACACTGTGAATTACTAGGTCTTACAATCTTCTACAAAAACAGATGTCTAGAAGTAGAGTATATTGAGGACACGAGGTCCCCCCCAAGAGCACTGTGCTGCCCCCAAGTGTGTTCCAAGATGCCACTAATGCCAGCATGTAAGAGCACAGAGGTCAGTCTCAAACTTCTGTCTTCGATATGGTAAAGTGCACTGAATTACATCACCAGCCTCACATGTAGGCTGGCATGTCATATGAAACTACTTTATGCAGAAGTAGCTACACTATATGTTGCAACACTAGATATTCATGGATAGTATGAACACAGATTAAATAGTTTTAAAAGCCTAAAGTGGGGTAACGGTTGTACTACCCCTCTGATACACGTTATCCTGGGCAATGACATTCACAAGCAGACACCAGGCTCAGTCCTTGGCAGATACCAGGCTCAGTCCGTCAGCTTCTGACTGATAGGATGCGACTTGCAAATGGTTTCAGAATAAAACAAGCATGAAAGAATGAACCTCAGTTTCTGGAATAGTAAAACTGAAGAACCATCTAAGCAAAATGAATTTCACTTATGTAGCTATGTAAGCTATTATGCATAGCCAATAAAAGCCAAATCTATTTTTTTTGTTTCAATTATGCTTTACTTTCACACACACATACTCTCATCTAGAGACTAGTTTCCTCTCCATTATCTCTGCATCATGGTCTGGTGCAATCTTTAAACCCTGCAATTATGACGCCCCTTAATATTTAGTTTTTAAAATTATAATAAAGAGGGAAAATATTACAAACACAAGACCAGCAAAAATCTAGTGAAACCCCAATCTTCACTCTGTTTCTATGTCAGTAGTAAAAGGCAAACCCTATAGCAAGTGGCAATAAGAACACAGATAAGCTGTAATGGAGACTCCTAAAGAAATCCAGAAATAAAAGAGAAAACTAACTGGTCTTGCCTTTTCACACTCTGAACTAATTGTAACAATTCCTTTAAACCATTTGAGAAGTAGGATTGCCAACATTTTTTAAAAACTTTTTATTAAGATTTTTAAATAAAAATGCAAAAGAGAATATGTTAAAGCTGAATTTTTCCACCATGTGAAAAAAAGACGAGATTCTCCCAGTCAGTCACATGACAATAATCTAAAATTATAATTAAAAAATAAAATGCTCAAATGAATCTGCAGATTAGAATATTAGTGATGCAAAATACCTCTTTAGGGTTTAAATTATACAGGTGTTCAACAATAGCGTGGAGGAGGAGTAATGAGAAAAAAAAGCAAAAATTACAAAACAACATTCTGTTTTCCCCCCCCGTATACCTAAATAAGAAAATAGCAGTGGCCTCTATGGTGATTTGTTTCCCCTTTTCTCTGCCTCGTCCACACCTTTACAGCTGTAGTTCCAGACATGCAAGACCCTCTGTTTTAACTCAATTGAACAGTATAAAGCAGCGGTTCCCAACTGCCGGGCCACAGACTGGTGCCGGGCCGCAAACTGCTAGCTGCTGGTCTGCAGCGGCTGCTGGAGCTCAAGCCGGCTGTTCATCGTGGCTCTGGGGTCGCTGCACAACAGCCAGCTTCACTCCAGCAGCTGTGGCGGCTGATTGTGCCCACCAGCAGCACTGGGGCTGTGGCAGGAAGAGGCGAAGCAGGAAGTTCCTCCCTCCCTTCTCTCCCCTCCAACTGAGATAAGATGGTGCCCTGGTTGGGGCTATGAGCTCCCCCCCACCTCTACCCATGGGGGTGCAAGAGGTGCTTGGGGAGGGAGAGGACGCGAAGAAGGAGAGAGCATGAGCACCACCAATGGCTGCTCCCCCTGCTCACACGGCAGTAACAGGCACACTCCCTAGAGAGGGCAGCTTTGCTCTGGCGAGTGCAGGGGTGGGGTGGGTTCAAAGGGCAAAGGGGTGTTGGGTGAGGGCATGGTGGGTCACGGGGCAAGAGGGTGTTGGCATGGGCTGTCGGGGTCAGAGGTTACAAATTCAAAGGGCATGGGGCATATGGGGTGGGGGTCAAAGGGTGTTAGGCACTGGGGAGCAAGAGGCTGGGTTGGGGCTAGAAGTTAAGCAAGGAGGTCTGGGGATGAGGGAGGGCAGGGGTTAGAGGTCAAAGGGCAAGAGGGGATGGGTTGCAGCAGGTCAGTGGTTATGGAGCCAGGTGTGATGCAGGTCATGCTTCCGTCTCAGGGGGCAGCAGATCTGAGGGTGTCTGAATCGGGGCAGGGGTGGGGGGTGGGAGAGGGCCTCAGAGCTTGTGGAACAGGCAGTTGCAGCCTGTTCAGTGGGGCAGGATCAGGGATCAGTGGGTCAGTGGGGCAGGATCAGGGAGTCATGGACTTTGTGTAGCAAAGGGCACTGGTGTAATGGGGCAGGATCTGGGAGCACTGGGAATGGCGGGCCAGGGTGCAGGGAAATGGGAGGTTATCAATTTAAGTCAGGGGTTGATGGGACACAGCGTGCCAAGGTTGGAAGGGACAGTGGATGCAGGACAGGCTCCAGGCAAGACAGAGGTGGCTGACAAAAGGAAGTTGGCAGCAGGGAATTTTGGGAAGCGGGAGACAGGCTTGGCAAGACAGATCTGTGAGGTAATGAGGTTAGTGGGATACAGGGGATATCAGAAGATTGGTTTGGCAGGTTTAATAACACAGAGACACAGAGTACCAGGGTTGGCTGGACGGGGCCAGAGGGTTCTAGGGTTGGAGATAGAGGGATGTGCAGTGACAAGACATGGTCAGCGGGTGAGTGGATTGGCGGACAGGTAACATTTTATTTGTGCATTTGCATATTCATTATTTGTATAATGAATATGCAAATAAAATGTTACTGGTCTGCCAAAAGTTTGTGAATGGGTTTGCCGGTTTGTGGTATAAAAAAGATTGGGAATCACTGCTATAAAGTATCCTCATGTCTTCCTACTGAGGTGCTCAGTGTCTGAACTCTCACAGAGTAGAACAGGGCAGACAGTGCTACATACTGCAACTGAACAAATTCGATTCAGCAATTTAGTTCCAAGGCTTTCCAGAATTCAAAATAAAGTAATATTGAGAAAGGGTAAATATTTACCACACAAGAGCAGACCAATGGTCCATCTATTTCAATTTCCTGTTTGACAGTGGCCAGTATCAGATACTTCAGAGAAAAGTATAACCCCCCACATAAGGACAAGATTGCATTAAGAGGCTCTTTGCAAAAGACTCTTCCTTTTCCCAAGGAGTTAGTAAATATCTTATGTCTAATCACAAGAGATTTTATAATCAGTTTTATCCTCGCTTGTGTAAATGCATGTTCAACTCTTTTTTGAATCTTACTAAACTCTTGGCCTCAATAACAGCCTGTGACAAAGAGTGCCACTTGGTAAGTATGCCTTGTGGAAGAGAGTAATTTTACCAGTTTTAAATTTGTTTTAAATTTTCTTAGATTACATATATTTTATTATATGGATGAACAGGGGTCCTACCAGCCTTTCTTTATGCCACTCATTAGATATACTTGTTATGCTTAAACGGTCACAAGCTGACAGAGCAGAATCCATGGATTTCAAGAAGAGAAATGGATTATAAAAAGCAGGGTGCTTTGCTATGGAACTTGGGTTCGTCTGCCACGGATCGGATCGATCGACCGACAAGGCCCTGCTCCCCCCTGTGCTCAATCTAGCCAGCCACTAGATTGACATAGACTCTGGACTGTTAACTATATCATCTGGCAGAACTGTGTATGCATGATGTTGTGTGTGTGTGTGTGTGTGTGTGTGTGTGTGTGTGTGTGTGTGTGTGTGTGTGTGTGTGTGTGTGTGTGTGGTGTGCGTGTGCGCGTGAGAGAATGAAAAGCATATGCAACTGTTGTATTCTCAGTAAATGCGGCGTACTGCCTTTTCCCCTATAAAAGATCTCCTGTGCTTCGTTTAAGCATAACATACTTCTATCGTACCATGTCTTCTCTCTGAACAAACTAATCCTAATAGTTTTAGTCTCTTCTCACATGAAAATCTTCACATTCATCTATGTATCATTTGCCTTTCTATATGCCCATTCCATAACATTTCATTGAGATGAGGGTGATAACTTTCGTGAGATGAAGATGTCCAGAATCATGTATAGTATTCTATATGAGGGCACACTGTCAAGTTAGATGATAAAATATTTTCAATAGTCTCGTTCCTTTTTATGAAAGAGTTTAACATTTTGTTGCTTTTTAGATCTTTGCTGCATCGGGAGAATTTTTTTATTGAGTTATGCATGTGACACAGTTGTTCTCATCCTGAACGCAAATTATCCCTTTCAATGTGTATTACTTTGCACTTATCTACAATGTTGTTTAATTGCCTAGCTTTGGGTCTCTCTGGAATTCCTTATTCTCTAGTTCACTTATCTAAATAATAGTGTCATATGCAAATTTTCAACTTCACATCATTGTCCTGATGATTAATACACTAAACACTGATATAAGTTAGGAAATCTTGGGGCATCCCACTGCTAATGTCCATCCATGTTTAACATTGGCTGTGTTTCCTGATGTTTATCTTCAATCTTGGAGCCAGTTTTTAATCTATAAAACATCTTAACCATTCACTTCTTCACTTTATTTCTTAATAACTTCTTGTGAGGGACTGTATTAAATTTTCCAAAAACCGTAAGATTAGGAAAAAATGAGAATCTAGAGAAATACTATTTGATCACTTCAAAAATATTAAACTTTACCTCAGTTACCTATCTGTAAAATGAGGATAATATGTCTCTACATCACAGGGCTATTGCAAGGATGAAAGTCTTTTTAAGAGACTTGTCTATGGACACACAGGAAGTCTGAGAGAGAAGTGAATCAAAATATCCTGAATACCAATTTCATGCCTTAAGCAGAAGGCCATCCTTACTTCGCCAACTGTTTTGTTGACCCTCTTAAATGATTTAAAAATAATTGGTGGAAAACTCATTTATATAAGCTATGTTGTTTTGTTTCTACTTATTCATGCAAGGAGTTTTATAATTCTCTTTTAAACTCTTATTTTAATTAATTTATCTAGTACTGAAGTTCAAAAATATGTAGTTCTTAGAAGCATGCCTAGTACCTTTTTAAAAGAAATAAAATATTAGCTAACTTTCTGTCCTCCACTATCAAATTTAATTTAATTTAATTTTATTTTTTTTTTTTGTTAGCAGCTCAGCCATTTCATTGTTAAGTTCCTTAGGAATTCTTGAATAGAAACCATCTGGTCCTAGTAACTTGTTGCATTTTAAATGATTATTTTGTTCAAGAATCTTTTGTAAGCTCAGTTTCTTACAGTGACCCATCTTCATCTACAAAAAACAAATCTTGGAGGGTATCATTCAAAATATCTCTACAATGACTGCAGAGGCAAAAACTAAGTCATTTCTTAGCAAATGTCATTAACTTCCCTGGGTTCTCTCTTTTACTCCATGGCAATCTAGCAGATCTACTGACCTTCTTATAAGGCTTCCTGTTTCTGATATACTTAAATAATTTCTTGTTTGCTGATTAGCTTTGGCGATTAGCTGTGCAAATTCCCTCTTGGCCCTGCTAATTTCCATTTTACAATTTACCCATCAAAGTTTACGTTCCTTATTACTGAATTCACCATGCTGTACTTCCATGTGACAGATATTCTTCAGGCATGAATAAAATCCTGTGCATCTTGCCATTCAATGGCAAATGTTTTCCTTTTTGCTGAGGAACAAGTATACTTTTTGTGAGGGTAGTATCATATACTTAAATACCCCCTGTACTGTTTCTAAAGATTTGAATGTAATTTTTTATTTTAAAGTATTTTGGTCACTATTAAATTCCTCCCTTGTTTACTCTCCTAGATTTCCCCATACCGCCTGCTGCAGCCATGTCCCTAAGAACATATACCATTTCCCCATGTACATAACTCCTATCTTGATAGGGAAACGAGATAAATATACTTCTTTCTTAGCAAAAAAATCTTAATATGTGTCAGTTTTCTTCAACATGCAGGCTAAGACTGTTTACAGATGTGACTAGATTTAAGCCATTTACTCTCAGTTTGTTTCAGAAACAGCTGTGTACATAATTCTGTTGAAACTTCAGAGATCAGATGGAGAAATCATATTACTGATCTCAAGGGTTTTTATTTTTATTTTATTTCTAACAGGGATCATGCATGTCCCACTTAACAGAGAGAGGGCCATCTTTCATATTTATCCCAAGCCAACATGTCATGGCTGAAGGCTGGCATGCCAAAGCAAGTAATTTTTAATTATTCTTTGTTAGCAATTCTGCAGCATACACAATTGTTTGTTCTGTGTCAAGCCTTTATCAACACACTGATAAAGTCTTAACAGTCTATGTAATCATTTTATTAGTGACCATATATATAGAGGCCTGTTTACTTGAGAAAACAAGGATATAATGTGGGCTAGAGGCAATGAGGTAGAGAGCACGTGTGTCTGCTCAAGAAAAATTTCTAGATACAACTCTGGAATTAGGTCACTGAAACTAATTAGTTCATCTAGGGTTTGAATTTTCAGGATATTGGTACTGGCATTCACTTATTTTGGTTTCAAAACTGTTTTAGTAAGAGCCTACCATGCTGATCTGTGGCACCTAACTGCCTGCAATGTGACTTCAATTGCTTCCTGTTGGTCTTACTAAAAGTTAACTAGAGAAATCCATCTGTGTAAGTGCTCTTCCAAAGTGGACTTACTGCTTTTGACACTTCCTGTTCTGAAGTTCTGCTTCAGAATTCTACTTAACTGAATTGCTTCCTGCACACAAGACTAAACAATACGCAGAATCTATGAACTCAGCTTGAGACAGAAAAAAAAGAAAATCCATCTGAGTCACCTTCAGTTTTGCTCTCTGATGCATTTTCATCCATCCCTCCTTCAGTATTAGTTACTGTTCATTGTTCTGCAATCCTGTCTCAAAAGCTAGCTTGATTAAGTTGAAGTTTTCAGAGGAAAATGTATGAATCTTTCAGGAATATTCACATAAAAGTCATGTGTTGAGTGTTCTGGATAAACTGCACTATTCCCTTTCATTTGTATAGATCAAAACACTGGACAAATAATAAAACTATGAGACTAGAACTCGGGATGAAGATTTGTAAGAAATGACCAAAAGCTGCTTGCTAATGCGAAAAACACACACCAAATGCTTTTCAAACAAAATGAGCCCTGTTTTCAGATGTCAAAATAAGGGTACATTTTGTGATCTCACCATTTGCAGGCCAATTTAGAAAAAGTATTTGCACATTTCTATAACTCCTGGTATTATTAAAGCTTTTGTTGTGTACATGTGACTTGCCACAGCTCAAACTTTATTTCAAACTTCCTAAATACAAATTCTTAAGACCTTTCCTTCAGTGTTCTGGTTAATAGTTTTTCTCTCAAGCAGCTCTTTGAGTGATAACTGCTCAAATTTGACAGAGACCATTTCAAGGTTGCTTCATAATAGTTTTAGTCTAGTTAGTATCTAGTTACCAGTCTTATCTAACTTGTTATAATAGGTTCAATTTAGAAGCCTAGCTTCTGGGACAATTTTTTTTAACTTTCCCTACAAGAAATTAATACCTGCTTTCAGGCATTTGTCACATTTCGCACTGAGAACAGACACGATGACCAGAGGATTACCTTTGCAATGCCTCTGCCATGATTATATGAAGTGTTTCTTACGAAAACCGTACACTGATCTGGCACTGTAATCCAGGAATGAAAATTTTCACTTACCGCAGTGCGACTGGAAAACCTGTGGCTTGACTACCTGATTGCAGATATTGCACACTACTAGATAGAAATCGTCATGAGCTGGATAATGGCCAAATAAGTGCATATCTGTGGGAAAGTTAAAAAATATATATAAGTGTTAGAAGTTATGCGTTAAGAATATAATTAAAAAGAAATTAATACTGTAGAATTACTAGTATTATATTTGTAAAAAACGAGAACTACGTAATATTCTCTGTAAGGACAGTGTTGGTGGTATGTTATCAGAATAGTTCTTTGCCAGCTCTAGTTTTTATGATCCTTTATTCAAGCTGTGGAAGGAACATCAAGAAGCAGCACCGCTCTCTAAATACTTATTGGAAAAAACTTAAACAACAGCAGTCCTGTAGCACCTTAGAGACCAAGGATAGACAGTAGATAACGTCATCAGCTTTTGTAGGCAGCACCCACTTCTTCAGATGACAAACATGGAGCAAGATATAATTCAACCTATGTGTCTCTTGCTCCATATTTGTCATCTGGAGAAGTGGGCTGTGCCCATAAAAGCTCATGATACTATCTAGATATTTTTTTGCTTAGTCTCTAAGGTGCTACAGGACCATTGTTGTTGTTTTTTAATTTTTTTTTTTAAGCTTACAGACTAACACTGCTACTACCCCTCTGAGACTTACTGGAAATAAATGTAATTCTGAACAAAGCACTCAATAACATGCTGGAAGGAACAGTCCCACACTGGAAAAGGACTAACAAAATGAAATATTTATAAGCTTTTCCTATCTCTAATTTTGGTTCTTTTAGCAAAACGGGAGCATGAGTTCTATAGCAGCTTATGATGTAAGAGTTTGGCTCTCTGTAGACTATTAGCAGATTCTACTTTTTAAGAATTAAGAGATAGTACCCAGGAACCAAGGATCTCCAAAGTAGCATTCCCCATTGACCAACTGCCAATCTCTGTGAAATCTATTGGTATTAGATAGATGAGGCCCTTTAGTTTTCAATTTAATTAATTTTTTACTGAAAAATCCCAGATTTTACAAAAGCTATTTGGTTTTTTTGATTTTCATCTAAATTTGGACTGTTCAAGATGTGAAAATACTGACTGTTAAGACAATCCAATACATTACATTAGGTAGACATACTGGTTACGTTAACGATAAATTAGTCTAAGCATAAATCTGAGACTGTCAGTTAAAGTAAATGTAAGCAGGACCTGAAGGAATGCTTCCATCATAGGTAGCTGGAATGGGAGAGAAATACTGGGTGTGTCTATCTAAATACAGTTTGCTCCTGCTTTGCTTAGATTTGTTAGATATTCAGCAGGTGGAGTGATGTTTTGCTCATTCCAACCAGCTTAATTTGTGACCCAACACCAGCTATGTTTGTATTAAATGCAGGGATAGCAAAAATATGGTTACTAATGTTTGTAGTTTTCTGTGAATACAGGAAAGTAGGATTGTGTTACATTGGTCCAAATGAAAGGGCTCAGTTATCAGAAAGAATCTTGCAAAGGCAGGGACTTGATTTTTCAGAGCTCTATCAAGGTAAGGGGCAAGGGAAGGTTATTCTGCTCTGTAGGCTATATCAGTGGTGCGCAACATTTTTTCATCTGCGACCCCCGCGCTGTGGGGACCGCCAACAGCTGGTGGCTGGATCTAAGCGCTGTGCTGCATGGCCACACCCAGCCAGCTGGATCTAAGCACCGCGACCCCCAAGGGGGTCACAACCCACGGGTTGCACACCATTGGGCTATATGGCTTCCCCTGCTTGGACTAGTTTTATCTATTCTCCCCACCCCCTTCAAAGAACAGAACTAAAATAGGTGTCATTAGGTGCCCCTCTCTTTTTATGTTAATTGTGTTTCTTCTACAAGTTGAAATCACTGACAGCTGAAATCATTTGAGACTGATGGGCAGAAGTCATGGCCAAGAAGTGGATGGCAGCGGATGGTGACTGAGATCCAACGGGTTGGTGGTGGAGAGATGTGATGAATGGCCAGCAACGTGGTGATGGCATGATGAGTGGCCAGAAGAACGGCGGCAGCATGATAAGCAGCCAGCGGGATAGAGACAGAGAGGTGAGACGAATGGCTAGCATGGCAGTGCCAGAGAGCAGTGAGCAGGCGGATGGCAAGCGCTCAGCGCAGTGAGTGAGATGTCTCTTTACCTCCCCCCCACTCAGGATGGGAGTTGAACTCTGCAGATGCACCTCTGAACTCTGGGTCTGCTCTGACCAAGGTCAGGGACTGTGAGTGAGGTGCAGACACAGATTGGGCATGTGAAGGGGACGTTTACATTGCTGGACTTCAGAACCTGAGAGGAAAAGGACACTGCCCAATCTACTTGCGGTGGGACTGTTACTCATGGTTTTGTCTATGAACTCTGTCTGTGGCATTTTCCCAAATTAATGTCAAGTTACTTCCCTCCCTTTTTATTAAAAGTTTATTTTCTACACTCAGACTGCGCTTGTGAGTGGGGAAACAGTGCCTCCCAGAGGCACCTAGGGGAGCTGTCTGATTTTCCCAGGTCACTGGGTGGGGGCTCGGGTCAGTTCTGTGTTGGGTGGATGGAGAAGAACCCCTAGTATTGAATCTGGCCCTAGCTGCTGCTGGCTCCACCTGGAAGAAGGGTTATATAAGATAATGTATTGGAAAAGGTACACACATGTATGTGTACATACTAGTAATGTGCATTAAACTGCTTTTACTTTTAATACTTTTAGGTTTCTCTTTTCTCCCACTCCCAACACAAACTCAAGTTTTTACTCATAAAACATCAGTTTTTATTAATGCTTTTAATTTTCATAATAAACAACTGATATCTTTCTGACATTTAGAAAAAATCCAACAACTGAAAATGAAGGACAATGTAGGTAACCCATGTTAAATTCTTTTGGGCAAACAATGAATACATTCCTGGACAGACTATGAAATGCCTTTCCAAGCATCAACAATGCCAACTGTGGTCCATACTATCCCTCAGGACAGGACCATGACTTCCTGAAAAATGTCACATGATGGAGCATTAGCACTAGTTATATGGCATCTGCAAGATCTACCAGAAAGCTTCTAAATGCTATTTCTGGTGGAGATTCCTTAAAAGATAGCTCTCTCAGTTCAGTACTGCTTTGCCATTTAAAAGACAAACTCCATTTACTTAAATTAAACATTAAAAAAGATGTTATAGTGCAGGACCACTATAAAGATGAAAGAGCTCTGAAACACTCAAAATAGCAACTGAGAATGATAAACTGACGAATGTCTAAATACAGATTACAATTCTCTGTTTGTAACTGGTCTACTAGTCTTATAACTCAAGGTTTATTCAAACAAGCAGCTTTTTCAATAGGTCAATTAATATATCATCAAGAAACAATGAAAAGACTTTGGCAATGATATAGTGCCAGAATGGTATGTTTTCATTAAAAAATTGTGTCATGTTCCGCATTTCAATGTGGCAAAGCCCACAACTCAGTGCCTTGGACTAATATCTCTTTTTAAGTTGAAAGGGCTGGGAGTTAACAAGCATTATCAGTCTCTGGGAGAACAAGGGATAGGGGAGAGGAGAGCAGTCTTTCTATTATTCAATAAAGGAGCAATGTCAGTGGACTCTAAAAGACCCTTATTCAACTATTCTTAGCCAGAATCTGGGATAGGCACAAGCCCCCGCAGTGATAAATCAAGACAACATACTAAAGGCCAGGACGTAACAGAAAGCAAAAGCTCCATTCTATACTATTACAAAGCCATGAGATCTGGTTACAACATGGTCAAAGGTTATAGTTTAGATGGGACTAAGCATGGCTCCTTATCCATACTAAAGCCTTATACTTCCCTAGGTTTTAGCCTTGTTACAGAGATATAGCTAGGTCCTGTATGAATAAACCATGTTTTAATTTAACTCTCTAATAAGTTACATTTTTAGTTCAGATGGGACCAACATTGTTATACTATGCCCTCTTCCTCATCAGATGGGACCAACATTGTATACTATGCCCTCTTGCTTGTTACAGTTACTCATTTTACTGCTCGACTAAACAGAACAATTTGGCAGGCCATTTTATTTTATTCTCATATCCAATATGGTTATATAATTTTAAGACCGCTGGAGGCCATTCCTTCTGCTTTAGCCTGAGGATGAAGTTATTAAACTTAAAAACACTTTTCATGGCAGTCCAGATATAGTAATGCTATGCCAAGGTTCCGCTACTTACTCTCTGTTTGTGGATTCTCACTTTCAGAACCTTGTAAGTCCATGATAAGGATTCCCTCACCAAAGCTGGCATAAGCTCTCAGCGCAAGCACCATTCATTTCGCTACATTTATGAAAGATTTCAGCCTTGTTTTAAAGTTTACAAGAGTTGGAAAGCTTTATTTTTACTCTTATATCACTTTTTCAAGCTCATCAGCAGAAGCAAGCTCCTGATACACCAAGAAACATTAAATCAACTTGGCATCAGACCCTGGCAGCACTGATTCAAATCCTGCAGACATATCCCCACTGCTAGACTGATCAACAGTCCCCCCCAACACAGCTTCCAAGTTCCGACATATGTCTATTACAACATGTGGTGTACTTCAGTGGTTCCCAACCTTTTTATATTGTGGACTGGCAAACCTATTCACAAACTTTTGATAGACCTGAAACATTTATTTGCATATTCATTATTTGCACAATGAATATGCAAATAGCATGTTGCTGGTCCACCAAAATCTGTACTCTTGCCCCAGCTTTCAGACCCACCGCAAACAGCTGGCTTCAGCTCCAGCAGCCACCTGCCACATGGCAGCTGCTGTAGCTGAAGCCATCTACTGTATGGTGGCTCAGTGTGCCAGGGTGTACCCCTGCCCCGACCCCCAGAGACGCTGCAAACAGTTGGCTTCAGGTCCGGCAGCCATCAGCCATGCACCCCGGAGCAGTCAGCATGGGTGTGGCCTGCCAGTGTGCCACAGCCTGGCAGTCAGCTGTTCGCGGCCTGGTACGGTCCCCGGACCAGTTGTTGGGAACCACTGACATATTTCATCCAGAGCGCTAATGCTCCAACAGTAACTACGTGGATGAAACCAGACTATCACTATGCTCTCAAATGAATTCACACGGGAAAATGATAAAAGAAAAAAAATCTGCATAAAAAAGTGATCACTCTGTATTTGGCCTATAAGCCCTCTTCACACATAGAATACTAGAACTGGAAGAAACCTCGAGAGATCAAGTCCAGTCCCCTACCCTCGTGGCACGACCAAGCACCATCCAGATCATCCCTGATAGATGCCTGTCTAACCTGCTCTTAAATATCTCCAGTGATGGAGATTCTACAACCTCCCTTGCTGCAATTTAAGCCCATTGTTTCTTGTCCTATCATCAGAGGTCAAGGAGAACAATTTCCCCCCTCCTCCCTGTGACACCCTTTTAGATACCTGAAAACTGCTATCAATGTTATCCTCAAAGAAAACCAGCACACTACATTCAAAAGACAATACTGAGAGATTTAATTGGGAGCTTTAACATTGCTAGGCATTCAAAATCACAGACTGAAGAGAGGCACTAGATTTATGATTTATTACAATAATCTATAACTTGCTAACAACATCCCCCCTCCACTCACATCCTTTCCCCCCTTTGCATGATCCTGTCAAACATGAATTAACTATTTACGCCAAACAAACTGTTCCACCTTGTATTTAGCTGTGATGCTCTGCTTAAGTTTCCCAGAGCTGAAGAAGATCTCTGCTTTGAAATGCACAATAGCCTCCACTGGGGATTCTTGTACATTTCAACGCTGGCATGTCCCCACGCAGCCCAGAATCAGCGGGACTTCCCTCTAGCCCCGAGCTGCATGCAACCTTCTGCATTCCTCCTCTGAAATGTACAAGAGACGCAGCGGAGACTCTTGTACATTTCAAAGGAGGAATGCGGAAGTGCCTATCAACTAATCGAGCAGTCAATGGAAATTCCATCAACTACTCCACTCGTAAATTAACCGATATTTAACATCCTTATTCAGAATACATACCATATACTAGAACTTCAAAACATGCCCAGTTCTGGGACTTGTGTTAGTGGGAGACCAGTTGTGAGAAATGTCTAAAAGACAAAAGGAACTAATACTCCAAGAATCTATCCAAAGACATAATAGAATTAGAAACCAGGCCAAGGTCACAGTATCAGAGAAGCAATTGCATCTTCAGTACAGATAATATTGGGGTTGAAAAGTGGGAAATGAGGGGATTATTAATAGTACCTAGCACCAACAGTAGTTTTTGTAGTCCTGAGATGGTAAAGTGGAGAAAAGGGTGAACTGAGTTTCATAGTAAGTGCAGAAGAGACAGAAAAGTCTTATGCCTACTATGGTACCAAAGGAAGGAATGTGCTTGACAAACATTGAATGTTTACATGTGGGTTCATCTGAATCAGTCCCAGGATAGGAGAGAGACAAGGTGGGTGAGGTGACATCTTTTATTGGACCACTTCTGTCGGTGAGAGACAAGCTTACACAGAGCTCCTTTTCCAAACTTGGAAAGGTACTATAATTGTTTGAGATCCAACAAAAGATGTGACCTCACCCACCTGGTGTCGCAAATATTTTAAAACACAAATGTAACTTGCATAATTTGGTGGTCTAATGTGAATAGGAATTTTCTTTTTTCCATTTAAATAATCATGTTTGCCATAAGTAACCACGTCAGTGACCATAAGTCAACAGGGCTCACAGAGGTAATTAAGTTCTAATTCACTATCCAGTGACCTGTTCGCAGATCCCAGAATAGAAGCTGAACCCTGAGAGAACTCCAGGCCAGGAATCTGATTGGCAAAATGCTGGCAGTTCTGATTGGTTCACAGCTTCTTCATAAAGCCTTCACAGGTACAAGAAGTTGTCAATGAAACTGGGATCTTCCTGCTTCTGATTATTTCCCTTTCAATACCTGCTCCTAATACTTGCTACTGATCTGGTAACTTGTCCCTGCCTACCCCCTGGTTTTGTCCTTTGGTTTGCCTTGGGTTCTGACATCATGACCTGGACTAATTCCAGACTTCTCTCAACCATGAGGTCAGACCCACTCATGCCTCGGTCGTGACATTATGTTTGACAAAAATCAAGCTATTTCTTTAATGGAAACAAGCACTTGTCTGGAACAAGACTGTAGCCTTCCACTTCCTTCTGGCAGCTGTTAGCCAAGCTTGTGAAAGCCTTACACTCATCTCAATGGCATTTTTCTGTGTGTATGTAACATGATAGTTTTTGAACACTGCATCTAATAGGGATATAAAATCCCAGTTAATCAGTTAAATGCTAGGTTTAACTGGTTAAGGGTATGTTTACACTGCCACCCTAGTTCGAACTAGGGTGGCTAATGTAGGCATTCGAACTTGCAAATGAAGCCCGGGATTTAAATATCCCGGGCTTTATTTGCATGTTCCCGGGCGCCGCCATTTTTAAATGCCCCGTAGTTCGAACTCCCTGCCCGCGGCTACACGCGGCACGGACTAGGTAGTTCGAATTAAAGCTCCTAATTTGAACTACCGTTACTCCTCGGTAGTTCGAATTAGGAGCTTTAATTCGAACTACCTAGTCCGTGCCGCGTGTAGCCGCAGGCAGGGAGTTCGAACTACGGGGCATTTAAAAATGGCGGCGCCCGGGAACATGCAAATAAAGCCCGGGATATTTAAATCCCGGGCTTCATTTGCAAGTTCGAATGCCTACATTAGCCACCCTAGTTCGAACTAGGGTGGCAGTGTAGACATACCCTAACTGATTAAGCATGGGATCCCGGGGGGGGACTGCTCCAGCCTAGCACCCTGGCTGCTGCTGTTGGCTCTCTCAGGCCCCAAATGGGGGTTGCCACTGCCAGCCAGCTCCAACCCCTATGTGGGGCTGCTCCTGTGTATCAGTTAACCTGTACTGGGTGATGCTTACCAGGTAACTGGTTAACAAGTTACCCACTCACTTCCCTAGCATCTAACCCATTCCAAAAGTTCAAGAAAAGTTCTAGGCATCACTGGCCGGAACCCTATTGACTTTTGGAAAAAAAATGGAAAACTGAAATGGGAAAAATGAGGATTAACTGGAGCCCCATACCATTTTGTTAGTGTAGACACATTGTCAATCACTTCCACAGTCCTTTGTAGGTCAAACAGCTGGTTCATGGCGTCTTTTATGCTACCCCCAACTACTTTCTGCCTGTCCTCCCAATAGAGTTTAACATGTTGACAATTAGAATGTTGTGTCTCTCAGACAAAATAAAAGAATAACGTGCTAGGGTGGGAATAAAAGGGTGTCAGGGAAAATGGGGGGACCCATACATTCCAAGCTCCTGGGAGGGGGATTGGAAGACCCTGGCAGGAGGAGGTGGAAGTGGGCCATACCAAGTTCCCTTATGGAAGGGGGTGCACACAAAGTCCCTGGCATGGAGGAAAATGGGGAACCTTGCTGTGACAGAAGGGGGAATGGGGACAAACAGAACCCCAGTCATGGGTGGAGAGTTCAGGGTACCCTGCTATGGAAGGAGGTAGACATAGGCGGGGGGGGTGTCACAAAGAACCCCTGAAATGGAGGAGACTGGGAGACACAATGAGTCTCTCAAATAGAGAAGAATGGCACACAGGGAGCTTGTGGATAATGGAGGGATGGAAGGATCAGCTCAGCCCACACAAGCAATGAAATGCATAACCCCCTAGCATGCATGCTCTTAGCAACCAACGCATGTGTTGAGAGTCTTACAGTGTCATCCATTTTCATACCAAAGGGTTCACAGCCTTTGAAAGTGAGGCCTTCAATTGTTGTCTGAATTTCCTTTGAAATGCCTGAAGACTAAGCAGGATGTTCTCCTTGTGGCAACAAAAATTCCAATGGATCTTGCTGTGGTATTGGAGGCAAACAGAGTGGCCTAAAGAGATAAGCAGGCTATAAGCTACCCTTCTAATTTCTCATTATTGGATGCACTTTCAACTGTGGCTTTACCAGTGCCTAAGAGAGACTCGGTACCACTGCAATGGTGGTAGCCCAGCATCATAGCAGAGACATTCAGCCTCTACAATAGCAATGATGACTAATACTTGGAGATCTCCCAGTGCAATGAATGATCTTGCTACTAAGACAGATGGTTCCATAACGCAGAACGGGGGATTACAATTTCAGAGGGTAAGAGTGCCAAAGTGGTGTCACTGTTGACTCAAAACCAGAGGCAGTTATACCCATCTCACAAGATGGCGTTGATGGCCAAGTAACATGAACCATCAGTGCTCCATCAGCACCCAATGTCGGCCAGTGAGCCCACAAAGAGTAAGGTTGGCAAGACAGTTTGCATCGCTTTCTGCTTGGGTCAGCTGAAGGGGATCTACCCCTTCGTTTCCCAGATGAGCAAGGCTCCTTTCTATCACTGGAAAAAGCTTTATTCAGGGCTCCAACTGCCCTATCACATCTGCAAGCAGGCCCATCACAGATGGCACACTCAGGAGCCAGCTGCTGATCTGGCACTTCTGAACTCAGACTGGCAAACCACAAAGAGCTATCCACAAGTTTCAGCTCAGCATCTCTCACTTCCTGGTCCTTTTTGAAAAAGACCTACAGATGGAACATTTTTTAGAGATACGCTCCAATCTTGAGTGGCCATGATGGAGTAGTACAGACACTTCACAGAAGGGGGCATAATGATGAGGTCGGAAGGGGAGAGATAAAAGAAAAAGAAAATTAAGCAATTCCTGTATTCCCTCTGGTCCATGACTTACTCAACATTGATTGGCACCCTGTGCCCAGCCCAGTTTTTAATGGTTCAGAGAAAGCACATGAAATAAATGGGAAATCAATTCTGCTGACTCTCATATTGGCTCAACCAGCCAGAGAAATCACATTGCTAAACTTATTGGGCCAGTTGTCTCTAAAACAGTCCACCTCAAAACAAACAAGTAAAATAAACATTTGTCACAATTTTCAGACATCTTAATGGGAACAAAAATCTTTGCACAAATTTTAAATAGAGAAATACAAACTTCTGTAAAATTGCCTCCACTGTCAAACTCAAAAAGAAGCATATTTTGACAAACAAAATTTCTTATTACAAATACTTTGACCAAATCTAGCATCATATGGCAACCTAATAGGGAAGTAAACCTTTTACACACTAATATACCTATATAATCTGATAATTTACCACAACTGCTGTATAACATATTTATCTATGACGACAGCCTGTGTCTGAAAACTAAATATTTGAGTAATAGCAAGAAATATTCTCTGACATATGATCATGTATCATACTCATCCAAAAGATAGGTGGGAAGAAAGGATGATAAAAGTTGTCGGTAGAAATCTTGACTTTTGTAGAATAAAATCATAAGAGCTATATTTCTATTAACATACTTTATTGCATTTTTCAGAGAATAAACCTTACGAGGAAATTTTTGTGCTTATATTTTTTTACATTTGCAAACAATAAGTTAGCTGTATCCACAACATAATCCAGTTTTGCCAGACTATTTTAGTGCAAGTACATTAAAACACAGAAATCACAGAAAACAAAGGAAATACGTTGCCTTTGCAGAGTGTGACATGATCATTCAAAAGCTACTGCAGATGTAAGATATCATTTAAGTTTTCATCAGAAAGTACATGGAAAGTAAGGATTAATTGTACTAACAATCAAGGTCAGATGATTTATAAGTAGTTCCTTCTCTAAATATAAAACACAGTATACTTAATCAGTTACATGTAACTGTATAGAGAAACTGAGGAAAGGAATGACCCTTGCATTGCAGAGCTAAGGTGATCACAGCACCAAAAGGACCTAACACTGCTGACTGCTAGCGAAATTGTATTTTATTTTGTAGGGATCTTGCCCCCCATTAATTGTAAATACACATTCCACCTTATGTAATAATTGCTCCACTGAGAATTTAGTAAAATTATATTCTAAAATTAATTTTGGTCATGTTTAGTAAGTCAATATTGAAGTGAAAATTTGTTTAGATGGACAAAAATGTCGCAGAGACAGATTTGCTGAAAAATATCCTATCAACATGGACACTCAGCTCAAATTAAGGTTAACTGGTTACCAATTCACCTCTCTACTAGATTCCATGTTTAATTGTGGTCTGAGAGCCAGGAAACAGAACTGTAGACTGTGTGTGTGTGTGGCATGTGTGTAAGTAAACAAACTCCCACTGATATGACAGAGATTAATGGTTGAATACTATGTGAAAGCTGTAACTAAACTCATTATTTACACTTATTGTCACGTAATAAGAAAATCTGCTTCCTTTTTGGCCACTGCTACGTCTGATCTTTGTTTCTCCTCTTTGCCCAGTTTCTCTCCATTTTTGTCAATCCCTTTATTCTTCCATCCCTGTAGTACCCTTTGAGGCAGTGTTGCAGACACAGACCAACATCATGACTTCACTTTATACTTGGTTTCTGTATCAAAAGTTCTCTCTGCAGCCACCAAAACTAGAAACTTACTTTAAAAAAAAATGAAAGCTGATATTCCGCACAAACTGAATGTGTCTAGTGGGCCACAAATACATAATTCAGGACAAATCTAGCCTATAGGTCATATCTGGTAGAGTTTGAGAATCACTGGTATATGTTTACATACAGTCATCTATAGGCCTGTTATTATACTGCATACTTTTATCTAATTGTTTGCAGACAAAAATTCAGCTCTTATGCTCCCTCTTTAGCAAAAGTATTCCTTCCGCGTAAGAAAGATGTCAGTACAAAGTCGCAAAGTCTAAAACTTCAATATATAGCTTTCCTTGTGCAATATGGAAATTAGGGCCCAATCCAAGCACAATTAAAATCAACTGAAGTATTTCCACTGACTTTAGTGGGAGGTGGATCAGGCCCTAAATGAGAAGGGCCTGACAAAATTCATTTCTTAGCCTTTTCCCAGAGAAGTATGAACAACTACCATGGACAAAAAGTCTTCTGTACTCCAGCTTCCCAACTATACTGGAGTTCATAATAAACATTTTGTTTTACAAACATCTATGCAGAACATGCAGAAACACTTGGCTCCAAAAAACAGCCTTCTAGAAATAAACATAACTTTGAATATTCTATCTGGCAATCAAAATTAGCAGTGATCAAAGCTATTAATTCATACCGTGTCAACAGATTCAGAAAGACAGTGTCACACATTTTAAATAATTCCTTTTATTAACATTTTCAATTATACAACTGATTTTTTTTAATGCTAGCTTCCTTATTACTATTTACTTTTTACATTCTATTTAACTTCAATAGCAAAACTAGACTGGTTACGTTTCACATCCTGGCTCTCATAAATTACTGAAATCTTCATGTATCTCTGAATTAATGATCCTTCTTCTGTTTTGGCTCTCAGTGAGTTGAGGTGATCGTACCAAGGCAGCACCAGGACTACCACAGTAACCTAAAATACAGTACTCACATTGTTGTTTAATGGGTAGCAGGTTTAAAACTAATAAAAGAAAGTTCTTCTTCACACAGCGTGTAGTCAGCCTGTGGAACTCCTTGCCAGAGGAGGCTGTGAAGGCTAGGACTATAATAGAGTTTAAAGAGAAGCTAAATAATTTCATGGAGGTTAGGTCCATAAAAGGCTATTAGCCAGGGGATAAAATGGTGTCCTTGGCCTCTGTTTGTCAGAGGCTGGAGAGGGATGGCAGGAGACAAATTGCTTGATCATTGTCTTCGGTCCACCCTCTCTGGGGCACCTGGTGCTGGCCACTGTCGGCAGACAGGATACTGGGCTAGATGGACCTTTGGTCTGACCCAGTACGGCCATTCTTATGTTCTTATGTTATGTTGGGTGCTTGTGTTGGTGACCAAGTCTGCTAATTTACATTTGCTTTTTGTCCTTTGTATTTTGCAGGTGAATTGCCATAAGACAAATATCAAAGTTTTACCTATGATTAAAATGTTTATGATATTATATTTTATCATTTTATTTTTGCATCTTCCTTTACAGCTCAAGGTTGGTTGTCAGAAGTGAACTCCTGCAGGAGGCAGGCAGGCAGGCAGACCAAAAAACAATCACTTACTGCATTAGCCTACATGGAGGAGTTTTGGGGATTACAATTGTACTGGCAACACCAAACTGTAACCTGCAAATCTAAAGTGCAGGGGTTCTCAACATTTTTTATGCTGCAGACCACATCTTAATGAAGAGCGTGTGACACATCTCTCTCATACTTTTTCTGTTAGCAATTACAACATTCTTATGGCAACTACAACAATTACTTATATGGATGAGTAATACTACGAAAAAATTGTAACCCTCTAATGTAAGTTGGCAGCTCAAAATAAGAGTCAACACCACATGATCTTCCAGCTTTTCCCACAGCAGCATCAACACGCTCCAGAGTACAGTTTAACCAATGTCCAGGTGAAACAAAACTAGGTTAAGTTTCAATTCCAAGGTGTGTAAGATACAAAGAAAAAATAAACACCATGATTGTTGAAAAGGCAACTAGATCTTAAATTACAGAAGCTGACGGACTGTTAAAGGTAGTTGTAACATAGGAATATAAGTTATTCATTTATTTATATGGGTCCAGCCTGCCCCCTCCATATCCGGTAGAAATTACTAAGATCTAGCACAAAAGAGAAGCCACAGAAATGTGCTTTATTGCCCCCACCCCTCCTTGTCCCTGGAGCACCAGAGAAACTCCCACTGAAATAGACAATGTTTTAGGTAGAAGGCCTAAGCACAATTGTCCACAGTGGATTCTGCAGATCATTCATGATACTATTAGTGCTACATAAAGCAGCAGTAATGCCTTCTATATCCTCTCAGTGAGCAGCCATAGGGTGCCTCACCACTTTTCTGTAGCCTGGCTACTGGGGTTTGGTGAAAAGGGGAAGCTAGCAAAACCACCTCGGCAAAACAGACAAGCAAGCAAAAAAATTATCTTAGCGAGAACCACACGGAGGCTAACTCATGTCTCTAGAAAGGAAAATTTCCTGACAACTCAATAAGGTATACTTCACAGTTCAGTTTCTAATGGTAGCTAATTGTAGGTTTCATGGAAGAGGGTGACTTGGCCCCTTGTTTTTAAAGAATTCAGAGATTAGTTGGAGAAACTTCAATGAACTTCAGTACTGTGCTACAAATGTCACAGAAAGTCTTAGTGACACTCAAGGCTGGAAGTCTTATTCTGTTGTTAGGACATTTCACAAAGCACTTCCTCATATCAGAACCTCAGGGCTTGTCTTCATGTACAGAACTGCAGCTGCACCATTGTAGCACTTTTGTGAAGACATTATATACTGATGGGAGAGCGTCTCCCATCAACATAGTTCATTCTTTGTGTATGCCCTGTCGACCAGTGGCTCTCAACCTTACCTGACTACTGTACCCCTTCCAGGGGTCTGATTTGTTTTGCATGCCCCCAAGTTTTACCTCACTTAAAAAAGCTGCTTACAAAATCAGATACAAAAATACAGAAGTACTACAGCACATTATTACTGAAAAATTGCTTATTTTTTCATGTTTACCATACAATTATCAAATAAATCAACTGAAATATAAATATTGTATTTACATAGCACACAGAGCAGTAAACAAGCCGTTACCTGTAGTTTGCACTGACTTCACTAGAGTTTTTTATATAGCCTGCTGTAAAAAGGCAAATATCTAGAGGAGATGATATACTCCCTGGAAAACCTCTGTGTACCCCCAAGGGTACATATATACCTTGAGAACCACTGCTGTAGATGACTGGCAAGCACCATCCTCCTTGAATGGTGAGAGTGAAGCATTTCAGCCGAGAGTCAGTCAAACAGAAATGGAAGCACTGCTCTCATGAGCTTGGAATCTAATGTGGCAACAAAAGTTAGAGGCTCCACATGGCTGATTTGCAGAACTCAGAGAGTAGTACTTTCCTGAACTAGGTGGATGATGACACCTATGCCTTGTGGAATATGTTCTGACAGAGAGAGACAGACAGACAGACAGAGACACAGAGACAGAGACAAAGGGGATCACCAGCCAATTGATGGGAGGTGGAAATAATTGCATGATCAGCTTCAAGATTTTATACACAGCTATAACTTGGTTATTCATTGTGCTGAATATTACCATAAAGAGGCAGGGAGAGATCATGAAAGACTTGGTCCTTCCAGATAAGAGAGCAAAGGAGAGCAGAGTTTTGAATATGTTCTAAGTGTAAAGCTTCTTCTCTCCTGCACCAAGTGTACCTTCAGAAAAATGACTGGTAAGGGGTGGATCAGTTTAGCTGGAATTCTGAGACCATTTGCACTGTGAAGTTCTGCAGAATTGGCAGGAATGCCATGCAAACTACAGGTAGGACCTCTCTGGTCCTGGATTCTCTGGTCCGACAACATCCACGGTCCAAGAGGACTAGAGATTCCTGGCAGCAAGGAGTGGGGCCTGCCCGGGAGTCTGGCGGCAGAGTGGCTGGTGGAGCCAAGCTGATGGCTGGGCCAGGACACGCAGTTGTGGCCGGAGCCAAGACAAGGCAGGGAGCATGTTCGGCGTCCGGGAGTGTGGTCGAGGTCAGCGTCTGGGAGCGTTGCCAGGGTTGGCAGCCGGGAAAGCAGCCAGGAGGGGAGCCTGGCAGCCAGGAGGCTGGCAGCCCCCCAGGAGAGACTGAAGCCAGGCAATAGGGGCTGAATTGACCTCCTGTTGTCTGGCAAACTCACTCATTCAGGACTGGTCAGATCCTGAGGGTGCCAGACCAGGGAGGTCCAATCTGTAGTCAATAGCCCTGAGCTCCAAGATATTCATGTTTAGCGTCAAATTGTCCAGAGACCACACACTTTACATCCCAATGTGGTTCAGTGACCATCACAGCAGTCATCATCTTTGTTCAGAAAGATACAGATGAAGTCATTCCATTCTGCTGACTGAAGAGACTGGAACCTATTCTCTGGCAGGTCAGGTCTTGCCAATCTAGAGTCAATCAAAGCTCCTAAGAACTCTATCATCTGAGACTATGTGAAAGAGGATTTATGGATCACAAAGAATCCTAGCTGACAGTACAGAGAAAAGATGCAATTAAGTGCTGTCCTGGTGTCTTTCTGAGACCTGCCACTGATCAGCCAGTCATCTATGGATAAGCAGCCATGGATTCTCTGTTTCCTTAATTGCACTACCACCACCACCAGGCATTTGGTGAACACGCTCTGTGCTGAGGAGAGTTTGCGAGGCAAAAACCTGTATTGGTAATGGTTTGGGCCCACTGTAAATCTTGGATACTTCCTGAGAGCAAAGGGGAAAGCCAGGTGGAAGTATGCATTCTAAAAGTCACAAACCAGTCTTGAGCTTGGAGGGGTGGGAGGATGGACGCTCCAGTGTTACCATTCTGAACCTGAGAGAGTTGTTGTATTTCTTTAATCTTCTCAAATGTAGGACACGTTAGGATGAAGACCCCCTTTTGTCTTCTATGGAATGAGGAAATATCAAGAGTAGAAGTATCTTTCCTTGTATTCCTGAGAACTTCTTCTACAGCTCCAAAATGGAGTATCAAGCACCGTTCTGACTGTAACAGACTTGTAAGAAGGATACCTGTAGAGAGATGGGAAAGGGAAGGAAGTAGAGAGTCAAAATGTCTGATGTAGCCATAGGTGATTGATTATCTCTAACACCTATCAGTCTGATGTCAGGATAGATAATGCCCAGTGGAATGAGAAAGCAGCTTTTGAAGTCTGTGTTCTCTAGCCTGAATCAAATACAGCTCCTGACTGCCTCATCAAGCCCACTGACATACAAAAAGGAGAAGTGTGTTTTGCTGAGAAAGAGAAAGTTGGCACCTCCTGTGGCATCTCAAGTGACTTTTGGAGTGATAGTTTAATCTGGAGTCATAAAATGGTGTGCACTACTGCCCCAGCTCTGGCTGAGAATGGTACAGCGTGGCAGTACAGAGAAAGGTGTAAATTCCCAGATAATATTCTTAGGATAGCTTTGGTATCCTTCAACAAGTGCATAACACTCTCTGTCTTCTTGTTCAGCAGCTCTGAACTCCTGAAGTGCAACTGTAACCTGCATCTCAGAATGACCAATGCTTGGAGCCACAATGCTTGGAGTCACAATGCTCTGCAACGCTCACTGTGACAGCCATAGACCTGGCTGCAGCATCTGAGGTAACCATTGCCACCTGCAAAGCCACCTGGGCCAGCAGTCAACCTTCTTTTATTAAATCCTTAAGCACTTCTCTGTTATGACAGATATTTGTGAACAAAATTGTCACCCTGTTCCAAGCTAGAAAGTAATTTCAGCAGTAGGGCCTGGCTAGTAGCTATGTACAATATGTTGCAAGACTGAGGAGTGCTCCTTCCTCCCAAAATAAGTCAAGGTGTTTGAATTCTTTGTCCTTCAGTACATTTTTGTTCAGTCTCAACTTTTCATGTATAGCATATACAACTAAGAAGCCCAGGATTGGGTGAGGGTAGAAGTACTCAAATCCTGAAAGGGGTACCGTATACCTCTTCTTGACTCATTTGGCCATTGATGTCACCTGCCATTGATGTCACCTGAGGACTTCAGCCCTCGTTATGTGGGGAGAGAAATCCTGACAGGATGTCAGACTGCTTGTAAAATTTCTCTGAGATGACCAAAGTCCACACAAGACGCTCCTGGAACTCTTTGAAGTCACTCAGTACTAAAGATATTGCTTCATTTTGCAATGATGAGGAGAGATAATTTGTTAGAGAGATGGGATGCTGGTGCATCTATGCACCATCTTAACATTGTGCATGTAGGGTCTGCCCACTGGGAAGGGACACCAGTTTCTTCTTCGAGTGGTTGCTCATGTCCATTCGAATTAGGTGTGCACACGGCATACACCGCGTACTCTGGAGCATTTTCCCTAGCGGTACCCTTAGAGCCGGCAGGGCGCAAGGGGTTATCGACGTCACCCGAGAGGGGACAACCCCCGTGGGGTTGGTCAAGGCTCCTCCCAGCAGCCCAAGCACCAGTTTTGACGTTCTGCTAGAGAGTCGCGCACCAGCCTCCCACCCTGGCCCCCCGTTTGGGGCCAGGTTATCCTGGTTTGCCCATGCCTGGGCAGAAATCACCACCGATGCCTGGGTTCTAAAAATAGTCAGAAATGGCTATACCATCCCCTTTCTGGGCCCGCCCCCTTCCAAGCCGCCCGCCCCGACCCTTTTCAGGGACACCTCTCACGAAGGCATCCTCCGTCAGGAGGTGTTAGCGCTCCTCGAAAAGGGAGCCATGGAGAGGGTCCCCTCACATCTGAAGGGCAAGGGGTTTTATTTCTGGTATTTCATTGTTCCAAAACCCAAGGGCGGGGTTCGTCCCATCTTAGATCTCAGGGACCTCAACAAGACGGTGGTGAAATCCAAGTTCAGAATGGTAACCCTGGATTCTGTCATCCCGGTTTTACAGTTAGGAGACTGGTACGCAACTCTCGATCTCAAGGACGCTTACTTCCATGTGGCAATAAGACCCAGCCACAGGAGGTTTCTCCGTTTTATTGTTTCCAAATGCCACTTCCAATTTACGGTGCTCCCATTTGGCCTTTCAACAGCACCCAGGGTCTTTACAAAATGCATGGCGGTCGTAGCGGCGTTCCTCTGCAAACAAGGGGTACACGTCTTTCCATACCTAGACGACTGGCTGATTCGTGGTCGTTCCTACGAACAAGTGGAGGCCCATGTTCTCTTCACAAGGGCCCTCTTCATAAGGCTGGGACTCATGCTAAATGAGGAAAAGTCATCGCTGACTCCCTCCCAGCACCTCGAATTCGTAGGTGCCCTCCTGGACGCCAGGGTGGCGAGAGCACTCCTCCCCAGATCCAGGTTTCTGTCCAGAGTGGAGCTGGTCTCCGAGTTAACCCAGTTCCCCATCACGACCGCCCGGGTCTGCTCGAGGCTGCTGGGACACATGGCGGCATGTACGAATGTGGTATGCCATGCTCAAATGAGGCTCAGACCTCTGAAGGCCTGGTTGGCAAGGGCATTCAACCAGTCCAGGGGTCTCTGGGACACGGTTCTCACAGTGCCTCCAGAGGTGATAGCCTCCTTACAATGGTGGACCCAGGAGACAGTGTTGTGCAGCGGGGTTCCGTTCACTGTACCTCCCCCCTCGCTTACACTGGTCACAGATGCTTCCGACCTGGGTTGGGGAGCACACCTAGGGTGTCACAGAACCCAGGGTTTATGGTCCTCTGCACATAAATGTCCAGGAGCTCAGGGCAGTCAGGAGAGCCTGCGAGACCTTCCTGTCGAAGCTCTCTCGCCACTCTGTCCTGGTCCACCTAGACAACACGGCGGCTGTGTTTTACCTGAACAGGCAGGGGGGAGCCCGGTTGCCTCCCCTCTGCTGCGAGGCTCTGTGCCTCTGAGACCTGTGCGTAGAGCACGACATAGTTTTGCAGGCAGAGTACCTGCTGGGGTGCAAAAACTTGCTGGCCGATGCTCTGAGCAGGTCCTTCGGAGCCCACGAATGGTCTCTCAAGGATTCGGCCCTTTGTCAGGTCTTCCACAAGTGGGGTTGTCCCCAGTTGACCTGTTTGCCTCGGCACGCAACACCAAGTGCCTGAGTTACTGCTCCCTGTTGGGGCTGGGGGAACACTCCAGGGGGGATGCCATGACCGTGCCATGGCCGGCGGGCATCCTCTATGCTTTCCCTCCGTTTCCCCTAATTCCCAGGGTTCTGACCAGGGTCAAGACCTTCAGGTCCACGGTCATCCTGATAGCCCCTTGGTGGCCCAGGCAATTCTGATTCCCTATCCTGATGGACATGCTCAGCAAGGAGCCTATAACGCTCCCGCCGGTTCGGGATCTCCTGACCCAACCTTGGGATGGGGGGAACCATGGTTCACCCGAATCTCAGCTCTCTCCACCTGACGGCCTGGTTTATCCGTGGCTGACCCAACCGGAAAGGGAATGTTCCCAGGAGGTACGGATGATGCTCCTAAGTAGTAGGAAACCATCTGCCAGGCGGTCGTACGCAGCCAAGTGGCGGCGGTTCTCGTCTTGGGCGTCCAGAAGGGGAGTGCACCCGTCCTGTGCACCTGTCCCGTCCATTCTGGACTACCTCTTTGAACTTAGGTCCAGTGGTCTCTCTACCTCCTCTATCAAGGTCCATGTGGCATCTCTCTCCGCCTTCCATGTTAGTTCGGCAGGAGTCTCTCTGTTTTCTGACCCTGCGGTCAAAAGGTTCCTTAAGGGTTTGGATAAGTTGTATCCCACGGTTAGACTCCCTCTCCCCGCTTGGGACCTTAACTTCATGTTGTCTAGACTTGTGTCGCCCCCCTTTGAGCCGCTGGCCACGTGTTCTTTGAAGCACCTCTCTATGAAGGTTGCGTTCATTGTGGCCATTACATTGGCTCGCAGGGTCTCCGAGCTGAGGACGTTAACTGTAAACCCGCCCTACCTCGTGTTTTCTGACAATGTGAGGCTCCGCCCTCACCCGGCCTTTCTCCCCAAGGTGATGTCACCGTTCCACTTGTCATAAGAAATTTACCTCCCGGTTTTCTTTCTAAAGCCCCACGCCTCCCCTTAGGAGCAAGTGCTCCATTCCCTAAATGCTAGACGTGCGCTAGCCTTTTATATTGATAGGACTAAACCCTTTCGCAAGTCCACACAATTGTTTATTGCTGTCGCTGACAGAATGAAAGGGCTTCCCATATCGACCCAGAGGTTGTCCAATTGGGTTGCAGGGTGTATCAGGGAGTGTTATGCCTTGGCCGGGAAGGTCCCGCCTCGGGTTACAGCACATTCCACCAGGGCGCAGGCGTCCTCTGTAGCTTTTGGGGCGCAGGTTCCAATCACTGAAATATGCAGGGCGGCCACGTGGTCGTGGCTCCATACCTTTACGGCGCAGTACGCGCTGGTACAGCAGGCTAGGGAGGACGCAGGGTTGGGCTCTGCGGTCCTCACCTCTGTATTGTAAATATGTATGTGTTATCTGTACCACACTGCACTTTTCTGCAGTTTTTCTGTGTTCAGTTAGTTGAATAAATATGTTTGGATTGTTCAACTTTCGTGGACTTCTCTTCCTGAGTGCTCCGACCCCTCCTCCTTGAAGTGGGGTTGGCTTGGAAGTCACCTAATTCGAATGGACATGAGCAACCACTCGAAGAAGAAAAGAATGGTTACTTAGCTGTAACTGTTGTTCTTCGAGATGTGTTGCTCATGTCCATTCGATTCCCTCCCTACCTCCCCTTCGTCGGAGTGTCCGGCAAGAAGGAACTGAGGTGGGGGAGCGCCGGCAGGGGTACTTATGCCCCGCCATGGCGGCACCACTCCAGGGGGTGCCCTGCCGGCGCTACGGGTACCGCTAGGGAAAATGCTCCGGAAGACGCGGTGCACGTGGTGCGCACACCTAATTCGAATGGACATGAGCAACGCATCTCGAAGAACAACAGTTACAGGTAAGTAACCGTTCTTTTCTCTTTCTCTGTGGTGTAGACTGGGTTCTCAATGCTTGTGAAGACAGTCCCCAAATAAAGCTACGGTACCATATCTATAGGAGTACAGATAATTAATAGATTATTGGCTGGACTAATGCCAGGCTTGACAGGCCAGTGATGGCTGGAACCTGTAGGAGCGCCCCATACGGGTCTTGGTGGCTGTGACTACAGACCTCAGAGGGGCCAGTTCACTGCTCGGTGATGGGAAGAACATATGCCCCAGTGACTGTGAGGAAGAACAGCTCTCCCCTCAGAGGGCATGCCAATGTATAAGGTACTTTTGCCCATGGAATCTCTACTGGTATTGGTGAATGTCTTGGAACCAACAATGGTCCTGGTTCTGCCTGAGCTCATGCCCCAAAGTCTGGGTGGATTCCAAGAGATACATCATTGACAATGATGAACTCTGCCACATCACAATCTGATCCCTTTTTTCCATTCCTCAGCATGGTGTGGGGTTTGTAGGACTTTTCTTCAGAGGGTACACTACGTCTACTCCTGTGAGAGGACACTAAGATCCTTCTAGAGCTTCTGCCTCAGTGTCCAGAGAGGTCCCTTTCAATTAGAGATGTAAAGGGTTAACCAGTTACCTGGTAAGGGTGATGTTTTACCTGGTAAGCGGTTAACCAACAGCCCGGCTAGGCTTGCAGTGCAGCATGGTGGGCCCAGCCAGGCAGGAGTGTCCTTGCCCACTGTCCTTGCCCCAGCTTGCCTACCGGAGTAGCTCTCAGCCTATGGTGCAGTGGACTTAGCCCAAATAGCCTCCACCAGTGGTGCAGTGTGGTGAGCCCGGTCTGGCCTGATCAGCCACCACTTGGGGTGCAGCAGGCACAGCCTGTCCTGGAGGTTTTGAATCTCCCATTTGAGAACTCCTTCACAGGATGGAGGGGGTGGATCTCATTAACAAAGTTCAATCCAGACAGCTGATGATCAATTCTGGGCAGAAAAGAAGATCAGAAGTAGTTCTGAAGATTGGAGAACATTTCAAAGATCTTTAGTGTGAGCTAAGGACCTGCAGGTCAGACATTCACTGCAGTCCATCTCACTGTCCTGGGTGGTAAAAGGGAACCAAGGGATGGTTGTGGCCACCCACTCTTTATACATTCATAAAAGAGCATGAGGCTCTACAAGGGGCATGGGACATTGCTAAATCGAAATCTAGTTGTGTGCACATGATGGTCACATGCATCAAAAGTGTGATCCCTGCTCAAAGAAGAAACTATACTTACAAAACAGTTGATAATTTCCTGTAAAGGGCTCCGCCCTTCTTGTGAGCGCCCCTCTCTGGCCAAGGGGAGTCTTGTAGTCTCTCTGCCCGGCTGTCTGCAGGAGAGGAAGTGTTTGGTATGTGGCCTGGGACCAGGCCTCTTCTTACCCCCTGTTGTAGCCGCTGGGGGTTTGGGGGGGCCAGACCCACCCATTCTTCTGGGTCCCGGGCCAGGGACCCTGTAAGTAGCTGTCACAAAAAAGCCAGTTGCTGTCACATTCCCTGGGCCACTTCCCTGGGAAGCTGCTCGGTCCAGCCCTTTCTCTCAGGCTTTGTGGTCAAGTTCTCCCTGGACTCTGTCCAGGGTTCTGCCAGGTGTTGTCACTGTCAGCCTGTGGACCTGATTCTGACCAGGTCTGAAGTTCAGCTCCCACTCGGAGCTGTCCGGAGTGCTGCTGTTCTCCCAGTCAGCCCTTATGTCTGCTTGGGTTGAGCTCCAGCAAGGAACTGCCACGCCTTGGCCCAGCAGCTTCTTTTATCTCAGCCTGCTGTGCCCTGATTGACTGCCGCTCTATCCTGCGTGGAGGACCTCTCTTCTGCTCCTGTTACTGGGGCAGAGTGCAGCAAGGCCTCCAGCCTCTGCTGGAGCCTAATCCACCCCGTCACACTGCTCCCCTCTCGAAGAAGTCTGGTCGGAGTGTATCCCCAAAATCAGTAACTGCGCCTGCCCTGGAGAAGAAATCTGCGTTCCCATGTTGGGACACCTACATTGGTGCTGAGGCCTTCATTCGATCTGACATTGGAGCTGCCAGAATTGCAAAATGCCAAATAAACCGACGGTAATAACTGGCCAACCCCAAGAAGGCCCATATCTGTTTTGTTGTGGGAACTGGGTTTTTGTCTAGGGCTTCAGTTTTGTCCTGAAGGAGTTGTATCTTCCCATTCCCCACCAGATATCCCAAATACCTGGTCTGTTGCATGCCAACTTTCCATTTCTTGGGATTTGCCGTGAGCCCAGCTTCTCTCAGTGCCTGCAGAACGGTTGTTACATGGGTTAAGTGTGACCTCCATTCTTCACTAAAAACGACCATGTCATCTAAGTAGGGTGCTGAGAATTGCTCACAATGTCGCACCTGATCCATTAGGTGCTGGAAAGTGGCTGGTGCCCCATGGAAGTCCAAAGGGCATCGTTATAAACTGGAAGAGTCCTAGTGGGTGGCAAAGGCTGTTTTCTCTTATGAGTCCTCTGTAATTGGTATTTGCCAATAGCCCTTAGTTAAGTCGAAAGTGGTGATGTATTGTGCTTTTCCAAACTGGTCCAAGAGTTCATCCATGTGTGGCACAGGGCAGCATTCAAGGCTCTGAAATCGAAACAGCGACCCTCAGGCCCGGCGTCCCCAGATGGGGAGACGCCGAGGGGGCGGGGCAACGTCCCAGGACGTGCCATGGCGGGACCCTTGAAAAGGGCAGAAGGAGGAAGCAGCGGGGTGGCTCCCATGGCTGGAGTCGTCAGCTACGCCGGGGGGCGCGCTTTACTCCTCCCAGGTGGCGGAGCCGAGGAAGCGGCCCAGAGGGGCAGCGCACTGAGCCAGGACCGAGGAGAGATGATGAAGCGGTAAGCCCTGCAGACCCCACCGGAGAACCCACCGGACAGGAGGGGGGTAGGAAGCAGCCCGGGGCAGAGTGCTTCTGGCGCCCATGGGCTGACGTGAATCGGGGAGGAGCCCCATCAGTCGGGTAGGGGTTTAATGCCCCGATCCCTTAGGGCCCCGGGCTGGGACCCAGTGGAGAGGGCAGGCCCGGGTCCCCCTAACTCCCCCCCCCTTCGCCACCTTGATATTCGCCTTGTCCATAGGTTCAAACGCCCCCCCACCCCCGGCTAGGGGGCTGCATTAGAATTAGTGGGGGCTCCCAAAGAGGGACCACCTTATGAAGGGGGAAAAGGACCCCATTAGACCGTGAGACACTTTGGATGGTGGGCCCACAGGGCCCTGCCCCCATTAGGGGGCAGGCGCTCGCGCCCATAAATCCACTACTTGGCCGAAATTAGTGGCAGTGGGGCCCGCTGGGCCCTGTCCTCTCACGGGGACAGGAGCCCGCGCCCCAAGAGGACTGTCACAGTCCCGTTCGAGGGCCCCCCCAGAGCTTTTCGGGAACTCGATATGTCTTATGTTGGGGTTTAGCTGCCTGAGTTGTCCGGATCTGGTGTGCCACCAGATGGGTTTGATTCGGTAGCAAGAAAAAGAGATTGCTGAAATCCTCCAACAGGTTTCTGGCTTGCCATTGCCTTGTCCAGAACCCTTCGGTGCTACTAGCTGACAGTCCGGACATGATGCACAGAAATCCACAGCCTCCTTATAGATCCCTGGCCAGAAGAATCGAGCCAGTAAGCAGGCTCAGGTCTTTTCCCACCCCAGATGGCCAGCAGAGGGGACTGAATGGGCCAAACATAGAACCACATTTTGGGCCTCTTGAGGCACTAGGAGTTGGTAGCTGATCTCAACCCAAGTTTGGGTCCTTGTCAACTCGATAGAGCAGGTCTTTCCTGAGCTCAAAATGGTTGACTCCTGGGCAACCACCCCATCAATGGCTGCAATGAGGGAATATACCTCCCTCAGGGTTTCATCTTCTTTTTGTCCTCGGACAAAATCATATGAGCTATTTAAATATTCCAAATCTACCTTGGGGAGCAGAACCTCTCACGAAGGTTGCCCTTGGGCTGGAGGGATGTCCCCTTCTTTGGAGTGGGCATCATCTCCTTGCTGAGACAATTCCTCTTCTGGCTCAATTTCCCCAGCCAGATGAGTTTGGAGCCATGCTCTACCTTCTTTCCACTACTGACAGATTTCCCTGTCTTCTCAGGAGAAGCAGGCTCTTCCAATAGGTCGGTGTTCACTAAGGGAAATAATTCCTCTAACATCCGGAGTGCTGGTTCCTCTGAAGTTAAGGATCCAGCTGGTGGAAGGAGCAATGAGGGAAACTGTTGCCAATCTCAGCCAATTATGACCTTCCAGGGAAGGTGTTTTGCTATGCCAACCCTGCTTCACAGTCCTTCACTTTCAATTGGACCTACGCTGTGGTGTTGGGGTGCACAACCCCATGTACACAGGTCATTTTTAGGGGATGATCATATTGGAGAGCGCTAAAGTCCAGTACTGACTCCTGAATCAAGGTTTGAGAGCACCCTGAATCTACCAGTCAGATAACCCCCCATGGTGACTTGCACAACATAGGCCTTATGCCGCCGGTCAGGCTCCAGGTCAAAACCACTACAAGTTTCTGTAACTTTACAATCTAAAAAGTCACACTCCATAAGGGGGTATGACCTGCTGAAATGTCCAGGCTTCCCACAGCAGAAGTATGCCAACGGTCCCAGAGTGGGACCCAACTGACTCTGTCCCCTTTCATCACCTGGGATGCAACTCAGTGACAGCTGGGGAGGAGGAGGAACCCCAGGGTAGTGCCTCGAGGGGCATCATTTCTTCCTCATTTGGGTCCCCTGGGCACCACTTTTCCTGCCCTGGCTGGGTCTTCAGAACCTTGGGTGGGCCAGCTCTCAGGATGAGGCCAGATAGGTTTGCTAGGCCTAGCCGCAAGGAGAAAGTCCTCAGTGTTCTGGACTACAGCAGCAAGCAAGTCCCGGTTGTGCCGCCATACCCAGGTTTGAATTGACATCAGCAGAATCTCCAAGTATTGCTCCAAAACTATGGAGTCCACGATCTCGGAGGGTGTGTGGGCCCCAGGGCATAGCCAACGGGAGGCCCAATCCTTGAGGCGTTGGGCCAGCACTCGGGGCCAAGCTCCAGCAGGAAAAGATTCTATATGGAACAGGTGTCAATATGTCTTGGGGCAAGTTCCCAGGCGATCTAGAATGGCAGCTTTCACTGTCCCATAGTTGGCATCCCCTTGTCCAGAGCTCAGTAAGCTTCCTGAGCCTCCCCGAAGAGGAATGGTGCCAGGCAGGCAGCCCAAATAGTTCTCTCCCAGCTGGTGGTTGTGGCTACCTGCTCAAAGGTGACTAAGTAAGCCTCTGGGACATCGTGCAGTCCAAGCTTGGCCAGTGGTATCCCAAGACCTGAGTTTACTGGATTAGCGGGAACTGGAACTGACAGTCGCTGGAGTACTGCCTTGTGAAACTGGTGATCCTGCTTTTGCCTCTGCTGCTAAACTACCTCTAGGAGTATATTCTGCTGTTCCAGGGCAGCTTGCCGTGCCTCTTGCTGTGCTTCCAGCAGGGCCTTCTGTGCTTCAGCAACACTATGCGGCTGCTGGGCCAGCCTCACCAACTCCTCCAGCACCCCTTGGATACAGGGGTGGCTCAGGGCCCCACTTCTGATACCAGTGTAAAGGGCTCTGCCTTTCATGTGAGTGCCCCACTGTGGCCAAAAGGAGTCTTGTAGTCTCGCTACCTGGCTGTCTGCAGGAGAGGAATGTGTCTGGTATGTGGCCTGGGACCAGGCCTCTTCTTACCCCCTGCTGTGGCTGCTGGAGGTTGAGGGGGAACACAGACCCATCCACTCTTTTGAGTCCCGGCCCAGGTACCCTGTAAGTAGCAGTTACCTGTCACGTATCAAAGGAGTCGGCTGCTGTCACGTTCCCTGGGCCACTTCGCTGGGAAACTGCCCTGTCCAGCCCTTTCTCTCGGGCTTTGTGGTCAAGTTCTCCCTGGACTCTGTCCAGGGTTCTGCCAGGTGTTGCTGTTGACTTACAGGCTAGTCTTCAGCTTGCGGACCTGGTTCTGACCAGGTCTGAAGTCTAGCTCCCAATCAGAGGTGTCCAGAGTGCTGCTGTTCTCCCAGTCAGCCTTTATGTCTGCCTGGGTCGAGCTCCAGTAAGGAACTGCCATGCCCTGGCCCAGCAGCTTCTTTTATATCAGCCTGCTATGCCCCAATTGGCTGCCTCAGAAGACACCATTCTATCCTGCTGGGAGGACCTCTCTTCTGCTTCTGTCACTGGGGCAGGGTATGGCAAGGCCTCCAATCTCCGTCTGGGCCTAGTTCACCCTGTCACACTCCTCCTCCCCTCAGAGAAGTTTGGTCAGGGCACGTCCCCGAAATCAGTAACTCATCCTGCCCTGGAGAAGAAATCTGCATTCCTGTATTGGGATCCTGGGCGATGCCTCCAGCCTCTGTCAGGGCCTAGTCCACCCTGTCACACATCCTCTAAGAGACAATTCAGGATTTTTATTTTTTTTTTAAAATAGCAAAGTTTCATCTTTACACAGGTACCAAAAGCAGAAGAAATTCTATGCTACAGGAAATGTGAGCCTTTTTCACGTTAAATCAATTTACACAGATGATCTTGGACTATTTCTAAATATTGTAATTAATATGTGCAAGTCTATTGATAAAGTTTGGAAAGACCAAAACAGGTTAGATCAGAAACCAGTAGAAGAAGCTGAGAAGGGAGGGAAAGGAGCAAATTGACTTGACAAACTCACTGACTGGCCGAAGGGGTGTGGATAGGTAGTACAAACCTTCATCAATGTGCTCTCATGTTATAACAGCCCTAAGTTTTAATTTAAGAAATAAACACATTCTAACGATGTAAGTGTAGTATTACTGCATCTCAAGCCATCAAAGATTTTCTACATGGACCTTCTTGGAATAGGAAGCTCTGATAACACATGTGTTACGAGATATCCATTTATGGAAAAACATTCTAAAAGGAGATAAAGGCCTGTTCATTTTTCTCTTGTGAATACTGTATTAAAAAGCATAGTACACAACCATAACCTACTATACAGATTATTTTATGCTCCTCTTTTCATCAGGTTTTCCAATTTCTAAAACTTCAGATGTTAGTTCGGTTAAGCATTTGAAAGGCTGATATTTCCAAACTTTATTGTTGTTTTCCAGTTCATCCCTGTTTTCCACTAGATAATGCCGTAGAAGTCTCTGCTGGGATAGTGGAGTGGTGAGCGTTTAGTTAGTTGGCTGGCATGGGCAATTTTTTGTTTTGGTAAATCCACAATTTATGTGTTGGCATATATTCCAACTGAAACATTGCAAGTACGTCACGTTTCCTATTCTTATTTTTTCAGTCAACACAAACTGATAAAAATGTTACACTTATGTGGCCTCTTAAGTCAATCAACCTTCAGGAGAGAACCTGAGCGCAGAAAATGTGCCACTAATTCTTATGCTGATACAAAGTCCCAAATGAGTAACATACTTTTAAGCAATCAGACAAGATATAAACTATATTAACAAACTAGCTTAGGAAGCTACACAGATGTTTCAGAGAAGAATAGCATTCATGATCTGAGTTCTGGTGCAGGCTTTGTCACACAATTTTTGAGTGTCCTTGAGGAAATCTTTCTGTGCCTCCATACTTCACTTCTAAAATGCAGACACCACTTTCTTTTGTCTGCCATACCTATTTAGATGGCAGCTGTTTTACTATTCTCTTACCATGTGTCTGTATAGTACCTAGTACAACTGGGCCTTAATCTAGCTGGGACTTATAAGATCTATTATAACACAAATAAATAATGTACAGCAATTCTTACATGTTCAAAAAAAAGATGACTATGCCGATATCCCAAAAATCTGATAAAGATATCTTTCATAAATGTCCACACATCAACAACTTCTGGTCTACAAGGGACACACAGAGAGGAAAGTTTTTTTCAGCTCAGTATATGCTGTTTCTTAAAGACCAGGGCCGGATTAAGGGGGGGGCTAGCCGGGCAGCTGCCTGGGGCGCCAACCTATGGGGGGTGCCTGATGGCAGCTGTAAGGGGCTCCGTGCGCCTTGCCGCGCGGCACCCCTTAGAGCTGCAATCAGGTGCCGTGCGCCCGGGGTTGCACAGTGCCCCTTAGAGCTGCCATCAGGCGCCACGCGCCCAATGGCAGCTGTAAGGTGCGCAGCGCGCCGGGGGCGGGGCCACGCATGCGCCGTGCGCCCGGGGGCAGAGCTGCGCATGTGTCGCATGGCCGCTGCCTGGGTCGCAGGAATGGCTCGAGCCGGTCCTGTTAAAGACAACGTAGTCTTCTGCAAATATGTAACAAAATCCTCATTCCTACAATAACACAAGAGAAAATTAATAACCTCTTCTTTCTTTTAGATGTCCAGTTCAATAAAACCAAGTCTGCATGGGTTTCTATCCTAACATCTTCAGGATGTTCTCTTTCAAGATGATCACCCAACTAGTTCCAGAAATTACTTCTTTTCAAAGGAGAATGTTCCTGGTACAATGGCTAATGCCTGCAATCTCCCAGTTCTTCTAGCAAAGAAAGTTACTAATAAAAGACACCTTCTAGAAAAAGAAATATGCTCACCTTACATGCATAAGTTTGGAAAAAGCTCAACACGCTCATGCTCTCCTGTATAGAAAGAGTCTGCAAACCCATGAAGTTCCCAATTTAGTAAGCGTTATTATGGATTCCTTTACTTACTGCTGCCAGAATATCCAATACTGCTGAAGAAAGCCAGTATTTCCTTAAATTCCACCACTCGGCCATCAGGCAATTCATAGAAAATTCAATTTAGTTTGTCCTCTTCTTTAATCGTTAGGTATGGACTAAATCTGAAAGAAGAGAAAATGATTCCGCTGCTGCTGCCTAACCAGGAAAAACTCTTTTTCTTCCATAAGCCAGTACAAGACACCAACATCCTGCGTCTTTCCCACCTCATTCCAAATTCTGCCAGAGCAGGAGAAACTGGGGAGAGGGAAAATATGAAAAGCTCTTCATCCATCAACAGTTCAAAATAACAACTCCCCACCTCTCCAAATCCCTAGAGAATACAGAGAGATCTTTTTTACCCAAAGAAAGCTGACCATTTGAAAAATGTGTTGGCATGAAATAAGATTACTTTTTTTTTTTAAAGACTGCTAGTAAACATTGCGTAAAGAAACCAAAGAGCTTTTGATCTCTATATTCACAAAGTTTTATCATGATATTCAAGCATCAAAGCAGAATACACAAAATACCCAATTCCTCCCCTTCTCAGGTATGCTGGACATTTTTGTGATTAAGTTACTATCTTCATAAGAGAAATAACTTAGTTAATTTTATTTAGAATGTAATTATGACACCTACTAGATATTTTATCCTGATTTTTGCAAAATTATAAGTTTTATAATGAGATATAAGCTTTTCACCTGTAGGTAACCACTTTAAACCCAAAGACTAACAACTGTTATTAAGCAATAGATGTTTGGTGGCCTACATGAAATAATTTGTCTAAGTTAAGTTCCCAGGGGGCAAGTTTCCACATCCTAAAAAGATACTAGCACATCTGACTGCAAAATGCTATTATTAATAGCCTTATATAAGGTCAAGGACTGAGCAGACCAGGAAACTGATCTAGTCACTTACTCAGATCAGAGTTGAGGTATACTCCCTTTTAATATGTATTAATTTGTATAATATACATTACCTGCTCCACAGAAAACTTCAGTCTTTGGGACTGTCAGCCTTTCAAAAGCATATAGTCACATACGCAAGTTAAAAAGCAACCATAACCTTGACTAAAAGAGCAATTTATATCTCAGAGCAACTGGAGACACTTTCTGGAACTTGTATTAGCCCTGATATTTGTAACACATGCATGTCATATACCAGTCAAGCTGCAAAGTTAAATTTAAAAAAGAAAATTAAAAAAAAGAATAGACTAATGGAAGCACATGACTGTGTTAGAGGGCAAATTCAAATGTTGAACTCCTTCAGTACTGACCTCCTGTCTTTCCCTACCTTGAGACTTTCCATAGGCTAGAGTGGTTCCCCTTCCTTGCTCTGGAACACTATCCCTCCCAACCGCCCCCCCCCCCACACACACACACCAGGACAAAGTGCCTTCAGACCTTGCTTTAAAACATTCCTCTTCTCTAAAATGTGACCATAATTAACCCTTATGTGCCCATATTCCTTACTAACACTGGACAAGTGTTTATACCACTATTTATTTAAAGTACAATGTCTTGTCATCCCTTTCTTCCACTCAGATCTCCAGTTCTTCTTTCATGTTGCCCCCTAAATCTGGAGCAAATCCAGAAGTGATTTACTAATCCCCAGTGCTCAGCTCTCTCATTCTTTCTGTCTCTCCTAAAATACCACTTTCAGCTGAGTTTTGGACAACAGTTCTGCTGTCAGTCTCTTTTCCCTGCAATAAAATATAATATTACAACATACTTTAAAACAATCCTGAAACTACCAGAACCACAGAAAAAAATTCTTTATGACCATTCCCATTCTTTCCTTTCTTCATACATTGTTAAGCAAAAGTCCCAATGCTGCAGTGCACGACACATGGACCAACCACGCAGGTGCCTGTTTGTGTTAAACACAGCCGGTCCCCAAGTTGCGAACGGTCGACTTACGACCATTTGCAGTTACGACCAAAACTGTTGTAAATGGTGGACCCCGAGTTACGAACGCAATCCTCGCTTACGAACAGCGCGGTCGCGTGTAACTCAATGGGGTCCGACTTACGAACGAACCGAGTTACGACCAAGTGCTAGGTCCGTAACCGGTTCGTAAGTCGGGAAGAGGCTGTATAGTACAGGATTGGAATCTTCAAATTAAAACTTTTTGGAGTAGGATGTTCTTGTATTTGTTCACAAAATACTATGAGAACCTATTTTTGCTGCATAAAGCACTATATATACCCTAGTTTTTACAAACACACAAAGTCATCTTGAGAGTGATTCACATGCAATGTTAGGTAAGTAATGTTCCGTTTTACTTCTCATTATTAAAAAACAGAGATACATCATATAAAAGTGATATATAAACAAACTTACAAAATGTAATAAACTATTTAAATATCTAGATCTCATATGGATACTGATCGGTATCACATATATTTTACAAGCACATATAATGTTACTTTTCAGCAGAAAAAAGAACCCATACAATGGAAAGATTAGCTATTGCACTTAGAAAATTCTTACAAGTCAGCCAGTCCTGCTTCCCCCAGCAAAGAATAGTTCTCAGAGTACATCCTTTAGTGTTTTATTTAGTCTGATTTAAGGGTGGTTTAAGTGATACACTTTCCACTACTTCCATAAAGAGATCCATCATCACTTACACAATGAGATCTGTATCAAGATATTCCCCCAATTTCCCTCCACAATACAGAGCCTAAATATTTCTTTATTTCTTAAATTATCCGTTATTCTTAATTATGTAGTGCATCATTTTCAGTAAACCTGCTCCTCATTAGGGATGTTGGATTTCAATTAATTAACTAACTGAATAGTCGATGGGATTTCCATCAACTATTTGAGCAGTCGATAAGGACTAGCGTATTCCGACTTTGAGATGCATTCAAAGAGTGAAACACTATGTGGAGCCTGGGGCCAGCAGGGAGCCCCGCTGATCCCGGGCTCCATGCAGTTGCTTCTACTTTGAAATGTACAAGAGCCCCAGCAGGGGCTCTTGTGCATTTCAAAGTTGGAACACCGCATGGAGCCTGAGACCAGCGGGGAGTTGCCCACTGATGCCAGGCTCCATGTGGCGTTTCAATCTTTCAAATGCACAAGAGTCCCCGCTGGGGCTCTTGGCCATTTCAAAGAGGAAGTATCACATGCCTCTTTGTGATAGAGCCAGCAAGAGGGGGAAAAGCAACTAGTTGACTAGTGTGTCAACTATCCAATAAGCTTTTGCTTATTGGATAGTCGATTAGTCACTTACATCCCTACACCTCATTGGTGTTTACACCTTCCAAGTATATGTAAATTTATGCCCTCCCACCCCAATTAATGGTTTAACCAAGCTATGGTGAGTGGGAAAGTGAAACCTAAATATTTTTCTGTAAAGTCAATTCCTCTAGTCTCTTTGGGTCATTTGAGTCCCTCATCAGACTTACACCAATTAGTTAAATACATCTGGTACAAAGATGCCCAGAACAGTTGGAAATTGCAGACATGAATTTATATGAAACACATACAAATAAAGCTTTTAGTGTATCCTTCTCCTGCAGTCTCCATATACTGTTTGTATTTTTAGATCCTGATTCTATAAAGACTTATGCATGTGCTGAACTTAATGCTAAACACTGAACTCTGTGTTCTCGTGTCACCATTTTGGAGCATTTTGGAACTTAGATTTCAAGTACTTCTTGGTCTTCCTTAGTGCTTGTACAGCCCTTAGCACAATGCTGTCCCAAACCTGAGTAAGGCGATGTGTGCCTCTGCAATACAAATGGTAAATGTGAGAAGCTGGAATGTTTTAGTTAAGAGAATATTTCTCTTCCCCTTCCTCCCCCTTCAGAAAAATGTTACACGCATTTTCCTTACTTTTTTCAGCTTGAAATAAAAATGTGGGGTTTCTTTATTTACTGCCTTTGTCACATACCAATATAAGAGCATTTGTTCAAGCTCTAAACTATACTATTTACTCCACTGTAAAGGCATTATAAAAAATATGAAAAATAGTAATAGTTTGTGAATGCAAAGCTAGTAGTGCAAATGCAAATAAAGGAGATTTCTTTTTTCATAAGTTCTTAAAATAAGAGACCGTTAAAATTCAAACAATATTTCCCACTAAATTAAGGAATTTCAATTATGGAACAAACTACTTTATTTTATCCAAATGTCACTTCACAAAAAACACACTACAAATGTTGAAGACATATTTTACCGAAAATATATATGCTAAATGTTCACCCAAAAGGACCTCACACAGCAGCTGAATATTCAATTTGCATTCTGAATCCAAAACCACTCTTACATCCATGATGAACTTTCATCCCTATTAATCAACAGATTCACGAACTTTGCAGATATTCAGGAAATAAAGACTAACAATTCTCTTTGGTTCCAAGGATACATATACCACCATACAACAGGTATATTTTGAGAACAGATGCTTACTCCACAAAGAATAAGACATCTAACTAAATACACATATGAGATACCAAAGCAGCTGAAGTCTGACCAATTTCAGATTCTGGCTTTACAGTTAGGTTTATACAGAGCCCTTATTCTCAATATACCATGTCACCAAATGCATGACCAGAATTTGCATCTTGCCCATATATTTCCAAGCAGGCATTCACACACATTTTCCCTATTTCTCTCTCATTTGTGTTATTAACTAAGCTACAGACATCAACCACCATATGAAGAGAAATAAATTACTCCAATCTGAACACTCCAAAAACAGAGCGCTCATCCTGCAAGGAACTTTATTCTGGCATGGATAAGATTCATTCATTTTTAGAAATGAGAAATTACAGCATCAACTCAAAAGATGTGTAAAGTTGAGGGGGGGGGGATTGAGGGAGGATTCTGAGATATCTTTCTTAATAATAAGAGAGCTTTTTATTGGCCAAAAAGATTAAAGAATGATTGATCAGGAGGGTATTTTCCCTCCTGAACTGCTTGTGAACATCCACCTTGAAGGCTTAGAATGTGTTACAAGTTAGTCTGTACAAGCTTCCTTACTAGTAATGCTGAGGAAGCAAGAGAAAGAAAAGGAAATACACTTAAAAACACAGATATGTCCTACTTGTTTAATTCAGAGTAAAATGTTCTGAACTTGTTATGCTGCAGGCCATGTCTTTAGAACCCATTTCATATAAATCATCACTTTAGTATAATCATTCAGACACAGGGATTGCTCTTTTTTAAAAATACACTAACATATAATAAGGATATTTTTACTGTAGGGAAGAAATAGTTGTTGACAATTAGCTTAATACTCCATTACATTATTTTATTTGACTTTCTAGCCTGCCATATTTTGTCAAACACATCAAAATAACTTTCCTGACACTTACCTATACAATCCTTGCCATTTTATTTAACACACAAAGAACTGCACAACAGTTTCACTTTCACAGTCTCAAATCAGTAACTGAAAGCAACAGAAAAAGATTTTTTTTTGTTGTTTCACAATTTTACCTTACCATATATTAGGGATGTGAAAGTGTAAATGTGTACACAAGTTAACCAATGAGCCTAGGCTCATTGGTTAACCTTCACAGTTACACACATCTCCCCACCACCACCACACTGCTGTGGGGGGGGAGGAAGGGCAGAGAAGGTGGGAGCCATTGCTGGCTTCCTGCAAGCATCAGTTCTTGGGGAGCTGCTTCCCCCTGACCCCACAATGCTGCCTCTGCAGCAGAGGCAGCAGCGTGGGGGGGGGGGGGGTGGCCAGAGGAGGAAGGCGGCTGCATGGGAGTTGCTTTCTCCCATGTGTTAACATGTAACCACTGAAATTTTCAGCGGTTACACATTTACCTAAATAAACATATTGCTGTCACTTCAGGATGGGTTTCATATGTTGTAAAACTGTCAACTTCATGACTAGAACACAAAAATGGATATCCTATCATCTGACATTGACCTTTATGAGAGGTTTCAGGGGGAATGAACAGAACAGGACAGGTAGAAAGTGATGTATTCCCACCTTCTGGCAGTAAGAGGCTTAGGAAACCTAGCATATGTGGTTGCATCCCTTACCATCACTGTTGATAACCATTGGTGGAGCTATCCTACAAAACATATCTATTTTTTTTAAACTGAGTTATACTTTTGGCCTTCACAACATCCGTTGGGTATTTGGCTGAGTTCTGTGAAGAAGTATTTCCTTATGTTTGTTTTTAACCTGCGATCTATCAATTTAATTGAGTGACCAGAGGTTTTTGTGTCATGTGAAAAGATATGTAACACTTTTATATTCACTTTCTACACATCATTCATGTGCAGAAGCATTCTTCCAATTCTAATACAAAGCATGATTTTATAGAATTATTTGGATGCCCTGACCGTGAATTTCCATACCTAAACATGTTTGATTTTTCCCTGAGTTTAACTATATCCTAAATTTCATTCATTTGCAATTACCCCTCATTTCTGGGATAATTACAAATTCCTCTTACATTTTTAAACCTTCAAATACCACTGTGATCTTAGCTCCATCTCAACCTACTTTTATGTCTGAGAATAACAAAGTGAAATAAATGTTACTTTTGAAAAAATTATTTTGTTATAAAATAAGAACCAAAACTTGCTAATTCCAATTGCAATTGCTTTACAAATTTTTAAAGTGGGAGAAATTTGGGGTTGTTTTTAATCTAATTTTATTTTTCATAAGACAATATGATTGTGATTTCTAAAGGCAATTAGTGAACTTAGACACACAATTCACATTGATTTCAGTGGAGCTGCATGTAGTTAAATCCTGTAGTTGGCTTTGAAATCTAGACCTTTATATTGAGAAGGTTTTGGGTACAAGTTACGTACAGCAAGGAGAATGCTACCATGCTCCCCCAAACACCACTTTAATAATTTTTCTGATACCTATGATGCATTCAAAGTCAAAGTGAAACATCAAATGGAAATGACTACCTCCCATATTCACGAGTTCATGAAGGTTAAATACACATAGGAAGTTCAACAGTGATAAAGTAACTCTATCATAAACTAATTACAATGACTACTTGCCAGAAAAAAGATGCTTACATTACTGATAACTTTTTCATGTAAGAAATGTGGTAGGCATTAATGCCCAATTGCTCATTATCAGAATACATTTAAATTCTAACTAAAATAATGCTTTCGCTCACAGCTGGCTGGTAATCATTGTATACATTCCAAGATAATTTACAAGCACTTTAGAACTGTTTCAATAACCTTACAAGGACCTTTTTTGGAAAGGGAGCTTTACAAAATACCAAACTTATTGCAAAACTGCTGAGTTACGAGTAAAGTCATATCTGCTAAAATTCTACCAGACAACAAGCCACAGGAAAACAAAAAAGAGAATTTCAAGCACTTCCCCTCTCCCACTACAATTAAAAAAAATTAGAAACATACAGAAGTATTCTTCCACTTCTAATACTAAATATTATTTTACATGCTAGATTCGAATTACTCTACTTCACCATACTTACAGAAGGCAAACATGGAGATGTAATCTAACAATTTGATTACTGGAGCAGTACGATTTAGAGATGTTAAAAATCGTGTAAAAATGTAACTGTGAAACTGATAAAAATCCTAGTGGTTACATAGTTACAAGCACTGCGGGCTCTGCAGTACAGCTGCAGTACGGGGTGACAGCCCACTCCTGGGGAGCTGGATAGCGCAGAGCCACAGCAAAGCCTTCCTGAGAATGGGGCCGGCAGCTCAGAGAGAGGCTTTGCTGTGGGCTCTGCAGTGCAACTTTTATACTGCAGAGCTGGATGCGAAACCAGCTCCCCAGGCATGGGGTCAGTGTTTAATTGTAATGGAAACCGATAAGCTGATGCTTATCGATTAACCATTTAAATGGTTACACTTTTACATCCCTAGTACGATATCATTACGGCAATTGTACAAAAGGGTACAGTTCTTTTAAGTGCACTCAGATAACTGTATGACTCCCAGTGTCATTAAGAGGGTTTGAACTAGAGGTACTAAATCCCTAAACTTGAATTTGGTTTCATTTTCAAATAAAAAAAACAACTAAACCATTAAAAAGAGTTGTTGGCAAAGGAGGCAAGCAAGGTGGCTCATTAAAGGCCTGATCCCACTCACTGTAATCAATAAAAGTGTTGCCACCTATTTAAATAGGTATAGGAACAGGCCTTAATGGAAAAGCCTGCACACATATGTAAGATTATCTTGTAAGACTGTTTTATAGGCTGTAAAGACTTCCCAGTGAAGTGCAATGCTTTTAGGCTCTTGGAGAAGCAAAAATTGGATATTGAATTTTTAATTTAAAAAAAACAAATAAACAAAAAAATAATCTCAGACATGTAAGTTGTCTATGGGCCAAAATCAACTTCACTGGTAGACCAGACACAAGCAGAACTCTTGTCTGCTGACTTTGGAGAGAGCAATGGGAGATGCCTCATGAGCAGAAAGTAAAATAAAATAAATATAACGAAAGCATTAAATAGATCCTGATAAACTGCAACCCACTCTGGCATCCCTATTAGACATATTTGACTCACCTTCATATAAACTATGCAAATTATACAAGAGAGAAAACCAATCAGCCGGGAAAAGCCCCTAGACACAATAAGTAAAAAACACTCCCCAAAATCTACATTGATAGAAGTAGGCCATATACAGTCATCCTGATTAAAAGCAATCTTGTAATGGAAAGAAGACAGGAGCAGCTCAGAAATCTGGTAAGAGCACACAACACTAGTGTGAGAATTCTGGAAGTCCTCATTGTGAAATAACTCTTTGACCTTACTGAATTCACAGAAACAGTTTTGGGTCAGTTTACTCCAATTAAATGAAAAAGATGAACTAATATTTACAGACACACATATATGTATGTATTAAAAAACACAACCATGTCCGAACCTCCAGGATTTTGACCACTAATGGCTACTCCTTTTCCAGGACAAAAAAGAATTTTGAAATGAAAGAACTAAAAACTATTTGAAGATGAAAAAAAATCCTTGAACTTTCCTGGATCTGAAGCTCATGCTAGGAAAACACTCCAGATGGAGTGAAGAGTTTCAAGTCAGAGACATGGATGTTGCTTTTCCCATAAAAGCTGCAAGTCTATCATGGAGAGACGCTGCTTTAGGATTTAATTTTATCATTCAACTAAAGATCTCATGCCACTTTAGCAACTTTGGTAAATATCAGTATCATACTACAGGTGGGGGAAATGGATAAATAAAATATTTACATGACTTGTCCACCTGATTATTACTTCTGTATGTTACTTGCATTGTGATAGCACTTAAAAGTCACAAACATAGGTAGGGTTTTATTGTGTAGGCGCTATACACACACACACAAAGAGACCATCTTACAATGATAACTCCAGTCAGTGGCTCTTACTTCTTCTCTACCAGGGGGTGTGTATGTGCAGGGGTTTGGAGGGGAGACCTTCATTTCACCCACTGGAAATGAGCATGACACAGGACAGCAACTCTGAAGCAGCAATGAACGTATTAATGCTTCCTAGTTTCTCTAAAGCCCAAAGAAGCAAAATGACGTATTGACTAAGCACAGGAATAGGAGCCAGAAATACCACGGTTGTAACCAGTATCACTGTGCGGACTTGGGAAAGAATCTCTCTGTAAGTTACCCCTTTGCTTATTGTTTAAAATTGGGATAATAATACTTCTCTTCACAGAGCTGCTATCCAGATTACAGAATCACAGAATTCTAGAACTAGAAGGGACCTCGAGAGATCATCAAATGCAGTCCCCTGCCCTCATGGCAGCACCAAACACTATCTAGATAGATCATCCCTGATAGATGTCTGTCTAACCTGTTCTTAAATATCTCCAGTGATGGAGATTCCACAACCTCCCTAGGCAATTTATTCCAGTGTTTAACCACCATGACAGTTGAGAAGTTTTTCCTAATGTCCAACATAAACCTCCATTGCTGCAGTTTAAGGCAATTGCTTCTTGTCCTATCATAAGAGGCCAAGAAGAATAATTCCCCCCCCCCCGTGACACCCTTTTAAATACCTGAAAACCGCTATCATGTCCCTCTCAGCCGTCTCTTTTCTAAACTAAACAAGCCCAATTTTTTGTCTTCCCTCATAGGTCATGTTTTATACACTTTTCATCATTTTTGTTGCTTTTTTCTGGACCTTCTCCAGTTTCTCCAAATATTTCTTAAAATGTGATGCCCAGAACTGGACTAATCAGCGCAGAGTAGAGCAAAAGAATGACTTCTCATGTCTTGCTCACAACACTCCTGTTAATGCATCCCAGGATCATGTTTGCTTTTTTTGCAACAGTGTCACATTGTTGACTCATATTTAGCTTGTGGTTCACTATGACCCCTACATCCCTTTCTGCAGTACTCCTTCCTAGATAGTCACTTCCCATTCTGTATGTGTGAAACGGAGTGTTCCTTCATAAGTGGAGTGCTTTGATTAGTTAAATGCCTGAATAGTTCAAACCTATAGAAAAATCTGAATTCTTTAATTCCAAAAGGTACATCAAGAACTGCAGAAAAGGAAGAACAATCAGGTGAAACTGCCACTGGATACAACAATGGTAAATTCTCTTCCCCTTTAAAAAAGTAAATTTTAGGGCTGTCAAATGATTTTAAAATTTGTAATTGTACTGTTAAATAATAATAAAATACAATGTACTTAAATATTTTGGACTTTTAAAAAAAAATGTCAAATATACTGATTTCTATTACAACACAGAATACAAAACATATGGTGTTCATTGTATATGTTTATTACAAATAGTTGCAGTGTAAAAACACAAAAAAATAGCATTTTTCAATTCCCCTGTTACAAGTATTGCAGTGCAATCTCTTATCATAGAATCATAGAGCTGGAAGAGACCTCAGGAGGTCATCAAGTCCAGCCCCCTGCCCAAAGCAGGACCAATCCCAACTAAATCAACCCAGCCAGGGCTTTATCAAGCCGAGACTTAAATTCCCCTAGGGATGGAGATTCCACCACCTCCCTAGGTAACCCATTCCAGTGCTTCACCACCCTCCTAGTGAAATAGTTTTTCCTAATATCCAACCTAGACCTCTCCCACTGTAACTTGAGACCATTGCTCCTTGTTCTGCCATCCATCACTACTCTGAACAGCCTCTCTCCATCCTCTTTGGAACCTCTCTTTAGTTGAAGGCTGCTATCAAATCCCCCCTCACTCTTCTCTTCTGTAGACTAAACAAACCCAAATCCTTCAGTCTCTCCTCATAGGTCATGTGCTCCAGCCCCCTAATCATTCTGGTCACCCTCCGCTGGACCCTCTCCAATGCGTCCACATCCTTTCTATAGTGCGGGGGCCCAGAACTGGACACAATAGTCTAGATGTGGCCTCACCAGAGCCAAATAAAGGGGAATAATCACTTCTCTAGATCTGCTGGCAGCGCTCCTCCTAATGCACCCTAATATGCCATTAGCCTTCTTGGCTACAAGGGCACACTGTTGACTCATATCCAGCTTCTCATCCACTGTAATCCCCAGGTCCTTTTCTGCCTAACTGCTACTTAGCCAGTTGGTCCCCAGCCTGTAACAATGCTTCGGATTCTTCCGTCCCAAGTGCAGGACTCTACACTTGTCCTTGTTGAACCTCATCAGATTTTTTTGGCCCAATCCTCTAATCTGTCTAGGTCACTCTGGACCCTATACCTGCCCTCCAATGTATCTTACCTCTCCCCCTAGCTTAGTGTCATCCGCAAACTTGCTGAGGGTGCAATCCATCCCCTCATCCAGGTCATTAATAAAGATGTTGAACAAAACCGGCCCTAGGACCGATCCTTGGGGCACTCCACTTGAAACTGACTGCCAACCTGACATCGAGCCATTGATCATTACTCATTGGGTCCGACAATCTAGCCAGCTTTCTATCCACCTTACAGTCCATTTATCCCATCCATACTTCCTTAACTTGCTGGCAAGAATATTGTGGGAGACTGTATCAAAAGCTTTGCTAAAGTCAAGGTATATCACATCCACTGACTTCCCCATGTCGACAGAGCCAGTTCCCTCATCATAGAAGCTAATCAGATTGGTCAGGCATGACTTGGCCTTCATGAATCCATGCTGACTATTCCTGATCACTTTCCCCTCTTCCAAGTGCTTCAAAATGGATTCCTTGAGGATCCCCTCCATGATTTTTCCAGGGACTGAGGTAAGGCGGACTGGTCTGTAGTTCCCTGGATTGTCCTTCTTCCCTTTTTAAAAGATGGGCACTACATTTGCCTTTTTCCAATCATCGGGGATCTCTCCCGATCTCCACGAGTTTTCAAAGATAATGTCCAAAGGTTCTGCAATGACATCTGTCAACTCCCTCAGTACCCTCAGATGCATTAAATCCGGACCCATGGATTTGTGTTTGTCTAGCTTTTCTAAATAGTTCTTAACCTGTTCTTTCTCCACCGAGGGCTGCCCACCTCCTTCCCATACTGCGTTGCCTAGTGCAGTAGTCTGGGAGCTGACCTCATCTGTGAAGACAGAGGCAAAAAAAGCATTGAGTACTTCAGCTTTTCCCACATCATCTGTCACTAGGTTACCTCCCTCCTCCAGTAAAGGCCCCACACCCTCTCTGATCACCCTTATTGCTAACATGCTGTAGCCAGACATGAACCCCATCTTGTTTCCCTCCCCCGCAGAGAGCAAGAGAAAGGCAGTCAGCCTTTGATGCCCTGGGAACGCAGGTGTGCTGCCTGTCCCTGACTCTACCATAAACAGAAACCAGACAGTAAATGGGCTAGCTGACGACCCGGGGGCCTCCTGCTGCCCTGATGGCTAGTACCAGTAATTGACACGCCTGCACTGTCCCAGGAGAGGAATCTTCGCCCATCACATACCAGAGGTGCCCATTGTCTGCATTTTCCCAGGTGTGAATTATGCTTTGCACCCTTCGTGGGAAACTTGGCATTCAAAGCCATTTTTCCTAATTGGCCACTTGAGACTAGGAAGAAGCCTACGTGACCCAAGGGGTATAAAGAGGGGTTTAGTAGCCCATCCCATTTGAGCTCCAATCATCTACACCTGCTGGCAGGTATTGGTTGTCTCCCGAGGTCTGTGGGACGCCCAACCTCGCCCTACTTCTTCCCGAGGGATTGAGAGAAAGACGCTGGCATGCCAAGTCTGGAACGCAGGGGTGAGAATATATACCTGCTAGGTGTCTATTTTGCATGCATTTAATAAGAGCTCAGAGAACCAAAAGGGTTTCATGGTACCTGTGAGTGACTTACTAGTGTAATTTCTGTCCTGTCCTTTGTAGTGGCTGTGTTATCTGTAACACAGTAGTAGCATTTAACAGCTAAGTTTACCCTGTAACAATAAAATAGTAACTGTTTAAGCTGTGACCTGACTCCTTCAGTTGCTGTAACAGAACCAAGCACAATTTTAAAAAGAACTCCAGCCGGTCATAAGGGACAGATATAGGGAGAGCTTGAGCGTTGGATCGTGTCGCTTCCAGGGGACAGATCCGTTGGGGCATCTCTCAGCCTCCCCAGGCTGCCCGCTGCGAAGGGATCGTGTATCCTAGCAGTCAAAATCTGAGGTGTAATAAGCTCTCCCTGTAAACTTCTTGGGGCGCCCGTCAACCTCCTCCAGGTTGCCCGCTGCTAAGAGACCCCAGTCCTAGCAGTTGAAGTCTCGGGTGTATAATACACACACACCACTCACTCACTGCCCTGACCACCGGCTGACAGATGCCTGTAGAAACCTTTCTTGTTACCCTTCACATCCCTTGCTAGGTGCAATTCCAATTGCACTTTTGCCTTCCTGATTACTCCCCTGCATTCTTGAGCAATATATTTATACTCCTCCCTAGTCATCTTTCCAAGTTTCCACTTCTTATAAGCTTCCTTTTTGTGTTTAAGCTCACTAAGGATTTTCCTGGTAAGCCTATCTGGTCGCTTACCATATTTGCTTTTCTTACTGCTTATCAGGATGGTTTCTTCCTGTGTCTTTAATAAGGCTTCTTTAAAATACTGCCAGCTCTCCTGGACTCCTTCCCCCTTCATGTTAGCATCCCAGGGGATCCTTTTCTTAGCATGAAAGTTGAACTCACAAAAATGGAATTATGTAAAAAGTTGTGTTCAAAACCAAATCAATGTGAAACTTTAGAGGCTACAAGTCCACTCAGTCCTACTTCTTATTCAGCAAATCACTCAGGCAAACAAGTTTTTTTAATTTTGAGGAGATAATGCTGCCTATTTCTTGTTTACGTCTAACTTGAAAGCAAGTTCTGGTTTTTGCATGTCAGATGTGCTAAAGTTTCATTGCGCCTTCATGCTTCAACCACTATTCCACAGGACACGCGTCAATGCTGATGACAGAAGAAGGCATGTTCATTTTTTATCATCCAAGTCCAATGCCACTAGCAGAAGGTTGATTTTCTTTTTTTGCTGGTTCGGGTTCTGTAGTTTCTTCATTGGAATGTTGCTCTTTTAAGACTTCTGAAAGCATGCTCCACACCTCATCGCTCTCAGATTTTGGAAGGCACTTGAGATTCTTAAACCTTGGGTTGAGTGCTATATTTATCTTCAGAAATCTTATATTGGTATCTTCTTTATGTTTTCTCAAATCTGCAGTGAAAATGTTCTTAAAATAAACATGTGCTGGGTCATCATCTGAGATTGCTATAAACATCAAATATTTGTCAGAATGTGATAAAACAGAACAGGAGGCATACAACTCTCCCCAAGGGATTCAGCCACAAATTTAATTAATTCATTTATTAAATGAGCATCATCAGTATGGAAGCATGTCCTCTGGAATGACGGCTAATGCCTCGAGGGGCAGATGAATGTTTAGCATATCTGGCATACCTTGCAATGCTGGTCACAAAAGTGCCATTTTCTGATGACACTGTAAATAAGAAACAGGCAGCATTATCTCCTGTAAGTATAAACAAACTTCTTTGTCTTACTGATTGGCTGAACAAGAAGTAAGACTGAGTGGACCTGTAGGTTCTACAGTTTTACACTGTTTTGTTTTTGAGCACAACAACAATCTATATTTGTAAGTTGCATTTTTAGGAGGTGAACTGAAAAATACTATTCATTTTTAGCAGGGCAAATATTTGTAATAAAAAATAATATAAAGTGAGTATTATACACTTTATTGTAACCAAAGTCAATATATTTGAAAATGTAGAAAAAAACCCATTCAAAATATATAATACATTTCAATTGGGATTCTATTGTTTAATAGTGTATAAAACTGTAATTAATTGTGATTTTTAATCTGATTAATTTTTAGTTAATTGTGTGACTAGGAATAAATATTTCTAGCACAGAACTTTCTGCTGTATTATAGAACATATTGTACCACTGTTGAACAGGAAACCTCTGTCCCCAAGAACTACCACGGAACCAAGCTCTGAATTGTAGGAAAGCCAGGCAGGGATGAAGAGTTCAGCTGGAGAGCTGAGACAGCAGATGAGAAAAGGTTGGAAACTCCAGTGCTGACCAGGAATCAAGAAGAATCAGACAAGGGTACTACACTTGTCTTGGTCAAGTCAACGCAAATTAAGTGATTCTGGCTTTGTCTTGTTTGATCTTGTTGAATATGCTCAGAATCAGAAGATAAGCACAGAGAAGGCCCCTACTCCAAAAAATAAGAAAGGCATTTCTTAAGGACTGATGACCTACATCCCTCAAGCAGAATTTTTTGCAATTTCTGTTGGCAATAGTCACAAAGATATTTACTTCTGGAAACTCTCTCACCAGGAAAATTTGTTTGAGGATCCAAGAGTCCAGTTCCCATTCATAATCTTGAGAGAAATATCTGCTCATATAGTTGTTCTGCATGTCTGGAAGGTAAGAGGGTGAAATGAGGATGTGATTTGCTTTACTTTAGTTTTGCAGTTGCTCTGCTTCAGCAGAAAGAGAAGAAGATATCGCCCCTCCTGGACAATCTATGTAGTACATGTAAGGACAGAAGGAACCGCTGTGTTTAACCTCATGCATTATATGTGCTGTAGAACTCCTTCAAAATAATTTAACTTCTCAGTGATGGAGAATCCACATCACCTTTGATGAATTATTCCAATGGTTAACTGTTGAAAATGTACACTTTGTTTCTAGTCTGAACTTGTTTAGCTTCAGCGTCCAGCCATTGGATCATGTTAACTCTTTCTCTGCTACAGTGAAGAACTCATTATTAAATATTTGATATCCAGATAGGTAGTTAGTTACAGGCTACAACCAAAACACCCTTTAGCCTTCTCTTTGCGAAGCTAAACAGACTGAGACCCTTGAGTCTATTGATAAGATATCCTTTATCATTCTTGTAGCTCCTTTGTACCCCATCTAGTTTATCAACACTTCTAAATTGTGGACACTAGAACTGGACATGATATTCCAGCAGCAGTACCAAATAGAGAAGTAAAATAAACCTCTCTACTCCTACTTGAGACTCCCCTGTTTATGCATCCAAGGATCACACTAACTCTTTTGGCCACAGCACCACACTGGGAGCTCAAGTTCAGTGGATTAGCCACACAACCACAAAAACCTTTCAGAGTCACTGCCTCCCAGAATATCAGTCTCCCCTTGTGAAAGGAAAGGGGTGCCTGCATAGACTTTGGACTGCTCCTTCTATTGACCGAGCGAATCTTGTACCCAATAAGAGACAGAAATCAGTTGAATAGACTAGATTTGTTCAGAAAATAGATTGTTCTTAGCCATCTTTGGAAACAAATTAAGATTAACTTGGTACATTATATTAAAAAAAACACAAGCTGCCACATGACTCAGCAGTTGGAGGCAATATCTTATCTCGGAGCTTATCTGAATCTTGGCAATACGGCTTATTTGTGTCATAAATCTGTCCACAAAACGTTAAGCTCTGGATTTGAGGACATCCAGAAGCACTTGTACAAAGTTTGTCTGTTGAACAGAAGACAAAGTAGACTTTTCAATGCTGAACTGAAATCCTACGGCCTAGAACAGAAAGGATTTTGATATATGACTGGTCTTTGTACAATCAGTCATCGAGGAAGGGAAAGATAATTATGCCTTGCTGATGAAGGTCAGTGGCTACTACTGCCAGGACTGGAGAAAACTCCTGGAGCAGATAAGAGGCTGAATGAGTGTAGTTGATTCTACATGTGATTTTGGCCAATTGTAAAGCAAAATAGCTTTCTGTGAGAGGGATGAGTGGCAATATGACAGTATGCATCCTAAAAGCCTAGAGTACAAACCAATCCGTGGGATTTAATGCTGGAATTGTAGCTGCCAGATTTCCTAACCTGAAATTCTGAGTTCCCATCCTGAATTCCTGAAATTCCAAAGTCTCAGATTTAATACTGATCTCTATCCCCCATTCTTTTTTGGAACTGAAAAAATACTTGGAAGAGACTCCCTCCCCCAGTGCTGAACCAGAACTAGCTCTGTGGTCCCGTGGTAGCAAAAGGATTATTTCCCTTCTTAGCAAATAGTTGTAAGATAGGTTCTTATAAAGCAGGGGTGGGAAACCTAAGGCCCGGGAGCCAGATGTGGCCCCCAGCTTGCTTGGATACAGCCCCCAAGGCTCAGGGCTCCCCCCTCCAGCATTAGGGAGCCCATGCTGGCACTCCAGCCCCTCCATCAAGGGCCTGGAGCACACAAAATCTACTAACCTGGCCCCCCTGGGTTCTGTGTACGAGGGGAGTGTCCTTCTCCTTCTCAGTCATGGGCCACATAAATGAGGTGGGGCTTGGTTGGTTTGGTTTTTTTTGCTTTTCACTTTTCTCATCTGTTTGCAGTCCCCGACTAATTTTTCTGTGGGTCAGTAACCTCCCAACCCAAAAAAGGTTCCCTGCCCCAGTTGTAAAGAGATAGGGAAGGCAAATGGAATAGAGGTAGAATGGATGGAGTAACTTGAAGTTATAACCTTCAAAACCCACTTGTTAAATGTAATTTTTTCTCATGCAAAGACAAATGGGAAATACAGTCTCCAAAATGAGGAAGGTGAATAGCGTGGTGAAGCTGAACATTCCCGAGGTTGGGATGTGCCAGATCCTCGATCAAACCATTACAATGGATGTGTTGATGAGCTTAGCGAGCTAGGTGAGGAATAATCTCCATTCCCCTAGAGGTTTTTAAGTCCTGGCTTGACAAAACCCTCGCTGGGATAATTTAGTTGGGATTGGTCCCGCAGTCATTTATATTGGCATAAAGTGAATCCAAAGCAGGACGCAAAATGCTTCCATTCTGTTTTGAAAACATTCTACATCATCTTTGAACGAGTGTGACTGGGTACATGCTGCAAGAAAATGGAGACTAGAGTCAATTTTCTATGTTATTGTAAACATGCTGAACATTGAAAGTATAAATTCAACTTGTATTCTTGTCTTTATAAATTTCTATCCTGTGCAGACGCCACACAAAGGAATGCCATACAAAGCTTTGAGCATGCTGGATATACTTGTCCAACTCCTATTTACAATCCATGGGAGAAAGCACGGCATAATGGCTAAAACAGAAGCAGAAGTTGGGGGATCTGAGTTATGTTCTTGCTTCCACCACAGTCTTGCTGCATGACTTGGAGAAAATCATTTAGCCTCTCTATTCTTCAGTTTCTCTGCCTATAAAATAATATTTAGGTATCTAGGTCAAAAGGGGATTGTGAGGTCTTATTCACAAACAGTTTGCTAAATCCTTTGGGGTCGTCAGCTAGGAGAAGCTACAAATGTATTAAACTATTATGTTTCATTAGATCTTACAGAAAATTTTATTTCTATTTCTGCTAAATAAAACAAGTATTTTAAAATAAAGATACACAGGTAGAATGTATTTAATCCTCTTATCTTTAGGCAAAACATCTCCATGCTTGAGGGATTTAATTTCAGTACAGCATTGCAGGCTATCATGCCTTTTCCCCCACCCCTTCTCTGCATTTATAATTAGTTCATGTGACAATCCTAGAGGAGGCATAGAATTTGCAATAAAACTAAGTAAAAGTGACAAGTGCCTAGTCAGTTTCACAGTGGAAACCTTCTACACACAGAGGCCCTATCAGCAGTCTCTAAATGACAACAGATGTCAATCACAGGTCTCCCACCAAGGATGAAAACAGTTTAGATGCTGGCACAGGCAGGGACAAACCATTTACAACACCTGCACAAGAAAGCATCCTAGACCCTGCTGCTGAAGGAGATTAAAGTACTGGCTCTCACAAGTAAGAGTAACGTAGAGACTTGATATCATTGCCAAACCAACTTTTACTCATCCATTTATTTAATACATATGCGTTTTACTGTAACAACAATTAAACTCCAACAAGCTGGTGGTGGCAAAAGAGAAAAAATGCATGTAAATGGACATACTGGAGATAAATCAAGGGCCTATATTTCTTGCATTTCATAGAATCATAAAGCTTGAAGAGACCTCAGGAGGTCATCAAGTCCAGCCCCCTGCCCAAAACAGGACCAATTCCAACTAAATCAACCCAGCCAGGGCTTTATCAAGCCGAGACTTAAAAACCTCTAGGGATGGAGATTCCACCACCTCCCTAGGTAACCCATTCCAGTGCTTCACCACCCTCCTAGTGAAATAGTTTTTCCTAATATCCAACCTAGACCTCTCCCACTGTAACTTGAGACCATTGCTCCTTGTTCTGCCATCCATCACTACTCTGAACAGCCTTTCTCCAGCCTCTTTGGAACCTCCCTTCAGGAAGTTGAAGGCTGCTATCAAATCCCCCCTCACTCTTCTCTTCTGTAGACTAAACAAATCCAAATCCTTCAGTCTCTCCTCATAGGTCATGTGCTCCAGACCCCTAATCATTTTGGTCGCCCTCCGCTGGACCCTCTCCAATGTGTCCACAACCTTTCTATAGTGTGAGAGCCCAGAACTGGACACAATAGTCTAGATGTGGCCTCACCAGAGCCAAATAAAGGGGAATAATCACTTCTCTAGATCTGCTGGCAATGCTCCTCCTAATGCACCCCAATATGCCATTAGCCTTCTTGGCTACAAGGGCACACTGTTGACTCATATCCAGCTTCTCATCCACTGTAATCTCCAGGTCCTTTTCTATTGAACTGCTACTTAGCCAGGTGGTCCCCAGCCTGTAACAATGCTTGGGATTCTTCTGTCCCAAGTGCAGGACTCTACACTTGTCCTTGTTGAACCTCATCAGATTTTTTTAGCCCAATCCTCTAATCTGTTCAGGTCACTCTGGACCCTATCTCCCCCCCAAACTTAGTGTCATCTGCGAACTTGCTGAGAGTGCAATCATCCCCTCATCCAGGTCATTAATAAAGATGTTGAACAAAACCGGCCCTAAAACAGATCCTTGGGGCACTCCGCTAGAAACTGACCGCCAGCCTGCCATCTAGTTGTTGATCACTGCCCGTTGGGCCCGACAGTCTAGCCAGCTTTCTATCCATCTTACAGTCCATTTATCCAATCCATATTCCCTTAATTTGCTGGCAAGAATATTGTGGGAGACCGTATCAAAAGCTTTGCTAAAGTCAAGGTATATCACATCCACTGACTTTCCCATATCTACAGAGCCAGTTACCTCATCATAGAAGCCAACTCCCTCAGTACCCTCGCATGCATTAAATCCAGGCCCATGGATTTGTGTATGTTTAGCTTTTCTAAATAGTTCCTAACTTGTTCTTTCCCCACCAGGGGCCATCCACCTCCTTCTCATGCTGCATTGCCTAGTGCATTTGTCTGGGAGCTGACGTTGCCCGTGAAGACAGAGGCAAAGAAAGTATTGAGTACTTCAGCTTTTCCCACATCATCTGTCACTAGGTTACTTCCCTCATGCAATAAGGCCCCACACCCTCTCTGATAACCCTCTTATTGCTAACATACCTGAAGAAACCGCTCTTGTTATCCCTCACATCCCTTGCTAGCTACAATTCCAATTGCGCTTTTGCCTTCCTGGTAACTCCCCTGCATTCTTGAGCAATATATTTATACTCCTCCCTAGTCATCTTTCCAAGTTTCCACTTCTTGTAAGCTTCCTTTTTGTGTTTAAGCTCACCAAGGATATCCCCGGTAAGCCAATCTGGTCCCCTAACATATTTGCTTTTCTTCCTGCGCATCAGGATGGTTTCTTCCTGTGCCTTCAATAAGGCTTCTTTAAAATACTGCCAGCTCTCCTGGACTCCTTTCCCCTTTATGTTAGCATCCCAGGGAATCCTGCCCATCAGTTATCTGAGGGAGTCAAAGTCTGCTCTTCTGTAGTCCAGGATGTGTATTTTGCTACTCTACTTTCTTCCTTTGGTCAGGATCCTGAAATCTACCATCTCATGATCACTGCTTCCCAGATTGTCACCCACCTCTACTTCCCCTACTAGTTCCTCCCTGTCTGTGAGCAGCAGGTCAAGCTGCGCATGGCCCCTGGTCAGTTCCTTCAGCACTTGTTCCAAGAAGTTATCCCCAACATTCTCCAAAAACTTCCTGGATTGTCTGTGTACTGCTGTTTTGGTCTCCCAACAGATGTCAGGGTGATTAAAGTCACCCATGAGAACCAGGGCCTGTGATCTCAAAGCTTCTCTCAGTTGTTCAAAGAAAGCCTTGTCTACCTCATCCACCTGACCCGGCGGTCTATAGCAGACCCCAACCACATCACCCCTGTTGCTTCCACCTCTAAACTTAACCCATAGACTCTCAACAGTCTTTTCTCCCTCTAAATGCAGGAGCTTCCGAGCAATCATACTGCTCTCTTACATACAATGCAACTCCTCCTCCTTTTCTTCCCTGTCTGTTCTTCCTGAACAGTTTATATCCTTCCATGACAGTGCTCCAGTCATACGAGTCATCCCACCAAGTCTCCGTTATTCCAATCTAATCATGGGCCAGGGCTTCTAATTCTTCCTGTTTGTTTCCCAGGCTTCTCGCATTTGTGTACAAACACCTTAGATAACCAGTTGATCACCCTACCTTCTCCATCCGAATCAGGAGTCCTCCTTTGTTGCTTGTTCCTTCTTGTGATTCTTCCTGGTGTCCGACTTCCTCACTTACCTCAGGGCTTTGGTCACAGTCCCCCAATGAACCTAGTTGAAAGCCCTCCTCACTAGGTTTGCAAGCCTGCCTGCGAAGATACTCTTTCCTCTCTTTGTTAGGTGGATCCCATCTCTTCCTAAGAATCCTTGTGCCCGGAACAGAGTCCCATGATCGAAGAAATCAAAGCCCTCTCTCCGACACCACCTGCGTAACCACGCATTTACTTCCTCAATTCGATGATCCCTACCTGGACCTTTTCCTTTAACCAGAAGGATGGACAAGAACACCACTTGCGCTTCAAATTCCTTGATCCTTCTTCCCAAAGCTACATAATCTGCTGTGACCCGCTCAAGGTCATTCTTGGCTGTATCATTAGTTCCTACATGGAGAAGCAGGAAGGGGTAACGATCCGAAGGTTTAATCACTTTTGGAAGACTCTTGGTCACATCCTGAATGCAAGCGCCCCGTAAGGAGCACACTTCTCGAGACTGCAGGCCTGGACGGCAAATGGATGACTCAGTCCCTCTTAGGAGAGAGTCCCCGACCACCACCACCACCACCACCACCTGTCTTCTTCTTTTGGGGGTGGTGGTCGTGGAACCCCCATCCTTAGGACTACACATCCCATGCCTTCCGGTAGATGGTGTCCCCTTCTGATTTCTTCCCTGAGAGATCCCTGCTAAAGCATTCTCCACCGCAGTGCCTGTGGAGAGAACCTGATAGCAGTTACTTACCTCTATAGGGATGGGGGATACCTGAGTTGGCCTTCTTCTCCTTCTAGAGGTTACATGCTGCCAGTTCTCTTCCTTATCCTGTAATGCCCGACTGGCTCTTCAGCCTGCTGTGCCTGCAGGATTAAACGCTGCCTTCTATCGAGGAAGTCTTCATCCTCTCTGATAGAACGTAGGATCAACACTTGGCCCTCAAGTCCTCTAATTTTTTCTTTCGAAATGGTGACCAGCTTGCACTTAGTGCAGATGAAATCCCTTCTTTCTTCTGGGAGGAAGACAAACAAGGCACATGCTGTGCAGGTAACTACAGCAGACCTATCACCATCCATACCTGGCTTCCTTCTGAGAGATTCCTCAGTTGTTATTAAATGCCTCCTTGAAGGGCAGGAGTGTAGTGAAAAGATGTTAAGGAACCGGGAGTGGATTTCACCCCCTTCCCAGCTCCCTCTCCAAACTCCCCGTTAACAGCCCCTGTTTGCTTACTTAGTATTTGTTACATACTAAGCTCATTCCATCCCCCTTGTTCAGCAGGCAAAATAGGCAAGCCTTCACATAAACACAAATGTATGACTTTGTAGTTATATACACATTTGCTACAAAAATGAATTGCTATACTAAACCTCACCTATCTATTAGCTACCAATTGTGCCACAGCTTTAAAGGAACTGAAAGATTGCAAAGTTACAACAGCTTAATTCACTCGTGTAATTTTAAAAACATGCATAGCTAAAGGAAAGGCAATATTCTTCAAAATATAGCAGTGGAGCAGCTTTCACTTAGGCATAAATAAAGGTCTACAATTATCAAGTAAGACTGGAAAAAATTTCAGAATCTAACAGAAAGAGGACTTTTTAAAATTGCTTACTGTTCCAGATGACAATGTCTTTACTTAAGCACAACAGACATCACACCATTATATGCAGCGTTCTAATAAATATTTTTAGGAAATGCACCGAGTAAATGTGCTCATTAAAAAAAAAAAAAAAAAAAAATCAAAGCTGTAATGATACCTTTTGTCATGCTTTTTTAACCTTTGTGAGTGCTCCTGATCCACTACTCATCTTTCCATGTCTCAGCCTGCAAAACCATATTTGCACAAAGCTTTACTGACAGTTTGTCAAGCATGTACATGTAAAAGATGGCACAGGTGCTGGTTTCCTCCATTCCCTGGGGGTGCTCAAACTCTCCTTAGCTCCAGGCCCCACCCCCACTCATAAGCACAGGAGCTAAGGGTGCATAGGGAGGGAGGAGTGCTGCAGCACCCATGGGCTCCCAGCCTAACGTCTGGGGTCTCTGCTGTCGCCCTGTACACTTTGTTTTTGGTGGCTGGCCCTGTGCACTCTGTTCTCAGCTGCCCTCCCATACACCAGGGGCACTGCTGCCAGCCCTTTATGCTGGGGTCCCAGTTTGAGCCCCGTGTGCCATGGTGGCAGTCGAGAACCTAGTGGGAGGGGGAGGAGTTTGAGCCCCGTGTGCCTAGTGGGAGGGGTCCCAGTTTGAGCCCCTTGTGCCATGGTGGCAGTCAAGAACCTAGAGGGAGGGGGAGGAGTTGATCAGAGGGGCCACCAGCAGGTGGGAGGCACCAGGAGGGAGGAGGGGAGCTGGCTTTCAGTCGGGGCTAAGTACTCCTTATTTATTTTTCCTGTGGCTGCTCCAGCTCTGGAGCAATCATGGAGTCAGCACCTTTGAAAGACAGTCATGCTGAGATGGGAATTACAAGTCCTGCAACATTTGGTGTTTTTCTTCAAGCAACAGACCCTGGAAGAATTTGATTACGTGTGAGGAAGAACAGTTACCTGCCCTATCATGATTATAGTCCTTCCACACGTTATAGTCAGCCAGGATCCCACTGCAGATGTACATACATCTCATGTGAGAGATAATTTTTTTTAAACTAGCTGTGTCCATCAGGGCCCCACTTGTACCCTGTGCCTCTATGTACTCACGTAAGAGGGCATGATTTTCTGTCAGCTCCTTTTGCTGCCTAGGCAAGAGTCCAATCTGCTAGTTCTTCACTCACTCAGATTTTCAGTTCCCTCACAGTTCAAAGCCCATGAGGCTGAGCAGTTCAAAATAGAAGGGAGAGTGGGATATTGCATCCACATTGATTACAAAATCCCAAAGAATCACACTTACTACAGGGTAAGTGACCAGTCTGTCTTTGAGCATATGTCATGTGACTCCCCATAGGCGATGGGCTATTAGTAGCCTTTCTGGATTGTGGCAATGTAGCCACATCGGTCAGTCAAACACAAACTGAAGTACAGTTCTCCTGATCTTGGCATCCACTCTAGCAACAAAAATCAATGGGTGCTCCATGTAACTGACTTGGAGAACTCAGACAGACACATTTTTGAAGATGTTGGATGATGCCACTTGCACCCTGGCCGAGTGTGCCTTGACATTCATAGAGACTAGCTCTCCCACCAGGTAACAGCAAGTGAAAATACGCCATGTGGTCAACTTCAAGATTCTCTACAATGAAACAACTTGGCCTTTCAGCATTCCAGATGGGGCCACAAAGAAATGCAAAGAGATCCTGAAAAGCCTTGGTTCTATTAAGGCAACAAAAGTACTGCTCTAGAGACATCTAAAAGTATACAGCATCTTCTTATTTTTGTCTGTAGTGCATCAGAAGGATGACTGGTGATGAATTAGTTCAGCTGAAATTTTGAGATCACATTAGGGAGGGCTCAGTAGTGCTGTTTCATCATCATGTTGTCCTGTGGGAGGATATATAAGGTGGCCCTATCATGAAGGCTTGCAGCTTGCTGACTCTTCATGCTCAGGTATGATGGCAAGAAGATTTACTGAGTACTTTGACAGCAGGTGAAAGGGAGAATTCATAAAACTTTAAAAAGACAACATTGAGGTCCCACGTGGAAGTCAGGAGACTAACAGGAAGGCAAGTATGAAGGTGCTTGAGGTATGTCAGTAATGTAGAGTATGACAAGGCAGATTACAACTGCCATGGAGTGCAACAAAGCAATATCACTGCTGGATTAAACTTAAGGGGGTGCTTAAAAACTAACCCCACATATTTCAGAAGCATTACAGAGTGGGTATCTCTAGTATCAGGGTCTCTACTAGGTCCATATTATTATTACTTGCCCTTATGGAGAACCTTTTCCATTCGTAGGAGGACATCTTCCTGGTGAAAGGCTTCCCTGCTTTGCATAAGGATTTCCTGAACCTGATGGACGCAGTTTCTGCTAGAAGTGCTTGGCCAGCCATCTGGGGCAACAGTTGCAGTTCTGGGTGCAGTATCTGGTGGTGGTTTAGAGATATTGCATTTAGACAGGCCAAACACATATGGAAAGCTGTTTGAACATCTGCAACACATGCAAACCGTCTTGGCCAGTATGAAGATATCATGATAATCAAACCTTTTTCTCATCTCTCCATCTTGGATAACGTTCTGACGATCAGATAGGAGGCCGAGATCAAAAGGAGAAAGCTATGCAGCAGGAATCCTGTGCTCATGCCTCCTTTGCACTAGGGATGTAAAAGAGTAGTCAGCTACCCGATAAGCCCAGGCTTACTGGGTAGTCGAGTCAACTACTTGCATTTATTCCTCCCTCCCCCACATTGCTGCCTCTGTATCAGGAGATAGTCCTTGGGGGAGTCAGCTTAAAAGCCGGTTCCCCCCAGCACTGTCTCCGCAGTGGGGGAGGGCAGGGGAGGCAGAGATGCAGGTAGTAGGAGCCGGGTGGCAGCGCCCCTCCCCCTTACCAACTAATCGAGTAGTCAATGTAAATTCCATCGATTAGCTGATTATCCACAATTTAACATCCCTGCTCTGCACCATAAATTCAGACAATGTCATCTTCCATGGCAAGGCCGTCTATGGTGAGAAACCCTCAAAGATGGAACACTGGATCTGCAACAGATTTCTACAGCAGCCACAGTTGGTTAACACATTTTTGCTCAGGAAGTCTGCTGGATTGTTGCCAAACCCTTCAAGATGTAGCTTGAGTGGGGCTTGCTCATGTGAATGGCACCTTTCCCTGAATATGATGGTTGAGCACCTCCCTGCTTGGTAATACAGTTCATTGCTGACATATCTGCCAAGACTTACCCCATGGAGTTCCACAGAATGGACAGGAACACAGATTAGTCAAGTGGCCCTCAACTCCATGCGCAGTTGTCCTCAGTCCATGTGCCTGAATTGGGCGCTTCAGCCTTTCCCTGAAGGGTCTGTGATGTCATTGGCAGGAAGGGGACCAAAAACATCACCCCTTTGTTCCCATTCCCTGAGTCTTCATCATCAAGCCAGATCTCGCAGGATTTGAAGTGGACTTGTTCACATGATGTCTGAATGGGCAAGATACAGACCTCAGTTGTAAGGGCCGAAGGTGAAGTCTGGCAAGAAGCATCACATACATGCCTGCTGACATAATGGCCAGAGTCCCAGATAGTGTACAGCTTTGATGGTCTCATCTGTGGGATATTTACATAAATTCTCTGACATTTCCATTTCACCTGTTCTGTCCATGATGCTCATGAAAGTTACTTCAGCCCTAAGGCTGGAGTGATGTCTGTGCACATATCTTTATTACAGCATTAGCTCAGGCTCTTCTTACTCGGTTCTTGCACCTAACTCCTCTCCCATTCTCCCCACACTCCGCAAGTCTCTCTCACTCAAGTATTGTGTTTAACCCAAGGCTAATCAGTCCAGCTGTAAGTACTGCAGCGGGTCTCAAACATCTTGGCTCCGTGACCCCCTTATGACAATAAAACTTACTACACGACACCTTCAGCCCCAGGCAGAGACACCCACAGTTCAGCTTCAGCCCCAAGTCCCAGCAAGTCTAAGGCCAGTCCTGAAGACCCTTTTAACCCACTTTGGGGTCCTGATGCACAGATTGAGAATGGCTGGACTACCACTTGGGTTCACTCTCTCTCTCTCTCCAGGTAATATCCTGTCAGTTGGCACTGAGTATGCATCCTAAATCACTCTCAAGTGTCAACAGTCCTCCAAAGCCTTCCCACAATTCTCACCATTTGCCTGGAAACATGAACAATTACTCCAAGAACTCGCTGGAAAGAAACATAAAGGTGCTCATCTTACTGCAGCACTACGAGCCATAGGATATGCCTTCTACAGACCTAGCAATACATATGTGTGAATGCAGCAGCAGTGAAGACCCAGTAACTAGGGTATGGAGAACAAACAGCTTTCCATTGAGTTTGCAGTGTGATTGCTCATATGCAAGCAAAGTTAACCCAGGGGCTCAGACCCAGACATCAATCACCCAAGTTAGCTCTGTAGTGAAGGCTTAGTCTATGTGCATTCTCACTGGGTAGGAAGGCAACTATTTTGATACAAGATTAAACCATAATCTGAATTGTGAATGGGAGTGATACTTTTGCCCTCAGCTGCCACTAAAAATGTAGACACGGGGATGTAAAGAGAGGTACTGCTTCAACTTTCAAGAGGCACAGGAGTGCAGTTGATCACCAAGTTGAGTAGAGGACATATTCTGCATTGATCACATAAAATAACTGTGTGTGGAGGGAATGTAGGGAAGTTTGCTCCTGATTAATAGAGAGAAGCATGACCTTGGTTTCAATAACTGAAGGAAAGCTAGAGCGGATTGCTCAATTTCTGAACTCCATGAGGACGCCCATTAGGCCTAGAATTTCTTCTCCTCCCACAGTGCAAACAAAAACTGTGGCAATATTGAGAGAGCTTCACTTACACTTCACCTAAACCGGTGTTTCTCAAAGTGGGTCTCAGATCAGGAGGAGCAATCAGCCAAGTAAATAGTTTCAAGCCATTGCGAACCTTTAAAAGTCTTCCCTGGCTAATTGCTATTGTCAGCCCTAGAAGAGACACAGTCTCTACCTAACCCTAAATGAATACATCCTCCAGTATCATTCTCATGAACCCAAAACTGTCATAGGTGGCAGTGGGACCAGATGCATGCCCATTCACCATCTAGAGCCTCAGCTAGCCTTTAATGACAGCTGACGGTGCACTGCATCATGTACGATCAGGACCTAAATTAGACATAATAGAGGTAAGGATGATGAAAGGATGAGATCACACTAATGAAAGGGTCACATGATCGGATTATTGTTGTATACACACCTTGTTAGTTCTTCTTTGTCTTTCAGTTAAGATTAAAATTATGGCATGACTCATGAAAAAGGGTGGAGCAGAGTACAGGATTCAAAAGGCATTAGATTTGATACTACAATACATTCTGATTTAAAAACTGCAACATACACTTAATACGGCACATCTCTCTTCCCCTTCCCATTTTTGTATATATCCACAGCCAAAACACTGGGGCCATTCTGGTCTCCACCATTCAAGAATAATGTTGAAAAACGGGAGAGGGTTCAGAGAAGAGCCACAAAAATGATTAAAGGATTAAAAAGGATGCCTCATACTAACAGACTCAAAGATCTCAGTCAATTTAGTTTAACAAAGGAAATATGGATGACCTGATAACAGTCTATAAGTATTTACATTAGGAAAAATGTTTAATTATGGGCTTTTCAATCTAGCAGAGGAATGCATAACAAGATTCAATGGCTGGAAGTTGAAAAAAACACAAATTCATAGTAGAAATAGGCTGTACATTTTTAACAGTGAGAGTGATTAACCACTGGAACAAGTTATCAAGGGCTGTGATGGATTCTCAATCACTGACAACTTTTAAGTCAAAATTGGATGTTTTTCTTTAAAAAAAAAAGCTCTTGCAATTATTTTTGGAAAGTTCTTTTGCATGTTATACAGGAGGTTAGAATAGATGATCACAATGGTTCCTTCTAATATATGAAGAAAGTGGTTAATTTTAAGAAGGGACCTGGATGAAGAGAGAGGATGCTTGGAGGACAGAATGAGGAAGGATGAAATTTACTTTTATGAGTTGTCTTAAATATTTACAATTAACTGAGATATTAGTAATCACTTTCACTTTCAGGTTCTTCTTCATTAACACAAGATCGTAAATATTTCAGGAACAGTTTAAAAATGACTTCCACTAGAAATAAATAATATTTCCTTTATATCCTTCCCCACTCTTGTCTTCAAGCTCTCTCCCAAACCACCCATTGAACTTAGAATCAACCCTTCCCCCAGGCATGTCAAACTGGCGTTTGGAGGGCCGCATGCGGCCCAATCGAAATTCTTTGCAGACCGCCAGAACATTTTTATAAAAGAATGAAATGCGGCCTGCTGGCCACTCAGAGCACATGGCCAAGTGCCTGCTCACAGCCAGCCGGGCCACTCTGTGCTGCAGCAACTGCTCACGGCTACTCTGTGCATGCGCTCACGGCCGGATGGGCACTCTGCGCTGGGTGCTCCAGCAGGCACTCACAGCTGGCCGCTGTGCTCACGCCGCCCCAGCACCTCAGGTGGCAACGTCGACTCCGGGACCCAGGTATTAGGTTGGGGGGGAGGAGGCTGGGAGAGCCTGGCTCTGGGGGAGGGAGGAGGCGTTAGGTTGGGGGGGGGGGCTGGCTCTGGGGGAGGAGGGAGGCATGAAGTTGGGGGGCGTTGGGAGTGCCTCGCTCTGGGGCAGGGGAGAAACATTAGGTTAGGGGGGGCTGGGAGTGCCTGGCTCTGGGGGAAGGGGGAGGCATTAGGTTGGGGAGGCTGGCTCTGGGGGGGGTATGGAGGGGTATTGGGTTAGAACGGGGGTATGAGAGTGCCTGGCTCTAGGGGAGAGGAAGGGGTTATTTTGTTAATACTTTGTTTTTGATTTATTTATTCCCAAATAAAACACAAAATGTATATTAATTTTATATCAACAAATATGTCAATTTTTTGCAACTGCGTGAATAATTATATCTTTGTGAAAATTTCAGATACTTTGTAAATTTGAAATTTTGCATAAAAGCCTGTTCTATTTGATTAACCATGGTCTATACTTGTTTTTATTTCAACAAAACAAGTTATGTATCATATACAAAATTTAAAAGTACCTTAAATTTATATTTAAATTAAAAATTATTTAATGAGCAAATAACAATTTTACACGTCAAATTATTGTAATATTATAAAATATACTTAAATTATAATCTATAATAATAAATAACTACAACTTTCTGACAAAGTACATTTTCCCTGGTGGCCCTAGGGTTGCCAGGTGTCCAGTATGTTGTTTTTTTTTTTTTGCTCAACAAACCATCTGGGAACCCTAGGTGGCCCCGAAAGCTATCAGTTTTCATTTGTGCGGCCCTCAGTAGGCTTCGAGTGTGACATGCCTGCCTTACTCCAGTGTCTTCTGCCTCCTTCAAATAGCTTTTTCCATTAAGCCTTTCAACATGGACTACTTCTAGATTCTGACCACCTCTGACTCAAAAGCAATATATCAATTTTGCAGGTATATCAATTTTGTCTGCATCACAACTACACTGTGAACGGGGATCAAGTTCTCTTGCTAGATTATAAAATGACAAGCACACTGTAGGTGGTGTTCTACATATAAATAAAAATAAATATATTTTGACAGGGTTTTAAACACTTCTTTTTACAAAATCCAACTTTGGAATAAAATTTGACCTGCCAGATCCCTCTGAGGATTCACATTAGCACTATTTTGTCAAAAATGTTTGTGAAACTAGCAGCCAAGAACTGCAGCAGGCACTTGGGAAGGAAAGAAACAATAAAAAAGGCAAAATGCAACTGGTGGTATTATGTTCCCTGTTCAGGGATGCAAAACAGGAAGTTTTTCTTTCTGGTGAACAAGTAACATCTGTGGGAGTTTTGAAAACCGCACTACATCTGTCAGAAGCTAAACAGACACAAAGTTTGGTAAGAAAAAATAGACAGTGTGTTGCCCCTCTCCCCCCATAAAGACTGATGGGATGACTAATCAGGATATAGACAGAACAGATTATAAGGACTGTTAAGTAAGGATAGCAGATAAAGGGGAGCCATAGATCAATTAGTCTGACACAGATCATGGGCAAAATAAAGGGACAGTTGACAGTATCCTGAATAACAAAGACCTGGAAGCTGCAAATATAGCTAATGCTAGTCAGCACGGTTATGTGGAAAGTAGGACTTGTCAAACACAACTGTTTATTTTTGACAGGATTACAGTTCTGGGTGATAAAAGCAATGTGCTGATATTGAGTATGCTTGGATTTCTTCAAGGCATTTGACTTAGTACCATCTGACATTTTAATTAAAAAAAAAAAACTTCCATGAAATGGAATAAACATAGTTAACAGTAGATAAATTAAAAACTGGCCAACAGATCTACAATGGTAGATGTATACAGGAAAACTTCAAAGAGTGGGGCCATTTCTGGGGGGCATCCAATGAGCTGTTCTTGTTTCAATGCTATTCAGTAATGTTTTCAACTATCTAGATTATATCATCATCTAGATCAGGGCTGGGCAATAATATGGCAGCAGTTCGCCAGGATTACCCCTGGTAGACTTCCTCCACCATATTTACTTTCATGGCCACAAGTACCAGTGATCACAGCTCCCGTTGGCCACAGATAACTGTTCCCAGCGAACAGGAGTTGTGGGAAGTGATGTCCCAGTCCGCGCCGCTTCCCACCATTCCCATTGGTCGGGAATGGTGATCCATGGCCAACAGGGGCTGTAATCGCCAGTACCTGCAGCTGTGCAGGAAAATATAGTGGAAGCAGCCCACCAGGGGCTAACCCCGGTGGTCTGAATCCAGCCTACGGGCCGGTATTTGCCTACCCCGATCTAGATGATCATATAAAATCTTTGCTATCAAAGTCTGCAGATGACAAAGGCTGGTGGAGTACTATATAATGAAAACAGGTATGACATGGTGAACTTGGCCTTTGAAGCTCCCTACAAGAATCCCCATGGTCCTGCTACACCCTGCCCCAAGAAGCGCCATAAGAGAAGCAGCAAAGGCTGGGTCTTTCAGGTGTGCCTGGAAAGGTCTTACAGAAATAGCCCATCAGAGCACAGCAGGTTCAGATAAAATGAGCTGCAAAGCCTTAGCAAGTCAGTTCCTGGCTGGGACCAGAGGGGTGAGATAAAGCAGGGTTCTCCACTCCACTCTGGCCAAAGAAGCTCCAGGGATAACCAGAGTTTGTTTCTGCTCACTTCTGCTTAAATCTGGGTTTGCCAGGAGAAAGAGGACCTCAGATCTTTAACACTGAAGTAAAGGCGAAGTTAAAGGGGGCAGGTAGGATGACACACAAGGAAGCAGAAACAACAAACTGAAATTGAGCCATGAGTAAATGAAGTTTATGGGGCCCCTAGGATGGAACCTGGAGTAGTGGACAGGGTTAGGCAAAAGGGGACAGAGCTTATTTGAGAGCCTGACCAAAGGGATGAATTTAAAGGGCCCAGATCCAGGGCTGAAGACCATAGCAAGGGCACTGGGATTGTTCATTTATTTGTCTCTTTACTGCCTTGGAAGGGGTTCATTTGGACTTTGACTTGGTGGGTCTTCTATGGCTTGACCAAGATTGGCTGGCAACCTGCAGCAAGCGCAAAGGGTGATAAAAGCACTGAAATACCACAGCCAGCCCTCTCCCACCAGGGAGAGTGTCCTCATTACAAATTACTGTTATAAAATCATCTGGATCACCTACTTTAATCATCACAATTCAATAACATGTGGTATTAAAAAGGGCTAATATTGTTGGATGTATAAAAACGGGAAGACTAAAATCAAACAGGGAAACAATCTTAACTCTGTACAATACATTTGTAAGATCACTACTAGAATACTGTCTTCTAGTCTATTCGTGAACAATGTAGAAATATTGGACATAAATCAAAGGAAGACCACAAAAATGAACCAGGCACTGGAAGACAGGCCTTACAATCTGAGGCTTAAGCAGCTCAAACAATTCAGTTTATTAAAGAGAAGGCTGAGAGGTGACTTGATCACTGTGGATAGGCACTTAAAAATGGAAGAGATCTGATAGTGAGGGCTCTTCAGCTTTACTGACCAATGGCAGAAAGCTGAAGTTAAACAAATTCAACCTTGAAATAAGAGGCAATGTCCTACTAACGATGGTAACTAAATATCATAACATCTTACCAGGGAGGTTGTGGACTCATTGCTTGAAGTCTTTAAAACAAGATTAGATAGCTCTCTATTAGACATACTTAATCCATCTTCTTAATTAAAAAGAGGGCAGGGATCAGGCTGTTTGGCTGGTTGCCCCTCCCCCTTCCTTACAGAGAGAGAGAGAGAGAGAGAGAGAGAGAGAGAGACTGACTATACATGCCTAGTTCATTGGCTATGGAGAGAACAGGAAGCTACCTATTGCCTTCAACATAATACTTTCACCTCTGAAATATGGCAGTTACTATGCTCAAATATCATGCTTCAGGATTTCAGCTGCTCACTGACAAGGGCTCTGGAGAAATTTTTCCTCAGTGCACAACTGATCGGCTGTATTCTGGGCTGCTGGGGGTATTTTTGTTCTTCCCTTCCCTTTTGTTCACTTACACTGTAGCATCAGGGATTGCCAGAGCTGGAGGTGGGACACCTGATGTCATGGTGCACATACAGGGGGCAGATAATCCTCTTAGTCCTGGCTTATGTCGCCTGCTCATATACTCTGAGTCCAACTGATTTAGGGTCAAAAAGAAGTTTTTTCTTGGTCACTGGCAGGCATCTTGGGGATTTTCTACCTCCCTTTACAGCACGGAATACGGATCATCTGGGCATATCCCACCTAAACAATTTCCTGCCATTGCAGGGTTTCAAGCCTTGAACCCTGGCTGTTCAGAACTAGCAAATTCCAATTGCTTCCAGGGATCTACGAACTGTTGTCAGAACAGGAGCTGAACTCAAACAGTGGACCCCAGTCTTAAGAGCTGAGCGGTAAAACCCTTGGAGTCCTGACTGTTGGAGCTCTGCACGGATACAAAAATTTGGATCCACATCCATGATAATTCACCTTTATCCAACCCACAATGCACATACACACCTTTTACGTGTATCCACATCTATGCCAGCACTCTCTCTCACAGTTAGAGCCCTGCACAGATACAAAAATATGGATCTGCATCTGTTCCACGAAGATTAAACAATACAACCACATCTGCATATGCAGATATAAAGTGGTTACCTGCGTATTTGGAGGGCTCTATGGAGTGGTCTACAGCCCCCATATAAACCCAGCAGAGGAAGAGGAAGCTGTCCTTCAACTAGATGCACCTTGCTCTGGACTGTGTGCCTTGTGCTCCCTTGCTCCTGCTCCTCTGGATTGACTTCCTGGTATCCAAACCTGGCCCTGCTCTGGTTTCTGAGCTGTGACTCTGCTTTCAAGTTTGTCTCCTGCTTCTGATCTCCTGATAACCTGACCCCGCCTGTCTCCTGACACTTGACTCTCTGCCCTCTGGCCTGTCTTGCACTCTGACCTCCTGGTATCTGACATGGCCTGATTTCTGACCCCCTGCTTTGACCACTAGGTCAGATAGTCCATGTTCTGGGCATCTCTCTCTTCTGTTTTCTGCCAGCGACCCACAATAGTTCAGTCTTCTCAGAACTAATATTTTAGTCTAACCCAAGTTACTAGGCTCAACACAGGTGTACATGGGCACAAGTTGATGCCCTATAAAATAGAAGAGGTCAGATTAGATGTTCTTATAGTCCCATCTGGCTTTAAACACTATTAAAACAAAGTAACAAGCAAATACAATAAAACACAAGCCACTACAGTCTAGGGATCAACCCATCCACAAAGCAGGGATAGAAAGTTTTGCCTTCCCCCCACACACTGTCCTGTCCTTTCTTATCAAAAATTAATCCTTTGTGCACTACAGAACATGTGGAGTCCCTCCACCACAGTTTGCCTGACTCTATTTTACAGATGAATCAGATGAAGAACAGAGAGATTAAGTGACTCGAACAAGTTCAAACTTCATGTGAAAAAGAACCCAAAACTCATCTTGTTCTTACTACGTAGTGCTTGTTCTAATGTAGAGTACCCAGCTTTTTTCCTGTAACACACAACAATGAAAAACAAAAAGCAGTACTTAAAACAAAGTAAAAGCATGTAGTTCTAAACGCTGGTGAACTGAACTGCTATAAAAAGTAACATAGGAAGGCACAAAGTGTATATTATTTAAGACTTTAAATACTGATAGTAAAGTGAAGAAAATTGCTGAATAATAGTCAAGGCATCGTACAGAGTTCAGACTATTTTTTATTTTGTTGAATTCTGGGGAATCATGAAGCCCCATTCTGCAACAGCTCGAGTGATTTACAAGCATAGCCTGAAACAAACATCACATCAGCCTAGGATATATATTCTTAAATTGTCAACCATACACCAATACGTATGGCTATAATAGGGGAAAAGATGGGGAAAAAGCTGGTTCTTTAGTGCTTTACAACCTTATATTCCATCATTTAAGCAACTACAAAGCACAGAGACATGTCAGCATCATGACATTTTACAAATTCTCTAGGACTGACTTTGACTTTGGGATCTCGCTATATGAGAGATCCCTTCCCTAGTAGGCAAATGAACACCCTTTTCACCATCACAAATTCTACCATAATTTGCAATAAGTACAATGTCAACCAGAAAAATCTTGTTGTGACAATTCCATCAGTGGACAAAAAAAACACACATAGCTTCATACTAAACTCAACATCTCTATCCTGAAGAACATTAGATTGGTCTCCATCTCCAGAAACCCTCACCACCAGTACTGAGGACAATTACCAAACACCACCTAGATCCCTCAATTTCCTATTGTACCAAGATGATGATATTTCCATGGCATTAAGGCACTCCTGGAGACTCTTAGCTGTAGCTCTATCCTAGATCTTTGTTTTATATGTACGCTTAGTAGAATAACTTACTAAGAATAGTATGAACCTCTGTTGTCTAAAAAGATCTCTGGTAAATTAAGAGGAGTTTTCAACATTGCTAGATGAAAGGAATACAATTACAATCTCAAGGATTCTAAGGAGAATCTAAGTAAACCAAAGACCTTATAGTCTAAAGGCAGCAAATTCTTTTATATATTGAAAGAATTAATCGGGTGACAGTTTAGGCTCATATTTAAAGGATCCAAAATCCTGATTCAAACATCTATGGCCAGAAAGCACCATTCACACTACCATCATCCACTCTCCCAGGACTGATGAAATATAGCACACCTTTCTTGAAACCTAGTCCATGTATTCAAATGTGTTTTGTAGAGTTCTTAGCATAACTGGGCCCCAATTCTGACTAAACCTCTGGGGACTATCATAACAGACATATTAAATTAATAATAACAACAATAATAATAATATAGTGTGCAGCGAGGACAAGAGTTTGCCAATATTTAGTGCTCAAGAGAGCCTCAATGTTGTGACGTAGATCAGGACAGAATCCTAAAAAAGCCAAAAGATTACATACCTGAGTGATATAGCATTCAACTTTAAAACATGGACAATCCAATCCTATGTTCAGCCAGGTCATTACAAGGAAAACTCACAATGGGAGCGTAAATAACCAGAGGTATAGATTATTCCTACATCTAATCCCATATTAATTAATATAGAACAATTTCACTTCATATCAACCATGCCTTGTCTCAGGACAATTCCCAGCTTTTCCACATACCAAGCTCTAATGGAATATTATGTCCACCGGAGGCCCTCTGCCTTTGGAACGGTTATTAGTCTAGGTACTTTAGGAGGCAAAGAGAGGAAAATTTCATACAATGAGAACTGCAGAACATAAATGACTGACTGACTATGCTTGATTTGTATTTCTAAACTCTTCCCAAACATTTTTCTGAAAAAGGTGGATTATACGGAGGAAAAGAAACATTTTAAAATAAGTTCAGGTAAGTTTCATTCCTGGAGATTGGTACCAAAAGAAATTAAAGATACAATTTCCATCCTGACACAAATCAATTGTTTTGCCTTCTCTCCACTTTCAGAAGCATTGTTTTTGCACTTTTCCCTGAGGTTCTTTTTCTGCTCTCTTTTGAAAACATCTTCAGCTGTCTCTCTACCTCTTTCCTACCTTCATTCCAAAAACAGAATCATTTCTAGTGGAATCGTCATTTTCATTTTATGCACAACACAGATATAAAGAGTAAAACTGACTAGACCTTCCATGAATTTTACTCTAGTGTTACTGTGGTCTTGGCTCTGTACAAGTGTCCTGCAGGTGAATATTAAAATTCAGGATGTTATGAGGGAAAATACTGAATACTTGTAATTCTGACCTAATTTATTCCTTCCCCTGACACCTATCTTTCACACTATCCTTTCAGAACTCCAGCTCCAAATGTAGTCACCAAGTCTGAGCCCAGAAACTGAGCACATGTGATGCTGATCCAGATAAAGGCAGACTTTAAAACAGATATATAAATTATAACTTGTTTTGCTATAATGAATTTTATGCTCAATTATCCTGCTGTATAGTGACAAGTTGGAAACTGGTAGTGAAGAGGCAATATAAGACAGACACGGCACTCATCATGTTCAAACATTAAAATCTGTTGAACTGGGAAAGTGTAAATTGACTATGACATCAAGTTTAACCTTTCAATTTTTATGGAGTTCCACTGACTCTAGACTTCTACCTAGAGAGCCACTAGACATAGATTGCAACCCCATGAACCAAATCCCTGGTGTAAAGTCAGTGAAGTTAATCGGGATGTCTTTGATGCCATGTATCCAATAGTTGCTTAACAGATCTCTATATACATTCAATGTAGCAAAGCACACATCTCTTTCAAACTTAAAGATTTATGTACATAAGAAAATACACTCTTATTTTACACAACATGTAAATTCACATAAGAAAAAAAGTAAGTGGAAATATTTGAGGTACATAATATACACACACAACATTAAATTATTAAAATTAAAATAATATGTTATTATGGGAATGGTGATCTTTTCATATCAACTTCATAGTCACATTTTTACAGCTTCAAGAATATTTCACAACAAATAAGTGATCCAATGATTTAGCCTCATATTGTACGTACATACACTATCCACAAACAAATCCTCATTTCCTCAAATTTGTTAAGTCAATTCTAAGCATACCTTCCAAACAGCACTCCCAAGTCTTTGATAGGCACTATCTGAGCTACGTTGATTAGTTTTGATTTGTCAGATAAGTCACATGATACTGCTTACTGATTAGATGAATAATCAGGCTTTTCTGGCACAAATAATTATGCATGCAAATTTCATTTTCCTATGAATACTTGAGTATGTAACTTTGAAATCCACTTTCCACAAACATACATAACAGTAAAACTCAACCACATTAACAAAATGTAAACATAAAGGGGGCACAATCATGGCCAAAGCAAGTTCATTTGCAAATATGAGCAAAATATTCATGATTTCCCCCTCATCAATATTCTCTCACTATACAAATAATAAAACAAGAGGCAGTACATAGTGCAGTTTTTTGTAAGTCTCCAGTTTCTCTTTAAAAAAAAAAAAAAGGCCTCATTGCACCTTTTGCACTACAGAAATTACACACTAGGACCAGATTGTTAGCCGCTAACTCTCAAAGGTGAGCATTTGCTTACACAAGCAACTCCAGTGACCTGAATGGAACTATTTTATGTAACTTCTTACTGCTGAAAGAGGTATGTAAACTACACCACCATATTGAGTGAGGTAGCAGTCTTTAATGGTGCACTATCATACCACCAATAAATGATCCATCATGGGTTAAAGATGCCTTCAGACATCCTTTCCTCATCTATCTCAGGTGCACAAATGGGAATACAAACCCTACTGTTTTTTATATGGAGTACAAACTAAGTAGCAAAGCAATCCTCTGGTAAGCAACAATTTCCATTACTTAAAATATGAATATTTTAAAAGGACATTTGGTATTTATCATCATGACAAAAGACATATGCTACAAAAAAAGCAAATTTGATAAATGAGAATTTCTGGATTTTTTTCAACGTTTAAAAATAAATTTACTATAATTCAATAAACATTATCATAAACCAAATGAAGTCTCAGATTTTATAAATTCCATTTTATAAACTAGTTTTATGGCTTGGCAATCTGTGGTATAAAGAAATTAACTGATTTACATGAGGTTACAAAGAAAGTCAAGATGGGTTTGAACTAACGACATTCCAGGTCCACAAACATTGGCCATAACAAAACAAAACAAAACAAAAACAAAAAGGTCAATCCATGCAATACTTGTTGCATATGTGAGATCAGAACACATCTACAAGTACTGTTATATACAGGACTCAGTGCCAGCCTATTTGCATGACTCCAGTGCTTCAGATTTTTCCCATCTTTAGCAAGGGGAGTGAAGGCTAATTCATGATTTACAAAGGGTACTCAGACAAAAGTGATGGCTAGGATATAACAATTTACATTAACAGACTGATTAAATGAGTAAAGTACAAATATTTCAACTCATACTAATTTATTCAAATGGATTCAAAATCCTGCAAGTTACTACCAGGATAGAATTTTTGAAGTACGGTAAAACATGTACAATTTACAGTAATGACCACCTGATTTGAAAAACAAAGTTATAAGGTTTGTCTGGAAAAGAAACATTTTCTTTAGTTTTCATTTAAGTTGCCATCAACATTGCCAATGTCACAAATTTAATGTGATAAAAAACTAGGTGACATGATTCTGTAACACAGATACTCTAAAGATATACATTGTTACAATACTAGAGTATCCCTTATTAATAATGTGATCTTTCTCTCAACATTAATATGTTGGGTAGTTTCACTACTATAGAACTGCTTCTTATGAACCAATTTCACAACAACAGTATATTTGGGTGGTGGTCAGCCTACGAGTTTATACAATCTTATTCATTCCATAACAAACTAAAAGAATTTCTTCAGCACAAAGTGACCCTCAAAAACTATCAAATACTAATTCATGGATTTGATACTACCATAGTAATCAAGTGTTAATTTAGTGAATCCTGTCACAAACAAACATGTCAATCTGAGTGCCTGCAGCCACACTACAGTTGTTTCGTCTACCAATTTGCAGGCCTCTTGCCATATTTGGAAATGCCTGTACATTGTGATTTATTTCTATATTCACATTCATAGCACCAGGAAACTTCATATTTCGAACTGCAGTCTTCTGACCAGCATTTTTCAAACAACTCATTGGATTTGGTTTAAGGTTATAAACATTAGCTAATCTTAATAAAATGTAATACTGTGAATTATCCATATAGCCATTTGTAACCACACTCACCTCATGACAATCTCAGACCAAAATTCAACTTGAGCTAGTACGAATTGATTTAAATATTACCACTAACCATTTCTTTAGCAAGAGCGAAAAAACAGACTATACTATTGTTTTTCCAGTTGCTAATAACTTTTAGAATTAAGTTGATACCTCGGTGTACAAATGTGTGTGTTTCCATACTGAAATGGAGTGTTACACCAAAAAGGACAAACTCTTAGAAAGAAATCCACTAAGGAGCATCAAATGATCCTTTGACTTAAAATTATCTTTAATCCTTTAACATGCATCACTTATGCACACACTGCAGTTACATTTTTAAAGAAGCTGACACATAGTGACAGTCGCTTGTGTGTACCCTGAAAGCCTTGATGAGCTTTCTTCATGGTTATCCACCTAAGCAAACCACATGATATTATGATACCATGTTGAGACCATGCCACATTCACTGACAACCACTACGACAGAGACAGGTGTGCCAATGGTTTGCACTTACCTTCTTTATTAAGCCTCATAACCTCCCTGCTTTTTCCACCCTCTTTTCCAGTTTCTTCTAGATCTATGGCTGCAGAAGAAAAGTCAAGAGAGACAGTGTGTCAAAGGAAATGTGTTTATTGGGGAGGGGAAGGAGTTAATGTTTCTATGTTTAACAGCAAAAACCCAACTATCACTGTCACAGCGCCTGCCATGGAGTACCAGTGCCCGCCTCCCCATGCAACAGCATCCTCCTGCCCAAGCCCACTCCAAGCAACAGCATCCTCCTGCCTTCCCAACCCCCTTCCCACGCAACAGCATCCTCCTGCTCCTCCAACCCCCGTGCAAGAGCATCCTGCCTCCTGCCCCTCACCCCATGCAGCTGGCCCAACGGAGGTGCCCCGTGCCGTGCCGTGCCGCCAGCGGCAGCAGACACCGCGTACTCCGCGCCTCCCCAACGCGCACGGGGACGGAGGTCTGTGCAGAGGGCGTGTGGGGGAGAAGGCAGCCCCTCGTGCGGCGGGGGGGACAGCAGCGCCTCGGGCCGGGCCGGGCCTCCCCGCTGCCCCCAGCCCCCGAGTGACGAGCTCCGTCCTCCTCCCCCTCCGTGTGTGTACCCAGGGGGAGGGGAGCAGCATGGGGAGCCCCGGGCAGGGCGCTGTGTCTGGTGGTGCCCTTACTGTGCGGGGGGGCGGCGCAGTGCGCGTGCGGGGGGGCGGCCTCTCGGACCCAGGCGGCCCAGGGCTGGCCCAGGAACGCCTCGGGACTGGGCACGGGCCGCTCCAGGGCCGCCATGGCGCCGCTCCTGCTCCTGCCTTCTTGCTGCTTTTCCCGTTTCCTTCGGCACCAGCAGCGAGCGAGCGAGCGAGCCAGCCACGGGATTCGAGAACGCCGCACGTCATCCTCGGGACGTTCCGCCGCCCACACGGGGGTAGTGTCAGCCCCTGCTCCCTATCAGATCGGGCTCCCCGCCTCGCACTGCGCATGCCCCGGGCAGCCGAGCCTGCGCACTGAGCACAGCGACGCCTCTGCCCGGAGTCCGCTGCCTGAGCCAGAGAGGGCAGGGGGATGCGCGAGGCAGCCGCGGGCGCAGGGCGCGGGGCAGGAGGCGCTGGGGGCCCGCGCGCAGCCCCAGGAGGCAGCTGGGTTGGGTGGGAGCCGCGGGCGCTCGGGGCTGTGAGCACGAACCGCGGGCGGCAGGGGGGCCTGTGCCGTCCCCTCGCTCGTCGGCGCGGCGGGAGGCTGGTCTGTAAAGGGCAAGGCTGGGAGTCATTCGTCGCGGCGTGAAACCCGGGGGGGAAGGGAGGTCTCGGGAGGCGCGACCAGGCAGGGAGCAGGAGGGGTTCTTAAGGAAAGTGCCCCACGCAACGTCCTCCGCTCCGACGATCGGCTGGGACAGTCGTGGCTCAGAGACGTACTCAGGGGACCCAGCACGCCACCTGTCCAGGGGAGAGAATTCAGGTCCCCCCACGCCTTGACTTCAATGAGTTTTTCCAGCAAACTTCCACACTCCTTCTGAGCATCTCGTGCCAAGGGCTAGTGCTGCGCCAGTGTTGGGACAATGGCTGAATGTGCCCAGTGCAGATGCCGTCTGCATGGACGACACAAAACATTCATTCATGTTTTGTGGATGCTGTGTTAGTGTGTTTAATAAACATGTTAAAAACAGGCTCCTGACTACACAGTGTCATTTTGGCATCCCCAAATGATAGCCATCTACAACTGCACAAAAACGTTGGCTTTCAATTAATAGTGGCTTTTTATTTTGGAGGATTTTAAATAACCTAGCTTCTCTCAGCCCAGACTGTAACAAAAATAAGTGCTAGACAGTGCTAAGTTTGAATAATACCTCCTGTATTTTTGTTGTTTTCAAATTTTTAGGACTTGTCTACACTACATAGTTTTGCTGAGAAACGTCAGGTTTTGTTGACAAAACCGTGAAGGTGTACACATTACAATGCTCCTCCAACTGATTTAACTCTCCTGTTATGCCAACAAAATAAAACTACCTCAACAAGAGGCGAAGGACTTTTTGCAATGACATTAGATCGATGCAGTATCACATTAGACACTTCACTTGCTTCCATCATCCTAACTGGTCTCCGGGAACTATACCAGAATGCTCAAGATGACTGTTCTGTCAGCAGCTTGAATTCTTATTGGGTGATGCTTACTGGTAACTGGCTAACTGGTGGCCTGACCAGGCTGGAGCAAGCCCTCTGCTCAACGTGGAGGGGTGCTCCAGTCAGATGGGGCCCATTGCACTGCGGGCTGAGGACGCTCCTGTGGGATCCCAGTTAACTGGTTAAATGTAACACTTAAGTGGTTAACTTGGTTAAACAGGATTTTACATCCCAAGTCAGGACTTCTTTTTTAATTCAGAGAGGCTTAGTTGGTACTAGTACTGCACCTCAAGTGGGCCTGAAGCAGGGGATGCAAGCTGTGGTAAGCACACATTTTGCTTTGATATTCCAGTAAGCTTTCATTTACTTTGTTATATGATAATTTCTATCCTTAACAACAGAGCCTATGCAGAATTGAGAACCCTGGAACTAAACTTGCTAAACGTACATGTGGGAAGTCAAAGGCTAGTTACATGAGTAAAGTCATTCACTGGTAACGTTTGCAGTATTTGGCCCTATTAATATATATTGGATCAATAGGCGTGGTATGCTTTATAGATGCAGTAGAATTCCCCACCATGCTCAGAGGGGAAAAATAATTAAGAACCACTCAAATGTCAAAATCCTATAATCAGATAAATAGTCTATGCTTCTCACAGCTCTGCACATATAAGCCAAAAATCTCAGGATTGATTTAGAACAGTGGCTCTCACATGCATCTGCGGGAGCCATAACCAATACATTGTTCCTCACTATTATGTCCTCAATTTGACAAAATATTTGTGTTTTATCCTCTATCTATTTCAAAGATTAAAGTTTAAATGAGTCTTTATTTGTGTCATACACACCTTAGTTGGTGCTAACTTTCAAACTCAGTGGCTGGAGGCAGGAATATTTTCTCTGTATAATTAACACTCAGGAAGCGAGGACTACAGGGGTCATTCAAGGCAGCAAGTAAACTTTGCCAGGCCAAATGTATCACATAGTGACACATTACTGGAAATCATTGTGAAAATGTTCCTTCAAGTCTCCCTAATTCAAATAGTCACCCTCTGTGCCCTCTTGTTGCCCTGGTATCTGGATGTTAGGCTGGCTGCTGATTTCAATCTACCTCAGCACTCCACACCTTGGGAAACTTTCTCCCCTTCACTTTGCAAATGACAAACAGAGCACAATGACCTTCAGAATATTTTCTTCATTGTGGTCTACCCTGACAAAAAGGCAGGGCCAGTGACCTTTTAATTGGCCAGTGGCATGTTCAAGGTCATTCGGCACCAGCTGAACCAGTTGTTGAAGGGCTTGTTGGTGTAGTCTAGGTCCCTGATGTAAGGCTTCATGAGCCACACAAGCAAGGGTTAGATGGAATTACTATGGGCATTTCCACATCCCCCTTTTTAATTTTCCAGTCTGCAAAGGAATGTGTGAGAAAGAAAGCGACCAGCTTTCTGTACAGTCCAGTGTTTCTAAAGATGTGCACATCATACACCTTCCCTGACTAGCCCACATTGATGTAAAAAATGGCCCCGATGATCCACCAGCACCTGCAAAACCATATAGAAGTAGCCCTTGTGACTGATATACTCCACCACAAGATGCATTAACAGGAGTGATGTGAGCAAGACATGAGAAGTCATTCTTCTTCTCTACTCTGCTCTGATTAGGCCTAAATTGGAGTATTGTGTCCAGTTCTGGGCACCACATTTCAAGAAAGATGTGGAGAAATTGGAAAAGGTCCAGAGAAGAGCAACAAGAATGATTAAAGGTCTAGAGAACATGACCTATGAAGGAAGACTGAAAGAATTAGGCTTGTTTAGTTTGGAAAGGAGAAAACTGGGGGGGGACGGGGACATGATAGCAGTTTTCAGGTATCTAAAAGGATGTCACAAGGAGGATGGAGAAAAATTGTTCTCCTTTGCCTCTGAGGATAGGACAAGAAGCAAAGGGCTTAAACTGCAGCAAGGGAGGTTTAGACTGGACATTAGGAAAAACTTCCTAGCTCTCAGGGTGGTTAAACATTGAAATAAGTTGCCCAGGGAAGTTGTAGAATCTCCTTCTCTGGAGATATTTAAGAGCAGGTTAGTTAGACATCTATCTGGGATGGTCCAGATCAGTGGTGCTCAACCTTTTTAAATTCGCAACCCCCAGGACCAGGAACATTTTGGTTGAGAAAAAAAGGCTCCAGGGAAATTTTGTTGCCGCCCCTTTAATTTAAAGCGCTGGTCTGGTCCCCTGCCACTCCCCTAGCCCCCGTTGCACGTATGTCAGGTGCCAAGCTGGGAAAACAAAATGGCATCTGACCCAGCGCTGCGACCCCCCCACAAGAAGACAGTGGGTTGCGCACCATTGGTCTTGATGGTATTGGGTCCTACCGTGAGGGCAGGGAACTGGACTCAATGACCTCTCAATGTCCCTTCCAGTTCTAGTGTTCTATGATTCTATGGTCTGGGACCAAAACTGGGATATGCATTCCATCTTATCATCCTACCTCTAAGACATCAGGTATTTCTAGTGTAATACTGAGAGTCACAGTTCCTTGTAGCAGGAGGTACTCAATGACACTTGCATCACAGCAGCCCCCACAGTACACTTTCCAGCTCCAAACTAATTCATGACTGACCAATAGCAATATGGAGTTGCCAACTTCCACACAGCAATCACCACTCACTTTTCCACAGTGAGGTCAGCTCTCATTCTAGTGTCCTTGTGCCGCAGTGCTTGGGTGAGCTTTGCACACTCTTCCAGGAAGGTGGATTTGTGCACCCAAAAGTTTTGCAGCCTCTACTTGTTATCCCATTCATGCATTATGATGCAATCCCAACATTTAATGCTTATTTCCCAATCCCAACAGTCCACCATGTGCAGCTGCTTCGTGAATGCCAGCAGCAATCTTGAATTATTTCTTTCCATGGCAGACAGCAGGGCAGACATCACCAATTGACTTTCTGATTCACAGCTCATGAAATACTGCAGAACCAGAGGTTGAATTCATAATGCTCATCACCAGACTAGTCTGCAGTTCCGGATTCACGCTATCAGTATGTGGGTGCACAGTTAACAAGAGCTGTTGAAAAACTGCATAAAACAAATTTGGAAGCCCATGGAACAATGGGATGGTTCCCATCATGAGACAGTGACTACTCCCCCATGCTGCACCACAATTCATTCCCAGAGCTCCAAGCAGCATAAGGCAGTGAGTTGCACAGTAGAGTAGTTACCCACAATGCAATATTTTCACTGTTGATGCAAGAGCACATGGACATGCTCTCTCAATACAAGGAGCATTGTGCGGACATGTAGAACCAGTGTATTTAAAGTGTCTTATGATCATCGACTACACTCCCCTTAGTCCTGAAGAGGTTCAGTGTCTGTACTGCTTTTTTTGGGGGGGGGGGCATTGATCTCAGCTTGGGGTCCTGACTGTGGGAAGCCAGCAGAGCTGGCCCAGCAGGACTGGGCAGTGAGAAGCCCCAGAGAGCAGGAATGTGAATGGCAGTGGCTTTGCCGGCACTCCAGGAAGCACCCCAAGGGGTCGTCTGTCATAGATGTAAACTTAACTCTGTAGTGTAGACATGGCCTTTAGTCAGCAATTTAGTCAACATATCAGATCAAGTTGGTCCTTGGACTCCAGTTCTCTAAACCAGTGATCTCCAACCCTTTTTATTCACAAGAACACTTTTTAAAATTTAAGGGCAACTGAGGATCTACCATTCCCCTTCCCCGAGGCTTCACCCTTCCCCACAGCCCCATCTCACTCTCTCCATCCCTCTGTCTCTGTCACTCACTCTTCCTCACTGTCACTGGGGTGCGGCAGGGGTTTGGGGTTTGGAAAGGGATGTGGGCTAGAGTCAAGGGGTTTGCAGTGTGGGAGCAGGCTCTGAGCTGAGCCTAGGGCAGGGGGCTGGGGTGCAGGAGGGGGTTTAGGGTGCTGGATCTGGGACAGGGTTTGGAAGGGGGTTGGGGTTCAGGAGGGATTTGAGGTGCCGGCTCTGGGAGGGAGCTGGGTGCTGGCATGCATCCTCCTGCTGGGCAGCACTTACTACAGGCAGCTCCTGGTTGGTGACACCACGAGACTAAAGCAGGCTTCTTGCCTGCCCCAACCACATGCTGCTCCCAGAAGGGGCCCAAATGCACTCCTGTGGCCCCTAGGAGTGGAGGGTATGTGGCTCTGCATGCTGCCCTTTTCTGATGGCACCACCACATCAGCTCCCCTTGGCCACATGCCTCATTCCTGGCCAATGGGAGTGGCAGGGGGCAGTGCTTGCAGGCAGGAGTGGCATGCCGAGATCCCTGCCCCCCCCCATGCCAGTCTCCCCCAACATGGGGCCATGCTGGCTGCTTCAGGGAATAAATTGGTGGCATGGGGCCAAGGCAGGCAGGGAGCCTGCCTCAGTGGCAGCCCCACTGTGCTACTGGAGATTGTGATCAACTGGAAGACTCCCTAACATCGATTAGTGTATCACAATCCAATGGTTGATGACCACTGCTTTAAACTGATCCTGAGATTTTCAGCATGTGTGTGCAAATCTGTGGGAAGCATGTGAACTGTTCATCTTATTATATTATACATTTTTGTGGTTCTTAATTATTTTCCCCTCTGAGTATGGTGGGGAATTCTAGTGCATCTTTAAGGCATATCATGCCAATCTATTGATCCAATGTATATTAATAGGGCCAAATACTGCAAACAATACATATGAATGACTTTACACATGTAAGTAATTTTTGATTTCTCGTATGTATATGTTTAACAAGATTAGGTCTTTAGTTCCCAATTCTCTTCCACCAGTTTTACAACATAGTAACTTCACTGGAGGTACTGCAGATTTAAAATGAAGCAAACTTTTCTAGACTTTATCCTATTAGGACCAGATTCTGGTTGGCCCTTATGGGGATGCATATTTGGGGGAAGGTGCAAGGAGCCTCTGCCTCCCATAAAATATCAAACACATACAGTGTGAAATATAAACACAGTTTTTCTATAAGCAGCTGGAACACACTTGCCTGGTCCTCAGTATATAAAGATTCTTTATTCAAAACCTGTCATATTGTATATGGGAACTTGCTGGGCAAAGATGCCTCTAGATACTGCCACGTTGACTACAAGGAACTATGAGAGCACATGGAAAAGAATCAGGGAACTGAAACACACTCCAGAGTACATCTCAAAGAAGAATTAGTAAAATGCATTATCTTATTAAAAAACAGCAGTGGATCAAAATAGTCAAAGACTTTCTGTATGCTTCTATGATATATACATTGACAACTACAAACTCACTGTAGAAGCCAAAAGTATTTTTCCAAGCATACAGTCATAAATCAGAAAGAATTAATCTTCACCTTTGCAAAGATAAGAACCTATCTGAAAATGAAGTACCTTGTTACAAAGTGTTTTTGAAATTCAGTCATGGTTTCAATAGTATAACAACCACAATTGGAAAGAAAGTATTAGGTGTGTGCAAAATTCCTTAGTCAAGGTAGTTTTGGAGGGAAAGCAAGATGGGATTCCCTAAAATATATCTTTAGCTCAGTAAAGGGGAGAAGCAAAATTGAGTATTATAACAAACTTAGGTCTGAGTAATATGTTAGTACTCAAACAAAAGTCATACTTATCAGAGAACAGTCAACTAGTCCTAGCTAAACAAGTCAGAGCAGACAACATATCACAGCACATACCCAAGAATCAAAAGAAAGACATGAGATGAGAACACCCAGAAAACCCCAATAATTGAAAGCCCAGTTAACATTTCTGAACAAAGTGTATAGCCAAATAACAAATAACATTAAACATTGACACAAGGTATACAAAGACTCTTAGAGCAATTAAATAATTCCTATCCGCACAACTGGGGAGTGGCAGAGGTAAAGGAGAGGAGAAGATTTCAAGTGTAAAGGAAAGAAAAGGGAAGAAAAACAGTTTGATACAAGCTGCCATAAATGAAGAAAAAAGCAAGGGAACTTTCTATCTTTAGCACATGGCACTAATCCACACACTGCTTACCATGTCAAATGGCAGAGTTACAATCCATGCTCTATCAGAAACAAAAATAAGACCATATGAAGGAAAAAATAGCATAAATTTAAGATATATACAGATTCCTTCTTGCAAACCTGGAAAGAAACAAATCACAGCCATCCAGAAAGGTAAAGTTTGGTCAGAATGCTTCCAAGGCCTTGGCAAAGGAATTCAAATCCCATTTTCATTAAATGCACTCGGCATCTTTAAGAAGGAAAGACATGATTACACTTTAAAGTACCATTAGAAAGCACTAAACTTCCTGACCACACTAATGACCACATAGGAACTCAAAGGAAACCTTCAGAAACTTACAATCAGGAACTTACATAGATGTGATAATATCAAATAAGAGGCTGAAACAGAGTGTTAATCACATTCAGTAAGCCTGTCTGAAGTTATTTAACCTAATCCTCCAATCTGGATACAGAGCCTATGGACGGGATGGATTCCCATATTGAAGTTAGCCCATGGGCCTGGGCGATTACCTGGGAGGCCTGGGCCTGGCAGCAGTGTTTGGGTCCCCGATACTTGCTGTAACAGCAGGAGCAGTAAGAAGCAGAGCAACATAGCAGCCTGCTCCACTCCGCTTTCTCTCAGCTGAGTAATCCCCCTTGGCCAGGTCACATGGGGGAGGGGGCTTTGTGGAAGCAGTAAAATGATGGGGGAGAGGAGGGAGCAGAGGCAGGGTGGGGATGGAGCAGGGACAGAAAGCGGTGGGGCATGAGGCGGGGGATGGTTTCCCAGGACCCTAAATCCCCCCAGAGACAGCCCTGTCCCTAAGATACCATCAGATTGACTAATGACCGCAGCGCCCAGAAGCAGAGATGCTGAAGCTCAGCCCCAACAATTACAAGCACATCTCCTCTAGCAGCAACAGTAAACTATTCCCACTAACACCCTCAGTCAGAGAACTATTCAGTATCTGACCAAAAACATCATAACACATGAAGATTTGATTGAGCAATGAACAACCAATCAGATCTTAATACTACAGATGTTCATTAGTACATATGTATTAACAAAGCAATATATTTACCTTAGGGCTGTCAAGCGATTAAAAAATTTAATCGTGATTAATCAAACGATTAATCGCTGCACTGCTCCTTTAAAATGCTGCGGCGGCATTTCAAAGGGGCAGCGCTGTGGAAGTCCAGGATCAGCTGGAGTCCCCAGCTGACCCCAGGCTCAGTGCAGCTGCCTCTTTGAAACACAGTGGCGGCGTTTCAAAGGGGCAGCACCGCAGGAGCCCAGCATAAGCTGGAGTCCACAGCTGACCCTGGCTCTGCCTTGGAAACCGCAGGAGCCTGAGGTCAGCTGGCATACCCAGCTGATCCCGGGCTCCATGCAGCACTGCCCCTTTGAAGCACCACCCTGGCTTCTCAAAGGGGCAGTGTATTACAAGCTGATCCCCGGCTCCTAATGCGCTGCCCCTTTGAAGCGCCAGAGCAGCATGTCAAAGGGGCAGTGCAGCATTAACGCCTGTGATTAGCGTGTTAAACAATTAACACGTTAATCCTTCCCTGTGTTAATCGCAGGCACTAACGCACATCAATTGACAGCCCTAATTTATCTGTTTTATAGGTATTTTAAAAGCTTTTGATTCAGTCTGGCACCCATCAGTGAACCTTACATTGCTACAAAATGGCACTGGTGAACCACATTGAATAAATCCACATATCAGCCCCTCTGATGTGGAGGGAAAATTGCCATGTAAATAAGACTCTGTCTAAGAATCAGCTCATGTGAGTTTGATGGGGAGCTCTAAGGAGGGGGCTCTATGAGGCAGGGAGCTGACACTAGGGGGCACTGGGGCATCTGGGGTGTGGAGCTGGCAAATATGAAAATAAAATGTTTCCAGTCTGCCAAAAGCCCCGGCCCTCAGAGGTGCCATGAACAGCTGCCTTCTGCTTTGGCAGTTACCACATGGTGGGCAGCTGCTGCAGCTGAAGCCAGCTGTTTGCGGTGGCTCTGGGGTCCAGGGCTGGGGTACACCCTCGCCCTCCAAGCCGTCTGGTGCCAGCCCTGCCCCTGTAGCCTCTCTACTACTAGCCCTGCCCCCAGAGCCCTCCAGTGCCAACTCCACACCCTAGATACCCCAGTGCCCCTCAGTGTCAACCCCCCACCTCTTAGAGCTCCCCACCCCTTAGAGCTCCCCAATACTAGCCATGCCCCCAGAGCTCCCCCCTTCGGTATTAGCTTTACCCCCAGAGCTCCCCAGTGCCAGGCCCCTGCCTCTTTACAGCCCCCCACTCCCAAAGCCCCCCAACATTAGCTCCGCCACTGGAGCCCCCAGATCCTGTCCTGCCCCAGTCACCTAGTCCTGTGCTGCCTCCCAGCCAGCTGAGTGGTGCTGCCTGAGTTGCGGCTGCGACTCCATGTGGCACTCCCGCCATGCAGCAAACTGCTCTTCTGCATCCAGGAAGAGACCCTGCCCCATCCCAGCACTGGATGGCTGAGAGGTGGGGCAGGACACACTCTCCCAACAGCTGTGGCAGGAGGGGAGGCCCTAGGCGGTGCCCCAGAGCCACCGTGGCCTGGCAGCCAACAGTTTGCGAACCAGCACTAGTCCGCGGACTGGCGGTTGGGAACCGCTGTCTTACAGGAAAAGCACTAACAAGCAGACTAGTTCTCAGTCAAGAAGGGATAGGAACCTTAATCCCATATAAAATTTTTGGGAAGCATAAATTTAAGATTTTTTTTACTTGCTTGTGTTCTCTTTCAAGTCTATGTTTATGCTCTTGTGAGTTTACTGAAGGTTTGGATTATTTTTCCATTGAGGAATTGTCCCAGATTGAGGTGTCATTAGAGGAGATTTTGGAACAAATTGATAAACTAAATAGCAGTAAGTCACCAGGACCAGATGGCACTCAACCAAGAGTTCTGAAAGATCTCAAATGTGATATTGCAGAACTACCAACCGTGGTCCTTTAAATAATCTTATGTACCAAATGACTGGAGGATAGTTAATGTGATGCCAATTATTTAAAAAAGCTTTAGAGGTGATCCTGGCAATTACAGACTGGTAAGTCTTCAGTATTGGGCAAATTGGTTGAAACTATAGTAAAGAACAAAATTGTCATTTAGATGAGCATAATTTGTTGGGGGAAAGTCAACGTGGTTTCTGTAAAGGGAAATCATGCCATATCAATCTACTAGAATTTTTTAGGGGGTTAACAAGGTTCTCTTACTATGTTTTTTAATTTGGGGTATACATTTAAACTGAGCCTCTATTATGGTGTCTTTAAAAAGTTTCCATGCAGCTTGCAGGGATTTTATTTTTGTCTCTGTGCTTTTTAATTTCTGTTTAACTAACCTTATTTTTAAACTGACCTCCTTATTTTTGTGGGTTTATAAATGAAAGAAATACTTTTTCACTATCAACTAAGTTCCCTACGCTGAGGAGGGTTGGTGAATCAGTGGGAAGACAAATAAAAAGAAAAACAAAACAAAACTGCCAGTGAACCTTTCACAGAATGATCACACTAGAATCCTACATCACTACATTCAAAAGTGAAAAGCAAAAGCAGATTGTGACCAAATACAGAATTAGTGACCATAAATTAGGAATGGATATGAGCCAAAGCATGTTTCATACCCAAGAAGAGCAACTGTGCAAGCAGTGTGCAAGAAAGATTGAGAATGAGAGAGACTTTCTATTACAGTGTCCAAACTCCTGTTCTGGGCAAATTGTAAATCCCTCTGTTAGACACTCAAGGGTCTCTTTTACACTTCCACAGCACACATATAGCTTGTCATACCAAGATCAGTCTAACTGAAGGAAATACCACAAACAATACAAACATTCACGTACCATCAGCAGTGTAGGGAACTTAGTTGATAGTGAAATAATCTCTCTTTCATTTATAAACCACAAACATAAAAAAATACCCCCAACAGATAGGCCTTGTATACTTTACACAAATATAATTTGCAATTAAAATCTCTCACATTGTAAGCCACTTTGCATCCATACCCAAATATGCCCCACCATGTCTAAAAATAGTGGAGGGACTAGTTACCTTTCAGCAAGTTAAGAAATCAGTTAAAATATAAAATATAACTGGTGCTGTTTGAACAGTGCAAGTATAGACAGAGTATAGACACTCTCTGGTTCTAACATTTCTTCAAGGACTGTCCCAACAGTGCTAAGATTTTATCACTTCTCTGGGAGCAGGGACAGGATGGCTATCTAGAGCCACACTACCAGCACTGCTTCTCTTGCAGTTGTTTCAGCAGGTAAGTCCTCTAATCGAGTGTTCATTGGCTGAGGCTGTCCTCTGTGCCTCCAGGCCATGTCTCCCATATTATCCCTCCCCTAAAAATGTCCCTTCGTGCCTTGTCTCCACCAGTGCCTTTACCTCTGGCTATCTTTAGCAGTGAGCTACAGTGGATCTGTCAGCTGCAAGTGCTCGTCTGACAAATCCCCAGGGTTTGATCAAACTAGGGCTTGCAGCCAGCAAACTTCTTTAGTTCACCATCTGAGGGCCCTGGTTTGATAAACACAGGCATTTCATCAAGCTGGGACTGGCAGGGTAGCTTGGGAAGAGGGCCAGAGCCCGAGGGATATATTCATCACAGAAAATGCACATATAGATATTTGACAATGTGGCTTTTCAGGAGGATGGGAGGCACAGTTCAAAGTACTACTTGCATGTATATGATTGTTTTCCTGTATTGCAAATTGTGGGGTTAGTACCCACAAGGCATTGCAGCAGAACCATTTTAGGAAAGCATAGAGTGTGGCTGTGGGGCTGCAGCGCAAGCCTTCTTAAGCTGGTTCAGCAGACACACTGAATCATTTGTATTTTACCCACTTAGACCCAATAGAGTGGCTATTTTTGTCAAAATTGTTTATTTCATATTGAATGTAAATTAAAAAAAATTAAGGTCTAGAAGCATACTTACAGCCAGCCAATCAAGACAGTGGAGACTGAAACCAGCATCATTTTAAAAAAGATGATGCAGCTCTCTGGATTTTGAAAGATTTCAGGACACTAAAACAATTGTAAGCACAGAAAGTAAGCCAACCTGGTGTTTATCTTATGTCTGTGCATGAGTAACTTGCCACTTTCCCTAATTTTGTTACATTAAAATGCTAATATACATACAACAAAACTAATACAAGCAAAGAGGTCCTAGCACTCTGGCATATTTTCCACAACACACACAATAACTTTCAAGATATTCTTTACTGCTGTAAAAAACGTAACCTTTTTTTCCCTCTGTTTATTTATAAATCTTTCAGTCTCCCATATACATTGCTCTATAAGTACAATAGATTAGTGTTGATTGATTTCAATTATTTTTGCTTCCAGTGTTAGCCAGAATTATAGAAAGAACAGCCTTCCTCATGGGATCTTGACACTTTTGGTTCCTGTACAGGGCGGAACTAGGCTGTAGAATAACATCTATCAAAACAATTCAGAATCCAAAACAAGGTTTGTTTTGAGTAGGCTTCTAAAAGTGGGCAAGGGTTTCGCTGAGGATAGGGTGGAAGATTTATTTTATCCAAGTCAGTTATGTCAATTAAGGGCCAAAATGTAACCTATGTTAAAACAGTTGTGCTTAGAGAGTGTTCTGAACCTTATCCCAACAGCTCAAAACTTTTGGGACTTTTGATCCAAATCCAAATGTTCTAGCTACCCCTCCTGTTTTTAATGGGTGGAACCAAACCTCATCTTCCCTCAAATACTGAGGAAGTTTGGCTCCAAAAGCAGACCTTTATTTTGTAGCTTCAGCCCATCTTTGCTTTCCCTCCCATCCAGCTGTCCAGTCTGGCTCTTAGCACTAAGCTGGGAACTCTTGTAACCTCCAAACAGCAGAGGAGCTATGGTGCTATTCCTGCCTTGACTCTAATGGCTGCTTCCCTCTTGCTAAATGTAAAGAGTATTTTTAATAAATTTGTCAGCACAGTCTTACAAATTCAAGGGGGTTGGATAATTAATAACCTTCAGATAAGCACCTGAAATTCTGGGTACCAAACTGAATTTACCCGCTGGAGCTCTTGTATATTTCAAAGGAGGAATGTGGAAGTGCCTCTCCACTAGTCGAGTAGTCTAGAGTAGGCTCTTGTGCATTTCAAAGCGGAAGTGCCTGTGTGGAGCCCGGAGTCAACAGGACTTCCCACTGGCCCCACTGGGGGCTCTTGTGCATTTCAAAGAGGCAGCGCCCGCATGGAGCCTGGGGTCAGCGCTGACCCCGGGTTCCATGCAGTGCTGCCACTTTGAAATGCTGCACAGAGCCCAGGATCAGCTGGGGACTCCCCAGCTGACTCTGGGTTCTGCGGAAATGGCTCATGGAGCCTTGGGGTCAGCTAGGGAGTCCCCAGCTGACCCTGAGCTCCATGCAGCACTGCCGCTTTGAAATGCTGCTGCAGCATTTCAAAGGGGCAGCACCACACAGCTGATCTCGGGCTCTGTGCGGCACTGCCCCTTTGAAACACCGCCATGGCATTAAATGTAATAATACTGATAAAGGGACTGATTCAGGAAAGAGCACCCTCAAAAGCACTGAACAGCCTCAACTCCTAATGAAGTGAATTGTACTTTAGGCTGGGCACCAACTATCTGGCTGGGGCCCAAAGAAATCTCAGTGTAATTAAGGTAGCAGTGGGCAACTAAGGCTAGTGAGTGGGGTGCATGAGTGGCCCTCCTTCATCTCAGTGGACCGCAAGATTGAATTTGGGCATGTACACTAACCATGACCCCCAAGAATAAGATTAAATACATTGCACTTGATGCTCCTTCTTTATCATGCCTTTTCAATACAAAGTGATCCATTATTAGGGGCAAATTAAATTGCCAGCAAAAGTAACATAAAAAGGCAGAGGGAGTGCATGGCTCTTGCTATGTTGTATGCCATCAGCATACACCTCACATGTACCCTTGCTTTAAATGCATGTCACTTCTCATTTTGCAAGGGGCTGCTTGGCCCTCCCTTCTGCTGCAGGACCCACCCCACTTTACCTCTTCCCTCAAACCTCCACTGGCCTCTTCCCTGCCTCCTCCTCAGAGCATATCCCCGATTCACGGCACTCCAGAAATGCTGGGAGAGAGGGGGAGGGGTAGGTAAGTGCAGGGCCCCCAGCATTTGAGAAGCACAGAGAGAAGGGGCAGTGGGATATTATGCAGTCCCTATATAGAACCCCAATGGGTCTATGTGGCCAGAGGGTTACAGGTTGCCCACCACTGTCCAACACCATCAAATTAAGATATTAGCTAGTAACATCTAGTAATGTAACACCTTACAAAAATTATTCTAGTTTTTGTGTACACAGCATGATATGTGACATCTAGAACATACAGAAGATAACACTAATATAAAAAGTAAACTACATAGGCCAAGGCAGATTATATTAACAACAACCAAAACCATGAATATTTAATTAAGTACTGTGGGTACAGTTTTACCATAAAATACATTTAAAATCAATTGAAATTGTGCCCATGTGTATGACCGTAGGGTTTGGCCCAGTACTGACTGTTGTTTTATTAAAATTTCCTTTAACTGACAGACAAAAAAATTGCTATTCCTTTAAGAGACAGTGGGCATCAATAGATTCCCTCTATTCATGTGTCTTTTATTTAATTAAATAATAAAGATAATTTCAAATCAAAATATTCAAGTCCAGCCAACTTACTAAACACAAACTCCTCTGCTCCCTCAGAGGGAGTTGTTGGAGTTGTTGAATTCTTATTTTGTGTATATTGAAATATGCCCCAGGTGAACTGTAATGTTGCTTTTAATTCATATTTATATACAAGAAACCTGTAATCATTTGTTAATGCAAGACCAGCTTCCCAATCTGCACTAAGAGAACTGTTTCTCCTTACTATCACACCAACCAATGGCCAGGAATATTATTGAAATTGCAACCCACGCTACTGGTTTTATAGTTCAAGCTGTAGAGATTCCTACACAAAAGTCCCAGGTTCAGATCTGCCCAGTAGCAGTTATACTGGATTATTCCTTGGGGATTTTTAGATTAGTTTTGTTTTTTCTTTGGTTACATTACACAATGTTTTCCATCTCTGTGTTTCCTGTATGTCCTCGACTTTCATTTCTTGCAAATCATCTGTAAGGACTGGCAGCTCTTGCAGATTTTGATGGCATCAATCCAAGCAAGTGTCAGATGATTTTTCTGTTAGATTCCTTTTATGAATTAGGCAGCTTTACTGTACATCTTTTGTTATAAGCCTTGTATCTGTGCAAGGCAACAGATGTTGTTCTGTAGTAACTTCAAATCAATGACTCAAGAGTGAATCACATTTGCTCAGCAAGTTATTGCTGTGTTACATATAACAAGTTGATTAACCACATCAGAAATCAACAAGTATTCGTGTGGCACCTTAGGCCACGTCTACACTGCAGAAGAAGATTGAAGCAGCTGCAGTCGATCTTCTGGGGTTTGAATTAGCAGGTCTAGTGAAGACATGCTAATTTGAACTGAGAGGGGCGCTCCTGTTGATGCTGGTAGTCCTGCTTCTATGAGGAGTAAGGGAAGTTGAAGGGAGAGTTTGCTCCCTTTGACTTCCCACAGTGTAGATGGTGCCAAAATTCGACTTAAGATATTTTAACTTAAACTACACAATTAACATAGCTAAAGTTGCATATCTTAATTTGAATTTATCCCCTAGTGTAGATCAGGAGCAAAGGTATAGGATCATGAGCTTTCATGGGTTAAATCCACTTCATCAGGTGAGTTGGAGAAATATAAGTGAATCTTTAGTTTTCAGTTTCAGTGGGTTTTTTTAGCAGCATGTATTTTAGATGTGTCAGAGACAGGTTTCTTGCCCTGAAGAATGTTCAAACTAATGAGCATCCGATCATGACTGATTCAGCTGTGTCCTATCCGGTTTGCAACATGAATGGCCAAGCATCAGCAAGACAGAAGTTTTGCTTTCTTTTCTACCCATTCCCTTCCCATTGGTGTGTGTTTGCCTGTACAAAAGGAATAATTTTAACAATAACTGTTGAGTCAAACTGCAACAGCTGATTGACTCTTCCCAACACCCTAAGGAAAGACTTTTGGTATCTATGAGATACTTTTTAATGAATGTTTCTCTTTTTGTAGGTCTGTCCAATATGTAAATCAAAAAGGGAAATTTCCCCAAATTCACAATCTTTTAATTTTTGAATCCCAAGTGTTTTCATTTTGTCATTTGCATGATGTATACATGTTTTCAAGGATTTCTATGATTAATATGGTAAATGTCATTCCCAGTTCTTTTAATTAAAACCTATGATCTAAAATTAACTCTTTAAGGTAACACTGAACAGCTCTATTAACACCTTAACAGCTTTGAGCATGATACTCTGTCATCTCAACGGTGGTGATTTTGGCACTTTTCAGTTTGTTCTTTTCTCCTGTGAGCCTGAAGATCTGCTTCTTGCCAGCATGTCTTATTTCAAGCTTTTGAAAAATGTCCCTTGAGACTAACTTGGTTACATTGAATCTCCTTTTGCATATTTTTATTTACATGCAAGGCAAACAGCAAAGTGGAGAGGGGGAAATACTTTTTGTTTGTGTTCTGTACTGCCCCTTTTTTCTATATAAAGTCAGACAATCTATTTAAAAGAAGTCAATTTTCACTTGTTCTTTTACCTTTATAACCAAAGGAGTGGAAGGGACCTCAAGAGGTCATCTAGTTCAGTCCCCTGCAATCATAGCAGGACTAAGTATTATCTAGACCAGGGTTGGGCCAGATGTGGACTACCTAACACTTTGATCCGGCCCTCAGACTGCATCTGGCCACTTTCTATTTATATATGTCCTGCTGCCCATGCTACTGAATTTCCAGGCAGTGACTCAGGCAGCAGGATCCTATTTAAATGGCTCATGGCTGCCAGTCATGGCACTGCCCTAGCAGTACACAGCAACCCCAGACGACTGCCAGGCAACGCAGTAGTGGCAGGGCTGGAAGCCGCGCGCTGTTTGTTGTGTTTTTAATTCAAAGCCTCCGGCCCTAGACAACTCTATGGGGAGGCTAGTCCCCAGGCCTGCCCTTTCTGTCCCAGGCCCTGTCGTATCCAGCCTGTGACCACGTACCAAAATTCATTGTGTGTCCCAATGATTGCCCACCCCTGATCTAAACCATCCCTAACAGGTGTTTGTCCAACCTGCTCTTAAAAATTTCCAGTGATGGAGATTCCATAACCTCTCTAAGCAATTTATTCCAGTGCTTAACCACCCTTAAATGAAGTACTCTGTGGCTACTAAGAGAACAGAGTGGTGCATTTTTTCACTCTCCAATAGAAGAGGAGGCAGCATTTTTTTCCTCAAAGAAAAATCTTCTCCCAGGTGTTTGTCAGGGGTCTGAATTAGTTAAATATTAGCAAAACCAGGAAGGAAAAAGACTTATTTTCAGAAGTAAGTTAACCTTTGAGGACATTTCTTTAGAATTGATTATTGAATTCCTCCATTAATTTTGTCAATTAATTCAAAGATTTGTGCCCAGCAGCTATGTGTTTTGGGAACTTTTACCATAAGGAGAGAGAGCTACTTTCACAGTCACTAACATTCTCTAAAAGAAGGTGGCAAAGTGAAATTTTGTTTTTCAGTGATTCTTTGCTCTGCTTCTCCCCAAAACAAAATATTTGCTTTTTTAAAAAAAATTACATTGAAAATGGGTTCTTGGAGTCAAAAGTTTGAATTACCATTGACTACTCCTGTCGATCTCACAAATTACATATGTATAACACTATTGATATAGATGTTAGCTTAAATTCCATACCTGAGGGGATATATCATTTTCCAAAGACATTTTTTGGCAACTTTTATAGTTACCATCACCCCTTGTTACTGAGGAAAACAGATCAATGAAAGAAAACAAAAAGTAGAATTATAACAAGAATATTTTTCATTTTCAGATTTCCCAGTGTGAACTTCTCATCCATAGCTATTCCCTGACTGCTTACAGGTCTGTAGAATTATTATTTATTCAATACTGGTAGTGTGCTTAACACTGTGCAAATATAGAAGATACTTATGTGGGCCAGCTGCCAGGATTTTCTAGGTGTTAGCGGCAATGCTAGCATCTTTAACTAATTGTTTGAGGCCACCTTTAAAACAGAGAAGCTTATCCACCATTCCAATATGAACCTTCTGTAGTTGGCAATAGGAGCGATTGTTCAAATGCACCCTGAATGTTTGAAAAGATGGATCAGTGTAGTTTAATGTAATCAATTATAGCAGCAGTACATGGTAGCTTTGAATGATCAAAACCTTTAATATTAGATACAGTCATCACAGTTCTAATGTGGAAATTTTTCTTAAAGAAGGCATTCTGCTCTGACACTTACAGAGTCAAGATTTACAACCAAAGGGCAACATGGCTAGCATGACTGCTTCATATTCTTTAAAGCCGATGTCTTTATGAAATCCAGGACTTTTCTCTAAACACATTTGTTGGCCCTATGTAGCCAGACATGAACCCCATCTTGTTTTCCCCCCCCCGCAGAGAGCAAGAGAAAGGCAGTCAGCCTTTGATGCCCTGGGAACGCAGGGGTGCTGCTTGTCCCTGACTCTAATAAACAGAAGCCAGACAGTAAATGGGCTAGCTGATGACCAGGGAACCTCCCGCTGCCCTGATGGCTAGCACCAGTAATTGACACACCTACACTGTCCCAGGAGAGGAATCTTCGCCCATCACATACTAGAAGTGCACATTGTCTGCATTTTCCCAGGTGTGAATTATGCTTTGCACCCTTCGTGGGAAACTTGGCATTCAAAGCCATTTTTCCTAATTGGCCACTTGAGACCAGGAAGAAGCCTGTGACCCAAGGGGTATAAAGAGGGGTTTAGTAGCCCACCCCATTTGAGCTCCAATCATCTACACCTGCTGGCAGGTATTGGTTGTCTCCCGAGGTCTGTGGGACGCCCAACCTCGCCCTACTTCTTCCCGAGGGATTGAGAGAAAGACGCTGGCCACGCCAAGTCTGGAACGCAGGGGTGAGAATATATACCTGCTAGGTGTCTATTTTGCATGCATTTAATAAGAGCTCAGAGAACCAAAAGGGTTTCATGGTACCTGTAAGTGACTTATTAGTGTAATTTCTGTCCTGTCCTTTGTAGTGGCTGTGTTATCTGTAACACAGTAGTAGCATTTAACAGCTAAGTTTACCCTGTAACAATAAAATAGTAACTGTTTAAGCTGTGACCTGACTCCTTCAGTTGCTGTAACAGAACCAAGCACAATTTTAAAAAGAACTCCAGCCGGTCATAAGGGACAGATATAGGCAGAGCTTGAGCGTTGGATCGTGTCGCTTCCAGGGGACAGATCCGTTGGAGCATCTCTCAGCCTCCCCAGGCTGCCCGCTGCGAAGGGATCGTGTATCCTAGCAGTCAAAATCTGAGGTGTAATAAGCTCTTCCTGTAAACTTCTTGGGGCGCCCGTCAACCTCCTCCAGGTTGCCTGCTGCTAAAGGACCCCAGTCCTAGCAGTTGAAGTCTCGGGTGTATAACACATACACACATACCACTCACTGCCCTGACCACCGGCTGACACCCTACCAATGACAGTGCATGGTTTGTTAATCAGGACAGGTGAATTCAGCATGCATACAAAAAAGCAGTCAGATACACTTCTCAAGTGGCATCAGTGAAAATTTCATGGTCAGTGAACAGGTGGGCAGATGGAGCTTGTCAGATCAAGTCAGATTAAGAAAAGACAAACACAAAGGGCATGTCTACACAGCAGGACAAAAGTCGAATTAAGCTAAGCAACTTGAGCTACTTCAATTGCATAGCTTAAGTCAAAATAGCTTACCTTGACTTTTGGCACTGTCTACACAGCAGGAAGTCAAAGGAAGAACACTTTTCCTCCAACTTCTCTTACTCCTTGTAAAATGAGGGTTATAGGAGTCAGAGTAAGAAGTCCTCCAGCTCGACATTATTTCAGAATAATGGCTTGCAGTGTAGACATGCTCTTTGTTATTTTGGAATAGTGTTAGTTATTCTGAAATAATGCTGCTGTGTAGATATATCTAAGAAAATTGATTGATAACTCATTTTAATATAGTGTAACCTCCTTTTTCTTCCCCGGGTTACTCGGGAGCAGGTCACGATCACCTGGGTGCCTGATCATTTTAACATAAAAGAAGATCCTGAATACCCCAATGGTGATGTTGTTTAGTTGGGGATTCCCTATCCACCCCCTTGCTGCAGTCCCTTGCTCATAAAAAATATACGATGGTGTTGCCTCCACCTGGCTGGCCCTGTACGCACTTAATGGTGTGCCTTGGGAGCCTCCAGGAATAAAATTATTCCAACAATAATCTGGATCTAACTCCAGGACAACAATTATAAATTATAAATAATATACATCTAAGTGATTACATTAGAATGACCACACCTTTACTTAACAACTTAAAGAAACAGGGTTTAACAGATTAACAGTGAATAAAATTAACAAAGTACACAGAAATAATAGAAACTTATCTATCTGGCATTTGCACTGCCACCATTTATCCCACCCCAGAGTGTGCACTCCTCTGGACTGAGAGTCCCAGACACTTGCTTGAGTGGGCATGCTTGAAGGTCTGCAGCTGGAGTGGAGGTTCTTTGTAGGTTCTATGTATGTTAGTCCAAGCTGAGCAGCCAGCAGCAAACTCCCTCTGCCACTGGTGCAGGCTCCACTAAATGCCAGCAGCTCTGGTTCACTAGGCTGGATGCTCAGCCTCTCTTTGGACCCAGAGTTAGTCTATATCTCTGAGGTCTGTCCCAGGCAGCACTTTCCCAAAAAGCCCATTTACTTACAGTCTCCTTCTGTATGTTGGTTTTTGTGTAGGCCTTCTCAGCCACAGGTGCAGCCAGAGTCTCTCCCCTCTACGGCAATCAACTGCCCCTGAAGCAGCCTGCTAGATCCAAGCACTGCAGGCTCTCAATCCCAGGCTGTAGCTGCAACACAACAGCTCCTGGACTGGATATCAGGCTCCTCCACAGCAGCCTGGCTCCCCTCTCCCAAAAATGGAGAGTCCCAGACTGCCAAGGTCCTCTCTCAAAATGCCTGGACAAGCCATCTTTTCCTGGTTTCCTCAAGGGCTCATGGGAGTTGTAGTTTCTAGGGCTAGATTGCAGCACACAGGATCCTCCCAGAAAAAGGCAGAGGCACCTTTAGTAAGGGGACTACATTAGCAACGACACATGGAGTTCCTGCTCAGACTGAGCAACAAGAAGAGTCTCCTACACAAGCTGATCTGTTTGGAAATTTTAGTTTTAACTTCAGGCATGATAGACTGGAGACTTTACCTTATCACTTCTGCCAGGAACTTGTGGGTGGATTCAGTGTTAACTGCAGCAGCGAAACAGGTAAAGTGTAAACATACATCCTTGCTTGACATCTGTCCTGATCTGATCCTTTCAGACATATCCTGATGGAATGAATGGATGATAGCAACAAGACTATCCAGGCAGCACTTTCTGAATGGATAACACAATACATGCTCACCTTAGTTAGATCAGCCTAAGTTAGATCAATGCCAGCCCCCTACAGTAGTTAGTATTGTTAGTATGCCGTTTTCTGAAATTGTTTGAGAATAAAGATCATGTTTGTGGTGCAGTATTCTCAGAAATTACACTGGCTTTTAAAATAGCACATTTGGTTCCACAGAAGGAGACAAAAATGGATTCTTCTCACTGTTTTGTCAGGAATACATTTTTATAGGAGGGAGAATTAAAATTATTGTACTTAGCTTAGAAATGACAAATGTTTCAAGGGTTTGAAAATTTATTCAACTCAAATTTGGTGGCATTATGTTCCATATAGGAGGATCTGTGCAGAAGTCAGAGAAGGGGACAGATAAGTTCAATTAACAAATAAATGTAATCTTTGTGTACTAGATAGAGCACCTAAGTTGTCAGAGCATAGTTTAATTTTGGGCAGGTAGGGGGCATGTGTGTGTATGTAAATTCATTTTCCCTAACAAACACAGATTTCTCTTAAACTAAAAAAGCATTTTTAAAATTAAATGAAAAAACTGGTTTACATTTTGAGGAAAAAAGTTAATTAACTCGAATTTTAGAAAGCGAATAATATGTATTCAAGAGGATGGCAAAACCTTCATTTAGCTCACCCATGCCTAAAAGATTTGAAAACAAATATATGGCAACAGACTGAATTTACTAGCAGCAGTTTTGCTAATCTGGGAGGATAGAGTTACTTTCTGCTCTTGAATAAATTCTTTCTCATTTGTTTTAAGAATGGGATGCCATTTATACCAAACTGTTTAGCTGAGTGATGATAATTATATACTTCACAGAGCAGGAAGTCCAATGTAAATGGAAGACTTCTGTGTATGTTAGGTTTTGAGAATTACACTGAAATCCTGAAACATTGTTATACGCCCGTATTTTCCCACAAACTAGGGCGATAGCAAAGGCTGTGAGGTTAACAATAATAGATGAGACAATGAGGCTCAATAATGCCAGTTTGTGGCCCATTTTTTCCACTCTCATTGGCATTACCTCAGATCTTTTGGACACATGAGCCTGAAATGTTTTAGTGGTTTTGCAGCTACTTTCAGGGGCGGCAGGTTTGTATAATTTTTGGTGGTGCCCCATTAGCCACATCCCCTGACCCCCATTAACCATGCCCCCTGACCCCCATTAGCCACACCCCCTGACCCCCATTAACCAGGCCTCTGGAGGTAACATGCTCGGGGCAAGATGGACACATGACCAGAAGTAAAAGGTGTCATGTCACCCCTCTCGAAGGACTTTTCCCACCATCCTCCTACCAACAGGGATTAGTTTGGCCCCCACCAAGCCCCCCTCATGCAACTATCCTGCAATTGCATTAACCCAGTGTGTGTGACATTAACTCGGGGTCAGAGAGGCTGGGGGAAGTGTTCCCTCTAAGGCTATGTCTACACTCGCGGCTTCTTGTGCAAGTACAGCCGTTCTTGAGCAAGAACCCACAGAGTATCCACACTGCCCGCCTGCTCTTGTGCAAGGAAATTTACAGTACGGCGTGGTAAGAGAGGGCGTCTTGCGCAAGAGCTATGCTCTTTTCTAACAGGTGTAAGCTCTCTTGTGCAAGAGGGCAGTGTGGATGCTCGGCAGGGATTTCTTGTGCAAAAAACCCCTATGGCTAAAATGGCCATCGGAGCTTTCTTGTGCAAGAGAGCGTCCACACTGCCATGGATGCTCTTGCGCAAAAGCACAGCTCACACATGGCAGTGTGGACGTGTTCTTGCGCAAGACTTCTTGCACAAGAACCCTTGCGCGAGATGTTCTTGTGCAAGAAGCCGCCAGTGTAGATATAGCCTAAGAGTTTCCTCCCATGAGGAGAATGAATTTTGTGTTTTGCACCAGTACTGTGTTCACGTGGCTTGTTTGGATGTGCCACTGTGGCACCCAAGTTATTAATAAATATTTTATAAACCTTTACCTTTTCTCTCTGCTGCCATGTCTCCTCCCCTTGCTCCATCAGCTCCCCTGGTGCCTGCTGCCCCACAACTCCTCACCCTCCTCTCCTGCCCTTCTCACTGCCCTCAGCCCTCCTGCGACCTGCCCCCCTCCACCAGCCCTTCTCTGCCCCCTGTGCCCACTCCTCCAGTAGTCCCACTCTGATCAGGTGAGCTACCCCTCCTCATCTCCTCTTCTAACACCTCCCTCTACACACCTGCCCTGCCACTCTCCTCTGGTGCTGGTCCCTCCCCTGCAGGTGTCTGCCCTTCTGCTTCACCCCCAGAATCCCCTGGCACCTGCACCTTCCCTTAGCCCTGCACCCTCCTGGTGCCTCCCCCTTCCCTTACTGCCCCTGACCCCTTTGCCCTCTTTTTCCTTGATGCCCACCACCTCACCACTCTCTGTCCCCATTCCCCTCATGCCCCTCTGTGCCCTCACACATGACTTGCTCCATCCCGACCTTTCTCATGCCCATCCCTTCTTTCAAGCCTTCTCCCAGCACTTCCCCCTCACCCCTCTAGCCCCCAATGCCCTTACTCTCTCCTCTCCCAGCATCACCCTGTCCCCCCTCCCACTGACACCTCCCCTCCTGCCCTTTTCCTCATTGTCTGCACTTGGCCCCCTGGCATTTGTCTCTCCTCCACCCTGTCCCTGGTGCCTTCCCCTTTCTTTCCCCTCCCCCTCCACACAAGCCCCTTCCTCTCCCACCCCTTCCCCTATTTTCCCCTTCCCCCTCCCCCTCCGCACAAGCCCGTTCTTCTCCCACCCCTTCTCCCTAGTTTTCCCCCTCCCCTCTCTTACTTTACCTTCTGCCTTCCACTTTGCAGGGCCAGAGTCTGCGCTCGGGCCCCAGAAGTCTCTGGACTCCAAACCCGGAGCTAGGCCCGAGCAGTTTTAAAGTCCCAGGCCGTGACGTCACGTCACGCCTGGGCATCTCCCTGCTCACCTGTAAATGCTGCGCATGGCGGCAGCAGCCGGCAGCGCACGCTAGCAACAGGGAGCCGGACAAGCTGCGCATGGCAGGGATGGGCTGGAGCTGGGGCCGGGGCCGGGGAGGACGCTCTGGGGCTGGTGTGGGAGGATGCACAGGGAGGCCGGCAGGTGGGGGCTGGGGCCCACTCGAGGCAGGGCCGGGGGAGAGACCCATCTCCAAATATTGGTGGAGCAGGGCCCCCGGCTCTGAATATTGCTGGAGCATGGGCACCATGAGCCCATATAACTCGCCGCCCATGGCTACTTTTTAAACATGTGTTTTAAAAAATGCTGCCCTGCATCAGCAACATTGAAGTGGGCTTTGCTTAGATGCTATGGTGGTAAATAACTTAGCCCTGGTCTATGCTTATTTCAAAATAACAAGGTGAGCTTCCACACTACCAAGCCTGTTATTTCAAAATAACAACTCCTGCTTGTGAAGAGGAATAACACTTACTTCAAAATTGTTATTTTGAAATAGCATCAGTGTGGATGCTCTGCTGCTGTTATCTCGAAATAATTGGCCTCCGGAGGCCTCTCACAGCTGCTCTTATGGCTACTCTGGCCACATACCTGACAACTACACTGCTCCCCTTTTCCTGCAGACTTTAAAGCCTCAGGCAGAAGGGAAAGGCTAGTCACATTGTACCAGTCCTGCCATCCCTGTGCCACACAGCACCCTTCAGTGCAGCCATGGCAGACCCCAGTGTTCCCTCTAAGCCCCCCACGGCTGCCAGCACACCTGCAACCACCTCTGAAGCCCCTGGCCAGGGGCAAAAGAGGGCATTGGCCTGGACTGGTGTGGAGATTCTGAATCTCATTGAGGTCTGGGGTGAAGAGACCAAGATCCAGGATCTCCACACCAAAGGCTCAATGCTGAGGTCTACAGCTGGATGGCTGCCAGCCTGTCCAAGAAGGGGCACAGCTGGTCCCAGGACCGGGTGCAGATGAAGCTAAAAGAGCTCCAGCACTGATAGATGATGCCCAGGGAACAAAGTTCCTGCTCTGGGGCAGCACCTTACACCTGATACTTTTACAAGCAGCTGGATGCCATCCTGGGAAGGGGGCTGGTCACTTCCCCCAGCCCCATATCATCATCTCTGGCCAGGATACACCTGTCATCAGCTTCCATGAGGGTGGGGTTGTGGAGGAAGAGGACGAGGAGGAGGAGGAACAGGTAAGCCTGGACATCACGCCTGCCAGCCAGGAGGTCATCCTCAGCCTGGAGCCATATCTCCATGGCTTGGACAAACCCAGGGAAGGCACTTCAGGTGAGTTCTATAACTATCCCTATACACATGTGGGGCCAGGCAGCGGGTTGTGAGGTGCTGTGTGCTCCTTGCTTGGCCTTCTTGGCCTGGGGCTCACACAACTGCTTGTGCATGTGGGTGCACATGGAGTGTGAGAGCACTCAGCCCCATGATGCTCTCACACACAAACTGCTCACTCCTTCTCACGAGGTTCCTGGAGAGGCCTGACTTACTCCGGCCTCCATGGTGGGACACCGCCCCATGGCAAGCCACCACTAAGGAGGCTGGGGTCATAGAAACACACAGCAGTGCCGCACACGGCACAGGCTCATGCCCACACCCAGGCAGCATCCACTCCCAGTCAAGCATGGTGATGCAAAGAAGACCAATCCCCTGCATGGGAAATTGCCACAGGGTCCTCTGGCAAGTGACCTCTATTGCTCACACACACCTCTCCCAATATGCCCCTCTCCTCCAGTAGGCAGGGATAGAAGTTCCCTCTCCATGTCCCACACATGCCTCCCGTGCTGGACCCAGCATGTGTGGGACATGGAAGGAAACTGAGCTGTCCTGTCCCCTTCTCCCTCCCGCAGGCTCCAGGCCTGGCCAGCACATTCCCATGCCTGCTTGTCTCTGGGATGTGGGGGTAGTGAGGCTCCCCTGGAATGCCCTTGCCCCTGCAAGAAAGTGCCCACTGTCTAGGTAACAGATGGCCTTGCTCAAAGCACATCTCCATCATCTGAACCGAGACCTTCTGCCTATCAATTTCATTTGGTGATCCCTAGCTCTTATATTATGAGAACAAATAAATAACTTTTCCTTATTCACTTTTTCCACACCAGTTATGATTTTATAGACCTCTATCATATCATATCATATCATATCATATCATATCATATCATATCATATCATATTTTGAAATAATTTCCCAGTGTAGACATGCCCTTATAGATGTACAGAACATCTTTTTTGCCTGCCTGCCAAGATGGCAGAATACATAGGGTGCAGAGGTGGACTCTGCAGCAACGCGGGGTTTATGGTGGCCTCCACAGCACCTTCTGGAAGTTGCTCAGGCTGAACAATTTGAAGCCCTAGTAAGTGCTGATAATAAAATATGGAAACAAATACTGTGAAGAAGAACGGTATTTTTTTGGCCCAACATACATGAGTTGAATATACTACTGAAGACAGTTCAGCCAATGGAGCAATCCAACTGTCTGAACATCCTGCAGTCTCTTTTTATTTGAGAAGAGATGCAGCATGACAGTTAACAAGTGCCTCATTTTCACTAGAGGTGGGAGACTTAGTTACATATTACATGTATTTCTTAGCTTTACAAAAATGTGCATATTCTGGGGCAGATTATAAGAACATAAGAACAGCCATACTGGGTCAGACCAAAGGTCCATCTAGCCTAGTATCCTGTCTGCTGACAGTGGCCAATTCCAGATGCTCCAGAGGGAGTGAACATAAGTAGTCATCACGTGATCCCTCTCCTTTCATCCATTTCCAGACCAACAGAGGCTAAGGACACCATTCCTAAACATCCTGGCTAATAGCCATTGATGGATTTAACCTCCATGAATTTATCTAGCTCTTTTTTGAACCCTGTTAAAGTCCTAGTCTTCACAACATCTTCTGGCAAGGAGTTCCACAGGTTGACTGTGCACTGTATGAAGAAAAACTTCCCTTTGTTTGTATATAATGGGAACAAGTTCTTATATTGTGGGAACAAGTAAATAATTTTTCCTTATTGACTTACATCATAAGCTCATGTAAACGTCAATGGAACTATGACATGTTCCACCAGCTGAAGTTCTGCCTCAGTATTTCTCTAAGGGCATGTCTACACTATGGAGAAGATCAACCTTCCAGAGGTTAATCTTCTAGCATTCAATTTAGTAGGTCTAGTGTAGACCCCCCAAACTGAATGCTTAGGGCAGCCCCTACCGGCATCCTGTACTCCTCATTCTGCGAGGAGTAAGAGAAGCTGATGGGAGTGTATGCTTCTGTCAGCCTCCCACAGTGTAGACGCTGCAGTGGCTCAGCTTAAGGTAAGTCAATTCCAACTATGCATTTTACATAGCTGGATGGCATACCTTAAGACAACCTGCCTGGTCTAGTATAGAGTAGGTCTAAGAGCCTGAACCAAAACCCAGTGAAGTCAATGAGCGTCTTCTCTGGGTGCTAAATCAGGCCCTAAGCAAATATACAAACATGCAAACACCCCAATTACATGTAAATTGAACCAATGTCAAAAATCCTCTTCCACACTCTCCGAATGCCCCAAATTATCTAGCCCAGCCCTTACCTCAGGCAAAAAGCTTCAGTAAACAGATGGGCCTGGCAATATTTACCAGAAGTCAACAAGCTTGGGCTCTGTCAAACCATGGGGATGGAGCAAATCCCAGCATTGACATGAGCTCCCTGACATTTATATTTAAGGGAGCTGTCAGTTCAAGCGTTTTAGCCACTGGACAGTGCAAGATTGGAGAGAGGGTTTTATAATATATTAATAATGCCCCCCTCCCTCTCTTCACAAATTATAAGGTATTTTCATTCTCTGTTTGAGAGACATTAAGGACCTTTCTCCTGCAGTTCACAGTACATTGTGAATACTCCTGAAACATCCCCTCCTCCAAAACCCACAGAAGAGATGGGCAGCAGAGCCCTTACATGAAATATAGGAGTGGTATTACTGTTATTATGAGCCATGCGTTACTTAAACATTTCTTCATTTGTTGGGTGGCGTACGATACGTTTTGCACCGTATTCAAAGTCCTTCCCAAGTGAGAGACATTTCCAAACAAGATTTAGAACATAAGAATGGCCGTACTGGGTCAGACCAAAGGTCCATCTAGCCCAGTATCCTGTCTGCCGACAGTGGCCAGCACCAGGTGCCCCAGAGAGGGTGGACCGAAGACAATGATCAAGCAATTTGTCTCCTGCCATCCCTCTCCAGCCTCTGACAAACAGAGGCCAAGGACACCATTTTATCCCCTGGCTAATAGCCTTTTATGGACCTAACCTCCATGAAATTATCTAGCTTCTCTTTAAACTCTATCATAGTCCTAGCCTTCACAGCCTCCTCTGGCAAGGAGTTCCACAGGCTGACCACACGCTGTGTGAGGAAGAACTTTCTTTTATTAGTTTTAAACCTGCTACCCATTAATTTCATTTGGTGTCCTCTAGTTCTTCTATTTAGGGAACTAATAAATAACTTTTCTTTATTGGCCCTCTCCACACCACTCATAATTTTATAGACCTCTATCATATCCCCCCTCAGTCTCCTCTTTTCTAAACTGAAAAGTCCCAGTCGCTTTAACCTCTCCTCATATGGGACCCGTTCCAAACCCCTAATCATTTTAGTTGCCCTTTTCTGAACCCTTTCCGAGGCCAAAATATCTTTATTGAGGTGAGGAGACCACATCTGTACACAGCATTCAAGATGTGGGCGTACCATAGTTTTATACAGGGGCAGTAAGATATTCTGGGTCTTATTTTCTATCCCTTTCTTAATAATTCCTAGCATCCTATTGGCCTTTTTGACTGCCGCTGCACACTGTGTGGAAGTTTTCAGAGAACTGTCCACGATAACTCCAAGATCTCTTTCCTGATTTGTCGTAGCCAAATTAGCCCCCATCATACTGTACGTATAGTTGGGGTTATTTTTCCCAATGTGCATTACTTTACACTTATCCACATTAAATTTCATTTGCCATTTTGTTGCCCAATCACTCAGTTTGGTGAGATCTTCTTGGAGTCCCTCACAGTCTGCTTCTGTCTTGACTATCCTAAACAGTTTGGTATCATCTGCAAACTTTACCACCTCACTGCTTACCCCTTTCTCCAGATCATTTATGAATAAGTTGAACAGGATTGGTCCTAGGACCGACCCTTGGGGGACACTACTGGTTACCCCTCTCCATTCTGAATTTGTCTTTGACTATATCAATAACCTTTTTTTAAATGTAATGTATGTAATTTTTTCTTCTTGCTTTATTTGAATTAATTTGTTTTCATTCTTTCCCACAACACAGTCTGACTGTGTCTGTGATTTGAATCTTGTTTTTATTTTATTATTGGGCAGAAACTGAAGTTACACCACAATCCTCAAACAGAACATTCTACACAGCCCAGTTATATTGGTGGTGCACTGAAATGAATTTAAAGCAACATTCACAAACAAACACTACATTATTAGCTAGAAGATCTGGATACTGTTTGTACCTGAAAGTTTTGACTGCGACATTGATTTATTTTCTATTTGTTTCAAAAGCAACACAGGCATTTACCTGTAGAGTCTACTGCTTTGACTCTAGCCCAGATTCATAATGATAGAAAATCATTACAATTTGGTAGCCTATATTTAAATGGACTGATGGTGTAAAGTATCTCAGATATAAACCTATGTTTTAAAAAAATCACGAGTAGCTCAGCTCAGAAGCAAATGTTGGATGAGCAGGGGCACTGAACTATCATCTCACCCTTCCAAGGGATCTCTTTAGGTCAGATCTAATTGGTGAGACCACATGGGAATTTTATAATGCTGCTGCTAAGGTGTTTTTTCTTTTTCTGTATAAATGTCATCAGACTCTAGACTTGTTACTTTGGCAACTTTCATGAATGGTAAATGCAATGCAGAATATCTCTGCGTGTGCGTGCGTGTGTGTGCATGTGTGGATATATATATAAATTATTTTTTCAATGTAGTCAGTGAGTCTACTTGTGTGAATAAATGCTCACCAGCATGAGTGGCAGTTAAATTAATAGCTTTCAGGAAAACGGAGTGATATACATATTACCTGCCAATAAACAGACCCATGAGAACTATGACAAAACCAGCAATGGACAATATAGATATATGCTCAGTAAATGGTAGCCTTTGTATCAAACAAGGCACAGAAAGTTCAGGCTTACATAATTCTCAGTGCCATTTACAAACATTTTATGTGTGTCTTTTATGTTGTAATAGCTCAAGAGATCTCTGGCTGAAGAACACCTGAGTCACTGCACTGGTCTCTCTCAGCTTCCATTACATGGTAAAATATTTTTAAACGAGGAAAGTAATAAAACTTGCTACAAAGATCTTTATGCAAAGATCTCTAAGCACAATGTCCTCTCTAGTTCATTTTAATGTGATCTGTAAATTTATCTAAAATGTTACACTATGTAACTTTTTGTTGTTGGATTTCTGTGTGGCACTAGATGGCAATATACTCTCAACCCCAAAAGCAGAATAATGGCAAGCGAGAAAAGCACAGGATTAAATTCTTCCCTCACTTACACCCAGGCAGTTCTGGTTACACTGGTGAGGTTTTACGTGTGATATCAGAATCTGGTCCAATGAGGTTTCCCTCTTTTTTTTATATTCATCCCTCTAGTCTCAAACTTTGCAACTCTCGGAACATTAGCTGAACAAATAGCATATAGCAGTAAGAGCTGCTGTTACATTACAAAAGCTGGACTCTTAATATTTGCACTGAAATCCACTGGACAGGCCTGTCTGCATTCAGAATAGCACTCCTGCTTTCTATCTGCATGTTAAATGTTGCTCTAGAGATGGAATGAGTCACACTCACGACTCCAGTAGAGCTTTGCCTCATGTCATCTGAACCCGGGGCTAAGTCTACACTATAACCTTTTTTTTGGAAAAAGGAGCGCAATTTGCGTAGCTTTTTCCGATTGCTTTTCCGGAAGAGACTTTTAGCCATTTGGCCCCATCTAGATGGGGCGAAATGGTAGAAAAGCCTCCTCTTTCAGAGGAGCCCTTATTCCTCATAGAACGAGGTATACAGGGCTCCCCAAAAGAGTACGCTTGCTCTTCTGCAAAAAAAAGTGGAAGAGCAAACGTGTTCCTTGGATGTGGTGGAGTGTCCCGCAGTCTAGACATACCCTGGATCATTTCTTTACTCAGACTTGCTTTCAGGTACACCAGAATAATCAGCAGTGGTGACTGCTGGGGAGGGATACAAGGAGGGCACTGGCCACATGACTGTCCCCCCAACACAACTCCCCCCTGCACCACCCGAAGCCTGGGAGAGGGCCATCCCAAGAAGGATGCAAGGCCTGGGACAAACCCCCACTCTGCCCCAGGCCCACCTCTTCCTGCCCCCACCCTGCCCCCACTCCACCCCTTCCTCCAACTCTCTGTCCCTGAGCAACAGGGCCCAGGGGTTTAGTGGAGGGCCTGCCATTGGCAGCAGAGGTCATGCCCCTTCCCCCACACTGCCCCGTGGCAGCGGTGGGAAGCAGAGCAATCCCATCCTGCTCCACTCTGCCGGCTCCCAGCCATCTCGCTTCACTTCCTGCTGCCAGTGAGTGTGGGTGGCAATTCCATCCCTTCCCCCAAACCCTCTTTCCCAGGCAACGTGGCTGGGAGCTGAAAGCCAGAGCAGGCTGGAGCTGGGTCACTCCACTTCCCCCTGCTGAGTGTGTGGGGAGGCCTGATCCCTGCTGTTGTTGCCAGGTCCTCAGGGATGCCCTGGGCCCCACAGGGACCCCCACATTTCAGGGCCTGTGATGGTTGCCCAGAACCATCCATAGCTGCTGGCCCCTTGCCCATCCCTCCACAGCATGTGACTCTTCATTCTCCCCACTTCACAGTGCCCTGGTAATCAAGTAACTCCACTGACTAGGACGGGGGCAGCTCTGCATTCACACCGGTGTAATTAGGAGCAAACATTTTTTCTTTTTCTATATTTAATTGAATTATTTCTCCCCCAGAACAAAAAAAAAAAAACAAAAAAAAAAAAAGAGAGAGAAAAGAACAGAAAAAGTAAAGAAAGAGGAAAGTGGAATGGAGGGTGACATCTTGCTTTTCATCTGTGAGGCCTTAATCAAAGGTTCCTAAAAAGTGAGACCAAATCTTTCCAAATTTGTCAGAGATCCATCTGTACTGTATTTCTAGTGATGAACCCTCTCCATGGAATTTGTGGGCAAAGAAATTGGATGCAGTGTTCACATTTGCCCCTATCTCCATTTCTTTACATAATTAAGATTCTACTTGCCTCAGGATCACTTTTTTAGGGCCCAGTCCTGTTTCTATTGAAGTTAAATTTTGTCATTGACCTCAATGTACCTATTAAATGCAACTGAGGGATAAATACCATCAAGGGAGAAGGATAAGTTAAGCACAGGGATGTGAGAGTTTAATAGGTTAACCAATAAGCTGATGCTTATTGGTTCCTGTTAACGATTAAACTCTGTTAGGGAGTGTGGGGCTGGCAGCCAGGAGCCCATAGGGCCTGCAGCTGGGAACCAGTGTGGCTGGGAGCTGGGAGTCAGGAGTTTGCAGGGCCAGTAGCTGGGAGACCTCCAGCACCCTTCCCTTCCCTACATCCCCAGGTAACCTGTTTACTGTGTAACCAATAGAATTTTGATTGGTTACATGGTTACTATTTTTGTACATTTTTTACATGCCTAGTTGAGCACCAATGTGGACACAAAAACAAATGGATATAAACTGGCCATCAACGTGTTTGGACTTGAAATTATATGGAGATTGTTAGCCATTAAAGGAATGAAGTTCTGGAACAGCCTTCCAGGGGGAGTGACTTCAAGACTGAGCTTGATAAGGTTATGGAGGGAATGGTGTGATGAGACTGCCTACAATGGCTTATCCATGACTGCTAGTAGCAAATATCTCCAATGGCTAATGATGGGACACTAGTTGGAAAAGGGTCTGAGTTTAGTAGAGAGAATTCTTCCCTGGGTGTCTGGCTGGTGGCTCTATGCTGATCACCATATTTGGAGTTGGGACTGAATTTTCCCGAGTCAGATTGGCAGGATCCAGGATGGGAGTTGGAGGTAGATTCACCTTCCTCTGCATGGGTCACTTGCAAGTTTAAACTATTGTAAAAGGTGGACTCTTTGAACTTGAAATCTTTAAATCGTAATTTGAGGATTTCAGTAACTCACCTAGGGGATGCGAGAACCTGACCATGCCTTGTTATCTATGTTGCGGGATTCTATCCTTTGTGGGCTTTCTTAAGTCTCTCCAGCTGATGGATCAAAATGAAAGTGACACATCCCAGTGCACTCAAGGATAATTCCTTCCTGTAGCCCTAAAACAAAAGGAGAGGCAGGGTGACTCTACAGTGCTGCCAGTGATCCAGCACCAATGTAGTGAGTTTTGTTGAAATTGCTCTGTCTGGGCTTCTGACTTACCTTGGAGTTCCACTAGGGCAGGGTGAAGGTCATCTTGTTAGGTGTTTCCATCATAGATTCAGGAGTCACTCCTGAAGGCTGCTGCTTAGAGCAATATGATTCCACTCCCACTCCACTTCTTCTTTTTTAAAGGCCTCCTCCTTTATCATGAATAATTGACCAGCCCGGCGATGGGAGTGAGGCTATCCCTATCCCCAGGAACACTCTGGCACTTACCTCATTTGTGTGGGGTCTATACACTCCATCACACAGCAAAACAACACACCCATTTGGTTGGGCCAGCTGTTCCCTTCCACGTAAACAAATCAATACAGCCCAGTCCATACTTTTAATTAAAATTGAGAGATGGGATGAGGAGGCAGGGACAAACAGGAGATGAAGTAGGCAGAAAAGACAAGATGCAGAATCATTTCGAAATCCATTATGCATCTTTCTCTCTTTTTCATATAAAAAGAAATGGAACCCACTGTACCCACATTTATTTGGATTCATATAAAATACCTAGTGGCATTTCATAGACATCAGCTACAGTGTGCGAGACATGATTTTAATTTACATGTTATTTAGAAATGGTACAAGAACTTTTCAGGTAGATGAGAATCAAATGAAAATTTTATGTGAGCTCCTGGTGTTGGTTGGCAGGATACTGTTTTAATAATATTGGGAAAAATTATCAAAGCAGCTAATAGAAAACTATTACAATTTTAAGAGGGGGGAGATGAAGATAAAAACCGATTAAGTTACAAAAGCTGTCATTATAATAACAATACTAAATATTACCTTATGGCTATGAATCAAGTTTGCAAAAGTCTCTCACTTATTTAGGAACAGTGGCTACCTAAATTTCAATGGACAATTATCACAGCAAGTATAAAATATCCTCTTTTCCCAGGTAGTCCTAGAAACAGAAAAAATAAAGTGACTCAGAGGGTTTGTCTACACTACAAAGTTAATTCGAAGTAACAGCAGTTATTTCGAATTAACTTTAATAGCAGCTACACAGCCAAACCGCTATTTCAAAATAAATTCGAAATAGTGGAGCACTTATTTCGAATTTGGTAAACCTCATTCTACGAGGAATAACACCAAATTTGAAATAGCTAATTCGAAATAAGTGCTGTGTAGACAGTTATTTCGAATTAGGGGGCCTCCAGCCCTTCCCAGTTTCCCCTGGTGGCCACTCTGGGCCAAACCAGGAAAACTCCTCTCCTCTCCCCCAGCCCCGGGGCCCTTAAAGGGGTAGACCCTGGCCACTGGGCACGTGCGAGAGCCAGGCCTGCCAGCAGCCGCAGACCCTCATCCAGTGGCTGCACAATGGCAGACAGTGGCAGACAGCCATCCCCCGCCCAGTCCCCCAGCACCCAGGGGCCAGCCAGGGGCCATAGATGGCGTGCACCCGCCTGGACTAGTGCGGAGATCATGGACCTCCTTAAGGTTTGGGGGGAGGCCCCCAATGTCCATGATCTCTGCACTAGGTGGAGGAACGCGGCCATCTATGGCGGCCACCATGCCAGGAAAGGCCACAGGCGCACCTAGGAGCAGGTGTACCTGACGGTGAAGGAGCTGCAGCAGGCATACGCCAGGGCCACCAGGGGTGGTGCCGCAGCATGGGCTGCCACCTGCCCCTACTTCCCCGCCCTCGACCAAACCCTGGGGGGTGGGGCGGTCCACGTCAGCCCGGGAGGCAGTGAGCCGGGAGCTGAGGACCCTGACCCAGGCACAGCAGAGGGGCCACCACCAGCTGTCCTGGCACCGGAGTCAGCAGGGTCGTCCGGGGAGGCCATACCAGGTAAGTGCCAGCACCGTCCCCTACCCAGAGGGGAGGGAGACCAGGGACCGCGCATGTGGGCAATGCCTCCCACGGATCATACAGCCACCTGTGCACGTGCGAGCACATGCCATGCCACCCTTGGGCAGGTGGCTCCAGCTGCGTGACACCCAGGGGCCGTGGTCCAATAGGCACATGTGTGTGTGAAGAGACCTGACACACTTCTGACCCTGGGGCGGGACCCAGCAGGACGCCCTCCCTTCACACGCCCCCTCTACACACAGACAGGGGACATCTCCCCCCCGCCCCAGCCGCACTATACACGGCACAGGGGCACGGGTGCAGTCTTGGGGCAGCTCCCAGTCCCAGGGAGAGCCAGACATCCCAACCATGGCCTCTGTGCAAGCATGTCGGCTCTGATGGTGCAGGGCGCGGTCATCTGCACGTTGCAGGGGGCGCTGGGCTTCATCCACTACATCCCCAGGGAGAACTGACCACTCCCCTTCTTTCTCCACAGCTGCACCAGCTGCACGTGCAGGGCGCACCACCCCACCTGGGACATGCTCCCGCACCCGAGGGCTCCTCTGGACCACCAGCACGCGGCAGGGGTACCGGGACCAGCACCTGGGGGCCCTGCGAGCCCTGCACCGCACCATCCAGGCCTGGGCGCAGGAGGACCTGCAGCTCCGCCGGGAGCAGCTTGCCCAGGACCGTGCCATGTGCTCACACCTGCAGGCCCTGCTGCAGAGCGTGCTGCCCTGTGCCGCCCCAGCGCCTGCTGCCCCCCCAGCTACTGTTCCTCTTCCTACTTCTGCCCCCCCTCCCACCTCTCCCTCCTCCTCAATCTCCACACCCCCCACCTCAACCTCCACACCCTCCTCCCCATCCCCCTGGGGACGCCGAGGCCCCCGCACCCGCCGTGCTGGGAGACATGTGGCCCGACGAGACCCCCACCCTTGAGCGCTGAGCTTCCCCTCCCCCTTCTTCCCCTTGCTTCCCCCTCCCAGCTCCCTCCTCCCAGTTTTCCCCCTCCCCTCTCCCACCTTCTCTCCTCCCATCTCCTGCCTCCTTTCCCCAGTCTCCCCAGAGTTTCATTCCCCCTCCCCAGTTTTGTTAAATAAAGACAGTTCATGTTTATGAAAAAATGTGTCTTTTATTTGACATCAGGAAGGGGGGGCTAGGGAGGGGTAAGTGAAAGGATGTGAAGGAGGAATGGGGCACGAGCCCCCGGTGGGGAGGACCGGGGTGGCTCTGAGGGCTCCTCAGGGTGGACACTCTCCCGCAGGGCCTCCTGGATCCTGACAGCGCCCCAATGGACCTCCTGGATGGCAGCCTGCAGCAAGTGCAGCTGGGCTGATGGCAACAACCCCACGAGACGCACCAGCGTGCCCAGGGACAGGTCTGGTTCCATGTTGCAGAGTGCCATGGTGTCCCGAGTGAGGGCAAGCAGAGCACTCCGTGACACAAATGCTTTGCTATCCCTCAGCGAGGTAGACCAGCAAGCAGAGAAACCTGAGAACTGTCTGTCCAGGATGGGGGGGGTTGGGTCCCTTTAAGCACAAACCTTGGATAGCCTGAGGCAGCAGTCCCACACACTAAGTCCAACCCTGATGCCCTGCTGGCACTGGTTCCGGCCAGCCTGACCTTCGATTCAGGGTCCACTCAATGTGGACGCGCTATTTTGAATTAGAAAAATGCTATTTCGATTTAGTTTTTGTGTCTAGATGCGTTATTTCGAATTAGCTTAATTCGAATTAACTAATTTGAAATAAGTTAATTTGAAATAGCGCTGCAGTGTAGACATACCCAGAGAGTGTCACTGGACTGCCTGAAGAAGACAAGTTGGCAAGAGACCCTCACAAATTGAACAAATTGAAGTCTGAATTCAGTAGGATAAAATTTAATAAAGACAAGTGCAAAGTACTTCACTGAAGATGGAAAACTTAAATGCACAATTACAAGACGGAGAATAAATAGCTAGGTCAGTGTTTCTCAAACTGTGCTCTGCGGAACCCAAGGGCTCCGCAAGACATCTCCAGGGGCTCCGCGAGGTTGACAAACTGGAAACATAGATAGGTACAACACATACAATCAGTGGACCGCTGAGGCTCCGCATAAGTACAACACATACAATCAGTGGACCGCTGAGGCTCCGCATAAGTACAACACATACAATCAGTGGACAGCTGGGGCTCCGCATAAATTTTTACACATGTAAAGGGCTCTGGAGCCCAAAATGTTTGAGAACCGCTGAGCTAGGTGGTAGGATTGCTGAAAAGGATATAGGAGTTGTAGTGGATCACAAACGGCATACCAGTCAACTATCTGATGCAGCTGCAAAAAAGGCTAGCTAGTATTCTGGGGTGTATGGAGTATGGTATGTAAGACACTAGAGGTAATTGTCTTGCATGACTCAGCACTGGTGAGGCCTCATCTGGAGTACTGCATCCAGGTCTGGGCACCATGCTTTAAGAAAGTTTTAACACACCGAAGATTGTTAACCGGTCCCAGTCACCCTCTTCTCCCATTAGTATTTTTTTCTCAAGATCATACATGCCCAGGTTTTTAAACCTTTCCTCAAAGTTCAGATTTTCCAAACCTTTATCGTTTTTGTTGTCCTGTGCTGCTTTTACCAAGTTGTCCATAATTGAATCAATGACCTGTCCTCTTCCTTATTTATTATTTACCATTCCCGCAATTTTTGTGTCATCTGCAAATTTTATCAGTGATGCTTTTATGTTTTCTTTCAGGTCACTGATAGAAATGTTAAATGGCATAGGGCCAAGAACTGATCCCTGCAGAAACCCCACTGAAAACATGCCTCCTCAATGACAATTGCCCATTTACAATTACATTCTGAGACCTAACCAGTTAGCCATTTTAAATCCATTTAATGTGTGCCATGTTAATTTTATATCATTTTAATTTTTTAAACAAAATGTTGTGTGTACCAAGATGAATGCCTTGAAGAACTCTACTACATCAGTTCTATTTATCAATCAAATTTGTAATGTTATCAAAAAGGATAGTAAGTTATTTTGACAGCAACTATTTTCCATAAGCCCATGTTGATGTGCATTAATTACATTACCATCCTTTTATTCTTAATTAATCACATTTCATATCAGCTACCCTTGCCAGGGATTGATATTAGGCCAATAGGTCTATAATTGTCTGGATGATCTCATTTACTCTTTTTAAGAATTGGCACATTCGCTGTCTTGCAGGCTTCTGAAATTTCCCCAGTGCGCCACAACTTACAAAAAGCAACATGATTTTCCTCAGTCAGCTCTTCTCTTGGATACAAGTTATCAGGACCAGCTGAATTGAAAATGTCTCACTTTAGCAGCTTCTGTTTAACATGCTCCAGATCATCGAATCAATTAACATTAGAACTGGAAGGGACTTGAAGAGGTTATCAGGTCAAGTCCCCTGCCCTCATGGCAGGACCAAGCACCGTCTAGATCAGTGGTCTCCAACCTTTTTAAGTATGAGATCACTTTTTGAATTTAAATGCAATCCAGGATCCACCTAAAACCCAAACACAGTTGCCTCAACTCCTTCTCCAAGGCCCCGCCCCTGCTCACTCCATTCTCCCTCCCCATCCTCACTCACTTTTATCAGGCTGGGGGCAGAGGGCTGGGGTGCCGGGGAGGGGGATGTGGACTCTGATCCTGGGCTAAAGGAGCATGGGAGGGGCTCTGAGCTGAGCCTGGGGCAGGGAATTGAGGTGCAGGAGGGGGTTCAGGGTGCTGACTCTGGGAGGGAGCTTGGGTGCAGGGGGACTCAGGGCTAGGGCAGTGGTTTGGGGTGCAGGAGCGGTTCAGGACTGGGGTTGGGGTTTGGAATGCAGGCTTCATCTGGGCACCGCTTACTATAGGTGGCTTCTGGGTGGTGGTGCAGGGGACTAAAGCAGGATCACCCCTATCCTGGCCCTGCACCACTCCCAAAAGCAGCCAGCAAACTCTCTCCACCCTTGCCCCCCCCTACTCTGTGAATGGGGTACAAGGTGGAGGGGGGGCAACCCCTCCTCTTTTTACTGTGCCCTGCAGAGCAAGCAAGAGGCTCCTGGGGCTGGGGGGCAGCTCCAAGGCAGAGGGCAGGAGTGACACAGCAGTGCTGAGAGGGGCAGATGAAATGCTGGCACTTGACAGCCTCCTGGCCAAACCTGTCAGGATCCTCTGTCAAAGACTCCAAGATTTACCAGTAGATTCCGATCTACTGGTTGGTGACCACTGGTTTAGGTCATATCTGATAGATGTCTATCTAACCTGCTCTTACGGTATTAGTGGGATGGAAAAAAGTGTTATCACCGCGCAATGAGACTGTATCATCTGTACAGAAATATTTATTGGACACTTCTGCCTTTTCTGCATTGTTAATGATCATTCTACCATTTGCATCTATTGATCCTTCTTGTCCTTAACTCTTCTGGCCATAGATTACACTTTGTGTCCTGTGGGCCCCATGCACTTTGCTGAACCCCTCTCCCCCCTCCCAGGTCCTGCTGCTGTGGGCTTTGCTGGCCCCTCGGGGTTCCACTGGCCTCACCAGTCCCAGGGTCCCTGCCACTAGCTGTGGTCCCAACCTGAGGAGGAGAGGGTTGCAATTCTCCCAGACTGGAGACTGCAGCAATAGAGTCCGGACCATCCAGTCCAGGATAGTTAGCAACCCAATCTCAAGATGTCCATCCCAAAAATAGTTCCAGTGCCACTGGCCTGATCCGAGGAGACTGGCTCCCCCTTCTACTGAGATGGAGACCATCCAAACTATACATTCCCTTCTACTCCTAAAAGTGCACCACTGTTTCATAAAATCAAACCTCTCCATCCTACACCATCTACCTTTCCCATGATTCATTTCCAGAATCTTCTGCCTCACATTTTCGTCACTCGTGGGACAGGAAGGATCTTGGAGAATATCATTTACAGATGTGTCTTCAGCACACATCTGGGTTCCCTGAAGTCATCTATTATCGGAGAGACATCCTGTGATGCAGTGTCATTAGTGCTGATATGAACCATCATCAATGTATTCTTGCCCATCGATTTCAGAAGCCTATCCAATCTGAGAGTGACCTCTTGTGTCTTGGCTTTGGGAAGGCAGCTCACTGTCCTGCTGTTCACGTGTCCTTTGCAGAATATTATTTTATGTCTTCTGAATACTGAATTTTCACCAAATATTGTTTGTCTTGAATGGTGGGAGAATTCTTTGTGGCAAGTTTCATTTTTTACAGGTTGGGTGGAGCTGCTATCCACATGACTGTCCCATACTTCTTCTGTTCACTTGGACCTGCTGGATATTGAGAGATACCTTCCGTAGTTTCCACACTGAAGATCTGGTATTGATTTGAAACTTCTAGCTGTGTGAAATTCCTCCAACTTCTTTTCTCTCTGGTGACCGCAACCTGCCTATCCTCCTCTTTCTCCAGATTTATAGAAGGCTGCAGTGACTTCTTGTGAATATGAATAGCCAGGTCTCTCTCACCAGAATCTCATCAGTGGTTTTGTCTCTTCTTCCATAAAGATTTAGAATTTGTCATTCTTTCTTTGTTATTGTGTTTCCCCCCACCTTGAATAATGGTCCTATTCTGTCCTTAGTGTTCCTCTTGCTTCTAATCTATTTGTAGAATAGTTTCTTGTTACCCTTTATGTCTCTAGGGGTATGTCTACACTACAGCACTAATTCGAACTAACTTAGTTCGAATTAGTTAATTCAAACTAAGCTAATTCGAATTAGCGCATCTAGACCTAAAAACTAGTTTGAATTAGCGTTTTGCTAATTCGAACTAGCATGTCCACATTGAGTGGACCCTGAACCGAAGTTAAGGCTGGCCAGAACCAGTGCCGGCAGGGCATCAGCTTAGGACTTAGAGCGTGGAGCTGCTGCCTCAGGCTAGCCGAGGGCTGTGCTTAAAGGGACCCGACCCCCACCCCGGACAGACAGTTCTCAGGGTTCCCTGCTTGTTTGTCTACCTTGATGAGGGACAGCAAAGCAGTCCTGTCTTGGAGTGCCCTGAGTGCCCACACTCGGCACATCACAGCACTCGGCCATCAGCCCAGCTGCACTTGCCGCAGGCTGCCATCCGGGGGGGTCATTCGGGGGACTGTCAGGATCCAGGAGGCCCTGCAGGAGAGCTTCCACCCCGAGGAGCCCGCAGAGCCACCCCAGTCCTCCCCATCGGGGGCTCGTACCCCATTCCTCCCTCACCTCCTTCCACTTACCCTTCCCTAGCCCCCCTTCCTGATGTAAAAAATAAAGGACACATATGTTCAAAAATAGAAACTCTCTTTATTTAACAAAACTGAGGGTGGGGGGGGATTAACCTCTGGGGAGACTGGGAAAAGGAGGTGGGAGAGGGGAAGAGAGAGGGTGGGAGAGGGGAGGTGGAAACCTGGGAGGAGGGAGCTGGAAGGGGGAAGCCAGGGGAAGAAGGAGGAGGGGAAGTATAAAACTATGGTACGCCATATCTTCAGTACTGTGTAGAGCTGGGGTCTCCTCACCTCAAAAAAGATATTTTGGCCTTGGAAAGGGTTCAAAAAAGGGCAATTAAAATGATTAGGGGTTTGGAACGGGTCCCATATGAAGAGAGGCTAAAGAGACTGGGACTTTTCAGCTTAGAAAAAAGGAGACTGAGGGGGGATATGATAGAGGTCTATAAAATCATGAGTGGTGTGGAGAGGGTGCATAAAGAAAAGTTCTTCATTAGTTCCCGTAATAGAAGGACTAGAGGACACCAAATGAAATGAATGGGTAGCAGGCTTCAAACTAATAAAAGAAAGTTCTTCTTCACAAAGCAAATAGTCAACCTGTGGAACTCCTTGCCACAGGAGGCTGGGAAGGTGAGAACTAGAACAGAGTTTAAAGAGAAGTTAGATAAAGTCATGGAGGTTGGGTCCATGGAGTGATATTAGCCGGGGGTAGGAATGGTGTCCCTGGCCTCTGTTTGTGGAAGGCTGGAGATGGATGGCACGAGACAAATGGCTTGGTCATTGTTTTCGGTCCATCCCCTCCGGGGTAACTGGTGTTGGTCGCTGTTGGCAGACAGGCTACTGGGCGAGATGGACCTTTGGTCTGACCCAGTACGGCCAGTCTTATGTTCTTATGTTCTAAGCTCAGGGTCAGGGGTCTCACTGGACCAGCTGGATTTTCATGCAAACCTGCTCCTGGGTTCGCATGTGGCCTTTGGTGGCCAGGCTGGCAGCTATCCTGCCCTAGACGGCCGCTTTCCTGTGCCTAGTGCGGAGATTGTGGATGTTGGAGGTCTCCCCCCAAACCTCGATGAGGTCCATGATCTCCGCACTAGACCAGGCGGGCGTCCGCCTCTTGCGGCCCCGGGCAGGCTCTTGGGAGCCGCCAGCCTGGTCCTGGGAAGAGGGGGAGGGCTGGGTGGCAGCGGGTGGCTGGCTCATCCCGTGCCAGGTGCAGGGTCTGCTGGCTGGGTGCTGGCAGGCTTGCACCTGGCACGGGCACCGTTGCCAGACCGTGCCCCTTTAAGGGCTCCGGGGCCGGCAGGGGGGCCCGACGAGTTTCCCTGGCTTGGCCCAGAGTGGCCACGAGGGCAACCTGGGAAGGGCTAGCCTCCCACTAGTTCAAATTAAGTGGCTACACAGCCCTTAATTCGAACTACTTAATTCGAACTAGGCGTTAGTCCTCGTAGAATGAGGTTTACCTAGTTCGAATTAAGCGCTCCGCTATTTTGAATTAAGTTCAAACTAGCGGTTTGCGTGTGTAGCGCCTATGAAAGTTAATTCAAACTAACAGCTGTTAGTTCGAATTAACTTTGTAGTGTAGACATACCCTAGTTGTTTAATCTCATTTTGTGCCTTGGCCTTTCTAATTTTGTCCTTACATATTTGTGTTATTTATTTATATCCACTCTTTGTAATTTGACTTAGTTTTCACTCTTTTTTTAAGTTTCAGATCATGAAGATCTGGTTAAGCTAAGGTAGCCTCTTGCCAAATTCCCTATCTTTTCTATGTGGTGGGATAGTTTGCTCTTATGCCCTTAATAGCATCGCTCAAAAACTGCCAACTCTTTCAAACTGCTTTTCCCCTTAGATTTGCTACCCATGGGACCTTACCTACTGATTCCCTGAGTCTGTTAAAATCTGTCATCTTGAAATCCATTATCTTTATTATGTTTCCCTCTTACCAATTCTTAGAATCATGAACTCTATCATTTCATGATCACTTTCACCTAAGCTGCCTTCTACTTACAAATTCTCAACCAATTCCTCCCTATTTGTTAAAATCAAGTGTAGAAGAGTTTTTCCCCTAGTAGCTTTTTCCACCATCTGAAATAAAAAATAGTCTCCAATACTTTGCAAGGACTTGTTGGATAATCTGTGCCATGCTGTATTATTTTTCTAACAGATGTCCGAGTGGTTGATGTCCCTCACCACCATCATGTCCCATGCTTCGGATAATTCTGTTAATTTTTCATAAAAGCCTCATTCATCACTTCTTCCTTGTATGTGGTCTGTAGTAGACCCCTCCCATGACATCACCCTTGGTTTTTTACCATTTTTTATCTTTAGCCAGAGACTTTCAGCAAGTCTGTCTCCTATTTCCATCTTAACCTCAGTTCAACTGTGTACATTTTTAATATGGGAAACACCTCTACCCTTCATAATCTTCACTCATTTCCTCCTGCATATATTCCTCTTGTTTGACCTCTTCTTTTATCCATTCATCATTTGCCTCTGTGCTTGCAATCCTGGCACTCTTTTCCTTTCCCAGCTCATTAAGCTATCTCCTTCTTAACATTCGCATGCTCTGCTCAAAACACACCTGTCCCATGAAACGTGTCAGTGACAAACTGACAACCTTAGAAACATATTGAAAGACAACCAACCACCCAAGGGTTTGTTTCACAAAGTGTTCAGATAATAGGCTTTATCACTGAGGAGAGGCCTACCTGAGCAGTGGATTACTGCATGGACTCATGGGGCCCATGCCCAGGGACCTTTGCTAATTTGGGGCCCCTGGAAAAATAGCCCCTTGCCATTGCCCCAGGGCTGAAGGAGCTCTCACTCCTCACTATGGCCCATGGCTATGTCAGTGGCACAGAGCTTCTCCAGTCTCAGTGCTGCAGCGGTGCAGTGGTGGAAAGGAACAAGCAGGGGGCATGGATATGTGGGGAGAAGTGGAATGGTGCAGGGCTGTCGGAGGAACAAGAGGGGGCTTCGGAGGAAGGTGCAGAACAGGGGTTGGGCTCTGGGTGGCTCCACATGCAGAAGAGGCAGAATAGGGGTGGGAGTACAGGTGGAAGGGTAAGGTTGTGGTTCTGGTGCCAGGGCACCCTTTGTAGCTCTGGCCCAGCGCCACAGGAGACCTTAGTCTGTTGCTGTACCTGAGGGAAGGCCCTAAAGTTTTAAGCAGGTATATATACCAACCAAATCCATTCCAACCCAGGTGTTCCAGTGCTCAATACTGTTCTCTGACTACAAGACGAGGTTGTCTCATTGAAATATGTGTACCAGGTTGCTCTAATCTTTTCTTTGGCACAGAATATGAGAGGTTTGATGTGTGTGGAGAAGTCTGATTTATGTAACCATGCACATGAGCATTGATCAACTGCTGGCAACAAGATCTGTGTGGGCATTCAGACAAAGGGAGAACCAAACAAATAGCCTGAGATACGTATTTATAGAAGAAACAAGCTTATGAGTAGAAGAGAGAAAATAAAGGAGAAAAAGTTGTGATTTAGAGTACAGAAACAGGGTCCTGCTCAGGCCACTGCAGAACAGAGGCAAGAAAAAAGTGGAAAATTAGACAAATGAACATTTTAGTAACTGAAAGGAATAGTAATTTTAAAGTTTACCACCAGAGCTTATATCTTTATTTTAGGTGTTTAATAGGCATCTGCGTAAAATGGAATGGATTATACACAGCAACTACAAGGGGAGAAAAATATAGCAGGTATTTTTCAGAACAGGAGTGTTAGTAAAAAGACCTCCCACCTGAGTTATATTCACAAATTCAGAGTATGCCCCAGAGACCTATGCATTGAGGGACCCTGCACACACAGACCTCACCCCTAGTGACTCATCTACCTCTGCAATGCTGATCCCCACTGACCGTTCATGATTTTGGGGGTTGTTGCAGAGGGAGAAGCAGAGATTGTATAGATCACTGGGGTGCCAATTAAAACAATTCTGAGGGGGAGAAAGGGAGGGAGAAATTGTGTCAGCATAGAGAACGTTATACTTGATTCTATTATATCCTGCCAAGTCGGAGTGGGGGACGGGAAGACCTGATGGAACATATAGACCTATGAAAAGTCTGGGTGAGGAGCAAATGACCCTCTTGCCTTATAGCAAATGACACTTTGGAAGGCCAGGGAGAGGAATGGTTAGGGCGAGTCTCCATAGGTAGTGGGTGGCTAAGGCTAAATGGAGCTTGGGCCTACCACTCCATTGGCACAGCCTCGGCAAAACTCCATGTCCAGCAGTGCCAGGACCAGGAAGGAGTGGGATGCCATGGGTGTGTGTTGGGGGCTCTTTCTGCACACTTTACATGATGCTGTGGCAGGCTCCTTCAGATCAGGAAGCAGCCAGAGTGAATGTGCTGGGCTAGGGATTTGGGCCCAGCCCTGCAGCCAGGAGTTGTGGCTGCCAACTGGAAGACTCTATGCAATAGTCTTAGCATGTCACTGTTCTCAGGGGATCTGGGGACTTTGGATAGGCCCCACCATCTGTTTGCGGGGAGTAAGGGAGGAAACACCCTGCACCATCAACACAGCTATTAGTGAAAGATCTCCATGCAACCAACACTCGGATACTTCCTCCCAGAGAGCCCTTCTCTCCGTGGGTTTGAGTTGCCCTTTGGCAGCTCCAAAATCCTACACCCATCTCTGTTTAAGATTTAATAATGTTTTGTGGCCTATATGAAATGAGTAAGTGGTCCCAGTCGAGTTCCTGTTGAAAGGGAGCGTCCATACACAAAAACCAGTCCCAACAACTGGCATTCAGTTGCACCTTGCTGGAAGACTCCACAGAAAGGCCGAGAACTGAACTGGCTGGTGACTAGGCCTGGTCTACACTTTGGGCTTGTCTACACTGCCACTTTACTGTACTGTAAGTTTCTCGCTCAGGGGTGTGGAAAAACACACCCCTGAGGGCAGCAAATTACAGCTCTGTAAAGTGCCAGTGTAAACAGGCTCCAGTACTGTTAGCTACTTCCCTTGTGGAGGTAGTTCACCAATATCGCTGGGTGAAATCTCTCCCAGTGCTGGTGCCATGACCACGTTGCTGCATTAAAGCGCTGCTGCGGTTGCGCTTTAAACTTAGCAGAGTAGACAAAGCCTTTGAAAAGCTTTGCTGGCATAACTATGCCAATGGGAGGGGTGGAGGTTGCGATATACCTGTGTTAGTAAAAGCTCTCCTATAGATGCTGTTATGATGGTATAACAACTTGCATAACTTTTGCTGGTTCCTGAAAATGCCATAAGCAATACCGATACCGATTATTTTACTAGGAGGGTGGTGAAGCACTGGAATAGGTTACCTAGGGAGGGGGTGGAATCTCCATCCCTAGAGGTTTTTAAGTCCTGAATTGACATAGGGTTGATTTAGTTAGCATTGGTCCTGCTTTGGGTAGGGGTTGGACTCGGTGATACAAATGAGTGCACACTAGATGGGTTTGTCAATATTGATATACCAATCTAACTACAGTGGCAAAACCCTTCCAGTGTAGACAAGTCTTAACTGACTCTCTGACATCCTAGGACATGTGTGAAACACACTGGCAGCATGGGGAAACAATATTGTCCCGGGTCTCTGGAGAGAGCACTTCTTTCCTCAACACTGTTAGCTATTTCCTCCCTTCTTTGTCATTGTAAAAGGATTGCAGTTTATGGAATATTTGTAGTACGTCAGCAAGGAACAGTCCACTCATGAGCAAACAGGCTGATGGTGTTTAGAAACTCCCTTAGATACAGCAGACCTTTTGTTTGATTATCTTACTGGACAGCATGACACAGAAGAAACATTTAGGTAGGGCTGAAGCAGACTAAAGCAAATAAGACCCAGGTCTATCTTCAGTTCACATTCTAGGACCATGGATGGCAAGGGTCTAGGGAAGAGGCAGAACATTTTTCTTCTTTTGGTTTTGTTAAGTGGAATATCTGGTAAGAACACAATTTTATTCAATTGTTAAATTTAAATCATTCTTGTCTGTTATAGTTTCTCTTAAGGGACCTACATTATATTTTTGAGATCAGAACTTTTGACAAAAGAATTCAAGAAACAGCTATTTTGCTACTGAACTACATTGAACCACAGGGCTGCATCAGTATAACTGAGAAGAGATTCCAGCCCACTGTGATGATTTATTTACCATTATGATAATATTATACCAGACGCAGTGCAGTGCTCCAGTATAAGAGCCCCTATTCAAAGTGAAAGCATTGGGGTGGGAAAGCACGTGAATTTTAAAGTCGGTCCACTTTAGGCTGCTCCAGGCTTTATTCATATTTCAGCTGTTGGCTAACTGAATTTTAAAAAATTAAACAAAAAATTGAGGAGTTTTTAATTTATGCTTGTAGCAAGTTTTAAGAAGACCTTGCCATAAAGACATGTATAAAGCCCAATTCTCCACCATCTTAAATTTTGTGTAAATGGTAGCACTTTATACCAGCTTCCAATCTGACAACTTTTTAAACACTCATTTGGTCATTTACACTAAAAATCAGACTGGTAGTGTTTTATACCCACTTGCACAGATATAAATAACTTTATCAGGTGCAAATCAGATAACAATCAGGCTAGGAGAATTTAGACTTTTTTTTTCTAGGTTAATGTTAGTGGTAACTTTAATAGTTGGTGAGTTAAAAACCAACCAACCAAACCCTCTCCTCCCCCAAACCCAGCCCATGGCATGTTAGCTTGGCAATATCAGCATTTGTTTCAGCATGAAAGCTTTGCAGATACACAAAGAACATACCTTCTGACAAGCATTGCTAACACCAGCTTTGTTTGCTCGTGTAATTTACAGCAGAGGTTTCTTAAAACTGTTGTCTGTGGCTCACTCAGCACTTGCTGGTGCTTGCAGAGAGCTGGCTGGTCACACATAGCTGGCTCTCCTTTTTTCTTGTCATTAATTTGCTTTAAAATAAACTTTTGCCAACTCTCACAAATCTTGTGCTATTTGGAGTTTTCCCCTGTAAGTCCCAATTGGCAGAATCTATAGATTTTATGAGAATCCCAATTTTCAAAAGAGTAAAACTTGAATGTACCATAAAGGCTCAGAATTCAGAAGGCAAACAAGCAATCTCAAAATACAATATTTTTAAAATAAATTGATAATAAATTAGCCTTTGATTTTTTTTATGCCAAAACTCAGTGTTTGGGGTTAGCAATGCAAATAATATACAACACAGCGCCAAATTTCAAAATAACATACTATTTCAAACCATTCCTTACCCTCATGCAACGAGTTTTACTGGGATGGCAAAATAGTGTGCCCGTTATTTTGAAAAATATTTCAAAATAACGTGTGGCTCGTGTAGACGGGGTTAGCTATTTTGGGATACCTCTTGGGAAATCATAAATTTCCCCTTCCTCCTCTTCCCTACCCTAAACCTCCTCTTCCCTCTTAGGTACCCTCCAATGCCACCAACAGGCTAACCCTTCCCCCAGCCTAGAAGCCCCAGGCTCCCCATCCAAATCTGAGTGAGTGGCATTGTGACCTAGTGCATGGCATTGCAGACATTTTTTTCCCCCCCTTTCTAATGTTGGCCCAGGTTCTGGCCTTAACAGATTGCAATGCAATAGTGGTACCTTGCAAGGTGCTAACTACCAGGGTTGGGGGTGGGGGCGGAGGGAGATTAAGATAACGAATTTTTTGGGAGCTGCTCAGCACTTGCCTTCCCCTATGTAAATTTATGACAAGACATGTTGGAAAGGGAAGAGGAAGGGAAAGAAGGCACAAGGGGAGGGCATCTGTTAAGAACAGAATTCACAAAAGAATCCTAAACATCTTTTAGTCACACACATTTTCTTGTCTGACTTTATGTTTTACTGTGACTCAGTTCAAAGAGGCAGCAGCAGAGAAGGGTGACCAACAGGTAATGTAATATGTCTCTAGCTATCATACGAATGCAAACAATGTAGTAATGATACTCATTAACATCAGTAACTTCTTGCAGTGGCAGGACCACAGCATTTAAGAGGAAAATAAATTGAGTCTTTTGTTGCTTGCTGGGGTTCACTAGCAATATAACATAACAATTCATGCCAACATGAGAGGAATATCAGGTCATTTGTGTTCACAGTCCATGGCAGAAGGTGCGTGCTCCATTGCAGCTAACATTCACAGAGGGCTTCACAGGAGTGTAATTGTACTTTCCTTTTCAAATTTGCAGGGGGAAGAACACTGTCACTTAATGGCTTGCCTGCTACAGGCAATGTGACAGAAAATTCTTCAGCTCATGTTTTGGTTCATATATTTCATGTTACTTTATCACCATCACCTTCTGAAGTGATTGCAGGATATCCTTTAATAATAAACTCAAATCCACTTACAGCAGCTTTTCGGATTGACCCTGGAGCTCCACATACTTACACAGTAAGTTTTCAATTCAGCTTGGGCAATGTGGTTAGTCTGTAGACTAATGCTTATTCTTTGGATTACTGTGAGTTGATATTGGCACAGTATTTATTCATGTATCATTTAGCTGCAAGAGTTGCAAAAGTAGATTAAGGTATCTATTTCAGGGAATTCAGCTCTTATAGCACATGAATTGTGGATAGTGCTTCCAGCCTTTTGATTAGTGCAGAGGGGAAAAAAATCTACCACATTTGATCCATCTATCAGAGAAGTCTTTGTTTTAAAAAATGCTAACGTGACTAAAAGCACCTGGGGCCTGATTCTGATCCCCATGCAGATTAAGGTGATGTAAAATCAGAATCAGGCCCCACTGAATCCAACTTGTTTCCATTATAACTGAGCCTTATTAACTCACCTCAGTGAGGAAGATTGTCAAGCTCATTTAACAGCTGAATCCAGTACTGAGGAACCCTTGGGTGACAAACAGCTGCCCTAGGGCTGGATTGTGCCCCTCTTGGCTGCTGCAAGCTGGCTGTGTGGGAAAAGGAGGTGTGGCTGGGGTCCTAGATAACCTCAGTTACTGGCAGGGCCCTTGGGGACTCTGCTCAGCAGCATAGCTGGCACAAGATAGACCATTCTCAAGGTTCCCTAATTCACTGTGGGAGGCAGACAGATCAGCTGTAGGACCTGAGGGATAATGAGTTATTTTAAAGCAGAAAGGCCTGTATCTAAAAAAATCGGGTCATCTAGTTTTATTGCTCAGGGCTGTGAAAATGTTCATACCCTCTGTGATGTAGGTGAGTTGACCTAAGCCCATGGTAGATGCAGCTAGAGTGATAGAAGAATTCTTCCATCAGCTTAGCTCCCACCACTCCAAGAGGTGGATTACCTGCATAAATGGAAAATAGGGTGGCCAGATGGCCCAGTATTATTGGGACCATCCTGATATTAGGGCATTTGTCTTACATAAACCATTATACATCCCCCTTTCCAAAAGCATCATGATTTCTCACATTTGCTATCAGGTCATCCTAATGGGAAATCATCTGCTGTAGGTATAAGAAGCCTCTATATTGCAGAATAATATCTGTGTTGCTGTAGTGTAGATATTCCCTAAAATCTGTCCCAGTGACTCCACTGTGAATTATTAAGTTCTGCAAGCTAGCAGGCAGGCAAACAAACATGATTTAAAAAACCAGGATGATGCAGCACAGATGTAATTAGCTCATTTACTTGTCAGGTACAGTTAGTGTTAATTATTTATGCAACTGCATAGTATTCCAATGAAAGTTTTGTGCTGTATTTTGTAAGAGTAATGAATTCATAGTAATGGGATGCCCCAGAATTACATTCTGCTGCTATTAAGTTTGCTGAGATATGGAGAAATGCTGTTTTCATGCATTAATTATGGGGGGCTGACAATTAGAACCTTGCTTTATGAAGCGCATTTCCTCCCAATGAGGATAACAATTTTCTTGATCCTTTTGGGAATTTCTGAGGAGGCCACAGTGATTGATAAATGAACCCCTTTTATGTGCAGCATTCCTGCTTGATTTCCTATCCCTTTTACAGGCTACACTGTAGTCTGCATCATTATCCAGCTAGGGTCAGGCCAAAGTGCAATCACACTCTGGAGCTTTTAGTGAGCATCAGCAAGCCCCCCTGGACAGCTAATGCATAGCATGCTACTGTGCTGTGGATTTACGTCCCTCCCAGCTAGCCTATGTCCTGTTTGCACAGACAAGCTCTTTGGTTAAAGAGAATATTCCCATTCAGCAGAGACCATCTGGAATAACTGAAAATGTATTGGTTGACTGAAGCTCCCTTGATGCAGTTGTGATGATACTTGTTCTCTCTTTTCACTGCTCTCTGCTGCAGCACTGTGTGAGCAGGAGGAGAGCACAGGGAGATTCTTACCAACCCTCTGTCCACACAAGAAAAGCAGCAAAGCAGGTTCCTCATATGTTATGCAGGAGCCTGCTAGTCCCTGCACCAAGTCTCCTGCTTTGAGCAGTGTATAGCTTAGAGCATAGCTGGGGTCTCCCTCTCCAGGCCCTCAGCTGACAAGAGCAGATACTAGCAGCAGCAGCTGGGGGTAGAAATGTTCCTGCTCGGAGGTGCAAAGTATGGTCCAGCTCATGCCCAGCTGATGTGCTGTATTTCTCCACTGTGCTCTGTAAGAAGAACAATTGAGCATCACCTTACTCTTCACTGGAGAGGCATCTAAAAACAGCAGCATCAAAGCTTTACATGTAGTCTAACACACTGTGCATGAAATCAGTGAATTAATTATTGTGAATTGGAGGAATACAATCGGCTTAGAAACATGTAGATTCTCGTTTAGACGGGGTGACAGGGAAGCACCTACCTTCTGCAACTGCCCCCTGGTCAGTGTGTGTGTTCCTGCAGTTTTTCCCCACTCTCCAAGTCACATGCTCTCCAAGGGTCTGTCTACACAGCAGCATTATTTTGGAATAACAAAGAGTGTGTCTACACAGCAAGTCATTATTTTGAAATAATGTCGAGCTGGAGGACTTCTTACTCCGACTTCTGTAACCCTCATTTCACAAGGAGTAAGAGAAGTTGAAGGAAGAATGTTCCTCTTCCCAAAACGCAACACAGAGCAACTGTCTCCCCTAAATCCAACAGTACCCTACTTCATCATTTCCCAGGGCTACTTCCTGCAATGCCTGTGCCTCTCCCTGTTAAGAGAGGATACAAAGAGCTGCACAGATGAAGCTATAATAAAGGATAAAACTGTGCCACGACTTTCAGAGACTTCCATAACATTTTCTGCTGCTGCTTGTGGTGGTAGGGCCAGAGTTCTCGGCCTCTGTGGGCAGCAGTGGCAGCTGGAGCCATTGACCATCGCAGGTGGTAGGGGCCCCCAGAGCTCCCAGTCACTGTGGGCAGCAAGGGGCATCCAGAGCTCTCAGCCACCTGCGCCAGAGCTCACACAGAACTAGCAGCTGCCATGGGCACTGGGGGCCCCAGAGCACAGAGCTACTACAAGGGGTACCCAGAGATCCCAGAAACCAGGACCCAGCCAACAAGGGGCTCTCAATTGTAGTGGAGCCATGAGCTGCCATGAGAAGTCAGAGCCCTGGAGTGCAGTGGGGCCCCAGAGCTGTCAGTGCTGTGGTGTATATGCTAGACCCCCGCTTCCTCTCGCCGGGGGGCTTGGTCTCTCATCTCCCACTTCAGCACCCAGGCTTGAGCTGTCTGCCTCTCAGCTCCTCCACCATTATTTTTAGAAAAATTCAGACAGGTCTTGGACTTCCATGAACTTTTGTTTATTTTCCGTGACCTCTTTGTGACTTTTAACTAAAAATAACCATGACAAAATCTTAACATCAACAATATGGTCCTACAGTGCTACATATTCTTGATCACCATTTAGTAGTAATTAATCTATTAACTGAATAGACACAACATTCCTGGGCAATCCTCCAGCAAATCCTTCCCAGAGTATTTCTGTACTGGGAACTGCCACTCATTCTGTCTAGGCCCTATAAACTCCTGCATCTAGCTCTCTTTTATTGCAGGGCTCTGTACTACATCTGGTCTGCTCCCTAGCCAGTCTCTCTCACTGGGGCTACATCTAGACTGCAGGCTTCTTTTGGAAGAAGCTTTTTTCGGAAGAGATCTTTCAAAAAAAGTCTTCCGAAAGAGAGCATCCACGCACAAAAGCACATTGAAAAAGCGATGCGCTTTTTCGAAATAGAGCATCCAGATTGATGGGACGCTCTCTTGCATAAAAGGCCACCCAGAACCTCTTCAGCCAGGGCTTCAGGTCACCAGTTGCTTCCGAGTGCTGGGGCCGGAGCTGTGCAGAGATACATGCTTAAAGGCCCCCCCGGCCAGCCGTTTCTCTGCTTCTGCTGCGTGCTTGACTACCTCTTCGAGGGACAGCAAAGCTCTTGCAAGTGCTGCTGTGGTTGCCCTGCTTTTTTGGGAGCCACAGCTTTTCTCTTGGTGCCATGGAGCTGGAGTTGCCCCGGGTATGCACTGGTCCCACATGGCCATGCTGCAGTTTTTGCAGCTCTTTGTGCCAGCTTCCCTCCTGGTCCTGACTGAGCTTGACCCCGAGCTCATTCTAGGGACCGTCTCCCTGGTTGCGGGAGCTACATTCTGGCAACTGTAGCCCACTGTTGAGAGGCATTTCTGGAGGCTCAACACTAGCTCGGACTGGTGGGACCAGCTGGTCATGGAGCAGTGGGACGACCAACAGTGGCTCCAAAACTTCCACATGCAGAAGGCCACCTTTTTGGAGCTGTGTGTCTGGCTTGCCCCCGCCCTCCGGAGATGCGACACCCACCTGTGGCCTGCCATCCCCCTGGAGAACTGGGTCATAATCGCCCTGTTGAAGCTCGCCCCCCCTGACAGTTACCGATCAGTGGGCAACCAGTTCGACATGGGGAATTCCACCATCAGGGCCCTCCTCATGGAGGTAAGGCACTCTTGGGCTGCAGCCCCTGCATGGCGGGTGTGGGGGGAGAGTGTTGCATAAGGGGGACCTTCAGGAAAGGGGACTTGGAGTGTATGGGGGTGAAGTGGGGGTGGGGGGAAGCCCTGTCCCTGGGGGGTTATGCTGTCCCACCCTCACACAGCTCTGCTGCTGGGGTGCAGCCTCATAGGGGGTGGTTCCTGAGGTGTTTTGGGGGTGGGCACCTCCCAAGGGTTCAGGCACTCTCTCTCTCATTCTCTGTTTTGTGTGTTTCTTTGTCTCCTTCTGCAGGTGGTGAGGGCCATCAACTCCATCCTGCTGTGGAGGGTCATGCATCTGGGAGACCCGGACCCGATTGTGGCCAGATTTGCTGCCCTGGGGTTCCCGAACTGCGGCGGAGCCATTGATGGGACCCACATCCTGATCCACACACCTGAATATCAAGCAACCCAGTACATTAATCGGAAGGGCTACTTTTCTATAGTGCTGCAGGCCCTGGTCGACCACCATGGACACTTCATGGACATTTTTGTTGGGTGGTCAGGCAGGGCACACGACTCCCAAGTCTTTAGAAACTCCAGCCTGTACCGCAAGCTGGATGTGGGCACATTCTTCCACCATCAGGACTTTGTGGTTGGGGAGTACAGATGCCACTGTGCATCTGAAGGACCTGGCCTACCCCCTCATGCCGTGGGTGATGAAGCCATACATTGGCCACCTGGACCCCAGGAGGGACCTATTTAATACCTGCCTGAACCATGCCCAGATCCAGGTAGAGTGAGCCTTTGGCTGCCTCAAGGCACAGTTGCAATGCCTGCTGACCCACCTCGACGTGGGGCAGCATAACATCCCCAAGGTGGTTGTGGGATGTTGTGTCCCCCACAACACTGTGGAGAGGAAGAGTGAGGCCTTCCTCTCGGGATGGAGGGCAGATGCTGACGGTGAGGGGCAAGCGTTTGAGAAGACGAGGACAGCTGCCATCCGCCAGGCCCATCAGGCCAGGGTGCATATCCAGGAGGCCCTGAGGGAGAGGTTCTCTCAAGGACTCCAGTAACTCTCCCCAGGGCCTCCCCAAGAGGGGCCTCTGGCTTGCAGCCCTATCCCTTCCCACCATATCCCCTCCTTTTGCCCCTTCCCTGACCTCTCAATAAACACACCTGTTTGGTTTTGAAAAAAACGAAGTCTGTATTTATCTACCATTAAGAAAAGGTGGGCAGGGGGAGGGAGGCTCATAACCTGGAGGCGGAGGGGGGCTCAGGGCTGGGAGGGGTGTGGGTGGAGGCTATATGTCCCACCTTGGGTCTGGGGACCTCGTTGGAGTTGGGGTGGGGTGGGGTCCGGGGACCCCAGGAGGGGGGGCTGGACTGGGGTCAGGGGGAGGGGGCATGGGCATTGCTAGGGGAAGGGGCACAGGCATCTCCTGGGGAGAGAGCAGAGACATCACATGGGGGACAGTCAGAGGGGGAATGGGCATAGGAGTGGGGGGCAGGAGGGTGGAAGCCAGGAGCAGTGACATCAGACAGGTGTGCCATCATGTGCGACATGACAGCACACACGTCACACCGCTGCATGAGCTGGTCCCAAGTGTGGTTCTGCCACTCAGTGTCTTTGCGGATCTTCTGCACCAGGGTCTGCTGCATGTCACGCAGGACACTGACATGCTGGTGCATGAGGTCTTCCTGGACCCTGGCGCGCCTTCGGGTCCCCCGGGCTCTGGCGGGTTGCTGTGGTGGTGTGGCTCACCCCTCAGTCCCGGCTGTGGAGAACACACAGAGGGAGAGGTGGTCAGTCATCCATGCAGACACTGTCCCTAACTGGGGCGGCCCTAGACTAGCTGCCAGCAACTGGTGCCCTAGGCGAACCATGCAATCAGCGCCCCAACCTCCAAACCCCTCAATGATATCGTGCCATCATTTGGCGCCCCATTTAACTTGGCGCCCTAGGCGACCGCCTAGTTCACCTATATGGACGGGCCACCCCTGGTCCCTAAGGCCGTGCCCTCCTCTGTGAGCAGCGACCAACAGTCCTCAGCCCAGAGGAGGGGTATGTCCCGGGCGCAAGCCCATGTGTGGGCTGCACAGTGAGCCATGCCTCACAGGGGCCCCGAGGTGCCCAGAGGACCATGCTGCCCGCTTCCCTCCCCCCCGGCCCACGGAGAAGCAGGCAAGGGAAGTGTCCAGCCACAGTGGGATCCTCTCATGGGCGGCAGAGGAGCTGGGAGCAGCTTGGCCCTCCCTGGGGTCCATACATGCATCTGCGGCTCGCAGTGCTGCCTGCAGGAGCGGGTGCTGCCTTGCACATGCAGCCATGCCCATGTTCTGCGTGCAGCACTCCTCTGTCTGTGTGGGGTCATGCCTGCACCCTTGTGGCTAGCCTGCCCCCCCGACTGGTGGCAGGATGTGTGTGGCCTCCCCTGAGCCTGGCAGAAGGATCCCACCCATGCTCAGGGGTTGCCTGCTGCATCCGGATGCCACACACTAATGCTGCATGTGGTTCCACGTGCATGGATCGCAGCACGATGTCCAGCCTGAGCAGCCCGAGTGACACTTGCCCCCCGCTCCCTGTGCGCCCACCTCCCCCACCCTGGGTGTGTGACAAAGTGAGACCACTCACCTGAAGATCCCTCCCAGGCCTCCGAGGAGGTCTGGAAAATGTCCTGGCTCACAAGCACCAGCTCGAGGGACAGGGTGACAGTCTCCTCCTCCACCTCCGGCTGGCCCTGGTCCTCCTGCTCCTCCTCCACTGAGACCTCCAGCCGGGCGATGACGGAGGTCTCCAGACCAGAGTTCATGAGGATGAGTGGGGAAGACGTTTCCCTATCCCCCAGGATCTGGTGGAGCTCCTTGTAATAGGGGCAGATGTGGGGTCCTGCCCCTGAGCGCAAGCTGAGCTCTCTGGCCCAGACATATCCCTGGCAGAGCTCCTTAACCTTACTCCGGACCTGTTCCAAGGTCTGGGGTGGGTGTCTGTGCTCCGCCAGGGACTTGGCCATGCACTCATATATGTTGGCATTGCGGCGCTTGGCCCAGAGATCCTTCAAGGTGTCCTCCTTGCCCCACAGCTCGAGGAGCGACAGGATCTCCAGTCTGGACCAGGAGGGTGCGTGCCTCTTGCTCCTCCTGGGTGGGTTCTGGGACCCCTGGAGCTGCTCCTTGTGAGGGCCTGATGGGTCGCGGGGGGGCTTGTGGCTTGGACATAGCCCGGAATGCTATGGCAGGGAGAGCTGCGCAGTCAGGGTGCTGCTCCAGGCTGGCTTCCTGCCACAAGGCTTGTCCAGGGTGCCTGCACCTTTAAGAGGGGCCAGGAGAAAGACTTGTGATTACTTTGGATGGAGTGTCCACCAGGGCACCTGTGTTATTTCCTGGAGGCCTCTTCTTCTGAAAGAAAACCCTCCTCCCCATCCACGCATGCCTTTTTCCGAAAAAGCTCTTCCAGAAAAAGGTTTCTTCCTCATAGAATGAGGATTACCAATGTCGGAAAAAGCCCTCTGTTCTTTCAATGTACTTTTAGAAGAACACGATTGCAGTGTGGACGTTCCGCAAGTTGTCGGAAAAAACGCCCGTTTTTCTGACAGAACACTGTAGTGTAGACATACCCTGAGAGAAAGGCAGCTTATTATATAATTCTATCCTCTGTGTCTCTCAGGTCTTACTTCCAACCTTAGGGAAGAAATGCCACCTCTAGGGGCTACAATTCCCAGAATGTCCTTCCTTAAAGATGCAGAATTTGCAAGGATGTGCAAGACTCTTAAAGAGACAGGGTAACCTGTAAAGGGGACAAGTGGCTTCAGATTAGCTTTCCCTTGCAAAAAACACCTCCCTCCACTGTTCTTTGCTCATAAGGTTATCTTCCTGAGCTGCTCTCCAAAGCCACTATCCTCTCTCCTCTTTTTTCCATCATGCCTACAAGAGCTTTGTGAATTAAGTTTTTATTTATTCTTTCTATCCATTTATCTCATTAAAACAAAATTGCTTCAGCATTCTGCACACTGGCCTTGCTGATTAACTATAGTTTCTTACTGAGATTTCCACTCTTTTTCCTTTTTTACCCCACTGTTGTGTTTCCCATCTAATTGTGACATGTCCAAAATTAGTTTTTAACTCCTTGGGGTTATTTGGTCTATATTGGGAAGTCCCTAGCACACTTACCGATATCACTGAAATAACAATGTCATTCCCATTAAAATAACGACAACCCAAGGATGTGTCAGATGCCAGATTTTTGTTTTGTTCATTGCGCCCAAATAAATACTGATCAGTCCTATACAATATTATAACATATATTACATCATCAGTAGCTTCTTCCCAGCTCTTACAGCCTTAATTTGTATTGATTCTTTTTCCTTTCTTGATGGCTTCCGATACATACTAAAGAAGAATTTTTGGGTGGCACATCATATTTATAGTAGCCCAATGTCTGTGACTCTGTAACACTGTAGCATTACATCTTGACTCTGGGGGGTGCTGTTGCCTCCCACCGTGGCACTCGGCTGACTTCTGCACCGCTCAGCTGGGCCACCACAGGGGAGCAAGTGGCGCAAGCGGCCGTTTGGGGTCCGCGTTCCCCATGCAGCACGGGAGCGGTGCCCGGCCGTGTACGTCACCGCCCCGCCCCCCTTCACCTCCCACCATGCGCTCAGCTGAGTTCTTCACCGCTCAGCCGGCCCACTGCGGGGGAGCCCAAACAGCCACTTGCTCCGCTTGCTCTGCTTGCTCCCCCGTGGCGGCCTGGCTGAGCGGCGCAGAACTCAGCTGAGCGCCATGGTGGGAGGGGAAGGGGGCGGGGTGGTGACGTACACGGCCAGGGGGTGGGGCCCAGCTGTGTTCGTCACCACCCTACCCCCCTTTGCCTCCCTCTGTGGTGCTCAGCAAAGTTCTGCGCCGTTCAGCTGGGCCACCGCGGGGGAGCCCAAATGGCCACTTGCTCCCCCCCGGCGGCCCGGCTGAGCGGCGCAGAACTCAGCCGAGTGCCACAGCGGAGGCGAAGGGGGGCGGGGCGGTGATGTGCAACGTGACAGCGGCTCCAGGCCCTGCCCCCTGGCCGTGAACAGACCCTGACCGGGGGGAGAGGCGGGGGAACGAGGGGGAAGAGGAGGTGGAGGACAACTGGGAGGCTGCAGGATCAGTGCTGGGGTGAAGGGAAACGGTGTAGGGGGGCAGCTGGAGCTCATAGGTAGCCACTCAGCCGGGCTGCCGCGCGGAAGCAAGTGGCGCAAACAGCCATTTGGGCTCCGTGCTCCCCATGCAGGAGGAGGAGGAGAAGAGAAAGAGAGAGTGAGAGGCAGGAGGAGGAGGAGAAGAGAAAGAGAGACGGAGAGAGAGGCAGGAGATGGAGGAGAGCTGAGAGAGAGAGGGGGAGGCAGTAGGAGGAGGGGAGAGAGAGAGAGAGACGGAGCAAGAGACTGGAGGCTCAGGAGAGAAGATCGAGATAGAAAGGGAATAGGACATGGAGGAGAGACGTGAAAATCCCGTTTTATGATGGGCTAATTGGCTAGTCTGTAAAATATTGGGCATTTTACTTTAAAGTATCTGGGACCTTCAGCAGAGCTCAGGCCAGCAGCGAGTAAAAGATCATCTATAATACTACTCTCCACTCACCAAAGGCAAATGTCACTTTTTATATGTATTTATTCCCATGTAAAATAATTACAGATTTAATTGCATAGTGTGCTATTAATAATTTGTTACATTTCAGGTTGTTACCACTGGAGATCCTGACCTAGATTATGAAACTATGCCACACAGCTTTGAGTTGCAGATTTATGTTCAGGATACAGCTGGGGCAAGTGACCTTCAAATACTGACTGTCCAAATAACAGATGTTAATGAACCTCCTGTGTTTCATGGCAATTTGGCAGACCAAAGTAAGAGAACTGCTTGGAAGCAACACAAGAGATTAATGCTTGAAATTACAACACTGGGAAATTAAACCTTAATCACTAAATGTTATGGACCGGCAGTTGGGAACCACTGGTCTGTGGACCAGTGTTGGGCAGCGGACTGCTGGCTGCCAGGCCAGGTCACACCCCCATGGTTTGATGATTGGCTTGGGGGCGTTCCCTGTAAGCTGCAGGGCAGCATGGCCATGCAGCTGTTAATTGAGCCGAGGGCCAGCTCACAACGTTTTGGCACCTGAGGCAGGGAGCTTGAATGACGCCCCCAAGCCCCCTTTTCTCCTGCCTGCCTGTTATGTCTCTTGTGCCCTCCTTCCTCCAGCACAGAACTCCACCATCTCTGCGCATCTAGAGCAGAGAGAATACATATGCACCAGCAGCAGACACAATTTTCTACACTCTTGGTCCTAGTGGCGGCCCCCCCTCCCCAGTCTGGCACCCGAGGCGGCCGCTTCAGTTCACCTCATGATAAGGCCAGCCCTGGCTGAGCCAGTGCACTGTGGCTGGAGCCAGGGCTGCGGTGAGGCTGTCCCTGCTGGGGCAGCCTCACTGGGACCCTGGTTTCAGCTACAACAGCTGCTGTGTGGCCCTGCAGATGGGGCCATGTTGAGGGTGGCTGCTCCAGTAGCTGGGGCTGGGGCCACATGGAGGGTGGCTGCGGCAGAGGAGAGGCTCCTGGGCACCCCTAGGCTAGTCTCCGCCATGCTTCTCATGCGGGAGGTGAGACAGAGGAACCTGTTCTCCTCCAGCCTTCGCTGGCACTGCTGGGCAGCTCCCTCTTCTCTCCCTACTCTGCAGGAACCTCCCCTGGCCTCCAGTTGCTCTCAGCCCAGCCAGCGCACACACACAGGGACCTGCCACTGCCCAGCCATGCTGAGCACTGGTGGGGTGGCTGGGACAAGGCAGGAGAAGCCCTCCGAGCCAGAGTCAGCGCCCCACACTTTCAGCCCAGCCCCTCCCTGGCTTTGTTCCCTCTTTCGCTCACGCTCCTTGCCCCCTTCCTCCCTTTCCCTTCCCTTCTTTGCCATCTGCCCCCAGTTCCTTATCGTATGCATACAGATACAATGGAAAATAATATGTGACCGCTTAAAATTAATTATCATAACAAATATGCAAATAAATTAATTACCACACTGAATATGCAAATATTTCTATATTGGTCCACCAAACGTTTTTGAATTAGTTTGCTGGTCCGCAGTATAAAAAAGGTTGGGAACCACTGTAATAAACAAAGCCTTTAGCAATGCTTATACTTAGGTTTGTCAAAATATTTCCATTTTAAAGGGTCACTGTTGTCCCCTATGCTTTATGTTTTCACTTGTTGTCATGCAGGGAGTGAAGTTTTCCCCCCTGACACTTTCACTAAAAATGGATCAGGCATTTTCAGGTACCAAAAGAGTAAAAAGAAAGCAGCACTAGTGTTAACAATAAATATTTATGAACTTTTTTTGATTATCTGAAAGCTCTTCAATGGCAACTGTCAGACACTTCCTGTTTGATAGAGAGTTAGGGTGGAATCCACTACTAAAGTATGTAGTACCATTGCAACCCACAAAACTCTCCTTGGATGCATCTAACTCTATAGATACCTGACATCTAAATTTCTGCATCTGAATATGCACACAGCAGCTTCCCTTTATGCACCTAGGTGACAATCTGTCACCTCAGTCCCCAGTGATTGACAAACCACGTGTTTGGTCACCTAAACCATCTCTGGGGCCTGCTTAAAGATTGTCTAACTCCACACAAAACAGCTGGGGGGGGGGTAGAAAAAGGGTAACATAACCTTTAGCATAGTGGCGAGGGTGCTGAGTTAGGATGTGGGGCAATACTCAGTTCAAGTTCTTGGTCTGCCTGATGAGGAAAAGCACCCACAGAACAAAACCAGTGGGTGGTCAGTACTGACTGATCAGTTGTTTGATGGCAGGCAAAAGACACTGGAAGTGAAAGTGGAGTGGGGTAGGAAAAGGGTAACAAGGGTGGGGCCTTGGGAGAAGGGTTGGAGCAGGAGCAGGGCCTCAGGATGCAGCACCCACCCAGAAAAAATGAAAATAGGCACGAGTGAGCTGGAGGGATTTGAACAGGGATCTGCCTCTTCTCATGTGAGTGCCATGGGCCATATGGTTGCTCTCAGTCTCTCCTGTTGATGTTGTTCCATTTTAAACAACTGAACAATTAAAATATCAGTTGGGCCAGAAAAAGAGTTTGAATGACTCTACAGCCTAGTGGTTAGGGAACTCACCTGTGAGATGGAAAATCTCTCTTCAAATTCCTTCGCCTCATCTGGCACTTGAACTAGGAGTTTCTCCCATCCCAGGGGAGTACCCTAAGTCTTGGGGTAAAGTTATGAGGGAGCGCCTTCTCCTGCCCATGTGTGGCTGTGGATGATTTAAACAGCCCCTGATTGTGCTGTGCATATGATGCAGGCAACTGAACTCCCACCTTCTCCCAATCTGTGAATCACAAGCACTGACAGGCATCTCCTAGAAGTCCAGATTTAGGCATGGGAATCTGACCTGGGGGCTGAGGCTGAGGACACCCCAGCTCATCTGCATCTCCCATTGGCTAGATTAGGCAGAAACACCCCTCCCCCCCGTCCACTAGCTTTTATGCATCATATTCTAAGGCACCTATCAGATCGGAGCCTCAGGACTAACTCAGGGTTTTCAAACTGCAATATTGTTCCTATGCCTAGAAAACACCTAAAGGTGATGCACTGTGACAGTGAGCGTCTCAGTATGAATCCAGGCATAGACATTTGATTATGGATGGACTGTTTCGTACTTTGTTGAAAACTGATTTGGATTTGGAGAAACAACAGGTTTAAATGAATGTACCATACTTTGTGCATGTGCAAGAGTCTGTGAAAGACAATAAAGCTAATGCTCGGCCAGTGTTGCACAGCAGGGAATTTGCATGTGTGAGAGAGAAATTTAAGAGTGGAGGGAATCAATTTAAAGGTCAGGTCATGGGGATTATGATCTGGGATAGTGCATAAGGAAAGATGCAGTGTTCCAAAAAAAAAAAAAAAAAAAAAGCTACTGCTGTATGATAAGTGATATTGGCCCATCTGTGTGTGGGAACTTGGAGCACCTCTGCTTTATTCACTGCAGCAATTGGTGAAGGTCTTGAGAATGAGACTGGAGTTTGCAGAGTTCCTACTAAATAGGGGGTCTTGGCCCACAAAGACCTCAGAGTCTTCCCTAATCCCACGGACACAAGGCTCACCAGTAAAATCCCAGGTCTTTTACTTCTGCGAACCATCCCTTTTATTCTTTTAACCACACTCAGAACTAGCGGCAAGTTGCAATACTCTAGAAGGATGTTACCTTAAATGTGTCTCCAGGATGCTGCAAGGAAGGTAAGAAACTCCCTAGGCATCTGCCACTTTAGCCCCTGAAGAAAGAAAAAAATCCTTCCTGGGCCCGAAATAGGCAATCAGAGCCACAGCATCCACAAAACACAGCTTTGGTGCTGCTAGTGCCAGGAAGGGAAGGTGAAGCTGCTAGAATAGAGCAGAAAGCAAGAGGCTTCACAAAGCCTAAGGTAGGGTTTAAATTAATGAAAGGCCAAGGTGAGGGACTAATCAAATCTCTTCCTCCCCAAGCTAGCTAATCAGTGACTAGAGACTTTGAAGGGGTGTCCCCTCCATCTTCTCAACACTTGTTCTCCTCCCACATTCAACTGGGGCCTGGGCCTTTCTCAGTTACTGCTTTCCCCTTGGGTCTCCAACCTGTGGAGGCAGGTAGGTAGTATTGGTCAGAGTCCCACAACAACAACAAAAATTAAGCTAGCCCCAACCATTTACCAGCATTCAGAATGACTTATGTGGGGCTCTGTCTCTCAGTATGTAAACTTCACAATAGCAAATATTGATGGTTATCTATTAATAGCATGGGGGCATGTTGTTTTGACCCATCTGTGTGTTGTTTTGGTCTGTGTTTGGGTATTTTGTTTATTTTGGAATTAGATGGAATTGTGAGTACATGCATTAGGAAATATGTTCAAATATAGTCACTATATTTGTGTCTTTTTTAATGATAAAATAAACATTTCTGTTCATCTAGCTGTGATGATTTATATCCTGGAGGGAAATAGAACACCTTCTGGAGTTATTTACCAGATTGATGCAGTTGATCCTGAACAGTCACAACTCACAGTAAGTTTATTTAAAGGGGAAAGAGAGAATGATCGAGAGAGAGAGAATGCAATCCCCTGTATCTGAAATATAACTAATTCCCAGTAACTTTCTCCACTGAACTCACTAATCAGGCACATAGAAAAAGCTATATTGCCAGTTGAAATGAAACATTTTAAACAAACTAGAACAAAATAATGTTATTTTTTTATAAAAAGAGGCCTCTCTCTCACCATTTGGGTATGGAGGGGGAGTTACATTTTGAACACTCCAAAGTTCGAGTTTGGAGACAGGGTTTTGCTATGACCCATCAAAGATATAGGAGGTAATGGGGTCTTTCTTACAAATTGCCTCCAAAATCCCTTTACAAAGTAAGGGTTAAATAGGGCTTTTAATTTTTTATATTCCATTGAAGTTTCTTTTAAATGGAACATCGGAGAAATAACTCCTAGTGCAATGGAGGCTCAGCATGTAGCATCTGGAAAGCAATGTAGTATGATTTGTGGCCAATAGCTTAAAACGTGGCACTACCTGATATGAAAAGGCTCTGGAGAGAAGCAAGATTTTCTGAAAAGTGGCAATTTGCAGATCTGGAAAAGGTAATTGCAATTACCTCAAACTGGTAACATTATCACAAACAGAAACTTCAGCCTGCAGCATTACTCCAAAAAGCAATCACATTGTAGGAGCTGCAGTCTTATTCTTCTTACTCAGTCTCTTCTCAGAGAAACTTCCATTTAGACAATGTGGGTTTGGCTGAATAAGCAATGGTGTAAAGGCCTCAGCATTTAGCTCTAGATTCATTATTCTTGTCAATGAAAGAAAAAAATAATTGCAGTGAATTCTTCATAAGCAAAAGTCTTTGAATCTGCAGTAAATCCCAATCATAATAAGGCGCTGCAAATGCAGAAATGATGAACTGCTGGTACAATAATACTCCCAGCAGGAAAACTAGAGTGATCCATTGACAAGAATTTATTAAACTTCATTGATTTGATTACTCAGCTGCTTTTCCAGCAACTTCAGTTACACATATCACACTAGATGTGTTGTGGTTATGCTTGGTTCTATTTCATTTCTATTTGTCAATGAAATAATACAGGAGGAGTAACACCAGCTAAGCGGGTCTTTCATAAGACGATAAGAATTTAAAATGACTTTACTGTTCACCTGGCTTATTGTTATTTGATGCTGTATATTCTAGAGTATCACTTGTTAAGTTAGGCCTGTCTATACTACACGGTGAGGTTGACACAAGGTACCTTATATCAACCTAGTTGTGGATGTATCTCCACTTAAATTTGGCTTCTGACAATTTAAGCATTCGACTACACTGATTTATTAACACCACCTCTCCAAGCAACACAGAGTCAGGGTCAACATAGTATGGTTGATACAGGGTGGCTGTAGACACAGTGTTACTTATATCAACCATTACTTGCCTCCAGCAACTGTTTCACAATGCCCCACAGAGACTGTTCTGGTTACTGTTGTAAACCCAGCTGTCCTGGGTCAGTAGACAGGAAGCCCCATGAATTTCTGAAATTCCTTTCTCTGATTGCCTGGTTTGGCAAGCACATCTAGCAGCTCTCCACTGCTGAGTGCAACCAGCTATCTGACTCTGCTGGCTACACACTCCAGATGCACTCCTGCCTGGAGAAGACAGGAGGTGGTGGGTCTCCTGGGCCTGTGAGGAGAAAAGGCAGTGTATTGCTCAGTGGATTAAGGAAAATGGCTACCACAGGCACCACCAGCAGTTCTGTGAAAGAAACAGCTGTGGCAGGTATACCAAAAAGCCAGGGAGCCCAACAATCAATCTTGCACTGAGCTGCAGATTTTACATCCTCATCAGACACCTCACCAGAACCCCCCAAGGGCACTGGTGATACTTCTGAGTAGTCCAAATCATAGGGCCCTAAGGAAGAAATGGACAAGGAGGAGGTGAAGAAGTATGGGGGCCAGGTAACCGGGGGATCTAGCTGCTCAGTGAGCCAGGATGTGGTTTTGACTCCACTGGAGTTCAATCAGTCCTGACAGTCAAGTATGGGCGAGCCTGGTGCAGGGGAAGAATTGTAATTTGATTTGAAATTACAGAGATGGAAATCCCACAACAACAGGATACACCTGTTGATTTATTCATTTTTATTTGTGCTAGAAAAGGTAGTGAGATAACTAGGAGACAGAATTGCTGTCTGCTTTTCATTCCCCTCTAGAGTTGTGGGGAGTGGAGGCATGTGGAGTAGTTTGCTTAGGTGCACACTCAGGTCCTGGGAATCCTCTAGAGAGATCCTGATGGAACTTCCATGAGGGTTCTCTACAATTCTCTGCCGAAGATTTTTGGGAAAGGCTGTCTTATTTCCTTTGTCATGGTAGGACATATCCCCGCAACACTCAGTGATCACTTCGACAAGCACCATTGCAGCACACAGGCAGCATATGGGCCTGGGTGGCACTGGGATGCCAGCAGCAGCGGTGCTCTCTCTGTCTCTGTTACCCTCAGCAATGAGATATCAACTAAAGTCACCTTGGCCTGTGGGAAACAGTGCCAGTATTCAATTCAATTGCCCTATACAACCAGAAGTATGCAACAAAGCAATTCCCCCCTCATTTTTCCAGACTTTGGCGCCATGCTCAATCTATCCTAAGCGGAAGTGAGAATGCAGCGCTGACAACTTTTGGGAAGCAAGGGGAGTGAGTTCAGCATCTTAAATTTTGATTTCCATCATGAATACGTTGGCAAAGGTACCTCTGTGTGTTGTACATGCAGTCTTTACATCTTCCCCTCCCCATCCACGCAATGCCTGAGCCAGATATGGAGGTGAAAAGAGGACTAAGGATGACACATTCTAGGAGATCCTGCAAGCCAGAGCTCCATCAGAGAATGAGCACAGGGCCTGGAGGATGACCCTTGCTAACAGCCTGGAGAAGGATAGAGTGGAGAGGAGAAAGGTGCATAAAAGGGAGAGGGATGTGCAGCAGGATATGCTTGTTCTTTTCAGACAGCCAACAGAGATGCTACAGACTCTAGGGGGCCTGCAGGTTCAACAATTCCATGCTCACTTCCCTCTGCAGCCCATTGAGAATTCAATGTCAGCACCTTCCTGTGTTCCTATCCAACATTTCATGTAGCCTTGGGAGGCAGGGAATTATCCTTACTACTCGACCCCAGGGGACATTAAAGGCAATCACAGCTTCACATACACTGACCTGTGAAAACCAAGGTTGACATGTGTGGCACTGAAAGGGACATGACTTTTTCACATACTAAATTCTGTTCCCTTAATTTATTAATTCTTATTACATTTTAAAAGGTTTTCTCTCATTGTCCCCATTCACGCTGCAGACTATAATTCTGTCTTTTGGAATAAAATTAATCTGCATTAGTTCAAACATATGCTGGTGATTGCTGATCAGGTCTGACAGCAGCTAATTACTTGTCACTGCCCAGCATCATACAACCCACAGTGTCATTCATAATCAATATTAATAGATGCATTCACAATGTTACATTCTAAAATACACAGCAATTGTGGCAAGATTCATTCAGGGCCACAAAAGAGCTAGGCACATGGAGCACACAACAGCAAATTCATACTACTCTGGCACATTATTAAAATAGTCTTTCAAAGCCTTCCTAAGCTACATAGGCCCTCTTTGAGCTCTTCTAATAGTCTTTGTATCTGGCTATTTACATTCAGCCAACAGCTGCTTCACCTCTGTCCTGGCAGAAACTTTCCCCCCTTTGCTTCACAGATATTATGCAGCACATAGCAGGCAGCTATAACCATTGGGATATTTTTTTCCAGTGAGATCCAGTTTTGTAAGGAAACAATGCCAGCTACCCTGGAAATGACCAAGGCACATTCACCTGTCATTCTGCACCTGATGAGCCTATAGCTGAAGTGCTCCTTGGTGTTGTCGAGATGGCAGGGGTACAGCTTCAGGATGTATAGGAGGACGGGATAGGCTAGATTCCCCAGGGTCACCGTTGGGATTTCAACTGTGCCAATGGTAATCTTCTAGTTGGGAAAGAAAGACCCCCGCTTGCAGCTTTCTGAACAGTCCTTTGTTCTTAAAGATACATGCCATGCACTTTCCTTGATCAGCCCACACTGCTGTCAGTAAAGCATCCCTAGTGATCCACCAGCACTTGCATTACCATAGAAAAGTAGTCCTGTCTGCTGATGTACTCTGTGACCAGGTGGTCTGGCTTTAAAAAAAAAACATATAATTTTTATATATATATGCATGCCATCTATCAGCCAACTAATTCAGGAAGCCCACTGCTGCAGAGCCATCCACTATGTCCTACACATTGCTGATAGTCACAATCCTGCATAGCTGCAGGCAATTAGTAGCCCTGCATGCATACATGACAGTGACTTCTGTGGTGGATATCCTGACTCCAGATTGATTCACAACTGACGGGTAGCAATCTAGCATTGCAAGTTTCCAGAGTGTGATCACTACTCACTTCTCAGGATTCAGCCCAGATCTCATTTTGGTGCCCCTGCATTCGCTGCCTGGGACAAGTTTGGCATATAGATCTAGGAATGTAGCCCTGCATATTTAAAAGTTCTGCGGCCGTGGCTCATCGTTCTGAAGTTGCATGATGATGCAATTTCACCAGTCAATGATTGTTTCTTGGGCCCAGAAACAGCACTTTACTCTCTCCAGCTGCTCCATGAATGCAGCCAGCAATCCTGAATTGATTTTTTTTCCTATGTCCCACAGCAATCTAGCTTCCAAAGAATCATTATATTCCCTGCTGCTCCTCTTGAGCCTTTCCAAATACTGCAGGATAATGCACCCTGTCATTGTAACACTCATGTCAATAGTGCAGAACTGTACAGGTTCTATGCTGCTATCAGAAATGACTGAAGCGAAGGGAGATATAGGGGCTTGTGGGATTTCCAAAAGAAGACATAAAATTATGGTATGCAGATGAAATTATGGGAGGGAGAAGACTGCTTTATGGGAAGTAGACCCCGTATTCCCATTCAACCTTTCACAATTCGTTTTGGCCCCATCAGACATTGCAAATACTTCCCAAAAGTCCCTGCCCTGGACAATGGCGAGTTGCACTGTGGAATAACTATCCCTGGTGCACCACGCTCTACATCAGTACAAGCGCTCCTGGTGAAGACATGCACTGTTGACCCAAGAAGCCAAATACACTTATGCACAAGCAAGGTACTAACTGGTAGCTGTATGCTGACATAACTAAGGTCGACATAACATTGTAGTGTAGACATGACCTTAGTCAAGAAAGAAGTTTTCAAAGGACTACTGATTACAGCCTACAGGTAGCAGAATCAATTCTCAGGCCCACCCAAAAGGAAGGGAGCAGAGGGGAAACCAGAATAAATATGGTATGTCTGTGAGGCAGGCAATTTCCTGAATAAAAATATAAAGTAATTGTACAACTGCACTGTGTGTCAGGATTCTCTTCTCCTTCTATCCTTCATGAAAAACAAAAGTCTTTGCAACTGCTATTTTACAATGCCTCCTCTAACACCTGCTCTGTCTTGATAATGACTGTCTCATCAACTTTTGTAAAAACCAGTGTATCTCCATTAAAGACAATAACACTGGTCTACAATTTTTTAGAAGTCGTCTGCTTCAGAGATAAAATGTGCTATTTATTATGTATTTTGATGTGCTGAATTCAAATATGACAATTAAAACAACTGATTGGCTACTGTTTCCAAGATATTTAAGTTTTTACATTTTATGTCTATGTATATTGTGTAGATAGTAGAGTTTTAATCATAAATTGTAAACCTAGGTCTTTTCATGTGTTTATGGTTGCTTTACATGATAATATTTCACCTGTCCTGTTTATGTAACACTTTAAAAATCAGCAAAAGGGTTATATAAATAAAATTTATTATGAAACAAAAGGCAAAAAACTATTATGTACATAGTTTAGTCCTATTCAGTGTCTACTCGGCGCTTCTTGGCTTGTCTCTTGTATTCATTAAATGGAGCATCTCTTGTCACTGTCCAGCAATAGTCTGCAAGCATTGATGGGCTCCATTTGCCCTGATAGCGTTTCTCCATTGTTGCAATGTCCTGGTGAAATCGCTTGCCGTGCTCGTCGCTCACTGCTCCGCAGTTCGGTGGAAAAAAATCTAGATGATAGTGCAAAAAATGTATCTTTAGTGACATGTTGCAACCCAGGCTTTTGTATGCCGTGACGAGGTTTTCCACCAACAACCTGTAGTTATCTGCCTTGTTGTTTCTGAGAAAATGTATTGCCATTAACTGGAAGGCTTTCCATGATGTCTTTTCCTTCCCACGCAGTGCATAGTCAAATGCATCATCTCGAAGAAGTTCACGAATCTGAGGACCAACAAAGACACCTTCCTTTATCTTAGCTTCACTTAACCTTGGAAATTTTCCACGGAGGTACTTGAAAGCTGCTTGTGTTTTGTCCGTGGCCTTGACAAAGTTCTTCATCAGACCCAGCTTGATGTGTAAGGGTGGTAACAAAATCTTCCTTGATTCAACAAGTGGTGGATGCTGAACACTTTTCCTCCCAGGCTCCAATGACTGTCGGAGTGGCCAGTCTATCTTGATGTAGTGGGAATCTCTTGCACGACTATCCCATTCGCAGAGAAAACAGCATCCAGTCTGCAGACCAAGCAAGAGAGCAACAACCTTCAAATCGCCACAAAGCTGCCACTGATGTTGGTCATAGTTTATGCACCTCAAAAGTTGTTTCATGTTGTCATACGTTTCCTTCATATGGATTGCATGACCAACTGGAATTGATGGCAAAACATTGCCATTATGCAGCAAAACAGCTTTAAGACTCGTCTTCGATGAATCAATGAACAGTCTCCACTCATCTGGATCATGAACGATGTTGAGGGCTGCCATCACACCATCGATGTTGTTGCAGGCTACAAGATCACCTTCCATGAAGAAGAATGGGACAAGATCCTTTTGACAGTCATGGAACATGGAAATCCTAACATCGCCAGCCAGGAGATTCCACTGCTGTAGTCTGGAGCCCAACAGCTCTGCCTTACTCTTGGGTAGTTCCAAATCCCTGACAAGGTCATTCAGTTCACCTTGTGTTATGAGGTGTGGTTCAGAGGAGGAGGATGGGAGAAAATGTGGGTCCTGTGACATTGATGGTTCAGGACCAGGAGTTTCATCCTCTTCCTCTTCCTCGTCTGACTCAAGTGAGAATGATTCTGGTGCATCAGGAACCGGCAGTCCTTCTCCGTGGGGTACTGGGCGTATAGCTGATGGAATGTTTGGATAATGCACAGTCCACTTTTTCTTCTTTGACACACCTTTCCCAACTGGAGGCACCATGCAGAAGTAACAATTGCTGGTATGATCTGTTGGCTCTCTCCAAATCATTGGCACTGCAAAAGGCATAGATTTCCTTTTCCTGTTCAACCACTGGGGAAGATTTGTTGCACAAGTGTTGCAGCATATGTGTGGGGCCCACCTCTTGTCCTGATCTCCAATTTTGCAGCCAAAATAAAGGTGATAGGCTTTCTTAACCATAGTGGTTATACTGCGCTTTTGTGATGCAAAAGTCACTTCACCACAAACATAGCAGAAGTTATCTGCACTGTTCACACAAGTACGAGGCATCTCTGCTCACTTTGGCTAAACAGAAATGTGTCCCTTTGCAAAATCAAACACTGACAAATAAGAGAGCACGACACTGTATGATTTCTAGAGCTGATATAGGGCAATTTGTTCAGCAGAGTGATGTAAGCTTCGTTATGATTGCATCATCCATGACTTCTAGGAATAACATGATGCAATTCATATCATGTATGACGCAATACCAGCTTCAGATTGCATCATTCATTGTTTTGCCTAAAAAGCAAGTACTGTCCAAACCCAGTCATAGATGTATTCATAGATCCGGTCAAAGATGTATTTTAGTCATTTCTGGTTTAAATTGAGATCCCTTCCCTTTATAACTCACTTATCCTCCGCCATTCCCAAATCAAGGGTCGTATATACTGACCCAATAGCATATCTTGAAAACTAGAGCCAATCAACAGTTTTAAGCATCATTTTCGTTCTCAGTGACCCAGAATTAATAAAGTTTGACTACATTTATTTCAGAAGCATTTTGGCTGTAGAGCAGTATAATAGATCCCATGCTGTTCACACCAGATAGGGATCTGGGTGGTGTGTTGTTAGTAACAGTGTAGAAGAGCACCTTAACTGGCATACAGAATATTATGTAAATGCATAACGATCTACCTTGGAGAATGAGGTAATACTGTGCCGGGTAAATATCTACACCCCACTGCTCTCTTCTGAAAAAAATGTCAGACTTACTTATCTCCTGCTGCTCAACCATGAAATGGGTAGTGGTGCATGTGAGTGTGCATGCACATGCCCCCACCAGCTAGTAAATTACATTTTCTTCATGGATTTGGATACCACAGGGGATGAAAATAGTTCTGATACAAACATAATACAATGATTAGATTGTGTTTTCTAATGGGGACAACTATCATGCCCTGTTTGCTGTTTGCCAGCAGACTTACTTCTTTGGCTCAAATGACATCTCATTACACAGAGTTCTGGGACAATACTATGAAGGTGGGGCATAGGTTTCCTTGATCCATTCTATAAGACAGTAAATGAAGGACTGGATGTTTTAAAAAGATACAGCTGCTGATTCATAATCCTTTTGTTACAGTATTCATGTACCCCTGTGTCAGAGTCTTTCACTGTCTCTCAGACTGGAACCCTTTCTTCCACAAAAGAATTTGATTATGAGAAAGATCCACATACGTAAGTATTCATTTTGATCCTCTAATCAATCTCATTGTTAACAAAGACCTAGTGCATGTAACCCACGGAGTAATTTTGGTTTGATTTTGTTTTTACTTAATAGTTATTTGTTAAACATAACAGTGACAGACAGCTTAGGACTGAGCGCCACCAGATCAGTGATTGTCAACATCATTAACACCAATGACGAAACACCTTACTTTACCACGTGAGTGAAACATTCACTTTGTATCCCCCCAAAATACAAATAGTTCTCATGCTTTTCAGCCCCAGCATCATTGGTTCAACCTTTTGGAAGACTGCAATACAACCATTAGCTTAGGGGTGGGGAACTCTTTTTGGGTTGGAGGCCGCTGATCCATAGAAAAATCAGTCGGCGGCTGTACACAAGCGAGAAGCAAAAAAACCTCAAACCAAAACCAAAAAACATGGCCCCTGGCTGAGAAGAAAAGAGACTCTCCACATTCCCCCTGCACACCAGAGCCTAGGGGGCTCATCCTAGTAGATTTTGTGTGCTCCAGCCCTGCGGTGAGACAACCGCGGGGGAGGGGGGGGCCGAGAGGGGGCTGGAGTGCCAGCGCAAGCTCCCCAATGCGGGAGGGGCTCCTGAGTCTCGGGGGGCCAGATCCAGGCAAGCCGGGGGCCGCATCCAGCCCCCAAACCTGAAGTTCCCCAAGCCTGCATTAGCTGATAAAATGTCTCATTGTTGTCATGTACTCCTCCCTCTTTCTATAGCCATCTTTCTTAAACTTAGGTTGTAAGCTATTTGAGGCAGGGGATGGCTTTTTGCTCAGGGCTTCTCTCAGTGGGGTCCTGCTCCATGACTGGGGCTCCAACATGCCACAATAATACAAATAATAATAAACTAATGATAATACATAAGGATGATAATTCTGGGTCAGACCAAAGTATCCTGTCTTCAAGCAATGGACAATGCCAGGAACAGAACAGGTAATCATCAAGTGACTGTCACCCATTCCCAGCATCTAGCAAACAGAGACGAGGGACACCATCCCTGCCCATCCTGTTAATAGGTCAATTAAGGGATCTGTCCTCCATTAATTTATCTAGTTGTTTTTTGAATCCTGTTGTAATCTTGGCCTTCTTAACATCCTCTGGCAAGGAGTTCCACAGGTTGACTGCATTGTGTGAAAAAATTGTTTTGTTTTGTTTGTTTGAAACCTAGTGCGTATTAATTTCATTTGATGACCCCCTAGTTCTTATGAGTAAATAATATTTTCTTATCTACTTTCTGCATACCAGTCATGATTTTATAAACCTCTATCATATCCCCCCCTTAGTTGTCTCTTTTCCAAGCTGAAAAGTCCCAGTCTAACTGATCTCTCCTCATATGGCAGCTGTTCCATACTCCTAATCATTTTGTTGCCCTTTTCTTAACCTTTTCCTTTTCTGGACCTTTTCCAGTTCCCATACATCTTTTTGGAGATGAGGTGACCACATCTGCACGCAGTATTCAAGATGTGGGTATACCATGGCTGTATATAGAGGCAATACGATCATGGACTGTCAATGAAGGTAGGGGTGGGGGAGGCAAGCCCTCAGCCCCACCCTCAGCCCTGCCCCTTCCACTAAGGCCCTGCCCCCCATGAGAGCCACCACCTCCCTACCCTCCCCCACCATGGGGAGGGCAGATGGGCGTGTGTGCCTCAGCCTCCCTGATCTGGAGCACAGGGAGGGAGGAAGACACATGGCCCAACCTCCTAGGCTCTGGAGATGGGGAGGGCAGAGGGCACATGTCACCAGCCTCCCCTGCCCCGGAGCACAAGAAGGGAGGAGGATGTGTGGCCCCAACCTATTATACTGGTCACCCATGAATATGATCGTTTCTGTCATATCTATGCCTTTCTTAATGATTCCCAATGTTTTTGACTGCTGCTGCACATCGAGTGGATGTTTTCAGAGAACTATCCAGAATGATTCCAAAATCTCTAGACCCCCTCGCTGTATGTGTATAGGAGCTTCAGGGGGTAGCTGAGTTAGTCTGTTACAGAAAAAACAACAACAAATGGTCTGGTAGCACTTTATAGACTAACAAAACATGTAGATGGTATCATGAGCTTTTGTGGGCACAGCCCCCTTCTTCAGATGACCAGAGTTATGAGTTTGGGATATGAAAACTCAAAATAAATAGGAGAGGGGAAGGAGAGGGAGGAGAAAAAGAAAAAAGGAAGGGGTGTGTGAGACAGAGCATCATTAAGTATCTAGAGAATGGGTACTTAAACCTAAGCAGATAAAAATCAAAGTCAATAGATAGGTTGCTAAGACAGGAAAGATACCACTCAGAGAGCTGTTAGCACCTTCAGTGGTTAAGTAGGTAGTGTCCTAGCCAGCCCATATCATGATTGAGTCCATTAGCATGTGAATTGAATTTGTGGATGAACTGGGATTCCAGTCCTTCCCTATGAATCTGGCTTGTGGAGCTGGCCTGTGACAAGACAGCCACCTGCACGTCTGTTAAACTGTGGTTAGGCAAGCAGAAATGTTCACCAACAGGCTTCTGTGTGTTCCCTTTACGTATATCTGATTTGTCCATTGATTCTTTCCCGCAGAGACCATCCAGTTTGTCCAATATATATAGTAGTGGGGCACTTTTGGCATTTGAATGGCATAGATCAAATTACTAGATGTGCAGTCAAATGACCCTTTGATTTTGTGGCTTATGTTGTTTGCTCCAGTGATGAATTCATCAGTGTAGATATGTGGGCAGAGTTGGCATCTTTTTTGGTTGCAGGGCTGGGTTCCTGGAGGCTTATGATGTGGTTGTGTGGCATGGTTATCAGAAAGAATACGTTTCAGGTTAGGGGGTTGTCTGTAAGCAAGAATAGGTTTTTCTCCTAAGACCTCTGAGAGTGAGGGATCATTTTCCAAGATGGGTTGTAGATTGTGTATAATGTGTTGGAGGGGTCTGAGTTGTGGACTGTAGGTAATAACACGAGGAGTTCTGTTATTTTCTCTTTTGTGTCTGTCTTGAAGTAGTTCATGTCTGGGTATTTTTTTGGCTCTGTCAATTTGTTTTTTCACTTCCCCAGGTGGGTATTTCAGTTTTAGGAATGCTCTGTAAAGATCCTGTAGGTGATTGTCTCTGTCTGTGGGGTTGGAGCAAATCCGGTTGTATCATAGGGCTTGGCTATATACAATTGACTGAAAAATGTGTCTGGGGTGGAAGCTGGAAGCATGAAGGTAAGTATAGTGGTTGGTGGGTTTCCGATATAGGGTGGTGGAAATTTGTCCATTATTTAACTGTACTGTAATGTCCAGGAAGTGAATTTCTCATGTGGACTGGTCCAGGCTGAGGTTGATAGTGGGGTGGAAGTTTGAAGAATTCCACAAGGATTTCAATAGAGTGTCTTTTCTGTGGGTCCATATGATGAAGATGTCATCGATGTAGCGTAAGTAAAGTAGGGGTATTGGGGGCGAGAGCTGAGGAAACATTGTTCAAGGTCAGCCATAAAGATATTGGCATATTGTGGTGCCATGCGAGTGCCCATGGCTGTGTCGCTGATTTGGAGATAGAAATTGTTTCTGAATTGGAAGTAGTTGTGGGTGAGGACAAAGTTGCAGAGCTCTGTAATCAGGTATGTAGTGTTGTTATCAGGGATGGTGTTCCTGATGGCTTTGTGTGGAATGTTGGTGTAGAGGGCTTCTGCATCCATGGTGGCCAGGATGGTATTTTCAGGAAAATTATTGATGTTTTGGAGTTTCCTCAGGAAGTCAGTGGTATCGCGGAGGTAGCTAGGAGTGTTGGTAGCATAGGGTCTGAAGAGGGAGTCGATATAGCCAGATAATCCTGTGGTAATTGTGCCAATGCTGGAGATGATGGGTCATCCGGGATTACCAGGTTTGTGTATTTTGGGTAGTAGATAGAAAGTTCCTGGTCGGGGTGTTAGTGTAAATTTGTTCCTGAGTAGCATCAAGGAGTTTCATGAGCAGTTTTTTCATGTTTTTTTGGTATTCCTTGGTGGGGTCACAGGAGAGAGGCCTGTAGAATCTGGTATTGGTGAGTTGTCTGTTCACCTCCTGTTCATAATCTGTCCTGTTCATGATGACTACAGCGCCTCCTTTGTCAGCTTCTTTGATTATGATGTTAGGATTGGTTTTGAGGCTGTGAATAGCATTGCGTTCTGCATGACTGAGGTTGTATGCTATATGTTGTTGTTTGCTGATAATGTCAGTTAGAGTGTGAAATTTAAAAATCATAGTGGGGGTCCTTGGGGTTGCTAAAATTTGAGAACCACTGTCCTAGATACATACACTGATAGGTTATTACAGTTTTATAACATATACGTCAGGAACAGATTTTGAAAAGTAATGGATTTTTTTCAGGAAAAAACTTAAAAAACAACAAATAGTCTGGTAGCACTTTAAAGACTAACAAAACATGTAGATGGTATCATGAGCTTTTGTGGGCACAGCCCACTTCTTCAGATGACCAGAGTGTTGGATGTCCAGAACCAAGAATAAATGGGGGAAGGAGGGAGGTGGAGAAGAAGGAAAACAATTGGAGGGAGGAGAAGAAAAAGAGGCAGTGGGTAGATAAGTTTCAAAGGGAAAGCCGAGCCAGTGTGTAACCGGGAAAAACAACAGATAGTCTATTAGCACCTTAAAGACTGGATAGTTAAAGGAGGCTGATAAGAACCATTAGTTTGCACTTGGAGAGGAAGAGTACTAACAATAGATTCTATACAGACATCAAGAACCATTGGCACCTTCATTGTTTGTTTGGTTGATAATGTCCCAGCCATCCAATATCACAATTTAAACCATCTGCATGAGAATTAAACTTGTGAATGAAGTGGAGTTCCAATCCTTCTCTGTGTATTTGGCTTGCGGAATTGGTCTATAACAAAACAGCAACTTGGAGATCCCTTAATGAGTGTCTAGGGAGATTAAAGTGTTCCCCAACAGGTTTTGTATCAGAGGGGTAGCTGTGTTAGTCTGAATCTGAAAAAGCGGCGAGGAGTCCTGTGGCACCTTACAGACTAACCGAAGTGTTGGAGCATAAGCTTTCATGGGCAAAGACCCACTTTGTCAGATGCATGTGACGAAGTGGGTCTTTGCCCACGAAAGCTTATGCTCCAACACTTCAGTTAGTTTATAAAGTGCCACAGGACTCCTCGCCGCTTTAACAGGTTTTGTGTGTTCCCTTTTCCAGTATCTGATTTTTGGATATTTTCGGATACCAGACTATTTGTTTTTTAAGTTTTTCTTGTTACAGACTAACTCAGTTACCCCTCTGAAGGATTTTTTTCAGAGCAGGAACAGGGAATAAAACTGAAAAAAGACAGAAATTGGAAGGGGGTAAATTTTGGTGCCAGCAAATTTATTTTGCCATGGAAAGGAATGTGGGCTATAGTGGTTAGAGAAGGCATTTGCTAGGTTGAACTCCCAAATTCTAGATCTCACTCTGCTGATGACTGCCTGTGTGGTCTTGAACAAACTATTGAGGTATTGTATCCGTTTTACAGAGGTTATCTACCTCAAAGCAGTGTTAGAATTAAGGGGCTTTTTCTTCATTTGCTTCTCCTGCTTTTGGGGGCAACCAGGGCCCAAAATGGACCTTGGCACAAGTTAAAGCAGAGGAAAGGCTGATCTAAGTCATGGCAGGATGTAATGCCCTGACACAAGCTGTTATGCCTGTGAAGATGTGCCAGAGTGCAATGAAGTTCTGTTGTGCCCTCTATACCGAGAGAGTAGCTAGCTATACTGACTTATCACCATGCCAAAAGACGTCCAGCTGCTCCACTGGCTGCTTTGTGCTGCCTAAGCAGTGGAAAGTGGCTGGAATTGGGGCAAAGGATCTGTGTGTGGTCTGTAAAGCCTGAGATGTTTGGTAAAATAGAAGAACAAAATACTGTCACAGAAATGGCGCTTTTTCTTCCTGTCTATTTGATGCTTACAATGCATGAAGAAAACAATTACAAGGGAGGGCTTTAAATATAAATGGTCCAGATTATGCCGCTGGTCCCATACATGAAGGAAGAGCCTACATTTCAGATCTATGGTGTGTATTTATCAAACCATATTGTTTTAGATTGATTTTTTTCCCCTCCAAACATTGCCATTATTGTTATTTTATCCAGGAGACTGGAAAGACCGCTGGCATTATGCTAAATATCTAGCTATTTTTTCCAACCACAGGTATCTCATTGATCCTTGAATGAAATGGTCTCTTTCTATTCAAAATAAGGATTTCTATTGATATTACAATCCAAATAGTACAGCTCAAGTAGTTTATAAAGAGCTTGAGATCCCAAAAGTTAAATGATACTACATTAATTGACCTCCCAGGTCACTACTGAGTCACATACAAAAACATGTAAGCTCCATGCCTCGAGTTTATACTTCATAACTCTGTCCTAATTAGAGCATAGGTGAGAGTTTGGGAAATCTTGACAAGTTTGCATATGAGTTTTCATTTTTCTTGAGCAAAGCTTTTAGGGTAAAAGTTTGAAAGAGTCTTTTTAATAGTGTCCACAATATATGCAAACTTCTGTTTTTGGTGGGCAAACTGTTACATCGGCAGCCAACCCTTTCAAGCTGTCCTCAGTGATGGCAGATGACAGAACAAGAATAAATGGCCTCAAGTTGCAGTGAGGGAGGTCTAGATTAGGGATGTTAAGGACTAGCCTCCACAGTGGCGTTTCAAATGGGCTCCACCTGGCACTGCCATTTTGAAATGCCACGGCGGCATTTCAAAGGGGCAGCGCCGCACAGACTAGCTGACCTTGGGCTCTGTGTGGTTCTGCCCCGCGGCAGTGTTTCAAAGGGGCAGTGGCGCCCTATCGACTAATCGAATTGTCAGTGCAAAAATACATCGACTATTTGATTAGTCAGTTACACGCTACTTAACATCCGTAGTCGAGATTGGATATTAGGAACAACTATTTCACTAGGAGGGTGGTGACTCACTGGAAGAGGTTACCTAGAGAGGTGGTGGAATCTCCACTCTTAAAGGTTTTTAAGGCCCAGCTTGACAAAGCCATGGCTGGGCTGATATAGTTGGAGTTGGTCCTGCTTTGAGTAGGGTGTTGGACTAGCTGACTTCCTGAGGTCTCTTCCAACCCTAGACTTCTCTGATTCTTTGAGTTGTGCATGCCCAGCTTTTCTAAATAGTCCTTAATGTGTTCTTTCATCACTGAGGGCTGCTTACTTCCACCCCATATCATGCTGCCCAATGCAGCAGACTGGGAACTGATCTTGTCTGTGAAGACCGAGCCAAAAAAAACCATTGAGTACTTCAGCTTTTTCCACATCAACTGTCACTGGGTTGCCTTCTCCATTCAGTAAGGGTCCCACACTTTCCTAGATCATCTTCTTGTTGGTATCCTACCTCATAGGCGTGCGCAGCACATTTCATTAGGGTGTGCACCCAAAGAAGTTTTTTTAAATGTACTCTTTGACCCCCATTAGCCACACCCCTGACCCCCATTAGCCACACCTCTGGAGGTAACACTCTCAGGACAAGATGGACACACGACCAGAAGTAAAAGGTGTCATGTGATCCCTCTCTAAGGACTTTTCCCACCATCCTCCTACCAATAGGGATTAGTTTGTCCCCCACCAAACCTCCCTCATGCAACTATCCTGCAGTTGCATTAACCCAATGTGCGTGACATTAACTTGGGGGCGGAGAGGCTGGGGGAAGTGTTCACTCTAAGAGTTTCCTCCCATGAGCAGAATGAATTTTGTGTTGTGCACCAGTACTGAGTTCATGTGGCTTGTTCGGATGTGCCACTGTGGTACCCAAGTTATTAATAAATATCTTATAAACCTCTACCTTTTCCCTCTGCTGCCATGTCTCCTTCCCTTGCTCCATCAGCTCCCCTGGTGCCTGCTGCCCCCAACGTAAGAACATAAGAATGGCCATACTGGGTCAGATCAAAGGTCCATCTAGCCCAGGAGCCTGTCTGCCGACAGTGGCCAGCACCAGGTGCCCCAGAGGGGGTGGGAAAATGATCAAGCGATTTGTCTTGTGCCATCCATCTCCAGCCTCTCACAAACAGAGGCCAGGGACACCATTTCTATCCCTTGGCTAATAGCCTTTTATGGACCTAACCTCCATGAAATTATCTAGCTTCTCTTTAAACTGTGTTATAGTCCTAGACTTCACAGCCTCCTCTGGCAAGGAGTTCCACAGGTTGACTATGTGCTGTGTGAAGAAGAACTTTCGCTTATTAGTTTTAAGTTTGCTGCCCATTAATTTCATTTGGTGTCCTCTAATTCTTATATTATGGGAACTAATGAATAACTTTTCTTTATTCACCCTCTCCACACCACTCATGATTTTATAGACCTCTATCATATCCCCCCTCAGTCTCCTCTTTGCTAAACTGAAAAGTCCCAGTCGCTTAAGCCTCTCCTTATATGGGACCTGTTCCAAACCCCTAATCATTTTAGTTGCCCTTCTCTGAACCCTTTCCATGGCCAAAATATATTTTTTGAGGTGAGGAGACCACATCGGTACACAATACTCAAGATGTGGGCATACATAGTTTTATACAGGGGCAGTAAGATATTCTGTGTCTTATTTTCTATCCCTTTCTTAATGATTCTTAACATCCTATTTGCCTTTTTGACCGCCACTGCACACTGTGTAGATGTTTTCAGAGAACTATCCACGGTAACTCCAAGATCTCTTTCCTGATTTGTCGTAGCCAAATTAGCCCCCATCATCCTCCTCTGCTGTCCTGACTCCTGCCCTTCTCACTGCCCTCAGCCTTCCTGAGACCTGGCCCACTCCACCAGCCCTTCTCTCCCCCCTGTGCCCACTCCTCCAGTAGCCCCACTCTGATCATGTAAACTACCCCTCCTCATCCCCTCTCCTAACACCTCCCTCTACACACCTGCCCTGCCTCTCTCCTCTGGTGCTGGTCCCTCCCCTGCAGGTGTCTGCCCTTCTGCTTCACCCCCAGAATCTCCTGGCACCTGCACCTTCCCTTAGCCCTGCACCCTCCTGGTGCCTCCCCCTTCCCTCACTGCCCCTGCCCCCTTTTTCCCTAATGTCCACCCCCTCACCACACTCTGCCCCCGTTCCCCTCATGCCCCTCTCTGCCCTCACACATGACTTGCTCCATCCCCACCTTTCTCATGCCCACCCCTTCTTTCAAGCTTTCTCCCAGCACCTCTCCCTCCCTCCTCTAGTCCCCAATGCCCTTATCCTCTCCTCTCCCAGCATCACCCTGTCACCCCTCCCACTGACACCTGCCCTCCTGCCCTTTTCCTCATTGTCTGCACTTGGTCCCCTGGCATTTGTCTCTCCTGCACCCTGTCCCTTGGTGCCTTCCCCTTTCTTCTCCTGCCCTGCCCCCCTCCCCTCAGCACAAGCCCCTTCTTTCCTATTTTTCCCCTTCCCCTCCCCAACCTTCTGCCTTCCAGTTTGCAGGGCTGGAGTCTGTGGAGCTGCTCCAGCTGCTGGCCCAGGGCCAGGCGGAAGGTCTCCAAGAGACACATGAGACCGTAGTAACCACAGAGCCCCAACGCTCTGAGCAGGACCTGCACACGGAGGCACCGGAAGCCACATTTATGCTCCAGGTTCAACATCCCACCTGCCCGGGAAATGTAGCTCCCCAGAGCAAGCTGTGTGGGGCCAAATTGGTGATTCCTGGTTGAGTCTGATGCCTGGGGGTGGAGGAGAAGCCCTGTCCCATCCCCTGAGCGTGTTGTGGAGCCGCAACTGGACTCACTCGTGCTTCGCCAGGACCATGCATGGGACTGACAGTGTCCCAGGATCAGCATGTGCCGGGGTCAGTCCCCACACCCCGCTTTCCCCGACCCTTCCCAACCACCACTGCTGCCCCCGACACCGTCCCAGCCACCCCTGCTTCCTGCTGCCCAGTTCTCCTCCTCCCAATCTCCCCTGGCCAGCCCTGCTACCCCCAACACGCCCCCCCCATCTCCTCCAGCCAGCCACACTGCCCCTCCCCCCATCTCCCCAGGCTAGCTACACTGCCCCCGCCGGCCAGCCCCGCCCCCCCATCTCCCCTGCCCCGCCACGCTGCCCCGCCCCTCCCGGCCAGGCCTGCCCCCCTACCGGCTGGTATTTTTTCCCTGGGTGGGCTCTGAGCAGCGGGCCCCCATCATGTGGGCAGCTCCGGAGCCCGGCTACCAGCAGCCCAGCTCGGGGCCGAGCCCAGCGTGCAAGGAGCGGCTGCTACAGCCCTGCCCAGCCAGGCACTCCTTCCGGCACGGGCGAGACTCTGGGGCCCCAGCACTGAGGGGGCAGCTCTCAGGCTCGGAGCGCACGATCGGCCGCTGGGGCGCAGGCAGGCGAGTGGTGCTGGCAAGGCAGGGAGCCCGGCCGCCTCCCTCCCCCTGTGAGCGGCTCCTCTGCCGTCGCCAGAGCCGCACTGGAGACGGCGGCCGGCAGTAGGGGTACAAAGGTGGGGGGGGGCCCACAAGCGGGGAGGGAGAGTTGTGGGGGTGTGCACAGGAGGGGGTGGCCAGCCACAGGGGGCACACAGCTGGTGGGGAGGGGCAGCACTCACCCGAAGGCCTCCCGCATCCTCCACTGGCTTCATGGTGTGCGGCCCCGGCTTTTTAAGTGCCCGGGGCCACCGGAGCATGCACAGCAGTGCCGAGGCGCGCCGGACCGCGCAGCTTCTGATGCCATGGCCGCCGGCGTCTTCTTGTGGGGGCGGAGGGACGGGCTTGCCTGGTCACACCCCTCCTCCTCCAGCAGCCTCCAGCCGGCCAGTCTGCCCCACATTAGGGTGTGCCCAGGCACACCCGGCACACCCTGTGCGCACGCCAACATCCTACCTGCAGAAACCTTTCTTATTATCTTTCACATTCCTTCCTTGCTGCAACTCCAGTTGCACTTTGGCCTTCCTGATTATACCCCGGCATGCTCAAGCAATATTTTTATACTTCTTCCGGGTCATCTGTCCAAGTTTCCCCTTTTATAAACCTCCTTTTTGTGTTTATGTTGACCGAAGATTTCTCTTTTAAGCCAAGATGGTTGTCTGCCATATTTGCTATTCTTTCTGAACATTGGGATGGTTTGTTCCTTCACCCTCAATAAGGCTTTTTAAAAATAGAAAGAGCTACAATTCTATGAATATCAAGCAATACTGACACTTGGGAGGGAATGTGGGGGACATTGATTTTCCTCTGTTGAATTTCTATGTCTATTCTAGAAAAGAGAAAGTCTACAGGATTCCAGAGGAAATCAGCTCAGGAACTGTTGTGGCCAATATAACAGCTAAAGATCCAGATGATGAAGGCTTTACTAGTAGACTTGTCTACAGCATCAGTCCACCTAATATGCATTTCTCCATAAATCCATGTAAGACAAAAAAAATAGTATTTGTCCTTCAATCTGTCTGTGCTTTTTCATACAAATAAAAGAAACAAACCAGGGTTGGGATGCTCCTTTGGCTTCAGTTTTAAATTGTCTTATTTCCATGAGCAGTGAGTGAAGCTGCCTCTTGGGGAGGCAAACCCCGCAGCTGTGGCCCCACCTATACCCCACCCCAGATCTTGTCCCAAGCCACACACCCTGCCCATACCCCCTGCCCTCTGTCCAAGCCACACCCCCTGCCCACTGTCTCCCTTTTCTATTTCCTCCCCCTCCCTGCTCACCCCCTTCCAGAAAAATCCCTGAACCTAAATGTAGCTAATGACATTTGAAAAAAAAAAACCCCGCTCTTCTGCAATTTTTTCTAAGGAAAATGGAGCATGTTTTCCATGGCATTCCAGATTGTGAAGACTGGACATGCAGAAGATACCTAAAATTTGGGAATAAAAAATGTCAGTCACAGGTTTTTTGATACACCTTGAAGTTTGTCAGTGATTTGCAAAAACTTTGTAGTAAGAGCAAGTCAGTTGTCCTGCTGACTATAACATTAAATATTATGGAATACAACATGATACAATTCTTCTGTTTTACATTTTCTTAATGAGTATTCCTAAACCGATTTTATATTTTAAATGTATAAAGTAATGATTTCTGTTTATTACATATTTAATGCACTGAGGCAGACATTTTTAATTAATCAGTCAGAGCAGTTTAGTGTGTTCATAACAAAGTTCATTGCTTTTAGAAAAAAGGAATGCTAATTTATTTTGTGTGATCTCCATAGCAATACACAGGTTTATGAAATTTCACCATATATTTGTTAAACTATTTTTCCAAAGACTTTAGGCATAACAAAGGATTTTATCTCTTACTAAGATACTGATTTTGGTGGAGGGTTCTCTTAAAACTAGTTAATCAAATGAAAGTAAAGAAATGGGAAACTCATTTGCCCAGCTATCTGGAAGAAAAGGGCTGTTGTCCCTTTTAGGGCTCTCTTCAACAGGGGAGTGAAGGGAGAAAGATTACAGGGATGGACAGAAAAGGCAGGAAGACTTTGGAAGCAAGTTTCTTTTTTGTAATATAGTAATTAAAATTAAAATGTGTATTTTAGATAAGGATGGTCTTTTGAAGTTTTTTTTCAATTTTGTGTCTAAAGATCCAGGCATTTAAGGCTAAAGATGAATACTCAAATTGTGCAGCTAAAAACCTATGAAAGGATTTTTAGAGATGTGATTTTTATAACCTTCAGCAGCAAACTAATGAAATGTTTAAAGCAAATTTTAAACCAAGGTACTGTAGACATACATTAATGCACAACTGTTTTTATCAGTAAATCCAGAAACTGATAGTACAGACCTATGGGTTGCCATGTGCATGTTAAATGGATTCATTACAACTTCTGGGTCTTTCACAGGTTCAATATTATGCTAATAGATCAGGCAAGCTGAAAGGCTTTTCACTTTTAAGTACTCACCAGGCTGCAACAGCTTGCTGTGGGAGCTTGCAGGAAGGGTCAGAATAGGGATAAGAGGTGAAAGATTGGGCACTAAGACCCAGGTGAGGCAGTGCCTCCCCTTGCCCCTTATACCCACTGCCCATGCTTATTTCCTTTTGTTGCTGTGCTTATGAAGAAGCAGCATACTTTCTAGAGGGTTAATAAATTCTTAGGGACATGTCTTTGGGTCTGGCTGAGCTTCGCTCAACATGGAAATGAAAAGGGGGGGGGGCAAAAGTGGCTTAAACTCACCTAATCATGGGGGCTGCTTCTCCCCTTCCATCCCCGCCCCCAATGAATTATTGTAGTCTCCCAATCTGCCTCATCTGTGTTGGCTGCAAAATCCTCTGAGGGGCTGTTGTACCAGCTGGAGATTATCAGAGAATACTCCAGCCATCTCCTCTCCGGCCTTCAACATGCACTTTGTCAGGGGTGGGCCGGGAGAAAGTCATGCAGACCTTTATAACAGCCTGGGATTCCTCCAAGAAAGAAGACGCCTTGGTTGCCCTTTTAGGTCAGCTTTATGCCTCTTTGAACCATGGGAGCAACAAAAAGTGGTCAGATCGGGGGGGCAAGGACAGGGCCTTTAATGTCCTTCAAGGTGTAGGCTGAAACCCTCTCAGGGTGAGACCTACCGAAGTGCCATAATTCAAATCCATTATTTTCCCCAGGTGAGACAGCTCAGAAGACTTGGTAAGCTCCTACAACAAGAGAGAAAAACACCTGTGCTCTATTTGCCCTCTGCCATGCATGTCCATCAGATTCTCCTCGAATAATTTACAATGGTGTCAGTGAATGCTACTCTTCTGATCTGGTAGCACTTTCAATCTGGCTGGCGCAGTTGTAAATGACTTCAAAGCACAGTGTAGTGCAGAATTGGGCACAATGACTCATTTTCTTTTTGCTAAATGCTTTGGATTCCCTGTGCTTTTTGGGCTTAGATTGTTACACTCCCCATTAGTACATTTTGAAACACAGACTGGCTGTGTCTAGACTGGCCAGTTTTTCTGGAAAATCAGCCGCTTTTCCGGAAAAACTTGCCAGCTGTCTACATTGGCCGCTTGAATTTCTGCCAGAACACTGACGATCTCATGTATGATCGTCAGTGTTCTTGCGGAAATACTATGCTGCTCCCGTTCGGGCAAAAGTCCTTTTTGCGCAAAGCTTTTGCGCAAAAGGGCCAGTGTAGACAACGTGGTATTGTTTTGCGCAAAAAAGCCCCGATGGCTAAAATGGCGATCGGGGCTTTCTCGCGCAAAAGCACGTCTAGATTGGCCAGGGACGCTTTTCCGCAAAAAGTGCTTTTGCGGAAAAGCGTCCGTGCCAATCTAGACGCTCTTTTCCGCAAATGCTTTTAACGGAAAACTTTTCCATTAAAAGCATTTGCGGAAAATCATACCAGTCTAGACACAGCCACTGTGTATAAACACTCCCTGTCACCCTGTTCTGGTCCTTTGGCTACATAATATGTGGCCAACAAGTTATTCTGTTTGAACAGTGGCAGGTTTAAGAATTTATAAGAAGTGAATGAGTGACGACAGAACTTGGCAACACTACATCATAGATGTGAATGTTTCTTATTTATATTGAAAAGTAACAGAGAGGTAGCCATGTTAGTCTGATCTTGGTAAAACAAAAAAAGCAGTCATGTAGCACTTTAAAGACTAACAAGAGGTTTATTAGGTGATGAGTTTTGGTGGGGCAGACCCACTTCTTCAGATCTTATTCTGAAAGTGAATTGGCATGACCATTATATAACAGAGGGATACGATGAAGAAGTAAACAAATTATACAGTAACAAATCAGCTACACAGAATAGAAGGTGGGGGTGAGGGGGCAAAGAAGAGACAAGGAAGGAGGAAATTGCTTATTGTAAGAGTCAATTAAGTGGCTAATCTGGAGCTACTACGAATATCAAAAGATGGGGAGGCTGTCTTTGTAATGTGTAAGGTAATTATCGTCTAAATTAAGGCCCATTTGGGTGTTGAATTTTAGCATAAATAAAAGTTCTGAAGTCTCCCTCTGTAATCTGGTGTTAAAGTCTCTTTGAAGTAAGACTTATGTTGTCTTGTTATCTGTTTAGGTTTAAGTACCCATTCTCCAGATATCAGAGGGGTAGCTGTGTTAGTCTGAATCTGCAAAAGCGGCGAGGAGTCCTGTGGCACCTTATAGACTAACTGAAGTGTTGGAGCATAAGCTTTCATGGGCAAAGACCCACTTCATCACATGCATCTGATGAAGTGGGTCTTTGCCCACGAAAGCTTATGCTCCAACACTTCAGTTAGTCTATAAGGTGCCACAGGACTCCTCGCTGCTTTTGCAGATTCTCCAGATACTTAATGATGCTCTGTCTCACACCCCCCCTTCCTTTTTTCTTTTTCTCCCCCCTCCCCTTCCCCTCTCCTATTTATTTCGAGTTTTCATATCCCCTACTCATAACTCCGGTCATCTGAAGAAGTGGGCTGTGCCCACGAAAGCTCATGATACCATCTACATGTTTTGTTAGTCTATAAAGTGCTACCAGACCATTTGTTGTTTTTAGGTCTTTAAGGGAATGGCCAGTTTGGTTGAAATGTTGGCTAACAGGTTCCCCTGTGTGGAGATGTCTGGTTTGTGAGCATTGAGTCTCTGGCGAAGTGACTGACCAGTTTGTCCAATTTACATCGCAGAGTCTATAAAGTGCTACCAGACCATTTGTTGTTTTTTTCTGTAGCAGACTAACTCGGCTATCCCTGGAAGCACAGGGAAACCTGTTAGCCAACATTTCAGCCAAACTGGCCATTCCCTTAAAGACTTGACAACATGCCCTTACTTCAAAGAGACTTTAACACCAGATTACAGAGGGAGACTTCAGAACTTTTACGCCTCAGTCTAAACAAAGACATTAATTATCTTACCCATTACAAAGATAGCTTTCCCAATTATCACCTCTAATATCATTAGCTCACAGACATTTACCTCCCCCCCTCATCCCCCTTCTGTTCTGAAATTTGATTTGTCCTTTTCATATGTGTTCATTTTTTTGATTGTATCCTTTGGTATATATGGTTGTGCCAATTTTCTTCCACTATTTGATCTGAGGAAGTGGGTCTGGCCCACGAAAGCTCATCACCTAATAAACCATCTTGTTAGTCTTTAAAGTGCTACATAGTCCTGTTTTTTGTTTCAGCTACACCAGACTAACACGGCTGCATCTCTATCACTATTCCCCACCTTTCGATATTCGTAGTAACTTCAGATTATTCACTTAATTGACTCTTACAATAAGCAATTTCCTCCTTCCTTGTCCCCTCGCCCCCACCTTCTATTCTGTGTAGCTGATTCATTACTGTATAATTTGTTTACTTCTTCATTGTATCCCTCTGTTATATAATGGTCATGCCAATTCACTTTCAGAATATGATCTGAAGAAATGGGTCTGCCCCATGAAAGCTCATCACCTAATAAACCATCTTGTTAGTCTTTAAAGTGCTACATGACTGCTTTTCTTATTTATATGTAGATCTAGAGCAGATGAAAAATACTGCCTTGAGAGCCCTAAAAAATGAAGTCCTCTCTTTAGCCACAAAATAGGGACAGCATGAACATTAGCAGTGCACACGTCTCAACAATACACTGCAAATGTGCCTCACCCCTGACTTACAAAGATCCCTACTAGGGCTGAGAAGGTAGTCAGTCTCTGTGCCTGCTCGGTCATTGGCCTCTTTGCTGTGGCTGTCAGCCAGGAGGGCAGGGGACTGGACTCGATAACCTCTCGAGGTCCCTTCCAGTCCTAGTATTCTATGATTCTATGATATTTTTGTGCTGTGGGCACTTACCTGCTAAGGGTTAGATAAAATGCATCAGTTTATTTCAGATCACTAAACAAACAACAGTTACATGGAGGTTGGGAATGGCTTCATATTTACCACCAGTTCCCTGAGCCATCAAGTCCTTGAGGAGAACATTACATTTAAATGTGACTGCTTGTCATTTCCTTTCTTGTGGTGAATATCTAACCCCTCAATTCTTTTCTCTTAGTAACTGGTGCAATTTACGTGGCTAGGCAAATAGATAGAGACGCTGCTCCTCTACGCCAACATCCTAACATCTCGTTGGTTATTCATGTGGAGGACAGTCCCAGTGGTGGGCAAACGAATGAAATGGAGATAACAGTCACTATCGGAGATCTCAATGACAACCCACCAGAATGTAACTTGTACAACTTCAGGTATGAAGCTACTCACACTGTGCCTAGCTGATATGATGGGGTCAGTACTTGATGTAGGGCACCCCAATTAAGCACCCAGAACCTGAATCTATGTGTTTCATATCGGCTTCTACTGGTAAGTGCTGATTATGTCCCTTCCAATACAGGGCTCAAACATCCTGTTGTTTCGAGTTGGAATATTGGGACCAAAACATCTGTGCCAAATCAGGGGTTTATTTATCTCTTTCCCTCATTTAGGTGCCAATCATGACAGTACTGAGGGTCCATATACTCTATATAATTAAAAGCGGAATCATTTCTGTTTAGAATAGGAGCAGACTTTTCACCTCTCATTTCATGTTAATTTATTAAATGGGAGCATGCTACGTCGTCGACTTTCAGACCATTCTGGCTATTAATTTTAACCTTTTCCCTCTTCTTTTTCTACTCCCTTACTTCGTTTGCTCTCTTCATGTTCTTGCTAAAACAAAAGGAAAAACTATGTAGCACTTTACCTCTCTATTACTATTCATGTTCTTGGTTTGCAAACTCTTCAAGGCCCTTATAGGCATTTGATGTGCAGCAACTACCACATGGCAAACACTACAAATTACCATCAGTCCTGCTAACTTTCCTGCCGTGGGTGTGTGGAGAAGCTGACAGAGGTAGGATTGAAGGATTTGGAATTTTTCACAATCAATGGGGCTGATCCACCATGTTATTCCATTTTTGTTCTGTTGTCAGTAGAACTTGGAGAACATATTCACACAGCTTATGTGCAGGAATAAAAAGTAGCTTTGGTCAACGTGGAACAATTCATGAATTTGCAGTTTTAATGAAATAAAGATTTTGGCTGGGTGGCTGGAGTCACGAGGAGATTTTGGCATTATTTACAAAACTAACACAGGAGGAAAAAGCTCCTTTGTAATATTTAGCCCAGTGATTAAGGTATGCACCTGAGATTTGCAACACTCCTCCCCTCCAAGTCACTACAATTTTTCAGTTTTGGTTTGACACAAACTGAATTTTATACCATGATTTTTCAGAACTGACCAGGAGACTGAAAAATCAGCTATTCACACACTTCCAGTTGTGAGGCTCATTGTATATATTTTTATCAAATCTTTTCAATCCATATTTAAAAGACCCAGTCCTGTACCTTTCTAATTGTGAAACTCTACCTAGGATCAGCTCCCTACCTAGGGAGCTGTGTCTGAACAAGGACTACAGAGCTGGATCTCAGGGCCTGGTTCTGATCTCACACCCAGTTTTATATTAGTCTAAGTCAGATCATTTCAGAGGTGTCACTCTTGAGTTGTAACTGAGAGCAGGATCGGCCCTACTCGCTTTGCTTTTATTAATTCCGTGCTGCTGTTTTTAAAACTAATAGAATCAGACTGACAGGGAAGAAACTCACCAGTCACTTCTGTCATTAGATTGAACTCCTAGATATTTATTCATTCTTTCACGAAATGAGAGAATAGCTCTTTAATTAAGCATATTGAAAACACCAGAATAGCATAGAGTAAGATGGGAAATCAGCCCAGCTTATTTAATGACAAGAAAACATTTCTCTCTAAATTGAGACATTTATATTGATCTGAACAATTTACTTTAGGTTCCAAGGATGGCACAAAGCAGCCAGTTAGGAAGAAACCCTGTAGTTATGAGGAACAGGGGTGACTGGTGAAGAAAGGTGCAGTGGAGGATTAGCCATGACAAGGGTGCAGTGGAGGCACCAGCCATGAGACTGCCTCCTCCCCACATCAGTGGGGAGGAGGGAAACAATGTCCCCTCTACCTCAGGGCCTGCCCCTACCCCGCCTCTTCCCCCAATCTTCCTCTCCCAGCGATGTGGCCCAAGGGATTAACGGGAGTCTGGCGCTGGTCTCTAGGGTCAGGACCAACCACACTCATCTGCGGCGGCGGGAGGAAAGTGGAAGAATGCAGCTCTGCTCCCTGGCTGCTGGCACATTTCTCTGCTTTCTGCTGCTGAGTGTAGGGAGCGATGCTCCCCCGAGTGATGTGCCAGCAGTGGGGGAGAAGAGCCGCATTGCTCTGCTCCTCCCCAGGGCTGTCGGTGAGTGTGGGAGGGCCTGACCCCTGCTGCCGGGGTGCCCCCCGCTAGTCCCTCGAGCCACTCAGAGGCTCTGGCCCCTTGCCCCTCCTGCCTGTGGCATTGGGGAGGGGGCACGTGGCCACCCAAACCCCTCTCATGCCTTACCAGTGATGAGGAATCTCCTCCATCTGTGTTTTTAAATATTGTGAACCTTACCCTGTAGCTCACTGGGACATTTTGCACAGATTCTAGGGCCAAAAAGGACCAATTTGACCATCTAATCTCACCTCTTACATAAAACAGGCCATAAATAATTCCTTGAAATTATTCCTCTTTGAACTAGAGGGTGTCTTTTAGAAAAAATCCAATCTTGATATAAAGTTGTCAGTGATGAAGAATCCACAATGACCCTTGGTAAACTGCTCCAGTGGTTAATTACCCTCCCTGTTAAACTTTACACCTTATTTCCAGTCTGAATTTGTCTAACTTCAACTACCAGACACTAGCTTGAAGAACCCATTATCAAATATTTGTTCCCCATGTAACTTACCTACCACAGTCAAATCATCCTTAGCCTTCTCTTTCTAGAGCTCAATAGATAGGTCTCCTCAAGTTTAATCACTATAAGGCATTTAAGCATTCACATGTCTTTTCTGTGTACCCTTCCCAATCTTCCCAATTTATCAACATTCTTCTTCAATTGTAGATGGCAAAACTGGACACAGCCTTCAGTAGTGGTCATAAGAACATAAGAATGGCCGTACTGGGTCAGACCAAAGGTCCATCTAGCCCAGGAGCCTGTCTGCCGACAGTGGCCAGCACCAGGTGCCCCAGAGAGGGTGGACCGAAGACAATGATCAAGCGATTTGTCTCCTGCCACCCCTCTCCAGCCTCTGACAAACAGAGGCCAAGGACACCATTTTATCCCCTGGCTAATAGCCTTTTATGGACCTAACCTCCATGAAATTATCTAGCTTCTCTTTAAACTCTATTATAGTCCTAGCCTTCACAGCCTCCTCTGGCAAGGAGTTCCATAGGCTGACTACACGCTGTGTGAAGAAGAACTTTCTTTTATTAGTTTTAAACCTGCTACCCATTAATTTCATTTGGTGTCCTCTAGTTCTTCTATTATGGGAACTAATAAATAACTTCTCTTTATCGGCCCTCTCCACACCACTCACGATTTTATATACCTCTATCATATCCCCCCTCAGTCTCCTCTTTTCTAAACTGAAAAGTCCCATTCTCTTTAGCCTCTCCTCATATGGGACCTGTTCCAAACCCCTAATCATTTTAGTTGCCCTTTTCTGAACCCTTTCCCAGGCCAAAATATCTTTTTTGAGGTGAGGAGACCACATCTGTACATAGTATTCAAGATGTGGGCATACCATAGTTTTATACAGGGGCAGTAAGATATTCTGGGTCTTATTTTCTATCCCTTTCTTAATAATTCCGAGCATCCTATTTGCCTTTTCGACTGCTGCTGCACACTGTGTGGAAGTTTTCAGAGAACTGTCCACGATAACTCCAAGATCTCTTTCCTGATTTGTCGTAGCCAAATTAGCCCCCATCATACTGTACGTATAGTTGGGGTTATTTTTCCCGATGTGCATTACTTTACACTTATCCACATTAAATTTCATTTGCCATTTTGTGCCCAATCACTCAGTTTGGTGAGATCTTCTTGGAGTCCCTCACAGTCTGCTTCTGTCTTGACTATCCTAAACAGTTTGGTATCATCTGCAAACTTTACCACCTCACTGCTTACCCCTTTCTCCAGATCATTTATGAATAAGTTGAACAGGATTGGTCCTAGGACCGACCCTTGGGGGACACCACTAGTTACCCCTCTCCATTCTGAAAATTTACCATTTATTCCTACCCTTTGTTTCCTGTCTTTTAACCAGTTCTCAATCCAAGAAAGGACCTTCCCTCTTATCCCATGGCCATGTAATTTACACAAAAGCCTTTGGTGAGGGACCTTGTCAAAGGCTTTCTGAAAATCTAAGTATACTATATCTACTGGATCCCCCTTGTCCGCATGTTTGTTAACCCCTTCAAAGAACTCTAATAGATTAGTAAGACAGGATTTCCCTTTATAGATACCATGCCAAATATGTCAGCTCTACTTCTGCTTAAGATTCCCCTGTTTGTGCATCCAAAGATCACATTTGCTCTTTCAGCTATAGCATTACACTGGGAGCTAATGTTCAGTTATTACTCCCTTGACTCCAAAGTCTCTCTCAGAATCTCTGCTTCTCAGACTGGAACCCGACATCCAGTAAATAAATCCCAAAGAGTCTATGTCTCAAAGCACCAGCTACTCCCATCTTGCCTGACAGATACAAGGCTGCTCAAGTAGTATTGAGTGAAGTGTCTAGAGCTGACTTTATTCCACCTCATCCCTGAAAGCAACAAGGAAGTAGGGAGATGGAGGAGCTATCGTGGGAAATAGAATTGCAGAAAACTGAAGCATAATTGTGAATCAGGTTCTTGACATTGCATTCTAATGGGGTATCAGGGTCTTCCATCAATATAGTATGGCATTGTCAAGACGACGCGACTATCACAACAGAACATCTGGAGCTCACTCTGCAACTTTATGGTTGTCTTCTATTCCTTTTCTGGAGGACATATCTCTTCAGTTCTGCAAAACTGATTTGATGTATAAGAATTGCTTTGATCGAGGTTTATCAGAACCAGTTGACAGATCGTTGGTTATTATAGGTAATTTAACTGGAAAAATATCACAAGGTGCATTCTGAAAGGAAAGCACATGTTGCTGGATAAGGGCCTATGATGGCATAAGATTACTTTCAAATTGTCATAGGCCCTGATCCAACAAACATATGCTTTACTTTTAGCTTGCAAGTAGTCTTATTAATTGTAGTCATATACCAATTTCAATGGGACTAATCACATTAGTAAAATTAAGCATATACTTAACTATTTTATTCAGAGAAGAAAAACCAACGCCATATATCAATTAAGGAGCAAATGAAGTAGCATGCCTCAGCATGTAAATAGTTTGCTGAAATGCAAATGTTTAAAGGATACTAATTTGAGGTGGATCAAATTGAGACCCTAAGGCTGATTCTAAAGTTAAGGGTGTTTCAAAATTTTGGTTTGAGTTCTCTCAATAGCTTCCAGCTCTGCTCCTAAAAGTTTGGGGTGTTGGAATCTTGGGTTTGAAAAATATCTGGAAGTCAATATGCAGTACACTTCAAAAGCTATTAAGAGGAATGTTATGAAAAGGCATGATGGGAAACATGTTTCTTTTTGACAGATTTGAGGTATATGAAACAGACTCCACTGGGATACTTCTCCTTGACCTGAAAGATCGCTGCCAGGATATGGATGTTGAACCACCAAATAATGAATTTAACTTCACTGGATTGTCTGGAGTTGGAAGTAACAGATTTACACTGAATCCATCTGGCTCTGGAAGAATTGTGGTTAGTTAATTGTTTTATTTTAGGGTGTCTGATTAAGGGATTTTCTAATACCCAGGTTTCATTATCCTTTCAGGAAAAATTGTTATTCACATTATGTCTATTTAAATTGTTGATGAAATGAGTATATGATTTTTTTTTTGTGAGAATGGTCTTTAGGGTTTCTAGATATCATAACCCATAATTACTCTTTATTCTAAAATTGGAAAGAATGTTTCTCCCCAGCTTTAACCAATCATAGACTTGTTTGAAATCTTTTTAATGAGGGTGGGAGGCACATAGGAATGAGTTTCAAAGCGCTATATTGACATTCATAGTTTAACACTGATATGGAGGCATAACAGGAGCCACAAGGGAACTCTGGGTCAGATGTGTGTGGGTGGGGAGGGCACTGCTGCAGGGAAACTAGCAGTGGTGTGAGAGACCCCCCCCCAGCCTGCTGCTTCCTTCCCCTGGCTTCTTCCAAGGGGCCACTGGCAACAGCACATGCCCTGTGCACTTCCCTGTGTCCACTGAGGGGCAGTAGGACAGGCACAGACACACCAGTAGCCCACCTGGGAGCATGCCTGCCTCCCCTATAGTGTGCCCCCGGCTGGCCCAATTAGCCTGTTTGCCTCACCTGGCTGCACACACCGGGTTGCCAGTGCCAGCCTCCAGCAGGAGGCCGGCTGGGAGAGCGCACTGCAAGCTGCACTGCTCTAATCAGAGAGCCTCAGACAGCTCTTGCAAGAGCAGTGCTCCAGGGCACACTGCCTTACTTTCACCTCTGCACCTAGCCAGCTTGTTACACACACTTGGAACTAAAGATCAAAAGGTCAAAGCTTTCTGCTACACACAGCGTAGGCCCCTTACACATTTAGCTAAGGAGAATGAATCCCCATGGCTGTAATGGAACTAGGAATTATAGCCGGACACCAGAGTGTGAATTCAGCCCAAGAAGGCAACAGTGCAGGGGTGGGGAACCTCACGCCTGGGACTGCATGTGGCCCCAGCTTGCCTGGATCCGGCCCCAGAGGCTCAGATGTCCCCCCTAGCACTGGGGAGTCCATACTGTCATTCCAGCCCCCTCCCATCCCACTGCAGAGCTGCACACAAAATCTAATAGGCTGGGCCCTCCTAGGCTCTGGTGTGCGAGGGGAATGTGAGAAGTGGCTTTCTCCTTCTCAGTCAGGTACCACGTCAGTGAGGGGTGGGGTTTTGTTTTTGTTTTGTTTTTTTGTTTTGCTTTTCACTTGTGTGCAGCCCCTGACTGATTTTCCTTTGAGTCAGTGGCCCCCAACCCAAAAAGGGTTCCCCACCCCTGCAATCGTGTGTGTACTTAGCCAGCATATTGACAGACAGAGCACTGGAAATCATTGTTTGCTTGGTGTGTGATGTGACTTTATGTAATGAGGTAAATATACAGTTTTCTTTTCTTAATCTAGTTGACTGGAGATTTGGATTTTGAAAATCCAGCTAATCTAGCAGTTGAGAAATATACTTTGACTACTGTGGTGCAAGATATTGCATGGCCTTACTATACTAGCAAGTATCCCTTTTATTTTTCTTTGAGATTTTTTCCTATGCCGTTACTGCATAGAAGAAGAAATGTTATAAAAATTACGTTTATGTTCAGACATTTTCATAACCATACTTAACCATTCATTTATCTTCCATTATGTTTCCAGATAATATCTACATTTACATCAGAATAATGGCGGTAAATGAGTTCTTCCCAGTCTTCAGTTGCTCATCATATGTATTTAATGTTTCAGAAATTACTCGAGGTACAGTAAGAAAAAGCTATCCTAAGGTTGTTACACTGTAGAATAATCATCTTGGGGCAACATTATATATTAGTTTGTATTACAATAGTGCCTCAAAGCCCCAGCCAAGATCAGGGCTCCGTTGCACAACCTCAATGCACAGACAATATAAATGGACAAAACAGGCGAAGGTTGGGAGAAAGGATATATTATTATGCCCCCTTTCACAAATGGGGGAAGAGAGATTAAGTGACTTGCCAAAGATTATGTAGTAATTCTATGGTAGAACCAAGAACTGAACACACAGCTCTTGGGCAAGATTCTCGCTCCCATTGTGGCCATTTTACACTCTTTAAAGGGGCACAAAAAGGGCCAAAAAGGCTTGGTTCAGCTGAGAAGGATTCCCCTGCCTCAGGGATCCCTTGAAACCTCTGTCGTAGTGGGGGTGTCATCAGGCTGACACTTCAAGTCCCAGGGCAACATGTTAGGCACCATCCACTCCCACCTAGCAGAACAGTATATAGAAGAAAACACAGCTGGACTTGCACTCGCTTGGGGGTGGGGGAAACTCATTGGCTATGTCTACACTACGCATTTTGCTGAAAGAGACAATGCAAATGAAGCGAGGTTTCGCATTTTCTCACGCTTCATTTGCATAATCTCTTCCAATCCATTTTTGCACAAGAGGTTTTTGCACAAAAATATGCAGTATGGACACGTCTGTTTTGCGCAACCCCCCCTTTTAGCGCAAGATCCTTATGCCTCTTGGGATTGGCATAAGGATCTTGCGCAAAAAGGGTTTTTTTGTGCAAAATGGACATGTCCACACTGCATGTTTTTGTACAAAAACCTCTTGCGCAAAAATGGATCAGAAGAGATTATGCAAATGAAGCGGGAGAAAATGCTAATCCACACTTCATTTGCATTGCCTCTTCCGGCAAAACGCATAGTGCAGACATAGTTGCTGTAAGGAAACTGCTTGGGCTATAACAAAAAATTGCTGGTTAAACCATCTTTGCAAAAACTTTCAAGCATGAAATCTCCCACTCATGCTGTTGGACAGTTTCTTGCACATCTTTTAAATGGCCTGCCTCAGCTTCCCCTGAGATCTCCCACTGCCTTTTCTACCTCTCCCTGTCAGATGTCCCTTCCAGCTTCTCTGCACTTTTTGTAATGCAGTTACTTCTAAGCAGCTTCTGCAAGGAGCATGTCTACCACCTATGTGTTTACAATATCCCTTACCTGAAACTTTACTTAACTCTGGCTTTTAAAATCTTTTTACTTTGAGGGTATAGTAACTGAGATGGACAGAGAGTTTCATCAGGAATATGGAGGATTTTTTGGAGGGAGGAGGTAAAAGATGGAAATGACAACTTTTTGTGGGCATTTTCACTGGATTTAAAAGGGCCAGGTTCTTTCTAGTTTGTGCAGCAGTTTTATCAGCCAATTTTCATTGGTTGTGGAAGTTTTCTATTATAATATGTTACTAAACCGAGCTTAAATTGGAAGCAGCAAAAATGTAAAAGTGAAAACACCCCCGAATATAAACTATCATCTTCAGGGCTGTAACAAGGGCGAGGCGAGTGATGCACTTGCCTCCGGTGCATAGCTGAGAAGGCGAAAAAAAAAAATATAGAAAACTCATTATTTTAAGACGGCTACTTATTTTAAAGACAGAGCCGCTTCCCTCCCATGCTCATTAGCATCGGCCGGCCTGCAGTTTACATGGCAGGCTGCACGTTGCCGCTCTGCGATCCAACAGTCACCAGCCCTGGAGGCCGCCCAGCGCGTCAGCTGCTTCTGAGTGGCGTGGGAGGCCAGGCACCGGCTCAGCCGCACCAAGCACCACTGTAAGGTGCTCTAGCGCAGTTCCCAGGCACAGGGCCAGGGAAGAAGGGGCTCGGATTGCCCTGCACAGGGGCAGAGGTGCAAGGGGTGAGGTGGGGGTGTCAGGCAGGGAGCCAGGACTCCTGGGTCTTGTCTCATCTCTGCCAGGGGAGTGACTTTAAGTCTTAGGGGTATGTGATTAGAGCTGCGGGTCTGGGAGCTACGATCCCTGGGTTCTCTGGGTGGGGGTAGTGAACAATATTAATTTCAATGCAATTATTGATGAGTTTGCCTCATTAAAAGCATGCAAAGTACAATTATAAACAAATACCTAATAATACCTGACATGGTGATATTTTATAATTATATGTATACTAGCTGGAGTTACCCGGTGTTGCTCGGGAAAGTTGATATAACTGAGGTGAGGAGCCTGAGGGGAGGGAGGGGGAAAGGAGCCGCGCGCCTGCCACTGGCGCGCAAGCCCACCCTCCACTTCCTTGTCCCTCTGCCGGCCTTAGTGAGTGACTGTCCCCACCGCTCCCCTCGGGAAGTCGCTTTTCCCCGCACTGCCAAGCTCCGTGCAGCCCCGGGGAGAGGCATCAGTCTCTCATCTCTTCCCTCCCACAATACCTTAAAACCTTCTCCTGGATGAAAGATTATCTCATGCAAAGTTTGGTTGCGGTAGCTCTTATAGTGTCCAAGTTATTAAAGCACAAACATACAAACATTCTCCTTTATATATTACTAGCTGGACTTACCCGGTGTTGCTCGGGAAACCGGAGGAACAAAATTTAGAAAAATTTAGGAAAGGAGGGGACCCTGAGCCAGGGGACCCCCAGACCCTGGGGGCTGATGCCTCTTGGCCCACACCTGACCCTCTGAGAGCAGCAGGACCCTCCTCCCCCCAGGACCGAGCAGCCAGCCCCCAGGAGAACAGTACACAGTCATGCGGCCAGTAGCAAGGGGACTTCTCTTTCCAAGGTTGGCTCAGGGATCCACCGGCGCTGCCTTGGCAAGCAAAAGCTCAGAGCTCACATCTAACCCTGATGGCTGGAACCAGACCCAGAAGAGCCCCACTCACAGTACGAACAGCAGCCGGCTGACTTCACAGCAGTGTAACCCATTGAGGGTTTAACCCAGCCTCTCCGCCCTGCGCTGCAGCAGGCACACTGATTCCTTCTGCTCGGATACGCCCAGCGAACTGAGCAGAAAGGCTGGCAGGGTTTGGTTTTGGTTTCCGGGGTGGGGGGTGGCATCCCTGCTCTCCCCGGGTCCACCTGAGGCGCGCCTGCGCCATGAGGGCGGTCCTCCGCACGCCGCCTCTGCGCGAGCGCCACAGGCCCAGAACAGCGGCGGCCTGGGACCACATTGCTGCCGATGGAGCTAGTGGGGGGGGCCAGGGGAGAGTGGGGCCCCCATCACACCCTCCCACAGTACCTTAAAACCTTCTCCTGGATGAAAGGTTATACCATGCAAAGTTTGGCTGCGGTAGCTCTTATAGTGTCCAAGTTATTAGAGCACAAACATACAAACATTCTCCTTTATATATTAGATAGAAGATATGTATTAATTGATTGTTTATGCAGATCTCATAACTATAATAAACAAACATTGTGTTATTATTATTATTATTTATGTATTTTCCCTTTTTCTATTAAATAACTACTATTAATATATATACACGAGGGGGCGCAATTTTATATTCTTGCCTCAGGCGCAAAATTAGCTAGTTATGGCACTGATCGTCTTTATAAAATCCAGTCTTCCACCGCACGCTGCAATGGTTCCCTGCCTCCCGCTGACATATTGCATTTTTAAAAATGACCCACACATTGGGACTGTGGAATCTGATATTTCTCTAACAGTGTTGAGACACACATGACCCATTGGCTACATGTAAAGCAGAAGTGTAACTCACCAGCAGCAAGCCCCCTCATAGGCTTATTGCTCATCCCTGCTTTAGTACCACATATGAAAAATCATATATGGGGGAACTGATAGCAAAATATGGGAAACTTTTGGATTTCTTACCCCTACTCTTTTTCATAGTTTTTTAAAAAAAGAAATAAAACAAATCTGAAGACTTGTTTATACTGAGAAATTATTTCAGATTAAGGTAGCGTGTGAACTTCGTGCACAGATTCTATTCCTGATGAACTCCTAGTGTGGACACTCTCATTCCAGAATAAGAGTATCTTTGGAAATGTGTTAAGCTAATTTGAAATAATAGACTATTATTCTGGAATCTACACCAGGAGTTAACCTGGAGTGACAATTCTGGAATAATATCTTGTTAAAACAAGTTCTAAATTAGAGTTATGTCAAAATCTGCCTACATTATTTGAATGAAAAAATTCACTTAGGATGAGCCTTACTGGCCTTATATTTCCTGTTGTATGTAACTTTATATAAATGTTATGTATGTGAATGTTAAGTTAACATGACTCTTCTTTTCAGCTGGATCCAGCATTGGAAAAGTGAGTGCAACGGACCAGGATTTACCATTTACTGGAATCACCTATTCCATTATAGCTGGAGGAGGTACCCTTTCTTATACAAACGTATTTTGGATAGACCCAAATGAAGGAAATCTGCAGATTATTGCTACATTAGACTATGAAACAACGCAGAGGTACATTCTCACAGTGCAAGCTTCTGACACAGAGAAGCTTGCTACAGTCTCCGTGAGTAAAATGTTATCACTTCTGTAAATGCCTCCCCTAGCTGAGACAAAATGTACTCTATGTCCATGATCAACCCAAGACCTTTGCATAGCTTAGTGATATTTGCATCACTGAAATGGTATTAGGCCTGTGGGCAGGCCCTCTACACAGGGCTGAATTTCACACAGAGGAAGGATACAGTGGGAGGGAGCAAGGAGTTCAGGTATTAAAAAAAAAAAAAGGTTGTATTTTTATTCATTGCTTTGTCTTTAAACATCATCTTTTATCTGATCACTATGCATTCTTGATATTTTAGATGGGCAGTAAGAGAATTTTCTGTGTATCCACAAAAGCTGTGAAGGGCTTGTTGATACATACAGCAGCATGTTGAGTACAGATACTGCAGGCCCAGCTAGGCTGGGTATAAATTGCTGAGTGGACCTTGAGGCACAGCTTAAGCGAGTGAAGTGTGCCCGGCACTCCCTTGAATCTAGGGTAGATACTGCGCGTGCCTTTCTACATGCCCAAGCAAGGCCTCCCATGTTTCGACTGCTATTTGTAGCAGTGTAGAGTACTGCTGGCTCCCTGGGGCAGGAGTCTTTCCCCACCACAGCAAAAAGATGAAGCAGTGGGGAAAGGCTCCAGCATCTTCCTGTTGCCCGAGCCTCTCTGCTGCTTCCCACCTCCCAGACCCTTTCCTTGCAGTGAAAGGCCCTGGCAGTGAGGAGGTGCCGGAGCCTTTCCCCAGTGCTGGAGTCTTTCGCTGCCATATGTAGCTACACACCAAAGTAACAAGTATGGCTGCAGCCTGCTTTTCAACTGTGGTGTATCCCTACATGTGTAGTGCCTGGATTCCACATGCCACCATAAGAGTTTACATACACTTACATTCACTCCTGATGTGTTTCAGAGAACATCAGACTTCTGTTCCTTTTATGGATAACATCTCCCTCCACTCCATTTTTTGCATTACACTTGATTTTGACAGTACATGCTGCATTGTCACCAAGATTTTAGGCCCAATTCTCCATTCCAGCCAAGAGTTACTTGGTGAACGATCAAGGGCTGGGGGAGAATACTTACCTGCTCATACTTCCTCATCTCCACATGGGAAAGGGTTGATCTACAGGAGGAGGGTTCCCTTCATGCATGGAACAATCCCTGAATTATTACTAAATGTACAGGGAATCTTAATTAACATTTGTGAAGCACTTTGAGAATTTTAGGAGAATGGCTATCTCTAATTAGTGTACAGTATTATTTTCCATTCTGAGTATGACATACTATAGGCAATTCAAAAGTCCCACATAAAAGAAAGTGCAATGTTAGAACATAATTTGCCTTAAGGAATTGGAGTTTTAAAGAAACATTGGTCACAACATGAGTTCATGAGCTCTTGAACATTAACATGTCTGAGGCAAAAACTAGATTAATGGACCTTCCCTATTGCTCATGTTCAACTACTGTTGATAAAAAGAATGAAGAATAAATCTTACTCTGGCACAGCACAGTGGGAGAATCTCATTTGATCAGCTGGATTTCTCTTTCAGGTAACCATCAATGTTCTTGAAGAAAATGATGAAAAACCAGTTTGTTCAGCCAATACCTATTCGTTAGCAATCCCAGTAGACCTGGCTGTTGGGACCAACATAGAGGGTTTCAGGATAGAATGTGTTGATCGCGATTCTAGTCCTAGATCTTTCCGGTACTTCATTAATTCAGGTACTGCACTTGTTGACTCTTGAATATCATTCTTGTATAGCTGGTGCACAGGGAAAATGCTTTGCGATAAACTATCCACTGGATTTTGTGAAAAAGTCTAGGACATGTTACATGATAGGCACTTTAGAAAGAAAGTAAAGATTAGCTAGCTAGAGTTTCCAGTTACATTAATGGCAAAACACACACTGACTTGACTAAAGTCAGCCAGGCTGCTATTACTCTTGTACACAGGGACAAATTGTACTTTCAGTTATAATGGGGTAAACCTTGAATAACCCAGAGGACTTAATGGAATTCCAGTATTTCAGATTTTTATCCATGTAACAGAGTGGAATTTGGAGCACTGCTCCGAGCTGTTCTACATGCGGATAAAAATCCACACACCTGAATGACATTGTTAAGACAATCTAAGACCCTATGTAAACAGCACTAGGTTGTTGGGAGACTTCTTCTGTTGACCTACCTACTGTGTCTCAGGGAGGTGGATTAGCTACGCCAACCGGAGAAGCCCATTGCCATAAGCATTGTCTACAGTGAAGCGCTACAGCAGCATAATTGTGCTGCTGTAGTGTTTTAAGTGTGGACAAGCCCTAAATTATGTTGATGAGCCAGAATAGCCCAGGATTGGGAGACCCTAAAAGGTGTTTTAAAGCCACCTTAATCCCCATCCCAGGCTGTAAGTTCTGTGCTGTGTCTAGTGAAGGTGTAGCACAGTATCTCATGCACAGTTGTAAAGATCAGCTCATTCAGATACTGAGAGGATCTCCTGCAATAGCCCCTAGCATTAACCCTTCTGCAAAAGTCTGATCTCAGAGGTATGTCTCACTGAAGGTGCTTATCTCCTACCTTTAGCACTTCAACTATGGTGTCACTGTATATCACATCCTAGGAATCAAGTTTTAGGAGCTAGAGTCACGTCATAGAATGGATCAGTGCTAACGCTGCTGGAGCACAACATCCTTTTCAGTGGTTTCTGAAGGCAGTGCTGTACAGTCAAATTGCAGAAATAAGTGAAATCAGTGGCCCTTTTTACATCAGTATTTTGTGTTTTGTTTTATTTTGTTTTGTTTTTTGCTTTCACTTCTAGGTAATGTGAATAATCATTTCATATTTTCACCAAGTTCCGGCTCCAATGTCTCTGAGTTGATTCTAGCATCTAGATTTGACTATGACAGTGGTTTGGATACGATCTGGGACTACAGACTGCGAGTCTATATAACAGATGACAATTTGCTGTCAAGTTCAAACAGAGCTACAGCCTTCATTGAAACCGGGACAGTAACATTAAGCATCAAAGTTATCCCGAAACTGACTACTCCCATCACTACTACAGTAAGTTCACTGAAATCCTGAATCTTCATCTTAATTCTATAGCTGTTGCATGAGTGTGTCTATGTGGGACAATTAAAAAAAATGAGGGTAAGCGCACTCAAAAGAACAAAAGAATTACTGAGAGTCCAACGGTAAGCATCTTCCACTTACAGTGAAGTCAATGGGAGATAGGGAGCTCAGTGTCTTGCGGGATTGGACCCATATACAAACTCGTAACGTTTATTTTTATTTCACTTTTTACAACAAAAAAGGCATCTACCCAATGGTCTAGGTACCATGCCATCACCTAAGATCACAGCCAATACAAGAAAGCATCCCAAATAACCTAGCCCCTGGTCAAAAATCAAGCTATAATAAAATAATTGATTAAAAATACTCCACTCTGCAACACTCAACATCCCACCCCCTCTACCCTTCTACTCTCCCTACAAGCCTGAGAAAAGAGATGGGCCCTGCTTGAGCTGTGGAGCATGCATGTGGAGACAGGTTCAGTCTCATGTACAGAGCATACGGCTGAGAAGTTAGGGTATGTCTACACTACCACCCTAGTTCGAACTAGGGTGGTTAATGTAGGCATTCGAAGTTGCAAATGAAGCCCGGGATTTAAATATCCCGGGCTTCATTTGCATCTTGCCGGGCGGGCGCCATTTTTAAATGCCCTTAGGTCGAACTCCGTGCCCGCGGCTACACGCGGCTACACGCGGCACGGAGTAGGTAGTTCGAATTAGGATCTCTAATTCGAACTACCGGTACACCTAGTACTGGTAGTTCGAATTAGAGATCCTAATTCGAACTACCTACTCCGTGCCGCGTGTAGCCGCGGGCACGGAGTTCGACCTAAGGGCATTTAAAAATGGCGCCCGCCCGGCAAGATGCAAATGAAGCCCGGGATATTTAAATCCCGGGCTTCATTTGCAACTTCGAATGCCTACATTAACCACCCTAGTTCGAACTAGGGTGGTAGTGTAGACATACCCTTATAGACTTTGACAACTGTACTGATAAGGAGAGAGCAGGAGTTAACCTGCGCCTGGGATATTAACATTATTTCACACAGTTCTGAGCCCTGGTCTACACTAGTGATTCATTTCAAAATAACTCCCCTTCTTTCAAAATAACAAGCGAAGTGTCTACCCTACCAAGCCCGTTTGTATTCTGATTGTCATGAGGGATAACACTTATTTTGAAATAGTTATTTTGGGAATTATTATTTCAAAATAATTTCCTAGTGTAGACATGCCCTTAGAGATAGATTTTTGGTTCCTAGCTATACCCTGCTTTGGCTGACACACATCTGGGTTTTTCTTTAATGACAGAATACAAATTAGTCTCTGTGTGTGAAAATCAAAAAGGCAGCATAAAACTAGCTTTCAATCAGCAAGAAGGTTTATTTCTCCATCACTTGGGTCACACAAATATTAAACCCAAAGACTGTCCACAGCACGTCTCATTCACCCTCATGCAGTGTTTTCTTGGGACTCCAAAACACAGAGTTACAAAGAAATCTTAAGTGTAAGATGGAGAGTTTATCAATGTCCTAGATATAGGATGGTCCTTAGTGGAGCCATTTCCAGAGGAATTGTGGTTCAGAGTCACAGTTCTTCTCCTGTCCCCTGTCATTTCTCTCAGAGGGAGATGATTTGTGCCAGAACTTTACCAGATGCCAATTGCTTACCTCATCCTGCACCATGTACACTCTGCTGGTTGGTGTTTTAAAAGAGGGGGGTGCTGCCAAGGGTCTGTCCATTGTTCACCTCTCTCTGCCCTCCTGCTTGGTGGCCTCAGCTCCTGCTCTCTTCAGTGCACCTGGGCCAAGATGTGGGGAGGGAGAGGAATCTCACATGCTGTGCCCTAAGTAAACCCACAGCTGAACCAAGTAGAGACCAGCCTGGATCAGAACCCCAGAATCTTATATGTGGAATGTTTGAATCACAAGAACTTTGTTCTGAAAGTGCCTGGCTCCCTCCAAGGGGGCAGAAAGGGATGGAGAATGGGAAGACCCCTGGCTGCATACCCAACTGACTCCTATCTTTAATAATATACAAAAATACCCTGTGGTGAAAGAGTGAAGAACTCCACACATGCCAAATCATAAAAATTAGATGTTAAGCTGACTAGTTGTACTTACTCTCTACCCCTTCTCTCACAGCACACACTTTACCATTATCACAAACTACCATGTACCACAGACCACATATCACAACCTTAATACTGCTTCCCTCATGCTAGCAGCCTCCCAGCAGCAGGTTACCCCTCTGTCTCTCCTGCACTCCACTTTCACACAGTACTGCCAGCTTTCAGAGATCAAAATCATGAATCAGACCCCCAAAATGATAAGCTTTTTTAAAAAAGCAACCAATCTAGCTTTGCAGTCTATCATTTGACTTTAACACCCCTCTACTCTGCGGACAGTGGGTTTGTGATAATTTCAACCTTTATTGCACATCTCCCTGCCTGCTCAGATGGATACTCCATTTATCCTCTCCTCTGCCCTATGATAGGTGAGCTGCCATCCATTCCCTGTTACTGCCTCAGCTTTCTTCTCTCCTACTTGATCTCCTTTGATAGAAAGAGGACAGGAAGGCAGTAGTCTGAGAACCACTGAGCTAATTAATATTTCATGATTCATATTAATGCCTAGAAATTACATTACTTTTAGGTTGGATGGATTAGCTACATGCATTAAAGAACTTTAATCATTCATATACGGGTAGTCCTATGGCACGTTAGGGTACGTCTACACTATGGGATTTAAACTACGCTGCGTCCAAGGAATATGTTTGCTCTTCTGCTTTTTTTGTGGAAGAGCAATCGCGCTCTTTTGGGGAGCCCTGTATACCTTGTTCCAGGAGGGATAAGGGCTCTGCTGAAAGAGGAGGCTTTTCTGCCATTTGGCCCCGTCTAGACTGGGCCAAATGGCGGAAAAGCCTCTTCCGGAAAAGCGATCGGAAAAAGCTATAGTGTAGACCTAGCCTCACAGACTAACAGAATATATAGCATCATGAGCTTTTGTGCGTAAGACCCACTTCATCAGGTGAGTTGGACATTCATACGTATATGGGATAATGTCCCTGCTGCTCTCAGAGTCCGTGTCCTGTGCAGCCCCCTGAATCATGCTGCAGAAGCTATTTTACCTGTAGGTGTTGCTTCAGTCTAATTGAAAACAGTGGAAGATGGCAGCCAACTTTATTAAGGGCAGCCTCATTTTCACATGCAGATGACTGCCATTATCATAATGTCTACCTGGCTGGCTTCAACCTCTTATACAATAGTAGGAGATGGTGACTATGTTGAATAAGGAAAAAATCATGAGTAGCATTCATGTTTTCACGACACAGGCAAAAATCCCTTCCCCAAAATCACTAAAGTTATAACAAAAACCATGAGAGTTGCACTACTTCACTCCCAACATGATTAGTTGTGGGCATTTGGGGTAGTAGTTTGGTGAAATATGGTGGTCAATTGTATGGCTTTGCTATGGCTAAGTTGTACTAGGAGGCTACTCAGAGACTAGGCAGGTACAGAGGCACATCTGCATTCTGAGAGGTATTTTAGGAAGATAATCATCTTAAATTAGGGCAACGTATGGTCTCAGTCCCATCAAGAATAGTGGGAGATGGTGTTCATTTGAAAGAGGTCAATTGCTGGTGAATTTCTTTGAAGATTTTATGTACCTCGCCCTGCTGGCTGATAAGCTTTGTGATGAAGAATAATGAGAAAAGGTTACCTTTAATATTTTCTTCCAAATACTCTTCACCCTGCACCAGATCTACTCAAGATTCACATATCTCCCAATTTTTGTGTGGTTACTCAACATTATTTGATTGTTATCAGTCAGCAAGGAATAGCCAGAAAACCTGATGAAAGTAGTGCAGAGACCAATTAAAATAAATAAAAACTTTATGGAAAATTCAAAGGCGATGAAAATGAATATTGTGTGAAATTTCACACAGAAAGCAGTAGAGAAAAAAAATATTTTTGTTAAATAAAGATTAAATATATTTCAAAATACAACCTTGACTGTGGAGCTGTTAACTCCTTAACAATGGGCCCAATCAAAACTCTGTCTCTGAATACCTCTCATTTTGGGGAGAGCAGATACTGCTCGGAACTTTGTGATTCAGGCTCATTTCTAAAGCCAAGGAATGTCACATGAGAATTTGAAGTTTCACTTATTTTTACGCAATGTTCCTGCTTCCTCTAGGGTCAACTCGTTTTTATAAAGGGAACGGCATTATTATTACATTGGCATTGAACTGCATACAATGACGGTGCTTTTTCTGTTTTGCCTTAGATAACTAGAGACTATTACCTCAACACTGGGTATTATTTCCTGTATTTCCATATACTAAGATAGTGAGGTAGAATCTTATTTATCGTGTTTTAAAAAATTTTGTAAGCTGCCTCGAATATTTTAAATATTTAAAAGGCAAAGTAAAAATATTTTAAATAAATAATAAATAAATAAACAAACAGGTAGATCCTGAAGCCTCTGCCAGTTGATCATGATCCTCAGGTAGGCTGTCTCTGGGAAGCAGCTGGCTGGCTGAGTGCTGGCATGTCTCTGCAGTCTCTTGCCCCCAGCAGCTAACCAAGCAGCTTCCATTGGCTGGGAACCAGCCAACTGGGGGTGGCAGTTGTAGGCATGGGTAGCAGTGCAGCACATGGAGATGCCTTCTCCCAGGGACTGCACACGGAATGTGCCTGCACTCAGCCAGCCAGCCATTTCCAGGAGTGGTATAGGGCCAGCCATAGAGAGCCTACCTGAGCCCCACTGTGCTGCCAACTAGGAGCCACATGTGGTAAACACCTCCCAGACATGGCCTGCATCCCTATCCCCTGCACCAGCCCTGAGCCTGCACCCACACTCCCTCCCAGCACCCCCATCATTCACCCTTTCCTGCACCCAATGCTTTGCCCCAGCCTAGAGCCCCCTGCTACACCCAGAGCAATGAGATGCAGCAGTGAGCGGTGCAAGCTTTGAGAGGGAGCCTGGGTGTGGGAGAGAGCTCGAGGCTGGAGGCAAACTCCCTCCCAGAGCTTGTACTCTTCATTCCTGCAGCCTAACACTTTGCCTCAGCCTGGAGCCCCTTCCTGGACCCTATCCCCTTCCCAGAGTCTGTCCCCCTCACCTCCTCCTGAACCCCAACCCCTTGCCCCAGCCTGATGAAAATGAGTGAGGGTGGAGGAGAGTGAGCAATGGAGGGCGGTGGAGTGGGCAGGGCTTTGGGAGAAGGGGATCCTGGGTTGTCCTTAAATTCAAAAAGCGATCTTGGGCATGAAAAGGTTGGAGACCACTGCCCTAAGGCAGTCCAAAGTTTTTAAACACAATCACAGCACACATCTTTTAAATAAACCACAGAGACGCAATAAGGGACATCCTTTCTATACTAGGTGTCAACGACGTGTATAGTTTACAGCATTTAAGCACCTTTTCTATTTTATTTTATTTTATTTTATTTTCAAAGCCTGCCATTACACTTCTCATCAGAACAGAAAATGTTTATTCTGACTCAGCTTGGTATGTGCCATTCATCATTTCTATTGGTACCATGCTACTGCTTGGACTGCTTGGATACCTAGCTTTCCTGCTGGCAAAATATATCCGTACTTACTGTCCATCAAAACCCAAAGCAGATAAAAGACCACTGTAAGTAATAAAAAACCCATTAAAAACTCACTCTATTTCTCAAGAAAACTTGTGACTTATTACTATTGAAAAATGCCTGCTACTCATACAATGTGAAGCTTGGAGAGTTAATGGAAATTATACTTTGAAAATTTCAGAGCAATATGACATTTGCAGTAATAAATGTTAGTAATTGTTGGAATAAGATTCCTTAAAGTAGTGGATCTCAAACTTCTCAGTCCACAGCCCACCCCACTCAACACAGATCTTTCTGTGGACCACCAGCCAACCACACATAATGACAAAATGAGTGCAGGAAAGGGCTGAGTGTGTGCGCAGGGGGTGGGGTTGGGAGTGAGGGTGAATGCAGGAGTGGGCTGAGTGTGTGGGAGTCTGGGTAGGAGGGAGGGTGCAGGAGTGGGGTGGTGAGAGTCTGGCTGGGAGATAGGGTACATGAGCAGACTAAGGGTCAGGGGTCTGGAAGGGGGGAAGCATGCAGGAGTGGGGTGGGTGTGTAAGGTCATGGTGGGGGTGAGCTGGAGTGCCAGCGTAGACTCCCTGCTGCACAGGGGGATAAGTTCCAAGCCTGTGGCACACCTGCAAGATGGGTCCATGGGCCACACTTTGGGTATGTCTACACTGCACCCGTAGCTCGAAATAAGCTACGCAATTTGAGCTACGCAAATTGCATAGCTTGTTTCAAGTGTATTTTGAATTAGAGCGCTATTCCAAAATGTCCCTTAATCCTTGTGGAACGAAGTTTACAGGAACGTCTGAATAGTGAGCCCGCTATTTTGAAAGCTATTTCAAAATAATGGATTTGTTTAAAAGATGCGGAATAGCTCCTTTGGGATATTGGAAGTATCCCAAAATAGCGCCCTTGTCTAAATACACTCTTTGAGAACCACTACCTTAAAGGGACTATAGTCAAATCAAAATGACATAGAAACTCTTGGTGGAGTTACTGATAAGTTAGTCAAATGCTTTAACTGAACATCACGAGCAGAAAAAAATATTGTTACCATCAGAAAGATCATGTCCCAGTTGTGTCAAGATCTTTCAGAATGAGAGAGAACATGTGGACTGCAGGTTATTGTTATTATTCTAGAGGGGTGTGCAAAGAGCAATTTGTGGTAGAAATGACAAATGGATATGGTGGCATATAATCTAGCTATTAACTGGCGCCAATGAGTCATCGAGACTTATGACCTCATGTTAAAAAGCAATCCTGATATTTTCAAGTCACATATTAAACCTTTCAAACATTTTAAAAGGTATTAATTTCAGCCCTAGAATTGGATGGGGAGTGTAAATTTTTTTAAAGTGTAATTTTGGGGGCTAGCATAACTCCACCATGTTGTGACTGATAAGATTAAAAAATATATAGCCATTCTTTTGGGAGCTGCAACAACTATATTCAGGGCTGTTTTATTGCTTCTGGTAGCTCAATAACAGTAGTTAATAATGCTGAGGTGCAGCAAAACAAACATGCCCAAACTAAACAAACCACAAAAGCTCAAAGGAAATATCCTGTTTGCCAAATGAAAAAGAACAGATTTGTTAGGGCTAGGACGATAACATGATTTTTTTGTAGGCAAGGGTATTGCATATATTAACTATATTGATAACTTTGTATTTTTATTACAGGATGAACACACCAGGTATGTACCTTGTTTATGCTTTCACTACTTAAGAACAAGCACACCACTTAGTAAGCTACATCTCCATTAGGATTGAAAATATCAAACCCACTTCCAAAATAGAATTTTGCTTAATTGGGTTTGCAACACTTTCCAGTTTGGTTTCCATGAACTTGCAAGTTCACAAGTTTTACAAATACAAATACTCATGAAAGCTACAATTTGTTCAAATATTCTCTAAAGCTATGTCTACAATGCAGCCTTTGTCGGCAGAGACAATGCAAATGAAGCACTCATGAGCATTTCTCGCATTCTCATTTGCATAGTCTCTTCTGATCTGTTTTACGGAAGAGATTTTTGCGCAAAAACCCCCGCAGTGTAGATGGGGCAAAAAACCCTTTTGCACAAGATCCTGTATACCTGCTTTTTTGAGGAATAAGCGTTCTTGCGCAAAAGGGTTTTTTTGCACAAAATGGCCCCGTGTACCCTGCGGTTTTTTGTGCAAAAACCTCTTCCGCAAAACGGATCGGAACAGACTATGCAAATGAGAGTGCAAGAAATGCTAATAAGCGCTTAATTTGCATTTGTCTTTGCCGACAAAGGCTGCAGTGAAGACATAGCCTCAAAATAAAATGTACTCTCCTGTAGAGGGCTAGTGCAAGGGCTTTTCTGCAGCTGAATCCTCAGAATATGGCCTGAGTGGGAGTTAAGTTGTGCGTAGCTCAACTGCTGGCTGTCTGCACATCCCCAAAGCACATTTCAGATGTAAAATTCCAAAACTGAATGAGATGCAGGCCAACGATTAAAGGTGTAAATAATTTTGAATAAAGAATACATGTGAAATTCTAAATCTTTTCAATAAATAGAAAGTAAAATCCATTGAAGAATTTAATTTGTGGCAAACTATTCACTCTACTTCTAGGGCAAGACTGGCAAGTGTGATTAGCAAATTTGGACGCCCAACTTGAAACAGCTGAAGGGGGTCTAATTTTTAAAAAGCTCTGAAAACTAGTCCTGTGAAAGGCATTTCAAAAGTTGGACACCCAAACTCACTAGTCACTCCTGAAAATCTTGACTGTAATGTGTAACCCTGCTGCCAGATGGAGCCTGCAGCAACCAGGGCCGAGTTCATGGTCTAGCGGTTCCTTTCCATCAATACAACACAGAACTGGCTTGAGCCCCCATCCAGTCACTTGGGAAATTTATACCCCCTGGGTACCTCTGAGAGCCTAGAGTCTGAGTATAGAAACAAAACGTTTAATGAAAAGGAGGGAAGTAACTTGGTGTTAATTTGGGAAAATAAACATACTTGCACCGCTTCTCAGGCATTCACTCACCACCCCTCTCTGCCAAGCCACCCTGATGGCTGCTCCCACTAGCCACCTGCTCACTGCTCTTGCTGCATTTTTACACCAGCTGCCCTGCTGGCTGCTCATCATGCTTCTCCAACACCACCCTGCTGGCTGCCTGCTCATTGCTCTTGCCATGCCTCTCCATCAGCTGCCCTGCTGGCCATTCACTACACCTCTCCACCTCACCAGCCACTTGTTCATCAGCTGGCTGTCAGTTGCCTTCTCCTGCCATCTACCTCTCTGCTTTGACCTCTGCACATCAATCTCTTAGTAATTTTCAACTCTTTACAGGCTGGGCACAAACAATGCCCCATCTGAAATGATATTAGCTTCAGTGATTTCCTGCTCTGGGCAGGTAGTGCAGAAGACACAGTCCTGCCCCCGATTGATTTCAGCTCTGATTGAACATTTAACATAACAAAGAGGCTCCTAATAAAGCCTATTTAGCTCTTATTTTGAACAGTGTAGGGGAAGGGGTAAACAGGTCAAACCCATCCAGGCAGAATCCTTGGGAAGCTTGAAGCCTCCTGCCTGGGACATGTGTCTCCACCCCTCTTACTTTCACAGGGCCCTGGCATTCAAGCCCCTGGTTTAATGAAGTTTTTTCAGCTGAAGGTGTCCCCCTCATTTGGGAGAGATTAAGCACAGTCCTACTTCCCTATAATAATTACAACATTGATAACCATATTTCACTACCCCTTCATTCAATACTACAGTGATTTGTAACCCCACACCAGCCAAAGTTGATCACTTTGACTGTCTAAGCAGAGAAGGAACAAAGTGTATTTACACAAACACATGGAAAGTCTCTCCTCCTCCCAGCTAGCTTTAGGAAAACATTCAACCAGACCCTGCTTACAAATGTATACTTTTTACAGTCAGAAAAATCTGATTTCTTAGAATGTGCATTTTCTTTTCAGCAGAAAAAAAGAAAGTTAAGAAAGAAGTGGTTCTGGTGAGTACTCTAAGTCACAAACTAAAGCAAGTGTTTGGCCCAAACCAATTCTGCAGCATGGTCATGGAACCTGTGGAACTTTTGGATAAGACCAGTGAGAGGGATTGCAAGTTGGAATTCTTGGCATAGTTTGTTTCTGCCGCTCAACATGTTTTCTATGTAACTGTACAAACCCACTATCTCAAATATTGAATGGCGTTATTTTTTAATTTAGATAGATCAGAGACAGTTTTTTTCCTAGATATGTAATGAAGATTGGAAGCCATCACTAGAAATACTAATGGGAATTTTAGTAAGTGGATCAATAACCCCGTGTTAGAACCTGGTCCCATTAGATATTATGAGGCAATGAGAATCTGATTTAAACAAAGACTGTGGGCTTATTTTTCACGTAACAGTAATACTCAGGTATTCCAACTCAGAATGATGCCCTGCTGTGCTAAGTCCTGTACGTACATACAAGTGAAAATCCCTCCATAAAGAGACAAGAAGGCAATAAGTAGGAAGGGAAACAGAGAGAAGTGATTTGCCCAAGGTCACCCAGTAGATAAGTGGCAGAGATTGTTATAGGACCCAGGTCCTGACTTCCAGCCTGGTGCCCCATCTACTAACCATGAAGCTCCTTATCCAACAACAGTGTTTTACTGACAAGGGACGAAATCCAGGCTTGATTAATGTCAATGGCAAAACTTCCATTGAGTTCAGTGGCATATCGCCCAGATCCCTGTCTGAACCTATTTACATTCCAGACAGACACATAAAATACAATAAGAGTAACAGGATGCTGCGTGAAGCAGTGTGACTGAATAGTGACACTTACCAGGGCTTGTTAGGCCCATCATTTCATTGTGGGCCTTTAGGGTAAGGCTTTTCCGCTGTCTAGCGTGTTTCCCTCCGACCTGTGGAGAGGACTATGGTAAAAGACATTTTTGAAGAAGTGCAGTTTATGGAGGGAGTGAATGAGGAGATGGAGATGAGGTGAACCAAGTCAGGATTCTTATTTAGTAACACTGGAAAAACTCTTTCATAAATCTGGCCCAGCGTCTGATACCAAATGCTGAGAAAGCAGGCATTGAAAATAAGGAATCATGAGCTATTCAGACCACACAAGGCTGGTGTTAGGGCTGGTCAACATTTTTCTATCAAAGCTGTTTTAGAATGGAAAATTAGATTTTCAACTCAGCTATTTTTTTCATGAACACCGTTTGCTTTCTGTGATATGTTTTGACTTTTCATCATAAAACCAAACACCCATATACCAAAATGTTTTCAGCCAAAACATGAACATTTTCTATTCAGAAATTCTACCACAGTGCCTCATGGGAGGTGTTGTTCAGGTGCATCATGCCCCCATTCACCTCTGCAGACTGACTAAATTTCCTATCCCCCCTACATCAGACCAAAGAGTCAGGGGGTCATAAAGGAGACTATTTGAAGGACAAGCAGAAGCAGTGCCCTATTTCTCCACTCAGACCAATTTTACATGGTGTAACTTCATTGACTTCAACAGCATTACTCTTGACCAGCAGCAGTGTAACTGAGAGGAGAATCAGCCTCTAAATCTTTTTGTTCTGATCATTCTGATGCAGCAAAATGACATGATTAATTCTGGCATAATAGAGGCTTGTTTACTTCTAAACACAAAATAGTCAAGGTCCCTTTCTTTTTAAAAATGATAAAGACTTAAAGTTCGTTAAATGTATTTCAATATCATGCTCCCACTCCATGGGACAGATCATCAGAAAGGGATTGGTAGTAAGAAAATAATATCAAGTTTTTGTATAGGGAATCCTAAACCCCTTCCCTACTGGAGATGACTCTTTTGTGACTGCACATTTAGAGTCATTTAGCATGTCAGACCCCATTAATTCTCCTTTGAACATTTGGTAGCAATACCCTATGCCACAGTGGCTGTTTTTTTAAACAGTTCCGATTAAACTCACCCTAAAGCAACATGCAGGTCATATAAATTTATTTCAATCCCTGTAGGTAAAAATTTCCAAGTGACTGCTCCTCCTTGTTTAATTATTTCACAGGCTTGATTTCACATTGTGTGTCTCTTCATAGGAAATGACCAAGATAAACACTGTCTTTGATGGAGAAGCTAAAGACCCAGGTAAAGAAAAATTAAAAGTAAATTTAAATGTTCGGCTTGAAATAAACTGTGTTGGTTACCTTAACTCTAGCTAGATATTTGCATTTCATATTTAAGGCTTGTTGTTTCCAAGGAGAATCGGAATTACATTTCAAGTCAATTTTGATAAATGCACAGTAATGCAAATTGGAAAATATAAACCCAGCTATACACATAAAATGATATGGTCTTCTAAAATTAACCGTTACCACTCAAGAAAGATATCTCGGAATCTTTGTGGAAAGTTCTTTGAAAACATCTGCTCAATGTGCAGCGGCAGTCAATAAAGCTAACAATGCTGGGAACCAATAAGAAAGGGATACCTAACAAGACAAAATATCATAATATGATACGATAGAGGTCTAATAAAATTATGCATGATGACGAGAAAGTGAATAAGAAAGTGTTATTACTTCTTCACATAAATACAGGAGCAAAGTGTCACCCAATGAAATTACTATGCAGCAGATTTAAAACAAACATAAGGAAGAACTTCACACAACACCCAATAGCACCGCCATCTGCCCCAGCTACCCCTTCATCTGTACAGAGGGTGAGCAGGGCATACTGCAGAGTGCCCCCAACACCTCCCCCCCAGTCTTAGGTTTCCCTCCAGAAATGTATGTCCTATATTGCCCATTCCTCTCCTGGACAATAAATGTTATATTAAGTTTATCTCTTTAAAAGGAATACTATGCACACATCTTGTCATCCCAAATGGAGTTCCACAGACACTTCAATTTAAAACACACTGGATTTGATAAAATAATAAAACAAGTTTATTAACTACAAAAGATGTTAAGTAATGAGGTATAAAACACTACTTGTGCCTAACTTAAAACTATGTTAAATTCAAAGCAAAAACTTCTCTCTCCATGTTCTTTCAGCAGTCTTGCTGACTACATTTCTCAGGTCAGATCCCTTCTCCCCGTACCCAATGAATGCTTTCTTTACCACTTCAGGTGCCGTGAATGCAATGGGTATGGACAGAAAGGGGTGCCTTTGCATGTTTGTCTCTCCTTTTTATAGTCCCCTTTTTGCTTTTTTCCTCCTTACTTATTTGAGCTTTCTTTTTTCCCTACTTGTTTGAGAACTCTGTTTACTGCTAAAATGCACATTAGGAATGAGTGCTCTGTTTTTGTTTAATACAGACCTATTTGCCAACCGCAGTTTGGGCAGTGATCTGGGTTTTGGAACATATTAATAACATTCAGGGAAATCTTATAATTCCACATACAGTGTTGCTACCCACATTTTATCAGGACAATAACAACCAGCAACTTATGATTTTTTTTCAAATGACACTTTACAAAGCATGCTTTGTACAAAGATTATTACAATAGTGTAGGCTGTGAATATTGGGGTACGTTCTGTCATGCCATCATTAGAGGTTTTAAGGAAGAGGTTTGACAAACAGCAGTCATGAATGATCTAGATAATACATTGAACATGTCTAGACTATGGAGCAGGTTGATGCTGTGGTGGTCAATCTTCTGGCATTTGATTTAGTGGGTCTAGTAAAGACCCATTAAATCAAATGCTGAGGGCAACCCCGTCAACACTGGAACTCCTACTCACGAGGAGTAAGAGAAGTCAATGGGAGAATTTCTCCCATTGACCTCCTGTTAAGAGGACGGCGCTGAAGCTTGGTTTAAGGTACAAGTGGGCAAGTTTTTTACATAGCCGGAATTGTGGACCTTAAGCGGACCTTTGGCTGTAGCATAGACCTGGCCTTAGTCTTGCCTCAGTGCAAGTTGACCCGTCAATATCCCTTCCAGTCCTACATTTCTATGAGTGTGTGTTAATACTGCTCAGTATTACAGCTCACTACTCTAGAGCTAATAGTTGAGAGAGACTTGTTGGCAAAGGGAAAAGCCACCAGAAGATGTTATAATCACTAAAAATTGAGCTGTGGGTCTGTAATATGTCCAAAAGAATGCACACTAGTGATTAGGCACCTATAAGAGCAACTTTCCAAGTGTTCTCCTGCAGGAGAGCATACATTTTGTCATGGGATATTAAACCATATTATACCATTGTAGCCCATAAGACTAACCGGCTTGCTTGGTTGTAGATATATTTTCTTATAGATTTCCTATAAAGTTCCTATAGTGTGAGTGTTGCAACTGTACACAGGGTTCCCAACTATAGAAAAATCTGGAAATTCGTAAGTAGTCTACAGCAGCGGTTCCCAACCACCGGTCCTTGGACCAGCGCTGGGCCGTGAACCACTGACTGCAGGGCTGTGGTGGCTCTGGGGGCCGGGTCTAGGGTACACTACCCAGTGCCTCTCCTCCTACAGTGGCTGTTGGGAGAGGCGTGTCCTGCCCCACCTCTCAGACAGTCAGTACTGGGAAGGGGCAGGGTCTCCTCCTGGACATGGAAGAGCAGTTTGCTGTGTGGTGGAAGGGCTGCGTGGAGCCTGGCACAGCAGCCTTAGAGAAGCCATGACTCGGGCAGCAGAGCTCAGCTGGCAGCTGGGAGGCAACGCAGACTAGGTGAAGAGGGTGGGGCAGGTACTGGGGGCTCTGGGGGTGGGCTAGTGTTGGGGGGTCTAAGAGGCATGGGGCTGGAACTGGTGGGCTCTGGGGGGCTGGGTGCAGTGGGGCTCGAAACAGGAGGCTGGCACTGGGGGGTTGGTGGTGGGGGCTCTAAGGGGTGGGGGGCTGGCACTGAAGTATTTGAGATAGGGGACTGGCACTAGGGGAGAGCGGAGGGTGGGAGGCTGGCACAGGGGGTTGGGTGCAGGGGACTCTGGGGTCAGTGGCTGGCATTGGGGGTTGATAGAGGACTGGGGTCTCTAGGGATTAGGGCTGGCACTGGGGGGCTCTGGGCACCAGGCTTTTGGAGGGTTGGTATCATTTTATTTGCATATTCATTATCTGCATAATGAACATGCAAACAAATGTTGTTACCAGTCCACCAAAAGTTTGTGAATGGGTTTGCCAGTCTGTGGTATAAAAAAGGTTGGGAACCACTGCTCTGTAGAATTAATACATAATCAAAAGATCAGTCAACACTATTCAGCCAGTAGGTGGCATCATGAGTAACGTCTCTCATGTGTCTGTCTGGGGTTGAAGCTCTACAGCCAGTCCATATTTGGTACAAGAGCCTGACCTGCTAGTAGAAGCTGTGCAACCTACTGTGTACAAATACTTGATATGTTCTTTACGTAGTCTTTCCTGCCTGCCTTAGATCTAAAGCAAAAAATTGGTGAGGTGGTATTTTTTATTGGACCAACTTCTGTCAGTGAGACAAGCTTTCAAGCTACACAGAACTCTTCCTCTTCCTCAATAGCTCGCAAGTGTCTCTCACCAACTTCTGTTGGTCCAATAAAAGCTATCACTTCACCTACCTAGTCTTTTTTATATCTTGGCACTGTCATGGCTCCCAGAACAATGTCTACCAACATTAGAGCTAAAGGTGACAAATACAAAAATCTGGGGGCTCAGATTCATTAGAGCCTACAGAGTTCAGCTGATCTGAAATGCACCACCGTGTGATGACATTTATGCCATGACCAAAGTGGTATGCTGCAGTATGATGTTGCAGGGGCGATAAAGATGTGCATATACCCTAAAAGTGCATTCCTGCAGCCTTGAGTAGGTTGGCTATATGGGGACAGTAGTATCTTAAGAGTTTTGGAAAATCATTTTCCAAGCATGGGCCACTGTATGCTGGCTGAGAACAAGAATGGCCATGAAACTAGGGTTATTTCCCCTGAAATGAGCACATCCTGGGGCCAGTGCCACAACATCCCACTTCTCAGACTTGGATTAATAAATGCTCAGTTCAGCAGACTCAAGCGGAGCTGGATCAGGTGTCCTCCAAACTTGCTGGAGGGCATGCAGACATCCACATTTTCAGGCTATACCCTCTGCAATAGCCTTTTGTGCTGGTACCTACACATAGGGCTATTAGATGTTCCTTATTCTTTTATATTCCAAAAGTATGTAATCTGTAAGTAGCCATAGAAATCTGTGAGGAGAGATCCAATTTTATCTTTTATTGCCCAAATTACACTAATCTGTCAGGAGCCATTAATCCTGATACTAACTCTAGCATAGAACCTTCACTTCTCTGGTCAATCCTTAAAGGTATTTTTCTTTTTTTTTTTTGGTCTCACTACCTGATAAAAATAATGTTTAATTGACAATAGGAAATGCCCCTAGTTCCCCATTTCCCTCATCCACTTAACAAGTATGGAGTAATTTAGACACAGGGATAATTATATTCAACGCCAGGAAATTTCTCTACATATCCATGGAATGTAAATGAGCTGTAAATGGGGATGCGTTTCCAGTGCACAAGGGAAGAGTTGCTATTAAAGTCTACAGAGGGCTATACGTACTTTCTAATGAAAAACTAGCATAGTGTGCTAAAGTACCAAAAGATTTGAGACTGTAGGCTCTGTAATGATGAGCTCCTACCCTAGTATGTGGACAGAGAGAACACATCATTCCATTACCTTTCACTACAGTATAGAGCATCTGTCAGGGGACAAGAATTCTGGGCAAATAAGAAGTCAATAAATAGGCCAGATCATTTGGGATGCCTGATCTCTGAGCCTGGGGTCAACTTGAAGAAACTAACCTGAGTTTAAAGGTATTAAGTGAGGTCTACAATAGCTGCCATATGGGGTTTCAAATTGTTTTTACAAATAATAAGCTACTTGGAGGTAGCAAACCTATCACACACAGGGTCTTTCCTAGTCTAGATAGCAATGTGTTTCAGGACTGGTCTACACTAGATTATTACACAAGGATATCTATATCAATTAGGAGTGTGGATTTAAAAAAAAAAGTACAAGAAGCCCTAGTGTGACACAGCTATACCCTTATAAAGGTGCTTTACACTGGTATAGTTTATTCATCTTCCTGAAGCAGGATAATCTCATCCACACCTCTATAACTGCGTCCACAGTAGGAGAGTTTTGCTGCCTTATACCAGTATAGTTAAAATAGCAAATCTAGGACTTAGATGAAGAAATTGGGCTTGCCAAATTGACTGGAGTTTCCAGACCTTTTGATGAGATTTAGTCCTTGCTAACTGAGAGCAACTGCCTCCCATTCGTCTGCTAAAAGGAGAAATAGTTTAACTGTTTGTCTTTTTCCCTCTAACCAGTCACTGGCAAAATGTATGAATTCAATTCAAAATCTGGTGCCCGAAGATGGAAAGATACGAAGCAGCCTGTTGAATCAGGAATAAAGAATACAGTTGCATGGGTAATTTCAACTGCTCCAGCAAACAGGAGAGAAGACAAAGACAGAAGAAGGACTCCAAGCAAGCAAGAAGCTGGAATGAATGTCCGAGAGCTGACTACAGAGAATAACATGGCAACAAAGCCCTTGGAAGGAAAGGCAGAAACGTCTAGCCAGGATGGCCTGAAATCACAAAAGCCAAAAGAAGGTGTTGGGGCCAGGGATTCAGCCTCATCAGGCAGGTCACCAGTCCACTCTCTCAAATTATACCCTCAGTTACAGCCAAAGCCAGTCTCAAAGAATGTGGTGTAAAGCTTTTGGGAGTCATCTCAGCTGTGTATTATGGGAAAACTTCACTCCAGCACTACAATATCAACAGATTCAACAGATAAGAGGGACTTACGCTTCTTACTCAGCACCTCTGAGCAGGGAACAGTACCATGTAAATTACACCCAAAGGTAGGACCAGGTTTTCGCCACAGCTGTATGGATCAAACCATAAATGCAATCCTCAAGTTCCCCATAACACAGAGACTGTTGGCTAATGTGGCTAGAAGCATGAGCTACCCCAGTTAAGGTGGGCAAGAGGTGAGGCCATGACCACAGAATGGATACATGATATACTTCTTTAAAAAGTATAGCAGATGGCACAGTAAGAAAGAGAGATCTAGGAAGTGTTGTGCCTCCATTCCTGCCTCAAAGGCAGAATTGCACCCTTAGATTGTATTAAAATAATGGGGGGGGAGGGGAATGTAAATGTGAACAAGGGTTTTCGCAAGTTATTATGCTTTAGAGTGGAAACGAATGTGTGTCTTGATTGAAACTTTCTTCTGCCATAGCCCTGCGCTCTTCTAAAAATGCCGGAAAAGCAAAGTGAAGCTGATTATTTAACACAAAAACAAACACTAAGAAACTGAAAAGGTTTCTTTCATAAAAGAAAATAATCATACAGAAAGGCATATAAATTAGAATTTACAAATTCAATTTAAATAGTCTAGTGTTTTGTTAGTAACAGTTAAGTGTTTGTCACACCATTTTTATCTGTACCTTTGTGATTTAGAAATGAATTTGTTTTGCAAATGTTTTTGAACGGAAAAATCCCTAGCTTCATTTATTATTTTAGGTCCTCCTCTTAAAGTTTATAGTTTATTTTGCTTTCGTAACTTTATTACTGTTCAACTTCATCACCTTATGCACTTTTTCTGAGGCTTTTGTATTTGGCAAAATCAAGTTGAATATGCCCAGAAGAAAAATGATTTCACAACATATATTACAATACAACTCGTCTAGTTTGATAATGTATGAAGTTTATGCTGTGTACAAGACTGAAGCAGGAAAGGGGTGTTACATCATTGCAAGAAACTGCTAGTTTGAAAACAAAAATATTTATGAATAAGGCATTAAATTTCAGAAATCTTCTGCTTTTTTTTCCCTTGTGTACAATGAGAATGATCTAATAAGCTCAAACATTTTATGCTGTCTCAGAATTTAAGATTCTTGCTGAATTTCAGCTCTAATTTTATTTTCAGACATGTCAGCTGGCACCATGTTACAGGGGCACTACCTATATTTCAGGCCCAAATCTAGTAACAACAGTCTGATTTTCCAGAACTGAGAAGGAAAGCACACAAGACTTGATTCCATTCCTTAGCAATGGGAGACCTGGTCAAGTTCATTGCTTAGGTTCCTACTAATTGTAGGGGTGTCCTTTGTGGTGTTACATTAGCATGCTGCTTCTAAGGACCTGGGAGCAGTTTGGCTCATGAACTGTTTTATTAGGAAACACCAACTGCAATTGGAAAAGAAGAAAGCAGGGGAAACTCTTCAGTCAGGGCAACATTGCACTTGGCAATTGGAAACCCAATTTGTCTTTTAACAACACAATACTAGAGATAGGAAAGAGTGATTCACTGCCCTTGCTCCGTCTGGGCATGTTACCAGTTACTGTGTCTGTGCTGGTTGTTATAGTGTTGCTTGATCCTTGAGCACCAACTGTACTACCTATTCAGAGTTGCAGTCCATGATTGTTTGTAGTGGTTTCATGTAAATAAAATACATCCCATTTCTGCATAAGTGGTTTTCCAGTATAATGAGAAGTGCTGCAGTGACTGGTACTGGTATTGTAACTCTTATCTTTTCATCAGCGTGGTTCAGAGAAATCACAGGTACACCTGTCATCGGTAAAGAAAATTGATCATCATCATGCAAAGAAATGAATTGCATTATAGTTATGATAAAGAGACAGCAATCACTTTTCTGTTTACCTTGGTTGGCGTTCCTACGGTGCTCACTGCTATAGTTTCTGAATGCCCCACATATCACCTCTGAAAGTTTCTTCAGAAGCTAAGTTTCACTGGGACTTTGGAAGCATCAATCTCATACAAGGGGGACAGAGCTTTTTCCAGAAGCTGGCCATGGGCTATGAAACTCCCTCCCTGCTGGGTCTCACTTTCAGAAAAAAAAAAAAAAAAAAGGAAAAATCCAGTTCTTTAGCCTGTCTTTGCCACAGCAGAAGGCCTAAGGCTAAGACGCATACACATTAATAATATACAATACAGTATGCCACATTTTGGGGAGGAGGAAGACCTGATGAACTAATCCTTGCATTTGTTCTGATTGAGAAGCATTCAGATATCACAGAGCCAACCGTTGGAAGCTAAAGCTAGACAAACTGAAACTAGGATTAAAATATAAGTTTTTAAACACGGAGGTTAATGAATGATTGGAACAATTTACCTTGGGATGTGGCAGATTTTTCATCACTTGAAGTCCTTAAATCACGAGTGGCCATCTCTTTCTAGAAGATATATTCTAGCTCAATCACAAGCTATGGGCTTGCTGCACATGAAATTCCATGGCCTATGCGCTTCAGGATGTCAATTTTGAGGATTGTAATTGCCTCTTTTGGTCTTAAAAATCTACTGACATACACAGAATGGATACTGTATAAAAGGGAAGATTCTAGTACAATTTGTCTCTAATAGATACCATTGGTTGCAGCTATAAGATGTAGTGGGAAGAGGAATCTGATGTCTAGAGTAGCAGGGAAAGGGAGTCAGAACTCCTGACCAGTGACTTGTTATGAACTTGATTGAACACCCATTGAAATGAATGGGAGTCTTACTATGCATAACAATAACTTCGCATTGGGCCCCAACACTCATTATGACTGTTTCCTGATCTCCAAGTTATGTATGGCAATATCTCACAGGCTCCTATGTGGTTTCAGGTAGATTTCTGAATGGCTCTAAGAACTTCAAATTTCACTTGTTATATAAGTTGGAAATGTTGTTATAGTAAGAGCGCAAATCAATTCTTCTGACTAGGATTTACAGTTCTTCAACATAGTTTGTGGTCACATTAGCAGATTTTTTTGGTCTTTTCTCTTGAGGAAAAAAAATGTTATAACCCACAAATACTTTGCTTTTGTGGTTATTGCAAATACTATTTATAATACAAACATTGTAAGTCTCAGCTTGCCACTGGAATGCAAAAATGCCTTTACTGTGTTTGTTCATGGTCTCTTTGAAATGTGTCTGGCCATAATAGTCTACTCAGAAGTGACCTTTTGGGCCTCAGAGCTAGTGTTATTTATTTGCTGATCTTAAAATATATATATTTTTTTCACAGTAACCACCTTGCCCACTTGCCACAGTACTCCCAGCCAATTCTGGGAACCACAGTTTAGGAAAGATTTGGACAATTTTGAGACAGTCCTGAGGGGAGCAACAAAAATGTTAACAGATCTAGAAAACCTGACCTGTGAGGAAAGTTTGAAAGAGACTGGGTATATTTAGTCTTCAGAAAAGACGATTGTGGGAAGACCTGATAACATATTAAGGGATGTTATAAAAGGACAATGATCAGTTGTCTACCATGTCCACTGAAGATAAAACAAGTATTAATGGGGCTTAATTGCAACAAGGGAGATTTAGGAGCTGTTAGAAAAAACTTTCTAACTAGAAGGCTAGGTAAGCTCTGCAATAGGCTTCAAAGGGATGTTGTGAAACCCCTGTCAAAAGAAGCTTTTAAAAACCAAGATGGACAAACTGCAGGGTGGCCAAGTGGTGTAAGGCGCTAGACTTAAGAGCCTGTCCTTCTGCCAATTAGGGTACAGCTTGCTCAGGAAGGATAGGCAGGGAAAAAAGCGAGGAGGTGTTGTCTTATATATTAAAAATGAATACACTTGGACTCAGATGTAGATGAACATAGAAGACAGACTTGTTGAGAGTCTCTGGGTTAGATTAAAAGGGGTAAAAAACAAGGGTGATGTCATGCTAGGGGTCTACTACAGTCCACCTACCCTGGCAGAAGAGGTGGATAAGGCTTTTTTTTTTTTAAACAACTAACAAAATCATCCAAAACACAGGATTTGGTGGTGATGGGGACTTCAACTATCCAGACATCTGTTGGGAAACTAACACAGCAGGGCACAGATTACCCATTAATCTGGGTAATTCTTGGACTGCATAGGAGACAATTTTTTATTTCAGAAGACTGAGAAATTTATTAGGAGGGAAACTGTTCTTGATTTGATTTTAACAAATAGGGAGGAACTGGTTGAAAATTTGAAAGTGGAAGGCAGCTTGTATGAAAATGATCATGAAATCATAGAGAACACAATTATAAGGAATGATAGAAGGGAGAACAGCAAAATAGACACAATGGATTTCAGAAAGGCAGATTTTAGTAAACTCAGAGAGCTGGTAGGTAAGGTCCCATGGGAAGCGAGACTAAGAGAAAAAACAACTGAAGAGAGTTGACAGGTTTTTAAAGGGACATTATTAAGGGTCCAAAAGCAAACTATTCTGCTACATAGGAAAGATAGAAAGTATTGCAGGAGACCATCTTGGATCAACTGGGAGATTTTATATGATCTAAAAATCAAAAGGAGTTGTATAAAAAGTGGAAACTAGGTAAAATTACAAAGGATGAATAAAAGCAAACACCACAGCTATGCAGGGGCAAGATTAGAAAGGCAAAGGCACAAAACGAGCTAAATCTAGCTAGAGGCATAAAAGGTAACAAGAAGATGTTCTACAAGTATATTAGGAGCAAGAGGAAGACCAAGGACAGGGTAGGCCCACTGCTCAGTGAGGAGGGAGAAACAGTAACAGGAAACTTGGAAATGGCAGAGGTGCTTAATGACTTTTTGGTTTCAGTTTTCACCAAACTGAAGTTTGATGGTGGCGGGATGCCTAACATAGTGAATGCTACTGGAAATGGGGTAGGGTTAGAAGTTAAAATAAAAGAACAAGTTAAAAATTACTTAGAAAGGTTAAGTGTCTGCCAGTCAACAGGGCCTGCTGAAATGTATCCTAGAATACTCAAGGAGCTGATAGAAGAGGTATCTGAGCCTTTAACTATCATCTTTGAAAAATCATGGAAGTTGGAAGAGACTCCAGAATACTGGAAAAGGGCAAGTATAGTGCCCATCTATAAAAAGGGAAATAAGAACAACCCAGGAAACTACAGACCAGTTTAACTTCCATGTCAGGGAAGATAATGGAGCATATAATTAAGGAATCCATCTGCAAACATCTGGAAGATAGTAAGGTGGTAGGTAACAGCCAGCATGGATTTGTCATGTCAAACCAATCTGACACGTTTCTTTGATAATGTATCAAACCTTGTGGATAAGGGAGAACCGGTGGATGTGGTATACCTAGATTAAAGAAGGTCATGCGAGACTGTGTCAAATGCCTTACTAATCAATAAACTAGGGCAGTTTTCCCAAATGGTGCTCTGTGGAACCCTGGGGTTCCACAAAGTGAAAGAAAGTGTTCCGTGAGAACCTAATCGCTCTCCCCCCCAGCCCATAAAGAGACAGAGAGGAGCCCGGCACACAAAGATCCTTCTCTGGTTCCCCGCCGGGCTTTCAGACACCTCCCTTCCCCCACTGCCGCTCTGCCTTTACAAAGGGACCTAGTAGCAGCAACAGCTAATGGTCCCGCTTCCATTGATCAGCACAAGAGTCCTCTCATTCTTAAACCTCATTTTATAAGGAGTCAGGGTTATTTCGAAGAAGGGTTTTCTTTCGAAATAACCCCGTCTAGAAATTGGGTATTTCGAAAAAGTGGCCACATGTGATTATGCAAATGAAGCGCGGGAAATTCAAATCCATGCTTCATTTGCAATTTCGTTCATCTGCATTTGTATTCCTCTATCAAAAGAGGAATGCAGTGTAGATATACCAATGCAGAATGAGAAGTGACTGTCTAGGAAGGAGTACTACAGAAAGGGATCTAGGGGGCACAGTGGACCAGAAGCTAAATGAGTCAATAGTGTGACACTGTTACAAAACAAGCAAACATGATTCTGGGATGCATTAACAGGAGTGGTGAGCAAGACACAAGAAGTCATTCTTCTGCTCTACTCTGTACTGATTAGGCCTCAATTGGAATATTGTGTCCATTTCTGGGCACCATATTTCAAGAAAGATTTGGAGAAGGTCCAGAGAAGAGCAACAAAAATTATTGAAGTTCTAGAAAACATGAGCTATGAAGGAAGACTGAAAGAATTGAGCTTGTTTAGTTTAGAAAAGAGAAGACTGAGAGGGACATGATAGTGGTTTTCAAGTATCTAAAAGGTTGTTACAAAGGAGGAGGGAGAAAAATTGTTCTGTTTGGCCTCTGAGGATAGGATAAGAGGCAATGGGCTTAAATTGCAGCAAGGGAGATTTAGGTTGGACATTAGGAAAACTTTCTAACTGTCAGGGTGGTTAAACACTAGAATAAATTGCCTAGGGGGTTGTGGAATCTCCATCTTTGGAGATATTTAAGAGCAGGTTAGACAGACACCTGTCAGGAATAATCTAGACAATGCTGGACTGGACTCGATGACCTCTTGAGGTCTCTTCCAGTTCTAGGATTCTATGAAACACTTAATAGGGATGGTCTGGGTTTACTTGCTTAAGAGGGATATGCGAGTTAGTCTGTAACTGGAAAACTTAAAAAACAACGAATAATGAATAAAGATATTACCTGGCCAGCATACTACCTTCCACATCCTAATGACTTTAAAAAAAACAAACAATGGGTACTTAGAACAATTTGCACCTTCTCTATCAGTTTCATGTAACGTGAACACTCTAGTTGACTCCCTCCCTTTTTCTCTTCCTTCTCTCCCCACCGGTCCCCTACTATTTATTTTGGAATTGGACCTTTAATACTCCGTTCATCTGAAGAAGTGGGTTGTGCCCAGGAAAGCTCATGATACCGTTGTTTTTTTTTGGTTTACTTGGTCCTGCAAAAGCACAGGAAGGGCTGGTCTTGGTGACTTCTTGAAGTCCCTTCTAGCCCTACTTGTCTAGGATTTATTCAACAATAGTCATTTTGTTTCTATGTCTATAAATGTCCTCTTAAGCACAAATATGTAGTTCTCTTTGCCAAAAAGCAGGTTCATTAGCATTTATGATGTGCAATACATTCTTATGAATGGCAGTATAGAGTGTCAGTGCTCCCTTGTAATTAGAGCACATAGCTGGGCGTCAGGGTTATTGAATGATATTCCTTGCTCTATCACTGATGTTACTGTAGAATTGTTGGGACTGTCATTTTAACATTGTTCTAGCTCAGTTTGCCCTCCCATAAAATGGTTAGGAGGCCTACTCTGTAGGAAGGTCACATTTGAAAAACACTGTGGCTTAACTACACAAAGGATGTAGGCCTGGTGATGCTCAGCATCTAGGAAGTCACAGGAACCCAGTAGGGATGTGAAGGACTAGTTGACTATCTATCTGATAAGCAAATGCTTATCGCACAATTGACAAGGTAGTTAACTGGTCACTCCCCCCCCCTTTTCTATCAGAAAGAGGCAGACGGGGGAGAGGGGGAGAAAGGAGTACTTCAAAGTGGCTGCACCATGTGGAGCCTGGGGCCAAACCCCGGGCTTCCTGCAGTGCTGCCCCTTTGAAATGCCACGTGCAGCCCGGGGCCAGCTGGGGTACCCCCAGTCTGCACACAGTGTTTCAAGGCAGCAGTGCCGTGGGGAGCCCAAGATCAGCTGGGGACTCCGCCGCTGCTGACCCTGAGCAGCGCTGCCGCTTTGAAACACTGTGTGGAGCCTGACACTGGGCTCCCTGTGGCTTTTCAAAGCGGCAGTGCTGCACAGAGCCCAGGGTCAGTGGGGTGTCCCCTGTTGACCCCCGGCTCCAGGCGGCGCTTTCACCTTTGAAGTGTAGCAACATCGACTATTTGATTAGTCAATTACTCACAATTTAACAACCCTAGAACACAATTGCAAACCCTGAATTCAGTGCCTAGGCTCCCTATTTAGGAAGGATGGGCACCCTAAGAACATGATCCACAAAAGCCAGCATGCTATGTGGAGCTACCTAAAACTAACCAATGGGAGAAGCCAAACAGAGGGTGTGTCATAAGCCTGGTCCTTTCTAAGGCAGGGGCCAGAGTTGAGGCTTCAGGGAGGTGCATCGCTGCTTAGTGATCCCAGAACCAGGATGCTCCCTCTTGAAAGAGGCAGCTAGGTCATTTCTTTTGAGTAGGAGCAAGGTGCTTGCCTCACTCCACAATAAATGGCCAGAAGAGGACTCCCACCTTATAATGTTTTAGCCTAGCAGACAGATGACACAGCTGGCATACCCAGGTTCAATTTCCCCTCTCTATCAGAGGGACAGGAAAGACTTGAACAAGGATCTCTAACCTCTTAGACAGTTTCTCTCACCACTGGGCTATGAAATAGTTTGATGTGGGGTTCCCACACCCATCTGGGACACTCCAGCTAGTGGTCAGTACTTGTATGTGCCTTCTACTGCTAATAGAACCAGCAAACACTGATATTTCAAATCAGACCTGAGTCTCAAGTTAAATTACTGGAACAAAAAGAGGTGGATCTTAGGCTCTACTCTACTTAAACATTTTTAAACTCTCCTCACACTTCTCATGGAATATAGCAGAAGATAATCAGATGGTTGCTACAGCCATGTTTATACTAGGAACACTTTACTGATTTTCTAGACTGGCAAAGTAGATATGCTTTGGACCAGCAGAGCAAAACCACCCCCAGGTGGTTTACCAATACAGCTGTGTCTACACTAATGGCATTTGCTGGTACACCTGTCAGTTAGGGATCATACCCTGAACAACAGCTATGCCAGCAGCTGGCTGTACTATAGACAAAACATGTGTTTGAATGCATTGGCACAGCAGTGTATTTAAAGAGGAACATTGCATTCTCCCTAAAAGGAAAAAAAAGTCACACCCAAACAAACACTAAAGCCACATTCTGCCACTGAAACAATAAATTTCTGACTTGCTTGTGTATATTATAGCACAATATGGTATCACTATAAGCCCTGTTAAAATGATATGAATGTGCATGCTGTATCAATGTACTCCTGTAGCCTCATTTATATTCCTCAGTGGTTATTTTAAATGCTAATGAGAAGATCTCCAATGTTATACATGGCTCAGTGAAGTAATGCAAATGATGTTTGGAATCTTACATAGTCCTATACTTAGTATCTGGCACTGCTATAGCACCCATCACCTGAGGACCTTAATGTTCTTTACAAGCTTTTGTTAAATCAGTTACAGAAATTTGTGATAATGATGTTGCTGGCCAGCCCATTGCCTTCATTGCTAAACTACACAAAACCATGGCTGCATTATTGTTACCTCATCCTTCCCCAGGCCCAGCACATACATTTGTTTCATCCACTTTTTATATCCTATCTTAACAGAGATTATAAACTTGGAGGGGCAGAGATGGTCTTTTACTGAACGTTTGCATGGCACCTAGCACAAAGAAGCCTAAATCCCTGATTGAGGCCTTTGGTTACCTCTGAAATACAAATATTAATGCGAACCATGAGGCAGGTTAGTGTCATGCACTGTATATTACAGATAGTCTGTGTCCCAGCTTGTCAGATTTTGCTGTCCTAGAAGAGTCAAGTGCAAAATTAAACAAACGGTGTGAATGGAAGATGTTTCAAATATCCTGCTAGTTTAGGCCAAGATTTTCAAAGCCAGATGAGGCTTTTGGGAAATTAATGGGAATTGGACATCTCTAGCCCCTTGGTGGCTTTGACAATCTCAAGGGGCCAGATTCCACCAGTGGATTTTTGGCAGAAGGCCCCCAGTGGAGGAAAGTGCACTTGAGGACGTCCTGCAGTACCAATCTTGTAACAACGTCTTCCAGGGTGAACTCCCAGCTCCTAATGGAGCTGTCCTTGGATGCACTGAAGTGCAAACTACAAATCACACGTGTGTACCCAGTGCAGGGTGGGGATTCAAGCCTTAAGGTTTTAGTAACACAGGAAAGTTTAATTTACCTCTGTGCAGAGCTCCAGCCAAGGTCCATACACAATTAAGTATCACTCCACATCTCAACGTATAGAGCCTGGGCCTTGGGCTGGTCCTTTGTACAGGGCTGAGTTTCATCTACAAGATACTACTTTCTCCAAAACCAGATTTTTATTTCCTTCCCTCTTGATCATGTCCCTTTAAGTGTCTCCACCTTTTCTCAACCGTGACTCACACCCTTTTCCACACCATGACACTATGTCCTGGAATCTTTTGTACTGTTTCAGCCACATGCACACACACACAGGCCCATTGGCAAGGGGATAAAGGGGTAGTTGCTCCAGAGCCCAGTGATCCAAAGGGGCTTGAGGTTCCCAGCTGCCACTGCTGCTACTGCAGGAGTGATGGTGGCTGGAGCCCCAAGTCCTTTAAATCATCACTGGAGCACCATGCCATGCACTCTGTGCAGCTCTGAGGGCTGGAGGAGGACACGCCACACTCCAAGTGGCACAGAGGGCTGGCTGCTCCTGGCCCTGTCCTTTCCATGAGCACAGAGCTGGCCCCCCGCACACCTTGCTCAGGGGGCCCTGCACACACAGGCCACCTTCAATTCCTTAAACTTTTGAGGGAAGTATTGCCCCACAGCTTTGGGGGAGCAGGCCTTGTTAAAGTTTTGGTCCTAAATCAGAATCCTAAAGCATTCTGAGCTTTCTTTGTGGTCAGCGGGAGCTCCAGTTGCCGGCTAGGTCTTTTCAGGATCAGGCTTTTTTTCTGTGATCCACTGATAGGTTCCAATCCCCACATTGTAAGGTTTGTTTTCCACATTCTTGTGCCAAGCAGGAGATTGACAGCTCTGAGTGAATTTGTAAAGAAAAAAAGTCTTGTTATTTAGACAGCAGAGGCTTTAAATGCCACAGCAGCATCACCTAGTGAAGTGGGGTTACAGATGAGAGCCTGGAAGGAACGGATGTGCCTCACTCTATACATCAGTGTAAAAGCTCATTTATCCTGAAGCATCTAAGTAGGCAGCAAATGCTTCATGTCTGTCCTACCCAGGAACCTCAGGGCTCAGAGAAAGCAGGTTAACATTACCAGCACATTGATCTCACCCTGCAAGCATTGCTGCTTTCATACCCTTCTGGAGAATGTGCTGCTTATGAAATGGGGAAAAAATAGAATGTTCTTTATTACTTTCAAGTGAAATAATTCTGTGTTTTGAGACACAGAATTTCTCAGGAATTAACAATTCGTAGCCCAAGCATACTTATGGCATTGGTAGAGATATGAGAAGTGCTGATGGAAAAGGACTGGCAAGAGCTCACAAATACTGAGTGGGTTTTAAGTTTTATGGAACAATTGCGACCCCCAGTGGTACATCAGGTTAATGATGGAAGAAACTTCATTTTTCTATTTAAAAAAGTGGATAGTGCAGATGTAAAATTGCATATGGAAGGCATGTCAAGTGTAACATTCCCTCAAAAGGTAATCTGACAGAAGAGAGAAAGAGAGATCAAGGTTTGCATATGGTGGTGAAAGGGGGCAGTAAATGCTGAATATTTAGGCTCACCAAACTTTCCATTGCTGTCTTGTAAGCTGAAATCTCTAGACTTATGCTCTGAAAAAGTCTGGGAAAATGAAGGGGCTTTTAATATCATGATGTGGGAGACTCTTTTCCTTCTGTGAATGAGTAATCCCAGTAGATACCCCAGAATAAATTGAGTTACATTCCCTAATGTGATATAGCAAGTGTTTATATCTCTCTCAACTTTTAACTAAGCTTTCCAGTTAATCAGACCTAATCAAATCCTTTCTTAAGTCATATATAGAGGTATATATGTAGGTCTGATTTCCTCCTATATTCCACCAATTAATTTATCATGTGTGCAAAGTTACTGTAAAACTCTCCTGGACCATCATGGAAGTATTCCACACCCAATTTTCACAGAATGAAAAGACTAAGGCCTTGTCTTCACTACACAGTTTTGTCAACAAAAGTTATGTTGCTTTAATTAATTATGATCCATGTTCACACTGTGCTCCTTGTGTCAGCAGAGCACATCTACATTAGCAGCTCTTGCATCAATACAGGGTAGTGCTTTGTAAGTAGCTATCCCATAGTGAAGGTGAAGACAAGAATAGGGTAGAGAAGTTCATGGAGGATAAGTCCACCAATGGTCATTAGCCAGGATGGGTAGGGATGAGGTCGGTCTCTACCCTCTGTTTGCCAGAAGTTGGGAATGGGTGACAGGGGATAGATCACTTGATGGTTATGTGTTCTGTTCATTCCGTCTAGGGCACCTGGCATTGGAGGACAGGATACTGGGCTGGATAGACCTTTGGTCTGACCCCGTATGGCCATTCTTATGTTCTTATAGTGCAGCTAGCCACAGGCTGCTTTGGGAAGAATTTAGAATGCCTATGGGCATCCTACCAGATTGCCAGCTGAAATGAAGTATATGGGGAAGAGCAGAGGGGGTTAGACTGAGTGTGCGTGTGAGAGAGAGAGAGAGAGAGAGAGAGAAACAGCATGTGTGTTGGGGAAGTGTATCAGAAATTGTGGGGGGAGTATGTCTGTATGAAAGAGAGACAGAGTGTGCCAGTATGTTCTCTCCTTAAGTTCAGACAGCAACCTGAACCAGGGGCAATGCATTCTTCCTAAAGACGGGGAGCCATACTCTGTGGTCTCACCCCTTTCCCCGCAAGGCTCCTCCTCTTACCCAGGCCAGGCTCTAGCTTCTGGATGGGCCAGCTGATGGGAGAGAGCTTTCCTGCTGGCATAATTAAGCGACCATCACTCCTTGGGATAGTTATGTCAGCAGATGAATTTTAATGCATGTTGAAAAACATAATCCAAAGTATACATCTAATGTGATAGGGACTAAATTAGCTGTTACCACTCAAGAGAGATCCTAGAGCAGGGGTGGGTAATAATTTTAGACGGGGGGGAGGGGGGTGGAACACTTCACTAATTTTTGAAGTGGCCCCGGGCTGTCCCAGAAGGGGCAGAGCCTCAGGCAGAAGGAGTGGGGCCAGGACACTTCCGTGCTCCCCCGCTCACAGACCCTGATTGGCTTGGGGGTGGGGAAGTGCGTGAAGTCTTTGCCTCCACACTCCCCCACCTAGAGAGAACTTCCAGCTGTTCTGAATAGCCAGTGGTTCCCTCTAGGCATCCTCGCCTCTGGCAGTGGGATGCGACTTTGCACGCTCTCCCTGCCCAGGTCAATTAAGGCCTTGGGGTGGGAGGAGCACGGGAAGTCTCTTGCTCCCTGCCCTCGCCTTGCATGGGGGCACCGCACTCAGAGTGAAATCACTGTATGCCCCTTGCAGGGCGGGAGGAGACCTCACGTGCTCCCCTGCTCTCCAGCCCTGATTGCCTGGGGGCAGGGGAGCAGCAGGGCATCTGTGGGCCGGATCCACCCGTTTGGCAGGCTGGATTCAGCCTGCAGAGGCCCTTTTGCCCATCCCTGTCCTAGAGTCATTGTGGATAGTTCTCTGAAAACATCCACTCAATGTACATCAGCAATCAAAAAACCAAACAGAATGTTAGGAATAATTAAGAAAGGGATAGTGAATAAGACAGAAAACACTTTATTGCCTCTATGTAAATCCATTGTATGCCTATATCTTGAATAACGCATGAAGATGTGATTACCATCTCAAAAAAGATCTCTTGGCATTTGAAAAAGTTCCAAAAAGGGCAACAAAAATGATTGTATAGAATGGCTACCATAGAATGGGACTTTTCAGCTTGGACAAGAGACAATTAAGTAAGGGGAAATATGATAGAGGTCTATAAAATCATGACTGGTATGCAAAAAGTGAATAAAGAAGAGTTATTTGCTACTTTCCATAACATAAGAACTAGGGGTCACCAAATGAAATTAATTGGCAGCAGGTTTCAAATAAACAAAAGGAAATACTTCTTCACACAACACATATTTGACTTGTAGAACTCCTTGCCAGAAGACACTGTGAAGTCCAAGAATGCAACAGGAATTTAAAAAAACTAGGTAAATTCATGGATGTTAGGTCCATCAATGGCTATGAGCCAGGATGAGCAGGGATGGTGTCCCTCACTTCTGTTTGTTAGAAGCACGGAATGGGCAACAAGGGATGAATCATTTGATGATTAACTATTCTGTTTATTCCCTCTGGGACATCTGGCATTGGCCACTGTTGGCAGACAGGATACTGGACTAGATGGACCTTTGGTCTGCCCCCGTATGGCCATTCTTATGTTATTATGAGATCATCTCCTGCCAACACAGAGCTGTCCACACTGGTACTTTTTTTTGTTTAAACTTATTTTGGTCAGACAGATGTTGTTTCACATCCCAGACTGACAAAAGTTGTACTGACAAAAGTGTAGACATAGCCTAAGCAAGATAAAGAGAGTGGAGGACCAGAGCTAACCTGTCCAGAAATATCACTGAAGAGCAGTCAATATAAGACAGGGGTAGGCAAAAATTTTGGAAGTGATTGTGGGCCACTCCAGAAGGGGCAGAACCTTTAAACAGCAGGAGTTGGAAGGGCTCGCGCCTCCCCTTCGGCTCCCAGGCATCACGTTAGCTGGACATGGGAGCTTGTGAGCCCTTTCAATTCCTGCTATTTAAAGGGTTCGCTGCTCCCAGCCTTACTACCGCATTGCCTGGGAACTAGGGACACTGTGAGCCCTTTCAATTGCTTCTATTTAAAGGGCTCATGCCTTCCTGGGACTGTTGCCTGCCAGGAAGGCACAAGCTCTTTAAACAGAAGCAGCTGAAAGGGCTGGCCTGGCTCCGGTTCCCGGGCAACATGCTAGGGGGCAGGGCTTGGAACAGCTTCGTGGGCCAGATCAAAGACCTAGGTGGGCTGGATTCGTCTGCTCAGTAGCTTTTGCCCACCCCTGCCATAAGATCTAACTGTACCGTGAATTCCTTCTCCCTTACGCATGTATATCTTTTCTGCCTTTTAATACTGACCCCTTTTGCTTAGGAATGGTCCAATATTACACATTTCACAGTCTAACCCAATAAACATCATCCTTTTAGCATGCACCAAGAAAAATGCTCCTTCATCCCTATCCCCACCACCTGACTTTAGTTTGTGGCATTGCCAGGGGAACAAAGTGCTCAGTAATCCTGTTAAAGGGAAATCAGTATCTCAGACATTTTACATATGGTAAGTTCATTTAAATTCTGGTTAGTAAAAATCCTTACTCAGATGACCTAGTCCCAGATCATTGAAAGTAATGGGAGTCTTTCCATTAAGGGCTTTGGATTGGGCCCCAAATCAGTTTTGCCAGTCAGCTACAGGTTTGACCTCTGTGATCCAGCATCCTGGTGGAAGCTCCCAGACTGGAGCACTCATGGGGAAAAGTTGGGCTCTGAGCTCAGCAACTCCTCCCCTGCCCTTCCACAGCTTCTGGAGTGCTACAAATTGCTCATTTGTTGCACTAAAGCTCAGGGAGAGAGGAAGGGGGCAGAGCCGGACCAGGGGACTTTCGGGAGGGGGGAGGAAGAGGCAGGGTGGCTGTGGAGACCTGCAGCTGGGGGCCAGGAAAAGCCTTACACACTCATGCACCTGTGCATTTATATGCTGAAAAGACAGATTAGTGGCCAGAAGTGTGCATACAACTGCCTACTTCAGAAGGTTCCAGGAAAATGCTAGGATTTGTGCCCCAAACCCAACACTGCAGATGTTCATAAAAGGGATTTAAGGGAGTACACAAATAGATCCTAAAGTTCTGCTAAGGATTGCTAGGGAGCTCAGGCAGGACAAAACATCATCCTGCCATCTGTGCAGGACACTAAGCCTCTGTTCCTGGTCTATGCCATTCTCCGTGTGATTAAACTATGCCTCTTTCAAAACTTTACCTGAGAGATAGAGGTGCTGGGACAATGTTTATAGTGGGGGTATAGAGAGTCCTTGTAAGCCCTCTATATAATGGAAACCACTTCAAGCCAGGGGGATGTAGCAGCTCCCCTAGTACTATTAGTTCCAGCATCTGTGCTCAGAGACCACCAAAGCTCAGCAATTTGAATTTTGAACTCACTGCTGGAGAAAGCAAACAGGTGCATCCCAGGCAATACATTATATTGTTTCAGTGAGTCTAAATTGCAAGTATCCCATTTCTCAGATTTGTTTCCTTCAACATGTTTGATTTTACTGGACGCAGCAGATTGACTAGTTTCTTCTGATATTCACATTTTCCAAATACAGTGATGTTTATTTATTTTTGCTGCTTGCTAGCAGAGCCCAAAAAAATCTACAAGGAGGCACAAATGGATGTTTTAAAGGTACAGTATTGAGTAGGGGGCAATCTACAAGATTCCTACTAAATCTCCCCCAAAATAGAAAAGACAATGAAAACACCCTGGAGCTGGTTTTCTGCTCTGCTGAGACATTAACCAGCTGCAGACCCCTTGCTGAGGACTCCCTTCCTGGGTTGTGGTCTCTAGCAGTATAGAACCAACAAAATCAGCTCCCACACCTTGCCCTCCACAGTCCCTTGTGAAGAGGCTGGCTCTGGCAGGGTATGTGTAATTCTCTCTGGCTATCTGCTCATAGCAGAGGTTAAAGTCTAGGGTTAGAAAACCACAGAATCCAAGCACCATAGCTGGCTACTCCATAACCCACAGTCCCACTTCTGCAGGGCTGTAGAATCTGGACACTGGAGAGCATCTAGCCCACCAAATCAACCAGGAAGGAAAAGTCATTGACAGCTCAGACCAATAAATCTAGCTTTTTTTTTCTGAGCAGGCACTGCTGCTGACAGAACTCTGCTAGACAAGCTGGAGCAAAGGTGGATATGCTCAGAGATTTCCCACCCAACCTGGGGTGCATTCGTACAGGGACATTACTTGGTTGTAGAAGGATCATGCACTATTGTTGAATCAGGAAAGGGAACAACAATACTGAGACACTGCAGCTTCTCTCCACAACTAACTGTATAAACTTAGCCACTCAGCAAAACAGTAAAGAAGCCACATGCCCTACACCTACAGCAAAGACTCAGTCTTAACTAATTCTGCAGGGTCTTACCTTGTTGCCTGGCAGATTATTTATCTTTTGACTTGAGTGTTACACATGCTGTCAGCCCTATTACAGAGAAGGAGTTCAGTTTTCCAGTACTGAACCTCACATAGTCATTTACACTGGTGAAATGCATCTGTAAACTCTGCCACTCTTCTTTGGTAACATACTACACCCACCACAATCATTGTAAATGTCTGAACGTGGTGGTGGCCAATGGAGCAAGGTCTATGGAAGAAAAACACCACAGAATCCATTCTGTTTGCAGAGACCCTGCCACTACAAACAGCTGAGGAGGTAATTAGCTTTTAAAAGTCCACTCCCACCACATGCTAGAAAGCAGGCAGCTGCAGTGAAGTTATAGATTTTAAAATTTCAGATTAAAAGCACAAAATTGTACTATTGGCTGATACTTGTCTCTTCCTTATTAGGTAAATAAGGATCACACACTGGCAGGTATCCACAGAAATTATCTCCTGCACTTATGGGAGTTCATCTCAGGAGTTATTTGTTATTGTTACTTTATTATCATAATGCCTAGGAGCCTCAATTATAGACAAGAACCGCTGTTGTGCTAGGAGCTATACAAACACCAGATCAATTCATAGGAGGAAGATATTTGCTTCCCCACCTGCATCGTGGTCCCATAGAATGAGCAGAAGATTCATGGGGCCTGGGGGAGGCCAAGGTTTTCTGTATGGTGGCTCTTGTAACTTCATAACTCTAGACCCCTTCACCAACCCCCATTTGTAGCTCTCTGGTAGTTAAGATTGCCCTACAATCTTCCCTTGTGGGATGGGGATATGCTGTGTCTCCTCTAGCACTACACTGGCCTTCTCATTCTGCACCAGCAACTCTACAGGACATTTTAGAGCCTCAGAGATGCAAACAATAGTATAAAAATGAATTAAAAATAAGCCATTTCTCCTGGCAAATGCAGAAACCATGGGAAATGTAATCAAAATGAGCCATACAAATTGTAAAAGATCTGGGTGGTCATCTACACCAGAAAAAAGAGAGTGTATAAAGCTGCTGTTCTAATTTATACTCAGATTACCAGACCAGCTGCAAGGGAACAGTGAATCAGGCTGTCTCCGCCCATTTCTGCCCAAGCCTCCTGTGTGTGATGCTACCTTTCTATAGAAAATGGGTTCTTCTGGAATTTAAACTTTTACTTCTCTCTTGCAGCAGGAGATCCCTCTTGGTTACACATCTGAGCAGTGTCCAAAGGGGCCAGAGACCCTGAGGAGAGGACACTTTTTAAAAACTCCAACCCATGTGACATTCTGCTAGTTTGGGGTTTGAAATGGAAATGCAACTAGCCCAGGTTAGTGTACAACTCTTTGGGAGTCGGTAACCCTGCTGCTGAAATGAAAAACAAAGCCCTTTGCTGTCCCTGGATGAGCACAAAGGTTTTAAGGCAGGGTTTCCTAGCTCTGGATGGGTTTCATATGAATGAAACCTGGAGGATAGCAGCAGTTTAGGGTAGAGAGAGCCCTGATGAGTGCTGGCGCAATCTTTGGAACTGGTACCCCATCCAAAAATCTTACAAAAGCTTGCTATTTCAGAATAGAACTCAGAAGTCTTGACTCCTCATTCCCTGTTGCAATCATTAGAAGAGAGAGAGAGAGAGCGCGCAAATGTGCGCAATGTACACATTTTACCAATGCGACTGAAATAAATTGGACGCAGTACAAGAGAAAGGTGTCACCTTTTTTGTGTTGGTTTTGAAACTTGAAAGAACTTGCACACTGCTTCCACAACAGACCACCTAATAGTGGGGACATGACCCTCCTGTGAAAATATTTTGCTGAATCATTGTCATGATTCAGGTTAATATTTAACAATGAATAATAGTAAGAACTACCCTTACATGCCATAATAACTAATCTGTTTTAGGTTATGCGGGGTCATGCAAAACTGCTAGAAATGAACTCCTACTAAATCCGACCCAAGAAATGAAGTAAACAATAAGCTCAGTGGAATTGCAGAATGCCCAACTAGGAAATAACATCTTTGATGAGATTCAGTGATTTGTAGAGGCAACTGCGATCTCTCTTAATACCACTCCAAAGGGTATAGTCTCTTTTCAGCTTCCCCAGCTTCTGGAGCTGGGTTTGGGGCCAACACTGTGCACCTACAAGCAATGTAGTGCAACACAGCAGGGCTGAGTTCCCTAGCAAACAAAACCTAGTTGAATCTAGAGGCTGGGGAGTGAAAGAGACTGTAGCCTCTCGGGGTCTCTCATCCAGGAGACTGAGTCAGAGTCTCCAACACAAGTCAGGCATTAGGAAATGGTGTCAGGAAGGCACGCATATAGCCTCGCCAGCTGTACCTACACAAGGCTTTCTTAGGAAATCTCCCACCACTGCAACTTCACTGTTGGTTGTAACAGTAGAGGTGCACGTATATACTAAGCTCCAATGGTTTAAACACAGTCATAAAACACCATTTGGAACAGGTCTAAGTAACTGTGGTTAGCCCAGGTCCTTTGTGGAGTTTTGGTGTTCCCTGCTATACAGCTGGGGTTTTAAAAGCATGAGATTTTGATCAGCGGTGGGGGCCTGTCCACAGTTATCCCATTGCAGTCCATACAGTAACTTCCTTGAAATGTGTCAGAGGGGTAGCTGGTGCCAGAGAACTCCTCACTGTTTTTTCTTGAAATGGCAACTAGTAAACTAACCTTGCCCAATTTCACTTGGCTAAGCTATTACAACACTGCCTGTTGCATGGTGGCCAAAATCTTAGCCAGAAGTTTAGATGCACAGGCTGTGTCTACACTGGCACGATCTTGCGCAAAAGCGGCTGCTCTTGCGCAAAAACTTGCCGCATGTTCTTGCGCAAGTAAACTGATGTTCTAATGTATGAAATCAGGGCTTCTTGCACCAGAACTCAGATGCTCCCGCTCAGGAATAAGCCCTTTTGTGCAATTGTTCTTGCGCAAGAGGCCAGTGTAGACAGGCAACATGAATTTCTTGCGCAAGAAAGCCCTATGGGTTAAAATGGCCACCAGAGCTTTCTTGCGCAAAAGAGCATCTACACTGGCATGGATGCTCTTGTGCAAAAGCACATCTCTTGCGCAAAAGCATATGCCAGTGTAGACGCTCTCTTCTGGAAGAGTTTTTGCAGAAGAACTCTTCCGCAAAAGAGTTTTTGCGTGAGAACATGCCAGTGTAGACATAGCCACAGAGTTTACTCGTTCCATAGCTGAAGCAGACCCAGGGAATCTCTTCTGGGAATCAATTAGTGGGACAGGTGCATTTTTAATCATTACAGGACAGGGCCAACTTTCAGATCAACAGTATGAACATTCTAAACCACAGAAGGCTCCCTTTCCCTTAACATGTGATATCCCTTATCCTTACCCAGATCTTTAATAAATGACCATGGAGTTTTCTCCCCCCCCCCCAACTGCCACCCTAATCTCCCTTTCTTCCAAAGTGTTTTACTACTTCAGATGTCCTATTTCACTCTTTAAATGTGTTAATAAGCTTTAGTTCCTAATATAATTCTTTAGAGGAGGCTGGAACAGAGGTGATGAGCAAGAGGACTTTCAGCCCCTGACCAAAAAAAGAAAGAAACAACCCTCCCTACCCTACTTGGGAAACTAACACAGCGGGGCCCAGACTATCCAGTAAGTTCTTGGACTGCACTGAAGACAGCTTTTTCAACCTTCTGAAATAAGTTACACGGGGGGGGGGGGGGGGTCAGTTGTTCTAGATTTGATTTTAACTGGTTGAGAATTTGAAAATGGAAGGCAGCTTGGGTGAAAGTGATCACGAAATCATAGAGACTGTGATTCTAAGGAATGGTAGAAGGGAGAACAGCAAAACAGAGACAATGGCTTTCAGGAAGGCAGATTTTGGTAAACTCAGAGAGTTGGTAGGTAAGGTAAGGTACCATGGGAAGCAAGACTAAGGAGAAAAACAACTGAAAAGAGGTGGCAGTTTTTCAAAGGGACATTAAGGGCCCAAAAGCAAGCTATTCTGCTGTGTAAGAAAGATAGAAAGTATGGTAAAAGACCACCTTGGCTTAACCTGGAGATCTTGCATGATCTAAAAATAAAAAGGAGTCTCATAAATAGTGGAAACTAAGACTAATTACAAAGGATGGATATAAGCTAACAATACAGCTATGCAGGGACACGATTAGAAAGGCAAAGGCACAAAATGAGCTCAAACTAGCTACAGACAAAGGGAAACAAGATGACATTCTATAAATATATTAGAAGCGAAAGGAAGACCAAGGACAGGGTAGGCCCACTGCTCAGTGAGGAGGGAGAAACAATAACAGGAAACTTAAAAATGGCAGAGGTGCTTAATGACTTCTTTGTTTCAGTCTTCACCAAGAAATCTGATGATGAAGGGATACCTAACAAAGTGAATGATAATGGGAAGGGGACAGGCTTAGAAGATAAAATAAAAAATGAACAAGTTAAAAATCACTTAGAAAAGTTAGATGTCTGCAAGTCATCAGGGCTTGATGAAATGCATTCTAGAATACTCAAGGAGCTGATAGAGGAGGTATCTGAGCCTTTAGCTATCATCTTTGAAAAATGAAAGACAGGAGAGATTCCAGAAGACTGGAAAAGGGCAAATAGAGTGCCCATCTATAAAAAAGGAAATAAGAACCACCCAGAAAACTACACACCAGTCAATTTAACTTCTGTGCCAGGAAAGATAATGGAGCAAGTAATTAAGGATTTCATCTGTAAACACCTGGGAGATAATAAGGCGATAGGTAACAGCCAACATGGAGTTATAAAAAACAAATCATGTCACACCAATCTGATAGCTTTCTTTGACAGGATAATGAGTCTTGTGGATAAGGGAGAAGCAGTGGACACGGTATACCTAGACTTTAGTAAGGCATTTGATACGGTCTTACATGATCTTATCAATAAACTAGGCAAATACAACTTAGATGGGGCTACTATAAGGTGGGTGTATAACAGGCTGGATAACTATTCTTAGAGAGTAGTTATTAATGGTTCACAATCATGCTGGAAGGGCATAACAAGTGGAGTTCTGCAGGGGTCTGTTTTGGGACTGTTCTGTTCAATATCTTCATCAACAATTTAGATATTGGCATAGAGTGTACACTTATTAAAGTTTGCAGATGATATGAAGCTGGGAGGGGTTGCAACTGCTTTGAAGGATAGGGTCATAATTCAAAATGATCTGGACAAACTGGAGAAATGGTCTGAGGTAAATAGGATGAAGTATAATAAGGACAAATGCAAAGTACTCCACTTAGGAAGGAACAATCAGTTTTACACATACAGAATGAGAAGCAACTGTCTAGGAAAGAGTACTGCAAAAAGGGATCTAGTGGTCATAGTGGAACACAAGCTAAATATGAGAGTCAACAGTGTGACGCTGTTGCAAAAAAAAGCAAACGTGATTCTGGGATGCATTAAGAGGAGTGGTGAGCAAGACACAAAAAGTCATTCTTCTGCTCTACTCTGCGCTGATTAGTCCTCAATTGGAATATTGTGTCCACTCCTGTCCACAACACTTCAAGAAAGATGTAGAGAAATTGGAGAAGGTCCAAAGAAGAGCAACAAGAATGACTGACAGTCTAGAGAATATGACTTATGAAAAAAAATCTGAAAGAATTGGGCTTGTTTAGTTTGGAAAGGAGAAGAATGAGAGGGGACATGGTAGCGGTTTTCAGGTATCTAAAAGGGAGTCACAAGGAGGAAGGAGAAAAAAAACAAAACAAAACAAAACCAAACCAAACCACGTTCTCCTTGGCCTCTAAGAATAGGACAAGAAGCAATGGGCTTAAACTGCAGCAAGGGAGGTTTAGGTTGGAAATTAAGAAAAGCTTCCTGTCAGGTGGATAAACACTGGAATAAGTTGCCCAGGGAGGTTGTGGAATTTCCATGTCTGGAGATATTTAACAGCAGGTTAGATAGACATCTAGCAGGGATGGTCTAGACAGTACTAGGTCCTGCCATGATAGCAGGGGACTGGACTCCATGACTCTTGAGGTCCCTTCCAGTTCTAGTGTTCTATGATTCTACCCTGAGAAATGCTGGAGCAACTGCTGCCAACAGGAAGTATCCTATGTTGGGAGAACCTCAGCAAGAGTCATCTGGCCATTTTCCAGCTCCTTTGCTCTGTCAGAATGAGACAGCCAGGACCACTATGCATTCCCTCAGACTCACTGTTTTGCATGTGGTTTAAAAAAAAAAAAAACCCACACCACACACGCTATTCAGCTGGTGCAGGGTCCTTTTTGCAAGTGCATAAACAAGACACAAAAGCATTTCACAGCTGCCAGCACAAACATGATATCACTTCACAGGCAAAAGGACAAGGAGAGGCTTCCCACCGCCTTGTGAGCGCTCAGGACAAATAAGGGCAGTTCCTGTTCCATCCAGCAGCTCTGCAGAGATGGGGCTGCTACTGCAGCATGGAGCCTTGAATTCTTCCTCCTCAATTTGTAGGACTCCACCAAAAAGGCCAGTACAGTTTGTGCATCAGCCACTCCTCTCTGCAAGGCAAACAAAGCCATGCAAGGCTAAACAGCTGATACTTTTTCTAGCCATAGAGTTCCAGTTACACCTGTTATATAACTCCCCGTTAAAACTTGTCTCATTTACCCTGGAATAGACATCACACTGAGCAGACTTCATTACAGCCCAGAGTCAAAATCTGTGGGAGCTGGAACCTATTGACATTTAATTGTCTAGAACTTGCTGGGTCCTGAAGTAATTAGTTTAAAAATGAACTAGTTTTCTTAATCAAATAAGCAACTTAGTTGCTGCCAGGGAGCTCTTGACACTGTGCATTTGTATTTAGTGGTTATTGTTGAGGCCAAAAAATTATTTGGTTATAACCCACTAACAAAGACTTGGTGATTGGCACTTAGTGATAATCCATTTATTTTGACCAAAAAAATAAATATTTTAGCCTTTTTCCTCTGCTGTTTGTCCAGCTTTCAGTATGCAACTCTTTGGAACATGCCTTTGCTTATATTTAAAAAGTAACCAGCTGCTGGGAGCTACTGCCAGTAAACAGTAATGGCTCTTTAGGGAACCGTTTTAAAACAAACTCACACCAAGCATCTCTCATTATTTCAATGAAAAAACACAACACACAGAATCAACACTCAGCTTAATTCTGCTTGCAGGTTAGTTCCAAAGTGCCAATGTTGCATGCACTAATTTGATAAATTCTTCTCTCTCTCATGACTCCATCCTGCAAGCATGCCCCGATTAGCATTATTGTATTGATTTCAATGACACTATTCACAATCGTCAAGTTAAGCACTTGTATAAGCATTTGCATGTTTGGGGTATTTCTGTATAAATGCTGGGGATTAAATTTACAAGAACACAGGTGAAAAAAACCCCACACATCTAATGAAAGATTTCCTTACAGAGCAATTCAAATCTTGAAACAAAGAACAAAAACCAAAATTCTCATTTATTAACGATTCTGCGGTGCTTAAGGTGCAAAGATATCCTGAAAAAAAAATTGTTTTTTAAAACCCTCTTAGAATTATTTAAAGGTCAACTCATGACAACTTCTCTATTGGTGTTGGGCTTTGTTGAGGGAGATTTTAAAACAAATCTACACAAAACAGGTCTCAGGTTAAAGTTGAAAAAGGGTATTTAACCTGCAAACATTTTATGTATAGAAAAAGGTGATGACAGAAGTAAACTTTGCAAGTGAGCCTGAACTAATAATAATGACTGCTGAAAAGTCTAGCCCTTTGCTTAGGTTACTTGCCTGAATGAGAGCTTGAATACTTCAAACAGGGCCCAGTTTGATTTAGAGAAAAGTGTCAGATTTTTCTGCAACCACTAAACACTTCTATTTAGGAAAATAACTAAGGACACTGAGAGCCACAATTGTGATGATAAAGTGATTTCCTTTATGCTCTGTCCAAGCTTTCATTCTCAACTGTGAAATGTCAAAGAGCGACTAATGAAGGGGAATGGAGCTAGGCTTGGAGAGAATGGAGTTGGCAATAGATTAAGCATAGCAAATGGAAAATTAAGTTGTGGAAGGGGTGAAGTGAGGAAGGAAAATCCCAATAGTAAAGAAATTGTAGGTCCCAGGAGCGATTGCTGAACAGCTGAAGTTAGAGCACTTACATTTATAATCAAAAATATATTTTTATAAAACTTACACCTGATAGATACTCAAAGCTGTACCTATCACTGTATAAGTCCCGCAGAGTATGCTGCTATACACACACACACACACACTATTTGCCATGTATTTACACATCACTGCAATGGCCAGGTGACAATGATGGTGACCGTGACCAACATGACCTTTCATTATCTCCCCTTAACTAGATGGATCATGATGCTTTTACAATTCAGGTCCAAAAGTTATAGCCATCACCTCCGCTCAGGTTTACTGTACCATGCAGGACTGTTGTTCAAGCCCACATGCACACTCCAGCTAAAGCAGAAAGTAACAGATAGCCAGGGAAAATGAGGGGTCATTCAGGGGAAATTTAAAGCTTTGTGTTTTATCTGTGAAGCCAGAAATGGGTGAGTCCTGGTGATTACAAACAGAGTTTGAAACACTGTTGCACCTGTAGGCTGTTAGTGCATGCAGGTAACAGACCCCTGCTCTCAGTGAGGTCAAAGGCTTCTCTAGGAAATAAATACCCCTCTTAACTCAGAGCTGTAGCACCTTAGGCCATGTCTACACTACAAAGAAGATTGAAGCAGCCACAGTTGATCTTCTGGGGTTTGAATTAGTGTGTTTTCACTAGACCTGCTAATTCAAACAGAGGGCACTCCCATCAATGCTGGTAGTCTTGCTTCTACAAGGAGTAAGGGAAGTCAAAGGGACAGTGTGCTCCCTTTAACTTCCCGCACTGTGGATGACACCAAAATGTGAGTTAAGATATATCAGCTTAAGATATGTAATTAACATAGCTGAAGTTGCATAACTTAATTCAAACTTAGTCTAAGACCTGGTCTACAATAGAGGATAACTATATATCAGTATCATGAGCTTTCATGGGCAAAACCCATTTCTTCAGATGACTTCATCTGAGGAAGTGGGTTTTGCCCATGAAAGCTTAGGATACTATAATTTTTTTTTTGTTAGTCTAGGGTGACACAGGGCTACTTGTTTTTAAAAGTAGCTGACTAACACAGCTACCCCTCTGAGACTAAGTACTACTGTGATGCTTTATAATTTAGGCACAAAAATCAACTTTTATTAAGCTGGTATAGTTGTGTGCAATATAAAATAGTCTCAGCCTAAGAAAATTATGAAGACTACAAAAATCAAGCACAGAGGAGAATTAAGGTCCCTGTGAAATTTTAATGTAATCCTTTAGTACTTCTGTACTGTAGTATATAGTCTTTAATTTCATGATCACGGTTTTTTTCCACATGACCCCTGTCTCATTCAGTGCACAGGATGGATGGCTCTCAAATAAGCAGTGATTCAATATTTTGTGTCTCAGTTAATCTGCAGGACACAAGCCTTATTTACTGTACATTATCCAAATTCTAGTGTGAACAGGGAATTATTGGATTTCTTCCTGGGCTTTTCAGTTGCTTATCCCTGAGTGGTATCTGGGTTCATCCCTAAACTAGGTTTATGCTATATTCTGAAGGGAAGAGTCCAATCTCTGTGTTCCTGTTCCTTTACTCACTGAGAACCAGAATGTACAGAACAAACTGGGATGGGATGAGTAGAGCCCTGTGTGGATGCAAATCCTGTATTTGCTTCCAATTCAGTCCACAAACATGGTCTGTTGAGGTTAAAGTGGATGCAGATACCCATGGATATAAAGCAGATAGCAGCAGATTTGGAAGGCTATTATCTCTAATCACCCATACTACCGTGTCCCACTTTAGCCTTGCTAAAGTCCTCCTCTTACACCCCCTTGATTACATCAGCTTCCTCCTTTCTACCAGAGGTAGAATTGCAAGGGAAATCTGCTCATAGAAGCAAGAAAGACAAATGAGTACTCAGACTAACAGTTACAGCAATTCATTTATTAGAGACTGTTCTTGCAACAGTAAACTTTAAGTTTACAGATGGAAAGACAGTTAAGACCAAGACCTGTATGTTCCATTACACCCCTGGCTTTGAAAGCAAGCAAGCTTATAGAAATATTTGCTAGTAAACTATTTACAGTCTAAACAACTTTACATATTTATCAAGTTTGCAGAAACCAAGATATACTTCTTTGGACAATTCATGTTGAGAAAAGTGAGGTAACAGTAAGTCAGATGGGTCTGAATACACAAGTCTCTCATGGGAGAATCATCAAATCTTGATCCCAGTAAGTGGACAATTAAACACCTGTATATATCGGTAAGACAGACATATCCAGTTATGTCATGTCACTAGGTAGATAATAGTCCTTATATACCCCCAATTGCTCAGCTTGGACTCATTTACATGAATCAAAAACAGACTTTACTGACAGGGTAAGCATTAGCATCTATAATATATATCACAAATTACCACAATGTTTTGTAGATCAGATGAACTTAAACACCTCACATGTAACCTCATTTGACTCTTGTTCTCAAATTATACCACAGAAGTGTGACTTGCATCTTTACTATCCCCTTTTAGAAATTGTCCCAAATTATGAAATAGTTAACAATGAACATGTAAACTCCCAAAAAGTTCCTAATGTTGTGCTTGCAGACAGACATTTTAAAGTGTCTGCTAGATTCTTACCCCCACCAAAAAAGCCATTAACAATATACAACAAATTTACAGAATGATGCCAGAAGCATGCTACCAGACATGACTAATTTTCAGAAAGCTTATCTTTGCAAGATTAGTAGGTAACCTCTGAATGATAAATGTAATATTGGAATTCCAAACACCCTAAGCTAAATAGTCTTTAATTAAGAAATCAGTCATTTTGTACAATCTAAACCAGTTTCTTCCCACAAGTATTAACTAGAACCACTTCCTGAAAAGGGATGCGTATGTGTGCACACATGCACATGTGTGTGAAGGGACATTTGCAAAGAGACTTAGAAAGGTCTGGACAATTTGTTACTTTTAATGAAGAAACTGCACTCATTTTAGAGGCATAATATATTTTAGTGTCAAACACTTGAAAGTTTATGTCTATATTTCTATGAAGACATGCTTCAAGTACAAAGCAGAAGTTTACCTATTACCACAAATATAAACTGCAGTGTCTCCAAATTGTTGGCAGTAGGATGCAAAGTGTATGCTTTTTAAGAAGTATCATCTTCTTACTAATTATATTCCTGTTGCAGGTGGATAGATTCTTGAGCATTGGGGAGTTGGGTTTGATGGGTTATGCAAGCTGGTCTCCTTGTATACAAACCAGGCATTTCCTCCCCACAGAATCATGTTAAGTAATCCAAAAGCCTAAGGGGATTAAAAAGAGATCACAAAGTAATATTACTAGACTCCTGGAGAACACAAATTTGAAGTTAGCAAACCAAACAGTTGGGCTGGCAACATGCTTCTAGAGATTTATACCTGCAAAGTACTTTAAGTATTAAGCTAATTGTCTCCTAATGAGTGTGCCCTCTTCATGAGTTAGCAGTGATAGAGTTACAGCTAACAAGCATCCTCTCTGAAGAGATGTAGGATCAGTCACCAATACACAAGGAATTATGCAGCTGCTTCATCCACTGACTGGAGACTACACATGCTTAAATCCCTTAACACATGCTTAGTCCTGTGGGGAATCAGTAAGCTTCTTACAGTTTAATACAATCAGAGCCATCATTACCGATAAGCAGAATACGCAGTTGCACAGGACACCTGAAAATTTAGGGCCTCATAGGGTCTGAGGCTGCGTCTATACTGCAACAGTTTTTCGAAAGAGGAAATGCAAATGGAACGCTTATTTGCAAATCTTGTGTGCTCATTTGCATAATCTCTTCCGATCCTTTTTGCAGAAGAGGTTTTTGCGATAAAAAGCCCTGTGCAGATGGGGCCGTTTGTCAGAAAACCCCCATTTTGCACAAGATCCCTTATCCCTCAAAAAATGAGGTTTACGGGATCTTGTGCAAAATGCGGTTTTTCCTGACAAACGGCCCCATCTACACCGGGCTTTTTATCGCAAAAACCTCTTCCGCAAAAAGGATCGGAAAAGATTATGCAAATGAGTGCTCCATTTCCTCTTCCGAAATGGGTGGACATTCAGACGTAGCCTGAATGTCCACCCACCTGCTCTTACTATCCCTGGTCTGTGGCTCTGCTTCCTCCAGAGGGGATCTAGTTAATTTAAAAGTGAAAACCCATAAGCAGAACTCAGAACCTGAGAGAGCCATTCAACAGGCATTTGCCAACCACCGCTTTCCCCATCAGTTTCTAAATTTACTGCATTAGTCTAAAGGGCCTTATTTTAAAGTTTGTTTTAAAAATAGTTAGTATGTTGAAGACTGTAAAAAAAAAAAAAAAAAAAAAAAAAAATCTAAAAATCCACTATCCCATACCTATGCCCAATGGCAGCGGGGGGGGGGGGGGGGGGGGGGGGGGGGGGGGGGGGGGGGGGGGGGGGGAGGGAGAGGGATGATACAATTTTAATAGTACTACATATAGCCCCATAAATCCTAAGGCTGGCCGTGAATACAATGTACTCTTGGCCACACTACTTATGAGTTAGCAAAGGGGGTGGAGCAGGGGAAAAGCTTGTTATCCATCACAAGAATACCCCTAAAGAGCTTTCTTGCAGTCCCTTTGTTTTGGGCTATGTGGAGAAATATGTAACAGTTACTATAAAGGCCAAGTTCAGCACCAAGATATACAGGAGTCAGGCAGTATCTAGTTTATACCTGCTGGAGACATCCAACATGAACTTTAAAATGGAGTCATTGGACAAATCCATTTTGGGGCTTTGAGTGGCTATGGAGAGAAGTAATGTGGAAGCTTAAGAGAAAAGTGCTAAACCACCCCACCCACCTCAGCAAAACAAAAAACACACAGAAACCACCAGCCCCCCTCCCCCCCCCCAAAAAAAAGCCAACCCACTACTCCCTAGGACTTTGAAAGCCATCTTTCTGAAAGTTAAAAATCACACAAATGTGCCAAAAACAATTTTAAAGAGGAAACAACTGTTATTTTGGTTAGTGTTTTCAGTGGTAGACTAGTCACTAGGCCTACAAGCCTGTTCCTAGGGGCTCTGGCTAAATGGGGCTCCCAGAGCTCTGTGTGGGCAGGGAAAGGCCCCTGCCCCAGATGGGCTTCTGGTCAGCAGCACTGGGTGGCTGCAGAGGGCATGAAGGCAGGGGCTCCCAGAGTCCTCCTCACCTAGCCTCTGCCACCGGCAAAAGCCAGAGGGCTGCGGGGGGAGCCCCATCGCAGGGATCCAGGACTAGAGGAGTTCTTTTGCTGTCTCCTGTGGTCTCAGGGCTGGGGGAGTGCTCACTCCTCATTGCAGTGGGAAAGAGCTTCTCCACTCTTGGGGGTGCAGTGGGGAGGGGGGTCTGTGGGTTCAACAGGGATGGATCCTCAGGAGAGGGCAGAAAGGGGTGGAGCCATGGGTGAGGTAACATGTGGAGGGTGAGGAACAGGGGCAGGACCACCAGTGGAATGGGTTGGGGAGGGCCACCCCACTTGCTCTGGCCCCAGGAAACCTTAACCCATCTGAGTGCTTTTGACTTCGGATGGGTATCATGCATGACTGGTAACTCATGATGGAATTTCAGTAAAGCCAAAAAAAAAAAAGCGGGCTTGACATACATACCACAGACACATTCAGGGTTCCCATGCTGGTAACAGAGGCAAACAAACAAGATGATCCTGGTAATTTGCAAGATGCAATTTCCCGAACAATGCTGGGACCAGTGGATATTTTTATATCAGTAAGTGCCTTAGCCCAGGCTGAAGTGCTGACCAGCCACAGAAAAGCAGCCATGACAGTAATAACCAAGTCCTATACCAAAAGACAACTGTCAGTCAAAAAAACCCACATTCCAGTTAAGGGAAAAAAGTGAAAGATATCAGTTTTATACAGTCAAAATACACATTGACATATATAGCTATTAGACAGCATGAGTGAGGTAATATCTTTAGTGGACAACTTCTGTTGGTGAAAGATCAGCTAAGCACACTCCTTCAGGTCAGTAGCTATTGACTTAGCTGTGCAAACACATTAATCCAGTTTCATTAGACAGACTCAGATACTAGTTTTCTTTGAAAGACAGTAGAAATTACAGACCGATTACAGAACCGTCTACACTACCTCTGTACTAAAAATATTAAAAGCATCCAGCCTAGCAGTTGACTAAAATATTCTGGCTATTATATAATATGGTGCATATTATTGGCATTAAACACTAGGCAATATTACTATAACAGTAGTAAATACGTCTATGCCATAGTTTTGTTTGCTTATGCCAAGTATCTCATAACTTGCATTTGCTGAAGCAAGCAGGAAACGGATTAAAAAAACCCCAAGATATATTCATTCTGTGTCTTTGTACATGTAAGGAAAGTACTTTTACAGTCCAGGGCCTGAAATGCTAGCATTGAAAACAAACAAGTTAGCAAACTGTTTGAATACCAGTGGTTTTCAAACTACAGGTTGCAACCACTGTTCCCTCTAAGCTGGACAGCACAGCTTCACAGGTGATTGACTGGGCAGGGCTGATTAATCACCTGTGAAGCGGTGTTGCCTGCTGTACTGTTTAGAGGGAACACTGGTTGCAACCCAGTACTGCGTCATGGAATGTCAGGCAACGAGTCTTGTTTCTGCAGGGTGCTCAGGTGACCAGCGAGGCTGCTAAGGCAGGCTACCTGCCTGTCCTGGCACCGCAGACTGTGCTGCACCCCAGAAGTGGCCGGCAGCAGGCCTGGCTCCTAAATGGGAGGCAGAGGGGAAGAGTTCACAGGGGTCCATGTGCTGTCCTTGTCCTGAACACTAGCTCTGCATTCCCATTAGCTGGGAACCTGCTGCTGGCTGCTTCTGGAGTAGAGGATGCTCTACGGTGCCAGGAGGGGCAGAAAGCCTCTGCACCCCTGCTGAGCTGCTCAAGGTAAGCATCTCCAATCCCAGCCATGACCTTCTCCAAAGCCAGAGCTCCCTCTTACACCCCAAAGCTCTCACCCTCAGCCCCATTCCAGAGCCAGCCCACACTTTAGTCAAACTATGTTGGGTCACAGGCATCAACAATTTTCTTCAACTGGGTTGTGAGGGGAAAAAAGTTTCAAAGCCATTGTTCTTCAATACCAATATCTTAAGAGCAGTCCTGTGCAGTGATGTTGGGCTAACCTTTATACAGGTGGTGTGCTCCCCAAGTTACACATTTAATTTGGTATTATTTAAAGAAGTGTGCAACTTGTAAAGCCAAATGTCACTAAAACCCAACCCATTTTTTCTTATACCTACTGATTAATAAAATTTATTGATACTGGTTATTTGGTCTCAATTATATTTCATTATGAAATAACTAACCAAATGTGATCAAACAATGGACTATAAAATTTATCTACACAGTTCAGATCAAATGAGAAGTGGACTCATTCTAAGGCCTACACCCCCAAAAAGGTAGCTCTCTAAAACTCAGGAATACTGTTAGGTATAGTTTACTGTGATAAGTTATCTTAAATGTTCACCCCCTACTCAGAATTGGCACAGATTCAGGAGCATCAAATTGTGCTTGAGAATTCTGTTCTGATGATTTACCATCAACTTTCTTGGAACACAGAGCTGAAAAATGTCATTCTGCTGTTTGAAGTGCTGCAGTTTTTACTCATCCAATATGTAGACACTGAACTATTCAGAGAACCATCTATATATTAGTTACTATTACCACAAAAGTTCCCATGAAGCAGAAAGAATTACTTAAGTGATTTGCCTAAGGTCACAAAAAAAAAAAAAAAAAAAAAAAAAAAAAAAAACACCCTACAGAAAAGCTGATAAGTTAAGAACTTCCACTTTGTCTGGCAATTCCTACAAATTTGAAGTTTTCCTACTAAGAACTTTCACATGTCAAGTGCTTATCTGTACTGAAGCAAGTCCAGGGCCACACTAATGTCCTTATTGTGATAAGGAAACAAGATTGATAAGCAATACATTTGATCTGCAGACAATTCCTCCTTTCAATATACTGAGCTGCCACAAGTCAAGAAATCTGAAGTATTTTGACCAGTCTGTCCATTTTGCAGATTGAAGTCAAAGGAGTATAATGTGACTTGTGCTAAGTTACTTGGGTGTCTTTTGTTTTACTGCACCTGTTACCTCCTAGCCACCCAAAAATCTCACACCATATGCCAAATGTTAGCCTCCTATTTTTTCATATCAAATTAATTTAATTTCAATAAGGCAATTTTGCAGTAATATTTTCTGCTACTACAAAAAGTTAAGATGGCAGTATCAAGGCGCTAAATTTTACACTTTTGCATGCACTTTGCTTTTAACATGAGCAGTCACATTATAGTAAATGGAATTCATAGGAGTAAAGTTACACACCAGTTAAAGAATTTGCAGGATCTGTGCCTTAACTTCAATAAGGGGGAAAAAAAATTAAGTTATTGAAAACATTTTTGTTTATTTTCCTTATTAGAGAACTCATTCTAGTAAATAGTATGTTAAAAGTGCCATACCATTTATAAATTTAGTTCATTTAGATTTTAATCTAAAGTCGGAATGGCAACAGTTTTCAACTTAATTTTTTTAAAAATCAGTGATATTTAATAAACCCAAGTGATTTTAAACCATTCCAGCTTGTATTACAGTGTGACAATTTAAGTTTTATGGTTACTTAAACATGCCTGTGCTGAGCAGAAATCTTTTCCTTCCAGTGGTTTTAAAACAAAGACTAAAATAGCTTAGTGTTACTTACAATCAATGGGATTTTGCCAGTGTTCCGATACAGGTGCATATATCCAACATATACTACAATAGCAGCAATACAGTAAAGGAATACCAAGACTGCAAAAGTAACAAAGAACTGTGCAGAAGAGGAGAAGTTGCCCACAAGGTGAAAGTCAGTCCAAGTGCCACTGCATCGTGTTGGATCTGGTGCACTAAACACAACTACGTTCAACCTGTGGGAGGGGAAAAAAAAAAAAAAAAAAAAAAAAAAAAGTAGATTTTTCATAACAAGACTTAGCTGCACAAGTGGAAACTTCAGTATCTTAGCATTTAATGAGAACAATGCCATCAATACTCCCACTGCATAAAGCATTCTTTGGTAGTAAATTTATTAATCTAACTTAAATTGCATAATATTCTCTTTATATACCGCCCACACACCTTAAAGGCTTAGATTGCACTGCAAGATATACAACACTATTTAATACAAGTTACAAATTAAGACTGACACAGAACCTAAGAAACTGAGGTTTAAACCACTCTGATTTGGAAACAAGCCTAGTTTAATTGTAGTTGAATCAGATTAGGCTGGTACATGTAAGACAGCTAGATAAGAGCTTGCCAGCCATAGAGCTGCATCATCAGCTGTAGGTAAATACAAACATTGAGCTCTTAACAGTTTAGCTGAGCAATTCAACTCAGACCTCCTGGGACAGCGCTACAGACGTACCACCCCCCCATGGGAGGACACCTCTGGGCCTTGATTTGAGGCAGGGAGTCCTGCATCTTTTATACTAGCTTTTGCTAGTCAGCAGCAACTGCTAAAGCTACAGCCCTATAGAGCTACAGCCCTCAATATCTGTTGAGTAGTTTACAGGATTAAGGCCTATGTTTATTAGGATCCCTTCTGGATGCTGGGATAGAAGAGGAAGCTTCACTCTTCTTTTTCTCCTATCCTTCCTGTTTATATTTGGCTGGGATTCCCATTTTCTTTTTTTTGCTCCATCTCCTCGAATGGAGGAATGTTCTGCTTTTGCTGCAGTTTGTTATGGACAGCTACTAAGCTTAATTGACTATATTCATATATGCAACAGCAGCTGATTCCAATAATGCTAGGTGAGCTTTCCCATTCATTATTTAATCAAAATGTTATCCTTAAAAGGAAAAAAAAAAATCTAAATTGGATCCCTCAATGGAATTACAATTATTCAATAGATTAAACAGAAAACATCTGTTAAAGTTTTTTTTTTTTTTTTAAGACTCCTCTTCATATTCTGCTTAAAGGATCAGCAATAATTCCATCTCAGTGCTTAAGACAACACAAAGGGTAATTTAAGTTCTAGAGATAGTTGTGAGTCATGCATCACTACAGTACATGCTTTCAGCTCATGATAATCATTAAGATGCACATATCAATTTGGCAATATCTTTTGTCCCATCCATGTAATCTGCTGAGAGATGGAGATAAATGTGCTCTCAGGAGTTAGTTCTCATATTTCACAACAAAAGACTACACACTGCAGGATGTTTGAATCAGCATAAGATATGCATTTTAAAAAGTTAGATACCCACTATGTTATAGAGGAAACAAGTGAACCCAATAAAATTAGTGGGCACTGGTGACACTGATGACAGTAAGGAAATAAAAGAATAGGCTCACCTGAATGGATAACCAAAGTCAGCTGTAACTGTTTTGTTCACAAGACCTTTACAAGAAACTAAAATTGTAGTTGTACCTTTATAACCTCCACAGGTGGCAAAAACAAAGATGGAAAAAATCTATGGAAATTGAAACACTATATTAGTACTCTCAGACTATATGAAATACAGTACAGTTAATAATGCAAGGAAGACACCATTTATTCACAATATTTGCATTAAATGATTTCAATAATCCCAAACAAGATGTAGTATATTAGTGCTCCATCAGCTAAATTCTAGTTCAAACAAGCATTGTCATCACTACAATATTTTTCTACGAGTGACTTTATTTTAATTTCAAAGAGAGGTGCTTTACACTCCAGAGGAATGCTTAAATCCAAATAACCCCAAAATGAAAACCAGTAGTCCTTATTTTACTTTTTGCACCTACTAGCTTTAAGTTTAATTTTAGCTTCACTGATCCAAGGTATTTGTAACAACTAGAGAGGTCTGCTTTTAAAATAGGGTATTATCTTACCTTTTGCTGCATTAGTCAATTTGTAATAGAGATAGCCATGTTAGTCTGGTCTAGCTGAAACAAAAGACAGGACTATGCAGCACTTTAAAGACTAGCAAGATGGTTAGTTTTTAAACCATCTTGCTAGTCTTTAAAGTGCTGCATAGTCCTGTCTTTTGTTTAGTCAATTTGTGTTTGTGAAATAGCAACACATATGGGAAGTTACCCAGAGAAAAGGGCCTGCCTGCTTCACAGATGCCAGCCCTCTCACCCCTACAACTCCAATTTCAAGTCAGTGGAAGCTACCCTGTGCTTAGAACATTATTTAACAACATTCTCCACCCTCATTGCCCAAAAACAACAACAAAAAACACAGGCCCATAGCTTCCACTGACAGAAAGCAGAGTTTCTACATAGAGTTGGGCCCCAATTCTTGTTTCCCTTTCCTCACTGCAACTGACATACCCTCACCAAGAATCCCCCCAACAAAGAGAAGACCCACCACACAGACAGTCCTCCAGCACAAAACTACTGCAGAATTATATTGATTTCTCTTTAAACAAGTGAGACAGCCACAGCTCTGCCACGAACACCAGCTAAGAAATGATTGCGTCAAAAAGGCTTTTAGTGGGCTAATAAGAGATTTAACTAGTTCTGAGGCCCTGCCATTTTGGAGAGTCGGGGGAGCCCTCACCAACCAAGCCATGGCCAAGCCTATACCAGCAAGAACTGGGCCTCATCAACATCCCTGCCCCATAGAAGGGACTCTTGTCCCCCTACAAGCCCTGCCCAACAGGGGTGATAGAAGTCTGCACAGGGAACTCAGAGCCCTGAGGTGAGGGCTCTCAGCCTTTCCCTCCCTCCCTCTTCCACTGCTCTAAAAGAAAACAACCCCCCCCCACATACATACACCTCCCTCCCAGACTCACCCACTCAAGGACCTTCACAAAGCCAAGCGGTTCCAGCAGTGGGCCGAGGTTGAGCTGAAGCCCAGCCATTTTGGGGGGAGAAAGATTAGTGAGCAAGGAGAAGAGAGCCATATAATGAGGCCTGCTTGAGCAGCCTACACACTGGCTACCCTGGCAGCCAAGGCAATGCCCTCTGCTGGTCCCTATAAGGCCTGCCTGTCTATGCCCCACCCCACCGAGCCACACCCCAGACCCCTTCTGGCCTCACCCCAACTGTCACCTCACAATGGGGCTAGGTGAGTGGCGGCTGCAGCTGGCCCCGCCCAGTGTCAGTGGGGCCTCCCTGTTGCAAGGCTTCTGCTGCCTGCAGTGCTGAGAGTTGCCAAGGGCTGGGGAGAGCCCCATGGTGGCTGAAAGACTTTGGGCATCAGGGTGTGTGCCAGAGAGGGCCCTTCCGTGGGTGTGAGGGCTTTGCTGGCACTTGAGGCCGTGTTGCTGTCCAAAGAATGATGAAGTTAGGGTCACTGTGCAAGACTTGCCAAACAAAATGCAGGGGAGGTTGAATGTGTTAGATGTGGGCCTGTCAGTGGCACTGGAACCCTTTAATAGTGGGATGCTGAAAACTGCCCCCCAGCCTCTGTTTCTCCACTCCCCAAATAAGGCTGGGAGCAGTCCCGTGTCTCTGGGAGGGGTGGACCTAGCCAGGGACAAGGGGGCAAAGGCTGGGAGTGGGCACGTGGCCCTGTGTGTGGGGTCAGTAGTGGAGCCTTGATTATGGGGCTGGCAGCTAGGACTCTGGGAGCAGAATCCTGCAAGTGGGGGCTGGGTCCCCGGCAAAGGACCAATGGCAAAGAAGCAGAGACCTGAGCATGAGACCGAGAGTGGGGAGCTGAGCCAGTAGCCGGGACTCAAGCCCAGGGAGCAGAGTGAGGGAGCAGAATCCCTGGCATGGGAGCCCTGACCCAAAGTCCTGGTGCAAAACCCTTGGTACAGGGCCAGAGGCCCAGGACCCAAATCCCAGGTTTGGGAGTTGAATCTCTGGCCCTGTGTAAAACCTGGGGGAGCTGCAGCACCCCTGCCACCCTTAGTTCTTGTGCCTATGCAGCCTTGAGTGCATGGGGAGAGGAGCATGGGATGAGGAAGGCCCCTGAAAAAACATCATCCCATAACCCACTATAAGCAAAATACTGTGGGATTTAGATTTGTTGGTTATGACTTCTCCAGCTCAAGGACACGTGCAAGGAGCTAGCTATATGCTTGCTGACTGAAAATAGAGGGGTTGCAATTCTCTGCTTCTGGGGAAATGAAAGATTTATTATTATTATTATTATTATTATTATGGAGGCACAAGTTGCAGCTCCATATGAAAGGGTGAATTGAGTTTTGCACTTGAAGTGGGATTCAGTCTCTTTGTAATGGATGAAAAAATACAGATTATTCTCCCCACGTATACAGTACCTACTCTTTTGAGTATAAACTGAATTTCCTGAGACTGTCCAATCAAATCTATTCATTTATACATTAAAACTGATTTTAAATGGGTGCTCTAAGAAATTTTGCACTCTAAGCCACACTTTGAATTGGTCTGGAATGATCTCTGCAATAGAATAATGCAGAATTGTTAAACTTCCCTTTTAAATAAAACCCACAGAAATCTTAGGCTACATTTGAAGAATTGTTTGATTTTTTAAAATTGATGGTAATTTTTTGCTGTTAGACTTAATAACTGAAAGTTATTCTTCATCACTGGCTAAAGAAGTAAAATCTTCATAAAAGCTCATGGAGAAATTGTCCTTTTTCATAATAGCCACTGTCTCCTGTTCTCAGTGGTACTGAGGCTATAGGCTACCCTCATTAGAGGTGTCATCTTTCCTCCTATGGGACTGAAATCAAGCTGCTCTCAGGGAAGACAGTGGTCCTTTGTGGTGACAGAAGGTGGAGAAAAACTCTATGGCTACATCTACACTGCAGGCTTCTTGCGCAAGAACTGTTTTGCGCAAGAGTTCTTGTGCAAAAGGTCTTCCACAAGAGCGCGTCCACACTGCCATGTGCTTTTGCGCAAGAAATGAGCTTTTGCGCAAGAGCGTCCATGGCAGTGTGGACGCTCTCTTGTGCAAGAAAGCTCTGATGGCCATTTTAGCCATAGGGGTTTCTTGCGCAAAAAAATCATGTTGCCTGTCTACACTGCCTTCTTGTGGAAGAGCTTTTGCACAAGAGGGCTTATTCCTCATGGGGAGAGGAATAACTCTTCCGGAAGAAGCCCTGTTTTCCGACGCTGTACTGTAAATTTACTTGAGCAAGAACGCGCATGCAGTGTAGTCACCCGACAAGTTTTTGCGCAAGAACAGCTGTTCTTGCGCAAAAAGCCTGCAGTGTAGATGTAGCCTATGAGGAACTAGTGAATGGAGGTGATGGTCCTCTTAATTAAGAACAGCCTGTGGCTTCAATGTCTTTGAGAATAATGGAAGAAGGAAGCCATTTTTTTAAAAGGGCAATTTTTTTGGAGACTATTTTATAACTTCAGCTTCTGCTTTCTGAAGAAAAACATAGAGTTATGAAGAATAAATGGCAAAAATGAGGATAATCCTTAACATTACCATCTGTAAATGTAGCCAATGCAATGCTCAGCATTCCCTTGAGTTTGAAATCCCCTGCTTCTAGGTTGCACTGTTCAGCTTTTCCCAGAATTGTCCCATTTTTGAGGTAGCTGTTCTGGGAAAGCTGTTGCTCTGTAACAACTGCCAGTTGTCTATTTTTATAGGCCCAGGATCAGTCTGGAGGTCCTAGTTTTGTTTACCTCACAGGTGGCCAACTTACCTGCTTCTGGGAATGTGACTGGTATGTTTCTATCATAAAAAGGCACAAGGATCCAGCCAGGGAGGGAAAGAGAATGGGAGGTTGCCTGTAGGACTAGAAGAAGAGCCAATCATCATTACATAGGCATGGACTTGGATTACTGCAGGAGCTGGCACCAGGCACATGCACATCTCACCCAAATTTCATCTCATATGCAAGGAAAGGAAGCAGAGCTTGTGAGGTCTGTGTGCCACAGCCCACTACTGGCTTCTGGAAGTGGTCCAAGCCTGAAACTGTGAAAAGAATGGTTCTTTCACTGCTTGCTTTACAAAAATAGCTGCCTGGCCTGGCAGCCTCCTCACTTTTTTTCTTGGCTGGCACCTTCTCATTCACTCTCACTTGAGCCAGTGAGCAAAACAGCTCAGTAATTGAAATTGCATAATTTATCCCTGATTGTCATCACTTAATGTACTTATCTTTGAGTGATACGTGCCCATAAAAAAGATATATAAGCAAGTAATCAGGTTAGTCCTATAGGCTACAGAATGGAATAACTAATATATCCTTACAACCCCCATGGGATAGTTCTGTGGCTTTTAAAAAGACTTTTCGTCTGCTAAGCATACATTCTACCCTTTGAGGTATTTTGGCAATATATACTCTATGACTGCAGCATAAGCAGCATAATTATGTGTAGAAACCTAAATTAGGAAAACCTAGCTGGTAGCCTAGACACCATTAACAGAACTTCATTTATTGAAAAGCCTAAACAAAAAGATTCATCTTACAGTGTTCTGTAAAGGTTGCCAGGTTTGGGCTCAGATATTTAGTGGGAATCTATTCCCAAAGTGAGGATAAGAAAGTCCTGTCCCTTGCTATCATTGGCTTCAAACTCTTTGTGAAACAGCTGGCCAAAATACTCCCTTAAAGACTTATCTCAGCCTCTAAGATAATGGGGACTGGAAAGCTTAAAAGCTTTTTAGTATGCAAGCAGGACCTTGAATTAGAACTGGAAGTCAGTGCAGTGCAGAGCACCTGTGTAAAAATGTTTTTCTCAGTCTATCCTACTTATTTTGAATTATTAGCTGAAACATTTGGGTAAGCCCAAAAGTAAGCTTAAAAGTAAGCCCCAGGAAGTGTGTTAATAGATGTACCTCATTGTTTAATTTGTAATGAAAAAAGTTCTGGGACTCAAGCAATTTTTTTACTTTCATGACTGATGAGGTAAGCCCAAAAGTGCTGGGGCTGTGAGCTGCCAAGCCTAGAGGTGCCAGGGCTCAGCACTGGTAAGCCCTGATACAAATTCAGCACTTATGTACCTACATTATTAAAACCAGCCTCTGGAAAGTAGTCATAATATCAATTACTGTTAATTTAAGGTCTGGAATACATCAAATATGGGTATTTTCATGCATTTTGGGAACTGCAGTGAAGCAATACTGTAGAGGGCAACTTACTCCAGCCATTGTCTAATTGAATACTGCATGCGGATGTGGTTGTCCCATCTCAAATAAGATATATTGGAACTGGAAAATGTTCAGAAAAGGACAACAAAAATAATTAGGGGTACGTAACAGCTTCCATATGAGGAAAGATTACTAAGACTGGGAGTTTTCAGCTTGGAAAAGACATGACTAAGCGGGGATATGATAGAGGTCTATAAAATCATGCTTGGAATGGAGAAAGTAAATAAGGTCATGTTATTTACTCCTCATAACAAAAGAACTAGGGGTCACCAAATAAAATGAATAGGCAGCAGGTTTAAAGCAAACAAAAGGAAGTATTTTTAAACACAATGCACAGTCAGCTTTTGGAACTCTTTGCCAGAGAATGTTCTGAAGGTCAAGACTGTAACACGATTCAAAAAATAACTGGATTAAGTTCATGGAGAAAAGGTCCATCAATGGCTGTTAGTCAGGATGTGGAGAGATGGTGCCTCTGTTTGTCAGAAGCTGGAAATGGGCACCTGCCATTGGTCAGTGTGGGAAGACAAGATAATGGGCTAGATAGACCTTTGATCTGACCGAGTATGGCCAGTTTTATATTCTTATTTGCACAGCACAGGAATGATTTTGATTTATTATTGGTTGGAAATAATGGCAGAAATGTTAAAATATGAGTGTATTGTATGGTTGTTGGGATATGTAAAAATTAATAGGGGTCCAGAAAGGTAGGGATCTGGCAGAGGTCTGGCCAGAGCAGGCATTGTCCTTTGAACGTGTTTTTTTCCCTACATCTTTGCAGCCTAGAAAAATAGTTGCACTAAATAGTCTCTTCGTTGTTTTGTCTTCTCACTTGCTCTGTAAAAATACTTTCATCCTTGTAATCTCTGTAATTTGCTAATTCGAAAAGTATGTAATGTAAAAAAGATCTAATTGAAAATCCTGTAAACAGAAAACCAGGGCAAGTATAATAAGATTCATAATCTGCCTATTAATATTCATTGTATAAAAGTTAACATTACTAAATAAAGATTTTGGGGAAATAGTAATAAACATGTAAATTAGCATACTAAAATAAATTTTAAAAAGTGTAACTGGTGCCAAATCATTGCTCACTCAGAATGTTGTGTTGGGAGTCTGAGGGGAACAAGTATCTGCAATAAAGAGGTCTGTTTACTCCATTTGCACTTGGGTCTCCTGTTTCTTCTCTAACAATGGTTACCTTTATTGCATTTAATTCTGGTTCTTTTACTGCACTCATTGTAGTAGTATCAGCGTTTCTTTAACAAGGAAAAAGTTATGAGGTAATGGCTGTTATTGTACCAGCTTCTGTTGAGAGAGAGCGAGAGAGGCAAACTTTCCAGCTACACAAAGTTTTCTTCAGGTCTCAGAGCTCTGTAGCACAAAAGCTCTCTCTCTCACCAACAGCAATTGGTCCAATCAATGATATTGCTTCACACATCTTTTCTCTCTACAATTCTGGGATTGACACAACTGTTACACCACTACATATTAAGCTATATGATTAACATTGATCTCAGATGGTTTGTACTTCCTCTCCTCACTCCAGAACAGAAGAGAATGTGCTATGCAGGATTTTATTCCAGTGGAATTTGTTTGTTTTTCAGGCACATGGTGTGTCTGAGTTTGTGTTAGAGAAGACAAGGTTAAGGAAGAGCATGTTGCATTTGGAGCAGAAGGTGATGAAGGGTTTGATGTTCCTTAGTTCCTCAGAGAGTCTTTCTACATCCCCAGACTGACCCCGAGGAAGTAGAGTTTCTTACATAAACAAGCTACACCACTATAATAGAAAGTTGCATTGTATCTGAGAATCAGAGTTACAAGTTCAGACCTTCGGCCCAGAGCTTTAGCTGATCTTTTAGATTCACTGGGGTGAGATCATTGTGCACCTTGAAGATAAGGACTATGACCTTGACTCTGTATTCTGGGGAAAGAGAGTCCTTGTTTAAAATTACCCCCAAACCAAAATCAACCCTTGGTGAAATCCATGGAGTTAAACCATGGACAAATGTAGCCTTATGGGAACAAATGCACAGCAGAAGCCTGAGTCTCTTTGGAGCCATCTACATGGCCAAATCAACACAGTAATCCACTGTGTAACAATAGCTCTGTTTGGTCTTGCCAGTTTAGATGGGAATAAAGTGTATTCATTCCCATGTTATGGAACTATGTTGCAGCCTGTATGCTCTGTAAAGGTTCTAAAGAGAGCCTGTAGGGCAGAAGCAGGTTTTGCCTCTTTACAAGCAACCTCCACCCCGCCCTCCCCCCACCAGAAAAAGTATTAATTAATTTATGTAGAATCTGAATCTTCTAAGAATTTATCACAATACAACCTACACCTTCATAAACCTTCAGTTAGATAAACAGTATCTGAAACACACAGACCTTTCCTATGAAAGAGTATCTGTGCCCTCTTGTGGCTACATAGCACATTAAGCCTAAGAAGAAAAAATCCTGGAGATGCACTGCTGTGAATTCAGAGCCTCTCTGAAATATTAAAGCTAAATGACCTCTATGTTTAATGAGTGAAGCAGAAGTATAAAAAGTAAAGATCAGAGTTTTATTTGGACATTTTTTTCATCCCCTACCCCAGGCCAATGCAGGGCTGTCTGAATGTATGCTGAATATAAAGCAGGGGTGTGTGATAATTTTCAGAGGGGGGGGCCTTTCCAAAAATTTGGTAAGTGATTATGGGCTACACTTTTCTACTATATTAATGGAGGGAGTGCAGAATCTGAGATGGTGTTTGGGTGCAGGAGGGGGTTGTAACTTGGGGTGATGTCTGGGGTACAGGAGTTGGTGCAGGCTCTGGGAGGGAGTTTGGGTGCAGGAGAGGGTTGCGATGTGGGGCAGGGGTTGGGATGCTCATGGCTGGTGGCCCAGTAGAACTCTCAGGCAGGCTGCCTGCCTGTTGTGGCCCTATATACCTCTCAAAGTGGATGGCTGCTGGGGCAAACGTGTCTCTGTGTGTCCACTGGGGAAGGAAGGGCAACGGGTCTCCATGATCTGCCTATGAAGCTGCCATTGGCTGGAAACCAACCAATGGAGAGCTGTGAGGATGGATCTGGGAGGGAGGGAGCAGCATATGGAGACCTGCTTTTTCCCTCCCCTGAAGAGGTCTGCAGTCAGAGGCACTTACCCCAACAACCAGCTGCTTTGAGTGGCATGTGGAACTGTGGGAAGCAGAGAGCCTGCCTAAGCACCCTGCTAGACCATGGGACATTACCAGACCAGAGAGTTATAGAGGATTGGATCCAAATGTTTGGCAGGCTGGATCTGGCCCACGGGCTGTATTTTGCAAACCAGATATAAAGTCTTATTCTAGTTTTAATTACTCAAGCAATGGAGCATCTCTCACTTGCTTCAGAAGCCTAGTAGTCCTTTCTGTTAGAAAATTTTCCTTCACTCATTTTCATCCCAAAACTTCTAATTGGACCTCACTAAACAGTTCATCTCCCGTCTCCTTTCCCTTTACCCTCCTAATTGTCATTTAGCTAACAAGGACATAATATTTTACGATTTCTTCAAAATCGACATTTTCAGCCTGTAATTCATTTTGTTGTTCTTCCCTGAGGAAAGAACTGGTATTGAGACACCCAGGAATGCACTCAGTATTCTAGAGCAGTGGTTCTCAAACTTTTTGGCCTGTGGTCCACCTGGCTCAATGTAAATCTTTCTGTGGACCACCAATTGCTACTGGAAACTTGCCATTAATTATATAATTACGCCTGAGCCATTTTGCTAGTCCTGAGGCTAGGGAGGATGGTTTAATTTAACCAGTAAAAAAGGAAATATTAATTTAAATTATTAAACAGAATAAGCACTTTAACGTTCTCTTGTTCATTTATCAAACTTCATTTTAAATAAAGTAAAATATTAATTTATGTCCAACACAAAAGGTTCTCGTATTTTCTTTATTTATGGCAGGGGAGGGGAACCTTTTTTGGGTCGGGGCCACTGACTCACAGAAAAATCAGTTGGGGACCACACAAATGAGAGGCAAAAAACCCAAACCTCTCCAAAACCCCCCAACCCTCACTGATGTGGTCCCCAGCTGAGACACTGCACTCCTCTGGCACTCCAGCCCCATGGGGTGGGGGGGGGCAAGGAGGACTGAGGTTCAGTGCTTCACAAAGGCCAGATTTACTCTTCAAGGGTTCAGGAGATAGTGGATTTTGTGGACCCTTTAGGCCCTGAGGTTAGGAAAAAATGGGGGATTCAGTGTGCAGGACAGGGCTGCAAGCAAGAGGAATGGGGGTGCAGGATCTGGTCAGGAGAGGGTGCAGGAGTGGGCTGGGAGCAGGGTGTCTGGCCAGGGGGGAGGATGCAGGAGCAGGCTGGGAGTGCAAGGTCTCAGCCAGAGGAGCATTGAGGGAGTTAGGAGTGTGGGGTCCTGGGCACGAGGGGGTGGGAGGCACTTACTTGCCTACTTACGGCCTCCTGCTGCTCCCATTGTCTGGATTTTGGCCAATGGGAGCAGCGGGGAAAGTCTCCAGGCAGCATGCCCATGTGCTGCTGTTACCCCAGCCACGGGAGGGGGAGGGGGAGGGGGAACACTCCTTCCCTGTGAGTCAGATCCCGCAGTGAGGCTCAGGGCTTTCTCTCTTCCCCCCTTCCCCTGCAGCAGGAAGATGGCACTGGCACTCCAATCCTGAGCGCAAGTCAGGGATCACCTGGAAGGTCGTCACGGACCACTAGTGGTCTGTGGACCACAGTTTGACAACCACTGTTTTAGAGGTAGACTCATAAATTCAAAATAGAGACAAATTACCATTTCCCTAATCCATGATATCTTGCCTCTCCATATGCAGCTGAAAAGTACATCAGAATTTTTTATATTTTTTGCTACCATATTCAAGTATCTAAAAGGGTGTCACAAGAAGGAGAGAGAAAAATTATTCTCCTTAACCACAGGAGATAGGACAAGAAGCAATGGGTTTAAATTTCAGCAAGGGAGGTTTAGGTTGGACATTGGGAAGAACTTCCTAACTGTCAGAGTGGTTAAACATGGGAATAAATTACCTAGGGAGGTTGTGAAATCTCCAGAATCTATCTACATATTTTAGAAATGTGCATCTGTCTGTCTGTTTGTGAGTCTGTTTGTTCAAGAACTCCTCCTAAATGGTAAGAGCTAGGACCACCAAATTTGGTACGCAACTTCCTCTTATCTTATCTTAAAGCAAGGTAATGGTTTGGATGTGTCAAGAAAATGGGAAGTGCTGGGATTGGGGCTATTTTCCATAACATGGAAAGGAAGTGGTACAAAGAGGAGGGACAAGACACTGAGGTGGCCACTGGGAGCAGTGAGCTCACAGGGGAGAGCTTTATGCAGCGATACTACTGGGGGCAGCTGTACCACCAAGAGGGCTGGAGCTCTGCCATCAGACCTGGTAAGTAGCCCCCCAACTCAAACTCTTTGCTCCCCAGCCCTTGGCCACAGCATGGGAGGGGGAGGGGAATGGGTAGGGACATAGAAGACCTCTGGTAGCCAGGGGGTTGAGGGGAGAGAGAAGGCCCGAGTGGGCTGAGGGGAGAGAAAAGGCCCATGCTGGTTGGAAGGCTGAGGAGAGAAAAGGCCCCACCAGCTGTTGGGGAGAGAAAGCCCCACCAGATGGGACGCCCCACCCTGAGCCCCTCCTCACCCTTCACCCTCACTCTCACATTGCCCCCACCCTCCTACCCTGCCCTCCCCCACATCCCCAAGGCCCTGCCCTGACTCCTGCACCCACCAGCCCCCTGCCCTAAAGGACCCAGACAATGCCCGGTAAGTCTTCTAGTTGGAGATATTTAAGAGCAGGTTAGACAAACATCTGTCAGGGATGATCTATAGATGGTGCTTGATCCTGCTGTGAGTGCAGGGGACTGGACTTGATGATCTCCCAAGGTCTCATCTAGTTCTAGTATTCTATGAGTCCATGATTTAGACTTACCATATGTCCAGGTTTTCTTCTACACACCCTCTTTTTTGAGTGTGTTGAATATTTGTATTGTGGATAATTTCCCCGGGTATTTTTCTCTCAATTTGTTATTTTTCTGCCCATCTTTCTAGTATCTTTACATTTCTTTGTATTATTTGTGTCCACTCTGATGTTTTCAACCCCCTCCCACTTTAGAAACACTTGTGTTTTTAACGTTCTGTTTACTCCTTTTCTGGATCACTATAGTGATGCTAAGTAAGTTTGTACTTAACCCTGAGCCCATGGCATTGCCTTTGGCCACTTTTCCCAGGCTCCAGAAATTGCTCTGACATTAGCATTTGCTGACAGCTTGGGAGACAATTTTTAGTCCATGTGACATTACTTTGTCTTATTGAATTTTATTTAGTTAATTTGAGATGATTTTATGAAACATTGTATCAAACATTTTAATAAACTCTGGACATTTTATGCCTAGTGCCTTCCCTTCATCCACCAAAAGAAGCTCATTAGCTGAGCCATTTTAGAATAACTGCCTCATTTATTAATTTGCCTACTTTCTTTCTAATGTTAATTTCTCCTTATATAGTTGCAAAAGCTCTTCTTATTCCTCTGGGCCCACTTGATACGCATTACCTAATTCTTCTTGCCCTTATCCTTCCTTGCAAGTCTTACCTCATTATATATTTTTGTTTGGTTTCCTTTTCCATCCACTTCTAGTAAAGTCCTCGTTTCAAAGAGGCTAGTAGCAAAACCAGACAAATAAAAACAGAAAAACAACTAAACAAAGAGAAAACTTATCAGGCTATTTAAAAGCCATATAAGTTTTAGAAGGAGGTGTCGCACATTAAGCCTCCTTAAGACCTCTGGCATGTCCTTTGAAATTTTGTGAATGCAAGATCCGTCTGAGCTGCTGAGACGAAATGTGTTCAGACTTTGATCACTGCATCATGCTCACAGATGGGGATTTTTATGAGGGAGATAAGAGGCAAATTCATGTCTGAATTAGGACAGCATTGAGATATGTCATGTTTCTATAATATATATGGACTGGCTACAGAGTTTGCTTATACATTCCAAAGATGTTCATAATAAGATTCTTTAATGATCCCTCAGGCTGAGGTTTGTTTTAAATAAGGTATTGAACTGTTTCATACCATTTAGCATTTCATTACATCTCCCCCTATACATTCTACATTCCCACCATTTACAATATTACATGATCTTTAAAGTTCAATGTTATCAGTTTGTTAAGTGTGTCTGAATCATACTGATTTTCTAATTACACGACATGAGCATATAACACTTGGTCATCTAACTGTCCATTGGCTGCAATGACTGGCTGAGGTTGGTTTGAAAGTCTTCTTCTTGTAGACTTTGCTCTGTTGATTGTTGTTTCTGAGAAACAAATTGTAGATTGTTGGCAGTCTCTGTTGAACTCTCCAATTTTGATTTCAATCACATACAATCTGAACACTTAATTAATTTTCTTTATGACAAGTGGAGTTGTATGTTCTTTTTCTTCATCCAATTTGACATGAATATGGTCACCAGGCTCTAAACGAGGCAGTCTCTGTGTGATGTCTGTTGCAAAAGTGCTCATAAGCTCTTTTACCCTTTTTATATGATTTGGCTGTTCTGTTCACGTCTGGCCACTTTGAAAATAGAAAGACAACTCAAATTCCTTTCCAAGCTGGAGCACTAGGTCTACCAAGAGTTGGACTACATCTAGACCAGTGGTCTCCAACCTTTTTAAGCACAAGACCACTTTTTAAATTCAGGTACATTCTGAGATCTACCTCAAACCCAAATACCCTGACCCTGCCTCCTTTGTGCCCCTTCTCTGAGGCTCTGCCCCCTGCTCACTCCATCCTCCATCCCTCCCCTATACTCCCTCACTTTCACCAGGAAGGGGCAGCGGGTTGGGGTACAGGCTCTGGTCTTGGATTAAGGGATTTGGAGTGTGAGAGGGGCTCTGAGCTGAGCTTAGAGCAGGCAGTTGGGGTGCTGGAGGGGTTCTAGGTGCAGGTTCTGGAAGGGTGTTTGGATGCAGGGGTGCTCGAGGCTAGGGCCAGGGCTTGGGGTGCAGGAGGGGGTTCATGACTGGGGTGGGGTTTCAGGATGTGGGCTCCAGCTGAGCACTGCTTACCTCAGTTGGCTCCTGTGTGGTGGTGCAGTGGGACTAAGGCAGGCTCACCCCTGCCCTGGCCCTGCCCCACTCCCAAAGGCATCCAGCAAACTCCCTCCCAAGTCCTGTTGTGCCTCCTCTCTGCTCTGTGGAAATAGTATAGAGCGTGGAAGAAGGGGCACTTGACATCAGCACCCCTCTTCTCCCTCCCCTATCCTGCACAGCCAGCAGGAGGCTCCCGGGGGTGTGGGGAGGCAGCTCCAAGGCAAAGGGCAGGAGGTGCACAGCAGTAGGGGGAGGGGCAGCTGAAGTGCTGGCACTTGATAGCCTCTTGGCCAAATCTGTCAAGATCACCTGTCAGAGTCTCCAAGATCTACCAGTAGATCCCAATCTACTGGTTGGTGACCACTGATCTAGACACTCCTATTGGTGTTGATGTGTAACTCATAAGAGCAAGACATGGATTTTCCTGCTGTAGGATTTCTTGGTTGCCTGTACAGTTCTCTCAGACTCTCTATTTTCTTGTGGATAATGTGGGCTGCTAATAATATGATCAAAATCATATTTTGTTCTGAATGACTTAAATTCTGTTTCGGTAAATTGTGGTCTATCACGAGTTGTTCTGGAATACAGAAGTGAGCAAAGTGCACTTCAGTTTCTTGGCAACACTGTGATATATTATGTCTTTCAAATATATTATTTCTATGTATCTGGAAAATAGTCCAAAGTGCCAAGGTAATGATGTCCTCTGAATCAGGGCCGGCTCTAGGCACCAGCAAATCAGGCAGGTGCTTGGGGCGGCACTTTGCCAGGGGCGGCATTTCAGGTAAGTAGCCGGTGCTGCCCCTGGCAACGCCTAGCCCCGCCCCGCCGATTTAAAGGGCCGCGGCCGAGAAACACCAGGAAACGCTGCAGCTGCGCGCAGCCAGCTGGCAGCACCAATGCGCCCCGGAGCCTGCTGGCTGCCCCCGTCTCCTCCCCTGCTCCTCCCCTCCCCCGGCAACGCCTAGCCCCGCCCTGCCCCACCCCACCGATTTAAAGGGCTGCGGGAGATGCTGTGGCTGCGCAGGCAGCACTGGCACCATGTGTGCCTGGCCCCGGAGCCTGCTGGCCACCCCTGTCTCCTAGTCCTGAGTCCTGATCCTCCCTGGCGGCCACTACCTCCTCCGAGAGCCTCTCCATTCCAAGCCACCAGCCACCCCTCCGCCTACATCGTTTGGAAATCCCAGGTAAGATGCCCCCTTTCTGCCTAGGGTTGCCATGTGTCCGGTATTTTCGCTTCCTGTCCGGTAAAAAAATCAGAAAATACCGGACACCTGGCAAACCTACAAACACTCAGCCCGCTGGCCCAGCCCCCGACCTCTCCCCCCAGACCACAGACCCCAGCCTCCGACAGCCTCAGCCCCACGGATCCTTTGAAGTCTGTTCCTAGTATATTTCTCTTGTTCATGTTTGTAGTAGAAGTAGAACCAAAGAAGGATCCAGCGCGCGCACGCACGCACACACACACACACACACAGAATATTAACTGTTCTATACTCTTCAAAGAACCACACATGCTGTTTCATAGATTTTTCTTTAAAGAATTAAACTTCGTTGATCTGAGTAAACTTTTGTGTTTGATGTCTCTAAGGCAAGCTTCATTCCATATATAGTTGTATTGGGCACATACAACTCTCCACTCCCTCTAACACCTCATAAACTTGAATACATAATCGCTCCTAAAAAGATGGACACACAAAAATAATGTGCACATGCACATCCACTGATCTCAGTTTATCTGATAACATAGTTGTGTTAGAGCCACATAAGGAGCCACTGCATTCCAAAACAAATCTAGTTTAACAATACAACTATTTATTGATGTAATTTAGATGTCTTATGTGCTATAGTTATCATAATTGGTTGACAAGTATATTTAAACAGAGTGGTATTGTTAGCTGATTGTAATTGGTTTGAAGATTGATTAAGTATATCCATAAAGTACTTGAGTTTTAGATGTGGCACAAGTTCTCCCTTCTATTTTTGGTACTTAGTTAAGGAAATATAAACTATTTGTGTTAATAGTTTTTCATGCATTCAAACCACAATTAAAAAGTAGCCTATTTCTATAAGAACAATAAAATAGAGATTTAAGGTACATTTCCCACTCTTGAAAAAGAGCTTTGTGTGAGCTGGAAATCTTGTCTCTTGTCACCAAAACAAAACAAAAAAAATTGCGAAGTGCAAACGTGTAAAAGCCAACAAAAATGGGGGGCGGGGGCAGCCAAAAATGTTTTGCTTGGGGCAGCAAAAAACCTAGAGCCGGCCCTGCTCTGAATTCACATAAATCTGCAGCTAGTCTCTTCCAAGGGCTGTCTGGTAGAAGTGTTTGCATACTATATGCCTCAGTATTGTCTCTTAAGTCGATTGGTACTGGATCTCCTCTCAAAAGTCCAGTATCATCAAATCCTCCATTGAGTTCTTCTTCCATCTTTCTCACTATGCCCCTCATGGCTGCCACTCTGGTTGAAAAGGAAGTCAGCCTGTAATCTTTTGATGTCAGGTTGTTTACAATCTGCTAGTAGTAATTTTATTGTCTTTGGGAGAGTAATCCTTGTTTTGGATAACTTCAGAACAGTATGACACAGAGGGATAAAAAATCCCCCAAGATATTCCAGAACACACAGGACTATAATTAACATATAAAAATACTCTTAAAGCACTTGTGCACTTAAAAAAGAAGACCATTTTAAGGCTCAAGACCAATTATCTTGAATCAATATCTAAATACTGAATGTTATGTTAAAAAACCTCATCAGCTTGAGGTATAAATAGTGTGTGTAGTTCAAATAGTCTTGACATATTGTTGGCAATGCAAGTGACTGGAGTATGCTAAATATAGTCTTCTAAAATACATACTGATATTTTAAAAACAGTTAAATTTGTAGTAGAAGTGTAGGGACATATCTTGAGTATGAAATGTCATATTCCTGATTTTAAAAAGCTGCAAGGTTTTAAGGATGATGAAGTTATATATACCCATAATGGTAGTGGTGGATGTTGGCTGTATAATGGACTTTAGTTGTAGGAATGGTCAAATTATTATTTGTGGATAATATTAGCTACTAGTTAATCCTTGTAACAATAATGACTGGAACCAGTGGATACTGACTTCTGCCCTGTAACAGGATTATAACCTTTTATAACTCTAACTCATTTCTTGGGGCTGAGTTAAAAAACAAAGACTAATCTCTGATACAGCACAAATACCCTTTCTGAAGATTTTAAAATAGTGGGAAATTAAGTTTCACATACTTGTGTTGAAGAGCAGTCTACAAGTGCAAATGATCAATGGATGTGTTGTTTGTCTACAGATCAAGATGCACTGAGTATTCTTAAATAATCTGAGGAGTTGTTTAAAGGAATGGGATGCACTGAAGATAGTACAATATATTGTATTCATATAGGTCCAGTTTGCAAAAATTAAAGTCCTAATAGTACTAAGAAATAAAGCAAAATCTGAACTGAACAGAACAATAAAATTAAATGTTTTGCGAATTCAGATGTTATTTGACTGGATTTAAAGTATAGTCACCAGGGAGAAAAAAAAACCAAGAATAAAAACTCCCTATAAGTTACGTAGACCTATAAAATAGGGCTATTAAACATAAGTGCTACCCCATGACAACTGTTCAGGAGGCCCTGTCTAGTCCTCAAAATGCAAGAGTATTTTCAGAGGTTGACATGGAAACTTGATATAGAAAGCACAGATCATACTTTTGTCTCCCCTTTTGGTAGCTATAAGCTACTGATTTCCCTTCAGGATTGCTTCAGCCCCTGTTGTATGTAATAGTAGACAGTGGAATCCTGGCCATGTGACTAGGTAGACCCTTTTAAAATGTGACTCACATCTTGTCATCAGCGCCAGGAAACCAAAATCAGTCATTTACCAGCACTCCTTTATGTCACACTCTTTTTACAGGTTATGGGAAGAAAACAAAACCTTTTGACAAAATGGAGCAAACAAGGCTACCTGAGCTGGGAAAGAAATCTGGCAGGACACCAAAGAAGCAAGCAATGTTGTGAAGATATTGGAGAGGGAAATTTTTCCATACAGCTGCCTGCCAGGCCCAAATCCTCTAATGGTTGTGTTAAATAATAAGTTCAGCATCCTTGGAAGTTTTTTTGTACAGAAATAACTTCACCTTAACCAAGTTTTGTGTCTGAGAATCTTCTTAATTCTAAAATGTTTAGAAAATGTTTATGCTCCCTCAGGCCCCAGCAGAGATCCTGAGCTGCCCCAGGACAAAGCAGGTGTGTGAGAAAGGGGTTCTTCATTCTGCAAGGCCTGCCTGATAGCTGCTGCGTAGCATCATTATGCAGCAAGGAGAAAAGGGAAAGGGTCGGTGTTTCCTAGGACCTTCTCCTTACCCTCCCTGCCAATTATTCTTACTGGGCTCTTCAGCCTCTGGGGGAACCCTCATTGGGTATGACAATCATGACAGGTCTGACTTCCCTTCAGTCAATAGTTTTTTGTCCACTTCCTTCTTTCGTCTCACTGCCCAACTCTACCCACCAGATTCCCTTCTCCAACCTTTTTCTTCTCATCTCTTTCTCCCCCACTTCTTCCTAGAGAGTCTTCCCTTTTCCCCCATTCTGTGGTACTGGAGAACTTTACAGTCATTCAGAAATAGCTAATAGTAGCAAACAGATAGGACCAGTGTTCCCTCTAAGATTTTCCAACCATGAAAAGAATGAGTTTTGGCTTGTGCACCAATGTCCCATTACCGGCCGCCAGAGCAGACTCCCCCACCCCCCCGCCCATGCGGCAGGTCCCATTCCTGACCCCAGCCGCAGCAGGTCCCGGCCCCCACCCCTTCCGTGCCCCAGCAGCTCTGTCACCATGCCATCTCAGCCCGCTCTGCCTGCCAGAGCAGCCACCTGCCGCACAAGGTCAAATTTTTTGTGTGCAGCCGCTTAGCAGAAACTATGGATAGGACACTTCCTAGGCTAATGAAGCAGTCTTTATCTGCCCAACCTGTTCCTACTTTATGGTGCAGTCCATAAAGAGGAAGATTCTGAAATAATTATAGCCTGGAAAATCTTCAGTGAGTTAAAACTGCTCCATTCATGAGACTCAAAGAACTGCCTCTGAGTGGGATGGCTGGAGTTCTAGAAACTTCTCACCAAGGAGAATCCGGAGGCCACTCAGTGTAAACCATGAAGTAAGGATTTAGTATACATGTGATTTTAGAGTAAGTAGTAGCACCTTTAAGGCAATGCTGTCCAAATTCTCAGAATAAAACCTTCTGTAAGCATCCCACTGTGCAAACCATTTCATTAGTGATTGATCAGTGATTCTGTACAAACAAACCCACTTTTCCAGTAAAAGGTCAGAGGGGAATAGAAAACAGGGCTTAGAAGGGAAATCTTTCCATAGATTCCTCTGTGGTTATTAGTTCTGCTACTGACTTGCAGCACAACTGTGAGAAAGTGTCTGCACCTTAGTGTCATCTGTACACTGGGGATTATATACTTCCTTTTGTAAAATGCTCTGAGATCTCTGAATGAAGAGGGTTGTAAGTGACAAGTAGTAGCTCTCATGTGCCCATTACCACAGGAACTAGATGCCCAACATAAAATTAAAAAACAAAGGGTCAGATTCTTAGCCCTTCTAAAGCACTCCAGCAATGTGAAGGGGCCATGACTGACCTCCAGAGGATTTCCCTGGGTGACACACAGCTGGCATAGCAATTTTTCACCACCCTTTCTGGCACCAGCAGCATTCCCAGGGAACAGTGGCAATAGCTGAAACATAGCTGTGCTCTGGCCGTCCTCTAGTGCAGGGATCAGCAACCTTTCTGAAGTGGCATGCCAAGAATTAACCCTCTTGCCCTGGGCCATGGTACTCTCCCAGGTGGGGCAGGGGCTCTCTCCACCATGCACCCCAGTTGGTCTCCTGCACTGGTCTCTGCTCTGGCTTTTCCTGTGAAAAGGGAAGGAGCAGTGTGCGCGCACTTCCCCACAAGCCAGATGCAGTGCAGAGCCTCAGGGCAGGAAGGCAGTGCTGGCCCAGTCTTGCAGGGGACGGGATGCTGGGTCACCAGCATGGACTGGGGTGAATGGCTTGGGAGGGTTCAGGGAAATGGGCAAGGTAGGGGTGGGAGGGTGGGTGACCCTGGAGTGTCCAGCCCTGCTGGAGGCGGGGTTTCCTGGGGGTCCAGTCCATGGCGCCCTTGCCTTCCTGCCAAAGACCCAAGCACCCAGGGGCCAATGTGGCTTTGTGGCAGGGGGACCCCCCACGTGTTTTCCTCTTCCCTCAGATGCCCCTGCTGCCGCCCAGCCCTGGAGTTGCCGCCCAGGCAGTACTCACCTGTTAGTGGGGGCCCAGCGATAGCGGTGCTGGCAGCTGGGCATGACTTCAGCACCGTCTTTAGCCCACCTGCTGGGGGCACCGCGAGGCAGAAAGGGAGGCAAGTGGAGCGGGGAGTGCCAAGGCTGCAGGGCTGGGACTGATTAACTGGGTAGAGAGCGGCGGGCTGGAGGAGGCGGGGATGGGACTCGCAGGTGAAGGTGGTGGAGGGGCTCGAAGGCAGCTGAGCACCCCTCCGCCCTCCTCCGAAGCAGGAACACAGCACCCCAGAGTGAGCCCCCTTCTACCCTGCAGCTGCCGCACCCCAGCCTGACTCCAGCCTGCCGCCCAAGCTCCATGTGGCCTAGCCACCCCCGGAGCAGCCCTGGCCCCTGAAGCAGCTGCCCGCCATCCAGCCCAGCCGCCTGGGCCATGTGGCTGCCACGGAGCAGGAACAAGGGGCCATGGTGAGGATGCCCCAGCAGGAACAGCCTCACCATGGCCTGGCTCCAGCTGCAGCTCCTGGAACAGCCCTGCTCTGCTATGCAGCCCTGGCCCCGGCTGCTGGAGGAGCAGCTCATGTAGCTCAAGCCTGGCCGCTGGAGGAGCTTACCCAGCTGAGTCCCTACGCTCCCACCACCACCACCACCAGCAGCAGCAGCTCACCTGCTTCCACCGGCCCACTGCTGCAACCGAGTTGGGTGGGTGGAGAAGTGGGAGAGCACCAGCCGCTTGTGCACAGCCCAATCTGCAGCCTCTCTGCCTGCCCCCTGGAGCTGGTGCTGCAGCTGCACACTGGTCACGGGGGTCAACGGGCAGTGCAAGCTCCCTGCTGCATGGGGGAGAAGGGGCGGGGCTGAGCTCTCACCACACATGCCACTGAAAATTGGCTCACATGCCACTTATGGCACACGTGCCATAGGTGGCCAACCCCTGCTCTAGTGGCTGGAACAGCCCCTTGAGGTCACAAGCAACCAGGTGCACCACAGAGGAGCCCTAAGACTACTGTGGTTTGACTAGCTCTGCAAAGTTGGCATAAAGCCACCTTTGTTCCCTCGCCTCAGCCCTTTACTGAGGGCAGGTCAGCTGGACCTAAGAATCTGGGCCTAATTTCCATGTGGAAATGCCATGCTTTCTACATTCTCCCTTGTTATTTTTAACATTCTCATTTAAATGTGAGGCCCAACCAGCTGTGATGAAGACTTCTGCAGATTTCTCCTGTCAGTCATCTCCTCTGGGATGAAAATGTATCTCTACGTCACATGCTATGGGCCGGCCCAAAGTTTTTTCCTGCTAGCACTGAATGTGCCATGTCCTTTCTCACTTACAGAACCCTGACATTCCTCTCTCAGAGGAACTCTGCATTCTTGGCATATGTCCTTCTTCTAAATTTCCAGTGGTACACATTCAGTGCTGTTAGCTTTGACAGATGCCAAAAAAACATTTCGTAACTCTAGAAGAATCTCTCCAAGATTCCAACCTCAGATGTCTGTTCAACAACATGTTCCTCCAGGGGCATTTATTAATTGATGAATTTACAGAGGAGTAAACAAAATCCCAGAGCAAATTAGAGGGAGAAGGTAAGGAAGAAGGAAAGATCAAGCAACATTGTTTAGATCACTCCATTGGAGAAACGTTAAACCCAGACATTCCAAAACCAAGAACCAGCCTTCCTCCAACCCCACAAAACAAAAAAATGAAACAAAAACCCAACTCAACCTCATGAAATTTTAACAATGACACGTTTCAGGTTCCTTTTTTGGTTGTTGAGCCTTTGGGATTCTCATTTTCTCATTTTCAAGGTTTTTTTTGCAGCTATGAGGGCTGGAGGAAATGTACTTTCCTTTTTAATGAAAGCTGATACCTTCACATACTCCCATGACACCAGCAGCTGGGACTCTGAGAAGAACCTCAAATATCATAAGGACCAGTGTGTGGTGTGTGCAGTCGGTTCCCCCGCACATGGCACCACACTTTATTATTGGCCCCGCCTGCCCGGGTAGCGCATCTTACTTTAGATGCGACCTGAAGTTGTGGAGGCCACAATGGGAGAAGAGGAGGAGACTGTCATGGGTGCTGGTGGTGAGGGCGCTCCATGTGGCCCAGCCCCCCTGCCTCTGTGCTGGTGGCCTGGGAGATCTTTGTGCTGCTGGGGGAGCAGCCACCGGAGCCCTGTGCAGGCAGAGCCGGAGCCCTAGGCCCAGTGTGCATCTACCAGCAGCCCAGGCCACAGCACCCCATTTTAACTAGGCCCTGCAAATAATCACACCAGACCTGGTTGGTAACATTGTGGTGATTGCTCAGGGAAGCTCAGCCCTGCAAGGACTGATTCCCCAGAGAGGATGGAAGAGGTCCCAGATGAAGTGGAGGAGCATGCAGAGAGCCAACATAAAACCCGCACATTACTTGAGTGTGTAAATATTACTTGAGACTTAGGCCTGGTCTACACCTAAAATTCAGGTCAACATAGCTATGGTGTTCAGGGTATGAAAATTCTGAAGCTCTGAGCTCTGTAGCTATGTCAATCTAACTCCTGAGGGTATGTCTAGACTGCGAGGATCTATCGGAAAAAGATATGCAAAATGTGCTCCTCATTTTGCTTATCTTTTCCCAATACTTTTGTCAGGAAAACCTCCTTTTTCGAAAGCCCCCTTCTTCCTCGTGGAACGAGGAATACAGGGGCTTATGAAAGAGCGCGTTTGCTCTTCCGCAAAAAAAAGCGGCAGAACAAATGCATTCCCTGGACATGGCGGAGTTTTTTGGGATGCCTCCAGTATCCCGAAAAAAACCCGCAGTCTAGCCGGACCCTGAGACTGATATAATTGCAGCCAGGTCAATTTAGCTACTGTTGCTCAAGGAGGTGGCATTTTGACAGCAGCAGAAAACCCACTTTGGTCGCTATATACAGATGGTGCTTGGTCCTTGGTAGGACCCTCTTGAGGTCCCATCTAGTTCTAATATTTTATGATTTCATGATCTACTCTACTGAGTTACATTGGCATAACTATGGCATCAGAGCTAGGCTTCTGTAGTACAGATGTGGCCTTACATAGGCAGTGCTAAAGCTCCTGTGCTGACCCTCCACAGACATGAATTTCTTTCTAGGTGAATTCAGAATAGCTAATCACTGCAGCAAGGCTGAGAAAGTAAAACCAAATACAGGCACTGGCTTTGGGCCGACATTACAAAGGGTTTTCCATGGGACTCCACAAAGCAAGGCTTCAGATAGATAGTGGCTCCCCCTGCCCTATGGCACTGCAAAATCATTAGAGAGAGTTGTTTCTGCAAGAGTTGTTTCATTGTATAGAAGCCAAGGTCAAATTCTATCCTGTTTGAACTGGTGCAAGGGCGCACTGATTTTTACTTTCCGTTCATTAACAGGTGTGTTGTGAGCAAGACACGAGAAGTCATTCTTCCGCTCTACTCTGCGCTAGTTAGGCCTCAGTTGGAGTATTGTGTCCAGTTCTGGGCACCGCATTTCAAGAAAGATATGGAGAAATTGGAGAGGGTCCAGAGAAGAGCAACAAGAATGATTAAAGGTCTAGAGAACATGACCTATGAAGGAAGGCGGAAAGAATTGGGTTTGTTTAGTTTAGAAAAGAGAAGATTGAGGGGGGACATGATAGCAGTTTTCAGGTATCTAAAAGGGTGTCATAAGGAGGAGGGAGAAAACTTGTTCATCTTGGCCTCTGAGGATAGAACAAGAAGCAATGGGCTTAAACTGCAGCAAGGGAGGTTTAGGTTGGACATTAGGAAAAAGTTCCTAACTGTCAGGGTAGTCAAGCACTGGAATAAATTGCCCAGGAAGGTTGTGGAATCTCCATCTCTGGAGATATTTAAGAGTAGGTTAGATAAATGTCTATCAGGGATGGTCTAGACAGTATTTGGTCCTGCCATGAGGGCAGGGGACTGGACTCGATGACCTCTCGAGGTCCCTTCCAGTCCTAGTATTCTGTGATTCTATGATTCTTTTAAAAGTTGGCAGTTGGTGGCTGTGAGATTCGCATGCAATGGGCAGTAGCATGTTTTTTACAATCTTGTGTTTATTTTAAATGTGATAGCTGCACATGCTTAAAGCAGCATACAAGACATGGCAGACAACCAAATTCCACTTCTTCTGGAACATGACACAGCCCATTTGCCTTATTATAAAACTCTGGAGAGGGAGAGTGTAAGGGTAAGCAACTTAATGAGCCTGGCCCCTAATGCTAGTAAATGAATAGTTAAGCAGCCAAGGGAGTTGCTTTTCATTATCAGAGGACATGGAGCAAATCCTGGGTGGAAACTGTGCCGAAAATTATATTGCTAGCCTCTGTTTATGTTGTAAGCTTTTTGGGGGCAGGGACCTTATCTTCGTATTTTTCTGTAAGGCACCTAACATACTGGTGATGCCATTCTAATCTACTATATATTTGAGAGAGTTTGTCTGTCTGTTCATTTGCAAATTTGACACTATCAATCTAGGATTAAACAAAGACTGTGAATGGCTAGCCAACTACAAAAGCAGTTTCCCTTCTCTTGGTGTTCAGACCTTCACATTGGCTGCTAGAAGTAGGCCACATCCTCCCTGACTGAATTGACCTCATTATCTCTGGCCTTCCTCATGATTGGTACTCCCTTCTTATCATGTGCCTGTATATTTATACCTGCCTCTGGAATTTCTACTACATGCATCTGACGAAGTGGGTCTTTGCCCACGAAAGCTTATGTTCCAATACATCTGTTAGTCTATAAGGTACCACAGGACTTCTCGTTGTTTCTGTCTGTTTGTTCAAGGACTCCTCCTAAAGAGCTAGGACCACCAAATTCAGTATACAGCTTCCTCTTATTATAACTTAAAGCAAGCTAGGGGTTTGGTTGTGCCAGGACAATGGGTTGTGCCTGGAATGAGATTACTTCTCATAAAACCACACAGAAAAGAGACCAGGCAAGTGAAAGGGGCTGGCTGGAGCCAGGTGACCCTTAGGGAGTGTAGCAGGGTCTGAAGCTTCCCCCAGTGCATCTGAGGACATTGCTGGCTGTTCCCCTTTATCAGGGAATGAGGGGAAAGTGCAGTCTGCTGTATTCCTCACTCTGGCTGGCGATCACAGGGGGCAGACAAATCTGGACCTGCCTCAGCGGGGGACATGCACCCCTCCCCCAGGTGTGTCCACTGGAACTGCAGTGGCCATGGAGGGGTACTTCTCACCTGGCCCCAAGCTGCTCGGTGAGAGAGGGCTGGGGTGGTCTGCTCTCCCCAGGGTAGCCTGGACACTGAATCCCACATCCCCAACCCCAAACCAGAACAATGATTTAAATGAAGCATGTACATTTTCATTTTATTTTCCAAAAAACAAAAATTATTTGAGTTAAGGACCTGAGCAACACCAGCTAAATCTTCTAGTACTGTGGTCACCAACCGTTGATCGCGATCGACTGGTCGATCGTGAGGCCTTGACCAGTCGATCGCGAGGCGTTCGGGCAATCCCGCCCCCCATTTTCCCCCCACCCCCAAGAAGCCCCACTACCTACCTCTAGTGTAGTGCCGGCATCCCGCAGGGTGGACGGAAGTCCTCTCTGAAGCCCGCGTCACTTCCGGGGGTTCCGGAAGTGCGCGGGCTGCTCCCCCTCCCACAGCTCTGTTGAGTGCTGCGGGAGGGGGCATTGGCCCTAGAGGAGGAGTGTGTGGGTGAGTTGGGCGCAGGGGTTTCCCTGCGCCGCGGGAGCGGGAGTTGGCCCTGGGGTTTGGCCGCGCTGCGGGAGGGGAGGGAGTTGGCCAGGCCAGGCCGCGCCGTGGGAGGGGGGTTTGACCCCGGGGCAGGCGCCCATGGGGGTTGACCATGCTGCAGGAGGGGGGTGGCCGCGCTGCGCCGCGGGAGGGGGGTTTGACCCCAGGGCAGGCGCCCGCGGGGGTTAGCCATGCTGCAGGAGGGGGTTGGCCCCGGGGCAGGTGCCCGTGGGGGTTGGTAGCGCTGCGGGAGGGGAAGGAAGGGGTAGGGCTGCGCCGCACTGCGGAAGGGGGGTTTGGCCCCGCTGCGGGAGGGGTGGGGGTTGCCCCTGGTGCAGGCTCCCGCGGGGGTTTGGCCCCGCTGCGGAATGGGGGGGGGGTTGCCCCCGAGGCAGGGTCCTGTGGGGGTTAGCCCTGGGGCAGGCACGCTCGGGGTTTCCCTGCGCCGCAGGGGGCCCGGAGGAGGCATGTGCTGGCTTCTCGTGGCGGGGGGGGGGGGAAGGGAGAGAGAATCCTGGGAGGAGGAAGATGCAGGTGACTCTGCTGCCACTGGCACCCTGTCCCCGCTCCCCAGACTCCACTCCCCTGTCCCCAGCTACAGAACTCTGTCCCCACTCCTGTCCCCACTCCCCGAACTCTGTCCCCATTCCCCTGTCCCCAACTACAGAACTCTGTCCCCATTCCCCTGTCCGCAGCTACAGAACTCTGTCCCCATTCCCGTCCCCACTCCCCGAACTCTGTCCCCACTGGCAGCCTGTCCTCTGCTGCAGAACCCTGTCCTCTGCCCTCCCAGCACCCTGATCCCTCTCCCCTGCCCCCAGCCGCAGAATTCTGTCCCCACAAAATGTATAATTATAAATGCTTCATTTTAGATTTAAATAGCATGAATAAAAAACAGACCATTTATTTCATAACTATAAACACATTATTTTAATTTTATATATCACATAATTTAAAAATAAAGTGTTTATCAGAGTGTGTAAGTAAGGGCTGGGGATAGCAAGTGATGGACAGGAGGAGAATAGAGAAGGCGGGGCTTCAAGGAAGGGGCGGGGTGGTAGATCTTTGCCTGTTCTGAGATTTAAAAAGTGATCTTCGGTGTAAAAAGGTTGGAGACCACTGTTCTAGTATATAAATAAATAAAAATGAAGCAGGAGCTGGTATAGGGTTGGCAATGGTATCTGACAACAGAGATGGGACAAAACTGGGAGATATTTATTTCTCATTCAAAAAAAAAAAATAAACCCAATTACTGTAGCCACCAAGAATAGCTGGGCAACTTCAGCCAAGGTCTTTGGGGAGAGACCCCGGCACTTAAGGGTAGATTGAATTGCTAATGGGTTATTTACAGCTCGTACTCTAGGAACACATCATATGTAGTTTTAATGGCTTTGTGGTGACCAACAGTCTCAGAGGATATTAATGTGACAGTTTGGATCACAGAGATCCCCTGGGGGCTGTCACCCCCAGTGTTCTGGTCATGCCTCTGAGCACACCTCCGAGCCCTCTAGGGCACTCCACCACCCTGTCCCTCTGGATCAGAAGTTCTGGTTTCCCGCGCAGCAAAGGCATAGAGTTGGGGTAACAGCCCCCCCAGCAGAGTAACACAGATGCTGAAACAGCGCAGCTCTGGGAGATCTTAGCTCTAGGGACTTGATTTCACCCAGCTTATAGGAAAAACAAGACTATTCATAGGTCATTGATCTGAGTACTGAGCCATTATGTTTCTGGAGTATAACTAATGGCCTTCATTATCACATCTAGATTTATAAACAGGTTCAAACTCCATATTTTTAACTTAACGTATGAGAATGATATATGCACAGAAATAAAATATAAACATTCAGATATTGTAACTTTAAAAATGATGTCACAGGACACATTTTGCCTAAAGCTTCTTCATGTTATGCATATTCATAGTCAGAAGCCAATTTTTATAATGCATGGGGACTGTGACAATTAACTTTGGGGAAATTGAAGGGACAGATTCTCTGCTGCACCCCATATCTATTTCATTTGTTTGAACTGGCTGTCCTACAAGAGCTTGCTTAAGCTGTCCTTCAGTGGGAGCTCTGTGTAAATAATCAGAATACAGGACTTTGTACCACAGTCATCAATGCAGTCTTGTTTGTGCTTAACCAATGATATGCTCAACACTTGCAGGCACAGTACATGACTTGCACTCCTTTGATGTGTGCATGGGTTTGAGCACTTTTTTCCTGCTTTGAATCTTATGAGAACCTTCTGCAGGTCCAGGACTCCAGAACAAACCCTTGCCCTCACGGAGACAATTTGGAGGGAACTCCAAGAGATCATCTTGTTGAATTTTCGTCCTTCTCTGCTTCCGCCCTGCTTTGACCATTGGTTTTCCTTTGGCATGGTACATTTGGGAAAAGAGTTACTGCTCTGGGTGGGGCTCAGTGAGTAGCTACAGCATAGCACAGTTATAAAGTGCAGAGCAATGGAAACACATTTTAACAGGAAATAACTTATTTCCTTGCAATTTTGCTGCAACAATAATGTTGATGTTGGAACCTCTTCTGGTTGTCAGAAAAAAATGTGAACTCAATGAAAATAGCTTCAGTGCCATCCTTTATTTCACTCTGAAGGGTAACACTTTACAATCACTTTGCACAAGTGTAAATATCCACACTAGGGATGTAATAGTGTAATTGATTAACCAATAAGCAAAAGCTTATAGGTTAATACTATAGACTACATGCATTTCTTCCCTGCACTTTGCCAATAAATTTTTTAGCAGGCTGGCCAGCAGCCTGACTCAGTCCTGGCTCATGCCAGGTCTAGGACCCATCCCTACTGCAGCTCTGCATTTAAAGTGTACCAGGAGCCAGGTGTGCAGGCAGTCCGGGGTCTGGGTGCTCATCCCCGCCCCACCCCCTGGACAGAGGCTGCCGCCACCCCACATTGTGCAGCACTGCGGGGTGACAGGCAGCTGATCCGCCAGGGCAGCTGGTTTTTAAACTGGCTCCCCTCATGGACCAGCTCCCACCTGGCACCCCATGCTGCTGCCTCTGATACAGAGGCAGCTGTGTGGAGTGGCAGTGGGCACTTTGGGAGTGGGGATGGAATGCATTGACTGCCAGCCTCGTCCCCAGGGACTATAGAATAGTCGACTAATCGATAAAATTCATGAGGTTAATCAACTATTCAGTTATCCAATATTTAACATCTCTAATCCACACAGGGTGCCAGGCACTGGAGAATCAAGCTCTACAAATATCTAGCTTCTTATCTACAAAATGCACAGTTCTGAATAGAAAATTAGTCATTGAATTCCCTTCCCGTTCAACTTAGAAAGAAACCAGTAGGGATTTTCCAGCAATACACTAGCAGATGTAAAGCACTTGCAGTTAACAGTGCTGCTCACAGAACGCATTAGTGAAACCACTGTTAGGTGCCAGCACAATAGCATGAACACACTTGTGGCACTTGGAGCAACATTCAGAGTGGTGCACTCTCAGCAGCTATCCCATAGAGCACCTCTTCCTCTTCTGCTGCTTAGGCCTGTCACTGTGGGAAGGTGGAGTGGGGGATTACAGGGCATCCTAGATCCTGTTCCAATGCCCTGTGGTGCATCGCTTTGCATCCCAGCAATCCCAGTGCTTCTGTACGCATTTGGCACCATATTCAATGGCTTTTGTGCCGCATGCTCTGCCTCCTCATTCTATGGGAATGGATCCCAAACTATTAAAGAAAATGCTAAAAGGTCTCACTAATACGTCTGTCACAGCTCAATTCCCCAACCTGGCACCTTGAGTGTAGATATGGGGGCTGTCTAGCAGAATAAACTCTGTAAGAACCTGTCTCTGTAACTCCAAGAGACAAACTTGTCTTGTCTCAGTTTCCCTGAGGCCCCAAAAGAAAGATGATCGGTCGCTGCCACCACCATCAAGTGTAAATAAAAAATATAAAATAAGCCTTTTTCCAGGGAAGAGATCACCTGAACGCCCCTCCCTGAGGCAAAGCTCTCCCTCTCTGTCCCAACCTCCATTTTGCTTGGAGTTGGGAAAACAAACAGGCAATCCACAGAGAACAAGGGGGCTCTGCTTCTCCCAGGTAATGTAGCACATAGGTTTAAGGACACACACACAAAAATTCAACTAATATTGGTTAACCAAAATAAAAAGAAAACACTTTTATTATTAAAACAAAACTACTGTTGCAAGCATAGTAAATGACTGGGTGTTAAAAGCCACGGATTGAAATAGATTTAGGGAGAATCCCTGGGCTGTTATCCATAGTTACAAAAGAGAAAAACAATTAACCAGCTCAGACGTGATTTCCAAACCCCCAAACAAGGAAAACAAAAAAACCTGACAGACTACCTAAAATTTTCTCTACTTACACATTTCAAGGACTCTGTTCCTGGGAGAGCCCGTCTCTCCTGCTACCTGGGGAAAGACTGCTCTGATCTAAAACAAAGGAAGAGAGAGAGAAAAAAAACCCTCTCTTGGTTTGAAATTTCTATCTGCATTTCATTGGCTGAATGCCTAAAGCTCCCTCCCTTAGGTGCCTCTCCAGAGTTGCTTGACCCTTTCCTCACTCTCCAGGTAAGTCAGACTCTCCTTAGCAGCTCCTATTCATGACGTCATGAATGGCAGTCAAGTTATTCCTTCAGATACAAAGTGATGAGGAGGAGTCAAACACTGATGAGATTTCTTATGGCATTCACAGAAGTGCTGACCCCAGTGGAATGCTACTTTTGGGCTCAGGAAACAAGTACTGAGGAAACTTCATCATCATGAAAATTTGGAATGACGAGCAGGTACTGCAGAACTTTCTGATGAGGAAAGCCACTTTCGCAGGACTGTGTGATGAGCCCATCCCTACCTTGCAGCACAAGGACATGAGAATAGGAGCTGCCTGCTGGTGGAGAGCGTGTGGTGATTGAACTGTGGAAGCTTGCTACTCAAGACAGCTACTAATCCATCGCCAGTCAGTTTGGAGTGGGGAAGTCGACTATTGGACTTGTGCTGATGGAAGTGTGCAGAGCTATCAATCGCATCCTGCTCCATGTTAACACTGCTCCTGGGTAACATGCATGAAATGGTGGATGGCTTTGCACAGATGGGCTTTCCTAACTGGGGAGGGGTGAAAGATGGCGTGCATATTCCAGTTCTGGTACCAGACCACCTAGTTTCTGAGTACAATAATTGGAAAGGCTATTTCTCCATGAGTCTCCAGACTCTTGTGGATCCCTGTGGGCATTTCATGGACATTAACATAGGCTGATCTGGAAAAGTGTATGATACACAAATCTTTCAAAACACTGGCCTGTTCAGTCAAAATGTCCATTATGATCTTGAGGGGACCCTCCCCCTGCTTCCACATACACACACCTTAATGCCTTTGCTACGAAGCCATACACTGGGGCTACGTCTACACTGCAGGCTTCTTGCGCAAGAACTGTTTTGCGCAAGAGGTCTTGCGTAAAAGGTCTTGCACAAGAGCACGTCCACACTGTCATGTGCTTTTGTGCAAGAGTGCCTATGGCAGTGTGGACACTCTCTTGTGCAAGAAAGCTCTGATGGCCATTTTAGCCATAGGGGTTTCTTGCGCAAGAAACCCCTGTTGCCTGTCCACACTGCCTTCTTGTGCAAGAGCTCTTGTGCAAGAGGGCTTATTCCTGATGGGGAGAGGAATAACTCTTGTGCAAGAAGCCCTTTGTTCCGACACTTTACTGTAAATTTACTTGCGCAAGAAGCCTGCAGTGTAGACGTAGCCTCGGAGCCTTGAGAGAAGCAAGGAACAGTTCAACAATAGGTTGAGCAGGTACAGAGTGACTGTTGGGTGTGGTTTTGGCTGCTTAAAAGCTCTCTGGAAACGTTTGTATGGGAGGTCAGACTTGGCCAATGACAACATCCGTATGCTTATAGTCATGGGTGTACCCTCCATAATATTTGTGAAGAAAAAGGTGGAAACTCCACTCAAGGCTAGGTCGCTGAGGCTCAGCACCTGGAGGCTGAGTTTGAACAGTCTGAGACCAGGGCTATTCGAGGAGCACAGTACGGGGCTGTAAGGATCAAGGATGACTTGAGGCAGCAATTTGATGCTGAAAGTCAGTAATATTTGTTGCAATGCACGAGAGTGCAGTGGCTGCCATGCTAGTGGGGAACTGCGATTGGTCGGTAGAATGCGCTTAATACAAAAGTGCCTGTTGCTTTGGTGGAGTGTGCTTGCTTGCTTGCATGTTATGGAATAAAGATTGCTTTCCAACCAAAGACTTTCATTTATTAAAAATAACAAATGTAGAACACACACAGAGCATGACACATCTGAACTTTGTGGGAGGGAGAAGAGGAAGGAAGGTGGTGAAGCCCTGGCCTGGTTACAGATTTGTGCATGTCTGGGTATCATATGCAGCACAGCCTTCTGATATGCTGTACAATGGTGCTGCAGTTCAGCAGGGCTAAACTGCACAGAGTGTGTGTGTGCGAGGGCAGGAGGGATGTGTGTGTTTGAGTGTATTGGATGCCTAAGGGAGTCTTTAGGGCTGGATCATGAAGGGGCAGGTGTGGAGTGCAGTGAGTGCCAACTGGTGACAGTTTGGTGGTCACTTAGGCTATGTCTAGACTACATTCCCCTTTCGAAAGAGGAATATAAATGAGGCAAATGGAAAGTGCTAATGAAGCGCAGATTTAAATATCCAGCTATTTGTAGAACTGGCAGGTTGTGGGCACAGTACCGGAGTGGCGGTTTGCCTCCTATGCCTGGTGGTGCATCCCAGTCACGGACCAGCCTTCTCTCCCCAAGTGCTGATAATGTCTAGCACCTCAGCATGGCTCCAGTAGGAGATTGCCTGGTGCATGTGTAACCACCACCAAGGTGGATTTGAAGTTGGGACCTCGGGAGCTGACTATAAGAGCCCCTTCCCGCTGAGCTAAAAGCCAGCTGGCTTCCAGCCCATGCTGTAGAGGTCTCTTAATCTTAACTGTTGCTGTGGTCTAGGTGCCACTTGCACTACTCAGTAACCACACTAGGGCTATGTCTACACTCGCGGCTTCTTGCACAAGTACGGCCGTTCTTGTGCAAGAATCTGCAGAGTGTCCACACTGCCCGCCTGCTCTTGTGCAAGGAAATTTACAGTACGGCGTGGTAAGAGAGGGCTCCTTGCGCAAGAGTTACGCTCTTTTTTATCAGGTGTAAGCCCTCTTGCGCAGGAGCTCTTGCGCAAGAGGGCAGAGTGGACGCTCGGCAGGGATTTCTTGCGCAAGAAAGCCCTATGGCTAAAATGGCCATCAGAGCTTTCTTGCGCAAGAGAGCGTCCACACTGCCATGGGAGCTCTTGCGCAAAAGCACAGCGCGCACATGGCAGTGTGGACGTTTTCTTGCGCAAGACTTCTTGCAAGAAGCCACCAGTGTAGACATAGCCTAGGTGTGTGGGTTACACATGGAGCAAGCATGGTCACCTGGAAAGATGAATTGAGAGCATTCCATGTGTTGCCAAGCAAACAGGAAGAGGACTTTCAAAATTCCAAAGGAATGTAAAGCATGAGTCTGGGGGTTGGTCACCTGAGTGCAGGGCAATAGAATTCAAACTGATGACCAGAGAGGTGATAACAGGCATTACGGGAGATACTGGAGGCTAACCACAATGTAGTACTACATCAGGGTGTCCACATTGGCACCCCAGCACTGTAGCCACAGCACGGCAAGATCTACACCGCTTGCCGAGGTGGTTTACCTGTAGAATGCAGCAACTGTGGAGACAGTGCGCGCTAAATGCCTCGCTAGTGTGGACACCTCAAGAATTACAGCACTGGGAGCTGATTTACTGTGCTGTAACTTGCCAGTTAGACTTAGTTTCATTTCTAGTGTTGGAGACAGAAATACAAAGTTCCATCACATGGCAGCAGCTGCTTGGAGTCTTAAATCCCAGTGGAGCCTTCTGGAAAGTCAGAGTAAGATACTGTTGGACAAAAACTACTTTTGGCAGTAAATTTTGGAAAGCCGAATGTTTTCCTGGTACTGGGATTGGCTCAGTTTTTGTTTCTCTTCACAATCTTCCTGTATACTCAGTGGAAGATGTAACCTCTTATGGGTGTGTTCTCTCTCTCCCGCTCTCTCTCTCTCTCTCACTCAATTGTCCTATTGGCAAAGATGGAGCACTTGTTTATTTCATTTTTGTTATGGTTTATTTTCATTTGGCTGGGGGAGGGGAGGAAGAAGGGCCCAATGTTGAGTCAAAACTTTCTCCAATACTCTAAGCAAGTTTTAACTTTTGTACAAAGTCAGAAGCAGGAAAAAATTGCTAAGTATCTTGTGGCAATTGACTGCAGAGTCAAATCAATGTTTCCCACCAAAACAACTCAATATCTTGTTTACATCAGTGGTTTTGTTTCCAGATATTGTTTTGCTATAGTAATATTTCCAGTTGTCATTATTAATGTCAATTTTTTTCTGCAAACATTTCAGCTTGCTATGTTACAGGCACAAGTTCATACACTCTCTTCTATGAGAGAAGGGAATTGCTAGGGGCATTTAACAGTGCATTATTGATTGTGAGCTATTGACAGAGACAGAAAAGAGTGATACAAGGGCCTGATTCTCTTTTTACAGTAAAGTAACTCTGTTGGCTACAGTAATGTTACTTTTGATTTACACCAATCGATGTGAGAATAATTCTTATTTACTGAATGTTCACCATAATGAGTAGTATTGCCAATCCGAAACAGTCAAAAGTCATGAGATTGATTTAATCATGAAAATGAAACAAAAAAATCGGGAGTTCTGTGTATTTGTCTTTTAAGTTTTGAACCGTTAAGGTGCACTGAGGACAGATTCTTTATGAGGGCTAGGAACATTTTTGAAAGTCTTTTTTTAAAATGATAGTCTCATACAATCAAAGAATTCCAGAAGCTGGAGCTGCTTCTTTGAGCAGGTATTAGTGTGGATCTCGCTGTAGACATTCATGTGCCTTTTGTATGAGCTATTTATGTATTGAATAATATTGTCAGTTTAGGGTGTGACAACATAGAGCATGTTTTTGTACCTCCACTACGAAAGCATAAATGGCAGCACCAATCTCCCATCAGTTCCCTTTTACTGCCCAGGACAGTAAGCTACAACTGCAGTGCCCGACCTCCTAGCCTTTAGCATTATCGATTGCCAGTTAGCAGTTGTTTATCTACACTTAGAGAATCCTATTCAAACCTGTTTGTCAATTTAGAATATTAAAAGACAAACCATATGCACCACTGTGAGAGGTGTTTTGGGCCACTATTACGCCTCATGGCGGACTCTAAGGCTGTGTCTAGACTACATCCCTCTTTCGACAGAGGGATGTAAATTAGACACTTCGAAATTGCAAATGAAGTGGGGATTTAAATATCCCATGCTTCATTTGCATAATTGCATAATGGTGCTCTTTTGAAAAAGCACCATTTCAAAAGTAAAACTATGGTCTAGGTGTGGTTCTGTTGAAAACGGCAGGCTCTTTCAAAAGATCATTTGCAATTTCGAAGTGTCTAATTTACATCTCTCTGTAGAAAAAGGGATGTAGTCTAGACACAGCCTAATTGTCCCAGCTTCAGACCCTGTCCATGCTGCTGCAGTCTTATTGCAAAGCCAAATTACAGTTTTCAAGCTCTCTCCAGAAATAGGGTTAAAAGAGCTTGAGGGTACCTCACTGGAAGGAATTCCCAAGAGCACCTTCCTAGGTTTTCAAAGAGGTTGTGCATTTGTGTGGCAGCAATACTAATCCAAAGCCAGGGAATCTGACCTTGGGGAGTTTTAACACAAGGCTTTAGTGGGAAGAGATTTTTAAAGTTTCTTGCAGGCCTTCACCTTCTGCATTCAGAGTATGTCTAGACTACATGGCTCTGTCGATGGAGCCATGTAGATGAGTTTACTAGACATTGGAAAATGAAGAGGCGATTTAAATAATCGCCGCTTCATTTACATCAAAATGGCCGCTGCGCTGTGCCAATCAGCTGTTTGGCGGCACAGCGGGGCAGTCTGGACGCGCCGCGGTCAACAAGGGAAGCCTTTGTTGACCGCTCCGGTATGCCTCGTGAAATGAGGTTTACCAGAGCGGTCGACAAAGGCTTCCCTTGTCGACCGCGACGCGTCCAGAATGCCCCGCTGTGCCGCCAAACAGCTGATCGGCACAGCGCGGCGGCCATTTTGATGTAAATGAAGCGGCTATTATTTAAATTGCCACTTCATTTTCCTATGTCTAGTAAACTTATCTACATGGCTCCGTCGATGGAGCCATGTAGTCTAGACATACCCTCAGAGTGCCAGAGTAGGGAATAGCCTTGACATAACCCTTTCCCCATCCTTCTTCAAGAACACTTCTTACAAGAGCCACCTGAAAACAAAAACAAAAACAACCCCTCTTTATTTCATCTAGGATCCATAGAGAAGCTACCTCAGGAGTACAAGGCAAGAGGTTTCCATTCCCAGTATTTCCTTTTCCCCAAAAAAGAGAGGGGCTTTTTTTTTAAACTTAGTGCCAGATTAGAAGGGTGAAAAAAACCCAGTTATTTTCTAAAGAGAAGCCACAAATTCCAGTCAAAGGTCCAAACATAAGACTGTTTGCAAGAGCAGCCTGGAAAGGATCAAACAGGAGAAAGAGAAAGAGTAATTTTTGTGTTTTCTGGTTTCAGGTAGGGATAAGACTCATCATACATCCAGACAAGGGATGATCAACAGGGTTGCATTGATTATATGCTACTCGGCTAGTTTTAAAATAGCAGTGTTCTAGTAAATGTGTTGTTTCCCAGATCTGAAGAAGAGCTCTTTGTAAGCTCCAAAGCTTGTCTCTCCAACCAGCAGAAATTGGTCCAGTAAAAGATATTACCTTACCCATATCGTCTGTTTAGATTTAAAATGTCATTTCAGCCAGAGAACAAAAATCAACACCAGCCATTCTCAGTAACAATAACAAAAGGAAGTTTTATCATGAGCTGGGCAGGAAAAGACCTTAGCATTTTCTCCAACAGCCAAAAAACCCAGCACATTAATTTGTTACTTACAAATTTGAATAGAAGATCCCACCTGCATACAACCTGCTCTGTTATCACTTCTGATAGGGGAGGAAAGGTGAATGTGAGTCATGTCAATTGTTTTTGTGGACATAAGATAGAAGCAAGGGTGCTTTAATGAGCCATTGATTCATATCTTGGGTATGCTGTGAGGTACAATGCCAAAGGCTAAGCAAGATCAACCAGCTGAGTCACGCATTAGTGGCTTAATTGTGCTGGCTCTGGAGAGCCTTATTACAAGATGACTCCTTGGGCATTTTAGAAAAACACATTTTTCACAGTTAGTTCAGTGTACGTGTTTGTATGTGTTTTCTTGGTGTGAAAACCCCTTCACAGTAAAAAACAGGAAAAAGATGGGCATAGGTCGAGCAAGGTTTTAACTAATTTCAGCCCAAATATCCTCTTCCTAAAGGATATCAGTACCAGGAATGTGATAGGCCTGTGGCCTGCATTAGAAGCATTTATTTTCCAAAGTTTAAGGCTTTTTGGATTGTCCACTATTTTCTGGAATCAGCAGAGTTTTCAATAATGTCACTTTGAATTCTCATTTTTTATCAGGAAATAAATTAAAATGGAAACTTCAAACAGCTGCTGATCTAGACGTTTTTTAAATTTATAATTAAAAAGTGTATTTGAAACTGGGAAGTGTTTCCAGAGCAAGAATTAGAAAATCTGAAAATAACAAAAAAGGTCTGTTGGATTTAGGCTCCAAGATCTAGGAACATGCTGTATAGGTACTACACATTAAAATGCTTGCCGGGGGGGGAGGGGAGGGATGTAAAGGCGGAATCAAAATGAGTGATATGCAAAAATATTCATTATGTCATTTACTGCACTATTTTTAGTTATATTCATATACCTATGTATATCATATGTCTTATGAAGAAGCTATTAAGCAGATATTACTTCCCCAAAAGAAAGTCAAAATTCATGCCTTTCCACTATTTTGCTGAAGACATCTACAGGAATAAATAACTATTAAGGCATAATATACCAATCTATTCTGGAATATGCAGATGAAGATGAACCATCAAGATGAATACTGGTCTCCTTGCAACCCAATTGCCAGAGCTGGATAGGAAACAGTTTTCCAATCCCATGAGTGTTTTTGGATTTTGAAACTTTATCAAAATTGGGCCAAAAAGTCAAACTTTCAAAAAAGTTCACCAAGTAATATTCAAAATAAAAACAATCAGATGAGGTCAATTGAAATATTTTATTTTGATAATTTCAAAATGCTTCATTTTGATTTCAACCATTTTTTATTTTAACCTTTTAAATGTAAATGAACTAACATTTCTAAACGTAAAGTTGTTTCAAAGCAAAAAAAGCCCAAAAAACAAAAAACAAAAAAAAGAAACCCAACCCTTTTTATTTCAAAAATGTCAAAATGAAACATTTTAATAATTTTGAAAAATTTTCTTAAACTTTTTTTAAGAATTTGGAGATTTGTCAAAACCAACACTTTCCCCCAGTTTTGTTTTTGGCAAAAAATAGCTGTGTCAGAAAATTCCTGACCAATGCCACTCACTGCCTAAATTAATTTTATAATAACTGCTACTGCAACCCACAAATTTAGTTTATTTTCCCTGGAGAGAAAACAGTTTAAAAATTAAAACAAAACAAACAAACAAAAGAAAAAACCCACCTTTTTTCCCCTGATAAAAATACTGATAGTCTTTCTAAAACTTTATTCTGTACAAACAGTAAGTGATCAGATTACCAAGTACCATAACTGGATGGCTCACAATGCATTGTGCTGGTCAAACCAATGCTCTGAAAAGTATAAATCTCTGAATGGAGAGAACACCAGATGTATTTGATTTTTGAAATGGCACTGCTGCTCAAGACTTATGGGCTGCGTCTAGACTGGCATGAATTTGCTCAAATGCTTTTAACGGAAAAGTTTTCCGTTAAAAGTATTTGTGCGAGAGAGCGTCTAGATTGCCACGGATGCTTTTGCACAAAAGCACTTTTTGCGCAAAAGCATCCGTGGCCAATCTAGACGCGCTTTTGCGCAAGAAAGCCCCGATCGCCATTTTAGCCATCGGGGCTTTTTTGCGCGAAACAAAACTGAACTGTCTACACTGGCCCTTTTGCACAAAAGGTTTTGCGCAAAAAGACTTTTGCCCGAACGGGAGCGTCAAAGTATTTGCGCAAGAAGCACTGATTTCTTACATTAGAACGTCAGTGCTCTTGCGCAAATTCAAGCGGCCAGTGTAGACAGCTGGCAAGTTTTTGTGCAAAAGCAACTGCTTTTGCGGAAAAACTGAACAGTCTAGACACAGCCGTGATGTTTTATATTGCACTGCTTATAAAGTTTTACTGGTATATTATTATATTTTATTAAACAATCAGCCAAAGAAAGTTGCACTTTCTGGAAATAAGAAGTTACACTCTGTATCAAACATACTATGGAATTTGGGGTCAAGTTCATGAATTGAAGCTTACCTTAAAACTCAGATATTGATGTGTAAAGAAAAGCAACCTTCTCTTCCCTCCCTCCCCCCACATTTTATAATTAATTTTCAAAGTAAGATGTATATTTTCATAGTAGAACTGTGTCTCAGAAAATGGACTTAAGGATCATAGAGATAACCGACTAAACACATGCTTCCAGTGTGGTACGTTGGAAAAGGGGGCTAGCACAAGCCTTGGATATATAAACAGGGAAATATTGAATAGAAGTAGGAGATGTACATGACATTGGAGACCCACTGCATACAGTTCAGATGTCCACATTTTTGAAAGATGTAAAACTGGAGATGGTTCTGAGGAGAGATCCAAGAACAATTCAATCTCTGAACAACTCTTTACACTGGGAAAATGAAGGAGCTCAGTTGGGTTAAGAAACAACTGGATTGTGGTTTTGAAGTAACTACACAGAGAGAAGATATATGATGCTAGAGAGAAGTCCTTAATTTAGCAGACAAAGGCTGAATCCCAGGGCTGTAAGGTGCCACTAGAAAAACATCAAATTTAAAATAAGTAACACATTTTAGCAGAGAGTTAATTACGTTGTAATAGTTTGCCAAGTGCCATAAGTTAAAATTCTAGAGTACATGAGACAAATTGTGTTTTGTCTTATGTTAAACTGGGTGAAAAAAACTCTGGGGTTTTATAGGCAGGTACAATCTCTACTTAACTGCTGTCCAATTAATTATTATGAATTGTTCTTTATTTATATTACAGGAGTATCCAAGGGTATCAGCTAGGATCCTATTGTTCTGTACAAGTATAAAGTAAATGTCCCCATGCAAACAAAGTATATAGATTGTGATTTAGCACCAGAGGCTCATAGCCAAACCAAAGTAATCAGAGTCTGAGAAGCTTTTCACATCATTGAATGAGTTATTTATACTTGTATTTATTCATACAAGTCTAAAAGTCGGACAGAATTGTGATATAAGAGTCCCTTAATGCCAATTGGCAAGGGGGTTAAAAGGAAAGTCCTGAGTCTGGTATGTACACTGTGGTTAACTAAAGACTATCATGTGAGGTATTAAATGAAAGCCAAAGGTCAGTCTGGTCATTAATAGCCCTGTGGCATTATGTGCAGAGCTATGTAAGGAGTTATGTATATATACCAAAAATGCATTTTAAAACCTGTATCTGAGTAGATTGAAAAATAAGTTTTCATCTAGACAAGAGGCTCTTTGTAGATTAAGTATTGCAAGCTAACACAGTGGATGCCCATTGACATCTGAAGTAAGAAGTTATCAGTGAGATGTGCAGTCAGCAGGGAAACAGCACACAGGAACAACAGTGGTTGTCATGACTTTGCAAAGACAACGAGCTTCTGCGTTATATCTGTGAGGCAAAACCAATGCCCCGATTATCCTGGATCTTGCAAGTAAATGGTTGATGACTCTGCAGAAAACTTTGGGTAAGGTAAGCTTCTTGCAACAAGAGAACAACTTGTTTGTTAAGTTCAAGCTCTAGAAAGAATGGTCTGATTTTTGTTTTATGTGTAATCTTTGGTTTCTATTAATCCTTACTCACTATTTCCTGGAAAAACTTTAAAAAAATGAGTAGTCTAGCAGCACCTTAAAGACTAACAAAACATGTAGATGGTATCATGAGTACAACCCACTTCCTGTATCTTTAGTCTTTGATAACTTATTTTTGCAGTGCCGTAACTAGCTAATTTTGCGCCTGAGGCAAGAATATAAAATGGCGCCCCCTCGTGTATATATTCATAGTAGTTATTTCGTAGAAAAAGGGAAAATATATAAACAACAATTATAAATAATAATAATAATACACAACATTTATTTATTATAGTTATGAGATCTTCATAAACAATCATTTAATACATATATACATATAAGTATAAAATATCACCATGTCGGGTACTATTAGGTATTTGTTTATAATTGTACTTTGCATGCTTTTAATGAGGCAAACTCATCAATAGGGTTTAAAAAAGAGCTTGATAAATTTTTGCAGGTTAGGTCCATAAATGGCTATTAGCCAGGGATAAAGTATGGTGCCCTAGCCTTCATAACAAGGGCAGGAGATGGATGGCAGGAGATAAATCACTTGATCATTGTCTTCTGTTCTCCTTCTCTGGGGCACCTGGCATTGGCCACCGTCGGCAGATGGGATGCTGGGCTCGATGGACCTTTGGTCTGACCCAGTATGGCCATTCTTATGTTCTTATGTTCTAATAATTGCATTGAAATTAATATTATTTGCTACCCCATACCATAGAACCCAGGGATCATAGCTCCCAGACCCCCAGCTCTAATCACATATCCCTAAGACCTAGAGTCACTCCCCTGGCAGAGGTGAGACAAGACCCAGGAGTCCTGGCTCCCAGCCTGACACCCCCACCTCATCCCCTGCACCTCTGCCCCGTGCAGGGCAATCCGAGCCCCTTCTCCCCCGGCTCCACACCTGGGAACTGCGCTAGAGCACCTTAAGGAGGCGCTTGGTGCGGCTGAGCCGGTGCCCAGCCTCCCTCACTGCTCGGAAGCAGCTGACATGCTGGGCAGCCACCAGGGCTGGTGACTGTTGGATCGCAGAGTGGCAACGTGCAGCCTGACATGTAAACTGTGGGACAGCCGATGCTAATGGGCAGGGGAGGGAAGCGGCTCTGTCTTAAAATAAGTAGGTGTCTTAACATAATTAGTTTTCTGTATTATTTTTCTGTGCCCCCTCAGCTGTGTGCCCAAGGCAAGTGCCTCATTTGCCTCGCCCTTGTTACGGTCCTGTATTTTTGTTCTCACTAAAAATACATCAAAATACTGTGAGACTAAACAAAATGCTCACCCTGAGCTGGCTCGCACAGGTTAGGGTGTACCTTGTACCCTTGTAGCCAGTGACAGGGGCTGGATTCCACAGAGGAAGGCTTCAAAGAGACTCAGGTGCACCTGCTCTGCCCTGGAAGGCAAAGTAAGGGTTAGTATTGCCCAAAGGACAGCTTTTGAGAGGCCAACAGGCTGGTGGTATCAGGGAGCTGGATCCTAGCCAAGCAAAAGTCTTCTCTGTGGAGGCAGGGGTAAAAAGGTGACTCTCAGTCTGGGTACTTGGGGAACCATCACGCAAGTGTCACTGAATTGTTTCATGTTTTCATTCCTTCCCAGTGCTATTTGTTCTAGGTTAGTGTGACGGGACAGATAGGCCCTGCACTAAAGGGAAGGGGGCTAAGTCTCTCTGGGCAGAGGAAGTCCCGCCCTTCTGCCCAGACTGGGCATACTCCAATTGCTGGAGCCATATAAAAGCCCGGGGAGCAGCTCAGTCTGGGTGGACGGCAAGCAGAGTCGGAGCTCAGGCTGGAGCTCCTGAACAGCCACAGCTGCCCCAGGCAGCAGCAGCCACCGCCGCAGCCACAGCCACAGCAGCCCCCAGAATCGCAGCCCCGGCAGCAGCCACTGCAGCCTCTGCGACAGCCTCAACACCAGGGATGGCAGGAAGTAGCCCAGGGTGGGGGTTTGTTTACCCGCGAGCTCAGCGCATTTTGACGGGACGCCCCGCTGAGCAGGCAGTGGAAGCGTCCACTGCCAACAGGGCCCTGGGCTGGGACCTGGAGGAGCCCGGGTCCCCCAATCTCCCTGCCCTGCCATGCTCGCTTCCCTAAGAGCCAGGGGAGATTCACCAGAGACACCGGCCTCCAGGCCAGAGAAGCCTTTCAGAGTGAGACCACAGAACTCGTTAGACTAGGTCTGTGGCCTGTATTTCCCCTGAGGCAGGGGCACTGAACTTGGAGACTAGGCTGGTGGGCTGTATTTCCCCTGAGGGAGGGACACTGAACTTGGAGACTAGGCTGGTGGGCCATATTTTCCCTGAGCAAGGGGGTTCCGCTCCAGGCCCCGGGCTGACCCCCTGAAAGTTAGCAACTTTCAAGGTCACACAAACAATTTTACCATTTTAGAATATAGGAAACCCTCGCTATTCATGGTGGATGTGTTCCTGCATCCACCGCAAATTAACAAATACTGGGAGTCACGCCTCTCAGCTCCTGTGGTGAGCTCCCTAGAGATTCCAAATTCACAGTGGGGGCTGAGAGCCACAGGGAACTCACTGCAGCTGCCAGGAGCAGCAGGGAACTCACCGTGGGGGCTGGGAGCTGCAGGGAACTCACCGCAGCTCTGGGCAGCCCTGGGAAACTCACTGAAGCTGCTGGGAGCTGCAGGAAATTCACTGTGGGGGCTGGGCGCTATGGTAATTTCCCTCCATCTCCTGCCCGCCCCCTCCAGGTGTCTCCAGGTCAGGAGAGGAGACCCACAAATACACAGAACCATGAATAGCAATTCCATGTATTGTGAGAATCTCCTGTATTCATATCCTCCTATCTGTGCTCATCGTGCCTAGGAGCGTTTTGCCCACCAGACTGTCACAATACATTTCACTATGTGATGGTTCTGTATTCACTAACAAGTCTAAATCTCCCAAAATAAATACAAACATGCTGGGCTCTTTAGGTTTGTTAATTTTCCCTGTTCGCCCATGATTTTAGTTTCTGGGCACCCTACAGAACTAAGACATATTGTTACCCCACTAAATGGGAGAGCTCCCTTCTCTGACAGTTACAGCCACTACATTAAAGAGGTCAGCTCCCAGCAGCCAGCTTCCAAGAAGAGACCCTAGACAGGGCAACTTATGTCATAGCCAATTAGAAATGCCAAAGAGGTGAGCATGCCATCTGCTCTACATGTAGAAATACTTGGACTCAGCATAATCTCAAGCTGTAGTGAGCTCCATTAGCTGTGGTCCCCCCACCAAAAATGCCCTGTGAGTTTTAAGGATCATACTCACTGTCTCTTGACTATTACAGTGACACAAACCCTTTGCATTTCCACCATACACTGCATGGGCTAGTGCTCCATAAACCCATCCCAATAAACTAGCTGTGATAGTTACATTGATTTGATGGCAGGAAAGATGGGAGTATTGCATTCTTCTAGTTTTCATCTGCCGTATTGCTGGAATCATCTCTCTATTGTCTCAGAAGAAAAACAGGAGAAAGATATTGCTGATGCTCTGATTTTATCCATAGCATAGCATGGGATTGCTTGGTTCAGAAAATGAGTATGTCATATGGTGCTTAGCTTCTGGTCATGACTGGGCTGGAATCCTGCAATGGATATTTCTTTCCAACTCAGGACACTTTTTTTGGAAACACATTGAGTCACAAACAACAGAAAATAGCAAAATGATCTCATAGATCAGTTGCTAAAAATATTCGGAAGAGTTTAGTTACAAACACTCTGGCCTGCTGAGTGCAAGGCAACCACTAGAGCAAGGCTAGCTTCTGACAGTTGTGAAATTAATTTTTCTTTCATTAAGTCAGTGGTGTTGACCATTTGGTGCAGTCCTGCATTGCTTATTGCTAGTCCAGGAGGAAAACTGTAGTAAAAGAAGAAAAATCTTCTTTAGAAGTGTGTGTAATTGAAATATGCAGGAATGCAACACGTTGAATATGGGCAATTCATCTGACAGTACCGATCAAGAACCTCAGGCAAGCTGTGAAGTACAGCAGAAATAATCTATTCAAAAATACAGAAGTAGAAGGAAGAAAGGACGCTGCTCCATTGCTATCTACTGTTGCATTGGCAGAAAACTGATCAAATGATCCTGGGAAAGTTTTAGCTAAGTATAAGATGTTTGGAGTGGAATCTTAATAGTACCTTGAGGATATGATTTACTTTTACCTTGGTCTGGGCTTAGCCGAATGATTCTGTCTCTTCAGGGCAGGGACTGGCTCTTTCTATGTGTGTGTACATCTCCTACCATAACCTGCTCAACAGTTACATGTCCTGGTCACCTTCTCCCTGCCTATCCAGCATCACATAGTACTTTCCCACCCAGCCAGGATCTCCCTACCTTTATCTGGCATCCTCATGAGCCACCAGAACAAGGATAAAGGAGGCAGTGAGAAGGGAAGCCAGGTGGGTGGAAGGGTGAAGATTTGACTCTCAGAGAAGATGATAGATGGTGAAGTTTGAGATGGACAGCACTGTAGGGACTGAAGGGGCAACATGTTCTGAATGTCTCAACAGTACCTGATTGATAAGAGGAAAATAAAAGACCTAACATTGGTAGTGATTATTATTCAGAGGGTCTAGTGGAGGAGGATGGGGGGGTCTGTAGCCCTCTCCCAGAAGTTTGACTCCCTGAATTTCATACTTGAGGCCTGCTTAAAGCATCCTACCTAGTCCCAGGGGCAGCTCTTAACTGCAACAGAGCTTCTGCTGCTCCCAGCTTTGTATTTGGGGCAGGGAGTTTGTTTATAAACCAAGGGAGGCAGGGTGATTACCATAACAAAGGGCTTGTCATTGAAGAAATTGAAGGATCCTTAGATGATCATGAAAGCATTGCCAAGTTCTCCACTTAAAAGGGCGGGGGGGGGGGGGGGGGGGAGCGTGGAGGGAAGAGAAGGAATAATAATGGTGTGCTCCAGGGGAGGTTGCTGTTCAACTTATTCATTAAAAGGGGTAAACAGTGAGGTGGCAAAATTTATAGATGATACAAAATTACTCAAAATACTTAAGTGCAAAGCTGACTGTAAAGATTTACAAAGGGACCTCACAAAGCTGAATAATTGGGCAACATAAGGGCAGATGGAATTCAGTGTTGATGTAATGCACATAGAAAAATATAATCCCAACTATACATACAAAATGATGGGGACTAAATTAATTGTTCCCACTCAAGACAGATCTTGGAATCATTTTGGATAATTCCCTGAAAACATCTGCTTGATGTGCAGTGGCAATTTAAAAAGCTAACATAAAATTGGGAATCACTAGAAAAGGAATAGATAATAAGAGAGAAAATATCATATTGCCTCTGTATAAATCCTTGAATACTGCTTGCAAATCTGGTCACCTCATCTAAAACAAAGATATATTGGATTTGGAAAAGGTACAGAAAAGGGCAACAGAAATGATTTGTTGTAAGAAACAGTTTCTATATGAAGAGAGATTAAAAAGACTGGGACTTTTCATCTTGGAAAAGAAATAACTAATGAATGAGGGGACATGTTAAAGGTCTGCAAAATCATAAATGGTGTGGAAAAATTGAATAAGGAAATGTTATTTACTCCTTCACTAAGATATACTAGGAAGTCACCCAATTATATGTATAGGCAGCAGATTTAAAACAAACAAAAGAAATTATTTCTTCGCAGTCAGCCTGTAGAATTCTTTGCCTGGAGATGGTGGAAAGGCCCAAACTGTAACAGAATTTCAACAAGAACAAAATAAATTCGAGGATAGGTCCATCGATGACTACTAGCCTGGATAGGCAGGGATGGCGTCCCTAGTCTCTGTTTGCCAGAAATTAGGAATGGGCAACAGGGGATGAATCATTTGATGATTGCCTCTTCTGTTCATTCCTTCTGACGCACCTGGCATCAGCCACTGTTGAAGGACATGATACTGGGCTAGATGGATCATTGGTCTGACCCAGTATGGCCATCTGATATTCTTATATAGAACTCAAATGTATCTGTTCCCTGATGTAACCCACTAAACCCCACTCTTCTCTCAGAGCTGAGATAGAGCCCAGGAGTCCTGTGTGTGCGTCTCTCTCTCCACAGAGTTAGTAATGAAGTAAGAATTTACATTAAAATTTTAAGCCTAATCAGTTTCCCTTAAATGACTTGCCACAACATGTCAGAATAGGTTACTATTAGAGCTGAGTGGGTGTAATATTTATTTAATTTTCTTTCTTTTATTTAGGAACTAGCGGATGAACCCAGCATTGTTTGGGTCTGTCAGGGTACACCTAGACTGCGTTGCTCTTTCAGGATACCAGAAATATCCCGGAATAGCAATACCATGTCTTTAAAAGCGCCCACTATTTCCCAACATTGGAGTCCCTGTAACCCTCGTTCCATGAGGGTTAAGGGATGTCGGAATGGTGCCTTATTTTGAAATTTGGTGCTGTGTAGACCATGCCAAATTTCAAAATAAGCTCTTTCGACTTAGACTCGGAATAAACTACGCAATTTGCATAACGCAAATTGCATTGCTTATTCTGACAGAAGGGTGCTGTCTAGGTGCGCCCTAATTAAAAGAAGGTTTTTGTTGTTTTTTGTTAAATAAATGAAAAATATACATGCGTTATTTGAATGATTGTATTTTTCAAAAATGAAGGAAAATGAGGGCAAGAATCAGAGTTCAGGGATGTGGAGGGGCAGGGGGTAGATGGATTAGGGCAGAGGGTTGGAAGGTGTGGGGGCTCAGGTCGGGGGAGGGAAGGGGGGTTGGCTAAGGGCAGGGGGAGGGGATGCTGAAGTCAAGGCAGGTGGGACGTGCAGGACTCAGGGCAGGGGGTTCAGGACAGCCTCAGAAGAAACTCAGACAATGGCTACCCAACAAACAGGTTGATGCACGTTATATTGGTTTACAGCCACCGGAGTTAATATCACTTGTATTTGTGCGTATGTGACTGTTTGCATTAGTGCTGCATGTTCTAAGCAGGTGTGCTTGGGTCAATGCAAAATGTAGTGCACTATGAATAAGGCTTCCATTGTGCCACGTGGCACCATCTGGCGCAATGCCTTTTGGGAAATTTGTGCAATATGTTGTGGGGTAGAAATGAGCCACCCAGGAATCTTTGGGAGACAGGGACCAGTTTCCCATCATGCAACTTTTTCTACCCCATAATGTCATTCATATCCCATAATTTTTGTGCCTTTTTAAAGTGTCACAAACTCACATAGCACTTTTTGGTGGACACACTCTCTGACAGTAGCACGGCACCTGCACAGTTTTATACTATTCTCATGAGTGTAACAAATACAGGACTCACAATCCTTAGGTATTTGAAACTGCAGGAAAAAACAAACAATAGGAAAATATGACAGTTTTGGGGGGACAAATTGCAGCGGGACATAGTGAAAACCAACTTGGCGTTGGTGGCATTAACAAAGTGGCTACAGTTGGTGGAGCACTGTTCGGGGCCTGAGAAAAAAACAAGGACAGGTGGGATCACATTATAACTCAGGTTTGAGATGATAAGCAGTGGCTGCACAACTTTTGGATGCAAAAGGCCACATTCTCGGATTGGTGTGCTGAGCTTACCCCAGCTCTACTGCCCAGGGACATCAGAACATGGAAAAATCAGACTCTGGAAACTTGCAGAGCTGGATTTCTGCTGGTCAGTAGGCAATCATTTCGGAGTTGGAAAAGCCACAGTGATGGCTAGTGTCATCCAAATGTGCAGGGTTATTAATCATCTCCTGGTATCCAGGACTGTGACTTTTGGCAATAGTCAGGACAGTGTGGATGGCTTTGCAGCAGTGGGGTTAACAATCTCACCCTCTGAGGGTAATAAAGACACAGAGAACACAGCTACCGGCATCCAAAAGCCACCTGGGCTTGTTTATTGCTATGGTGCCTGCTGAAGTCATCAGAGTGTGGAATGGGAAATCTTCCCATCATGGAAGAAGAAACCAGGCTACCATCGATAGACACCATTGGGAGAGGATTGCAGAGCAGCCCCAGGTAAGTTTCACTAAGATATCTCAGAAGGTACAAGGGGTATGTCTACAAATAAATTGCTTTTTGAGCTCCTCTTGACCCCAATCTAACCTAACAAGGGAATGAAAAGCAAGTGCCAGTTCTACCTGTTTGTCCTTGTCTCATGTAAACAAAATAATGAGAAGACAACACCTCTGTCTTGTTAACTTGGGGATGGGCCAGGTGCCATCTTTATATTTAAATGTAGTAAGGGAAAATACATGCACACACTTACCTGAGGCTCCTTCCCTTTCTTCAGACTCATCTTTACTCAGCTGGCAGTTCTGGCTAGACTGTGATGGCATCTCGAACAGATCCAGGCTCATGGCATAATGCGACCCTCCTACTTCGTTCCCCTTTCTCTCTGTTCAAAGCAGGAGGTCTCTGTCTTGTGCTTTGTGGTGCCCTGTGGAGTGCTTGTGGGCTGTCAGTCTACATCGGCCTGCAGCTCTGAGTAGAAATGTCAGGGCTGTGGTTCAGCACCAGATCAATTGTTGGACTCCCTGGTATGGTACACCTGCTGCAGTTCCTTTGCTTTGACATGCTGCTGATGATGATCCGTTGTACTCATTTGCCTGCATCCCCCAGGCAGTCTTTTAATTGATGTCCCTATTTCTGTGGCTTGTTTGCAATTGTGCTTGCAGTCTCTCCTCCCCACAGGCACAGGAGATTCTATACCACTTATTCGACTCCAGACAGGAGCATGTCGAGAGCCTGGGGCTAGGCTAGCACAGTCTGTTGGGCAGTCACACGCAACCAGGGAATCCTGCTCGGTATGCAATCAGGAAAAGGCATTTCAAAAATATGCTGGCAGAAGAGATGGGTTCCAGTGTCTGGAATACCTGGGCAATGGAGTTCACAGTTGTGTCCAGAGCAATCACAGTTGCAGGGAATGGGGGCACCTAGGGACAGCTGTGAAAGTGCTGACATAGAGCATGCAGTGTCTACACTCGCACTATGTTAATTTCAGTAGGTCAGCATAGTTCAACGCCACCTGGAGAGGTGCTTTTACTGGCTGGCATAAAGGGGTGCATACTTTGGTAGGAAACAAATGTGAGTATAGGCACATGTCCAAATAGATCAATATGGGGTGACTTACAACACCCTAACTTTGGCATGTTGTCCATACTTATTCAGAAAATTGGCTGCATAGAATACATTCCGTTTTTCATGTGGATTGTTGGGTGAGGATGTAATGCTATCAAGACTTTCTTTTAAGTTTTCCCTTGGTTTCTCTTTATGAAATGGATGCCTCAACTTTGCTATATTCAGCTTTGGTTTAAACTGGCCAGCATTATTTTGCTGATGGGCATTAGCATGTAAACTGAAAATGGCTCTGATCAGCCTGTAGTCAGTCCAACAGCTTGCTCCTCACAATACTCTAGTGATCTTAATGGCCTTAATGTCTCTGTTGTATAATGACATAGTCAATCAGGGGCCAAAGCTACAATGTTGGGTTCATCCGTAAAGTTTTGTATTTGTTGGCTTGTCTGAAGAATGTGTTGGTAATAATGAGCTCACATTCTTCACATTTGCAGAATAGAAGACCATTGCTGTTCACTTTTCTGACGCTATTGCTCTTTCTTACACCACTCCAATCCTCATTGTCTTTTCCAATTCTGGCATTTGAAGCCTGACCTACACTAGGATCTTACATTGGTATAACTATATGTCTCAGAGCTGTGAAAAATCTATATCCCTGGGTACATCTAGACTACATGGCTCCGTTGACTGAGCCATGTAAAATAGTTTACTCGGCATAGCCAATGAAGCGGGGATTTAAATAATCCCCGCTTCATTAAAATAAAAATGGCTGCCGCGCTATGCCGACGATCAGCTGATCTGGCATAGCGCAGTAGTCTAGATGCGACGCGGTTGACAAGGGAAGCCTTTGTCGACTGCTCCGGTATGCCTCATGAAACATCTAGACTGCCGTGCTGTGCACGATCAGCTGATCGTTGGCACAGCGCGGCGGCCATTTTTATTTTAATGAAGCGGGGATTATTTAAATCCCTGCTTCATTGACTATTCCGAGTAAACTATTTTACATAGCTCCATCGACGGAGCCATGTAGTCTAGACGTATCCCCTGAGAGAAGTAGTTATACTGACCTAATCTCCGGTATACACAGCACTAGGTCAATGGAAAAATTCTTCTGTCAGCCTAGCTACTGCTTCTCAGAGAAGTGGATTACCTATGCTGATGGGAAAAGCCTTCCCACTGGCATAGATAGTGTCTACACTGATGTGCTACAGCAGCACTGTAGTGTTTTTAACTGTAAACATACCCAAAGTCTTCCAGAAGTGTGAACTTGTCTTCATTGGGTGTTGTAGCCAAGGATAAAAAGATATTAGGTATATTTAAGATATAGAAATGAAATAGGAATATTAATTTCTGTTGTAACTAGGGATGTTAAAATGTGGTTATTTTACTAATTGAGTAGTAAATTTTTATTGACTACTCAATTAGTCAATAGGGGAAGGCAGCCAGCTCCCGGGACCAAATCCCGCTGCAGCTCTGCCCGGCTCTTACTGCCTTTTAAATTGCAGACCCAGAGTGGGATTTGGTCCCAGCAAGAGCTGGGATGGAGCCAGCCTGCCTGCCCAGCTGGCAGCAACCTCTGTCCACAGGGGGTCCCAGCAGGGAATTGGGAATCCCTGTGTACAGGAGCTGCTGCTGGAGCAGCCTCCTCTGCCACCCCCCTGCACTGCTGCCTCTGATAGAGGCAGCAGTGCGGGGGGAGGCAGGTGGCACTGTGGAGACAGTGCTGGGGGGACCAGCTTTTAAGTCAGCTCCCCACAACACTGGCTTCTGCTTCTCCCCCACCTTGCTGCCTCTGAAAAACAAGCAGCAAGGGGATGGGGGGAAATGTGAGTAGTCGACTACTCCCTTACATCCCTAGTTGTAACCCAAGGCCTTCAGGCTTATAACATATTTATCTTAGCCAAATTACGGACTTTGGAATTAAGATTAATTAGCTATATTATAAAGCTATGTTAGCATAAGCAAGTTAATAATAAATCTGCTAAACTTGTATCTGTGCTTGTGGGATGCTGTTTTGAAAAAAAACAGCTGAGTTTGGATTATAATGTCTACAAGGTATCAGTAGACACCACAAGATGACAGTTTGTAGTCGTGGTGAAATGTCAGAGACTTCCTGTTACTATGGTGATAAGATGATGTAAATGTTAATGAGCATAATGGGAACTACTATAATGGGAACTAACAAATTAGCCTATGAAAAACAGAGCACTGCTAAAGTAGTGGGGTGCAGAAGTTCTAATAAAGAAAAGTGATTAAAACCTTCATAAATATGTACAAACTCCACTGGGTGTCAGTGTAACACATTATAAAAGCTGTATCCAAATCTACATACCTTTGGGGAGGGTGGGGAGAGATGGCCATTGGTTGTGGTGGAAATGATGAGGATGATGACTAATAATTCAGGTTTTTCCACAGGGCAAGGTGTAAATAATTCAAATACCATGCATTCCTTATTGGTCTCTTCTCCCTTAACGCCACTGCTCTGTGTGTGGTGTGGGGGGGGGGGCGGGGGGCAGGGTCTGCTGGCTAATAAAAGTAACTATCATAGAAAGAGCACCCTGAAGCCTCTGTTGTGCACCATTTTATTAATGGCTTCCCTACGGGTTCCCCTTCTATTAATGACTTCTCTACAGTATCCAGTCCCAGGAGGCTGAGCTCTCCCAGATTAACAAAGGTGTAAATCCTCACCATAGGGTGGGTAACTGGCTAAAGTAACCCATAACTATAGAGAAGGCTACATCCAAATCACAACACAATAGTTCCTCTGCACCGTTTGTGGTTGGTGTCTAATTTATAAGCCTTGAGAAAAAGGGGCAAAGTGTGCATGTAATGGGAAGTCATACAGTCATTAGCAGTGTTCTCTGTGAGGTGAGCACTTTGGCGGCCACCCAGGAGTGACTAAAATGCCACCCAGCTGATTATCAGAGCAGCCACAGCCAGCGTGTTTCTCCTGATGGTGCACATCCACACATGCCTCAGTGGACATCATACAATTTATTCTGCACATGGATGCAAGAAAATAGAGGGAGCACTGGTCACTGGGTATTCATTTTTTCATACAGGTAAGTCCTTCAGTGATTTTAGCAACCTGTTTTTTAATGGCAAAACCAATGCCATTCCTCTGACTTCCTCTGATGCTTTCTTTTCCCAAAATGTAGGTGTTCCTTTCCAGAGCCTTTGTCTGCAAGTCTGGTTTTACTGAGGGCAGCTCTATCAATTCTGTGTCTAGCACAGCTCCTTGCAATTAATGGTGTGCATCTTTTAGATCTTCGGAGGGGGGGAGGGGGGTTGTCTTGTCCATTAGGATCATATGTTCTATGCTGCCACAGTGATGGCTCTTGCTTTTCTTTCAGAATGACCCACCAGTCACAGTGAACTGGCCAGATTAAAGTTGGGAGTGTTTTCTAGCCCTTTCCTTTATTAGGGTGAGGAGTGTTGGCCTGAACTAGGTTTGTCCAGTCACCTGGGTTGTAGCTGAACATCCTTCCTGCTCAGGATTAAAGGCTGAATGCAGGTTTGTGCCTATGACTCCCAGTATTCAGCTATACTGGTCACTTCACCACTCACTGTCATAAAAGTGTCTTTCTGCATGATGCCTGAATGCCAGTCAGTGAGGTTTCTAAGCGAGAAGGCCATTGTGCAAGGGCACTCTGACTCTCTTGGCTGCTCAAGTTGAAGATCAGTGGCATGAAAGGCCCAATGACTGGAAACTTCATTAGCTGCAGGGGATAAACACTGACATCTTTTCAACATAGCACTAATAAAGTTCACACCCCAAAGTGAAGGTTATAAAACAAAGTAGACCCCCTGAAACATAATGGAGTTCACCAGATAACATGGAATTCAGAAACTTTAACATAGCACACACACGCATTCACCCCAGTCTGCTACAGCCCTACTGAAAATGTAAAGAAAGACAAGATTCTGCATGTGGCTTGGCAGAATATTGAGTTGTGCAGTATTTTCAATGAGGCACTCTATAAGATTCCCTCCACCAAGCCCAAAACTTCAGTGCTAATCACAGTGCAATCACTTGCCATTCAAAGAACTAAAAGAGTCAGAAACATGGGGAGATCTAATCATCCTGTGTTTTCTTGATTTAAAGAAAGATTTCTAAAAATCTTCGTAAGGACAAATCAAACTTGACTGCCAAGGCATCATAAGGACTCTAGGGCTATGTCTACACTGCTGGCTTTGCTGGCAGAGAGTATGCAAATGAAGCGCTGATTAGCATTTTGTCGCACTTCGTTTGCATAATCTATTCTAGCCATTTTTGCGCAAGGGGTTTTTGCACAAAAACAAGCAGTGTGGAAGTTTCCTTTTAGCGCAAAACCCCATTCTTGCACATTATACTTATGGCTTTTCCAGAAAGGGATAAGGATCTTGCGCAAAAAGGGGTTTTTTGTGCAAAAAGGAAACGTCCACACTGCTTGTTTTTGCACAAAAACCCAGCACAAAAACAGATTGGCAGAAAGTATGCAAATGAGATCATGACTCATGCACATGAGTCCCTCGTGTGCATATTTTTTCCCGAGGAAAACTAGTAGTATAGATGTAGCCTGACTGATGGGATTGTGTGTCTGTTTAAGATTTGCAAGGCCAGGCCCACATCTTGCAACTCAGGAAATGCCCACTTAGGAAATGAATGAAGGAGTCTTCAGGGAAGTTTTGTTGGTTATAATGTAAATTTAACATTGTTTTAATATATTTCGTTTAAAAAGTTATTTTTACACACAGGGGATGAATGCCAATTTTATATGAAGATAGCAAACTCCTTTTGGTATCTCCAGCCTCTCACATTGGTCTGCCCCTTAGCAAGGCAAGGGATCAACTTTCTCTTTCATTTTAACTTATTTAAATATTTGCTGTGGTCTTCAGAAGAAAAAACTGCAGAATCTTTTACATGGGTGTAACTTTCCTCTTTGCCCTGTAGAGAATTACGACTGCTGCAAAGACAGATGATTGTCCTGAAGTAACATTGTTCAGAAGGCTAAGCAGTGAGAGAGGTTAGCTAACTCAGAGGCAATCAAATTATTTGGGAAGAATGGTATTATTGATCCAGTTTTCTTTTAAAACAATGGAGTACCCACAGAACGCTTGAAAAAAATGGGTCAAGTTTAGATCAGGGTGTATTAACCAATTGCCACCTTTTTACTAGGCACATTTTCAACATCAGTTGAGCAGCTTCAAACCTATTCTAGGGAAAAGTGTAGGGTAGACTTAAAGCAGCCAAATGAGCTAAAAGGCATAGGAATACATCCAATGTTAGGGAAGAGGCCATGATTAGTTCAAGATTATTTAAACACAGCCTGATCTTCTCTCAGCCTTTTTTCTAGTTAGACACACACATGCTCACAAAGTTTTCAGTCCAGCAATTTATCTTCTTGGCAAATTTGAAAATTAACAATTGTTCTGATATGTTATTGGTTGATGTAAAAAATCTTATGGTTAAACCAAGGTGGCATCTTCTGAAAACAGGAGAACTTCCATCCTGAAGAAAAGAACACTAATTCTGTTCTTTCCAAGAGACAAACCTAGAAAACTAATCTGGAGCTCACTTACAAATACATATCCTTTGTTAAGGAAAAACCATGCTTTCTGGAGGAAAATTTAATGTTTGGGAAAAGGGGAGGGGAGAAAGGAAATGGGGATGGAAATTTTAGGGACTTGGTATTCTTTGTTTATCAGCAAGAAAGATGGTGTGAGTAACAGCAAAAGTTTCCTCACATCACCCTGCTGAAGTGACTTATCCATGTTCTGGAAGGACCTCCTCCAGATGTGACAGTAGCTAATTTTCCGAGTTTTGCTGATTGTGGTATGGGTTTGTGTGAACACTTATCTATGACAAAATGGACCAAGACCACATCCCCTTTCATACTGATGACTAAACAGCTGGTACATAAACTTCTCAAGGTAGTTAAGACCAAAGCAGACTGTGAAGAACTTCAAAAAGATCTCACCAAATTAAGTGACTGGGCAACAAAACGGCAAATGAAATTTAATGTGGCTAAAGGTAAAGTAATGCACATTGGAAAAAATAACCCCAACTATACATACAATATGATGGGAACTAATTTAGCTACAACTAATCAGGAAAGAGATCGTGGAGTTATTGTGGATAGTTCTCTGAAGATGTCCACGCAGTGTGCAGCAGCAGTCAAAAAGCAAACAGGAGGTTAGGAATCATTAAAAAAGGGATAGAGAATAAGATGGAGAATATTTTATTGCCATTATATAAATCCATGGTACGCCCACATCTTGAATACTGCATACAGATGTGGTCTCCTCATCTCAAAAAAGATATACTGGCATTAGAAAAGGTTCAGAGAAGGGCAACTAAAATGATTAGGGATTTGAAACAGGTCCCATATGAGGAGAGATTAAAGAGACTAGGACTTTTCAGCTTGGAAAAGAGGAGACTAAGGGGGGATATGATAGAGGTCTATAAAATCATGAGTGGTGTGGAGAAAGTGAATAAGGAAAAGTTATTTATTCATTCTCATAATATAAGACTGGGGGGCACCAAATGAAATTAATGGGCAGCAGGTTTAAAACAAATAAAAGGGAGTTCTTCACACAGAGCACAGTCAACTTGTGGAACTCCTTGCCTGAGGAGGTTGTGAAGGCTAGGACTATAACAGGTTTAAAAGAGAACTAGATAAATTCATGGAGGTTAATGGCTATTAGCCAGGATGGGTAAGGAATGGTGTCCCTAGCCTCTGTTTGTCAGAGGGTGGAGATGGATGGCAGGAGAGAGATTGCTTGATCATTACCTGTTCGGTTCACTCCCTCTGGGGCGCCTGGCATTGGCCACTGTCGGCAGACAGGATACTGGGCTGGCTGGACCTTTGGTCTGACCCTGTATGGCCATTCTTATGTTCTTATGTACATGAAAACTTCTAATAATCTTCACATTGTAGATTTAAACTGGTGAATGCATAGATGAAAGTTTTCATATTTCATTGCTAAGTCCCCTCAGTCATCAAATCACTCCCATAATCTTTCCCCTTGCGTTCCTCAAGTACCATCAGTTGTGGAAGACTGAAAATCTGGCAACATCCTACAACATCTAACTTAATAGTTAGCAAAGTTTAAAAAGCATCATGCCCACAGTTACTTCTTTTAGCATGCACACTGCTCCGCAATAAAACTTCTGGTAATAGTCCAAACACTTGGGATTTTAAAAACACACTCTAGGCACATCTAGACTGCAGCTTCTGAACGAAGATATACAAATTAGGCATGAATTTGCATATCTTCTTCCAATCCCTTTTTTGGAAGAGTTTTTTTTGGGGGGAAAAAAAGCAGTCTAGATGGGATTTTTTGTGTGAAAACCCTTTTTGAAAGGACCCTTATTCCTCAAAAAATGAGGTTTACAGGGTTCTTTCGAAAAAGGCGGTTTTCGCGTGCAAACCCCCGTCTAGACTGCTTTTTTTTCAGAAAAAAACTCTCCAAAAAAGGGATCGGAAGAAGATATGCAAATTCTTCATAACTTGACATATTTGAATCAGGATTTGAGGACTTCAGTAACCAGCCAGTGATGGTGGGTCTGTGAGAGGAATGGGTGGGTGAAGGTCTGTGGCCTGCAATGTGCAAGAGATTAGACCAGATGATCATGATTGTCCATTCTCCCCTTAAAGTCTGAGTCTATGGCTATGTCTAAACTGCAGGCTTCTTGCACAAGAAGCTTTTTTCGGAAGAGAACTCCTGAAAAAACTTCTTGTGAAAGAGAGCATCCACACACAAAAGCACATCAAAAAAGCAATGTGCTTTTGCGAAAGAAAGTGTCCAGACTGATTGGATGCTCTGTCGCATAAAAGGCCACCCAGAACCACTTCAGGCAGGGCTTTAGTTTCACCGGTTGCTTCCAAGTGCTGGTGCCAGAGCCTTGCAGAGACACACACTTAAAGGAACCCCCCGTGGACAACCGTTTCTCTGCCTCTGCTGTGTGCTTGCTACTTTTTCGAGGGACAGCAAAGCTCTTGCAGTGCCTGCCGTGGTTGCCCTGTTCTTTTTTGGATGCCACAGCTTTTCTCTTTGTGCTATGGAGCCAGAGCTGCCCCAGGCCCCAGGGCATGCGATGGTCCCACACGGCCATGCTGCAGTTTTTGCAGCACTTTCTGCCAGTTGCCTTCTTGGTCCTGCATGACCTGGACCCCGAGCTTATTCTGAGGACTCTCTCTGTGGCTGCGGCTGCTCCACACTGGCAACTGCACCCCACTGTGGAGAGGCGTTTTTGGAGGCTCAACACCAGTTCGGACTGGTAGGACCGGCTGATGATGGAGCGGTGAGACGACCAGCAGTGGCTTCCAAACTTCCACATGCGGAAGGCTACCTTTTTGGAGCTATGTGCCTGGCTCGTCCCCACCCTCCGGAGACACAACACCCACCTGTGGCCCGCCATCCCCCTGGAGAAGTGGGTCGCAATCACCCTCTGGAAGCTCACCACCGCCAACAGCTACCAGTCGGTGGGCAACCAGTTTGGCATGAGGAAGTTCACTGTCAGGGCCCTCCTCATGGAGGTAAGGCACTCTGCGGCTACAGTACCTGCAGGGAGTGGGGAGAGTGTTGCATAAGGGGGACCCTAAGGAAAGGGGGGTTGGAGGTAGTGGGGGGTGGAGTGCGGGTGGGGGGGAAAGCCATGTCCTTGGGGGCTTGTGCCATGCTGCCCTCACACAGCCCTGCTGCTGGGGGGGGGAAGGGGAGGGCCTCACAGGAGGTGACTTCTAGGGTGTTTGTGGAGGGGCAGGGGAAGGGAGCAGGGCAGGCACCTCCCAAGAGCTCAGGCACCCCCTCTCTTTCTCTGTTTTGTGTGTTTCTTTGTCTCCTTCTGCAGATTATGGGGGCCATCAACTCCATCCTGCTGCGGAGGGTCATCCATTTGGGAGACTTGGATGTGACCATTTGCTGCCCTGGGGTTCCTGAACTGTGGCTGAGCCATTGATCGGACCCACATCCTGATCCAAGCATTGAGCGGCCCAGTACATTAATAGGAAGGGCTACTTCTTCATGGCGCTGCAGGCCTTAGTCGACCACTGGGGACACTTTACAGACATTTTTTGTGTGGTTGGGCAGGGTACATGATGCCCGAATCTTCAGGAACTCTAGCCTGTACCGCAAGCTGGAGGCGGGCACATTTTTCCCCCACCGTGAACTTGCCATTGGGAATGTGCAGATGCCACTGTGTATCATGGGGGATGCAGCCTACCCCCTGATGCTGTGGCTTATGAAACCCTAAACCGGCCACCTGGATCCCAGCAGGAACCAAGTCAATGCCCACCTGAACCGGGTGGAGTGCGCCTTCGGCCACCTCAAGGCACATTTCTGGTGCCTGTTGACCCACTTCGACGTGGGAGAGCACAACATCCCCGAGGTGGCGGCGGCATGTTGTGTCCTCCAAAACATTATGGAGAGGAAGGGGGAGGCCTTCCTCCCAGGCTGGGGGGCAGACGCTGGTCACGAGGGGTGAGCCTTCCAGCAGCCGCAGACAACTGCCATCCACCAAGCCCATCAGGCGGGTGTGAGCATCTGGGAAGCCCTGAGGCAGAGGTTCTTTCAAGCACCTCAGTAACTCTCCCCAGGGCCTCCTCCCTAGGGGCCTCTGCCTTGTGGCCCAATCCCTTCCCTTCCACTACCCCTCCCTTCACCCTTTCCCTGACTGCCCAATAAACACACCTGTTTGGTGTTCAAAAAATTGCAGTCTGTATTAATGAAAGATTCTGAAAAGGTGGGCAGGAGGAGAGGGGGGCTCATAACTGGGAGGGGGAGGGTGGCTTAATGTGCCATCTCGAGTGCGGGGACCTCGTCGGGGTTGTGTGAGTCCAGGGAGCACAGAGGGGTGGACAGGAGGGGGGGGCTGGAGCAGGGTCAGGGTTGGCAGGGGAGTAAGGGAGCAGGGCCCTAAGCATCACTTGGGGAGGGAGCATGGGCATTGCTAGGGGAGGGGGCATGAACATCTCTTGGGGAGGTAGCAGAAGCATGGCATGGGGAGCGAGCAGAGGCATAGCCGCCGGGGGGGGCGGGGGACAGGCAGATGGGGAATGGGCATAGCATGGGGGGCAGGAGGGTGGAAGCCAGGAGCAGTGGCATCAGGCGGGTGTGCTGTCATGCAGGACATGATGCCACATGTTGTCACACTGCTGCATCAACTGGTCCCAGGCGCAGTCCTGCCACTCCAAGTCCGCGCAGACCTTGCGTGCCAAGGTCTGGTGGATGTCATGAAGGACACTGATGTGCTGGCACATCAGGTCTTTGTGGACCCTGGCACACCTTTGGGTCCCCCGGACTCTGGCGGGTGGATGCAGTGGTGTGGCTCGCCCCTCAGTCCCACCTGTTCTGGCTGTGGAGAACACACAAGAGGGAGAGGCGGTCAGTCATCCCTGCAGACACTGTCCTTGAAGCTGTGCCCTCCTCTGTGAGCAGCGACCAACAGTCCATGGCCCAGAGGAGGGGGATGTCCCGGGTGCAAGGCCATGTGTGGCCTGCATAGCAGGCCATGCCTTCCCGGGACCCCGACGTGCCCAGAGAACTGTGCTGCCTGCTTCCCTCCTCTCCAGCCCACAGACAAGCAGCCAAGGGAAGTGTCCAGCCACAGTGGGATCCTCTCATGGGTGGCAGAGGCACTGGGAGCAGCCTGGGCCTCCCTGGGGTCTACATACACAGGTACGGCTCGCAGTGCTGTCTGTGGGAGTGGCTGCTGCCTTGCACATGCAGGCATGCCGATGTTCTGTGTGCGGCACTCCTTGGTCTGTGTGGGGTTGTGCCTGTGCCTTTGTGGCTAGCCTGTTTCCAGCTGTGACGGTCCCTGCCCTGTGGCAGGACATGTGTGGCCTCCCCTGAGTCTGGGAGTAGGATCCCACCTGTGCTCAGGGGCTGCCTGCTGGGTCCACGTGCCACACAGTAACGCAGCATGTGGTTGCATGTGCACAGACTGCAGCACTATGTCCAGCCCGAGTGACACTTGTCCCCTGCCCACTGTGCGCCCGCCTCCCCCACCCTGTACGTGTGACAAAATGAGACCACTCACCTGAAGATCCCTCCCAGGCATCCGAGGAGGCCTGGGAGATGTCCTGGCTCACAAGCACCGGCTCGAGGGAGGGGGTCACGGTGCCCGTCTCCTCCTTCCTCCTCCTCTGCCATGGCTGGCTGGCCCTGGTCCTCCTGCTCCTTCTCCGCAGAGACCTCTGGCTGGGTGATCACAGGGGTCTCAAGGCCGGAGTCAATGAGGATGGGTGAGGAAGATGTTTCTCCACCCCCCCCAGGATCTCATAGAGCTCCTTGTAGTAAGGGCAGGTGTGGGGGTCCTGCCCCTGAGCATGAGCTCTGTTTTCTGGCTGGGACATATCCCTGGCAGAGCTCCTTGACCTTACTCCGGACCTGTTCCAAGGTGGGTGTCCGTGCTCTACCAGAGAGTCAGCCATCTGGCCATAAATGTCCACATTTCTACGCTTGGCCCGGGGATCCTGTAATGTCTCCTCCTCACCCCAGAGTTCAAGGAGGGACTGGATCTCCAGGCCAGAGCAGGACGGGGAGCAGCGCCTCTTCGTCCCCTGGGTGGGTCCTGGGACCCCCTGGGCTGTTCCTGGCGAGGGCCGGGGAGGTTACAGGGGGCTTGAGGCTTTGCCATGGGTCTGAATGCCTGTGGCAGGGAGAGCCGCGTGGTCAGGGTGCTGCTCTGAAACCGTCTTCCGGCTACAAGGCTTGTCCGGGGTGCCTGCAGCTTTAAGAGGGGCCAGAAGACAAGAACTATAGAATTGTGGTGACTTTGTATGGAGGGGCACCAGGGCACCTGTGCTCTTTCACAAAAAGGCTTCTTTCTCATAGAATGAGGATTACCAACGTCGGAAAAAGACCTCTGTTCTTTCGATATACTATCAAAAGAACGCGATTGCAGTGTGGACGTTCCTCAAGTTTTGTTGGAAAAAACGGCTGTTTTTCTGACAAAACTCTGTAGTGTAGACAAACCTGCCTTTTGGCTTGCTCTTGTGCTGCTGATGGATGGCTCTAAACGCTGGTTTCTGACTGCTCCTGCTCTGACTATTAGGCATGGCTGCCCAAGCTAGGAGTCTAAGAGGATTTTGTGTGGGGAGGTGGAGTTGTTATGCCCACAGAAAAAATCCTTGTGTGCATGTGGGATGTATCTGAGGGTACGTCTAGACTACAGGTTTTTGTTGACAGAAGTTTTGTCAGCAGATACTGTCGACAAAGCTTCTGTCGACAAAGAGCATCTAGACTACATCCAGTTCTGTCAGCAAAGCAAGCCGCTTTGTCGACATGACAGTGTAGACACAAAGGACAGTGTAGATGCAATAACGCCTTCTGTTGACAGAACTCTGTCGACAAAAGGCATTATTCCTCGTAGAATGAGGTTTACAGCTGTCAAAAAAACTGCTGAGTTCTGTCGACATTATGTCGACAGAACTCAGCAGCAGTGTAGACGCAGGTCCACTTTTGTCGACAAAACCCTGTAGTCTAGACACACCCTAAGATAGGGGCTATGCTGGCACAGCTATGTCAACATAGACTCTGGAGTGTAGATGCACCCACGGCTTTCATGTACAAAGTGTTTGAAGTCCTCAGGTTTGCAGAGAAAAGGCTGAAAATGTGACCAGAGTGTGTCTTCAAGGCTCAGAAAGCAAAAGGCACATAAAAATACCCAAAATGAATTATATGTTTATTTATTTTTTTCTTTCATCTCATTATTTTAAGCCAGACTCCTGATGTTGTTATGCCTGAGGCTGGCCATGCCCCAAGGATGAAGAATTTTGCACGGATGTAGCATCTATCAGAGGCTAAGATTCATTTTCGCTGTTCTAGGAAATTAAGGAGGAGGCAGTAGCCAGCAGGAGACTATAGAGTGAGCAGAAGGCTGGATAAAAGCTGGCTGTTAAAAGTAGAATGTGGACACAATATTTTTATTCCTAGGTAAGTAACAGGTTTCTTTATACACAAGTATGTACAAACAAGTATCTTGCTACCTAATGCCAGGGATGCTGATGTGTGAGAGACATGCCATGCATCTGGGTTTTCCTGGCCATGACCTCCTTTTGGTCCTCCAATCTCCATCCAGGCAGATATTTGAAATCTGAAAAACTTCCCTGAAAATCTACCACCACTTCCATGGAAGTTGTGGGAAAGGGTCTGCCAAGAACTACTGGCTGTTGGACCTAGGGGTTGCAGAGTTTCTTACACTGGGGGTCCCAGCCCAAAAGGGAGTGGCAAGGCAAGTGCAGAAGGGTCGCTCATAGGGTCACCACACATTTGGGTTTTCCCAGCCATGACCTCTTCTTTAGTCCACAAGTCTCCATTCAGGTAGACTTTGGAAATAGGAAGAAATGTTAATGACTTTTCCTTGCCTTCAGAGCTGGATGGCTTGTATGGCAGCTGCTCTCAGCCGCCCAGCCTGTCAAGCATTGCCACTGCCAGCAGCGGCTCAGAAGGAAGGGTAGCAATACCATAGTTTGCTACACTTCCTTCTGTGCTGCTGCTGCTGCTGGCACTGACTTCAAAACTGGCCACCCAGTATGGAAGGCAGAGATGCCACCAGCAGTAGCACAGAAGGAAGGGTGACAAGACCATGCTACACAACCCTTCTTTCTATGCTGCTGCTGGCAGCAGTGCTGCCATCTGAGCTGGGCACCTCACGAGAGGTCATGTCTCTGTGGCCATCCAGCTCAGAATGCAGCCCCATCACCAGCAGCAGCATAGAAGGAAAGGTGGCAATACCATACCATGCTACCCTCTCTTCTGTGCTGCTGCTGGTGGTGGCACTGACTTCTGAGCTGGGTGTCCTGCCAGCAACCACCACCCTCTAGGACAGGCGTGGGCAATGATTTTTGAAGGGGGGGGCCACTTCATGAAAAAATGGTTACTTACCTCGTAACTCTTGTTCTTCAAGAGGTGTTGCTTATATCCATTCCACTAGGTGGGTGCGTGCCGCGTGCATGACTCCCAGAACTTTTTTACCCTTAGCAGTATCCGTTGGGCCAACCAGGGAGCCCCCTAGAGCGGTGCCGGTATAGCCGCGCATATATCCCCCTGCTGGCCCCAACCCCCCTCAGTTCCTTCTTGCTGGATATTCCGACGAAGGGGAGGTGGGCAGGATTGGAATGGACATAAGCAACACCTCTCGAAGAACAACAGTTATGAGGTAAGTAACCGTTTTTTCTTCTTCGAGTGCTTGCTTATATCCATTCCACTAGGTGATTCCCAAGCCATACCTATGGAAGTGGGGTCAGAAGTCTAGAGAGAAACGGGCTGCAGCACTGCTGCCCCTACCGCTGCATCCTGCCTAGCTTGTTGCATGATTGCATAGTGTGAAGTGAACGTGTAGGCTGCCCTACAGATATCCAGAATTGGCACCTGCGCTAAGAATGCCATGGACGATGCCCAGGCTCTGGTTGAATGGGCCGTAATAGGGGGCGCTGGTTTCCCCTTCAGGTCATAGTATGCCCTGATGCAGGCAGTGATCCATGAGGACAGACACTGGGCTGACACCGGGCAACCTTTCATCCTTTCAGCTATGGAGACAAAGAGCTGCGTGGATTTACGGAATTGCCTCGTCCTTTACAAATAAAATGCAAGTGGTCTACTGACATCTAACGTGTGTAATGCCTGTTCCTTCCCATCCACGTGCGGACTTGGGTAGAACACTGGGAGGTAGATTTCCTGGGACATGTGAAATGGTGATACCACCTTGAGTAGAAAGGCCAGGTGTGGGCGTAGGGTCACCCATCCTTTGAGAACACCTTATACAGGGGCTCTGAGGAAAGGGCACATAACTCCAAGATCCTTCCAGCCGAGGTAATGGCCACTAGAAATGCCACCTTCCAGGATAGATGAGACAGAGAACAGGTAGCTAGTGGCTCAAACGGGACTCCCATGAGGCCGCGAAGCACCAGGTTCAGATCCCATTGAGGGGTGGGTTGTCTAACCTGGGGGTACAGTCTGTCCAGACCTTTCAGGAACCTCTTGACCATAGACTGGGCAAATACCGAACGTCCGCCCTCCCCCGATGGAAGGCTGCAGTGGCCGCTAGGTGTATTCTAACCGAGGAAGAAGATAACCCCGGCTGCCTAAGGCCAAGGAGATAATCTAGAATCCTCTGGATGGGGGGCTGATACTGGGTCCCCATCCTCCCTAGCAACCCAGGCTGAGAACCTTTTCTATTTAGCTGTTGTAGGTCGCCCTGGTGGAGGGTTTCCTGCTCTCCATCAGCACCCTTTTCACTGGGTCCAAGCAGAGGAACTCCCCTCCTCTAAGCCACTGATCTTCCAGGCCATGAGGTGTAGGGAGTGCAGGTTCAGATGGCACAGAAGGCCTTGGCCTATGTCCTGTGTTAGCAGGTCCGGAACCTGGGGAAGGGGGATAGGGTCTTCCACCAAGAGGTTCCACAGGATAGTGTACCAGTACTGCCTGGGCTATGATGGGGCAATGAGGATCAGTGTCGCCCCATACCTCCTGACCCTTAAAAGTACCTCGTGAATCAGAGGAAAGGGGGGGGAAGCGTATAGCAGGTGCTTCCACCACCACACTGCTAAGGCGTCCCCCATTGACCCTGGTTCCCTCCCGTGGTACGAGCAGAACCTGGGGCATTTCTTGTTGCGCTTTGACGCGAAGTGGTCTAGGAGGGTGTCAGCCGGTGGTCAGGGCAGTGAGTGGTGTGTGTACACCCGAGACTTCAACTGCTAGGACTGGGGTCCCTTAGCAGCGGGCAACCTGAAGGAGGTTGACGGGCGCCCCAAGAAGTTTACAGGGAGAGCTTATTACACCTCAGATTTTGACTGCTAGGATACACAATCCCTTCGCAGCAGGCAGCCTGGGGAGGCTGAGAGATGCCCCAACGGATCTGTCCCCTGGAAGCGACATGATCCAACGCTCAAGCTCTCCCTATATCTGTCCCTTATGACCGGCTGGAGTTCTTTTTAAAATTGTGCTTGGTTCTGTTACAGCAACTGAAGGAGTCAGGTCACAGCTTAAACAGTTACTATTTTATTGTTACAGGGTAAACTTAGCTGTTAAATGCTACTACTGTGTTACAGATAACACAGCCACTACAAAGGACAGGACAGAAATTACACTAATAAGTCACTTACAGTACCACGAAACCCTTTTGGTTCTCTGAGCTCTTATTAAATGCATGCAAAATAGACACCTAGCAAGTATATATTCTCACCCCTGCGTTCCAGACTTAGCGTGGCCAGCGTCTTTCTCTCAATCCCTCGGGAAGAAGTAGGGCGAGGTTGGGCGTCCCACAGACCTCGGGAGACAACCAATACCTGCCAGCAGGTGTAGATGATTGGAGCTCAAATGGGGTGGGCTACTAAACCCCTCTTTATACCCCTTGGGTCACGTAGGCTTCTTCCTGGTTTCAAGTGGCCAATTAGGAAAAATGGCTTTGAATGCCAAGTTTCCCACGAAGGGTGCAAAGCATAATTCACACCTGGGAAAATGCAGAGAATAGGCACCTCTGGTATGTAATGGGCGAAGATTCCTCTCCTGGGACAGTGCAGGCGTGTCAATTACTGGTACTAGCCATCAGGGCGGCGGGAGGCCCCGGGTCGTCAGCTAGCCCATTTACTGTCTGGTTTCTGTTTATTAGAGTCAGGGACAGGCAGCGCACCTGCGTTCCCAGGGCATCAAAGGCTGACTGTCTTTCTCTTGCTCTCTGGGGGGGGGAAACAAGATGTGGTTCATGTCTGGCTACAGAGGGGAGTACCCTACCTGCAGAAGAGTGTGCTGGCCACTTCCCCTTTGAGGGACTACTCATGGGCTGCAAACGCCCTGCTGAGCCGATCCGCCAAGGTATTGTGGGCCCCAGGAAGGTAGGCTGCTTGCAAGTAGATATTGTGTGCAATGCAAAGCTCCCAAAAGGCTATCGCCTCCTGGCAGAGGGGAGAGAAGCGAGCACCACCCTGTCTGTTGATATAGTACATAGCGGCTGTGTTGCCCGGCTATATGGAAATACAGCTTCCCTTCAGGTGGGGACAGAATGTTAGGCAAGCAAGCCGAACCGCCCTCAGCTCCCTGACATTGATATGCAGTTTTCTCTCTGCCTCGGACCATATACCTTGTGTCCGTAGTTCCACCAGGTGGGCTCCCCACCCGGCATCTGAGGCATCTGTCCCCAGCTGAATCGTGGGGAGGAGTTGGGTGAACAGGATTCCACTGCACACCTCTACCTCCCTTGTCCACCAGTCCAACATCGACAGGACATTGCGGGGGATGGTAACCACCCTGTCTATGTGGTCGCGGGCTGGCTTGTAGACCCTCACCAGCCATGACTGCAAGGGCCGTAGCCAGGCGTGTCGTACCACATACATGCATGCTGCCATGTGTCCCATCAATTTCATGTACTGTCTCGCCGTGATCATAGGGGCAGCCTGAAAATGATGGATCATCTCCTTTATGGACTGGAACCTGGGATTCGGAAGGTAAGCTCTCCCTGTCATGGCATCTAGCCTTGCACCTACGAACTTGATAACCTGTGTAGGAACAAGCGTCGACTTCGCCTCGTTCAGCCAGAGTCCTAGTTGCACAAAGGTCTGCCTGGCTAGAGCTATGAACTGTTGGACCTGCTCTCGTGAATGACCCCTGATAAGCCAATTGTCCAGATAGGGGTAAACATGAATCCCCTTCTTTCTTAGAAAGGCCTTTACCACTGCCATGCACTTCATGAACACCCTGGGTGCGGTGGATAGGCCGAACGGAAGTACTGCAAACTGGTAGTGGTCTGTTCCTACTACGAACCTCAGGAATCTCCTGTGATGAGGGGAAATGGAAATATGGAAGTATGTGTCCCATAGGTCAAGGGCGGCATACCAGTCCCCTAGATCAAGTGATGGGATAATGGAGGCCAACGTTACCATCCTGAACCTTGATTTCTTTATGTAGGCATTTAGCCCTCTGAGATCCAGTATGGGGTGTAGACCTACCTTGGACTTCGGGTTAAGGAAGTAATGGGAATAAAATCCCTTCCCCCTGAGATTTAAGGGGACCTCTTCCACTGCCCCCAGAGATAGGAGTGAAGAGACCTCCTGGTGGAGGAGGTGCTCGTGAGAGTGGTCCCTGAAGAGGGATGGGAAAGGGGGAAGGGAGGGACAAGAATGGGATAGAGTATCCCCTTGCCACCACCTTGAGGACCCAATGGTCTGAAGTGATGGCGCTCCAAGCATGGTGGAAAGGGAATAGTCTGTCTGAAAAGGGTCGATCTATGATGGGGGCTGGTGTGTCATCCTTGGGCGCACCATCAAATACCCAACCTAGGGCCTTGGGACTTATTCGGTGGACCCTGGTTGTGGTCCAAACCCAAATGAGAACACCTCCTCGGGTTCCTGTTGCTACCACCCTGAGTCCTACGTCTGCTGTTGAATCTGGCCCTTGATTGTATCCCCCCTGCCCTCGGGGGTTCAGAGGACGGCACTATGGGGCTGAGGTATGCAGACCTAAGGATTTTAGTGTTGCCCTAGAATCCTTTAGGCTATGCAGCCTACTGTCTGTCTGCTTCGAGAAGAGGCCCGTCCCTTCAAAGGGTAAGTCCTTCAGCATTGTCTGCACTTCCGGGGGAATACCGGATACCTGGAGCCAGGAACTCGGGCGCATGACTATGCCAGTGGCCATAGCCCACGTGGCAGAGTCCGCCGTGTCAAGAGCAGCTTGAAGGGCTGATATGGAGACAACTCTGCCTTCCTCCGTAAGGGCCACAAACTCCTGTTGGGAGTCCTGGGGTAACTGGGCCTTGAATTTGTCGGCCGCCACCCAGGAGTTGTAGGCATACCTACTGAGCATAACCTGCTGGTTGGCTATCCTCAGTTGTAGGCCAGCCGTCGCATAAGCTTTTCTGCCCAGTAAATCAAGCTTTTTCAGCTCTTTACTCTGGCGTGGGGCCCGTCTGCCCCTGTCTCTCCCTCTGGCAGGCCACTTGCACCATTGCTGAGCCCTGCGGTGGGTGGGAGAACAAATGTTCATAGCCCGCTTGGGGGACGTAATACCTCCTTTAACCCCTTTCTGTGTAGGTGGTATGGAAGCCAGGGTTTGCCAGAGGGTTTTGGTAATTTTCGCCACCGTCTTGTTCAGTGGAAGGGTGATTTTAGTGGGGCCATCTGCTGCGATGATGTCCACCACTGGGTCCTCTTCTTTCACCTCCTTGGCTTGTACCCCCAGATTTTGGGCCAGCCTTCTGAGGAGATTTTGATGAACCCTCATGTCCATAAATGGCATGGCAGGAGATGGATCCGCCAGGGCTTCATCCGGTGACGAGGAGGAAGCCTCCTTTGCCACAGGCTGTTCCTGTGGAGGCATGACCCCTGAGGGCTGGGGAGGTTGAGTCACGGTCTGGGCCAGCATGGGAGGCTGGGGACGTTGCTGTGAGCCACTGCTCCGGCCAACCTGGGGGGGCTGGCTCTACTCTCCGATCCTGGGTCTCTGACCAGTGGGATGGTTGAGGGGGCCATTCTGTGTCCTGAGCAAGAGGAAGCACTAACTGACCCCGATCTTGCCGAATCCTGTCCCTGGGCCTGGTGATACACCCACAGGGTCCAGAAAGGCCACTGCGGAGGTGGTTGCCACTGGGGTGACCAAGTCTGCATCTCCGATGAGTGATGTGCTTTGGACTGGTGCCAGGAGCTCGAATGGTGCCGAGACCTAGATCAGTCGACCTATGCGACCTGCCAGAGCGTCTAGAGGAGGCTCTAGAAGAGAGAGACTCCACTTCAGACTCGGATGAATAATCTGATGCCGACCAAGGAGGTGCCATCGGCTGCTCCTGGCCCTTTTGTTGGATGTGTTGGGTCATGGCTGATGGTTTGCTGTGGTGTCTGGGTGGTGCCAGCGGCAGCATGATCCCAGTTTCCGGTGCTGGAGGACATGGTACCAGGGGTCATATAGGGTCTGTCCTGCACTTGTTCTTGCACCGCCGTGGTTGGTGCTGGCCACCCTATCGGGATGGGTGGTGCCTGGGTAGGCGGTGCCGGGGCTGTGCCTGGATCGGAGGTGCTGGGGCTGGCAGTGCCAGGGCATAAGATGCTGGGGCTGGCGGAACCGGGGCAGGCGGTGCCAGGGCAGGCGGCATTGGAGCTGGCAGCATAGGCTTGGAGCAGCACCGGCATGGTTTAAGGCCCTGGCATGCCCTCCCCCGTATCAGTGGGAGGAGGGACTGTTCTAACACCCTAACTATGCACAACAAAGAACTAACATTAACTGAGAAAGACAACTATTTACACTAGATAGCTAACTGAATACTAAGGGCAGTCTCACAAAGCAAGACAAGTGTTCCAGTCAACTGTCATGGGCGGTAAGAAGGAACTGAGGGGGGTTGGGGCCAGCAGGGGCATATATGCGCGGCTATACTGGCACTACTCTTGGGGGTTCCCTGGCTGGCCCAATGGATACTGCTAAGGGTAAAAAAGTTCCGGGAGCCGCGCACGTGGCGCACGCACACCTAGTGGAATGGACATGAGCAAGCACTCGAAGAAGAATTTGAAAAGTGGTGGCAGGTCATGCTGGAAGGGGCAGGTCTTTGGGCAGAAGGGGTGGGGCCAGGAGACTTTGCGTGCTCCCCCACCCACAGACCCTGACAAGCCTAGGGGTGGGGGAGTGTGTGAAGTCTTTGTCCCCAACACTGAATCTGCCAAGGGCATGCAGTGCCTAGAGGGAACCTCCAGTTGTTTTAAAGACTTTGTGTGCTCCCCCGTCCCCAGGACTTGATTGGCCTGGGGGTGGAGGATTAGCAGGGCAGTCAGGGGCTGGATCCAGCCCGCAGAGGCTGTCTTGCCCACCCCTGCTCTAGGTGCTCAGCGTGGAAAGCGGGGCTGCCCCCAGCAGTGGCACAGAAGGAAGGGTAGCAGGAGCAGACTCTACTATCCTCCCTTCTGCACTGCTGCTGGTGGCTGCACTCTCTTGCTGCCCAGCTTAGAAGTTAGAGCCGCACCAGCAGCAGCACAGAAGGGAGGGTGGCAGAACTATACCCTAGCTCCCTTCCTTCTGTGCTGCAGTTGGCGGCAGCTTCCATCCAGGTTGGGCATCTGACCAGTTGCCCCTGCCACTCTTAGAAGGTCGTGCCGCTGCCAGCAATGGCACAGAGGGAAGGGTGGCAATACCATACCATGCCACCCTTCCTTCTGTACTAGTGCTAGTGGTGACACTGCCATCTAGCTGGGCATCTGTCCAGCGGCCCCTGCTCTGCTGACACCCAGCTCAGAAGGCAGCCCCACCACCAGTAACAGTGCAGAAGGAAGGGAGGTAAGACCATATCATTCAACCCTTTCTTCTGTGCTGTGGCTAGTGGTGGTGCTGCCATCTGAGCTGGGCACCTGCCAGCAGCTACTGCTCTGCCACCACCCAGCTCAGAAGGCAGCCCCACCACTGGCAGCAGTGCAGAAGGAAAGGTGGCAATACCATACCATGCCACCCTTACTTCTGTGCTGCTGCTGGTGGTGGTATTGATTTATGACCTGGGTGCCCTGCCAGCAACCTCGTGGAATGAGGAGTAACAGTTAATTCGAACTAAGGAGTTAGTTCGAATTAACGTTTAACTGCTGCATCTAGCCACGGGCAGTTAGTTCGGACTAAGGGGGATTTAAAAATGGCAGCGCCCGGGAACATGCAAATGAAGCCCGGGATATTTAAATCCCAGGCTTCATTTGCAACTTCGGTTGCCCTCATTTGCCTACCTAGCTCGAACTAATGAGCTAGTGTAGACATACCCTAGGTGTTCAGCATGGAAAGCAGGGCTGCCCCTAGCAGTGGCACAGAAGAAAGGGTGGCAGGAGCAGAGTCTACTACCCTCCCTTCTGCGCTGCTCTGATGGCAAGCTGCTTCTGTGCTTGGAGACCGCACTCTCTTGTTGCCCAGCTTAGACGTCAGAGCCACTCCCAGCAGCAGCACAGAAGGGTGGCAATAGCAGACCATGGCTCCCTCCCTTCTGCGCTGCTGCTGGCAGCGGAGTCGGCATCCGAGTTGGGCACCTGGTCATTGCTCTGTGGACACCTAGTTCAGAAGGCAGCATTGCCACTAGCAGCAGTGCACAAGCAAAGGTGGTAACTCCAGACCATGCCACCTTCTTTCTGTGCTCCTGCTGGCAATGGGATTGCCATCCAGGCTGGGCATGCAGTCAGTTGCCACCACTTCTCAGCCACCCCTGTTAGAAAGCAGTGCCCCTACCAGCAGTGGTGCAGGAGAAAGGGTGGCAATACCATGCCATGCCACCCTTCCATCTGCACTGCTGCTGGTGAAGTGCCATCTGAACCTGGCACTTCAGCAGAGCCCTTTGCTTTGCAGTCACCCAGCTCAGAAGGCAGCACCGCCACTAGCAGCAGTGCAGAAGGAAAGGAGGCAATACCAGGCTATGCCACCCTTCCTTCTGTCCTTCTGTGCTGCTGGCAGCCATATTGGCTTCTGAGTTGGGTGTCCTGCCAGTACCCACTGCTCTCCCGCCCCTCAGCATGGAAAGCAGGGCTGCCCCCAGCAGTGGTACAGAAGGATAGGAGGCAAAACCATGCCAGGCTGCCCTTCCTTCTCCTCTGCTGCTGGCGGTGGCACTGCCTTTCCAGCTGCCCAGCTAGGCAGAGCTGCCCCCAGAAGTGGTGCAAAGAGCAGAATAGCAATACCATCAAATGCAGCTGGCAGTGGTGGCCATGCTGCCTTTCAAGCCAGGTGCCTGGCCACAGGCTGCTGCTCTGTGGCCTCCTAGTTTGGAATTCAGCGCTGCCAGCAGCAGTGGCACAGAAGGAAGGGAGGCAATACCACACCAGGCCACCCTGCCTTCTCTGCTGCTCCTGGTGGCAGTGCTGACTGTCCAGCTGCCCAGCTTGAACAGTAGAGCTGGTGCCAGCAATGGTGCAGAAGGAAGAGTGGCAATACCATTCAGTGCCACCCGCCCTTTTGTGCTGCTGCTGGTGCTGGCACTGCCTTCTGAGGTGGGCACCTGGACAGTGGCACCCATTCTCTGGCCACCCCGTTTGGGAAGCAGGGCTGCCACCAACTGTGGTGAAGAAGGAAGCATTGCAATACCACACGCTGCTGCACTTCCTGCTGCACTGCTGTTGGTAGCAGCACTGACTGCCAAGCAGTGCAGCCAGAGTGTTGTGGCCACTCACAGGACACACAGCTGGAATGCAGTGCCACGGACAGCAGTGCTGCACAGGGAAAGGTGGCAGTACCATACCATGCTAGCCTTCCTTCTATGCTGTTGCTGGCAGTAACACTGCCATCTGAGCTGGGCATCTAGCCAGCGACCACTGCTCTCCAGCTACCCAGCTCAGAAGGCAGCCCCACCAGCAGCAGCAGTGCAGAAGGAAGAGAGGCAAGACCATATCATTCCACCCTTCCTTCTGTGCTGTGGCTAGTGGTGGCACTGATTTCTGAGCTGGGTGACCTGCCAGTGGCCACTGCTCTGCTGTCTCCCAGCTCCAAAGGCAGTGCTACCACTAGCAGTAGTGCAGAAGGAAGGCTGGCATACTGTGCCATCTTTCCTTCTATGCTGCTGCTGGCAGTGGCACTGCCTTCCAAGCTGGATGCTCCGACAGTGTCCGCTGCTCTCCAGCCACCAAACTTGGAAGGAAAAGAACAAACATTTTTTAATATTTCCAGAATCTGCCCAGAGGAAGATTTTAGGACCAAAGAAGAGGTCATGTTGGGGAAAACTTGGACAGCTCGTGACCCTACTCGTGATCTCCCTACACTTGTCTTGCTACCCCCTTTTGGGTTAGGAGACTTAGTTGGAGAAAGGCTGCACTTGGGGATTCCCCAATGACCCTCAAGTCCAGCATGGTCAAAAGTTTCTGGGTGACTGTTTCCCACAACCTCCACTGCATAGGTCATAGATAGGCCCTACCAAATTCACCGTGCATTCTTCTCAATTTCTTGGTCAGAAGTTTTCAGATTGTTCAGTTCCACAATTTCAGATGTTTACCTGTGAAATTTCAAGGTGTTCTAACTGTGCGGGTCCTGACCCAAAATGGGATCCTGTGGAGGGGGAGGGGTTGCAAAATTGTTGTGGGAAGAAGTTCCCAAGAACGCCACAATCACTTCTGTGCTGTCTTCAGGGCAGGGCAACAGTGGTTCCACCCTCATTTCTGCCCTGCCTCTCAAGGTGGCTCTGATCTCCCCATCAAGAGTGGACATGCAGGGAAAGGACAATTCCTGTCCCCGCCCAACCTGGCCAGAATAGCAGCTGGGAGCCCCACACTCTCAGCAGCATGGGGAAATCAGATTTCACATGCAGGACAGATTTCATAGTCCATGACACGTTTTTCACGGCTGTGAAATTGGTAGGGTCCTACTCCTAGATTCTCAGGGACCTTTTTCCCTGGATGATCATTTCCATCGGAGTGGTCTGGCCATGCTACAAATGCCAAAGGGAGGTCGTCAATTTATTGTCTTTGCTGTTTCTTTTCACACCAGCATCATGGAGTAAGGGCACTGGCAGCCCAAGCTCAAGTTCTGGAGAAAAAGGCTGTTTTGGTCTTCTCAAGTCTTCAGTCGGTCCATGTGGCACAGACTCCATCGTGTGTCTCTTTCCTGCACAGCAGATTTCATCATCAGCTGTCCTTGCCCTATTTATAACCTTGAATGATTCTTGCCACTTGGCCAGCAGATTTGACTTCAGAGTTGGCAGCAACAATGAATCCTCTCACTGGATTTGAATTTTCACATTCTGGCCCATTGTTGTTCGTCCATTCTTGGCTCTGAGATTACAGCAGGTTCTCCCATTACAAAGCCTGCAGGGACTCCAAGTTTTCCCTCTGACAGAACACTCATGGCATGACGTTGGTCGTTCCTGGGCCTGGCTCCTATGTCAGGTGGAGGAGACCTAGGATCCTGTGGGGCTGCCTCCCCTATAGCTGCGCCAATGCGGGTAAGAGGAGGATCAACCAGGCTCAGTGATGGCGATCTGAGGCCTTGGCCCTGTGGCTAATACACCAATTTAATTGAAGATTCTCAGAGTGCAACACAATGTACAGTCCAACACAAGGTACACAATGTACACAGTGCACACAAAGAAGTCTTAGCCCTCTGGCTGATTCCCCAATTGAATTCCAGATTCACAGAGTGCAACACAATTTACAGTGCATGATCCACAAAAGAAAGAGTCTGCAGCCCCCCTCTGGTTCCTGTGAAGGGCTCAGGACTTATCATGGCTCTCCTCTCTCCTCCTCCCCAACAGAGGGAAAAGGGGTCTGAGTCCCCCCATGAAGTGGGTAGTTAGTGTGGCAGCCTGGGCCCTCCCTCTCCCCTGGGCATAGGGCCACATGCCTCACCCAGGATGCTCCAGCCTGTTTGAGCAAAGGGGTCTGTTGGCTTAGGCAAAGACTGGCCCTGCTTTCCAGCCTGGGGCAGCTGCTGGTGACAGCATCTCTCCTGCAGCAGGACTCCTGCTGCACCTTCTTCAGCATCTCCCCAGGTCAGTCTCTCGCTCTGTGTGGTCTCTCCCCATTCAGAGCTGTCTGGCTCGGTGAGGTGAGTGAGTCAGTGCAAAGTTGCATCCCCTGGACACACAGGAGGTGGCAGTGGCTCCGGCTCGCTCAGCTCAGTGGGGCTGTCAGTCCAGTCTGTTCCTTGTGCCCAGGATCAGGAAATACACTCTGTGGCTCAGGCCCCTCAGGGGTTCTGGTCTATTGGCCTCTTCGCCCCTTGCTGGGTGGCTGTCCCTGGATGGCTCCTCGCAGTCTGCTGACTGGAGTTCCTTCCTCCTGCCTGCTCAGTCCTCTTTAGCTGCCCTGCCCTTTGATCCTCTCAGCTGCTGTTACACACCAATCAGCAGTGGCCGGCAGTGCCTGGATTAACCCTTTGGTTTCTGAGCTAGCCTACGAGAATATACCCCCTATGACAGGCTCTCTTTGAAACTCCTCTTCCAGCTGGAGCAGGTTCTGAGGGGCAGTGGGGAATGTCCCCTCTAATCTTTCCCATCCATGTGCTGTTTTTATATCCATGTGTGGAATCATTTTTATGTGAAGACAGGCATGTGTGAATGTGCACCACTGGGTAGGAATGAAACCTTGCTATGGGTGCTCTACTAATCAGCTGGGTGGCATTGGAATCTCTCCTGAGTGGCCACACAGGCACCTAGTTTACAGGAAACACTGGCAATGGGGTGGGATCCCAGTGGCCTAGGCCTGCTTTCTAACCCCTTCTGGCCCTGTGGGAAGTTCTACACCCCCTCAGAGGCACCTGAAAAGGCGCAGTCCCTGCAGAGCCTGGGGCTCTTGGTAAGAGGATGTGATAGAGTGGGGCTGGCACATGCCCTTGGCTGTGATGTTCTCCTGTCTCAAGAAAAGAAGGACCTATCAGAAACTTGGATGTCCCCAGCAATCAGGGATGATTAATGGCAATGGGCACCCTGGGGTAGACTTGGTTTCCTCTCACCTCATTGGAGGACGAACTCCTGCCTCCATTCGCTCTGTCTCCCTGTGACAGCTGTTTCCTAGCAGCTTCTCATTGTCAGATTTCTCTGGTGTGGATGGCTGTGTTCTTCCATTCCCATTGGGTTGTGTCCTTGGCCCAACAGAATAGCAGAGGTGCCTACAGAGGGTGGGGAGGGGAGTTGACCCTAAATTAGTAGGGGGGATAGAAGAGAGACAGGCTCATCCTCCAGCTGGGGCCGGTCTGGCTATGTCTAGACTGCAGTGCTTTTCCGGGATACCAGAGGTATCCTGGAAAGCAATGCCACGTCTAAGGAACGCGTCCACTTTTTCGGAAAAATTTCCGAAAAACCAGATGCGTTCTTTCACCATCCCTGTAAACCTCATTTTACAAGGAGGAAGGGATGTATCGAAAGAGCAGGTTTTTCCGAAATCTGGCACGGTGTAGACGCGTCAAATTTCAGAAAGGCCTCTTTTGAAAGAAAAGCGGAAAAAGATACACAAACTGTGGTTCATAGTTTGCATATCTTTTTCTGACTTTTCTTTGTAGTCTAGACGTAGTCTCTGAGGATTTGGCAAGTTTAGACAGGGCTCCCATTACCTAGTCGGGGACTGTCTCAGATGGGAGGTGGATCATTTCTTCAGGCCTCTGTTAGTGTCAAGTTTCTATTGGGCCCCATTTCCCAGCTGGGTTTCCTTACCTCTGGGGTACCGACAGTTTGCAGAGCCAGTAACTCCCTTCCCTGGCCAACTGGCTAATGTCCTGGACTGGGTCACTCATGGACAGTTGCAGTTAAGCCATGAAGCTCCGTAGTTGGGGACCTGTGCTAAGGTCTAATGGAAGGGAAGAGAAGGGGCTCCATCAGTATTCTCCTGTCCACTGCCAATCTCTCCTGGGCCAGGTATCTTTCTCCCTCGAGGGGTCCTGGAGCAAAGGGATGTGATCAGGGTCCTCCATGACGTCTTTTACCCCCAACTGCTCCAGGAGGACCAGAAGGGACCCAAGGCCAGGTAGGAACCTGGTTGGAACCAGCGGTTGGAACATGGTCCCCTTAAAGGCCCAGAGTCTCCACTGAACAAGAAGATGAACTGGACTCGGGTCTATCACCTTCCCTGCTCTGACTCTGCCTTTCTAAGGGGAACATTCCCAACCCTCAGCTGCATATCCTACCACCTGTTGGAGCCAGCCTGCCTACACCTGGAGTCAGGGAGCCGGGGTCTGAGGTCACTGAGGGGGTGGTGAATCAGAACACAGCTCTGCTGCTCCTTACAGCCTTGGCTCTCCCTTGGGACACTCTGGACCTAATGCAGAAGTTGACACACTGTGGGGGAAAGGAGGCAGGCCAGGATCAATAGTCCGGTGCAAACAAGCCCACCCCTATCCCCAGGGCTGAGACATGGTGTCCAAGGTGGAATACCTGATTCCTGGATCTTAGCAGGGGCTGGAAGGTTTGAGGCTTTCATTCCCAAAGCCAGCCAGGGCCCTGACTTGAAGTTCCATCTCCTCCCCCTGTCCCTGAAGGAGGAAGAGACCCACATAGCTCTGCCCTGACTGCCCTGGTCAAGGATGGCCCACTGGGGTTGGGGAAATGGGTTTCCAGTATCCCCTTTTCTGTTCTCCCCAGCGCTAAGGTAAAACTGCCCTGACGCCTGCTGACCGTGCTCACTTCCCAGGTGTTTTGGAGCCTGTCTGTGTCTGGGGACTCTGCCCACAGGTTCCCCAGCATGGGCTGCCTGAGGTCAGACAAGCCCTTGTGCAGAGTCTGCAAAGGAAAGGCCAGAGACATGGGTAACAATTGGGAAAACTTCTCTTCCCTGTCAATAGCCTCCTGCTTGGCCAATCAGCACTGAGACTCTGAGAGGTGGGAGGCTGAGAGGTCTCAGCAGATATCTCAAAAGATGGCCCAGGTCACCACCAGAGGGGACAAGTCTTAGAGCAATTCTAGTCTCACCTCTTTGGGAAAAAGAAAAAGGGAAACCTAAAAGGACAAACCCCCACAGCGATTCTACGGGATAAAGTCTTGATAAGAAATCAAATCACCGTAACTTAGTGATTTCTGTGCCTAGAATTCAGTGGTACCAGGTGGATCAGACAGAACAGGCTCCAAACCTCCCTGAGGTTCTTACCTTCTGAACAGGTTACACGGACTTGGTGGTAGGGAAGAAGAAAACTCCAATGAGGTTCCTCCTTATGCTCGTGTAGATTAATCCTAAATTGTTATCAGTCCTTGGGGAGAGGCCTTGAGAAGGAGCCTTGCTGCTGCAAAGCCCTGGGAATCTCTGAGGCTCCCCCTGCCTTGCACCTCTGACCTGAATGGCTGATGGCAGGGTCTCTCTGTGAGGTCACCAACCACATGCCATTTTCCCCCAACTGGCTGAGGTCCTGCAACAGGACTTTGTGATGTCACTGCCACACCCACCCCTTCCCTGCAAGGCTGATGTCCTGACCCTGGCCAGCCTCCTTGGATGTTTGAGTGTCTTCCCCTGGATCATCCCATTTAATGACAGCTGAGTCTAGGGACCAAACTGGCTGGACAAAAACCCCCAGAGGCTGCTCCCTTGGATGCACTGAGTTTGTCATTAATTAGCAGATGTTAAGGCCAGACGAGGCCATTAGAGCATTGAATCTGAACCCTGCATATCCCAGCCCTCGTGTATATCACAGAAGCTAAGTTTTGACCTATGCACACACCAGAAAGGCATCTAGTCTTCAACAGAAGACAACAAATGAAGAATCTGTCACTTGCTTTGGTAGTTTGGTGAATGGTGAATCATCCTCACTGTGAAATATTTGTGTCTTATTTTGAAGATGAATGTGTCTGGTTTCATCTTGCAGCCACTAGTTTTTGTTTTGCCTTTCTCTGCGCCATTAACCAGCCCTTCAATGTCCAACATGTTCTCTCCGGGAAGACACTTAGATGCTCCAGTGACATCACCTCTCAGCCTTCCTTTGTAGAAGCAAAACACATCGAACTCAAGAGCTCACAAGAAGGTATTTTTCTGCAGCCCTTAAAACATTGGGCTCTTTGCTGCCCCATCTCTAATTTTTCAACATCTTTTTAAAATGTGACCCCTGGAGCAGGCTGTGGTGCCCAATCTCAGTCTCACAGATGCTGTGTCCCCTCCATGCCCTGCTCACCCTTCTGCTCATGTGTCTAATGATGGCTGTAGCTGTATTCACCATAGCAATGTTCCCACTGAGCATTTTGCCCGACATGGCCCTAAATCCTTCTTAGAGTCCCTGCTTGCCTGAGAGCAGCTCCCCCTTCAGGGAGTGGGGCCTGCCTGCTTTGGGGCTAGGGTAGGACCTTGGCATTTGGCTCTGGGAAACCTATTTTGTTTACATGGGTCCAGCTTTCCAAAGGAGCCAGATCTCTCTGTATCACTGCCCTGGCCTCGGTCTTATTTGCCACTTGGCTTGTAGCTTGTCACCCGCCCATGGTACCAGCAGGGCTCTTATATTGGCTTCTAGTTCACTGATAACAATTATTGAAACAATTAGTTCTTGAAAGCCTCTTCAGAGCTCTAGTACAAATACCTGCTGCTTGCAGCCCTGTGGGAAAAGGCCACCCAGCCCTGCTCTTACACAGGGGCTAAGCACAGAACACACACTTAGGAGCTGTATTATCCAGAGGCCCTGTACAACACATGGGGGCAAAAGCTTACAAATGCACTACAGTCCTGTAGTGTAGGCCAGCCCCAACCATGTCTCAGTCTCCCTCCCTGTAAAATGGGAACAATAAATAACCCTGTGATGGATAGGAGGAGTGCTGGCCAGCATTCGGTGACTAGAGGGTTAAACTCAGGCAGCTAGGGGGTGTTGGCAGGAAGCCAGGAAAGCCAATGGGAAAAACTGTTGAAATTTAAATTGAATAGATATATCTGCCTGCTGTTCCTTTGTATGAGTTTTAAGCCAAGAGCTGGGGGAAGCAAGATAAATTAAATCCAGCAGAGCTACCATGCCTACAAGGAATATTGGGCATGGAAATTGACTGAACCTTGAAGTATATCATGATTAAATAGGGAAAATTTATATTTAGTCACAACCAGGTTATTTTCTTTGTTTTATTTGGTTAAGCTTCTCTGTGTTGAATCCACGTGTGTCCCCTCCCCACGTTTACTGTATCTAAGTTGCACCCAGAGATAAAAGTTTGCTCTGTGTTTTAATCTGTTCTTTTCTCAGTTGCTCTGTAACACCTGGTAACCAAGTATGCTTTATCAAGTATATCTTTTTGTTTTGTCAATAAAATTGCCATTTTTTTAGATGATGATTTGATTCTTGTATCCTGGAAAGTAGCAGGAGGTATGTGTGTGCAAGCCTCAGTCTAAGAGGTCAGCTATTAGAGATTGCTGTTTGTTTTCTGTTTTTCTCAAGCTCTCTTGTGGTAAAAGAGCTTGGGGGGCGGGGGGGTACCCTTCAGCAAGAAGTTCAAGTGCTTCTTCCTGGGTTTCAGAAGAAGGGGTCTTTGTTTTACACTTGATGGTGGCATCTACCTCCCAAGGGCAGGAAATCTGTCACCTTAGGGAGTTTTTGTAAGCAGAAACCTATAGTAGCAAGATATTTAAGGTCTCTTGCAGGCCCCCATCTTCTGCACTCAGAATGCCAGAGTGGGAAACAGGCTTGACAGGCTCCCTCTCCCCCTCCCCCCCGCAAAAAAAAATTGGGTCTCTGTTTTATAGGTAGGGAACAGAGGCACTCAGAGCTGGAGGGACTTGTTCATAGTCACAAAGCCAGGAAAATGGCAAGTTTTCTGATTGCCAGTCCTGGTCCTTAGTTCTCATTATCCTGGCCTCTCAGCTCTAACTATAGTCTCAGCCCAACTGGAGGTTTTCTCCTTTTCTGTGCCCCTCAGCACCACATCTCTGCAGAAAGTGGATTTGCTGTGGCCCTCTGGCTCAAAGGCATGTAGTCAGCTCCTGAAGCCATGCTCTGGCTCAGTCACATGTTCTGGGGCTGATGGAAGAATCCATAGCTGGGGATGAGAAAGAATTTTCCCATGGGACAGATTTGCAGAGCCCTTGCACATGGAGTGCGGGGGAAGGCTGCTTTCTCTGCTGCATGGGGCATGGATCATTTGTGGTTCAAATTGGTGTCAATGGTGGACCCTCCATAACTTGAGAGCTTTGAATGATAATTTGAGGACTTCAGGAACTCAGCCAGGGTTGGGGTGGTAGGTAATATAGGCAAGGGAAGGCATTGCCTTCCCAAAAAGACCAAGGTGGCCCCACCCACCATACTCCAGCCAGCTGGGAAGCCTGAGGGTCCCGCTGCAGTGCAGCTGCCCAGTAGACTAGTGCTCTGGACAGCTGGGAAGGCTGGGGCTGCAATGTGGCTGCCCAGTAGACAGACTAGTGCTCCAGACAGCCAGGAAGACTGGGGCTGCGATGTGGCTGTCTGGCTGTTGCAGAGGAGCTGGGTGCGGGGATGTGTGGCTGCTCTTGGGGCCGGAGCTGAGGCCGGGGCCACCCATTTGTTTCTGAGGCAGGGGCAAGGGCCACCCATCTACTGTCAGGGCTGGGGCTGCCCGGCTGCTCCCAGGGTGGGGAGGAGGGACACTAAGGCTGCCCAGTGCTCTTGGAGTGGGGTGGGGGGGAGCTGGGGCTGTGCTTGGTGCTGAGGGGGGGATGCAACAGCCTTTGGTGGGGGGCAGGACCATAATGGAGGGGACGGGGGGCGCAGGATGGGGCTGGGCTCTGGTGGGCAGGGAAGGGTCAGGGCCTCCCCAAGCCAGGCCGTCATCCGTCGCCCAGCCAACCAGGAATTGTGGACTGTAACGTAGCCAGGAGCGCTGGATGAAGTTCTGTGGCATGCCACATGTAGGAGGTCAAACCAGATGATCATGATGGTTGCTTCTTCCCTGAAAATCTGAGTCTATGAAATCTGCTTTTTGACTGCTCTTAGTCTCCTGACCCCAGCTCTGACCCATGGCTCTGAATGCTAGTCTCTAACGGCCACTGTGCTGACTAGTGGGCACGATTGCCCAAGTTGTGAGGGCTCCATTTGGGGAGTCAGAGTTGTTATGCCAACAGAAAATCTCCTTCTGTGCATGTGGGCTGCATCTAAGCTAAGGGGCACAGTTACATCAACATAGGCTCTGGAGTGCAGAAGCCACCTTGGTTTTCATAAACACATCGAACTCAAGAGCTCACAAGAAGGTATTTTTCTGCAGCCCTTAAAACATTGGGCTCTTTGCTGCCCCATCTCTAATTTTTCAACATCTTTTTAAAATGTGACCCCTGGAGCAGGCTGTGGTGCCCAATCTCAGTCTCACAGATGCTGTGTCCCCTCCATGCCCTGCTCACCCTTCTGCTCATGTGTCTAATGATGGCTGTAGCTGTATTCACCATAGCAATGTTCCCACTGAGCATTTTGCCCGACATGGCCCTAAATCCTTCTTAGAGTCCCTGCTTGCCTGAGAGCAGCTCCCCCTTCAGGGAGTGGGGCCTGCCTGCTTTGGGGCTAGGGTAGGACCTTGGCATTTGGCTCTGGGAAACCTATTTTGTTTACATGGGTCCAGCTTTCCAAAGGAGCCAGATCTCTCTGTATCACTGCCCTGGCCTCGGTCTTATTTGCCACTTGGCTTGTAGCTTGTCACCCGCCCATGGTACCAGCAGGGCTCTTATATTGGCTTCTAGTTCACTGATAACAATTATTGAAACAATTAGTTCTTGAAAGCCTCTTCAGAGCTCTAGTACAAATACCTGCTGCTTGCAGCCCTGTGGGAAAAGGCCACCCAGCCCTGCTCTTACACAGGGGCTAAGCACAGAACACACACTTAGGAGCTGTATTATCCAGAGGCCCTGTACAACACATGGGGGCAAAAGCTTACAAATGCACTACAGTCCTGTAGTGTAGGCCAGCCCCAACCATGTCTCAGTCTCCCTCCCTGTAAAATGGGAACAATAAATAACCCTGTGATGGATAGGAGGAGTGCTGGCCAGCATTCGGTGACTAGAGGGTTAAACTCAGGCAGCTAGGGGGTGTTGGCAGGAAGCCAGGAAAGCCAATGGGAAAAACTGTTGAAATTTAAATTGAATAGATATATCTGCCTGCTGTTCCTTTGTATGAGTTTTAAGCCAAGAGCTGGGGGAAGCAAGATAAATTAAATCCAGCAGAGCTACCATGCCTACAAGGAATATTGGGCATGGAAATTGACTGAACCTTGAAGTATATCATGATTAAATAGGGAAAATTTATATTTAGTCACAACCAGGTTATTTTCTTTGTTTTATTTGGTTAAGCTTCTCTGTGTTGAATCCACGTGTGTCCCCTCCCCACGTTTACTGTATCTAAGTTGCACCCAGAGATAAAAGTTTGCTCTGTGTTTTAATCTGTTCTTTTCTCAGTTGCTCTGTAACACCTGGTAACCAAGTATGCTTTATCAAGTATATCTTTTTGTTTTGTCAATAAAATTGCCATTTTTTTAGATGATGATTTGATTCTTGTATCCTGGAAAGTAGCAGGAGGTATGTGTGTGCAAGCCTCAGTCTAAGAGGTCAGCTATTAGAGATTGCTGTTTGTTTTCTGTTTTTCTCAAGCTCTCTTGTGGTAAAAGAGCTTGGGGGGCGGGGGGGTACCCTTCAGCAAGAAGTTCAAGTGCTTCTTCCTGGGTTTCAGAAGAAGGGGTCTTTGTTTTACACTTGATGGTGGCATCTACCTCCCAAGGGCAGGAAATCTGTCACCTTAGGGAGTTTTTGTAAGCAGAAACCTATAGTAGCAAGATATTTAAGGTCTCTTGCAGGCCCCCATCTTCTGCACTCAGAATGCCAGAGTGGGAAACAGGCTTGACAGGCTCCCTCTCCCCCTCCCCCCCGCAAAAAAAAATTGGGTCTCTGTTTTATAGGTAGGGAACAGAGGCACTCAGAGCTGGAGGGACTTGTTCATAGTCACAAAGCCAGGAAAATGGCAAGTTTTCTGATTGCCAGTCCTGGTCCTTAGTTCTCATTATCCTGGCCTCTCAGCTCTAACTATAGTCTCAGCCCAACTGGAGGTTTTCTCCTTTTCTGTGCCCCTCAGCACCACATCTCTGCAGAAAGTGGATTTGCTGTGGCCCTCTGGCTCAAAGGCATGTAGTCAGCTCCTGAAGCCATGCTCTGGCTCAGTCACATGTTCTGGGGCTGATGGAAGAATCCATAGCTGGGGATGAGAAAGAATTTTCCCATGGGACAGATTTGCAGAGCCCTTGCACATGGAGTGCGGGGGAAGGCTGCTTTCTCTGCTGCATGGGGCATGGATCATTTGTGGTTCAAATTGGTGTCAATGGTGGACCCTCCATAACTTGAGAGCTTTGAATGATAATTTGAGGACTTCAGGAACTCAGCCAGGGTTGGGGTGGTAGGTAATATAGGCAAGGGAAGGCATTGCCTTCCCAAAAAGACCAAGGTGGCCCCACCCACCATACTCCAGCCAGCTGGGAAGCCTGAGGGTCCCGCTGCAGTGCAGCTGCCCAGTAGACTAGTGCTCTGGACAGCTGGGAAGGCTGGGGCTGCAATGTGGCTGCCCAGTAGACAGACTAGTGCTCCAGACAGCCAGGAAGACTGGGGCTGCGATGTGGCTGTCTGGCTGTTGCAGAGGAGCTGGGTGCGGGGATGTGTGGCTGCTCTTGGGGCCGGAGCTGAGGCCGGGGCCACCCATTTGTTTCTGAGGCAGGGGCAAGGGCCACCCATCTACTGTCAGGGCTGGGGCTGCCCGGCTGCTCCCAGGGTGGGGAGGAGGGACACTAAGGCTGCCCAGTGCTCTTGGAGTGGGGTGGGGGGGAGCTGGGGCTGTGCTTGGTGCTGAGGGGGGGATGCAACAGCCTTTGGTGGGGGGCAGGACCATAATGGAGGGGACGGGGGGCGCAGGATGGGGCTGGGCTCTGGTGGGCATGGAAGGGTCAGGGCCTCCCCAAGCCAGGCCGTCATCCGTCGCCCAGCCAACCAGGAATTGTGGACTGTAACGTAGCCAGGAGCGCTGGATGAAGTTCTGTGGCATGCCACATGTAGGAGGTCAAACCAGATGATCATGATGGTTGCTTCTTCCCTGAAAATCTGAGTCTATGAAATCTGCTTTTTGACTGCTCTTAGTCTCCTGACCCCAGCTCTGACCCATGGCTCTGAATGCTAGTCTCTAACGGCCACTGTGCTGACTAGTGGGCACGATTGCCCAAGTTGTGAGGGCTCCATTTGGGGAGTCAGAGTTGTTATGCCAACAGAAAATCTCCTTCTGTGCATGTGGGCTGCATCTAAGCTAAGGGGCACAGTTACATCAACATAGGCTCTGGAGTGCAGAAGCCACCTTGGTTTTCATTTAAAAAGTGTTTCAAGTCCTCAGGTTTGCAGAAAAAAGGCAGGAAACATGACCCGAGTGTGTCCTCAAGGCTCAGAAAGCAAAGGCACAAAAAAGACCCCAAATCAATCAATCAAGTCTAATCTATCTATCCCAATACACTCTTTCTATCTATCTATGGCCATATGCGGAGGGGTGGGGGGTGTGTGTGTGCAAAGGGTGCAAATGTCCCCCCCCCATGGTCCCAATTTGCACCCCCCCCGAGAGTGAAGCCGGGAGTGGGGTCAGGCCGTCGTAGCAGCTACCAAGGCTCGTGGTCCAGATTGCGGTCCACTTTTACAATAAAGCACCCACCCCCAGAAATTCCTGTGTACAGGCGCAAACATGTGCGCGCACCCCCCTCCCCCCCTCCCCACACACCCCTTTCTCCTCCTGTTGGTTGGAAAGCAGTAGCTGTGGATGCTCGCTAATTGCATTCCCAGTTATTTTAGGGTATTCAGGGCTCATCTGCTGCAGAACCCAGGATGCCTTTCAGTGGAAGACCCAGTCACAGAAGAAATACTCTTTCCCAGCAGGTTTTTCTCCGCTTTATTTGTAGTATTATAAAAAGAACAGATAGTGTCTGAGAACTCCAGACACTGGGGATGATGGGTCACTTATAAATCACTAACTGAGGTTAATTGTGCTGTCAGTAAGGCAAGGAAAAGGACTGAACAGAATGCTTAGAGTCTACAACTGCAACTGCAGTAAATTTGACCTCGTGATACCTTTAGCCTCATTCCTCTTACAAGGGAATATATAGTTTATTGCTATGCACCTCCGGAGACAGGCAATTCTGTAAGTGCAACGTTTCCCTCACAGGGATTCTATCCATTCTCTTGGAGCAAAGACATGGTCTTTCAGGAGACATTCAGGCTTCAAGCTGGAGACATGGGTCTACAGGACCCCGTGGGGGTTGTCTTGGGACTTTGAGAGAGAAGAAAGAATGGCATCTCCAGCTGGAGAGGCAGCATTCACAGCTTCAATATAGATTTTATATCCCCCAGGAAATGACCAGCCCACACATGGCTAAATGCTTGCTCCCCCATGTTGGCAGCTCTGTCAGTAGGAGCTGGCTGCACTGCTGTAGCAGAACTTTACTGCCCCTTTTGCCCAGGAACAGAAAGGGTACTGATGTTAAAGTGCTGCCACAGCAATGCTGTCAGACCAGGGGTGGGCAAATACTGGCCCACAGGCTGGACCGCTCTGCCAGGGTTAGTTCCTGGCAGGTCCCCAGCCTGCCGTATTTACCTCTGACTCCGCAGGTACGGGGGATTTCAGCTCCTGTTTCCCACAGATCATGATTCCCGATCAATGGGAGCTGTGATTGCCTGTACCCTGTGCCAGACCCTATGGCAAGGTTGCTGATAAGGGTGGAGCAAAAAGGGGCAGCTGCCCCAGGGATCTAAAAGGGCTTGGGCCCCTTCACCACCCTGGTAGTGGTTGAGAACCTGGGTCCTTCAAATCACCACCAGAGCCCACAGCACTGCAGTCCCAGTGCTGCTGGCTATGAAGGAGTGGCTGGGATGTCTGGGCTCACAACCAGAGTTACCCTTCCCCCCACTCGTTAAGGACACCATGTTTGGTGCACAGTGCACCAGTAAGTCCTTGCATCTATTTTCACCCCTGTTCACAAGGAAGCCAAGAGTAGTCAACTAACTGGGGACACACACAGCAGGCAGTGTCCTGAATAAGTTTAAGCAAACAAGAGGCAGGAAACTGAAATGAGGGGGAAAACAGGGCTGGGTAAATAACTGCACTGCACTGACACCAATGTAAACCCCCACAATGACCCATCTCCCTGTCCCCCAAACACCTGCATGAATTGGAGCCTCCTTGCACAGAGAATAACTCCAATACCTATTTGTTAGCTAGCATTACAATAAACTCAACTGAGTCCAAAAATGCTAGTAGCCCTGTAAACAACAGAGGCTGTTCCTACAAGTGTGGGACATGACACAGGAATAGGGAGATCTTTTGGGAAGTCTGTGCTAAGGCGGCTATTCAGTTTTAGACAGTCGTAAATTGTTACCCAGATCTACTTATTTCCTCCTTCTTGACTAAAGCTACAAGCCAGTTTCTTATGTTCCAGTCTCCTCTTTCTTGCACCATGGCTGGTCTCTGGCCTGGTGTTTTCCTCAATGTCTTCACAGGCAAAAAAGAGGCTCTTTGGTTGCTTTTATCAACTGCACAGCCAAGAGCTTGCCATGGATAAGCTGAGAACAGTGTCTGAGCCACCCCATTTCCACAGGAGCTTCCACCGCTGCCTTCACATCAGCCTTGCTCCTATAGGAAAATTGCTCCTGGCTTGATTCAGACACTGCTTTTTGCTCTTATTGCTCTAGCACTGAAGCCACCAAGTGCTCCAGTCTGAAGGCTTTAGGGGGTCTAGTTTTGGTTCTTAAGTCACTGTTGAAATGTGTCTTCTCTGTAAGCTGTGCACTTGGGTGGCCTCTCAGGAGAATCAAATGCTGCCCAGCTGATTAGCAAAGCACCCCACAGCTGGCAGCACGTTTTTATTGGTGGTGCACATCTGTAAATGCTTGGTGCAAATACAATTTATTCCACATGAGCAGAAAAAAATTGAGGCAATACATTTACACGAGCCTCTCTGGCTCTGCAGGTATCAGAAAAACACAGGGACTAGAAAAAAACAACTATCTCTGTTCTTAAAGCCATGAAGAGCATAACAAATGTTTACTTTAACATTGGTTTAATGCCCCTATAGCTCAACTGACCCCCTCCACTCATTGCTCCATACAAAAAAGGGAAGGTATAAATCAGAGTGACTCAGCTGATTTGTGCTACCATTTATACCCCCTGGTGTGTATAACACTACATGTAATGGGCAGTTTGACAAACATGCAAGGTCCCTTAAACAGTTCAATCTAGGTACTATTTTATGTCAGGGCTGGTGGGGGGCTGGGCAGGGCAGGGTAGGGCAAGGCAAGGAAGCAGGGGTGGGGGGGAAGAACATAACCATTTTTAGGGCTATTTTAGCTGGTAAGTTTTCTGAGAGTCACTATAGGGTATGTCTACACTAGCCCCTTAGTTCGAACTAGGGAGGCTAATGTAGGCATTTGAAGTTGCAAATCAAGCCCGGGATTTAAATATCCTGCGCTTGATTTGCATCTTCCCGGCCGGTCGCCATTTTTTAAATTTACAAGTCCGGACTAACTGCCCGCGTCTACACGCGGCAGGGACCCGGTAGTTCGAAATAAAGCCCTAGTTCGAACTACCTCAGGCCGTCGTGCAGCTACCAAGGCTCGTGGTCCAGATTGCGGTCCACTTTTACAATAAAGCACCCACCCCCAGAAATTCCTGTGTACAGGCGCAAACATGTGCGCGCACCCCCCTCCCCACCCCTCCCCACACACCCCTTTCTCCTCCTGTTGGTTGGAAAGCAGTAGCTGTGGATGTAGCAGGATGATCATGGAGCATTGAGACTGGGAAACCAGCATTATGTGATGATGCTGCCTGCCCCGTGTGGCATTGCAAACCCTGCCCAAAGCACCCTGTGGCCAGGGTGCACGGTGGACTAGCTACCACAACGCACTGCTCTCTGCGGTGTTGCAAGAGCTACTAATGTAGACATGCTCCACTGGCACAATCAGCAGTGTGGACACACAACAGCGGTCTCCCTGCCGCTCTCTGTGAGCAATGCTGCAACTTCCAGCACTTTACATCCACCAGTGTAGACATAGCCTCAATGGGGATGGCAAGGCAGGGAAAGGAGGCTGATTCTGCAGCCCTTCTGCTCAGCAACCCTGTCACAGAGACCAGCAACAGATTCAGTTCTTCTTTTAGGAGCCAAGAGGATAGAGGGCAGGGAGGATAACTTTAAAAAACTGCTGGCAGAGAAAGAGGAGACACTGCCTTCCCACTGATCAAAGACTGGATCCCTAAACTCAAAGCTTCTGCCAAATGGGAGAATATCCCATACCATAGAGTGGAAAATATCAATAAAAAGTATATTAAAAACCAGCTATTGGACATGAAAGATCATTTTAATCTGCGGTGTTGAAAAAAACATCCAGCTGGATAGGAGCCTCGCTAATTGCATTCCCAGTTATTTTAGGGTATTCAGGGCTCATCTGCTGCAGAACCCAGGATGCCTTTCAGTGGAAGACCCAGTCACAGAAGAAATACTCTTTCCCAGCAGGTTTTTCTCCGCTTTATTTGTAGTATTATAAAAAGAACAGATAGTGTCTGAGAACTCCAGACACTGGGGATGATGGGTCACTTATAAATCACTAACTGAGGTTAATTGTGCTGTCAGTAAGGCAAGGAAAAGGACTGAACAGAATGCTTAGAGTCTACAACTGCAACTGCAGTAAATTTGACCTCGTGATACCTTTAGCCTCATTCCTCTTACAAGGGAATATATAGTTTATTGCTATGCACCTCCGGAGACAGGCAATTCTGTAAGTGCAATGTTTCCCTCACAGGGATTCTATCCATTCTCTTGGAGCAAAGACATGGTCTTTCAGGAGACATTCAGGCTTCAAGCTGGAGACATGGGTCTACAGGACCCCGTGGGGGTTGTCTTGGGACTTTGAGAGAGAAGAAAGAATGGCATCTCCAGCTGGAGAGGCAGCATTCACAGCTTCAATATAGATTTTATATCCCCCAGGAAATGACCAGCCCACACATGGCTAAATGCTTGCTCCCCCATGTTGGCAGCTCTGTCAGTAGGAGCTGGCTGCACTGCTGTAGCAGAACTTTACTGCCCCTTTTGCCCAGGAACAGAAAGGGTACTGATGTTAAAGTGCTGCCACAGCAATGCTGTCAGACCAGGGGTGGGCAAATACTGGCCCATTCCAGGAGGAATAACAGGTAGTTCGAATTAGGGCTTTATTTCGAACTACCGGGTCCCTGCCGCGTGTAGACCCAGGCAGTTAGTCCGGACTTGTAAATTTCAAAAAATGGCGACCGGCCGGGAAGATGCAAATCAAGCGCGGGATATTTAAATCCCGGGCTTGATTTGCAACTTTGAATGCCTACATTAGCCTCCCTAGTTCGAACTAGGGGGCTAGTGTAGACATACCCTATAGGAGGGAGAATCACAAGCTCCTTTATGAGGACTCCGCACAAAGCCCACTTTGCATACCTGGCAACAAGCAATAACTTAACTCTTCAAAATTGGGCCGATGGAATCCGAAGCCTGGAACATTGTAATGGGATCACTAAAGTAGCTTAGCAAGACAGTTGGCTGTACAGTCCTAGCCATAAGTATATATTCTTTTAAGAAGACTGAAATGTCTGACTATAAGAATCCCACTACTGTAGGCCACAGAAGTCACTAAGATCAGGGCAGCTCTTGTTCAAATTTTTGTAGAGCCTCATTAAGATAGCTTGTATTCATATGGGGGTATACTCATCGGTTCTTTAGGCTTCAGCAGGTAGGGCACATGGGATTGCAAATTGGCATTTTCTTTCATTTTTATGAAAATGTTCTGCTTGCACATTTAATTTCTGGTCTGGCAATTAGCATTTTGCCCCATAAAATGCATGACTTTTTGATGGAGATGATTTACATGCTTCTGAGCAAGCAGTTTCAAGCAGCTTTATTTTGCAACTGTCAACACCCAAGGAGAGCAAGCATTCACTTGACTCAGAATTGTGTGAAACAAAGAGTAATATAAGCCCTTGATTTTTATACGTAAGTGTTCTGGTGGCTGTAAGAGGTCCTGTTTCAAGTACATATAAAACCTGTAAGTGGTATAAGGGGCTACAGTAGGGATTTTCTCAAGTCCTATAAGAAACATGGGATACATGTAACCCACCCCAACTGTTAGACCAGGACTAAATCCTGCTTATTGGGGGACAGGTTCTACACCTGCATCGTATCTGTATCACGGTACATTAATCAAGTCAAACAAAAATAGCTAAAGCAATAACTGGTTTATTTAAAATACTAAACTTAGAAAGCAAACATAAGATCCGGTTGTCACAAATGAAGCCTAGCATGAGGCCAGAACCCCAAACTAACAGTTCTAACACAGTCTCTATGTCTGGAGAAAAGAGGTAGGTGAACATCTCCAGGCTGAGAGAAAGGAACAAGCAGAGACGGGACAGAGTTGCAGAGGCCCAGGTAAGCAAACAATCTTCTTACTTCGGGTCTTCTTTCTTCTATACTTGACACGCCATCCTGTGTGCAGTATGTGAACTGGAGGACAAGATGGTGCATATACGTGTGTATATGACTGGCCCTGCTGCAGATTCTTAATTAAAACAAATGCTAAGCTAGCATTCATTACAGGTATGAAACTAGATTGCTGCACCACAAAAGGCTGTCAGCAACAAGGCTGGCTTCTGCCCAGACAGCCTGCAAACTGTCGCCCTAGTACTGCTGGTTTATGTTGATATGCACAGAGAGCCCTGAGGGGTGGGTGAACTCCCCTTATGAATCCTCTGGTTACCTGGCAGATTAGGGTTATATAACCCATTTTCCCTCCTTTCCTGACAGGAGATGGTGACCAGAAGGCTGGCTACCATCTTGAAGAGGAAAACAAAATGGAAGAACAAACAAAAAAAACCAGCACCCCTCCCCCAACCACAACTCCCTCTAGAACTGTGTGTGTCTACACTTCAACACTATTTCGAAATAACTAGCGCTATTTCGAAATAATGTAGTCATCTACATAGCAGGCAGTTATTTCAAAATAGTGTCAAAATACTATCAAGCTGGAGGACTTCTCACTCTGATTCCTGTAACCCTCATCGTACAAGGGAAGTCAGAGGAAGCGTGTGCTATTTTGAAGTAAGTGCTGTGTAGATGCTATTTCAAAATAAGATTTGTAATTATCAATTGTTTAACACCACGGTAAAAGCATCCTGATGATTAAATCAGTGTTTTAAAATAAATGCTGTAAATGGCCGGAGACACATTAAAGAGCTTCTTGTGAGCCTGTTTGAGTATCACTTACAAAGTAAAGTTTATGGTTCTCCTATATCATGGGTGGGCAATGATTTTGAAAGGGAGGTCACTTCACAGATTTTGGAAGTGGCTGCGGGTCGACCCGGAACGGGGCATGGTCTCAAGCAGAAGGGAGTGGGGTTGAGAATTACCCTGCTGAGTACGGTGACCTTATTTTCTGAATGAGCTGCAGCTAATAAGAACGGTTTAATTTCAATTCTGAAACAGGTTAAGCATTTTAACTCTCTCATATTAGTTTATCAAACTTCATTTTAAATAATGTAAAATGTTATATCCAGCACAAAAGGTTTAAATGTTTTCTTTATGGCAGGGGTGGGGAACCCTTTTTGGGTTGGAAGTCACTGACCCCAAAAAATCAGTTGGGACCACGAGTGAGAAGCAAAAATACTCCTCTAACCCCCCCCCCCCCAACGCTCACTGATGTGGCCCCAACTGAGACACCTCACTCCTCTGGTACCCCAACCTCATGGGGTGAGGGAAAGGGAAGGGGGGGACTGAGGTTCAGGGCTTCCCATAGACCAGATTTACTTTTCTGGGGTTCTAGAGTTAGTGGATTTTATGGACCCCCTTAGACTCAGGGGTAGGGACAAAAATGAGGGGTACAGTGTGCGAGACAGGGCTACCAGCAAGTAGGATAGGGATGGGGTGCAGAAACAGGCTAGGAGACAGAAGATGCTGCTGCTGCAGCCACACAGTCCAGGGCTGGCCCTGAGGCCCTATAGGCATAGCCCGTCCCAGAAGCCAGAGGCACCATTGCCTCTGGGGTGGCCTGGGGATACATGGCCAAGGTGCCTCCGGGGCTGGCCCCAGGCCACGTAACCAAGGCACCATTTAGGAACCTCAGCCCCAGCACTGCCTCCTCTCCAGTGGCTGTGCAGGGGGAGGAAGGGAGCAGCTGAGCTCCTACCCCCGCGGTGCACGCTCAGTAGAGGGCGGGGCCTAGAGTTGCCTCATGGGCCGGATCCAGCCTACTGAGTGGCTTTTGCCCACCCCTGTCCTCTATAGCAGATTATCATGGCACCTCAGTTTCACTCTATCCAAACTGCTGGAAATGGGTACAGGACTTCATGTCCAACATCACAGGTTTAAAACAAAGTCAAATGGATATTAGTGTTTCACTACCAGAACTAAACTTTATTTCCATTTTATTACATATTTGTATTTCATGTTGAGTACATTTAACATAAGATTTAAGTGAAGAAGATTTACTCTCCACTAAACAAATTAAGGAGGAATGTAAAACTAGAAAAAACTGTTTAAACTTTAATGTTGTGAATTCTGGCAAATAATAAATATTTCTCTATTTTTCTCCTCCGATCTTCTAAGATGGATCTCGTTACAAAAAGATTTAGCATCAGTTCAATAGCCATGCATCTCAGGAAAAAATAGTCATATAAAATCCATTTCTTATGCTAAATACTGGTTACAAATAAATTATTTAGAGTTAACACAAAACTTTCAACTCCTATTTTTAAATACAAACACTGTACTATAATTAAATGGGAATAATTAAAATATATCAATGGCTAAAAATCTAATTATTTAAAGCAAACCTAAACATGCTGTTTGCTTCTGTACGGAAGAATTAGGATATCATAAGGTTCAAGCACGGTAGTAGGTTATATATGACATCACTATCAACCGTTTGGCCCCTAGGATGTCAATTGCCAAACACTTGGTGGCAAGAGTGGAGGATTGACTAGCACCAGAGGGTTAAAGTTACTGACAATTTTAAAAAGAATGACACAGCTTTCTGAAAGTGACATGTGCAGTTTAGGGAATCCCAAATACACTGCAATCTAGATACAATATCAAACAGTCACTTGTGTAATTCATGGGAGACAAAAAGAAAAAAAGAGTGCTTTCACAGCATATCCCCAGCTCTTCATTACAAAAATATCAGTTATGGGTAGTCAATAGTTATCAAAATCTTTATTGGTACAGGATGAAAGCAGCTTTTTTTAAACCATACATCATAAAATTTTCTAATACACATTGTGTGGAGGAGTTAAAGTCTCTACACTATTTAACTGTTATTAATCCTATTTCTGGAGGTAAAATCTTTCCTGACCAAGTATGAACAATATGGGTAACAACAATAAAAGGTAAATCCAGGGTGTGAAAGGTCAGTATTTACCATCTTACTAAAACTCTAGTTTTTGAAATGATACATCATTGAAGTGTATGATCACATACATTAAGAGTGAAACCTCATTTTATTAAACAAGTGAAACAAACTATTTCGACTGGGCTTAAGTGTTTAAACTGCAAATTCCAGAAACATTACAAGTTCTTTGATGTGGCCCTTTTTGGTGTAACAGTAAGAACAATAAAGTATGGCTTTTCAAGCTCTTCCCCCCCCCCCCAAAAAAAAGTATTTTTGTACGTCTAGTTAATCTACATTGTTTGAGCTCTTCTAAACGATTTGCCCTGTAACATCACTTGCAAATATGCGCGACCCAGAACCAACTGCAACACCTGTACAATGATCAGTGTCTTAGTTGCTCTTTAGCATGGATAACATTACAGAAACCACTGCTTTTCTAAAAAGGATGGATTCATTTTCCCATAAGAGCCACCCTACAATACAGACAGACAAACATCAGAAAACTTGCTATGGTTTGTCAAACAAAATTATTGACAGTTTTGTTCCGCAGCAGTAGTTCAAGCAATCATCTGCAGAGCGTAAATAAAATCAAGCGCAGTGAACTAAGAAGTACCTTTCATACCTTTTTCCCCCCATAATTATCCTCTGTGTCATGTCTCCTGGGGGGGGATCTGTGTAAAAGGAGTTTGACTAGCATAATATTTTATTAAAGTTGTTTAACAAAAAATAGTTAAACATATTTATACAATTTAACATCCAGTTTGATAAAAGGCAAATCAATGAAAAAAATACAAAAAGTAAAAAAAGTGCACTACCCAGTCCAGTATTTCACTTTAAAGTCATGTCACTTACAATATATGAAAAATAAACCCAGAAGTATAATTACTTTAAAATACACCACTTCCATATTTATCAGTATTTTACACGTATATTCTGTAGTGGAAGAGGATCTCTCTTAAAAACTTTACTCTTAAAATATTGAGGTGCATATGCCAAGTGGACTATACTGCAGCTTGTCTCTTGTCGAGAATTCTTTCAATTTGGCATTCCATGTACATACCTACACTGCTAGCAAGGTCTATATGTTTATAGTACCTAAAGAGTCCAACAAGAACAGTAATTTTCTTTAATGTAGAATAACTACTACAGATAGCTACAAGGAACAGTGAGGTCAGCAATTCTATGGGTCTTAAGTAGGTACAAGTCCTGATTTAACCTTCAAATGGTACAATGTCACAAGAAACTTTAAGGCCATTTTTATTTGCTGATTAATGGACAAAAGGCAATGATTTTTTCTTCCAAAATATTTTCTCTAAAGTCTGTGCTCATAAAAATCATGAGAAATTGGAAAGACTTAATTATTGAAACTTTAAATATATTTTACACAATCTTGTTTGTACAAAAATACAAGTTAAATATAAACATAAAGTAATGATAATTTTATGTAAATCCATGTTGTGATATTCTGTTTTGTATAAAAGTGTTTCTCTGCTGTGTCTCATTTGTGAAAAGATCAATACCAGATTGAATCACTACTGGCAAAGGGCCCTAAAAAGCACTCTTCAGCATTAAACAGATTTTTACACTGTAAGTACCATTTCCTAATTTCATCTTTTCTAAAAACCGGTTCAAAAAGAAAAAGAAAAAAAGGCAGTATGTCCATAAACCAACAAATAATTTGGCTATAATGTATCAGAGAACACAAACACACAGATCTGTACAATAAACTCATTAGCTATGCAGTACATAATCATTACACAGAGAGACAGGGAATTCAACTTAATGAGGTGCCACTTCTAGTTCACTGTCCTTCAGGCTGGCATTTTTCCTTACTTCGTCAAATGAGTAAGACTTGGTTACCTTTCCATTCTTGAAGACGGTATGAAGGAGATCCTGTAACAGACAACACTGTTTCAGTGAATGAGAAGCAAGATCTCTTTCCAGATGCTGAACACACATGTACAGTAGTTATATTGTTAGATGTAAATTTTATATCATCCCACAAACACTTGTGCAAATGCTTAACTTTAAATGTGCACAGCAGTGTTTCTCAACCTTTTTTTTTATAAAGTACCCGTTATAATTTTTTTAAAGTATCCCCAGTACCTACAGTTTTCAGACATACAAACTTTTTCTTCTACCATTGCAACGCATTTGTTTGAACTTAATCATAGCCAGGTGGGTGATGAAATTTTTGGGTGTAAAAAGTACAAAAATAATAAAATGCTGTAAAACTTAAAACAAAAATTCAGTTCTCCAAATTTCAGTTATGTTGATGTACCCCCCCAGACTTCTCTTGAGTACTCCTAAGGGTACTCATACCACTGGTTGAGAAACACTGGTCTACAGGACTACTCATATTAAATGTGACTTACTGATATGTAAAAATGAGCACCCAAAGTATTTGCAAGACTGGGGCCTTAGCTGCAAAGAGACTAATTTTTGTATTTCTCTCTGTAACATTAACTTTATTAGACTATTAGAAATATTTCCGCTATTTTATGCATACATACAGTGTTTACAATATAAAGTTGTGCCAGGCCACTGCTGAAAGCCTATAAACTAAGAGTGGGGAAATATTTTCTACTCTCTGCTAGAGCAATTAATAGGAAAGGTAAAGCTCACTAAGCAACACCTGAGTGTAATTCTGATATTAGCACTATGGGTGCTATCTGACAATCACTTCACTCAGTGTATAGAAAGATCAAAACATTTCCTCACTCTGGAGTGGCAAGTGGAAAAAACTTTGTTTTCAGCACCTCACAGAAATCTTCTGTGCATAGATCCTTGTATCAAACAGAGCATCACCAAGCACAGAAGCTGTAAGTTAGAAATGTAACAAAATCCAACTCTCTATCTAGTGTTAATACAAACAAGTGTAGCTGCCATCACAGGGACCTGCAATTTGAGTCAACCAGGCCTAGGAAGCAATGAATACTTGGTATTCAGCTTCCATTTAGTGACATCATTGAATAAGCCACTTCAATACAGTAGGCAGCCAATCTTTTTTTCCCCCTCACCCATTGTGCTTGCTAAAAATGGGAAGACCACATTTTGCCTGATTTTGAAGAGAGCTAAAGCCTTGGGATCCTGAATTGTGTTGTGATGAGGCCTACCTCCTATGACTGAAGAACAAAGATTCTTGTGCATGAATACTGCTTTGGAATTTTCTTGTACTCAGGCACTTTACTGGGAGACAGTTAATTGACCCAAATAGGCCAAATAATCCCACAACTTTTCCAATCTCTCCCTGGTGCTCCTTCTTCAAAAAAACTGCACTGCCACCCCCATGTGCTGCGACAATTGACACATTTGATCCCGTCATAAATACCCCTACTATTTGTACAAAACTGCCTGTAAGGGTTTTCTTTAGAATGTGCTAGCTTCTGTTGTGATCACCTACAGAAAGCATAACATGTCTAGTAACTTGTGTGTCAACTGTTAACCCAGCGTTGAGGGAACACTGAATGTAGTCACTGGGCTCAAATGGCTGCAAAGACAGGAATGGTAACTCCCTCTCAAAGGAAAATTCCTTCTCAGTATGAAATCAAAATACAATAATCTGATGTTTCTTTGCCAGCCAACCACAATTAAGAAAACCTCAGCAGCAGCTGATAGTATACATCTCTCTCACCACTCTACTCTCCGATTTAGAGCTGCAAGCAAATGTTTCCTTTTCCTCTTAGCACACACGTAAAGCCCCTTTCCCCCCACACACATCTCAAATTCAGGAGCCCATTATAATATCAAGGCAATGTAGAGCTCTCAGTAGTTTCCTCCTGAACTCAACTCTTCTCTTATCCTATCATCCACTTTTGACTTATATCCTCTCTTTGCTGCACCCTACATTTGAAACTGCTTCTCTTGGCTTATATGCACTAGATCTTCCCTGTCCTTCAAATCTACCGAGCCTATAGCTACCTGTTCTCACTCTAACACTAAAAACCAATTAGGTGCATGTGAACACAACTCAGAGTTCCAACAGGCAGTGGACTTTTAAATTCTCATCAAGTATTATGTATATAAGCAGTGCAATGAAGTGATCAGAAACCAGGAGTGTTGGATCTAGTCTCTGATTTGCCCGATACTTATCTCAACACTTTGGGGGAAAAGTAATTCAATTTCTACTTTCCTCCATCTGAAAAGTAGAGAAATACCAACTGGCAGAAGCATTACAAGGCTAGTTTATAAGTCCTTGTATGGAAATCATTAAGGGTGGCATTTTCTTATGTGCTCAGTGCTGGCCTAACTCCCCTCCCTCTGAAGTTAAGGAAGTTTAATCTCAGATTTTAGTATGAACAGAATTAGACCAATGCCAAGTGCTTTTAAGTAATCCACACTAATCAGCATCATCAATAATGCAATATTTAACACTTAGCCAATCAGGCAGTTCTCCGATGTTACTTGGCATCTGGCCAATTACTTTGATTATTTTGGGACTACAAAGGGCGTGATGTGCTGGTAACTGGTGACAGAGTATGTGGCTGGCTGAGCAACAGCCCTAATGCTCTCTGCTAAGCTGGGCCTTCCAATGTACTGTACTTCTTCCTACATCCGGATCCTGCCTCCTCCCTTCATGAAGTTAAAAGGCAGGAAGGGAAGAGCAGATACTAGAGTGCTAAAGTGGGAAAATAGTAAAGAGGGGGTAGGCACACGGGATTCTTGGCGCACAGACCAAAGTGCTTCCATGCTAGACAGAATGCTGGTAAGCCAGTGCAGGTGTATAATGCCTCACTGGGGATGGGATCATTTTTAAAATGGTAAGATAAGAGTCCTTATGTTGAGAGAGGCTGAAAACCATCCCCTCCCCCCAAACCCTTCTGCCCCCAAAACATCTAGTAGGAGTGTGCTAATACTCAGCGATTCAGATCAATTCACTGAGGAAATCTGCAATCATCCTAATGGTAAAACTGGTCACTGACAGCACAGGCACATCTTGAAGACAACAACTGGATTTATGTTGAGGAGAGGGGAGGAAATCAGTGAATAAGATGTATTGACAGATATTCTGTGGCCTACAGAGCAGAATCAAGGAATTACTCAAAAGTTTATGGCACAGTTAAAGTTTTGAGTATAAGTTTTTAGTGGACTTTAAAGCAGTTTTGAAGGCTTTGCTCAGTGGTACAATATATAATGCCACACAGCAAATAGGGCATCATAGGCAGAAGCTAAAAAAGGTTTGAGAACAGGACAAGAACAGCAGCTTGGCTTTTATGACTATACCAGAAAAAAATATTTTTGAAAAGGAAATACATGAGAATACGCTCTCCAAAGGTTCTTGACCAGAAATTGGATTTTTAAAAATCCCTTTTAAAAAGAGAGACTCCAATGGACAAAAGACATTTAAATATTTCACTTGCGGAAGGAGTATTATACAGGTGGCATTGTAAGAGCATTCTACACTTTAACACACTGTTCAATTCTGGAAAAAGACAAAATTCCCCTTCCTATCCTCCAATCCCAAATGAAAATACTAGAGTGTAAAACTAAGTAACCAGAGTGCTCTTTATACTCAATTTGCTATAGGTGGAGCTTTTGGGATTATTTGGTTGAGATTATTAGCTGAACATAAACACTGAAAACAAATTTCAAAATCAATCTTACTAAGCAACGAGAAGTCCTATGGCGCCTTATAGACTAACATTTATTGGAGCATAAATGTTCGTGGGCAAAGACCCACTTCATCAGATGCATGCAGTGGAAATTCCAGAGGCAGATATAAATATACAGGCATATGAAAAGAGTACCAATCAAGGGTAAGGCTAGAGATAACAAGGTCAATTCAGTCAGGGAGGAAGAAGCCCACTTCTAGCAGTTGATGTGAAGGTGTGAACACCAAGAGAGGAGAAACTACTTTTGTAGTTGGCTAGCCATTCACAGTCTGTTTAATCTTAAAATGATAGTGTCAAATTTGCAAATGAATTGTAGCTCTGCAGTTTCTATTTGAAGTCTGTTTTTCGAAGTTTTTTTGTTGCAGGATGGCTACTTTTATATCTGCTACTGTGTATCCAGGGAGATTGAAGTGTTCTCCTACAGGTTTTTGTATGTTACCATTCCTGATATCTGATTTGTGTCCATTTAGTCTTTTACGTAGGGACTGTCCAGTTTGGTCGATGTAAATGGCAGAGGGGCATTGCTGGCACATGATGGCATATATTATATTGGTAGATGGGCAGGTGAATGAGCCCGTGATGCTGTGGCTGATGTAGCTAGGTCCTGTGATGGTGTCGCTGGTATAGATATATGGGCAGAGTTGGCACCAAGGTATGTTGTAGGGATTGGTTCCTGAGTTAAGAATTACTGTGCTGTGGTGTATAGTTGCTGGTGATAATTTGCTTCAGGCTGGCAGGCTGTCTGTGGGCAAGGACTGGCCTGCTGCAAAAATCAATCTTAATGATCTACGCCACTTTTACTCAGCTTAGGTTAGCATTGAGAATTATTTCATCTACTTTTGGTGAAGCAATATCAGAATACATACATGACCATACTCTTCAAGATCCCCTTTGCCTTCTTCTAATGTAACAAAATCTCCACTGGGAGTCCTATGTAAAGAGAGTCGACCTTTCTTTGACCTTTTGTTAGGATCTGCTACTGGATCCTTAAAGACATTCACCTGGAAATCAAAGCGAGACGTTAGTATAAGAGGAGATATTCAAATGAGTGCTTGTGCACATCACGTAGATGGTGCTAACATATGGTGGAAATGTGAAGCAATACAAGTAAAATTTGAACTTCAAAGAGAGAAGGGTAGCCATGTTAGTCTGTAACTGGAAAAAAAACTTAAACAAATAGTTCTACAGCACCTTAGAGACTAACTGTGACGGGACAGCACTGCCCTGCACTGAAGCTAAGGGAGTTCACCTGGCCCCAGGGGTGGAGTGGACCCCCGCCCCCACAGCCCTGCTGGGCATGCTCAAGAGTGAGGCCTGAGATAAAAGCTGGGGGAAGCAGGCAGTCAGGGATGTAGCCGAAGGGGCAGGAGCACAGGGAAGAGATCCTGGGCTGCCCCAGCCATCCCCGAAGCCAGGCTGACCAGCACCGCCGCCTCAGGAGCTAGGCCTGTGGACATGACCGCCTAGGAGCTGCAACCCTAACAACCGGCCCCAGGACAGAGCCTCAATCGGGGAAGAGGTAGGAAGCAGCCCAGGGAGAGGAAGGACCTCCGGGAGGGCGGCATGTTCCGGCAGGCATCCCTGCCGACCAGGCAATGGACACTTTCACTGCCAAAAGCACCCTGGGCTGGGACCCGGTGGAGTGGGAGGGCCTGGGTCTCCCTACCTCCCCAAAAACCCCTGTAACCTGGCCTCCAGGACTGGGAAACAGGCTGAACTTTATGGACTAGGCCGGAGAGCCGTATTTCCCAAGGGAGGGGCATTGAACTTTGGTGAACCGGCCAAAAGGGTTGTGTGTTCCCAGAGCCAAGGTGAATCTGCTCCGGGTCCAGGGCCTACCCCATCACACTAACAAAAAATGTAAGTGGTATCATGAGCTTTCATGGGCACAACCCACTTCAGATTCATCTGAAGAAGTGGGCTGTACCCACGAAAGCTCATGATACCATTTACATTTTTGATAGTTCTGCAGCACCTTAGAGACTGGGGGGGGGGGGGAAAAAAAAAAAAACAAAGATACAAACACCAGACTTAAGGACCGAATAGTGACTAGTCAACCAGACACCACATGAAACAAGATGTAACAAATCAGGTAGCTGTGGAGACAAAAGTAAACAGTACTGGCACAGTACTGCACCTTAAAATGCCTGTCTCAATCCCTACGTGCAGGATACCCTCTAACAGCTAGGGACAGAAGATGCTGAAGCTTGCAGGCAAAGCTGGGGGCCCACCACTGCCAATCCGAGGCAGCTGAAGGAGCAGAAGCAGCACTGAGGGCTGTAGGGCTTTTCTGTAAGCTGTGGGTACTGTTTTCACATCCTGCCCCCAGGGCCAGGGATTGGGAGGTAGTTTTCCTGTCTGTTCCCCTACTGGGAGGGGGACACGCCTGCCTGGAAAGAAGCTGTTTCAGTGCCTCTGGAACTTAACTCAGAACGTAAAGTGTTAGAGCCAGAGCTGCATTTTGTTCAGGGTTACAAACATTTCAGAGTTATGGACAACCTCTATCCCAGAGGAGTCTAACTTGGAGGTTTTACAGTAGTTCCTATGCGTTCAAATGAATGAAAAAATCAGAGGACATACCCCAAGGCCATTGGTCACCACATAACTGCATTTGAAGGAACAATTCAAAAGATCCCTAGTTAATTTCTGCAGCAGAGCTCCACCAGATCCAAAGGAAACATTTTCAATACTCCATTTACTCTTCTTCATTCCTTCCACAATCTGATAAGAAAAAGACATTCATAAAGGAATGTATTTTAAACTCTGGTTGATAAGTGTCTTTTTCCTTAATCTTTTATTGCACATTTTGAGAAGATGCTCTTTTATAAACAGTCAAGTCAGCTAGCATGCAGGTACAAGAGATATGTAAAATATTGTCATTATCTGGCATGCTATTTGAATTGAGACTTTAGTCAGAGATAATTATAAAATGTTACTGATGGAGAACTGTTATCTGCATTGTAACACACAGTATTAAACACTGACCCCCACCCCCGAGACAAGAGTTACACAGTAATGCAACACTCAGCCACCAAACCCTAAAGCATATTATTTCTTTGCCTAAACTAAATCCTTCATAGTGGCACTCAAGAGCCTTCCAATTGGTGTCAGAATTTGGTCTAACTTCAGATTTCAAAGAACCTCAAGTTGTAAGATGTATTCTGAAACAAAGTAATAATTTCACCCATGAGAGGGGGCTTTGCCTGTCTGAGCAGAACTGCAATAGAGCAATTCTTCCTAAAGATATGCAGCCTAGAATTAGTTGTATTAGAGCAGGGGTCGGCAACCTATGGCTCAGAGAGCCGGATATGGTACTTGAAGCTCAAGCCCAGCCCCCCTGCAGCAGGCAGCCCACACTGGTGCTACAGCAGGCCTGGGCAAAACACCCTCCAATGGCTGGATCAGGCCCACGGAGGCAGCAGGGAGCCCTCAGGCAGACTCCCATGCTTTCCTTCCCCCCCCCCCCCCCCGGGCATGCCCACACAGAAAAGCCACTGTGGGGCCGTTTCTCTCCCCCCCCCCCCCTTACACACTGTGTACTGGCAGGGGAAGCGGGAGTAGTGCCTTATGGGTGCTCCTGCCCCCAGCACAATCCCACAGGCTGGTTCTGGCCAATGGAAGCTGTTTGTTTCAAGAGCAGGCAGTGCGGGAAGCAGCCTCCCATCCCCAGGCTCTTAGTCATGGAGCACATGGCCAAGCAGCCTGTGCTGGGAGGCTCCTGTCAGAGAAACGAGCTGAGGCGAAAGTCCTAGTGTCCCAATCAGATTCTGCCTCTGACACCCCAGGCTCACTCCCAGCCCTCTTTCCCCATCATTCCTATCCCACATAACCCAAACCCGCTGCCCCCCTCCTGAGCTCATACCCCTCCCAGATACTGCACCACAATCCCCTGCCCTAGGTCACAATCCAAACCCCTGGCCAGATACCCACCAGCACCGTGCTCCAGACACCTCTCTCCTGGCCAGACATCTACTCCCACATTGCTTCTGCACCCCTATGAGCATTCTTATATGGTTCTTTGATGACCTTTTGTTCTGAATTTTGTTGTAGTTTGGCTCTTTGGTTTGAAAGGTTGCCAACCCCCATATTAGAGATTTCCAGCATGGTATTTAAGTGATAGAGCATTCATTTTATCCTCTTCTGCAGCCAAAGTTCTTGAGCGATTCTTATTTGGCATATTCAACTGTTTTGCCAACTTTAAGAGTTATCAGGAAAAAATTTACTGCAATCCCATCCACAGACAATTTAGACTTACCATTAATATATCTTCTCATAACACAAGAATCCTTTCGTTCAGAGTCATGATTGATGTACAAGCCCTACCCCAGTGGCCAGAGAAGCTGATTGGTCAAAGACTTGTTTTCCTGAAATGCTCCCTTTGTATGATCTTGGAAAGCACGTTATAACCCAAGTCAACAACTTCCAGTGCTTGGACCTCTAATTACTACTAGCAAGAGAGCGAAAGTTCCAAGTGAGAGGATTCTTCTGTTATGAAAGCACAGTTTAAACATTTACATTACAATTATTTACTCACACAGATATTTCCTAGGCTGAAGTCATGACTGATGAAGTGACAACTAGGCTATTCAGAGAAAGGGAAGGGAAAGAGCTAAAAGAAAAGAGATTAGGGGACAATATGCAGTGTTTTTGTAGCCATGTCTGCCTCAGGATATTAGAGAGAAGGTAAGTGAGGTAATATCTTTTATTGGACTTTGCTGATGAGAGAGATGAGCTTTCCAACTTGCACCATATTTCCCAGACCAGAAGAAGAGCTCAGTGTAAGTGTCAAAGCAAAATACAAGGTGGAACAGATTGTTTAGCATTACTTAACACATTTCAAGGGACCACTGAAGTGGCCAGTTAACAACTCTCTAGACATTGGGGGGGGGAGAGAGGGGGAGGTAGCTGGGGAAGATGTTTAATGAGTTACAGACTTTTGAATGGTCTCTTGTTTAGCATAAGCAATTAACATATTTCAACTTTGTTTTTAACTGTGACACTTTGAGCATGTTTCCCAGATCTGAAGAACTTAGTGTAAGCTCATCTCTCACCAACTTGGTTCAATAAAATATATTATCTCTAATTATGGGAGAAAAGCAGACAAAGATCTGGCACTCCAAAGCAGCAAGATCTTCAAAAGCATTTTCAGGATATTTACTATGCCCAACTTTCCTCAAATGTGTTGGATACCCTTAACCTATGACACGGAAGCCTCAGGGTAGTGATGTCAGAAGAGTTAATCTGGCCTGAGGCCTTGAACCTCAGTCCTACCCTCCCGCCCCCACCCAAACACACACATGGGGCTGGAGTACCAGGGGAGTGAGGTGTCTCAGTTGGGGCCACATCAGTGAGGTTTGGGGGATTTTGGAGGGGTTGTTTTTTTTGCATCTCACTTGTGTGGTCCCTGGCTGAGTTTTCTGTGGGTCAGTGGCACCTGACCAAAAACAGGTTCTCACCCCCCCCAACCCCCCCCATAAATAAAGACAATGCTGAAATGTTGTGTGTTGGAAATAATTTTTTATTTTAAAATCAAGCCTCCAGCTGGCTGCAGCATCATAGCACTCCTGTACTCTGCACGAACCCCAACCCTGAGCCTACCATACATCTGAACCCCCTGCTGAGACCTTCACATCCCCAACCTCCCGCACTCCCCACATCCTCAGTCTTGATCCACAACACTCCTGCACCACCCACACGCCACAAACCTGTGCCCTGAGCCCATCATATTCCCAACATCCCTACCCTAAGCCCCTCATACAACCCAAACTCCTGCACCCCCACATCCACAAGCCTGAAGCTTGCTCAGCACCCCAATCCTCCACCTGACCCCAAAACTCTCCAACCTGGAGCCCCCTCCAGCCAGCATGCCCTTATCCACCTCCTCCTGCATCCAAATCCTCTCCCAGAGCTTGCACCTCTCACCCCTTTCCACACCCAAATCCCTCAATCCCACCCCAGAGCGCACACCCTGTCTCCACCTCGTGAGAGTAAGAAGGGCTGCGGAGGGGCCTCAAGGAAGGGGTGGGGTCTTGGGATAGGGGTGAGGTAGATCTAGGCTTGCCCTGACATTTAAAAAGTGATCTTGGATGTAAAAAGGTTGGAGACCACTGGGGTAGACACTGTTACTTGCATCAACCATTACTGGCTTCCAGCAGCTGGTATAGGCAGAAAATATTGGATCTCCTGGGCCTGGTGTGGGGGGAGAAGAGACTGTGCAGGCACAGCTCAGAACCAGCCCTGGAAACATGAACATCTGTGAGCAGATTGCTCTGGGGAGGTAGAAGGGCTACAATGATCAGCAGTTGCGCCATATGGAAGCCCAGGAGCTACAGCAGGCATACCGGAAGACCCACAACTGATCTGTTTTTATCCTTAGCAGAGACTCCACCCACACCAGCACTATGGATACCCCCCAAGGAGCCCAATTTATAGCCAGTCCCACCAACTGAACACAGGCAAGCCCAATGCAGGGGAAGGAACCATGGATAATTTAAAAGTTATAGGGATCACCTTTCTCAAAAAACAAGTCTTGATTTCTCATTTACTCATACTAGAAGAGGTAGTGATTGGTATAGCCAAGAAAGGATGTAGCCATTCTTTTACAAAGTAATTTCAGGAACCAACTAGAGAGAGAGAGAGAGAAGACTGTGGTATTGGCCTATATGACACACTTTCCCAGAACCTGAACAAAGACATGAACTGTTATAGTCAACAACAGCATGATATCAGAAGCTAAGTATGGGACACAACCCACTCTAGCCTCATTTAGCACAGGCACTATAATTGACAGGTGTCCCCCCCCCCCCTTCCTTCCCCTCCCCATTTTTGCTTTAAATGTGTGCACACGCGCGTGCACACCCCCACCCCTTTTTGGGGTCAGGGGCTGCTGACCCACAGAAAGATTAATTGGGGGCAACACACAAATGAGAAGGAAGAAAAAGGCTTGCCTGGATCCAGCCCGAGGCTCATAGCTCCCCTCCCCACCCAATGCTGGGGATCCCACATTAGCGATCCAGCCCTCCCGCCCCTGCCACTCCACCGCAGGGCTGGAGTACACAAAATCTACTAGCTTCCGCCTAGGCTCTGGTGTGTGAGGAGGGGAATTTCAGAAGTGTCTTTCTGCTTCTCAGTCAGGAAGGCACATCAGTGAAGTGTTTTTTTCCCCCCTTTTGCATCACACTACTGTGTGACCCCCTCCCCCAACTGATTTTTATATGGGTCAGTGGCCCCCAACCCAAAAAAGGTTCCCCATCCTTGAGCTAAAACCACCACCACCTGGAAAAAACAGTGCCAGTATTCAGTGTCATTGCTTTATGCTACTAGAATCATGCAACCAAACTGTTCCTACCTCATTTCCCCTTCCTCTGCTGGGCCATACTAACTAGGGATACACAATCCTGTTTAATTAGTTAACCTGTTAAACATTAAATGGGGCGGGCAGGGGATGCTCCAGCCTGTGTCGGCTGGGAGCCAGTAGTCCTGGGTGGGGGCCTGGCAGTGCTGGACCAGCTCTTCACTTGTGACTGGCCGCAGGCAGTGGGCTACTCCGTAAGTACTTATTAATAGTTACCCGTTAACATCCCTAATACTGATCATGGCTGGTGCTGAGTTGTGCACAACCACAAGCAGAAGTGAGAATGCCGTGCTAACAACTTTTGGGGAGCAAGTTCAGCAGCTTAAGTTTCGCTTTCCTTAATGAACGCACGAACAATAGTACCTCTGTTTATTTTATTTGCAGCTGCTGCCATTGTGGCCTTCAGGTTCTCCTCCTCCACCGCCGCAGAATGCTTGAGTCAGACAAGGAGGAGAAAGATGATGTCTCAGGCTGACACGCTCCAAGAGATCCTGTAAGCCAGTGCAGCACTGAACAATGGGCACAGGGCCTGGAAGATCACCACTGCCTGCCACATGGAGACGGCTACACTGGCGAAAGCTGCAGAAAATGGACAGGGACGTGCAACAGGACATACTGGGACTTATCAGGAAGCAAACAGAGGTGCTGCAGACTCAGGTGGACCTGCTGGTTCAACAATTCTGTGCTCACCTCCCTCTGCAAATTCAATATTGAGACCTCCCCATTGCCCCACTCAACATTCTACATGGCATCAGGGCTCACTGAAGTACTCCTACCACTCCCCCGGGGGCATGGAAGACAATCATACACACAGTGTGTGGGTTTAACAGGCCAGTGTATGTGCAGCTGGAATGGACATGACTGTTCTCTTCCCTAATAAATTGAGAACAGAACTTAATAACATTTCAAACTTAGTAACTGCCTGTTTTTTGTATAGATTGTTACCGAATGGAGGAGTTCTATTTTTTTTAGAACATAATTAAGACTGATTTTTTCCATGGAGGTTACAACTTCCAGTGACTGCCAGGAGTTCAATCCACAGCAGCTGGGAGCTGTTGTGTCCCCCCCCGCACCCTGCGAACAGTGGTGAGACCTCAACTGAACTCCCCATTTTGCCATGGATATGTTTAAGTAAAAATCATGGACAGGTCATGGAATCTGAATTTCTCTTAGCAGCACAGCTCTGTTGAATTATTCTGATATTCTTACACCTGGCCATTCAAAAAAAAATTCAGCAGACTGCCATTCCACCTGCACCCCAGCAAAAACTTTTCTCCCATTGCTTCACAGATATTATATAGAACACAGGAGGCAGCTATAATCACTGGGATATTTTTCTCACTAAAGTCCAATCTTGTGAGTAAGCACCACTAGCAATCCTTTAAAGGAGCACAAGTACATTCAATTGACATTCTACACCTGCTGAGGTGGCAGCTGAAGTATATGTTGCTCTTCACATGTCTGGCTTTACAAGCCATAGGAGCAAGGGGATGCTGGGCTCCCAAAGATCACTGTTAGGATTTAAAATGGTGCCAATGGTAATCTGCCGGTGGGGGAAAGAAAACCCTCACTTGCAGCTTTTTGAAGAGTCCTCTGTTCTTAAAGATGTAGGCATCGTGCATCCTTCTTTACCAGCCCACACTGATATCGTTAAAGCATCCTCAGTGATTCACCAATGCTTACATTACATAGAAAAGTAGCCCTTTCCTTTGATGTACTCTGTGGCAAGGTGGTCTCATGTCAAAATAGGAATGTGTATGTCATCTAACACCCCACTGGAAATGGGTGACAGGAGAGGGATCACAATGATTCCCTGTTGTGTTCCCTCCCTCTGGGGCATTTGGTATTAGCCGCTGGCGGCAGACAGAATACTGAGCTAGACGGATCGCTGGTCTGACCCAGTATGGCCATTCTTATGTTCACTGCAATTTGGGAATCTCACTGCTGCAAATCCATCTACTATGCCCTGCACGTTGCCAACAGTCAGTCTTGCATAGCAGAAGGCAATTAATGACCGTGCACATATTGTGAGACAACAGCCCCCCCCATGGTGGATTTCCTGACTCCAAATGGATTCGACTGTCCTGCACAATCACCACTTGCTTTTCTACCGTCCTTACAGCTCTCATTTTGGTGCTACTGTGCTGAAAGGCTAAGGCGAGTTAACACACAGATCCAGGTACATGGCCTTGTGCATCTGAAAATTCGAATGTCATGGCTCGTCATCCCAAACCTTCTGAGGAGATCATCCCACCAGACACTGTTAGTTTCTCTGGCCCAGAACAAGTGCTCCGGCACCTGCAGCTGCTCCATGAATGCCACCAACTACCTTGAAATGCTTTTCACTGTCTGCTCTCCAAAGAAGCATCACGTCTATTCTTTTGGCTCTGCTAATACTGGAGGATCACACGCCCCATGTTTGCAACATTCAGGACAACAGTGCAGAGCTGTGCAGGCTACATTTTTCTTTTAGATATGGCCAAAAGCAAGGATGACTGTGGGTTTGTGGGATTTTGAAAATGTGGCACAAAAAAATTATGACAGATATTATGGGATGGAGAATAATGCATTATGGGAAGTTGACCCCATGTTCCTAGTTATCCCTGCCCAACTTGTTTTAGCTCCATTGTGCATTGCCAAAAGTTCCTAAAAGGCTGTGTGCTAGAAGGTGGAGAGTTGCACTGCAGGGTGCCTACCCATGATGCACCATATTCTGCATTTACATAAGTGTGCCTGATGACCACACACCACTGACACAAGGAGCCAAGCATGCACATACACAAGCGACGTACTAACTCACTCTCTCAGCTGTTTACCAACATCATTTGAGTCCATATAAGTTTGTAGTATAGACATGTCAACAGTTGAGAAGGGAACCATCCACATAGAGGAGTACAAAAGTATTTGAGTTTATCCACATTCTAGACTTACTCTTACAGGATAATTTTAAGACCTAAAGCCATGACAGGAAAGCCAACAGGTATCAGTATAGGAAAAGGCAGCATAAATAGCACAGTGCTTGAGATTAACTTCAAGGTTACGCTGCAGACTTCTTCCCATCAGGTTTTTAGGGGCAACCTCTCTAACATACACATCTCTAAAGCATTTCCAGTAGACAGATTCCTCAAACTAACAAGGAGAAAGGAACATCAGACCTCCCTGTAGTACTTCCATCGAATGAAATCCTTGAGGCATCTTGAACATTTCTCTTATGTTCTTAAGATTTTTAGATGTTTAGAACATAAGAATGGCCGTACTGGGTCAGACCAAAGGTCCATCTAGCCCAGTAGCCTGTCTGCCGACAGTGGCCAGCACCAGGTGCCCCAGAGAGGGTGGACCGAAGACAATGATCAAGCGATTTGTCTCCTGCCATCCTTCTCCAGCCTCTGACAAACAGAGGCCAGGGACACCATTTCTATCCCCCGGCTAATAGCCTTTTATGGACCTAACCTCCATGAAATTATCTAGCTTCTCTTTAAACTCTGTTATAGTCCTAGCCTTCACAGTCTCCTCTGGCAAGGAGTTCCACAGGTTGACTATGTGCTGTGTGAAGAACTTTTATTAGTTTTAAACCTGCTACTCGTTAACTTCATTTGGTGTCCTCTAGTTCTTCTATTATGGGAACTAACTTTTCTTTATTCACCCTCTCCACACCACTCATGATTTTATAGACCTCTATCATATCCCCCCCTCAGTCTTCAGTTTAGAAAAGAGGAAAGTCCCAGTCGTTTTAACCTCTCTTCATATGGGACCCATTCCAAACCCCTAATCATTTTAGTTGCCCTTTTCTGAACCCTTTCCAAGGCCAAAATATCTTTGAGGTGAGGAGACATCTGTACACAGTATTCAAGATATGGGCGTACCATAGTTTTATACAGGGGCAGTAAGATATTCTGTGTCTTATTTTCTATCCCTTTCTTAATTCCTAGCATCCTATTTGCCTTTTTGACCGCTGCTGCACACTGTGTGGAAGTTTTCAGAGAACTATCCACGATAACGCCAAGATCTCTTTCCTGATTTGCATAGACAAATTAGCCCCCATCATACTGTACGTATAGTTGGCGTTATTTTTCCCAATGTGCATTACTTTACACTTATCCACATTAAATTTCATTTGCCATTTTGTTGCCCAATCACTCAGTTTGGTGAGATCTTTTTGGAGTCCCTCACAGTCTGCTTCTGTCTTGACCATCCCAAACAGTTTGGTATCATCCGCAAACTTTACCACCTCACTGTTTACCCCTTTCTCCAGATCATTTATGAATAAGTTGAACAGGACTGGTCCCAGGACTGACCCTTGGGGGACACCACTAGTTACCCCTCTCCATTCTGAAAATTTACCATTTATTCCTACCCTTTGTTTCCTGTCTTTCAACCAGTTCTCAATTCATGAAAGGACCTTCCCTCTTATCCCATGGCCATGTAATTTACACAAGAGCCTTTGGTGAGGGACCTTGTCAAAGGCTTTCTGAAAATTTAAGTACACTATATCTACTGGATCCCCTTGTCTTTGTGTTTGTTAACCCCTTCAAAGAACTCTAATAGATTAGTAAGACATGATTTCCCTTTACAGAAACCATGTTGACTTTTGTCCAACAAATTATGTTCTTCTACGTGCCTCACAATTTTATTCTTTACTATTGTTTCGACTAATTTGCCCGGTACTGAAGTTAGACTTACCGGTCTGTAATTGCCCGGATCGCCTCTAGAGCCCTTTTTAAATATCGGTGTCACGTTAGCTACCTTCCAGTCATTAGGTACGGAAGCCGATTTAAAAGATAGGTTACCAACCACAGATAACAGTTCCGCAATTTCCCATTTGAGTTCTTTTAGAACCCTTGGATGAATGCCATCTGGTTCTGGAGATTTGTTAACATTAAGTTTTTCTATTTGTTCCAAAACCTCCTCTAATGACACTTCAATCTGGGACAATTCCTCAGATTCATCATCCACAAAGGACGGTGCAGATTTGGGAATCTCCCTAACATCCTCAGCCATGAAGACTGAAGCAAAGAACTCATTTAGTTTCTCCGTAATGGCTTTATCGTCCTTGATTGCTCCTTTTATATCTCGATCGTCTAGGGGACCCACTGGTTTTTTAGCAGGCTTCCTGCTTCTAATGTACTTAAACACTGTCAAATAAGTGTAAAAATGTAATAAGAAAAGCAAAAAAAATTGAGGAACAGCTAGCCAAAAACGCAAAAAGAAACAACAAAGTGTTTTTTATGTTAATTTCTATTTATCTCACTAGGATTGGACTTCCACTTCTTAAAAGATGCCTTTTTGTCCCTCACTGCTTCTTTTACATGGTGGTTAAGCCATGGTGACTCTTTTTTAGGTCTCTTGCTATGTTTTTTAATTTGGGGTATACATTTAAGTTGGGCCTCTATTATGGTGTCTTTAAAAAGTTTCCATGCAGCTTGCAGGGATTTGGCTCTAGTAACTGTGCCTTTTAACTTCTGTTTAACTCACCTCCTCATTTTTGTGTAATTCCCCTTTTTGAAATTAAAAGCTAGAGTGCTGGATTGCTGAGGTGTTCTTCCCACTACAGGAATGTTAAATGTTATTATATTATGGTCACTATTCCCAAGCGGTCCTGTAATGGTTATCTCCTGGACCTGATCCTGTGCTCCACTCAGGACTAAATCGAGAATTGCCTCTCTCCAGCTGCTCCAAGAAGCAATCATTTAAGCCATTGAGAAATTTTATCTCTGCTTCTCTTCCTGAGGTGACATGTATCCAGTCAATATAGGGATAATTAAAATCCCCCATTATTATAGAGTTCTTTATTTTGGTAGCCTCTCTAATCTCCCTCAGCATTTCAATGTCAGTATCACTGTCCTGGTCAGGTTGTTGATAATATAGCCCTACTATCCATAGCGATTCTATTGAACATGTTGATTCATTTAATATTTTTATTTCATTTGATTCTACATTATCTTTCACATACAGTGCCACTCCACCACCCACATGGCCTGCTCTATCCTTCCGATATATTTTATATCCCGGTATGATTGTGTCCCACAGATTTTCCTCACACCACCAGGTTTCAGTGATGCCTATTATGTCAATCTCCTTCTTTAATATGAGGTACTCTAGTTCACCCATCTTATTAGTCAGACTCCTAGCATTTGTGTAGAATCACTTTTAAAAATTTGCCACTGCTTATTTGTCTGCCCTTCCCTGATGCATTGGATTCCTTTATATACGGTTGTCTGTCTGCTCTGGCCCATGGTTTGTCCTCTCCCCTCCTCTCTTTCTGACTACAGCTTAGAGAATCTCTATCAGCGGATTCTCCTCTAAGAGAAGTCTCCATCCAATTTATGTGCATCTCCGCACCAATCGGCTTTCCCCCATCTCTTAGTTTAAAAACTGCTCTATGGCCTTTTAATGTTTAGTGCCAGCAGTCTGGTTCCACCCTGGTTTAGGTGGAGCCCATCCTTCCTGTATAGGCTCCCCCTCTCCCAAAAGTGTCCCCAGTTCCTAATAAATCTAAACCCCTCTTCCCTACACCACTGTCTCATCCACGCATTGAGATTCTGAAGCTCTGCCTGCCTACCTGGCCCTGCGCGTGGAACTGGAAGCATTTCCGAGAATGCCACCATAGAGGTCCTGGATTTCAGTCTCTTTCCCAGCAACCTAAATTTGGCCTCCAGGACATCTCTCCTACCCTTCCCTATGTCATTGGTACCTACATGTACCACGACCAGCGGCTCCTCCCCAGCACTACACATAAGTCTATCTAGATGCCTCGAGAGATCCGCAACCTTCGCACCAGGCAGGCAAGTGACCATACAATTCTCCCAGTCATCACAAACCCAGCTGTCTATGTTTCTAACGATCAAATCACCCACTACTAACACCTGCCTCTTCCTAACCACTGGCGTTCCCTCCCCCTCAGAGGTTAAAATCAGTAAGATTTTTAGATACAACAAACTTCTTATCTTCTGGCACAAAGGACTACGAAGTAATGTTCAAATCAGAGTCCCCTAGAGAAGAGTATGAACAGAGGGGAATCTCCTTCCTTCGGGGATTAGTGGCTTTCCTAGAAGCCATTTGTAGAAGGGGAGCCTGAGAAGGACAGCTAGATCTGAAGAAGTGTCGGGAATAACTGAAGGAGACAAGGAAGAAGAGATGTTCAGCAGACTCTCTTCTAGGGATGCAAAATCCCATTTAACCAGTTAAATCGGGGTGGCCAACCGCAGCTTTCAAGCAGCATGCAGCTCTTTGCTTAAAGAAATGCTGCTCTTGCTGGTTCTGTGCCATGCACCCGGACTGCCCACAGCCGGCTGCTCTGTGCATGTGCCCCAGCGCCTGGGAGGGAGAAGTGCGCGGCGGCCGCTCTGGGACCTGGTTTATACTCCTCAAAAAGTAAGGAGTACAGGATCTTTCGAGAAAGCCTGCCATTTTCAACAGAACCATGTCTAGACTGCAATTTTACTTTCAAAATGGTGCTTGTTCAAAAGAGCACCATTACGTGAGTATGCAAATGAAGCACAGGATATTTAAATCCCTGCTTCATTTGCAATTTCGAAGTGTCTAATTTGCATCTCTGTCGAAAGAGGGATGTAGTCTAGAGACAGACTTACTGTCCATGGCATCCCTGGATGGCAAGCCTTCTCATGCTGTGGACACACTCCTCGATTACCTCAGCTATGAGCAAAAATCTTCGCGTGAAAAACTGGCTTCTGCCAATCCACCCTCCTATCTTGAGGAACCTCCACTGTTCAGAATGGCCTTGCGTGCATGCATGTGCAAAAAAGCTCTGATTCTATCACTGACTCTTCTGCTGAGTTCCACATTTGGTGCTTGCAGAGAAGAGGAGGAGGGAGAAGGAATTACTTCCATCAAAAACCTCAAGGTTTGCAGCCTTTCCGCAGAGCGATGACACACAGAGGAGTTTCTCATTGTGGTTGAGGCAGCAAGACAAAGGTCACGTTGTACTCTTCAGTTCATACAGAGGGAACAATTCAGGTGTCATATTTTGACTAGCTATGGGTTCTCAAACTTCACTGCACTATGACCCCATTCTGACAGGAAAAGTTATATGATGCTTGGGGAGGTGTGGCCCGGGAGCGCCGCACAAGGCCTGATCCTGATCCCTTCCATTCTGGGTGGGTTGAAGCCAAAGCCTAAGCCCCTGTGCCCTTGGGAGGGGGCCAAAGCCAAAAGGCTTCAGCACCAGGTGGGCAGGACTATAACTTGAGCTGCATTATCCAGGTTTTGGGCCCCAAGAGTGGAGCTTGAGCTTTGCCTTAAGCCCAGCAAGTTGAATGCCAGCCGTGGCAACCCCATTAAAACAAGGTCACAAACCACGTGGGGTCCCACAGTTTGAGAGCTGTTGAGCTAATAATTTCTATTGTAGGTGTGGATAATCCATCAGTCATGATCCCAAACTAGAGGATTCTCTAGTATGAGAATTTAAAGATGGCTGGAAATTGAATGTTCAAAGCTCATCTCCAGAAGGTCTAGTAGATTTTGCAGTTAGCAGACTGGAATGATTTAAAAGTAAAAATGTCAAAATAAGAAGCAGAAGCCAAAAAAAAAAAAAAGTTTCTTACCTGGGCTAGCAGTACTCCCTATTAAAACAGAATTTTAAAGAACAGTTTACACTTTCTGCTGTTTCTTTGTTTCAGTTTCATCTAGTTTGGACAGTGAACTAGACTGAACAGTTCATTTCTCATTCCAGGTTTTCATGTCATACCTATTACAATAGTACCTGGTACATGACAGTTACACTGGAGATTTCAACATTGATGTTGAATTAAAAATTAAAACAAACTTTCAAGGCGTTTAAAAGAAAAAAGTCACCATAAGTGTTTATTTACAGATAAAAATAATGGAAAACCATTTAAAATGTTTTATTCTGCATGAAATCTACATTTTATATGCAAAATATGTGAAAACAATCCCAGCACTGATATCCTCTACATCAGCATGGGCGGTCTGGTGTTATTGGAACAACCGGAGTAACAATGCCTTTTGTAGTAAGTAAAAACTTCTCTCTTTTATGCCAAGTGGTTATGACTATTTTCAGAGGTAATGCTGTTCTGCTAAAAGGCTTTTGGAAGGTGGGTGGGGTGGGGGAAAATTAATGCATATATTTTTATATCCTACTTTTTCAGAATCTAAATGGAAAAGTAATTTAATATAGACTTACCCCTTTTGCCCATTTCCTCTCACATCAGGTATTAGAAATAGCTTTTCCTGTCCTATTTACACCTGACAGCACAAAACTATATCCATATCTGAAACGACAAGGTCCCTTCCCTTTCCCCATACATATATACTTTAAAGACTAATCATAATTTTGAGATAAAATTCTCGGAGGCAACAATTAGTGTCATATTATTCTATCAGGTTCAGGAAAAGTCTTATCAGAAGCTCACTTGCCTTTCCTCTGGAAAGGCTCTGAATTTAGTGGGCCAAATTCACTGCTAGTATAGCTCCATCAGAAGACAATGGAGTCAAAACAGCTCAATATATTTCTAACTCACAGCTGAATTCTGTTTGAAGAGTTGTTTTTAAAAAAAAAAAAAAAAAGTGATTTGTCTCCAAGAACAGATACTGAAAAAAAAGTTTACCAATCAGATAATGTTACCAAGTGTTCAACAGTTGTGTAATAAAGCAAGACTATCCAAATTCAATTATTTCAGGCTTGCGGTTGTTAACACAGATGTGCATTATATATCAAGATCATCATCAAATCACTGTTTCTAATCAAACCAACCAAGAAAACCAGACTTGCTTTTCAGGGCTGTCATAGCACGAGTTTGCTGTGCAATGAAAAACATTTAGCAATCTTCCCACCAACAACTGCATTACTTGATATCCCAACTGCAGCACAACTCACTAGCATCCCCTGAGGATCTGGTAGTGACATGTCAACACTTTTGTATCTTTATTGTTTGGGTTCATGGATCTCAGATTATACATGCAAATAGTTAATCAAACTGAACAGACAGATGACGACTTCTACCAGTGTAGAATTGCTTTACACCAACTTCTGAGGTCTAGTTTCCCTAGTCCTTCATTCACAAGAACATAACATAAGAACGGCCATACTGGGTCAGACCAAAGGTCCATCTAGCCCAGTAGCCTGTCTGCCGACAGTGGCCAGCACCAGGTGGCCCAAATGGGGTGGACCAAAGACAAATATCAAGTGATTTGTCTCATGCCATCCATCTCCAGCCTCTGACAAACAGAGGCCAGGGACACCATTTCTATCCCCTGGCTAATAGCCTTTTATGGACCTAACCTCCATGAAATTATCTAGCTTCTCTTTAAACTCTGTTATAGTCCTAGCCTTCACAGCCTCCTCTGGCAAGGAGTTCCACAGGCTGACTATGCGCTGTGTGAAGAAGAACTTTCTTTTATTATAGTTTTAAACCTGCTACAAGGATACAAAGCTGCTCAGATCAGATGAACAGGGGCTCCTGTGGGTACTTCCAATATCTAAGAGGTTTCACTGAACTGAGTATTTCCTAATTAATTACTTTGTATCACTACATCAGTATGTATCCAGGTGAAGACTGCACAATACTGTATTTTCAAAGCAAAAAGACATCTTGTGGTGGCCTGACCCTTAACATCAAGTAACTGATGGAAGTGCAGAAATATCAATAGCCAATCCTGCTCTGCAGTTGCTTCCACCAGAGTTTCCAGGGGATAATAAAAGCTTTGGCTTCTACCTTGCTGAAAGTACTTTTATCAGTAAGAAGTTATGTATTAATTTATCATAACATTAGGCACCACCAGTTAAATGCAGTATAATTTTATATAAAAACATGGATGACTCAATTGTTCTCATTAAACTGGCTTCAAGACACCTCCCCCACCATATTGTATGCTCATGGTTTGTAGACACTTTTGCATTTGTTCTCAAAAGTATCTTTCAAAAGACAAAAGTATTCCTTGAAAGTTTGAATGCAGCAATCATATTTAAGATTTACAATCTAACAATCCAAACTAGTTAATTATTACTATCACCACAGCACAAGTCATGACTGGCAGACTAGAGACATAGATCTCTTCACAGAGCTTAATCTTAGTTTGAACCTGGGAAGGATTAAACTAAACAATTAGGTGATGTGGGAGAGTAAAAGTTGCAACAGTGAGATTAGGAAATATATTTTAGGTTATGTATTTCTTTAAATTCCCCATGTGATTTTAATAAATTAATTGTATATATTTGGGTTTGTAGGCAATGTCCAGAATGAAGGCCAGGAATGGGCCAATAAAGAAACATTAACACCTGATTTGTTGTTAACAGACTCCAGATTAAAGGAGGACACAGCTAATTTCATCTGACATACTAACAAAATCCATACCTCTTGCAGCGTGTTGATATCCACACCATCCCCCTGAATAACTCTGATATAAGGGGGCAACACCTTGTAGCCTTTTGCATTTTCTACAACAGGGAACTTCCTTCCTAAAATTTCCAGTACCTGTGGAAAACAAAATAGAAACAATTTGGTTTTTATTTCTCCCACTCTAGCAAAGTTAAACACCAAATCCGTTAAACATTATTGAATTCATTTTTGTTAGCATTTTGAGAACATGTTGTGATGCAGAAAGATTCAAAGCAAAGCCATGTTGCATTCTCAATACTGCAGGCATTGTGTAGGATAGCTTTGAAAAAAAATGGCTTAAGAAACAATATAGTCTGTATAGTCATGTGGCTAAAGAGGACTAATCACACTCAAACACCAGTCTTCATGCTTATTTACAAATGAGCTGCTAGATTCTCCTCACTAGATCAGCCCTGAATATTATTTACGCTCCCTCTCCCCCCCCTCCCCGCCCCGAACCCTCACTTTAAAAAAAAAAACCCACAATGCAAACAGTAGATGGGCCCTTCATGTTCCTTGGATTTCTTAGCACCCTATGCCTTGTGGAATAAGGATTGCTGTCTGAAGTCTCAGTTTAAAAGAGCAATACTCAATATTTAGATCTTGACTGTTTTCCTAGTTCTGAGAAACAGAGGTGAAGCAAAGTTCCTATGGTGATGTGACACTTACCACAGAGGAAGTAAAAAAAAGTAGTGATCAGGCAGATGAAATTTGTATTTTTCAAGTAGATAGTTTTTATAAATCTCAATGCATTAGCTAACAATACCATTCCATTAGAGTAAGTTATCTACATGTGAGTGTGTGTTCTAAATAATTTTATAATTTTTGGGTGTCACTCTACAGTTCTATCTGATGAAGTGGCTGATAAAAAGCAAGTGTATCTGGTTTAATGCAAGTTTCACAGTGTTTGGAGCTTTTTTGTACTTGTAGCATGTGTAATTCTTTGCTTCAACGTTAAGGAATTGCATTTTCAGCCTTTTCTTAAATGGTGAGAAATTACTTTAGCTTGGCATTTGGTTAATGCTTAGTTAGCTCCTTATTGTTAAATGCTGACACTAATTTATTTTTATATATAATTACACACACACACACACACACACACACACACACACAAATAATGTGATGCAGAAAGATTCGATACAACTGAGCATTTATTAGCTACCTGAGGAACAGTATATACTAACTGATCTTGCAGAGTTCTGTAAGATCCATACAAATACATCATTAAAAGCCATTGTTTGGGTTCCTTGTAAGCAGATGACTAACTGGCTTCGTAAAAACCAAGACATTTGGAACATGGAACAGTGTTTCTTTAGATAAAGTTAGAGATACATTTTTAGACTGATCCCACATGAAGTAGCTCAGTGCAGCAACAGTTTTAGATCATCAATAATACAGTTCCCAAATGTGTTGGACAGCCATTTCAGAATTCTACAGGATTCTATTAGGAAGGATTGTTTTTAAAGTATTACCTTTAACACAGTGTCAAGAGGATTTCCAGAATCTGGTCTAACAATCAGTGGTGCTTCTGGACTTCTGGTGACAATTAAATGCCTTAAGTCCTCACCCCATATTTTTTCACAAGCATTGTAGATGTCATAGCTGTCACTGACCACAGATACAGGCACTGAAGAAAACTGTGTCACTATGTGTTCAAAAGCATCTTTTTCATGGTCTTTCCCCCAAGCAGTTATGGTACTGGGGGGGGAGGGGGGAAAAAAATCAGTTGAATATCTGTATTAACTGAAGTTGAGCCAGCCAAAACACACATTTTGTATTTTTCTATATTTAAATGGTATTCTATAACTAAAGCCAATGATAATGCAAAATGACCCAGTCCTTTAAATATCTTCAAGCATAAATGTATTGCTGCAAATAAATTAAAAGCTGGTACACAGTATGTGTAGATACTAGCCCGTACAAAGACTGCAGAGGCTTATCTGCTTCCTTATGTAGAGTGAAGCAAGCATTTCTACATGCAAAGAAAGGATATATAGAAATAGTTGTTAACATTAGAAACTAAGAAATTCAGCAAAGGTTTCAAACAAACTGGGGGATGACATCTTACCTGTGTTCAGCAGCTGGAATAGAGTATCCTGGAACAGGGTCTTTCGTTCCATAGTACTTTTTAATTAAAGCAATTCCTGCTACTGTGTCGGTTCCTTTAAAGTTTACCAAGTGAGCAGATGCTCCTATTCCTGCTGTCTGAGAAACAGTGACATGACTTTGAGTTACAGTGCCAAATCATGAAACCCAATCATCAAAGTATTGTACAGAGTTAGTTTAATACAGCAAAGCACTTGTTTAATTCTAGTTTCTCCTCTATTTAGTTTAACAATCTTACACTATCCAGAAGACTTCCATAAAGAGGAAAGCTCTCCAGGTCATGATAGTTAAGTCAAGTTCTTAGGAAAGTATTCTGAACACATACTGCGCCACAATATCCAGACTGTCAAAACATTACAAGACATCAAAGTGTCACAGAGTCAAAATGTATTTGTGCGAAGATACTAAAAATTCTTGGCTATACACTTTAAAATAGAACTAGACTTCTCAAGCCATTGAGCAATTAGTGTTACCTCTTGCGAAGAAACTCCTCTGTAGCCAAAGTCATGCAGTTTGTACTCCAGCCCTTTTAAGCTGCCAGATGTCTCTAGCAAATATTTTGCTAAAATTTTCTTCTGCTCCCTGGAATTTGTGGCCACTGTGATTGGATACCATGACTGAACAAGAATAGTCTACAAAAACAACAAAAAAACCCAAACAAAAACAAAATCACTATTATCAGGTGCACATAAATGAAACATGTTTGGTCAAGACTCAAAAAATCCCTCTTGGCAATTAGCCAAACACAACAGGGATTACTGGCAATAAGCCAAGGGGAAATACATATGGGCACTGCAAAGACTAAACAAATTAAGTATAGTAAATGGTGTCAATATGGGCCCAAATGACTTACTAGGAGAGTACTATCACATCACTCCCCCTTTTTATTCCTATCTGTTTACTTAAAACTAATTTTTAGAAGTGATGCCAAAAATTCAGGCAAACTATTTTGAATATAGTCAATGAGTCCCATTTAGTTTCAACAACACACAAAAGTCAATCCCCACACCACATATGAGCACTGTTGTGCATGTCACCCATTTATTAAATAAGCTTAATCATACATGAGTTCTGCAGCAGGCTTCAAGAGAGACAGATCTTTTGAAAGCAGAAACCATCTGGTTCCAGAGACCTTACCCTAAACCAAGCAGAATGATTGTTAATCCAGTCTTCATTTTTTCATGAAAACTTAATTTTTAAAGACTGACCTCAACCCAGTTTGTGAGCCAATAGCACTCTGGATCTGTGTTTTCTACTGTGAAGAGTACGTTTCCTCTGGGAATGACAGAGCCTTCAGGAACAGCCTTTACTTCTATTGGAAGATGTCCTTCATATTTCTGTAAGAGAAATTAATAATGGCATTAGTTGGTAGGAACAACTGGACCAGCCATGCTTCCATTAATCAGACTTTATATTTGCTAAAAAGTAAGTATTTACAATTAAACTGAACGTTTGAAAACAAAGCCCCCACACAAATGCACCAAAGTCTATTGGTTTAAAAGGGTACCAATTCCACAAAACAAATAACCATGTTCCTCCAAAGGGTATTTAACAACCTTTGAACACACTCATTTAAGGAAACCATGCTGCTGTCTGTATCACTCAATTTTCTGTGGTGTTTTAATCTTGATGTATGGCAGATGACCTAAACTTTTTCTAAATGGTCTCATTATGTTTTGATACCGGCATTTGTTTTAGGAGGAATAAACTTTAAATGGGATTCTACTCTATCCACTGACTACGGAATCTAGACTCCCAATATTTTATTTTGAATTTCAAAGCAACTGTTAACGTTAGCTTTGATGCTTGAAATATTCGACACACTGTAATATGATGCAGCAGCCTGTTTGCAACAGAATAAGTTATGAGACAACAACCCTAACACAACTATTATAAGCTAGTGAAACAGCATGATTAGCTAAACTGACAGGTAGCAGCTTGAGTAGATCCAAAGGAATATGCCTTAGGAGTCTTTCAATAAAGCATACAAATTGCTGCTTCAACAGCTTCAGGTACTATATTGATTAATAGATGACTTTCATTCAGAATTTCAGAAGTATTTTTACATGGCGACACATCCAAGAAATCTAGGTTAAAAAATTTTTTAAAAAACCACACACAACCACTGGAGTTTTAGAAGCATCTTTGAGCCCATCCCTGTTTAAAAGAGCCTTTTGTGTGTGTGTGTGTGTGTGTGTGTGTGTGTGCGCGCGCACACACATGCACACCCCCCCCCCCAAGGAATCAGTTAACCAGACAGACCAAAGATGACCGAGACACTTCCCAAGACAGAAAGCTGGTAATGACCATTCAACAATAAGGCTTTAATGTATTTAAAGATCAGTCAATGCTATTAAAAAGGAGCAAAGCTTAAGGAGGAAAAAGGAATCCATGTTAGGGATCTGAAGGACTAGTCAATTATCCGATAAGCAAATGCTGACTCCGGGCTCCATGCGGCACTGCCGCTTTAAAACGCCATGGGGAGCCTCTCCGCAGAACTTTTGCCTTTGAAGTATAGCAACAGCCCTAAGGCTACACTTTGAAGGCTGAAATGCCCTTATCGACTAATCAAATGGTCAATGCAAATTGCATTGACTATTTGATAAGCCAAATAATCAACATTTTACATCCCTAATCCATGTGATTAGATAATAAAATAGGGTTCAGTTCTCTTCAGGAGAAGTAATGTGGGAAAAACCTAGAAATATATTCAAAGGATCTATGAACAGAAGTAGATAAACACACATGCACACCCTTATAGCACTCCTGATTTACTGGTAAAATGTTACCTACTTTACACTTCGTAAAAATTGAGAACTTCCATTCTGATTGTCTGTTTTAATTGCCAGAGGACATCTAGGCACCCTAATATCTTCTTGCTCACGTGCCATCAAATACCTCAGTCACGATCATTAACGGAATATAAAATGCCATGTAAAATACTTTAATCTATCATACAAATTGGCAACACAGCAAGCTTCGGTGAGTGGAAACCCATGAGATGAGCATAAGTATCATTTAACTGCAACGGCTGACACAAATCTGCCCACACTCAAAAGGGAAAATGCTTTCATTTGAGAAAACTTACACATAAAAAATAACATTTTCAAAGATAGCTGTTTTGGAGATTCTGTGCCTCAGAGAAATTCCTAACTGCTCTCTATTTTATAACAAAACTCATTTTAAGAAGCAGAACAAAATTTAGACACCCAGTTTTCATATGCCAATTAAAATTTATTTTCTCCATTTACTACTTTACTCAACCTAAAAGTTGTAGTGCTTTCTGCATTAGAAGAAAAATTCCTACAATTAATTATAGAAAGTGATATAATACAACCAGGCAACAAATATTGTATTCTCTACACTGAAGTTTGCCAGTGAGCCCCCATTCATTCTAGCAGGGAATGGCAGCATAAATCCCTATTACCTGTAAAGGCATATTTGATATTTGTAAGGATACCAAATTTGCTTTATGGATTTACAATTATTTGATTGTTGTGACAGCTGCTAGTCCTTACAGACTTTAGCAGTGATCCTAAAGATGGAAATAACTAATCCTCCCAATTCACAAATCCTGCCCAGAATTTCCTTGAATTAAAATATATAACAGATATTTTTACCTCAAGAATATAGTTCCATCCCTTTTCATTGAAGACATCATCTTGAAAATGCTCCCTGTACACTTCTTTGGCTTCCTGGATTTTCTCTTTGGTTATCACTTTGCCTGTAATGAAAAACAGTTAAAAGTAAGTTTTTAAAATTATGACATTGTCTGATGCCAAGCATTATTAAGCACCTGTTTATGAATAAATAAAAGAGGTTTTTATTATCAAAGTTTTCTCCCAGACATGAAAAAGTTACTTTCCATCCAAACAAGCTTTTGGAGAGCAATCATGTCATAACAGATAGTATGCTTAAAACCATCTTTTTTTGCTTTAAAATTGTCTTGCAAAAAAAAAAAAAAAAAAGAGACTGCCTAAGGAAATTGGAGAGCTTTCATTATTAGCTGACGGCTATTCAGCATCTACCTGGAATGAGCTGATTCCCAAAGAAAAAAGAAAGTGTGATAGCACCCCAAGTCTGAACGGCCATGCATGCTAAACTATGTTCCTCCAAATCAATGATCCCTTCCACAGAGCTGAGGCCTTAGAAGGACATGCTGAAGAAGTCTGCAATGCTATTGCCTCTATCATACTTTCTGTGGCTTAGCAGGGGACTTCCATCTACAAAACTGCTAACTTGACACACCCCATAAATGCTAAAATGAATTAAGTATAATATTGTCTTGTAATTCTTTGAAAGCTTGATAGAAGCTGTTCTAGTAATGTCAACTAGCCTTTGACAACCCACTGTAAAATGAAATTTTGGAGACTTAAGCATACCAATTTGAATCATGCTGTGATTATTTTGGGAGAGTTTTCCTATTTTCAAGGCGATACAAAACAAATAATGAGGAAGTTCGGCCTTACACTTTTCACAATGAATTATGTGGTATGGCCAAAATGATTTTTTTCCTTTAGAGCCAATATTTGGCAAGAACAGGGTGAGACTGGCATTGTGCAAATCTTAACCAAGACTCCACCAATCTGTGACTAATGATGTAGGAAAGGGATTGTTGATGTAACAGAAACCAGAATGAGGGGAAGAATCAAAATACAGTGCAAGCTTTGTTATCCGGCACTCTGTTAACCAAAAAAATTGGTTAACCGGCATTGCCTCAAGTCACAATACCACTGCATCTTCAGGTGTGCATGTCTAGGCAGCTGTTGCAGGGCTTCTGACAGCTGACATCAGCAGCAGGTGCCTCCTTTCCCTTCAGCCTGCCTGGAGTTAGATCTGTTGGTAGGGGTGGGGGCAGAGCAATAAGCTTTTTGTTATCTGGAACATTCAATTAACTGGCAACCCCCCATTCCATATACATGCCAGATAACAAAGATTTCACTGTAGATATTTACTTGAAGTGCAATAAATAATTGTATCTCCAGACATGAGTCTATAACCCAGTGTGAAGGTTTAAAATGTACACCTTGGTATTTTTTTCAGACCATTTAAACTTAACTACCACAGTCAATTAAAATTCTGTTATAGATCATTACTAGAATTAAAAGCAAATATGCTTAAGCACAAAAAGTTGCTAATATGCATGTAACTAAACACATACAGATTGTACTTTTTCAAGTTTTGAACATAAAACTTATTTTCCTCCAAATCTATTGCTACTTTTTAAAAAGTGATTCCAGGTAACTTATCTTTTGTTCTGATTTTTTCAAATTTTGATGTTTCAGATATTCATCTCAAACACTGTAATATCTTCACACAGATAAAAATACTTGTTATTCTTTGATGTAGATTTTAGTTTCCTGAATATCTCATTGATGCCTATCAAAAATAGAAGGCGCCAAATGTGGAAGACCATTTTACAGGACATGACATCTCAGAGTCATGAGAATAAAGTAACACTTCAAATTTAAAAAATAAAACCAACACAGAACTAAGATAATCTAAAAACTGTTACAACTACCAGAATTTAAGAAGTTTGGAGAAAAATACAGAGATTTATGTACAGGTAGTGTTTTATCTGAAATTATGAGACAAATACCTTTTAAGTACTTATTTAGTATGTACTGCAACCCGTAAAATACTGTTTCCTCATATTTCACCTTCTTTAATTTGGAATTCTCAGTCTTCTTTTCACGACATTCAAAGTAGGAATAAACTTTGCTTGTATTAGGTGGATATTGCTTATAATGTGTAACCTACATTAAGAAAAACCTCAGTAAGAGCTCAAAATGCATATCACCACAAAACAGACAAAAGATCAAACACAAACAAGACTTGTTAGAGTTTTCAGCAGAGCTCCTTCTTTACACGTGACTGTTCCCCTTCTTACTAGCAAGGGGTAATTCAGTCTCATTCCCCCACTACACCCATCATAGGAGCTGGAAGGATGAGTGGGGGAATCTCTACCAGTTTATCCCTCCCTCAGATTTCTGATTACTCAACCCAATTTCACCTGTTTTACCCCTTCTACCAGCTATTTTCCAATCTTTTTGTTTTGTAGATACATGTTCAGTTTAATGTTCCATTCCCGGTTGCAAGTTATCCTAGTCACAAGGCTGGTAAGAATGCTTTACGCAGATCAGATTCTCAAGAAACTGATGGAACTCACTCAATAAAGCCTCCCATCTATCCTGAGTGAACAGAGGAGTAGATTTGTCAAGCTCTGATTATGTCCATGCCAACTCTCAAGCCTCAGTTATTGCTGCTAGTTGTGTTAAATAAGCGGGTTGGATTTTCTTCAATGGAAGAGTTGTATTTTCCCGGTGAAATTACTAAAGGGATTTTGTTCAAAATTTCCATAAAAGTTCATCTTCAGGAACAGACCAGGCATTAGGAAATCCACTCCAAGAGCGAATATTTAGTGGGAGCTGAGCATGTGAACACAAATGGTCATAAGATGTACCTAGCATTCTATCAGGTATTGATGGGAACTCTTAGATTCCTATAATATAGTTAAACTTGAAGTGTAATATGTACATCTTCCTTTCCCATAGATGGGCCATCTTAGCCTTTAACTTCCAAACCTGGTTTTCCTCTTAAAATGTTATAATTATACATAATCTCCAATTGCATGAGAGATAGGAAGGCTGGACAATGGTATAAACTGGAATATGAAATTATTTTCAAAAGATTTGGTTGCTTTACATATTCTATTCTACTATGTAAATGTCAACTCCAATGTCACAAGTCAGCTAGTTTTCACAATTTTTGAGAGACTATATACTTATACACTAATATACATCAACACACTTTACAGGGAAAAAAAAGGTGAGATGTCATCACTGCTCACGATAGAAAATTGGAAGGAAAGTGCTAGAAGTGTTTGCATAGCTCTATGAAGACTGACAGCTTTCTAGGCTTGAATGAGATATTATACATATTTTTCCCTGCTACTTTTCAAATTAAGAGGATTTTAAGGCACTCCAGTGTACTCCTGTGGGACTCTTGTGCTCCTGTGCAATGCAGAATTTTGCAGAAATTAACGTTGTGCCTTCAGAATTTCCTCTTCCTCACAGAAACGGGCTGCAGTGTTCCTAGTCGTCATAAGGGGCTACGGAACTTGGCAGAGCCCATCTTGCACACAGAAGACAATGCGGGAAGGGGGTAGCCTTCCCGGCAGCTGTAGTTCACAGCATGCCTAGAGGGACAGAGAGAGCAGTGTGCAGGAAACATCACTCAGGCCTGGGACTGAGCATCAGTCTGGAGCAGCTCCCCTTCTGCTGCCAGCAGGAGGCTGCTCCAGGCCTGCGAGACCCGCTGCAGACAAGGGTGCTTCAGCCCAACCAGAGCAGCCCTGGTCCATGGCGGGACCCGGCATATCACAACTCCATCCTGCTTCCCCCACCCCCCTTCTGAATTGGTTAACCAGTTGGTCATTATGTTTAACCAGTTAACCAATTAAACAGCATTTTACATCCCTATTCTCTACCTGGTCCCTGGACTGGGAGGGTGAGGGGGGGACCCCCCCCCCAAACCTGGGATCTGGGAGGGGTGGGAGTATCTGGATGGGGGACCCTGTGGAGGAGAAAGTTTGGGTGTACTGGCAGGGGGAAAGCCCTTGTACATGGGCTATATTAGGTGTCTGGCCCTCCAACTGGGCTCCTGGGGGGGGAGGGGGGGAGGAGGGGGGAGAAAGGGGCAGAGAAACAGGAACTGGATTGTAACAGGGTTTTTAAAAACTCTCTACTCCTGTATGAATGTGTGCGCATCCGTATTGCTATGCACCTAGTTGCTGACAGCGATTTTGAAATTACATAATCATGTTAGTTTCAGTTATTTGGTTATTAATGCCATTTTAACAAATGAAATTTTACAGAAACTCAAAATATTATGAGTGGAATTTTTAGATTTTTGGCACAGGATACTCCCAGGAGTATCAAGTGACAGTTCTTAAGTATTTTTTTCCTATTTTGTCGTATCTTTTTTAGAACAGCATTTTATAGCTTATTTTTTACAGTATCTGATATTTTCCCCTTACCTGTATTACCAAAACTGTAAAGTAAAAGTTTTTAAAAATCCAAAATTTCCTTTTTCTCACTTATGCTGTTCTATTTTTTGCATTTCACTCAGCTTGGACAGTGAACTAGACTGGCCAGTTTCACTTTCTGGTTTTCACATACCAGCGCAATGTTGTGTTTGGGTATCCAATGCTGCAAGGGAACGTTAAATAAGTCACAAAAAGTGTAAAATAAAAGAAAGATTGTTAATCTTTGGCCTTCAGAACAGAAGACCTATATCTGGAGCATAGATAGCAAGGCAGAGTATTTCTAAAGGTCTGCATTTATTTCAAATAATGAAAGTACTGCAGAAGCAATAAAGTGCAAACATCAACCATAAATGCTCCAAATGCAGAATGTTTCTCACTGGTGATGTCAGAACAAAAAAACTGGATTTTTTAGACTTACTCAAGGGAAAAATGTTTTAATTTGGAAAGTCAGAAAATTCTGTATAGACATTAACAGAGAATAGAGAGCTCCACATAGCCACTTTTACCAAGCAATTCTTGAAACATTATCACACCTGTATGGAAGTACTACCATTAGAAGAATTTGAAAAATTTAAGTTGTGTTGAACACTCGCTTCCTCTTAATGCTTTATATATAAACAAATGTTTGACCACTAAAATGACATTATGTGGTCTTTGATAAGATATTGCAAGACATTGGATTTGTGATATTCTGCGCTGGACAGTGTCACACTGAATTGAACTAGACTAATCATGATTAACTTTCCAGTGTGTGTAAATTTGCAGGATTATATCTTTCATTAGGCATTTTCTGGATTTGTCAGCTTACATCATTGTAACAGGATGTTAAGTTTGTCTGAATACTGAAATGTGGCACTTGTGCCTATTTTAGCTAGAGTTATACTGGGCTCTGATCCAGTACCTGCTAGTACCCTCAGTTTTTGTACAGCAACCTTTATCCTGAAGTATCCCAAGCTGCTTCCCAACTCAAAATGATGCATCCCATTATTTTAAGAATAGTTACAGACAGGGTAATTGAGTTGGCATTATGATCAAACATGGTGGTAGTTTAACAGTACACAATGATAATACACCCTGGTCCAAAATGTACTCAGGCTTTATCTACACTACACTTCTCTATAAAACTTTTGTCACTTTCCTCAATGGGGGGTGGGGGACACAACCACTCCCCAACTGACAAAGAACACTGGTGTGGACAGCAGTTTGTCATTGGAAGAGACAAAGCAATCACCTCTTACTGGGGGTGATTTTATTTTGTTTGCAGGTGAGCTCTCTCCCCCGCCGATGAAGAGTGACTACATCAGATGTCTTACAGCAGCAAGGCTTTAGTAGCACAGCTGTGCTACTATAAGATACACAGTGTATACATAGACTTTGTAAGAACACTGTCAATGAATTGGCAACACTACTTCCTGCTCTATTTACAGACAGTGTTGTCTGGAAGTTTCTCAAAGAAATATTTAACTGGCACGAAACTGCTTAGCTTGAAATACTGAATGTGATCATAGTACAAGTCATGAGAGGTGTAAACTACAACGAGCAGGCTGAAGACAGACAGAATTACTAGTAACCAGATTCATTCTTTATGTATGGGGACAAAAAACAAAAAAAACCCGAACTAGTTCTCCAGCTAATTAAGAATCCTTCACTGACAGCTTAAATCTAAAAGCTATTGAAGTCTCAAAAGCTAACCAAGTTTAACAGATTTTCTCCTCAAGTTTCTGTAGGAAAATGATCCCTTACCTGAAGATATGTAATAAGCTGCTTCCCAAAGAAACAGTTTAGTTTTAAATGCTACACAATAGAGTTATTCACAGAGAAATGCTGTGTAACACAACAGTCAATTACATTGCCTCAAATATTTTAAAAAGCCATTGACAGATTACAAGTTTGATTACATTTGTAAAGCTAAAATTCTTATCTTAATCACTGGCTACTGAAAAATAATTTACAGTAAAACGTGTGTTACCCGGCATGTTCGGGGATTAGGGCGTTCCAGTTATCTAAAAATTCTGGTTATCTGAGGGTCCCATCAACCTCGGAAAAACCAATGGACAATAATAGTAAAAATCAAGTTTTTAATATTGGTAGTTTTGTAGTGTGAGGCAGTTGGTCTCACATTTCTATTTTGAGTTAAAGATGATGAGTACTACTTAAATAAAAAATTGTTAAGCAAATCATGATAAACCAAGCCAGGCCTGTGCACCTGAAGATGTGACAGTATTGTGGCTGGGGGCAATGCGGGTTAACAAAATTTTCTGGTCAACAGAGTGCCGGATAACAGAGGTTTCACTGTAAATGGATTGAACCGAGTATATACGTATTAATAATTTTAAGACACATTATTCATAAGTAATCTTTGCATTATATTTGTAGCATGACACACGCAATGTATGCTTCCTCCCACACATTAAAACACATTCATTATTCTCACTTGCTTTCTTATTTAAAGACTTAGATCTTCAGGATACAGAAAGTATCCTTGTCATGTGACTAAGTACATTTCAGTGTCCAGAAAAATACAACTGCACAGCTCTGGAATGCTATGCTTTCCAATCTGTTTATTGTAGTCAAATTACATTAACATGCTAGAAGTTAAGTAGCAGGAAAGGCTGATCTTGGGGTTAAGACATGGAACTGGCTGTCACAAGATTTGGGTTCAATTACAAGCACTGCCCATTTGAAATTGGGCAAGTCTCTAAATCTTTCTGTTTCTTATCTGTAAAATGAAGACATCAGCACTTGCTTTTTCCCCATCCTTTCAGTCTCATCTGTAAGGTATCTGTACAATAACCAGCATAATAGGGCCTCAATCTTGTAAGGGCCCATGATAAAATATAAATCACCTTTGTGACAAGTGACAATCAGCAAGAACGATATAGGGGTTGTGTTTAGCAGTACACATAGCTTGGAAAAGGACAACATTTTAGTGAATAGAACCACTACAGAAAGAATATAGACAACAAAGAAACTGACAAAAAAAAAATCACTATTATAAGGCACTTGACTACAAAAGTGTCAAGATAATTTTTCAATCACTTTCTCAATTTCTCTTGTCCACCTAGAAATGGAAGACACTGAAAAAAAAAAAAACCCAAACCCTGCTATGAGAAGAACTGAGAGAGATGTAGAGACCATTGCACTTGAGTTTCCCTGTGTCCTACAAACCAGTTTAGGAAAAAGTTACTGTTAGCTAGTCTGTCACCTAGGAATAACTTGATAGATTTTGCAAATGGCAGAGACTGATTAGGGATGAAGATGTGTGGATACAAAGGGACAGAGCACTCAAATTTAAAATGACCTATAATGACAGAGTTCAATAGAAAAGCGCAAAGTAATGAGGCAAGGAACGTCAAAAGAAAGTACATGATCCATCTCACACTGTTAAATCAGACTGGTGTTTTGTGATTAGCCTGAAGTAGAGAACAAGGGTTAACCCCATACTGTAAGCAGAGGAAGCCAGGCCTAGAACGCTGCAAGTTTGTGGATGCAGGCCATCTTCACTATAAGTCCAAGATACGTTCAAAAAAAAAAAAAAAAAAAAACTTGGACTTCTAGTGAAACAACTTAGAGGGGAATATTTTTCCCCGCAGCTGATTTCCATTTGTGCAAAATGGGGCGTGAGGTTTTTTTGCACGACTTAAGGGGAGGGGAGGGGAAGGAGAGAGTGAGGACTTATAACACATTGGTTCCTACAAGCGCCAATGGCTTTAGTATGGAACGGATGTATACCAAGACGACTTATAGCAAGGATGCCCTGTATCTATTTTATATCCAGAGGTATCCGCATGGCTCAGGGCTCAAGCCATGCCCCCTTGCTACTGCTGGGAATGTTCCAACTGCAGCCTCAGGGTAAAAGGGAGCAGCCCAGCTCAGTCTGCCCTGATCACCAGAGGAGGATGCACATTGCAGGCTCCGCCCCGGGAGCTGCCAGAGTCCCAGATCTGAAGCCAGAGACATTGAGAACCAGAATGCCTGGCTTCCCACAGAAGCCCAAGACGAGACTGAGCCAGCAGGAGCTTCATTAGCTGATGACTCCAGAGACATGTGGATGGCAGCTCTTGAAAATATGGTAGGAAAACAACCTGTGGAATTGGAACCGTGACAAAGAGAGCATGTTTTGGATGGATCGCTGCTGAATCCCTTTGCCTATTTCATGAGCCTGAGCTGGGACTCAGAGCAGAAGGGTCTCCCTTCCCCACATGACTAGGCCTCACAGAGAAGGGCAGCCATATGCTGGCCCTGGCCACTTGGCCCGACAGCCCTGAGGCTTAGGATAGTCATTTAGACTCAGTTGTAAGGCTAAAACCCGCTCTATCCTTCAGGGATATCTACCCCCAACATGGCGATGCATGCAGACAAAGTCTAAACTAACTTGAGCAAAGATTTTGCTGCAATATCCATGTGAAACTAGATTGTTAAACTGAAGCTCAAAATGTATATAGACCAGCCCTGTGAAGCAGCTAAATAAATGAAATACAAAAACCGATATTCACTATAAATCAAACAGTTCTGAAATAAATACTGCAGTAACACAGATAAAGAACTAGTCCTACATTAGAAGTGATACATTATGTGACCGGGTCAGATCAGAAGGCAATAAAAAAGTAGGAGGGGAAATAGCCTTAGTCTGAGGCTTATCTCTCTGCTCCCAGAGTAACAGGGAAGGGCTGGTTTAGAAACAGCAGAGGCAATCAAGGGCAGTGGAACATCTGGCTAGCTGACCAGGCCTACAGTCAGGCCAGCCTAGGTTAATTAGGCTAATTAAGGAAGCCCATTAAGACTCGCTATAAAAGAAGCTTTGCCTACAGTTGGGGTGCACATGTAGCTGAGAGGATGGAGAAGGGCACTGCTGGGAAAGGAGTAAAGGAGGAAAGGAGACAACTGAATGCTAGGACAATGAACCAGGAAGAGAAGGTGCAGGGGGAAGTGTGCAGAAGTAGCTCCGGGGTCTTTGAGCAGTCTTACAGCAGGTGTCAGGGGCTCACATAAGCAGCTATTACAGGGCTCTGGGCTGGAACCCCAACACCTACCTCCCCATTTCCACTCAGGGAAAAGGACTGTGGAGTTTATTCTCCGTTTTACTACACGCTGGCCAATGATGAAAAGAGCTCAACAAACAGCAAACTAAAGCCCTAGGTGTAGTGCCTAAAACTGTGGGCTGCTGCGAGCCTCCAAGGCAAGCAGAATCTGCCAGGAAGTGCAGTACCCACTGAGTTTTCATAGAAGCTTTGTGGCAATTGCACTGCTGTGGTGTGTCTAGTGAAGATGCCCCATGCAGACAGGAGAGAACTAGATCAGCATAATAAATCCACCTTTGCGAGCGGCAACAGCTATGTCAATGGGAGACGCTCTCACCAACACAGCACTGTCCACACCAGCATTTAAGGTGGTTTAACTTATGGCACTCAGGGGGTGGCTTATTTAGACACCTCAGTGACGTAAGACATGCTGAAGTGGCAGTTTAGACCTGGTCTTAGCAAGCCAGCAATGTTTCCTTTAAAACAAAAACCAAATGCTATCTACATGCTAATGCTAGACTAAGTATATTCTAGAGGAACCCAATGGGACTCCCACAAATTCAATTAAACCGGCATCAGAATTGCCTGTAGTTAATTAAAAATTTCCCCAGCCTCACAAGACCAATGAATTTGATGTCTGGCATAAGACAGCATGATAGGCAACTCGCTGCAATGGGTGCTAGAATATACTGTCTTACTGATGTGACCGGTTTCAATGGCTAGCAGTTTGTGCAGGGAGAAGGGGAAGAATGGTCAGCTAGGCTTGGCAGGATTTTTAACTGTAGATGTAACCAGTTAGCCAAATCATTTTTTAAACATTGTTTCAATGAATCACTTTTTCTGGGAACAAAGATGTCAGTTTGGCCTGGCCTAAAAGCTTTAAAAAAAATTGTTCTAGAACTTTTTTTATAACATTGTTTAGTAAACCAATTTACAATGCTCTAAATCAATCAGGCTCTAGTTTACAGTAGCTAGGGACATCATAAAAACCTGGGACTAGAAGAGTCATCGTTCCAGCCCCCTGAAATGAGGGAAGACCAAGATTCCCAGATCAACCCTAATAGATATTTCTTTAATCTATTCTTGAAAACCTCCAAGGACAAGGAATGCACAGCCCTGGAAGCTTATTCCAGTGCTCAATTCTCCTTATAGTTAGAAAGGTTTTTCTTAATGTCTAGCCAAAAATCTCCCTTGCTTCAGATTAAATTGATTATTTTTTGTCCTGCCTTCAGTTGATATGGAGACCAACTCATCCTCTTTATAACACCATATCTGAAGACTTATCAAATCCCTCCTCTGTCTTCTCAAAACTAAAGAGTAGGGTTTTTTTTTTAAACTTTTCCTCATAAGTCATTTTCTAAGCCTTTTATTGTTTGTTTTTCCTCTGGACATTTTTCTTAAAGTGGCACCCAGAAATGGTTAACACTATAACTGAGGCATCACCAGTGCCAAAAAGGTGGACAACTGCATTCTTATTAATATTCTGGGGTATATTAGCCATTTTCATAACTTCATCTTTGACTCATTTGTGATCCACTGTAACTGCCATAACTTTCAGCAGTATTCACCTAGCCAGTATTTCCTTGTTTTGTACTTGCACATTTTATTTGTCCATCCTAAGTGTAGCGCATTGTGCTTGTCTCCACTGAATTTATTGATTTCAGACCAATGCTCCTATTTGTCAAGATCTCTTGAATTCTATTCCCACTCTTCAAAGTGCTAGCAATCTCTCCAGTGTGGTGTATGTATCCATTTTATAAGCATTCTCCCTCCATTAACCATGTCATTAATGCAAATATTGACTAGTACCATCCTCCCAGTTTGACAGCAAATCATTGATATTTGAAACACTGTACTCAGTTTGTTATAAGCCAACTAGGGGAATAATGTCATACAGTACTGCATCAAAAGCCTTACTGAAACCAAGGCAGCACTTTCACAGCTTCCACCCATCCACTAACCCTCTTGAAAAAACAAATTCCATTATTTTGGCATGATTTTTGACTATTTCCAAATATCCTCTAGGTGCTTACACATTCATAGTTCTGGCTGACAGATCTATGATATTTTGGAGTACAATCCAAACCAGTAAAGGGCTGTATCACCTCTGGCCTGCAGCCTTGGATCTGTTCACATGCACTAGTTATGGCACAGTATGAGGCTTTTTAATGTATGTATCATTTTTCACCTCTCGTGCTACCTCAAAAAATCCTTCCCAAGAATTTTGCACTTTTTCCCACAGAGCTTAACACACAAGCCTCCCATTTTGAAAGAACATTTACATGTAAATGAATCATACCACACCTGTTTCCACGGGTCACTGAGGTTCGTTTGAACAATATCCATCATGTGTTAACTCTTTTCTGAACCTTTGTACATATTTTATTACTGGTCTTTGTTTGGCTCAGTATCCAATTCCCAGATTTAAGGGTCCTCTCACATTCCTTCTAGGGATGTTAAATACTGGTTAATTGAATAGTCGATTAACTTAATGAATTCTTATTGGTTACTCGACCATTCTACAGTCCTCTGGGGTGCGGCTGGCAGCCAGTGTGCTCCAGCCCCACTCCTAGGGAGCACCCTGCCACCCCATGTCTGTCTGTCTGTCTGTCTCTCTCAGGCAGCAGTGTGGGGTGCCAGGAGGGAGCTACTGCGTGAGGGGAGCCAGTTTAAAAAACAGCTCCCCTCATGGACCAGCTGCCTGCCACCCCGTGCTGCTGCCTCTGATATAGAGGCAGCAGCACAGGGTGGCAGCAAGGCCTGCTTGGGGGTGGAGGGTGTCTGAACTCCCGGACCTGGTGCGAGCCAGAATTGAGCTGGCCTGACTGCCTGGCTACGAATACACTTTAACGGCAAAGCTGCAGTGGGGGTAGATCCTGGACCCAGTACAAGCTGGGACTGAACAGGGCTGCTGGCCAGCCTGCTACAAAGTTTACCGGGGGGGGGGGGGGGGGGGGGGGAAAGAGGGAGGAGAATACTTGTAGTGTATAGCATTAACCTATAAGCTTTTGCTTATCAGTTAATCAACTATACTATAATATCCCTAATTCCTTCCAGATAGATCAACTGGGAAGAACCCAATTGGTTCTCAGGGTAGCGCTCTGTAAGAGAATAGCAAATAATGCAACAAATTGTCCTAGTCTTGAATTCTCTTATTTACATACATTCCCAGCACAGATTTTAGCATTCTACTGAATCTCTTCACCAGACCATTTGTCTCTGGATGCTATTGGGCAGCCTTTAGTTGAATAGCTGAGACAGGATATTTGACATCCAGTCAGACAAAACTCCTGATCACTGTTTTTAGCACAGAAACATCTTTATGTTAGATCAACTGCTTCAAGATGTCTAGTAGTAAAATCCACTACCATTAGGATATATTTTTCCCCTCTTTGGATAGGCACAGGACCCACAATGTCCACTGCTACCCTATAAAATGTCTTTCACAAGCAAGGAGCACATGGGAACTTCTTGATGTCTGAAAAGTCTCTCTTCTTTTTTGGTATAATTCACAAGATCTACAATAATTTATTATTCTGTATTGTTGGCCAGTAGAAAATTTTCCTTAACCTCTCATAGCTTCTCTTGCCTCCAAGTGATAGGCAAAAGGAAAATCATGTGCTAGCAATATTAATTCCCCACAGTCCTGACTAGGCACAATTATCTGCTCATAGGATTTTCAGGGCTTTTGTTTTCTCCTATAGAAGCTTCCCTGCAGTGTATGGTCTCTCTTCTCCCCCTCCCCCCAAAAAATCCACCACCTTTCTGATGGTGCAGCTACACAGCACAGTTATTTTGAAATAATGCAAGCATCTACATAGCAATTCCATTATTTTGAAATAATTTTGAAATAACAGACAGCTTATTTCAAAATCTGTAAGCCTCATTCCACAAGGAATAATGCTTATTCTGAAATAGCTATTTTGGAATAGCTGTAGTGTGGATGCTCCACTGCTGCTATTTCGAAATAGTTCCTCCCCAGGGCCATTCAAGTAACTACCCTGCAGTGCCCCCTGGGGTTCTAATTCAAGGTAGCATGTCCACATTAGGGAAGCCTGCCTCAGACTAATTTTGAGGCTTTCCTGTAGTGTAGACATGCTATTTCGGAAAAGAAAATCCAAAATAGCTTGTTTTGAATTAAGCGTGCTGTTTAGATATATCCTGGAGCTACCTCTAGCATGCATCCTCTTATCCTTTCCAGACTGGGATCTCCCCTTTGTTCATCTTCAAAATGCTGGCAACTGAAAACTGGAACAAGCTTCTTCAATCTCCAATAACAGAGGTAAATTTCTCTACCCCCTAGCTCTTAGGCATACTACTGTTCTCTGCAGTATGCTGGCCTTAGCCCCTCTCATATTTTGGTAAGCCATGGTTACAGGGGCGGGGTGTGTGTGTGTGGGGGGGGGGGGGGGGGAAATCAGTGTACCAGGAAGCATCTTCCCCTCTCCTTTCATCAGTTTCTTGGACTTTACCATTTTCCTCTGGAATCTCAGCAAAATATTCCTTTTTATTACAGCTACAACCTTAAAAGCCGTAATCATATACAAAATAGAATTTCCACAGGTATACTATTCAGCATACTCACAGCAAAGTCACCTTTTAAGCCTTCCCATTCTAAATGAACCTTAGCCAAAGGCACAAGAATTTTATGTTCCCCAGTGCCAGAAGTTCTACCTCCTGGATTGGTAACACATCAGTCTTTTCGACCACACTTTTCCTGACTAAAGAGATCTGGGCACCAGAGTTATCTCCATGCTATGCATTCTTTACCATTCATTGACAACTTCTATATATTCCATATCTACCTGCATTAGGGTAAAACCTCACAGAACTAGAGGACCTGCAGTTACCACTGGAGGGTCTGCTCTCCCAGCCACCTTCCTCCTTCCCAGAGGTAAACTGAAGTTTCCCCTTTCCACCAGATTTGTGTCTCTCCTTCTTTGTCTTGTGCTCAATCTTTGGCTGGCACAAAGGAATCAGCCAGGATGGCTTTTCCCATTAAAAATTTAAGACTCATCCCATAATATACTTCTAACCTCCTCAGTAAATATCTTTAGGAAATTATCGTTCACAAAGGGATCAAACAATTGGTCATGTTCCTTAGCCCCCTTCCCCATTTTCTCATTAGATGACAGTTTATGGGCATTGAGTTGTCCTGGGGCACCTTAGAGACTAGCTATTCACAACGACTTACCAGCACTTTACCTAAAATTTCTAAATTTACCCCTGAAATGTATAGGTTGAAATTAAACCTTTACAAATGAGCTTTTTAAAAGTAAGGATATTCCAAAGCCTCATCAATTGGCATTTCATTAAACACATTTAAAGCTTCAGAGTGTTTTGCAATCAGTGTGGGGACTTTCTGGTCCTCTGGAAGATTATGAACCTCACAGCCTTTCAAAAAAACCAGGGAAGTATTTTTCAGTAGTCTGACTCCTTGTATTCAGGATACAACTTGCTCCAGTGTTCCTTGGATGACTGAAGACAGTAGGATCTGTCCATGCCTTGCCATCATGTCCAGTCTGTGTCTCCTCCTTTTCTACAGCTTCTTTGGCTTTGCGGATGAGCTTCATGGCTTGTTGATAGACAGCTACTTCTTACTCCTCTCTGACAGTGTACTGCTTCTTGTGGCTGCCCTTCTGCTTCCCTCTTCTTGGCTCACCAGCCTCAGTTATTACTTGCAGGGTGACCCCCTAACAGATTCCCAGTACGTCCCTGGGGTTTCTGTCCCTCTTGCTCCACTCACCTGAAGAAGTGAGTCGTGCCCATGAATGCTCAGCCCTCTATATATTTTTGTTACTCTCTAAGGTGCTATAGGACTAGGGATGTAAATAACTAGCTAACAAGCATAAGCTTATCAGATAGTCTAGTAGTGACTCGATTAGTCTCTTCCCCTCCACCCCCTTGCTGCCTCTATCTGATAGGCACAGCAAGGACAGGGAGCAGGAGGCAGTGCTAGGGGGATCCAACTTAAAAGCTGGTTCCCCCGAGCACAGCCTTCGCAGGGGTCAGGGGAGGCAGAGACACAGTGGGGAAATGGCGCTCGCGCCAGTGCCGACTGCAGTACTTCTGCTTTTGAAGTGTACAAGAGTCCCATGTGGTTCTTGTGCATTTCAAAAACAGAAGCATCGCAGGGAGCACGGGGCGAGCAGGGCACTCAAGTCTGCTGGAGTCCCCCACTGGCCCTGTGCTGCTTCTGCTTTTGAAGTGTACAAGGAGCTCTTCCTATGTGTCAAAGGCTGCAGCACCACAGTTCCCCTCTGCTCTTCTGCCTTTTAAATGTAGTAAGAGCCATGGATGGCTCTTACTACATTTAAAATGCAGCGCTGCAGTGTCCCGGACCAGTGCAAGCTGGGACTGCTTGGTCCCGGCTCGTGCCAAGTCCAGCAGCCCCTCTCCGCCACGAACAGGGGCTGCTGACAGAGCAGCTTCTGTTTGCAGCAGCCAGAGCTGGCCACAGACAAGGGCTGCTGCTGGACCAGCCCCTGCACACGGCCTGCCCAGGCTGCTGCAAACAGGGGCTGGTTGGCAACAGCAGCCCCTGTTTGCAGGGGACCCAGCTCCCCGCTGAGACCCCATGGCCAGGGGCTGCTGCCGGTGCAGCCTCCGCCCATGGTGAGCCTTTGCCCGCTGCAGGCAGAGAGCCTCTCCTATGCCGCCTCCTCCCACTGCCTCTGATAGAAGTGGGGGGCAGGGGGGGGAAGAACAGGTGGCACCATGGAGACCATGCCAGGGGGAACTGGCTTTTAAGCTGGCTTCCCCAGCACCAGCTCCTGTTTCTCTCCCCCCACACCTTTGCTGCCTCTTAGAGGCAGCAAGGGAGGGGAGGAGTGAGTAGTTGACAGTCCAGTCAACTACTCACTAACATCCCTAAAACTAGCTAGCGATATATAGGCCCACGCAGGTGCAGGATACCACCAGCAGTTCAGCATTTTGAGTCTGTTACCCTCAGAAAAAAAAAGATTAAAAAAAACCCCACACAGCACTGCATGTAGAAAACAGTGCCAGTACTCCGTGCCATTTCCACGTATTCATACTCATAGAAATGAGCCAAAAATTGTACTGCTTCATGTGATTAAACAATTTGTTCCTCAGCCATGCTCATCAGGGGAATGGAGAGCAGTGCAATGTCAAGATAATCCAAAGCTCAAGTCCCATAGGCAGGTCTTTTTGTGTTTTATCTGTAGCTGTTGACCAAAAGAAAGAAGTGGACATGGAAGAACAGGTGTGGTGAGATCTTGCAAGCCAGCATCACACTGAACAATGAACACTGGGACCCGATTTGTGAATATTGCAGACAATAGAGAGAAAGGCCCAGGAGTCACAGTAGAAAACAAAGAATGAGATGCACCAGGACAGAGTGGCTTCTCCAGCAGCAACACACACATGCTACTCATTCTTGTCCACCTACAGGCTCAGGAAGTACAGTCTCCCCTCCTGTTTCAGTCAATGGAGGGCTCCATTCCAGCACCTTCCTACACCCCTCAACATTCCCCATACCACTATAAACCACATCTCTACACTTCCCATTCCACACTAAGGCTAAGTCTACACCGCACCTCTCTTGCGCAAAAGCCTATGCAAATGAAGCATGGATTAGCATATGGTCATGCTTCATTTGCATAATTAGTTAGGGGCCGTTTTTGTGCAAGAGGCTTTTGTGCAAAAAGGAGCTGTGTAGACATCTTTTTGTGCAAGAGGGGGGTTTGTGCAAAAAGGAGCCATCTACACAGCTCCTTTTTGCACAAAAATGGCCCCTAATTATGCAAATGAAGCACAGCAATATGCTAATCCGTGCTTCATTTGCATAGGCTTTTGCACAAGAGAAGTGCAGTATAGACGTAGCCTAAGAGACAGTAAGTACAACCACAGCTTCACACTAACTGTGGCTTTCACAAATCAGTGCATGTGTAGCTAAAGCAGACATGAATATTTCCCTTCATTAAGCTCTATTCCATTCACTTATTTCAGATGTTTATTGCACTTCTTAGTTTTGATCAGTAAAATTTTATTTTTGAAAGTTAGTTATATCAGAAGATTTGATTAATGCCAGGCACTCTGTAGCATAACACCCACTACTTGTTACTGACAGGATGGCAGAACTTGTAGGATCAGTGACAAACATTGTAATAATGGTAGTGCACACCAAATGCCACACAATCCCTTACAGACCATGAAACTTCACCACATTACTGTTGCTAACAGGAATGCATTGAAAGCACTTTTAACTTTGCTTAGCTCCCACTGCGTTTTAGAAGCCCTTGTGTAGAGGGTTCTCCAAACGTAGGGGACAGTCATTTTCTCTCTCCTCTATCACAAGCAATTTTCCTCCCATTGCCTCACACGTTATGCAGGACACAAGCAGCAACCTCTAGCCATTTGCATATTTTTCTCTCACTGAGATGCAATCTTGCTATCATGGCTGCCGGTGAACAGATTCAAAAGCAAGGGAAGCTTGCAAGGGGTAGGCAGAGCTCCCCAGCAGCATTACTGGCATTTCCAGTTTCACCAGTGGTAATCCATTGGTCAGGAAAAAAGTATCTGCTTGAAGCTTTGAGCAATCCTGTGCATGTCGTGCGTCTTCATGGACAGCCCACAAAGCTACTGGTGAATGAAGAGTCTCTAGTGAGGCACCAACATCTGTATCATCACAGAAATCTAGTCCCTTCTGTTATGTACGTGGCAAAATGAGCTGCAGCCAAAATATGAATACGCATGCCATCTTTTCCACCCCACTGCAGTCCAAGAACCCCACTACTGCAAAGCTATTACTATGTCCTGCACATTACCAAGCCACAATGCTGCACAGCAAATGATTAATGGACCTGCATACTTGCATGACAACAGCCCCCACTGTGGCTTTTCCAAAATGATTGCCCACTGACTGGCAGCAAGCCAGCAGTGCAAGCTTCCATAGTACAATCACCATTGGCTTCTCAACCATCAATGGAACTCTCATTCTGGTGTCCCTGAGCTGGAGGGCTCACAAACTCAGCACACAGATGCAGGAATCTGAAAGTTTGGCACCCAATGTTCATTGTGCCAAACCTACATTGTAATAGGAGCCAACCAATCAGTGCTTATTTCTTGGGCGTACAAGTGCCATTCTATCATCTTCTGTGGCTCAATGAATGCCACCAAAAGCTCTGAATTGGTTTTCACTGTCCCACAGCCAAGTGTCCCCCCCACAAGATCATCATGTCCCTCCACTCTTGTTCTTTCTAAGAGTCTACAATTAAGAAAGGATTGTGCATCCTGTCTTTCCAGGGCAGAAGCATGCAGCCCAAGATGATGTGTCAGAGATAGCACCAAAAAGTGCTGCCGGGTGTGTGGGATTTTAGAAAAGATGAAAAAACTATGGGATATGAATAGTATCATGGAATTGTGAGTTGCACAGTGGGGATTTGACACCCTTGCTGCTAGTCATGATTTATTCTGCTCCACCATGCGTTGTCAAAATTTCCCAGAAGACAATGCTCCAAACAAGGTTACTGGCACGCTAGGACACCTACCCACAGATTCCACATTGTGCATTGACACAAACAAACCTGGTTAGCATGTGCAGTATTGGCACAAGGAGCCAAGCATGTACGAGTGATGCAGTAACTGTGAGGGTTTTATGCCACCATAACTTACATTTGTCCAAGTTTGTTTGGTAGACACAGCTATAGTTCTGCACACTAAACAGTAGTGTTAACATACTAAAAAAATCTGTTAAAAGAAATAAGCAGCAAGATAGAAAAGTTTACTGATGACAGAAGTTTTTTTGGCTAATTAAGACCAGAGAAGATAAACTTCAAAGGGTGTGATGGATAGGATGCTGGCTAGCACCAGGTGACGAAAGAGTTAAACTCAGGTAGCTAAGCGGTGTTGGCAGAAAGCAAGTGGGAAAGACTGTTGAAATTTAAATTGAATATAGATGCCTGACTGCTGTGCCTTTGTGTGATTTCTAAGTTAGGAGCTGGAGGAAGCAAGATGGAGTCATCAAAAGGAATTACCATGTCTACAAAAAATATTGGGCATGGGAATGGACTGGGCCTTGAAGTATGGGTCGTGAGTAAAGAGAGGAATGTATGTCTAGTCACAAACAGGGTATTTTTCTTTGTTTTGTGTTGGGTTAAACTTCTGTGTGAAATCCATATGCCTCCCTCTCCCCACCCTCCACAATACCTAAGCTGTGCTAGAGATGCCATTTTTTCCTCTGTGTTTTAATCCATTCTTTTCTTAGTTGTCCTGTAACACCTAGCAACCAAGTATGCTTTATCAAGTATATCTTTTTGTTTTGTCAATAAAACCACCTTTTTTAAGACAATGATTTTATTCTTGTGTCCTGAAAAGTAACAGGAGATCTGTGTATGTGCCTGCCTATCCTGAGAAGTCAGCTATCAGAGACAGTTTGTTTTCTGTGGGTTTTGTTTGTTTCTTTTTTTCAAGCTCTCTTGTGGGAAAACAGCTTGGGGGTGCCCCTTGGGAAGCAGTTCAAGTGTTTCTTCCTGGTTTTTAGGGTTTTATCCATCTCCCAGGGGCAGTACATCTATAACACTGGGAAGTTTTTGTAAGCAGAGCCTATAGAGGCAAGGTATTTAAGGTCTTTTGCACGCCCTCACCTTCTGCCCTCAGAGTGACAGAGTGGGGAAACAGCCCTGACAGAAGGTCTAAAATCCAGGTGACCAGGCAGCACAGTGGCTGGTGCAATTCATTGTAACCAAACGCAATGTAACACACTTTTGAAGAAACACGTTAAACAAGGGGACTCTTATTCCATGCCCTCACTCTACTCCCACCCCTAAGCCAGGGGTTTGACACACTCTTGTCACGAGCACTGTCTTCTCGGGATGTTAAATATCAGTTAATTGAATACTTGATTAACCTCACAAATTCTCATTGGTTACTCGACTATTCTATAGTCCCCAGAGTCAGCCAGTCTGCTCCAGCCCCACACCTGAAGAGCCCCCTACCAGTCTGTGCTGCTGCCTCTGTATCAGAGGGAGCAGCGTGGGGTGCCAGGCAGGAGCTGGTCTGCAAAGGGAGCCAGTTTAAAAACCAGCTCCCCTCAAGGACAGGCTGCCTGGGTAGGGGTCTGAGCTCCCACACCTGAGCAAGGCTGCCTGCCCATCTGGCTCCTAATACACTTTAAATACAGAGCCACAGCAGGGAGAGGGGGTGTGGAAATGTGTATAGTCTATAGTATTAACCAACAAGCTCTTCCTTATTGGTTTATCAACTACACTATACGTCCCTACTGTCTTCCTTCATTAACCTGCCCACCAAGATGTAACCGAGCTCTCAAAGTGTACCTTGGACTGTGAGACTGCTGAGCTATCTGTCCCACTTAGGTGGGATATCCCTCTCACACCGTGACGCTGTTGGCAAACCACAAACCACTATTAGGGTACGTCTACACTTGCTCTCTAGTTCAAACTAGGGATGCAAACGTAGGCAACCGAAATTGCTAATGAAGCGGGGATTTAAATATCCCACGCGTCATTAGCATGATCTTGCCGGCACATTACTCCGCTCAAAAGCTGTTTAGAAAGTGAAAGTGTGCACCGGAACGTGTTTGGTTCAAACTAACACGTCCTGGCGCGCACTTTCACAACAGCTGTTGAGTGGAGTAACACGCCGGCGCGATCATGCTAATGACGCGCGGGATATTTAAATCCCCGCTTCATTAGCAATTTCGGTCGCTTATGTTTGCATCCCTAGTTCAAACTAGGGAACAAGTGTACACGTACCCTTAGATGCTGCACTTAGATAAGGACACACCCAAGCGAGTTACACAAATGCTTCCCAGACACTCATGGACAATAGAGAGGTTCCATCTAGTTCCCCCCAGCTTCTCAGCCTTGCACCGCAGAACTATACTGTCCTCACTGGTCAGTACCTCCTACCTCGCTGTGGAGTCGTCATATTAGCCTTTTTAAACCCAGCTGAGCTTTCCCCAAGTACTTTAGCCAAAATATGCTACAGGTTAGCCTCCCTGGTCCAGCACCCTCAGGACCTCACTGGTCTCAGATGAGGGATTTTTCTGGACCGGGGGAGGTCATTTCAGGCCCCCTGCTGCTGGTCCTCCTCTGCTGCCTGCCCCTGGGCTTCTGGTTCCCCCTGCAGCCCAACCAAGCCACACACCAGCTTCTCTCCCCCCATTCCCCCATAGCCCAGCTGAGCCACTCACTGCCTCCCCCGCCCTCCTTGCAGCCCAGCTGAGCCACGCAGCGACCCCAGCACCTCACTTTCCTGTAGCACGCTGGGATTCTCTGATCCTGGAACATCCATAGTCATGCTGGACCACAGGTGTTGCCAGACCAGAGAATCCCAGATTTTAGACGTGCATCTTGTATATAAAAGAAATTAGATTAAGTGATTATAACTAGCTAGCACAGAAATCAAAGTAGGTTATTTAAAAATAAACCTGCAGTGTGCATTCTATAAATTAAACAGGATTGGAATCAAGCAATCTCTTACCCGGATAGATGGTACGAACAAGTTACAAATCTTCAGTACATAAGCTGCAACTACCTTCCGGCCAGTACCACATGCCCCCCAAGTTTGAAGTCTTTGTCCTCCAGACATGTTTCCAGATGTTGAGTTGAGAGGGAAAAGAGGGCAAGTCATGATGCCACTTCCCTTTCTATTATAGTTCCTTCCAGCTTGCTGGAAAGATCTTTTGCTATAAGATGGTCAAACCATCTCCATTCTATGCATGCTTTCTTTGTTTGGAGAGTGATTTTCCTTTAATGGGCCATCAGTGGGTCTGGCTACTACACCTGAAAGGCTGGTTGTGGGTGTTGCCAACCTTCCAACATATTACAGTAACACACATTACAAAGCTTCATAGCTTTACGTTACAATGACAGTACATATAACACAACAGGCTAGTAATGCTCAACAGATCAAGACTTAAAATGATACCTCACAAGACATACTTTATACAAAACATGTCATAATTATGATAGTAGTGAATATGAGGATTCCAAGATGCTGCTTTGAGGGACAGAGTGCCACATGAGTTCTGTGCTCCCCTCTCCCCCAATAATATCGTCCCTTCCATATGACAATTAGGGGCACAGAGCCAAAGGCACTGATTCGTGGGAATTGCAGAGACCACCTGAAATAAAAAGGAGGAGGGAGGCACTCAGGAAGCGTGTATGGTAGAATGGAGGAATGCACATACCCAAGGCTCCAAAAACTGCAGTCAACCTAAAGCACCAAAGGATGTGACTATTTAGTTCAGTGATTCTCAAACTTTTATACTGGTGGACCCCTTTCACACAGCAAGTCGAGTGTGACACCCCCCCCCCCATATAAAAAGTATTTAATTATCACTATTATAAATGATTGAAACAAAGAAGAGTTTGGGGGTGGAAGCTGACAGTCCCCCCACAATAACCTCATGACCCACTGATAGTCACAAGCCCCAGCTTAAACTGCTAGCGTTTTAAAATCAGAACTTTTCCCTTTTTCAGCTATGTTGTTTCATAGCAGAACCATAACAATGTATCATTTTTAAGATATTACAAATGCTTTAGCACAATGGTTTTCAAGCTTTTCCCCACCCTCAAGACCCAGTTCAAAAAAATTGTTGATGCCTGCAACCCAACATAATTTGACTAGAGTATGGGGTCCAGGGTAGGGCTGAGGATTAGAGCTTTGGGCTGTAGGAAAGGGCTCTGGTTGTGGAGGGGGTGGTCAGGAGGGGCTTACTTTGAGTAGCTCCTGGTCAGCAGAGGTGCTAAGACAGGCTTCCTGCCTCCCCTGGCACTGCAGACTATGCTGCACCCCAGAAGCACCCAGCAGCAAGTTCCCAACCAAAGGGCATGGGAAGCGAGTGCTTGGGGCAGGGGCAGGGCCAGGGCCAGGGCCAGTGCGTGGAGCCCTGTGCACTCTTCCCCCTCCCCTACCAGCTAGGAGCCAGGCCTGCTGAGAAGTCCATGATGCCAGGACAGGCAGGTAGATGCCTTAGCACTTCAACTGGTCACCTGATCCCCTTCAGCAATGAAAGCCAGAGTCAGACAATCCAGGATCCAGTACCAGGTCGCAACCCATAGTTTGAAAACCACTGCTTTAGCACACTCATGAGAACACCAGCTGACTAAATAGTGCAGTTTTCAGAAACTGCTTTTGGCTTTCACAGATATGAATTTATTTATTCGGGTTGTCAAATAAAGGTTTCTCCCCTGCACTGAAGATTCATTTAGAGATGCCCCATTAGTAACTCTTGCAAACTTTACTTAACAATAATAAAGAAAGTACTTAAAGGGCAAACTTTCACTCTGCAAGACATGCATGACCCAACATTAAACATCTTGTTTCATAATATAGCAATTGGTATCCTCTGAGATAAGGAGGTGTTTTTTAGAGGTAACAGTAACAACATGCTGTTTGCCCTCATGGTATACCTTATCCAAAAGTTCAGGGTTCATTTCACAGTACTTAAGTCCTATATGGGCAGATGGCCAGCTAAGTCCTCCTCCACCCCAAGTCCCTTCATGTTATGTTCAACAATGACACGAAAGCTACTGAAGCCCAGATTCAAATTCAGAGGTGGTTAGAGAGGAGGGCTGACAGTTGCTGAGCCTGCTCTCCACTCAAAATGAGTTCAGTAACAGTCTTGCCCCATTTAGGACACACTGTAAATTCTGTTCAAGCTGGCTTCTGCTAAATAATCATGTGTCACTGACAATGGTTGCTTGTATGTCATCCACTAGGACTGTAGCACTAAATAAGCAGCTTAAACTAGAGGTGGCATCTTCCTCAGTGGCTGAATTATGCACCCATTTTTATAAGATGAGGCTAAAGCAAAAGACATTGTATATGTATGCAACAGCTCTTTTATTTACTATTATTGTTACACAAGTGTTTTCTAATGTCTGTAAAGTGTTATGATCTACCACATATTTTTAGTATGATTGTTACAGAGAGTACTTTCACTTAATACATATAATTGATTAGAAAGCAATAGGTCGATCCAGGATGAAGGTAAGTGATATTGCTTGTATCAAAACAGAAGGAGGTACTTGTTAGATGTAAAAGTTGGTAAACAACAAGAACTTACATAATATACAAATAAAGTAGAGGTTTCCAATTATACCTAGTATATAATGAAGGACACTGAACAAAGTTACTGCTATGACTAAACTACCAGCTTTAAGCTATATTGAGGAATATCAGGCCTATTCTAGCCTTTTCTGAGAGACTGCACTAGAATCTCTAGTGTAGATGATGCACAGGCAGTCAGTGGCATTTTAAACAAGACAGTAGTTAAACATTGACAAACAATTCACTGACTAAAGATGTAAGCGAGTAGTTGACTACTCGACTATCCCATAATAAGCATAAGCTTATCGTGTAGTCAGGTGGAGTACTCAACTACTCGTGCCTCCCCCCTGCTGCCCCTGTACAAGAGGCAGCAAGGGGGAGGGGAGTAGGTGCTGGGAAGAGCCGGTTTCAGAGCTGTATGAGAGGCAGTGGGGAGGGAGGAGATAGGGCCCCCCTGCTGACAGGCTGCTGCCGCTGCTGAGCAACCCCTGTTCGCAGCAGCCCAGACTGGCTGCAGACAGAGGCCGCCACAGCAGCAGATCCTGTTCATGGCCAGCCTCAGATGCCATAAACAGGGGGTGCTGGACCTGGCACGAGCCAGTCTGGGACTGCTGCATCTCTGCATTTTAAGTGTAATAAGAGCCACCCATAGTAAGGGTTCTTACTACATTTAAAATGCAGTGGTCCAGAGCTGGGGCAAGCCAGGACTGCTCTACACAATTAAAGAACGGTTATTTGGCTAACATCCTTAATACTAGCACTGATGCTATTGCTACCATCAGTCGAGCTACACTAATGGAAATCTGAGAAAACATATCTAGTCTAGATTGAGTTTAAGAATGTGTAGCAAAACCAACATCCATGCTACAAAAATTCTGATCAGTATTTTAATTTATCAGAGCAGTGTTTGAGACTAGGGATGTAAGGGTACGTCTAGACTACATCCCTTTTTCGCTAAAGGGATGTAAATTAGGCACTTCAATATTGCAAATGAAGCCGGGACTTAAATATTCATTTGTATAACGGGCTGCTGCTTTTTTTCAAAACGGTGCTTTTTAAAAAAAACCAGCAGTTTAGACGGGAATCTTTCGAAAATAAAACCCTTTTTTGAAAGATCTTGTAAACCTCATTTTTTGAGGAGTACAGGATCTTTTGAAAAAGGGTTTTATTTTCGAAAGATTCCCATCTAAACTGCTGGGTTTTTTTTTTTAAACCCCCGTTTCGAAAAAAAGCGACAGCTGCCATTATGCAAATGAAGCACGGGATATTTAAATCCCGGCTTCATTTGCAATATTGAAGTGCCTAATTTACATCCCTCTACCGAAAAAGGGACGTAGTCTAGACACAGCCTAAGAGACTAGTCGACTAGCGATGCAACTAGATCAGAGAGAGGCAGCAAGAGCAGGGGGGAGCAGGAGCCGGTGCTGGGGCGAGGGAGGGGAGCCCTTGTCCAAACCACTTAACCAATTAAATGGGATTTTACATCCCTAGTTGGTTTAACTACCACTTAAGGATGAGAAAAATCCACACCTAAGTAGGGTAATCAAACTGACTAAGTCCCCTGCAGATAGGGGTAGGTGGACAGAATAATTCTCCCATTAGCCTAGCTACGGCCTCTCAGGGAAGTAGACAGTTTATATACAAAAGTACTACCAGTGGCAGTAGCATTATGGCTGCAGCATTTTAAGCATAGACAAGTCCTAATCCCAACTGACATAGTTAAACTCATCTAATTTTCTAGTGTCAGCCAGGTCTAAACAATAAAAATTATGTTTTCCTTCACTATTCTAGGATGAGAACCTCCTCTCTCAAACTTTTATTGAGACTGAATAAAGATTTAGAGAAAACAAAATGGTAAGTGTATTATAAATAACAAACATATTAGCAATAACAGTAAAATTTAAGGGTGCTGTCAAGCTAATTTGCATTATAAATTTGGGTTTTGAAAAACAACAAAAATAAAACCTCCCACAAAAACTGGGATATTCACAATTAAGAACTTTAGTTACAACTTCTATTTATTTCAGTAGGAGGCATACATGGATTTGAAACTTCCATGGATTTGAAAGTTTTACCTGGAGAATCTGACACCCAACATTAGCACTGATTGGTGGGGAACCTCTGGCCCCCCAGGCTCAGGGCTCCCTTCCTAGCATTGGGGAGCCCACACCTACTGAGGGACTGGAGCACACAAAATCTGCTAGCCTAGGCCCCACTAGGCTCTGGTGTGCAAGGGGAAGATGGGAAGTGTCTTTCTCCTTCTTAGTCAGGGGCCACACCAGTGAGGGTTTGGGGTGGGGGGGGGTTTGCTTCTCACTTGTATGCAGCCCCCCCGACTGATTTTTCCGTGGGTTAGCAGCCCCTGGCCCAAAAAAGGTTCCCCACCCCTGTGTTACAGCATTGTGAAGTCAAGACAAGAAGCAAAAAAGTGAAAGCAAACAGCAGAGCTTCAGGGTCCAAACTTGAATGAAAGGTGGGAGGAGGGCCAGTCAATGAGGAAAACCAGACACAGCACATGCTTTCAGTTGTTTTAAGAAGGGATTAGTACTATGGACAAAGGATTTTAATAACATTCATTTTACAATTTTATCTACAGAGCACGCCCCAGCCCTTCTGTGGGCTCCCCAAATCACTCTCATTAGAGCCAGCAAGAGTACTGTTTAAGAGCAAGGCGGTTTCCTAACCAGGCAGCCACATCGCCCCACTGCTGTGACCCTACTCTAGGTACCCAGGCTAGTCGCTCTCCAAACGCGAGGTTTTTTCTTAGCACGCCCCAAGTGACACGCTGCCGCCGAGCACCTGCCCGCGCTCAGCCAGCGGGCTCCGCGTTACCACTAACCCTGCCGGGCCAAAGGCCCCCCACAAAGCTGCTGCGGGCGGTGCCGCTCAGCGCCACCCGGCCCAGGTTTCGCTTTCTAGCTCGCCCATTCCCGGCAGCCCCATGCGGCGCCAGCCTGCCCAGCCCCCGCTCTCTCCCCTGGGCATCCCGGCCTCATGCCACCGCCAGGACCCTGGGGCAGCGTCCCAGCCACTCCCGGCCTTCCCTACGGGCTAGGGGAGCCCTGGGGGGAACCCAGCCCGCTCCAGGGGGCTCCCCGGCCTCCTGCCACCGCCGGGACCTCCAGCAGCCTCCCCGCCACCCCCCGGAGCAGCTCACCTCCAGCCCCGACACGCAGCGGCCTCGGGTCCTGCCGGCGCCGTGCGCGGCGCCCCTCGAGCAGCTGATCCGGAGCCCAGTGCCCCGAGCGCCATGCGCCGGCCGAGCCCAGGCACGCAGAGGTGACCCCCGGCAGGCTCGCCGCCCCCTACCTTGTAGGAGTCGGTGGCGAGCAGAATGTTGAACTCTGCGCCCGCCGCCGCACGTTCCATCTCGCCGAGCACGAGCCGCCGCCGCGAGCAGGAACAATCACAAACGAGCTGCTGCTGCTGCTGCTGCTGTTGCGGTGCCGCCTCCCCTCGCTGCCCAGAGCCTTCCCGAGGGGCGGGGCCGCGGCTCCCCATCCCCCCCCATTGGATTCGACCTGCGACGCGAGCAGGTGGGGCTATGAGATCACGCAGAGGTGGGCGGGGCCAAGACCTCTACGCGTTCTCGGAAAGAGGTGGGCGGAGTCAGCATTGCACGTCCTCCGGCTCTGTCGTTGGACTCGATCGGCCTGCGGGAAGAAGGGGGCGGTCCAGATGCGGTGATGTCACAACGGCAGCCGCTCCACGCTCTCTTTCTATTGGCCGGGATCCCCGGAGCTAGGCGGGCGGCGAGAGAAAGAGACGGGGGAGAGCGCGTGACGCACGGGTGCTGGTGACGCAGGTTTCGCCGCTTTCGCTTCTTCGCAGCTGTGGCTGGCGCGGGGAAATGGCTGAGGAGGGGGCGCCCTGGCGGCTTTCTGGTTAGCCCGGCCCCGCCTTGGGCTGTGGCGCGGGGGAAGCCCCGTTGGCTGGGCTCCGCCCGCGGCGGGAATGTCGACGCCGAGGGCAGTCGCTGCGCCCTGACTCCGCGAGGGCTTGTCTGGGGCCGGGCGGCCGGTGCGAGGATTCCCGCTCTGCCCCCCCCCCCCCCCAGCTCCCCGCAGCGCCGCCGGGCCGGCGGGGGCGCGCCGAGCGGGAGCGGGAGCAGGCCGGCACGCAGACCTGGCTGAGCGACGCATGGAGGAGGGCTCAGGGCGGCTGCAGGAACTGGCCGAAGTTGCCTGTCAAGGCCTGGGGGAGAAAGTTGTTGGGCGACACTTAGGCCCGTCCCAGGCCGGAGTGGGATGCGCGAGCTGCTACCCTGTCTTGCCCAGGGCTGGAAACTACGTGCCCCTGTTGCTTTCGGGGAGCCTCAGCCAGTCCTCCCCCCCTCCCCCCAACCGCTGTCTTTTCTGCCAGAGTGGTCTGTCTGGAGAGGTGTCTCTTCCCCTGGGGAGGCAGCTGCTGTCCCGTCTCCTGAGCAGTGGGGCTGTGTTCTCCAGGCAGAAGCCTACCACCAGCAGCTCCCCTGGGGGTGCCTCTGCCTACATCTACACTGCAAGGTTTTTGAGCAAAAAAAACCTATGGAGCATCCACACCTCAAATGTGCTTTTGTGTAAGGAAATCAAAAGTAAAATGGTAGAGCAGAGGGCTTTTTGCGCCCTAGGTAAACCTCATTTTATGAGGCATAACTCCTTTTTGTGCAAGAGTTGTTACACAAAAAGGCAAGTGTGAATGCTCCCGAGGAGCACAAGAAACTCCTATGGGAAAAAGCCCAGGTGCTATGATAGACATTCACAGAATGGCCATCAGAGCTTTCTTGTGTAAGAGGGTCCACGCACTGTGGACACTCTCTTGTGTAAAAGCACATTGCTTTTGCTGTGTGCTTTGAGGTGTGGATGTGCTCTTGCGTAAGAAGTTTTGCCCCAAGAGAGCTTAAAAAAAAAAGAAAAAACAAGCTGCAGTCTCTGGTAGCTGACCGCTCACTCTCAGGCAGATAGACACACACAGTTCTCCTGTTTCCTTCCAGAACACAAGAAATCATTATCTTTAAAAAAAGGTGATTTTTATTAACAAAACAAAAAGTTATACTTGATAAAGTATACTTAGTTGGTAAGTGTTACAGAGCAATTAGCAGAGCAAAACAAAACACAGAGAACATCTCTTAGGCTATGTCTAGACTATAGGCTTCTTTCGGATGAAGCTTTTTTCAGAAGAGATCTTCTGGAAAAACTTCTTCTGAAAGAGAGCATCCACACTACAAAAGGGCATCGAAAAAGTGATCTGCTTTTTTGAAAGAGAGCGTCCACACTGAATGGACACTATCTAGCATTAAAGCTGTGATTACTATGGATGGTGTGGCCACCAGGTCACCTGTGCTTTTTCCTCTTTCTTCTTTTGCCAAAAGAACTCCCTCTTCCCCATACACACACGTCTTTTTGCAAAAGAGCTCTTTCACAAAAAGGCTTCTTCCTTGTAGCATGAGGATTACCAATGCTGGAAAGAACCCTCTGTTCTTTTGATTTTCTTGCAGAAGAACGCAATTGTAGTGTGGACATTCCTCAAGTTTTGTTGGGAAAAATGGCTGTTTTTCCGACTAAAGTCTGTAGTGTAGACATACCCTTAGTTAATGGGGAAGGGAAGGCACAGGTTCACACAGAGAAGTTTAACCAAACATCCAAAACAAAGAAAAATATCCTGATTGCAACTAAATATATTTTTTTTCCCTCTACTCACAGTCTGTGCTGATCTAAGTCCCAGTTCACTTCCATGTCTAATATTTCTTATAGGCAATATTGCATCTGCTCTCTCCAACCCTTAGCTTAGAAGACACAAATGAAGAGCACACCAGGTATCTATATCCAACTGAAATTTCAGCACTGTATCCCTGTTGGTTCTGCCCCCCTGCCAACACCCTTGCTAGCTGCTTGAGTTTAACCCCTTAGTCACCAGGTGCTGGCCAATACTCCTATCCATCACAGGCCCCCACTTGGCAGAGTGACAGAGGCAACCAGGGGAAGAATGTGAGTAGTCAACTACCTGATAAGCCTAGTTGACTACTCCCTTACATCCCTAAATCAAAACAGATCCTTTTTCTTCTAACATCATTAATTAAATTTTCAGGGCTTAATTCTACTGTTGAGTACCATAATCACATAATAGGCCCAATTAGCTGAGTATACAACCACCATTCTTGGCAGTATGTTAAAGGGTTTTCTAGTGATCAAACCTTGTGTTACTTTCTGGAAAGCATGTTCTGTAGCCTGTCCATATCTAGCAAAGTCTAACCTACTAGTAGCAGCCCTGCAGCCTACTATGTGCAATGCATCCATGACACCTCCCATACTAGGGAATCTTTTTTCAGGAAATTGTTTTATATAACTTGATTATTCTCAGCGAGTGCCAATGTTTAAAATTAATTTAAATTAGTGAAAACATTAATAAACTTAGATCCTCATTGTCCTCTTATTATACCCAGTTGCTTTCTTCCAGTCTATAACACTATTAATAAAATCACCTTTCTGGAATGATTACTTTCACTGGCTCACCCTCTTCCACAACATAAAGTTCAAGTATCTTGCTCTTATCTTCAAGGTACTGCATAACTTTGTCTCCTTCCTACTATGTCCTTGTTGTACATCTCCCAATCACTCTGTCTGCTTCTCCAATGATGCCGGTCTCCAAATACAATTTGTTTGCTTTTCTAGTGTTTTTTTCCTGCATCTTCTTCAACATCATCCCCAAACATGAAATGACTTTCCTGAGCTGGTCTGGACTGCAACCTCCGATCCCTTCTGAAGACCAGTTCTTGGGTAATTTGGGATCATTTTTACTTGATATATCATCATATTAAAGTAGTATGTCCTTCAAACTTTGTATTATCCGGATGTGACCAATTACTGCCTGGCCTTGTTTATAGCTATTATTTCCCATGCCCTGCATCTCTTATTTTCATTTAGAATGTCATCTCTTTGAGGCAAGGGCTATATGTGTTCATGTTTGGAAAATGTATATTACAGTGCAGGCATTGTCAGAAACAAGAGTTACTAATAATTAATGACTGAATGAGAAAAAATATTTTGCCTGAAACTACAGTGGCAAGAAATTTTCAAACCAACTGTTTAATTAGTGAAGATTGAGGAACAGAAATCCTGCAGGGTCGAATTTTTTAAAAAGGCATAATATTACTCTGTATAAGGTTCAGTTAGTGTATTTTCAAGCCTTCCATAGTATAATTACTGCAGATTTGTTAGACAGGATTTTTAATCCTCAGCATCTTCCCACCCTCCACCTAGTTCTTCAGTTGTATCTGACTACATCACAGCTTGAATAATGACTTAATTTAGTTTAGGTGAAAGTATCAAACTGTCAGTAATGAAATATTGGAATGTTAGCACACTTTGGAGCATTAATAGAAAATGAGACTATGCTAAATCAAATTATGTTAAATTACGGTTTGTTGTGGGGAAGGGCAAAAGGCAAAGATTAAATTAGTAGTCTTTGATGCAGCACTGAATAGAGGGAGCATGTTTACAATGGAGAAGAGGAATGAATCCAGGAACATATAGAACTCTACTCAAGTGTAGAAATGCACTCTGATATGACGGACTATCCTCCATGAGCTTAGCAATTACCCAAACAGTTATATGTGGCTCCTGGTCCAACTTCCGGGAAGCTGGCTGCTGCTTCCCGGTGCTGCCTCTGGTATAGGGAGCAGGGTGGAAGGCAGGATCTGGTACTCTGGGATCCAGCTTAAAAGCTGGCTCCTGGCACGCATTGGCTCCCAGGGAGCCATCTGACGCCCTGTGCTGCTGCCTCTGTATCAGAGGCAGCAGCATAGGGCAGCAGCCAGTACGTGCTGGGAGCCAGCTTGTAGCTGCCCCGCATGTAACCATGTAACTGCTGACATTTTCAGCAGTTACACAATTAGCAAATTACACTCATTTTAACATCTCTAAATGTGTAGCACAGACAGGTCTCTGTCTGGGAACCAAGTTAAGGAAACATATTTATAATCAGTGTAAACATGATTCTGAATGAATTGTTTTTAAGATTTGGCCAGCTGATGGTCAGGGCTGGTCAATGATCATCTCTTTATCATTTTAGTTTTGCAAATGAGAGATTTTAAAACCTATTTTTCACGGGACCCTCCTGATGTGCAGCTTGAGACTATGCCTTTCTAGTGAGCAGCAGCAACCCCTCCAGGTGCTATTATCACTCAGCATAACCGCATGTGGAGTCCCCAACTCTAGGTAAATTGCATGAGTGCTCCCAATGCCATTTATGAAACACACAGAGAAAGACGTCAGCCAAATCCCCCCACTTCCCAACACTGAACCTCAGGAATATATTGTCTAATTTATTAATTGGTTCAGTCCCCTCTGTTGGAGTCTTCAAAGTGTCCTTGCTTGCAGCAAGATGGGTGCTGACATCCATAATAACCACCTGCACTCCAGACTCCTTCACCCTCATGAGCCCTGTAGTCAATGCTGATCTTTTCAGAGTCATACCTGGCAGTGTCATTAGTGCCCACATGGATACATGCCAGTTACTAAAAGTTGGAAATGAATTAGTTTTAAAAAAATTATGTATCAATGTATTTATTAAAAAGGATAAACACTTTGCCATTTACAAGTGTATTTATTTAAAAAAAGAATGGAGTTTTATTGTATAAAACCTGATTTTTTTAAGAGAACCCATAACTGGGATACTATAATGCTGTGTCTACTCTACAAATTTTTGTAATGACAGATTCATTAGTATGAGTCGCGATGTCATTAGCATATTTTCTGCCAATGCTTTTTGCGCAAGGGTTTTTTGCGCAAAAAGAAGCAGAGTAACCGCTTTCATTTTGCACAAAAAACCCCTTCTGTGCAAGATCCTTATGCCTCCAGGAGAGGCATCACGCAATCCCTCCCCTGTCACCCACCTCCAGAGAAACAGAGGCTAGGGATACTATTCCTACCCATCCTGGCTAATAGCCAGGGCTCGACGATCGAGGCGAAAACCACTTGCCAGCCTGCACCGCGCATGCGCAAGACCCACACCATGCATGCGCGGCCCGCCAGTGAATGGGGCAACCAGTTGAAATCTACTCACCATGGGCGAGTAGATAAGTATATTTGTCGAGCCCTGCTAATAGCCATTGATGGACCTAACCTCCATTAATCTATCTAGCTCTTTTTTGAACCATGTTAAAGTTCTAACCTTCACTGCATCCTTTGGCAGGGAGTTCCACAGGTTGACTGTGCTCTGAGTGAAGAAAAACTTCCTTTTGTTTGTTTTAAACCTGCTGCCTATTAATTTAATTTGGTGACCCCTAGTTCTTATATTGTGGGAATAAGTAAATAACTTTTCCGTATTCACTTTTTTACATACCAGTCATGATTTTATAGACCTCTATCATATCCCCCCTTAGACTCCTCTTTTTTATGCTGAAAGTCCTAGTCTTTTTAATCTCTCTTCATATGGGACCTGTTCCAAACTCCTAATAATTTTTGTTGCCCTTTTCTGAACCTTTTCTAATGCCAATATATCTTTTTAGATGAGGCGACCACATCTGTACGCAGTATTCAAGATGTGGCCATACCATGGTTTTATATAGAGGCAATAAGATATTTTCTGGGTTATTCTCTATCCCTTTTTTAATGACTCCTCACATTCTATTTGTTTTTTTGACTGCCCCTGCACACTGAGTGGATGTTTTCAGAGAACTATCCACAATGACTCCAAGATCTTTCTCTTGAGTAGTCATAGCCAAATTATTTCCCATCATATTGTATATATAGTTGGGATTATTTTTTCCAATGTGCATTACTTTACATTTATCAACATTAAATTTCATTTGCCATTTTGTTGCCCAATCACTTAGTTTGGTGAGATCTTTTTGAAGCTCTTCACAGTCTGCCTTGGTCTTAACTATCTTGAGCAGTTTGGTATCATCTGCAAATTTTGACACCTCACTGTTTACCCGTTTTTCTAGATCATTTATAAATAAGTTGAATAGGACGGGTCCCAAGACAGACCCTTGGGGGACCCCACTAGTTACCTCGCTCCACTCAGAAAACGTCCCATTTATTCCTACCCTTTGTTTCCTGTCTTTTAATCAGTTACCAATCCACAAAAGGACCTTCCATCTTATCCCATGACAACTTACTTTACTTAAGAGCCTTTGGTGAGGGATCTTGTCAAAGGCTTTCTGGAAATCTAAGTATACTATATCCACTGGATCCCCCTTGTCCACATGTTTGTTGACCCCCCTCAAAGAACTCTAGCAGATTAGTAAGGCATGATTTCCCTTTACAGAAACCATATTAATTTTCCCCCAACAAATAATATTCATCTATGTGTCTGACAATTTTATTCTTTACTATAATTTCAACTAATTTGCCCAGTACTGACGTTAGACTTACCGGTCTGCAATTGCCAGGATCACTTCTAGAGCCCTTTTTAAATATTGGCATCACGTTAGCTATCTTCCAGTCATTAGGTACAGAAGCTGATTTAAAGGATAAGTTACAAACCAGAGTTAATAGTTCTGCAATTTCCCATTTGAGTTCTTTCAGAACTCTTGGGTGAATGCCATCTGATCCCAGTGACTTGTTACTGTTAAGTTTATCAATTTGTTCCAAAACCTCCTGTAATGACAGCTCAGTTTGGGACAATTCCTCAGATTTGTCACCTAAAAAGAATGGCTCAGGTTTGGGAATCTCTCCAATATCCTCAGCCGTGAAGACTGAAGCAAAGAATTCATTTAGCTTCTCCACTATGACTTCATCACCTTTAGCATCTCAATCGTCCAAGGGCCCCACTGGTTCTTTAGCCAGTTTCCTGCTTCTGATGTACTTAAAAAACCTTTTACTATTACCTTTTGAGTTTTTGGATAGCTGTTCTTCAAACTCCTTTTTGGCTTTTCTTATTATATTTTTACACTTAATTTGACAAAGTTTATGGTCCTTTCTATTTTCCTCACTAGGATTTGACTTCCACTTTTTTAAAGATATCTTTTTATCTGTCATTGCTTCTTTTACCTGGTTAAGCCAAGCCACGGTGGCACTTTTTTGGTTCTCTCACTATTTTTTTTAATTTGAGATATACATTTAAGTTGGGCCTCTATTATGGTGTCTTTGAAAAGTTTCCATGCAGCTTGCAGAGATTTTACTTTTGTCACTGTACCTTTTAATTTCTTTTTAACTAACTTCCTCATTTTTGTGTAGGTCCCCTTTCTGAAATAAAATGCCTTAGTGTGGGGCTGCTGAGGTGTTCTTACCACCACAGGGATGTTACATTTTATTATATTATGATCACTATTTAGCGGTCCAGTTATATTTACCTCTTGAACCAGATCCTGGGAGAAAATGTATTCTCCTTAACCTCTGATGATAGGACAGAAAATAATGGGCTTAAATTGCAGCATGGGAGGTTTAGGTTGGACATTAGGAGAAGCTTATTAACTGTCTGGGTGGCTATGCACTGGAATAAATTGCCTAGGGAAGTTGTGGAATCTTCAGTATTAGAGATTTTTTAAGAGCAGGTTAGACAAACATCTGTCAGGAATGATCTAGATCAGGGTTTTTCAAACTCTGGGTTGCAGCTTGTAAGGGAAACCCGCTAGCAGGCTGTGAGATGCTTTGTTTTTCTGCACCTCCACAGGTACGGATGATTGCAGCTCCTGTGGGCCGTGGATTGCTGTTCTCAGCCTAAGGGAACTATGGGAAGCAGTGTGGACCAGGAACCACTTCCCACAGCTCCCATTAGCCAGGAATGGTGATCCATAGCCAACAGGACCTGTGATCGCCTGTATTTGTGGAGGTGCAGGAAAACAAAGCGTCTCACGGCTGCTAGCCCTTATAAGCCGCAACCCAGAGTTTGAAAACCTGGGGTGTAGATGGTGCTTGGTGCTGCCATGAGTGCAGGGGATTGGTCCTGATGACCTCAAGAGGTCCTTTCCAGTTGTAGTATTCTATGATTCTGCTATTCAAATTCTCATTCCTTCCTCAAGGCTCACGAGAAGCAAACTGTGCCACATATTTAAGAAAAACAAACTAAAAATCCCTATCCCAAACACAACAGGATACCCCTTCAAGCTATTCCCTCTTCTGGCCTGCTGACCACACTGTCTTTTCTATTTCTTCCTATTATGGATTTGAGTCTGTGATCCTGAAGTCAGATTGTGACCTCTTTGGAGCTGGAATTTTGTGTTTTGCACAGAGTGGGAATATTGCTTGTTAAATAACAACTTGATCCTTCCTGAAGAATTATTTTTAAAATATGAAAAGGGGATAACCTGCAACTTACAAATAATACTTTAAAAAGTAAGATATAGCTATACAGATCAGGTAGCAAGAAACAGCCCAGACTTCACAAGCCTCCTGGTAAATAATTTCTAGTACACTTGGTAAGAACAGTAATTACCCTATATTATAACAGTTCCAGATTAAAGAGGCAACTGCCATTAGCCCACTACAGATAGATGCCTTTTCCAAGCTTTCCTTTCAGTCTTTTGCATTTTAGTGTCCGTGAACTGCTGTTTACCAAAATGACTAATACCCAGATTATAAAAATGTTTTCGAAAAATGGATCTGGTCCAAAATCAATAAAAGTACATTATAAAGTACTCTAACACAAAGTCAAATTGATGGTTATGTTAACTGACTATGCTTATGCCATTTACTTTTTAAAATCAATAGTTTATACTAGTTGTCACAGTTTGGGGTTGCTTAGATTCTATGGTAACAGGACTCGTATAAGTACTTAAGATAGATAGTGGAAGGTCTGTAGATTGGGAACTAGGATCCTAGAGCTTTTTAATTCTCTTAATATTGTTGTGAATAACTATTAATGAATGAGAAACCACATCAGATCTCCCATTTCATCTTTTCATAAAACTGATGATTATCTACAAACAAGATACTGGGAAACCACAGTGCGCTATTAAACAGATTTGCTAAGACTTGGATACAGTTGTTTGTGGTAAACCTGGGCTTCAATTAACATTTGCTGAGTTGCACTTAGGAGTTAGTATAGAGGCTGTTAGTGTGAATGAAGTGCAGTAGATCCTCAATGTTATAAAACAGTCTTGTAAATAGCCAGTTATATGCATGATTTTTCTGCTACCAAAGTAATTTTTCAGCTTTCAGAAGTTACTTCAATCATTCAGCCAGCATTCAAGGGGCTATCCAGGTCTGAAACATCAGAGATTTGATGACAAAGTTCTCTCAAACAAAGAAAAATCAGGCACCCAGTAAAAATTAGTTATTGTTATGTGCACTATCATTGAATGATTAATAAATTACTGTGTCTAGTATAATTTTGAAAGGTTCAATGTTATGAACTCCTTAATTCCCAGTTAGTTCATAAAATAGAGGTTCTACTGTACTTTGTGTTATTTTTCAAATTTATAACTGGTAAGTAAATCACAAACTACTGTTGCAAAGATCAATACAGAATTGTACCATTATCACAGCAGTAGTATTAAATTTTTGTTTATACATTTGAATGATTAAAAACACTGTCTTCTGTTAAATGCAAGCAAGTAATTAAGCTGTAGTACATTCTGTCAATGTGTAACCTGTAATATTGAATTATAATTGAGTATAACCATGTTCTTGTAATAGGCTTTACTTGGGCTGGGTCCTTCAGTATTAAAAGAATTAGTCTTGATTGCTTGAGCTGAGGAACAACTCCTTTGGACCTGGTCTACATTACATGGGAAGGTCGAAGTAAGATACACAATTCCAGCCACATATATTACATAGCTGGAGTCAACATATCTTAAATCCCCATCTACACAGCAGAAGATCGACAAGAGCAAATGCTCCTGTTGACTTCCATTACTCCTCACGAGCAGTAGGAGTATCAGCACTGACGGGGACACCCTTTGATTTTGATCTTGCAGGTCTTTAGCAAACCACGGAAGCTAAAGTGAACCATGGAAGATTGATTGTGGCAGCTTTGATCATCCATGTAGCATAGACGTGCCCTTTGAGTGCAGCTGTTCTAAACTTTTATCCTCTTTTGTGGACTAGAAAATAGAGGAGCACAAACATGCATTTATTAGAGTAGGCTATATTCTTATTTTACCTAAATAATGCCAGCGAATGACATTCTGGTATGTCATTATAAACAAGGCTGCAATGTAGAATGCAATGAAATGTTTTTATTCCCAAATAGGATGGCATAATAACATTTCACAAAATTGTAATTTCATATAAATGTTAGTGATCCTGCCTCTGTTATGTTACTCCTCAGCTCAAGCAGTGAAGACTCATGCTTTTAATATTGAAGGTCCTAACCCAAGTGGGGTTTTTGTTACAAGAACACAGTTATAATTAAACTTTCTTAAAGTCTAAGAACCTGGTAAACACACCAGGGTGTCAGCTTTCTTTCTTCCTTTCTTTCTTAGGCTATGTCTACACTACAGGGCTTTATTGGAAAAAGGTACGCAAATTGCGCTTCGCAATTTGCGGATCTTTTTCCAGTAGTTTTTTCAGAAGAGGCTTTTCCAAAATTTGGCCCATCTACACTGGGCCAAAATTCAGAAAAAAACCCTCTTTTAGAAGAACCCTTCTTCCTCATGGGAGGAGGAAGACAGAGCTTCTGAAAGAGCGTGTCTTCTCTTCTGCAAAAAACAGCAAATGTGTTCCCTGGACGCAGCAGAGTTTTTTCCGGGATCCCAGGTATCCCAGAAAAACCCTGTAGTCTAGACATAGCCTAAGAAAGGCTTGAGAACATGGATCCTGGAAGTTTGAAAACCATAAGACAAATAAAAAGAGCTACAAATGTACCAGTGGCGTAGCTATGCGTGGGTCTCACTGGGTTATGACCCACCCACTTGTCTCCCCAGCGCCCCCTGCCCTGTTCAGCCAGTCTGGCACTCTTGCTGGGGAGCAGGGTTGGGACGCAGGGGCTTGCCTCATTCCGCCCACCCGGCACACCTGCTGAGGTCTGGAGCCCGGGACTTGCCCTGCTCTTCCCTTCTGATGCTCCAGCCATAGAGCTTAGTCAGGGACAAGTTGCCACGACCCAACCCCTTCCCCGTCAGGAGCAGCGGGCGGAGGAGGCTAGGTCCCTGTGGCCTGGCCTCCTGCTTCCCAGATGGAGCAAGCACCTAGTCTCACTCCCCGGCTGTAGTACTGGAGGTGGAAAGAGGTGAAGGTGAAGGCTTCTGCCCCACCCTCCTGTCCTTGCCCACCCATTCTAAATTGGGGCCCACCCAAGTATCCCAGTCTGCCTACGCCACTGACGTACTGTTTTAAAAATCTCAAGATTTGTAAGCCATTCTTGTGATATTTTGGAGACTGACATGATTTTGAGGTTGGCAGTATTGTACACTTTGGAATGGATAAATATTTGACTACTGTTGTTTACCATTTGACTTGTGGTAGGGCTCAGAAATCCTGATAAGCATAAAGTCCCCACTATGCTAGGCACTATTCAGACAAACAACTATAGTCCATGCCTTGGTTATAACAGCATGACCCTTATTTCGAAGAGTGACTTTGATTTTTTTTTCAGTTTGTATCTCCCGAAAACCATATGCTACACATTTCTATGTTTTTAAATTCTTATATGTTACAGTTTCTAAGTAGGATTAAGGAGGGAAGTGCTTGCGATTTATGTTGATGTTTGCACAGTGGCATCATATAAACCATTGCAAACAATATTTTATATTTATTTAATTGATCTAATTGAAGACAAAAAAATCTGAAAACAATCAGCACATTTAGGTCTTGAAAATGTATCCTCTTTCAATAGAAAGCAGATCACATGCGCAGTTTTTGAAGGATGCCTTTTTTAAAATATTCAACATTGATTTAAAAAAATAGTTTGTGTCCTCAGTGAGCCACATATAACTGTTTATATCTCTGTCTCTGCTGCTGGCTCAAATTCAGAGAAAGATTTTAGATAAAACAAAACTAGGGTACTTCTTATCTGTGTTCTTCAAAGAATCCGTAGAAGTTTTTACATGAGTAGGGGTTTCAATACCCAAGGTAATTACCTTCTGCCAACTTAATTTTCCTCTTCCCATGTCAAGTGGATGACCTTTTCTTCACTTGTGCTAAACTGTTGTGTAGTTTCAGAAGGGCTGTACTTCATTTCAACCAGAAAGGGCATTGTCTCAACGACTTGACTACCTGCATCCTGCTTCAAAGGCATTTTAACACAAGACTTCAAAGAGAAACCTTTGAACTGTCATTCATACTTAAATTTGACACTTTACGACTTGGTCTCAACAAAGATGCTAATTACCTTACCCATTACAAAGATAGCTTCCCCAATTATCACCTCTAATATCATTAACTCACAGACATTAACCTCCCCCCCCCATCCCCCTTCTGTTCTGAAATTTGATTTGTCCTTTTTATATGTGTTCACTTTTTTTTTTTATTGTACCCCTTTGGTATATATGGTCATGCCAATTTTCTTCCACAATTTGATCTGAGGAAGTGGGTCTGGCCCACGAAAGCTCATCACCTAATAAACCATCTTGTTAGTCTTTAAAGTGCTACATAGTCCTATCTTTTGTTTCAGCTAGACCAGACTAACACATCTGCATCTCTATTGAAATCTTAATGCGCTTGAAGCCAAATGGCAATAACTCCACTGGTTTCACCCCATGTCCTCGATCTAGATATTTATGGCATTTAGCTATACTTAGTCCTAACCTCCATTCCAGATGCACAGCTGGAAGAATAAGTCAGAGAAAGTCACCTGTATTTAGAATAGTATTTCTTCTCCGCAATTTTGAGATGTCTGAAAATGTCTAGGAGGCCTGCTTTCAGCTACATCTGTCTCTGTGATAGTTAAATTATGCAATCAGAAAAACTGATTTAGCTTACATGATACAAATACCTAACAGGTATACAACCAATCTGTATACTAGAGTTTAGATCCATCAGGTACCAGAAAATGACCATAAGTATATGAATGATCCTGGAAATGGCTAGATATGGATTTCTGTGAAACTGACAGGAATTCTGTGAAATTTGCAATGAAGTAGAGAGATGAAGCCAGACTGCATTGTCTTATATACTGCAGCATGATAAGACACTTGCTTAGCCTTAATAACATACTCCACTTTTATTTAAAACTCAGACAATCCCAAGTAGATGGAAGTCAATAATAGAACACTAACTAGCTAAAAAGCCAATGTTTTTCACTTTCTTACAGTTTCTCAGCCCAACTGTCTTCAGCCAAATCCAAACTCAGAATAATTAGACAGCTGCAGCCTTGCACAAGTTGCAAGTTTGTCACCTTTTGCTGTCCCCAGGCACTTGTCATCAGGAACATAGTAACTCACATCTACTTCTGTGTTGTCCGTGTGCATGCATTAATACCAGTTAACCCTTTATTTCTGGTTAAATTATATTATGTAACATTGTGCAGAGAACATGTGAAAGGACTCTCTAAAGTCAAAGGCAAAATAAAGGAGAAAGACATCAACACAGTATTGGGAAGGTGAGAAAAAGTTAGATCATTTTAAATATGATCTAAGTCTCAATGCTTGCATAGAGTTTCTGAATCAAATTTGTTCAAATCCAGTTCAGTTGTTGGATTTGTTCCTAGTGCCTAGTAGTACTTGCATTTACCATGACCTCTAAAAATCCTGTGACTAGGGAGCTGTGATCAGAGAGTACCTTAATGTATCCTCAGGGAATATCCACCCTCTTGCCTTTGTGATCGTGAATACAGCAAGAGGCTGAAGTATTGCTGAATATTGCTTTTGTTTAGTATCTGAATAAATACTGGCTGAGCCTCTTAGAGGAAATGTAAAAAGCATACACCCTTCAGCTGGCAGGATATTTGTAATGCATCATACCTAGTGGATAAAAGGCACACACAGGGAAACAGAAGTGACCCTGACAGAGGGATACAATATCAATGTTAATGGTTTGTGTTTCAATGTAAGAAACCTTTAGGAAGAGATTATAACTGCAGAAGCATGTGATTGTCTGTAGCAAGTAAGATCTGTATACAAAACTATATTTGTCCACCTGCCGAACTGCCAGCTCTGAAACAGATTAGATGCAGACTTAGGGGTTCGATAGAGATCTAATTGCCATAATAGTCAACAGATGCACTATGTGGTAACATGGATTGACCTTTAAGTGGTATTTCTTCCTGGCAAAGGTTATCTTCTTGCAGATAAATTGTCACTTTCGCATTCTGTAACATCAAAAGTTATCATGTGTATTTACCACTCTGATCCTCTTGCATGCCACCCAGTAACTGCCAAAGAGTACTTTTTATGTGATGTGCATGCAAATATTTATGTTTATATTTGTTTTTAGTATTCTTGTCCTTGAGCATGTTGCTGAGATATCATGTCTCTGTGATTAAGGATACCATTAGCCACTACATCTGCTGAAAACAGAATTAACTGTCTTCACAATTATCTTTGCCCACAGAAGCTTATGTCCACATAACTTTGCTCATGAAAGCTAATGCCCAAACAAATCTGTTAGTCTCTATGGGTATGTCTACACAGCAGGGTTAAAGCCGAAGTAAGCTATGCAACTTGAGCTATGTCAATTGCGTAGCTTAAGTTGAAATAGCTTATTTCGGCTTTTTGTGCTGTCTACACAGCAGGAAGTCCAAGGTAGAGCACTCTTCCTCTGACTTCCCTTACTCCTCGTAAAATGAGGGTTACAGGAGCCAGAGTAAGAAGTTATCAAACTTCCTCCCAGCACCTGTCTAAAGGTCTGAAGAGCACCTTGGGTGGGGAAGGGGTGCAGGTTCTGGGAGGGAGTTTGTGTGCAGAAGAGGTGAAAGCTCTGGGGGGCATGAATGCAGGTGGGAGTCTGAATTACAGACTCTGGGAGGACATGTGGGTACAGGTGGGTGTTCACAGGCTCTGGGATGGAGTCTGGGTGCTGGCTCTGGCCTGGGTTGGGGGTAAGAGGTCCTGGGTTCTGCTGGGAGGGAGTTTGGGGGCTGGGGAGGGGAGGAAGTTTGTTGGCAGGACGGGGCTGGAAGAAAGGGTGCAGGCTCGAGGAAGTGGTGTGCACAAGGGGGCATGGGAGGAGTGGGGGGAGGTGCCACACTTACCTATGAGCACCAACCTCTAGAAATGGCTCCTGAAGAGGTGGAGGTCTCTGGGTGCTGCTGCCTGCCTACTGCCCCTGCACTCCTCCCACATCCTTTGGACTTGCCTGTCACCCCCAGGTGAGTTCAAACATCCTGGGGGCTCCCCGCCACCACCACGGGCAGCACAGCGGGGTTAGAGTGGCTTCCTGCTACTCACTCCCCACGGCTGCCAGCAAGTCCCTACCACCCAGGGAGCAGGACTTCATGCGCTGCTCCTACCAGCTAGAATAGCGCACAGAGACACCGCATCCCTAAACCAGGCCATAGGGATGACCATGCTGGAAGGTGAGCAAGCAGCAGGAAGCCGCTCTAACCCCATGGTGCTGGCAGAGGCTCCCAGGACATTTTAAATCGTCTGGTGATGAGGCCAGGGAACATGAGAGGAGGGAGTGTGTGAGGCAGTAGGGAGCTGGGGGATGCACAAGGCAGGGAGCAGCAGGTGACAAGTTTTGTTGGAGCCCAGTCCCAGGCTAGGAAAATTCCTAGTGCTGGGCACCACAGGCATGCCTGGCTGCCAGTGGCCATCCCACTTTCTTAAATTGGTGCCAGTTGAAAGGTGTTGTCAAAGTTTAACAAACCTTCATTGTCCCTGGTCTGGTAGGTATGTGACACAGTCCTGCCAGCATGAGATTGACTCTCCACATACACTGAGGCATTCAGAGACAAGCTGCTTCATGCAATCAATCATTCATAAATTGTACATAGACCAATTCCCCCAAACTGTCACATTTACAATTAAATGTATGTTAATTAGCCAAACCTATGATTTACTCAACACTCATCCTTCCTGGTATATTTATGCCACTAATCTCTAACTGCAGCATGTGTCACAAGGACCAGTTTATAACCAAATGTTTATCTGTAAGTGATTCTGACATTACTAACATTAGCTTTAGGCTTCTTTTGATATTGACATTTGCAGACCAAATGAATCCATTTAAATCAGGTGTTGCTGCTTTGCTGGACTGCAGTTGATGTCTCCATTTTACCAATTACAGTAAACAGAGGAAGCATTTTTTACTTCACAAAACCCACGATGAATCATGCATGCCTTATTTCTTTTGCAGAGGTGAAAGTTTAGCTCCCTCCTTGTCAACTCAAGTTCCACAAGAAAGTGCAGGAGTGATTTCCTGAAGATCTTCTGAGCTCTGCAGAAGTGAGGCTCCCTCCCATCCCAGGACAGAGCCTCTGCCTGGTTTACAAGCACTGCAGCAGTTAAACTTGAGGTGTTCCTAAGCCTTGCTTTTCCCCAGCATTTGCCATCCCATTATTTTCAACTCACCAGACTCAATGAATGGTTCTGCTGGAGATTGCCCCAGGGAAATGCATTTGTAACAAATTTTGCCAGACCCACTGACAGGAGGAGGCAAAGGAGGCAGTTGCCCAGGGCCCAGCAATTCAAAGGAGCCCAGGGCTCCTGGCCACTGCTGCTGCTACTGAGGCAGATGTGGCAGCTGGATCTCCAGGCCCTTTAAATCATTGCCAAAGCCCCACACAGTGCGTTCCGAGCAGTGCTGAGGGTGGAGGCCGGGTACGCTGTGATGTGGAGGACTGGCTATCCAGCTCCGGCCCTTCCGCCCGAGGCCCTGCCCCTTTTAGGAGCACAGAGCCACCCTCCCCCCCACTTTGGCTAGAGGCACATTCAGGCTGTCAGCAACCCGGAATATTGCATTATACAGTCCCTCCACAGTTCTGTATGGAGAGACGTGCTATCTCAGAGCCAATTCATTCAGAAGAGCACTCAAAGGCATGTGCTGACCTGCTGCAGGCCTTTAAATAAACATGAAGTGGCTTTGGAACAGTCAAGAATCTGGCAGGGAATAGGGTAAAATGATAAAGGGGGCAAGCACGGTGGACAAAAGTCACAAGAGTCAATAAGAACGATTACCATTTATATGTGGCTATTTTTTTTGAATTGTTATGCATGTAAGTGATATTATATCCAGAATTTCAGTGAAGCACAGCTCAAGACAGCAAAGCAAGTTTAAAAAGGAGGAAGAGAAGAGGGACTATATTTTAAGAAGTGAGTTTTCGTGTACTGTAAAGAAGTGTTTAAAGATGAGAATACTCCCAGTCTTCAAAGGCTGAACACATCACTAAGACTTTAAGCTGTTTGGTGCATAATTATGTTGTGTGAACAGTGCCTAGCACAATGGAACCCATATTCTGATTGTGCACGATTACAATATAAATTAATAAAATAATGCTTGTATTTGCTTTATAATATTGTGGGTTAAATATCATGGAAGCTGGTGGGCATAACTGTTTCCTATTACTGGGTAAAACATCCCTGAAAACCATGGCACATGTGGGCAGAGTGTTTCTGCTGAGTATTGTTTTGAGTAGAGGGGTGTATGTGTGTGTGAGTGAGAGAGTGAACCCCTCAAGCCGACACAGAGAAGAAGCAGAAAGCCTGACCTGCCCTAAGAAGCACTGAGAAAGCCTAGAGAGGGTTCTTTTGGGCTGAGTGCTGGGTGAAGGGGGTTGGAGTGGCGAGTGAAGAGACTGTCTCCTGTTGTTAGGGTTGCCAGATACTTTCACAAAAAATCCCGAACATGGCGGGAAAAATATTGGTTGAGCAAAAAAAAAAAGTCACCAAGCCTTTAAATTCCCACGCTCCTTGCCCTCACCAGACGCAGCAGGGGAAGAATGGCCCTGCCAGCCTTCCGTTCAAGAAAAAACAGAAAATACCAGACATTTTACATGTCCAGTATTTTCTGGTTTTTTTACTGGACAGGGGCCACAAATAATGGACTGTCTGGGCAAAAACTGGACACCTGGCAACCCTACCTGTTGTTTGATTCCTGCTGTGTTCATGGAAACAGGACTTTGTATGTTCTCTGTCAATAAACAGGATTACACCAAAGACACCTGAACTTATCAATTTCTCCTGCGAATGGAAACAACACACAGGGCCACGTACTTTGGTTCATTGCTCAGGTCAGGAGAGGTAATGCTAACCCACTATGATAAACACAAGCTGCAGTTTGGCTTTGTGCAACCTTATCGTTTAGTAACATTGGTTTTGAGCTAAGAGCTTTCTGTATTTGCATAGAAACAGAGTGTGACGCAAAAGTTTCAGTAAATAACAGTAACTCTAAAAAAAATAGTGCTCCAACAGATTTCAATATTTCTTTCCAGTAGGGCCCCTAATCTCTGGTCCATTATTTTACATAGAACTGGAGCTAAATCATTCGAAGTCCTGGCAATCTCTCACCCATACTCTTTGGCTACGTCTAGACTGGCATGATTTTGCGCAAATACTTTTCACAGAAAAGTTTTTCTGTGAAAAGTATTTGCGCAAAAGCGCATCTAGATTGGCACGGATGCTTTTGCGCAAAAGCGCTTTTGCGCAAAAGCATCCCTGGCCAATCTCGACGTGCTTTTGCTCAAGAAAGCCCCGATCGCCATTTTAGCCATCGGGGCTTTTTTGCGCAAAACAAATCTGAGCTGTCTACACTGGCCCTTTTGCGCAAAAGCTTTTGCCCGAATGGGAGCGTCAAAGTATTTGCGCAAGAAGCACTGATTTCTTACATTAGAACATCAGTGCTCTTGTGCAAATTTAAGCGGCCAGTGTAGACAGCTGGCAAGTTTTTGCGCAAAAGCAGCCACTTTTGCGCAAAATCTTGCCAGTCTAGACGCAGCCTTTGGGTTCTGGCAGTAACAGAAAAAGAAGTTTGTCCCACTATTAAATGATGTTCATTCTTGCTAATTTGGTGTGATGAATGACTCCCCCTGAACAGATCATTTAGCACTGTTACCCTCTCTTAGACCATGTCTATACTACAGCTGCTACAGTGGCACAGCTACAGAACTGTGGCTCGTAGTGTAGACACTTCCATTACTGGCAGAAGAGTATTTTTCACTGAGGTAGGTAATCCACCTCTCCCAGAAGCAGTAGCTGTATCATTGCTCATAGCAGGGGTAAGCTTGACATAACTATATCGCACAGGACATGAACATTTTCACAGTGATAAGCAGTATAATGGGGTCAACCAAATTTTAAGGTGTAGACCAGGCCTTAGTAGTAAGATGAAATATAATATGTATAAGGCCCTGCTAGGGCCGTAACAAGGGTAAGGCAAATTAGGCACTTGTCTTGGGTGCATAGCTGAGGGGGTGCAGAAAAATAATATAGAAAACTAATTATTTTAAGACAGCTACTTATTTTATGACAGTGCTGCTTCCGTCCCCCGCCCATTAGCATCAGCCGGCCTGCAGTTTACATGTCAGGCTGCACATTGCCGCTCCACGATTCAACAGTCACCAGCCCTGGTGGCCGCCCAGCACATCAGCTGCTTTCAAGCAGCACGGGAGGCTGGGCACTGGCTCAGCCGCACCAAGCACTGCCTTAAGATGCCTTAGCGCAGTTCCCGGGCGTGGGGCCGGGGAGAAGGGGCTCAGATTGCCCTGCACAGGGGCAGAGGTGCAGGGGGTGAGGTGGGGATGGGATCCAGGACTCCTGGATCTTGTCTCACCTCTGCCAGGGGAATGGCTCTAGGTCTTAGGGGTATGTGATTAGAGCTGGGGGTCTGGGAGCTACGATCCCTGGGTTCTATGGGTCCGGGTCCAGGCCCTTAGCCTGTTGGAGTCACAGTTTCCCCTCCTAAAACTGGAGCCCAAGCTGCTGAGCCACCTGTGCCAAGTGCTTTGAATGTGCTATACAAAGCAAGAGGACAAAGCAGTGACTGTGGCTTCTTATAAAAGAAGTTCTAGTAAACTATAATTAATTAAGAACTACATTTGAGCATCCATGGGTCAGGAGAGATTATCAAATATGTCCATCTTATCAATAGAAGACGAGGTAGCGAATATTAATTTTAAAGTTTGCCGTAATAAAAGCGCGCAGAGTACCATTATAAACAAATACCTAATAGTACCTGACATGATGATATTTTATAATTATATGTATATATGTATTCATTGATTGTTTATGCAGATCTCATAACTATAATAAATGAACATGTTGTTATTGTTATTATTATTATTATTATTTTATTATTGTTATTTATGTATTTTCCATTTTCTATGAAATAACTACTATAAATATATACACATGAAGGGGTGCAATTTTATATTCTTGCCTCAGGCGCAAAATTAGCTCGTTACGGCACTGGGCCCTGCTAAGGGGAAAGCTACAGGTTTTGTACACAGGATGACTCCCCATGTAAGTGGGGCTAAACATACTTCAGAAACACTCACTAGAAACAATACACTGCGGGACCAATGTCAGATGGGCCTCAGAGTAAAGAAGCAGAGATATGGACAACATACAGGACTACATAGACTGAGGGAGACACTTTTGGTTAACTGGGCTATCAGCTCTACTGAGTAATAATAACTGGGATACTGCCAACAGCTTGTAAAAATCTAACTACTAATCTTTAATTTTGGTAAAGCATGCTTTCACAACTCACAGTAGCACCTCTTCCTGCAACAGCATTTACAAGCAAATAATAAATGCTTGTATTTGTTCTTGGCTTCTCTTACTGAAGATGGTTTAGCCAATAGAATCATGGAATACTAAAACTGGAAGGGACCTTGAGAGATCATCAAGTCCAGTCCCCTGCCCTCACAGCAGGACCAAGCACCATCTAGAATCTAGATCATCCCTGATAGATGTCTATCTAATCTGCTCTTAAATATCTCCAATGTCAGAGATTCCACAAGCTCCCCAGATAATTTATTCCAATGCTTAACCACCCTGACAGTGAGGAAGTGTTTCCTAATGTCCAACTTAAATCTCCCTTGCTGCAGTTTAAGCCCATTGTTTTTTGTCCTATCATCAGAGGACAAGGAGAATAATTTTTCTCCCTCCTTGAAACACCCTTTTAGATAATTGAAAGCTGCTATCATATCCCCTGTCAGTCTTCTCTTTCTAAACTAAACAAGCCCAGTTCTTTCAGTCTTCCCTCATAGGTCATGTTTTTTAGACCTTTAATCATTTTTGTTGCTCTTCTCTTGACCTTCTCCAAATCTTTCTTGAAATGTGATACCCAGAACTTGACACAATACTTCAGTTGAGGCCTAATCAGCACAGCATACAACCAAAGAATGACCTTTCATGCTTTTTTTCACAACACTCCTGTTAATGCATCCCAGAGTCATGTTTGCTTTTTTTGCATCAGTGTCACACTGTTGGCTCATATTTAGCTTGTGGTCCACTATGACCCCTAGATCCCTTTCTGCAGTACACCTTCCTAAACAGTCACTTTCCATTTTGTATGTGTGAAACTGATTGTTCCTCTCTAAATGGAGTACTTTGTATTTGTCCTTATTAAAATTCATCCTATTTATCTCAGACCATTTCTCTAGTTTGTCCAGATCTTTTTGAATTATGACCCTATCCTCCAAAGCACTTGCAACCTTTCACAGCTGGTATCATCTGCAAACTTAATAAGCATACTCTCTATGCCATTACCTAAATCGTTGATGAAGATATTGAACAGAACCGGTCCGTAAACAGACCCCTGAGGAACCCCACTTATTATACCCTTCCAGCATGACTGTGAACTGTTAATACCTACTCTCTGAGAATGGTTATCCAGCAAGTTATGCAGCCACCTTATAGTAGCCCCATAAAGGTTGTATTTCCCTAGTTTATTGATAAGAAAGTCATGCAAGACCATATCAAACTTGCCTACAAACTTGTATTTGACTGTTAATCATAAGGGGGCAAATGCAGGCTGACTGTTCTGTAGCCTCTGCTATGATAGGAGAAAGGATGAGCAGGTGGAATCTACCAAACTGGTGGTGCCATGGTCCCAAAAGGAGCTTTGGGGAGGCTGTGGAAGCATGGAAACATGGGGTATATGCTGAAATAGAGACTTATGGGTTCAGTGACCATCCACTATTACCGCTCTCTCTACCCGAGCTCAAGGAAATCAGATTCCCTTTTGCAGCTGGAGACTTCATAATGGCTAAAACACAAGAAATATTCCACCAACCAGAGAAACTGGGAAAGGAAGACCCACAGAATTCCATCTATCACAGTATTTCTTAAGCTTTTTAAGACCGAGGAACACCAAACAATAATTTTTTTTCTATGAGGAACACCAAGAGTTTTTGGTTGAGCAAAAAAACACACACGTACCTTGCCCCTTGAACACCAGACGACACTTTTGTTGACAATGACAATATTCACTCATTGCCCAATGATAATTTAAGTATCTTTCTAATTATCTTTTGAAAAGTGGAACATCTTTTTTAATCTAAATATCCCAAACATAACCTGTCAATCGCTATCCATTAAATAAAAAAAAAGTTGTCCAACAAAGAAGGAACAGTGTATCTGGCCCCCCTCAGCTGTCCTGGGTAACAAATGAGGGCTAAATGCAGCAGTGCAAAGACCCGGTTGGGGTGGCGGCTGTAGGCAGTTCTCTCCCCTGACAGGCAGGATCCCCAGACCAGCAGCAGAGACAGCTAATCAGAGCCGGCCCTGCTGCTGGCCCTGCAACACTCCTCCCCTCTGGCAAGGGGCGCAACCGAGGCATAGTGCCCCCATCGCCCTCAGTACCTTCCTACTGAGTATCAAGAGTAGAGACTCCGATATAGAGGACTGTAGAGCATACAGTTGCACCTACACAGCAGGTACAATAAAAGTAAGTAACTTTACTTCTTTGAGTGGTTGCAGTTGTGTATTCCACTTAGGTGACACACAAACAGTACTCGTGGGAAATGAGGCTCAGATTCTACTTAAACAATGACTGCAGAACTGCCTTCCTAAAGCTTGCATCTGACCTAAACACAGTGGTAATCACATAGTGCCTCACAAAAGTATGTTTGGAAGATCAGATAGCAGCCCAGCAAATGTCCAGTACTGAAACATTACTGAGGAATGCTATTGCTGTCTCTTGGGCCCTGGCTGAATGAACCTCCTTCCAGTCTCTGCTGGAGCTTCTTCATATGCTGATGCAATGTAGGAAGTTATTCATTTGGAAATTATTTGCACAGAGATTGACTGACATTTCATCCTATCCATACAGGAGACAACCAGAGGAGGTGATACTCAAAAAGGCAAGAATATCAACCATCATCTCACACCTGATGTGTGAAACTTCGGAGGGTCCAAGGAAGAAGAACAATCGCTCTTTCTGTTAGGGGAAGGACTGGTTCTCAAGCCAGGAGCAACATCTCATGTCAGCTCCAAAGGACAGCATGGAGCTGGATGATCTGAAGAGGTCCTTGGTGCTGACACAGGCTTTATGGCCAGCTTTAAGAGATGCTGTTTCAGATGCAAGTAACCCACTGCAACTTGCATATAGCTCACCTTTTTCTGATGTGTCCTTCTCCCAGAACCCAATAGCCTTCACATGGGGGGTCACTGTTGGGGAGAACCACCCCATATAACCGACAGTGCTTAAACTGTGCGGAGGGCAGCACCCAGGGCAACCATAAGTACTGTAGTGAAATCTAAGAATACTACCAAGCTACACCAACTAAAAATGAACGATGTACAATAAAATCCTGAAGAAAACTGCAGTAAACCGCATAAGGTAAATTGCAGCACAAAATGCTCTGCCAGTGAGAAGGGATCAGGCAGCACTGCCCTCACATACCCAGGGGGAAGGACTAGAGCCATGGCTATACCACCCCTATAGCTACTGCTAGGCAAAGTTATCCAGTGTCAGTGCTGTGGGTGCATGCACACCCATGGAATACATGTCTGAAACCATGCACAGAATAACTTTTCTTCATATCCCTACTAGCAAAGGGACGGGGAATTTGCAAGTGACAATTTACTTTTTGGTGCTTTTCAAACACAGCAGGCTATGCTCATATGGAAAGAGAATAGCATAAATTGCTAAAAATAGAGGGATTTTTCTATCTAGGTTTCAGTATTATTCTTCCTCCAATATCCACATGTAATCAGATAGCTTTAAATAGGAGTGAAGAGATTTGTCTGCAGGTGGTGTGTGTGAGAGAGATACTTAAATGCTTATCTCCTTTAACTTAGTGTAATCTCATTTCCTTGTCATGGTTCTCTTCCATTCGGTTTAGTCATAGCTGGTTTTACACTGTCTGGTGCGCACCCACTTCTCCTCTCCTCCACCCTGCATAAGAAATTCCTATCAATAAAAATACTGCTGGATCTTATTTCATGTCTTGAGAGGATGCCCTTTCAAAGTCCACAAATGTTTGCTGAACTTTTGGTTCATCATTTTACTCTCACAGAGGCTAAAATTAGACTTCCTCTTCCTGGCACGCACAGAATCAGTATGATCCATGGGATGTCATCCAAGCTTGAAGGATAGCAGAGACCGAGGTGTCAGCAGCGGCAGCAGCAGCTTCTGATTAACTAGCTTCAGAAAGAGATGGAACCACTTGCCTGTCAATTAGACAGAGATGCAGAGTTCTCTTACAAGTGATTTCCCCAAACTGCTAAAATTTTGTCTATGAAATGTGAGCATAATTATTATCCGAGTGTTGGACATGAATTCAGCTCAACCTGCCTCAGGACACTCAGGGTATATCTACACTATGGGATACGGTTGAATTGAGATACACAACTTCACCTCCGTTAATTGCGTAGCTGAAGTTGAAGTACCTTAACTTGAATTTTGGTGCTGTCCACACTGCAGGAAGTCGAAGGGAGCACACTCTCCCTTCAACTTCCCTTACTCCTTATGGAAGCAGGACTACCAGCATCGACTGGAGCATCCCTCTCAGTTTGAATTAGAGAGTCTTCACTAGACATGCTAATTCGAACCCTGGAAGATCGACAGTGGCAGCTTCAATTTTCTCTGTAGTGTAGACATACCCTTACAAGTTATTATAAAGCATTATAGTCACCCTGTACTTTACAAACCATTATAACACCTTTCTTGTTCCCAAAGAGCTTGCAGTTTAAGAAAACTCACAAGACACAGGGCAACAATTTACAGGAGGGACAGGAAGAGGAAGTTACTGAGAAGGAAGGATGGATTGCTAGCAGACAGGGGTTTCAAAATGAGGGGAAGGACTTGGCGGATGGAAGTGGAGATTGTTCCAAGTACTAAGGTCAGCATGACAAAGTGTGGAGCAGAGTAGGAAAAAGAAACCAGTCCAACTTCTGTTATAGTAAATAGAATGATCCTACTGACTTCAGTGGGAGTTGCTGAAATAGATGCCAAGGAGCAGCAAAGGGGAGAGGACTGGAGGGAGCACTGGAAACAAGCAAGGAGAGCAGGAGAAATAAAAAAGCTATTGGGAGAGAGGAGGACAAGAAGATGGGCCTTGAAGATGACGGTAAACAAGGAACCTGAGTAAGATGTGGTAAGAAACAAGAGGCAATGAAGGGTTCTGAGGAGGGCGCTGTAGCCAGAGACCAGGATATGAAGATTAATTTGGCAACAACATTTTGAAATACCTTTCAAACCGGCCCCAGGACAAGGAAAAAGAGAGCACCTTGGTTCCATCCGTCACAACCTCCTGGCACAGCTCTGTCACAGCCTCCTGGCAGTTCCTCCAGCCTTTGCTATGCACGTTTCTATACCACACTCACCAGTGTATTATGTGAGCATGTTCTATTAGTACATGAAGTGCATAACATCTGTCATGTGTTTGTTCTCTCCCCCTCACCAATGGGAGAAGCGTGGGCAGTGGATTTGTATTGTTTTGGTAGGGGGTTGTTTTGTTTGGGTTGCTTTATTCAATCCCACTCCCATGACTTCGGAGGGCTCATCCTTTCACTTTGTCATTGCCCCTCCCTTTATTCCTCCTCTCACTTCACACCTGTTTTCTTTGTCTCTCAGGGTACGTGTACACAGCATCATCATTTTGGAACAACTGGCGTTATTCTGAAATAACAAAGAGTGTGTCTACACTACAAGCCTTTATTTCAAAATAATGGCGAGCTGGAGGACTTCTTACTCCGACTCATGATAACTCTCATTTCATGAGACGTAAGGGAAGTGGAAGAAAAAGTGTTCTCCCTTTGACTTCCTGCTGTGTAGATAGCACCAAAAGCCGAATTAAGCTATTTCAACTTAAGCTACACAATTAACATAGCTCAAATTTCGTATCCTAATTCGACTTTTGCACTGCAGTGTAGACGTATCCTCATATCCCTTCCCAGTGCTTTGTGACCAATCCTTTACCAGGTGTGTCAGGAAGGCTAAGAAGCTTCTTAGAGTTCTTCAAGCAAAGTTGCAGGGGCATGATATAACGCTTCACCTTCACCAGCACCCACCCACCACTGCTTTCCTTCAGCAGCAGTATAGAGTATCCACCAGACCTGCTGCCTTGAGACACTTCGCTATGCTGCTTTGCACATGTGCACAGACCTGCCAACAGCACTGTCCTCTCACCCTACTCCAATATTTCATAGATAAGTTTTCCTATTTTTCAGTTTTGTAATATAGATGCAGTGCTACTAAGCACTGGCAGAGATCAGAGGTTGAGCAGAAGATAGATTGTAGTGGAGAGGGAGGGACTAATTGCCAATATGTGTTGATTTTGTGTTAAAACTTGGCAAGATTTTGAACCAAACAAATCACAGCACACCTAGATAAAACTAATATAAGGTCAGTACATAACTATTCCCAGTGAGTAATTATCAATGGTTCACAGTCAAGCTAGAAAGGCATATCAACTGGGGCCTGCAGGGATTGGTCCTGGGTCCAGTTCTGTTTAATATCTTCATAAATGATTTAGATAATGCCATAAAGAGTACACCTAAGGAGTTTACAGAGGATATTAAATTGGGAGAGGTTGCAAGTGATTTGGAGGCAGACCCATCCTTACCCATACAGAGAATGTACAGTTGCGTAGGACATCCAAAAATTTGGGGCACCACTGGGTCTTAATGGCCATCCACTGCCTCTTCCTATGTGTTCTGTGACTCTCCTTCCTCCAGAGAGGATCTGGTTAACCTAAAAGTGAAAAAGCCTGCCAGAGCTATTAAAACTGTGAAAATGACAGACATTGAAACTGTGAAAGAGCAATTCAAGTGGTAATGAAGGCATTTAACAGGCATTTGCCAGCCCCAGGTACACATTGTCAGTTTCTGAATTTACTGAATCTACTCATCTGATGAAGTGAGTTTATCCATGAAAGCTCATGATCCTATATATTTTTTGTTCGTCTCTGAGGGTAAATCTACACTACAGAGGAAGATAGAAGCTGCCGCTGTTGATCTTCCAGGGTTCGAATTAGCAGTCTAGTTAAGACAGCTAATTCAAAATGAGAGGGGTACTCTGGTCAATGCTGGTAACTCTGCTTTCACAAGGAGTAAGGCAAGTCACAAGAAGAGTGTTCTTCCTCCTATTTCCTGCAACGTAGAAAGCACCAAAAGCTGAGTTAAGTTACTTCAACTTCAGCTACACAATTAACGTAGCTGAAGTTGCATATCTTAATGTGATGTTCTGTAGTGTAGACGCACCCTAAGGTGCCACAGGACTACTCATTGTTTTTGAATTTACTGTGTTAGCTTAAAATTTGCTTTAAAATATTTCATTAGTGTGTTGCTGAAGGTTATAAAATCACATCTCTAAAAAATCATCAACCCCGATCCCCAGGCTACAAATGGGTAATAGTACTGCTTAGGAAGGAATACTGCAGGAAGGGAACTGGGGCTTATAGAGGCTCACAAGCTAGATATGAATCAAAAGTGTTAAACTGTTGCCAAAAAGTGCAACAGATTAATCAGTTTAATCAGCAGAGTGTTGTAAGCAAGACTGGAGACATAATTCTTCCATTCTATTCTTTGTTGATAAGACCTCAGTTAGAATATTATGTTCATTTCTTGTGCCAAATTTCAGGAGAGATATGGACAAATTGAAGAAAGTTTACAGAAGAGGAACAAGAATGATTAAAGGTCTAAAAAACATGTCCTATGAGGAAAGATTTAAAAAACTGGGTTTGTTGAATGTGGAAAAGAGAGGGCTGAGAGAGGACATGATAACAGTTTTCAAGTACATAAAAGGTTGTTGCAAAGAGGACAGTGAACAATTGTTCTTGTTAACCTCTTAGGATAGGTCAAGAAGCAATAGGCTTAAATTGCTGTAAGGGAGGTTTAGGTTGGACACAATTTCCTATCAAGGTGGTTAAGCACTGGAACAAATTGCTTAAGGAGGTTTTGGACTTTCTATCATGGGGGGTTTTAGGAACAGTTTAGACAAACCTCTGTTAGGGATGCACTAGTTATTATGTAATTCTGCCTGCAGTGCAGATGACTGTTCTAAGTGACCTATTGAGATCCCTTCCAGTCTTACATTTGTATGATTTTTGGGATGAGAGAGGATGGTGATTGTCCCCAGGTATAGAAAATCACCTAAATCGTAATCACAGTACTGTATCATCATATACACAGCTATACTTATTCTTTTTAAACAAAAATGGTATCTATCAAAGTAAGTGGGATTTATCAATTTAGGGAACATGGCCACGGTTCCTTTGTGCTCTGCTTATTTCCAGCTGATGAATCAATCCATTTGCATGAAAGATAGCTGGGCATAAATTAGAACAGTCTTCAATTTACTCTAATTTACCCTAAGGACTACACTGATCTCTGACTGGCTCCAGATTCACAGGATTATGAAGATGCCCAAAGTCATATTGGTTTCCTCCCTTTCTCACAAGCTGTGCTGAGCATAGCTCAGAATCCCAGAACCTTGCTACAGGAGACTCTTGTGATTCACAGAACTGCTATTTGTGGTTTCATGTAATCATGGGGATCTACTGTCCTGGCCTAGGGAGGGGGGTGCAGTTCTGGACCTTAGGGTAACTCACAGGCCTCCTGGCCCCCAGTTCCCTGTGGCTGCCTAGAGCCAGGGTGAGTCTCCCTCTGCTCCCTGACACTCCCTCCCCCCCCCCCCATGAGTCTCCTGCAGCTCCTGGCCCCCACGGTGATTTTAGGAGCCATGGGGAGCCAGGCTATACATGGCTCCCAGTATTTGTGAATTTTGCCATTCACTGAGGTGCCAGGAACATGCATAAAGAGTTGCTGGAGCTTTACAGGCTGCAGTGAAATTCCCCAAAGATTGCAATGGGCATGTGCCAGCCCAGCTGAGAGCTGAGCAGGACTTCCCCTCCATTTGCAATTTAGGGCTGTTCCAGGCAGTACCAGCCCAGGGTGGTGTATGAAAACTGTAAATAAGGAGTCTGTCTCTTCTTTAATCTGTGTCCTTCTTGGTTTGTTCAGGCAAATCTTTATTTGACCCCCTAGACTATATGCATTATGATACAGTCTTTACTGGGGTGCCATTTGGGGAGGTGTAAGGGGGCAGTAGCCCCTCTCCCAAGTTTGAATCCCCAGAATTCATGATTGGGGGCTGCTTAAAGCCCATACCCTGCCTCCAGAGGCAGTTCTCAAATGCAACCTTTGGGGCTGCTTGCAGCTTTGCCTTTAGGGCAGGGAGTTTGTTATAAAAAGAGGGAGGAGCAGCGTGATTAAGAATAACAAATGGCTGGTTATTCAAGTAATTGAAGGATCATTAAATCATCATGAAAACATTGGCAGGGGAGGGGGTGTACTCTACTTAAAAGATAGGGAGGGAAAGTGTTGTGCTGCAGGGATCTGCATTTAGATCTCTGCTGTTAAACTTCTCCTAAATGTTCTTGAAAAAGGGGTAAACAGTGTCTAATCCACAGCTGACTGCAAAGAGTTACAAAGGGATCTCACAAAACTGGATGGTTGGGCAACATAAAGGTAGATGGAATTCAGTGTTGGTAAGTGTAAATTAATGCACATGGAAAATATAATCCTAACTATAGATACAAAAATGATGGGGTCTAAAATAGCTGTTACCACTCAAGAAAGAGATTTTGGAATCCTTATGGATAGTTCCTTGAAAACATCTGCTCTATGTGCAGTGGCAGTTTGAAAACTAAAAAGCTAACTGAATGTTGGGAATCATTAGGAAAAGGAATAGATAATAAGACAAAATACCATATTGCCTCTATATAAAATCATTGTATGCCCACATCTTGAATAGTGTATGCAGATCTGGTCACCCCATTTAAAAAAAGATATATTGGATTTGGAAAAGGTACAGAAAGGGCAACAAATTATAAGGAGTAAGGAACAGCTTCCATATAAGGAGAGGTTAACAAGACTGGGACTTTTCAACTTGGAAAATAAATGATTAAAGGGTGAGAGGATATGTTAGAGGTCTAGAAAATCATGAAAGGTGTAGAAAAATAGAATAAGGAAATGTTATTCATTCCTTCACTAACATAACACAAGAAGCTGACCCAATTAAATGTATAGGTAGCAGATTTCAAACAAAGAAAATAGGTGACAGGAGATGGATCATGATGATTCCTCTTTGTTTATTCCTTCTGAAGCACCTGGCATTAGCCACTGTATCCTGTCTTCTGATAGAGCTAGAAAGACCATTGGGGAGATGTTAGAAGTGTAGAAAATCATGAATGGTGTGGAAAAATAGAATAAGGAAATATTATTCATTCCTTCACTAACATAACACAAGATGACCCAATTACATTCATGGTCAGCAGATGTAAAACAAACAAAATAAATTATTTTTTCATGGTCAACTTGTGGCACTCTTTGCCAGGAGATAATGGAAAGGCCCAAACTACAACAGGGTTCCAATAAGAACAAAATAAGTGCAAGGAGAATAGGTCCATCAACATCTACTGGGCAGGGATGATATCCTTAACTTCTGTTTGCCAGAAGCTAGGAATGGGCAACAGGGGGTGGAACATGATGATTGCTTCTTCTGTTTATTCCTCCTGACACACCTGGCATTGGCCAATGTCAGCAGACAGGATACTGGGGTAGAAGGACTTTTGGTCTGACCCCGTATGGCCAATATGATGCTCTTCTATAGAGCTGAAATATATCTGCCCCCTGCTGTAATCCACTAGATTCCACTTCTCTTCCAGAGCTGAGAGAGAGCACGGGAGTCTTGACAGGGTCTCTCTCCCCAGAGTCAGTAACTAAGTAAGAATATACATTAACATTTTAAGGCTAACTAGTGTCTCTTAAGTGACCTGCCATAAGATGTCAGAATATGTTAGTGTTAGAGCTGAGTGGGTCTAATATGTATTTAATTTTCTTTCATTTATACAGGAATTAGATACAGTGCTCCTGCTAACTGATAAGTTGTCTGCCCAAAAAGCAGAATTTTCCACTGCCTCAGTAGCCCTGGGACAGAGATGATGTAAGGAAGGGGAAGATGGAAGGAATTGGTCTTCCTCACCCCCATTTGGTGCTTGGCTTATACTGAGCATGCTCAGTAACACTGCTGAAGCCACTGTCCTCAGTTTGCCTCCCCATGCTCTCACTCCCTTCCCCCCCCCCCATAACGGCATGCACAGGTCGCCCCCGCCCCCCAACAAAATCTGAAATGGCATCCCTGAGTCTTTAATTATATGACTGTCCACTAATTAAATAATTAATTGGCCAGTGGGTGTCCAGGGCAGAGACATATTAATTTCTCTCATCAACATTGGCCTCTATTGTATAACAAGCCATAGTTATTTCTTCAAAATGACCATCCTGTGGAAATTCTGCAGGAACCTTGGATCCATTTTCTCCTATCAGCATTTCTGGCCCTCTCCCTAATTCTCTAAGATTGTATCTCTGTTTTGGACAAAACCTGAATAGTTGTTGACAGTTTTATAGATGGTTTCATATGCCTGGCTGGCATACATAATTCTGCTTCCTTGAAATTCCACCTCTTTCATAGAGAGGTGCGTATTATTTATTGGAATTCACCCTGCAGGCCAGGAAATCCTTATGAAACAGGTGGAATTTTATGGCTCCAGAACTGTTTGCCAGCTGCTCCTGCCAGTTATTTGGCTCTCCTTTACCCCTTTTTTTCTCCATGTTGCTCTTTCACTTATGGTGTGTTTTAGAGGCTTCACAAAAGGAATAAGGCCAACAACTTAACTGGATTGATTATGCACCTGTGGGGTATTCATATCATTAAACTAAAACACATCTAGTTGTTTATAGTTATGATTTTGAGAAGTCAGACTTGGATCGCTGCTGTTTGTGCAGGTACACAATCCTTATGTAATCCCAAACACATGCAGTTTACTTATTAAGCCATGCTTCCAGTCCTGAGGGTTAGGTTGAAAGTGTATTTTCAAAAGACAAATGGCTGGATGAGTGACATTAAGTTTGTTAACTTACAAAAGGAAGTTGAATCAAAAGGTAGTTTTCTTCTTAAGAATACTGCTGGGCTGACTGCTGGTGCTGTTTTCTGGGAGCCTCTCAGCTCTTCCAAAGCCAGAGTCCAAGTTCACACGCTGCTAAAGAGCTTCACAATCCTGGTTAAGTTTGCTAAATCTCTCTGTTTTCAGCAAAGCTTAGATTTTATCATCGTTAGAAAAATTCACATCTTTCCTGGACTCAGTCCATCTTATCTTAACAGTGGGCAGTTATTATAGGAGCCCAGATGAAAAGTAAAAAGAACCCTATTCCTTTCATTAGTACTGAGTTACTTTCCCTGTATCAATCCAAATCAGACAGAAATACAGTGAAGCTCTTTTAAAAGAACAGCAAATGGATAAAAGTAAAAACCCTTTTAAAATGACTCCTATTTTTCCAAAAAGTGAAATATACCAAAATGACAACCAACCACCTGTTCAAAGATTTTCTTCACAAGACTTGAATTGAAGGAGGCCATTATGTGGGACATAATTCTCCTTAAGACACTGTCTCCAGCTGAGTACTTTGATCTGAATGCAACACCCTATAAGAAGATATACTACAGCCGGTCCCCGAGTTATGAACGCGTTACGGACCAAACGCTTGGCTGTAACTCGGAATGGTCATAACTCGAAACTCATTGAGTTACATTGCGACCGCGCTGTTCATAAGCGCGGGTCGCGTTTGTAACTCGGAGCCCGCATTTACGACCGCTTTGGTCATAAGTGCAGATGGTCGTAAGTCGAGGTGGCCGTAAGTTGGGGACCGGCTGTAGTTGGAAGTTCCTGAATAACCTTAACTCTGCCCCTTTGTGTGTATTCACTATAACAGTTTTCTCATTATATAAGCATATACTGTTATTACTGCAGAGCTCTTTTCTAATTCCATCCACACCTTGGAGAGAAAATGCAGTAGAGTTACACAGCAAAATAGTGTACGGTCCAAAGCATTCCGTGCTGAAGTTTTGTGGTGTGTAGTAAATGAGGCAGGAGTCTTCTGGAAGAAAAAAAACTGTTCATGTGGATCAGTCACTATGATGGGATTTCTGAAACATGGATTTTTTCATTGACCTGTACCAGAGACTTCCTGTACAATTTTGGGAAAGCCACTTATTTTAATCTCTCTGTGCCACACTGGTAAAGTTAGAATAATAATACTTCCTGATCTCACAGAGATGTTTTGAGGGGGAAAAAACCTATTTATTAAAGGTTTCTGAATTGATGGGATAAAGTGATGAACACCATAGCAAAGTTTATAAAGAAAATAAGTCTATTGTGCAGAGTTTGGATGGTATGCATTTAATAAAGCATGGGACCGCTTAAAGTAGATGGAAAAATGAAGAAATATTAAAAAGCTGTCTTTGTAAGTGCCTGAAGCAGAGCCAAAGAAGAATGGTCATATTGCAATATGTGGAGAGTGATAAACTGGAATCACAATTCCCACTGTAAAATGTTTTCTGAAACTTCTTTTTGAAAATCTCAACAGCTGAAACAACTGGGATCAGAAAGCTGAAATTTGGCAGAAGTACAGTACTTATGCAGGACTGTTCCAGAGAAAATTGGGCTTTATAAAATCAAAGTTGGATCCTTTGAAAAAAATTCTCATGTTGTACCTTAGCAGTATATCTTGCATAAGGTTTTCACTAAATCTGTGAGGGGCCTGGTCTAAAACTCATTCAAGTCACAGTATTAACGTCTGAATCATGGATGCAGACACCGACAGCTCGAAGGGAAGAGAAATAAGGTTCCATAGTGTGACTTAACATTGATTTTCTAACCACTGTGACATTTTAGGGTCCATCCCTGTAATGGACAGGAGGGGTGCTGACCAGCACCCAGTGACTAAGGGATTAAACTCAGGTAGCTAGCCAAGGTGTTGGCCGGGAGAACCGATCAAGATAGAAGGATAAAATTTGAATTGTATTTCTTGCCTGCTTTTTTTGTGTAGAAGAGAGAAACCAGGAGTTGAGAGAAACCAAATGATTTAAACCCAGGCAAGACTACTATGTCTCCAAGGAATTTGGGGAATGTGAGTGGAGTGAACAAAGAGAAAATTGGAAGTAAGTAAAAGAAAAAGTGAATCTAGTCATGTTCAGGGTAGTTTTTCTTTATTTTCGGTTTGAACTGCTCTGTGTGAATCTATGCCTCCCCTCCCATTTATTATCTTGCATTGTGCCTAGAGACTTTTCTCTGTGTTTTAATTTGTTTTTCCTTAGTTGCTCTGTAACATCTCGCAACCAAGAATGCTTTCTCAAGTTTATCTTTTGTTTTGTAATAAAAATAACTTTTTTTTAAGGTGATGATTTGATTCTTGTGTTCTGGAAAGTCTGTCTGTCTGTGTGTATCCGAATGCCTCAGACTGAGGCGTCAGCTACCAGAGACTGCAGCTTGTTTTTCTCTTTTCAAGCTTTTTGGGGCAAAAGAGCTTGGGGTACCCCTGGGGGTGGGTTCAAGTGTTCACCCCTGGTTTTAGGGATAAAATCACTTGACGGTGGCAGCAATTCCCCCAAAATCTGTGTATTGTGATTCCGGGGGGAAGGTGCCTGTAGAGACAAGGTATTTAAGCTCTTTTGCGGGTCCTCGCCTTCTGAACTCAGTGCCAGAGTGGGGAACAGCCCTGACAATCCCAATTGGTAAGGATTCTGCTCTGTAATCTTTGGTTGCCATGGTGACTTTTGTTCAGATCCCTGACACTAGAAGCCAGCCTACAGGCATGAAGTTTCACCCAAGCTCTCACCAGCCTGTTTTTGTTGTTGTTTTGTAGGGTGACACCAACAGCCTTTTCAGTCCAGAGTATCCTCAAATACATCCTATCTGAGTTCTTAAATATCAAACAATAGGACTGTTCCTCTCTGGTTCCTCACCTCTGAAGACATGTAACCAGCCCTTCAGATACCAGCTAACTTTAGCTTATATACTCCATAGAGTTTGTGCACCAGAGGCCTGCTTGGGATGAAAATGAAAAGATTATTTAATAGAAAACGAATGGACTCAAAGATGAGATAGTAAGGGAAAGCAAACATACAAGTTACACTGAAAAAAAATCTCAGAAGAGTTACCTTAAGCAGTTTCCCAGTGTAACCCCTAGCTACAGGAGAGTTCCTGGACAACCTCCTGACTTGAGACTGTCCCCCAAATTCTCGTCCCAATCCTGCTTTTAAAGGGGCTTTTTCCTCTTCTGCCTCCCTCCCCAGTCCACGGTGACTCATGGTTATTCAGCATGGGGAAGCTCCCTCCTGATTTGGGACCTGGAATATTCTTTTCCATTTTGGAAAGAAGTCTCACAACTTTCCATTAACGCTAATGGACCAACACTAGCCTTTTCTGGGTGGGACTATAGCTTGTTCCTTGGAGACAGTGTTGTGTAAACAGGTGGGATGGGAGATGCCCCTGCCTGCCTGTCTGATCACTGCCCTGAAATTGCGTCACAGTTTAAGAGCACAGTTCTCTCATATACATTACAGAGTCTGTATGCATATTTCATATTGACTATCAAATTCAGAACATCACAAGCTTTTATAGAAGACCTCACTGGATATATTTTAATACAGTAATACAACAACATAATATACAATCAGTTGATTTAGCTGCTTTATTTGGAAGGCTTACATGTCTTGTTCTCCCCTTAGCTGGATCATGATTGTCACAATTATTCTTTTAACAGAGTTTATTTTTGTAGCATTATTGTCATGCAGTAGCAGCTCCACTATAGTTAGGACTAGTTTTCTGTTTAAAGTCTGACTCTAAAATCCACACGATTACTTGAATTGCCTTGACATGTTGTGTGCCTTACGTGGGCAGAGAATTTGGTCAGGGGCCATATTAGGATTATGTGAACAAGAGATCTACAAAGTATAACTCCCTTCCCCCACAAAGTTTTTGTTGACATTTGCATGTTTTGGCAGTGCATATTTGCTCATGAATAAGCTCAAATCACATCTGAGTTCATCACAGTGGGGTGTCAAAGGCTTGAGAGTTACCCCAAAAGAGTGTTTGCACCAACTACTACTTTGGGGGACAGCAAATTATAATGTTATTAGCTAAACAATTAATTCTCCTATTAGGAGCCTTCCCTTTAAGAACACAAGAACGGCCATACTGGGTCACACCAATGATCCATCCAGCCCAGATGTTTCTGAAAGAATGATCATAGCGAGCATTTTGAATGCTTCATCCCCTGTCCTCCAGTCCCAGCCAGAAGCTCCTTGGGGGGGAGGAGGCACCAGTGCTCAGACTGTGACCCCACTCCATCCCTCCTCATGGAGCCTCACCTCTTGCCCCCCAAGGCCTGGCCCCTGTTCCACCTCTTCCTGACCCCTCTCTGCCTCTTCCCTGGAGCCCCCACTATTCGTACCACTCCAACTCCAGCACCCATCACTTGCCTTCAAAACAGGAAAATGTAATAGGGCCATGCCCACCTGTCCCTCCCCCTTTTATCTGGTGCCCCTGGTCTGTTTCTGGCAATTGGAAGTTAAGGGACACCAGCAGCATGGGATTACACATCCCTAGCCTCTTGGCTAATAGCCACTGATGGACCTATTCATGAATGTATGTATTTTTTGCACCTAATTACAAGTTTGGCATTCACAGCATCCCATGGCAATAAGTACCATAGGTTGACCATGTATTGTATGAAGAAATAATTCCTTCTGTTTGTTTTAAACCTACTTCCTATTACTTTTGTTGGGTGATTCCTAGTTCGTGTATTATATGAAGGGGTAAATAACACTTCTCTATTCACTTTCTCCACACTGTTCATGATTTTATAGATCTCTGTTATGTCTCCCTTAAGAGCTTAGTCATTTGCTTTCTAAGCGGAGCAGTCCGAGTCATTTTCATCTCTCCTTGTACAGAAACTGTACTTTGCTCAAGAGTCTTTGGCAAGAGACCTCATCAAAAGGCTTTCTGTAAGCCCAAGCACACAACATCCACTGAATTATTCTTGTTTGCATGCTTGTTGGCTGCCTAGAAGAATTCTAATAGAGTGGTGAGGCATGATTTCTGTTTGCAAAAACCATGCTGACTCTTTTCTGTTACATTGTGTTTATCTATGGGTCTGATAATTCAGTTCTTTAGTAGAGTTTGAATCAGTTTTGAAGTTAGGTTTACTGGCTTATAACTGCCAGGGTCACCCCTGGAAACTTATACAAAAATTGGTGTAATGTGTAGGGCCTATGGATTTTGAAAGGTGTGTTGCAGGGAGTACGGATCGTTGTGGTAGTGGAGATACGTCTGCAGGTTTTGCATCTGGTGTTTTGGCAGCATCTGGTGCCATGTAAAGTTGATGTGTTTTACTCTGTGGGAAGCTTGCTTGTGATGATGAACTTGGGGCATTGTTTGCAGGCCAGAAGAGGGGCTTTGTTTTCAGAACGTGGTTGTTTAATGACTGAGTGTTGTAATTGTTTAATGATACCTCAGATGGGTTCCAGTTTGGGGTGTTAGATGACAAAGAGGGGTATGCTATCAGAGTGTTTTTCCGCCCTGTACTGAAGCAGGCTCTCGAGAGGTATGTAAGAGATGTTCCATGATGTGATCTACTTCTCCAGTGGAGTGACTTTGTTCAAGGAAAGGCAGTTTTAAGTGTGTTAGGAAAAAATCTGGAATACATATCTTCAGAGCATATTCTGTGGTATGTGAGTGCCTAGCTATAGACAACAAATTTCTTGGTGTGCTTGGGGTGTTTACAGGATCTGCAAAGGTATGTGAGGTGATCCATGGGTATCTTGTATATAGATGTCTGCAAGGTTCCATTGTTGAAGTTGGTCATGTTATCCAGGAAGTTGGTGTTGGCATGGGAGTGTTAGTTTCCATTTATCTAGCTTCCTCAGTTTTGTGTAGTTTCTCTCGTTGAAGTTAAATGCTCCTGTCATGAGTTTCTTTGGCATTTATCCCCCTGCAAGGATGTTAAATTGAATTACATTATGGTCACTATTACTGAGCAATTCAGCTATATTCACCTCTTGCACCAGATCCTGTGCTTCACTTGGTAATAAATCAAGAATTGCCTCTCCCTTTCTGGGTTCCAGGACGAACTGTGCCAAAAAGCAATCATTAATGGTGTCTAGAAACGTTATCTCTTCATGCCTTCCTGAGGTGATATATATCTAGTCAGCATGAAGATAGTTGAGATCTCCCAGTATTGTTTAGTTTTCAGCTTGTGTTGTTTCTCTAATCTCCCTGAGCATTTCATATAGGCATCCTGGTCAACTGGTTGGAGGTATATTCCCACTGCTGTATGCTTATTATTCAAGCACTGAATTTCTATCCCTAGAGATTCTGTGGTATCGTTTGATTTATTAAGATTTTTACTTTATTTGACTTTATACTTCTTTCACACATTGTGCTGCTTCCCTACCAGTGTGATCTACTCTGTTATTTCTGTATATTTTAGACTCTGGTATTACTGTATCCCATTGGTTAACCTTATTTCACCCTTTGAAATGTTTGACAGTGTGCCAAATAGATTGGGCCAAGCGTGTACAAAGAGAGTAATTAACTATCTGAAAAACTACTCCAATACCATAGGACATGTTTGGCTTCAGGGGGAATGTTCTGGTAATCAAATCTAAGCCATGCTCACACACCGAGAGTTTGAATCCAACCCAAGTCAGAAATTTGAAATAAAAAGGGGAGGGGGCTTCTTGTTGCAACCTGCTTCTGTTAAAGGTACTTTTAAAAGTTTGCAGCAATGCAATCTGAGTACACCAGAATATTTGAAAGTGTCTGAAACTATTAAACAATTAAAGGGTCCTTCATTAAATCCACAGGCTGCTCTCATATCCCATCTCACCACCGGGCATACCCAAGGCAAGAAGACCCCAGTGCTCAGCCACTGACACAGCCTACACAATTCTGTATTGAAATGATGCTGATGGGAACCTCACAGAACACATGAACTTCTTTCCTTTAATAATTCACATGGGACTGGGGGACTCTGACCCAGAGCTCTACATATCACAGTCATAGATCTGTGACACTCCTCAAACTAATCCTCACATCTGCCCATATTACAGACATGCTTCGGCTAACCTGCCCCACTGTCACCATACAGTTCAACTACACTCCACGCCACTGAAAGCCACTGGCATTCATGCAGATAATTCCCAGTGGCTCTTACCAGCTCTGTTGGGGCAGAGTTGAGGTCCCTGGCTGGCTTGTTTACTTTACAGAAGTTTAAAATTTTCTCAACATTCTGGAAGGGCACAAGCTCTCACCAGGCAAATGTAACTCTGCATTAACCAAGTTGTTTGCCATTGAATTTACATACCCTGTATGGAGTGTGAGATAGTTGGGTATATCAGGGAATGGGAGCTCCTGTTGCTAAATCTTTACAATCTTAGTAATGCTCCATTTAATACCTTCTGAAAGGAATAGCTCTGAACAAAAGTAATCCATTCTGGTGCATGATGTGGTTACACAGAGAATAGGCTGCCAAAGCTCTAGTTTACTGAAACAGCACGTACAGTTTTCATTAACAACTGCCTGAGGCATTGCTCTGTTATATGCTAGAACAGTGATAGTGAGAACAGTGTTTTGAAATCTAAGAAAAATAAGTCTTTTGGAAGATGCTTTTAAGATAAGCAACAATAGGAGCTGTCAGCAATAAAAACCATTTCTTCTAAAAAGTGAGCATCCCTGGGAAGTTTCAGGATATTACTGGCGTGCAACCAGTTTTACAAAACAGTGGTGGCAAACTCAGCATTTTGGTTAGGCCTCTTCATGTTTAAAGAGTTAAATGACAGGAAACTCCGTGTGCCCCGTATGATCTTATGGCACTGTTATAGCTACTACTTAATAACCAGCAATCCTCCTTCTGCTACACAGACTCTTTATGGTGCAACCTCCTGGCAGTACTCCTAGAAGAAGAGCTCAGTAAAACTGGGTATAAGTTACTTGATTTGTGCCTGTTTCTCTTTATATTAAAAAAAACATGTATCCTTCATTTATAGTGGTTTCAATCATTTTAAGAGAAACAAGTGTCGCTAGACAGAGGTTAGTAGTAAATATGCCTTAGAAATGTTTTAAAAACTCTGCATGTCCCTCACCAAAGACTTGTAAGCAAAGTAAGCTGTCATGGGATAAGAGGTCAGGTCCGCCTAGTTTCAATCAGTAACTGGTTGAAAGCAAGGAAACAAAGGATAGGAATAAATTATCAGTTTTCAGAATGGAGAGAGGTAAACACTGGTGTCCCCCAGGGTCTGTAATGGGACCTGTGCTGTTCAAATGATCTTGAAAAAATGGGTGCACAGTGAGGTGTCAACATTTACAGATAATATAAAACTACTCAAGCTAGTTAAATCCTAAAATGACTTCAGAGAGTTACAGAAGGATCTCACAAAAATGAGTGACCGAGCAATAAAATGGCCAAGGAAGTTCAATGTTGATAAATGCAAAGTGATGCACATTGGAAAACATAATCCCAACTATGTCATATAAAATGATGGGATTAAATTAGCTGTTATTGCCCAAGAAAGAGATCTTGGAGTCATTGTGGATAGTTCTCTGAAAACATCCACTCAATGTGCAGCAGCAGTCAAAAAAGCAAACAGAAGGTTAGGAATCGCTAGGAAAGGGATAGATAATAAGACAGAAAATATCATATTGCTGCTATATAAATCCATGGTACACCCACATCTTGAATACTGCATGCAGATATGGTTGTCCCATCTCAAAAAAGATATATTGGAATTGGGAAAGGTTCAGAAAAGAGCAATACAAATTATTTGGGGTATGGAGCAGCTTCCATATGGGGAAAGTTTAATAAGACTGGGACTTTTCATATTGAAAAAGAGACAACTAAGGGGAGAGATATGATATATATCTTTAAAGTGTTGACTAGTGTGGAGAAGGTAAATAAAGAAGTGTTATTTACCCCTTCTTCTAATACAAGAACTAGGGGTCACCAAATTAGGTTAATAGACAGCAGGTTTAAAACAAACAAAAGGAAGTAGTTCTTCACACAATACACAGTCAACCTGTGGAACTCCCTCATGTGAAGGTCAAGACTCTAACAGGGTTTAAAAAAGAACTAGATAAATTCATGGAGATCCATCAATGACTATTAGCCAGGATGGGCAGGAATGGTGTCCCTAGCCTTTGTTTGTCAGGGCTCAAAATGGGCAACAGGGAATGGAACACTTGATGATTACCTGTTCTGTTCATTGTCTCTGAGGCACTTGGCATTGGCCACTGTTGAAAGACAAGATATTGGGTTAGATGGACCTTTGGTCAGATCCAGTATGTCTGTTCTTATCATTATTAAGTAGGATAAAAGGAACAGTGCAAAAACAAGAGAATACTGTGTTCACTGGGTCAATGGATTTTATTAATTGCAGGTTTTAGTTTTGAGAAGAACCCAGTTTTAAACAGAACAATGTCATTTCCTTCCTCAAAAATACATCCAAAATCTCCCAAGGCAGAGAGATCAACATAGAAAATGAGGGCAGTAAGTGCACTTGGGTGTAAGTAATCACTACCCCCAATAAAATAAGAATCCACCCCACCACTCCCACAAAATATTGCAACTTTGGCATGAGAAATATTGCCCCCAAGAAATAAAATATCAGATACCATGGCCAGATACCAGTTGCATGTATCTATGCAACTGGGTCTAGCCCCCACTGAATGTATGTCTTGTTTACAGTGCAAACAAAAAGGCAGTGGGGCAGGGGGAAGGATAGTTCCAGGAAAGCTTTTCCCAAACCTGTTTTCAAATCTGTGTTCAGTGAATGTCACATTTCCCAGAGTACAATGTGGTTAATTAAAACAAACTATGTGCTGGAACAAGGAGTGTTGGGGGTGCTGCCGCATCCCCTGGTGTGTGAAGTAGTAACAACAACCCAAATACATGGTTTCTGCCTTCCACACAGTAGTAGGGGGAAAAAACAGCCAGGAAGAACAGCATGGCAGTGGGTGGGTGGGTGAAGGGAAGAGGGGGAAAGAAGCGAGAAGCCTGAGCCCTGAATGTTCTAAACAAAAAGATGCAGAGATTTCTTGCAAGGTGCTTATGACTAATACTTTGTGTATTATTAAATGAGGTTAGTACTAATTCTAAGATCTCCTTAAGAACAATATCACAAGACATTACTTATACCAAAGGAATGACACAGCAGTATTTAAATCCCATTCTGACAGGAGCTGTGCAAACAAGCTACTTATATAATGTAACTTACTATGGCCCCAGTTCAGGAAACCACTTGAGCATGTGCATAAATGATTTGCTGGACTGCGGTGCCCTTACTAGCACTCATTTAATTGCTTTAATGTATAATGCATAGGTGTACACATTGTCTTAAGTATGTACTGTCACAAGATACTAAGCTACGTATACACACACTAATTTGCACTACCCTCCTTTTCTTGTGTTTTTCCTGAATACCCCTCAAATCAATGCCTGCTGCAGGAAAATCATTTAGCTTTAGATTGATCACTCTTACACATGAAAGATAACAGGCTTGATTCTCATTAAAGACCCTTTCTAAATTGTTCTGGCAATGCAAAAGATCCTTAAAGTGGGAATAAATTGTACTGACACCCACTGTGGCCAGCCAACCATTCTCTGGCAGCCCAGCTCTGAAGGCAGCACAGAAGTAAGGTCAGCAATCTCCCTAAAATAATCTTGTTACCCCTCCTCATACATAGACACAATTCTCTTATGGGTCAGGACCCTCAACTGAAGAAACACTGGTCTCCCCTGTGAAATCTCTGTAGTATAAGGTAAAAGCACACAAAAGACCAGATTTCACGATCTGTGACATATTTTTCATGGGTATGAATTTGGTACGGCTCTAGCTATCATGATACATATTATATAGTCTCTATTTGAAGGGGGAAATTTAGACCTTTAATTTCAGGCATTAACACATTTTTGAAGGAATATATGATCCCAAGAAAGTGAAGTTTTATTAATGATTGTTACCACTACGTTACTGGAAGTGTTACCTCCTTAATGTCAGCAAGATCAGGTTTGTACGCCTCAGTCCTACTAACATTGACATATGTTACTAATTTTGCTCATGTGAGTAATTCCGCTGATATCTTGATGTCAAAGAACCTATTCACATGGATAAAGTTATGAAGAAGTTTACATTTTTGCAGGGTCCACACAAGCATGATTTCAGTGGGGGCACCAGAGTCTGACTGCATGAATCTAATTGTAGAACTGAGGCCTACAACTGAAAACATGTCCTGCTGCACAAGGTCATCCAGCTGGGAGACCTGGACTCCATCGTGGCTGGATTTGCCACTCTGGGCTTCCCCAATTGCAGAGGGGCCATAGATGGAACCCATATTCCCATCGGAGCACCACAACATCGAGCCACCTAATACATCAATCGAAAGGGCTATTTCTCGATGGTGCTGCAGGCCCTGGTCAACCACCACGGACAGTTTTTGGACATTTTTTTCGGGTGGTTGGACAGGGCACACGATGCCCGCATTTTCAGGAATTCCAGCCTCCATGAGAAGCTGGAGGCTGGCACATTCTTCCCCCAGCGTGACTTTCGGGTTGGGGATGTGCAGATGCCACTGTGCATCATGGCGGATGTGGCCTACCCCCTCATGCCATGGCTTATGAAGCTGTACACTGGCCACCTGGGCCCAAGCAGGGACTGATTCAATGCCCATCTAAGCAGGGCCCGCATCCAGGAGGAATGCACCTTCGGGCACCTGAAGGCACGGTTCAGGTGCCTCAACGTGGGGGAGCACAACATCCCCGAAGTGATCTCGGCCTGTGGTATTCTCCACAACATTGTGGAGAGGAAGGGGGAGGCCTTCCTACCGGGATGGGGGGCAGAGACTGGCCGGGAGGGAAGGGCCTTTGAGCAGCCATGCACAGCTGCCACCCAGCAGGCCCATCAGGTGGGGGTGCACATCCAGAAGGCCCTGAGGGAGAGTTTCTCTGAAGGACCCCAGTAACTCTCCCCAAGGCCTGCCCACTAGGGGCCTGTGCCTTGCCCCCCCATGCCTTTCACACAACAACCCCTCTTTTCCCCCCTTCCCTGTACAGTCAATAAAAACAGTGGTTTTGTTTTAAAAACATAACTTTGTATTTTGATTTTTAATAACGGTAACTGGGGAGGGGGAGCTTAGAACTGAATAGGGAGAGGAAGGAGGGGGGCTCAGGGCTGGGAGTGGTGCGGCTGAAAGTGCCACCTCAGGTCTGGAGACCTTGGGGGTGGGTGGGGCCTGGGACAACAGGAGATAGCAATAGGGGGGGCTGGAGCAGGGTCAGGCATGGCAGCAGGAGGGGGAGGGGGCATAGGCATGGCAGGAGGGGTTGGGGGGGGCAGGAGCAGGGACAGGAGCCAGGTGTGCCATCATCTCACGGTTGATGGCACTCGTGTTTTGGCCCTGTGGCACAAGCTCAGCCCACATTTGGGTCCCTTATTGAGCATCCTCCCGGACCTTCTGGGCCAGGGTCTGTTGCATGTCCTGGAGAATGGCCACGTGCTCCTTCATTAGGTCTTCTTGTACCCTCCAGTGCTTGTGGGTCTCCCAGGGTCAGGCGGCTGCCTCGGCTGGTGGTGATCGCCCCTCAGCGATGGCTGATCCGGCTGTGGAGAATAAAGAGGGAGAGGTGGTCAGTCATTTATGCAGACACTGTCCCTGAGGCCATGCCCTTCTCTGTGAGCTGCAAGCAATAATCCTCAGGCCACAGGACAGTGATGTCCCAGGAGCAAGGCCATGTGTGGCCTACATAGGGGGCCCTGCTTCAAAGGGGCCCCGAGGTGCCCAGGGGACCATGCTTCCCCCTCTCCCCCCTGCTGTCCCATGGAGAAGCAGGCAAGGGAAGTGTCCATCCACACTGAGATCCCATGAGTGGGAGAAGGGCCTGGAGCAGCTTGGCCTTCCATGGGGGCTGCACACACACCTGCACCTGGCAGCGCTGTCCGCAGGGGCGGGTAGTGCCTCGTGCATGCAGGCATGCCCGTGTGTGGCACTCCTCACTCTGTGTGCGGCCGTGCGTGCATCCTTGTCCCCAGGCTCCTTCCAGCAGTGGCTGGTGGTGGGAGGGCATCTCCCCCGGAGGTCAGACGTGTGTGTTACCTCCCCAGATCCTCTGAGCAGGAGCCCGGGGGTGCTCTGGGGCTGCCTCCTGGGCCACGTGGTGCATACTGGTGCTGCATGTGCTTCCACGTGCACAGAGTGCAGCATGATGTCTAGGCCAAGAAGGCCGAGTGACAATCGCACCCCAGACCCTCGGCGCCTGCCTGCCCTGCTCTGTGTGTGAAAAGCTAAGAGCACTCACCTGATGATCCCCCCCACCCTCAGAGGATGCCTGCGAGACATTCAGGCCCTGGGGTGCCAGCTCCAGGCTGAGGGTGACAGTGCTAGCCGTTTCCTCCTCCTCCTCCAGCTGATCATCGCCCTCCTCCTCCTCCTGATCTGGGAGCCCCGGGCGGGAGACGACGGGCATCTTCAGCCCCAGGTTGACAACCAGGGGTGGGAAAGGAGCTAAGCCATCCCCCAGGATGCTATGTAGCTCGTCATAATATGAGCAGGACTGGGGTCCTGCCTCGGAATGAGAGCTGCACTCCCTGGCCCTGGCATTGCCCTGCCACAGCTCCTTCACCTTACTCCTGACCTTCTTGAGGCTCCTGGAGTGGTGGCCTCTCGCAACCAGGGCCTCAGCCATCCAGCCGTAGATGTCGGCATTTCAGCATCTGGAGCGGAGATCCTGCAGGGTCTCCTCCTCACCCCAGACCTCCAGGAGGGCCAGAATCTCCGCCCCAGACCATGATGGGGCACACCTTTTTGTGTCCCTGGCAAGGTCCTGGGAGCCCTGTGTGTGCTCCTTATGAGGGCCAGTGGGCTCTTGGGGGGGTTGAGGCTGGGCCATATCTCAGCAGCAGTGTGGCAGTCAGAGCTGCATGTTGAGTGCAGCTCCCAGGTCCGTTTTCCTGCCACAAGGTTTGTCCCAAGTGCATGCGGCTTTAAGAGCTGGCAGGAGACAGGAACTATCAGGGCCGGCTTTAGGAAGCGCGGGGCCCAATTCGAACAATTTTGACGGGGCCCCGCAGCAATTTTGGTTGAGCAATAAAAAATAAAATAAAAAACCCACACTGCACACAAAAAATCCCCAGCTAACTCCCCCACAAAGCCCCGGAGGTAGCTAACACACACCACCACCACCCCCCGCTGGCGCAGGGAAACCCTGCGCTCAACTCACACCTCCTGCGGTGCAGGCAGCCGCTGCATCCTCCTCCGGGGCCGATGCCCCCTCCCACAGCGCGCCCGGCACACTTCCGGGCAGGGGCGGCAGGTTTGTACAATTTTTGGTGGTGCCCCATTAGCCACACCCCCTGACCCCTGTTAACCACGCCCCCAGACCCCCCATTAACCAGGCCTCTGGAGGTAACACGCTCGGGGCAAGATGGACACATGACCAGAAGTAAAAGGTGTCATGTCACCCCTCTCGAAGGACTTTTCCCACCATCCTCCTACCAACAGGTATTAGTTTGGCCCCCACTAAACCCCCCTGCATGCAGCTATCCTGCAGTTGCATTAACCCAATGTGTGTGACATTAACTCGGGGGCAGAGAGGCTGGGGGAAGTGTTCCCTCTAAGGCTATGTCTACACTCGCGGCTTCTTGCGCAAGTACAGCTGTTCTTGCGCAAGAATCCACAGAGCAGCCACACTGCCCGCCTGCTCTTGCGCAAGGAAATTTACAGTACAGCGTGGTAAGAGAGGGTGTCTTGCGCAAGAGCTACGCTCTTTTCTAACAGGTTTAAGCTCTCTTGTGCAAGAGGGCAGTGTGGATGCTCGGCACGGATTTCTTGTGCAAGAAACCCCTATGGCTAAAATGGCTGTCGGAGCTTTCTTGTGCAAGAGAGCGTCCGCACTGCCATGGATGCTCTTGCACAAAAGCACAGCTCGCACATGGCAGTGTGGACGTGTTCTTGCGCAAGACTTCTTGCACAAGAACCCTCGCACAAGATGTTCTTGCTCAAGAAGCCGCCAGTGTAGACATAGCCTCAGAGTTTCCTCCCATGAGCAGAATGAATTTTGTGTTGTGCACCAGTACTGAGTTCATGTGGCTTGTTTGGATGTGCCACTGTGGCACCCAAGTTATTAATAAATATTTTATAAACCTTTACCTTTCCTCTCTGCTGCCATGTCTCCTCCCCTTGCTCCATCAGCTCCCCTGGTGCCTGCTGCCCCCCAACTCCTCACCCTCCTCTGCTGTCCTGACTCCTGCCCTTCTCACTGCCCTCTGCCTTCCTGCGACCTGCCCCCCTCCACCAGCCCTTCTCTGCCCCCTGTGCCCGCTCCTCCAGTAGCCCCACTCTGATCATGTGAGCTACCTCTCCTCATCCCCTCTTCTAACACCTCCCTCTACACACCTGCCCTGCCTCTCTCCTCTGGTGCTGGTCCCTCCCCTGCAGGTGTTCGCCCTTCTGCTTCACCCCCAGAATCCCCTGGCACCTGCACCGTCCCTTAGCCCTGCACCCTCCTGGAGCCTCCCCCTTCCCTTACTGCCCCTGCCCCCTTTGCCCTCTTTTTCCCTGATGCCCACCCCCTCACCACTCTCTGCCCCGTTCCCCTCATGCCCCTCTGTGCCCTCACACGACTTGCTCCATCCCCACCTTTCTCATGCCCACCCGTTCTTTCAGGCCTTCTCCCAGCACCCTCACACGACTTACTCCATCCCCACCTTTCTCATGCCCACCCCTTCTTTCAAGCCTTCTCCCAGCACCTCCCCTACCCCCTCTAGCCCCCAATGCCCTTACCCTCTCCTCTCGCAGCATCAGCCTGTCCCCCCTCCCACTGACACCTCCCCTCCTGCCCTTTTCCTCATTGTCTGCACTTGGCCCCCTGGCATTTGTCTCTCCTCCACCCTGTCCCTTGGTGCCTTCCCCTTTCTTCCCCCCTTCCCCCTCTGCACAAGCCCCTTCCTCCCTCTTCCCCCCTCCACACAAGCCCCTTCCTCCTCCTCCCATTTTCCCCTTCCCCCTCCGCACAAGCCCCTTCCTCCCCCTCCCCCATTTTCTCCTCCACACAAGCCCCTTCCTCCTCCCCTCCCCTCCCTTCTGCCTTCCACTTCGCAGGGCCGGCATCTGCGCTCGGGCCCCGGACTCCGAACCCAGAGCTAGGCCACGTGGCGCAACGCGGCGCTGAGCAGTTTTAAAGTCCTGGGCCATGACGTCATGTTATGCCCGGGCGTATCCCCGCTCACCTGGGAATGCCACACATGGCAGCAGCAGCTGACAAGAGGGAGCCGGAGTTAAAGTTGGGCACGGCAGGGACATTCTGGGGTTGGGGGGGATGGACGCTCTGGGGCCGGGGTGGGAGGACGTGCGGGGGGGCCAGGGGACGCTCCAGGCAGGGCCAGGGGAGAGACCCAGCTCCACATATTGGTGGAGCAGGGCCCCCGGCTCTGAATATTGGAACATGGGCACCATGAGCCCATGTAACTCGCCGCCCATGCTTCCGGGTTCAGGGCGCGGGGCCCCTTTAGGCGCAGGGTCCAATTCAGGGGAATCGGACGAATTGGCCTAAGGCCGGCCCTGGGAACTATAGAGTTCTGATGAGTTTGGATGGAATGGCTACCAGGGCACCTGTGTTATTTCCTGGAGGCCTCTTTTTTCGACAGAACTCCTACTTCCGCATCCACACACGCCTTTTTCCGAAAAAGCTTTTTCAGAAAAAGCCTTCTTCCTCATAGAAAGAGGTTTACCGCCATCGGAAAAACCCCTCCATTCTTTTGACTTTTTGTCAAAAGAATGCAATAGCAATGTGGATGCAAGTATTGTTTTTCCGGAATAACGGCCGTTATTCCAGTAAAACACCAGTGTAGACATACCCTTGGATTTGGCAGAAAACTTCCTCGCTCCCAGCAGACAAGCTTTGTGTCTTGCCAAGAATCTATTCCAAATATAGCAATGCAATGAGTGCAGATATTTACAATACATTACTGGCCTGAACTCTGGAGAAAGGAGGTGAGCTGCTAAATCCCAGTATGAAGATCTAGTTAAATGGTATGCAAAACAGCAGTCTAACAGATATACCTATGACCTTTGGATCATGAAAAAGAGTTGAAAAGTAACAATGTTGATGGCATTTGATTTGTCATTCTGGTCTATAATAGCACTAAACAACATTGTTATTCTGGGAACTGATGGCTTTTGCACTCTTAAAAGTTAAAATAAATCAGTAAATTGGATTAACTTAAGCCTGACGTTCTCATTTTTCAACCTGTGTTACTAAATTTGAGGATTTTTATCAGACAACATTCCTTACACCCACGCCTTCTTATGTAGACTAATCAAAGAGGGAAAATAAAATTGTTTATGTTGTTGTTGACTTTGTCCAGCCACAAAGGAATGAGGAATTATTTTCTTTTTCTAAAAATGAGAATTTCTTTTTTAAGAATTGGAGCAATCTGTCCCTTTGTTCACTATAACGTTCCCTTTAACTTAACTGCTCAGAGACAAGGCTTTCATCTCTACACTTGGTTCAAATCTAGCCCAGGTTGGAAATGACTGAAAAATAACTTCTGAACAGTGTAATGCACTAAGAGCCAGTCAATCCAAGCCAGAGCTGATATATATCAGAGGGCAGTGCTAGGAAGCTCACAGCGCTGCTGCCAGTGCTGTCTTCAGTGGCGTGGGAATTATTTTTAGAATGGGAATGCTGAGCTCCCCCCCACACGCACACAACTGTTCGTGCCTCTCACCACCCTAGGCTGGGGTCACACTAGAGTTGCTAAGTTGGATGGACCAGACATCATTGCCACAAATGACATCCAGCACGTCCAGTCCACAAGAGTTGGCAACTTAGCCACAGCTGGAGGCCACGGCTAGGAGCAGAGCCGTGGGCCTGTGGCAGAACCCTGAGCAACAGCAGAATTTCTAGGGCCAGTGGCTTGGAACCCCAAAGCCGGCAGGTGGTGGGACCTTGGAAAGGCCACTCGGAGGCCGAGACTCAGGGCTGGCAGAGCCAGTGACGGTTTGGCAGCAAGGCCCCCTCACACCCATACAGACTTTCTGTGCCAATGGCTGTATTGTTAGTAATTAGAAGCCTCCACTCTCTAGGACTGCCAGTTTTGGTGCCTTTGACAAGTATTGGAGTCACAGGGTTCAAACCATTAAGAAAAAACAAACCAACAGGTTTTTTTTAAGTTCAGTTGTTCAGTTCTAGTAATATGGTGAACATGACTGATCACATGGGCAAGACAGAGACTAAATGTGTTTGAATGTACAAAGTCATAAACTAAACTCGAAGAGCTGGATTCCTGAGAAGATAGTAGGCTACAAGGGCCAACAGAAAACTGCGTCTGATTAGTGAAGAAGAAGAAAAGCTACTTTAAAGCAATTTCTAATCCATGGGGGAAAAAGTTGTAAACACTAAGATTTCTACATCCAACCTCCACTAATGTAATAAACAGCCTCCTTCTCCTCCCACTAGCATCAGATGAGAACATCATCCGTTATCTCTGTAGGTCACATCAAGGAAAGTAAAAATAGTGGGCATTGATTAGTTGCCAAAATGTATGATTGTATGGGGATAGCATACTCGTTAGAGAAATAAATATGTTTATTATCTGACAATTGGAATTGTAAACCATCCCTAGGCACTCACATTGGCTGCCAAATCGGTGGTGCCATATCTAGCTCTTAAGCCAAAAATTGCATTGTCGGGAAAGTTCCTTCTCAGCTAATTAAGATGCAGTTAAGAGCAGATTAGAGTGCAAGGGGTCATGACTGCAAAAAAGTTTGGATTTTAATATAGTGCCTTCCCTAGCCATAGCTTCTCAAAGCTATGTACAAAGCAACAAGAGAATTATCAATAATATAAGCGACTTTGTTTGCAAACATGTCAGCCAATATGTGCTCAGCAATAGCTCACGCACAGATGGAGATAGTGGAACCTTTTTTGTTTTTTTTAAAGAGGAATGAGGGTCAAAATTCCAGCATTTACCTGTGATATTTTTCAAAGGGTAACAGGATTTTACTCTTTTTATAGGGCTGTGATGGGGCAACAGAGCCCCGCACTCGTGCCAGATGTGACGGCCCTGCATGCCCGCCGAGCCCCCACATGCCCACCGAACCCCGCGTGCCTGCCGAACCCTGCGCGCCCGTCGAACCCCGCGCACCCGCCAAGCTGGAGGCAGCGTGGGGACGCGCGAGAGTGCCTCACCTCCGGAGGCGGCCTTGCGGCGCATGCTCCCAGGCCACCGCCAGTGGCGGGGAGGGGAAAGCGACTGGACGGGGGTGGACGGCAGGGCCGGAAGTGACGGGCTGGTGTCCCCAGCGCAGCCCTGCCCCACGCTGGCGGCGGGGAGTTCAAAAGCTGGCTGCTCCTGGCAAGGGAGGGAGGCGGAAGAGCAGGAAGCCAGGGAGGAGATGGTGGAGATAGTCCCCTCCCGGGGAGGGCTCAGAGAGACCAGCTGTCCTTAGACACTTCGAGGAAGGTAAGGCGGGGAGTGAGCCCGCGACTGGCGGGTAGGAAGTGGCCCAGGGCAGGGCGCAGGAAGGAGCCTGGAGGATTGGTGCATTACAGGAGATTCCCCACCAACCGGACAGGGCTTTGCTACCCTGTCCTTAGGGCCCTGGGTCAGGACCCGGAGTGAGGGCAGGCTGCCGCGCCCTGGCAGCTTGAGTGTTGTGCAAATAGCTGTTGTTGTGTGGAACCCGCGACTAATCCAGCCGGGACTGGGAGGGCAGAGAGACTGCACCATAGGATTTATAAGGATGAAAGGAGGCGGGTGTGGCGTATGGTGGGGGGACTTCTGAGCGGGCTGTGGTATGGCAACCACCCCTCGGGGTCACGGGGTGCTGGCCCCAGCAGGACTACAGGGGAAGTTCAGTGGGCAGCCCCAGGGAGGCAGCACCCGGCTGGGCCATTGGGTGCCCCGTGCTGGGTGTGGCCCCCCGGTCAGGGGCCAGAGTAATACAGGCACTGGTCCTTGAGGCGAGGTGTACCCCCACATGTGGGGCCTTGAGAGGTGGCGGCCTGACAAGGGCACATACCAGAGTTTAGCCAAATTAGCACTTGCCTCATCCAGGAGACACCACCAGCGTGGACTCCACCTTGTACTTTAGCAGAATGAATGGTGCAAATTCAAATTAGAATTGTCTCCTTTTTCTTATTTGCTGATCTGTCATATATTTACCAGCAGCGTGTGAATGATTTTGCACTCAGCATTAGGTTTTCAGAGTTGCATAGGGATTAGCTATATCACAGCCACTCACCACTGTGTTTAACTTGTCTGATCTCCTGCATGGAATCATAGAAATGTAGGGGGGGAGGAGAGGACTTCAAGAGGCCATTGACTCTAGCACCCTGCATAGAAGCAGGACCAAATATACCTAGCTCATTCCTGACCACTGGTTGTCTCACCTGTTTGTTTTTTTTAAACTCAGTGATGTGACAGGGATACCTCAATCTCCTATGGAAGCCTATTTCAGTGTTTAACCATCCTTACAGTTAGAAAGCTTTTCCTAATATAGAACCTTAATAGGGATGTTAGATATCGGGTAATTGAATAGTTGTGTAACTGCATAAAATATTATCGGTTACACAACTATTCTATAGTCCCTGGAGGTGGGGCTGGCAGCCAGAGCATTCCAGCCCCACTCCCAGGAAGCCCTCTGCCACTGCACAGTGTTGCCTCTGTATCAGAGGCAGTGGCATGGGGTGCCAGGTGGGAGCCAGTTCACAAGGGGAGCCAGTTTAAATACCAGGTCTCTGTGCAGACCAGCTGCCTGCCACACCGTGCTGCTGCCTCTGCTATAGAGGCAGCAGCGCGGAGTGGCAGCAGCCCCTGTCCACAGGGATCTGAGCTCCCCATGGACAGAGGCTGCTGGGGTTGGGGGGTGGGTGGGAGAGAGAAGGCGGGGGAGGCTGCCACAAAGCAGCAACTGTCTGTGGCAGCTGGGACTGGCCACGGACAGAGGGTGGTCTGGCAGCAGCCCTTGTCCACAGGGGGTCTGAGCCCCCTGCAGACAGGGACTGCTGCCAGGGACCAGCCTCTATCCAAGGGAAGCTCAGACCCCCTGCAGAGAAGCTGCTTTGTGGCAGCCTTCCCTTCCCCTCCCCCCTCTGCTGCCTCTGACAGAGGCAGCAGCACGGGGGCGGGGGGCGGGCAGGCAGCAATGCAGAGCCAGTTCTGGGGGGAACCAAAAGCCAGCTCCCCCTGGCACCAGCTCTTGCTCCCCGCCCCCTTGCTGCCTCTGATACAGAAGCAGCAAGGGGGGGAATGCATATAGTCAACAAGATTAACCAAAAATGCCCAGGTTTATTGGTTAATCGTATAGTTGAATACACATTGACATCCCTAATCCTTAGTTTCCCTTGCTGCAGAATTAGTCAATGATTTCTTGTCCTACCATCTTGATTTAAAGATTGTCAGTGGTGGAGAACAATTGATCACTATCCTCTTTATAATACCCCTTGACAAATTTAATGACTTTTATCAGGTCTCCCTTCAGTCTTCTTTTCTAAAGACTAAACATGTCCAGTTATTTTAACTTGTCCTCAGAAGTCAGGATTTCTAAACCTTTTCTCAGTGTTGTTGCTCAACTCTGGGCTCTTTCTAATTTGTCCACATCTTTCTTAAAGCTTGGCACCCAAAATAAGACACAGTATTCCAGCTGAGGACTCACAAGTGCTAAGTAGAATGGGGGCAGTTACCTTCCGGGCTTTACATGTGACACTCCTATTAACATTATAGGGGGCATAGGACTTCCTTAAATTAATTTCTCCTTCAGATCCAATAGCTGTGGTCGAACTAGAACATTTTTAAAAAATCCAATCTTGATTTAAAGATTGTCAGTGGTGGAGAATCAACAACAACCTCTTGGTAAATTGTTTCACTAGTTAATTACCCTCACTGTTAAAAATGTGCACTTTGTTTCTAATCTAAATTTATCTAGCCTTTACCTCCAGCCATTGGTTGTGTTATAGGTTAATCTGTTGGACTAAAGAGTCCTCTATGACCAAATTTCTGTCCCCCATGTAGGTATTTAGAAAGAGTGATCAAATCACCCTTTAAACCTTATCTTTGATAAACTAAATAGTTTATACCAAGAGACTTCAGGAGCACAAAGGCATGCTTTCTAATCCTTCTATCACCCTCACAGCTCTTCTCTTTCTCATTTTTCAGCATCCTTCTTGAACTGTTGATATTAGAATAGTACATGGATTTTTAGTAACAGTTTCGTTAGTGCCTAAGGTAAAATAACCTCCTTACTCCTACTTGATATTCAGTTTATCCCTAGAAGGAGGGTCATCCTGCCCTTACTTCAAACTAGTATACACTACCTATGGGTTTTAAAAGAAATCTGTATAGACTAAGAAATGGCATCATATAAACAGTGGCACTATCTTATCACAATACAGAGAGAGAATTGTAAGGGGAGAATTTTTTTAAAGGAAATAATCCCCTTTTGATCCACTGTATCTTGAAATTTAATTAAGGAACCTGAATGAATGTTGTTACAGATTGAACCTCTCTAGTCAAGAACTCTCTGGTCTGGAAACATTCAGGCTTTGTCTACACTACGTGGTTTGCTGAAGAGTCAATCCAGATGAAGCGCAGATTAGCATTTTCTCGTGCTTCATTTGCATACTCTTTCATTCCTTTTTTATGCAAGGGGTTTTTGCGCAAAAACAAACAGCGTGGACATTTCCTTTTTGTGCAAAAACCCCTTTTTGCACAAGATCCTTATGCCTCTCACAAAGCAGAGTTAAGCCTCAGTAGTTTAACCAAAGAAAAATGCAAGTTACCAAAATTTCTTATTAACATTTACTTATGATGAACAATTCTCAGTTCTCAGTTCTTTAGTCTCTAACACATTTCTCACACTTCTAAGGGTGCACTTGTCTTTAAGGTACTTTGATGAGTATGGTTACTTCTCTTTGACCAGAGAAGTAACCAAAAGAGACTGTTTTAGAATATTAAAAGAACTTACATAAAACAATTCTTTTCAGTCTCTCTTAGGCCAATATGTTTGGACTTATAAAGGAGTTAAATTCTATAATATGGTTACATGAGGTCTCACTAAGAGCAGACTCAGTAAGTCTTTGGCTGATCTGTAGGCCCTTATACAAAGTGTCTCATGTGATGTGAACCATTTTCTTATTGTTTTCATAGCTGGATCCTGTATGGGATAAGCAAAAGTGGGATAGATTTTCTAATTTATGAGGGCCGGAAGGAAGGACACAATAGTTATTAATCATTCAAGGCATATCAGTCCCATGTAACCCTTACAGTAGTCTCAAATATAGCAAAATATATCTCCAAAGGAATAGAAGTATTAAATGAAAGGAAGCAAGGTCTGCAGAAATATGAATGTGTTACATGCAATGAATAAAATGTATAAAATAACTTCTCTGAAAGATAGAAGCTTTAGAAAAGATAGCAACACATTAAATACAAGTAAACACAAAGTGTCAAGAGAAAAATACTGTACAATAGCCAATTTTCCAATTAAAGCATGAAGCCTCAATTTTACTCACTCAGTGTAGTACTATAAAGAGAAAATATGTTTTCCCCTTAGAGGAAATATTTTAGAAGTGCTTTTCTTGAAAGCAGTTCACTGAATGCAATGTGACAAGTAAAAATGTGTGTCATGTCAAGAATTTTAACTTCAAATTTCAAAGCAGCAACAATTCAAAGCCACAACAAAGAAAAAATCATCTCAAGATGTTAGGGAATAACAGGATTCATATCTGAACAGTAATTAATCTGTGAAACCAAGAAAACTCCTTAGCCAAAATTTAAGTACTTGTCAAGGACAACAATTTATGAGTAATATTTCTCAGCTTGCTTTTTATCTGGATATAATATCTCCATGCCTAGGCAAGAGGGAAGGGAGTTAGAGAAAAGGTGATCTCAGGTTAAGTTGCTAGCCAGAGACCTGGATTCAAGTTCCTGTTCCTCCACATGCTTCCTGCATAATTCAGATAAATATTTGACTTCAGATCCCCATCTATAAAAGAGGGAGTATAGGATTTATCTACCTCATAGGGATGATAGGAGGATGAGTTCATTCAAGAGTGTTAGGTGGCCAGATACTGTGGCAATGGGGACTGTATAAGTACTATGTATATAACAGACACATCCCATCTGTGTGCATTATATACATGCAACCATACATGTGGAAGAAACCTAGGGTACTAACTAATGTAGTCAAGTGTCCAGGGACTGTGAATCATTGCTTTCAATGGTGTAGTCAAATACTTGGACCAATGCAGTGTTAAAGTTGCTTGAGTGATGGGGCCTGCACTATCCAATAAGGAAAACTCAATGCTACATAATTCAGTGGGATTATCTTCAGATCTGCTATGCTGGGTGGGGAAAGTATGGGCCAGATCCAGCCCACAGCTTGCCTTTATTCAGCCTGCGAGGCTTGGAAAGCACCGTGACTGGAGCACCAGCACTAGCTTGCACCCCTGCAGTGGGGAAGGAGCCCTGAGCCTCATGGGCCCAATCCAGGCAAGCCAGGACCAGATCCAGCCCACAGGCTCTCCCTGGCAGACCTTGCCCCAATAGCTCCCATTGGCTGCAATTTGCGGGTTACTTTCCTGCAGCACACGTAGCCATGCAGAACAATGTGCACCCCCATCCAGAGTTGCGCCAAGTAGGCACCCATGCTCCCATCCCCTTCCCACTTATACCACACACCCTCCTTCTCCTGCACCTTTTCCCACCCAGACCCAGTGCTCCTACCCTGCTCCTGCACCCCCGTTCCTGTACCCCCACCCCTAACCCGCTCCTGCATCCTCCCTCCTGCCCAGATCCTACACCCTAAGCTCACTCCTGCATCCTACCTTCTGCCCAAACCCCACATCCCCACCCCAGCCTGCTCCATGGCAGCCCCCCTCCCATGCATTGAACCCTCATTTTTAGCCTCATCTCAGAGCATATGGAAGCCCCATAAAAATCTACTAGCCCTTGTCCCCCCCAAGGCACTGGAGTGGAGCTTGAGGGTTGTGAGGTGAATGTATTTTTTTCCCCTGCTTCTCAGTTGGGGGGCCATATCTATGTGGGCAGTGAGGGGTTTTTTGGTTTTGGTTTTGGTTTTTTTTGCTTGTCACTTGCGCATGGCCCCCAACTGATTTTTCTGTGGGTCAGTGGCCCTGAGCCAAAAAAAGTTCCCCACCCCAATCTACGCACCTGAAAAAAAGTTAATGGCACAATGAGCAGGTTCACTGGGTTCCTTGACCTCCAACACTATTTCCACATATAGAAAGTTGTCATGCAAGACAATTCCACAAAAAACACAGGGTCTTTTCTACATTTGTGACTTTAGTTTTTTGAAGTACTGAACCCTTGCTGTTCATTGCCATAAACCCAAATCATCTCCATGGGCCAAAGCAGCAAGCAGTACTTGCTGGTATTACAGGCACCTAAGGATACTTCATTGACTCCAAAATGACAGCTCTGGAGGATGGGGATCTGGAGGATGCCCATTAGGAATCTCTGGGTATGATTTGTGAGGTACATCTGAAGTTCTCTCAGCACAATTTCACTAACCCTTGCCATGTGGCTGGAGCAGGACAGCACATGTCATGGCTGCCTATCAAACTCCATGGAGCACAATACAAGACCCAGTGGCTTATGTCCATGGTCAAGAGGAGATCATCCATCAGTGCCTCTAGTGATGTCAGTTCCCAACCTGAAATCCATCTGGGACTGATCAAGAGTCAGGGAGCATCTAGGTGCAATTGGGGATATCCCAGAGTATTAGATAGAGCCTTACCAAATTCATGGTCCATTTGGTCAATTTCATGGTCATAGGATTTTTAAAATAGTAAATTTCATGATTTCACATATTTAAATCTGAACTTTCTTGATGTTGGAACTTTAGGGGACCTGACCCAAAAATGGGTTATGGGGAGCAGCAAGGTTATTGTAGGGGGTCATGGTATTGCCACCTTATTTCTGTGCTGCTGCTGGTGGCAGGAGTGCCTTCAGAGCTGGGTGGCAGAGAGCAGCAGCTTCAGGCTGGGAGACCAGTTCTGAAAGCAGTGCCATGGCATGGTATTGCTACCCTTACTTCTGCACTGCTGCCTTCAGAGCTGGGCCCTGGGCCAGCAGCCACTACTCTCCAGCTGCCTCACTCTGAAAATAGCAGCACATAAGAGTGGCATGGTATGGTATTGCCACCCTGGCTTCTCCATGGCTGCTGGGAGGTTTGCTTTCAGAGCTGTGCACACAGCCATCAGCCACCACTTTCCAGCTGCCTAACTCTGAGGGCAATGCATAAGTAAGGGAAGCAATGCTGCAAACCCCCCCCCCCCCTCTTTTTTTCTCACTCAATGGCCCTTTTGGGTCAGGAACTCAGTTTGAGAAACCCTGGTCTCCCCTGTGATATTTGTATTGTATATGGTAAAAGCACACACAAGACCAGATTTCACAGTCTGTGATACATTTTTCACGCTGTGAATTTGGTATGACCCTAATAATATGTCATGCTTTGAAATAAGGCTTGATCCAGTGGCAAGGCATAGGTCTAGAAAACAGTAGACCTGGGTCCTGTTCTCAGCTCTGGCAGTGACTTGACTGCATAACCTTGGGCAACTCATTTAACACCTCTGTCTCTCAGTGCCTGTTCATGCAAAATGAGGAAAATAATAATTTCTCACCTCAATAAAGCTCCTGGAGATTTGCAATAAAAAGAGCAAAGCAAAGTGCCAAGAATTATTTATGGTATTCATGGTATTCGGGGATATTGTTAGAAGGAATAATATTATTTTCTTTATGTTGCTTATTTGTATGCTGAAAGCCTGTTTAATGGGGGAATCCAGACATCTTTGCTGTGCTTAATTCACTTTGCATTTTTACTTTTCAGTTCTCCTTAAAATGCTAAAGCAGAGCAACCACCAGCAGGCCAGAAACACCTCACATTGTGGATCCTAGATGCCTGCAGAAGCCCAGTAGCATCCCTGCCAGTGTTTCCCTAACAGGTAAGTAGAATCTGAAGGAACGCTTTCCTCGCAGCTAGCTGGAGAGAGAGAGAGCCTGCGTGTGTCTTCGGGGTGAAAGTAAGTCAATGCAGCCCAGTGCAGTGCACCAGAGTGGCTGGCTGGGGACAGGGCTCTGAACGTTGCTGGCCTTAGATAACATTCCCGTGCTGCTGCTGGGCATGTTTGGCCCACTCCTCCTGTTCTGGCCCCCAAATTCTGCAGACAGCACCCAAACCACTCCCTCCTCCTGAGGCCTGAGGCCCCATTGCCGGACAGCTGGGGGTGAGCAGGCAAGGCTCCAGCCCTGGTGGGCCTGAGAGAGCACCCACAGCCCCGAGGTGGTGCGGCCACAGCACACCCAGGCTCCAGCCCCAAAGCTCAGGCAGCTGGACAGTGCCATTTCTGCCCCAGCCAAGGATCTGGCCAAGCAGCACAGTCCCCACCACCACGGCCAGCCCTGGGACTCCCCCACACATCCAAACTCCTGCCCTGATTCCCCACATTTCTGCCCTGAGCCCCACATACTTCCCAACCCCCGCCTTGACTCCTGCATTTCCCACACCTCCTAACCTCATATGCTGACTCCTGCACCCCCACTCCCACCCCCATGCCCTGATTGCTGCACCACCCACATTCTTACCCCCTGCCCTGAGCTGCCCCATGCTCACAAACACCACAGCGCCCTGCTCTGAGCCCCCAGCACTCTAACCCACATTTAAATTTTGTACAAATATTGTCATATCACAATCTCCCCAACCACCTGCCCTGAGGGCCCCGCCCCCAGAGGAGTTGCAAATCTGGTAGTACCTATAAGAAATTTAAGTTACTTAAGTATTTTGCTCATTCAGGCCCATACACAGGAATTTCTGTGTACATGTGTATGTGTGTGTGTGTGTGTGCTTTTTTTGTGGATGTGAACTGCAAGGGTGTGAATGCACCTCCCACGATCCTCCAAGTAAGCAGGGAAATTAGCCCCAGTCTTCCCCCAGCCAGCCAGAGCATGAGGGAGGGAGGCTCAGGCAGCTCCCCTGGCCGGACGGAGCATGCTTGCTTGGGGAATCATGGGGGGGGGGGTGTGCTATTGCACCCTTCGCACACACACCCTCCCCCCACGTACAGGCCTGTCATTGTAATCAACTTAATTTGTGATCCAACACCAGCTGTGTTTGTATTAAATGCAGGGATAGCAAAAATATGGTGACTAATGTTTGTAGTTTTATGGGAATACAGAAAAGGAGAACTGGGCTACATTGTTCCAAAGGAAAGGGCTCAGTTAGCAGAAAGAATCTGGCAATGCAGGGGCTCGACTTTCATAACTCTCTGACCAGGAGGCTGCATACACTCTCCGGCCTGGACCGGTTTGACCTGTTCCCCCACTGTTCAAAGAACAGAGGTAAATAGGCAGCATTAAAAGCCTCTTTCTTATGCTAATTGTGTTGGAGTTGTGCTTATTGTATCCTGCTTGCTAAGAGTTTAGATCACTCCCAGCTGAAATCAATTGAGACTGATGGACTGAAGTCACAGCCAAGAGGTGGATGACAGTTGATGACAGCCAGCAGGATGGTGGAGGAGAGATGTGAGGAGAGGCCAGCAGGGTGATGGCAAAGCAATGCAACAGGTGGCCAGTAGGGTGACAGCTGCATGGCAAAGGGCCAGCAGGGCGGCAGTGGAGCGGTGCAATGAGCAGCCAGCAGGGCAGCGGCACAGAGCAGGCAGATGGCGAGTGAGAAGTGGAGTGAGATGTCTCTTTATTCCCCCCACCCAGGATGGGAGGTGAACTCTGCGGAGGCACCTCAGAACTCTGGGTCTGCCCTGACCAAGGTCAGTGACTGTGAATGGGGTGCAGAGATGAGTTGGGCATGAGAAGGGGACATTCAGATTACTGGATTTAAGAACCTGGGAGGAGAAGGACACTGCCCAATCTACTTGAGCTGGGACGTTTACTCGTGGTTTTGGTTATGAACTCTGTCTGTGGTGTTTTCCCAAATTAATGCCAAGTTACTCCCCTCCCTTTTTATTAAAAGTTTCTTTTCTGCACTCAGATTCTGAGCTTCTGAAGCGCCCAGGGTGATGTGTGATTTCCCAGGTTATTGGGTGGAGGTTTGAACCAGTTTTGGGCTGCATGGGTAGAGAGGAACCTCTAGATATTGCACTTGGCCCTGGCTGCTGCTGGCTCCACCTGGCAGAAGGGTTACAAATAAATGACAGGACAGCACACTGCCAGCTTTATGTGGCTTATCCTCCCCCTTTTTCCTAACCCACTAATAAGAATAGTCTCTCTTCTTGTACTAATAGAACATTTCCCTCCACCAAAGCCACTGCCAGCTATGAGAAGTCTCCTTCCATCCCTTCCCTTCTCCCCCAAACACTCTTTGACTATGTCTACACTACAAGGTTTTTGCACAAAAACAGCTGTTTTTGTGCAAAAGCTGGCGGAGCGTCCACACCTCAAGCGCATTTTTCTGCAAAAAAAAAAACCAACCAGTAAATCGACAGGACAAAGGGCTTTTGCCGGCAGAGTTATTCCTCTCCCCACAAGGAATAACTCCTTTTTGCGCTATAGCTCTTGCGCAAAAAGGCATGTGTGGACACTCTGCAGCAGTTTCTTGCACAAAAAGAGACTATCAGAAAAAGCACAGGTACTCTGATTGCCATTAACAGAATGGCCATCAGAGCTTTCTTGAGCAAGAGCATCCATGCAGTGTGGACACTCTACTGCGCAAAAGCACATTGCTTTTGCAATGCGCTTTTGAGGTGTGGATGCGCTTTTGCGCAAAAAGTTTTTGCGGAAGATCTCTTCCACAAAAAGCTTCTTGCGCTAAAACCCTGTAGTGTAAACAAAGACTTTGAGAGAAAACAAAAGGGCTATTTCATGTCATACAAACTTTTAGCAACCTAGAAAGAGCTAAATGCATAAGAATAATAAAATAAATCCTCATAGAAGCCTTAGTGACTCTACATAACTTTGCATTTCCTTCAGGTTAATAACCTGTGTGCACTCTTTGCCAGAGGATATTGTGAAGGCCAAGACTATAAAAGGGTTCAGAAAAGAACTAGATACGTTCATGGAGAATAGTTCCCTCAGTAGCTAATAGCCTGGATGGGCAGTAATACAAAACCATGCTCTGAAGTGTTCCTAGCTTCTGTTTGCCAGAAGCTGTGAATGTGTGATAGGCACTGTTCCCTGTAAACTGTGTGCCTCTGTGGCCACTCAGGAGAGATTCAAATGCCACCTAGCTGACTAACAGAGACCCCACAGATAAGTTTTGTTTCTACTGGAGGTGCACATTTGCACATGCTTCGCTGCACATAAAAACATACGCCACACAAGAATGGAAAAAATCCACACTTGGATGGAAAAGACTAGAAGGAATATTGGTGATGGGATGTTTATCTGCTCTGTTCATTCCCTCTGAAGCACCTGGCATTGGCCACTGTTGGAAGCCAGTATACTGGGATGGATGAATCATTGGTCTGACCCAGTATAGCTGTTCTTGTGTTCTAACAGAACTGTCTAAACTGGTTTTGGTAGCCAAGGCTTAAATGATTGTGCTCTTAAATGACACAAGAACCAGAATAATGGCTTTTTATGGATATACAAAAAATAGAAAACTTTTCCAACTGTTACCCAACTAGACATTTTTAACAGGCAGTTAACAATAAACTGCCTAGAGTCCCAATCCATCCAAAATGTCTATGACTTTATCGAATATACAAATCCCCAGAAGATTAGCAATCTAAATATCAACAGGCTACTCAGTTGAGTGTTTTGTATATTTTAAATAAATCTCTTGCAATGCTGTAGAAGGAAGATCCTGATCACTACAGATTTTGGGGTTCAAGGCTTGAATCTCTGGGTCATAGACAACCCTTTTGCTGCATTTCCTTTCCCAGTGATATTCTGAGAGAGAGAAATATAGAAATACCTCAACTGGCAAAGTGTCCAATAGATAAATGCTAGCAAACATTTGGCCAGATAGAAGATGAGGTTCTTCTAGTATCTATTAGAGGGGTGGGCAATAAGCAGCCATGGGCTGGATGCGGTTCACCAGGGTTAGCCTCTGGCAGGTTGCCAGACACTTTATTTGCCTGAGCATCTGCAAGTATGGCCTCTCGTATCCCCTGTTGGTCATGGTTCACCGTTCCCAGCCAAGGGAAGCTGCAGGAAGTGACACAGGCTGGACCACCACTTCCTGCAGCTTTCATTGGTTGGGATCAGCAAACTGCAGCCAATGGGAGATACAAGCGGCTATACCTGCAGACACTCAGGTAAATAAAGTGTCTGGAGGCCTGCCAGGGGCTAACTTGAGCAAACCATGTCCAGTCCATGGTCTGCTTATTACCCACCCCTTTTCTATTAGAACTAGCCAATTAGCCAGTCATAAGACGGGATTTTCAGGTCTCTCCTCCACGTCGGTCTTCTCTCCTGAGCCTCCGGTCTCTCGCTCCGTCCGTCTCTCTCTCTCTCTCTCTCTTTCTCTTCTCCTCCCCCTCCTGCCTCTCACTCTCTCTTTCTCTTCTCCTCTCCCTCCTGCCTCTCACTTGGGGGACCGCGGAGCCCAAACGGTCGCTTGCGCCACTTGCTCCCACACGGCGGCCCAGCTGAGCAGCACAGAAGTCAGATGAGCGCCACTGTGGGAGGTGAAGGAGGACAGGGCGGTGACGTTCATGGCCAGGGGGCAGGGCCTGGAGCTGCTGTCATGCAGCACGTCACCGCCCCACCCCCCTTCACCTCCTGCTGTGGCGCTCGGCCGACTTCTGCGCCTCTCAGCCGGGGAGCAAGCGGGGAGTCCAAACGGCCGCTTGCTCCCCTGTAGCAGCCCGGCTGAGCGGCGCAGAAGTCAGCCGAGCACCACAGCGGGAGGCGAAGGACATGACTCAGGCAACAGCGCCACCCAGAGGGAACAGCCAGGGAGGCAACAGCGCCACCCAAAGGGAACAGCCAGCATTTCAGCGTTACAGAGTCACAGACATTGGGCTATTTCTATTAGAATACCCAAGGCCTCTGATGGCAGCCATCTTTCTTGCCCACTGCTCTGACCCTGACCAGTCCCCCTGCAAATCCCTTCATTGCCTTCTCCTTACCACCTCTGTCTTCACCAGAAAATTCTGACACAACCTGGTTCCCATTTAGAACAACTCCCATTTCCTGTCTCCAATGGCTCTGTTCAAGCTATCCAGCTCTACACCCCATCTGTGGTAATCTCTCCCACACCTTCTTCATGGATGTCCCTTCTTCTGAAACTTCCTCCCTGACCAAGCACACCAGGTGGCCACCTTATCCTCCTTCAGAGTCTTCCTCAAGCTGTGCCTATCCCAGTTAACCTACAGTTCCTAATGCCTTTCAGGAAAGAGTTCACCATCTCTACCCTTTTCAGATAGCTACAGACAAAAAAACATCATGGACCAGAAAGACCATTCACCCAATTCCATTCCTCATTCACTTGGCTTTAATGCCCCCTTGCTTTTGTATGTCATCTACCCAAAACTCTCTTCCTTCCTTCCTTCCTTTCTTTCTTTCTTTCTTTCTTTCTCCCAATAACAATTTATACTCGGTCTGATAGTAAACAAAAGTATTTTTATGAAGTACAAACAGTAGGATTTAAGTGGTTGAAAATGAAAACAGACAGATCAAAATAAGTTACTAAGTTATAATGAAAAGAAAACGCATAGCTAGTGCTAATTCACTAAAAACATTATAGCAAGCAAATTCTTACCCTAATGAGCTGGCCTTGTTCTACGCATAATCTTCAGATCAGAGATTCTTTTATACCCAGCCCTTTGTATCCTTCTAGGATTTTCCAGGCTAACTGAAGACAGAGGACTGATAGCTTCCCATTGCTTAAACAGTCTTTCTGCCAGGGCGGCAACCTTTTGTTCTACATCTCCCCTTCCATGGAAAATTACCAAGGTCAAAATGGAATCCGAGTACCAGGCAGTATGGTCACATGTCTTACTTGTCCAATCGCCTTTGGACTTACAGAACAAACAAAGCTGTTAACAAGCCATTAAGATAATCACCATGTCATTAAGGCTTCTGAGGGGAGGGGGCATCAATAACGGCTCTCATTAGCACATTTAAAACTAAAAACAATCTCACATTTCATATTTCTAACTTCTCACACAAAAATGATACAAGCACTAAAATAGGAAATACAGATCCAACCAATTGTAACATTAAAATTAGTAGGTTACATTAGGTATTTTGTCCAAAGCATCTCTGAGTTATGCATATTTATATTCATAAGCCAATATTCAAAAAGCAGTGCGGGGAGGGACCCATCACACACAACTGGGCCAATAGCTAGTTGAAGTTAGAACATAAGAACATCCATAGTAGGTCAGACTAATCATTCATCTAGCTTAGTAAGCTGTCTTCTGGCAGCGGCCAATACAAGGTGCCCCAGAGGGAATGAACAGAAAAGGTAATCAACAAGTGAACCATCCTCTGTCACTCATTCCCAGCTTCTGACAAACAGATGGTTGGATCAGTCCTTCAGGAGACTGGGTGTTACAGTACATTTCATAAAAGTTAAGGAATGCCTGTATAAACTGAATACATTCTGAGACAGGCCAAGCTGTGGGACTGGCTAATTCAGGCTAATTACAATAAGTTCTGCTTTAATCAGAATGAGGAATGCAAAAAATTCATTTAGTGCCAAAGCTTTCGGTCAGCTGAGTGTGTGGGACAGCGCGAATTTGTTTAATACAAAGAGCATCTTCATCATACATGAAACATTTTTGTGTATTCCCATCAGATGGTGCTTTAGATAGAGCTAAACATTCTTGCCTTAACGCCTGGTCACCAACCCGTCGATTGCAATCGACTGGTCGATCTTGGAGGCTTGACCAGTCGATCGCGAGGCTTTGGGGGCCCCCCCACACTGCCCCCTGCCCCCAAGATGCAGGCCACGCTGATGCTACCTCCAGGGACCACGGAGGTAGCACGGGCTTCCTGCGGGGTCAGGGGGGACTTCTGCAGCTGTGCACCAGGTCCCAGAAGTGCGCGGGCTGCTCTCCCCCCTGGCCCAACAGCCAGCGTGGTACCTAAAATGCCGGTCCATCACGCGCTAGGGACTTTGTTCCCCTGCTGCCTTCCTGCGCGTGGGAGAGGGGGTGGGAATCTGGGACCGAGCCGGCTCCAGGTGCTCGGGCGGCGCACACTGCCATAGGGAGCGGAGGAGCAAAGTGCGCGCTGCCCAAGTGGTTGGGGCTGGCACAGTCCAGGACTCCCCCTCTCCCCTCCCCCCACGCGGGAAGGCAGCAGGGGGATAAAGTCCCCAGCGCGTCCGGCTGCAGCTGCTTGGGCGGCGCACGCTGCTGTGGGGAGTGGAGAAGCAAGGCGTGCACTGCCCCAGCGGTTGGGGCTGGCACGGTCTGGGACTCCCCCTCCTCCCATGCAGGAAGGCATCAGGCGTGCGACGGACCAGCGTTTCAGGTACCGCGCCACTATTTGGGGACGGGGGAGCAGCCCATGCACTTCCTGGGCCTTGGCGTGCAGTTGCAGGATCCCTAGGTATCGGTCCCTGTCCCCTCCCCCCCATCCAAACCCCCACAAATACCCTGTCCCAGCACCCACAAGCACCCTGTCCCCTGCCCCAGCACCCATTGGCACCCTTCCCCAGAACCCTATCCCAGCACCCACAAGCACAATTGGGGCCACATTAGTGAGGTTTGAGGGGTTTGGAAGGGTTGTGTTTTTGTATCTCACTTGTGTGGCCCCGACTGACTTTTCCGTGGGCCAGTGACCCTTGACTCAAAACAGGTTACCCGCCCTTCTCATAAATAAAGATGATGCTGAAACCTTTTGTGTTTGGCATAATATTTTATTTAAAAATGAAGCCTGGCCAACAAGCCGGCAATTGGGGCCAAGTCCTCATCTGGCCACAGCATCATAACACTCTTGTACCCCACACCCTGACTCCAGATCTGAGCCTCTCCTACACTGGAACCCCCTGTCCTGAGCCTCTCACATCCCCAAACTCCTGCATCCCCACATCCTCAATCTTCTGCCACAACACTCTTGCAAAGTTCCCACACTGCAAATGTGTCCTGAGTGCATCATACTCCCAACCTCTCTGCCCTGAGCCCCTCACACCCCCAACCCAAACTCCTGCACCCTCACATCCACAAGCCTGTGGCTTGCTCAGCACCCCAACCCTCCACCTGAGCTCAGCACTCCCCAGCCTGGAGCCCCTTCCCTGAGCCAGCATCCCCTTCTCCACATCCTCCTGCACCCAAATTCCCTCCCAGAGCTTGCACCTCTAACTCTTTCCCACACCTAAATCCCTCATTCACACCCCAGAGCCCGCACCTCTTGTCTCAGCCCAGTAAGGGTATGGCTAGACAGCAGGAATTTTTCCGGCAAACACGCTCTTTTGGCAGCCCCTGTATTCCTCGTTCCACAAGGAATGAGGGGGCTTCCAAAAGAAGGGGTTTTTCTGACATTTGGCCCAGTCTAGATGGGCCAAATGTCGGAAAAATTTCTTCTTTCTTTTTTTCACTGCCAAAAAAAAGCAGCAGTGTAGCCGTACCCTGAGAGTATATAAGGGCTGGGGATAGCAAGTGATGGAGAGAAGGGGAACAGAGGGGTCGGGGCCTCAAGGAAGGGGTGGGGTTTTGGGGAAGGGATGGGGGAGATCTTGGCTTGTCCTGCCATTTAAAAAGTGATCTTGAGTGTAAAAAGGTTGGAGACCACTGCCTTAACGTTATCAGTGCTCTTTTTACAGCTTTGCACTGAGGTCAATTCATAGGACTTGACTGATTTTATAAGACCTTTTATTTTGTAAATATTGTTGACAACTATAAATTAAATTCCAGGAATTAGCCATTGCCTAATTAGTGTATTTAGTTTTGCTCTGTAGGACTCAGAACGCAGATTGCACTGTATGTGATTTATGCAAGTTAAGCCAGAAACACTGAAGACTTCAATAGTTGTGTAACACAGTCCTGCTATTTATACAAATGCGACATTTACAGAAGAAATCAAGTGTGGAAAGTGGAAGTCAATAACCACAACTAAAAATGAAAGACTGTACTGGTTTCTCTTGCTTAATACTCTAGAATTAGAAAGTCACCTCTTCCCCTACCCCCTCATTCTCAGCATGTTTTTGAATCATATTAAAGAGCTTCTAGTATTTTAATTTAGTTTTGTTTTCATAAACATCTCTAGGGCCAATTCTTTTGGCAAGGGCAAGAGAATGCTTTCAGAAAGTCTACATGGTCAGTACAGCCTCCTCAGGGTAGGTTTTGTCTGCTCTAGCTTCAATCAACTGTAACATGACCTTTCCCTGCTGTGGCAAGCTGCCTCTGAGAACACCATCAGGGTAGATTTGTCCAATAATGGGGACAGGTCACTTTTTTCTGCCCACTTTAAGTTATCACCAATAGGGTTGCCAGATGGTTACAACAAAAATACCGGACACACTTGACATTACATCACAATCTACATTACATCTTATTTAGAAAATACCGGACATTTGTATTTTCTCATTTATATTTTCTCAATTTGTTTCCCGAACAGAAAGCTCAAATACTGGACTGTCTGGTTCAAAATTGGACACCTGGCAACTCTAATCACCAACTTCTACTTGTAGCAAGTTGCAAGGCATTATCCATGTTCTCTGAGATTTTACTCTGGGTAAGGCAAAGGGCCTGTGCAACAAGATAGCAGCCTAATCACCATTGCCTCTCTGCCCTGAAGACTGCAAGCTAAGGTTGCCAACGTGCCAGGATTGTCCTGGAATCTTCAGGACTTAACAAGTTATCTTTAATTAAAGGTAATGCCATGTGGTGAAATCTCTAAGAATATGTCCAACCAAAATTGGCAACTTTACTATAAACCATGGCAGGGGAAGCTCCTGAAACTGAACAGAGCTACAGGCATGGTGTAGGACCTCTGCATACACAGTGTTGGCCTACCACAGATCCCAGACGGGTGTGCCCATGTTTGAAGGCAACAAACTCCCCCTCCCACCCTCCAAGAGTGATAGTGCAGTTGAACCTCTGGGAGGAAATCCTGACTGAAATTTCTCACAACCCAAGTCCCCTCCCCATGGCTTGTAACACAGGAGGGGACAAGCTAGGTCTTGGGGTGTGTCTAGGGGCTGAGAGATGAAACACTTCTTATGTTAGGGCCCTACTTACAGCTTACAATATTGCAGAAATTCAGCCATATTAGGCTTCCACTGCAATTTTGACAGCAGAAGGCCTGTAATGCACAGGCTGACAGTGGGAGTCCAGACAGCCCAGGGCAGAGAGCTGGAGCCCCCACTGTCAGCCCCAGCAGGGCCCCTGCTTTCAGTCCTGGGCTCCCACTCGCCCTCCCACCCAGTGGGAATCACGGCTTTCAGCCCCAGACAGCCAACAGCAGGATCCCCCACTCTGAGCTCCATGTTCCCATTCTCAGTCACAGACCCCTACTTTCTGTCCCAGGCAGCTAACAGCAGAACACCATGGAAAAGTAATAATGGACTTTATAACCACAAATAATAATTTCCATTGTTGCTTTTTCACAGTTTTCCGTGGCTTGTCCACAACTCAGCTGCAAGTCACTGTATTACTGCCAATAATAGAAGGAGGAAGGTACAACAGGGAACCCCAAGGAGATGTCTTACATAAAAGACTCTTTTGGGGCTTTGTAAGAGATATGAGAACTGGGCCCTTGCTCATCTCTTCACAGGGTCACTACAGCCTCATTTGTTCATCCTGATGTTCAAAGTGTCTTTTGCAAGGAAAAACTGCACAAATGACTAAATCACAATTACGATGCTCATGTCTCCAACACATTCCTTAGGTCAGGGGTTCTCAAACTTTGTGATACCATGACCGCTCTCTAAGTTGCTCGCGACTCCCCTCTAAGTTGCTCACGACCCCCTGGGGGGTTGGGACCCACAGTTTGAGAAATGCGGCCATAGGTGATTAAAATGAAGCTATAATCCAATTGTTGAAGCTTGACCAGATATTTTGTGTGCACTCCAGCCATACCCAAATAACTTGTAATAACTCTCAGTTTAAAGTTAACCTTGTAAAAATCTAGCTTGCGTCCATTTTAAAATGTGGGTTTTTTTTTTAAATAAAGAAAAAATGGTGCCTAGTCAAACCCACAAGCCACTACAGCAGTGATCTCCAACCTTTTTAAGCAAGAGATCACTTTTTTGAATTTAAATGCAATCCAGGATCTACCTCAAACCCAAATACCCTGGCCCCACCTCCTTTGTGCCCCTTTTCCAAGGCCCCACCCCTGCTCACTCCATCCCCTTCAGTCCCCCATCCTTCCTCCCTTTCATCAAACAGGGAAAGAGGGTTTGGATGCAGACTCTGGTCTTGGGTTAAGGGATTTGGAATGTTAAGGGATTTGGATAAACAACAAGAAGTCCTATGGCACCTTATAGACTAACAGATTTATTGGAGCATAAGCTTTTGTGGGCAAAGACCCACTTCATCAGAGCCAAAGGATTTGGAGTTGCTCTGAGCTGAGCCTGGGGCAGGGAGTTGGGGTGCAGTAGGGGGTTTATGACTGGGGCAGGGGATCAGGATGCAGGCTCCAGCTGGACACTGCTTACCACACGTGGTGCAGTAAGGCTAAGGCAGGCTCACTGCTGCCCTGGCACTGCACCACTCTCAAAAGCAGCCAACAAACTCCCTCCATCCCAGGCCCTGTTGTGCCCCCCTCCATTCTGTGGAGATGGACTACAGGGTGGGAGGGAGCACCCTGATGTCAGCACCTCCTTCTCTTCCTTCCCTGCCCAGCAAGCGGTGGTGGGAGGGACAGCTCCAGAACATAGGACAGGAGGTGTGCAGCAGTATGGGGAGGCGCAGCTGAAATGCCAGCATTTGATAGACTCTTGGCCAAATCAGTCAAGATCACCTGTCAGAGGTTCCAAGATCTTCCAATAGATCCCAATCCACTGGTTTGTGACCACTGCACTACAGAGTGTGAGCAACAAAACACATTTCCCCCATAACATACCAGTTACACAAATATCTGTGCTAACAATCTTGGCACTCTGAAACCCTGGGTATGTCTATACTGCATTCCTCTTTCGAGAGAAGAATGCAAATACAGCAGAGCGAAATTGCCAGTGAAGCGCGGATTTGAATTTCCCGCGCTTCATTTGCATAATTGCGTCCAGCCGCTATTTCAAAATACCCTATTTCAAGATAAAAAACGCCGTGTAGACGCGGTTATTTTGAAAGAAACCCCTTCTTTCGAAATAACCATTAAACCTCATTTTTTAAAGAGTAAGGATTATTTCAAAAAAAGGGGTTTCTTTCAAAATAACCGCGTCTACACAGCATTTTTTATCCCGAAATAGGGTATTTCAAAATAGCGGCTGGACGCAATTATGCAAATGAAGTGCGGGAAATTCAAATCCGTGCTTCATTTGCAATTTCACTCGGCTGCATTTACATTCCTCTCTTGAAAGAGGAATGCAGTGTAGACATACCTCCTGTAACTGGTGAGTAGCTCTCACCAGTTCTCATCTCTGACCTGTAGTAGCAGGCAGTTAGCAGCTGCAGGGCATAATGTGTAACAGCACCTGCCCAAGACTGCCTGCAAGATTCCATTTCACACCTGCCTGTCCCTTTTTATGGATTTATATTTTTCATTTTCATGGTGACTGACTCGTACAGAAGGAGTCAGGAAAATCTTTCCATGTGCAACCCCTTTGATTGTCCTATCCTACATTGCAAGCCACAGAATGGGAGTTGAGTGCTCCACACCATCAGTTTCTTGGCAGTGCAGCTCCATAACATCAATGAGTATGGAAAAGGCAATGCAGCTTCTAGTGCCCTGCTGAGCCTATAGAACCAGAGAATAGCCAGGGCATAGTCGTGCACGGGCCATGCCTCCTCTCACCTGCAGCATGCCCCAGTGGCCAAGAAAATTTCCTGGGAAGTTTATGGCTGCTTTGAGGACTGTTTATGCCATAAGTAGGGTGATCAGAGTTCCTGTTTTTAAAGGGATGGTCCTGTACTTAAACCCTCCTGCAGGTGTCCTGACTTTTTCTTTTTTTTTTCTATCCTGAAATTTTGCACAAATCAGAAATCTCAAGTTTTGACCTGCTCTAATATACATTGTAACAATTGGTGATGCATGAGGGGGGCATGAGGGGGCAAGTGATCCCCCAAATGCTGAGGATGGGAGGGCCAAGGAGCCAGAGCCTTTAGGCGGCCCAGGGGACCAGTAGGAGGTCTGGCACTCACAGCAGGGGTTGCCCTCTCCCACTCTTTGGCAGTGACAGAGGGAAGCAGCGTTCCCCAGCTACCAGGGTGTGTCTAGACTACAGGGTTTTTTTGAAAAAATAGCCTTTTTCTGAAAAAATTTCCCCTGCATCTAGACTGCTGCTGCACTCTTTTGAAAGTAAATCAAAAGAATGCGGCAGTTTTTTCGACTGCGGAAAACTTCATTTTATGAGGAAGAATACCTTTTTTTGAAAGTGCTCTTTCGAAAAAAGGCGCTATGTAATGCAAACTGTGCTTTTTTGAAAGAGAGCATCCAGACTGCCTGGGTGCTCTCTTTCAAAAAAGCGGCTTGCTTTTTCGAAAGTACTGGTTGTAGTCTAGACGCTCTTTTTCAAAAGAGGCTTGCAGTCTAGACGTAGCCCCAGTCACATCAGTTGGAAGCTGGGACCACCGCCCTGCACTCACTGGTGGGAAGTGGAGTGATGCAACCAGGAGCACGGGGTGGGCCACAAGGAACAGAACTTTTGTACAGCAGGAAGACACACAAATGTAAAGAAAAGCCGGGATCAGTCCATGAAGGGCTACTTTGCAGAGCTACCTCTCAGAAGGACACAAGAGGGCTGCGTCTAGACTGGCAAGTTTTTGCACAAAAGCAGCCGTTTTTGTGTAAAAACTTGCCAGCTGTCTACACTGGCCGCTTGAATTTGCACAAGAACACTGGCGATCTAATGTAAGATTGTCAGTGTTCTTGCGGAAATATTATGATGCTCCTGCTCAGGGATAAGCCCTCTTGCGCAAATGCTTTTGCGCAAGAGGGCCAGTGTAGACAGGTAAAAACTGTTTTGCGCAAAAAAGCCCCGATGGCGAAAATGGCGATCGGGGCTTTCTTGCACAAAACCACGTCTAGATTGGCCAGGGATGCTTTTCCGCAAAAAGTGCTTTTGCGCAAAAGCATCCGTGCCAATCTAGACGCTCTTTTCCGCAAATGCTTTTAACAGAAAACTTTTCCGTTAAAAGCATTTGTGGAAAATCATGCCAGTCTAGACGCAGCCGAGCTGTTTGTCACGTTCCCCACTCTTCCCACCAGAGCGGGGCACCTGAGCTGCACATTTCAATTTCAAATGTAGGTCAATGTGATAGAGGAAAGAAGGAAAGGTAAAATGAGGTGTTACTGAAAGAAAGCTGCATTGCAAGCCTTTCCATCTGGAATATATCCCTTTGTGCTCCATGTTACTGGTACCTGGGTGAAGGCCCAGCTTGTTTATAGATCAGTGGTGATTGCTGATGTAAGCAGGGGCTGAACTGCTGCTTGCTATCAGCCAGCTAAAAGGAGGGGTGGGTGTGCCCGTTACAATTGTTTAGCTCTGCAAGATAATTAACTGTTAACTGTTGATATGTAAATACAGCTCATGCCAGGATGGGGAGAGAATACGAGGTGTGCCTATGTAAATCCCATTCAGCCAGGGCTGATGGAGGGTCAGTGTTGGAATGGAATGTGGAGAATTGTAAATAATTTGGGGCTGTTTTGGGGGGTCACTAATCATGCTACCCCTAAATGTGGGAACTGTAAAACATGCCACCAGTGCTTGCAGGAGAGACACCACCATCATGGAAAGAGGTCTCTGACGAACAAGCCTCCCCCCTTCCAGAGTTAAGTGAACTGAGCTGGGGGGAAGGGCTAAAGGGCTTGAGTCAGCCTGCTTCACACCTGCCAGGTGTAAGCTGTAAGACTGGCCCAACCTGCCTCTTTCCCCCTTTGTTTTAAGGACAGACCTAAAGCAGACTCTATGGCTGTGTCTAGACTGGCCAGTTTTTCCGGAAAATCAGCCGCTTTTCCGGAAAAACTTGCCAGCTGTCTACACGGGCTGCTTGAATTTGTGCAAGAACACTGACGATCTAATGTATGATCGTCAGTGGTTTTGTGCAAATACTATGACGCTCCCGTTCCGGCAAAAGCCCTCTTGCGCAAATGCTTTTGTGCAAGAGGGCTAGTGTAGACAACCCAGAATTGTTTTGCGCAAAAAAGCCCCAATGGCTAAAATGGCGATCGGGGCTTTCTTGCGCAAAAGCGCGTCTAGATTGGCCAGGGACGCTTTTCTGCAAAAAGTGCTTTTGCGGAAAAGCGTCCGTGCCAATCTAAACGCTCTTTTCCGTAAATGCTTTTAACGGAAAACTTTTCCGTTAAAAGCATTTGCGGAAAATCATGCCAGTCTAGACCTAGCCTATGAGGAGTCCTTTTGCTAGTCCAGTGAGGAGCGGAGGCAGGTGACCAGCGGTGCGGTGCAGCTGGTAGGAGCGGCGGCAGGCGACAAGCAGAGCGTCTGGTGGCGTGGGACGAGACAGCTGGTGGAGTGTGGCGGAGTGTCATAAGGTGCCCCCATCTATCCCCCCACCCCCATTTCTACCCAGGTTGGGAGGTGAAACCCTGCGGGTGAACTTTTGGACTCTGGGTGGCACTGACCAGGAACACCTTTGGGGTGTCGTACTCTTCAGACTTCGGGTGATTCTTGGCTGGGGGGGGGGGGCTTAGCTCATGTTTGGGTTATGAACTCTGTTTGTGGTATTTTCCCCAAGTTAATGCCATATGACTTCTCTCTCTGTTTCATTAAATGTTTCTTTCTTACACTCAGACTCTGTGCTTGTGAGTGGGGAAGCATTGCCTCTCAGAGGCACCCAGGGGTGTGTGAATTTCCCAGATTACTGGGTGGGGGCTCAAGCTGGTTCTGTATGAGATGGACCCCAAGATATTGAACCCAGCCCTGGTTGCTGCCTGGCCTACCCGGCAGAAGGGTTACACTAGGAAGAGACCATGTGATGGCCCATGCATGTGACTCCTCCCTGCACCACCCTTAGCCCAGGGGGTGGCCCCGCCTCTTCCCCCCATTTCACTCTAGGCCCTGCTTTTTCCTGCCTGTGCCCGCCCCCACTCCAACCCCCAGACCACACTCCTGCTCTACCCCTGCCCGCCTCTTCCTGCCACTGCCCACCTCTTCCCCAAGCAACATGACACAAGGGACTAGAAGGGGGTCTGGCGCTGGCAGCAGCTGCCCACCCTCACCAGTGGCGGTGTTGAGAAGCAGAATGACATGGCCCCAGCTCATTTTGCTTCCCTGGCTCCCATCTGCATTGCTCTGCTTCCTGCAGCTGCCGCCAGTTCCCTCACTACTCCCCCAGACTGTCCTGGGCCCCACAGGGTCTCCCAAAGTGGGGGAATGGGAATGTTCTGCCCACCCCACAGCATCAGGGGCACATGGCCCTTTATGCCCCCCCTCCACATGTTGCCCCTGTGTACAGCTGTTGTATTATTGCACTCTGCTGCCATGACATAAACATACAGGACAAAACTATGTAAGACTGGTAAATAATGCATGGGAACTGTAGTTGTCACTACTGATCACCCTTTGGAGTAGAGTAGGAAGCCAAGAAAGCAGTCACTGGAATTTTTTGTCCACCCTTAATTTGCAGTCCATGAAATTTTTACATTCAAGCAGTTTAATTCAAAATCAAACCCTGTACTGTGCTAATTACGCTTTATGATTGCTTCTATTGCCAGCTGCAATTCCTAAAGTGCAGGGAGTCTAAAAAAAGCAACTTTTTCTGGCAGAACTAATTATTATATTTAAGTGCAATAATGATATGCAAAAAGGAGCTAGTGTTCAGCAGCTCATATTTGCTATTTATTAAGCAAGCCTTAAATATGACATATTAGTCATTGTGTGTGCTGTTTTATATTTAAACTGGGTATTCCTTTTTCATTGTGGAGCTGAAATAACACCTTAAAAAGCAACATTTCCAAGTGGGGAAATATTGTACCTATTATTGTTACCTTTAAGTTGTGATACCTGAGAGAACTGGAATTGAACAATCAGAAGGAAAAACTGTTTCACCACTGTTTTTAAGCTTCTTTGTTTTGTGCAAGTATTTTGTGGCTAGTCAGCTTCCACTGTTTGTGTGGATCTTTGGCCCAGTGACTGAAGAGACTTTAAAACAGAACTAGAACAATGCAATCGCCAACTCTCAGGCTGCGTCTAGACTGGCATGATTTTGCGGAAATACTTTTAACGGAAAAGTTTTTCCGTTAAAAGTATTTCCGCAAAAGAGTGTCTAGATTGGCACGGATGCTTCTGCGCAAAAAGTGCTTTTGCGCAAAAGCCTCCGTGGCCAGTATAGACGCAATTTTGCGCAAGAACGCTCCGGCGGCCATTTTCGCCATCGGGGCTTTCTTACGCAAAAAATTCCTTCCCTGTCTACACTGGCCCTCTTGCGCAAGAACACTTGCGCAAGAGGGCTTTTTCCCGAGCGGGAGCGTCAAAGTATTTGCGCAAGAACACTGACAATCTTACATTAGATCGTCAGTGTTCTTGCGCAAATTCAAGTGGCCAGTGTAGACTGCTGGCAAGTTTTTGCGCAAAAGCGGCTGCTTTTGCGCAAAATCTTGCCAGTCTAGACGCACCCTCAGACATTGGCAGGGGGACTCAGGGATGGCTTACAATCTGAACTCCTTTAATGTTCTTTTAAATGAACAAGCTTCTAAACTGATGGTGATCTGAGACCCTTATAACAGCATCATGATATTTGCACTGTGTGAATCCCAGTCATGTGGATTGAGAAAAGTTAAAAAATCTTCAAAGGTTTGCTACAAATTTCCCCAGATGAGACTTTCTATGATCAATATACAGTAGGGACCACAGAACAGACCTTCAGGAAGTGAGATATTTGGATATTGATTAGAGATAGGGAGAGGGCTTCCATGCTTAAGTGCACAGGACCAGCAGTCAGATCTCACAGATTATGTTCCCAGTTTGTCCACTCATTTGCTGAATGATTTTGGGCAAGTCCTTGAACCTCCGTGCCCCAGTTTCCCCATTTGTGCAATAGGCACGATCACATCTACAGCACATTGAGTTCATAAAGCACTTTTATTCAAGGTGGATGAAAAGTGTATATGTAAGTGTTATCGTCGGTTACTTCAAAAGATGTTTGCGCTTTCTGATGCAAATTACTGTAATATGGGTCACAGATGAAAGAGAAGCAAGCTATTTTACTGTAATGACAGCACTAGATTCTAAAAGAGAGCACTGCAGGTAACTTGTTTGTACCCAGATTTCAAAGGAAACTGAACATCTATGTATCAGTGCAGATTGTATTTAAAGTGTTGAATTAAAGGGAATTATCCTAAAGAAAGATGGCATGGGAGGTAGAGGCACCAATTTTATATTAGCTACAAACATTGTAGTTAGAGATGGCTGAAAATTTTCTGAGGGAATGTTTTTTCCCCATCAGTAAATGCCATTCAATTGAAACCAAAATTTCCAGAAGGGACATATCAATTTCAATGACATTTTGTTTAAAAAAACTGGGGGGAGGGGGAAGCATTTCTATACGGCCGAATTTTTCTATTTCAACATTCTTCAAATGATAAATTTGGAAGTTTTCACTGTCAAAATCAATAGAAAAAATTAAGTTTATCAAAATGTTTTTCATTGACCCCAAACAACTTCATTCATGGGAAACTTTTAAAACATTTTCTATTCGGAGCAAAAATAAATGTTGAACTCATGGAATCTCCCATGAAACAGAAATTCCAGTTCCCATTTAGCTCAAATCTCAGTGTTTGAAACTTTTACTTCCTTGTGCATGTCTTGCAGTTGGTAACAAAGTAATCTATAGCTTGTTAAATGGAACGGGCACATGGTTTTGTATTTCCACAGCAAAAGATTGAGAATACATTGAACAAACAAAATCTGGAAAATCCCAACTGAGATGTCTGACCAGACTCTAGTCCTACCTGCACATCCACATTATGAATCAACAGTGTGCCCCTGTAGCCAAGAAGGCTAATGGCATATTAGGTTGCATTAGGAGGAACATTGCCAGCAGATCTAGAGAAGTGATTATTCCCCTTTATTCGGCTCTGGTGAGGCCACATCTAGAGTATTGTGTCCATTTCTGGGCCCCCCACTATAGAAAGGATGTGGATGCTTTGGACAGGGTCCAGTGGAGGGCAACCAAAATGATTAGGGGGCTGGAGCACATGACCTATGAGGAAAGACTGAGGGAGTTGGGTTTGTTTAGTCTGTAGAAGAGAAGAGTGAGGGGGGATTTGATAGCAGCCTTCAACTTCCTGAAGGGAGGTTCCAAAGAGAATGGAGAAAGGCTGTTCTCAGTAGATGGCAGAACAAGGAGCAATGGTCTCAAGTTACAGTGAGGGAGGTCTAGGTTGGATATTAGGAAAAACTATTTCACTAGGAGGGTGGTGAAGTACTGGAATGGGTTACCTAGGGAGGTGGTAGAATCTTAATCCCTAGACGTTTTTAAGTCTTGGCTTGACAAAGCCCTGGCTGGGTTGATTTAGTTGGGATTGGTCCTGTCTTGGGCAGGAGGCTGTACTTGATGACCTCCTGAGGTCTCTTCCAGCCCTATGATTCTATGATTCTATCATGTTGTAAAGGGTGGTAACAAACCACATAAGAGGGGCAGTAACCAGCTATGTCAGAGTGGTAATACATCACTTGTTTGTATTGGGGTATAAAAAGGCACTTGAGAGGAGAGTCTTTGGCCAGCCTAGAGGGAAATGGAATGGAAAGTCCTGTCATTCCTGGAGCTGCATCCATTGTCATGGGCATACATGTGCTAGTATAAGTATAGATATTCCTGGGAAGCTAGAATCATTCTTTGCTGGCAATAAACCTGGCTGGGTGCCGTCACCACTAACCCACATCTTGTGTTCTTGATTGAAGCCTGTTATACAGGCTATTTGGCCAAAGCCAGTGCAGCACGCAGCGAGAACATTCACACAGCCAACATCTCACAAGAGTGGTCACACTGGTGCAGTGTTCTAAGAGTATGGACTAATACAGGGGTTTTCAAGTTATTTTCATTTGTAGACCCCTAAAATAGAGGTGTGGGCCCCTTTGGAAATCTTACACATAGACTGTGGCCCACAGATTAGTACTAAGGGAGAAACACAGGTAGAAATTGCTAAATAATTTTGGGGTTTTTTTGAAGCAACTTAAAAGTGTAGTTAGGATTTTCAGTCTTTTTGCTCTTTTCTGAACTGCAGAACTTCATTGCAGATGTGACTGCCTGCTCACACTAGAGGGAGAGAAACCACATAAAAGGAAGTTTTGACATATGACTATGTGAAATTAAGATCAGCGGCCATTTCTGTTCATTTGTAGGAAAGAATTGTAGCACTGCTATTGCAAAAGAAGCATGCTCAACTGGACTAACAAAACCCTTTCCAAAATCGTTAACTCATCACTGCTTTTATACATCTACATGGGACCCCCACTATAAATCTATTGCCTTAATCGTGCTCAGTATAAAATATCAAGTCACCACATCTATATAGATCCCAAGTTACAGCCATTCCAATAACATAGCTCACCTAGAGGGCAGGAAAAGAGCACTTCCCAGTGGCCCCTGGTACTAGCAATGTTCCACCACAACTAATAATCACACTTATGGCTGGCTTTCTTATTGTTACCAGTGGATCACCAGAGTGTGAATTATAGACTCCCCCACCATCTCCTCTTAATTAGGAGGGAGATTTTCTAGTGTACTAATGGGTGTTTGGTGCATAATTTCCATCTGGGCCTTTGAAAATCTCCCCTTATAACTTTTGGGTCATGAAAAGGTTGGAGGGTGTACAACTGAGGATAGAATTTGATTCTTACCACTAAGCAATTCTATGTCATGGGGTCTGCTACACAGCAGCTGGGTGGTATAATTCCCAGTGCGGGGAGACACATACATGCGAGTTCTACTTGAGCTAGCACCTAAAATACCAGTATGGCTGTGGCAGCACAAGCGGTGGCTCTGGTTAGCCACCAAGTACATACTGGGAGGGAAGGGGCAAGATTGTATTCAGGCAGTTCATCCATGCTGCTGCAGCCACATTGTTCTACTACCTTGAGCAAAGCCAACCTCTAACTGAGCTGGGAATTACACCTCCCCACTGCTGTGCAGGGGTGCCCTTCGATGCAGTACTCCTTGCATTTAGTGTGCACCAGAAATATTAGCCCATCCGCTGATTTGCAGCTAAATAGGGTGACCTTATATTCCTATGCTGAATACGGAACACTTGGTAAAATTACTCATATTCGAGCAAGTTCAATGGCAATCGATCAGCATGATGCAGCACAAACATTCAAATTAACATCAAGTTGCCTGAGCCTGTCAAAAAGCAATACTGTGTAGTTTGATTCTTTTTATTTACCTTCTTATCATTAAGGTTTTAAGATTCACACAAACACCCATGCCTCCCCCCCCACACACAGGAGAGGTGACAAACACACACTCCTGTACACCTCTCTCACACAGGTGGGGTGACTTACGAACTCAACCCTCCCGCCCAGCACTCTTGGCCCTCTGTGCCTGGCTGGGCCCCTAGGATGGACCCATCTCTCCTGGTACCTCATGCCACATCTTCCCAGGGCAACATGTGGGAGGGCATGCAGGATCACAAGCTCCCACTCTGATTTTTGCCAGGGTTCACACCGGGAGAGTGCTTAGGGGATGTAGCAGCCCCATGCTCCCTGGGACCAGGATCCAGAGAGGTGGAGAGGGTGGGGGCAGTGAAGAGGCTGCTACATCCCTGGCCAGGGACTGCAGTGTAGCCGGTAGATCGGGGTGGGCAATAATTTTTGACTGGGCCACTTCAGAAATTCTTGAAGTGGTCCTGGGCTGCCCCTGGAAGGGGCAGGGCCTCAGATGGAAGGGGCGGGGCCAGGCCACTTCCATGCTTCCCTGCCCACAGACCCTGATTGGCCTGTGAGTGGGGTAGCACATGAAGTCTTTGCCTCCCCCTCCTCCCAGAGAAAACCACCAGCTGTTCAGAACAGCTGGTGGTTCCCTCTAGGCACCCTCACCCCTGGCAGCAGGAGGAGACTTCACGCGCTCCCCCTCCCTGCCCCCAGGTTAATCAGGGCCTGGGAGGGGGGAGAGCACACAAATCTGCCTCCGCCATGGAAGGGAGCGCTGTGCATACAGTCACCCGCCAGCTGAGGGGGGAGTGCAAAGTCTCTCGCTCCCTGCCCTCTAAACACCATGTACTCCCCCATCCCTAGGCCCTGATTGGCCTGGGGGTGGGGGAGCAGCAGGACCTCTGTGGGCTGGATAAACCCTCTCGGTTTGGGGGTGGATCTGGCCTGCTGAAGCCCTTTTGCCCACCCCTGCTGTAGATTCAGGGCATGAACAGGCTGAAAATTGCTCCCCCTTCCCCTGCCACTCTAGAGCTTATCTGAGGGGTGGAGAAGCTTCCCGGTGCCAGTGCTGTGCGGGGATTTGATACATGCAGGGTTTGGTCCCTCCTGGCCAGGCCCCAAGCTGGAGGGCATCGGCCCAGTCAGAGGCAGTGGGAGAAGGAAGGAGCTTGCTGGCCAGGCTGCTGGTGAGCTGAGCTCTCCGAGTAAGTGCTGGTTCTCAGCACAGGGCCCCATCAGGGGGGATATGGAGGCAGCAGCAACGCTGGGGGTAGTGAAGAGGCAAAGTGGGGGAGAACAGTGAAAGGGAGAGCATGTAAATGGCTGATGGGTGGGCAAAAGAGGCTACACGTAACCAGCCACTGCCTGGTGTCTTCCCGCACTCACCAACCAGTGCAGCGCACAGCCTGGCCATTCGGAAGTGAGACAGAGGGCAGGGCCCTACAGGCTGACAGCTGACATGCAGCAGGGGCTGTGCTGACAGACCAGCAGAGGGAGGGGCCAACCCTCCATGCTGCATCTTTGCCTCGCCTCCAGTCTTGCATACCCATCCCAATGGATCCCCGTCCCCCCACACACTTACCACTACTGGGCGGGCGGCTAGCACACAGGGATCTGGCCAGCAGTAGGACCCATTAGGAGACAGAAAATATGAGCCAATTTGCCTGTTTTTTTAAGAAAAAGTTGGGGCACCTGCAGGAGGGCTTAAATATGGGGCTGTCCCTTTAAAAGCTGAACATCTGGTCACCTGTAACTTATCAGTTGAATTGTCAGCTGCCCCATCAGGAAGGCTGGATAAGGGATGCCCTGCTGGTACGGAGGTGGGGTTGGTTCTGGAGTGGCCTGGAGTTAGGGCATTCATGTGGGGACCCCAGGGTTGTGGGTTTAGTGCAGTAAACAAGGGGAAAATTAAAAGTGAAGGGTGTGTTTCTGAGATTGGTTATACTGATTTCAAATCAAGTGACTTAGATGGCATTACGCTGGATTATGCCGGTGTGAGCCAACTCAGGATAGGGAATAGGCTAAACGTGTTTCAGGGTTCAATAAGCTAAGCTTTAATGTATGAGTCATTAGTTCACCAATACAATTCACTGTTAATCAGCTGGGTGTGCCTGAAATGTTAGTGTTTGTTAAATGCAAACACAAAAGATAAGCAGGGAGAAGCAGGGGTGGCAGGTTTGTATAATTTTTGGTGGTGCCTCATTAGCCACACCCCCTGGCCCCCGTTAGCCACACCCCGTGACCCCCGTTAACCAGGCCTCTGGAGGTAACATGCTCGGAGCAAGATGGACACATGACCAGAAGTAAAAGGTGTCATGTCACCCCTCTCGAAGGACTTTTCCCACCATCCTCCTACCAACAGGGATTAGTTTGGCCCCCACCAAATCCCCCTCATGTAACTATCCTGCAATTGCATTAACCCAATGTATATGACATTAACTGGGGGGCAGAGAGGCTGGGGGAAGTGTTCCCCCTAAGGCTATGTCTACACTCGCGGCTTCTTGCGCAAGTACAGCCGTTCTTACGCAAGAACCCACAGAGTATCCACACTGCCCACTTGCTCTTGCACAAGGAAATTTACAGTACAGCGTGGTAAGAGAGGGCGTCTTGTGCAAGAACTACGCTCTTTTCTAACAGGTGTAAGCTCTCTTGCACAAGAGGGCAATGTGGATGCTCGGCAGGGATTTCTTGTGCAAGAAACCCCTATGGCTAAAATGGCTGTCGGAGCTTTCTTCCTCAAGAGAGCGTCCACACTGTCATGGATGCTCTTGCGCAAAAGCACAGCTCGCACATGGCAGTGTGGACGTGTTCTTGCGCAAGAAGCCGCCAGTGTAGACATAGCCTAAGAGTTTCCTCCCATGAGCAGAATGAATTTTGTGTTGTGCATCAGTACTGAGTTCATGTGGCTTGTTTGGATGTGCCACTGTGGCACCCAAGTTATTAATAAATTTCTTATAAACCTCTACCTTTTCTCTCTGCTGCCATGTCTCCTCCCCTTGCTCCATCAACTCCCCTGGTGTCTGCTGCCCCCCAACTCCTCACCCTCCACTGCTGTCCTGACTCCTGCCCTTCTCACTGCCCTCAACCCTCCTGCGACCTGCCCCCCTCCACCAGCCCTTCTCTGCCCCCTGTGCCTCCAGTAGCCCCACTCTGATCAGGTGAGCTACCCCTCCTCATCTCCTCTTCTAACACCTCCCTCTACACACCTGCCCTGCCTCTCTCCTCTGGTGCTGGTCCCTCCCCTGCAGGTGTCTGCCCTTTTGCTTCACTCCCAGAATCCCCTGGCACCTGCACCTTCCCTTAGCCCTGCACCCTCCTGGTGCCTCCCCCTTCCCTTACTGCCCCTGCCACCTTTGCCCTCTTTTTCCCTGATGCCCACCCCCTCACCACTCTCTGCCCCAATTCCCTTCATACCCCTCTGTGCCCTCACACAACTTGCTCCATCCCCACCTTCCTCATGCCCACCCCTTCTTTCAAGCCTTCTCCCAGCACCTCCCCCTACCCCCTTTAGCCCCCAATGCCCTTACCCTCTCCTCTCGCAGCATCAGCCTGTCCCCCCTCCCACTGACACCTCCCCTCTTGCCCTTTTCCTCACTGTCTGCACTTGGCCCCCTGGCATTTGTCTCTCCTCCACCCTGTCCCTTGGTGCCTTCCCCTTTCTTCCCCCCTCCCCCCCCACAGAAGCCGCTTCCTCCCTCTTCCCCCCTCCGCACAAGCCCCTTCCTCCCCCTCCCATTTCCCCCTTCCCCCTCCGCACAAACCCCTTCCTCCCCCTCCCCCATTTTCCCCTCCACACAGGCCCCTTCCTCCTCCCCTCCCCTACCTTCTGCCTTCCACTTTGCGGGGCTGGCGTCTGCGCTCGGGCCCCGGACTCTGAACCCAGAGCTAGGCCACGCGGTGCAACGCGGCGCTGAGCAGTTTTAAAGTCCTGGGCCGTGACGTCACGTCACACCCAGGCATCTCCCCGCTCACCTGTAAATGGTAGCAGCTGCTGGCAGCACGCGCTGGCAAGGGGGAGCTGGACTGAAAGCTGCACACAGCAGGGACGGTCTGGGTCCGGGTCTGGGACTGGGATGGACGCTCTGGGGCCGGGGTGGGAGGACGTGCGGGAGGGCCGGCAGGTGGGGGCTGGGGCCTGCTCCAGGCCGGGCTGGGGGAGAGACCCAGCTCCAAATATTGCTGGAGCATGGGCACCACAAGCCCATATAACTCGCCGCCCATGGGGAGAAGGTGACTAATAGCTGTTAGGACTGGCAGTGAAAGAGTGTCTCTGTCACATCTCTGTGACTGGTTCAGTCCCATCCCTAGTCAGCAATGCCCAAAGGGCATACTGTCTAGCCAATGACTAAAATGAATGGGGTCATGTTTCATGATGACAATTGTGCATGTGACAAATAACACAAGGACAAAGGCAGTGACTGCAAATTCAGCAGTGGCTACTGAATTAGTCTCCCCTAGGGGAGGTCCTGGAAAAAGAGAGTTGAGGTGTAATGGGAGGACAGTGCTAGGAAACTTGCATGGCCAAAGAATTTGTCTGTGGATGCAGAACCTTTCACAAGACCATTTCTTCATTTTTCATTTCATAAACTGAAGGCATCACATGATACTGGAGAGAAAGCTCACTTCCCAGTGACAAATCTAATGTAACAGTAAGACTCATGCCCTCAGAATCCCTGTAACATTGATTGCATAACAGCCACTGCAAACTTATTGTCTGTAGAGCTACTACCGTTACCTTTCACTACAACTCATATGCCACCTAGTGGCCTCTCAGCTAATTACTGTATGTCTTGAGTGCCTTTTAGACACACATTCCCCTGTCCTTGTTAATTCCCGAATCCTGCCCTCTAAGAACAGTCATAACATGGTATCATCACAGGATAGTCCACAATAGGCACCAGGGGTTGGTGAAACAAGTCCAGGGCAAGGAACGTCACCTGGGGAGTCTTCACAGCTACACTTACTTTTCTTCTGTAGCTCCAGGGGGTAGCCAAGTTAGTCTATAGAGGATAAACTTAAAAAACAACAAATAGTCTAGTAGCACTTTATAGACTAACAAAACATGTAGATGGTATCATGAGCTTTTGTGGGCACAACCCACTTCTTCAGATGACCGGAGTTTTGAGTTTAGGATGTCCAGACCCAAAATAAATAGGGGAGAAGAGAGAAGGGGGGAAGGAAAAAAATAGAAGGGGCGGTAAACACAAAGCAGAGGGTATGTAAATATCAAAGAGAAAACCAAACAGGCAAAACTGGTAATCTATTTAAAAAAAAACACCACAACAAATGGTCTGGTAGCACTTTATAGACTAACAAAACATGTAGATGGTATCATGAGCTTTCGTGGGCACAGCCCACGTCTGGTCATCTGAAGAAGTGGGTTGTGCCCACGAAAGCTCATGATGGCGTCTACATGTTTTGTTAGTCTATAAAGTGCTACCAGACTGTTTGTTGTTGTTTTTTTTCTTTACAGACTAACTCAGCTACCCCCTGAAGCAGCTGGTAATCTATAAGTACCTAAAAATTGGATAGTTCAAAGAAGCAGATAAGGATCATAGAATAGCAATTAGAAAGGAAGGGTCCTAACACAAGTATCTACACGGACAAAGAGCTGTTGGCACCTTCATTGTTTGTTTGGTTGATAATGTCCCAGGCATTCCAGAGAGGTGTTCCATATGTTTCATATTCAATATTCCCCACAACCTCCCATGTCTCCTGTGACTCCTCACACACTTCAATTTACCAGATCTGTTCACCTGGCTTTTCCCTTCATTTTCTGTTCTCACTTGGGCCTTTGCACTTTTGTCACACTGTCCCCATTCCTGGAAGATCCTTTCGTCTCAGACACCTCTAGAGGTTTGCTTTCAAATCCTCTCTCAGACCTGGTCAGAAAATGCAGTGGCTGAGTTTTTCAGGTGTTCATTGAAAATCTAAACTTGAAAGTTTTTAGCCAAAACCCAGAATGTATTTAGCTCTTTAGAAACCAGTTAGCTGAAAAAATAGTAGCCAAATCATAGTCACGGTGACAAGGCTAAGGTTCGGGTAGAAGCTGAACCATGTGGTCCAAGGAGTTTCCCTGGATATTGATATAATAAATGCTGGAGCTGGGGCATTGATTTGCCATGGGTAAGTGTGAGTGTGTAGATGCATGGAGAGAGACAAAAAGCAAAAATAGGCAGGACACAGAGAAAGAGAAAAGAAGGCCACACACAGCCAAAAAGTCTGCTGGTCTGTCTGTTGGAATTCTTTGTATTTTCAAGACTGGCTCTTGGCCAAGGAAAGCTAAGGTGGCAAGTTGTTGTGCGTGCATATGCACACATGCCTTTCTCTTGATGCTTTGCCCTCATAGCCGTTCCCCTTCCATGTGTGTAAGGGGTAATGGATTACAACCAAGGACCGACAAAGCTAGTCTCCAGCCTCTACACCAGTCAGATTAGATTAGAATTGTGTTTTGCTTAGCCTTCAGCTCAGGACAGGATTCAGGGAGGAACAAAACCCCAAGGGGTGATAGACTGCGATCCCCGAACGGGTCTAAGTCACCACAGTTTTCTCTTGCTGGGGGGGAGGTGTTAATTCTTAACACTGCCCTATTTTGATGTCTAACACACACTTGATTTTTCCTACTCCTCCTCTCCTGGCTGACTATAAGGGTACATTGTGTAACTGCTAAAATTTGATGTGGTTACACGGCTATTCAATTACACGGTATCTAACATCCCTACTTTCCAAGGGTCAGGTGAACATCACATCATTCTCACTTGTGTTTTAATTCAGTTTAACCTGGGTATAAATGTACAGGTGTGTGCTGGGCAGGCACTCACTTGTTTTCATCAAGCATATCACCCAAATGACACAGCAGGGATTCAGCCCCAGGATGGGTCCTATCCTGCTAGCAGTCTGCCAAGACATCAGGTGCTGCTCTTGCTGGGAAATACTTGCCCAATCTCAAGCTGCAAAACAGTTCATAACAGTTCATTCTGTCAGCTTCCTGCTCCCAAGGAGAGGCCTGGGGAGATTTATTAATGGTTAATGGTTTATCATTGGGTCAAGGGAAGTGAAGCAGCTTAGTAAGGCAAAAAACAGACACTCTACTGTGTAGTCCCTTTATCTGAGTGTTTCGGGGAAATGTTGTCATTGACAGTACACAAATTACAGGAAACACTTACCAGCTACATCCCATGGTAGCCAAAGCCAGACTTCTGACAAAGCAACTTTGAAGGAACTTTATGAAGTGACTCATTCTTCAATCAGTCTTGTTGAATTGTGCTGTTTACTGCAGGAGGCCTAGCAGAACAGATGGCTTCTCCAATCCAAAGGACTGTTTCAGATTCCTTAACATTCTGGGTTAGGATAGCTTGAGTGAAATTTGGCATTTAACTTTTGTGGGTAGATTGCTGTTGCTATGGTTGTTTGAAAAAAAAAAAGAAGAGATCAAAGCAAGGCCCAAGTGTTTCTATCAGATCCATGTCGGCAGACCTTACAGTGGGTTCAATGGGACTCTGCACAGAGGCAAGGACTGCAGGATCAGGGCTCAGAATTTGACTGCAGGATCAGGGCTCATTCGCTCACAGAACTGTATATTGCTACTGGGCCAGACAAACCACTGGCTTGCATCTTGTGCAGGTGCTCGTTAACTCTTGTGCAAAAGGGAGCATGAAAAACCATCAAATAAGAATGGTGGCATTTTACATTCATTCAGGCAAGGTGCAAATGACTACACAAAATGCAAGGTAATGAAGACTCATCCCACTGTGTCTCAGAAAAACATAACAGCTCTCAGCCTTTATTCTAGCCTGTTGCTATAAGTTATGGGCAATATATTTATATAGGATCATGCTTGCTGAATACCAGCAAGTAAAAACTTTTGTAATTATGTAAAAGTAGTCTCAAAGAAGAGAAACTTCTCAAAGTTAGTAATATTTTGGTTCCTTTTTATCTCACACAACTTACAAAATCATGAGACTTTTTTCGGGAGCGGGGAGAAACAGAGACATCACTTCCAGACCCCCCAACCTTGTATGCCAACTCGCAGCCTGTAAGAAGTTTTTATGCCCAATTAATAAGTCTCTTTAAAACTGAGTTTAGAAGAGAAATGCTGGCACATTTGTGACCACTGTTCAGTTACTAGTTGGTGCCTGTGCCACAGCCTGGCCTTGGACAGATCCTCTAGACCAGTGGTTCTCAATCCACAATTTGCAGGCTGCTTGCGGCCCAATCAGCACACAGCTATGGCCCATGCGTCTTCCATACAGGTAGTAAGTATATCTATTGTGTGGGTGCAGCCAACATAACACAAAAAGAGCTGCATATGTAGCAACAATGGTAAATAGGTTGAGAATAAACCATGGTCTAAACAGACAGCGCCTATTGTGATTGGATCCAACCACTGGGTTTTCATAAGCTTCTAAGTCCCCTTGGTATGGACAGTGACTGGTCACAGTCTTACTAACGACTTCCCAGCTGCAAACCTCATGGCTCACACTTTCTTGGGCAGTGGATCCCACAGTCCAGCCATCTTGATGCTGGAACTGGTTATTCTACACTTCTAAGGCCCCATGGATAACGCTGGTCATGAATTTTTCAACTAATCTTTTTCGGCTAAACAAATTGGATTAATCTAAATCAGTGGTTTCCAACCTTTTTTATACCATGGACCAGCAAACTCATTCAAAAAATGATGGTGGACCGGTAATGAAATATTTGCATCCCCATTATGGTAATTAATTTATTTACATATTTGCATATCCATTATGATAATTTTAGCCCATGGTATACCAGGCAAATCAAAGGAGGGGGAACATGATGGTTAACAAGCATTTGAAAAACTGCTGCACACACACATTTAAAAAAAACAATAAAATAGTTGCTAATACTTGTTAAAGAGTATTATCCAGTCCAAACCTTTTGCCTCAGTTGCACCAGAATTAAAGAGGCAGCGCTAACAGGTCTGACAGTGCTGACACATTCTTCACATTGATATTTCCCGATGCACTTAATAATGCTTAATAATAATGTGTGTACCTGCTGGCTGGGAGCAGCTGGAGGCCAGGAGGAAGCTCCTGTCAAGCAGGGAGGGAGAAGAACGGGATCACCAGAGCAGCCGCCCTTCTTCTGGCACTTAGCCCCGCTGGCCAGGGCAGCCATTCTGCACACAGTGCTCAGACCTGCCGGCCAGGCTGTGTAGTGATCACTGCAGCTGGAACTGGGGCCGCAGTGAGGCTGCCCCAGTAGGGACAACCTCACCGTGGTCCCGGCTCCAGCCTTAGCACACCCAGCTACAAGTCACTCCACTCACCCTGTTGCTACATATGGAAGTGGGCAGGAAGAGAATTCCCTGAGAAGTCCAGGGGGCGGAACTAAATAAAGGCTGGGGGCATGGCCTGGCAATGTGCCACAGTCTGTCAGACACGGATTTGTGGCTTGCCACCAGTCCGCAGGCCGGCGAATCGGATCAGCTGATCTAAATCAAAACTTTTAGTGAAAAAAAAGTTAGTCTGCTTCTTCGGTGATGTCTAGACTGCCGCTTTTTATCGGAAAAAGGTATGCAAATTGCGCGCTGCAATTTGCGTACCTTTTTCTGATAGTTTTGTCGGAAGAGGCTTTTCCGAAATTTGGCCTGTCTACACTGGGCCAAATTTCGGAAAAACCTCCTCTTTTGGAAGAGCCCTTCTTCCTTGTGGCACAAGGAAGACAGGGCTTCCAAAAGAGCACATCTACTCTTCCGCAAAAAATGTCGGAAAAGCAGACCCGTTCCCTGGATGCGGCGGAGTTTTTCCGGGATACCTCTGGTATCCCGGAAAAACTCCATAGTCTAGACACAGCCTTCCTCTCTCCTGTTAGAGCCATGCCATTTAGTATAAATAATATTATAAATATAAATAATAAATAAATATTCATTGGGCCAGAGAGAGAGAGAGCGCAAAACTGATTCCATAGCTGGGTAAAAAAACAGCAAGCAAATGGTCTGGTAGCACTTTATAGACTAACAAAACATGTAGATGGTATCATGAGCTTTCGTGGGCACAGCCCACTTCTTCAGATGACTGGAGTTATGACTAGAGGATAAGAAACTACATGTTTTGTTAGTCTATAAAGTGCTACCAGACCATTTCCTTGCTGTTTTTTTCTGTAACAGACTAATTCAGCTACCCCCTGAAGCTCCATAGCTGAGTAGTTAGGGCCCTCTCCTGACTTATGAGAGACCCAGGTTCCAAGTCCCTGGTCTGAATCAGGAAAAGCAGGAACTTGAAGCCGGGGTGGGACTCTTCCTTTTTTTTGTGGAGGGTTGGGGGGAGGGAGGAAGGGGAGGAGTTGTGAGTGTAAAACGAAAACAAAATTTCAAAACCTCATTTTTTTGTGAAACAGAATTCTTACTTTCTCACCAGCCCTATTAAGTTGTTTAGTCATGTTTCCTCAAAAGTTCACGTGGCTGGAGGATCCCTGGTTTCCCAGTTATACCCTTTGGCAGTAAATAATGAATGTAGACTTAGCAAAGGCATTTCTTACACACAGGCACTTCACTCTTAGAAAAGCTTAACAGAACAAAACAACAGACTCCAGAATGCAATCCCCTGCTCTGATCTCACCATTCCTGGGTTTGGTCCAAGTCTTTAGGTTTGGGCAGCTCTTCTGGCCTTCTTGGGTTGGACATCTTGCATCTGAAAGTAGAATGGTCTCCCTTACTTAGAGAAGCACTCAATTTGAAAACTGACTGTCTTCTGTCTTCCCAGGTGATTAAAACTGAGGGTGGGGGAGAGGTCCAGGCTCCTGCCCTCCCACCTGTCAGTTTCTGTGCACAGATACATTCAAAGTCAATGGCCCTGATGATGGAAACTCCATTGTTCCAAGAGGGAATAGTCATTCCATGTAATGGCTTTTGATTGGTTTGCCACAACTTCTCAGACAGAGTGTGTCTCCAGTTGGAGTTGGGGATGAGTCCCAGCCTGAGGAGACATACCAACACTAGCTCTCTTCAGGCTAGTGCACCAAAAATAGGAGCAGCCACTACAGTGGAAGAGCTGTGTTAGCAGATCTATTTTAAATTCCAACCTAGTAAGCAGCTGTACTTCTGACTGACCTACTCAGAACAGGCAGACAGTGTTATCCAATAACACACTAAGGCATACAGCAAAGTCAGCTCATGTCTCAGCATAGGCGACCCTATGCAGAGAGAGTCTCACACCACCAGGCTTCGCATCTATAGGGTCTGGGTCAGTCTCTGCTCACAGATTAGTTCTTTGTTTAAGTTGCATTAAGATGGCAGGTGATCTTTTTATCTGAATGACTGGAAGTAAGGACAATCTTGAGAAGTCATTTAACCAGAAATACTTCTTCCCAAAAGGCATTTGAATCACCTCTGACTATCCGGCATTGCTGTCCAGGGGCCTTGCACACAGGCTATCAAGTCCATCACTGAGAGCAAGCTGCTCGGAGATTAGAAGTAGCACAGTGTTGCAGTACTGACACACCCAGGACAGATATACACATCTATTAGGCTGCAAATGCGCCCTTTACTACAAAGTGAAGAACGACAAGAAGCAGCAAAGACCAAAGCTGCGTGCCTCTTGAGAGAGTATTTGCCTCCCCTCCAGCAGATAAAAAGCAGAAGCTGATAAAAGTCACCAAACCCTCTACACTATTCCCTTTGGAGTCTCGCAGGGAGGATGTTTTGTTAACTCTCATTTGTTTTAAAAACAGTTGGCATGAAAATCGCTCCCTTTTCTTGGTGCCTGATTCTCCTCCCACTAACATCATTGTGAATCAAGAGTGGCTTCATTGAAGTCAGAGTTATCCCAGTGTGTGATTTATAGGAAAGGCCCTTTGATTTTAAGTATACATTTGGGCACATCTACTCTGCATCTGGAAGTGATCCTCTGAGCCCAGGGCCACAGACTTGTGCTGGAGAGTAAAAACTCCTCTGTAGACATTGCAGCTTATGCTGGAGCTCAGGCTAAAAAGTGCCCCTCTCTCCCCCCGCCCAGCTTCAGGGCCCGACCCACAGTATCAAAGCACTGTCTACACCAGGCTTATCAAACTTGAAGCCTACTGAGGGCTGCACAAACGAAAATTGATAGTTTTCAGGGCCACCAAAGAAAACGTACTTCTATTGGAAAGTCGCAATTATTTATTATTATAGATTATGTTTTAGGTATATTTTATAATATTTTTCCAGGTCTTGTTTGAATATAATACAATAATTTGATGGGTAAAATTGTTGTTATTTGCATCCATGAAGACTTTGAGTTTAAGATGCTTCAGCCCCCCCCCGCTCTAACCCAGTGCCCTCCCCCTCCCGCAGAGCCAGGCACCCCCAGCTGCCCCACTCTAACCCAATCCTCCTCCTCTCCCCCAGAGCCAGGTACTCCCAGCCCACCCCTGCTCTAACCCAATGCCCCTCTTCTCTCCCAGAGCCAGGCACTCCCAGACCCCTCCCCCACACACACTCTAACCTCATGCCTGGGTCCCGGAGCTGCCACCACCATGCACTTCTCCCTCCATGCACTGGGGCGTATGCACAGAGCAGCTGGCCGTGAGCAGTCCTGGCATGTGGCTCAGAACCAGCAGGAGTCGCATTTCTTTAATCAAAGAGCCGCATGTGGCTTGAGAGCCATGGGTTGCCCACCCCTGTTATAAACAATGTAACTGGGCGGGCCATACTTAGATAAGTTATAAAGATGTAGTTGTGGGCTGCAAAAAAATTTGATCGGGCTGCATGTGGCCTGCGGGCCACATATGACTAGTCTATACAACTAAGTCTAAAGATCTAAAACAAATATAAATCAGTGGACCCAGGCTGGGAGGCTCACTCCCAGATGCAGCGTACCCCTGCCCTATAAGGCCTGATCTATACTGTAATACACTGGAAGGCAGTTATGAACCACAGAATTAGATGAGACAAAGCTAAACATGATTCGTCCCAGACAATATTGATCATGGGTCTGCTCAATGTGCACCATTGTCCAACCATAGTCAAATTACAGCATGTGAGCCCACACCTAACAGAAACCCTCCTCGCTCTATCTTCATGAGTCAGACAATCAGCCTAGAGCATGAACCAGCTCCTCAAGTAGAAGAGGGCAAAAGAAATGTAACTGAATTCCAACAGTAAGAGAATATTGCCATTTGTGATTGCCACATGCACTTTGGAGATAAACAGAGCTATAGAAAGCACTGTAGTTAGGGCTAAAACTTCAGCTACTGAACACCATTGTGACCAGGGCTAATCTCAGTATTAACTTCCCATGCCCATAAATTTCCTAGTTAGAGAGATAGTCCACTTAAAACTTCCATTTTAAGAGACATCCTTGACAAAGAACACAGGGATTCTGCATTATTTTCCACTTCTCAGATTGGAAGACTGAACAGCCATTCCAACTCCACTGTTCATAGACTTGGGGAAAGCTGTTTCATTTCCCAATCACTTATGACATCTCCGTGGAAAGACCTAAATTATACAGAGCTTGCACAGGATCATGCTGATGGGTCTGGGATACGTGAAGAGGCTGTGCTTACCAAGTGGTAAGGGGACAGCAAAGGGAAATAAAGTGGAACGTTTTCAAACAGATTTTGCTCTTTCTTTAAGGAGCATCCCACACAGAAGACCACTGCTTGCCCCTTCTGTTCATTCTCTGTCCTTTTTCTATCAACCAAAAATACAGCTTTATTTACTAAAACTACTAAAGAAATAAAGCTAGGTCATCAAAATAATTTTGAAAACTAATGAATTTTAAAGTATCTGGCAGGATCATACTGTTCCTGCTCCACTCCCACAAGGGCTCACATCACAGTCAGCAACCTTCGCACCAGGTATATCACACGCCTCATGTACCGCCTTTCACAATGTCACTCTGATTCCAGGAGTTGACTGGAAGTGTGTTTGGGCAGAATCATGCAAAAGGATGAATGAAAGACCTTTCTCCCCCCCGGGCAGGTTGTGCTGCCTTGACATTTACAGTCAAACAGAGCTCAAATGCCAGTAGGATGAGAAAGGATAAGCAAGGGCATTGTCTCTCATCACACTCTGTGCAGCAGCATGCTGAAAAATTGAGCAGTGCTCATAGGAGGAATGGAATACATCTGTAGGGCACGGTGTGAATTCCTGCATGGAGAGCAAGGAAAGACAGAGAGACAGGCAGCAGAGGAAAGCCACATGAGATAAAGTAGCAGTAGGCTGATGTAAGGCAGACCCAGTAAGACAGTGGTACAAAAGGGAGTGAAGATGTTAATGTGCAGGAGAGTAGGGCTACATCTACACTACAGGGTTTTTGCGCAAAACCAGCCGTTTTTGCACAAAAACCCACGGAGCGTCCACACCTCAAGCATGTTTTTGCGCAAGAAAATTTACAGTGAATCGACAGAACAGAGGGGTTTTTGTGGTATAGATATACCTCTTTCTATGAGGAATAACTCCTTTTTTGCGCAAGAGCTCTTGCGCAAAAAGGTGTGTGTGGACAGGAAACAAGGGGTTTTTGCGCAAAAACAGCCTATCGGAAGAAGCACAGGTGCCCTGATGGCCATTTTGTTAATAGCAATCAGAGCTTTCTTGCAAGAGAGCGTCCATGCGGACTGGATGCTCTCTTGCACAAAAGTGCATCGCTTTTCCGATGCGCTTTTGCAGTGTGGATGCGCTCTTGCACAAGAAGTTTTTGCGGAAGATCTCTTCCATAAAAAGCTTCTTGCACAAGAAGCCTGCAGTCTAGATGTAGCCTCGGAGATGAAAAGCCAATGGTTTGGATACACAGGGGACTTGGGTTGGGTTTAATTTCCATATGAGCAGGAGGGAGACTTCTCCCGGCAGGTGTCGGAGACAACAGTGTTTAGGTTAAAGAATATTTTTAGGACTCCAGGAGACACAGTGCAGGTGGGTTTATCCAGCTAGAACCTGTTATAGATGGAGTTGTTACCACGAGAACCAGGGCAATTCTAATCCTGAAGTGATCCAATGAATTTGGTATTTAATGAATTTCCTGTCTGGAGTTTGTATCATCCTGAAAAATAACCACATCATAACAGTTAACAATAGCATTTTTAGTTCTAAAAAACAACGAATATGTACCTTGAAACAGACAGTATTTTCTCCACTTCAATCCAAAGGTGATGTCATTCTTTTCTGAGAAGTTCCTGGTTTTCGGTTCCAAAGCACAGTACAAATGGTCCAAGAACAGTTAAGAGAGCACAAGTTGTTTTTATTTCCTTTATCAGCTTGTGAGTATAATGCACACACAACTTTTTTTTTAATAAAGGGAGCTGTTCGTATTAGGTAAAGTGTTAGCTATAATGCCAGTCAGAAAAACCCAGAACTGATTTTATTGAACCGGTTCACATTCCAATGTGCCTTTATAAACATACTTGATAATCTTCTGCATAGACTTTTTGATAATTTCTGCTAATGACTTTTAAACTGTCTCCTCCTGTTGTGTTGCAGTGTTTTCATAGAGCATTGATATTCAAATATGTTGTCTTCCTATGCATTCTTCACTCAGTGTGTACATTATGGTCATTGGTTTTGTCAAGAGCCATTGCTATTTAGCTGAACTAGACTAATCTTTGTGTCCTGCATACAGAAAAACAAGTCTGATTTACTGAGTTATATTAGAAATGTGCCAAATTGCTCTTCAAATGTGGGATAACAACTGACCTGCACCTAGGTTGGATATTATTCCAGGCTGACATATCATGTCTATTTTGTCAGGCATTGTATCATGCATCTAGCATTCAACAAACCTAGAGATAAATCACTTCCTGAAAAATGCTGTTACAACACAGAAGGCTTAGGAGACTGCTTTGAAATATGTCCTTTGGAATAAAACCAGACATTTTACCCAAACAAAGTCTGATGTCATCTCGTAGTTTATTGATTAGAATTTGTCTGATTTTTTATATTGCCTGCGAAACACATACATGTACATGCAACAGGCTCCCAATGAACAGCTGACTGCACCATCACCCATTCTATCTGTTAAACAGATCTAGGCAAACATCAGTAAGACATGAAAGTTATTTCTTCTGTTCATTACACAAGAGGAGATACTAATAGATCATAACTATGGTTCTGATACCACAGTCAGATTCTTGTAAGTGCACTCTTCCCTCTCTATGGAGACATGTTAATTTCATTGTATTTACATAGATCAGATTGTAGGATCAGGGCCTCTGCCATCCCTGATCCACTTGTAGATCTCAAAATGTCATGTAGAATTGCAATTTTGGCAATTTGGTTTTGGCATCAGGAGGTCCAGCTTTGACTTCTGTGGTTTGTCACCTCCTTCTCTGCCCTCCACACATGCTTTGTTTTCACCTGAATAGGAGGCAGAGATGTACAGCCAAGCCGGATCCCATGAAGGGCTCTGTCAGTCTGTGCCTTGGCCAGCAAATGCATAATTAAACTCTCCCCACCTCAAAACCAAGAGAAATCTCACCATCACCATGAAAGCCGGACCCACACTGTTCCCAGAGCAAGAATCCCACACTTGGTTATGACAACTGCCTCAGACTAAAAAGTAGACAACCCCCATTGCATCAGCTATGGTTGAGAGCTAGTTTTGTTTAGAATAACCCAGGCTCAACTATCACTGAGATTCACAGTGCATTACCATCCAGCTTTTAAGTTCTCAGCCACTTTACAGATTACACCCCTATGACAACAAGGGCTGTCAGCTTCAGTGAGGCATATAGCTATCCATGCCAATGGTCTTAGACCATTATGATATCAGAGGTAACTAATCAATCACCATCCTTACTCTACAGCTGATTTGCATACAACAGTTTCATTGGTTGTATGAGCAAGATTGTACTGGTGGTGGATTACTCGGCCACCTACCACACCTTTCAGCTACTAGTATTAGTGTAACCCTTCTGCCATCTGGTTGATAGTAGCAACAAGTACCATAGCTCTGGGGTCCACTTAAAACTAACAAATTCCACTAGCCTGAGTTCCATCTTGAGTTTCTGGGATGTCTAAATACCTTCCTTTGGTGCTTTTCTTATTTAACACTTCCCCACTTTTTAGCACACACTCTGGCTATGTCTACACTGCAGGCTTTTTGCGCAAGAGTTTCTGCGCAAAAATTCTTGCGCAAGAGTGCATCCACACTGCCATATGCTTTTGCGCAAGAGCTGTGCTTTTGCACAAGAGTGTCCATGGCAGTGTGAACACTCTCTTGCACAAGAAAACTCTGATGGCCATTTTAGCTATCGGGGTTTCTTGTGCAACAAACCCCTGTTGCCCGTCCATACTGCCTTCTTGCGCAAGAGATCTTGTGCAAGAGGGCTTATTCCTCGTGGGGAGAGGAATAACTCTTGCACAAGAAGCCCTATTTTCTGATGCTTTACTGTAAATTTACTTGCACAAGAACACGAGTGCAGTGTAGACGCTCTGCAAGTTTTTGCACAAGAACAGCCGTTCTTGTGCAAAAAGCCTGCAGTGTAGACATAGCCCCAGCGTATAAAAGAAAGCAAATTGTATTAGGAGAAAAGGAAACACAGCATCTACTTGGAGAAGTACAATATCACTATCTATATGCATGACAAGTAAAACAGGCTGCCACTGTAACTGTGGCAAGAGTCAATTATCTCAATTTCCCACCTGTCCAGATGAACAGTGAACATCCAACAGGCAACATCCCGCTGAACTTTACTCACAGGTTGGTGTCATTGGGTAGCAAGCTTAGACTCATGCTGCACACTGGTGTAGGCCTGTCTCCAGTCCCTTGAGAAGTGCAGCCTGGCCCTGTTCTGAGGCTTTACTACCTACACCAGCAGTAAAGATTTCAGCTTTATTTAGCAGCTGGGTACAATGGGACCATACCACTAGGAACACACTCCCTCTAATAACATACTACCCAATCAAGTCTGAGTTTCCACACTGTTATGGTGGCTCCCAAAGTGTCACTAGGAGGATTTCTGGGTTGAGTGCTTATGCAATTATTATGAAATATGCTCTCTGTAGATTCCCTCTGTTCACCAGCCATTCAGGGTACAATGTTTCTTCCCTTTGGGAGCTTCTATCCATTTGGAGCATTAGGTAAATGGCTTATGCAGATGAAGAAGTTCTGTGGTTGCACTCCCCTATTAATTAGCAGATAGGAGCAGCATGTTCCTTACCCTCTAGAGCAGTATTTCTCAATCTGAGGTTGAGAGTCCCAGAGGGATCACAGGAGGGGGGAGGGGGGATGTCACAAGCTGGGCTGGCATTAGGGAGCATGAAGCAGGGCAATTGCCTGGGGCCCCACACTGCAGGGGGGCCTGAAAAGCTAATTTACATGTTTCAGCCATGTATGGGGCTACTGGAGTTCCTCACCCCAGGCTGCACAGAGAGCTGAAGCTGTGAGCTCAAGGTAGAAGGTTGCAATTTGGGGGGAGGGGAGTCATGACAATATTTTTAAGTCCAAAGGGGATTGCTAACATAAAAAAAGGCTGAGAAATACTATAGAGCTTCAGGACACATGGTTTACATTAGGAAAGCCTTTGAGGTAGATAGAGCTGCCTTTTAACACAATTTAGCAGGTGGGAACAGGGATCCAGCATCATGCAGGCAGTCAGCTCTCCACAAACCATAGTTAGGGAACCACAACTATATTTTTAACAGCTCTGATCTTCATAACTAATGCAGAATTCAGAGACATAGTCAAGGAGACTTGGTTTATTTAATCACACTGTAATGCTGAAAGCGCCTACTTTATAGGAATGTGCTACAGGTAGCACTTTCTTATTGGTACGATCGTAAGGAACTGCTACTGTAGGAAACAGCTACTAGGGCAGCACAATACTACAGGCAGCAGTTCCTAACATTTCTGTGTTGAAAACAGCTCCCTGTAGGATTGTGCTTCTGGGGGCAGTTTCTGATTTCCAGAAATAAGAAAATGCTACTGTAAGAAACTCCTACTGGAAGTATCACTTTCATCTTTGCTGAACCCCAGTCTTCCGTGGAACACCACTTGGGAAATACTGATCTAAAAACAATGTGGGAATCCACCAACAGTTGTTTACAAAGGATTACTCTAAACCAGTGTTTCTCAACCTTTTATATAAAGTACCCCTTTTCCAAAAAAAAAAAAGTATAAGTACCCCCTTTTTAAAAAAAAAAATTATAAGTACCCCCCAGTACCTACAGTTTTCAGACACACAATTTTTTTCTACCATAGCAACACATTTGTTAAACAACTTAATCATAGCTCGGCAGGAGATGACATTTTTTTCGTGTAAAAAGTACAAAAATCATAAAATGCTGTAAAATTTAAAACATAAACTCAGTTTTCTCCAAATTTCAGTTGTGCTAAAGTACCCCCCAGACATACCACTGGTTGAGAAACACAGCTCTAAACAAATAACACAAGTGCACTTATAAATGTTTTTAATGAAAGTGTAAAAGGCTCTGTAAAATCCTCCAAAAAAGCAAATGGCATTGTTGGTCTGAACTCCAGGAATTTGCTAGACCTTAATCAGCCTTAGGCTACGTCTACACTGCGCATTACACTTAGGCTACGTCTACACTGCCGCAGCTCATTTGCATACCTAATGAGCCATCATTTTTGCGGAAGGGGCTTTTGCACAAGAAGGCGCTGTCTACACTACTACTTGCGCAAAAACCCCTCTTGCACAGGAGCCATTCTGTAGCTTATTTTCAGGCAGAACGGCTCCGGCGCAAGAGGGATTTTTTGTGCAAGAAGGAGTAGTGTAAGCAGCTCCTTCTTGTGCAAAACCCCCTTCCGCAAAATGGTGGCTCATTAGGTATGGAAATGAGGCATGAACCTCATTTGCATATCTTCTTGCACAACAATGTTCAGTATAGATGTAGACGTAGGGTTTGAGAGGGTAGCAGTTTCTTATACTGCAGACTAAGTAACTGTTCCCCACAGGAATGTCCTACCTCCACTAGGACTTTCTCACTGGTCCCTGTAGGAAAATGATACTTCCAGTATTTTCTTACAGGAGCAGTTTCTTCTGCCTTCTTTAAATCCATTTTTAAAATTTTGGTGTTCTCCCACCTCACACTCCTTATAACATTGCTCTCCAAGCTTTTTTAACTGCAAGATCACTTTTCCAATGTAAGTGCAATGTAAGATGTTCCTCAAACCGAAATACCTGTGCCCCACTTTATTCCAGCCCCTCTGAGGCCCTGCCCTTCCTCTGCCCCTTCTCTGAGGCCTCACCATGCTCACTGCAGCCCTCTTCTTCCCCCAACCTCAATCACTTGCATCAGACTAGGGTAGGGGTTTGGGGAGAAGGCCCTGTGCTTGTGCCTACAGGTTTGGAGTGTAAGAGGGGCTCTGGTCTTAGCCCAGGGTGGGAAAATGAGGTCCAGGAGGGTCTTCAGGTTGCAAGCTCTGGCACTGAGTTTGGGTGTAGGGGGACTCACATCTTTGGCAAGAGGTTGGGTTCAGGGCTGAGACAGGGGTTCAGGAAGCAGGTTCTGGCTGGGCTCTGTTTAACTGTGATGGCTTCTGGTGCTTCACCAGTGAGGTTAAGGCAGGCTTACTTTGGCCTTGGCCCTGCACCACTCCTGAAAGCCGCTAGCATGATGCCATTTGGTGCCCCTCCTCTACAAGCACTGAGCCCACAACTTCTACTGGCCACGGTTCCCCATTACTGATCAATGGGAGCTGCAGGAGTAGTGTCTGCAGCAAGGACAGTGTATGGAGACCCCCTGCAGTGACTTTCTCTGGGGCTGCAGGGACATGCCAGCCACTTCCAGGAGCAGCAGTTACCATAGAGTGCCAGAGAGTGTCATTCCTAAGCTCCCCCCAGCCCCTTCTCTCTGTGCGAAAGCTGATGATACCATCTATATGTTTTGTTAGTCTATAAAGAGCTACCAGACCATTTGTTGTTTTTTAAGTTTAAATTATACTGCAGTGAAACCTTTGTTATCCGGCACTCTGTTAACCAAAAAACTTTGTTAATCAGCATTGCCCCCAGCCACAATACTGTCACATCTTCAGGCGCACAGGCCTGGCTTAGTTTACCATGATTGGCTTAATTTATTATTTAAGAAGTACTAATCATCTTTAACTCAAAATAGAAATGTGAGACCAACTGCCTCACACTACAAAATTACCAATATTAAAAACCTGAGTTTTACTATTATTGTCCATTGGTTTTTCCTAGCTTGATGGGACCCTCAGAAAACTGGAATTTTTAGATAACCAGAATGCCCTAATCCCTGATCATGCCAGATAACACAGGTTTTACTACAGATGGTTTCAAAACTGCAAAGGAACAAGATGTCCTCTTAAGGCCACTGGTAGATGGACTCCAGTGTGGCATTCAGAAGTGTTTTGGTGAAATATTTGAGGACCCAGAGCTAATAGCTGCTGACATCTTGATGCCAAATGTTAGGACCACTTGGAACAAGCATGAAACTGGGATTAGAAAAGATAAGAGACTGTGTCATTTTAGACAAATGAAACTGCAAAGAAGCTTGATGGGTATTTGGCCTCTTCAGGAGGGACCATGGATCTGCTGCAGTCTTTTCCTAGAATTAGGGAGCTGTGCATCAGGGCCAACAGACCTCTGCCTGCATCAGCTGCCTGTGAGAGATTCTTCCATGGTGATGGACTCGTATTTTTTCATAGAAGAGCAAGGATTGACTATGATAATTTTTTTAAAAAATGCTCCTGCGGTTGAACAAACATTTTGGAAATTAATCGTTACAATGGAAAAATGCTAAAAATGCACATTCTGAATGTGGACAAAATAAATACATTTCTGTAATCTTATTCTTATATTTAACTTGGTTACTCTTCATCTTTATAAATGAAGGCAGTGACTACAGTTAAATTCCATCATTGAAAATGTAAAGTATATGTGTGTATATAATATAGAATTATATTATAAGTGTTTATATATCGTGTTTGTGTATGTGTGTGTGTGACAGAGAGAGAGAGAGAGAGAGAGAGAGAGAGAGAGAGAGAGAAGAAAATAATAGTTACCTGCAAAAACTTGGGTGGTTAAGCATAGGTTTCCATAGGACAACTAATTTTTACTTTTGCATATCTAAGTACAATTAAGATGTGATACTTTTGTACTTTTACTCAAGTAGTTTTACAGAAGGTTACTTTGGCTTTTACTTACTTACCTTTGTTTCAAAGTAGCAGTACTTTGACTTAAGTATCTTTTCCTCCAACACTGTGCATTGCACAGAGTAATTACAGTACAAGACATTACATTTGCAAGGAGCAAAATAATGAAAATGGGTTGCAGAGGTGGGAGTGCAATTCAGTGAGTCCCAGGAATAAGACAAGAGAAATGTGAGAAATGTTATGAAGTTTCATGTCCTGTCTTTAGCATTCTTTTTACATTTTGAACCTCCTTTAAAATGCAGTAAGCAAAAACATATAGATAGAGAGGGCAGGGCAAAGTGCAGGGGCGTCTGCAGCACTACTGAGCATGCTCAGTGCCTCCGAGGTGAATAAATGATTAAAAATATGTTTAAGCAAATAAAAAAGCCCCCTTGCCACAGCCACTCTTTGACTTGTGCCTCGCTCCCACTGGGGAGGCTGTTTTTATCCCTCTGCCCTGCCTGTGCTGGGGCTTTGCACTCTATGTTGTGGCCTTTACCTGGCACCCCTCCCCCCACCAGAGCTGAGTTTGCCCAGAACAGATCCTAACCCTGCCTGCATCTGCTTTACCCCCTTGCGAAGTCAATGTTAAGTCATCTCCTCCGTTGAGCCACTTTTCTTCCTTTTTAAACGCTTTTAACATGGACTAAGCCAAAACTTACAGCTAGTGTGGGCAAAGAGAAGGGCAACTGCTACAAGAGAACTGCTGAGGATGCTCAGTGTGTCTGGGCATGCTCAGTGCTCACAAAATAGGAGGAAGTAGCACAATCTCTCAAGTAGGAGCTTTGACATTACAGAGGCTTCAAAGTAAAAGGAGTTCCAGGCAGGAAGGAAGGGATCTGCACCAACCTGCATGCTTTCCCACCCCATGAACCGAGTGTCTCCTGCTGTTCAAGTTACAGAAGTCTACTGCTGCTGCTCAAAGCAGCATTACTCCCATCGTGCACTTGGTCTCCCATGGGAACAGGAGGAGTGAGTCACGCTGCAGTACAATGGCCAACGGACTGTGCCAGTGTGGCTATGTTGAATTCCACCTGCCCTTTGTCTGCCTTTGGTCTCACAGATTTCGAAATTCTTTCAGGCCAGGACTAGGGGTCTTTATATTTGGATGGTGCCCACCACATCTCAAGGCTACCACCCTTTGCGACAAACAGCACCAGCTGACTGTATAACTCAAGGACAGAAAATAAAGACTAATCCCTAGCTCTTATAATGCATTCACAGATCTCAAAGCACAGATCTGTTTATTCTAATATGCTTGGATGATTCTTTCTATTTCTTTCTTAAAAACAGAGAAGAAAAAACTATTGTTCTGCCTGCCCTGCAAATGAGTGCTGCAATGCACTACCCTGTGGGTCTCAACATTTTCCACCTCTGGAATACTTATTAAGAAGAGGCTGTTCCTCTTCCCATGCCTAGTTGCACAGTTTCCTTGCTGTCACCTAAACACACACCACACTTGCTATAGTGCAGGGGTGGGGAACTTTTTTGGGTTGGAGGCTGCTGACCCACAAAAAAAATCAGTTGGGGGACACACACAAGTGAGAAAGAAAGAAAGAAAGAAACAAAAACCCCAAAACAAAACAAAAGCCCTCACTGATGTGGCCCCTCACTGAGAAGGAGAAAGACACTCCCCACATTCCTCTCTCACACCAGAGCCTAATCATTGCTCATGGCCTCAAAGTCTACAAGGCTATGCAAAACTGAGCGTGGCACATTGAGAAGCCTCTGATGTTTCCATGTGTAGCCTGCTTGATCCCAGAACAAAAACTGAGTGACCCAGCCAGGGCAGGGGAACACAGGAAGAGCAGCTCAAACATGCAAAGGGGCTGGCTGGGGAAAGACATTAACTCTGCAGGCCAAAGGTGGGTGTGGCAGTGACATCACAATGGCCTTTTGCAGCACCTCAGCTTATTGGTTGAAGGGGGATGTGAGGCAGTGACTTCACAGAGAATCCATGACAGCAACCAGGTCGGACAGGCAGGGGCAATCTCGGAGTCACCCCAGGGTTTTGTCACAGGGACAAAGGACGTCTGTGCCCTTTGAGGACTGAGAGAACAGGCCTACATACATGAGCATAAGGTGGAGCCTCTTTGGAGTTTTCTCCTTTCCTACTGCTAATTGAACTAGATGATAGATGACCCTGTGGAGAAGGTAAGATCCTCAGAGAGGATTAGTACCTATGCACCCTGCGCCATCTGGCGCTGGCCAAAGTGAATGCACTGAAAACACTAGGTTAAAGTGGGATAATTTCCCCCTGGTTAGGCCTTTGTCCCTTAGAGTCAATTTGGACATGGGGGTTTGACTTTTTTTTGTTTTCCCTTTTCCTTGCTTCCCTTCCTCAACTCACAGGGGTGGAAGGGCTGCTCACTGGCCCTCATGGTGGGAAGCCCTCAACAAAGAGATGGGACAGGAAGAGTCCTCTGAGAGTGATCCTCACTGGTGACCTGAGCCATGCCCGGGCCATCTGGGGGGAACTTTCAGACTGCTGCCCCTCAGAAGCTCAGGGCTGATCAGCTGAGTTGATGGCTTAGGAAACTATGGGTCACCATTTAATGAAGCAACAGAGAGTTCCTGTCCCCAAGAGCTCCTCCTTGCCTCTGAGTCCTGATGGCCTTTAAGAAGGGCCATGGGTTTGGTAGACAACAAACTGCCTTACATGGGCTCTTTGCTTTTAAATTAGATCCCATAAGTAGCCTCAGTCCAGAATTCCCTGTAAGGGACCAGAAAACTTTTGACATCTCTGCACTGACATTCATTCATTCCACGAGGTGTAACAGTTAATTCAAACTAAGGACTTAGTTCAAATTAACTTTTAACTGCCGCGTGTAGCCGCGGGCAGTTAGTTCGGACTAGGGGGATTTAAAAATGGCGCCCGCCCGGGAACATGCAAATGAAGCCCGGGATATTTAAATCCCGGGCTTCATTTGCAAGTTCGAATGCCTACATTAGCCTCCCTAGTTCGAACTAGGGGGCTAGTGTAGACATACCCTGAGAGTGCATGACTTCTCCAGTGGTCCTAGTTCCAAAACTGGAAAGCCATTGGTCTGTCTCAGAGAATGACTACTAGACTGTCATATATGCTCTAGAGAAGCTATGCTCATATGTTTGGAGACAACACTTTCATCTGCAGACCTACTATTTGGCAATGAAGTGGCTTCACTCAGTCAAAGAAACTAACAAAAAACCTCCTTCAGTGGAGCTTGTTTCTCCAAGGCTTCGATTTTGATGTACAGCACGTTTCCAGAGCTTCCAACAAAGTGGCTGACTCACTCTCCCAAGAGAGTTTTCCAGATTCAGCTAGTTAAAATTGTCCCCATAATCTAAGTCATTGTATTCCATAAATGTGGGGAATCTTGGTTAGTTTTCATGTATTCAGTAATAGTTTTACTATAATTTCATGTATCCCATTGTCTATGTTTTCTCCAGGAAGAAACTGCAGCCAGTGTGGACCAGCCTGTGCAGTACCATTTGTGATTGTGGGGAGGGAGGGGGGGGAATGTGATGGATAGGAGGGGCATTACCCTATTCCAGACATCCCAGCATTCAATAACTAAATTGCCTATAAAGGGTTAAAACCAGAACAGTGGGTATCCAGGAAGTGTTGGCAGAAAGCCAGGAAAGTCAATGGGGAGAGAATGAAAGATTTTGAAATGAAACAAGTTTTGCCTATTTCAGTTTTCCCTTCCTGCATGAATTTAGAGCAGGAGTTGGGGAGAGAGATGGATTGAACCAGGAATAAAGACATGGATTTTAGTGATAGCTATGCCTAAGGAAACCCTGAACAAAGGATATTTAAGTGAACAGAGAATGTTTAGTTAGATGTGATCCGGTTATTTACTTTGGTTTTAGTTTGGTTAAACTCCTCTGTGCTAAAACTCCCTGTATACTGTAACTGAAACTGAATCCCTGGAAAGCAATTATCTGTTCTTTAATCTTTTTTTTTAGTTGCTCTGTAAGTATGCTTTATCAAATATATCTTCTTTGTTTTGTTAATAAAATCACCTTTTTAAGACTATAATCTAAGATCCTGTGTGTGTAACCCATGCACTTAATAGGGAGCTATCTCTTTAAGAGACCCCTGTGGAGCAGGTCAGAGTGAGCTGCCTGTTACTGTTGCTGGGCAGATTCAGCACTCCACCCAGAAGCTTCTGGAGTTGGGTCCAGTAGTTTGGGGTCAGACTTCATGAGTAAGCAGGCAGGGCTGATGCTTTTCTAAGGCCTGTGTGAGCTGGAAGAAGCTAAGCCAGGAGCAGAGAACTGACTGCTGTTCCTCACTTTGCAGCAGGTAGTGGTGTTGTTAACCCTCTATCAGGGATCATGGGCAATGCTATTTAGAGCTAGGAGAACCTGGGAGGGGAAATAACTTCTATGTTAATTTTCTGCTTTAAATGTTGTTTGGATTTTAGCCAAACTGTTCTAGTTCACTTTCTCAGTCAGTGTGATTCTTCAGCTCCTTTGTAAATGTAGCAATGGGGAAAGAGTCATTTTTATTTTTTTATTCTTAGTTTTTGTATTTTCTTGTAACAGGGTTTTCTTTAAGCCTGTTCACTTGTGATGTAACTGACTAGTTAATCAGTGAGCTGGCTGCCTAGCAGTGACCATAGCAGAGGAAGAGTCTGCCTGGAATCCAACTGAAGATTCCTTACAAGCAAGTGGAGAGATCATTCAGACTCTGCATATGGTGCAGATTTGATGATCAGAGGCACAAACTGAGACTTTGGTAAACTAAATCTAAGCTTTTGGGACCTCAGTCTTTTCTTACTGTGTTACATGGACTGAACTGTTCAAATTTTACTTTTAATTTTCTCTTTACTTATGTTTACTGTAACTAGGGACATTATCTGGGGGCTATAAAACAGCTGTGTTCTGTTATAAGAATTAGATTATTTGTTTCTTCATAAGATTTTATAAAGTTATTTAATTAAATTCATTTCTTTAGTTTCTTTTGGAACTTGAATATAGGGAGGCAGAAACTAGGCAATCGTTGCTGAAATTCCTTACAGACTGAACTCTGGGTCTCCAGTAGTGCTGTGTGAGTGGGGGGTGGGGAGGGTTAGACACTGGAGAAGGGCAGTGAAGTTGCCCACCTAAGGTTACATGTGAACATGCCTGAGACTGAAGGTCCACTAGTAAGCAATTATAGTTTGTTTTCAAGCTCTCTCTTATGGGAGGATTAAAGAGCTTGGGGTTACCCCAACCCAAGTGCTTTTTCCTGGCCTCAAAGTGAGTTTTGCATTTGGGTGGTGGCAGTGTATTAACCCAAATTTAGGAAGTCTATGACCTTGGGGAATTTTTAAGCAAAAGCCTTCAGTGGCAAGGTATTTTAGGGTCTCTTGAAGGCCCCCACCTTCTGCACTCAAAGTGCCAGAGTAAGGGAACAGCCTCGACAGAAGGTTTGCAGGAAAGTCCATTCAGTATAGTTGGGTGCATCCCATGCTTTATTGTTCATTGAATGTTCTTTGATGCGCCACTTAACCCGAATAGCTCTTCACTGATAGGCTGGTTACTTATTCTGTGTGTGTTATTCCAGGGGGCTGACATTTGAAATACAGGAAAAACTTTAAAAAACCCAAATAGTCTGGTAGCACTTTAAAAACTAACAAAATATGTAGATGGTATCATGAGCTTTTGTGAGCACAGCCCACTTCTTCAGGTGACCGGAGTGTTAGACATTTACACTGTTATATTTAACTGTGGTTGCAACAATGACCTGTATAGATGTCACACTCCAATAACATCACCAGGAGGCACTGTACAGAGGTGAAGGGCACAGTGTAGGAGCTGGGTGTGGGAGGGGAGCAGGGAATAGTGCCAAAGGGGGGTGCAAGATGCGGGTGCATCACAAGGAACACCATCACAGAACTTAACCAAATAAGCCACAACATCAAGGGCTCATACAGCTGCTCATCCTCTAATGTGATATATGCCATCAAGTGCTAGCAGTGCCCCTCTGTCACATATGTTGGCCAAACTAGACAATCTCTGCAACAAAAGGATAAATGGACACAAATAGGACATCAGGAATGGTTGCACACACAAACCTGTAGGGGAATATATTAACCTACCTGGATATTCAATAATGGAATTAAAAGTATCCATTCTTCCATAAAGGAATTTTACCATCCAATTATAGAGAGAGACTGCTGAACTGGAACTCATTTACAAATTTGACACTGTCAACCTGGGCTTGAATAAAGATATTAACTGGTTCCCTTGCCTTTGACATTCACATTTTCACATAAAAAGCTATGAATGGGACACATCCAGCGTACATTATTAGCTCAATTAATATAGATCCTACAGTTCACAGGTAACTACTTTTGCTGCTATATATACCTTGGTTTCTGTTATTTCCACTCCAACTCATCTGATGAAGTGGGTTTTACCTATGAAAGCTCATGATCCTATATATATGTTAGTCTCTAAAGTGCCACAGTACTACTCATTTTTAAAGTTACAGACTAACACGACCACCACTCAGACTTTTCACTGCACCTAATATACCTTTTTCAGAGTATTTATTGCTAAAGCACAGCATGTGAGGTCTCTACTGTAATCTTGTCACTCAGATTCTTAATGACTATAAGATGTGTTTATAGGCAAATGTTTAAGGCAGTGACATTCAGACCTCAGTGGTTCAGGAGCCAAATTAGCAATTAACATTCCCCAAAAGAGCCACTGTAGTGTGAATTCATGGTTTCACTTACTATACTATATATTCAACAGCTCTAGAAATGTGGACCTTGATTGGTTAACTTACATTACATTAGCTTACATTAGTTAATAATTAAATCACACCATGTTTTAATATATGTGCTGCAAAGAGCCATAAGAGACACATTAAAAAGCCATTTGCAGCTTGCGAGCCGCAGTCTGAATCCCTGATTTAAGGAATACTGTAACTACATTGAAAATTATACTCTTATGGACACCATCACGGACAAGCTATAAACATTGAAAGTGCTTGGAAGTGAACAGAAATAATGAGTGAATGCAAGGATCACCCTTTGTGTGAATAGAGCCAAACAACTAACCGTTGATCATAGGGTGGATAGAGACACATTGCACCTATTCCCTAAAGAGACATCTTGTTGAACAGGGTTTTTTCATGGAACATTGGATCCTGGCTCCTGGGAGGCCAGCCTCAGCTCTGCAAGGCTATGTCTAGACTACACTCTATTTTCGAAAGAGGATATGCAAATTCCACAGGAATTTGCATATCTTCTTCCGAGCTCAGTTTTGAAAAAATTAGGTTTACGTGGTTTTTTCCAAAAAAGGGTTTTTTCCCAAAAAACCTCGTCCAGACTACTTTTACTTTCAAAAGCTCTGCATTCGAAAGTGAGATCGGAAGAAGATATGCAAATTCCCGTGGAATTTGCAACTCCTCTTTTGAAAATAGAACCTAGTTTAGACATACCCTAACAGACTAAATCTTGCAGGGGGAACCTTCTCCATTAGTTAGGAAAGCGAACTATTAATAAGCATAGGCCCCAGTTTTCATTTTATGATTTTGTTTTATATTGTAACCATTTGTTTCCATCACACTCTCTCACTTCTAGTAGAATCTCTATTCTTTCGTAAATAAAACTCCTTTTGTCTTACGTGATCCTAAGTGCTGCGCATAATTATTCATGATTGGAGATATATAGTAAAACTGGTAAATTGGGGTACACCATACTTTTGGGAGCACTGGATGTGGGATTTCTGTGAATAGCCAGTGTGAGGTTATAACAGAGTAATGTTTCTTGGGGACTTATGGATTGGCATGTAGTTACGTAGGGCACCCAAAAATTTGAGGCACCACTGGGTCTTAATGTGCAGCAACCTGCCTCTTCCTATCCCTGTTCTGTGGCTCAGCTTCCACTGGAGAAGATCTAGTTAAGTTAGAAGTGAAAAGTCTGCCAGACCTATTAGCACAGTGGTCACCAACCAGTAGATCGGGATGTACGGGCGGATCTTGGAGCCTCTGACAGGTGATCCTGACTGGTTTGGCCATGTGGCTATCAAGTACCAGCACTTCAGCTGCTCCTCCTCCCATTGCTGTGCATCTCTGGCCCTTTGCCTTGGAGCTGTTTCCCCAGGAACCTCCTGCTTGCTGGGCAGGGCAGGGGAGGGAGAGGAGAGTGCTAATGTTACTGTGCCCCCTTCTCACACCCTGTATCCTATTTCCACAGAGCAGAGAGAGGGGGCACAACAGGACTAGGGATAGAGCAAGTTTGTTAGCTACTTTTGGGAGAGGTGCAAGGCTAGGGCAGGGGTGAGCCAGCCTTAGCCCCACTGCACCAGTACTCAGGAGCCACCTGAGGTAAGCAGTGCTCAGCTAGAGTCCACATCCTGAACCCCTACCCAACTCATGAATCGCCTCCTATATCTCAAGCCCCTGCCCTAGCTCTGAGCCCCTATGCATCCAAACACACCCCCCCCCCGAGCCTGCACCTAGAACCCCCTCCTGCAACCCAGCTGCCTGCCCGCCCAAAGCTCAGCTCAGAGCCCCAGACACTATAAATCCCTTAACCCAAGACCAGAACCTGTACCCCAGCCCTCTGCCCAAGCCTGGTGAAAGTGAATGAAGGTGGTAGAGGGAGGGAGGATGGAGTGAGCAGGGGTGGGGCCTTGGAGAGAGGTGGGGCAAGGAGCAAAAATGGGGTGGGGCAAGGATATTTGGTTTTGAGGTAGATCTTGGGTTGCACTTAAATTAAAAAAGTGATCTCATGCTTAAAAAGGTTGGAGACCACTGTATTAGCAGAACATTAAACCTGTGTAAGAGCCATTCAAGTGATAAGGAAGCCATTTAACAGGCATTTGCCTACCCCTGGTATATACTGTCATTTTCTGAATTTACTGTGTTAGTTTACAGGACCTTTGTTTAAAATTTGGTTTTAAAATATTTCATTAGTAAGTTGCTGAAGATTATAAAATCACATCTCTAAAAAATCATCACTCCCTCCCCAGCTGCCGTTGGACATAGAGGCTCCAGTTTAATAGTACTGCATAGAGCCCCATAAATCCTAAGGGCCGCTCCGATTGCAAGTCCCTTGTGTGCACATTCTGGCTATGTCTACACTGCATCTACACAGCAAGCCCATTATTTTGAAATAATTTCAAAATAACAGGCTTCTTACTCCGACTTCTGTAACCCTCATTTCATGAGAAGTAAGGGAAATTGAAGGAAGAGGGCCCTTCCTTGGACTTCCTGCTGTATAGACAGTGCCACAAGCAGAGTTACGCTACTTTGACTTCAGCTACGCAATTAACGTAGTTGAAGGTGCGTAACTGAACTTGACTTTAGCCTGCAGTGTAGACGTACCCTCTGAAACCAGATTAAAAGTGGCCAGCACTGGTTCTGCTTAATTTGAATGAGAAGACATTGATTTAAGTGTCCACTTGCCCTGGTGTAATTCAATCAAGTTATAAATGGATTTTGCCCAACTGCTGACATGAGTGCATGTAGATCAGGCTTCATTCTGGAGGGGAACAAGCTTCAAGCTCCTAGATATAGTATGTGATGGAGTGGACCCCATACCTGGGATGCCACCTGATAGACTGGTGTTTCACTGAGCCTCTCCTGCTTCATCAGCCTGGATCCCCTTTCCATGTTTGCTGATTTAGGCTCTCTGGCTTCTTGCAGCACACACAAAGATGGGGCCACACCCAGCTGCGGACAGAGAGTGAAGTCAGCTCCATGTGAAAGGACTCATCGAGCACTTATATGTATACCTCTTTTCCGGGACAAACACAAAATAATACTGGCTTGTGCTATATAGAAAGATCTGTGCAGTGCAAGCTCATAAAAATTTGTCCTCTCCCTCAACGTGGAGAGAGGTATACACAGCTTCTTGCTCTCCCACATGCCCCTCAATATGAATTGCACAAACTGGGTTATGTTCTAAACAAGAACAAAAGGTAAATGTTAAGTGGGCATAAGAAAGAACAGACAGAACAAAACAGGTTAACCCCCAAACTGAGCCTAGCACACTAGATATATAGGAGATACATTAGCAAATTATTACCCTGAGTTATAAATAGGCTGGCAGATTCTTAAAGCACAAGTTGCCTTTGGCTATCCCAGGTTTTCATACACAGGCTAAAAATCCTCCCAGGCTGGGACCATCACTTCCCACAGTTCAGTCTTTGTTCTTCACGGGTGTATTCTTGGAAGGAGAAAGAGGTTTTCCCCTCATATAATTGTCTCCATTTTATATCTACTTCCCTCTTTTGCCATGATCTGAGTCAAACAGTCCCCATTGTGAAGTGCTCTCTCCAAGAGGTTTCTATAGCACCCAGTTCCTGGAGTAATCCTTGTGCTTGTGTATATTTCCTCAATAAGTCATTAACATTGTTTGGCCTCTTTACTGTTATCCCTGAAAGGCTGCTTGTGGATATTTTGAACCTCACAGTAACACATATATAGCCAAATTTCATAACTTCACACACAATGATAACACATACAATCCAACAAGATATCAATGTCAAACAAATCAAAACTTTTACAGTGAGAGCTCACAGGACATACTTTGTACAAAACATATCTTAATTATGAGATAGTAGCCCCTGTAACAGAATCTTTCTAAAATATATGCTGCTGACAAAGCATGACCCCAGCTACCCTAGACAGGCCCTCTCCCCAGTCAGTGCTATCTAGTCCTGAGGCTGGCTGCCCTACTCTCCTTCCAAGAGAAGTTTTGAGTACCTCGCTATGCCACAGCACCTCCTCCTCTCCCTAGGAACACTTCCCTCTCACCTTTAGTTCTCAAGTGCATGAGGCTTAGAAGAACACAGTCATTTTTGCATCCTGCAGCCCCTAAAATACACCATGTCTGCCCCATGAAGGGCAGAATCTGTTTTATTTGAAGAATAATAACTGGGAGACAGGCCCACCGATAAGGGAGACTGAAGGGGGCAGTTGCCCCATAGCCTGGTAATACAAAGGGGCCTGAGGCTTCTGGCCACCACCAATGCTCCTGCAGTTGTGGTGGTGACTGGAACCCCGGACCCTTTAAATTGTTGCCAAAGTGCTGCCATGCACTCCATGCAGCTGTGAGGGCTGGAGGGGGATGGAATGTGAGGCCCACAGAGGCTGTCAATGACCCTGCTGAGAGAGTAGGAATTTCTATCCCCAGGAAATCATAGTATACACTCAGACATACTTCCTTGTTGCCTCTATTAGCCCTAATGCAATTGAACAAGATTTCAAAAAGGAAGGGTCCAAGTCATCAAGGAAATCCAGACACTTTTCAGGAACTATCTCCTGCCCCCTCCGTCCCCAGCAACACTTCAACATTTCAACAATTTTGCTTTTACTCCTGGTGGCACTTAATCATATAGGTTAACTGTGAAAGATAAAGGCCACATTCATGAGAAGACTCGTGTTAATGCCATAATACAGCTTGACATTTAGTGGCTTAGCAGTCCTTGATTTGAAATCCAATAGGCATTTGTGGCTTTTCTGCAAAGAACTGAAGGTGGAAGAACAAAATCAATGACACGCGGGTAGTTATAAATTCTGGCTGAAGAAGCATCTTAACCATCCAGTCAAACTGAAACATAGCTAAGATATGCAAAAGAATTCTAAGGGTTAACTAACCAAGTTTTAATGTGCTAGGCATTTTTGTTATGCGTATTGCCACCTAGTGTCCAATGTGACCATTGCTATTTAATGTTAGAAGCCCTAAGTGGATAGGGGATGGGAAGTTTTTCTAAGATGGAGGCGGATTTGTTGTTTGCGACCACAATAAAAGACCTCCTTTTTCACTTCTAATCTCTTTTGTGTCTCTTTGCCACTACGGAGATGAGAATAAAATAAAAACAATCTGAAAGCTCTATACACTGTGTGAGTAAGGGACAACCTTTTTTTTTATATTTAAAAAAAAAAAGGCTGCATATAGAAATGATACTGAGGATAACAAGAAATACCCCATTTTAGGGAGCGTTTGTGAAGCAAAAGCATAATTTAATTAGGAATTTGTGGCACTGGAAAAGCCCAGGCCAAATCCTTTCATGAACTGGTTACAGTTGTCACTTGCCATCATAATCCCATGCCATCAGAGGTTGTGCAGTGTTAAATTTACCAGTTTCTCCTGCCAACCTAGAATGCCCGCCGCAGTTATTGTGGCAGAACTGAGCGTTTGTCAGAGCAGTGTGGTTTTGGGGATACATTAAATGCCAGACTGTGGGATAGACTTGTCTGTGGCAGCAATGATGAGAGAATTCAGAGACATCTGTTGGCAGAGTCCACCTTAGATTTTTTGAAAAGCTCTGGAAATAGCCCAAGGCATGGAAATAGCTGCACAGCCTGCTTTGGATTTACTGGGAAGCATTAAATAGCATGTAGTTAGCCAAACAGTCTCAGGCATGAGGCACACATTGTCCAGTGTTCTACACAAAGCAAACAAATCTTTAAGTAAACAGAGTTACCTCCTTAAGAATACACAAAACTTCTTGTCATGTGGGGCAAAACATGATCACATTGCTTGCCATTCCATGGATATGGAGTGCTGGATTTACCAGATGCGAGGTCATCTTGCAAAAGCGTGCTATAAAAAATGGACATATGGAAAGGAAAATGTGGATCCCAATGAAAAGATTCATAATACTGCAGGGGTATGTCTAGACTACATGGCTCCGTCGATGGAACCATGTAGATGAGTTTACTAGACATAGGGAAATGAAGCAGTGATTTAAATAATCGCTGCTTCATTTACATCAAAATGGCCGCCACGCTGTGCCTATCAGCTGTTTGGTGGCACAGCGCGGCAGTCTGGATGCGCCGCAGTTGACAAGGGAAGCCTTTGTTGACCGCTCCGGTAAACCTCATTTCACGACCGTGGCACATCCAGACTGCCCCGCTGTGCCACCAAACAGCTAATCGGCACAGCGCGGCGGCCATTTTGATGTAAATGAAGCGGCGATTATTTAAATTGCCGCTTCATTTTCCTATGTCTAGTAAACTCATCTACATGGCTCCGCCGACGGAGCCATGTAGTCTAGACATACCCCAGGGGAGGAAGAGGTGCCAGAAGCCAAAGACAATGTTTACTATGTTTAGTGCTACCAGCAAGAGCCAAACGGAGAAGCCCTTACAAGTGGATGTTACAATGAATGGACAAAGACTACAAAAAGACTAATCGCGGTGGTGGGTACATGTGCTTCTATAATCAATGACATTGCTTTTCACCAGTTGTGGCCAAAGGACAATAAACCACAGTTGGGAATGGCAAAGGTGGTGTTACATTCATATACAGGAGAACAAGTTCTAGTGAGAGGTATAGTCAGCGTAGAGGTGATATAACAGGACCAAACTTGCCTTTGGCAGTAGTGAAGGGGGACTCCTGGGGCCAGATTAATTAAACCCATTAACATTCAATGGGGCAGACATTAGCTATGTCCCTACAATAAGAGTAGAACAGTAGTTCTCAAACTTTTTGGCCCGTGGACCACCTGGTTCAATGCAAACCTTTCCGTGGACCACCAGTTGCTAATAGAAACTCACTGTTAATTATATAATTACGCCCAACCCATTTTGCTAGTGCTGCAGCTACAAAGAATGATTTAATTTCAATTAAGCATTTTAACTTTCTCATGTTAGTTTATCAAACTTCATTTTAAATAAAATAAAACTTTAATTTATGTCCAACACAAAAGGTTCCCATGTTTTCTGTATTTATGGCAGGGGTGGGGAAACTTTTTTGGGTCTGGGGCTACTTACCCACAGAAAAACCAGTTGGGGACCACACAAATGAGAAGCAAAAAGAACCCCAGCCCTCACTGATGTGGCCCCCAACTGAGACACCTCACTCCTCTGGCGCTCCAGCCCCACGGGGAGAGGGGAGGGGAAGGGACAGGGAGGACTGAGGTTCAGGGCTTCCCATAGGCCAGATTTACTTTTCTGGGGTTCCAGAATTAGTGGATTTTGTGGACCCCCCCCTTAGGCTCTGGGGTGGGAACAAAAATGAGGGGCTCAGTGTGTGGGACAGGGCTGCCAGTGATTGGAATAGGGATGGGGGTGCATGATCTGAGTGGGAGGTGAGATGCAGGAGGGGGTGAGGGTGAGGTCTGGGTTTGAGGTAGGGTGCAGAAGCAAGCTGGGGTTAGGGTCTTGCCAGGGAGGAGGGTGCAGGAGCAAGGGAGGGTGCAGAGTGTGGCTAGGAGTGAGGGTGCAGGAGCGGACTGGGGTTAGGGTGTCTGGCCAGGACGGAGAGTGTCTGACTACGGGGGAGGGTGTAGGACCAAGGGAGGGTGCAGAGTGTGGCCAGGAGGGAAGGTGCAGGAGTGGACTGGGGGTTAGGGTGTCTGGCAGGGTGGAGGGTGGGGGGTGCAGGAGCAAAGGAGAGTGCAGAATGTGGCCAGGAGGGAGGGCGTAGGAGAAGCTAGGGGTGCAGGGCCTTGGCAGGGGGATGGTGGTGAGAGTGGTGTGGGGGTCTGGGCATGAGGCGAGGTGCTTACCTGGTTTCACGCCCCCATTGCTCCCAAGCACCATCCCCACCGCTCCCATTGGCAGGCTGTAGATCTTGACCACCAGGTTGAAGCTGCCACTGTGAAAGGCGTCCTTGGCCTCCTGCAGCATCTTGGCTCAGGGCCCTGCACTCGGCTACATGCTGCCCGCTCCACTCGCCAGGCTGCCCCAGCCCCTATGCTGTGCCGTGGCCTCTCCCCGCCCCCATCCATGCCCTCCGAGCAAGAAGCCAGCGTTGGTACTCCAGCCTATGGCTGCACAGCAACAGCGAGGCTCAAACCACAGCATGGGCTCCCTGCTGTGTGGGGAATGAAGGGGTGGCTGTGCTCAAGCCGTGGACCACCTAGGAGGTGACCACAGACCACTAGTGGTCTACAGACTGCACTTTGAGAACCATTGGTGTAGAAGCTCTTCTTGAAAAAAACTTAGGAAGGGTCTCTGAAAGGGGTCATTGGCAGAATTTAGGTGAATGCAGATGTTAAACCACATTTCTTTAAGCCATGGCCAAGGACTTAGACTGATTACAGGCAGCTGGTATTACTGAGCCTGTCCAGTACTCACACTGGGCTGTTTCTGCTGTCTCATGATTGAAATCAGATGGTGGAGTGAGAATATTCGGGGACTATAAGGTTGTGGTCAGTCGTGTGGCCAAGTTAGGTACATATCTGCTCCCCAGGGTTGAAGCTCTATAGCTACATTATCTGGGGAGAAATCTTTCACAAGAACTGATTTGAGTAGTGGGTATCCCATATCCCTCTGGATAATATATCTAAACTGTCTGTAATGATCAATCCACCCCCCACATGTTGTTTCGTTACAACTGCTTACCATTCAGAGTGTCAGTGCCTCTTGGTATTTCTCAAAGGCAATGGACAAGACACGCCACTAGTCTGTGTATACTTTGATGGTATCTTGATTACAAGGAATCTGAAATAGAACCCTTGCAAAACTTGCCCTGTGTACCACAAAACTTGGCTGCTGCGGGCATGAGTCCTAACAGGGAGAAGTGCATTTTCCAAGCTGCTGAAGTCATTTACCAGGAATATAAAATCATTTCAAGTGGCTTCCATCCAGTAGAGGATAAAGGTCCAGGGCCATTACCAAGGCATCACCACTAACGTCAGTTTCCAAATTGAAATCCTTTCTAGGCCTGTTAATTATTATAGGTTTGGGGTTGTTTTGTTTCCCCCCCCCTTGCAATTTGGCACCCATATTGGTTCCATTACACAAACTATTACACAAAGGGATAACGTTCTAGTGGGGTCAAAACCAAAACAAAAGGTTTTGCAGAAGTAAGGAAATTGCTAACTTCATCAAACCTTTTAGTTTATTATGATAGCCAGAGGACCAGTAAAGGTTTGCAAAGCCTCACCACAGAGGATGGGAGTGATTCTAGCCCACTGAGGGTGTGTCTAGACTACATGGCTCTGTCAATGGAGCCATGTAGATGAGTTTACTAGACAGAGCAAAATGAAGCGGCGATTTAAATAATCGCGCTTCATTTACATCAAAATGGCCGCCGCGCTGTGCCGATCAGCTGATCCGGCACAGCGGGGCAGTCTGGACGCGCCACGGTCGACAAGGGGAGCCTTTGTTGACCGCTCCGGTAAACCTCGTTTCATGAGGCATACCGGAGCGGTCGACAAAGGCTTCCCTTGTCGACCGCGGCGCGTCCAGACTGCCCCGCTGTGCCGGATCAGCTGATCGTTGGCACAGCGCGGCGGCCATTTTGATGTAAATGAAGCACGATTATTTAAATCACCGCTTCATTTTGCTATGTCTAGTAAACTCATCTACATGGCTCCGTCGACAGAACCATGTAGTCTAGACACACCCTGAATGTCGGATGGGATCTAAGCTTCCCATCAATTATGCATCAAGGTCAACAGCTCCAGCAGACAAACATATTCCCAACTAGAACAAAAAGGGCTAGCAAAGTTTTTTGCAATAAAGTTCCCCTCTTACCTGTTTGACGGGCATTTATTAAAGACTCAGACTATAAACTTCTGAAAGGTCTGTTCAGTGAGAGTAAATTTTCTTTATAGTATCTGCCAGAATTCAGAGATGGGCTCTCATCTTATCATCTTATGACTACAAGTGTTCTGAGGAGACTTTGTTTGCTGGCAAGCCTGCCAAAAGTACCTCAGCCAACAGAAACTATCCTCCTTATTGAACTGCTGTCCACTTCTCTAATTGAAACAGCGCAGGTGAAACAAGAGACAGAGAGTGACTCATTATTGTTTTGAATGTAGAGAATGGGTACAAGTGGCTGGACAGAGAGGGTGAGCACAGAGCTCTAACATGACTATAGCCAAAAGCAAGCTGAGGGTGTGTCTACACTGCAGTGTTTTTTCCGGAAAAATGGCCATTTTTCTGGAAAAACAATACTTGTGTCCACACTGCTATTGCGTTCTTTCGACAGAAAGTCGAAAGAACGGAGGGTTTTTTTCCGACAGCGGTAAATCTCTTTCTATGAGGAAGAAGCTTTTTTCCAAAAAAAGCTTTCTCAGAAAAAGGTGTGTGTGGACATGGAAGAGGCCTCCAGGAAATAACACAGGTACCCTGGTGGCCACTCTGTCCAAACTCATCAGAACTCTATAGTTCCTGTCTCCTGGCAGCTATTAAAGCTGCAGGCACCAGGACGAGCCTTATGGCAGGAAGCCAGGCCTGGGAGCTGCACCTCACCACACAGCTCTGACTGCCATTCACTTTTGGACCCATGGCTCAGCCACAATCCCCCCAAAACCCCTCTGGCCCTCACAGGGAGCACCATCAGGGCTGCCAGGACCCAGGCAGGGCCACCAAACGGTGTGTGCCCTCCTGGTCAGGGGCGGAGATCCTGTCCCTCCTCGAGCTGTGAGGGGAGGAGGAGACCCTGCAGGATCTCTGCTCCCAGGGGCAAAATGCCAACATCTGTGGCCAGATGGCTCTCGCTCCAGGGCAGAACCACACTGCTTCCCATACTACCAAGAACTCCACCCAATCCTGGCGGGTGGTAAAGCCCTTTCCTCACCTGTGGTGGTGGACTTGGGGCTACAGATGCCTGTCATCGCGCGCCTGGAACTCCCTGCTGAAGAGGAGAAGGAAGAGGACAATCAGCAACTGCAGGAGGAGAAAGAGGACATGGCCAGCACGGTCACCCTGACCCTGGAACCGGTACCCCGGACCCTGGATGTCTCACAGGCATCCTCTGAGGGCGGGGAGGGATCATCAGGTGAGTGCTCTTAGTTTTCCACACCTAGAGGGTGGAGGTGGTGAGTGCAGAGGTGATGGGATGCGATTGTTACTTGGCCTGCTCGGCCTGGACATCATGCTGCAGTCTGTGCATGTGGAACCACGTGCAGCGCCAGTCTGTGCCACGCGGCCTCAGGAGGTAGCCCCGGAGCACCCCCAGGCTCCTGCTCACAGGCTCAGGGGAGGCCACACACATATCTGACCACTGGAAGCAGGCTGGGCACGAGGGCGCATGCACGACCCCACATAGACTGAGGAGTGCCACACACACCACACATGCATGTCTGCCCATGTGATGCACCACCCGTTCCCGCGGACAGCGCTGCCAGGCACAGGTATGTGTGTGGGCCTCATGGAAGACCAGGCTGCTCCAGGCCCCTCTGCCACCCATGGGATCCCACTGTGGCTGGACACTTCCCTTGCCTGCTTGTCCGTGGGATGGGGGGTGGGGGTAGGAAAGTGAGAAGCATGGTCCCCAGGGCACCTCAGGGCCCATGTGAGGCAGGGCTCGCTGTGTAGGCTACACATGGCCTTACTCCCAGGACCTCCCCATCCTCTGGCCTGAGGACTGTTGGTCACAGCTCACAGAGGAGGGCACAGCCTCAGGGACAGTGTCTGCATGGATGACTGACTGCCTCTCCCTCTTTATTCTCCACAGCCAGACCAGCCATTGATGAGGGGGCGATCTACACTATCAGAGGCAGCTGCCCAACCCCGGGGAGCCGCAAATGCAGGAGGGTCCAGAAGGACCTCATGAGACAGCATGTGGGCATCCTGCACAACATGCAGCAAACACTGGCACAGAAGGTCTGGGATGATGCCAAGTGGCGGAACCGCATTTGGGAGCAACTAGTGCGGCAGGGTGAAAACATGTGTGCCACCATCTGGGAAATGATGGCACACCCGGCTCCTGTCCCTGCTCCTGTCCCCCCCTGTCTATGTCCATGCCCCCCGCCCCCCAAACTATGCCTATGCCCCCTCCCCCTGCCCCCAAGCTATGCCTATACCCCCTCCTCCTGTCCCACTGCCATCCCTGACCCCACTCCAGCCCTCCCTCTGCCCACCCCTCTGTTGTCCCAGGCCCCACCCAACCCCAAGTTCACCGAGGTCCCCAGACCCAAGGTGACACTTCCAGCTGCACCACGCACAACTCCCAGGCCTAAGCCCTCCTCCTCCCTCCCCCATCCAGATTCCCAGCCCCCCATCTCCATCCAGGTTCTCAGCCCCCTTCTTCCCCAGTTATTTTTATTATAAAAAAATACAAAATGTTTTTGGTTCAAATCAAAACAGGTGTGTTTATTGAGAGTACAGGGAAGGGAGGGGTTGTGGTGGAAAAGGCATAGGGGGGCAAGGCACAGGCCCCTAGGGGGGAGGCCCTGGGGAGAGTTACTGGGGTCCTTGAGAGAAACTCTCCCTCAGGGCTTCCTGGATGTGTACCCCCAACTGATGGGTCTGGCGGATGGCAGCTGTCCGTGGCTGCTCGAAGGGCCTTCGTTCCCGGCCAGCCTCTGCCCCCCACTCTAGTAGGAAGGCCTCCCCCTTCCTCTCCATGATGTGGAGATCACCTCAGGGATGTTGTGCTCCCCCACATCGAGGTGGGTCAGGAGGCACCTGAACCACGCCTTCAGGTGTCCAAAGGTGCACTCGACCTGGACTTGTGCCCAGCTGAGGCGGGCATTGAATTGGTCCCTGCTGGGGTTCAGGTGGCCGGTGTATGGTTTCATGAGCCAAGGCATTAGTGGGGAGGCCGTGTCCCCGACAATGCACATTGGCATCTGCACGCCCCTCACGCAAAAGTCACACTGGGGGAAGAATGTGTCAGCCTCCAGCTTCTGGTAGAGTCTAGAATTTCTGAAAATAGGGTGTCGTGCGCCCTGCCTGACGACCCAACAAAAATGTCCGTGAACTGTCCACAGTGGTCGACGAGGGCCTGCAGCACCATCGAGAAATAGCCCTTGTGGTTGATGCATTGGGAGGTTCAACGGTGTGGAGTGCGGATCGGGATGTAGATTCCATCAATCACTCCCCTGCAGTTGGGGAACCCCAGGGTGGCAAATCCTGCAACAATTGGATCCTGGTCTCCCAGGTGGATGACCCTGCACAACAGGATGGAGTTGATAGTGCTCACAACCTGCAGAAGGAGACAAACAAACACACAATACAGAGAATGAGAAGGAGTGCCTGAGCTCTTGGGAGGTGCCTGTCCCCCTCCCCGCCCCTCCCCCTTGAAACACTCCAGGAGCCATCCCCTTTGAGGCCACCCTCCCAACAGGGCTGTGTGAGTGCGGGACAGCACAACCCCTGGGGACGGGGCTTCCCCCCACTCCCCAGCCCACCCCTGCATTCCCACCCCCCCTTTCCCTTGGGTCCCCCTTTCCAAGACTCCCCCCACCTCCTCCAGGGACTGCATCCCAAGAGTGCCTTATCTCCATGAGGCAGACCCCAACAGTGGACTTTCCCATGCCAAACTGGTTGCCCACCAACTGGTAGCTGTCTAGGCTGGCAAGCTTCCAGACGGCGATGGCAACCCGCTTCTCCAGGGGGATGGTGGGCTGCAGGTGGGTATCCCATTGATGCAGGGTGGGGGCAAGCCAGGCACACAGCTCTATGAAGGTGGCCTTCCACATGCGAAAGTTTTGGAACCACTGCTGGTTGTCCCACCACTCCATGACCAGTCGGTCCCACCAGTTGGAACTGGTATCCAGCCTCCAGAACTATCACTCCATTATGGGGTGCAGTTGTAATAGGGACTGATGATCAAACCCTCCAAGTGCCACTTGCTGAAGGAGGTTTTGACCTGTTGAAGGAGAAAATGAAAAACCTGGGCCATGTTGTGACAACAGAGGGGGTATCTCCTGAGCCAGAAAAGATACAGATCACCAGTATGTGCCCACCATAACACAAGATATCCAGAAATGCCTAGGGTTTGCTGAATGCCATAGACCTTGCCAAGTTGGCAACACCTCAGGGCCCCTTCAGTGCTTGAAGTCCACTTCGGTGAAGGCACCAACACTTGCCTACCCAGATCACACCCTCCCTTTCAAACTGGATGCAGCTATTGGTAACTACTGGCTCTTCTTTCTCAGAAGTAAGACAGGCTGGAGAGGGTGTTTGCATATGCCAGCTGCGAACTGAAACAGTCAGAACAGGCAATGAGCATTACAGCTCCACCCAGTGACTGTCACATGTTACAGCTGGGTGCAGCTCTGTGCGGGGTCTATAAGGGCATGTCTACACTGAGGAGTTATTTTGAAATAACTCCCCTTATTTTGAAATAACATGGCAAGCGTCCACACTACCAAGCCTGTTATTTCAAAATAATAACTCCTGCTTATGAAGAGGAATAAGCTTATTTTGAAATAGTTATTTCAGGAGTTATTATTTTGAAACAACTCATTTCAAAATAATCTGGTATTGTACTTACAGCCTAAGGGACCAGTGGTAGCAGGGCAGGGAATCAGTGTACAGGATTGCTGAAGAGAAGCACTTCCTGAGTCTGACCTGGAAAAGCTGCAAGTGCGTACTTGCTTGAACAGACAGTGACCTGGAGAGGGCACCCCAGGTGCCAGCCCAGAGCTCTGACTCCCATTTGGGCTTTCCCCAGGTCCCAAACATTTACTGAAGTTGCTCACTTTGAACTGTAACTGGTAAGTCTCTATGGGTATGCCTACACTGCAGAGTTTTTCCAGAAAAACGGCTGTTTTTCTGGAAAAACTACACTTACATCCACACTGCAATTGTGTTCTTTCGACAAAAAGTCAAAAGAATGCAGGGGTTTTTCCGACAGCGGTAAACCTCTTCCTATAATGACGAAGCCTTTTTCCGAAAGAGCTCTTCCCACACTCCTGTACCCTATCTCCACACAGAGAGATGAGTATTGAGGGAGCTTGGCAATGCAATCTCTGTTTACACTGCTCCCATTTTGCGCAAAAAAAATGTAAATGAGGCAAAGCGTGGAGTATTGCCGTGCCTCATTTGCATAATTAATGAGGCTCCATTTTTGCACAAGAGGCTTTTGCGCAGTAGATCTTGGAGCCTGACAGGTGATCCTGACAGGTTTGGCCAGGAAGCCATCAAATGCTGGCACTTCAGTTGCCCCTCTACCCACTGTCATGCTGCTCCTGCCCTCTGCCTTGGAGCTGCCCCCCTGGGAGCCTCCTGCTTTCTGTGCAGGGTGTGGGAGGGAGAAGGGGGGGCACTGACGTCAGGGTGTCCCTCCTCTCCCCACTCCTGTATCCTATCTCCACACAGAGAAAAGGGGAAGGAGGGAGCTTGGCAATGCAAATCTCTATCACTCTTACAAACACCAAAAAGGACTCCAAGGACTTATTAAGCCAAAAAAAAAAAAAATTAAAATAAAACAGCATTAAAGCAACATGTCCCCTTTAAGAGTGAGTGCAGGGATAGGAACAGGGGAGCGGTTGAGCACTAAGACCCAGGGGAATCATTGCTTCCCCTAGGTCTTTTGGCCGGCAGCCATTTTGTGCCAGCAGCCTTGGGGAACCAGGTAAGCATGGGGTCGGGGGGCCGGGGGTGTTGGGGGCCAGGTGTAGCCAGACATGAACCCCATCTTGTCCCCCCCCCCCGCCCCGAGAGCAAGAGAAAGGCAGTCAGCCTTTGATGCCCTGGGAACGCAGGTGTGCTGCCTGTCCCTGACTCTAATAAACAGAAACCAGACAGTAAATAGGCTAGCTGACGACCTGGGGGGCCTCCCGTCGCCCTGATGGCTAGTACCAGTAATTGACACGCCTGCACTGTCCCAGGAGAGGAATCTTCGCCCATCACATACCAGAGGTGCCCATTGTCTGCATTTTCCCAGGTGTGAATTATGCTTTGCACCCTTCGTGGGAAACTTGGCATTCAAAGCCATTTTTCCTAATTGGCCACTTGAGACCAGGAAGAAGCCTACGTGACCCAAGGGGTATAAAGAGGGGTTTAGTAGCCCACCCCATTTGAGCTCCAATCATCTATACCTGCTGGCAGGTATTGGTTGTCTCCCGAGGTCTGTGGGATGCCCAACCTCGCCCTACTTCTTCCCGAGGGATTGAAAGAAAGACGCTGGCCACGCCAAGTCTGGAACGCAGGGGTGAGAATATATACCTGCTAGGTGTCTATTTTGCATGCATTTAATAAGAGCTCAGAGAACCAAAAGGGTTTCATGGTACCTGTGAGTGACTTATTAGTGTAATTTCTGTCCTGTCCTTTGTAGTGGCTGTGTTATCTGTGACACAGTAGTAGCATTTAACAGCTAAGTTTACCCTGTAACAATAAAATAGTAACTGTTTAAGCTGTGACCTGACTCCTTCAGTTGCTGTAACAGAACCAAGCACAATTTTAAAAAGAACTCCAGCCGGTCATAAGGGACAGATATAGGGAGAGCTTGAGCGTTGGATCATGTCGCTTCCAGGGGACAGATCCGTTGCGGCATCTCTCAGCCTCCCCAGGCTGCCCGCTGCGAAGGGATTGTGTATCCTAGCAGTCAAAATCTGAGGTGTAATAAGCTCTCCCTGTAAACTCTGGGGTGTCTGTCGGCCTGTTGGCTGCCCGCCGCGAAAGGATCCCGATCCTAGCGGTAAAGGCATGGACGTTAAACTCCTCGGGGCGCCCGTCAGTCTCACCTAGACTGCCCACTGCGACGGAGCCTTGTGTCTCAGCAGTTGAAGACTCGGGTGTAACATACACACATGCACTGCCCTGACCACCGGCTGACACCAGGGGAGGGCTTGTGGGGGAGAGGCCGGGTGCTGAGTGTTTGTAGGGTTGCCAGGTACCTGGCATTTTCGCCTCCTGGCCAGGGAAAAATTCAGAAAATACCGGACATCTCAGGTGTCCGGTATTCTCTGATTTTTTTTTACCGGACAGGAGGCGAAAATACTGGACTGTCCGGGTGAATACCAGACTGTCCGGGTGAATACCGGACATGTGGCAACCCTACTCTCATCTCCTGACCCAGCACATACATGGGGGGTTGTTGTTACTTCTTTTACTGCTTGCGAAGTGTGGTATTTTGGGGGTTTGACCGGTCTGTGCATTTCATAATTTTCATTTCTTGCTTACGCTTAAATTTAATTCTTTGAGTAGTGAGTTCTAAAATGCCTAACCTGTGGTGGCTGGAGTCATTATCCCTATGGTAATTGCTGCTCCTGGAAGTGGCTGGCATGTCCCTACAGCTCCTGAGAAAGGCAGAGCAGGGGGTTTCCATATGCTGTCCTTGCCTGAAGACACCACTCCTGCAGCTCCCATTGATCAGTAACCGGGAACTGTGGCCAGAAGCCATGGGCTCAGTGCCTGTAGATGAGGGGCAGCACATGGCACCAAGGAGCCATTGCTGTACATGCCAGCTGCTTTCAGGAGTGGTGCAGGGCCAAGACAGAAGTAAGCCTGCCTTAACCCCACTGCTCCACCACCCGGAAGCCATCTCAGTTAAATGGCACCTAGCCAAAGCCTGTTTCCTGAACTCCTGTCCCAGCTCTGAACCCCTTCTTGTATCCAACCTACTGCCCCAGACATGAGTCCCCCTGCACCCAAACTCCTTCCTTGAACCCCCTCCTGGACCCCAATCCTCCACCCTGGGCTAAACCCAGAGGTCCTCCCACACTCTGGACCCTTTGGCCCAAGACCAGAGCCTGCACCCCTATCCCAGCCTAGTCAAAGTGAGTGAGGGTGGGGGAGGAAGAGGGTTGGAGTGAGCAGGTGAGGCCTTAGAGAAGGGGCAAGAAGGAAGCAGAGCAAGGGTATTTGGGTTAGAGGTAGATCTTACATTGCACTTAAATTGAAAAAAGTGATCTTGTGGTTAAAAAGGTTGGAGACCACTGCTGTAGAGGAAGATCATAGTAAAATATGTATGGATTTTGTTCTTGTTGTTGCTGAAGCACTGCTGGCTAAGAAGGGCTTGCAGGGTTTATTTTCAAAGTGTATTTAAAAAGTTGTCAGAGACATAGAGAGACTGGCTTGGGTGTGTCTTTTTATTGGTTGTATAAAAGTCAAACTAAACAAACAGGAAAGCATTCCAGGGGGCATTTTAAACATGGGCCGGTGGTGGTGGGGAATCTGAGAATATTTTGTTTCTCTTCAAATAAAAAATGTGTAAACTGATAGTTTGGCAAACCAATAATAGTTTTAAAGAGAGATTAAATCAATCTAGTTGAGCAGCTGGTAGAGGGCCTCCTACTCTCACAGATTCTGGGTTCTCTATAAAAAAAGGTTGAGAAACACTGGATTAAAGTACCCCTTTAAAAAAAAAAAATATAAGTACCCCCAGTACCTACAGTTTTCAGACACATGGGGTTTTTTTTTTTCTATCATTGCAACACATTTGTTTAAACAATTTAATTGTAGCCGGGCGGGCAAAGAAATTTTTGGGTGTAGAAAGTACAAAAATAATAAAGCGCTGTAAAACTTAAAACAAAAATTCAGTTTTCTCCAAATTTCAGTTGTGTTGATGTACCCCCCAGACTTCTCTTGAGTACCCCTAAGGGTACTCAGACCACTGGTTGAGAAACACTGCTCTAATCAGTAGCTTTCTGTAGCTCACTGCCCTGCAGCCAGTTGTGAAGCCTGTCAATAATGTTGAGCTGCAAGATGAATACAGAAAACATAATAAGCTACAAGATTAAATCCTTCCATAGTCAATTGGCTGAAACTTTTTCAAAGCCCATGTTCCCTGCTCTATCTCCTGCTGTGATAGAGAATCCTTATAGTTCTAAGAGTGGGTGACCCCTTTTCCAGAAGCAAAGGCACAGCTGTTATTGCTTTGTCTTTAAGAACCTCACTGACACTACAGACAAAGAGCATTCTGCTAAAACTAATATTACTATAAATAAATTAACATCTGCTTTAGGAGAGTTGCAGTACTGAAAATCCTTAATGTTTTAACACTCCTTTGTGTGCATTTTCGAAGTCAATCTCTGAATCATGTTACATTTATTCTGATATTTTAAATTACATCATGCAGAAATGATAATACATCTGGTCTTTAATCTAGAACAAGACCTCTTGGTCTTTTTCTCTATCAATAAAAGGCCAGCCTAAGGCATTTCAGTTGTACAGTAGGCTTTGTTAGAAGGATAAGGAGACCTGTGAGCCTGTAGATTTAGGATATCAGTTTTGTCCTGCATTTGGTAAGCAATGCTTTCCTGTACTAATTATCCAATGAGCAGTGCCCACAATGCTCTACATGCTGTACAATATCACAAAATGTACAGACAAATAAGATGGACAGGTGGTGATTGGCCACGCCTTGACAATTCAAAATATTAATGACACAATTTTTTACATATATATACATAAATTCCCGGTCATGTTGGTTTAGTTACTTGTATAACTGACAGTAGACTTTTTAGGATGCTATTTATACAAATCAAAATCTACAGAATTAAGGAAAATAAGTGGTTGATGTAGCCACTTTTTGTCCTTGTAACTCTACAACCCTGCATTTCACAACCATTACAGTAGTCTCTCTGTCAGTTAGGATTTAGTTGGATCAGTCACTTCAAGAAGAGTCACATCCAATAGTCATCATGACAAAGACAAAATCTTTGTCCCCTTTGTAGGTGTGTAATTATATTCAGCTAGTAGTATGAGTCACAGTGGTGCTATTCACCTTTTATCCAGATGTGGCTAAGCAATGGGAAAAAAAAGTCACAAACCTTATTTAGTCATTGGTTGAAGAGCTAGAACATGCTAAATCAATCATGATTCACCAATGGTGAATCACAAACCCAAGTTCCTGAGTATGACTGGTACACAGCTTCTCCAAACAGCCTATGTTGCAATGTTTTATTGCTTGATTTTCCACAGCTATTTTTAAGCTATTGAGTAACGGGTTTGGGGAAGGCAGTGTCCTAACATCACGTATAGTATTTCTTTTCCCCTTTATGTACCTTGTATCACCTCTCTGCTGTGATATAGATCAGAATCTTTTCGGGACTTTGAGATACATTTTATACAGAGTTGAATCTCTAATAGGAAGAGAATGACTCAATTTCTAAAGGAAAACATATTAAAATTATCTATCTATATGGATATATCACAGCTTATAACCCTTACAACAAGTGTGAATATTGTCAATAGCACTTTTAAAGACAAGACTTCAGGGGACCGGTGAGGGTTCCCCAAGTCCCAAGATTTTGTACATGTCACTATCACAAGTTTAAATACAAACTGTAAGGATATGTGCACATGCATGCAAACATGCCCACTCCCTTCTCTAGGAGGATATCCCCTTGTCTGTGGCATGATGCCCAAACACTCTGAAGAATACACAAGCTCCTTATAGTCTGGGAAACAAGTTATATATAGTCCCAGTCTCCTTCAAACTCTCTTTGAGTCTCTTGAATGATTTTTTGTGATGTGCACAGCCTACAGCCATTTTAGGTATCTTCTTTTCCTGTGAGGTGAGAAAATCCAACAAACTGGCACAGCCCCTGGACAACAATCCTTACAGCAAACCTTTCTGATCCTTGCACTGCAGTTCCATCACTGAGTTTTCCAGACTGACTCATCCTCCCTTAGCGTTCCCATTGGTTCCTCTCAAAGATTGACTCCTGGTGATTCCTGCTAAGTTGCTTTCCCGCAGTAGAAATCACTCAAATAGTTTCAGTTGCCTGCCACACCCAATTTCTGGCCAATCCAACTGAGTCATCCTGCCCAGATCTAGCAAGTCTGCGGGCACACAGTCTCCCAGAACAAATGCAAGAACTATATATCTTCTCCACTGCCTAACTCTACCCTTATTTAAACCCCTAGCTGTGGCATTGCAAACACCTGGATTACAGTCGCTCCAAAGAAATATTAGTTACTTTAGCAGCTAGAGAGGGTTGGTTGGTTTTGTTTGTCGAGCTAATATCATCAATGTTTGACAGTTATTTACCTTACTCTTTTATTAATAAAGCAAGTTGTTCAGGTTTTCTTACTGTGAAATGCCAAGTTCTTTTGGTGGAAAAGGTGATTTTCACCATGAGATCAAACGTCTCTAGAATGGCGCTAAGGTTGAAAATAGTTAAATAAGTAAAATATTACATTCCAGGATGCAGTCCAGACCATTGAGGGGCTGTGTCAATTAATTGTAACGGTATGGAAAGTGTGAAGAGTGTTTCATTCTGTTATTAAATCTGGACAAAAGAAAAGACTGACAGATGCTAAATTTCTTAAATGACCCTATTTGTAATTAGTTTTTAACTCTTACAATATGTAATAGATTTACTTTTAAATTCTTGGCAAGTAAGCACTGTAAATTTGGGTGGGATGGTGGTTTTTTCATAACATAACAAAGAGGTTGAATCCCTGCTTTCAGTGCAAAATTAAACTCAACCTTTACTATGGAGTCACAACCAGTATTCATCCATAATGCATAGTAACATACTTCTTTTCCTCTTTAAAATTATAAGGCTTGTAAAAGGTTCTGTTGGCCTATTTAACTTCCTAAATGGCTGGTGAAAAGTGCTGGATTAACACCCCCAGAGAATGAAGTCTTCTCTCTATACAAAAAGAACAGGCACAGCACAGAAATAGGGACTCCCTCATGCTGCCTGCCAGCCCAGTGTGCCTCAGCTGTAACCTAATATGGCAGCTCTCATGACAAAAGAACAGTTTAATTTCCATACTTATTCAGTCTTTGGCCTCTCTGTTGAAATTGCCAGAGTGTTTAACATTTAGTACCAGCTATAGCAGTGACTTTTGTGATCTACTCAGTAATAATTGGACTCAAATTACAAGCTCATTTCAAACAGGCCACCCATCTGGACTGCATCTAAACAAAAGAGGAGATGAATATCCTATTTCTAATGCTCTAAGCTCTCTTCTTCCTTTGGATGGCTTTTATTGATTCACCAAACTTCTTTCCCAAATATATTCATAAAGTAATGCCTCTGAGTGCAGTAAGCCAATAGATAGTCCCTCTTCAACAGGGGACAGTGTTATTTTTAACTAACAAAATATTAGCATTGCACTAATACCTTAAGACGGTGTTTATCAGACAGTCACAGTGCACTGGTAATTACCACACCATGAAGTTCAGCAAGTTCTAGCATGCCTGTTTGTGGCTACCTTCAAAAACAAAATACTTGCTAAGGGTGTGTACGGGCTCTGCTGTTTGTCCCTTTTTTCTTGTTAGGAGTCCTAATATATGATTTTCCTTGGTTTTAGGCAGTTAATGAACATGTGTTAGAACATATCATGTAAACCTATTTCATACCCGTGTAACCCCTCCTGTTCACTAGCCCAGTATGAGGTTATTCAGCATAGGTTTGCTGACCATCTGTCCTGATTTTTCTGGGACAGTCCCGATTTTTAATGTCCTGTCCTGGTGCCCCATGCAGCCCTATCCCCAAGTTCAGTAGAGAACTCACTCCACCTCTCTGCCTTCAGAGGGTCCCTTATCCTGCCTTTCTAACATGGGAACCAGGTCCATCCCTGGGGCTGCCTGTGTTGCCTGTCCGGCTGCTCCCAGGGTGGGCAGAACACACATCCCTATCTTGGCACCAACCCACTTGCCCAGAAGTAAACCGCAAAGGATACTTCTCAATAGTGCTGCAAGCGCTGGTGGATCACAAGGGCCATTTCACCAACATCAACGTGGGATGGTCAGGAAAGGTGCATGACACATGTATCTTTAGGAACTTCTACCTCTTCCGAAAGATGCAAGCTGGAATTTTCTTCCCACACCAGAAAACTGCCATCACAGGCATTGAAATTCCAATAGCAATCCTTGGAGGTCCAGCCTACCCCTTGCCTCCATGAAGTCGTACATGGGGAGCCTGGACTGCAGTAAGGAGCAGTTCAACTGCAGGCTAAGCAAGTGCAGAATGGTGGTAGAATGTGCATTTGGGTGATTAAAGGGAAGGTTTTGCAGTCTACTGAATAGGTTAGACCTCAATGAAGGCAACATTCCCATTGTGCTGGAAGCCTGATGTGTGCTCCATAATATTTGTGAGAGCAGAGAGAAAGTTATGTGGCAGGGTGGGGGGTCGAGGCACAGCACCTAGCCTGTAATTAAGAGCAGTCAGACACCAGGGCAATAAGGAGAGCACAGTGAGGAGCACTGTAAATCAGAGAGGCTTTGGAAAACAGCTTTATGAATGGCTAGACAGCAATTTGAGAGTCATGCATGTTGCTCTTAATGAGATGCCCCTGCACTAAGTGTGCTTGCCTGTAAATCCCCTCCCCTCCAACACTGTTGTTCAGAAATCATGTGTTTTTAGTTAGAGGACATAGCAGGGACAGAAAAGGAGTTCAGGCTGAGAGCTTCGGCGGGGTGAGGGGGTGATCACGGGTGTGCGAAGGACAGCCTTTTGCTTTGGGGTGCATCCCTGAGGGTTGAGTGTGAGGCTGCCCTTGACTCCCCCCGTCTGTCACGTTCTAGGACCCCTGCAAGAGGAGGCTATAGAACTCAATGAGGAGGGAATGTGGGTCTACAAGGACTGCAGGGGGTGCTTGCACAGGCAGCTGTCTTAGAAGGCTACCATGTGGTTCATCACATCCACCGTGGTCTTCAAGACTTTCTCCTGGTTCTTCACTTTCAGCTCCTTGCATGCTCGCCTGTCCTCATGCTCCACTCACATCTCCAGCAGCAACCTATTCCTCCACTCGCTTAATCGCTCCCTGTCCAAGTGGGCGAATTGCAATTGCTCCTTGAACATGTCATCCCTAGTATGGGCTGATTTGTGTTAGCCAGACAAAGCTGCTGCACCCACTGTAATGAAAAGTGAAGGGCAGACTTTACAGGAGCTACATTGTCAAGCATAAAACGTAATGTCTTAACATAAAAGGAAGGTCTGTCTAAAGACAATAGGGGTGTGTTATGTACAAGGCCACATTTATGATTTTAAGCGCCTGCAGATAAACCACAGAGTTCTTAGGGAAGCAGCTGGATTCAGTTTGGTGGCAGGCATGGTAAGGGACAGGTCAAGGCTTCAGCTTGCGAGAGGGATGGGGTCTGGACATGGTGGCAAGACAGGGCAGGGCAGTGTCTCATGCCATGCCCGTGTGTTCGGCAAACTCCCCCCCTGTTTTTGCTGGGAGAGTGCAACTTTCCCTTCCTGCATGAGCATGCGGGCAGGTGGGGGAAGGGGGCCTAGGCGTGGTGGCAGGACTGGGGCTCAAGTCATGCTTCATTGGGGATGAGCAAATGGAGGTTTATTGCTGAGACATCAGCTAATAGCTTTCCCAGCTTCATCCAGGTTGCCATGCGCGATATCAGTCTTCTCCGAATCACATAGCGTAGTAGGGAACAGATGCTGACTGAATACGCTGTGCTGCAATGCTTTGTGCTACAATGACGCCTGGCTTGGTGTGGAAAGGTCCTTCTGTGGAGGGCAGAATAACGCCGGCCTCCCCAGAAACCTTCTGAGAAGGATTAAAGAGTTGTTCTATGAGAGCTTTATGGAGATGAGCTGGGAGGATTCCCCCTCCATCTCCAGATATGTTAACAAACTGCTCTGGGGAGCCTCTGCTGTGGCACAGTGGTAATCACAGATCACACCCAATTGCCTTAACCCACTTGTAGCATGATGCTAAGTTCCCTCCCAGCTGACGTCTCCAAAGTTATAAAAAGGTCTTGTCTGTCGGTGACATCGGATACCCCACTTGCCTGCTGACCATTCTCCTCCTCTTTCTCGTCCATGCTGTTCTCCACACTGCTGCCCAAGACTACCAGAAGAGTGTCTTGGGAGGAATCCCTGTACTGGTTAGGGAAGCTGGTCGTGTCCTCTCCTAGGATCATATACAGCTAGCTGCTCATGGAAGCAGCAAGTTTGCAGTGATGATCCAGACCATTCATTTGCCTCCTTTGTCTTCTGGTACAACTGCCCAATCTCCTTTGTTTTCATGCAGCACTTCTGGGTGCCTTCCATGCCCTTTGCAATCTTAGCATAGATATCTGTATTTCTTTTGATGTTTCATAGATCTGTGAGAACAAATTCCTGCTAGGGCTCTTGTACATTTCAAAAGAGGAATGGGGAACTCCGTGTGCAGCCTGGGGCCAGTGGGAAGTCCCGCTGACTCAGGGCTGCACGCAGGTGTGCCAGCTTTAAAATGTACAAGACTCCCCAGTGGGGGCTCTTGTGCATTTCAAATTGGAAGTGCCCTCATGGAGCCTGGGGCCAGTGAGGGACTCAGAGTCCTCTGGGCTCCATGGGGTGCTGCTGCTTTGAAATGCTATGCAGAGCCTGAGGTCAACTTCCTAGCTGACCCTGGGTTCTGCGTGGCATTTCCCCGGAATCCAGGGTCAGCTGGGGACTCCCCAGCTGATCCCAGGTTCCGTGGAAAAGGAGCCCAGGGTTAAGCTGGGGAGTCCCCAGCTGGCCCAGGGCTCCATGCGGCACTGCCGCTTTGAAACGCCGTAGCAGCATCAGCGTTTCAAAGCAGCGCCACACGGAGCTGACCCCAGGCTCTATGCGGTGCTGCCCCTTAAAGGGTCTGAAGAGAGGTGTCCTACTGCTCAGGACCACTGAACTATGGGCTCCGTCGACGGAGCCATGTAAAGTAGTTTACTCGACATAGTCAATGAAGCGGGGATTTAAATAATCCCCGCTTCATGAAAATAAAAATGGCCGCCACACTGTGCCGACAATCAGCTGATCCAGCACAGCGCAGCAGTCTAGACGTGGCGCGGTCGATAAGGGAAGCCTTTGTCGACCGCTCCAGTAAACCTTGTTTCACGAGGCATACCGGAGCGGTTGACAAAGGCTTCTCTTGTCGACTGCGCAGCGTCTAGACTGCTGCGCTGTGCCGGATCAGCTGATTGTCAGCACAGCGTGGCGGCCATTTTTACTTTAATGAAGCGGGGATTATTTAAATCCCCACTTCATTGACTGTGTCGAGTAAACTTTTTTACATGGCTCCATCGACGGAGCCATGTAGTCTAGACACACCCTAGCATGTTTAGAGATGAGGTACCTTCAATCTCTCCTGTTGAAGCTGTTCCACTTTGGATTACATAATGAAAGAATGACTGAGCCAAAGAGAGAGATAGAGCTAGAGAGAGAATAGCTGTAGTTTGATGCTTAGAACACCTACTGTGTATTCTAGTGAGTCTCTACTCATTTATCCCCAGTGAGACAGCTTCAGCAGGAGAGCTCAAAGAAGCCCACATTAGACTATCCTGTAGTACCTGAGAGGTCAGAAACCCCTGTTCAAATCCTTCATTTCTCCACCTGTGGCAGAAAAGGGGGAAATGAACCTGGGGCAACCACATCCCAGACAAGAGTTCTAACCACTAGGCTAAAAGTTATAAGGTGAATGGCTCCTTCCCCTTTGGCTGTTCTTTGTGGAATGAGGCTGGCACCTAGCTCCTTCTCAGAAGAAACTGCTATGAGAGACCTGACATAGGTGGTCTGGCCTACCCAGCATAGCTGGCTGAGGATTGCTCACCAGGGACAGGAGTCACCAGTCAGGAGCTGGCAGAATCATGGGCCAGGTCCTATAAACAAGAGTCAGGGTCAGAGTCAGGCTGGGGTCAAAGACCAGAAGCCATACCAAGTTAGAAGCGAGCAGTCAGACCAGAACCAGAGGCCAGAAGCAGCACTGAGCTGGAGGCAGGAGGCAGAGTCCAAGTCAGTCTGGTGCTAGGGATCAGCAATCAGGAGGTGAGGCAAAGTCTGGCAATGCAGCAGACCGAGGTTGGTGTGATTTCCCAGACAACTTTCTAGGGCAACCCCTGGAATTAAGAAGGGGCAGTTGGCTAGTCAGAAAAGACACAGGGTACATTCACTCTGGGTCTCATGGTTGGCACTTCCTGCAGTGCCTACACTCCACTATACTCCCTGGATGTGCCAGTACACGCCCTCCTGATGGCACTGTAGGAATATCAGTTACCTAAGGCTCTACAGGCCAGAGTTCTAGGTCCTGGGTCTTTATAACAGCATCTTGCTCCAGGAGGAAAAGTTCCTATCTGTGGACTACTGAGACAGATAGGTGACTCCTCACAGCTTAGACTCAAAGAGATGATGTGGCAGAAGACACCCATCTTGTCAACATGTCCCATTGGCAAGTTTAAGTGGGAGCCATCTAGCTTGAGTCTTTGTGGATCCCATTCTACAGAAGCTGTATTTCCTTATTAATTAGATTAGGCACCTAACTCAGGCTTTGTGGATCACAATATTATTCCTGAGAATTTTCTAAACATTTAGGCTATGTCTATACTGAATGCTTATTTTGAAATAACTCCTGTTATTTCACAATAACAGAGTGCATGTTTACACAGTAAGCCCATTATTTTGAAATAACAGGCTTCTTACTCTAATTTCTGTAACCCTCATTTCACAAGGAGTGAAGGAAGAGTGATCTTCCTTCGATTTCCTGCTGTGTAGACAGCGCCAAAAGCCAAGTTAAGGTACTTTGACTTCAGCTACGTAATTAACGTAGCTGAAGTTGCATATCTTAACTCAATGTTAGCCCGCAGTGTAGACATACCCTTAGGCTATACAGAGCCAAGGCAGTATAAGAACGGTCTTGTAATCAAAGCGGTGCTCAGAACACAAAATGGAGTTTGGTAGTTTGATATCCAGAAAGTCTGCAATATCAAACAGAATTCATAGTAGTGTGCCATCAGCAGCAGTCCAAGTGGCACTGTCCCAGCAAAGCTGTGAAATGCTCTGGTCTTTCCCAAGTAAGTAAGGTGAGCAGGATTTGAGCAGAACTGTGAGTCAGTGTCTACCTCAAACTCCATGGGGTGCCTCATTCTGCTAATACGTCTGTAATTCTGAGAAATGCAATCAATCCATTGTTTTGAATGTTCATTTCCTTAATGAGTTTTTCCTTTCCTGGAATTAAATGATATTCTGTTGAGGTTTTTTTCTATTTTTAATCATGTTTAACATGCTGATTTTTCTACTGTTTCTGGCAACTTCTTTATTTCCTTTATCCTAATTTATTTTTAGTTTTCCTTATGTAAGTGCTGTATTGAATTTCCGAGGAAATTATATCTGTACTATACATTTCTATAGGATGGCTTTAAAACCTTTTGAAAGGTTACCCTTCTCTATTAAACTGCATAGGACAGAGCAGTGTTTCTCAACCAGTGGTACGAGTACCCTTAGGGGTACTCAAGAGAAGTCTGCGAGGTACATCAACACAACTGAAATTTGGAGAAAACTGATTTTTTTAAAAGTTTTATAAAGCTTTATTATTTTTGTTCTTTTTACACCCAAAAAATTTGTCATCCGCCTGGCTACAATTAAGTTGTTTAAACAAATGGGTTGCAATGGTAGAAAAAAACTGTGTGTTTCTGAAAACTGTAGGTACTGGGGGGATATAGATATAGGTATATATATAGATATATATATAGATATAGATATATATTTTAAAGGGGTACATATATATATAAATTTTTTTAAAGGGGTACTTTATTAAAAAAAGGTTGAGAAACACTGGGCTAGAATAAATTCTACAGAACATTATGTCCTTCCCTATTTAATTTATGAAACTCTTTGATAAAATGAATGTATTGTATAAGAAGTTCAGTACAATAACAAATCAAAAAGAGAAATACGAGTAATATAAAAATGGATAAATAGATATGCTTATTTTGCCAAAAGTATAAAGACCCCACAATTATTTGGAGATTCATTTAAAAACAACAAATTATAAATTGCATGATTTGTCCATTCAAAATATTTGTTACATGCACCACTTCTAGGATGATAAGTGACGACCATTAAACAGGACACAACATCACTAAATAATAGTTTAGGAAACAAAGTGAACACTATATCTAGCTGAAAATGATAAGGGGAAATTAAGCAGGCAGAATGTATGTGTCACCCAAATTGGAATTTGGCCTGAGCAACCATTGAAATGCTTACTCTAATAAAAAAAGCCAGAGGTCTTTAAGAACCAAGAGTGGTCAGCACGGTTGTTATATGTTTCATTATTATTATTTAATATTTGTTTACAGAAGTGCCCACAGTTTATAAAGAGGTGGCATCTTCGGAAGCACAGTGCCCACTAGCCTCTGACGAGGGCAATGGCTTACAAATGACTTGGAGAGATGACTACCTAAGAATGGATCTATGTTCTTGAGATAAGCTTGACTCCAGCATATTGTATATAGAAATATCAGGATTTTGGGAGTATTACAGAGGGCAGGACCTCCTTTCTCTTCAGTTCTTTCAACTATAATAGAGGAATTCCTTTACAAGAGATGGAAGAAGCAAAAGAGTGTGCATCCATACACATGGGCAGACATCTTGAAAAACTATAGTTACTATGGTAAATAACTGGTGTTTTTTCTCCTTTAAGATTTCCCCAATTTCTCCCACTCTTGGGAGATGAGCAAACAAGCAATAATGCTCAAGAAGATGGCTCTGGTGAGTATTAAAGATGACTGCAAGACAGTGCCATCAACTTAGTTACTTAATCTAGAGGTTGAGTCAAGGGAGTAATGCTACAAAAAGAGCATACAGCTCTATGTCATACTTTTGCATATCTCAATGATGGAGATGGTGTGAAGGCATGTTGTGAAAGTGATCATGAATTGAACTAAGATGTGCTAGGTCAAAGGGCTTGTCTGCACTAGAAAGGACTTACTGGTACTGCTATACCAGCAAAGCCCCTAGTAGAGACATGGCTTATGCCAGCAAAAGAGTTATTTTGCTGGAAATAGCTATACGGTTTCCAGGAAAAAAATCTGCTATACTGACAAAAGAGCTCTTTTGCCGGGATAGCTGTGTACTGCAGGCTCTTTGCTGTTATAAGAGGGTTATAATAAAGAAACACACCCCAACCAACATTATTACATCAGCAAAAGTTTCTTGTGACTTTGGAAAATGGGATTTAGGTTCTTAAATTACTTAGCTGCTTTTGAAGATTTTATCTTTGTCATATATTGATAATTACTTAAAAGTCTTTGGGTATCTAAAGTATAGAACATCCACCTGGATGTAAATGTGGCTCAGTAGAAAAATAAAGATCAATTCATGGCCTGATTAAAATGGAAATTCATTATAACTTTACATGGGACTCTGGGGTGAGGACTGAGACTATGGCAGCCCTTCCGTGCCAGCTACTAGACGTTAACTCACATCAGGTCTGACACACTCAACTACCCAACTAAACTGCTGTCATAACAGGTATTTAAAAGGTGTCACGTGTACACTGGTGACAAGCCAGTCCCCAAAATTACTCTTGGATGTACATAAGGGCTGTGTACCAGCAGTTATCTGCATGTGTTGGAAATATGGTCTCATACTGTGTTTGGAAGGCAGTGTGTACACCAAGCCTGACAAAACCTATCCATAGGCATGTGAATTTCCCTGTCTGACTGGCCTCACTGCAGGCAGAGGACAATGAAAGTACATTTACATATAAGGTAAGCAAAGCCATCAAGCTAACAAACAAAGGTAGGAGCTGAGCCCTGGTCTACACAAGGGAGTTATTTTGAAATAACCAGTAGAGCGTGTTTAAAATAACACTACCAAGCCTGTTATTTTAAAATAAGGGGCTGGTTATTTTGAAATAATAACTCTTGCTTTCCTTGGGGAATAAGCTTATTTTGAAATAGTCATTTTGGGAGTTATTATTTCATTTCAAAATAATTTCCTAGTGTAGACATGTGGTTAGTGAGCTTCCTAGGGGATGGTACATCTACACTGCATGCTTATTTTGAAATAAGCTATTCCAGAATATTATTCTGAAATAGCTTATTTCGAAATAGCATGTCTACACTGCAGGGAAACCTCAGAATTGGTGCAAGGCAAGCTTCCCTAATGTAGATGTCCTATCTTGATTTAGAGCCCCAGGAGGCACTGGGGAGGAATAACTTAGAATGGTGCTGGTGAGGGGTATTTCAAAATAGCAGAGCATCTTCACACGCCTTATTTCAAAATAGCTATTTCGGAACAGGCGTTATTCCTCATAGAATGAGGTTTACAGATTTCAGAATAAGCTGTCCATTATTTCAAAATTATTTCAAAATAACAGAATGGCTGTGTAGACGCTCCCAATTTTATTTCAAAATAACGCTAGTTATCTCAAGTAATGGTGTAGTGTAGATGCACGTGAAGTCTGCACTGCAGGATTCCTTCCTGGCTCTTAAAGCACAGACAGTGGACTTTGGGTAATATAAGGGAAGCAAAAAGATATTTGTGTTATTCAGCACTTATGGGATATAGGGTACAGCAACCAATGAGCCTATAAAAGTTGGATCCCTTCACCCAAAGGGCTAGAGATGCAAGTAACTCCTTTGAGTAAGGACAATGCTCAAGCAAAGAGTTGCTAAAATTAATTTTAGTTCCTAGAACGCATGTTTTATTTTGTTTATCACCATATTGGTCTCTTTTTCTCTTGCTTCGTATCATAAATCTCTGTTTTGTTAATAAACGTATTCTGGTGCTACTAGAAAAATATCTCAGTGCTTTATATTAAAATGAAGTGTGTTGTGTAAAACCTCCACCCAATCCAGTATAATGTGGATGTAAGACATATAACTTTCTCGTATTGCAAGTCACATAACTCTCTGTTGTTGGAAATCATGTAACTCTTAAGTTATTGTAAGTCAGATAATGTTTTAAGTTCTGCAACCTCTTGTAAGCTTTGTAACTTCCAGTTATTGCTTGTACAACCTTTAAACTTTGTAACATTCCATCATGTGACAAGGGAGTGTGTGGGTGTGTGTAAGTGATAAGAGTATGAGTAGGAGAATGTCTGTGCCTGGGAGTGGGCTGTGCCCACGAAAGCTCATGATACCATCTACATGTTTTGTTAGTCTATAAAGTGCTACCCGACTGTTTGTTGTTTTTTAAGTTTATCCTGTACAGACTAACTCGGCTACCCTCTCAAGCTTTTGGACAAAAAAAGAACTCAGTGTACATGACAAGGGCCACCCAGCTCAATAAAGAGAGGCGAGCACACAGATCATGAGTTGTACGATCAGCTCACCGTCCCAGATTCATGACTTCAGGCAGACATACTGGACCCACATGCTTTGGCTCCTTTTGCTGTCTCTGTGCAACTCCTCACCTGCGTAAGTGTATGAGTGTATGAATGAATGTGTGTGTGTGAAGAAGTTCCATTCCCTTTTCACTTGATCCAACAGCGGCATTTAATAAATCAGTACAAGTGTAACCCTGGGTTGGTCTTTGGTGAAAATAGGGTAACAAAAGTGTGAGTCTTCAGCTAACTTAACAGGTTAGTTTATACACTGTCTCTTTGAAGGCAGCAAATGGAATAATTCTGTGCGTGTCACAGTGAGAGGGACTGGACACTGCAGAGAGATGTCTCTGGAAAATTTGGGAACTGGGCAAAGTTAATCCTGGCAGAGTCTCAAAAAGTTTAACTAGTGTGGCAAGGAGCAACAATCACATTGCTAACAGTGGCCCAGAGCTGTGAGTATCCTGAACAGAAAATCACAAAATACAGGCCCTTTTTATCCTCATGGAACTATGCATAGAACAGCTATTAGACCTGACTCTCCCTCACTCTCTGGGCTGATGCTATGATTCTGAGAAACATTCTCTTTACAGAGATGATACCGAGAACAGGCTGACAATGATTTGAAAGGAAACCTCATGAGTTTTGTAAGAACACGATTCAGCAGTGGTGATCCATGCATGACAGAATTCATAGGAACATGCAGCAATCCTGCCAGAAAGGTACTGTAGATAAAAACAATTGATCTGTGCGTCAGTAAGTGGAAAGATGAGGCAGCTTAGTCGGTTCCCATTGCTCAGTACAGTTTTACTGTTCCTTAAAGTAGCAAATAGTCTTGCTTTCCAGAAAAATCTTTTGGATCTCAGCAGTACACTCTCAGTGCAGAGTTTCAGAGCAAACTAGGGCTTCAGGTTTACAGAGCAAAGCTGTCAACCTTCCAGGTATCTGATCCAGGTAGAGAATTGTGCCTTGAATAACCTTGAGATGAGATCCAGTAAACTGAGAAGCAGGACTCCCAGGCTGATACGAGTTATAAGAGATTAGCTAACTAAAATGGATGAGCCTACGTCTGGTAATGAAGAGACTGTCTGACTTTCTGGATGACCATTTAGGGCAATGGGAGAGTAGCAATTTCTGATGGACTTCTTAGGTGACAGAAGCTGTAATGTTGATTGATTGATTGATTGATTTGGCTTGTGATTATTTAGAAAATAAACAGAAATTTTTGCAGCCCGGTTGGGTTGCCTCCTCCAGCATAACCTTCCAGTCTCCTATCTGACCAACACGGGGAAGGGATGTTGAAGGAGGCAGCACAATTGCACCTGTTCTAAGTACTGACTATATGCCTACCCTGATCAGGTTGTGAGGTCTGTTGAGATCACAGCCCAAGTTGTTATGGCTGGAGACAGTCCAACTAGGCAGAAACGAACAGTCCAAAAAGAGAAACTGAAGCAGGCTGGCTGTAGTGTAACCCTAGGCCACAAGAAGGCACACAGCCAGCCCACTACAATCAAAAACATATTCATTTGTTCTGAGCTCCAGAAGGAGATATGAGGCAGGCTAGTTGAACATCACTGGGTAAAGATAAGAAGGGGAAAAAGCAGGGGTGACATCATCGTAGAGGTTCTTACACCAACATAGATTCAGCTGTTCCTGCAGGTGGTTTTATTATGCCAACAAAGGGTTCTCTCCCATCACCATAGAGTATCAGTAGAATAAGGCCCTACCATTAGTTAAACATTGGCTTCAGCCCTGACCTCTCAGTCGCCACCCTAAGACCCACCTGATGAATTACTCAGTGGCATCTATTTTCAGTCAGATGGATGTCACACTGGGAGAACATCTTGTAAGCCAAAGCAACAACTCTTATCCTCAGGGCCTTTATAGAATCAGTGCTCAATTACACCACCACCACTCTGGCCACAGAATTTTCCACCAGCCTGTTTTACAAAGACAATCCCAGATAACATGAAGAAATGGAGCTGGATGGCGGGAATTGAGGATTTGCGAGGCTTGCAAAGCTGATGGCCAACAGCAGGATGATAGAGCTGTTGGAACATTGACATACAACCTATTTTTTTCATGAAAAACTTTTGTTGAATGGAGTGGATGTGAAAATTAAACTGACGTGCAGTTAAAGGATGCCTTCTGCTTAATGGGCGATGTGGTTGAAGGTTTTAAACTGCACATTGTATGAAGAAATCATAGGTGTCCCTGGTTGTCCAGAGGCCTTCCTTACCATTAATGCTAAATATGTCGTGAAGTATGTGGGAATAAAAGTGTTTACAATCTCTGCAGGCAGTAGGATTGTAACCAGGAGAACATATTCTTGGAACAGTTACCCAATATGCTTGTCCTTGGGCTTGTGGATAAAGATACTTTTAGCTGAAGTTACACTAAAACTCCCTTTCATGTTAAACATTACAATATGAATTTTGTGGCCTTGTTTGTGGATGGCGAACAGACACCAAACAAGCCTCTGCAATAAGACTTTGAGGCTGGATGCCGCATGAGAGAGTACATGAATCTGGTACAGAAGTCTGGTACACCTGTGACAAGTCTTTCTCTATTAATCAGCCATGAGGCATTTGCACAGGGTTACATCTTGTTTGCCTTTAATCTGTCTCAAAACCAGAAATGCATCGATTGCTATTCCCTGATTAAAACCAGGAAAATGAGAGTGGAAATATGTCTTGAGAACACTTTTGATGGTTACCATCAATATGATCATATATGGGGTTCTTGACAATGTCATAGGGTATGTCTACACTGCCACCCTAGTTCGAACTAGGGTGGCTAATGTAGGCATTCGAACTTGCAAATGAAGCCCAGGATTTAAATATCCCGGGCTTTATTTGCATGTTCCCGGGCGCCGCCATTTTTAAATGCCCCATAGTTCGAACTCCCTACACGCGGCATGGACTAGGTAGTTCGAATTAAAGCTCCTAATTTGAACTACCATTACTCCTCATTGCAGGAGGAGTAACGGTAGTTCGAATTAGGAGCTTAATTCGAACTACCTAGTCCGTGCCGCGTGTAGCCATGGGCAGGGAGTTCGAACTACGGGGCATTTAAAAATGGCGGCGCCTGGGAACATGCAAATAAAGCCCGGGATATTTAAATCCCGGGCTTCATTTGCAAGTTCGAATGCCTACATTAGCCACCCTAGTTCGAACTAGGGTGGCAGTGTAGACATACCCATAGGGATAAATCAGAGGAGAAACATTCTGTTTGACTACATGTGAATATGGACACTATGCAGCTCTCCCATGTCTTATCGGCGGACCTTTACACAAAAGAGAATTTTGTAGATGTGTTCTCTTTTAGTTGGCCCCATGGAGGCAAGTTGTCTCAAAGACACCTGTGTGTGGTGGTCAACAAACAGCTGCATAACCAACTCACCGTGTATTTGGTGGGGCATAACCACAGTTGTGTCACTCATAGAGGCATCCCTGGAACGGTGTATGGTTTCCTAGAAGCACAATAACATTTTAAAGCAAAAATGCCATCGACATTGTGTTTTACACTAGACAATTACAAGACCCTCACTCCATTACCTGCAGCTATCACTGCATGTTTTTCTTACATCTCTATAGCAAGGGTTTACCTTTTGAGCAGACTTTAAAACAGCAGTCTAATGATTTAGTGCAGAACAACCAGGTGATGATTAATTTTATAGAAAATACACAGTGTACATTCTTGTGGATGTCATGCCTTGCTCAAAACATGTTACAATAAACCCAGACATGTATCTTGAAACCACTTCCAATAGCCATGTTGCTCAGTAAAGCACCCAGGTGAAGATAAATGACGTTTGGTGGAGATTTGTTCTTTTTAAAAAAAAAAAAAAAAAGAAAAAGAAAAACAATGTCCAAGTCAGAAAAAGTACACATAGATATTAATTTTTCTGAAAAGTATAGAAGCATTTTATTTAAAGCAAAACATTTCCAGTTTTAAAATAATTTCTCAGAGCATGAAAAACAAACATTACACAGCGAGTCAGTCACGCCTTTTAGCCAATTTTCATTTTTTTTAGCACGCAGAAAAAAAATCTGCGTTTCTTGATCAACCCCAGGTGTTCCAAAAGATCTCTGTTGGCCATGTTGGCCGTGATGGAAGATGGCATGTTCTATTCTGCCATGACATTTACAAACACATCCTTTCCTTTATCCACATCTTTCTGCCTCACAGCTGTTAGATACCTTTGAAACACAGCGCTATAAAGTTTAGCCTTTTCATATTCAGCTAACTTATTCCTTGGAAGAACAGATTTCATTTAAGCATCTAGTAAGCAATTTATAGTCATTCTGATATTTTCCTCTGCCAGAGAGAGCAATTAAGGGCTCCAAATGGCAGCTGAGTATCAGGTATAGTTTTTTTCTGCATACTCCATTATCGATTAGTCAAAAGCACCATTATCAGAGGGAATGCAAAAAATACCAGAGGTCCAATAAACCCTCCAGATTGCTTCACCAGATCCTTTTTTCTTTTAAGGGGGACCCCTTTATTCCACAAAGTTTTATAAATGTCTGTCTCTTTTTCAGCATTCACACTTGATTCTCTGTCAAAGGTATGTTTCCTTTTCAGGTATTAAAATGATGTTTCTGAGATGGTTGCTACTAAATTGTCAGAGGCCGAACAAAGTATAGCCTTCCTTTGTTGTAACAATGATTTACTACATACCGTAATTTTAAAAGGCCCAGGTTTCACTTCATGTAACTAGATATGTTTTTGGTCAGCAAGTTCCCTCTAATTATCCCACTCGTGTGTGGAATGAATCTTGTTACATGCAGCAATATGGAGGTTCTGTGTGGTGAGGGTGCAGCAATATGGAGGCAAGTGTGGGAGGGAGCTCAAGGCTGGGGCAGAGGGGTGGGAGGATGAGGGTTCTGACAGGGGTGAGGGTTCTGGGGTAGGGTAGAGGGGAGGGGTAGAGGAGAGAGCTCAGGGCTGGAGCAGAGGGCTGGAGCGTGGCGGGAGAGGGCTTTGGTTGATAACAAAAATATGAAATTGATTACATTTACCAGAAACTATAAACTGTTAGCCCCAGTTCCAGAATGTGTGTTACCTTTCCTTTTCCCAACTCTTCTCAATCCCTTGGACGCTGTCATTCACCCTATTCTTTCTGTTCAGGTTGCTTTCCGCAAAAGTCAAGAGTAATTTTCTCTTCTTAATTCTATTGCCTTGAGTGTTGTATCTCTCGCCTTTTCCTTATGCTTTCAGACAACAGTTGTTTGTTTTGTTTTGTGTTTTCTCTTACATGCCCACATTTTTGTCATTGCCTTTTTGAAGCTCTACTTCTTAAGGTGGATAAAAATCACAATTACAATTTTTATTTAAATTAGAACATTTTCATTGTCTTTTTTGACCATTTAAATCAAATTTCTTATTTATATATTGGTAGTTCTTTCATGGATGTTTTCCTCTTGTTTGGGTTTTATTTGTTTCCTAATTGTTAATAAAATATCAGCTTGTATGTGCATTGTTTTCTGTTAAGAAGTTTCACCATTTAAAGTGCTCATGTGTACAGAAAAAGACAAGCATAAGATCTCATTAATATCCCCTATTATGAGACTAAATAAACTGAAATTAAAAGCAAGTAGATTGTGCTGTGTCTTTCTTCGGAAAGAGCTCTGAGATCTAGAGAAAAGTGATGTGTAAGAGATAGATGATTTGTGGCTAACATCACCATCCAGTACTTCCACAAGTAAAAAGCCCAAATCCTCCACCTCTCAAAAAATCCAGAAGTGAGAGCAGTTATGCCCAATATTCAATGAACCTGGGGATATTGCTAAATATTTCACCACCTTTGAGAGACTGTGCATGCTATCCCTGGGTCTGCCAGCAGTAAGAAGGGATCTTGTGCTCAAGTCCTAGTGGGAAGGAGCAAAGCTACAGAAACTGCTGAGGAAAAGGGAGAGGGTCCCTTTAATTCCTCTCCAAGAGTGCAAAGCACTTTGTTACAAGGGATGGGGGATGGATAAAGCCAGCTCCTATCCCGTGGTCATCCCCTCAGGAGAGGGGTATGTTTTGCCTGCTGGTAGGGAGTCTGTCCAGGCTACTATCTGCCAAGAGGTTGCAGTGAAGCAAGAGACAATCTTGCTCTAGGATGCACTGGAACATGTATCTTGGAGGGAGGTTTTCAGGGGAAAATTGGGGTCTGAGAAACCTCTACAGGGGATGCGGATTCCATGGACTTGGTAACTGGAGGTCCACCGAATTTGAAGAGAAAGAAGGGTACAGGGCTGGTCACAGGTCTACAGAGGGGAGAGAGGTTGGGGGCAGATGCCCTGAGGCCCAGAGCTCCCAGACACTGCTGCCGCTATAGTTGCAACAAACAGAACCGTGGGCCCTATAAATTGATACCGGAAGCCCGGGTGGCCCATACCTGGTGGTGCTGAAGGGATGGCTGGGCCCTCTCCCACCTTGCCCAGGACCTGGCGAAGTCTGTCAGCTGCTCTGGCTAGCCAGCAAAGTGTCTGTCATGGCTGGGAGCCCACAGATGAACGGGATAGGTTGCCCTGAATGAGGCCTGGATAAAGAAGTTAAGCAGGAATGTGGGAGAGTACAGGAGGGTCACCCCACTATTTTACAGAGAAAGGTTTGCCTAGGGAAAAATTGCTAGATCTGTATCTGTAATCCCAGACATCTCACCTGTGGCTCAGGTTTTAAGGGGAACTGTATCTGACCTCTTGATGGGGAGCAGCCACACAGCTGGCCTCTTGGGGACAGAGAAAGAGGCACCAGAGGGTATCCCCATCGAGGACCCACATTTGAAAAATGCCTTTCCTGCTGCACTTGGAAAAACTAACTCTGTCTCTTTAAGGCAGGGAAGGGTTTTTTTTCCAAGCAGTCTGTGAACATGCAAATGAACCACTTGATAAAGGGGCAGTGATAGCCACTTCCTGCGCAGGTAAACCACTCCCCACAGACAAGCATCAGGCATTGAGTGAGGAAGGTGATCAACCCCAAGGACATTCAGGAAAGAGGTGGATTCTTCATATGGCCTTACTCTGGAGGAGAAATGCAAGTCCATGAGGGAAGGGCCAGGAAAATGAGACTTTTCCATATGCCAATCCTACCCCAAAACCCCAGAGATGCACATGAACTGAAAACGTTTACTGAAGGGAAAAGAAAACCTCTATCTAAAATACACACTATGGCACATAGAGGGGTTGAAGACATAACAATTGTGGAACAAACTGAACAGAAGGCACAGTATGATAATCATACTTGGAAGTGCATCCCTGTCATGAATTTGCTGATAATTTTACGTCTCTTACTACACTATCTCTGGGTTGAGATGAAGAAATAGGTGCTGATGGTGAATTCTTAGAAAATATATAACACGTGATTTTGGGGGGAAAAATTTGTACATGCCGAGAGATGGAGACAGAGAAGTCCTATAAAAATATTGCTTCACAGCTAGTACCAGTAAACAAGCTTAGAACTGAGCACAGCAGGGAAAGCATCACCACACAGCAGTCTACACTGGAAGGGGAAACTGAGACACATCATCTCCTGGCATTGGTAGCTAAATGCAAAGACACCTACACTTCAGAAGATATTGACACTGAATTGTGTTAGCAATGCTACACACAAATATGTTTTCAGACAACCTGGGAACAGAAACCCAGAACTTCACAAAAGCTCCAATGGATGACATTACAGTGATTGGTAACATTTGGACATTGCATAACAAAACCAAAAAGGAATTTTAGGTATATAGTGCCTCCGCATTGCTGTCAGAGTGTTGGCCACTGACCAATCTCTGAGAGGAAGTGTGACATAATATTCCATATGCTTTATGTTATGATATGAATGACATAACTGAGATATACTTTATGCAAAATGGCTCATGTAAGGCATCATTGAAAAGATTGTTAAAGGTGTTAGTGAATGATTATCCCATTTGTACGCATGTATCATTTTGGTACCTGAATTAAGGAATATTGACCTGTGTATCTGTATTTCATATTTGCTGCTTTGGGTCATTCCCATTCTAGACACTTCAGAGACTACAGTGGAAAAGTCAGACAGGGCTTAAGGGGTCCATCAGCTAGTACAGTGAACTGGGAATTAGTTTGGCCTTCTTGGGGGCATTCCATACTGCTACTGACTCATGGAAGATGGAGTTAGGTGACCTGGTTTGATGAACTGTTCCACAGGAGGATACAGGGGAATAAAAGATTTCCCACCTTATGAAAATTCTATATAAGGGCAGAGAAGGAAAACAATTATTGTCTTCAGCTTGCTTTACTTCTGCCTCCCAACCGCAAAGAGAAACTTGAAAATACCTGGAAAACAAAGGACCGTAACTGAAACGGGACTCTGTGGGGCAGGGGGAGAACTGCTGGACCTACACTAAAAAGATCTTTTGCCCATGAAGGATTCTACCTCAACAATATCTAGGCTGAGAACTCATTTAGTACTCTATCTCGGATTATTTAGAAAAAACAAAGCATGCAATCTGCTTTGTTCTGTTTGCTACCTCTAAGCACTTAAAATACACCATTTCATAGTTAATACTTATTTTTGGTTTATGATATAACCCAGTTTATGTAATTTCTAATGGGGGGATGGCAAAGTTCATATACCTTTGGGTTTGTACCCAAAGGGAGGTGGACATCTGGGTGCTGGGGCAAGTCCCTTAAGCAGAGTCTTTCCAGAGCTGATCTCATTGTAGCTGGGGCACCCTTCCTGTGAACTTTGCTGGAGGAGGCTTTATTGCCTGTCTCAGCAAGACAGGATTTAAGGGGAGGGGGATTGACTGACAGAATAGGCAGACTCAGTGGTATCTCTGCACCTCAGTTGACATCTCAGGAGTCCCAACCTGTCAAAGGTCTATTATTTTTTCTTAATGGCCCATTATCCTGAATAGGCCTTCCCCACCCACTATCTAAACAAAGTATCTTGTCTAGTTGGCATTACCCAGGTGAAACTACATTTGAACTACAGATACGTAGTCAGCCTTCAGAACTCCAGCTACAAAACTGATACAAGCATACAAATACAATCTTATTCAGCAAATCATAACTTTTCAAGTGATACCTCACTTAATTTATCTTGCATAAAATACATCATCATATCACAATCAAATCATAATATCACTATGAAGAAAGTGGGGTGCAGTGTCACACTGCTCTGGGTTTGTGAACGTGTGTGTCCTTAGTTCTCATTCCATTGCTATGAATTGCATATACGTAGTGGTTCAGTAGTCTACTGACAACTATTACTGTACTTCGCTTAACAATAAACCTGGCCGGGCACCTTCGATTCTTATCTGGTTTGTGGTCTTTGGGGGTTCTCTTGGGGTCTGCTGCGCAGACTAAGTGTACAAGTCAACATGGCATACATGATTGAGCATGCATGCAAGCAGCCATAGGCGGTGAGTTATACGGGCTCATGGTGCCTGTGCTCCAGCAATATTCAGAGCTGGGGGCCCTGCTCCACCAATATGGAGCAGGGTCTCTCCCCCGGCCCTGCCTGGAGTGGGTCCCGGCCCGCACCGCTCTGGAGGCTGTGACGAGTGGGCCAGCTGGCCTCGGCGCTGCGAGGAGGCTCCTTTGCCTCCTGGGGGGGCGGGGAGTCGAGCCACCCTATGTGTGAGCCGCTCGCACCAAGCTCTGTTTAGAAATGCCATAGAGGAACTTGATACTTTTTGGTACCTGGTTTATGAATACTGTGTGTGTGCCTCAGTTTCCCCTATGCATTTCTTAAGTATCTAGGTGGGGGGGATAAGGGTGTGTGATTGTTGTAGAGCCTAGAGGGCCAGTGTGATGCCCTCTGCACAGAGAATGGCAGACACACTGTCTCCTGGCAACTGATGGCCTGGGCCCCTCTCCTGCAAGGTGCCAACTGAAGGTATGGGAGAACAAAGAGAGCAGGTGGCCTCCTTGTCCGGAAAAGAGACAAAGGCCAGAGGAGGGGGCTGGAGACAGTGTCAGTTTGGAGCTGGCTGGGGCAACAGGAAGAGGCTCAGAACTTGGGTCTGGGCTCCCCACCCCCAAAGATGGGGTCTGGAGCCTGGGCCGAGGCCGCCGCAAACTGGAAGGCAGAAGGTGGGTGGCAGAGGAAGGGGCTTGTGCTGAGGGGAGGAAAAGAAAGGGGAAGGCACCAAGGGACAGGGTGCAGGAGAGACAATGAGGGCCGAAGTGGAGACAATGAAGAAAAGGGCAGGAGGGGAGGTGTCAGTGGGAGGGGGGACAGGATGATGCTGGCAGAGGAGGGGGTAAGGGCATTGGGAGCTGGAAGGGGAGGTGCTGGGAGAAGGCTTGAAAAAAGGGGTGGGCATGAGGAAGGCGGGGATGGAGCAAGTCATGTGTGAGGGCACAGGGGCATGAGGGGAATGGGGGCAGAAGGGAGTGGGCATCGGGGTAAAAGAGGGCAAAGGGGGCAGGGGCAGTAAGGGAAGGGGGAGGCACCAGGAGGGTGCAGGGCTAAGGGAAGGTGCAGGTGCCAGGGGATTCTGAGGGTGAAGCAGAAGGGCAGACACCTGCAGGGGAGGGACCAGCACCAGAGGAGAGAGGCAGGGCAGGTGTGTAGAGGGAGGTGTTAGGAGAGGAGATGAGGAGGGGTAGCTCACATGATCAGAGTAGGGCTACTGGAGGAGTGGGCACAGGGGGGAGAGAAGAGCTGGTGGAGGGGGGCAGGTTGCAGGAGGGCTGAGGGCAGTGAGAAGGGCAGGCGTCAGGACAGCAGAGGAGGGTGAGGAGGTGGGGGGCAGCAGGCACCAGGGGAGCTGATGGAGCAAGGGGAGGAGACATGGCAGCAGAGGGAAAAGGTAGAGGTTTATAAGATATTTATTAATAACTTGGGTGCCACAGTGGCACATCCAAACAAGCCACGTGAACTCAGTACTGGTGCACAACACAAAATTCATTCTGCTCATGGGAGGAAACTCTTAGGCTATGTCTACACTGGCGGCTTCTTGCGCAAGAACACGTCCACACTGCCATGTGCGAGCTGTGCTTTTGCGCAAGCGCATCCATGGCAGTGTGGACGCTCTCTTGCACAAGAAAGCTCCGATGGCCATTTTAGCCATAGGGGTTTCTTACGCAAGAAATCCCTGCCGAGCGTCCACACTGCCCTTTTGTGCAAGAGAGCTTACACCTGTTAGAAAAGAGCGTAGCTCTTGTGCAAGACGCCCTCTCTTACCATGCCGTACTGTAAATGCTCTTGCGCAAGAGCAGGTGGGCAGTGTGACTGCTCTGTGGGTTCTTGCGCAAGAATGACTGTACTTGCGCAAGAAGCCGCGAGTGTAGACATAGCCTTAGAGAGAATACTTCCCCCAGCCTCTCTGCCCCCGAGTTAAGGTCACACACATTGGGTTAATGCAATTGCAGGATAGTTGCATGAGGAGGGCTTGGTGAGGGCCAAACTAATCCCTGTTGGTAGGAGGATGGTGGGAAAAGTCCTTCGAGAGGGGTGACATGACACCTTTTACTTCTGGTCATGTGTCTATCTTACCTCCAGAGGCCTGGCTAATGGGAGTCAGGGGGTGTGGCTAATGGGGGTCAGGGGCGTGGTTAACAGGGGTTAACGGGTTAGGGGGTGTGGCTAATGGGGGTCGGGGCGTGGTTAATGGGACACCAACAAAAATTATACAAACCTGCCTCCCCTGCAAGCAGCCTTCTGGTTATCATCATCAATGGAGCCAGACACCTGTGAGGACCTGTAAATCCTGCCCCCTCCTGTCTAACTGCATGACTTAGACTTCGTGAAGGCAATAGGGGGTGTGGTTATACTATTCAGTTCAACAGAGTGTCAGCCCTATTATACTCAAACTTATGTCTCAAACCTCCCTGTTTTATACACAATAAGGAACTTTTTAGCTTTATTTTAAACACATTTTTGTTTTTCCTCAGGGTTCTACTATACACATTTCAGGTTTCTCCTGTAAATCAGTCTCTTTATACAAAGACACAGGAGCTGGGTTCTCACAAACTATTTTTTTATGTCTTAGGACTGTTTTTTTAATGTATTTTATTGTAAAAAAAATTTTAAGCATGAAAGTTTTGTTTTTTTGGTAAGAAAATGCATATAGCACAACAATAGTAAACACTATAGTTAGCCATAGCTTTTATATGTTTGTGTATTTTTATAAACTAAACTACGTACAACTACCCATATTTTTTAAATGCTTGATTGTTCTTACAGCAAATTCTTGTTTTATAGAAGTATGGTGGAGATTTGTGATCCCTTGAAAAACCTTTCAGTTTTGGGTTAGATCCTGGTTTATTTTTGTAAATATATTATTTTAACACTATAATGATCTAAGCTGTTATAAAGACTAGCCCATTGCATTCAGCAAAATGCTGAGGTTTTATTTAAACTGAATAAAATAGAATTCTACAAACTTCTTTTTTGGTTTTTCCCCCGCCCCCCCCCCCACTTAATATTAATCAGAGTTCACCATCCCCATCCACCCACCTCCCTTACTGTGGGTGTAACCCATAAATTTAATTACTGATCAATGGAAACAACAGTGGATTATATCTGGACCTATACCCACAGACTCCTTCAAGGCATTAGAAAAGTCAGTGGGGGTGTGGTTAAACCATTCAGTTCAATGGGGTGAGTCAGCTCTATTATACCCAAACTTATGTCTCAAACATTCCCTGTTTTAGGCTATGTCTAGACTGCAGGCTTCTTTTGGAAGAAGCTTTTCTGGAAGAGATCTTCTGGAAAAACTTCTTCCGAAAGAGCACGCCCACACTGACTAAGCGGATTGAAAAATCGATGCGCTTTTGTGAAAGAAAGCGTCCAGACTGATTGGATGCTCTCTCGCATAAAAGGCCACTGGAACCACTTCAGGCAGGGCTTTAGGTCACCAATTGATTCCAAGTGCTGGTGCCGGAGCCTTGCAGAGACACGTGCTTAAAGGGACCCCCCTGGCCAGCCGTTTCTCTGCTTCTGCTGCGTGCTGGCTACCTCTTTGAGGAACAGCAAAGCTCTCTCAGTGCCTGCTCTGGTTGCCCTGCTTTTTTGGATGCCACAGCTTTTTCCTTTGTGCCATGGAGCCGTAGCTGCTGCTGGGCATGTGATGGCCCCACATGGCCATGCTGCAGTTTCTGCAGCACTTTGTGCAGACTGCCTTCCTAGTCCTGACCAAGCTCGACCCCAAGCTCATTCTGGGGACCCTCTCCCTGAGTGCAGGAGCAACACCCTGGCAACTGCAACCCACTGTTGAGAGGCGTGTCTGGAGGCTGGACACCAGTCATGGAGTGGTGGGATGATCAGCAGTGGCTCCCAAACTTCCACATGAAGGCCACCTTTTTGGAGCTGTGCGCCTGGCTTGCCCCCATCCTCCAACGACATAACACCCGCCTGCCATCCCTGGAGAAGCGGTTTGCAATCGCCCTCTGGAAGCTTGCCACCCTCGACAGCTACCAGTCAGTGGGCAACCAGTTTGGCATGGGGAAGTCCACTGTCGGGGCCCTCCTCATGGAGATAAGGCACTCTGGGGATGCAGTTCCTGCCGTGGGGGGGGGGAGGAGTCCTGGAAAGGGGGACCCTTGGGAAAGGGAGGTGGAGGGAGGGGTGTGGGGGGTGGAGTAGGGTGGGGGGAAGCCTTGTCCCTGGGGGGTTGTGCCCTCACACAGTCCAGCTGCTTGGGGGGGGGTGGCCTCATGGGGGTGGCTCCTGGGGTGTTTGGGGGGAGGGAAAAGGAGGAGGTGGGCACCCCCCAAGGGCTCAGGCACTCCCTCTCTCATTCTTTGTTTTGTGTGTTTGTTTCCTTCTGCAGATTGTGAGGGCCATCAATTCCATCCTGCTGCAGAGGGTCATCCGCCTGGGAGACCTGGACCCAATCGTGGCTGGATTTGCTGGCCTGAGGTTACTGAACTGCGGGGGAGCGACTGGACACCTGGAGCTCAGCAGGGACCAATTTAATGCCCACCTGAACTGGGTCAGGATCCAGGTGGAGTGAGCCTTCGGCCACCTCAAGGCGTGGTTCAGGTGCCTCCCGACCCACCTGAACATGGGGGAGCACAACATCCCCAAGGTGGTCACAGTGTGTTGTATCCTCCACAACATAGTGGAGAGGAAGGAGGAGGCCTTCCTCCTGGGGTGGGGGGCAGATGCCGGCTGTGAGGGAGACCCTTTGAGTAGCCACGGACAGCTGCCATCTGACAGACCCATCAGGCCGGGGTGTGCATCCGGGAGGCCCCGAGGGAGAGTTTCTCTCAAGTCTCTCTCCCAGTAACTCTCCCGAGGGCCTCCCCCCTAGGGGCCTGTGGCTTGCTGCACTATCCCTTTCCCACCACACCCCCTCCCTTTGCCCCTTCCCTGACCTCTCAATAAAGACCCCTGTTTGGTTTTTAAAATGAACTGTGTATTGATCTTTCCATAAAAAAAGCTGGGGAGAGGTAGGAGGGCTCGGAGTGGCGTGGGGGCCGGCTGGATGTGCCACCTCGGGTACGGGGACCTCATCGGTCTTGGGGTTGTGTGGGTCCTGGGACCACAGGGGGATGTACAGGAGAGGTGGCTGGAGCGGAGTCAAGGGGGGGCAGAGGGGAGGGGGCATAGGCATTGCTTGGGGAAAGAGCAGAGGCACTGCTTGGGGGCAGGAGGAGGGGGAATGGGCATAGCAGGGGGGCAGGAGGGTGGTAGGCAGGAGCAGTGACAGCAGCCGGGCGTGCCATCATATTGCGCATGATGGCACACATGCTGTCACACTGCTGCATGAGCTGGTCCCATGCGCAATTCTGCCACTCTGCATCCTCCCAGATCTTCTGCACCAGGGTCTGCTGCATGTCATGCATGATGCTGACATGCTGCCGCATGAGGTCTTCCTGGACCCCGTCACGCTTTTGGGTCCCCCGGGCTCTGGTAGCTGGCTCAGGTGATGTGGCTCAGACCAGTCCTGACTGGTCCGGCTGTGGTGAACACAAAGAGGGAGAGGCAGTCAGTCATCCATGCAGACACTGTCCCTGAGGCTGTGCCCTCCTCTGTGAGCCATGACAGACCTTGGGGGCAGAGGAGGGGGATGTCCTGGGAGCAAAGCCATGTGTGGGACACACAGCAGGCCCTGCCTTGCAGGGGCCCCGAGGTGCCCAGGTGACCATGCTGCCCACTTCCCCTCCGCCCCAAGGCCAGATGTGTGTGTGTGGCCTCCCTTGAGCCTGGGAGCAGGATCCAAGCTGTGCTCAGGGGCTGCCTGCTGAGGCCGCATGGTGCACGCTAACGCTGCACGTGCTTTCACGTTCATGGACTGCAGCACAATGTCCAGCCTGAGCAGGCCAAGAGATGCTCGCACCCCACCCACTGTGCGCCCACCTCCCCTGCCCTGGATGTGAGACAAACAGAGCACTCACCTGAAGATCCCTCCCTGGCATCAGAGGAGGCCTGGGAGACATCCACACTCACAGGAACTGGCTCTAAGGACAGTGTGATGGTGGCCTCATTGTCCACCTCCTTCTCCTTCTGCTGCTGTCCCTGGTCCTCCTCCTCCAGCTGGCCGACGACAGGCATGTCGAGGCCGGAGTCCACAAGGATGGGTGGGGAAGATGTTTCCTCACCCCCCAGGAGTTGGTGCAGCTCCTGGTAATAGGGGCAGGTGTGGGGTCCTGCCCGGAGCCCAAGCTGTGCTCTCTGGCTCTCACGTATCCCTGGCAGAGCTCTTTCACCTTACTCCAGACCTGTTCCAGGGTCCAGGGTGGGTGTCCGTGCTCCTCCAGGGACTCGGCTATGCACTCAAAAATATCAGCATTCTGCCGCTTGGAGGGGAGATCCTGCAATGTCGTCTCCTCGCACCACAGCTCAAGGAGGGACAGGATCTCTGCTCTGGACCAGGGGGGTGCCAGCCTCTTGGTTCCCTTGGGTGGGTCCTGGGACTGCTCCCTGTGAGGGTCAAGGAGGTTTCGGGGGGCTTGAGGCTGTGCCATGGGTGGCAATGCCTGTGGCAGGGAGAGCTGCATAGTCAGAGTGCTGCTCTCAGGCTGGCTTCCTGTCATAAGGCTTGTCCAGGGTGCCTGCAGCTTTAAGAGGGGCCAGAAAACAGGAACTACAGAGTTGTGTTTACTTTGGACAGAGAGGCCACTAGGGCACCTGTGTTATTTTCTGGAGGCCTCTTCTTTCAAAAGAACTCCCTCTTCCCCCTCCACACGTGCCTTTTTCCGAAAGAGCTCTTTTATGCACGTTTTTGTTTTTCCTCAGGATTCTACTACACACATTTCAGGTTTTGCTGTAAATAGATCTCTTTACACAAAGACACAAGAGTGGAGTTCTCACAAACTTTTTTTTATTTAAAAGACATGAGAATCATAGAATTCTAGGGCTGGAAGAGACCTCTGAAGGTCATCGAGTCCAGCCCCCTGCCCAAAGCAGGACCAACCCTAACTAAATCATCCCAGCCAGGGCTTTATCAAACCGGGACTTAGAAACCTCTAGGGATGGAGATTCCACCACCTCTCTAGGTAACCCATTCCAGTGCTTCACCACCCTCCTAGTGAGATAGTTTTTCCTAATATCCAAACTATACCTCCCCCACTGTAACTTGAGACCATTGCTCCTTGTTCTGCCATCTGTCACTACGGAGAACAGCCTCTCTCCATCCTCTTTGGAACCTCCCTTCAGGAAGTTGAAGGCTGTTATCAAATTCCCCCTCCCCCTCTCTTCTCCCTGGAAAACAACTCAAGATGCCCCATCAAAACTTGTATCTTATTTATATTGCTCAAGCGTGCAGGGGTGTAATCAGGAAGGCCAAAGTGCAATTGGAATTGCAGCAAGGAAAGGAAGTGAAAGGTAACATGAAAGGTTTCTACAGGCATGTTAGCAACAAGAAAGTGGTCAGGGAAAATGTGGGATGCTTACTGAATTGAGGAGGTAACCTAGTGGCAGATGACATGGGAAAAGTTGGAGTATTCAATGCTTTTTTTGCCTCTGTCTTCACAGACCAGGTTGTCTCCAAGACTGCTGCATTAGGCTGCACAGTATGGGGAGGAGGTGGGCAGCCTTTGATGGAGAAAGAATAGGTTAAGAGCTATTTAGAAAAGTTGGACATCCACAAATCCATGGGGCTGGATCTAATGCATCCAAGGGTGCTGAGGAAGTTGCCTAATGTAATTGCAGAACCATTAGCCATTATCTTTGAAAACTCATGGCGGTCAGGGAGATCTGGATGATTGGAATAAGGCAAATGTAGGCAAATTGGAATAAGGCAAAAGGGAAGGAAGAAGAAGAATCCAGGGAACTACAGACCTGTCAGCTCACCCCAGTCCCTGGAAAAATCATGCAGGGGATCCTCAAGGAATCCATTTTGAAGCACTCGGAAGAGAGGAAAATGATCAGGAACAGTCAACATGGATTCACCCAGGACAAGTCATGCCTGACCAACATGATTGCCTTCTATGACAAGGTAACTGGCTCTGTGGAAGGTGGTGGACATGATATACTTTGACTTCAAAGCTTCTGATATGGTCTCCCACAGTATTCTTGCTAATAAGTTAAAAGAAGTATGGATTGGATAAAAGGACTGTAAGGTGAATAGAAAGCTGGCTAGATCGTTGGGCTCAATGGATAGTGATCAACAGCTTGATGTCTGGTTGGTATCAAATGGAGTACCCCAAGGGTTGGTTCTGTTCAACATCTTTATTAATGACCTGGATAAAGGGATGGATTGCACCCTCAGCAAATTCACAGAGGACTCTAAGCTAAGGGGAAAGGTAGATATGCTGGAGGGTAGGGATTGGGTCCAGAGTGACCTAGACAAATTGGAGGATTGGGCCAAAAGAAATCTGATGAGGTTCAACAAGAACAAGTGCAGAGTCCTGCAGATGGGATGGAAGAATCCCATACACTGCTACAGGCTAAGGACTGACTGGCTAAGCAGCAGTTCTGCAGAAAAGAACGTGAGGATTACAGTGGATAAAAAGCTGGATATGAGTCAACAGTGTGCCCTTCTAGCCAAGAAAGCTAACGTTATATTGGGATGCGTTAGGAGGAGTATTGCCAACAGATCTAGAGAAGTAATTATTCCCCTTTATTCGGCACTGGTAAGACCACATCTGGAGTATTGTGTCCAGTTCTGCCCCTCCCCGTTAAAGAAAGGATGTGTCTTCCTCAACATCCTCATGTACAACCTATACTAGCATTGAACAAAAACAAGATGAGCCTGATCCATCTTTACTGTCTGATGCAACACTTCCAGGGCCTCTGGGCCCTCTAGGAAGGCAACAGTGAAGTGTCGAGAGATTTGAGAAAAGAAACAACTGTAAGCCTCACACTTGTCTGTTTTTAGATTCCACAACTCTGGCTTGGTTCCTTCCCCGTTACACCTCATCACTTAATCATTCATTTACCTGAGCAACATCTGTTCTGTTCACCTTGTCTACCAGTGATCCCCACAAGCTGTGGTTGCCTTCTTCTTCTGGGAGGGAGGGATGGGAGGAGAGTAGATGACAAGAGGCCATCATGCTCATCTGTCTTCCTTACAAGCAATTAGGTTTTGGGGTCAGGTTCTGGTATATATATCAACTTCTGGGCCAAAGGGCTTTCTTCAGGCCCCCTCTCAGAACTGTTACTGATGTAGCACTTTCTCCGCAGGCTGTCAAAAGCTAAAACAAATTAAAGTTCTCACAGGAGTGGTGAAGGAGTCAATGTTTTATCTCAGTGTTTCCACTGTTTCTGAAACATGCCTTCTTGGAATGAGATGGCCTCTTTCACATGTGCTTGGGTTTACAGGAAGTGCTGCTTTTGGCAGGACAACCACCAAGGTCCACAGATCAGGTCCACAGATCTAGCCTAGATCCATGTGCTACACCTATTCTGGTTGATAAATGTTTCTCTTCTGGGACAGCCTAAGGGGGCCAAAACTCACTCTGATTGAGAGAAGGCAGTGGGAAGCTCTTAAGGTATGTCTACACTACAAAGTTAATTCGAACTAACAGCCATTAGTTCGAATTAACTTTAATAGGGGCTACACATGCAAACCGCTATTTTGAATTTAATTTGAAATAGCGGAGCACTTAATTCGAACTAGGTAAACCTCATTCTACGAGGAGTAACACCTAGTTTGAATTAAGTAGTTCGAATTAAGGGATGTGTAGCCACTTAATTCGAACTAGCTGGACGCTAGCCCTTCCCAGGTTCCCCCTGGTGGCCACTCTCGGCCAAACCAGGAAAACTCCTCTCCTCTCCCCCCAGCCCCAGGGCCCTTAAAGGGGTAGACTCTAGCCAGACGGCACTTGCCAGAGCCAGCCCTGCCAGCAGTCTCTGCCCCTGACCCAGTGGCCCCAGTATGAGCCAGGGAGCCAGTCGCAGCCAGCCATCCCCCACCCAGTCCCCCAGCACCCAGGGGCCATAGACGGCGCGTGCCCTCCTGGACTAGTGCAGAAGTCATGGACCTCATTGAGGTTTGGGGGCAGGCCCCCAACGTCCATGATCTCCGCACTAGTAGGAGGAACGCGGCCGTCTACGGCCGCATAGCGGCCACCATGGCCCAAAAGGGACACAGGCGCACCCAGGAGCAGGTGCGCCTGAAAGTTAAGGAGCTGCGGCAGGTGTACGCCAGGGCCACCAGGAGTGGTGCCGCAGCAGGGGCTGCCACCTGCCCCTACTTCCCCGCCCTCGACCAACTCTTGGGGGGCGGGGCGGTCCGCGCCAGCCCGGGAGGCAGCGAGCCAGGACCGGAGGGCCCTGACCCGGGCACCCTGGAGGGGCCACCGCCAGCTGTTCCGGCACCGGATTCGGCAGGGTCGTCTGGGGAGGCCGTACCGGGTAGGTGCCAGCACTGTCCCCTGCCCGGGGGGGCGGCGGGGAGGGAGACCAGGGACCGCGCGCGTGGGCCATGCCTCCCACGGATCACGCAGCCACCTGTGCACGTGCGAGCACATGCCACGCCACCCTTGGGCAGGTGGCTCCAGCTGCGTGACACCCAGGGGCCATGGCCCAATAGGCACATGCGTGTGTGAAGAGACCTGACACGCTTCTGACCCTGGGGCGGGACCCAGCAGGACGCCCTCCCTTCACACGCCCCCTCTACACAGAGGCAGGGGACATCTCCCCCCCGCCCCGGCCACACTATACATGGCACAGGGGCATGGGTGCAGTCTTGGGGCAGCTCCCAGTCCCGGGGAGAGCCAGACATCCTGACCATGGGCTCTGTACAAACACAGCAGCTCTGATGGTGCAGGACACGGTTGCCCTCACGTCGCGGGGTGGGGGGGCTGGGCATCATTCACTGTGTCCCCCGGGAGAACTGACCACTTCTCTTCTTTCTCTACAGCCGCACCAGCTGCTCGTGCAGGGCGCACCAGCCCGCCCGGGACATGCTCCCGTACCCACGGCCTGCTCCGGACCACCACCACGCAGGAGGACTGGGACCAGCACCTGGGGGCCCTGCGAGCCCTGCACTGCACCATCAAGGCCTGGATGTGGGCAGACCTGCAGCTCCGCCGGGAGCAGTTGGCTGAGGACCAAGCCAGAAATTCTAACCTGCAGGCCCTGCTGCAGAGCATGGTGCCCCGTGCCGGTCCTGCACCTGCTGCCCCCCCAACAACTGTCCCTCCTCCCGCTCCTGCCCCCCTCCCACCTCTTCCTTCTCAACCTCCACACCCTCCTCCTCAATGTCCACACCCCCCACCTCAACCTCCGCACCCTCCACCCCATCCCCCCGGGGACTCCGAGGCCCCCTCCCTCGCCGTGCTGGGAGGCGGTTGGCCCGGCGAGACCCCCACCCCGATCCCTGAGTTTCCCCTCCCCCTCTTTCCCCTTGCTTCCCCCTTCCAGCTCCCTCCTCCCAGTTTTCCCCCTCCCCTCTCCCACCCTCTCTCCTGTCCTCTCCCGCCTCCTTTCCCCCGTCTCCCCACAGTTTCATTCCCCCTCCCCAGTTGTGTTGAATAAAGAGAGTTGTTATTTTTGAAAATATGTGTTTTTTATTTGACATCAGGAAGGGGGGGCTAGGGAAGGGTAAGTGGAAGGACGAGAGGGAGGAATGGGGCACAAGCCCCTAGTGGGCAGACCAGGGAGACTGTTAGCACTCCTCAGGGTGGAAGCTCTCCTGCAGGGCCTCCTGGATCCTGACATCCCCTCGATGGTCCTCCCGGATGGCAGCCTGCAGACAGTGCAGCCAGGCTGCCGGCAACGTGTCCACGAGATGCAACAGAGTCCCTGGGGGCAGGTCTGGTTCCATGTTGCAGAGTGCCGTGGTGTCCCGAGTGAGGGCAAGCAGAGCACTCCGAGACACAAATGCTTTGCTGTCCCTCAGCAAGGTAGACCAGCAAGCAGAGAAACCTGAGAACTGTCTGTCTGAGATGGGGGGTCGGGTCCCTTTAAGCACAGCCCTCGGCTAGCCTGAGGCAGCAGCCCCACACACTAAGTCTGACCCTGATGCCCTTTTGGCACTGGTTCTGGCCAGCCTTACCTTCGATTCAGGGTCCACTCAATGTGGACGTGCTATTTCGAATTAGCAAAATGCTAATTTGAATTAGTTTTTAGGTCTAGATGCACTAATTCAAATTAGCTTATTTCAAATTAACTAATTTGAATTAAGTTAGTTCGAAATAGTGCTAGAGTGTAGACATACCCTTAGAGGGTCACCTCATCCCAGAACCTTCCATATTGGTCAAATCTGCTCTCAGGGAGGTTTTGTGTGGCTGAAACCCATCCTGACTGGTAGAGAGTGGTGGGAGGAGTTCTTTGAGGAGTTACCCACTTCCAGACAGATCGCCCTGTCCCAGCATTTCTTCCAATTGGACAAATCTCCTTTCACGGTGGTTCTACATTGGTAAAACCAACCCCCATTAGTAGAGGGCAATGGGAGGAGTTCTTAGAGGTGTCACATGCTACCCCTTGCTTCCGGTCATGTGTACACCTTGACCCCCGAAGTAATACTCTAGGGGTGGGTTTTAGGGTGACAGATGAGAGAGGCCTGACAGGTCAGGGGATAGTTCTAACATTGTATGGCAGGCCCCTTGTAGTGTCTTCAGCATTGTATGTGTAGACAAACTTAAGGGGATAACAAGAGAGGTACAAGGCAACAAGAATAGGATCTATATACATTAGAAGCAAAAGAAAAACAAAAGAAAGTGTAACTCTGCTATTTGACAGGGAAGGAGAGCTAATAGGAGACACCAAGAAGGCTGAAGTGTTTCATGCCTATATTGCTTCAGTCTTCACTGAAAAGGTTAATTGTGATCAGATGCTTAATACAATATCAACACAGAGAAAAGCACACAAGCCAGAACAGAGAAAAACAGATTAATGCATATTTAGTGTATTCAAGTGAGCAGGGCCTCATGAAATTCACTCTAAGATACTTACAGAACTAACTGAAGCAGTCTCAGAACCATTAGCAAATATTTTGAAGAACTTATGTAGGATGGTTCAGGTCCTATAGGGCATAGTTGAAAAAAACACACTCAAATAAGTTGCTAATGGTTTGTTTTCAAAGTAAAAGTATGTATCTTGTTGGGTCCCTCAGGGTCTGTCCCGAGTCTGTTACTATTTAATATTTTCGTTAAATGGCCTGGATAATGGAGATGAGAGTATGCTTATAAAGTCTGTGGATTACACCAACATGGGAGGGGTGGCAAGCCCTTTGGAGGGCAGAATTAGAATTCAAAATCAACTCAATAAGTCGGAGAAATTGATCTGAAATCAGCCAAATTAAAGACAAGTGCAAAGTGCTATGCTTAGGAAGGAAAAATCAAATGCACAACTACAAAATTGTACTGAAGAAAGGAATCTGGGGATTATGATCGATCATGCATTGAATATGAGCCTACAATAAGATGAAACTGAGAAAAAGGCTAATATTCTGGGCTAAGATTGTAATATGGAAGACATAAGTGGCAATTCTCCACTTGGCCCTGGTGAGGCCTCAGCTGGAGGAGCGTCCAGTTTGGGGCACCACACTTGAAGAAATGTGTGATCAAATTGGAGACAGTCCAGAGACAAGCAACAAAAAATATACAGGTTGAAACTCTCTTAACCGGGATTCTCTGGCCTGGCAACATCCATGGTCTGTCATGGATGTTGCAGGACCAGAGAGCCCCTGTGGAGGGCCAGTGGCAAGGATCCCTGTGGGGCTGGCAGGGCAGTGGGCTGCCCACAACGAGCTGATGGTGGGGCCACCCAGCATATATCAGTGGGGCTGCCAAGCGGGGTTGGGAGACCCAGCGCATGAGTAGTTCGGTGGGGCAGGGAGCCACAGTGAACGGCTGCTTGGCAGGTCCCCGAGCTCCAGCACGGAATTCACGGCTGCCCTGCAGGTCCCAGAGCCACAGCACAGTGTGTGCAGCTGCCCTGCAAGTCCTGGCGCCCTAGCTCAGTGCGTGTGGCTGTCCAGCAGGTCCTGGAATCCCAGCACAGGGCTGCCCAGTGGGTCCAGGAGCCATGTCAGCAATGGCTGCCCAGTGGGGTTGGTAGGAGGTAGGGAGCCAGCTGGGAGGCCAGCAGCCAGGCCAGGGCACCTGTGGCAGGGGCCCAGAAATGACCTCCTCTGGTCCAGCAAAATCCCGCATCTGGGCTCAATCAGATCCTCAGGGTGCTGGACCAGGGAGGTCCAACCTGTACAAGTTTTTAAAAACCTGACCTATGAAGAAAGGTTGAAAAAACGGGCAAATTTAGTTTTGAGAAAGAAAATTCAGAGGGGACCTGATAAAGTCTTCAAATATATAAAGGCTGTTATAAAAGGGGCTGCAATCAATTTTTCATGGCCACAGAGGTAGAAAGAAGCAATAGGCTTAATCTGAAGACAGAAAAATGTAGGGTAGGTATTAGTTTTTCCTAACTGTAAGCATAGTTAAGTACTGGAACAGATTACCAAGGGAGTTTGTGGTTAGACAAACACCTTTCAGAGATGGTCTAGGTATCAGAGCTGTCCTGTCCATACGACAGCAGCAGGGGCTGGGCCCACCCCTACACTCACCAGTAGTGGCAGGAGCTGTAGAAAGCAGAGCAACCCAGCCCCTGCCTGCTCCGCTCCACCGTCTCCCAGCTGAATCATTCAGCTTCACCGCAGTGGTGGAAAGAGGAGTGTCCCCACCCAAGCTCTCTCTGTTTCTCCCAAGCGATGCAGCTGTCAGCTGGGCTTAGGAGAGCACAGTGGGTTGAGGCCATATGATATCACTCTACTTCCCACCACTGCAGTCAGTGGAGGGGGCAACCCCAGGGGAGCCTGACCCCTGCTACCAGCATCAGGTCCCTCAGTAATATTCCAGGCCGCATCACTGGGGGCAGAGGGTTTGGGGGAAAGGATGCAGTGGGGGCAGGAGGTGGTAGAATGGGGAAGGAGCAGGGACAGAAGGCGGCAGAGCAGGGTCAGGAAGAGTGGGGCAAAGTTGGAGCAGGGCAGGGGCAGTAAGAGATGGGGCAGGGCAGGGCCTGGGGTGGAGGCAGGTTGTCCTGGGCTCACACCCCCTCAGGATGGTGCTGCCATGTATACTTGGTCTTGTTTCAGCATGGGGGTGGGAGGATGAACTAGCAGACCTTATAGGGTTCTTCTTCAGCTCTACATTTCTATGGTTCTTTTAATGGCTCATGGCTTTGGAAATAACTTCTTTCAACATACTACCTAAATAAATGAGCAATACTATTATTTCTCCGGAGCCTGTTTACTCAAAATGAGAACGAATGGAGCCATGCCCTAGTTACATCAGAGATGACAGCAACACTCTTGTCTATGTTCTCATGCCTTGCCTAGCCTCATGTTTGAGAGCTTCTTGTCCTCTGGTGCAGTACAACTGCGAGCATGCAAGGTTACATTCTTGAAAACCAGAGATAAGGAGTTCTTTGTTTCAGGCCCTTGCCTGTGGAATGACCTACTTGGAAGAGATAAGACTGAGCCAAAGCCTGTTCTCAGGCATGCATTTTTGGAAAAGTCTTCCTGCAGTGATGAAATACAAGGAATAACCACAGGAAAAAGAAAGAAAACAATAAGAAAGCTGCCAAATGAATGGCAATGAGCAGAATTCATTAATGACATTTAACTGCCATATTTGGCATTCAAACACAATGGTGAGTGCTTTGCAAATCCTTTAGAGAGATTTTTAAAAATCCAACCTAAAAAGAAAAGCAGAAACTGTTCCCTACCTGATTTATGATCTTAGAAAGGAAGACAGAATAGGTCCATCAGACCTCCCCCAACCACCTCTGATCCCAGTCGTGCAGCACAGGATCCCTCCTTTGCAAAATAGACAGTCCAGAAACTAGTGATTTCTCTTTATAATAGTTTTGTTGGGAGGAGAAGCCTCCCATTCTCTTAACTTGTAGGGAAACGAATCATCATGTGTTAAGGTGCTAGGGCTTAGATCTCTTTTCTATGTATTGAAAACGTATCTTTTTTAACTTAAGTTTAAAATCTTTCCTTGTCTTATATTTGCAGGCCCAATGATATGGGGGGGGGGGGTGAGGGGAACTGCCCCTGGGCCTGGAGAGTCAAAGGAGTCTGTGGCTCCTGGCCACCTCCACCGCCACTACTGCAGAAGCTACAGTGATTGCAGCTCCAGACCCTTTAAAATCATCGCTGGAGCCTCTCCTGGTGTGCTGTAGAGCCCCGGGTAGCATGCTTTGGATGGTGCTAAGAAGGAGACAAGGCTGGGCAGCACTAAGGGCCAACTACCCCAGCTCTGCCCCTTCTGCCTGAGGCTCTGCCCTTCTGGGAACACAGAGCTATGCCCCCACCTTGCCCCGGGGCCCAGCGAGTCTATTGGCTCACCTGTATATTTGACACTAATAATCTACTTTATCTCAGCTGACAAGGTGACTTCTTGTCCCTTAAAGTCCATTTTGTGGACATAAAAGATTCTCTCAAACTCTTACCAAGACAAAAGGAGAGAACTTCAGAAAAAAATGAAAATATAGCATACTGAAAATAAATGAAATTTCCCCCAATTGTTTTGGCAATACCCAACCCCATTTTTTATCAAAAATATTCAAAAAATGTTATCAAGTTATTGACATTTTTCCATTTGCAAACCCCCCACAAAAACGGCAATCTGTACCTCACACTTCAGCACGTATTCCGAACACCTTTGTAAATCCCGTTTTATACATGAAATTATACACACGATAGTCCACTAGACACCTTCTACTGTAGAGAATACAGAGCACTGGGGAAGCCAGTGCCGGGATTGCACAGGAGTGAAAATACTTTGGAAGCTGGTTTTAAAATATTCTAAAATCTCTTTAACCAGCCACCACCTACTTAAAAATCAACATCCAGTTACCAAATGAAGTTTTGCTTACTATCATTAAAAGTAAATGTTAAAATGGAAGAGATTACAGAAAAATGTGATTTTTCAGATTATTGCTTTATGTATTTGACTTTTTCTATGTAGGACATTTATCATTTTCCTCTCTTGTTTGTGTGGGTCTTTCCCAAAGCAATGGGATGGAGAAACAATGTTACAAGTAGAAGATAAGATAGTAAAGCCACACAAATTGGCAGGGAGTTATGGGAGCAAGTGTAGGACCTAGAAATATTCTTAGCTCATTGTTTTTAACAGACAAAATTTCAGTTTGATCATGCCCCATTAAATTCAGATATAAGCCAGTGCTCAAACTATGGGGAAATAATATGGGGTTCATGAATGGCAAGTGGCTTGGTTTAATAAATAGTAGTGGGATTTTAGGATGCCATAAGATAGAAGTGAGGTAACGTCTAAAGTAGGAAGGGCCCTCCAAAAACATTCCTGTAATTCAAGTACAGTATGTCCCAATGTGGCAACCGCATTTCTAGAATACATTAATTTTGGAACTGCCCAACTTCTTGTTTCAGACCGGCCAAATAACAATGGCAACAGAATGGAAGTGTCCCTTTGTGCCAAGAAAAGCAAGGTGGATGCATAAAGTCTGAGAATTCCTGGCAACAGATATTACTCATAAATAAAATCTCTAATATGCAGTATTTTTAGATTTGGATCCTTTTATTGGAAATGGATAGGATAAGACTGGCAAGCAAGTCACAAACTTCAATCCCTTCCTAGAAAATAAAGTAACTTGATAGTTCAATCCACATTTAATTCCAGAAGATGTTTTTCTTCATTTTGATTATTTACAGCAGCTCAGATTCTCAAAAGGACAAATTATCATATATTGACAAACAAATATCAAGACGGGTAGAGGGAAATAGTGAGGCCCACAAAAGTTTGTGGTTATATCTCAAATAAATACCGGTGGCTGTAGTTTAAAAAGATCCTGAATATCTCCAACTACCACTGATGTCAAAGGAAACCCCTGGGCTATGTCTACACTGGCGCGATCTTGCGCCAGAAATATGCAAATAAGGCTAAGCGTGGAATATCGCCGAGCCTCATTTGCATATCTAATGAGCCGCCATTTTTTTCAGAAGAGGCTCTTGCGCAAGAAGGAGCGTCTACACTGCCCCTTCTTGCGCAAGAAAAACCCTCTTGCGCAATACCGTTACACCTATTACTTTTCAGGAAGAATGGTATTGCGCAAGAGGGTTTTTCTTGCACAAGAAGGGGCAGTGTAGACGCTCCTTCTTGCGCAAGAGCCTCTTCTGAAAAAAATGGCGGCTCATTAGATATGCAAATGAGGCTCAGCGATATTCCACGCTTAGCCTCATTTGCATATTTCTGGCGCAAGTTCGCGCCAGTGTAGACATAGCCCTGGTGCCCATATTAGGCTCTCCATCAGGGGTAAGGGTGCGGAACCTAAGGCGCAGGGGTCAGATGAGGCCCCTGGCTTTCCTGGATCCGGCCCCTGAGACTCGGGAATCCACCCAGCATTGGGGAGCCCACACTGGTGAGGGGTGGGGGGTTTTTTTTTCCTCACTTTAGTGCAGCCCCTGGCTAATTTTTCTGAGAGTCAGTAGTCCAAATCCAAAAAAGGTTCCCCGCCACTGCCCTACATTAACAGATCCAAATGTTTCTAACTTTCATTATAAAATAATAAATCTCATAACTATTTGGTGGTTTTGTTACAGTTCTAGCTCATGGACAAGGTTCCCTCTCAGACACGTGACAGTGTTGCCCCGCAGCTGCTTAATGAGCCTCTCCCAGGCAGGCAGCTCTGTGCACGGAGCCCTGAGACATGGGCTGGGAGGGGCTCATTAAGCAGCTGTAGGGCCCTGCTGCTGTGCAGCTTAGAGGGAACCTTGATCATGGAGTCCTGTGATTATGTAAGAATCTCACTTTAGGGGAAAAAAAAAAGTAAATCATTCTTAAGGCTGCAGAGAATGTAAACCTGATATATTCAGAAGACAGAGGCAAGTAAAAGACTCTGCCCAACATTTACTATTTTTTAAATCTTGTGATTTTTAAGCCAATTTCAAGATTTGGAGCAGGGAGCAATTTTTAAGATTTTTGAATGCTAGAAGAAGGCAATACTGTGATCATCCTTGTAATGGACAGGAGGAGTGCTAAACACCACCAGGTGACTAAGGGTATGTCTACACTTCCACCCTAGTTTGAACTAGGGATGCAAATGTAGGCATTCAAAATAGTCAATGAAGCGGGGATTTAAATAGCCCGTGCTTCATTAGCATGATCTCGCTGGCACGTTACTCCTAATGCCAGCTGTTCCGAAATTGAAAGTGCACGCTGGGACGCATTAGTTCGAACCAAACCCCTTGGTTCGAACTAACGTTACTCCTCATTTTTTGAGGAGTAACGTTAGTTCGAATCAAGGGGTTTGGTTCGAACTTATGCATCCTGGCGTGCACGTTCACTTTCGAAACAGCTGTTGATTAAACCCTACGGGATTAAATTCAGGTAGCTAGCAAAGGTGTTGGCCAGTGGGCCGGGAGAACCAATCGAGATAGAGGATTGAAATTCAAATTGGATATAGGTTCGTTGCTTTCTTCACGGGGAGAGATAAACCAGGAGTTGAGAGACATAGAATGATATAAACCAAGGCAGGTCTGCCATGTGTCCAAGGAATTCAGGGCATGGGAGAGGACTGAACAAAGATAAAATTAGAAGTAAGCAAAAGGCAAAAGTAAATCCAGTTGCGTTCAGGGCAATTTTCTTGATTTGGTGGTTTGGTTTGAACTGCTCTGTGTGAATCTATGCCTCCCCTCCCCATTTACTACCCTGCATTATGCCCTGAGACTTTTCTCTGGGTTTTTTGGTTTTTTGTTTTTTGTTTTCCTTAGTGCTCTGCTTTATCAAGTTTATCTTTTGTTTTGTAATAAACTTTTTTAAGGTGATGATTTGATTCTTGTGTCCTGGAAGGTAAGGGGGTGTGTGTGTGTGTGTGGATCTGCATGCCTCAGACTGAGGGGTCAGCTATCAGAGACTGCAGCTTGTTTTTTCACTTTTCAAGCTCTTTTGGGGTAAGAGAGCTTGGGGTACACCCTGGGGGTGATTTCAAGTAGAATCATAGGGCTGGAAGAGACCTCAGAAGGTCATTGAGTCTAGCCCTCTGCCCAAAGCAGGACCACTCCCAACTAAACTATCCCAGCCAGGGCTTTGTCAAGCTGAGACTTAAAAACCTCTAGGGATGGAGATTCCAACACCTCCCTAGGTAACCCCTTCCAGTGCTTCACCACCCTCCTAGTGAAAGTTTTTCCTAATATCCAACCTAGACCTCCCCCATTGCAACTTGAGACCATTGCTCCTTGTTTTGCCATCTGTCACTACTGAGAACAGCCTCTCCGTCCTCTTTGGAATCTCCCTTCAGGAAGTTGAAGGCTGACATCTTCTGCAGACTAAATAAGCCAAAATCCCTCAGCATCTCCTCATAGGTCAAGTGCTCCAGTCCCCTAATCATTTTGGTTCCCCTGTGCTGGACCCTCTCCAATGCATCCACATCCCTTCTGTAGTGAGGGGGCCCAGAGTTGTGTGCAATACTCCAGCTGTGGCCTCACCAGTGCTGATTAAAAGGGAATAATCACTTCTCTAGTTCTGCTGGCAATGTTCCTCCTAATGCAACTTAATATTCCATTTGCCTTTTTGGCTACAAGGGCACACTGTTGACTCATATCCAGCTTCTCATCCACTGTAATCTCCAGGTCCTTTTCTGCTGAACTGCTACCTAGCCAGTCGGTCCCCAGCCTATAACAATGCTTGGGATTCTTCCAACCGAAGTGCAGGACTCTACACTTGTCGACCATCATCAGATTTCTGTTGGCCCCATCCTCTAATCTGTCAAGGTCACTCTGGACCCTATCCCTGCCGTCCAACGTATCTACCTCTCCCCCTAGCTTAGTGTCATCCGCAAACTTGCTGAGGGTACAATCCATCCTCTCATCCAGGTCATTAATAAAGATGTTGAACAAAACCGGCCCCAGGACCGATCCTTGCTTGGGGCACTCCACTTGAAACCGACTGCCAACCTGACATTGAGACATTGATCATTACCCATTGGGCCTGACAATCGAGCCAGCTTTCTATCCACCGTACAGTCCATTTATCCCATCCATACTTCCTTAACTTGCTGGCAAGAATATTGTGGGGGAGACCATATCAAAAGTGTTCATGCCTGTTTTTTTAGGGATAAAAAGCGCTTGAAGGTGGCAGCAATTTCCCCCAAAATCTGTGGATTATGATGTTGGGGGAAGTTTTTGTAACCTTGTATAGGCAAGGTTGTGAAGGTCTCTTGCAGGCCCTCGTCTTCTGCACTCAGAGTGCGAGAGGGGGGGACGGCCCTGACAATCCTCAACAAAATTCTCTGATACTCCAGAAAATCCCACAAGAGATATTTTATTTATACTGGACAGGAACTTTGTCTTCTTGCTTTTAAAATTCTTATTACAGGAGGCCCCTGACTTGCAATGCGATTGGTTCCTGGGGAAGTGTCGCAAGTCAGGGGCGTTGTAACTCGAACCCTCATTTAGGATAGGTGCCATGAGCCATCGTAAATGCATGCCAAGGCTGTAAGTCGGGGGGTTTTGGCCCCTTCCGCACTTACAAAAATGGTTTTAATTCCGGGGGGTCAGAACTGGGTCGGAACTGGGGTGGTTGCAAGTCAGGGGCCTCCTGTATAATCATAATACAGTTGTAACTACAAAGGAAACAAAGCCATAATTTTGCTCCTCTCCAATGTAGATCTTCATTCTTCTTCTCCCATTTAAAGGATAACAAAACTCCCATTAATTTCAATGGAGACAAGATCTGTCCAACAGGTTGTAAAATAAACAAATGCTGCCCCAAATTTAAATACCAGAAAGCAACAGGAGAATTCCACAAAAACCTAAGAAAAATTCTGTGGATTAATAAAATTATTTTTGTTGGTAATTCAGTTGTGGTGCAATATACATAATATTTGCATCTTTATGTATTATTATTTGTATTTTCTATATACATTTTTCTTATCAATAACAAAAGGTATCTTCCACAGGAAGCTACCTTAAGTTCTTTTCTTTCTGCAGTCTCTTTCATGCATTCATGTGTTGATCAACAGTGTTGTTCATTTGTCAAGGTAACCTGTTCTTAAAATCCTCCACGAACAAGGATTCCATAACTTCCTTGGTAACCTATTTCAGTACTTGTAGTAAAAATGCTTTTCCTAATATCCAACCTAAATATCCATTGCTGCAGATTAAGTCCATTACTTCTTATTCTATCTTCAGTGGATGGAGAACAATTGATCACCACCCTCTTAACAGCCCTCAACAAATTTGAAGATTTATCAAGTCCTCCTCAATCTTTTCTCAAGATTAATATGTCCAGGGGTTTTTTTAGCCTTTTCTCACAGATCAGGATTCTAAGGCCATGTCTACACTAGAGACCATAGGGACATAGCTATGGCAATAGCTCTGGCAGCATAGCCCCCTAGTATGGACATAAACTGCAGCAATAGAAAGGGTTTTTCCATCTTTGTAGGAACACCACTTCCTGAAGCAATGGTTCCTAGGTTGAAAAAAGCATTCTTCTGTGACTTTAGCAGCAGCTACAGTGGGGCTAGGTTGGCATAGCTACAATGGTCAGGGGCATCAATTTTTCACACCCCTGAATGCTATAGCTACATTTACCTACGTTTTAAGTGTCAACCAGACCTGAACCATTTTCCATCCCACTACAATAGGTCCTGGTCTATGATATAAAGCTAGGTCAACCCAGCTATGTTTCTTAAGAATGTGAAAAATCCATACCCATAAGAAGCATAATTCAGCCAACCTAACCCCTAGGACACCTAACCACCACCAGGTGGATTTGAACCTAGGACCTCTGGAGCTTAGTGTATGAGCCTCTACAACTGGAGCTATAAAACCATCTGGCACTCAACTTAGGCAGTAGCACTCACTTGTTCTTATCACAGATGTTCTGCTTAAATATGAGCCCATTGTGCTTCATCACAAATTCTGAAGAAGAATTCACTGTTAAACAAATGAGGCCAGCACTTTGGAAGGTCATGAGTAGTGTAAGAGTACAGAGACAGTGACTTAAAGTGACAGTTTTGGGCCCTGCTTTACATACACTTGCAAGCCACTGAAGATTCCCATCTTGTAAAAGGCTAGCACAGGCTCCTACCACCTCAAGCAGACAAGATACTCAGTTGATAAGGCTACTATGCAAGGATCTTTTAGATCCAAGTTTCCCCATGGTTGCTTGCACAGTCAGATGTTTCTGTAAAAGGAAATCATATCTTACTAATCTATTAGAGTTCTTTGAAGGAGTTAACAAACATGCAGACAAGGGGGATCCAGTGGATATAGTATACTTAGATTTCCAGAAAGCCTTTGACAAGGTCCCTCACCAAAGGCTCTTGTGTAAATTACATTGTCATGGGATAAGAGGGAAGGTCCTTTCATGGACTGAGAACTGGTTAAAATACAGGAAACAACGGATAGGAATAAATGGTAAATTTTCAGAATGGAGAGGGGTAACTAGTGGTGTCCCCCAAGGGTCAGTCCTAGGACCAATCCTGTTCAACTTATTCATAAATGATCTGGAGAAAGGGGTAAGCAGTGAGGTGGTAAAGTTTGCGGATGATACTAAACTGTTTAAGATACTCAAGACAGAAGCAGACTGTGAAGAACTTCAAAAAGATCTCACCAAACTGAGTGATTGGGCATCAAAATGGCAAATGAAATTTAATGTGGATAAGTGTAAAGTAATGCACATTGGAAAAAATAACCCCAACTATACGTACAGTATGATGGGGGCTAATTTGGCTACGATAAATCAGGAAAGAGATCTTGGAGTTATCGTGGATAGTTCTCTGAAAACTTCCATACAGTGTGCAGCGGCGGTCAAAAAGGCAAATAGGATGTTAGGAATTATTAAGAAAGGGATAGAAAATAAGACACAGAATATCTTGCTGCTCCTGTATAAAACTATGGTACGCCCACATCTTGAATACTGTGTACAGATGTGGTTTCCTCACCTCAAAGAAGATATTTTGGCCTTAGAAAGGGTTCAAAAAAGGGCAACTAAAATGATTAGGGGTTTGGAACGGGTCCCATATGAAGAGCGGTTAAAGCGACTGGGACTTTTCAGTTTAGAAAAGAGGAGACTAAGGGGAGATATGATAGAGGTATATAAAATCATGAGTGGCGTGGAGAGGGTGAATAAAGAAAAGTTATTTATTAGTTCCCATAATAGAAGAACTAGAGGACACCAAATGAAATTAATGGGTAGCAGGTTTAAAACTAATAAAAGAAAGTTCTTCTTCACACAGCGCGTAGTCAGCCTGTGGAACTCCTTGCCAGAGGAGGCTGTGAAGGCTAGGACTATAACAGAGTTTAAAGAGAAGCTAGATAATTTCATGGAGGTTAGGTCCATAAAAGGCTATTAGCCGGGAGATAGAAATGGTGTCCCTGGCCTCTGTTTGTCAGAGGCTGGAGAAGGATGGCAGGAGACAAATCGCTTGATCATTGTCTTCGGTTCACCCCCTCTGGGGCACCTGGTGCTGGCCACTGTCGGCAGACAGGCTACTGGGCTAGATGGACCTTTGGTCTGACCCAGTACAGCCATTCTTATGTTACGTTCTTATGTTGCAAATGGCAAAGTGCCATTTTGTAAACCAATAGCCTTCTGGTACAGCATTGGGTGGTTGAGCAGGTCTGGATGTCAATCTCAACACATGACTTAACATGTAGAGTCCATGGGAGGTCACGTTACATGTACGCTACCATTTTGTAGGTCATAATGGCAGCTTCCTGGACGCATTTGAGGATAAAGGCAGGGCATTATCTCTCAAGCTGTGTGGCGCTGGTTGGACCCAAAGCCATCTGCTGATGGTGTGACCCCAAGTCTCAATTGGGAACTGCTGCTCTGTGATTGTTCCTAATACAGAGCCTCCTTCCTTTTTATCTGAGTAGGTTTGTTTCTATCACTTTGATTAAACAGTTGGCCTTGTTATCCCTATGGCCACTGGGTGCTTATCATGCCACTAACAATGCTTGAGTAACACAACCTTTTGTGGCAAATGCCTTTTGTTATCATGGATTTTCTTGGGGCTCTTTTTTACTTATTCAGAGTGATACTTCACTTCCTTATCAGTGAAGTGAGAACTCTAACTAGGGATCACATTATTCAACAATAAGTGCCTGCAGCAAACAAAAGAAATCTTCAGGGGGTAGCCCACTTAGGCTGTACAGGATAAACTTAAAAAACAACAAATTGTCTGGTAGCACTTTAAAGACTAACAAAACATGTAGATGGTATGAGCTTGAAGAAGTGGGCTGTGCCCACGAAAGCTAATGATACCAGCTACATGTTTTGTTAGTCTTTAAAGTGCTACCAGACTATTTGTTGTTTTTTAAGTTTAAAAGAAATCTTGTAAATTAAGCTGGTTTATTCTTTAAAACAGACAATGTGGATCTTGAGGGACCTACCAAATTAACAAGAGATCAAATCAATTCAAGATTTAATTCAATGGCATGCACAACAGCCTATTGAGAGCAAAAATACATTATTTTTTCTAAATCAGCAGAAATGTCCCCAGACTTAAATGAAAGCCTTAAATCGCATGTTGGTTGATTTATTTTTAAACATATATAATTTGGTTGGGGTAAAAGGTGAGAACTGAGAATGTTTTGCAGATGTTCAGGAAATTGTCACGTGCAAACTGTTTCATTCATTTTCATTAAATACAACAGGAGAAGAGCAGCCAAGCAAAAAGGTAGAATTAATGGGGGAAGAGGAACAAATTCTCCTTTTGTGGCTAGATGATGGAATATGTGGCTATGTTAGCACAGGCCCAGTCTACACCTAGAACTTCAGTTGATCTAGCTATGTTGCTCGAGGGAGCGTGAATTCAGCTGACCTGCGCCCTAGTATAGACAGGATTATGTTGACAGAATAATTCTTCCATTGACCTAGCTATTGTTTCCCGGAGAGCTGGATTAAATAGAGTGACAGACAAACCTCTCCCATCACTGAATTAGCAAGTGGCAAAGCACTACCGTGGCACAGCTGTGCTGCTGTGGCCATTTAAATGTAGACATTGCCTCAGAGAAGTGGATTTACTACAAGAGCAGAAGAACCTCTTCCATCACTGTAGGATGATGCAGTCTGTTCTTCAGGCAAGCAGAAATCTATATTCTGACTGAGGTCATGCAGAAAGGCCAGGGTGATAGATTAAATCCATTTCCTGCATGGAGTTTCCCCTTTCTCCCAAAGGCAGTGTGCAGTGGAAGGCTCTAAGCCCAGATGAACAAACAGATCCCTACAGAGTAACAGGGAGTTGCTTCACAAGGGCTGCCAAAAAAACAAGCTGTAAATGCCCTAGGTACAATTTCTCTAACAAGTACAACAAAAGATCCAAGCAACAGTTCCTCACCCAGCTCCTTTGAGAGCACTCCAGCATAGAGTGTCAGGATAAGCACACCCTGTGGAACTGCCCAAGCTAACTTTTATCTTCCTACTACTGATATGGCTGGTCCCCTCCAGCAACCAGCTGCTTCCCAGCCTGACTCTCCTCTTTCAGTCCCATCTCTTGGGATGCCTACTGCCAAGACTCTCCACAGACAGTCTCCAGCCTGCTGCGCTTTCATATGCATTCTTTTCTGGCTCCTTCCCAAGCCAGGTCCCCTCTGGCCCTAGGACACCAACTCTCACAGGAGTATTTGTGGCTTTACCATATTGGTGTTTTTCTTAATGCCCCCATTTCTGGAGCGAAGTGAATACACAGAACTCAAGCCGTTGTTTAAAAATAAAGGAAGTATGCGTCTAGTACCCTGGTTGCAGAGAAACATCTGAAAACATGAAGCCAACAGAAATCAAATTAAACCCAAAAATGTATTCTTTCTTAATGATCTCCTAGGGTTTAAGTCACTCATGATTTGGTTATTTATTGGTGGCTGGCGGGGGTACAGTGTCTGACATGATTTCTGAACAACTGAAGTTGGCAGCACTGCTAACATTAGGAAGTTATTTCCTTTTCCTGATAGTTATGGAGCTATCCTACAAGCTGCATGCTTTCTGGCCAGCTGAGCAAGGAGGAAAGCTATCATTCTGCTTTGTTAACTCTTTGCCCAGGAGCAAATGCTATACGGTGTGCAAGGCAATGAAGTATAAAAAGGTTATTTACCTGTACAGCAACTGGAGTTTGGGATGTGTTGTCCATATGTATTCCACTCTTTGTTTGCACCCAGATGAGACAATGCTGAAGACATTGTCACCTCTTCTGGAGAAGAGGAGATGCCCACTGGTGCCTGAACTTTCTCATCAGGGGTTGTTCTTCCTAATTAGAGATTTTCTCTGGATTCTGTTCGCCACAAGGAGATGGCTGAGACTACATTGTCTGCTGCCTCTGAGTAGCAGTCTCTATGAAGTGGGCAGTGTTCCCTGTTAGCTGAGTGCTTGCGTCACCACCCAGGAGACAGTCAAATGCTGCCCAGCTGATTAGCAGAGTGCCCACAGTGGCCATAGCTGGCAGCATGTTTCTACTGGTGGTGCACATCCACACATGCTTCAGTGCATGTAACAAAATTTACTCCACTCATGGGTGGAAAAAATTAGAGGGAACATTGGAAATAGGGTATAAGAGACCCTATGGCTGCGTCTACACTGGCATGATTTTGCGCAAATACTTTTAACAGAAAAGTTTTTCCGTTAAAAGTATTTGCGCAAGAGAGCGTCTACACTGGCATGTGCTTTTGCACAAAAGCTGGGGGGAGCATGGGCTGTAATAATAGAGATAAAGGAAGGACAAGACAGAACTGGGGAGCAAAATCAAATGAGTTTCTTAGTTGACTGTATACTAATGAAAGAATTATGGGAAATAAGCAGGAAAAGTGTAAAATCCTAGTAAATAAACACAACTATGACATAGTTGGTATCACAGAGTTGATGAGATAATACACATGACTGCTAAATTGCTATAGAGGGATAGAGCTTGCTCACGAAGGACATGCAAGTCAAAACTGGAGGACATTTTGGCTTGTATATTAAAAATGTACACCCTTGGACTAAGGTTGAGATGGACAAAGGAGACAGAATTGTTGGAAGTCTCTGGGCAAGGATAAAAGGGGTTAAAAACAAGGGTGATGTCATGGTAGTAGTCCACTACAAACCACCTAACCAGGAAGGATAGGTGGAGGAGACATTTTTAAACAACTAACTGTGGCAAGAGCCTCACTGAGGCCCTTGCCCTGGAACACCTTCTTTGTCTACAAACCAACCACAGACCCTTTCCAGTGCAGTCACCCATGCCTTTTATTCTCAGTGCCAATTTCCCACCACTTTCTATTCGCAGAGCTTCAGTTTTCTAGCAGATCATTTAGCCAGCCTCTCCTTTTAGCTTGGGAACACACTCAACTACACCCTGGCTCCTCCTCCTTTCACTTCCCCCTCAGGCTGCTTTATATAGCCCTCTGGATAATGAGGCCCACAGCTGCTTCCATTAGCCCTTCAGGCCTGGGCTTGCTCAGCTGGCTGCAACTGGCCTTTTCAGCCAGGCTGTAAAGGCAGAGCTGTGGCTTAGCTAGCAGTCTGTCACATAACAATCATACAAAGCACAGGAGTTGGTGGTGATTGGTAAGGGGGTGGACTTCAATTACTCAGACATCTTTTGGGAAAATAACACAGCAGGGCACAGATTATCCAGCAAGTTCTTGGAATGTATTGGAGACAACTTCAGAAGGTAGAGATTAAGGATCTTAAAATTTGGTTAAATAAATAGATAACCATGTAACCGCTGAAAATCTTAACAGTTACACACTGTGGGATCTGCAGTGTAAAGCTTATTTAAATTTAAATAAGCTTTATACTGCAGAGCCCACAGCAAAGTCTTGCCAAGAGTGGAGCCACCAGCCCTTGCTGGCTCCACTCCTAAGGAAGTGGCTTCCCTGCCATAGAGAAGCTTTCTCCCCAGGAGCCAGCTGAGCATAACCAATACCATTAACCAAGAAGCATCAGCTTATCAGTTAAATGATTAGTCAGATCACTAGGGATGTTAGAGTGCCAGAAAGCTACTGGGGAGAGGCTGTTCTAGATTTGATTTTAAGAAATAGGGAGGGACTGGTTAAGAATTTGAAAGTGGAAGGTAGCCTGGATGAAAGTGATCACAAAATGGTACAATTCATAATTCTAAGGAATGGTAGAAGGGAGAACAGCAAAATAAAAACAAAAGATTTTGGGAAGGCAGACTTTAGTAAACTCAGGGAGCTGGTAGGTGAGGTCCTATTGGAAGCAAGACTAAGAGGAAAAACAATTGAAGACAGTTGGCAATTTTTCAGACAGACTTTATTAAGGGTGCAAGAGCAAACTACTTCATTGCATAGAAAAGATAGGAAGTATGGCAAGACACCACACTGGCAAATCTTGAATGATCTAAAAATGAAAAAGGAGTCCTACAAAAAGTGGAAACTAGGTCACATTACAAAAGATGAATGTAAACAAACATCACAAGTATGCTGGGGCAAAATTAGAAAGGTGAAGGCACAAAATGAGCTCAAACTAGCTAGTGACAAAGGTTAACAAGAAAATATTCTACAAATATATTAGAAAAGGCAAAAACAATCACAGAAAAGGGGGAAATGGCAGACATGGTTAATAACTTCCATGTTTCAGTTTTCACCAAGAAGGTTGATGGTGACTGGATGTCTAACAGTGAATGCCAGCGAAAATGAAGTAGTTTCAGAAGTTAAAATAGGAAAACACCATGTTAAAATTACCTAGTCAAGTCAAATGTCTTCAAGTCACCAGGGCCTCATGAAATGCATCCTAGAATACTTAAGGAGCTGATTCTCGAGATATCCAAGCCATTCGCTATCATCTTTCAAAATTCATGTTAGGCGGGAGAGATTCCAGAAGACTGGAAAAGGGCAAATCTAATGCCCATCTATAAAAAGGAAAATAAAGACAACCCAGGAAACTACAAGCCAGTCAGCTTAACTTCTGTGCCAGGAAAGATAGTGGAGAAAATAAATAAGGAATTCAATTTGCAAACAGAAAGATAATAATGTGCTAAGTTACAGTCAGCATGGATCTGTCAAGAACAAATCATATTAAACCAATCTGATAGCTTTCTGATAGGGTAACAAGCCTTGTAGAAAAAGGGGAAAGCAGTAGATGAGGTATACCTAGACTTTAGTTAAACATTTGATACAGTCTCATGTGACCTTATAAATAAACTAGGAAAATACAATGTAGACGGGGATACTATAAGGTGGGTTCATAACTGACTGGATAATTGTTCTCAGAAAATAGTTATTGATGATTCACAGTCATTCTGGAAGGGAACAAGTGGAGTTCTGCAAGGATCAGTTTTGGGACTGGTTCCGTTCAATATCTTCATCAACCATTTAGATATTGGCATAGAGTGTACACTTATAAAGTTTGCAGATGATACCAATCTGGGAGGGGTTGCAAGTGTTTTGGAGGATAGGGTCATAATTCACAGAGCTACAAGGGAATCCCAAGAAATGCAAGGATTAGTTCTGCCTTCCCACAACACTGCACTGTAGGATGCTTACCCACATTGTTTTGCTCTGTCTGTCAATAGGATGCTAGCAATATGGCCATGAAATGTCAACAATGGAATGCAGAAAAAACACGTTTGACTGGTTTTCACTTTTGCATGTCGACAGCATTTTCATCGCCAAACCTTCCCAGTATAGACACAGCCTTAGTCAGCCCAACAAACAGATAGAAATTACCAAGTCTGCAGTCTCCAGAGACAATACACACACCAGCATGCTTGCTCAGCTGAGGACTCACACCTCAGGATAACGTAACTGCATTGACAAAGCATTTATAACAAAGCAAGAATACATGTGTTAATAAAGAACAGAGATTTGTGTGATACTTAAAAGATACCAGGACCAGAAAATGCTTACAAATGAAACAAACATGTAATTACACCTTCTAGTCCTTTGAGGAGAAATTGGAGAAGGTCCAGAGAAGAGCAACAAGAATGATTAAAGGTCTAGAGAACATGACCTATGAAGGAAGACTGAAAGAATTAGGCTTGTTTAGTTTGGAAAAGAGAAGACTGAGAGGTGACATGATAGCAGTTTTCAGGTATCTAAAGGGGTGTCACAAGGAGGAGGGAGAAAAATTGTTCTTCCTGGCCTCTGAGGATAGAACAAGAAGCAATGGGCTTAAACTGCAGCAAGGGAGGTTTAGGTTGGACATTAGGAAAAAGTTCTTAACTGTCAGGGTGGTTAAAACACTGGAATAAATTGCCTAGGGAGGTTGTGGAATCTCCATCTCTGGAGATATTTAAGAGTAGGTTACATAAATGTCTATCAGGGATGGTCTAGACCAGCAGTTCTCAAACTTTTTGGGCTCCGGAGCCCTTTACATGCGTAAAAATTTATGCAGTGCGCCAGCGGTCCACTGATTGTATGTGTTGTACCTATCGAAAGTTTCCAGTTTGTCAACCTCACGGAGCCCCTGGAGGGCTCCGCGAAGCATAGTTTGAGAAACACTAGTTTAGACAGTACTGGGTCCTGCCATGAAGGCAGGGGCCTGGACTTGATGACCTCTCGAAGTCCCTTCCCGTCCTAGTATTCTATGATTCTATGACTAAAGCAGTTTTCTTATTTACAGCCACTTCTCTCATGGTCACCAGTCTCATATAGGTGGGATCCACCATTCACAGATGGAGACGAGCACTTGATCTCTCCCTTTCTTTAATGATTGATAACCAGATGCCCCTTTTGTTCTCCTTAAATGCCCCTAACCTTATTGTCTCTGTCTCAAGAGTTAGGACAAACCCTTGGGTTTGGAATTTAGAGGGTCCTTTGATGATGATTTCACATCATGACATCAATTTGTTCCTCCTGTTTACCTGTGATGCAAATGAAGTGTCCCTTATGTTGATTTCAGGTTACTTGATTCACAACAGATATTCAGGCAGGTAGGTAAATCTACATTCCTTTGGCTGGGGAATACTTGTTTGTTAGCCCTGCTTGGCTGCATAGTTCTAAACTGATTTCCAGTATACACATTCAGCTTTTTGATGAACATTTGATGCCTATGAGGAGCAGTGTGACAAACGTTCATTTGATATCTTGCACACTATTTTTATAGCAGTGGTTCTCAACCTCTTTGGGCTGAGGACCTGTTTGTAAATGTTTACATCCTGTTGCAATCCAGTAAATAGTCTGGGGATAGAAACCATGGGGTGCTTTCAGTCAGATCCTGCCCTCTGGGGAATGGGGTTGGGTGCTGCCAGGCCTTCACCCCACACTAGTGACTCCTGCAAGCTTCTGTGCTGTAGGGCTGGTTGGGCATGGCTTGCTGCCCTAGACTTGCAACCTCTGAGGTTGCAGTGCCACTCGGGTTTGGCCACCGCCCCCTGACTAGATGAAATCCGTGTGGATGGAATTGTGACCTGGCTCTCAGGTTGCAGCCACTCACTCAGTCACATTGGGTCTATTTGGACTCCTGTCGTCATGACAGCAGGACCAAACCTGAGTGGTGCTGGGACCCCAGAAGTTGCAGTGCCTGGAGCAGGGAAGGGAGCCACAGGAGCTACCATGTGACCCTTTGGAACATTCTGGCCACCGCATTTTGAGTCCTGGCCCACAGGTTGAGAAACCCTGCTATACAGATAAATATGACAGCAGTGTGTATCAGGTGAAGTGGATTCATCTGGCCTTATGGGACCCTTTGCCAATGGGCATGGAGGGGCTCTTATGCGGACACCACATCAACTCTGCACTATTGAGCCCACAGACAAGCCAGCAGCAGCTCCACATAGCTGAGATGCTCCTCGCCCCTACCAATGCCACCCAACTGGGAAAATACACCAGTTTATTATCCTCTGAACCTCTCCCAAACTTGACCAGTAAAACATGTTGTTCTGTCCCAGACAATTATAATGCCTCTCTCCCTTGGCTAAAATCACTGTTTTCCATTGGAACCATTCCTCAACCAGTTAATAGGGAGCCATTTTGCTCCTGAACATAAGTTTTACTTCTTTATGGCTAGGGCAGATAGAGATATGGCCACCAAATGCTGCCATGACCCTTTACCTCAAACCCTCTCACAATGTTGACAGAAATTCTCCACCCCTTATTCCTGAACCAAAAGTACCTAGAAGCTGAATCTCTATTATGAGGGCTAGAAGCACAATCTCTTGCCTTTGAAAAGGAGGATCCCAATTAAGAGGTGTCCCTTTGGCATTATTAGGGAAACAAACCACGTTCCTCCTCTATCTCGTTATTTGTCCCTGTACTCCCACTTCCCTCCCTGTTTCCAACCTATACTCCTCCCAAGGTCAGTTCCATGCCCTCACTGCTGCTTCCCATTCCTTCCACTTCAAGAGTAAGCAACTCGATCAACTGATTGTACACAACGGCATTATGCTAAAAAGAGCACTGTGTAAGGTCTTTCATGAAAGTTTCTAAAATGTTCTGAACTTGATCACCATTATGAGATTGGTGTAAAGTCTGTACTCATTCTATATGCATAAATATATAGATTCATATGTCCATAGCATGTGTAACCCTTCTGCCAGTAGCACCACCAGCAGCCAGAGCTGGATTCAATATCTAGGGGTTCCTCTCTAGCCAAGACAGAATTGAATCCAGCCTTAAAAAAAAAAGGGGGGGGGGAAGATTAGCTCTTACGCAAAAGGGGTTTTTTGCGCAAAAAGGAGCCGTCTACGTAGCGCTTTTTTGCACAAAAGGGAAAGGAAGAGGAAATGCAGATGAGAGCATGACATATGCAAATGAGCACTCCATTTGCATTTGCTCTTCCGCAAGAGGCTCATAGCATAACTGTAGCCCTAGTGATTTCAGCTGACTTAGCCCAAAGTACAGTCCAGCCACAAGAGATTCCAGAATTCTCTGGCGTAACTTTACATACAAAAGAGACTCCTTACGGAGCCTCTCTTTTTTAACTCGTGTTGAAACAGTGGAGAGAAACAGGTTAAACCAGTCTTACAGCTCCCACCTGGAGGGCATGCAGCCTGCTGACTCACCTCCTTCCCCAGTTTAATCTATAGGGCTCTGGAAGATGAGCCTCTGTCCAAGTGTACTTACACTAAAAGGGTCTCTCCTTTTAACAGAGTTAAACAGTCTGACTTTTCTGCATTCCCACAATAACTGCAAGTATTGTTTATCATTTCTCACATTTCCTCCATTTAGTGTTAACACAATTTGTGACCCCCACAACAGCCAAATTGGTTACCGGGGCAAAGCACCATTGTAACAGTTGAATATTAACACATCTAAGGGAAGCAGGGACAAACTGCATTTACATAAACGCACCCAGGATTTCTCTCCCATGCCAGCCAGTTGAAATGGAAGCAATGATTCAGACCCTGCTTACACTTGTATTATACTTCTAGCATGGAGGGGCTCCTTCCAAGCTGGTTATTTACCTCAGCAGTTCTCAAACTGTGGGTCAGGACAAGGCTGGTGTTACTAGGGCTGCCTTAAACTTGTTGGGGCCCAGGGCAAAAGCCCAAACCCCACTGCTGGAGGCCAAAGCCTGAAGGTTTCAGCCTTGGGCAACTGGACTCAGGTTATAGGCCCTTGCCTGGGATTAAAGCCCTTGGCCATCGGCATGGTCCCATCTGGAGTGATGGTGCTTGTGTGGGCTCAGGCTTTGGTCCCCTCTCTTGGAGTGGTGTAGTATTTTTTTTTTTTTTTTTTGTCGCCAGAGAGGGGGAAGGCAGTGTAATGAAGTTTAAGAAACCTTGGTTTACACAAAACTAACTTCAAGTACCCATCCATTGATCAGACAGGAAAAGACAATGATGAGGCATTAGAGTAAATGGACCACCACCTTGGTCATCTATCCTGACCTCTTATGTAACACAGGCCTCAGACAGAACTTCCCCCAAATAATTCCTAGAGTTTACCTCTTAGAAAAATGTCTCATCTTGATTTTAAAATAGTCAGTGATAGCGAATCCACTGTGACTTGTGGTAAATTTTTCCAGTGGTTAATTACTCTCACCATTAAAACTTTAGACTTAATTTCCTTTCATGTGAGGAAAATTGGAAGCAGGAAGATTTACATGTGTCAGGAATCCAGCATCACCACTGACATGACTAATTTAAAGATTTAATATTAGCTGCTTTAGTTTCAGGCTGTTCATGTTACCATATTTTATTTTAATGCCTTGGACAGAACTGCTATTTTGTGACAGCCTCAAAGATAAGATATCTGACATCTGCTGCCCCTTTAGTGACATACAGAACTAATAGGAGAAAATTATGATAATTACCCCATTTGGAATAGACAGAGTGCCATTTTGCTCATATGATGAGCAAGGATTGCATGGCTTTCTGGGCCTCACCTGTTGCTAGTCAAAAATTCACTACCATCCAATTTAAAGTAAATGGTTTGGGTATAAATCAAACAAGCCACACTGGCCCAACATGGAATACTGCACAGACCAGAGGTGTAATCAGTGACAAGCATGCCAGTCATCAGAAAGTTTTATTAATTCACTTCTTAGAATCCTCCAATGCATATAACCAACTTGTGTCAATGTAAAGTTTAGCCTCCTGATGGTGAAACAGACACACTCCACATGAGCTGCCTGTCTTCCCTCTCTCCCTTCCACAATCAAGCTCTCTTGGGAAGGACAATAGAGACAGCACGCTATCTTTTCTGCCCCTGCCTTCTAAGGCTGAACAAGTGAAAAGTTTGTCCCAATTTCTGCACCAGCTCATTCAAAATAGGGTGGAAGAACACAAACTCACACAACCGTCCCCGGCCAAACTGCTTCAGGGCCAGGCAGAGCACCCACTAGCACAGCTGCTTACTGTTAAAGGCCTCCCTCAGGTCTCCCTCCAAAACCTCCCTCAGCTGCACAGCTCTGCACTGAGCTCCTCTAAAGAGCTAGCTGCAGTGGTCTCTGAGGTTGCAAGTCTGAAGCGGTTTGTAAATAGACGGTGGGAATGGATGTCAATAAAGGTGCAGGAGTGACTGCACCAAAATAGAGGTGTCCAGTAAGGATGTTAAATAGAGTATCCACTACTCAATAGGCACTTCTGCATTCCTCCTTTGAAATGTACAAGAGTCTCCGCTGGAGCTCTTGTACATTTCAAAGGAGGAATGCGGAACTCCGCGTGAAGCCCGGGGCCAGTAGGAAGTCCCGCTGACTCCGGGCTGCACGCAGGCGTGCCAGCTTTGAAATGTACAAGAATCCCCAGCGGGGACTCTTGTGCATTTCAAAGCAGAAGCACCCGCATGGAGCCTGAGGTCAGCAGGGGACTCAGATTCCCCTGCTCACCCTGGGCTCCATGCTGCACTGCCACTTTGAAATGCCACGCGCAGCCTGAGATTAGCTAGGGACTCCCTATAGCTGATCCCAAGCTCCGCACGGCATTTCTGCAGAACCCGAAATCAGCTGGGAACTCCACAGCTGACTTTGGGCTCTGTGCAGTTTGAAATGCCATGCTGGAACCCAGGATCAGCTAGGGAGCCCCCAGCTGACCCCAGGCTCCATGCAGCACTGCCGCTTTGAAACACCGTGGTGGCGTTTCAGAGGCGCTGTGCCACACAGCTGAGTCTTGGCGTTTCAAAGGGGCAGCACCGCATGGAGCTAACCCTGGGCTCTGTGTGGCACTGCCCCTTAAATGGAGCTCAGGGTCAGCATGGAGCCCGGGGTCAGTTCCTTGTGGCGCTGCTTTGGAATGCTGAGGCAGCGTTTCAAAGGGGCAGCACTGCACAGCTGATCCTGAACTCGGTACAGGCTCTGTGTGGCGTTGACGCTTTGAAATACCCCCGCTTCCCCTCTTTTGCTGCCTCTGATAAAGGCAGCGGGGGGGGAGGGGGGGAAAAGGGGGGGGAATTGATTAGTCAACTTGACTATCCAATAAGTATTTGCTTATCAACTAGTTGACTAGTTCTTAATATCCTTAGCGTCCAACTGGCTGGTGGGTGCAGAAATAGCCAAAGGTCAAGAGGCCTGCCTAAATCATTTTACGGTCTGGCTAATTAGGCTTTGCAAACAGCTGCTCCACCTCCACTTTCCACCTAGCAGCAACTTTCCCCATTTGCCTCAGATATTTATGCATAACACAATAGGCACTTACGACCATTGTGATATTTTTTTCCCCTCTCAGATGTAATCTAGTGAATAAATGCCATCAGCAGCCTTTTAACCTACCCCCCCCCCAAAAAAAACCCCACATTAAACAGTCATTCTGCACCCACTGAACCAGTCGTTGAATCTTTCCTTTGACCTGTCAAGATGGCAAATATGTGGCTTGATGAGCTGGGGTGCAAGAGGCAGGCCAGGTCCCCCAAGATCACTATTGGCATTTCAACATCACCAGTGGTAGTCTGCCACTCAAGGAAAACATGTCCCTGCCTGAAGCTTCCTGAACAATCCTGTGTTAACATGAGCATCATGCACTTCCCCCAAACAACTCATGCTGATATCAGTGAAGCATCCCTCATGATCCACCAGTGTTTGTATAACCATAGAAAAGTTGCCCTTTTTGTTGATACATTTAGTGGAAAGGTGGGCTGAAGCCAAAATAGGGAGGCGCACAATGTCTATCACCCCACTATAGCTCAGGAGCCAATAGCTACGAATCCATCCACAATGTCCTGCACATTACTGACAGTCACAGTCCTGTATAGCAGTATTCAATTAATGGTCCTGCACATTTCCATGAAAACTGCCCTCGCTGTGGATTTTCCAACTCCAAATTGATCTCCCACTGCCGGAAACAATCCTGCATTGTACCTTTCCACAGTGTGATTGCTGCTTTCGTCTCAAGCATCAGGGCAGTGGTCATTTTGGTATCCAAATATCGGAAGGCTAGGGAGAGCTTGGCACACAAATTCAGGCACATGACCTTCTGCATCCAAGAGTTCTTCAGGCACTGTTCATTCCAAACCAGTATGATGATGCTGCCATCTCAATAATCAGAAGCAACACTCCACTTGCTGCAGCAGCTCTGAGAAGGCCATCAACAGTCTTGAATTGTTTTTCCACTATGACTCCTAAGAATCTGTCCTCAGAGTCATGTCCTCCACTGTTGCAGTACTACCTATGGCTCTGCAGAGATCAGAGAATCATTTGTGCAATGCATGCAACATTTACAACAACACTGCAGAGCTCTGAGGTCTCCATGTCTGTCAGATATGGACAGCAAAAAGTAGTTATACTTTTTTTGAAAAAAAATCTGTGTGCCAGTTATGGAACAGAGATGGCATTATAGGATGAAGAAAGTTGCATGATGAGAAATTGATTCCTTGCTCCCAGAGTCCATGCAAGATTCATGTGAGCCACATATCACATTGTGAAAATTTTCCCAAAGGCATTGTGTCAGAGAGTGACACATGGCACACAGATATCTACCCATAGTGCATTGCACTTTGCGTTAACATAAGATCTCTTGGTGAGCATGCAAAATACAAGCAACAGATGCAAGCACCCAAATATATACACAAACAAGTGACACACTACCTGTAGTAGTGGCTTTATATCAACATAACATGCTTTGACCAAAGATTGAAATGTAGACATTGTTGGAGACTCACCTTCTGGTCCAACAAGGATAGCATCAATGCATTAAGAAGTAAAACTGTGTCAATTACCAAAGCTATATGCCTGTGCTCAAATAGGCACTGAGACTGCAATAGCCAGCAGCAAATGTCAGAAAAAAAAATGCATCCTAGGTAACAGCATCATATAATAGCACAACTGACCAACCCCAACTAGAAAGCAGAATTGTAAACATAGAAGGATACCCAGTGAAAAGGATGGTAATGGAATCCAGTGAAAAGCTCAATCACTGGCAGATAGTCTTTTGTGTGTGGGGGGGGGGGGGGGGGGGAAAAAGAGAGAGAATCTCTTTTGCCAACCACAGTCAAGCAAGAACTGACAACTGTAAGACAACATTTCTACTGTGTTTGCAGAGAGACACACAGGAATATGGGGAATAGAGGCCTTAACAAGTTTGGCCTGTGCTCTAGCCCACTACTTCTGTCCTGATGCATTAACACACACACGTAAGTGCCAGAGGAATTCCATTATCAGGTTCATTCAAGAGAGATAAGTCTCTGGAATGAGTATTCCGCACAGATGGAGATCCTTGGGGGACAAAAAATGTTTCTGTTCTGTCAGGGTTACCTAAACAGTCTTCTATTGTATAGTTAGAGTTTTCTAAGTACACTAGTTGGAAGAGCTCACCCTCCCTCCGGAAATATATGCTTAGTGCTCCCTAGTTATCTCTCATGTTACAAAAGCAGGAGACAATTATAAATGATTGTAACAATCCTGAAATGAAAGAAGTGGGTGGTTCATTTTTGGAATCACTGAACGGGAAAAAATACTTTAACAATGTAGCATCCCCATTATATAATTCAAGCATATGAATGTGTGGGCTGTGTAAAGAGGATAGTGGAAGAAATCTCCCCTGCATCCCACCCAAGCACTAGCTTCTAAAAATCCTTGTAAGAGGAAACACTTCAGTGTCCTGACTTTTTATCCAGGAAAGTCATTTGTATACTGACTAGAGTCCTTCATTCACCCCACAAATCTGAAGTTAGGATATTGCAACCTTTTTACTTTCAATATGCAATGGGTGTACATATAACTATGATCGCTTTGTTTCTCACAACATGCCTTGACAGCGACGTTTGGTGTGGACTACAAGCACCAACAAATCAACTGCTGGAGCATGTAGAAAATAGATTCTGTGAAGGTTGAAGATACAGTAAAAGATTCCCTGGGGAGAAGAGAAACCCAACTTTACCCAATACACTAAAATACAGCAACTTAAAAAGTTGTTGTACAAGTCAGGCACCTGACAGAGGCTTAGTCTACATCAAGGTTTGGCCATGAAGTTGCTGTCAACATGCAAGTCACCAAAAGTGAAAACTGGTCAAACCAGTTTTTCTGCCTCCCATTATTGGTATTTCATGACCACATTGCTAGCACCCTACTGACAGATATAGCAAAGCAATGTGGGTAAGCATTCCACAGTACAGAGTTGGGGGAAGGCAGAGCTGATACCTGTGCCTCTTGGGATTCCTTCGTAGCTCTGTGAGCTCTCCAAGAATGTCAAAGCAGCACAGCAATCTCTCCAGCCCTACTTCTGCAGCAGCAGTCTGCCTGCTGCTGTGTTCCTAGCAGGGCAGAACAGGAGCATTCCAATAATTTATTCTTTGTTCCCCAAACAGAGCAGTTCACTCAGCTGTCATCCTTTTCAAAGCTCTGGGAAGTGAGGACTGCACGTCTGCAAGGCAGCAAGTCACCCCTTCCCCCCCCCCCCCAAAAAAAAAGCGCGCAAGGACACCAGTTCTGTCAACAAAACTAACAGCAGAGTCCACACTGGCTCTTCATGGACAAAGGGAGAGGAAAAGAAAAAAAAAAAAAAAAGTCTCTCGCAGACCTGGAAGAGTTTTGTTGCCAAAACTGGATGTTTTTCCCAACAAGTCACATTATAACGTAAACAATCACTGCTTTATCACCAAAAGGCAGTTTTTGGCAACGAAACATACAAGTGTAGACAAAGCCTGAGAAGCATCTTCCCCAATCCACCCAGGGCAAAGAGAACAGGAGAAGACAGTCTGCATTTCTGGAGGTGCAGAATAAGAAGCAAAAGGATGTTAATTATTTTCAAATAAGGGGTTTGTTTTGTTTCTTTTTGAACCTTAAGACTATCAAGTCTCATCCTCTATAATTTTGCATGTTTTAGAATAAGAGAAACTGGAGTTTGAGCTTTCTCAAAGCTCAGATGACTGTGTAGGGAAGTATTTGAATCTGTAACAGACACTGTTTCCCTCATGAATACCTGCCAGATGTTAAACAAGTCAATGTAAACCATGACTAAAATTCCATTCCCCTCAGACTCCTGTAATGTTAATAAATGCTTCTGGCTCTGCAATTGATCATCAAGTTCCCCAGCAAAAAATGGGTAGATATGATTTGATATTCTTGAGATCAAAAACTTCTGAAACCACTTTCAGGTCTCCTTACAGCAGGCCTAGGCAAAATACCCTCTGTGGGCTGGATCTGGCCTGCAAAACCGCCAGATCCAGACTGCAGACACAGCAGGGAGCCTCAGGCAGACTCTCTGCCTGCCACCCACACACCGCTGAGAAAAAGCAGATGTTGCGGCCCCTGTTTGGACAGCTGAGAGCTCAGGCTAGGGAGGAGTGGCTTTAGGCACTGCTCCTGCCCCCAGCACAATCCCATTGGCTGATTTTCAGCCAATGGGAACTGTCTTGTCAATGGCAGCTTGGGAAGCACCCTTTCCCCTCCCATCATGCTTGTAGCTGTTCAAAAACCACATGGCCTCTGCAGCCAGTGCAGAGGCGGGGCAAGCAGGGAATTTGCTTGAGAAGGCTGCTGATGGGAAGTCAAGCAAGTAAGTCTCCCAGCCACAGCCTGCCTCCGGCACCCCAACCCTCTGCCTTCCTCCATATCTCCTCTCAGATCCTGCAACCCAATCCCCTGCCCCAGGTCATAGCTGCCTCCATCACCCAAACTCCCTCCCAGACCCCACACCTCTTCCATTAATATGTAAGAGTACAGCCCTTGACCACTTTTGAAATTCTTGCAAATTTATTTGGGCATACCTTTTTCTGGGTTGCAGCCCACTGTCAGATGCATGAAGTGGAAGTTTCAGTTTTGCAGGGATTTATAGGCACATACTAAGGACAGTTTAATCACAGTGCTCATGGGTGTGGCTCTCAGACCTGAATGACCTACTTAAACGAATCTAATTTTCAAGCACAGACAAGACCTGAAATTTGGGGGGAGATGACCTTGTGAATAATCCTCTGAGTTGAATAGGCCCCTTCAGAGCTATAGTTCCAGCCTATGTTAATGGCCATGGTGTGTTCTCAGTTAAGTGAAAGATGAAAGGGCCACTTCACATCTCTAACCTTCCATACTATGAAGCCCCCCCCCCCCATTAATCCTTGAAGTTGAGTAGATGTTCTATCACATTCTCCCACCCATGCCACTTCAAGATGGCAGATGCGCTCTTCACAGATCACTAATTTTCACCTTTTTCTCTAACCCTTGAGGGCAGATGTGGTAGATGATGGTGGCAAAGCATACTTAAGAACCCTCTCAATCATGGCCCCATTCCTCTCTCAAAAAACAAAATAAATTCACTGACAAACTTTAACAAGGTTGCCCTACACCTGCCTCGTGCTGCTCCAGAACACAGAAAATAGATAAACATAAGTCTCTGGAAGTCAGGAAATACAAAAGTAAAATTAACAGTCAGTCACTTAATATCCTCACACAGTCTTACCTCTGCCAATAGACGAGGGACCAAACCAAACCTGATCTATTCCTAACAATTTAACAATATCTGTTTTTATTCCCCACAATTTATACATCTTCCTCTTTATATACTTCCACAGATCCCTATGTAGCTATAGCTATGCTGAGCCAGGGCTAGTGAGAGCTTTGTGAATTTGTCAAGTGGCTCTAAAGAAGTGAGATGCAGCTAAAGCTAGAAGCAGCTGAGTTCCCTATTTTCTGGGCCATTATGGAAGAGGCCCAACTAAATGATTAGCGCAGTCCTTGTTGACTCTAAAATTTAAGAATGTATAAAGAGCTCTAAAGACAAACAGGAAAGGGCCGCTACAACAGCTGCAACTGCCACCTCTAGAGGCTGACATTCCACGAGCGACATCAAGACAATGGGAACAAGTCCTTTGCCCTACTCTTGCAGACTCGGTGAAACAAGATTGGGGAAGAGGGGAGCTGTGAGGTTAGGAACTTAAGCACTCATGTCCCGCACACCTTTGGTTCCTACCTGCAGCATGTAGTAATCACCACCCCTTTGCTCCTCTCTAAAACAAATGCCAACCCCCATCATAGCATCCCTACATTGAACTGTATTTATACATTATGTTCTCTCTCATGCACGGTGTAGTTTTATAGAAGCTACAGTAAGAATGGTAACTTGCAAACTACTACCCACCTCAGCAGGACGAGGAACTGAATTAACAAGGCTGGGATTTGAACCAGAGGATGATTTCACACAAAGTACAAAAAAAAAAAAACCCCGTAAGTTAGTGATAAAAATTATGTAAAATATGTAAAAAGCCAAACACAAAGTCACAGTTCAAACTTAATATTCCTCTCCACCTATGACTATTCTGTTAAACAACATTCCAGAGAAAGGTCTAAATAGAAGATGAAATTATGTTGAACATAAATTAGTAATGGATAAAGTTCTTATCTTATAGAAGTCATTGTAATGTTTGTCATTTATTTCAATGGGGGTAGTATTTCACCCATTTCCTTAAGAGTAGCCGACTACCCGATAAGCATTTGCTTATCGGATAGCTTTTGACTAGTTGATATCCCCCCTTCCCCCATTGCCTGAGATATAGGCAGCAAGGGGGGGGGGGGGGAAGGGGTTCTTCAAAGTGTACAGTGCTGCCACTTTGAAACCCTAAGGCGGCCGCTACACAGCTGATAAGCAGATCAACTATGCAGTGGCTGCCCCTTTAAAACACCTCCTCCACGCATTTCAAAGGGGCAGCTGCTGTGGAACTGACCCCAGACTCCTAGTGGCATGCAGCATAGAATGGATCCTGGGGTCAGCGGGGAACTGGGAGTCCCCCGCTGACCCCAGGCTCCATGGTTTTGAGCCCCGCTGGGGACTCTTGTGCATTTCAAAGCAGGCACACCGCTAGCAGCCTGGAGTCAGCAGGACTTCCTGCTAGCCCCGGGCTGTACGCGGAGTTATTCCTCCTTTGAAATGTACAAGAGCCCTAGTAGGGGCTCTTGTACAATTCAAAGGAGGAATGTGAAAGTGGCTATTGACTAGTTGATGGAAATTCTATCAGTCAATTAACCAAATTTTAACATCCTTATTAATTGGCATATCAGTCCATGGTCCAACTGGGAAGTCAGTGTCACAAGTCAAGACCAAATTTGGCCCTTAGTACTCTGTATATTCTTATTACCAACTCACCACATAAGGTTTTTCGAGACAACATATGAATTACACCAAATTGTCTTTAAGAAAAATGCAAACTTCAAATATGATTTGTATAATATACCTTGATCTTTCATGATTTCCTAGTGTTTTGAAATCTGAAGGTAGTAGGTCCCGCAATCAGCAAGTCATCATTTTATGTAGATAATTTAAAAAACACAGCATCAACAAGACTGATGACATTTTTGGTTTCAAGGAGATATTAATATTGCAATTTAGATTTTAAATGAACTACGTTATGAATAACCCAAAATATTAAATATTCAAAGAAAGGGAGAGAGCTACTTTAATTAAAATTAGCACTGTATTATAACAAAAAGTTAGACAAATGTTGCTATATATAAAGAGATCACATCTAATTTGCTACCTGGTGTTTCTGCCAAGAATAAGCAATAGCACACGCCTTCTGAAGAAGGAAGTTAGAATAGGAATTTGAAGAACCATTCAACTGAACAGGGAAAATTGGGTCCTCTCTCTCAGGACCTACAGATGTGTAAATGACAAGCTAAAGCAAGTTACTTCATCTGATTTTGGAATTTCAAAGTTCTATCAACTGGGATTATTTGTTTTCTTTTGGCATTTTCACAATACTGATTTATAGAAGGATGAGTAATACATTAAACAGTTTTACATATCTAGCAAAGGCTCTGTAGTTTGCCTTGAAAGTGGGCATTTGTACAACACAAGACAGCCAACACACAAAGCTTCAGTCAAAACAAGCTATAAACTAACAATCTCTAATGAGTCAATGCATACCATATTTTAGCTGCAGCAGATTTAAAACAATACTCGAAGGAATTAATATGAACATCCACCACTACACACTGAAGTGACAGCCTGTGCTATTTTAACTAAGAAGGCACTAGCTACCACAATATTGTTACTTCTATTAACAAGGCACTTATCAGAATTTTAGATTATGTATTTGACCACTTGAACTAATTACTAGCTAGCATTATATTGCTTGCCTTCTAGTAATCAGTTTTTTTTTTCCTAGACACACAATTTCAAATAAATATTCCTCAGCTTAGGTAACTTCGGGGTTTACTAGAGAAGTAAATATGCCAAACAATTTGCTTGTTCCATTGAATTCCAGATGGTGTATTTAACTATCCAACAAGCTATCCATCCCTTTGCCGTTAGTTTCAATGTACTGAAACAGCATTAGTTGCTCTTTCACTTTTATTAAATTCACTTACATTGATCAAATAAGTGTCATTGAAGTAGACAGTTATATAAAATAAGAGTGATTCAATTGGCTTCTGATGCTCCATAAAAATGAATACTTAATTCAGCTATAAAACTTTAGAAATGATTTTAGATACAAAAAAATATGCTACACAGTACACCCTTTTATAGATCACCAAGGAAACTTTTGCACCATTGAGACAGCCATTAGTTCTGAACCTTTTTGTTTTTTTTGCATCCTTGGTCAAAGCTTCAGTCAGTTGAAATTGGGAACACTTGGGATTCAAGATACCCTGAGCACATACTAGTGCAACATCACAAAAACATACATAATCCAATGTATTAGGGGGGAAAAAGGAAACAAGAGTCAGATGGTGCTTTATTATACAAGCATGATAGCAAGTTCCTTTGGAAAATAAACTTCTTGGGTGGACTTCCAGACCAGTGAGGTAGTCCCATGGGAGAAAGTGGAAGGAAGGAAATAGACCTTGGTCCCTACTTGAGATGCCTGCCAAACAGTTCTCAGACTGAAATATAACGGGTGAGGACCCTGGCCCTACTAAGAAACACAAACAGAAGAGCCTCAGTCCAGGTGAGGGTGGTAGCCACACTGGTGTTGGGGCCAACCAGGTTCTCAGTCCGGGATGGGGTGGGCAGGGACATGGCTCTCTGGAGGAAAAAGGTCCCATCAGTCTGAGCCATAAAGTGCAGTAGAAGGACAAGATCCAGACAAAAGCAATGTAAACAGGTGACTGACAATTGTTTCTGCTCGCTCCTCCCAAGAGGAAAACGAGCCTCCCCCCCAGATACCCCAGTTCCCAGGCGGGGCAGCGTCTCACGATCTGGCTACGGGGAAGCGGCGCATCCTCACTACGGGCGCCAGGTCCACTCGGAGGATCCGCTGCGCCTCGCGCCGCGCCGCCTCCAAGCTCCGCGGCTTCCAGACGCTGCCCCGCACCTTGATGGTGGGGAAGGTGGTAAGACTGGGGGTGGCCGCTTTCCAGATCTCCTCCAGGGACTGGCCCCCCAGGGGAGCCCACGCGGGCACCTCGGCCGGGCCGGCCTGCTCCTCCTCGTCCTCCTCCCGGGGCCGCTGCGCTTCGCTGCCCGGGGGACCGGCGGGCGCTGGCGGGGCTGGGGCGCGTTTCCTCCCCTTCTTGGCGCGGCCGGGCGCTCTGCGCTTGGCGGGCAGGGGGCGCCGCCGGGCCGCTCCGCGACGGGGCCGCTTTGCCAGCGCCGGGGGCAGGTCGGGCACCACGGCCCGGCAGGAGGCGTAGCCGTACACGTCCTTGCTGCGCAGGATGACCGGGGAGAACTGGTGCTTGAGGCTGCACAGGAAGTTCCACAGCTCCGAGTCCGAGCTCATGAACTCGGTGGAGCGGGGCATGAAGAGCTTGAAGGCGTCGCCCAGCGCCTTGGTGCCGGCGAAGGACACCTGCGAGCGGGAGTAGACAACTTTCTCCGCCTCGCCCTCCGCGCCCCACGCCGCAGCCGCGCCGAGTCCGGCAGCGGCTCCCCGACCGGCTCCCTCCTGCTTCATCTTCCCCAGTCTCGCCGCAGCGCCGCCTGCCTCCGACTGCGGAGCGCAAAGCGAGGGCTGGCCTCAGCACGAGCCCCACCACGCCGCTCGCTCGCCTGTCTCCTGCCGCCGCTATCCGCCGGCCCCAGCCGCCTGGCGCTCCTTTGCCTGTCTCTCCTCCTCCCCGGGCGGAGAGCGGCGATCAATATCCTGCCGCCCGGCCCGGGCGCCCCGCCCCGCCCCGCCGGCACAAACGGCCGCTTAGCCGTTACTGAGCGTGCGCGGGCCCAATAGCTGCTGTTGAAGCCGTTCAGTGCCCTTACTCTGCCCTTACGTGTGGGGGAGGGGAGAGTTAGAGAGCGCGTCGGCGAAGGTGGGGGAGAGCAGAGGGGAGTAAACGGAGGCCCCGGGCAGGGCAAACAGCTGGAGGCAGGGAACGGCGAGGGCGGGAGCCTGTGTCTGGGAGAGGTGCTGCAAGGCTGTGGCAGGGAGAGGGGGAGTAAGGGGATAAGTGCCACCACAGAAGGGGTGAGCAGCTGTTTGGAGAGATGGGGGGCAGGTCTCTGCACCCCCCTTACAGGGCTGTGGCCCTCCAGGCACTCTCAGGGAAGCCACCCATCCAGCTCTGTCTTTTTGGCTGGTTTGTCCCCTATCCTGTATTGGGACAAGACTACGTCCAGTTCTGCGTGGTATCGGACAGGGCAGACTACACTGCTCTATTCCCGCCATCACAGCCTCATGTGCTGCCTGCCAGGGCACGGCAGGGCAGCACGCTTCTGCAAACTTTGCCCCTCCTGCAGCATGATTTTGCACTCACCACCCATGTGAGATCAGCCAGCGAGGGCAGGGCAGGGCAGCTCGCTCTTGAAAATGGTGTCTCCCTGTGTGGTATGACCTCACACACGTGATGCATGTGAGATCATGCCAGTGACGATGGAGCAACTCGCTTTGAAAATGGTGTCTCTTGCACAGTGCAAACCATATGTGTGAGATCTCACTAGTGGGGGGGGGGACAACTCTCTCTTGAAAATGGTGTCCCCCGTGCAGTATGATTTTGTCATGCTGGCAAGGGTGGACTCACAGGTAGATTAGGCTCATGCTGTTTCAGGAAGTGCTAAAATGTCCCTTATTCCACTAACATAGAGATTTTCATGGAGGTTAGGTCCATAAAAGGCTATTAGCCAGGGGATAAAATGGTGTCCTTGGCTTCTGTTTGTCAGAGGCTGGAGAGGGATGGCAGGAGACAAATCGCTTGATCATTGTCTTCGGTCCACCCTCTCTGGGGCACCTGGTGCTGGCCACTGTCAGCAGACAGGATACTGGGCTAGATGGACCTTTGGTCTGACCCAGTATGGCCATTCTTATGTTCTTATGTTCTTAATCTAGGGTTGGAAGAGACCTCAGGAGCTCATCGAGTCCAATCCCCTGGTAAAAGCAGGACCAATCTCAACTAAATTATTCCAGCCAGGGCTTTGTGAAGCTGGGACTCAAAATCCTCTAAAGATGGAGATTCCAGTGCTTCACCACCCTCCTAGTGAAATAGTTTTTCCAAATTGAGACCATTGCTCCTTGTTTTGTCATTTGTCGCCACTGAGAAAAGCCTCTTTCATCCTCTTTGGAACCCCCCTTCAGGTAGTTAAAGGCTGCTATCAAATCCCTCCTCACGCTTCTCTTCAGTAGACTAAATAAGCCCAAATCCCTCAGCCTCTCTTCGTAAGTCATGTGTTCCAGCCCCCTAATAATTTTCATTGCCCTCCGCTGGATCCTCTTTAGTGCATCCACATTCTTTCTGTAGTGGGGGGCCCAGAACTGGACGCAGTACTCCAGATGTGGCCTCACCAGTGCCGAATAAAGGGGAATAATTACTTCTTTAAATCTGTTGGCAATGGTCCTATGGGTTGAACTTCTGGGGTCTAGGACTCTCTGGTCCAGCAACATCCATGGTCTGGAAGGACCACAGATGTTGCGGGACTGGAGAGCCCCAGCAGCAGAGGTTGCTGGCAGTTCAGAGTGGAGCCATCTGGCGGGGCCGGCAGGGCAGCAGAGCCAGCGGGGAGCAGAGCCTGCAGCTGGCGGGGCAGGAAAGCCAACGAAGGAGCAGGAGGTCATGTGGCAGCGCAGCCCACAGCCAGGGGCACCGGGCTTGTGTGGGACAGCGAGACTGCCATGATGTCAGCAGGGCTGCTGGGAGTTCTAGTAAGGCTGCCACAAGGCTGGTAGCACTGCTAGGAACTCCAGTGGACTGCCGCAGCTCGACAGGCCAGGAGCTCAGGCAGGGTTGCTGCAGCTTGCAGGGCCAGGAGGCTGGGGAGAGGAGTCCTGGTGGAAAACTCCCTTGTCTGGGACGGGTGAGGTTCCAAGAGTGCCAGGTCAGGGAGATCCAACCTGTACTAATGCACCCCAATGTGCCGTTAGCCTTCCTGGCTACAAGATTAGTGGCCACTTTATACACCAGGTGTCCTAATGCCTAGCCAAATGATGTCTTGAGCTGCTAAAGGAGACGTGATTCAGTTAACTATTTTACTTGCATAATTCCTAAATAATTGTAATTTTCATATTTTTAGTGTTTAAAAGAATCCTTTATGTAAGTCTGCATAAAGCATCATGCAGTAATTTACAGATTTATCTTATGTGCTATTGTGATTTCCCTTGCTTGTAATCTCCTATAATATAGTTTCATTTCTTTTAATTATTTACTTTTTAAAATTGTATTTTTATTATTCTTAATACTTCATCATTTATCTTATCATTATGCACATGAGTGTCATTGTGCTCTTGATATTTTTCATGACAAATAATCATTGGAAATAACACTTGCTTGCAGCGTCAGTAATCACATTTCACAATGTTTGCAATATAACAAGTCTGTGGTGGGGAACATCTCGCTACCATCTTCCGCTCTGTCTACACAAGACTCAGAGGCTGCGTCTAGACTGGCATGAATTTGCGCAAATGCTTTTAACGGAAAAGTTTTCCGTTAAAAGTATTTGCACAAGAGAGCGTCTAGATTGGCACGGACGCTTTTGCGCAAAAGCACTTTTTGCGCAAAAGCGTCCGTGGTCAATCTAGACGCGCTTTTGCGCAAGAAAGCCCCGATCGCCATTTTAGCCATCGGGGCTTTTTTGCGCAAAACAAAACTGAGCTGTCTACACTGGCCCTTTTGCGCAAAAGGACTTTTGCCCGAACGGGAGCATCAAAGTATTTGCGCAAGAAGCACTGATTTCTTACATTAGAACGTCAGTGCTCTTGCGCAAATTCAAGCGGCCAGTGTAGACAGCTGGCTAGTTTTTGCACAAAAGCAGCCGCTTTTGCGCAAAAACTGGCCAGTCTAGACACAGCCAGAGACTGTTAGTTGTTAAACACCACAGTGCAGTTTTATTTACATTTTCTCTTCCTGCTACTCTACTGATCCATGCACCATATTTTTTACAGTTTCATTTTCTTCTACGTGCTGTGCAAAGGAGAGGCAAGAGAAGAGATCTCTACCCAGAGATCTTTCCTGGTTCTGGCTCTGCCAGTTTGTCTCCCTCTCCTGCATCTCCTTCCTGTGTTGTTTTATATCTCTGTGTTACTGGGCCAGTTTGCTCGTTGGTCTCCACTCCTCTAGTTGATTCTAATCCTCTAATTTGGACCCAACATTTCCACCTTGGGAGAATTAAAGGTGTTTAAATGACCAGATTGCTGGCTCAAATGTTGGTTCCCAGCACCCACTTCCCAGGATTTCAATAAGTGTTGGTTCTGTCACAACTTCATATGTTTTCACTGTGATTTTGTAATGTGTAGTTTTCATCATGCAATCTTCTGGATTTCCACTTGGAAATTGATGTGGAAGGAGCAAAGGGACAGCTTCCTGGTTCACAGCAATTCTTCCCAGCCCCATTTTGTGTTATAGAGTCTGAGGGAGAAGTCTTGCCAAATAATCATCACGCACCAAAAAACAAACAAACAAACAAAAACCCTGATTATCACAGCAGCCCTTCTATCCCACTCCACCCTCTGAGCCAAAGCCCTAAAAAGTAGTTGTACACCCCATTTGCAACTCCCATCTCCCAAGGTATTTCCTTTGCTAAAAGCATCACAATACCACCACCTGTCTTTAGCTCACTCCAAAATATAACACAAAAATTTCCAACCCAGAAGTCAAATGTTCATGTGTCCCTCACTTTTCAGATTGCATTTAGAATCCCTCTACAGGGTTTTCAAGATACAGAAAAATACATTTTCTTGAGTGTATTTAAAGAGAAGGATTTACATAACAACTTCAAGAAGGAAAAGATCCCCAGGGAAAGAACAAAAGACTCAAAAGTAGAACCCAGATGAAAAGAACAAAGAAGAAGTGGTACAAATAGATATAATACTAGATTAAAATCATGCTCACGTATTTATGTAATATCAATTGAAATCCCTTCCTCCTATGGGCTTTTTGATTACCAAGAAAAACGTATTGCAATGCTGTGAATCAATTATTCAGTTCACTGATGTGTTTAAGATATTGATGTATTCACAATATTTACATAATTAATTTTGTATTCTAGGATAGCAGATTGGTTATGAAGGCCTAAAACAAAGACTATGTCCTCTAGTTTGTTGAGATTTATGTGACCCACCAGCTTAATATGGTTCACAGCATCATTTCCAACTGTGTGGTACTCATAATGCTTTCCAGCATTACAATACCATTTTCTCAGATATCCATTTCTTTCTCAGTCTGTGACTTTCCATGACTTAGACACTGGACCTAATAAAATACATTGGATATAAATTGAAGAGTCACTAGAATGGAAACAAGTAGACCTTTTTGTGGCCAGTCTCTCTGAGAATCTTTAATCTATGTGGGGACCATTTACAATCTGGATTTTGTTTTAAAAAATATGAGGTTCAAATGTTTCACTGAAATACACAGGAAAAAAATCTTCTTAAGGAGACATTTTGACTTAGTCTACACACTAGAAAAATGTGTGCTAGTTTAGCTACAGTCTCCTTGTGTAGCTGCATTTCTTTACTGGTAAAGAAGTATTTTGGCAGGATATCTTTCACAGTACTCCAAACAAAGTAAGCTATTCCTGAAAAAAGCACATTTTTACAGGTATAACTGTGTCTGCACTAGGGTTTTTGCTGACATATACATATAAAAATCACTCCTCTATCTGTTGTATCCTAGAATACTCAAAGAACAGATAGAGAAAGTATCTGAGCCTTTACCTATCATCTTTAAAAAATCATGGAAGTTGGGAGAGATTCCAGAAGACTGTAAAAGGGCAAATATAGTGCCCATCTATAAAAAGGGAAATAAGAACTACCCAGGAAACTACAGACCAGTCAGTTTAACTTCTGTGCCAGGAAAAATAATGGAGCAGGTAATTAAAGAATTCATCTGCAAAGACTGGAAGAAAATAAGGTGATAGGTAACAGCCAGCATGGATTTGTAAAGAACAAATCATGTCAAACCAATCTGATAGCTTTCTTGATAGGATAAGTCTTGTGGAAAAGGGAGAAGTGGTGGATATGGTATACCTAGGCTTTAGTAAGGCATTTGACACAGTCTCACGTGACCTTATCAATAAACTAGGCAAATACTACTTAGATGGGGCTACTATAAGGTGGGTGCATGACTGGCTGGATAACATTATCAGAGAGTTGTTATTAATGGTTCACAGTCATGCTGGAAGGGCATAACAAGTGGGGTTCTGCAGGGGTCTGTTTTGGTACCAGTTCTGTTCACTATCTTCATCAACGATTTAGCTGATGGCATAGAGAGTATGCTTATTAAGTTTGCAGATGATACCAAGCTGGGAGGGGTAGCAACTGCTTTGGAGGATAGGTTTATAATTCAAAATGATCTGGACAAACTGGAGAAATGGTCTGAGGTAAATAGGATGAAGTTTAATAAGGACAAATGCAAAGTACTCCACTTAGGAAGGAACAATCCGTTTCACACATAGAGAATGGGAAGTGATTGTCTAGGAAGGAGTACTGCAGAAAGGGATCTAGGGGTCATAGTGGACCATAAGCTAAACTTGAGTCAACAATGTGACACTGTTGCAAAAAATGTAAACATGACTCTGAGATGCATTAACACGAGTGTTGTGAGCAAGACACAAGAAGTCATTCTTCTCTACTCTGCATTACTTAGGCCTCAATTGGAGTTTTGTGTCAAGTTCTGGGCACCACATTTCAAGAAAGGTGTGGAGAAATTGGAGAAGGTCCAGAGAAGAGCAACAAAAATGATTAAAGGTCTAGAAAACATGAGCTATGAGACAAGGCTGAAGGAACTGGCCTTGTTTAGTTTGGAAAAGAGAAGACTGAAGAGACATGATAGCGATTTTCAGGTATCTAAAAAGGTGTCAAAGGGAGGAGGGGGGAAATTGTTCTCCTTGGACCTCTGATGATAGGAGAGGAAGCAGTGGGCTTAAATTTCAGCAAGGGAGGTTTAGGTTGGACATTTGGAAAAACTGTCAGGGTGGTTAAACACTGGAATAAATTGCCTAGGGAGGTTGTGGAATTTCCATCACTGGAGATATTTAAGAGCAAGTTAGACAGACACCCGTGAGGGATGGTATAGAGTACACCATGCTTGGTCCTGCTATGAGGACAGGGGACTGCATAGCTTATTTTGAGCTAAGGGTGCTGTGTAAATGCACCCTACGGTGCTACAGGACCATTTGTTGTTTTTTAAGTTTTGTCAGTTACAGACTAACACGGGTACCCCTCTGAAACTTCTAGCCAGTGCCTTTTTTGGGTGAACCCATTATCTCTCTCCCTCCAGACCAGGATATTTCCCTGCCTTCACTGAGGGCATGTCTACACTAGAAAATTATTTTGAAATAACTTAATTTACAATAACTCCCCAAATAACTATTTTGAAATAAGCATATTCCCTGAGGAAAGCAGGAGTACAGATTTCAAAATAACCAGCCCCTTATTTCAAAACAACTGACTTAGTAATGTGGACATTCTGCTTATTATTTCAAAATAAGGAGGGTTATTTCAAAATAACTCTCTAGTGTGAACCAGGGCTGAGTTATTACCAGAAAACAACAGTCAGCCTAAACAGGCCAGCTTACTTCCTCTTCAGAGACTGATAACAGTGTAATTGCCAACAGTTATAGGTTATCATACATTTCTTTATAAGAAGGCATATTTTATTTTTAAGCATTATAGAGAAAATAAATTTAAAACAATAAAGAAACGATGTGCATGCTAATAAGCTTTACCCCTCCTCCTTGCCATCTCTCCATAAGAGCTCTGGTTAGTGTCAGTTTTTCCAGCCCTTCTCTGTGGATCAGGGCCTTCCATGGACAGGAGGTTCCTATCCATTTGCTGGAGCTGAACCCAAGCCCTGAGTCAGTTCACCACCAGGTTATTTATAGCATCCTGCCTTTGTTTGCTGGTCTCTAGAGAATCCAGCTAGCACCTCTGAAAACAGTGTGAAAAGGTAATCAGACAATGTGTCCCTTCCCCACAGCAAAGCTTCAAAGAACTGATAACAGGAGGAATTATATTATCATACTCCCTCCGAAGGCAGTTACATACAATCTTACAGTAACACATAAACTATTACATTTTAATACAATAGACCCCAAAGGTGTTAGGCTTAATTTAATAAGTTTTAACATAATCTGATAAGGTTTTTCCAGAATATTGGAGGATATTGTCATATCTGTCAAAGGCACAATGGTAGTTTAACTCTCCCCCTGCGCTGCAAGTTGGAACAGTGCGGAATTGTATCCACTGTTTGAGTGTATTACTCCTTCCAGCATTCGGTAAGGAGATACAATTTTAATCTTTGGGCATTAACTACACTGAGAATTTGGGGATTTTTTGCTTCCTGCTCATCAAGAGATCTGAAATGGAATGTGCTGGAGGGCACTGAGACAAGTTAATTTATCAACCAGACTGATTTGCTGTGCCTCAAAAAGCTAAAAAAAAAAAAAAATCTTTGAGAGCTAGAGTTTTTAATCTGTATAACCCACAGGTAGGAATATAGTCAAATGATATTTTTCTAGAATAGTAGTTATGGGTAAGAAATTCTCCTTTACTGCCAAATGTAAATAAGTCAATTCTATCCATGCCATGGTTCCATAAACGCAACCTGAAATAGAAATGCACCTGGCAGATTACCCAGAAAATCACTGGGATAGAATACTGTGGAATTTTCAGCAAAAGCTGTAGAGAGAGTCTTTGTATATATCAGTTAAAACACATTATTACACTCCTATTATGTTAATCCATATATTAAATTATTCTACTTCTTTGCTTCCTGTGTAGACAAAAGCACATAATGTAGTATCATACATCATACCAATCTCCTCTCAAAAATGCCATCTCAAGGAAAATGTAAATCTAGGTATCATTCAGTGATATGCAGTAGCTCAGTACTATTAAAGTAAAAATAAAAGTAATAACCATTAGCAAATACATAGCTCTTCCTTTTCATCTTCCAACTGCTTACAAACTTTAATTAATATATCATTCACTGCACCTTTGAGTTAGATAAGTGAATAATATTATTTTACAGAGGAGTAAACTAAAGCAGCGGATTTAAATTACTTGCCTACAAAGGATGGGTTCAGTGATCTAATTCTAGAAGACTTTTTAAATTTCTGTTATGATTCTAAAACTACAGGGATTGTCAGTATTGGAACTGGGATTAGAAATCAGGAAGACTTGACTCAATCATTTGAATAAGTCACTAACATTCTTTTTACTATGGGATTCTTGGAGGGGGTGAATCTCGACAGAGTATTAATTGCACATTTTACTTTCTTCAAAATATCTCATGTTAGCTGTGAACCAGTTTTCACTTTACTAAGTCTAGTTTTATATTTCCTTGTTCCTCCTGTCTTCCTTCACTCCATCTAAACCTTCTGTTTAACCACTTTCCTTGACTCTATCTATACTAGACTGTCCCCTCAAATTTCCCACCATTGCTAGCACTGGTATGGTTCTACTGGTGTGGGTTTTAGTATAGACAGTACTTTAACCACTGTTTCATCTAGTCCAGGTCTGTACAGTGATAGATGACATGGTGGTTTAGACACCAGCAGCCAGTGTAAACTAGTGTTCCCACCAAATTCTTCACTGAGAGAATTGTCCCACAGGTAGCTATTATGGGAAACCTCACAGAAAAAGTTTAGTGTAGGCATAGACTTAGGGCTTTGGAAGTGGATTAAACTAAACCAGAAAAAGGCACTGGTATTCTGGAATAAGTGTGTCTACAAATGGAGTTATCCAGGGACAGCTAGGGTACGTCTACACTGCAGCACTATTTTGGGATACTTCTGGTATCCAAAAATAATGTTTTCTGTGTCTTGACAGTGCACACGTTATTTCAAAATGTAATCAAAATAACAGGCATGCTATTCCGAAGTCACGGTAAACCACTTTCCACGAGGAATAAGGGGCGTGTTGGAATAGAGTCTATTTTGAAATTTAGCTCTGTTTATACAGCACCAAATTTCAAAATAGACTATCTCAAAATAAGCTATGCAATTTGTGTAGCTCAAATTGTGTAGCTTATTTCAAGCTAGCACCACAGTGTAGACACACTTCTATTCTGTTTTAAATTCATACCCTACCTTATTCTGCAATAACTTTCATGGGCAGACGATGAGTTTTCTTCTCTCATATTTCAGTGTTGTGTCTTCTCTCGGTCATACAGCATTTTAGTCTGGACTGCTGTCCTTCTCCTAATTCAATTTCATCCCTAAATTTGTGAGGGACATGGATTCTGTGCCACACAATGTCACAGAATTCCCCCAAGAGTCAGTATAACACTGAGTGAGGAGAGAGACTCTAGATCAGCTCACTGAGGAGATATAAGAACTAGGGATGTGAGCAACTGGTTGAGTCACTACTCGACTAGTTGCTCCCCCCCTTACGGCCTCTGTATCAGAGGGACAGAGCAGGACCCAGTGCTTAGGGCAGCTGGCTTAAAAGCCGGCTCCCTCCAGCACCATCTCCTGGGAGATGGTCAGGGGAGGCAGAGGTGCAGCAAGGGACCCATTGCGAGCCAGGACTCAGCAGTCCTGGCTCATGCCAGGTCCCAGATGCTATGGCTCTGCTTTTTTAATGTAGTAAGAGCCTGGTACCTACCAGGCTCTTACTACATTTAAAAAGCAGAGCCACTGCATCTGGGACCCAGTACAAGCCAGGACAGCTGAGTCCCAGCTTGCACGGGGTCCCCCACTGTGCCTCTGCCTCCCTGGTGGCTCTTACTACATTTAAAAAGCAGAGCCACAGCAAACCCCCTTATCGACTAATCGAGTAGTCGATGAAAACCACTATTTAACATCCCTAATAAGAACATGAGAACAGCCACTCAGGGTCAGATTAATGGTCCATCTACGCCTTTCTTCCAACAGTAGCCAAAGCCAGAGGCTTCAGAGAGAATGAACAGAACAGAGCGACCATTGACTGTCCACTGTCAGTTTCTGGCAATCAAAGTGTGGGCATATCACGGCTTTATATCGTGACATTATGATAAGTTCTGACATGATCTATGCCTTTCCTAATGGTTGTAACACTGTCTTAGCTTTCTGACTGCTGCTGCACATTGAGTGAGTCATAGGCTCTGACTTTTACTTTTCTCTAGCAGTACTCCCCACAGCTCTGCCATGAGCCCCTGCGCCTCCTCTGACTTCTTCCATTAAGCCCCACCCTTGCTCTTCCTCTTCTCACCCCCACTCTGTGTCCCAGCTTAAATCCCCTATACCTGTCCGCTACTCACTGCTCTCCAACCTCCCCCAGTCCCTTGCCCAAGCCACGCAGCAGCTGTTTGCCAGTAGAGCCTGCTATCAGCTGTTTGGCAGTGCTCCAGATTAGCTGATTGGCAGCACTGCTGAACAGCTGTGGCTGCTGGGTGCTAAGCACCCACTTTTTTTTCTGTGGTGTATCAGCCCTGGGTCACCCATAGAGCCAGTACCTATGGAGTGGTTGTTTTCAGAGAATTATCCACAATGGCTTTCACACAAGATTCAATTGTGGTTCCTGGGAGGGGCACCAGAACAGGGGAAGTTATGACTTTTTGTCAGTTTAAGCTAAACTGACATAAGCCACTCTTAAGCAAAAATGTGTGCTCACAAATATTTGTATGGGTATAATGAACTCAACCTCTTTCTTCTCTGACCTTTGTTATTCTGATGGATCTACTTTTCAAGGCCAAGATTTTAAAGTTAGGTTCCTAAATTCATTGACTTCAATTGGAGCTGCTGGGTGCTTAATACTTGCAATGTCTGACCCAGTTTTCAGAAGTACTGAACACTCGTCAGACTCTTTGCAGTCAATGAGAGAGAGCCCAAGGTGCTCAGCATCTCTGAAAATTAGAACATTATTAAGAGTTTAAATATATATTTCAGTGGCTAACTTTAAGGTCCTATTTTTGAAAATCTTGACCTAATTTGTAATTTCTGTACTGTAACACAGACTGGACATGTTACAACAGAGGAATATACATTTATTCTATAAGTTAAGAGTCTAACCCTGTTTCTTTTTCTTCCATTCTCCCTTCTCGCTCTTCCTTTTCCTTTTCTTTATCTTCCTCCCAACTGTCCCACTCCCTGACTGAGTTGAATCATCACAAGTCCTCCTATTGCTTCCTGCCACAATGCGTCAGTGTTTCCAGATGCAACACTTCCTGTCAATGACTAATACATTACAGTACAGATTTATTTGGTATAACATATGTCATATTGTATCTTGGTATGATTACAGAGTTAAAAAATTCTGTTGCAAAAGTAAAACATAATAGATGTTAGCAGAACGGAACAACAGGAAAAACAGGGAAAGCAGAAAAAATGAAAATGTATGTAAACATTGCAATAGGAATTTGAACAACTGCTGTCAATAGTTTTCAGGTACTGTGTATAAACCAATTAAATTTGATAAGAAATGTAGAGTCTTTGAGGCAGAGATTTTCCAGGAAGGCTGTTCTAGATGGCAAGACTTTCACATCAGAAGGCTCTCATGCTAACAATGTGAAGGTGAAGAGACACAGGCCAGGTCTGCGCTAAACCCGGCAGCTTGGCTTAAGGTACGTAACTCTAGCAATGCAGAATACATAGCTGGAGTTGGCTTATCTTTAGCCAAGCTTGGCTCCACAGGAGAAGGCTGACGGGAACAAACACTCCCGTTGGCTTCCCTTACTCCTGGCAAGAACAGGAGTACTGGATGCTGGCAGGGGTGAACTCTGAGTCTGATGTAGTGAGTCTTAACTAAACTCGCTAAATCAAACTCTGGAAGATTATGGAAGATTGACGCTGCCATGATCAGAGTGAAGACATGGCAGAAAAAGCTGATCCTAGAGAAGTGGAAGGATTGGGAAGATCAGCTCAGAGAGAGAAGGAAGCTGTAAGGTTTCTATGCCACCCAATCTGACTAATGCCATGTCTACTCTGCAGCAGCTACCATAACACAGCTACAATGCTGCAAATGTACAGCTGCAACACCATAGTGTAAAATGTTCCTGCAGCAAAACAAGAAAGGGGGGAGGGAATTACATCATTGTCATCAATCCACCTCTCTAAGAGATGATAGCTCAGGTCAGTGATTGTCTATAAATCAAAGACCCCATTGAAGACAGACATTTACATCTTCAGAATAAGTTCAGCATAGTTTCTTGCACCATTTCCAACAACTTCTGCTCTTTAGAAATTGTAGTTCTCACAGAAAATGAGATACATGAAGAATTTTGACTAAAACTGCTGGGATTTCCTTCCTAAATCTTCAGCTTTTTTCTGTGAATAGAGTTCAGGGTCATAATTAATAGTCGATCTGGCCCTATTCTTATATTTTAGTAAATTTCTTATAGTTACTATTGTATCACAACCTAATTTGGGAGGGGGGCCTCAGAGCAGTGGGTTGGAGTGTGTATCAGTATGGGGAAACTTAGAGCAGGGGATTGGAGGGTATGTTGGGAGTGTGCTAGTCAGGACAGGGAGTTGAGGTGTGGGGGGCTCAGAGCTGGGACTTGGGGTGTGGGAGGTTGCAAGGGGTCTGTGTTCAGATGCTTTGTTTTGCCTAGCACTAGCTCTTGGCAGTCTAGGTAAATTGTGTGTATGTGTTTCGAAAGGAACTTGTGTTCCTTGCTTTAATGTCATATGATTCCCAAAGAGTACAACTGAAATCCAGTGAGCCGGTTAGGATAGACTGTGAGAGAATGCATGAGCTACTGAGTTTGCTTGGGAGGTTCAGAATGGGTCTCAGGGTAGAGGAAAGTTGGGATTTTTGCAGACTTCATGTCAAAGCTGCATATGTTATAGGTTTAATCACAGAGATTCCCTTGTGACTGTCACTTGAGCTGAGATACCACTTAGCATCTGTATTCTACTGCAGAGGGCTGTGACCCTATCTGTGTGCCAATGCTCAAGGGGGCTGGAGGGCCTAATTCAGCAGGAAGGGTGCCCACGGGGGCAGGAAGATTGGCTAAGTTCAGCTCAGGTCTGGGAAGACTCAGTTAAAGGAACTTGCATCAGCACCCAGGTGCACTTCCCCAATGGGACCTGAACTCCAAATCCGTATAATGCTGTATAAAATTTTATACAAGGTAAGCTCATGTTGTTCACCCCCTTTCATATGTGAAGAGAGAGATGCACAATTGCTTCCTCCCTCCACAGGTACACTGGGCTGATTAATAAACAACAGTGATTTTATTAAGTATAAAAAAGTAGAATTTAAGTGGCTATAAGTAATAGCACACAAAACAAAGTAAGTTATTAAGCAAAATAACAAACAAAATACACTCGCTAAGCCTAGTACATAAGAAATTTATTACATGGAATATCCCACCCTCAGTTATTTTGATAAGCGTCTGTCACAGACTGGACAGCCTCCCAGTCTAGGTTTCATCCTTCCCCTTATTCAGTCTTAGATGTTTCAGGTAGTCATCTTGGGTGGCAAGCAGGAGTGTCCTGAAGTCTGGCAGTGACCCCCCCCTTTTTTTTTGGTGGAGGCTTCACACTTTTTTTTTTTTAATAGATTTTGCCAAAGGTGGGAATCTTTTATGTTCAGTTTAAACCTTTTCTTACTTTCAGTGGAAAAGTACAGCATCCAAGATGGCTCCCAGCATCAGCTGACATGACTACATGTCGTGGTAGGACCAACCATAGCTTCTTTCTTCTAGGCTCACAGGAAAAACAAGTTAATTTACAGATCGTTGTCCTTATCAATGAGCCATCAAGCTTCTGAAATAGCTTTAATGGCCCTCACTTAGCATGTCTACATCAGTAACACAGGTTAATACTTCATCTTTCTAACTTCAAAATATAGGAATAATACATGCACACAAATAGAATATACACATTCAGCAGATTATAACTGCATATTATACTCTATTTTGCATAACATATATTCCAGTTATGTATATTCATAAGAATATTTCCTCAAAGAATACAAAATGCACTGTCACAGGGTGCCAGATACTGACTCTGCTTAGCTGTCCACCCAGCTACCTCCCAGCCCTAGACACCTGTGAACAGCCAAGAATCTGGCTGTGTCCCTACTAGTCCCAGCCTGTTCCCTCTGCCCTGGAAAAAGGCTCACCTGCCTGCAGTCACAGCCAGGCTGGGAACTGCTGCTATCACATGCTAAAAACAGCTGAAATAGCTTCCAGCCAAACAGATGATACAGAACTTCATACCAAAGAGCTGATTAATTAGATGAGGAAAGCTGATTGGCTTCAGGCCCTGGAAACAACCGATGAGGCTGTCCATGAAGAACATGATGGGCTGCCACCAGCTGGGTTAGCCAAAAAGAGAGAGTTGATTGGCTGCAGCACCTGGAAACAGCTGATGAGGCTGCCCATGCAGTAGCTTTCTGATTTTAGTCTCATTTGCCATTGTAGACTATAGTCATTCAAATGAGAGCACAGAAAACCCATAAAAGCTGCACCACATGAACCCAATCCTTTTTAATTTAGCAAGGCTTTTAACCCCAATTAACTGAATAACTGAAGGAATAACTTGTAGCTGCATTCTTACAGAATGTACTGTCAAGTGGCGTATTCTGCAGCAATGGAGATCAAGAACAATAATATAATTGACCAAGATGCTAGTGAGTGAGAGTTGGGTTCTGAAAGTAAAACAAAAAGCAAACAGTTCATCTAATGCTATAATTAGATTTACATTTTGCATAATCTACACTAGGTAATGCATTCTTATCTTAAGTCACAGAAAGGAGAGAAAGAACTTACATGTCCCAAAATACAAATCTTGGTTCTGACCCTTTTGTCAGGCTTCCAGCATATATTCTATTATAAAAAGCAAGGGCTCTCAACATTTTTTATAGGTCCCTCTTTGGAAAATATTTCAGGCTGTCACACACACAGCCCCTTCTCTTGGTACCAAACAGCTGTCATGGCATCGGTACGGAGCTCTCCAGAACTAAGTAACCATCGCATGCTACCCTAACTTCTGGGCTGCTGGTGATGGAGATGCTGTCTTCAGAGCTGGGTGCCAAGCTAGCAGCTGCTGCTCTCCAGTTACCCAGCTCTGAAGGCAAGGAAAAAAAGGATGAGCAGGGGGAGGGGGAAATCACATTTGTTTGTATTTCAAAAATCTTCCCAGAGATTGGAAGACCAAGAAAAGAGGTCATATCCAGGAAACCTATTTTTATCTTGTGAGCCCCCTAGAATATCCTTACAGCCCCCTTTTGGGCAGTACCCTCAGTTTGAGAAACCCTGCTAGATTGGTTCATACACCATGCTCATCACTAGTGGTGCTGGAACAATTTTTATAGTGGGGATGCTGAAGGCAGAAACCATGTATTTGGGTTGCTATTACTACTTCAAGCGACAAGCTATGGCAGTAGCCCCAGCACCTCTAACTGCAGCACCTATGCTCATATCTGTAGCATTTGAGGGCCTCCCAACAGTGCATGAAGCAACTCAACTACACATCCCTCCCTGTCCTCAGAGGGAGAAGGGTTAATGGTGGAGTGTTTTGTTTTGGAATTTACTTTATAATATACAAACACATGGTGTTTTATGCTTATGATAGAGAAGGTTAGGTCAAAGAAATGCACCTTGCCCTGGGACCAGATGGTGGAGAGGTCTGTGATAGTCCTTAGTTCCTGGAGGAATTCACTGAGCCATCCCCTGACAAAGCTCTGTCTCCTGCACAGAAAACCTGTGTCCTTATTGTAGATAGCTCTTTTGTGCTAGAAGTGCAAAGTGTTTCACCACAATCTTCAGGGGTGGTTTGGGGGAGACTTTTTTGGGGGGAGGTTGTGATTTTTTTACATATCCTGTGAGACAGATTCAGGCCCCTATGAATGAATTTCCAGGGCAGGTGTGTGTTCTTTTTTGTAAATGTGGACCGCAAGGGTATGAATGCACTGCCATGGTCCCCCAAGTAAGTGGGGAAATCAGCCCCAGCCTTCCCCGGCTGGCCAGAGAATGGGGGAGGGAGGCTTGGGCAGCACACCACTCCTGCCTTCCCCTGGTCGGCCAGAGTATACTTACTTGGGGGGCCATAGGCGGGTGCTTTCACATGCTTTACACCCCCCTGCATACGGGCCTGAGATTAGTACAGACAGACATCTGTACATGTCTGAATCAAATTGCAAAAAGCATCCAATGAAACTGTAACCTTTTTGAAGAACTTGACCTATATGTTGTGCATGTAGCAGTAACAACTTAAGACATGACAAGGACAGATAAAGAGCAGCAAGCCTGATTGTAATGCCTGAAACTCCCTGAGGGACTAATATAAGTTATCAAATTCAGCTGTGATTCTTTTCTAGTCACAAGGGGGTCCACCTCCAGAATAATGATTTTCCTCTGGGAAGGAGCCCAGCTGGTTTTCCCAGTGGTGGGACTCCACCTGATCATCCAGCAAAATGACACCAGTTCTAAATTGCAATTCCTGCTGGCACACTAATAAAGCAGAAACAAGAGATTCTGATACATCTTTGCCTGAGTATATCCCCAGAGGAACACATGGGAACGGGATAACTGGTCCCAGGGGATTCTATCACCAGGTTTACATACCTCTAGGTAAATGCCCCTAAGTATTTTATTGAGTGCTCATTCAAATCCAAGATTTTAAATCGGATCTTATTCATTTGTTTTAGAGAAATACTTCTAACATTTCTGATTTACGGTAATTCACTTTAAAGCTAGAGACTCTCAGGCCTGGTCTACACTAGGGAGTTATTTGGAAATAACTCCCTTTGACAGGGTATACCAGCCTCTGCACTGGGTAAGCAAGGCCTAACCAGGCCCACCTGGTTGAGGAAGTCCCACCCCCACAGACCTGCTGGGCATCCTCAGACTGCAGCTCAGGTATAAAGACCTGGAGAGAGGCTCAGTTGGGGCTGGCTGCTGAGGAGGAAGGAGGCACTGCCAGAGCTCCTGGAGGTGAACTGCAAGAGGGACTGGACCTGAAGACCAACCAGAGAGACCCCCCCCCCCCCCCCCAGAGCTACTTCAGAGGATCTGGAGGAAGGAAGCACTGCCAGAGCTCCTGCAGGAGAACTGTCAGAGGGGCTGGACTTGGAGACCAGCCAGCAAGACACTGGTGCCACTGCAAAGGAGCTGGAGGAAGGACCCTGGAAGGAATCCAGTGGAGACTAGTAGGAAGTAGCCAAGGGCAGGAGATTGTATCCTGAGGAGCTCAATGTGTTGCAGTAGGAGTCCCCATTAAGCTAGCAGAGGACCACACCACTGCTAACAGGACCTTGGGCTGGGACCCAGTGGAGTAGGAAGGGCCCAGTTCTCCCCCTCCCTTTTTATCCCCAACCTGTGGGGCTGGCACCTGCTGCTATTGACTCCAACTATTAGGTGAAACTGCCCCAGTGAGTGGGGTGGTTAATATTGACTTTAGCCTCTAAGCCGCACTGCCCCAGTAAAAGGGAATTTCATTATTGATTTGGCCTCTAGGCTGCCCCACCCCAATGAAAGGGGCTTTTCATTATTGACTCTGGCTGGTAGGTTGCACAGCCCCAACAAGAGGACCTGATGTATAGCACAGGGGAGGAACTGATGAATATGCAGGATTGGGGCATAATTTCAAGAACCTTTGGGACTTGACTATGCTTACAGAGTGGCCTGCATGTAAGATCCTTTACAGATTTAGAACAAACATTATATTGTTTAAATAGAAGCTTCTATTTCTCCATCAGTTCCAAATTAAACCCATTGTAGTAGTTCAAGACAGCCTCACCCCATGACACTCCCATTATTTCAAAATAACAAGTGGAGCATCCACACTACCAAGCCTGTTTTGAAATAATGGGCCGGTTATTCAAAATAATAACTCAAGCTTTCCATGAGGAATAATACTGATTTTGAAATTGTTATTTCAGGAGTTATTATTTTGAAATAACTTATTTCAAAATAATTTTCTGGTGTAGACATGCCCTCAGACACTTACTATAGAAGGACCAGTACTTTTACAAACAAACAGATGGAAGAAAAAAAATACCCACATATAAATAGCCATCCTATGTTGTCCTCCAGCAATAGTGACACTTTTTTTTAATGAAACATTCATTACATATAAGTTGGGCAAGTGGCCCTCTTGCTTATGGGGAGAGATCGTATTAGAGCTGTATCCTTTCATATGAATAACTGCATGGGGATGGGTATATCTCTATCCTTTCCAGGAATTGGGACCTATTCCTAGTGTTATATTAGAATAATTCCACTTAACTCCAACATTTTTGCATGTAATGACAGGAGCACTTGAAGGTTCTCTTTTATTTGAGCTGAATGTAATATTCCTTATACCCATTTTATATTGACTATTAAGATCTCTGTCTTTGATAAATTCTATCTGGTCTTGGTTGATATAACTTGGTAATATCTGTTATAGATTTTTGCCAGTATCTTAGCTTGAAGCTTTACATCTGAATGTAATAGAAAAATTGGCCTGCTCGCTGTAAAATCCTTTCCAGATTTAGAACAAACATTGTATTAGTTTAAATAGAAACTGCTATTCTCCATCAATTCCAAATTAAACCCATTGTAATAGTTCAAGACAGCGATATAGTAAATTCAGGATTTACTGGTTTGGTGTCCTGACTGATCTCCTGCTCCATCAGTGATGATAAAATTTAAAAAAATAATGAATAGTCTAGCAGCACCTTAAAACATGTAGATGGTATCATGAGCTTTTGTGGGTACAATCCACTTCTTCAGCTGAATGGAGTATTATAAGTTTAGTTCCAAAATAAATAGGGGATGGGGCAGGGGAAAGAAGAATGGGGGAGGTGGGAGGGAAATAGTGAATTAGTGTTCATGTTACATGAAGCTGATAGAGAAGGTGCAAATTGTTCTTAAGTACCCATTGTTTGGTTGGTTAAATCACTAGGACATGGAAGGTAGTGTGCTAGCAAGGTGATGTCTTTATTCATATCTTTGTGATGGGTCCCAAACTTATAAATGAAGTTAAGTTCCAACTATTCCCTGTGTATTTGGCTTGTGGATTGGCCTGAAACAACACGTTAACTTTTAGATCCATTAATGAGTGCCCTGGCAGGTTAAAGAGTTCTCCAGCAGGTTTCTATGTGTTGCCTTTTCAGATATCTGATTTGTGTCCATTAATTCTTTCCCGTAGAGACTGTCCAGTTTGGCCAATATACATGGCAGTGAGGCACTATTGGCATTTGATGACCTAGATCACATTAGTATATGTGCAGTTAAATGAGCCACTGATGTTGTTGGGTCCAGTGATGAAATCACTTGTGTAAATGTATGGTCAGAGATGGCACTGGGGCTGACTGTAGGAGTGGGTTTCAGGATGATTATGATTATGGAAGTGTTACATGATTACTGAAAATAATTTGTTGGAGGTTAGGAGGTTGTCTGTCGGTGAGAATTGGCCTTTTCCCCCAGGCCTGTGAGTGAGAGGTCATTTTTCAGGATAGGTTGTAGACTGATGATCTGTTGGAGGGGTATAAGTCGTGGGCTATAGGTGATGACAAGTGGAATTCTGTTGTATTCTCCTCTTGGCCTGTCTTGAAGGAATTCGTATTTGGATACTCTTCTTGCTATGTCAATCTGTTTTTTCATTTTTCATTTCTCTGGGTGGGTATTTCAGTTTTAAGAAGGCTCAATATAGATCCTGTAGGTGTTTGTCTGTGTCTGTGGGATTGGAGCACATCCAGTTGTATCTTAGGGCTTGGCTCTAAACAATAGATTGAGAAATGTGTCTTGGGTAGAAGCTAGAGGTAAGTGTAGCAGTCAGTAGGTTTCCAGTATAAGGTGGTGGAAATGTCTGTCATGTAATTGTACTGTAGTGTCAAGGAAGTGGATCTCTCGTATGGACTAATCCAGGCTGAGGTTGATGGTGGAGTGAATGTTGTTGAAATCCCTATAAAATTCTTCAAGGGTCTTTTTCCCGTGCATCCATATGATGATGTCACCAATGTAGTGTAAGCAGAGTAAGGGTGCTAGAGGGCGAGAGCTGAGAAACGTTGTTCAAGGTCAGCCATAAAGACCTTGGTATATAAATGTTCGGTTGCATGCATTTTTGTATGCTCCCTCAGTACAAAAAGGCACAGGTAGATTTAATAGACTTCACAAGAGCCCCGAAAGACCAGACTCAGAAGATACAATGGCACCCGAGTCAGATTTATTATTGAACAAAGTATATTAATAATTGTTGGTAGCCAGATGGCCTCTGAGCCCCTACATCAGGGATGGCCAACCTGTGGCTCCTTACATAGGTACCAAATCCAGGGCTGGAGCTACAGGTACCAACTTTCCACTGGGCCAGAGGGTGCTCACTGTTCAGCCCGCATCTGTTCCAGGCGCTGTCCCTCTATCCTTTCCCCCTAGGATCCTGCCACTTCCTACCCCCTACACTGAGCCTGTCACACCCATGCTTCCCCCCTCCAGTGTCTCCCACTGAGAGAGCTGATCCCAGTGGGCAGGAGGAAAAGGAGAAGGAGGCACTGACTTGTAGGGTTGCCAGTGGGCAGGATGTGCTGAAAGTGGTGATGGGGAGATGATCAGGGCTGGTGACATATAACGGTTGCTCTCTGGCAATGTGCATTGGTAAATTCTGGCTCCTTCTCAGGTTTAGGTTGGCCACCCCTGCCCTATATATTTGTACCGAGGACAATGACTCAGTTGATAGTATGGATTTTACTGTCGCCCCTTAGGCCAGCCAAAGAATTAAGTCAAGGTACCCCACTATTTATAGACAGAAATGAACAATCTATGATACACACTGTAAATATCATTTTACACATTAATAACACATTTGGTACCTCCCCTGGTATTTTCTTCCAAAGCGTTCACTACCCATTGTTATGCTTACACTTTTGTTTTTTCATACTATTTTATCATGTACTTAGCTGAGTGTCCCTGTACTGTGCTGATGGAATGTATTTACATACTTCATGTGCTTTTATCAATGCTAGCAGTTCTAGTGCCAAGAGACATTGACTTGCAGGCAAACATTTGCTTTTGACACAGCCTGTCTATTAATCATAGCATAACTCTTGCTTACTTTGATTTAAGCACCAGACCCATGCTTCAGGCTCTTTCTTTCTCCTACACCCATTATTCGACCAACCATAAAATGTTTCATAATATTCTACTGGCAATAAAATATGGGTCCAGAACTTTTCTATTTTGCATATCACATATCGCTATTAAGACTTCCTCCTGTGTGGAAAATGTTCATACCTGTCTAACAATTAAAGCCTTGGTTGGTTACCTTATTTATATGGGCCAGAGTTTTTCAAAAGCTTGTGCATGAAAAGTTGGCAATATGGAGAGTGGTTAAAAGGGAAGTTTTAGTTCCTCTGGCTACTCCTGGCATTTTCAAAAGGGGTACATCTACACAGCAGAGTTATTTTGGAATAATGTCCATTATTCTGAAATAATGACATGCAATGTCTACACAAGAAGTCCATTATTTCAAAATAAATTTGAAATAACAGGCTTCTTACACTCACTTCCTGAAAAACTCATTGTACAAAGATGAAGGAAATCAGCAGAATAGTGATTTATTTCAAAATAAGTGCTGTGTAGACAGTACCAAATTTCTAAATAAGCTATTTTGAAATAAGCTACATAATTGGCGTAGCTCAAATTGCATAGCTTATTTTAAGGTACATGCTACTGTGTAGATGTACCCAAGGGTCTTTTAGTAAGAAACATAGAAAGGTGGGGATATCCTTAGGAGTTATGGGGCTCTAAGCAGTACCACTAAGCTGTGCCCTTACGCACAATAGCAGCCCAGGGAGAGGGGATGATGATTTTTTTAGAGATGTGATTTTATAATCTTCAGCAACATACTAATGACATATTGTAAAGCAAATTTTAACTAAGGTTCTGTAGACTAACACACTAAATTCAAAACAATGAGCACCGTGGCACCTTGGACACTAGCAAATATATTATATCCATGAGCTTTTGTAGGTAAAACCCACTTTATTTGGTTTTACCCACAAAAGCTCATGGATATAATATATTCATGATATGATATATTTGTTAGTCTCTCAGCCCTGGTCTACACTAGGGAGTTATTTTGAAATGACTCCCTTATTTTGAAATAAGTGGACCATCCACACTACCAAGCCCATTATTTCAAAATAATGAGCTGGTTATTTCGAAATCTGTACTGCTTTCCTTGGGAAATAAGCTTATTTCAAATTTAGTTATTTCAAAATAATTTCCTAGTGTAGACATGCCCAAAGGTGCCTTTGGATTGCTCATTGTTTTTAAAAAAACTTAAACCCCGCAAATAGTCTAGTATCACCTTAAAGACTAACAAAACACGTAGATGGTATCATGAGCTTTCATGGGCATAACCTACTTCAGTGTTATGACATGGAGAATGGAAAGCAGCAGGAAGTGCAAGATCATTAACTTCAGCAAGGAGCATAGTGTTCTGGAATTACAGGACACCGGAGCTCGAGCAAATTCAACATGAGGCATGATCTTTAGTACTAACGTGCTCTGCCAGATTGTCCTTAGACCTGCCTAATAGGAAGCCTCTTGATCTTCATGCTATCAGATCCCCCTACACTATTGGCCTCGTTAAGGATGTGTCAGCAAGTTAGTCATTGACTGAGCCAACAATCATTCTGAGTATATTAGTATCACACTCAGCACGTTTGCCCTTTACTTCTGCCCTTCCCCTCATTTTCAGTGCATGTTCTAAACCCCCTCGCTTCTTATGTAGCAAGAACAAAATATGCAATGGTTTGATGTGATGATAGAGCTCCTGTTTAGGATGATACAAATGGGGGTGACTATCCTAAATTCCTGGTGATAAAGCCTTTTGCTACATCACACTGTACTTTCTTTGTCATTCATCTGTTACACATACGTTGTATTTCTAGATCATCTTCCATCTACAAATCTGAATGTTTATTACAAGTATTGATGAAACAAACTTGACCCCACCTGTCTGAGGTGATCTATCCCCCACTTACAGAGGGCTAAGGGAATAAATATATTGGTTAAATGACTTATTCAAGGTCACAACAGGATATGGCAAAGCTGGGACGGGATCACTTGCCTCCAGGATCTGTACCTTAACCACACAATTCAGGCCTGTATGCGGGGAGGGAAGGGGGGTTGCAAAGGATGCGAATGCACCCCCCATGATCTCCCAAGTTGCCCCAGTCTCCCTCCCCATCCTCTGGCTGGCCAGGGGAAGGCAGGAGCGGCGTACTGCCTGAGCATCCCTCCCTGGTGCTCTGGTTGGTTGGGGAAAGGCTGGGGCAGCATGCTGCCCGAGCCTCCCTCCCCCATGCTCCAGCTGGAGCAAGGCTGGGCTGCCATGGCAGGAGCAGGACATCCACCAGCTCCTCCCATGGCTGCCACTGCTATAGCCCAGCCAGATGGGGCCTGATTCTGCTCCAACCCTCCCAGGCAGCTGGGGAAGCGGATTGTCAGTCTGCTTTGTGATCTACTGGTCAACTGCGATCAACATCTTGGGCACCCCAGATATAGGATATAATTGAGCTATAATTGGGCTCTGCTGGTTGTCCCACAGGCATTGGGCAATTAGTGCTGCTTGGTAACAGACTGTTGTTCATTTCATTTGTAGCCTGGGGGTGAAGTAGAATATAATTTATGTGGGTATGGCTCGCCAGTCTGATGAGAAGGTTCTAGGTTTTGTCCTCCTTCCCCAGGTGTGACGGACCAGGCCGGGTCTGGGCACAGCTGAGGGCATCTGCTCAGGGCGAATTGCTCAAAACTTGGAGCTCCTTACAGCCCCAGGCTGGAGACCTTCCCAAATAGGCCACAAACCAGTCACACCAAGCACTTCAGCTGCCAATCTGGCCAGCCAGAAGCCTCATGAGCAAAACCCCTCTGATACCCCAGCTCTTCCTGTGCCCCAATCAGCCCCAGGCCTAACACACAGGTGAGGGGTTTTAGAACCCAATCTCACCTACCCCGAATGGGTTCTTCCGGTCCCAAGAAACCAGCCACAGGTCCCAGTCAATTTATACTCTGGATCTTACCCACAAGACCACACTGAGCCAATCCTTTAGAATCTAAAATCTAAAGGTTTATTAATAAAAGAAAGAAAAGCATGAGAGTAAGGTTGTTAAGGAGAATACATTACATGCATCGAATCACCAAGTTCTCAATGAAGGTTCTTAGCAGAGATGTTACAACTGCTATCTTAAAAGTCTCTGGTGTACATCCTATGTCAGGATGGGTCCACGGTTCTTCCCGGCTCGTTGTTTCCTGCAAGGCTGCATCTGGGATCAGGAGCTGAACTCAAGACAAAATGGAGTCTGCCACATGGCATTTTCTATCCATCCCTGGTCTCTTCCAAGCTGGAGTGGGTCACATGGCCCAGGGACCTATCCTTGTGTCCTAAGCCAGCAATCATTATTCTGGCTGGTCTGCAAGCATCCAGATTCATTCCTCACGTGTGTCTTTGGCACCTAAAGATCTATTGTCCCTGGAGCCTCGCTAATTAGCATAGCCATTGAACGAACATTCCTGGCACATTGCTCTGCCTCAGACAGAGAATTTTCCAGCATCAACATAGAGTACATATTTATAACTCCACATACAGATATTATACAAATACATGAATAGCATATACAGAATCAGTAGAACATAAGCTTTCATGTGACACTTCACATGACCCCCTTTGTACAGACTTTTGGGGCAAACACCCCCCCCCATGGGTGCAACAGTGATCTTTAGAATCCAATAACGTGACACCAGGTCACAAAGGTTGAGGGCTATTAAATTTCTATTTCTGGAGGTGGATTTGGGGGACCACAAAAGCAGCCACGTTCACAATGAGGATTGTACCAAATTAAAAAAAATGTATTATGACTGGTATTAAGATGTCAAACAAAACAAAACATACAGCACTGATCACACTGATTGATTCAATCACCCCTCAGGGAAGCATGAACGAAGTTTGGTTATATAATTGTATGTATCTAAGTATACAAAGTAAATTACCTAGTATAATACCATACTTACATACCCTTTTCCCAGAAGACCGAGTGTGCAAGGGCCAGCCTCCCTCCGCTTGTGGGGCTTGGATTTTTTGGTGAAAGGTGAAGTATGGAAAACGTAGAAGCAAAGAGACTTAGAAAGAATAAGTAAAGTGAGCCAAAGAGCTTTGATATGAAGGAAAGAGATGCTTGATGAGGAAGATGATCTCCTGTATCTCTACTACTGCCATAGCTTTTTATGGGTCTCTTTGTGTCATTAACACCCAATCTCTAATGGCCATAAACAGATTTCTGCACCCTGAGATTTTGTAGGTACACGTACTTGATTGGATGGTGATGGTGATGGTGATCTTTTGAATTAGCATGAATAAGATCATCCGATGCCCCTCCTGGACTTGTTCCCCGACGTGGGAAAAGTGGGAACATGCGATTAGGTGCAAAGCCTTCTGTTTCCTTGATTAGGATGTCAGTTTGGCTGGGTCTTGCAGTTTTGGGCCTATTTTAGGTCTCACAAGGCACTGAGTCACATATCTTATCCTATCTATGTACTGACCCAACTGAAGATTTTGCCACAAAACCTTTCACAATTTCTAAAGAGATATTAAGGATATTTAGTTTAATTGCTAAAAGATATTAACCCTTATTTATCACACTACACTACTGCTAAAGCCAACTCATACAGGATAAGTCCTGTAGGCCTTGCATTACTGGCATTACTAAAATATAGTAAGAGGAATAAGATAGGAAAGTATATAGATTTGCAGGCTACACATTGCAAAGATGGCTACAAGTTAGGATGCCAATATAAAGCAACAGTAGATGAACTGAAGAAACATGTGCTTTAGCTTTCCATCATTGACAGTTTATTTTGAAACAGCTGTATAAAGGAAATTTCAATGCAATTGAGCTGATTCCTTGTATTAATATTATTCTAGTTGAAATTATACTTAAGTGGAAAGAGTGAAGAAGTCTAAGTTTATGAAGCAGTGACACCAATCTAAGGTACTTATGTGGATCCCCCCAGTGTTTGAGTACTTCACAGTCTTTAAAAGCATTTATCCTCATAACACTTCTATGAAGTAGGAAAGAGAAAGGTATTTTATTTCCCCTTACATTGAAAAATACTGCTACTGAGAGAAGCAGCCATTATTATTTTTCTACTGTCCCAGCAGGTGTCACTATAAGACAATGGTCTCAGATACATATTAAACATAGTGAGTAATGTATCATTATAGAGTAACATAAATATACACGCTACCTGGCAGTAGATAAAATGTATTAACAACAAACAAATCATTAAATTCCCATTCCACAGACTTTACACAGAGTAAAGCCCTATAAAAGCAAAGTGAATAATAAAAGGGTGTTCACAGAAGACAAAATGATATACCATCCACTCACATTATGAATTGAGCCATTGTCATTTATTATTTACATTACAGTAATGCTTGGAAACCCCCAATGAGATCAGGGTCCCATTGTGCTGAGCAAATACTAAAGAACTTAGAGCTTAAGTTACCAAGAGAGACAAAGGGTGGGAGAAATGCACAAGGTAACACTCCCTTTTATGAAACTGTAGCACAGAGAGACTAAGAGCACAACCCCAAAGCTCAATGAAGTCCATGTGAGCCCAATCACCTCATTGCCTCAGTGAACATTGGGGATAGGCTCTAAGCATCCTAAGGTCACCAAGGAAGGATATTTGCTGCAGAGCCAAAAATCATCCCTCTCTATCTCAAGTCCCATTCAAGCACCTTAACCAGGGGCAACACGGGAGGCACATGCCCCAGACACCATGGGTGGGAGGGGCAATGGGCCAGCCAGCAAGGTCTGAGTCTCTGGGCATCCAAGGGTACTAGCACGGGGGCTTAGTGTCTACAGCAGGGTTCTGGCCTCCCACATTCAGCGGCAGCAACAGGGAAAGCAGAGCAACGCAGCCCCAGCTCACTCTGCTCTCCCCTCCGCATTGCTCAGGGGAGGTGGGACCACCCCCACACTCACCAGTGGGAAGCGGAGTGATGTGGCTGGGGAGCAGAGCCAGCTGGAGCCACGTTACTCTGCTTCCTCCCCCGCTGCTGGTGAGTGCGGGTGTTGGATCTCTGGTACTGGTGAATGTTGGGGACTGAATCCCCGGTCCTGCTAGTCCCCTGGTCCCATCGTTCAGGAGAGGTAGTGGGGACAGTGGCTATTTTTTCTGCCTGAGAGTTGGCAAACCTCTCTGGGCCCTGACCAGGCATGTCCAGGTCAAACTTCAGTAAGAGGTGCCATGGCCTGGTGTGATTGCAGCACCTCTCAGGTCTGGAGCCCAAGGGACAAGCACAGGCAGGTTAGGTTCCCAAGGCAGCTGGGCCTCTTCTTGGCACTCTGCCAGGTGGCCATGGTGATTGGAGCCACATAAGAGTAGGGGACTACCGGGAGGAAACTGGTGTTCTGGGACCCTTTTCAGGATTCAGCTCAAGTTTGACTCATTCTGCCTCCTGCTCATGGGGCTTAGGCTAAGGGCTGTTTGTGTTGTTGTTTGGGCTCAAGCTGCAGGCAGCCTGGACTTTAGGACCCTGCAAGGTGGGAGGGCTCCAAAGGTTTGGCTGCAGCCTGAGCTGTAGCAACACTGCATTTAAACAGCTGATTAGCCCAAATGCCATGAATCAAATCAGCTGCCAAGGGCCAGTTGTGGGTGTCTAGCATGGTGTCAGGAACCATGGTGTTGTCTTCAGGGACCTGGTAGCTGGCTACCATGAGTTCACCCTTCTTCCTAGGGAAACGGCCCAGCTTTTCTACTCACTCAGCTGCTGAAGTCTAATCCCACAATGAGTGTCTTTGTACTGACAGGCCCTTCTTTGTATTGACTCAGCTCCAATGAGTGTTCAGAGCTAGCTGAGACTCAGGGCATGTCTACACTGGGAAATTATTTCTAAATAACTTATTTTGAAATAATAACTCCCCAAATAACTATTTCAAATTAGCATGTCTGCACTACAGGGGAGCCTCAAAATTAGTCTGAGGCGGGTTCCCTTAATGTGGACATGCTACCTCAACTTAGAGCCACAGGAAACACAGGGTAGTAATTACTTTGAATGACTCTGGGGAGTCGTAATTCTGAAATAGCTTCAGTAGAGCATCCACATTACTGCTATTTCAAAATAACTATTTAGAAATAAGCGTTATTCCTCGTGAAAAGCAGGAGTTACTATTTCAAAATAACCAGCCCATTATTTCAAAATATAGTAGCCCAATGTCTGTGACTCTGTAACGCTGTAGCGTTACGAGTCATCTCTGGGGGGGCGCTGTTGCCTCGCACCATGGTGCTCAGCTGAGTTCTGTGCCGCTCAGCCAGGCCACCGCGGGGGAGCCCAAAGGGCCGCTTGCTCCCCCACGGCGGCCCGGCTGAGTGGTGCAGAACTCAGCCGAGTGGCATGGTGGGAGGCAAAGGGGGGCGGGGCGGTGACGTAGACGTACACAGCCCCACCCCCTGGCTGTGTACGTCACTAGGGTAAGGTAAAAAAAATCCAGACACTCTTGATTGGGGGCCAGAGTGGGGAGGGACTGGCCGGGAGAGGAGCGGGGCTGGCTGGGAGGAGGGGGGTGGGGGCGGGAAGCAGAGCTGGGAGGGGGGTCAGAGCAGCATAGCTGGCCAGGGAAGAACGGGGGGGGGGCAGCCGGCGGGAAGCAAAGCTGGTCAGGGGTGGGGGTCAGAGGCCGCAGGGCTGGCCGGCGGAAAGCAAAGCTAGTCGGGGGTGGGAGTCGGGGGCAGCGAGGCTAGCCATAGGAAATCGGGAGGAGGAACTGGCTGGTGGGGGGCGGGGAGCTGGACTCACCCAGACGTGTGCATTCCCGATGGAGACAGAGGAGAGCAGAGAGAGAGTGAGAGGCAGGAGGGGGGGAAGAGAAAGAGAGATGGAGCGGAGAGAGAGTGAGATGCAGGAGGAGGAGGAGAAGAGAAAGGGAGAGTGAGAGGCAGGAGGGGGAGAAGAGAAAGAAAGACGGAGAGAGAGGCAGAAGGCAGAGGAGAGCTGAGAGAAAGGGGGGGAGGCAGTAGGAGGAGGAGAGAGAGAGATGGCGCGAGAGACCGGAGGCTCAGGAGAGAAGACCAATGTGGAGGAGAGACCTGAAAATCCCGTCTTATGACGGGCTAATTGGCTAGTTTCAAAATAACGGGCTTCGTAGTGTGGCTGCTCCACTTGTTATTTTGAAATAAGGGGAGTTATTTCAAAATAACTCTTTACTGTTGACCAGGATTTACCCTTTCCTGTAGGAGCTGATAAAGTTCCTCTTAGCCCTGCCTGCTTTTCCAAAGGCAGTAAAGCATCTCTGTCTTGGGAGGCTTAGAATTCCATTATGTGAATGTACTTGCTCTCTTCTTGTCTCCAGCAAGCTTTGCTTTAGTCCATAAGACCCTTTCCCCTCAGCAAGTTCCTTTATAAGTTGCATTTAAGAAATATGCCCAAGTGACTAATTTCCTTAGAAAACATTTCTCAGAGCAAAAGGAAAGAGGGTACTAGATTAAAAAAAAATTAAATTAAATTGCCATGTATATCTAAATTTAACCAACTATGTATTTTAGAGAGTTTGTGCATCTGTCTGTGTGCCTGCCCATTTGTGAGTCCATTTGTTCAAGAACTGCTCCTGAACAATAAGAGTGAGGAGCACCAAATTTGGTATACAGCTTCCTTTTATCATAACTTAAAGCAAGGTCAGGGTTTGGTTGTGCCAGGACAATGGGATGTGCATGAAATGTGATTGTTTCGCATCAAACAGAAAGGGAGGGGTGTGAAAGCAGGGGCAGTTATACTGCAGAATGACCACAGAGGGGCAGCCACTGGCTGGTAGCATGGCCTTGCTACTCTGGGATGCCCCCAGGCCATCATGGCATGTGGTCCTCCCCACCACCACCTTGAGTCTGCTCCAGGGAAAAGCCAGCGGGCAGCCTGCCTGGTGCCCCCTACCTCAGGCTGGCCCTTGACCTGAGCAATGCTGAGTAAGTCTTCTAGTATATTTCATATTTTAAAAATCTATCCTCATGGGGCATAATAAAGCAAAAACTTCCCCTGCCAAACCCAGCTAGCCGCTTGGCAGCAGTGACAGAGCCTCCCCTAGCCTATTATATCTGCTTCCCATGAAGAAGGAGCATTTGCCAGCAGGGTTAATTCTGATCTGTACTATGTGCTTCCAGTGGAAGTGCTGGCTGTGGGGAGAATTGGTCCAGAAAAGAGAGAAGCCCTATTTCTTTTAGTGTAAATATAGGCATTTCTCTGCCAAAGCTATTTGTGTCAATGAATCTCTGACTCTCTCCCTGCCACACACTGCCACAGTTGCAGTCAGAGGCCCTTAAGCTGGATCCCCTTCATTATGAAAGAGAATGCTCTGCTGGCAGCTCCCAGCAGCCTTGGAACTCTGGAACTTGCTCCTGCTCTCAGTTCAGAATAGCCCAAGTTCATTAGGTTTCACCTGGTGTTTGAAGAAGATTGAAGGCATGTTTCCAGAGATGCTGGGAGGTGGGAAAGAGGTTTGTCTGGATGTTCTTGCAGTCTGAATTGAGTTGTGATGATTTGTTCCTTTTTTACTAGCATTAATAAGCAACCAAGCAATATGTTGCAAGATTAGTTAGTTATGAGGATGCCTAGAACTCTTGTATAAGATTTTTTTTAGAGGGCTGATTTATACTACCTAAAGCTAAAGAAATAAACACTGGTTTAAAATAGCAGCATTTAACATTACCAGCATAAAAATGCATCACAAATCTCCTAGTAAAATTCTTACTCAAGGTCAGCCATGTCTTCCCCCTTATACACATGTACTCATACAGATACAGATACCTACCAACATCCCACAAACTTCCACACACAGAACAGTTCCGTTTACAAGGTCTAAGAAGAAGAAAAAATCTAAGTAGTGGCCTAAAAGCAAGGGGCTTGAGTCTTCACTGAATAAGGAGTCTTCACTGTGTTGTGGATGTAATTAGTTTAGACTTAGATTCATTTTTGGTGAGAACATTTCAGAGGCTAGTGAGACTTCTAACGTAGATTAAAAATGTTATGAAATGCTTTTTATGTGACTGAAGATCTGCTTGGGAATATGAACACATTCTATGTATTTCTCATTTTTGTCCCCATTCATTTCCTCTTTCAGGGTCCCAGCACCACAAGATGATGCAATATTGCATCACTACATAATGGTAAGACCTTTCATGATAACCACAAAAACTGGTAAGTTCCTCTCTTGATTTACTGCCTAAAAGACCTATTTACTATACTGGGCAAAAATACCTCTCTGCTTTTCTTAATGCAGTCAAATTAATTCAGTTTCACACAAGTTTGCCCACTGATTTATATTTCAACTGTGCATGTAAAATGCAGAGCTGAGTAGGGGTATGTCGCTTGTACTCCCCACCTCTTTATTTGTAAATGTCATCTTTTAGATTCCAATATGGGGTTTCTGTTTAAAGCCATTTTAAATCAACTGAAAACAGGAGAGATGGCTGCACAAATGTCATCAGCAGAACTTTCAGAACCTCCTCAGGTAGCTTCCCATAATATAAGAGTCTGAGAAGTTTAGAAAGATTTATGCACAAACTCTGAATTTACCTTGCTGCTCAGAGGGAAGGAAGGGATGGCAATGTGGAAAAGGGAGAAACACATCTTCCTTTGAAGACAAAGAAGTGGACACAGGCAACACCACTTCTGTCTCCATCAGGAGTTCCTGCCTCAGATTGCTATCTTATTTCAACAGCTTTGAATCAGGGTCCTCACAAGCGTCCTCACAAGGCAACTCTTGGAGAGACTCTGTTCTCAATAGTGACAGATCGCAGAACAAGAAGCAATGGTCTCAAGTTACAGTGGGGAAGGTCTAGGGTTGGATATTAGGAAAAACTATTTTACTAGGAAAGTGGGGAAGCACTGGAATGGGTTACCTAGGGAGGTGGTGGAATCTCCATCCCTAGAGGTTTTTAAGTCTCAGCTTGACAAAGCCCTGGCTGGGATGATTTAGTTGGGGTTGGTCCTGCTTTGGGCAGGGGGCTCGACTCGATGACCTCCTGAAGTCTCTTCTAGCCCTAGGATTCTATGATTCTAACACTTGGGAGATGCACCACCCTCCTGTGCCCCCATCAAAATCTTAATTGCTAAATGGGGTGCTTTCTCTTCCCAGTTCCTCAAGGTGGCCCTCCCTGCACTCTTCTCCCACAGACACCAATTGCCTATGCCAACAACCTAAGAGGAGACCAAGGTCTCTTCACCCCCAAAGACTAAGCAATCCAATCAACTGTTTGTATGCAGTGGCAATTATGGCATTGTGTATAAAATATGTTGGGTGAGATCTTTTATGAAAGCTTCTGAACTTGATGGTCTTTAGGAGATGTACACAGACTGTGCCTATGCTCATGCTTTGTGCTGCAACAGTCTATGCCCTCTCACAGTAGGGCACACAGAGTAGTGAAGCAGCCAGGCAGAGAGGGATTGCCTTCCCAACTAGATGAAGGTAGCGCCAGGCATTCAGTGTTGCACAGCCCGGGAAAAGACAAAAGATGGACCTTTACGGTTAATGGGGAAATGTTAAGACAACTCGTCTAGAATTTCTCCTTCCTAAATGACCATGAGTCACCATGCCAGGAAAAAGAGAGAAAAAGGGGGTGGGGGAAAGCCTTTTTAAAGAGAAGAATTGAAACCAGGGCGGCAGGTGAAGCTCCCTCTTGGAGAGGTTAGACCCTGTCCACATCGCAGTCCCAGTCCACTCTATGCCCCGGTGCATCACCCAAGCCCTGCCTTCTCTGCACTCCACCCCCCACCACTGCTTGCTGTGTCCTTCCTCCTCCTCACACACCCCATCCTGCCACTCACCTCCTCACCCCCTGCATGCCTCATCACTCCCCCCCACTCACCTACCTCCTCACACACTACATCCCTGCTCTCCTTCCTCCTCCCATGGAAGGGAGGGTGAGGAGGGACACAGAAAGAGGCAGGGACCTCTGGGGGTGGAGTGAATGAGAGGAAAGACTCAGCAGGCACTACCCAGCAGGTGGTGGGCAGTGTTCCCTGTAAGCGGTACACTTGGGCAGCCATCCAGGAGAGATTTAAAAGCCACCTAGCTGATCAGCAGAGCACTTATAGCCACCCCAGGCTGACAGCATGTGTTTCTACTGATGCTGCTCATCTGCACATGCCTCAGTGCACATAAAATTTATTCCGCACATGGATGGAAAAAATTAGGGGAACATTGGTGATGGGGTTCTCAGGAAAGGGTGGAGCAGGAAGGGGAAGAAGCAGGGCCACAATGCCTCAGGTGTTTGATGGTGGGTCCACAGTGGCTGCGCCAGAGGAGACTTGTGAAAAGGTCTCTGCAGGATCCTGGAGGGGATGTGCTGTGAAGGCTGCCAAGCCATTCTGTAACACTGGAAAACCAGGTGCCTGCTCAAGTCAGAACTCCATGTCGATTCATTTGTGTGTTGGTATATAGATCAGGGCTATTCAACATGTGGCTCGTGAGCTGCATGCAGCCCGTGGCCCATTTGTTTGCAGCTTGTGGTGCCATTTTGGTTTAGGTGGGGCTCCGTATGTGGCCCACGGGTGGGATCCTTTGAACATGGCCTCCATTGGGAACACGCTCCACTATGCCGAGTCAATATAATGGTCTTCTGTTGATATGTGTTTTAGTAGTTAAATTCCTGGACTGTCATTGCTCATTAAAAGTGCTTTCATATGGGTGGAAATCAAGTAAATATTGCATTTTGTTAATATCAGCAGAAGTGACTTAAATGAGGCCTGCCTGTTGTGTAGTCTTGCCTTAATCTTTGAATTTCTGCCCGTCAGTGTGAAAGAAGCTATTTGAATATATATTTGCATGCATATGCAACCACACTTAAGTTGTAGCCCTCAGCATGTGCTGTGAGTATCGTCGTGGCCCCCGGGGCTTCCAAAGTTGAGTAGCACTGATATAGATCAAAGTGTTAAATGTATATGTGTTTAGTCAGATCTTTAAACTTTATGAAAAATTGTGGAATATCACTGGTGTTGTTTTCACTTATCTGTTCCTGTTCTAACATAATGCAAACATTTATGTGGTGTATACTCTGTGACTAAATAACCCACCAAAGAACTCTTGTCCTGCTAATAAAGTACTTAAAGGCTTTAAAAGAAAAGACTAAATTCCAAAAGAAATGGCCATTGTGGTGATGAACTGAGGTCAGAAGCTCAAAGTGGATTCCTCATTCACCATCAAAGGAGAAGCCTGCGTGGGTAGAGACACTGTCAGCTTGCTTTCTGTGTGAAGATACTATAAATATGGATTCAAAGATAGAGCCTTCATCTCTGAACTATTTGGATTGTAACAGAGCAAAATAACTGAATGAGGAAACAGAGAACCTCGGATTTCTTCTGGATAGCACTGAGAGACATTTGGAAAACTGGCAGATTACATCATCTCTGCTACAATTCAGAATTATAGACTGTGACTCACCTGTACATATACTTTACCTGTTTTAACTAGGGTTGCCAGGTGTCTGGTTTTTGACCGGAATGCCTGGTCCAAAAGGGACTCTAGTGGCTTCAGGTAGTGGCCACAAAAAGTCCAGTCAGCAGCACAGTAGGGATAAGTCAGCCTCTCTGAACTGTGGCCAATGGGAGTTATGGGGATGGCACCTGCAGCATGTAGAGCCCACTGGCCCCTCCACCCATGAGCAGGACATGCCGGCCACTTCTGGAAGCTGCGTAAGTTAAGTGCTGCCTGGATCATGCACACCCCAACTCCCTCCCACATCCCAACCCCCTGCCCAATGAAAGAGTGAGGGTGAAGGACAGCAAGCGATGGGGACGATGCAGTGAGCAGGGGGCAGTGCTCCAGAGAAGGGGTTGGGCTTTGGGAAAGGGTGCAGCAGGGGTGTTGCCCAGATGCTGGATTCCCAGGGCTGGCAGCAGTGGCAGGAACCTGAGTTCCTAAGGCAGGGGTGGAGAACCTAAGGCCCTGGGGCTGGATGCAGCCCCTGGCTTGCCTAGATCCAGCCCCTGAGGCTTGGGCTCCCCCCAACATCGAGGAGGATGCTGGTGCTCCAGTCCCCCCTACCATCTTTCCACGGGGCTGGAGCACACAAAATGTACTCCCTGGGCTCCCCTAGGCTCTGTTGTGTGAGAAAAATATGGGGAGCTGCTTCTCATTCGGGGGCCACATCACTGAGGGGTTTGCTTTTTTTTCTCATTTTTGTGTGGCTCCCAACTGATTTTTCTGCCCAAAGTGATTAGAATCTAATTGGGAAGTACTGTCTTCTAAATCATTTTTTTCTCTATCTTCCATTCCATAAAGAAAGTAGAATCTGTTCCCTACTGGCTCTTATTTTCTTTCCTCAGATTAGTAGACCTATTGCTAATCAGGATTACCTCAAAGCAAATCTTTGATTCTATTTTTGAAGGGACCATAAATCTGCATATTTATATTTTTCCTCTACTGTAGAAAGTTAATAAAAACAAAAAAACCCCAAAGACACTAGATACTGTTCCTGAGCTGTAAATGAAACCAGTCAGTCAATAATACTACAAAATATACACAATGTTCTGAAATATGCTGATATATAAAGTTAGGTTATTGAATGTTTAATATGGCTGTTAGCTCATTTTCTTTCAAAAGAACAAAACATTGGAGTTGCAAGGATGAGATTTTTAATCAGTAAATACTGATTTCACTGTTCACACAAACCAACAAAAATATCTCCATCAATAATTAAAATTTACAGACAGGCAAAAAAAGAAATGCTGCTTTGAGACTCAGGGTTTTTAGTTTGTATATTTTGACGTGATATTGACAGTGTGTCTAATAGTTATAAAACTTTAACTTTTTTGAATTTCAACATCCCGTCATTAAATAACTATTGTCTGAGCCTTTACTATAACTTTCCACAGCAGTAAAAAATTAAATCCATAAAAAGGGGAAAATGTATATACATCTATATTATCCATGAAATTTATAAAAAAATTAAAATTGAAGTCTGCCAAATTTGCCCAACTAATTTTTTTCTAATGCATAAGGAAGAAAAGATGCAGTATTTTCACAGCTGAAATGTAAAACAAGTAAACGTATTTTGTCTGCATTCCAGATTACATGAGCAAAATGAAGGCTTCTTCGCATAAGAATTTTGATTGAGCTGGCTTCATTTAAATACCAAATTGGGTTCTTCATCTTCCTGCAGTAAGCTATGCTATGGTTGCTTAGGCAGAACTCCTGTGATGAAATGTGGTTTTCATTTTAATGTCCAATCCTGACTGCCAAAAGGAATATAGCCAGAGAAATTATAAGAAAGGGTTTAAGTAATGTTTTGGAAATCAACTATTACAGTGCTAATTTAAAAATACTTTCCAGAGAATCCATGAAACCTATAGACAGAGGGATCCACTTACAATAATTTCTTTACAACTACATCTTTCACATGAAGTAGTAAAGAAAGGTATGTTTTATGTGTAGAAGCTGGACTTCACTGCTGTATAAAGGTGAATATTTTATTTATATTTTTCCTAGACCTATATGTACCCTAAAGCTGCTTCAATTATGGCTTTCAGTGATGCATTAGGAAAATTATTTTCTCTACCTTTTCAGCAATTATAATACTTTTCTTGGTGCATTTCACTGCAAATCACATTATGCTGATAGTTACCTATTTTTAAAAGTCTATTCATACGTAATTCTGGCTCAATTCAGCAAGAAATGTGTGCAATTCATACTGCAAATTATTCCTATTGCCTTTATTGTATTATTTTTGACACATGAAAGTCTTTTAAATCATTATGGGCTAGAAAGATCTTGCATATAGATCTGCCTGCATGTACCCTGCCCCCACATAAAAGTTCTACTGCCTCCATCTGACTCCCTGTGGATGCAGTGATGCTCCTGAAAGGATGCATTTGCAAGATCTAACTCTGAAAATATTAAGAACAAAGGTGGTTTAATAGCTATTTTAGCTATTCTTAAATTATTTCATCAGGCATGTGTTATGCAAGGTTGGGCTTTTTAGAGCTATTACTAGTGACATCCTTGCAAATTAACTCACATGACAGTTAGCACAAGCTGCGGGTTTTTCACTGTGTTTTTATTTTTTCCACAGAAAAGTCCTTGCTCTACTCCCATTTTTGAAAGAAAGGGAACTTGCTTCTGGGTAGAGTTACGCTTTCACTTGGCTCCAGTGCAGTAAGGGTTTCAGAATTATGATACTTGTTCACCCAGTTTTATAGGTCCTCAGTTACTTTCATGACCTGACCAACATTGCTTCAGACTCATTAAAAATGAACATTTAATGACCTGTAAGATTGTCAGAATTTTTTTTAAAAGGTCACACGAGTAATTTTACAATTTTATTATAAGCAAAAATAAAATGTTCAATGATAACAACTGGAATTTTAAAGAAAGACAGATAGCACCTATCACGTGGGTGACAGTTATTGTAACTAGCTCATATTTTAGTATATATAAGAACAATGAATTAATTATGCCTGTTATTTTGTCACTAAATGTAAATAAAAATGCATATGTAGAAAGGTCATGATCACTTTGATGTACATTAAGCCCTGGATCCTGTATGCTTTTCCCTACAGATAGACTCTTTCAACCACATACAATTTAATGCAAGATACTGCACTCCAGGGAAGCGGACAGGATCGCTGGGCCCCTGGGCCAGAAGGGGCAGGACAGGGCAGGGCAGCCAGTCCCCAGCACCACCTAGACAGCATGGTGGTCCCTCCCCCCCGCTCACCCTAACAGCTAGCTGGAGCATGCAGCACGGACTCTGGAGCACATGGTACAGCACTGTAGCCATGATTCTAAAGGGCCTGGAGCTCCAACTGCTGAAGCAATCACAGTAGCAGTGATGGCAACCAGGAGCTCTAGGCTTTTAGAATTGCCAGGCCCGAGGGCAACTGCTTCCTTTCCCTCCCACCCCTTATTGGTGGGCCTGCTGGTCTCCATGAAGATACACCACAGCTCAGATACACTCACCCAGGAACCTATCCCTGCAACAAACTCTGCTGCCAACTCTGTCCACATATCTAGACAAGCGACAACATCACAGGATCTAACCACAATATCAGAGGCTCATACCACTGCACATCCTCTCATGTGATATATACCATCAAGTGCCAGCAATGCCAAACTGGACAATCTCTGCAACAAAGGATAAATGGTAACACACATAAACCTGTAGGGGAACATTTTAACCTACCTGGTCACTCAATCACCCAATTACAGAGAGATATAGACTGGAATTCATCCACAAAATTGACACTGTTACCCTGGGCTTGAATAAGACACTAACTGGTTGGTGCATTACAAAGCCAATTTCCCCTGCCTTTGACATCCACATGTCCGCATCAAAAGCTATGAATGGAACACATAAAGCCCACTTAATTAGCTTCATTAACACAGGTCCTACAATTGACAGGCACTTACTTGTTGTTTTATTTTTATATATATATATGATTCTGATATTTCCACTCCAACTCATCTGATGAAGTGAGTCTTAACCATGAAAGCTCATAATACTATATATTTGTTAGTCTCTAAGGTGCCACAGGACTACTCGTTGTTTTTACTAGAAGCTCATGTTCACTGATCAACAAGTTAGTCTAGAAATTAGAAGATTTCTAACAAGCAGAGAGACGAAGTTCTGGAACAGCCTTCCAAAGAAAGTAATGGGGGCAAAAAAATCTAACTTAAAATCATAGAATCAAAGAGCTGGAAAAGACCTCAGAAGGTCATCAAGTCCAGCCCCCTGCTCTAGGCAGGGCCAATCCCAACTAAATCAACCCAGCCAGGGCTTTGTCAAGCCAAGACTTAAACACCTCTACAGATGGAGACTCCACTACTTCCCTAGGTAACCCATTCCAGTGCTTCACCACTCTCCTAGTGAAATAGTTTTTCCTAATATCCAACCTGGACCTCTCCCACCGCAACTTGAGACCATTGCTCCTTGTTCTGCCATCTGTCACCACTCAGAACAGCCTTTCTCCATCCTCTTTGGAAGCTCCCTTCAGGAAGTTGAAGGCTGCTATCAAATCCTCCCTCACTCTTCGTTTCTGCAGACTAAACAGACCCAACTCCCTCAGCCTCTCCTCATAAGTCATATGCTCCAGCCCCCTAACCATTTTGGTTGCCCTCCGCTGGACCCTCTCCAATGCGTCCACATCCTTTTTGTAGTGGGGGGCCCAGAACTGGACACAATACTTCAGATGTGGCCTCACCAGAGCCGAATAAAGGGGAATAATGACATCTCTGGATCTGCTGGCAATGCTCCTCTTAATGCAACCTAATATGCCATTAGCCTTCTTGGCTACAAGGGCACACTGTTGACTCATATCCAGCTTCTCATCCACTGTAACCCCCAGGTCCTTTTCTGCAGAACTACTACTTAGCTGGTTGGCCCCCAGCCTGTAACAATGCTTGGGATTCTTCCGTCCCAAGTGCAGGACTCTGCACTTGTCCATGTTGAACCTCATCAGATTTCTTGTGGCCCAATCCTCCAATTTGTCTAAGTCACTCTGGACTCTATCCCTGCCCTCCAGCGTATCTACCTCTCCCCCTAGCTTAGTGTCATCTGCAAACTTGCTGAGGGTGCAATCCATCCCCTCATCCAGGTCATTAATAGAGATACTGAACAAAACCGGTCCTAGAACCGAACCTTGGGGCACTCCGCTAGAAACCGAACGCCATCCTGACATCGAGCCGTTGATCACTACCCGCTGGGCCTGGCCTTCTAGCCAGCTTTCTATCCATCTTACCGTCTATTTATCCAATCCATATTCCCTTAACTTGCTGGCAAGAATATTGTGGGAGACTGTATCAAAAGCCTTGCTAAAGTCAAGGTATATCACAACCACTGACTTTCCCATGTCCACAGAGCCAGTTACCTCATCATAGAAGCTCATCAGATTGGTCAGGCATGACTTGCCCTTTGTGAATCTATTCCTAATCACTCTCCTCTCTTCCAAGTGCCTCAAAATGGATTCCTTAAGGATCCCTTCCATGATTTTTCCAGGAACCAAGGTAAGACTGACCGGCCTATAGTTCCCTGGATCGTCCTTCTTCCCTTTTTTGAAGATGGGCACTACATTTGCCTTTTTCCAATCATCTGGGATCTCTCCTGATCTCCATGACTTTTCAAAGATAATGGCCAAAGGCTCCTCAATGACATTTGCCAACTCCCTCAGTACCCTCGGATGCATTAAGTCCGGACCCATGGATTTGTGTACATTTAGCTTTTCTAAATAGTTCCTAACCTGTTCTTTACCCACCAAGGGCTGTCGATCTTCATCCCATCTTGCGTCACTTAGCGCATTAGTCCAGGAGCCAACCTTGTCCGTGAATACAGAGGCAAAGAAAGCATTGAGTACTTCAGCTTTCCCCACATCTGTCACTAGGTTACCTCCTTCATCCAGTAGGGGCCCCACACCCGCTCTGATCACTTTCTTCTTGTTAACATGCCTGTAGAAACTTTTCTTGTTATCCCTCACATCCTTTGCCAGTTGCAATTCCACTTGCGCTTTCGCCTTCCTGATAACCCCCCGGCATTCTCGAGCTATACATTTAAACCCCTCCCTGGTCATTTGTCCAAGTTTCCACTTTTTGTAAGCTTCCTTTTTGTGCTTAAGTTCACCACGGATTTCCCCTGGAAGCCTATCCGGTCTCCTATCATGTTTGCCTCTCTTGCTACGCATCGGGATGGTTTCTTTCTGTGCCTTTAATAAGGCTTCTTTAAAATACCGCCAGCTGTCCTGGACTCCTTTCCCCTTCATGTTAGCATCCCAGGGGATTCTACCCATCAGGTCTCTGAGGGAGTCAAAATCTGCTTTTCTGAAGTCCAAGGTGTGTATTTTACTACTCTCTTTTCTTCCTTTGGTCAGGATCCTGAAATCTACCATCTCATGATCACTGCTTCCCAGGTTGTCACCCACCTCTACTTCCGCTATTAGTTCCTCCCTGTTTGTGAGCAGAAGGTCAAGCTGCGCACGGCCCCTGGTCAGATCCTTCATCACTTGTACCAAGAAGTTATCCCCAACATTCTCCGAAAACTTCCTGGATTGCCTGTGTACTGCCGTATTGGTTTCCCAACAGATGTCAGGGTGATTAAAGTCCCCCACGAGAACCAGGGCCTGCAATCTGGAAGCTTCTCTCAGTTGTCTGAAGAAAGCCTCATCTACCTCATCCACCTGATTCGGTGGCCTGTAGTAGACACCAACCACAACATCACTGCTGTTGTTTGCACATCTAAACTTAACCCATAGACTCTCAACAGGTTTTTCTCCCTCTATATACTGGAGTTCAGAGCAATCATAGTGCTCTCTTACGTATAGTGCAACTCCTCCTTCTTTTCTCCCCTGCCTGTTCTTCCTGAACAGTCTATACCCTTCCATGACAGCGCTCCAGTCATGCGAGTCATCCCACCAAGTCTCTGTTATCCCAATTAAATCATATTTCTTGGACTGGGCCATGGCCTCCAGTTCTTCCTGTTTGTTGCCCAGGCTTCTCGCATTAGTGTACAAACACCTCAGATAACCAGTTGATCGCCCTATCTTCTCCATTCGAATCAGGGGTCCTCCTTTCTTTCTCATTCCTCTTTGCATTTCTTCATGGTATCCAACTTTTCCACTCCCCTCAGGGTTTTGGTCACCGTCCCCCAACGAACCTAGTTTAAAGCCCTCCTCACTAGGTTTGCAAGCTTGCCCGCGAAGATGCTCCTTCCTCTCTTGGTTAGGTGGATCCCATCTCTTCCTAACAATCCTTGTGCCCGGAACAGAGTCCCATGGTCGAAGAAACCAAAGCCCTCTCTGCGACACCACCTGCGCAACCACGCATTTACTTCCTCAATTCGACGATCCCTGCCCAGTCCTTTCCCTTCAACAGGGAGGATGGATGAGAACACCACTTGCACTCCGAATTCTTGGATCCTTCTTCCCAGCGCTACATAATCCGCAGTAACCCGCTCAAGGTCATTCTTGGCCGTATCGTTAGTTCCCACGTGGAGAAGCAGAAAGGGGTAGCGATCCAAAGGTTTGATCAGTTTGGTGAGCCTCTCAGTCACATCCTGAATTCGAGCTCCCGGTAAGCAGCACACCTCTCGAGATTCCAGGTCCAGATGGCAGATGGATGGCTCAGTCCCTCTTAGGAGGCAATCCCCAACAACCACCACCCGTCGTCTTCTTTTGGGGGTGGTGATCGTGGAACACCCATCCCTAGGACTATGCATCCCATGCCTTCCAGTAGATGGTGTTCCCTTGTGGTTTCTTCCTTGTGAGGTCCCTTCCAAAGCAGAGCCTGTGGAGAGAGCCTGAAAGCAATTACTTACCTCTATAGATTTGGGGGATTCCCATGCTGGCCTTTTTCTCCTTCTAGAAGTTACATGCTGCCAGTTCTCTTCCTGGTCCCGTACTGCCCTCTCCGGCTCTTCCGCCTGCCGTGCTTGCAAGATTAAATGCTGCCTTCTATCGAGGAAGTCTTCATCCTCTCTGATTGAGCGTAGGGTGGACACTTGGGCCTCCAGTCCTCTAATTTTTTCCTCCAAAATGGCGACCAGCTTGCACTTCGTGCAGATGAAATCCGTTCTTTCTTCCGGGAGGAAGACAAACATGGCACACGCTGTGCAGGTAACAACAGCAGATCTATCACCATCCATCCCTGCTGTCCTGGAGAAAGGATTTAAAAGAAAGGCAAGAGAACCTCATGCCCTTTCCTCTCCCCTTCCAAACTCCCTCTCTAAACTCCTTGTTAGCACTCACCTGTTCGCAAGTTCCTTGGTCGCTTGCTCACTGCTTTATAAAGCCCTGGACTGCCTAAAAGTCCCTTCCCTTACCAAGGCTCAGCCAATCAGCAGAGGCTTCTAGAATTCAAACTTTAATTAGAAGCCAACAAGCCAACTTGTTCCAAGACTGAGCTTGATACAGTTATGGAGAGGATGATATGATGAGACTGCCTACCATGGCCCTTTTGCTTTTAATAAATACATGTAAAAGCTGGAGAGGGAACATTAGATGGAGTTATTACAGATAATTCTTTCCCAGGCGTCTTTCCCATATGCTCAGGATCTGATGGCCAGATCTGTGGTTGGGAAGGAATTTTCCCCTAGGCCAGACTGGCAGAGACCCTGAGTGGGACATACGTCCTTTTGCTTTGAACAAAAGTAGTGGTTCTCAAACTGTGGGTCACAACTCCAAAGCTGGTCATGGCCCCATTTTAATGGGGTTGCCAGGGCTGGCATTAGATTCACTGTGGTCTGAGGTTGAAGCTAATGCCGGAGGGCTTCAGTCCAGGACAGAGGAGCTTGGGCTTCAGCTTTCACACACACAGATGCACACACGGCCCAGGGTCATATACTAATTTTTGTTGTCAGAAGGGAGTTGCAGTGCAATGAAGTTTGAGAGTTGCTGCACTAGAGTAAATGGTAGGTTCTCTGTAATTTGAAGTCTTTACATCAGGGGAACCTTTTTTGTGTCATGGCTCACTGATTCGGCCCCTGACTGAGAAGAAGAAAGACACTCCCCACATTCCTCTTGCACGCTAGAACCGGGGAACCCAAGCTAGTGGATTTTGTAACCCCTCAGGCTCTGGAATGGGGCCAAAATGAAAGGTTCAGTGTGAGGGAGGGGGCTGCCAGGAAGCAGGCTTGGGGTGTGGGGTCTGGGAAGGAGGGTGCAGGTATGGTTGGGGAGTCTGGGAGGGTTGTAGGGCGTAGGAGCAGGCTGGAGTTGGGAGGGGTAGGCAGGAGGTAGGGAGCAGGAGAGGGGTGGGAGTGAGGGATCTGGGTTGGAGGTATTGCAGGAGTGGGGTGGGGATGCGGGGTCTGGGCAATGGGGAGATGCACATAGTTCTGTATGCTCACAGGCACTACCCCTTGCTGATTCTATTGGCTGCAATTATGGCCAATCAGAGAGGCTGGGGAAAAGTCTCCAGAGTAGACAGTGCTTTGCTGTGCTGCTGTTTCCCCAGCGGGGGTGGGGAGGGGAAGCATGTGGAGCCAGTTCCTCCCCCCACCAGGCTGAGCTGTTGGATCCAGCCTCAGCTTGCCTGACTTCAGCCCATGAGGCTTGTGGCTCTTCCCCCTACCCCGCAGCGGGGAGCTGGCACGGACACTCTAGCCCTGCAGGTGAGGGGGGCACAGGACTAGAGTGCCAGCAGAGGCCCCCCAAATGCGGGGGCCCCCCAAGCCTTGGAGGTCAGATCCAGGCAAGGTGGGTCATAGGTTCCCCAACCCTGCTTTACATCAAGCTTAGAGGACTTCATCAGGTCAGCCGAAGGTTACTGGATTATTACAAGATTGGGCGAGTGAGGGTCAGTGGCCTGCAATATGCAAAGGGTCAGACTAGATGATCACGATGCTCCCTTCTGGCCTTCAAGTCTAGGAGTTTTACTAATAAGAGTGGGAGTTACTCAGTTTACTAGAGAGCATAATGTACAACTCTTTGCCTTGTGTATGTGCACCAAAATATACACCTGGGGTGAAATTTATCCCTCTGTGGAAGGCCAGCACTCATGTTCAACGTAAGCCCTACTTGGAAGGTAAAGTGGTGTACAGCTCTCATGCTGGAGTCAAGCGAATTTCATAACCAGTTTGTGATTTACACGACCATACAGCTGATAAACATTAGGAGCAGAGGGAAGTTAAATTTTATACAGACAATACTGTAGAGTAGGGATGCTAAATTTAGTTTAATCAACTAGTCAATGGGGAAACAGCAGCACAGCAAAGCACTGTCTGCTCTGGAGACTTTTCCCCAGCCGCTCTGACTGGCCATAATTGCAGCCAATAGGAGCAGCGGGGGGGAGTCAAATAGTGGGGAGCCACAGCGGGGTTAGCTCCCGGCTCTGTCTTTTAAATGTATTACGAGCCTGTCTGCTCTGACAGAGGCAGCAAGGGAGAGGGGAGGGACTAGTCGACTGTCCAATAAGCTTTTGTTCACTAGATAGTTGACTAGTCACTTACATTCATACTGTAGAGTGGGTCTGCCTTTCCAAATGGCTGTTCATTCTTCCTGTTGAAGAAACCAGCCTCATGATGGGAGGGAACCAAGCTGGAATGGACACACAATCTCCCTTATGCAGACTTGGTTTCCAATGCAAAGTATAATTTCTCATGCAGTGAAGGTGTCACTCACCTGGAATAGTGTTGCGGGAAGATGCAGACCGGCAGTGGTGATATTGGATTTGATCATTAAAATATCAATAGCTTGAATATGACTCAGAAGATCTGTTCTGTGACTTAGCTGCAAAGGTAGTAGATTTCAGAAAATATCTAGAAAAACATCTGATGACTACTATGGAGGACTCAGGCCCAGTCCGCCCAAAGTTAATCGGAACTGGATCGGCAGGCAATAGCTTGAATATGACTCAGAAGATCTGTTCTGTGACTTAGCTGCAAAGGTAGTAGATTTCAGAAAATATCTAGAAAAACATCTGATGACTACTATGGAGGACTCAGGCCCAGTCCGCCCAAAGTTAATATTAATACACAAACATTTCAATTAGGGCTATGAGATTTATGTAATAATTAGGCCAGTACAAATCTCAATATAGATTCAGTTACACTGGTTCAAAGGTGCATTATATCTGGATAACATATTCCCACAAGGGAAGGAGAATGAGTTCTACTGGCACATGTATATATATAGTGTACAGCTGCACCTGCACAAGGAAGGTTGTATAACTTTAACTATAGTGGTATAGTTTAAGTTGTACTTTTGTATACAGAAAAGACCAGAAAAGTGTTTCTATTATGTACTGATACCTATGACATACAGAGGTGCAGGAGTGAGGACCTGGGAGCTAAGTTTAAAGTCACACGAGTCAAAAACAGACTTTGTTGGGCTACAAAACAAAAATATCTGTATCCATTAAAGAACATCCAAGAAAGCTAATGGTATATTAGGGTGCATTAGGAGGAGCATTGCCAACAGATTTAGAGAAGTGATTATTCCCCTTCATTTGGCACTGGTGAGGCCACATCTGGAGTATTGCATCCAGTTCTGGGCCCCCCACTACAGAAAGAATGTGGATGTATTAAAGAAGGTCCAGCGGAGGGCAATGAAAATTATTAGGGGGCTGGAACACATGACTTATGAAGAAAGGCTGAGAGATTTGGGCTTATTTAGAAGAGGAAAGGGGGGGATTTGAAGGGGGAGGGGATTTGATAGCAGCCTTTAACTACCTGAAGGGGGTTCCAAAAAGGATGGAGAGAGGCTGTTCTCAGTAGTGACAGATGACAGAATGAAGAGCAATGATCTCAAGTTGCAGTGGGGAGGTCTAGATTGGATATTAGGAAAAACTATTAGGAGGGTGGTAAATTGCTGGAATAGGTTACCTAGGGAGGTGGTGGAATCTCCCATCCCTAGAGGTTTTTAACCCTGGCTGAGATGATTTGGTTGGGGTAGGTCCTTCTTTGGATAGGAAGCTAGACTTGACCTCCTAAGGGCTCTTCCAACCCTATGATTCTAACAGGACAGACATTACAGCTGTCCTGGAGGAGGAACAGGTTCAGGCCACAATGATAAATTTTAATAAACTATGCAGGTGTCAGACAAACTAGAAATAAAAATGGGCACACGGCCAAAAATAATCACTACAAGTGTCTGTATACCAATCATAATACAGCTATATCAATAGTACTATTTTATTGGCAGATCAGAAAAAGGCTATTGAATGAATAATGCTGAGAGAGATCAAAGAGGCATTGAAGTCTAATAAAATAATAATTACCCATGTATAATCTGGTCAAATGTCACAATTGGTGTGGGGAAGCAATTTCTCAAAACCTCCATTACTCTTTGCAACAGCTAGTTCTAGAAATGAGTAATTATTTCTCCACTGAGGTCCTGCTTACATAGTCTAGGGAAATTTGCACCCATACCACTATTTCCAACAGTCAATGCGCACACAATACCAGACAATCAACAAACCAACCAACCAACCAACCATAGCATGACTAGCGTGACATACCTCAGCAGTCTCAGAGAAGTAGCCATGTTAGTCTGTAACTTTAAAAACAAGTAGTCCTGTGGCACCTTAAAACCTAACAAATATATATAGAATCATGAGCTAATCATGCAGTCTACCCATGAAAGCTTATGATTTTATATATTTTTGTTAGCCTCTAAGGCAGGGGTGGGGAACATTTTTGGGGTAAAAGACTGCTGACCCATGGAAAAATCATTTTGAGGGGGGCACACCCAAGTGAAAAGCAAAAACAAAAACAAAGAACGTAAGAACAGCCATACTGGATCTGACCAAAGATCCATCTAGCCCAGCATCCTGTCTTCTGACAGTGTCCAATGCCAGATGCCCAGAGGGAGTGAACTGAATGGGGAATCATCAAGCAATCCCACTCCCATAACCCATTCCCAGCCTCTGACAGAGGCTAGGGACACCATTCCTACCCATCCTGGCTAAGAGCCATTGACGGACCTAATCTCCATGAATTTATCTAGTTCTTTCTTGAACCCTGTTAAAGTCCTGGTCTTCACAACCTCCTCTGTCAAGGAGTTCCACAGGCCGACCGTGCGCTCTATGAAGAAAAACTTACTTTTGTAAGTATTAATTTCACCTATTAATTTCATTTGATGACAACTCCCCCCCCCCAATTCTTATGGGAAGAAGTAAATAACTTTTCTGTACTCACTTTTTCTACATCAGTCATGATTTTACCAACCTCTATCATATCTCCCCTTAGTCTCCTCTTTTCTAAACTGAAAAGTCCCGGTCTTTTTAATCTCTCTTCATATGGAACCATTCCAAACCCTAATCATTTGTTGCCCTTTTCTGAACCTTTTCCAATGTCACTATATCTTTTTTGAGATGAGGTGACCACATCTGTATGCAGTATTCAAGATGTGGGCATACCATGGTTTTATCCAGAGGCAATAAGATGCTCTCTGTCTTCTGTCTATCCCTAAAACCAACCAACCCTCACAGCTGTGACTCCCGACTCCCCAAATGGGGAGAAAGGCACTCCCTACATTCCCCTCACATATCAGAGATAGGGGACCCAGGATAGTAGATTTTGTGTGCTCTAGCCCCCCCAGGGAGGAGGATAGCAGAGGAGAGAGGCTGGAGCAGCAGGGCAGGCTCCCCAGTGCTGGGGGTTCTGTGGAGCATGGGGGACAGATCCAGGGAAGCCAGGGACCGCAGGTTCTCTATCCCTGTTCTAAGGTGCCACAGGAATACTGGTTTTTACCTCAGCAGGTAAACTGGCCCTGGTGAAAGCACCGCCCCCATCTTCCACGGGGAAATTGCACTGGTGTGGGGCACCCTGTGGTGGTGAGCCTCATCCCCAAGCCACCTAGAGGATGGCTTTCAGCACGCAGGACCCCAGCAGAGCCGCTGCCTAGAGCCATGCCAAAACTAGCCCTGCCAGCATACGCGGGGGGGGGGGGGGGGATTTACAACGCCCTGGCGCCCCACTCTCCGTGCCCTGCAGTCTCGGTGGCGCTGCGCCCTTATAGAGGAGCCCAGCGCCCCCCCCCCCCCGCCCCGGCTGCCCGCCCCTGAGCGGGTCACAGGAGGTGCCCGGGGCTTTCCCTGCGCTCTCCTTCCGCCGGGTGTTGCCGCTGTCCCGCAGAGCTGTTCCGCGCCCTGCCCCGCTCCAGGCCCTTGCTAGCGCGGCTCGGGCGCCGGACTTGCAGTAGCCGCGCAGCAGCCTAAGCAGGTGCCGGGCCGGGCAGCCCGTGGGCCGTGGCTCCAGGGGGAGATTGTGCAGCCGGGAGCGGGACAGGCGGCGGCCAGAGCTCCAGAGCCAGGCTCGCCTCCGCCCGCGGGTCCTGCCCGCCTCCCTGCTGGGGAGACACCTGCAGGAGCCGCTGCAAGCCGGTGAGTAGCTAGAAGTGGGGCTCGCCCCTGGCTCCAGCGGAATAGGCGAGTTTGCTTCTTCCTTGCCTCTCTGTGCTGCGTGGGGCGCGCAGGGCCCCCTGCGGCCCGGGGCGCTGGGTGTCCAGGCGAGCCGGCTGGGGGTGTGCATCGGGGGTGGGTTGTTCTAACCTCAGGACCCGGGGTGCAGTAGCGCGTGGAGTGTGGTGGGGGCTGCCGCGCCAGAGCAGGGGGCGGCCTTGGTGCGAGTGACACCCCGCGGGCAGGTGTGGGCCTTAGGAAAAATGGGTCTTGCAGCTGTGGTTGTGGCTCATTCACGCTTTTCCGGCACAACTTGGCTTAAGGGCTTCGGGGCTTGTTTGAGTCTCTTTTGCTTCAGTGAAAGCTTTTGCATAGGCCTGCTTTTACCTTCTGGGAGTCCCCAGTTCTCAGGCCCTGATTTTGCAATTTGCTCTGTGCAGATAGACCAGTGTTTATCAACCTTTTTTTTTATAAAGTGCCACAGGACTTTTTAAAAAAAATAAGTACCCTCTTTTTAAAAAAATAAAATTAAGTACTTAAGTTTTCAGACACACACAATTTTTTCTACCATTGCAACACATTTGTTTAAACAACTTAATCGTAGCAGGGCAGGCAATTAAATTTTTGGGTATAAAAAGTACAAAAATAATAAAGTGCTGTAAAACTTACAACAAAAAATCATTTTTCTCCATATTTCTATTGTGATTACGGTACCCCGCAGACTTCTCTGGAGTACCCCTAAGGGTACTCGTACCACTGGTTGAGAAACACTGAGATAGACCACCTGTCACTGCAGAGCCCCACTGAAAATTAGAGGACAGAGATCAGATCATGTTGAGAAAGTGTTTCCTCCTGTCACATTAACAGAATCAATGGTGAAAAAAAATCTTAATGTAAACAAAGCCATACGGAAATATAATAACCAGCGGGTACAGCTCCAACAATTGCAACACCAGTGGAAGATGCGCATTGTGTGGGGTTGGAGATTTTTGGCTCTTAATTTTCTAATCCTGGTGTAGCTTAAACTTATGATCTTGGTTTATTGTTAATTCACAAGACCTGGAAGCATATCCTGCAGGTTGGCCAGTCTTACAGTGGGTAGGTACATGTGCTTTTAAACTCCTTAGTGACTGTTGTAGATTTTAGAATCAAAAGGATTTCTGATAAATCTGCATATTGGCCATTGTAGAAGTTATGAGTTGTGTTTTGATCACAGTGGAGTTTCTAAATTCTGTCACAATAAATACAGATCTCCTAAGCTTTGGAAGAATTAATATGGGAGCATATGTAAATATCTTACTATAAATGATAAAATAGGTTAGACTGCTTGAAACCTAAGAAATTCATAGACTAATATGTTAATTACAATACAGTTAAGGTTAACCATTAATTTAATGTGTCATTATCAGAATCCTAAGTTTAAATTTATTTTAATTTTTTTCTTGCAGTTATGGATCCTATAGTAATTTAAATTGTCTCATTACTCTATGTTTATTTAAGCTCTGATCCTGGAAATACTTACACATGCCTGTAACTTTATGCAAAGGAACTACCCACATAACTAAGAATTTGCATAGCTGGGAGTGTAGATTAAGGAAGTCAGGCTAGCTGATCATACACGTCCCTTCTGGCCTTAAAAATCTATTAATCTGATCTACTGCAGTATAAATATTAAACTCTAATAAATCAATTTTCTAAACTTACAAATAATGTCCGGTGTGTCCATCTTATACATACAGGCCATAAAATCTTCCAACTGTTGTAAACACCCTTGAGATATCCCTCTACCTGGCATAAAAGGAGAGTGTTGGTGCTGACTAAATAACCATGCAACTAAAAACCAGAGTGTTGTAAATAAAATACACAGTCAGAAGAGGGAAGCAGCAAGCGGAATACTGCAGGGACCTTTGTTGTGAATTTCCTTACTTTAAAACTTTTGTTTGATTTTGTTTAACATGTAATATTACTCTACTGTTGTGAAAATTTTATGTACAGTTATTTATAACCTTACTATATCTTACTCAAGATCCCTGTTCGAATTTATGGAGGTAACTAAAAATTTTAGATCTCTTCAGAATCTACTACCAAACCTCCCGTTTGACAAGAGACCTAAACATCTTTACATCTCCAGTGACCACAAACGTGCCGAGGACCTGTGGCAGCTGCTATAGCATTTCAGTGAATGAGAATACTCTTAACAGGAAGCATGAATGTGTGCATGCCAGTTATCTAGCATATTTTCAGATGAACCAGGTGAATGCTGGTACCCTAGTCAATAACTAATTTTCTAATGGGTTTGACATAAAGAGTTTGAGTGCATACAGTTTGGTGTTTTACAACATCTTGTTTGCATAGTTCAGCATTAGATCATAACAGATATGGAAAAGTCAATACCCCAAGGGAAGAAGTCAATCCCTTGATACAGGAAGTATTGGATATTACGTTTCTGTGTCTGCATGGAAAAGGTTATACTGAAAACAACCTAAGTTGTATATTTAAATCAATGTAGTTGTACCAGAATAACTCTCTATGTAGACACCTAAGTTCCCCCTAAGATGCCACAGCCATGCAGCTTCCCGTTAAGCCCTGCGCAGGGGCTCAGACTGTAGCAGGAGGAAATTTCTCTTTCCAAGCCCTGAAACTGCCAGAGCCAGCAGTGGGGGATGCCCTTCCCTGCCTGCACCAGCGCAGAGCTGCCATGGCCAGCAGAGGGGAGCCCTCCTTGCCATCCCCAGCAGGGAGCTGCCCAGGTAAGTCTGAGCCCCAATCCCCTGCCCACCCTGAGCCCCTCTCCAGTCCTGAGTCCCCTCCTTCACCCCATAGCCTACACTCCCAGCCCAGAGCCCCACCCAAGCCTGGAGCACCCCTCCCAAATCTGGAGACCCTCTCTGTCCCCCTCCCAACATCTCCATTGCTCCCCCAGCCAGAGTCCTTGCACCCCAACCCTCTGTCCCAGTCCTGAGCCCCTCAACACCAGTCACACCCTACTGCCTGCACTCCCAGCTGGAGCCCTCACACTCCTGCTCCCCAACCCTATGCCTGTTCCCCCTCCCACACTGTGAACTCCTTGGCCTCATTCCCGCTACATGAATTTTGTTATGTGCACCAATATGAAGGTTATGTGTCGCAGAGCACCTATGCATTGATACACACAAGAAAATTCATTCTGCTCAGGGGTGGAAAAAGTTAGAGGGAACACTGGTAGACACTAGGGATGTGAATGGTTAACCAGTGGGGAGCTGTTCCACCCCTGTGGGGCCTGCCGCCAGCAGGGGCACTCCAGTCAGCCAGAGCAGACCCTGTCTGCAGTGAGGGCAGGGGGGCACTCCAGCCCCCAGCTTCCCCCCTTTAATCAATTAACCAGTTAAACATTACATTTAACCAGTTAACCAATTAAACAGGATTTTATAACCTTAGTAGACACCCATATTCTGCTACAGATTGCCTTTTTTTAAAAAAACTAGTTTGTTGTTTGGAAAAATAAACTGGAAGAAACCATTCTTGTACCAGAATAATAATGTTTCATATGGTGGGTTCTACCAGTAAAACTGGTAAAACATTCCCACTTGGACAAGCTCTAGTAGTGCACTTGATCTTATTAAAAACAGCTAAGTTCAATGGATATCATAGAACAAAATACAAAATTAAAGCCATAATACTACATTGCCCTGAATAAGGATTATATAGAACTTCTCAAAATGCTTTACAGAGGCTAATTATGAATTAAACCTCAGAACACCATTAAGAACTAGATTAGTAGTGTGCCTATATTGGGTAAACTTGGGATCCGGGTTACCTAGTTAAGCGTACCATTTAAGCCAGTGGTTCCCAGCTTTTTTTATACCAGGGACCAGCAAACCCATTCAAAAACTTTTGACAGACCGGTAACATTTCATTTGCATATTTATTATGTAAATAATGGATATGCAAATAAAATGTTACCGGTCTGCCAAAAGCCCCAGTCCCCAGAGCCCACCAGTCCCAGCCCTAATCCCTAGAGCCCCCTCCACCTCTCCACTACCCCCCCCCAGCACTAGCCACTGACCTGAGTCCCCTGCATCCAACCCTCCCCAGTGCCAGCCTCCTGCCCCTTAAAGCCCATCACCACCACACACCCCCAGTGCCAACCCCTAGTCCCTAATATTAGCCCCATCCCCAGAATCCCCCCACTACTAGCCCTGCCCTCAGAGCTCCCTAGTGTCAGCTTCTCACGCCGGACACCCCAGTGTCTCCCAGTGTCAACCCCTTGCTTTTTTAGAGCCCCACACCACCAGAGTCCCCCAGCACTAGCCCCGCCCCCTCACCTAGCCCTGCGCTGCCTCTCAGCCACCAGCTGAGCACTGCTACCTGGGTTGCAGCTGCTCTAAGGCTGCCATGCTGGGCTCTGGAACTTTCCCACCATGCAGTGTTGTGCTCTTCCGCGTCTGGGAAGAGATCTCACCCCCGCCTGGCACTGGTTGGCTGAGAGATGGGGCAGGACACGCCTCTCCCAACAACCGTGGGAGAGGTATCTCCCAGCCCCAGCCCCCCCAGAGCCACTGCGGGCCGGCAGCCAGAGGTCCTCAGCCCGGCAGCAGGCTGTGGCCTGGCGGTTGGGAACAGTTGGTTTCTTTTTAAATGGGATTGTACATTCGTACACAGGGGTTGGATTACTGGATGATTACCTGTTCTGGTCACACCCTCTGAAGCACCTGGCATTGACCATTGTCAGAAGACAGGATACGTAGCTAGATGGACCTTTGGTTTGACTCAGTATGGCCATTCTTATATATATGCCCCCACAACTAAACCAAATTACTATTAAATATTATACTATGGTATCACTGTAAGGTCCCAGTTATGACTGTAACTGGAACTCCATTCAGCTCTTTCCTGTACATAGAAAAGAGAGAATCCCCACCCAAATGACCTGAAGATGGGGGTCAGGGCCCAAATGAGACAGGGAAAGAGGGATTGTAAGCCCAGGCAATTAGTACTGATGTCATAATACCATGCTCTACATTTGATTATCACACAGTACCGCCTCTGTTGTCCTTTGCAAATGGATGAGTCTAAACAATATTTTAAATGGCTGGACAGTGCATAGACTTAATATCTATTATGTGAAACAACAACCAGTCTGGTCAACTGGTTGATGTTTATGGGAAGTTGACCCGGAAATGGTGTTTGTTTTGGAGGAATTAATCTTTAAGCAAACACCAACCAACTGTGACAATGTTAGGACTGGTTCTTGCTGGCTTTTGCCAGATCTAAGGAGGCACAAGTTATATTTAATAAGGTCAGGGCAATGGGATTCAGTTAGATCCAACAATATTCAGGAAATTATAGGTTTTCAAATGATTCCTCACGGGGCATAATTTGTCCAACATTGATCATAGTCATAAAAAGGATGAACATAAAGGTACAAACTATCACAGTTTCCCCCTCACCCTGTCTATTTCTGTCCCTGTCACTGCCTGCTCATCTTTTCCTTGCATGAGAGTCATTTTGCTTCCCTGCTTTCAGTGCTGGTGCCCAGCACTATCATGGCCCTGCTATCTAGAAGAGCCAAATTGCAGGGAAAGTCTTGCTCCTCCCTGACAGAATCTTCAGAGAATTTAACTACCAAACGTCAGCAAATTTCATGTACAAATGGCAATTTTTCAGATTCTTATTATTTGGTTAATTTGAGTGAATTTTAATGGGACCAGAAAAAAATTACTTCCATCACCCTAGGATTGTTTCTTCCCCCACTTGCCAAATTTCAAACCTTGTTCCAAAGGTCTGAGGTGCTGGAGTTTCTCATCTAAAAGGATTATTAATTTTTTTAATATTAGTGTAGGGATTCCTTCCAAGACATTTTTTGCTGAACGCATTGTCCGTTTCTGGGAGAACATCTAGTTCTCAGGGATTCAAAACACTCATTTTGACTCTGGATTTCAACATTCAAGTTCCTTTATTTTGAGGATAAAGCAAAGCTTTGCTGAGTTGATCAAACTCATGCGTAGGTGGAAGGTATCAGGCATACCCCACATCCAAAGTTACACAGACAACCTCTTCCTTTTATACAATACACATGTATACATTGAATTGCATTTGCTACATATTAAATAATAAATTGGCTTTGTTATTTTGCAGGAACCAGTCCTTGTACAACATGTTCTGTCTGTGTGCCCTTCATGTTTTATTAGTCTTTAAGGTGCTGCTAGACTATTCATTGTTTTTTAATTTTTTTCCATTACAGACTAACTCAGCTACACCTCTGAAGCTTATGTTCCAAGATTACCTTGTCCATAGTCCCTATCATCAAGGTGTTTCTGCTTATCTTAGCTAGTGCAGACATACTGACTCCAGCATATTGTTTTTCAAGCCCCTGTTAGCAGTTTTGCCTACAATTAGCAAAACTGCATAGTTCCCCCAAACTCATTCTCTGAAACAGATGAACTTTAAAAAAATCAGTCTGAGTTTGACACTCAGCATGGAAAATTTCAGCCCTAACTTTTAAAGTTTGGCAAAGTTAAATGCAACTGAAAACAGCATCTTATAAAAGAAAGTCTTAGGCCACCTTAACCATTTGCATCTTTGTCTGCTCTGCCTATCAGAGATAAAACAATACAATAGATAAAAATGGCTGAAAGTGATAACTAGCAGGTGATATCTTTTATTCTGATGGTGAAAGAGACAAAGTTTCCTCAGGTCTAGGAATCTTTCTCAAAGTGTCCCCAGCTAAATTCAAGATGGAACAGATTGTTTAGCATAAGCAGTTAACATATATGTCAAGGGATCATTCATGATGAACTGGCTTGTTGTATAAAGCTGTGCCATTGTAAGGCTATGTCTACACTGGAGAGCTTTTCTGGGAAAGTGAATGCATTCTTTTGGCATCCCTGTATTCCTCATTGTATGAGGAATAAGGGATGTTCTGAAAGAGGAGGTTTTTCCAAAATTTGGCCCCATGTAGAGGGGCCAAACTTCAGAAAAGTCTCTTCCCCCCCAAAAAAGTAGAAAAAGATACGTAAATTGTGGTTCGCAATTTGCATATCTTTTTCCGATATAACTCTGCAGTCTAGACATAGCCTAAGAGTGCTAATGCAGCTGTGTTATACTGACAGGAGAGAGCTGTCCCATCAATATAATAAAATCAGCTCAAAGAATGGCAGCAGCTGTGCTGGCGAGAGTCTCCTGCCAACATAGTGCTGTGCACTTGAGTGCTTATTCTGGGAAAACTTATGTTGCTCAGGGAAGAGAGTGGTGGTGATTTTTTTCACACCCTCAGGCAACAGAAGTTTCACCAACATAAAGGCAAGTGTAGACGTGGCCTAAGTTTCCCAGGCATAAAAGAAAGAGATCTGTATAATTCGAAAGCTTGTCTCTCTCACCAACAGAAATTGGTTCAGTAAAATACATCTCGCCCACCTTTTCTCTCTAATAGCCTGGGACAAACACTGCTACAACAACATTACATGTTACTAGCTGAAAGTTTTTCAGTGGCCTGTTGCAAATGAGTTGACAGCAAAGTTGTGTGTTCCTTACCCGAGTTACTATTTTGGGTCTTAAATCATGATGATAATGCTATGAATAAGGTGATTAGTTACTGTGAAGATTTTTTTCACTTCCGTGAAGTGTTAATTTCAGATCCTAAGGGTATGTCTGTACTTAAACTGCTACAGCATCACAGCTACAACAATGCAGCTGCATCATTGTAATTCTTCAGCATAGACTAGGGATGTTAAAATGCATTTAAGTAACTGTGTAACTGCTGAAATAATATATAGAGGCAGCAGCACAGGGGGGAGGACAGTTGGTTCCCCGTGCCTCCCCCACCATGTAAACATGTAACTACTGAAAATTTCAGTGGTTACATGTTTACTTTAAAAAACGCATTTTAACATCCCTATACAATTCATTTATATATTAACAATTTATACATATCATATACAATTAAAAGTATATCTAAGAGTAGGTAACAAATGGTAAACACAATTATGAATTCATGTATTATGAGAAGATTATGTATATTTCCTCTATATTTTAAAATATTTTAAATTAATCAATTTATTCCACAAGATCAACTGAACTATATTTTCAAAGAACAAAACCAGCTTATTGAGGACACATCCTGTTTTTTGTTATTGTGTGGGTTTTTTTTGTTTGTTTTTTTTTGTTTGTTTGTTTGTTTTTTTTACTGCCACTGCCCATAGAGTGGATGTTCTCAGGGATGTATACACAATGACTCCATGATCTTTTTCTTGAGAGGTAACAGTTAATTTAGATCCCATCATTTTATATGTATAGTTGGGATTATGTTTTCCAATGTGCCTTACTTTGCATTTCCCAGTATTGAATTTCATCTGCCATTTTGTTGCCTAGATACCCAGTTTTGTGAGATCCTTTTGTAGCTCTTCACAGTCTGCTTGGGACTTAACTATCTTAAATAGATTTGGATCATCTGCAAATGTTACCACCTCAGTATTTACCCCCTTTTTCAGATCATTTATGAAAGAAGTCCCCAATTTACAAACAGATTGTGTTCCAAAAATTTGTAAGTCTGTTGTTTGGAACATGAAATGTATTTTTCCACAGAAACAATGGGGAAATGTTATAATTGCTGGTTAGGTTCCTAGACTAGCCCACAAAAGTCAATTTAATGGATAATGTAGCTGAAATACTGTATATTTGCAATGAAAAATATCAAATACTAGTCATTAAATAAAACAGAAAAACAATAAACTTGACTAAGAAATAGGTTTTTTTATTTATCATTTAATGCTGATGCTTAAAGAAAAACAGGTTTAATAAGAGGAAGATGAGGAGGTAGATTGAGGTTTTGGAGGGGACTTTCAAGCACCCCTGGCCACAGGGCTAAATTAACCTTTTGGGGACCCTGTAGGCTCTGGGATGAGTTGAGAAGTGAGAGTTCAGCATGCATGAGAGGTGTGTGGGTTGATGCAGGAGGGCTCTGGGGATAAGTCATTCCGAGTAGAGGAGGGAACTCCAGGCAGGGGCTCAGGGAAGGAGGTGGGGATGTCTGGTCAAGGCAGGAATTAAGGCACGGGATGGGGCTTGGCAGGAAGCTGAGGTGGGGTTGTGGGGTCTTGGTGGGAATTAAAATGTGGAAGGAGATTCAGGGCTGGGGCAAAGGTTAGGGAGGTGAGGCGCTTACCTAGGGCAGCTCCCCTTTGGTGACACAGGCCTGGATGGGAGAGCGTAGGTGGCTCTGCCTGCCAGGGCTGGTCCTAATCAATTGGTTGCTCCAGGCAACCGCCAGGTAAAAGTTGTCGAGCAAAAAGGTCCGAAATGTGGTCGTGGCCCCTTTAATTGCCACATGTCCCGAGCAGGCTTCCGTCGACCTCTGTCAGCAGCCCCTTGAAAATGGTGGCCCCGGGCGTCTGCCTGGCTCACCGGCCCCTAAGACCAGCTCTGCTGCCTGCTGCCCTGCACTCGCCTGCAGGCACCATCCCTACAGCTCCCAATGTTGCTGATTCACGGCGAGTGGGAGCTGCAGGGGCTGAGTCTGAAGGTGAGGGAAACGAGGGAGCTTCCCAGCACTTGCAGATCCAGCCCTGGGGGGAGGGAGAATGGCTTAACATGGAGCCATGTCCCCTCCCCACCAAGCAGGGCCAGAACATGGACTTTATTGGCTTTAGCCCAAGTCCTTCAGCTAAGGGGAACCCCCCAAAAATCTGCACTTTTGGGGGACCAGTGATCCTTTTGTGGGAGCCCTCCTTAGCCTAGGGCACTGGACTACTACCTCCAGTGCCCCTTTCTTAATCCAGCCATGCCCAGCTATGTACACATGCCCTCGCAGGCTCCATGATGGCTCCTGTGGCCACCCCTTTTCCCCAGTCACCCCCTCACCTGCAGGTTTACCACCAGCTCAGGCAACCCCAGCCCCTCCCCATGGCTGCCGCCTGCCTGCAGGCCCAGCACTAGCTCTGGCCTGCTGGCCGGAAGATGGGACTGAGGTTGCCAGAATCTGTGCTGAGCCCATGGGTAGGGGGATAGCAGAGAAGGGATTGGGCTGGCTACAGTCCTCTTGCTCATGCCACTTACTGCCACCTGCACCTCTTATGCATTCTGCTGAATCTGCAGGTGAGCATTTGTATGTGCAGACTTTCATAACTTAGATGTTCGTAACTCAAGGAGTGCTTATATGTTGAATAGGACTGGGCCTAGTACAGACCCCCGGTGGACACCACTATTTATCTCTCTCCATTCTGAAAAAGTTACCATTTATTCCTACCCTTTGTTTCCTATCTTTTAACAAATTATCAATTCATGAGAGAATTTTCCCTTTAGCTCATGGCAGCTTACTTTGCGTAAGAGCCTTAGGTGTCCTTGTCAAAGGCTTTCTGAAAATCTAAGTACACTATCCACAAGATCCCCCTTGTCCATATGCTTGTTGGTTCCCTCAAACAATTCTAGTAGATTGTAAAGGGAATTCATACCTCACCAAAGACCATGTTGATTCTTCCCCAATAAATTATGTTAATTTATGTGCCTGACAACTTTATTCTTTCATGTAGTTTCAACCAGATGCCTGGTACTGAAGTCAGGTTTACTGGCCTGTAATTACTGGGATCACCCCAGAGCCCTTTTTAAAAACTGGCATCACATCAGCTATCCTCCAGTGATCTGGTACAGAAGCTGATTGAAATGATAGGTTACAAACCACAGTTAGTAGTTCTGCAATTTCCATTTGAGTTCTTTCAGAACTCTTGGGTGAATACCATCTGGTCCTGGTTACTTATTATTGTTTAGTTTATAATTTTGTTTGAAAATCTTGTCTGACACCTCAATCTGGAATAGTACCTCAGATGTGTCATCTAAAAAGAAGGTCTCAGGTTTAGGAATCTCCCTCACGTTCTCAGCTGTGAAGACCCATGCAAAAAATTCAGTAAGTTTTTCGGCGATGGCCTTATCATCTTTTAATGCTCCTGTACCATCTTGATTGTCCAGTTGCCCAACTGGTTTTTTGTCAAGCTTCCTTCTTCTGATGTATGTGTGTACGTATTTATTTTGCTATTACATTTTAAGTCTTTGACTAGCTGATCTTCAAATTCTTTTTTTGGCTTTCCTAATTATGTTTTTACACATTATTTGCCAGAGTTTATGTTCCTTTTTGTTTTCCTCACTAGGATTTAACTGTTTGCCTTTTTGCTTTTCTCTGCTTCTTTTACTTTATTGTTTAGCTATGGTGGTACTTTTATTGATTCTCTTGCTGTGTTTTTAAATTTGGGGGTATACATTGAAGCTGAGCCTCTATTATGATGTCTTTAAACATTTTCCAATGCAATTTGCAGGTGTTTCACTTTTGGCACTATATCTTTTAATTTCTGTTTAACTAACTTCCTCATTTTTGTGTAGTCCCCCTTCTGAAAATAAATGCTACAGCATTGGGTCGCTGTGGTGTTTTTACACCACATGGATGTTAAATGTAATTATATCGTGGTCACTATTATCAAGCAGTCCAGCTATATTCACCTTTTGGTCCAGATTCTGTGCTCCACTTAGAACCAAATCAGAACCTCCTCTTCTCTTGTGGGTTCCAGGATTAGCTGCCTAAGAAGCAGTCATTTAAAGTGTCTAGAAACTGTATCTTTGCATCCCATCCTGACATGCACCCAGTCAATGTCGGGATAGTTGAAATCCCCCATTATTGTTGTTGTTTTATTTTTATAGCCTTTCTAATCTCCCTGAGCATTTCACAGTTACTATCACCATTCTGATCGGATGGTGGGTAATATATTCTTATTACTGAAGCATAGAATTACTATCCATAGAGATTCTATGATACAGTTTGGTTCATTTAGGATTTTTCCTCATTTGAATCTATGCTTTCTTTCACAAATAGTCCCACTCCCCACCAACAGGACCTGTTCTGTCCTTCGGATATGTTTTGTACCCTTGTATTATTGTGTCCCGTTGATTAGCCTCACTCCACCAAGTTTCTGTGATGCTTATTACATCAATATCCTCGTTTAATATGAGGCACACTAATTCATCAGTCTTATTATTTAGACTTCTAGCATTTTTATATAAGCACTTTAAAAACTTGTCCCTTTTTGCTGTCTGCCATTACCTTATGTAATTGAACAGGATTCTCAAATTTCATTTAGCTGTTTTCATCAGACTCTACCTGTCTTTTATCATCTTCCATGCTCTCCTCCTTACTATGATATATCTCTATTAACAGATCCTCCCCTAAGGATGATTGTTTAATTTGTTCTTTTTGTGTAACTCAGCCTCTATAATTTGCCTCTTTCAAATGTAGTTCATCTTTATACAGAGCATTTCTTCTGGTCAGCTAGCTTTATGCCTATGTCATTGTTTTAACCTTTATAGTTTTATTTATATTTATTTTATTATATTTTTGTCTAACCAGGTAATTCTTAGTATATCCCGCCCACCTATGAGTTTCAAAATTAAGTTCAAGTTTTTGTGGTCGCCAGTACTGTAAATATATTTGTTCTGCTCAAACAGGAAAAGCATTCTGACTTTTTTAAAATGAGCAATCATATGTATAATCAACTCGGTTAAAACTTCCTTCCTGGTAAGTGCAGCACTTCCTTTGCATCTGGATATGAAGGCGAACACAAAAAGCAGAACAACGTATTAAACAGCTTTCTTGTGAATGATCCTCATTTTTAAAAAATACTTTAAAATTAAACAAATGAGTCTTATTCAGCGACTCATCCTGGGCTTTGTAAACAGGTAATGTTTCATTTTGTTTCGGTAATTATAAACATAATGCCCATAGTTACTTGCTTTCCAAAATGTTAAGAACGACTTAGTCACCTTGTGTTCTGTTGTTTCAGTTTAGTTTTGTATTTTCTTACCTATTTTTCTAATATTTTCAAGGTCACCATCAGGTTACAGGGACTTTTGGTAAGCAAACCAAGGGAGGCTTTATGTGTATAAGATTTTTTTTTTCTGAAAAAAAAGTTGAAATTAAGCAATCTAACAATTTATGAAAGAGAGATTGAAGGGGAACAAATTTAAGTACATCCAGTCAACTTTGCTTTTCTTAGCTGAATACGTTGTAAATAAGTTCCATTTTGATATGGTAGAACAGAGACTAATTGAGAACAATAATCTTTTTGCTTTCTTAAAATCAGTAAGATTGTCTTAAAATTTCTTCCAAATTTCATATCAGTTTTGATTGGTTTAGATAGTTTCACCTGATATCCAGTATACTATAGTGTCAATGGCTTGTGAGCATTTTATTTTGTAACCAACTGTAAGATATTGATATAGAAATGCTCATTTTAAAATCAGTGATGTTACCAGTTTTGTGATGCTTGGGATTAAAGGAACATTTTCAAAGATATTGGGCTAAAATTTATATGTACTTTATATATGGGATTTTTAAAATAAAAATATACTACTTCATCTCACAGGGGGGGAAATAATTTTAGCAGAGAAAACATATTGTTTCTCTGTGAACCCCACAGAAAGTGAAACTGTTTATTAACATATTTTTTTCTCTGGAGCTTATTGTGACATCATTCTGTGATACTGGCTCATCAACAGCAAAATGTCTTTTAAATGTTAAAATCCATTTGTGTTAACTACAGTATCATCCAAAATACAGGAGGGGGAAAAGTTCAATGTTTGCCAAATTCAAAAGAGAAAATCAGTTTTAGCAAAAAACGTGACGCTTCTAGCATTCACAGTTTCTACTAAAATCTGGGAGTTAAGGCCCTTGCAAGATCAGGTTCATAATTCATACAGTGTGTTTGGGTGGATAGTATTCAACAAATGCATAATTTGAATTAGTTATTGCTGTACCTAGAGTTTGGTTTAAAAACGAATATGTTGATTCAAATAAGACAATTTTATAACTTTATATTTAGAAACTTTGGAAATATCTACAGAATGTTTGAGAGTCTGACTGTTTGTTCAACCCCCCTCCCCCAGCCCACCAAATTCAGTCTATAGCTTCCTCTTATCGTAACTTCAAGCAAACTAAGGGTTCGGTTGTGCCAGGAAAATGGGATATGCCTGGAATGGGCTTGCTTCTTCAGAAAACCACAAAGAAAAGAGACAGAATCACCAGGCAGATGAAAGGGGCTGGCTGGGGTCAGACCCCTCCCCATCCAGGACTGTCCCAGCCCTGAGCCTTCTACCCCTAAGTGCCCTTATATCCTCTTATCTCCCCTATCCTGATTTATATGGGAGCATTGCTGGCTATTCCCTTTTATCAGGGAGTGAGGGGAAAGTGCATGGTTTGCTACATTATTCACTCTGGCTGGGGAGCACAGGGGGCAGAAAAACCTGGATGTGCCCCAGCCTGGGGACACGCACCCCTCCTTCAACTGGGTCTGTTGGAGCTGCAGTGGCCATGAAGAGGCTCTTCTCACTTAGCTCCATGCTGCTGTGGTGAGACAGGTCTGAAGTAGTCCTCCCTTCCTGGGCAGACTGCATACTGAACCCCTCATCACCAACCCCACCACAGAGCAATGATTTAAATGGAGCATGTACATTTTCATTTTATTTTCCAAAAAACAAAAATTAATTGTGTTAAGGCCCATCTATACAGCAGGTTTAAAGCCGAAATAAGCTACGCAACTTGAGCTCTGACAATTGTATAACTTAAGTCGAAATAGCTTAATTTGGCTTTTGGTGTTGTGTACACAACAGGAAGTCCAGGAAAGTGCACTCTTCCTCTTGACTTCCCTTACTCCTTGTAAAATGAGAGTTACAGGAGTCAGAGTAAGAAGTCCTCCAGCTTGACATTATTTCAACATTATGTTGAAATAACTGCTTGCAGTGTAGACGTGGACTATGTTATTTTGGAATAACAGCAGTGATTCTGAAATAACGCTGCTGTGTAGACATAACCTTAAGGACTGGAGCAATGCTGGGTCAATATTCAAGTATATTATATATATAAGTTTTATGATTAAAACCTGTCATTAAACTTGGCAAAAGAGCTAATGAATCTTTAGAAGTATACTCACAAAATTTAAATGAGAAAGTGATCAAACATTTGTATGTTTTACTAGATCTCTTCTGGTATGGAGTTGGGGAATTATGAACAGCGGGTTGTAATGAGAGAGGAAAACAAACGAAGGAGAAGAAGAATGAAGCCTTTCAGTGCAGCAAGTAATTTGTCTTCAATGGAGCTGATAGCCATTGAATTCATTCTGCCTACAAGCAATAAACATACTAAAGTGCCGGAAACGATGTTACTCGAAATAGCTGGCAACTGTACTGTTGAGCAAATGAAAACACAGATTTGGATGCGTGCAATAGAGACAAGCCAAACCACAGATTTTTACCATAAATTCACTCCAGATCAATGTATTCTTCAATATCAAAAGAAAGGACAGTGGTATGAAATTTATGACAAACATCAGGTAATACAGACATTGGACTGCATACTGTACTGGAAAGTGTTACAGAAAAAAGTAGGCAAAATCTATGTTATCCAGAAGCAAAACCCAACAGAGGTGGTTCAGGAATTTCAGTCACAGCTTAATGATTTAATTGGCTATGATGTCACTGATGTTAGTAATGTGCATGATGATGAGCTAGAATTTACTCGTCGCAGATTAGTCACACCACGAATGATTGAAGTAGCCTGCAGAGATCCAAAATTGTATTCAATGCATCCATGGATTACATCCAAGCCACTCCCAGAATATGTATTTAAAAAGATTACTAATAACAATATTTTTATAATCATACATAGAGGAACAACTAGCCAGAAAATTAAAGTATCAATTGATGACACTCCAGATATGATCCTTCAGAGCTTTTTCACCAAAATGGCAAAGAAGAAATCTTTGATGGATATTCCTGAGGATCACAGTGAACTGGATTTTGTTCTCCGTGTTTGTGGCAGAGATGAGTATATCACAGGAGAGACGCCAGTCAAAGATTTTCACTGGATAAGGCAGTGCCTGAAGAATGGGGAAGAGATCCACCTAGTATTAGATGATCCTCCTGATCCAAAAGAGGATGAGGTTCAGAAAGAAGAATGGCCCTTGGTGGACGACTGCACAGGTGTCACAGGATATCATGAACAGCTGACAATAGATGGAAAAGATCACGAGAGGGTGTTCACTATCTCTTTGTGGGACTGTAATAGAAAATTCAGGGTCAAGATAGTTGGCATTGATATCCCGGTACTACCAAGAAATACTGAACTTACTGTGTTTGTTGAGGCTAATATTCAACATGGGCAACAGCTTCTTTCACAGAGAAGAACCACATCTAAGCCTTTTACTGAGGAGGTTCTATGGAATACTTGGGTTGAATTTGATATTAAAATTAAAGATTTGCCGAAAGGAGCACTACTCAATCTACAGATATACTGTGGCAAAGCACAGGCATTATCTACAAAGGCTACCATCCAGTCGCATGATTCCCCCAACTCTGAATCTAAATGCAAAACCCAGCTACTCTATTATGTAAATATTTTGTTGATTGATCACCGTTCCTTGCTACGCAGTGGGGAGTATGTGCTTCATATGTGGAAGATTTCAGGGAAGGGGGAAGAGCAGGGAAGCATCAATGCTGACAAACTTACATCAGCAACCAATCCTGATAAAGAAAACTCAATGGCTATCTCTATTGTTCTGGATAAATATTGCCACCCAATAGCTTTGCCCAAACATAGAATAACATCTGACCCCCACGGGGATAGGACAAGAGCTGAAATGCCCAATCAGCTTCGCAAACAGCTTGAGGCAATCATAGACACTGACCCACTTAATCCACTTACACCTGAGGATAAAGAATTACTGTGGCATTTTAGATACGAAAGCATAAAGCACCCCAAGGCATATCCTAAGCTGCTTAGCTCAGTGAAGTGGGGACAGCAAGAAATAGTGGCCAAAACATACCAGTTGTTAGCTAAAAGAGAAGCTTGGGATCACAGCACTTTGGATGTTGGACTAACAATGCAACTTTTGGACTGTAACTTTTCGGATGAAAATGTAAGAGCAATGGCAGTTCAAAAGCTGGAGAGCTTAGAAGATGATGATGTTCTGCATTACCTTTTGCAACTAGTGCAGGTAAGATACATTTGCATTCATGAACATTCATTTCCTTGAATATTTGCATGATCATAGTAGGGATGTAAGTGACTAGTCGACTACTGGATAAACAAATGCTTATCAGGTAGTTGAGTAGTGACTTGACTAGTCGCTCTCCCTCCCGCCTCCCCCCGAGGCCTCTATCAGAGAGAGGCAGCAAGGGGTTGGAGCAGGAGTTGGTGCTGGGGGGAAGCTGGCTTAAAAGCCAGTTCCTTCCAGCACCATCTTTGCAGGGGAGGCAGAGGCATAGCCGGGGACCAGTTGGGAGCCAGGAATCAGCTGATTCCCGCCTTGCCCACACACTGTGCCTCTGCTTTTTAAATGTATTAAGAGCCGCCAGACTCTTAATACATTTAAAAAGCAGAGGCACGGGGGGAGGAAGAGGGACTGAACATGAGCTGGGAATCAGCTGTCCTGGCTCATGCCCAGTCCTAGATGCTAACCCTTTGCTTTTTAAATGTAGTAAGAGCTGCCATTTAAAAAGCAGAGACGCAGCGTCTGGGACCAAGTGTGAGCCAAGATAGTTGATTCCCAGCTCACAGTTGGTCCCCCTCGCTATACCTCTGCCTTTTAAACTATTAAGAGCCTAGCAGCTCTTAACACATTTAAAAGGCAGAGCCATAGTGGGGTTAGGGGCCGGGAGCTAACCCCACTGTGGCTCTGCAGTTTCCCCCCTTATCGACTAATCAAGAAGTCGATGAAAATTCTGATTAAATGCAATTTAACAACCCTAGATCATAGAAATGTTCCAAAGTTATGAATGACCTACTGTTTGAAGTCTTCATTGTGAATCAAACCAGTGCTAGTAAAAAGAATTAATTAAATAACATTCTTAATACATTTACCTTTGTTACCATTCATGCCTATACTAACAGTCTTCTTCAGATTTCCCACAGTCACCTTACCACCAGGTTAGCTCTAATGATGAAAGCCAGTGTTCCCTCTAAGATTTCCACCCATGAGCGGAGTGAGTTTTGTCTTGTGCACCAATATTGATGTCGTGTGCTTGTCCGGATGTGTGCTACCGTGGCACCCACGAGTTACTAACATATATATATATATAAAAATAATAGCTATGGAAGAAAGCCCAACTTACTGTGCAGATTAGCTCCTGCCTCATTTTCTGCCCTGTTACAGAGCTAGACCCCCCATCTCCTCCCCTAACTCCCACTGCTCCTCCCTTCCTCCAGCTGCCTCAACCCTCCCTGTGAACACTGAGCAGTCCCCACCAGGCTCTCATGAGAGTAGCAAGAGGAGAACAGCAGCAGCTCTGGCTCCCTTAGATTCCATTACAGCCACTTTCCACCTGCAACCAGGCCCCAGAGAGCTCGGTCAGACTTTGGGCTGGACCCTAGGAACAAGCATCTCAGCAGCACTGGGCCCCTTGTCTCTTCTCAGGTGGCGGGAGCTGGAGCCCAGGGAGAATCCAGTCTAATGCAATGGGCTGTGGGAAAGCTGCCTCTCAGCCCCTCCTGGTGACTCACACTCCAGCCTGAGTGGCTGCCTGGAGCCAAATGGCCTGGGGATTTGGGGAAGGAAGGTTGTACTACACCATTGGCTGCAGGGTGGGACAGTTATTTGGTTTTCCACATGGTGGGGGAAATGACAGCCGATAATAGGGGTGCTACCCGGGGAAGATGTGTGAGAACATGGGCCCTACGCTGGAATATTGACTGCACTGATATGGACAAATGGGTTTGAACATCCTGCCTCATCCACAGCCTCCTCCAGATACTACTGAATGGCTGCATTCCCCCCAGCCATCTGCTGTTGGGTCTTTCTGGCCAGAGGCCAGGCCAATAAACCACCCTGAGCCAGGCAAAAAAACCAAACATCCCAGCGGCAGCAGCTGCTCGACAGCCCCAATCCCCAGCAGCCACCCACCAGCCCCACGGCCCCAATCTCTGGCGGCAGCAGCTGCTCACCAGCCCCATTGCCCCAATCCCCCGTGGCTGCAGCTGCTCTCCAGGTCCAAGGCCCTAATCTCGGGTGGCAGCAGCCTCCTCCCAGCCCCAAGGCCCCAGTCCCCGGCACATGGCCTCAGTCGTGGCGGCAGCCACCTCCCAACACAGCTTCAGCCCCAGTGGCAGCCAAAGCAGCTGCCTCACAACGCAGCCCTAGCCACCGTGCACCCCCAGCCATGGGGGCAGCCACGCCACTCACCTTCCATGTCCAGCAGGAAGGTGAGTGCTGCTGCGCTGCTCTGCAAAGGCGGTGGGCGGCCTCAGAATTTTTTGTGCACAGTCGTGCAGGCGCACACCTCAGAGGGAGCACCGATGAAAGCACCTCTTAGCCATTGAGTTTTGTATTGCTGCTCAAAGCAGGTCTAGATCTATGTTTCTCAACCAGTGATATAAGTACCCTTAGGGGTACTTGAGAGAAGTCTGGGGGATACGTCAACTCACCTGAAACTAGGAGAAAACTGAATTTTTGTTTTAAGTGTTATAGCGCTTTATTATTTTTGTACTTTTTACACCCAAAAATTTCATCGCCTGCCCGGCTACAATTAAGTTGTTTAAACAAATTGTTGCAATAGTAGAAAAAATGTTTGTATGTCTGAAAACTGTAGGTACTGGAAGTACTTACAATTTTTTTTTTTTTTGAGACGGGTACTTTATAAAAAAAGGTTGAGAAACACTGGTCTAGATCACAGATAGTTAAAGCACAAGTGTAATTGCATCAGAGCCTGTGTTCCCTAAAGGGGCTTTTATTAACAGGAAGAATGTAGAGAGTTTGGTGGAAGCAAGACAGCAACGTGGTCAGAGCAATTCACAGGATTTAATGAAGATACGTGTCTTCAACTTTAACCTGCATTCAGCTTCACACTTTGTGACTGAAACACCAGTACAAGTGCCTGTGCTATGGCTGCCAGTGTTGGAACAATTCAGTTTTTAAAGAAAAATGCTAGTTTAGGTAAGGTCTGACTCAAAAGTTTTGGGTTGTGTTTAGAGTCTGCTTGCAGAGTTGTGTGAAGAATCTTTCATGCTTCTTTGCATTCATCTTATCTGTCAATACTATCAGTCATGTACTGTCACAAATATTAAATTTCTCCCTAAAATGTAAAACAGTATAAAACAGTAAAATAAATATAAATAAATAAAAGACGTGACAAGGAACCATGGTACTGACTTCATAGGTAGGATTTCTTCATTCATAGAAAGTACTTAGGATAGAAGAGTCAAATTCAGGGTTTTAATGGAATGTGAATTATAATCCAGTTTGCCTGAAATATCACACGTGTAGTCTGCTGGTAGCTGGCACTTTGGCTGTTGCTGAAAGCTTGAGATCATTTATATGACACAGCATTTTAGAGATCAGAATTTGAAAAGGGAGGTTTCACAATAGTTTGTTTTGGGGTGGGAACACTGTATCATTGTAACTTTCAGACTGGAGGCCAGATTTTAGGAAGAAATAAACAAATGAGGCATTTTTAGTTTCTTTTCAAAACAAAAGTAAAAATGCTAGGATGAAACTTTATGTAGTGTAAATTTATATCCAGCAATTCTGGTCCTATTCTATTCTGTACCTTTCCATACCAGGTAGCTCGCTCGCTCTTTCTTTCTTTGTAAAGGTTATAAATTCCACAGCAGCAGAGACAACTAAACACCAAGGAATCTTTGAACAAGTTCTTCAGTAACAAGGGGCAGTGGGCCTTGTAAGATGCACAGGTTCAGACTGGTAGTTGCTGATGCCTAAGATAGTGAAGTTGGAGCTTTCAAATTTGCAGGAGTGGTGCTTCTGACAAAGCCTGTGTGTACTTGCCAGCATCATCTTCACTGGTCTGGAGGTTGGGCTCTCCAGACTGGATGTATGTAATTCAAGATTTGAAAATGTTAAGGCCACAAGTTAACACTCTGTGCAGTCTGACCTCCCGTGTAACTGCTACTCTGTCTAATCTCCCTTAAGATAGTTGATCTTAGAGACAAATCAATTATTTGTTTATTTTAACATGTTTTTGCACCCAGGTTAGGGGCTCAGTTAATATGCAGGCTGGAAGACACGCAAGTGCATGCAATACAAATGCTATGATTTCTTTCTTTGTTTTTCTAAAAGAATTTTAGGAAGAAATAAACAACTGTAGCATTTTTAGTTCCTTTTCAAAACAAAATGAAAAATGCTAGTATAAAACTTTTAATAAATTATAGAATACACAATAGTTTAATGTAAAACAGTATTAGAAAGATGGGCTTTTTTTAGAACAATGACTGTTTGAGAATGAAGAAATCAGGATATTGTAGTTCAAAAAACCTCAAAATTTTAAAGTCCTATGGAAATACTTGATACCAACCTTAACTCTGTTCCTGTTCCCCTGACAAACTTCTCTCATCTAACTTTTCAAGTACAGTCCCTCATTATAGTAGAGCAAAGTTTATATACTAGCTTAGGACCTGAAAGGTTTTGCTGAAAAGTGAAGACTGGAACTTCTTCTAGTTCATGTGTGGGCAGTAAACCGGATATGGTTCACTAGGGTTAACCCTTGGCAGGCTGCTGGCACTTTATTTACCCGCACCTCTAGAGATACAGCCCCTCAAAGCTCCCATTCACCATGGATCACCATTCCTGGCTACTGGGAGTTTCAGGAAGTGGGGTGGACTGGGAACAGCAATTTGCAGTGAATGGGAACTTCAAGTGGCTGTACCTGTGGAGGTGCAGGTAAATAAAGCACTGGCAGCTTGCCAGAGACTATAACCATGGTAAACCGTATCCAGCCTGTGGACCAGTTATTGCCCACTGCTGCTTTAGTTCCTCTACCCTGACTAGGGTTGCCAGATGGTTGAAACAAAAATACCAAACACCCCCCCCCCCAAAAAAAAACACCAGGAAAAAATTCTGTTAAGGGGGGGGGGGGAACCAAAGTTGTTGAGCAAAAAAAAGACTCCAAGGACTTAAGCCAAAAAAAAAAAATTAAAATAAAACAGCTTTAAAAGAGCATGTCCCCTTTAAGTGCAGGGATAGGAACAGGGGAGAGGTTGAGCACTAAGACCCAGGGGAAGCTTCCCCTAGGTCTTTTGGCTGGCAGCCATTTTGTGCCGGCAGCCTTCGAACCAGGTAAGCAGCGGGGCTGGGGGTGTTGGGGGCCAGAGGGGACTCGGGGATGGGGGGAGGCCGGGCGGTGAGTGTTTGTAGGGTTGCCAAGTGCCCGGCATTTTCACCTTCTGGCCAGGGAAAAATTCAGAAAACACTGGACATCTCAGGTGTCCGGTATTCTCTGAATTTTTTTACCGGGCAGGAGCCGAAAATACCGGACTGTCCGGGTGAGTACCGGACACATGGCCACCCTACCCCTGACAGAACAGTTAAGAGGCCACCTCATCTCATATACAGTGTTACCTTTCACATATGATCCATAAAAGGCTTTTGAACTGCCCTCACCATGATCAAGAAATTCCCATTCTACCTCATTCACCCTCGCCTTAGCAGTCAGAAACCAAAGTATGTTTTTTTCAAATTCACCTGAACAAAAGTTCCATGCTCTAAATAGCCTATATAGGCCTTGCAAGAAAAGTCTGAAATTCTCCTTGTGCTTGATATAAAATGACAGGAGGGGTGCAGATTATATTATTACACAACAAAATGCTATCTTTTTGTACATCAAATACCAGTGAGGAAGACTGATTTTCTTTTATATGGAAATTAATGGGGTTCTTCCACCAGTAACAGGATCAATGGGGAAAATGTATGTGTTGGAACTTAAATGTTTCCAGACTTTCTGAGATTTACGTTCTTTGAATTTCCAAATTCTAGTTTCTTGGCATGCAAACATTTTCTTTTAGACACAACAGAAAACACTTTATCTGAAGGATTTTGTCTAACATTGTTACTTAATTTAAAGTATGGTTGGTTTTGTGTTAAGTTCTGTTCGTTTTGTTTAATATTGTAGCAATATCTAATTATTCAGTTATGGTTTACTGTCAACAATGCTATTTTAAATGCTATTCAGAGATACCTTGCAACCAAAATGAACCTTTTCCTTTTCAAATAAAAAAAAATCAGTTTGGCTGGTATTTGGTACAGATCACATAGTTTAGTAATTTAAGTCTTGATAGTTTACAATATTTTGAAAAAAGAAAATGATCCGTATATTTGAGAAATAGTTTTTGCATGTGGTTAGTAACTTTTTCATTTAATACGGTGCTGTCAAACTTTAAAAATATGATGATTCACACAATTCTGTGGAATCCTGAATTGTGGGATCCGAGCATCCTACACTTGATACTCTTGGCTGCCATTTTAATCAGTTGTTGGAAAAAGCGAGTCTCTGGGTCTGTTTTTCAAATCTCTTGAAGCTTCACTTATCACTGGAACAAGACCAGGTGAGCTAACAAATATGATTTTAAATTTCAAAGTGGTAGCATGCCAGGTATTACCCAGCATAGCAGCTGCATGTCTGCAGCTCCTGTACAACCTTGTGATTTGACCTATTATCTTGGCAAACTTTCCTGATGATGGTGCTCTGCAACTTCTAATCAGAGAGCAGACTGCTATAGTCTTGAGCTGTTATGGTCTAAATCAGGGTTACTCAACTTTGGAAGCCCCAGGGGCCACAATGATACTCACAGCACATGCCGAGGGCCGCAACCTAAGTGGGGTTGCATGTACATGCAAATATATGTGCAAATAGCTTCTTTCACACTGACTGGCAGGAATACAATACACTTCCCACAATGCCCTGGCACTCCCGGCACCTCCTCCGTAGGGGCTAGAAATGCCAACACCCTGTACCCATCTGTTCCAGCCAGCCTGTCCGCTTGCATCATTCAGTGCTCACCCCGCCTGGGAGACGCCTCACTGTTGTGGAGCATGTTCCCAGTGGAGGCCATGTTCAAAGGATCTCACCTGCAGGCCGTGTGTTGAGCCCCGCGTAAACCCAAACTGCACCACAGGCTGCAAACATACAGGCCTCATGTTGAGTAGCCCTGGTCTAAATATTAAGACAGACATGCTTTAGTGCTTCTATAGATCGAGTAAATCCCTCTGTTCTCCCCACAAGCTCCCTGCGTGCCACTTTCCGATGCCCCTCTATTTCAGGAAGTCCCTGCAATCCCCATCCTACCTCATCCATCCCCCATATCAGGTTCCTCTATTCTTTTCCATTCAGGGTCTCTGCATGTCCTCCCTTTAATCTCCATATCAGGATCTCTGTATGCTCGCTCCTTCTCCCCACAGGGGCTTTTTGTGCCTTCCCCATCACCAGTCTTTTTACTTTCCTTTCTGTCTAGGAGATGGGTCATTACAAAGTCTATAAAGTTAAGTGTAAGACTTTTCTTTGCAATGCTCAAAAGTGTGCTAGCCACTTTACAGGCAATAACTTAGCGACCCCTTTCAACTCAGCGGTCAGGGGAATAATTAAATTCAAGACCAAGTTCTCTTTTTGTCAATAGAAACTGAAAATTGACAACACTGTTCCCTCTAATCTTTTCCATCCATGTGCTGAATAATTGTTTTATGTGCACCGAGGCATATGCGAATATGCACCATCCATAGAAATAAAAAGCCTGCCTAGGGTGGGCACTAGGCTCATCAGGTGGGCAGCATTTGACTCTCTCCTGAGTGGGCACACAAGCACACAGCTTATAGGGAACACTGCATAGTTTCTGGCTCACCAACTGCTGTTGAAATACACTCAGGTTCTGGGGGAAGGGAAGGGATGCCCATGTTCAGAAATGCTTTAAAAACTTGATTTGAGAAAAAGTGTAGTTAACAATAAATATGTATTTAAAATAGTTCAAAATAGATGTACAGAGTCTTTCCTTACAGTTTTTCTTATCTTTCTATTAGGAACTGTTTTTCCCAGTGAAAAGGATACATTGCATAACTCCACCTTCTTCCCCAGTGAAATGTAGTGCAGGTTGAACCTCTCTCATCTGGGACTCTGTAGTCTGGCAATATCCATGATCCGGCAGGACTACAGATGTTGCTAGACCAGAGAGCTCTGGCCACAGAGGTTGAGAGCAGCAGGGAGCGGAGCTGATCTGGTCAGCGGCAGCCCACAGGATCAATGACCTGGGGGTAGAGAGCCCTGGGAGACACTGCCACCCCGTGGGGTTCCAGGGACAGAGAGCCCCAAGAGTGGCTGCTGCCTTGTGCGGGACCAAGAGGCGGGGGGCAGGAATCCCCGAGAGCAGCTGCCATCCCACGCAGGGCTGAAGAACCCTTAGAGCAGCTGCTGCCTTGCGCAGGGTTGCAGAACCCCAGGAGCAGCTGCCGCCCCGTGCAGGGTTCGGAAACCCCCGCAGCAGAGCCCCATGAGAAGGGTGGGGGCAGCAAAACCAGGCAGGTGGGCTGCAGGAGGTCAGGCCTCCGGGTTCTCCTGGGGCAGCAGCCAGGAGGGGAGCCCCAGGAGAGCCCAGATGCCTGACTTCCCCTGGTCTGGCAAATTTCCTTGTTCGGGAGTGCTCAGATCTCGAGGGTGCCAGACCAGGGAGGTTCAACCTGTATTAATGAGTCTCATACTCTTAAGGCAATAAGCCATTACTGGGAGTGTTAGAGGAGATTATTGCATATTGGTATACTGTCAGGGTGTTAGAAAGCATGAGGTATATATTTGAGGCATATACTAGTAACCTATTATTGCACATCTTGTTGTGGTTATTGCTGTTGGTATCAGTGAATCAGATTGCTTATTGCCTGAACCTTAGATATTAATGATTAGTTTGTTTGAAATTTGAGTTTTGGCAATTAGTAATTAGTTTTTTTAAAGTACTTTAAAATACAGTATGATGATGAATAAACTGCTCTATGATTGGCTGAAACAGATTGCTCCATTGTCTGAGCGAATCAAAACACAGCATTTGTGGATCTACACAGCTATTGGGAGGTGTAATTACAGCACATGTGGGCATACCTGAGCTAACTTCGATCTAGCTAGCTTGCTTGCTAAAAAGAACAGTGAAGCCACAGCAGTATGAGTGGTGACTCGGGCTACTCACAAGAATACAAACCCACCCAGAACTCTGGGTATGTACTCAAGCAGCTGGTCCATGTTGCTGCAAGTTTGCTATTTTTAGTGAGCAATCTAAAACAGCTAGTTCAAGTATGCCCTATGTGCTGCAATAACACCTCCTGATTGCAACAAAGAGATGTTTTGTGTTATCTGTTTTGGGGACTCCTCATCTTAATGTCTTAGTGCTGTCACTGTACTTCTGCACTAGTCATGAGTATTAACTTAGCTTGGATGTCTGCTTCTCCAGGTGTGTCATGTGGTTCAATTTATTTTAGATCCAAGGGAAACCAGGACACTCCAGGGAAATTTAACCACTTTCTTATTTATTGCAAGCTTTAAGCAGTTAATACAGTTGTTTAAGTTTTACAAGCCTTAAAAACAATTACTATACAATTTAAACCTTAAATACTGTAAATTCTGAAGCAATTAATACAGCTCAAAGCAATGCAAAAGCAATTAATCGAAGATCTACTATAATACAATAATAAAGCCTCGTTCACTTACACTTCACCCATATGCTACCTATAGTACCAAGCACGAGGTCGTGGTTTCTTTGATTCCCATGTGTCAGAATGCCATGCACCGGGTCGCGGGTGTGAAGGGCCTATTTACTTCTACATCGAGCAGGACCTGTGGGTCAGTCCTACCCATTCCCTCCCATTGATTGTTTTTATTAAGCCCATTTTATAGCAAAGCGAGACTTGGTCGTTCTAATAATATTTACCAATTGATTACATACTGTATAAGATACCTAAAATGCCCAGTGCCCCTATTTGAGGTATATCCTTCTACCCAGGATGTTGCCTAAAACGATATGCATAGTTGATAGTTGTATGACTGCATCTGTAATTTTTGCTCATCAGAAACAGAAGTACCAGTACAAGGTTGCTTGTCATGTGTTCTTGACGTGGTCTATCTGTACCATGCTTAATCTGCATTGTTATGCAAAACATTCCTGCCTCCCAAACCGTGCCTGCATGTGTATGTGCACCAGACTTGAGACAGGCCTGGGTTTTGCTTTTTAGAGATCCTCACTGTGGTCAAGGCAGACATCATCATTTATTATCCAGGCAGGGCTGTCCAGGCTCCCCCACAGGGTGGCTTTTGTTTCTTAATCATCTGTCACAATAATAAGGTCTCCAAAAAGTAGCTAGCACAGAATCATAGAATGCAGGGATCACAGCATTTTTTTGAAGACCTGTGCTTTGCCATATCATTTTTCCTCTGACAGAGCTCTATTCTGTTGATGTCATCTGTAAATTGTACTTATAAGAAAGTGAAACAAGGATTATAAATATTTAAAATAAAATGTATATATTTTTTGTTTTTATATGCATTTTTAGGCTGTGAAATTTGAACCCTATCATGACAGCGCACTGGCCAGATTTCTGCTAAAACGTGGTTTGAGAGTAAGTACTTCAACCTTAAGTAACATTGAAGTTACAGGCATTGTTAGAATGGACTGTTTCTCAAGAGAATGGCATGTATATTAATTCTAGCCTTTTCTCTGCCTTTAGAACAAAAGAATCGGTCACTTTTTATTTTGGTTTTTAAGAAGTGAGATTGCTCAGTCCATGCACTACCAGCAACGGTTTGCTGTGATCCTAGAAGCCTATCTTAGGGGCTGTGGAAAAGCCATGCTACATGATTTCATGAAACAGGTTCAGATAATTAAGTTGCTGCATAAAGTCACAATGGATATAAAATCAGTTTCTGCTGAAAAGTACGATGTCACCTCTCAAGGTATTTATTCATAGGTATTGCTTCCTTTGTTATGTAATGTGTGTGTCTTTTTGCTCCATGTGTAGTAAAACTAAAGGCGCAAACAGTACTGTTTCTCTGTAATGTCCATGAGAGTAAATTCCTTTGCCACTGAGCATCACAATTAATTCTTCTAAATAGCTACATAAGTTGTGGATGTCAATAAGCAAATAAAATATTCAGCTTGCGGCAGTGTTTCAAAGGGGCAGCACCATGCAGAGCCCGGGATTAGCTATGCAGCACCATCGCTGCGTTTCAAAGGGGCAGCGCAGCACAGAGCCCAGGATCAGCTGTGTGGGCTGCCCCTTTGAAACGCTGCCACGGCGTTTCAAAGGGGCAGCGCTGCCCTATCGACTACCCTATCAAAAATGCATCAATTACCCGATACTTAACATCCTTAAACAGGGACCTGAAAAGAGTACATGGGTGATTGAGTGTGACCGCTCTGCATCTTTCAGATGTACTCACATGACTGACTGTTCCACTAATGATTTATCTAACTTGTTTTTGAAAATATGTGATATGTTGCTGTAACCACCACATTTTGAAGCGTGTCAGTGCCTAGTTGTGCTTTTTTGTTTAAGAAATGTTTCCTAATGTTACTCACAATTTTTTCTTCCTTTAACTTCAGCCTGTTGCTCCTTTTCCCCACCATCTTCATTGACCTCCGTTATTTATGTTGTCAGTTTGATTGTGTTGGATCATGTCTTCTCTTTTTCTAGTCTTATCACTCTTTTAATCTTATCCCATAATTTTTGTATCTCTTTTTTTTTTTTCACTTTTCTCAGTACTTTTGTTTAGTCTTTTTTATTTTCCCTCATTTAGGTACATAGTATTCCAGGTGCAATATCATCATGGTTACATACGCAAATATTTCCCTCTTTTTTTATGTCAGAACCCTATTATTTACATCCACATTTTTTTCCTACAAGGGAAACATACTTGAATCTTATACTTGTTTTGCTATCTGCTTTCATCCCGAAGGCTATGTCTAGACTGCCGCTTTTTTCAGCAAAAGGTACGCAAGTTGCTCTCCGCAATTTGTGTACCTTTTTCTGATAGTTTTGTCAGAAGAGGCTTTTCCGAAATTTGGCCCGTCTACACTAGGCCAAATTTTGGAAAAACCTCCTCTTTCAGAAGAGCCCTTCTTTCTTGTGGGAGGAGGAATACAGGGTTTCCGAAAGAGTGCGTTTGCTCTTCCGCAAAAAATGTCTGAAGAGCAGATCCATTCCCTGGACATGGTGAAGTTTTTCAGGGATACCTCTGGTATCCTGGAAAAACTCCATAGTCTAGACATAGCCTAACTCTTCAAAATAAATATCTATGCAATTGTTTCCTCTCTTTGGCTATGTCTACACAGCAACATTATTTCAAAATAACTAGCTTTATTTTGAAATAACTTGGTCTGCATCTACACAGCAGTCAGTTATTTAGACATAATGTCAAAATACTGTCAAGCTGGAGGACTTCTTACTCCATCCTGTAACCCTCATTTTATGAGGAGTAAGGGAATTCAGAGGAAGAGTGCTCTATTTCGAAATAAGCGCTGTGTAGACAGCACCAAAACTCAAAATAAATTATCTCAACATAAGCTACACAATTGATATACAGCCAGTCCCCGAGTTACGAACGCGTTACAGACCAAACACTTGGCTGTAACTTGGAATGATCGTAACTCAGAGCCCATTGAGTTGCATTGCAACTGTGCTGTTCGTAAGCGCGGATCGCGTTTGTAACTTGGAGCCCGCATTTACGACCGCTTTGGTCGTAAGTGCGGATGGTTGTAAGTTGAGGTGGCTGTAAGTTGGAGACCGGCTGTAATTCAATTTGTGTAGCTTATTTCCAGTTAAACGCTGCTATGTAGACACGCCCTTTAAGTTCCAGTTCTGAGTTCTTGAACTAGATCAGCCAGGAAATCCTATTATTTATAAATACTTCTGTTCCTTTTTAAAAAAAAATCAACTAGCTCAAAATCCCTACTTTGATCACTTTAAGTAGTTGGTATTTAGTTTCTTAATATGTGATTTTTTATATCCGGTACCTTATGGAAATTCAGGGTATGTCTACACTACAACGTTATTTCGAAATAGCTTATTTCGAAATAACGCGTCTACACACAAAATGCATTTCGAAATAGCTTTGTGCTATTTCGAAATAGTGCGTCCATACTGAGTGGATGCTGAATTGCATTTAAGGCCAGCCAGAACTAGGTCTGGCAGGGCATCAGGTCAGGAGTTACTTTGTGTGGCGGCTGCCTGAGGCTCTCTGAGGCCTGTGCTTAAAAGGACCCCCCAGACAGCCCATTCTCAGGTTCCCTGCTTGCTTGTCTACCTCAGTGAGGGACAGCAAAGCATTTTGTCTCTGCGTGCTATGGTTGCCCTCACTCGGGACACCACAGCACTCTGCAACATGGAGCCAGAGCTGCCCATGGGCACTCTGGTGCTTCTCTTGGACACATTCCTGCGAGCCTGCCTCCACTTTCTGCAGGCTGCCATCCGGGAGGTCCATCGGGGGGCTGTCAATATCCAGGAGGCCCTGTGGGAGAGCTTCCACCCTGAGGAGCACTAAGAGCCTCCCTGGTCTGCCCCACTGGGGGCTTGTGCCTCATTCCTCCCTCACGTCCTTCCACTTACCCCTCCCTAACCCCCCTTCCTGATGTCAAATAAAATGCACGTATTTTCATGAACACAAACTCTCTTTATTTAACAAAACTGGGGGGGGGGGGAATGAAACTCTGGTGAGACTGGGGAAAGGAGGTGGGAGAGGGGAGGAGGGAGCTGGAAGGGGGGAAGCAAGGGGAAGAAGGGGGAAGGGAAGCTCAGGGTCTCAGGGTTGGGGGTCTCGCTGGACCAACTTGATTTTCATGCAAACCTGCTCCTGGGTTTGCATGTGGCCTTTGGTGGCCAGGCTGGCAGCTATCCTGCCATAGACAGCCACGTTCCTCCGTCTAATGCAGAGATCGTGGACATTGGGGGCATCCCCTCCAAACCTGAATAAGGTCCATGATCTCCACCCTGGACCAGCAAGGCGCCCGCCTTCTCCGGGCCCTCGCAGGCTCCTGGGAGCTGGCAGACTGCTCCTGGGGAGTTGTGGAGGGCTGGCTGCCAGTGGCTTGCTGGCTAATGTTTTGGGGCCACTGAGTCAGGGGCAGTGACTGCTGGCTCTGGGCTGGCAGGCTTGGAACTGGCACAGGCACTGTGGCCAGAGTCTACCCCTTTAAGGGCTCCGGGAAGTGGGGGAGGGAGAGGAGTGTTCTTGGTTGAGGCTGGAATGGCCACCAGGGCACCCTGGGAAGGCTGGAGGCCCCTTTTTTCGAAATAAGTGTTTACACAGCGCTTATTTTGAAATAGCTATTTCGAATTTGGCGTTATTCCTCGTAGAATAAGGTTTACCAAATTCAAAATAAGCACTCTGCTATTTCGATTTAATTTCGAAATAACAGAATGGCTGTGTAGACACTAGGATAGTTATTTCGAAATAACGACTGTTATTTCAAAATAACTTTGCTGTGTAGACATACCCTCAGATGCTCAAATTAGGTAGTAAATCAGAAATAACATTGTCAAAAGCTATTACATTTAGTTGAGAAGGCCTATTTTAATAAATCCTAGTTTTCCCTAAAGGAAAGATGTCTAATTATAATGTTGACATATTGACTCTTCTATCTTGCACTCAGATATTTTTCCCAGAATAGGTATCACATTAGTCATCTGGTATTTTCTAGGCCCTTGTTTCCTAAAAGTATCAAAGATAGGTGTCATTACCTTTATTCAAGTCTTGGGTAGCTCTTAATTCACTGACCATTATAGCAAAGATTTTGAGACTTATTTTCTGTCCTAGTATTTCTAAAATTCTAGGTAGATAAATGCTATGTCTAGCTTCTTCATTTTGCAGTGATCCTTTGTCTCCATTGTAATTTTCCTCTTTTGTAGTATAATTATTTAAATAGTTCCATCAATATGGGGGGCACTTGAATAGCTAGAACTTGTGCATATAGAAATCCCTGTCTTATTTTCTTTTTCTTTTAAATCGGTGTCTTGTTTGTTTAATATGTAAGACGAATACTTTCCAGCATAGTGCAGAGAGGGCTCATGACGGGCTAGCTAAAATGGAACAATGTGTATTGCATACAGTATTACCTATTCCGGTTTAAACTGAAGGAGCAGAAATCTGGAGAGACTATGAATGAATCTGATGATTTGCATATATGCATATTCATTGCATTATTTACAGAATCTACCGATGTTCTGTTTGCTAGAATTTAAAACTGACAAAGATGGAATATGGAACATTCTTTAAGAATACAGTAATTGCTTTGCCCCTGGCTGACTCCAGGTAACTGGAGGCTCCTTAAGACCCTGGTTGCTTCTTGCCTTGAAGTGAATGGAGGGTTGTGGTTGGTTACTCACTCCTGGACTGGCTGAGGGATCTTCCTGCTATCAATTTGGGGCAATGGTGGGCAACCTGCAGGCCGCATGCTGCCCACTTGGGCTCCACCTGTGGCCCTTGGAGTCCCTGGCTGCCCTCCTCTCCCACGCCTACTGGGGCACCAGAGGCCCACACATTCTGCTCCTCACCCCTCACCTGATTCACGTCTCCTCCAAAAGTGCTGGGAGAGAGGAGGGAGGAGAAGGGTGTCTGGGGTTCCAGTGCCCCAGTGGGTGAGAGGCATGTAGGGGAGAGGGCAGCCAGGGGGTCTACAGGCCACAGGTGGAGTCCCAGTGAGCCACGGACTGCTGCGTCTCACCGAGGAGATGAAGGGCCACTCATGCAGCCCAGCTACCATTCCTGGTTGCCCTGGTTTGGGGGATACTGTAACTGAGCTCTGAGCTTTGACTATTCCTTGCACCCTCTCTTGTGAACATGGGAGCTCTAGCTGCACCTGCCTTGCTGCTGATGGAAAGCCCTTGAGGTCACAGAGAGGGAGCTAGAGCAGTGCCCAATGTCACTATATCTGTAGCTCCCAATTTATGGCCAGGTACAGATTGGAGGGACTGTGCTCTAGGCTACATCTCTGGTTAATCTTCATGGCTGCAGTGTTAGTTGCACTGTGTCCAAAAATAATGAGACTGGTTTACAAATCATGAGATTTGTTTTAAAATGTCTTCTAGTTTTGTGCCACGGGTCATGTTTTCAGGTTTTTTTGATGAGTGATAAAAACTTTTTTAAAAATGAAAGATGAAATTCTCCTACAATCACCTAAGTTCAGGAGTTGGAACTGTAAGTAAACCACCAAATTCCACAAGACTTACAGTAACATAATAAGAGTTGGTATCACTGTGACGTGCTCTCCATTGTTAGACACCTGAGAACACTTACAGTTAGGGATGCTCTGTCTGGTTAGACCAGGGGCAGTGGGCAATAATTTTGATAGGGAGGCACTCCAAGATTTTGGTAAGTGTTTAAGTGGGGAGCAGAAGGAGGTAGGCTAGCCAGAGCCTTCCTCTGGTACAAGTGTCTTACCTTAGGCAGCTCCCTGGCCAACAGACCAATGGGGACCCGGAGGCAGGCTCCCTGCCGGCTGCAGCCCCATGCTGCTCAAAATGGCTGGAGGCTCCCACCATGTACTGCTCTATGCTGCAAGCCTCTGGCAAGGGGGGACTTTGTGCGCTGTCCCCACCGCCAGCCCAGTCATCGCAGCTCCCATTGGTCAGAAACCAGTCAGTGGGAGTTGTGATGATTGGCTTGGGAGTGGGGGCAGTGCCTGAAGTCTCCCCCTCGCACCAGTAGTGTGCAGTGGCTAGAGGGAGCAGCTAGCCATTTTGAGCAACCTCGGGCTGCAGCAGACAGAAAGCCTGCTTTGGTGTCTTGGTGTGGCAAGCCACAGACCGGATCAAAAGCCTTGACAAGCTGGTTCTTACTTGCCCCTGGGTTAGAGTCTCCTCGGATCTGCAAACCAGGAGAACCTGCTAGAAGGTTCTAGGCATAGGCAATTCAAAAAGGTAGCTAAAAATAGGATTTGGATGCAAGTTTCCTGAGACTTAAATCATCTGATTAACTGTAACTTTCTGCTTCTAACTTTTATGTCCAGTAGTGGTGACTTTCTTTTTTGCAATTACAGTTATCACCCAGCTGAAACAAAAGCTTGAAAAACTGCAGAACAGCAAACTTCCAGAAAGCTTTAGAGTTCCATATGACCCAGGGCTGAGAGCAGGAACACTTGTGGTAAATATATTTGATCATTTGCAAATATGTGTGATTCACAAATCTGCCTTTTCAAATCGTGTATCCAGAAGTCTTGAATTCACTTCTGCCACAGATATCTTCATCTCATCTGTGGATTTATCTCAGTTCACTTTGACAGCCCTATCTTTTGTTGGGCTTTGATTCATAGCTCTCAAAGCAAGGAAGTATAAGCAAAAGGCTGCTGCTTATTTCATGTTTAAAGAAGAAACATGGTGACAAAACACTAACAGGAAGCCAGATCTGCTATTTGAGGATTAACGTCAGGATCTAGTTAGAAACTGGCTTTCTTGTATGTAAAAACTTCTATCAATAGACTTGCTCCAGTATACTTTACTTGCTTTGTATCTGTCGAGTCCTCCAGTTACTCCCCTGACCTGTGATGGATCACAGGCCTCGCATGTGGGTCCACTGGTCCTCAGGCAGCACTAAGACCATGACTGCCAGCAAATCACTTAATAACTAGGGAACGTCCAAAGAAGGTCTAGCTTGCACAGGACCCTGCCCCACAACACTGGGGAAACATCCAGACCCCCAACTGTCTAATGAGAACAACATAAACAGGAAGTTGTTTGAGCAAGTAGAAGAATCCTTGGCTGGCTGTGGTTACCTCCAGCTTACCTGATGCCTAAGCCCGGCATTCCTGCCTGTTCCTGCTTCTCTGATTGCTCCTGGTTCCTATCCTCCTATCCCAGACCCTGTCTACTACCAGTTCCTGCTGTCCTGCACTGCTTTGGCCCCACTGCTCTGCCTTACCTCTGACACTGGCTCTGACTCTAATCCCTGGCCTAGCACCTGACTTTGTCTGCAGCTTTGAACATTAGGCTTGACTCTGGCTCTTGACTCTGGCTCTGACCACTCATGCCCCGGTCATCACGCTACCCATCTAATACTGATCTCTCCTCTACATCTCAAATTATTTGATTGGCTTTTCTTCTCTCTCCGTCTTGAGTTATTACCTTATTTTTAAAAACAACAAATAGTCTGGTAGCACTTTAAAGACTAACAAAACATGATACCATCTACATGTTTTGTTAGTTTTTAAAGTGCTACCAGACTATTTGTTGGTTTTTAAGTTTATCCTGTACAGACTAACTCGGCTACCCCCTGAAGTTTTTTACCTTATTTTTGTAACTATTATTTAATTCTGCAAAGGGTTAGAGTTTACGTGGTGGTGATAAAGAAAATATTCTATTGTATAGTTCAGGAAGAGAGGCACAGATGGCTTTGTATATGCAGAAGTGGTACATTTGTCCAAATGCAGTAAAAGCCATCACAGTGTGGACCTGTCTTGTAACATAACTAGTGTAGTCTCATAATCTATTTTGTGTAAAATGACCAGAGGTGTAAAAGTCTCTTCATTCATAAGTCTCAGAGAGGTAGCTGTTAGTAAGGTTGTGTCTAGACTACATCCCTCTTTCGGGAGAGGGATGTAAATTAGACACTTGGAAATTGCAAATTAAGCCAGGATTTGAATTTCCCATGCTTCATTTGCATATTCGTGTCATGGCGTGCTTTCGAAAAAGTGCTATTTCGAAAGTGAAACTGCAGTCTAGACACAGTTCTTTCGAAAGAGCGCCATGATGCAAGTATGTAAATGAAGCGTGGGAAATTCAAATCCCGGCTTCATTTGCAATTTTGAAGTGTTTAATTTACATCCCTCTGTCGAAAGAGGGATGTAGTCTAGACACAACCTAAGTGAAAAACTTGAAATAGTTCTGCAGCATAGTAGAGACTGTTGTGTCCTGTGAATACCTAGGCACCATGATCACAGATACTTACCTACAGGGTAGGTTGCTGTGGTGTGACTGTAGGATCAATTAAGCAGTTGATGAGCTATTCACATGCTGTAGATAGAAGTCACAATTCTCTGGATGGAATTTTCTTTAGACACTTTGCTGTATTTGGTGCTTTCCCTAGAGATTCTGAAGCTCACAATCCTAGCAACACTTCTCTAGATAAGGGAAATAATTGAATTATAGGTGCAAATGGTGCAACATCAGATGGCAGACAGTTACTCACAAGTTGTCTTTTTCTTTCATTCCTTGGATACTAAGCTCAAAATAATCTGTGAACAAAGAAATGTTTATTGTAGAGGTCACTTTAGTTCAGTGTGAGTTCCACCTTCCCTTCAGACTTTTTATATTTGCTCATAAACTTTTTTGGGCTAAAATTCTTAGTATGTAGTTTCTCAGCCCCAAATGTTTGAGGCCAATCAGTTCAGTATTTTTAAAGTAATTAAGATTAGAGGTTGGCAGTTTGACAGGTAGCTGTAAAGCCCAACTGATTTAAGATGCACTGAATCACATTAGCCCAGCCTTGCATAAGCAAGAAAAGGGTGTTTCAAAGCAAAATTGTTTTCAGAACCCCCCACTTCCATCAGCTCTTAAAGCAAAGACTATCTCTAAACTGCCCTCAATTCTTGAACTACTGTCTTGACTGAATTAAGGATCCTTAAGTGATTAAAGAGGGTTAATTTACTTAATATTTTTAAGAATAGTGAATTAAGGAAACCTCTGTTAGCTCCAAAAGTGAAATACCATCTGGCTGTGCAGGAGTATTAGACAGGAGCCTTTGGGAACTCTAGCTCCTTTTCAGGTTCAAAGAACTTACAAGCTGTAATGATAAGGCTGACTAGACTGTGCTTTTTAAACTCCTTAAACTAAATATAATTACAGCTAAGATTATGTTACAGAGGTTGCAGACATCACTGAATCTGTGATTTCCAGTGACCTCTGTGACATTGGGAGCCCTGCAGCTGACCAGCTGATATCAGCAGTGGAGGACCCTACAGTAGCCAAGCCTCCATGGGCAACAGAGGACCCTCTTGCAGTTGCCCACCAGCTGCAGATGGCAGGATGCCCTGCAACTGACCAGCCATTGTTGCCTTCTCAGCTGTCCAGTGCCAGGAATCTGTAACCAGTGCTCACCTCTTCCTTGCAGCCCTCAGGTGGCAGTGGCAGCAGAGGGGCTCAGCAGCTCTGGGCACACAAGAACCCCTCCCAGCCACTGGGCCTTGGGACAGAGCATGGGTGAGGCCATGCCCTGGCCTGCGATACCTGTTGCCCATGATGTCAGCTCTGTTTCAAAGTGACATATCAGTCTCAGAAAGCTCAGCTCTAGTCAGGCTCCTCCAGGCTTTGAGGCTGCCTGACTTTGACAGGCTTATGCATTTTAAAAGTTTCCTTTTTTTGTCCAAAAAACCCTTTCAATATTTGTAAATAACTTTTCACCAAATGCCAGTGATTGAAGATTCAAAAACAGTTGGCACATTAATAAACTAAAAATCATTATGCAATATTTCCTTGTTTTATCCCTAAGCCGTTAGTTGGATTTGTTTCAAGTCTAGGCTATTTTAATCTTTTATAGATTTGCCTAGTTTTAATACAGTTATTCTTTTTCCATTTACAGAACACTTCCATATAGGTTTTTACTTCCTAATGAAATTTATCTTACACTACAGTTAAGCAGAGCTTTTAGATAAATGTGTTAATGGTTAAGATTCATTTCTTTTATTCACTGATCTTTCTTGGTGCTCACCTATTTCTGCTTCCAAAGTGCACAGCCATCTGAAAAAGAAAGCACAACCTATTGTGGCTCCTCTTTGGAGTCTCTACACGGTTTTAATTGAATAGCATGTCTTTACATTTGTTTTATCCCTCGAGATATGCTTCATACTCCATGGGAATACACCTTCCTTCTGTAGTGCATTTCTTACCCTTTATTTGCCATGAAATCTTGTTAGCCATATTAATTTTCACATCAAGTGTAGCTATTTGTTTTGTGAATAAAAATTTTCCATGTACATACCCCTTGAAAGTGATTGTCTGATCACTTGAAGCCACCTTAAGACTCAGTATTCAAAATATTGCTGCTCCTCTAACAGTGGCCTCCCCACACACAAACAGCACTTTGCTGTTACTTCAGAGGTATAATGTTTAATTTTCCATTCACATGCTGCAGCTGCTGATTCATGACTACAAAAAGATCAATAGTCTCTCCCTACTTTCCTGATTCCAGCCATCCATACTATAGCCACAACTATGTCCTCTCGACCTTATTTTAAAAAAATGTTGCATTTCATAAAAGCATTGAGGTAACAAACCCAGATGACATGAGCTACTTATGTTTGGTATGAGGAGGAAAAACAACAACAACAAAAAGAATTAAGTAAAGATAACAGCAAACCTTGGCAGCTGCTCAAAGTTCCTGTCAGATTTTGTAACTTTGAATGAAAGATTGAAATGAATTTTTACTGAAATCTTTTAAAAGCCAATTCATTTTAGACACATAAAATAGGGTTCTACAAGCCAAGAGTGTGTTTTTGGATCCTTGAAACCTGACTTAATTACACAAATATATTTAAATTTCTTTTTTCTTTTAAGTATTTTGATCAATGCCACTTGTTTTGTTTTTAATTGTATTTTACATAACTGTACCTTGACTACTTTCTTTACTAGTACATTTGGAGGCAGTCAAGTTCAAATGGAAATCTCTTCCTTTTTAGTGATTTTGATTAAATTGTCCATAGTCCAGTGATTTAAATCAGAGTATCTCTCTGCCTACTGCAGTCATTTACAGTTGATTTTTACAGACCATTCAATGCCCATTCTCCTTTTGAAGATTCCTGGGACAAAAGCACACGGTGGTGGTACCTTCCCTTGTGTAATTTATTTGATTAACAGTGTTCCTCCCTGGAAAAATTGGATTGAATTATACTGTCACAACCAGGTTTTATCAAACCAAGCACACTCTTTTCCTCTCTTATTGATTATTATGCCCAATATCAGCCTGTGTAATCCTTTCAGCAATCTATAAAGTTTTTAATAATTGCATAAATATTCCCTTCAACTCCTCACTCTTTCCCTAAATCACTTACTTGTTTCCCAAAGTGACACATTTCTCAGCCAGTTTCTGTGAATCTGAACTTACTTTTATGCTTAAAAGGTCTCAGAGAGGTAGCCGTGTTAGTCTGTAGATTCAAAAACAAGTAGTCCTGTGGCAACTTATTGACTAACAGATATCTAGTATCATGTCCTTTTGTGGGTAAGACCCACTTTTCCGCTCCAACTCATTTGATGAAATGAGTCTTACCCATGAAAGCTCATGATACTATATATTTTGTTAGCCTCTAAGGCAGGGCTACTCAACACACGGCCCACAGGCCGCATGCGGCCTACAGCCTATTTGTTTGCGGTATATGCGGGGCTCGACACATTGCCTTTGGGTGGGATCCTTTGAACATGGCCTGCACTGGGAACATGCTCCAGGCAGGGTGAGCATTAAAAGATGCAAGCAGATGGGCTGGCTGGAATAGATGGATACAAGGTATCAGCGTTTCTAGCCCCCAGGGAGGAGGTGCCAGGAACACTGGGGCATTGTGTAAAATAAATTATTTGCGTATATTTGCATATATATATTTGCATGTATATGCAACTACACTTAAGTTGCGGCCCTCGCCATGTGCTAGAAGTATCATTGTGGCTTCTGGGGCTTCCAAGTTGAGTAGCCTTGCTCTAAGGTACCACATGACTACTCGTTTTTATCTTTGTGCTTGTTTTGCATTCATTCTTTAGTAACAATTACTGTTTTCTTCATGGGCTCCCATGGGTCTTATTCTGTAATGTTTCCAACATGCCTTTGTTGTGCTCTGCCAGGCATCCTATTATAAAGGGATTCAAAGTGGCCCCCTGTATTGCCTGTATGTTGTTTAATTTCCTATTATTTCTTTGGGGAATCCATAGGGACCTCCTTTAGATCTAAATCACTTTTCCAGTGCCCTGGAAAATTGAAATTGAAACCCTTTCAATGCCATTGCTAAACTTGGGTTGTGATCCTTGCAAGTAAAGCTGCATATATAATAAACTAGACATTATCTGCTCCAGATAAACGGAATCCAACTGTACTGCTATATCGGGTTTTCCTGGGATCAGTGATGATTGCTGGGAGGGACACAAGGGAGGCACCAGCCATGTGACCACCCGCCCACGACTCCTCCTGCGCCACCCCTAGCCCAGAGGAGGGCTGCCCCTCAGAGGGTGCAGGGCCGAGACAGCTCCACAGGCCCTGCCTCTTCCCACCCCACCTCAACTCCACCTCTTCCCCCCCCCCAATTCCCACCTCTGCTCTGCCCCACTCCTCCTCTTCCCATCCCTCCTCTGCCCTCATCCTACCGCCACCCCTATTCCACCCTTTCCTCCAAGCCCCCTCTTGTGAGCAATGTGACCAGGGGACTAGCAGGCATGGGCATCATCATCAACAGTTGCTCCCACCTCCTGCACTCACTGGCAGTGGCAGGAAGCTGAGCAACCCATCCGCATCCTGCTCCACTGCCCTGTCTCCTAACCACATTGCTCTGCTTCCCATCACTGGTAAGTATGGGGGGGGCGGTTCCACCCTTTCCCCTAAGCTCCCTCCCTGGAGTAGTGCAGCTGGGAGCCAGGAGATCAGAGCAGGCTGATGTTGGATTGCTCCACTTCCTGCTGCCATTGAGTGTGAGGGTGGGCCCAATTCCTACTGTCAGCACCAGGCCCCCTGGGAGTCCCTTAGGCCTCCCTGGCCCCACACAGCCCCGCCAAAACATGGGATCTTGCTTTGCCTTGCCTTGTCCTAATGGATGGGACAGCACCATTGCCAGCTGGCCCCTTGCCCCTTCTTCCTGGCACTTGGATGGGCACATGACCCTTCATTCCCCCCTCTACCCCTATTAATCTTGTCCCTTATTGCTAGCTTCAGTGTATTCCTGCTTATCTTAGCTGGCACAGACATCCTGACTCCAACATACTGCTTGGTAAGCTCCTATTTACCATAATCCTCCATTCATCTTCTTAATCATGCCCACTAAGAAATGGGGCAAATTACTTAGGTCACACCAGGACTACAGAGAAAACTAAAATATGAGGAGGATGAGTAGGGTTACCATATTTGAACTTTCAAACAAGAGGACACTCCTGAGATGGAGTGTATCAGTATCTACCAACTCACGTTGTATTAATGTGTTATATATATATTCAACGTGAGTTGGTAGATACTGATACAGATACACTCCCTCTCAGGAGTGTCCTCTTGTTTGAAAGTTCAAATTTGGTAACCCTAAGGATGACTTGCCAAAAGTCTGTTGTTAAAACTAGGAACAAACTAGCAACTCCCAGTCCTATGTCTTAACCAATTTAAAAAAACACTAACTGGATTTTTAAATTTTTTTTCTACAAAAGAAAATTACTGAGCTTGCAGGAAAGTGTTATGACAGTGTTAAGTTTGGGAATTTATAAACTTAAAAATCAGAATAATCCAAAAATTAAGTCTTCACTTGAAACATTAACTCCTCCATATGTTATATGTGTGCAGTAATTACTGATTTCTTTGTGCAGTGTAAACAAATTAATATTAACATAGGCACATAAGTTTACATGGAACAAGGCAATCAGGAATAATATATCATATATGCCACATGTGCAATATGCCTGAATTAACTTTTCTGGAAAAATTGCAGATAAATTTCTTGTTTCAGTGCTGGATTTCCCAAGCTTGAATTTTTGTATTGTATACAAAATTACATTAAATTACTTACTGCTGTCATACTGTAAGAATGTAGACAACACATGCTTTGAAGGATGGGTTTTGGAGATAGGAGCTGAGATCTGTTTGTGGTTGGTTTTGTTATATACGGTAAATACAATGGTCCAGATAAGCAATGTAAATCAGTGTAGCTCCACTGAAGTCAATGACTTCTAAACTTGTTTATCCCACATGAAGGTCTGCCCAATATATGTTTCTGTGATGTCTACCATAAATTGGAAATAAAATAAAATGCAGTACAAAGTAAGAAACAACTAATAATTCTTAATATTCCAGAGACTTGATGATACAGATGTGTATGTACAACTGATCTAGCTTCAGATGCCCTCAAAGATGTAATTTTCTTGCTCAAGGTCTCTTCATGCTTTTTAAAATACCATGTATCACTGATGTTTAAAATGGACCCAATTCATTCACAAAGAAGTCATTAGGAGCAATTTTCAGGGGGGAAGTGGGGAGGGAAGGAGTGCAGGTAATATGTGTTTCTACTTTGCAAAGTAAGAGTAAAACTGCTGTGTGGGTTTCCATGCTTATTGTCTCCCTATGATTTCAGGATCTCCTATTCTTGATTCACAGTTTAGAAGCTGGTACTGTTTGTTTTTAATGGCCAATTCTATAAATTTAGCCTGTGGTCTGAGTGTGAAGCTAGTTGTTTCCCGCTCATGCATCATCAGCAGTATTGAAAGTTCTGCGAGCTAAATTAGGCCTTTGGCAACTGGATAACACCTTCCTCCCCCAACCTTGTAATGTGTCTCCACAGGCACAGTTGATTGGAATTTAGTAAACAGTGTGGTGATGATGCATAAAAAGGAATAGAGTCTGGAGCTAATTCTGCATTAGCTGTGTTGACTCTGCTGTGCCAATGGGAGTAAAAAGCTTAGAAATGAATTCATCTTTTGCAGATTGAAAAATGCAAAATAATGGCATCCAAGAAAAAGCCACTTTGGCTTGAATTTAAATGTGCAGACCCCACAGCCTTATCAAATGAAACCATAGGCATTATCTTCAAACATGGAGATGACCTTCGCCAGGATATGCTCATTTTACAGGTACGGTTGCTAAACGGCTACGTAATATGTATAAGAACCATGTGAATAAAGTATCGTTAAAAAAATCTTTTCTTGTCATAAATGTATGTAAATTGTATTTATGGTACACTTGGAATGTGAACTTACTATTTATTAAATCATACTATGGTACTGCTCAGAAGCCTCAGCCAGGACTAGGGATACTTTTTTATGTCCTGTCAGTACTTTATATCACCTTTGCATCTCATTCCTCCTGTATGTGTTTGGATAGATGATAAAATTGAGACTCTGGGTTCCATTCTAACATTTCACACCTTCATTATCTACAATATACATTTGTCATTTTGGCCATCGTGATCCATTTCCCGCTAAAGGAAAAACGTATTTTTTTGTAAACTTACAAAGATGAAAGAGGGACACATTGCATTTCTTCTGTGTGACCTTGGTGGTTGGTCTGGGGATGCTATTCTAATAGCCCAGTTTACCAATATTCGAATTTTTGGGGATTTACATGAAAGTTGGTATTTAATAATATGGTCAGTTCTTGTCTGTTGAAATGTGGCATAAAATAAATATGTATGTTTTATCTGGGAGAGAGGCATGATGTGAGGACAGGACTGAGAGCCAAGAAGTATAACGTTCTAATTCCAGTCCTGTCACTGACTCTCTGCGATTTCAGATGGATCATGTATTCATTCTGTCTCCGTTTCTCCATCTGTAAAATGGGATAATACTACTGACTTGTCTCACATGGTTATGGACAGAGTTTATTAATTGTTTTGGGAAGTGCTCTTGAAGATGGTTTTTTGTAAAAATGTGTATTGTTTTTATGACTAGATCCTTCGAATTATGGAATCTATTTGGGAAGCAGAATCTCTGGACCTGTGTTTGTTGCCATATGGTTGCATTTCTACAGGAAATAAAATAGGTACAGTCTACTTTTTGAGATCAGTCTACTGCAGAATGTCCTGGTGGTAACAAATGACAAAAATGGTACATAAATTTTATATTGTATGTCTCTATGTAAGTCATGGCTCTAGGGTGAGTCTTACCTTTGACCCCTGTCTTAGTCCCGTCCATGAACACCACTTTCAACTGATATGCCCAACGTCTGCACTTCCCTACGTAGAATCATCACCTCTGTTTGCCCAAACTGAGTTTGGCTCCTGTTATATGTTTCCCCTTGGGAACTGTGAATAGTGTGAGAATGTAATGATACAAAACAGCTTCTTTAAAGAAAAGCTTCAGAAGGGTAGCCGAGTTAATTTCTAACAGGAAAAACTTAAAAAACAACAAATAGACTAGTCGCACCTTAAAGACTAAACAAAACATGTAGATGGAATCATGAGCTTTTGTGGGCACAGCCCACTTCTTCAGATGACAGGAGTGTTAAAAGTCCAGATCCAAGAATAATAAGGGAAGGAGGGAGGGGGAGAGAAGGAAAAAAAAGAGAAAGAAAAGAAGAAAAACAAGGAGGGGAGGAAGAAAAAAGAGAGATGGTGAGTAGATAAGCTTCAGGTGGTAGCTGAGTTAGTCTGTAACAGGGAAAAACTTAACAACAAATAGTCTAGTAGTACCTTAAAGACTGAATAGTTACAAGATTCTGATAAGAGCCATTAGCACCTCCATTGTTTGGTTGGTAGGCTAATTCATAGGATGTGAAAGGTAATGTGCGAGCCAGACAATGTCTTTGTTCATATCATTTGCATAAGAATTAAACTTGTAAATGAAGTTAATTTCCAATCCTTCTCTGTGTATTTGGCTTGTGGAATTTGCCTGAAACAAAATGGTAACGTGGAGATCAATTAATGAGTGTCCAGGTAGATTAAAGTGTTCTCCAGCAGGTTTTTGTGTTTTGCCTTGTCGGGATATCTAATTTATGTCCATTAATTCTTTCCTGTAGAGACTGTCCAGTTTGGCCGATATACATGCTAGTGGGGCATTGTTGGCATTTGATGACCTAGATCACATTAGTGGGTGTGCAGTTAAATGAGCCTCTGATTTGGTGGCTGATGTGGTTGGGTCCAGTGACGAAATCGCTGGTGTAGATGTGTGGGCAGAGTTGGCACCAGGGCTGATTGCAGGGGTGGGTTCCTGGATGATTATGATGGAGGTGTGTTGCATGGTTACTGGAAAGGATTTGTTTGAGGTTAGGGGGTTGTCTGTAAGCGAGGATTGGCCTTTCCCCCAAGGCCTCTGAGAGTGAGATGTCATTTTCCAGGATAGGTTGCAGATAGTTGATAATGCGTTGGAGGGGTTTAAGTTGTGGACTGTAGGAGTTTGTCTAAACTACACCCCTCTTTTGAAAGAGGGATGTGAATTAGACAGATCGAAATTGTAAATGAAGCCGGGATTTGAATTTCCCATGCTTCATTTGCATAATGGCGGCCATGCGGTCTTTCAAAAAAGGGCTTTTCTAAAGTAAAATCACCGTCTAGATGGGGTTCTTTTGGAAAAAAAACCCTTTTTCAAAAGATCCCGTATTCCTCAAAAAATGAGGTGATAAGTGGAATTCTGATGTTTTCTCTTTTTAGCCTGTCTTTTGAAGTACAGTAGTTAATGTCTGGGTACTTTTTTGGCTCTATCGATCTGTTTTTTCACTTCTCTGGGTGGGTTTTAAGTTTTATTCATGCTCTATATAGATCCTGTAGGTGTTTATGTATCCATAGGTACACAGCAGTCAGAGAAAGAAGGATTAAAATTACATGAAGCCCATATACATATTGTCCTATCTAAAGTTTCACTTCCCACAAGATATTGGTAATCCTGATTATTCCTGGTACCCCTGACCTTCTGAGCCAGGTTATAGTCTGTTTTTCTACAGACCCAGGTTTTTTTTCCATCTCCCCTGAGCTTCCAAGACTGTCTCTTTGTAATACCAAACAGATTCCTTTGTTTTTTGTGTCCATGTTCTGTGTCCCCTCTTTCCATTGCCAAGGCGATGTTGTGTCCAACTTTGACATGGAGAAAATTTCAAAGGCCTCAACATCAGTATTGTTTGTTAAGCAACGATGAGTGGGGCTTTCTAAGGCTTAGTCTACTCTGGTGACTTTTGTGGGCACGCACAGCTGTGTTACACAGGATGTGAAGAGGTGTGACCCCTTACTGACATAGCTGTGTCAGAAAAACTGCATTTAATTACATCACTTGTTTCATTTGTGAGGATGGTTTCTTACTACTCCACTATAAAATGCAGCTTCACTGGTATAGATACAACCAGATGAACAGTGCTTTGCCACTACAGTTGTAACCAGTACAGCAATACTGGTAAAGAGATCCAAGTGCAGATGTGGCCTAAGGCTTGATCTGCACATACATTTTACCAACATAGCTGTGTTATTTAGGAGTGTGGTTGAAAAAACCCCATATCTTTTACTGACGCAACTATGCCAGCAAAAACATCAGTGTAGACCGTCATACTGGCATAAAGTTACATCTTTTGCAGTGATGTAGGTTATTCCATTTGAGGAATAGATTTAAGCTATGTTGGTTTAAAAAAAAAGATTTTGATGATATAAGCTGAATCTGTAATATAGGGAATGCCAGTATAGCTACCCCGACAAACCCTTTTAAGTACAGACAAGGACTAAAGTAATTAACTTTGGTTTTCTGGAGATATGCAGAACTTTCCAGGACTGAGTTAACTTTTTACACCCACACAGTAGACAGTGTGATAGTTAGCAAATAGATGTCCACATAATATTTACAGAAATAATACAGATATTTCCCACTTCTCACAATACGCTTTTTTCACCTTTCTCTTCCCCCTGCAACAGAAACTGCTCTATAGGAAGAGTGATATGAAAACAGTACTGCTAAAATTTAGAATTCTCTAAAATATCTATGAAGTACTTTTTTTAAAAGCTAAAAGGCTATGTCTACACTGCAGGCTTTTTGAGCAAGAATTCTTGTGCAAAAGGTTTTGAGCAAGAGCATGTCCACACTGCCATGTGCTTTTGCACAAGAGATGTGCTTTTGTGCAAGAGCATCCATGGCAGTGTAGATGCTTGCTTGTGCAATAAAGCTCTGATGGCTTCTTCGTGGGGAGAGGAATAACTCTTGCTCAAGAAGCCCTCTGTTCTGACGCCTTACTGTAAATTTACTTGCGCAAGAACACGCATGCAGTGTAGACACTCCGCAAGTTTTTGCGCAAGAACAGCTGTTCTTGCACAAGAAGCCTGAAATATAGATGTAGTCAAAATGTGTGGAGGTAGAGAATATGTGATATTGCAGTATAAAGATTTCATCAGCATTCCTTTGTGATCACCTGCATTACTCAATCATGACTTCATGATTTCTGAGCAAATGTGGCAGTCCGAAACTCCTGCTTTTTAAAATGCAGTATAGTGTGGTTTAAAGGGTTTTTCTCTTTCTTGATACATACATATTTTTAAAATCAGAAAATTATTATTCAAATTATATACAATGAAAACCAAATGAAATTAAACATGAATGATATGTGAAAATATTACTTGAAACATGTATTTTACCATTAACTATTAATATTAACATGTTTTCAAAATGTGCAGCCTCTCCATTAGAACTTTTTAAAAAACGTATTTTCCAGAAAGTGTAAGACTGAATTCTAGCTTATAAATTTATATTAAAACTATCTAATAACATTAAAAAAGATTGCATGGGGGGGAAATCTGTCAGTTATTACAAGGTCCTTGAGCTCAGTTTATAACTTGCATTGCTCTTTATTCTTTATGGGTTCTTAGTAGGCTCACAATTTTTTTATTTCAAGAAAACATATTCTTTGGTACTTTCTAGATTCCCATTTCCTCTTTGTCCATGTGATAGATCTAGAAATTGTGTACTCTTCAATATTACAAAAAAGGTCATTACCCTTCAGTCTGCTCGTTGCCATATGTTTTCTTGAGTTAAACTAGTGTTCTTCAGTATGTGACTCCTTGGTGTTCCACTTTGAGGTCTCTTAGGCTATGTCTAGACTACAAGCCTCTTTTGAAAGAGGCTTTTTTGAAAGAATCTTTGAAAAAGCCTCTTTTGAAAGACAGCGTCTAGACTGCAACTACTTCTTTCGAAAAAGCAAAGTGCTTTTTCGAAAGAGAGCACCCAGGCCGTCTGGATGCTCTTTTTCAAAAAAGCTCTGTTTGCATTCAAGAACACCTTTTTTCGAAAGAAAGCATCCACTTTCGAAAAAAGGCATTCTTCCTCATAAAATGAGGTTTACCGCGGTCGAAAAAACCACCACGCTCTTTCGATTTAATTTCGAAAGAACATGGTGGCAGTCTAGACGCAGGGGAAGTTTTTTCGAAAAAAGGCCACTTTTTTCGGAAAAAAAAACTCTACTCTAGACACACCCTTAGAGTGTATGTTCTCTTGGACCAATATCCAGACAGTAATGGTTCAAATGTATATATTTTACTAAAGTGTTTAGAAAATAAAATTATTATTTCCTCATCCTTTATAGGAATGATTGAAATTGTGAAAGATGCTACAACAATTGCCAAAATTCAGCAAAGCACAGTTGGCAATACAGGTGCATTTAAAGATGAAATACTAAATCAGTGGCTGAAAGAAAGATGTGTGATTGAAGAAAAGGTGAGTTCTTAGACATTTTGCATTGGATTATTAAAAGCATCTAAGTGGTCTAAGAGCCCAAGTCTCATTAAAAGTCCCCAAAGTGTTCTATAATACCCACACTGCATTTTTTTTGTTTGTAAATTGTTTTAAAGTGGTTCACAGGTTTCATTAACATAGTTTGTCATTCATTTCAAAATAAATGTTATTGTGCATTGTAGCATAACAAGTACTATGATGTGTGTGGTAGTCATGTAAAAAAGGCAAAAGGAAATCAAACAGTCACAATCCTTTCAGATGTTTTTCCAGTGTATCCTGAGTAACAATATGCTTTTTAAAATTTCTTTTGTTGATGGTGTTTGGAAGTGATGTATGTCAAGCTAATTAAAGCAAGCACTATTAGGAAGACTATAAAAGGCAGCCTAGTTTAGTGGCTAAGCATAGGACTGGGAGCTAACTGGCTTTCATATTCATTTCTTGTGGTTTCGTGCAAACAATTAACCTTGTTGCCCATTTTTTTTATTTTTTATTTTTGCTTCTGTAAAATTGGGATAACAATCTAAACATAGCTCACAGATCTATTGTGGTACTTAATTAATAAGGGCCTGATCTTACAAGGTGCTGAGTGCAGTGTATAATCCCACTTATAATGCTTATACAGAGCTTTGAAAGTGAAGTGTTCTTATAAGCAATAGAATGTTCTTACTATTTGCTTGCTATTAATTAGTTTCAGAAAGCAGTGGAAAGATTTGTTTATTCTTGTGCTGGTTACTGTGTGGCAACGTTTGTACTTGGAATAGGAGACAGACACAATGACAACATTATGATTACAGAAACAGGTGAGTTTTTTTTATGTCTGACATACTTAAAATAGGGACTTGGTGTGTTTTATTAGATGTGTGCTTCAACAGAAACTTAATTGATATTTACATCTTACTCATTATTTATTATATCCTGGTACTTTTTATTTATTAACATTAGTGATTAAACTGCTTCACAGATATGTAAGACTGTACCGATTAGAAGTTAGGGTGGAAAAGTTTAATCATGCAACATCAATAAAAATGTTACCAAACCTATTTCACTGTATGGATTCTGGCTATTCGGATGGTAAAATAATGGAGTAGATTTATGGACCTTTATTTCAGATGTTTTTCCAGTGTATTTTTTTAAATGTATGTAAAATCTGAAGACCAAAAAAATAAAACAGAATCAACAACTTTAGCACCCAAATTCTACCATTAGATACATGGATGAAACTATGGTTGGCCTTGGTGGGAATTGAATCTGTGTATCTGAGGGCAGAATTGGGCTGTTAATGAAATAGCTTGGTTTCCAATGAACAAAAGCTTTATATACTTATTAAAAAGATTATTAGAATTAGTAAATACAGAATATAGTGCATCTTTGTTGTAAGTATCTATATGATGGTTAAAAAAAGAACTACTGAAGGCGTTGCATTATGAATTAAATTTTAAAGGAGTAATTTTTGTGCAACCGTACTGGTTTTATCTCTTTTGTATTCTGGAGGGGAGGCACGTTTCCATAAGGATATGTAGTGATATGGATTTAAAGCACAAGTTTTCATGATACAACTTGTTTTTTATCAAATGACTTGTGATGTGTATGTTATAAGATCCCAGTGGTAACAATGCGACAAAGAGAAATGGATATAGATACAGCAGTTCTGCCTGCTTATTAAGAGATGCAAAAGATAATTTTGAACAAAAAATATTTTGTTGAGAGGGAATGATGCTGAATAAAAAGGAGAACAGATAGTCTATTATACAGTAAACTGATATAAGATAAACCAAAGAAAAAGTTGTTATCCTTAGTATTGGAAGTGCCAGTGGAAATATTTCTCTGCTCCTCATTTTTTAGCCTAATCTTGAATTCTCTTTCTTATAAAGGTAATCTTTTTCATATTGACTTTGGCCATATTCTGGGGAATTACAAAAGCTTCCTTGGAATTAATAAGGAAAGAGTCCCTTTTGTGTTAACACCGGATTTTCTTTTTGTCATGGGAACTGCTGGAAAGAAGACAAGTCTGCATTTCCATAAATTTCAGGTAAGAGTCAGTCTTCTGATGTAAATAAGTTAGTGTTTTATCTTTTGACAAAGGATGTGGACTTTCCCCCACTGACCTCTGGCTCCATGCGGCGCTGCTACTTTGAAACACCATATGGAGCCCAGGGTCTGGCCCCAAGCTCCACACGTCATTGTCAATTTGAAGTATTCCCTCCTCTCCCCCATCCCCCTCTGCCTCTTTCTAATAGAGGCAGTAAGGGGGAGGGGGAAAGCAACTAGTCGACTAGCATTTGCTTATCGGATCGTCGACTAGTCCTTCACATCCCTAGCTGAGTCTTCTTTTGGCAGGGGGTTGGATTCAGTGACTTCCAGAGGAGTTCTCTTCCAGCCCTATGATTCTAAGTGAGAAGCAAAAAAAACCCAAAGCAAACACTCACTGATGTAGCCCCCCAAGCGAGGAGAAAGACACCCTCTGTATTCTCCTCACACAGCAGAGTCTTGGGGTGCCCAGGCTAGTAGATTTTGTGTGCTCCAGCGCACAGTGGGTTCCCCAATACTGGGGGGAGCTCTGAGTCTCGGGGGCTAGATCTAGGGAAGCCAGGGGCCACATCCGGCCCCCAGGCCTGAGGTTCCACACCCCTGCTCTAAGTCATACAATCATTGTAGTATGTAAGGTGGTCAGTCTAATTTCCACTACTGCCAATAAGCAGATAAAAAGTAGTAAATCAGTTCATGTTTTCTTGAACTACAATCCTGATAGTATAAATGGGTTAATTATCTTTTCAAAATGTACAAGAGTGGGAGTTTGTGGAGAAAAGTTTCTATAATAACAAAAAAAATGTAACTACATATGCATGCAGTTCTGCAGTATCACAGTACTGTCTCTAAATTTCTGTTCTGTCAATTCTTTTAAATGGCTTGTTGCCTTTAAAACAATTACAAAGCTAGTTAAAATAAGATGACAATGTTATATAAGATATCTTTCTATACTAAAGCTGTATTTTTAGTTATACAGTTCTGTAAAAAACGGTGCAATATCTTTTTAATTTCAATAAGGCTAGTCACCATGGCCTTTTGAAATAGTGTTTCATTTGTTGTGACTGTGTTGACTTGCTTACTAGGTATTAATGGGAAAGGTTCATTATTGATCCTTCATTAATTTTTAATATTTAACCTTATATTAATTTGGTATTCATCTGTATTGCAGTTTTATTCTTCAAAGGAATCTTCTGTAGTATACTGCTCTAGTGTTTATTCCTCTTTAAAACTTCTGATTTTGTCCATCTGTTAATTGTTGAAGACCATAGCCACAGATCATTTTGCAGATTTTAAAGAGGCTGTTAGTTAAAAAACAGTAGCAATGATAAAGAGTGATGCAATATAACACACAGCTAGCTATTGCTCTTCCAAATGGCATGACAAACATTGTATAAACTTAGCAACAAATACCCATGGTACAATACTGAATTTTCTTAGTGATTTCTATGAGTGCTTAGCTTAAGCTTTGCATTTTGTATTTTCTGATAGGTATTTAGTGCAGTTACGATGCAAAAAGATATTCATTATTTCTTAAAACTCTATTTTGCTGAGTTCAGTATTGACATTTCTCACAGGTTCTTTTCATATACATGAAGACTCCATTAACATTTAGTTTCAGGAGTTGTAAAACCAAAATTCTCCATGAATCAGAGATTTGATCCCGCTTTAATTTGCAGAAATCTTCATTAGCTTATTTCACTCTTAGCATTTTGCTTCGCCCTCCAGACTTGCAAATCCACAGTTACCTGCTTTGTATTCACGGATATTCACATCTGCAGATGTGGATATTCGCGGCTCATTTTTGTGGACATCGGATGCAGATGTGAATACAAAGTTCATATCTAGAACCCTGCAAGTTTGCGGATATCTGCTTTATACCTATGAGTACTGACACCCACAGATGTCAGTGCAGATATCTGCGGATCATTTTGTGAATACAGATGCAGATACAGATTTTGTATCTGTGCAGGGCTCTGTTGATAATGTGATGTTATTTTTCTAATTGTTGCCTGAACAACTTCCTCAAGAGATACCCTGTGGCTACCAAATAATAGATGATTTCCAGGAAAATGTGATGGGGAAAAATACAGCTACTCTTCATTTAAGAGTACTGATTTGTAAAAGAAACTATGTGTTGGAAAGAGAGGGCTTGTACAGGTGGTGACTTTGAACAGTGAATATTAGAAAGATGCCAAAACTTCTATAGGACTAATATCTAACATAGCTTTGGGCCCTAAGAACTGTCATTTGTCCCTTTTGTATGTTTGAGGAGATTTTTTTCTTTCTTCCACTATATGTGTTGTCTTCAGATCATTTAACTTTATTGTGCCTGAAAGGATACCTTCAGATTCCTCAATGGCCATGTTCCTGAGGCAATTTTCTTCATGTCCTTGATGCATACATATGGCTGTTTTCACCTCTTCGCTGTCCCTCTTGAGAGAACAGATAATCTGCATCCTTTGAGAGTGCAAATTCAAAACTCAGTTCAGATTATGTGTAGACATAATTTAGTAAGTAGTTGCAGAGTCTCGGAAATCTTAGTGTCCTTAGACTAAATTTGAGACCTGATGAAGCAACTGTTTTTTATGACACCATTGTTCCTCTGGCCCTGGCACCAACAATAGTGATATATATTATCTAGGGGGAAATAGTCTCCCTGGATTTCTTTGATCTCAACAACTGATACAATTCTAGAAAGTGCTCACATTTCCTTCAGGAGGAAGTAAATACACATTAGTTTTTGTGGCAAAATGTCCTTGTTTGAAATTAATATACAAAAGTGGAATTTCCTTGTTCCTGGTATCACAGTAAGACACTAATCCCCACAGTATTATAGTTTAATAAGTTTTCTATGATATACTCAACTCTAATGAACATAATCCACCCCCAATTTTGCCAGCACTAAACCAACTAATCTTAGATTTGACTGAAGAATTTATTTGAAAATTTTACGCAAATTGAACAGTAGATTTGGGAGAAGAAGGTTTTTTTAAAAAATTCTTACTGGAATAATCTGGAACATCTTTGCTTGTTTGACTGTTTTTATTTCCGAAGTTGTGCTGGGATCTCTTCCTCCAAGGGATTCAGGGAATGAAGGCAGGATTTCCCCATTCATGGTCATGGTTTCATAGTTAATGTTTATTTCTTAAAATGGTGTATTTCTCTCTCTTTCTCTCACTGGGTATGTCTACACTATGGACAAAATCGACCCTCTGAACGTATATCACTAGCATTTGATTTAATGGGTCTAATATAGACCCCCAGATTGAACACCGAGGGAAGCCCCCACTGGCATCCTGTACTCCCTTTTTCTGTGAGGAGTAAGGGAAGCTAACGGGAGCATGTGCCTCCCACAGGGTAGATGCTGCAGTGGCTCAGCTTAAGGTAAGCCGAATCCAGCTTCACATTTTGCGTAGCTGGATGACGTACCTTAAGCCGACCTGCCTGGTCTAATGTAGACTAGGCCACTGAGGACAAAAAAAAACTAAACCTGATTTAAAATGAATATGCACTCCAATTGGATATTGATGGGATTTTTGGAGAAATTTACACTGAAACACTTTGATTGCTTAAGTATCTTAAAATGACTCATTTAGAAATTTGAGGGAAGTCTAATCTTAAAGATAACAAACACTTGGAAGCATAGAAATCACCATAAAATTTAACTTTTTGTTTGTTTTCAGTTGCTTGGTTTTGTATTGATTTAATCATTGTTACTTGACGGGATTTTACTTCTAAACCTATTGGAATATACTCTCTACTTTAACTCTAGCATTACCATGTTTTCTTGAATATGAAGCTTCATTTAATTAACTCGCTCAATTAGTTTTGAGAAAACTAACACAAAATTAAATAAAAAAAAAATAAATTGTTTTCATTTACTAATTAGTCACTTTCCATTAAATAATCTTTTAATTCACTGTAAATGTACCGATCTATACGAATTATTAGCCTTTCTAAAGTTTTAAAATGATGTACAAACATAATTAGATAGGGTAATAAAGCAATAGTGATAGCAGAAAATATATTCTTACTCCAGTAAGTTCAGATTGGCAGTAAAATGCACACATGTATATACATACATACAATGTGCTGCAGCAAAAATAGTGCAACTTAAAAATATAGAGCTAGTGAAAATGATAGCTAGCTATCAAGATAAAAATTGACTGTGTCCTCCATTAAACATGTAGTCATCTCTGTAAAGCTTATTGATGTTTAAAAATTAATTCCCCCAGCAATTCTGCTGAACTTACTACAAGGTGAGTTGGTTTGGGTCCTCCCGTGATAAATGGAAATGCTACTGATTTTAGAGAAAGATGGTAAATTAATGAGGTCTCTTTAATTTTTGCCACTGACCCATAGTTCAATAGCTACTAATGGGGAAGAGCTTAATGATTCTGATTAAAATAAATAGTAGTAGGGTGACCACCTGTCCTGTTTTTAATGGGACAGTCCCATATTTAAACCATCTTTCAGCCATCCGGACTTTTTTTTAAGAGACACGCAAATTGTCCCATTATTTTCAGCTCCAGCGCTCCACCTGCTGATCAGTTGACAATAGTGAAGCCTCAGCAGCTTCCTCTTTGTGGCTAGCAGGTGAATGCGGCAAGTGGTGGTCAGCAGATGGCGCTGTCAGGGAGCGTTCAGAGGCAGAAAGACATGCAGCTAGTAGCACGGGGGCGGGGGGGCAATAAAATGGCGGCAGTTCACCAGGGTTAACCCCTGGTGGTCCACTTCCACTTTATTTACCTGTATGTCCACAGGTACGGGTGATTGCAGCTCCCATTGGCCAGAAATAGTGACCTGCAGCCAATGGGATCTGCGATCACCCGTACCTGCAGAGGCGCAGGTAAATACAGCAGTGTGGGGGCTCACTAGGGGCTGACCCTGGAGGACTGGATCCAGCCTGTGGGCAGATATTTGCCCACTCCTGCAGTAGGAAGGGAGGCAGCCTGTTCAATAGCTATTGAACGATGGGTCAGTGGCAAAAATTAAAGAGATTTTTGTAACAATATTATATACATTAATCAAACATAAACTTAAATCCTCATTTTCACTAAAAAGCTTAATTTCCCTAATATGTAGTAATTGCCAGTAACAATGAAAGAAACCTCATTAATTTACCATGTGGTAGAGCAGTGGTCTCCAACCTTTTGGGGCTGCCAGGCACCCGGGGGCGGGGGCCGCGCATGCGCCGCGCCCGGGGGCGGGGGCCGCGCATGCGCCGCGCCGGGCGGGGCCGCGCATGCGCCGCGCCGGGGCGGGGCCGCGCATGCGCCGCGCTCTCGGGGCACAAGAATGGCTTGGGCCGGCTCTGGTCACTTGGCGGGCGCACATAAATACCCTGGCGGGCGCCATGGCACCCACGGGCACCACGTTGGGGACCACTGTGGTAGAGAGTTAAGGGTATGGGGGTGAGTAAGGGGTATGTCACCTTTCCCCATGTGCACCTTAAAGCAGGGTTCCCCCTGGGGGTGGGCGGACATCTGCCAGCCCTTTCAGGCTGCAAGACTGAAGCCATGATCTTGAAATCTTGATCCCTAATGGCACCTCCCACACTGAATTCCCAGCACCCTGAGGCTGAAACCCTGATCTGTGGTGCACCCCCGAATTCCCAGTACCACCCAGGCTGAAGACCCAATCCTCAGCACGCCCCTGCCCCTGTGGTAGCAGCCCCGATCCTCAGCATGTCTCTCCCCGCCAGGTGAAGCCACGATCCCTTGCACTCCTTCCCCCAAGGGCTGAAGCCACAAGCCTTGGCAACCCTTGCAGTGTTGAAAGCAGGAGCTAAGGGGGTGAAGTCCCTATCCCCAGTCCCAAAAAACTGAAGCCACGAGCAATAGGGCTGAATCCTGGATCCCCAGTGCTCCCCATGCAGCAGAAGCCTCCCAAGCTTTTGGACACAGCTGGGGGACACTGGGGATATTGCCCCCCCCCCAACTTCAGTGGAAGTGCAGGGCACAGTTTGGAAGCAGGAAGCCAGGGCAGGGCAGCTGCTCCTCTGGCTGGTGTCATGGCACAAGCAGTTCTGCTGTTCCCTCCTCTCCTGCTTCTGCTTTTGTGCAGGGGGTTGAAGCTGCCCCAATGCTCCCAGCCCCTTTTGCTCACACGGTCGATAAGAGCTACAGGGGTGGGGACCCGGATCCATGGCTAGCAGAGCCCTAAGGCAACGTGAGGACCACAAATCCCTCCTGACACACAATTTCTAGATACCCCTTCTATAAACCCTGAGGCATACTCTTGTCTCTACACAGCCCCTACCTCATACTGGCTGCACCTCCCACAAATACTCCCTCCCTGCCCCCTGAGCCACCCCTTGATCGCACACAGTCCCTAGCTGCTCCCTCTGATGGGGTAAACACAAACATTATTGAGTTTACTTCTCTACCATGTGAAACTTCTGATCTGCAAAGCAGATTTCTATATCAGTTGATGGAGAAGCTTCTCTTTAGTGAAAAGCTAGTTGGACTGTGTGCACACAATGCCAGTACAAATTCTGGTGGTGCTAACTGTGCTGGGAAAACAATGTATGTATGACTTGAAAACTGCAAGTCAAATTAGCGGAAGAGATCTTTGGTTTTGGTTGCAGTGCTCACATTGTTCATAACTGTTGCCAACAGCAGCTGACTGTTGTCTTATTGTTTTGGTGTCCTTTGCCGTGAACATGCATAAATACAAGTGCGGGGGCTCAGGGCATGGGGTGGGAGGTGGGGGAGGCTCAGGGCAAAGAGTGTGCAGGAGTCAGGGTGGGAGCTCAGGGCATGGGGCTCAAGGCAGAGGGATGGGAGGTAGAGGGGGGGTTACTGGAGCCACCCATTGTGGTGAGGGTGGCGCTGCTCCAGCTGGGGCTCCTCTGTGAATGCGGGGGGGGGGGGGCATGGCTCATCCCAGGGAGCTGGTGCTGCACTTGCCAGCCCCCCCACCCCAGCCAGCAGTTATTGGGGGGGGGGAGGCTGTCTGGCTCCTCTGGCTGGCCAGCCTGCCAAGCCCCCCAGCTACTGGCTGCTGGCAGGGGGTGGCTATCTGGCTCCCCAGATGGCCAGCAAGCCTGCCCCCTCCCCCCCAACAGCACCTTGGGGAGCATAGCCCCCTGCCGGCCTTTACTGTCCTTGGGGGATGGGATTGCACGGTCCAGCCGCAGGGATGATCCCAAGGAGGTCACAGCTGGTGAATGGCAGGACTGGTGGCTGTTACCATTTAGGACAGGGGTGGCCAAATACCGGCCCGTGGGCAGATCCAGTCTGTCAAGATTAGCCCCTGGCAGGTCCCCACCATATTTACCTCTACCTGCCCCAGGAGAACCCGGAGTCGTGGCCTCCTCTGGCCCACTTGCCTGGTTCTGCTGCGCCCAGCCTGCTCATGGGGCTCTGCTCCTGGGGTTCTCTGACCCTACATGGGGCGGCAGCTGTTCCCAGGGTTCCCTGCCCCCAGCCACTTGGCCTTGTGCAGGGCGGCAGCTGCTGCTCCCGGGGTTCCCCAGCTGCTGCTGCCCCATAGGGTGGCAGTCTTTCCCGGGGCTCTCTACCCCCAGATCATTGATCCTGTGGGCTGCCACTGACCAGACCAGCTCTGCTCCCTGCCACTCTCAGCCTCTGCGGCCAGGGCTCTCTGGTCTAGCAACATCTGTAGTCCTGCCAGACAATGGATGTTGCTGGACCACAGAGTTCTGGATGAGACAGGTTTAGCCTGTACTCGATTAGTCGATAAGTGGGGGAAGAGTGGAACACTCACTATCCCTGCTGTGCCTCTGCCTTTTAAATGTAGTGAGAGCCATCCATGGGGCTCTTACCACATTTAAAAGGCAGAGGTGCAGCAGATGGGACCTGATACGAGCAGGGACTGAAGCAGTCCCCATGGGGCTCATACCACATTTAAAAGGCAGAAGTGCAGCAATCGGGACTTGGTGTCAGCAGGGACTGCTCCAGTCCCCACTTGCACCGTTTCCCACTGTGCCTCTTCTCCCCCCCCCCCCTGCACCGTAGAGACAGTGCTGGGGGGAACCAGCTTTTGAGTTACAGGGGCAGTGGGGGTGGAGGGGAGTGACTAGTGAAGTAGTGACTCGATTACCCAATAAGCCTAGGCTTATCAGGTTGTCGACTAGTTGCTTACATCCCTAGAGGAGGTGCAGGTAAATGTAGCGGCAGTGGCTCACCAGGGAATAACCTTGGTGAGCCACCACTGTTTTATTGCCCACCCCTGGTTTAGGAGGAGTTTGTGAACAAATGGACTCACAGACAGATGCACAGACAAACAGATGCATATTTCTAAAATAGAGTAACAGATAATAACGCAGTGTGTCCTTTAATGGGGGCTCAGTCAACCTAATGTTATTTTATAAGTTTGTGCTGCATAGCTCTGATTAATTGCTGTTGAACTCACTTAAATCGGAGCAGTTTTACCAGGTGTCCCTTATTTGGCTAAGGGAAATATGGTCACCCTAAATAGTAGTGAAATTAAGTGCCAACCTATCTCAGACTTTTATAAGCAATTTAACATAGTTGATTAGTACTGAGTAATTCAGATTTAAGCAAGTTCCCTAATGAGCTTCCTAAAACTTATTTTGGTCTGCTCAGTCAGTTAACAAAGACATTTTCTTTCCTCATGTAGGACATTTGTGTAAAGGCTTATCTAGCTCTTCGACATCACACAAACCTGCTGATCATTCTGTTTTCCATGATGCTAATGACTGGAATGCCCCAATTAACCAGCAAAGAAGATATTGAATATATCCGGGATGCCCTGACTGTAGGTAAAAACGAAGAAGATGCTAAAAAGCATTTCCTGGATCAGATTGAAGTTTGCAGAGATAAAGGCTGGACTGTACAGTTTAACTGGTTTCTACACCTTGTGCTTGGAATCAAACAAGGAGTAGAAAAACATTCTGCCTAATGTTGCTGTAAACTATAGCTATAACTATATATATAAATAAAAAGTTAACGAGTCTGGTCATAGGATCCAACTTTCCCTGTAGCCAGGGGGTGCTGAACCCCACTACTCCCATCCTGATCCCCATTCCATCCCTTTTCCCAAATTCACGCACTGCCTCTTCCCTGCCTCGTCCCCAAGTGCACCATGTCTCCGCTCCACCACTTTCCTTCTGGAGCATCCCACACACCACAAAGGGGAGGCGTGGGTCAGCATGACTGCCGGTGGGTGAAAAGTGTGGGGGTAGAGGGAATGCAGAGGGAGAGCTTGGCTGCTGGTGGGTCCTGAGCACCTGCTGATTTTCCCCCGTGGATGCTCCAGATCTGGAGCACCCATGGAGTCAGCGTCTGTAATCTGGGTGTTTATTTTCAGCTTACTAGTAGTTGAACTGTCAGAGTTGCCTTTTTTAATTTAACAGTTTAAATGGGACTTCTAAAAATGGAAAACTGCTTTGCCTGGAACTGCAAGAGAGTCAATCTGTTTCTTATAGAAACAGTTTTTCTGGAGTTGCTGACATTTGCAAAACACTGTTTTTTATTTGTTAATAGCTTTGCTGACGTGGCCTGCAATTGTCTCATTTGCCTGGATAGAAGCTTCAGATAAAGACAAAGCAGGGAGTGGAGTATGATGTTAGCCTGGGAACTGAAATATGGGTGCCCTGTGACTTTTTCCTTAATTATTCATTTTTGTCAGGCCCTTCAAGAGTCAAAGGGTTTTTTTTTAATTTATTTTAAGTAACATGATTAGAAGCATTCCCTCAGGAAGTATATTACATCAGGAGCTCTTTATTACTAAACATTCTTTCTTCACCTTTATTCTTCTCCTTCGTCTTTTCCTTACTTCCTTGTTCCTTCTTTCAAACTTAGGCGTGGTCTAAGTTTAAAAATTAGATCGACTTAGATTGATTGCTCAGGGCTGTGAACAATTTCATGCTGACCACCAACATAACCACAGTTAGGTCAATGGAAGACCTTTTCTGAGAGATGGATTAACTATATTGGTGGAAAAAAACCCTTCTTTCGATGTAGGAAGCATCTCCACTACAGAGGCACAACTTCAGTGGCTGTATGTAAACATACCCTAAGTCTTTTAGCTCAGGTGACAACTATGGATTCCACCATCTAGGATAATGTTTCTCAACCTTTTTGGGGTCAGGGCCTGTTTGTAAATGTTTATGGCTTGTCATGATCCGATTTCAGTCGGATCCAGCCCCTTGGGGGGTTTGGGTCCTGCCCAGCACTTACGCCACAGAGGTGGCTCCTGCGGTTATTGTGCTGTGGGCATGGTTGGGTTTGGCTCCAGCTCTAGGTGTTGCAGCACCACTCAGCTTTGGTCCTGCCTCCCTGACAGAGTCAAAGTTGTGTGAGTGGAGTTGTGACCTGGTTCGCTGGTTGTAGTGCCACTCACTCAAGTTGGCCTACCCAGACTCCCATTCTCATGACTGGGCCAAACCTGAGTGGTGCTGGGACCCAGAGGGTGCAGTTCCTGGAGGAGGAAGGGAAGTGTAGTGGGACCAGAGCCACAGGAGCTGCCACGCGACTCTGGAATATTCTGGTGACCCAATTTTGGGTACTGACCCATGGGTTGAGAAACCGTGGTCTAAGGGGAACCTTGCATTACCATTGGTATAGCTTCCTGAACCATGAAACCAAGGGCCTAACTGGCCATTCCGCAGAAGTTCCCACAGAACATCTCCTTTACCTTTAAGTTCCTGGGTTTGCTCTGATAATTTTCTTTTAAGTGTGAGTGTTTCAATTTGCATTTTTAAATTCTTTTTTTAAATGAATATCCGATCTATTATATTGACTCTTGAGGCATATATAGTTTTATTATTAAATGCCTGAAATTCTACCTGTACATTAAAAGCTTTATAAAAATAACTTCCTTGTTCCTCAAAAGAATCTTCTTTAAGAACAAATGACATTTTACCAAAAGTTTAAGAAGCCCAAAGGTTATTTATTTCTCAGTGACATATTGTCAGGTTATACTAATTAGCAACAAAATATAATTATAAATTATGTCTATTTTGATATTTATAGTGTTTATTTTATTTCTAAAGTTCTTAATTGATTATTGAAAAGCTATTTTTGAAAGGAATTAGATTGTTTATTTTTAATTCCAGTATAAACTAAATCTAATGACAAGGAACTACTGCGGGGGGATGGGCAAATGTTAGATATATTTTTAACTATTTCTCTAGTAGCATATCTGGAAATAATTAATTGTTCCTATTAATATAAGATAAAGCAAAACACAACTTAGGCTGGAAACAAAATTCATGATATAAGTTATTAAAATACTCTCCCTGCTGATTAATTGATTTTACCAAAGAGAGAAGACAGCTTAGAATATGGTTTATTTGCACTTGTGTCTATGTAATTGCTACTTTCATTACATACTGATATGGGATCTACATTAAACTCAGATGATCAGCTGGATTTGCTAATTTCGGTTATTGTTTGCATCCGTAATTTTGCATTATTACTCAGATTTTACTGAACTATTGAGTGTGTTCTTCAAGGATTTGTAAAAATGTACTGTAGTTGGTATTTTAATTATGAGATCTGTAGACGATTTTAAAAATGTAAGTGCTTAATTAGTTGCTCTCCACAAAGGTATTTTTGATGTATGAAATAAATTTTGATAAGGAAGTAAAAAATGCTTAAATATTAATAAATCATTTTCTCTTCTGTCACATCATGAGCCTGTGCATGCTGAGGTGTAAAATGTATGAGAAGTATTGTGTCTGTAACCTGATATTCTTGGATTTGTGCTCTATCATCCTGAAATGAATTGGCAGTTGTTTGATGGCAAATTATGCAATAAAAGGATTTTTTTTTCAAAAATAGTCTTCTGTTTCTCCAATAATTCAAAAATTATGTATGTAACTTCTTGAAGAAATGCTATTCAAAGTTGAGATTGGAGGAATTTTTTATTCTTCAGTCTAAAACTCCAAGAACAGCCCACACCACTCTCCTCATTCTAGTGACTTTGGAATCTTCTGTTTTTGTTTAATATTGACAGTTTCATGATTATCTACCTTGAGGGCAAATTCCCATTTTCTAATGGGATTTTATAAACTTCAGTTATGTTCTTAAAAGTGAACTTGATTTAAATGAAGCCATCTGGACTGTCTCTAAGGGAGTGCGGGGCCTGGGACCAATGTTCCCTCTAATCTTTTCAATGTGTGGATTTTTTCCATACATGTGCAGAATAATTTTTATGTGCACTGAGGCATGTGCAAATGTGCGCCACAAATAGAAACAAAAAACCTAGCTGTGGGCGCTCTGCTATTAGCTAGGCAGCATTTCAGTTTCTCCTGAGCAACTGTATAATTTCATGATGGTGTATCCAGGGGGTCCTGACCCAAAAGAACAGGGGGAGGGGTCACTAACCTGTTATAGAGGAGTTTGCCACCCTCACTTCTGTGTAGGCTTCAGTGTGGACTCTGAAGGCAGCAAGCACAGAGCTTCCTGCAGCTGCAGGAGGTTCCAGAAGTAGAGGTGGGTTTGGTCTGGTCTCCCCTCCCATCACCAGAGCAGTTTGTAGGGAAGGGATAGGTCCTGTCCTTCCCCTGCTCAGTCAGAGGTAGGAAGTCCCCTTTGATGGGGTGCTCCTAGGAACAAGAATACATTAGATTTCACATGGAAGGGCTTATTCTTCTTCGAGTGATTGCTCATGTGCTTTCCAATTAGGTGTGTGCGCACAGCGTGCATGCGTCGTTGGAAGTTTTTCCCTCAGCAGTACCCTTAGGGCCAGCTGGGAGCCCCCTGGAGTGGCACTGGTATATCGGTCCATATATATCCCTGCTGGCCCCCTCACCCACTCAGTTCCTTCTTACCGCCGTGATGGTCATTGGAACAACCCTCAGCGCTTCTAGAGATAGTTGTCTTCAGTATTGTTTTCTATTTCTTCAGTTAGCTTAAGTACCTGCAGTTAAGTTAAAGACTCTTTTGTTGTTCTTTGTTGTTTTCATTGCTGTTCCCCACCACGCCGTGCGCCCGCGGCAGGGCATGCCTGGCCGCAAGGCTTTAAGTCCTGCAAAAAGTGCCACAAGCCTATGCCCCAAGGCGACCCTCATTCCTCGTATTTAAAGTGCTTGGGAGAGACGCACCTCGCTGAAGCCTTCAAAATCTGCAAGGCGTTCAAGCCGCAAACAAAACACGTGCGAGAGTCGGTCTTAAGATCATCCTTATGGAGGCGGCTCTTCAGCCGGTACTGGCACCAGAGTTGGCACTTGGTCCTCAAAGCACACCGGCGTCGGTGCAGGACTCCCCTCTGCACTATGCTTCACCGGCACCGCAGAGACCTCGACACCGGTCTCAGTCTCCAGCACCACAGATGAGGAGGAAGCCTAATGGGATGGTCCTCTGCTAGGCACGCACCCTCTGTGCGCCCTTCAATGGGGCACGTGGCGCCGGCAAGTCCGGAGCCCGGACCTTCCAGGTTGGGCGGACCTTCCTCCCAGTATAGGGATCCGAGCCCCTTGGAGGACTTTCCCGAACCCTCCACACCAGAAGCCTTACAAGCGGCAAGGGTGCTCATAGACTCTTCCCCCTTACCGCCCCCTACTCCAACACCTTCCAAGCCACACGGGACATCCCGGCGCCGGGTATCGAAACAACCCAAGACCACAGCACCGGAGGCCCAGGCCCACCACCCTCCCCTCCCGCCTCCACTGGCACCTCTCGCGGCACCGACCAGCGGCACATCCCTACCCGCGGTGCCCCATCAGGACGCGGCACCGCGGTACCATACCCCAGCACTGACTCACACTGTTCCAGCACCTACCTCTGCACCGGATGCCCACACCACTATGCCACCACCGCTGCCTCGGCACCGTGGGAAGCCAGAATCTATGGCCAGGCATGTAGCTGCTCCGCAGGTGCCTGCATCGGCTCCTCCTTGGTCCGCCTCGGACTACACGTCTGACTCCGAGGCGGAATCCACCTGATCTTCTCGGGGCTCCCGTTCCCAGTCACAGCACTGCTCCCATTCGCGGCACTGCTCCCAGCACCGTAGTCCGCCTCATCCATACCAGCAGCAATGGACACAACCAGTCCCGATACCGGTGCTCCAGCAATCGTAGCCTCCTCAGCCTCCGGCCCAGTGGCCATTTTGGATTCCTTGGACATATCACCAAGCTCAGGGAAACCCCCCTTCCAGGTCAGCTTCGGTTGCATCGGGTCCTCCGGCCCCTCCTTCGGTGATCCCACTGGTCAGATTGCCAACCTCTGGCCAGTCACTGCCCTCCAGCCAGCAGTCTCCTGGTCCTTCGGGGAGTGCGGCTCTGGTGAGCCAACCCCCCCACCCTCGTCCGCTGGCACACAGCAGGATCCGGCACTTTCGGGGGTATCTGTCGGGGAAGTCCAAAAGGGATCATCATCCTCTTCCCCTGACGAGGCTCTGGGAGACCCTAGACCATCCATGGCCTCTATGGACACCAAAGCCCACCAGGACCTCCTCCGACATCTAGCCCAAAGTTTGGGAGTCCAGACGGATAGGGTGTCCGATGACTCCGATCCTACGGTGGACATCCTTCACCCGGACACCCCCTCTAGAGTGGCCCTCCCGATTAACAAAACGGTGGCCAAGATCTCCAAAGCCTTGTGGCAGACTCCCGTGTCCATACCTCCTACAGATAAGCGGGCCAAATGGAGATACTTTGTCCCCCAGGAGGGTAATGAGCATCTTTTTTCCCACCCCCCCACCGGGCTCTCTCGTGATACAAGCCGTGAATCAAAGAGAGAGACAAGGTCAGCCCAGCGTCCCTAAGAACAGGGAGGCTAAGAAAACTGACCTGCTAGGCCTGAAGGTCTGTGCATCCAGTAGTATCCAGTACCTCATTGCAAACCAACAGGTCCTCCTGTCCTGGTATGCGTTTAACACCTGGTCCTCAATGGACAAAGTCACAGACCTACTCCCCCGAGAGTCCCACGCAGAATTCAAAGCTCTCCACGAGGAGGAGAGAACAATTTCTCGGGCAGCTCTCCAGGCGGCTCTATACGTGGCGGACGCTGCTTCCTGAGTAATGACCTCCGGGGTGGTTTTACACCGCAGTTCCTGGCTACAGGGTTCTGGGGTTCCTCTAGAGCTCCAGAACACCATACAAGACCTCCCTTTTGAAGGCCTCTCGCTCTTTTCTGAGCAAACTGATCAGAGGTTCCATGGCCTGAAAGACACCCGTGCTACCCTAAAATCATTGGGCATACACACTCTGGGTACCCTGAGGTGCCCCTTCCCCATTAGGAATGTTCCTAGAGCACCTCCCCAGGGTCCACGTACTGACTTCTCCCGCCGTAGGAGCAGAAGCGGTAATGGCAGGAACAACAGGCATCGCCGTTGCCCGACCCCTGATCACAACCAGGGCCCCCCCAACAAACCTTCCAGTTCCCATCAGGGGTTTTGACGGGACCTACAAGGGCAGCCTTCCAGTTTCCCCATTTCTCTTCTGGGACCGTTTATCCCACTTTACCCCAGCCTGGCGATTGGTCAATCTGGACCGCTGGGTGCTTGAGATAGTAGAAAGGGGTTACGTAATCCCTTTCCACTCCCCTCCCTCTTCCCAACTCCCTACCCCGTCCCTTTTCAGGGACCCATCTCATGAGTCTCTGCTTCAAGAGGAGGTCCAACATCTCCTTACAATAGGGGCGGTAGAACGCGTTCTCCCTGAGTTTCTCGAGGGAGGGGATTCTATTCCCGCTACTTTCTGGTCCCGAAAGCCAAAGGGGGCCTGTGTACTATCCTGGACCTAAGAGCCTTCAACTCCTTCATCGCCAAAGCAAAGTTCAAAATGGTAACATTGGCGTCCATAATTCCCTCGCTAGCCCCCAGAGACTGGTACGCTGCCCTCAACTTAAGACGCTTACTTTCACATTTCCATTGTCCCCCACCACTGCAAATTCCTCAGATTTACTGTGGGCCTGGACCACTACCAATTCACAGCCCTCCCACGGCCCCTCGGGTCTTCACCAAGTGTATGGCGGTGGTAGCCGCTGCACTCAGAAAAAGGGGTATCCAGGTGTTCCCCTATCTAGATGACTGGCTTCTGAGGGGGAGCTTGGAGCTTGGAGTTGCAGGTGCGAACGCACATCACCGTAGTGCGTGTACTCTTCAACGATCTAGGTTTTTTGTTAAATCTGGCCAAGTCATCCCTAATGCCCACTTCGATAATAGAGTTCATGGGAGCCACCCTGGACTCTACCTCAGCGAGAGCCTCCTTACCCAAGTCCCGGTTTCTCACGATACAGGCGGCGGTCAGGGAGCTCCAGAACTTTCCAGTGACCACTGCCCGGACTTGCATGCGCCTCCTGGGTCTCATGGCCACCTGCACTTATGTAGTGCAATATGCCAGGCTGCATATGTGCTGCTACAGATGTGGCTGTCGCGAGCCCACAACCCGGTCATCCATTCATGGGACAGGGTGGTGATGGTCCCCGCTTTCATCCTCCTCACGCTGAACTGGTGGACCAACCAGGCAGAGGTCTCCGCGGGGGTGCCGTTTTCCAGGCCAGTACCGTCCACCCGACTCATCACGGACGTGTCGGACACCGGCTGAGGAGCCCACCTCGGAGACCTTCACACGCAAGGTATGTGGTCTGCGGATGAGATCTCCCTGCATATCAACATCAGGGAGCTCCAGGCAGTCCGACTGGCTTGTGTGGTTTTCCTTCCCCACCTCAGGGGCAAGTCTGTCCTCATCCTATTGGACAACACGACAGCAGTGGCATACATAAACAAGCAAGGTGGGGCCCGTTCCTCTTGCCTGTGCTTGGAGGCGATTCACCTGTGGGAACTTTGCATCAGGGTGGATATCCACCCGACGGCCTCGTACCTCCTGGGCTCCCAAAATGTCCTGGCGGACAAACTGAGCAGGTCCTTTGCAGGACATGAATGATCTCTGAGATGGGATGTAGTCCAGTCGATCTTCCGTGGGTGGGCAACTCCCCATCTGGACCTCTTCGCCACAGGGCAGAACAGGAAGTGCCACCGATTCTGCTCCCTCATGGGTCAGGGACAGGGCTCACTGGGAGATGCCCTCCTTTTCCCCTGGCTGCAGGGCCTTCTATATGCCTTCCCACCATTCCCGCAAATCCACAAGGCCCTTCTCAGGATGTGGGAGTTCAGGGCGTCCCTGATTTTAATCACTGGCCCAGGCAGCACTGGTTCTCAACCCTCCTCAACCTGTCATGAGAGAGACCCATGACCCTCCCGCTGCTCCCGGACCTGATTACTCAGGACTTGGGCAGGCTCCGCCACCCAGACCTGCACTCACTGCATTTGACAGCATGGAAGCTCTGTGGCTAACAGCCGAGGAACTCCGGTGCTCAGAACGAGTCCAGGAAGTCCTACTGGGTAGCAGGAAGCCCTCCGCTAGGACCACATACCTGGCTAAGTGGAAACGGTTCTGTATCTGGGCTGCCCAGAAGGGGGTACACCCAAGGCGAGCTGCGATCCCCTTGATCCTGGATTACCTGTTAGACCTCAGGCTCCAGGACCTCTCTTCCTCCTCCATCAAGGTTCACTAGGTGGCCATTTCAGCCTTCCACCCGGGGGAAGGGGGGAAAACTCTGTTTGCTAACCCAATGGTCAGCAGGTTTCTGAAAGGGTTGGACAGGCTCTACCCACACGTCTGCCAGCCCATCCCCCAGTGGGACCTAAACCTGGTCCTTTCCAAACTTATGAGACCCCTGTTCAAACCTTTAGCATCGTGTTCCCTTCTATACCTGTCTTATAAGGTGTCTCTCCTGGTGGCACTCACATCTGCCAGACGGGTATCCGAAATCAGAGCGCTCACCTTGGATCGCCCATACATGATGTTTTTCAAAGATAAGGTTAGGCTCCGCCCGCACCCAGCTTTTCTGCCCAAGGTGGTGTCTTCTTTCCACACCTCCCAGGATATTTTTCTGCTGGTATTTTACCCCAAGCTGCATGCGTCTGGGAAAGAACAGGCTTTACACACTCTAGATGTGCGCAGGGCGTTAGCTTTTTACTTCGGACAAAACCCTTCAGAAAGTCACTGCAACTCTTTGTGGTCATAGCCGAACGGGTGAGGGGTCAGCCCGTGTCCTCACAGCGGATCTCCTCCTGGATAACTGCTTGTATCAAGGAGTGCTATGCCCTAGCAGCGGTACCAGCCCCATCGCTTAGAGCACACTCCACGAGAGCTGTGGCAGCCTCCACTGCTTTCATGGTGCAAGTTCCCATCCTGGATATCTGCAGAGCGGTGACATGGTCCTCTGACCATACTTTTGCCAATCACTATGCGCTAATGCATCAAGCCAGGGAAGACACCGCCCTGGGCAGGGCGGTCCTCCACTCCTCTGTAGCTTCAACATCCAGCCCTCCTCCATAGGTTCTGCTTTGGAGTCACCTAATTGGAATGCACATAAGCAATCACTCGAAGAAGAAAGAACGGTTACTTGCCTCGTAACTGTGATTCTTCGAGATGTGTTGCTCATGTCCATTCCAAATCCCCACCCGCTGCCCTCTCTCCGGAGTATTCCGGTAAGAAGGAACTGAGTGGGTGAGGGGGCCAGCAGGAGTATATATGGGCCGATATACCGGCGCCACTCCAGGGGCTCCCCACTGGCCCTGTGGGTACTGCTGAGGGAAAAACTTCCGATGACACATGCACACTGCGCGCACACACCTAATTGGAATGGACATGAGCAACACATCTCAAAGAATCACAGTTACGAAATAAGTAACCATTCTTTTCATGGTTTGTGATGCATTTTCATAGCCATGAAATTAGTAAGGCTCTACTCACAATTTTTAATCTATTTCTTTTCCCAACACCCCTATGAAATAGGGAAGCACTATGATCCTCGTACATTGTGACTGAGGCCCCAAGAGACTCAGTGGGTACATGTAACCTGTGGCAGAGCAAGAAGTTGAACCCAGATCTCCTCTGTCCTAGGCTAGTGCGCTAAGTATTGGGCCAGCTTGTCTGATAAGTGACCATTTCACAGATGGAAAAGCTGATGAGCTGTGAAACACTGGGAATGAATGCCGCTTAACTTCTCAGAGCTTCAGTGTTAGAGCTGAAAATGAAACACAAGTGTCCTGACTCTGGCTGCTGCTGTCCTATGCACTGTACCACACACATTTAAAGTAGAAAGAACTAAATTGCTATGAGAGAAAAAAAAAAGCCTGCAGAATGTTAGCTGTAAATGTGACCTCACCTGTGAGGAAAGAAAAAGGTAAGCATGAAAAAAAAATGTTCTAATTAATCTATGCTTCAAATGTAGCACAATTCTACTAAGCATCTAAAAATATTATGACTTTCATAAGGGATGATACAAAAGAAAATGTTAATTATTCACTGAATATCACCTCTGCAGGGTCTGAGACAAGTGTTGCATGTCTTGGTAACCTCTTAACATCAGATTTTCTTTTTGTTCCCTCTGAGCTTTTTAAAAGAATGGACTTTAGTGTCAAAGGTCACTTACCTTGTGTACTAATGTACATTCAGAATAGAGAGGAGGTTGAGGAGTTATGCTAATAAAAATATAAACAGAAATAATGCCTGATTTTGGGTATTTTTCATGGTAAAATTTTAAGAGGTATGTACAAATTGTACTGACGAGTAGGCATACCTTGCAAATCCACACATGAACAGTCCCTTTAATTTTAGACTGTGAACTCTTGATAAAATGGTTCCCTTTCTGAGGTTTCTTGGCACTATGACAACATAAATACCAGGGAATTCCCTATACCTCCTAATGGGAGTGTAAACTTCCCCCAAAAAATTCTCCCTAATACCCCAGCCCCGAAGGTCAACTTGTTACATGCAGTGTTGCCAATTTAGTCATTGGTTGGAAATTTGAATTGAAGGCACATTTGTTTCAGGAATGTTAACCAACCTTATAATTTCACTGGTTTGTAAGCAGGGTCTGAATGAGCGCTCCCTTGACAGCTATTAATGAAATGGGGGAGTAGGGAAGGCTTCTGTACCAGACTGTACTCACATGAACTCACCTACTCTGCCTAGGTATCCAGCAGGCAGAGCTCAGCTGCCCACATAGTCAATTTTGGCTGGCGTTGAGTGACAAATAATTTGATTAGGGGTATGGGGAAGCTTCCATATGAGGAGAAGGGCAAATCAAATCTTCCTGTGACTCTTAGGCATAGCTCACACCACTAAACCCCTCCCTCCCACTGAGATCTGCTATTCAAATCCTTTGATTAGAGAGTACAGTAGAGCTGAGGTTGAGCAATGCTTAAATTGTAACGAAAGAAGTGCCGGGATTCAAGTAAGTTTTTTACTTTCATAACTGATGCAGCAAGCCCAGAGGTGCCGGGGCTATGAACTGCCAAGCCTACAGGTGTCGGGGCTCAGCTTTGGTCAAAATTAAGCATTGCAGGTGAGCCCCTCAATCAGGAAGACTAAACACAGGTCTGCTGACCTTTACTCATACAGTAAAGATGATATTTCATGATCCCGTGCCCGCAGCCAGCTCCTGCACCCTAACACCCACACAGACCCCGCATCTCCATCCCCCAGACCTCTCCCCTGCAGCCTGTTCCCACACACTGAACCCTACATTTTTGCCCCACCCTGGAGCCTAGGGACTCCCTACAAAATCTACTAGCTCTAGGCCAGTGGTCACCAACCAGTAGATCGGGATCTACAGGTAGATCTTGGAGCCTTTACAGGTGATTCTGACAGGTTTGGCTGGGAGGCTATCAAGTGCCAGCACTTCATCTGCTCCTCTCAGCACTGCTATGCTACTCCTGCCCTCTGTCTTGGAGCTGCCCCCCAGCCTTGGGAGCCTCTTGCTTGCTGTGCAGAGCACAGGAAGAAGAAGATGGGATGCGGATGTCAGGGTGCCCCTCCCTCTGCCCTGTACCCCATCTCCACAGAGCAAAGTGGGGGCAGGGATGGAGAGAGTTTGCTGGCTGCTTTTGGGGAGTGGTGCAGGGCCAGAGTAGGCGTGAGCCTGCCTTAGTCTCCTGCGCCATAACCCAACAGCCACCTGTGGTAAACGGTGCCCAGCTGGAGCCAGCATTCCAAACCCCAGCCCCAGTCCTGAACCCTTCCTGTACCCCAAACCGCTGCCCTAGCCCTGAGTCCCCCTGCACCCAAACTCCCTCCTAGAGCCTGCACCCCCTCCTGCACTTCAACTCCCTGCCCCAGGCTCAGCTCAGAACTCCTCCCACACTCCAAATCCTTTAGCCCAAGATCAGAGACCACATCCCCCTCCCCGGCACCCCAGCCCTCTGCCCCCAGCCTGATAAAAGTGAGTGAAGCTGGGGGAGGGAGGGAGGATGGAGTGAGCAGGAGCGGGGCCTGGAAGAAGGAGTGGGAAGGAGGTGGGGCAAGAGTGTTTGGGTTTGAGGTGGATCCTGGACTGCACTTAAATTAAAAAAGTAATCTCATGCTTTAAAAGTTTGCAGACCACTGGTCTAGGCCCTCAGAAGAGTTAATCTGGCCCTGGGGGGAAGCCTTAAGCCTTGGCACTTCCCCCCACTGGGCTGGAGCATGAAGGGAACTCTGGCACTTTAAGCTGTGTGATTGAGGTGAGTGTCTATTTTCTTCTTCTTCCTTCTCAGTTGGAGGCCAGGTCACTGCTTTTATTTTCCCTTCTCATTTGGGAATCAGGTCAATGAGGTTGTTGTTTTTAGCGTCTCACTTTTGTGTAGCCCCTGACTGACTCAAAAGTGGTTCCCTCCCTAATGAAGAGGACAAAAAGTGTTTGACAAGCCAACTGAAAAAATAAAGTGCACAGACTTGATTCCTAGTACCCAGAAGTTTGTGTAGATTTGTATCAACCTCTATGTAGCTTTTAGAATCATAGAGCTGGAAGAGACCTCTGGAGGTCATCAAGTCCAGCCCCCAGTTGAGGCAGGACCAATCCCAATTAAATCAACCCAGCCAGGGCTTTGTCAAGCCGAGACTTAAACACCGTAGTCCAGGAGAGAACCCCTCCCACAGGCTCCCTCTGGTTACATGCAGAAGCCTGGCAGGGGTGGGGGGAGTGGCTGGGAGGCAGGGCTGCGATCAGCGCTGGGAGCCTGTGGTTGCGTGCAGAAGCCGGGCGGGGGGATTGGCTGAGAGTCCCAGCCACTCCCTCTGCCCCGCCAGGCTTTTGCACGCTACCACAGGCTCCCAGTGCCAATTGTGGCCCCGCCTCCCAGCCACTCCCCTCGCTCCCGCCAGGCTTCCATCCAGCGCCCAGCCAGAAAAACAGAAAATACTGGACATTGCACATTTCTGGTATTTTCTGAATTTTTTTACCAGAGAGAGGGCGTGAAACCGGACTGTCTGGTAGAATACCGGACACCTGGCAAACCTACTCCCCCTTCAAAAATTATTGCCCATCCCTGGTATAGGTGAACTTCTTGCCAACTTTATTTCACAAGTGTGTGAAGGGGCATACTGGAAACATGCCTGTCTGCACTTGTGAATGAACTTTAATTCTTATGCTAATGGTCTAAACAAGGATATTGGATGGCTCACACACTATCTTCCACCTTTTAATAACTTAACCAAACAATGGAGGTGCTAATGGTTCTTAACAGATTCCTGTAACTACTTGAACTATCTATTCACCATCTACATGTTTTGTTAATCCTTAGAGTGCTGCTAGACTGATTGTTGTTTTTTAAGTTTTGCCTACTCACTGTCTCTCTTTTTCTTCTTCCCCTCTCCTTTTTCTCTCTCCTCCCCTCCCCCTTATTTATCCTTGGATCTGGACTCATTATACTCCGGTCATCTGAAGAAGTGGGTTTTGCCCATGAAAGCGCATGATACCATCTATGTGTTTTGTTAGTCTTTAAAGTGCTGCTAGACTATTTGTTGTTTTTTAAGTTTTTCCTGTTACCAACTTACTCAGCTACCCCTCTGAAGCTTTTATTCTGGAATAGCTTATTTCGAAATAAGCGTGCAGTGTAGATGTGCCCTTTAGAGACAGGCAAGGAAGATCCTGATGAGTTAAGAGAAATTTTCTGCTTTCCCCCTACTAGGGGAAAATGTCAGGCATCTGGCTGCTGCAAATGTTAGATTCTGTGGCCAGAATGTAGAATCCTATAGAAGTTTGGCAAAAGGCCAGATTCTGTGGGGGAAAAAACAGAACGAGTAGGAATGAGAAAGTCCATGGGACCCTGGACTTAAAGAAGCTATAATACTGAAATCCTGTAGGTCTGTAATAAGTACAGAATATACATGGGAGCAGGATATGCTTTGCCCAGAAGAACAGAGAGAAATAACAAGATGCAATGTCAAAATCTGAAAAAATCCACCTCAAGAGTTCCTGGAAAACAGCCTGGATAAACGTCCAGCCTCCTCATCATGGCCAGTTTCCCACTTTGTTGGTTAAACAGATTGTGAGTATTAGAAATAGTCCTCATTGGCATGCCAGCAGGAGCTTATGAAATGAGAAGGAAAGCAATGTGTCATTTCTGAGGAAGTGGATGCAATATTTAGGTTTGTGGAGACAAGCCAGAAACAACCCACCATATTATGGCAAGTGTCCCAGTATCTATATCAATATGATATGTAATTATGCTGACATGTTACAGTTATAAGTTGGAGGATATTTAGGAAATTTATACTAATTCCTGTAGAAAAAAATATCAAAAAAATACTACTACATGATATAATGTTGGAACTTACTGTGATTACTTTTAGACCAGAGAGAAACAAGCACAGCTAAACTGAGGAATCAATGTAGCCTAAAAGCATGGTATAAAGATGGCAAGGATAAAACTCTTCCTGATCACATTAGCGAAAATGTTTTACAGCTCTTGACTGATTGGCACATTAAGATCTCAGAGAATATTTGCGCTTTTCTAGACATAGCATACCAAGCTGTAATGGTGAGTTAGTGTGGACCTATCCCGAGGCCCCCTGATGGAGAGGGAAGAGGGCAATTGCCCCGGGGCCTGGTGATTCAAAAGGGTTCCCAGATGCCACCGCCACCACTGTAGGCGCGGCTGGAGCTCCAGCCTTTTAAATCACTGCCAGAGAGTCACATCGTGCACTCTGGGTGGCTCTGAAGGTTGCAGGGAGTACGGGGCGGGGGGTGGCCTTTGGCACTCAAGGCGACACTGAAGACTGGCTACCTTCAAGTCCTGCCCCTTCTGCCCAAGGCCCAGTCCCCACTGGGGCTATGTCTACACTATGGGGCTTTATTGGAAAAAGGTACGCAGAATGCGCTCCATAATTTGTGTAACTTTTTCCAATAGTTTTTTCGGAAGAGGCTTGCCTGAAATTTGGCTTGTCTACACTAGGCCAAATTTTGGAAAAAAACCCTCTTTTGGAAGAGCCCTTCTTCCTCGTGAGCAGAGGAAGACAGGGCTTCTGAAAGAGTGTGTCTGCTCTTCCACAAAAAAAAGTGGAAGAGCAGACGCATTCAAAAAGTTTATTCTGGAAAAACCCCGAAGTCTAGACATAGCCTGGGAGCACGGAGCAGCCTGCCTCCCACCTTGCCCAGGGGGCCCACGAGATTGTTGGCTCCTCTGGTTATTTCACAAACATTTGTAAACCAATAGCAGAAACTTGAGGTGATCAAGGCTAGGTTGTGGATCACCAGCCTGATATGCTCTATATAGGTCATCTTTCTCAGGAGATGGGCTTCCTCACTATGAACAAATTAGATGCTTTATGAATTTCTTCTCTTGGTGTAAGTGTTCAAAAACTGTGTTACAGTGGTCCAACCTAGAGATAAGTCAGGCATTTACCAAGAAGAATGACCAGAGATCTGGCCAAAGTCTTTAAAGTTCATTCAAGCACATACATTCTTTCTTTTCAGAGTACTCTATTCTTCCCCCAAATCTAACTGGTTGCTGCTTTATCCCAGAAAAAGGCAGTTTAAACAAAAACATTTACTTTTAGAAATAAGACCCTGACCCAGAAGTCAGATCTCTTCAGGCACATGCCTGGATCTAACTCGTGGTGGTCAATGTGCAGTCTGTGGGCTAGACACAGTTAATCAGGGTTAGCTCTGGTGGGACATCAGTGCTATATTACCTAGCATCCATAGGTACAGTTCCCATTGACCACAGAATGCTGTTCCTGGCCAATGGGAGCTGCAGAAAGTGGCGTCTACCAGGACACCACTTCCAAAAGCTCCCCGTGGCCAGGAATGGTGATCCTTCGCCAACAGGAGCTGCAAGAGGCCGTACCTGCAGACATACAGGTAAATATAGCACCAGAAGCCCACCTGGGGCTAACCTGGGTGAATCATGTTGCTTGTTGCCCACCCCTGATGAAACTGAAGAAACCTTGCCTACGACAGTAGAGAAAACAAATCCGGGGAGAGACACTGCTGCATAATCATAGGAATATGACAAATTATGCACCGATATCCTCAAATAAATGCAGAAGATCCTGTTGATAAAAAGGGTTATGTCTTCAAGGAAGATTGCATGTAGCTTCTCATATGGAAAATATTTTGTTTGGATTTGGAAAGTGTTTTGTTCTTATTCCAAAATAGGGAGTTCAGTTGTATTGAAATCATAAGGACTTGTTTTTTGTATTGCTGCAATTTCTTTTAGACCAGTGAGAAAAGAAAGTATCCAGACCCTTTTAAGATAAGAAATTGGGTCTTGGGACAATCTGCAGCTTGGGGTTCTTATAAAACGCAACTCCAAAGGGCTATTCTAGGATGTAGGTGCACTCCAAGGAGCAGAGACCAATGTCCACCTGAGCATCCTCTCTCATTTGGAAATTCTCCAGTGGCTAGAGACACCAACTTTAGAGTCATTTTGTGGCAAAGTGCCTTCAGCACAGTGGACGAGCCAGCTTAAGGTCCTTTCAGCAACTTAAACACCAAAATCAAGGATGCCAAACTGTTCTTATTCTCCTACCTTTGAGCTTCATAACAGAGGCAAAAATAAGAACTAGCAGAACCCATGCCTGCTTGGTGTGGCACTGTGTCCCCCTCTAGTGATAGCTAAACCAGCTAGAATGATGAATCTGCTACTGTCTTAGCTAAGAGGTATGCAGTTTTTAGCTCATGCAGTTGAGGCTCATAGGCTAAGCTTTAGAGGTCCCTGGTGTGATACTGTCCACAGATGACTGGAATCTGTCAGTGTTACACTAACAGACTATTACAGCCATAATTCTGTATCCCTCAAAACAGGATGGTTGTCAATAAAAAGTGGGTTTCCAGACCCTTTTAAGATAAGAAATTGCATTATCCCTGGGATAATGTATAGAAACTAATTTATAATTCTGTATAAATAATTTACACTTCATCTAAATTTTCAGATAGTTTAAAGCCTCTGAAACATCCTCTTGTGTACTAAATTGCCTTTTTATTTGCACAATCAACATGAATCCTAGAGTCTAACCTAATATCCACTGAAATGGATGGCAAAAAAATCCCACTTACATTAGTGGGCAATGTGTCAAACTTGAAAACTGCATTTATAGGATGTATTGGCAATCCTGTGAATTGTTTGTTTTTTGCTATTTGTAAAATGCAGCAATAATCAAATACTTCAAATCTCTAAGTATAAACCAATGCTAAATAATAATAAGCAATATTATATCAAACAGGATTTGATTCTCATTTATACTAAAGCCCTTGTACATCACTTTGGAATGTAAAGGGCCATTGGATCTGGCCTGCATACAGCTTTTGTATTATATAATCTTTTTGTTTTTAGATGTGATGGGTTTTTATTTTACAGGAATAGCTATTCTGATGTAAGTCACATTATGGATTCAGTTATGTTAATAAAAACGTTCTTAATCCTGGTCTAGCTTGTTTCCCATCCCACTGGGGAATAGCTATATTGGTATATAAGGGCTTGTCTTGCAGTTGCAGAATAGTTCCCCCTTGTGGACACTTATCTTTACTCAGAGTGCTTTTGTGCCTTTTAGGTAATTCATTTTGGAAGTTCATTAAGCAAAACCACACAAAGGCACTTAGGCCAAGTCTACACTGGCACTATATAGTGCTGTAACTTTCTGGTTGAAAAAACACCCCTCTCAGTGCAGCAAATTACAGCACCAATGTGAGCCAGGCTACAGTGCTGGGAGTTGTGGTCCCAGCACTATTAGCTACTCCCTTCCTCAAAGTGGTTTACAACAGTGCTGGGACAGCTCTCTCCCAGCACTAATACTGTGGCACACTTTCAGTTTAAAGCACTGCCGCACCTGTCCTTTAAACTTACAAGTGTAGACGGAGTATAAGCATGCCCACAAGATGAGCTAGTGCAGAATACCATGCTTTAAAATCACACGCTAGCTTAATTTGCAATTGCTTCTCCATAAAGACAATCCCTAAAGCATCTTAATACTGACATAACTGCATCCACATGGTGGGGTGGAGTTCCTACAGTTTTATTAGAAACATCATGTAAATTGTGTGTAGACAAGCTTTTAGTGTAAATGAGAATCAGGTCCAAAGAGGGAAATTCATCTCAGTGCAGAGGATGAATTCCACCCAAAGAGCAATGGTAATATAGAATGCAATATTTAAGTGAATTTTGTCAGTTAAGGTTCTAATCCTTACTTCTGCATCTTGTCCTATTGGGGCAGATGACCTGCTTCCTTGTTCATCAGATGGGGCACGTCTGCAAAGCAGGGCTAAAGTCGAATGAAGCTACGCAACTTCAGCTATGTCAATTGCATAGCTTAAGTTGAATTCGGCTTTTGGCGCTGTTTACACAGCAGGAAGTCGAAGGAAAAGCACTCTTCCTTCAACTTCCCTTGCTCCCCGTGAAATGAGGGTTACCATGAGTTGGAGTAAGAAGTCCTCCAGCTCAACATTATTTCAAAATTAAGGCTTGTAATGTAGATGTGCACTATGTTATTTCAGAATAACTTCAGTTGTTCCGAAATAACACTGCTGTGTAGACATACCCATGTAGGCATCCCTCCACACTTGACTTCCATGCAGGGGCCTGCTGAAGGCAGGTCTAGAGACTGATGTGCTCTAACCAGCCCCAGCTAGTGGATGGTTCCCAGGGAATCTCACTGAGTTGGTGCAGGTTTGAAAAGTCACCAAATTGCTCTAACCTGCACTCAATGCAGTGATAGAAAATTGTCCATGATCACCTCCCCAGCAACTCTCTCAACTTGCTACCCTCAGCAGAATCCGGACACAGCAGAAATTCTACCCTGCTGATCTCAATGGAACTATTTGCCTCACAATGTACAGGCATGTGTGAGTGATGGTGCTCTCATGGCTAGTCCAGAGCAAGAAAAACTGACCCAAGCGGTGACACTGGGGGGTTGAGAGGCATGGAGGGACTGGTCTCTCCCCCCCCCCTGCAGATTTCTGCCTTCCAGTTAGCACGGATGTTTTCACAGGGAATTTGCACCCCTATGAGGACGCACCCCACAGTTTGAAAACCATAGCCCCCTGCCTGGAGCTGGTGGATCAGAAACTAGTGGGAGCCACTCAGGCCCTGGCTTTCCACTGTGGGAGCTGTGGCTGGCTGCCCAGTAGCCCTCCTTACCTTACTTCTGAGCCAGGCCACCTCTGCACAGGCAGGCACTCCACAGGCAAGGCAGGCAGCATGGCATGCAGTCTTGCTTCTCTCCTGAAGGAGTTGGTGCTGGCCAGGGATGCCTCCAGGACCTGGCCCCTGTCTACAGAGCCCAGCTGTCATAAGACACTCTGTAAGGCACTCACTTATGCTGCCCTGGCACTCCTGGCTCTGCTGCTGCTCCTCAGCCCAGAGGAGATGTATAGGATGGTCACGTGACCCCCCCGCCAATAGTTAAATTGTGCTCCCCCATCAAGCGTTCTGCATTGTCTCTGGGACCTACTGTTACTGTCAGCAATGGGAGATTTTCTTTAGCTCAAGAAGTGGATGAGGGACTAGGCCAGTGATTCTCAAACTGTTCCATGGGCCCACTTTGGGAAAGCTGCTAGTAGTCCCATTTCACTTTATTTGCCTAAGGCTCAGTAGCCACAGAGCCTCACAGCTCCCCTTGGCTCCAGTTCACCACCAGCCAAGGGGAGCTGTGGAAAGCAGGCCTGTGGAACAGTTTGAGAACCACTGGAGTAGGCTGTAGTCCCAGCTCTGTATATATGGCTGTTGTCCTCAATATGGATTAACTATCGCACAAATAAGGTTTATTTACTGGATTTGGCATTAGTATTTTGGCAAAGTACAGTAAAACTCCAATTGTCCCGCATCCAGTGGTCCGGCACTCCCAATAGTCTGGCACCAACTGGAACCCGGAAGTGCTCCGGCCAGCCGGACAATTGGAGCTGCTCCTCGCCGCTTCCCCAAGTCCACCACTGCCACTGCTGAAACTGACCAGTGTCGGACTTGGGGAAGCTAAGGAGCAGAGCAGCTGGGGTGCTGCTGGGCGCCGAGCAGGGGGGTGAGGGGCGGTGCTGCGGGACCAACCCGGCAGCACCCCAGCTGCTCTGCTGTGCCGCTTCCCCAAGTCCGCTGCTCGTCAGTTTCAGCAGCAGCACCGGGGGACTTGGGGAAGCGGCGTGGAGCAGAGCAGCTGGGGTGCTGCCGGGTTGGTCCCGCAGCGCCACCCCTCACCCCCCTGCTCGGCGCCCAGCAGCACCCCAGATTTTCTGCTCCACAGCTTCCCCAAGTCCGACGCTCGTCATTTTCAGCAGCAGGGGACTTGGGGAAGCGGTGCAGAGCAGAGCAGCTGGGGTGCTGCCGGGCGCCGAGCAGGGGGGTGAGAGGCGGCGCTGCAGGACCAACCCAGCAGCACCCCAGCTGCTCTGCTCTGTACCGCTTCCCCAAGTCCGCCACTGCCGCTGCTGAAACTGACGAGCGGTGGACTTGGGGAAGCTGCAGAGCAGAGCAGCTGGGGTGCTGCCGGGTTGGTCCCGCAGTGCCGCCCCTCACCCCCCTGCTCGGCGATAACTACTGCAGTCTGGGGGGTAGGGAGCCCACTCCCCTGCCCTCCCGGAAACTCTCAGAGGTGGCGCAGGGCTTCCCCCGCATTCCTGCAAAATGGCGGAGGGTTCGCCCCTCACCACACCGTTCCCCGCCCACCCCCTGGATGCAGTGCAGTCCCGGCAGACCCGTCACAGCCCCCCCACCGGAGTACCTCCTTATACTCAGGAATATCTGATAATCCGGTACCACCTAGGTCCCAAAGGTGCTGGATTATTGGAAGTCTACTGTACTCTGAAACTGGAAAAACACTGTGTTGGAAATAAGCAGTAGGCACTGGGAAATAAAGTTTAGGCAATTATGTGTTTCCTCTAGAATTAAATAAAAATAGATCTTAAGAACATACAAATGGCCAAAGTGGGTCAGACCAGTGGTCCATAGCCCAATATCTTGTCTTCTAACAATGGCAGATGTTTCAGAAGGAATTAAAAGAATGGGGCAATTTATCAAGTGATCCATCCCCTAACATCTAGTCCCAGCTTCTAGCAGTCAGTGGCTTAGGGACACTGAAGCATGGGGCTGAGTCCCTGTCCATCTTGCCTAATAGCTATTGATGGAGTGATCCTCCATGAATGTATCTAATTCTTTTCTGAACCCCTTTATAATTTTGGTTTTCACAGCGTCCGATGTGAAGAATTCTAGAGCAATGTTTCTCAACCAGTGGTACGAGTACCCTTAGGAGCACTCAAGAGAAGACTCAGGGGTACATCAACACAACTGAAATTTGGAGAAAACTGAATTTTTGTTTTAAGTTTTACAGTGCTTTATTATTTTTGTACTTTTTACATCCAAAAATTTAATTGCCCATCCAGCTACAATTAAGTTGTTTAAACAAATGTGTTGCAATGGTAGAAAAAAGAAATTGTGTGTCTGAAAACTGTAGGTGCTGGGGGTACTTATAATTTTTTTTAAAAAGGGGTACTTTATAAAAAAAAGGCTGAGAAATACTGTTCTAGAGAATATGAATTGTATAAGGTACTTCCCCTTACATTTGTTTAAAACCTTCTATCTACTAATTTCATTGGCTGACCCTTGGCTCTTGTGTTTTGTGAAGATAACTCTTCCTCATTCACTTTCTTCACACCATTCATGATTTTATACACCTGAAAATAATAATAAAAAACTCATGGGGCTGACATGTAAAGCACTGATTATATTCTATTTGAGTAGCTAAACTTAGAATTTGAAAAGAATGTTAACATAAGAACATAAGAATGGCCGTACTGGGTCAGACCAAAGGTCCATCTAGCCCAGTATCCTGTCTGCCGACAGTGGCCAGCACCAGGTGCCCCAGAGAGGATGGACCGAAGACAATGATCAAGCGATCATTGATCAGTCTCCTGCCATCCCTCTCCAGCCTCTGACAAACAGAGGCCAAGGATACCATTTTATTCCCTGGCTAATGGCCTTTTATGGACCTAACCTCCATGAAATTATCTAGCTTCTCTTTAAACTCTAATATAGTCCTAGCCTTCACAGCCTCCTCTGGCAAGGAGTTCCACAGGTTGATTACACACTGTGTGAAGAAGAACTTTCTTTTATTAGTTTTAAACCTGCTACCCATTAATGTCATTTGGTGTCCTCTAGTTCTTCTATTTAGGGAACTAATAATTAACTTTTCTTTATCGGCCCTCTCCACACCACTCATGATTTTATATACCTCTATCATATCCCCCCTCAGTCTCCTCTTTTCTAAACTGAAAAGTCCCAGTCGCTTTAACCTCTCCTCATATGGGACCCGTTCCAAACCCCTAATCATTTTAGTTGCCCTTTTCTGAACCCTTTCCAAGGCCAAAATATCTTTTTTGAGGTGACATGAAAAAAATGCTCTATACAAATTTAAAATCTTCTGTTTCTTATCAAAGTGGTAAAGTAGACTTATTTTCCATATGCATTATTTATATTAAACAGGGAAACTTGACTGATGGCAAGAGTTGAAGTATTTTATTACCAATATTTTCTGCATTTGTTTCAATATTTCTGCATGTTTCAGTATTTTCTGCATTTGTATCAAGTACTACAGGGTCTCCACATGCTGCCATAAATAATAATTTCATGGTTTGCATCTGATAATTTCAACATATGGAGAAGGGATTTTCTGTTCCAGAATCTGAAGAGGGTCACTACATTTTGATGGCTTTTTTTAAAAAAAAAGTCAAATCCAGATTCACAAACAAAATAATCTGGGATTCTGGATGCTTGGCATGATAGTGTATACCACTGAACTATCTGTGTTTGGTCCCTTACAGTTTGATGTGCTTAGTTGAATTGCACCATTTTATCAGACTTAGCCTTCTGAGGCTCTAAAAACACAGCTTCCCTCATAGACAAAGGCCTAAAATTAGATCGACACAGAAGAGCTAAATAAAGCACAGAACACTGAGAGCCAGGACTGGTGGCTGTAAACATACTTGATCAGACCGTGGGAAACTGGTCACACCCATGACATCTCGCTAACTAAAATCATGATGGACCATGGATATTACCGGACTAGGGAGTGCCGGACTAGAGAGGTTCAACCTGGATTTCTGTTGTTTGGCCTCCACATGTCTTCTGATTTTTATACTAAATGCACAAAGGCTATGATATAGCCCAAGGTGTGTTTCAAAACAATCTAGTCTAGTACAGCATAAATTGGGGTTAAACCAGTCAGGTCAATACAATTGTGAAAGAAACCCATCCTTTAATAACCTAAGACATGTCTACACTAGGAAATTATTTTGAAATAACTTATTTCCATCCATTACCCTTGGCCCCAGCACCATCCTCACAGTTCCCAATGTCTGGAAAATGGCCAATGGGAGCAGTGGGGGTGGTGTTTGTGGACATGGGTAGTGTATGGAGTCAGCTGCAGTTGACTGTTTCTGGGAGCAGTGTCAGCCATGGCATGCAGGCAGCCTACCTCAGCCCTGCTGTGCTGCCAGCTAGGAGCTGCCTGTGATAAGTGCCTCCTGGTCAGAGCCTGCACCTGATACCCCTTCTCGCACCCCAAGCTCCTGCCACAGGTCAGAGTCCCCTCCTATTCCCAAACTCCGTTCCATACCCTGCACCTCGTCCTGCACACCAGTCCTCTATCCCAGCCCAGAAATGTGTGTCCCATGACAACTTGCCAAAATTTGTGGAGTGGCCACCCTGCAAAAATTATTGCCCACCCTGGTCTCAGGTAACCAAGCACAAATATTAAGTTCAAGTAAGTCACGTTCAGCAAGTTAAATTTCCATGGAAAAAAAATGTCTTCCCTAAGGCAGCATGTTACTTAGAACTGGAAATGTTCAACCCTGATCATCCCCCACTAGCAAATTAGCATCCAAGAAATCAAGAACCAGTAGTGCATTGGTTGTATGGAAAGAATGCTGGCTGCTGAAAAGGAATTCAGACCATGCATTGCATGTTTCCCTCCAACAGTTGTTTCCCTTTCTTTCCTCCCCATATTTGCCACACAGCAGATGGGGTCCTATGAAGATCTCAAAGCTAAACCCCGATCTTTATGCAATACTAACAGACCAGGAGCTCAGTGGATCAGAGCACTAGACTGCAGGGAGAGATTTAATTTTCCATTACTCATGAGATTCCCTTCTTCTTCCCATGCAAAACAAAATCTTATTTAAACAAAACTATTCTTATTTAATGTAGAGAGTTAACTTGGATTTAAATAGCACCTTAGGTACTCTAAAACAAGTCTGATGGTTGTGGTGGGCTTTTTTATAGCACATTATTACCATCACTTTCCTCAAATATTCCGATACTTCACAAAATCAGACATGTTACAAGGGGATTTTGCTGCTTTTCTGAAGCATCAGACTAAGTGAACTAGTAGTGTATGCTATGACAAACTGCTGTTGCAGCGTACATACTACTGGAAAAATAGACTTACAAAACAATACTTGAGATTTTCAGCATGACTAGCAACATTAGGTGCCCAATTTGAAACAAAAAAAAAGATGTGATTTTTTTCTGAGAGAAAGTGCCCAGCACTTTATGAAAATCAAGCACTAGATTAATAGATTTTTAAGGCCAAAAGGGACCATTCAATCATCAGTCTAGTCTGACATGCAATATACCACAGATCACTCTTGTAGTGAGTGTAATAACTTGGTCTGTTGAAAACTTATCTTCCAGAAATGCATCTAGTCTTAACTTGAAGACAGCAAGAAATGGAGAATCTACCATTGCCCTTGGTAATGTGTTTCAATGGATAATCTCCCTCATTGTTAAAAAGGCCTAATTTCTTATTTGAATTTGTTTGGCTAATGGTTCCTATTATGCCCTTCTCTGATTAAAAAAGCCTTTTAATACCTGATGTTTCTTAATTGGGAAGGTACTTATAAACAACAATCAAAATGCCTCTGTCTTCTTTTAATAAGCTACACAGATTGAGCTCCGAGTCTCTCACTGTAAGGCATTTTCTTCAGTCCTTGAATACTTTTTGCAACTTTTCTTCTGCATTCTCTCCAATTTTTCAGTGTCCCCTTAAAAAAATGTAGACACCAGAATAGTATTCAGTATTCCAGTATCAGGCTAATCAATACTGTACACAGAAGTAAAATCACTTTACTCCTCCCATTCCCCACTGCCCTATTTATAGATCCAAGATTTGTATTAGCCCTTTTTTCTACATAGCATCATTCTAGGAGTGCATGTTGCATTGTTATTCCACTGTGACCCCTCTATTCTTTTCAGAATCATTGCTTTCCAGGATACAGTGCCCCAATGCTTTAGGTATGTCATTCACCGCTTATTCCTAGATATATGACTTTGTATGTGGCTATATTAAAATGCATTTTGACTTGGTCCATCTTACCAAGCAATCTGCATTACTTTCTATGACTACCCAGCCTCATTAATATTTCCCACTCAACTAACCTTTGTGTCATTCACAGATTTCATCAGCAGTGATTTCATACTGACCTCTGGGTCACTGACGAAAATTTTAAATAGTGACAGATCTGGTAATTATCCTTGCAAAACCAAATTAGAAATATCCTTATTCAATGATGATTCCTCAGTGACAACTACTTTTTGAGATTTGTCAGCCAGTTTTGAGCTTTATTAATACCGTATGTTGCTAAATTTTTAATCAGAATGTCATGTAATACTGAGTCAAATGCCTGACAAAGTGTAAGGATATTACATCTATACAGTTATCTTAACTCACAAAGTATGAAAGATTTTGTAATGGGAAATCCTATATATAACCCATCTCTTGCTGATTACCTGCTCTGTTCATTCCCTCTGGGGCACCTGGCATTGGCCACTGTCCAAAGACAGGATACTGGGCCGGATGGACCTTTGGTCTGACCCAGTATGGCCATTCTTATGTCCTTATCCTGCACTTTCTTGGCCATAGTGTGGCTCCTTTGCATAATATGGGGCAGGATTTGGGGAATCTGGGAAAACTCAAAGGTTTTTAATGAACCATACAGTCCAAAAGTGAAGTTTTGGATGGGGAGGGCAGGGGTGAACTGGGAGAGATATGGGCTTAGTGGTCAGTAAGGCTATGTCTATACTTGGAAGGTTTGGCAACAAACGTGCTGTCGACATGTAAAAGTTGCCCAAAGTGAAAACCAGTCAAACCGTTTTTTCTCCCTCCCATTGTTGACATCTCATGGCCACATTGCTAGCACCCTGATGACAGATAGATCAAAGCAATGTGGACAGATAGGGCCAAGCATCCCACATTGAAGTGTTGTGTGAAGGCGAGGTGATCCTTGTGCTTCTTGGGGTTCCTTCGTAGCTCTGTGAGCTCTCCATGCTGAGGAACATCAAAGCAGCATAACAATCTCTCCAGTCCTCCCCCTGCAGCAGCAATCTGCCTGCTGCTGTGTTCCTAGCAAGGGAGAACAGAAGCATTCCAATGATTTGCTCTTTGTTTGATCCCCAAAGGGAGCAGCTCACTCAGCTGTCAGATACTTCCTGGAGGTTTGAAAGGGGAGGGGCTGTAGGGCAGCAAAGATCACAAAACGCTGACCACAGACATCAGGGCAGGAATTGTGGGATACTGGCGGAAGCCAGTTCTCTCAACAAAACAAACAGCAGAGTCCACACTGGCTTTGTTGACTATAAAGGGAGGAAAAGAGACAAAAGTCTCTTGTGGGGCTGGAAGTTTTTTGCCACCAAACTTGGGTGTTTTTCCCAACAAAAGTCACATTTCAGTGTGAACACACTCACTGTTTTGTCTCCAAAACGCAGTTTTTGGCCACAAAACATGACAGTATAGACAAGTAAATCTGCTACTGCACAACTCCATGATCCGCTTACCCCCTGCAACCCAAGGCTGTTGGTTTGGCATTCACAAGACTTCACTACTACTGTTTTCTGAGGTGGATTCCTTCCATCTCAGACCTTATGCCATACCTGGTTATTCAGTCCTTGTTGCGCAGGTGTATGGACTGCCTGCAAGGCTTCCCAGAGTACCCAGTTTTGTGAGGTACCCTGCCCTTAATCTGTGCTTGCTGTGGATCAGTTCATTGAAATCACCAGCTTCTGGCAACACAATAACTACTTTCCAGGTCTCACTGTCCCTGCACAGGTAAGTGATGGGGCACACACCAACCCCTGAGTCCTCCGAGCATCCTTCTGGAGTGTTTAACCACTTGAATACTCACAGAACTCTTAGGTTCGCTATTCCCAAAGGAATAGTACACAGTAGCCTGTAAGATTCAACTGAGATCATCACTCCACTTTAACCACAGCAACTTTTTATACAGTGAAAATAAGAATAAATGTATTACCAAAGAACACAGATTTGAATGAGAATATTGTTTCTAATAAAGCCAAATCCTAACCTGGTTTCTAGAGCCTAAACTTAACTAACAAGGCATTTCTTTATCTCCTAAAAGAGGACTTGGATCATACTGGCATTGTAAAAGACATCCCGTCATGAGTGCAAGGAAACAAAGAGAACAATAAGGCAAGAGAAGTGGGCTGAGCAAAGGGCACAAGATGTGAAACAGGAAGGATTAAGAGCAGAGATGTAAATAGAGGCACATCAGTGAGAATCTTGAAGTTGAGGGCAAACAATTGATCAATGAACTGTATCTACAAGTTGATCAATGAACTATATCTACAAGTTTCCAAGACTGTTGATAAAAGTGTAAAACTTAAATGTGGGCTCTAGGTCTTTTAAGTGGTTTTGGTAAAATGAAAATATGATGTCACAAACTTTAGCAGACTAGTTGAATGATAAGCTACTTGACTCGTCACAATTGTTTCCTTTGTTGTTTGCTCAAGGAATATGTGGCTTCAAGACTATCACTAGCTCTGTTGATGAAATTATTAACTGATTCATTTGGAAGCCAGTGAGAGTTGCTTTGTGGAGGCAATAAATGTGGACATCTACAGGATAACTTACAATGCGCCTGGAGCGGTTAGTGAGGATGTGATACGCTTAGCTCACAGGCTTGTAGAAGCCATAGTGGGCTTCCTTAGACCCTTTGAGAAGAACTCATGTAGTTGGTATAATCAGGAATGTGATTTGATGGGACAACAAATTTTCAGCTAGGGCTGGGTTCAATATCTAGGGGTTCCTCTCCATCCATCCAACACAGAACTGAATCGAGCCCCCACCCAGTAACCTGAGAAATTCACAAAACACCCCTATGACCCCTAGATCCCTTTCTGCAGTACTCCTTCCTAGACAGTCACTTCCCAGTCTGTATGTGTGAAACTGATTGTTCCTTCCTAAGTGGAGTACTTTGCATTTGTCCTTATTAAACTTCATCCTATTTACCTCAGACCATTTCTCTAGTTTGTCAAGATCATTTTGAATTATCACTCTGTCCTCCAAAGCAATTGCAACCCCTCCCTGCTTGGTATCATCTGCAAACTTAATAAGTGTACTCTCTATGCCATCATCTAAATTGTTGATGAAAATATTGAACAGAACCAGTCCCAAAACAGACCCCTGCAGAACTCCTGCATTTCAAAGGGGCAGCATCACACAGAGCCCGGGATCAGGCTCCATGTGGTGCTGCCGCTTTGAAGTACTCTCTCTTTCCCCCCACTTTGCTGCCTCTATCCTTAACATCCTTAGCTCAAATACCTCATCTATCAGCTCCTTGAGCATAGGGTTGCCAGGTGTCCGGTTTTGAACCGGACAGTCCAGTATTTGAGCTTTCTGTTTGGGAAACAAATTGAGAAAATATAAATGAGAAAGTATAAATGTCCGGTATTTTCTAAATAAGATGTAATGTAGATTTTTGATGTAATGTCAAGTGTGTCTGGTATTTTTGTTGAAACCATCTGGCAACCCTACTTGAGTATTATAGGATGCATTTCATCCTAGAAAATGCCACATAAATGAATGCAGCCTACCAAAATAGTTTTGAGAAGAGTGAACTGTCTTGTTCAACCCTGTGTAGTTCCCTCCCCTCTCACCTAAAGCCTCTTCTAGCCCTTTTTGTGGAATACCAATTTTCAGGATAGCCTCCTTATGCATGTGGATTTTACAGCAATCTGTATATTAAAATAAGCTTTGGGGGAAGGGGAAGCTGTGCTTAAGGAATCCCATGATCAAATGACTTAAATTTCAACTCTCCCACTAGTCCTGAGATGGCATAGCAAATTTAGAACAATCTGAGAATGCATATGGATTTTAAAACACTTTGAAATATCAGCTCTTAAAGAAAAAACTCTGCTCTTGGGGCAAGAGTTTAAAAAGAAGGCTTGCTGCAGCCTCCCACCCACAGCAGATGGAAAGTGGGAACATGCTCAACAGACTTTCTTAATAGAAATCTGAGAAGGGCAGGACTCAAAACTCACAGGCTATGTCTAGATTGCCCCCTCTTGCGCAAAAAAATATGGAAATGAGGCGAAGCATGGAATATTGCCATGCTTCATTTGCATAATTAATGAGGCTCTGTTTTTGTGCAAGAGGTTTTTGTGCAAAAAGGAGCTGTCTACATGGCTCCTTTTTGCGCAAGAGGGTTTTTTTGTGCAAAAAGGAGCTGTGTAGACGGCTTCTTTTTGTGCAAAAGCCTCTTGTGCAAAAATGGAGCCTCATTAATTATGCAAATGAGGCATGGCGATATTCCACGCTTTGCCTCATTTGCATATTTTTTCACACAGGAGGGGGCAGTCCGGACATAGCCACAGTGAATGAGTAAAGCATGGTTTCACTGGGAATAGTATAGTCCCTTAACTCTCCATTCATCTGTTGTCAAATGTTTTGCTTGCTTCAGCCACCCTAGAGATCTATCATACAAAATAACTTTTGAAATATTGCTTCCCAAAAAGTCCAGTGGTTGCTCCAGTCTTTTAGGGACAGAGGAGATAGTTACCTCATTCCATATATCCGGGAAAGGAACTAAGCAGTCTTTGGGAGTGATGAAGATGGTCTCACAGAACAGTTAGCGTTGGGGAGAAGGCAGGTTTAGGGCTGTTACAGAGCATTGTTCCTTTCAGGGGCCAGGATCTGGGAACAGTTGCCTTTTAGAGTGATTGGAGCAAGGAGCCAGGCTCTCAAGCAAAGAGCAGTAACAGATCCATACCCTGTGTGGATTTAGCAGGGATGTGGGGAGAAGGAGTATATAACACACACTGAGCAGTGGATTAAACATGGAGCTCCTACTGGCCTCTGTCAGAGCTCCATGCAGGACATGAGGAAAATATAACCCATTTTAACTACAGAGAATCAGAATTTCAGGCCTCTGGTATCCTAATGTTTGCACCTCATTGACAGTAAAAGCATCTCTGCCTGGAAATGCAAGAATTCTTTTAAAGATAATTGATACATTTTTAAACCAAATATCAGGACCTGGTTTATACTTATGTAACCACCACCCGGTAGATTTGAACATGGGACCTCTGGAGCTTAGTATAGGAGCCTCTAAAAACCAGGGTGCTCTCAGTCCATACCGTAGATGTCTCGCGTTCTTAGCTGTTGCTGTGGTCTAGGTGCTACTGCATAGGACAGCAAACCTCACTTGGTGTGTGGGTTACACTTACAAAGTTACATCAAAACAAGGTGACTTACATCAACTCAAATTTGTTTCTGGCCATGCAGTAAGATCACTTCCTCAAATGGCATTGGGCCATGATCTGGTCTGATTGTAGATCTTGCATGACCTGTGTTGACCCTAACAGTCAACCAGCAGTTGTCCCACAATACCTCATTCATTGTAACAGTGACTGATCTAGTTGCAATTGTAAATTCCACTGCCTGAAGTCGCAGACTCCAGAAGGCTCTCTTCCTTCATCCCTTTAAATGCCTCCTGCTTGTTTTTGAAATCCCTTTTCCTGACTGCCCACCTTGGCAAGCACACCTAGCAGCTCTCTTTTGTGTGCAACTGATCATACTAGCTCCATGCACTAGATTGCTTCTGTCTGGAGTAGATGGGAAATATTACAACTCCTGGGCCTGACGGGAAAAGAGTTATGAACCCGCCATAGAAATGTGGACATCTACAGGCAGATTGCATGGGGAATGCAGCCAATGGGGTATGTCAGGCAGGATCTGCAGCAGTGCCACATGGAAGTGAAGTGCAATCCCACCAATCAGTGCTCATTTCTCAGGCCCAGAGGTGGTGCTCCACTGTGTGCAGGCCAGCTGTGAATGCCACCAATGACCTTAAATTGTTCTGCATTATATCTTTCAGTGAGGGATGTAAAATCCCATTTAATTGGTTAATCGGTTAAATGTAATGCTTAACCAGTTAACTGATTAAAGGTAAGGATGGAGTTTTGGGAGGGCAGGGCAGCAGCCTTGCACACTGGTACAAGGCCTGCTTTTCATCCCATTCCCTGGACTATCAAGGAGGGGAAACTACCTGCATACCTCTCAATCCTGGCTGGTGAAGGGAGGGGACAGAGGAGTAAATCACGGAATGCAAGTACTTTCCTCTCGCTCCCTGATAGTCCAGTGAACGTGAAGAAAAGCAAACTGTCCCCCGGTGCACATGGCTGCTGCCCCACTGCCCTCCCGAAACTCTGCCCTTGATTAAAGGGGGAGCAGGTGGGGGGCCACAGTGCCCCCACCCCACTGCAGGCAGGGGCTGTGCCAGAGGCAGAAGCAGCCCCTGCCTGCGATATGCCCGTGCTTGCTGTGGACAGGGCTGGTCTGGCCAGGCTGCAGCACCCCTGTCTGCAGTGGGTCCCAAGGAACCGGAACCATCCCCTGCCCACAGTGCGTGGGGAGCAGCTCCAGCCACCACTAGTTAACAGGAACCGGTAAGCATCACCCATTAAGAGTGATGCTTACCAGTTAACCTGTCACATCCTTTCTTTCAGCACACTGTTCTCAAAGAAATCCTTGTCTTCCCTATTATTGTAGTACTTCCTGAGGATCTGTAATTGCAGGCAGATCATGTGTTCTGGATTTGAACCATTCATGAGAATAGTGTAGAGATCTCCTGGCTTCATGCTTCTCTCAGGGTATGTCTACACTACAGCACTAACTTAGTTTGAATTAGTTAATTCGAGCTAAGCTAATTCGAATTAGTGCATCTAGACCTAAAAATTAATTCGAATTAGCGTTTTGCTAATTCGAACTAGTATGTCCACATTGAGTGGACCCTGAACCAAAGTTAAGGCTGGCCGGAACCAGTGCCGGCAGGGCATCAGCTTAGGACTTAGAGCGTGGAGCTGCTGCCTCAGGCTAGCCGAGGGCTGTGCTTAAAGGGACCCAACCCCCCACCCAGGACAGACAGTTCTCAGGCTTCCCCGCTTGCTTGTCTACCTCGATGAGGGACAGCAAAGCAGTCCTGTCTTGGAGTGCCCTGAGTGCCCACACTCGGCACATCACAGCACTCGGCCATCAGCCCGGCTGCACTTGCCGCAGGCTGCCATCCGGGGGTGTCAATCGGGGGGCTGTCAGGATCCAGGAGGCCTTGCAGGAGAGCTTCCACCACGAGGAGCCCGCAGAGCCACCCCAGTCCTCCCCGTTGGGGGCTCGTGCCCCATTCCTCCCTCACCTCCTTCCACTTACCCTTCCCTAGCCCCCCTTCCTGATGTAAAAAATAAAGGACACGTGTTCAAAAATAGAAACTCTCTTTATTTAACAAAACTGGGGGGGGGGGATTAACCTCTGGGGAGACTGGGAAAAGGAGGTGGGAGAGGGGAAGAGAGAGGGTGGGAGAGGGGAGGGGGAAACCTGGGAAGAGGGAGCTGGAAGGGGGAAGCCAGGGGAAGAAGGAGGAGGGGAAGTCTAAAACTATGGTACGCCATATCTTCAGTACTGTGTACAGATGTGGTCTCCTGACCTCAAAAAAGATATTTTGGCCTTGGAAAGGGTTCAGAAAAGGGCAACTACAATGATTAGGGGTTTGGAACAGGTCCCATATGAAGAGAGGCTAAAGAGACTGGGACTTTTCAGCTTAGAAAAGAGGAGACTGAGTGGGGATGTGTTAGAGGTCTATAAAAGCATGAGTGGTGTGGAGAGGGTGAATAAAGAAAAGTTCTTCATTAGTTCCCATAATAGAAGGACTAGAGGACACCAAATGAAATGAATGGACAGCAGGTTTAAAACTAATAAGCAAAAGTTCTTCTTCACACAGCACATAGTCAACCTGTGGAACTCCTTGCCACAGGAGGCTGTAAAGGCTAGAACTATAACAGAGTTTAAAGAGAAGTTAGATAAATTCATGGAGGTTGGGTCCATGGAGTGCTATTAGCCAGGGGGTAGGAACAGTGTCCCTGGCCTCTGTTTGTGGAAGGCTGGAGATGGATGGCACGAGACAAATCGCTTGGCCATTGTCTTCGGTCCATCCCCTCTGGGGTAGCTGGTGTTGGCCGCTGTCGACAGACAGGCTACTGGGCTAGATGGACCTTTGGTCTGACCCAGTATGGCCGTTCTTATGTTCTAAGCTCAGGGCTCAGGGTCGGGGGTCTCACTGGACCAACTTGATTTTCATGCAAACCTGCTCCTGGGTTTGCATGTGGCCTTTGGTGGCCAGGCTGGCAGCTATCCTGCCCTAGATGGCCGCATTCCTGTGCCTAGTGCGGAGGTCATGGACGTTGGAGGCTCCCCCCCCCCAAAACCTCGATGAGGTCCATGATCTCCGCACTAGACCAGGCGGGCACCCGCCTCTTGTGGCCCCGGGCAGGCTCCTGGGAGCCGCCAGCCTGGTCCTGGGAAGAGGCGGAGGGCTGGGTGGCAGCGGGTGGCTGGCTCATGCCCTGCCAGGTACAGGGTCTGCTGGCTCGGTGCTGGCAGGCTTGCAACTGGCACGAGCACTGTAGCCAGACCATGCCCCTTTAAGGGCTCCGGGGCCGGGAGGGGGGCAGAAAAGTTTCCCTGGTTTGGCCCAGAGTGGCCACCAGGGCAAGCTGGGAAGGGCTAGCCTCCAACTAGTTCAAATTAAGTGGCTACACAGCCCTTAATTCGAACTACTTAATTCGAACTAGGCATTAATCCTCGTAGAATGAGGTTTACCTCGTTCGAATTAAGCGCTCCTCTAGTTCGAATTAAGTTCAAACTATCTGTTTGTATGTATAGACGCTATGAAAGTTAATTCGAACTAACAGCTGTTAGTTCGAATTAACTTTGTAGTGTAGACATACCCTCAGAGCTGGCAGAAGCCAGAAGTGCTTCACTGGTTTGTGGAATTTTTTAAAAAACAGAATGCAAATTTGGGATACAAATGGCATTATGGGATGGTAAAAGGAGTCAAGTTCCCAACATGAGCCTGTCTTCCAGAAATCCCTGGGCAAGTCATTACCCTCCACAAACTATTGCAAACATTTCCCAAAATGCATTGTTCTGGATGGTGGCATGATGCACCCTGAGATACCTACCCATGGACCACCACACTTTAAATTGCTGCAAGCACCCCAGTGAGTACATGCATTGCCCATACTAGCAGCCCAACCTCCTATGGGCAAATTACAAACTTCTGTGGATGAATGCTGAGCTAACTTGAATGGTCGAAAGCCTGCAGTATAACCATGGCTTTACTCCACGAGGGAGGGTGCAAAGCTCGCCTGCTCCAGGAGCTGCACAACCCCTCCTTTGCTGGTGCAGACTTTCCTCCTCAAACGGCTCCCCCGTGGCTGTTATCCCGTTGTGGGGAAGCCATGCCCAGTTCCGGGGGAGAGCCAAGGCTGAGGCACCGTGGCCCAACTCCTCGGGGATTAGTTAACTCTCCAGCCTGGGCAAACCTGCTCTCCCACCTTTCCGCCCATCCCGGGAGGGCCCCCCGGCCTCCCAGCGGCCGGTCTGACATCCGAGCCGCATCCTTCCCGGAGCCTGCTCCCTTCCCCTCTCTTTCCTGCGCACCCCGGGCCCGGGGGCAGCCTGCTGCCCGCCCCGCGGATCCCGGCCCCCGGTGGGGGGTGCGCAGCGCTCCGCAGGCCCGCCCCGGCGGGAGGTTGTCATGGTTTCTCGGGTCACATGCATGCGGCGAGGTTTCCCCCCCGCCCCTCCGGGCGCTGGGGGAGGAGGCGGGGGCGGGGATGTTACAGTCACCGCCAGGGCTGCCGCCGCGCCGAGCGGGCGAACCGAGAGCAGCCGCCGCCGCCGCCGCCGCCTCCCGGGCTCCCAGAGCGCCGCTCCCGGTCCCCTCAGCGGCCAGGGCGGGATCCGACCCCTGCGGCTCCCACCGGCCCCGGCCTCGCCGCGCGCCCGGCTCCCGCCGCCTCGCCCCGCCCCGCCCGGCCCCGGCATGAGCATCTCCATCCCGGCGGGGCTGACGGAGCTGCTGCAGGGCTTCACCGTGGAGGTGCTGCGGAGCCAGCCCGCCGACCTGCTGGAGTTCGCCCTCCAGTACTTCGGGCGCCTCAAGGCGGAGGCGGCGCCCAGCGGCGGGGGCTCCCCCGCGCCTGGCCATGAGCGGGGCAGTCTGCAGCCCCGCCGCGCCCCCGCCAGGGGGGTGAGCTTCGCCGAGGAGCCCATGCAGACCGACTCGGAGAGCGGGGATGAGGAGGAGGAGTTCGCCGGTGAGGGCGGGGACCCTGCTAGCTGCGCGGCCGGTGGAGGGCCGGGCGCCCCCCCGAGATTAGGTGAGGCGGGAAAGGGCTGGGGGAGGTGCTGTGTTTGGGGAGTGGCCGGGAGACCCCTCACGCCCCCACTCTCCAGCCTGGGGTCGCAGTAGTGCTGGTTTTACGGGGCTATTGCTTAGCTTGCCCGGCTGCTATAGATTCACAGCCCCTTTCTGGAGAGGGGGTTGGGGCATGAAGCCCAGCATCCTTGCGCATTTCTCCATTGTTGTGAGGATGGCTGATGGGCAGAGCAAGGGTAAGGCTCAGGACACGGCTGTCAGTGTGCCTTGAGCCCTGTGTGCGACTGGGCACGGAGTGTATGTGTGTGTGGGGAGGGGGAGAGAAGCGGTTCAGTTAGATTCCCAGCTCACTGGTGCAGTAGAACCGCATTTGAATTCCTATTTTATGAACCGCGACATGATGTGCTTTAAGTTTTTTATTTCGTTTGTCAAAGCACATAAAGTTGTTGTGGCCGATGACCCATCTGTCCCTTTCTGCTCTGGAAGCCACCGAAGTCACTTTCTGGGGCTGCAAATACTGAACACGGTCACAATCGTACTATTTATTGCTATTGAATAAGTACCACGTTCAGAGCCATTTTCTTGAAAGATTGGCTCAAAAAAGGAAACTGGGCAGGCAAGTTGTAGAAAGTATTCTGGCCACAAAGGCTGGAGAATGAATGGGAAGGAGCATCCTGTCAAACTGCTGCTATTGGCAAGTTCCTCCCCTTCTGTATTTACACAAAATGACAGACAACTGAAGGTTAGCTTCTTTTCTGTTTGTCAAACTGAACTTCAATAAGATGGGTTTATCTCCCAGCCACCAGATGTGCTGCATGGTGCATGTTAGTGTAGCACTGCACCAGATTTTATACTTATGTTGTTTATTGTGTACTGTATAGGCCTGCCCTGTGCCTAAGAGAAGATATGTCATTTAAAGAGGGCTTAATAATCCCTTCTTTGTGGTAGGGCTATTGGAAGGCAAAAACTGTATTTTATTGTTAATCAGGCATATTGCTATTTCTGTCATGAATAGGCAGCCTTGGGTGCTTTCAGTGCTTTAATGCTCAAGGACATGTTACTGTACAGATGCACTCAAGTTAATTAAGTATTTTACTTAGATGTATTCCTGGGTGTGCCATAAAGTAGATAACCAGAGGTAAAATCTTATTTCCTTTTAATAGTTATGTTCAAACTCCCTGCACAATAGGAAGCCCAAGGAGTATAAGCATAGATGTGAGAACAGCAAAGAATGGTTTCAGTATTTTATTTCTCTATAGGCTAATACTTATCCGCCCACAGCTAAAAAATTTCTTTGTATGGCTGACAGGATTTATTAAGAGACAAAGCATCTATCAAGAGAACAAACTGCAGCTGTCTCTGAAAAGGTGCATAGCTCTGTGATTACATATTGTGAACAAGCTACCAAAGAGTAGATTGAGTAGTGGTGATTTGAGGTGCATTTGGAAGGGAATGGGGAAATAACATGAAATATTTTTGATAGTATCGGCAGTTTTGTGAGAATGGTTTGAAAATGAAGAACCTCATTGGAGTGTTAGTTCTTCCAAGTTCAAGGTGTATTTGCATAATCGTATGCAAAAGCTTGCTGTTTGCTAGCTGAGCTGTGCTAGCTTTATAAATAAATGGAATGTTTTTATATGCATTTTATAATTGAAAGTCAGATATTTAAGGAGGTGGAAAAATAAATTAGCTTAAATATTATTTACATCAAAATTGGAAAGTTATGCTGCACATTAAGATATTATATTCCTTGTATTCTTTGCTCCTACATACATAGAGTTTGTAATTTATAAGAATTTGTAGCAATTGACTGGGAACTGCAGATTTAGATAGTAGTTCTGAACTCTGCTGAAACCATTACGTCATCTGTGAGGCGAGGAAAAATTCTGAAATCGTTAGTGTATGCAAGCTGAGACAGAATGATAATGGGAAAGAATTAAAATATCTTCATTTCTTCATATTGAACATGGCTATCAAACATGGGTCTTACTATGTTAAAAAGGCTGTTAATTTAATCCATGGTAGGTGGACTGCTTGTATGTTATATTTATGGTGGTAAATACAGCATTGTAGCTTGAATTTATAATGTGTTACACATGTGATATTTATAAAATATTTTAAGAAGCTTTCTAAGAATTGCAGTGACTATCCATAATCAGCAATAGAACATTTTATTTATGTTCAGTGTTTTGTGCTCTTAGAGGAAGAATATAACCGAAAATGGTTTCTTAGAGATTGACTAGGAATTATTTCACTAACTACTTTTGGGTAATTTTGTAAAACAAAGCATAAATGATACTTTGGAGTCTTTTTAAAGCCTAGTTGTATTAAGTTTCATAATCTATATCAGTACTCCAAGCCTGGAGCAAAGAACGGTTAAGGATCACAGGATGTAAATATTTTGGGAACCACCAGGCAGGGATTAATGAATCAGTTGCAGTAAATGGTTAGTGATTGGTTATGTGTGATTTTTTTTTGCATAATTTTTATTTTTAGCATAAATGTCTGTACCTTCAAAATAGCACACATGTAGCCATACATTCTCTTACTGATCACTGGATGCATAGAAGGATTTGTATTTTAATAATTGTTTTATGATTTTAAACATAAATTTAAAAATCAGTTATTTTTGAACACTTTATATTTCTGAAAGTAACACCTTTGATTATTAACACTGGATGTGATATGAAACAGTCTTTTGTTTCAGTTGGTTTCTTTTGCCTTTTGAATCACTATTTTCTATGGTTAGTCAGTTTCTCCTGTTTGTGTACTGGAAGGAGGGGAGAAGAAAAATACATTTAAACACCTAACATAACTTGACCGCAAAATAACAAAAATTCCAGGGGACTCAGGAGAAGGTGACACCTGAAAGTTCTGCTTTAAAAAAATGTTCAAGTAAATGTCAAGTTGACAATGTTCCTTTTTCATTTGGGAATTCAAACTGAACATTGTTTCAAATGCATAATTGCTATTGTCCCCCAATGGTTGTTTTGAATAAATGTTTCTAACTGTCTAGATAATTATGTGACTTTCATTCACTGTGGTATTTGAACACTTCACTGTCTATTGATTTTTGCCCTTGCAGCACCTCTTGTGAGATAGAAAAGCATTATCCTGTATTATAAATGGTGAACTGAGCCACAGGGTAGATTAAGTGATTTGCTCACTGTCATACACAAGACTGCTAGATCCAGAAACTGAATCAAGGTCTCCTGAGTCCAAATCCAGTACTCTGTCCATTAGATCAGCCTTCTTATTTACAGAAATTAAATACAAATAAGGCCGTTACCTTGCAACCTGTGGATCAGCTTGTGCTATAGGTTCCTTTATTTTGAATGGATAGCTGAGGGATATGTGATTTCTTTAAAAAATAAATAATAAAAACATTAAACTGCATTCTCATAACTTTAGTATACTTGAAGAATTGCTTTCTCAGCACATTGACTGCAGTGCTTTGCAAATTATTTTTAGATTTTATAGTTAATATATAAAATAATTCTCATCAATGCATATCAGTAAGTCCCAGTAGAAAGAATTATGTCCACATTTAAGGCAGAATTTAGCCTTTATTTTAATATGTTGCTTAGATTATTTGGAGAATGAAATGCATAGTAAATAGCGTTATGATGTGCCTGTTGAAAAGTTAAAATTCTTCAGTAAGTGTTGCTGGCTTTTTACAAATGGTTAAATTTTTATTAGCTAATAAATTGTTCTCAAGTGTCAATGTCAATATGACACATTTTGGTGGAAATTACTTGCTAGCAGCTGTTGTTAAATATTTACTTACAGTTATAGCTAAAGTTAATATTCAGCCAAACCTCAATGGGATTTTCTATAGATATTGCTAGAGCCACTGTTGTGGCTTTCTTAGTAGTGCAATTTACATGAGTTATATATTCCAATTAGGGCTGTCAAGCAATTAAAAAAATTAATCGCAATTAATCACTTGATTAATCACGCTGTTAAACAATAATAAGACTGAAGCTGACCCCGGGCTCCGTGCAGTGCTGACCCTTTGAAACCTCACTGCGGCATTTCAAAGGGGCAGTGCCGCGGAAGCCTGGGATCAGCTGGAGTCCCCAGCTGACCCTGGGCTCTGTGCAGCGCTGCCCCTTTGAAACATCTGTGCGGCGTTTCAAAGGAGCAGTGCTAGCAGAGCTTGGGATCAGCTGCGTGCGCTGCCCCTTTGAAATGCTGCGGTGGTGTTTCAAAGGGGCAGCGCCACACCGGTGTTTCAAAGGGGCAGCGCCACATCGCTGATCCCAGGCTCTGCTCGGTGCTGCCCCTTTGAAATGCAGTGGCATTTCAAAGGGGTAGCACCACACAGCTGATCCTGGTTTCCGCTCCCACTGCCCCTTTGAAACGTGGCAGTGGCATTTCAAAGGGGCAGCGCTGCACAGACCCCGGGGTCATCCGGGGGACACCAGCTGATCCTGGCTCCGCTTTGTACTGCCTCTTTGAAATGCCGTGGAGGCGTTTCAAAGGGGCAGCAGCGCAGAAACGCTTGCAATTAATGTGCATTTAAAAAATTAACGTGTTAATTCTGCTCTGCATTAATCGCAGGCATTAACGCACGTTAATTGACAGCTTTAATTCCAATGTTATATAGTGCTTTGGGATAATATACTGTACTGAGGTAATGTCAGATTTAAAGTTATTTGTGCAGCCTTGGTTGAACTCCTCCATGTGTATGCATTATGATACAGATTTTAATCATATGATCACATACTATTATTTTTCACAAGACTCCACTTAAGTAAGTGCTCAAAATTGATGGGGTTCCCATAGTGAGCAGCTATTCAATAATTTTGTTTTTTCGTCACTGTGCAGTGTGTGGTCCTATATATTATTCACTGTGTATACTATTCAAACTACATTCTTAAAACAGAATTATTAACTTCCTAATGGGCTTTTGTGTAAAGCTCCTCATCAATATTTGTGCCCTTTACAAATATTAATGATTTTATTATTACCTTACACCTGTAAGATGAGGGATCTTAGTATCCCCATTTTCAGATGGAGAGCTGAGGAAGAGAGAAATCACAGTCACAAGTATGCACTAATTCTGGGTGCTCAATTCGAGATCTGCTTTTTCAGAATAAATAGCATTATATAATGTTTAATATGTTTGAAGCATAGCTCCTATTGACTCCAGTTTCAACTGTGAACATTCAGCACTTTGGAAATAAGGCACCTAGCAGGCACCCAGAAAATGATAAACACACAAAAAATAACTACCGATACCTATAAAATCTGATTTAAGTGACTTTTATTTACCATCACACGGGAATTTTGTGACAGAGGAAGGTAGGGAATCAATTTATTAAGGGCAGCATTCATTCCTTAACCATGGAACCTCCTTTCTTTTTTTGTAGTCCTTGCCTCATTTATTCCACACTTTTAACTTATGCAATAATTGAAGCAGGGGCCCTACACAGAAATGTCTCCTTTACTGTACAACTCTGATGTACATCAAGAGCAGGCTAGTTCTGTGCACTGAATGGGGGAGGGGTCTTGTGGAAAAAAATAGTAGTTTTCTTTTTGAGTGTTATTTCTAAAGGTTTTTTTCCCCTAAACCATGGAGGGTTGGGCTGGGGAAAAAAACCCAGAAATACCATAATGTGGCATCATATTGACCCTTATGTGGGTCATCAGCAGAGTTGGAATCTATAGGTGCACCTAACAGACCATTCCTGTTCTTGCTAACGGAGTAATTGATGACAGTGGTAATCATCGTTCCCTTTTAGACTGCCAGCTCCAATTCTAGTCTCCCTGCCACCAATCCCATTCCCAGTCTCCTTACCCAAACTGTACCATTATCCCTTTGTGGCTCCTCGTTGGTACTCTCTTTCACTCCCCAGCTTTCCTTTACCCCCATACTCACATTCCTTGACCTTGTTGGCTCCTTGTTGCCCTCCCTGGGCTTCTTATCCAATACCAGTGCCTTTCTTTCTCAGCCTGGCTCCTTGTCTTAGTCTTTTTTTCCAGCCTATCCCAGTTTTCCCCTTGCTCCATAGCTTCTTATCAGATTTGTCTCTCCTCACCATTTTTTTCTCTTTCCACTTGGTTTCCATGCCTAATCTCTCAGCCAGTCCCAGTTTCCATCTTCACCATCAGCCTCCAGTCCCTGCACCACTCCCTCCACCCCGTGTTTAGCCTGTCTACTATATTTGCTAGTGCGCCCCCCCACCCATCCCTCAGATCTGGCTCATGTTCCCTGTTTATTCAGTTCAGATGGCTTCCACTTTCTTACTGAGTGTTGTCATGGGCACAGGGTGGGTGTTCCAAACCTGTTCTGCCCAGAGACTACACACCTGTTCAGCCACTTCTTCTGAGGCCCTGCCCTCTCTGAGCCTTTTCCCACCCCCATTTTGTCTCTTTGCTAATGGCTCTGTCTTCCCATCCCTTGCTGCTCTGTGCCCTGCCCCAAAGTGCCACCTGCCAGCCAACAAACAGCTGATCGGTGGCCTCTCCGATTTTTTCCATAGGTGCTAGAGCCTCCAAACATCCATAGAGTCAGTGCTAATGACCATGGGGGGTACCAAGAAAACAGGAAAGAAAATATCCCTATTCTCAATTCTGATATCTGGACATACCATGGCCTGGAGTAGCAGGGACCTGGAATTGCACAGGACATCCTGATCTTTCCTAGGCTGGATTATGCTCATTGTGTGTAGAATCTTTGAGGAATGAAACTCTGAATCTCTAGCAAATCTCTAAGCAGGTGTGAATTGTGATTTTCTAACCCCCCCCCCAAAAAAGGCTTATAACTTTGGGAAATTTGGGTACATTTTCACAGGGATAGCAAAAGGCATGTCTCTGACACAATGGCCACTCCTTGCCATATTTCAAGTCCCTTTTGCAAAGCATGAGGGTGGCAGAGCTTTTCAAATAGTTATCAGAATTTTTTTAACATGCTCAAAATTTTCCAGAAAAAAAATCCAGTCTGAGACAGGTATCTAGCTTGAAAAATATTGGCCTAACGGTTAAAGTTTGGCAAAGTTTTAAGCAAATGAAAACAGGGACTTAAAATGAGAAGTGTCAGGTAACTTTAATAATAGGCAGTGCTATGAAGCCCATCTGCTATGTGTATGTGTATTATGTGTATATAAATGTGTGTGTTTTTGTGTCAATATATGGATATATGTACTTGCTTTTATGGAATACATGGTCATGTTGTAGGCAGATAATCGTGGTATAAACATGGGATGACTGTACTATTCATAAGTGGCAATGAACAAACAAATGACAGTACTAAAATTTGTTATACCACACCACTAAGTATCTTGTTCATATCAAATATATTACAGAGAAAGTTTTGGTAAGTATTTTTTAAAAATCACTAGCTGTTGTACCAGTCTTCTAAAGAAACTCCACGATCATTGGTTACCTGTGTTTACACTCCACTGTGAATGAACAGCACAATATCAGTTTTAATAACTAAACAGGATAACCTTTTGTCCTTGAAAACTAGGCAAATTCCTGTTTTCAGAACGTGTCCCTTTTTGTGTGTTGTCCTACTTTTTGTAAACCCCAATAGACTGGCTGCCTGAAAAAGATGTCAGCTAGCAGCGTTCAGCCTCAAGGGCAAACCTCAGGTCTGTCATACAAAAACGTCACTAAGCTCTACTCTATGAAGTCTCACAATGAGCATCCTCCTTCTTAAGCCAACTCCCTGCACACAGTCAAATCCTTGTGAAGTCTGAGACTCTTTAGGCACTGCTGCAAGTAGTGTACTTAAAAGCATACAGCTATACTGTAGATCCCTATTAAACTTAGAAAGGGACTGGTGTCTGCTGCTTCTCATTTCCCCACAATCCCAGATGAGCATTGCATTGTAACAGGATTGCATTGCTCTGTGGCTGCATCAATAATTTCTCATTACTCAGACATCCAGAACATCTATTCATTCAATAATTCAAATGATGCTACGCTGTGCAGGAAAGCATAAAATCTAAGATGAAATAGAATGCAGACTGAAATTACAAAGATGTCTGGAGTCTACAGGAATAAAATACAGGACTCATAGCAAAATACCTTCCTCTGCAAAGGGAATTGTGTAGCAGCCATGATAATTTGGGGCATCTGTGTATGTATAACTTATGAATTCTGGTGGATGTTATGACATTGCTGTGTTTTTTCAATGTCAGAATATGTGAGAATCCACCATTTGTGGAGAAGGGCTATATAATATGTATCTGCCACACTAGATAAAATGGTTTGCCTTTAGACCTCAAATAGTTACCTGTTGAGGTGGAAACATTTTGGGAAAGTGGGTAGGCTGAAGCTGAGAGAAGCTTGTTCCTTCAGCTGCTCTATGGGGGTTGGAGATAAAAAATTCCTAGCAGCAGAACAAAGAAATCACCTGTTGGTTATGGGACATGCAAACCTGGGGGACTTTCAGAGCTAGAGAGAGATTGCTGTGGGCATGAGAGAGGGGCATGCTTTCATAGCAAAGGGCTCTACTTAATTGCAGGACTGACCAAGGTGAAAGGAAGAAGCTAAGTTGGAGCAGAGGGAGAGAGAGATTCCAGGATTCTGAAGAGAAGCCATTTGCAGGAGAGGATACCTGAACTTTTCAGAGGACTCTTACCTAAGCCCAAAGAATTCTCTAGAGTAGTGAGGAAACTGAGGCAGGGACATCCATATAGGCGTGTTTATTATTTTGTTCACACCTGTGTATTTCATGTGTAATGAAGTATAACGTAACTTGCTTTAGAATCCTGTGCAAAGTCTATTGGTGTTTGCTTTTGTCTATCTTGTGTCTGAAGAGTTAAATTGTGAACCCCAGAGTTCCCACAAGGTGGAACACTGGGAAAAGTTGTGCAGAACACAGTGTTTCAGCTCTCAGGAAAGGAGGGGGAGGCTGATAAAGGATCTGAACTCCTAGAGTACCCCGCGGGCTAGTGCCGTGGCTCTATTCAGACTCAGGCAGCTTAAAAAGCACACGTGGCGCATTCAGGTAGGCTTCATGCACACAGCAGCTTGGTGAGTCTCCATCCACAATGAGCTCTGCCAGGACTGTGAGCATGTGATAGCAGACTTGCATGCAATCCGGGGGAAATAAAGGTAAGTTACCCCATGATCATTGCATCACAAGGGAGTCTAGAGATTACAAATAGAAGAAGAAAATGATAAAGAATGAAAAAGCAGAGAGATTCTGAATCTTTTTATTTTTATTATAGTATGCCAAAGTCCTGTGTGCCAATATTCTACCGTATTTTGGACAACAATTGAGCAAAAAATCTATTGATGATTGGAAATGAAGTGTTCATAAACATGCATTAATAACATTAAGTAATTTTCACTTAGATTGATGTGCTTGTGGATATTAATATTTAAGTAAATGGTCAGAACTAGAATTTGAGAGAGAATTTTTTTGAGGTAGATGTTAATGATGTGTCTAGAGTTCTTACACTTACACTTAATTTAAAGCTGGGTTAAAAGGGCAGTAGTATGTAAATTACTATAATAAAGACTTCCTTAATTGAACAGACTAGAAAATTATTGCATAAAATAGTTTTTTTCCTTTCAGTTTTCAGAAAATAGCATGATCTTTCACGGTTTATTTTTCTGCTTACAACTGTCCAAAAATGTTTGCTGATGACTTATCCCTTTCTTTTGAGGTATAGTATTGTTAACAGCATCAACACAGTCCCTACAACTTTGAGGCAGAGAGGTATCTTTTTATTAATATTTTCAGCCTCTCTGTAGTGTAACTTGTAATACACACCAGACAGAAAGAAAACATATAAAAAAACCCCCAAACATTCTTGAGCAAGTCTTGGTATAGACCTGTGAGGAGCAATCTAAGTTAGTGAGTGGGCCGTATGAGCGGCCCTCTTTCATCTCTGTGGGCAACAAAATTGTCATAACCAAGATAGTCTCCTGAGATAGGGTAGTTTTGCTAACTGTGCTTGTGTACCCAGAATTTGTGGGGTGTGTTGATTGAACTGTAGCAGCATTTTTATTGGATGCAAAGGGAGTTTACAGCTCTCACTATGTTGTGTGCAATAAGCATACACCTTACTTCATATGCTCTTGCTTTAAGTGCATATTACTTTTGTAATATCTGTAGGAAAAAAAACTATGCAGATGAAAACCAGCAGAATCTGGCAACCCTCTGCATGGGCAATGGTAACAAAATGTCTTGTGGGCCACACATAAAACCCCAATAGGCCACATGCAGCCCTCAGGTGGAAGGTTGCTCACTGATATAGACTATAAATAAAAGATGTACAGAATACTCATTATCATGGTGGATACAAGCTGGAACCTAATATAGTCACCCAAAATTGTGAGCTTGAGTTCACAGCCTGAGAAAAGAATAAGTGTTTGCATGGCTCTGTTCGACTAACTGTTATGATATCATTTAAGGTGAAATTTTCAGATCTGATCTTTTTGTTTTGAATTACCCTGGATTAATATAAGTGCAGTGGTGTGAGCTATCTTGACCCACTTTTGCCATTACATACATGGCTTTAAGTCCTATCCACTGCTGGTGGCATGGCTTTCGTTAGCACTTCCTGATCCCCACAGAACTCTTTCATATTTATGCTGGCATAAGCCTTTGGTGAAACCACCCATGAACTTTTAAGTTTCACATAGCTGATATTCAGTAGCCTGACAGAAACATTGATAAAGTAATTGTTACTTTAGGTGACAGTCATTCTTTTAAAGTGTTGCCAATGCTAGAGAAACTCCAGTGAGTACAAATGCTTTCAGGATTAGTGATGTAAAAATAAATAAAAATATTAATGGTATAAACAATAAAAATTCTTTCAGTTACTCAGTTAACCGTGGGTCTCGATTGCTGGTTGCCAGCCCTACGGGGCTGCATAATTGTTTTTTTTTATTCCTTATAAATTGGAATTCGAATGCACCAGAGCCAAAGCTTTTTTCAAATTATATATCATCATGTTTTGCCATGCACTAGGAACACTGCTGCCAACAGAGTGCTGCTGCAGGGGGAGGGGGACAGACTGATATGCTCCTTTGACATTCCTCAGCATGTCATCCACTCCCGGCAGCTGAGGCAGCTGTGGGGGGAACTCCTCAAAAGGGATCTTGCGCAAAAAGGGTTTTTTTGTGCAAAAAAGCGCCATCTACACAGCACTTTTTTACACAAAAACCTCTTCCACAAAAAGGATCGGAATAGAATACGCAAATGAGATCATGAAATATGCAAATGAGCACTCTATTTGCATTTCCTTTTCTGAAAAAAGTTCGTAGTGTAGCCGTAGCTTAAGAGTAGAGAAGTTGATCTATTTTTAATACTGCTTTTCTGTTTATTTCAAATTTTTTATATAATGCCTATACATTTAATATCTAAGTATTGATTTTATTCCTTAAAACATGCTCTACTGGGGTTAAAAAATGTTATTATTCCTGGTTAGGGAAGAAATTAGGTATCTTAATCTATTAATTAAGAAATTAGGTATCATACTATTAATCATTCACCCCAAATGCCTCTTGGATTTGGGATGAAATATCTTCATGTTTTATTAACTTTGGACATTATGAAAATGTGTGTGTTGAACTAACATGACTGAAACTTAAGAATAAACAACTAGTGCATAGAACTTACAAATTGATACGTATTGATATTTCTTTTAAAAACATCAAAACTATAAAATCACACTGGATCAGTGGAATACTGTGATAATACCAATACAAATGGTGTGCTGAAGACTAATGGGAAGAATCCATAGAGGCAGTCAGGGCCCTCCCTAAGAAAACACAGGGTCTTTGACAGTCCCCTTCTTGCACCCGGGCCCTTCCCTACCTCTTCCTGCCCTTGCTCCACCCCACTCCACCCCTTACCCAAGCCCCACCCTGCTGTGCCCCATCCTGCCTTTTCCCATCCCTGCCCCGCTCCACCCCGATCTCATTGCACTCTTCCCCCATAACTCCTTCCTTGAGCGACATGACATGGGAGATTATTGGGGGGCTTGGTGCTGTCAGCAGGGGTTGTTCCCCCAGCATTGACTATAGCAGCAGGAAAAGAGCGACCTGGTCCTAGTCTGCTCCACTCCCTCTAGCCCAGCGCCAATCCACATCACGATGGTGAAGTGGAGTGACCTGTCTGGAGGGTGGCAAAGTGGAGCAGGCTGGGGGTGGGTTGCTCCACTTCCTGCAGCTCCTGTCTCCACTGGTAAGTATGAGGGGAGGCTCGGCCCTTTCAGCTGACACCAGCCCTTCCCCCACCAGTTATCTCCTAGGTGCTCTGGGAACCAAAAGCGCTGGGCCTACTGTGGCTGCCCTGAACGATCCAATGGATGGGATGGCTCTAGATGCAACACTATAAACTGCAAATGCTACCACTGCAAATAGCAGTAATATCCAGAGACACACGATTGCTTCAAGCAGCATTCATTTGTGATGTGAAAATGTGGGGAAAAAAAGGTGGTAGAAGAGCTTATGAGTACTGTACAGTAGAACTTCTGAGTTACAAACTGCTTAGGGAAAGAGGTTGTTCGTAACTCTGAATAAAACATTATGATTGTTCTTTTAAAAGTTTACAGCTGAACATTAATTTAATACAGCTTTGAAAGTTTACTGTGCAGAAGAAAAATGCTGCTTTCCCTTTATTTTTTTCAGTAGTTGACATGTAACATATGTAACCCTACTGCCAGGTAGCACTGACAGCAGCCAGGGCTGGGTTCAATATCGAGGCTAGGGGTTCCTTTTCATCCCACACAGAACTGGCTCGTGCCCCCACCCAGTAATTTGGGAAATTCACACACACCCCTGGGCGCCTCTGAGAGGCAATGCTTCCCCACTCACAAGCACAGAGTCTGAGTGTAGAAAAGAAACTTTTAATGAAAGATGTAGAGAAGTAATGTGGCATTAACTTGGGAAAACACACAGAGTTCATAACCAAACCACGAGTAAACATCCTAGCTCAAGTAGGTTGGGCAATGTCCTTTTCCTCTCAGGATCACAAATCCAGCAATATAACCGTCACATTCACATGCCCAACCCTTCTCTGTACCCCACTCACAGCTGCTGCCCTTGGTCAGAGCAGACCAGAGCTCAGAGGTGATTTGCAGAGCTCACCTCCCATCCTGAAGGGGGAGGGGGAGTAGGAGGCATCTCACCCATTCAGCTGGTCACTTGCCATTCACTGCTCACTGCTCTCTGGCACCACTTTGCTGGCCTCCTGCTGGCTGCTTGCTGGGCACTTGCCACTGCTCCTGCCGGCTGCCTGCCGGCCACTTGCTCCTGCCAGCAACTCCCACCGGACACTGTTCCTTGTGATGGATATGGATCTGGGCCAAACGTAGTGATTTCAGCTCTTGTGATTACAGCTTCTCAGTGATTTCAGCTCTTGGCCCATAGTGCAGGACAGCAGAAAGATTCCAACATCCGCTGAAATAACATTTTAAAATAATAAAGGGACTCCTTATGGAGTTCGTTTTAGTTTATATCATTAGAAACAGGGTGGGAGGGAGGGAAGAGTACATAGTACTCTACTGTATTTGCTTTTCCCCCATATATCTGTGCTGTTGCCTGACACTGTACTTCCAGGGTATGTCTGGACTACGATGCCTCTGCCGACCGAGGCATGTAAATTAGACATACCGACATAGTCAATGAAGCAGGGGTTTAAATATCCCCTGCTTCATTAGAATAAAAATGGCCGCTGCCATTTTTGTGCCAGCTCAGCTGTTCGTTGGCACGAAGTGGCAGTCAAGACGGGGATCGGTCGGCAAGGAAAGCCTTTGCTGACCGATCTTGTAAACCTTGTTGCATGAGGCATAAGGGATTGGTCGGCAAAGGCTTTCCTTGCCGACCGAACCCCGTCTTGACTGCCGCTTCGTGCCGACAAACAGCTAAGCCGGCACAACGTGGCGGCCATTTTTATTCTAATGAAGCGGGGGATATGTAAATCCCTGCTTCATTGACTATGTCGGTATGTCTAATTTACATGCCTCCATCGGCAGAGGCATGTAGTCTAGACATGCCCCCAGTTACAAATGAGGTGTGTTGCTGACTGGTCAGTTCCAAACTTCATTGTTTGTAATTGTGAGATTCTATCCAAAAGCTTGGATCCTCTGATCCTGGTATACAAGTGCAATTCTATAATTCCCTTTTGATAGTTCCTTGTAGAAGGGCCTTTTTGTTCCAGAATCTGAAGTGGATCATTAAAGAGACACTGTCAATTTAAAATAACACTTCTGTCTGAAAATATTTTATTCATTATTACAGTAACACCTAACTGTAGCTGAAATAAAATAGATAAGGCAGACAATTTTCTTGAAATCTGGTAGTTAATGCTGAAATTGTATTAGATAAATGTAAAGCATTCTATAGCTACTGTACTGGGAATTTCTCTGTTTTAGCAGTTTGTATATCTCAAGTAATGCGAAATGAACTCTCATTATTTCCACTGTGTAACTATTTTGTTTTAACAGTTTAAATTAAAATAGTCAGGTCAAAGTTTACATGAAAACATGTCTCTTCTAAAAGTCAGGAATATAAACATAATTGCTATAACATTTACAAAACTGTAGGCACCACATTACCACGTGTAACTAATACAGTTGAAGACTTAAAATCAGTCTGTTTAAACTTTCTGCTGTATAACAATATTTCTTTTTGATTTTGAAAGATACAATAGGTCACAATAGAAACACATGTTTCATTTCAAAAATTTAAAAGCAAAGCCAAGGACATATACACACTCTGTCCGGAAACTGTACTTTTATATTTACTTTTGGCTAGGAACTGACATTGTTTTTCTTGCTTTAGATGTTCCAACACATGCCTAGTGAGTGTACTTTTTTGTGCGTTTTGAGGGAGAAGGAAACATTTTAAAAAAAGTATTAGATTTCAGTTAGCGCCAACCAACCAACCTAACAATGGAGGTGCTAATAGTTCTTATCAGCCTCTTGTAACTATTTGAACTATCTATTTACTGTCTCTCTTTTTTTCTCCCCTCCTTTCTTCTCTTTTTTTCTCTTATTTCCTTCTCCCCCTCCCCCCTTCCCCTATTTATTCTTGGATCTGGACTTCTAATACTCCTGTCATCTGAAGAAGTGAGTTGTGCCCACAAAAGCTCATGATTCCATCTACATGTTTTGTTAGTCTTTAAGGTGCTACTAGATTATTTGTTGTTTTTTAAGTTTTTCCAGTTACAGATTAACTCAGCTACCCCTCTGAAGCTTAGTTTATCAAAGTCATTAGATTCCATATTGCTCCATAATGCATTTTACCATTTGTATGAAAATACTTACGACAGGGTGTGATCACAGAAGTCCCCTTGGGGTTGTTGCCCCATGTGCTGATCACGCCACTGATGCCTGCTTTCTTGCTCTCTGGGGCTCCCTATCACTCTGTCCTCCTGGGCCAAATGCTTTGGTCTCCCGCAGACAAATCGTGGGGTTTGAGTTACTTCCCCCCTGCAGAGCAATGCAAACAATGAGCCACTTCAGCTCTGTGAGGATGCAGTTTTAAGGGCTCAGCACACAGGAAACCAATCCTCAAGTGGGAGCAAAAACCCCGAAATAAATCTGTCTTTCTCTGTGTAAACGTTTTGCACGGGGAATGCTCATAAGGATGTCTGCCTTCTTTATCAATGAAAGAGAGATATGAACAGTGGTTGCTTCCCCCAGGTAACAGTTCTTTACACTGGACCTAATAGTAAACAAAAGTGTTTTTATTGAGTACAAAAAGTAGGATTTAAGTGGTTGCAAGTGAAAACAGACAGATCAAAGTAAGTTACTAAATTAAAATTAGTAGAAAATGTATAGCTAGTTCTAATTTACTAAGAAACTTCTTACATACAATTTTTTACCCTAAACAGCTGTTCTTATTTCAGGTATAAGCTTCAAATCAGAGTCAAAATCTTTTACTTTAACTTGGGTCTCCAGCTCTTCAAAGTCCTTTTGTACTCTCTTCGGGTATATCTACACTACAGTGTTATTTTGAAATATCTTATTTCGAAATAGTTAATTTGAAATAAGTTATTTCGAAATAATGTGTCTACACACAAAATGCATTTCGAAATAGCGTTTTGCTATTTTGAAATAGCACGTCCACACTGAGTGGACTCTGAATCGCATTTAAGACTGGCTGGAACCAGGTCCGGCAGGGCATCAGGTCAGGAGTTACTTTGTGTGGCTGCTGCCTGAGGCTATCTGAGGCCTGTGCTTAAAGGAACCCCCCTGGACAGCTGGTTCTCAGCTTTCCCTGCTTTCTTGCCTACCTCGATGAGGGACAGCAAAGCATTTTGTCTCTGCGTGCTATGGTTGCCCTCACTCGGGACACCACAGCACTCTGCAACATGGAGCCAGCGCTGCCCCTGGGCACTCTGGTGCTTCTCGTGGACGCATTGCTGCGAGCCTGGCTGCACTTTCTGTAGGCTGCCATCCAGGAGGTCCATTGGGGGGCTGTCAGTATCCAGGAAGCGCTGCGGGAGAGCTTCCACCCTGAGGAGCACTAAGAGCCTCCCTAGTCTGCCCCACGGGGGGCTTGTGCCTCATTCCTCCCTCACGTCCTTCCACTTACTCCTCCCTAATCCCCCTTCCTGATGTCAAATAAAATACATGGATTTTCATGAGCACAAACTCTCTTTATTTAACAAAACGGGGGGATTCGCATGTGCTCCTGCATTCACATGTGGCCTTTGGTAGCCAGGCTGGCAGCTATCCTGCCATAGACGGCCATGTTCCTCCGTCTAGTGCGGAGATCATGGACGTTGGGGGCATCCCCCCCAAACCTGAATAAAGTCCATGATCTCCACCCTGGACCAGGAAGGTGCCCACCTTCTCCGGGCCCTGGCAAGCTCCTGGGAGCTGGCAGGCTGCTCCGGGGGAGCAGTGAGGGCTGGCTGCCAGTGGCTTGCTGGCTCATGTTTTGGCGACACTGGGTCAGGGGCAGTGACTGCTGGCTCTGGGCTAGCAGGCTTGGAGCGGGCACAAGCACTGTGACCAGAGTCAACCCCTTTAAGGGCTCCAGGGAGGGGGGAGGGAGAGGAGTGTTCTTGGTTGAGGCTGGAGTGGCCACCAGGGCACCCTGGGAAGGCTGGAGGGCTCCTATTTTGATATAAGTGTCTACACAGCATTTATTTCGAAATAGCTATTTTGAATTTGGTGTTATTCCTTGTGGAATGAGGTTTACCAAATTTGAAATAAGTGCTCTGCTATTTCGAATAAATTTCGAAATAGCGGTTTGGCTGTGTAGACGCTAGTAAAGTTATTTCGAAATAACAGCTGTTATTTTGAAATAATTTTGCTGTGTAGACATACCTTTAGGGTGTACCAGGCAGATTTAAAAGCTGGCTGAAGACAAAAGGAGATTGTTTCCCATTGCTTAAACAGACTTTCCCCCAGGTTGGGAACCTTTGGTCTGGCATCACCTCCTCCACCCATGGAAAAACACCAGGTTCAAAATAGGGATGTAAGACACTAGTCGACTAGTTGAATATCCGATAAACAGAAGCTTATTGGATAGTCAACAGATATGTCTATACTGCATTCCTCTTTCGAGAGAGGAATGCAAATGCAGCCGAGCGAAATTGCAAATGAAACGCGGATTTGAATTTCCTGCGCTTCATTTGCATAATGGCGTCTGGGCACTTTTTCGACATACCCTATTTCATTTTTTAAGGAGTAAGGGTTATTTCGAAAGAAGGTTTTATTCTCGAAATAACCCCATCTAGACTGCGTTTGTTCTTTCGAAATAGGGTATGTCGAAAAGGCGCCCGGATGCCATTATGCTAATGAAGCGCGGGAAATTCAAATCCGCGCTTCATTTGCAATTTCGCTCGGCTGCATTTGCATTCCTCTCTTGAAAGAGGAATGCAGTGTAGACATACCCAACTAGTAATACGATTAGTCGCTTCCCCCCTCTTGCTGCCTGAATCAGAGAGAGGCAGCAAAGAGGAGGGAGCAGGAGCCCGTATTGGGAGCCCTACTATCTTTTATTGGATCAACTTCTTCTGGTGAGAAAAACAAGCTTTCGAGCCACACAAAGCTTTTTATAAGTCTGGAATTGAAGAAGAGCTCTGTGTGGCTCACAAGTTTGTCTCTTGCACCAACAAAAGTGATTCAATATATAATATTATCTCAGCCATCTTGTCACTCTACATCAGTGATTCCCAACGTTTTTCCCATGGAGGAACCCCTAAAATAATTTTTCATATCCCGAGGAACCCCCACCCATGAAAACGTTTGCTTGGCCAGAAAAAGTTGACAGCGGGGAGCGCAATTCAATTACTGCTAAATTATTGTCAAGAACATTTATTTGTAAAGAGCTGTTATATATATATGCCAGCTTACACTGTAAGAAAAAAAAATTTATTTATTTATTCCACAATTTCTCGCGGAACCCCTGACAATGGTCTGCGGAACCCCAGGGTTCCACGGAACCCTGGTTGGGAAACATTGCTCTACATTAAAGATCGTGAGATGCTCAGATGCTACAGGAATCAGGTCATATAAACATTTTATAGATAGAGGCTTCTGTTTGTTTGTAACATCTCTATAATAAGTAATGCAGTCAATCTCCTGTTGATGGTAGACTTTTGTGGAAAATTTCTCACTATTGCACTCATCCTGGCCAAATATAGCTGGAAGATACGCTAATAGGCACTGCTTCTATCTTGGTATCCAGAAGAATCAGAATATTCAGTGAGAATTGTGAAAAGTTTGTGAACCTATGTAGCAAAATCTGGGCGAACATCCTCAACTGGGGGAGCTGATTTAGCTTCATTTCTTTCAGTTATCTTTCCACAACATTTACTTCAGCCAACATTTAAAAAACTACTTGCTAGTGGTTTTAGGGGGTCTAACTTAAGACAATTTAAAGCAGCCCAGTTTTTAGAAAGAGCCAATCAGCCAACCTCAGAAAATCATGCTCCTTTCGCCGATATCAGACTGGGCACCCAAAATTGAAAATCTTGGCCAACAGAATTACTTAGATTAAATCTGAACCAGCTCATCCTTATCCAGTTCTTGATCCTTGCAGAGCCATAACAAGGTTGGCAACCATATCATTAGGTTCTGATGGAACAGATGTAGAATTGTCTTATCTACACATCGGAGATGCTGCATGCTGTATTTGCCATTGTATTTTCTGGTTATATTCTCTTTGAATAGAAAAGAGAATACATGGTTAATAATGAAAACTAATTTCTGTCCATGTTGCCATAATAATTAGGAATATTTATTAACTATATGCTCTATTGCTCACATATTATGCTGAGGCTCCACTTGAAAATTATTTATACAGTACATAGAAAAGGGTTAATACATTATTATTCTCTGTGTCTAGAATGCCTAGCACAATGGGGCCCTGATCCATGACTTAGGGCACTCTATGCTGCTAGAATACAAATGATAGATGTATATTAAATGGTTAATCATGTTAGAGTCCAACAGGTCAATAGCTTGTTTCTAACATCCATAACATAACATATACCTGTAATACACATACTTGTAATATCTATTAATTTAACCCTTTGGAAATGCACCCTTGATATAAAGGCCGTTCTCTCTATCATGAAGGAATATTGCTTAGTTCAGCAACAAATAAGCTTTCGATTGCTGTTTAATTCTATTCAGGAGACAAAAATCCCTGTCAAGCTCAAGTATGGAATATAATGTTTGTTTCTACCACCCTCCAGTCTGCCATTTATGAACAGAAACTAAACATGAAAGATATTTTCAAATGGATTCCCTTAATTAAGCATGCTCAGGGAGTCAGCTCAGTAGTGGGTCTTTACATCTGCTTGATAGAAATCCCATTACTGGGGAACCACACAGTGTTTGGCAAAATAGTGCTGCAATAGCTTTAGCAGATTCCTAATACAGTGTATTCTGAAAACATAGGCAGCAGCCACCTGAAATTTATCAACTGTACAGTCATAGCCTAGACTGTTCTTTTAAAGGGACACTGACTATTAAATTTGATTTAAAATTTAAATTCTATGAAATCAAGCTTTTGTAAAACAAAAGTTCAATAGAAATGTGTTCACAATTATAGAAGTGCGTTCACTATTTAAACATATAGAGCAAGCAGTTGTTTTTAAGCAAATAAACATTCCCCTGATTTGATTGAAGCCCAAACTTTCCCAAGCTAGGAACCTAAAAGTGAAACTGTCTTCAGTAATTCTTCTTGTCCACCAATGTTCCCTCTATTATTTGCCATCCATGAGTGGAGTGAGTTTTGACATGTGCATTTGTGCGGATGTGTGCCACTTTGGCACTCACCAGTTACTAACAAATAACTTAGAAAAAATATTTTAAAAATGTTATGGAAGAAAGAATACTAAAACAAGGGATAATTAACAAGGTGCATGACTTTAAATGTTCTTTTAATATGAAATCAAATAAGAAAATTAATACTGCAACATTTTCAGTAGTCATTTGGTATCTTATATGTATCTGTTCTTTTGAGGCATAAAACAAAATTGTTCATTTTCTTGACGTACCAAATACAAATTTTATCATTAGTATAAATGAAATGAAATAGCTGTTACACTTTATGTTTGAAATTAAAAATGATGTCTCTTGGCTTGACACACATGAAAAAAGCTTGATCAACTTTATATATGCAGAAATGTGTATATAAACTCTCTTTTGTTGTGACTTGTGAAACATGAAATTAAACATTTTGTTTTGACACAAGAAAGTATTTCATTTATTTTCTTTATTTAGGAGACCACTAATCACTGTTACTTGAATGACACCTATAGCCACTAGTTGACACTACCAGGGTAGAAAATGAGGCAGTCACTTGCTGTTGGTCATGATGAAACTTTTCTCTTCTGCCTTTACAATTCTTCCATTGTCAAGGTTTACTTCACCACTTGCGGTGTGAAATCTGATCCTCATTAGCATATCAGTCTGTTTTGTGATTAAGTTTTGATATTATTCATAAGACTAAAGCCACACTCACAATCAGCACTGGAAGCTTGAAATGTTGCACGTATATCCACCAGTTGTGAAACTACACTTGTATTGTTCTGCATTCTGTAGAGTGAAAGTCACCATTTCCTGGAAATTTGTCATCATCTTTGGTTCTTGTTTCTCTGCAGTTATGTATTTATAATCATTAAACAGGTTCACAATTAATTCCTTCTCCTCCATGATCTTTTGGGCAGATGACTTCACTTGAATAAGGTCCAACATTTTTCTGAATTTGTCAGCTATCTTGCTAATGTTTTCAGTGCCAAATTCATACCTGACTTGATGTGATGAAAGTGAGACAAAGTCAAAAGCTGCCCATTTATTTAGTTCATTTTCTGGAAACCCCTTATTCAGATGATTACACAGTAGGGAAATTAAACTTAGAATAGATTCACTGCTGAATTGTTCATCTGTTGTATTTGATGCAATTGGATTTTTCACATTGTTGCTCCAAGAGATTGTTTCTCTGAGATACTGCCCTCTCATCTCGCAGATCTGGGCCCCTTCTAACTGTACAGCTTCAATTGTTGTTTAAGAGCTCTTTTGAAAGCATTTGGTCAGTTCTGTTAATTCATGTAAGACATCATTTAATACAGCTAAAATGATGTGGTAATTAGTATTAGAGAGCTTATTCAGGAAGTATTTTGCTAGTGGGTCATTATTTTCTGAGATTTCCAGTTCAAAATATTTAAGAAGGAACTTATAATTACGAATCAAAGCACTTACCGTGAAATGTCTAGACAGCCATTTCACTTCAAGGTTTAAACGATTTAGTCTCATTTTCTGTGACATTTGCTATTTCCTCAAATTGTCCTTTTTGGACTGAGGATCTGCAAAAGACTATGGCTATATCTACACTGCAGGCTTCTTGTGCAAGAACGCATCCACACTGCCATGTGCTTTTGCGCAAGAGATGTGCTTTTGCGCAAAAGCGTCTATGGCAGTGTGGAAGCTCTCTTGTGCAAGAAAGCTCTGATGACCATTTTAGTCATTGGGGTTTCTTGCGCAAGAAACTCCTGTTGCCCGTCCACACATGCTTTTTTGTGCAAGAGCTCTTGCGCAAAAAGGCTTATTCCTCGTGGGGAGAGGAATAACTCTTGCGCAAAAAGCCCTGTGTTCTTACGCTTTACTGTACTTTTTTTTGCGCAAGAACGGGCTTGTAGTGCAGACGCTCTGCAAGTTTTTGCACAAAAACAGCTGTGTAGATGTAGCCTATATGAATGATCTTCAAAAGTGTCTCTATTGTCTTCATCATTGGCACTTGGCTTCACGCATCAACTAAACCCAGGTCTTCTTGATGGGCCACACAGGGTACATCTAAACTACACCCCTCTGTTGGCAGAGCGATGTAAATTAGACGTATCGAAAGTGCAAATGAAGCCGGGATTTAAATATCCCGTGCTTCATTTGCATAATGGCAGCCGCCGCTTTTTTTCGAAACGGGACATTTCTAGTACAGGATCTTTTGAAATGGGGCATTTCTGCTGAAAATGCCCCATCTAAACTGCTGGGTTTTTTCGAAAAGCCCCGTTTCGAAAAAAAGCGGCGACCACCATTATGCAAATGAAGCGCGGGTCATTTAAATCCCGGCTTCATTTGCACTTTCGATACGTCTAATTTACATCCCTCTGCTGACGGGGGTGTAGTTTAGACACACCCACAGTGTTGTTCTTTTAAATGTGGAATGCACTGCTCGAGTTGTGTGGCAACACCCTTGTTTTTCCCTAGCATGACTGAAGCACCATCTGAAGTGAACATCACCGTTTTCATCATGTCCAGCTTATTCAGAGTGTAAAAGTCTTTGATAGCAGCTGTATTGGCATGTGCAATTATTACATTATCTGCTTATAGAAAAGGGTAACAGAAATATCTGTGCTTTCGTCAATAAGTGTATGATAGGAAGACAGGCTGTGCTGAAGTGGGGATTGCGTTCACTCTATTTGCTTGTTATGTCATATGTGATTCCTACTGTCCTGTGCTGCTGTGTTTTAACTGTGTATGTGCCTCAGTTTCCCTGAGCACTGCACCCGTGCCCAGTTGGGGATGGGAGTTTTGGGTGTGACTCTCACGGAGGGGAATCTGTCCCAGGCTGCCCAGCTCAGCACATACACAATGGCCCAGGCTGTCTTGTAACTCGAGCCTAGATGGGAGATGCAATCAGGTGACACCTTTTGCCCAGGAAACTGGACAAAGGAGGAGGCGGGGTTGCCTGTAGGGCTGGGTCCAGATCCTGAGTGGGTAAGTTAGTCTCAGTTGGTTTAGGATCCAGGGAGTCTAGCTGGCTTGGGGGACAAGGAAGGGACCCAGATCACTCGTTCTGGGTCCCCCAACCCTAAAATGGATTGACTAACTGTTCCTGGTTCCTGTGTTAACAACAAGACTATGCTATGCTGTATCCCTGTGAACCAATAAACCTTCTGTTCTACCTGCTGGCTGAGAGTCACAGATGGGAGTGCAGGGCCCGGTGGTTCCCCAAACTCCGTGACACAGGCAAACAGCCTACGTGATTTCTGCATGGGCAACATTGTTGATTGAACTCAGAAGCATAGTTTTTGCTATACCAGCTCACTGGTACATGATGATATTTTGTTATGTGATTATTTATATTTTGCACAGTGTTCATGGAGCTGTTTGTTTGTACTGGAAGCAGAACATTATCTATGAGAATTTTTATTTCTTCTGGCTTTGAATGTTGTTTTTCCTTCAGTTCCAGTCTCTTCTGTTTCTCATTAGTGGTTTCTAATAGAATACTTCACAAGTCAAATCCCAGTGGATGAGTATTTCTGCTTCTAAGAATAAGGACAGCAGCTTCATGACATTTGCTTGATAAATGCCTCTTCTTGTAGTTCAACTTCCATCCACCTTCCAATTTCTTGCCTATAGAGAATGCACTGGATATTCTAGCTTGAGTACAAATTTTGCAGCTCAAGCCCACATCAGGACTGTACTGGACTATTTCCCTCATTTGTACACAGATATTGCCTCTAGATTGTTGAGGTTCTGTTTCAACTATTTCATTCAGCCATTCTCCTTTGAGCGTGAGGCAGCATTTCTTCTTAGGATTTGCTTTTGTGTTGCTTGATGCCATTTGCCTGTGTTTACACATGACTGTAAAAAGGAGCAGAAGGAGGCCATGTAATATTATGTATCCTGCTTTTAAGAAAAAAATCATGGCATGCCTGAGGTATATACTGCTTTTATTAATAGGGTGTCTGCTCTTGTTGTCTTTGCCAGGAAAGTAGAGTTGAAGGCACAGTTTCTTGAGCTGACAAGGATTTAGGTTGGGCTATTGGGATATGTGTATTACATTATTTTCAGCTACTGGCTAAATGTAATTTAATGGGCTCATTTCTGAGCACTTTTTATGCTCATATTATCTAGGGAACAGCATTTTTTAATATTGCAGTTGTTTACATGTCTCAAATCTTTCATTCATCAAAGCTGGTGTGGGTCAGTTCTGGGGAAAGATTGAGGAATGAAATCCTTCTGCATATTTTTTTTATTTTATTTCTGCCCCTAAGCAGTGTCTCAGTAACATGGGTGGACAGCAAACTTCATCATTTTAGCACCAAGTGTCACGAGTTACCCCAAGTCGCCTCCCCTTCGGATGCCTTTCCTAGGGGATCGGGCTCCTGCCCGCAATTCGTGGCCCCACGCGGGACCAGCGTTCTCCCACTCCTGTATGGCTCAACAGGGGTGGGGTTTGGCTGCCGGTAGGGGGAAGGGGGTCCAGGCCCGCCCTCGCTCCGAACCCCAGCCCAGGGCCCTAAGGCGAGGTCATCCGACCTCGCTTAGCGAAGGGGGTCATGCCCCAAACCCTCCGCTCTCGGGTTCTGCGGCCCCGCCCTGGGCTACTTTTTCCCCCCAGTGCTTTGCCGCTTCTGGCTCACTGAGACGGGGCCCACCTTACCGGGTTCGTCCCCCACCTCGGGCCGGGTCCTCCGTCTCCTTGTTCCTCCCCCGGGAGCCTACCTGGCCCCCTTTTGAACTCCCCGCCGCCGAGTCTAGGCTCCGCCCCTCGCCGGCCTCCCCTGGGCGCCGCGCCCCCGCCCCTGGCGGGGGGGCGCTGGTGACGTCATCCGCCAGCGCCGGCTCGACCCGGTGCTGCCCACGGCCGCTTTTCCCCACCACATTCCAGCCGTGCGGCTCTAGTGAGCGTTCGCCCACGCCGTCCGGTCCCGCGGCATATTCCCTCCCCCCCTCCCCCCCCCGGATCCCAGGGGCCGCGCAAGTGCGGGGTGCGGCCGTGCCGGTCGCCACCCCGTCACACACCTCCCCCCTCAGATTCCCCCTCATACTTGCCACCCCTCCGATCTCTGGTTCGGGTATCCGGGATAAACTGTCAGCATTCGCATTAGCGGCACCAGGTCGGTGTTTTATTTCGAACTGATACGGTTGCAAACTCAGGTACCATCTTAATATTCTGGTGTTCGTATCCTTCATGTTGCGGATCCACTGTAGGGGTGCGTGGTCCGTCACCAGGGTAAACTTGTCACCTAGGAGGAAATATCGCAGTGCATCAATGGCCCATTTCAGGGCTAGGGCTTCTTTCTCAATTGTCACGTACCCTTTTTCCCTGGGGAAGAGTTTTCGACTCAGATATAATATAGGATGTTCTTCCCCGCCTTCTTCCTGGGCTAGTACGGCCCCCAGTCCTGTCTCGGAGGCATTGGTCTGCAAAATAAAGGGCTTCTTAAAGTCGGGTTGGGATAACACCGGGGCGCTCGTTAGCCTCTGTTTTAGTCTTCTAAAGGCCTCATCACATAGTTCTGTCCACCTCACCCTCTGGGGTTGTCCCTTGCATGTGAGGTCTGTGAGGGGAGCCGCTGGTGAGGAGAAATTTGCCACAAACCTCCTATAATACCCGGCCAACCCTAAAAATTGGCATACCTGTCTTTTTGTTGTGGGCCTGGGGTAGTCCCGTACGGCTTGTACCTTGTCAATGAGGGGTTTAAGTTGTCCTTGCCCCACTGTATACCCCAAGTATGACACTTCCAACTTTCCAAGTTGGCACTTTTTAGGGTTGGCTGTCAGTCCGGCCTGCTGCAACGCTTCCAGCACCGCTGCTACATGCCTAAGGTGCTGGTCCCATGTTCCACTGAAAATGACAATATCGTCTATGTAGGCTACTGTGTAATCTTGATGTTCCCTCAACACGCGATCCATCAGCCTCTGGAATGTAGCAGCTGCCCCATGTAACCCGAATGGCATTTTGGTAAACTGGTAGAGCCCAAACGGCGTAGCGAAGGCCGTTTTTGCCTGGGCTTCTGGGGATAGTGGGATTTGCCAGTATCCCTTCGTCAGGTCTATGGTCGATAGGTACGTGGCCCGTCCCAATTGGTTCAGCAGTTCATCTATGCGGGGCATGGGGTATGCGTCAAACCGGGAAATGGCGTTGACTTTCCGAAAGTCTATACAAAACCTCATCGACCCATCCGTCTTGGGTACCAGGACTATCGGGCTTCGCCATTCTCTGTGGGACTCTTCAATCACCCCCCATTCCTGCATTGCCCTCAGCTCCTGCTTCACCGTATCCCAGAGCTTACGGGGGAGGGGGCGAAGGTTGTCCCGTATTATTTTCCCTGGCTCTGTCGCGATGTTGTGACGGATCATCGTAGTCTGCCCAGGTCGACTGGTCAGCACCTGTTGGAATCGTTGTAAGACTTGCCCTAGCTGTTTTTTCTGGGCCTCGGACAACCCTTCCCCGATTTGGGCTTCCTCCAGCCCCACCTCGGGGCCTCCCCACGGTCCAAACTCTATGTCACCTATTCGGGGTTCGATCAAGAGGGCGTCCCGTGGGTTCCACTTTTTTAGTAGGTTTACATGATATATCTGAGTCTCCTTGCGGGCCCCATTTAGCAATATTTCATAATCTATGGGTCCTACCTTTCGCATCACCTTAAAGGGACCCTGCCACCAGGCCATTAGCTTCGACTCCCCCACCGGGAGTAACAATAGGACCTGGTCGCCGGGGGCGAACATCCGGACTCGGGCCCCTTGATCATACTGGGCCTGTTGCCCCTCCTGGGCCTTTTGGAGGTTGTCTCGTGCCCACTTCGCTAGGGAACCTAGGTTCCGGCGTAGCTTCTCCACGTACTGTGCCGCCCCGAGGGTGGGGGACACCTGGGACTCCCACCCCTCCTTCACCAGATCTAAAATCCCCCTGGGTCGCCTCCCATACAACAGTTCAAAGGGGGAATCCCCGAGGGAAGCTTGCGGCACTTCTCGGACTGTGAACATCAGGGCTGGCAGGAGCTTATCCCAGCCCCGGGGGTCGTCCTGTACGAATCGATGTAATTCAGTGTCTGATTAAAGCGCTCGACCAGGCCATCGGTCTGGGGGTGGTAAACGGAGGTCCGGATTTTTCGTATCTGGAGGATTCTGCATAATTCCGACATTACCTTCGAGGTTAAGTTTGGCCCCTGGTCCGTCAATAGCTCCTTGGGCAACCCCACCCAGGAAAATACCTTCACCAACTCTTCCTCAATTGCCTGGGTGGTCGTCTTTCGTAACGGGATAGCCTCGGGGTACCGGGTCACATAATCCAGTATGACTAATGTATGCATGTGCCCCCGGCTTGATTTCTCCAGGGGTCCCACTAAATCTAGTGCCACGCGTTCGAACGGGGTCCCCACGATCGGGAGGGGTATGAGCGGAGCTGGCGGCACCCGCTTCGAGGAAGTCTTTTGGCACAGGTCACAGGAGGCACAGAAGTCCTTAATTTCTTGATAGACTCCTAGCCAATAGAACCGCTGTAACACCCTCTGTTGGGTCTTCTCAGTCCCCAAATGTCCCGCCCAGGTGTGGTCGTGGGCTAATTCCATCACCTTCCATCGGTATGGACGTGTTACCAACAGTTGGTATCTCTCTTCTCCCTCCCCTTCTCTTGGCACCACCCGGTATAGACAATCGTTTTGTACTTCAAATCGCGGGCCCTGGGGTATGCCTCCGGCCTCCCCCCTGCTGTACCTCACCTTCACCCCGTACCTGTGCCCAGGCGTGTTGTAATGTTGGATCCTCTCGTTGAAGGGTGGTGAAGTCTCCCTCATCCAGGTCCAGGTGCAGGGTGTCCAGGGGGTCTGTCCGTCCGGGGCAAGTCTCGTGTCTCGGCTTCTCCACCTCCTCCCCGTGGGCCGCTAAGCTGGATCTCTTTAGTAACTGTCTTTTCTGTATCTCCTGAGTCTCGGCCCAATGTCTCAACAGGCGGGCTAACCGCGCCCAATTTCGTCCTAACAGGGCAGGGTACGCTAATCGAGGGGCCATCGCTACTTCGCAGATTCCCTCCATCCCCCCGTCCTGGATCCTTACCCAGGTTGTGGGGTAGGGGTGGATGTCCCCATGGACGCACCGCATATACACTTGCGGTCCCTGGGGCTTCATGGGGCGGATGACATCCGCCCGGATAATTGTTTGCCCACAACCTGAATCCAGCACCGCTTCCACCCACCGGTTATTAACCTGGACCCTTCGCGTTATTTGCGCGCGGTCCCCCCGGCCCTCAGTTACCTTCCCGGCCCGTCCTTGGCTGAACGTGCAGTCCATCAGGGGGCAGTCCTTTTTGAAGTGCCCTTCCTGTCCGCACTGGTAGCAGACACCCCTTGTTCCTTCCTCTTGTTTTGGGCTCTGCTCTGGTCCTCCTACGGTGCTACCGGCCTCCTCCAGCCGTTTCCATAGGGGGGCTAGTCTTCTCTCTGGAACTTGGCTTGGCAGATTCCTCCATCCATACCCCAGCCGGGGGGTCATTGCGGCCTTGGGGGTTCCGCCCCGCCCTTCCTGACCTCCTTCGGGCCCGTTGTCGGCTTCCATCCGGCCTCGTCCTCAGCAGCGAGGAAGTGTTCCATTAGGGTCACCGCCTCTTCCAAAGACTCGGGGAGGTGTTGGCATACCCATTGCTGTCCCCCAGGGGGAAGGATCTGGACGTATTGCTCTAGGATAACGGCCTCCGCCACTTGGACCCCCGACTTGCCTTCTGGTTCTAGCCACCTCATCCCTGCGTCCTTTACTCGTTGGGCCACTGCCCTGGGGTGCTCCTGTGGGTCATAGCGTGCCTCACGGAACCTCCGTCGGTGCATTTCGGGGGAGACCCCAATCTAGTCGAGTATGGCCTCTTTCACCTTGTAATAGCATAGGGCTTCCTTTGCTGACATCCCCCGGTAAGCCAGCTGCGCCAGTCCGGACAGATACAGCACCAGGAGGGTTGCCCAGTGGTCTTGTGCCCATTTTGCGGCCGTAGCCACCCGCTCAAATGTTATGAAGAACACCTCGGGGTCATCTTCTGGTCCTAGCTTCGTCAGGCGAATCGGCAGCTGGGTCCCCACGGCCCCTCCTCCTTCCCCTGTCAGGGATTGTCCGGCGCCTCTGCCCCCGGTGCTAGGCGCTGCCTCCCGGAGATCCCGCATCATTTGGGTTTGCTGCTCTTGGAATTTAGACAAAATTTGCTGCAATACCTGCGTTTGTTGCTGTTGTTGCTGCTTTTGGTTCTCCACCAACCACTCGAGTACCTTAGTTAACTCCATTTTCCTTGGGAATTAGCCAATCATTAGTTCGGGGAAGGAAAGCCTGACCTCCCCCCACTGCTTCTCCCCCATGTTCCGGGGTTAGGGTTGTGCCCACATTCTCCACCACGTGTCACGAGTTACCCCAAGTCGCCTCCCCTTCGGATGCCTTTCCTAGGGGATCGGGCTCCTGCCCGCAATTCGTGGCCCCACACGGGACCAGTGTTCTCCCACTCCCGTATGGCTCAACAGGGGTGGGGTTTGGCTGCTGGTAGGGGGAAGGGGGTCCAGGCCCACCCTCGCTCCAAACCCCAGCCCAGGGCCCTAAGGCGAGGTTGTCCGACCTCTCTTAGCGAAGGGGGTCATGCCCCAAACCCTCCACTCTCGGGTTCTGTGGCCCCACCCTGGGCTACTTTTCCCCCCCAGCGCTTTGCCGCTCCCAGCTCACTGAGACGGGGCCCGCCTTACTGGGTTCGTCCTCCACCTCGGGCCGGGTCCTCCGTCTCCTTGTTCCTCCCCCGGGAGCCTACCTGGCCCCCTTTTGAACTCCCTGCCGCCGAGTCTAGGCTCCGCCCCTCGCTGGCCTCCCCCGGGCGCCGCGCCCCCACCCCTTGCAGGGGGGGCGCTGGTGACATCATCCGCCGGTGCCGGCTTGACCCGGTGCTGCCCGCGGCCGCTTTTCCCCGCCGCATTCTGGCCGTGCGGCTCTAGTGAGCGTTCGCCCACGCCATCTGGTCCCGCGGCGTATTCTCCCCCCACCCCCGGATCACAGGGGCCGTGCAAGTGTGGGTGCGGCCGTGCCGGTCGCCACCCTGTCACACCAAGTTAGCACAGTCTCATTCTCAGATCTGCATTGCTTTCTCTATTTTATGGGTGCTTGCTACCTTGTACTCTGAACAGCAGCCAAGCAGCTGGAATTACCTGGGGGGAAAGGGAAGGGTAGAGGACTTTTTTTAAAGCAGCCTAACAAAACATAGGCCTGCCTCCCCAGAGAGGGAAGGGGGAGGGGGCAGCGGACAGTGGGCTGTGGACTTTTTTTTAAAGCAGCCCGACAAAACATGGGGCTGCTGAGAGAGAGAAAGGGAAAGGGGAGGGATCAAGGGACAGATAGCTGCCTGGCCGGCTGACAAGTCTTTTTTTAAAGTAGACCCCACTTTCCCCCACCTCTATTTTCCCCAACAGGTTACCTTTTCCCACTTCCAGCTATAGCATCAGGAGCACTCAGGAAAAAGTACTTAATTAGTGCAGGGCTGAAGGCATGCTGCTATGTCAGGGGTAGCCAGCCCATTAAACAAAGAGAGCCAAAACAGTGGTGGAAAAAATGCGAAGAGCCGCACCAGAAGGGTTTTTTTTGAGCAATTTTTGTTGACACCTGTGCTATGTGGTTCTGCTGATGAGGTGGGCAGGTCTTACATTCTTCCTGCGTGGCTGCTCAACCATGTATCCTACAGGGGACTATGTGGTCCTCACTGAGTAAAATAGTAAAAGTAGCAATATTATTAGTGAATAAATTGCACATTCATTTTTAGTAAGTTGTTTTAGTAATGTAAATAAAGAAATGTTTAGTTTTCCTACGATTTTTTAAGTGGAGTATCCCTTTAAAAAAAGCTTGTAAACCTTTTAATGCAGTTTATAAGCTATTTGAAACTTGCTAATCAAGCAAAAGAGGGATATTAAAAAGCAACAAGTCAACTTTAAAATTCTTTGTTCTTAAACTGATATACTGCACCCTCCACATTTCTCTGGTTGCATTTACCAACCAAAAAGACATAATACTCATTATATATTAGTGTGTTTACTATATCTGTATATCTATATCTGTGTATAGGATCATAGAAGTATAGGACTGGAAGGGACATCCATAGGTTATATAGTCCAGTCCCCTGCATTCAAGGCAGGACTAAATAATAACTAGACCATGCCTGACAGGTCTAGCCTGCTCTTAAAAAATGTCCAGTGATGATGTAAAATCTTATCTTAGCAACACAAAGTGGTGTACCAGTGACTCTACTTTATCTGATGGTGATGATAGTGGAGTGTATTCTCCAGTAGGTCCTACCATGTTACTAAGGTGTCAGACTGCCAACCAGGGAAGGGATAGTTGTTCCTCTTGCTGAGACTGCGTGCTAGCTGAGTTGAAAAGGTAAACTTGCCACTGACAAGATAGCTAGCAGGTTGCTGAAGAAATGGCTAAAACAGCACAAATAAATGGGACCTAGTTCCTCGCAGATCCCTCAAACCATTCTACAGCAGCAGTGCAGAGTTCAATCGATGAGAGGAGACTAAGACATTTAGAACATAAGAACGGCCATAGTGGGTCAGACCAAAGATCCATCTAGTCCAGTATTCTGTCTGCCGACAGTGGCCAATACCAGATGCCCAGAGGAAGGGAACACAACAGGGATCACGTGATCCCTCTCCTATCACCCAATTACATTTAGTGGCCAGAAAACATTTAGTGGCCAGAAAAAGGACTGCCTTCTCAGTGTGTGCCTACAACTGCAGGACACTGATGAAGGACGACTTGATCAACCATATAACGGAGAAGGCAAGGACTGCCTGTGATGGCCTAGGTCTCTGCGAAACATGCTGAAGAAAAGAGGTGGAAGTGAAATGAAGAGACAGAAGCACCATCATGTTGACAAAGGGAGAAGGTGTGAGAACCATTGGAGGAATTGGTTTTATCATCAACAAGGAATGAACTTGAAATATCATCTCCTGTAAGTTCAAGTCATTATGCATCGGAGTGTTATACTTCCAACTGAACAAGAATAGTATCCTCAATAGTGTACAGATCTATACTTCACAAGCACAAATGAAGATGATGTGGAATAATACATGAGGAAACCCTAGCTCAGAATCCATATATACGATTGTGATGAGAGGCTACAATGATAAGGTCAGAAGAAGGAAAGAAAGCAAAAAGTTCATTGGAAGGTATGGCATCAGTGAATGGAATTCACAAGGGAAGTGAGTGGCAACTCCGAAGAGACAAAAGAAATGTTCATTGGTAACACCTGGTTTAAGAAGGCCAAGAGAAGGCGAACATGGATTACATCCAGTGCAAAGAACAAGATGCAGATCGACTGTATTATGATTGATAAGTGACGCATCTTACAAGACATCTCAGTAGTGCCATCACTTAACACCATTAGTCACCATTGCCTGCTCAGAGTGAGACTCAACTTCAACGTAAAGGTGGAGAAGAGGCCAGAGACAGTAGCTGAAAATATTCAACACGAAAATCCTGAAAGTGAACATTTCCAAGGAAGACTGGAGTCTCATAAATATCTGAAATGAGGACTATAAAAATGTTGCTGATAAGTTCAGGCAATGGGTGAAATTAGCTGAGAAAGAAAGACTGAGGAGGCTAAAGGGAAGACTCTCGGAGGAAGCAAGGAACTTTCTAGAGAAGTGAATTGAAATGATGATGACAAAGTTGAGTATTTCCCCCTCTGTTAGCTGCTCGGGAGACAAAAGAAGGACTTCCACAAGTACTGAAATGAAAGTTTCTTAAAGACAGTTAAAATAGCAAAAACCTCAAAAAAATGTAAACGGGAATTGATGCTCTATAGGTAGAAAATAATGGTGCCGAAGAACAAGGATGGAAAAGCTGTCATTGATAGAACAGGGATGGAAGAGATCTGCAAAGATTTCTACACTGAACTGTTTGTGTTGCAAATAAATGTCCCACTACTAATACTTCAACATATTAATGAAGAGGCCTGGTACCTTACCTCCTCCCTTTCCTCAAGAGATATTCCTCCTGTTTGGTGCATTGAATCAACAGCATACCAGATATGGATCAATTTTACAATACTGAATGCTGACAGAGATTATAAAAAGGGGGAAAAGGACAACGTGGAGTATTACAGACAAATCTTATTAACTTCAGTGCAGACACCTAGAAGATGATAATGGTGAGGATGACTTAGTCCTTGTCAGCAAAGCTTGACATGAATTTTACTAGATGAAGGAAGGAAAAAGTTCCAGGAAAATACAAACTGACAACCATAATTATAAGAGTGGAAGGCTAAGACTTCTGGAAAACCCTTGCTCAGAGCTATTATTTGGAAATAACAGGTAAGAATAAATGGTCAGTTTTCAGAATGGATAGAGATAACTAGTGGTGTCCTGAAGGGGTCTATACTGGGACCAGTTTTATTCAACATATTCATAAATGATCTGGAGAAAGGGGTTAACAGTGAGGCAGCAAAATTTGCAGATAATACTGACCTGCTCAAGATAGTTAAGTCCAAAGCAGACTGTGAAGAGCCTCAAAAGGATTTCAAAAAAACTAGGCAACAAAATGGCAGATGAAATTTAATGTTGATAAATGCAAAGTAATGAATATTGGAAAACATAATCCCAACTATCTGTATAAAGTGAAGGGGACTAAATTAAGTATTATCACTTAAGTGTGAGATGTTGGAGACATTATGGATAGTTCTCTGAAAACTTCCACTCAATGTGCAGCAGCAGTCAAAAAAGCAAACAGAATGTTAGGAATCATGAAAAAAGGGATAGAAAATAAGACAGAGAACATCTTATTGCCTTTATATAAATATATGGTACGCCCATATCTCGAATACTGCATGCAAGTGTGGTTGCCATATCTCAAAAAAAGATGTCGTGGCATTGGAAAAAGTTCAGAAAAGGGCAACAAAAATTATTAGGGTATTGGAATGGCTGCCATTTGAGGAGGGATTAATAAAACTGGGATTTTTCATTTTAGAAAAGAGGAGACTAAGGGGAGATATGATAGAGGTCTATGAAATTGTGACTGATGTGGAGAAAGTAAATAAGAAAAAGTTATTTACTTTTCCCATAACACAGGAACTAGGGGTCACCAATGAAAATAATATGCTGAAGGTTTAAAACAAACAAAAGAAAGTACAGTAAACTTCCGATAATCCGGCACCTTTAGGACCCAGGGGGTGCTGGATTATCAAATATGCCAGAGTACTGGAAGGGGGGCTATGAGGGGTCTGGGGTGGGGGGGGGGGGGTCGGCAGGGAACTGCGCAGCGTGGGAGAGGGCGGAGCTGCGGGACCAACCCGGCAGCACCCCAGCTGCTCTGCCCCCAGCTTCCCCAAGTCCGCCACTGGTCAGCAGCGGCTGACTTGGGAAAGCTGGGGGCAGAGCAGCTGGGGTGCTGCCGGATTTGTCCCGCAGCGCTGACCCTCACCTGAGTGGCGCTGCAGGACAAACCCAGCAGCACCGCAGCTGCTCTGCCCCTGGCTTCCCCAAGTCAGCCGCTGCTGAAACTGACCAGCGGCTGACTTGGGGAAGCCAGGGGCAGAGCAGCTCCAATTGTCCAGCTGGCCGGAGCACTTCCGGCTTCCAGTTGGTGCTGGACTATCAGGAGTGCCGGACCCCTGGATGCCGGACAAGTGGAGTTTTACTGTATTTCTTCACACAACACACAGTTAAACTGTGGAATTCCTTGCCAGGACCATGACTTTAAGGGTATGTCTACTCAGCAAAGTTATTTCGGGATACCAGACATATCCCGAAATAGCTACCCCATGTCTTTTGAACGCGTCAGCTATTTTGAAATATAGTGGATGTGCTATTTCCCCCTCCCTGTAAACCTCATTCTACAAGGAGTAAGGGATGGCTCGAAATAGCACTTTATTTTGGAATTTGGCTATTCAAGCTATTTCAAAATAGACTCGAAATAAGCGACAAAATTTGCATAGCGCAAATTGCGTATCTTATTTTGAGTTTTGGGTGCTGTGTAGATACACCCTAACAGGGTTCAAAAAAGAAATAGATAAATTAATGGAGGAAAGGTCCATCAATACTCATGAGCATTGGGACAGAAGTTGGGTACAGGAGGGAGCTCTAGGTAGGGCATTGGAGTGCAAGAGGGGATTCAGAGTCTGGGAGGAGGTTTGAATTCAGGAGAGGATTCTGACTGGGGCAGGCATGCAGGATAGAGTGCAGAGGATCTGTGTTGTGACCTGAGGCAGGAAGTTTGCATGCCCCTGGCATATGAGGAGGTCATGTGAGATAATATCAAAGCCTTACTAACATCAATATATACCACATCTATTGCTTCCCCTTACCCTCAAGGCCTGTTACACTGTCAAAGAAAGCTATTAGGTTGGTTTGACATGACTTGTTCTTTACAAATCCATGCTGACTGTTATTTATCACCTTACTATCTTCTAAGTGTCTGCAAATTGATTGCTTAATTATTTGCTCCATTATCCACCTGAGTACTGAGGTTAAGTTGACTACTCAGTAATTCCTGGGGTTGTCTTTATTCCCCTTTTTATAAACTCTGGCAGCATTCAGTATTGTAAAGTATCTGGAATGCTGTTGATTCAGTGCATCAAATAGGAGGAATTGCTCTTTCACTGCTTCAAGCCGTGTAGTTGCAGGTCCATTGATTTAATACTTTTTGGTCAGCAATGCCTATGGTGAGCCATTAGTACTCTAACAACTGAAAATTGACAGCCTATTTTATTTACATTTCTTACCTTAGGCAAGTAGTACCCCTGAGGCTTGAAATTATCACTATCAGTCAGATGCAGAATAAGTAAAAGAAGCAGAAATAATCTAACTCAAGGGCTCCATTTTGGGAGAGCAAGGAAGCAACAGCCATGTGTACCGACATGCGGCTTGCTTTTCTTCCTGTTCCCCTGACTATCAGGGATAAGGATGTTAAGAGGCAGGTAATTGGCTAATCGTGTAGTCAATAGAATTTTTATCAACTACACAATTAGTCAATAAGGGAAGAAACACTCAGTTCTGGCTCGCACCGGGTCCGGGACCTACCCCCACTATGGCTTTGCAGTTTAAATATACTAAGAGCTAGAGTGGTCTCTGCCTGTGCTGGCCACAGCCAGGGGCTGCTTCGTGGCAGCCTCCCTTCACCCCCCACCCTCGCTGCTACTTCTAATAGAGGTAGCAGTGCAGAGGTGTGGGGCAGGTGGCACCACAGAGACTGTGCTGGGGGGAACTGGATACAGAGGCTGAGGGGGGAGAATGCAAGTAGTCTACTCAACTAACCGAGAAGCCTAGGCTTATCAGTTAGTCGATTAGTTGACTACTCATTTACTTTTCCCTCTCTCCCTGATTAGGGATGTATCTGGATTCTGTGATTTACTCCTCTGCCCCATCCTTTCAACAGCCAGGAGTGAGAGGCAAGTACTTTCCCCTCACTCCCTGTTAGTCAGGGGGAGAGGACGAAAAGCAAGCTGCATCCCCGTATGCATGGCTGCTGCTCCCCCTGTTCTCCTGAAATGGTGCCCTTGGTTTAACTAAGTTGTATTTCCTCTGTGTTGAAATTCAAAAAAATTAAATTTCTTTAAGAGAGAATAGAAAATCTTTCCCAGGAACTTTTGTAAAGTGGTGTATTTTGGAAAGACATTTGAGGGTGTGTCTTCACAGCAGAGTTTCCTGGGATCCAGGAACTCGGGTTAGCCAAACATGGGTCTGTGCATCCCCATTGCTGAGCGACATTTGAGTAACACCTGTGTAGCCACTTTCACACTTGTGCTGTACTAATCTGGATGAGGAACTAGGATTTCTGTGGGAATATCCCATGGTTTTTAGCACTGTATTAAGATGTACAGCTCTTTTAATAGTTTTGCAGTGTAGTATTTGCAGTGTATTCCCTTCCTATGCCTGTATGTTAGCCTCCAGCTCATTAAACTAATGTACTTCTGCCTTGGTATGATCTTCATTTCTGTTTGCAGTCTCTATTCTATCTGGTGGCAAGGCATGGATCCAGTTTAGGGTGATGACCTATTCCAGCTGCTGGCATTAATGCAGGGGTGGACAATAATTTTTTGCCGGGGGCCACTTCAGAATTTTTTGAAGTGGCCCTGGGCCACACCGGAAGGGGCGGGACCTCAAATGGAAGGGGTGGGGCCAGGATACTTCCATGCTTCCTCACCCACAAAGCATGATTGGTCTGGGGTTGGGGAGCGCCTTTGCCCTTCCAGAGGTTCCCCCTTGGCGCCCATGCCCCTGGCGGTGGGAGGAGACTTCGTGCTTTCCCCCTTCTGTCCCCAGGCCAATCAGGATGTGGGGGTGGGGGAGTGCATGAAGTCTCTTCCTGCCCTGCCAGGAGCATGCAATACTTCTAAGTGCTGTGTGTTCCTGGTAGGGCGGAGGAAACTTTGTGCACTTCCCCCTCCCCGAGGCCCTAATTGGCTTGGGGGTGGGGGAGCAGCAGGTCCCCTCTGGGCTGGATCAATCCGCTTGGTGGGCTAGATCTGGCCCACGGAGGCCCTTTTTCCCACCCCTGCATTAATGCAACTCTCATTTCAGCAACAGGAGGCAAATACAGTGCATGAGACATGATGGAAGGCATTTCAGCAACAGCTTGATGTCTTCAGAAAACTGCAGGATGCCTTGTTAAGGATAGCCTACCGCAGTAGTCATCAATCTTTTTAAGCATGAGATCACTTTTTGAATTTCAGTGCAATCCAGAATCTACCTCAAATCCAGATACCTTTGCCCTGCCTTCTTCGTGCCCTTTCTCCAAGGCCCTGCTCCTGCTCACTCTTCCCTCCCTCCCACATTCTCCTTCTCTTTCATCAGGCAGCAGCAGAGAGTTGGGGCACCTGCTTTGGTCCTGGGCTAAGGGATTTGGAGTGTGAGGTGGCTTTGAGCTGAGCCTGGGGCAGGGAGATGGGGTGCTGGAGGTGGTTCAGTGTATACGCTCTGTAAGGGTATGTCTACACTAGCTCGTTAATTTGAGCTAGGTAGGCAAATCAGACAACCAGAGTTGCAAATGAAGCCCGGGATTTAAATATCCCGGGCTTTATTTGCATGTTCCTGTCCGGCCGCCATTTTTAAATCCCCCTTAGTCCGAACTAACTGCCCACGGCTACACGCGGCAGTTTAAAGTTAATCCGAACTAAGTCCTTAGTTCGGATTAACTGTTACTCCTCATTCCACGAGGAGTTAGTTTGGATTAACTTTAAACTGCCGCGTGTTGCCGGTTAACCTGTTGCAGCCCATGATAATGGTTTAAAATTGGAATCAGAAATCTGAATAACTTTTCCCTTTCACTAGATGACATTGAATGGTTCTTATGAAACAAGGACCAAGTACATAGGTTTACCAGGATGAATCTAAAAAAAAAAAAAAAAAAAAAAAAAAGCTGTGCATCATACATAATACATGCTTCGGATAACAAGAACAATAACATATAACAGCAAGCATTGTCTTTAACCTACTTTTATATTCTGAGACAGAAAATTAATCCATCAAACAAAATGTAAGTTTTTGGTTTTTTAAAAAAGATTTGCTTATGAGGAAACAAATATACTGTCTAAGAGCAGCATTCTCTTTCTATTATTTTCTTTCCTTTTATAGCCTTTTCCATGTGTTGGGTTATCAGTCTAATACAAATTGAAAGCTCCTTCAGGCATGGATCTTGTTTCTTTATTTGCATGTAAAGAATTATGCACACAAACGGTTTTGAATAATAGCAAATAGTGTTTTTTACAGGTAAGGGATACGAAGTGTATGTGTTATGTTTTCATTATAGTCAAGGTTAAATGACTAGCCAGTTTGTAATATAACGATTGGCAAAAGAAGACTACAATGGAGCTACTTTGTAATAGCATTTTAAAAATACAAGAACTTAAAAATCAATGCATAATTGACTTTTATGTAAACATTTTGAAACTGAAATAATATGTTGGAACCTTTGCATGAATTAATGTTTGTTGGGACTTTGTGCTAGCATTTCTGTCCGCTTGATAGTACAATGACGGGCTTAAACAAGAATTGAGATTTTAAAAACCAAGAAATTACAATATTTTTGCTTTGTCAGAACTAGACTATTTATCAACAGCTCTGTTGTTCTTGTGTAGTGATATTATATTAATAAACAATCATATACTGAAATTAATTTAATAAAGATGTTACAAGGCCTGGTCTATACTAGGAGTCTAGGTCAAAATTAGCTGCATAAGGTTAATTTTTAAACAATGTGTCCACACTATCAAGCCTCTTCCGTCACCTTTAAGGGCCACTGAAGTTGATTTTGAAACTCCTGTTTTTACAAGGAGTAATGCAGAATTTGACCTTGCATGGTTGAATTTACGATAGTGTAGAACCAGTATTGAGAAAGTCGATGTTGGCATCTGGGAGGCATCCCACAGTGCTTCACTATGACTTCTCTGGCCAAAACTTGTGCCCCCTACTGCTCTCTGGATAAACAGGAAAAGCCCGGGGAAAGTTTGAATTTCATTTCCCGTGTGCCCAGTGTTGCAAGTAGGGATGTCAGCCTAGGCTTATCGGGTATTCAAATCACGACTCGACTACTCACTCCCCCCCAACTCACTGTTTCTGTATCTGTTTAAAAGCCGGTTTCCCTCCAACACCATCTCTGTGGTGTAGTCGGGGGGACAGAGAGGGCAGAGGTGCAGCAGTCTGGGGCCCAGCGTGAGCTGAGACTGCTCAGTTCTGGCTTGTGCTGGGTCCCTAAGCACCCAGCTCCTACTACATTTAAACTGCATAGCTGCAGCGGAGGTAGCTCCTGGACTTGGTGCGAGCCAGGACAGAGTGCCTCCCTTTATCGACTACATGATTAGTCAATTACCTGCTTCTTAACATGATTAGTTGAGAGCACCCCTTATAGAGCAGACAGTACACCTGAGCAGCACACATGGCCATGAGTTCAAGTGCCATGAGCTCCAGTTCTCAGGAGTGCAAAAGAGCACCAGCATGGAGTGCAAAGAAGATCTTGGACCTCATCAAGGCATGGAGAGAGGAATCCATTCTCCTGGAGCTCCAAAACAGCAAAAGAAGCATCAATATTTATGCAAAGATCACAAAGTGCATGGTGGAGAAAGGATATGCCAGGGATGCCCAGCAGTGCCATGTTAAAATAAAGGAGCATAGGCAGTCCTATGTCAAGACAAAGGAGGCAAATGGACAGTCTGGTGCATCGCTGCAAACATGCCACTTCTATGACCAGCTGGATGTGATCCTAGGGGGGACCCAACCAGCTTCCCAAGCCAGACTGTGGAATCCTCCCAAGACATTCAAGGTAGTAGTTTGAGGACAGTGTGGTGGTGGAGGGGGAAGAGAAGAAGTAGAATGGCTAGCTGGCAAGCAGCGAGAACCAAGAACTTTTTATAACCTTGGAGACAATTGCCTCCTTCCAGGCCATCTTAGTTGGGCACTGATCTCGGGGAGGGCACTTCTGGTGAGTTCACAATTTTTTTTCTTGCTACAAGTGGGTTAAGGCAATTGGGTGTGATGTGTGGCACACTTTGTGCCTATGCAGCCTGGGAGGAACAGCTTGTTAACGTTCCTGGAGATGGAGAGGGAATCCTTCCTGCATATCTCCATGGAGCTCTTGTATAGGAATTCTTTGATCCTTCTCACAAGGCCTTTGGAGAGCCCTGCCTTATTCTGTCCTCCACAGTAGGACACATTCGCATGCCAAGCCAGCAGTAAGTGGTCTGGTGTCATTGTAGCACAAAGCATTGCAGCATAAGGCCCAGGTTTCTGGCCACATTCAGTCAGCATCAACTGCTTATCACTCTGCGTGATTTGGAAAAGACTGCTATCTCGCATGACAACCTGGATGAAGGAGGAGGGGAAGCTATTAGCTGCTGCCTCTGCTGCTAGCATGGCTTCAGCCTCTGGCACCCCCTCTGTCTCTCCTGCCCTCCCATCCATAGGCTCCTGTGGGATCGGAAAGTAGCAGTCTCCCGGGAAGCTGAATGTGGCAGACCCAGAAGAGGGAAGCCACGTGACCCATTGCCCTGCCCCACCGGCATGACCAGACTCTGCTGGCATGACCAGACCCCATTCTCCCTCATGCCTACAGTCTTCTGCAGGATTGGAAAGTAGCACTCTCCTGGGAAGTGGGGTGTGGCAGATACAGAGGAGGGAAGCCGCATGAGCCACTGTCCTACCCTTGCCATCCCCCTTCTCCTCTGCAGGATCGTGCCCTGGAAGTTCCCTTGCCATGCCTACCACCAAACCACATGAGTCCTGATATTCCCTTGAGAACTGTGTTGTGTCCCTGCTGTATAGTGGCCACTTTAAAGCACAATGGGAATGTTGTGTTCACTGACATAGTCAATGGACTCCTAAACTTTCCCTTTAAATGCTTAAAAGCACATTCAATCACCATTCTGCACTTGCTCAGCCTGTAGTTGAACTGCTCCTTACTGCAGTCCAGGCTGCCCATGTACGGCTTCATGAGCCAGGAAGCAAGGGCTAGGCTAGGTTGCCAAGGATCACAATAGGCATTTCCACCTCTCCAACTGTAATTTTCCTACTGGGAAAAAAGTTCCACTCTGCATCTTTTGGAAGAGACAGGAGTTCCTAAAGATGCATGTGTCATGTACCTTTTCTGACCATCCCACTTTGAGGTTGGTGAAATGGCCCTTGTGATCTACCAGTGTCTGCAGCAACATGGAGAAGTACCCCTTGTAGTTTGTGTACTCCTTGGCAAGGTGGTTGGATGCCACGATGAGGATGTATGTTCCGTCTGTCGCCCCACTGCAGTTAGGCAACTCCATTGTGGCATCTACCTTTCCCAGAGTCACTACCCTCTGTAGCAGAATAGTATTGATTGCTTTGGCTACTTGTATAACAACAGCCCCCACTGTAGATTTTCCCCCTTTGAATTGATTCCCAACTGACCGATTGCTGTCTTGCATTGCAAGCTTCCACAGGGCAATTGCCACACGCATCTCCACTGTCAGAGCGGGTCTTATTCGGTTGTTCCTGCCTTTCAGGGCAGGGGAAAGCCATTCTCAAAATTCCATGGAAGTGGCCTTGCACATTCAGAAATTTTGCAGCCACTACTGATTGTCCTGTACCTGCAGCAATAGGCAATCCTACCAGTTTGTGATTGTCTGTCAGCACCAGAACCAGCATTCCACTGTTTCCAGAGGATTGATTGCCATCCATGTTTCCAATTCACTCAGCTGAAAAGCTTGCCTGAACAGCGTGCCCATGGCACCCTGAGATTCCTCTTTGTCTTCTTTCTCGAGTGACATGCATACACTCTCAACATACTCCATGATTAGGTGTACCAACGTAAACATCAACATCACAATGCTTTCGTGCACAATGGGATTCACGAGGGGGGCCATGCTCATGCTGTTCTGGTATCTGTGAGGTAGCCAGAGCCAAAAAGGGCATGAAAAAACTGTTTCCCATTGATCTCAAGCAAGCAGGGAAGGAATAGACAAGTGCATTGTGGTTTGCAGATGTCATGACTCTAGAACCACCCGCATGCACCCAGCATGCACTGGGAACATAATCTAGAATGCAAAGTGGTGCAGGCACTGCGGGATAGCTATCCTATAGTGCATTGTTCTCAAAGTCGACGGCAGCAATGGGGATGTGTGGAAATCGACTAGTCGACTGACTATCCGATAAGCATTTGCTTATCGGATAGTCGACTAGTCATTGACATCCTTACTCCCTATTTACTGTTTGTTGTAAACAGTTCCTCACAGCGAAGACAGAAAGCAGCTCCCTATAGACCTAACTGCTCCCATGTTTGTCACAGACTCGTTCTTAAATGTACACTGACAGTCATTGAATGTATCAGCCAGAATATTACAACTGAAGAGAGGAAAAGACCTTTAGAGTGAAGTGACCTCTCAAAATGTTGTTTCATATGAAAACCTGTATTAGACAATCTTGTAGCTTCCTTTTATGTTAAACAATGTTTTTATCGTATCAGCTAGATTATATAATTTCCCTAGATGTGCAGGTTTCTTGAGATGGTTTCACAGGTTGGACCTCCAAAAACCGGGACTCCCTCATCCGGCAACATGAACCAGGAAGTCTTGGCTGGGAGCCCCAGTGGGGCTGGCAGCTCAGAGGGCTGGCAGCTCAGAGCCCAGTGGGGCTGGGGCTGGGACCTGCACTGGAGCCCCAGGAGCACAGCAGGGACCGTGGCAGCCCCAGTAGCAGGGCCAGGGACATGGCAGTCATGGCAGCCTCAGTAGCGGGGCTGGGACCTACCTCTGCTGTGGCTCTGCATTTAAAGTATATTAGGAGTCAGGTGGGCAGGCAGCCGCTCAGTTCCAGCTCATGCCGGGTCCTGGAGCTCAGCCCCCCTTCCCTCCCAACAGGAGTTGCTGCCACCCCATGCTTCTGCCTCTGTATCAGAGGCAGCAGCATGGGGCGACAGGCAGCCGGTCTGCAAGGGGAGCTGGTTTTTAAATCGATTCGCCTCATGAACCAGCTCTGCCTGGCACCCCATGCTGCTGCCTCTGATACAGAGGCAGCAGAGTGGAGTGGCAGGGGGCTCCTTGGGAGTGGGGTTAGAGCACACTGGCTGCTAGGCCCATCCCCAGGGACTACAGAATAGTCAACTAACTGATAAGAATTCATGAGGTTAATCGACTATTCAATTAACCGATATTTAGCATCCCTAGTAAGAAGTCCTCCAGCTTGCCATTACTTCAAAATAATGGCTTGCTGTGTAGACACATTCTTTGTTATTTTGGAATAACGTCAGTTATTCCAAAATAACGCAGCTGTGTAGACATAGCCCTTGAAAGCTGGCAACACTAGGCAGGATTTGAAGTGGAGGTGACCCCCCCCACACCCTGCAAGAAAGTATGGATTGTGCTGGCTGTCAGGGTCAGAAACAAGGTGGGAATTGCTGTTTTCTCAATATGTATAGGATACATTTATAGGTAATTTTGAAATATTGGACCACTAAATAGTCATTGGTGCCCAGGAGCTACACATGGAGCTTTGTTTGGACATTGTTCTTGACTTTTGTGAACCTGTATAACTTTTGATTTTTCAAGTGGGATTTCAAATTGGTCCTTTTTTATGCAGGAACATCTTTAAGTTAACTGATATCTAGATCGATGCATTTTATAAAAATAAAGTCCACTCTATGAAATGGTTGCATCATTGTTTGTAGACATGGGTTTCTTGCAGTCCTAGTTATTTAATTAACCAATGCAAATATAAAATACTGGAAGACTTATCCTGTGTTGTCTAGGTCCTTCAGGACAGGGAGTTGGCGGTGTGTGTGTGTGGGGGGGCAGGAATCAGGGCAGGGCCTTGGGGGCAGGAGGCTGGGGGCAGGGGGTGCAAAAGTGAGAGTTGGGAGTGAGAAGGGGTTGAGGTATGTGTGGGGGTCCCATCTGGAATGGGCCTTCTCCCCCCCTCAGCTCCCTTCGCTGCCTGGGGCCTCCCTCCCCCCTGTGCTGCAGCCAAGGGCTGGGGCGGGGGGAGGGGAGATTGGAGCAAGAGAGAGTTACTTAGTGCACTGGCATGCAAGATGGCAGAGCCTCTGCCATCTCCCTTTGTGGTACTGTTGCCCCCCCAGTAGACTCTGCAGAATAGCTCTCCCCTGTCGACTTGCCTCCAGTGGCCATTCTCAGTATTGCATTCCTCTGAACGGCCCCTCCCTATTAGGGTTGCCAGATGGTTTAACCAAAAATACTGAACACCCCCCCCCCACTGAACACCCCGCCCCCCCCCAAAAAAAACGGGGAAAATATTTTGTTGAAAAAAAGGGGGAGGACCAAAGTTGTTGAGCGAAAAAAAAAACCACCATGGCCCCTTTAAGAACAGGAGGGGCTGGGCTCTGCCTCTCCTAACAGGCAGCCAGTGGCCATCTTGCCTCCCTCCCTGCTCCAGGACAGACAGTTCCCCTGCAGAGCCAAGTAAGTAGGGGGTGGGGAGGGAGGGGGGCTGGGCCCGATTGCTGACTGTGTTGTAAGGTTGCCAGGTGTCCAGTATTGACCTGGACAGTCTGGTATTTTCACCTCCTGGATGGGAAAAAATCAGAAAATACCGGACATTTTAGGTGTCCGGTATTTTTTGATTTTTTTTTTACCAGACAGGAGCCGAAAATACCGGACTGTCCGGGTCAATACCGGACACCTGGCAACCCTACTCCCTATCCAAGTTATGGAAAATAATCCCTTTCCCAGCATTTCTGGTTTTCTTGGCACAACCAAACCCTGACCTTGCTTTCAGTTCGGAGAAGAGGAAGCTGCATACCAAATTTGGTGACACTAGCTCTTATTGTTTAGGAGGAGATCTTGAGCAAATGGACTCACAGACAGGTGCACAAATCTCTAAAATATATATAGAGATTTCATAATAAGACATGGAAATAAGTACATGCATACTGTAATGCTTAAAAAGAGAATTAACATGATATTTAAAAAAAATCTTTTTAAATGTCAGTGATAAATTACCATAACGTATTTTGCAACTTATATATTCAAATATTTAGACTTAGAGGACAATTAGCATGTTTCTCTGAAAATCAATAGAGAATTTTTAAACAAAACAAGAGTATTTTTATACAGTGTTATTTTAAAAAAATTGTCTTTAAACCATTAAGAAAATAATCTAATTACATCCTTCTGTTTTTCTTTTAGATCCAGTGATAAACCGGTTCACTAGACGGGCATCAGGTAGGTATGCTAAAGTTGCATGTTTTCGTTGGGCAGGATAATTATTGAAACATAATGGTGATTATGGCTGTTATGTTAAGTGTGCTGTAATATTAATCATACATGTTTACAGATAACTAACTGAATATTCTCAAAGATAGTTATTTGCTTTGCTGAAAAAATACTGCATGTACAATGACTGTTGTAAAGACTTCAGACATCCTGCAATTCCAGGGCTACAGAATGTGCCATAGAATTCTCTCATTCTTACAAAATTGGTCAAGAATCTAAGCTCTTTAAAAAACAACAACAACGTTTATGGTGTTGATGGGTGCAAAGAAAATCTTGGAAATATCAAATGATTGTAAACCTATGTTGTCTTGCTGGTTTGGCCCGCAAACTCTGCAATGGACTATTGTCAAGCCCAAGCATTCCGAAATCATGAGTTGGCCTCCCAAAAATGGTGACATTAGAAATACATTAACTTTTGGGGTTTTTTTATTTGTCATCTGAGTTTGTCGCCTTTGAGTTTTCTGTTTTCAAGTGTTTCTCCACAGCCATGAAGGTGAAAAACTTAGTTTTCATTTAAAACAAAAGTGAATTGATGAGCTGGTGCTTTAAGAAAATCTCCAGTTATCATGAGACTGAAAACTGTGAGCTCTGGGAACTAGCTCCATTCATCTCAGTTGAATTACATTTGAAACCAAAAGAAAACAGTACTGACACTTTCAGTTGTGAACTATTTTATTGTTGATCATTTTAACTGATACAGTCAAATAGTGTGCTTTTTCCACAGTCCCAAACTGATACCCGTACTCTCTGTCCTGCTTCCAAAACCTATATAGATTCTCCCCTGGCAACTTCTGTTATGCTGTCTGTGGTCAACACAAAAGTCATTGCTATATTGAAAACTAAAACTGTGGGAACAACATAAAATAGATGCATGCATGTGTGTTTGTAGGACTAGTGCCTGTGATAAGTGATACACAGGGCTGGATTAAGGGGGGGGGGGGCTAGCCGGGCAGCTGCCCGGGGTGCCAACCTATGGGGGGGCGCCTGATTGAAGTGGTAAGGGGTGCCGCGTGCCCGGGGCGGGGCCACGCATGTGCCGCGCCCCCGCTGCCCGGGGCGCAACTATGGCTCGGTCTGGCACTGGTGATACATAATAAAGAAGGGTAATGCATCACAATATGTAGTTTATTTTACATTTGCTCATGCAGTATTGTATAGTTTGGCAAGCTAATGACCAACTAGTAAACAGGAACACTCACTAAAAGTGAGGAAAAAGATATTTTTGATACTAACTATAGTGAGTGATAGTTAGCAAGGTTATAGTATAACTTTTTAAAATCAGTAGTTGGCTTTTTAGGGGATGAAAGTTGACTAGGAAAGTAATGACAGCCTTGTATTTTAATAGGTTAGTTCAGTTTTAACAGAAAAAAAGTGTGTTAATATTGTAGAGGAAAAAAATCAACAATTTTATATTACAACATTGGGAAGAAAACAATGGTTTGGAACACTTTTTTTTCTGCATGCCTATGTCTGAAAAACAGCAATTTAAAAAAAAAAATCCACAACTCTGGTGGGCCATTAATGAATAGTGTGCTTTGTCTATTACAAAGAGGAGAATGGAGTTATGTCATTTAGAAAAAAGGATAATTCACAAAAACAGCTTTTTCTCCTTAAACAAATGTGACATTTAATGCACTTGTATACAAGGCTGTAATTACTTTGCAGGGCCTAGACTGGTCTGGTGTGTTAATGATGTGTGCATTAAGTGTCTCTAAGATAGCATTTGGAGTTTTGACTAGGTAAAGAGTTGACAAAAGAACTGTAAAGCTTCAAGAAAATTAGGCCATAAAAAGGACTAGTATCCCTGTTACATCCCTACAAGTTTTTTTTTTATAACAATATGCAGTATATACCTACAAATTTCAGGACTAACCTTATTATAGTAATCATGGAGAATTTTTAAAACTAAAGTCATGAAAGGTGTTACATTTCTTATTTTTATTCTTAAATGCTTACTGGTGATGGAACTGATATAGTATATTTTAAACAGTTTATTTGTAAAATATAAGGAGATAAATAAGGGCTGTTGCTGACATCAATACACTTTACAAAAATATTTTCAGTAATAAGTGGAGTAATCTTAAAATGCAGTTTTTTGTTGTTGAAGCATCTTTTGGTAACACTGCAATATTCAAGATGCTTTTTCACATGGAAAAGCCAGGTGTTAATAATATTTCAACTACTGCAACTTCATAGAATTCAATAATTTTAAGTTGATTCAAACTTTTAGGAGGTGGTAGCCAGAAAAAAACATTATTTTAAAAGATATAGGTTCCAGCCACCTTGAGACATGCTTTACCAGAACTAGCACTAACTCATTTTAGAGTTCTAAACTCTTCAGGGTTAGTAACTTTTAAGTGCCACTGAAAGAAATCTACATCAGGCTTTTACTATTTCTTTTCAAAGTCCCGTACTCACCACTACAATGGATATGTTTGCGATGTTTGTATAATAATTCTGATATACTCCTTGTTATTTTAGTAGACTGCATAAGTTTTAGTTCCTTTGCTTAGCAGAGCTAGAAATTAAACAGCCAGAGATTAATTGTTGAAACACCTGCTGACAATATAAGGCATTTATTATTTAACAGTTGTTCCATTCAGCATACTGTGAATGTACTAATATGCTATCAGTGTTCTGTTTGTTCTTGGAGGGTATGTATACAGGAGAAAGAGGAAGACATAATTGTTTCTGAAATGTAATACTTACATTTATTTTGTTGAGTTTTATCTCATATCTGTGTGCATGCGCACATGTGCATACACTGTATATAAAGTGACATAATGGAATGCTGGTATGACCTGACCTAGTTATGTTGCATAATGATTTACATTCTAAAACCTGCTTTAGGTTGTTCATAATGTTCTGAAATTTTCATGTCTTGGGAATTTTCAATTCTTGGTCTCTGCTAGAAAGTGGAGTATATTAAGGTTCAAGAGGAAAGTGATTTAGTTGCCTTTTTTGAACAGAAAGAGAGTGAAAATACATGTTTCCCATTCCCTCAGTCTTGTGACTTTTTATTAAATGGCCTTACAACAGGAAAGTTTGGTTGGTATTTTTTTTTTATTATAGTAGATAGATCCTTAGTACTGAACAAGAATGGACCCTCTTGGGCTGTGCACAGTATAAACAGAGTAATAGACAGTCCTGGCTTTGAAAAGCTAAACTGTTTAAATATACAAGAAAGACATGGAAGGGGTAGGGTAGAACATGGAAGCAGAGAGAGTGAGCAGTTTGACGTAATATAAACGTATGTGGCACCTCAGTATGTCACTTGGACTGTGGCTAACTGAAGTTGAAATACTACAAAAGGAAAAAGGTGTTTTCATAATGCTTTACTGAAGGAAAGCAGGTCTTTTGGAAAGTTCCTGTTTTATTCATTTGGTAATTACTTAACTAGGCTGTATCCTGCTTAGTCATTTATATACAATGGCAATATACATTTTAAAGTGTTTTTTGCTATTGAGGTCAAAAACAGTTATGAAATTTTAAAATTCGCAAAAATGAGTTAATAGTGAAGCAGAATATGGTGATTATTTTCTCATTGTACTGAATAAATCAGTTAAAAAACCTAAACACGTCAAAATAGTCCCATTTTTATTAAGATAATGGAATTAATGTTACATTGGCCAGGCTGTTCTCAGCATTTTTATGATGTAAGAGTGTTTTCTAGTTTTCCTTCAATGATTTCCATAAGTGTGCCAAGTATTCTAAGAATCAATGAAGAATTTTTACTAAATTTAGTCTACTAGGGTAATCATGATATTAATCTAGGGAGATTTAATATAATTCATTTTTTCATGGAACAGGACAGAAGATTTAAGTTTGGAACAATATAAGTAGTATTAAATTGTTGAAATGTTAAACACAAATGAACAGTAGAGAAAACTGATACTGGAAACCAACAATGGTATATTAGATTGAGGAAGAAAAGAAACTTTTGAACTCATTCTGTGTAGACAGCCTGTTGGAATTAGTTGGACTCCACTTATGTGGGTAGGGCCCTCACTTTCCATACTAGTTTCAAAACAGAGAAAGAAAAGAGGATGATTTAAATAAAATGATTGGTCATGTATTTTCTGTTACCCCCAAAAAGTATTCCCACTGGAGACCACCCAGGGTTACACTAGCATGGGTTTATTGCCACTAAAGGTATAAACTAAAGAAGATAGAGAGCTGCCACCAAAGGTTTAAACTAAAGCAGATAGAGCTGCCACCAAAGGTTTAAACTAAAGAGGGAACCAGCTATCTCTTTCACACACACACAAACAAGCACACACAACCCTCCATTCATTCACTCATTCACACACATTCATTCCTGCCCTCAGGCACTCACACACTTACACAGGCATATGGGTTGCAGAAGGAGCCAAAGCATGTTGATCCTGGAGGGTCTGTCTGCTCATCATGGCTGGGGAGTAGGTCAGGAAAGAGACTTGCTGTAGAGAGGAGTTTCTCAGGAGCAGAGGAAGAAAGAGAGTATCTCAGATGTGCTCCCTCTCTTTTATATTGTATCCGGATGGCCCCTGTGACTCATCCACCTCATCACCAGGGAGCATGCCCGGACTTCCCTTTATCCAGCAAAGCAGCAGTCTCTGATGACTCATCACCATGTGCTCTAGCCTCTGCATTGCAACTTCAAAAACACACTTGCACTCTCTCTCTCCATCCATCACTCAGGGGAGAATGCAGTTTAGAGTAAGTTACAAGCAAGGTACTTGAGAATTACAAAGTTGCAGCTTACAGTAAGTTTCTGAACTTATAAAGCAAAGTTGCTGAGAGTTACAAAATTGCAAGGTTTTACAAGGATTACAGCAATTTGCAAAGTTTGACAAAGATTACAATGAGTTGCAGTTTAAAACCTTAGACCTTACAGTTAGTTATCAGAGGGGTAGCCATGTTAGTCTGAATCTGCAAAAATGGCGAGGAGTCCTGTGGCACCTTATAGACTAACTGAAGTGTTGGAGCATAAGCTTTCATGGGCAAAGACCCACTTAGTCAGATGCACTGAAGAAGTGCGTCTTTGCCCACGAAAGCTTATGCTCCAACACTTCGGTTAGTCTATAAGGTGCCACAGGATTCCTCGCTGCTCTTACAGTTAGTGTATTTCCAGAAAATCCCTGTGTAAAACCAAGCAGGCTCTGGCAGAGGCTTTTTATGCAACATTTTCATTTTCATTATAGGCAGAAGAAGAAAATGTATGGAATAAGCGATGAATTAATATTGATGTACTAAAGTATCTGTACATGCCATGCCTAGAACTCAGGTCGAAAGAACAACTGTTGTATATTAGGCAAATCAAATTCTGATGTCTGGGAATAGGAGAGTGATGAGCTTATTAATGGGCTGGTGATGCTAATTTAATTCTTTCAGGGACTCATTCGATACTTCAAGGTCTGAATTGTGTACCAAGGTGTTTTAACATGAGAATTCATACCCTAACTCAAAGATGTCTGCGTCCATCCAGGTCTATCATAGAATCACAGGCACTAGTCCTACAAACTAGTCCTTTCAGCATGATAGTGGACCACGATAACTACTCTCTGGAAAAGGTTTTCCAATCAGTTTTGCATCTTATAGTAGTTCCATCTAGGTTGCATTTCCCTAATTTGTTTATTGGAAGGTCAAGCAAAACAGTATCAAAAGCTTTACTGAAGTCAAAATATATCATGTCTACTGCTTCCACCTGTCCATAAAGCTTGTTACCCTGGCAAAGAAAGCTATGAGGTTGGTTTGACAAGATTTGTTTTTGACACATCCAGGCTGACTGTTACTTGTCACCTTATTGAATTCTATATGTTTGCAAATTCCTTAATTATTTGCTCCATTATCTTTCTGGGTACAAAAGTTAAGTTGATTGGTCTGTAATTCCCCGTGTTGTCCCTTTCTCCCTTTTTATAAACTGACAACATATTTGCCCTTTTCCAGTCTTCTGAAATCTGTCCCATCTTCCATGATTTTTCAAATTGCTAATGGCCCAGATTTATCCTCAGAGAGCTCCTTAAATATTCTAGGATACATTTCATAAGGCCCTGGTAATCTAAAGACATGTGATTTGTCTGTGTCATTTTTAACTTTTTCTTTTCCTATTTTAGTCTCTGTTCCTACCTCATTTTTATAGATATTCACTATGATAGGTGTCCAGTTGTCACCAATCTTTTTGGTAAAAATTGAAACAAAGAAGTCATTAAGCGTCCTGCCATATCCACATTTTCTGCTATTACCCCCTCCCTCCCAACACACACATACTGAGTGATGAGCCTACCCTGTCTTTGGTCTTCCTCATGCTTCTAATGTATTTGTAGATTTTTTTTGTTACCCTTTATGTCTCTAGCTAGTTTGATCTCGTTGTGTCATGACCTTTCTAATTTTCTCCCTACACGCTTATATTATTTGTTTATATTCATCCTTTGTAATTTGACCTAGTTTCTACTTTTTGTAGGACTCTTTTTGATTTTTAGATAATTGACAAGCTCCTGGATAAGTCAACATGGTTTCTTGCCATACTTCCTGTCTTTCCTACACAGTGAGATAGTATACTCTTATGGTGTAACAATATCTCTGTTAAAAACTGTGAATTCTCTTGAACTGGTTTTCCTTTAGACTTGCTTCTCAGGAGATCTTACCTACCAAATCCCTGAGTTTGCTAAAATCTGCCTTCCTTAAATCCATTGCCTTTACTTTGATGTTGACCCCACATACAATCATGAACATGATAATTTTCACCCAAGCTGCCTTCCACTTTCACATTGAAATATATTATCAGTCAGTGAGGCAACTGTGCAAAATTATTGGTGAATTGATATCCTGTTCACACCTGTCTGAAGTAAGAGAACATAATTTAGCATTTTTGGTTGCCATCTTTCTAGTTGTGACTTGTGAAACAGAGCTTGACAGATCAATTATTTAATCAAATTTGACAATTTCATACTTTAGTAAGTATTTGAACAGTTTTGATAAACCAATTTGATAACAATCTGACATACATTTGAATCAGACGTCAACAAAATGAATGCAGTATAGTCATGGAAGGCAAGTTTAATAACTAAGAAGTTAATAAATTCTGTTAAGCAAGATCAGACCTAACTGCTTTCGAGACAAGACTTTGTAGGATACATTTTTCAAACTAATAATAAATATGGTTTGTGATTGTCCATAAGCATTAGTTTGCAAATGAACCAGAACAGAATCAGAACCAAATCCAAATATTAGTATAACATCTAACACATTTACCAAGATCTCCTTAGTGGATACTGTGGAAGATTTTAATGAATGTTAAATTGTAGTAGATAGAACACATGACATTATTTTTCTCTGGTATAGTCTCAGTTCTCTCATGCTAACTATGCAATTTTCCATGTTAGAAACCTCTCAGTTTGCTTCCATTATATTTAACATTCACCCATCTATGTGACAGAGATTCATTGATGCCAACAGGCAAAGAGTTCACTTTTCTTAACAGTCAACTTCTGGCTCAGATTTGGTAAACTCACAACTCCTAATACATTATTTTCCTGGTAGTTATCCATCAAGCATAGCATGTGAGGTCTTTACCGAAAGCTTGTAACTTATTTATACTCATAAGCATTGTGAGATGTGTACCAGTACTAGTTAAGGAATAATGTAACTATTAGGGATGTAAAATCCCAGTTAAAAAGTTAACTGATTAAATGGAATGTTAAACATTAACATAACTGGTTAACTGGGATCCTGCAGGTACCCAGGTGAGTTAGAGCGACCCCCGCCCATAGTACGATATGGTGGGCCCCTGTACGCTGGAGCACCCCTCCGGGCTGCTGGTTAACTGGTTACCTGTAAGCATCACCCACTAAGGGTGATGCTTACAGGTTAACTAGTTGCCTGTTAACAGCCCTAGTAACTATATTGAAAATTACACCCTTATGGTCACCATGAAAGACTAACTGTAAACAGCAAATGTAAGGATGTTAAGTATTGTGTAATTGACTAATCGAATAGTCTATGCATTTTTGCATTGACAATTCAATTAGTTGATAGGGTGCCTCCACCATTGAAGAGTAGCAACAGCTCTAAAGCTGCTGCTGCACTTCAGAGGCGAAAGTGCTGAAGCCCGAGGTCAGCTGAGGACTGTCCCACTGACCCTGGGTTCCGTGCAGCGCTGCCAGTTTGAAATGTGCTAGGAGCCCAATGTTGGGCTCCCTGCAGCATTTCAAAGCGGTCGCGCTGTATGTTCGGGGTCGGCTGGGGAGTCCCCAGCTGACCCCAGGCTCCAAGCGGCGCTGCCACTTTGAAATGCCACGAGGAGCTCGATACTGGGCTCCCCATGGCATTTCAAAGTGGCAGAGCTGCACAGAGTAGCTGACCCCAGGTTCCGTGCAGTGCTGCTGCTGTGAAGTAGCCCTCTCTCCCCATCCCCCATTGCTGCCTCTAGCTGCAGCAAAAGCGGGGGGGGGGGGAGTGACTAGTCCTTCACATCCCTAATCAAACGTACTTGGAAGGGGAAAGGAATGATATGACAGTGATGGGCTCATCCTGGATGAATAAAGATAAAAGCCTGATTCAATATATCTCAGGGTCAAGAAAGACACTCTGGATACATTCACTGAGGGGACATCTTGTTGAGAGGGATTGTTTGATGAAAGATTGGAACCTGATTCCTAGAAAGCCAGCCAGGACTGCAACAGACTGAACTTTGTGGGGGTGGAAAACCTACTTCATTAGTGAGGAAAGATAGCTGTCAATAAGTGCAGGCAGTAATTTTGTGTTTTATATTCTAACCATTTGTTTCCATCATTCTCTTATTGTTAGTAAAATCTCTGTTCTTTCTTAGAAAAACCTTTCGTTTGTAAGTGACTTAAGGTTAAACTGGAGTACACTGCTGGTAAATTGGGGAGCAGGATCTGGGATTTCTGAGAGTAAACAGTATCAAAGGCTGGGTATCACAGAGGAAAGCTTCAAGGGTCTTGGACTGGTATGCACCTTTTTAGCCTACAAGGCAAAGACTGGTCTGGCATAGCCTGGAGGAGAGTGCTTGGGTGGTTGCTAGGCTGGTGGTGTTAGGGAGCTAACCTCCAGCTACCAGAGTCAAGACTACCTCTTGCTTCTAGTAAGAGGCAACAAGGTGATTCATAGTCTTTGAGTCATACTTTTGAACATCTAGCTTATACTACTTTCCTCCTTATGAATGTCACTTTTACCATTAACTTACAATATACCAGAAAACACAGTAGCATTTCAGCACAGAATAGAGATGCTCAAAGAAGCTACAGTACTAGGAAATAATCTTTAAATCGTTTTATGCAAATGGTTGTATATTACCATTTGAGGCAAATGGAGCAAAACAATTAATATTGATTAAATAAAATTTGTATGCTTAGCATTTTCATATGTAGACTGTGTTTAAAAAACATTGTGGAGCTATTATCAGCACTTGTTAAATATTTCTGATTTGCTCTCTAATTTATTTCAGCATTTGTAGCTACTAAGGTCTTAATCTCAATTTTTGTACCAACATATTCTTTCATGAGTAAATTTAGCAGTTGCCAGGAGAAACTATAATCTGTCTTATAGTTACAGAATAAATGAACTATAAATTGTAAGTCTATTTGTAACATCTGCTAGCCAGTTTTGCCAAAGTGTGTCCATTTTTTCAGCAACCTCTTATGGTGTGATTTTTTTATGCATTGGGGAAACTCCACAAATGAGGCATCTCTCTCTTTGAGCACTCGCCTTTGTTGTTGAACAGTTAACTCAAATGGCTTGGACATTAAACTTCAAATTTAAATTTAAATTTGGTTTAAGGGTTTGGACTTGGCAAATATTGGTCTCTTTTAGTAGTTATGAGTAGGGGATGTGATAGATTAAGTTTTTTAATGCCATTGCTGTCTACGTATGCTAGTTCATTCATGTTTTAGGAAATGTACAGTGGCTTGATGTTTGTTGCCTAAACACTATGTCTGTGTCATATGCCTGATGGGAAGCGTGAAACCCTGAGCTACACATTACTTAAATTGCATAGTGGGTTTTTTAAAAATAACTGATATCTCTGAGACAGAGTGCAACTCACCATAATAGTGCTTCCTGCTGGCTGTCCTGGAGATTAGTTCTGCTGGCCAGTGCTCCTTCTTCTAGTGAAGTTTCCTTGCCATCACTTCTGCTCCTGGATCCAGGTTGTTCCAAAGTCCACAGGGCAAGTTTCCTGCTAATTTTTCATGTCCATGTACAGAATGAAGTTTGTTGTGTTCACCAGTATAGAGGTGATGAATGACTCATCCTGTCCATATTGGTGTATATAACAAAATTCATTCCATGCATGGATGGTATGTGGTGGATGTGGAGCTGAGGGATTCAGAGTGTGGGAGGAGGCTCAGGACTGGGGCGTTAGAGGATTAGAGTATGAGAGGCTGATGACTCTGGCTGGAGGTGTGGGCTCTGGGGTGGCGCCAGGGATGAGAGATTCATGATGTGGGAAGGGACTCAGGGCTGAGGCAGAGGGTTAGGGCTCTGGCTGGGGGTGCAGGCTCTGGGCAGGACCTGGGGGTACAGATTCCCCGGAGGAGAGAGGACTACCCCCCGTCATCTCTCATCACAGCAGCTTGGAGCGAGATGAGAAGTGTGCTTTTCCATGGTTGTGGCAGCTCCAACAGACCTGGGACGGGGGAGGGGTGCCTGCCCCCTGGCTGTGGCAGGTCCATGCGAGAGCTTGGTTGGGGCTGGGCCACCTCTCCCCTGACTATGGCAAGTTTGGATCAGGTCCATGCCAGGGCTGGCAGGGAGAGATGCCTCTCCTGCTGCAGCTTTGAGCCCCTGTGTGAGCAGCTGCACAGCCACACAGCTTAAAAGGAATTGTGCCACAGTGTCCATCATACTCTGTGTTCCCCCCTTTCACGGGGAATGTATCACAGTACAATATCTAGCCACTCCCTCAGTGGTGAGGTCCAGGCCAGCCCACTACTCCACTTCTCCAATCTTTCAGTCTGCTTTCCTGGACCATTTCTACGCAGCACCAGCACCATCTCTTCCCTTGTCTCGGGGCCTCAGCATGCCAGCAGTCAGCTGGGAACTTGCTCTCCATTCTCTGATCCTGGCCAGCATTGCTCTGTCCAAGGAACTAGTTTTTTTCCTGAGAGGGAGCCCGGTCTCCCTCCTTGAGGTCCAGGGAGTAATTACTTCTGCTCTGCAGCTGTTTTTATATGGGCCTTGTGAAGGGGTGTCCCTCGTAAGATGTCCAGTCCCCTTCCCCTTTTTCCCCCAAAATCCCTAATATGTCCCCCCCCCCCAGTCATGGGACTTGCTTGGTTTCTTATCCGTGTATTTACCCCTGAGCGGGGTATGAGGGGGGCCCGGGCCCACCCTCTCTCCGGGCCCCAGCCCAGGGCCCTAAGGTGGGGGATATCTGCTCTCCCCTCACCTGGCTGACGGGGCAAACCGCCTCAACTCATCAGCCCACAGGCGTGACTCCTTCCGCCCGCCCCGAGCTGCTTCCTCACCCCCACTCACCAAGTCCCTCCGTCGGCTTCTCCCCTAGACCCAGCGACTCCTCGCCAGTCTCTCCTCCTGTTCCCCCCTGACCGGGTTGACCATCCCTCTTTTGTAGGTCACCCGCCGTCCCACGCACCGGTCCCTGTGCGCCTGCGCCAGCATCTCCCGTGCTCACTTCTCCCCCACCTTCGCAGGTATCTCCTGGCCTGCTCTTTAACACGTATGCGCTGGCGTTCCTTGGGCTCTCTCCCGAAGCGCATGCGCTAGCGTCCATCACGCTGCCATCCGCCCGGTGTGTTCTGGCTACCGCCGCTTCTTCTCCCGCCGGGGGGGGGGGGGGGAGGGGAGGGTCGGCCAATCGCCGCCTACCTTTGGGGACCGGTTTGGGGCCGTGCGGGGTTTCATCACCCCGTTACACCCCTCCCCCTTTAAGTTGGGCTCTGTGGGCTTCCCCGGGTCACTTGCCCTTTCTGGGATCCATGACATGAAGTCTGCATTCTGGTGGACCATCCCAGGGCGATGTACTACTTGAAAACAGTACGGCTGGAGTGCCAAGTACCACCGCATTACCCAGGCATTTGTACTTTTCATGGATTGGATCCATTTCAATGGTGCATGGTCTGTGATCAGCAAGAAGCAGTCACCTAGAAGATAATAACGTAAGGCCTCGATGGCCCATTTTACTGCTCGGGCCTCTTTTTCTATGGTCGCATAGTTCTTTTTTCATGGGAACAATTTGCGACTAATATACAACACTGGGTGTTCTTCTCCCCCTACCTCCTGCGCCAGTACCGCCCCTAGCCCTACCTCAGAGGCGTCCGTTTGTAAAATGAAAGGCTTCATAAAGTCCGGCTGCCTCAGTACCGGGGCCGACACCAGGTGTTTTTTAATGGCGTCAAAGGCCCACCTCCCCCGTTCTGTCCATCGTACTTTCTGGGGTTGGTTATTCTGCGTCATGTCAGATAAGGGGGTGGCTAGGGTTGCGAAGTCTGCCACAAATCAACGGTAGTATCCTGCCAATCCTAGAAATTGCCATATTTGCCTTTTGGTTGTCGACAGGGGGTAGTCCCGTACTGCACTTTGTCTACTAATGGTTTTAGCTGCCCCCCGTCCACCGTATATCCTAGATATGGTACTTCCCGATGTCCAAACTTGCATTTCTTCGGGTTCGCCATTAAGCCCGCCTCCGCCAGGGCTTTAAGTATGGCGCTTACATGCTGCAGGTGCTGAGTCCACGTCGGACTGAAGATGATGATGTCATCAATATAAGCGATGGAATATTGTTAATGCTCATGTAGTACTAGATTCATTAGCCTCTGGAACGTCGCTGCCACCCCATGGAGCCCAAATGGCATGGTTATAAACTGATACAGACCAAAAGGTGTCGCAAACGCTGTCTTCTCTCTTGCCTTGGGGCATAACGGGATTTGCCAGTACCCCTTCGTAAGGTCAATGGTCGAAAGTTACCGTGCCTCTCCTACCTGCTCCAGAAGCTCATCTACCCTAGGCATCGGATAGGCATCAAAGTGCGAGATGGCATTAACCCCCTGGAAGTCAATACAGAACCGCATCGTTTTGTCGGCTTCTGGTACCAATACTATCGGGCTCCGCCAGTCACTCCAGGACTCTTCTACCACCCCCCATTGTAACATCATTTGCAGTTCCTGCTTCACGTGTTCCCACAGTTTCCGGGGTAGAGGCCTGAGTGCATCACAGATTTTCTTAGCCGGCTTGGTGTGTATCTCATGGCTCGTCAGGGTGGTCCTCCCTGGTTGGTTGGTCAACACATGCGGGAACGTCTGCAACAGCTGCCGCAGTTCCTCCTGTTGGGTAATTGTCAATTCTTCTCCCATTCGTGGCCCCTCCTCCGACTCATACCATGGTAATCCAGTTCCAGGGGTTGGAGGTCGATGAGGAGGGCTTCCTGGGGTTTCCATTTTTTGAGCAGGTTCACGTGATACACCTGGGTGTCCTTCCTTCTCCCGGACAAGCGTATCTCATTGTCCACCTTACCGACCTGACACAGGACTTCGAATGGGCCCTGCCATTTGGCCAGCAGCTTAGATTCTCACGGTGGCAGCAGTAACAAGACCCGATCCCCTGGCTCGAATTCTCTCAGGAAGGTCCCCTGATTATACCACTTCTCTTGTTGCTCTTGGGCTTTTACTAAATTACTCTTAGACAATTACCAAAGGGAGTGGAGCTTCTCCCTGAGGTGCAGTACATACTGGACCATCCCCTGTGCCCGTGTCTCCTGCTCTTCCCAGTGTTCTTTCACTAGATCCAATACCCCCTGCGGTTGCCGAACATATAGTAATTCGAAGGGGAAATACCCTGACGACGCTTGGGGTACCTCCTGTATGGCGAATAGTAAGGCCGGTAACAGTTTGTCCCAATCCCAGGGGTCGTCCTGTATAAACCGCCGCAACATCATTTCAGGGTCTTATTAAAGCGTTCGACCAAGCCGTCAGTCTGTGGGTGGTATACGGATGTGCGCAAGGTCTTAATTTGCAGCATCTGGCATAGCTTGGCCATTAAGCAGGAGGTTACATTGGTACCTTGGTCGGTCAATACCTCCCGCGGCAGTCCAACCCTTGAAAAGATTTTAATCAGCTCTCCCGCGATCGTAGGTGCTGTCGTGGTACGCAAGGGGACTGCCTTGGGGTATCGTGTTGCGTAGTCTATTACCACCAATATGAATTGGTGGCCTCGTCCTGAACGTTCTACTGGGCCAACTAGTTCGAGGGCTGTCCACCTGAGTGGGACCCCGACCACAGGGAGGGGGACTAACGGGGCCTTTGGGACCTTCGCTGGTGCGGTTTGCTGGCATTGAGGGCAGGAGTCACAAAAGTCCTGTATCGCCTGGTATACCCTGGGCCAAAAAAACCTTTTTAAAACCCTCTGTTGAGTCTTTTCCTGCCCCAAATGCCCTGCCCAGGGGCTGGCATGAGCTAACTCCAGGACCCACCTCCTGTACCAGGCTGGTACCAATAATTGGCCTCTTACCCATCCTCTCTGCTTACTACCCGGTATATCCGGTCCCCTTGTACCTCGAATCGCGGGCTCTGGCGCAAGCCTTCCTCTGTCCCGTCCTCCTCCACGGGGCCCGTCGCTTGCTCGCACGCCCTCTGTAGGGAAGGTCCTCACACTGGAGCTGGAGAAAGGCCCCTTTGCCAATTTCTAGATTAAAAGGCTGGGGGATTTCAATGGTCTCTGCCACTCCTCTGGGGCCTGACGCCGATGCCTTCTCCCCCTGGGCTACCACTGGTACTTGTTCTTCTGGCGCCATCTCTCGGGTGGCCATTGCTCGCCCCCACTGTTGTAACAACTGGCCGAGCCCTGGCCAGTCATACCCGAGTAACACCGGATACGCCAGGTTTGGGGCTAGGGCCACCCTCCACGTCTCGGTATATTGCCCATCATTAATCTGGACCCAGGCCGTTGGGTAGGGGCAGACGTCCCTGTGAACGCATTGCATCCATATGGGTCCTCCCGTTGACGACCCCCTTCCACCAGGTCTGCTCGCACCATCGTCTGACCGCATCCTGAGTCCACCAGGGCTTCCACCACTCGCCCCTCTATCTTCACCCGGGCTATTACTTTGGTCGTAGAGCGTTCTGGAGCCCTTGACTCAGGGGTCACCACTTTCCCGAAGGTGCAATCCATCATGGGGCATTCTCGGCGGAAATGTCCTTCCTGTCCACATTGGAAATACACCAGCTTACCCGGGGGTCCCGCTTTCCGGCCGCTCTCCCTTTCTTCGGGCAGGGTCCCTTTGTCCCCTTTTATCTCGGCCGTGGGCGTTTGCCACACCGGGGCCAGCTTCCTTGCACTTGGGGGGGCCCATTTCTGTCAGCTGCCTCCGTTCTGCCCCGCCACAGCCTCCTTGTCCTTTACTCAGGACCGGGGCCCTCATTGGCGTGCCTCCTCCCGACATCTTCCCACTCTCCTCTGCCCCTTTGGCAGCCATAAAGTCCTCCATCAGGGTTACTGCCTCCATTAGGGTGGAGGGGTGGTGGCGCCGGACCCATCGTTGACCCTCTGTGGGCAAGATCTGGACAAACTGTTCCAAGATTACAGTTTCCACCACCTGCATCCCTGTTTTTGCTTCTGGTTCTAGCTATCTCATCCCTGACTCCTTCAGGCACTGAGCAATTGCCTGTGGCCTCTCCCCCTGTCGGTAATGTTCCTGCCGGAACCTTTGGCGGTATGTTTCCAGGGCTATCCCCACTTGGCCCAATATCGCCTCCTTCACTTTATAATAGAGGAGTGCATCTTTAGCGGACAAACCCCGGTAAGCCAACTGTGCTGGCCCCGACAAATAGGGAGCCACTAGGGTTGCCCAGTGCTCCTCCGGCCACTTTGCCACAGTTGCTACTCTTTCAAATATCACTAAAAATGCTTCTACATCATCCTCAGGTCCCAGCTTAGCCATGCGGATTGGTAGCTGTGGCCCGCTGGCCCTGCTTTCCTCACCTTGTAGGGTGAATTCCCCCCCTGCCCGCCGTCCCTCGGTTGCTTGCTGGTGCTCGGTCAATTCCCAAACCAACTGCCGCTGCTGCTCCTGAAATTGGGATGCCAGCTGTTGCACAATCTGCGTCTGCTGGTGCTGCTGTTGGCATTGATTTTCCATCAACCATTATAACAACTTCGTCACCTCCATTTCGCAATCACCTTCAAGATACAACGTCTATTTCCTCAACACATCCCATTACATCACTTTCTCTCTCCCTACCCTCAGGGCAGATACGCCTACCCACATTCTCCACCACGTGTGAAGGGGTGTCTCTCATAAGATGTCCGGTCCCCTTTCCCTTTTTCCCCCAAAACCCCTAATATGTCCCCCCCCAGTCATGGGACTTGCTTGGTTTCTTATCCATGTATTTACCCTTGAGTGGGATATGAAGGGGGCCTGGGCCCATCCTCTCTCCGGGCCCCAGCCCAGGGCCCTAAGGTGGGGGATATCTGCTCTCCCCTCACCTGGCTGACGGGGCAAACTGCCTCAACTCGTCAGCCCACAGGCATGACTCCTTCCGCCCACCCTGAGCTGCTTCTTCACCCCCGCTCACCAAGTCCCTCCGTCGGCTTCTTCCCCTAGACCCAGCGACTCCTCGCCAGTCTCTCCTCCCGTTCCTCCCTCTCCGGGTTGACCCTCCCTCTTTTGTAGGTCACCCGCCATCCCACGCACCAGTCCCCGTGCGCCTGCGCCGGCGTCTCCTGTGCTCACTCCTCCCCCGCCCTCGCAGGCATCTCCCGGCCTGTTCTTTAACGCGCATGCACTGGCGTCCCTTGGGCTCTCTCCCGAAGCGCATGCGCTAGCGTCCGTCACGCCGCTGTCCACCCAGCGTGTTCCAGCTGCCACCGCTTCTCCTCCCGCTGGGGGGTCGGGGGTCGGCCAGTCGCCACTTACCTTTGGGGACCAGTTTGGGGACATGCGGGGTTTCTTCACCCCGTCACAGGCCTGCTCTGGCTGGAGTGCAGATTCTGGGGTGGAGCTAGGGGTGCCTAAAAAGTGGGGCTCTTCTGATTGGCTACTCCTGGCAGCCACTCTTCTATTGGCTGCTTTCTGTGCAGCTTCCCCAGGGCTCCATTAACCCCTTACCAACTCATCACAGTCTCTCTTTTAACAAAGCACACAATATAATTTCCTACAGTACTCTCTCCCCATTCCTCCCCATCTTCCTCTTTCACAGCAAACCTGGATCTTTATTCATGATTCCATACATCTCCTCAAAAGATTGTCCTGTGTTTCTCCAACCTTGAGTGTCCCTAATGTAAGTCTGGTCTACCCTACAAAGTTAGGTCAATGCAAGTTGCCTTGCACTAATCTATTTGTGAATGTGTCTGCAATCAGATTTATCTCTGACTAAGGCACAAACTATACAAATGATACAAACTACCTCCCTGAATGATGTAGAGTGATAGCTGACCTACTGAAGTCAACACAATGTGATTGCAGACTCTTAAAAACTAGAGATGTGAATGGTTAACTGGGTGATGTTTACCGGTTACAGTTAACCAGTGGGGGCAGAGCAGCCCACTGTGAGCAGAAGGTTGCTCCAGCCTGGCAGTATCTGCTACAGGCAGAGGATGCTCCATCCCGGCAGAGCAACTCTCACCTGCCCACTCCTCTTTAAGTTAATTGATTAAATGAGATTTTACATCCCTATTGAAAATATAAGATATTTATTAATAACTTGGGTGCCACAGTGGCACATTCAAACCAGCCACATGAACTCAGTACTGGTGCACAACACAAAATTCATTCAGCTCATGGGAGGAAACTCTGAGGCAACACTTCCCCCAGCCTCTCTGCTCCTCCTAGGGGGAGGGATAGCTCAGTGGTTTGGGCATTGGCCTGCTAAATCCAGGGTTGTGAGTTCAGTCCTTGAGGAGGCCATTTAGGGATCTGGGGCAAAATCTGTCAGGGATGGTATTTGGTCCTGCTGTGAAGGCAGAGGACTGGACTCAATGACCTTTCAAGGTCTGTTCTAGGAGATAGGCATCTCCATTCATTTAAAAAAAAAAACCTGTATAGACCCTAACAATCTGTCAGAAGCTGACCCACTATGCCTCATTCAGTGAGACAATGTCCACTTTAATCACAATTCTAAACTCCACTGCCCCAGGGTCATAGAGACCGGAAGGCACTCTATTTCCTCCCTCCTCCCATTTAAACAAATTCTGCATGGTTAGGAAATTCCTTTTGGCAATTGCCCACTTTGGCACACTTGCAAGTTTGACAAGTTTACCTAGGAGCTCTCCCTTTTTGTGTGCAACTGACCATGTCAACTCCATGCCTTAGACATGCTTCTGCCTGTAGTAGAGCGGAAGTGTTGTAGTTCCTTGGCCTGTTGGGAGAAAGAGCTATGGATCAGCCATAGAAACATAGCAGATTGCACAGGAGTTACAGGCAAAGGATAAGACAGGGATCAGCAACAATGCCACATGAAAGTGAATGAACTTAATCAGTAATATTGCAAAGCCAGGGAGGCCAAGTGTCAGTTTGATGATGTCTTGCAGACCTGATCCATTTATAAAAAGCTACATGCCAAATATAGTGGAGAGACCATAAGCACCCCACAGACCATTGTGGATATCTTGGAAGAGCCCAAGGCAGAAACCCCTGTGTCAATGTGTCAGCCTAATGGTTCATTTAGCTCAGTATCCTGTCTTCTAAGAGTCTGGTGTCACATGTTTCAGAGGGTGTAGCAGAGTCCTTGGTGGTTCATCCCTTAGGGCAGTGGTCTCCAAACTTTTTTGATCATGCACCCCTATCAGTAAAAAATTTTTGAGCACACACCCCCAATATATGTATATTTATTTATTTATAAATTTTTTAAAAATTTACTCTTTGACCCCCATTAGCCACTGTTAACCACGCTCCTGACCCCCATTAGCCACACCCCCTGACTCCCATTAGCCAGGCCTCAGGAGATAACACTCTCAGGGCAAGATGGACACGTGACCAGAAGTAAAAGGTGTCATGTGACTCCTCTCTAAGGACTTTTCCCAGCATCCTCTTACCAATAGGGATTAGTTTGGCCCCCACCAAACCCCCTCATGCAACTATCCTGCAATTGCATTAACCCAATGTGTGTGACATTAACTCAGGGGTGGAGGGGGCAGAGAGGCTGGGGGAAGTGTTCCCTCAGAGTTTCCTCCCATGAGCTAAATGAATTTTGTGTTGTGCACCAGTACTGAGTTCATGTGGCTGGTTTGAATGTGCCACTGTGGCACCCAAGTTATTAATAAATATCTTATAAACCTCTACCTTTTCCCTCTGCTGCCATGTCTCCTCCCCTTGCTCCATCAGCTCCCCTGATGCCTGCTGCCCCCTCACCACCCTCACCCTCCTCTGCTGTCCTGACTCCTGCCCTTCTCACTGCCCTAAGCCCTCCTGTGACCTACCCCCCTCCACCAGCCCTTCTCTCCCCCCTGTGCCCACTCCTTCAGTAGCCCCACTCTGATCATGCGAGCTACCTCCTTCTACACACCTGCCCTGCCTCTCTTCTCTGGTGCTGGTCCCTCCCCTGCAGATGTCTGCCCTTCTGCGTCACCCCCTGGCACCTGCACCTTCCCTTACCCCTGCACCCTCCTGGTGCCTCCCCCTTCCCTCACTGCCCCTGCCCCCTTTGCCCTCTTCTTCCCTGATGCCCACCCTCTCACCACTCTCTGCCCCCATTCCCCTCATGCCCCTCTGTGCCCTCACACATGCCTTGCTCCATCCCCGCCTTCCTCATGCCCATCCCTTCTTTCAAGCCTTATCCCAGCACCTCCCTTTCCCCCCTCTAGCCCCCAATGCCCTTACCCTCTCCTCTCCCAGCATCACTCTGTCCCCCCTCCCACTGACACCTCTCCTCCTGCCATTTCCCTCATTGTCTCCACTTGGCCCCCTGGCATTTCTCTCCTCCACGCTGTCCCTTGGTGCCTTCCCCTTTCTTCTCCTGACCTGCCTCCCTTCCCTCCCCTCAGCACAAGCCCCTTCCTCTCCCACTCCTTCCCCCTATTTTTCCTGCACTCCCACCCCCTGCCTTCCAGTTTGCGTCTGTGACTGGGCCCAGCCCCAGCTGCTTCCATGGCCCCAGACCATGTGCCGGGCCTGGAGCTGGGCTGCGCTGTTTTAAAGTCCCGGGCCGTGACGTCATGGCACGCCCGGGCGTCTCCCCTCTCAGCTGTTGCGTGCGCATTTGAACACGCCGTGCATGCGCTCCCTTGGATGTCTTGCGAACCTGGCGTCTCCTGCTCAACTGTTGCGTGGTGGCATGTGCTCCCTCGGATCATCTCACGTACCTCCTCGGATTGTTTCGCGCACCTCCTGGGGTGCGCGTACCCCACTTTGGAGACCACTGCTTTAGGGGATGTGGGTACCTGACCATGCCCATTTGGCCATATTGGGTGGTCAAAATCTTGACCCCACTTCTCTACTGTTTGTGGGAGGGGGAAGTGAACCCTTTGTATGCCACCTTAGGTCTTTCTGTCAGGGGAGCAAAATGAAAGTCACAAACCCCCATGCATTCAGGGATATTCCTCCCTGCTATCCCAGCAAAGGGAGTAGTGTGGGCGCTGTCAATGATCCAACCCAGTGTAGCGGGTTTGGAAAAATCACTCTGGCTGGGTCTATGTCTGTGTTACCCCGAGAATCTGTTTTAACTTCCTCAGGCTGGGGGTGAAAGTTTCCAGCCTCTCAGTTCTCTCCTCCACCTCAGGAATTACTCCGGCAGCCCACTGCTTAGGGCAATCCTGCTCCTTTTCTCCCTGCTGACTTCAGTTTCCTCCTAATCTGCTTCCTATCATACATGATTAACAGGGTGTAATATTATAATAGCTTTCTGGGGCCACCTCTGAGTGGGTCAAATCAGGATGAATTGGTTAAAAACAGGGCTATTTATAGCCCAAGACTGGGGATCTTACACTGTAAGGCATACCAAACCAGTCATAAAGAGCACTTCTGTTTGCCACACTGGCCAGCAAGAAATCACACAAGCAATCCCCTTAGACACTCCAGCTTTCCTGTGCCACTCTACCAGTACCACTCCCCCTTCACAGATGAGATGTTATGAAACCCAGTCTCTCCAAAGCAAAACAGGTTCTACTGAACCTAAAGGAGCAGCTTCATTCCCACGTCAATTTATACCTTATATCTTACCCAACAGAGTATGGTGTGCCAATCCTTTAGAATCTAAAATCTAAAGGATTATTAATAAAAAGAAAGAAAGAAAAGGCTGAGAGTAAGTTGCTAAAACAAATTACATGTACCAATTGCAAAGTTCTTGGTGAAGGCTTGTAGCAGAGATGGATTAACCTGCTGTTTTAGAAGTCTCTGGAAGACATCCTCTGTTAGGATGGGTCATCAGTCCTTTTGGGCTCAGTTCATAGCAAAGATACTCCAGAAGTGATGAGCTGGAATAAAGACATAATGGAGGAGCTCTCATGGCCCTCTTTATACCCTTGCTCATGTGGAGGGAAATTCCATTTGTTCTCACTTTGTGAAAGTATGTCCAAGATGGAGTTTGTCACATGACTAAGTCATCTGTCCATGCATGACTCAGTCCTTTTTAGGCAACAGCTATGGCTTACATGCTGGTATGAATATTCACAGGAACAGCAAAGTTCCTCAGATTTGGATTGGCACAACTTGAGGTGCATTGTCAGTGAAGTACTTTATTCACTTTACTAGCAATCCTTTCACATTAGGTTGGCTAAGTGTTCTGTTGAGCTCTACTTGACGCAAACATTTGAAATACAAATACATAGTCAATACTCATAACTTCAAATACAAAAATGACACATGCATATGAATAGCTTAAACAGAATCAGCAAATCAAAAGCTATTTATAGATATCTTACTTGACACACTTTGTACAATATTTGGTGCAAACATATAACAGTGGTTGCAACAAAGTTTTGTATGTTCACATCAGAATCCAATAACATCACATGGGGCTGGAGGATTGGGGCTAGCTCTGCCATCAGGGCCTCTTGTGGACCTTTCTCTGTCTGTGTGGGGTGTATGCATCCCCTCACATGCTTTCCCCCTCCAACGACACAGGGGTGCTGCTGCTTGTGATAATCATGTTGTCTTTATCCATAATGGCATTCTTACTCAAAGAAACCAGCATTAGCTTGATTCTTGCTGGCCCACAGAAACACCTGGAATCAGAATGGCCGGAGGGCTTGGTACCTACATAAGAGCTTAATGTTTTTGTCTTTCATTTTGTGTAGCTATAAGAGGGGTACATGTTCTGTGATGAGCTGAAAGGGAGTCTCTAGTAGGTAACAACACAAAGTATCAATGGCCTACCATATTGCCAGGGCTTCCTTTTTTTATCACAGAGTAGGCTCTTTTATGTGAGAATGTTGCTTGGCTTAAATACAATATGAGATGTTCCTTCTCTTCAGAGGTCTGGGAGAGCACTGGTCCAAGTCCAATGTCTGATGTGTCTGCCTGGAGTATAAATTCCTTCAGGAAATCTGGGCTGAAGAACACCAGATCATGATACAATGCCTCCTTAAAAGTTTTAAAGACCACTTGTCTCACCACTGCATATTTGGAGGTCTTTCGTCCTTTGTCATCTAAAAGCAGGGCTGCAGTGGTGGTGAAATTAGGCGTGACTCACCTGTAGTATCTGATGAACCCCAAAATCGAATAACTTTGTTTTTACAGAGTTGGCTAAAGCTTGTGATTTTCCCAGATATATGGTCTTGTTATTTCCAAATCTGCACTTAGTCAGGTTGGCAGGCTCGCTTTCCGCGATTTTAATACTTTAGATGGCTGCCCCACTCTTGGCTATAGATTAGTATATTGTCTAGATAAGCTTTGGCATAGAGGTCATATGGAAGTAGCATCCCATGCACTGGACTCTGAAAGGTTCCAGCCACCCCATGAAGTTTGACTGTTATAGTCAAAAAATGATAGAGTCAAAAGGGCATGGTAAAGGTCATCTTTTCCCTGGACTCTGGTGTCAGCTAGATTTTCCAGTTGCCTTTCATTAGGTCATTTGTGCACAGGTACCTGGCTACCACAATTCATTCCAGTAGCTCGTCCACCTATGGCCTGATATATACATCAAACTTAGAGATGGTGTTGACTTTCTGGAAGTCAATGGAAAACCTCTTTGTGTCAGTAGGATTCAGGACAAGAACTATGGGGCTCTGCCATTCACCATGGAATTCCTCTACTTCATCTAACTCTAGCATTTCATGGAGTTCAGTCTTGACAATATCTCACATCATCTTGGGTGGGGGTTGATAGTCCTTTCATACCATCTGTCCAGGGTCAATCTCAGTGCTTTGGTATGTCAGGTGGGTAAACGCAGGAAGGTCAGAGAATACCTGGGGGAATTATTGTATCAGCTGATCCATCTGGGCTTTTTGCTCTGCCCCAAGTACCTTCCCCAATTTGACAGCCTAGGGTCCTAGTTCAGGATCATGGGCAATAGGAGTGATAAGGAAGGCTTCCTTGTCACACTAGGCCTTTGCTAAGTTGACATGGTACATTTGGGTGTCTTTCTTTTTCTTGGATGTCATATCTTATAGCTGAGTGGATCTACGCAATGCAACATGTGAAAAGGCTCCTTCCATTTGGCCACTTGCTTGGACTCTGTGCTAGGCAACAGTGGAAGAACTCAGTCCATTGGCTTGAACTCTTGTAACTAGTCTCTGCCTAACTTTGTTGGTCCTCCTGTAGGTTCTCATGAGTGAAAGCCAACTAGATCTAACTCAGTCCATTGGCTTGAACTCTTGTAACTAGTCACTGCCTAACCTTGTTGGTCCTCTGTAGGTTCTCATGAGTGAAAGCCAACTAGATCTAACCCTATCCTCCTTGTAGTCTGCACATCTCGGAACATTCCAGGCCAGTAAAACCTAGCTGCAAGGTGTTCAACAGATTTCTCCCTCCATAGATGCTCTACTCAGGGAACCTCATAGTCCAAGTGAAGTATCTCTTGCCTTTATATTTTGTGGAGTACCTCTTGCTTACTCCATACGGTAAAGCTGTTCTCCCTGTAATTTCAAATATGGCCATTATTCTCTCTCTAAGATCCATGACTTCCCTATTTACCACAGCTAGTTGGTCATACAATAGATCTCAGCTTTGGGCTGCAGGCTTGGCTGGGATGAGGATTGGGTCCTTTGGTTTGATAGTGCTTCTCCATGGTTGTCGAGTTTGTGATTCTGGTCTGGCAATTATGTGCTTGCTTGTTTTACCAGACGTTCACTGAAGCATTCACAGTCCCTCCCTGGTATAATTGGGCAGGCCAGTGTGAATGCTGTGCCCCCCCATGCAGTCACTGAATGTCCCCCCGCCATCAGTTGTATTTTTTATGTGGCATATTGTCTTATGTCCTCATAGAAAAAATAGAAGAGGATCCATTCTTCCAGTGTCTTTCTCTGGGTATACAAGTTGATGGTGGATCAGAGTCTGGTTTTATCCTGAGTTCGCCCACCCTACTGCTTTCTTACCTGGTATCCACACCAGGACTACTTGTGGTTCTTCTTCTGGGCTTTAGATTTTGTGGTCCACACTCACCCATAGTCCTGCTCCATATAGGAATAGTCTCTGTAGAAGTGGCCCAACTGTCCACAGGTGGGCCACAGGACTATCCAGCTGATGGTGCAGATGTTAGTGGGTGGCACAGCCTGCCATTATCCAGTCTGGTTTCTCTGGGGTTATGCAGGGGATATTGTTGTAGGAGATCAGGGTTCCTTTATGGCTGTGTCTAGACTACATTCCTTTTCTCGAAAAAGGGATGTAAATTAGACACTTCGAAATTGCAAATGAAACCGGGATTTAAATTTCCTGTGCTTCATTTGCATAATGGCAGCCACATTTTTTTTCGAAATGGGGCTTTTCAATAGAAAAACAGCAGTTTAGATGGGGATCTTTAAAAAAAATAAACCCCTTTTTCGAAAGATCCTGTACTCCTCAAAAAATGAGGTTTACAGGATCTTTTGAAAAAGGTTTTATTTTTGAAAGATCCCCGTCTAAACTGCCGTTTTTCTATAGAAAATCCCCGTTTCTAAAAAAACCGTGGCCGCCATTATGCAAATGAAGCGTGGAAAATTTAAATCCCAGCTTCATTTGCAATTTTGAAGTGTCTAATTTACATCCCTTTTTCGAGAAAAGGGATGTAATCTAGACACGGCCTATATATGGAAGAGGGTTCTACAAACTGTCCTTTTGTTGTTTCAGCTTGGGGACTTAGCTTCTTCTTGGCAATTGGGGGTCCTTTTGAGATCCCATCAGGCCTCATTCACTACATTAGGGTTACTCAACTTTGGAAGCCCCAGGGGCCACAATGATACCATGTTTTAGCGTATATGCAAAGTTTTACAACCCGCCCCCACCCACCCCCCACGGGCTATAGTTGTCCATGTGTAATACAGGTTTTTTTTTACTGAAAGTATAGGAAGACAAGACTGACTCTTACTCCATAAAAGCAGCATATTTTAATTTAATAATTGAGGTAGTTATGTTAAAATACATTAAAATACATTCTTTTACTGTGCAACTAGTAAAAGAATAAATATATGGTAAAACTATTTTAAAAAAAAGCCATCTTCGCATTGTCATAAAATACATAAGTTCATTCACTCTGATCTCTAGAATCAGCGCCAGCAGCATTCTCCTCAGCGTCTGAGTTTTCAAAAACATCAAAACTTTCGTCGTAGTCACGGTCACAAAAAACATCCATAAAATCGATAGCCAAGGCTAGTTGAGCTTCGGTGACAGTTGAGGTCTGTGGTGCCAAATCAGAATCGCTGTCGTAGTCGGATTCAGAGCTAGAAGAGTCAACGTCGGGAAGAATGTCACTTTTACGGAACCCATTGTGAATAGTAGCCAGTTTTATTCTGTCCCAAGCAGTCAAAATCCATCTGCAAACTTCCACGTAAGTTGAACGGCGCTGTTGACCGGCTGGAGTGAATGTGTGTTCCCCATTTGTCATCCAATTGTTCCATTACTCTCGGATGAAGCACTTGAACGGGTGGTTGACAGCCACATCAAGCGGCTGCAACTTGCTGGTTAGCCCACCTGGAATTATGGAGATAATGTGCACCCATGGAGTTTATATGTTTCTGATCTGAAGTTTCTTTGTGGGCGGCCAAAGAATCTAAAACCAGCAGAGATTTAGGATTAAAAAACCCACCTTTTCGTGCATGAAAGCAGCTGTCTGTCCACATCTTCATAACATCTGTGTTCATGCAGCCCTTTTTGTTAGAAACCACACAAACGCCAGCCGGCAGTTTCTCTCGAGGCATCATTACCCTCTTAAAAATCACCATAGGTTTTAATTTATCACCATTTGCCGTGCATGCCAACACTACAGTAAAACAGGTGAGTATTTTCTCCCTGCAGCTCTGTTTCCATTGTCCTTTGCATATGTCACAACACACAATTCAAAATCGGCTGTGTAGGATTTGCACTTAGGCATGTTTAAAAAGTTTAAAATACCTTTTTAAAATTCAGTACAAGTTAAAACTACTAAAGGAATAAATGAATGGTAAAACGGTGTGGTTCAAAGGGGTTATATACCAGCGATAAGGGTTGTAGCATACTTACTGCTCAGCGTCATCAGCTGCGGCTCATTAACACTTCATTACAGGTGCTGTTCATTAACAGTACCCGCGGTTCATCTCCTGTGGGCTATACACGTGCACAAGGTATGTAAAACTATTTTCACTCAATCAGGAAAAACTGTGGGTTATACACGGGTGCGGGTAATACTTGTGTGCGGGTTATATATGCTAATTTATGGTACTCACAGCACATGCCAAGGGCCGCATCTTAAGTGTGGTTGCATATCGATGCAAGTATATGCAAATAGCTTCTTTCACACCATGCTCCAGCATTACCAGCACCTTCTCCTTGGGGCTAGAAATGCCGACACCCTGTTCCAACCAGCCCGTCTGCTTGCATCTTTCAATTCTCACCCCACCTGGGAGATGCCTTGCTGTTGTGGAGCGTGTTCCCAGTGGAGGCCATGCTCAGGGGATCCCACCCATGGGCCATGTGTTGAGCCCCGCATAAATCCAAACCACACTGTGGGCCACAAACAAACGGGCTGTGGGCTGCATGCAGCCCCCGGGCCGTGTGTTGAATAGCTTCAACCACTGCCTGAAGTGACCTGTTAGCTTCTGGGCTACTGTTTGTGGGCATGCCCTGAAGGGGGCCTCTTCCCAGAATCACTGCAAGTGTCTCCTCAGTGATGTTTAGGTAGTCAAGGATCACCTTGTTTACCTTTGCATAGTCCTGAGGACAATGCAAAGTGAAGTTCTCGGTAGTCATTTGGGCTAGTCCTGACAGGTGGTGTGTCAGGGTTCTACCCTGCAGCAGATGCCACACACTCAAAAGTGGCGAGGAATGCTTTCAGGTCATCATCTGCAACCATGTTGGCTAGCTTCTCTGGGAAAGTGGGGGAGAGGAGGGCGAGGGCATCGCAATGAGGGAGGGCAGGATTGGTATTTGCTTTTCCCCCAAGTCACGACTTGAGGTTGGAGTCTAGACACCATTTGTTGCACTGAATTCTGTTGCCGCTGTTGCTGGTATGTGGCTAATTCCCCAATTTTCTGTTGCTGCAGCAGATGCTGCTGTTGTCAGTGGTGAGCTGCTGAAGCAGAACCTGCTGCTGTTATTGCTGTAGAATGGCCTGCTGCTGCTGATCTTCAGTGACCCGTTTTAGCAGCTGCTTTATATCCATTTCTCAGGATGGACTTTACACTCGTGGGCCTTCTCTTGTTGTTTTATTCTCTTTACTGCCCAGCAGGACGGACAGACAGCATTCTCTGTCCCTTGTAACAAGACTCCTTAGTAGTTCCTCCACCAGGGGATGGGAGAATTTGGCCATGCCCAGTTAGCTACAGTGGCTGATCAGAGGCAGATAAAACTGAAATCACAAACACCCATGCATTCAAGAATACTCTCTCTGGGTGTGTCTAGACGACACCTCTCTGTCAACAGAGAGATGTAGATTAGGCACGTCGAAATTGCTAATGAAGCAGGGATTTAAATATCTCGCGCTTCATTAGCATAAACATGGCCACCACTTTTTTTTTTAAACGAACCTTTTCGAAAAAACAAAGAAGTCTACACGCGGATCTTTCGAAAATGCAACCCTTTTTCGAAAGATCCCTTATCCCTCATAAAATGAGGTTTACAGGGTCTTTCGAAAAAGGGTTGTATTTTTGAAAGATCCGCGTCTAGACTGCTGGGTTTTTTTTTTTTTTCGAAAAAGCTCCATTTTGAAAAAAAGCGGTGGCCATGTTTATACTAATGAAGCATGAGATATTTAAATCCCCGCTTCATTAGCAATTTCGACGTGCCTAATCTACATCTCTCTGTCGACAGAGAGGTGTAGTCTAGACACACCCTCCATGTGGCCCCAGCAAAGGGGGTGTGTGTTGATTGGTAAGTCTATAGTGCTGCCACTGATCCAGCCCCAGTATAATCACTCTGGCTGTGTCTCTGGGGCAGGCTCACCCTATTTGTCTTACTCTGGGAGCCTGCTGTTCCCTTCTCAGGGTTGGAGTGAAAGCAGCAGTGAAAGTAACTGAAAATTTCTTACAGGTACTGTCCTATTGCAACTTGGGTCCATGCCAGCTCTTTAAATAGCTCCCTGCTAGTCCTTGCTGCAGCTCGGCCAGCTCTTGCTGGGGCTGTGCACCAGGGCATACCTGCTTACTTTCATCTCTGGGTAAAAGTTTCCTGCCTTGTAGTTCTCTCCAAAGCCTCAAGAGTCCCCCCTCCCCCCCTGCAGCCTGCTGCTCAGGGTAATCCTGCTTCTTCTTCCCCTGCTGACTTCAGCTTCCTCCTTTTTAAAAGCTGACCTCCCTAACCTGAATGATTGACAGGGCTGAATGGAGGAGATCTAGCTCTGCTGAAGGCATCTCTGGCCCCTTCCTCATCCATGTGCGGCCTATATATGCAATCACAAGGGGAATGAGCAAGTCAGAAAAATTATCAAGTGATCCATCCCATTCTGGTAGTCAGAAGCTTAGGGACACCCAGAGCATGGGGCTGCATTACTGACCATCATGAATAATAGACATTGATAGGTTGTCCTCGCTGAACTTATTTAATTCTTTTTTGAAACCGGATATACTTTTGCCTTCATAACATTCCGTGGCAATGAGTTCTGCAAGTTGACTGTGTGCTGTGTAAAGAAGTACTTCCTTTTGTTTGGTTTAAACCAACTATTAATTGCACAGAGTGACCCCTGATTCTTGTATTACATGAAGGAGTAAATAACACTTGGTTTTACAGATTTCTGTTATATCTACCCTTAGTCATCTCTTTTCTATTCTGAACAGTCCCAATCTTTTTAATCACTCCTCACGTAGAAGCTGTTCCATACCCGTAATCAGTTCCTTGTACTTTTTCCCATTATAATACATCTTTTTGGAGATAGAGCAACCAGAACTTCAAGCAGTAGTCAAGGTGTAGGCGTACCATGAATTTATATAATGGTGTTATGATATTTTCTGTCTTACATATCCCTTTCCTAATGCTTCCTAGCATTCTGTTAGCTTTTTTGACTGCTGCTGCACAATGAGGAGGAGGAAGTGGGTAAGAAATGTGGTGAGGAGCTGTATTCATGCTCTGAGGCATGACTTTTTCAAGACACTGATCATCTTGCCAGTTCCACCAGGCAAGCACAGATGTTCTGATGGGGGTAAGAAACCTTGGATAAGTATGTACATACATTTCCCTACCATATTTAAATTTAAAGATTGCTTGTGGCTCATCCACATGTTAACAAGACAAACATATCGACTTGTTATTGTTTTACTCATATGACAAGAGGTCAAGGTGCAATAGCAAGAAGTAGAGTTGGCATTTGCTTTTCATTCCTGTTGGGTTAGGCAGCAGGTGGCCATGCAGAACACTTTGTTTCCATGAATAGGGATGTCCTTTTTATCTTCCTGAGAAATCTTGATGACACTGTCATGGAGACACTTTGCAATCCCCTCCTATAGGTTTCTAGGGATGGCTGCCGTATTTCTTTGTTTGTGTCAAGGCACTTTTCCGTGCCACTTTGCAATGATTTCAGCTGGCACCATTGTATTAAATAAGCTACTGGCATACAGGCCCATGCAGTTTCAGGATGCCTGTAACAAATGTGTTCTCTGTACCTTTGGGTATGTCTACATTCAACTAAAAACCTGCAGCTGGCCAGTGCCAACTGACAGGCTGACAAGGTTCAGGCTGCAGGGCTGTTTAAATACGGTGTAGACTGTTGGACTCAGGCTCTAGAGTTCTGCAAGATGGGAGGGTTCCAGAGCTCAGCCTGCTGCCCTAGCCAGAATGTGTACACTACAGTTAAATAGCACCACAGCTTGAACCCCGTGAGCCCAAGTCAACTGGCATGGGCTAGCCACAGTTATCTGACTGCAGTGTAGACATACTCTCTCAGTGACCATCAGGAGTGAGATACCATCTAAAATAACCACTGCCTGTGGAAAAGATGCCAATATACCATTACTTAACACTGTACCTTTGGAAATAGAAACTGACATTTTATAGCTTTATGCAATAGAACATTCTTCCTTATCTAGTGGGCCATAATCTTCATCACCACAGCTGGACGAACAGTGCTATGCTGCTTATTTAAAGTGTTTATGAGAATAAGGTGAAGGGAGTTTTGGAAACTTCCCTTTCCCTTTCTATTGCGACTGTAAATCTAGTGACACATCTGTCTGTTTTTACCAGCAGCTTCTGCCATGGAGGCCTTAAAGGGTGTGTCCTCCATACTCACAGAACACTTAACTCTGAGAAGGATGAGAAAGAGGAAGAACAGGGAGTATGTATTCTGCAAAATCTTACAGATTACTGCTGCATTAAGCCATGAATGAAGGCATAGAGGAACAGTATGATCAACAGTGTGGAAAAAGCCCAGAAGTCCAAGCAGGACACAAAGTAGGAGATGCACTAGGATATAATGGATCTTCTCTGGTGGCAAACTCAAATGCTGCAGATCCTGGTTGACCTACAGGTTCAGAAATCCCCAACTCTCCACCTTTTACAGCTTGTTGGTGAACTTCATAGTTGCTGTTCTGTACAGCCCCCAGCATAGACTCAATATACCATGAAGCACCACATGTATCCTTATTCCTCGCCGGGCATGCCAGGGACAAGGAAAAAGACAGCTTCATATATACTGAAGGTGAGCTAGTACCAAAACGGCTGTACATGGCAAAACCATGGATTGTATATGAATAGCACAAAGGATTACATTTGTGCACATTGAACTCCCTTTCTAAATTTAAAGTTTTCACCCTGTCCATTTGTTAAAAAATTGTATAATATTGCCTGTGGTTTTCCTGCATTTTGATTCTCTGCACTGCTTCCCACCCATACAATTTCTGGTTTCTAGGAATCAAATTATTACTTCATAATAAGTAATGCAGAATGCATAGCAGTTGTCAAAGCAAACAGTATTTGTAAATGTACACTAAGCATCACAGGATTCATAGCTTCAGGAAAACACTGTCGTTTTTATAAATGTAAAGCAAATATTACACAACTCTTAGCAGCACCCAGCTCCATCTGAGAACACTAGTGTGGCTGATTGCTAAAAGTGGTCTTTCAAAGCCTCTCTCAGTTGCATAGCTCTGTATTAGACTCTTGTAATAGCTACTGTATCTTCCTCCTTGGTGGCAGCTTTCTGCCCTTTGTCTTACAAATATATTATGCAGCACACTACAGGCAGCAGTAATCACTGGGATTTTTTTTTTCACTGTGATCTAGTCTTCTAACTACCACCAGCATCCCTTCAGTCTACCAAAAGCACATTCAACAGCTAGTGAGCTGGTACTTGAATCTTTTCTTGGAGCTGTGAACTACTTGATGAGCCAGAGGAAAAAGGATTAGTCTGGGTCCCTCAGAATTGCTGTATGATTTCAACATCTCTGCTGCCTTTTGGGAAAGAGTGTCTCTGCTTGCTGCTTTCTGAACAGTCCCGTGTTCTTAAAGATGTGAGATTCACGTGTCTTTCCTGACCAGCCCACCTTGATATTGGTGAAACATTCCTCGTGATCCACCAAAGCTTGCATAACCATGGAAAAAGTAGCCTTTTCTTTGATGAACTCTGCAGGCAGGTGGCCTAATGCCAAAATGGAGACATGCATGCTGTCTATCATGAAACCCTATTGTGCATATTCATCTGTGACCTGCACATTGCTGAGTCACAGTGCTGCAAGCAGGAGGCAATGAGTAGCCCTATACGCTTGCAGGACAATGGCCCCCACTGTGAATTTTCTAACTCTGAAATGATTTCTCAATGGGCTGTAGCAATCCTGCCTTATGAGAATCCTGAGTGACTCTTTTGTATCTTCACTGTCAATAGAGTGCTCATTTTGGTGCTTCAGTAAAGGAGTTGACCTTGGGAGAGTCCAATTTGGGGCCCTCCACTACAGAAAGGATGTGGACACATTGGAGAGGGTCCAGCAGTGGGCAACCAAAATAATTAGGGGGCGGGAACACATGACCTATGAGGAGATAGGGTTGCCAGGTGTCGGGTTTTGAACCGGACAGTCGAGTACTGTATTTGAGCTTTCTGTTTGGGAAAAAAATTGAGAAAATATAAATGAGAAAATAAAACATGTCTGGTATTTTCTAAGTAAGATGTAATGTAGATTGTGATGTAATGTCAAGTGTGTCCAGTATTTTTGTTGAAACCATCTGGCAACCTTATGAGAAGAGGCTGAGGGATTTGGACTTATTTAGTCTGCAGAAGAGAAGAGTGAGGAGGGATTTGATAGTAGCCTCCAACTTCCTGAAGGGAGGTTCCAAAGAGGATGGAGAGAGGCTGTTCTCAGTAGTGACAGATGGCAGAACAAGGAGCAATCGTCTCAAGTTCTTTTTTGAGTGATGTCCCCGTGGGTGCTCCACAATAGGTGCTGGGCTTGCCCCAGCGCCGCAGGATGGAGATGTTCAAAGCCGTAGTCAATCGGACTGCGCATGTATGTGTGTGTGTGTGTGGGGGGCATCTTGCAGCATTCGTGCTCTCCCACGCTGCATGATCCGGTCTTATCCAGTTCCCCTTAACTGCCTCAGGCTGCAGACGGAGCGAATCTTCTCTCCTCCTTCTGAACTTTTTGTGAGCTAAAACCAGTTATAATTCCTCAGTTTATTTCTTCTAATACTTACTATACTTGTTCACGTTCAAATTAAAAAAAAAAGTTTCTTGTTAGTATATATACTGTTAAGTTTTCGTTCTCCTTCCCTCTCCCGTGTTATAGCCATAGGCTCCTGTATATAGTTTGCCATTCCTCAAAGAAAAAAAAAGAAATAATAATAATAATAATAGAGAGTAAGAAAGAGAGAAAAGGGAAAGGTGCAACATAGACATTAAAAATGCCAGGTTCCCCCGGTTTTAAAAAATGCTCCCTGTGCCACGATGCCATGCCTGCCTCCGATGGCCACGCGGCGTGTAGCCGCTGCCTCGGTGAAAGCCATGTACTGCAAAAATGCATACACTGTTCAAAACTCATGGCCAGGGCTCGCCATGACCGCGAAATGAGGCTCCGCATGATTCTTTTTGATAAGGCGCTCCAGCCTGCTGGTTCAGCCTCTCCATCTCGGCCCGTTCAGCAACGACAGAAATGGAGCACCTCCTCTCCGACTAGGGCTCCTCCTAAGAAGCCCATGACCTCCCCAAGTAGATCGCTGCCTTTAACTTCTCATAGCAGAACTACTTCGGGGTCTAAGTTGGGCACTTCTGCTACAAGTGCTTGTTCAGTTTCTAAGGGTATGTCTACGCTAGCTCGTTAGTTCGAGCTAGGTAGGGTAATTAGGGCAACCGGAGTTGCAAATGAAGCCCGCGATTTAAATATCCCGGCTTCATTTGCATGTTCCCGGGCACCGCCATTTTTAAATCCCCCTTAGTCCGAACTCCGTGCCCGCGGCTACACGCGGCACGGAGTAGGTAGTTCGAATTAAAGATCCTAATTTGAACTACCTAGTCCGTGCCGCATGTAGCCGCGGGCATGGAGTTTGGACTAAGGGGGATTTTAAAATGGCGGCACCCGGGATCATGCAAATGAAGCCCGGGATATTTAAATCCCGGGCTTCATTTGCAACTCCGGTTGCCCTAATTACCCTACCTAGCTCAAACTAACGAGCTAGCGTAGACGTACCCTAAGGCATCTAAAAGCATGCCTGGGCTTCCTGCCACGCGGCTGCGACTTCTCCAATGATGGATCTGGCGGTGTCGGCACCAAAGTCATCGGCACCATCTTTGCTGATGGAACCGCAGGCACAGTCGGCACCTTTACGGGCTGCCTCTACTTCCTCTAACTCAAGCTCGGAGCCAGAGGAGCCGCCAACCTCAGCACAGGAGCAAATGGCACCGATCTCGGCGCGGGGCTATATGGCACCAACTGAATCGCGGAACCGAGAACCACCGGCACCGACTCATGAACCCTCGGCACCGACTCCGGTGCAGCTCAGTGACTCACCAACCTCACCGAGGAGCTGATCGGCACCAACATTGGCGTGGAGTCATCATGAGTCGGCCTCAGCGCTTTAGCACTCAGCACCGTCCTCAGTGCCGGAGTGGACAGCACCCAGAGTGACTGAAGCACCGTCTTTGGCTCTGGAATGGACAGCACTGACCAAAGCACGTGAAAAGACCCACTACCTTCATAGTCCGTCCCCAGCTTCGCCTCCTCTTGCATTTTCACCGGCTCCCTCACCTTCTCCATCTCTGCCATCAAGTAGGAGATCACCATGGCTTTCCAGGAGATATACCTCTCCTGATAGACTTCCATCTCCATTCCTGACGCCTCCTAGGGATACCTGTGGGTACTCTCATTGCTTCTCTGGCTCTCCATCTCCACCCTCGAGGAGATCGTACTTCCCCTCTCCATCCCTCTAGTCGAGGAGATCGTCTTCTCAACATGGTTATGCCGGACATCATCATTATAGGCATTCTCCTTCATGATCATCCTGCTATTACCGGGATCGCTATGACTACCCCCACTATCATAGGGAATATTCACCACATCACTGCCATTATCGTTACTTGCCCAGATCTCCACCATGATCTATGACGGGCTATTCTTCCTCCAGACACTCCCCACTTTCTGCCCCTCCGCTTCCTGATCAAGGCTCATCTCCACACCACCCTCCTCCCGCTGTTCAGGAGGAAGAGCCCCGGACTGCGACAGAGACCCAGCCTCCTGAAGTGTCTCCTACAGACCAATCCTCCTCTCCAGATGAAGCGGTCATCCCTGGAGATGTCTCCTCACCAGACGATTTGAGACAATTCCAGGATCTTTTTAAGAGAGTGGCAGTGTCTCAAGAAATCCAACTCACGGAAATTAAGGAGAAGCAACACCACCTCCTAAAAAAACTTACAAACTACCCACACCCACTAAATTGGCTATACCCCTGGATGAGGCTATCTTGGAGGTGGCTAATGAGCTATGGCAGACTCCCGCTTCTGCCCTCCCTACTAACAAACAGGTTGATAAAAAATACTTTGTGCCTCCGAAAGGGTCAGAATTTTTATTTTCTCACCCACAGCCCAATTCTCTGGTAGTTGACGCAGCACATCAGCAAGCGAAAATGCCGCAGTATAAAGCCAACGCAACAGACAGGGAGTCGAAAAGGCTCGATTTATTTGGGAGGAAAGTATACACCTCCTCAACTTTACTCCTCAGGATAGCCAACTACCTTGCGCACTTATCAAATCATAACTTTGATAACTACGCAAAGCTGACAGCTCTGATGGAGGCCCTTCCAGAATCTAAAAGACCTCTTCTTAAGTCTGTGGTTCAGGAGGGCTATGCTGCCACTCAAGCCAGTCTTCAGATTGCCATGGATGTAGCAGACATGGCAGTCCACACCACCGCCACGGCTGTAGTTGTGTGGAGGGCCTCATTCCTTCAGTCCGCAGGAGTCCCAAAGGAACTGCAATCAAAAGTTGAAGATTTGCCATTTGAGAAAGATGCATTGTTCAGCGAAAAGACAGACTCGGTCTTGCATTCTAGTAAGGACACTAGGACGACATTACGATCACTTGGAATGTACACCCCACTGTACAGGAAGAAGCGTTATACACCATTTCAGAGACACTACGATTATTTCCATTCCAGAGAACACTGACAACCTCAACAACGTCAGTTCGATCAGCCACGTCATAATCAATGCCACAGACTGATGAGACAGTGGAACCTAAACAACTGCACACAGACTCAGCCCGGCAACAAGCAGCATGTTTGATGTGTTGGTCAAGAGCAAGCACACAGCCCCTCCAAGTCTCACCCACATCTTTCACCATCATTTGAGGCCCTTCTACAGCCAATGGGCCAACATCACCTCCAGCAAGTGGGTTCTAGAGATAATCCGCTCCGGTTATGTCATCCCATTCTGTTATCTTCTGCCCACAGCCCCACCATCCCCGTCCCTTTTCAAGGACCCCTCTCACGAAAGCCTACCAACGTGCCAAAATTACCCACCTCCTCCATATAAGGGCGATAGAAAATGTACCACCTCAATTCCAAGGGAGAGGATTCTACTCCTGTTACTTTCTGGTACAGAAAAATACTGGCGGATGGAGACCGATATTAGATCTATAACAATTAAACAAGTATCTCCAGAAACAATGTTTCAAGATGGTGACCTTAACCTCCATACTACCGGCTTTGGAGCAGGGCAACTGGTTTGCTGCTCTCGACCTAAAAGATGCTTATTTCCATGTGACAATTCATACCGCTCACAGAAAATTTCTCCGATTCATGATCGGCACAGATCACTTTCAGTATTGAGTGCTGCCCTTCGGCCTCGCAACAGCACCCAGAGTGTTCACGAAGACACTCGCAGTGGTGGCCACGCACCTTCAATGCAGTGGCGTCGTGATATATCCCTATCTAGACAACTGTCTGATAAAAGGATGCTTGTCGGCAGAAACTTCAGCAATGGTGCAAATCACGATCGAAACTTTCCTTCTCCTAGGTCTCCTTGTCAATGAGGACAAATCCACTCTGATCCCTACTCAGAACCTAGAGTTTATAGGCGCTCGCCTCAATTCCGTTACAGCAAGGGCATATCTACCCATTACCAGATTTCGAGCAATACAAGACCTATTAGACAAACCCCTGTACAAGCGCTTGGTACAAGTTATTACAGTACTCAAACTGATGGGTCATATGGCCTCCACGACATACATCATCCCCCACGCCAGACTACACTTTCGGCTGCTACAGCACTGGCTGATCACAATATACAATCTTATCAAGCACAACGTACACAAGCAGGTGATCGTCCCGTTCCGCAGTCAGGTCTTCTCTCCACTGGTGGACGGTAGACGACCATTTACTGTCAGGCACCCTGTTTCATCAACCGCCACCTCGTTGTCACATTACCACAGATGCCTCCCTCATCAGCTGGGGCACTTATATGGGCAGTCTTTCTGTCCAAGGCCGTTGGTCACCACAGGAGTCTTTACTACATATAAATCTCATGGCTGTTGCCAACGCCTGCAGACATTTTTGCACACACCTCCACAACTCCACAGTGGGCGTCTTCACAGACAACATAGCGACCATGTATTATATAAATTGCCAGGGAGGTGCACGATCCCGATCGCTGTGTACAGAAGCAACCCGACTATGGAATTGGTGCATTGCCAACAGCACTACCCTTGTGGCATCCTATTTACCTGCCATCAACAACACAATGGCAGATTCCCTCAGCAGGAACTTCGCAATAGACCATGAATGGGAGAAAGATCAAGAAATCCTCCACTCTGTCTTTCACCGCTGGAGCACTCCTCGAATAGACCTATTCGCCACTGCCAACAACAGGAAATGTCACCGCTACTGTTCCAGAGTGGGCCTAGACATCTTGGACACTGTATGCAGATCTGGTCACCCCATCTTAAAAAAAGATATATTAGATTTGGAAAAGGGACAGAAAGAGCAACAGAAATTATTAGGGTAAGGAACAGCTTCCATATGAGGAATGATTAACAAGGCTGGGACTTCTCAGCTTGGAAAAAAATGACTAGTGGATGAGGGGATATGTTAAAGGTCTAGAAAATCACGAATGGTCTGGAAAAATAGAATAAGGAAATGCAATTTACTCCTTCATTAACATAACACAAGAATTAAATTGAATTTATAGACAGCAGATTTAAAACAAATTTCTTTCTTCACAATCAACCTGTGGAACTCTTTGCCAGGAGATGATGGAAAGGCCCAGACTGTAACAGGGTTCCACTAAGAACAAAATAAGTTCAAGGAGGATAGTTCCATCAATGACTCCTAACCAGAATGGGCAAGAATAGTGTCCCTAGCTTCTATTTGCTAGAAGCTGGGAATAGGTGATGGGATGGATCATTTGATGATTGCCTCTTCAGGTGATGCCTTCTGAAGCACCCAGCATTGGCCACTTTTGGAATACAGGATATTGGGCTAGATAGACCAGTGGTCTGACACTGTATGGCCATTCTGATCTTATATAGAGCCCAAATGTATTTGCCCTCTGCTGTAACCCACTAGACCCCACTTCCATTCTAGAGCTGAGATGGAGCTCAAGAGTCCTGACATTCTCCCTCTCTCTGCAGTTAGTAACAAAGTAAGACTATATATTAAAATTCTTAGGCTAACCAGTGTCCCTTAAGTGATTTGCCATCAGATGTTAATGTTAGAGCTCAGTGGGTCTAATATTTATTTAATGTTTCTTTCTTTTATATAGGAATTAGATACAGGGCTCCTGCTAAGTTAACTGCCCCCCCCCCAAAAAAACAGCCTAGAATTTTCCAGTGCCTCAGTAGCCCTAGAAAGAGATAATATGAGTGTGGGGAGAGGGTGAATGGAATTGGTTACCATGTTCCCATTTGCTGCTTGGCTTATACTGAGCATGCTCAGTAACACTGCTAAAGCCACTGTCCTCATCTACTCCCCTCCCCCATGTTCTCACTCTTCCTCCCCCTCAGGGCATGCACAGGTTGCCCCCCTCACACCAAAATCTGAAATGGCACCCCTGGGTACAAGAGGGACTCCAGGTTTGGGGAGGGGCTCAGTTTTGATGTACAGGAGGGGGCACAGGCCCTGGTATAACAGAACTATGGCCTGCAGCAGTAAGAATGGCTTTTTGGGCAATCACATGGTATCTGTCCCTGATGCAGCCCTGAACCCCTGTGTGGGGGTTAATGGGAAGCCACATGACTGTGCAGCTTAGGTCTGAGGAGAAGCAACTCTGTCATGTCCCTTCTGCTCCTTGCTTGGGCCTGGCTGCTGGAGAGAGAGGCTGAGCAAACTGAATATGTGGCAGGCAGGAGGCGCAGCATGAGGAGGCTAGAGCTCTCCTTCTATCCACCTGGCAGGCTGAGCAAAGGAAGCCCCGCAAAGGCAGGTTGGCTCTCACTAAAATCTGGGGGAGGCAGTAGCACAACACTCTACCACTCTACAGACACTACATTTCCAGCTAGCACAGGTAACATTGTAGATGCTGAGGCACTCCTTAGGTGAGCAGAGTGCCCCACACACCTGAAACGTGGGGTATGTACCCTGCACTGCACTCTGCATGCCCAAGCAGTGCCTCACATCTATACTGCTCTGTTTAGCACTGTGGTGTCCCACTGCCAGCACCCTTTTCTGCCACGTGAAAGCCTCCAGCAGTGGGGAAAGGCTTTACCGACAGAGCTTTTCACTGCAGTGCGCAGCTTCACGTTCACATGCCGCCTTTCACTGTAGCTTACATATATCCTACATGCTCACCACAGGGTAAATGAGGTCTTTCATGAACCAAGAGCAGGGAGGCTCCTTAATTCTTCCCACTACTTATATGTTGAGGCACAGTGTCACCCTAAGCTCAAATAGGAATAATGTATCTTGGAATGTGTAAGGGTATGTCTACACAGCAAAGTTATTTCGAAATAACAGCCGTTATTTCGAAATAACTTTAGCAGCGTCTACACAGCCAAACCGCTATTTCAAAATTAATTCGAAATAGTGGAGGGCTTATTTCGAATTTGGTAAACCTCATTCCATGAGGAATAACGCCAAATTCGAAATAGCTAAATTGAAATAAGTGCTGTGTAGATGCTTATTTCGAAATAGGGGGCCTCCAGCCCTTCCCAGGGTGCCCTGGTGGCCACTCTGGGCATAACCAAGAAAACTCCTCTCCCTGCCCCCATCCCCGGAGCCCTTAAAGGGGTAGACTCTGGCCACAGTGCCTGTGCCAGCTGCAAGCCTGCCAGCCCAGAGCCAGCAGTTGCTGCACCTGACCCAGTGGCCCCAGCATGAGCTAGGCAGCCAGTGCCAGCCAGCCCTCCACCACTCCCCAGGACCAGTCTGCCAGCTCCCAGGAGCCTGCCAGGGGCCGGAAAAGGCGGGCACCTGCCTGGGTCCAGTGCAGAGATCAGGGACCTAATTCAGGTTTGGGGGGATGCCTCCAATGTCCATGATCTCCACACTAAACAGAGGAACGCAACCGTCTACAGGCAGATGGCTGCCAGCCTGGACACCAAAGGCCCCATGCAAACCCAGGAGCAGGTTCGCATGAAAATAAAGGAGCTGCAGCAGGCGTATGCCAGGGCCACAGGGGGCAGCTCCCAACCAGGGGCAGACCCAGACCGCTGCCCCTATTTTGATGCCATGGACCGCATCCTGGGGGGCAGGATGGTCCGTGTCCCCCAGGTGGTCATCAACCCTGAGGCAGAGCTTGCTGCGCCCTGCTGCTCCAGCCCCTGCTGCCTCCCCAGCTACCGCTCCTCTTCCTCCCACTCCTTCTCCCCCTCCTTCTTCTTCCTCCCCACTCTCCCCACACCCCCAGGGACACCGAGGCTGCTGGGAGACAGTTGGGCCGGTGAGACCCCCAATCCTGAGCCCTGAGCTTCTCCTCCCCCTTCCTCCCCTTGCCTCCCCCTGCCAGCTCCCTCCTCCAGGTTTCCCCCTCCCCTCTCCCACCCTCCCTCCTCCCTTCTCCCACTTTCTTTCCCAGTCTCACCTCAGTTTCATTGTCCCCCCCCCACCCCAGTTTTGTTCAATAAAGAGGCTTTGTTGTAATGAACACATATGTCTTTTATTGTAAAGCAGGAAAGCGGGTTAGGGAGGGGTAAGTGGAAGGACATGAGGGAAGAATGAGGCACAAGCCCCCAGTGGGAGACTGTTACTGCCTGCAGAACATGCAGCCAGACTCTCAGCAACAGGTCCAGGAGAAGCACCAGAGTGCCCAGGGGCAGCTCCGGCTCCATGCTGCAGAGTGCTGTGATGTCATCAGTGAGGGCAACCAGAGCACGCAGAGAAAAAAATGCTTTGCTGTCCCTCAGCGAGGTAGGCAAGCAAGCAGAGAAACCTTAGAACCCGCTGTCCAGGGGGCGAGGGGAGTGTCCCTTTAAGCACAGGTCTCAGATAGCCTCAGGCAGCAGCCACACAAGTAACTCCTGACCTGATGCCCTGCCAAAACCAGTTCTGGCCATCCTTAAATGCAATTCAGCGTCCTATCAGTGTGGATGCGCTATTTTGAAATAGCAAAACGCTATTTCGAAATGCATTTTTTGTCTAGACACATTTCGAAATAAGCTATTTCGAAATAACGCTGTAGTGTAGACATACCCTAATAGATTTACTGTGTGTGTTTGTAAAATGGTACATAAATAGCTTTTGGTATGAAATCTTGAAATGCTGTATAAACTTTGAGCCTGAATATGAAACTGTCTCCTGAGCTTTAAAGTTTCTCTTTATGCAAATTTTTGACAATGCATTGACATAGCTTGATATGAGTTTTTTTATGGTGTTCATGGTTTTAATGGTTCAACAGTCAGTATCTGTCTGGATGTTGATTTACCTGCTAATGTACATCATGTTAAAATTTACAAGCAGCAACCAATACTGTTCATGACCTAAACTAGTTTAAGGTTTTCATATTTTGTTGATCACTGTCCTTTCCACTCCATTTAATATATTTACATTTATGTCAAACATCTGTATGTGCACATGCACACATAGGATAAATAGCATCTTCATTAAAACAAAAACAAAAAGTCTTAAAGGGAAAACTAACACTAAATAATTCATTACTCTTATTGTACCGGTAGATTCTTCATAGATTTTTACTGTGGCCTGTGGTTTGTATCATGAACAAACAGTGTTTATTTCCTATTTTGCATCTGTGAAATCACTGTTTTGTACAAAATAAGAAATACTACATATGCTTTTGGCATCTTGTATTGTTCAGGTTTGCTATGAGCATGATTTTATGTTTTTATCTGTTGATCTTTTTCCCAAATGTTCATTTTGGTTTAATTTGAAATGCAGCAAGCAAATCAATTAGATAAAAAAAACCCTAATGCTAATTGGCTTCTTGTATGGTTTTTATTTGTTATTATCAGGAATAGAACAGATGCGTATTTTGATGATTTTGTTGTATTTTGATCCAATGAAACAAAATGCTAGGAATTACAATTAAGTGCATTGATTTTCTTTCTTGAAAAGCATGATGTCAGTTTCATGCTTTATTAGTGGGAGCCATTGAGTTTCATAATCTGTTCATTTCATTGTAGCATTCTTGGGGTCATAACTAAGCCCTACACTAGGGAGTTATTTTGAAATAACTCCTCTTATTTTGAAATAACAAGTGGAGTGTCCACAGTACCAAGCCCGTTATTTCAAAATAAGGGGCTGGTTATTTCAAAATAATTACTTCTTCTTTACATGAGGAATAATGCTTATTTCAAAATAGCGATAGTGTGGATGTTCCACTGCTGCTATTTTGAAATAACTACTCCCCAAAGTCCAAGTATTTACTCCCCAGTGCTTCCTGGGGCTCTAAGTCAAGATAGTGCATCCACATTAAGGGAGCCTGCCTTGAACTAATTTCGAGGCTTCCCTGTAGTGTGGATACACTGTTTCGATTTTGTAAAATTGGGATTTATTAAGTCAAATTTAGTTATTTCGAATAATTTCCTAGGGTAGACATGCTTTAAGATAGCAAAACATGCTCATAACTTTGTGGAAAATAACTTTTGGAGTGAGATTTTCTCTGCTTCATCTATGTTCTCAAGTGGGTTAATTTTTGAAAGTTGGAGTAAAAGTCCATCAACCACAGTCAAGGGCTGAAGTAAAATCAGAATTTCCATTTTTTTGAATTGTCATGCTTCTCAGACAATTAAATCAATTATTAGGAGTTTAGAACTAGTGTCATATGAAGAGAGATTAAAAAGACTAGGACTTTTCAGCTTGGAAAAGAGGAGACTAAGTGGAGATTTGATAGAGGTCTATAAAATCATGATAAGTATGGAGAAAGTGAATAAGGAAAAGTTATTTACTTGTTCCCATAAGATATGAACTAGGGGTCACCAACTGAAATTAATTGGTAGCAGGTTTAAAACAAGCAAAAGGAAATTTTTCTTCACGCAGCACATAGTCAGACTGCAGAACTCCTTGCAAGAGGATGTTGTGAAGACCAGGACTTTTAACAGCGTTCAAAAAAGAACTAGATACGTTAATGGAGATTAGGTCCATCAATTCTTATTAGCCAGGATTTCTAGGAATGGTGTCCTTAGCCTCTGTTTGTCAGAGGCTGGAAATGGATGACAGGAACATACTGGGTCAGACTAAAGGTCCATCTAGCCCAATATCCTGTCTTCCAACAGTGGCTAATGCCCCAGAAGGAGTGAACAGAAACAGGTAATCAAGTGATCCCTCCCCTGTCATCACTTGAGATGGATCACTTTATGATTACCTGTTCTGTTCATTCCTTATGGGGCATCTGGCATTGGCCACTGCTGGAAGACAGGCTACTGGGCTAGATGGACCTTTGGTTTGACCCTGTATGGCCATTCTTACGTTCTTAAGTTATGTTCAAAATGGTTATTTTGAAACTTGGCATATGAAGTGTTCCCCTCTCTGCATTAAGGAGTATGGCCACAATTAAGTAGAAGAAAATTGGTTAGGTATCATGAATAACTGAAAATGAGTTACCATGAATTCCTGGTTTAAACTTTATGTAAGTCTCACTTAACGGCCTATTTCTGAAAAGTGTTAAGCATCTCCCATTGACTTTAGTGAGAGCTGAGTTTGCCCATTATCTTTCAGTGTCAGGGCTCAAAAACATGCTGTAGTTAGGAGGGTTTACTGCCGAGGTGTCCTCACAGGTCTCTGACTCTGTCGATGATGATAACCAGAAGGCTGCTTGTGTGTGTGCTCAATGATGTGGGCCCAATGACCACAGCAGACCCTGAGAGGGCCCCCAAAGACCACGAACCAGATAAGGATCGAAGGTGCCAGGCCAGTTTTATTATAGAGCGAAGTACAGTAATAGTTGTCAGTAGGCTCTGCTGATCCACTACGCAAATGTACTTGCCACAATGAAATGACTCAATTAATGGGAAATTTCCACTGCCCCCTATGTGATACAAAGACTGTCCCCCCAAGACACCACTTTATATACAGGTACAGACAAGTCACACCTCACTGCTGACATATCAGGTTGCCACCCTCTGACCTTGTCAGGTTACCACCCTCTGACGCTACTTAGATACCACCCATTACCCTGTACTCGTGGTTTGATTAGATCATCTCTATCCATCATGCTGTCATTTTAGACCAGCGTTTCTTAAACTGTGTTCCGCGGTACACCAGTGCACCACGAGGCAGTCTGAGGTGTGCCGTGGAGAAAACAGAAAAAATTCTGCTCCCCCGCCCCCTGCAGAGCCCATAGACAGCTCCCGCTGAGGCTGTGCCCCTCCCCCCCCCAGCCCATAGGATGGCCCCTGTCCCATGGGGCCTCCGCTGCTGCGCAGCCTCCTCCTCCTCCACGTGTGCAGGCGGCCGCTTTTACAGCGACCGCTGCTGCTGGGAGGGGCTGCAGTGGCCGGAGCTGAGGAGCTGCTCCTGGACCTTGGTGTTTTAAAACTGCCGCCTGCTGAGGAACCAGCTGAGGCTCTGCTGCCCCCGCCCCCACCCAGGGCACGCTCAGGCTCTGCTGCTCCCCCCCTTGGGGAGCACTTGGGCTCTGCTACCTCCCATGCGCTGCTGCTCTCTCTCCCCTGTGCCCCTCCCCAGCCTGCTGGGGAAGTGGCAGAGTTTAATTTGGTAGGGATGGTCGGGGTTTCTACTCCTCCCCCCCTGAGCCCTGCCAGCAGGAAGCCTGGCCTGGTTCTGCAGCTGCGCTGGGTTCCCCGCTGCAGGGGTGGGGTGGGGGCGGAGGAGGACTAAGCTCTCGTCCTCTCCTCCCCGCCAAGGAACAAGAGCACGCTCCCTGGTTGCTTTCCTTGCTGCAGCAGGGTGCCAAGCCAGGTAAGCGTCCCCCCTCATGCCCAGATCCCGCACCCAAACCCCCCTCACTTAGGGTTGCCAGGTGTCCGGTATTGACCCAGACAGTCCGGTATTTTCGCCTCCTGTCCAGTAAAAAAAATTCAGAAAATACCAGCCACCTAAAATGTCCGGTATTTTCTGATTTTTTTCCCCTTCCAGGAGGTGAAAATACCGGACACCTGGCAATCCTATGACACACTCAGCAACCAGGCCCAGCCCCCAGCCACTCCCCCCGGACCCCTCCGGAAACCCCCCCCCCCCCCGCTTACCTGGTTCCGCAGGGGCTTGCCGGTGGTTTTTTTTGGGGGGGGGGGTGATCGGTATTTTTGGGTAAACCATCTGGAAACCCTACCCTCACTCCCGTCCCCCTGCCAAGACCCTGCATTCCCAGCTTGCTCTGACACCCTGCCCCAAGTCCCCTCCTGTACCCTCCTTCCTGGGAAGACACACTGTCCCGAGACCCAACGCTACCCTCCCTCCTGGAGGGTAGGGGTTTTTTTTTTGTTTTTTTTGCTTGACAAATTTTCCCTGGGGGGCTGGTTTGTTTGGTGTTGTTTTTTTTTGCTCGACAAAAAAATTCTTGGTGTTCCCCATAAAAAAAAAATTGTTTGGTGTTCCTCAGTCTTAAAAAGTTGAAGAAACACTATTTTAGACCCTTTCCTGAACCTGGGTCTGTATCTGTGTGGAGTGGGTACCAAGGTCATTTTTAATGAGCTGGTGATACCATGTGATTTCAACTTACGACCAGTACCACCTATTGTTCTGCACCAGGGCCTATTACCAATTAGTGTTTTGCACTCTCGGGCCTGTTTGTGCCAAATTCTGTCAGCAGGGGCCTGCCTCTTGCTCACAGCTTAGCTTTGCTTTATGTTAGCCATGTTTTATCCATTGTTAGCTAGGCCTTAGTCCTCAGACCAGGCCTGTGCTGTATGGGCTTATGTTTTAGGTCTTCATCTTACTACACGTGTTGTACAAAAGAGCACTTTTAGATGTTCAACTCTTCAGTACATTTTTAATGTAATTAGGCACCAGTCAGTATCAGGTATTAACAGTGGCATAAATACAGGTTCCTGATTGTAGATAGGACAAGAAGCAATGGGTGAAATAATTTCTTGACAACCTGAAAATGGCATTTTTTAAAAATTTAGGTAAACTGAAATGGTTGAGAACCATTTCATTTTGGGTTGAACAAAATGTTTAATTTTGACCTGAAACAAAATGTTTTGTTTAGATTTCAAGTGTTTTTTTATTTTTAAATAAAATTGAAGAATTTCCAAATATTAAATAGTTTCTGATGAAAAAATTACAACATTTTGTTTAGAAAATTTTAAAATTAAACATTTCAACTCTTTTGGGATGACTTTTCCTTTTTTCCCCAACAAGAATAACTAGGAAAAACTGTCAAGAATTTGCTAAATATTTGTGTCTCCAACTCTTCATTTTTACCCTAAATTTTTTTTGATGAAATTTTTTGCCCAGCTCTAGTTTTTGTTTTATGTTTTGTAATGTACTAGAAATAAAATAATTTGGGTAAAGTGCAGAGAGCTGCTTCTTTATATTGCCTGGACATTTTGCCTTAACCCTAAGTTCACATCCAAGGAAGGATGAACGTTCAGTTTTCAGGTTAAGTCCTTGATTCCTTTTGTTTCTTGTGATAGCCTTTCCTACAGAAAACAGTGAGGAAATGATCACTGTCCCATCTCTGCTTCCCTTGATGTAAGCATTGGGAAAATCCTTGGAGAGTACTGGCTGAGCTAGTTCATTCTAAATTACTATGAAATCTTAAGAGACTCTTTTGAAGGTTTCAAGAAATGTGAGTGTGTGTGAATGTGAGCATGCATGTGCGTCCAGATACCCAGAACTATTAAAAACAAAATTTCATTTTACCTTTTTTGTTACCGTTAGTTTAGTTCCTTAAGGAATCATATTTTATTCATGTGTACATTTATCTGTTCCATGCTTATCAAAATATATAAGTGTGGAGATAAACACTAAAAGAGACCGAGCCATATGCCAAACAATATGGCAACACAATCATTGTGTTCCACACTCACCACCATTTAAAGACCCACATTAAACAGAAGTATTTTGCACCATATCTAGAAATTTGTTCTGTATTATGGTGGATTGAAGACCCAGAGTAGTTGGGCAGTGCCCAGGTGAGGAAGTGGAGACCCTGAGTCACATGCTCCCTCTTCTCTTGGATCTTTAAGCACCATGTTATGCATTTTCTTTTTATTATATTCTTACAGATATAAGGAATGGCTGGGGACTTCGGGGGACAGATGCACCACTATGAGGGAGCAGAGGCTCTATATATGGTGTATCCGCCATTCTCTGGATCCCACAGGCTACCCATACTGTATGTACGGTGCTTTTATGTAGTGTATTTAATTCTATTCTAATATGATCCTAGAGCTAATGCACTTGGGTTCATCTTTATAGGTGTATAACATTAATAATATGAATTATTTTCACGAGGCTCTAGAGGAATTTTGAGGGCCCCTTGCAGTGCCTGTTTAAGTCAATGGGAATCTTTCCACTGTTATCAAATTTTTAGTCCTGAGAAAGTAAAGAAGTTTTGTGTTTTTGGAGGAGCTTTTTTGTATAATCTTACTCACTCCTTCTGTAATTCATTTAGGGAGCTCAATGCAATATCTCATTGCATTTATGTATGTATGATATGTACGTATTATAGTACTGAAGGAAATTAAAATCTAATATAAGACTAGATTATATCATTTAAAACTATTGCAGATGTTGGCGGAGGGTAGTGATGGGTTCAGTGAAAAGATCCATACTCTGGGAAGTCCATTCACTAGGTTGGCAGGTATGTCTAAAAAAATTATGAAATCCAGCAGGATAACGTAAAATAAAATAACTTTTACATTTGATCTTTCTTCTCATCTCTGAAAAAGGAGCTAAGATTACAATTGCTATCACAGACAGCATTTGGCAGAACAATTGATATTGCTTTAATTGGTATAATATCTAACATTATTTAAGTGTTCTTAAACTTGAAAGGGAAGATTTAGTAGTCTGAGTGCTGGATGGAAGTAGCAAGTTCTTCTTAATAGTGTCCATAAGCATGCTCCACTATAAGTATATTTGCATCTCTACACATCAGATCAAAGTTTTTAGGTAGCAGTACCCATTTGGCTTGCCCATATGCACTCCCTGTCTCATGCTCTGTCTCAGTGCAATTTAGTACTGTTCAGGTAAAGTGCCCTCAGATCCTTCTCAGCCGCACTGGGCATGAGATAAAACCTTAGTATAGTACAATTTCAGAGTTCCTCATCTATATCTTACTTTTGTTCTTAATTAACAATGTAGTTCATAGAGTTACTGTTAATAAGTGTTAATTAATATTCCCCTTAATTTTTTCTTTATTTCATTATTAAAATAGCTAACTCCCTGTTTTTAGTTAGTTCTTCTTTGTCTCGTCTCTGTTGGAAAATAAACCTTGGAAAGGGTATTCCCAGCTCCCATAGGTTTAAATATTGGTTCTTCCTCCAGTGATGTCCCTGTGGGTGCTCCACTGTAGGTGTCGGGTCACCCCGGCCCCACAGATTGGAGTTTTCCATGACAGTAGTTGGTTGGGTCGTGCATGCTGTTAGCACCTTGTACTTCACGCGTGCGGCCCAACCCCCTCTTCAGTTCCTTTGTTGCTGCCCTTGGCTGCAGATAGAACTTGTGTCTCTCCTCAGAGATTTTACCTCAGACTCTTCAGTTAGTTAGTTAGTTGGTAACACTGTTTGTTTCAGGCTTAGTAGTGTTGATTTAGTATAGTTAGTAAATTGGTTGCGGTTTAAAAAACAAACAAACATACAAAAAGCCCCAGAGCCGCAGGGCCCAACCGGCTTCTGGTACCAGTTGTCATGCTGTCTAGGGGCTCACAATTATGAATGCCTAACTCATGACAGACTGTCAGAAAACAAGGCAGATACCCCAAACTGGTTGTATGCTCTATAATTATATTTCACCAAGCCAGTAACAAATGTGAACTCGTGGATCACTGTACCAGTCTTACCATGAAGTCTCCTTAGAGACCCACACTAGCTACATGTGGCTATTTGGCCAGTTGAATGTGGCTAGTTCGCTATAGCAGTAGCCACGATAATGACTACTGCTTCAAAACTGGTTGGACACCAAGGCCTTAGACTCTCCAGCCTATTGTACTACCCAGACAAATGGAACTTAGTGATAAAATGTCACTCGAACCTAAAATCACACCCCATCAGATTTCTCCCATTCTCAAGAGACTGGTCACTTACCTCAGATCAGTTGATATTCTAGATCTCACACCAAAAACAATGCTAGCAGCCAATTCTATATTAAACTAACTATAGGTTTATTATCTAAGAAGAAAAGAATGAGAAACATTGAAAGGTTAAAACAGGTAAAATATCAGTGCAGATGAGTCAGTCTGTAATTCCAAATGGCAGCAGAGATTTAGTAATCTGCCAGTTTCTTAGAAATCTCCCACGTCTACCCAGAATAATTCTGGGACTCTTTATTCTGCCCTATTAGAATCCAAGCTGTCCAGAGATAAAGGATCTTTCTTTGAGTCCATATTTATCATATCTTCACAGAAATCAAACTGACAGTGTCTCTGCCTACATGGGTTTTTCCTTTGCTGACAGTGAGTGAGGAATGCATTTAGAGTTCTTTATCTCATAATGAGTACTTGCTTTTAAATTAGTATTTTCTGTTTAAGTCCTTCCTTTGCATGTCACAAGATGTATTTGATGCATTATTTAGTTATAGTATATACACTATAAATGTTTACTATTACATTATAACAGGAACAATAAGTAAAAACAATAAAAGTAACATTTAATTGGCTTTCATTAAGTTTAAACCTCTCAATACATACTTACATATTTACACTTTGATCTGTATTGATACACAAATAGATTGGACTGTGGCTTTGGATTGCTCTGGTGTACCAGTGTCACACTGGTACTCCAGTAAAGCTAAAGATCCTAAGTTGCAGGCTCAGGATGATCGCTACCTTAGGGGCAAAGGAGCGATAGAGAGTAATCTAGCTCCTCTAAAGCAGGGGTCGGCAACCTTTTCAAACCAAAAAGCCAAACTACATCAGAATTCAGAACAAGTGGTCACCAAAGAGCCGTATAAGAATGACTATTTGAATGACTGAAAAAATACAATGTAATATTATTGATAATTGACATGATGATTAATAATAGCATAAATTTAACATGACACATGTTTTGTCATGAAATGCCATTCTAAATTCAATTTTTTGTTTGAGGACAGTTTCTCACTACAAATGAGACAGTGTGGAAATCCATACCTGTCCACAAATGCATACACTTCTTTTGAAAATTTTGGTAACCGTCATCTCTGCTCTTTCTCTTTGCCATTTTTCCTGTTAGGGGTCACAGAATAGTACACCATGATGAAAGATTTCTCAACCAATCAAATAAAAATTGAATATGCACGATCCTCAATGAGTGGAGAGCATGGAAGGTTGTTAAAATTAACAATTTTAAAGGCAGGGGTGAAAGTAACTTAAATTTCTTACTGGGACTGTCCTATCAGAACCCGCCCCCTTGCAGCCTTATAGCGGGAGAGGAAGAAATGTATGATATAACAATGCCTGTATGAAATTTACGGGGGGTGGGGGCGGTGGGAGGGCTTAGGGCAAAAGGTTGGAGTGCAGGGAGTGCGAGTCCACAAACTTAGGTAACTGAGAACTTTATCTGCCAAAGTTTGGACTTCAGGCACCTGCAAGGTTAGATGGGAAATTGGGATTTTGAAGGTACGTAGTACCCTAATCTTTCTTTAGTTTTTGTGGTTGGCATTTTATCCAAAGAGAGTTATTAGGTGTGGAAAAGTTGGTTTCTGATTATGTACTTAACAGTGGACTCCTAATTGACTTGCAAGACATTTTTACTCAAGACAGGCCCGTATGAAGGAATTTCTGTGGAGGGCAGTGCTCCTTCTGTTTTCCATCCGTGAGCGGAGTGAGTTTTGTCTTGAGCACCAATATTGAGGTCATGTGCGCTTGTTTGGCTGTAAGCCACCATGGCACCCAAGTTATAAACCTCTCCCTTTCCCCCTCTGCTGCCATGTCTCCCACCCTCCCCTCGGCCCATCTGCTTTGCTGGTGCCTGCTGCTAACCCCCACTCCTCACCCTCCTTTACTCTCCTGGCTCCTGCCCTTCTCACTCCCCTCAGCTCTCCTGGTACCTGCCCCCTCCCCATCCTCTATGACCCCTGCACTTGCCTTTCCCCCGGCCTGTGCCCACCCTTCCCCATCCCCTCTAACACCTCCCTCTATTCACCCACCCTGCCTCTCTCCTCTGCCCTCTGGTTCCTGTCCCACCCTTTCACTCCCTGTGTCTGCCCTTCTGCTTCACTCCCACAACCCTCCTGGCACATTCACCTTCCTTACCCCCTGCATCTTCCTGGTGCTTCTCCCTTCCCTCACTTATCCTGCCTTCCCAACACCTGCCCCAATTGCCCTCTTCCTCTCAGATGCCCACCCCCTCACCACCCTCTGCCCCAGTTCTCCTCATGCTCCACTGCGCCCTCAGACATGACTTGTTCCATCCCCTGCTTTCCTCATGCCTACCCCTTCTTTCAACCCCTCTTCTCCTGACCTCCACTCCTCCTCCTTCCTCTTGCCCCCATTGCCCCTCCCCTCTCCTCTCCCAGCATCACCCTGTCCCCTCCCCTCTCCCACCCCCACTAACACCTTCCCATCCCCCCTCCTCCTGCCCTTTCTCCTCATTGTTTCCTCTTGGCTCCCTGGCATTTGTCTCTCCTCCACCCTGCCCCTTGGTGTCTTCCCCTTTCTTCTCCTGCCCCGGCCCCCTCCTTTGCCCTCAACACAAGCCCCTTGCTCTCCTCATCCCCACCTTCCCCTTAGTTCTCCCCCTGCCCCTTTCCTCACCATCTGCCTTCCTAACACCTGCACCCCTCAACCACCTCTAGCTTCCTCTGAGCCATATGGAAAGCAGCTGCCCCATGTGCTGGGGCTGGAGCCGGGGCCGTGGTGCTATTTTTAGTACCCTGACCCCACCCCAGGAGCAGTTGCACCACAGCATGGCTCCATTCCCGCCACATGGCCCTGCCTCTGGGAGCAGCTGGGGCAGCAGCTGCATGGTGGCTGCTGGGGCCGGGACCATGGTACCAATAATAGCACCGCGGCCCTGGTTCCAGTCCCAGCAGACGGGGCAGCTGAAGGGGTTGAACAGTCTTTGGCGCACAAACTTCTGGCCGGGGAAACAAAAGGCTGCATTGGAAGGCCAGGGCTTGCTGGCAGCCCCCACTTCTCCTCTGGGCTGGTGGATTCATGGGGCCTGAGGATCCATTCCCCCCCCAGGACCGGCTCCAGCTGTCAAGCTGTAGCTCCTTGGCTCGGGGTGCTGGAGACGGGGCTGAAAGAACGAGGCTGCTGCTACTGAGCTGCCGTCTCTAGCAAGAGATGGGGTAGGGGAGTGTGGAAGTGGGGAGTGGGAGGCAGGGAAAAGACCAGGTGGATGGAAAGAATGGACCAGGAGAAGGGAAAAGAAGGCAGGGCCACGGGGAAGGGTGAAGAGATGGGCAGGGGCTGGGAGACAAAGGAAGGTGGGGAGGAGGGTGGCCTCAGCGGACATGGAGAGCGTAGCATAGGACTGGGCCTTGCATGTCCTGGGGAAAAAAGAAATGCAGCTTGGCCACTAGCTGAAGGCCAAACCCAGCTACCAGCATGCCACTGCTTCCTCCCTGCTTCCCAGGGGGAAGAGGGCTGAAGTGGTGGCTGCCTGTCTCTGCTCCTCGCGGCAGAGAGACCTGGAACAGTGTTTTTTAAAAATGCTGGCAGCTGTCTGCCAAGTGGCAGCTGCTGGAGTTACAGACACCCACTCTGCGGTGGCTTAGGGGACCGGGGTGTACCCCAAACATCGCCCCCTATGTCTCCCACTGTCGCCCCCCACACCGCAGGTCCTGCTGCTGCCCCCCCTTGCTGTGGGTCCCACGAACACCCCCCTCGCTGTGGGTCTCATCACCACCACCCCTTATCACAGGTCCTGCTGTTAGCCCCGCTTGCTACAGGTCCTGTTGTCGGCCTCCCCGCACCGTGGGTCCGGCTGCTAGGATCCCCCTCACCATGGGTCCTGCTGCCAGCCCCCTTGCTGTGGGTTCCACTGCTGGTGCCCCCACCCCTTGCTGCAGATACCGCTGCTGGCCTCCCCTCGCCGCAGGTCCTGCCACCGGACCCCCTTCGTTGCGGGTCCCGCCACCAGCCCAGAACAGCTGTTTTTAAAAACACCGGCAGCCGCCCGCCACCTGGTAGCTGCTGGTGCTAGACAGCCATGGTGCGGTGGCTCAGGGGGCCGGGTGTATCCCAGTCCCAGACACCCACCCCAGGGGCCTCTCCTCTGGCCCGTCCACCTGCCATGCAGTCCTGGTCCTCCCACTCTTCTCCCACAAGCCGAGCAGCTGCTTACCTTCACGGTGTAAGGAAGGTGAGTGCTGCTGTTGAGGAGGTGGATAGGAATACAATTCTTTGTGCCCCACCCTCCAGGCATGCAACCAGTCAAAGAGCCATATTTAGCTCTCTTGAGAGCCATAGGTTGCTGATCCCTGCTCTAAAGTGATACTGATTTGATTGGAATCACTTAAGGACTTGATTGTAAATACTCAGCCCTTCAGAAGACCAGAATGACATCTACTGGCCATTCACCAGAGTGCAGAAGACTCCTTGTACCATTGAATCTCTCTACTTCAGCTGCTCGCACTGAGTACTCACCTCTACTCTGGTACCACAGGAATTTTGTTTCTCTAAAGATTTACTAGACTGAGACTTGCCTCCACTCAGCACTAACATGGTCTTTGTACTGGCCATATCTTGGTTCCCTCACTTACATGTGGTACCAAGGGAATCTCCTCCAGTGTTCATGACTGCTCCACCTTTGTCAATCAACAGTGAAGAAGATTATAATGATTTATATGCAGTTTCAGTGGACAACTGTTACAATATCAAGGAGACAGCCACATGGAAATGGCTACTACCCCATTTTACTGCAAGTTGGTGTGGACACTCATGCCCTTTGTAACACTTCAGTGGCCCTGCTGTGACCCATGGGTGGTCTCTAGACACCAATTGTTGAGAACCTCTGGTGTCATCCAAAGGGACAGAGGGTGACAGTCTTCTTCATTGATTCTATCCAGATCCCCTGATCCATTTGAGGATCAGGAAGTGAGACTAGACAAGGAGGTTACTCCTATAACCAACATCTTTGTCTTCTCCTGAAGAGCTTTTATGCCTCCCTCACCAACCCTGGAAGATGACTTCAATAGTTTCAACTCTCATTAAAAGAATAGCAAATTCACTACAAATTCTGCCTGAAGAAGTGAAGGAGTAACAACGCAAAGTGCTGGATATCTTATATACCTCAATATCAGCTCACATTGCACCCCCCTGTCAACGATGCCTCATGTGACCCAACAAAACCTCTATCTTAGGCCCCAGACACAATAGTTCTCACATGCAAGAGCGCAGACAAAAATATGTTTCCTCTAAAGCAAGGGTGGGGAACTTCAGGCCTGCAGGCTGGATCTGGCCCACCAAACAATTTAATCTGGTCCCGGGGGGGAGGTCCAACAGCAGTGAAATGCTGCAGCGAGTACATCCCACGCCTACCCTGCAGTGCGGGGGTTCCTCTCCTGCATGCAGGAGACCTGGCCGGAGGGGAAAGCTCCACCTGCTGGAGCTCCTGAGTAAACAGGAGCTCACCCCCATCCCACCAGGCAGCTGCAAAGAGGCTGGAACTGTTAAGGAGGCATGCAGGAAAGGGAAAGGAAAGGGGAGGGGAAAATCCATCCCTGGAGTGAGAGGGAAGGGAAGCCCTTGAGCCCTCTTCCCTGCATGGGGGAGGCCACAGCGGGGCCAGCTTCTGCCACCCACCCTCAATCTCTTCTCTGCATAGGGTGGCCACACGCTCCACAGTGCCCCCTTAACAGTTAAGGAGGCATTGGGGGAAGGGGGCAATCCCTTGCAGAAGTGGGAGGAAAGGGAAACCCCCACCCCAGCCCCTTCCCTGCATGGGGTGCCTTTAGGGAGGAAGGGGTGGCCACCGTTGGGCAAGCTCCAGAACCCCTTCCCAGTGTGGGGAGCTGGGAAAAGGGAGGAATAAAAAAATAAAGAACATCACACCACATCAAGGGGGATTTTGTGTCTGTGCTTTTTTTTTCTTTTTGCTTCTTACTTTTGTGTAGCCCTGGCTGATATCTCTGTGGATGTATTCCTAAAAAGGTTCCCCACCCCTGCCCTAACGACATGGATATCTAGTTTTCTCATCCATTTTCAAATGGCAAATGGTACCACACTAAATGAACACCTTATGAGAAGTACTGGAAATAACTAGATTTATCTGGACAAAAATCATATTCATTAGTGACCCTATAACATAGGAAGGCTAATTATCAAATCCTTACAGCAAAATACAATCAAACTAAGGTTACGTCTACACAGCTTCCTCTTCCGCAAAAGCCTATGCAAATGAAGCGCAGATTAGCATATTGCCGCACTTCATTTGCATAATTAATTAGGAGCCATTTTTGCGCAAGAGCCGTTCTTCCTCATTTTTTCAGAACTATAAATCCTTCGGCTAAGTTTGTCTTCTTTCATAGCCTTTCTGCATGATAGAAAGTTGTTTTATTCTTTTCTCTCACGTTGGAATGACTTTAGATGTGTTGACTAGATGTACAAAATAGGTTTTTTTGCTTCAATAATATGTATGGTTTACTGATGAACATATAAATGGCTGCAACTATTGAATGGAATTGACTATATGATCTGGAAGTTTTAAAAACTTCCTTTTTTGGCAGTTTTGCTGAATTACATTTCTCTTATGTAACATACAGAATCACTGTTAAGACATTAACCCTGTTGCATGACAAAGTTGTGGTAGTGAAACTTTTATCCTGAACTTTTCTTGCAAGAAAGTGCAGAAAGTACAAGGGGATCTTTTTATTCTCACATATGTTTATCTTTTTATTTTAATCAGTTTTGATGTAATTGAAATATAGTTTCCTTACAGTTTGGCAAGTTGCCCGAAAAAGAGTACACTTCTGAGAGAATGAAGAATAATTTTATACGAGTGGTTGTATTTTATATGGCATTTATATTTAGATTAATTTCTGTTCACAATATTCCAGTCATGATATTGTGTTCATACCAGAAGTGTTTTATTTTTTCACAGTCTTTACGTTTAACACATTTAGTTGTTAGATATAAATCTAGCACCAAGTACATCCATCATTGAGTACAATCTAGCTCATTCAGCTGGAACATTTTTGTTACCATCCATCATTGTGCTGCAATATTGGTAATTTTTTACAGTGAACAATTATGTAATCATTAAATTTGAAATTTCCACAACTATATTTGGAACTGAAGACAAATTAAAAGCAAGTAGTACTTCAACACTAAATTTTGAATTGTGAGATATGCCTGGAGGAAGACGTTTCCCTTAGAATTCCTTCAAGCAGCTCTTGGAACCTTGAATATCCCTCTTATTTTGTCTTTGTCCCTGTCCTTAGGAACCTCCAACTCTGGTTAAGAACGCTGGATGTGAATCCATCAAGTCCTCAGTTGTGTTCCATTAGTTGTGCTAAAGAACACATTAGGATATTCCCTCTCTCAGACAAAAGGGAAAAACTCTAAGAGTATGTCTATGCAGCAATGTTATTTCAGGATAACTGACGTTATTCCGAAATAACATAGTGCGCGTCTACACAACAAGCTTTTATTTCAAAATATTGTTGAGCTGGAAGACTTCTTATTCCAACTCCTGGTAACCCTCATTCCACGAGGAATAAGGAAAGTCAAAGGAAGAGTGTTCTTCCTCCAACTTCCTGCTGTGTAGACAGCGCCAAAAGATGAGTTAAGTTATTTCGACATAAGCTACGCAATTGATGTAGCTCAAGATGCATAACTTAATTCAACTTTAGCCCTGCTGTGTAGATATGCCCTAGGTCTAGATGCTAATATCTTACAAAGAAGGATGTTCTACTGTTAGAATTCTAGGTCAGTTTTCTTGGAGAATGACCAGCTGGGAAGCATGGTTTCAGTCAGTCATTAATCTCTAGTAAATAGAAGATGCTTGTAGCTACTTTACTCTATCAATCTGTATTTAAATAGTTAAAAGAATGTTAGTTTTTTTCTGCTATATATGTGATATCACATGACTGCCATCTATCTGATCTCTCTCCTTGTTGGGACACCTTCACCATAGTGTCTGAATATCACTGTTGTATTAATTTAAATGGAATATATGAACCAAAATGTGGAACCTAGTCACTGTCCAACATTAATCGATGTTAATTCAGGTTCAGAGTTTGGTATACAGAGACCTCAGTCTGCTTAATACCATAGCAAACGCCATTAAAAATCCCTTTAACCTTTTATTGAGGAAGCAGAAAAGAAAAAAATAAACCAGTTAAAGCATTTGAATTGTAAACTATTAAATAAAGCTTTTGTTCGTAGCCAATTCATTTAATACAAAATCACTAAATTCTATTTAAAGAAAAGAAGGGAGAGGTTTCAGAAGAGGAAAAAAACATGTTGTTTGACAGCCTCTTAGATGGTATCAAAGACTGTAATAACTGTCCTTTCGGGTGAAAGAGGAGAAACTAGTTGAGATGAGTCAGAATTGTTATTGCTGCTGTTAAAGTCTGGTCTTGTGTCATCTCAGATGGTGGTTGACATTCAACCAGAACTGATAACAGTTGTGATATAATCTGGGTACCTGTTTCTGGCCCAGTCTGGTCAGAAGACAGTGGGGGTGGCAACTATGAAGATGAAGTTTGCTCCAGTAGCCTCTATATTTTCCCCCCCAAAAAACTTTCTTTAACAACCCACAAAGTAGATGGTGGTTGGGATAGCCCATCCCCTCATTATTTTGTTCACCAGTTAGACCTAATATCCAACACACCATTTTGGTTCATTAATTTCTGGTTCTTCATCTTGTGTTTTTAACAAGCGTGATTTCAAGAGAATCCTTGAATCATACTAATGTGGCCTTTGCTGATTGTTTATTCAGAGTAATTTAATCTGGCTGGCTCTTTGGCATTTATTTATAAATTTACTACTGAAAGCAACTTGACCTACTTTCCATTAGCATTGTTATTTTAGGTTATTGTAACATCTTATGATTTTTCACATACTTCTTACAACTGTAATAAAGTCATAGGAGCAATGATTACACTTCCTTCCAAATACAGCATTCAAAAATAAAAATAACCGTATCTCTTATTTCCTGTCCAGTCGGTGGTTTTGTTTTTAAACGAAGTACATGTGTGTGTGAGCATGTTAGGTAAAAAAATTCACTGATGGATAGCTGAGGTAAAGAAATGAGTTTTGTATTGTAAAAGTATTGAATTTGTTTATTCAGATCTTTTGTGTGAGTGAATTCCATGGCCTAGGTCCAACTCCTCTGAAACTTTTGCCTCTCACATTCATTTGCCTCCCCCTATTGTCAGATGGTTTCATTGTTCTGTTGGAATGTAGCTGTCCTGGAAGGTCATGTTTATGGGAGAGAGAAGCAATCCCTTAGATAGTAATAGACAATCTCCTGGAGGTCTTGAATATCATGTAGAGACCATGAATTGACTTTGTATTCAATGGGAATCAAGTGTTGAGAGTGGAGTACTGCAGTGATATATTTCAGGAGACTTGTGTTGCTAAGCAGAAAAGATTTTGTGTTTTGCGCCTGTTTTATCTTTTCTGGCTTCATTATTAGTTGGGAGTTGCAATAATTACACATGAAAGGTAGGAATGTAAGCAAGGAGTTGAGTACTGGACTATTCGCTTGCCCCCTCTCCCGCTGCTTCTGTACCAGAGGCAGCAGCAGCGAGGAGGAGGGACAGGCAGCACTGCAGAGACGGTGCTAGAGGCAACCAGCTTTTAAGCCAGCTCTCCCCAACACCATCTCTGCTGTGCTGCCTCCTCCCCACCCCCGCTGTTTCTCTCGGGGGGGGGGGCTGTGAGGGGAGGCTGCTGTCTGGGACTGCTGTGGCTCTGCATTTTAAATGTAGTAAGAGCCAGGCAGCTCCTACTACATTTAAAAGGCAGAGGCACAGCAGTCCGGGACCTGGTGTGATCCGGGACTGCTCAGTCCCAGCTCACACTAGGTCCCGGACATACTCCTCCTGCGTCTCTGCCTTTTAAATGTAGTAAGAGCCTGGCAGGTCTTACTACATTTAAAATGCAGAGCTTCAGCAGTCCTGGAGTTGGCGCGAGCCGGGACTGCTCTTTCTCGGCTCTCACCGGCTCCAGGACCTACCCCAACCTCCCGTGGCTCTGCAGAGCACCTCCCCTTATTGACTAATCGTGTAGTTGACAAAATTGTATTGACTACATGATTAGTCCAAATACCCGCTCCTTAACATCCTTAATGCAAGGATCACAATCACGGTTTTTGCTTGGCAGGAGATGGTGCACTCTCTTTAGTCAGTTTCAGATGGAAGTGGGTATTATTTTCACATCCTCTGCTAGGCACCCAGTAGCAAAAGGACCACAAGTCTGCAACAGTCTTCACAACTTGAGATTATATGCCCTCAGTAGTAGATGTTCTTCAAAGCACTCCCCTTTTCCTACTGACATAATGTCAGCCTTTCCTGAGTTAATCTTTAGCCAGGTTCTTTTCAACCACATCGTGATTTTGCATAGACGAAGAGAGCTAGAGACCGATGCTATTTAAGACTGATGAAAAAGAGCCATGGAACTGTATGGTACTTGTATATTGCTGGTATTTCATCTGGTGTTGCCTTAGCAGCCTCATGCTTACAACTTCATGTAGAGTCTAGAAAATATGGGAGAGGGATATTCAGCACTGTGACACTGCACAAGATTTGGAGGTGGAGAAGCAATTTCCCATAGTATCCCTCAAGCTTTGTTCTGAAAGGAAGAGCTAGCACCAGTTCAGGACATATCTCCTGTAGCCTCTTGGAGGCAGGACAAGAGTGTTTAATGATCAATGATATCAAATGTAGAGTAGAGATGTCGAGTGGGTTGAGCATGGCTTTACATTCTTTTAGATTAATAGGAGGTAATTCATCAGAGCAATGAGTATTCTATCTATACTGTGCTCTGTGCCGAACACTTACTGAGAGGAATTTATTCAGAGTACTGGCAGTTTAAAGATGGGTTTTCAAGTCTTCATTTTTCTCATTTCTTGATTAACTTACTTTTAAAAAGGGTAGTTAGACATTGGGTAGTGTCTATAGAAGTCTCTAGTATTGAGTGTTAGTTTCTTGCATATTGTGGTCCTTAAAAGAAAAGAGGATAATTTCTGTTATGGGGATCCTAGGATTTCTCTGCTTTCTTGCACTCTCTGAGATCTGGTATCAAATTCATATATGAATGTCCTGAATGATGTGTTTCCATGACTATTTAGTGAATAAACCATATTCTTGTAAGGACAGCAATTTGTTTCTGGTCTAGCTCCTGGCTTGTTGGTGGCTTTAAAGGCCATTCCAGATGTTAATAAGTATGTCCTATGTTTGGACGCATTGAATACTTCTAGAGGATCATTGCCTGGTGTGGTAGATTAGCCAGTTGGTTTATCCAAATTCCATTTAGTTTATAATAAGAGTTACTTATATTTGTATACTATCATACATATTACCAATATCCACTCATCCATCAATCCCTCCCTCCCTCCCTTCTTTCCTCCTTCCTTCTCTCGCTCTCTCTTATCTATCTTTTATAGATTTGTGCGTCTCTTTGTGCATGTCTGAGAGTCCATTTGTTCAAGAACTCCTCCTAAACCGGGGGTGGCAAACCAGTTAGAGATGAAGAGCCAAAATAATGGTGGATAGAGTTTGAAGAGCCATGTATTATATATTTTATACATAGATCTATATATAGAAAGATAGATATAGTACACAAAATGTAGTGATAAAAATAACATTACAGGACATTTCAGACAAAAAACAATCAAAAAGTCTCTACTCACTTAAAAAATTCACGGCCAGTCCATAGATCTTCAGAGAACTTGACAAGGAACAAATAGCAAATTATTAAAAAAAACCTTTAAAAATACAGTAATATTCTCACACTAAAAAAAAAAAAGCATCCCCACCATGTATTTTAAATTTAACACTACTGCCCTATTATGTCCCATGAGCTGAGAAGTAAATTAGCACAATTTGAAGTGCCTGTTTCACTCCAGCTTGTTGATCTCTGGTATGGTTTCCTCATTTTTTTTTACTTATGAAGATTATGGCTTTTTTATAGTTCTAAAAATTCAGATCTTTCCCAGACTGCAAATATGAGAGGTTCAAAAACAGTAAGGGAGAGATTCATATCTCAGAATAATTGCTTCAGCCTGGCAAATAATAGCCTTTGAATTTTCTTTAAAGAAACACAGTGTAAACCAGGTACATGCTGATTCTTTTTTTGCCCTGGAATTTAAATATGACATCTGTGTTGGCTGCCTTATTCTGCATCCATGAAGACTTTGAAGTTTAAGGTGCTTCAGCCCTCCCCCCCCACTCTAATGCAATCTCCTCCCCTCCCCCAGAAACAGGCACCCCCAGCCCCCCTGTTCTAACCCAATCCCCCTCCTGTCCCCCAGAGCCAGGCACCCCCAGCCTCCCGCTCTAACCCAATACCCTTCCTCTCCCCAGAGCCACGCTCCTCCCCGGCTCTAACCTAGTGTCTGGGTCCCAGAGCTGCCACCGCTGCCACGTGCTTCTCCCTCCAGGTGCTGGGCATGTGCGCAGAGAGGCCAGCCGTGAGCAGGCGCTGGGATGCATGCGCAGAGTGGCTGGCTGTGAGAAGTCTGGGCGTGCGGCTCAGAAGCAGCAGGAACCATATTTCCTTAATCAAAGAGCCGCATGCAGCTCGAGAGCCGTGGATTGGCCACCCCGTCCTAAATGGAAAGAGCTAGAACCACCAGATTTGGTATGCAACTTCCTCTTACCCTAACTTAAAGCAAGGCCAGGGATTGGTTGTGCCAAGAAAACAGGACGTGCTGGGTTTGGAACTATTTTCCATAACATGGAAAGGGAGGGGCAGAGAGGAAGGATGTGATACTGAGAATGGCCACTGGGGGCAGCGAGCCCACAGGGGAGAGTTGTACTGCAGAGAGACCACTGGGGGCAGCTTCACCACCAAGAAAGTAGCCCTTTTCCCCGGCTCTCCCTGCCTGGGACTTTCCAGACCCACCCAGGAGCCCCTCTCCCCCCAAGAGAGGTCGTGGCCCATGCTGCAGGCAGCATGAGGATCAATGCAAGCCAGGGAAGCCTTTGGAGCCCTGCTCTCCCCGCAGATAGCCTGCAGGCCTCAGGAGGCATGGGCTGCTGGAGGCTAGGGTTTGCCCCCAGAGCCACACTCAGGATGTTAAATATCGTGTAATTGACTAATTGACTAATTGCAAAAATGCATCGACTATTTGATTAGTTGATAGGGCAGCTGCAGTGTTTCAAAGCGGCAGTGCTGCACAAAGCCCAGGGTCAACTGGGGAGTCCCCAGCTGATCCCGGGCTCCACGTGGCACTGCCGCTTTGACGTATCCCCCTCTTCTCCCACCTCTTGCTGCCTCTATCTGATAGAGACAGCAAGGGGGGGGGGGAGCGACTAGTCGACTATCATGTCGCCTATCCAATAAGCACTTGTTTATCGGATAGTCGACTAATCCTTAACATCCCTAAGCCTCACCCAACCCCTTGGACCAGCTACAGGCCATGGGGGGTACTGGAGGCGGGGGGAAGCCTCCAGGGCCCTTCCCTCTGCCCCCGACAAACACAAAAACCCATTACTTCACTTAAAGACCCAAGCAGTGCTAGGTACATCTGCTAGTTATTTCATGATGTTAATTTATATTTCGATTATGGCTGAGTAAAATAACAGATATTAGCTAACAATTGTGCTTTTCCTTAGTTATCAAATTCCTTTAGTTAAAAATAAAGTAAATCATGCTAGCAAAAATTTAAATGGGTTTTCTGGAAATGTGGAGGAAGCAGATGTTGAATATCAACTTTTTCAAATGTCTGTTGGAAATGTGTTTCTCAAAGTGAATTTTGGCTACATGTCCTTAATTGCTTCTTTAGTTGGAACCTATTTACAGAATTTATGGTCCTCAAATCTTCAACACAGAAGACTATTCCAAGGTTTTCCAGTGTGTCTGTTCAATGTAGGTGTTCAAAATCAATATGCTAAAATGTTAATGATACTCTCAACAAATGTGGAAATGGAGAAAAATTCTTCTTCCCTTTCCATGTCTCTATTTTAATGAATGTTAATTTTCTGTATCTCTATGGCATCCTATGGAGCCACACTATTACATTTTTTGCCACTGCATTTATACTAGATGTGCAGGAATTCTGAAAAAAGGGCAATATGCCTTCCTAATATATCACTTATTTAATATGTATTTAGATGAGGTATGAGGTGGAGCTATTAAGTGGTTCCAGAAGCTTGTAAGTCAGGTGAAACAACAGTACCACAATGAAAGTGTCATTTTTTGCACAGTTCCACACACACTCTAATCCTTTTCTGTAGTGATGGACACTTGATAGCTTTATATCATACCTCATTGTTAAAAAAGACATAAAAAGCTTTCAAATGATGTATGAGGTGCATGCTTGTAGAGACATACTGTTGACCAAATCACATCTTTCCTCTCTGTCCTTGTTACTCTTTTTCAAGATTACTGAGTTTCAATGTTGGGACGCTCTTTCAGGGATGGTGACCACTCTATCATTTTGCATGTTGCTTAGTCCTAGCTAAATAGGAATGGTATTGCGATATGAAACAGGCTCAAAATTAGGGTTGCCAGGTGTCTGGTTTTGAACCGGACAGTTGAGTATTTGAGCTTTCTGTTCGGGAAACAAATTGAGAAAATATAAATGAGAAAATACAAATCTCCGGTATTTTCTAAATAAGATGTAATATAGATTGTGATGTAATGTCAAGTGTCTGGTATTTTTATTGAAACCATCTGGCAACCCTACTCAAAACCCCTGCTCTGAATAATAGTTCCCATCCTCCCACACGAGTAAAATATGGATGACACTGTCTGCAGTCTATCAGTGTTGATGCTCAGTTGGGCAGAGAAATGTTCATGGTGCAGTATGAGATATACAAGGGCCAAAAATACCAGAACAATGGTAATAGTTAACAATTAAAGGTACAAAACATACAAAAATTGTCCTTTCTAAAAATGCCCACAATTTCATCAAGTTTTAAGTAAATTAAAGCAAATGAATATTATAATGAAAAGTGCTAAGCAAATTTAATCATAGGCATTGCTAACAGAGACACCTATAATAAAATATAAACAACTATGCATTACAAGATTTCCTAAAAATGTATTCATTTTTCAGCCTCCTTCCTCCCCAAATAAGAGGTTCTAATTCAGTGTTTCTTAAACTTTTTAAGACTGAGGAACACCAAACGATAATTTTTTGTTATGGGGAGCACCAAGGATTTTTTTTGTTGAGAAAAAAAAAAGCCCCCAGGGAAAAGTTGTTGAAGAAAAAAAAAAGGAGGCTTGTCCCTTTAAGGGCAGCCATTTTGAATTCTGTTCTCTCCGTGGCACACCTCTGACTACCTCGTGCGTGTGCCGCGGAACACACTTTAAGAAACGCTGTTCTAGTCTATTCTAAATAAGAGCACACATTTTATTCCTTTATTATTAATTAGTTTGTCATTGCATGGCTAGCTGCACCTTGCGTCCTTTCTGTAATTTGTGATTTCAGGCTCATAGGAGTTTGTCATTGCATGGCTAGCTGCACCTTGCGTCCTTTCTGTAATTTGTGATTTCAGGCTCATAGGAGTTAGGCCCTTATTGGTCACAGAGTGGAATCAGACAAGACTTTCCCTCTTAGTCTGGGGTTTGGGTTTGGTACCTTTTATATACCAACTGCTTGTGTCTCTGAGGCTCTGATGGGATTTTGAAGCATCTACATTTCTTCTTTTGAAGAACCTGTAACCAATTATGTAGTGACCAACAGCTTTCTTCAATAAGATGTATTTTATTTAGTAATCTGAACAAAGCATTAAGGAACAAATTATTTCAAAACAACAAACAACCTGCACATGTCTGTCTTACATATTGTTCTCTCTTCCAACAATGGAAACCTAGATGCCTGTCTTCTTCAGACATTGCCAGTGGATTCCTGTGTCTGGCTGTCTTTTTCAGTCTGCTTCTTCCCATACCTCTAAGAGAGTGTGCTATAAATCCTTCACTTCTTTGTTTTGAATGCAGCTTACTGAAGTGTTGATGGGCTTTTGTACTTACCTGGTGAAAACATGTAATCAGGCTGGTAGGAGGTGGACATGTACTGATCTTCTGAGCCACATACAATAATCTTGAAATGTTCAAGAGCCACAAGACACACACAACCTGCTGCATGGGGCAGTGCTTTCTGGAATGCAGGGTTTCTGCCCTGTGGAGTGGTGCCTATCAGGGAGTTGGGCTTCTGCCTCAACAGCACCTTCTATGAGGTTAAAGCCCTTAGTACCACTTTGCCCCAGGGCAACACCTCTAGCTCCCCTCCTCCAACCCATCGAGTAGGTAGAGAAGGGGAGGAGCTTGGGGGCTTTGAGAACTGCACTTTAACAATAAAAAAAGTTTCATGTGGCTCATAAATTGGTTTGACCATGCCTCTTGTATCTTAAGGATGTGAAGGTTCAACTGGTAAGTCTCACCCTTATTGAGCAGCTGTTCCAGCACATTTCTTGCCTGCAGCGGGCCTGGGCGCCCAGCAAGCAAGGGCTGCTCTGACTGGGATGCTGGAACAGCCCCTGCCTGAAGGATGTTCTGGGCTGTTGCAGGCAGGGGCTGCTCTGGCAGGACTGGAGCAGCCTCTGCCTGCATCAGGGGAGTGTTCCAGCCCTTCTGGTTTTACAAACAAAAAGCAATGATCTTTTAAAATCTAGGTAAAGACATGACACGAGTAGAGGGGATAACAAGCACTGGTGGGATGAAGAGGAAGTAAGGATAGGTGCAACACAAAAAAACCACATGATTGCTTTGGTTATTAACGTGAATGTTATTTTTTATTTCCTCTTTATGATAACAATATTTTCCATTTTCTCACTCTCTCCACTCCTGATATTCTTTTCAGCTGTGGATATTTCCTTGGCTAATTCCCTCATGAGTCAATTTTGGGTGCCTAGCACCTCGGAAAATAAGATCATACTTATTAAGGTGCCTAAATATGAATTTAGGTACTGAATGTTACGCACACAGGTTTGAAATTTTTGACCACAGTAATTTTGTAGAAAGTGGTTAGATGGTATATTTGGTCATTAAATACCATGGAAATTATCTAAATAGTCTGTTATGAATATTTACATTGTTCATTAAATCATCATTGTGGCAAATCCCAAAGAGACATGACCTACTTGCAAATCAGGCAACACCTTGCTTCATCTCTGAAAAGAGTTTAAGGGGGCCTGGTTGCATATACAGTTTGGTTCATCACTGGCCATCTTACTGCTCCACCAAAGCTTTTGATGTTTATGTAATAATTCAGTAATACCAAGTGTACATATTTTAGTACTTTGAATTATTTCAGACATTTTTATGGTAAATAGTATTACTCCTGGGGGAATTCTGTGTAAAAAAAATTAAAATTCTACACATGACATTTAAAAATTCTGGATATTTTATTTGTCAAAATAACACATTATAATCAGGACACTTTCAATTATTTTGGTAATTTATTTCAAAACACCTGTCAGCAACTATGTAACCATAAAGATAACAAAAAAGATTCAAGAAAGGTTTTTGACAAATAGATTCCTTGCTCGGCATATTAATACAAAATTCTGAGTAATAATTTATTTAAACTGCAATACAGAAACATATTTATGGCATCTTTCAGATAGCGATGTAATGGGCTAACTGCTTATCCAGTAAGCATCACGTCTGTGTCATGGGGGGCTGCTCCAGGCTGGCTGGGCCAGCTGTGCTGTGGGTGGGGATTCTGGTTAACCAGTTAAACTTAATGTTTAACTGGTTTAACTTTTGAAATGGGATGTTACAACCCTACTTTCAGAAGCAGTGTCAAGGCTTCAGGGGCATCAGGTGTAATGGAAGATCAGAGAGAGGGAAGCCATTGCTGGGAAGGAGCCTTGGTGTGAACTTGGAGTGCTGTTGGGTTAAATATGGAACAGGGATTTTGAGTTGGAAGGGATTGTTAGGGAGGCTTCCCCATATAGACCCTAGCTAACTCTTAGCCCCTCTCATTCATTCATACACATCAGTCCCATCCCCATGTGTCCCTGCACCCCCCTATACACCTCTTATCCTCACATGTGGCCCTGAATCCCAGTCTCTGACCCCCAGGAGTCCCATATACTCCACACTGTCCAACCCCCCATATCCAATTCCTTCTGACGTGGCCCCACAAGCATGAGGGTGGCAGCCTCTTTCTCTTCCCTATCCCCAGCTGGGCTGTTGCTGCCTGGATGTGGCTGCTCTGTTTTGGCACCACTGCAGCCCCAGGTGTCTAAGAAACGTAACTGTAGCACATTCCAGCAGAATGTATTTTCTGCAGGGAAAAATATTCTGTGTGGTACATGGATTCTGCAGGTGCACAGTGGCACAGAAATTCCTCAGAAGTAATAGTATAAGTTATGAAGAATTTTTCCCAACTTTCCACAGAACACATTGTGGAGAAAATAAGATACTATTACCACTTACAAATGTAAAATATATTAAATGGTGCATACATATTTACTGAGTAAGGATGTGAATGACTAGTTGACTAGTCGACTATCTGATAAGCAAATGCTTATTGGAAGTTGACATACTAGTCGACTAGTTGCCTCCCCCCCTTGCTGCCTCAATCAGAAAGAGGGAGCAAGAGTGGGGAGAAGAGGGGATGTTTCAAAGTGGCAGCACCGTGTGGAGCCCGGGGCTAGACCCTGGGCTCCATGTGGCATTGCCACTTTGAAATGCTGTGTGCAGTCCGGGGCCAGCTGGGGACTCCCCTGCTGATCCCGGGCTCCATACGTGCTGCTGCTTTGAAATGCTGCAGGGAGCACGGGGCCAGTGGGGGATTGCTTGAGTCCCCCACTGGCCCCGTACTCCCTGCAGCACTTTCGCCTTTGAAGTGTAGCAACAGCCTTGGGGCTGTTGCTACACTTCAAAGGCAGAGGCACAATTATCAACTAATCGAATTGTCAATGCGAATTGCATCGACTATTTGATTAGCTGATTAATCTAAATTTAACATCGCTATAGCTGAGACAGACTAATTTAGAAATCTGATTGTCTGGCATTCCAATTTTTAACTTTTCAGTAATGTAATATTTGTAATTTCTGTTTAATACAATGTTTTAACAAAATTGGCTATCGTTCTGATTATTATGGAAATAAGTGGGGTTTAGTGTTATGAAAAAGGAAATTAGATTTAAAGGGGTGGCATAATATAAAAGCTAGATGTTATTGATCACTTACAAAATAGGAATTTTGATTTAATACAAGTACTCTGAAAAGTTACTTTGAGTAAAAGTTATATCAACACTTATTCTCTCAATAGCTGCAAATTAAATTTAAATAAAAAGATGGTTTTACTAACTGCAAATCTTGCATATTCAACTTAGGATCTGAAAAACATACTGGTCTTGCTGGTTCTGAATTAACCAAAAAACAAAGATGCTACAGTTGACCTGTACTGTCTATGATATCCAAGGTAGAATTGAATCCAGCTTACTCTCTCATTCCTATCCTTAATCTGCGATTGTTGACAAATTGTCAAATATTTACGTATTTCACATTTCAACACTGCTTGTTCCAAATAACTCAGAGCAGTGATGGACAACATTGGCTAGTGAGTGGGCTGCATAAGTGGCCTCCCTTCATCACAGTGGACAACAAGATAATCAATCCAGGATAATTTTGCTAACTGCACTTGTGTACTTACACTTTGCAGGATGTGTCAATTGAACTATAACAGCACTTTGATTGGATACAGAGGGAGTGTGCAGATCTTACAGTCAATGTTGTATTCCATCAGCACTCACCTGACTTCATATGTCCTTGTTTTACATGCATATCACTTCAGCAATACTAATAGAGAAAAAAAACGGTGGAATCTGGCAACTCTGAGCACGTAGATAATAGTAAATAAAATGTCTTAGCCAGGGGGCAGGGCTATCAGGAAGGCCAGGACTTTATAAAGCCCATGAGTATGTGACCAGGGAGCTTTGTGAACAGGAGCAGCTAACAGGGAGTTTCAAGAGGGCATTTTGAAGGGGAGTTGGAAGAGGGTGAGGTACACTTGCTATTCTTTAACACTTTTAAACTAAACTAAAAACAAAACTTCCTGATTTAAATAAAAACCCTATCAACCCTGAGTAGCTGTAGGAGAGAATGCAGGCAGAAGCCCAGCAGCAGAGTGGGGGCTATCCTGTTTATTGCACTCAGTGTAGCATGTACCTGTGGGCGGGTGGCATATGTGTGTATTCAGTGCAAGGAGCTCTTGGCCCTCAGAGACCACATACGGGCTTTGGAGGCTAGGGTGGCTGAATTGGAGGAGCTAAGGGAGGCGAAGGGGTACATAGATGAGGCTTTCCGGGACACTGTAGAACTGTCCCACCTCTCGTCAGACAGCCTCTGTGCTGTTAAGGAGGATGAAAGGCTCAGGGAAGGAGAACATTCAACTGGAGCAGAGCAACCCTCCTTCCAGAGGACATTATGGTATCCTCTTGCACTGAGGATACATCTCCGGGGGAGGAAACTCCAGTCGTTAGGAAAAGGCAGGTATTAGTAATGGGGGATTCAATCATTAGACATATGTATAGCTGGGTTTGTGATGACCGGGAGAACCGTATGGTGACTTGCCTGCCTGGTGCGAAGGTTGCAGATCTCTCGAGACATCTAGATAGTGCTGGGGAGGAGCTGATGGTCGTGGTACATGTAGGTACCAATGACATAAGGAAGGGTAGGAGAGAGGTTCTGGAGGCCAAATTTAGGCTGCTAGGAGAGAGATTGAAATCCAGGACCTCTATGGTAGCGTTCTCTGAAATGCTTCCAGTTCCACACGCAGGGCTAGGTAGACAGGCAGAGCTTCAGAGTCTCAATGCATGGATGAGACGGTATAGAGAGGAGGTGTTTAGATTCATTAGGAACTGGGGAAACTTTTGGGATAGGGGGAGCCTATACAGAAAGGATGGGCTCCACCTAAACCAGGGGTGGCCAACCTGTGGCTCCAGAGCCACATGCGGCTCTTCAGAAGTTAATATGCGGCTCCTTACGTAGGTACCAAATCCAGGGCTGGAGCTACAGGTGCCAACTTTCCACTGGGCCGGAGGGTGCTCACTGTTCAACCCCCAGCTCTGACCTAGGCACTGTCCCCCTAGGATCCTGCCACTTTCTACCCTCTCCACTGAGCCTGTCACACCCATGTTTCCCCCTCCAGTGTCTCCCACTGAGAGAACTGATCACAGTGGGCAGAAGGAGAAGGAGGCACTGACCAGTGAGGCTGCCAGGGGGCAGGATGTGCTGAGAGTGGTGTTGGGGAGATGATCAGGGCCGGTGACATAGAACTGTTGGTCTTTGGCAATGTGCATTGGTAAACTCTGGCTCCTTCTCAGGTTTGGGTTGGCCACCCCGACCTAAACCAAAATTGAACCAGACTGCTGGCACTTAACATTAAAAAGGTTGTAGAGCAGTTTTTAAACTAAGGGCTGGGGGAAAGTCGACAGGTGTGGAGGAGCACATGGATCAGACAGAGACATTTATTAGGGGAGGTTCTATTAATAGAGATACTCTATGTTCTTGTCAGGAGGAGAGGATGGAAGTATGGGTTGGGTCAGATGAGACACAATCAAATGAAAAAGAGTCTTAACACATCAAGAAATGGCGGACTGATAATGACAAATTATTAAAGTGCTTATACACAAATGCTAGTCGTCTAAATAGTAAAATGGGTGAACTAGAGTGCCTAGTTTTAAAGGAGGATATTGATATAATAGGCATCATGGAAACTTGGTGGAATGAGGACAATCAATGGGACACAGTCATACCAGGGTACAAAATATATTAGAAGGACAGAACAGGTCATGCTGGTGGGGGAGTGGCACTGTACATGAAAGAAAATGTAGACTCAAATAAAGTAAAAATCTTAAATGAGCCAAAATGTTCCATAGAATCTCTATGGATAGTAATTCCATGCTCTAATAATAAGAACATAGCAGTAAGGATATATTATTGATCACCTGATCAGGACAATGATAGTGACTATGAAATGATAAGGGAGCTTAGAGAAGCTATCAAAAAACTCGATAATACTGGGGGATTTCAGCTATCCCCATATTGACTGGGTACATGTCACCTCAGGACGGGATGCTGAGATAAAATGTCTTGATACCTTGAATGACTGCTTCTTGGAGCAGCTGGTTCTAGAACCCACAAGGGGAGAGGCTATTTTTGATTTAGTCCTAAGTGGAGTGCAGGATCTGGTTCAAGAGGTAAATATAAATATAACTGTACTGCTTGGAAATAGTGACCATAATATAATAAAATTTAACATCGCTGTAGTAGGAAAAACATCTCAACTGCCCAACACTGTGGCATTTAATTTTAGAAAGGGGAACTACACAAAAATGAGGAAGTTAGTTAAACAGAAACTAAAAGGTACAGTGACAAAAGTAAAATCTCTGCAAGCTTCATGGAAACTTTTCAAAGACACCATAATAGAGGCCCAACTTAAATGTATACCCCAAATTAAAAAACATAGTGAGAGAACCAAAAAAGTGCCACTGTGGCTTAACAACCAGGTAAAAGAAGCAGTGACAAATAAAAAGATAACTTTTTAAAAGTGGAAGTCAAATCCTAGTGAAGAAAATAGAAAGGACCATAAACTTTTCAAATTAAGTGTTAAAATATAGTAAGAAAAGCCAAAAAGGAGTTTGAAGAACAGTTAGCCAAAAACTCAAAAAGTAATAGCAAAATGTTTTTTAAGTACATCAGAAGCAGGAAGCCAGCTAAACAACCAGTGGGGCCCTTGGACGATCGAGATGCTAAAGGAGCACTCAAAGATAATAAAGTCATAATGGAGAAGCTAAATTAATTCTTTACTTCAGTCTTCATGGCTGAGGATATTGGGGAGATTCCCAAATCTGAGCCAATCTTTTTAGGTGACAAATCTGAGGAATTGTCCCAGAGTGAGGTGTCATTAGAGGAGGTTTTGGAACTGATAAACTTAACAGTAACTTTGTCACCGGGTCCAGATGGCATTCACCCAAGAGTTCTGAAAGAACTCAAATGTGAAATTGTGGAACTATTAACTGTGGTTTGTAACCTATCCTTTAAATCGGCTTCCATACCTAATGATTGGAAGATAGCTAACATGATGCCAATATTTAAAAAGGGCTCTACAGGTGATCCTGGCAATTACAGACTGGTAAGTCTAACATCAGTACTGGGCAAATTAGTTGAAACTGTAATAAAGAATAAAATAGTCAGACACATGGTTGAATATAATTTGTTGGGGGAAAGTCAACATGATTTCTGTAAAGGGAAGTCATGCTTTACTAATCTGCTAGAGTTCTTTGAGGCGGTCAACAAACATGTGGACAAGGAGGATCTAGTGGATATAGTATACTTAGATTTCCAGAAAGCCTTTGACAAGTTTCCTCACCAAAGGCTCTTAAGTGTAAAGTAAGTTGTCATGCGTTAAGAGGGAAGGTCCTTTCCCTCTTATTGATAACTGGTTAAAAGACAGGAAACAAAGGGTAGGAATAAATGGTCAGTTTTCTGAGTGGAGAGAGGTAACTAGTGGGGTCCCCCAAGGGTCTGTCCTGGGACCCATCTTATTCAACTTACTTATAAATGATCTAGAGAAAAGGGGTAAACAGTGAGGTGGCAAAATTGTAGATGATACCAAACTGCTTAAGACCAAAGCAGACTGTGAAGAGCTTCAAAAAGATCTCACCACACTAAGTGATTGGACAACAAAATGGCAAATGAAATTTAATGTTGATAAATGTAAAGTAATGCACATTGGAAAAAATAATCACAACTATATACAGTATAATGGGGACTAATATGGCTACAACTACTCAAGAGAGAGATCTTGGAGTCATTGTGGATAGTTCTCTGAAATCATCCACTCAGTGCAGCAGCAATCAAAAAAACAAATAGAATGTTAGGAGTCATTAAAAAAGGGATAGACAATAACCCAGAAAATATCTTATTGCCTCTATATAAAACCAAGGCATGCCCACATCTTGAATACTGTGTACAGATGTGGTCACCTCATCTCAAAAAAGATATGTTGGCATTGGAAAAGGTTCAGAAAAGGGCAACAAAAATGATTAGAAATTTGGAATGGGTCCCATATGTAAGAGAGATTAAAAGGACTTGGACTTTTCAGCTTAAAAAAGAGGAGACTAAGGGGGGATATGATAGAGGTCTATAAAATCATGACTGTGTGGAAAAAGTGATTAAGGAAAAGTTATTTACTTATTCTCACAATAAAAGAACTAGGGGTCACCAAATGAAATTAATAGGCAGAAGGTTTAAAACAAACAACAGGAAGTTTTTCTTCACTCAGCGCACAGTCAAGCTGTGGAACTTGCCAGAGGATGCCGTGAAGGCTAGAACTTGAACAGGATTAAAAAAAGAGCTAGGTAGATTCATGGATGTTAGGTCCATCAATGGCTATTAACCAGGATGGGTAGGAATGGTATCCCCAGCCTCTGTTTCTCTGGAGGTGGGTGACAGGGGAGGGATCATGTGAGGATTACCTGTTGTGATCCCTCCCTCTGGAGCATCTAGTATTGGCCACTGTCGGCAGACAGGATACTGGGCTAGATGGACCTTTGGTCTGATCCCGTATGGCTGTTCTTATGTTCTTATGTCTCGCTGGCCACACATAGAACCCTGGTGGGTCACCTGTGGCCCACCACTGGCTTATAGCAATGTTGTGAATTGCTTAGACTGTCATAGAATGGGGAAAAAAGTCATGCATCTCAGCATAAGAGTAAAGCTGTGAATATTGTTAAAGAGCACCTCTCTGCCTTCTGGCCACAAGGCTTCTCTGTTTTGGGAAGCTTCATCTGCACAAAAGCTTCTATAGAGGATTATTTATATTAAAAAGAAGTTGAGCGGTTCTGCAGTAGGTGTGTCTAGAGAAGATCAAACTAACTACTTTACTCTTTGTATCCTACAGTATGTTCTGCCTAGAAATTTCACTAGAAATGCTTTCAGTTTCCTTTTCTATCTGATATAAGCACAATTTACTTCCACTGACTTGCTTCCCTGTCTGCTGACAAATTTTGGATCGACTCTATTCCCTTGCTTCCCGGTTTTTTATGGTATGCTTTATGGTACTGGATATGCTACCGCGGCCTGATCTACATTGCTACATAAGTCAATATAAGTTACATTGCTCTGAGTGTGATTTTATTTATATCAATTTAAAGTGGTGTCTACACTGTGCTATGTAGATGGGAGACATTCTCCTGCTGACATAGCTTCTGCATGTTGGAGTTTATGGAAGAGTGCAACTTTTTGCATCTTCACCGAACCTGTTAAATCAACACTGCTGCATCACACCCAGTGGTGCTGATTTAGCATTCCAGTGTAGACAAGTCCCTAGTATCCTCTAAACAGGCAACTAATAACACTGGAGCATAATTCTGCAATATGAATTAAATTGTAATTTTGTTAGGGAATGAATATTTGCTTGTCCTGTTGAGAGAGAGAAAGAGCAAAATATTTTTGACAGTAAATTGAACCAAAAGCACTTAGGGAGCCAATCTGTGGGAAAAGAAGGTGCCTGTTTGCTGTTCTTTCTGACCATAACTGCATTCCAAGGCCACTGCACATGGTATCTATAAACACACTGTCTTGTGTGAGGAGTCTTGAATCACTTAGTGCTGTTATACATGTACACCAGTAATCAGCTAGAGCCTTTTATATGATGTTATTGTTATATTAGATACATGTTACATAGCACTTCTCAACCTTTATCTTATAGACAGACCTATGTCTTGACAGACATTTCATACAAGGAGCTGAGTAATTCCTTAAGTGATAGCTCTTCCGTTGCATTAATGAGCTCCTGGAAATGTGAAATATGGTTTAATGGTTACTGTTGCACTTTTTATTCCATGATGAAGACATGATTTTAAGAGACGTTCCTGTGTAATTAATATTGTTGTAGGTATTTTTCGTACCAAAACGTCTATAATCAGTAAATAAATTGTCTGTAGTACTGTTGGCTGCAACTAACTGCATACCTCTGACTAGGTTAAGGACAAAGTATGTAAGGCATTTATTTGAGTGAGAGAGAGCTAGAAAGTGTGTGTATGTAAAATTTTTTAAAAAAATCCAATCTTGACAACGTGGAAGTTGGAAACTGATAATAAATATTGCAAGGATTAAATGTAAACTATAAAGAAAGGATATTCCCTACTCACAGTGCAGAGTAGAGAAATTTAGTACTTACCATTGATGAAAGCAGGTTAGTTTTTTCTCTCTCCAGGTGTTCAGTTGCTGAATTGCTTCATTATATATACTTGGTCTCATTAAATATTTGGTTACTGAAGTCTTCTGAATTTTTCAGTCTAGAAAGGGGATGTGTAGCTGCCATAGAAATAGTATCTTTTCTATGTGCTGAGTATAAATGAGCAATATATTTATTTTTATTAGAAAATTGATTAATTTCAAAAGTAATTTTATTTCCATTTGTTCTCATACAAGAAAATACATTGTATACAGTGATTTGTGAAATTCTTGCTGGATTTCACCTTTAAATGAATGTATGGACCATAATTTATAAAGCTCAATTCTGCCTCGTGACAAATATACTTCACTTGTATGCAATTTCCAGAAAGTGTGGTGTTGGTGGTAATGAAATGCCCTTTAGTAATTCATATTTTTCTTTTGAATTTTTTTTAATCCTACTCCTGTTGATGCATCTCAGTGAATGAGCTAAGTGATAGAAGATGGTACATGATTAGAAGATTTAAATAAACATAGTTTTACTTTATCAAACTAAGCAATGGGGTGAAATGGTGGCTTTGTATGTTATGTTTCCTTTTAGTACTGGCATGGTAATTACATATACTGTACCGTATCACATGAAACTAGGAATACTTTATAGAGTAGAATAGCTAACGATGGTTATGATGATCTAGAGTGAGCAACATCAGTTCATGTTAGTATGATAAAAGCTTTACATTCTTGATAACCTGGAATGTGGGTGAGCTAAAAGGAAAAAAATGTGATGGGTGAAATATCACTAGTATAAACTATCAGCCCTGAATGGAAAGAAAGATGCCTAGGTATGATTTGGTCAAAAAAGAGCTGGAGAAGAGTATTTTGGTCACTGCTGAATAATTATATTGGAGCAATAGTGAGGAAGTATGTAACCTGTATGGAGTTCAGAAATGCACAACATAGAGAAACTTTAACACTCCATTGACAAACGATAATCCCATAGGACGTAGTCAGAGCTGTTTTGTTTGTATTAGGAAAACTTGATCTCCTGATCCTAATGGACTATTTTAGGAACTTTTCAGTAGGGACACTTTATGATACTATAGCATTAGCTGTGTTGAGGGATGTTAAAACCATGTTTGCACATCATGATATTTCAAGGACTATAATAATGCAATGGACCACAACTGAAGAATAGAATCTAAAATTTATGATTTTACATATGATATCTTGTCTTGAAGTACCCACAAGTCAATGAGTTAATAGATGGTGGAATGTATATAGTGAAGAATTGGTTAAAATAAACAATTGATGGAAAATAAATTTCATACTTAGTGCCATTCAACTATAGAATAATGCATCTGCAATGTTGAAAGCTACTGGACAGTTATAAAATAAACATATACATGCTCAATTACAAGATATGAGACCTAACCAAATGAAGATAGCTCTCTAGTCTGTGAAGAACTTAAAAAAGATCTCATCAAACTAAGTGACTGGGAAACAAAATGGCAAATGAAATTTAATGTGGATAAATGTAAAGTAATGCATATTGGAAAAAATAACCCCAACTATACACATAATATGATGGGGGCTAATTTAGCGACAGCTAATCAGGAAAGAGATCTTGGAGTCATCGTGGATAGTTCTGTGAAGACGTCCACGCAGTGTGCAGCGGCAGTCAAAAAAGCAAACAAGATGTTAGGAATCATTAAAAAAGGGATAGAGAATAAGACGGAGAATATCTTATTGCCCTTATATAAATCCATGGTACGCCCACATCTTGAATACTGCATACAGATGTTGTCTCATCATCTCAAAAAAGATATACTGGCATTAGAAAAGTTTCAGAGAAGGGCCACTAAAATGATTAGGGGTTTGGAACAGGTCCCATATGAGGAGAGATTAAAGAGACTGGGACTTTTCAGCTTGGAAAAGAGGAGACTAAGGGGGGATATGATAGAGGTATATAAAACAATGAGTGGTGTGGAGAAAGTGAATAAGGAAAAGTTATTTACTTGTTCCCATAATAGAAGAACTAGGGGCCACCAAATGAAACTAGTGGGCAGCAAGTTTAAAACAAATAAAAGGAAGTTCTTCTTCACACAGCGCATAGTCAATCTGTGGAACTCCTTGCCTGAGGAGGTTGTAAAGGCTAGGACTATAACAGGGTTTAAAAGAGAACTAGATAAATTCATGGAGGTTAAGTCCATAAATGGCTATTAGCCAGTATGGGTAAGCAATGGTGTCCTTAGCCTCTGTTTGTCAGAGGGTGGAGATGGATGGCAGGAGAGAGATCACTTGATCATTACTTGTTCGATTCACTCCCTCTGGGACATGTGGCATTGGCCACTGTTGGCAGACAGGGTACTGGGCTGAATGGACCTTTGGTCTGACCCAATATGGCCATTCTTATGTTCTTAGTCCTGGCAAAAAGATTGACAGATCAAAATTATAACAGAAGAATAAGGTCTGTTTCAATTAATCACTATAGATTCTGCATTGGCTAGAACTACAGTGATTAAAGAAACATCACATCATCCATAATTAATTATGATAGAAAATGAAAACCTGCTGACCTAAGAATCAGACAGTGAGAATGAACATATTAGAGATGTGAAAGGTTAATGGGTTAACCAGTAAGTATCACTTTTAATGGGTGAAGTTTACCGAGGCTTGAGCAGCTCCTCACCCACCTTGGGCAGGGAGCTGCTCCAAGCCCGCAGTGGGCCTGGGCATGCTAAAGGCAGGGGCTGCTCTAGCCGGACTGGAGCAGCCCCTGCCTGTGGCGGTGGGGCCACTGCAGCCCACACGCCTTTAACCTATTAACTGGTTAAATATTACATTTAAATGGTTAACCAATTAAAAGGGATTTTGCATCTCCAGAACACATGGCAAGGAAGAGTGAAGTGAGAACAGATACACCAAAAGGACAAAAATGCCTTAATGAATTGATCCAGCCTCCAGTTGTGTGAAGAAACGAAAAGATTATTTAAGACATAGTTGAGCCTAAATTCAGTTTTCTTGTCAATAGATCAAGAAGGCTGTTAAAATGTCTGAAAAGACTAAGTCCTGGTGATACTGTGATAACAACATAAAAGATGTCACATTAAATAAACATTTTTGTTAGAATCTGTTAGTATAGAGAATTGCAGGTGGGGGAATGAGAAGGGTGCTATACTATTGCAGTCTGTTATGTTTATTCATACTGAAAGACACTATGCAGTACTGCACTATGCTTCCTCTTGACTCTCACTTTCTCACACACTGACAGACAGAAACCAGTTGCAGAGTGAGATTGAGCATACTGTACAGCTATGCTAGAATTACATCATATCAATACTGTTTACTTTGAGTTATTTTTAGTAGTTATCCTAAAGCCTGACTCATTCATCAGTGAAATACCACTGCTACCATAATACTGTTTATAAGACTGTTTGTTTATTTAGAGATACAATACTGTAGTTGTTCATCACATTTAAAGTTTCCTTTTTGTGGGCATATTTCCATTTACTTTGGACTTAATCCAACTCCAGTAAAATCAGAAGGAGGCTTTCCATTGATTCCACTGAGAGTTGTGTCAGGCTTGGTAAATTACTGAAACTGTAAGGTTTCATAAAATGAACATTGCAGGCAGAGGCTTATAGGGTGCCTAGAGGGTGGAGTTCCACTCCTAATTTGGATCTTTGGACACTAATGTAGTGTAAATATTTGACAATAGTAACTTCACGAAGTACTAGCCCTTAACAGAATAGGAATAGAGAGAAATTATCAGTTACTACAATTCAGTATTGTACTTATGTGTTTCCTTTTCTTATTTCTGTAAGTGGTTATAGAGTATGTTGCCTTTTGCTTAAACTTTTCTTTTTTTGTTTTTTGTTTTAGTATGTGCAGAAACTTACAATCCTGATGAAGAAGAGGATGACACAGAGTCAAGGGTGTGTAACTCATTGCATGAAATGCTTACCTCTCAGTATTCAGACATTAAAAATAAAATAAAGAATAGTGATAGAGATTCAACCGTGTTAGTCTGGTCTAGCTGAAACAAAAGACAGGACTATGCAGCACTTTAAAGACTAACAAGATGGTTTATTAGGTGATGAGCTTTCGTGGGCCATGTGGATCTATATGGGTCATGCCATTCGAGGGAAGTGTCTGGCCCACGAAAGCTCATCACCTAATAAACCATCTTGTTAGTCTTTAAAGTGCTGCATAGTCCTGTCTTTTGTTTCAAAATAAAGAAGTCACTGATGATAGTAGTTGTGGAACCAATGCAACTAGTCTTTTTCAGTTTTCTTTGACAGTGTACGAGACTTTGTTCCAAAGAACTGTCATTCCTGTAATTCCTTATTAGATCTCTGTACAGAAACCAATTTTTTTAAATATTAAAAAATGTTTTGAGTGATCTCCCCTGTGATACCTAATCTTTTGACAAAACCTTTCTTGTTCAATGATATATTTGCCCAAAGGGCCCTGTACTCCTAGTGCACTCAATATCTTTATAATTTTGCAGCATTACCAATATCTTCCCAGGGGGAAAAAGATAAAATCACATAGGTATTTTTTAATTTAGAAATGCAATAGTTATTTGTTTGGATTAACAAAATTAGTATTTTAACAACTCAGCAAGTCATCCCTTCAAAGGTACGACATTAAGATTCAGGATAACATAGTTGAAAGGTATAGTTTTTGAGGCTTTTTTAAAACTGTGCCCCATCTCAGTTGATTGCAATATATTAAAAGTAATTAAAAGTGATAACTTATTTATGGTGCTTCATTACACCGTCTTAAGACTGTTACTCAAATCGTTTGGTTGCCAATGACATTATTAAACTGAAATGGGTCAGTCTTCTTTTGTAATTAAGTACATATGTAGTTCACTTGGATTCTAAGTTTATTTACTTGAAAAATTTGTTGTAAATTAACACAGATCTGATGTACAAAGTGTTGGAAAATGATGTGGGAAATACTTGTGGCTAACAAAAAAAATTGTCCAATGGGACACATGACTTTGATGTTATATATCATCCCAATATTTTGAAGCATAAACTGAAAACAAAATTGTTTTATATCAGGGGTCAGCAATGTATGGCATGCGAGCCAAATATGGCTCAGTATAGGACCCAATATGGCTCTTTTATCATTCCCAAAATACACACAACTTTTAAATGAAAATGAAAAATTAATTCAAATTTTTAAAAACACTTACTCATGTCAAGATGGGTTTTTGGTCTATTTCACCTTTAACCAGAGGTGAAACTAAGGTGGTGCACCCTGGTAAGAGCTGGCTGCACTCTGGCAAAAGCCGACTAGGCATTCTGCTCATTTAATGCGCTGGCTGAGGGCACACTATAGAGGAGGAACGCATGCTTCCAGCCAGGATAGTGAGAGGGGCTGGCGGCGGCAGATGCCTCCATCTGGTCATGGTGGCCTGCCTCCAGCCCCCATCTGACTGCTGTGGTCTGTCTCCATCCTCTGTGCTCCTGGGGTAGACCCTGTGGCCAAGCCCCAGCTGCCCTGTGACTGCTGCAATAGCCCAGCCACGGTGACCTGGCTTAGGTTCCAGCCGCAGCAGCCTGGCCAACAAGGCCTCAGTTGGGGCCCAGCATCCATCTGGTTGCATCATCCTGGCTCTGGTCTGATCTGGGGCAGGTCCCGCGGTCCGGCCCCCATCTGGCCACAGGAAGGGCTGGTGGCAGACCCCTCCTCCTGCTGTGGCACATGTGAAAAGATGCAGCAGCAGAAGTCCCATTTAATAAAGTCTGTGAGTACAATGTTTCATTTATGCTATTATTAATCATCATGTCATTTATCAATAATATTAAGTTGCATATTATCAGTCATGCAAATGGGCATTCTTATACTGGCTCTTTGTTGACCCTGTGCTCTGAATTTTTATGTAGTTTGGCTCTTTGGTTTGAAAAGGTTTCCAAACCCTGTTTTAGATAATAATATTGTGCTCTCCACATATGTTACAGGAGTTTGCAAAAATGAATTGACTGACCCCTGGTTCCCCTAGGCTTGGCAGTTCATAGCTCCGATCTTGGCTTGGTGCATCAGTTATGAATGTAAAGAACTGCTTGTAACCTCAGCACCTCTTTCATTACAAATTGAGCACTGCAGAGATGTAATGTGTATATTGGATATGTACCCAAGTCATTATGGTTTTGAGAGAAGAATGCTGCCAGCTGTGTCTTGCTGTTGTATACAATTTTTTAGCAGGGTTAGTTCAGAGTTTCAGCTACATACTCTTTTCTGATGATCATTTTTAAGGTTCTTCATTGAGAAAAGAAAATTAAACCAGTAATTTCTATTATATCTTTTAGATTATTTACCCCAAAACAGATGATCAAAGAAACAGATTGCAAGAGGCTTGCAAGGACATTCTTCTTTTTAAAAACCTAGATCCGGTAAGAGATTTCAGTGAGCAATATTTAGTAGTGCGATTAGATTGAATTCAATTAGAGTTTGGTATAGACATTCTTACAACAAACTTACTTCTTGTAGTGTACTAATAGATTTATTGCTGCTTGCCTTGAGCTTTTTGTAGACTGTATAAATGCAAAAGGAAAAGTATCATGAACATTTGTCAGGTGTGTATAGTAAAGTTCTTTCCTTTAGTACCAACTAACATACACTGATATTGGTGGAAGTGAAATACATTAACATATTTGTAAAATGTTTTGCCCTTTCAGAGACTTATTTAAAAACCATTTTAATGGATAAAAAAGTGTTGGTACATATAAATGCACATCAATTAAATTATGAAACTTTTAAATAGTTGCTTTGTTTTATAGCATCTAGAAATACGTCTATACTCAAATTTGTCTCCTGCCAATGTAAGCGCCCTGTTGCAGCTGCAGTAAAGCAACCTCCCCTAATGGTGTTGAGCCATTGGTGATGCAGTGTGACATATTTTACATAGGATTTATTCTTAACCCTAACAATCCTACAGCAACTCTTCTACAATGCCTGACAATGAGCACTCTGATCACAGTTGTGAACTCCACTGCCTGGGGGTTATGGATAATGGAAGCACTTCCTACCCTTTTAAAACTCCCATGTATTTTTTAAATGTTTGAATATTTTTTCCTGATTGCGCAGTTTGACATGCACACCTAGCAGCTTTCCCTTGTTAGCTGTTGTGTGCAGCTGACCGGGCCAACTGTATACTACAGAGGCACTCCTGCCTTGAGGTGACAAGAGGTATTGGATCTCCTGGGCTACAGAGCAGACATAGAAATGGAGACATCTATGAAAAGATCTCACAGGCAGTGTAGTCAAAGAAGCATGAGGAGGATTGGCAGCAATGCTGCATAAAAGCAAAGGAACTGCAGCAAGCATACCGTAAGGCCCAGAGGCCAACAGTTGATTGGGTGCCACGCTGCAGACTTGCTGCTTTTACAGTGAGATGCGTGCCATCTTTGGTGGAGACCCCACCAGCATCCTGCAGACACTATGGGTACCTCTGAGGAAGAGAAGGAGGGAGATCTGGTGTGAGGCAGAAAAGCTGTGCTATGAGCCAGGATCTCTTCAAGTCTCTATCACAGTCTACTCAGTCCCACCAGCTGAGCATGGACAAGCCAGATCCAGGGGAAGGAAGGTCAGGTGAGTATATGTGTGCATTTTTTCTTATACTGCTAAATGTGATGATGGGTCCTAGTTCAACCCCAAGATATCAGGACTCAGTAAAACTTTTCATTGTTTTACTTGTGCGAGAAGTGGTAGAGATTCAACAAACAGAGTTAGAGTTATCTGCTTTATATTCCCCTGTAGGGTTAGATGGGAATGGGAATGCAGACCAGTTTGCTTGTGTTTATACATAGTAATGTCCTTTGTATCCTCCTGAGAGATCTCAATGAAACTTTTAGGGGGGATTCAGAAGGATGTTAGCTTTATTTCTTCCTCTGCAATAGCACCCTTTTCTGTGCCTGTCTATGATGACTTCAGCAGGCATCTTTACAGTAAATAGTTTCAGAACAACACCAGCAGATGTGTTCTCAGTGTCTTTGTTACCCTTAGGAGTGTGGTATTGGCTAAAGTCACCGCTGCCTGTGGATAATAGTGCAAATATTCAGGTGTGGGCTCACCTTTCTCTGCAGTCAATGGAAAACTATTTCAGCAAATCCCTATTTCCCCCAACATTCCACACTGAATCAAGGACTACGTCCTTACCCCCTCACTCCACAATCCACACTGGAGGACAGTAAGGAAACCACAGCTTCACATACACAGACTTGTGAGAGCCATGGCTGATGTATGTTTGGCAAAAATTGATTAAAATGGACTGTTACCATTCTAGTTTTAAAGTTCTGTTCTGTTAATTAGTTGTGCAAGTTTGTACTATACTGATTTTTAATTGCACATTGTTTTGCAGTGGTTTTTGTGGATAATAAATGTTTATATTTTGGAAAAAATCATCTTTATTATTTCATAATGTATACAAAATGCCCAGTGTTACTCAAAGGATACCTTACTTGTAATGCAACACCAGTACAGAACAATGATGGAGAGTTCATCATGAACGTTGTAAATTGTTCCAATGGTTAATTACTCTCACTGTTAAAAATGTATACCTTATTTCCGGGCTGAATTTGTTTAGGGTTAGGTTTCAGCTACTGGATCACATTGTACCTTTCTTTGTTAGATTGAACAGCCTATTATTAAGTATTTGTTCCTCTTATAGGTGCATATAGATAAAATCATGATTACTCCTTAACCATCTCTTTGTTAAGCTAAATGAATGGTCACAAGGAGCTCAGTCAATACAAGCCATGGTAATCATTGTTAATCTGTTAATTATTCCCAAGGCTCTTCTCTGAATCCTCACCTATTTATCAGCATTCACCTTGAATTGTGGGCACCAGACCTGGATATAGTATTCCAAAAGTAGTCCCGTCAGTGCCAAATACAGAAGTGAAATAACCTTTGTTTCTATTTTGGATTTCCCTTTTCATTCATCTCAGGATCACATTAGCTGTTTTGGCTGCTATACTGGGAGTTCAGGTTGAGCAGATAATCTATTATGATGATTTTATGTTTTCTTCCAGATCACTGATGTTAAAATATTAAAACATAGGTACTCCAGCAGGAACAGATCCATTCAATGGCAATTCTCCATTTACAGTTATATCACTTAGCCAGCTTTTGATCCAATTAATATGTGCCATGTTAATTTTATAATGGCCTAATTTTTTAATCAAAATGTCATGTGGTACCCAGTCAAATGCCTTACAGAAGTGTTATATGTATTACATAAACATTACCTTTATCCATCAAACTTGTAATCTCATCAGTAACAGATACCAGGTTAGCTTGACTGGATCTATTTTCTATAAACCCATATTGATTTGTATTAATTCCATTCCATTCCTTTAGTTTTTTATCAGTCAAGACCTGTATCAGTTGTTTCATTATCTTGCTGAAAAACGATATCAGGCTGACAGACCTATAATTTACCTATCTCATCCTGTTTGGACACAGCATTTGCTTTCTTCCAGTCTCCTAGAACTTCCCAAGTGCTTCAAGACTTTTTTGAAAGTCTTGAGTCCATTGAACTCCCCATCCAGCTCTTTTAAAATTTTGGATACAATTTTTTCACTTTAGTAGCTTCTGTTTAACATCCTTCAGAGATACTAGTGGAATGACAAGAGTACTGTTATCACCTTCTGATGAGACTATGTCATTTGTTTGTTTGTTTGTTTGACTGCCATCATTTCCCCTCTATATAAGGATCTTTATTTTAACCGGCGCTGATTTCTTCCCTAGCCGTGGGATTGTGGCTTTTGGGGGTATCATAAATGATTTCCAATTATCATTCACATTCTTTTGATTAAATTCTTCCTTCCTTGATTTGGATTGTAATTGTTTTCAGCTTTGTAAAGTTAGCTCTGGTAAAGCTGTAAGTATGTATGTTAGTGATTCCACTTTCACATCATAAATGTGATCAGCCCATGAATACTTGTACTTATGCTACTGCTCATTTTTAGTTCTATGATCAGTTACTGTTTATCTGTGAAGATAAAATTGTTATTGGGCTGCAACACTTTTTGAACTAGGAAATTGTCATTTGTAACGTTTAGAAATTCCAAAGACATTTTAATACTGACAGCATGGCTACGTCTACACTGCACTGTAGTTCTAACTAAGATACGCAATTTGAGCTATGCAAATTATGTATCTTACTGATCTTATTTCAAAATAGCTTATTTCATAAATTTGAAATAACCCGCTATTCTGAAACGTCCCTTACTCCTCATGGAAATTAGGTTTACAGGAACATCGGAATAGCAAGCCCGAAATAATGGGCTTGCTGTTAAGACAAGGGATAGCTATTTTGGGATACTCCAGTATCCCGAAAAAGCATTGCTATGTAGACACAGCCTATGAGACCTCTAGCTTATGCATTTACATTGAAGTCCTCATGATAACTCAGCTTTTCCCCCCATACATTGTTGATAGATGCCTAATGAAGCAATCTGTCAGCCAATTGGGATGGAGGCAGTCTAGCTTAGTGGTCGGAGTCTGCACCTCTCTTGGTTTTTCTTTTTCTCATTTTGCTTCCTACCCTGGCTCTGTGTATCTCTTCTCCTTCCCATTGTTATGCTGAATCTTACTTGTCCAAAGTGAGTGAAAAGTAAATGACAGGATGTCATTTTAACTAGGGAGCAAATAATGTAAAATTATTGTTGGAAGGAAGAATAGAACAGAATCAAAAAACTGTGTGAACTGAGTATTTCTGAAGTAAAAGAATTACTGATTATCTATCTTTAGTATTTATATGACTCCTTCACTGTAGTAACTGAGGAACTCCCAAGCTTTAATGTATTTAGCCTTACAACATCCCTGTGAGGTAGGGAATTACTTTTATCCCCATTTTGTTATTGGGGAGCTGGGGCACAAGGACACCGCTTGTAGTTTTTCAAGGCATTTGGGAAGGTCTTTTTCACACCCTCGGTGTCTCATTAAAGACTTCTTGTGCCCATAGCATCTATCTTAATAGTCAAGTTGGAGCCTACCTCTTTGTGCCAGACTGGCTGGTGCAAACACCATTCCAACTGTACATATATGGTAGTGCATGTAAATCCAGGATACATTGTTTTACATGAGTAGTAGGGAAGTAAATTTGGATTCATGGAAGTTATTTTCTGTCTTTGTACTGATCCTTATTTCTCATTCTTTCTGTCATGCTTAAGTTGAAAAAGTGCTGCCATCACTGGGTCAGGCAATGGGAGCTTGTATCAGCAAATTTAAATGCTAATGCTTCTTTGGGACCAGCTGGTTAGATGAATGGACATGTTCAGTGGGGCATTGTACTGACTCTCCGCTTTCAGGAGGCCTCACATTACTAAATTTGTGAAGTGCAAGTAATACAGCTATCCCACTGGTTGCAAGAGCAAGAGCCTCTGTCCAGAATGGATTGTTGGCTAGAATATTAACCTATATATAATATGTAGCAAATACAGTACAAGTTTAAGTATGTTCAATACCAGTTTATAATTTATTTTAAAAAGTTCTTCAGTCCCCTTGTGATATTTACAATATTTATTTTCCTGACCTCAAAGGAAATTGAGACTAAAACATTAGTTTGTTCATGCAAGATGATACTTAAAACATGTGATCCTAAGACCAGCTAGTTAGAAGGCTTAGGAGTGAAAACATGTAATTTTTTACTTCAGCTGGAGAAGAGCACCATACACTGTTCTAGGGAGACATCACTAACAATATAAAATTACTATGCTATAGGATTTCGCTGTGTATATTTCTTGTTTGTACTATTTATGGCCAGTTTTACACTGGTGGAGAAAATCAGTGCAAGATACAAAACTCCAGCTATGTGAATTGATAGCTGTAGTCAACATACCCTTGCATCAGTTTTCTGGCGTGGCCTCACAGCAGGTGGTCAATGGAAGGAGTAAGGGAAGTTGATGGGAGAGTTTTCCGGCAAAAAAAAAAATGTCCTATGGGACCCAGGCCTCTTTCAGTGCAGCAAATGGACAATGCTCAGGGAATGAAGACGTTCAAGACTTCTTTATCCCCAGAATTCAGTCTGTAACTCATGCCTGCTGTACTACTTCCTCCAGGTACTAGACTGAATGTGGGTTTTTAAAAAATGTACTCATGGCTTTTCTGTTGTCCTCATTACAGTAGCACGAGTACTTTGTACACATGAATGAATTCCTCTTACAATTCCTCTTTTTGAAATAGGGAAAAGTATTATTACTTCCCATTCCATATTTGTGCACAGTATTATTTTAAATTTAGATCTCCATATACACTGTTTTTTTCTTTCTTATGCAAATTCTGATTCCTGTGAGAGAGTGGTGGTTCTCTGAAGAGAGATTTGCTGTCCTTTCATTTTTTATGTTTTATTGTTTAAAGACGCCTTGAGCCACACACATATTTTATGTATGTTTAAATCTAAAGTAAAAAAAAAACCTGTGTAAATTTAGTGTTGCTAGGAATCATAGAATCATAGAACCATAGAGCTGGAAGAGACCTCAGAAGGTCATCAAGTCCAGCCCCCTGCTCTAGGCAGGACCAATCCCAACTAAATCAACCCAGCCAGGGCTTGGTCAAGCCGAGACTTAAACACCTCTAGGGATGGAGACTCCACTACTTCCCTAGGTAACCCATTCCAGTGCTTCACTACTCTCCTAGTGAAATAGTTTTTCCTAATATCCAACCTGGACCTCTCTCACCACAACTTTAGACCATTGCTCCTTGTTCTGCCATCTGTTACTACTGAGAACAGCCTCTCTCCATTCTCTTTGGAACCTCCCTTCAGGAAGTTGAAGGCTGCTATCAAATCTCCCCTCACTCTTCGCTTCCGCAGACTAAACAGACCCAACTCCCTCAGCCTCTCCTCATAAGTCATATGCTCCAGCCCCCTAATCATTTTGGTTGCCCTCCGCTGGACCCTCTCCAATGCGTCCACATCCTTTTTGTAGTGGGGGGCCCAGAACTGGACACAATACTCCAGATGTGGCCTCACCAGAGCCAGGAGTTGCCAGAATTTAAGTTTCCTATGCAGTGTTAATTTAGCCACTTGTCTGCATACACAGAGATATAGTTCTAATTTAATAAGCCTACACTAATTTAGTTCTAATTTAATAAGCCTACACTAATTTTTCCACAGGAGTCCTGCCACATTCACACCAAAGTATACAGTAATGAGTAATTAAAAACCAAATACACTTTGAAACTCTCTTAACTGGGATACTCTAGTCCAGGAACATCCATGGTCCAGCATGGATGTTGCAGGACCAGCGAGTCCCAATAGAAGGCCAGTGGCTAGGATCCTTGCAGGTCCAGCAGGCTGCCTGTTGTGAGTCTGCTGTCAGTGCATAGCAGCAGGGTTGGGAGACATGCGTATGGCTGCCTGTGGGGCTGGGAGCTGCAGTAACTCGGTGGGTCAAGAATCCATGGCACACAACTGCCTGGCGAGTCCTGGAGTCCCAGCGTGGTGTGTGCAGCTGCCAGCAGGACCTCGAGTCCCAGCGTGATGTGCGCATCTGCCTGCGGGATCCAGAGCCCCAGTGTGTCACACGCGGCTGCACAATGGGTCCCAGAGCCACCACTGCAATGGCTGCCCAGCGGGGTTGGCAGGGCAGCGGGGCCAGCAGGAGGTGAGGAGCCGACCGGGAGGCCAGTGGGCTGGGTTGGGGAGCCAGCAGCAGGGGGTCCAGACATGACTTCCTGTAGTCCAACAAAATCCTTCAGCCAGGACCAGTCAGGTCCTGAAGGTGCTGGACCAGGGAGGTCCAACCTGTACAGTGCATATGTATGGCTGAACCCTTATTTACTTTATGCCATCCAAACACTGCCCTAAATTTGGTGGTTTTTTCCTCATGGGCTTTTCTATGTCAGTCATCACAATAATGTAGACTAATCCCAATTGTACTTATAATTGTACATAATTAATACAGTTTCTAAAATGTGGCTATGTGGGACTGTATCATGATTCTTTTAGTCTCTTTTCATTTAAAGGCACTAAAAGTTAAGATAACAGTACTCATGGTTCCTAGTATGTCATGGATGTTTATATTTAGAAGTTGCACATAGTATGTGCCCTCTGGGCATATCTGCCAAATTTACTAATTAACAAATTAAGAGGCATTACTTGCTGCCACTGGAAAAATTGTGTCTTGAAGTCTGTATTTACTGCACCATCAAGACTTCTGTGGCTGCTCCTTATTTGGAAAAATGCAAAATTCTTACTCCCAGTGTGTAATTTTGCCGAGTTCTAGTCTATTAATTTAGTACAGTAGAACATAGCATATTGAAACAATTCCATTTAAAGATGTTGTTCTCATGAATATTTCAATGCCAAATGCAACAGGTAACTTCTTTCAGCATGAGAACAAATATGATTTAATTTGAATCAAACAAACAATTTTGCCCCAGTGTATAAAATACAATTTATGTGTTAGAATGGTTATTTTTTCCAGTGAGTCAGAGCCATTTTACTTCACCATGCAACCAATTTGCATATTGTATGAATAGAGAACTAAGAATAAACCCTATATTTTTTCAGTAGTTGTCAGTCATAATGACAACCACCTACATACTGAATGTTTCTTTAGTTCTGTGCTATAAGGTTATAATTACAGGGAATGATGGATTTTGATTGATTAGAAAGACATATCTTGTATGTCATGAGATTAGGAACAGTGTCTGAAGGTACTGTTAGATTGTGTCTACACTAGATATTCTTATTCTTAAAATTTGCCACAGTTGGTAGCTCCATACAGTTCCTGGAGTGGTAATGTTAGAGTTGACTATTGACCAGAACGTTAACCATTGTATTGTTTAACCCTGCTCAAAATGTGTGTAGATTATACAAATACTTGTGGCCATTAGCAGCTTGTGGATAATTGTGCTCCCACTCTTTGTACTACTGATGGAAGCAATGGTGGAAATTTTAAGAGGAAAAAAATATAAAGTAGATGCAGCCTCACTGTGCTATTCTCTTTGCTGCCATATGAAGTCTGTGATCCTGATTGATCTCCCCCTGATGTAAATAAAAAATCTCTCTCTTAACATTTCTAGTGAAGTAAAAGCAGTGTAACTGAGACAATAATCAGCCTTTTTTTCCCCCTTTATGTATCCAAGCTAATGATGGGATGCTCATATACATTTTGTTTTGGTATAGCTGGTAAAATTACTTGGTGAATTCACTGCAGTTTGTAAACTGCAAATTTGCCTTACCCCTGCAGAGCCAGCTGTAACAAAGATTTTGAGGTGAACTCCATTAGTCACATTTCAAACAATGAAAATATATTGGACAAGAGCTGTGACATTCAAGTACTCTGTGTCAGCCAGGAGTCTTTCTGCATGAATCCACGATCAACTGTGGATGTGTTGCTAGGAAAACTTGATTTTCTCCCTATTCTTTACTGTGAAAAGAATGGCAATGATTCTTGCTTTATCCAAAAAGGGTATTTTTATTATTGTAAGGCAGTGGGTTTGAAACTATGGGTCACAGCTAGGGTTGCCAGGTGTCCAGTTTTGAACCGGACAGTCCGGCATTTGAGCTTTCTGTCCGGGAAACAAATTGAGAAAATTTGTATTTTCATTAAGTTTTTATTATTATCATGAGTATCAGTACATAGTTGCGTACTACCTGGCTGGTAGACACGCTCACACTGCGTGAGCGTGTCTACCAGCTAGGCAGTATGCAATTACACAGTAGAGAGGAGGGGGGTGGGGCTGGGGTGGGATGGAATCCCTGGGGCCGGACTTGCCCGTGTGCCCTGCCGGGACCGTGCGTGGGACGGGCAGCACCCCGGGATCTGCATGTACCTGGCCAGCCCCGCTCCCCTCCAGCCAGCCCCGCTCTCCCTGACCCACTCCCGGCCAGCCCCGCTCCCCGCTGGTCAGGTCTTCCCCGGCCAGTCTCGCTCTCCCCCAACCCCCTCCTAGCCAGCCCTGCTTCCCACCGGCTGGTTCCCCCCCTCCCCTGATCTCCCCTGGCCAGCTCCGCTCCCCCTGACCTCCTCCCGGCCAGCCCCACTCCCCTCCTGGCCGGTCCCCCCCCATCTGAGATCAAGTGTGACCAGTATTTTTTGAAACCATCTGGTAACCCTAGTCACAGCCCTCATGGAATGTCAGGCACTGGGTCTTGTTGCTGCAGGGGGATCAGGTGACCAATGCGGGTTCTAAGGCCTGAATGTCTTGGCACCGCAGACTACACTGCACCCCAAAAGTGGCTGACAACAGGCCCAGGCCTTGGCGGGGGAGCACACAGGGCTGGGGGTGCAGCAGGGCTGGGGGTGCAGCATGGTCACAGTGCTAGGTGATGCAGGAAGCCTGCCTTAGTACCCCCACTGCACCACTCACGAGGAGCCACTCAAGGTAAGCCCTTCCTGCCCCAGCCCTGACCTCGCCCCCAAAGCCAGAGCCCCATCCTGCACTCCAAAGCTCTCATCTTCAGCCCCACTCCAGAGCCCACACTATTACGTTGGATCACGGGCATCAACTTTTCTTCAACTGGGCCATGAGAAAAAAAGTTTGAAAACCACTGGTCTAAGGCATGCAGTCACAACAGAAACTCATGTTTCCAGTCACTTTTTCAAAAATGTTTCTTTTCTGACTATGAGAACATGCTTATTCTTATTCCAAAGTATAATTATTTTTGAAAGGCTTAAGAAATTGCACTGAGCTTTATTAATTATCCAAGTGTAAAAACAAATACTACATAACTAAACCAAATAATTGTAAATCATTTCAAAGTCAATTTTTCCTACTCAACCTTACTTTGTAATACAGCTTTAAATTTGGCATGCACATAGTTCTCAGTGAGGAATCTTTGCTTTGTTATGTTTTGAAAAAAATGAACAAATAATGAAATGACTCAAAAGTTGTTATAACTACACAATATGCAGATTTAGTATGTCATTTTCCTTAAGGAAATGTGTCTAATTTAAATCAAATCTATCATATTTGTAATGTTGCTGGTATTGTACCAAAGATTAGCAAGATGCCCCAAACACAGTGTTCCATAGAACATGTGTGCACACATTGCAATAAAAAGCTGCATCTGATTGTGTTTTGTATGTATGCAAACACAAACTATACTAGAAAAAAAATAGAAACAGAACACTCAAAATTAGGAGAATTAAGGTTGTCTCTATGTATACACTATGACAGTTCTAATTACATGATCACATACAATTGTTTCTACAAGGCCCGTGCTGCTTTTAGTGCACTTACTGGACAGTGTTTAGGGAATGAGGCAGTTCTTTGTTTTTTTATCATCACCAATCATTGCGACTTCTAGCCCCTATGAACTACGCACCAGCCTCTGATTTCACCATCCTCACCAAAGCCTCTTAATCATAGAATCATAGAACCATAGAGCTGGAAGAGACCTCAGAAGGTCATCAAGTCCAGCCCCCTGCTCTAGGCAGGACCAATCCCAACTAAATCAACCCAGCCAGGGCTTGGTCAAGCCGAGACTTAAACACCTCTAGGGGTGGAGACTCCACTACTTCCCTAGGTAACCCATTCCAGTGCTTCACTACTCTCCTAGTGAAATAGTTTTTCCTAATATCCAACCTGGACCTCTCTCACCACATTGCTCCTTGTTCTGCCATCTGTTACTACTGAGAACAGCCTCTCTCCATCCTCTTTGGAACCTCCCTTCAGGAAGTTGAAGGCTGCTATCAAATCCCCCTCACTCTTCGCTTCTGCAGACTAAACAGACCCAACTCCCTCAGCCTCTCCTCATAAGTCATATGTTCCAGCCCCCTAATCATTTTAAGCAAAATAAGATGTCATGGAATAAGAGGAAAGGTCTCCTCATGGATCATTAACAGGTTAAAAGTTAGGAAACAAAAGGGTCAGTTTTCAGAATGGAGAGAAGTAAATATTGGTGTCCCTGACGGTATGTCTACACAGCATATCTTTTTCGGAATAATGGCCGTTATTCTGAAATAACTATGCAAACATCTACACAGCAGTAGTGTTATTTTGAAATAATGGGTGACTTATTTTGGCATAGGTAAACCTCATTCTACAAGGAATAACACCTCTTCCGAAATAGCTATTTTGAAATGGGAGCTGTGTAGACAGGGCAGCTGCAGTTATTTCAAAATACGGGGCCTCCAGCCCTTCCCACAGTGCTTTGCTGGCCGCTGTTTACATTCAGCCAAACTCTGTAGTCCCTCCTTCCCCTGGAGCCCTTAAAGCTGCAGCCTCAGGGGAATGGGCTTGTGGCACACAGGAGGCCCTGACTGCCCTGAATCACCCTGCAGCTGCCACAGCTTCCCTTTGGGTGAAATGAGCCAGTCTACAGCTCTCACCCAGCCCCCAACTTCTCCCAGGGAGCAGTCAGACAGCTTGCAGGCACCTACCTGGGCCGAAAGAGGCATGCGCCTTCCTGGTCTGGTGTGAAGATCCTGGACCTCATTGAGGTCTGGGGCGAGGAGGGAAACCTCCAGGATCTCTGCACCAGACACAGGAACACAGATGTCTATGGCTGGATGGCCAACAGCCTGGCCACAAAAGGACATATCCACCACATACAGGAGCAGGTGCAGATGATAGTCAAAGAGCTCCGCCAAGCCTATACCAGGGCCTGAGAGTGCAGCTCCAGCTCCAGGGCAGAACTCCACACCACTCTTCCTTTGAGGACCTGGACCACATCATAGGGGGGCGGGGCAGTCGTCCCCCTCTCTCCCTGTAGTGGACTTGGGGCTCAAGACACCCGTCATCACCCTCCCGGGGGACAGAGACAAGGAGGAGGAGGCAGACGAGGTGAGCACCGTCACCCTCCTGACGCTGGAGCCAGTACCTTACACTCTGAACGTGTCCCAGGCATTGTCTGAGGCCAGGAAATCCACAGCAGGTGAGTGCCATCATGTTCCCTACACACACAGCGGGCAGGAGGCAAGAGGCTGGGGTGTGCTCCTCGCTTGGCCTTTGCGGCCTGGGGATCGCGCAGCAGCCTGAGCACGTGGGAGCAGGTGGAGCGACAGTGCAGGGCGCACAGCCCCAGCAGGCTGCACTAGAGGACCTGTGTGCTATTGGCCACAGGTGTCTGGAGAGGCCAGCCATACTCATGACACCAGGGTAGGACATCCTCCCTCCTCAAGCCACTACTACAAGGAGAGTGGGGACATGGACGCGCGCGCGCGCGCACAACACACACACACACACACACACACACACACACACACACGCACGCGCTCTCTTTGGGTATGTCTACACTACAAAGTTAATTCGAAATAACAGCAGTTATTTCGAATTAACTTTAATAGCATCTACACAGCCAAACCGCTATTTCGAAATAAATTCGAAATAGTGGAGCACTTATTTCGAATTTGGTAAACCTCATTCTACGAGGAATAACACCAAATTCGAAATAGCTAATTTGAAATAAGTGCTGTGTAGACAGTTATTTCGAATTAGGGGGACCTCCAGCCCTTCCCAGTTTCCCCTGGTGGCCACTCTGGGCCAAACCAGGAAAACTCCTCTCCTCTCCCCCAGCCCCGGGGCCCTTAAAGGGGTAGACCCTGGCCACTGGGCACGTGCGAGAGCCAGGCCTGCCAGCAGCCACAGACCCTCACCCAGTGGCCGCACAATGACAGACAGTGGCAGCCAACTGTCCCCCGCCCAGTCCCCCAGCACCCAGGGGCTAGCCAGGGGCCGTAGATGGCGCGCGCCGTCTGGACTAGTGCGGAGATCATGGACCTCCTTGAGGTTTGGTGGGAGGCCCCCAATGTCCATGATCTCCGCACTAGGCGGAGGAACGCGGCCATCTACGGCCGCATAGCGGCCACCATAGCCCACAAGGGACACAGGCGCAGGTGCGCCTCAAAATTAAAGAGTTGCAGCAGGCGTATGCCAGGGCCACCAGGGGCGGCACCGCAGCAGGGGCTGCCACCTGCCCCTACTTCCCAGCCCTCGACCGAATCCTGGGGGGCGGGGCGGTCCGCGCCAGCCCGGGGGGCAGCGAGCTGGGAGCTGAGGGCCCTGAGCTGGGCGCAGCAGAGGGGCCACCACCAGCTGTCCCAGCACTGGAGTCAGCAGGGTCGTCTGGGGAGGCCATACGAGGTAAGTGCCAGCACTGTCCCCTACCCAGGGGGGAGGCAGACCAGGGACCGCGCACGTGGGCCATGTCTCCCATGGATCATGCAGCTATATGTGCACGTGCGGGCACGTGCCGTGCCACCCTTGGGCAGGTGGCTTCAGCTGTCTGCCACACAGGGGCCGTGGCCCGATAGCCACACGTGTGTGTGAAGAGACCCGACACGCTCCCGACCTCGGGGCGGGACACAGCAGGACGCCCTCCCTTAACACGCCCCCTCTACACAGGGGCAGGGGACATCTCCCCCCCGCCCCGGCCGCACTATACACAGCACAGGGGCATGGGTGTGGTCTCAGGGCAGCTCCCACTCCCGGGCAGAGCCGGACATGCTGACCATAGCCTCTGTGCAAGCACATTGGCTCTGACGGTGCAGGGCCTGGTCGCCCTCACCTCGCGGGGGGGGCTGGGCATCATCCACTGTGTCCCCAGGGAGAACTGACCACTTCTCTTCTTTCTCTACAGCCGCAACAGCTGCTCGTGCAGGGCGCACCACCCCGCCTGGGACATGCTCCCACACCCGCAGCCTCAGCAGGACCACTACTACGCAGCAGGGGTACAGAGAGCAGCATCTGCAGGCCCTGTGAGCCCAGACCCAGCTCATGGAGCAGCAGGTGCAGGACAACCGGGAGTTCCAGCGGGAGTTGCTTGCTCAGGGTCATGCCATCTGTCACCATCTGCAGGCCCTGGTGCAGAGCGTGCTGCCCCGTGCCGGTCCTGCGCCTGCTGCCCCCCCAGCTACTGTTCCTCCTCCCACTCCTGCCCCCTCTCCCACCTCTTCCTCCTCAACCTCCGCACCCTCCTCCCCATCCCCCCGGGGACGCCGAGGCCCCCTCCCCCGCGGTGCTGGGAGGCAGTTGGCCGGTGAGACCCCCCCACCCCTGAGTGCTGAGCTTCCCCTCCCCCTTCTTCCCCTTGCTTCCCCCTTCCAGCTCCCTCCTTCCAGTTTTCCCCCTCCCCTCTCCCACCCTCTCTCCTGCCCTCTCCCGCCTCCTTTCCCCAGTCTCCCCAGAGGTTCATCCCCCCCCCCAGTTGTGTTAAATAAAGACAGTTTCTATTTTTGAAAATACACATATTTTATTTGACATCAGGAAGGGGGGGCTAGGGAAGGGTAAGTGGAAGGACGAGAGGGAGGAATGGGGCACAAGCCCCCAGTGGGGCACACCGGGGAGACTGTTAGCGCTCCTCAGGGTGGAAGCTCTCCCGCAGGGCCCCCTGGATCCTGACAGCCCCTCGATGGTCCTCCCAGATGGCAGCCTGCAGACGCAGCAGAGTCCCCAGGGGCAGGTCTGGTTCCATGTTGCAGAGTGCCATGGTGTCCCAAGTGAGGGCAAGCAGAGCACTCCGTGACACAAATGCTGTGCTGTCCCTCAGCGAGGTAGACCAGCAAGCAGAGAAACCTGAGAACTGTCTGTCCGGGATGGGTGGTGGGGTCCCTTTAAGCGCAAACCTTGGATAGCCTGAGGCAGCAGACCCACACACAAAGTCTGACCCTGATGCCCTACTGGCACTGGTTCCGGCCAGCCTTACCTTCGATTCAGGGTCCACTCAATGTGGATGCGCTATTTCAAATTAGAAAAACGCTATTTCGAATTAGTTTTTGTGTCTAGATGCGTTATTTCGAATTAGCTTATTTCGAATTAACTAATTCGAAATAAGTTAATTCGAAATAGTGCTGTAGTGTAGACATACCCTTTCTCTCTCTCTCAGCAGTATGGAACATGGATGTGCCCACCCTCTTGGGGCAGCATCCACTCCTGGGGACAGCACAGCGAGGTGCAGGAGCATCTGCCGCTCACACACACCTACCCCCGCCAACACCCTGTCCCCCTCTCTCCCAGTGGGCAGGGATACAAGTCTTCTCCATGTAAGATGCCACCACTGCCAGACCCAAAGGGCATGTGGCATGGAGGGGAGCCCAGCCACCCCATTCCCTCACCCTCAGGATCCCAGTCTGGCTGGCCCCTCCACATGCCTGCTTGTCCCCGAGATGGGGGATAGTGAGGCTCCCCCCCCAGGGACATCTGGGCCCCTGCAGGCAAGGGCCCACTGCCTAGAGCGTACATGACCTTGCTCGAGGCAAATCGCCTTCACCTGAGCCGAGAACTCTCTCTCTCGGCTCAGAGATGAGGGCTAGCCTTCAGGCATGGTGTCTCCTGGGATGACTGACCGTCTCTCTTTATTCTCCACAGCTGAACCAGCTGTGAGAGGGGGTGGTCGATAACCCATGGGGCAATCTCCTGAACCCAATGAACCCGCAGGTGCCGGAGATCCATGGAGATGAGTTCCAGAGGGAGCACCTCGCGGCACTCTGATCCATGGAGCAGACCATAGACTGCAGGCTCCAGGAAGACCTCCAGCTACGGCGAGATACCTGTCAGGAGATGGTGGATCAGGGCCGTACCATGGCTGTGCAATTCCTGATTGCCAGCATGCTGCCTGCTCCCGCTCCTGCATCTGCTCCCACACCTGCCCTCTGCCCTCGCTCCTCCCGCTTCTCCCCCAACCCTCCCACCATGGCCACCGAAGCCCCCTGCAGCCGTGATGGTGGGATCCCCAGAGTCAGGTGCCACTCCCAGCTCCATCCCTGAGCCTCTCCTCACCCCTCCTCCCTGCTCCAAGGTTTTTATCCTCCCTCTTCCCTGCCCCCCCCCCAGGTTCTTTCCTCAGTCCCTCCCCAGTTATTTTGACCCCAAATAAAAACTACACAGAGTTTATTGTTTCCAAAAAATATTATTTTATTGTCCCTGCAAGGGAGGGGGAAGGGAGGGCTTTGGGAGGAAAGGCAGAGAGAGGCAATGCACAGGCCCCTGGTGGTGAAACCCAGGGGAGAGTGTCACTGGGGTCCTTTTGAGAAACTTTCCCTCAGGGCCTCTCAGATGCACATGGCCCCTTGATGGGCCCCCGGATGGCAGCCATGCGCGGCTGCTCGAAGGCCCTGCTGATGCAGTCAGCCTCTGCTCCCCACCCTGGCAAGAATGCCTCCCCTTCCGCTCACAAATTTTATAGAGCACACAACATGCAGCCACCATGTGTGGGATGTTCCGCTCCCTGATGTCCATCCGGGTGAGGAGGCATCTAAACCGCACCTTCAGATGCTTGAAGGCACTCTCACCACCATGTGGGCCCTGCTGAGCCTGGCATTGTAGCGTTTCTTGGAGTGGTCAAGGTGGCCGGTGTAGGGCTTCATGAGCCAGAGCAAGAGAGGGTAGGTCGGGTTCCTCCACCATGCAGAGTGGCATGTCCACGTCCCCAACCCTGATGGTGCGCTTGGGGGAAAAAAGTTCCAGCCTGCAGCTTCTGGAACACACGTGTTGTGGAAGATGTGGGTGTCGTGTGCCTTCTGCGACCACCCGATGAAGTTGTCCGTAAACTGGCCCCGGTGGTCCATGATGGTTTGCAGGACCATCGAGAAATATTCCTTCCAGTTAATGTAGACAGATGCCCGGTGGTCAGGGGTCCGGATGGGAACGTGGGTGCCATCAACATCCCCCCCTGCAGTTGGGGAAACCCATGTTGGCAAAGTGTCCACGACGCTGAGGTGGATGACCCTACGCAGCAAGATGGTGTTGATGGCCCACACTATCTGTAGAAGTAGACAGACAAACAAAGAAACAGAGAATCTGAGGGTCCCTGCAACAAAAGGCAGTTTTTGGCAACAAAACATGCCAGTGTAGACAAAGCCTCAGTGTTTTTTATTTGTAGATTTTTACATCCCTAGTTAAAGGCCCACAGTACCCTTGCTTCCCAAACTGTGTCTTGGCCCCTCCTGAGCTCTCTCTTATCTTGTCCCTTCTCTGGCATCCAGCAGTGCCTTCTTCCCTGAGGGCTCTTTGGGTGCGTCTACACTACACTGTTATTTCAGATAACTAGCGTTATTTCGAAATAACAATGTGAGCATCTACACAGCTATTCCGTTATTTTGAAATAATTTCAAAATAACAGAGAGCTTATTCCAAAATCTGTAAACCTCATTCTATGAGGAATAACGCCTATTCCAGAATAGCTGTTTTGAAATAAGACATGTGTAGAGACGCTCCACTGCTGCTATTTCGAAATAGCCCCTCACCAGGGCCATTCTAAATTATTCCTCCCCAGTGCCTCCTGGGGCTTTAAATCGAGATAGCATGTCTACATTAGGGAAACTTGCCTTGGACTAATTTTGAGGCTTCTCTGCTGTGTAGATGTGCTATTTTGAAATAAGCTATTTCGGAATAACTATTCCAGAATAGCTTATTTCGAAATAAGCGTACAGTGTAGCCATACCCTCTGCCAGTTAATCCAGCTCTTCAGCCAAGTCACTCTTTGCAATTTAATTCACTCTCCTTCGAGGGGATATCAGAAGTCCCACAAATACTGACCCTCTTCTGGGTCTTAAATCTCTTCCCTAGGCTTACCTCCCTTCTCAGTGCCTTAGCCACTTCCATAGTGGCTGGTGGGGGAGAACCTGAGCCCACCCATTATTTCAGGTCCCTCAACCAAAGGACCCTATAAGTAGCAGCTCCCTGCTAGCTCCCTTTACTAACTGTTGTATTTCTTTGGGCCACTTCCTTACAGCCCCATTACTTTCATCTTCACCCTCATCTCAGGGCTGAAGTCTTTCTTAATCCTCTGTATCAAGCCAGGAGCACATTTCTGTCCCTTCCAGCAACTGCTCTGTCAAGTCTTTCTTGAGTCCCTGCAGCCAGCCAGGAACAGCTTCCTTGCTCCCCTGGCTCCAACCAACAACTGAATCTGACCTATCCAGCAGCTCCTTTTTATATGAAGCTGCTGGACTCTGATTAGCTGCAGCCTCTCACTGATTGGCTATTACCCCAGTCTAGGCAGCCTGAAATACTCTCCTTTACTGCTCTTTCCTGGGTGGCAACAGGAACCTCCAGCAAGAGGCCTCAGTGCCTAATACTCTCTTTCATAAGTTGTAATTATCTTCAGGGTGCTTCATAGATATCAAGTATACGTGACTAATATTATAGAACTTCATGTGCATTTATATGTATGGAGCATTTCAATATTGAAACATGATAGCTCTGGTGATAACTTAGGGTATGTCTACACTAGCCCCCTAGTTCAAACTAGGGAGGCTAATGTAGGCATTCGAAGTTGCAAAGCAAGCCCGGGATTTAAATATCCCGTGCTTGATTTGCATCTTCCCGGCCGGTCGCCATTTTTGAAATTTACAAGTCCGGACTAACTGCCCGCGTCTACATGCGGCAGGGACCCAGTAGTTCAAAATAAAGCCCTAGTTCGAACTACCTGTTATTCCTCCTGGAATGAGGTTTAACAGGTAGTTTGAACTAGGGCTTTATTTCGAACTACCGGGTCCCTGCCGCATGTAGACGCGGGCAGTTAGTCCGGACTTGTAAATTTCAGAAATGGCGACCGGCCGGGAAGATGCAAATCAAGCGTGGGATATTTAAATCCCGGGCTTGATTTGCAACTTCGAATGCCTACATTAGCCTCCCTAGTTCAAACTAGTGGGCTAGTGTAGACATACCCTTATAGAAGATCAAATGCTATTGAAAGTAGCTAAGTATATGGCCACAAAAAATTTACACACACACACACACACTCCATTCACTGGTTGGCAATAGCGATGTTAAAAAGCAGGCAACTCGGTAACTGTATAACTGCTGAAAATGTCAGTGGTTACACACACCTGCAGCCAGCTCCCTGGGAGCCAATGCATGCCAGGAGCCAGCTTTTAAGATGGCTCCCAGCATGTACTGGCTTCTGCCTGCCAGCCCTGCTCCCAGAGAGCCAGCTGCTGCCCTGAAGCAGCATGGGGTAGAAGCTGGCTCCTGGTGCCTACCCGCTCCTGGCTCCCGCCTCGCGCTACAGAGCCCGCGGGGGAAGGGGGTAGCCCACTCCCCAGGAGCAGGGCAGTAGCCTGCATGTAACTGTTCATGCTAACCGATAAGCCCAGGCTTACAGGTTAACCATGTGAACAGTTATCCTATTACATCGTTAGTTAGCAAAGCAACAGTTAATGTATTTTATGTGTCTGCTGGTGATGCCTACTAATATACTGAGTATCACATTGGATATCAAGGTTGCATTATTAAATAAAGGGAGGGTTTTGGAAATGATTGTTACAGGACACTGCATTAGGAAAGTGAACAACAATATTAACACTACCGGTGTTTCTTTGAGCTCTGAAAACAATAAAAGGAAAGAGCTGGAACTAAAAACTGAAATACTGACCAAAAATCACACTGTTTTTCCAGTAAATTGAGAGATTATTTTTACATGAAATTTTATACATTTCAGGTGTGCTACCATGTCTGAGCTATGTCTAGTACATTATGTGAAGACTAACTAGAATATTTAAATGGTTACTTTGTATTTTTTAGGGTGATAATATAAAAGCAAATTCTAATTGTCCTTTTATGGGGGGTTTTGTTGTTGTTTTTTAAAATAGGAACAGATGTCTCAGGTATTAGATGCTATGTTTGAAAAGCTGGTTGAAGGAGGGGAGCATGTCATTGATCAAGGTGATGATGGTGACAACTTCTATGTAATTGATAGGTGAGTGATTATGTATAATTGAAACACATGGGATTACGCACAGTTGTATCACTATCAATTTTTTTTTTTTGCATATACTTTCAGTTGAATCAGTTGTATGGAAGAAAATGCAAATATATTTGATCAGAGTTAAGAGTAATTGAACTATAGACCTCAGTCAGTGAAGAAAATCTAGCCTGATTTCACCTGTAATGAAATCTTTGCAAATGAACACATAACTCCTCTTTTACTGTAGTGTTCTGCTACAAAGATTATTTGTCAACTGGAAACTGATTTAATGTAACAAATAATTGGAAAAGATTTAGCATTCAGGATTTGAAATCTTTTTATACGCTCAATGCTGTTGGTAAAGTTTCTTGTTAATAAGAACATAACTTAAAATTTCAAAGAATTGCACAAGTTTGAATGACATTTCCCATGTGGGTCTAATACTTCATAGAGCAGATTAATAATTAAAATGATAGTTATAACTGCTGAAAATGTGATTTAGAAGTACCTTTTGTCTTGCTGCTGCTGTTGCTGCTGTTTACCTTTGACAAATTTTTTATAAAGTCATCAATATAGATGGTTTTGGTACTGACCCCTTCCAAGGTCATCTGTCTTCAGCATGCGGGTTCCCCTGTGCCCACAAAGATTAGAAGTTCTGGAGGGGGGTCCCCAACCACCAACATCTTGGGGGGCCCTCAGCCCCCCATCATGGCAGGAGCTCAGAGGTTCACTGTCTTGAACAGGTGCTGTGGGTTTCTCTGTGGCAACTGGGAGCTTGGGGGTTCCCCGCCACTTGCAACTCTGGAACCACCACCACCCACAGCAGCTGGGAGCTTTGGTGATTTCTCACCACCTGTGATGGCCCCCCATTGTCTGTTGCAGCCAGGAGCTGTGGGGTACTAAGCTGCCTGCTGTGGCTTGGAGTGGTGGAGGTACCGTACCTTCAGCTCCCTGCCCCTGAGGGATGTGGGGGATCCTGCAGCTCCCAACCGTGGCAGGCTGGATTCCATGACTTCCAGTGACCTCCAAAACTAAATCATAGCCTTATTGATAAATAATTTTGTGGGTTTGCTTTGCTGTTTAAAGTTAAAACTTTATATCAGATGGATGTACAATATCTTTATTTTGTGTTTGTTACTCTTTATAAGAACTCACAGTATGTTTTGACACCATTCTGACTATTGCAACTCTACATTGCAATAGAGTTGCAATAGTCAGAATTACTGTTTAAAAGAACACTTTACATGTGAAAGTGTTTTTATATTTTAAATTAATTTAATGGTAGAAGCATAGTTTTCAGAAACCATTTATTTGTGAAGACTTATTACACAGTTTGGTTAAAAGGAAATTGTTAAATAATTTAGACCCAAAATGTGTTCATCTTTATTACTTAATAATTGATTTTATTTATATGTAGTTTATAATTGTCATTCCAATTCTAATTTTTTTTTATTTTTCAAAAGCAAAGCTACTATATCTTCACAAAGAAGTTGTAACTGTCCCCTTTAAAATTGCCACCATTTCTAGAGCATATACAAATAAGTGAGATGTCCTTGCAAGGTGCTCAGTATAATTTAAATAAACAAAATGTATATTTCCAGAGCAATACCATCAGTGTAATGCATAGTGCATAATGAACTTGGTAAACTAAACAAATAAGGTAATAAACTGAACTGTCTAACTCATGGGTGGGTAATAAAACAGCATCAGTTCTCCAGGATTAGCCCCTGCTGAGCCGCCACTGGTTTATTTAATTTTGCCTCCACAGGTACGGGTACTTGCAACTCCCATTAGCCATGGATCACTGTTCCCAACTAATGGGAGCTGCGGGAATCAACACAGACCAGGACACTGATTCCCGCAGATCTTATTGGCCGGGAGTAGTGATCTGTGGCCCAAGGGAGCTGCAAGCACCTGTACCTGCAGAGAGGGAGGTAAATACAAGGACAGCAGCCTGCCAGGGACTAACCCTGGAAACTGGATCCAGTCCACAAGCCTGTATTTGCCTGCCGCTGCTCTAACTTTTCCCTAAGGAATATGGGGGGGCGGCAGGGAGTGGAGAGGATGGATGTCTACTCATTGTATCTGTGTATTTTATTAACAGAGGAACATATGACATTTATGTAAAATGTGATGGTGTTGGGAGGTGTGTTGGTACCTATGATAACCGTGGAAGTTTTGGTGAGTTGGCCTTAATGTACAATACACCCAGAGCAGCTACCATAATTGCTACATCTCCTGGTGCTGTATGGGGTTTGGTAAGTGAAGTATTTGTTTGAATGAATTTTTCATTAAAACATTAATGTCTTTATATAAAATAATTTAAAATTGTATAGCCGTATCTACAACTATTTGAAATTTTAAAAATTGTCTTATAATTGGAAGTGTATCATTAATAGTAGAAGCCTTTTAAGATTTGCAGAAAAAGCCTGGGTAAATACTGTCTTTGCTCAACTTTGAACATAAGCTTTAAGCAAACTTGAACGTCAGAATGGCAATTGGATATAAAAATCCACAACAAAATTTTCTCAATAACTTTCAGAGTTTAGTATCATGTTCCAACTGTAAGAAACATGCCATTTTTTTTGCCATATAGTGAAGATTTTCCTGGATTTTGAAAAACATTAATGTCTTTGTCTATTTACATGCAGTTCTTGCCCCCCAAAAGTGCAGCTCGTGAAGCCGCTCCTGCACTCCCCCCCCCCAACAGCCCCTGCCCCCTACCGGCTTCCCCCTGGCCCCCAGCTTCCCTGTGCTTACCGGGTCAGAGCTGCAGCGTTTTAAAAATGGCGCCCAAGATGGTGGCTGTCTTAAAGGGGCTTGGTGCGGCTCTTCGCATTGTTTCTGCTGCTGTTTTGGCTCTCTTTGTTAAATGGGTTGGCCACCCCTGGAGTATATAATAAGCCTCATCCATCTCTCAGAGATAGGCACCTAAGTCCAGATATGAGGGATATGCCTATTCCTGCTTGGTGACACATGGTGAAGGATCCCTCTCATGGAGTCAGGGGACTTAGGTGCCTCCAGCAGGAATGAGTTTAGACACCTATCTCACTTCTTACAACAGGGGAGTGGGAAGGAGTAGTGCCTAACTTATAACCCAGGAGTTAGAGCACTCACCTAGACTAAGATGTGGGAGACCCAGGTTCAAGTTCCCCCACTTCATCACAGATGAGAGAGGATTTGAACAAGGGTTTCTCATCCCTCAGAAGAGTGCTGTAAGCTGTGGGATATTCTGATGTAGTTCTCTCTTGTTGAAGCTGTACCATTGTGGAAAAATAAATGAAAGAGCTTTTGGCGTACAGGGACTGTATCATCAGTCTCCCACCTCCCAGGTGAGTGCTAAAATCCCTGGATTGAAAGTTGTAAAGTGGGCACCATCATCTCCTCTTCTAGCAACTGGATTTTGTCTACTCCAGAGTTGGCCTCTGAGCATGCCTACTGGATTGAGACCCACATGTAACTCAGGTGGATGATCACCTATCTTCCCCTGGTTTGTGAATCACTCTGGGGTGTAGGTAGGATTAAGCATCCAGATGCACATGCCCAGAGGCAGAAACAGAGGCAATCAGGGGAACTTTTACCCTGAAAAATTAGATATCTAATGTGCATCTACACTACAAGCCTTTATTTTGAAATAATGTCGAATTGGAGGACTTCTTACTCTGACTCCTGTAATCCTCATTTTACTAGATGTAAGGGAAGTCAAATGAAGAGTGGTTTTCCTTCAACTTCCTGCTGTATAGAGAGTACCTAAAACTAACTTAAGCTATTTCAACTTCAGCTACGCAATTGACGTAGCTGAAGTTGCATAGCTTAATTCGACTTTAGCTTTGCTGTATAGATGTACCCCAAGTGTTTAGGCACCTACAGGGTTTGGTGCAATTTTTGTGGATCAAAGTGGATCTAAAACGGGGACTTTGGCTCCTCAATCTGTGGCTTAGATAGTTAAGTACCTTTGTGAGTTAGGGTCTATGTGTCTGGTTCCTAAACCTGTATTAGGTGTAATGTTGGTTCAAAAAAGGAAGGTAAATATCTAGCCTGCCTCAAAAATATAAAATCTTAGAAATCTGAATAGGTGTCAAAAATAGAAGGTTGTCTGGTCTGAAAGACTAATTCTCTGTAATTAGTTAAGAAGGTTGGTTTGTCCTGACATTTAGTTGGATTACACAAATATTATTCATCCTTCTGAATTTCTAACTAAAACAACAATTTAAAAGGACACTATCACTTAAAAATTACATTTCCATCTGGAAGTATTGTAATTGCAAGTAACAATATAAGATTACTAGACCTGAAACTGATTGCAGGGCAGGGGGAGGAGAAATAATTTTTCAGTTTCTCATTTACTGGTTCATCAGCAGTTGTTTGTGTAGAGTCAGTTTCAGTTTTGTTTATGGCCAGTGGTACTTCCTATCTCATGCATCTCCTTTGGAGGTAGTTTGTATATATGCTCTTCCCTGGCCAGGCAAGAAGGCAGTTAGCAGTAATTGCTGCTGCACAGCTGAATCTGAAAATCAATAGACATCATCTGTACACAGAAGTATGCAAGTGAGGTGTAGGCATGACAATGTTTGGTGTTGCTCTCAGGCCCACCCAAAAACCTTTATGAACGTTACCAGGGAAAATTAATTTTTAAAAGAGGAATAAAAAAGATGGGCAAGAGATTTGATGTCAAAGATCTTTTTAGAAAAAATCAGTTATTTGAAATGTTACAATTTAAATTAATATATCACATTTTAATGAAAGGTCTCACTGAAATCCTTAAAAACACATAGAATTGTCCTCTAGTGGGTGATTATAATCATTATACATTTTACCTATTTCTTTTATGCATTTTTCATCCTGTGCTAACATTTTCCTTTAATATACTTTTTTCCTTCTCCTTGTGTTTTCAGGACAGAGTAACATTCCGGAGAATCATTGTAAAAAACAATGCCAAAAAGAGAAGAATGTATGAAAATTTTATTGAGTCATTGCCATTCCTTAAATCTTTAGAAGTAAGCTTTCTTTTGCATTATTTTAGTGGTTCTAGCAGGGCTACATTATAAGCTTCTATTTTCATGGGATTTCATCTTTGATTAAAATTTTCTTTTAGATTAAAATTTTGCACATTTTTATTTTTAGAGAAGGGCCTTTTAGGAAAAGTGTTGAATTTCCAATTTGATCTTTTTCATTGACTAATTTATCATCTTCATAAAGCTTGATCCTATAATTTGATCCACACAGCAGAGCCCTAATCTGGATCTCCCTGGAACAAGGATTCTGCCTGTGCAGATCAACTTGTAAGACAGAGGCCACATACTATAAAATATTAGAATTGTTTGTAGTTTCCAGCCTTCTAGTTCTTAAATTGAATTTTTGCTAGATATTAATTCCATGAATTACTGCTTTGGGCATGTTGAAAAAAATGAATACTTTCATTTAAAAGATACATTTTTCTGCACAGATTTGTACTTTCTTCAATATGTATTTTGGAAGATTTAGAGCATGTAAATTTACCATACAAAAATAGAAACTTATTAAGACATATGTTGGTAAACCATACCCTGGGAAATTGTTAAGCAGAGGTCTAGTTATCCTTTTATTGTCAATACAGATAGGGACATATTATACTGTATTTAGGTCCATAAAAGCAGATATTAAGAATTGGCAAAATATATTTAATATTATTAGCAAAAAATGTTTAATATTTCCATTCTTTTTATAAAGCTATCTGAACGTTTGAAAGTGGTGGATGTGATAGGCACCAAAGTATATAAAGATGGAGAACAAATCATTGCTCAGGTATGGTAGTGTCGTAGTTGATTTTTTTTATGCCAATAAGTGAAATTACCATATTATCAGTAATGAATCTATTCTTTTAAACTAATTGAATCTCAATATAGTACTCAATATTGAATAAACTGGACTGAAAAAAACTGTATGGTTCAAATAGCCAGGTTGTTATGATGATTTAAATTCCAAATAATAATTTAAAGCATAAAAAAGGAGTGCAAATTTTTGGCAGGTAATTTCAATTGATTTTCCACTGGCTTTTTTACGCTTTAATACTTCTATACTGTGCATGTCTGCAGTCAGTAGTGTGCGTCTCTGAGGACAAAATGTAATTAATTCATTCTGGGATTTGACATGTTTTGTTAGCTTTTACAGATCTGTAAATGGTAAATGCCTATTATGGGATATTTAGCCAGTGTCTTATTGGCAGTTTTCTTATTACTTTAACAGCTACCTAATTTTATCTGCTGAATTTTAAGAAACAGCATGTTCTTTTAGTCTGAACAGAACAAAGTAAACTGCAAATACTATATAAGAGAAAGGCTTGTAAAATAGTAGGTGCTGAAAATGGACCTTAACAATGAGTGTCTGTTTCTGTTCCTTAAAAAAACCCAACAATAATGCAAGGATAGTTCCATCAGGGAGGTCTTGCCTTTGGATTTCCTTTAGATGTTGGCTTTGATTCCCCCCCCCCCCATGCTTATTGATAACTGAGCAGATAATGGGGAATAATTTTTAGGGATTTATGAGTTCAAAATCCTCTAGAACAGAAGAAGGTGGCAACTGAGTAGATCTCTCAGGCTGATAATATCTGTCCACCAACCCAAGTATTCTGTTCTTGCCCACTGATCCATAGGGGAACAGCTTGTTTGTTTTGATGAACAAGGAAAAGTATCCTCCAAGATATCCAATAGCTGTAGTTTCCTCTACTTCTCTTGGTTCCTCAAACTATGTTTTCCCCATGGCTCAGTATTGATGGATACATAGAGCCATCAGTGTTAATGTTCTTTAAGGAAGCTTGTTGCCCATCTCATCATTTTAATTTTTCTGTGCCAAGAATATGAATTTCTAAGTAAAATGTATTAAAGCATTTTGAATCAGGTACCAGAAGAATGAGCTGTAAGTCAGTAACTACATATATTTTAATGTATTTCTTACTATTAATATAAAACTAAAAATCAATATTCTTGTTTTCATTACTTTTTATTTTTAATAGGGAGAGATGGCTGATTGTTTTTTCATTGTAGAATCTGGAGAAGTGAGAATTACTATGAAAAGGAAGGTAAAAACCCTAACATGAATGTAACTATTCAAAATACTGAAGCCCTTAATATATTGTAAATGTCAAACAGCAGATATGTCTATTTTTCTCACTGAAGTTTTCTTTATTCTTTAGACATGATTAAATTCCATTATAAGTAAAACTGTACATGTAGTAAGTGTGTCTTATTTTTATCTTATCTAACTTTACAGAATAAACAGGATGTAGAAGAGAATGGGGCAGTTGAAATAGCTCGGTACTCCAGAGGACAATATTTTGGAGAACTTGCTCTTGTAACTAACAAACCACGAGCAGCTTCAGCATTTGCTCTTGGCACTGTCAAATGTTTAGGTACTGATTCAGTTATATTTTTGTTTGCTGTGGCTAATATGAAAAGCATCTTTTTACTTATCAAAGGCTGTATTTATTATGTACTCTATGTTCCTTCATACCATAAAATCATATTTCAGTCATCCAGTAGCATTCCTTTAAAACCATTAGACTGTCAGACCGTACTGTACCTATTATAGTATATTCATACCTACACTAGAAAAATTACTTGTAATTGACAACTGTGTCAAACATGGACCTCCAACGTCTTCCCTATTTAGATGGAGTTGAAAATGGTTTCCAAACTAGTGCAATACTTTTAATACCTGTTACATAAATCTGCATAACACTTAACAGACACATAAAAAATTGTCCTTGCCTGATAGTATAGTCAATACCTAAGAAACTAAGGGATAGCTCAGTGGTTTGAGCATTGGCCTGCTAAACCCAGTGTTGAGCTCAATCCTTGAGGGGGCCATTTAGGGATCTGGGGCAAATCTGTCAGGGATGGTACTTGGTCCTGCTGTGAGGGCAGGGGACTGGACTTGATGAACTCTCAAGGTCCCTTCCAGTTCCATGAGATAGGTATATCTCCCTATATACGAAACAACTGTTTGATATAACCAGCTTCTTTCATCTATCTTCCTATTTCTGAGTAAATTACCAACTCATATCACTCTGTCAGGTTTCAGTGGTTGTGTTAATAGAGAACATAATCTTGTCAGTGAATATGAGGTGCAAATACCTCTGTTTTCTTCTATATCTTTGTGGCATTTAAAACAAATATTCTTCTTCGAGGAGTGTCCCTGTGGGTGCTCCACCTTAGGTGTTTTGGCGCCGCAGCACGCCTGGTCGGAAGATTTTACTAGTAGTGGCTTTGACAGCTAGCTTGCACCGGTGGCATCGGTTGGAACCCACAGTGCGCTCTACAGATTTTTCCTCAGACAGACAGCTAGCCTTTTTTATTACATTTTTACCATAATCTTTACGATTCTTTAAAAAAAAGAAGACCACCAAGTGTCTCCCTCAGACACGGAAACAAGCGCAGGCTCCGTGCCTCGCACGTCCCTCAGGGGACTCCTCTCTCCTGTGATAAGGAGTTTCTTTCCTTCAGCTTTCACCTCAGCCTCCTCACATACAGCTGATATATTTTCACAGATTTAAAATTTTTTTCTCTCAAACAATCTTTTGCACAGCATTCTCCCAAGCGGAGGTTCTGTTTTAAATGCTGTTTTTCTTCACATGCTGTCAATCTCGCTGTCAGACTAGCACTCTCAGGGTATGTCTACACTACAGCGTTATTTCGAAATAGCTTATTTCGAAATAACGTGTCTAGACACAAAATGCATTTTGAAATAGCGTTTTACTATTTTGAAATAGCACGTCCACACTGATAGGACGCTGAATCGCATTTAAGGCCGGCCGGAACCAGTTCTGGCAGGGCATCAGGTCAGGATTTACCTTGTGTGGCTGCTGCCTGAGGCTATCTGAGACCTGTGCTTAAAGGGACACCCCTTCCCCCCGGACAGCCGGTTCTAAGGTTTCCCTGCTTGCTTGCCTACCTCACTGAGGGACAGCAAAGCATTTTTTTCTCTGCGTGCTCTGGTTGCCCTCACTCAGGACACCACAGCACTCTGCAGCATGGAACCGGAGCTGCCCCTGGGCACTCTGGTGCTTCTCCTGGGCCTGTTGCTGCGAGCCTGGCAGCATGTTCTGCAGGCAGTAACAGTCTCCCACTGGGGCCTTGTGCCTCATTCTTCCCTCATGTCCTTCCACTTACCCCTCCCTAACCCGCTTTCCTGCTGTACAATAAAAGACATATGTGTTCATTACAACAAAGCCTCTTTATTGAACAAAGCTGGGGTGGGGGGGCAATGAAACTGAGGTGAGACTGGGGAAAGAAGGTGGGAGAGGGGAGGAGGGAGGGTGGGAGAGGGGAGGGGAAAACCTAGGAGGAGGGAGCTAGCAGGGGGAGGCAAGGGGAGGAAGAGGAAGGAGAAGCTCAGGGCTCAGGGTTGGGGGTCTCACCGGCCCAACTGTCTCCCAGCACCATGGGTGTGGGGGCCTCGGTATCCCTGGGAGTGTGGGGAGGGTGGAGAGGAAGAAGCGAGAGGGGGAGAAGGAGTGGGAGGAGGAGCGGTAGCTGGGGAGGCAGCAGGGGCTGGAGCAGCAGGAGGCAGCAAGCTCTGCCTCAGGGTCGATGACCACCTGGGGGGCATGGACTGTCCTGCCCCCCAGGATGCGGTCCATGGCATCAAAATAGGGGCAGGGGTCTGGATCTGCGCCTGGTTGGGAGCTGCCCCCTGTGACCTTGGCATACACCTGCCGCAGCTCCTTTATTTTCATGTGAACCTGCTCCTGGGTTTGCATGTGGCCTTTGGTGGCCAGGCTGGCAGCCATCCGCCTGTAGACGGTTGTGTTCCTCCGTTCAGTGCGGAGATCGTGGACGTTGGAGGCATCCCCCCAAACCTGAAATAGGTCCCTGATCTCCGCACTGGACCCAGGCAGGCACCTGCCTTTTCCAGCCCCTGGCAGGCTCGTGGGAGCTGGCAGACTGGTCCTGGGGAGTGGTGGAGGGCTGGCTGGCACTGGCTGCCTGGCTCATGCTGGGGCCACTGGGTCAGGTGCAGCAACTGCTGGCTCTGGTCTGGCAGGCTTGCAGCTGGCACAGGCACTGTGGTCAGAGTCTACCCCTGTAAGGGTTCCGGGGAGCAGGGGAGGGAGAGGAGTTTTCTTGGTTTTGCCTAGAGTGGCCACCGGCACCCTGGGAAGGGCTGGAGGCCCCCTATTTCGAAATAAGCATCTACACAGTGCTTATTTTGAAATAGCAATTTTGAAATTGGCACTATTCCTCGTGGAATGAGGTTTACCAATTTTGAAATAAGCCCTCCACTATTTTGATTTAATTTCGAAATAGCAGTTTGGCTGTGTAGACACTGGTAAAGTTATTTCGAAATAACTTTGCTGTGTATAACTCAGTGTATATATTGTCTGGACAAATACAGCGCAGTTCACTGTCATCAGTGAAAATTTGGCAGCTGGGGTTAGGAGACCCAGAGGGTTTTCAGTTCAACCTGATGTCCCTCAAACGCTCCCTCAGACCAGCGTCGGACCCTGGTCACCCTGCATCCCCGCTATTACTATCACCAGTGGCGATGTCGGATAAGGCAGTTACCCCTGCCTCAGCTGCAAGCTCTGCCTCTTCCAAACAGGAGAGCACATGCAGCAGCAAACAGGGAATCCCCTTCACATAAGAAAAGGCAATCCCTGAATCCTAAGCCAGCTCTGTCCCCGCTCTGGGGCTCCGGAAAAGCGCTTACCGGGGCAGCGTTCATCCATTGCACCCCGAGGTTCTAAGGACCTGGCCATTGTCCCAAACATGCTGATAAGCCCAAGCCTGTCACGGCTGAACAGCACAGGGCTACAACAGTGTCGTCGGTCTTACCGACACCAAGCAGTGCTGTACATAAGGGCAGCGCAGGGACCAGAGCGCTGTTACCACCTCCAGCACCTGCACCATCGCCTCTGCTGGCAAAGCCAAAACATTCACTGGCACAATATTCTTTACCACCGGTGCCTCCTTTTTGCCCTTATATATCCACAGACAATTCTATTATCTCCTCAGTGCCTGTGACACCCTTGTTTGGCACTGATTCCTCCCCGCATTCTGCGGGGTTTTCCATGTCTATGTCTGGCACTTCCATACCTCTGTTCTCTGGTGAGGAAGATCAGGCTTCCATCATGATCTCAACTCCTCCCAGACACTCTACGCAGAGGTGCAAATTCCCTCGTTTACAAGCGGCCTTACCACACTGGCAACCTGCGCATTGGCTACCACCACCTATGCCAATGCCCCCCATGTGGCCCTACTGGGACCCCTGGGCACCTTACAGGGCTCAGCAGCAACAGCATCACCATGTTGCCCAGCTCCCATCCAGGCCTACATCCACTGTGTCCCTTGACATCTCAAGGGACCAGACACATTTTGATCAGCCACTAAGTGACGAGGAATCCACTACTTCCTCACCCACTTACACAGATCTCTCCTTCCTCCCCAGGGAAAACACACATGCCTCCGCAAGCCCTATCTGGGGATGATTTTAAGGTCTTCCAAAACCTCTTTAAGAGGGTAGCTGAGGTCCTTGAGGTCTTGTTAATCACACTGCCAGAGACCCAGCATAAACTTACGAGCATCCTCCATACCTCTCCATCCACGAGGCTCGCTCTCTTCATGGACCCAGCCCTGATGGATTCATGATAAAGAGTGGAAATGTCTGGATATTATGGGCAAACGGTCATATTCCTCTGCCTCCCTACAGCTATGTATCGCTAATTACACCGCGATGCTGGTAAAATACACTCATCACATATTTCAGCAAATCGCAGACTTTATTCAGTTCCTCCCAGAGGAATCATAGAATCATAGAATACTAGGACTGGAAGGGACCTCGAGAGGTCATCAAGTCCCGTCCCCTGCCCTCATGGCAGGACCAAATACTGTCTAGACCATCCCTGATAGACATTTATCTAACCTACTCTTAAATATCTCCAGAGATGGAGATTCCACAACCTCCCTGGGCAATTTATTCCAGTGTTTGACTACCCTGACAGTTAGGAACTTTTTCCTAATGTCCAACCTAAACCTCTCTTGTAAAAAAAATAGAACAATTGAGAGTGAACACTAACTAGGGTCTCTTGATAGCCAGAACAGCCCTCCAAGCTGCTTTGGACTCAGCTGACACAGCTTCATGAGCCCTGGCCATTTCTGTGGTGATGAGACAAGCCTGCTGGCTCCACCTCTCTGGTTTCCCAAAGAAGGTTCAGACGAAGGTGGAAGACCTTCTCTTCGAGAGCCTGAAGCTCTTCACTGACGGCACAGATGTATCTTTACACTCCCTCAAAGACTCCAGGGCCACACTTAAAATGCTAGGCATCCAGGCTCCTGCATCAAAACGCAAACAAAACAAACCTTACGTTCAAAGATACAGACCTTCCCTCTTTGGTCATTCTCAAAGACAATATGACCCTAGAAAGCACCAGGGTCAGGGGAGAAGGCGACAGCCAGCCAACCAACCCACTCCATATCAGTCCTCTAACTCTAGGCAAACATTTTGAAGGTTTGATCAAGAGCCATCAGATTCATCTTTCCTCACCCGAGCCTCTGATCACCCTACTATCCAACCACAGATTATGAGGCACCACTGATGGCAAAATGGTGCTAATGACAGACAAATGGGTTCTGGACGTGATAAAGTTCGGGTACTGCATCCCCTTCCTATCTCCTCCCAAAACCCAACCACCCACCCCGTCCCTCTTCAAGGACCCATCTCACAAGACTATTCTATGTCAAGAGATCGACCACTTGCTCCATATCAATGCAGTGGAAAGAGTTCCACAACAATATCAAAACACTGGCTTCTACTCCGATATTTTCTCACAGAGAAGAAGTCAGGGGGCTGGAGACCCATTCTCAATCTCAAAGCTCTCAACAGATACGTCCTGTACCAATGCTTCAAGATGATTACCCTCTCCACCATCATACCCTCCCTCAATAAAGGCAACTGGCTGGCGGCTCTCGACCTCCAAGACGCGTACTTCCTTGTGTCCATACACCCTGTGCACAAGAGGTACCTAAGATTCACAGCAGGGGGACAACATTTCCAGTATACAGTACTACCTTTTGGTCTATCCACAGCACTGAGGGTCTTTTCCAAGGTCTTGGCAGTTGTGGCAGCCCACCTGTGAAGACAGGGAGTGTCAATCTACCCATATCTCGACAACTGCCTTATAAGGGGCAAGTTGTTCCAAGAAACTCAGGACTCAGTCACGACCACCATGTTGCTGTTCCATGCACTTGGCCTCCAAATCAACCTATCCAAATGCCAGCTCCAGCCAACCCAAGTCCTAGAGTTTATTGGAGCTCAACTCGATTGCATCCGAGCTATTGCATTCTTACCCCATCAGAGGTTCCTCACAGTGTTACAACTAGTACAACTTCACATCGCGGCCCCATAACTTCCTGCCAGGGCATCCTTCCAGCTACTAGGCCATATGGTAGCAGTGACAACAGTTGTCCCGCATGCCAGATTACACGAGGCCTCTACAACACTGGCTGAGCACAATATACAGACCTCGGATATACAGCCTGCACAACCTGGTCTCACTTCCGAACATGGTTAGACACTCTAATGGTGGTCACAAGAGCAAAACATGTGTGCTGGGTTCCCCTTCCACGGGCAAGCCCCATCGTTCACTATCGCTACAGATGCATCACAACAGAGCTGGGGAGCTCACCTGGGTACCCTCGCCACATAAGCACGGTGGACCCACACAGAGACCACGATGCACATCAACATGCTCAAACTCCGAGAAGTATACTACACCTGCGGCATTTTGTGAACCATATTTCCAACGCCACTGTGCAGATCTTTACGGACAACCAAGCTGCAATGTTCTACATGAACAGGCAGGGAGGAGCGAGGTCCTACCCCATCTGCAGAGAGGCAGTCTGGTTATGGACTTGGTGCAACGCTCACAATATAATGTTAATTGCCTCACATCTCCCTGGCAAAGACAACATAACCCCAGACAATCTCAGCAGGAACTTCCCTGTGAACCACCAATGGGAACTAGACCCCACTATCTTGCATCAGATCTTTACACAATGGGGCTTCCCACAGATTGAATAGTTTGCCACCACTACCAACAAAAAGTGTCCACGTTATTGTTCTCATGCGAGCATTGGAACACAATCCCTAGGGGATGAATTCATGATTTACTGGGGGACGACCCTCTTATACGCTTTTCCCCCCATACCACTTCTCCTTCAAGTAGTCACCAAGGTGCGCTTAGACAATGCCAATGTCATACTGATAGTACCAGACTGGCCAAGACAAACGTGGTATACCTACCTACTGCAAATGTCAGCCAATCACCCATGGCATCTCCCACAGCTCCCACATCTCCTCACTCAATGTCGTGGTCGCCTTCAGCATCCTCACCTCCACACCCTGGACCTTCAGGCCTGGCTCTTCAATGGCTCACTTCACTAGAAACAGAATGCACAGATGAGGTCCAACAGATCCTCCTTAGCAGTCGGAGAATATCCACTTGCAAAACTTACCTGTACAAGTGGCGATGATTCTCCACCTGGTCTCACCTCCACAATCTCGACCCATCTTCCACTCCATTGCCCGCGATCCTGCAATACATAACCGAACTCTAGAACTCAGGACTTTCGCTTAATTCCCTGAAGGTTCACCTCTCCGCCATAACCACTTTACACCAGCCAATAGACAGCAAGTCGCTATTCACACATCCCACGACCAAAAAGCTCCTCAAAGGATCGCAGAACATTTATCCACCAATCAAACCTCCGGCTCCCACCTGGGACCTCAATTTGGTTCTGAGGGCCTTAACTCGTAAACTGTTTGAGCCTATGACAACCTGCTCTATGCTTTACCTTTCCATGAAAGTGGCTATACTAGTGGCAATAACATCCACCAGGAGAGTTAGCAAAATTGTGGCTCTCATGGCAGACCCACTTTTCACCACCTTCCATAAGGACAAGGTAGTCCTCCAACCTCACCCTAGGTTCCTGCCAAAGGTACCCTCTCCTTTCTTCTGTAATGAACCTATTAACTAACCAGTTTTTTTTCCCAAACATCACGCCAACCAGACGGAGGCCACACTCCATACTCTAGATCAGTGTTTCCCAAATGGTGCTCCACAGAAACCTGGGGTTCCACGAAGTGAAAGTAAGGGTTCTGCAAGAACCCAATCGCTTCTCCCGCCCATAAAGAGACAGAGAGGAGCCCGGCGCACAAAGACGCTGGCTCCTTCTCTGGTTCCCCACTGCCCTTTCAGACACCTCCCGTCCCCCGCTGCTGCTCTGCTTTTACCACCGGACTTAGCAGCAGCAACTGCTGCTTGTCCTGCTTCTCCCCGATCAACCCAAGATTCCTCTCCCCCGTACCCCGCTGCCGCTCTGCTTTTATCACCGGACTTAGCAGCAGCAACAGCTGCTTCTCCTGCTTCTCCCCAATCAACCCAAGATTCATCCCCTGCTGCCGCTCTCCTTTTACCAAGGGACCTAGCAGCACCTACTAGGTCTCTTGGAAAAAGCAGAGTGGCAGCGGAGGATGGGGGAGAGGAATCTTGGGTTGATCGGGGAGAAGCAGGAGAAGCAGCTGTTGCTGCTGCTAAGTCCGGTGATAAAAGCAGAGCGGCAGCGGGGAATGATGGAGAGGAATCTTGGGTTGATCGGGAAGAAGCAGGACAAGCAGCTGTTGCTGCTGCTAAGTCTGGTGATAAAAGCAGAGCAGCAGTGGGGTACGGGGGAGAGGAATCTTGGGTTGATCGGGGAGAAGCAGGACAAGCAGCTGTTGCTGCTGCTAGGTCCCTTGGTAAAGGCAGCGTGTGTGTGTGTGTGGGGGGGAAGTACTATCAGTGAGTGGAACACCAGAAATCCTACTCACTGTGAAGGATCGGAATAAATCCCCATACACACTGTGAGAACACGTGGCTCCTGTGTGTGACTTTAAGAATTCAAGCTAATATCAAAATTCCCCATGGATCATTGGTTAAAAGAAGGAACTTTAAAGAAAAAAGCGAGTACTTCAAACTCCAATATTTTTACTGAAACCAGCAAGGAAAATACTGAGGCAATTCAAGTTAATTATGAAAAATTACAGCCGACTAATAAGAAACGCAGGTATTGTGAGGACTATTTGTCATTTGGATTCACAAGCAATGGAAATGAAGATGCTCCAGGTGCCCAGTGTGTATTGTGCAACAAAATATTATCTAATAGTTGTTTAGTACCTGCTAAATTGCAAAGACATTTTGAAACAAATCATCCAGAATACAAAAATAAAGACATTAGTTTTTTTAAGCAGAAGCTTGAATCGCTTGAAAAAAGTAAACTCTTCATGTCAAAAATTGCCAAATCTGATAATGAAAATACAACAGAGGTGTCTTACAAAGTTAGCTATCGTATATCGCTCGCCGGAGAAGCACACACTATTGGGGAATCACTCATAAAACCACGTGCAAAAGATATTGTAATGTGTATGTTGGATCAGGAGTCTTGTCAAAAAGTTGAGGCTGTGCCACTATCAAACAATATGTCACACATCGTATTCACGATCTTGCTGCTGACATCGAGAAGGAGCTTATTTTTCAGCTGCATTTACGTGATGCATATGCATTACAATAAGACGAGTCCACTGACTTTGCAGGTCTTGCAGTTTTGCTTGTATTTGTCCGTTATGATTTTAATAGTTCTATTGAAGAAGACTTACTTTTATGTGAATTTTTGCAAACCAATATGACTGGTGAGAATATATTCAATTGTATCAATAACTTTATGAAAACACATCAAATAAGCTGAGAAAAATGTGTTGATGTGTGCAGTGATGGTGCCAAAGCAATGGTAGGAACAGTGGCTGGCGCTGTAACACGAATAAAAAATGTAGCACCATACTGCACCAGCAGTCACTGCATTCTCCACAGACACGCTCTGGTAGTTAAGAATATTTCTCCCTCTCTTAAAAATGTGTTGGACGAAGCAGTACAGATTATTAATTATATAAAAACTCAACCCTTACAATCAAGACTGTTCAAAATTATGTCTGAAGATATGGGTAGTCAGCACACAGCCCTGCTTCTACATACAGAAGTCAGGTGGCTATCACGAGGCAAAGTGCTGGTTAGATTATTTGAGTTGTGTCATGAGCTCTCCACATGTCTGATGGATCACAAATTCCAACTGTCTGATCGTTTAACAAACTTTTTGTGGTTATCGAGAATTGCGTATCTTGCAGACATCTTTACAAAACTAAATGAAGTAAATCTGTCGCTGCAAGGAAAGAATGTAAATATTTTTAATGCGAAAGACAAAATTTTGTCATTGTCACTGAAGCTACAGTTTTGGATCTCATCTGTAGGACAAAATAATTTGGATTGTTTACCAACCCTGAATGATTTCCTTGAAGAAAATGAATGTAAACTTGATGAAGATATTCACAACGACATTGCAGATCATCTCCACGATTTATACACGAACATCATTAAGTATTTTCCAACCATCAATGACAACAATAACTGGATTCGAAATCCATTAAGTTTAACAGAAAAGCCAGTCAGTTTTTCTATACAAGATTATGAAAACATAATTGAAATCGCTTCAGACGGCCAATTAATACAAACATTTAAAGAAGTTTCTCTGATTACATTTTGGGGTGACTTATGTCAAAGTCAAGAATATTCATCTTTATCAAGACGCGCAATTCGTCAGCTATTACCCTTCGCCAGCACATACTTGTGCGAAACTGGGTTCTCGAATTATGCAGCAACAAAAAGGAAATACAGAAATTGACTGAATGCTGCGCCAGATATGCGAATCCAACTTTCTAGTATTAAACCAAATATAAAAAGAATTTGCCAAGAAAAGAAAAACCACTCTTCGCATTGGAAACGGTGAATATAATTAATATTATTTGATAGCTTTATTTTTTGTACATATTTAATATGATTTTTGTTTTAAAATATGTTGAACTTTAATGAATGGTGATCTCATGACTGTATTTAGCATCTTATTACTACTAATTGTAGTGTACTGGTAGCCTGCTCCCCAGTCTATGTGTTTGGGTGGCTTTTTTTTTTTTTTTTGCTCGATAAACTTATTCCCTGGCTAGGGGTTCCTTGAAATTTTTCTGAGTTTAAAAGGGTTCCATGGTCAAAAAAAATTGGGAAACACTGCTCTAGATTTACGGAGGGCCATTGCATTCTACCTGGAAAGAACCAAGCAAATTCAGAAAACAAACAGGTTATTCGTATCAACCACTGAACGATCCTGGGGCTCCCCATCTCCTCCCAGAGGATCTCAAAATGGATAGTTGAATGCATAAGAATAGCATATTCAACCTTTAGTAAAGAACCACCTGCACAACTTCGTGCATTTGACCAGGGCCATGGCAGCATCAACAGCCTATGTACAGGGCATCTCCCTATCTGATATATGCAAATTGGCCACCTGGTCGTCTACTCATACATTCACTGCTTACTATGCTCTGGACTCCTACATGTCCAGAGGAACTGCGTTCAGACATGCCATTCTTACCATGGTCCAAAAGGACAATTCACCGTCTGAAGTTCCCACCTCCAGTGGATAGACTGCATGTAGTCACCTAAGGTGGAGCACCCATAGGGACACTCCTCGAAGAAGAAGAGAGGGTTACTCACCCTCTGCAGTAACTGAAGTTCTTCAAGATGGGTGTCCCTGTGGGTGTTCCACCACCCACCCTTCCTCCCCTCTGCTTCGGTACTATTTCCATACTTTTCTGGAGCAGAGAAGGAACTGAGGAGACCTTACCTCGTGCATGCACATTAGCCACCTAGCGCATGTAGCGCTTTTGTGCATGTGCGAGCTAGCTGTCAAAGCCACCACTAGTAAAATCTTCCGGCCAGGTGCGCTGCTGCACCAAAACACCTAAGGTGGAGCACCCACAGGGACACCTATCTCAAAGAACATCAGTTACTGAAGAGGGTAAGTAACCCTATCTTACTTTTTCTCCTTTGAGAGATGGTAGTGGTGAACTGGAAAGATGATTCAGTCATTCGCCTGGGACTAACCACTCAGATTCATTAGAATATGGTTAGTCAGGTTGCAGATGATACCAAATTGGGAGGGGTTGCAAATGCTTTGGAGGATAGGGTTATAATTCAAAATTATCTGGACAAACTAGAGAAATGGTCTGAGGTAAATAGGATGAAATCCAAGAAAGACAAATGCAAAATACTCCATTTAGGGAGGAACAATCAGTTTCACACATACAAAATGATAAGTGACTGTTAAGGAAGGAGTACTGCAGAAAGGGATCTAGATGTTGTAGTGGACCACAAATTAAATATGAATCAACAATGTGACATTGTGGAAACAAACAAACATCATTCTGGGTTGTATTAACAAGAGTGTTGTAAACAAGACAGGAGAAGTAATTGTTCTACTCTGCGCTGATTAGGCCTCAACTGGAATATTGTGTTCAGTTCTGTCCAAAGATGTTGAAAAATTGGAGAAGGTCCAGAGAAGAGCAACAAAAATGGTTAAATGTCTAGAAAACATGACTAATAAGGAAAGACTGAAAGAATTGGGTTTGTTTAGTTTGGAAAAGAAAAGACTGGGAAGGGACATGATAAGTACCTAAAAGGATGTTGCAAGGAGAGAAGAGAAAAACTGTTCTCCTTAACTTCTGATGATAGAACACGAAGCAATGGGCTTAAATTGCAGCAAGGGATGGACATCAAGAAAAAATTCCTAATTGTCAGGGTAATTAAACACTGGGATAAATTGCCGAGGGAGGTTGAGGAATCTCTATCACTGGAGATATTTAAGAGCAGGTTAGACAATCTGTCAGGGATTGTCTAGATGGTGCATGGACTGGACTTGATTACATCTAGACTCCTTTTCAGTTCTAGAATTCTCTGATGGACTGCTGTTCCTCCATCTCCAGAGCCATCATCTGTACAGTTCCTCAAGGGTCAGTCCTGTTCCCTTCTCTTACACAGGAATGGATCAAGACAGTGGAGCTCAGTACTAACAGTGATAAGAGATTATAAACTTCTTTACTCTCAGAACTAAATGCAAAACTTATATCTTTAAATTAGCTTTCCTTAAATAACTGTGTTTTTAAAAACTGAACAACTTAGATTCAAAGCAAAACAATTGACTCCCAACTGAGTTGGCATGGTTTGTGGGTTATTTAGATATTATTTACTGTATCCCTTAGTGCAGAAATGTAGGATTCTTTTTTATTGTTTAAAAGTTTAACTTCTCAAACAGCATGTTATTATATATTCATTTTATTAATCTAACTATTACGAAAATTGTACAATACAAAGGTAAATTTTATATTATTAAATGACAGACATGAGACTAGCAAACAAAATGTTCATTCACAAATCTACTGGGTTTTTAAAAATCAGTTTCCCCAGACAAACGAAGATGGAAAAGCAGAAAAAAGAAAGTGAATGAAAAGGAACATGAGATAGTGATAAAAAAGATCGATTATGGTCCACATCATATGGTCAAGGCAAGTTGTTGGGTCACTAACACCTCTGAGATAAGAGCCCTTGGTCCACTGGAATCTGGTTCAGGAAAGAAGTTTTCTTCTTTCCCTTGATGACTAGATGGCATCAGATGAGTAATCATAGACCAAATTCATTGCTGGCTAGAGCGCACAGATAATAGCTGAGAAACCATTATGATTATGGCTCATTAGATTCAGTGCCCATTAGACTCATAACTCTGGGCAGAAAATAAGAAAAGCAAAGGGAAAGAATAATCTAGACACCAAGGCTTTGGCTACACTGCAGGGTTTTTGCACAAAAAGCTTTTTGCGGAAGAGATCTTCTGCAAAAACTTCTTGTGCAAAAGTGCATCCACACCTCAAAAGCGCGTTGCAAAAGCGATGTGCTTTTGCGCAAGAGAGAGAGAGCATCCACACTGCATGGACACTCTTGTGCAAGAAAGCGCTGATTGCCATTAACAGAATGGCCATCAGAGCACCTGTGCTTTTTCCGATAGGGGTTTCTTGCACAAGAAGCCCCTGTGGAGCATCCACACATGCCTTTTTGTGCTACAGCTCTTGTGCAAAAAGGAGTTATTCCTCATGGGGAGAGGAATAAGTCTACCGGCAAAAGCCCTCTGTCCTGTTGATTTACTGTTTGGGGTTTTTTGCGCAAAAATGCATTTGAGGTGTGGACGCTCCACCGGTTTTTGTGCAAAAACAACTGTTTTTGCACAAAACCTTGTAATATAGACATAGCCCAAGATACAACAAGGTCAGCAAAAGACATCATAGAATCAGTGTTAGAAGGGACCACAAGGGTTATCTATTCTAATCCCCTGAGGTTACTTTTAGAACCTCTTATAAGTACAGTCTATGGGAAAGAACAGGATGTGTACCCCTTTCCAGAGTTCTCCAGTAGTTTTTGTATTTTGGAATTTTTTTCAAAACAAAGTTCCAACAGAAACTGCAATCATCCATACCTGTGGAGACATAGGTAAATATAGTGACGGCGGCCCACTAGGGGCTAACTCTGGGGAACTGGATCTGGCCTGCAGGCTGGTATTGGCCACCTTTGCACTATATTCTATCCAGACTATGGGCAAAACTGTATGGTAGTATACTCTTCAGCTTTATCTACATTTCAGGGTTTTTGCGCAAGAAGCCTTTTGCGGAAGAGTTCTTGCGCAAAAACTTCTTGCGCAAAAGCACATCCAGACCTCAAAGCACATTGCAAAAGTGATGTGCTTTTGTGCAAAAGAGCGTCCACACTGCATGGACGCTCTTGCACAAGAAAGCTCTGATGGCCATAAAACTCTACCGGCAAAAGCCCTCTGTTCTATAGATTTTCTTGCGCAAAAACACTCTTGAAGTGTGGACGCTCTGCCAGTTTTTGTGCAAAAACCTTGTAGTGTAGACGTAGCCTTCTTGTATAGTGTTGGAAAGGTTTTGGTGTGCTATCTATACACTGTTTGTCCTTGTCTACACACACCTTATGTACCAATTAACTAATTTAGATACCAAATTAGCAAAATCATTGAACATCCCTAATGTGGACATTCTTAAATTAGTGTAAGAACATCTTAAATCAGCTCTGTTTAATTTGAAAGTGATAGTGTCCACCCACAATTGAGCTGGTTTAACCAGTTTGTTTAAAATCACACTTTTAGTTAAACAGGTACAGCTTGGTGTACAGGCCAGGCATTAGAATCATTCAAATGAAATGTACGGAGTCTGTTCCCTAGCAACAGCTACAGTAAGTAAAGTAGGCATGTTTATTATAGTGCCACAAAATGGATTTTTATTTGATATATTGATTTGTAATTTTAGATTGTAAATTCATACGGGCATGGACATTTTCTTGTATCTGTCTGTAAAGCTCTATGCACATTTATGGTGTTGTATCAATAACAAAGATAGCAATTATAAAATTAAGACTTAAAATTTGTGCAGGATAACAAGATGTAAATGGTAAGATTTTCTGTTTTAGCAAAGAGTGAGTATCTGAAGTAAAAACATTCAGGTATGTATTATCAGGAGCATGGTTCCATCAACTTTTTGAAGAGAAAAAGGAAGTAAGGAGAATGAGACAACAGGAGAGCAGTTTTGACTGAAAGTATGTATAAATTGCTAGCAATCCCAGTTTAGCAAAATATTAGGGTAGTGGTGGTAGTTGTCTGTATGTGTAGCATAATTATTCATTTGATGTTTCCATCTAAATGTGTATTTTCCCATAAAAACATATTAAAACACAAGCTGCACACATATGTGCATTTATGCCAAACCTTGTATTAGATAGACTTGTAGGAAAAATTGTATGTGTAAGACTGAAAAAATGAGTTTTTTGGATATGAACTTTTTATTTTTAAGTGATAGCCAAATAGATTTTAAATTAGTTCCAGACTTTTTAAAATGTAAAGTTTCTTGAAGTAAAAAACATAAATTATTGACTACAGCATTGTTTCGTTCTCCCTATAAACTAATATGGGTAACTATACTTTTAAATTGTCATCCAAAGCATAGATATTACAAAGACTTATGCATTGCTACTAATAGAACTATTCCTAATAGTAAAGTTAAGCACATGCATAAACGTTTGCAGGACTGCAGTCAAGATATTATCTAGCTCTGAATCATATGAGAAAAGTTATCTCCAGCTCTACTGACACAGTATAGGCCTCAGGCTATGTCTACACTGCAGGTGTTTTGCGGAAGAGGACATGCAAATGGAGTGCTCATTTGCTTATCTTGCACTGTCATTTGCATATCTTCTTCCAATCCTTTTTGCGGAAGAGGTTTTTTCAATAAAAATCCTGTGCGGACTGGGCCATTTGTCGTAAAAAAGCCCTTTTGCGCAAGAGCCCTTATTCCTCAGAAAATGAGGTTTACAGGCTCTTGTGCAAAAGGGTTTTTTTGTGACAAATGGCCCCATCTACACAGGGCTTTTTATAGTAAAAACCGCTTCCGCAAAAAGGATTGGAAGAAGATATGCAAATGAGAGTGTGATATATGCAAATGAGCGCTCCATTTGCATTTCCTCTTCCACAAAACACCGGCAGTGTAAATGTAGCCTCAGTGAAACCTTTCCCATTACAATTTAAAATTCTACACAGTGAATGTCATAAATTCTGAAATTCATTTCTGCAGCTGATGGGCTATGTTACATTCTCTCTCTCTTTTCTCTCCACCCCACCCTTTTATCTTAGTTATGGATGTACAGGCATTTGAAAGGCTTTTGGGACCATGTATGGAAATTATGAAAAGAAACATTGCAAACTATGAGGAGCAGATAGTTGCTTTGTTTGGAACAAACATGGACATTGCTGATGCCAGTGAATGAAATAAAGTGCGGAACTACACGATCTGTTACGAGAAAATAGCACAGTAGTGGTTAGTCCACTGAGAACGTGTCTATCTTCCTGTAGATGCCAAGCATTTTCTGTGATTTGAGGGTCTGGGGTTTTTTGTTTGTTTGTTGGGGTTTGTTTTCAATTTTTTACATATTACAACATATGTATCAGTAAACCAAGTAGAGATTTAACAGACTTTCGTCCTGATTTTCAGAAGAACATGGCACCAGCAGTTCCAGTTGAAGTCAAGGGTAGCTGTAGATGCACAGCAGCTTTTGAAAATCAGGTTCTTTGTATACAGCATTTCATAAAGAATAAATTTTAAGAAAACATTATGCCGATGAATTTGTTCAACCAGCTTCTGTTCTATAAAATGGTTCAGATTTTCTGGAAAGACTGTTAGCTTGAATGCGATATGTTGAAAGTATTAATGCACAAAGTGTTCATAAGTATTGGTAATGCAGAAGGTATACTGTAGTTATCCATTTCTGCCTTTTAAAATTGTCATGATTTTATGTTGCAATTACTATAGCTGTATAAAAAAATAAATAACTCGAATTCCTCATAACAGTAAGGCACAATGATACACTTTGTGTAAAGTTCATTAACCAAGTCTTATTTGAACATTTTTGTAATTTGGTATTAAAGTCCTCTTAATATGTCACATTTCAGCAAGCCCATTTGTAAAATATTGTAATATCTTATGCAATTTAGGGGATTTTTATATTTTTGCAATAAACTGCATTTTTATTTGTTACACATAAACAGTACATTCCTCCATTGAGAAAGCTAGCAAATTAATCTCAATGCAAGCATGTTTTTTAAAAACAGGCAAAAGTACTTTATGTAGACAATTGTCACATACTATCTAATTGTGCATAACCTACATCATTTTCCTTCTAATTTATTCCTTGTATTAAAATGTATGCATTTTGTTCTTTCATATTTGATGTCTAATCTAGGGTTAAATTCTGTCCCTAGAAATCACTTATTTTTCGGTGTTAAATCTTTCCATCTTTCAAGTAAAATGTTCTTCATACCTCTTTCTTCTTAGTAGAGGATTGAAGCTATTAAAGTATTGAAAGAAACATTAACATTATTTGTTCCTGGAAATCCTTACCAGCAAGTTTCAGGTGAATCTGAAAGATCAATTGAAAGGTTGTTTTATGCATCTTTGGAGGGTATTATTAAAGCTGACAAATTCTGCTTTCGTCTTTAGACATCAAAGGCCCGCCCCTAAGACATCATAAAAGACTATTATTGCAGCAGTCAGAGGATGGGGTAAAGTCTTCTCTGTGACTAAGGAAGGAGTATTATCTTACTTAAAATAAGAAAGCATGGTTCATGTCTAACTAGAAAAAGTCTGTGACTGAAACTATGAGACCGTCCAGTTCTCACATTATATACTGACATGTTTATTGTTCCATGTTGTTCATATAAATTACAGTAGTTCTGCCAAGACAGAACCAGAAGAATTTTGGCAAAGTTGCTTGCTCCCTGATTTGAACAAATGAAACATTACATCTTTTCTTCTTACACAATGACTTTTCCAATGCAACATATTTGTGTTTGTCACTTGACATAATTATATATCTTGTAGTTATAGTGATCCATTCTGAAGATTTATACAGTCATATTGAATATGCTCAATTATGATTATACAATACTATTACTAATATGTAATTTATATTGTATAATATGATATAAATTATAAATGAACATTGTTAATAAAAACAGTCTCAGCAGAATTTACAAGTGTCAACAATTTTTTTTACACAGCCTCCTGATATGAATAGTTGCACATATGATTTCCTTTGTAGTTTTGATTTATTGAAAAAAGGGAAGTCTGTTATACTCTAAGGGAGGGGTGGGGAACCTCTGGCCTGGGAGCCGGATTCGACCCCCAGCTTGCCTGGATCCAGCCCCCAAGGCTCAGCACTGGGGAGTCCACACTGGCACACCAGTCCCCTTGCCACCCATCTGCAGTCTGGTCCCCCCAGGCTCTGGTATGCAAGGGGAATGTGGGGAGTGTCTTTCTCCTTCTCAGTCAGAGGCTTCTCACTTTGTTTCTTACTTGTGTGTGGCCCCCGACTGATGTTTCTGTGGGTTTGTGGCTCCCATTCAAAAAAGGTTCCCCACCCCTGCTCTAAGGAAACATCAGGTAACCAAAATCTGTGTGTCATTCTGAATGCTTAAGCTATAAAAGTTACTTAATTTTTTGCACTAGTTTAATGTTATTCAGAAAAATGCTAATGATTACCTGTATGATGAAGAATTCCAATCAAGGCCATAAATGCTAATAACAATATTTTCAATATTGTTTGTTATATTTAAAGTTTCCTTACAATAAACAACACTTTTATATGAATATATATATGTTGTTCATTTTTATATATAGTTAAAGTGAATTATTTATAGCAATTTATTAACACATTTGTAATTCTTAAACATTTTTGTAGTGCTTTAAACCTTTGAAGAGCTTTACAAACATTGAGTCTCTTGCTCAGTTCTTCGTATGTTGGGAATAAATGAAAGAGAAAATAACTTGCATACAAACAGGATGTCTAGCAAATCTGGACACTCAGATCTAATACAGGACAATCTAGATTGAATATCAGGACACGTAGGGTTGCCAGATATTTTCACAAAAAATACCAAACATGGCGGGAAAAAACCCCCGGGGGCCAAAGTTGTTGAGCCAAAAATAAACAGTCATTTCACCTTTAAGTCCCCACGCTCCCCCAGCCCCTGCCAGATGTGGCGGGAAGAATGTCCCAAGCGGCCTTCTGTCCGAGAAAAACAGAAAATACCGGACTTCTTTTTTAACTGGACAGAAGCCACAAATACCGGACTGTCTGGGCCAATACTGGACACCTGGCAACCCTAGGACATATAGTGTTGACTACTTTTAACCATTTAACCACAAACCCCAGGGTCCTCACTCCCCTGCCTTCAAAAGCCTCTGTGTCCAGTTATAAACTGCAGCAAAATGTCAAATGCTAAAGGTGTGATGACTATAAGACATGCACGAATGTTGGGTTTAATGAGGTCCATGGTCTGACTCTCTTGTTGCAGCAGGCTGTTGTACTACTGATAACTGGGAAAAAATCTGTGGGCAATGAGTAAGGATTTAGCTCAGCTGAGTGCATCTCACTAAACAGTAAAGTTTGCCTTTGTTTTATTAATATAAATCATTCTGGAACAGTCAATCTTGATCTGGTATTTCCTAACTATCAAGTGCTTACCTTTGCAACTTAAGCAATGTTCTTTCAAGTTTCTTTAATGTAATAAGTCTTTTTATACAGGTTTTTATTTGGTGAACCACTGCCCTCTACTGGATGGAACATCTAGTCTTTTACTCATTTTCTCTTCTGCAGATTTACAATATATAAATAGATTTGAATTAGGAGTGTTAAAACAGTTAACTATGGGGGAAATGAAACAGAATATAATCCTTTCCCAAAATGGTGCACCAGACAATTGTTCAGTAATGTGTGGACAGGCTAGACTACAAAGCAGGAATCTGAAACTGCAGGGAGGAAAGCCCTTTTGAGCGTGGCTGCATGACCATGAATTAACATAAGACTATTGCAAACTTTCTTGCTGACCTCTCAGAAGTAAAGTGCAGTTAAATAAAGATTTATTATTTAAATTATATTTATTAAATTATATTTTACATATAATATGGCAATTGCCCGTGCTGCACCTCCTTTATGTATAGTGGACTTCAGTCTTACAGGTGGTCACTCCAGTGCCTTTGGACACAGACTTCACTGTTTTAAAATGTTTCATAGTCATGGGTGGCAAGTTAAATGGGCTCCTGGTGCCCATGCTCCAGCAATATTCAGAGCCAGGGGCCCTGCTCCACCAATATTTGGAGCTGGGTCTCTCCCCCGTCCCTGCCTGGAGCGGGCCCCGGCCCCCACCTGCCGGCCCCCCTGTGCGTTCCCCCCCGGTCCCGGACCGTCCTTGCCGTGCGCAGCTTTCAGTCCGGGTCCCCCTTGCTGGCGCGCGCTGCCGGCTGCTGCTGCCATGCGCGGCGTTTACAGGTGAGCGGGGAGATGCCCGGGAGTGATGTCCTTGAGACAATGCCCAGTCCAGACCTAACTACATGTATCTTACTTCAAAGAGACTTTAACACCAGACTACAAAGGGAAACCTCAGAATTGTCATTCATGTTTAAATTTGACACTTTACGAATGGGCCTTAAGAAAGATGCTAACTACCTTACCCATTATAAAGATAGCTTCCCCAATTATCACCCCTAATAACATTATCTCATAGACACTAACCTCCCCTCCCCCCCCCCGTTCTAAAATCTGATTTGTCAATTTTATGTGTTCACTTTTTTTTTTAATTGTATCCCTTTGGTATATATGGTCATGCCAATTTTCTTCCACAATTTGATCTGAGGAAGTGGGTCTGGCCCACAAAAGCTCATCACCTAATAACCATCTTGTTAGTCTTTAAAGTGCTGCATAGTCCTGTCTTTTGTTTCAGCAAGACCAGACTAACACGGCTACATCTCTATTACCATTAACCTGCACTTGATACAGTCTTGTCTAATTGTAAACTCTTCAGGGTCGGAACAGACTCTTACACCTTTAGAGTTATGCACAAATTGATCTGCTCTGGGCCACCATAACAGTAAGAATGCTGATGTGGTCCCAGCATCTGAAAGTTTGGGGACGGCCGGCTTAGCATCATCTCCCCTTCAGCTTGGCCTCGTGCGCTAAGTCTCCTGTGTAAAATAGTGATAGAGATGCAGCCCTGTTAGTCTGGTGTAGCTGAAACAAAAGACAGAACTATGTAGCACTTTAAAGACTAACAAGATGGTTTATTAGGTGATGAGCTTTGGTGTGCCAGACCCACTTCCTCAGATCAATATGTGAAAGAAAATCGGCACAACCATATATACCAAAGTGATACAATCAAAAAAATGAACGCATGTGAAATTGACAAATCAAATTTAAGAACAGAGTGGGGCTGAGGGGGGATGGTTAGTTTCTGTGAGGTAATTACATTAGGGGTGATAACTGGGGACGCTATCTCCTGTGTAAAGTTAGCCAGAGGGGCAGATACACGTGTCCCTATGACTCTTGTTTACTATCAGTCGGGCGCTTCGCAGCGCATTCTGGGTCTTGCTGTCCAGCTGCTCCCTATGCACTAGCCCACGATGAAAAAAGAAACTACTCTTCCCAGAATGCAGCATGAGCGCAGGGACTTCGCCATTAGCTAATCGGGACGCGACTTCACACTGATTGACATGCCACTCGATGCAATCGTTCGCGCAGGATAGTCAAAACATGTCCGCCCTTCGCAATAGAATCCTGATGGGCAGGTCAGATGGCCAATAGCAAAGGGACATGCCCAAAGAGGACGAATCCAGGCGAAGGGGCGGGTTTCAAAGCGGGGGAGAACGGAGGGGGAATCTAGAAATGGCGACGGGTTTGGTAAGTGGTGAAAAGTTTTGGGCTGAGCCGAGAGGAGTCCGGGGACGGGCGAGGGCGGATGGGCCGGCGCGCGGGGGGCCGTCGCTGAGGGCGGCTGCTGGGCTCTGACCTTTGGACCGGGGTTCGACCCCGCGCGAGACAAATTCCGAATCGCTGTGTCGGTCCTGGGGGGGGGGTGGTGAGGGCGCTGGCTCCCTCCCGGCGTTGCTCCGCGGGCCCCTCGGAGCGCCTCAGCCGAGCCCTGCGCGCCTCGGTTGTCCGCCTGTGTGCGCCCGCAGCGCGGTGCGGCGCGGCCCGGCCCCTGCCCTCGGGTGGGGCGGTATCTGAACGCGGGGAGGGAATCAGGAGCCAGGCGAGGGGCACCCGAGGAGCCCGAGTGCGGATGCGCTGGCGCCTGAGGCGGGGGTGGGGGGAACCGGGGCGACCCCACTCTCCCCTCCCCCACCAGGCTGCCTGTTACGCAGTTTGAATGAATGGGCCTTGCGCGCATGCGCCGTGCCGGGGAGAAGTTTATAAACAAGGGCAGCTTCCAGGCGCTGGTCACATGAGCGGGAGGGGGGAGGGGAGCGCTAGCAACTGAGGAGCCTGTTTCCTCCGGCCGGGCCGTGGCCAGTCCCTGCGGTGGCAGCCGGGCCGCGCTCGGCTTCTCCTCCTGCCCCCGCGGCTGCTGGGTCTGAGCCTCGCTGCTTTGTCCCGCGGCCCAGGGACAGGCGTGCCCAGCGGCTGGCTGTGCGAGCGGCTCGGCACGCAGCCCCGGCCTGCTCTGCGCGTTGGGGGCGGCCTGGCGCTCGTGGTCTAATCGCAGCCCTCGGCGGCAAGCGGGAGCTGGTCCCACGCAGTAGCTCGTGGAGAGCAGAGCCCCGTGTATCCAATCTACGTGAGACCGGAGTGAGATCGGATCATCTGGCATTCAGATAAACTGGAGTTTGGGCCCATCTGAGACCGCAGTGCCATCTGCCAGTCATGGGGAGAGCGCCTGCTCCTGGACCTGTGTGGGCTGGCTGGCTCATAATGGAGAGGTGGATAAGGGGAGGTTGGCTTCTGCTGGATAAACGTGCTGTTCTGAAAAAGGGTTAATTTCCTCACCCTGAGGTGGATTGAGCAAAATTTAGAACCATGTGAATGGAAATTGGGGGATGCTAGAGAAAAAATGTATTATCTGGTTGAAAAGCCATAAATGCACAGTCAAGATCAGGACAACTTTGGGTGGATGATGATCAAGGGGGAAAAACAAATGTTCATTTTTTAAATTCCAGTTAAATACATATATAGAGTGTTTAAATTAGCTTTTTAACATCAGTAGCCTTTTCTGGAGGTCCGTCAAGATTTTCATTTCTGTTTGTTCATGTAGTTTAGGTCAATGGCTCTCAGCTTTTGCAGACTACTGTACTCCTTTCATTCATCTGATTTGCATGGCCCCAAATTTCACTGCACTCAACTATTTGTGTACATAATCATGCATGAACACAGAAGTGTGTCAGCACACAGTTAAAATTGCTTATTACTCAACCTATAATTATAAAATAAATCTATTAGAATATAAATATTGTCCTAAAATCTCAGTAAGTATGTATAGAAGTATAAACAAATCATTGTATGACATTTAGTTTGCACAGATTTTTCTAATGCCTGTTAAGTAGCCTGTTGTAAATTAGGCAAACTTGTAGATGAGTTGATGTATCCATAGAACACATCTGCCTACCCCCAAGGTTTATGTACCTCTGGTTGAGAATGAATGAACTAGTTCTTTACCTAAATCTGTTTGTAGTTAGGAAACCAATTGGGAATTGAAAAAGCAGGAAAGTTTGTTTTCTTCTATTTGTGAATAAAAAGATGTGTGAGAGCTACCTGTTCTAAAATCTTGATGAACAACATGGTGATTAGAAACAATCACTTAAATTCATTAACTATATATAATATTTCATTTCTTGAGTAAGTTTTAGATGAAAAACATGTTTTCATAATTTTTGATAAATCTTTTAATGCATCCACTCCAGCAAATGTAATTTTATTTAATTAAAAAAACTATTTAATTTTTTTTCTGTGCATCCACAGAATGGATTGAATATTAAGTGCAATATCTAGATAGAGCTTGAAACAAATCACAAGTAAAATATTAATTGTTGTTCAACAGGCTCCACACTGCACTGCCACTTTGAAGCATCCTTTCCACCTCCTTGCTGCCTCTTTCTGATATAGGTAGCAAGGGGGGGGAGGCGGTGAAGCAACTAGCTGACTAGCCTGTCAGCTGTCTGTTAAGCATTTGCTTATCCGGTTAGTCCTTCACATCCCTGATGGGCAGCCTGGCTGAGGGTAGGGGATAGAGGGGACCAGCTGGCTTGGGGCCAGTGGCAGGGAACACCTCCCCTGGTCTGGAAAATTCTCTCATTCTGGACTGGTCAGGTCCCAACATTGCTGGACCAGGGAGATTCAACCTGTATACTTAAACTCCTTCTTGTCCTTAGTCTTGCTTCGCTCATCAACTTTATGCATTTCATAACTTTGATTTTATGCATATTGCTATCTGTTTCCCTTTCTACATTTGTTATATATTGCTTGTTTATTTCTAACTGTGTGTTGTGAATCAACATTTATTGGCATTTACTGATAAATGTAATACTTCCAACCCTAAAAATATGCTTTAGTCAAACACAGGTTATTGGGCACAATGCAGGGATAACAGAATGAAATTTAGTGGCCTGTGATATATAGGAGGTCACAGTAGTTGAGTTAATGGCCCCTTCTGTCTTTAAAAATCTGTGAAACTGTAATTCACACCTCATCTCTTATCTAATATGTTTTCTAAAGTGTAGTGGGTCACTGGTACAAAAGCCAAAGTGGAAACAAAATCCCAGTCCTTGGAAGCTTGTAGCATTTAGCAGGTGGACGTACTCCCCTTTTCCCCTCCAACTTCTAAAAGAGTTCCAGTGCCCCTTAGAAGCTGGCCTAAGAATGTCATGATCCAGGAGTAATGTGGGGGTGAAATAAAATGTATATGAATGTACATGCAGCTTTCATTTGGAGACAATTATGCTATAATCCAATTGAAACAGGTAGAAGGATCCTGTGTGTGGCATTCAAATGGTTTGAGCAGTACAGCATTCTTTGACCCTCAGAATAGAAGACAGCTTGTAGAATTGGATAAAAGCCATTGTAGTTCAGTATATCTAATTACAAAATACTCTCTATACAGCAGGGGTGGGCAATAATTTTTGACCGGGGGCCACTTCAGAAATTTTTGAAGTGGTCCCAGGCTACCCTGGAAGGGGCAGGGACTGATGCAGAAGGTGTGGGGCCAGGACACTTGTGTGCTTCCCCACCCACAGACCCTGATTGGTCTGGGGGTGGGTGAGCATGCAAAGTCCCTGAGAGAACTGCTAGCTGTTCTGAGCAGCTGGTGGTTCCCTCTAAGCACCTGTGCCCCTGGCAGTGGGAGGAGACTTTGCATGCTTCCCCCTGACCCCAGGCCCTGATTGGCCTGGGGGCAGAGGGAGTGGCAGGGTTTCCTTGGGCCGGATCAACTTGCTTGGTGGACTAGATCTGGCCCGCAGAGGTCTTTTTGCCTACCCTGGTATACAGCCTAATGTATTGTCTGTCTTGGTTTCTGAGACATTGGCAGGTGTTTGAGGGGAAAAAAATAAAGCCCAAAGGAAAATCATGGAATATAGTCTAATCCCAATATACCAGCTCAATGTGGCTTTGGTAGATATTGCTCAATCCCTGACAAAATTGTCACTGAATGTCATTTTTAATAGAGATATTTGTACATTTTAATAGAAGGTTTATAGCCAATTATTAAACTCATAAATTATTGTCAATTTCATAAACATGAATAACTCAACTAATTTTTAAAAGCCGTGTTTATGTGGTCATTCACATCTGTCTTTGTTGACCAAAGGGAAATAAGCTGTTATGATGTCATACCACAATTCTATGTATTTGGTAAATATATTTATTACAAAGGTTTTTAAGCATGAAACAGAATTAAAAAGAAAAAAACTGTACTCTCAGGCTAATTGTTGTTTATTCAGTAATGTCCTAGAGAAGAGAAAAAAACGTGATGCCCAAATCAGACCTGGACCCACTTTTTTTCTTATTTATAGAAGATGTTTCTAAGACTTTATCCAGACAAAAATTTCTCTATATGTGAAAGTTATTGAGAGCTGGAAACACTAACTCATTTTCTGGCTGAAAAATGTATTCCTCATGTTAAGACATGCACACTGTACATACAGATGGTGTTGCTCATAGACTTTGAATTTATTAGGTGAATTAGGGCAGATACTTTATGAACTGAGCACTTATTTTAGAGAAATACCTTTCATGTGGAGCAACTAGCTTGGTCATTTTGTAAGGGACAGAAAAATCAAGGAGAAACAAAAGCCATGCAAGAAGAGAAGGAGAAAGCACAGAGAACATAAGGGACAGGAAAACTAGGTGGAAGGGAAGAAAAGGACATAGATGGGGGTGACCTCAGGCCCCGGCTTGCCTGGATCCAGCCCCTGAGCCTCAGGGCTCCCCTCCAGAATTGGGGAGCCCGTACTGGCATGCCAGCTACCCAGCCCCCCACTCACTGCCCCACTATGGGGCTGGAGAGCACAGCATGTACTAACCTTGGCTTCCCTAGGCTCTGGTGTGCGAGTGGAGTGTGGGAAGTGTCTTTCTCCTCAGTCAGGGGCCACATCAGTGAGGTTTGGTTTTGTTTGTTTGCTTCTGACTTGTGTGTGGCCTTCAGCTGATTTTTTTGAGGGCCAGCGGCCCCGGACCCAAACAGGTTCCTCACCCCTGGCATAGACAGAAGAAGACAACCTCAAGAACGGATATGGCTCTGGTTTGTTGGGTTGTTCCCTTCCCTGCCACCGCATGAAGGGCTAGACCCAAAAGGTGGATGGAAAGAAAAAAGACAGAATAAAAACTAAAGGACGGAAATAGGGATGGCAAAATTTAAATGACATGATGCATGTAGCATTTAAATTATATTTATGTATGTAAGATCTCTTTCTCCATTTCACTGTGTAGTCCCCTGGAGAACACCCAAAATTCTGTCAGAACAAATTCTACTTTCAGATGCACAAGTATGAATAATTAATTATAAGTGACTTGGAAAATGTGAATGAATAGCTCAGTAAATTTGGAGTGGGGAGCAAGGTGATTGCAAAATGTTGATTAGGAAACTTGAGTCAAATTATTGCCTAATACTAGACATAAGTCAGTGGTCTCCAACCTTCTTAAGTGCAAGATCACTTTTTCAATTTAAGTCAATTCAGGATCTGCCTCAACCCAAGTTCCCTTGTCCTACTTCCTTCCCTACCCCTTCTTTGAGGCTCTGCCCCACCACACCCTTTCTCCAAGACCCCACCCTGCACATTCTGAGGAGATGGGGTACAGAGGTGGGGGGAAGGGAACACCCTGACATCAGTGGCCCCACTCTTTTGCCTCCCCCGCCTTGAATAGCATACAAAAGCCCTGGGGGGCAGCAGTGGAGGGAAGGGCAACTGAATGCTCTAGCTCCAAGTCAAATCAGTCAGGATCACCTGTCATAGGCTCCAAGATCTACCAGTAGATTCCGACGTACTGGTTGGTAACCACTGACATAACTAGATTGACAAAGCAGGTATTTAAAAAAATTCGTTGCCACAGTGGCTGAAAAAATTCATTGCCTTACCTCCCATCCCTTTTTCTAGCCCAATTTTTCTTTACAGGACTAAAATGTGTTGTGCAGATGTTTGCCAGAAGCTGGGAATGGGTGATGGGAATAGATCACTTGATTACGTGTTCTGCTCATTCTCTCTGAGGCAACTGGCTTTGGCCACACTTGGAAGATAGGCTACTGGGCTCCATCTTTTAGAGGTGTTAATCTCAATCATTCCATTGTGACAATCTGTCAAGAAATGTGTAGGACAGACCAAATAATTCATCAGAAGTAGAGTAGAAGCAGACCATTAAGCATAAATTATCACAGATCAGCTGTCATTTTGGACAGCCTTTGGTTGTGATATTTATCATTAGGTTTGGCATGATTTATAAAGTATTCTTCTCCCTTCACATTTATGTGAAAAATTCAGTTTTTTTTAGAGAGAAACCCTCCTTTTTAAAGTCTTGGAATTTTGTGCATAATACCACTTGTATCGCTGAGCATTTGATTAATGTATAGAGTTTTACTAAAATATGAGCATGCAGATGTGTAACTTTTAAATAGATGATAGTAATCAGTATTAAAGCCACAGGTCAACATTTTCAGACATAGATTTCTAAAGTTATGCATCTGAGCCCTGATGCATCTGGTCCATAAGGTTGATGGGCATTCATTTTATTCACAGGATATACTGTGCAGAAAACTGTTCTTCAGGGCAGTTTTCCTGAAACTAAGCATTCCACTATTTCTGATGTTCTTCATTTCTGCTGTCCTCAATGGAGATAATGCAGCAAGCCATACTTTGAAGAAAATTCTTCAAATAGGAATACAAAAACTAATGTTGACTGATAGTTTATTTTTCTTTTTAATTTACAGCTTTCTTTTCTTTTCTGTGACATTCATGTTGACACTGTTGTGAGGTTTGAACTGATGAGAGCTGAACAGCAGTAGTAATATGCTTGCTTTCATTTTGCTTATGCTTATTAGGGTGAATAAGGACTATCTATAGGATAAAGTGTCAGGAGAAGTTTGGCAGTATAAGACCATGATGCTCTTGACCACAAATTATTGGTGACATGGATGTGGTTTCTAGTGAAGGTGAATAGTGTTGCTCACGTGGCCATGCTGCTTTTTAATGGTATTGTATAATTCTGATTGAATTAAATAAAGACTCCCACTGACTCCAAAGATAGCTGAATCAGGCATAAATGAAAGTTCCCTGTGTATGGTTAATGGCAATTGCTCTTCTGCTTCTAAAGTCCTTCTTATGGAGAATACCACAGAGCATTATTTTGCCATCCTTTTTGTTGAATGTGTATGTAAGGCTATTAGAAGCCCTGTTTAGCTCTCCTCAGCTTGAAAGGACACAGGTATTACACTGATATAAAAATAAGGGATGTTAAATTGTGGGTAATTGACTAATCAAATAGTTGATGCATTTTGCATCGGCTGTTGCTACACTTTAAAGGCGAAAGTGCCACTGGAGTCTCGGGTCAACTGGGGACTCCCCGCTGACCCTGGGCTCCATGTGGTGCTACTGCTTTGAAATGCTGCGAGTAGCCTGCCTCCGGGCTCCTGCTGCAGTGTTTCAAAGCAGCAGCACTGCACAGAGCCCGTGATCAGCTGGGAACTCCCCAGCTGATCTTGGGAATGCTACTGCTTTGAAACTCCTTGGTGAGCCTGACCCCAAGCTCCTGCAGCATTTCAAAGTGACAGCGCTGCACGGAGTCCCCAGCTGACCCTGGGCTCCATGCGTGCTGTGGCTTTGAAACACTGCCGCGGAAGCCCGGAGTCAGACTCCTTGCGGCATTTCAAAGCGGCAGTGTCGCATGGAACCGGGGGTCAGTGAGGGAGTCCCCAGCTAACCCCGGGCTCCATGTGATGCTGCTGCTTTGAAATGCTGGGAGGAGCCTGATGCCGGGTTCCTGCGGCCACGCCACATGTAGCCCTGGGTCTGGTCCCAGGCTCCACACAGCGCTGCTGCTTTGAAGTAGCCTCTCTTTCCCACCCTTCCCTCCTTGCTTCCTCTTTCTGATAGAGGCAGCAAAGTGTGTGTGTGTGTGTGTGTGGGGCGGGGGGGTGTCTAGTCAACAAGCTTGTCGACTAGTCCTTCACACCCCTAATAAAAATAATAATATAATGGTGAAGGATACTCATGGCCACAAAAGTGACAATATGTGTCTCCCACTAAAGAAAACATGAATGACTTTGTAAAAATGCCAAAACTGGCCATAAATGAAAATAAGACAAGTCACAGATAATTTTATTGTGGTACCAGAAGTCTATTGTGTGGTTGTGAGAGATTTTCAAAGGAACAAATGGGAGAATTAGGCTTAACTGTCCTGTGTGTCTTTGAACACCTCACTTATTACTGTTGTTGGTTTTTATTATTTATATTGTGGTAGCACGTACAGGCTTCAGCCAGGTCAGAGCTCCATTGTGCTAGGCACTGTACATGTAAATAACAGTTTTAGTCTTAACGGTATATAATCTAAAAGACAGGGTGGGAGGTGGATAAAACAAGTTTTAGGAGCGGAAGGTAACAAAAATAGGCTGTATTAGCACAGATTTGCTGTGTGCACAGTTGATTACTGCAACTCATTGGCTATCTTAACCACAACATGCCTAACCGTTATCAGATGACTGTTTTCTATAAGCATAGAGCAGAGGGAAGATAGTTTGACTTCTTAATAGATTATTCTTCAAAATATTGTAGTGCATAACTGCAGACTCAAAAAGGGGGTACACAGTTGTCCTGTGCCATGGGATTTTCTTTGTCAATTATCCATCTCTTTATATGCTACCTTGTTGTAAAAGATTACCTTTTTAATTGAAAGTAGCTATGAATTGTGTTACAGTGGCTTCAGTCCAGCATTACTTGAAAGACTAGTAAATACACCAAATTATTATCGCTAGAAAAAAAAATTTCATTCTTTAAGAAACAGCAGTTCAGAATGACCTGCTCCTGTTATAGCTGATACTAACATTGAGTCCAAAGTATTCACTTTATTTTAAATATTAGAGCAACAAGACTTTAGGAAAAGAAGAAAGCAAGCTGCCAACGTAAATGTAATTAAAATGTAATAAAACTGACTAAAATTGGCTATTTGTTCTTCACTATAATTAAGCATTTGGTAATACAAGAAGATAAATAAAAGTAGTAGGTGAGATTTTGGATAAGGGAGGGCTTGGTGATGATAATTTGTACGTGGAGCCATGTAACACATTCAATATTTCACAGTTTTTATGTGTGTAATTTTGTCTTTTCAAAGTCAGAAAATTTGGAGCATCCTAACATGGTGTGGGAAGTGAAGACAAATCAAATGCCTAATGCAGTCCAGAAACTCCTCTTTGTAGTGGACAAGAGAAATTCAGGGATGAGTGAATCATTGGAGTTACTGAAATGTAATGAGAACCTCCCATCTTCTCCTGGATATGCATCCTCCGATGAGCACATGGAGCTTGGTAAAGAATTTAATAGCATTCTGAAAGTTACATGAAAGGGCCAGTTGTGTAGTTACTCCATATGGGAACTTTCCATTGAAGTTCATGAAAGTTACACACGGGGGGGCACATCTAGACTACGTTTTACTTTCGAAAGAAGATATACAAATTCGGTGGGAATTTGTATATCTTCTTCCGATTGCTTTTTCGAAAAAGCAAGCAGTCTAGACGCGATCCTTTTGGGAAAAAAAAAACTTTTTTTCAAAAGAATCTTCTTCCTCAAAAATTGAGGTTTACAGGTTCTTTTGAAAAAAGGGTTTTTTTTCTGAAAGAACCGCGTCTAGACTGCTTGCTTTTTCGGAAAAAAAAACAAAAACAAAAACCCAAAACAAACCTCTTTAGAAAAAGCGATCGGAAGAAGATATGCAAATTTCCACTGAATTTGCATATCTTCTTTTGAAAGTAAAACGTCGTCTTCACGTGCCCCTGGAGTAACAACAGAATCAGACAGAATTTTTCTCTTTCTAGGGATATACTTACAGTTTTTACTAATGTAGTGCAGGAAATATGCATGACACTATAGTTGATGTATCGTGCCATCTTACAGTACTAAGACACACTGGTTTCCCTGTTTAGCCCATCCCCAGCTCCTGCCTCAATCACATACAAGCAGATTAGGGATGTTAAATGTGTTTATTCAAGTAAATGTGTAATTGCTGAAAAATTCAGCAGTTACACACAGGAGCAAGAGAGTAGGCGGCTCCCTGGGAGCCAGTGCATGTGGAAAGCCGGCTTTTAAGGGGTCCTGCCTGGCCCCCAATGCAGCTATCTCTGATACAGAGGCAAGAGCACAGAGGAAAAGGGGGGACCTGTGTGTAACTCTGCATGTTAACTGATGAGCCCAGGCTCATCAATTAACTGTGTACATAGTTATACTTTCACATCCCTAAAGCAGATGTTGCCAGAAACTTGCTTTCAGAACATTGGGCTGTAAGTTTCTGCTCACAATTCCTGTGAAGTTCTTTTTATAGGTGGAGATGTAGTCATCTCCCAGGGGTATTTCAGCTTCTTTGGACCAAGTCCAAATGCAGATTCTGGCCTAGAGGAACATTTAGTTTTTAGTGGTATCATGTTCAACAAAAGCAGTATATAAATAAAAGATTAATGTGTAATCAATGAAATTCACATATAATATGAAGGTACATAGTAGTTCAGTACAAGAAGTGCAAAAGTGTTATTAATTTACACAGCAGTAGAGTATACTGACTCCAGTAAGAACTTAAATAACAGATGGGAAAGTTTGTTTATATGTAAAATGTGTAGGCTACTGGACATATGTATGTATAACTGCTGCATTCATGGTTTGTGAAATATGTCTTCAGATTAGCTGTGAAAGTATGGGAACCATTGGCAGAAATAGCCATGATGTTTATAGTTTTGTAGAGGCTTTCCTGTTGAAGCAGATGGATTATAGTGCTTGATATTCATTGAACATTTTAATTGGTGTAGTTTAAAGATACACAGTAACTTTATGTATTGATTGATCAGGGTCAGACTGATGCTGGGTCTTTTTGTCTAAATGTTGATCTAATTAAACCTTAAAAATACTGCATTTGCTATCAGAGCCACATTTTGTATGAATGCATTTGTGTTTATAACTTGATCTTTGAAAGGATCTGTTCATTTTAAGTTTTTTATTAAAATTATTGCCTAAGTAAAAATAGGAGTTAAGAGAAGAATTCTATAGTGTCACATCTGCAGCCTTATAGGTAATATAGATGTGATAAAGGAATTTGAGAAGCACAGATAATTGCTGTATAGACTTTTTTTTTAAAGTTACTGGGTCCCTTCTCTTTTTGTTCACCATAGATTTTTTTTTTTTATTCACTATTGTTAAGTATAATTCAGACAGAGAAATAAACATGAATTCTTGTGCACTTGTTTGTAGACGATCTTCCTGAACTACAGGCTGTTCAAATCGATTCTACCCCAACTGCGTTCTACCAGCTTGGTACAGATGTTTCACATCAGGAATATTCAAGGCCTTCATGGAACCAGCATACCTCAAATAACAATTCAGAAAGTACTTATTCTTGTGAGAATGGGGTGAACTGGTTGACAGAACTGGCAAACATAGCCACTAGTCCACAGAGTCCTCTCATGCAGTGTTCTTTTTATAACAGGTACAGGCATTCATTTTGGTGCTTTTAGTTCTAAAACAGGCAATATTGTTTATGATGTTACAAACATTGCCTTTATTCCTCAGAGACATCTCTTTCCCATTGAAGTTCTGGGAATTTCCTATTTTAACTCTGTTCTTGGTCTCTCCATTCCTTCATGGTAACCATATTCTTTTTCCAAAATACAGTATTGGACTCCTGTTAGAGCCTATGGCACCAGTGTCATAACTTGTCTATGTGGGATGAAGTTGAACAGTGCTAGGCAGTCTCACACTGCAAAGAGATCATAGTATACTTGTGCTGCTTTGCCACTATAGGAGAGACTATAGATATAGCTGCACTGCAATCCGGAGGTGTGATTGCAGTATGCATAGACATTCCCAGACTTGCTTGAGTATGTCTACATGTGCTGCAGTTTTACCTCCTACTCACTGTTGACATACTTTGTGTCACAAGCAGGGGAAGCACACCATGAGAGCCACCCAGACTTGTGGCAAAGGGTGTTTAGATTGAATGCTGCTCTACAGGTTTAGTTGAAGTCTGTAGTGTTGGCCTGTTTCTTCTGGCTCTCTGGCTTACACAACCCCGGTCCTTCCACATGTGACTTTAGCAGCAGAAGAACTGTGGCAGCATGTTGTATTTTTAGGGTAACTTTTCCTCATTTGGATGAGGAATGATCTTGTCATTTTTTAAAAACTTTCTGCATTGTTGTCATTGTGATTGCCATGAATTCCTGATTGTATTAGAAATTGGTTGGGATGCTAAGGAAAGATAGAGAACAAAGTCATAATTACAGAAGAAAACATGAAAATAATTGTGAGTTGAAAGCATGAAGACTTTTATGGGGTATGTTCGATGAAGTGACTTACAGAGCACAGATTGCCTAGTGACTGCATATATAGAAGCTTTGGAACCCAAGTTAAATCAATAAACATGGGTATGAAATTGCTCCTACAGAATGTGCTAAATGTTTGCCTCTTTTGGGTGGTATAGTTAAATGACAAATTCAATTGTGTGCAAGGAAAGTTGTGTGTTTGTATGGGTCTGTCTGTAAAATGTGAACACAGGCAAGCTGTTGTTTCTGCACAAAATTTAATTGTAGACAGAGTATTCTCTTTTGGATTTAAATTCATATATGAAAAATAATTGTAAAATAAAATTTATTTAGAGTAATAGTAGCATAATTTTGTGATGCCAGAATCTCAAGTTTTATTTTAATAAAAATAATTTTTATTGTAGATCATCTCCTGTTCATATAATAGCAACAAGCAAAAGTTTACATTCCTATGCACGTCCTCCACCAGGATCCTCAAAGAGTGATCCCAGCTTCTCTAAGCATCACTTAGATGAAACACCAGTGAGACATGAAAGGGTGAGTTGTCCTGAAATGCTTGTTAAATTATGTGAAGAATCAGGATAGACGGACAAAAGTTTTCAGAAACTAAAGAAAGTACAAGAATGAAAATGTATACATTCCTAAAGTCATTCCTACTGTAAGCTGGATTTGCCATTATTATATTTTTAGTATGAGCTTGGTGACTATACACAACACAAAGATAAGTCTGTTACACAAAGAGATGGCATTCTAAAAGATATACAGAGTAGGTGTACGAGGGAATGCAGAGGAGGAAATACGTTTTTGCTATTTAATTATTGTATTTTTAACCTACATGTGTTGGCTTTGTGAATGAAGTGATGATGTCCCAGACATTTAAAAATATGATCAAAGAGTCAGCCTCAATCTCATGCTCTCCACTGCCATGTGTATTTCTTGGCTCTCATTCCTGTCTGTTGGTCTTTGGGTCTGAACCTGTTCCTACTAAATTCACTGACAAAACTCTCATCAACTTTAGTGGAACAGTATGAGGCCCTGCGGGTTGACAACACATTTAGCCACATTGTGGGATGAATGGATATGTTGGGTATTGCAGAAGCATTCCTTGTAGCTGACTGAGGCATCGAGCTGCAGGGTTTTGAAAAAAATGATGTGTAGACCTTAGCCAGAAAAATGGTGGCTCTGGTTCCTCAAATGATGAGCATAAAATTGAGGTTCAGATTTGCTCCTCTTGCCTTGAGCTATTGTATCCCTATTTGCAGGGAGTCCTCATTTTATAGTTCTCAGCTTAAAGTCAGTATGTAAAATTAAGCACATGCATAAATATTTTCAGGATATTTGTTAAATCATTTATATGCTTTTGTTTTCTGAATAGACAAGTAGTGAATCAGAGTCTGGCATTTTCTGCATGTCGTCGCTGTCGGATGATGATGATCTAGGGTGGTGTCACTCTTGGCCCTCAACTGTTTGGCACGGTTTTTTAAAAGGTAAAATAGCATTCAATGTAGGAGCCTTTTTTTGTAACAGGTTCTTCTTTTGAAAAAAACTTAGTGATCTTTTCTTTTCATATCTCAGGCACACGTTTATGCTTTCACAAAGGATACAACAAAGAATGGCAGGATGTTGAAGATTTTGTTAGATCTAAAGGTTGTGAAAATGAGGACAATCTCCTAATGGGTACTTGCAAGGTAGTCCTTTAATGCTACTGAATCCTTTGCAGTAACTATAGCATAGTGTTTATGTTGTGTGTAACATTATCCACATCTTGTTGTTTCAAGAGGCTTCTCTTTTGAGTTAGATGCAGCTGTGTATTCTTCTTTAAGTGTCTGTGTGCCCAACGCATCAGAAATGGAGATATTGCTAGCAGTATCCATAGAAGTAGGGTTCTCATAATCCCTCCCCTTGGCTGTATGAGGCAGTGCTGCCAAGACTCCCCTCGGTTCCTTCTTATCATCTGTGACTGGAGTCATTTCCCAACTGCTCTATTTCTTAGTGACTTTTTCTAGTTTGTATATAGCTAATTAGATTCCTTAGTATAGTGTTAGTTTTCTTGTTAGCTTTAGTTGAATTATTCCCTGGGGAGTGCCATCATCATGGTTTAAACATTCTTCAGATGGTGAGGGATGTTCATCTAAACTAGCACGTGTTCAACCACCTGCTTCAGCACTGTAGCCTTCATTGGATTGGAGGTTGCCTTTAGGTTCTGAGAGTGCTGTCTGGACCTGGAACAGTCTCAAGTAGTCCCTAAAGACAAGTATCCTCCACATCACCTTTGCTGTGTGGGGTATTCAGACAATCCACCTGTGATGGGTTGCCTGCTCCCTTGGGACTGTTGCCTGATGTATTGAGACACCACTGAGCCTGCCTGCCTTGTTTGGGCAGCCTGCAATCTTGTCTTGCTGAGCTTGGCTCTCCAGCCTGCCCCAGCACAGACACATGGAAGGGCCATGCCCCTCCGTGTGTAGTACAGACAGATACACAGCTCTTCCAGGAGTTGAACCCCAGATAAATCTGTCTGACTCTGTATGGCAGGGGTGGGAAATAATTTTTGATTGGGGGGGGGGCAACTCCAAGAATTTGGAAAGTGGTAGAAGGCCGCACTCTTCCATGATATTAATGGAAGAGGTGCGGGGGTCTGGGATGGAGGTTGAATGCAGAAGGGAGTTTGGGGTAAGGGAGAGAGTTTGGGTGAAGGAGCCAGTTGTGACATGGGGCACTGGACTGGGGTGTAGGGGATTGGATTATGACATGGTGCAGGAGGGGGTGCAGGGATTTTTGGGTTGTGAGCTAGGGCAGGAGGGGACTGATGGGGGGCAGATCTGGGAGGGGATATGGGTGCAGGAGAGGGACAGAGGATTTGGGTATGTGGTGTAAGGGACAGAGGGTTGGGGAAGGGACAGACTGGGGTGCCAGAGGCAGGGTCTGGCCAAGAGACTTAGCAGCCCGCAGCCTGTTCCTGGCCAGAAACCGGCCAGTGGGATTGTGCTGGGGGCGGGAGCAGCTCCTAAAGCTTTCCCTCCTCCCCTCCTTACTCACATTTTTTAAAGAAAAACAGCCTTGCAGCCATGTTTGTGAGCAGCGTGTGGGTGGGGCGAGGCAAGCGGGAAGCCTGCCTGGCGCTCCCCGCAGCATCCCCAGGCCGGATCTGGTGGCTTGGCAGGCCGAATGCAGCCCACGGGCCATATTTTGCTAAGGCCTGCTGTATGGAATTCCATACAGAGTAAGCTCATGAAAATTTGCCCTCTTTCTCAGTGTAAAGAGATATATGCAGAGACTGCTGCCCTCCCCCATCCCCCGACAACAATTATTTTGGATTTATTAATAAACAAAAGTGATTTTATTAAGTATAAAAGGTAGGATTTAAGCGGTCATGAGAGAGCACACAGAACAAAGTAGGTTACTAGGCAAAATGAAACAGAACATGCAAACTAAGCTTAATATACTGAGAGAATTGGTTACACATTAGCTCTCACTCTAGATGTGGTTCTAATAATTTCTGCACAGATCCTTCCAGTCTAGATCCAAGTCTTTCTCATGGTTCATCTTTAGATGTTTCTAACATTCATTTTGGGTGGGATCCCAGGGGAGAACTGACAATAGGATTACCTCACTCCCCATGGCTATGTGCCAGATCCGGCTTCTCAAGAAGCACGCCTACTGTTGTCAGGAGGGGAGGAGCAGTGTGTGCTTCCTGAGAAGCCGGATCTGGTGCGCAGCCACAGGACTTCCCTCCCACACTGCAGGAAGGAAGGCAGGCAGCACAGGGAAGAAAGAAAAGACAAGAAAGCGCGCACGCCTCCCCTGCCCACAACACCACATGCACTTTCTTCTCTTCTTTTCTCTTCTCTTCTCTTCTCTTCTCTTCCTTCCCCGTGGTCTGGGGAGTCAGGGAGGGTGTTAAGATGGCGGCGCAGGATCCGGAGTGGCTTTGTCCATTGCTTCCCAGAGATCCTCATCCATGGAGACCCCCAGGTACCCCTTCCCAGGCTCCCACCAACACCCTGCCCTCTGGACAGACATCATCCAGCACCCTGCCCCTGCCTCCTGGCCAGACACCTACCCCCAGCTTGCTCCTGTAACCTGTTTTCCTGGCTTATGTGTAACCAATTCTTTCAGTATATTAAGCTTAGTTTGCATATTCTGTTTCATTCTGCACTCCCATCCATATCCCACTCACTGGTAGCCCTGTCCTGCACACTGAATCCCTCATTTTTGGTCCCACCTCAGAGTGTAGAGGGGCCCACAAAATCCAATAACCCTGGAACCCAGAAGAGTTAATCTGGCCTGAAGCCTTGAACCTCAGACCTACCTACCCTCCTTCCCCTCCCATGGGGCTGGAGTGCTAGGGGAGTGAGGGGTTTCAGTTGGGGCCACATCAGTGAGGCTTGGGGGGTTTTGGAGGGGTTGTTTTTTTGCATCTCACTCCCTGACTGATTTTTCTATGGGTAAGTGGCCCCTGACCCAAAACAGGTTCCCCACACTTTCCATAAATAAAGACAATGCTGAAATGTTTTGTGTTGCACATAATATTTTATTTAAAAATGAAGTCTGGCCAACAAGCCCCCAATTGGGACTAAACCTGCATCTGGCCACAGCATCATAACACTTTTGCACCCCCTCCACACTCCAACCCTGAGCCCATCATACACGTGAACCCCCTGCCCTGAGCCCCTCACATCCCCAAACTCTTGCACGCCCCACATCCTCAGTCTTGTGCCACAATAGGTATTCCTCTCGTGATCTTTCCCCGTCACCCATTTCCAGACAAAGGCTGCATCCACTCAAAGAAAAAGAAACTGGAACTTACTGTAACAATATTTCCCTAGATGTGATGCAGACGTGTGTTCCATGACCCACCCTTCACCCGCTTGCATTGGAGTCCAGTTTCAGGTCAAGATGGGACCATCTCATACATTCAGGACAGGAGCTATCACTAGGAGGCATAAATATAGACCCCTTCCCCCCCATGACTGCTGCTAGGCAAAATTCTCTAGCTCTAGTGTACTGCACATGCACACACTGAAGTTGAGTACACGTCTGTGTCACATCTCAAAGTACCACAGTTACAGTAGGAAACCACTTTTTGTGAAGCAGGGTTGGCAGCCTATGACTCCCAAGCTAAATATGGCTCTTTTGCAAATCAAGCTCAGCACCTCCATTGGTCCCCCCACAGCAGGGACCCCACATTGGTGCTCCAGCCTCGCAGCCCCCTGCAAGATTGGCGCACCAGCACCGGTTTCCTGTATGGGTGGGGGGAAGCCCCGACTACAATTGGCCCAGTGTGCTGCAACTTCCTTTCCCCCTTTCCTGGTTGGGGGAACAGCATTGGACAGATGCACTGCGAGGAACTTTCCCTGCTGCTCCCATTGGCTGTAATCCAGCCAGTGGGAGGCCATGCCTAGGACACAGTGCTGGGAGTGGTGTGGGGCGCAAAAGCAAGTAAATGCCCCTCCTCCTCCTCATGCCCAGACCCTACACCCTCACCCCCTCCACCAAGATCCTGCACCCCTAATCTGCTTCTGCCCGCTCCCCTGGTTAAACAACTGCACCCTCCCCTGCTCCTGCACCCTGCCCCGGCCAGATACTCTACCCCCCCACCTGCTCTTGCACCCTCCCTCTTGGCCAGACACCCTACTCCCAGCCTGTTCCTGCACCCTACCCCCCAGTCCAGACCTCACTCTCTCCTGCACCCCACTTCCCTATCCCACTGACTGGCAGCCCTGTCCTGCACACTTAACCCCTCATCATGGCCCCACCCTAGAGCCGGGAGGGGGGGCACAAAATCCACTAAACCTGGAACCCCAGAAGAGTTAATCTGGCCTGAGGTCTTGAACCTCAGTCCTTAAATGATTTTTCTGTGGGTCCATGGCCCCTGACCCAAAAAAGGTTCTCCACCCCTGCCATAAATAATAATGTTGAAACCTTTTCTGTTGGACATAATATTTTATTTTATTTAAAATGAAGCCTGGCCAGCAAGGCCCCAATCGGGGCCCAGCCCCCATCTGGCCTCAGCGTCCTGTCCCCAACCTTGATCCTGGGGCAGACCCCATGGTCCAGCCCCCCCATCTGGCTTCATAGGGCAGACCCCATGGCCCTCTCCCCTTCCCTCCCCCCCCCCCCCCGGCTGTGGCATGGGTAGGAGAGGAGGCCACTAGCCGGTTGTGGTGATCCTGGCCTGTCCCCTCGTCCAGCCACTTCTGCCAGGGTATAGCAGCTCAGCCCTAACCAGGTAAGGTAATCTGGCACCAGGGCTCCCCTCCGCCACATACTCTATTTCCCACCCCCAGCTCCCTGCTCTGCCTCCTGCACCTCCCACACATCCCAGCCTCCTACTCTGAGCCCCTCATACAGCCCAACCCTGACTCCTGCACCCCCAGCAGCAGCAGAAGTCCCATGAAATAAAGTGGGAGCACAATGTTTCATTGATGCTATTATTAATCATTATGTCAATTATCAATAATAGTAAGTTGTATGTTTTCAGTCATGCAAATGGGCATTCTTATACTGGCTCTTTGTTGACTTTTGTTCTGAATTTTGTTGTAGTTTGGCTCTTTTTTTTTTAAAAGGTTGCCAGCCCCTGTTGTAAAGGATGCATATTGAATCTGTTCCATGCGCATCGCTATAGTGCAGGAGTGGGGAATGCTTTTTGGATTGGGGGGGGGGCGACTGATGCACAGAAAAATCAGGGAGAAGATTTTGTGGGGTCCCCGTAGGCTCTGTGGTGGGGCCAAAAATGAGGGGTTAAGAGGCTGGGATGGGAGCGAGGTGGGGGCACAGGTTCTGTGCAGGAGCAGGATGGGGATGCGGGTTCTGGGCAGGAGGTCAGGTGCAGAATAGGGTTGTGAAATGTTAACCAGTAAGCATCACCCTTAACGGGCAATGCTTACTGGTTCCAGTTAACCAGTGGCGGCTGGTGTGGCTTCTTGTCTGCCACTGGCAGAGGGCTGCTCCAGCCCCATGAGGCCCACCATGGAAAGGAGTCCTCCAGCCCGGCCAGCGCAGCCACTCTCCGCAGTGGGCCCTGGCGTGCCGCAGGCAGGGGCTGCTCTGACTGGGCTGAAGCAGCCCCTGCCTGCAGCATGTGGGTAACTCCAGCCCAGCTGAGCTGCAGTGACCCCGTGTCTCCCCCCACCCCCAAAGCACCCCTTTAATCGATTAACTGGTTAAACGGGATTTTACATCCCTAGTGCAGAAGTGGGGTGGGGACCGGAGTGGGAAGGGAGGCTAGGGGATTGGCATCAGTGTTCCCTCTAAGCTGTGCCGCAGCAGAGCTTCACAGGTGATTTATCAGCTCCACCCAGTCAGAGGCTCAGGGCTCCGTGCACAAGCTGGGCAGGGCTGATTAATCACGCAGTTTAGAAGGAACACTGGTTGGCGTGCAGGGTCTGGGTAGGAGGAGAGTTCAGGGGTTGGCAGGGGATGAAGGCGCCTGTCTGGTACAGCTCCCAGGGGTGCACAGGTTGCTCTGGGGTGCTTTGCACTGGCAGGCACCTGGAGTTCCAGCCAGTGGGAATGATGGGGGTGGCGTCTGCAAGCCAGTGCTTCCTTGCACTGCCATTCCTGGTGCAGAGCCTCTTCCTCACTTCTGCCAAGAAGAGCCCATGGGCCAGATGTGGCCAGCAGCTTGCCTTTATCCAACCAGCGAGGCTCAAGGGCACCACTCACCCCCTGCAACAGGGAGCGGGTACTCCAGCCACACCAAAAAGAAGAGAGCGCTGAGCTTCATGGGCCAAATCAAGGCAAGCCACCGGCTATATCTAGCCCATGGGTCGGAGGTGCCCCATCCCTGCTATAGTGTCTGAGCAACTGAACATAAAACAACTGAACAGAATAGCTATAGATGTATTTTGTCGCACTCTCTTCTTAGCTTGTGGGGGAGTCTTTTAACCCTTTGAATGCTGGTATTTTTCAGTGTGCCAGAAAAAGATGATTATATGTTTGCAGTATCCACAATGTTAAATTTTTCGGCACGATCTGAAGCATATATGTGTTTCCAGGGCTATGGTTCTGATGGTTTGAAGTTGATATCTCATGAAGAAAGTATTTCATTTGGAGAATCAGTATTGAAGTTGACATTTGATCCTGGTACAGTAGAAGATGGCTTGCTTACTGTGGAGTGCAGATTGGATCATCCATTTTATGTTAAAAATAAAGGTAGGAAAATACTGTGTGTGTAAAGCAAAACTCTCAGGAGTTAAGTAATAAATTCTTCTAAGAAAGTATCTGTAAATCTCATAATCATCTCCCCCAGTTGTTGAAAGCAGCATTCCCCAGTCAGATGACTCTAAATCTGCTTGAAGGAAACGATGGAATTTGAACAATAAAATTGGTACAGATGTTGTATGTGTTGTTTTTTGAAAGTTTTGGCAAATCTTAGTACAGGAGGCCCCCGACTTGTGACCACCCGAGTTCTGACCCCCCGCACTTACAAAAATGGTTGTAAGTGCGGAACGGGCTGAAAACCCCTGGAACCAATTGCGTCGCAAGTCAGGGGCATCCTGTATATATTTTAGAAATGTGTGTCTGTCTGTCCATCTGTGAATCTGTTTGTTCAAGAACTCCTCCTAAATGATAAGAGAAAGGACCACCAAATTTGGTATGCAGCTTCCTCTTATCATAATTTAAAGCAAGGTCAGGGCTTGCTTGTGCCAGGACAATGGATGCACTTGGCATATGAATATTTCTCATAAATTGGAAAGGGAGGGGTCTAGCAGAATGGAGTTATATTGCAGAATGGTCACAGAGGGTAGAAAGGGGCCAGAGATGGGGATCGGTACAGCTATAATCCCATTGGGCTGGCACGGGTGGAGAAGGGGACAGCTATCTACTACATATTTCAGAGAGTTTGTCTGTCTGTCCCCCAGCCGCAGAACATTCATCCCTCTCCCAGCTGTGGCTACTAGAGCAGCCATGGACAAGTACTTCTCACCTGGCACCGAACTGCTGCGGTGAGAGAGGGCTGGAGTTGTCCTCTCTCCCGGTACAACCTGCACATTGAATCCCTCATCCCCCTGACGCATCCCAGAACAATGATTTAAATGAAGAAAAACAAAACTTACTTAAGGACCCATGCCGAGTAAATCTTCTAGTATGATATATAGCACAGAAAAGACGAGAGAGAGAGAGAGCAAATAAGAGAGACTTGAGGTTGATACCACCGTTACTTGGTTTAGTTTTCTGATCTTTTTTTGTTACAATAAAAAACTGATAAATGAGGTAAAATGAACTATACTATAGCACTAATTAGACATGCAAAAGTTTCTGATTCTGCTTTTGAGGGGAAAAAGGTAAATAAAAACTTTATCTAAACTATTATTTCAAATTTAGTGTTGTGGAAACCCAGTTTTTTCTAACTTAATCCTTTACCATTCCAGGTTGGTCTTCTTTCTATCCAAGCTTGACTGTGGTTCAGCATGGCATTCCATGCTGTGAAATGCAAATAGGAGATATGTGTCTACCTCCAGGACATCCTGATGCTATTAACTTTGATGATTCAGGTGTTTTTGATACATTTAAAAGGTAACCTCTGGATAAAATGGCTTCATTGCTTTTCTTTGACAGTTTTATGCAGAAGAAAAGTTCCATTACTCTTGTGGGCATGTAAATCTACCAGTATGTGAAAGATGTGCTCCAAGAAGGGAGAGGAATTATTTATAATGGTACAAGAAGGGATAAATAGGAGAGTAAAACTTCAAGCTAAATATCAGAAAAACTTTCTGATGGTGAAATCTGTTGGACAATGGAATGGTCTCACAAATAAAGTGGCGGTAGCCCCATTGCTTAGGACATTTCAAACATAACTAGAAAAAGCAGTAGGAAATATATTGTACGGAACAGTCTCACACTGGATAGAGAAGTCGTCTGGTCTGGAGTGAATAATCTAATATTTGCCACTACAGTATGATAGTGTTTTGGTAATACTGACTTTTTCATACTTTGTAAACTCTCTAGCTGATTTGGATGCTATCTTTAGCCTCATTACCCCACAGCTTCCCCTCGAGCAGCAGATTATGGTACAGTGGTCACTTGGAACTTTCAGTTTCTGTTGGAAATATTCAAGAGTTTCCTGTTTTATTTTGTTTACAGTAGGAAGATAAGTTTGAGGCCATGCTGGATTGAAGGGCAGCCATCCACCCAGCCTATGTTGATTGATCATGTGTACTATAGACATGATAAATAGACTGCTGAGTGCTCTCCTGTCGAATCTGGTACTCCACCAGAACAAGAAGAGTAATCAGAGTTGATGGGAGAGCTTCATCTGTCGATTTATTGTGGTAAACAGTAGAAATGTTAAATTTTGTTTAATCAACTACTCGACTAGTCGATTGATTTTCCGTCGACTAGTTGATTAGTTGATAAGCGGGAGAGCTGCAGCGGGATTAGCTCCAGGCCCTGGGAGCTGACTCCGCTTCGTCTCTGCCTTTTAAATGTATGAAGAACAGGCAGGTCTCCCCACTGTGCACCAGTCTTAAATGTAAAAAGGCTGGAGCGCAGCAGGGGACAGGCTTGGAGCACAGCAGGGGACCAGGCTGGAGCGCAGCAGAGGACCTGGCACAAGCGGGGAATCAGCTATCCCGGCTAGGTCCCCCCCGCTCCGCTTCTGATTTTTAAATGTATTAAGAGCTGGCAGATTCTTAATACATTTAATAAGCAGAGGTGCAGTGTCTGGGACTGGGCACGAGCCGGGAGTCAGCTGATTCCCAGTTTGCGCCTGCTCCCCGTGGAGATAGTGCTGGGGGAACTGGCTTTTAAGCCGGCTCCTCCCAACACCAGCTCGTGCTCCCCACCCTCCTGTTTGACTATTGGACATCCTGAAATGTCTATTGGACTAAAACTACTCCTGAAAGAGCATCAGGATTGTTGGGGATGAAGGAAAAATAAAATACTGCCTGTCTTCTCCTGTCTGGGCACTTATCAGGCCCTAACTAGTTCTTTGGACAAAAGTAAAGAGATCATGAGGCAACAGCTGCTGGCAGCAGGGCAGAGAAAGTTAAAAACCAGACATTCCAGCCCTGCTGGAGGAGGGGTGCTGGAGAAGGAATGGGACTATGGGGAGACAGACAGCTCCTTTCCACATTTCTCTGTCCCTTTTGAGCTGGCAAGTTAGGTGTCAGCAGCTTACTGTACCCTCTTCCCCTTGTGCAGTTCTTTACTTTTCCATGCAGATTTTGGACAGTGACCATGCCCCATCACAGAGCACTGAAGGGGGAGATGGAAAACACCTCTGTAGACTAGCGAATCTCAAGATATCTGTCTGATACTATTTCAATCTTCTGTTAAAAAAACAGCATTTCCAGCCTGTATCTCTGCCAGGAAGTACAGGCAGGTGATGGAAACGCCCATCTCAATTTTAAAAATAAAGCAGTTGGATTTTATGGATTATGCATGTTTTTAAGTCAGTTTTGTAGTACAAGTTGGCCTTTTAGAGCAGGGGCGGGCAAGATCTGGCCTGTGGGCCAGATCCAGCATGCCTGCCCCTACAGCATGGAATAGGGCTGCTCAAAGCAGCTAGCTGCTCCCTGTGCCTTTCTGTGCTGCAAGGGGAGAGGGGAGGCTTTGTGCGCTACCGCTGCCCTCAGCCAGTTCTCTCAGCGCTGTCCAGTGGGAGCTGAGAGATTTTTCCAGAGGTGGGGTCAGTGCAGCACAATTTCTCAGCTCCCATTGGTAAGCACCTCCCAGGTAGAGCCTGCCTCTGGGACCCCACCCCTTCCTGCACTCAATTCCCTCCCAGGTCCTGCACCCTATCCTATGCCCCTCTCCCAGGTCAGAAACCGAGTACCAGCTCCTGCCTACCCCTACCCCCTGTGCTGCTGCCTCTGATACAGTGGCAGCAATGGTGTGTGTGTGGGGGGGGGGGGAGAGAACAGGCGGATCCTTGGGAGCCAGTCCATGCAGGGAGCTGGCTTAGATGCCAGCCCCCCCATGCATACTGTCTCCTACCTGCCGCCCCCCCACCACGCTGCTGTGTCTGATACTGAAGCAGGAGCATGGTGAGAGGTATCCTGTGTGTAACCATGAAAGTTAACCAGTGAGCCCAGGATCATTGGTTAAGCATGTACATGTTTACACTTTCACATCCCTAGTCACACCCTCCCCCCTTCACCAAGCTCTCAAACCCCACAACCTCTCCGGCATCCCACTCCCCTACCCTAGCTCCCTTTTGCACCTAACTTCTGTCTCAGACCCTATAATCCCCTCCATATAAAAGTGTGGCCCTTGACCACTTACCAAAATCTTGGAGTGGCCCCCATCAAAAATTATTGTCCACCCTTATTTTCGAGTGATAATTGAATGGCACATCTTTTTTTAAGGTCATAAGGTATTGTAGCCATTTATATTTTCTCCAGCTATGATCAACTAAGTATTTGAAGTAGTGTAAGCAGTTAAGAGTATCATAAAACATGGTGGAATTATGCAGTGTTGTAGCCATGTTGGTCTGCAGATTTTAGAGAGAAAAGTGGATGAGGTAATATCTTTTATTGGGCCAATTTCTATTAGTTAGAGAATCAAGCTTGCTCAGAGCTCTTCATGTCTGTGTAACCAGCTGAGAGTGTCACTGCTAAATACAGAGTGGAACAGATTGATTAGCCTCAGTAGTTAATACCCTAAATGGTCCAATATGAACTATGGGGGTGAAAGCAGGCCATCACCACTCTTGAATTAACCTGCACAGGATAATGAAAAAAGAGACACACCACATCATCTGTGGGTGAACGCTTTTCATAGAATCGTAGGGTTGGAAGAGACCTTAGGAGGCCATCGAGTCCAACCCCCTGCCCAAAACAAAGTAAACATTTTATACCTGGTCTCTCAGCCCTCATCTTCAAAGGAAACCCACATAATGCTTTTAAAAAGACAAGACTTAGAATTTAAATTCATAATTTTGCTAGACAGTAACAATCATGGACTGAACAGGGGCACTGAATTTATGGCTTAGTATACTAGTCTATAACTAACAACTTTCCTGATCTGCTTCCTTCCCACTCCTTCCTTTCCTCCCAGTGACTGAGGGGTGTTAAGGAGACATTTCACCTCAAATGGTCACTTGAAATATGTTAACTACTTACGCTAAACAATCTTTTCCACCATGTTTGTAAGCTCTGCTCAGGGCATCTCTACACTTGCACTTGGTCAACAAAACTTTTGTTCACAGATGCTTCAACCCCTTGCCTCTGTTGAAGGACAAAGTTTTACCACAACAAGTGAAAGTGTGAATACGGCTTTGTCTGCAGGAGCACTCTTTTGCCAAGAAAGCAAAACCCCTCATAGAGGGTGGAATTATTTTCACATATACTGACTTTTAGTGACAAGGTGATGTCCACACAGCCTTTTTGCTAAAAGCCACGCAGTGTAGACATCCTTTAACAGAAGTTGGTCCAATAAAAGATACTACCGCATCTCTCATGGTGGAATTCTCACACTTCTGCCACTAGGGGGTGGAAAATTATCATCTCTGAATGTAATGATGTACTGTATCATCTTAATTAAATCATGCATTATAACTGTTAATTTTTCAATGCAAGTTGATATGTAAGTACAAAAGTATTGTATATCAGTGCCTAAGGGAGTTGTTCATGAAGACATTGTTTATATGTTAGTTTTTGTGAGTACAGTAGTGTGTTTTTATATTTGCTGTTAATATAAAAATTATAAATGAACTACAAAGCTTTTTCATGGGGTTTTATGGAGATGTTCTGCTTTTCATAGTATTAAACATTATACTGAAGCATATTGTGTATAATAAAAGTATAATTGAGTAATATGTTTATGTAGACTTTAGTCTTGCTTTCAGTGTAATTTTCAACACAACCTTAACTATGAAGCTTAACTACTGACTCTTCCATAATAAAACACACACACACACACACACACACACACACACTATATTAAAGCTTCAGATAAATACTGATGGGCTTAGTTAGGGTCTCTAATTCAAGGGGGAAAAGTAATGTTACTCAGATTTTGTCCACAAACCAAACACCATTCACAATAGATTATATAGAAGAGATGTTAAAAATATATTTAACTATCTTTTCTGGGTTCCACAACCTCCTCAGCTTAGTTCTTACTCATTGGGATTTGAGTAAGACACATGTACACTAGTGATGTATGAATCTAAGCTGTCATTTAAAAACAGTTGTTTCTAGATGACATGGTTGTAAAAAAAAATCTTGAAAAGGTAATCTATTGCTGTGATTTTTGCCCAAGTCTGCTGACAGAAAGGAAGTGGATTGGCCCCATACACACTGCCAGGGCAGATCAGGCCTTTTATTGTGTGGATGAGGTTTGGTGTTTTTTTGGTTTGTGCAGGATTGGCTCCCACTGGTGGAGCTCCTATGCCCTCTGGCCTTCCCTTTTCCTCTCTGAGCCCTGAGTCACTTAAAGATGAGGAAGTGGTTATACTCTCCCAAGTTCTGCTCACTCCGGGTTCTCAAATGAGCTGTCACTGGGAGCAGTGATATATCAGGCCTTGAATTCAATTACCTGCCTTGAGCTTAAACAGAAACAAAATCAGAAGGTGGATTAGGGTCCAAAGTAGAAGTAAAAAAAGGATGTTTCAAAAGAAGGTGAAATGAGACCAGAACTACAAGGGGAGAGTCAGTAGTAAACAAGAGCAGATGTAGGACAGTTACATCCCATCACCATACTGTTGCGCATCTACCAAAGTTGTTGACTGATCCCCATACCAAACCCAGACTAAGCACATCATAGTAGGATGTATGTACGTTTTGGGTGAAGAACAAGAACACTTGCAAGTTAATAGAAATGAACAGCGGAACAATTAATTAGGGATTGTTGAGAAATAAACAGATTTTAAAGTATGAGCTGTAAATTTCATTCTAATTCATTCACTTTCTAATCAAGTGATGTATATTTTCATTCTAGTTATGATTTTACACCAATGGATTCTTCTGCAGTTTATGTACTAAGCAGCATGGCCCGTCAGCGTCGTGCTTCTTTATCTTATGGAGGATTGGGCAGTCAAGACTTCGAGAGATCAGAATGCAGTAAAAACTGTATGTCTGATAGATCATCACAGCTCTCCTCCAGCTCTTTGTGTAGTAAAGCTGGCAAAAGCCACAGCTCAGGGACTGCAAGTACTATGAGTGCCACTTCTCCTAACAAATGCAAGAGACCAATGAATGCCTTCATGCTTTTTGCCAAAAAATACAGAGTTGAATATACTCAGATGTATCCAGGGAAAGATAACAGGTAACAGTACTCAACTTCTTAGTTTTGACCATATAATTGATCTAGCAAAGTTTGCAAGTCCAATTTTTAAACTTATAGAAGATTAAGTTTTGCAAATGAAATAAAATGTGTATGTTCTAAGAACCAAATTGAAAGCTGCTCACATAAAGCGAAACTTAAGCAGAGGCTTCAGAACTTAGTGAATTTGACAGCCAGTGTCAGGGCAGAAACTGGTTTAATGTCTATTTACTCTTATTGTAGCTTTATGTAGACTTTATCCTGCCCTCAGAAGCATTTGAGCAATGTTTGTGTGTGTGTAGTGCCTATAGACTCAATGATTGTCTTTGTACATTTTGGTAAGATTTGTTCAGGGTTAAAAATAGCACGCTATCCTCTCTGTGTTACGGAACGAAAAAGGGATTTTTATACCTTGCCCCCAGTCGCTGTGTTTTGACACAAGATTGTAAGCTCTTTGGGGCAAGGAATGTGTATGTTTTTTGCCTCTGACTTTACATCACATAGAAAAGTGATCCTTGATTAGGGTATGTAAGTGTTGTAATCCAAACAATAATGTTTTAAATGTTGCTATGCCATTCTTTTGCTTGCACTACAAAGCTTGAAAAATCCAGTTACCTAATCACCAGTAGTGAGTAATAGGTAGCGATCCCTGGCAAGAAGTGTTAAATGGGTCTAGGTTTCGGTATCTGTGCATACATTTTATATGTAATACACACACACGGGATGTTAAATTTAGATTAATTAACTAATCGACTAGTCAATGGGACGACTATAAGGGCGTCTCCACTTTTGAACTGTACAAGAGTCCCATTAGGGCTCTTGTACATTTCAAGGCTGAGGTGCTGCAGGGAGAGTCCGCAGGGAGAGTACTTTTGAACTGTACAAGAGTCCCATTAGGGCTCTTGTACATTTCAAGGCTGAGGCGCCAGTGGGAGAGTCCGTGCTGACCCGGCAGTCCCTGCTGTGCCTCAGTCTTTGAAATGTACAAGAGCCCTAATGGGGCTCTTACACATTTCAAAAGCAGAATCGCAGCAGAAGCGGAGACTGCTTCAGTCCCTGCTCGCGCCGTTTCTGCTGTGCCTCTGCCTCCCTTGGCACCCATGGAGATGGTGCTGGGGGGAACCAGCTGATAGAGGCAGCAATCGGGAGGGTGGGGGGGGAAGTGACTAGTTGACTCGTCTCTTACAAACACACACACACACACACACACACACACACAAACAATGTATGTATGCAGTTTATATGTAATAAATGTTTTGACAAAGATGTATATTACATATTGTAACCCACACACCTAGTGTGATTCACTGTCCCATGCAGTGACACTTAGACCACTTACAGCAACAGATAAGAACAAGAGACCTCTACAGCCTGGGCTGACAGGCAGCTAGCTTTTAGCTCAAAGGGTAGAGGCTCCTACATTAAGCTCCAGAGGTCCCAGGTTCAAATCTGTCTGTGGTAGTTGCAATATGTTATAAATGGTATGTATATTTTTATATCTGCATACATACATAGATATGTGTGCATTTATTATCTATAAAATGTTTGAGTAGTTTTATATACACATTCTGAAAAGAAATCTTTGGACTTTATCTGAGAATAAAATCATTTCTTATAAATTACAGTATTAAACCTAGCAAAAAATTAAAGGTAACAGAACTATAGAAATGAAGGCGAGAGGATTTATTGGCTGCCAGCTTTGATACAAGATGAGGGTGAGAAGGCTTTGACCCAGAATTAAGAATTAAACCTTGTGCACAAATAACACAACACTTTAAATTCCTCTGCTCTGCCATATCATGGCAGTGATGTTCCAAAATGGATATGGAGTCACTTCAGTGATGCATCTTCGTTCATGTGTCTGTCTTCAAATTCACTAAAACTATCACTGAGAAATCAAAACAGCTGATTAGAAAAGCATATGATATAATTTCATTTAAAATACTGATTTCAAATGGAGCAAGCTAGAGCTGCAGTTGGATGAATTCCAAGGAAGTTTTAACATTTCCACCTGTAGATTTAGGCTGGAAAAATAACTGAAGTTTAACAAGTAACTGACATTCTGGAATTAAACACAGTGCCCCAGTGGAAATGAAGTGCATAGGAACATGTATATGCTTCTCTCTTTAAAAAAAACAAAAAAAAAAAAAAAAAAACCAAACCCATAGTGCAGCCTTAGTCACTAGAGCAGGGGTGGGGAACCTTTTTTGGGACCGAGCCATTGACCCACAGAAAAATCAGTCGGGGGCTGCACACAAGTGAGAAAAAAACAAAAAACCCCACCCCTCACCAGCATGGACTTCCCAATGCTGGAGGGGGAGCCCCAAGCCTCAGGGGCTGGATCCAGGTAAGCCGGGGGCTGCATCCAGTCCTCTGGGCCTTAGGTTCCCCACCCCTGTAGTAGAGCTGTGGGTTTATCGAGTCTACAAACCTGTGACCAGTAAAATAGCCTTTTAAGCATTCACAAGTTTGGATAGGCAGAGGCAATCATATTTATTCAAATGTATGCAGCTTATCAAATTAAGCAAATTTTATAATGCATAATGTGCATTTAATTACAGCATAATCAAATAATTAATTGTAAACTCAGATTCTGACTTCCCATTGCAATACAGCTATGCCATTTTTTGGTGTGGTTTGCTTTGCTTACACATATTAAACAGCATTCGTGAACTGGCATTCCCACTTAGGTTATGTTTTGGGGTGGGGATGGAAGGAGAAGGTGAACACAATATATCCAACCCATCAAGGAGCTTAGGCATTGGGATGTTTAATGTCTCAACACCTAATTTTTAGCCATTTAGAAAATCACTGAGATTCACTAAATTTGGGTTAGGTGCTGAAGCTTCCTATGCAATGAATGGAGGAAGCTAAAGCCAGTGCATTAGTTGGCTCCCTGCCCAAAGTAGCCAATAGAAAAAAGAGTGTATCTACTCTGAGTCCAAGGTGGAGGAAGGTGCCTCCCTCTGCTTGGGATTCTCAGTTGCAAACCTTTCCTGGAGTTAGGCACCTATGCTCTTTTTGCAAGATGACGCAGGGAGAGCAGGGAGGTGCTTCCTTGTAGCTTGTAGGCCAGGGTCAGGGTAATTAAAGAGTGATGGGATCAGAAGATAGGTTTTCCACCTCCTTGGTTTGGTGCTCTAAACAACAGGTTAAAGAGTTTATGTGTTTGTCTGTCTCCGGCACAATGACACTTAAAATAGTTATTTTAACAGTGTAACAACTTCCACTGGAAAAATCGAGGAAGCCTGGCATTCAGATATCCCGTAGTCCAGCAGTCAGGGCACTCACTTGGCAAGTGCCAGATTCCTGTTTAAATCCCTTCTCTTCCTCAGGAGGTGGGGATTTGAATTATGGTGTCCCACTTCATTGCCTTAACCACTAGGCTAAAAGTTTATGAGGGCGTTAGGCCAAGGACCCTGTATCAGCCACTGATTAATCAATCGCACTAGGCACAGATATCCAGTTGCTGAAAGTGAGGCAGCAGTGCACATGCTCAGAGGCAGAAACAGCCAACCTTTACTGCAAAAACTTGTGCGCCAAATATGATGAGTGCCTACAAGGTTTGAAAGCAACTGTGCAAGGGGCTTGTGAATATATGTGGGGCCTGATCCTGGAAGGTAGGCAGCTAAAGGGCCATCTACGCACCTATATCCCTTTTACAGTGAGCTGTGAAAAACACCCATTCGTAAAATCAACATCCATTTCACGCTGGCTTATGCAGAATGCTCCTGCTCTAAATTAGCTTTAAGCTGGTGCTTTCAATGTTTCAGGCCTCAGTAAGACTGACAACCAACATGGGTTCATTGCCATGTGTTCGTAAGTGGATTTTATTCTACACACAAAAATATTTAAATAATTTTTGAATGACATGCAATGTGAAGAAAACCCCACATGCATATTATGCACATTAATTTAATTTGGTGACTTCTAGTTCTTATATTATGGGAACAAGTACATAAGTTTTCCTTATTCATTTTTTCCACACCAGTCATCATTTTATAGACCTCTATCATATCCCCTTTAGTCTCCTGTTTTCTAAGCAGAAAAATAAAGTAAGCTTTCATGGGATAAGAGGGAAGGTCCTTTCATGGATTGATAACTGGTTAAAAGACAGGAAACAATGGATAGGAATAAATGGTACGTGTTCAGAAGGAAGGGCGGTAACTAGTGGTGTCTCCCAAAGGTCTGTCCTGGGACTAACCCTATTCAATTTATTTATAAATGATCTGGAGAAAGGGATAAAATTTCTCTTAGGTGGCAAAATTTGTAGATGATAGCAAACAGCTCAAGATAGTTAAGACCAAAGCAGAGTATGAAGAACTTCAAAAAGATCACACCAACTAAGTGATTGGGCAACAAAATGGCAAATGAAATTTACTGTTGATAAATGTAAAGTAATGCATTTTGGAAAAAATAATCCCAATCCTACATAGAATATGATGGGGACTAATTTAGCTACAACTACTCAAGAGAGAGATGGTGGAGTCATTATGGATAGTTCTCTGAAAACATCCACTCAATATGCAACAGCAGTCAAAAAGCAAATAGAATGTTAGGAATCATTAAAAAGGGCTAAAGACAGAGAATATCTTATTGCTTCCTTATAAAACCATGGTGCGCCCACATCTTGATTTCTGTGTACAGATGTGGTCGCCTCATTTCAAAAAAGATATATTGGCATTGGAAAAGGGCAACAAAAATGATTAGGGGTTTGGAATGGGTCCCATATGAAAGATGATTAAAAAGACGGACTTTTAGTCTTAGAAAATAGGAGACTAAGGTGGGGACATGATAGATAGAGGTCTATAAAATCATGACTGGTGTGGAAAAAGTGAATAAGGAGAACTTATGTACTTGTTCCCATAATATAAGAACTAGGGGGTCACCAAATGAAATTAATAGGTAGCAGGTTTAAAACAAACATGGGAGTTTTTCTTCACTCGGCGCACAATCAACCTGTGGAACTCCTTGCCAGAGGATGTTGTGAAGACTAGGACTTTAACAGGGTTCAAAAAAGAGCTAGATAAATTCCTGGAGGTTAGGTCCATCAATGGCTATTAGACAGGATGGGTAGAAATGGTGTCCCTATCCTCTCTTTGTCTGGAAATGGATGACAGGAGAGGGATCATGTGATGATTACCCACTGTGTTCACAGGATACTGAGCTAGATGGACCTTTGGTCTGACCCAGTGTGGCCATTCTTATGTTATGTTCTTATGCTCTGAAATACAGCTTCTTTAGTATAATTGATGGAAACAGATTCCTAGGTTCATATAACATTAACTGTGAAGCTGTGGCTTGTTCGATGCAGACTTTACAAGGGCTAGATCCAAAATTTGGACATACAATAATTCCGTCATCTTCATTCATCGTAAATAACCCTAGTGGTTTGTCTATGGAATCAGATGCCTTACTAGTCCTTCAAAATAATAGGGGGTGCTTTTTGAGGTACCATAGAGCCATGCGTGAGAGAACACAGGTAGTGGGGAGGGCAGGCTAGTAAATGAAGTAATTGGACAGGTTACTGCTGTTAGTAGATGCAACTTAGAAGAGACACAAGGTCATGGAACTTCACTAGCCAGACTTGTCCTCACTCTCAGTGGTACTGGTTGGTGATAAGGATGTTAAAGATTAGTCGACTATCCGATAATGTTTATCAGATAGTCTTTTGATTAGTTGACTAGTCAATAGGCACTTCTGCATTCCTCCTTTGAAATGTACAAGAGCCCCAATCAGCTGTGCGGCGGCTGTCCCTTTAAACCATGCATCTGAGCAATTCAAAGGGGCAGCTGCCTGGAGCCCGGGATCAGCCGGGTTCTGAAGAAATGCCGCGGGAGCCCAGGATCAGCTTAGGGGCTCCATTAGGGGCTCTTGTACATTTCAAAGGAGGAATGCAGAAGTGCCTGTCGACTAGGCGATGGAAATTCTGTTGACTAGTCAATTAACCTCATTTTAACATTCTTAGTTGGTGAGCGGCCATAATCCATTTCCTCTTGCATGTGAAACTCTTGCTCTTCCACCAGCTTTCTGAAGCACAGAACCATATAGGTTCAATACCTGTGTGAATTGCTTTGTCTCTTGGCAGTATCAGGTGTCTTAGGCATGAGAGTGCTTGATAGGGTCTCTCTGTACACGTTTAAAAACTATTGAGGAAGGTTTAATAAGTTTATCACTCCTTACCTTGTGACTATCAGAAACAAAAACAGTAGCTGTCATGCCAGTAACCTTTGGTTTAGCGAAAAGTGACAAACTACCAGAACCAGCCCCATACTTCCCCAGGTCATCTAGTGTGTCCCTGAGGCTGAACCAAGTATACCTAGACCAACAGAATAAGGAAGTAATATGATCATATAATTTTGTTGCATATTAATATTCAGTAGTCATGCCTGGGTTGTTAAATATGTGTAAGCAGCAATTTCATTCAGTTTAATAAAATGATCTGACACAGCATGAGTAATGTCAGGTTGCTCACCCATGCACATTTCCATGTGTTTGCGGTGTAAATGGCCCCTGTTCCATTGCCTAATAGCTACATTTGTATTTAGTGACAAGGTCCCTGTTTGTAAATCAGTTTTCTAGTTGAGTTGCATTTTACAGCTTCAGCTGCAGGAGAGGACAATAACTGAAACAGGAAAGAACTTTTTTTTTTTTGAAACTGGTTTAGTGCTTTGAACTCTCTGGCTCGCTGAGGAGTGTTTAATGCTGGTTCAGCAATCTCCATTTGCCCTAATTAATGAGTACGTATGTGGCATGCTTCCCATACATTGGGGCAAATACAGATTAAGGATGTTAAGAGGTAGGTAATTGGGTAATCATGTAGTGGCTATAGTTTGTATCGACTACATGAGTAATCAATAAAGGAAGGTGCTCAGAAGGAGCTACCCCCACTACAGCTGTGCAGTTCAAATGTAGTAAGAGCTGGGTGTGCAGGCAGCCTGGCTCCTCCTACATTTCAACTGCAGAACTGCAGTAGGGCTAGCTCCTGGACCCGGCAGAAGCCGGGACTGAGCCAAGCTTGTTCAGTCCTGACTCACGCTGGGTCCAGCAGCCAGGCAGCAGCAGGGGGGGGGGGCAAGCAGCACCACGAAGACGGTGCTGGGGGGAACTGGCTTTTAAGCTGGCTTCCCCCAACACCGGCTCCTGCTCCCCAAGGCTTATCAGATAGTTGATATCTTTTACATCCCTAATACAGATCTTCAATATGTATGGTTGGCAGCACAGTAGCTTGAGGTGACACCCTTAAGCAAAGTCTTCATTTAGCTAAGTCACAGTGTTCTCACTCCATAGCATTTGATGATGTACCAGTACTAAGGGTATGTCTAGACTACAAGCTTCTTTTGAAAGAGAGCATCTACACCTCAAAACCAAATCGAAAAAGCAATCTGCTTTTTCGAAAGAGAGCGTCTAGACTGCATGGACGCTCTCACAAAAGAAAGCCCTGATTGCTGTTCACCGAATGGCCACCAGGGCACCTGTGCTTTTTTCTTTTGCCTCGTCTTTCGAAAAATGTCCCTGTTCTGCATCCACACACACCTTTTTTCGAAAGAGCTCTTTTGAAAATGTGTTCTTCCTTGTAATTTCAGTTTTACCAATGTCGAAAACCCCCGTGTTCTTTCGATTTAATTTCAAATGAATGTGATTGCAGTGTGGATGCAGGTGAAGTTTTTTTGAAAAAGGGGCAGTTTTTTCGAAAAAACAATGTAGTCTAGATATACCCTAAATGTTGGCAGTCTGAGGGTCCGTCTACACGGGAGGGCTTAACTCAAAATAAGCAACAAAAATTGAGCTACTTATTTGCCCAGTAAGCTCAAAATAGCTTATTTTGAAATTGGGAGCATCTACACAACACTTATTTCGAAATAGAGCACTCTTCCTCTGATTTTCCCTTACTCTCCTCGTACAATGAGGTTTACAGGAGTCGGAGTAAGAAGTCCTCCAGCTTGACAGTATTTCGATATTATTTTGAAATAACTGCCTTCTGTGTAGACACGGACTAAGATATTTTGAAGTAACGCTAGTTATTTTGAAATAATGTTGCTGTGTAGACATACCCTGAGAAGCAAAGCTTTTGGTTCAGTTGGACCATCTCTTGAAGCTGAAATGTTCTATCTAGTCTGGTGCATGTATCTATAGAAACAATCGTTAACAACTTAACTCAGAAATATAAGCCCTCTCATTGGAAGACACAAATTGACCTACCTGTGTGGATTTACGAGAGACAGACTAACATAGGAGCCTTTGATCTTAAGAGTTTTCAAAGCATCTCACAATGCAGTGTACAGAGATTAAATTGAGCTTCCTGAGTACTTCGTAACCCAGAGGAGTGTGGTTGTGGTAGAGCCTTTCACAATTTGTTTGTCTCCTTGTTGGTGTGGAGCAGAAGAAATTTCTTCTGAACAGAGAGATGTGAAAATATCCAGAAGAGTTTGATGTAACTATGCTTTACCTGCTTCTATTAGGGAGTCTGTAAACTGCACAGCTTAGAGTGAACCTCTTGTGGTGCTCTGTAAGTATGTTTTCCTTAAAGATTAGTAACAAAATTTTCATTGATTTATTCAGTAATTTGAGGGGGGATATCACTTGTCTAGTGTTTTCATGAATCATTAATAAAACATTCACTGTAATTTTAAAGAGGACTTAATAAAATGGTGAGGCTCTGAATTGTATTTTGTATAAACATCTAATCATGGCCATTTTGGAAAGCAGGTAAGCCATATGTCACAAAGAGGAGAGCTACTGTCAAATGGATATAGGCCTGTTAAGGGGACGGTAGATTAGTTTTTTTCACATTAAGGTTCAGGGAATAATCAAGGGGTGAGTCAAAACAAACAGTCCCTTATTGCTGTTCAGCATAGAATTTATTCAAGAATCCAACAGTCAAGGCTGCCCCTCCTGTCACCACAAAGGCTAATAGTGGAGAACTCTGAACACATCTCCACAGTAGGCCAGTCCATCAACCAGATGGAAGCCAACTCTCATGATTTTTCATTAAACAAAATCTTTTGTTGGGTTGCTGCAAAATCAACACCCTAATTACGAGGCAGCATCTTTTCAGCAAGTCCTGTCATATCATCATCCCATAAAATGAGGTGACAGAGAACAATTAGGTAAATATGGTGTGGTTCTACGTAAAGGGTGATAGCTACACGATGACCAACAAAACACTTAACTTTCCCACTTCCTTAGATTTATAGTAATCTGATGTCCAAATTTACTTTTAAATGTCAAAATATGCTCACCTAGCTTTACTTTAAAAATCGCTGGGGTCTTTCCTGTGACTATTCAGCGAGTATAGAATAGTCAGACACATGCTCACACACTGTGAAGAGGAAATTGTTGATGACTTGTGTGCTGTCACCTCTAACATTTCCTTCTGATGGCAGGCTTTTACAAGAGACAAGAGATGTTATGGAATTTATAAGGAATTCCTGCTTTGACCATTCTATAAACATTTATTTTGCAGGGCCATAAGTGTGATACTTGGTGACAGGTGGAAGAAAATGAAGAATGAGGAAAGACGGATGTACACGCTAGAAGCCAAGGCTTTGGCTGAAGAACAAAAACGTTTAAATCCTGACTGTTGGAAACGGAAACGAACAAATTCAGTATGTTTCTGTCACCATGCAACTGTGTTACATAGTTAAAAATAAGTTCATAGTCCCATGCACTCCTTTATTGCACTAGCTCAGTGGTTCCCCACCACTAGTCCACGGACCAGCAGTGGGCTGCGAACCCTGGCCTGCCAGGCCATGCCCCCAGATGCTAATGAGCCTGCCCGCTGGGGTTCCCCTCGCAGCAGTGGGGTAAGTGGCCCAGCAGACAACCAGGTGTGCTCTGGCTTGAGCCGGTGCCACAGCAAGGCTGTCCCAGGCTCTCTCTACTAGGGCAGCCTCACCATGCCCCTGGTTCTCTGGTGGCCGCTATGTGGCCTAGCTGGTGGGGTTGTGTGATGGGCAGCTGCAACGTTCATTGATGCTTAGCAGGGGCCTGGTTGCTGCTGCAGCCGGGCTCCATGTGGTGCTTGGCCTGAGCTGAGCGCCGCAGCAGCTGGGCTCCACGCGGTGCTTGGCCCTGGCCGAGTGCTGCCGCAGTGCTCAGCTGGGGCCAAGTGCCACATAGTGCCTGGCTGCTGCGGCACTCTGCAGGGGCTTGGCATGCTGTGGGCGCCACGCAACCCTCCTGCTGCACAGGTGGGCGGCTCTAAGAGGTGGGGGGGGGGGGCTGACACAGAGTGGTACTGTGACATCCAGGATAGGGGGCTTTGGAGGTGCGGTTGGGGGGGCAGGGCTGGCACTGGGGACAGGGCAAATATTGGGTGCTGGAACGGGGGTCCTGGGGGGATTGGCTGCAGTGGGGCTCTGGAAACAGGAGGATGCAACTGAGGCGGGGGGCTGGCACTAGGGCATTCTGAGGGCGGGAAGCTGGCACTGAGGGGCGTTGGGTGCAGGGGACTCTGGGGTCATTGGCTGGCACTGGGGGGTAGTGGAGGGGCAAAGGGCTCTAGGGAATAGGGCTGGTACTGGGGACCAGCAAACCCATTCACAAATTTTTGGCGGACTGGTAACACTTTATTTGCATATTTGAATATTCATTGTTTGCATAATGACCATGCAAATAAAATGTTACCGGTCTGTCAAAAGTTTGTGAATGGGTATGCCAGTCCCTGGTATAAAAAAGGTTGGGAACCACTGCGCTAGCCCACACTTTCCTTTTGTTACTCTGTAGCAGTGGTCTCCAACTTTTTTATGCCCAAGATCACTTTTTGAATGTAAAGGTAACTCAGGATCTGCACTGTGCCTTCTCTGAAGCCCCACTCTGCTCATTCCAACCTGCCCCCCTTTCACTGGGTTGGAGTTAGGGAGGAAGTGTGCGCTCTGGCTGGGGCAGAAGGTTTCACTGTGTAGGAGGGGACTCTGGGCTGAGCGGCCTAGGCTTTAGGAGAGTTTGGGTGCAGGGGGGACTCTGGGCTGGGGCAGTGTTGAGGTGCAGAAGAGGGGGGTCTGCGCTGTCACATGCAGTGTAAGGTGTAGGAAGGAATATGGGATGTAGGAGGTGGTACCAGGTTCTGGCTCTGGGAGGAGTTTCAGGGCTGGGGCAGGAGCTTAAGATGCAAGAAGGGGGCTGGCTCTCAGAGGCTGCAGATTGAGTGGTGGAAGAGAAATGCTGGTCTAGCATAGCTGGGGCTGCTGTACTCATGCTACTCCTGGTCTTAGTGCTGCAGCAGCACCTTTCAGAACCTGCCCATTGAAGGGGGTGGCACGTTAGGCAGTCCCAGGCCCATACCGCTCCCAGAAGGGACCAGCATGCCCCTATGGTTCTGCATATTGCCCCCCTCTCTGTAAGCACCACCCCTGCAGCTCCCATTGGCCCCAGTTCCCTGTTCTCAGCCAATGGGAGCTACGGTGCAAGCAGGAGCAGTGCACAGAAAGCTCTGGTTTCCCCCCAACCGCAGGAGCATGCTGGCCATTTCTGGGAGCAGAATGGGGCCACGGCAGGCAGGAAGCCTACCAGCCCTGCTGCATCACAGGAGATCGCAGTCAGCTGAGAGTCAGCAGGATTGACCAGTTGATCATGATTGACAAGTTGGTGACCATTGCTCTATTGCCTTTGTCCTGCTGTTGGACAGTTGCTGTCACAGGGTATTCTGACAGGATGACATGGGGTTATTGGCTTGCTGCAAAGCGGATGCCTTTGTGACTTCCATAGTCACCCACTCTCATGTTTCTCCTCAAAAGCCCACATGTATTCCACCCATCTGTGCCGTGAGAATATTTTCAAAGAGCATGGCGTCTGCACTGACTTCAGCTTGAGTGCAAATGAGATGTGCAGGTGTTGCTTTAGGGCTTAGCCAGAACATGGTTGCACTGGACATAGCAGAGCCTTTGGTCCCTGGGCTGCACAAAGCACCACCAAATCCTAAAGGGCACCACCCAGCTGACTGCTCCTCTTTCTATGCAACTTTACAACAACAGACTTAACATTAGAAACTGTGTAGTAAGGCAGTAAAAAGTCAGTTGCATGCGCACACCCATTTATTTAAGCTTGCACTAAGCCAGTGTAGTCTTATTAACAACTTCTATTCAGTAACTGTGTTTTCCCAATTACGTGGTCTTGAGAATCAGTGTGAGAGCCCCTGTGCCATTCTAGACTTGAGCCAGTAAGGCAGCTTAATGTACATGCCCTAGTCATAAACATGAAGACCAAATTAAACTCAGTTGCACCTAGGTATTTGCAGCAACATTTCAGCAAGTCTTGGCTTGGCCTCAGCAAGAGGGAGAACTTGGACTTGGCCCTCTGTATTGAGATTTTCCCTGTTAACTCTTTCTGGGTGTATAGATACAGTAGTTATGGATATTACAGAAATACTTGGGATGAACTACCTCCATGACAAAGCTAGTGCTTTGTGTGATTGGTACACTTTACTTGAGGTTCAGTGAGCAAACAAGTGATTCAAGGACCTCTCCAAATAATTATTTGGCTTCACTTGTTAGTCAAGGAATAGAGGTAATTGCTAGTTCATTTTGCGACCACTGGAGTGTGAGCATGTTATTTTTTGCGTGCACTTTAATCAGTAACTGCAAATACTTTTGGACATTCTGTAAATACATCCTTTTCACATCTCATACTACTGCATCTGTGTGTCTCTTTCCTTTGTAATTGCTAACTGGTTTCTTTTTTGTTAATGTTTTTACAGGGCTCACAACAACATTAAATCAGAATTTTACTGTTCTTAATGGCTGACAGACACTTGATGGAGAGACTTATGAAGATCAAGGTCTTACCAGTTGTGAATTTGAGAGACCACAAAATACTGGCATTATGAAGTCAGAAATTGATTTAATGGGAGTGAGAATTTGCTTTTTTACAATAGAGCATTAAGTATGCTAAAACTGTCAACATCATAAACCAAATTGCCTTATTTTTCTTCCAAACTTCATATACATCTATCAGGTAATATAGGCTTGAAAATGGCTATCCTGTGGTGCTAAGTAAATTAGGAAAAAGAGGAGATGTGTATAAATGTTTTATTTTTTAAAAATGTACAAAAAAGGGGAATTTTAAAATATGTAACAGCTGTTTATACATTGATTTCTATTGCTGATTAATATGTATTGCACAAGCCATGTAATTAATTACAATTCTGGGAGCTGGGATTTCCTGAAATGGCAAAAAGCCCTAGCACCAACCTGCAAACTCCCAGTCTGCCCTGTGCCAACAAGCTGCCGAATTGTGTGGTAAGTGGACAGTGTAGTGTAATGTAGCAAGAGAGTTGCTTGGTGGGGTGCCACATGTAAAATTTATATCCATGGTGTGATGTTTTTGCACCGGCTGACAGTACTCTGAGCTATTATTTCCAATGGAAATAATGGCTTGGGCAAGGATGAAATGAATTTATAGCATTGCATTATCTCAAAATATTGCAAATTATAATTATCACCATTGTATTTTGAACTTTGTGTTTTGTCTTTTCTGCCACATATTCTATGATTATATTTTATTTTGCCATAAGATGTCTTTATGGTGGGGGCAAACTTTGCACTTACGTAGGTGCAACACTTGCACTTTACTTTTTTCCTCCAACTATCTAAAATTAGACCAGATACATTAGAATTACAGCTGCTTTTGCTGTAAACTTTTACAATCATGGCTTTTCATGTTACTAAACAAGCAGTATGTTTCTTTTTAAAGAATCACAAACTGTAAATTAATTGTTTGACACATGTCTACAGGATGTTGCCCCTAAAATTTTTGCACACTATATTCTTGTATTATTTCAAATAAATTTGTAAAACTTCTTGGTAGTGGGTTTTTTTTTTATAAACTAAAGAAAACTAGTCATTAAATCAGTTCTGCAGAAATACACATTTTAATTATTGCAAATCTTTATAAAGACTTGTGTAGTGTAATTTCATAAAGAACCAAATGTGTAGAATACTTTAACTGCATATTTCTTGTAAGTATTTTTGATGCATTTTTGTAATTAGGAAACCACTCATCAAATGTTGAATTCAAGATCAAAAGACAGTAGCTGCTCTTTATTGTATTTGAAACAAAAAAGATAGAAAATCAAAATGAGTATTACTTCAAAGCTCTAAGATGCTGCAGAGAATCAAATTACTCTTATTTTGTAAATTTGAATGTTTTTCTTGTGATAAACTTAGTGCTTTTTACATGGAATATTAGACATCAAACAATCTAACTGCTGGAATTTAGACCCTTTTATTTTAATATTATAAAAAAATGCCACCTTTCTGCATAACACTAATATTTAATCAAGCTCTTTATTGTGCCATTCTCAGGAAAATAGCTAAATGTGCAGGTATCATTTATAAGAATTCATTTACTAAAGCATATAGAGCATTTGTGCAAGTCCTAATTTTTTATTTTACCTTCTAAATTCAGAAAGGATATTAGAAAGTATTAAGCAAATATTGTTTGAAAATATTTTCTTTGTAGTGAAACAAAAATAGTTTGTTTGAAATTATATTATTCTATTATAATAAAACATTTCCTACTGTTTAGCCAAAAGTTGAGGAATACAGAGTACAAAGAAAAGATGTGAGAATCTTTATTAGACAGGGCTTTTTCTGATCACATGTGTGGAAATAATAGCATATCTGAAAATAATTATATTAACCCAATAAGCATTCATCTGTCATTGCCCAATTGCAGTATAGAATTTCAATAGCATTGGGGCTGTATGCTGTTACTGAAGTGTAGACATTGCTTTCTTCAGCAGTTGAACCATTATGGGATAGACCGGTGCAAACTCCTTTCCTTCTCTACTTCTTACCGATTGAACGTAAGCTTCCAGTGCACCTCTGAGTTAAAAAAAAAAAAAGAAAGTAGAGGATAATTTTCATTGTAAAGAAGTTAGATTTAATTATTTGTGCAGTTAGATATTGTATAAATAAGTTCTGGAACCAGAGTAGATTTGTAAATTTAGAACTGTGAATACTAAAAAAGGCATTTGATCAGTATTTATTGAATCGGGATCGAATCGCTCTTTCTAAACTAGTGTTTTCCCAGACTGTTGGAAGCTCTGCAACATCCCTCTCAAAAACAGGAAAATAAAATTAGTCACAACTGATCCTTTAATACTGTGTGGTGTTAGACATTTTCATTTATGTATCATCACAGGTTCTTCCTCTCACATCTGTTTTATGAAGATCTACTTTTTGTACTTTCAGCAGTGAAATAGTTAAGTTAGTGGCAGCTTGTGTCCATCTGTAGACTGAGAGGCATGGAGTGAATGTGTTCTTCAGTCAGATCAGCTAACTTTTTCTTTTTAAAGAAAGGTGAGACTGGAAAAAAAAATGCAAGAGGGCTGTAGGTGGCTCCTCTTTACTGCACCTTTTCAGAAATACTGCTCTAAATGATAAGAATGACATTTTCACATCTATGTGTGCATTTTTTACTGGATTTTTCTTATGCAGTGTCATGTATGTTGCCAGGATAGGTGTATAGATTTACGGCCAGAAGTCTGAACTGCTTAACACAAGCCGTAGCTTTCACCCAATAACATGGGTGAATTAGACCACATCTGGGCTTGATTTTTCAAAGGTGGTTTATTAATATTAAATGGTAGTGCTAGTACTTAAAATTAAAAAATTGATTTTGGTTTTTACTATTAACTAGGTAGTCTTCATAATTTTCTTGTCTAAATACCAGTAATTCAAGTTACTGTCAGATTTCTCTTTTTGTATCCCACAAGAGAGACAGTGGGGACAGTTGGTCCCATAGTTCCATCTTTCAGGTAGCAATATTGTTCTGTGTGAGAATTTTGCTTTAAGCTCCAGTCCGATTCTCCCTTCCCGTTTGACTTAACCATAGCAAAAATGTAAAGAAACATAGAAAAATAAGTAGCAGTCCTCTTCTTTAGAGGGTGGATTAGGGAACAGATAACTGAGTTACTCGTAAGTAATTTTCCCTTGGTATTTCTTTTCTCTGATTTTAGTTAGAATAAACTCAAAGCCAGCTGGTTACAGCATGAGCAGTTTACCTGATAGTGCTATTAGCACAAATCTGCCCAAAGACAGCTTGAGCAGTCAGCAGGCCAAGCTTTATGAATGAGTGCGTGGCTGCTTTATCTCAGAAACTAATGACTTAGCCCTCACTGTCCAAGAAGTACAACTACCTCATGGGATGAGGAAGACTGGCAGGTTTGTAAACGAGGCAACAACCTCCTTTATTCATCTGCTGAGGGCAGCCTTAGCAGCTATATTTTTTTGTAGCTTCCCTCAAAACAAACATTTAGAATAATATAATAAAAGAATGTATTTTATAGCTGAAGAATGCAGCTTTCTATTCTGAAATATAGCTGGGGCAGGGTAAAAGGTTGAGAGAAAGCCAGGCTCACTGATAATGGAATTTCTTGTTCACTTGTGATAAAAGATGGAACAACAATTTGTCGTGGAAGGGTGAGAAGCATCCTCTGAGGAGGATGGGGAAACTTGGTTCCTCAACACTCAGAGCTGAAGTCACCACACTCATAACATCCTTAAGGGGGATCCATCCATTTTAGGGGGAACTTACCTACAGGCTCAAAGGGAGAGCAGTCCCATTGAACAAGAAGGAAATCCTACAGCGGAGTGAAATGGGTTATAGTGGTTTCACAGCCCCACTTTTAGTGTGGTTGATCCTAAAAGTTTCACATCCTATAAGTACTGCCATTGGGAAAATATTTCTGATAGTAAAGGGCTCATTAACTGAGAAAAGGTGTAATGAGATCCAATAGAAGTGATGAAGGCAATTAACCATTGGAACAAATTACATAGGGATGTTATAGATACTCCATCATTTGTAGTATTTCAATCAAAAGAAGATGTCTTGTTAATCAGAAGTCAAGGACTGGATGCAGGAATGGACTAGTGAAATTCTACAATGTTTGTTACGGAGGAGGTCAGACTAGATAATCATATTGAAGCCCTTCTGGCTTTAAAAGTCTATTAATTTAATCAGGTAGATGACAAACTCTGCAGAGACATTGTCAACTAAGAGTTGAACATGTGACTTGAGTTACAACTTTGCATGTACACGGAATGTGAATGTCCATGTATATATGAAAAGCATAGTTATGGGGATCATTATATGAGTGAATACGTATAACACATAGCAACCTGCAATCCCAGGGCACCGGAATTGGCATGAATGATGAGCATACTTAGCAAATACAATATAATCAAAAGGGAACAACAGAAATTATAAAAATAAGAGACTCTTAAAAAAGGTTCAAATGCTTTAAGTGATTTCTTTCTTTTTCGGTATCTCCAATGAAAGTTTTTTTATTTTAAATGTCAAGGCAACTGTGACAATGGGAGTCACCGGAAATAACTTGACATGAGACTCTGAACTGTAACTATTTAATATGGTAACTGTCACCAAAGGTTTTATTAACATCTTATTGCGACTGACACCCCCTATATCAATAGAAGAGGCACCAAATACAGACTGTAAAATTTTATTTGGCTCTCCTGACCTCCAATTTTCCTAAGGATTATTGCATCTATCTGCCTTCAGTAAATGAAGGTTTTATTGCAGTTCTAATGGGAACTGTTGGCCTGGGCAGTATAATGCCTATGGAACAAGCAATTCATAAGTAAACATACAACCCACAGCACAAAGGTACAAGTGTACTGCTAAGCAGTGGGAAATCATCTGCTTCACTCATTCACTGTAGCCAGGGAAAAAATGGTTACTTTCCTCGTAACTGTTGTTCTTTGAGATGTGTTGCTTATGTTCATTCCACCTAGGTGTGCGCGCACTGCTTGCATGAATTCTGGAAGCTTTTTACCTGTAGCAGTACCTGTTGGGCCAGCCAGAGAGCCCCCTGGAGTGGTGCCACTATATTGGTGCCTATATACCCCTGCTGGCTTCCCACCCCCTCAGTTCCTTCTTGCCAGACATTCTGATGAAGGGGAGGTAGGTGGGATTTGGAATGGACATAAGCAACACATCTCGAAGTACAGTTACAAGGTAAGTAACCGTTTTTCTTCTTCGAGTGCTTGCTTATGTCTATTCCATTTAGTTGATTCCCAGGCTGTACCCACGGAGGAGGGGTTGGAACCTAGGAGGAAATAGATTGCAACAGAGCCCTGCCAATGGCTACATTCTCTAGCCTGCTGAGTAATCACATGGTGGATGGTAAAGGTATGAACTGATGACCAGGTGGCTGCCCTACAGACGTCCAGGATCGGCACCTACACTAGAAAGGCTGTAAAGGAGACCTGGGCTCTGGTGGAATGGGCAGTGATCCGGGGAGCCAGTTTTCCCCGCTCGGTCATAGCAAGCCTTAATACATGTTGTGATCCATGAGGAGAGACACTAAGCTGACACTGGGAGGCCCTTCATCCTATCTGCTATGGAAATGAAAAGCTGCGTGGACCTACAAAACAGCTTTGTCTTGTCTAAATAAAATGCAAGGGCTTTCCTTATATCTAACGAGTGGAACGCATGTTCCTTCTGATCTGTATGGGGCTTAGGGTAAAAGACCAGTAAGAAAATGTCCTGAGACATGTGGAACGTGGTCACCAGCTTAGGCAGAAAGGCAAGGTGTGGGTGCAGCTTCACCTTGTCCTTGAAGAACATGGTATAGAGGGGCTCTGACATAAGGGGTCTCTGTTTGGAGACCCTTCTGGCTGATGTAATGGCCACAAGGAAGACCACCTGCCACAAGAGATGGGACAGAGAACATGTGGCTACAGGCTCAAATGGGGAGCTCATGAGCCCCGTGAGCACAAGATTCAGGTCCCAGTGGGGAATGGGTTGCCTGATCTGGGGATAGAGTCTGTCTATGCCCTTCAGGAAACACGTATCTATAGCATTCACAAACACCGCCCCAGCTCTGCATTCACAAACACCGCCCCAGCCCTGTCACCTGGTGAAAGGCCGAAAAACAGCAAGGTGCACCCTCACCTAGAAGGTGGACAAGCCTTGTTGCCTCAGCTAAAGGAGGTAATCTAGAATTAGTGGGATAGGGCCTACTCCCCTCTGAGCTGCCCAAGTCAAGAACTGTTTCCACTTGGCTCTATAGGTCGCCCTGGTGGCGTTTCCTACTTTCCATCAGAACTTGTCTGACCGGGTCCAAAAGAGAAGCTCTCCATCCCTCAACCATGGATCTTCCAGGCCATGAGGTGGAGAGATTGTAGATTCGGCACAGGTGGTAACCCCGATCCAGCTCTTGAGTCAGCAGGTCTGGCAGGAGTGGTAGGCGATGGGGTTCTCCACAGACAGAACCACTAGGGTGGTATACGAGTGTTTCCGCGGTCATGCCGGCGCCACCAACATGCTGTACTTTCACACCCTCAGGAGGACCTTGTGTATAAGGGGGGAAGGTATACAGGAGACAAGGGGGCCACCACATCATGGCATCTCCCACTGACCCTGGGCACTGGTTCAGTTAAGAGCAGAATCAGTCACATTTCTTGTTGGCCTATGAGGCGAACAGGTCCAGATTGAGAGTCCCCCCCCCCGACCTGCGGAATAGATGGTGTTCCACATCCTCCCTGAGGGCCCACTTGTGGGCCAAGAATGACCTGCTGAGCCGGTGCGCCACGGTGTTGTGGGTCCCTGGCAGGTAGGTGGCCTGGAGGTGGATCTGCTGCGTGATGCAGAGGTCCCAGAGTGCTAGAGCTTCCTGACAGAGGGAAGAGGTTCGAACCCCACCCTGTTGATTGATATAAAACGTTGCTGTTGTGTTCTCCATCAGGACTGATATATGACTGCCCCTCAGCCGAGGCAGGAATGTCTGGCATGCCAAGGGCACTGCCCTCAGCTCCCTGACATTTATATGCAGTGACCACTCGGCCTGAGACCACATAGCTTGCATCCTGAGGCGTCCAGTCTTGCCTCCACAAATTCTATTACCTGCGTGGGGGGAATGAGGATGGATTTTGCCTCGTTCAACATGAGCTCTAGGTGGGCAAAAGTTTCTTGGGTTAGTTCTACGTGGATCAACATCTGGCTCCAGGAGTGGCCCCTGATAAGCCAGTCATTAAGGTAGGGGAAGACTTGCACTCCCCCCTCAGTATCCAGGCCACCACTTGGTAAACACTCGGAGCGCAGTGGACAGGCCAAATGATAGGACCGCAAACTGGCAGTGGTCTGTGCCTACCATGAAGCAGAGGAACCTCCTGTGGGAGGGGATAATGGAAATGTGGACGTCTGCATCCTTTAAGTTGAGGGTGGCATACCAGTCCCCTAGTTCAAAGGAGGGAATGATGGAGGCTAGAGTCGTCATCCTGAACCTTGACTTCCTTATAAAGGCATTTATCCCCCTGAGGTCTAGGATGGGGTGGAGGCCTCCTTTGGACTTTGGGATCAGGAAATACGGGAGTAGAATCCTTTCCCCTGAAACACGAGTGGAACCACTTCCACCTCCCCCAATACCAGGAGCGAGACCTCCTGACATAGAAGATGCTCTTAAGAAGGGAAGGGAGGTGCAAAGGACAGGAAGGGGATAGACTATCCCACCGCCACAGTCTTGAGGACCCATCTGTCCATAGCGATGGAACACCAAGAGAGGTGGAAGGACAGTCGGCTCATGAAGGGACAATCTTGGAGTGGATCTGCTAGTCCATCCTGGGGCGCAATTTCAAAACCCTGACCTTGGGCCCTGGGTCTTGTTCTAGGGCCCCGGAGCTTGGTCAGAGGCCGACCGTGACCTTCTCCAGTTGGCCCTACTGTTGTTGCCCCTATTATGGTCTTGTCTGGGGTGCTGCTGGTACAGCCTCTGTGGTCTAGAATTCAAGAGGCGATGTTGTGGGGCAGGGGTGTGAATGCCCAAGGACTTCAAGGTTGCCCTTGAGTCCATAAGGCTGTGCAGCTTATCTGTTTGCTCTGAAAAGGGCCCCGACTCCTCAAAGGGCAGGTCCTGCAGGGTGGTCTGAACTTCAGGCAGGATGCCTGAGACCAGCAGCCATGAGTTCTGCCACATCACTATCCCCATGACCACTGACTGAGCTTCCAAATTGGCACCATCCAATGTGGCCTCTAGGACTGTACGAGACACCACCCTGCCCTCCTCAGAAGGGCCCCAAACTCCTGCTGCAACTCCCTGGGGAGTTGGTTCCTAAATTTGTCAATGGCCACCAGGAGTTATAAAGCATATCTGCTGAGCATTGCTTCAGGTTCGCAATCCTCAGTTGAAGCCCAGCGGTGGCATAGGCTTTCTTCCCCAAGAGGTCGAGCTTCTTAGGCTCTCTAGTCTTAGGGGTGGACCCAGGCTGGCCCTGCCTCTCCTTCTGGCATGCTGCCTATAGCACAATGGAGCTGGGGGGGGGTGTGGACAAACAGGTGTTCGTACCCCAACTGTGGCAGAAAGCACCATCTCTCAACCCCCTTCTGCATTGGTGGGATGGGCTCTAGTGTCTGCCATAATGTCTGTGATTTTGGCCACCTGTCTTATTAAGAGGCAGGGCAATTCCGGCTGGGGTATCTGCTATTAGGATGTCCACCACTGGGTCAGACTCTTCTGCCTCCTCCTTTGGCAGCACCACCAGGTTTTGGGCAAGTCACCTGAGGAGCTCCCAGTGGGTGCACATGTCCAGGGCGGGCATAGCTGGGGACAGGTTTGCTAACACCTCATTGGGGGAAGAGAATGAAGAGTCCCTGGGCATCACCAGTTCTTCAGGAGGCATCCTCTGCTGGATCTGAGGAGGGTGCAGCTTGGGAAGGGCCACTGTGGCCAGCTGAAGGGTGGTCAGTTCTGGCAGGGCTCCTGAGACCCCTGAAGGACTAGCCCTGGACTCTGATGCCAGTGCACGGGAAGCGGGGTGGCCCACAAGTTTCCCCTATGCCCTGAATACATTGACGCTGAAACCAAAGGTGACCTCTGGGCCTGATGGAATGCCCAAGGGGTCCAAAAGGGCTACTGGGCCGGTGGTAGCCACTGTGGCAGCCATGACTGGGTTGGCGGCGGGCTGGCATGCCTGGAGCGATGACTCGAGTGTGACTGATGCTTCAAGTGACAAGGGTGGGGAGAGCAGGATCGCCTGGACTACAGACACTGACAGGAGGATCTCCGACTCCAATGAGTATGCTGACCCTGGCAGCGCTGCAGGCAACGATGGAGCATGCTGCTGGCTATGGTGTTGCGCCATCACAGCTGGCTTCCCTCGGTGCGGTGCCAACAGTGACATGCAGCCACACCCTGATGCAAGCCCTGCCGGAGGACACAGTACCCCTGGTACTAAGCAGGCTCCAGTCTGTACTATACTCGAGGACTGAACCGTCGGAGCTGGTGCCGCCGCAGGGGCTGATGCCAGACCTGGCCCCAAAGCCATTAAGGGAGGTGGGAGCACGTTGACCGGTGCCGCTGGAGACCTCTTCGATGTTGCAGGCTTTGGTGCTGACTACCACTCTGCATGGGTGTGTGCGCAGGAGTCTGCACCACATGGTGTCGGGCCCAGTGAAGACGTGAGCTCAATTAGCTCATAAGCCACAGCAAATGTGTCTGGGGGGGGGGGGTCCTGCTCCACTGACAGGTCCTGGGCAGCGTTCCCTCTAAGCTGCACAGCAGCACAGCTTCACAGGTGATTAATCAGTCCTGCCCAGTCAATCCACTCTGTGCACGGAGGTGGGGCTGATTAATCACTTGTAAATCTGTGCTGCCATGCAGCTTAGAGGGAACACTGGTCCTAGAACTCCGGAATACTCGCCCGCACAAAGCTTGACACCTGCCTATGCGGCATGGGAGCAACTTCGCGCCTATGCGAGGACGAAGACTTCCGGTGTCCCCCCTGCGGACACACCCCATGCTCCTGTCTTGATGGAGCTCTTCCCCACTGCATCTTCTTGGACATCCTCGATACCTGGGACTGGTGCCACAGTGCTGTCAAGTGGCCCGACGCCACAGAGAGCCCTAATGTGGCAGCTGCCTCACACCAACGCCAGCGCACTTCTCATGGACAGTGCAGGGCCCGGTGCCACAGTTTGGAGCACTAACTCCATTAGAATTGCACTCTCGTTTGGTCCTAGGCTTGAATGACCTGCAGATCTTGCAGGAGTTGGTCAAATGTCCGTCTCCGAGGCACTTAAGGCACTCTTTGTGAGGGTCCCCAAAGGGCATGTGCTTCTGGCCCCACGTGCAGGGTTTGAAGCCATGGGACCCTAGCATTCCCCTAAGGAGGGAATGAGGTGCAAACTCTAACTCTAACTCAATACTAAAACATGAACAAGTTACTAACACTATTTACAGAAGACTGAACTATTCACAGGTGATTAAGAGAAGAAAGGGCCAAGGGTGCACTTGCTACGTCCAGCAACCATCAGGAGTGGTAAGAAGGAACTGAGGGGGTGGGGGGCCAGCAGGGGTATATATGCGTCGATATAGTGGCGCTACTCCAAGGGGCTCACTGGATAGCCCAATAGGTACTGCTAAGGGCAAAAAGCTTCCGGAACTTGTGCATGCAGCACACGCACACCTGGATGGACATAAGCACTTGAAGCTTTCCTAAGGAGCAGCATTTGAGCAGTCTAGGAATAGAGACATTGAAGCAGCTATGGTTTTGGTGACACATGAACGTGGAATTCCCAGTGGCAGTTTCCAGATAATAGGGACTTTGCATACTTTACAGCTGCTAACAAAACTGGTGGAGTCTGACCATGCTCTGTCAGACAATCCCATTTCAGTATCATGCTCCATTTTTGGCTAATAATGGTTTAATCCAAAGCAGCTCAAATTGGAGCACCACAGGGTACAATGGAACTTGCCAGGAACTTTCCATCCATGTGGCCTGAATTAAAACCTCTACAATCCTCAAAATAGAGGGCATTGATAGAGTGTTGGCAGGGAGAAAAAAGCGGAAGCAACGTTTGGAGCCTGGAGAATAACATCAACATTTCCCCAAGCCCCAGAGGTTTGCTGAAGAGGCATACAGTTAAAGCCCAGGACTGTTTATCACTTGGGATGCAGCAATTTTTAACTTAGGAACTAAACTTGAGGTGCAAGTTTTGCTCCTCCTTCAAGGAAATTATATAACTATACTTGTAGATTATGGACATCATGACACACAGAGATGGGTCCCTCAGCAATAAAGATAATGACGGCAAGGTGCAGGGGGCACGGTAACTCAGTCATTGAAAAAAAGTCAGATTTCACTCCTAGCTTGCTGAGAGCACAAAAGTGTGTAAACCTCTTATAAAACTGCTGCAAACAAACAAACAAGGTTCCTTCCTGTCTGAAAACCATTTTTATTAACAATGTTATGAGGCAGGTTATGTCATCACATTATAAAATTTTTACCAGTCCTAACTTATAAAAACTGACATAGACAATGATGGCATAAAAAAAGTTAAGTATTGATGCATCATTTTACCATGATAATTCCGTATCAAGAGTAGTAAATTAATTTATTCCAACAGAGTACACTGTAAAGATACTTGTAAATAAGGAGCAGTTGAAGACTTGGATGCTTTATGTGCTAAATGAATATCACGAGGCACTGAAAAAGAAACTGGATCATACTGTCATACAGAGAGATGTAATTTATGTGCATACTGTATTCCAAATGTTTAAGAAAAAAACATAAACCCTGTTTATATAATCTAGAGAGCCTGGTCTCCAAGAGATTATACCCAATATTGCCCTATACTTTGCATCTTCATATCTAATCAAAGGACATAAAATCTGTTCATTACTTCCCTTTCCATTTCAAAAGATCAGATGTGATATACATTACAGATCTCGTTTGTAAGAGAAAGCTACAGAAAGAGGGTTGGCGGGATGTTCTGCATATATTAATGTTTCATGAAAAATTCTATCAAATGTAAGAAAAAAAAATCGAAGTTTAAGATGCCCACCCACATAAAGAAGAAGAGAAGAGGATTTTAAAGCACTTATTAAATTACTTCACTTGCTTGAGCAAAAACATCAGCTTTCTTGGAATTCAGGACAAGCTGATTATATAAGACTAGATATTTTTTTATAAATTGTTCTTTCAAAACATGAAGATTTATATCTAAATTAAAACAATTAACAAAACTATGATCTGGATACTATCCCTTAAAGCGATCTCAGTAAATGCCAATGGAATGGATTGTTCATTCATTCATTCATCAATGTTTATATACTTGAAATACTAAATCCTCAATCCTGACATCTGATTCACTCAGACAAGCCCTTCCTTAGACTGTAAGTTCCTTGGGGCACACTGTCCTGTGTTTGTGAAGTGCCTAGCACAATGAACTCATGATCCATGACTAAGGTTCCTAAATACTCTTAATACTACAAATAATACTACTAATAATGTACAGGGTCCCAAACAGGTGCACAAATCAGTATGAACTGGTCAGATTACAGGATCAGGGCTATGAACTGCTTTACAAATAAGTTATTGTTATTTTGTTATTTGCTATGTAAACTCTAAGGCAAAGAGGCGATATCTCTGGATTATGATACTACAGACAATTATGCCATAAACTACCTCTGTTTAATCAAAATATTACAAAAGCTTATATACATAAACACTACATAGTAGGAAGATCACTCTATTTTATTAAAGCTTGCACAAAAATTAGCTCAAATAATTGTGATCTATAGTTCTGCCAACCAAAAAATAACTTGTATCAAAGTATTTTTATGAACAAGCTAGCATTGCTTGGGTACTTTTCTTTTCTACCCCACACTTCCTAGCAAATCAGGGTTCAGCAATCTGATTGGCTGGTTCTAAGTTTGTCCAACTTAACTAGAAATTTAAACAGCCCATGTATGACAAGGAAAACCAGTACCTGTAACACAATCCACTAGCTCATGATACCATCTACATGCTTTGTTAGTCTTTAAAGGGCTGCTAGACTATTTGTTGTTTTTTTAAGTTTTTCCAATTACAGACTAACTCGGCTACCCCTCTGTTCCTCTATTCAAGACATGAAGGGACATATTTTGCACACTGTTTTAGGTGTTGAATACAACCACATAAGAATGGCCATACTGGATCAGACCAGAGATCCAACAGGTGCTTCAGAGGGAATGAACAGAACAAGTTATCATCAAGTGATCTATGATTCACTCTCAGCTTCTGGCAATCGGCAACTACTAGGGACACCCATAGTATGGAGTTGCATCCCTGACCTTCTTAGCCAATAGCCATTGACAAACGAATCCTCCAGGAACTTAGTATTTTTCTGAGCCCTGTTATAGTTCCCTGGCAACAAGTGCCATAGGTTTACTGAGCGTTGTGTGAAGCAGCACTTCCTTTTGTTTGCTTTAAACCTGCCGAATATTCATTTCATTGGGTGAACTGGTTCCCATGTTATGTGAAGGAGTAAATTAACACTTCCTTACTCCCTTTCTCCACACCACTCACAACTGTATAGACCACTATCATACACCCCCTTAACTGTCTTTTTTCCAAGACGAAAAATCTCAATCTTTTCAATCTCTCTTCACAGAGAAACTGCTACCTGCCCATAATCATTTTTGTTGCCCTTCCTTGTACCAATTCTAATATATCTTTGTTGAGAAGGGGTGACCAGATCTACTGCAGAAGTAAAGATGCAGACAAAAATCACTTAGTAATTACATATTCTAAATGCAGTAGGTTCAAAATACAGTAAGGTGTAACACAGAAGAAAAGAAGAATAGTTTAATAATTGTATACAAGCTTCCAAATTTTATTTCCAATTGTATGTGAGCCATCGCACAACAATAACTCACAGAGGCTTATGAAATAAAGCTGTACTAAAATATATTAATCAGCCATTCTCTTAAGTACCCTGTATCTGTACTATATAATACTGTTAACTTCATGAAGTATAACTGTATTACAGCAGATTTCTATTGACAGTATATTTTAATTTCAGTTTAAAAGTACAGGTAGAAAAGTATTTCTTTTCAACGCAAATATTGCTGGATTAAATTTAAATGCCAGTCATAATTTTAGCAGATGATTGGAATGTACACACACAAATACAGTCACAATGTTGCTTCCTGACCACATTAGGCTACACTGTGAGCAGCCCCGCACAAGGATCTCCAGCAAGAGCTAGGCATGTTCTTTGTTTTTGTGCTGGGTAGGAGCACTGTTCCTGGCTAGCACCAGTAGCAGCAGGAGACTCCCAAAAAGGGGTCAGGGAAAGGCAGGGCCATAGCCCCACTGTCTCTTCACATGAATCAACAAAAATACAGCTCAGCAGAGCTATGACTCCATCATGCATCCCTTGAAGCCCCAGGAGAGATTCTAGCTGCATTTGAAATCCTGCAGGGGTTCAAACTGCAGCACTCTCCTTCCTATCATCCAGGACAAAGGCTTGATCGCACCCTTTGTAAGCATGTCATATGCAACATAAACCAATGAAATGTTAACCTTTGCCTCGGAGTGCATTTTATGATGAATCCAGCATTCCAAAAGAAGTCCAGGCTTACATATTGAGGCGGTCACATGGTCAATTGTTTGCTTAGTCTTGTGCAAAAAGAGTTTTTTCCAAATACCGTTAATTCTGAAAATACCTACTAATAGGGATACATCAGCTTGAAGGTCCCATTATATCTGCATTTCACCTACCATTGTTACAGATAACTTTTAAGGTTTTTGGAACCAAAAAAGACTAAAAAATACTTTTTGCTGTGTTTCCCATTTGTTTTCTTTGTGCACTTTTTGGACAGTATTTTGTACAGAATCAGTTTTACCGCTTCCCCATATAGTCAATAATAATAAATGAAAACAAGTCAGGGAGAGGACACAGGACTTACAACTTTTGTTACATTTTGTTAGCATGTTGGATAACTGATCCAGTGATGATAAGTAAGTAGAAACAAGTGCATAGAATAATTGCAAATGTGTAGCTCCTTAGCTACTGTGAATTCTTAACGGTCAACTGAAGATTTTGAAAAGAAAAGAAAAAAAAACAAAAATCTGTTCTAAGATCCCAAATCAGGAAAAGTCCACAACTACAAAACTGTGAAGGGAAGTAGGGATGTTAAATTTCAATTAATCAGCTAACTGAAGAGTTGATGGAATTTCCATCAACTACTCGGTCAGTCGATAAGGGGCTCACTCGCTATCCCACTGTGCCTTTCCCTTTGAAATGTACAGTAGCCGCCCACAGCTCTTGTATATTTCAAAGGGAGAGAGGCAGTGGGTTCCCCTCTGTGCCTCTTCCTTTGAAATGTACAAGAGCCGCAGGCAGCTCTTGTACATTCTAAAGGGAGAGGAGCAGCAGTGGGACCTGCTCAAGCTGGACTGTTTCAATCCCCGCTCACAACATTTCCCCACTGCTCCCGACCCCCGTGGAGACGATGCTGGGGGAGGGGGAAACTGGCTTTTAAGCTGGCTCCCCCCAGCACCAGCTTGTGGTCCCCACCTTACTGCCTCTCTCTGATAGAGGCAGCAAGACGGGGGGAAGGGGGAGACGGGGACAACTAGTCGAGTTCCTATTTGCTTATCGGGTAGTCAACTAGTTGCTCACATCCTTAAAGGGAAGATGTCATTAGTGCTCTGTATTAGTACCTATCTCAGATTTTGTTATCTCCTATAGATCTTGAGTTGCTGACTTCTTCATTTTTCTGGCACAAATGATATCGCAACTCTCATAAATAGAAGTTTTTCATCTGAACACCTATTTTAACTCCCTTTGTTTATGGCTGTGATGTCACTCACTGTTCACATATGTAGTAGGAAGGCTGAAACCTAGATTTCTCAAGATATTAAGGAGGCAATTTTGTGAAAATAAAGCAGTTATTACATTCTTAAACCACTTTGCATTTTCCTTTTTTAAAAATGTAACTAAGGAGTGTTTTGGGGTGGGCTTTTTGTGGGAAATCTTTTGCAGTTCATCGCTAAAGATGGGCAGAAAGTGACACTCTGGAACAAAGCCCTTACAGTTCACATCTTACTTCACAAGAGCAATCCTGGGCTCTCAGCGAAATACTGCTTCATGGTAATACATTCAAATAGAAGAAGAATTGTTTTTACCTTATGAGAACAAGCCTGTCCTTTTCAGATGGATGGTCATCAAGCCATTGGGAATAACGGGCAATGGACCACTCTGCTCTCTGATACACAGAAATATGGACGAACCCATTAAACACTAGCACGTAAAAGATATTTGCTATAATGTCAAACAGACATGCACAAGTGTCAGATATAAAGGTAAACTAAATTCAAGTCAAGTGAAGCTGGCTCATCACTATCACAACAGCTAATCAAAATAAAAATAAACTGTCATCAAAGAAATCTTAGATGACACACAGATGTAGATTCATTTAGGATTCTTAAGAGAATTTTTTTTCTCCATTTCCATTAAACGACAGAAGACTTTAACAACATAAAAGAAAAACAACAAAACCCTTTTCAAGGACATATGTTAACTTATGAATTCCTAGCTATAAAATGAACACCAGAGAAACTCCTACATTCATCTGGAAGAATACAAGAAAATTGTGAGCACACTTCAGTACAGCTTATCTGCAGAGTGATTGTTTTTTGGATTTTTTTGTCTTTGACTTCCACAAACTAACCAAAATATAAAAAGCGGTGAGCGCCCTTGCCACAAACTAATAAAAACAGAACCAAGAAACTGTTTCCTGAATGTGGGTTCTAATTAGAGAGGATACACCGATACATGGCACAGTTAATCTATGAATGGAATGTTTCAAAAAGGAAGCCCCAATTACCTGGAATGGTGATTTCAATTCAGGTGGTGATCTTGTAAATAAGAACTGAAGAATAATGCTGAATGGAATAATATCTCCCACAGCTGGACTACTGGCAATATACTCACTAGTCTGGAACAGCAGTGGTCTGGGAAAAGCACAAGATTGATAACATAATCATGAAAGAAAGGAAAAAAAGATGCATCTTAAAATATTATTATTCATATAGTGCCAAGACTGTACTAGGCTTTTTAGAGACTAGAATTATTTCTGCTTGTGCATCTCATTTGTTTTTTCCTGGTTTGCATCATTGATTTCTAATGCAGAATTTTGTACAAGCATATTATTTTAATTAAACAATCACTGAACATTGCAATGCAAGATCTATATTTTTATGAAATCCCTCGGTCTGACAACACAGTTCATTATCATAAGAACTAGCATCAAATACAATGTAAGAAAGTACAATTTAGTAGACATTAGCATGACAAAATTCACCAAATTGTAGTTACAGTATGAATAAAAGAAAAAACACTAATTTGTTGTTAATTTGCATATGAAGTTGCCAGAAGGTTTTAAATAAGAATCACAAGCAACAAGTAGGAAAGTAATTTATTAATATTATTTGGCCACATTACCAATTGCTAGAGATACTGTGATTGTAACTCACCTGAATGACCTCAAAAGCCTATAAGACTTTCCTAGATCAGACACTCGCCTGCAGAGAGGGGCCACCGCTAACTCCATCTGTAGAATAAAAAGACTTTTACTTAAATCAAAATGTCCCCAAATGCAAAGCTCTGCATCTAACAGGTTTGTCTTTAAACAGTAAGTAGAGGACATGGGATGGGTCATCAGCATAATAATAATGACACACAATATAAGAACTAGGGATCACCAAATGAAATTAATAGGCAGCAGGTTTAAAACAAATCAAAGGACGTTTTTCTTCACTCAGCACACAGTCAACATGTGAAACTCTTTGCCAGAGGATGTGGTGAAGGCTAGAACTTTAACAGGGTTCAAAAAAGAGCTGGATAGATTCAGGTAGGTTAGGTCTATCAATGGCTATTAGCCAGGATGGGTAGGAATGGTGTCTTTAGCCTCTGTTTCTCTGGAAGTGGGAGACAGGGGAGGGATCACATGAGGATTACCTGTTGTGATCGCGCCCTCTGGGGCATCTGATATTGGCCACTGTCAGCAGACAGGATACTGGGCTAGATGGACCTTTGGTTTGACCCAGTATGGCCATTCTTATGTTCTTAATAATTGCCAAGTTTGGCACCAGGAAGAAATTTTCTCCACATGGTAGATTGCCTGGGCCACGTCTGTTTTTTTGCTCTCTTCTTTGCAACACCATAACCAACATACAGTAGGCAGTGGTTTTGTTTGCTTCACTTTCTGGATCACAAAACAATTATGTGAGAGATACAATGAACTTTCCCAATGAGTTTGGTGCATTATTCATTTCAGTATGTTTCATCTTTACTGATGGGTTCACTGGTGGAGTAAAGTTCTTCCCGTATCCCATAATCTGGCTAAGATTGACAAGAAAGGGGATAGTAGACAGACATAGGTGGCCCTAATGTTGGGGCCTAATTGTTGTTTTCCAAAAGGCCCAGGGTACTTTCACAAAAGTGAGTGATTCTTTCATTGGTGAGAAGGCTTATTAAAGGATTTATGACTGAAAACACACATCCCCACAAAAGACTTGGGCACAAACCTATATGAGACAACCACTGGGACCTATTGTCACTAACATACACTAAGCGTGATCATAATCAAAAGAATGTCTCTGTAAAAGCAATAATTCCTTAATAATCTGCTCTGAGTGATCTCTGCTGTCTTCAGTAACAAAAAGGTTTTTTTTAAGTACTTCTTAGTACCAAAAAATTCTTACTGACTTTGGAGAGTAAGCTAGTCTCTGTTATAATGTGTACATCGTTCAGACAGTACAGAGAACGTAGTTCCAGCTGCAGAATCTTGATTAATGAAGATGATTAAGCCAGTAAGAACAAGAGAATGTTCAGGTTTTAGAGTTCAATATAACAGAAGTTGAAAATACAATATTTCTATTAGTAAACTGAGAAAACATTATATGAAGTAACTGAGGGTACGTCTAGACTGCGCACCTCTTTCGAAAGACGCTTTTTCGAAAGAAACTTTCGAAAAAGTGTCTTTCGAAAAAGATTGTCTAGACTACATTATGCGGATCAGAAAATCGATCCGCTTTTTTGAAAAAGAGCGTCCTGACTGCTGGAGGCTCTTTCGAAAGAAAAAGCCACCCGGAACCGCTTCTGCCAGGGCATGGGGGCAGCATTTCCTTCCGGGTGCTGCTGCCTGCCCTTTGCAGAGACGCATGGTTAAAGCGACCCCCCCCCCCCCCGAACACCCGTTGCTCTGCTCCTGCAGCTGCCTTTGCTGTCCCTCTAGGAGGTAAGCAAGGTATTGCAGTGCTTGTTTGGAGTGCCCAGCTTCCTGGGACAGCACTGCAGGTTTTTTTGTTTGGAGGTTTTCCTGATTTGGATCCCTTTCTTTTGCCATGGAGCCAGAGCTGCCCCTGGGCAGGCGATGGCCCCACGCCATCATACTGCAAGTTTTGCTGCATCTGCATGACACAGTCATGAGGATAATTCCCCATCTGGACCCAGACCAGAGGTACAAAAGGTTTGCCCATCATGCAGCCCCACTGCCCTTGCCTCCAAACTTCTTCGTGGAGAGGCGTTTTTGGAGGCTTGACACCAGCTCCGACTGGTGGGACCAGCTCGTTATGGAGCTGTGGGATGACCAGCAGTGGCTCCGCAACTTCCGGATGCGGAAGGCCACTTTCCAGGAGCTGTGTACCTGGCTCGCCCCCGCTCTGCAATGGCAGGACACCCACCTGCGGCCCGTCATCCCCTTGGAAAAGAGGGTTGCTATTGCCCTCTGGAAGCTGGCCACCCCCAACAGCTACCGCTCCGTGGGACACCAGTTTGGAGTGGGCAGGTCTACTGTTGGGTCCATCCTGATAAAGGTAAGTCATTGTAGGAGGACAGTCACAGTTGGGGGAGGGGGGGGGAGGGAGAATGTCAGGAAAGGGCAAGGTGGAGTGGGGGATGGGGTGGAGTGGGAGGGAGGGAGCTCCTCCACTCACCCTGAGCTGCCGGGGGGGGGGAAAGCGGGGAGTTCTGAGGAGGGGATTCCCAGGGTGTTTGAGGGGGAAGGTGAGTGGTGGGTTCTCCTCCCAAGAGATCAGGCACCCCTTCTAAAATTTTGTTGTCTATTTGTCTCTTTCTGCAGGTGGTGAGGGCCATCAGTTCTGAGCTGCTGAACAGGCTCGTCCGTCTAGCAGACCTGGACAGCGTCGCGGCCGGCTTTGCTGCCATTGGCTTCCCAAACTGTGGAGGAGCACTCGATGGGACACACATTCCAATCCGTGCACCGTCCCATCGAGCAGCCCAATTCATTAACAGGAAGGGCTACTTTTCAACGGTCCTCCAGGCCCTGGTCAACCATCGTGGCCAGTTTACTGACATTTGTGTTGGGTGGTCGGGGTGGGCACACGATGCCCGCATCTTCAGGAACTCGTACCTTTACCGAAGGGCTGCAGGCAGGAACATTTTTCCCGCATCGTGACTTTGCGGTTGGGGACGTGCACATGCCGGTGTGCACAGTGGCTGATGCCGTGGCTGATGAAGCCCTACACCGGCCACCTGGATGCGACCAAGGAGCAGTTTAATGCTCATCTTAACTGGGCTCACAACCAGGTGGAATGTGCGTTTGGACGTTTAAAAGGGAGATTCCGGTGCTCGCTCACACGGCTAGAAATGGGGGAACACAACATCCCTGAGGTGGTGGCCGCATGTTGCGTTCTCCATAACCTGGTGGAGAGGAAAGGGGAGGCCTTCCTACCAGGGTGGGGTACAGGTGCTGATGGTCAGGAGAGGCACTTTGACCAGCCCCAGACAGCTGCCATCCGCCAGGCTCACCGGTCTGGTGTTCGCATCTGGGAGGCCCTACGGGAGCGATTCTCTAATGGAGGCCACTGACTCTCCTGAGGGCCTCCTGTCTGGGGGCTTGGCCCTGGCCCAATCCAAGCTTCCCTCCTGAACCCTCACCTTGACCCTGTTTGTAGAAATAATAAACACCAGGTTTTGTCTGAAAAGAATAACTTCTGTTTTATTGTTGTAAATATCAATAACTGAAAATGTAGAAATGTTGCAAACATCTAAAATCTTTTGTTTATTGTACGTAGTTTTTTCTCAAAGTATACTTTCTGCATCAAAAATAAACATTTTTTTAAATACCCAACATTGTGTTTAACTGGGGTGGTAGGGGTGCTTAAAACCTGGAGGGGGGAAGGGGACTTGAAACCTGGAGGGGGAAAGGGGATCAGGTTGGACAGTGCTTGCCTGCTCGCAGGCTCCTCGCGTTCGGGGTCCACCATGGCCTCGGGATTGGGTGGGGCGATTGACTGTTGGCTGGACAAGAGAGGGTAGGTGCACTTGGGTCTGGGAGGCCTGGGGGAGAGGAGGGCCAGGGGGAGGGGGGCTGGGGGAGAGGGAGGTACAAGGGGGGAAGGGGATGGTGCTGTGGAAGGGGGGTTTGGTGGGGCAGGGTCATGGTGTGCTGGAGGAGCAGGACCAGGCACAGGAGCAGGCAAGCCACAGACCTCCCTGAGAGTGGCACACAGGGACATGCGCTGCTGGACAAGCTCCTCCATCAGCTGATCATGCCACCGAGCCTCTGCCTCCGTCCTCTCTCACAGGATGGTGTTGAGCTCCTGCAGGGCCGCCACATGCTGCCTCAGGATGTCTGCATAGACACGCCTGTGTCTGCGGCTCCCATGTCCCCGGGATGGAGGTGGGGCTGGGGTGCTGTGGCCCTCTTGCATGGCTGGTCTGGCTGTGGAGGAAAAGAGGAAGACACAATCAGTCATGTGTGCAACAGCTGTCCAAAAGGGCATGCCCTCTCCTTCAGACAGGGGACTCAGACGTTCTGAAGGTAACACCATGTGTGACCTGGGCATCAGCCTGAGCATCACAGGGGTCCCGAAGTGCCAATGGGACCTCGCACTGACAACCCACCTGGGTGTGTTCTGGACATGGTTTATGCCACCACGTGGTGCACCCCCATGTGTCACACACTACCGCTGAACATGTTGGCACATGCACAGCCAGCTGCATGATGTCCAGGGTGAGCATTACAGGTTTCCCTTGTGCATCACCCACTGTACACCCACCTCCCCCACTCTGTGTGTTACATGACCTCACTGCACTCACCTGCTGCTTCGTCTCCGGCATCAGATGACACCTGGGAGGCCTCTGGGGTCTGGGTGACTGGCTCCAGAGTGAGGGTCACGGTCTCCTCACTGTCCTTTTCCTCCAGCACCACCTCCCCGTCTCCAGACTCTCTGGACTGCTCTAGGTCCTGCTCTGGCGCGTCCACCACAGGGTCCCCCAAGCCAGACTGGACGAGATGCAGTGGTGTGCATGCTTCCTCACCACCAAGGATCTGGGCCAGCTCTGAATAATAAGGGCAGTAGTGGGGGGCTGCCCCAGAACGGGAGCTCTCCTCCCTGGCCTTTACATAGCCCGGGCGCAGCTCTTTCACTTTAGAATGCACCTGGTCCTGGGTGCAGGGGTGGTGCCCTCTCTTGGCCAGGGCCTCTGCCATGGGGCCAAAAATGTCCGCATTTCGCCGCCTGGTGTTCAGGGCTTGTAAGGCCTCCTCCTCTGACCAGAGCTCAAGAAGGGTCTTGAGCTCTGGCCCAGACCATGCCGGTGCCTGGCGTTTGGAGCCCCTGGTTGGGTCCCCAGAAGGCTGTCTGGAAGGGCCAGGAGGGTCTTGGGGCTGGGACATGGCTGCACTGGAAGAGCCGTGTGCTCTGGCTGCTTTGCTGCCACAATGTGCTGTGAGGGTGACTGTCCCTTTAAAAGATGGCTGCAGACATCCAACCAGAGAGATGCAAGGCATGCCCCGGACTGTCCACCAAGGCTTCTTCCTGGAGGCCCTTTTTTTAAAAAAAAACTGGCTCCCCGCATCCACACACACTTTTTTCGACAGATCTCTGTCGAAAAAGCCGTTCTTCCTCGTGAAATGGGGAGTACCGCCGTCGAAAGAAAAGCCACGTTCTTTCAATTTAATTTCGAAAGAACGCAGCTGTAGTCTAGACGCAGGTGAAGTTTTTTCGAAAAAAGGCTACTTTTTTCAAAAAAAACCCTGCAGTCTAGACACAGCCTGAAATACAAACATGGAACCCCATAATACCATTTTTACACAGCAGAATTACACTTAAAACATATTAATAAGTTGCAGCCAGAGCCCTTTTATCCAGACATAATTAGTCTTCATTTTTGCCATTCAAGAAGATGGAACTCAACAATAATGGGATGGTAACTTAATTCTGTATATGTGCATTTTTAATCACTAATTTTTTAAAAAACTATTCAGATATCACACACTTGTATTTGACTTTCATTGGCTGAGTCTATTTCCATATAACATACAATTAAACTAAGGTTCAAAGGGATAAAGATAAAACTGATTAGCCAGAGCAGCATAGTCCAAACAACTAGAAAAAACAGTTACCCACCTTTTCCTAACTGTTGTTCTTCAAGATATGTTGCTTGTGTCCGTCCCATTGTAGGTGTGCACATGCACATGCGCAGGGTCATTAGAGATTTTTGCCTTAGCAATATCCATAGGGCCAGCAGTGTGGCCCCTTTGAATGCTACACTCATGCACTGTATATCAATTGCTGCTGGCCCTATGCCCTCTTGGTTCCTTCTTGCCGACAACTCCAGCAGAGGGATAAGATGGCAAGTGTTGAAATGGACATGAGCAACACATCTCAAAAAACGAGGGGAACTGTTTTTTCTTTGAGTATTTGCTCATGTTGATTTCATCGCAGGTGAAAGCAGAATCCTTGGTGGTGGGCTCAGAGTTCACATCACTGTAGACTACAGCATTGCCCTACCAAAGCCAGTGTCTAATTGAGCTTGCTGGGTCAGTGAATAATGTGATGCAAATGTGCAGATATATGAACAGATCATGGCTGACAGGATTTCCTAGATTGGCATCTGTCCCAAGAAGGCTGCTGATTATCTCTGCACCCTAGGCAAGTGAGGGAATACCTTAGCCAGCTCATAGCAGTAGTGCATGCAGGTCAGGATCCAGGATGAGATCCTCTGAGTGGACAATGAGTGGCCTTTCATCCTATCCTTCACAAACAGCTATGTTGAGTTACAGAACAGCTTTGTTCTATCTAAGAAGAAAGCCAGCTCCTGGCTGACATCCAGGGTGTATAGCCTCAACTCCTCATCTTAAAAATGGGGCAGAGGATTCTCAGCCTATTGAAGGGCTTGAAAAAGACTGTATAGGGCATTTCCAAAGTAAGTGCCCTGACCCCCAACACACTATGTTCTGATGTGACAGCAATCAGTAAAGAAACCAATTCCAGGAGAAAAGCAGGAGGAAGCAGGAAATCAAAAGCTTGAAAGGAGAATCTATGAACCAATTCAGGTCCCAAGGGGCAACTGGTTCCCAGACATGAATAGAGGCATTCCAGCCCTTTTAAGAAGCTCACCATCATGGGACCAGGGGATATAGTGCCCAGATGGACATCAGGTGGACCTTGAGGAAAGATAGAGATAATCCTTGAAGTTTAAGATGCATCAAGTAGAAGATGCATCAAGTAGTCTAGGATGTCCTGCAGTGAGGCCTGAAAGTGCAGCTCCAACACCCAGTACTCAAATCTTTTCCTCTTCAACCAAGGCAACCTACCTGGCAAATGCTTTCTGTTGCTGAGCAACACTTGCTAAATACAGACCGAACATGCCTTTTTGTCTGATCTGAACTCAGCCATGCACCAGCCAAGATGTCAGGTGCAGTGCTGCCAGATTCAGATATAGCAGGTTGCTGTGGTTCAGCAACAGCAGATCTGGTTGAAGAGGCAGCGGAAGAGGTATGGCTAGCAACAGAGCATACTGAACTTGTGTTGACAGGGCCACACAGGGGCCATGAGGATGACCCTTGCTCTGTCTTGCTTGACTTTCAATAGAATCCATGTATTAACAGCACTGGTGGAAAGGCATACATGAGCACCCCGCCCAAGGAATGAGGAAGGTGTCCTAGAGGGAACCCTTGTCAAGATCATGGATGGAGTAGAACTGGGTGATACTTCCTGTTCTTCCTGGACATGAGCAGAACCACCTGGGGAGTTCCCTGCCTTTAAAAAAATTACATTGACCATGTCCAGATGGAGGGACCACTTGCGGTGAGGTGAGAAGGTCCTGGTGTGGCCATATTCTAGAATGTTCTTGGATTGGAGAGATGAGTGGCAATCAGATGAATGGGATGCCACATACAGAAGTCCCAAAGGCCGAGCACCTTCTGACAAAGGGCTGCGATCTGGCCCCTCTCTGCCTATAATGTAGTACATAGTGGTGGTATTGTCTGTGAGGTATTCTCTGTGAGGACCTGTAACACCTTGCCTTTCAGGTGGGGCAAGAACGGCTGGCTCTGAGTTCCCTGATGTTGATATGAAAGGCTAACTCGCCATGTAGCAAGCTGCCCTAGATGCTGAGCTTGCATAAGTGGGCCCCCGGCCCAGATTCGTGGCATCAGAGATCAGGGTCAGTGACGGGAACAGAGGTGCAAAGGGCACTCAAAGGGGGCAACACAGCCAGCTCTACAAAAACTGCTAAGGCAAAAAGCTCTGATGACCCAGCTCATGCACAGGTATGATAGAATTGATATGTGCAAGCACTCGAACAAGAACTATTTTTATAACATCTTTTCATTTAAAGAACATTATGGAACTAGCTTCACTGGTGATAAGAAACTTATAACAATGCCTGTAACATTCTTATACAATGAAGTTTGAAATAGAAATATAGACTGCATGCTGATAGATGTCATAAAGAACATTTAATGACATATGTGGGATTCTTGGTTACAGTGAGCATGAGAGAACAAAGTAGGCATGGTAAACTGTACTCTTATACCATAGCGAAGATGATAAAAGTAAGCATGGTGGTTTTGATAGAGTAGTGTAGTAATAACAGGGAGATTTTCAAAGGTCAGAATGGAAACTAGAAATCTAATTCACTGAAAGCTAATAGGATTGGGGTGAGATTTCCTGAGCACATCTTTCCATCAGCTGGGACTGGCTGGAGGAAGGAGAAAGTGTCTTTCAATGAGAGCACTCTTTAGAAAATTCCACTCTAGGCACCTAACTGCTGTTTGGACCTTTGAAAATCAAGATAGATGGAGCAACTGGTCCTTATGATGAGGAAGGGAACCAAACACAGGTGACATCATATTCTGCCTTTTCCTAACACATTCTTCCCCAAAAGTCAATATATGGTGGCAAGATTTTAGTTGAACTTTTGCTTCTTACAGCAAAGCTGAATATTTAAATTCAGTAAAACAAATGTAATATAGCGAATTTAAAACAGCTTTAGGAATGTCCCTAAATTCATTAAGTATTTGAAAGAATATATTTTACTTTAGAATACTCTGCTCCTTAAATGTCAACCTTTATTCATTCTACTATTCATGATAATTCATTCTAATTATTGCTATTGCCAGAACTAGACAAAACTTAAAAGGCAGCAGATGGCTGCATCGTGAAGCACTTGTTGCCAAAGAAATATTTCTTTGTAAGCTTGGAAAGCTACAGTAGCCTCTAGAATTGAGTCATGCAAAGTGGGAATAGAGTGAAACTAATTTGGTAAAAATATACATAAACAACATGAACTCAGATTCTCTAGATCTGCAGTGCTACAGGGTTTGTACTATGCCTTAATGTATTCAGCTAAATTCAGAAGAGTTAAGGACTGTGCTTTTTAATTTAATGTGTTTATTTGTTAGACTGCGTTATATTCTTGAATGAGTGGTGTATGAGCATATTTCTGCTGGAATGTTCATTATGTCTGATTTTTATATTTTAAATAAAGATTGTTGTTGGCCACAACAACTGGTTCTAGGGCAGGGCCTGTGGATAGTTTGGACGGTATCAACACGTATTTCAGCCATTAAAGAAGGGCTCTTGTCAGAAGAACTGCCCTTTGTCAATTCCAACGTTTTTTTTTCCAGTGCTGGGATTGGCTGCTAGGAGGAAACCTCTCCTTTCTGTTTGTTCTGTCACCAGCAGCTACCCCAACCTTCCTTCCTATAACTGCGTATACCTGTACCTTGTTTAGCTATAACAGATATATTATGATTTAAAGTTACTGTTTCTAATTTGTTGAGATGCACAGTTATACTGTATTGTGCATTTGGGTGTTTGCAGGGTTGCACATATTTTGGGTGTGTCTGGTGTCTTACATAGCAATGTGCTATGGACTTTAAAAAACGTAAGAATGGGGCACATTTTTTGCTCCCTCGTTTATTTCTCTCTCCCTCCCCCCCATGACAATTTTGGGAGGTCCTACGCCCAAATTAAATTAGCTGCACAGTTGGGGTTAAAATGAATGAGGATAAGCTGGTCTTGCAACCTTCTGAGAGCCGAGGGGTGGAGAATGGAGAAGATGATGCTTAATGTTTTGCAAAGCCTATGCAAACATCCAAAGCCCATCGGGTCCACTCTCACGAATCTATCTTAGAGTCAAGCTTTAGGAATTTCCTGGAGCAGAAAATTTCGCAGACTGCAACTCTGTCTTGGCCTTGAAGAGTCAGGACACTAAAATATGCATGCAGAGAGGGATACGGGATGCCAGTGATGCTGAAACTCAGTGCTTTGTTTTATGTAATTCAATAAAGTTACCAACTCCTGGTCAGTTTCTATATACATTTATGTCTGAACTCAGAGACCTCTGCATGCTTCAAACATCTAAGCCTTAAAAAGCCTTAGAAAGTCTTTTTTATCTTTTCCTCCCACATAGCAGCCCATGGCTATAGTTGCTTTATTATTTGTTGCACTATTCACTGGGTAGCTATATTGTAAAAATCTGTCACATGACTGGCTGAGTAGATTATGTTCAGCAATGAAAGGGTGAAATTCATACATACACCCACATATTGCATACATCTATTGATTAATGTTTTTAAACAATCTTCCATGGTGAAGTGACTACTGTGAAATTTTGGAAACCTCTTTACTAAAAGTTAAAAATTTCCAGCTGAAAAAACATGAAAATATTTCAGCAACTACTTTTCCTCCTATCTTGATGAACTCCAAGTTTTCAAACATTACCTAAACATGCTTTTTTCCAGCCCATGGAGAGCAGAAAATGTTGAAACAAATATCAGTGGCAAAGCAGAAGTTGTGTCTGTAGCAAAAGGGAAGGTAGGCAAACACTGGAATAAAAGTAGGGACCAGACCTCTTGAAGAACCCCTTTCTAAGTGGGTGGAACTATTTCGATGGCAGCGTTCACACATGCTGACTTATAGCAAAGGGCTGTGTCAACAGAGCCTTGTCACTAAAAGCTGCATAGTGTAGATATACTCTAGCTAACTTATTTATAGAAATTTGAAAAGAGAAGCAAACTTAACTATCTACGGTGGACTATTATTCTTGTAGAGGCTATGAGCATGAAGAGAGGATTCTGACTCCGACCATATGGTAAAGTGAGACAGAGCATATTGTCCTGGACAGCCTTTTATAACCTCACATGGAGCATGTGGCAATGTCAAGTGACCATGCAGATCAACAGATACAGCTGCTGAATGGGGAGCATGTGTATCTGTGTTTGGAATACATAGAGGGTCCATTTCTCGAAGATCCCTAAATTATTATTTGAAAGAAGCTGCTTTTGGAGGAATGTAGAATTTAATTTTCCTGTCCCGCAACAATTCTAAAACAGTAAGTCATTTTTTTAGCCATGAAGCATCTCTAGAAATGATACCGCTAAAAACAATTTCCTTTTTCTAGCAAGAAAGCATGACAAAAATTAAGTATACCTTTGTGCCACTAGTTCTTGACTTTTTGCACTGCAACCCTGATTAAAGTGTAATGGCTCCTCAGATTCCATACTAGCAATGAAGGATTTCTTGGAGATATATATATATAAAAATATTTTATAGTCATCTGGCCCCTTTTTATATGAAGATCTCAAATCTCTTTACAAATGTTAATTAAGCCCCACCAGGCATGTCATATAACTATATATGTTAATAAATAACTACTGTATAATAAATAACTGTAAAATGGTTAAGTGGCTTTCAGTGTACCCACTTCCCACATCACACGGGATAACCAGTAGGGAAAAAAGTCTTTTCTAACAACATTTACTAACCCTGGCTTGGCAGTAATCATTTCTTTTATGAAACAGACAGCATTTTTATACTTTACTATTTCAGTGAAGAGACACACCATATTTGTCCCTCTATTATTCAATTCTCCTTCAGAACCATTGGCTATGAAGATCATAGTGCATTCCCAACATCTCCAGTGAGTGTCATAAGGTGCTTAAGGGGTTGCGTTGCCTAGTGAATAGTGCATCCACCTGCCCTCCAACCCATTTGTTTCACTAGCGGTGCCTGGTTCCTGCCCCAGACCAAGAGTGTTTGGGCTTTCCCAATGCCTCCAGACTTTTGCCCTTTAGTGGGACATGCTAGGGGGACCTGGTCCCTCCCTTTCTACTGAGTCCCTGGACAATGTACTGTGGGTTAATATTGCCTTTTAAGCCGTTTGGGCCCAGCATATTGTTTGCATACCCCATGATAGTGCCAAATTAGGATTTACTGGATATAAGAATGAACTTTACAATACTACTACTCTACTTTTTTCTCTTATGAGACTTAATTCCAAATCTTCTGCTCCTTGCTGTAGTTTCTGAAAGCATTTTGGGTTACAAAACAAACTGCATCCCTTCCAAGCTAATAGTTCCCTTTGACATTCACCTACATTAAGTTCCTGAAACTCTAGTTTAAATGACCAAATAACTGGTCATGACTTAAAATTGGTCTTTAATCTTATTTACCGAGTCTTCTTCCACACTGATTTAATCCACAAAACAATCTCTAAAACATTACAAATCAAGTCAAATCCTCTTTACAGGATGCATAGAGATCTTATAAATACTGCTCCTTGCCTCCTGCCTCTAAATAGTATAATTCCATAACATTAATAAATTGCAGCTTCATTTGAGCTACTAAATGCATAAAGTTTTTCCTACAAAATTCTAAAGAAAGCTAAGCAAAATAGAATATCACTAGATAGCTTCAGAAGGTTTAAAACTAGAGTTGACTGAAATATTTCCATTAGAACGTTTCCATTAGGAAATACAGACTCAACTAAATCACAATGTTCCACAGGATAAGATACAGAATATGGAGAATGACAGCAGAGTTCATGATGCCCTTTAGAAACCACTGAAGCACTAAATAACAATTAGAAATAATACAAACATAAAACTGCACATAAAATAGAAGCTTTATAAAACTACAGCTATAACAAATTGTAAAGAGATCAAGAAAAATTGGTTGTTCTAATAATGGTGCAAACCATTTAACCACTATATTTGGGATGGTTGTCTAGTAAGTGTGGTCTCTTGTACAGAGTATACATACATAGCACTTAACTATGTTATATGATATCCTAAAGAGAAGGAAAAATTTTGTCTGACTCCATCAGGTGATCAGATTATGTCGTATAGCATGAGGACTGACATGACAGCCCTTGCAATTTTTAGACTAGTTTATGTCTATGCAATTGTTATTTTTATTTTTTATTCTCATTAATAATGTATACATTATTCCTTATGAGCTTAGGAAGTTTCTCTCAACAGCCTATCAATTTCTACGCCCAAATATTAAGGAATCCTTGTTCCTTCTAAATACATTTTGGAATGTATAGTGTTTACATTTCATTCTTTGCTTCACTGTCTCGATCAATAATTTAGCATTCCATGCCATACAAAGGACAACGTATGGTTCTAAAGTATGTTTTTGAATCTCAGAGAGTCTAAGACCCATGGAGATTGTTGTAACCTGAGTGGCCTTGGTTTTGTTACAAAATAACAAAGCTCTCAGTAATGAGCAGGCCAAAAGGTTCTCCAGTGCCTAGCTGATACCTCATTGGAAATATAAATGTCAAGAAAATGTCATAGTAGAGGCCTCAAGTGACCCCAGAAAAAAAAATTCCAATGTAACTAGTTTAAAAAGCAAAAGGAAAGCTTAGCAGTGTATTATTTTTCATGGTAGTGAATTATTTTTACTTTTTCAAAAACTCCACCTTTTAAAACATATATTATGAAATGAACAGTAGTTCCATTTGTGCATCTGGTGCAGATGGCATCTATAAAAGTTCTAAGTTTGCATGAATTGCAGGTAAATTCAACACTTTCATGTTGTCACACTTTAAAAAATTAGGAATCCCAATAAGTTAGGACAATAACCCTGCAGCACTGCAAATATTTTTAGGCATTAAGATGCATCTTTAGTATTCTGTTAAACAATGTTCACAATGTGCACAAGTTATAACTCATTTCATGTTGATAGTACTCATAAGTATATCTGACAGTCTGTCACACAATTAGCCAAAGTGCCAGAGGGCCTCTATTACACACACACACACACACACACACACACACACACACACTTGAACTGATTGCTCATAAGTGACAAGGTTGATCTTCCTCCCTATTTACAATGCTAACAGAAGGAAGAGATCCATTCTACAGTATCATTGCACAAAGCATTTTATTTTATGCAACATTTTCTGTGGCCCAATTTAACAGATCTCTCCAATCAGGCCTTCTTGTTAGCGGGGTTGGAAGTGGTGCGACCAGAAAAACTGTACAGTAAATAAGAGAAGCAGCAGGGCAGGCCCAGCCTATGACCAGCACCCAGCTGTTTCAGTTCACAAGTACAACTTAAACAGGGAGAGTAAGTAATGGGAAGGAAAGAGGAGAAGAAGGGAACTCAAGGCAGCTAAACAGAGGAAGAGGAAGGACTCAGAACCAAGTAAGTTTAAATTATATATTTATATGGCATGCTATACTGTAACATCACGTATAAATACTTACTGAATTTAAGAATATTAAATATTTAAGAATAAACATTTAAGCAGGAGACAGAATCAATTGTCCCCCTTGCCTCACATTTTAGGTCATTTGGGTGCCTTTCTCGCTCCCATGAAGTCAATGGAAAACTTCTCATTAACTTCCTTGCTGAAGGATTGTGATGCTACATATGAGTCGGTGAATCCAGGTGGTTTACTCAGAGGCATATGGATGAGCTCATTACATAGTTTAGCTTGATGAAAGTGGTGAGTCATGAAGATCACACGACCGGCGTCCCAGCTGTTCTTTAGTAGTAGCCAATTCAATAAGCAAGAGCCCTATATGAAAAACTTTGTCACCAGTGTTCTTGGGTTCCCTCAGTTATGTTAGCCTCAGGTTGTCTCTGAGACATTTGTCTCTTAAGCTGCTCCTTAAGAGTTTTGAAAATAACACCTAACACCTAAAACTGACCTAGAATTAGGACAAAAGAGTGCAAAATATTTGAGTTATGTTCCCTAGCAGCCTCAGAGGGGTAGCCATGTTAGTCTGTATCTTCAAAAACAATGAGGAGTCCTATGGCACCTTAGAGACAAACAGATTTATTAAGGCATAAGCTTCCATGAAAGCTTATGCCCTAATAAACTGTTAGACTCTAAGGCTATGTCTACACTACTCAGAAGATTGCTGCAGTCGATCCTCCAGGGTTCAAATTAGCGGGTCACATAAAGACCTGCTAATTTGAACTGAGAGGGCGCGCCTGTCGGCGCCAGTAGTCCTGTTCCTCACGAGGAGTAAGAAGTCGACGGCAAGGTTTACTCCTGTCAACCACCTGCTGTGCATACGGCCCGAAAACACGATTTAAGATACACAACTCCAGCTATGCTAATTAGCATAGCTGGAGTTGTGTATCTTAAATCGACTTTCCCCTTTAGTGTAGACCAGGCCTAAGGTGCCACAGGACTCCCCCTTGTTCCCTCACAGATTCACTCTGCATTACATTACTGTTAAAATGCTTTCCTCTGAAAATATGAAATAACGCATTGGAAACTTGAATTATCTACTTGATCATGCTTAGTGCATCAGCCCGATATAAGTTTTAAAAAAAAGAGAGAGACAGAAATTGACCAGTCACCAGTAGGAACACAGACAATACTGTCATTCCTTCAGTATTCACAGCAACGTGCAGGCTTTTCACAGTGTGTTCACATTTGTTTAGTTTGTATCCCACACTGCAAAGTAGGTCAATCCATGACCATAATCAGTTATATCCCATGGCACCATGGGATATAAAGCAATTAAGAAAGGAAAACCATCTTACAGGGAGGTGAGGAGATGAGGTGAATGAGTAAATGATGGATTTAGCATTGAAGACTATTGCTCAGTATTAAAAAGTTTCAAAATGTTGATGAATTTCAATGCATCAGTAATTTGACAGGAAGTTATAGGGCATTACTCAATTTGCCTTATGAGAAGGGCCCTCGCTGATTATTTAGGGCATAAATTTCTCAAGATTCAATCTCTCCTAGTTGGATCTGCAAGATTTCATTCTAAGTCAGTTGTGTAGCTAACAGGCAACTGCAAAGGAAAAAAAGTGCATATGGCCAACTATCTACACATTTCAGTTAGAAAAGGGGAAAAAAACAAAATGGAAGCCAGCCCTTGTTAAGTCTACCTGTGCAAAGTCAGCAGCAAGTCGCATTTTCCCACCTTCACCAAGGGGTCTCAGTAGACTGGCATTGCGAATAAAAAGTTCAATTGCTCTCTGAGCAATGGCTTCTGTGTTATCAAAGACAAAGTCGTAACACTCAAAGTGCCTGAAGTAGTCGCTCATGACTCTTGCTATGAAGCCCTGTAGTTCTTTCATATACAGAGAGCAAGGGACATCTGGTTTTCCTGAGCTGGATAATGATCTGCCAAAAATGTAAAAAAAAGATGCTAAAATCATTTTTATAATACAACTAAAATTACTCATTTCTTTTTAATTTTCTTCTTAACCCATGTAGTAATTTTCCCTTGGTGACATGAATTACAGAATTCTATTTCTACTTGGCACAAAAAAATTTGTAGATCCTTTTGGAACTGTAGCCTAAAATCTCTCTTGATCAACCATTGCTACCATGACAAGATAGAGGAGATCACCCCCTCTTAGCCAGCATGCAAGCCTTCCATCAGCCTGGAGTCTAAAGCTCTAAATCCAGCCCCCAAATTTAAGTGTCCCAGCTGTTGGTAAAATATTCTAATAGATCACATAATACCAGGCTACATGTCACAAGATTACTAGTGCAGCCTGTCCCAAGATCAATCTTTGCATAGAATTAGTCTCTAGATTGTTCAAGTCCCACACCAAGAATTATAGGCTCTCTTCTAATCATTGAAGAAAGAGAGTCCTGCAAGATATAGGATGTGGTAATCAGTAACTGCTCTCTGTTTGAATTACAGTCAGTCTGGAGAGCTCTCCCAAACATCAACGGCAGTTGAGGACACCTAGGGTATGTCTACACTGCAAGGCTATTTGGAGATACTGGAGGTATCCTGAAACAGCTACTCCGCGTCTACATAAGCCGCCCGTTATTTCAAAATATTTTTTGAAATAATGGGCACACTATTTTGCCCTCCTGGTAAACCTCGTCGCACAAGGGTTAAGGGATGGCTCGAAATAGCATGTTATTTTGAAATTTGGCACTGCGTAGATGTACTAAATTTCAAAATAAGCTATTTCGAAATAGATTCAAAATAAGATACACAATTTGCGTAGCGCAAATTGTGTACCTTATTTAAAGTTTAGGGTGCTGCGTAGAGGCACCCATAACATCTTGCAGGATTTAGTCCACAGTCTAAATCAAAAGATCAAATCAGAGGGCATGTGCCAGTGCCAGCAGCAAGAAAGGCTGCAGCAGGTAAAATATTGTAAAAGCCAAGTGAAAAAGGGAAAGGGGAAAACACCTTTGAAAAGACATTATTTTCAATAGATTTTTTTAAGAAAGAAGAATGGATGGTCTGTAGCAGGATATTCAGCGAAAGTAAATATCACACATTGTAGTTTACCATCAGTTGTGTCAGTGGAACCTCTCAATTTAAGATAAATGGTGTCAGACTGCAGGTACCCACCAGGACTGGTCTCTCTCAGCCTGTCTCCTCCTCATCAAGGGCTTTCCAAATAGTAGAGTCTATTCAAAATTAACCTCCACAAAAGGACACCATACTGGGTCAGGCCAATGGCCCTTCTAGCCCAGTGCTGACAGTGGCTAGAATGAACAGGAATGAACAGAACAGAACAACCTTGAAGCCATCCATCCTGTAACCCAGTCCCAGCATCTGAAGTTATCCAGAGTATGGGGTTGTAACCCTGACCATCTTGGCTAACAGACATTGCCGAACCTATCCATCAGAAATTTATATAATTCTTTTATGAATCTGGTTATAATTCTGGCCTTCACTGGATCCTCTGGCAATGAGTTCCACAGGTTCACTATAGCGTGTGGAAAAGTACATCCTTTTGTTTGTTTTAAACCTGCTGCCTATTTGTTTCACACTTGTAGTATGTAAATGGAGAAAAGCAGTAAACAATATTTTTTATTCATTTCTCCACATTATTCATGATTTTACAGACCTCTCTCATATCCTCCCTCAGCAATGTCCCTCTAGTCTTTTCCATCCATGTGCGGATTTTTTCCATCCATGTACAGAATCCATTTTTATATGCATGGGGACATGTGCGAACGTGCAGCCCCAGCAGAAACAAAACCTAGCTATGGGCTCTCTGTTAGTCAGTTGGGCAGCATATGAATCTCCTCTGAGTAGCCACACGAGCTCACAGCTTACAGGGAACACAGCCTCTCAGTCATCTCCTTTCCAAACTGAAAAATCTCTTTTCATTTCTTATCATAGAGAACCTATTCAATACCCCTCATCATTTCTGTTGCTCTTATCTGTTCCTTTTCCATTTCTAACATTTTTTTGAGACAGGGTAATTGGAACTGCAAATAGTATTTAAGATGTGGGTGTACCATGAATTTACACAGTGGCATTATGATATTTACTATCTTATTATCGGTCTCATTCTTACTGGTTCCAAACTTAATTAAGCTTTTTTTGACTGCCAATGCAAATGTTCAGAGAACTATTCACGACTCCAAGATCTTTCTGAGTCGTAACAGCTAATCTGGACCCCATCATTTTGTATGTATATTTGGGATTATATTTTGAGCCCTGCAATCTCATGAATATCAGGGGGTATCCACGTCCATAGATGTGGGTGCAGATATCTGCTGCTCATTTTTGCAGATATGGATGTGGATACAAATTTTTTACCTAGAACCTTGCATATTTGCATGTGGATGCAGATATCCACAGATCATTTTTACAGATGCAAATGAGGATACCAATTTTGTATCCACCCAGGGCTTTCTCCCCCCCCCCATATGCTTTACTTTGCATTTATCAACATTGAATTCCATCGATCCCTTTGTAATTTTTCATAGTCTGCTTTGAACTTAATTATCTTGAATAATTTTGTATCATCTACAAACTTTGTCACTTCCTTATTAACTCTCTTTTCTAGATCATTTATGCATATATTGAACAGCACTGGCTGCAGTAGAGATGAATGGGCTGTATACACTAATATTTACCTCTCCCCAATGTAAAAACTGACCATTTATTCCTACCCTTTATTCCTTGTCTTTTAACTAGTTACGATCCATGAGAGGACCTTCCTTTTATCCCATGATTGCTTAATTTGCATACACACATTGTAATACAGATGTTCAAAACATGAAAATGTAAACATTTTTGAAATTTTGCAGCTGTTTTCATTTTAAAGGGGTTCAAAATTTACACACACACCCTTTTACTGTTTTTTCAAATTAATCTAAAACCTTACAGAAAACCTTATTATCATCAATATCTGGGGGGGGGGGGGTTCAGTAAAAAAATTAGAAAATCATTTCATTATTTGGAAAGTAGATTAAATACCTATGAAATTTTTAGATGAAAAAGCCACAAACTTTTCTCTGAAAAACAAAAAATGTTGACATGTTCAAAACTGTTCTGAATAAGCTGTTCTGGTGTTCTTAATTTAAAAACTATACATTTTTTTTATCAATTTTACTTTAAGATAGCCAAAACAATACAGAAAGGTAGCGTGTTATGATTTTGGTCACTCTGTTCAATGGCCAGCCATATTGCTGCCCTCTGTGCATAAAGAGAAGAAGGTATCATGGGCTCCCAGGCAAGTGATGCTGTTGCAGAGCTCACTGTGGTATTAACAATATATTTTACAAAGTTAAAGTCATATTATAAAGGTAGCAGCTGATTACCCAGAAAAATCTTCCTGATGCATAGTGATGATAATGGCCTCCACTGAGTCTCCTACCGAGTTCAGTAAGGGTTGCACAGCACTACCCATGAGATCATGGATTGTCTAAAATAAAGGGAGGACGAAATCAGTAACACAAAGTACAATACACAGATATCACCAAAATATATTGATTTAGGATAAATTATTTATAACAGACAACATTTGCTTCATTCATGTTACCAGCCCTCTTTTATTCCATACTAGAAACATCTGAAAGCAAGGAAAATGGAAGTCTTACATTTAAGTTGTTCAACCATTTCCTAAGTTAGAGAAATAAAGGCTACTTTACTATTACTACTTTATTTCAGACCAGCAGTGCAATTTGACATCTGGTGCATATTTTGATGCACACACTAAAGCCTATTATCCACTCCTGATGTAGGCATATCTTCTGTGCTCTATTTAACATCATCACTCAAGACAGGGAATATAGAGGGGCCAGTTCAGACAGCCATCAACCACAGTACCTCAGATGTACGAGGTCTCTAAGCATCTTGAGACACAAAAGCACCAAGCTGGTGATCCACCTAATAAGCACTGAAGATTGTAGGGAAATACACTTATTGTCAAATTCAGATGTATGGGATCCAAGCATCATCAGAATATCAGAACTTTCAAATACAAATACTACTTAAATCCAAATAGGCTATTCATCCAAATATAGTTAAAGCCCATATTGACCAAAAAAAAAAAAAGGTAGAACAAGATAAAACTCACAAATTAAGTTACAGTGCCCATTGTAAGTATGGTAAATGCAACAAACTTGTGATCTAATTTAAAAGAATGATAACATTCAATTACCTTTAAGGCTGTAGCAATAGTTTGTTCAGCAGCTGCTGGAAATGAACTCTGGCTGGAAACAACCTAAAATATGTAAAACACTATTAACATAGTCAAAGTTCGGTAAATGATTAAAGACTACAGAATTTTCTTTAAACTGAAAACATATTTAGCTATTCCCATTACAGAAACAAAAATTGGCCATATTTAAAAATAATAAATAAATGTGTTGTAAGTGGTCAAGATTTTAAAAGTTTGAAAATTCAACAATATGAAACCACTGTATCAAAAATGTTTTTGTCCTCCTCACAATATTTAGAAGCACTTTGCAGACCAAAAATTTCAGCTAGTGAATCTCGGTGACAAAATAATATTTGAATAAAAACATTTTAGGGAGGATTTTTGAAATGCAGCATCCACTTTTCAAAGGCAAGCTGAAGATCCAAATGCCAGCTTGTCACTATATAAAAAAACAACAAATGGTCTGGTAGCACTTTATAGACTAACAAAACATGTAGATGGTATCATGAGCTTTCATGGGCACAGACCACTTCTTCAGATGATAGAAGTTATGAGATTAGGATGTGCAGACCCAAAATAAATAGGAGAGGGGAAGGGGATTTACACATCCTAAACTCATAACTCCGGTCATTTGAAGAAGTGGGCTGTGCCCACAAAAGCTCATGATACCATTTACATGTTTTGTTAGTCTATAAAGTGCTACGAGACCATTTGTTGTTTTCTTCTGTACAGGCTAACTCGGCTACCCCTTGAAGCTTCTATCACTATATAGTTATCCAGTCACAACATTTTTAAATGAAGAAAAGTCTACCTCATTAAAAACAAAAACAAGACCCAACTTGGTCCAAAATGAAGCATCTATATTTGCCAATGCTCCAGAATAACAATGGTTTACATGGTACGGCATTTGACATACTGCTGGATTAATTATCATTCATGTTGCTTTCTTGAGCCTTCTATGTAGTGGAGCTACACTCAGTTCCCACAGAAACCAAACATACAATTCCCATCAGTTCAATGTCAAGATAGGCTTTTAATTTTTCCTTATGCCAAATATTCATTTTGAAATAGCTAATTTCTAGATTTGCAGAGACATACAGCATGATAAAAGGTAAGTGGTCTCTTCTCCTACTGATGTGTGTGGGATTTATGGAGAGCTCTGCAGCTGTAAATAATGGCAGGAAATCCTTATAAGTTAAAATCCAATACTTTAAATAATTGTTCAAATCCCTGCTATAGTAGCAATAGGACTACATGTCAAGGACCAAATCTAGAAACATTCTCTCAATTTCCTTACATTTATTAATATGTTATATTTGCCTCATTTAAAATACTATATTAACCATTACATTCACAGTTAAAAATTAATCAGATTAGAGCTCTCTCCAAGTCCAGAGTATACAAGATTCATTACATTAAAATTATTCTGCCATTTGTTTGCCAAACACATACAGGTTTTATATGCTTTCCGAACCATTTTATTATTTTTTCAAGTGAGTGTCCACAGTCAGGCATTCATTATCATGTGTTTATTCAGACTAAGATTTAATAACGATACAATGGCAAATGTGGTTTGTTCTGGTTTATAGTGATTGTGTAACCATAATAAGCACTGGGTCAGTAACCTTTATTGGATATGTGTACACTTCAATTAGACACTAAAGGGGCTAGAACTGAGGAGCTGTTCAACTGTGGTGTACAGATATCCAGGGTTGGTTTGCAGACCAAGTTCTGGAACACTCCCACCTCGCAGGTCTTAACCGCTTAGCCTTTGTGTATTGAAGGGTTTGGGAATATTTGTTCCAATCTAAATACTGTTGTATGTCACTGAAAAACAAACCATTTTTCATTAACTATTACAGCAAATACAGCTGATAGTTTAGCCACCTAAATTCAAGAGGAAATCTATTTTCTATCCAGTTCTTTAGCACAGTGTTTCTCAACCAGTGGTATGAGTACCCTTAGGGGTACTCCAGAGAAGTCGGGGGCGGGGGGGTGCTACGTCAACACCTGAAATTTGGAGAAAACTGATTTTTTTTAAAGTTTTACAGTGTTTTATTATTTTTGTACTTTTTACACTCAAAAATTTCATCACCCACCCGCCTATGATTAAGTTGTTTAAACAAATTTTGTGTGTCTGAAAACTGTAGGTACTGGGGGTACTTATATTTTTTTTAAAAGGGGGGTACTTTGTAAAAAAAACGGTTGAGAAACACTGTTTTAGCAGTTGCCTAATTTCCCACCTTACAGGTAACATGATACATAAGTACACAGACACGCCAAAAACATATAATGAAAAGCAGACATGGGTTAATTCATCAAACCCTATTCGGTAGTTATAACATAACCCTCATTTATACACAAAATCACAAACTTTGTTCTAGGCTGCCGTTCAAATAATCTTTAAAATGTGTCTGTATGATTCTCATCAGTGCAAGGCTGACACAGCTTAAGAAAAAAACAAACAATGTAATAAAAATGAATGGCAAGAAGTTAAGCATTGCTGAAGCCTACCTTCTGCACTGATTGGTGTATCCTGTACAGTGAATTCACTACAGCCACATTTCGTCTCTGTCCTTCTGTAAGAGGTCCAATCACCTGGCTGGCCTCTCCTTGGGTGGACAGCTACAGCAAGTAAAGAAATAAGCAAATGATTTTAAAAATAGCGAGGAGTCCTGTGGCACCTTATAGACTAATAGATTTATTACGGTATAAGCTTTCCTGGGGAAAACCTATATCAATCAGAATGTCAACTCCTTTCTCTTGAAATGAAGTGAGACCTAAAAAATAAAATTAGTTAAGCTTAGTGTGGTCTTTACGATTCACAGTAGACAATATTGTGCATTCAATCCATGACATATGCATACATTTTTTTTTTTCTCTCTCTCTATCCCTCCTTCCTTCCCTCCCAGGTCTGTAGAAGACTCATACAAGCAGGGAGCATGGGCTCTCTCTTTTCTCTGCTCCTCCAATAGGAGATGCCAAACCAATCCACTTGGAGACAAAGGGTCTCAAGTACTTCGCCCACCTCCATCAAGGACAGCACTCAGAGTAACATGTCAAAGAGGACACTAAGTGGCAAAACAGCAAGCAGAATGCTGGTAACCTGCTCTAATCACTAGTCACACTTCTTCCTTCAAAGTCAGCTTTTCTGTTATAAAACATTCATTTATAATTGAACACACAGTAGCTCAGATGAAGAAATATTAATGCGATGAATTATAAAAAACAATAGGAGAAGTTATTCATAATACTAAAAGGAGTCTTTGTGTAAATCACCATACAGCAAAATCAAAATGTAGTCCAAAATAGAGAACACGGTCCCTTCACACTTCAGTTGAATGAAGGATGTTTTCTTGGTCATACAAATGATGCATGAAATCACAAAATACAAGGATCAGACATATAACCATTTAAATATAGTCCCATAAGGATACCACAGGAAATGTTTATTATTTAAAATAAAATTACATTTGGAAACGTAATTAGGAATTTTCTTATACGCCCAGTAAGGTGCAGAAATGTAACATTCTGTTAAAAGGACTATCCTGGTTTAGGGTGATTTATAATAGTGAATCTTCTATTATCACCTACATATGTTCCAAGGCACAAATCCATTAAAGTCCCAGAGAAATAAGCCCAACGCTTAACATCCTCCAGCAAGAAGGCATTAAAACCCCAGAACAAATAGTGAGAGACCTTTATTGAAATCTATTCAAACGATTTATTCATAGCTGCTAGGAAAGTAACAGTCAAAAAATAAGAGACGTAAGTAAAAATTAAAGAAAATTTTGAAAACATGCAGCACAAGCATAACAAGGAGGACAAGGGCGGTTTAGGTTGAACATTAGGAAAAACTTCCTAACTGTCAGAGTGGTTAAACAATGGAATAAATTGCCTAGGGAGGTTGTGGAATCTCCATTACTGGAAATATTTAAGAGCAGGTTAGATAGACATCTATCAGGGATGATATAGACAGTGCTTGGTCCTGCAGTGAGGGCAGGGGACTGGACTCGATAACCTCTCAAGGTCCCTTCCAGTTCTAGTATTCTATGATTCGAAGGCCATGTCTAGAGTACATAGAATTTTTGAAAGAAGACATGCAAATTCCTGTGGAATCCCGTGAATCTCACTTTCGAAAGGAGGTTTATGTGGTTTTTTCAAAAAAGGGTTTTTTCCCGAAAAAAACACATCCAGACTACTTTCACTTTGGAAGAATTTGCATATCCTCTTTCGAAAAAAAATGTAGTTTAGACATGCCCTAAGAGAATACTTCATAAAATGATATAAAACAATAAATCTTCATTAATGAAAGAATATTGCTTTAATCCATAGTTCCTCACAGGATGTGAGCACTGAAACAAACATTAAATAGCAAACACCTGGTGTAACAGGTTGACTTGCTCCTCTAAGGCCTGGGGATAGGCAATCCTTGTTAAGAAATAGGCACATTTGAACAGGGTCATGGGTGAAAACGCAGCAGGAAGCTACACAGAGATGGGGATGCTCAGAGAGAAACAAGCAGAGTCAAGGGATGATGGGGAGTAAGTAATCTCTAGTAGGGAACCTAAAGTTTTCAGGGAAATGGATTCAGCCAGGAAAGGCTTGGAGATCCCTAGCAGGAAGTCTGGGGGTCTGGACTCAATAGGGATTTGAGAACTTTTATTTTGAATATGTTGTGATACTAATAAATCTAGCCCAAAGGTTCTAAGTTTCTGAATTGAAGAAGAGGTTGTGTGTGGAGTTTAAGTCTTTTGAAGGGAGAAAGGGAGGTAGGTCACAACAGGCGGCCTTTGCAATAACACATGGTATAACTAAATTAGTCGACTTTAACTAACATCCTACACATGGATGACAGGTAACATAGCTGGGGAAAGTTGAGCCTCCCCAGACAGATGGATATGGCCCAGTGTACAGTTCACCCTAGACCCGCTCCTGCCTGCTTCCAGTTCCCCACTCTTTCATCTCAGAGACCTGCTGGGCACACAGGCTGGGGGTGCTGGGGCTACATTTTGCAGACCACCCATCCATCTGGTAGGAGCGCACCACCTGCCCAGCACTGGGGTTGGGGATACTCTGGCCACACCTCCCAGCTGGTACTCCCACTGCACTGTCCACCCAGCCTGCTGTCATTGGGGCACTCCAGCCATGCCATCTCCATCCCTGGGAGCACTGGGACTGTGATGCCTACTCAGCACTGGGGTTTGGAGGTGCTCCAGGGCTGGGGGTGTGTATGAGGATACAGGGTTGGGTGCTCTGGACTCTGGCAGGGCAGTGAGATGAAGAAGGCGAGGGGCCAGAAGCTAGTCTCCCCCAATGGCTCATTTACCTGCCACCCATGATCCTACAAATACTAATTTCAGGCAATTTTTCATTCCCATGCATGCATGTAATATAGCATTACAAACTAGTCTGTCTTGAGTCACTATCCACTACATTTCTTGCAATAAAATCAATTCCATCACGTTCTCCAGAATTAGAGTCCAGTAAGTATCTTAGATGCCTATATACAAATGCGAGAAGTATGGGTAATAAGCAGGAAGAACTGGAAGTGCTAATAAATAAGTACAATTATGACACTGTTGGCATCACAGAAACTTGGTGGGATAATACACGATTGGAATCTTTGTATGGAAGGGTACAGCTTGCTCAGGAAGGATAGACATGGAAAAAAGGGAGGAGGTGTTGCCTTATATATTAAAAATGAACACACTTGCAGTGAGGTGGAGATGGACATAGGAGACGGAAGTGTCAAGAGTCACTGGGTTAGGCTAAAAGGGATTAAAAACAAGGGTGATGTCATGCTAGGAGTCTACTACAGGCCACCTACCCAGGTGGAAGAAGTGGATGAGGCTTTTTTTAAACAACTAACAATATCATCCAAAGCCCAAGATTTGGTGGTGATGGGGGACTTCAACTATCCAGATATATGTTGGGAAAATAACACAACAAGGCACAGACTATCCAATAAGTTCTTGGACTGCATTGGAGACAACTTTTTATTTCAGAACGTTGAAAAAGCTACCGGGGGGAAGCTGTTCTAGATTTGATCCTAACAAATAGGGAGGAACTGGTTGAGAATTTGAAAGTGGAAGGCAGCTTGAGTGAAAGTGATCATGAAATCATAGAGTTCACAATTCTAAGGAGGAGTAGAAGGGAGAACAGCAAAATAGAGACAATGGATTTCAGGAAGGCGGATTTTGGTAAGCTCAGAGAGCTGGTAGGTAAGGTCCCATGGGAATCAAGACTGAGGGGAAAAACAACTGAGGAGAGTTGGTAGTTTTTCAAAGGGACATTATTAAGGGCCCAAAAGCAAGCTATTCCGCTGTGTCAGAAAGATAGAAAATATGGCAAAAGACCGCCTTGGCTTAACCACGGGAACTTGCATGATCTAAAAATAAAAAAGGAGTCCTATAAAAAATGGAAGCTAGGACAAATTACAAAGGATGAATATAGGCAAACAACACAGGAATGCAGGGGCAAGATTAGAAAGGCAAAGGCACAAAATGAGCTCAAACTAGCTACAGGAATAAAGGGAAACAAGAAGACTTTTTATAAATACATTAGAAGCAAGAGGAAGACCAAGGACAGGGTAGGCCCACTGGTCAGTGAGGAGGGAGAAACAGTAACTGGAAATGGCAGAGATGCTTAATGACTTCTTTGTTTCGATCTTCACTGAGAAGTCTGATGAAGGAATGCCTAACATAGTGAATGCTAGTGGGAAGGGAGTAGGTTTAGAAGATAAAATAAAAAAAGAACAAGTTAAAAATCACTTAGAAAAGTTAGATGCCTGCAAGTCACCAGGGCCTGATGAAATGCATCCTAGAATACTCAAGGAGCTGATAGAGGAGGTATCTGAGCCTCTAGCTATCATCTTTGGAAAATCATGGGAGATAGGAAAGATTCCAGAAGACTGGAAAAGGGAAATAAGAACAACCCAGGAAACTACAGACCAGTTAGTTTAACTTCTGTGCCAGGAAAGATAATGGAGCAGGTAATTAAGGAAACCATCTGTAAACACTTGGAAGGTGGCAAGGTGATAGGGAACAGCCAGCAGGGATTTGTAAAGAACAAATCATGTCAAACCAATCTGATAGCTTTCTTTGATAGGATAACGAGTCTTGTGGATAAGGGAGAAGCGGTGGATGTGGTATACCTTGACTTTAGTAAGGCGTTTGATACGGTCTCGCATGATATTCTTATCAATAAATTAGGCAAATGCAACTTAGATGGGGCTACTATAAGGTGGGTGCAGAACTGCCTGGATAACCGTAGAGTAGTTATTAATGGTTCACAATCCTGCTGGAAAGGTATAACAAGTGGGGTTCTGCAAGAGTCTGTTTTGGGACCAGCTCTCTTCAATATCTTCATCAACAATTTAGATATTGGCATAGAAAGTACGCTTATTAAGTTTGCAGATGATACCAAGCTGGGAGGGGTTGTGACTAATCTGGAGGATAGGGTCATAATTCAAAATGATCTGGACAAATTGGAGAAATGGTCTGAGGTAAACAGGATGAAGTTTAATAAAGACAAATGCAAAGTGCTCCACTTAGGAAGGAACAATCAGTTTCACACATACAGAATGGGAAGCGACTGTCTAGGAAGGAGTATGGCAGAAAGGGATCTAGGGGTTATAGTGGACCACAAGCTGAATATGAGTCAGCAGTGTGATGCTGTTGCAAAAAAAGCAAACACGATTCTGGGATGCATTAACAGGTGTGTTGTGAGCAAGACATGAGAAGTCATTCTTCCACGCTACTCTGCGCTAGTTAGGCCTCAGTTGGAGTATTGTGTCCAGTTCTGGGCACCGCATTTCAAAAAGGATGTGGAGAAATTGGAGAAGGTCCAGAGAAGAGCAACAAGAATGATTAAAGGTCTAGAGAACATGACCTATGAAGGAAGGCGGAAAGAATTGGGTTTGTTTAGTTTAGAAAAGAGAAGATTGAGGGGGGACATGATAGCAGTTTTCAGGTATCTAAAAGGGTTTCATAAGGAGGAGGGAGAAAACCTTGGCCTCTGAGGATAGAACAAGAAGCAATGGGCTTAAACTGCAGCAAGGGAGGTTTAGGTTGGACATTAGGAAAAAGTTCCTATCTGTCAGGGTAGTCAAACAGATCCCTCTATAGGCTGCTCAATCCATCCCAGAGAGGGCTAAAAAACAGAGCATTTATGCAGGGCCACCACAGTAGGGAGAAGTCCACCTACACATAAAAAACATAACCAATTTATTTAATTACCATCTGTCTTTAAATGACTACCGATTCAGTCCATGCATTTATTCAGTTTATAATACTTCAGTTGCCATTTCTAAACTGAATAAGCAAATAAGCTTTACATTGTTAAACTCTAACTTGATATCTGGTGAGAGCTATTCCAAAATAATGAAAACTCCAAAGCCTCCGAAATAAAGTAATACACATTGAATCAAATATACTTACTTAAATTCAATGTGCATCATAGAGTTTAACTTAATATGAAACCACTCAAACCACATAATATAAAATGCTTCAGGCATTTTAAATCTGGCTGGTTTTCTACCTGTTTAGCAAAAATACACGATGGATTTAAAGTAAAATTTTTAGTCCCCTCTACCAGCAAGATAAAATCCAGTACAAAGTGCTTCAACATCTTTAATGCTTAGTTCAACCTTTTCTTTAGAGAAGAGCCTCAAAAATATTCCATATTTTTTATGTGAATCACAATCCAGATAGCAAAGGAAAACGTGAAGGAAATATATGAATATTTATCTCCTTATTTCTCTTTCTAAATCACTGCAAATTGAAATAAAAACATACAAGATGACAGTAAAAATTTCAATAGCATCTAAAGTTATTTAGAAGCACAAAACCTTGCACTCCAAAGTCACTTATGCAGGTATTTGTGAAAATTTTACCGAGTATGACTAATTACTCTTTCCTAATAGCTCTTCTTGCAAAGCTTTCTTGTGATTTTTCTTGAGCAAAGCAAAACAGTCAATATCTAATCCAATTTAGGCAGTCTGCTATCTTTAGCTTTTCTATTTTGCTAAGTTAATCTTTATGATGATATTTTTAGTGTCAAATAGCTTCCCTGTGCATGATATTTGAGCCTGACTTATTTAATCCTTTTAACATGACAAATATTGAATTCATGTTTGTGAGTTATTTAAATAGCATAGATGCTTGTTTTTCAAAGAGAGTTGTGTCTTACATTTTTTAGAGTTCATACTGACTAAATAATTGGATCTCAGATAAAAGTTGGGGAGGGAGAATAGTGCCTCATAGTACCATTGGCTTATGGCACAAACACTGGTCACTTGAAGCCATGCCCTAAACGTCATTTTCTATTATTGTTTTTGACTATTTGCAAGCTCCTTACATTTCTTTTTACATTCCAACAGTACACAATATTTGACAAGAGGACTCAGTACATTTGTCTGGAACTGTCAGACACATCTCATTATTGGAAGATGTCCTGAATATGATTCATCCTTAAAGTGAAAAAGCATGATTCCATTCAATTCAATAACACAACATTCAGGACATGGTTTACCTTTCTTAAGGCCACATAATAAAAGTGACAACCAGAAATTTATCTAATTTCATTATATGTTAAGGGTCTTCTGTCAATATTTCTATTACAAATAAAGTCTTTGAAGGGCTCATATATTTGCTCAGTCTGATGTGTGACAGCAAAAGGACTACTCTAAAACCAATATTTTTTTCAGCACAATGCATCTTCACTTTTTGTAAAGAAAGATACTATCTTACACCCTTATATTTTGTGTAAACGTACCTCTGCTTAAACTTATGAGTACTGATAGCTTAAAATGGTTATCAGCACAAAATGGATTCCACAAATACATAAAATATTTGGTGACAGGCAATCCACTCTGATTTAATTAGTGCTGATGTCATACTCCCATCTCTGGATCCCCCCCCCCTTTTTTTTTCTTCAAGCATCTGAGGAAGTGAGTTGTATCTCACAAAAGCTTATGCCCCTAATAAATTTGTTAAAGTGCCATCAGAGTCCTTGGTTTGTTTGGTTTTTTTTAGAATGTAGTGCGTGCATGAGTGAATGTACACATGCATCTAGAAAAAACAGAGAGTCAGTACTCCCAGTATTGATCTACTCTGTAATTAAAAGTTTTGCTGGCATACCTATATCAAGAGTGTGAGATAATCCCTGCGCTCATATAGATGCAGTAATGCTAAGAAAAAATTCTGATTGCTGGTATTTTGTTTTTAGATTTTCAGGGAACTGGTGTTAGCCATATCAAAAGAACTTTCTTCCTAGTACAAGCTGCACTCCACTAGGGCTATTTGCTGGCATAGCTATACTGGTATACCTTTCTATTGTGGACAAGGCCTTACACTTTTTTTTTTAATTTCTCAAAGAAGAAAGCTGAATTGTGGTCTCCCTACAACATTTTTCAGTTTCAGTAGTCGTATTAGATATTATGGATGTTTTTACTCAAACTGTATGACAGAAAAGGGGGAAATAACAGAGGGTATCAATTAAGCTGGTCACTTCCTGCCTTAAACCTTCCTAAACAGCAAAATCCTGACAATGTAAAAAGTTCAAGGCTCTTATTTCTATGAATCTTCAAATACACTGTTTTCTAAGAAGCTACATAACTGAATAGCCTAGGGTTGCCAGGTGTCCGGTTTTGAACTGGACAGTCCAGTATTTGAGCTTTCTGTTCGGGAAACAAATTGAGAAAATATAAATGACAAAATAGAAATGTCCGGTATTTTTTAAATAAGATGCAATGTAGATGTAATAACAAGTGTGATGTAATGTCAAGTGTGACTGGCATTTTTGCTTAAACCATCTGGCAACCCTAAAACAGCCTGAAAACCAATCACTTACATTAGGTGTTTTTTCTTCTCAATATTTTCTTTTTAAATCATATGTTCCTTTTAAATGTTTACTCTCCTTAATTGCAGTGCCTGAGCCACAATCTTCTATTACAAACTCTGGATCAGTCCAGGTTCTTTCAGCACCGTAGATTCTGTATGAATACTTCTTGCATTCTACGATGTGAACAAAATAATTCACTGCATACAACTTATTTCCTCTTCATACCCTTGATCCAATGTCTCAGACTTTTTCCTTTACACATGACATTGTGAAATTCCATTTAAAGATGGTGTTTCTCAGTTCAGCGTTTGAGTGGAAATAACTTATTTTTGCAGTTCATGTTGACAGTTTAGCATTTTTTTTCCTCAGTTTCTTCTATGAAATGACACACAATAAGTAAAGCAGTGATCATCCTAGATTATGTTTAAAAAAATTAAACAAAAGGGAACAAGCAGCAATTTTATTGGTTCATACCCTTCCTGGAAGATCAGTGAAGCCGCAATAACCAAAAAAATAGGCCATTCTAAACTACATTAACCAGAGGCATAGTCCACACCTTGTGACTACCAAGTATTTGGTCTCAAGATAAAACTAAAAAAAATACTCAAGACTGACATCAAATATAAGATGCTAATTACCACAGAAATTTCTGATGACGAAGAGCTGGATAGACAAGAAGGTGGCTTCGACTGTGATGCTCAGTTTCTAGGTTTGTGACCACACTGAGACAATGTGGTTTTTTTTTTCACAAATACATTTAAAAGATGAGAAGATATCTTCTGGTGATGTATAAAAATTTCCATAATCTTCTCAAGATTAAAGGAAGAAAATAATCTGTTATGACTGATTCTGACTGCTGGCCAGTAGGTAAAAAAATATTTCAGAGCAAGGGGTTAATGCTGCATACCTGTTAAAAATGAGAAATTGAAAAAAAAAAATCACTGTTAATGGCAGCAAGGATTTTATCAGCTGCAGAAATATTAAAGACCACACCAGTAGTTTGGAGGATTAGCGAATGGGAATACAGAGCTTTTCACCTGCCTATCAAGTTCAAACATAGCTCACATCTATAGGTTACATGAAATAAAAGGATTGTCTCAGTTTTGTTCCTGAGGAACAGGTACCCACTTAATAAAACCATGTTCTCTAATTTGGCAATCTTACTGACAGCCTCAGTAAGGAGACCACTAATAGAATGACTTTGAGGCAAGATATACTTCTTACTCCAAAAGCTGGTCTCTACAGCACAGTGCTGAAGTACAACAGCAGTAAAATACACTGAGCCATACCTGTTTTGTGGGTAAATGAAGACTTCTTTCAAGAACAGCAATGGTAGAGTCAACTTAGAATTGCACATTTTCTAATATTAAATAATGTATTTGGTGCTGAGATAGTACAGTGATTGGCACTCTAAAAGTACCTTCAATGATAGACTGACAGCTGGGGAATATCTGTCCATTTTGATGTTAAACTCACAAAAATAGAACATTAATTGAAAGACAGCATTAGAGTACACTTGCATCCAGTGCTATGTCAACAGCATTCGCATTAAAATGTATTTGATTAAGGAAAGGGTCCAACTTCTCCCAATAGAACAGACTTCATATTCAAGGTGATCATCATGTTATCAAACAAGATTTTGAGTTGCCAAGTACTCTACAACATCCCAGAGTGTATTACCTGTGTTCTTTCCAGGGTCTCAACTATGCAGTAATGTTAGATAAGTTGGTTGAAAACAGTGCCTCACAGTCTCTTATGGCTGACTAGAGCTACAAAAAGGAAAGTTATATCTAGGAAGCATACCTCTTAAATGTCCCTCATTTTGAGTAATGTTGCTTTTAGTTGAGATATTATCACTGTTTCACAGAAACTTGGCATCTTCTTCACATTTACAACTGAAAAATATTTACACCAGAAATAAAAAACTACTAAATTTGAGGTTGCAGGAAAAAAATTATACTGAAAGATGGAATCTAACAGCATTTTATATTTCCCACATGAATAATTTGTTCGTGCCCCTCATTCTGAGCCTTTGACAGACACGGTGTCCCACGTTTGGATATTGGCTATGATAGCAAGTGAACTCCTGAAGCAAGTGAAGCAGTCACAAGGTTTTACTGTTCCCATATTCTTAGGTTATGTCTAGACTGCAGACAGGGAACGTGTCCACTTTTTCAGAACAGTTTCTGAAAAAGCAGGTACATTCTTTCGGCATGCCTGTATTCCTCTCGCAGAGAGGAATAAGGGATGTGCCAGAAAAGGAGGTTTTCCGAAATTTGGCCCTGTGTAGACGGGCCAAATTTTGGAAAAGCCTCTTCCGAAAAAAAAAAAAGCAGAAAAAGATATGTAAATTGTGGTTCGCAATTTGCTTATCTTTTCCCAAAAACCCCCCCTGCAGTCTAGACGTAGCCTCACAGAGCTAAAAGATGCACACTGACATCAGAGCAACAGCGCAGAACAGTCTTGCTACTGACAAGACAGACACATTTTGCCAATCCTTTAAGTGAAAAGTAAGAGAAATTAGATCCTGCAGAAGTTGATAGCATAATTCTCCCCACCTGCCAAGAAAATCAAGTGGGTGAGTTGATTTTTACAACTCTGCCTCTGCAGATTATTCTATTTGTTTGTTCATTGGTCAAAAGATACCAGACCTATTTGTACCTGCCAGTTTAAGTCTTATGCGAGGGAGAAGAGAGGCAACAAGCCAAAGCCTCCACAGCACTGACAGCAAGATAGAAGGGACAGCAGTGGGATTCTGATATAAATTAATAACAGTGTCTGGCAGGATGATTGTGACTTTGGCAAAAAAAGAGTAAGAGGTTCTTAGGTTCAAAAAGCATGAGAACCATATCTTTAGGCAGCTGAGTTTTCATGCTCACAGTACAACACATTTTATCTATGTGCAATGGGTGGGTGTGTTAGTGTATTTTAATCCACCCACATGCAAAGCTGAACAGAAATAGCACCAAAGTAAAAGAACATACAGTACTTACATTACCACTCACAGACTGTGAGCTAACTGAAAATACCACTCAAAATGAAGAAGAATGCAAAAAAATAAATCTATAAATACTCTAGGCAACAATCCTCCACTGGGACAGGGATAGACAAGATAACCCTACAGATCATTTCAATCTAATTTCTATAAAAATATTCGGATCTTTGATTTTACTTTTCTACATTATCTAACATGGATACTGACAATGTATGAATTTAGACAAGGGTTTTCCAAGTTTAAAAAGTTTTGTACAGTTCAGTAATAAATATTTCATGACCCTCTATCACCAAAAACGCTAACTCTAACCATAAATACAAGAAACAGGTCTCCCTGCAATCAGACCAAACCTCATAATTATATTACCAAAAAAGGAGTGTTAATTACAAAGGAATTGCAAACTTAAATGCATTCAAAATTCAGTACAGCAGATGAGCCAACTTGCTGCTGGAAATGTGCCCCAGAAACTCAAACTGGGGCAATACGCATTTGCTTTACCGTCATTCAGGCAATTGCAACACTCATTTTTAATCACAACCAGCAAAGAGAAACCTGACTGCAGAGACTTAAGGAGAAAATGGGATGAGAACTTTCAATGCTTCTGCTCCTAAAGCTGGCTTTTTCTCCTCCTTCAGAGATAGCAGAAAGTTAAGTTCCTGACTAGGAAGTCATGTCATTGGAGGGACCTGTCTTGCTGCCAACTCTACAGCGTCTTATGAAAAAGGTTGGCGAGTCACTTTTCCCTTTTGTGGGTCTGCAAGAAGCAGTTACAGGGAATTTCAGAACCATGTGTGTAATATAGATTTATGAGTCCCTGATGGTTGCTACCCAGCTCTTCAGTCCCATGAATTCTGAAACAGGAAGTGACTCCAAGTTTCCTCTCTATGCTCACAAAATTTAACTACCAGCTTTTCTGATGAACTTTCCTACTCTGCTGTGCACAGAGAGAAAACTCCAATTTCTGGCTCTCAAGAGAAGAGTTCAGATCATGGAGGTAAACAATGCTGTCAGCCAGATTGACTAAGTGGGCCATCCAACATGAATTATTAAAGGCATTAGCAAGTAAAGATGAACGACCACTCTGGAAAACTGCACTTCTGCTCTTACTTCAGAATCAAGAGAGTACTTTACCTCTTGTAAACCGCCTCATAAGGAGCTGCTGCTGAAGAAAACCCATGTCAACATAGAACAATGCAAAGAATCCAGAATTTAGTGAGGTTCGCTACTTTAACTGCTTCATAATGAACCCGAAAAGGCAGGGGGACCCAACCTTATTACATAGGAGGGCCACATAAAAGTAAGCACACACCTGTGTAGGCCAAACAGATTCTACATGTTTTATTTACAGTCACCTGAATCGAGTTATATTTTAAGTTCACCTTGTATCAAATATAGTTAAATAGGATGTTATTTCTATGTATAATATTCTCTGTTTACAAACATATGTGAACTATAATGATGTAAATATGACAACAAAATGCTAATGAACTGGCTGTTAATATACTGTGTGGTTGAAGCAGGTAGTGGGACTTATGAAAGCTTTGGTGGGCCATGTATAGCTGTCAGGTCATAAGTTGGACATTCCCATGTGATAGAGAATAAGAGAAGCCTGCACGGCTTCTTATAAATGATAATAGTTAATAAAGGAAAACCTACTGACAATGTATTTAGTCTTTCAAAAAGTCTTTTGCAAAGTACTACACAAAGTAGGGATGTAAGCAACTAGTCAACTACCCGATAAGTGTAAGCTCATTCGATAGTCGAGTAGTGACTCTATCAGAGAGAAGCAGCAAGTGGGGGGGAGCAGGAGTTGGTGTTGGGGGGAGCTGACTTAAAAGCCGGTTCTTCCAAGCCCCAGGTCTGTGGGGAGGCAGAGGCACAGCGGGGAAACATCGCAAGCGGGGACTGAAGCAGTTCCCACTTGCATCAGTTCCTACGGTGGCACTTCAGCCTTTGAAATTAGCAAAAGCTTCATGAAGGACCTGAAGCTCTTGCCACTTTTCAAAGGCTGAAGCGCCACAGTGGGAACTGGCACCCCGCTTGCACTGGTTCCCTGCTGTGCCTCTGCCTCCCTTGCCCCCCCGTGGCAGCCAGGGGGGAGAACAGGAGCTGGTGCTGCGGGGAGCCAGCATAAAGCCAGTTCCCCACAACACCCTCTCTGGGGTGCCGCCTGGCCCCCCCTGCTGCCTCTATCAGAGACAGCGAGGGGAGGAATACGGGAGGCTGCTGCAAAGCACCCCGTCTGCAGGAGTTCCAGCAGGGAGGTGGGGTCCCCCAGGGACAGGGGCTGCTGTTGCCAAGCAGACCGTTTGCAGTGGCCAGGGCTGGCTGCGGGCAGGGGCTGTTCCAGCACCCGCCCCTATTCATGGCGGACAGAGCTGTCCACCACGAACAGGTGCTGCTGGACTCAACGTGAGTGTGACCAAGCAATCCCAGCCCATGCTGGTCCAGGACGCTGTGCTTCTTTATTTTAAATGTAGCAAGAACCCAGGCGGCACTTACTACATTTAAAATGCAGAGCCATAGCACAGGTGGCTCCTGGAGCCGGTAAAAGCCAGGACTGCTCAGTCCTGTCTCGAGCCGACTCCTAGAGCTACTTCTGCTGCAGGTCTGCAGAGCAGTCCTATTGACTAATCATATAGCCCAGGGCTACTCAACATGTGGCCTGCGGGCTGCATGCAGCCCGCGGCCCATTTGCTTGCGGCCCGCGGTGCGGTTTGGGTTTACACGGGGCTCAACACGCGGCACACGGGTGGGAGCCAAAATAAAAAAGTAGTCGATATAATGGTCTTCTGTTGATATGCATTTTAGTAGTTAAATTCCTGAATTATCATTGCTCATTAAAAGTGCTGTAATATGTGTGGAAATCGGATAAATATTGCATTTTATTAATATCAGCAGAACTGACTTAAATGGGACCTGTGTGTTGTGCAGTCTTGCCTTAACCTTTGTATTCATGCCCGTCAGTGTGAAAGAAGCTATTTGCATATATAATTGCATGTAAATGCAACTACACTTAAGTTGCGGCCCGTGGCATGTGCTGTGAATATCATTCTGGTCCCCGGGACTTCCAAAGTTGAGTAGCCCTGGTATAGCCAATACAAATTGTATCGACTATACGATTAGCTAGGTAACTACAATTTAACATCCTTATCACAAAGAGCTATTAAGGAACTTAAGTAGCCATCAGATGTCATGGATTAGAAACTGACTTTGAAATAGAAAATTTAAGAGTAAGACTAAAAGGGCCAATTTTCAACATGGCTAATGGGTAACACTTGGGCGCTCAAATGTTCTATATTAGATTCATGCTTGGTGCTGTTTCACATATTTATTAATTATCTGGAAAAAAGAGTGGCGAGTACACTGAAAAATTTTTCAGCAGACAAAATTATTTAGATTAATCAAAAATAGACACTGTTACTATTACTAATAAAAAACAGTGGAGAACTTCAGAGACATCTTATGGCATTAGGTGAACGGGCACCCCATGGCAGATAAAATGTGGTGTTGGCAAATGCATCAAAATGTGAATTCGCTACACTCATTGCTGGCTTCCAAACTAAATGTATAAGCTCAGAGACACGATAACCAGATGACCCGATTTTATAGAAACAGTCCCGATATCCAGGGCTTTGTCTTATTTTGGTGCTTATTAACCCTGACACCCATCTCCATCACATTTGCTATGTGGTCACCCGACAGAGAGCTGCTTAATTCAAGAACTCTGCTCAGTGAGCAGCAGTTGTGTTAAAAAAAATAAACCAAACATTAGAATGGATAGAAAAACATTAAACCTTCACAGCAATATGATTCTCAGTTCTGGCCACCTGCTCTCTCATCTATAACAACATAAAATCAAGTCAGAATGCAATAAAACATTTTGATCCATCCAACACAACTTTTTTCTGGTTTTTTTTTTTTTTGAGAACTTTGACATTTTCAAGGTTTGTTTCAATTCAAAATGAAACCATATCTCAAAATCTCTAAAACCTTTTAGAAATAAAACGTCCATCCTCCCCACAGCACTAGTTTTAATGCACCTCCACAAAAGAGCAAATTTTCAACAGAACTTTCAGAAACATACTTCTCACACATACTAGAAACTATGCAGCACCTCAGATAATTCATCAAGTTGAAATGCTAAGTAGCCACTTTTCTTAGGTTTCAAAATCGGTTGCTTTCAGACACACTCAGCCATAACTCTAGAATGAAATGAATCAGTGTTATTTGACAGAGACACTGTTTACCATTTGGTAGCTGCTTCAGTCCTAGAAGTTTTGATAACATAAATATTGAATAGGAAAAGATAAGATGTTCTATAGTTATGTAGTATGCAGTTTACAATGTGGCATGTTTGGTAGAAATGCCAGATAATAGACCCAATGGACATAAGTGTTCTCACAAACTGCCAGTTCGAGCAAATTAGATCTCTTGATTTTTCAAGGTTTCAAGTTTTAACTCCTCGAATTTACCCTCTTATGATGGATGCTCGGTTGCCAAATACCGCAACAAAGTTGAAGGCTTTATGTTCTCTCACCCAGCACTTCAAAATAGTGTGTGGTTTCAAACCAGTTGAGGCAAAGCTACATATTAGCATACTTTTGCATTTTCTTTCTGAGTCGTCTTTGGAACAACATGCTGCTTTACTAGGCGCAGAATCCATCTTTTCTAATAATTTGGCCAGAAATGAGCTCCAACGAAGACTTGGTGGCGTGAAATATTGTCAAGTAAGATTCACAGTACCCATTTACAGCGGACATGTCTGGTATCAAAATCAGTGACATGTGGGCATAGTTATTTTGTGTTGTACAAAGTAAGTGATATTATATATGGCTTGTGCTGCTTTGTAACAGGTTAATCCAGGCACACACAAAGGTACAAGTTTACTGTTTTATTTAGAGAGGCTTATAGCCATCTACTTCTTGCATCAATAAGCACTGACAATCTAGTTGGAGTTATAGAATCAGAGCATAGTGGCTTTGAAAGGGAGATCCTATTCTGTCAGGGAGAGAGGAGATTATGTTGTGTATCAATTAAAAAGATCAGTTAAGTGTATCAATTATTTTCAAAATTTTAGATATTCTGCATGTCCTGCCATGGAACCCTCCTCTACCTTGCCTCTTCACTCTCCTGGAGGTTTCCCAGCCCACATTTTGGGAAACTCTGATGTAAAGCATTCAATAGAAATGGTCACTTGGCAAGCAAAATATTTATCAATGCTTTTCAATTTTTCACAGCCCATTCAAATATAGTACATGACTGAAAGATAGACCGAACCCTAACAATAGGGCTATTTTATAGTAAACTGAGGTGCTAGATATCAGCAGGTATCCACTACTAAGCTTCTATGGCTGAATGAACATTAGTGTCGTACTTGAATTTTAAAGAAATCTGATCCTGCCTTCAGAATCAGAGCTGTTTAAGAAAACATTTCACAACACTGACATACCCAAAACAGCCACTTACATTGTGTATAACAGTCTTCCTATTGGAGGAAGATTTTTTTTTAAATTTAAACTGATGTTTGTTTCAAAAGCATGAAAACACTGACATCAGCACTTACGTGAAAATTGTATATTACATTTTTTAAAAAATAGTTCCTATTACAATTCTAGTCACAGTACTTGCAAATGTTGGTTTTTTGCTGCTTTGCTGCTGTTCAATTTTATATTAGGTATCAGTGCCTGGAAAATGGGCAGGACTGTGTGACATGACAGTAAACAAGTCCAAAACTGAGCAACATTTAAATGCCCATTTTTTGTAAAAAAATTTGCTCACGTTTGGATACAAATAAGGGCCCCAAACTGAAAACTTTATTTATATTTTAAGACAACAAATAAAGAGGGATTATAGGATTATATGACAGACAGACCATCAAGTTTTAGTAATTAAAATTTACTGTAATAACTATTTTAATTACACCATAAAACAATTAAAATAATGCCATTTCAGTTTATAGCCACAAGGACAAGTTCAGCTTTGACTTAAACCCCACTGCAGTAAATGGGTCTGCATCAGTGTAACTAAGAGCAGGATTTAACTCAACATGCATTCAATACAATGGAAACTTTATTTTAGTAGCTTTATCTACTAGGATTCTTGAGCTATTATTTTAATAAATCTGTGACAAAAGAAAACCCTGTATCATTAACAACATTTACAAATTGAAAAACTACTTACAAGCTGCTCAGATTTCACACCATATAGTTGTATGGTCTTTGCCACATTTTTTGAGACAGCTAAACTGAGGTTTAGATCCACAGAAGCCACATTTAGCTCACTAAAAACAAAGGTGACACATTAATTAATACTAGTCAAGAGTGTAACAAATTAACTATTAATAACTAGTAACATGGCACATCAACCTGGAAGAGGAGAACATACGCAGCCAAAACTGTACAAGCACAACAGTACAATTTATAGTTTAACTATTATGCTTGGAAATTTTATGAGCTGGGTATACCAATTCTGAGGCTTAGCAAGAATTCACAGTGGGTAATTCAATGAATTATTACTTGGTGAGCAGAATTTAGTAGAGGCAAGCAAATGAGACTATGGAGTATACAAAGATTCCAAGGTGGAGTCTTTGTCACAACAAATAGGCTTTATTGTATTGTATTTATTGTAAGCACAATATTCAGTAAAAGTGACCCCAAAATAGATGAAAGGCAACAAACTGAAGAGAATAACAAGAAATTATGATTCAAAACACTTCCTGGGGATCCCTGTCAGGAGGATGATTGTTGACTCCTGAGCACTATTTCTCTCCGCTTCCTGTAAGCCCACATCTGCTAGATCTCCATCTACAAGGACCTCTATCTGGAGGCAAGAATGGAGCTAGCTATCCAGCCAACATTATCCTTCTGTGGGTCATGCTGCCAGAGATAATCCACCAAGGATTGAGGGAGATGTCAGGATCCACAGAATTGGAAACCTCACACTTGAACTTCACAGGGCCCTAAACTTGACTTGCTAGACAACACAGTTTTCCTGCCCATTGTGAAGACCCTCTGCTTCCTCTGCAAGATAGGGCATCAGGGCCCATAAATATATGCAATGCAGTCCAAGCCAGGATACTGAAACTGAGGCTCGGGAGCCGTAAGTGGTTCTTTAATATGTGTCTCCTATAGCTCTTGGCAGCACATTATATTATAACAGTGTGATTTAATTATTTAAAAATCTAAAGTGATTAATCAATCAGGAAGCTTTTACTATGTATTAACCAAATTGTAGAATACTTGATCATTGTACTGTAAGAATAATAATATACACACATACCCACACACAGTGTGTATGTGAGAGAAAGAGCGTAAATGAAATAATGAATTCATATCACAGTGGCTCTTTGGGGTAATGTTCTAATTTGAGTCCTAAACCACTGAGGTCTGACTATCACTGGTCCAAACCTTTAAGCTCATCTCATGAAGTGGGTTTTACCCATGAAAGATCACAATTCTGTATATAATTTTCTTAGTCTCTAAGGTGTCACAGGACTACTAGTTGTTTTTAAAATGTGATGAGCACTAGTAACTCCCACTGAAGTCAACAAGAACTGTAGAAGTTCAACATTTTCCACAACATTAACACATCTAGTAAATTACATAGAATGCTATCTGTTCATTCTACTGTTTGGACCAGTCCTTGCTATCCAGACTAAATAGTGAAATCAGGGATTAATGAAAATGTTTCATTTGTGATTTAAATATTTCAGTTTACTTTTTCCTAACAGTGATACTCATAGACTTTAAGGTCAGAAGGGACCATTTTGATCATCTAGTCTGACCCCCTGCACAATGCAGGCCACAGAATCTCACCCACCCACTGCTAGAATAATCCTCTCACCTATATCTCAGATATTGAAGTCCTTGAAACGATGGTTCAAAGACCCCAAGATGCAGAGAATCCTCCTGCTAGTGACCCGTGCCCCATGCTACAGAGGAAGGCGAAAAACCTCCAGGGCCTCTGCCAATCTACCCTGGAGGAAAATTCTTTTCCGACCCCAAATATGGCAATCAGCTGAACCCTGAGCATGTGGGCAAGACCCACGAGCCAGACACCCAGAAAAAAGCTCTCTATAGCAACTCCTATCTTCCCACCATTGGCCTATATACCACTGATAGTGAAAGGTCAATTAATTGCCAAGATCATGTTACCTCATCAAACCATCCCCTTCATAAACCCATCTAGCTTTATCTTGACGCCAGATAGGTCTTTTGCCCCCACTACTTCCCTTGGAAGGCTGTTCCAGAACTTCACTCCTCTGATGGTTAGAAACCTTCGCCTAATTTCGAGTCTAAACATCCTAATAGCCAGCTTATATCCATTTGTTCTTGTGTCCACATTGGTATTGAGCTTAAATAATTCTTCTCCCTCCTTGGCATTTATCCCTCCAATATATTTAAAGAGAGCAATCATATCTCCCCTCAGCCTTCTTTTGGTTAAGGTAAACAAGCCAAGTTCCTTGAGTCTTCCTTCATAAGACAGGTTTTCCATTCCTCGGATCATCCTAGTGGCCCTTCTTTGTACCTGTTCCAGTTTGAATTCATCCTTCTTAAACATGGGAGACCAGAACTGCACACAGTATTCCAAATGAGGTCTCACCAATGCCTTGTATAACGGCACTAATACCTCCTTATCCCTACTGGAAATACCTCGCCTAATGCATCCCAAGACCGTATTAGCCTTTTTCACAGCCATGTCACAATGGCGGCTCATAGTCATCCTGTGATCAACCAGGACTCCGAGGTCCTTCTCCTCTTCCGTTACTTCCAACTGATGTGTCCCCAGCTTATAACTAAAATTCTTGTTATTAATCCCTAAATGCATAACCTTACACTTCTCACTATTAAATTTCATCCTATTACTATTACTCCAATTTACAAGATCATCCAGATCTTCCTGTATGATATCCTGATCTTTTTCTGAATTGGCAATACCTCCCAACTTTGTGTCATCCGCAAACTTTATTAGCACACTCCCACTTTTAGTGCCGAGGTCAGTAATAAAAAGATTAAATAATAATGGTCCCAGAACTGATCCCTGAGGAACTCCGCTAGTAACCTCTCTCCAGCCTGACAGTTCACCTTTCAGTATGACTCGCTGTAGTCTCCCCTTTAACCAGTTCCTTATCCACCTCTCAATTTTCATATTGATCCCCATCTTTTCCAATTATTCCAAGATATTCCTCTTCATCTACTATTCTTGTTATTTCATTCTTTATGCAACAGATTGGGATGTAGTTTATAGCAAGCAAATATCTTCCCTTTGATAGTTAAACTATTCTGAATGTAACACATTTACGTTACATTTAAAATTTCTCTTTTTACTGGATTTTAAGCACAATCAATGGACCTCTTCATTTGAGTAAAATTACTTATGTTCATGCTTGCAAGAGAACAGATATTCATATGAATATTTCAGAATTAGTCCTGCATAATAAAATTCAATACATGAACCCTGATTTAATTTCAGTACTTAACTTGTATAATTAAAGCAGAATAAAAAAGTTACTGTTAATGAAGTTTCAGTTCCAAAATTTTAATATAGAAAATAAAAAGACGTGGTGTAAATTACACGTTGCATTGTATTATAACCACTTACCTTGCTATAGTTTTAACGATGCTCTCAAGTTCATCGGAGGAAGGAGGATTCCGACCACCGGGTGGAAATACAAGGTTGATGGGGTCAAAGAGGCGAGATAATGACTTCGACAAGTAAGCAGCTTCATAAGATTGCAATGAGTCTTTCAAAGCTTTTTCTGAACTGTGGGAATGAAACAGCACATTTTGAAGTTGAAATATACAGGTTGAACCTCTCTAGTCCAGCACTCTCAAGTCTGGCCACATCCATGATTTGGCATGATTTTAATTAGCAGAATATCCACTTATCATGGATGTGGCCAAGCTTCCGGTAATCCTATAAAGTACCCGTGTTCTGTGCTGTTATTTATCTTTAATTTACCCCTATATGCCTTCTAAGAGCCCAGGAAACAAAGGAAATATTGGTAATGTCACTAAACGCAAGCATGAATTTTATACTTTGTCTACTTATTTTCTTGTACCAATACAGTAAAATTGTGTAACAACATTAATACTTTGTTATGAGGAAAGCTGATAAGCCTTGGCTATGCATAGGCTTATATAGGGCGTATCAGTACAGTCACAGAGTTTTAAGTAGCATTGTAAGAACATGAAATAACAGCCACATTGGGTTAGACCAAATGCTAAGTAGCAGTTCTGCAGAAAAGGACCTGGGGATTATAGTGGACAAGAAGCTGGATATGAGTCAACAGTGTGCCCTTGTAGCCAAGAAGGCTAATAGCATATTGGGGTGCATTAGGAGGAGCATTGCCAGCAGATCCAGAGAAGTGATTATTCCCCTTTAGTTGGCTCTGGTGAGACCACATCTAGAATACTGTGTCCAGTTCTGGGCCCCCCACTATAGAAAGGATGTGGATGCATTGGAGAGGGTCCAGCGGAGGGCGACCAAAACGATTAGGGGGCTGAAGCGCATGACCTATGAGAAGAGACTGAAGGATTGGGTTTGTTTAGTCTGCAGAAGAGAAGAGTGAGGGGGGATTTGATAGCAGCCTTCAACTTCCTGAAGGGAGGTTCCAAAGGGGATGGAGAGAGGCTGATCACAGTAGTGACAGATGGCAGAACAAGGAGCAATGGTCTCAAGTTACAATGGGGGAGGTCTAGGTTGGATATTAGGAAAAACTATTTCACTAGGAGGATGGTGAAGCACTAGAATGGGTTACCTAGGGAGATGGTGGAATCTCCATCTCTAGAGGTTTTTAAGTCTTGGCTTGACAAAGCCCTGGCTGGGTTGATTTAGTTGGGATTGGTCCTGCCTTGGGCAGGGGACTGAACTTGATGACCTCCAGAGGTCTCTTCCAGCTCTATGATTCTATGAAAGGTCCATCTAGCCCAGTATCCTGTCTTCTGATGGTGGCCAATGTCAGGTGCCTCAGAGGGAATGAGCAGAACAGGTAATCATCAAGTGAGCCATCCCCTGTCTCCCATTCCCAGGTTCTGGCAAACAGAAACTAGTGAACATCATTCCTACCTATCATGGCTAATAGCGATAGGTCCATCAATGGCTATGTATTTATCTAGTTCTTTTTGAATGCTCATAGGGTATGTCTACATTGCATTCCTCTTTCGATTTGAATTTCCTGTGCTTCATTTGCATAATGGCGTCCAGGCACTTTTTCGAAATACTTTATTTTGAAAGAAAAAACGCAGTCTAGACAGGGTTATTTTGGAAAAAAAAAAAACCCCTTCTTTCGAAATAACCCTTAAACCTCATTTTTTTAAGGAGTAAGGGTTATTTCGAAAGAAGAGTTTTTTTTCCTAAATAAAAAATGCAGTCTAGATGGGGTTATTTGAAAAAAAAACCCTTCTTTCGAAATAACCCTTACTCCTTAAAAAAAATGAGGTTTAAGGGTTATTTCGAAAGAAGGGGTTTTTTTCCCCAAAATAACCCTGTCTAGACTGCGTTTTTTCTTTCAAAATAGAGTATTTCGAAAAAGCGCCCGGACGCTATTATGCAAATGAAGCATCGGAAATTCAAATCCACGTTTCATTTGCAATTTTGCTCGGCTGCATTTGCATTCCTCGCTTGAAAGAGGAATGCAGTGTAGACATACCCTTAAAGTCCTGGTCTTCGACTCATCCTTTGGCAAGGAGTTCCACAGGTTGACTGTGCACTATGTGAAGAAATACTTCCTTATGTTTATTTTAAACCTCCTACCAATTAATTTTATTTGATGACCCCTAGTTCTTGTGTTATGGGAACAAGTAAATAACTTTTCCTTATTTATTTTCTCACCACCAATCAGGATTTTATAGACCTCTATCATATCCTCCCATAGCCTCCTCTTTTTTTTAAGATGAAAGTATTATTAATCTCTCCTCATACATCAGCTATTTCAAAACACCTAAATCATTTTTGTAGCCCTTTTCTAAACTTTTTCCACTGCAAAGATTATCTTTTTTGATAGTGCATTACAAGCATTGTTCCAGTTATTTGACTCAGCAAAATTAAAATAAAAATAAAATAAAAAAAGACCCACTAGCTACAATATTGATCTCCAGTGATTTGGCAAATTCTCTGGTTCGGCATCCATCAGGACCCAGGGTGCCAGACTAGAGAAGTTCAACCTGTATAGTAGCAAACTGAAGCTGGAACTGTTCTGGAATTTATAAACTCTGCAGGAGCAGAGAGGTATATGCATCACCCAGGAGATTTTTTTGCTTTGAAGTAAATAATTGTTCAGTTAGCCTCCCTACATAGTTCAACACAGCTCTGTCAATTAGCTTTCCTCAAGACCTATTGTATGAAACAAATGTGGCATTCCTAAATCAATTTATACTTGAGATACGCAACATTAAAAACATTTGAAAAGTTTTCCAAAAATGGGATCAGTCTTTTTTTTTTTTTTTTTTTTTTGCAGTCACACATCTCATAACAGATGGCCTGAGCCCACCGAGAATATGTTAAAAAATTCTCCTCTGAAATGGAGCTACCTGTAAAACACCAAGGAAAAAGGACCGTATTTGTGCTGGCATTAATAGTCAATTTTAAAACTGCATTTAATATACTTCAATCCTTAAAATTACTGTTGGTGAATGTAAACTGTACCAGTGGAATTATTATTTTTATACTTAGGAACACCAGAATACATGTGTAGGGTGGGATTTTCAAAAAGGCTTAGCATTTACCTTACTGAAGTCAATGGTAAAACTCACACTGACATCAATCGGAGTGTACTTAAGTCCTTGCAAAGCACTTTTGAAAAATCTTATCCAATTGCTTATAAATAATCATAGATTTGTTCACAAGTGTCACACCTAATCTTATTTAAGAACATAAGAACATAAGAATGGCCATACTGGGTCAGACCAAAGGTCCATCGAGCCCAGCATCCCATCTGCCGACGGTGGCCAATGCCAGGTGCCCCAGAGAAGGAGAACAGAAGACAATGATCAAGTGATTTATCTCCTGCCATCCATCTCCTGCCCTTGTTATGAAGGCTAGGGCACCATACTTTATCCCTGGCTAATAGCCATTTATGGACCTAACCTGCAAAAATTTATCAAGCTCTTTTCTAAACCCTAATAGAGTCCTGGCCTTCACAGCCTCCTCGGGCAAGGAGTTCCACAGGTTGACTGTGCGCTGTGTGAAGAAAAATTTCCTTTTATTAGTTTTGAACCTACTACCCATCAATTTCATTTGGTGTCCCCTAGTTCTTGTATTATGGGAAAAGGTAAATAATTTTTCTATAATCACTTTCTCCACACCATTCATGATTTTATATACCTCTATCATATCGCCCCTCAATCGCCTTTTTTCCAAACTGAAAAGTCCCAGTCTCTCTAGCCTCTCCCCATATGGGACCCTTTCCAAGCCCCTAATCATCTTAGTCGCCCTTTTCTGAACCTTTTCTAATGCCAATATATCTTTTTTGAGGTGAGGAGACCACATCTGCACGCAGTACTCGAGATGTGGGCGTACCATAGTTTTATATAGGGGAAGTATGATATCTTTTGTCTTATTATCTATCCCTTTTTTAATAATTCCTAACATCCTATTTGCCTTACTAACTGCCGCTGCACACTGCGTGGATGTCTTCATAGAACTATCCACTATAACTCCAAGATCCCTTTCCTGATCTGTCGTAGCTAAATTTGACCCCATCATGTAGTACGTGTAATTTGGGTTATTTTTTCCAACATGCATTACCTTACACTTACCCACATTAAATTTCATTTGCCATTTTGCTGCCCAATCACTCAGTTTGCTGAGATCTTTTTGTAGTTCTTCACAATCCCTTTTGCTTTTGACTGTCCTGAACAACTTTGTGTCATCTGCAAACTTGGCCACCTCACTGCTTACCTCATTTTCTAGATCATTGATGAACAAGTTGAACAGGATTGGTCCCAGTACTGACCCCTGGGGAACACCACTAGTTACCCTCCTCCATTGTGAAAATTTACCATTTATTCCCACCCTTTGTTTTCTGTCTTTTAACCAATTCTTGATCCATGAAAGGACCTTTCCTCCTATCCCATGACCACCTAATTTACGTAAAAGCCTTTGGTGTGGGACCGTGTCAAAGGCTTTCTGGAAATCTAGGTATATTATATCCACTGGGTGCCCCTTGTCCGCATGTTTATTAACCCCTTCAAAGAATTCTAACAGATTAGTTAGACACGACTTCCCTCTGCAGAAACCATGCTGACTTTTGCCCAACAATTCGTGCTCTTCTATGTGCCTTGCAATTTTACTCTTTACTAGTGTTTCTACTAATTTGCCTGGTACTGATGTTAAACTTATCGGTCTATAATTGCCAGGATCTCCTCTAGAGCCTTTTTTAAATATTGGTGTTATATTGGCCATCTTCCAGTCATTTGGTACCAAAGTGGATTTAAAGGATAGGTTACAAACCACTGTTAATAACTCCGCAATTTCACATTTGAGTTCTTTCAGAACCCTTGGGTGAATGCCGTCTGGTCCCGGAGACTTGTTACTATTCAGCTTATCAATTAATTCCATAACCTCCTCTAATGTCACTTCAATCTGAGTGAGTTCCTCAGATTTGTCACCTAAAAAGGCTGGCTCAGATTTAGGAACCTCTGTAACATCCTCAGCCGTGAAGACTGAAGCAAAGAAATCATTTAATCGCTCCGCAATGGCACTGTCTTCCTTGATCGCTCCTTTTATATCTTTATCATCCAAGGGCCCCACTGCTTTTTTAGCGGGCTTCCTGCTTCTAATGTATTTAAAAAACATTTTACTATCATTTTTTGAATTTTTGGCTAGCTGTTCCTCAAACTCTTTTTTGGCTTTTCTTACTACATTATGACACTTAATTTGGGAGTGTTTATGTTCCTTTCTATTTTCCTCACTAGGATTTGACTTCCACTTTTTAAAAGCTGCCCTTTTCTCTCTCACTGCCTTTTTAACATGGCTGTTTAGCCATGGTGGTTCTTTGTTAGGTCTCTTACTGTGTTTTTTTATTTGGGGTATACATTTAAGTTGGGCCTCTAGTATGGTGTCTTTAAACAGTTCCCATGCAGCTTCCAGGGATTTTAGTTTAATTACTCTCCCTTTTAGTTTCTGTTTAACTAGCTTCCTCATTTTAGTGTAATTCCCCTTTTTGAAATTAAATGCCAGAGTGTTTGACCGCTGCGGTGTTCTTCCCAACACAGGAATATTAAAAGTTATTATATTGTGGTCACTATTTCCAAGCGGTCCAGTAACAGTTACCTCTTGGACCAGATCCTGCGTTCCAGTCAAGACTAGGTCGAGAATCGACTCTCCCCTTGTGGGTTCCTGTACTAGCTGCTCCAAGAAGCAGTCATTTAAGGCATCAAGAAATTTAATCTCTGAATCCCGTCCTGAGGTGACATGCACCCAATCAATATGGGGATAATTGAAATCTCCTATTATTACTGTGTTTTTTATTTTGGTAGCCTCTCTAATCTCCCTTATCATTTCAGCATCACTATCACTGTCCTGGTTAGGTGGTCGGTAATATATTCCTAATGCCATATTCATATTAGAGGAATGAATTGTTATCCATAATGATTCTATGGAACATTTTGATTCCTTTAGGATTTTTACTTCATTTGATTCTATATTATCCTTCACATATAGTACCACTCCGCCACCCGCACGACCTGTTCTGTCTTTCCGATATAATTTATATCCCGGTATGATAGTGTCCCACTGATTGTCCTCATTCCACCATGTTTCTGAGATGCCTATTATGTCAACTTCCTCCTTTGATATGAGGTACTCCAGTTCACCCATCTTATTAGACAGACTCCTAGCATTAGTGTAAAAGCATGTTAGAAAACTACCACTATTTATATGTCCGCCTTTCACAGACACATTGGATTTTTTTATGCACGATTGTTTCACATCTGATCTTGCCCATATATTATTTCCCACGTTCCCTATCTGACTAACTTCTAGGGAATCCCTACCTATGGAGCCTCGTGTAAGAGAAGTCTCCGTCCGATCCAGGTGCTCCCCCGCACCAATCGGCTTTCCCCCACCTCTTAGTTTAAAAACTGCTCTACGACCTTTTTAATGTTTAATGCCAGCAGTCTGGATCCACCTTGATTTAGGTGGAGCCCATCATTCCTGTATAGGCTCCCCTTACCCCAAAAGTGTCCCCAGTTCCTAATAAATCTAAACCCCTCTTCCCTGCACCATCGTCTCATCCACGCATTGAGACTCTGAAGTTCTGCCTGTCTATCTGGCCCTGCGCGTGGAACTGGAAGCATTTCAGAGAATGCCACCAAAGATGTTCTGGATTTCAGTCTCTTTCCTAGTAACCTAAATTTGGCCTCCAGAACATCTCTTCTACCCTTCCCTATGTCATTGGTACCAACATGTACCACGACGACCGGCTCCTCCCCAGCACTGCCCATAAGTCTGTCTAGATGCCTCGAGAGATCTGCAACCTTCGCACCAGGCAGGCAAGTAGCCATACGGTTCTCCCGGTCATCACAAACCCAATTATCTATATTTCTAATGATCGAATCCCCCACTACTAAAACCTGCTTCTTCCTAACAGCTGGAGCTCCCTCCCCCAGAGAAGTATCCTTGGCACGAGAGGATACAACATCACCCTCTGGAAGGAGGGTCCCAACTATGGGATGGTTTCCCTCTGCTCCCATTGACTGCTCTCCTTCCCTGAGCCTTTCATCCTCCGTAACAGCATCAGGACTGTCAGATTGGAGGTGGGACAGCCCTACTATGTCCCGGAAAGTCTCATCCACAAACACCTCTGCCTTCCTTAGCTCCTCCAGTTCAGCCACCCTGGCCTCCAAAGCACACACTCGGTCTCTGAGGGCCAGGAGCTCCTTGCATCGAGCGCACACGTACGCCACCCACCCACAGGGTAGGTAGTCATACATACTGCACTCGACACAATAAACAGGATAGCCCCCACTCTGCTGCTGGGCTTCTGCCTCCATTTCCTACTCTAATTATATATGAGGGTTAATTAAATGTTTCAAATAGAGGTTGTTATAAAGGATTTAGTTTAAGGGCAATAGAAGTCACTGGCTCCCCCCAAGCTCCCAGTTTTCAGTAATTCTCAACATGTCTCTTCTAGGATGTAGAAGAGACATGTTGAGAATTACTGAAAACTGATCATCTGCCACTTAAATCTGTAGTACCACTAACTACTGGAAGATACTATAGTAATCGCAGGTACCCAAAACAGACAAATGGTGACTTTTAACAATTTCTATTTATACTCGCTATAGCTGTACACAGATGTAAAGATAAACTACCTGCAAAGTACTATTAGCAGAAGAATCGTGAATGACAAGACAACCCAATGTAGCTAATTACTCAAACTGACAAAAATGACACAGATCTAAAACATGAATCTTTTTCATGTGTTTTAATTCTATTTAACACACACACACACACACACACACACACACACACACACACACACACACAGAGTTGACAGCAAGACTGCCGAAAAACCTCTTACAATTCTAGCTCTCCTGTTTTGTGAAGATGAAAAACCTTAAGTTATTTTTAAAAAGACTCCCTTCTTGCGAATGGATGCCGGCAAAGTGCATTAGAAGAGCGTGATTTGTAAAATGCTCTAACGTGTTTCACTCTAACTGCACCAAGTAGACATAAAGACATCTTTTAGGGCACACCAACAGGGTCTATATGGGACAGTTGAGCAAAACACGTTACAACATTTTACAGATCACATCCCTCCAGTGCATTTTGCTGCACCATGAAGATAGCCTATAAGAGTTTTGTACTATACAGTTTTGAACTAGGTGGTTTGTACTAAACATACTCATAATCCTGTTTCTTTTGCATGAAAATGTCCTGTGTATCATCTTCCATCTGTTGCAGTTCAGCAAAGATATCCGTATTTCCACTTGCATTAAAATTTCTTTGAATATTTTCACTGTATTGTTGTAGGCGCTTCCACAAGTCATTATACAGTCTCAGTAATTTAGGGTATTCTCCTTCAAAAGCTTGCTTCAAAAACACAGAAGCTGTAAAACAAAACAATAAATATGATTATCATTATGATGTTCCAAACTAGCACCTTTGATAAAATGTTATAAATAGCATGGATCTATTCTGTAAAATTCTACAGAATAAAACTGAAGTATTAGTATAATCAGAACCTTGAACATAAAAACTTTTGCCTTGTACAATAAACATGCCAGCTACAGTATATGGTATTTCATGACCAAATTATTATCTTATTACTATTACTATTTATCAGCACAGCAGTGTATTGGATCTCATATATGTAAAAAAATTTTAACACTAGTTTTGCAATGGAAAAGTCTATAGTTTTGTTTAATTTTAAAGGCACATATTTAAAGGGTCACATACAACTCAAACTAGATACAGGGAGCAGGAGCACAGCCCCAGAGGAGTGCACCAAGCCCCACAACCGCTGGGCTATACTCCAGGCCCCTACCACCAGCTGCGAGGTTGCACTCCTGGTCCCCGGCTATGGGGCTCCGGAGTCACTCTGCTTCTTGTGCCGAGTGTCTCTCTGTCCCTGCTCGCTCCTCCCTCCCTCCCTGAGTTTGAACGCCACAAATGTGATGCTCTGGAAGGGTGGGGAAGGCGTTCCTGAGTGCAGGGCCCAGCTTTTTCACATGAATGCTCCAATCTGGGAGCACCCATGGGGGATAATGGACCACAGATGTTGCCAGACGATGGAAGTCCAGATTATAGTGGTCCAACCTCTGATACCATGCTGCTTTAAAAGCCAGTCTTCCTTTTTGTAATTCTCTGTTGAGAAGTGCATCTGCTGTTAGTCTTGAATATTTTTTAAACTCATGGAGTTCTTTACACATTTCAGTGTTAAATACGCAGTTTTCTGCACACAAAACAATTGAAAAAGCAAAATCGACTATGTATTGCATGCATTATTGCCTCAAAACTCGCATATACTGAAAAAAACAAAACAGCATTTGCAGCATAAGCATCATGCTTTCACCAAACACTTATTTAAAAATAACTAACAAGTATGCATAGCAAAATATTAGTGTTTTAGCTGGCAAGATAGAAAAGTTACCTCCATGTTGAAATTAAAATGATGCTTATTGCTGTCACAGTTTTACAGACTTAGGCCCTGATCCTGCAAACACTTATGCACATGTTTAGGTGTAAGCACATTAGACTCCTGTGTTTGCTATATCATATGAAGCTACACAATTATGTTATAGGCAACATGTAAGACAATCAATATAACAAATATGTTTTAATATAGTTGAATAAATTTGCTTCTGGAATCACTTAGCAACTACTGAACAGAAACCAAGCAGCTACTTCCTCAAATTAATAATGCTGCTATAGGTCCAAATTTTAAAGGGACATCATAATGGCTGAGTCCACAAAGATAAATATATGTATGTTGAATCCCTCTACAAAGGCCGGAGATTTCCAAGCTTCACATGAGTGTAAAGGATATTTTTGTGAACACATCCCCAGTACTTTGACAATTTAGCCAGCTGCATGCTGCATTTACTGGCAATAGTGCGGTCTAATGTTTATTACTCTTGCTTGATTTAGCATGACATCTGTACAGCTTATTTTGCATGTGCATTCAGAATCCCCAACCAAGATTTTTTTTTAAAAAAAGGTCAACTTTGCTGTAGGTGCCTCACGCAAGTGGCCAGATTTTCAAGTTTGTTCAGCACCCAAGAGCACAATAATAAAATAATTGCTCTTTTAATTAGGTTAACATTTATGGTTTTGGCTGACCTATTCACTTTTGGCTTCTGGAGTATTATCCATTATTCCACAAATCTCCCCCCTCCACCATGCCATTGACAAAAAAGGATATTTTTATATTGGATGATGAATGCAAAGTACATATTTTCCTGAATGCACAATAAAAGTCTGGGAAAAGTGTGATGATCACAAACACATCTATCCTCAGTTATGAAAATATACATATGAAGAGGAACAGCATATTCACAGCCCCTGTTTCAAGCAGAAACCACAGCTGCAGATCTGACAGCTGGAAATAACAAGCAAAGATTTAATGAACTGACATATATTCAGGCTAACTCTAAAAGACATCACAGATCACACAATGATAAATAGAACACTTACAGTCTGTTGCTATCTGAAATTGAGAGGAAAGAGTCTCAGTTACTGCAGTCCAAAACGTGTATAAAATATCTGAATGGCCTTCCTAGTGGCAGGGGGGGGAAGGGGGGGAGGAGAGAAAAGAAAAGAAAAGTTCAAAATATGTCACAGGTCTTAAAACTGCATATTTTACATCATAGCATATTTGCTAGAAAAAAAGATTCCCTGACCATCCCAAATGTTTTAACAAACTGCTACTTGGCATTTATTTTTTACAACACAACAGAGAAAAAAGGTGCAAAATATAAATATTATGGTCATCAGTAGGGAGAGGCTAACTAGTGAGAGCAAACAAAATAAATGCAGCCCTAACACACAGCCTTATCCCTGGGTTTGAGAAGTCTCCTCTCAATGCACTTCTTGCTGGCAATGGGTCTTCTAGGGGCAGAGGGTGGGAGATAACCTGTTCAGAAACTCCAGAAGAACCTAATGGGAATAAGAGAGCTATTCCCCCTCTCTACTTGTGAGCCCACAAACCCCGTACTGGCAGGATTTGTTGCCATGAAGCGACAGCGGTGTACCCAGCCACTGCCAGCAAAGCAGAAAAGGAGGAAGGAAAGGAGGCATCTATTCTGGAGTGATGAATACCTTGAGCTTTGGTGCCAAAGTGTCAGTACCAGGTGATGCATGAAGCTTTGAATGAACTGACATTGAGACATAATGTTTGGTGCCTGAGGAGGTGTCAGAGGGGCCGTTCTCGGGCCACCCTTGTCTATGTCAGAATGAGAGGATCTCTGCACTTTAGGGCTAGAACCTGGCAACGGTGACCAGGATATATGCTGTTGAGGGGAGCATTGCTCCTTTCATCCACTGATCATAGACATTTTATCAGTTAGAGAGGAGGATTTCCTGAAAGGTTTGACTCTCAGAATTACAAGTTGAGGAACTGACAGGAGCACTTTGTGAAGAGTACTGTTGAGGATTTTCAGCCACAACCACTCCACAATCTCTCCAGCAAAGACAACTTCAAGTGAGCCTCTTTCGCCTTGCATGTTCTCTTGCAAGTGGCATATCTCCCAGGAACATGCCCTCAACCAAATACCTGTTGTGCCCCATGTTTAGAGGCATTATAGTCTCACAAGGAAGACAGCATTTAAAATCTGGGGTCCTTTATTCACCCATAAGGGCTTGACCCAGTAGCAGGAAAGTCTCACGGAGAAAAGAAAATACGGAAAAAAGGAACCACTGTGTCAGAAGTGAAGACTAAAGCTATAGCTACATTACATCTTATGTTGGCATAACTTATGCCACACAGAGGAATAAATAAATTACCTCCCAAGTGGCGTGACACTAACATAAGCATTAGTGTGGACTAGGGATGGTAGCGTATAATTATTTATACAATTAAGTTATAAGCCTGGACTTATCAGTTAATCCTAAAGACTACCCGTGCCCTCCCCCTTGCTGCTTTTGTATCAGAGGCAGCAGCAAGGGGGGGGGCAGAAGAGCAGGTGGGATGTGGGAGCAGCCTCTGTTCACGGATTTTTAAACTGCCTCCCTTCGCGGACTGGCTCCGCCTGCCACCCTGCGCTACTGCCTCTGTAGCAGGGGCAGCAGTGTGGGGTGGCAGAGGACTCCCCAGGAGTAGGGTGGGGAGCCAAGAGCACACCAGCTGCTGGCCCATCCCCAGAGAGTATTTTAGTAACTATGTAACTCAGGGGTGTGGAACCTCAGACCTGGGGGCTGAATGAGGCCCCTGTCTTGCCTGGATCTAGCCCCCAAGGCTCAGCATTGGGAAGCCTGCACTGGCGCTCCAGCCACGCACCCACAGGGCTAGAGCACACAAAATCTACTAGTCTGAGCCTTTATAGGCTGTGTGCAAGGGGAATATGTCTTTCTCCTTCTCAGTCAGGGGCTTCTCACTTTGCTTCTCACTTGTGAGTGGCCCTCGACTGATTTTTCTGTGGGTCAGTGGCCCCCAGCCCAAAAAAGGTTTCTCACCCCTGGACTGTAACCAATAAAATTTTTGGCAGCTACACAATTACTAAAATAAACATTATCTAACATCCCTAGTGTGGACAGCACTATGTCAGCAAGAGACTTCTCCTTCCGACATAGCTTCTGTCGCTCACAGGAGCTGGAGTTGTTAATTGGAGAATTCTCTCCTGTCAGCTTCAAGCAGCAACTGCATAGAGCTCATAGGAGCAAAGTTGCATCTGTGCTACTATAAACTCTTTAGTGTAGCTGTGCCCTAAATAAATATTTACCAGGGTGAATTTGATTTAAATAAAATTGATTTCAATCATGATTTAAATCACTAATCAGGAAGACTATTTAAACACGGTTTTCTACATAAAAGTGAATTCTTGTTGGTTGTTATAACTAATACATAATCTTCGCAACTCAGAGATAGATGTAGGTTTCCTTTTTAAAAGATGCAAACTACACATTTTTAGACAGTGATTTATTTTGAAGACTTTTCAGATTAGTTTAATCATTAGTATATTTGGAGGATTTTCTTGCCATACTGTATTAGGAGGAGAAAATTTAAACAGTTTTATTTAACTAAAACAACAATGTTATGTATTCTAGACTGTTTTCTTCAACAACAATCAGAAAATACTTTAACAAAACAAGCATATGAATTTTTGAATTTAAACATTCAAGTTTTTAAAAAAAATCATGTTTTGTTAAAATTGTTTTTAATTAAAATAGTGAAATGAAATATTTTTAAACAAAAATTAAATAGCCTCTCAGCCAGGTCAACATGATAAACTTAAAACATTGGCTTCTGCAGCTAACTCAGTCATCTTCATCTGTTCATAATCTGGAACAGAAAAAAAGCTTTCCTGCTTTTTCTGGTCCCAAATGATTTCTCAATTTGGAATGAATTATTCCAAGAGAAGAAAATATTCTTTCCACACCAGCAGAAGAAGCTACTGCTGTTAAAAGAGATATTATCACTACAACGGTCTCTGGAATCCAAGTGACTTCCATCAGCTCACTGGTGTGACTTTAAAAACATCAGCAGCAAATATATATTTCTTGAATGGTTCATCCTTAGCTCTAAAGTTTATTATAGTTGGCATTATGGAGGATGATTGCTGGATGCCCATATTTTAGCTAACTCTTCTTCAGCATTTAAGGTTTGACCCTGGAATTGAGTATTGAGAATATCTGCAAGAAAATGAGCTGCAGATAGCGCTTGTCCCAGTTGTCGTTTTTTTAATGCTTGTAATTTAACTCTGTTACCATTGCATACTTCTCCTTTTAAGATCTCACTCAGTTCATCCCAATTTCAATAGCATCAGCAATAAAACAGGTATTTCCCTGCATTTTGTTCAAGGCTACAGAAATAGGTTTTAGGGTATTCTGCATGTGTTCAACATTTCTTTAAGCCCAGTGTTGAGAACTTTGGCTGTGACAGTGCTATCTTTTTTTCCACAATTTTGTTCACAAACTGCCATCAGATTAGGTCAGTTCTTGATACATCTTGTGAGAGTGTTAGCTTGGTTCTTCCCATTTTTTCCAGAGCACCTGCCACAAAGTGGTTATTACGGAAGTATTTTGCAATTTCAATAGCATTAACCTTTATTTCTGGAACACTGAAGTCTTTGGCTAGGAGGTGCATCAGATGAGAACTGCAACTGTATGTTATTAGCTAGGGACTCTCTTCTCTCTCTGCTAAATTTCTTCTATCTTGGATACATTTGCAGCATTGTCTGTGACAAAGCTGCATACTAGACATTTGATTTTTTTTCAGTTTGTTATAGCTTTCAGTTTGTTATACTGCTACTTCTTGTAAGTACATTGCTGTGTGTGTGCGCGCGCGCATTTCCCAATGTATCAAATGTTTCTGTACGGAAGGCATTCCCTTTTTTCTGTGGTCACAGAAGCACATGCAACAGGATCATTGTGGACACTGCTCCACCCATCAGGTTCACAATTTTATCCTCTAGACTTTTTTGCACACTGCTCAACTTCTCTTTCATACACTTTATCCAGCAATTAGCCTGCAACTTCTGCTCTGTTGGGTAGACTGTATCCTGTCTTAATAATTGAACTATTTTAATCAAGTGTTGATTCTCAGTCATATGGAAAGGAGAGTTTGTGGCATCAGTAAGCTGGGAAATGTTTTCATTAATTACCTCTTTTTGTAATCTTCTGGTTCTTATAACCATAGATAAATTTGTTTTTTCTGGATGATGGGAATTTTTTCCCCCTTTTTGCTACAGGTGATATACTGTGGCCTTGTGACATACATGATGTGACAAACACTATCATTGTCAAATAACTCAAACTATAGAAAATTATGGTGATCTTAAAAAAAAAAAAAAAAAAAAAAGAATCAATGCAGTTATTTAATTACCATACTGCTCATTTAGCATTGAATTTACTGACAGTGAGTACTACTTTAAAGATGAAATTGTAAAAGGAAGACCTGCTTATTTCAGCTATTTATTTTTATCACAACTGCATCGAAAAGGATAGTACTATAGAGTAACAACTATATTTTTTCTCAAACATAAGAATTCAAGACTAGTCCAGAAGGAAGACAGGCAATCTTTAAGAAAGAAGTATGAAATAAAAAAAAGATAACCAACCTGAATATCCTACATGTTTAGACACGTTGATTTCATCATCTTCAACATAGTAGCATCATGAGAAGTGTTCCTTCTCAGGAGGAAGCTGTTTTATTCGGGCAACCAGGCCTTACATTTCTTTGTTGCACTGTCTGCATTTGCACACATGCCTGTCTTACCCCAGATAGAGGAACTTCATTAAAATATCCCTAAACTGGGTCTCTTTTATGGCCTGCTGCCATTATAGGTTTTCCTTTTTAATGAGAGAATGGGATGGTAGATCTCAAATCAATAAAGGCTACTACTATCAGAAAGACCTGAAGACTTCTTCTCCTTGTCCAGATCTATTCCGCCCTCAAACAATCTTTTGTTCGCTGAACTTTTTGAAACTTTGCACTTTTAGAGAGAAGTAAAGGATTGATTCTGTGTACACAAATTTGCAGAGGGACAATAGGGTTGAGATCTGTTATTTCTCACCCTTAGGTATCAATTATTTATTTAAAAACATTTTTGTTGTTAACAAGTGTGGCAGAGTCAATCCCACTCCTGGGCCTCTAGCCCCTGGTCAGGCCACTGTCCCACAATTTAGGAGTTGCAGTATAAGACTCACTAGCCTTGTTTTGGTATTTGGTGTCTCCCTACAGGCTTTATCAGGGCTGCTGCCACTGCTCTACTTGGCTCATCGGGTCTCCTTATCAGTTGTCTTTCTCCACACTCCAAATCTCTCCTTCACTCTCCAAACTCCTTATCAATGCTCTAAACTCCTTGTCAACACTCTCTCCCCTCCACCCACAGGGAGTGTTTTTAAAAAGAGGCCTCCTGGCAGCCCCAATCAGCTTCACCTGGACCTTAATTGAGTTGCAGCCCCCCCCCCCCCCCCGCCTCTCAGCTGCCCCTAATTAGCCAGGATTGCTGCCTTTTTCTGCAAGAGCTGCCTCTCTCCCTTTCTACCAAGCCCTTTAACCTGCTCTAGCCCATCTGCTCTGTCACACAAGCATGATATTGCCAGAGACAAAAATCCACAGTTTGAGAACTGCAAAACAAAGCATGTCTGATGGTATCTTCGAGATTAAGCACAGAGGGTAAGTCTACGCTGCAAGCTTATTTCGGAAAAGGCTATTCCAGAAGAGATCTTCCGGAATAACTTCTTCTTCTTATAGCATGTTCACATTAGGGGAGCCTGCCTTGGACTAATTTGGAGGCTTCCCAGTAGTGTGGATGCTCTATCTTGATTTAGAGCCCCAGGAAGGATTGGGAATAATTTAGAATGGCTCTGGTGAGGAGCTATGTCAACATAGTAGCAGTGGAGCATCCACACCACCCTCTTCCGAAAGAGCTTTTTTGGAAGAGGCGTTATTCCTTGTGGAATGAGGTTTACCAACATCGGAAAAAGCCCTCCATTATTTCGATTTTCTTTCAAAATAATGCAATTGCTGTGTGCATGCTAATAGATGTAATAGATGTAGATGCAACCCAAGACCCCTTGGGTAGATAGAAAGATTAACCTAAATAATCCATAAAGAAGCATAATGTCCAGGCTCCAGCCTGAGCCCAGAAGTTTATAAAGCTATGCAACACCCTTGCAGGCCAAGCCCCGTGACCCAAAGTTAAAATCATAGAATCCTAGAGCAGGAAGAGACCACAGGAGGTCATTCAGTCCAGGCCCCGCCCCAAAGCAGGAACAACCCTAACTAAATCAACCCAGCCAGGGATTTGTCAATCTGGGACTTAAAAACCTCTAGGGATGGAGATTCCACCACCTCCCCAGGTAACCCATTCCAGTGCTTCACCACCCTCCTAGTGAAACAGTTTTTCCTAATATCCAACCTAGACCTCCCCCACTGTAACTTGAGACCATTGCTCCTTGTTCTGCCATCAGTCACTACCGAGAACAGCCTCTCTCCATCCTCTTTGGAACCTCCCTTTAGGAAGTTGAAGGCTGCTATCAAATCCCTCCTTAGTCTTCTCTTCTGCAGACTAAATAAACCCAAATCCCTCAGCCTCTCCTTGTAAGTCATGTGCTCCAGCCCCCTAACCATTTTGGTTGCCCTCCCCTAGACCCTCTCCAATGTGTCCACATCCTTTCTATTGTGGGGGGCCCCAGACCTGGACACAATACTCCAGATGTGGCCTCACCCATGCCGAATAAAGGGGAATAACTTCTCTCCATCTCCTAGAGTTGGCTGGTATGGGCCAGCCATGGGTGTCTAGTTGCTGTATAGACATACCTTCAGTGCACATGAATGGCTCCAGCAGATACCACAGGTCAAAATAATCTGAACTCAGGTTGTGCGATGGTGAGACAGGGCGTTTGCCCTGCACTGGCCCTTTAAGGGAAAAACCACAGCCCTGAGCAAGGGCTGAGAGCAAAGCCCCCGCTGAGGCAGTTCTGTTAATGAGGGCCCAGCTGGGGATTATATAAAGAAGGACTCCTGGAGGGAGAGAGAACTGACTGCTGCTCTGGCTAAAGAGCAGTAGGGACCTAACTGCTAGGGAAGCAGGATGCTTCCTGGAGGTAGAGAAGTGCTGTGGAAGGAAGGAAGGAAGGAAGGAAGAGCTGGGGAAGCTCTGGCCAAGCAAGCTCCCAGGCTGCAGGGCCTGAAGCAAGGCCCGAGGCTACTAGGGCTGTTGAGAGGCAGGTGTAGTAGGCAGGGGCAGCAGGTCCACACACCTTTGCCAGTGACAAGTGGCCTTTACAGACTGCAGTTTGCCCCTGAGGCAGGGGCTAGATGAAGACTGGCTGTGGGTCACTGAGGCAACGTGGGTACAGGGACACTGGGTGTTCCCTGGGAGAAGAACTGGAGGTCCCTGGGGAGGGGAGGACTCTGGAGTACACAGTGGAGTAAACAACACTCCCCTGGAAGGGGGCACAGAGAGACTGGAGTGGGCACTGCCAGAGGGCAGTGTCCGGAAGAGGACACAGTGGTCAAAAAGGAACACAGGGAGACACCAGCTCAAGGGAGGCATCCAGTGAAACAACAAGCTAATTCCCAGAGCAACCAGCTGGAGGTGCCATGCTGGTGAGTCAGCCCCATGACAGATGGATAGAAAAAGTGCTGGCCAGGATTCGGTGACCAAAGAGTTAAATTCAGGTAGCTGGGAGTGTTGGCAGGGAGCCAGAAGAGCCAATGGGAAAAGGTGTTGAAATTTCGAATGGGAAGATATACCGGCCTGCTGTTTATCTTTCCAGGAGTTTTTAAGCTAGGAGCTGAGGAAACAAGATGAACTGAACCAGGCAGAACTACAGTGCCTATAAAGAATATTGGGTATGGAAATGGACTAGACCTTAAAGCACAGATTGTGAGCAGATAGGGAAATGTCTATTCAGACACAATTAGGTTATTTTCTTTTATTGTAGCTGCTGTTTGGTCAAACTTCTCTGTGCTAAGTCCATGTGCCTCTCCCCTGCCCCCACACTGTATTTTAAGCTGTACCTCAGAGATACAATTTCTCTGTGTCTTAATTTGTTCTTTTCTCAGTTGCTCTGTAACACCTAGCAACCAAGTATGATTTATCAAGTATAACTTTTTGTTCTGCTTATAAAATCGCCTTTTTTAAGGCTATGATTTGATTCTTGCGTCTTGGAAGGGAACAGGAGGTTTGTGTGTATATGCCTAAGACTGAGAGGTCAGCTATCAGAGATTGCAGTTTTTCTTTCCCTCCCCCCCCCCCCATCAAGCTCTCTTGTGATAGAAGGGCTTGGGAAAACCCCTTTGGAAGAAGTTCAGGTACTTTCTTCCTGGGTACAAGAAGAAGGGGGTTTTCACTTGATGGTGGCAGCGTATCTCCAGGGAATCTATCACCTTGGAGTTTTTTAAGCAGAAGTCTATAGAGGCAAGGTATTTTTAAGGTCTCTTGTGGGCCCCCACCTTCTGCACTCAGAGTGCCAGAGTGGGGAACAGCCTTGACAGGGTGCATGTACACCAAGACTGGAATGTATGTGAACAAAGGACTTGAACCAGGAGCTTAGAGTTGAATACTGTGTACAGATGTGGTCTCCTCACCTCAAAAAAGATACTTTGGCCTTAGAAAGGGTTCAGAAAAGGGCAACTAAAATGATTAGGGGTTTGGAACGGGTCCCATATGAAGAGAGGTTAAAGCGACTGGGACTCTTCAGTTTAGAAAAGAGGAGACTGAGGGGGGATATGATAGACGTATATAAAATCACGAGTGGTGTGGAGAGGGTGAATAAAGAAAAGTTATTTAGTTCCCATAATAGAAGAACTAGAGGACACCCAATGAAATTAATGGGTAGCAGGTTTAAAACTAATAAAAGAAAGTTCTTCTTCACACAGCGTGTAGTCAACCTGTGGAACTCCTTGCCAGAGGAGGCTGTGAAGGCTAGGACTATAACAGAGTTTAAAGAGAAGCTAGATAATTTCATGGAGGTTAGGTCCATAAAAGGCTATTAGCCAGGGGATAGAAATGGTGTCCCTGACCTCTGTTTGTCAGAGGCTGGAGATGGATGGCACGAGACAAATCGCTTGATCATTGTCTTTGGTCCACCCCCTCTAGGGCACCTGATGCTGTCCACTGTCAGCAGACAGGCTACTGGACCTTTGGTCTGACCCAGTATGGCCATTCTTATGTTCTTATGATTGTGACAATTTTTTTGAAAAATGAACAATTATGCAATTGCATAATTCCATCATGCAGACAAATAGGGTCCTGATTTATTTATTGTATATAAACTATTGTAATAATAAACAATACAACAACAGATAAAAATATCACATGCTCTCTATTGCATATAATCTACAGTAACTGTATAATGGACAGTATTCTACAAAGCATGAAAAAATCCCATTTACTTGTGTTTATAATAGGGTTAGATATCAAAGGGCTGCGAAGTGGAGCTATAATGAGCCTTGCATAAGTTGCACTTCTCCAGAAGCAGATTCGGACATTCACAATTCAGTTCCTGTTTCCTTTGTTCTGCTAGGGTAGTGAGCTGCTCCTGTCGCATGTGAGACACAGCTTACCTGCCAGCTCACCTGCATCTGCCCATGCATAAGTGGTGCGGAATGAAAGAGTTACTCACCTTCTGCAGTAACAGTGGTTCTTTGAGATGTGTCCCCGTGGGTGCTCCACTCTGGGTGCTGGTGCATCCTTGCGCCAGCGACCAGAGACTTTTCTAGCAGTTTCTGCCGCGCCATTGCGCCCTCTAGTGCCGTTGGAATCCGTTGGGCGCGCATGCGGCATGGCTCCTCCGTTCCTTCTCTACCTGCTAGAATATAAGGCTCCAAGCAGGGGAAGGAGGGAGGGTAGCGGAGCACCCACGGGGACACATCTCGAAGAACCACCGTTACTGTACAAGGTGAGTAACTCTTTCTTCTTCTTCGAGTGGTCCCCGTGGGTGCTCCACTCTGGGTGACTACAGAGCGGTTGTCGGCTCGCGGAGGTGGGTTTGGAGCCGTGTGGTAGTCACTGAGGATAGTACTCCGTGTCCCACTGCCATAGAAGTTGCAATTGAAGAAGAAAGTGCATAGTGTTGCGCAAATGAGTGATCAGATGACCAAGTGGTGGTGTTGCAGATGTCTTGCAGAGGAACATTGTTAAGGAAGGCAATTGTAGAGGACATAGCTCTCGTGGAATGAGCCGTTATGGATTCAGGTAGGTGTTTCCCGAATAGCTCATAACAAGTTCGAATACAGGAAGTGATCCATTTCGAAATTCTCTGAGATGAGAGTACCTGTCCCTTAGACCGCTCGGCATAGGAGAGGAACAGTCTAGGTGAGGCGCGCCAAGGCTTGGTGAGGTCAATGTAAAACGCCAGTGCCCTGCAGACATTGAGCGTGTGCCATGCAGCGTGAACTGGATCAGCATGCGGTTTTGGAAAGAAGGCAGGTAAGTGTATAGGTTCATTAACATGGAAGGCACTTGGGGGAGGAACTTTGGACGGGGCCGGAGTATTACTTTGTCCTTAGTGAATACCGTGTTAGGAGGATCGGCCATTAGGGCCACGAGTTCACTTACCCTCCTGCTGGAAGTTATCGGGACCAGAAAGGAGACTTTCGTGGACAAATGAGGCCACACGCAGGTGGCTAACGGTTCGAACAGTGGTTTTGTCAAGCTTTTGAGAACATGGTTTAGATCCCAGATGGGGACCGGCGGGCAGACGGGTGGAAAAGTGTTCTGTAAGCCTTTAAGGAATCGTTTAGTTAAAGGATTAGCGAGGAAGGAAGTGCCATCGATAGGGTGGTGAGAGGCTGCTATGGCTGCCACATGTACCCTGATTGCACTAAGAGCGAGTCCTGATTTTTTGAGGGATAATAAGTAGTCCAACAAAATAGGAAGAGGGGCAGAAGCTGGATGTGTTGTGTGCAAATCGTTACACCAGTGAACAAATCTGTTCCACTTATATAGGTAAGTTTTCCTGGTGGAGAGTCTTCTACTATTAATTAGTATCTCCTTCCCCGGTTCCGAACAGGTAATCGCGTCATCCTGGAGCCATGGAGGAGCCAGGCGTGGAGATGAAGCTTGCGAAAGTGCCGATGGAAGGTCGTGCCGTGGTTCTGTGATAGAAGGTCATGATAGAGAGGGAATGGAAACGGGTCCATTGTCGCCATCCTGTGAAGGTAAGGGTACCACGTCTGTCTGGGCCACGCAGGTGCCACCAGTATAACTCGGGCCTGGTCTATCCTGATTTTGTTGAGGAATCTCTGCTATAGAGGGAATGGGGGGAAAGGCGTAGAGGAGATGAGCATTCCAAGAGATGGAAAAGGCATCTCCAAGGGAGTGTTTTCCCAAGGCCCCTCTGGAACAACAGAGGTGGCACTTTTCTGTTGTTCTTTGTGGCGAAGAGATCTATGTCTGGTTGTCCCCACTGAAGAAAGAGTGGGATCAGGGCCTGTTTGTCTATCTCTCATTCGTGTTGATCATGGAAAGTGTGGCTGAGAGTGTCCGTTGTGACGATGAATACTCCTGGGAGATAGGAAGCCACTGGGGTGACTTGATGAGCTAGACACCAATTCTAGAACCTGGTGGCTTCTGTGCACAGGGATGGTGAGCACGCGCCGCCCTGGCGATTGATATAGTACATGCAGGTGGTGTTGTCTGTCATGATGGTGATGGATTTGTGTGCTATGAGCTGGGTGAAATGTTGGCATGCATATCTAACTGCTCGTAATTTGAGGAAGTTTATATGGAAAGTTTGTTCCACTAGCGACCATTTGCCCTGTGTTGTAGCATTCCCTAAATGAGCCCCCCAGCCCAGAAGGGAAGCGTCCGTCGTCAGTGTGAGCGTAGGCGGAGGACTCTGGAAGGGAACGCCTTCTAACATGTTTTGTGGGACCATCCACCATTGGAGAGAATTGAGGATGCGAGGCGGAATAGATACCATTTTGGAGAGCTGGTCTCTGGATGACCTGTAAACTGTTGCCGACCATGATTGTAGACCTCTCATGGGGAGTCTGGCTAGTTTGACCACATACGTCGTAGATGCCATAAGGCCTAGAATCTTGAGGCACTGACGGACCATCATGGTAGGAGCTGTGCATGCGGTAGCGATAAGGTCGCAAATAGTGGCGAATCTGTGTTCAGGTAAGGTGGCCTTTGCTGATACTTTGTAGAGGTAGGCACCTATAAATTCCAGCCTCTGTGTAGGTATTAGAGAGGACTTTGCATGATTTATATGAAAGCCGAGGTTTGTCAGAAGGCGTATCGTGGTATCGGTCATGGCCTTGGCTTCTTTGAGGGAAAACCCTTTTATAAGGCAATAGTCCAAATACGGGTATATCATGACCCCTTGACGCCAGAGCGTGGCCATTACCACTGCCAGAGTTTTGGAAAACACTCTTGGAGCAGTCGAAAGACCAAAGGGGAGCACTTGGTATTGGTAATGCTGGGTCCCTATCCTGAAACATAGGAAACGCCTGTGAGCTGGGTGTATCATAATGTGGAAGTAGGCATCCTGAAGGTCGAGAGCTGAAAGCCAATCCCCTTGATCGAGAGCAGGGATGATCGTTGCTAAAGTTACCATCTTGAAGCGGTGATAAGCAATGTATTCGTTTAGTCCCCTCAAATCTAGTATGGGACACCATCCTCCACTCTTCTTCTGGGTTAGGAAGTAGGTTGAGTAGAATCCCCAATCCTGGTAGAGTGGTGGAACTGGTTCTATGGCACCCAGTTGCATGAGACGAGAAACCTCTTGATCGAGAAGGGTTTCATGAGATGGGCCCCTGAAGAGGGATGGGAGGACGGGAAGTAAAGGGTATAACGTAACCATATTGGATCAATTCCAGAACCCATTTGTCCGATGTAATGAGGGCCCACTGATGGCAGAAGGCCCGAAGAGGGTGGTGGAACTGAAGTGTACCGGTCCTTGATGACAGAAGAATGGCTTCCTGGCTCTCAACCTGTTTTTCAAATCTGCTGCTTGTTTGCAGGTGGGTTGGAAGAGGAGTGCTGTTGGTGTTGGCGTTGCGGCCTACGGCGTTGTGGCTTTGGTCTCTGATGGAAGTCGTATCTCGATTGTTGTCTGAAGGGCTCCCTGGGGCATTGGTATGGCTGGTACCTAGTCCTCTTGAAGGGAGGAGTGTACATACCCAGAGTTCTGAGAGTGGTTCGGGAGTCCTTCATAGAGTGCAATACTTCATCTGTTTTGGCAGAAAATAAGCTGGCCTTATCAAAGGGTAAGTCCTCTACTTTCTATTGCAAATCTCTCAGAACTCCCGATGATTGGAGCCATGATAACAGACGCAAGACGATGGCAGACGCTGTAATGTGAGCTGCGGTGTCTGCCATGTCCATAGCAGATTGCAAAGCTGTATGGGAGACATTATGGCCTTCTTGCATAATACTGAGTAGGGCCAGTCTCTTGTGTTCTGGAAGATGTTGAAGAAGGTCCTGCAATTTAGAATAGTTGGCATGGTCATAGTCGGTGAGGATGGCGGTGTAGTTAGATGCTCTAAGGAGTAGAGTAGCTGAAGTATAAACTTTGCGACCCATGATATCTACCTTCTTGTGGTCTCTATCCTGGAGAGTATTTCTGAAATTTGGTTGTTTATCTTTATGATGAACAGAGTCCACCACTAATGAGTTTGGAAAGGAATGGTTAAACAGAAGATCAGGTTGGTTTGGCACGATCTACCTTTTGTAAAACTGTTGTAATTTGTCCCAATTGCCATTAACCTCAATGTCCCTAACTACTTTCTCCTTCAAAATCAGCCGAGAAGCTGATATTGTTTGACTTGGACCTCCTGGAGATCCCATTCCTGTGCCAAGGCCACCCTTTTAAAGAGGTCTTGGAATTTCCTAGCATCATCGCCGGGAGGCGGGACTTCAGCCGTAATTGCCTCATCTGGGGACAAGGATGAGTTGTGTAAGGGGGATCTGTCCTCACCTTCGGAGAGGGAGTCTTGTATGTCCGAGTGAGTCGGGGAAGTCGGCTCAGTGACTGGAGTGGTAGTGGTTGGAGAGGCTGGAGGTGGCCTCGAAACTGTGGAAGGCGCATGGTGGTGGCTCTTCTTGGGCTGTGACTCCCAGGATTGCCATTGGGTGACGTATGGTGGAAGAGGATAGGCATACTGTTGCGCATGGTTGGTGGTGGAGGAGGAGGGTATGCATACTGCATCACAGTAGGTTGCCAGGAGGGTGGTCTAGGTGCGGGACTGGAGTGTTGAGATGAGAATCTACTCCTTGACTCGGTGCCCACATCGCTGGGAGATTGAGAAGCCACAGAAGAGTGGCGGGAGCGCACATACTGGACAGAGGAACCTGGTGTAGGTGGTGCCGAAGGTGTATGGCTTCGCGCCGGGGACCGGTAACATGTGTGGTCGTCTCTCGGTGCCGAACCGTGCCGTTTCGGCGATGGCGGTACCAATGTAGATGCCGGCAGCAGTGTGGGTGCCGGGGGGGGGGGGCATAGGAGCCAGAGGCATTGTCATTGGTACTGTTGGTGCCGTGAGCGAGGGCAGTGCCGCGATGTGCCCTGGTGCAGGATGTTCCATCGGGGGGGCATTCGGTGCGCAGCTTCTTAGACGGTGCCGCCTTATTTTGATGTTTCAGTGCTGGGCGGTCGGAGCCGTGGGCAGTTGGAGTGGACAGAGTCGCAAGCGGCTCTGGTGCTGTAGATCGCAGCGCCGATGACCTCTGTCTCGGCTCAGAATGGGCTCTTTTGTGCGTCCCCACCGACGTACGTGGTGCCGCGCCAGAAGTCCCAGGCTTATCCCCGGTGCTGACCCATGCAGCTGTCGGCGCCGAGGGTAGGGAGGGAGTTGGGAAAAGGCCTGGTTTTCAGGCCATACAGCCGGAGTGGGTAGAAGGATGATCTTTTTCCATACCCTTACTCTGGGAAGCCATTCTTGAAGTCGCTGGAGAGTCCTCAGAAGATGGCCGAAGGGACTTCTTGTATAGGAGCATTTTAAGCCTGTTAGCCCGGTCACGGCGCGCTCTCGCGGTGAGCCTGGAGCAATGCAGGCACTTTTGAGTTTGGTGAGACTCACCCAGGCACTTAATGCACTTGGTGTGCCCATTAGACACGGGCATCACATCGCGGCATGATTCACACCTCTTAAAGCTGGGTGAACCGGGCATGAGGCGCTCGGGGAAAAAAAGCGGCGAACCGCAAGGAGAGAGAATTTTTTTGTTTGTTTGGGGGTTTTTTTTTGTTTTAAGTAATTGGGAGAGGAGAAGAGGGCTAAAAAACTTGGATCGTGAGGAAAACTTGGGAATCAACTGAGAAATTTATTTATTTTTTAACAGAGAATGAGGAGAATTGAAGACTCCGTCTACTGCTGAGGATGGTAGAGAAGGAACCGAGGAGTTGCGCCCCACACGCACCCAACGGATTCCAACAGCACTAGAGGGCGCTATGGCGCGTGCATGGCAGAAACTGCTAGAAAAAGTCTCCGGTCGCTGGCGCGAGGATGTACAGCACCCAGAGTGGAGCACCCACAGGGACCACTCGAAGAAGAACCAGGATCTACCCATTTGTAATCCACTTATTTGGGGGAGGGAGTAGCCGTTCTATATTGGCTACTTCCTTCCCACCTGTGTATTGCAGACCACAGAAACTCCCTCCCTCCTGTAATAGACTCCTAATCTCTGAGTAGAGTTACTAAAATCCTCAAAACATAATTAATAAACGTCAAGTTACAGAGAATCCACCATTTACGGTAGTTTAAACCTGAAATTATGCCCCATGCTACAGGGAAAAGTAACCCCCCGCCAAGATCTCTGCCAATCTGACCTGGGGGGAAAACTCCTTTCTGCCCCCAATATAGGGATAAGTTAGACCCTGAGCGTGTGGATAAGACCTAGACACCCAGGGAAGAATTCTCTGTAGTAACTCAGACCCCTCCAGAACTACTGTCCCATCTGTGGTCATAGATATATAAGCAGTCATAGATAATCTACATTCAATTTGCAGGCAATCTTACCATATCATTCCCTCCATGCACTTACCAAAGCTCTTTTGTTGGCTCTCTCTGCCGAGGACCATGAATTGCATGTGGTTGGAGAAAGACAACCCAGTGCAATGTTATAGGAGGTCCCACAAGATCGAATTGTTCAATTCAGGTTGGGAAATCTTAGGCTCTAACAACATACTTTTTATGTGCAGTCATTTGCACAACAGCTAACAATGTATCTACCAGGTATGCAGCCAGCAGTTTCCATTTCTTCCTGTTGTGTCACCTTCCTTACTTAGGAGATGTAGGGTGCTCATAGAATGAATTGGGGCTATGTAGCAAATGAGGCTTTTGTCTAAGATACCAAAATTCAATGGCATCATGTTAAAATACAGGAAGAGAAACTGAGACAAATTTATATAGAGAATCCAAAGGTCATAAAACTATGTCCAAACTTTCAGTGATTTCACGCTACATTTAGAGAAAACCAGAAATGTATGACCACTTTAAAACTATTTTAGAACACAAACCTAACTATGGAGTCACTACCAGGCTTTCACAATACAGGAGAATCTGAGAGTTACTGAACACCAGTTATGAACTGAATGGTCAACCATACACCTCATCTGGAAATGGAAGTATGCAATCAGGTAGCACAAACAAACAAATACCATACAGTACTGTGTTAAATGTAAACTACTAAAAAAATTACAGGGAAAGTTTAAAAAAAAATTTGACAAGGTGAGGAAACTGTTTTTGTGCTTCTTTCATTTAAATTAAGATTGCTAAAAGCAGAATTTTTCTTTTGCATAGTAAAGTTCTGAATCTGTATTAAATCACTGCTCAGTTGTAAACTTTTGAAAAAAAAATAGTGTTTTGTTCAGTTATGAACAACCTACATTCCTGAGGTGTTCATAACTCTTGATGTTCTACTGTATAAGATACAGTGTATCACTACATCCAACTTTGAAATCTAGTGAGAAATATCAACTGCTTAAAAGTACATAGAGAACTATATAACATTTTATGGCACAAACTACAGAACAGCGTATCCTACTCAAACTACAGGGGGTATTTAAGTGGGCAGACTATAGTTACAAAAATTGGCATCTGGACAAGACATCATAAGATCTTCAATGACACAAGCAGTCAAACTTTTTTTTGGTAATAAAAAGTTTAAAATTTATTTTCTTACAGAGTTTTCTCATTTCTTATTTGTGTCTTATTGCTTTTCTTTTTTTAAAAATGAGTAAAATCAATGACAAATCAAATTATTAATTCAGTTATCTTAGAAAAGGACTATAATATAATTATTCAGGCAAGGAGCTAAGAGACATGCAAATATTTTTCTAAAAATAAGTTTATCAATTTGTATTACCGTATTTCATTCAAAAGTTATTTTCTTTTAAAGAGTAACATACAGTATTCTAATACTCAGTATTCCACTTGCTGAGGACCACTGACACAATTCGTATATATTATTTGAATAGACTCTCATTTTTTAATCTTTTAGAAAATAATTAACTCCACAAATTGGGCCTGACTCAAAAGTAGGGAAGCTTTTTCTGGGTCAGCAAAAGAAAGAAAACCCTCCGCCTTTTAAAGGATTGCCTATTCCTGCCTTTTTCATCCCCCCACTTGTGGGCAACTTCCTCATGCACTGGGTTTAATGAGGGGGACTCCTTGGCAGAACACAAGTGTACAATTTAAGCCTACTGGTTACCACATACCCAAAGGGAGGGTTTGAAGCCCATGCTTCTGCCCAGGGTAGTTCCTCTGTTTCTCTGCTGAAAAACATCTCTTGGAGCCAGCAAACAGAGCTGTAAACACGGGAGTTTGGATTGTGGGACTCGTTTGAGGTTTGTTTTTGCCGTGGGGGGAAGGGGGGGGTGTTTTGGTTTGTTTTTGTGTTTGCCGAACTAACAAGATTTAGGTGAGAAGGCTGATAAACACAGAGGCAGCAGTGGCCATGGCCCAAATAGTAGAGGACACAAGGAGGATGATTGGATGTGGTAGCTGCGGTATGTACATGATCCTGGAGGGGCTACCTGAAAGGAGTTTTGTTTGCATGAAGTGCCACCTGATAGAGCTGATGGAAGAAAAGATCCGAGGATTGGAGATGCAGGTGGAAACTTTGGTCGAGTTTAGAAGGGGGTTCGAGCAGATGATGGAGCAAAGACATGAGGTGGCTGAAGGGGAAAGCTTAGACATGCAGATGGAAGCAGGATCAAAGGCCTCTGAGGGGGGACTGCTGGGCGAAGAAAATGGACAGTGGAAACATGTGACTATGAGAACCAGGCAGAGGAAAAGATGGGCTAGTGAAGGAGAAATAGAGCTCAAGAACAGATATGCGGAGTTGGAGAATGAAGAAGGGGTACAGCAGGTGGCCACTGAAGGTGGAAGGGCAAGGAAGAAAAGAGTGGTTAGTCCCATAGATAAAGGGGAAGAGCCGATGGAGACAACACCAATAATGAGCACCAGGAGGATACAGGATGGGTTGAAGAGGATTACAAGGGAAAAGAGGAATGGAAAGGATTTGCAGCCAGAAGAAACGGGAGATAGACCAGAGAATCGCACTGTCACCAGGAAAAGGCAGGTCTACGTGATTGGGGACTCTTTATTGAGAAGAATAGACAGGCCTGTAATCGGAGCTGATCCAGAGAACAGAAGGGTGTGCTGTCTGCTAGGTGCTAAGATACGGGATGTGGAACTGAGGTTGAAGAGGATCCTAATGGGAGCGGGAAAGAATCCATTGATCATCCTTCATGTAGGAACAAATGATACGGCTAGATTCTCGCTGGAACGAATCAAGGGAGACTATGCCAGGCTGGGGAAGATGCCTAAGGAAATCGAGGCTCAGGTGATCTTCAGTGGGATTCTGCCTGTTCCTAGAGAAGGGCAACTAAGGTGTGATAGGATTATGATGCTCAATAGATGGCTTGGGCAGTGGTGCTATAAGAAGGGTTTTGGGATGTATGGCCACTGGGAGGCATTCACGGACAGAGGACTGTTCTCTCGGGATGGACTTTATCTAAGTAGGGAGGGAAATACACTTCTAGAATGGAGGGTGGCACAACTGATTAAGAGGGCTTTAAACTAGGAATTTGGGGGAGACGGTTGGGAGATGTCCAGGTAATCTCTACGCCAGATTTTAGCATTGAGAGGGAGGAAAACGAAGTAAGAAAGGATATAGCCGGGGGTAGGAGGATGGACATAAGGAGGAAGGGTAGAGTGGATACTAGTCTAATAGGTCATATTGGAGGTACAATGTCCACGCCAAATTGGGTTAAGAATGTGAGTGAGGCCAAACAGCAAAAATTAAGATGTTTGTACATCAATGCGAAGAGCCTAGGTAACAAAATGGAGGAACTAGAGCTACTGGTCCAGGAAGTGAAACCAGATATTATAGGAATAACAGAAACATAGTGGAATACTAAGCATGATTGGAGTACAGGTATTGAAGGGTACGTGCTGTTTAGGAAAGACAGAAGTAAAGGTGGTGGAGTATCATTGTATATTAATGATGAGGTAGATTGTAAAGAAATAAAAAGTGATGGAATAGAGAAGACAGAGTCTGTCTGGGCAAAAATCACATTGGGAAAGAAAACTATTAGATCCTCCCCTGGGATAGTGCTTGGGGTGTGCTATAGACCAGCGGGATCTAATTTGGATATGGATAGAGACCTCTTTAATGTTTTTAATGAAGTAAATACTAATGGAAACTACGTAATCATGGGAGACTTCAACTTTCCAGATATAGACTGGAGAACAAGTGCTAGTAATAATAATAGGGCTCAGATTTTCCTAGATGCGATAGTTGATGAATTCCTTCATCAAGTAGTTGCTGAACCAACAAGGGGGGGATGCCATTTTAGATTTGGTTTTGGTGAGTAGTGAGGACCTCATAGAAGAAATGGTTGTAGGGGACAACCTTGGCTCGAGCAATCATGAGCTAATTCAGTTCAAACTAAATGGAAGGATAAACACAAATAAATCTGAGACTAGGGTTTTTGATTTCAAAAGGGCTAACTTTAATAAATTAAGGAAATTACTTAGGGAAGTGGATTGGACTAAAGAATTTATGGATCTAAAGGCGGAGGAGGCCTGGGATTATTTTAAGTTACAATTGCAGAAGCTATTAGAAGCCTGTATCCCAAGAAAGGGGAAAAAATTTATAGGCAGGTGTTTTAGACCAAGCTGGATGAGCAAGCATCTCAGAGAGGTGATTAAGAAAAAGCAGAAAGCATATAAGGAGTGGAAGATGGGAGGGACCAGCAAAGAAAGCTACCTTATTGAGGTTAGAGCATGTAGGGACAAAGTGAGAAAGGCTAAAAGTCATGTAGAGTTGGACCTTGCAAAGGGAATTAAAACCAATAGTAAAAGGTTTTATAGCCATATAAATAGGAAAAAAACAAAAAAAGAAGAATTGGGACTGCTAATCACTGAGGATGGAGTGGAGGTTAAGGATAATCTAGGCATAGCCCAATATTTAAACAAATACTTTGCTTCAGTCTTTAATGAGGAGCTTAGGGATAATGGCAACATAACAAATGGGAATAAGGATACGGAGGTAGATATTACCATATCCGAGGTAAAAGCCAAACTCAAACAGTTTAATAGATTATCGGGGGGCCCAGATAATCTTCATCCAAGAATATTAAAGGAACTGGCGCATGAAATTGCAAGTCCATTAGCAAAAATTTTTAATTAATCTCTAAACTCAGGGGTTGGGTTGTACCATTTGATTGGAAAATTGCTAATATAGTTCCTATTTTTAAGAAAGGGAAAAAAAGTGACCGGGGTAACTACAGGCCTGTTAGTTTGACATCTGTAGTATGCAAGGTCTTGGAAAAAATTTTGAAGGAGAAAGTAGTTAGGGACATTGAGGTTAATGGCAATTGGGACAAATTACAACATAGTTTTACAAAAGGTAGATCGTGCCAAACCAACCTGATCTCCTTCTTTGAGAAAGTAACAGATTTTTTTAGATAAAGGAAATGCAGTGGATCTAATCTACCTCGATTTCAGTAAGGCATTTGATACAGTACCTCATGGGGAATTATTGGTTACATTGGAAAAGATGGGGATCAATATGAAAACTGAGAGGTGGATAAGGAACTGGTTAAAGGGGAGACTTCAGCGGGTCATACTGAAAGGTGAACTGTCAGGTTGGAGGGAGGTTACTAGCGGAGTTCCTCAGGGATCAGTTTTGGGACCAATCTTACTTAATCTTTTCATTACTGACCTCGGCACCAAGAGTGGGAGTGTGCTAATAAAGTTGGGAAGCTATTGCCAATTCAGTAAAGGATCGGGATATCATACAGGAAGATCTGGATGATCTTGTAAATTGGAGTAATAGTAATAGGATGAAATTTAATAGTGAGACATGTAAGGCTATGCACTTAGGGATTAATAGCAAGAATTTTAGTTATAAGCTGGGGACACATCAGTTGGAGGTGATAGAAGAGGAGAAGGACCATGCTGGAGGATTCTCTGCATCTTGGGGTCTTCAAACCATCATTTGAGGACTTCAATATCTGAGATATAGGTGAGAGGATTATTCCAGGAGTGGGTGGGTGAGATTCTGTGGCCTGTGTTGTGCAGGGGGTCAGACTAGATGATCAAAATGGTCCCTTCTGACCTTAAAGTCTATGAGTCTATGATTGAAAGATGCTTTTGACATGCACCATGTAGGTTCTGGGGCAGGATTACTTAGCCCCAGAACCTGCATGGGGCACATCAAAAGCATTTTTCAATTAAGAGATGCTTCTATGACTTTCCCCAGAGCAGGCAGGATGGGTCTGGGGAAGGAAGAATAGAGAGGAGATGCTGGGTCTGGCCAGCCCAGGGCTCCTCTGGCAGGGGCATGGGAGAGGTCGGGGGGCCTGTGGCCCCAGCCAAGCGAGGGAGGCAGGGATCCCATTAATTTCTTCCCTGGGGCCTTGAATTGCTGTCAGTGGGCCTGCTTGTATGCTGGGTAGGGGATACATGGTGCAGTCCAGGTGGCACTGAGACTTGGCTGCTGCTAGTCCCACCCAAAGCTGAGCTCCCGCCACACACACACATTGCCCAGGGCCCGGCGAAGTCTGTCACCAATCCTGGACAAGAAGATAAACTATTTTCCTCAAACTCTCAACTTTTGTACATGGGGCAGGAAGCAGTGGCGTTCCACCAGTAGTACTGGGACCAGGTTAAAAAAAGTGGAGAGGTGGGCTTGAGGACTGCCCTCCCACAGGTGGAACAGATTACACAAAGGAGGGGTGACCTGCATGGGATAAATTATTGCCAGAGAGTTTCACAGATGTATTCCTTAATAAAGTTGTAGCCTGGTATTATTAATTACATTCCTAGCAATGTGTCTTTCTTCCTACAGCATATGTAAATTTGAAGATTGCCAGGCCTGAATTTTATATACCTCTAAGCACACAGATGAGGTTATTTTTGTAAGAGGTAAATAATGTTGCTTGAGCACAGAGTAATTCTGACCACACTAGCAATAGAAAACAAGAGCTGGGAATTGGAGATATACCTAGACTTTGGAGGGACAATCGTAGCCAAAACTATCAAAAACCAAAAAACATTAGTAAAAACACATACTGAATCAGCTTTATTAGATTAAGAAGCACAACTTCTACAACGAAGTAAACTGTGCGGTGTACCATTATAGGTTTTTTAACACAAAATCCATTCCAGAAAACAGATGTTAATATTTTTATGGACTCACAGCGTTCGAAGAGACCTCAGGAGATCTTCGAGTCCAACCTCCTGCCCAAAGCAGGACCAACCCAAAAAAATCACCCCAGCCCAGGCTGTGTCAAGCCGGGACTTAAAAACCTCTAGGGATGGAGATTCTACCATGTCCCTAGGTAACCCACTCCAGTGCTTCACCACCCTCCTAGTGAAATAGTTTTTTTCTAATATCCAACCTAGACCTCCCGCATTGCAGCTTGAGACCACTGCTCCTCATTCTGTCATCTGTCCCCTCTGAGAACAGCCTCTCTTCATCCTCTCTGGAATCCCCCTTCAGGTAGTTAAAGGCTGCTATCAAATCAAATTTTTAATTAATTTATACACAAATTTAGAAACCAGGATTTCATTTCTTTCTGTGTTGAAAATTATACATGAGTGGAGAAAGTTAAACTGCATATACCAGAAAAAACCCTAATACTTGCTTTGAAATCTAGTCACAGACGGATTAACATCTTGTGATACAATCCCCAGTAGTAAAAGCAGCTGACAAGATGAGTAATGGACTGCATCCGATTATCTTCAGCTCTGTGGCAATCATTTTCCATCAGTTTCTCATCTCTTAACCAACAGCCCCTGAAAGAAGGTCACCATTCTGTCAACTTCTTTTATTTTTTTGCCCAATGAGTAGGTTTTAAAAATGCAGGGAACACATAAATCTCTGTAAATTAAGAGGTCTGATTACATTGTCATTGTTTGGAGTATAACTGGCTTACATGCACACTGCATGATTTGTTAAATTCCATAAGTAATATAGTTTCCAAGAAGTAAATCATAGCATTTCTATATACAATGTAATGCAGTTCCCCTTTTAATGCAATCTATTCTTTTTCTCTTAAAATGAAGCTTATCTATATTTAATGGCATCTCAAATTAAGGGCTAGTAACATTCAGGTCCGCATATTAATATATTTCTCATTGAATCAAACTTACAAAGCCATATTCCTATCAACTGGAGAGCTAGACATTGTCAAACAGAGAACTGTATATGCATTCATGAAACAAGTAATTCCTGCATAAACAATATTGTGGAAGGTTTACCAGGACCTGCACTGTATACACTCTGCCTGATTCTAATGTAATACCAGAGTGAATGAGACAAGCACAACAGAAATAATTATTTGTACCAGTAGAAAGCTTTATGATATCAGGATTGGCCCACAGTATTTATTACTTTTGTTATTAATTCAATAAATGTTTTGGAGCATGCCAAACCAACTCTATATGTTGAAAAGGTCTTATAATCATAAAAAAATTGATCATACCTTCATCTATATTGTGACTACTTTATACAGCACCACTGGTGCAAAGCAACTCTAGTGCAGACACAGCTGGCCAGGAAAGGGTTATCCCATCACAGAACAATCTTCCTGTGGTACACAATTAATTAAGTGGCTCCTGCATAACTCCTTTGGTCGGCGTAAAAGACACCATCAAGGCTTCTCTGTACCCTGACAATCTCTAAATGTTAAAATGAACAACTGGAGCCACTAGCAAGCAACATAAATTAGACGAGCCCTCCAACTGCCCTGGTCCAGCACACAACCAGTCAGTATTGACAAAGTACAAAGGTGCCTTTGAATGAGGTCCTTAGGCTGTGGCTATACCACTGAACTTATAGTACCGCAGCTACACCTCTATAAGCTCTCTAATGTAGCTTTCCTCACATTGGCTTAACTACTCCAGCTTTCCTACCAACATAGTGCTGCCCACACCGGCGTTTATGTCACTATAATTTATGTGGCTCAGAGGGATGGTTTATTCACACCTTTGAGCAATGTAAATTATACCAACATAAGATATTGTGTAGATATAGCCTGGACTCCTAAGTTACTCCTGAAAATGGGACATTAACTTTTACAGAAATGCCTTTCTTAGAGGTCTACATTCCATCTCACCATATAAAGTCCAAGGAAAACAATCAGAAATTAGATTCCAGTTTGACCCCATTCCCTACCATTACATTTTTTCTGCCTCAAACGTTTTAAAAATTAGAGTCAGTTTCACAAATCTTACTCGCATGAGCATTTCTTACACATGTGAGTATGTGCACTGGAGCCAATGGGACTCTTTGCATGAGTAGTGGTTGCAAGATTAGGTCTTTGGATCTAGCACAGTTTACATTAACACAGTGGTTCTCAACTCGTTTCAGTCCACGGACCACCAGGCCAATCAAAAAATTTTCGTGGACCACCTCCTTTTTTGAGACATGATATAAAAGCAACTGTTCAGCATGACGGCGGCAGCTACACTGATGCTCAGAGCCTCAAACTGAAGTTACTGGCAACACAACGCGGTTGCGTCCTAGGTGACACTATGGATGACGCGCTGCATGCTTATGAACACGACATTAAACAGCCTAATGGCGGCGCCTGCTCATGCCGTGTGACTTTGGACAATGTTCCTGTGGACCACCGAAAAAGTCACTATGGACCACCAGTGGTCCATGGACCACCAGTTGAGAACCACAGCATTAACACATACATTAAATTGAAAAAGCTGGGAAATGGTAAAAGCAATACTGGTTATGTTTAGGCTAAGAACACTATATATAGTAAGGGAACAAATTCTGATCTCAAATACTTTGGAGCAACTAGTGTATGAGATGTACATCCATACATCTGCTGGCAGAAGATGACTCTAAGAGGAGATCTCTGTACCTTCAAGTATACCATAACTTTCTGGTATGGGCCATGATTCAGCAAAGCACTGCTGTCTCATTGCTCATCTCTACTCCCCCATCTGTTGGTATCAAATTGTTTTTTATCTTATACAGGTTGGAACTCCCTGGTCTGGCATGGTCAGGACCTGACTGGTCCCAAATGAGAGAATTTGCTGGATCAAGGGAGGTGTCCCCTGTCACCGGCCCTGAGCCAGCCAGCCTCTGCCTCTGGCCCCCTCTACTGTCTCCCCAGCCGGGCTATTTGCCCTACTGCCACTGGCTGCCATGGATGGCAGGGGTTCTCCGGCCCAGTACTGCCACGGTTCTCTGGCCTCACACTGCTGCAGGCAACTGGGTTTTTATGGATCCATGCTGCCGTGGGCTGCTGGCATTCTCTGGTCCCCTGCTGCTGCAGGAAACTGGAATTCTGCAGCCCCGAGCTCTGCACTGCTGTGGGCAGCCAAGTTTCCTCAGCCCCAGCACTGCTGCAGGGCTCCAGCCCCACTGCCCCCGGCACCCACTGGGCTGATAGTCCTTGTGCCTTTAGGCTCCCAGGCTCTCTGGTCCAGGAGCATCTGTGCTGGACCACGGATGTTGCTGGATCAGTGAGTGCTGGTTTTTAGAGGTGCAACCTGTACTTAAGAGTAATCTCTTCCAGGTGGAGACAGTCTTTTTGTTCTGTGTTTTTACAGCACTTAGTACACTAGGTTCCTGGTCTATGACTAGATCTCAGGGGCATAACACAAATAAACAATCACACACCACAAAAGCACTCTGAGGTCTTCCAGGGTGGGAAAACAAATTATCTAGGTATTTGCCTAATTTTACAATAAGATACACAAAAAGCAGTAGCCAAGCACTGCAAGCTAAAATGCCATAGAGACAATAATTTGTTTATACTGTTTTATAGACTATACACTGACAATAAGTACAATATTTTTATTCCAGTTAGTTAATTATATATCATATGGTAAAATGAGAAAGTCAGCAATTTTTCAGTAATAGCGTGCTGTGGCCTAGGGATGTTAACTAATGTATATTTGTATAAACGTGTAACCACTGGATTTTTTAGCAGTAGCGGGGGGGGGGGGGGAAGAGGTGCAGGTAGCTCAGAAAACTGGCTTCCTGTGTGTACTCACTCTTGCCTGCCCCCCTCACGTCCCACACTGCTTCCTCTTTATCAGGCTCCAACTCCAGCACATGACCAGGGCAGGCCACGTGGTGGCTGCCCAGCTTACTCCTGAGGTGGGGGGAGGATTTGAACTCAAACCCACAGCCCCAGGTTCCAGAGACTAATGTCTTATCTATTAGGCCACTGGAACCCTCCCTACCTTTAGCAGATGACAGCTCCAGCCCTGGGGAAGCTGATGGTGGCTGCCCAGCTGCTCCTAGGGTAGGCAGCCTGCTCTATGGCAGCCCACCTCCAGCTCTGTCACATGGCCAGGGTGGGCCATATGGTGGCTGCCCAGCTGCTGGGGGGGGGGGGGGGGAAACAGGACAAGAATCCACAACCCCAGGCTCCAGAGGCTGAGGCCTTATCCATTAGGCCAGTGAGACCCACCCCACAGAGGCAACAACACAGGGCGGGGTGGGAGTCAGGTGACTCTGCGGGAGCTTATCAGTTAATCGTGTAAACGACTACACATTAACATCCATAGCTGTGACACTTTTATATTTTTATGTCTGATTTTGTAAGTTTTTAAATGAGGTGAAACTTGGCAGTACACAAGACAAATCAGACTCTTGAAAGGAATAAAGTAGTCTGGAAAGGTTGAGAAACACTGTCCTATATGACATAATAGCATGAGAAGGATTCAGATTCAGAAGATGGAATATTAGTTTATATTTTAATATGACAATGGAAACAAGAACATTTTAAAGAGACTTTATATCTGGGCATTATATAAAATTCTCCTTTTGACAGTCTTCCTTATTACAATATATTGTAGATAGACTGAAAGAAGTCCATTCCTTTTATAGTCAGGAGTCATATTAGCATTGTAGTTGCTCAAATCAACTGCACAGACTCCACATTTAGCTTAATGCTGCCTACTCAGAGGATTACAAGATTATTTTAGATGGCATGTACTGAAGGCTTGTAAAATCCAAGTGATAAAACTGCATTCCCATGTGCTCTTATGAAACTGGCTTCATTCCATAGCTCAAAAAGTATAACCCATTTTCTAATACTGAAGTGTCAATAAATTGCTGAACACCAGTGTCATAAGAGCAAAGATGTTCAAAGTTTTGCAGTCCCTATTATCACACAATAATATTAATGTGGCAGTAAGACAAATTGGTTTAAAGATAGCTTTGAGAACAAAATTAGACCATCTTACATACTTTTAGACCAACATATATAAACTACTAATTAACTTTGATAATTACTTAAGTGAAATCAAGAGCTCTGTTCTTAATATATCAAGTTAATATTTTGTATCAAATTCAGATGAAAGAAATGTGAACGAAAGAGTACACACTATATTCAATATCAGACATAAATGCAAGAGGGTACCAAACATAAGATTTATTTTTTAACGTGTTTGTCTCCATTACATCCTGAATAGCAGGGCCATTCATGATGCAAGTTGAAAACTTAATGAATACAATAACCTCCCATCTGTGAATTATCAGATTTGTGTGTGTTTAACATTGCTATTCTAACACTAAAATACCATACCCATTCTGATATGCTGCTTCCAAGCAAGTTCTTACTTCACAACCATCCCCCAACAACTTATTTTTCCTATGAAAATGCTGGTATTTTGACTGGGATATGAAAAACATCTTTATTGTGAAGTCTCTTTGAAATGTAAAACAATACAGAGAATATATGCTATTTTCTGCAGGCTCGTGGAATAAGGCTTTGCATACTAATACACACAGAGTTCTCCATCTGTAGACAAAAATCTGCCATATAGAAACACAGATTTGAGAACATCACTCAGGAAACTGAAGATATTTAAAGGACAACCTAAATATTTTTCCCACCAATAAAGCAAGAGTACAAGTGATTAAATAATTTTGTACAGCAGAACCTCGTGGGACTGAACTAAGGAAAATCCATTTGCACTATTTCTATAGCAACATAATTGCTGAATGTTAGGCTATGAACAAAAGCTATCATTTTCTGTAGTACAATTCATCATTACAGAAACAGACTAATTCAGAATGTGTTCTGAATAAAGCCGTGATATCTTCTTGGGGTAGTCAAGATTATACTGTAAAAAAAAGATTAATGCATTTAAGTATCTGATATTGTCTAATTTATCTATTGCAGGTAAATATATTCAGTAAACACCAATGTATTTTTTTAAGTCTTCCTTTTACTGCAGGGCATAGAATTTAATTATACTGAATTTGATCACTAAGCAAAATGTGTAATGGTTTTCAGATTTCCAGCAGCGCAAAATTAAAAAGGGTGGTTTTATGCAACTGAGAAAGTAATTAAAACTGTTTAAAAAATATAACTTCCTGAACTAGAAAATAAAGATTAAGAGCATATAGTTTTGAAACTCACCAATAGCGCACTTAGATCATTCCTAAGAAAATCTATTTGCAAGCAGTACATATATTTAGCTTAAATATAATGTCCTATGTATTTTAAGTGCTTCAAAAACATTAAATTAATTCTCTCATACCTATGAAAGATAAACATTAACTGTAAAAAATACATCTAATGCTTCAGGAAGTCAGTGGCCACCCAAGAGACTTAACATTGTCTTCTACCCAGAAAAGAGGTCCGGCATGGGCAGCAGTGTAAGGTTTCCTGAATTCTTCTAATGTGCTTTTAACTTGACCTTGACAAAAGAATGGTTACCCATGTTTTGTAACTGTTGTACCCTACAATGTATTGCTCATGTCCATTCCATTCTAGGCGTATGCCTGCCCACATGCAGTTATTGGAGATTTTTGCATTAGTGGTGCCCTTCGGCTCAGCAGCAGTGCCCTCTGAATTGCTGCACTCATGAGTCAGCATATAAGTTGACCTGGCCCTAGACCCTGTCATTTCTTTCCTGTCAGCAACTCTGATGATAGAGGGGTAGGAGGGTGGGTAATGGAATGGACATAAACAACACATAATGAAGAACAGTTATGAAAGGTAAGTAACTTTTTCTTTAAGGATTTGCTTATGTTGATTCTATTCTAGATGACTCAAAAGCAGTGTGTATGGAGGCGGGATTGGAGTTTACAACGGTGTGGCTTGAATGGGTAAGGGCATACTGTGATGTGAATGTCTGAATGGATGACCAGGTAGCGGCCCTGCAAATATCTTGAATTGGCAGTTGGGTCAGGAAGCCTGCCACTGAGGCTTGAGCCCTAGTCATGTGGGTGGTTACAATTGCTGATGGAGGTACTTTTGCCTGCTCATAACAAAACCAGATTCAGGCAGTAATTCATGATGTTCTCTACGTGGACACTGGAAAACCTTTCATCCTGTCTACCACTGTGATGAGTAACTCCATCTACTTTTGGAACTGCTTAGTCCTTTCAATGTAAAAGGCCAGCACTCTCCTGATGTCCAGAGATTGTAATCTATGCTCCTCCACTGAGGCTTTGGGAAGAAGACAGAAAATAATATGTCCTGGCTCATATGCAACTGTGAAAGAACCTTGGGCAGGAAAGCTGTGGCCTTTGCTGCTTTCATCTTTTTGCTAGTCCTTATAATTACTTACAATGTATCTTTGGTAATTATTTGTTTTATTTTTTAATCTAAACCAGAAAGTTTGGAGTTAAGTGCATGGGAATCTAGGCTCAGGGGGATTGTTGCATTTCCTTTCCAAATTAAGGGGGAGTAACAAATTCATGGGTAACAAATTCATGATTATTTGCGTTTGGAAATGGATAGGATGGTACAGTTCTGGAGTCCTAAGCTGGGATGCTGGTGGTTATTTTGGCTGTAGCTTCTTTATTGTTGGTTAATGCAGAAAGCCTGAATGTAACTGCAACTGGGTGTGCCCCCTACCTATGTGGAATTGTAAGACTGGAAGAGTGTCTGCAGCTTGTCACAGCAGCACGGTGAGAGAGGGAGCTAGGCTGGTGGGTCAGAGGTCTCAATGGTATCCCAGTTCCAGGTGGCACCCTGTCAGGAATTTGTCACACTTGTGGCAAGATAAGAAGGACCTACTGAAGTAGTCTGCTAACTCATTCTTGATCCTGGGGAGGTGCGCAGCTACAAGATGAATTGAATCCTGAACACAGAAGCTCCACAGCCAGACAACTTCTTGGCAAAGGACTGACGAGTGGGATCCAGCTTGCTTGCTGACGTAAAACATTGAGGCAGCGCTGTCTGTCAGGATCTCTTACATGCAATATCAAGGCCAATGTGTCTTGGAAACAAGCCCCCGGAGGAAAGGCGCTGGCCCACATGGAATAGAGGGCCACTCTATTAACTCTATCCACTGCACTGGTATGAGGACCAATTTCTTTTAGTTTATTAATAGGCCCAGGTCATGACAAAGCACCCAATAGAGCCTCCTCTGCACCTGATCCCAAGATCTGCCCTTGATGAACCATTCATTGAGCTATGGACAGATCTGGACACCTCAATGCCCCAGAAAACAGTTACAGGCACCATGTAGTTTGTGAGCACCTGTGTGGCCGACGGGAGACTAAAGGGCAGCAGTGAATTAGAAATAATGTTTGCCCACCAAAAAAAAAAAAAAAAAAAAAAAAAAAGGAATTGTTTGTGTCCTTGGAAGATGTAAATGAAAATAAGCAACTTTCAAGTCAAGAGCGGTGTACCTGTCTCCCATATCCAAGGAAGGAATGATGGAGGCCATAGAGACCATGCAGAACTTCAACTTCTTGAGATATCTGTTGAGACACCACAGGTCCAGAATGGGTCTTATGCTCCCTTTAATTTTTGGGATTAGAAAATAACAGGAGTAGAATCATTTCCCCCTCATTTGCAGAGGGACGTCCTCCACAGCCCCCAACTGTAGGAGGCTGTCAATCTCCTGAACGAGGAGTTGCTCATGACAAGGGTCTCTGAAGAGGGACAGGAAGGGGGGTAGGTGGTAGAGAGGGATGGCAGAGAGTTGCAAGGTGTAGCCAGAGATATAATGCTGAGCACTGAGTGATCTGAAGTCACCCACAACCAGGCTGAATGAAAGAGATAGGCAGTTGAAAGAGTGAGCTGAATCTAGGAATTTGACTGGAAAGCTTTGTTTCTTCAGATGCTTCTTCAGAACCAGCAAAACAGAACAGTACTGGGCAAGCACTGGGGCTGGTGGTGTGCTTCTAATCAGCAGTGGGCACAGAGTCAGAGCAGAAAGGCTCCAATACCAGGCAAAGCATAGCCTCCATGAGGAAGGCCTGCTGACGAATGTCATTTTCTTTTGGGGTTCTAGGTCAAAAGTTATTGCAGATTCAACAATTGTCCTTGATGTGCAACTCTCCCAAGTACTTGAAGATGGTGTAGGTATTACTAATGGGCATAGGTCTGTTACAGGCAGAACAGGGCTTAAAACCTAGGGACCAAGGCATGCCCTATCTCAGGGATAAGTCCCCAGCTACGTGTCTAAGGTACTAACTACTAACACTTAACATCTACTTACTCACTAACTACCATAAACAACTATAAGCAAAGAACAATAGTGAAGAGTTGAGAGAAAAACCACTATATACTTGTGAGGCAAGGAGAAGACACTCCAACCAACCATCATGGGCAGTAAGAAGGAACTGAAAGGGTGTAGAACAGGTGACACCTAATATACTGATGTATAAGTGTGGCTCTCCAAAGGGTGCTACTGCCAATCTTACTAGTACAACTGAGGCAAAAATCTCCAACAACTGACACACACCCCTAGAATGGAATCAACTTGAGCAAACACTCAAAGAAGAACCACATACCAGGGTGAGGAGTTAATTTTTTCTGCAAGTCTACTTTGTCCTTCACCTCGCTGGTGAGACTGGAAAGAATGATAATTAATGCAAGCAATGGTGGTGGTTTTCTTAAGAGTATTCTTGTTCACTAGAAACCAGACTGAAACTGTCCAGTCATTTCACATTAGTTTTCACTTGTCATCAAACCCAGCAAGCCACTGATTAACTGTTATACTTTACCAATGGCATATCAAAAAGAATTAGAATCAAATGAATGAAGTGTAAAGTAGTATACAGGCACCCACCAATCCAGAAGGTGTACTATAGTGCAGAGTAGTTGGTTTCTTGGAACACTTGGGTTCCAGGCAAAGTTTTCTATAATGTAGATTATCGTGGGACACTACATATCACTATGGGCAATGGATGGTGTACATCCCGATCACCAAAAATACACTGAGCACTAAAACTACACTTGACATACTTTAATCTTTCTTTGATTATTCAGAAGGCACCTCAGGATCATCATCATCATCAATTATCACTGTAGATGCGGAAGGTGTAGAAGACTGGGCTGAATCTGTAATGACCCTATGACATACCTGGAAGCTGCTTTTATAAATAAATCACTGATTTCAGTTTGTTTATTTGTGTTCTGCCTCTTTAAAGTAGAGTGCAGAATATGTAATTGCATAATGTGCTAGGCAGTATACCAGTCCCAGTTATTAGACAGAAGATTTGTATTGGGAGATATCAGAAATGCTATTTCATTGAGCTCTCTGGTTAACTGAGCGCTCAGTAACAGAGCTTTAACAATACAAGGGTTTGTTCAATTCCCAATCAGGGTTTAGAAAAGCAAACACATTGTGAATAAAAGCAGGAACTGTAGCTCCAAACCTGCAAACACTTATGTATATGCTTATCTTTAAGCATGAGTATCCCCAATGAAGTCAATAGGGAGTGCTTGTGTTTAAAATTAAGTGAATAAGATCAGGGCTGATATTTTTATTCATGGCTTGTACTGCACCAAACATCATATCTGTACTTAAGCAATTAGCAAAATAAAATAATAATAACCACCATCATCATCATAATTAATAACAACAACAACAGTTTCTGTGCTCACTTGTGCTTCTATAAAATGTTTTGCAAGAAAATTAAAAAACAGCTATAATAATTAAGGAAAATCTAAATGAAATTATATATTTCCCCCAAATTCTGAGAAGGTTATAATTCTACTAGATTTTCAGTTTTGCCACTTGGGACCATTTACCATTCTGTCAGCAATGGAATATGAAAAACATTCCCCTCTGAAATGAAACAAGCTACTTTTTGGGGGAGAGGGGGGAGAGGTGTCACTGTCACAAAAACAATTGACAGGTTTTTTTGGGAAATGCAGATTTATTGGGCACTTTTCTGTCATTGAAATTTTACAGTTCCAAAACTGACAATATAAGATAGACTGCTTATCCACCAAAATATCCACCAGCAGGTTTGAGGAAAAAAGCTCTCCACAACATGCAAAAAATAGCTCTAGGCACGTTTAATCAGTTTCTTGAAGTAGTTAATGAAGGAGGTGGTATTATCCACACACCACAGATGGGAAAACTATGGCACAGGGATATCATTTGCCCAAGGTCACTCAGCAGGCCAGTAGGACCTGGGACTAGGACCCAGGTCTTTTAAGTCCAAATCCAGTGCTCTAAATAATAAACAACAACAACAAAGCCCTTCGGCCCTTAGCACACCGTCTTCCCGAAAAATCTGGGAAGATGATGCGCTTTGCATTCTAATTGGATTAACAACAAATCTGAGCATTAGGAGACCAAAGGGAGAGAAAAATTGCTGCTCATGAAGTGTCCTATTATTGGCCCCCTCCTGTTTGAATGGAGGGAGCCCATTTCGTGCATCTCCACTGATCACAATAAAAAAAAAAAACACAAAATGTTTGTCATGATGTTAAATTTTTTTTCACTTTTTAATATCACTAACTGAAATGCATGTGGGAGAGGAGGATCTATAGTATGTGAAATTCAGAGTTCACTTTCAACTCTGCCTCCCCTATACAATTAGGGGAATGGCCTGTCATAAATAAGCCAAACACTGAAATCAATGTTTAGCTTTGCTATTGCCCTTCATCGCACCAGGATTAGTCACTAGTTATTGAAAGGGAAAAGAAATAGGGTAGAACAGTTGAAGTCCTCTACCAGTTCTTTAAAGGCAAATTAAATCTATTTTTAAATGAATACAAAATCATTGAAAAGAACAAGAATTATCAAGAGAACAAATTAAATTATTTTGAAATGTATTTGTAATTTTAATGTTTAAACTTAATTTTAAAATAAAAATTACAAAAACCATTTCAAAACAATAATATAAAAAATCAGTTTTTCAATCCTTTACCCAAAAAAATGAGATTAATCCACCAAAATTCTGAATTTTTGTTGGTACTGTTTTTCAACTCACATCTAAATCACTAAAAGAATATCTTGGCAGGTACACAAACTCACTTCACCTTTCAATATTATTATCTGTCATTTTTAAGTTTACATGTGTTTCACTGATATCAGTGTAAAGGTTATTATTAGTACATTACTGCTTTTTCAAAAGCATAAAAAAATTGCATAATCTAGATGGATGAGAACAGAATTGAGACAAATGGCAATGTGAACTCTATACCTGGGTTCTCCCAGATTTACTTTTAGGCAAGTTACTTAAACTGAGGGTTCATCAAATGTGGGAAAACTAGTATGTGTTTTTCTGCTACCAATGGAGGAACCTATCATGTAGACAGGAAGTATTTTACCATTGTAGTGTTGCACCCAGGTATTTAGATTGTTTTAAGTGAAAACAAGGCCCCTGTGCCTCAGTTTCTCCATCTGTTAAATAGTGGCATTTTCCTACTCACATAGGTATTGTAAATCTTAATTAATTAGTATCTGTAAAAAGTCTGGCATACTCAGATGGAAACGGGTATAGAACTACAAAATATTATTACAATGGCAGGTAATTAGAAGGCAGAAAAGCAGGTGAATGAGACAACAGTTGTGGAATTAGGGGAAATGTGGTCTGTGACAGAAGGAGAAATACACCAAAAAAGTCCCACAAAATAAATAAAGGAGGAAGGTAATGAACCAAAAGGCTACCAGTTTCCCTATTATTAAAAGGCATGTGTTTATCAAGCCCAGAATCACTTCTCTCATGTTTCTTCAGCTGGCGCCTATACTGCCATAGTTAGAACAAGACAGCAGGTGGACATGCAAAGTAGCAGTGCAGCTGCTGCAGAAGATGACTATAATAATGATACTGACATCACTAATTGTAATTAATGCACAGAATGCAGAGTGGAGAGGTCATCTTCATATCATCTGGAGTGGGCATGCTGTCCTACAAAATGGGCATAATGCTATTACATTTAGTTTGTTTCACTGTTTAGCTCAGCTTACTAGCAAAATTGAACACAAAAAACATCTAACCTTGTCTCAATACAACCTTTTTCTGAGGTCTTGAAGATGATAGTGTCAGCTGTGAACTTGCTATGACTTCGATTAGTATGAGATACATACTTTTCATGACTCAGTGCTGGGATTATTTCTTACTGGCAATACACATCATAGTTTTGCTCCCCTAGATAGCTGTCTGTACAGCTCAAACTAAGTATATTTACATGGCTTCTCAAATTTTAGCTGCGACTAGTATTTAAGTGTTTTTGGCTGAAAACCATCAACGCTGATTTGTGTGGCTTCATTTCATACATTCACCTTATGATGCTGCACAGTACTTTTTCCCATAGACCGCCCACTGGGTGTTACTATTGTAATGGCCCAGGGAAGCACTGTAATATATGGTATTTGAATGAGAAAGGAAGTAGTAAACAGCACCATTCTAGGCTGGGCTAATTCTTGAAAGATAAAGAGTCATAAGAAAAACTAATACTGTATTAGCCATCTCATTCCTAGAATAAGAACTGTCAAGCTTTGTTTTATATTCCTTTAAGATGATCGCAGAGTTTGAGAGATCACTAATCGAGAAGGAGATAAATGTGGAGAAACAAATACATATTATTTGGAAAATGCGGGTGGCAATATAGGCTCAGTCACAACATGAAATTAATGGGAGAGGGTGTTCAGTACCTCATAACTGAGGCTCAGAACTTGATGTATTAGAACACAGTATTTCATTTACCTGCCAGTCTTTCCCTAATTAATGCCTCTTCCTGTGTTAAACCCAATGATAAAGACTTGCCAGTCTCTCTTTCTCCTCCTGACCCCTATTTCCCCTAAGCCTCCCCTGAGCAGCGGGAGAGTCCCCTCCACATCTAACAGCCACCACTCAAAAGTAAGGAGAAGACACTGGGGAAAGCACTGGAACCAGGAGAGGAAGCTGCTCTGTATGGAAGATGGAAAGCTCATTTACATGAGTTCTCTCACATCCAAACTACTCCCCAACTTCCCAATGTGCAGGATTGGCCCCTTTGTCTGAAGGGTCATCTTCCTTTTTAAGAGGCTGGTTTATTGCAGAGCCACTTTGTGAAAACCAAGGAACAATGGATCATTTTTGCAAGAGCAAATTTTTGGTATGAAGAGACGTTTCCCAGCCTAAAGATTATCCAATTCTTTGGATTTTAAAGAGGGGGGAAAATACTAGTCATTTCCTCTTATGTAAAAGTGTCTGGTCAAAGGGCAATGTTATACTCATGTATTTCAGAGTGAGCTTAAGTACAAGACAAGAATGTTCACTGTGCTAAACCTTTATTATATGATTTTACCGTCGAGAAGTATTTACACATGAATAGTTTTCCAAGACCATTTCAGAAATTAAATCCATGTGAATTATTAATTCAGTGATATGCACAGAAAAGGAGATGTCTGCATAAAAAACAGACCCTAAAACTTCTTTTGTTTTTGTTGTTTCCCATTTACTAATGAAGACAAAATGGCTTCAATATTGCTGTTTCTAGCCCTAAAGGAGACCATTAATCAAATATTCCAAATAAGAATAGAAACAATACAAATGAATGGACAAGAATGGGCATTCTTTCTGTGCCTTTGTAGGGAAAAGAACAGCCGTGATTATTTGTTCAGAGAAGAAATTGCCAAAAAATAGAGAAACAGATGGCTGAGAACGCTAGATACCACATGAAGACATATTTTCCTATGAAAACTAATGCACAACATTAATTATTCAAACTACACAGTATATTATGGGATGACAATAATGATCACTAATAAAAACTGACAATGGCGTCTTATCAGTTCTTTTAAAGAAAACACAAGCAATTATTACAAGAAGATGTACATGCCCTACCATTATACCCCACAGATCATAAATAGCCCATACATGCACTTTTCTATGCTAGTCTGACTTTCACCAGTATCTCATTACTGAAATTACAAAATTGTTATAGAACTCCATAACTGTAACTGAAACGCTCCTCTTACCACATTTTCCTTAAGAACCACTCTCTCTGTCTTTGTAAGAAGTTATTCCCCTTGAAAAATGAAAACTTTACCTTAGCTATTTCCTCAATGAAACAGACGTGTGAAACGGGGTCTCTCTTCTTTGTCAATACTTTTTGCAAGTGCTGCACCTGTAAGAGAATTTGTTTCAAGGATAATTTCAGTTTTCTAATGTGGCATACACAAAAATTGCACTAATGTAGAAGAGGAAACATAGGGACTGAATACCTGTGCACAGGCTGCACAGATCTGATCCATGAGCTTCTCCATGTTTGTCCAGAGGGCTGCTCGGAAGGCTGCAGTGTTTCCTGGTGTTGGCATAACAGCTCGGCCAGGGCCACCTAAACATATTTTGAAGGTAATATATCAGCCTATTTGAGGATTTAAAAATCAAGACTGACGCTGTCAAGTGCAAGTGCCCAACACAATGAGTTTCAAAACATAAAACCTAAAGAAGTGGCCCGACTTTCAGAAATGCTGAACAGACACAGACAACTTGAGAGAACAGCCCCAATCATCTCAATTAAGTATTAACTCTGAAGCACAGTGAGGATACTTTAAATACTAGCTTTATTAACTGCTTCACTGCCTCTCATCTCAGCCAAAAAAACAAAGCCAATGTACTTCTCCACTGTTGTAAGATTTACTGGCAGGGTGAAGTGTGACAATTAGTTGCAGCAAGGATATAGGCACTCACCTGAACAGTTTGGCCCAAGTATATTAGAATTAGAAAAATATGACATTCTTTAAGTATTAAGCCTTCCTCTTCCTCGAGAAGCCATATGCCCTTATTATGGTTCCAACACAAAATGCTAATCGCAAACCTTGTTGTAGAGACTTCAAATTAAAATCTGACATTTAAATCAGTTTTGCACTTATGTTCTTCAATGCTTCATGGTGCCATGGCTTAAAAAATGAGGGAACCTCAGTTTAATGTGATATAGTAATCCCCCAAGCTGGAAATACTACTTTGAGAGATTCTTATTTGACAAAAGTGTTTGGTCAGATTTGTTGCGCTGCTTACAAGTGATATGCCAGTCTCTCTTGTGGTATCTCACAAACACTATTAAGGTAGAATCAAATCTATGATGAACACCTAAGAATACTAAGCATTTTTCTCCCATATGACTGAGCACTTCTGCCAAATGACCAGAGACTGTTATGCTGTAAATTAAATAAAATGCCCACAATGTACCTCTTGTAACTGTCTGGGATGGCTGAGTCAAAACTTTGATATCCAAAGCATTGTTGATGTTCTCCTTTAGAGATGCACAGTACCCATCCACTACATTAGAAATGGTATCCGTCAAAGTTCCAAGGTTATGGAAAACCTGAAGTGCTGTTCCCACTTGAGTAGGATTCTACAGAGATAAGGGGGGAAAAGGTAATGTCTAACAGTATAATGATTCACGATTTAGCCATAATGAGATGTCATTTCAATATTTAAGTTAACATGCTAGAGTTTGGCGGCTCATTTCACTTATCATCAAGTGATTGGTCTCCTAACAGGGATTAGAGGAGAAAAGGAAAAAAAGGGAGGAGTTGATTTATTTTGATCTTACTAGTTCATTGCTCAATCAATCGTGAGTTATACATAGGGCAACATCAGAGGGAGAAGAGGAGAAAGGAAAGGAAATTAATCCAACAGATTACCAGCTACAAATTCAATAATTCTTGCATATGAAAATTACTGTACAATATTGAGAATCGCTAAGTCTCAGAAACAAATAGTCCGGTAGCACCTTATAAACTAACCAGTATATATATAGTATCATGAGATTTTGTGGGCAAAACTCACTTCTTCAGATGAGCTTGAGTGGAGAAAAAAAAAGGGAGGACTATCAGAATTATAACAGAAAAAGAAGGAAGAGGGGAAAAATGTACCTGTCCATAGTAGTGGAGATGCCAATAAGGCTAATTGAGTGACCTGAAGTGTCCCATACTCGGCTTTTGATGTCAGTGACACGTTAAATGTAAGGAAGACTGGTTTTATAGTGGGCCATCCAGTTAGTGTCTTTGTTAAACCCGAGGGAAACAGTGTCAAATTTGCATATGAAGATCAATTCTGCACTCTCTCTCTGTAGTTGGCTTGTGAAATTCCTTTTTAGAAGAATGGCTACTTTTTCAGTCCATTAATGAGTGCCCAAGCCACACCACTTCCGGCCCTGCACCAGGCTGCCAACTCCCAGCCAGAAGCAACTGGGCTGAAGCAGCTCCTGCCCACAGTGTGGGGCCGCTCCGCTCCAGTCCTGCAGGCCGGAGCACCCCTCCCACACTCACATTTAATCAGTTAACCGGTTAAACACAGCACTTAAAAGGTTAATTAAACAAACAGGATTTTATATCCCTAGTAGGAAGTGCAGGGCTCCAGTGCACAAGAAGTGCATGAGGAAGGGGGTCAGGCAAAGGGTCCACAAGCTGCAAGTGGAGCCCCAGTGGGCCACATGCAGCCCATGGGCCTCAGGTTGCCCACCACTACTGTAAGCTGTGCACTTGTGTGGCCACTCAGGAGAGATTCAAGTGCCACCTAGTTGATTGGCAGAGCACCCACAGCTAGCTTTTGTTTCTACATTTGCATGTGCCTTGGTGCACATACAATTCTTCTCCGCCCATGGATGGAAAAAATCCACACATGGATGGAAAAGATTAGAGCAGTGTTTCTCAAAGTGGTCCATGAAACCACTGTGAGAAACCTGTTAACTGGCTGTGCCGGTGTGTTTACTTACCGGTGCCCGTGCCCACAGAGCCTTGCGGCTTCTATTGGCTCCAGTTTGCAGCCAAGGAGAGCCACAGGAAGTGGTGTGGGCTGAGCCACTGTTTCCCACAGCTCCCCTTGGCTGCAAACAGTAAACCAGAGCCAAGAGAAGCTGCAAGGCTCTGTGGCTGCAGCGCCGGTAAGTAAACACACCAGGGCAGCCAGTTAACAGGTTTCTCAAAGTGGTTTCGCAGACCACTTTGAGTAACACTGGATTAGAGGAAACTTTGGCTGTGATCTGGGGGCCAGGGTGCAGGAGGGAGTCCAGGGATATATGCTGAGTCCTAGAGGAGGAGGGGGTTGTGACTGGAGACAAAGAAGTGGGGTGCAGGGTCTGGGAGGAGGTATTGGTGCAGGAGGGGAGGTGATGTGGGTTTGGGTTATGACTTGGGGCAGGAGTGCAAAGTTAGAGGTGGGATGCCAGGTACAGGCTCATGCCTTATGCTACTCATGGCCAGCAGTCTGGCAGGACCCTTAAACAGGGTTCCTGCCTGCCATGCCCGATATGCCACTCAAAGTGGCCTGCTGCAGAGGCCATGTGCTCTCTGAGTGCCAGGCACTCTTTGGAGGGGGCCCTCCGTGTGCTATCTGTGCAAGGCCCCACTAGCTCCCATTGGCTGATTTCTAGCCAATGAGAGCTGAGAGACTGTGCTGGGGCAAGGACAGCATGCAAACCCCCTTCCAGAGATGGAGCATATGGTGTGCAGAGAGCGCATGATCCTTACAGCAGGTCACTTTAAGTGGCATGCAGATGAGTGGCATGCAGGGTGCCTACCTGAGGCTTCCACTGGGTTGTATTTAGTCCACCCCAACCCAACTGAACAGAGGACAGTGTCAAGATCTCCTGTGACTTAACCCCACTAAAGCCCTCTGCACAGATACATCCAAGAGGAATGAGTTTCAAAATTCAGACTTGAATGAAATGAATGGTACAGTTCATCCTTCTTAGCGCTATTGTTTCAGGCAGACATCTCTAAAGAACATAACCTTTGACATGTAGTTGTTTCATCACAACCAGAAGGGCCTGAATCATAATTTTAATAAACAAAAGCTGAGATTTTAATATCGAATTACTTCAGAAGTCAAGGCCCCTGACATGGAGGGGAGGGGAGAGAAGGAGATAAGCATTGATCATGAAAAGGAATCATATAGCTACTAAGGTTAGTCCTCTGACAATTAAATGTGTGGTAAAATTCCCAAGCCTCATGTGTAGGTGGGCAAGCAGAAGAAAAAGAAAGATTAGTGGAATTAATAAGAAAAATGAAGACAGATATTGGAGGCAGGGGGAGAAAATATTAAGGGAAAAGGGTGGAGAATATAATACATAGAATGAAAAACAGTGAAAATGAAAATGAAACAGATACTGAAAGTTACTAAGGAAAATCCACTGTGATCTATAATAGGACTAAGTGGACTAAAGATAAAAAGGAAAAGAAAGGAGTGATAGTAAGTAAGAATAAATAGTATTTGGTGAATAGTTTATTTGATGAATTTTACTAGAGTTGATTGAATACATTATTCAACCATTTTTGTGGTATTAAATTTGTTCTATAGCTAATTTAAATACTAGTCACTTAATATATTATTCAAGGAATAAGATAATTATGTCTATTTGTGAAGGTTCTGGCAGGAAACTGCAAAGATTTGTAATATTTTTAGCTGCCAGGTACAGTATATATTAGTTATTGGGAGGGAGGGGAAATAACTACTGAAGTAGTTTGTTTTTTTAAATACATCAAAGATCACCTTGAGCAGGAGCTTCTTTATATGGAATGAATGTATAAATAAAGTGTTTAATCAGCCATTTGCATGATGTTACACTTTAAAACTGTATAAAAGAGAAACTTGATCCACAATGTTTTGCTTAAGTAAAGAGTCTAACAAATAATACACAGCTCCCCTATTCCTTTAAAATGCAAGGAGTTGTGGCCTGGGGAATCACGGCCACACAAATATTTCATCTTGGGGGAGGAGTCAGATAAAATATTCAACCCCGGAAAATAATATATTGAAATCATTTTTTTCATCCATTTGCTTCTAACAACACTGTTTTCTTCCCTCAAAAAGTAGTTCACATTTTATTTTCCCACAAAGGTTCAGAATACACAGCTGGTGCATCATTAATCCTAAGAGAATTTTACTTTGTATGCATAGCTAATTTCTAGGTTTAAGCATGATAAGTACAAAAACTAGTCTCTCTCTTGGGAACAAAATTGTATTGTGGAGAGAGAGATCAATGCTGAAGGGCAAGGAAAACAAACATCAATTGTACTAGCAGACTGACACATACATCTCAGAATTAGTGTTTAGCATAGATACATTATTCAATGAAAGCTGGAAAACAGTCTTGCAGACTTTCCACTGCCAACAAGTTTTGCTTTGGGGAAAAACATGAAGGCAAAATTGTTGTGGATCTCTTTGAAGAAAAAAAGCAGTCCTACTTTTGACAATGTCTTTACTATCACAAAGGTATATTTCCAGAGCACAAAAAATGGTTTGCTGATTTACATTAAACACTTTGTCATGTTGGAGTTACAGGATGCTTATGTTCTTTCCAAGTGCCTTGTACTGACTTCCAAAAACAGAACTGATTCTGTATTATTTGTACATAAATGAATAGTCAGATAGTTTAATAGTAGACAAATAGAATTATGCTTCTGTAGAGGTATTAGTGTCCTAACAGATAACAACAGAGAGATAACAAAATTATCCTAAAAATATTTACAAAAATGTTACAACTTTAGTATAAATCATGGTTGCTCTAACCAAGACGTTAGATGGCTAATGAAAGTAATACGGGCTAGAGCATTTAATCAGTACAGTGCATCAGTAGCAAGCAGGGGACCGACAGGACTGCCAGGCCACAGGACAATATGAGGGGGCACCTCCTCACTCCCAGAAGAGGGCGGGACCTCAGGCAGAAGGGGCAGGGCTGGGGCCAGCCAGCCTTCTGCACTGACCAGACTGCACATCCTCTTTCTACTGGTTCTGAGAGTCTCCCGGAGCATGATGTGCTATGCTCTGAAGTGTGCTGTCCTGTGCTCCAGAAGCAATTAGCAGTGGCCAGGAGCCACATGTGCCTTTTTGAATTGCCACGCCCTGGGTCAAATGCCCTCTTTGACCCCCTCCAGCCATTGGCATGCCTGGTAGCAAGATAAAGCCTAATATACATGCCACAGCAGTCAGGGCCAGCCCACAACATTTTGGCACCTGAGGCGGGTAGCTCAAATGATGCCCCCATACCTTTCGCTTGGGCCAAAACTTTGAAAGGTCTCCATCCTCCAGCACAGCACTCCACCATCTCTGTGCATCTAGAGCAGAGAGAATACATATGCACCAGCAGCAGACACAATTTTCTACACTCTGGGTCCTAGTGGTGCCCCGCCACAGTCTGGCACCTGAGGCGGCCGCCTCAGTTCGCCTCATGGTAAGGCCAGCCCTGACAGCAGTAAAGCAGGTACTCAACCACAGCCACCATGAACTGGCCTGAGTTTCAAAGGGTGGGTGCTAAGCAGTTTCTCAAAACCAGGCCCCTGCAAGGTGTCTGAAGTGGGGCACCCAAAAATTGAGCCACCCAAAATCAATGAGTATGTATAAATAGCCCCTACCAACCTTTACCAAGCAAATCTGCTCCCTGTATGCACCAGTCGCAGTTCACGTTAGTAACTAAAATAAATTATTACTATTTCTTTCATTCCTATTGGTACAGCAGAACCAACACAGAAGAGAGAAGCACATGACACAATCACCAGGAAAAAATAAACATGAAACCCCATGACATGTCATATGACATGTCATAAACATGACATATTTATGGTCATTTTTCAGAATAGAACCACATTTTGTCACTCCTTCCCCAGTAGAGATAAACCTGTGCAGGTCTCAAGGTGAAATTTTATTTGTAGTGTCAATTGCAAGGTCCAAAGCACAATGCTAGAGTTTGCAACAGAAATTCCCATACTGGTTACCTCTTACACACCCTGGTGTGGAAATATGGTTTATTTTCTTTTGTTAACTGCCAGCACTGCAGCTGACTACATTTTCACTGCACAAACTGTAATGCTTATTAAAAACTCACCTAAACAGTCACCTCAATGGCTTACTAATTGATGTATGATACATTTTGCCATAATTAAGAAGTGTAGTTTAAATTTACATAGTCACCTTTGTCCAGGGGGTCTTGAACTTTTTCATGAAGTGTGGACTACATCTTAACAGAGCCTCCACCTCTCCTGTGAGTCAAGATGGTATTGGCTACCTTTACTATGCATTCAAATTTTTTTTTTTTTAAAGCAGTGACTTAAGAGTCTTTTAAACCACATTCAGCAAATGGAAAGAGCAAAGCCCTATGACCAGACAGCTCTCTGAAGAAGTGCTCCATGGATAACACTCTGGGAGCTTCTCACCCAGGGGAAGAAAGATTTAGCTCTAACATACACACATCAGAAGGTTTTTTCTTTTGCTTAGGAAATCTGCACAAGTGACCGACTGAAGCGGTAAAACATGTACATAAGAACATAAGAATGGCTGTACTGGGTCAGACCAAAGGTCCATCTAGCCCAGTATCCTGTCTGCCGACAGTGGCCAGCACCAGGTGCCCCAAAGAGGGTGGACCGAAGACAACGATCAAGCGATTTGTCTCCTGCCATCCCTCTCCAGCCTCTGACAAACAGAGGCCAAGGACACCATTTTATCCCCTGGCTAATAGCCTTTTATGGACCTAACCTCCATGAAATTATCTAGCTTCTCTTTAAATTCTATTATAGTCCTAGCCTTCACAGCCTCCTCTGGCAAGGAGTTCCACAGGTTGACTACACGCTGTGTGAAGAAGAACTTTCTTTTATTAGTTTTAAACCTGCTACCCATTAATTTCATTTGGTGTCCTCTAGTTCTTCTATTTAGGGAACTAATAAATAACTTTTCTTTATCGGCCCTCTCCACACCACTCATGATTTTATATACCTCTATCATATCCCCCCTCAGTCTCCTCTTTTCTAAACTGAAAAGTCCCAGTCGCTTTAACCTCTCCTCATATGGGACCCGTTCCAAACCCCTAATCATTTTAGTTGCCCTTTTCTGAACCCTTTCCAAGGCCAAAATATCTTTTTTGAGGTGAGGAGACCACATCTGTACACAGTATTCACGATGTGGGCGTACCATAGTTTTATACAGGGGCAGTAAGATATTGTGGGTCTTATTTTCTATCCCTTTCTTAATAATTCCGAGCATCCTATTTGCCTTTTTGACTGCTGCTGCACACTGTGTGGAAGTTTTCAGAGAACTGTCCACGATAACTCCAAGATCTCTTTCCTGATTTGTCATAGCCAAATTAGCCCCCATCATACTGTACGTATAGTTGGGGTTATTTTTCCCGATGTGCATTACTTTACACTTATCCACATTAAATTTCATTTGCCATTTTGTTGCCCAATCACTTAGTTTGGTGAGATCTTCTTGGAGTCTCTCAAAGTCTGCTTCTGTCTTGACTATCCTAAACAGTTTGGTATCATCTGCAAACTTTACCACCTCACTGCTTACCCCTTTCTCCAGATCATTTATGAATAAGTTGAACAGGATTGGTCCTAGGACTGACCCTTGGGGGACACCACTAGTTACCCCTCATGTAGATGGTATCATGTGGATGGTATCATGAGCTTTCGTGGGCACAGCCCACTTCTTCAGATGACCGGAGTTATGAGTTTGGGATGTGTACACCTGAAATAAATAGGAGACGGGAAGGGGAGGGGGGAGGGAAGAAAAAAGGAGGGGGTGGGAGACAGAGCATCAGTAAGTATCTGAAGATTGGCTAGTTAAACCGAAGCAGATAAAAATCTAAGTCAACAGATAGACTCCCATGTCAGGAAGGATACCACACAGAGAGCTGTTTGCACTTCAATGGTTGTTAAATTGATAGTGTCCCAACCAACTTTCATCACAATTAGTTTACTTAACTTACGCTACATCGATGACATCTTCATCATATGGACCCACGGAAAAGAGACTCTTGAATTGCACAAGGATTTCAACAACTTCCACCCCACTATTAACCTCAACCTGGACCAGTCCACATGAGAAATCCACTTCCTGGACACTACTGTACAGTTAAATAATGCACAAATTTCCACCACCCTATATCGGAAATCTACCAACCGCTACACTTACCTTCATGCCTCCAGCTTCCATCCCAGACACATTTCCCAATCTATTGTATACAGCCAAGCCCTAAGATATAACCGGATTTGCTCTGATCCCACAGACAGAGACAATCACCTACAGGATCTTTACAAAGCATTCCTAAAACTGAAATACCCACCTGGAGAAGTGAAAAAACAAATTGACAGATCCAAAAAAGTACCCAGACATGAACTACTTCAAGACAGACCCAAAAGAGAAAATAACAGAACTCCTCTTGTTGTTACCTATAGTCCACAACTCAGACCCCTCCAACGTATTATACATAATCTACAACCCATCTTGAAAAATGATCCCTCACTCTCAGAGCCGTTGGAAGAAAAGCCTTTTCTTGCTTACAGACAACCCCCTAACCTGAAACGAATTCTTTCTTGTAACCATGCCACACAACCACATCATAAGCCTCCAGGAACCCAGCCCTTCCACCAAAAAAGATGCCAACTCTGACCACATATCTATGCTGGCGAATTCATCACTGGAGCCAACAACTCAGCCACCAAATCAAAAGGTCATTTGACTGCACATCCAGTAATCTGATCTATGTCATCAAATGCCAGCAGTGCCCCACTGCTATATATATTGGACAAACTGGACAGTCTCTGCGGGAAAGAATCAATGGACACAAATCAGATATACGCAAAGGAAACATACAGAAACCTATTGGAGAGCACTTCAACCTTCCAAATCACACTTTGAAAGATCTCCAAGTAGCTGTCTTGTCACAAACCAGTTCTACAAGCCAGATCCACAGGGAAGCATTGGAATTAGAGTTCATCTATAAATTCAATTCACATGCTAATGTACTCAATCGTGATGGAAGTTGGTTGGGACACCACCAATTTAACAACCATTGAAGGTACAAACAGCTCTCTGTGTGGTATCCTTCCTGACATGGGAGTCTATTTATTGACTTTGATTTTTATCTGCTTCGATTTAACTATCCAATCTTCAGATACTTACTGATGCTCTGTCTCCCAACCCTTTTCTTTTTCTTCCCTCCCCCCTCCCCTTCCCCTCTCCTATTTATTTCAGGTGTACACATCCCAAACTCATAACTCCGGTCATCTGAAGAAGTGGGCTGTGCCCACGAAAGCTCATGATACCATCTACATGTTTTGTTAGTCTATAAAGTGCTACCAGACCATTTGTTGTTTTTTTTCTGTAACGGACTATCTTGGCTACCCCTTGAAGCTTTTGATTGAAGTGTTCATTATTCTGAAGAAGACAGATTACCCTGATCAGAAATGACTATTTTCACTGTAATCAACTGTAAAACAGCTTACATACTGTATATACAATTTTGTTTTCGGTGTGTTCCTAATCTCTTATCAGTTAAGTGGCAAAATATTCACCTCTTCTCCAAAAGGAAAACACTGGATACTGGAAAACCTGAAGCGCTGGTTAATTAAGTTCAACTATTACAAAATACATAATTAATAACACTTATTTCACAATACATCTATAATAAAATACCTGTCAATGTTGTGAGCAAGAATAGTTACACATGAGCAATGCAAACAAAACAAAATTCCACAGCATTTAAGACAATCAATATTATAAAATAGTAACTGAGGCCTGGAATACAACACAAATAACTGGGAGAGCTAAATTAATTTAGAAAGATAAGATGTTTTCATATGATTGGAAACTAAATACATTTTAGATACCAACTTTCAGAATAAATGTTTTTGAAGGACTGTTTCCAGAATGACACCTTACAGTACTTTGGACATATACTGTTCAAACTTGCCACAATGGAAAGTATTTCAATTACTTTTTTGCATCTGGTTAACAAAGGGAATTTTGTTTGCATGAAATATTACATGTAATTTCCATCACAACATGGATTTACACAGTCAATTAATACAAGCCTCATTTATACTTTTTATTGTTACAATAAATATTAGAACCACTTGTCATATTAAATTTTTTTTTTTTTGGTAATGGGGCAGCCTGGCCTCCATTCTACAGTTGAAAATCTCCACTCAGTCCTCTAGTTACAATGTTTCATAATTATCAATCTCCTTCTCAGCTTCTGCCACCACTCAGTGTGCTACCTCCTCAGACAATGTGCCATGTCAGAATAATTCTATTCTGGAAGCAATGTTTTTGTGTCCTTCTCATCAAAGTCCAAGAATATTAATCCTACAAATACATGATTTCCACCAGTCTAATGACTGGAGGTCCAAAGGAAGTGCTCCAAAGCTATTCCAGTTGGAAATATATTTTATTTTTATTTAAAAACTAGTTTTACACTGTTATAACATTCTAACTCATGCCTAATGTTATTGTCCTTAGTGAGGATTAACAGCAGGACATAACTGAAATGTTAAGTATCTTGCGGTTAAAGATGAATCCAGTAGTCTCCTTTTGGAGCCCACCAATCCACTCCCTTTAATCAGCCTGCAGGGAGATTTGAATACCTTGGTTAGCAAACCAGAGACTGAATTTCCTTACCCATGTCAGTGTGAAGAGAAAGAGACCAAAAATTATGAAAGGAATATAGTTATAAAATAACTCAACTTCCAGAGTTGGTGTAACATTCAACATGACCTTTTGCTCTGTAGATTAAAAGTAGCATTGTTAACTATTAAGATACAGTAGCAGGGGAGCATTATCTTGACATAGCAAAAATTCCTCTCTTTAATGTGTGTCATACTCAGACATCAAATACTTTCTTCTGAATGACTGGCAAGATTAGTGGTTTTCTATAAACTTTCATCTCCTTCAGTAGTTTTAATCTATATTTTTTCCATCACTCCGAGATAGCTGAAACTACGTAGCCATTAAATACAATGTGACAACATTAAAGAAAAAAGTCAGTGCCAATAAATAAATAAGTAACAAAATACAGAGGCAAGGAACCCCTGCTGGAGCTGGAATACAGGAGTTCAGATAAGTGGGTTTGTATCTTTCATCTTATATATTAGCATAGTTCTTAAAGTTTTGTTTATTTTAAACTAATTTAGAAAACCATGCTATTTACTGGTGAGTATGGGCAGTGGGGCCCACAATATCACCAGGCCCTGGACAAGGTGGGGGAGTGGCTCCATGCCCAGGAAGGAGTTCTGCTTGTGGCCCTGCTCCATTTATACCTCTTCTGCCTATGGCTTCACAAAGAGCTGCACCCCTTTCTGCCTCTTGCCTGGAGCCTGCCGCTATTCCAGACCATTACTGCAGCCCTGCAACCCCTTTGCTCCTTTCTGCACCCCTGCCCCCATTACCGCCCCAGGACCAAAGATGCTCTGTTTCTGTGCTATGGCCCCAGGGACACAACAATGAATGATAGCTCCTCCAGTCCCTGCCATCACACACTTCTGCTCGAAACCAGGTAAGGGCTCTGGGATTTCTCCTGCCCCATCTGCCCACTGCTTCTGCTTGAGCGTGTCTTGGTCACAGGGGCTTGCCCTGCTACCCTACAGCTATTGCCAAGGACAAGGTCAGGGACCGGGGAGGGGGATCTTTCCCCATCCCATGATTATTACTGGGCTCAGGGCTGCTAGGAAGGAGGGGCTGTCCCATGGCTGCTATAAAGGAAGAGGTGAAGGGCGTTTTGGAGGGAGGGTTCCCCTCTGTCTAGTGCTGCTGTAGTAGAGTGGGGTCAGGACGCATGGTCTTCCTTCATCCCACCTGCCTGGTGACTCGGGTTCCAAGCTTCCGCCAGCAGTGGTGGATTTTTTCAGGGGTCCTGGGCACCCTCCAAGCTCCACCCTTCAGGCAGCCCCACTGATCAACTCATCCCCCACTCCCTCAGTACCTCCTACATTAAGGGAGAGGAGTGCACTTTGGGGGGGTGGCAGAAAGAGGCAGGGCAAGAGTGGGGATGAAACCTGGAGCTGAGCAGAGGTCAAACAACCCAGGGAAAATTAGAAGCTTGGTGTCTATTCCCCTGGGCGTGGGCCCTATGGACACAGTGGCTAACCTACCACAGCATATTATTAGTCTTTAATTATTTAAGTGCTGGACATTTGTCTAAGCATGATTAGTAGGGATATGCAGTACATAATGGTGCAATATTTCAACACAGCAATCCTAAAGTAATAGGCACCTCATATCTAGAGCCATGCCAATACGAGCTTTTTGGTTCACTAACTGAAAAAAAAAATTTGTTTAATTAATTTCAGGTCAACCTGAAATGAATTTTTTCCAAAATGTTTTGTTCGACCCCAAACTAAATGTTTCATTTTGTTTGAGCTTTTTAAAAAATAGATAGATAGATAGATAGATAGATAGACAGATAAAATACAGAAGTGAATATCTAAACGAAGTAATTTTTAATAAAAAAATCTAAACATTTCATTTAAAAATATCAAAATAGTATATTTTTATTTTTTCATCAGTATGGTGACATTTTTTCAACTTAAAAATTCAATACAAATTCACAAAATGTTTTTGTGAACCCAATCAGCATTTTCAGCCAAAAAAAGTTTCACCTGAAAATTTTTTCCCAGATGTGACCAACAGAGATTTAGCTAAATTATATTTAAAGATAACTTGCAAATAAAGAGAAATTTGGTAAAAGTAGAGCTATTATTTGGAAAGTGATTTTTTTTTCTGTTACCAGTGTTAAAAATCTGTGGGAAGGACAGTCTGAGCAGGATGGAAGAGATGTTACCAAGATGCATGCATGCACAAAGAAATGGACTATAGTATATCTGCAGATGTGAGACACATACAGACCAGCTTTACGAGCACAGTTTGAATTTAGAGAGTAAAAAATAGCAAACAAATGATTACAAGGAAATTGGTCTCAAATCAAGACATATGTCTATAGATAACAGATCTCACAAACACTAGTCAAATTCCATTAAGGCACTCTGAGAAACATAACTGTGGGGAGGAGTTAGAGTAGTATTTCTGCAGGTAACATAGGAAGAATTTAAAAAGTGACTATGTAATTGGACTGCTGGATGGACTAAAAAAATTGCAGAGCCCTTTGACCACTGGATGAGGTAACTGAAACCTATTCTTCTTACTTGTTTTTCCGGCTCTTTATTTTCTCTAGCTGTCCTCCAATGCATCATTTTTAAGCTGAAAGGAAAGAATTTACTTCTGAGGTTTATAAACATATCAGTTTATTGCTATAAAATGATGTTACAACCATTCACTTTGGAAATAAAGCTAGTGCTTTTGCTACACATAAAGGTTTCATTTTCTGAAACCTTATAATAGCTCATGTAGGTTGTATTTCCCTAGTTTGATGAGGTCATGCAAGAAGTTATCAAAAGTCTTACTAAACTCAAGATATACTACATCTGCTGCTTTCCACCTATCCACAACCTATCCTATTGTTACCCTGTCAAAGAAAAGTATTAGGTTTGTTTGGCATGTCTGGTTCTTGACAAATCCAGGCAAACTGTTACTTGTTACCTTATCTTCTAGGTGTTTGCAAACTGATTGCTTAATTATTTGTTCCACTTCCTTTCCTGGCACAAAAGTTAAGTTATCTGGCCTGTAGTTTCCTATGTTGTCCTTATTCCTCTATTTTTAGAATGGCAGTATATTTGCCCTTTTTAAAGTTCTCTGGGATTTCTCCCATCTTCTATGACTTTTTGAAGATAATCACTGATGGTTAAGGCATCTCTTCAGTCAGCAAATTAAGAATTCTAGGATGTATATCATCAGTCGCTGGTGACTTCAAGACATTCGGCTTGTCTACGTAAGTTTTAACTTGCTCTTTCCTATTTTAGGGTCTGACCCTACCCCATTTTCACTGGCAGTCACTATGTTAGGCATCCAATTGCTTTTTGGTAAAAACTGAAACAAAAATGTTATTTAGCACTTCTGCCATTTCCACATTTTCTGTTGTTTCCTCCTCTCCCAAATTGAGCAACAGGCCTACCCTGTATTTTGTCTTCCTCTTGCTTGTAATGCATTTCTAGAAATGAGTTTAGAAATTAAAGACACTTTTAGCAAATCCCTATAGACTTGAAATTGGTCAGCACAGTATCATTATGCTTGGGACACACTAGGAAATTACACAGCATTACCACTTCACTTAGGGATTCTAGACCAAATCACTGAAGCTATTTAGAGAGTTCAGACAAGTGCACAGTTAGACAAGCTAAGCAACCTCAAATAGTAACAAGCAAAATGATTCAGGAAACAAAATTCATTATTTATTAAATTGCTGGAATTCTTAGGACACTAGGTCAGAGTACATTGTCAGCTTATTATCTCTCTGCAGACAAAACTGTTTGTTAGAATAGAAGTTGAGGCTGAAATTACATTTCAATAAAGCTCAGCTACATCCCAAAACCAATATTACAGTCTTTTCACCAGGATTGCACATCTTTATAAAAAAACCAAACACAACCCTGAGTGCCAGGATGTCTGGACACAAACAGTTAAGGGATCCACCTTATTTGCTACTGATGCCTAATCCTTCATTACTCAATATTACACCATCCACTCAATCTTAACTTTGCCCCTTAAAATTTGGGGGGAAAAAAACCCCGACAAAGGTTAAATTGACAAGTTACAAAGAGAAGATGAAAATCCCTTTTACTATTCAAGAGATCCTTTTCTCAACTGTCTGTTTTTTGGTTTTTTATTTTTAAATTTTGATCCTTGCATATATTTACCCAAATGTTGGGAAACAAAGTTAAGTTGTCAAAACTTTTGTACAGAAGGGAACATCAGTTTGAGGTGTTCACTGGACTGCACTGAAGCAGATTTTCAATCTCAACGTGTTTTTAACCAGTTGTTTTGTGTCTGAATTTCCATCTTTTTTTATGAATACAAGAAGTTCAAACATAGTTGGTTTATATAAGATCTGCAGTTGGGAAATCCTTTAAATTTGAGTGGGCCACATTTGAAATTTGCAGCATCTTTTGGCATATGTAATTTATTTTCTATTTACAACTTTAAAAGCATTAAAAAATAGCAATAAGCCCCATCACCATCTCAACCTCTGGTCAGTATTTCCAACATTCTGCTTCTTCGTATAACAAGAGCACTACAACAGAAGCTCTCTCCAAAGATTATAATTGAAAAAATTAGATAACAATAAATCATTAGAAAGCAAAGAAACAAGACTTTTCAGCACAGCTAAAAAGCTTGCCAAGACACTTACTCCCTGTAACAGTGTCACCAGCATAACAGATGGTGAAGAGCTAATGGAACAGAAAGGCATCAAGAACTGTTGTAAAGAATTACATGAAACATCAAGCAATATTCCAGAGTTTACTAAGTCTAAGGCTATCAACATGACAACCATTAAAAAAAAAGAAAAGAAAAGAAAATGTCTACCTCTAAAGACAAAGGCCAGTTAGTGCTCAAGAATTACAAATGTCTCTTAACAATATTACATTTGAACCCAGAGAGTATGAATTGATGAGAGACCAGTTAGATAAATACTAACATGAAATTGTCAGATTCCATCATTTCACTAACTTGCTCAAGTGCTCACTCTCACCTCCTACACAACTTAACCAATGTTTAAAGCCCATTTGAAAAAAAATCCAATTTAGCACTTAATTTTGAGATTAAGTTTTTCTTTTAAAGATGTAGCTTTTGTTTTGGGATGGAAAATAGAAGCAAGGTAGCAGTCTTAAGGTGCCACAACTGTCCTTCTGTTGGCCTGTCTCTGCAGTTGCAGACTGAGATCCCAATACTGAAACACAAAGGTGGAAGCACAGAGAACAGGGTTGGGAAATCTGGTGGCTGTCTGTACTTTCTGCCTATATGTCAGCATTTAGAATTTTAGATGCTCACTGAAATCCCAAAGTAAATTAATGAAGGCTGGGCTATTTGAAGGCAACAGCAGTTTTAGAATTAATGGCTGAAGTGGACTTAAAAATAAAAGGTTAATGCTTAACTACTTAATGCTTTAAAGGGGCACTGTCAACTTGATTTTTTCCAACTTACTCATCAAAAACATTTCCAATTTCTAATAGGAAACCCTTTAAACAGCAAGTTTCCATTAAAATAATTAGGGGGTTTCTGTTTCTTTGTATGTTTATAAATATATTTTCAGTGAGGAGAAAGTGACCAATTGGCTGCATGGTTACTATATGCAAAGGAACTTATTTCTGGAAGGAAAAGTTACTTACCTGTAACTAGAAGTTCTTCAAGATGTGTGATCCTTATCTTTATTCCCTTGAGGGTTTAATGTGATTTCTCCATGTGCCCAGTTGGAGCTCTTCAAAGAAGCCACTTTTGGTAGAAATTTGGGGGTGCAAGCACAGCAAAACTTTCTGTTTATGAAACAATGAAAAGGGGTGTTTATGATCCTGGCTCCTAGTTCACCAAATCTTCTTGCAGAGATGATAGCCACTAGAAAAGCAACTTTCATAGAAAGAAGAGAAAGGGAAAAGGAGGTCAGGAGCTCAAAGGGAGAGTTCATTAATGATGTAAGGACTAAGATGAGGTTCCACTCAGAGACGATAGGCTGAATGGGTGGGTATTGATGTACAAGGCCCTTCCAGAATTGAGCAGTTAAAGGGTAGGTAAAACCAAATGTCCCTTCACCCGAGGGTGGAAAGTATTAATAGCCATAGCAGGCACCCTGATGAAGCTGAGAATTAGTCCCAAGACCTTCAGATAGAGAAAATAGCTCAAGGGCACTGGGATGTCAACAGCATAGGGGGCAAGACCTTTCTGTTGGGCACAGGAACTGAGACATGCCCATTTAACTCAATAGGATAGTCTCATGGAGTCATTCCTGCTACTGGAGAGAACATCTCGTACTGCCAATAAATATCATGCTAGCAGAGATGTTCATTCAAAAACCAGGCTGTCAAGTGAAACGTATAGGGATCGGAGTGTCTGAGACTGACATTGTGCTGTGTGAGTAGTTCTGAAAATGTCAGGAGCGGGAGAGGAGGATGTTTCAACACATGAAGAAGAAACCAGAGCAGGCAAGTATAGACTGGAGCAATCAGGATGACAATTACCCTCTCCTATCAGAGTTTTGTGGCGGACATGTGGCAGGGTAGGGAAGGCATAGATGATCCAATCTGCCTTGGTTACCAACTAGTCATCACCTTGTGAATGGGCACCAAGTCCTTTCTTTGCGCAGCACTGAATGCAGTTCATGTAGGTGTGAGATGTAAAGAAGTTCCTGACCAGAGTTCCCCACTGATCAATAATGTCCATAAACTGTATCATGCAAAGTTCCTTCTGAGGATACAGTGTGCATTCCAGCATTTCCAGAGATGCATTGCTTCCAATTACAAGGCTGGTGATCTTCTGCCTCTTTGTCTGGTTATGTAGTAAACTGTAGTGGTGTTGACTGACAAGAATACGATGACAATTGCTGGATGGTAGAAACATGTGCCATGCTTTGCATAATGCCCAAAGTTCCAAGATATTGTTGAACATCCTGGCTGCTCAAGTGGTCCAAGTTACTTGTGTCATGCAACCTCCCACATGGGTTCCCCTGCCATCAAGCAATGAATATATTATGATTGTCATGCTTGGTGGGGATGGGAGGGACATTCCAGATCAGTCTTGGAGGGAGATGACGACACCTGGCAGAATGTTAAGACCAGTGTCCATAGGTTGGTGCATGGGGGAGTAGGCTCCTTGCAGCCATACTTTTAGACCGCAGAAGCACAGGTGAGCACAGGCCATGACATACATGCACACTATCACGTGGCTCAGGAAAGGCAAGTTCTGACTGCGGGGTTGGATGTCACAGAAGCAAGCAGGTCTAATAGGCTCGGGAACCTGTCTTTCGGCAGGTAAGCACCTGTGGAGCCTATATCAATGCATATTTGGATGAGCTCCAGAGAGCATGTAGCATGCAATGTCAATTTTTTTACATTCAAACTCATCTCTAGGAAGGAGCGGAGTAAAAGGAACTGGAATATAGATTCTTAAGAGTCCTTTCTGTGGAGTAATGGTAAGTCTGAACAGGAGGACCCTGTATTGGACATGCTGTGGACCTACCATGAACCTCAGGAACTGTCTGTGCATCAAGTGGATGTAGATGTGGAAGTAAGCATCCCACATGCTCAGAGCTGTACACCACATACACTTTTATAGTGGGGGAATGCTGGCTGCAAGTGTGACCTGTGGAACTTCGGTTTGCAAATAGAATGGCTAAAGTGCCTGAGATCCAAGGTTGGAGCAGCAGGAAATATTTTAAATAGAACCCTGTGCCCTGAAAGACCACAGTTCCTCTCTGCAGGAGGGAGTTCACCTCTAGAACAAGTATTATGTCATGAGAATGATCCCTGAAACGAGCTCTGGGTGGGGCAGAGGTAGCATCATAAACTCAAATGTATAAGCATGTCAAATGATATCCAAGACACATTTGTCTGTTTGTTAGGGTACGTCTACACTTGCACCCTAGTTCGAACTAGGGTGCAAGTGTAGACGTACCTTTATTGTGCTCCACGCTGGTAGAAAGAATTTGAGACAGTCATAAGAACATAAGAATGGCCGTACTGGGTCAGACCAAAGGTCCATCTAGCCCAGTATCCTGTCTGCCGACAGTGGCCAGCACCAGGTGCCCCAGAGAGGGTGGACCGAAGACAATGATCAAGCGATTTGTCTCCTGCCATCCCTCTCCAGCCTCTGACAAACAGAGGCCAAGGACACCATTTTATCCCCTGGCTAATAGCCTTTTATGGACCTAACCTCCATGAAATTATCTAGCTTCTCTTTAAACTCTGTTATAGTCCTAGCCTTCACAGCCTCCTCTGGCAAGAAGTTCCACAGGCTGACTACACGCTGTGTGAAGAAGAACTTTCTTTTATTAGTTTTAAACCTGCTACCCATTAATTTCATTTGGTGTCCTCTTGTTCTTCTATTTAGGGAACTAATAAATAACTTTTCTCTATCGGCCCTCTCCACACCACTCATGATTTTGTATACCTCTATCATATCCCCCCTCAGCCTCCTCTTTTTTAAACTGAAAAGTCCCAGTCGCTTTAACCTCTCCTCATATGGGACCCGTTCCAAACCCCTAATCATTTTAGTTGTCCTTTTCTGAACCCTTTCCAAGGCCAAAATATCTTTTTTGAGGTGAGGAGACCACATCTGTACACAGTATTCTAGATGTGGGCGTACCATAGTTTTATACAGGGGCAGTAAGATATTCTGGGTCTTATTTTCTATCCCTTTCTTAATAATTACTAGCATCCTATTTGCCTTTTTGACTGCTGCTGCACACTGTGTGGAAGTTTTCAGAGAACTGTCCACGATAACTCCAAGATCTCTTTCCTGATTTGTCATAGCCAAATTAGCCCCCATCATACTGTACGTATAGTTGGGGTTATTTTTCCCGATGTGCATTACTTTATACTTATCCACATTAAATTTCATTTGCCATTTTGTTGCCCAATCACTCAGTTTGGTGAGATCTTCTTGGAGTCCCTCACAGTCTGCTTCTGTCTTGACTATCCTAAACAGTTTGGTATCATCTGCAAACTTTACCACCTCACTGCTTACCCCTTTCTCCAGATCATTTATGAATAAGTTGAACAGGATTGGTCCTAGGACCGATCCTTGGGGGACACCACTAGTTACCCCTCTCCATTCTGAAAATTTACCATTTATTTCTACCCTTTGTTTCCTGTCTTTTAACCAGTTCTCAATCCAAGAAAGGACCTTCCCTCTTATCCCATGGCCATGTAATTTACACAAGAGCCTTTGGTGAGGGACCTTGTCAAAGGCTTTCTGAAAGTCTAAGTATACTATATCTACTGGATCCCCTTTGTCCGCATGTTTGTTAACCCCTTCAAAGAACTCTAATAGATTAGGAAGACAGGATTTCCCTTTACAGAAACCATGTTGACTTTTGTCCAACAAATTATGTTCTTCTACATGCTTCACAATTTTATTCTTTACTATTGTTTCGACTAATTTGCCCGGTACTGAAGGTAGACTTACCGGTCTGTAATTGCCCGGATCGATTGCCTCTAGAGTCCTTTTTAAATATTGGTGTCACGTTGGCTACCTTCCAGTCATTAGGTACGGAAGCCGATTTAAGGGATAGGTTACAAACCACAGATAACAGTTCAGCAATTTCCCATTTGAGTTCTTTTAGAACCCTTGGATGAATGCCATCCGGTCCCGGAGATTTGTAAACATTAAGTTTTTCTATCTGTTCCAAAACCTCCTCTAATGACACTTCAATCCGGAACAGTTCCTCAGATTCATCACCCACAAAGGACAGTGCAGATTTGGGAATCTCCCCAACATCCTCAGCCGTGAAGACTGAAGCAAAGAAATCATTTAGTTTCTCCGCAATGGCTTTATCGTCCTTGATTGCGCCTTTTATAGTTCGATCGTCTAGGGGACCCACAGGTTTTTTAGCAGGCTTCCTGCTTCTAATGTACTTAAAAAACATTTTGTTGTTTCTTTTTGAGTTTTTGGCTAGCTGTTCCTCAAAATCTTTTTTTGCTTTTCTTATTACATTTTTACACTTGATTTGCACAAGTCCCCACCCTGACTTGTGGACCTTCAGAGTCTCTGTAGAGGTGCATAGGTAAACAATGGGAATTCTATACCATTGTATAGATGGCGGGCAGAAAAATGTTCATTTTGGCCCTGGCATATGTATTTGCCTAGAGATCAACAAGGTGGCTCTAGTCTTTCAGTGACTATCAGGAATCACCTGTCTTCTGGATGAAGAGATGTGATTCAACATAAGGAAGGGCCTCAATTGTGCTTTGTACCTCTCTAGGGAAGCTTGAGAAATGTAGGTAGGATTGCTTCGTCAGAATGATTCCAGTTGCCATTGTATGCAAAGATGTCTCCACAGAATCAACCACAGCCTTTACTATAGTCCTAGAGACCAACTTGCCCTCTGCAGAATACATGGAAAGCAGGCACAATCCTGCTGAGGTAGTTTATCTGAAAAATCTGCCACCTGCCCATAGTTCAAAATGTCATATTTGGCCATCAGTAGTATGTAGTTTGAGACATGGGCTGGAGGCTGGTCAATATAAAAAAAAAAACCCAAAACCTTTTTACCCCATATGTTTTAACCTCATGCGGTCCTTGTCTGAAGGGGTGGAGACTGAAGCCTGTTACCTGGCTTGCTCTGCAGCAGCCTGGATCACTAGGAAATTAGGCAGAGGATGGGAGAACAGAAACTCAGACTGGTCGGGGTCCCATAGTATCTCTTTTCCACCCCCTTCAGAGCTGGAGTGCACACGGCAGGGGTATGCCACATAATGTGCCATTTGGAGAATGGTGTCATTGATTGGTTGGGCCACTCTGGCCAGTACTGATGCATAAATAGTCAATGGAAATTCCATCAACGACTCAATCAGTTGATTATTCGAAATTTAACATCCTTAGTTCATACACCTCAAGGGAAGAACAGGGATCTGAACCTCAAAGAATAAGCAGTTGAATCCACTGATTGTTATTGTTTTCTAACAAGAAGTTAAGATCTTTTATGAAGCCTTGTAATGTTCTGAGCTTGGGTGGTCATTATGAGAATATGTATACCAGTGTGTGTTTATGATTTTATTTATAAGACCATGTTCATAATCTGTGTTTAAATTTAGTTTAATCAACTAGTCAATGGATTTTTCATCGACTAGTCAATAAGCAGGGGAGTCGCAGCAGGGTTAGCTCCCAACCCAGGACGTTTAAATACATAATACATTTAAAAGGCTCATGCACAGTGGGGGCACCCGGCCCGAGCCAGGAAACAGCTGTCTTGGCTCACACCAGATTCCCTCTGCTGCGCTTTAGCCTTTTAAATGTATTAAGAGCCAACAGGCTCTTAATACATTTAAAAGGCAGAGGCATAGCATCTGGGACTTGGCGCAAGCTGGGAATCAGCTGATTCCTGGCTCATGCCCAGTCCCTGCTATCCCCTTGCCTCCCTGCAGATATGGTGCTGGGGGGAACCGTCTCCTGTTTTTCCTCCTTGCAGCCTCTGATAGAGGCAGGAAGGAGGGGGAAGTGACTAGTCGAGGACCAGTCGACTATCCGATAAACTTTTGCTTTTCAGATAGTCGACTAATCGCTTATATCCCTAGCTGCAACTTTCAGTAGTACCTCACAGTGGGCAGTCAGGCAGGGAGAAACTGCTTCCCCCAACTAGAAAAGACTAGCTTGAAGCACCTGGCACTATACAAACCAGGAAAAGACAAATTCATGGGAAAACAAAGAAACAACCTGAAACTGAAAGGAAAATCCCAGTCTTGAAAAACTAAGACAGGAGAGAATTTTTCCACTTTCAATATCTGTAATGACAAAAGAAAAATACTGAAAAATATTTTAAAAGAGAAGGGATTTGAAGTGAAAACTTTCAGAAACTGAGGAACAGTCAGTAAACAAGTGCTAGCCATGAAATGCTGGACTCCCTCTATGACAAAGGGTGTGCTGGGAAACAGTTATGAGGCAATAGATAACTTGTATTAGAAAAGATATTGTATCTAAGTGTAAAAACCTAGAATTGTGTCTTTTATTTTTATTTTCTTTGTGTAGCTGGGATGTGTTTGTCTTCTCTTACTATTTCAGCTTTGACTCTGGGTTTTCGATTAAATAAACCTTTTGTTTATTTTTACCCACGCAGATCTGTTGTGCAACTTGCATGGGGTCTGGGTGTCACAGCAAGCTGGTAACTGGGATGCTGTTCTAACACCTTTGGGGGTGACAAACCATACAGGGAAAAAAAATCAGACTGACTTGCCAGAAGTGACTAAGCTGATGGAAGCCAGGGTGAGACCTTAATGTTTAGGAGCTGGCTGCTGATGTCAGGGCTCTGAGCCACAGCAACACATTAATAAGGCACCCAAGTTTACAGAGAAGATGGTGACAAAACCACTTACTAATCTGGGTGCTATGCCACTGTGATGTATTGGGGATCACCAAATATCAACAACAAAGAGGGAGTCTGAAGTAGCTGAAGAAAGAGGGAGCATTATGCTGAATCTTGTCTGCTGCTAACAAACAGCTGAAAGGTAGGATGTGTGAGGTCTGTCCTTTCTGATGCAATACCTTGTGTAATGCTGTATGCTACTTCAGGGTAACCCAAAGCATGAAAGCTTTGTTTTTGCACAAGAAAAATCTCTGTCCAAACATGAGAGTAGCCCTACAGTGCATCATTTAACAGCATATCAAGATGAAGCTTTTTTATTCAGGAGGGGAGTCAGGAGGAATAAAAGATAGAAAAATCAGATTTTCAACCTGAAAAAAAAAAGCAAGAGGAATTACATTAGCTTCTCTGTATAAGATACATGCTTTGTCAGTTTTTTCTCTGTGCCATATATGGATGTGGCCTAACAATGCCTGACATGTATTTCTTGACTCACCTAATTACATTATTTTAGAACCTGTTAACAATCAACAGTCAACAGTACAAAACACAAATGGAATTAAGAGCCTGGAAAGGGCATTTAACAGCAACATATTATCTTATCAGGAGGGAGTCAACCTCACTCTAGCCTTAATTTTGAAGAGAAGCAGAGATACAAGAGTGCCAATTAAAATGACTGAGATAGATTACACAGAGATACAGATGAAGAGGACGGGTCAAATTCTGTTCAGCTTCACCCACATTACACCAGAAAATTCAGTGCAACTGACAGAAGAATTTGACACTCATGGTTCATCTATTCTACACATAGTTTGAGCACAGATTTAACTGCTTAGAAACTGATGTAATTAAATCCATGCAAACCATTCAATTGTCAGTTGATCACCACAGTGCCAATTCCCCAGTAAGTATAGACATATCCTATTTGAATTTAGTTCAAAATAATTGTTTATTAAGATTATACCATCTTAGCCTAATGATATGAGGTGGTGTTTTTTGCTCATGCAGGACCACCACCTCCCTGCATTTTAGCTATTGCTGACAGAAACACTTTTCTGTCAACATAGGTGCATCTAAACAAGGGCGTATTGGCATAGCTGTGTCAGTAGGGAGTGTAATTTTCAGTGCAAAGCAAGCCTTGCTAAACTGATTTAGTTAAAGCAATGCAACGTTTTGTTTGGACAAACTCAGTGTCCATTCCAACCTTGGCACAATTATATCTCATCTTATAATTTTAACCACCCTTGTCTTCCTTCACTATTTACCTTTGATTGCAATAAGTTCAAGCTTCTTTTCTTTACAACTCCTCCCTGCCAACATCTCATCTATTACCCATTTTCGTCCTCTGTAACCCTTTTTAATTGCACCCCTTCTATCTATCTCCCTTTTTCAACTTCACAACTATTTTCAGTCCCTGCATTTAAAAGAATCTCCAATTCCCACATTGCCATGCACCTTCCCTGTCCTTTTCCAGATCTGACCTTCCTGCACATTTTGTTATAAAGCCTCCATCAATTAAACTCTTGACCAGTAGTGCCCCATGCCTTTCTGTATATGACTGATGACGCAGTTATCATACTTGTTTAATTATCTTTAAACTTTACAGGCAGGTACTTTGTTCTTTTACATGTTAGCACATATTTCTGGACTTCACTCAGTTCTGAAGTATGTTCTATGATGCCAAGGCAAAGAGGAATACGTGTCCCTTATCTTAATGATTTTATTGATTAAACAGATTTACAACACAGAATACAGCAACATGTTAAGGAGCAGCCTCTAATTTAAAACCTCCTCTTTCTGTGAGAAAGCTAAGATCAGTATTACTAAACATTCCTATGACTGATGTTCTCTGAGGAATATATCTAGAGTGACCAAATACATTTAAAACAGGACTATGTAGTACTTTAAAGACTAACAAGATGGTTTATTAGGCGATGAGCTTTCGTGGGCCAGACCCACTTCCTCAGATCAAATAGTGGAAGAAAATTGGCATGACCATATATACCAATTTTCTTCCACTATTTGATCTGAGGAAGTGGGTCTGGCCCACGAAAGCTCATCACCTAATAAACCATCTTGTTAGTCTTTAAAGTACTACATAGTCCTGTTTTTTGTTTCAGCCAGACCAGACTAACACGGCTACATTTCTATTACTATTCTAAATACATTTAATAATTGATAGGTAGCCAATTAACTTGTACTTCAAAATGTCTTTTTTTCATTGTTACAATCCGATCCCCCAGGTAATGTCTTACATTTACAAAGCATCTATTATATGTTGTTAATAAGAGACTGTAAGAATAGGCTTCTGCTGATTCACCTGGTATTTGACTTCACAGGGGTGTCTCGTGCAAAATCCAACTCATAAGCAGTGTGTGAAGTAATGTCTATTGATCAACTCTTTTAGAGTGTTTTGCTGGCTTGGGGCTTTATTTTTAACTTTCAGATTCAAAAGAGTTCAATTTTAATTCTCTCTACAGCAATATCTAACTTTAAGTCAATCTTAAAGCCAATGTCTCTAAATGAAGCTCTAGTTTTAATACATTTTGGGCAATGTGCCCAACCAATGAAGATTAACTCTTCAGAAAGGTAAGACTGGGACAAGGAATTAATACATTTAAGTATTATCAAATGGTTCCCAGATAAAACTGTCACTGAACAGATTATAAAGATTTGGGCAGTTGATTGAAGTAATAATTCATACGAAAGTAAAGAAATATAAAAATTATGACCATTCATTTATTACTTACTATGTTCCCTCAAACACATTATATAAAAACCCCTGTAGAGATTATGCCATATTTTCAAGAAGATCCATTTATAGAAACTACTTATAAACCTCTTTCTTGCACTATCATAAAAATAGCAACAGAAATTATGGGATTTCCTGGGCCTCAGGATAATAAGTCCTTACAAATAAACACCGGAAAATGCAGGGCTATTTGTTGCATAGCATGGTAAAGTACAATAAAGTACTTGCAAATACCTCATTATCCTGTCTGAGATTTTGGGCCTAATTCTGCACTTCTGATTCACAAACACCTACAGGAAATATGTTTTATAAAAATCAGTCACACAAACCAGGTCTGTCAATCCATTTTCATTAATCACATACACAAGCTGGTAGCTGTGAAGAGTCTCACGCATACAAAAACCACAGTACTGTAGATGGACATATTAGGCTGCCTATTTTACCACTATGTAGGACATACGCATAATAGGAGGCGAGAGGGTGGTAAGGATAAACCATGCTCCAGCACAGTTGAAAGCAGACATGAAAGTCTGCATGATCCTATAATCTGGTTTTAATTCAACATGCACATTTCAATAAATGCAAACTATCCCACCAGAGACTATATAATCAGGATCCTTTCCAGAACACAGTGAGTCTATCAACATTTGTATTATTTTCAGGGATTAATAACTCAGCAGTATAAAATCGAGTTTAAGATGAAATGTGAAGTCTCAGCTCCAGAAGAGTTTAATTTAAAAAGAAAGTACCTATTCTGCCATTTATTAACTTAATATAGTGAAAAGAATGAATTTACTGATTTGAAATTATTTTTACACAATGACAAATCCTTTTACAATTATAGCCATGTTGATTTCCTCAGTGAGCAACATCCTTTTAAAAGTAATCTCATTCCTCTACTGATACTTTTGCTTCCCAATTAACACATATTAATTGTTTCCCTGCATTTCAGACAGAAACCCCTGAGCTGCTTCACATTATTAAGACATTAATAAGTCATCAGGACTAGATGGTATTCACCCAAAAAGTTGGAAGGAACTCAAATATGAAATTGCATAACTCCTACCTATGGTGTGTAATCAATCATTTAAATCAGCTTCTAAACGAGATGGCTAGAGGATAGGTAATATGACCCCCATTTTTTTTTAACAGGCAACAGAGGCAATCCTGGCAATTACAGGCTGGTAAGCCTACTTCATTATTGGGCAAAATGGTTGAAACTAGAGTAAAGAACAGAATTATCGGACATGTAGATTAACACAATCTGGTAGGGCAAACATCACAGTGTTTCAAAGGGAAATCATGCCTCACCAATCTATTAAAATTATTTGAGGGGGCCAACGAAACATGTGGTGAAGGGTGATCCAGTGGATTTTCACAATGTCCAAAGGCTTTTGCAAACTAACTAATCACAGGATAAAAGGGAAGGCCCTCTCATGGATGAGTAACTGTTTACAAGATAGGAAACAATGGGGAAGGAATAAATGGTCAGTTTTCATAATGGAGAGAGATAAATAGCTGTGTCCCTCAGGGATCTGTACTGGGACCAATCCTCTTTAATATATTCAATAATGGAAAAGGGGGTAAACAGTGAAGTTGCAAAAATAGCAGATAAAAAATTACTCAACATAGTTAAGTACAAAGCAGACTACACAGAGTTACAAAGGGTTCTCACAAAAATGAGTAAGTGGGGCAATAAAATGACAGATAAAATTCAATGTTGATATGTGCAAATTAATGGACACTAGAAAAAAACAATTCCAATGATACACACATAAGGATGGGCTCAAAATTAGCTCATAGCACTCAAGAAAGAGATTTTAGAATCTTTGTGGATAGTATTCTGGAAACATCCATTCAATGTGCAACACCAGTCAAAAAACCAAAATGAAAAATAAAAAAAGTGAAAAATGATTAAAGGTATGGAACAGTATCTGTATGAAGAGAGATTAAAAAGACTGGGATATTTTAGACTGGAAAAAAGATGTCTAAGAGGGGATATGATAGAGGTCTATAAAGTTGTCACTAGTGTGGAGAAAGTGAATAAAGAAATATTTATTCTTTCATATGTACCAGTAGTCCCCTTACTAGAGGAGCCTCTAATTTTTACTGGGAGGATCCTTTGTGCTGCAATCTAGCCCTAGAGACTACAACTCCCATGAGCTCTTGGGGGAAAAAAGGGGGGAATGGTGGCTCTTCCAGGCCTGGAGAGAGAGTAGTCTCCATTTTGGGAGACAGGAGCTTTTTTCCAGTCCAGGAGCTGTTGTGTTGCAGCTAGAGTCTGTGACTGAGAGCCTGCGGGGGGTTGGATCTAGCAGGCTGCTTCAGGGGGCTGCTGATTGTCCCATGAGGGGAGAGACATCGACTGTGCCTGTGGCTGAGAGGGGCCAACATAAACCTGCACAGGGAGTAACTGTGAGTAACTAGGCTCTTTGGGAAAGTGCTGCCTGGGACAGAGCACAGACAGACTCTGTGTCTAAAGAGAGGCAGAGTGACCAGCCCAGTGAACCAGAGCTGCTGGCATTTGGTGGGGCCTGCTCAAGTGGCAGAGGGATTTTGCAGCTGGCTGCTCAGCTTGGAATGACACACACAGAACCTGCACAGTGCTGTCTCCACTCCAGCTGCAGACCTTCAAACTTGCAAACACAAGTGTGTGGGACTCTGAATCCAGAGGAGTGCACACTCTGGGGTGGGATAAATGATGGCAGTGTAAATGCCACATATATAAGTTTATTTTCTTTCTGTGTACTTTATTTGATTTTATTCACTTTTAATCGGTTAAACCCTGTTTCTTTAAATCGTTAAATAAAGGTGTGTTAATTCTAATTTAATCAATTATATTTACATTATTTATAATTGTTGTCTTGGAGTTAGATCCAGATTAATACTGGAATAAATTTATTCCTGGAGGCTCCCAAGGCACACCACTAAGTGTGTATAGGGCCAGCCAGGTGGAAGACCGCCACTATATATTCTTTAGGAGCAAGGGACTGCAGCAAGGGGGTGGATAGGGAATCCCCAACTAAACAACATCACCACTGGGGTACTCAGGATCTCCTTTTATGTTAAAAACATCAGGTGCCAGGCACACACGTGAATGTGACCTGCTCCCGAGTAACCCAGGAATGAAAAAGGGGGTTACACATATAATGCAAAAACTAGGGGGTCATCCAATGTAATTTATAGGCAGCAGGCTTAGAACAAGGAAGTACTTTTTCCACACAATGCACAATCAACCTGTGGAATTTATTGCCAGGGGATGTGATGGCCAAAACTATAATGGGGTTCAAAACAGAAATTAGATAAGTTCCTGGAAGATAGGTCCATCAATGGCTGTTAGCTAAGAAGGTCAGTGATGTACGCTTATGCTTAGGGTGTGTCTAACCTCTGCTTGCCAGAAGCTGGGAGTGGAAAATGGGGGCTGGATCACTTGATTGCCTATTCTGTTTATTCCCTCAAGCACCTGGCATTGGCCATTGTCAGAAGACAGGATAGTGGGCTTGATAGTTGGGAACATTGCTCTGACCCAGTACAGCCATTCTTCTGTTCCTATCTAACAGCTTGTCTATCTATACTTGACTGCACTGCCTACACCAATGGGAAGGGTTCTCCTATTGGCATAGATTATCCACCTCCCTGAGATGGGGTAGCTTGGTCAAAAGAAGAATTCTACACCAATGTTTAGACCAATATACCTATGTTGCTTAGGATTGTGGATTTTTCACATGTATGAATGATATAGATAGGCTGACCTAAGCTGTTTTTGTATTCCAGGCCTACTTTCGGAAAGTAAATACCCAGGTACCTCAAAAAAGTAGGATTTGAATTAAATTGTGTTTTCAGTATATCCACAGATAACACCATTCATCACTTGTGTTTATGTGAATTGTTAATCAGTGAATAAATCCAAACACATTTATTTCATACATTTGCCTAACTGTCCATGGCATTGCAAATTAATGTAATTGAAGACTGCATACAAGTACCTGCATACATAACCCCATTTTATGATGCTTTGCATATTCTAATCTAAGTGTCTAAGAAACAACTAATTACATTTGAGAGATTTTTCATTAATACATAGGGCAGTATGGGAGCATTGGAGAGAGCACACAAGCAGACATCAAAAGATATGAGTCCAAATATAGAGTCTAACACTGACTTCCAGTGTGACCTTGTTCCACTTTGCCTTAGTTTCTCCATCTGTGAAGAGGCTAATGGTCCCCACCTATGTAAAGCACATTGAAATCTATAGGTAACAAATATAATATAACAGTAAATAACAATACTAATTATATTGTTTTCAATTTCAAAATAGTTCAGTCCTTGAGAACAAAGGTGAGAAATTTTAGCCAAACTGACATTTTTAACTATTTAATAAAACTCCAAATAAATACATTGAGGGATACAAAGCATAAGAGCAGAAATAATTTTCCTCCTCTCCACTGAAAAAGAAATTTAGGAATAAAGACCTTCCTAGCTTCTCCCTATTCATTTCTCCTTCCCCAGTCCTACTGCAATAGTTGATACTAGAATCTGGCAGGTAGTTTTACGTTTTCAATAGGTGATTATTCTCTTTGATTTGAAACTGTTGTCGTGACAGGTTTCCATAGTGCTTACCTGTAGCAGCCACCCCATTCGCCTTCTCTAGTTCTATTCTAAAAATGTAACTTTGCAGAAAAAAGGCCTAATTAAATTGTACAGCAGACTGCATCAACAGCAAAGTCAGAGCAGCCAGAGAAAGGAGGAAACACATTTCAAACATGTCGGGACTTCTTTTTCCCTAAATGCGAGTTGTAACTCACTAGGGTAATGACAAGGTTCTTCTTTTTACCAGTCAGAGCAAGGTAATTTTGGGGCAAGAAATTACTACAATAAACAAAGTTTGGTGAAATTTTTCAATATTTTCAAGTTATATATTATGGAGAGAATGAATGTTTCAGTGGCTAGAGCCTGGAATCCAGGGAGCAGGTTCAATTCCCAGCTCTGGCACAGATTTCCTATGTGATCTTGGGCAAGTAACTTAGTCTTGCTGTGCCTCAGTTCCCCATCTATAAAATGGAGACCACAGTATTTTCCCATCTCACAGAACTTTTGTGATGATAAAGGCAATAAAGATAGTGAGTCACTCACATACATCTGATGAAGTAGGTCTTTGCCCACGAAAACTTATGCTTATGCTCCAATACATCTGTTAGTCTATAAGGTGCTACAGGATTCCTTGTCGCTTTTGCAGATCCAGACTAACACGGCTACCCCTCTGATATTTCACATATTATGGTAATATGGACTATTTAAAGTATCCAAGATACATACACAGACCAAACTCAATTACATATTTACTGAATCCACTGATCTCTCAGTTCCAATGGGTCTTAGGATTCCACAGAACATGCAGAAAATATAAAACTTATATGGGGATCTCTGATAGATGTGGGAATGTTTAAGAGATTTTTGTCTCTGTTTTCCTTTCATTTGAATAAAATTTAAGAACACAGAATGTAAGTGATCTAGAACTTGGTTACTGATTTATCAATAATTCAGCAACAAGTCCATGTGATAAAATTTCTCAGAGTGGCACGACTGTGATATAGAATATCCATCCATTAAATTCATTAGTTACGGAACTGGCACATGGAATTAATTCGTATATGATACCTCAAAAGTTTACTTCTAAAATTAGAGGATAACCTGCAGAGTTGGTTTTTTTTTTAAATGAAAACATCAGTGCTTAAAAACACATCTAAGCTTCTCTCCTAGCTCTACCCCAGTAATGGAGGCCATGGGAGTTGTGAGAGGGAGAAGGAATTAAAATATATGCCATGTGTAGGTTTAACTATCATTTTAGACCTTATCTGCCTAGCACAATACTTGATAACCTATTTTTCTGGTGAAATGAAACAAATATGTCCTCCTAGTCTGAAGTTTAAATTTTAAAAGTGAGATACATCATGCCCAAGGTTTTCACACTTATGTAATACTTAAGCTTTTATTAAGTTTATTTTTATAAACCTCTTATGTGGGTGAGTGAAAAGTAAATACCTAGAGAAAAAGATTTGACTGTTTCCTTTTGAAGATTTCTAAGAGTGCCAGATAACTGCTTTTAAAAGGACACTTCACAGATGGGGATAGTAATTTCTTTTTGATGGTTAGGCCTCAATCTTGCATAGCAATCTGTGCAGGCAGCCCTTCCACTCACAGAAAGCCCAGATGTGTCAGTGGTATCTCCATGAGGGTTCACAGTTCTTCCAATGCAGACTGCTTTGCAGAGACTTGCCCTAAGTTAACAGCCTTTGTCCAGATAGGAGAATTTATGTATGTTAGGACAGGTTGATATCACTGTTAAAAGTGCAGTAATTATTTTACTTGAAGAATTAAGTAATTCCTGTAAGGAATCTATACTGTAAAGTCTTTTTTTTGGAGACCATTCTCTGTCTCAAAAAATATAAAAATCTTCCCTATTCTAATTAGTAAACTTTAAAGTATTTTTCTAGCTGTCTGAATAGTAATTTCTTGAATGACACCTCTGTTTTAACACCTCTCATATAAAAATACATTTTGCATGCTTATATTCATAGGTTGGGTTTTGTTTTTGTTTTTGTTCTTCTGAGATATATACAGAAATTTTCTCCACAAGGCCTCTCCCCACCACTGACAAATGCCATCTTACTTCCTTCAGTGGCTTTTCCTCCACACCAAAGCCATACAAAATGGAGAAGGTATTGTGGGTAATCTGGATCCAGGGCAACGGGCAGCTACAAGAGCCAGAATTTAAATTTGCAGTTTTATAACAGACCACATTGAAACCCTTCTTTTCCAACCTGAGACAGCACATTGCTGAGCCCATCTACATGTGACTAGGGAAGTAGACTGTCTTTAGAGAGCTGCCTGCTACCCACATTAGTCTGAGTGTTCCTTGTGATGGTTATGGATATTGTTGTGAATATTCTTAATACTTACCAATCTGGGGGATCAAAAATTGAACTTTAGAATATGGTTGAATTTGTTTATAGCAGTGATAATTAGAATGAGGCTCATAAGCAGCAAGTGACTCTTTAATGTGTTTTATGATGCTCTTTACAGAACACGATGTTAAAACACTGTGTGTGATTTAATTAACCAAACTAACTCATTAACCAATGAGGATGCTTTTACTATGTTATTAACCAATTGTAATTGATAAAATAATGCCTGATCAATCATTTTGCTATGAAAATAATGTATTTATCAATCTAAACTAAAAATTTCCCATAATATTTTTAAATACGAATTCACACTACTGTGGCTCTTCACGGTAATGTTGATCACTTACTTGGCTCCTGAAGCACTGAGATAGGAATATCACTAGTTTGTAGTAAATATTTTCCTTTACAGAAATGCTGAGTCTTTTTCAGTGTTATTACAAATATGAACAGGTATCATCTTGGCCAAAAGAAAGTTATGGAATCCTTTCACCGCTATCAAGCAGATCAGAAATTATCACCAATAAGGAGACAGATGCATCACAGGATGTCTTACTGGCCATTCAAATGCAAAAGTAGCTATATGGTTTGCCTAAAAAAAGACTGTAATCTTACACACTATGCTTTAAACGGAACTTCTGTAATTCCCAGTTATTCCCACCCTCAGACAATATTATAATACCTGTCACATCTTTATGCTTAATATAGTATATACTACAATACACTACTATTTAAGATATATTGCTCTTTTTGCAACATTTCCAATGGATAGTGATGCAATTGTTTTCCAGGCCCAATATTTTTAAAAACAGGAGCTAGACTAAGACTCCTAGGTCCCAACTTAGTCAATGGGATCCACTGAATGGACAAAATTTTGAAAACTAGGGAGTTGTCTAAACATGGACTTAGTGTATTTCTGAGAATTGTGGCCACACTGTTTATTTATAGACTCCACAGTACTGTGTTCAAAATAACTTATTTGCTCTTGCTGATACCACCTTTGCACTAAAAGACTTCGGACCTTTTCTTATCACCTGTTGGAAATGGATGATTACAGTCATGTCTCCCTCTTCAAAGAAAGGAATGAATATGACATCTTTCTGCAGTATCAATCTATCACTGCCATTCTATCCAGAAAAATTAAATGTGGTTGCTTACAAATTCTATATATAAACAAAGTTAAAATTAGACATAAGATATAAGTAACTAACTCTTTGAAACATCAATAAGAATCCTGACATTTTGCTAGTGTTAGATATTCCTATAGCAAGCTAACATTTTTAACAGGTGTGTAAGGCATTTTAATAATGCTGCTAGACAGAAAATTAACATTCAGTCAATATATTTTAGAGAATACAAGATTTTATTTATAGCCTCAGAAACTTATTTGATTTCACAGATCTAATAAATTAGCATTCCAGAATGAACTAGGATACAGAAAGACAAGAAACAGCACAACAGATTTGTTATGGTAGCTCCATTTCCTCTTAGATATATTCCAGATTTAAGGAATATCTACAATACTTTTTATGGTTTCCACACTCAAGTAGCTATCAGTGGCCATCAAAATGATCTATTCAGTAATATTATCCCACTCAATTTCCTCTTGTGATGGCACTAGACTCAAGTTGCAAAAATGTTAAGAGTGAAAATAATGTACTCAATAATATTCCAGGAGCTGTGTTATAGATGAGGTCAGACTAGATAATCACAATGCTCCCTTCTGACCTTAAAAATCTCTGAATCATTTCAAATAATGCACATTTCACAGCTTTTCCAGAGCAAAGTATTTTATGACTTTGTACTTTTTCATACATTTTACTGTTTTTCATCAACATATTCCAGTGTTTCCCAACAATTAGTTAAATGGCTTTACATGAAACCAGACGCGAGGCAAGAACCTACACTTACTAAATGTTTGTCTTTTACTATCCCTGCACAGCAAATATAGCACAGAACCACAACACAATATAATTTCTTGCAACATCATATTTCAAAATCCAGTAATTTAATGGTGTTTGAGATGATGTGTACTCCACAGATAAAAATCAGCTCCTATCAGACGCTAATAATTTAGCAAATATATTCAAATCAGACTTGGCTAGAATCAATGGCAAGAAACTTCCTCTTCCAGTAAGATGCAAAAGGGGGGGGGAAAAAAGAAAACTTATCTTTCACAAGTATCTAATCTGTCCCCTGTCCTGGACAATACCTATGTACAACCACTAGGGGAGACCAAAGTATATGCTAGAGGGAAAGAAGTTGTGGGTCCTTTGTGTGGTCACTAGTACCAATGTATCTGATAGTCATCCATATGAATCCAAAATGACCTAACAAACTGAAAATACTGGTTATCTTGAAAAACTGCTTAGTATAACGGGTCATTCAATAATATCTCCAATTATTCCCATGTGAAATTTTCTTATCTATTTATTATAAAAAAGAAAAAGTGACAACTTTGGGAAACGTTTTTAATTTTTGGAAATGAAATGGGAAAGCAAGTGAACTGGCTCCAGTCCTAAATTTTCTAGAGATCATCTGGAAAGAAGGACGTGAGACCGAATACACCCTTTTATTCACACTAATATAATAATCTTTGTACAAGACATGCTTTTTAAAGGTATCGTATGAACATTCATAACTTGCTGGTTAGTATTGTTCTAATAAAATATGTGCATCAACACTGTAGTCAAGTCATAAGATTCTTCTGTATGATATAGCATGTTCCAAACCCCACAGCCCTGCCCAGACACAAGTCAGCAAACAGGTCTGTCCTAAAGAAAGGAACGTATGTGTCCCTTAAGTTATATTTGAGCAGCAAACAGAGTCATTGAGCAGAAAGGGTGAAAAAGAAAGCACAAACAAACAGGCAAAAAAAAAACCCCCAGCAAGGAACACCCTTCCACAAAGACTCTTTGTCTCCTGGTTCTCAGCTGGAAATGTTTCTGAAGAGGGAGACTGAAAGTAAAAAAAAAAAAAAGGGGGGGGCAAACACCTCAAGGCACCTCTCTCTAACCCTAACCACCCCCTGCCTCCCAGCCTCTCTGTCGTAGTCCACGAGGTCTCTGACCTTGGTGGTTTCTACCAGGACCAACCTCCAGCGCACCAAGGGAGACTCTGCCACCTGCACACACAAGGCTGGATTGTGGAGCAGGGGCTCCGTGAGGAGGCCTGTCTCCTCGATGGCCACAACGGACCTGGTCACCGCAAACAGCTTCCAGGTCTGGAGGAATCCCTGGTACAACTCCAGCAGTTCTGAGAAGTCTCATGGAAGACCCCTCAGATGGAGAAAAAGAGCTGTCAGTCGTATCGCAGCCCTCAGAGGAAGTCGAGGAAGGCATACACCAACATGCCAGAAGGCATGCTCCATGCCAGACTACTATACAAGAGTCTCTGAAGGGTCTAGAGGTGGAAGGTATGGACCTGGCTGCACATGCAGACCACGCCCTGACCCACTGTCCTCCAGGGGGAGACACAGGATCCCTGGAGAGACGCAGTACAGTCCTGGCAAAAAGAATTTCAGAGCTATCCTCTGGAGTCAGGCCAGGACCTATGGGGTGGGGCTCAGGGTGCTGAGCCACTGACAGAGCATGGACAGGACCAATTGGTTCAGCACCAGAGCATTCCCTAGCAAGAAGAGATACTGGAGCAGTCCTGTCCATCTCTGCAGCTGCTCATCCACCCTGGTCTCCAAACCCTGCCAGTTCTCTGGAGGGGAGGGATGCGTGGCGGAAAGATAGATGGCAAGATAAAGCAGCGGACCCACGTTCCAACTGATGTCCTGAACCACAGGTGGAAGGGAGCCTGCCTGCTACCCATCACCAACCACCAGGCCAGAGCTATTGACCCAGCTGGCCCAGGCGGAGGAGGCCTCCAAGCAGATGGCTTGGCAGGCCTCCACCTGCATCAGGTCACCTGGGTCCTGGACCACAAGGAGCACGTCATTGGCATACGCCAACAGGACCAGCCACAGCATTGGATCTCCAAGCATCAACCCTGTCAGCCTCCAGTGGAGGAGACAAAGGAAGGGCTTGATCGCCAGAGCGTACTGCTGGCCTGACAGTGGACACCCCTAACATATTCCCCACCAGAAGTGGACTGGCTTGCTCAGGGTGCAGTTGAGCCTGACCAAGCACTCCGTGGAGGCGTACAGCACCCAGAGAAAGCCCACGAAATGGGGCCCGAATCCAAAGGCCTGCAGAGTGCCCAGGAGATGCCCATGGTCCACCCTGTCCACCTTCTCCTGGTCCAAGGAAGGAGGAAGGGTTCCTTGACTGTAAAGTTTGGTCAGTAATCTTGCTGAAAGCATGTGGTGAAAAACTTTGCTCGATTCTAATACAGTGGGGTAGCCAAACTAGCTTGCAAGCCCCTCATCCTTCGGTATTGGGGGGGGAGGGGGCAGAATCTGGGATGTCTGCCCTGCACGGAATGGGATTGTGGAGCTTCAGCCCCACTGGAGGCACCTGCTAGCATTCCGGGCATCTGCCCTATAGAGGTTGCACACACAAGCCCCCGCTCGTACCCCTGGTTATCAAACTTCTGAAAATTTATTGTATGCAGCTTGAAGGGTCAGTAAATTTGACCACCCCTGGTTTAAGTTTTGAACTGGAAAGCATTTCATCTTTATTTTTCTTATACCTATTTCTTATTGTTATGTCTTATTTACATGTACTCACTTAAAATCTCTTTGCAGTTAATAAATGTTTTATTATCCAATCCAATGTGTTTCAGATGAAGTGCCTGGGTAACTGTATTTAAGGTAATAAAATGGTATAACATTCAATCTAAAGGAGTAGCAGCTTTAATACATTTGGACTGTCCAAGAGAGTGGTGGACAGTATAAAGACATCTATTTTGGGGACCAAGTCCAGGACTGGGAGTGTATTGGTGTCACCATGCAGGGTAATCAAGGCTAGTGAGAGCCAGGTTATGACTGGCAAGCTGCAATTACACAAGCACATCCAGGAGCAGTTTGCATGCTAGTAGCTGTTTCTGAACAGTCCAAGGTGAAGGTTACATCAGCAGGGCACTGCAAGGTAACCCCAGGTTACAGAGCAGGAGTGACACAGCCTTTGACTGGTTTCCTAATGTGTCATAGCTGGCAAACAGCAGTAGTCCCCCAAAACTAGCAATCATTTAGGAAGGTGAGTCATGAAACTGAAATAAGTGAATTAGGATCTTATATCTTATCTCCTTGATCTAAAATCAAAAGAAAAGATAAAAATATCATGCAGCTACATCAAAGGGTGATAATTGCCTTCACTGGTTGGAAGTTGTTTTTTTTTTCCTCTTTCTTTTCTTGGGTGAACAAATTCTTTGTAGAAGGAAGATCCTTTCATTGTATAGGCATTGCTGGTTGTATTAATATTGTTTCTACTTCCAACACTAAGTTTCACAAAAAGTAGAAGTAAGCCTTTAATATTCTCTCTCTCAAGCAAACTCTACACTTGGGGTCTAATACAAAATTCACTACAGTCATTTGGAATCATTCCACTGACTTAAACGCGCTCTATATCAGGGCCTCTGTATATAGGGAAAATACAAAATTGCAATGGTAAAAAAAAAAATTACCAACTAAAATATGTATCGCCATGCTCCAGTTTTCTCCATTTGTATAATGGGTATGTGGACAACTCCCTATCTACATCACTAAAGTAGTATGAGCAGTAGTTAGCTAACTTTTAATCACTCAAAGGCCTGGGTTTGTAAGTCCGTTGGGGATGCTCACACTGAAGTTGAGGGGGAAGAGTAGAGTGTGAGGGAAGGAAGGGGAGGGGAGAGATGTGAGCGGGGGGCAGGACCATAAGGGAAAAGTGGTGGCACAGGTTGGGTCTGGTTTAGACATTAGAAAGTTGACCACCCTACCAACATACCATAGGAGTTCTACAAATTACTTTACTAATAAAAGGTACACAAATAATCTCAATAGCTCAAGGTTGTATACCACCCTTAGAGGCTTTTAAATAAATATTTATAAATCTCAAAAACTTCTTGATTGTGATTAGGTTTGGGGAGATTCTTATATCACATCCAAAGAAACTCATATGTATCTGAATAATTGTAAGCAACTCTTCTATTTTCTTAGGCTGTCTTTTTTTTTTTTTTTTGACATGGAAGATATTTTAATTATCTCCATATTAAAGGCATTTATCTGAAGTCAAATTGAGTATTTTTGTGATTTTTTTTTTTATTATACCTAAACTCTATATAGGATTTTATTTCCATTCAATTTACCTGTTCTTTATGTATGATTTGTTTAGTGTCCTGAATTATATTAAGAATTTTTTGCTTATTTTTGTTCTTTAATATAATTGCTTTATGAACCTCAATAATATTAGTTAAAATATAGCTTTTGATATATTTGTGTGACAAACAGCATGCTGTGTTAAGTTAAATTGCTTTTGTATTTATTTGAACATTATATATGTAGCAGTATCTTAGGTTTTCTGTATACTAAATATAGCTATAAAACCATAAAAAATATTTAAAAAATACCATCAGGAACCTTCCCCTCTTGGTTGATGTTTAATTTGACAAATGGGCCTACACATTTCATATAATTCTAAGCTTAATTGTAAATAGTATGTGAAAGTTCATAAATGTTACAATAAGCTATATAAAAATGTTAACAGAAAATAAGTCAAGGTGCTTTCAGTAAGGAATGTTATAAACAGGTGCAAGAGACCCAGACAGAGACTAAATTGGTCCAAGCAAAAAAAGCCAGACTGATACAATTCAAGGACTATGCTGAAATCACGCTTGATAAAAACTGATGTGGAATTAGAAACAAATGAACCAAAATTGGTGTGTTGGCTATTAGGCCTCAGTGGTGGACAAAACAATGAGGGGATGGGCTATTCCACCCACCATTCCCTTTGAGGTTCCTTCAAGAGAGCATGACAGACCCAGACCAGCTGGTTACAGTAGGTTGGTGGAAGGTAAATATACAGGCAACTGGATGAATAGTTTTCTGTTCCCTGAGTGACTAGGGCAGGGTCTGCTAGAGAGCAATTAGGTCAGACAGATATCTGGAGCCAATTAGGAGCATGCCTGAAGCAGAAGAGACACAAGCTAATCAGGTCACCTGCAGCCCATTAAGGATCTGCCGGAGCTGGTTTAAAAGGCTTCTCTTCAGAGACTGCTGGGGGAGGGAGAAAGCTAAGGACTGAGAGTGAGGAAGTGTGCTGCAGAGGAGCAGGAAGGACTTCTCAACTACTAGAAAGAAGGTACTGGGAGGGATCATTTGCAGCCTTTTTCCTGGGCCTCTTCCTCAAACACTGGGAGTGGAAGAAACTCTGTCTGCTGGCACTACCTCAGGGTCCCTGGGTCGGAAGTAGTAGGCCGGCCTGGGTTTCCCCCAAACCCTCCCCACACCACTGCAGAGTCTACCCCTGAGAGGGGAGACTGGGGCTACAGAGGGGTTTCACCCTAACCCATTGAGTAGCCTGTGATGAAGGTGGCTCAGTAGGCTGTGACCCTTGCCTCTAGTAAATGGCAAGAAGCAACACTGAGGGCCACAGAGAGGCTCTGAGGCTAACACCAGCTGTCTAGAAGCGCAGGACCCCTTAAGGGGAGTCCAGAGCTCTGCCACAAGAGAGACTTTGGAACTGGGGGGGGGAATGGGGAAGAACAGATGGAGCAAGCTTCACCATCAAATTTGCCACTAACTCTTCGTATTCTGGGCCTTCATTATCCTAATACTGAGGGGTGGTATTCTGGGCCACAGAGAGGGATCCAGATAACACCACCCCAACCAGCTCCACATAATATCCTAACCACTAGCGATGTTAGATAGAGTGTAATTGAATAGTCATGCAACCGCATGAAATTTTAGCAGTTACACAACTACTCAATAGCCCCTCGGAGGTGGGGCTGGCAGCCAGTGCGCTCCCGGCCCCACTCTTGGGGAGCCCCTGCCAACCCGCGCTGCTGTCTCTGTATCAGATGCTTTGCCCGTGTCCATTCCACGTAAGTAGATGCATATGCTTTCCATGTGCACTGGTACTGGAAGTTTGGACCCCAGTGGTAGCTGTAGGATGGGCTCTGGCACTCTCTGGAGTTTTGCATATATACACATCAGTGTAAGGGGTGCCACCATGCCCCTCTTCAGTTCTTTCCTGCCAGAACTCCAACAGAGGAGAAAGAGGGCAGTTATGAAATGGCCATGTACAACATCTCTCAAAGAACAACAGTTACAAATAGTCAATAATATTTTTTTTTCTTCAAGGGCTTGCTGATGACCACTCCATGTAGGTGATTCCAAAGCAGTCTCTCTCCAGAGGCATGTGAAAAGAATGACCTGCCTTAAACTTGGGGATGGAAAGTCAAAATGGTTGCCAAGTGTACTTTGAGGAGAGCATTAGGCCAGGGTGCTTAAGATGAAGCAGGTACTCCACCATGGATTGCAAAGATGACTGAGCTTGGCAGAGGTTTTGTTCAGATGCCCAGCAAGTAAAGTGCTTCCACTTGGACAGGTAAGTGGTTCTGGTGGAGGGTTTTCTACTTTCCTGGTTAACCTGCTGAAGTCTCCTGGAGCAAGTGAGCTCTTCCAGCTTTAGCCATTCAGCATCCAATCCATCAGGTGCAAGGAGGTTCGGTTCGGGTGAATCAGTTGACCGTGATCCTGCAACAGCATGTCTGTACAGTCCGGAAGTGTCCACAGGGCAGTCACTGCCAAGTCCATGATCATGCTGAACCAGTGGAGCTGAGGCCGTGCTGCTATTACGACAATGAGACTGGTCTCTCTTGATCTTCAGTAGGAACTTGTTGATTAGCAAAATTAGTGGGAAGGTGTACATCAGATCACCCATTCATGGCAGGAGAAAAGCATCAGAATACAATTTACTATCAAGAACCAATTGCTGAATACAGTAGTTTCATAGATGGCAAGTTTCTTGACAGAGTGCTAATGATCACATTTCACCTTGCTTGTTATTGACACATTGAGAATAATGACACTGTGCTGCTTGTTTGTATCTGCACTGCCTTGCTGGATAGGTGAGACAGGAACACTTCACAATCTCATTGGATGACCTTGAGGTCTCTCATGTTAATATGCAATGACAGCTCATCCTCGGACCAGAGGCGTAGGATCCAGTGGATACCCAGGTGAGTACCCTATAGTAGGTCCGAGGCATATGATAGCAGGAATACCGTGGGTTGGGAGACACAAATGGAACCCCTTACATCACATGATAAGTATCTGACCACCATGTTAGGGAAGTAAGTAGAGGGTAGGATTGTCAGGATCTTGTCCAACTGATGTCTAGCTAGGAAGTAAACTGATGCCAGCCACATGGGAACAGGAGGTCCTATATGGATTCTTGGAGTTTGGGGAGTTGCTGGACAACTACAGTCACGATGCCAGCTTCATTGACACTGCTGATGCCATCGCTTTGGCTGCAGACTTGGCTACATCTGATGCTGCCTGGAGAGAGGCTCTCGCAATTGCCTTACTCTCATGTGATATAGTGTTAAACTGCTCGGTTTCCTGCGGGAGAGTCGGCAAACTAGGCTGTTGACTGCCATACATTAAAATGATACTTCCTGAGCTACTTCTGGTGGTTTAATATGCGTAACTGTAGGCTGTCCATGAAATAAGTTTTTCTGCCATACAGGTTGAGCTGCTTCACATCCTTGTTTTTTTGGGGGGAGGAGGGGTCAAGCAGGTTTGACCCCTGCTACTTACTTACTTCCAACTCCAGATCTAGGTTAGCAGTCACCCATTAAGCAGCTCATGATGTGCCATCACATCATTCTGCAGCACAGTGCATGAAGGTCCTGGTACTGCCTCACTGGATGAGGAGAAGGCGGTGGCAAACACGAAGTCCCACTGTATTTATGATTTCTTATTTGTTGCAAGTTGGACTCAGGTGAACCCCAGATGCCGCTGGAAATGTTCCAAAATGCAGGTCCAATTTGTTAGGAGAAGAGATTGTAACTACAGGCTAAACCTCTAAAATATGGGACACTCTGGTCCGGCAATATCCATGGTCTGACAAGACCACAGATACTGCTAGACAGAGACCCACCTGACCAGGTTCAGCAGCTGGGCTGGTGGTGCGGAGCACAGCCCTGGATGCAGCAGGGCCAGCATGGTGGGGAGCACATACCCTCCTGGTCCAGAGGCAGTAGGGCCTGTTCACTCTGGAGCAAAACCCCAGCCAGTGGGGACCAGGAGCACGACCCCGGCCAGGGCCATCACAGCAGGAGGTGCAGCCCCAGAGGCAGTGGGGCTGACAGCCAGGAAAGCAACCCACACTGGCACCCCCAGCGGTGTGAAAGAAGCTATTTACATATATTTGCATATGTATTTGATGTAGATACAACCACACTTAAGTTGCGGCCCCTCGGCATGTGCTGTGAGTATCATTGTAGCCCCCGGGGCTTCCAAAATTGAGTAGCAATGCCCTAGAGAAAGGATAAAACAGATGCTGGACCCCAGTCAGATCTGCTGGGGAAATCACAGTGAGGTGCAGTGGGACTGCAAGCCTAAACACCTGTCTAAAGGCAGAGGGACCTGGACATCCACCTGAGGGAGGAGATGGCTGGCAGCCTGACCACTTAAGGGGATGCTCTTGAGGAGTGGGGGTGTCAAAAGTTCAGTTAACCCTGAAACAGTGAGGATGATAAAATAAGCTGAGAACTGTTTCGGAACATTGCTCTCGGGGGGGGGGGGGGATTATGTCATCCTATTATCTTCCTCTTTGTGGTCACAAAATGGATGGAAAGTGTCTGGCATAAAATTATCTTATTCTAGCCCAAAGACCAGTAAACAGATGCACTTCACAATCAGGCATTAAAGTAAATCTCCCAGGAAAACATATTTGATACAAGATTTCTTTTTACGTGTCTAACAAATACTACCTATTTTACATTAAAGAACAAGAACAGTATTTTCAATGATTTGTCTTGTTGCAAGTCTTCGAATTGAATGCCAGAAATGATCCAGCAGTAACCACATTCCTATGTTTGGTAGGCCTCCGATGTCCATAAGGATAAGTAACCCATAGGACCTAACGATATACAACAAAACTTTCCCATTTGTTTTTGTTTAAAGTTTAACCCTCTTAAATAAATGGCACCAAAGGAACACATCCAGATTTTCTTCCATCTTGGCTAGTCCTGTCTACCATATTGTAGGTGAGCCTGGATGGCCCTGCCTTGACAATAAATGGTGATGTCTGCCTTGACCACAGTGCGGATCTCTAAAAAGCAAAACCAGGCCTGTCTCAAGTCTGATGCACATAAGCACGCAGGCACGGCTGAGGGAGAAGCTTTGAGAGGAAGGAATGTTTTACATCTGTGGTCACCAACCCAATGATCGCAATCGACTGGTCGATTGGGAGGCCTTCGGGGACCCCCATTTTCCCCCACCCCCAACAAGCCCCACTACCTATCTCCAGTGACAATGGAGGTAGTGCCGGTTTCCCATGGGGTGGACGGAAGTCCAGCAGTTGCGCACCACTTCCAGCGTTTCCGGGAGTGCGCTAGCTGCTCCCCTCCTGCAGGTCTGTGGCGTGCCAGGAACTTGCTGCGCGGGGGGAGGGGATAGGAGTCCCCAGAGGAGGCACGCACCAGGGCTTCCCTCCTCTGCAGGAAGAGGAGTCAGCCCCAGAAGGAGGTACGTGCGGGGGCTTCCCTCCTCTGCGGGGGAGGGAGGAGGAATCCCGGGGGGGAGGCATGTACTGGGGCTTCCCTCCTGGGGGGTAAGGGGTTAGGAGTCCCCAGAGGAGGCACACGCCAGGGCTTCCCTCCTCTGTAGGAAGAGGAGTCGGCCCCAGAGGAGGCACGCACGCGGGAGCTTCCCTGCGCTGTGTGAGGAGGAGTCGGCCCCGGAGAAGGTGCACGCGGGGGCTTCACTCCTCTGCGGGGGAGGGGGAAGGAGTCCCCGGGGGAGGCACGCGCGGGGGCTTCACTCCTCTGCGGGGGGGGAGGAAGGAGTCCCCGGGGGAGGCACGCGCTGGGGCTTCCCTCCCCTGCGGGGCGGAGGGGGAGGCACGTGCCAAGGACTCCCTGCCCCCTGCCCCAACCAACACCCTGTTCCCACTGGCACTCTGTCCCCTGCTCCCACTGGCATCCTGTCCCCTGCTGCAGAACCCTGTCCCCTGCCCCTGGCCGCATAACCCTGTCCCCTGCCAGCACCCACTGGCACCCTGTTCCCACCCCAGCACCCTGTCCCCTGCCCTCACTGGCACCCTGTCCTCTGCCCCAGCACCCACTACCACCCTTCCCCAGTACCATGTCCCCTCCTCCCACCAGCACAGTTGGAGCCACATTAGTGAGGCTTTGGAGGAGATTTTTTTTTGCATCTCACTTGTGTGGCCCCAACTGACTTTTCTATGGGTCAGTGACCCCGACTTAAAATAGGTTCCCCGCCCTTCTCATATATGAAAACAATGCTGAAAATTTTTGTGCTTGATGTATTTTATTTAAAAATGAACCCTGGCCAACAAACCCCCAATTGGGGCCAAGCCCCCATCTGGTCACAGCATCATAACACTCCTGTACCCACCCTCAGACCCTAGATCTGAGCCTATCATACACTGGAACCCCCTGTCCTGAGCCTCTCACATCCCCAAACTCCTCCACCCCCACATCCTCAGTCTTCTGCCATAACACTCCTACACCATCCACACACCGCAAATCTGTGTCCTGAGTCCATCATACTCCTAACCTCCCTGCCCTGAGCCCCTCACATCCCCCAACCCAAAACTCCTGCACCCTCACATCCACAAGCCTGTGGCTTGCTCAGCACCCCAATCCTCCACCTGACCCCAACACTCCCCAGCCTGGAGCCCCCTCCCTGAGCCAGCATCCCCTTCTCCACCTCCTCTTGCATCCACATTCCCTCCCAGAGCTTGCACCTCTCACCCCTTCTCACACCCAAATCCCTCATTCCCACCCAAGAGCCCACACATCCTGTCTCAACCCATTGAGAGTACGGCTAGACTGCAGGAGTTTTTCCGGGATTCCAGAGGTATCCTGGAAAAACTCTTGCATGTCCAGGGACGCATTTGTTCTTCCACTTTTTTTAGCGGAAGAGCAAACATGCTCTTTCGGTAACCCCTGTATTCCTTGTTCCACAAGGAATAAGGGGGCTTCCAAAAGAAGGGGTTTTTCTGACATTTGGCCCAGTCTACACAGGCCAAATGTTGGAAAAACCTCTTCCTACAGAAGAATCGAAAAAAAAGCAGCAGTGTAGCCGTACCCTGAGAGTGTATAATGGCTGGGGATAGTAAGTGATGGGGAGGAGGAGAACAGAGGGGGCAGGGCTTTAAGGAAGGGGTGTGGTCTTGGGGGAAGGATGGGGCGGTAGATCTTGGTTTGTTCTGACAATTAAAGAGTGAACTTTAGCGTAAAAAGGTTGGAGACCACTATTTTACATAATAATGCAGATTAAGCATGGCACAGCGAGACCATGTCAAGAACACAAAACAAGCAACCTTGTACTGGTACTTCTGTTTCTGATAAGCAAAAATTACAGATGCAGTCGTAAAACTGTTAACTACGCACATAATTTTTGCAACATCTTGAATAGCAGGATGTACTCCAAATAGGGGCATTGGGCATTTTAGGTATCTTAAACAATACGTAATTAATTGGTAAATATTATTAGAAAGACCAAGTCTCACTTTGCTATAAAATGGGTTTAGTAGGAAGAATCGATGGGACTGAGTGAGCAGGTCATGCTTGTTGTAACTAGAAGTAAATAGGCCCTTCACACTGGCTACATCAGTGCATGGTGTCCCGATGGGTAGGAATCAAAGGGAACACAACCTCCTGCCTGGTATTGTAGGTAACATACGGGTGAAGTATAAGTAATCTAGGCTTAATTATTGTATTATAATAATCGTCTATTAATTGCTTTTGCATTGCTTTGCGCAGTATTAATTGCTTCAGAATGTATAGTATTTAAAGTTTAAATTCTATAGTAATTGTTTTTAAGGTTTGTGAAACTTAAACAACTATATTAACTGCTTAAAGCTTGTAATAAAAAAGAAAGTGATTAAGTCTCTCTGGAGTGTCCTGGTTTCCCTTGGATCTAAAATAAATCGAACCACACGACACATATCCATGAAGCTTGCTAGTTTCATTTCATTTCATACTTGGATTCAGGATTTCGTAATCTTTGCAAGGATTTCCTGGGGCAGAGTATGATCTGGTTCCAAGACAAGACCCACACTGGACTGTCAAAGATTCACCCAACTGCGCTTATAGCTCTGGAACATCTGAACTTGCTGTTCTGAGGTTCTGACATTCAAAGCTATTTTTCATTAGACACTTCTAAGAAAACTTGAACTAGAACACCCTTGGGACTACTCTGGGTAGATTCTTGTTTGGGACATCTTGTGGGAACAAGCCACAATAAAGTTTAGGTTGTACTTTCTTCATAAAGAATAAATAAGTAACTTGTGTCCACAGGGTGGAATGAAATGAATGCCTGTCCAGTCAAAGTCCTAGGTCTGGCAATTTCAGGCACATGAAGAGAACACTACACTAGCCACATTTCCAAATGCATGCTATGTTAAAATAGGAAAATTTGTTCCAATGACCAGGATTCTCATAAAGAGAACCCTCTGTACAAACAGGACAGGATGCTGCTTACAACAGGGAAGAAATGGGGGAAGTAGAAGTAGGTGGCAACCTGGGCATCAGTGACCTGACTGAGTTCAGGATCCTCACAAAAGAAAGAAAGGAGAGCAGCAGACCCTGGACTTCAGAAAAGCAAACACTGACTCTCTCAGGGGACTGAGGGGAAGGATCCCCTGGAACACTAATATGAGGGGGAAAGGAGTCCAGAAGAACTGGCTGTATTTTAAAGAAGCCTTATTGAGGGTGCAGAAACAAACCAATATGGAGGTGACCTGCATGACTTAGAGAAATCTTCAATGAGCTTAAACACAAAAAGTAAGTCTACAGGAAGTGGAATCTTGAACAGATGACTAGGAAGGAATATAAAAATACCGCTTGAGCATGCACGGGTGTAATCAGGAAGGCCAAAGTGTAATTGGAGTTGCAGCTAGCAAGGGACGTGAAGAACAAGAAAGGTTTCTTCGGGTATATATATATTAGTAATAAGAAGGTGGTCCAAGAAAGTGTGGGACCTTTGCTGAATGAGGGAGATAACCTAGTCACAGATGATGTGGAAAAAGCTGAAGTGCTCAATGCTTTTTTTGCCTTGGTCATCACAAACAAGGTCAGCTCCCAGACGACAGCACTGGTAGCACAGTATTGGAAGGAAATGAGCAGCCCTCAGTAGTGAAAGAACAGGTTAAGGACTATTTAGAAAAGCTGCACATGCGCAAATCCATGGGGCTGGACCTAATGCATCTGTCAGTGCTGAGAGAACTGGCTGATGTGACTGCAGAGCCATTGGCCATTATCTTTGAAAACTCATGGTGATCGGGGGAGGTCCTGGATGATTGTAAAGAGGCAAATGTAATTCCTGTCTTTAAAAAAAGGAGGAAAGAGGATCTGTGGATGTAAAGATCTGGCAGTCTCACCTCAGTCCCTGGAAAAATCATGGAGCATGTCCTCAAGGAATCCATTTTGAAACACTTGGAAGAGAGGAAAGTGATCCGGAATAGTCAACACGGATTCACCAAGGGCAAATCATGTCTGACCAACCTAACTGCCTTCTATAATGAGATATCTGGCTCTGGAGAGATGGGGAAAGTGGTGGACATTGAGTTTAGCAAAACTGTTGATACAGTCTCCCACAGTATTTCTTGCCAGCAAGTTAAAGCAGCATGGGTTGAGTGAATGGACTATAAGGTAGACAGAAAACTGGCTAGATCATTGGTAGCGATCAATGGCTCAATGTATAGTTGGAAGCCAATATCAAGTGGAATGCCCCAGGTCGGTCCTGGGCTGCTTTAGTTCAACATCTTCATTAATGATCTGGATGATGGGATTGACTGAACCCTCAAGAACATTGTAGATGACATTACGCAGGGGGGAGAAGTAGATACCCAGGAGGGCAGGGATTGGGTTTAGAGTGACATAGACGAATTGGAGAAATGGACCAAAAAATATCTGATGAGGTTTAATGAGGGCAAGTGCAGGGACCTACACTTAGGATGAAAGAATCCCATGCACTGCTACAGGTTGGGGACTGACTAGCTAAGCGGCAGTTCTGCAGAAAAGGACCTGGGGATTACAGTGTTGGACATAAGTCAGAAGTGTGCCCTTCTTGCCAAGGTTAACAGAATATTGGGCTGCATTAGTAAGAGCACTGAAACCAGATTGAGGGAAGTGATTATTTCCCTGTATTCAGCACTAGTGAGACCACATCTGCAGTATTGCATCCAGTTTTGGGCTCCTCCCCCATGACAGAAAGGATGTGGACACACTGGAGAGAGTCCAGTGGAGGGCACTGAAAATGATTAAGTGGCTGGGGAACATGACTAATGAGGAGAGGCTGAGAGAACTGGGCTTATTTAGTCTTCAAAAGAGAAGAATGGGGGGGGGGGAGAAGGGATTTAATAGAATCATAGAACACTAGAACTGGAAGGGACCTTGAGACGTCATCGAGTCCAGTCCTTTGCCCTCACGGCAGGACCCAGTACCTATGCGTAGGTATGTCTATCTAACCTGCTCTTAAATATCTGCAGATATGGAGATTCTACAAGCTCCCTAGGCAACTTATTCCAGTGTTTAACTACCCTGACAGTTAGAAAGTTTTTCCTAATGTCCAGCATAAAACTCCCTTGCTGCAATTTAAGCCCACTGCTTCTCATTCTATTCTCAGAGGCCAAGGAGAACAATTTTTCTCCCTCCTCCCTGTCACACTCTTTTAGATACTTGAAAACCACTATCATGTCCCCTCTCAGTCTTCTCTTTTCTAAACTAAACAAGCCCAGTTCTTTCAGTCTTCCCTCACAGGTCATGGTTTCTAGACCTTTAATCATTTTTGTTACTCTTCTCTGGACCTTCTCCAATTTCTCCACATCTTTCTTGAAATGTGGTGCTCAGAACTAGACACAATACTGCAATTGAGGCCTAATCAGTGCAGAGTAGAGCAGAAGAATGACTTCTCGTATCTCTTGCTCACAACACTCCTGTTAATGCATCCCAGAAACATGTTCGTTTTTTTTTGCAACAGCGACATACTGTTGACTCATATTTAGCTTGTGATGCACTATGATCCCTACATCCCTTTCTGCAGTACTCCTTCCTAGACAGTCGCTTCCCACTCTGGATGTGTGAATCTGATTGTTCCTTCCTAAGTATAGTACTTTGTATTTGTCCTTATTAAACTTCATCCTATTTACCTCAGACCATTTCTCCAGTTTGTCCAGATCAGTGTTTCTCAAACTGTGCTCCACGGAGCCCTATCTCCAGGTGCTCCGCGAGGTTGACAAACTGGAAACATCGATAGGTACAACACATACAATCAGTGGACCGCTGGGGTTCCGCATAAGTACAACACATACAATCACTGGACTGCTGGGGCCCCACATACATTTTTACGCATGTAAAGGGCTCCAGAGCCCAAAAAGTTTGAGAACCGCTAGTCCAGATCATTCTGAACTAAATCTAAATTGTTGATGAAGATATTGAACAGAACTTGTCCCAAAACAGACTCCTGCAGAACCCCACTTGTTATGCCCTTCCAGCATGACTGTGAACTGTTAATAACTACTCTCTGAGAACGGTTATCCAGCCAGTTATGCACCTGCCTTATAGCAGCCCCATCTAAGTTGTATTTCCCTAATTTATTGATAAGAAGGTCTAGGTATACCACATCCACCTCTTCTCCCTTATCCACAAGACTTGTTATCCTATCAAAGAAAGCTATTGGTTTGACATGATTTGTTCTTTACAAATCCATGCTGGCTGTTACCTATCACCTTATTTTCTTCCAGATGTTTGCAGATGAATTCCTTAATTACTTGCTACATTATCTTTCCTGGCACAGAAGTTAAACTGACTGGCCTGTAGTTTCCTGGGTTGTTCTTATTCCCCTTTTATTAGATGGGCACTATATTTGCCCTTTCCTAGTGTTCTGGAATCTCTCCCGTCTTTCATAATTTTTGTCCAAAGATGACAGCTAAACGTTCAGATACCTCCTCTCTCAACTCCTTGAGTATTCTAGGATGCATTTCATCAGGCCTTGGTGACTTGCAGACTTCTAACTTTAAGTAATTTTTAACTTGTTCTTTCTTTATTTTATCTTCTAAACCTACCCCATTCACACTAGCATTCATTAGGTTAGGCATTCCTTCATCATCACCTTCTTCCTGGTTAAGACTGAAACAAAGAAGTTAGTAAGCACCAAAGAAGTCATTTGATAGCAGCTTTCAACTACCTGAAGGGGGTTTCAAAGAGGAAGAAGAGAGACTGTTCTCAGTGGTGACAGTTGACAGAACAAAGAGCAACAGTCTCAAGTTGTAGTTAGGGAGGGCTAGGGTGGATATTAGGAAAAACTATTTCACTAGGAAGGTGGTGAAACACTGGAACAGGTCACCTAGGGAGGTGGTGCAATCTCCATTCTTATGGTATTGCAGCCAGGCTTGACGAAGCCCTGGCAAAGATGATTTAGTTGGGGTTGGTCCTGCTTTGAAGAGGGAGTTAGACTCCTGAGGTTTCTTCCAACTCTAATCTTCTGTGATTCTATGAACTTATACCGTACTCATGCACAGGACTGGGAATGAGAGAGCCATGGGACACAATACCACAAACAGAAGTTTATAGTCAAGTAAAGATTATCTTTTTTGTAGCTTTTTTTTCATGGGGGTGGAATCATTTGGGGTTTTCACAGTTTAATGTTTTAGAGTTACCTCCATCTTCTTAAGCCTGTTAGGAGCATTGTTAAAGACAACAAATATAGGAAAGTGGTTACACGATGGGTAGTAGTATGGAATTTCCAAGGCCAAATAATAAAATTTCAGCTATTCCTTTAAACCACAACTAAAACCCTTTTATTCATTGACCTCTCACTGGCAGTTTCATAGTGTGTCAATTACCTTTTGACATTATGGGGAAATTAAAGCATGGTAAGTATAGTTTTAGTTTTTAAAATCAAACCTAATGTTAAAATTTCTGCCTAGGATAATTACCCATATTTCTTTAGTACAAGGTACAGGTATTTCTTAGAGCTAAATTAATATGGCCTAAAATAAAGCTTATTAGTTATTTCCAATGTGTTCAGTGTTTTATGGATATAGGGTTTTACTCTGCCATAATGCCATTTCTACTTTTGGCATGAAAAAATTATAAATTGCTATGGTTTTGAACACCTCAGTTAAAAACATTTTTCATTGTTAAGTAATAAGCTACCTTCTTAGCAAACTAATCTACTTGAATATTTTTATAAAATGGAAAAAGCCATTTGGCATTTCTTTGTTTCTAATTAAGCAGAGCCATAAACCTTTCGTTTGTGATCAAAGCAATCATCTGCAATTAACTTCTGTTCTAGGATTTTTATATAAATACCAGTCATGCTGTTTTTTATATTCTTTTATATAACTATTTTTACAGCATTTATCGAGTGAAAGCTATACAGATGGTGACTGAGTAAGTCAGCAAAATGTGCTCACTGATTGCACTTAATTACTTTTACAATTTGCTTTAAAATAAATGGTTTCACTTACAAGGATACAAACAAATTATTTACCAATGCACTGTATACAGTAAACAATACCCAGAAAAGGTGAGACATAAGCTCTCCTACAATTAGTTTGAATTAGTGTTAAAACTTTATGGAATATAAAGTTCTATTAAGACTTTTTAAAATGACATTCCAATATTGATTTCAGTGGGAGGCAGGATTCTTCAAGGTACTTAGAGATCTCATGATTTCTGTAACACTGTTTTATATGAATGTTTATAGTATGAGTTCCTGCAATTTATACTTTTAAATTCACACTTTCAGCTGGTGTAGTGCAATAATAGTGTCCTGTGTTAGATGTTAGCATCAGAGCCTATCACTCATTTAATTGTTCACATCTGACTTTGATATATATCAGTATTGAAAACTGTCTATCCAGCTCTATTGTCTGAACTAATGAGACCAAAATTTCTTTTCTACTTACAGAAGCTGACATGTTTATCAAACCAGTACAAGATGCTAAAATAAAACACTTCCCATAGTCCTTTCCTCAGATTACCAAAACAAAAATATTAAAATGCAAAGTTATTAACATCATTATTTAAAAGTTAGAAAATTCAGAGTTCAACCAAAATCTCCAGTATTAATTCAGCCCTTCTACTGCCATTCATGGTGTTCAAAGATATTACTTGGTTTAAATACTTTGGAATCAAGGAAAACTTTAAAAAAAAAAAACTTTCTAAAAGCTGGGAGAAAAATGATATTGTAATGCTATGTAAGACAAGATCACAAAACCTACTCTAATACAAATTAAAGTGTGCAAATTTTCTAAAATGACATTTATATTAAATTTTAGTGCTGTAAATGAAAGTATGCTGTTTATGTAGTACCCCCACAAACATACCTACCCACCTAATGTCTCTGAGCATGTAAGGACTGCCATTTTGGATCAGACCTGAGGTCCAGTTAATCACCATTCTATCTTTGACTAGGGCATCACAGAAGGTATAAGAACTACAGCTGATCAGAAAATTTTCTAGGTGAACATTTTTTGGTTAGAAAATACTAATCTGTTAAAAGGGAAATATTTCATGAAAGCATCAACACAAAATTTGAGAGAAAGCATTTTGATGATGAAATATTTGGTTTGCCACTTCAAAATGAGTGTTTAAATTATTTTTATTTCACATTATAGAATACAAAATGAGAAGCCTTTGACACGGTCCCACACCAAAGGCTTTTACGTAAATTAGGTGGTCATGGGATAGGAGGAAAGGTCCTTTCATGGATCAAGAATTGGTTAAAAGACAGAAAACAAAGGGTGGGAATAAATGGTAAATTTTCACAATGGAGGAGGGTAACTAGTGGTGTTCCCCAGGGGTCAGTACTGGGACCAATCCTGTTCAACTTGTTCATCAATGATCTAGAAAATGAGGTAAGCAGTGAGGTGGCCAAGTTTGCAGATGACACAAAGTTGTTCAGGACAGTCAAAAGCAAAAGGGATTGTGAAGAACTACAAAAAGATCTCAGCAAACTGAGTGATTGGGCAGCAAAATGGCAAATGAAATTTAATGTGGGTAAGTGTAAGGTAATGCATGTTGGAAAAAATAACCCAAATTACACGTACTACATGATGGGGTCAAATTTAGCTACGACAGATCAGGAAAGGGATCTTGGAGTTATAGTGGATAGTTCTATGAAGACATCCACGCAGTGTGCAGCGGCAGTTAGTAAGGCAAATAGGATGTTAGGAATTATTAAAAAAGGGATAGATAATAAGACAAAAGATATCATACTTCCCCTATATAAAACTATGGTACGCCCACATCTCGAGTACTGCGTGCAGATGTGGTCTCCTCACCTCAAAAAAGATATATTGGCATTAGAAAAGGTTCAGAAAAGGGCGACTAAGATGATTAGGGGCTTGGAAAGGGTCCCATATGGGGAGAGGCTAGAGAGACTGGGACTTTTCAGTTTGGAAAAAAGGCGATTGAGGGGCGATATGATAGAGGTATATAAAATCATGAATGGTGTGGAGAAAGTGATTATAGAAAAATTATTTACCTTTTCCCATAATACAAGAACTAGGGGACACCAAATGAAATTGATGGGTAGTAGGTTCAAAACTAATAAAAGGAAATTTTTCTTCACACAGCGCACAGTCAACCTGTGGAACTCCTTGCCCGAGGAGGCTGTGAAGGCCAGGACTCTATTAGGGTTTAGAAAAGAGCTTGATAAATTTTTGCAGGTTAGGTCCATAAATGGCTATTAGCCAGGGATAAAGTATGGTGCCCTAGCCTTCATAACAAGGGCAGGAGATGGATGGCAGGAGATAAATCACTTGATCATTGTCTTCTGTTCTCCTTCTCTGGGGCACCTGGCATTGGCCACCGTCGGCAGATGGGATGCTGGGCTCGATGGACCTTTGGTCTGACCCAGTATGGCCATTCTTATGTTCTTATGTTCTTAAGTCAAAATGAGAATAAAACAAAAACAGCTTGATTAACCCAAACCAAAATGTTTTTCAGAATTTCAGTTTGCAAGAAATGTCTTCTTTTTTTATTTTGTTCTAGTCCAGAATGGAAACAATTTTGAAACCACAAAGGTTCCACACAAAAATTTGGTTTCCACACACATCTAGTAAGAGTCCTGGGAGAACCTGGGGGGAAATCTGCCACCACAGTAGGTCTCAACCTAAACTTTAATAGTTAGAGACTATCTTAAACTCTAAAACGTAGGTTCAATATCCCTTCCAAATTTTGGGCAACATTATGACAACTATTCTTGTTACCCATATAAATTCCTGGTCCCATTTAGAAATAGCTGAATTATTGGCATCAATGACTTTCTAGGTCAAAGAGTTCTAAGTCTAATTACATTTATGTGAAAAAGTATCTCCTTTTATTAGTTTTTGAATTTTCCATCTTTCAGTTTCACTGGTTGCCCCCCGTCCTTGTGTTAAAAAGTGATGGGGAAAATAAGCTCAAATTCTATCTTCTCTATCCTATTATTTTATATGCATTTATTGTATTCATCCCAACTCATATTTTTAAGGTTTATAATTTCAGTCTTTTCAGTCCCTCTTTATACAAGAGATTTTGTGTTCCTAATCTTTCTTGGCTCTCTTTTTTTGAACACCCTGCCATGTATTTTTTTAGCATTGCATATAGAATTCAAGACAAGGCTGCATCTTTATTTATACTGTAACATAATATTTTCTCTGTTTTTCCTCAGTCCTATTCCTTTTGTATCCTAACATCTTGTCTGCTCTTCTGACCACAACTGCATATTGCAGTTTGCTTTTTAAAGACCTCTGCTCAATGACATCCTGGTCCCTTTACTAAGTTAACGCACTTAATTTAAAACTCTAAGGCATATGTTTATATTCTTCCACTCCAACATGAACTACTATGCATTCATCAGCACTGAATTCTGTTTATCATTTTGCTTCCCATTTATTGCTTGTCTAGATGACTCTTAAGGTACTTGCAGTTCTGTCCAGCCAGGACTACCCTAATATATTTTGCTACACAACTGCTCGCTCCTCATTTCCAAATCATTATTAAATATTTTAAAACAACTCTAGGCCTAGGATGAAAACTTGAGGCAGCTTGCTGTTAACATCTGGCTATATTTCTTTTCTATTTCCTAGTCAGTTTTTGATCCATTACAATACTTTTCTGTTATCTGTGACAACTTCGTTTCTTTAGTAGCATTTCCTGGGACACCTTGTCTTAAGTTAAAAAGTCATAGTTTAAAGGAGAACCATTTGACCTAGTCACACATTCAAGGAATTCTAAAAAAAAGGTATGTGATTTTCCTTTGTAAAAATTGTACTTGTTAGATTTATGGATGTTAAGAAGCATGTAATTTGTTAATCATGTAATTGACAATATATTTGTCAACTACATGATTAATCCGTACGGCAGTGTTTCCCAATTTTATTTGGCCACAGAACCCTTTTAAACTTGAAAGAATTTTGCAGAACCCCTAACAACAGGAATTGGTTTGACAGCTGAAGCTTTGACTTTGTCCGACATGGCGCTAGTATATTCATATTCAGTCACCCATGTGATTCACGCTATCTGAGAGTGAGTACAGGGATTTACAGTGGTATATAACAGGCGATTGCACTGCTAACTGACTGTGCGCGCAATGCTAAGTAGTGACATCATCGTCCCCATTCTCTGGCTAAGCTAACATTACACAGGGACACTTATCGTGGCAACACAAATGAAAATTGTTTTCAATAAAATTCATAAATGCTTAAATATTAATTATTATTTTAATGATAAAATGTTATTGTAATGGAATTTTCTCGCAGAACCCTTATTTTCACTTTGCGGAACCCTGGGGTTCCGCAGAACACCATTTGGGAAACACTGCCGTAAGGGTTAGCACTGCAAGCACTAAGTACTGGTCTGCAAGCTACCCCCACTGCGGCTCTGCATTAAAATTATTTTAGGAGCTAGGCAGACAGGCAGCCCAGCTCATTGCTGGCTCATGCCGGGTCCCGGGAGCTACCTCCTGCAGCTCTGCATTAAAACTATTTTAGGTGCCGGGCTTCTAAATATGCAGATATGCCCCACAATATGCCAACATCTTTATGGCTGACCTTGAACAGTGTTTCCTCAGCTCTTGTCCCCTAGCACCCTTACTCTACTTACGCTACACTGATGACATCTTCATCATATGGACCCACGGGAAAGAGACCCTTGAGGAATTTCACAGGGATTTCAACAACTTCAGCCCACCATAAACCTCAGCCTGGACCAGTCCACACAAGAGATCCATTTCCTTGACACTACAGTACAATTACACAATGGACACATTTCCACCACCTTATACTGGAAACCTACCAACTGCTACACTTACCTTCACGCCTCTAGCTTTCATCCAACCTTCATCCACACATTTCTCAATCTATTGTTTATATCCAAGCCCTAAGATACAGCCAGATTTGCTCCACTCACAAAGATAAAGACAAACACCCACAGAATCTATATAGAGCATTCTTATAACTGAAATACCCACCCAAAGAAGTGAAAAAAACCACCAGATTGACAGAGCCAGAAGAGTACCCAGACATGAACTACTTCAAGACAGGCCAAGAAGAGAAAATAACAGAATTCCACTTGTCACCTGTAGCCCACAACTTAAACCCCTCCAACGCATTATCAACAATGTACAACAGTGGTCCCCAACGCGGTGCCCGTGGGAGCCATGGCGTCCGCTGGGGCATTTATGTGCACCCGCTTAGTGACCAGGGCCAGCCCGAGCCATTCTTGCTCCCTGGGCCCAGAGCGCGCGGTGCATGTTGCATGGCGCATGCACGGCCCCACCCCCGGGTGCCCAGCAGCCCCAAAAGGTTGGGGACCACTGATGTATAACCTATCCTGGAAAATGACCCCTCATTCTCACAGGCTTTGGAGGACAGGGCAATCCTCACCTACAGACAACCCCCTAACCTCAAACAAATTCTTTCCAGTAACCACACAGCACACCTCAATCATAATCATCCAGGAACCCACACCTGCAATCAACCCCAGCGTCAACTTTGTCCACAAATCTATACAAGCAATATCATCACAGGACCTAACCACATAAACTACCACATTAGAGGCTCATGTAACTACACATTCACTTATGTGATCTATGCCATCAAATGCCAGCAATGCCCCTCTGCCATTATATTGGCCAAACTGGACAATCTTTACAAGAAAGAATTAATGGACACAAATTTGATATCCAAAAAGGCAACACACAGAAACCTATTGAGGAGCATTTTAATTTGCCCAGGCACTCATTAATGGATCTCAAAGTAACTGTATTGTTTCAGGCCAATTCCACAAGCCAACTCAACTGGGAAGCCTTAGAACGTAACTTCATTTACAAGTTTGATTCCTAACACACAGGTATGAATGAAGACATTGGCTGGATGGCCCACTACATTCCACATCCTAATGACATTTTTTAAAAAATGGGTACTTAAGAACAATTAGTACCTTCTCTATCAGCTTCATGTAGCATGGACATTCTAATTGACTATTTATTTTCCCTTTCTTCTTTTTTTTCCCCTTCTCCCCCCCTCCTCCATATCCTATTTATTTGGAAACTGGACCTTTAATAACTCCTTTCATCTGAAGAAGTGGGTTGTGCCCACAAAAGCTGATGATACCATCTACATCAGTGATCTCCAACCTTTTTACACCCAAGATCACTTTTTAAAATGACAGGGCAAGCCAAGATTTACCCCATTGCTTCCCCAACACCCCACCCCTTCCTTGAGATCCCACGCTATCCATTCCCCTCCTCTCCATCACTTGCCATCCTCAGCCCCTACTCACTCTCACTGGGTTGAGACAGGAGGTACGAGCTCTGGGGTGGGAATGAAGGATTTGGGTGTGAGAAGGGGTGAGAGGTGCAAGCTCTGGGAGGGAATTCAGGTGCAGGAAGAGGTGGAGAAGGGATGCTGGTTCAGGGAAGGGGCTCTAGGCTGAAGAGTGTTGGGGTCAGGTGGAGGGCTGGGGTCCTGGAACAAGCCACAGGCTTGTGGATGTGGGGTACAAGAGTTTGGGTTGGGGTATATGAGGGGCTCAGGGCAGGGGGGGTTGGGTGTATGATGGGCTCAGGGCACAGGTTTGCGGTGGGTGGGTGGTGCAGGAGTGTTGTGGCACAAGACTGAGGATGTGGGAGGTGCAGGAGTTTGGGGAGGTGAGGGGCTCAGGGCAGGGGGTGCAGGCGTATGATGAGCTCAGGGTTGGAGTGTGTGGGGGGTGCAAGATTGTTATGATGCTGTGGCCAGAGGCGGGCTTGATCCCAATTGGGGGATTGTTGACCAGGCTTCATTTTTAAATAAAATAGTATGTCCAACACAAAACATGTCAGCATTGTCTTTATTTGTGGAAGGTGTGGGGAACCTGTTTTGGGTCAGGGGCCCACAGAATAATCAGTCGGGGAGTGAGATGCAAAAAAAACCCAACCCCTCCAAAAAAACCCAAGCCTCACTGATGTGGCCCCAACTGAGACACCTCACTCCTCTGGCACTCCAGCCCCATGGGGAGGGTAGGTAGGACTGAAGTTCAAGGCCTCAGGCCAGATTAACTCTTCTGGGGTTTCAGGGTTAGTGGATTTTGTGGGCCTCTCTACACTCTGAGTGGGGCAAAAAATGAGGGATTCCAGTGTGCCAGTGAGTGGGATAGGGATGGGGGTGCAGAATCTTGGTGGGAAGTAGGTTACAGGAGCAAGCTGGGGGTAGATGTCTGGCCAGGAGGGAGGGGGCAAGAGCAGGGTGCTGGTGGGTGTCTGGCCAGGAGACAGGAGCAGAATGCTGGTAGGGGTCTGGCCCGGGAGCAGCAGCAGGGTCCAGATAGGTGTCTGGCCAGGGGGAGGAGGCCGGGTGCTGGTGGGGGTCTGACCAGGGGGCAGGGTGCTGTTGGGGGTCTGGCCAAAGAGCAGGAGCAGGGTGCTGTTGGGAGTCTGGTCCGGGGGGGAGGGAGCACAGTGCTGTTGGGGTCTGGCCACGGGCAGCTCGTCAGGGCAGCCACTCCTTTTTTCTCCAGCCCAGCTGGAGAAAAGAGGGGCAGCCATTCAACCAGCTGGCCATGGTGTTCAGCCCACTGAGGATGCACCACGCTCCATGTGGGCTGGAGCAAAGAGGGGCAGCTGCCCAACCAGCTGGAGCACAGTGTAGCCTCAACAGGCTGAATGCTGCGGCCAGCTGGCCACCCCTCTTTGATCCAGCCCAGCTGGCCGGGGCATTCAGCCCTCCGATGCTGCCCCAGCAGATTCCACCAAAGGGAATTGAAGATCAACCTACGGAGACTCTACAATCGACTGGTAGATTGCGATCTACTGGTTGGTGACCAAAGATCTAGATGTGTTGTTAGTCTCTAAGGTGCTGCAAGACTATCTGTTGTTTTTTAAGTTTGTCTAGTATATTTTATAGTTGGGGGAGGGGAGAGAGTCTGCCCCATTTCTCAGCAGTTAGTCCTGAATCTCATATTCTTAGCTGTAATCCACTGAGGCACAGTTACACACATGACTAACATTACTCACTTATTTATATCATCTTGAAAACTGAGATCTTAACTGTAAGTTTTGGGGGAGGGGAACATGTTTTGGTGGACTTTAACAGCACAACAATGGAAAACCAACCTTGAAGGGGGATTCTTAGAGGCAGTTTTAAAAGTGTTTAAATGGTGATAATGACAGAATATGACACCCAACTGAGTCATGTGTATAAGCACACATTTAGGGACACTGAAAGAGCCTAGTATTAACCCAACAGTCCATTCATATCCGCAAATTTGCAAGGTTCTAGACACAAAATTTGTATCTATAGTCGAAAAATGAGCAGTGGATATCCACATCCGCAGATGAGGATATCCCTGGATATAAAGCAGATATCAACAGATTTGCAGGGCTCTAGTTACAGCAACAGCAGTTCTTAAATACAGTTACTATTACAGTTTGTAAAGTCTATGTCAGGTTGCATACCGAAACAGATTTGTGCTATATGATTTACACAGCAGTGTAATGGACCAGAAAGTTCACATAATGCTGTAAGGCAATTATGTTTAGAAAACAATTACTTAAGGTTATTTTATTCTTTCCACAAAAGCAACAGTCAACTGTCTAGAACAGTGTTTCCCAAATCGTGTTCCGTGGAACCTCAGGGTCCTGCAAGTGAAAATAAGGGTTCCACGAGAAAATTCCATTACAATAACATTTTATTATTTAAAAAAATAATAATTAATATGTTGTGATTTTTGTTTTTAAAATATGTGCAATTGAACTAAATGTTGATCTCATGACCCTTTTTCAGCATTTGTTTATTATTATCCTTACATATTTGTGGTCTACTTTTTCAGCTCCATCTATTAGACTGTTATTAGGGGGTTCTGCAAAATTCTTTTGAGTTTAAAAGGGTTCCGTGGCCAAATAAAATTGGGAAACACTGGTCTAGAGCATGGGTTTGCAAAATATCTATTCAAAAACCTAAACAGGTCTTGCTTTTCAATTTACATTCTTGAAATTAGTTCTGTACACATACTCTTCTAAATGGAAATTACTGACAAAAGTTTTTGGGAGGGGCAGTATTTTTGTTTGTTTTTATCCTTATGCTGAGATGTTTAGCCAGAGCCACTACTGACTATATATCAAATCTCCATTAAAAAGTATGCAGAGATTTTATAGAATTACATAATCACATAATTAGTGGCAACAATCTGCAGAGAAGTAGTATGATTCCTTGCAATTTTAGGAACAAATTATTTCCTGGACATATGTACTCTGTGCATCTACTTTGTCTTCAAGTATGGAGGTCAAATACAAAATCAATGAACTGTAGAATGCCCAAGAATTTACCCCGGAGAAAGTTAACCACTTTTCAGCTAACAGCTGTACACTGTATTAAACCTGGGTTCACTGCCAATGAAAAAACTCCCATAATTAGGAATTTTCAATGGAAATACTCAGAGACCCTGAACTAAATTGGAATCAGCAAAATCTATTACAATTACAAGTCTTTGCCTCCACAAATTAGTAAAATACGGCTGTCACCACTCAAGTCTCCCATGCCAGAATGATGTATCAACGGTAAATTAAACTTCCATAATAAGTAGGGCCACATTTTATGTATGTAATATAGTGATGTAAATATCAGTTTCAGAAACTGAATACAACATATTAAGCAAAAAGATAAATACTGATTTGGGCCCCTACTCAGGAAAGCACATAAGCATGTACTGACTTCCATGAAAATGAAATAAGTGCTTTAAAAAGGTCTTGAACAGGGATACTTGCAAAGCTCTTCATTGTAGGCATTCACCACATATGGGTCAAATTGCATTTCTTGGGGGTTATGAAAATGAAAGGAGATGAGAGCAGATAATTCTTGTCTGTTTGGGATTTTGGTCTGAACTCTCTTCAAAGACAGTTGTCAAATCTATTGTACACAAAAAATAAATTGTACAGTACTGTAACATATAGTTCTAATACGGATATCCAACTGAAATCTTGGTTCTGTCTCTGAATTCTTTAAGTTACTGCATTGTGAGAAAGTAGTATATAAAAATCATAGGGGTTTTTTTTAAACTATTTTAAAGGCTTACTTTTAAAAAGCCAGACCACATGCAGGTTTTCTGCTTCAAAATCAAAACCTATCCAAGGAAAACTTTAATGACCTCAGTCCTTTATCCTGAGTGTTATATAAATGTATCAGATATAAAAGAAAGAGCTTTACATCTCACCTGTGCCACCAACCACTACAAACGTAATAGCTGCTACTGAAATCAGATGATTGAACAGAAAAATTAATGTCTACTATTTTTTAACAATATAAAACTTGGTTTTATGCTATTTGCCTCAGTTTTCATTTCCTACAATCACAAAGACTGAAACAGTAAAACAGTATAATAAAAGAAAAGCATCAAAGTAAAATTGCAAACTCAGTATGTGACAGATTCTCAAGAAAAAATATCAGAGGAGTATACCACATAAGAATATTTACAGAATCTGAGATAGTCTTTAATTTAAAAAAAAACTTTTGGCTGAATCTGGTTAAGAACTGAGCTCAAACTAAAAGCATGGATTAGTCTGTTTTCAATTAGATAGGTATACTGTATTATAGGTAAACACATCTTACAATAATATCATAGTCCATATAAGTACAGTGAATTTTTGTATCTCCATACCCCAAGATAGTTGTTAAAGACATTTTAAGAACACATTAAAAAACAATGGCTCCCAACTGCATACTAGTATTTTAACAGAAAACACTGTAAATGTTTGCATTGTGCTGTGTGCATTCTTCAATACTAAAGTAATTAGTGAAGACTTGTAAAAAAACATGTGTTATTATCTACGAAGTTTTGTCCTCAAATCCTAATCTCCTGCTATCTGCCATCTCCAGTATTTGCTGTAAGGCATACATGGCCATTAGTCATCCCAATTAATGATCAACAGCACTACTGGAAATCAACAAGAAGCAGCATACGACTTTCTGAGACCCTATATGATTGTGGCATATGCACAACAGGTCAAAGCTAACAACTTGTATCGTGAATCTCAACTGAGGTCACAGGCCTATCCGTCTTTTTCCCACAGACAAAGAAAGAAAAGATGACAAAAACTTTCACTCATCTGTTGAGATAGATCGAATTAAACCTATTCTTGAACAGGGGTTTAAACACCCACAAAACTCAAATTGTATTCACTGAAGTACCATGACAAAATCTTACAGTTACAGACTTAACGCAAGTCTGCATATAGTTGATGATGTCAAGAACCACTCCCATACTTCAAAAGTGTGGCTTATAACAGTGGTTTTCAAAGTTTGGTTCGCAACCCAGTATTGGGTCGTGGAACATCAGGCACTGGGTTGCGTTGCTGTAGGGTGACCAGGTGACTAGTGAGGGTTGCTAAGGCAGGCTTCCTGGTGCCACAGACCGCACCGCACCCCAGAAGCGGCCAGGAGCCAGACTCACTGCTAGGTGGGGGGCCACAGGGCTTCACGCACTGCCCTCTCCCTGAGCATCAGCTCCACACTCCCACTGGCTGATTCCCGGCCAATGGGAGCTGGGAAGGACACGGCCGGTGTGAGAACAGTGAGCAGAGGTACTTGCGCACCTCTGCCTAGGACTCAGACCTCTTACTGGCTGCTTCTGGGGCACATTGTGGTCTGAGATGCCAGAGAGAAGCCAGCCTAAGAATCCACACTGCTCTTCTGATTGAGTCATTGAAGGTAATAAGCACATGCCCAAACCCAGCCCCACAATCCCCTACCCCAGCCCTGCGCCCCCTCGTACACCTCAAGCCCTCCATTCCCGGCCCCACCCCGGAGCCCACACTCTCATCAAAAGATATAATTATGTTGGGTCATGGGCATCAACAATTTGTTTCAAATGGGTCATGAGAAAAAAAAAGTTTGAAAACCACTGGTCTGTAACAACCATTTTATATCAATCCTAGGTCTGGGAGACGTAATTGTAAGTTTACGCATATCCCTGAAGCAACAAAGTAAAATTGCTTTCTTCCCTTAAAGCTTATCCTAATTATGTGGCTCATTCAAATCCAGTAAGGCATAATGAAGCAGAGTTTGAAATATGAGTCAGCTTCATCACTGTTTAAAAAGAATCCAGTAACAATGGCAGTTAGAGAATAAGCAGGATGAAACACAGAAATTTACATGATGAATTATACAAAAAATTATTTTTACATCAACAAATCCGCCCAAAATCAATTGTTAGGAAAAGATAACAATTTATGTTGGGACGTGTGCCTAGTGGTTATACCAGAGAAAATAGAATCAATAATCCTAGGTTTTATTACTTGCTCTTCTATTGACTTACTGCACAATTATAGCCAACTCACAACTTCTCTTTGCTGCTACGCTTTTGCAAAATAGCAACTATAAATACCCTACTTAACCCAACTGTTGAGAGGGTTAATGTGCATGAGTGACTTTCTGAAAGATGTTATAAAAATGCAAAACATTAATATTGTGGTTGTTATTTTAAGGTAGTTCTTCAGAATGTAATATTTGACATAATGGTCTCCACCATATTGACAGCAGCCATGGAAAACTAACTATGCCCAATCAGACTAGGGAAACGTGGTATAAACTATATATTGTGACAAAGCTCCTACTTAAACTCGGTGGGTCCTGCACTTTCAGGTGGATTTGCTTACCTCAGAGACTCACAGCAACCCTCAATTTTAGGCACCATGCCTAGAGCATTAGTTTGCTGTTTGCTGAGCTCTTTTCATCATTGGCCAGTTTTAAGATAAAGGGAGACTAAACTCCATAGTCTCCCCCCCGCCCAGTGCAAATGGGGAGGTGGGTGTTGGGGAGGTGGAACCCGGGCCCACCCTCTACTCTGGGTTCTAGCCCAGGACCCTGTGAGTCCTTGACACCTGCGATAAGATAGTTCCAAGACCCCTGGGGTACTTCCTCAGCACCTTCCTTTTCTCCAGTTTGTCCTCCTAGTGTTCACTTGCTGTCTGTTTTCCTTCTACTCCCAACAGCACTTTCCTCTGTCCTCTCAGCTACATACACTCACCTTCAACTGCACGCAAGCTCCTTTTATAGCTAGTCTCAATTGGTTTCCCTAATTAAGCCCAGGTGTTCTAATCAGCCCAGGCTACCTGACTCTGCAAGCCCCATCAATTAAGCCCAGGTGTTCAACTGCCCCTGATTTCCTTTCCTGGTTCTAGATTAGCCCTCCCTGCTACCCTGGGAACAGAGATCTCCTCGGTCTAAGGCTTACATACTTGCCCTCCACTACTTTTTTGTAACCTTCTGATCTGACCCTATCACAGTATCAGGCATATAATACTTTTAGAATACCCTGCTATTAATCCTGCCATATGAGTTACAAGAGAGATATGATCTCCTTAGATTCCTCACACACACTATTCCCCATCTATATTCTTTTTGTATACAGAAAAATCTTACATTATATTAACTTAATTGCAATAGTTTCTTAGAGCCCAAGCCATAAAGCAGGACCCCACCTAGCTAGGCACTGGACAAACTGAGAAGATATCATAAGGGTTAACTTCCTGCTGCTGCTGAAGATTTTTTTTTAAATGAGGATTTTCTTCTTTTTCCCCAGATGGAATATTATAATGATCTGTGCAGACATTTAATTATGGCTGCCAAAAAGTAGACTGCATGTACTGCTCCCTTTCCCTCCCATAAATGAATTGTCCAACATATCTGAAATACCATCATAGTAATGTAGCACACTACATATACTATAATGCCTAGCTTCTATATAGACAAAGATACAGATTGTGTACTGCCATTTAAATTCATAGATTTTTTTAAATCATGCACACATAGATCTTCATGTGGATAAGCCACAAAACCTCTCCCTTTTCTCCTACAGGGCTATACCTTCATTTCTCACTCATTCCTTCCACCCTTCTCCCATACTTAGTTTTAAATGTACTGAAATATGTTTAACCGATAAGCATACCGTGTGGGATTTAGTAATATAAACTGTTGTTTTTGTGGTTTGACATTTGTCTATTAGGTAAAAAAAAAAACCACACACATTTGGCATTGTTTCCTCACTATTTTGGTGGTTTGTTACTTTTTGTCATAAACACTGAAATATCATATTAGGGCACATGATTCTGTAGGGTGAGGGACAGTTCCATATTTTAGCCTTCCTGCAGGTATCCTGACATTCTTAAAAACAGGCAAATTGTCCCATATTGTCAGTATCCTTCCCCCATTAGTACAGGCAGGTCCTGCTGTCGGTCAGATCCCTGCTCGCCAGCTACCCACTCACCAGTGGTGAGCGGAGGAGGTCCAATAGCCTGCTATAGGGATGACAGCACAAGACTGGTGACAAGGCAAAGATGCAGTGCACAGGGCTGGCCATTCCCTGTGTTGGTTCATAAGTACAGCCCTGCAGCATGCTAGCTCTCCTTCCCTGTCCCATTTCTGGCCAGTACTAACTACATGCTGCAAGCTGCAGTGGTTGGTGAGTGTGGACAGGCACCATGATTTGGCTGGTTGTGTGTTGCTTCTGCTGCCCAGCCATCAGCTCCTTACGTGCTCCTCCTCTCATTGTTCTTTCCCTGCTTTGCCACTCCCCACCCCCAAAAGAAGCCTGTTTGTCGGGCAAGTTCCTTCCTTCTCTCACTGCCTTTGGACGGGCTGGAATCCTGGGAAAGCCCAAGACCCTCTGGCCCAGGGCACTAGTCAGAAGGAGCCAAGCTTTGGGTATGCCAAATCCCTGCAAAGTACTGGCACGGGGAAGTCTCTTCTCCTCAGCTAACCTCTGGAGTAGGAGGGAAAAGTAAATTCCAGCTTGTTCATGCTTTGAATCTGTAGGTTCCACGGCAGCCCCCAGGGCAGGGTTTAGCATCCTCTTCACTTGCCCCCACACTGGGTCCTGCCCAGAGGGACTGTTGGGCTATCCTGTCCGACAACACCCTCCCTTACTGAGCCATCTCTCTGGCTGTGTTCATTGAAGTCCCTGCTGCCAGGGTCCCTTTACCCTGGAGGATAATGTATGCGTGGGGCTTAACCCCTTCCTGCCCGCACAGGAGGTGTCTGGGTTATGTCAGTGGCCAGTAGCAGCCTGGAGGTGTTAGCTGCTTTTCAACTGTGTGTGTGCAGGAAAGTACAAGCTGCTTCCAGCCACAGGTGACTGGGGAAGAGACGAGCTCTGCAAAGACATGGGTCAGATCATCCCTTTCTCCCCCTCCTCCTCTGCATCTAGAAACAGTTGCCATCCTTTCTCTATCATACAGTGCTGAAAGGTTGCTGCTGGCCACATTCTTATAGCCCTGCAAATCCAGAGATATCCACTTTATCTCAGCAAGCATCCGCATATGTGGATGTGAATATCTGCAGCTCATTTTTGCAGATACAGGCACAAATTTTGTAACTAGAACCCCACAAATTTGTGGATATCTGCTTTGTATTTGCAGCTGGGTCAATCAGCCAACCATCCTATGTGAGAGAGAGAGAGAGAGAGAGACCTTTCCCTGTGTGGGAGAAGAGGAAGTTGGAGAGGCATCACCCCACTGTATGTGAACTTTAAAGCCTTAAAAATAAGAAGTTAAATAAAAAGAATCTAACTATGAAATATTCCTTTTTCACAGGGACTCAGTCCACTTTATATTAATTTGAACACTGGTACTGCTGATTGCTGTTAAACTTGCTTGAATAAGAATGATTTTACCAAGAGTCCCATATTCAGCATAAGAAAATATGATCACATGTTTATGTAAAATATTTTTTGTTATATGAACTATTTGAACATGATCTAAATTGCTGCCAAAAATGTTAAAGAAAAAAAATCATAATTTCTTTGGTTGTACAATTTGTTTCAATGAGAAAACACTGGTTTACACAGAGAAAGGTAGTAAAATGTAGCAGTGGCTGGAAGGCATCTATTAGGATACAATAGATTTTGCACATAAATATTTAAAGGTGTATTTCCACATAATAACTTCCAGTTTTTGTGATGTTCTGGTTTTACTTTTCTCTGGATCTGTGAAACTCTTTACGTTACTATAAAAATACAATGCTGGCAGCAGAAGAAATATGCAGAGTGACCTCTAGCAAAGTGGGTCTTACAAAAACAAAATATGCAATCTGAAGAGATAGCTTACCTCACTTGTGGTTTGCACATTTCCATTCTTTAAGTACAGAGGTTACATAGAATAATACAAAGGTTAATGAACAGGACCCTAAAAATTTATTCCAACTATTCCAAGACTCAAAACATTCTATCATCTGTTCCTATGGAAACTGAAAGGATAGTCTAGGTTATATCAGTATCAGCTGATCATAGTGCAGAAAAATCAGTGGTTTATTTTAATCCATACCTCAGAAGGTATAAATGCATTCTTAATGTTTCTTGCTGATTCTGAATTGCCCAAGTCTGCTAAGCAGTTCAGTTCCATTAGAGCATTCTTCAAGATAAATGGAACACTTTCAGACCATAACAATAATGGGCAAATCTCATGAGCACCATGAAGCTCACCATTCAAATGCTGCATATAACTGCAATACATATTTAGAAGATAGTCTTTGGGTGTGGGATGAGCAACAGCATGTTTCAGTTATTTATTTTACATAGTATTTAACACGCTCTGAAGCTAAAGAAGCATAACAGATTTACAGAAACCTCTTTTAAAAATTCCTTGATTCAGAGGCAGAAGGAGGTTGATTTTGACAGTTCAAAAGGTTGTGCAACCCAAAACTATAACACTGAAGATTAACAGTAAGATGAATAATGCAATATAAATGACTATTGTTCTGCTAAAGCGAAAATAGTGCATGTACAGCCGGCTGTCTCTGGGTTCATCTACATAAGCTGCCACTGTAAAACAATAGCAGCTCCTAAACTGATTAAAGGTACTCTTAGTTCATCTATTTTAATGTCAGCAGGGACAACTACAATTACCTAGATGACCTTCTGAATAACACAGGCCATTGAAATTGCATGACTTAATTCCTGATTCAGGTCCCATAGCTGTGGTTGAACTAGAACATGTCTTTTTAGAAAAAAATAGGCAGAGATGAGGAATCCACCACAACCCTTAGAAAGTTGTTCCAATGATTAATTACCCTTACTGTTAATATTTACACCTTATTTCTAGTGAGAATTTGTCTAGTTTCAAATTCCAGCCTTTCAATCCTTTTATACATTTGCCTGCTAAACTGAAGAGTCCTTTATTGACAAATTTCTGTTTAAGAAAATAAATTCCTATAAATTTAGGAATTTATAGTCCAATCAAATCATACTTTAGCCATCTCTTTGATAAGTAGATTGAGCTTTTTGAATCTTTCATAAAAAGGCATGTTCAGAGGCAGCGGGGGAGGGGGCAGACGGGATGCTGGCCCTTGAGCCCGGACTTGCTGCAGACAGAGGCTGCTCCATGGGATGCCAGGGCCCTAGATGGACAGGGGTGGCAGGCAGGAGCCGGTCTGCACAGGCAGCTGATTTTTAAATTGGCTCCCTGTGCAGACCAGCTCTGCCAGCAACCTCGCATTGCTGTCTCTGTATCAGAGTAGGGATGTAAGTGACTAATCAACTATCCAATAAGTAAAAGCTTATTGGATAGTCAACACACTGGTCGACTAGTCGCTTCCTTCCCCCCTTTGCTGCCTCTATCACAAAGAGGCAGCAATGGGCTTGGGAGGAAGCGGAGGGGTTTCTGGAAGGAGCCAGCTTAAAAGCCAGTTCCCCACAGCTCCAGCTCCATGGGAGGTGGCACGGGCGCAGAGGCAGCCAACTTTGAAATGTAGAAGAGTCCCCACTCAGGCTCTTGTACACTTCAAAGACTGAAATGCTGTGTAGAGCCCAGGGCCAGCGGGGAATCCCCTGCTGACCCCCAGGCTCTATGTGGCGTTTCCTCTTTGAAATGTACAAGAGCTCCAGCTGGGGCTCTTGTACATTTCAAAGGTGGAACACGCTATTTATTATCGACTAATCGAATAGTCGATGGAAATCCCATCAACTATTTGATTAATCAAAATTTAACATCCCTATATCAGAGACAGCTGTGCAGGGTCTCGAGGGGCTTTACTAGACCCGCTACATCAAACACCAGAAGATCGACTGCAGAGGAGTCAATCTTTTCCGTAGTCTAGATGTGGCTTAAGTTCTTTCCAACTCTTGTCTAGAGTGCTGATTCTCAGGGCTTTCCCCTCCTCTGAGAGTGTCCCTTCTTCTAGACCCAATGCCCCTTTAATTGCCAGTCAATTACAAATATATTATAAAACAGAACTTGTTCATTCAAATGGAAAGGTTTTTAGGACATTACCCTATTTTTTATCCTACAATTTTCCTTGTCCCTAGAACTTTCCCTGCAGGACTTCTCTTTACTAGGTTCTAATTTCCTCTACCCAGATTAATATATCCTCCTAATATCCCTGCTGGAATTAACAAGAGCCACTTGCTCATTCATGCAAGGTTCAAGCACCTGACATTAAAATTACTTAAAAGACATGTCCTACATTCCTATGAAGTGTCCTCGTATAGCACCTTATTACAGACATAAAAATTGAGATAGCTACTTTGTCGTATCTCCTCCAAAGGACCAATTTAGCCAAGTGAGTGAAATGTAGTGACTCTTGCTTCATGGGAACTACATTAGAAAAGTTCTGACAGTGATAAAGGATTGAATAATATTTAAATTAGGGTAAAACAGATCTAAAATTCTGAACTCCACTCTTTTAAATAGACATATAATCCAATAAAAATGTTTTAATGTAAATACCATTTTTAGTCTTGAATTTATATTCCATACAGCAGGAGTGGGAAACCTGTTTTGAGTCGGAGACCACTGACCCACAGAAAAATCAGGTCAATGGTTCCTAAACTGCTCCATAGAAAGCTGCTGCTTTCCCTTCACCTCCCTGTTTCCAGCTGATAAACTGCATTAAGGGAAGAATATATTTAAATGTACTAAGTAAAATACAGGTTGGACCTCCCTGGTCTGGCACTCTCAGGACCTGACCAGTCCTGAATGAGGGAATTTGCTGGACCAGGAGAGGCCCCCTGCTGCCGGCTTCCTAGTCATCCACTGGCTCCACTTTTGGCCCCAGCTGGGATGCCTGCTGAAGGTCCCAGCATGGCGGGCTGCCACGCAGCCCGAGCCCAGCTCCTCTGCTAGGCAGTCTTAACCATTATTATGAAAAACTAGAGAGGTATAGCTTACATTCATTTCGATTGGAAAGTGGTTATTTATTTTATGTTTATTGGATTTTCTAACATGATCACCATTTTACTATATGAATACCTCACAAATATCAATGGATTTATTTTCACAGCATCCATGTGAGATAGTATTTTCCTATCATCTCCCTCTTATAGAGCAGAGACTTGGGCACAGACACATTACATAATATGCCCCAAGGTTTTACATGAAGTCTGAGTCAGAGGAAGAACAGAACCGAGAACTCAAGAACAGTGGGGTACCAAGAACTGAGAACCCAAGAAGTGGGTTCCACAGGAGTCTGTTTGGGGCCTGTTCTGTTCAATAACTTCATCAATGATTTAGATGATGGCATAGAGAGTACGCTTATTAAGTTTGCAGATGATACCAAGTTGGATGGGGTTGCAACTGCTTTGAAGGATAGGGTCATAATTCAAAATGATCTGGACAAGCTGGAGAAATGGTCTGAGGTAAATAAGATGAAGTTTAATAAGGACAAATGCAAAGTACTCTACTTAGGAAGGAACAATCCATTTCACACACGCACAATGGGAAGTGACTGTCTAGGAAGGAGTATTGCAGAAAGGGATGTAGGCATCATAGTGGACCACAAGCTAAATATGAATCAACAGTATGACGCTGTTGCAAAAAAAAGCAGACATGATTCTGGGATGCATTAACAGGAGTGTTGTGAGCAAGAGATACGAGAAGTCATTCTTCTGCTCCACTCTGCACTGATTAGGCCTCAATTGCAGTATTGTGTCTAGTTCTGAGCACCACATTTCAAGAAAGATGTGGAGAAATTGGAGAAGGTCCAGAGAAGAGTAACAAAAATGATTAAAGGTCTAGAAACCATGACCTGTGAGGGAAGACTGAAAGAAGTGGGCTTCTTTAGTTTAGAAAAGAGAAGACTGAGAGGGGACATGATAGTGGTTTTCAAGTATCTAAAAGGGTGTTATAGGGAGGAGGGAGAAAAATTGTTCTAGGGAGGCCTGTGAGGATAGGATGAGAAGCAATGGGCTTAAATTGAAGCAAGGGAGGTTTATGTTGGACGTTAGGAAGAACTTCCTAACTGTCTGGGTGGTTAAACACTGGAGTAAGTTGCCTAGGGGGGTTGTGGAATCTCCATCGCAGGAGATACTTAAGAGCAGGTTAGACAGACACCTGCCAGGGATGATCTAGACAGTGCTTGGCCCTGCTGTGAGGGCAGGGGACTGGACTCGATGACTTCTCAAAGTCCCTTCCAGTTCTAGTGTTCTATGATTCTATAATAGTTTGTCTGCATCCCAGCCTAGGAACTTAACTACAAAATATTCTTCCTTAAGATGTACTCCCATTATTAATTCTATAAAAGCACATTCCAGAGTCCTAGAACTCTATTCATGAATATCTGCATTCCGCTCTTTAAGAGTTTCACAAATACTGTTGACAGTCCCAAAGTACCTGATGGTGCAGGGGTCTGAAGTATCACTTCTATCTCCAGAAAGTCTAAACTAGTGAGCTGACCTCAAAGGAAAAATTGCTACAACTTCTATTCTTGCAAAAAGTTTTTTTTTCAGAAACACACACAGACTTACATGAATGGGATCAGAAAACAAATCAGGAAACAACGGTCATAGAATCATACAATTCTGAAACTGGAAGAGACCTCGGGAGGTCATCAAGCCCAATCCCCCTGCCCTCACAGCAGGACCAGATCATCCCTGACAGATGTTTATATAACCTGCTCTTAAATAGCTTCAAAGCTGGAGATTCTACAACAACGTCCCTAAGATGCTGTGCTTAATCACCATGCCCAGTTAGCAAGTTTTTCCTAATTTCTAACCTAAACCTCTGATGCTGCAATTTAAGCCCTTTTGCTTCTTGTCCTATCATCAGAAGTTAAGGAGAATATTTTTTCTCCTTCTTCTTTTAACACCCTTTTAGGTACTTGGAAGCTGTTATGTCCCCTCTCAGTCTTCTCTTTTCTAAACTAAACAAACCTAATTCTTTCAAGTCTTCCCTCACAGACATAGTCACACAAAGCTATATTTCCATTACCTAACACAAGACAGGAAAGTTAACTTTATGGTTAAGGGGCAAAAGTAAGAATCAGGAATGCTGTGTTCCCTTTATCCCATGGCTCAAAGAAGTTGATCTCTTTAGCTTCCACACCAGCCACAGGAGGGAGAGAGAGAAATCACTGTTGTCTATCCTACTCTTGGGAGATGGCCAGATACAATGGTGATATGGGCATCAAAATAAGAACCTAAATAGATGAGGTTAGACAGAGAGAGGACTAGGAAAACATCCTACTCTCTCTCAGCAAGGGGTGAATGGCTATTTGAAGCCCGCTCCCAACTGAGATCTATATATCTTGTCAAGAGTAATAGGAATTATTTATATGATTAAAGATAAAAGCAGCAATTTCTTCACCGGACAGAGAGTTGCTGAAATGTCAGAAGGAAAAGTTTCACCTTGTTAGTACTGTGCCTCATGTCATGGTTGACAGTCATCATGAGGCAAGGTAGCTTCAACTTGGAGAATACAATTCTGGAAGACAAGTGATAAATTTCTGAGGCAGATACAATTCTTTTGTTTAAAAGGTGACACCTGCGTGAATCCCATAATTATAATTTTTTTAATCTGCCTTATCCTATTTTCAGATGCATACTGATGAACCACTGTAAGAGGGGTCAGGAGAAGAAGGATGTTAAATTGCAGAGGGTTCAGAGAAGAATGATTAAAGGATTAGAAAACATGCCTCATAGGACAGACTCAATCTCAATCTTCTCTTTGTTAAACTCAGTAAAGGAGAGACTCAATCTATAAGCACCTACATGGGGAAGAGGGAGTTACCTTGTACAGTAACAGTGGTTCTTCAAGATGTATCCCCCCCATGGGTGCTCCACTCTGGGTGATGGTGCGTCCTCATGCTGGTGACTGGAGATTTTTCTAGCAGTGTCCACTGTGGCGCCCCCTTGTGCCGTTGGTGTCCATTAGGTGCCGTTTCTTCTCTACCCGTGCTAGTAAAGCATGGGGCTCCAAAGCAGGGGAAGGAAGGAGGGTAGTGCACGGGGACACACATCTCAAAGAACCACCATTACTGCACAAGGTGAGTAACTCCCTCCTTTTCTTCGAGTACCGTCCCCATGGGTGCTCCACTCTGGGTGACTATAAAGCAGTAGTCGGCTCGTGGAGGCAGCTTTGGAGCCCTGTTATTGTCACGGAGGTTAATACTGCTTGTCCGACAGCCATGGATGATGCTATGGAGCAGCTGTGGCCAAACCGCAGCTCACAAGCCGCATGCGGATCTCCCCCCCGCCCCTCCCAGGGTGCAGCTCATGAAGCCGCCCCTGTAAATGGACCCCACCTCCCGGTGCTCACCAGGGCAGGGGAGCCATCTGGCACGGCTATTAAGAATGGTGTCTTCAAGATGGCGTCGGCTGGCAGGAGACTGATGTGGCCAAAAAGCCTCTAAACAAGTTTCTTAAAGGGGCAGTCTTTTCTTTTTTTGCTTGACAACTTCTCCCCCCTGCTCTCTGCGCTATATTCACAGCTATTTTGGCTCTTTGCCTATAATGGGTTGGCCACCCCTGCTATGGAAGATGCCAGAATATAATGTGCAAATATGTGGTCTGATGACCAAGTGGCTGCATTGCAATTGTCCTGGAGAGGTACATTTTTGAGGAAAGCCGTTGTAGCGGACATGGCCCTGATGGAATGGGCAGTGATGGTGCCTGGTGGTTCTTTGTTGTGGATGGTGTAGCATGTGTGGATGCATGAAGAGATCCACTTAGAGATCCTCTGAGAAGAGACAGCCTGCCCTTTAGAGCGTTCTGCAAAGGATAGGAAGAGTCTAGGAGATATCCACCAGGCTCTCGTATGATCAATATAGAACACAAGCGCTCTGCGGATGTCGAGGGTGTGCCATGCTGCATCTGATGGATCAGTATGTGGCTTGGGGGAAAATGTAGGTAAGTATCGGTTCACTGATGTGGAAGGGAGAGGGAACTTTCAGGAGAAATTTGGGGTGGGGTTACTCTGTCCTTGGTGAAAATTGTATGGGGGGGGTCCGCCATGAGGGTGGCAAGTTCCCTCATTCTCCTACTGGAAGTTATTACGACTAGAAAGGAAATCTTCATAGACAGGTATGACCAAGGATAAGTTGCCAAAGGCCCGAAAGGCGGCTTTGTCAGGTTCTTGAGTATGTGATTTAGATCCCAGATGGGAACTGCTGGACAAATGGATGGAAAGGCGTTTTGTAGTCCAGTGAGGAATCTTTTGGTGATTGGGTTTGAAAGGAAAGAATCACCGTCAGGGGTGCGGTGGAAGACTGCTATAGCAGCTGTATGAACGTTGGTAGTATTTAGCACCAGGCCCAACTCCTTAAGGTGCAAGAGGTAGTCCAGTAAGAGGAGAAGAGGGGCAGTCTCAGGGGGTATAATGTGAGTACGTTTAAGCCACTAGGAGAATCTGTTCCATTTGTAGAGGTAAGTTTTCCTGGTGGACTCTCTTCTGTTGTTAATTAATATTTCTTCTACTCTTTCAGAGCAGGCATTCTCGACATCCTGGAACCATGAAGGAGCCAAGCGTGGAGGTGGAGTCTGTGCAATCCGGGGTGGAGAATTGCGCCATGATTCTGGGAAAGAAGACTGTGTTGAGACGGAAAACCATATGGATCTCTCTCTGTCATTCTGCAGAGGTAAGGATACCATGCTGGCCTCGACCATGCTGGTGCGATGAGAATCATGCGAGCTCGATCTGTTCTTATTTTGATGATGACCTTGTGGAGTACGGGAAGGGGCAGAACACAGAGTAGCAGTGCGTCCCATTTGATAGAGAAAGCATCCCCCAGGATGCAGTAAAGGTGGTATTTGTGATTGTTCCTGGTCACGAAAAGTTCTATGTCTGGTTAACCCCACTGGCGAAATACATAATTTATGGCATGCATGTCTATCACCCACTCATGGTGGCTGTAAAACTTGCGACTGAGGGCATCTGCTGTAACATTTAACACCCCAGGGAGGTACATGGCAACGGGGGTAATCTGGTGCGCCAGGCACCAATTCCATAGCTTGAGAGCCCCATACATAGGGACGGGATCGTGCACCGCCTTGCCGATTGATATAATACATGCAAGTGGTGTTGTCCATCATGATGTTGATAGTCTTGCGAGCTATGTCATGTAGGAAATGCTGGCATGCATATCGCACTGCTTTCAGTTAAAAAAGGTTGATATGGAGGATTTGCTCTGCAAAGGACCATTTGCCCTAGGCTCTGAGGGCTCCTAGGTGAGCACCCCATCCCATGAGTGATGCATCGGTTGTAATGGTAAGTGGAGGGGTCGGTTGATAGAATGGAACGCTGGTGAAGACACTGTGTGGATAAGTCCACCAGTGCAGGGAGTTGAGGACTTGTGGCGGAATGGTAACTGACTTGGAGAGCGAGTCTCTGTATGGGGTGTAAAGTGTGGCGAACCAAGACTGAAGGCATTTCATATGGAGCCTCACTAGCCTGACAACGTAGGTTGTGGTGGCCACGTGGCCCAAAATTTTTAGGCATTTGTGAACTGTCATGGTAGGGGTTGTTTGTGCTACCGCTATGAGGTTGCATAGGGTATTGAATCTGTGCATGGGTAAAGTTCCTTTGGCTGCGATGGTATCAATGTGTACGCCTATAAATTCCAGTGCCTGTGTGGGACAGAGTGTGGATTTTTTGTAGTTTATATGGAAACCGAGGCAGAGCAAAAGGTTCGTGGTAGTCTTGGTTGTGTCTTTTGTCTGTTGGAGGGATGTGCCTTTTATGAGACAATCTTCTAAGTATGGAAATATTATGACTCCTGAGGACGCAGGCATGCCACTACAACAGCTAGAGTTTTGGAAAACACTCTGGGAGCTGTTGATAGGCCAAAAGGGAGCACTCGGTATTGGTAGTGATGACAGCCAACTGTGAATCATAGAAAATATCTGTGGACGGGATGGATTGTTATATGGAAATAAGCATCTTGAAAGTTGAGAACTGAAAGCCAGTCTCCTTGATCCAATGCTAGGATCACCATCTTGAATCGTTGGTAAGCGATGTATTTGTTGAGCTTCTGTAAATCTAGAATGGGCCTCCATCCTTTTTCTGTCAGAAAATAAGTTGAGGAAAACCCTCGGCCATGGAACTCTGTTGGTACCAGTTCTATGGCGCCTAAGCGGAAGAGGTAAAGCACCTCTTGCTCGAGGAGGGTCTCGTGAAAGGGGTCCCTGAAGAGGGATGGGGAGGGTGGGTGGGGAGGAGGAAGAGAAATGAAAGGGATGGAGTAACCATGGTGGATGAGCTCTAGGACCCATTCGTCCAATGTTATTTGAGCCCATTATTGAAAGAAAGGGCAGAGGCAGTGATTGAATTGAGAATGGTTGGCTGATGGTGTAACTACAAGGAGTGTGTGTCTTTCTGGCCCCTGACCAAACCTTCAAATTTGCTGTTCGGATGTTGTTGCTGGGATTGAAGCCTACGTCATTGGGGTCTTTGCTTTTGTCAGACATAATATCTTGGTTGCTATCTGTATGACTCCCTGGGTCTTTGGTAATTGTTATATCTGGCTATCTTAAATGGGGGCGTGTTCATCCCCAGAGTCCGGAGGGTGGTTCAAGAGTCCTTCATCGAGTGAAGTACTTCGTCAGTTTTTGCAGCAAAGAGATTGGTCTTATCAAAGAGTAGGTCTTCGACTTTCTGCTGCAAATCCCTAGGCATCCCTGATGCTTGGAGCGACAATATTCTCCACATCACAATCACTGAGACAGTGACCCGTGCAGCTGTGGCTACCACATCCATCTTGGACTGTAGTGCCATGCGAGAAACTGCATGGCCCTCCCGCATAATGTTGAAGAGAATAGGACTCTTATGTTTGGGTAAGTATTGTGTAAGTTCTTAGAGTTTGGAATAATTAGAATAATCATAATCTGTTAACATGATGGTGTAATTCGCTGCTCTGAGAAGCAGAGTGGCCGAGGAACATACTTTGCGGCCCAAAATGTACATTTTTTTGTGGTCCTTGTGTGGCATTGATCTCATGTTTGGCTGTTTGGCTCTGTGTCTAACAGAATCGACTACCAGGGAGTTTGGTGGAGGGTGAGTAACAAGAAAATCCATTCCCTTTGGTGTGATGAAGTATTTTCAAACTGCTCTCTTATTGGTTCGAGTGAGGGATGCCGGGGTCTGCCAGATGATGTCCATAATAGCCTCGTTCATGGGGAGGGCAATTCTGGAGGAGGTAGGAGGCTGCAAGATTCGCAAGAGATGATACTGCTTTTCTTGAATTTCCTGCAAGTCTCACTCTTGAGCCAAAGCTACCCTTTTAAAAAGTTCTTGGAACTTCTTTGAGTTGGCCGTCTGTGGCGGGTGGTGGATATTACCACCTCATCTGGTGAGGATGATGAATTATGGACAGAGGTCCTCTCTTCACCCACCAACAAAGAGTCCTCCATCTCAGTCTGGACCAGGGACTTTGGCATAGTCATCAAAGTAGAGGGTTGAGGAGAACAAGCTGGTTCCCTGGATGTTCTGGAAGGTGCGATGTGATGACTCTCCACATGAAGACGTGACTCCCAGGATTGCCATTTTCCCAGGTAAGAGGGTGGCGGATATGTATAATGATGCATAGATAGCAGACCCAGTATCCCAGGATAGGGCTCTGTGTGCCTGGCTGGAGTGCCGGGAAGAAAAACGGCTGTGTGGCTCGGTGATGGCTTCACTCGGGGAACGAGACACATTCGGCGACCTGCAAGAGTGCACCAATCATGCTACCGATGCTCCTGGGACAGTGCTGAGGTTTTTGTATTGCTCTGTGCCGTGGGAGTAGGTGGTGCTGATTGGTCCGGAGACAGCATATTGGCATGGGGTCTCTTGGGTGCCACGCCGGTGCCGAGCGGCATTTGTGTTGGACAGATGGTACAGCCAGTGCCGTCGGTGCCGCTTGTTTTAGTTTGGGCTCTGAATGTGCGCTCTTATGTGGTGCTGTGCCCGATGTGCTGGGCCTGTCCATGGTGATGACCCTCAAGGCAGTCGATGCTGAAGGTAAGGATCGGGGTGGAGAGACAGTCTCGTTTGTGAGATGGACTTCCCAGAAGAAGTAGAGGGACATAATTTGTCCATACCTTTCGGCTCGGATGGTGATTTTGAGGCAGCTGTTGTGTCCTCTGAAGATGATTAGAGACCTCCTTTCATAGAGGAAAGTGTTTAGTCTGTTAGCGTGGTCACGGCGTGTTATGGCCGTCAATTTGGAGCAGTGAGGGCACTTTTGTGTTTGGTGCAATTCTACAAGGCACTTTATACATGCAGAATGCCTGTCAGAGACAGGCATAGCATCCCAGCACGACTCACACCTCTTGAAGCTGGGAGACCCTGGCATTAGGTGCGACGAAAAGCAGCAGGCTGACAGAAATACAATTTTTTTTTTTTTTGGTATAGGGTTGGGAGGGGGGGGGCTTAAAACGTGGAAATGTGAGGAAACTAAGGGGAATTAACCTTTTGTTTTCCTCTGTAGAATAGCGAGAAGGAAAGAAGCTCCATCTGCTGCCAAGGACAGTAGAGAAGGAACTGAGGGAGCTGCACCGCACGCACACCTAATGGACACCAATGGCACGAGGGGACGCCATGGCACGTGTGCGGCAGACACTGCTAGAAAAACTCCAGTTGCCAGCATGAGGACGGAGCACCCACAGGGACACTACACGAAGAACAAAAAATATTTTTAATAAGGTCTTCAACCTAGAAAAAAAGGTGTGACATGATCTAAGAGCTGAAATGTAAGGGTAGACAAATTTAGACTGGAAATAAAGTGTATGTTTTTAACAGTGAGAGAAACTAACCAGAGAAACAATTTACCAAAGGTTATGGTGGATTCTCCATCACTGATAATTTTTAAATTGAGATTGGATTTTTCCCTAATGATCTGTTCTAGGAATTATTTTGGAGAAGTTCTATGGCTTGTGTTACACAGGAAATTAGACTAGATCATTACAATGGTCCCTTTTGGCCTCAGAATCTATTAAGCTATTAAAACCTTGATTGTTTTGTATTTAAAAAAGAGCATTGAGTATTTGACTTAAAAGGAGATGCATGGACTTTGAAAGCATGTACATAAAACCACAGAAGGTCAAATTTTGGCCTTACCAACCACAACTGTGTTCCTTTCAAAAAGACGAAAAAATCTAGAGATTTCTATTTTAAACAACACTGAGTTTTATCCTCCTAATAATCTTCAGATTCTATAGATTTTTATTAATATCCTGCGAAATAACAGCTCATCCAGACTCCACCTGTATCAAAACATCTGATCACTTCCTGTTTGTGTTTTCACAAATGTTCAAAGGGTTGAATTATATCTTTCTTTTTTGTTGTATAAAATTCAAAATGTCTTCTCATTTGGCTTCAAAAAGCAATTGTACCATGAACTGAGAATACAAGATTCAGTTCTAATTCCCATGAATGTTTAGTTGTTAGCTGAACACAGGAAACAGGAGAAGTTTACAATGCAGAGTGCATTAACAGAATGCCTTATCACCATGTTATTGAAGGATGATTTAATAAGCAATTTTTCCTCATTCCAATGTGCAGCATATTGTGAGAAAAAGAAAAATAATTTCATCTCACAATCATTAATTACAATTCTGTCCATAGTATCAACCCACATCGACAGAAGCACAAATATTTTTTCAAAACAGTATGTAGAATACAAATTTAAAATATAAAATGTTCTTTGCGTTTTAGGTTGCATAACCTCAAACCTTTCAGATATACAATAGCATTACAACTTTTTAATAATAAACACATCTGCATATCTACTTAATAGTTTTGCCTTCTTTGCTTCAGTCTGAATAAGCTTTAGCATATGTAAGATAAAGTAATAGACATATTACAACACTTTTTATTCACCTTGTGATTTATGCTCTTTAAGTTTCAAGCCCAACATTACATAACATTGTAAAGAAGCAGATCTCATTATACATCTCATCTAACTAACTTTTTAAAACCTTAGAGGTAAATTCCCTTCTCCCTCAAGATTCTAAAAATACACTGAAATAAGCTGTTCAGGAAATACTACTTGTAAATAACTTCTGTAAAGATTTTCATAATTCTTTCCTCAAATACAACTAGATATTTTGACAAGTATGCTAAAGATACATTCAGTACTTGCCACCTGGTCCTGAATAACATTCAAAATCAACTAACTGAAAATACAAAGGGCTATAAAACTTAACACTCACAAACACGAATCATGAAGGTTGCTAAGACAAAACATCTGTTTAATATATAGGAATATAATCTAGTGTGTGTATTATTTGAAGAAAAATTCAGGACATAAAACCACAAACTACAACTACAGAACGTAAATATACATATCCAAATTATTCCAAACTTATCATATAAGCAACTACAAATACACTATCCCCAGCAGCCCAGAGGCATGCCTGCTCAACAGGGATCCAATAAGAAGTTGGGCTACTTCATGACTTCTCTTATACAAAACACAAAATAAAGTAGTAGGAGAACCCCAAATCTCTTATGGCCAATATCCAGGCTTGAAAAGTATGAAAGTAACCATATTTGTCACATGAATACATACATCTATAATGGAACACATAGTATCTGTTGTCCATTTCTGTAATTCTATATTTCTCAGGACAATGGATGGAAGCACATCATCTTCTAAAGCAAATTATTCTCTTCATCAAGAAATGGGTGAAGCAAACCAAGCAACATTTCATCATGAGAATTTCATCTTTCTTCTTCTTCTGATACAATTAAGCACTAATAAAGTTCTTCCAAACAATCCCCAGTTTGATTGGAAACAGGTCAATCACTAAGCACAAAAGGAATCTACTTTAATAATCTCTTGATTATCTTGATACAGCCTGAAATGTTTAATAAAACTCTCAATTCTTCAAATGAGGTGAGATTAATTTTCCTGGGATTTATTTGTCAGCCTTGTGTTAGTATTCAATATGAACAGAAAATGGTCAGACAAGGTCAAATCCAACATGTAAAAAGAACCCACACTGGTAGGCGTAAACACTGATCTTTTAAGATCTTTTTGCTACATTTACAATAAAAAAATTACTGCCTACTTCCTCTTAGCATTGTCTTCAACAGGATTTTGCATTAGTGTAATACACATTAGGAAAGACATACTGATGAAAGTCAGAGTTCTGCAAGGACTAAAAGAGAGCTGAATCTTTCAGGGTAGGCTGTGAAGAGCCATGTTGCCTTATCTTCTTGCTACATATTTTAGAAATGTGTGTCTGTCTTTGAGTCCATTTGTTCAAGAATTCCTCCTAAATGGTAAGAACTAGAATCACCAAATTTGGTATGCAGCTTCTTTTATCATAACTTGAAGCACGGTAAGGATTTGGTTGTTCCGGGACAATGGGATATGCCTGGAATACAACTGTTTCTCATAAAACAGAAAGAGAGGAGTATGGAAGGACGGACAGTTATACTGCAGAATGACCACAGGGGGGACAGGAAGGGAACCAGAGATGGGGTTCTTGGACAGCTATAACCTCACTAGGCCAGTGGGTAGCACGGGGAGAGAAAGGGACAGCTATCTACTATGTATTTCAGAGAGTTTGTCAGTTTCTGTGTCTTTCTGTCCCCCAGCTGGGGTATATGCTTCCCTCCCTTGGCTGTTGAAAGGCACTTCTCACCTGGCACCAAGTTGCTGCAGTGAAAGAGGATTGAGGTTGTCCTCTCTCTCCGGGGAAGCCTGCATAGTTGAACCCTTCATACGCAGCCCCACCCAAGAGCAACAATTTAAATGAAGAAAAACAAAGCTATTTCAGTGAAGAACCTGAGGGACGCCGGGTAAATTTAGTTGGTTATATATGGTGACGAGCCCTGTAACCTTGAAACTGGTTAACAGATTATGTGGTACAAAGCCCTGCAACCCCCACACTGGAAACAATTACATGCCTGGTATAAAGTATCAGAGGGGTAGCCGTGTGAGTCTGAATCTGCAAAAGCGATGACGAGTCCTGTGGCACTTTACAGATTAACAGATTTATTGGAGCATACGCTTTCACAGGCAAACATCTGATGAAGTCTATAAGGTGCCACAGGACTCCTCGTCGCTTATGCCTGGTATAGGAGAGCATGGGCGATGAGCAGGTAGCACTCCTTCCCTCTGTTAAAATTTCATGAAAGGTGCAGCCTCCTGTTTAATTCTATACATCTGTTCACATTTTGTCGCTGCGTCTACATCAAAAAACTATAGGCAAGAATGCTCAGTGTAAGTATAAGTATGAGACGGACTGACTTTTTATTAGCATTCCATTATCTAGCACAAACAAACATGGTAAAGGAAAGTGAGGAAATGGGTCTGGCCCATAAAAGCTCATCACCTAATAAACCATCTTGTTAATCTTTAAAGTGCTGCACAGTCCTGTCTTTTGTTTCAGCAAGACCAGACTAACACGGCTACATCTCTATTACTATGATAAAGGAGTATTACATGTAATTTATGGTCTTTTATTTGAGGGGGTGGGGTCATTTTTTCCATTAACTTTCAGTAGAATTCCTCCACGTTATATCTTCCAAGCAATTAAGCTTAAACCAAGTCTTTAATTCTGAAAATGTTGGGAACATTTGTACTATTTTAGCGTTTTTATTTATAATTGTTTTTCTTTTTTAAAAAACATGAAAGAGTGATAAATTTAGTGGAAAAAAAAAGCACACAAATGGTTTTTCTAAATACTGTGTTTCTGTCTGTCCTCCAGCTTTGTTTCCTATAGAATCCCAACTTATGACAGACCTTACTACAGACCAACCTTCCACTTACGGTAATTAAGGGGTCTTAAAAATAAAATAAAAGATTATTTTAATTATAAAAGTATAAATCTATTTTTAAAATTCTGAAACAGGAAAATCGAAAAATGCAGAAGAAAGGATAGATGATATTATAAATAGTTAAATAAGTTATTCAGGCCGTTTAAACTGCAGATAATCAGATTTAGTATAAATGAATATAATTATGCACATTCATTCTGATACTCCTTAACATAGATTTTTATCTCAGTGTTTAAAATGTCTTTTAAAGTTTTAATAGGAAATCTTTGGAATCAGCTCATCATACCAAAACACAGCTGAATAATAGCATATTTCTTGCAATTCTCAGAAAACACATTTTTCAAATATATAATGCTCAATCTTAAATATAAATCTACTATATATTTGAAACAGCCTGTCTGAGTCTGTTCAAGTGCTCCTCCTAAATTGAAAAACTTAAAACACAACAAATAGTCTTGCAGCACCCTAAAGACTAACAAAACGCGTAGATGGTATCAAGAGCTTTTGTGGGCACAACCCACTTCTTCAGATGAATAGTTATTAATTTCGAAACTGAACCTTTAATAAGTGGCCCCCAACCGAAAAAGGTTCTCCACCCCTGTCCTAAATTATAAGAGACAGGACCACCAAATTTGCTACATGGTTTCCTCTTACCTCTTATCATACCATAAAGCAGTGGTCTCCAATCTTTTTAACCACAAGATCACTTTTTCAATTTAAGTGGAATGAAAGATCTACCTCAAACCCAAATACCCTTGCCCCACTTCCCTCCCACCCCTTCTCTGAGGCCTCGCCCCTGTTCCACCCACTCTCGGAGACCTCACCTGGCTCACTCCATTCCCCTTCCTCCCCCATCCTCACTTACTTTCACCAGGCTGGGGAAGGGGGTTGGGGTGCAGGCTCTGCTCTTGGGCTAAGGCAGGGGTTCTCAAACTTTGTGATACTGCAACCCCCAAAAATGCTAATTGAATTTGTGTGACACCCCCCCCCCCGCCCCTCACCAAAGTTGTTAAGCACAAAAAACAACAACAAAAAGTGTCCGGTTTGGGACTGCACCCACCCCTCCCCCTGAGCCAGGCCCCCCAGCGCCCCCACCCCACCCCCTGAGTCAGGCCCCCTAGCACCCCCATCCCAGTGCACTCCCCCCTGCATCAGACCCAGGGCCCCCCAAGTGCCCCCCCATCCCAGTGCACTCCTCCCCCCTGTGTCAGACCCAGGCCCCCCAGCGCCCCCCCATCCCAGTGCGCTCCCCCCTGCGTCAGACCCAGGCCCCCCTATCACCCCCCCATCCCGGTGCACTCTCCCCCCACCCCTCCAGGCAGGCATCCTCAGTGTCTGGAGCCCCACTCCAATCAAATCCTGCCCCCCCGCAGAGCCAGGCACGGAAGAAGAATCTTACTTTTAAAGTGTCTGCTTCTGCCACAGGCCCCGCTCAGCTGGCAGCTTGCAGGGGAAGCATCACATGGCCAGCTGCGGGTCTCTGCTGGTCAGGTGGGCCAGAGCAGTGCATGCTCTGCTCCCACCCAGCCCGGCACCCCCCAGAGTGGCGCCCAGCAACTACCCCCTCCCGCCCCCTCTCCCCCCCCCAATAGATTCTGCAGCGCTCCTCATACCCCGGCCAGACGCAGCAGGGGAAAATTGACCGGACGGAGCCCAGACTGTCCGGAGATGCCGGGGAGACACAAATGCAAAAAAAACCAGATCCAGCTGCGACCCCCCTGTAAGTTGGTCGCGACCCCCCCCAGCCCAGTTTGAGAAACGCTGGGCCAAGGGGTTTGGAGTGTGGGAGGGGTTCTAGGCTTAGCCAGGGTGGGGGATTGGGGTCCAGGAGGGGGTTCAGGGTGCAAGCTCTGGGAAGGAGTTTGGATGCAGTAGGACTCACGTCTGGGGCAGGAGGTTGGGTGCAAGAAGGAGTTCAGGACTGGGACAGGGATTCAAGAAGCAGGCTCTGGCTGGGCACTGTTTAACTGAGATGGCTTCAGGGTGGTGGAGCAGTGGAGTTAAGGCAGGCTTACTCCTGCCCTGGTCCTGCACCACTCCTGAAAGCAGCTGGCACATACAGCAATGGCTCCTTGGCGCCATGTGCTGCCCCTCATCTACAGGCACTGAGCCCACAGCTTCTACTGCACAGTTCCCTGTTATTCATCAATGGGAGCTGCAGGAGTGGTGTCTGCAGGCCAGGATAGCTTATGAAGACCCCCTGCTCTACCTCTCTCAGGAGCTGCAGGGACATGCCAGCCACTTTCCAGAGCAGCAATTACCACAGGGATAATGACTCCAGCCACGACAGGTTAGGCATTTCAGAACTCACTATTTAAAAGAATTAAAATGTAAGCACAAGAGAGAAATGAAAATTATGAAATGCACAGACCAGTCAAAACCCAAAAATAACCCACTTTGCAAGCCGTACAAGAAGTAACAACAACCCCCCACATGTGTGTTGAGTCGGGAGATGAGAGTGAAGGACAGTTTGTGTTTGTAAGAATGACAAGAGACACACACACAATGTGTGCGAGTGACAGAGATTTGCATTGCCAAGCTCCCTCCATCCCCTTCTCTCTGTGTGGAGATACGGTACAGGAATGGGGGGAGGAAGGACATCCTGAAATCAGCGCCTCCCCTTTTCTCCCTCCCACAACCTGCAGAGCAAGAAGGAGTCTCCCAGGGGGGCAGCTCCAAGGCAGAGGACAAGGAGCAGCATGACAGTGGGTATAGGGGCAACTGAAGTGCCAGCGTTTGATAGCTTCCTGGCCAAATCAGTCAGAATCATCTGTCAGAGGCTCCAAGATCTACCAGTAGATCCCGATCTTCTGGTTGATGACCACTGCCTTAAAGCAGATTAGGCTTTTGTTGTGTGTGGGAGGGGGAAGGGGAACTGATGCTTCCCTCTACCGATTCATAAAGGGATGCATAAAACCATACAGAAAAGGGACAAAATCATGATGCAGGTGAAAGGAGCAGGCTGGTAGGGGCCACACACCCCTCCCCAGTCCTGGACTGCCTCAGCCCCGAGCCTCCCACTCCCCAGGCACCCTTTAGGGAGAGCAGGGCAGGCTGCAGCTCTCCTCTCTATTCATATGGGATATTCAGGGGAAAGGGCACAGTTTGCTCCATTCCTCAGTCCGGCAGGAGTGTAGCAGGCAGACGAATCTGGACCTATCCTAGCCTGGGGATATGCACCCCTCCCCAGCTGTGCCCACTGCAGCAGCCATGGAGAGGTGCTTCTCACCTGGCCTTAGGCTGGTGCAGTGAGAGGGGACTGGGGTTATCCTCTCTCCCTTGGGAAACCTGTATACTGAATCCTCTTATCCCCAGTCCCACCCCAGAGCAATGAATTCAATTAAGAAAAACAAAAGTTACTTGAATAAAGAAGACCTGGGAAACACTGGGTAAATCTACTAGTACAGTATTTTTTCAATTAACAAAACAATCCTTTTAACACAAAAAGGAGTTTAATTTTTGCTTAAGTTTTCAGACTCTTATCCTGCAATATCTTACTTTAATGTTTAAACTTATTCATGCAATTAGCCCTCGTTAACTTCTGTGGGAATCTTATGTGAGTAGCAATTGCTCAGATGAGTAAGACTTTTCAGGTTTGGTCCCGCAGTTTAACAATCCTATAGTAAATAACACAATAGCTTCAAAGCTGTATATTAATCTTTGCTTTTGAAATGAAAAAATGTATTTTACCTGAGTCTCCACCCCTTGCTCAAGTAAGCGCTTAGCCTGATTTTCCACTTCAAGTCGAGCCCTTGCAATAAAAAGTAGGTCATTTTCAATTACTTCTATTCCAGAGAGGTCAATTCCTTGTGAAAGATAATCTATAAAAACAACAGAATTTAGATACAATTTAAAAAATTCTGACAGGTATGATAATGAAACATTTAAAAAACACAGTTATTTCTGGCATTTTCACATGATATTTGATGTGACATATATTCAAATAATTTATCGCATTAAACTGAAAATCAAAGGAAAATTATTCAAGTGAGCATTATTACAGTAAATTCATTGCACTCATTTCATAGCTTTTCTGTAAACCAAGACATTTCCAAATACGTGGGTGTTTTAATTAAAATGCAAAAATCATTATTTAGTTTGGAGCCTGTATGTCAAAGATGACAGAAAAATCTATTTTTAAATGCAAAAAGAAGGATGGTCAAATCTCTTTTCAATATTACAAGAATGTTTACATTTGACAAATAATATGATGAATGTTACTAAAACCATTTTTATATACACTTTTTCCTTCTTTCAAACCCCATTTGAAAAAAGAAATCCTAACCCAAATAAGGTATTTCCACATTTCTATTTTTTTTTAATAGCTAACTTATCCAGAGGTCTGATCTTGATCCTCTGAGCAGATACAGGGCATGAATTTTTATTTGTCTGTTCTAGTTCCCTTTGAACACTTTCAAAAAAAGAATCCCAGGAAGGCAACAAAAGCAAACATTGCATCATCAGGTCCTAATTTTACATTTTCCTTCCAGATTAGAACATTATGAAATTTCCATTTGGAGTGTGAAAACTGTTTCCTCCTGTTTGATAGTACTGAAGCAGGCGATAACTGAACACCGCCATTTGCTCTGTGGCACGGATGGATACTACATATGATACGGCAATCCAGTTTTAACAATTTTACATCTAAATTACAGGGAAAAAAATCAAGTTTACAATGTGCCATGAGGATAATACCCTAACAGATGATTTCTAGTACTTACAATACGTATCACAGATAACAGAGATTATTTTTACAAGTATTTGAAGTAATTCCATTTTTGTCTGTATATCCACAAAACTCTCATTGTGTGGATTTCCTATCCCCATAAATTGATTCACTGTCATCTTCCTCCCACAAAATGCATGCTTTCTTCCCTCCAAAACATTATGCTATGCCTCCCTCAACTTATTTGTAGCCTTCTTTCATACACCCCCCTGATGAGACCCCGCACCCCCAGCCTCCTCCTGCACCCCCCCAGCAGACACCTACCCCCAGCCCGCTCCTGCACCCTCCCCCTTAGACAGATATCTTACCTCCAGCCTGCTCCAACACCCTCTCCCCAGCTAGAAAACCTACCCCCAAGCCTGCTCCTGCACCCTCCCTCCTAGCCACACATTGCACCTTCCCTTGCTCTTGCCCCTTCCCCCTGGCCAGACAAACTACTTGCAGCCTGCTCCTGCTCCCCACCTCCCACCCAGCCCTTGCACCCTCCCTCCTGCTCCCCACCTCTGGCCCAGACCTGGCACCCCATTCCTCTTGCTGGCAGCCCTGTCCCACACACTGAACCCCCCATTGTTCCAACCCCGGGGGGGGGGGTCTACAATATTCAGTAACCCTGGAACCCCAGAAGAGTAAATCTGGGGTTGGTCCTGCTTTGGGCAGGGGTTGGACTCAGTGACTTCCTAAGGTCTATTCCAACCCTATGATTCTATGGGAAGCCCTGAACCTCAGTCCTGCCTGTCCCTCCCTGGTGGACCTGGAGCACCAGAGGGGCGAAGTATCTCAATTGGGAGCCACATCAATCAGGGTTGGGGGTTCTGGAGGGGTGGGGTTTTTTTGCTTCTCACTTTTGTGGTCCCCAACTGATTTTTCTGTGGGTCAGTGAGCCCTGACCCAAAAAAAAGTTCCCCACCCCTTCAATAAAAGAAAGAAAACATGGGACCCTTTTGTGTTGGACATAAAGTAAAAAAATTAAGTCTGATAAACTAACATGAGAAGGTTCAAGCACTTAGCCGTTTAATAATTGAAATTAAATTTTCCTTTCTTACTGGTTAAATATGCAGCACTAGCAAAATGACTTAAGTGTAATTATGTAATTAACAGTGAGTTTCCATTAGCAACTGGTGGTCCACAAAAAGGTTTGCATTGAGCCAGGTGGGCCACGAGCCAAAAAGTTTGAGAACCACTATGGTAGGGGGATGGGAGAGTGATTTGTTGCAAGGGGAATGGGAGGGTAGGGCTATTGGCAGCACAGAAGGGCCAGGGAAACGGCATCCCCCACCTGAGAGGAGTGACCTGGGCCAAGCCCTGCTGGTTGGAAGCTCTGCCTGCACTCACCCGGTGCTGGCCTTGCCAAGCAGGTATAGTAGCAGCAGGCAGAGGTGGTCAAGGGAACGGGGGGGCCATGGCGGCTACACTGCCCGCCATGATCCCAGAGGGTAATTTCTATAAAACCTTTATTACTGTATACATTTTTAGTATGTTATAACAAAAATCATTTTGCCAATCACTGTTCCCACTCAAATTTTTTCATTATCCTCTCTTATGCACACTCATTGCCTGATTATTTTGAACTCCTTTATATTTAATAAAATTGCGGTCCACATTTACAAAAAAAGCGCACGCACGCACACGCGCACACACACACACACACACACACACACACACACAGAGAAATCCCTGCGTACGGGCCTGCATACAGAAAACATGTATTTGGCAGATGTCAATGACACTGGTTCTGAGCATATCCCTAAGAAAGCCCGCCTCTTGCCACAGACAAAATACATTTTTCAGTCCTAAATAAATAATACTGCCATTTCCTTAATCTACAGATGAGAACTCACAAATCTGTCTTCAAATTAGGTTTCCTCATGCCAGCATAGTACATAGCATTGCCAGTACAGCAGCAAATTGAATTAAAAATCTGGTAGATTGTACTGAATTGGATACAATTACAAAAAAAGTCTTGCAAATCCACAAACAGAAAGAGTAAGGAGAGTACAAACTGAATATGTTTATACAGTAAGATTTCTAAACTTCGTATTGCTGAATGCTAGCAAAACAAACAAACAAAGATACAAAAGATGATTTTTTTTCTATGTGAACTCTGTGGCAATAGTTAGGTTCTCATATTGGCTTTACCTGAACATGATGCAATTTTAAGCATGTTCACTGGAAATACCAAGCACACAATGTAGGTAGCTAATCTGATACAAAGGGCAGTGATAAGACTTGTATTTCTATTATCTAAACAATAAGGAAACAATAGAATGAAACTAAAGTCATTTTAGCCTACAATAACTGAGTATGTTGGCATGTTGTATACTAGTTGGAAAGCAGGCTGGTATTTGGTAGCTTATGTACACACAAAAAGGCAAATTATATGGTTCTGAGCAAAAGCAAAGAAAATAGTTAAGGTGAGTTTTATTTTAAAAAGGTATAACTGGAGTCTAATACACCATCACCTACCTATAATTTTTCATTGTAATTCACTTAACTTTCTCATTTCTTAAATTGTTATTAGACACACAAGTTGGGTGAAGTAATATCTTTTACTGGGTCTGTGACACTCTGCACTCCATATTTACTATATCGGTATAATTATGATGTGATTATGACAATTACGATGCATCTTGGACAAAATGTGTCATGTAAGGTGTCAATGGAAAACTTATGGTTTGCAGGATATGATTATCTTATCTCTATGAATGCATCATATTTGTATCTGGAGTTATTAATACTGACTGTGTTTGTATTTCAAATGTGCTTGCATCTGATTAATACCTACAAAGCTTTACATAAAGTCTGCCACTATTCAAATTGAATGGCACATCAACAAAGATAATAGGCCATGGGGAAGGCTTCTCTTCACCTGATGAACTGTCTTAGGGTATTTAACTCAGACTATGGATGACGACTCACCAGAGCATTCAAGGACTTGTGTCTAGATCACATGATACTGAACCATTTTCGTACCTATATTTCTCCACAAACTGGACTGGGAACTTGGCTTGGAACAAAGAGGTTCCTGCCATATGAAATAAGCTATAAAGGGGGGAAGTGACATTACCAAGGGGCCTCACTCCTTCCAGAAGAGAACACCTGGAAATACCTGAGAAACAAAGACTGCACTGGGGAGAAGCACTGGTGCCAGGCAGCAAAGAAGGAAACCTTCCTGTGTATGAAACCTTGACTATTTATACTATCCAACAGGATGAGACACTGCTTAATTCAAATCCTATCTAATATATTAGGCTTAGATTACATTTTTATTTGCTAGGTAATCGACTTCGATCTGTTTGCTATCGCTTATAATCACTTAAAATTGATCTTTCTGAAGTTAATAAATCTATTTTATATTTTTACCTAAAACAGTATAGTTTGAGTGAAATGCTTAGGGAAAAATCTCAGTTCAGGAAGAAGAATTGGTGCATATCCACTTTCCTGTGTGGAAGTGGTGGACTAGATAACTCACATACAGCTCAGGCTTTTGACCAGGGTAGGACAGTACAGCTCTGGGGTCGTAGGCTGAGGAGCTGGGGAGTATTTTGGCTGGAGTCTCTCTATTGTTGGTTTATGCAGTGGCTGGCAGAGCATTCATGAAAACAGGTGGGTATGGCCTGTGACGGGCTGGGCCCATCCCCCCTCGCAAGCCCAGACACGCTGGAGGCTCCCAGCCCAGAGACAGACCAGCGCAGCCCCTCCCCCCTCCCCCAGCAGTGTTGCGCATGCGCCCTGAGCCGCACGCCGCATTCAAAAGCAGCGCCGGCTCAGCTGATTGGGGCGGAAGCCGCCGGGGACGCCAGGGCCAGTGTGGAGACAGCCGGGGAGGTGGAAGCCGCCAGGGGCGCCGGGGCCGGCGCGGAGACAGCCGGGGAGGCAGAAGCTGCCGGGGACGGTGCGGAGACAGCCGGGGAGGTGGAAGCCGCCGGGGACACCGGGGCCAGCGCGGAGACAGCCGGGGACGCTGGGACTGGCGACAAAGCAGCCGGAGAGCCGGAGCCGGGGCACGAACCGCCCGCACGGCCGAGACCAGGACCCAGGCTCCAGAACAGGAACAGCCACTGCGAATGCCGGAGCTGGCGCTTCCAACACCTGTGGGAAACACCCAGCGGAGGAGCATCTAAACCCCATAGGAAGCACTTTGGATGGAGGCGCCGAAACGGTAAGGTCTGCGCGGCCTCACCCTAGGGTCCTGGGGCTGGAACTCGGGAGCAGGGGAGGGCCCAAGTTCCCCTACCTAACCTAGACTAACTGCTGTTAAGGTTGTGGAGACTGAACGTCGAGAGGGGCTTTTATCCTACTGAACTCTTGCGAGTGGCAGGAGGAGGGGGGGGCACCCCAACGTGGGTGCAGACTATATCACCTCGGCCTATAGCCGTGGTAAGGGGGCAGTCGGCTCGAGGGGGAGTAGGCTACCGTGCTTTCGGCCCGGCCCCAGTATATGGGCAAGCCTATCCCCTGGAATTTATGAGCCCAGAGTAAACCTAGGATCAGGACCTCTGTGCCGTTAACGTGGGTGCCACGATCCCACATGCCCCACAGGCAGGGTTGGGTGCATGACATAGCCCATCTGTGAATGTTTGTAGGAGGGTAAGCTTGGAGAGTTTTGCAACTTGTAACAAAGTCACAAAGTGAGAGGGAATTCAGACTGGTAAAACAGAGGGCTCAGCAGTAACCTAGTTCCAGGTTGCACCATAAAGAGCCCATCATAGGCCCAATTTTTGCTGGTGACAACAGCAAGCAGAGACAACAGAAATTGGTCTAAAAATATTCAACATATCTGCTGCTCCACTTGAATTATTATTTTATTTCATTATTTAAAATTCTTAAGTTATTTCATATGTATGGCATATATACAGGGATAATTTCATACAAAACAAAAAAAACCTTACACCCATGCATATTATGCAAGTCTCAGTTTAAAAAAAGATGAGATTCATTTTGACAGCAACTAAACTTTGTAAGTGAAAACCTGGTCATTTTGATGTCAATGAGAGTTTTGCCATTAATTTCAATGGGAACAGGATTTACTACATACATTGTTATATGTGTTATACTTTAGTCACTTGAACCCACGATCTGTTGTAAGTATGTCTCACACTTATAAACTGCATCTTAACTAATTTTGTTATATTAAAATGTATATTAAACATCAAACACACAAAGCAGAGATATAATATGATACTGAGTCCAGATTAAAGTGCATAAACACGTTTTATTTATGAGCATCTTATTTTGGCTTTAAAGCAAGACTGGAATTCAACAGCAAGTTAATGATTTATAATTAAAATCAAATGCTTTTTAGCACTGAAATTTTCCCATCTACTCACATATTTTATCAGTAAAAGCAGTTAATGTTTTAAGCAGCAGCATGGTTTGTGGCCTGGGATTGGGGGCAGAAAATTGATTTTAATTCCCACTCTCCCACTGACTCACTATGTGGTCTTTAACCTTTTAATCTTTTGATTTCTAAATTTTATCTTCTACAAAATGGGGATATCTTACTTATCTTACTTACAGCAATGTTGGGAGAGTTTGCTTGTTAGTGCACTGCTTCTCAAACATTTCATTTTGTGGAATACCTCTATAAATTAGAGATGGAAAGAATCAAGGAAGGGTGATTTAGTCCTTCTTCCTCCCAATGCAGAATTATTTTGAATTGTACGTTTACTGATGCTTTGTCCAGTACAAAACAGTTGTTTACATCACTTCCCTTATTACAATACTCAACAGTCTAACAGGATGCCATGGTTGGGACATTGCCCTCCTCTCTACATTCAGAGCTCTTATACTCTTAAAATGTTACTCAATTTTTCATAATTACAATCATTGTAATATGCTAACTAACTAATTTGCCTCCTTGGTGCTCATATCTGTAGCAGAGTGGTCACCCCACTCCAGGTGAAATAACTTTTAAGCTCAGCCTTGGGAAGAGGCTGGAACCATGGAGCAAACGGCTGAGGCAGATTGCAGCCAATTAGGGTCCAGCTGGGGCAGTATAAGTAGGGGCTGCTAAGCTCAGACATACACTCTTGCTCCAGCTGCTGAGCAGGAAAGGACTTGGCTGTCTGGTAAATTACATAGGGTACCTGAGACACAGCAGGGCTGGGGAAAGGCAGGCAGGCAGGCAGGCAGGCAGAGCTGGGCAGCTCTAGCCTGACCCAACTCAGGCTGCAGGTTTGGTACAAGGATCTGGGGGGTACTAGGGCTGCAGAAAGGCAGCCAGGGCAGGAAAAGGCAACAGGTCAACCCCCTTGCTAACGAGGAGTGATCATTTCAGACTGCAGTTTGCCTCTGAGACAGGAGTTAGATCATGACTGGCAGTGGATCAGCGAGGCAAGGTGAGTGTTGGGGATTGGGATTTCCTGGCAGGGGAGGACCCCAGAGTACAGGGTACAATAATCAGATTTATGGAATCAATAGACAAAACTTTTAATCTTCCCTAATAAACCAGTCTCTCCAGTCCCCTATTATAAACTCTTAACTATAAGAATCTATCTGGCAATAACATGTTCAAAACTGGACATTTCAGGAGTGACATCATAGCATGTTAAAAGGGATTATTATATCCCTGCACTGAGACACAAAACTGAATATGTGACCCTGTCATAACAAACTTAAAACAAGGCTCGTGTAGCACCACATAATAAAGCAGAGAGAAAACCTACCCCCTCAACACTGAATGTCTAATAGGACTCAGTTTAACAAGGCCAGGCTGACAAGTACTTTTATATGTGGGTGAGTTTAAGAACTGAACAGAGAGAGGGGACAGAGGACAGCAGAAAAGAACTCCTCAAGTATTCTGCTGATGAAGTACTGTACACATGGGGGTTTACAACACTGATTTTGCTGGATGCAACGTGTCACTTTCCCGCAGGATTACTACCTACCAATTTTTTTTTCCTGTGAATATGCTGGCAAACATAGGTTAGCCTTGCTCCTACATCCACTGAAGTCAATGTGAGCTCTGCCACTGACTTCAATGAAGCAAATGATACTTTTAAGGTTGAGGTATCTGAGAAACTTCAGCATCTGCCCCCTGAAACTGACACCAAATTAACACATAACTTCTGATAAAATGGGATAAAGAAGGCATGGTTATAGCTGGGATCCCTCATGTCCCACCATCACAGATTTTTCTTATGGATTCCTTTCAACCTACCACAGAACAGTGCTCTAGAAGCCAAGTTTTTGTTAAACTACATTAAATTAAAATGTGTCTGATCTAAGCTTGCCAGAGGAAACCCTGCAAAAAAGGGCTAAAGGGGAGAAAGCCTCTCCTATTGTCGATTGCCCTTCCCAGTGAACCAACCATGGGGCTGATCACCCAACTGCCTGAATCTTCTGGCTTTAACATATGACTCTAAATATAAGTGGGAGGCAGGACCCAGCAGAAAGCATGCCTCTGCAGCAGCTCTGGCCCCACTTGCTGACACCATATTCCACCTGGGCTTCACTTCTAGACCCTTCCCTGGAGAGACAGCTAGTAAGGAATAAAAATACTGCTTTCTCTCAGAGTTCCACTGGGATGCTGGTTCTCCCACTCTGCCTCTGGTCCATAGCCCAGTTTCCTCTGTTCACCAGGCCAGCGAGTGCCCTGTCCACTCTGCAACTGCTGCCCCATGCAGATCTTGATCTTGTATTCTTCGCCCTCAAACTTTCAAAATGCAAACTGAGCACAAATAAGACTCAATAATGTCTTCCTAAGTCTACAGCCAGCCCAAACAGTAGCTCTGAGAGGTATACTCTGTCCCAGTCATCTTAGTCAAGTGTGAATTCTGAAACCTAATGATGGTAATGTAAATCATCAACTTAGGTAACTATTTCAAAGGTGTTCATTATAGAAAAAATATAGCCAGATAGCATGCTTACCCATAACTCTAAAATACTCCCATGTCTCCCCAGGTGGCAGAAGTGACAGGCATCCTCTGCCCCACTGCCAACACCTCCAGCTTTCTCCCTGACAACTTCTACAATGAAACTATGTACCATGGCCAGTAAAAAGATACATTCCACGTCAAAAACAGAAAGCATAGAGGCAATGTATTTCCATGGGACTTCAAGGCAGAAAGGCCAAAATGTGTGCATGATTCAGAGTAAGATAAGATGGTGGGACTATTTTCAGATTAATGCTAGGACTTCTACTAGTTGAGAAAGTTACATAATCTCGAGAATTTAAAAGAAAAGAAGTCTCAATGGATAGTGTGTCCATACAAGAAATGTCTGTAGGTGTTTTTCTGCTAGTACTAAACCCAATGGAAACTGTGATATAGGCAGTAAATGTGCCCTTTTACCACTTTGTCATCGAAGCAGACAACATGGTAACAGACATGTCGACATGTCTACAGTAAACCTCTACTGCTGGTGTTGTGAGTGGAACTGAACTGGTGAAAAAAAACACTTACCAACTTTCATAGCATATGCAAAGCCAGATAGTAACACAACCACAGAGCATTTAGCATAAAGAGGGGCTTTTTTCCCCCTAAAAGGTAACAATGGTGTATATACATTCCAGCCTGGCAATTTTAGCTAATAGGGAAAAAAAACATTTGTCCATATTGGTATACATGAAATTAATGTGGGAGGGGTGGGGGCAAGAGGTTTGTAGTATGGGAGGGGGCTTAGACCTGGGGCAGAGGGTTGGGGTGCAAGGCTGTGAGGGCTTTGGCTGGGGGCGTGAGCTGTGTGGTAGGACTGGATTTGGGAGAGGTATGGGGTAAAGGAGGGTGCTCCAGGACTACTAAGAGGAGAGAGGACTCCTCACAGCTTGCTCTTTACTTGCAGGGCCAGAAGGGGGATGTGGCTGAGCATGGATGGGGGATGGAGCCAGGCCGCCAGGGCCAAATGGGGGGATGCTGCCAGATGGGGGCTGTGCCACCTCAGCTGGGGTGCGCCACCAGGGCCAAATGGGGGCTGGGGCCAGGCTGCCGCAGCTAGATATGAGCTGGGGCTGGGTGAACTGTGGCAGGATCAGGGCTGAGCTCCTTATAGCAATGGTACGTTGGCGGGCAGGCTAGTTTGGGGCCAAGCAAGAGCAGCCCTCCCCGGGCTGCCGCAAGTTCCTGGCCTTTGCAGCTTCCTTGACTGCCAGCACAACCGTGCAGCTTGCAGGAATCTTAGAGCCCAAATCATTTACTCTCTGTGTGCCTCAGTTCTCTATCTGAGAAATAAGGTTAGTAAGGAAAGATTACTCACCTGATGCAGTAACTGGAGTTCTTCAAGATGGTTGTCCCTGTGGGTGCTCCACCTTAGGCGTGCCAGCACTGCTGCACCTCTAGTTGGAGACTTTTGATAGCAGTGCCCCGGTCAGCTATGCACGCAAAATGCAGGCACATGACATTTGAAATGGCTACCCTGCATATACAGCTGACCACCTCCTCAGTTACTTCTCTGTTTATCTGGAGTCCCAGAGTGTCAAAACAGTGCTCTGGTGGTTGTTACTGCCTGCTCTGTATCGCGCGCGGTGGGGTCTTTAGCAGGCAGTCATCCAGATATGGGAATATGGTGATGCCTATTTTTCTTCGGTGGATAGCCACCACTGCCATTGCCTTCAAGAAGCCCCTTGGGCTGTTGAGATCCTAAAGGGTAACACTTTGTATTGGAAGTGCAGGTCCCCTACTGCAAATCATAAGAATCATCTGTGGGACGGATATATTGAAATATGAAAATTTGCATCCTGAAAGTCAAGGGTGGGCAAGGCAGGAATATTGGTGGCATGGGTTACCATCTTGAAATGTTGATACCGAACAAAGTGATTGAGTTTTCAAAGATCTAAAATCGGTCTCAATCTCCCTGTCTTCTTGGTGGTGAGAAAGTAGTGGGAATAAAATCCCTTCCCCCTGTGTTCTGATGGTACCTCTTGTATGGCACCTAGCAGTAGATCATGTTATGCCTCTTGTACAAGCATATGCTCATGAGAGGGGTCCCTGAAGAGGGACGGGGAGGGGGTTTGAGGCTGTGGGATAGCTAGGAATGGAATGCAGTAACCCATTCTGATGCTCTCCAGTACCCACTTGTCGGCAGCGATAGTACGCCACACTGGATAAAATGCAGTTAGTCTGCTGCCAAAATGTTGTAGAGGATTTGGATCGCTACCCTGGAAATATTGGGGCTGTCGGATGCTATTGCCTGGTTGGAGGCCTGCCTATGTCTGGTCCATCTTGGCCGACGCCTGTTGTCGTAGTGTCTTGGTTGAATGCAGTTGGCTTGTATCTTTGTGTGCACGACCTTTCCTGTTTTCTTTCTGTAACAGGTACATGTATGCTCAGTATTTTTAAATGTGGCTCGTGAATCCTTTAATGGAGCAATACATTGGTGGATTCTGTGAAGAGTTTAGTGCTTTTGAATGGCAAGTCCTCGACTATGGCTTGGACTTCCCTCAAGAAATCCGAAAGCTGGTGCCACGACGCACGCCTCATTGCAATAGTTGAGGCGAGGGACCTTGATGCTGTGTCTGCTGAATCTAGAGTGGCCTGAAGAGCTGTTCTGGAGATTAATGCTCCCTCATTGATGTTTACCTTGAACTGCTCTCTTTTATTATCTCGATGAAAGCTGGTCAAATATACGGTATGCGTAATTTGCGAGGAGAGTAACATGGAATCACGAATTGAGTTGGAGGCTAGCTGATGAATATGCCTTTCTGTCCATCAGATCCATTCTCTGTCATAAGAACTGGATGGTGGCCTGTTTTCCTCTCTGATTGACCGCATCCACCACCAATGAATTTGGAGTGGGGTGTGAGAATAAGAAGTCAGCTTCTTTTGGGGCGACATAATACTTAGGGTCCTATCTATTGCAAGTTGGGGAAGTTGTTGCTGGCATTTGTCAGATGGTTTTCGCTTGGTCCATGAGCACTTCGTTCATGGGGATCGCCAGCGTGGCATGAGGGGAGACATGCAAAATATTTGTCAGCTTGTATTGCATCTCAGGCATAGCTGACAGGGATCTCTCTAGCATGTCTACCACCCATTTGAAAAGTTCTTTAAATGATCTGAAATCATCCTCCAAGTTTGGTGGTGGAGGCATGACTGTATCGTCCAGAGACAAATATGAAATGTGTGGGGGTGAGTCGGTTGTTGGCTCTCCACCCATTATGTCTACCTCCTCTTCTTCCTCGGAAAGGCACGACCAATGAGGAGACTGAGCAGTTGGGACTTGGGGGTTAGGAGCTGGTGGTAGTCATCCAGAACTATGCACATAAATGCAAGAGCTAACTATTAACTACCTAAAACAATTCTAAGTAGCTAAGAATGAGGGCAAATTGCTATGCTGCGACCGAAACTGGCGGCAGTAAAGAAGGAACTGAGGAGGCGGTTGGCTGTGCACATGTGATAGCCGTTTCAAATGTCTCATGCCAGTGTTACATATGCGCAGCCGACCGGGGCACTGCTATCAAAAGTCTCTGACTAGAGCTGCAGCAGCACTGGTGCACCTAAGATGGAGCACCCAACAGGGACACTCCTCGAAGAAGAATATATATATTTATGTCGAGGGGCAGAATCTCTTGATGGTCTGGAAGCCCCAAAATGGGGGTCCGTGCCCACTTTCTAGGGGGCAAATACGGCCCATAGACCCAGTTCCCCTCAACTATCCCTCTATCAGGGTATCTATGGCCTTCCGGCCTCGTTACAAACACAGTGTCTTCTATCAGGGTATGTACAGCCCTATGGGCCTAGTCCCAAAGTACAGTTTCCTCTATCAGGGTAAATACGGCCTCACAGGCCTAGTCCCAAAGTGCAGTTCCCCCTATCAGGGTAAATACGGCCCTCCAGGCCTAGTCACAAACACACTCCTCTCTCTCAGGGTCACTGAGAGGGTTAGGGGAGAAAGTGCTTCTGCAGTGTGCTTTGTCTTGTATGGTCTCTTCTTGTGTTGTTGAGGCCCCAGGTTCCAAAACTGACATGTGGGGGGGGGAGGGGGCATTGGTGGTGGCATCCATGGATATGGTGTCCAGGGAGCCATGGCTGCTCTGGTGAAGTCGGGCGCGTCAGAGTGAAACGACTGTCCTGATGCCTCTGTGCATGGGGATAGCTGTGGTGAGAACACCTAGGTCGTCATCCCCATCAGTTGATAAAGCAGTAGGCAATGCTGTGTAGTTAGATCGTGGTGAATAAGCTGGTCTGTCATTACTTAAAGATGGGGAGTTAAAGGTTGAGGAGATCACAAGGGCTCTGATCTCTATAGGTGATGGTAGGAGTGTGAGGCAACGAAGATGCCATTGCTATAAAAGGTGATGGCACCTGTGGTGCTACAGAAGCAGAGCATGCACCATGAGGAGCTGTTATGGGCAGAGACTGCCCTATCAGCTGTTGCGTTGCTGTGGTAACGATTTATGGCACCGCTGTGTTCATGCTCCATGCCGAGCTTTGTGAGGCAGGCATAGTGTGGCCTGTAGCCTCTGGTTAGGCACCCTGTGTGGCGCTTTTATAGTGAGCTCAGGCCACACCTGAGGGGCCCAGCTTGTCACAAGTACTATGGCATGGCTTATCAGGATTAGTCAACTGCCTCTCGATTGAGCACCATTTCAGAGAGCACAGGTTTTGAGGAAGTGAGGTGGCCCGTTTATTTGGGAATTTAAGCTGTTTATCCTCTTTGTCCTTGGCGGTCTGCCTGGAGCCAGGGTCTGAGGAAGGTCTTTGTCCTTGTCTGTGAGAATCATTTTTAAATTGAGGTCTCTGTCACTCTGTGTGCGCACCTTCAGTTTGGCGCAGTGTGGACAGTCCCGTTGGGAGTGAGAGTGTCTGAGGCACTTAACACATTTATTGTGGCCATCTGAGGCCTGCATAGCGTCATTGCAGTCTGTGCAGCATTTGAAGCCGGGTGAACCCATCCCACGGTGATATTAATGAATGGCCAGAGGAGCCAGCTGAGGCAAGCAGTGGTTTTTTTGTTGTTGATTTCTCTTTCTTTTCTAATAACTACTGGGGAGAAAAAATTTGGAATAAACTAATCTAACTAACTGTCTCTAAAACGAATGAGGATCGAGGAGCACTGCGGAGGTCCGTCTCAAGCTGTAGACGATATAAAGGAACTCAAGGGAGGGGGGTCGCGCATGTGTGACGGTGCTGGGCGGGGGGGGAATGCGCATTGTGTGGCCCCAATGCACTGCTATAAAAAAATCCGCTCTGAGGCACTGGGACGCACCTACATCTACTGTGGAGCACCCCAGGGATGTCTTTAATAATAATAATAATAATAATAATAATAATGCTTTCTTTCATCCTCTGTCTTGTCCATTTAGCCTGTAAACTCATGTGTATAAATGGAGCCCCAAACTCATTTTGGGCCTTTAAGGACTATTGCAATACCAATAAAAAATAAACAACAGCACAGATTGGATGAGTGTTGACGTTCCTCATCCAGTAATTACCACACCTTATTAAGTTTGGAGTGCACAGCGGAAAATATTTTAGAGATTTAAAATACAGACTGCCTGATGAATCCCTTCATGAACAAAAATATTACATGGTAAAGCAAAATACACTCATCTCTATGGATAAGTAGCATTTATATCAACCTGAGAATGGGTTAGGACTTTAGGTCTCTTAAGGGAAGAGAGATTTTTTACATTAAAATTCCAAATTTTCTTGGTTTACTAAATCTGAACAGCTTTTCTAATGTACCAGAAGAGATGCTGCTTAATTATGTTCTTTCTTTAAACCAACATTTCTCAGATAGTTATATAATAGGAGTTTAGCTGAGAGAGATAAACCTGACATCAGTACAGCATGTTATGTAGTAAAACAATATTCTGAGCCAAATAGCTGTTTTTGTAACTATGCAGATGACTCCAAAACTTGGAATCTTTCTATATTTGTGATTTCAGTTTCTGACCTCTAAAGCTACTCTGACAACTTCATACGATGAAGATATGCTGAGGAAAAAGCTAGGTTAAAACAAAATCTTCACAGAGAGTTGTAAATAATGATAAATAGAAAATCTATGAGAATAAAGACAAAATCCATACGTGCTTCTTATAAAACATCACATAAGTGATGTACTCCATATTATAACTCTATTGATCTTGACCATTCACTAACAAATAGGACAGAAAAGGGGAACCCAGAAATCAAGAAAATCAGATGGGAAGACTGGAGAGCTTATTCAAGCCAAACAGAAATGATTCAAAATTTGGATATGTAGCACAGTAAAGCCAATAGACAGGAGCATAAAATTACAACACACAATATGGAAGAGGGAAATTAGAAGGGCTAAAATTCATTTAGAAGAGCAAATAGCTAAAAATGCCAAAAAAAACCCTACAGATTCTTTACGCGTATTACTAGCCAGAAGTTTATGAAAGAATTGATGGATCTGCTGGATCAGCAAGGGTTAAAGTAAAGACAATACTGAACACCTATTTTATATATAAAAGTAAATATAATATAAGTCTTCACCATCCAATATGGATAGATGTCTCCACTGGACCTACTCTACTTCAGTAATAAAAATGAGGTTTTATGAGAGACTGAGGGATCAGAAAAGGAAGTATTGGAATGAAAATGATCATTTAAAAAGCAGTAAGTCACCTCACAGGTGCATACAATATCTCCCAAGAGTTCTGATGAGGCTTAAGAATAAAGTAGCTGAGAGGTAACAAAAATGTGTTTTCGCTTATTAAGAACAGGTGCTGATCCAGAGGATTGGAAGATAGCAAATGCTGTACCTATGTGACCCAGAGAATGTAGAGATCAGTAAGCCATACTACTGGAGCAGGCAAGTTGGTTGGAATGAGAACTAAAAACAGAATATTAAAACATCCAATATATAAATCTAACCAGCACAATTTCCACAAAGAAAAAATGTATTAGATTTTTTTTTAATTCATTTAGAACTCTAGATGACCTTTGACTAGTACCCTTGCAAGTGGCTACAAAAAAAGCTTAAATGTTCACCAGTTTTTGATCCATTGTAACACACTGACAAGGAGATTGAAAACAAAGGACAGGATTATATGGTCAACTTTCTCTATATACATTTTTAAAAGTTCTTCCTGCGGGACAACAGTGTGACATCACTCGGTCCTGCCTGCCTCCTCCCCCCCGCTCAAGCCCGACCTCACTGCTTCCCTTGCCCACTTGAAATTGCTATTTTAAACCAAGTCCCTGCTCCCCTTCCTCCACCCCCACCCCACAGGGCTTTCAATGTCAAGAAGAGTAGCCGGCAGAACCCCACATAGCAGACGCCCACATCGCAGCCGTGACAGCCCAAGGGGGCGGGGGGGGGGGGGTACAGTGGCTCGGGACAGCAGCCTGGGGACAGGAGCTAGGAGTGGAGCTCCCACCCTGACTTATGTGCCAGCAGTGGGTTCTTGGGGACTCCCCTACCACAGGGCTCTTGGGGAGCCACAGCACAGTGACTGACTGCCTGGAGTCTGACTGCTCCTGCGGAGACTCACCCCTTCCCCAGTGATTGCACTTACCACGGCTACCAGAGCACCCCCAAGCCACCTGGGGAAGCCACAGCACTGACCTGTCTGCTCCTTCCTTTGCACTCCCAGCAGGTGGATGGTCGGCCCTGGGCTCTGTGGGCAGGGCCAGGGTGGTGAGCAGTGCCGTCAGGACCGCATGTTGGAGAGGCCAGGACAGCACCTCCTCGCCCCCCTTTGCTGCTTTCCCCACTTCAGCAGACTGCAGTGCCCCGGAGCGCAGTGTTCACACAGCATTACCACTGCCTCACTGCGTACCACGTGGATGGGCAGGCACCCCTGCACCTTCCAGGCCGCTGGGGTTAGAGCCGGGCCTGGTGCACACCATGGCCAGAAGAAGGGAGACTTACAGGAGAAGGGGTCCAGGCTGTCAGAGGGGGGAAGGGGAAGAAGGGACCCATGCTGGTACAGCCACAGCCCAGGCCTCCCTGGTGGCTGGGGGAGAAAGCCCCGGGGGGGGAAGGGGGGGGGAGCCGGGGTTGCCTACACTCCTGCAACCGGGGGGGCTGGTGAGCGCAGGGCACTGTTCCCTAGTAATCATAACAAAAGGTTAACAGTAGGCTGCCTCAAGGTTCTACACTAGGCCTAGTCTTTAATACATCTGTTAATTAGAAGATTTACCTGGTGTTGCTTGGGTCCTTACCTCAAATAAGTTTTGTTTTTCTTCATTTAAATCATTGTTCTGGGATGGGGCTGGGGATGAAGGGTTCAGAATGCAGGCTGCCCTGAGAGAGGGCAACTCCAGGCCCCTCTCTCTGCAGCAGCTCAGCACCAGGTAAGAAGCACCTGTCCATGGCCACTACAGCTGCAGCAGGCACAACAGAGGAAGGAATGCATGTCCCCTGGCTAGGGGACAGACACACACACGAATAGACAAACTCTCTAAAACAGGGGTAGGCAATAATTTTTGAAGGGGGGCCACTTCAACTTCTGAAGTGGTCGCGGGCCTCCCAAGAAGGGGCAATGCCTCAGGCAGAAGGGGGGGGGGGGAAGACAGGGGCTTCCTATGATTCCCCACCCATGGACCCTGATTGGCCTGGGTGTGGAGGCAGCGTGCGAAGTCTATGCCCCCTGCCCCCTAGCAATTTTGAATAGCTGGTGGTTCCCTCTGGTGCCACACACCCCTGACGTGGGAGGAGACTTTACACGCTCCCTTGTCCCCAGGTCTCAATTGGCCTTGGGGTGGGGAAGCAGCAGGGTGACCACTGGACCAACCAGCTTGGCGGGCCGAAACTGGTCCACGGAGGCTATCTTGCCCATCCCTGGAGTTAGGGATTTGGGTGCAGGAGGGCCTGTGAAGTCTAGGAGGGAGTTTGGGTGAAGGAGGAAGTTGTGACCTGCAGCACAGGATTGGGGTGCAGGGTCTAGGAGAGGGTATGGGCTCAGGAGGGGTGCAGATGGTTTGAGTTATATGGGATAGGGAAGTAGGAGTGGGAGGCCGAGCCAAGCCCTGGGGGAAGGGAAGGACTGGGGTGCTAGAGGCGGGCTCTGTCTGGGAGACATACCTGTGAGACTCCCAGCCAGCAGCCTAGCATGTTTCTCAGGCAGCAGCCTGCCCTGCTCCCACACTGGCTGCAGGGGCCATGTGCTCTGTGAATAAGAGCTTGAGGGGAGAGGGGAAGTAATGCTTCTCACACTGACTGTTCTTCAACACAAACGGCCCAGCAGCCACTTTTCTGAGCTGCATTCAGAGGTGGGGCAAGCAGGTGAGTCTGCCTGAGACTCCCTGCTGCATCCACAGGCTGGATCCGGTGGCTTGGCCAGGCCTGCTCTAAAATATATAGAAGATAGCTGTCCCTTTCTCCATCTCTGCCCTTTGCTGGCCCAATGGGGTTATAGTTGTCCCAATCCTCATCTCTGGCCCCTTGCTGGCCCCTGTGGTCATGCTGCTATACCCCTCCCTTTCCACTTTATGAGAAAATGGAATCCCAGGCACATCCCACTATCCCAGAACAATCAAATCCTGACCTTGCTTTTAAGTTATAAGAAAAAGTTGCATACCAAATTCAGTGGTCTGATCTCTTACCGTTTAGAAGGAGCTCTTGAACAAATGGACTTACAGATGGACAGATAGACAAATGCATATTTCTAAAATATATGGTAAGACAGTCTTGGAAAGGGGGAGCTAAGTAACAAGACAACAAAATCTGCAGAGGGTACAAAGTTATTTAAATTTGCCATGATCAACGAGGACTCTGAGGAACTTCAGGGAGACCCAAACTAACTATACAACTGGGTAACTCAGTAGTAAATGCTTAATGTTCATAAATGCAAAGTAATTCTCTTTGGAGAGAGAAAATTAAGCTATTCATATACCTTATGAGGTTCTTAGTTAATGGTATTAACTCAAGAACATAAACTTATGTTAGAAGGCATATGGCAAGGGATGAAAAATAATATGGAGCTGTAAGTGGGTTGCTCTCAGGGAGGGGCGGCTCCCCCTCGTGGTCAGTGAATGTCCACTCCAACCCATTACATTTTCTGCTGTCAGTTGGGGAATTAGTGGAGGCTGTGAGTGAGCATAAGTCCTCCCACCAGGCGGGCGGCAACCCAGCGTCTAGACCCCGGCCGAAGTCTAGGGTGAGTAGCAAATAGACAGTTCAACGCCCAGCCTCAGTTCAGGGTGGGCAGTACAAAAAACAGTTTAAGGGCCCGACCTCTGTTTGGGGCAGGCAGCAAAAATAAGCAGTTCGTGGTCCCGGCCTCAGTTCAGGGCGGGCAGCAAAAATAAACAGTTTGCAGATGAATCCTGGTTCAGGGCATGGCAGCAGGCAAACAAACAGCAGTTCTAGGCCAAGCCCTTGCTCAGGGCGTGGTGGCAATTAAACAAACAAATAGTAAAGAGTTCCAAAGCCAAACCCTGGTTCAGGGCATGGCAGCAGACAAACAAACAGCAGTTTAAAGGCAATCCCTTTCTCAGGACATGGCAGCAGGCTTAAATAGCAGTCTAAAGACAGGCCCCTGTTCAGACCGTGGCAGCAGTGGGTGTTGTCTGCAACTCAGGCACAACCAAGGGGGAGTCTGCCACCCAAGAGTGAGGTGGCAGGGGGGCACAGGCCCACCCACACCACTACATTTCTGCCTAGGGCCCTGATAGCAGCAGAGCAGTCTGCTACTGGGTCAGCGGGGATCCGTTTCACAACACTGCCTGAGCTCTGTCTCAGATAACCAATAGTCAGCTTTCCCTGGGCTACTTCCAAACTCCCCTGAGGCTGTAACCTGGGTTCCGGGCGAGTCTTCGGGGCTCCAGCGCGTCAGTAGCTAGGGCCAGGCAGGGAGTCCATCCGGGTCATCTGGGAGCAGTGAGCCCAGCGGCCCGGGCCATTTCTCGGCCCTCACTGTGTCTTGCTCCTCCAGTGAGTGCAGAGTGGATGCTTCTGGCTCCTTTCACCACCAAGGCCTTTCTGGTCTCCTTGGCAGGCCTTTTATCTCTTTGGCCTCTCCTCCTGATTGATTGTTAGGTGCTTCATTAGGACCAGCTGTGGCCCACCAAGGCTCCGGGAGGGGCGGCTCTCACTCCTGGTCAGTGGACAGCCACTTCAACCTACTACAGGAGCATACAAATCAATGGTGCAATATTATCTAGGATACTATGTGCAGTACTGGTCATACCATTTCAAAAAGAATATTGCAGTATTTGAGGGCATCCAGAAAAGGGCAAAAAATATATGAGGAAAAACTCTTATGAAGATATTGAAAAGACTGGAATTGTTTATCTTAGAAAAGAGACAAGAGAGAACATGATAAAAATATGTAAAATAATTCAATAGTATAGAAAAGGCAGATCAGGAGCTTCTATTCCCCCTGTCACATAACACAAGAACAAGGAGATGTGAAATTAAATGCTTGCAAATTCACAACCCATGAAAGGAAATAGTTTTCCACAAAGTGCATAATGAAGCTGTAGATCTCAATATGATAGGAAGCCACTGAGGCAAGAGTTTAGCAAAATTCCAGGAAGAATTGAACGTTTATATGTAAAAGATTATTCAGAGTTATGATCGTTCATGCTTGCAAATTTGGGAATGGATACTAAACCTCAAGCCTCAAATGAATCTTCAACTACAAGGAGTAACAGGAGATCAACTGTGGGAAGCAGATTGTCCTATATCTGCCTTCAGTGAGATTTCTTGCACCTTCCACTGAAGCATATGGTGCTGGCCATTGTTGGAGATAGGCTATTGGACCAGAGACCACAGGTCTGTTCCTGTGGGGCAACTCCTATGTTCCTACTAATAAAGCTAAGTATAGGACTGGCTACTGAAATAAGGTACTGTATGGTTAGGATTACAAATAATACTTGGTTTATGGTTCTCTCATATAATGGAAGCTCCTCAGGGCAGGCAGTATGTCAATCTCTGTGCGATACCATGTAAATGTATGGTGCTATGCAAGTTATTCCAAATAGGAATGATAACACAGGATGTTGGCATAATTTGTTCCCTAGGTAAAAAAGGTGAACATGTCAAGAGTTAGAGCAAATGATGATGCAGGGCCTAGCTGCAAGAATGAAACATTAGGAAAACTACTTATTAAGGGAAAATGATGTGAATATGTCTGAAGAACAACTTGGATCAACTTTGCAATGCATCATTCTTCAAGACTTTCTCTGTCTAAATTCCCAACCTGTTTGCTATGCTGGATGTTTCTAGGAAAAAAGTTTAGCTTAGCCCATCCTTATGTCTTGTTTAGTAAGTTAACTAGGTTTAGAATCCATCACCCAAGTATATGGTACAGAAAGCTGCAGTAAGAGAAATCTAGAGTTGCCAGTTACAAGAATGTAATTTCTTATTTTAGATTACATAACACATACCTCTTATTTTGAAACATCATGGTTACAGGCCATAATGGTGATGCCTGTTCTCTGTTTTACGTCAGTATTACTCAGATTTCCCAAAAGAACCCCACCCAATGCTTGTTTTCAATGGCGCTTACTCCAAAATTAAGTGCATTCCAAGCACTCTGATGTAGTAGGAGTGACAGTGGAAGTGGGGAAGATGAAAGCTAGTTGTATGAGTTTTAAGGACACTGTACATTTAGGCTACGTCTACATGGGCATGATTTTGCGCAAATACTCTTTAACGCAAGAGTTTTTGCGTTAGAGTATTTGCGCAAGAAAGCGTCTACACTGGCATGTGCCTTTGCGCAAGAGATGTGCTTTTGCGCAAGAGCATCCATGCCAGTGTAGATGCTCTCTTGTGCAAGAAAGCTCCGATGGCCATTTTAGCCATCGGGCTTTCTTGCGCAAGAAATTCATGTTGCCTGTCTACACTGGCCTCTTACGCAAGAACAGTTGCGCAAGAGGGCTTATTCCTGAGCGGGAGCATCATAGTTCTTGCGCAAGAAGCACTGATTTCACACATTAGAACGTCAGTGTTCTTGCGCAAGAACTCCCCGCCAGTGTAGACAGGCAGCATGTTTTTGCGCAAAAGCGGCCGCTTTGGTGCAAAATCGCGCCAATGTAGACACAGCCTTAGTGTACATTTCGACTTGTCAGAGTTAATGAAGTCTGAACGTTTTAAAGAAAATTTTAAGGACAGCCATCAGCCAGCAACTCAGAAGACTGCTTCAATTGCAAATGTGAATCATTTGTTAACATTTAAGATTTTGTTTAATAAAATATAAGTGCTATTTGTGTGTGTGTGTGTGTGTGTGTGTATGATTTAGTTCTTACCATTCCTCATGTACTGCTGCTGCATCTGCAGCTTGACACAGGTAATGAGTACTATGCACTATTTCCTAAATTAATAAAAATCAAGTTATCTTTAAAAATTACACATTAGATGATGTAAAATGCTGTAATGAGCTGTAAATTAATATGTTTTAGTGATCAAATTTGCACTATTGTTTGAAGAAATATGTGAAGTGGTATCACTGGGAAACTTGATTTAAATCAATTTTTGGTGACAAATTATGATTTAAAATCAATTATTTTAATCGCCTTGATTTAAATCAATCCACCCTGATTCAGGTTTAAATTTTTCAGGCTTAGTCTCTTTCCAGAAAGTTAATATTCATTTGGAATTGTGAACAAAGATAGGGCAGTCCTTTTTAAATATGAAGGGAAAAAATTAAAGAATGGATTTCCCTCAAAATTCTTGCAGCTTCCCTTCCCTTTAAACAGTTCTGTAGTTGAAACAGCTGTGTACACATACTTGATATATGGTATCAAAATACACATCTTAGTTTCAGGAATGGGCAAGAGGGTAAGTGCTTCCATCAAAACTGGCTTTTATTTAACTAAAATTATCATTTGAAAATTGCACTTTATACATGCATAGTACAACTGAGTTTAACTGTTAGGTATTTTAGCAACATTTACCATGGCAGTAGAGCTGGATTACTGGGGCTACAGAATGCATGGGGTTGGCTGCTCCCCAAGTTTTATGAGCCCTAGTCACAGAGCACCAGTAGAGGGTATGACAGGTGAGGCAGCCTCAGGAAAGTTTCTCACTAGTGTTTCTTGCAGGCAGGAGGAGGGAAACAGATTGAGAGAGAGAGAGCACGCATGTCAGTTGCTTATATCTCTGTTTCCTGGAACAGGATTTCAAGATCTGGGGCAGCTGTGACAAAACCAAACAGTTGAATAATAAACAATTCCATCTCAAATTGTAATTTGTACCAGTAATTAACCACATACCCTTTTTCCCACACTGTAAAACAGATCTCTGCCATAAACATTGCTTTATCTTACCTGGAAGCTTCACAGTAGGCGAAGGACATAAGCTTGACCTCATTGATATTAAAAAGCATCTCGATAGGAAGCAAATGCTTTTCTCCAGCATGGTGAAACAAATGGCTTTAGAAGACTCATATGTACAGGGCAGGGGTTGTCATGCCTACCATACGCTTGTGTTGGGCTTCCCCCCCCCCCCAAAATGACTGTCATTTGAACTGAACAGAGTTTATTTTATGTTATAAATACTTCCTAACACTGTTATCATCTATGACCAATCCCTCCCACAGTAGAAAGTTATGCATTTCTCAAAGGAGGATGTATTTCTGAATTCATGCGTGCTTTAAACAAGTTGACAAGAACAACATTTGGGGGGATGAATGAGGAAAATTGATTTTAAGAGCATATGAAAAAAGTTTTATGCAACTTCATGGAAGAGTTAATTCTTTTTGTTCTCCCAGTCTGGAAGTCAGATGCCAGGCAGGATCTGGAACTGATGGAATTGAATTTACTTCTATTTTTATCATCATCATCATCACTGACTTGACAACGAGCTCCATATTTTGGAGGCATTCCTGTGAAAATGCCATGATTCAGAAAATAGCTTAAAAGCATGAAGATAAACATTACTTAGGTCTAATTGCAAGTTATGCCTCAGAACTCCCACATTCACTTAGGGCTGAACCAGTGAGGTTTGAACTTCTTTAACCCCACCCTCATCCATTTTTTTCGAATACAGGTAGATGTGTGACCTCATTGAATATTTATTACTTTCATTCAATATATTAACCAGCTTCATATTTTTCTTCTAAGTGAGCTTTGGTTTGGTGTTTTTTTTTTTTTTAAAACAACAGAGGCAGATTTGCTAGGAATTGTTTTCCCCCTCCGCCTGCCCAATCAGAATACTGCATAATATGCTGGGTAGGGAGTAGGGAATAAAATCATTTTGCAGTATACTCAACAGTGACTTAAAACACAAAACCAAACCATTTGCCATTTGTCACAATTGTGTACATTCTAAAAGCAAAAAACTTAAATTGCTTCTGTAACTCAGCCACCACTGACTTATCCCTGGATCTTAAAAGGTGCGTCTCAATTATATGTATTATATATGCATTAGGAAAACACATACACAGTCTTGCAGAGTATCTGTGTGCTAACCATAGGTAGGGAATGTTTGCATACATGCATACTAGCACAAATTTATTTTATTGTAAAAATCTGACAAAATGATTTAACAACATATGCAACACATTAACTGGTTACTCCTTAAGGCTGGAATAAGAGATATAGAGTTACCGATGGGAAAAAGAAAGAATTCCGTCCCCCCCAAGGAGATTCCCAGTTACAAATAGAAGTCCCCCCAAATCTCAGCCCTTTTGAAACATACCAAAACATTAATTTAACTGAAGCACCTGAACTCCCAAATGGAGACGTTCATGTCCATGAAACAAAATCCACACAATTTCAAAGTTCAAAAACATCTGTAACACACTCAAACCTCATATCCCTGTGGTTATGTGATATACAGCAGGTAACCCTGTAAATAAACACAGCTGAATTTGACATAGCCAATGTAACCATTAACCTCTAAAGGTGTGTCTAAACAGCACCCTTCTGTAGGAATAAGCTACATAATTTGCAATTACATGTAGCACAAACTACGTACCTTATTCCGAGTCTAAGTTGAAAGAGCTTATTTTGAAATTTGGCGCTGTATAGACAGCGCCAAATTTCAAAATAAGGCACTATTCTGACAAATTCCTTAACCCTCGTGGAACTAGGTTTACAGGGAAGCCTGAATAGTGTGCCCGCTATTTCAGGAAATAGTGGGAGCGTTTAAAGACATGGCGTTGCTATTTCAGGGTACTTCCGGTATCCCAAAGTAGCACTGCAGTCTAGACGTACCCTAAGGGAGAGAGGTTAGAAATTTGTGGTGGCAGAGCAGGAAGACGTCTTCTTCTGATGTTCCTACCAAAGGGTGTTTGGTTGCCCTCTTAGTCCTTCCTATAGCCCAGCATTAGCTGAGATGGTCTGCACTTTCTCATATAGGTAGGGGTATCCACATCCTCTCCCATACAGGATTGCATGTGTCACCTATTCACTCATTCACAGTCATACAACATCACTGGAGCAACTACACCAATCCCTGATATGGAAAATAACAGAAAGTACTGACATATATTTGACTTTCTTGTATGACTCGTTTAATCATTTTTGAAGATGGATGCCTGTAGAAGCAGCTGTGAGCAAAGAGAGGGAACCAAAAGTATGTGATCTGACATTTTCAGAGCATATTTTGGGAACCTTTGTGACAGAAAATCACTATAGAAATTTTGTGTTATGTGTAACAAAGTGTTCACCTCTTTTGCTACCCCCTATCTTTGAAAGAGTACACAAGGCTTAAGACCTAGAAAATGAGACAGCACTCTAGCGTCTCACAAGAAAGTCTTGAAGAACTATGATCATGCAAGCTTTTCCAACAGCTCTAAAACTATTTTGATCTAACACACACAACATTCTCGGTGACAACAATTACTGAGGAAAGATTTCTAAGTCTGATGTCAGTCTACTGACTGAATTAAACCTTTTAACAAAGTTCAATATTTTCTGGGCTACACATCATGTAAACTCACAGGAATTTAAGAGAAAGTTTACTATACCAAGAAGGCAAAAAATCATATATGCAATACATCTCTAGTATTTACATCTACAGCATAAGGCAAAATCAGATATTGTCATTTACATTAATATAATTTTGTATCATCTGAAACATTTTACCCACTTTTGTAGCTTATTTATGATCATGTTACAGATTATTTCAAATGTAAACAAAGATATCATAAGGTCATACTTGTGCCAGCATTCCACCTCACCTTATTCTTCTAATTATGGTACTGTTATTTACTATAGATAATTTTAAAAACAATCTTCATAATCAATCCACTGTGTCTTATCTTGAGACAGTAAAAGTGACAGCATTAATCTCAGGGGACAGCTGGATTTTCCAACTCTTTTTGAGATATTCGGGCTCTCTTCGAAGTTGAGTCAATGAACCAAGAACAAGAGCTTTCCAAATACATCTGCAAGATTTTTTTGCAGGTACATAAAAATCATACACTTCATTGATTCCAAAGTAAACGTAGTTGTCCCAGCTGCCCTACATACACACACATAAGCAGACTTCATAGTAGCATAGATGCAAAGTTATGTGCAGCATATGTGTGAAAAATAAGGAGATAGGAAGGGGAGGGAGAATGAGCAAAGAGGAAAAGGAGAGATAAAGAGGCACCAGTGGAAATGGTATGAGGGTAGGGGAAAGAGATAGGAATGGCAAAAGAATAAACGAAAATCAGAAAGAGAAATGGGGATAGAGAAAAGAAAGAGTAGGAAACACAAAATGATATAACATCCCCTGAATATGTACAGGCCAAACTTGTTAATTAGCAAGAATCATACAGTATGTATCAATTTTCCACTTCAACAATCCCGCTCCCACACACACACAACCAACCCAGTAGTGTGAGTTTCTTACTAACCTATACCCACTGCATTCTCACTCAAACTTCAGGAGAACATCCAAGAATGGGAAACAAAGGAACTTCAAAGCTTTTTATATAAATCTTCAAATTGCAAATTCACATCACTCAGAACAAAAGTTCTTAACAAAAGTTCCTAGCAGAATATTTCTTAAATTCTAGCAGGTGTACAATACACAAGCCTTCCCTAACTATGCTTCATATCAGCATGCAAGTAGCTCAGAAAGATGGGGGAACACTCTCACTTCTGCAGGAGATAATTATATTAATGACATACTTTCGTCACAAACTCATGTCACAGCAATTATACTTTCCCCCTAATTGGACTGCTCCAGTAGCTGTAGAAAAACTTCTTGTTTCTGGAAAGAGATGAGGGCTCATTTAATTAAAGGTATTTGCCTCAGTGATTTTGATTTACTAAAGCTCCTGGTATGACTAACTATTAAAAATAAGGAAATATTGCATGGTGTAATAAAAATAGGTTTAACTCCCCAAATCCGAGACACTCTGATCTGGCAACATACACAGTCTGGCAGGACCACAGATCTTGCTGGACCAAAGAACCCCGGAGGCTGATAGTGAAAGTCAGCAGGGAGTCCTGCAGGGGCTGGGAAGCCCCAGCTAGGAGCTCCAACCCTGGGGAGCCCCAGCACACTAAGCCCCAGTAGCATCTGGGAAACCCCAGCCCTGGCTAGGAACCCCCAACAGCTGTGGGGTCAGTGGTGATGGAGGACGCCTAGCCGGTAACCCCCAGCAGCAGTGGGGTTGGCAGGAGCTTGGGAGCCCCAGCCCTGGCTGGGAACCCTGGCAGCAGCAGAGCTGGGCTGGAGCTCTAGCCTTGGTCAGGAACTCCCAGCATCAGCGAAGCTGGCAGTGACCAGAGGACCCCCCAGTGGCAGTGGGGCTGGCGGCAGTCAGGGAACCCCAGTGGCAGCAGGCCTGCCAGCAGCCAGAAAGCCCCAGCTCCACCCGGGAACCCCTGGTGGGAGCCGAGCCAGCAATGGCAACAAGGGAGCCCCAGCCCTGACCAGGAACCCTGGGAAGCTCCAGCAGCAACAGGACTGTTGGTGGCCAGAGACACCGAGCTCTGGGGAACCCAGCCCCAAGGGGCTGGCAGCAGGGCGGGGAAGACCCAGCCTTGGGAGCCCCACCAGCCTGGAGAAGAGCGAAGGAGTGGGCCAGTGGCTAGCAGGGAAGCATTCACCTCCCTAGATCCAGCAAACACCCTGGTTCAGGACTGCTTAGGTCCCAGGGGTACCAGACCAGGGAGGTCCAATCTGTGCTTACATGGTAGCCCATCGGGTGTCAGAGGACTCAAACCTAGGCATGGGATTGCCAAGCAACAGCCTTACTCTCTGTGACACTGCACTGCAAGGTCAGATGAGAAAACAGCAGCTAACACTCTGGGTGCTGGGACAATTTGCACAGCAGGGATGCTGAGAGCCATTGAAGCAAAGTGTAAACTCTATATAATGGAAATCACTTTAAACCAGAGGGTACAGAAACATGTTCAGCAGCATTAATTCTAGCCCCTATGCTAACACCCCACTGCCGAAAACTACATTTACTGATTCAGCTGGGTCAGGTGACTAAGCAACAGATTGTCATTGGACATGGCCAGGCATAAAGCTTCCTGTCCCTCACCTTGTCTGAGCAACTAATTGCGAGGCCTGCTGCTCACCAGAGTCTCTAAAACCAAGTTCCTGCCTCTTTGCCCAGGTTCTACTTTTTGCTCATGTTTCTGATCCTTATTCCTGGTTCATTCAATTCCAGTGACGGATTCCTGCTTGACTCTTGGAGTGACTTCTGATTCTAGTTCCAGCTTAATCCTTGGCTACTGACTCTTACACTGACTTTTGGTGTGGCTCCTCACTCTGACTCTGGACTGATCTTCAGTGTGAATGCCAACTGTGACTCAGCTCCTATCCCATCTTCCCCTTATGGCTCAGTGTTACCATTATTTGTAGGGTCTTAAACATTTTCACAGTCAAATGGCATTTCTGAGCAAAGTCACATTGTATAGGGGGCAAATATTAATATACATTTCCAAAAATACTATACCATGCTGAAGCTAATTTAAACAATTAAGAAAATGAAGGAAACCTTATGATTCAGACCAATGTCTTCCAGAAGTGTTAAAAATTCCCTTAATCTGTCCACAATTTGATCCAGCAGGAATATAAATGCCATTATTCTGGTTCTGAATGTCAATGGATTTAATTACTAAGCACAAATAAAAAAAAACTATGTACTTTACTGCTTAGGGCCTAATGAACCGCTGAATTGCTACAGAAACAGGTGTAGTCTAGGGATTTAGGCATCAGGGAATCACAATTTCCAAAGTGCTTATCTCTAGTCATATTAACTAGGGGTTGACTTGTGCAAGTCAATTAAACACTCTGCCTTAATTTCTCATCTGTAAAATAGGGGTGCCACATAGTGAACTACTGCATTTGGAAGGATAAGATTATATCTGTATAATATTTTGAACATGAAAACCAGTGGGACTAGGATTTGATCCACTATACATTGGAGTGAAATGGAAAAGAGGTGAGTATTTGTCAATTCCACTGACATATGGGGTTCTCTAATAATGAAAATACACATGCTTATGTGCCTAGCTAAATCAGGGACATATTAAGATAAATTTGTGTGTGAAATGAAGGTAGAAGGCCTATGGCAAACTAGTAGAGAAAGGCCCATCTAAAATATTTTAATTCACAAGGTCAATGACTAAGTTCCTGCAAAGGCTTGGGAAAAGTCTACCCTTCAAAGCCCATTTTACAGAGTAGACACATTGTATGTTGACAGAAGGAGGAGTTCTGTTGGCATAGTAGTACCACTTCCCTGAACATTAGCTATGCTAACCAAAGTACTCAGCATAATCTTATCAGCATCCTTATGTTTATACTGGGAGTTTCACCAGGATAGCCACGTAGACTTATGGGGCTGATTTGCCCCCCGACACACACACACACACACACACACACACACACACACACACACATCGCTCTCCTATTTGCCATAGCTCTGTCAGCATAACTTTGTAGGACACAATAAAGTCTAACACTCATCAATAATGTTAAGCATGAAGGTAAGTTTTTGCAGAACTGAGACATATGGATCTTCAGTAATCTTAAAATAGTGGCTGCTCACTTCTAGTTGCATTTCCATTATTTCTTTTTGAAAAAAAGCTTTCTGTGAAAAAGAGATTTACAAGAATCGTGAGGATATACACACAATGAATTTTTTGGAAAAGAGTTTGGTTCACCTAACTTACACTACGGTAAATAAGTAATTTCAGTGGAAGAAGGAATTACTCACCTTATGCAGTAACGGTGGTTCTTAGAGATGTGTGTCCCCGTGGGTGCTCCACTCTGGGTGCTGGTGTGTCCTCGTGCTGGCAACTGGAGATTTTTCCAGCAGTTTCCACCACGCCGCGCATGCACCGTGGCGCCCCCTTGTGTCATTGGTGTTCATTAGGTGTGCGCGCGGCGCGACCCTCCGTTCCTTCTCTCTTTGGAGCATGGGGCTCCAAAGCAGTGGAAGGAGGGAGGGTAGTGGAGCACCCACGGGAACACACATCTCGAAGAACCACCGTTACTGCACAAGTTGAGTAACTCCTTCTCCTTCGAGTCGTGTCCCCGTAGGTGCTCCATTTTGGGTGACTACACAGCAGTTGTTGGCCCGTAGAGGTGGGTTTGGAGCCCTGTATTTGTTACTGAGGACAGTACTGCCTGTCCCACTGCCATAGATGATGCAATGGAAGAGGAGAGAGCGTAGTGCTCTGAAAATGTATGGTCTGATGACCACGTGGCGGCGTTACAAATGTCCTGGAGAGGGACGTTGCTGAGGAAGGCGGTAGTGGAAGACATTGCCCTGGTGGAATGCGCTTTGATAACTCCAGGTAAGTCTTTATCATGAAGGGTGTAACGTGTGGATGCATGAGGAGATCCACTTCGAGATTCTCTATGATGAGACTGCTCGTCCCTTGGATCGTTCTGCGTAGGACAGAAACAGTCTAGGGGATGCAAGCCAGGCCCTGGTGCGATCAATATAAAACGCAACTGCTCTGAGGACGTCGAGGGTGTGCCATGCTGCGTGCACGGGATTGGAATGTGGTTTGGGAAAAAAGGCAGGTAAGTGTATGGGTTCGTTGACGTGGAAGGGGAAAGGTACTTTGGGGAGAAACTTCGGGTGGGGTCGAAATATAACTCTGTCTTTGGTGAACACAGTGTACGGGGGTTCGGCCATCAGCGCAGTAAGTACACTCACTCTCCTCCTGGAGGTTATTGCAACCAGAAAGGAGACTTCCATTGATAGATGGGACCAGGAGCAAGTCGCTAGCGGCTCAAAGGGCGGTTTTGTCAAGCTCTTAAGGACGTGACTCAGATCCCAGATAGGGGCTGGTGGGCGGTTGGGTGGAAAGGTGTTCTGTTGGCCCTTAAGGAATCTCTTGGTTATCGGATTGGCGAGGAAGGAAGCACCATCCTCGGCACAATGGAAAGCTGCTATGGCAGCTGCATGTACCCTGACAATACTGAGAGCGAGGCCGGATTGCTTAAGGTGTAACAGAAGGGGAAGGGAGGTGGATTCTGGGGATGTAGTGTGAGATCTTTTGAACCAATGGGAGAATCTCTTCCATTTATATAGGTACATTTTCCTGGTGGATTGTCTCCTACTGTTGATCAGTATTTCCTTCACTCTTTCTGAACAGGTGTTTTCGGCATCTTGGAGCCATGGAGGAGCCAGGCGTGGAGGTGGAGTTTGTGGGGTTCTGGGGGGAAGTTCTTCCCGTGATCTGGGGATAGGAGATTGTACTGAAGTGGGAAGACATACGGATTTGCAATTGTCATCCTGTGGAGATAAGGGTATCATGTCTGCGTGGGCCACGCTGGTGCGATAAGTATCACCCGAGCTTGGTCTGTTCTGATCTTGTTGATAACCTTGTGGAGAATCAGAAAGCGTAGAGGAGTGGCGCGTCCCACCTGATGGAGAAAGCATCCCCCAGGGAGCGTTTTCCTAAGGCTACCCTGGAACAATAGAGATGGCACTTTCTGTTGTTCCTGGTGGCGAAGAGGTCTATGTCTGGTTGAGTGCGTGCTTGTCTATCTCCCATTCGTGTTGGTCATGAAACCTGCGACTTAGGGCATCTGCCATAACATTGAGTACCCCTGGAAGGTAAGAAGCAACCGGGGTAACCATAATTTGATGGCCTCTGCACAAAGGGATGGGGATCGTGCACCTCCCTGTCGACTGATGTAATACATGCACGTGGTGGTGTCCATCATTATAGCGATGGACTTGCAGGTTATATGGGGTAGGAAATGCTGGCACGTATACCGAACTGCTCGTAGTTCTAGGAGGTTGATATGGAATGTTTGTTCTATAAAGGACCATTTGCCTTGAGCCATGATGGTTCCTAAATGGCCCCCTCAGCCCAGGAGCGATGCATCGGTCATCAGTGTAAGTGTGGGGGTAGGTTGTTGGAATGGTACCCCCTCTAGCAGATTGTGTGGGTTAGTCCACCATTGAAGGGAGTTGAGTATCTGTGGTAGAATGGTAACTAGCTTGAAAGCAGATCTCTGGATGGCATGTAGGTTGTGGCTAGCCAAGACAGCAGGCCTCTCATGTGAAGCTTTGCTAGCTTGACAACGTACGTTGTGGATGCCATATGTCCGAGGATTTTGAGGCATTCACGAACTGTAATGGTCATTGTGGACTGTGCCACTGCGTTAAGATTGTGCATGGTATTGAACCTATGTGTGGGTAGTGTAGCCTTTGCCACCACCGTGTTGACGAGAGCTCCTATGAATTCCAACCTCTGGGCTGGATGGACGTGGACTTTGCATAGTTTATGTGAAACCCGAGGTTCAGCAGAGAGTTCGTAGTAATATCGATCATGTTCTTTGTTTCCTGGAAAGACGTGCCCTTTATCAGGCAGTCGTCCAATTTTGGGAATATTACGACTCCTTGACATCTTAGTGAGGCCATTACAACCACTAGAGTTTTGGAGAATACTCTGGGGAACGTTGAAAGGCCAAAGGGGAGTACCCGGTATTGGTAATGTTGGCGTCCCACCGTGAATCGTAAGAAACGTCTGTGTGAGGAGTGGATTGTAATATGGAAGTAGGCATCCTGGAGGTCGAGAGCCAAAAGCCAATCTCCTTGATCTATTGCGGGGATTATTGTTGCGAGGGTCACCATCTTGAATCAGTGATAGGCCACGTATTTGTTGAGCCTCCTTAAATCCAGTATAGGCCTCTGTCCTCCACTCTTTTTCTGTGTGAGGAAACAAATTGAGTAGAACCCTCGACCCTGAAACTCTGTTGGTACTGGTTCTATTGTGCCCAAGTGTAGGAGATGAAGCACCTCTTGCTCAAGGAGAGTTTCACGAGTAGGGTCCCTGAAGAGGGACGGGGTAGGGGGGTGGGTAGGGGGAGGAGAAATAAAGGGGATAGCATAACCACGTTGAATGAGTTCTAAGACCCATTTGTCCGATGTTATCTGAGCCCACTGTTGGAAAAAAGGGCGGAGGCAGTGGTTGAACTGTGGTCAAATGGGAAGCAGTATGGCCGTGGGGGGAGATGGCTTTCTGGCTCTCAACCAAAACTTCAAATTTGTCGTTTGGAAATGGACAATTGAGCGGAAACCGATTGGTGTTGTTGCTGACGTTGTGGTCTGCGTTGTTGAGGCCTCTGATTTTGCCAGAAGTCGTATCTGGTCTGAGGCCTATATGGCTCTCTTGGTCTCTGATAGGTGATATATCCGGCTCTTTTGAATGGGGGTATGTACATCCCTAAGGTCCTGAGCATAGCACGAGAGTCCTTCGTGGAGTGAAGTACTTCATCTGTTTTCGCTGAGAAGAGATGAGTCTTGTTGAAGGGTAAATCTTCCATCTTCTGTTGCAGTTCCCTGGGAACACCCGATGCTTGTAGCCATGATATTCTGTGCATCACAATTGCAGATGCTGTGACACGTGCAGCTGTATCCGCTATGTCCATCGCTGACTGTAAGGCAGTGCGCGAGATCATATGGCCTTCTTGTATGATGTTGAGGAGCAACCGTCTCCTGTGTTCCGGGAGGTGTTAGATGAGTTCTTGTAATTTTGAAGTTTGAGTAATCGTAGTCTGCAAGCATGGCAGTATAATTTGCTGCTCTAAGGAGTAATGTAGCAGAGGAGTAAACCTTGCGGCCCATGATGTTCATTTTCTTATGGTCCTTGTCGTGTGGCGTTGTCCTGATATTAGGTTGTTTAGCTCTGTGTCTGACTGAGTCAACTACTAGTGAGTTTGGTGCTTGATGAGTAAAAAGAAAGTCCATGCCTTTGGGCGTGATAAAGTATTGACGATCAGCTCTTTTACTGGTTGGGCTGATGGAAACAGGAGTTTGCCAGACGTTATCTGCTGGATCCATGATAGCTTCATCCATCAGGAGAGCTATCCTGGAGGAGGTAGGCGGTTGTAGAGTTCACAGGAGGTGGTATCGTTTTTCTTGTACCTCCTGCAAATCATGTTCCTGTACTAAGGCTACTCTTTTAAAAAGATCCTGGAATTTCTTTGAATCGTCCCCTGGTGGTGAGGGGGGAAGGGTGTCAGAGATAACTGCCTCATCCGGACAGGAGAATGAGTTGTGCATCGGGGATCTGTCCTCACCCTCTGACAAAGAGTCTTCTATGTCAGAATGCACTGGGGAAGCAGGGTTCACCGCTGAGGCCATAGGTTGGGGAGAGGCCGGAGGCAGTTTAGATGCTGTGGAAGGAACGGCGTGGTGGCTTCTGCGAGGAGGATGTCGGTTCCAAGACTACCACTGTCTGACATATGGTGGTGGTGGGTACTTGTATTGCTGTGCATACCATGGTGGAAGAGGGGGTGAGTATGCATATGTGATGTGCCCAGACTGCCAGGATGGAGGTCTGTGAGTCGGGCTGGAGTGTTGTGAAGAGAAACAGCTCCAAGGCTCTGTGCCGAACTCACTTGGAGAACAGGAGTGATTGGATGATCTTCATGAGTGCACGGACCATATGGAGGAGCCTGGCAAGACCGGTGCCGCTGGTGTGCGGCTCCTGGCCGGGGAATCTTGCCGTGGGCACTCTTGGGTCGGTGCCAAGGTATGCTGCCTGCTTGGTGCCGATGGCGTCGGCAGTGCCGTATGGTCAGGGGACAGCTCTTCGGTGCGGGACCTCTTGAATGATGAGGCCAGTGCCGAGTGAGGCCGTTGTTTCGGTGCCAAGCAGTCTCTGTGGTGCTCCTTCGGTGCGGTCGGTGCCACTGTCTTTCGTTTTGGTTCTGAGTGCACTCTCCTATGCAGTGCCGGACCTATCCACTGTGCTGACCCTTGCAGCTGTCGGTGCCGAGGGTAGCGATCGGGCCAGAGACGAAAACGTTTTGGAGAGAGGCACAGCGGGAGAGGTAGAGGGACAAGTTTTGTCCATATCTTTTGTTTGTGAGCCCGATTTGGAGAGCACTGGAGTGTCTTCTGAGGAAGGTTGAAGAGACTTTTCGAAAAGCAAAGTCTTCAACCTATTGGCTCGGTCACAACACGCTCTAGCCATCAGCTTAGAGCAGTGAAGGCACTTTTGTGTCTGATGTGATTCGCCGAGACACTTTATGCATTTAGAGTGCCCGTCGGACACGGGCATAGCATCCCAGCAGACCTCACATTGCTTGAAGCTGGGGGATCCCAGCATGAGGCACGGTGAGAAACAGCAGCCTGCGAAGAATTTTTTTTTTTTTTTTTTAAACTGGGAGAGGGGAAACTATGGGAAATAATTGGGATTCTTGTTATCTTTTGTCAGGACAATGAGAGAAAGAGAAGCTCCGTCTGCTGCTGAGGACGGTAGAGAAGGAACTGAGGGATCGCACCGTGCGCACGCCTAATGGACACCAGTGGCAAAAGGGGCAGCGCGGTGGAAACTGTTGGAAAAAATCTCCAGTCGCCGGCGCAAGGACGCACCAGCACCCAGAGTGGAGCACCCACGAGGACACCACTTGAAGGAGAATCCATGTTACTTCACATAGTTTAACACCAGTGTAAATTCATAATCAGATCTTTGTTGTAGGTTTCTGCTTACCAAGTGCTCAGATATCCTGGTAATTGGCACAGTATAAGCCTAGATTGGATAATCCAGCTAAGGATTTAATAGGTTATAACTTTCTGATGTAATTAAATAAAAGGAATGAGTCATACCATTATGTTGTCCTTGTAGCAAAACATTCACCATTTTCTACTCTGCACATCTAGTTACAACATGTATTCTACTTCTACCATATTCTCCTCTCGTCATGGCTCTCTCTCCCCTCTTTTTTGTACACCTCTTGTCCACCCATACGCACCTCTCATGCCTTCATCAAAACATTTAAAGCAGCAATCCATGTTCTTTAAATCAAGTAGTGTTAGCCTTCAAGGTTTTGGTTTTTTTTTTTTCCAAAATTGCATCTTCAATAAAAGCACACTTCATCTCCTCCCACATCTTGTGTGGCACATCACCAATAGTTTCCTGCAATTAGCTGTTGAATTACTCGATTTCACCACCTTTTGAGTTAACAGATGGTGCATATACTTTAGTCAGACTGATTTACGGTACTACAGCTACTTTTCAGCAGATTAAACTAATGCTGGCATTCTCAATGGTTTCTGACAGATATTTAAAACATATTTGAAAATTTTAATTTTAAACACAAATATGTGAAACCTTATTTTCGAAAATAAAAGTCTTTTACCCTTGGAGACCAACCTGTGGCTGAATTTCTCTTGGCTTCTTCTGGTCATAACTGAATACGACATTAATGTTGGGACTGATTTGTAAGAAAGAATCACCAATCGTTGATGTAACAGTAGAGTTTAGAATCTGATTACAGGCAACCCCCTCACTTACGACCTAATTGGTTCCTGGAAAACCAATCGTTAAGTCGAGCCATCGTAAGTCAAACCCTTTTTTCCCCTCATAGGAGCAATGATAAAAATGGGGGTTCCATTCCTGGCCCGCTTTGCCTCCTGGGAGTTGTAGTCCACAGCAAGAGCTGCTCCCCGAGCTGGCTGGGGGCTGGGCCGGGAGAAGGCAGTGTGGCGCAAACTGGTCTCACAGCCAGCTGGGGGCTGTGCCAGGGGAAGATGGCAAGATGTGCTGCTCTCAGAGCCAGCTCGGGGCTGTGCCGGCAGGAGGCGGCAAGGTGCACTGCTCCTAAAACCGGCTGGGGGCTGTGCCGAGGGAAGGTGCCAGCTGGAGTAAGGTAGTCATAAATGCAGGGGGTCATATGTCGGTCGGTCATAAGTCAGGGGTCACCTGTATCCACATGTGAAGTAAGTGCTGCAAGTGCATCTTCTTTCAAATCCCATGGTAGATATAAAGTTGATCAAGATTCTAAATCACGATAACCAACAGTGACTTGTCCATGGTAATCATTGATAAGAGACACATTATTAATGCTTCAAATGTTCATTTCCATCCTATACATCTAATGCTGAATAAAAAGGCAGTATCTCATTCTTTCCTGCACCCCACCCCAATTTTTTTACAATGGCTAAAAAGCAATAATCTAGGTACAAATTCATAAAACACAAATCCTATCCCTAGTGACAAGCACAAATTAATGGGCTGTCGCTGGGAAGATCTGCAGATACTAAGGAAGCAAGAAGGAAAACATTTCTCCTCCATTCCCCACCACAAAAATTTGCAGTGGCAGGGCCTACTCACTGCCAACAGCTCACATTCTTAAATCACTATTTGTATGTGCACATGCAAGAGAGAAAGAAAAATGGAACCAGTAATCGGTATAGCTTTTTCTCTCTCCCCCTTCCCCCCCCACCCCCAATATCCCTCTGTGACTAATCAGGGAACTGTAAAATAGTGTAGAGACCTGCAAACCGATCTGTTGCACCCATTACTGTGCTGTGGAAGCACATCATTTCCATTGTTTCCAGGTCTTTAATTCTCATGGATGTGGGGGACATATTTTTCTCCTATGGAAAATCCACATTCACACATCTCAATCCCATACCACTCACAATGTATATGCTTCCTAACTCATGAGCTATGCTCCCTCTGAGCCAGTGTTTCTCAAACTGGCCCACGAAACCACTTTGAGAAACCTGCTGACTTCTCCGATGTATTTACTTACTGGCTCTGCAGCCACAGAGCTGCACAGCTCCCATTGGCTCCACTTCTGTGGCTCCCCTTGGCTGCAAACAGTAAACTGGAGCCAATGGAAGCCATGAGGCTCCATGGGTGCAGAGCCGGTAAGTAAATACATGAGAGCGGCCAGTTAACAGATTTCTCAAAGTGGTTTCATGGACTACTATGAGTAGCACTGCTCTTAGGTGACTGCTTGGGCAGACACCCAGGACAGATTCAAATACAGCCTAGCTTATTAGCAAAGCACTCACATTGCTGACAACTAGCTGCATGTGTTTCTACTGATGGTGCACATCCACACATGCATCAGTGCATTTAACAAAATTTATTCTATACATGGATGGAAAAATTAGAGGGTAAACTGCTTGTGAGTGATCAGAGAACTATTTCACCCAAACATACAATTCTGTTCTATATAATAATTCAATTTTAAAAAGAATTTCTCCTTGTATTAAGTTTAACATGGTTTAGTATTAAAGCCAAATACTTCAGAAGATAAGAATCATCACACATTTTAATTTTATTATTTGGTACTGCAATAAAGACTCGCTATTAAAAATTTATTCTGTAGCTGATAATACATATTTATTATTTCCATTCTCAAAATGCCTAAAAGGCCCAATCATGGACTAGAATCCATGGAACTAGGTGCTATACAAACATAGTACAGAAAGGTCTCTGCCTTAAAGAGTTTATAATCCAAGTATAATTTTATCACTGCTGATAACAAAAAGCCCTTCTGAAAGAACCTATTCATAATCAAAAGAATAGAAGGAAGCTCTTCAATTATTAAAGGCATAAATTGTTAATAAATGGGCTGAAATTAATCAAGTGAATGATTATTTGAAACATGGCTATTATTATTTGAATCTATACATACAGGCAACATGTTTTAGCAGCCAATTATGTCAAATTGAATTTATACAAAAAGAATGAATGGAACAAAACAATTCCTGCTTCCAAACTGAAATATGTATTGTGTATACTGAAGTATGACGGTTATATAATTAAACATTTTAAGACATATATAGGTTGATTATTTGTGTATCCAAGTGGTTCAAATTCATTCTTCTGACACTACTTGCTGCAACTCAAGCTGTTAAAAATGACAGCTGTTTGTTTTGCAGGTTTCGTTTAGTTTTTTTAAACGCATTGCATAACTAACCTGTGGAACTCTCTGACTACATACTGAGGATTCTAGAAAGAATCAGATGGTAACAAGAATGTCCTTTAAGTTGAAAGGTTATGTTATATCATTATTGCACCACCTGCTTATGGGGATTAGAGCAAAATCTTCTTGTAGACGTAAGTTATTCCATTGTGATGTTTACTGAACTTCTCTCTTAAACATCTGATATAAGCCACTGTAAGAGATAGGATACTGGACGAAGCAGATCGTTCTGCTGATCTAGTATTGCAGAACAAGAAAGCAAGAAAAATTGTCCAAAGAAGAAAAATCAGCAGCATGAAATATCAGTCTTCAAATTCATTCATGCTGCTGTATGTAAGGATCATTACTACTGGAAATTAGAATCAACAGATAGAATAAGAGTCTCATATCTGCTGCTATGTTAAATATTTAAGACTCAATAATATTTGCAACTTTCATACCAAATGCTTTTGCTATCAAACAGGGAAATTCCTGTTCACAAGACAGGTATATAACCAACACAACCTAGTAAAGTTTACATAGATACATGTTTCTGAAGCCAATATTTCTATTGAAATGATAAATGGTTTACTTGCACAATAAGCACACAGGCATGACTTTGTACAATTAAAAGCTTGACCTAACCAGAAGCCACAACAATTTGTCATATTGCTAAAAATAGCTCTATTGCTTGTAGAAGTAATGAAATAATAATTTATAAAGCCATGAAAATGCAGCAAAAAGTATGAATATTTTTGCAGCTAAAACTCACTCATTCACTTCACTGACCATCTTTACCTCCTTCTTTGCCAACTGAACATTTGATGAATGAGGTTTTATTTACAGGAGTATTCATGGAAAGTAAAAGCACTTTATTGTGTGTACATGTGTGCATGATCACAAGTGCATTTGAGCGTGCCTGAGATGCCCCTGTAGCCAATGTAAAAGCTATTGTAGGCTACAACTTTGAAGGGGAAGAAAGCAGAAGAAATGGAAGAATAAAACCCTCGAATACCACCGTTATTTTAAGAAAAATTAAAATGAAAAGCATTGCTGAGGAGATGATAGGTGCATGGCTGCAGTCACCACCAGGAGTGGACAGAAGACTCCTAACTCAGTAGTACATGAGTAGATTATGCGCATGCCAAGTCATCCACCTGCACACCTGACATGCCACTAGGAAGTAAAGATAAGTAATTATCTCTCTTGTAGGTGGCCCTTTTAAACCACCTTTCAAGGAAGTCACCAGAGGTTTTCAGTTGCATTCTCATGAGCTCCTATTACTGTCTAGCTCACAGAGCGAAGGGGTTGCTTGACTTCCCAGGCAATGGAGTTATTTTAAGGATTAGGGAAAGCACAACACTAGCTTCATCACATCCATTGTAGGGGTAGGGAAGGAGCAGAGGTACATCTTGATGACATGAAAAACCAGCATCCTGGTTTTTATGCCAGTTTTAACTGGATGACCATACTCATCTAGAACTGGGCTCATGCTATGACTATGAATGTTGGGGATCTTGAGCACTGAAACAAAAGTTAATGAGGCCATGTATTGCAGGCAGAGCATAAACAAGCACTTCTGGAATGCATACATCAACTGGCAATTCTCAAGTAAGCAATGGATGTAGAACAGCATTTGCCGAGATGTCTGTGGAACAACACTTAAAGCAGCACACCAGCTGCTCGAGGCACTAATGCAGTATCACACTGAGGCACTGACCCAGCCGCAGACACATGAAACCCTAGCTCAGTTCGGCGCTCTGGAAGCACCAAGGCAATGTGGCTCTCTGAAGGAGGTGCAAAGCTACTGCACTTTTCAGGCTTGGAACATTCTGAGCCCAGTTAAAAAGAACTGTCAGTTGGCAGCAGCTAAAGGAACAGTGGGTGGAGAATGAATTTAGGAATGAAGTGGGCTGACTGCAGCTTGTAACAAGAACCCTCTCACTAGCCTAACATGATTATTTTGCTATTACTTTACTGTTCTTGTTGTTATTCGGATCCAATTAAAGACATTGTAGGTAATTAAAGAGCCATGATTGGCTAATTGGATTTTGGGAGACATAACACAGATAGTATCAATAAATAAAATGACTTCGTTATTAGGACTGGCAGAGGCACAGGGAGTCTGACAAGAGACTGGGATAGCAATGCCTTCCCAGAGTTTGAATTGAAGCCATGAAGAGGTCAGTGTGCAGCTCAGTCAAGGAGCTCCTTCACTAACTACAGACTGAAAGCCTCTAAGCCAGTAGTGGGCAACCTGCGGCCCAAGGACCACAATTGAGGTTTTAGATGTGGCCCATGAGACATTTTGTTTACTGATACCCACGTGCAGGGTTCCACTGGTTTCTGCCCACATCATTTTTTTTTCCCCCTGAGTAGTATTTCCAAAGTGACATTCAAAGACACTTGAAGTGAGGTGTATGCTGATAGCACACAACATTGACTGTGAGAGCTGTGCACTCCCTCTGCATTACATCAAAGCACTGGTACGGTTCAATTGGCACACCCTGCAAATTCTAGATATGCAAGTGCAGTTAGCAAAATTACCCTATCCCAGGAGACCGTCTTGGATATGACAATCGTACAGCCCACTAAGATGAAGGAGGACCACCCACAAAGCCCACTCACTAGCCTAGATTGTTCATTGGTGCTCTAAACAGACCTGAGGACCTGGCAACTAGCAATAGCACTAGGGAGGGAATAATGCTCAGCTACCAATGTCTTGAAGTACCCAGATCTTAGAGCTATAGAAGTTCCCAGGTTTTGTGTCACTAGAATATTCACAGCAGGAGTCAGAACTCCATACTGAAGGCTTGATTAAAAAAATTAGTGGTGTTTTGTTTTAAATGTTGCATATCTATGCTATAGGTAATACTGGGAACAATATTTGATTTTATAAGCACCTATTATTTGAGAAAGAACAGAGTGGCTAAAAATCTTTTTAAAAATAAAATTTTAAAAACTATTTTAAAATTAGATGTAAGTCCATTAAAACCTATGTAAAATTACATTTGAAATTGACAATATATAAGGTCTAAACTTGATAATTATCTATTCAAATCATTTTAATTAAGTACCAAAAATAATATTAAACTGTACATCTTTGCTTCCAAGCTTTAAAACCACTGGATAATCGCCTGGAAGTGCTAAGCCAGCAGGATCCTTGTATGCAGGTGCAGAGAGTATTTTCTTCATTTCAATTTATTCAATTTAGTTCAGTTCAATGACTAGTTTGTTCAAAATTAAGAAACAAATTAGAAGCTGAAAAGACAGGAAACCGTGTTTCTCTCTTCTAATCTATGAATAAAAACTATATGTGAGAAGGTAATCTACCTATTTCTAAAATCTTGAAAGACATGGTGACCAGAAGCATTCATCTCAATTCACTAGCTACAGATATTTCCCTTGTTTAATAAATTAGTTTAGTTTTAAATGCAAACCATGTTTTGATAAACTTTATCCTTACATATACAACACTTTCAAGGCAGTCTTATTTAAGAAAAAATATTTTAATTGAATTTTGACTGTCTATCCAAATAGAGCTTGACACAAATCACAGGTAAAAAATGAATCATCTCAGTAAATGAGTCATTCCCCCTCCTCTAACATAATACACTTAAAATTTTGAATAAATATAAGTTAAGCTATATAGCTGTTTAATAAATACAGATATAGAATATCCTCTTGGGTAGCAAAAAGAAAATTTAGTGGTAAGGCTATATTTAATTGTAAATCAACATATTTTAATGGTTACCAACTATTAAGAACCAACCTTTCTTTAGGAAAAATAACTGAAGAGTTCCAATGCAAAACATGATTAAAATCAACAATTTAAAGCAAGCCTTCCTGTGTGCTGATTTAAATCAAAATAACTTAAATCAATCCACTCTGACTACGAGTGTGTGTCCTGGCATACTGGCAACAATGCCTTGTGCAACAGAGACCTGATCCTGACTGTAGACTCTAAGCACAGCCATATTACACATAATAAACAACAATAGGCCTGCATAACAGGAGTTGTTATGCTTCTCGTAAGTGCTTCTGAGTAATCAAGACTAATTTTACTCTGCAGAGACTGATTAAGAGCTCTCCACTAACGTTATTCTGCTGATTTGGAGAGTGACTATGGGGAATGAGTCAAGTATTGAACTGGAGCAAGGGAAAGCAGGGATGTGCTGAAGGTCATTCAAGGCCAGAAACTCTCTAGGGCTAGTCTACATTGCGCATTCTTGCGCACGAACATATGCAAATGAGCCACCATTTTTGTGCAAGGGGATTTTGCGCAAGAAGGAGCAGTCTACACTGCTCCTCCTTGCTCAAGAGGGGGGTTTTGCGCCAAATGGTGGCTCATTAGGTATGCAAATGAGGTGCGGCAATATTCATCGCCATGCTTCATTTGCATATGTTCTTGCACAAGAATGCGCAATGTAGACACAGCCTAGAAGTAGTTAACATATACATAAAACTCTCTATCTACTAGTAGGAGATAAAACATAACTTTGGTTACTTTGTGGAATTCCAGTTCCTCACTTCCGAGTGCAGAATCACTGTAAAGAGGGATTCATAAAAATAGGCATATCCTTACAAATAAAACATCCAAGTGTTCATATACCACTATGAAAGGGGGAAATGCTTTGCTGGAGTGTCTGGCACTGGGCATCACAAGCCTTGCAACAAGCTATGAAAAAATTCTGATTTGCTACAAAGCTGAGCAAAAAACCAAAAAACCAAAAGTCACACTACACATAAATGGAATCCATGCACTAGTGAAAGAACATATCTGAGTGGAGATAGTCTTGAGTCAGAATCCATTAGGATAAAATCTGTGTTGATACAAATAGCATCAACCAAAATACATGAGTGCAGCTGAACAGGAGTAGGGCTCAAGTGATTTACAACTGGCCTTGACATTATGGAGAAAGATGTGGAATAAACTGTACTAATGGACCAGGCAGAATCCAGTACCGAAGTATAATGACATGTGACTACAAGCCAGGAGAACCTGCCACACCCCATTCTTATCTTATTTATCTATGTCTGCACCCAATCCAGTGGAAACAGAACAGAGTACTGTTAAAGCTGCTTCTCAATAGAAACAGCAAGCTGTGTAAGGAATACACATACACACTCACTCACTCCACATGCAGTGTTTTGTTATCCCCTCTTCAATCACTTGAAACTATGCAAAGAAAGGAGAAGCAATTTCCAAAGAGACCATGTTTACTACTCTCTCACTAACTGAAAAAATCCATTATTTAAAAAATGTTTTGTACTCATATGATTGTGCAGTTGGCTCCGCAGTGGGTAACTAAAAACTGAAACATTTCCTGTTAGCTTCACTGATCATGCTAGTACACAAAGTAGTAAAGAAAAATGAAGCGTGATGGCTTATGCTGCATAAGAGAAAATGGAAGTGTAGGAGTGTGTATAACAGAAAGATAGAAAGAATCAGTATCTGCTAATCTTGAAGGGGTAAATTAAACAAGATGGCAAAACATATTATGATCAAATCTTTTTACTATTAAATAATATTGGCTATTTTGAGGGAAGGTGATAGGAGTCAGCAATTCCAAATAAAGTGAGTAGTACAATTCTCTTTTACATGTTTAGAATATATAAGTCATTACATTAGTCATTTTGAAGCAAGGTCAAAATATTGTACCTAAATTGAGTGGGTCATTTTAACAGCTAACACTTTTATCTTCAACATAAATATGTACAGATTTCAGTTTTAGCTTCCAAAAGAGAACTATTGTCATTTTAAAGAGTCATTTAGCACAACTAATGAAAAATAGCCAGAAATTATGGTGTTGGGGCAGAATATTTGAGCAAGTCTACTTACTTCCATATCTGCTAGGAGACATCTGGGTACTGAGCAACCATCCCATGATGCTGAAATCCCAAAACCCCAGATATCCTCCTCCTTACTCTCTATAGTCCTCTCCTCTCCAGGTAATTAAGTAATGGCTCCAGCGGCTCTGAAACCCCTTCAGGAAAAGTTCAGTCCTGGGGAAATTCTGCAATTTTACTGTGGCTCCAAATGCAACAACTGCAAAATTTCCCCAAGACTAAAAGTTGGCAGGTCTGGCCCAGCAGTGGAGTTGCAAGCTTTTTACTTGGGGTCAGAGGAAGCTAGACAACAGAGAAGGTTGAACTAACCACTGTGTTTTTCTGGACAAGGAGAGAGCCATCAGTATTGCCAACCCTTGACATTCAAAAATCATGAGTCCAGCTCCAAAAATCATAACATTGGCTTTAAAAAGTTTCAATATAAAAATAATAAATGATGCACTCTTTTTATTTACCTTCTGACTGCTGAACCTTTCAGGTTTGCTCACTTTGGTTTTCAAACTGTCCTCCGCAACAAAATATATGTGAAGTAAAATGTATGTTCTTTTTAATGAAAACCAAGATTATTATGCAACCTCCTGATTCCAGCAGGTGAGGCATTAAGAAAAATTGCAAATACCACAAGATTCCCCATAAAATCATGAGAGCTGGAAATAATTAGGGCACACTTGGGCACTGCTCCTTCCTCCTTTCCAGTAAAAGAGCTAGCAGTTCCTCAGAAATATAAGGGATTCTCCTGGAAGAGAGGGGCACAGAGTGAGGGGCTTGTGCCCCATAATGCAAATGGACGCTGTAGTACCTGTGAATACAAGTTAAGGATGGGATGCACTATGGCAGCAAGTAAGTAGTTCTGGGAACAACAGTGCGTGACTTCCTCCTCGTCAGCAGTTACCTCACAGTTCCACCCTCTGAAAATGAGTCTTGATAAGGATGAGAGGGAATCAGCAGTTGTGACCAATTCAGAAGCAATCATAAATGTAAAGAGAGGAGATGCAAAGATGCATCTATATTTTTATAAAGGGACAACATTTTTCAAACAAAGCAAGAGCTTGAGGACTGGGGAGGGGGTTGCATTCTCATGAATTACAGGATTTTCCTCTTCTTTTCCTTGCACACTTTTAAGAAGAAAATATTCTAAAATTTCTAAATGCATTCCTATGAGCTTCCTCAAACTGGAGACACAATACCAACCTACCCACCCTCTCGCTGGTCCTAGTTTGTTAGACTAAATCTCACTGGCTAATTCTCTTGTGGAAATGTTTCCACGGGTTGACAACTTTGCTTCTTTTTCCACAGAATTCTGGAGATGTCTCATCCCAAATCATAAGTAGCCTACTACTATTTCTATCTACTGTCATTTTTACTTCAAAACAGGTGGTATGACTACAGAACACAGCATAAATCTGCCAAAGGTTTTGGCACATTCTACCCAGTACTTGCTCATGATCTGTAAAATTATGCCGATCATCAACCTTACATAAATTCTAAGAGGTCTTTCCAAGTACATGCAGAAAGCAGAGCTTATCACTCCATACTACTACTGCCAAGGAAGACAGCAAAGAAGGAACCACTAAACCGTACTTCTAACTACAGACAAAGCATAATTTACTTGCAATAACAATAGGGGGTAAAAGGTTAGAAAAATAAAAAGATTACCAGGGATGAAGGTACAGCAAAACCCCCAATAAATCTTCAGTAGGGCAATAACTGTCTGCTTGAGGAATAGTTCTGCCTACGTACTTTCTATATGGCTTTCTACTCCATAGTATTTGAGCACTTACAATTAAGCAATGGGAGAGCCCATTCTGAATAAAATAAAAATGAGTTTAAAGACAATGCTCATGCATTTTCAGTATGGATCAACATGCTAGATATTGCTAGAAAGTCACCACCTTCTTAAGAATATAATATTCCTGATAAGTTTTGAACAATCCATTTGCTTAATAATCCAATAAAAAGCAACCAAAATATTTTATGTGCATTAGTGTGCATCTGTCTCAGGTTTATTTTTGTTTTGAATTTTTTTACATTTTTAATATAAGCAAAAGCCCTTCTGTAGACAACTATATTAGAAAAAAAGTGTTTTAACTGATATACTGATTCCTTGAATAAGGTAAAATACAAGTCATACCAGCAGAAGCACAATTTTACCATTATAAACTGTGTCTAGGAGGGGGCTACCAGTACTGCAATACTGACAATTTTTTTCTAGCATATACTAGACCTAAGCTAAATCTTTATTCATGCACCGTAAAGCTGAAAACGCATAACATCAAGCAGAATATTCAATTACAGTGCTCCATGATACACATCTATTTATTTAAACTTCCAACCAAACACATGAACCAGGCACTGCTAAGCAAACAAACTTATGAATAAAGAACTATGCTGTTGCAGAACAGCATATGGAATGCTGGTCAATGAGAATTTGGCCTGAGTGTACTGAACTTCAGCTATGTTTTCACTGTATTTAGAACCCAACTACTGTACACTGCTCTGAATTAATATTGAAAACAAAATACAAAAATAAAACAAGAATACTGAGCATCAGACATTCTGAAAATATAGATGTTAGTGGAGTCTAAATGATTATATTTTCTCAAATAGATCAAACTGGGGATTTTGGCTACAGACACTTTCTAGCATTAAACCGACCAGGACTTGGTTTATCTCTCTGAAGGTGTTTTCAAGGAAAAGAGAACAATTTTCATATACATGATTGTGTGAGATGAAATAATGTGTAATGAAAGGAGAAAAGATAGTTCACATTGAAATGGCACTTGAAGACCCCATGTTCCCAATCAAATTGTCCAAGTTTTAGGAAACAACATGGCTTTAACAACCAAAATACTCAAAAGCCTTCTCTTCTATAAAAAATTTAAAGCATATCAAGGTTAAAAATTCCCCTAAAATAACAAAGGTGGGTTCTTTTGGCCCCAGGATGTTACAGACACAAGGTGCATGAGGTAATATCTTTTATAGGACCAACATCTTTCGCACCAACAGAACTGATCAACTAAGAGATATCCTTGCTTTCCTTGTCTCTCACAGATTTTTATTATCGATTCTCCAAAAACACGCAGCTATGAAGTCAGCAGCTCAAAAGTATTTGACATTAATAATTTTGTCAAACAAACTTGTAATATCATAAAAACAAACAAGTTAGCTTGACAGGATCTATAAATACATGATGACTAGTTTTATTTTACTTTGATTTAATTTTTATTGATGATTGAGTGCCATACATTATTTCTGTTTCGGATAGATGTCTCAGACTGACCTATTATTACCTGGGTCATCCTGTTTACCTCTTTAAAAATATTGCCACATTAGTTTTCTTCCACTTTTGGAATTTCCCCAGTGTTCAAAAACTTACTGAAAATCAGTAGGAATAATCCAGTGAGTACCTTGCATATAAGCTTACCTTTATGTTTTTGAAGTAAAAAAAATTAAATATTTACAAAATATATCAAAGAATATCCCAAAGAAAGAGATTAAAGGAATCATGTACACTGAAGCATCTTATTCTTTAAAACAGTATCAGTTCACAGTGAAACTAAATAATCTACAGGTCTTAACGTAACTCAAGTTCTTAGCAATTTGTCCAGCAATGGTACCTGTATCTAGTCTGTTTTCCACCAATTCAAAAATGTATCAATGTGTAAATGTTACATAAAATAAGTACATAACTACACTATAGCAAAATTTCATAGAAATTGCAAAACCTGATATAGCCAGTGCAAAATTCAGGCTGTGTCTAGACTACAAAGAAAAGTCGAAAAATTTGCTTATCTTTCGATAACCGCAATTTGCTTATCTTTTTTTGCTTTTCTTCCAAAAGATGCTTTTCCAACATTTGGCCTGTCTACACTGGGCCAAATGTCAGGAGAAAAAAAGCCTCTTTCAGCACATCCCTTCTTCCTAGTAGAACGAGGTTTACAGAGATGCCAAAAAAACGCGTCTGCTTTTCCCAAATTTTTTCGGAAAAGCAGATGCATTCCTTGGACACAGCAGAGCTTTTCCAGGATGCCGAAAAACTCTGCAGTCTAGATGTACCCTCAGAAAAGTAACAAAGTTAGAAAAACATCAAATGAAGGATTATCTTTCTCTGGAAGGAATCCATTCTAAAAAGGAATTAAACTGGGAAACACTGAATTCAAAATGCAGAGGAGCTATTTAGCTGCCATTATGCCAACATAAAGTCTGATTATTCCGTTAACAACATATATTGTCATTCTTTTCCAAACATCCAGCCATTGCTTCACATAATTTATTTAATCTCGGTTATAATTCTAAATCAGATGTCTTCTTGAGATGTAACTTTAAAATTATGTAAGATACTGCACAGATTAAAAGTTTAGGAGAGTTGGTATTATGTAGCACATAGGGTAGTTAGACTGTGGACCAAATCCAGAACATCAGATATTTTTTAATGGACCGTAAAATCTTTTTACTTATTATCATGATTATTGTTATTTTTGTATTATTTTCTCTGGAATCTGGACCATGACTATAACTTGACAAAAAAAATGTACTACATTGATGTAGTGCTTACGCCAACTAAAATGTCTTCATTCTGTAGAGGGTATGTGAAGTTCTTATAGGGCCAGTCATGCAAACACATACACATAATTTTACATAGTGGTGTAGTGTCACTGACTCTAGTGGGACTATCACAAAAGTAAAGCTACCCACATGCATACGTCTTTGAAGGGTTGGGCCCTTTGTCAAGTCTTGTTTTTTACAACACATTTTAATATACTCAAATAAACGTAATGTCAAAATACTGAAGCTACACATCTTAATATGCTGCTTGAGAGAAACAATATCCAACATGTTGTGCTCCTTTGTTACCTTTCCATCTTTATTTTGAACCTACGTTTCCTCAAGCAAGACAAAAGTCTGAAGTGCTAAGTACATAGTCCTTACATGACAGAGTTCATTTTGAGATAGCTATGCACAAAAACATCTGAAAATTCTGTAAACAATGAGCATTTACTACTCAATCCAAAAGGTATTTTCCTCCAGAAAGTAATAAGGAACTGAAAAAGGTAATTAGAATGAAAATGACTTCTTGACTCTAATTCTAGCAACAACCATATGATATTCCAATAAAAAGAAAGAATGGTGAGAAAGAGAAAAGGGATCCTACGAAGCACTCACTGATCAGGAACAGTCAACCTTGCTAACAAGAGAAAAAGGTATAAACAGAAAGGTTAAATCCAGAGCAGTCCTGGAGATGTAGTATAAGGGCACAGGAGTCATAGTTACAAAAAAAATTGTAATTGACATCTGCTCCAAAAAAATGGAACACAAACCTCAAAATTACAGTAACTCCCCGTCATAGAACAACTGCAACACATTTTCAAGGACAGTATTTAAGCCAATTTAACCAGGGAAAAACTAAATGAAATCTCTCTGAAGGAAAATAGACTATACAGATGGAAGTCTAGTACTGTGGGTTTTACCGCTGGGAACTGCAGCCTGCATAACACTCTATTCTTTCATTACAAATCTGTTGGGGGGGGGGGGGGGAGGAGGAGTAACTGTGTTAGAGATAAAAGAATAGCACAATTGTTGTAACACCACCCAGTTTTCTCTATGTACTTCTTACCCATTGCAAGTTATCTTCAATTTCGCATGTATTTTCCCCATTTATTGATTTTAACACTTTATCAAAGTAAAATTCTTTACCATTGCAGAGGACTGTAACAATGACCCTTAACAGGACACTGGTAATTTATTAACTGCTAGGGAATTGTTAAATAGCCCTCAGTTTAAGAGGACGCAGAAAAAAAACAAAGAAAGATGATCAACCTCTATCAGAAGAAAGAGGAGGTTTGGCAGAAATAGCAGCTGTGCCATAGCTCAGAATGGATTTGTGTTGGCAGAACTGTGAAGTGAAGCCTGAAACATATTGTGCTTTGATCTATTGTGCCTCCTCAATAAAAGAGATGTAAAGAATTTAGTGCTCATGTTTTCTCTTTCATAGAATATTTTATTTACCATTATTTAAATAGGATTATATTTCTACATTTCTTAATGCCTGAAGTGCATCATTAAGGACATATTGTCCCTAAGAACAGCACTTCTCAAACTGGGGTCTTCTGGCCCCACTGAGCAACTATTCTCCCTCCCAATGTCTCTTGCATACTGAGGAACAGCTGTTCAGCAGCCTGCAGGAGGCACTGAGACAGAGGGGAAGCAGTAGAGAAGGTGCATGCTTGGGGGAGGGCACAGAACAGGATGGGAAGAAAAGGGACAAGGTCGGAACAGGTGGAGTAGGGGTAGGGACTAGGAGTCCACAAAAACTTTTAAATCAAAATTGAGGTCTCAGGTTGCTAAAGTTTGAGTGTTGCTGCCTTAGAATATGTTGCTAATACTTCAGACTGATCTAGAATCTTTCACCTCAGTATCTCAAAGTTCTTCATAAGCAGTAATGTAACAGATATAGTGAATTTGAAAACCCCATTACTGTCTGAAAATTGTGCCTTGCACCTATTGTAGTTAAGGTAATTGATAAATGGAAACACCTCTGATAATTGGAAAGTTTGTGAAGAAAGATATTTTTTTCAGTTTGTTTAAACTGTACATTTGACAGCACTCCTTGCACAGTCAACTTCAATAATCCCCCTTCCTATAGTCTTTTAGCCAGTTTCTCCCTTGCTGAAAAGGTCATTAGAGATATCAACAAGGAAAGAAAATTTTATTTTTTCCCAGGAGAGACAAAGAAGTGGACAGATTAAATATTAAGCTATTGAAAGAGTGCTCAATCAACAAATAAGATTTTTTAAATCATTTTTTAAATTAGCTAAAAATGTCCTTTAAGCCTTATAATCCTGTGAGTCAATTACAGTATTTTCCATAGTAACATAATGAATACTTATGATCACATAATGTATAAATATAAATCTCTCTCTCTCTCTCTCACACACACACACACACACACACACACACACACACACACACACACACACACACACACACACACACACACACACACCAGTCATCTGAAAAAATGAGGTAAACAGATGTGTTCAGCACACACACACACACACACACACACACACACACACACACACACACACACACCAGTCATCTGAAAAAATGAGGTAAACAGATGTGTTCAGCTGAAGTCTCTTAAAAATAGGAGAAAAAAGTGGAGACAAAAAGGAAAAGGAGAGAAAATGCAAAGAGAAAGATGTGCACAGAAAAAGAACAGAAGAAAAACAAAAAAGGGGTGACAGCAGTGAGGCACACAGAAACAATACATCAGGAAGCAATACAACAGGAAAAAAAGTTGGGGTCTTATCCTTTGGTGCCCTCACCTAAACATGCAGAAGTTTACTTCTTTGACAGTCTACTACATCATCATATAATAAAACAATTTCTTCACCCTTTCTTCCAGATTTTTTAAATTTTATTTTATTTGTAAATAAAATGAGGTTTAAGGGTTATTTCGAAAAAAATTCAAATCTGCGCTTCATTTGCAAATTTGTCTGCATTTGCATTCCTCTCTCGAAAGAGGAATGCAGTGTAGACATATCCTCAGTCTTTTCTGGATTTGTCTACACAGGGAGATTGACCAGAATAACTATAGCCGAATAAATTAATCTGCAACAGTTACACAATATATTTCCCCATACACACAAGTCCACAGATGCACCTCTCTGCATCACCTCCTAACTGTGATCTATGTGTTGTGCTTCTCTTGTCTCCATTTCTTTAAAATTTTAAAATTTCTGTTTTAAATAGATAGAAGCAAAAAGCACATTAGCCAGTGTACCCTACAAGCTGTCCGACTGTGCAGCCACTCAAGAGAGATTCAAATGCCACCCAGATGATTAGCAGAGTACCTAGTCACTAGGCTTTATGTTTCTATTTGTGGTGTACATTCACACATGCCTCAGTGCACATAAAAATTTATTCTGCATATGGATGAAAAAAATCCACATGTGGATAGAAAAAGATAAGAGGGAACCATTGCCATCAGACATTCTAGGGTGAAGAGGGCCTTAGGAGTTCCCTTCTTTCACAACCAGTATAACTCTCAGGAGAGCCGACAAGATTGCTGGCCCCTAGGCAAAGGGGATGGGAGGCCAGCTCCATGCAAACGGAAGGGACAGGGCCTCAGTTGACCAGCCTCAGTGCTGCCCGGACAATGTGATGCCCCCTCAACTGCCCGGGCCCTCAGAGCTGGCCGGAATGTGTGGCACAGGGCTCTGCAGCATACAATGCAATGATTCTAAAGGGACTGGAGCTCTAGCCACCAGGACCCTGGGTCCTTTAGGACTGGATTGCCCCCTTTACCCTCCTCCCCCATTGGAGGATCTGATAGCTTTACACAAGCTGCCAGATTACTTAACCCATCCATCAATGAGAGAAGATTTGTTCAAACAACATCTGTACTGTAAGGAGTGTTCTTTAAATGAATTAAAAAAAAAACCTTCTCTACATTGGAAAAAAAGGTCCTGGTTATTTCAAATCCAGCCTGGTAGGCTCAGTCTATGAACAGAATATAAACTACAAAGCGCTACCATAGAGCAACTACTGATCTAACCAACTAAGGTGTGATACAGTGGCTATAAAACAGAATGATTAAAAACATCCAAATGTAAAATGAGGTTAGAAGTTTCATCATCCATGTGACTCAATATGTTAACCCCTCACACGCACACTAAATATAAGGGCTTGCTGTGTGTATATTTAGTTTTAGAAATTACACTAAATAGGTAAAGGTTCTTCCATACCTGACATAAAGAAGCAATGCTGTTAATGGTTAGTATCAAACTAAAGTGAAAGATAATAATGTAGATACTAATAATTAAGTATTTTTATGTAATATTTCACAGCCTTGCATCATAGGTTGCATAAAAACTGTAAACAGAAAGGCTACCAATATGTATGTACTATTCTTTCCCCAACACATCCTCCTGTTTAAAAAAAAAAAAAAAAAAGGGGGGGGGGGGATCCTAGCTATGGATCTGCAAGGGAAAGAAATTAGGAGAAAACAAACCTTTTCAGATGATTTAAAGTATAACCTGCACCTGGCGCAGAATATTTCAAGACAAGAAGTTTCTCTATTCAAAAGCTGAAGATTCTCTATTAAAAAAACTGACTCCTTTGCAACCACAGATGAAGGACAGAATCCACAATCCAAAGTGCTTATTTCCAAAAATAAAATGAGATGCATAGTGTGTGGTCAAAGAAAAATTTCCAGCAATTGTTAAAAAGCTTTCTCTGCTTTTTTAACCATTGTTTCTTTAAAAGCTGCCTTAACTGACAACAAAACCTCTGACTATCAGACAACTCCATCAGAAAGATAGCAGGGGCACCCTGAAAATCTTTTATGTATTCTTATTATAGAATAAGTACCTAGCACTACTTAAAGAAACATTCCACTTAAAAATGAATTAAAATGTTGATATCTGAGTATACCTAAACACTGATTTGCAACATACATTTTTCCCAGCTCTTTGAATACGTGAATATTTACAGTGTTTGATCATCTATATCATTTTAAACTAGAAAAGAGAGGACAGCAAGTCATTCCAATGATACTGCCAGTTTCTTCCCCCCATAATTTTAAAGTAGCACACTGATGGATGAAGGGATAGAAAAATCTTATCCCCTTAAACTTTCTCCACTGAGCAAATGCCGTGTTTTGTAAAATTGCTCAAGAATAATAGGCACTGGCATTACTAAATAATCAGTAATACTTAGCACTTATATAGTGATTTTCTACTTTAGATCTCTAAGCATTTGATTAAAAGAAGTACCACTCTCCCCATTTTTACAAGTGGGGAAACTGAGCATTAATTGACTTTCAGAGGCACAAATCTGATTAAACCAAGATGAGGTTCAAGCTCTCCCAATCCAATGCTCGATCTATGCGGAGTCTCTCTGAAACATTAGTTCTAGACATTAAACACATCATTACAATTAATGATCTTTGCAGATTCAATACAAAAATCACAAATCTAAAGTGTTTTAACACTTGAATAATAACTTCAATTATTTAAAATATCGTGTTAATAAATTATTACAAAAGGAGAGAAAAGGGTTTGCTCTTTTCTTTTTACTTATTAATTTCTTTATTGTAATGACAGGCAAGGCTAGAAATCCTCACCGACCAGACTAGATACTCAATTGTCCATTCTGGCCCTAAAATTTATAATTCACTAAAGGGACATCATGCACTGGTCCAAGACGAAAGAAAAAAGTGGTCTAAGAAATTCACTGAGTTTCAAGAACATACTCTTAAAAAAAAAAAAAAAAAAAAAAAAAGAGGGGAGTGATGGAAGTGATGGATTGTTAGCCTGTCAGATTATTTGAGAAAAAATTAACAGGTGAGACTCTTATCTACTTGATGAATACATAGCTGGCAATCTACACAAATGGGAAGTAAAGCACAATGTACAAAGATAAAAAAGGTAAAAACAAAATACAAGCAAAAGGGCCTATCAACAAATTTATCAAAAGATAAACATTCTGCATTATAGAGACTGACCAAAAAACATGTAAATAGTGTCATGAAGTTTCTTGGGCACAACCCACTTCTTCAGATGACAAACATCACCCCCTGAGACTTTTATTCTGCATTATATACATTTACCACTCCAATAAAACAATTGTATTTACCATCCAGTTTGTAGGGCTTTACTCTCAAAAGGAGCATCTAACCTACTAATTTGTCAACCTGATGTTTTGAGTATATTCTTCCAAGTGGTTGTTTAACAATTTCTTTTGCAGATGTCCTTACTTTTTCTAACCAGGATTTTGGGGCTGATTTGAATGAACAGAACAAGAACTCCTTACCCCTATTGGCGGGCATTATACAAACTTTGATTGATGAGGCTATAGTAAACTTTTGGGGTTGGTTTGATTCTATGAAGACAAATCCTGATATCCATTTTATATCAAATTAATGGCAAGATTTTCTTCTAGAAGAGTGCAGTTTGGACACAAGGAGGAAGGAACATTACCTTGTTTTGTGCAAAAATATAAACTTGATTGGATATGAACTCTGGAGTTGTACTAGGAACTACTTAATCTTGACATAAGATGCAATCCTCTTTCCTCTGTGGAAAAAAGCCTTACTTTAGATATATTTTGAACTGGTATGGGATGCATCAGCCCCAAGCTGGTACACCAGAAGAGGGCATGCTCCAGATGCATCCAAAATATACAAGGCCTAAGGGAAGCTCAGTCTGGACTAACTGCTGAAGAGGAAGGAGGTACATTGCTAGCTCCAGCAAGTGGACTGCTTGCACTTCAAAGCTGGGAGGGCCAGCTGAACAGGACCAGATCCAGACATACGGACCAGGGACGCCACAGCAGGTGCAAAGAGCATCAGACCACAGATGCCAAAGACTTCAGTGACTCAGGTGAATCAGCCACTGACAGGTCCCTGGGTTGGAACCCAGTGGAGAAGAAGGGTCCAGGCTCCCCTACATGGCCACCCCCAATCTTGGGAGTGGTGACCAAGCCTGCCGAATATAGTGACTCTTGCCATTGGGTCACACCACCCAGACCACAGGGGGTTGCTATAGTGACTCTGGTCATTGGGCCAAACTACCCTGACCATGGGGGGCTGTATAGTGACTCTGGCCATTGACCACACTACCACAACTGCTTGGGGTTCTTATACTGATTCTGGCCATCAGCCCGCAGTACCCTGACCATGGGGGGGAGGAAGGGAGGGTGTTATAGTGATTAAGTAAAAGACACGGACACTGGAGCACCTAGTCCAGGAGTGGGCAAGAGAGCCTCTGTGGGTTGGATGCAACCTGCCAAGCCAGCTGATCCGGCCTGCAGCCACCCTGACACTCCCCCATCCCCAGGACTCAACTGGCCTGGAAAAGAGGGAGCACACAAAGTCTCCTCCCCCTGCCAGGGGTGCGCGGCACCTAGAGTGAACTGCCAGTTGTTTTGAACAGCTGGCATTTCACTTTAGGCACTGCATACCCCTTGCTGGGTGGGGGCAGGGGGCGAGAGCGTGAAGTCTACTCCTGCTCTGCAAGGGGTGTGTGATGCTTAGAGTGAACCGCCAGCTGTTCTGAACAGCTGGCAATTCTCTCAAGGTGCCGGAGAATGGGGTGCAAAAGCTTCACAAATGCCTCCCGCCCCCAGGCCAATCAGGGTCTGTGGGCAGGGGAACACAGGGAAGTGTCCTGGCCCCACCCCTTCTCGGGTGGCCCAGGGCCACTTCGAAAATTTGTGAAATGGCCCCCTTCTAAAATTATTGCCCACCCCTGACCTAGTTCCAAGACGTGGAATACCTTTTAGACCTGGCCACAAGGGTGTAATGTGTCTTCTCCCTGCCCCAAAGGGTGACTGGGTGTTTCAGCCCCATGACACGAACCTACATATGTGCCAGAAGGAAAACAACTTTAATTGGCAGAAAAAGATGGAAACTACTTGAGGAGTCTCAAGTGATACATTTATAAAGCCAGACTCAAAGGTCATGTAAAAAAGATGTCACATTGATGGTAAATACAGAAATTTGCATTTACCAAATCAGCTGGAGACATGTGAAGCTAAAGGTCAAGTTGATGACTGTTCCCAAGCAGTAAAGATGCACCCATGGAATACCATTTTGAACCCAGTATCTATGAGAGCTTGTAAGAACTACAAAATTTCTGATAGATTACACTTTGCAATCTAGCTGTCTGTCCCTATGCCAGTATAGAAAATGGCTCCATACAATAGCACAGTTAGAAGAAGAATTTTTGAAAAACAAAAGTAGTAGTAATATTTTCCACAATTGCTCAAATTTTTGTAGGTCTGCCTTACAAAAGCCAAGCAGGCAATGTCACTGATGCTGGATTTTGGTGAAGGATGAAGCCCAGTGCCCCCTACATGCTGAATTAGGTCTCTGGTTAGTTTTAGTAATGTTCTCTACCAAAACATGAGGCGGCTAATTTGGAGTTAATAGAATTGGAAGGGACCTGTCTTTTCTGGACTCTCTAGGGAATTGTCATGATCAAGGTATCACAGGGAATTCATAAAGCAGGTTATCTTTCTAATAGCGGGACAGGGAAGCTATAGAAAGAAGTCCTGGACCTGGACCTGGACCTTTCAAGTCATGCCAATGAACTTCTAATTTTTCTGATCTTGCAAAAGAGAGCCACCTGGTAAGGCCAACTGAACAGCAATATTGCCTGCTAATAACGCAAAGCATTATGGCTCTCCCCTTCAGTCACTAAGACAACGTTAAAACTGTTTTGCAAGCATAACCAAAGCTATCCACATTATCTTTTCCTGTGCAGACGAAACTCTTTACCACCATCTTCCTCCAACATGCCCCCCACTTGAGCAAAGTGGCATCAGTTATCAGAATCTCAGTGTGCCTGACAGAAAGAAATGCCTTGCATCAAAGGTCACCAACATAAATAATATCTAGCTTTTGTGGAGGTACATCAACAACCCCAGTCATAGACTTTGGGACTGATACCAAACATGAAGCACATAAAACAAAAGAGGGTGCATGCATGCCCATAAAAGACACCTCAGTACACAACAACTGCAGAAGTAACCAAATTAATTAGTCCTTTTGAAATATTATGGACATTCAATTGCTGGTTCTCTAACCTGTTCTCCATTAGAAAGGTTTTTCTTATCTTATTTATATTTGAGTATACAGATAGCTCACATTTTAAATAAAAACAGACTGCTTTTTTCTAAGATGTGTATGAATCCATACAACCTTAGTGTGAATATTGCAAGTGAGATGGTAAAAATAAATACCTTCATAGATGTAGATCTCTACCGGAATGTCAGAAAATACGGGAAAAGGTGAGTTCCCATCTCGTCGTAATTTGTAAATGACCACCCATCAGTTTTGAGAAAACCCTAAAGAATGTGTATAAACTAAAAGGATCCTGACACTGGTCATATCAGTTCCTACAAAAAAAGTAGGAATAATGTATGTCAGATGGGCATCTGGAGAAAAGCATTGGTGAGAATGACTGAAATCAGATAATCTGTTATGAAAATATCAGACAAAAAGTTGATATTAGTGTTTCCATCCTGAGTGACATCTTTCTAATAGGTTTGCTGAGATGCTTCAAGATGAGGAAGTGGAGGATGTCTGGCTGGAATGATTTAGTTGGGGTTGGTCATGCTTTGAGCAGGGGGGGTTGTCTAGATGACCTCCTAGGGTCTCTTCCAACCTTAATCTTCTATTATTCTAGAAGAAAGAACTCAAATGTGACATTTCAATGAGGTTTCTGAAGTTGCTGAACATTCTCCATTCTTATTGCCAAAAAAAGATTCATTATCAGTAATTCAGACCATTGCTCCCTGTAAGCTGAGCCACCCAGGAGAAATTCAAATGCCACTCAGCTGCCGCCCAGCACCCAGATCACCCACAGCTGGCAGCATGTTTCTGTTGGTGGTGCATGTACGCATAGGATTTGGTGCAGATAACAAAATATATTCCACATATGGATGGAAAATTTTGAGGGAACATTGGGGCATACCCCTCTGCGCCAGTGTTCCCTGGAAGCTGTGAGCTTGTGCGGCCACTCAGGAGAGATTCAAATTCTACCCCACAGCAAAAGTGCCCACAGCCAGTTTTTTTGTTTGTTTGTTTCTACTGGTGGTGCACATTTGGACATGCCTCTGTGCACATGAATTTATTCCACACATGGGTGAATCTAATCTTTTCCGTCCATGTGGAGATTTTAAGGACCGTTGCGTCAGAGCAATTGCTGCTAATTTTGTGGCTGCAAAATAACATGCATCTTTTGCCACTCCAGTCAGACCTGGAGTGCACGTGTTTACCAGTGGAGTAATGATAATGCAATGTTTTCATTTGAGTCCAGCAGCCTCAGCCTTCATCAAGGATGAGCCAATGTGCTCTACTGAAGGTAGACTGGAGCCTTGGCTCTGCTAGAGAGTCTGGAACATGGTTTGCTATAGGGCATTTTGACCATTCCCCTGCCTTATCAAGCTTGAACTGATAGCAGGGAGGTTTGGTTACCATTTTGTCTTACGTATTCTGAAAGGAGACCAAACAAGTAACAGAAGGCTTCCTCAATTAAAACTGAAGGCCCTTCTGGGGCATCTGGCATTGGCCACTGTCAGAAGACAGGACACTGAGCTAGACGGACCTTTGGTCTGACTCGTATGGCCATTCTTAAGTTGCCCAAAGAGATATATTCTGGCAGGATGAGACTGCACTGCTAGTCATAGATGCATTAAAAAGGAGGAGGGAACGCTTCTGTTACAAATTATTTTTTCTGTCCAGTGTGAGATATGGTAGTTGTCTGCTTCTGTAGAGACAGAATACCTGGCCACACAATGAGTGGGAGAGCATTAGGAACTGAATCTGTGCCTTGTGATCAGCTTCAGACTGGTTTTGATCACTAAAGAGTGCATGACTACCCATCACTGAGGCCTGCTAGCCATACACTCGTGAGATTATTCAATATTTGGTTTCTCTTTTAACAATGTCTTTCATTATTCTGCTGGCAGTAAAATTCAAAAATTGACCAAACCATAACTTCTTTCAAATTACAATTAACACGAAATTCACACTTTCTTTCAATCATTTCACTAGGTCAACAAGACTACCCTGAAGAATAGAACCTTGCTGCCAACTTTCCAAGCAAGCAATAGAAACAGCATGTTTAAAACTGCATTTCTTTCTATTTAGCTATTCATTCAACTGGCTCATTAGCCAACACTCCGTATCAGAGATGAATATTAATTTACATCAGCTGGATACATTTCTAAAAGGTAACTTTAAGAGTTTTAAACATTCGAGTAGTGTGATTAATTCTTTTTCTTCATGTTATGTCATTATTGAGCTGACAGTTCTCAGCAATCTCTTTTACAATTTATTTTTGACAACATATAAAGATACAAATAAACACAGAAAAGGGAAAAAAAGAAAATCTCTGCAACAGTATCATGGAATATGGAACTGGCAACTAAAAGCAAAGTCACAGAACAACAGATTGGCAATTCTCTATGAACCCTATGCAATCCAAATTTCTCTCTGCAGCTGTTGACCCACTGAAGCTTTGGAACCATTTCCTTTCCTACGGATATCACTGGCAAACACTTCAGGGCACATGTACACTGCATCTGGAAGCAAGCCTCCCAATCTAGGTCCACAGATTTGTGCTAGTAGGGTTCTAAAAATAGCTGTACAGAGGTTGTGGTTTGTACACAAGCTTGTCCCCTGATTACAGATCCAGCCAAAGCCACTACATCTAAGAAGTTATTTGTCAAGTGCTAGAATGTGCCCTATTAAAAGAGTCTAAAGGACCCAGACTTGCTCAGAGATGTAGTGTGTACTTGCTCACATTGACTTCAACAGGCGCTGGACTGGGCGACAAAGTAATGTTTAAGGGTTACTAAACAGAGTTTGCACAAGATTATGACAGGGCTTTTCTCTTTGTGCAATGGCCACAGATAGCCACTGATGGTATTACATGGCTACTCAAAGGAGAATCATTCCTGGCTCCAGTCATAGAATCCTCCCAAATAGTTTGCATGTCATGCACATGGGAATGACAGACATTCTAATTCAGAGGAAAGAAGCCATGTGTACATCTAAAGATATTTAAAAGAACCTGCAGCTTGAAGTAGTCAGCAGATAGAAAAGTGGGGCCATGAAGCTCAAAGTTCACTCCATGAAGAGCAAAATATTAGTTTTGAAGGAAGGGGAAGGATTTGAAAGACAGGAAAATTTCCCTCGTACCTTTTAAGAATGTTTCCACTTTGAAGCTAAACACACAATTACACCATACCTAGGGAATTATGGCATAGGTGAGGGAAATGTGCTAAGTCTCCATGGCGCAGAACCAACACAGGAAAAATGTAAAGGCCCATATTTTCCATCTTTCTCAAAGCAGGTTCAATGTAGCAGGTTGGAGGGTTGCTATGCCACAACCAAATTATCTTAACCATGAACAAGCCCCACCTGCTATGGAAGCCAACATTCACAGAATACAGCATACTCAACTTTGGAAGCCCTGGGGGCTATGATATTCAGAGCACATGCTGAGGGCCACAACTTAAGTATGGTTGCATATACATGCAAATATATGCAAATAGTTTTTCACACAATGCCCTGGCACACCGGGCTCTTCCTCTCTAGGGGCTAGAAAGGCCAACACCCTGCACCCAGCTGTTCCAGCCAGCCTGTCCACTTGTGTCTTTCAATGATCACCCCAACTGGATGCCTCGCTGTTGCGGAGCATGCTCCCAGTGGAGACCATGTTCAAAGAATCCCACCTGCGGGCCACGTCTTGAGCCCTGCGTAAACCCAAACCGCACCGCGGGCTGCAAACAAACAGGCCACAGGCCACATGCGGCCCACGGGTCATGTGTTGAGTAGCTCTGGAGTACAGAAAACTGTCTTGGTATGTTCTGAACATTTGTATCCTAGTATTATCAGGTTTTTGAGATGATGGAAAGTATCTCATTGTTTTCTTTACACCAAATTTGCTCTTGCTTTTTATTGGCAATCAGAAGAGAGTAATGTCTAACAAACTATATAAAACGTTGAATTTCTTCCCTAACAATAGACTTACTTAGACGAAATAAGGGTATGTCTACACTAGCCCTCTAGTTCGAACTAGGGAGGCTAATGTAGGCATTCGAAGTTGCAAATCAAGCCCGGGATTTAAATATCCCGCGCTTGATTTGCATCTTCCCGGCCGGTCACCATTTTTTGAAATTTACAAGTCCGGACTAACTGCCCGCATCTACACGCGGCAGGGACCCGGTAGTTCGAAATAAAGCCCTAGTTCGAACTACCTGTTAAACCTCATTCCCGGAGGAACAACAGGTAGTTTGAACTAGGGCTTTATTTCAAACTACCGGGTCTCTGCCGCGTGTAGACGAGGGCAGTTACTCCGGACTTGTAAATTTCAAAAATGGCAACCGGCCGGGAAGATGCAAATCAAGCACGGGATATTTAAATCCTGGGCTTGACTTGCAACTTCGAATGCCTACATTAGCCTCCCTAGTTCGAAATAGGGGGCTAGTGTAGACATACCCTAACTGAGTGAAAGTCTGCAATTACAGATAGCATCATGACTATCCTGAACAGTGTATTTAAAGTATTTCACTGAACAATTTTATCAGTGCTGTTTAAGCTCATTCACTTGTGCAGTCTCAATGATCAAATCCCACAACTCTACACTCATTTGCTCATCTCACCCACCAAACATCCATTTCACTATCTTCAACCTTTGCGTCATCCCATATAACCACTTGCTTCTCCCATGTGATTAAAAGTGAAGTGATGCAAATGAGATCACTAATAAGATGGGTCAGAAGAAAAGGTGAAATGGACCTATTCACAGGAGACTTTGAACACAGTTGTTAATGGACTGTGGTGTTGACATACTTTCTCTAAGAAACCGATCTTCTGTAATTACCCACCCAGTCAGCATACCACACAAAAGATTATGATATACTGAGTCAGAAGACTTTTTCCAGTCTGGTGCAACCACAATGTACCTAGTTTTATATAACCAGTTTATGCAATTCTGAATGTTTGATTTTGACATACAAGTCCCTATAAGACTTAATTCTTGGGTATCTTAGGCTATACAACCACAGTGAGTTGACCTAAAGCATGCAACTCCAGCTATGCAAGTTGCATAACTTAGGTTGCTTAGTGTGGTGTCTACACAGCGCAGGGTCGATGGGAGATGTTCACCCATTGATTTACCTTATTCTTCTCATCTGGGGTAGAGCACTGGAGAGTGATTTGCAGTGAATTTGGCAAATCTTCACTAGACACACTAAACTGAATACCAATGCATCAGTCTCCGCTCCATTGATCCTGGCTGTAGTGTAGATGTAGCCTGAGAAACCACCTCTCCCCTTGCTTTATCTTGCCAGTTTATGTCACCAAAGCTGTCTGAGCCAGTGGCCTCAAACTAGGTAGATCTGGAAGAAGGGCATGCTCCAGGAAATTCCATTCCTCTTTGGTCCAAGAAATCCTGTATTTGATAAGTTTCTAGGCTATTTACTCAGAGAGGAGCAGGTCTTGATTATCTTTTAACACATCAGAAAATGCTTTAGAGCTTTACTATCATTTTTGAAAAAAATCAGATAATTAACTTCATACGCTTTTAAATTCTGCACATTATTGTTGAGGACCTACTAGAATTTAAAATAGGCACTTTATATGAGCTGGCAAAATACACACATATACATGTTGCCTATACACCACTGAAAAGTGGAAGGGTGTGACCTTATTGTTTTCACTCAAGCTGAACTATTTATTTATTTAACACAAAAGTACTGCCTTGGGAGTTATCCTTTATTAATGGCAGGTTAAAGAAAGCAAATATGTGAGCTCAAAAAAATATGTAGTGAGAAAAAAAAATCAATTTCCTGCATTTTCAACAGGAAATATGGGTCTTGTAGTAAGACATGGAGCAGGGGACCTCAGTTAAATTCCTAGATCTAACTTCAACTTTGTGTGACCTTAGTCAAGGACTTTCAATCTAATACAGTGACAGACCTGTGAAGATAAATTAATGAGTTTTGTAATATGCTCATGCATAGTGGTGGAGGCCAAATAAGCAGACACATTGCTCAATTCAGAGAGTAAGTCCATACCATCACCAATGTTCCAGATAGGCAAGAACAAAATTTCTGAATCCAGACTATATTATATCAATGTGAAGGAAAGAAAGGAACAATATGTGCAGTCCCAAAGAACTACAACTTTCTTTTTAAAGGGGGAGGAAAAGAGGACTTGGAAAATCATAGACCAATCAGCTAACTTTGATACCTGAAAAGATACTGGAAGAAACTATTCAACAATAAGTCTCAGAGGGGTAGCCCTGCTAGTCTGTAACTTTAAAAATGAGTAGTCCTGTGGCACCTTAGAGACTAACTAATATGTATATATATAGTATCATGGGCTTTTGTGGGCAAAACTCACTTCTTCAGAACAGATGAGCTAAATTTACAAGGTCTGAGAGAATGGGGTGGAGGGAGCAGTAGACATGATATAACCTGATTTTAGTGAGGCTTTTGATAATCCTATGTAGCATTCTCATGAGCAAACTAGGAAATTGTAGTTTAGATGAAGTTACTATAAAATGGATAAGGTAGCTGCAGAGCCGGTTGAAAGACCATACTCAATTTTCAATAGCTTTCTGTCAAATTGGGAGGGTGTATATGGTGAGGGCCCACAGCAGTCTTTCCTGGATCTGATACTATTCAATATTTTCATTCATGGAGTTGTGTAAGGGAGTGGAGAGTATGCTTATAAAATCTGCAGGTGACACTAAACTAGGAGTGGTTGCAAACATTTTGAAGGCCAGGATTAGAATTCAGAACAACATTAACAAATTGGAGAACTGGTCTGACATCAAAAAAATTTAATTCAATAAAGATAAGCACCAATTACTAAACTTAGGAAGAAAAAAATATACAAATGGGGACTAACTGGTCAAGTAACAGAATTACTAATAAGAATTTGGGGGTTATGGTAGATCACAAACTGAGTATCAGCCAACAGTGTAATGGAGCTGCAAGAAAGGGTAATATTCTACAGTGTATTAATAGGCATGCCATATGTGGCATTGGAAGTCTCCGCTGGAGCAGTCTGGCCAGTTCTTGAGAGCCACGTTTTAGAAACGTGGAGAGGAAAAAAATGGTAAAATGTTTAGAAAAAACGTGACCTACGTGGAAAAGCTAAAAAACAGGGCATGTTTAGTCTTGAGAAAAGACGGGAGGGGGGAGGGAACCTGATATTAGTTTTTAAATATGTTAATGGCTGTTATAAAAAGAATGGCAATTAATTGTGCTCCATATCCACTAAAGGAAGGACAGTAATAATGTGCTTAATCTGCACCAAGATTTAGGTTAGAAATTAGGAAATAACTATCCTTAGTTAGAAAATAAGTACTGAAATAGTTTACTAAGGGAAAGAGCAGAGTCCCCATCGTTAGACATTTTTAAAAATTAGCTACACAAACACCTGTCAAGGATGGTCTAGGTATTTTTGGTCCTGCATCAATACTAGGGGCTAAACTAGATGACCTTTGGAAGCCCCTATGAGTAGATTATTCTATATTCAAAACAAATGAAAAACCTGATTATTCTGGACCTCAAATATAGAAGCTGTGACTTCTAAGATAACACCAATCTTTATTCTTCTCCCCAAATATACTGTAACAGCAGCTTTATTTTCAAGATAATACTAATCTAGAGTCCAGTTTTAATTGCTAAGGTTACATCAGCCCAGTCTCACTGTTATCACATTACTTAAAGCGTATACATTTTATTCTGAAAAATATTCCTAGTCCCTACCCCCATCAAGTTCACCAGGAAATTCTCTATTATAGTATCCTATACTAGTCAAGACATAATAATTGTGGTAATACTTTAACTATGGAGGAGACATGATTACATACAGGGAGCCTACAAGCATTTTAATACAGTTAAGGTTGTTGGATTTTTTTTTTCACACTACCAATCAAAACAGTTTCTAAGAATAAATACATTATATGTCTACGGCAAACCTGAGGGTTAATGGTTTTACAAGATAGCTTGAAGGCTATTTTACATAAAATGTGTCTTTAGTGGAGACTATTTCCAGCTCATCAATGATCACGTTTTAAAATAGCAACCATGAAGGCAAAAAACTTTCCATTCCCCCCATTCCTTCCTCATACAGATCAAATATATTAGTTTTAGCAATGGAGAATTTAATTCCTCTGGTTTATGGCTGCCTCTGAGTCATATTGAAGAGGCTACCAGTACTACTGCAGAGTGAGCATGCAAGCTGCAATCTCCCTTGAAAGCGCACAACTGGGGGACAAAGTTGGCCTGTTGTGAACATTTGCATAGTTATGCTGAAGACCAATGTGTGTATGTGGTTTCTTCATATGGCTTTCTTTAAATGGGTGACTGGAAAACTGTAGTTATGAGATTACTACAGAGAAGCCATATGTGATAGGCATCCCAACTTTTCCAAAGCAAGGGACATCCTGACACGTTTTTGAAAATGCAGTGTCCTTTGTCACAAATAACTTTGTATGTGTACTTCTCAAGTGCTAACATGTGCACACAAATGACAATCAACTGCATGCACAAGAGTTATTGCCTGAAGATTGCAACCAAGAAAATGCTGAAAACAGTCCATTTAAAACTTGTGTACATACACATCGAGTTACAATATAGAAATTTACTTGAGCAGATTTTAAGTGCACTTATAAAACAGAAAATAGCTCTCTTCTACTACCATTTATTTCTATGTGGTTTTTGGGGAGGGTAGAAGGTGCCTTGAATGTTACATAAGAATGGCCATATTGGGTCAGACCAAAAGTCCATCTAGCCCAGTATCCTGTCTTCCAACAGTAGCCAATGCCAGGCACCCCATAGGGAATGAACAGAACAGGATCCACACTCTGTCACCCATTCCCAAACTTCTGACAAACAGAGACTAGGGATAGTATTCCTGCTCATCCTGACTCATAGTCACTGATGGACCCATCCTCCATCAATTTATTTAGTTCATTTTTGAATCATGCTGAAGTCCTGGCCTTCACAACATCCTCTAGCAAGGAGTTCCACAGACTGCTTTTTTGTTGTGTGAAGAAATACTTCCTTTTGTTTTAACCAGCTTACCTATTAATTTCATTTGGTGACCCTTAATTCTTGTGTTATGGGAACACGTAAATAACTTTTCCTTATTTACTTTCTCCATGCCAGTCATGACTTATAGACCTCTATCATTTCCCCCCTCCCCCTCCTGCCTTGCCATCTCTTTTTCAATCTGCAAAGTCCCAGCCTGAGAAGGTGGGATTTTACCACAAGAGACATCCATCAACACTGTGGTCTCCCAGAGTAAAAATCTCCAGCAACTATCTTTAGGAGACTTAACAATTGTAAAGATATAATTCTGTGCAATGAGAGATTTATACTCAATAAAAGACCTCCCAACTACAAACGGGAGAATACTCAATGCATATATTAAATATTAGTTACTGATCTCTAAATTCTAAGCAAGATATGGAACCAATGAATGAAGGGCAGTAGGGAGTAAATTGATTCTCGTGCTTCATATGTTCTTGTGGTTTAAAAAAATGTCAAGGTATTCTATCTATAAATCCATAGGCGTGTATGGTGTTTTTCACAGAGATACACGTCAACATACAAGACAGCATATTTTCATTTAACTTAGACTATTTTAATGAAAGTGAGATATTTTAACAAAGATAACCCAAAGTTTAAATATGCCTAGCACTACATTGAAACTGCATGGTGATACATAATGAAGCTTAGTATCATCTAAAGTTAGCTATGTATTTTTATTACAGCACATATATGCATCTAGAGACTTTTCTGATAGACTAAAGGCTGAAGTTGAGACACTGCGTCACACGGCTGAGGTGAAGACCCCCGTCCGGAGTGGGGTGAGGGTGCCCGCCTCGTTCCTGTGTCACACTTGTATTCACCCCTTTTCTCCCCAGCCGGTGATTCTAATCTCACACACCAAAGTCTGTCTAATCCTTCCCTCTAGTCCCCTGGTCCGAATTTATATCTAGCTCCTATTGGCAAGGCCACACAATTCAATACTCCCAATATGACCCAATATGAAAGGTTTACATTACCCAGCAAGGGGGTCCAGGTCCTCCCACTCCAAAGGGCCCCAGCCCAGGGTTTTCTTAGCGGCTTGCTCTAGCCACTAAGTCAGCGGGGAAATTGTAGCCGCAAGACGTTGACTCTCCAACCACGACTCACTCACCCTGTAGCCATCACCTTCCCTGGGTTGCTTCCTCCTTCAAATGTCTCTGTTCGTTGGTGGCTCTCCAGCTCCCCTCCTTCCTCTGGGATCTGGCTACTTCCACCTGTGCAGTGTCTAGATGTGTTGGGTCTCCAGCCTGTGTGGTAATGTCTCGGCGATTAGGTAGTCACTGGGGTTTACAGGGAGCTGGCCAGGCACGTCCTCTGAGCTGCTTTCTTATAGCAGTGCAACCTGAGTATGCCCAGTAAGGTAAAGGAGTTGTAGCCTTCTCAGCTCTCCGGGCTGAGTTAACCCCCTCCTGCTTAGTGCGGGAAGAGTACGCCCTGTCACACACCCTCCCCTTTAAGAGTGGGCCCAACATGGGTCCCCACCAGCCGGCCGTGAAAAAAAATATCGGCATTTGTATGTGCTGTAGTAAGATGAAGGCCTAAAACATAAGCCCATGTAGCACAGGCCTGGTTAGAAGCTTGAGGCCTAGTTAACAACAGACAAAACATGGCCAACATAAAGCAAAGCCAAGCTGTGAGCAAGAGGCAGGTCCCTTCTCATTGAACTTGGCACAAACAGGGCTGAGAGTGCGAAACACTAGTTGGTAATAGGCCCAGGTATAGAACGATAATTGGTACTGGTCATAAGTTGAAAGTACCTTGGTACCCACTCCTCACAGATACAGACCCAGGTTCAGGAAAGGGTCTGAAATGACAGCATGATGGAAAGAGATGATCTAATCAAACCATGAGGTACAGGGTGATGGGTGGTATCTAAGTAGCATCAGAGGGTGGCAACCTGATATGTCAGCAGTAATGTGTGAGTTGTTTGTACCTATATATAAGTGATGTCTTGGAGGATGGGGGGGGGGGGGGACAGTCTTTGTATGACCTAGGGGGCAGTGGAAATTTCCCACTCACTGAGTCATTGCATTGTTACGGGGTACATATGCATAGTGGTTCAGTACAATCTACTGACAACTATTACTGTACTTTGCTTAACAATAAACCTGGCCTGGCACCTTCAATCCTTATCTGGTTTGTGGTCTTTAGGGGCTCTCTGGGGTCTGCTGTGGAGACTAAGTGCACAAGTCGATATGGAACACATCACTGAGCACACACACAAGCAGCCTTCTGGTTATCATCATCAATGGAGCCAGAGACCTGTGAGGACACCTCGGCAGTAAATCCTGACCCATCCTGAATAAGTGCATGTGCCTTCCCCGGACAGCGTCTCACCTGGAAATCATAAGGTTGCAGCGACAGATACCGCATTTATTCACGGATTGGTTTCTTTCACCTAGTGAATGCAGCGCAACAGGGCCTGGTCCATAACTAACACAAATGCATTCCCTTACAAATAATATCTTAAAGTGTCTGTGGCCCATTTCACAGCCGAGGCTTCCTTTTCCACTATAGAATATCTGGTTTCTCTAGGGAATAGCTTCCAATTTAAGCTATTCCAATTTAGAGCACCAGGTATTCTTCCCCAGCCTCCTCCTGAGATAATACGGCTCCAAACCCCACCTCGGACATGTCTTTCTGTAGGAGGAAGCATTTCTGGAAGTTAGGGTGGGCCAAGACTGGTTCTTGAGTTAGCCCTTCTTTTAAGGCCTGAACAGCAGCCTCGCACGCCCATGACCACTGGACCTTCTGGGGTCAGGATTTTCTTGTTAAGTCTGTCAAAAGGGAGCTGCCAAAGTTGCAAAGTCTAGCACAAACTGCCAATAATAGCCGGCCAGCCCCAGGAATTGCCTCACTTGTTTCTTGGTTGTGGGGGCAGGCCAGTCTTGTTGAGCTTTTACTTTACTAATTAGGAGTCTCAGTTGTCCACCACCGCCCCCCGTATAACCAAGATAGGTGAGTTGCACTTGGTGGGGTTAGCTCTGAGGACCGCTTCTTTTAATTCCTGCAAGACCTCAGAAAGGTGTTGAAAGTGGTCTTCCCAGGTGGCACTGTATACTACAATATCGTCTACGTATGCTGCTGCATATTATTCATGGGGTTGTAAGACTTGGTCCATTAACCGCAGGAAAGTGGCCGCAGTCCCATGGAGCCCAAAGGGCTTTGTCACAAAGTGATACAAGCCAAAGGGGGTTGGGAATGCCATCTTCAGACAGGATGTTGGTGTTAGATCTACCAATACCCCTAATTGAAATTTAAAAGTAAATAAAAATATGGCTCCCTACAGCCTTTCCAGGAGTTCATCAACCTGTGGCATCAGGTAAGTATCAAATTGTGAAATCTCATTTACTCTTCTGAACTCTATACAAAACCAGATGGATCCATCTGGTTTTGGAACTAAGACTCTTGGACTCCACCACTCACTACGGGACTCTTCTATAACCCCGATATCAATCATGATTTCTAGCTTCTTGCGAACGGCTTCCCACATCTTTTTGGGTAGGGGTCAGTGTGGGTTCTGGACTTTCTGTCCCAGTATAGTGGCTATATGGTGTCTCATAACGGTCGTCTGCCCTGGCCTGGCTGATAATACCTCTAGATAGGTACGCAAGAGTTCTTGGAGTTGCTGCTTTTGGGTCTGGTCCAGGGCTTACGCTATAGTGACTGAACCGTCTCCACAGTGTTCATCCACCAACGGTCCTGGCTCAGGAGGGTAGGGAGTAATCAATAAGGCCTCCTGAGTCCTCCAAGTCTTAAGTAAGTTGACATGGTACATTCTGGTCTCATGACGTCAGCCTGGTACCTACACCTCAACCGGTCCCATCTTTCGAGTAATTTCAAATTGGCCTTGTCACTTGGCTAACAATTTAGACTCAGAGGAAGGCAACCGGATCAGGACCAGATCCCCTGGCTCAAAGTTCTCTAGGCTGGTTCCTTTATTGTAGTTCTGAGCCTGAGTCTGTTGTATCTGTCCTAAGTTCTCTTGGGTAAGCCTGCCCAGATTCTGGAGTTTTTCCCTTAGATATAAGATGTAGTGGATTGCCCCTTTCAGCTGGGTCTCTTATTCTTCCCAGTCTTCCTTCATCAGATCAAGGATTCCCCAAGGCCAGGTAATCTTCCATCAGGTCCATTGCTTCCATCAGGGTTGTGTGGGGAGAGTACGCCCGATCACACACTGCAATAGCTTAGTTCAATTTCCTTACTTTTATGCATTTATCATTAGATTTTATTACTTATTCAATTCCTCACATGTCTGTTTATGACACATATATAAACAGCTCAGGTATCACACTATGCTTGAGTAACAGCATAAAGTATCATCACTCCAAAGATAACACTATGCTGGTAGGGAGAGAAGGCAATGACTTACTGAAAATACTAAACATTTTAAAGTGAAATATTAAATCATGTGAGGAGACAAAGTCCTGGGTATAAACATGCTAAGAATACAATGTAAAAATATCACCACTAACAAGCAGAGACAAATGAGCTCATAGATTAGAATTTAAATCTGAGCTGGACTGACAGCTTTAATTACTTCTAGTTGTCACCCTCAAGGAAAAAAAAAAACACATTGACAGAGATACATTTTATTTTGTTGCCTAAAGAAAGGTACAGTATGTGTAATCCACACACCTAATGTGGTTACCATGCAGTAGCACTTAGACCACAGCAACAGCTAACATCAAGAGACCTCTACAGCATGGCCTAGGAGCCAGCAGGCTTTTAGCTCAGAGGGTAGAGGCTCCTATACTCTGCTTCAGAAGTCCCAGGTTCAAATCCGCCTGGTGGCGGTTATATATACACTTCCTATTGGCAAATGTATGTAGAAACATTCCTGATTACCATGGCTGATCATAGGGTCATCTCAACCAATATTGGTGCCCTATACATCTGAGCACTATCACATACACACTTTCCCACAGGGGAAGGGGTGCTGCAGGGACAGAAGCTGTGAGGGGCCAGGGCAGTTGCCAACTCAGACAGACCAGACACCATTAGCTGCAAGGCATCCAGTCTGAGAGAGTTGGCACAAGAGCAGGGCAGAGATGAAGGCTCACTTGCAGCTTCAGGGGAACATGCAGGAGGCCTGGGTGGTAGTAAGTTCACAGGCTGAAGGACTCAGGAGGAGCAGTGAGCAGAGAGAAATGGCACTTCGAAGGGGAAACTACCGCTTCTCTCCAGCAGCCAGCTGCACAGCAGCGTACTGGTCCTCCCAAGTCTTCCAGTCCACACTCACGCTACTCGCTACCACCTGGTGAGCGGGGACTGTATGCAACCCAAAGAGGGGGCAGGGTCTAGCTTTGGTATGGGGTTGGGTGCTGCCAGAGCCAGCTCTGAGCCCACAGGCAGGAGGCCATTGGAGCCCATATGCAACACCCAATAGCCCCAGGCACCATGGAATTTGGCACCCCAAATTTTTTGATGTTTGCATATATCAGTAGGAATGGCCCTGCTGTTCACTGAACTCGGGATTTTAAATTAGCATGTCTGCTGTATAAATTTTACATACCCCAGAGCAAATTATATAAAGAAAGAACAGAGAAAAAGAGGCCTACAAGGCTTGATTATCACTTCACTGCAGATTGTGCACCACAAGTCAGCTCACCGAAGCCAATGGGACTAATCAGAGAGTAACACACTATGCAAGTAAGTGCATCACAATCTCGGGTAGATGGAGTAAAGACCACAAGCACTTATGTCTTCTGACCACAGCCAAAAGAATTTTTGCTGCTAGAATTATTAAAATGTATATATCAGGAGTAGTCACTACATGGATTTCAGGCAAAATACAGATGCTTCTGAATGAACCCTACAATCTTTTTATGTTCTTACTATCATTACTTTTTTTTTTATTATTATTATTTTGACCAAGAAATGTAAGCCTTGACAAAAGAATAGGTCGACCACGCCGGTGTATATCATTTATGCTTATCCTAAGCAGAAAAATGGAGGAGGCAACTTCCCATTCAGGACTGAGTCAGATACATCTAATTACAGTTCACAACTTGAAAACAAAGTATTTTAAATGATGGCAATTCCTTTTGAAACCACTTGTTGGGTGGGGTCTCTAAGAAATTATTAAAGCTGATTTTTTTTATGTAGGTGACTAGGAAAAAAATGATGTTTTTCTTATCGTAAAACAAGTCACAATGTAATTCCTTAAATTATTTTAACGGTCGCCAACACATTTTGGGATAAGGTGTTTGAAATATTTCAATAAAGAATTTGCACTAGCTTTGTAGCCCATGAAAGATTTACTTTAGGAAGTTTTGAATTGATAAATTTACACAAATCTTGTTCAAACAAACACACAACATGCTTAAATAAAATGAATGTAAATAAACACATGATTTTCAAATGCAGGAAAGTTTTTGCTCAGTTGAGCTCATTCTACAGCCAACACACATGCAAATGCTCTGCTTTATACTCCTCTATTATTCAGTAGTACAGCTAACCATGAAAGGCCACAGAATACTGTCTTCCCCATATTGTAAAGGGAGCAATCCCCATGCACACACCTGGAAGCTGAGGTAGAGCAACCATAGCTGTATTTTTATTTAGATTTATAACAGTTACATGCAACCATCCAGTGCTCCAAATACTTTCACAATCATTAAAACTTTCACAATAATTAAAGTTGTCAAGTCAACATTGTAGAGTCCTTGACGAGAGAGCAGAAAGCTCTTAATACCAAAGTGCACAAAGTTAAAAAACAACAATAGGAAAAATAAAGGAACAGCTTATGGGCACACATGACTGTGTTGCAGCACCTGTGACTATTCTCAGGTATTTCAGCAGCTCCTGCCCAAGTTTCCCAGCTCATGAACTTCTCAATACATGACCTAGGCTTGAGTCATGCAATAGCACCCCTTTTTGGGGACTAATTTATTAATATATGGTAACTTAAAAAGGCAATCTTTCTCCTTCCAGCCTCTTGCTGGATACACATATTCTTCTCTTTGAGGTCTGGCTGCTTTCCAGTTTCAAAACATAGTATCTCTTTCTAGTCTCCCTCCAGACAAAGCTCCTCCTGAGCCCTGTCCTCAGTTAAACACCATAAGAACATAAGAGTGGCCACACTGGGTAAGACCAAAAGTCCACCTAGCCCAGTATTTTTCTGACAATGACCAATGCCAGGTGCCCCAAATGTAATGAACAGAACAAGTAATCATTAAGTGATCTATCCCATGGCCCATTCCCAGCTTCTAACAGAGGCTAGGAACACTATCTCTCTGCTCACTGCTCCTCCTGAGTCCTTCAGCCTGGCTAATAGGCATTGATAGACCTATCCCTCATGAATTTATCTATCTCTTTTTATGAACCCTGTTACAGTCTTGGCCTTCACAACATCCTCTGACAAGGAGTTCCACAGGTTGAGTGTGCATTGTCTGAAGTACTGTACTACTTTTTATTTGTTTTAAATCTGCTACCTATTAATTTCATTTGGTGACCTCTAGTTTCTGTCACACTTTCTGGCTGTTTTACCCATTCACCTTTAGCATTACAGGATTACCCTGGCTCCTTATTCTCGATCTGTAAACTTTCAGTCTGCTCCTTTCTGAAAGCTCTTTCACAAGCTCAGCTAGCTTGTCATGGGCTGGCTCCAGCAGCATTCCCACACTGCTCTTGACCCTGCACATTCTTCCTCTCATATGAGGTGCTCAGACCCTTCTGAAGTCCAGGTGCTCTCCTTTTAAATCACTCAGGTGATCAGCCCAGGAGTGCTATCCCAAGCTCCCTCTTAAAGGGCCAGTTGCCCCATGACACAGTCAAGTTCAAAACATAGCCCAAATAATCACTTGCAAAAACTATCATTGATATTATAGGGATTTACCCATTTATGAAAGGAAGTGGCTTCTGAAGTCATGCTATTTGAACAACCTTCAAAAAACAGTTTTTAAAGATGCGAACTATAATTTCTCCAACTACAATTACCAGGGATAAGAGCAGGGATGGCAAGTTTCAAGAAAAATCATAATCAAGCTAAAGTTTATTTACATTATGATCTAGCTAGCTAGACCGACCAGTGGTTTTCAAACTACAGGTCATGACCCAGTGCTAGGTTGTAGAATGTCAGGCACTGGGTCTCATTGCTGTAGTGGGAGCAGGTGACCAGTGGAAGTGCCTATCCTGGCACCATAGACTGCATGGTGATCCCAGCTCCTGGGGAGCAGGGGGAGAATGCACAGGGCTCCATGCATTGCTCCTGCTTCAAGCACTAGCTCCACATGCCCACTGGCTGGGAACTTGCTGCTGGCTGCTTCTAGGGCATAGCATGGTCTGTTAGTGCTAGGAGAGGCAAGAAGCCTGCCTTAGTACCCCTGCTGCATCCCTGACAGGGAGCTGCGGAAGGAAAGCCCCTCCTGCCCCAGCCCTGACCCTCTCCTAAGCCAGAGCGCTCTCCTACACCCCAAAGTTCTCATCCTCACCCCCACCCCAGAGTCCACACACAAGTCAAATTATGTTGGGACAAAGGCATAAACAATTTTCTTTGACTGGGTCATGAGAAAAAAAGTTTGAAAACCACTGAGTTAGACCACACTTATTGCCAGGTATCAAAAAGGAACTTGTAATGTTTGTGTAGTAAAAAGCCCCAGTTTTACACAATGGAAATGATAGAGGCATGGAAGTACTTTCACAAAATTGAAAGTTTAAGATGTCTGTTTGACAGACAGGAGGCAGTCCACTTCTGAATTAACCAATTATTTTTGATGTAAACTTACCTTGAATGGGGGGCAGAGGCTACCATTTGGGGCTAGGGGTATGCAGCAAGCAGCCCAAGGTGCAGAGAATACTCAGACAATGCCCAGAATTCTGGGTCAGGTCTCTTCTTAACCTTGGAGGTGTAGAGCAGGCTATGAAAGTAGAATGGCCACTGCTGCAGCTACATCAGCAAAGCATCCCCTCACCAAGCACCAAAGGCAACCATGCACTCTGCTCCCTGCCCCAGATGCTGCTTTTACACAACTAGCAGCCACTTCTGCCCTTGAGGGAAAACAATCTCCTTCTGTTCCCAATGCTCAAAATGACAAAGCTCTGCTCAGCTGCTGCTTCCCCAGCTCAGAGGGGGCAGGGCTAGAGAAGAAAGACTGTTTTGCCTCACACTCACAACCCAACCCTCCAGTACAGACGATATATTATTTGTGTGAAAACAGATACGTCCGCCCCATAATAAATACATTGCAGTGGCACTAGCTCCCATTGACTCCTCCCTGGTCCACTCCCCTTGGATCAACTGGCCAGTCAAATATTGAAAAAAAAATCAACATAAATAATCATATAGCACTGCTTTATCAGAACAAGAAAGAGTAAGAGTTTATTTCCACCAGGCTTAGCCTTAGACAGATACTTATGCTTCATTACAAAAGCCAAGTTACTTTATTTTTAATTTAAAAAAACCCCCACAAAATGTTCTAAAAACCTGAAAGAATGGCACCAGGAGCCAATCAAAGAGGTAGGCTGCTGCCTACACCAGGACATTCTTCTTGCACTATTTGATAATATTTTACCACTGTCAAATAGACAGTCACTTGACAAGCTTGTCAAGCCCAGGATTATGAATGCTTGACTTTACAATACTAATGCTCTCTGAATGTATTTTTAATGTAATGTTTGGATTTTTTATAAAGAAACCAGATCCAGAAATTCTCTCATGATACCAACTTAGATCATCAGCAGAGTTTGGATCATTCCACAGCACACAAACTACCACTTGAGATCATGAAATAACTAGTACCAGCAATAGTGTGTGCCAATTAAGTAACTTGGCTTTTGTAATTAAGCATAAATATCGGTGTAAGGCTAAGCCTCCCTATGCATCAACAACTAATAGGAAAGGAAGCATACATTTTGCCACCGGTTTTCAAAGCTATTTATTTACAGCAGAGAGATGTACTTGACCTGCTGCTCACAAACAGGGAGGAATTAGTAGGGGAAGTAGATTGGGGAACAACCTGGGCAGCAGTGATCATGAGATTTTAAGTTCAGGATTCTGACCAAAGGAAGAAAGAAGAGCAGCAAACTCCAGACCCTGGACTTCAAAAAAGCAAACTGACTCCTTCAGAGAACTGATGGGTAGGATCCTCTGGAATGCTAATATGAGGGGGAAAGGAATCCAGGAGAGCTGGTGGTATTTTAAAAAAGCCTTATTGAAGCCGCAGGAACAAACCATCCCGATGTGCTGTAAGAAAAGCAAATATGGTAGGTGACCAGCTTGGCTTAGCAATGAAATCCTTGGTGAGCGTAAATACACAAAGGAAGCTTACAAGAAGTGGAAACTTGAAGAAATGTCTAGGGAGGAGTATAAATATATTGCTCGAACACGCAGGTGAGTAATCAGGAAGGCCAAAGCGTAATTGGAATTACAGCTAGCAAGGGATGAGAAAGGTAACAAAGGTTTCTAGAGGCATGTTAGCAATAAGAGGGTGATCAGAGAGGGGGTGGGGACCTTTCTGGATGACAGATGATGTGGGAAAAGCTGAAGTACTCAATACTTTTTTTGCATTTGCCTTCACAGACAAGGTCAGCTCCCAGATTACCGCACTAAGCAACACAGTATGGGAAAGAGGTGGGCAGCCCTCCGCGGGAAAAGAACCAGTTAAGGACTATTTAGAAAAGCTGGACATGCACAAATCCATGGAATCAGATCTAATGCATCCAAGGGTGCTGAGGGAGTTGGCTGATAATAGCTAATGGCTCTGCAATCTCATCTTTGAAAACTCGCGGTGATCAGAAGTCCCGGACAATTGGAAAAAGGCAAACGTAGTGCCCATCTTTAAAAAAGGGAAGAAAGAGAATCCAGGAAACTACAGACCTGTCAGCCTCACTCACCACAGTTCCCAGAAAAATCATGGAGGGGATCCTCAAAGAATCAATTTTGGATCATTCAGAAGAGAGGAAAGTGATCAGGAACAGTCAACATGGATTCATCAAGGGCAAATCACGTCTGATCAACCTGATGGCCTTCTATAATGAGATAACTGGCTCTATGGACATGGGAAAGGTGGTGGATGTGATATACCTTGACTTTAGCAAAGCTTTTGATACGGTCTCCCACAGTATTCTTTCCAGCAAGTAGTATGGATTGGACAAATGGACTGAAAGGTGGATAGAAAGTTGGCTAGATTGTCAAGCTTAACAGGTAGTGATCAATGGCTCGATGTCTGGTTGACAATTGGTATCAAGCGGAGTGCCCCAAGGGTCAGTTCTGGGGTTAATTCTGTTCAATATCTTTATTAATGACCCAGATGAAGGGATGGATTACACCCTCAGCAAGTTCACAGATGACACTAAGCTAGGGGGAAAAGTAGATATGTTGGAGGGTAGGGACAGGGTCTAGAGTGACTAAGCAAATTGGAGGACTGGACCAAATTAAATCTGATCAGGTTCAACAAGGACAAGTGCAGAATCCTACACTAGGGATGGAAGAATCCCATACACTGCTACAGGCTGGGAACTGACTGGCTAAGCAGCATTTCTGCCGAAAAGGACCTGGGGATTACAGTGGATGAGAAGCTGGCTATGAGTCAACAGTGTGCCCTTGTAGCCAAAAAGGCTAACAGCATATTGAAATGCATTAGTAGGAGCACTGCCAGCAGATTTAGGGAAGTGATTATTACCCTTTATTTGACACTGGTGAGGTCACATCAGGAGTACTGTGTCCAATTCTGGGGTCCCCATTATAGAAAGGATGCGGACGCACTGGAGAGAGTCCAGTGGAGGGCAACAAAAATTATTAGCGGGCTGGAGCACATGATTATGAGAAGATGAGGGATTTGGACTTATTTTACAGAAGAGTGAGGGGGGGATTTGAGAGCAGCCTTCAAGTAGCACTGGAATGGGTTACCTAGGGAGGTGGTGGAATCTCCATGCCTAAAGGTTTTTAAGTCCTGGCTTGACAAAGCCCTTGGCTGGGATGATTTAATTGGGAATGGTCTGTTTTAGCAAGGGGCTGGACTCAATGACCTACTGAGGTCTCTTCTAACTCTATGATTCTATGTGGAGACAACAGACTCTTGGGTTCAATTTCTAGTATTGTAAATAAATGTGTTATAGTAGTTACAGATCCTGCTACTTCTGGCCCTCCTTCATGCCTCTAATTCTTCTCCACTCCAATTACTATTTTCCCTTCCCTTCTGCATCTATGCATCCCCCCCATGTCTGACTCCTGCCCCTTCTCCGCTCCTATAAAACATCCAGTCTCTTCCCTCCCATTAGCTTCTGTCACTCCATTGTCACCCCTTCCCCTCCCCCTAACCTCTAATATCTGTACAGAAACCAACATCTCACTTCCTTCATATAGATGTCAGGATATCTCCACCTCCTCCTCCATATTACCTGTGCACCTGAACAAGAAAGAGGGACTACTGTAACAGAGCACAGGAAAAACAGACTCTGTGCCAGAATGACAGCAGCCTCTAGCAGACAGAAAGAACAACTTCGGGGAAAGTCTCTGCAGCCCCTGGAGGGAGTATGATTAGTGCAAATGGCATCTTCAGAAAATTTAGCTATCAACCTTGACAATCATATTCTTATCACATGTAAACATTTTCTCATAACTTTGTCCAATTTATATGAATTTTCATGCAGAGAACAAAAATCACATTCCTGACACAAGCACAGGCACTGTCTCTACCCCACAGACTGCCAAATTTCAAGCCTTTGTTCCCCAGTAAACAGATATTACAATGCGGTGAAACACTTTATTTTTCTCTAATCCCATTCCTACAAATGGCTAAGCCATTTTAATTGAAAAAATTTCCAAAAAATTACTCCTAAGCCAGACACCCAGTATAGGAAATTTGGCCCAAATGCATCGTTTGATAAAGCTATAAGAAATGAAAAAAGGTTCTTATAATGGAAAACATGAGGCAACCTATCTATATCCAGCACTGCCAACTCCACCTATAATAATGACTAGTAAAGGAAGTAAATTGTGAAGTTTTATTCCCCACAGGACACTTTTTTGCTCTCTCCTCTTTCTGTTTTACACTTTTTCAAGTGGACTCACACAATGTCAATTACCATTTCCATATTAATAGCTTGTAAATCTCTCCATTCACACACTCCTACCCGACTTGTCTCCATACAATACTAATACTCCTTCCAGCTCTCTCTGCAGCAAATTTAAGCGTAATGAGATCTAAACTGAATTATTTATCTTCCCATCCAACCTCTCTCTACTATTCCAAAGCTCTGTCAAACTGCAACATCCTCTAACTTAGGTCTACAACCTGTGGGTCATGTTTGACTCCTACTCACCCTCTGCCTCACACATTCAGGCTACATCAAAATCCTATTATTTCTGCCTCCATAACAACTAAAATCCATCTTTTTTTCTATTCCTACAGCTAAAACTCCTCCATCCCCTCAGCATCTTACATCTTTTTCCAGCCTCTCCTGGAAGAGAGTTGAAATTGGAGTATCTATTGGAATTCATCTATTCAGCTCAATAACAGGGCCCTGACACAACCTAAACTCTACTTTAAGTGGAGCAAGTACAGCTCTTGAACATATTTTTATGTATTCACCTGCTCCAAGAATGTGTTGTCATGTGTGACTATTCAAGATCAATGCTCTCAGAACTTGTTATCAAACTCTCATGGTCAACAAGGCCCAGAGAAGTCAGAAAGAGCTAGGATAAGGTTACAGAAGATGCTGTGCAGACTCTCTGGATCCCACTATGATCATTGTCCGCCTCAACATTTTCTGAATGATCTTGCCCAGAGGAAAAAGATGAAAGAGTGGCAAGTTACCTGAAGCGACACAGATATTGCCACTTGAAAAAAAAATGAGAAAACTGCATTATAGTCTATATTCTATCAAAATAAATAAATACCACTGATGCTAATCTGAAACAAAATTAAATGCAAACATATGAATTACACAAAAAGTATGTATGTACACAATATTAGTCATTTTACAAAAATCAATACAAATCAAATCGCTAAACGGATAATGTTCATATACAATAGCTATATTTTAATATATGATAAGTTTTCAACTTTTTCAAGAATTACAACAGACTAAGAGTTATTCAAAAACATTTTCATGTGGAATATTAGTGGCACTACATGATTTTTAAATTCAGAAATAATTTAGCAATTTTTGTTACCACAACACTATATCCAATGAATATTATTTTGGGCTGAATATCTTTAATTCACATCCTAAATTAAGTTTTAGAATTTGTCCTAATTTATGAAGAGAAGGAACTAGGTTATACAACTAAACATTTAAAAACTACAAAAAACAAAATCCCAGAAGGTCAAAGGCTCAAGAACAGAGGTAGAAAGAGCATAGAGTACAAGAAACAAATATATACAGACAATACACATGGTATCTTTAGAAAAAATAGTCAAACATTTTTAAACAGGTTAGTGTTTCCCTTCATTTAATTTATGTTGTCAAACTGCACAACTGTGAATGCACTGAACATGGTAATGGGATCTGGCAAAAATAACTTTAGATTATGATCTAAACTGGATTAATACCCCCCTCTTAATAAGCAATATGAATATTCCATAACATTCTAATTCAGATTCTCATTACATTTTTGTGGTATCTACTTATAGGGAATATAATTTATTCAATATAAAGACCTAAATGCTGACCTGCATATAAACATACTGGTTAAATATGGTTCACAGAAAAGATGCAGCAGTTTACTATTCAAGGTAGGCTCACAACAAAGAACGTCAGAGAAAGGATAGATAAGATATATTCAAACAAATTCCTAGAGGCTTTTAAAGTAGTATACATTTCATCTAATTTTCCATCAGTGTTTTCTCGTGTGGTACATCATACAATCAAAAAAAGTAGAGTGAAATGTTAAAAATAAAACTGGTATATCCTAATATTCCAGAATAATGCACAATTCATTTGTAAATTTAGCCTTTTTACAAAAGGATCCTTATATAAAACACAAAAAAAATCATTCCCATATATTTGAAGCACAGTTTAAGCCAAACATCACTGACCAATCAAAATTAGTGAATGCACTGCATCTCTCTGCAGTGAAGAGAAGCGACAAGGTAGGCTGTCATTCTGCAAAAGCTGTCCATAGTAAGCTTTCCTCTGAGAAGTATTGCTGATCCTTTTCAGAAAGGATGAATCTAAATGTTGTCTCTGGAAACAAGAAGCCTTTACTATGTTAAATTACTTTCATTATGTATTTTCAGATGCTTATTGATTCTACAATAGGATGAGTGGGAGATTGCAGCAGCCTCTAAAACAGCACTACATGTTGTATACATTAGCAGTATGCTGAAACAATGGCACAGCACAGGCACAAATTTTCATTAAGGTCATTTTTTGAAGAGATGCTTATGACCCTCTTTCCCCTGTACTCTGCTAACAAGTGAACAAAATGAATCCCTCAAAACTGGAACTGATTCATCTGCATCAAGAACTGATCAAATCCTTAGTGGAGGTAAGATATGTTCCTTATTCTGGTATACAGTATAAGCTGCGTTTAACAAAACATATCTGAAGGAAAAATAATGCCAGGTTAAACAATTTGAAAGCTTTTACTTTCTATTTCTTGCTAGACAATACTAATTTTTTTCATTAAAAAAGTACAATTGTTGAAAAATGTTATTTTCTAAGGATTCATCATGGAATATTAAGAATTGTTTTCTGTATGGTATAAAAACAGTTCAGCTTAAGCTATAACAGTACTGCTTACAATCCTTAATGCAATGAGAAGATTTTTCTCACCACCATTTCCAATATTGAGTTACATATGTTATGAATGTATTTAAGCACTACTTGAACGATCATACATAGTCTGCATTTGCTTGTATACTTACTGCTTTTCAAAGGATGGATTACGTGACTAACATCTGACTTATTCATGAAAAAAATGTTAGTTTTTGCAGCTACTTTCTGTATTACTCTAAAAACATTGAAATAATCTAGATACTTCACCCAATGGAAATGTACTTGTAAAAATTAATTTGCATAACCTTTTACATTCAGTGCAAGGAAATTCAAAGCCATGTGCAAATTAAACAAATGTATTCCCCATGAAGTAATTGAGGCTCAGTTAAATTAGTCATACAAAGCCAAGGGGACACAGTATGTGTAAGCTAATTGCTCACAAGATCCATAAAATATATTTTCTAGTGGCATTTATAGATACTATGTTTTTGCTCAGTAATTTTTATTTCAATTCTTGGCTTTTAACTGTGCATTTAATAGTTGCAAAATACAGAACCCATCCAATACACTGAATTTTAATAAGGTGAAAAAAGAGGGAAACATTTTATTAGGAAATATTAAAAATATCACTGGTTTATATATCTTCTATAGGAGTCAATTTTAGAGATCCATTTTGATTTGCACATACTGCATAATTTTAATAAAATGAAACTATAAATATATTCTAGAATAACTTAAAATTGTTAGAAGCAGCCCTATTTTTAACCTTTTTTTCCTCCTTTTCCTCGCAAGGGCATACAGCATCTAATTCAGTTTTACTACTGACAGTACGAAGAATGCAATTGATGGGGCATCTTTCTAGCTGTCTGACCTACGAGCTGCAGGATGTACTTCTGATATATAGTTTTAAGAAATAAAAGGACAGAATAAAAACCATGGAAAAAGTCATATTTCTACGTAAGTGTTTAACACTTCAACAATATACATAGAAGATTAGCAACTCTGCTCATATTTTCATGAAAAGAAGATTAATGTAATGGTTTACTCCTAAAATAAAATGGTGAGCATATCTTAAAAAGGGATTTATAATTTAAAACCAGATTTGTGGAAACTACTGATTCATGAAGAAACAATGAAACATGAATTCCCAAAAGGAGAATGTGCATACTTCATCAGCAAGCTAAACAAGGCTTTAAATCGAGCTTTTTCTACACTTCCTATTAAGTCACTTATTTGTCATGACTAATGGATTTTTCCTCTGATTTATGATCTTTTATGTATTCTCCTTTAGTGAAAATAAGCCAAATTAAGTACTGGTAGTCCATGGTTTCCATCGAAGCACATGAACTGGATGTTACAATGTAAAGCAACTTATGTCACAAAGCCATCACTCTAAAGTAATGAGAAGTACTATAAAACCAAATGTGCAATTGTAACAAAAGGATGCCTAAATATATTTTTGAAGCCAGAAATCGGATGTGTCTGTTTTTATTTTAATTTAGCGTGGAAAATAAAAATATGCTGCCATGAGATGCAAAGGGGGAAAGAATTTAATGTCACTCAAAAGAAGTTTTCTTTTTATTGGTGGCTTTAAAAAGTAGGAAAAAAACCAAACAACATGCACTGGTATGTAAAAATATTTCAGGAAATCAAATCCTTTTATTCAGTCACAAAAATCTTGCTGCTGATGTGCTGGAACAAAAAAAAAATGGAAACATTCTGCAAGTGATGAAATAGAACCCCAGCTACAACTCAGCTGCCGGGTGAAATACATGTCAAAATTATGTCAGAGACACCATGTATCAATTTATGACAAGCTGCTACAGTGAGCTGAAAGGCCCTTGAGGCAACAAAAAAAACCAGGTAGGTCAGAAGCTGCATGCACCCAACCTCTGTTTGACATTTACAAGGGAACAGAGCACTGTTCTTGAGGAGATGTATTTTGTTAATTATCTCCCTATCTTGACATTTCTGCATTTATTTAACTGCAAATCCATCCGATGTGACAAAAACCTGATGCTTACTCTGTTTTTTAGTAAAATCTGGCACATTTAAAATTTTCCATTTTCACAAGATTTCAGTTAGCTTATTTTTACAATTCAGACCATTGCTTGTTTTAGTAGATGTGACTCTAATCTTCTTCTGGCTTTTACCAGTTCAAGGGAATTCAATTTATCAAATAATGCATTTGGAATGGTTTCCATAATTCATTCATCGCTACATAAGACCACATACACAGAGGAAACAGTACAGTCTTGAAGCAATATATAAACTTTCTTGGGGTTGCATACAGTGAAAGTTGAAAAAGCTTTTGAAATATTTCTTGATTCTCTGCACACCTGAGGCTCAAATTTTGTGTTTTTAAAGAGGGCATGTAAAGTAACTCTTGACACATACAAAAAACCTTCATCATAATAAGTTTGCAATTAACAGTACTGCACTATTATGGCTTCAGTTCTTGGGACTGCAGATAAATATATTTACATATTTCATCTAGAGTGTGCATAATTCATATTTGCATTAAAAAAGCAGCTAAGTTTTATTGCTATTAACGCCTTTCACTTACTGTATTTAGAGAAGAACAATGGTCTTCACTTAAACTAAGCCTTATACCCAATATATTTTCCTTTAATTTTAGAAGTTGTTCAAAATTTTATTAGCATTTGTGTGGTTCACAAATGCTAATAAAGCACAATTTATTAGCATTTGTGAACCACACAAGGTGTGGCCATAAGATTAAAAAAAAAAATCATACAGCAGTGAATAATGCTACATCACTGAGCCTCACTGCATCATAAAGCAGAGATAAACTTTCATTTCATGTTAAAAAAAAAAAATACAATCCTGATGTGGCTGTCTTCTTAATTCCATCATCTAATTCAATTACAAATATAAATATATTACTAAATACTCTTGGATACACACAAGTCCATAAATCAAAGGGAGAATATTTTAACTATTAGCCAAATTGGTGAAGTATTTATATTTCCTGAAGTAAATATTCAAATCAGCATATGGAAATGCAATATTTTGAAAATCTACTTCATTACATTTAAATTATTTGTCTATAATTTTACAGTTGAAATTACATATTGTTATTCACTTAAAATATATATGCACATATAATATGCAAATGTAGCACATACCCATGATATGTACACAATTTGGAAAGAGTTTAATGTGTAAACTTTTTAAAGTTTTATAAAAATTCAATGAATTTCAGAATTGCAAATCTTCTGTCAATCACATTTTTACAAAAAAAGTTAAAAAAAAAAAAAAAAAAAAAAAAAAAAGGGAGACAAACCTAGAGAAGGAAAGATCTATTAAGAGGCATTTCAATGGTTTACAAGCAATTCCCCTTCACTTTTCTGACCTTGTTTTTCCTTAAAAAAAATTTTTTGACATTGCTTTTTGTAATAAGCTCTAAATTCATATGGACTTTCTTTTCAAATGGCTTTAGACAGGCTAAAACGCAATGTACTAGCGTAGCTTGTCCTACCAGGTGTGTCCTTTGTAAAAGACCCATCACAAACAAGGCCTTGTCTCTAAACAACGGCTTTTAACAAAATTTTGGGAGTTTTTTTACAATCATATTTGGTTGACGTTGTTCTAGATCCTCAGATTCTTGAGCCCAAATCATGCACAGATCTAAATATATATTGAATTTTGATAAATATAATACAACAGGTATTTCATTCTATCTAAAATGTTTTTCAAAAAGTGTCAGAATCAAATAGTTTTATATTTTCTCTCACCTTTTAGGACAAAAACAACTGCTACAAAAGAATGTGTTTCTCTCCCATTCTGGAAGTCAACATGCAGTCTGAATCTAACATTACTGTTCGAGATGCCACTGATGACATCAACACCAATATGTACCGAGCACTGTCATATCCATTAAGCTTTCAAGTTTCTCTCACTGGATTTCTGATGTTAGAAATTGTGTTGGGACTTGGCAGCAACCTCACCGTGTTGGTACTTTACTGCATGAAATCCAACTTAATCAATTCTGTCAGTAACATTATTACAATGAACCTTCATGTACTTGATGTAATAATTTGTGTGGGATGTATTCCTCTAACTATAGTTATCCTTCTGCTTTCACTGGAGAGTAACAGTGCTCTAATTTGCTGTTTCCATGAGGCTTGTGTTTCTTTTGCAAGTGTTTCGACGGCAATCAACGTTTTTGCTATCACTTTGGACCGATATGATATCTCTGTAAAACCTGCAAATAGAATTCTGACATTGGGAAGGGCTGTGATGTTAATGACATCAATATGGATTGTCTCTCTTTTTTCCTTCCTGATTCCGTTCATTGAAGTTAATTTTTTCAGTCTTCAAAGTGCAAGTACTTGGGAAAATAAGACTCTTTTGTGTGTCAGTGTAAATGAGTATCACACTGAACTGGGAATGTACTACCATCTCCTAGTACAGATTCCAATTTTCTTCTTCACTGTTATCGTAATGCTAATTACATACACCAAAATACTCCAGGCTCTTAATATTCGAATAGGAACAAGATTTACAACAGGGCAAAAGAAAAAAGCAAGAAAGAAAAAGACTATTTCTTTGACTACACAGCATGAGACTACTGATGTGTCACAAAGCAGTGGCGGGAGGAATGTAGTCTTTGGTGTAAGGACTTCAGTTTCAGTAATAATTGCCCTACGGCGAGCCGTAAAGCGACACCGGGAACGACGGGAAAGACAAAAGAGAGTCTTCAGAATGTCCCTTTTAATTATTTCAACATTTCTTCTCTGCTGGACACCCATTTCTGTTTTAAACACTACAATTTTATGTTTGGGCCCAAGTGACCTTTTGGTAAAGCTGAGATTGTGTTTTCTCGTTATGGCATATGGAACAACCATATTTCACCCTCTACTTTATGCATTCACTAGGCAAAAATTTCAGAAGGTCCTGAAAAGTAAAATGAAAAAACGAGTCGTTTCAATAGTGGAAGCAGATCCTATGCCGAATAATGCTGTAATACATAACTCATGGATAGAGCCTAAAAGGAACAAGCAGATTACTTTTGAAGACAATGAAGTAAGGCAGAAATGTTTAGTACCTCAGGTTGTCACTGACTAGATTTCAGTATTCACCAAATTATCCAAGAGGAAATATATGAACAAACTGTAGAAAATACTGCCAAATAAGGGAAACTTTTAAAATATTGGCTAGACTGTACATTTTCAATATATGTTATATAGATTAGGACTTGTATATTCAATTTCTTCATTAAGATACATGTTGCATGGCAGTTCGTTAGAGTAATACCGTGTATATTTGTCAAAAAGATATTAATGTAAGTCATATTTTCTAAAAAATAAATAGCCTTAAAGCAGTGTACACTCTTAAAAACAAACATTTGTATGCCTGATTCTCTGTAAATATAAAACGACTTTTAAATAGGCATTCCACTTCAGAAATACTTCATTTTCTAACAAGGTGCGAGTTTAACAACTTGCACAGTATAGTATTTTAAAATCCTAATGTGTGGGCTCTGTTCTTCAGAAATAATTGGCAACTTCATGATATTGAAATATATTTTGACTCCATGCTTAGGCGACCTCTTCATCTAACTTGCAATGGTTCTGTATGTACAATTAAAGCATATCCCTCTGTAAACAAGGGCTAAAACTTCCATTTTGGCAATGGAAGCAATATTTTAAAGTTAGTCCAGAAAAAGAAAGGTATTTTTGTATTAAAAATTAAAGTATGCACAATTTTTTTTGTTTCCATACAATAATCTGCACATCACTGAATAACCCCACTTCCTTCCCTCCCTCCACTGAAAGAAGAAAAACTAATTTGGGGCTCTGGAGAATAGTGAAAGTAAAATGCAGAGAAATGGGGAAAATCCTGTGTTCTAAGGTTACCCAATAAATAAATAAAAAACAACAAATTTATACAGAATTTGTTAAGACCGTTATCTCAGAAGACAGATGTCATATTAGCTGGCCCTCCAAAATGCGAGGATCTTCAGAGGAGCGATCCCATAGTCACCTTGCCACACATCTATCAAAGTCAGCTGCCCTACAGCTATGGTAATATTCCTGGATCTATTTTACAGCATTTGTGCAGTTCATTTCTCCATCACCTTTAACCATCTCTTCAACTAACGTCCACATTTAAGAACCAAGAAACTAATAGAAGATTACATCATCTCTGGCTCCAAATGCAAAAGTTAATCAGATTAACATAGTTGCTGGGCCGGGATGGTACTGTGGGGTCTGGGTGAGAGCGGCATGGGGCACTTATTTGCTATCCCAGGCTTTGAAGCCAGGAATTTGGAACAAATAGTACCCATATGCATCCCCTTGATTTGGTAACTGCTAAAAATTATGACACAAACTTCAAATGTATGAAGGAAAAGAAAAAAATATATTTTATTTGTAATATAATCATCTCTTCATATATCTCAATTAGTCCTATTTATACAGAAATAACTCTTAACTAGTGTTAATTAAAGTTCCATGCATAAAAGGCAGAATATCCCTTCTACACTAAAGATTTACTCTATTTACAATATTGTGCATTTTCTTTTATCTAAAATATACACCTGAACACATTCAAATGTCCAGAGTAAGATTTAAAAAAAAAAAAAAAAAAAAAAAAAAATCACAAAAAATCTGGCTTTAAAGAAATCCAAAACTATTTTCTCTACGATTCTTATCCTATCAAATCATACTTGTGGTGAACGAGGAGAACTTCCCTTAGCAAAGCCCTGATGCAACCAGCCCAAGAACCATCTTGGAGACAGTTAGAAACCCATGCTCTTGCTCCTTAAAAATCAAGCACTTATGACAGAATTTTACCAAGAGGGATTCTTTAAAACTTTTCACATTTATTTAAATAAATATTTTAATAGCTTTGGTATAAAAGTCAGCACATCACCACTCACTGTAATGTGCTGCATCCACTTAACAGGCCAAGTTTCACCTAAAGACATTACTTATCTTAGAATGCTAAATAAAATTCTAGCCTTATCCAAAAACAAATAAACAGCTCAGATGTAACGTACAATGTTGTAACGATATTTCAAAATGATTTTTTATTTTTTTGGAAAACTATCATTTTAAAATCACAGCGCTTCTATTTACAGATTATTAAATTGTTCCACTCCTGCTACATCTAGCTATCTTGTATGCTTAAATATATGCAAGGGAGGGCAGGGGACACTATTAAAATGTTAATAGCACAACATGGTTTCTTACACTCAAACAAGGTATTCCTAAATAAAGATATAATATGTATTTTTTAAAACTTACAGTCATCTGAATATATAAATAAGCCTATAATACCCATGGACATAAGGTGAAATTAAAACAGTTTTAAGTAAAGTTTTCACTTTTAAAGGTTACTGACACCTTCAGCATACACTCTCTTTTTTTAAAGCTCAAAGATTTTAGAGCTATTTCATCATAACTAACATCAAAGAACTGGGAACTGTTTTACCAATACATTCCTTTTTCCTAGAAGCATCTTCCACAATTCTTTACATTTGAGCTGCTCTGGGCATTTCTGCAACATGTGCAGACAGATTAGCATTCTGGTGCCACCCTCTGGCCATGCCTCTTCTGCTTCTACTTGTGGCCAGATGAGTTATTCCAAAACTATAAAAACTTGTATAATAATATCAGTAACAAACATTTCAGAGGCAACTGACGAACTAAGATAATTGGACCACAACAGAAAAAGTCACAAGATAAAGATCCCACTCAGCATCTGGCCTTTTGGCTCTTAAGCTAGTTAGGGTGGGGAAAATTATGGAAGATGCATAAAAGAAATCATCAGTAAAAGTGTGTTCATTCTACAACCCAACATCTTCCACAGTTTTTTATATCGGGGAAGCAGAGAACAATGAACAAATGTAAGGAAGATTACAAAGAAGGTGGAATGAAGAGGAAAGTAGTATCCCATCTCATTTATAACATTTGTTCAAAGAGGAAAAATCATTTCATAGCACTGCCTGCACTGCCTTCCAACCATAAGGTGCCTCTGAACACAGGAAATCTTCATAGTGCTTGATAAAGGTGGTCACCTTACATGTTTCCACCGTGTATGCATACATTTCTTCTGCCCACAAGGTCATCAGGGATCACGTGGAGCGTGCCATGATCCCTTAAGGAACCAGAATCTCCAATGTCTTGTATGCTTCTTCAATACATAGTCTAATTCAGATGACTTGGAAGCTCTAGATCCTTGGCATTTCCAGTGGAGAATACTAAAAGGTCACCCAACCTCCAAATGGACTTTCTACATCTGAATTAAACTTTTCAGGCCCTTCTCATGCCTAAAGCACACCACTTATCCTTGGTGGCCTGGGACAGAAAGAAGGGAGACCCTCCTCTTGAGAAGCATGGAGGAAAGAGGATACACAATTCTAGAGCTGAGCACCAACTTGTCCTCAAGAAACACATTGCTGCATAGGAAGCATTGACAACTTCAAAGCTTACCTAGGAGATGTGACGGCCATCAGAAACCAAGACATTGATGTGAGTGGCTCAAAGAGGTGGTTCACCAGGGGTCTCAGTACAAGTGGCTGGTCCCACTTTGGAAAGGCAGGCCTGACAGCTCACTTCGCTAATCAGACCGTCCTAATGAAACAATGCCTTCCAGAGAATTTGTGGATCCCATGATCATCATGCTACAAAGAGAGGACACCTGACATGCAATGGTGCTAGGTTGGAAACTCTGTCCAAGCCTTCTTGAAGAAGTTTCAAGATAGTCAGAATTCATTGATTTCTAGGATTTGCTTTGGGTTCCTGACACCAGCACAGAACTTGGTCCAAATAAAGGAGTATATATCCAAGGTTGATACCTTCCACAAATATGTTCCAATAAATTTTGAGAACAAACCTAACAATACTAGTCCTTCCCTTTCAATAGACAGGCTGTTAGATGAAGCTGGTTCTGATCCTGATGAAGAAAAGGAGATTGTAAGAGTACGATCCGCCTCTTTGGGATTGGTACAAGAGGTCCTATTTCAGCTCAATTAAGTACAAAAATCAAGCTGTCATTGGCCAATGCAGAGTTACCAATATCACCTGATTATTTTATCTTTTGAATCTCCCTAGTAATAGGAAGATTGTAAGTGCCAAGAGGAGGCCTTCAGACCACCAATGTGATAGAGCATCTCTCCCCATGGATCTGGGGTCCACCTCCCTGCTGAATTACTGTTGCTCTACACATTCAAATGATTTGTGAACAGTTTGGTTGAGGGAAAGCCAAATGGCTGCACAATTAACTCAATTTTCCTGATGCAAGCAGCACTCAGGGTTGTTCATCTTGATCACTCAGAGCAACTTTGTCTTTTGTTTCAGCTCTCTCTTTATGTGAGCAGCCCAGAGGGATAGAGGAGAATGTTCTATTCAGAACATGATTCCCATCACTTAGATGTGTAGTATAGGGCTTTTTTTTTTTTCCAGTTGATTGTTCACATTTGCAGCCATGGTAATACTGTCTGGCAGAATCAGAATGTGCTTCCCCTCTAGCCTGGGCTGGAACCTTTCTACAGTCAGCTTGATTGCTCTTAATTCTAGATAGTTTATAATATTAGTCCTTTCCTCCAGCTAGTAGATGCCGGTTTTGGAACCCTGATGTGCTTCCCAGCTCTCCAGGCTTGTCACAACTGTCACTATCAGAAAGTAATGCAGGCTGACTGCCATTTTAAAGATACTGATTACCTGTGCTGGAGCCTACACTTGATCCTTCAAGGGTTTTAGAGGAAAGGCCCCATGTTGTTAAGATGAAGCCCTGAAGGAGCCTGATGTGAATCCCCAGCCATGATATTTGGAGGTCTAGAGGTTAAAAGGTTAGAGGTTTCAATTTCAGGCCTCTTGCAGTTCCAGAACTATTTGAGGAAGTCTTGAATCTTCTGAAACTTCTCTAGAAATGGATATATTCTTGCTATCAAGATATCTGTATCCACTCCTAAGCAAGTTATTTTGGTAAATGGAACCAAGGAGCTTTCCTTGATATTGATAATAAAATCATGCACCTGCAGGAAATTTAACATTAGGGATAGCTCTGTGTGCTGTTGCTGGGGACATTGCTTTGATTAAAAGATATCATGGGGTGAGGGGCTTAAAAGGTGGATCCCCAGTAACCTAAATCTGACTACAATTACTACACCATCTTTGTAAAGACCCATAGGGCTGAGGACAAGCCAAACTGGAGTGCCCAATACTGACAGTGCTTCACGCCACAAGCAAAACCTCAGAAATCTGTAATGGCCAGGTCTAATAACTATGTTGAGCTATGCCTCCACCAAACCCAATGAAGTTATGAAACCCCCAGGGACAAGGAAGTCTCCATAGAGCTTTCTTCATTTTTTCCATCCACTTGTTGAGCCTTTTGCGATCTACAGTTGTTGGATTCCCCCGTGTTCACTTCCAAATGATGAAGAAGATGGAGCAGAACCTTCCCATTTTTTCTTCTGAGGGGGACACTCTATTACTTCCATATGCAGAAGTTTATATATCTTATATTACAGGGTAATTCAAAATAGGAGGCTGGATGAAGAATGGAAGAGGTGGAATCAGTTAATAAGGGATGATCCCTCAAGTAATGATCTCCCTTGCCCACGGGTCCATGGGAAATTGTGTCCCCCAGCTTCAGCTCCAAGCAGGGTTAATGCAGGCCGTCAAACAGAGGCTACAAGGGCGTATCTAGACTATGCTATACTTTCAAAATAGGATATGCAAATTCCCCGGGAATTTGCATATCTTCTTTTGAGCTCACTTTCTAAAGCAGCACTTTCGAAACTGAAAGTAATTAAGACACGGTTTTGTCGGCAAACCCTCCCATTTGTCGACAAGCCGCGTAAACCTCATTTTTTAAGGAAAAGCGGCATGTCAAAAAACAGGAGGGTTCGCCGACAAAACCGCATCTTAATTACTTTCACTTTCGAAAGTGCTGCTTTTGAAAGCGAGCTCAAAAGATGATATGCAAATTCCCACGGAATTTGCATATCCTCTTTCAAAAGTCTAGTGTAGTCTAGATACACCCTAAGAGTGGCAGGGTTTGCTTAGGGTTTTCCATGGTTTTACAGCTTTCATCTGGAAAACCTGATGTCCTTTTGCTAATATTTCCCCAAGGATGAAGGCCAAAAGCAGCACCTTTGTCTGAAGACTGGTCTGTAGTCTCTCTCAAAGGTGTGATGTGGCATTGGGAGGAACTATTTAGATTTTGCAACACTGTCCACCATTATGTTGTCTAGCTTCTCTCTGAAAAGCAGGGCCACGGTAAAATGTGGCAGAGTACAGCACTTGCTTGGTTTGGCTATCCACCGTCCATGGACAGACACACAGATCCTGCCTGGTCAATGAGCTGGCAGCCATGGCTTTGGCTGAGAATCTCAAGGTGTCCAGTAAGATATTAGCAACAAATGCTGTTGCCAAGGAAACTTTCTTCCATGTGAAGGCAAAATTTGGGCATCATTTACCCACGAGGACTCCGATTTTCCAGGAAGGAGAGAGAGAGAGATGCCCTCAAAAAGCAAGGAACTGCTAGGAAAACCTGGAGGAAAGTTGAGGAGGGCTCAAAGCCTTTTTAGAGAGACTGCTCCACTTTTGTATTCTGTTCGGTCTTTAGGATGGAATTCCCTTTCTGAGGTGATAACTATATACTCTGCTAGAGATTCTGTCAATCTTAAGTATCACAGTAAACAGATCCATTGGTTCCTAGAATGTATAGAACCTAAAAACATTTTTGTTCAAGTGCTTGTCTCTCTCTAGCTTATCCCTTCAACCTGGATTGTTTTTTTTTTCCTTGAAGGAGGGGCATAGGGGAATGATAGGATCAGGGGAGGACTTTGAGAGGAGACATTTGCTCTGACGCTTACTCTCTGGAGTCTGTTCAGACTCAATCTTATTAGTAGATACAACCTTGTTGCAAATGGCCTTGAAATTCTCAAAGGAGGGGAAAAAAAAACAAACCTTTGTGGCTTCTTTCCCCACTTCTGATCAGAGTCAGAGCCAAACAATTTACAACCTTCTGTGGAGGAAGAGGAGAAGAGTCAAAGGACAAAAGACTCACACCACTTAGATCTTTTATGATTTTTCTTCCCTTCTTAGCTTTTTTTTTTTAAAAAAACCTTTTTTTGCTAGCTAAGAGAATATAAGAGCACCAGTGCAGCTTTGGTGAGGCCTTTTGCAGCCTTCCTTCCCAAGGGCCTGAAGTCCTCTCATAAAATCTTTTAATTCCTTGCTTGCTGGGTCCCATTCCCTCAAGGAGGATGGAAGGGAAATACTTCCCAAGTCCTTCTTGACAAATTGGGAAGGAGGGGTTCTTATGTGCCCCCTCCTTTTCCCAAGACACTGAGAATCCAGTTTAAGACTTATGGAGAGGAGTACTTATGACCCCGTAAGTCTCCCTTTGGTTTTCCAACAGCCTCTTGGTTCTTACCTCTGGACTCAGCTCACTGTGGTCCTCCTTCTCTTTGGAGCCTCTCCCAGCTCTGCCCAGAGATTCCTGGTCCATTTTCCCACATGTTGGAATCACAGCTACTCTGGTGGATCAAGAATCCCATAGTCCAGTCCAGCTCAGCCCCAGAATCCAACAGACTTAGGGACAGAAGGCAGAGTGCAGACTGGAAATAACTTGTTGCCTGCTGAGCCTGGCAGGGCGCCTTACAGGTGGAGTACTATTTGGATTTCATTTAGTGCTTTTTAGACTGCTCTGCCATAACTTAAAAAGTGAATAGAGCCAGCAAACAAGCACTGGAGCACAGGATCTGGGTGGGTCCCAACTCACGACCAATAACTAATCCAGAAGATTAGGGCAGGGAGGAGTGCTAGGGGAGGGAAAATGCAGCTCCCCATTGCCCCAAAGTTAGTATTAAAAATAATTTTTAAAAAACCACACACACACACCCTTTAGACAGATGAAAGGCAGAAGCACAGAAACTGTGGTCTGCACACTGCTTCAGAGACAAAGCAACTGGTCGAAGCCAGCGTAGATGGCACACTAATTTGCATATGTGCTGCAAGAATTAACAGTGTAGCCCAATAGAGATGTAAAAATCCCATGTAACAGGTTAACCAGTCAAATGTGAAGTCCCTTTAACCAGTTAACCCATTAACCAGTTAACCAATTAAGGGGTGCTGTGCCAGCCCAGCCCAGCTCAGCCCACCCACACCGCAGCCAGGCTGGAGTGGCCCATCCCCCCAGGCAGGCACTTCTCTGCATGCTCAGAGCAGCCCCTGCTTGCGGCATGCCCAGGAAAAGGGCTGCTCAGGACAGCCAGAGCAACTCCTGTCTGCAGCAGGCCCCACAAGGCTGGAGAAGCCCTCTCCCCAAGGCGGGGTTATGAATATAGACCTGTAGCGTAAACCTCTTAAGGGTGGTACTTACCAGTTAACCTTTCATACCCCTATAGCCTAGACATCAAGAATTGTGAAAGATGCTGAACTGTAGTACAATACTTTATGGAATAAAGAAAGGGAGCATGGCCCAGTAGTCAGATTATGTGACAAAGCAGGTCCATGCTTAAAAGTAGCTGTATCACTGTAGCACTTAAGCAAAGATGCTCCTACACTGACAGAAGGGGGTCTTCCATCAGCATAAATAATCCACTTCCCCAAGATGTAGCTGTATCAATGAGCTATGCCTTCCCTTCAACACAGTGTTGTCTACACAGAGGGGTAGGCTGGTATAGCTATTTTGTTGTGGGGTGTGGGCTTTTCATACCCCCAAGTGACATACTTATACCAATCTAGGTCTGTAGTGTAAACCTGGCCTTAGCTAAGCCAGGGGTGTTCTTCTCCCATCTCTACAGGATGGACTTCCCTCTTCCGGCACCCTTAGGACCTGACTGGTCCCAGATGAGGAATTCTGCTGAACCAGGGGAGGTCTTCCCGTTCCCCATTGCCACCAGCCCCTCCAAGGCCCTGGTTTTGCTATGAGCCAGAGGCCGGCTCCCCCCTTCCCTGCTGCCGGCACCACTGCCACGCACTGGGTTTCCCAGCCCATAGGACCTCTGGCCAGCAGCCCTCCACCAGGCCACTCTGGACCATGGATGTTGCCAGACCAGAGAGTCCCAGTTAACAGAGGTTCAATGTATATTAGCAAAATTTTCTGTGTAATTTCAAACAAGTCATTTAAGCTTCCTGTGCTCATTTCCTTGTCTGAAAAATTTGATGAACTTAAAACACGCTATACAAAAGTGTTGAGTATTAAGCATTTTATAGCTCTGGTTCTCTATAAAACATACTAGAACAGGCATACTCCACAGAAAGATTAAAATCTCATGCAGACAAGACAAAACATGGGTCAACAGCTCAAATAAGAAAGGGCTGTCCAGAGATCACTGGGACTCTGGGAAGGGAGAGAAGTGGATTTTCAGAAGGAATATGAAGGGGGAAAAAAAGAGAGGGCACTGGGAGGACAAGAAGTTAGAAACCACAACAACTGTTGGTGGCTGCATGAAAAAAAAGAAATCTAAAAGTAGGTGGCGGCAAATGGAATATGAAATAAATATTACTTACAGTGTGAAACTGTTTAGCACATTTTATACTCCCCTCACAAAAAAATCATCAATTCTATTAAAATTCACACATCTTATCCCAAGGCAAGTAGAGTTTGAATAATTATAGCAAATATTGGAGTCTCTAGGAGAATTAGCTAGCTTAACCTTTGAAAAACAGCCCTTCTTAAGACACTGACAGAAATATTTGATTTCAAGGTGGGTAAAATATTTACTAATGACAGGTCACTTCATGGTTGAACTTGTTAATTTTATTTCCCAATGCTAGAAGGACAGGAATCAGTTAGGTTATTTTAAAATATCTCTGGATACTTACTACTTCAAAGTGTCTTCCCTACATGAATACTTAGGCAAACACACTTGGGATGTTAAAGGTTTCGGGTTTTTTTTGTAAACATGTAATGCTGAATTTTTTTTTTTTTTTTTTTTTTAAGCAGTAACACATTTATATGCAAATGGGGGCAGGTGGGAGCACTGGCTCCCCACAAGCTCCAGTTCCTGCCTCTTCCTCCCCACCCCACCACTGCTTCCTCTGATGAAGAAAGAGACAGCAGCACGGGAGGCAAGCAGCTCCACGGGAGCCAGTACACAGAGGGAGTCAGCTTGAAAGCTGGCTTTCCACGTGTACAGGCTCCCACCTGCTCCACCCCAGCACTGCTCTATCTCTATCAGAGACAGAAGTGGGGTGGGGAGGGAGTGGCTCTGCAGGTACAGGTGCTCATGGGGACGTGGCTTAAAAGCCGGCTCCTCCAGAGCACCAGCTCCTTCCTCCCCTCCCTGCCCCCCCCCCCCCCCGCTGCTGCCTTTGTGGGAAGCAGCAGGCTCCATGGGAGCTGGCATGCATGAAGAGCCGACGTAAAACTCAGATCCTGCCTCCCCTCGCCCTCACATGCTGCTACCTCTGATGCAGAGGTAGCAGTGGGGGGGGGGGGGGCGCCAGCAGGAGCTGGTATATGCAAGGAGATGGCTTGAAAGCTGACTCCCCATGTGTATCAGCTCCTACCTGCCCCTTCCCTCCCTGCTACCTCTGTGAAAGGCGGGGGGGGGGGGGGGTGAGAAGAGAGGAAGGCAGCTTGGCAGGAGCCAGTACTGGGGGGGGGGGGGGGGGGGGGGGGAGAAGGGAGAAGATGGCTTTTAAGCCGGCTCCCCACAGGCACCGTCTCCCCCCACCCCAGGAGGGGTGCATGTAACAGTTAGAATTAATCGATGAGCAGACTTACTGTTTAATAGTGTAAATAGGTGCACGCTAACATCCCTAAAACACATGCACATTATAAACACAGAGGCACATATTCTAAAGTTCAAAAAACGGGATCCTATATACAGGTATTTTGCATGTACAGGCTGCCCCTGACTTGCAACGCGATCGGCTCCGGGGATACCATCGCAAGTCAGGGGCATTGTAACTCGAGCCCACATTTACAACAGACGTCATACGCCATCATAAATGCGGGAACAAGGACATAAGTCGGGGGATTTTGGCCCCTTCCGCACTTACGGAAAAGGTTGTAATTGGGGGAGGAGGTCGTAAATAGTGCCGTCGTAAAGTGGGGGCCTCCTGTATAAACATCATTTAGCATGTAGAGTGCATATCCGCTATCTGGCCAGACAGAATCATGATTCTCTCTCAGGCATTACTAAAAAACAAAAACAAACAAACAAACAAACAAACAAACAAGTCTTATTTGAGATTTACAATATTTACCTGGAAATTTACCCGGACAGCTAAAATAGCTTTTTTGCTGGTAGATAATGTTACCTATAACAACACGATGAAAATTTTTTGATGATGTACAAAACAGTTGCACAGTTGATTGTTCTCAAGTAAATATCTGTTTTGTATGAACAATTCTGATTTCCAGTTCCACTTTTTTTTTCTTTAAATAACTTATGGTTCTTTTTAAAAATCTTTTTCAATGCAGCCTAAAATTTATTAATTTAAAAGAACGCCCTTCATCTTTTTCTTGGACTAAAAATGCAAAGAAAAAAATTTTTTTAATGGTGATACTGCACTGAATGAATTTCACAACTTTAAAAAATTTTAAGCCAAATCTGACTCACTTCTCACACTACTTTAAGCCCATAGAATTCAGTGGGGGAATTACGACAATGTGAGTGGAGAATCCAGCTCTATATGTATATTCTACTTCCTTAAATGTTCATTGAGCAGAGTTACAATTTAAGCAGGAAAATGTTCTTTATTTTTAAATGGCTTGAGAAATAATGGATTGGAAAGATAAAATAGATCTGTGCCCAAGCCCAGCAGGTTTTGTATCAAGACGGTGTGCAGCAAGGGATGGGAAGGGAAAAGACAGGCAGGCTGGATGATGTTCACGGTGAGAAATATGCACATGTTGTCATCATGGGAAACTTATACCAACTCTTTTGAGTAAGTTACTCTATCTACAACCACTTCCAATAGGCTGAGCTCAATTTTTAACCTTGGGATGTGAATTCCAGAGTCCTGAGTTATCCCTTCAAGATGTAATTCACTGTATATTCCCCAATATACCTCACCATCATTAGGCTGTGCCATTTCAGCTCCTACCACCTACCAGAGAACCTATTGATCCCTACAACTCTTGGCTTACAATTCCCCTTCACAAAATCTGCCACATCTCCCTGTGCCACTCAGATGCCTCCTATTCACAGTATGCCCACTGTCAACGCCTTCCATCAACAGTTCACTACTTCTGTCTGCAGTAAAGATTTTAGGCTGTGCTCACAAATTTTGTATCTACAGATGCACAGCACAACAGACCTGTGAACTTTCACAATCACTACCCATAGAAGATTAGCAATATTTAAGCTCATGTAAAGGTTTAAGATCTATCTGACTTCTGAACTGGGATGAATTTCACCGAAAAAGTTGACTAGTAAGCTATCCCCTCTTGGGCTGAAACAGTTTCACACACCCAGAAGATATTTAAAAATATCTTAACTTTGACAAACGCAAAATACAAACCACTGTCACATTTTCTAACATTATAGTACAGTTTAAGAAAACAAGATTTAAAACAATTCTAACCAACTTATTTTGAGATTACAGCAACAACAATTGAACTTTGAAACCTCAAACTTGATAGCATGCTTTCCTACATTGTAAACCAAATGTTTATTTTTTCTTTATTATGGGGTGGTAACATGCATACATAGTGTACACATAAGATTCAAATTGTAATAGTCTCATCTTGTGAGAAAGATACACTATGCACTTCTCAAAACAGCAGAGGTATCAACAGCATGCATGGATTTCTAGGCTTTTTGAAATGCTTCTTACTTTCTACCAAAAGTTATATACCAGAACTATTGTCCTCTCTATTGTTGTCTGTTCATCTTGTCAAACCTAAGGCATTCATTATCCACCTGAAGACACACATTCAACTCCTTAAGGTTGAATCCTTAAGTGATAGGCTCTCTGGAAAAATTAGCATGTCTTGCACATAAAAACAAAAATCAAATATATAACAACTTCACAACAACATTTTAAAAGTATAAAGTATATTATTGAGTTTCAGGCTAAGAACCTTTTAATCCCACAAATCAACTTAGAAAAGAGGAGACTAAGGGAGGATATGATAGAGGTCTATAAAATCTTGACTGGTGTGGAAAAAGTGAATAAGGAAAAGTTATTTACTTATTCCTACAATATAAGAACTAGGAGTCACCAAATAAAATTAATAGGCAGAAGATTAAAAACAAACAAAAGGACTTTTTTTTTTCAGGCAGCACACAATCAACCTGTGGAACTGCTTGCCAGAGGATGTTGTGAAGACTAGGACTTTAACAGGGCTCAAAAAAGAGCAAGACAGATTCATGGAGATTAGGTCCATCAATGGTTATTAGCCAGGATGGGTAGGAATGGTGTCCGTAGCTTCTGTTTGTCTGGAAATGGATGACAGGAGAGAGATCACATGATGATTACCTGTTTGTGTTCCCTTCCTCTGGGGCATCTGGTATTGGCCACTGTTGGTAGACAGGATACTGGGCTAGATGGACCTTTGGTCTGACCCAGGATGGCCGTTTTTATGTTCTAACACCGAGTTAAAATGCCAAGAGTTCTAGCCTAATAGTGACATGAACTGCACATTGTGTGTTTTGCATTACTTATCCACTTGGATGGGGAGGGGACTTCTCTTGCAGTTTTCCAGTCAAGAGACTTCTTAGAATCATAGAATCCTAGAACTGGAAGGGACCTCGAGAGGTCATCAAGTCTAGTCCCCTGCCCTCACAGAAGGACCAAGCACTGTCTAGATCATCCCTGACAGATGTCTATCCAGCTTGCTCTTAAATATTTCCAGTGATGGAGATTCTACACCTCCCCAGGCAATTTATTCCAGTGTTTAGCCACCCTGACAGTGAGGAAGTTTTTCCTAATGTCCAACGTCAACCTCCCTTGCTGCAATTTAAGTCCATTGCTTCATAAAGATCTTTCACACAGCAACAAAAAGAAAGATGTTTTCCCACCTCATAACGTCACAAAACATCACAAAAACCTCAGAGATGCACCTACAGGACCTGAAACAGACAGGACCATAAAAAAAAAAAATCCAAATGAAGAACGTAAATGTACAAAATGTTTTAAGTACCTTTACATTCATTTCTGCAGTAGCTATGTCTTAACAACTCTGCACTCAGTCATGCTAATGGGAATACAGCTATTAGAAGACAGCATGTCCTTGTCTCTACATATAAAAAAATGTGTCCCGCGGGATGACAGAGCAGCAGCATCACGTCACTCTGCGTCCCACTGCCCCCTCTGCCCTGCCTCATCCCTCCCCTCCGTGCCACAGCATGGGAGCTGCATGTCCTTCCTTCTCCTCCCTCCCAGGGGGGTAATGGCACACCTTCCCCTCTTGCCGCGCGGGGGGAGGGGGGGCAGGAGCCATGCACCCTCCCGAGGGGGGGTTGGGAGCTGCATTCCCACCCCCCCTCCTGGGCGGGGCCGGAGCCATGCAGCATCCCCACCCCAGTGCCCTGGAGGGGAAACCACAAACCATGCGTCCTCTGCCCGCACCGCCAACCCCCTCACTCACCTCTTCCACCGAGACCCTGCACCTCCAGCCTGCTCCTGCACCCTACTCTGCTCTTGCACCCTCCCGCTTGGCCAGACACCTATCCCCAGCTGGCTACTGCCCCCTTGCTGCTGGCCAGACACCCTGCCCGCAGCCCACTCCTGCACCCTCCCCCCTCAGCCAGACACCTATCCACACAGAAGTGAGTTGGCGAGCATAGTGAGCAGGGGGTGCAGACCCCTAGTTTCTCTTCTTAACTAGATTTAGGAAATACTCATTTGGTGTTCTGTTATCTCTCTATAATCTTCAACTTCCTATCCTGTCTTGTAATGGTTTAACTTGCTACTGTATCAGATAAACAGCTCGACGTTATTGCTGGAACATCATCATTGCAGTAAAACATGTCTTCTTGGCTGTATCAGAAAACTATTCCCACAGCCATATTAGGCCAGTTTTACTTTTAATTTTGCCAGGCTCTCCCACAGCCTGCTGCACATTTTGTATCATAAAATAAGCACTGGTAGTAGGGAAAATGCTTCACATCTGATGACAAATGTATTGCTTCACATAATGCTTCATGTATTGCTTCTTCATTACACCATTACATTATTATAAATCATTCCACTTTTCTCAACCCTGATTTCCCAAGATCCAAACATCCAAGGCACACACACATAGAAAAAGGCAGTTTTATCTGTTGGAAAATCACCACCATCACCACTGGGTATGAATGTGCTATTATCTACAAACCAACTGAAGTAAAGACATCAAGAGCAAGCAATTCACTAGAACACGCACAACATGAATGCCATTGAGAAGCAAGAACTGAATACAAATGTAAATAGCAAGACCTTCAACCTTAAACAGAAAAGAATGCATCGCTTCTGCCAACAGCTGCTTGTGCAAATCTATCAAATTACAACACGAACAACTAGAAAGCAAAAAATGGAAAAAGATGTAATGAATTTGTTTTTCTTAAAATCACTTTGTCATGCTCTGTAGTCTAACAGAAACTCCACTCCCCACACTCTAGGTATAGACTCCTGACCGGGGTAAAAGTAACTTAAATTTCTTACAGGCACTGTCCTTTGGGGAGGTTAAAGGCAGGGAGGAGGGGTCTGGCCATACAACAGTGCCTGTAAGAAATTTAAGTGTGGGGTGGAGTGCAGAAGGGCTCAAGGCAGAAGGTTTGGGTGTGTGGAGGTTGCAGGAGTTAGGCCTGGCGATAGGGAAGCATAGGGGTGGGCAATCATTTTTGACCAGGGGCTACTTGAGAAGTGGCCCTGGGCTACCCTGAAGGGGGCAGGGCCTCAGATGGAAGGGGCAGAGGCAGGACACTCCCTGCTTCCCCACCTACAGACCCTGATGGGTCTGGGGATGGGGGAGGGCGCAAAGTCTTTGCCCCCACTCCCCAAAGAACCACCAGCTGTTCTGAACAGCTGGCAGTTCCCTTTAGGCACCCTCACCTCTCTGTGGTGGGAGGAGACTTTGTGCGCTCCTCCCTGCCCCCAGGTCAATCAGGGCCTGGGAGAGAGGGAGCACGCAAAGTCTCTCACTCCCTGTCCCTGCCCTGCTAGGAAGCACTGTGCTTAGAGTCAACCGCCACCTGAGCAGCAGCTGGCAGTTGACTAAGTGCCAAACCCCTTGCAGGTAAAAGGAGACTTTGCATGCTGCCGCCACCCCCAAGCCCTGATTGGCCTGGGGGCGGGGGGAGCATGCAAAGTCTCCTCCCACCCTGCCAGGAGTGTGCAGTGCCCCGCACACCTTGCGGGGCAGGGCAGGAGGAGACTTCGCGCACTTCCTCCCATCCGCAGGCCCTAACTGGCCTTCAGGGAAGGGGAGCGTCAGGGCCTCCACAGGCCAGATCAACCCATTTGGCGGGCTGGATCCAGCCCACGGAGGCCCTTTTTCCCCACCCTTGGGAACGTAGGAGTCAAAGTTGGGACGTATGAGGGGTTCAGGGCTGGGAACGGAGATTCAGGAGTCAAGGTTAGGTTGTATGAGGAGGCTTAGGATGTTAGATAGCAATTAATTGAAGGCATGTAACCACACAAAATTTTATTGGTTACACGACTATTTGATAGTCCCCAGTGGCAGGGCCACCTTCACCTCCTTCCCCATGCTGCTGCCTCTCTAAGACAGCAGTGCGGGGAAGCAAAGGAGGCTGCCACAGAGCAGCCGGTCTGTGGCGGGCCTGGGCTTGCCGCAAACAGAAGCTGCTCCATGGATGCCAGCACAGCCTCTGTCCATGGGGAGTCTGGGCTCCCCAAGGACAGGGGTTGCTGCCGCCTCGCACTGCTGCCTCTGTATCAGAGGCCGTAGCGCGGTCTGCATGGGGAGTTTTAAACTGGCTCTCACCTGCCACCTCTAATAAAGAGAGGCAGCAACACGGGATGGCAGGGGGCTCCCCGGGAGTGGTGCCGGGAGCACACTGGCTGACAGCTTCACTGAGGGAGACTATCAAGAAGTCGTGTAACCACTAAAATTTTATGCAGTTACATGACTGTTCAATTATACACTCTCTCAAATCCCTAAGCTTCAGTGAAGACCCTATTTAAGCCACATAGAAGGGTTCTCCCATAGGCGTACATATTCCACCTCCCCAGGAGACAGAAACTATGTCAGTGGGATAATTCTCTCATTGATCTAATGTGGTCTACACCTGGGATCAGGTTAGTTTAACTGCATCTTTCAAAGGTGTGGATGTCCAAATTTAGACCAGACCCAAATATGAACACAGATAAAAGTTGCTATATAGAACTAATACAACAATTTAAGTTTTAATTATCCGTGTATTATTTGAATACTGATAAGCAGTACTTTGTATATGCACAAAATATTATTCATCACAGTCCCTGAAAAGATTACAATTTTGCAAAGTAATATGGCATTCTTTCAAATGCCAGTGGAGTCAGCTGCCTGAGAACTGAGAAACTAACCCGCAAGCAGTGCAAAGGAATATTGAACTATGGCTTCTGATTTCAGCTTCCAGCAGCACCCTCCTCTATAATTGTTATTGCTCAGCCAATTTCTTTTGACACAGTTTGAGCGTTAAATTTCTGATAAGTGGCAGCAACATGGTGACCTATTCTGGAATTAATTTGAATATTAATTACATAATAAGTACTTGGAACAAAAGTACTTAGGTCAGACAGGTGAACTGAAGCTGAAGGTCTTTCAGGAGTTTCTTTTTCTATGATTTTATCTGCAACAATGATAAGGAGAGGCCTGTGCCTTCTCAATTTAATTTTCTAATCACAATAGTCTAAGACTCCAGCATGTCATTAGCCGTGGCTCCCGGAGACCAAACTACCCTGCAGTTAATTTAACATCAATCAGTTTAAATTTAAAAACCAAAACAACCCATACATCACTGAGCTTTCCTATTCATGCACAGGAAGGCTGTTATTTTTAACCAGATGATTGTACTACTGCTTGGCTAAATTTTTTGTTTTATATTTTTAAATATAACAAATATTTTGCACTCTAGTGCCTCTGCATATCTTCAAAAAATTGTAATTTCAACTTTATTTTTTATTCCCAGCAATTGATCCTCTTATGGAATTTACTTTTACATGTCTCTATTTTCCTCTTCATTGAATCTCAGCTATAAGTTGTTACAGAGACTGATTTTATAGGAGCAACAGTGAGCAATAATGAGAACAGTAGTGGGCAATAATTTTTGATGGGGGACCACTCCAAGAATTTGGAAAATGGTCAATCTGGGGCAGGGGTCTGGGGTGCCTAGGGTTGCCAGGTGTCCGGTATTGACCCGGACAGTCCGGTATTTTTGCCTCCTGTCCGGTAAAAAAAGATTTCAGAAAATACCAGGCAGCTAAAATGTCCGGTATTTTCTCTTCCCCCCCCCCCTGCCAGGAGGCAAAAATACCGGACACCTAGCAACCCTATGACACACTCAGCAACCGGGCCCAGCCCCCATCCTCCCTGCCGGGCCCCCCAGATGCCCCCCCACTTACTTGGTTCTGCAGAGGCTTGTCTTGTTGCTGGAACAGAAAAACAAAATGGCCACAGGCAAAAAAGCCTCTTCTTAAAGGGGCCATGCTGATTTTTTTTTTCTTTTTGCTTAACTGCTGTTGGGGGTCCTTTTTTTTTGCTCAACAACTTTGGTCTCCCCCCCCCCCTTTTTTCCCCTCAACAGAATTTTTTCTTCCGGGGTGGGAGGGGGAGGGGGGGAGAGGTGTTCGGTATTTTTGGTTAAACCATCTGGCAATCCTAGGGGTGCCGGATCTGGGAGGGGGTGCAGTAGGGGGGCAGAGGATTTGGGTATATGGAGTAGGGAGGCAGGAGTGGGAGTCAGAGGGTTGGGAAGGGAGGGACTGGGGTGCTGAAGACAGACTCTGGTCAGGAGACTTACCAGCCAGCAGCTAGTTCCTGAATCATCCTCTCTGTCTGCCTCGCCCCAGCACAGGCTGAAGCCATGTACTCTGTGAATAACTACAAGCCCCTGGCTGCTTGTTATTGAAACAGGCATCTCCCATTGGCCAGTTTCTGGCCAGAAGCCCCACTCCCCTCCAGGCTCAGTTTTTTTAAGTGAAACCACCCCATAGCTGCATTTGAGCAGAGTGAGGGTGGACTGAGGCAAGTGGGGAGCCTGCCTAGGGCTCCCCAGAGCATCTGCGGGCCAGATCCGGTGGCTTGGGTGGGCCAGATGTGGCCCACAGGCCGTATTTTACCCAGGCCTGCTCTAGAACATTGATATTTTCCCCATGTACTTCCCTATCCCATAACAGTAAATTCTGTTCAGCTAGAAGCAAGGAGACTTCCCTTTTTTAACAGCCTTGTAATAAGACTGTTCAAATGCCATGATCTTTTGAAAGGGTTCAGCACATGCTCCCCACTTGTTCATCTTGCCCAACCAGCAAACGTATAAAGTGAGGTCACTATCCCCTCTCCTCACTTATAAAAAGAGTAAGTATTAAATACATACTGGGTCAGACAGACATATTCAGTATTTACATAATAAATAAATTAAAATAATATTAAATTCAAGAGTTTAGTAGTTCCAAAAAAGGATTGGACATTAATATGGATAACAACAACATTTTTAAAACAACAAGACAGATAAATGCTTATGCTTTAGAGAATAAAATAACTGATGGGATTAAAAACAAACACCATGTTCATTGTCAGGTTATTCAATAGCTGTCTATTCTGGCATTTTTTTAATCTCTCTTATCTGCTACGAGCCACTGGTCCAATATAACAACTTCTACCTACAGACACATATTACAGGGAATTTAGTTTTTTATAGATCTCTAGAGAACCAATTTGTGCACACAAACTAGGGAATAAAAATGGTACACTGTATATTTTTTAACTTGAGATTTTTTTCATCAAATTTCAGCATCACATATGATTGGGTTCTTGTACCTATATAGCCACAGAGAAATATTACAAGAAACAGAAAATGCTTTTAAAAAAAGAACATTTTTAGTATTTCCTCCACAAAAAGATGGTAAATGCTTTATTTTTAAAGTTGCACAGAAAATTCAGTTGTCCTGTAAAGAATATATTGTACCAAATTTTGGAGACTAAATTCAGTCATACAAGTGTGAAATACAGATTTTAGACCTTCTTTAAGTGAAAAATCTCAATTCAACTTTAAATATGCAGTTGCTACTGGCATCACAGAAAAACTCTCCCCCCTAATATTTCTTGCGTGGCTTTTATATGCTGTGGAATACTGCCACCTTAATAAAACCCTTCGAAGGAAAAAAATATTTCTGTTGTTCTCTCTGTTCCCTGCTGGCTCTTAATACATTTAAAAGGCAGAGCAGTAGCGGAGTTAACCTAGCCCTGGGCGCGATCTGCAGTCCCCCCCGCATCAACTAGTCAATGGAAATTCCATCGAGTAGTCAATTAGGGATCTTTAAATGGTGTTTTAATCAGCTATCTGATAGAGTAGAATTTTTTAAACCATCATCACGCAACATTTAGGACTTTCTTTTATTACTTTGTTACCTCACACTGAGGTTATAACCTCCTACTTTAGATCAAGCCCAGGTAAAAACCTCTATAAAAGGAGACACCCAGTCACAAATTAACTGGCACAGTTGTTAATTTGAATTAAATAAAAAAATATTAAATCAATGTTCTGTAAAGCATTTGGGAGTGAAATCCTTGCTCTGCTGAAGTCAAGGGGAGTTTTACCATTGATTTGGTGCCAGGATTCCATCCTCTCTCTCAGTGTCTACAGGGTGAGACTCAATAGTACTTAATCAGGTCACAGTTCCAGTTACCACACTTACGCTATGTCTAGACTACAAGCCTCTTTCGAAAGAGAGCATCTAGACTACAAGCAGATTTTTCGAAAAAGCAAGCCGTTTTTTCCAAAGAGAGTCTAGATGCTCTCTTTCAAAAAAGCAGTTTGCATTCAATAGCGCCTTTTTTCAAAAGAGTACTTTTGAAAAAAAGGCGTTATTCCCCATAGAATGAGGTTTACCGTGATTAAAAAACCTGCCGCGTTCTTTCCATTTACTTTCGAAAGAACGCGGCTGCAGTCTAGACGCAGGTGAAGTTTTTTTGAAAAAAGGCTACTTTTTCTGAAAAAACCCTGTAGTCTAGACACATCCTTAGAGAAAATGTATTAAAGGACTTTCTTAAGCATTATGGAAAGATGTTAGTTTTTCAACATGAGAACAGTAACATCTATGTGAACATATTTATGTATCTATTATTTAAACTCCTCAAAGACCTTTGACAAGGTCTTGCACATCACTTATGCAAGCATGATAGCGAGTGATACAGCTAGTGAGCCTTAAAAAATACAAGGTTAAATCCTCGGATGGTATAACTGTAGATTAAAAAACTTAACAAAAATTTAAATGTAGTCAATTTAACCAATTATTTCATTCAAGTTAATCCCACTACCTGAATTAGTTATTTTGCTTAAGACCTGGTTAAAATAAAAGATGCACTGGTAAAATACTGTGTTTGTACTCTTTTCTACTCTAACTTAGATCACTATGGCTCATACTTAAGCATTTTCATCCAACTGTTCTAATAAACAAACAAACATAGACTTTCATTTGCATAACAGCATCTGTTAATTATAAAAAGACAATTATTATTTAATAATTTTTAATTACAGAGTATGAAAAGATCAGCAATGACAAACATGCACAACAAACCTTAGGATAATTCTGAATGTTTAATAGTTCAGTCCTCCCACATTCTATTTTTAGAAGATGAAAATTTGAATAGCATTAAATCAAAGAAGAAATAACAACAGCTGCTAAATTTTTGTATACCACAGCTATTACCAAGATCTGAGAGATTAAAATGACTTTCAGAAAGGCCACAGATGTGGCTAATTTTTTTAAAGAAACAAAATACATTTAATTCAAAATATGTTATAAACCAAATGGCTTTCAAAAGCCAACATTATTGCTAAATAACCTTCTCTCTCTCTCAATATGTATTCCGTGTAGTCAAAGGTTGATATGAAATTATCTATGTATGCATTTGCCCAACATGTAACTCATTATTATAGGACTTCTCCTGTAATTGGTCAGCTATGTCCAGATAAGCCTAGTGAAAAATCACGTAAGGGGATAATGAGATGTCCATTTGGTATAGGTCTACATTACAATATAAGCCCAGGGTTCCAACTCCAGCTCAAGATTAGGTCTCCTTCTTTCTACACACAAAAGTCACAATAATCCAGGGCTCAGATCCAGGACCTCATGGGGTGAAGGGTTTAAGCCTGAATCACACTGGGACTTAGGGTTCAAGTTTTATTGCTTCACAGTATAGATACAGCCCTACTGGACTTATGCTCTGTGAGATCACCAAATGTATCCCACATGCCAACTCTGTCCTCTAGGTAGTCAGTTTTTCCACAGTGTACCACCACCAGTATGTCCTTGTAAACTGTACGCTCGTGCAACTACTCCAGAGAGATGCAAATGCCGCCTAGCTGATTAGCAAAGTGCCCACAGCTAGCTTTTTTGTTTCTACTGGTGGTGTACTCATGCATACCTCAGCACACATTAAAAAAAAATATTCTGCACATGGATGGAAAAGATTAAAGAGAACATTGACCAGCACTAAAGGGCTAGAGCGGCCATATTCTGGGAGTGTGCTAGGAAGTCTGTGATATGCACTGCTGGACTCAGGCCCACATAATTCAGCATAGACCCGGGAGCCCAAGATTGTGACCCAGAATTCAACAATTCCTAACTAAGGTTACAAATGAATGTAGATGCTCAAGCCCTATGTTACCACATACCGGGTTTGCTAACTCAAGTTCTATTGACCTAGGACTTCACTGCAATGTAGATATACTCCATGTCTAATTCAGATCAGCAAATTCTTCTAATTGCATCTTTTTTAAAAAAAAACACCATCAAAAACTAAAAGTGAACTTCTCACGAGCAGACACTTAAATAAGAGAACTCACCAAGCTCATTGAGACTCTGGGCAGCTTTTGTTATCTCTCTGCTTCCTCCTTGCAGCTGTCCTTGAAGTCTCTTACTGAGATACAAGATGCGTATTATTCTCCGTAGCAAATCACAGGCTGCCTGTGTGGAAATCACAGCTTTAGGTGTATAGTCAATGCTAAATTATGTATTGCTTTAGGCCCCAATCCTGGAAACTCTTAAGTATATGCTTGTAGTAAATACAATCACACACAAGCAAACATTAACAGAATCAAAAATTTCATGGTTAGATGAACACTGATAATTTATCTCAATTTTTTTCATAAAGTACTCCAACTTTAGACAACATATGCTCACTATTTTAATTATCAGTTCTACTGCACATGATGCTGTTGAGAAGCCTCTGCTTTTATTTGCTATGCAAAAACAAAATATTAAAACTTGATACGTTACATATTTTATTTATAAAAACAACTTTGCATTATGCCTTTCATAGAACACTTTACTCAGGTCAGTAAAAAGCAGATACTAGCTTTTGTTCAGCTGATCAAAGTTTGACCAGAAGCAAAATTAAAAAAAAAAAAAAATCAATATTTATCTCAGGAGACAATAAATCTTAAGGTTGACCAAAAGAGTTAACATATGCATTGCCATATACACTCCGAATATCGGTAAGACTCCATTTTGGGAAAGAATTTTAGAATGGCTACTCTCAAATTCAGACTGGAAAGGAGGCAAAAATTTGTAATAGGGAGAGTAATTAACAACTGAAACCACTTACCAAAGTGGCTTCTCCATGACTGACCATTTTAAAATCAAGATTAGATGTTCTTCTAAAAAATACGCTCAAGGAATTCTTTTGGGAAAATTCTATGACCTGTTTAATGTAAAACATCAGACTAAGTTATCAAAATTGTCCCTTATGGCCTGAGAATCTGTGAAAACCACTGTTCAGCCAATTGTTAAATTTACAAGCTTACAAATTAAGTTAAATGAATTGGGATTGGAAGGCACTACATAAGGCCCAAGTATTTCTTATTCGGGAAACACAATTACACATGCTTTTGCTTTGCCTTTGTTAACACTGATCTAGAACACAATACTGTTGTCTTCTGAGGAAGTTATAATAGGTTCCTGGCTTTTTAATTCTCCCTATTATAACTACTTATGCCAATTTTTAGGTTCAAGAAAAAATTCTTAAAAATGACAGGTAGACATTAGAGATTTAAAGTATAATTTTACAAAAGCAATTTCACGCTGATTTATTCTATACCTATCCTTTAGCAGAGTTTTGTTTTACCCAAGTTAATGGTTATTATTAAAAAAGTAATTTATTCTTTTTACATTGATTCATTTGGGAGTTCCATTAAATTATATTTTGGGGATTTCTGTGAAGAAAAAAAACTTATTTAATAACTACATAGTTCAATGGTTTGAGTACAAATAAATAAAGTGCCCAACTCTATTTTTCTAGGGATTATATTATATTTATATGCTGAAGTTTAAAGACAGGACATGTACTTCACATGTAAAGAGCATGTGATGTACAAATAATACATAAGGTTTTGAGGTCTCTGGATATTTGGATGGGCTACTTCAACTGAAAGCAAAGAAAGGTTCCTTCTTCCTGGAACTGCTCATACACCAACATATTAATCAAGCTGCATTAGCTGCTGCAGTTAAAGATAAAAAACCCAAGAACCTCTTATTTTCTAACCTTTTGAGTTAGTATTTAAATATTAAATACTTTCATATTTTTAATAGGGCTGTCAACTGACCTGCATTAATGCCTGCGATTAATGCAGGACAGGATTAACACGCTAATTCTTTTAACGCGTTAATCGCAGGCATTAACGCTGCGCAGCCCCTTTGAAGTGCGCAGCGCAAGCGGAGCCAGGGATCAGTTGGAGTTGCCAGTCCGGCACTTCAAAGAGGCTTTGCAAACGCGGAGCCAGGGATCAGCTGGGCTACATCTACACTGAGGTTTTTTGACAGAAAATATGCTAATGAAGGACTCATTAGCATGAGTCGCAACATCATTAGCATATTTTCTGCCTTTTTTGTGCAAAAAGAAGCAGTGTGGACATTTCCTTTTTGCGCAAAAACCCTTATGCCTGTCCCAGAGAAGCATGAGGATCTTGCACAAAATGGGGGTTTTGCGCAAAAAGGAAATGTCCCACACTGCTTCTTTTTGTGCAAAAACCTCTTGACCAAAAAGAAATGGCAGAAAATATGCTAATGATGTCACAACTCATGCTAATGAGTCCCTCATTAGCATATTTTCTGCCAAAAAAACTCGTAGTGTAGACGTAGCCCCAGAGTCCCCAGCTAATCCCAGGCTCCTAATACACTGCCCCTTGGAAGCACTGCAGCGGCGTTTCCAAGGGGCAGTGCTGCATGGAGCCCGGAGTCAGCTGGGGACTCCAGCTGATCCTGGGCTCCATGCAGCGCTGCCCTGTTCAAACGCCGCTGCAGCGTTTCAAAGGGGAGGCGCGTGTGATTAAATTTTGTAATCGTGCAATTAATCATGATTAAATTTTTTAATCGCTTGACAGCCCTAATTTTTAACTAACACCTTCCTTAATTACCAGAGATTTGCCTGTATCTGACTTAACTCTTAAGTGTTCTGTCCTGTACCCAGTTTTAGTGTTTTAACCACCTTGTCATTAGAACCAAACACATGTATTCTTTACTGGAGGAAAAAAATATACATCTATTGGTGAATATTTTGTATTTTATATTACTTAGCTCTAAGTAAAGAAACAGTTCTAATTTTTGTCTGGTTAAGTATGAAGTTTATAAATGTGTGCTTGTTCAAAGGATCTGTGGAAATGTTTGGTTAGGTAGGTCATTTTCTTAGTTTTCTTTCTATTACATGTACCTCATCTGCATATTTTAACTGTTAATCCCCTTCAGTTTGTGATCTGCACAGGCAAGACTAAGACCATGCTAAGAAGAGTATTTTATGATGCAAAGGAGGGAGTATGTGGTGTTATTCTACTGAAGCCCTTGGGATTGTGGGGGAAGAGCCAGGCAAAGAACACAACAAAAGCAAAGCAGAGAGGATAGAAATTTGACAATGATGTCACGATGGGAAAGTTTATAAAGAGGTCTTTATACTTTAACACACTTAAGGATAGTAGTGTAAGCCACAGAGTTTTATAATGTTTTAGGTGCTTAATGGGTAGTATGAGAATAAATATTAAACAACTATAACTCTGTTGGCCACCCTTCTCTAGTTAGCAGGGGAAGAACAGTCTTCTAGGCCCTTAATAAAGATGCATCAGGCAAACTGCTTGTGTTTGTATCGGATATCAAGACAGAAAGAGATTAGAAGGATTCTTGTGAGTCAGCATGATCAAACTGTTGCTTTTAGGAGTAAGTAGAATACAGATTGTGTTATAAAGAAAATATAATGAATGACTCAAAAGTTTATACTAACAGAAGCTTTGTATTAGGAATTAGATGAATACCTTTTGTATGAACAATAGCATCCCTTTTCCCATGTGTGAAATGATTGTGTAGTTCCTGGGGAGGGGGAGTGAGAGCATTTGGAATGTGATTGGATAGATAACAACTTGTAGATCCAACAGTTTAAGAGTCCAGACCATGGAAGAGAGGAGGGGGTTAGAAGACAAAGGCATCAAGGTACCATGAATTGAGGCCTGATGCAAAGCAGACTAATGGAGGACATATGGATGGCCTTGGAGTGTTAAGAAGCAAGCACTCTGTTACAAACAAGACAGCCCTAAAATAATACCAGGAAGGAGACACCAACATACTGATGTCAGAGTAAAGAATAACTCCCAGAGAAACAGATATTAAGCAGAACAGATGGTGATTGATTAAGAGCTGACGAAGCAAAATGCATAGACCTGAATGGGAAAAGAGTTCTATAAAAGATGGAGTGTCTTACACAAATCTCCGGGTCTCATCTGATCAACATCGGAGCATCAGTCCAGACCAGGAGAAGCCCCCGCTCCTCTCCCCCACATTCAACTTGCCTGGCCAGTAAGTTAATGTGAGCAACAGACTGGTAACTTTAAGTAACAACAAGACTTTGTGTGTTTGTGTGCGTGCTTGTCTTTATGAAGCATATGCTAGCTGTCAATAAATGCAGCATATTGCCTTTTCCCCTGAAAAAGATCCCATGTGCTTCTTATAACAGCTAACGTGTGCTGGGTAATGTTTCACTTTGCAAGTAGTCTCATAGAAATCAATAGGACTACTTGCAAAGTAAAGTACTACTTAATACAAGTAACAGAAATAGAAACAAGCTCTTAGAATGCATTATATGATTTAGCAGAGTTGCTTTGCTACAGTTTCAAAAAGACTGAAACCTCAAACTGTGGTGCTATTTGCATCGTTAAAATCAGATATTTATCAATCTGAAACTCAAAAGCACAGTTCATAATATTAGAGATGACAAAGAGCTACAAATAGACAGGAAGAAAAAACAAAGGGGATAACAGCATCCGGAACGTAAGTAAATCTCTGGCTTTTCAGATACATTCCTAGTTCATGCATTGAAGATATTATAAATGTGCATGAACAGAAATTCAAATTTTTAACTAGAAGATTTACCCAGCATTGCTCAGGTCCTTAACTCAAATAAGTTTTGTTTTTCTTCATTTAAATCTTTGTTCTAGGGTGGGGCTGCAGATGAGGGATTCTGTAAGCAGGCTGATGTGTGAAGAGAGAGGACAACCCCAGCCCTCTCTCTCTGTAACAGCTTGAGGCCAGGTGAGAATCACTGTCCATGGCTGCTGCAGTGGGCACAGCCAGGGAAGGGGTGCATGTCCCCCAGGTACGGGACAGATAAACACATATACAGATACACAAACACACAAACTCTCTGAAATATATAGTAGATAGCTGTACCTTTCTCCACCCGTAGCCCAGTGAGGTTATAGCTGTCCCGGTCCCCATCTCTGGCCTCTTGATGCCTCCCTGTGGTTTTTCTACAGTAAAACTGTCCCTTCTACCAGATGCTTCCCTTCCCATTTTATGAGAAAATCGAATTCCAAGTACATCCTATTGTCTGGCACAACAAAATCTCCTTGCTTTAAGTGAGGATAAGAGGAAGCTACATACCAAATTTCGTGGTTCTAGCTCTTACCGTTTAGTAGTTTAACAGACTCAGACGGACGGACACAGACAGACAATAGCTATAGTCTCTGCAGATTTCACTTATGTATTAAAAGTGGCCACATGTAGTTCAATTGGATGCACTTTAGCCATCCCTAAATTATTCCCCAATGCATTACAAGGATTTAAATTCACTGAGGAACTGAAGTCTCTAATCAGATGTTTTTCTTCATATGCTAAGTGATTTAATTTTTGTTTTGAAACAAGTCTATGAATCTGGAAGTAAAATAATTGTTTTGAAAAATAAAGTTAAAATAAATGTATAATGCAATTTACCTGTAGCTTTGCTAGCTGTGCTGTGCGAGACACTATTTTGTTGTATGGCTCAACAATTTTGGCTCTGATTCTATTGAGAAAGGAAATACTTTTTAGAAATGTAACAGTGCAACAGTGCAGAATTGATAAATACTTTTCATCATATAATGAATGACATACCTGTCAACAGTACTTTGTAGAGCACCAATTCTAGTCTGCATCATTTGTAGGACACCTGTGAAAAGACAGGCATTTTATGTACAATTAGAACATATTTAATCTGATGAAAAATGTAACTTCCCCACTTCCAATACATCATTTTATATAAAGTGAAACACTGTATATTTAGAATAAACAGTATAACTAATATGTCAATATCGGTTATTTAAATGTATTAATCTGTTATATACAACTTAGGGACAGATATTGAAATTTCTTCTTCACAAGTCCCAAGAAAATCAGTGGGACTACTCACGGAGTATAATGTAGTCTCCTTTAATTGAAGGTACACATCCACAATTAGTCAGTTTTGTCAGTGGTTCAAGAGTACCCTTGGATTCTTCACTAATACTAAGCTCATAACAGCTCATTCACCTTCAGTTGGCTAGAGGAGACTCTGCCCCATATTGGCACATAATGGCCCGGCCTCAGTTATTCATACATTCAGAAATTCTTGGCTAAGTTACAGCAATACAAAATACCTGCATATGAAGCTCTCAGGATTCAAAAGACTCCAACTACCACATAACACTACTGGTCATCTCCTCAGCAACATAGACCTGCACTCTACTTTCTGCACTGGCTTTCCATATTAAAAAGCCAAGTTCAAGGTCTCAATCCTTATATTAAAGGTGCTCCCTGGTTTGGGCCAAAGTATATGGAATTGTGATGTCCAACACGTTAGCCTCATGTGACTATTTGGCCAGTTGAGTGTGGCTTATTGGCTCACAAAATTATTTACATTTTCAGAATAATGTGGCTAGTTTGCTATAGCAGTTGGACACGACGGCTCTAGAAGACCCATTTAATCTCTGGGATAAAGACTGTCATCAACAGCTACACTTTTCTAGAACAACTGAACTGTACAAGGGCAAAGTTTGTCTGTGTAGGAGACAGAACTTTCTCTGGGGTTGGTCAAAAACTATGGAATGAAATCCTTCAGGAACTAAAGAGGAAGAGGAAGAGGATGAGAACAGAAACACATGACAGATTCATAGTCACATTGCTTAATACACTACTGAAAGGTGCTTTGATACTCTTGTGATAAGTGCAGTTCAAGAATTTATTTTATTTTAGATAGAGAGATAGTCAGAGAGATAGAGTATGGTGCTATTCAATGTGAGTAAGGTGCTATTCAATGTGAGTAAGGATATCACCATTCTTGCTGAGAATCAAATTAGAAATTCTTCTAGACATGAAACTATAAAAAGGGCAGAGAAAGTTTATTGATGCTTTATAGTCATAACACCTTCTAACAAAGAAAGCAAGCTTATCCACTAGTACTGTGACTCAGCATATTTTCAGTTCTAAACAATATCAGCATTTGTATAATGCTGCACTCCAAGAACACAGTTTGATGCCCAGCATGGCTATTCAGATAACAGTTAGAACACAACTGTGGGATACCAGGTTTTTTAATTTGTCATGTTAGCATACAGATTCTCCATGTAACCGATACGCATGTTTGAGCAATTTTCAGAGACAAGACACATACAAAGGCAGAATTCACTTGGCATTGGCAAGACTACAGACAGCCTGCACAAATCATTAATTTAGAAAAACCAATTCATAAAAAGAAATGAAAATCCAGTCAAGCAAGAACAAAAATCTGAACTAAAGCATTTTGAATATGAACATTTATACAAGAGTAAGTCAACTTACTATTATGAGCTCCTTTTAAGTTTGCTATGCAAATTACCTGAAGAAGTCCACACAGGGATATATTTTTCCTAACATATTAGATAATTATTTTAGCTTTTTCTTTTAAGAGGGCAAAAATAAAAGATTCTTGTTTGCCAATGTATAGTTTATGTCCTCTTCAAAACAAAAGATTATAGATTCATTTATCAGAAGGGCAACATTAAACTAGAGTATTTTTTTATATATTTTTGGAGAGAAACTGGTATGATTCTTGTCATTCCGATTGCTGCCCACCTGGCTCTGAACAGCAGACAGAGAAGTCTATCAATCAGCACTTTGCTGCAGACTGACAGAGCAGAACTATAACTAGCTGCAGAAATGGAGCTCTCTGAAGTCTTAGGCCAGGTCCATGCTGGAAAATTAGGATGATCTAACTAGGTCACTCAGGGGTGTTTAAAAAAAAAAAATCTACACAACTGACAATGCAATCAATGGGAAGGCTTCTCCCCTCAATATAGCTATTGCCTCTCAGGGAAGTAGGGTACATACACCAACAGGCAAAGCCCTCCCACGGGAATATATATAGCATCTTCGCACAAGTACTAGAACAGCACAACTGCACTGCTACTGCATTTTTAGCATAGACATGCCCTTAAGAATGCTATACTTCATTGGCTTGCTCTGAGTTTATATCTGTACAGTTACCTTCACAGCTCCAAATGCTAGTGGCTTCAAGTTGAAAGCCTAGATTTCTGCAGAAGTTGACAGTGTTTGCTCACCATGAGCAAATAGATTTCTCCAAGCTCCAATTTAAAATCAGAAATGCCCAGATAGATGCAAACTGTGTCATCCCAAACATCTAAGCACAAGAAAGAATGCCACCTCAATGTCCATGTGCTCCCAATTTAATATTAAAGGAGTTGAATGTTTCTCAAACAAATTTGGCATATTCAGTCCAGTGATCACCCAGATTTTTTTTTTTTCCTGAGAAAATGCATGTCAAGCATATATGTAGGAGTCCAGCCCTTCATGCAAGATACATACACAATAGCTATGTATTATCCTGGTTAGGCTAAGTCGAGGGGGACACAGTTTTAAGATGAGCACAGCAACATGAAATATGCCAACGTATGTGACGTTTCAGCTATCCCTTTTTACTTACCAAAATATAAAGACCAGAGATCCTAACCAACCTGGACTGGAAAGGGTTAAAAGAGTTGTTAAAAAAATACCTAACACCTGGCACAAAGGAGTGGAGAAACATTTCGATGCCTGTCATTTTGAACTAAACAAATGTCAGTGAGTTTGCACATCATAAAAGTTGAATGTGACAACCAAAAAGGTTCTACTAAAACATTACACATTCTTCATCACTGCTTTGTTCTCCAACACAAATGTTGCTATGTACAATTTTAGGAATTAAATTCTATCAGTTAAAGCTTTAACTACAAGCACGTTAGACAAGGAAATCTTAAGTGTCAGTGGATTTGAGAAGTGAAATTTCTACCAATGTTTTAAATATCAAAATTAGGGTTGTCAATTAATTGCAGTTAATTCAAGTGACTAACTCAAAACAAATTAACTTGATTTAAAAAGTTAATTGGAATTAATTGCCATCTTAATATGAGTGTTAAACAATAGCAATACTAATTTAGCATAACATTTAAACATTTTTGGACAATGCAAAGTGTATAGCTCTCATATTTTTATTACAAATATTTGCACTGTAAAAAAACCTGTATTTCATTTTACCTTACAGAAGTACTGTAGTGCAATATGTTGGTTGTGAAAATACAACTCACAAATGTGGGGGATTTTTTTTAAACAGAGCTTCATTCAAAAATAAAACACATGAAAATTTTAGAGCCTACAAGTCCATTCAGTCCTATTTCTTGTTCAGCCAATCGCTAAGACAAACAAGTTTGTTTACATTTACTGGAGATGATACTACCCACTACTTATTTACATCACTTGAAAGTGAGAACATGTGTTCGCATAGCAATGTTGTAGCTGGCATTGCAAGGTATATGTTTGTCAGATATGCTACTCATTCATATGACCATTCATGTTTCAATGTATAGATTGCATCTTTTTTACAGTGCAAATATTTGCAATTAAAAGTAATAATATAAAGTGAGCACTTTGTACTTTGTAATCTACATTATAATTTAAATCAATATATTTTGAAAATGTAGAAAAGCATCCAAAAATATTTATAACAAATTAAAATTGGTATTCTATTATTGTTGAACAGTGCAATTAATTTTTAATCTCTATTTTTGTATTGTTTGACAACTCTAATCAAACTATTATTTTAAGGATAGTTTCCTCTGTGTAGGAAAATATTTCTGTGGAAGTGGACTACATATAGTCCTTGATTCGCTGAATAGTCTCAGTTTGCACCTGTCAACCCTAACATTGTTTTGTTTCTGGAAAGAAATGTAAATCCTTAGTCTGCATTCCCGCACACCAGTTCCACCTAAGACAATGTAATCCATATGGAACTTCAAAGCACCAGGCAGGGACTGAAGCCACTAAGAGGGCTGGAGACTCAGACTTGGACAGGAACAACGGTAATTGTGGGGAGGACAATACAGGCTCCAGCTCAGATTTTAGCACAAAATTTACCTGCAACTGTCTTTTTATTATATGAACGGCAATACATACAAACCTTTATGCACTGAAAATAAGTTACCACATACAGTTTCATATACACAAAACTAAGTAGAATAATGGATCACATTAAGATTTACTGATTGTATGTCAAGAGTTTATACAATGCTGCAATGGTCAGGTGTCTAAGTAGAGCCCTGTGCAGATACAAAATGTATATCCGCGTTTGCAAATATGAGCCATGGATATCCTCAAAGACTTCTGCATATGAGGATACCCACATATATAAAGCAGATATCTACATATTTGCAGGGTTTTAGATACAAAATTTGTGTTTGCAACCACAAAAATGAGCCAAAGCAAAGCAGAGGAGTGAGTTTAGACATTATTTTAAAGACTGAGACACGATATATACGAAATGACAAAGTAACAGGGGAAGAGTGGAAAGAAAAAGGGAAGACATTCAGTACACACACAGCTTCCTATATTTCTCCACACTTTTGCCACAGAAAAACTGTTGCGACCTCTTGGCATAAAGGACACCCTATATGGGAATATTTTGAAGAAATTCCTTCCCTGCGTTAAAAAAATGAAAATGTGTCAAGTGTAAACAGTATAAGAATGAAATGCGGGGTCTAGTTGCAAGAATGAAACATCATTAGGAAAACTGCTTACTGGAAGAAAACGATGTGGATGAAGATGTGAATATGTTTGAAGAACAATGTGGATCAACTGGTTAATAACTAAAATAATTCATTTTTTAATTCATCATTCTTCAAGACTTTTGCCATGCCTTTTAGTGTAATTTAACAAGTAAATTCCCAAGCCATTTGCACGCTGCAAGGACACTCTTGCACAAGAAAGTTCTGATGGCCATTCAGAATTCATTTACTTGTAGAATGCATTGAAAGTATATAGTGAATTTTTTGTCTCTCTCACCATTTAAACTACATTAGCTTATTAATTAAAGGTTTCTTCTGAAAAGGCATTTGCCACCCAAACTCTACATGTTTTTATTCAGGAATTTTCTGTTGTGGCAATAGCAAAAATACCTCATCCAACAAACGTGGCTCCTGACACAGGATTTGTCAGCTTTAACCAAATCTATAATTGTTGAACTGGTTGAAAGACTGTACTGAGAAAGTAACTATCAGTGGTTTGCTGTTGAACAAGGAGACCATATCTAGCAGGGTTCTGCAGAGATCAGTCTTGGTTTTGGTACCATTTAATATTTGCATAACATGTCTTAGATAAGAAGACTATGCTCATAAAATTTGCAAATGCTACCAAGCAAGACTGTTAGCAAGAAGTTAGCAAGACTAACAGTTAATAGGAGCATAAATGTAATCTTAAAGTAAGTGAGATTCTAAAACCTTATATCTATTTTGAAGAACCACATAATGACCAGTTTTTATGCAGACATGATAGTTCTAAAATGAAGACTTTTTGATAAGCAATTGGTGTTATACCAGTGGAACCAAACATCTCATTTAATTTTGCTGTTTTTTCTTCTTACTATATATTTCAGAAGTGTGTATCTGTCTACCATCCATAAGTCGGTTTGTTCAAGAATTCCTCCTAAATGGTAAGAGCTTGGACCACCAAATTCGGTATGCAGCTTCCTCATATCATAACTTAAAAGCAAGGTAAGGGTTTGGTTGTGCCAGATTAATGGGATGTGCCTGGAATTTGATTGTTTCTCATAAAATGGAAAGGGAGGGGTCTGGAAGGAGGGACAGTTATACTGCAGAATGGGCCAGAAAAGGGGCCAGAGATGGGAACCAGAACAGCTATAACCCCACTGGGCAAGCTGGGGTGGAGAAAAGGACAGCTATCTACTATATATTTCAGAGAGTTTGTCTGTCTGTGTGTGTCTGTCTGTGCCCCAGCCAAGGGATATGCACCCCTCCCTGAGCTGTGCCTGATGAAGCTGCAGCAGCTAGAGACAGGCAATTCTCACATGGCCACAAGCTGCTGCAGTCAGTTAGGGCTGGGGTTGTCCTTTCTCCTCAGGGTAGCCTGCAGACTGAATCCCTCTCCTCCAGCCCCACCAACAATAATTTAAATGAAGAAATACAAAAGTTGAGTTAAGAACCCAAGCCAGGTAAATCTTCTAGTATTACAAAAAGGAAATGACGTAATTAAGACCATGAAATAACTACTTTGGTTTTTATTTGGTATTTATTTCGTGCATGGGTCAGCAACCTATGGCAAATATGACTCTTCGGTCATTCCCAAAATATACCCAACTTTTTAAATTAAAAAGAAAATTAATTCAAAATTTTCAAAAATACATAATTACTCGGAGCCCAGCCCCATCAGCTGCAGCATCCTGTCTCCAGCCCTGATCCTGGAGCAAGCCCTGCAGTCCGGTCCCCATCTGGCCGCAGGAAGAGCTGATGGCACCAACCCCAACCCCTCTCCCCTCGCTGTGACATGGGTAGGAGGGGAGGCCACAATCTGGCTGCGGCAATCCTGGCCTGGCCCCTCTTCTAGCCACTGCTGCCCGGATGCAGCAGCCCAAGCCCAGGAAGGTAAAGTCATCTGGCCTCAGCCCACCCCCTACCCCCACATACTCTACATCCCACCCCCAATGCCCTGCCCAGCCTCCTGCACCTCCCACACACCCCAACACCCCGCCCTGAGCCCCTCATACACCCTCAATCCTGACTCCTGCACCCCCACATCCACAAACTGCACCCCAACAGCAGCAGAAGTCCCATTAAATAAAATCTGTGAGTACAATGTTTCATTTATGCTATCAATCAACATGTCAATTAATAATATTAAGTTGTATGTTTTCAGTTATGCAAACAGGCATTCTTATACAGACTCTTTGTTGACCCTTGTTCTGAATGTTGATGTAATTTGGCTCTTTGGTTTGAAAAGGTTGCTAAGCCCTGCTATAGTGTAATTATGTCAGAGAAGAATTGAATAAATACTCTCCTTACAGCTCCACCTGCAGACATTAACACCACACAGCAGTTTTCAAGTAAGACTTCTGTCCAATAACATTATCACTTAACAGCCTGATGCCATCTGAACTATGAAACTATTAACAATCTCTTTATACTAAAATGAATGAGCATAAAATGAATTTATACCTTCCAGAGATTCAATCCCAGTTGCTTGTGCCAATAAGTCTTCATGTCTAGCAACCACCTGAAAAGTGAGACCACCAATCATTATTTGCGAGGCTAATTCCAAAAATACAAGCTCAGATTTTATTTAAGCATGTATCCGCAAGTGGAGAGAAAAAGAGAAGAATCCCTTCTCAGTGATAAGGGAACCCTTTATTTTTCCCACCTGCTTTACAGACAAACCCCTCTAATTTATAAACTCATGTGTGTCCATAATAAATTTTAAAAGAATCTGATCAGACTTTTCATAGTCAACACCAACTGATACTTTATTTTATTAATATAGTTTTTTATTTATCCAATTAATTTTTCTGCACTAATGTTCGGTACCTGGTCTAGCCAGACAGATTACAGCAGATGATGTTTTAAATTTACCTACCATCCAGTGATTAATCTCAGTCTTTACCTTCTTCATATATTTAACAAAATCCTGGATTTCTCTAAACCAGAGGTGGGCAACCTGCCGCCCATGAGCCACATGTGGCCTACTACAGTTCCACTTGTGGCCATGCACCCCCTACTCTACTATCCTCCCTGACATGCCTCTCATGCACTGGAGTCCTGCACTTCCTATTCCTCCTCCTCACTTCCAGGATTTTCAGAGCACTATGAATCCACTGATGAGCACTCCATCCTGACTCCTCTCCCTCTGTCCCAGAGCTGGAATTCCACAAATTAATAGGAAGTGTGGGGCTCCAATGCCTTTTGTGCACTCGGGTATGAGGGAAAGTGACAGGGAGGGAGGAGGAGGGGAGAACAGGCTGCAGTCAGAACCCTTGTGGATGCAAAACCCCTTTTGCCCACCACTGTGGCCTATTGAGACGAAGGAGGGCCACTCAGGCGGTCCACTCACTAGTCTTGGATCCCATTGCTGCTCTCAACCCAGAATGTCAGTTGTGACAGAATATGAGATAAAGGCAACTATTTATATAAGGGATAAACTGAGAAAAATCAAAGTTTCTTATACAACTGAGACATAAATAAAAATGTTTATACAATCTCTAGAAGGGAGAAGCTCCTAACTAGCCCACAGTGCCATCACATCCCATAAAATATTCCCCATCTACTATATATCTGAGAGAGTTTGTCTTGTCTGTTCAAGAATTCTTTTCAAACAGTAAGAGCTAGGACCACTAAATTCGGTATACAGCTTCCACTTACCATGACTTCAGGCAAGGAATGTGTTAGGGATATGAAAGCGTAACCACATACATGGTTACACACAGGCTTCTGGTACACGTGGGCAGCTAGCTTAAAAGCCGGCTCCCCGCACACACCAGCTCCCAGGGAACCACTTGCCACCCGCATGTAACTATGTTACTGCTTTGAAATTTTCAGCGGTAACACATTTACTTAATTAAATGCATTTTAACATGCCCAGTATAGGTTTGGTTGTGCCAAGAAAATAGGATGTGCCTGGAGTGGGATTGTTTCTCATAAAACCATACAGAAAAGAGACAGAACTACCAGGAAGGTGAAAGGGGCTGACTAGAGGCATCACCCCTTCCTGGACTGTCTCAGCCCTGAGCCCCTCAAACACCCCTTCAAGGAGACTGGGGGGGGGGGCGCTTTGAAGCTCTCCCCCCCAATTTGTAAGGGAACATTGCTGGCTGTTCCCCTTCATCAGGGAGCAAAGGAAATGTGCACAGATAGCTGCATTCCTCACTTTGGCAGGGAGCACAGGGGCAGAGGAACCTGGACCTGCCCCACCTGGGGGACATGCACATCTTCCCCAACTGTGCCCGCTGGAGCTGCCGGACTCTTGCTACAGTTTAAAAGTGGAAGGCCTGCAGGGAGCACGGGGCCAGCAGGGGACTGGTCCCATACTCCCTGCAGTGCCTGAGCCTCTGAACCAGTGGGGCTCTTGTACATTTCAAAAGCAGAATCGCAGCAGAAGCAGTGCAAGCGGAGACTGCTTCAGTCCCCGCTCGCACCGTTTCCCGCTGTGCCTCTATCTCCCCTGCCCCGACAGAGACGGTGTGGGGGGAACCGGTTTTTAAGCTGGCTCCCCCCAGCACTGGCTCCTGCTCTCCCCCCTTGTTGCCTCTTTCTGACAGAGGCACCAAGGGGGAGAAGCGACTAGTCACATCACTAGTTGACTATCTGATAAGCTTATGCTTATCGGATAGTCGACTAGTCGCTTACATCCCTATTCCAAATGGAAGAGAGGAAGAAGTATATCATAAAAGCACTGTGATTAATATTCTTGAAAGACACATGCATACAATGCCTAGCCTGTGCCTATGAGCTTCCTACCTCAGGTTAATGCTAGTGCTCAAAAAATATAGTGTAGACAGTGCTTTGAAATTGCCAGGCTTCAGAGTCCAAGGTGCAATGACAATTTCGATGCGCTACCTACAAAGCTATTTGTAGAGCACTAGTGCAAGCCCAAGTCTGTCAACCTGGGATAGGAGGCTCAGTGTTGTGGGCGGCATAGGTATACCCTTAGTCACTAATTGTTGAAACTATGGGATAACTTTAGGAACGCACAAGACTAAAATACTGAATTTGTAAAGTATGTTTGTACATGACTGCCCTGAAACAAATGACACTCTTGGCACTTACTTGTAAGTGAAGCTCTTTATCCAGTTGACTGATTCCTTGAGCAAGTTTTGCTAACTGTTCAGCTATCACAGCTTGATGAATAGATTGGGAAGTATAAGTCTTTACATCAAAGTCCTCTCTTAAAAAATCTGCATAAGATTCTGAAAAAGATTTTTAAGCTTTTTTTCATACTACAAGAAGTTAAATACATATGTAATGATGTTAAGAATTACAGGTACATCCGACCTATCCCCCCACCCCATTTTGTTAGCAGCTGGGTTCTGGTTTCTACAATATAACTGGACATTGATTTAATGAGCAACCATTAGCTAAAATAACTAATGTAAAGAAGGCATGCTTAACCACATCATTTTTATTGCCCATGTCCTGTCACCTAAATACAAAACTGGATAAAACCACCTTTTCAAGAATGCTATACACACTAAAACTATATTTCTGATTTCCTCTTCAGAATTTTGTAAGCTAAATAAGACGAAATTTTACCCAGAGTAAAACTACTGAGAATCTCAACCAGAAAACCGACAACTGCAACTCACTCCATTACATCATAACATGATCTTGTAATTTCTATGGAACTAGATTAAAACCAATAAAAGAATTGTATTTGTGATCCACCTCAGAACTAAACCAGAATCTCTAAATGTTAACAATTGTTACAATGATTTATTACATCTCCTAGCTCTTTTAGTTTATTCCAGCCCAATTATGATAAAAGTTGAAGAGGAGCTTTTTAAAGAGAAAACCACAATTCCAACATGCAGTCAATCCACTTAACAAAAAGGTACAAACAGGAACACAATTTAAACACATGGTCTTCCTTCTTAGAGAGAAGATGTGATCAGAGAACAGAGTAGCAACCTGGAAACTCCTGTGCCTGTAAGCTTTGCCAACAGGGACTATCAGGACATTCAGTAAGAAGACGCCTCCTCCCGCCCTCCACAAAATATAAACAAAAGATCCTACTGCGTAAGGGCCACCAGCCACGAAACAATTCCTAATTCCTAAACACTTCTTCTGAGGCCACGATAAACCTGACACACAGGGACTAGAAAGACTCTCAGCAAGAGCAACCACCCCGCTTCCCCGTCAGCCGCCGGTCAGTGAGCGCGGTGCATGGGCACCTGCAGGAGCAGCAGGACAGCCACCCAAGCAGAAGCGGGTGTGGCAAGGATACCCTGCCACTAGCGCAAACTCCTCCGCAGCCTCCACCTCTTCCGCTCCCCAGTCCGGCTGGCAAACCGACGCAGCGCGCAGCTCTAGCCTGGTGCCCGTCCCCCCACAGGGCACCTCTGCTGCCCAAACCCGTGTGGCCGGCAAAGCCCTACTGCCCGGTGCCCTCACTTCACCTCAGAGCCCTCTGCTACCCAGGGCCCCAGCTTCGCCACCGCCCTCAGGACCCCGCGCCTGGCCCTCCTCACCATCCCCTAGCAGCTCCTCAAGAGCCGGTGCCAGGGCAGAGATACCGCCGCCGCCGCCGCCGCCCGCTTCTTCCATGCTGGCAGTTACTGGAGAGCCTTACGTCATCCACAAGCGACCGGCTAACTTGGACACCAAAATTCCGCGCCTCCGTGGTTTCCGGTTGGCAGGGGCGGAGCCGTGGCAGGGGTGAAGGGTCAAAGGGGAAAGGTTGGCCTGGCCTGGCGTGTTCTATCTGCTTCCCGCCGCGGGTGAAATGGAAATTGATGCTACGAGGGGTCGGGCGGGCACAGGAGAATGCGGGGCGGCGGGAGGGGGAGGGGCTGGTGTGGGATGGGATGGGGCCAGCGGATAGAGGGAAGGGAGTAGTATTGGGTGCTGGGGAGAAGGGAGCTGTCGTAACTGGCTTTGCACCATGCAACCCCGTCCTCGTCCTGCTCTACCTTCCCCCTCCCTTTTTACTGTCTTCTTCCTTTTTTGCTCCTTCTCTACCCTATTTTTCTTCCCATTCCCTGTCTCTTTCTCCTGTCACTGAACATGACTTGGTGCTTCCGTTGCATTTGGGGCATTGGATTTTTTAGCTATTAAGAGCTAAAATTGGTCAATCCCGTGTATAATAAATATCTCTCCCTTTCTCCAGCTCTGTGACAATCCAAATTTTGCCAAGTATTTCTAGGAGATCTAGATGGTGCTCAATCCTGCCATGAGGGCAGGGGATTGGACTTGGTGACCTCTTGAGGTCCCTTCCAGTTCTAGTATTAGTTGAGTCTGTGCAATAGTTAACTGAGAGTCGAGTACCCATTTCTATTTTAGTCCTGCTTTGCACAAATGTAACAAAAATATATTTGTTGATGTATTGCTTTGTGTTGCAATACATTAAGGCACATATTAAGGATATACTTAAAACAGACATATAATCCATAAAATGCTTCCAGGAACTGAGAATACTAAACTTCTCAGCAGGTCATAGCCCCCGATCTTCATGGGAGAACCACTACCCTCATTCTTTTTACAAAGTTAGTGTAAATTCTATTCAACTTCTGGTTAGGTAATTTTGCACAATTACCCATTGGTGTTATGAGAATTGAGAATAAATAGCAACATTTCTGTTTAAAAATATTTTTCCAGCTTTTTAAAAATATTGAAACTCATACATGATAAGTGACGCCATAGAAACCACGCAATGCCAACAAAAGGATCCAATAGATTTGTTTCATTCTGGGCAGTTTGTAAAAATATGTGCCCCTATGGTCCGATATTCAAAGTAAGTAACACATCATGTTTAACTAAATACTTTCAATGCATTCTACATGTAAATGAATGTTAAATATAAAAATTATGGATGTTAAATTGCGGTTAACTGACTAATCGAGTAGTTGATGGAATTTCCATCGACTACTCGACTAGTCGATAGGCACTTCTGCATCCCTCCTTTGAAATGTACAAGAGCCCCTGCTGGGGCTCTTGTACATTTGAAAGGAGGAATGCAGAACTCCACCTGCAGCCCGGGGCCAGTGAGAAGTCCCACTGACTCCAGGCTGCATTTGGGCGTGCCTGCTTTGAAATGTACAAGAGTCCTCAGGGAGGGCTCTTGTGCATTTCAAAGTCATAGAGCCCAGGGTCAGTGGGGGACTCCCTAGCTGACCTCAGGTTCTGGGGAAATGCCGAGCAGCTCCCCAGCTGACCCCAGGCTCCACAGCGCTTTGGCGTTTTAAAGGGGCAGCGCTGCACAGCTGAGCCATGCATCAGCTGTGCGGCAGCTGCCCCTTTGAAATGCCACCTTGGGGTTGCTCAGCTGTGCAGCACTGCTGCTTTGAAGTACCTCTTCCCCCACCCCCTTTGTTGCCTCTGTCTGGTAGAAGCAGCAAGAGGGGGCATAATCAATTAGTCAGCTGACTATCTGATAAGCATTTGCTTATCGGATAGTTGACTAGTCCTTAACAAAAATAAGACTAATTACTTTTTAACAGTTTGGAAAACATATACTTCGAAACATGCATGTTTGTTTGTTTATAGTGTGGTAATGCCTAAACACTCCTACTGTATTACGTGCTATCATGCTAAAAGTATTTTAATTTATTTAATTTTAAAATCGTTTATTTTGGGGTTCAGTTGTTTTCTATTCAAATATTCATGTACTCCCAGGTTGGCTTTCAGAACTTTGGTCAGGAAATACAACTGTGATTTGTGTTATACACCTATGATAATTGCTGCTGATTTTGTCAGATCTGTGAAAGCTAGAGACAGTGAATTCACAACGAGCAAAGGTATTTATTTTATATGTTCTTGCTTTTTCAGAGAATTTTATACAATAATTGATCTTAGATGGTGGATTCTCTGTAACTTGAAAACTTTAAATCATAGTTTGAGAGCTTCCATAATTCAGTCAGAGGTTATGGGTCTAACACAGGAGTGGAGTTTCTATGACATGCTATATGCAGGAGTTCATACTATGATCATGACAGACCTTTCTGGTCTTAAAGTCTATAATCTAGTTGACCAAGCGAAGCAAGGTGTAACACTCAACTCAGTGGCATGTTGTTAAATGAAGGTTCATTATATGTTCCCAGAGTTCAGATGGCTTGTCAACACTTGCAACGCTACATTTTCACAGCTATGTGGGCAAACCAGTGATAGGCAACCAAGACTAGTGCGTGGGCCATATGAGTGGCCCTCTTTCATCTCAGTGGGCCACAGTGGTGGGCAACCTGTAGCCCATTGCCCACAGGGGTTCCACCTGTGGTCTCTGCAGCCCCTCTTTTTCCCTTTTCCCTCATGCTTCTCGCGCACTGGGTCACTGAAGCCCCCCCACTTCCTACTGATATGTGGCTTTCTGGTTCTGGGAGGAAGGGAGAGGAGTGGGGACAGAGCACAAATCAGAAGATTCATGGCACTCTGAAAGTGCTAGGAGGGAAAGGAAGGAGAAGGAAGTGCAGGGCTCCAGTGCCCCAGTGCTTGAGAAGTGTGGGGGGGAGAGGACAGACAGGGGTGCACAGGCCATAAGTGGAACCACCCAGGTTGCCCACCATGGGGCTAGATGCTACCTATACTGATAGGAGGGGTTTTTCTGTCAGCGTAGGTAATCTCCTTGAGAGGTGGTAGCTAGATGGAAGAATTCTGTCAACTTACCACTGTCTACACTAGGAATAAGACAGAATACTTACATCTCTCATGGTGTGGATTTTTGATATAATTATGCTGATGAAAGTGCCCTGTGTAGACCAGTGTTTAACACCACAACTCCTGAGGTATTAAGCCTTGTAGACATGAAGACCATCAAACCTCAATATTTCTGAATCTGTAAGTACAATGGCAAAGACTTTTGTAGTTCTCTTCCTGCAGAACGTAGAAGTTCCATAGGACCTTATATTCAAGGATTCATTTTTGTTATATTTTTAAAAACTCCTCAAAAGCTTTAGCACATGACTGACTTTTCTATGCCAGCTTTTTTGGAGGTTTCAGATGTCCTTTGATGCCTTTGTAAAATCAAGGAGCAGATCTCAACTGGTATAAACTATAACAGTTTCATTGAGTCAGTGAAAGTTTACACAAGCTGAAGATCTGCCCCAAAGACTGCACCATCTGTGAGATCTGGTCTGTGGTTTGTACCATGAAAGCAGTGGAGAGTTTGGTCTCCAGCCATTAATTAGAGGATTAGGCTTGCCATTTATAATTCCACATTTAACATTTTCTTTGGGCTTCTGAGGGTCTGTGGCATGTGTTTTAAAAATTTAGATATGAGTAAAGGAAGATGATTAAGATTGGTGCTAGAACCTTTACTATTTCCATACTTTCTGACATGTTAGTTTTTATTGACTACAACCTTTCAATTTTCTTATTTTAAAAATTTATTTAAAACTTGACTGTAATTTACTTCTTAATTAGTTATTAAAATGTCACCATTATGAGAACCATATTCTATATGTTTCTAGGGCTTCCTTATATTTTATGGGACAGAACATCCAAGTATAAGGGAAAATAAGAAATGGAGTCTGCATAGATTCTTTTTTAACTTGTCTGTCTCTCTGTCATTGGAGACTATTTTTTATTCTGTAAAAAAGAATGGAATTCTAATTTAGAAATATACTTCTGCAAAAAAGGTTATTTTCTTGCAGCAACACACATTGACAATATTATTGCTGTTTCAAATTTATTTTCAGGAAGATCTACAGCTGATGAACTTTATCTAGGAAGAACAAAGCATTCATAATTGTAGAATTATTTGATTATACATTTTTTAATCTGTTGTTATACTGATTACGTTAAAAACCTGATTATGTTGACTCACAAAACACATCCTTACTAATTCTTAAAGTATGTGGTATACATTGTTGTTATGATATATTCTAAATAGCACTTTCTCTTTGACTAGGTGATCGGCCATTGATTGTTCAGTTTGCTGCTAAAGAAGCACAGGTTTTATCTGATGCTGCCCGTATCATCTGTCCTTTTGCTGATGGAATAGACCTAAATTGTGGCTGTCCTCAGAGGTAACATTTTAAGAAGGTGGAAGAAGTACTGAAAGAATTAGGAACAATCAGTTTGAAAATGAAAAATTACTTCCTAGTTTTCCAAATCCAAATAGTGGTAGCTTAATGACTGTTTAGATTTGTCTTCCTGAGAAAGCATAAAGAGAACCATGTTAGGGCACCTTCTGCATTGGTGAGACAGCAGAGTACAGGCATATAATCAGTATGCCATTCTTTGTGTCTATGATGTTGTGTGTTGACTTAATAGGGAACTGGCAACCCTGGTTGGACAATTGTTGAAGAGGCATTAATAGTGGCATTAAAAATGCTGCACACTGACTTTGCAGACAAGGAATGAGAACTTCATTGCAAATTACTTAAGAAGTATATTGAGGGAAACTTTGTGGTTACCCTTAAAATGTTGATGCAGGTGTCTGAGAAACATGTAAAAATATCCTTTGAAATAATTCTTCTGTTTTGTATTAAGTTATGTGATTTTTTTGTTAATGTTCAATCAATGTTTAAAAGAGCTACTTGCATCTTTGATTAGGTGATAAAAGTTTGTCAATGAGATCAATGATCTGCCCCAACCTGACATAACACTTCCCATATTTTATCTTGTGTGTCATGACCCAATTCAGACTAGAAATATTCATGCAATAAATGAAGATGTTAAAACGTTTATTAACTGGTCCAAGTGAGACCTATTAAGTGATATTGGAAGTATTTTAGGGTACATCTGCACAGCAACATTATTTTGAAATAACTTAGTCCACCTCTACACAGCTGGCAATTATTTCAAAATAATGTTGAAATACTGTCAATCTGGAGGACTTCTTACTCCAACTCCTGTAACCCTCATTGTACGAGGAGTAAGGGAAGTTGGAGGAAGAGTGCTCTATTTCGAAGTAAGTGCTGTATAGACACTCCCAATTTCAAAATAAGCTATTTCAGTGGAATGTTATGGTGATTGTTTAATAAATAAACCAGAGCTGGTTCAAGATATGGTGAGACATGTAAGAAATCAAGTGGAGAATCCAAGATTTTGCCTTTTGGGGGGCAAAGAGATAAGCTGGGAAATGTTATCATTTAGCAGATTGGAAACTGACCTGGAGAGACACTAAATAACTTGTCCAAAGTCACATAGGAAAGCTGTGACGGAACCCAGAAATGAAGCTACATCTCCCAAGATCCTGAGCCCTAACCTCAAGAACATCTTTTACCCATAGCCAGTACAATCTCTGCCTTCTTCCCTGTCAACAAAATAATTCACCAAATGTGTCTAGAAGGAAACTGAAATGGTGCATTAGCTTGAAACTGACTTTTTTTTTTTTCCAAAAAAATTTTTACATTATAAACTCTGTTCTCTTTAACTTAAAGATGGGCAATGGCGGAAGGTTATGGTGCTTGTTTAATAAATAAACCAGAGCTAGTTCAAGATATGGTCAGACATGTAAGAAATCAAGTAGAGAATCCAAGATTTTCGGTATCTATTAAGATCAGGTAAGTTTAGATCACTACTATGTCTCAAAATAATGAACCATATTTATTATTTAAGCAAGCAAACATGAAATATGTTGGGTAAATTTTACCTTTATATAAAAAGGTACCTTAATCATGATCTGTGGAGACGTGCTCTCCTTTGTAGGGCAATCCTGAAATCTTTAACAACCCCGGCTGGTCAGGATCTGTTTTCTTACCCAAAGTACACTAGGGGACATGTAATCCTATACAGTTGCAATCAGTGTTTCTTTGCTGCTACACAACCCCAAGTGTGCTTTGTTTGTAGCAACATTTTGATATCCAAAGCAACATAAAAAGTGTATGTTTTTTAAAAACTCAGAATTCAGGAAAGATCACAAGCCAGTTGAATAGATTTGTATTGTTTATACAACCATATCAACTTGTGCTTTGAACCAAGCTAAACAAGCTTGGGTCAAGTTACCACTTGGATGGGAGCTCTCAGAGGATCACACAGGGGAACAGGAAATAATGTTGGTAAGTGGGAATTATTCTTCCTCCTGTCAGTTTAGAACTAGATTTAGTATAATATTGATGGCATTGTCAATCAATGGCATCTGACTTTTAGATAAGGCATTAAAAATAGATCCTGGCCAATCATGATTGTTTAAACATCTGATTATATTCCTTACCAAATATCAACTTGAGTCATTCATTCTGCCTACCTAAATTCCCACTACAGTTTCAGCTGGAAAAGGATATCCTTCACTTCATTTACTTTGAAACTATTGTGAGTTGTACAACACTACACAACAACAATTGTCATATGGCATTTCAGTGGTGGATGATGTGATTCCTGTATCGGTTTTCTATATCAGCAGAGTTTCAGTTAATGAGGATCTAAAGTTGTTTGGCAGCTTTCAATAAGAAAGGTGCTATATAAATGTGAAAGATATTGAATTTTTGGTACAAAATTATGCAAAATCATATATTTTTAGGACAAATCCTCATGGATTCCTGGCAAATATTATAAAGTTTAGACACCATTCACTTTTAGTGACCTGATTAAACAGGGCAATACTACATCAAAAATACTAATTTATTAAAATAATGTGTTGCATGATAAAAAAGCTATTCACCATCCAACAATAATGTTCTTTCTTCATTTATACAATTTTTGTTAATTCCACCATATCATGGGATTTCTTGCTGTTCTGATAACTGTTGGATGGTGATTAAAATGTTTACACTCCTTGGAATTTTAGGATCCATGATGATCTAAAGAGAACTGTGGATCTCTGTCGAAAAGCTGAAGCAACTGGAGTTTCCTGGATCACAGTTCATGGGAGGAATGTAGAAGAACGACATCAGCCAGTACACTATGATGCAATTAAAATAATTAAACAAAATATGTCTATACCTATTGTAGCTAATGGAGATATTAAAACTTTAAAAGAGGCAGAGAACATTCATCATATGACAGAGGCAGATGGTAAGAACTCAGTTTCATTTGTTCCTGCAAGGCAGGGGTGGGCAATAATTTTTTGCTGGGAGCCACTTCGAAAGTTTTTGAAGTGGCCCCGGGCCGCACAGGAAGGGACGGGGCATCAAGCAGAAGGGGCGGGGCTGATATATTTCTGGGTTCCCCACCCCCAGACAATGATTGGTCTGGGGGTGAGGGAGTACCTTTGCCCCCACCCCAAGTTCCTCCAAGGTGCCCATGCCCCTGGTGTGGGAGGAGACTTCCCTCACTCCCCCTCCCCCTAGGCCAATTAGGGTCGGGGAGGGGGAGCATGCGAAGGCTCCCCCCTCCCCCCCCCCGTGAGCAGCATGCTGCGCTTCATAGCGCCGCATGCTCCTGGCAGGGCGGGAGGAGGCTTCGTATGCGAAGGCCCCCCCCTCCCCCGTGAGCAGCATGCTGCGCTTCATAGCGCCGCATGCTCCTGGCAGGGCGGGAGGAGGCTTCGTGCGCTCCCCCGCTCCCAGGCCCTAATTGGCCTGGAGTACTATCCAGCCAGATACTTGATAAAACCCAAGATAGTCAGTTTTATCGTTGTTGTATCCTTGTACTCTCCAGTCAGTCTGTGGGTCTCTATCATACAAACGTAAGGCTAGAAGAGACCTCAAGAAGTCATCAGCTCCCCCCCTCTCCCCCCCGCAGAACCAAATAAATATAGACCATCCCTGACTGATGTTTGTCCCATTTATTCTTATAAACCTTTAGTCATGGGGATTCCACAATCTCCCTTGGAAGCCTATTCCCATGCTTAACTGCCCTTATAGTTAGAAAAGTTCTCCAAAACCTCCCTTCCTGCAGATTAACCCTGTTACTTTTTGTCTTGCCTTCAGTGGAATCAGAAGACAATTGATTTCTGTCCTCTTCATAACATCCCTTAACAAATTTGCAGCTTATCAGGTTCCCCCCTTAATCTGCTCTTGTCAAAACTAAACATGCCCAGTTGTTTTAGCCTTTCCTCATAAGCCAGGTTTTCTAAACTTTGTATCATTTTTGTTGTTCACTGGACTCTCCAGTTGATCCAGAGCTTTCCTAAAGTGTAGTACCCAGATCTAGATATACTACTCCAGCTGGGACATCACCAACAAGTCCAAGTCATTTAACTTATACAAAGAATGAATTTGTTTCCTCGCTGTGTGTCAATCAATAATAAATTTTGCTAAAAAAAACCCCACATGATCATCCTGTGCTTAGCTAATAAAAACAAAATATTACTGGAGGACTGGTTGTGGCTGTTCAAAGAACTAGGAAAGAAAAGTTTCCATTCTCTATATGCTGTGTTTTATTTCAAATCCTCTCTTATGAAGTGCCATTAAGGTGGTTATGCTGGACCACTAAATATTGTGAATTATCTTGAATTTGGACTGTAAAATAGAGTTTATCAGGGTGCATTTACCATATTGGCTTTCCAGCTTCTACTGCTCTCTAGTTAGCAGTTCACAAGCATTAGATAGTGTGGTGATGGGTGCTATATAAAACCCTCAGGTACACAGAAAAAGTTAAAAGTTGAATTGTGTATTAACGCTTTTCATATTTTCCATTTGAAGGTGTAATGGTTGCTAGAGGGCTTTTAGCCAATCCAGCCATGTTTGCAGGATATGAAGAGACACCTTTGAAGTGCATCCAGGACTGGGTTGACATTGCTCTTGAACATGGGACTCCTTTTACGTGCTTTCATCATCATTTAATGTACATGATGGAACGGATAACTTCAAAACAGGAAAAAAAGGTTTTTAATGTTTTATCAAGCACCTCAGCAGTTTTGGACTACCTTAGTTACCACTATGGGGTGTAATTGCATTTTAAAGTATTTTAATCATGTGAATATTGCATTTTATATTTTGGAGTTGCTGGTACAGTGTTATGGTGATAGCATGAGGAAGCCTTATATTATTAGTCAAAAGCACACTGCATTGAAAGATCCCATGCATTGTAACATTATTGGACATTTCTGTTCATATTATTATATTTTTATACTGACATTATTTTCCACTCAGGAAATATTCATGACTTGAAAATAACTTTTATATATATGGGAATGCATTACCATGCATGGGATAGTGCTGCTGTAAACAAATGTCTTATGACAAACTAATATATGCAGTTCCAAAGTGCTTTCAAAGATACCCCCAATTCTGCTACCCTTTCTCATGTGAGTAGAGGGCCATAAGAACAGGCTCAAAGAGTATTAAACAGGATTATATATAACTGTTCCCTTAATTTAAAAAAAAAAAGCTCCATTGAGAGGCCCAGTTAGTATTTATCTGAAGTGCAAATTCAATATTTATATTTGGTTTTAATTATGTAGGTCCTTAAATCACAGAAGAGAGAGGCTTCATACGGCTTCCCCTCTTTAGGTCTAGGTGTCCCATTTGCTGAAATCCCTTAAACTGGCTTTGAACTTAGTGGAGAGTTTTTTTTTTTCTCCCAAGTGGAATAAAATTAAGAAATAGTAAACTTTTGTTTTCTGCCCATTAGTTACTTTTCAAGTGGAGGAGATATCTATTTAATGTTAAGTGATACTATAAGTCCAGAATGAAATTGTTTTGGTAACTTGGATCTCAAATCAGTACAGTACTCGAGCAAATGCTTAAAATTAAGTATGTGCTTGTATAGTCTCCTTCACATCAAAACAGAACTATTTCTATGCTTCAAGTTACATGTGCATTTAGGTACCTTGCTGCTTTGGGGCACAAAACTTAACAAAATTTGTTCAACATGTACTACGTACAGTATTTGTTCCTAAAATAAAGTGAATGTTGTGATATTTTATTAGATCAACTTCTGTTGAGACAAGATTTTGAGTTTACACAGGTTTCTTCTTCAAGTCTGGGAAAGGCACTCAGGCCAAGTCTACACTACAGACCTGTATCAGTATAAACTACATTGCTCAGAGGTGTGAAGAATCCCTTCCTGAGCCACATAGTTATAACAGCTTAACCCACCACGTAGACTGAGCTATGTCCACAGGAAAGCCACTTCCATTAACCTACCTACTGCTTCTTAGGGAGGCTGATTAACCACAAAGCTCTCCCATTGGTTTACAAGTGTCTTTTCCCCACCACCACTCCCAAGAGCGTTTCAGCTAAGTACAAGATGGAACAGCTAAGGAGTTAACACATCTTACAAGAGACCATTCAAGCTCAAGTGTGTAGTTGTCACCCTTACAGTCATAGGATAAAGGAGGTGTTAGTAGGTTGCAAATTTTTGTAATTAGCCATAATCCATCTCTTTTTAAGTCCATGATTATTGATTGGTATGTAGCAGTTATTAATTAATTTCTCAAGCTTGTCTTTTGAAAGTGCAGTGAGTGTTTCCTTTGAGGATGAGGAGAGGTAAGAAATGGAGTGATTATTTTGTGAAAATGTTAACTCACCCCAAAATCATTATCAAACTCAACCATGTAATCCTCACCCATAGAAATTTTACAGTCAACAACAAATAATTTATCCAAATCATGGGAATAGACATGGGTTCTGGAATGGCTCTTCAATATATAAACCTTTTCTTACCTCAAGCAAGAATTTCTGGATAAATGCACCACCAAACCAATTATGTAGCTGAGATATATTGATAATACTTTCATTTGTTGGACAGCTGACCTAAGGAAGAGCTCTGTATAAACTCAAAAGCTCATCTCTCTTGCCAATAGAAGTTGGTCCAATAAAATATATTACTTTATCCACCTTGTTTCTTCAATATTCTGGGACCAACGAGACTACAAAAAACACTGCTAACATATTCCTTTACAGTGTATAATAATGACATGAAGGAAATAGGATAAAATGGGTGCTGGTAAGCAGCCGTCTTTCTTCTGAATCACAAAAAAAAAAAAAAAGTTTTTTAGAACATTTTTAACCTTCACCAGGTTTTCACAGTCTTGTCTTTTACAGATTGTTCACCAAAGCATGAATGTTACTATTCACTGTCTTTCAGAAGGAAAATGCAGTGCAAATTAGAACAAGGTAATACACCTACAAATCTGAGTCTAATATAATAAAGATTGTAAACAAAAATGGTATATTTATACAGAAATTCATGCCTGTAAGTGGTAAATTATAATGAATTAGGAGTTTGACTCTCATACCTCTAGAAGTATCAGTATAATTAAGCATAAAAACATTTTGTAACTGTCTAAATCATATGTAATATTTTTAAATGCTTGGACATGATTAACTTTTTTATTAAATATTCCATAAACTGTTCCAGGATGGTGTTTTGATTTCCCCCAAACCTTTGTTTTATTTTGGAATAAATTTTTGTTACATGAGAATTTTTAAATATGGCAGCAGAAAAGACTAAAAGTCATTGTTTACTTTTAATCATGTACGTGCCACAGCTGGGACATTGCAACAGATTATCTAGGTGTATTCATTGAGATAAAGACAGTTTACAGTTTTGAGGGTTTTTCTGTCAGTAGCATTCAACATTTATATTGTCAGCAAAAGACATAAAGCTAAGGATGATTTAAATTCAAGGCTTGTTTCCCGAAGAAGTCACTTGTTGAAGTCCAGTTCGTTTTGAGGTCCTGCAATACTTGAGAGAATGAGATCTGCTCTGTTTAAGGGGTGCTTGTATGTACTCCAGAATGATGGTGTTGGGGGTTTTATTTGTTTTGGTCACTCTACACATTTGTGATATGTTAAAAATAAACTTACAAACGCATTCTGCTGGTGAGATCTACTGTATCCTATTGAGCCAAAGCTGATCTGTCTTCCATACCTATTGAATCCCTTTTGACTGTAGTGAAAGACTTACAAATAATGAAAAAATCTCAGAAGTGAGAGTAACTGAAAAAAATTGCATGTTTTGACACTTAGATGATGTGACTTGATGCAACCTGGACCTACGGTATCACTCAGTCCTCTGACTCAGTAACCTGGGTTCCCTCTTATATTGTGCTGTTATAACAAGCTCCAGACCATTCCTGGTTTTACAGTCCCACTAGCATTCACCAAGCTACAATTACATGCAGGCTCCCGCCAGCTACTGCATGAACCAACAATAGTGAGTCTACAGCCAAAATACCGCTAGCTCTCCCCATCCTCAGACACCAGAGCTGTACCATCATGCCCTGATCAAAAACTTGATCAGTATGAATTTATTACTCAGTTTGCCCCTCACTCAATGTGGAGAGGAATATGTACACCAACCCTTGTTAACTGAGCTGAGATTTTTCCTAAACACTTCACTCAAACACACTGGTCAAAATAAAACATAAACCAAGTTAATTAACTACAGAAAGAAATATTGGCCTTGGCCTGGGTCACTCCACTTCCTGCCACCAATGGTGAGTGTGTGGGCAACCCTGACTGCAAGCACTAGGTTCCCCAAGCCATGTCACTGGGGGAGGGAGTTTGAGGAAGAAGCAGAACCACTCCTATACCAACAGTGGAAAGTGGAACGATGCAGCAGGAAGCCAGGTCACTCTGCTTCCCAATGCCACCAGGGAGCATGAGCGGTATGAACCCTTACTGCCAGTACCAAGGTCCTAATCCTGTGGGCCCTCCAGGACCCCCAGCAGTTGGACAGCTGTCTTGCCTCTCCCCTCCCCCCCACACATAGCATTTACGGGGCACATGACACTTCATGCTCCCATCACCCATGGCTGGCTGAAACCTTCCCCAGTTCTCTAATAGGGACCACCTTTTCCCTGGTTCATTGTCTTTGCTGATAGGCCATTAGCACAGTGTAACTTCTTTGTTGTTGTTCCTGAAAGGCTCATTGTGGGTGTATCCAACTTCACAACAACTTTCAGTAACACATACATAGCAAAACTTAATAACTTCACATACAATAACACACACAATCCAATGAGATAGTAATGTTTAAAAGACTGATAGCTCTCAAGTAGGGATGTAAAATCCCATTTAATCAGTTAACTGGTTAAATGGTGGTGGGTAAGGGCAGGGGCTCCTCTAGCCCTGCTGCTCCAGCACCATGGAGCTGCTGGCTCCCAGCCTATGCAGGCTCACACAGGGAGGAAGCAGCAGGTGAGGGAAGAGCTGCTGGCTCCAGCCAGCAGCCTTCCTCCCCAACCTCAGCTGCTGCTTCCTCCCACATAAGTTGAAAGCCCTCTCCCCCCTGCTTCCCCTTCTCCCCTCTCAAGAGACTGCCAATTCCCAGCCCACATGGGATGGGAGTCTGCAGCCCCACAAGGGTGGCGCAGCCCTTAAGGGTGATGCTTAGTGGGTAAGTGGTTAACAGGTTACCCATTCACATTTTTACTCTCAAGGTATACCTCTGTACAAAACATAAGGGTTACATGAAACAAAAGACAGGACTATGCAACTCTTTAAAGACTAATAAGATGGTTTATTAGGTGATGAGATTTCTTAGATGATGAGCTTTCGTGGGCCAGACCCACTTCCTCAGATCAAATTGTGATCTGAGGAAGTGGGTCTGGCCCACGAAAGCTCATCACCTAATAAACCATCTTGTTAGTCTTTAAAGTGCTGCATAGTCCTGTCTTTTGTTTCAGCAAGACCAGACTAACATGGCTACATCTCTATTACTATTCCACATGCAAGGGTTATATGACAGTGATGAATATGAGGGTAGCAGGGTGTCACAGACAGATCCTATTTTCTATTGAAATAAATAGTAAAACTATCATTTTACCACTGGGAGCAGGATTCTTTATAGCGTTACTATATATACCCTCTTGGAAGTTTCCTTAATCCAATTTTATACTCAACCACCTACTACTTCTCTCTAATTTCTAAGTTCTGTAGCTATTTTATGTAGTACTCATCATGAGCAGTCCTGCTGTGTTCAGAGAGTCAAAAAGGGAGGATTATTAGCTGTGATTACTTAACATAATTAGGGTTCTTTTAACATTGGGAGATTGTTTATTTAATCTGTGGTAGACCATAAGTGCTGGAACTAGGGATGCTGATGTTGCTGCCACAACCCCTGACTTGAAGTGGTTTCCTTTATATATCAGGTTTACAATTTGGTTCAATGGCTCTCAGCACCCCCACTATAAAAACTGTTGCAGCACCCCTGTGATAGATGTACAATGCTTGCCCTATATTAGGATTGTTTTAATAATCATTACTCACATACACAGTGTTATGAATGGGTGTTACTAATTTAGATCATGAACCTAAAATGGTAAACATCTTCTGTAGGGGGGCTATGAGTTCTAGATATCTGCATCTACACAGAGCCTAATTTAAATTAATGGGGTTTGATGGATGCTCAGGGTATACCTACAGAAAGTAGCATATGCAAGCAGGGTATTAGCTGAAATCAATAGTAATTTAAGCATTCTTGGTTGGATTCAGTTCTCCACTACTGCAGTCAATGGAAGTTTTGCCATTAACTTAGGGTTTCTAACTTTCTGATCACAGAAGAAAACTGAACACCCTTGTGCTGTCCAGCCCTGCCCCTTTTCTAAGGCCCCAGCTCCTGTTCACTCCATCTCCCCCTTTTGTTGGGGTGTGGGAGAAGGCTCTGGCTAGCAGTGTAGGTTCTGGTGTAGGTTCAGGGATGAAGGTTTTGGGGTGCAGGAGGGGGCTCTGGGCTGGGACAGGGAGTTGGCGTGCAGAAGGATGTGTGGGCTCCAGCTGGGGGTACAGGCTATGGGGTGGGGCATGGGACGAGAAGTTTGGGGTGCAGAAGGGGGGTCTGGGCTGGACTGGGGGGTTTCGAGCACAAGGTGGAACTCAGGGCTGGGGCAGGAGGATTGAGGTACAGGAAGGGGTGAGGAGAGCAGGCTCTGGGCGGTGCCTACCTCAGGTGGCTCCCAGAAGCAGACAGCGTGTCCCTGCAGCCCCTAAGCACAGGGGCAGCCAAGTGGCTCTTTGTGTTGCCTCTGTCTGCAGGTGCAACTCCCTGCAGCTCCCTTTGGCTGAGTGGTTCCTAGCCAATGGGAGCTGCAGAGACAGCACTCAGGGCCGGGGTTGCATGCAAAGCCTCCCTGGTCACCCTGAGTTTAGGAGAAGCTTCCCAGAAACTGTATGGAGCCAGGACAGGCAAGGAGCCTGTCTTAGTCCCACAACTGGACTTTTAGTTGCCCAGTCAGTGAAGCTGACCAGAGCCACCAGGGGCTCTTTTCAGCCAGACATTTTGGTCAAAAAACTAGATATCTGGCTACCCTACATTAACTTCAGTGGTTGAAAGTTTAGTTATATGGTCCTCTGCTCTTGCCAGATAGTATGTGTGGGTTGATTTCTGCCCATACATAATTTATTATATGATGAATTCTGATCACATGCCACCTGAGGCACGTTGCACATATACTAAGAAGATCAGAGCCCTAGATTGCAAGCACTTAAGGTTAAGGATACATATATAACCTTCCATGAACACGGTGCTGCTATACTACATGAATAACAATAAATAAAAATTGTTTTAAGCTAGATCATCTAATCCCAAATAAGTAAATTGAAAAAAAAACATATTCCAACATCAATGTTGTTTCCTTATTTGAATATTACATATTTAGATAGCATTCCCAATGAACAAGGTATCACAGAGTAAAAGAAACAAGCCCAATGTACTGAAGATCTTAAAGAATTAAATTCAATTTAGTTTTTAGGTTGACTTCATTTTACCTGAGATCTAAAAACCAGCACGTGCCAGGGTCAGATACCATGTTGCTAGCTTCACTGTAGGAAGCTGGCCAGTGTTGCCAGGCAGTGAGTAAAAACCTAGGATACTCTTTACCCTGTTGCTCTGCTATTTGCAGAGAACTAGGTGGGAGGCAAAAATTCTTAGTTCTAATTTTGGCTGTGTCTGTGGCTCATTGTTAAGGCACTTTTCTCTGTTTCTTCTTATGTAAAATGAGAATACCAATATTTATAAGACTTAATTATACACATACAACTACATTAAAAAGGACACTATTAAGGCTGGAAAACCATACAGCTCAACAGTTAGGAAATGCCAGAATTAAAGTTATCTGTACAACCTTAATTAAGCCCTCTTGTGCATATGTACTCAGATAGTCATTAGTGACATGATCCCATGGGTGTATGCTCCACAGGACTCCTGCTAAAGGCCAGCCTGTCCCTGACACAAAGGTAACCCAATGCCCTCACCACCAAATTTCAAGTCCCTGCTCCGAAGTATTCAGGCATCAAAGCATTTCAAATAAAAAGTCTCAATAATGTAACCAGAGCAAAATGATTTATATTACCTAGTCTCTGTTTCTGGAAACGGTTGAATGGTTTTGGATGACAATTACAAAGAGACAGTCACCCAGCATGAGAAAGTTCAGCCCAAACAGTTAAAGATTGGCACAAGTTATCAGCAACTGTAAACAGGGGTCATGGTCATCTGAAGAAGTGGACTGTGCCCAGGAAAGCTCATGATACCATCTACATGTTTTGTTAGTCTATAAAGTGCTACCAGACTATTTGTTGTTTTTTAAGTTTACCCTGTATAGACTAACCCAGCTACCCCCTGCAGCTTCCGGAAGGGGAATCCTCAGACAACCTTAATAGGCAGTGTCCCCAGTTGCGCCTATAATGTCTACAGTGCTGCGAACGTGCTTGGTATTATTGTTCTGCCCCATTCCATACCCTGGAGTTCCTATGGGTTGGGTTCAGGAGGAGCCAGTGTTGGAAGAGGTAAAGGTGGGCAGGGATCCACTTGGGCGTGCAGTCGCAAGCAGCCGCGGCCTTTTTTTGCCCGATCCAGCTATTGGTCCAGAGACAACAGGGCGTCTGGGAGAGACAAGCCAAAAACAGCAGGAGGGCAGCGCCGCGGGGGCTTTCGGAAGGTAAAGAAGAGGGCCAATGACGGGGAGCTGGGATGAACGTTTGCTGGGGGGGGATGCGAACCCCGTTGCGTTTCTGGCCCCTCCCGAAGCTCGCCGATGGGGGAGAAGGAGGTGCCTCCCCATAGCACGCCCCCTCCAGGCTCTCTCGCGCCTCCGCTACAGCCTCAACCCTGGGGGGGAGGAGGTTGCCCTCAGTCCCGCCCCACCCTCCTATTGGGCTGGGGAGGCTGTAAGCGAGCCCGGCGTCAGTCAGCGGGTGCGGAGATCTGGGCGTCGCTAGGCAGGCGGCCTCGGCTTCCCGCGCCCGCCCCGAGGTGGGAGGGAGGATTTTGCTCTGTGTGAGTCAGCGAGAGCCGTACGCCGCCTCGCTCCGGACCCGCGCCCTGCCTCGGCCGCGTCCCAGCAGGCGGGGCAGGCCCCGCTTCCCCTGGCTGAGCCGAGCCGCGCCCCGCAGTGTGCCCAGGCCGGTTGGCGGCGGGCTCCGTGCTGGGGCAGGGGCAGGGGCGGGGACTTGGGGGGGTCCGGGGGCAGGGGCGTTATCCGGGGAACTGGGCGAGTCTCCGCCGTCTGCCCGCCCGAGGAGAGGGAGCTGCCAGCGGGGCCCGGCCAAGGCGTTATTCGGCGCGGCGCGGCGCGAGGCTGCGGGAGGTCCTCGCCCTGCTTCAGGGAGGAGGGAAGGCTGTTGGTGCAGCCTGGAGGCCGAGCTCTGGGGAGGGGTGGGCAGGCTCACGACCAAGTTACTTAAAATCCGTAGGCGCCCAACTTGAGACTTCCCGGGGGAGAGGGAGCATTTTGGCCTTAAATATACGGTGTAACTTAAAATGGAAGAGCTTGGCTCAGCATGAGCTCTGCTCGCTGCGGGATTTATCCTGCCTGTCTCAAAGCCCCTGCTCTGTCCTCCCCTGCAGGCCGTCCAGGGAGAAGATGACTTTTCAGTGGATAGCAGTTGCAACTTTTCTATATACTGAAATAGGAGTGATTTTACTGCTGTGTATACCGTTTATTTCTCCGCTAAGGTAGGGGTCACAGTGCACTAAATGGCCTTGTCTTAAGACATCTTTTTGTTTACATATTGCTGTTCTAACACACCTAACACTAGGGTTTACAAGCGTCAGAAGGGTAGCGGAGTTAGTCTATGTATATTTTCATTGCCACATTTGCAGCTGGATTACAACTCAATTCAATAGGCGTTACTTGGTGCTTAGCATTCTTGAACACGAGGCCACTTACTTAGGTGCCTAAACCCACATCAGGGAGCTTAACTTCAGGCATCTATTTTTGAAAATTGTGACCAGAATCTCCCTTTCTGCACTTGTTGGTACAAATTATTTATTTCTAGTCATAATTCCAGTGTGATCGCTTCTCTTACTCTTTGTTCCAATAAGGAGGAAGTCAATCCATTTAATTATAATTCTGAATGTCAGTTTAGAGAAGAATGTATGACTTTTTCATACTAAGTTATTAGTGAATAAATAGGCAGCAATCTCTTTTCAGAGGAATCTGAATGGTCAGTGATAGATCAGCAGCCGTTTTCCTTGATGCTACCTTGCACCAGGTATTCAGAAAACAAGAAAATATAAAACACACCTGCTTTTCGGTTTTGACTAGGTGCAGTTTTCAAGATTCTTCCAAAAATGCAGAATTTTCCTGCTTGATGTTTGGAATTTAACAGAGCAGTAAGAAAGGCATCTGTACATTTATATGAGAACCATAGCAATTAGTATTAGTCCGAGAAACATGCAAATATAGAAGTGTATTAAAACTATTTTCTCCAACTTTTAGTAAGGGGAAGTAAACCACCTACCATCTCTTTATGCATGATACTGTCTTTTGTATCTAATTTTTAAAACCACTTTCTTTCATGCCACTACTTACCTTTGATCATGTAAATTTATTTTTCCCCTGTGCAGGAGAGCCCCCACATGCACCAGCTCCCGTTTCGCCCCCCCCCCCCATCCCTGCCGCTTCTGTTGCAAAGGTAGCGGGGAGGAGTGCGTGTAACCATGTTGGTTAGCTGAGGAGCCCAAGGTTATGCTTAACTGTACACAGGTACACGTTAACATCCCTAGAATACATCCATTAGTAATTGATATTTTAGAGTGGAATGGGGCATCCCATCCCCCCACAAGCTTTGAAAATCTAGCATAGAGAACTTGCACAATACCTGAAGGTGGAATGCTTAAATGGTTCTCAAAACTATATTAGATGTTACAAGTGGGAATGTGATGGGTTGGCATAAAATATACTTAAATCAATTTTTTTATTCTAATATTAAATCAAACTTAGAGTTGTCAAAATAAGATTAATTCTAGTGGCAACATTCATGCTGTTAGAAATGTGACATTTATTTTTGGATTTGTATCTAGTATAAGGTTTTGTATTACTCATTGCTGTTACATCAGAATGCCTCCCTTATGATTTTAGAGAGAGAGAGATACTGTGATCTCTTTTCCACTTGCTGTCCTGCGTTTGTAGCCACGAGCCAGTCACACAGAGAGGTTTCTTGCCCAGTCCCTGAGCATTCTAACTTCTTTATCTTCTGGGCAAAAGGAAGAGATAAATGCTAAATTTGTATTTCTTCACAACTCCAAGAGTTGATTGAAAGTCTGTTCCAAAGTTAACTGAAGTCAATGGAAAGGCTCTCATTTTGTCAGCTTTGAGGCAGGACCTGCAACAGAATCTGAGATTCAGGCCTCACAGATTTCATTGCTTTGTCTTTGCAAGTAGTAGGAGACAGAGTACACATGGAAGTATTCTATACAGATGATGGGATTGGCTAATTGGATGGAGTGAGTCAAACTGCATAATTTGGTACGAAGATCAAAGACTTGGATGTTGGAGGGAAAAGGAATCCTCAAGAGGGCTGGGAGGAAGAGTTTCTTTATAGCAGGGGTCTCTGACTCAATTTACCTTATGGCCAGTGCGAGTCCTCAAATCCTCTCATCAGGCCAGCAGTCCTTGGCAGGGCTCAGTGCACACCATCTTGCACCCCCAGGCAATTTAAAACAACCTCCCCTGGGATCCCTGCCATAACCATCTGCAGGGCTAGAGTGTCTTCCACTCCTCAGTCCATGCCACTGCTGGCGCATCTCTGTGGCTCAAGGGAGGTCTGTGCAGAGACATCCTGCCCATAGAATGGTTTGGCGTGGCCACACTGGACTCCTGCAGTTTGGAGGGGCATAGCAGAGGGGTGGTCCCCAATACTGAGGTTAGTCCGTGGGGCCCTGAGCAGGCTGGGGCCTTCAGCAGGGGTTGGCTTCTATCCTCTGTACTTACTGCAGCAGTGGGAGCCATAGGGAAGCAGAGCCACATGGCAGCTTTTGCTCTGCTCCGCTGCCATCTCCCAGGCCAGCTGGATTCAGAGGCTGCTGTGTTGCTCCGCTTTCCGGCAGCACCCTCCACTACAGTGAGTGCGAGGATGCCCAACCCCTACTACTGCCGTCCTGTACCAGGCTTCCCAGTAATCTCCGAACAGGCCACATCACTTGGGAGAGGGGGCTTGAAGAAAGGGGTGCAGTCATGGGGGAAAGGGCAAAGCAGGGGCAGGGCTTGGGGGAAGGGTAGAGGCCAGCCCCCTGCTGGCAGCCACACGCGGGCTGGATTGTGGAACTGCTCGGACTGCACATAGCCCATGGGACATGAGCTTGAGACCCCTGCTTTATAGGGATGTGAGCGACTGGGCTAGTGAGGGGGGGGTTATCTTCAGTGGGGCTTTTTTAATCTTTTTGGGGGCAGGGGAGGCTTGAGGCTGAAGTAAGAATCTTCCTTGAGGGTGATAGAGATGCAGCCGTGTTAGTCTGGTTTAGCTGAAACAAAAGACAGAACTATGTAGCGCTTTCAGAATTGTCATTCACCAATAACTTTATGTATGGGTCTCAACAAAGATGCTAATTATCTCACCCATTACAAAGATAGCTTCCCCAATTATCACCCCTAATGTCATTACCTCACAGACACTAACCTTCCTCCCTCACCGCTCCTTTGTTCTTAAACCTGATTCGTCATTTTTATGTGTTCACTTTTTTTTGATTGTCTCACTTTGGTATATATGGTTGTGCCAGTTTTCTTCCACATATTGATCTGAGGAAGTAGGTCTGGCCCACGAAAGCTCATCACCTAATAAACCATCTTGTTAGTCTTTAAAGTGCTACATAGTTCTGTCTTTTGTTCCTTGAGGGTGTCTCCCAAAATATCGATGGATGTGTGTGTTAGGGATGTAAAATCCTGTTTACATAGTTAACTGGTTAAACTTGGGATGTTAGAGAGCGTGTAAAATAGTCATGTCAGCGCATCAAATTTTAACACGGGGGAGGGAACTTTTTTGGGGGTCGGGATCCGCTGATCCACAAAAAATCAGTCAGAAGCAAAAACAGACAAACCAAAAAAACCGCAAATCCTTAGAGATGACTGAGAAGCAGAAAGACACTCCCCACATTCCCCTTGCACACCAAAGCTTGGGGAGGGTGGGGGCAGGCTAGTAGATTTTTGTGTGCTCCAGCCCCACTGTTCAGTGGCAGGGGAGCTAGAGTGCAGGTTCAGGGTCCTTAGTGCTGGGGGGGAGCCTTGGAGGCCGGATCTAGGCAAGGCCCTTGGGTCTTAGGTTCCCCATCCCTGTTTTAGCAGTTACACAACTATTTGATAGTTCCTGAAGGCAGGGCTGCCAGCCAGTGCAGTCCAACTCCCAGGGAGCCTCTGCCACCCTGCACTGCTGCCTCTCTATCAAGAGCAGCAGCACAGAGTGGAGCCAGTCAGTGAGGGGCAGCAGCGCGGGGGGAGCAGGCGGAGGCAGAGCTGGTGTTCATGGGGAGCCAGCTTCTGCCTCCCTGCCCCTTGCTGCCTCTGATAAAGAGGCAGCAAGGGGGGGGAATGCGTGTAGCTTGCGGGAGGGTAGGGGCCTGTGGACAGGGGCTGCTGCCACCCTACGCTGCTGCTTCTGATAGAGAGGGAACAGCTTGAGGTGGCAGGGGGTTTCCTGGAAGTGGGTCTGGGAGAGCACTGGCTGCCGGCTTCACCCTCAGGGACTATCGAATGATTGTGTAACCATTAAAATTTGATAAGAGTTGCATGACTATTCAATTATACTCTATCTAACATCCCTAATAGCAACAACTGAGATGATCATGTACAGCAAATACAAGCTGTTTTTCAGTTCCTGGCAGATAATGGAGGGGTCATGGCCAATCTGGCCAAATGCTAGTTGGCCAATTAAGAAGATATTGATCTGGGCTAGAATGAGGGACAAAGCCAGCTTGAGCTAGGGGTGTGAATGGTTAGTGGGTAAGCCTCACCCTTAATGGGTTCCAGTTAACCAGTAGGCGCTGGAGCAGCTCCTCACCCATTGGACCAGCCCCTCTCTGTAGTGGGCCGGGCCGGGCCCCCTGCCACAGGCAGGGGCTAATCCAACCAGCTGGCCAGAGCAGCCTTTTTCTGTGGCAAGGGACATTCCCGCCCACCCATGGCAGGTGGGGAGTGGCCCCCCTGCCACCTCTGCTTTAATCGATTAATGGATTAAACATAATGTTTAACCGGTTAACCAATTAAACAGGATTTTATATCCCCCACCTTGAGCTGCTATTATCATAGTGTCCCATTCTCTAAGATTTCTTGAATGAGATGCATGATTTGTTCCTGGCTTTTACCACCATCAGAGCCCCTCTGATGGACCTAATAAAAGGTTGTAGTCCAAAAGAAAGTCCACCAGAATTATGACCGTTAGAAGTCTTTTAATGCACTGAAAAAACAGTTGTCGAGCCAGTTCTCTTCACTCCATATTTTTCAAAGGAGTTCATTTTACAGTTGACTCCTCGCGTGTAGGCCTGTCACAGAAGAGAGCAGCTAACATTTTTCTATTGCCTGGACCCTCTGTAGGGATGAAGAGTCCATTATTTATTTGTTTATTAAGCTTAGGTCACTCAGCCTGTGCCCCTGAAAGGCACTCAGGGGTTAAGAACCCAGCCCCCTTTACAGTAACTTTTTGCCTTTTGAAGAACAGTTGGGTGAGCCCAGACTGTCTTGTGATTTGCAGGATTATTTTGTTTACCTCTTTTGTTTCGGACTGCTATTATACCCAGAAGCAAGGGAAAGGAGAGCTTTTCTTTAAGACTTACGAACAAGGTTTCATGGTATACTCCAAACTGGCTTTACAGCAGTGTCTACAGCCAGTAAAGGATATCTGAAATGAGAGGCCCATTCTCACCTCAAAGGGATGTCCTAACAACTTATGACATATGCATTAAAATGGTTGCTCTATGTATAGCAGTCCTGGACCTTCTCCCATCCTCCTCCTTCGAGAGTCTAATTGGCCTGAGACATAGCCCATGGAGAGTTTCAACCCAGGGAAATTTAAGAGAGCCATTCATAAGAAAAAAAGGATTTTGGAAGTTAAACTGAATGATAATGATAACTTGTAGAAAGAAAGCTGCTTTGTGGGTGTTATTACACATTGAATAAAAATATCTGGCTTTATAATGTAAGCATATATTCACCATGAAAACATTAAACCCCAGTTTTATTTATCCCATAAATAGGATTTCAATTGTCTTCAGAGTTGATGAGTAATTCATTAACCCACAATACTACAAGGTTGCAGTATTCATTCATATGTTAAACATGATGCTTGATGATCTACTCTGGCTCATTTGTGCTAGCTCTAAGATTGATTTGCAGCATCCAAGTCTCTTGAAACATTATTTTGAAAGAACAAAATCCATGTTTAATTATCTTGTTCACAAAGCTATCACAATAATCTTACTGGGTCAAAGACTACATACCAGTACCTTAGGGCAGTGGCTTTCGAGTTGTACTCTGCAAAACATTTCTAGGTGGTCTTGTGAGCGGAGTCTGAGTCAGTCAAGCTAATTATGATTCAGCAATGTGACACTGTTGCAAAAAAAGCATGGTTCTGGGATGCATTAACAAGTTGTGAGCAAGACCTCAGAAGTCATTCTTCTGCTCTACTCTGCCCTGATTAGGCCTCAATTGGAGTATTGTGTCCAGTTCTGGACACCACATTTCATGAAAGATGTGGAGAAATTGGAGAAGGTCCAGAGAAGAGCAACAAGAATGATTCACAGTCTAGAGAACATGACCTATGAGGGAAGACTGAAACAATTGGGTTTGTTTAGTCCTGAAAAAAGAAGACCGAGAGGGGATATGATAGCAGTTGTCAAGTATTTAAAAGGGTGTTATAGGGAGGAGGGAGAAAAATTGTTCTCCTCGGCCTCTGATGATAGGACAAGAAGCAATGGAGGTTTAAGTTGGACATTAGGAAAAATTTCCTAACTGTCAGGGTGGTTAAACACTGGAATAAATTGCCTAGGGAAGTTGTGGAATCTCCATCTCTGGAGATATTTAAGAGCGGGTTAGACATCTGTCAGGAATGGCCTAGACTAGTGTTTCCCAAATGGTGTTCTGTGGAATATCGGGGTTCCGTGAAATGAAAATAAGGGTTCCATGACAGAATTCCATTACAATAACATTTTATTTTAAAAAAAAATTAATATTTAAGCGTTTATGAATTTTATTGAAAACAATTTTCCGTTGTATTTGCCACGATAAGTGTTCCTGTGTAATGCCAGCTTAGCCAGAGGGTGGGGATGATGACGTCACTACTCAGCGCTGGGTGCGCAGTAAGTCAATGGTGCAATCGCCTGTTATATACCACCATAAATCCCTGTATTCACTCTCAGGGAGTGTGGATCACATGGGTGACTGAATATGAATATACTAGCGCCGCGTCGGACAAAGTCAAAGCTTCAGCTGTCAAACCAGTTGCTTGTATGGGAGTGCGCAGGCAGTGCTCTTGCTAATACTTTACTTCAGTATAGTCGCGTGATTTCTTGTATTTAAAAATTTAACCATGACACACACAAATTGACTCTGATAGATTAATCTACATATCTACAATACATAACAATAATACTTGTCATGACCTTTTTTAGCATTTGTTTATTATTATCCTTACTTATTTGTGGTCTACTTTTTCAGCTCCATATATAAGACTGTTATCAGGGGTTCCGCAAAATTCTTTCGAGTTTAAAAGGGTTCCGTGGCCAAATAAAATTGGGAAACACTGGTCTAGACAGTGATTAGTCCTGCCATGAGGGCAGGAAACTGGACTGGATGACCTCTCAAGGACCCTTCCAGTTCTAGTATTCTATGATTCTATCATAGCCGTAAAGCACTTATAGTTGAAGCAGAAAGTGGTCTTATTCTTGAAAGTTTCAAAACAACGAGGAGTCCTGTAAGACTAACAGAGAGATTCTGTTATGAGCTTTCATGGGTATGAAGTGGGTTTTACCTGCGAAAGCTCATGATATAATATATTTGTTAGTCTCTAAGAATATGTCTACACAGTAGTGCGTACCTCAAAATAAGCTACGAAATTTGGTGTTCTCTACACAACACTAATTTTGAAATAAATCGCTATCCACTGACCTTGTTAATCCTTGTACAAAGAGGTTTACAGGAAGTCAGAGTAAGAAGCCCTTTATTTTGAATTTATTTCAAAATGATGGGTTTCTTGTGTAGACAGTGCATAACATTTTGGAATAACGACAGTATTCCAAAATAACTCTGCTGTGTAGACATATCCCAAGATGCCACAGGACTACTCATTGGTTTTTAAAATTACAGACGATCATGATTACCCCTCTGAAACTTGAAAGTTATAATTACTTGTCTTTTCAAGCAGCACACTTGTGTACCTGTGCTTATTTGGGGAAATGAACAGGTATTTTGATCTGGTGGATATATTAAAAATACCAAAATGCAAATATCTGGATGGATGGAACCGAACTACGAAGTGACCCATAATATAGGAATTTCCATGTTGGATCAGATCAGTAGTAGGGATGTGAATGGTTTACTGGCTATGGTTAATCGGTGAGGGCTGGAGCAGCCCTCTGCCTCCCCCTTCTCCCCCGTTTAATCCATTAATTGGTTAAACATAAAGTTTAACTGCTTAACTAATTAAACAGGTTTTTATATCCCTAATCAGTTGTCCATCTTGTCCAATTCCTGTCTCCACCAGTGGTCAGCACCAGCTGCTTTTGAGTTGTTGGGTGTGGGGAGAGGGGGGCTTTGGCAGGGAGGAAGGAATGAGGGGGAGATATTGTCTACATTTATTCTGTTATAACCTGGGAAGAAGATCACAGCTCTGTGACTATAAGCAGTGAAAGGAAGTTAGTGAGTTCTTACTCCAGGTGAGAAGAAACAGGGAGAGACAGAGTGGATAGAGGGCATCACCTGAAAGTGATTTTATTTTTATCATGTACTTATCTAATATTTATGTAAATCAATATTATAGTTGACATAGGGCAGTACTGGCAAGGCACCTGTTCCTGAGAAGGCCTCTATTTTATTTAGTGGCCCAATAATTCTCAATTTTTATATACTGCTTTTGGGAGTCAACCGATAGTCTCTCTTTTTAGTACCAAATATCTGTCTTGTGCTAATTTTAAAAAATTGATTTAACTTCTGAGCATCTTCTGCACATAATGGAAATGTATTATTTTGATAATGTTGCATAACATTTTTAAAATCCTCTTGATGAAGAGACTCCTCATTGAAAAGACTCATTACTTTCAATAGGATTTGGATCAAGTCCTTAGTAAACTGTAAACCAACAGAACACATACAACCAAACAAATTTTAAAAATATTTGTGGATCACACATTGAATAATTCTCAGATGATAAATCACTAATAGATTTGGGCCAGATTCTCTGGTTATGTAAATTGGCACAACTACCTTGAAATCAGCAGAGCTATGCCAATTTACACCAGCAGAAAATAGGGCCTTTTGTATTTGTTTCTCTCTTACAAGTTTGCAGTTCATTTAAGCATGCCAGACTTCTTCTGTTGTACTCTCTATTTTATAAATTTGAAGCTTTTTGCAGAGCCGTCCATTAATGCTGAATAACTAAACAAAACAAAGCAATGACATTCACCATCCAAGACCATTTTTTGTTGTTTTATTTGGACGGGGGGGGGGGTGTTGCTTGTTTCTATTTTCCAGAGAATGGTTTCCACATTGTATATATCTTTACTCTTGCAGAGATATTAACTCCCTCCTTTATAATTTAAATCCAAGAATAGGATACATCTCTTCATTTTTAAGGAAGAATGTGGAGGCCGGGAAGGGGAGGAGGAATTGCCCAGTGAAGTGGGGAGCTTTTTTCATTGTTAAAAGATATGCCTTCTGGAAAGGAATCGCTTGGTATAATGAATGTCAGCCACTATATTTTGTCAGTTTAATTTATTTTAATGTGAAAGATCTTATGATTTACAAACAGTCTTTTCAGGTCAATTAGGAGAAAGCTGTTTAAGAGTACAGTAAAACTCCAATAGTCTGGCATCCAATTGTCCAGTACTCCCAATAGTCCGGCATCAAAATGGCAAGAGCCTAGTGCAGGGGTAGCCAACCCAAGGCTCCTGACGGAAAAAAATTGTGGCTCCTGACGGAACACGGAACCGCTCAGGTCAGCTGCTCTCATGGCCGGGCCGTTGTGAGCCGCATTCACGCTCATGGCCTGTGCTGTTCCACTCTCAGCCCCCAGCGCACTGTGTCATACCCTGCACGTGCATGCCGGGTCGCACACAGCGTCCCAGCCTGCATGTGCTAGCTGAGCTCAGGCAGCTGCTTCGGGACCCGGACATAAGGTTGCGGGGGGAGAGATGCCTGACTCTGTAGAAGGGGAGCAGGATCGGGGGGGAGGGGCAGGCGGCGGGAGCATGATGTCCCGGATGCGGCTCTGGCTCCGGGATGGAGCATAAGGTTGGGGGTGGGGGAGGATTGGGTTACAGCAGGAAGGGGAGGTGTTTGGCTTTGGGGAAGGGGAAGGGAGGGGAGGTGGATTGGGTTGCCCACAGCGTCCCGGCCAGCTCATGCTCAAAGCTGGCCGCCCAGCGCACATGCCCCTGCGCCTGGAGGGAGACGCACAGCTGTAGCAGTGGCTCCGGGACCCGAGAATTAGGTTAGAGCGGAGGGAGGGGGATTGGGTTGGGAGTATGCCCTCTTATAGTACCTCCTGATAGTCCGACATATCCGATAATCCGGCACCACCTAGGTCCCAAAGGTGCTGGATTATCGGAAGTCTACTATACATAAAAATTAAATGGCATACTATGGATTACATACAGGGTGCGTCTACACAGCAGGGCTTAACTCAAAATAAACTACACAAATTGAAATACGTCAATTGCATAGCTTATTTCAAAATTGGGAGCGTCTACGCAGCACTTACTTCGAAATAAAGCACTCTTCCTCTGACTTCCCTTACTCCTTGTACAATGAGAGTTACAGGAGTCGGAGTAAGAAGTCCTCCAGCTTGACAGTCTTTCAACATTTATTTCAAAATAACTGCCTGCTTTGTAGACACGGACTAAGTTATTTTGAAATAATGTTACTGTGTAGACGTACCCTGAGTTATTTATTCTGTAATGGGTATAGAGCATGCAAGGAGTAAAGCTAAGTTTATAGGTGAAAGTTCTACAGATGACAGATAGCAAATATAGTAGTGACAGAATTTTATTTCAGTGTGAATAAACACAGTTTGTCACCTTTTCTGTGTGGTTTAAGAGAAGTTAAATTTGGTTGTAGGCAAAACTCAAACCTTAACTCAATTAAATTATATTGTAGTTGAAAGAGATCTTGATGATTGATTATGTGAATTAGAAGAATTGACGAACATTTCTGTGAGATGTTCAATTTTAATGTTTGAATTTTTGACAGATTAACACAATGTTATTTTACAGATGGCAGAAGATTTTTATGATTCCGCTCTGGAATAAAATTGCAAATTATTGGAATAAGGCATTCCTAACAATAATCGTTCTATTGATTGTTTTGTTTCTTGGTAAGTAGTAAATATTTCTTCTTGTATTTTGAAAATTGCTTAGACAATACACTGGCCCCATGAGTGATAAACAAGAAGACTACAAATTTAATGTCATTAGAAACATTTTTTATATTCTTTAAATTTCAGTTCAAACACTTTGGCGGGGGGTGCATTTAAACTTTTGTGTGCAGACTTAGTATTGTGCTAATGCATGAGAACAAATGGAACTTCAGCCAGGCCACTTCTTGTTGCCATCCCATCAGAAATTACAAGCCTTGTATGATTGTAAGTAATTGGATGATAGATTTCCAAGGAACACTTAAAGTGCTGGTAGGAATATGCTTCAGTAGGTGGCACTCTTTCTCTGGATTGGCATTGAAATAGTGTCCCAGATTGATAGTGTTCTCTTGGGGGTGCTTTTTCTCAGATGAGGCATAAAACTCAGCTGTAAGCCGCAGCTGGATTTGAGTGGGAAAAGGCATTTGGAACCAAAATAGCACCAAATAGAATAGCACCATTAGAATAGCACCAAAATCTAATGAAATCTGAACTTGGGAATGACATTCTGCCTAGCTACATTCATTTCACTTTGTCACCAGTTACTGTATGGGTTTCTGTGCGCTTATGAACATCTACTGTCTTTTGTTGATGGAAATGATTCTTTTGCATGACAAGGAGAGGAAATAAGTTAGTAAAATGCTTTGAGATGAAAAATACTAGGTAACTGTAAATTATTTTAAACAGTGAAACTGACCAGATGAGTGATTTTAAAAAAAAAAAAAAAAAAAAAACAACACACACACACAAAACCAAAAAACACTTCAGGTCACAAGCCAGTTTGGATCTCAGAATATAAGGCACTGGGTTGCTTTGCTCAGTACCTAGCGATCCTGATGGCTAACTAAAGCTGGGTTATGACCCACACTTTGAAAACCAGTGCTAGTCAGGGTGGAATGATTTAAGTCAAAGTGCGGTTTGGGCTTATGCGGGGCTCAACACATGGCCTGCGAGTGGGAGCCAAAACAAAAAAGTAGTCAATATAATTGTGTTTTGTTGATACACGTTTTAGTAGTTAAATTCCTGGACTGTCATTGCTCATTAAAAGTGCTGTCATATGGGTGGAAATTGGGTAAATATTGCATTTTATTAATATCAGCAGAACTGACTTAAATGGGGCTTGTGTGTTGTATAGTCTTGCCTTAATCTTTGTGTTCATGCCCGTCAGTGTGAAAAAAACTATTTGCATGTATATGTGCATGTTTATGCAACCACACTTAAGTTGCGGCTCTCCGCATGTGCTGTGACTATCATTGTGGCCCCCGGGGCTTCCAAAGTTGAGTAGCCCTGCCTTAGTGTTGATGTGCTCTCTGGTGGTCTTCCATTTCAGTATTAATTTATCCCAACCTGGCTTAATGTGTGTCTACACTTGAAATGCCACATTGGCACTAGAGATTAAGGATGTTAGATATTGGTTAATTTACTAGTTGAATGGTCAATGGAATTTCCATCGACTACTCAACTAGTCGATAGGCATTTCCACATTCCTCCTTTGAAATGTACAAGAGCCCTCTGGGGCTCTTGTACATTTCAAAGGAGGAATTCAGAACTCTGCCAGCAGCCCGGGGCAGCAGGAAGTCCCACTGACTCCGGGCTGTACACGGGCCTGCCAGCTTTGAAATATACAACAGTCCCGAGCAGGGGTGTCTTGTGCATTTCAAAGGGGAAGCGCCCCTCATGGAACCGAGGGTCAGTGGGGGACTCTGAGTCCCCCACTGACCCTGGGCTCCATGTTGTACTGCTGATTTGAAATGCCACGCGGAACCTGGGATCAGCTGGAGACTCCCCAGCTGCTCCCAGGTTCCGCGTGGCATTTCCCCAGAACCTGGGGTCAGCGGGGGACTCCGGGCTCCATGAGGGTGCTTCTGCTTTGAAATGCACAAGAGCCCCCGCTCAGGACTCTTGTACATTTCAAAGCTTGCAGGCCCATGTGCAGCCCAGAGTCAGCGGGATTTCCCGCTGGCCCTTGGGCTGCATGCAGAGTTATGCATTGCTCCTTTGAAATGTACAAGTGCCTATAGACTAGTCCTCAGCTGACCCCGGGCTCCACATGGTGCTGCCACTTTGAAGTGCTTCCTTTGTGTTTCAAAGGGGCAGCGCCGCACAGCTGAGCCCAGGATTTGAAAATCCGACCTCAGCATTTCAAAATGGCAGCATGGCACAGGTGATCCTGGGCTCAGCTGTGCGGTGCTGCCTCTTTGAAGTACCCCCTCTCCCTTCCCCTTTGCTGCCTGTATCTGATAGAGGCAGCAAGTGGGGAGGGGGGGAAGGTGGGAATCGACTAGTTGATTAATATCCTTACTAGTCCTTAACATCCTTACTAGGAATGTCACTGGTTACTTTTAACTGGTTAACTGATTAAATGGGATTTTACATCCCTAATTGGCACAGCTGCAACACTTTACTGTAGATGCTACCTATGATGATGGGATCTCCCATGAATATCAGTAATCCATGTTCCCTAGAGGCAATATAGCATAATATGGCGAGGTCAACAGAAGAAGTCTTCCTCAACTCAGCCCTGTCTTCACAGGGACTTAGGTCAGCTTTACTAAATCATTCAGTGGTGCGTATTTTTCACACCCCTAAGTGGCAGAGCTGGATCTATCTAATTTTCTAGTATAGACCAGCTTTTTGTTTCAGATGCTGCTGATTGCAACCAAGGTTATTGGCCACTTAAGAAAAAATTTTGTAGGGAAAGATGACAAAACTTACTTCCCTCATACTATTTTACAGTAGTACAACTCATCTGAAAGGATTTTTTTATACATCAGTGATTGTGAATAAACTTCTTTATGTCTGGGTGCCAGTAAATACTCTTTTCAGTTACAGTTTCAAGGAAATACAAACATTACTTCTGTCTGATCAAATCTTAACTGGAACCATATATAAAACACCTGCTTAGCAAGAAAAATCCTTAGGGAATGGAGAGAGATCTATTTTTGGTGGTCTTGCTGCTATTACAACTGGAATCTCATCCATGTTGGTAGTATCAGAAGTAATTGCCATCTGATAGGTCTCTGATCGTGCTTGCAGAGTTATTTTGCCTGGATTCAGTTCCTAATGGGCAAGTGCATATGTCAGAAGACGCCATTACAGCTGGTGCTATTGTATCTAGACAAAGGACAGTGATGTAGCAAGATGACTGAACTATCTTATTACTCTAGAATGATCCCTTCAGGTGTGGGTCAAGCACAATCCAAGTGCCTTTGAAGATGTTGGTACTACCACTACAAGGATTGTACCTGTTCTGTGGACTGAGAAGAATGCATGTATTCTAGAGTTCTCAGTCTTATACAGTAGATTAATACACTGAGCCCCACACTCAAAAAACAAGACAAAACAATTTTTGTTTTTTGTTTGCAGATGCTATTAGAGAAGTGAAGAAATACTCAACTGCACATGTGAATGAAAAAGGTGCAAATATCAATCCTAATTCCTATGATCATATTCAGATGAAACTTTTTAGGTCACAAAGAAACCTTTATATCTCAGGATTTTCCTTGTTTCTTTGGCTGTAAGTATAAAATTTGCTATTCGAATTTGTGGACAGTGTCTCTCTTGCGGTAAATACTGTACAAGGCAGAGTAACAAGATCAGAAAGCTGGAAAAAGATAGACCTAAATATGAATAGTGTGGCTAAGAGAGTGTAAATATTAAAGCTGAAAAGAAGTCCTTGAATGTAATATGCACAGATATGATTAGAAAAGAATACTTTAGAGTGATTATTAGAAATATGTTAGGAGGCTATTTTTCAGCAGGTGTTTCTGTGAGGAAGTTGTGGGAGCACAATATTGAAAGTATACTACATAGAGCAGTGGTCACCAACCAGTAGATCAGGATCTACTGGTAGATCTTGGAGCCTCTGACAGGGGCTCCTGACTGGTTTGGCCAAGAGGTTATCAAGCCCACCACTTGAGCTGCCCCTTCACCCCAGACTGCTGCACATCTCCTGCCCTTTGTCTTGGAGTTGTCCCCTCAGGAGCCTCTGCTTTCTGTGCAGGGGAGGGAGAAGAGGGGCGCTGATGTCAAGGTGCCCCCTATCCTACTCTGTATCCTATCTCCAGGACTTGGGATGGAGTTTGCTGGCTGCTTTTGGGAGTGGTGCAGGGCCAGGACAGGGGTGAGCCTGCCTTAGCCCCACTGCACCACCACCCACGAGTCACCTGAGGTAAGCAGTGCCTAGCTGGTGGCCACATCCTGAAACCCCACCCCAGTCATGAACCCCCTCCTGCACTCCAGGCCCCTGCTCTAGCCCCAAGCAGCCCTGCATCCAAATGCCCTCCCAGAGCCTGCACTTAGAACCCCTCCCGGCACCCCAATGGCCTGCCCCAAGCTCATCTCAGAGCCCCTCTCACACTCCAGATTCCTTAATCTAAGACCAGAGCCTGCACCCCAACCCTCTGACCCAGCCAGGTGAAAGTGAGGAGGGTGGGGGGAAAGAGGGAGGATGGAGTGAGCAGGGGTGGGACCTTGGAGAAGGGGCACAAAGGAGGCAGGGCAAGCGTATTTGGGTTTGAGGTAGATCTTGGATTGCACTTAAATTCAAAAAGTGATCTCATGCTTAAAAAGGTTGGAGACCACTGACATAGAGTAATAAGAAACAAACTTGGACTTGCAGGGAGATGGCACTAGATCAGTGGTCATTAAACAGTCAATTGAGATTGATTGATTGATTGATTGTTCAATCCTGGAGACTCTCCCAGTCGATTACAATGTCCGGTGATACAGTGGGGCTGCTGCTAAGGCAGGCTCTTTGCCTGCCCCAAGCCCACACCACTCCTGAAAGTGATCAGCCCCATGGGGGTGGGGGTAGCCGTGTCTGTGCATTGCTCCTGCCTGTAAGTACTGCCCCCACAGTTCCCGTTGGCCAGGAATGAGGAACTGTGGCCAATGTAGCTGCGGGGGTGATGCATGTAGAGAGGGGAAGCACAGAGAGCCACATGCCTCCCTAAGGGCTACAAAGGCACATTGCCCACTTCCAGGAGCAGTGTAGAGCCAAGGCTGCCTAAGGTAAGTGCCGCCACCTAGGCCTGAGCCGCCTCCCAGAGCCAGCACCCCTGAACTCTCTTCTTGATTCCCTACGCCAGCCCTGACCACCCTCATGCACCTATACCTGTCTCCTGCACCTCAGTCCCCTGGCGCAGGCTCAACCCAGAGCCCTTTACGAACCCCTCAGCCCTAGAGCCCACATCTACTGCCAATCCTCAACCCTCTGCCCCAGCCTGGTGAAAGTGAATGAGGGTGGAAGGGGAGGGATGGAGTGAGCCAGGGCTTTGGGAAAGGGGAATGGCCTCAGAAGGGGTAAGGTAGATCCTGGGTTGCCCTTCAATTCAAAAAATTATGTTGGGTGTAAAACAGTTGGAGAGGACTGGGCTTGATAATCTAGTTGTTTTCCATCTCTGACTTCTATAATCCTGTTGACTTCCTTCTTGGAATTTATCAGTTATGATTATGTTTTAACTGGAGATTTGTAGTAAATAAGTTAAGGCACCATTAAAGCAATCCTAATAGCCAGGATATTTATATTGAGAACCTAGGCTCAAGTGTAACCTTAACTGTTTCACTGAAGCTGAGTAAGCATTTGGATCCATAAAAGCAGTATTTCCAGCGTCCAAGGCAGACTGCATATGTTTTGCTATTGAGCACTTTTTGAGAAATGGCTAACAACTATTCCCTTGGAAGGGCTGGTATGCTTTTCAGCAGGATTAAGTGGTTATACAACGAATTACATAGATCAGTGTAAATGTCTAAGTGAATGTTTGTATTAACAACAGTAGATAGCCCATGTATGTTAAGGAAAAATTGGGCCTACCTGGAATTAGACTTACCTGCTCAATCAAGATGGGGGCGGAGGCGGGTTTCACAGGACCCAGGATCAAAAAATTCCATAGAACAGATCATGAAAAGAATAGGAGTGCATGTCCTTGGTTTAAAACAAAGGCAACAGATGGAGACATTGAGTAGCGAACCCTAGTCAATGCGCACTGCTCAATGAAGTGGTCAAAAGAGTTGTCATATGCAACCAAGAGGAACACTGCCCATATACATTAAAATTACATGGAGTACATAAGAGGTGGTGGATCTTACTGGTCTGTGTGGAGACAACTCTCCAGACACAGCTCCAGTCCAGCCGTAGAAATACGAAGATTGCATGCATGTGCCACTTCTACAAGTGGGATGTTGAGTCACCATGATCTGCAGGGTTGGTGAGCTCTCCGTGCTGAACAAACAGGAAACGGGAATTCAGAAGTTCCTGATGCTTTCACAGGAGAAGTGCTGTTTCCTGTGTTCCTCACTATTGAGCAATTGAGTTGAAAGTGTTCATCAAAGCAGCCATAGTGGAGTTTTGTGGGACACCTCATAGAGGCCAGTAAAATTGATGTAAATAATGTACTGTCTATGCTGCGTCTTCCTCATCCTAACAATGTTGATTTAAGCACAATGCATCCTATGGAAGTGGAGTAATTAAGTCAATGTAGCAAGGGAGTTATGTCAGCAGAATAAACCTGGTGGTGCAGATACACTGAGCTAATAAAGTTTGTAAGTTGCATTCCATCAATCTAACTGTCGTGTAGAACAGACTTGAAAGGTAAACAGGTTAATGCTTCCCCCCAGAAAAAGGATGAGGCAGCTACTTGGATTTTTTTAATCCAAGCAGCAATCTTAACACTCATGGTTGCCTTGGACTTGAACTGAATCAGTAATGTATTGGTGAAAGGCTCTTGTAATAGTGAGGAGAGAAAGATGCATCAAGATGAAGTGGAAGTTTGTGTATGTTGAAAATAAAGATTTTTGAGAATCTGAACTGTACCACTTGGACTCAAGTGTTTCCTTGTTGCGTTAGTAGAAGAATTGGTACATATTTCTGGTAACAGTTATGGGGAGCTGTCATATTTGGATATCTTCGGAGTAATCATTGCTACACTTTTGTGTGTGTGTATTTTTTATTTGTATTTTATTTCATTTGTGTTGGTGCAAAATAAATGTTTTAGATCCAAAAGTATCAACAGAACTCATGGGAAGTAATATGCAAAAATTACAAATGCTTTATAAAATTAAATTGAAAAGTGCTTTTACGCTTTCCTCCTCCTAAGGTTCTTATCTTGCTTATTACCATTAATCTTAGCACCTGACAGTGTGCTAACAGGGTTCTCTGTTTCTTCTATAACATTAAATAACAGCATAAGCACCTTAAGCTATGGAGTTCCCAACTTTTTAAATATGTTTAATGTTATCCTTTGGTACAGGTGACATTCAGAACTGGAATTCAGGTTTGGAAATGCTTTTCACTTTTCAACTTCTAATTTTAAGCTTATGCCTGTTTCCTGTTGTTTTAATATTATAAACAGTCTCTTATATTTATTCCTAGAAGCTTTTGTTCACCTTTAGATCTAAAATAAATCTTAACAGAAAGCAAATAATCTTATTAGAAAAGTAATAATACTTAAATTGTATCTGTGTTTCTTCCTCAGCGTATTGAGACGTACTGTCACCCTTATTACTCAGTTGGCAAAAGAGATGGGAATTCAGGTAGCAATGGAAATTCAAGTAGCAAATACTAATGAAGCTGCCAGAAAATACATGGAGGAGAATGAAAAGTTACAGCAGGTATCTTCATTACCTTTTAAAAAGGAAGTAATAGCAACAATTGTATGGCTGCAAGACCTGTTGGGTATGTCTACGCTGCAGTTAGACACCCAGGGCTGGCCCACACCCGCTGACTCATCTTCATGGGGCTCAGCCTCAGAGGCTAGTCCTTGAGCCTGGACTCCAGCCCCAGTCCTCCTGTTTACACTGCAGTTAAACATCCCCCTTAGAGATCCTCTCATTTGTGTAGCTTCTTTTAGGGTGGGTTTGCCTAACATGAAAACCATTTTTCTTCATAGTTCAGCCCACTTCCCACCCACTGTATGCCAAAATGTTAACTAGGGTTCTTTGTCTTAAACTTTCCATCTAAGTCAGTGATGCGTTCTCTGGGTAAGTGTTCTCTCCTTAGTCTCCACAGGCTTGTGTCAGGGCTCAGAGCATGTTTTCCCCTCCCCTGGCTTCTAGTGAAATGTCTGGGTAGACACTCGTGCAGTACCAGCTCTTCCAGCTTTGATACCATGAGGAAGTAGGTGGGCTGCATAGGTTTCAAGATTTCCATGCTGCTTATGGCAGATACGTGACCCTACCACCATGGCCGCCTCCTTATGTTTCTAGAACAGTGGTCCCCAAACTGAGGAGGGCATGCCCCTCAAGGAGGACATGGGTGAATTATTTTTGGGGAGGAGACACACAGTGGGGCCCAGATCAGCCTTCATAGGGGACAGAGAGGGATCACCATGCTTCCAGCACCACTCTGCCTCTAGGCACAGCTTCTCTCCCAGACCAGCTCCATCTCAAGCTCCTATTCCATATCCAGTTCCTTCCCTAACTCTGCTGTCAGTCCACATTCTGCTGCTAAGGAAGCCATGAGTGTACTGCAGCTAAGGGAAAGGATGCAAGAGTATAGCCGGGTAACCAGTTAACTGATAAGCTAATGCTTATCATTTACCAGCACTGGTTACATTCTTCATAGGGCTGCGCGGAGCCCCGGTGGGCCTCTGTGGAGCCTCGATTAACTGTGTAGCCGATAGAATTTTTTTTGAGTTTTAGCATACTGATCAGTGTTGTGTAATATAAGGGATTTTAGCTGGCAGTAGGTTGATCATTGCAGGAAAAAGTTAAACAAGAAGTCAAAAATACAAATTTTGGCAGTTATGTTTCACAACTGAGATTCGGTTCAATAAAACACATCACAATAAAGTTATCTCGAGATGTGTTCAAGCTTACCTTCAGTGTAAGTGGGTAGTAACAGCTTGTGGGGTCAGGAACCATAACTGTTTTTGGTAACTTAGATATTTGAACAAACTTTAAGATCAGTGTATACTAGACAGGATATACAAATTTATTAGTAACTTGGGTAGGTGTCTTATAAGGAAATAAGGTCAGTGGAATGCATTATAAACAAGTCCTTGTGTAGTCCATGATTCTGTGTTCATGGAATTTTGGCATTTTGCCAAACTGCCATAGAGACGCCTGTTTTTGCTGGGAAATCTGTCATTTTGTTGTAGCCAGATGAGTTAACATCTTGCGTTGTCTGTCATGCTGGGTTGTGGCTGCAGCTTTATCTTCCTCTTTCTGTGCGTTTGCTACAAAAGGAATTGTGTTACATAAGTGGCACGTTCTCACCTCTGCATATAATAGGGAGCCAAAAAGCAGAGCAGCTCTCCTGGCAATAGTTCTTGGCTCACAGGACCTTTCTTGCATGTCTGCACAGAAGTGTGTGTCTTGAGAGGAGAACTGTGGCGGCCAGGGGCCACACTGGTGAGTTGCAGCTGCCAGGCAGATCTCCATCCCTCTTGGGATGCAGAGTTTAGTAGACTGATTTGAGGCATTCTGGGGCCTTGTGCATACAAACACAGGAGGTTCCCAAAGGCTCTGCTCCTGCATAAAAGCCCCACCTGCCATTAAAAGTGGTGATAGAATAAGATCCACTTCTCTCCCAGAATAATGAGAGCAGCAGCATGGAATCCTTTTCTTAGCCTGGCAAGAATGGTCAGGGCCCCCATATTCTGCAGCATTTGGGATCACTGTCTTGCCCCAGAAGGAGCAAGGATGGTCCGAGTACTTACATTCTGACTGCTAAACTATCTGCATCAGTGGGCCAGGCTCACTGCTTCCCCTCCTGCCCTATACACCAGTGTTTCTGAAAGCGTTCCTCAGGAACACTTAGAGAAACACTTTAACTGGCCACCCCAGTGTGTTTACTTATCGGCGCCGCGTCCATGGAGCCTCACGGCTCTCATTGGCTCCGTTTCATCCTTTGCAGCCAAGGGGAGCAGCGGGAAGCGGCGTAGGCCGGGCCACCGCTTCCCACTGCTCCGCTTGGCTGCAAAGAGCAAAACAGAGCCAATGTGAGACGCAAGGCTCTGTGGCCGCAGCACCAGTAAGTAAACATACCGGGGCGGCCAGTTAAAGTGTTTCTCTAAGTGTTCCCATGGAACACTTTCAGAAACACTGCTATACACAATCTTCTGCTGAGGTAGAGTGCAGGGATGGAGAGGAGCGGTGGTGGGAGGGAGAATTTTTGAATTAACACTCCATTGACATAAAAAGGACAATGCCATATTTTAGAGCTGGTGTTTGTCTACAGACTTGGGTTACCTCTACAACCATGAGAGCTAAAAAGTTGAGATTCTGATCTAGCCATATTCTGGGTTCCTAAGTATGGGCCTATTTTGTCTAACTCTGAAAGCATGTGTAGGTATTCCCAGGAGAAACAGAGTTACACCCAGTGCCCACAGCTCATTTGTACAGACTCTGGGGGCAGCCCCTCTACAGCCCAGCTCTGACCTTCCAGAGTCCCACTGTCAACCAGAAAAGAATGGAGCTTTATTCACCTATTTCATCTGAGTAACATTTCTATAGGGACAATAAACATCCAACCATATTGGAAGTAACCTTCCCCTTTAGCCAAGGGTTCCATAAATTATGCCTCCAGAGAGGAATCGGCAATAAATTATGGGGAAAAAAAAGCCACCCATAATTAACATTATTCATGTTAAACCAAAACTAATTAACATTGCCACACAATTGAAGGAGGCTTGCTCTGAAATTGTGTAGTGGAAAAATAAGGGGCCCTGTTAGAGGTGGCAAATCCTCAATCATATACCCCACCTTTTACATTACTGATTACTCCTTCAACATTTTGACAGCTCCTCTTTTACCTGTCTTGGACAGTTTCCCAAGATTTTCATCAAGGGACTCTATTTGATATTTGATTTCATTAGTTCAGCTATTTTCCCTACATACTGATACTTGTGTCTGTCTCTCTACCTTTGAACGAGCTGTATGTCCAGGATCCTGTACGTCTAGTATTGCCTCCACCCTCTGCTGGTCAGCACAAGAAAATTGTGTTGGTCCTTTTTCATGTAAAAGCTTGCCTCTTCCCTTGCTCTCTTTAAATGGGATGGTTCATGTTCACGTGCTTGATGTGGGAGGTTAGATGAGCAGAGAGTTGAATTTCTTTGAAAGGAGAATAGTAGGAAGGGAGGGGTAGTCAGGAGTGAAAGGAAATTGCAAGAGAAATGAGGTAAAAGTCACAAGAAACCGTGACTGATCCTGGATGTTTTATTGTTTTATAAAGACACAACTGTTACTGAATCACTTGAAACATAAATATTCATAAGGGCAAATTCAGTAGATGCATAATTTTTATTTAGTGCGCAGTAAGGCTTTTGGAGGGAGCTTCAGGTGCTTAGCATTTCTGGAAATAAGATAAAGCTGTATTTAAGTGCCTAAATATCTTACTGATCTAAAAGATTAAGTAATGATTTGATCACAGACTACAAGGGGAAGAGATTTCTGATAGATGATGATTTTATCTGGCAGAAAAAAGAATAATGAAATACAGCGTTTGGAATCTCCCTCTGGACAAATTCAGAGTAGAACTAAGGCACAATTTAACAGTGTAGATAGCTAATCATTGGAACAGCTTGCCAAGAGATGTGGTAGATTCTTTGTCCCTTGCAGTCCTTAAATCAAGACTGGATCTCTTTTTTCCAAAGCAATATTATAATGTAAACACATGGTCCTTTTCAATGTCAAAAACTATGACTATATTTATGGATGTACCTGTTTAGGGTTTGGGGTTTTTTTCCAGAGGTGCTAATCTTTTACAGCTTCTTTTTTATATCAGTGGGAATTGGGGACATTCAGAACATTGTAGGATCAGGGCCAATGTTGTTTGGACATTTTGTATTAACAGCTAGCAGTTTTTAAACTAATACTAACTATACCCACAAATCTTTTTTATAGGCCTTGAATGAAAAAGGGAAGTGTGAAAATGAACATGCACTAGACGAAGCCAATAAAAAACTGATGCAAGAAACTGAAATCCTGAAAGCAGAACTAAAGAAAACTTCTCAGGGTAAACTTTTTTTAATTGCTTTCTTTTAAACAAGAATGACTGGGCTTTTTATGCCTCAGAGCTTAGCAATTTGGTCCTTTAAAACAGTGTTTCTCAACCAGTGGTATGAGTACCCTTGGGATACTCGAGAACTCTGGGGGATACATCATCACAACTGAAATTTGGAGAAAACCAAATTTTTGTTGTAAGTTTTACAGCGCTTTATGATTTTTGTACTTTTTCCACCCAAAAATTTCATCACCTGCCCAGCTACAATTAAGTTATTTAAACAAATGTGTTGCAATGGTAGAAAAAAATTGTGGGTGTCTGTCTGAAAACTATAGGTACTGGGAGTAGTTATAATGTGTGTTGGTGTTCTTTGGTTTTTTGTTGTTTTTTTTTTTAAGGGGTACTTTATTAAAAAAAGGTTGAGAAACTGCTTGAAAATACGACAGTCTAAGAAATGTTTTAATACAAATATCAGATTTATCATGTATATATTCAGATAATCTTGATTTTATTTCCTTTTACAAAAAGATTTTGGGCTTACTTGATCAAATAATTTCTGATGTAGCCAGGTAAACTCCACTGACTTACATGGAATTTGAGACCTTTGTAAGCAAATGCATTTCACCCAGTATTTCAGGTACAGACCATGTCACTGTCTTATTTTACAGTGAACGTGTTATGCAAAGTTGTACATTGTAAACAATTGTAATATAACTAAGGCACTAGAGTTATAACCTTGAGCTGCATTAATTCAGTGAGGGTAGGTCTTCATATTAAAGTCTTATGCTGTATAAGAATGTTGGTGGATAATATTATTTTAAGCATTTTTCTGGTCTAAATTTCAATTTTCACTTTCAGAAAGTTATGGGGCGTTAGACAGTTATGACAGAACTTGAGATTCAAAACATTAAAGTTAATAACTGCTAATACACAAATTGTCAACATCACATATCAAAATATACAAAGAAAATACCTTTAAAGTCTCAAGCAACATTTTTCTTACTTTGTCTACCTATACATTTTGATTAGCATCAATGGAAACATTTTTCATTGGTTTGTGTGTAAAGGGAAATTGAAATTAACTGATACACAGACTTGGAAGGATTAGATTTATATAATCTTTCTCCTCATACCAAAAAAGGAATGGTATATGAAAAATTTGTTTGGTGTAATGTGCCTTTTAAGTCACAGATACAAGGTGTAAGCCCTTGCTGGCATTCTAATTGTCTCTACAGTTTAAAAAAAAATACACATTAGCATTTTTTTAATGTGCTTTGTAGCATGACACATCTTATCAACTACCATGTTTAAGGTTTGGGCTGTCAGAACTGCTTTCTTGGTTAATTGACGGTGAGATAAAAGCAGATTTTACCTGTTTGAAGATGCCCTATTTGGATCTTGCAAGGTGTGTGACATTATGAACACCCACCCATCTGAAATTAATGTTTTAGATAACATCACTTGTGACCTTGTGAAGATCAAATAGATGCAATCTAGTCCAAAAATATTTTTCCTTGACAATTTACAGAATGCTGTCACCAAAGATAACAGTACTCATGAGATCAGAGTGTTTAATGCCCGAGCTAGAGTAGTGTGCCCCTACTACTAAATTACAAAAATAGCATCTTAATGAATCATAGTTGTCAGTTCTCAACATAATGACAAATTAAAACTGTATAGCAGCTGTTTTTAGTTGGGCTTGATGTATTAATACAGCAAGAATCCATTATTTTGAAAGGGGGCGGTGTTCTCCTTTACCCTCTTCCCTGCCGGGCAGGTTTGATTGTGGGTTTTCCCACCCCTACTGTTTCCTTACAGAAAAGGAGGAAAGGATTCCTTTGAAGTGACAAGCTTATTGAAAGGAGAATGTAAATGCATATGTGTATTTAAACTGGCAGGGTATAGCCTTAATATATATGATAAGCTTTTTAGCCAGGAATGCAGTGCAAAGCTGGGATGGAAGTAGGTTTATCACATGCCATCTCAGCTGCAGTCCCTACAAGGGTTTGGGGGGATAGTGTCCTTCTGCTAAAGTGCACCAAAAATAAATCTTTGCAAACTCATTTTAGGAAGTTGTATTGTAAGGAATCAGTTTCTAACACTATCTCATACTTCAGAGTTAAAATTTAGTTGATAACCATTGGGTGACTCTTAGGCAGTACAATAATACAAATAATAGAGGTCACCCTCCCAGGGTATATGTCTACACTAGATTTTTTTTTTTTTTTTAAACCATGAGTTAGTTAATTGCTACTTGAGGTGTTCAACATGAATGTAAAAGCTATTGTGGGCATAACTCATCTATTTGATTCAGTCTAATTTTTTTTTTTTTAATTTTTGTATCAAGTTTTGGGGGTATGACTTGTGAAATTTCAGAATATAATGTTCTTAAAACTGAACAATGAAATGTGAGACTTCATGTTTTTAAAAGTAAAACCAGTTCATTAAAACAAGTTTTTAATGCATTATTTTTAATAATCTCAATCTTGATCTTGCTTATCTGTGTAGTGCTTCAGTGAGCTCATATGATTGAAAGATCTTTGAAAAAACTTGCATTTGCATAATTGCAAAGTAATGTCTCTTTGAAGTTTACTTTTACCTAATCATGACAGGCCTAACACACAAACAAAATTAATGGAAAGTCCCTTTATGGTTTTTCTGAGCCTTATTTTGGTAAGATCCACTATGGTTAGTCTGGAATATTAAACTGTTTTAAAAGACTAATGTGTTTGCTTTTTAATAGCAATAAACTGTGTACATAGCATATTACACCAAGCAATTCCAGCCATTTCTTGGTGTAATATGAAGCTGTTCATTAATCACTTTTTGTATGACGATGGACTTATGTGAGTGGTTCATTTGCTCTTAAACAGTGGCAATATATTAAGGTACCCTAATGCTGCCATACTTAGATTTCCGGTCAGACTTATATTTAGAATTAAAATTCTTGTGTTTCACATTTTAATAACAACATTTTGCATCCAGATCAATACATTAATTTTATGGAAAAAGTGAACTTTGTTTTTTTGGTTTAATGTTTACTAACTTTGATGGAGGAAATATGAGCTTTTAAACTTTTTTTGAAACTGGGATCCAAATACTAAAAGCATTTTATTAGGAGGCCGTCTGAGGAGCAGTCTCTTAATCATACGAAAATTACACGCTGGCTTGTCAGTTTAGAACACACCATTTTTCAATGGAAGACAAGACTAGAATTCTAGATAATGGGGTTATCTAAATCTGAGAAGTTGGAGAGGAAGTGACAAAGATTTCAACCAGTTTTGTTGTATTTTTTGTTTTGATTTACTCCTCTCCATTTAGGCCCCTTTTTATCAATGCTATGGAAGTGAAGGAAAGGGGGCTTTTTATTTATTATTGAAGACCCACCTACTGAGGTCTTTACAGGCACCCAGCAGTGTGCTAGCTAGCATTTGCAGAGCCTAAGTCCATTTTTAGCATACCTGGACATGTAATTACATGTCCTTAGAAAAAGATTCTAAGATAGTAGTTTATAGATACACATGCATATTAGAATATTTCACTATCTTAAAATGACTGAGTGTTGGTAAGCTTTAGTAGGAGAGATGTGGACCTAATGATCATGAGTGAATGACTGTCATCTTGTATGATTTTCTGTGTAAAGCCAAAAAAAAAAATCATAGCTCTTTCCCCCCTCCCCCGCCCCCCCCACACACACACACTGACACGACTCTTTTCTTGGCAACCTTCTAGTCACAGTAAGCAAAGGGGGTAACATGTCGGTCTTTTTGTTATTTAGCAAGGCATTTGTGTTCTGCAAAATGTTTGAAGTGTGGGGGCAGAGGATTAGTTTTGGTCTTGATAATGGGTGCTTGGAAGCTTACCTCTTAAGTCACTGTTGAAAATTATATTTAGGGTATGTCTGCCCTTGCAGCCAGGACTCATGCAACTCAGCTCAAGCTAGTATGCTAAAAGTAGTAGTGGGGCCATTGTGGCACTGACAGTGGCTTGGGCTTGTGGCTTGAGTTCAAATTAGCCCAACTCCCCGGGTCCAGGCTCAGACAGCTAACCACGCTGTGCCTATTATTGCAATCTTCACACCGATATTTTTAACACACTAGCTCTAGGTGACCTAGTGCAAGTCTGAGATTCCCAGTGTGGGCAGACGTCCCTTGGCAGCAGTGTAGACATATGTTCAGGAACTTTTGAATACAGTATATTTACATATATACACACACACACACACACAAGCTGAACTAAAGAAGTATTCAAAATAGTTCTCAGAGGCTGATAATGGGGGGGAGGACAAAGATGTTGCTGAAACAAGATCCTGGATCCTTTTAAACACATTTGGTTTGTGTACAAAATAAGTGTAACAAGAACATTGTGTTGTAAGTTCTCTAGGATTTCTGGGTAGGGGGAGGTGGGGAGTGGTTTTGGCCAATATAGTTTTAAAATACACATGCTATTGTAAAGACCTATAATATTACAAACATTCATTCATTTTTGTTTAAAATGATGCAAGATTGTTCAAAATTTGAAAAGTCTGAACAAGAAACAGGGACACGAAAGCATTTGATAAATTTTTTTCACTATCAGAGAGAGTTCAGTCTGGGTGTTATGTAGATTTTTGTTTTAAAGAGGCAGGAGCAGAGACTGTGTGGTCACATGTACCTCTCTCCCCCACCCCCATTTGCTGCTTGGCTTGTACTAAGCGCACTCAGTAATATTGTTGAAGCTGTTTGTCCTCAGTCTGCTCCCCACATTGTCAGCAGTCACAGGTCATTTCTGGGTGGAGGAGAAGCAGGTGCCCTTTATATGGAAAAACTTCACCAGATCTCCAAACATTTTTTGAAGGTGAATAAGCATCAGTTTTCATCTACAGATGAGGACACTCAGGTACAAGACAGTTAAGTGACCAAGTCAGGTCACATATTGAGCCTTTGGCAGAGCTAGATATACCAGACAAGCTTACCATGTTCCCATCCTTTTTGCTTTAACATAGACCATAACTTTAATAAGAGACATTCTATGTAATGCAATGCATGTTATAGCTGAGTATTTTTTATTATATTTTTTTAGGGGGATTCATTAATCCCAGTGGAGAGGGCTTTTGCAGGGCCTGCCAGTCTATTTAAGCACCATGTAAAGATGTTATGAAGTCCCTCTGCAATGAAACAAACTGAATTTCAATTTGACAAATGTTTTATCCAGTTGCTTGCAATTGCTCACTCAATGTAAAAACAGTGAAAATTCAGGGAGGAGGAGAGCAAAGTGAATTAGTTTTTAAGAAGAATTAACATTTATGAAGGTTGTGTTCTGATGTGAGCACAGTTCTGTGAGTTAGGTGATCTGAGTATTGCTCCCAGCTCTAGCTCTACAATTGACTTGCTGTTATCACTGATAAATTACTTAGGCTGTGCCTACATTGGGAAGGTTTAGCAACAAAAATGCTGTGGACATGCAAAAGTTACCAAAAGTGAAAACCGGTCAAACTAGTTTTTCTGCCTCCCTTTGCTGACATTTCATGGACACGTTGCTAGGTCTCCTGTAGACAGATAGAACAAAGGAATGTGGGTAAGCATCTCAGACTGCAGTGTTGTAGAAAGGAAGATCTGATCCCTGCACTTCTTGGGATTCCCTCATAGCTCTGTGAGCTCTCTGTGCTAAGGAATGTCAAAGCAGCACAGCATTCTCTCCAGCCCTCCCCCTGCAGCTGCAGAACAGGCACACTCCAATTATTTGTTTTTTGTTTGTTCCCCAAATGGAGCAGCTCACTCAGCTGTCAGATACTTCCCAGAGCTTTGAAAGGGAGTGGTGCATGCGTGCAGGGCAGCAGAGATCACAAAACACTGAGCACAGCCATCAGGGCAGGTATTGTGGGATATTGGTGGAAGCCAGCTCTCTTGACAAAACCAAACTGCAGAGTTCACCACCCTGGCTCCTTGTCAACAATAAAGGGGGGGGAGGAGACAAAAGTCTCACAGGAGTGGAAGTTTGTTACCAAAATTGGGTGTTTTTCCTCACAAAAGTCTCATTGTAGTGTTCTCACTGTGTTGTCGCCAAAAGGCAGGTTTTGGCGATAAAACATGCCACTGTAGACAAGGCCTTAGTTCATCTGTGTCTTTTTTTCCCTGCCTGCAAAATGTTTTTATAAAATCTCTTTGAGATTGTGACGGGCTGGGTCTGGGCACCGCTGAGGGTGTCAGCTCAGGGCGAATTGCTCAAAACCAGGGCTACTTACAGCCCTTGACTGGAGACCTTTCTCAAATATGCCACAAACCAGTCGCACGGAGCACTTCAGCTGCCAATCTGGCCAGCAGGAAGCCTCTCAAGCAAAACCCCTCCGACATCCCAGCTTTCCTTGTGCCGCAGTCAGCCTCGGACCTTACACACAGGTGAGAGGGTATAAAACCTGATCTCACCAACTTCGAACAGATCCTTCCGGTCCCAAAGAAGCAGCCACAGTCCCAGGCCAATTTACTCTTTAGATCTTATCCACAAGAGCACGCTGGGCCGATCGTTTAGAATCTAAAATCTAAAGATTTATTAAAAGAAAGAAAAGGTTGAGAGTAAGATTGTTAAGGAGAATACGTTACATACATCAATCACCAAGTTCTTGATGCAGGCTCTTAGCAGAGATGTTACAAACTGCTACCTTAGAAGTCTCTGGTGTACATCCTGTATTAGGATGGGTCAGCAATCCTTCCCGGCTCTGTCCCTAGCAAGGATGCATCAGGAATCAGTAGCAAGATTGAAGACAAGATGGAGATGGTCTCATGGGATTTTTATATTCCTGGTGTCTCCCAAACTGAAGCTGGTCACATCTGTGTTTCACATGCAACTAGCCATGAGGCATTGGCTGGTCTGCATACTTCCAGACGCATTCCTCAAGTGTGTATTGGCCACTCCCGAGAGCCATTGTCCATGGAGCAGCGCTAGTTAGCCCAGCTATTCACTGAGCAATCCTTCCTCACAATAGGCAGTCCAGGCCCATTGCTCCCTCCCAGACAGAGAGCATTTACAATACAAGAACAGGACCCATATTCATAACGCCACACTTACTTATGTACTTGTATGATTTTTGTATCATACATAGAATCAGTAGAGCATAAGCTTTCATTTGACACCTTATATGGCCCATTTTGTATAGAATTTGGGACAGATGCAACAGTGATCTGTCTGCTCACTTTAAAATCCAGTAACATGACAGAAATCCTCTAAAGAAAGTGACCCTCATATAATCTTGCAAACTACATAAATGCAAAATATTAGCAATTTTTTTAAAGTTACCTTGCAACCAACACTAATAGATTTTGATTACTGCACAAATTATTTGGTAGCAAAACCATTTCCCCAGTAGCAGATTAATAGTTTAGGCAAGGGAAGGTCCCAAGAAGTTGTGTAATGATCCAGTTCTCCCTACTATTTAATCCTCTCTGCGGAAGCGAACACTGCAGCTTTTCTTGGTCTGAAGAAGCCCTCTTAGAACAATTTCATTCCTCTTCTGTGGCACAGGGCATTACCCTTGCTCGGTTGAGTTATTAAGGCTGGGAGCTGGTACAGAGACTTTGGTGAGAGTGGAAGGTGCTGAACATGTTCTAAAATTAAATTTTTGAATGTACATGGTTGGTCTCCAGTCAAACTTAAGTATTTTCATGAGTTTATAAGGACAATAAGGAATTTTAAAAAATCTATTAGGAACAAAACAAATCTTGACACTAGTATTGGTCCATTATTAAATGGCAATGGTAGAATTATCAGCAATAATGCAGAAAATGTAGAGGTCTTCAGTAAATATTTTTGTTGTTTATTTGGAGAAAAACATGATACAATCTCATCATATGGCGATAACACTCCATTTCATTGATATCTCTGGAAGATATTAAACAATAGCTATTAAAGTCAGATATTTTAAAATCGGCAGGTTCAGGTGACTTATATTCAAGAGTTTTAAAAAAACTGGTTGAGGCGTTCTCTGTACTGTTAATGTTGGTTTTCAATAAGTTTTGGAGCGCTGGGAAAGTTCCAGAAAACTGGAAGATGGATAGTTATCTTGCAACCAACACTGATAGGTTTTTTTAAAAGGTGAACAGGATGATCTAGGTAATTATAGACCTCATATCAATCTTAAGTGAATATAATGGAGCAGCTGACACAGAACTTTATTCAATAAAGAACTAAAAGAGGATAATATAATTACACAAATCGAGATGGTTTATGGAAAATAATTTTGTCAAATTAACTTACTGTCTGTTTTTATGAGGTTACAAATTTGGTTGTAATATACTTTGGCATCTGTAAGGCTATTTGACTTGGTACTGTGTAACATTTGGATCAAAAAAACTAGAACAATATAAAATTAGTACACATTAAATAGATTGAGACCAGTAAATGGGGAACCATCATTGAGCAAACTTTCTTCCACAGAGGTCAGTTCTTACTTATATTTAACATTTTTATCTATGACCTGGAAGAAAACATAAAATCATCACTGATTAGTTTGCAGATGACACAGGAGTCGGGGCTTTTAAATAATGAAAAGCACAAGTCACTGATACAAAGCAATCTGGTAAACTTGGCACAAGCAAACATTATGTTTTAATACAGTTTAAATGTATGCATCCGTGAACAAAGAATGTAGGCCATACTTACAAGATGGGGAAATCTATTGTAAGGAGCAATGATTGTGAAAAAGGGGTGGAGGTCATGGTGGATAATCAGGTGAACACATGAGCTGCTAGTATGATGCTGTGAGCAAAAGAACTAATGTGATCCTGGGCTGCATAAACAGGAGAATGTTGAGTAGGATTAGAGAGGTTATTTTACCTCTGTATTTGACTCTGGTGGTACCTTGTTGGAATATTATGCCTACCTCTGGTGCCCACAATTCAAGAAAGATATTAATAAATTGGAAGAGGTTCAGAGAAGAGCCACAAGAATGATAAAAGATTAGAAAACCCACCTTGTGACAGTTCTAAGGAGTGCAATCTGTTTAGCTAAATAAAGAGTTAAAGGTCAACTTGATTACACAGTATAAATACTTACACAGGGAACAAATATTTAATAGTGGGTTCTTCAGTCTAGCAGAGAAAGTTATAGTACTTTGATCCAGTGGGTGAAAGTTGCACTTGGACAGATTCAGAAAGGAAATAAGGCTTAAATTTTTAATTATGAGAGTAGCTATTGGAAGGATTTACCAAAAGACACGTGGATTATGCCAGCCATTTTAAAATCAAGATTGGATTTTTTTTCTAATATATATGATTTAGGAATTATTCTGGGGAAGTTCGATGGTCTGTGTTTTAACAGGAAGTCAGATTAGGATGATCATTATGGTTCCTTCCAGCCTTATAGAGCCATAGAGGCACAGATTCAGTGCCTTTTTTCCTTTATGTTGCTATAAGGGTTTTTCTTTATGCTTTTTCCTTTTTAAAGAATATACATTGAAAATTAAATGCAAAAGCTTTTAAGGTAACACAATCCTAATATGCATAGCAGTGTAATCTTAGATACATTGTGCCTTTTTTCCATTTTATTCTGGTTAAATGTGTTCAATGATATTGTCATAAAATTCATAATGTGGAACATGAAGGATGTCCATTGCAACTAAATTAATGATTTAGACATTATTACTGTAAGTGTGGATTTGCCACAGGGTTGTTTGGACTGGAGTGTGTTGATCACCTGGCTCTGGCTGACAAGGAAGTGTTCAGAAAGACTGGTGGGGAAATAATTCTGCACTTCCTCTCATTCCATAGTCTCCACAGGGATCAGTGGGGGTTTCCTCTCTTTTCCCCCACAGAGGTGGAAGGGACAACCTGGCCTTTGGTTTCCTTCTGCTAGGATTGGGTGAGTCCATTGTAGTCAAAACATTGAGACAATGCTGTGAGTTGTTTGCTTTGTTGATCTACAGATATCTTTAGCTATTTTGTTCATATTTAGAGAGATGGTTGTTTTTAGTTACAACCAAAGCAGTATGCATCTTCTTGTAAAATAGCCCAGTAGCTACTATTATATCAAGTTACCATAATATTGTATGAAAAATAGTTCAATGGCATTAGATTGTGAAATCCTTAAATATGAAGAAAAACTATTAACCTAGAGTACAGTATGTTTCCTTTTTAGTTTTCTATACAGTATAGAGAAGAACTTCTTGAAAGTAAAGAGGGAAAAGAGAACATGTTTACATTTTATCTACATTAAATTTGAAATAAATGTTAAAAACCTTAGAAAGTTCAGCTAAGATTGTAAATATAATGAAAAGTTCATTTGTCAGACGTGTGGAATGGCTGGCTGTTCCAAATAGTGGGAGTTGTGGAGGAGAAGATTCTTTCACTAATACTGGCAAGATGATGTTAAAGGATGAAAGGAGGCCAGTACAAAACTGGTAGAGAGGGGGAATGAAAGGAGGAATATAGAGACAAGGAGTGAAATCCTGGCATCACTGAAGTCAGTTGGAGTTTTGTCATTGACTTCAGTGAGTCAGGATTTCATCCCAAATGTATGAGTCAAGGCTATGAGAAGACCTCAGTAAGCTTTAAAAACAAGGTTTATTTTGAACTAGATTTGTCAAATGAAGATTCAGTGAAATGTCTAAATAATGTGGATGATGCAATCATCCTTTGGATATATGTGAAGGTAAATAGTGTCTTTCTTCATATGCTGGAGTCTGGAGACTAGGGATGTGAATGACTAGTCGATTATCTGATAAGCAACTAGTCGCTCCCTCCCCTCCCCCCAGAAAGAGGCAGCAAGGGGGGGAGGAGAGAAGGGAGGGCTTCAAAGTGGCAATGTCATGTGGAGCCTGGGGCCAGACCCCGGGCTTCACACGGAGCTGCCACTTTGAAACACTGCATGCAGCCAGGGCCAGCTAGGGTGTCCCCAGGCTGCACGCAGCGTTTCAAAGTGGCAGCTGCGCGTCAAGCCCAGGGTCAGCTGGGGACCCCCACCCTGCTGACCCCAGGCTGTGTGTGGTGCTGCTGCTTTGAAATGCCGCATGGAGCTTGACTCTGGGCTGCACGCTGCATTTCAAAGTGGCAGCAGTGCATGGAGTCCGGGATCAGCAGGGGAGTCCCCAGCTGACCCTGAGCTCCGTGCGGTGCTGCCGCTTTGAAATGCCACAAGAAGCACAGGGCCAGTGGGGGACTGCTTGAATCCCCCACTGGTCCCGTGCTTCCTGCAGCACTTTCACCTTTGAAGTGTAGCCAAAGCCCTAGGACTGTGGGTACATTTCAAAGGCAGAGGCGCCCTATTGACTAATTGAATAGTCAATGCAAATTCCATCGACTATTCAATTAGTCAATTAATCAAAATTTAACATCCCCACTGGAGAGCTGTGTCTTGAGAAGGCATTATAAAGGAAATTCCAGAAGTGAGGCAAAGAAATGAGGCACTGATCATTTAGGAATCATTAAAAAAGGGATAGAGAATAAGACTGAGAATATCTTATTGCCCTTATATAAGTCCATGGTATGCCCACATCTTGAATACTGCATACAGATGTGGTCTCCTCATCTCAGAAAAGATATACTGGCATTAGAAAAGGTTTAGAGAAGGGCAACTAAAATGATTAGGGGTTTGGAACGGGTCCCATAAGAGGAGAGATTAAAGAGACTAGGACTTTTCAGCTTGGAAAAGAGGAGAGTAGGGGGGATATGATAGAGCTATATAAACTCATGAGTGGTGTGGAGAAAGTGAATAAGGAAAGTTATTTACTTGTTCCCATAATATAAGAACTAGAGGTCACCAAATGAAATTAATGGGCAGCAGGTTTAAAAGGAAGTTCTTGTTCACACAGCACACCGTCAACCTGTGGAACTCCTTGCCTGAGGAGGTTGTGAAGCCTAGGACTATAACAGGGTTTAAAAGAGAACTAGATAAATTCACGGAGGTTAAGTCCATTAATGGCTATTAGCCAGGATGGGTGAGGAATGGTGTCCCTAGCCTCAGAGGGTGGAGATGGATGGCAGGAGAGAGATCTCTTGATCATTACCTGTTTGGTTCACTGCCTCTGGGCCACTGTTGGCAGACAGGATACTGGGCTGGATGGACCTTTGTTCTGACCCAGTATGGCCGTTCTTATGTCCATTGAGTAGAAGTCACAGTAATAGCATAGCAGGTATTGCACCTGTTTTAACTAGTTCCCTTGTTGCTTTGCTTCATTAGGCAGCTATGCTTTGTTCTATGTCTGCTGAGAACAGCATCTTGGATAATACCTTCCCCTGACCCTCGGCCCCCACAGCAGAGAAGCCTGTTCTGGCACTCTAGCCCTGTAGGCCTTCCCCACAAGGTTAGAGCACCAACTTTCTACTGCAGCGGGGGGAGGGAGGTGGTTAGAAGCCTCACAAACTGGATCTGGTTTGCAGGGGAAGGAAACAGCTCTGCACACTGCCACTTCCCCTCCACCCCCCAGAGAAACAGCAATGCAGAACACGACTTGTCTGGAGGCTTTCCCTGCTGCTCCCTTTGGCTGGAATCATGGCCATGAGGGGCGGTACCTGGGAGTCCATGAGGCGCAGAACCAGGTAAGCACTCTCCATGTCCCTCATGCCCAGACCCCACACACCCAGACCTCTCACACACACCCCTTCCCGCCGAAACTGCACAACCCCATGCCGCTCCTGTGCTGGTCAGACTCTCCACCCCACACCACTCCTGCCACCTCCCTCCCAGACCCTTCAAACTCATCTTGCTCCTGCACCTTACCTCTCACCCAGACTTCCGCCCCAACCCCCACCCTCAGTCTGCTCTTGCACCCTAACTCCCAACCAGACCCCACACTTCCAGCCTTTCTCGCACCCATTTTGTCATCATGGGTGGTTGGCTGGTGGTCACAGAAAGATCTGCATGAGCAAGGTGGGCCACAGGCCAAAAAGTTTGAGAACCGCTATTCTAAGTACACTGACGGTTGAGGGAAGGTGAACAACAAATAAGTATTCTTTTAAAAAGTCACATTTTAAATTTTGCTACTATTAGACTTGCTTTTAAAAATGGCTTTATGGGCCAACCTCTTAGGCTAATAGTTAATTGCCTATATTGCAATGTATATAATCTGATTTGAAGTCTGTCTCTTGCTACCTATGCTAGTATGTACTATGTAGGCAGTGTACTAAGGCCATGTGTACACTACAGCAACCTTAGTGGGACAGCTATGGCACTGTAGGTATTATATAGATGCTTCCTATGTTGATAGAAGTGGATTTTTTTCTGATGATATTAGGGATGTAAAAATCATTTTAAATTGTAACTGTGAAACCGCTAAAAATCCTAGCAGTTAAATGACTGCAAAGTCTCCCCGAGAGGAGGGCCAGCAACCTGCAGGTGAGCGGGAAGCTGCTCCACCAGCACCAGTGAGCCTCACCCATTAAGTGTGTGGTTAACCATTTACACCTATAATTGATATACATAGTGCAACTCTCTGAGAGGCAATAGCTAGATCAGTGGAAGAAATCTTCCGTTTACCTACTTACATGTGCAGTGAGGGGTTAGGTCAATCTAACTATATCACACAGGACACACAATTTTTCATAGCCTTGAGCAATGTAGCTAAGTCAATCTAATTTAGATGTAATCAGGTTTTACACTCTGTAGTGGAAAAGGAGTACTCTTTATCACCCAAAAGTGGCATTTTTAGCCCTGTTGATGAACTTTTAAAAATTTTGTTCAGCACTTATTAGTCATAAGGCTGTTGCTTGTACTGAAGGGCCTCAAGTGTTGAGATATAGAGGAAGACCAAAAAGGAGCTTGGAGCTCCCACAAAGAGAGATTGTTTCATTCCTAATTAAAATGTTTTTGATTTCCAGGGACAAAACTGCTTTGTTGTCCTGAAATCCCATTTTATTCCCAGGTTACTTTATTATGTCAAAAGGAGCTTAGTTTTGGAGCTATCTCCTGCAGCACAAAGGAATTTCACATCATATCACTTTAGTGGGTAACACTTTTGCTTAGGAAAGGTCTAACACATTAGTAAAATGGAAATGAATATGTTACTATGAAATATTCCCTGGTCCTGTAATCCTTTTTGCTAAGTAGTCCCATTAAGGTCAATAGGGCTAGACTACTTACAAAAGTAAGGCTTGCAGATACCTGCATTTAAGATGTTTGATGTAACATCTGGGTAGACAAGTGATATTGTATATTATCAGGCTGGCCGTCATCTGAAACACATCACATTTGTCTGAACTTGGCATGTCAGAGTTATCAAATCTTACTATGCAGCGAACCTCCGCTAGATAAGCAGTCCCTAATTCTGAGAACAGAAATATAAACCAAACTGGCCTACATTTTTAAAAAAAAAATCTGTTTGAGACACTTTAGAATGCCACTTTTTACAAATGAAAAATAATAAAATCTGAATGTATGTAAAATACATATTTTCCCATCTAAATTAAGTTAATTATATGACAAATTAGATTTTATTCCAAAAAGCAAATGGACACAAAAGATACTGCAACCCATGGAACATCTTCTTAAGTACCAAAATTTAAATTATTTGTACAACTTGACTTCTGGGTACCACTAAATAAGGTATTTCTGCACATGGACATATGGAATAAACATGCAAAACATCCTGTCTCCAACAGAAATTACATTCAAACAGATCTTAAACCCTCCTATAGCACTATTTGACACTTTATTGACAGTTCTCCAGAATGAAACAGGTAAACTAAAGAGTAATTTGGTGATTGGGAAATGGTCTCCCTAATATCCAAAAGCAGTAGCAAAAATTGTTATTTTCCTAAAATGGGGGGGGCGGAACAGAAAAAATCACTATACCTTGTTGGAAGCCTGTGGTCTAATAACAGGAAGTTCTCTCCATATTCTTGAGACTGTTTGGTATGAATGGGTTTCTGATTGTGGAATGATGAGAGAGAGAAAGATTATAACTCGCTAGCCCTTTCCTACAGTCTAACACATCTTGATGGAATGTAACAACAAATCTCCCAAATAACTGAAGTCGTTGGCTCAAATCACTTTACACTGTCTAGGTTTGGATGTAAAAACTAAATGTGATGTCAGACAGAAAGCTGACCACATCAAAAATCAGGCAGTCATACAGTTCAATAGATGGTTCAGTTCTTTATATGGCATCAGTTTACAAGTGTATTTCTTTTCTGAACAAATCTAAAAAGGAAAGATAATAAATACTCATGCAGTATATTAAACAATATGACCTTCTGAACCTTTCCAGTGTAATACTTCTGAATTTCATGTTCTACAGAGAACTCTCACAATCAACTTAAATATCAAATGTCTACTTACCTAGCATTGTTTAAAGTACAATGACAATAATTCATATTTACACGAATGTGAGATCTGAATCAGACACTTAGTTTTTGAAGTTAATAGACGTAGACCACCGCAAGATCACAATTGGGACATATTTCAGGTGCATGTGCTGTTAAAGATAAAATTAAAAATTTACTCTTGGATAGCTGTACCATTATTGCATAGATGTTTCTTCATATCAAAATGCAGTGACTAAAGTATCTGATAAATCTACTTCTATATTTTATAGCTCTTTCCAAGGCAACAAATGAAGTGACTGCAATTAAAAAGCAATCTGAAGGCCTTAAAAAAGAATATGATCGCCTTATTAAAGAACATGAACGACTGCAGGTAGGTGGTTGTGGTTCACTGAATGAGCAGAATGTTCTGAAATTGTACTAACAAAATTACACATGTTGAATGTTTCTTTTTCATGAGCATGAGACTTTATCAAGCCCTTTGGTATATGTTACAATGGACATTACTCCCCTGCAGGTGATAAAAATGCCTAGTAGAATTCTGCTTTCTTGCAGGATTCCTAAGGCAAAGTTGAGTAGTATTTTTTTTGAGGTAAGAAAAGGAAAAGTGGCATCAGATTTCTAGGTTGATGTGCTATTTCTTGGGGGAGTGGGAGAGATCAGGATTCCTGTGAAAGTCCTTCACTCAGGGACTGAACCTGACAGCTTCAAGAAGGTAATGGAAATTACAATGAGAGGGAAGATTTGGGGTTGTTTTTTGTATTATGGTTTTATACATTCCTCTATGATGTTTGCAATCCAAATGCTATAGCATTGTTACTGCTGAAGAACGAGGAAGCAACAGAGATTTTGAACAGGTCAGTCTAAACACTAAGTTGTTAACAAGTAGCCCAACTGGCAGAAGCTGAATAATACTTTTACAAATGTTTCCTTGGATTTTTTTTATTGGGCTTAAGGGTTCAGCGGCATTGAAATATTATACAAATATAGCTAGAGCTGGTAGCACTGCCTGTTAAGGTTGCCGGGCCCTTCCCATGTAAGATTCTGTTTTCAGTTGATTAAAAATGGTCAAACTGCAATTGTATGAAATGACATTTTCCATTCCAGGTATCTGCCTCTGGCTAATTTTTTTTTTTTTCCCCCCAGCCAAAATGGCTCAGCTGTTTCCAAGAACAAAGTAGTGGAAAAAATCATTGTTTTACATTAACAAAATTATGATGAGCTTTTCTTTGAGAAGTTCTAGGGCGCTATGCTTTGGAGCAGGAACTGGAAATTTGGCAGCCTTTATATCAGGAATATACCTGTCCTGTGGGGGAAAATTAGTGCAAATGTGACTAAATTATAAACCTTTTAAAAATATTCACGTGACAGCTAAAACATCTGAAGAGTCCATCTTCACTGAGGAGTCTCCACCCACTCACAGCACCTCTACAGACTAAACTATGCATATGCCACCCCCATTGAGTGACTGAACGTATTCCAACTCAGAGCTACAGAGCTGAAGCAGGATTTTCTGTAGCTGCAGCTCCCTGCTTCCTCGGGTTGGAACTAGAACTGAATACAGGGAGCCTGCTTCTCCTGTGCCATCAATGGTGCACAAACACTCAGAAATACACAGTGTTGCTGTAGAGAGCATTGAAGAGGAAGCCACCTGACTCAAATACAGAGAGCAGAAGCACAGCAAAAAGTGGGAGGGAAATAAGTAGAGTGATTCAAGGTATCTGTTAAGACTGAGGGTGGAGAGAAAAAATTGAGAGCTGAGGAGACTGGTTGGGCAAGAAGACTGTAAAGGAGGAGATGAGACTAGGATTTGGGTGGGGACACAGTGTGCAGGGAAGGCTGAATAACGAGACTGGGATGAGAATCCTGAGAATTGGACTGGGACAAGGAGCCTGAGGGGCAAAGAGACAGGATTGTGATACGTTGAAGAGGATGAGGCTGAAGTGGATGAGAATCTGGGTATGAGTCAACAGTGTTCCCTTGTAGCCAAGAAGATGAATGAAATATTAGGTTGCATTAGGTGGACCATTGCCAGCAGATCTAGAGAAGTGATTATTCTGCTTTATTCAGCACTGGTGAGGCCACATCTGGAGTATTGCGTCCAGTTCTTGGCCCCCCACTACAGAAAGGATGTGGACACATTGGGAGGGTCCAGCAGAGGGCAACCAAAATGATTAGGGGGCTGGAACACATGACCTTATGAGGAGAGGCTTGAGGGATTTGGAATTATTTAGTCTGCAGAAAAGAAGAATGAGGGGAGATTTGATAGCAACCTTCAACTTCCTGAAGGGAGGTTCCAAAGAGGATGGAGAGAGGCTGTTCTCAGTAGTGACGGATGGCAGAACAAGGAGCAATGGTCTCAAATTACAGTGGGAGAGGTCTAGGTTGGATATTAGGAAGAACTATTTAACTAGGAGGGTGGCGAAGCACTGCAACGGGTTACCTAGGGAGGTGGTGGAATCTCCATCCCTAGAGGTTTTTAAGTCTCAGCTTCACAAATTGCTGGGGTGATTTAGTTGGGATTGGTCCTGCTTTGGGCAGGGGACTGGACTCAGTGAGCTCCTGAGGTCTCTTCCAGCCCTATGATTCTATGAAGAAGTCAAGTTTGGAGGGGGGGAAAGAGAGATTAGGTAAAAGTTCTTAATGCTGCCTGGGGTATAGTCTCTTCCAAAGCCAAAAATAGAAATTCCTCTGCCATCATTCCTCTGCCATCAGCAAATATCTGTGAAACCCTCTGGCAAAGTGTGTCTCATTCCCCCCCCATGCCCAAGCTGATCCACATTGAGAATGACAGCCTACTACTTCTGTCAATTACTCTATTAGCTCAAGTGACAGAGGTGTGGGTTGGATCTAAGGTTCCAACCCTGCTGATGACACCCACGTGGAGGATAAAAACAAAATATCAAATAAGTCCATGTTGACTGACTGACTCTGTCCTGAACACTAGCTGAGTCAGGGGTCCTTTGGAACAAATAGTATGTGATCACTTAAGTAAACATCTTAACATGTGCTCATGTATACAAGGGAGCCAAACTAAGGTTGCACAGGCAAACTTTATTATTTTAATTGCCTGACTTTGCAGCCTCTCCCCTTACTTACCCTTCAATCAAACATGATTTCTTGAACACATTTGCCACTTTACTTGTTCCCAGCTCATGATAAGTAAAACCTTATTTTTTCTACATTAACATATACTCAGTGAGAGAAAAATCTGGTCTTATACAGTTTCACAAACATTGCTAACACACTTGAATCCTTGCCAACCTCAGTCTTCACCTAAAAATTAAAACTCTTAAGTTCTGAAAAGCTGAGAATTTTGCTACTATCTTAAAGTGCAGTTTCAGTTAGGGTCTTCATAGACCCTAAACTCGAAATAAGATATGCAATTTGCACTACACAATTTGCGTATCTTATTTTGATTCTATTTCAAAATAGCTTGTTTTGAAATTTGGTGCATTTACACAGCACCAGATTTTGAAATAATGCACTATTTTGAGACATCCCTTAACCCTTGTGGAATGAGGATTACAGGGATGCCGAAATAGCACACCCGTTATTTTGAAAAATATTTATACCTCCACTATCCCGAAATAGCCACGCTGTGTAGACGTAACCTTGGAGAAGAAATTCTGTAAAATGTCACTACCCACGTTAGCACCATGTAGGTCCATCATATATGTATACTGGTGAAAACATTTTGTTTCTGTTAATTGTATTAGTTCTGTAGCATTTGTGTGTGTTAAGCAACTTATATGTGCCACTGGAACTAGGCTTCAATAGTGCTGTGATGGAGAGAGCAGAATTCTATTGACTCCTACATCAACAAAATTACTTGCCAAGTTCTAAGTGTGGAATCTTCATTATGGGTTGTAATGTAGCTTCCAGAAAGAACACAGATGGCTTTCAAGTCTCAAGGGGGAGATTTGTTTTGGGATTTCTTTTACCTTTGTTAAATATTGTTGTAACCTTTTGAATTGCAAAATGAAGAGAATATGGAATTCCATGTGTAGTTTAGGTGTTTTTTGTCACTTTTGACAATTACGGCGCACAAACTGAAATCCCGAAGGAGCTCAACATGAGTGTTGAGGGACATAGACCTCCCCACCTCAACCTGGAATCCAGGTCCCAAGCACCTATATAGCTGTATCCCTACTGTAATTTATTAACTATAGCCAGGGTGGCTAAATTGCAGCGTATAAGTCACATGCAGCTCTCTGACAGTTTAAATTAGAGATGCAAGATCCCATTTAATTGGTTATCCAGTTAACTGATTTAAAGGGAAGTGGTTGGGGGAGGGTGCTCCAGCCTGGCTGGGCAGGAGTGGCCCCCCTTCCCGCCACAGCCAGACTGAAGCAACCCCCCCTTCCCAGCTGCAGGCAGGGGCTTCTCCAGACAGGACTGCTCCGGATGGACTAGAGTACCCTGTCCACAGCAGCCCCCTCAGGGCTGAAGTTGCCCCTGCCCACAGTCAGTAGGGAGCAGCTCCAGTCCCCACCATTATGGGTGATGCTTACCAGTTAACCTTTCACATCCCTTGTTTAAATGCAATTCACAAAGTACTCCCTCCGCCCCTCCCCCCAATCTTCCACCCTCCAGACTGCAGGTATCTTCTGCTCAGCAGAGAGGATTTCTTGGGGCTTCAGCCCTGCATGATGTACCTGCCAGAGTTTAGGGGTTTCAGTAGGAGCAGGGCTGAATCCCCCAAGCCCCAGCAGGCATGCCCCATTCATAACTCTTGACCTTATGAATATTGTTGTTTGGACACCCTGAGCTATAGTAATAGCTACAGCCTACTCACCTTTGAGGGGTGTGTGGTTGTAGCTAGTAGGTCTGCACTGTGTGCTGACTTACTGGCTATATCTCCCAGCTAGCTGAGTCACCTGCAACCCCTTCCATGTTCCTGTGGAAAGAGCTCCATAGATCTTAGCTCTGAGATAGGGATGTAAGCGTGTAGTTGACTAGTCAACTAACCAATAAGCCTAGACTTATTGGTTAGTTGAGTCGACTACTCAACTACTCGCATCCTCCCCCCCTTGTTGCTGCTGTATCAGAGGCAGCAAGGGTGGGAAGCAGGAACTGGTGCTGGGGAGAGCTTGCTTAAAAGCTGGTTCCCCCCAGCACCATGTCTGCTGTGCCGCCTTCCCCCTCCCCCAGCAGTAGCGTGAGGTGGGGTGGCAGGAGAAGCTGCTGTGAAGCAGCCTCTGCTTGCAGTGGGCCCAGGCTTGCCACGGACAGAGGGTGCTCCAGCCGGGCAGGCAGCCCAGCTCAGTCCCGGCTCACACCAGGTCCAAGACCAAACAGTGCTGTGGTTCTGCAATTTAAAAGGCAGTAGGAGCCAGGCAACCTGCCCCCCAGCTCCCACTGCCATTTTCAGAGGTGAAGCGGGGTTTAGCCCGAGACCAGTGTGAGCCAGGCCTGAGCCGGCCTGCCTTCCCCTATTGACTGAGTAGTCGATATAAATTCTATCAACTACTCAATTAGTAAATTAACCTCATTTTAACATCCCTACTCTGAGATGTGAAGTCCAACTATGCCACTCCTCTTCCTGTTTCTTTTTTGTGCAGTGGAACCATAGTGTTTCTAGTGCATTCTGGAACTTCTGGGGCTGCAAAGAGAGCCCAGTGTCTCTTACCCTTTCAGAATTTAACTTTAGGATATTCATCCTGAGACATCAATTTCCAGTCTTGCCAAATGCAAAGATTAATTTGCTTCTTTGTGACATATCTGTCTTTTTGTTTGCAGAACCTCCTAGATGAAGAGGAGGACTGGAAAGATCAGTAGAAGCAATTCAGAAAAGACTACTTAACTATAACTCCAGCAGTGTGAAGTCTCTTGTTCTTCTCTTTAGCGTGCGGAAGTAGATGACACAAGTTTTGATTTTCTTAAGAAAATCAAATGCACTGCAGTTCATTGCTCAAATTCTACTTATAGCTCTTGATTGCCAAATATATTCTGTGTTGCAATGAGAATATTAAGTGATATATGGGATTTGCCTTGAAGTTTATATTTCAGTTCTTATGAGGAAAAATGTAAGCATTTAAATGAAAAAAATTCCATCTGGTCTAACAACTCAGACACTGTGTATCCTTTTGCCCTCAAACATGTTAAAAGATCATGCACAATAACACCAATTGCTTGTAACATTTGAGTGGTTTTATGAATCACACCAAACTATGACACTGTGGTGACTTTAACCCAGGAGTTGGCAATAACCGGCATGAGGGCTGGACAGAGTTAAACAGGGTTAGCCACTGGTAGGCCACCAGATGCTTTGTTTACCCAAGCATCTGCAGATATGACAACTTCATTGGCCGCAGTTTGCAATTTCTGGCCAGTGGGAGCTGCAGGAAGCAGCACAGGCGGGGCCTCCACTTCTTGCAGCTCCTATTGGCCAGGAATGTCAAACTATGGTCACTGAGGGCTGCGAGTGGCCGTACCTGTGGATGCTCAGGTAAACAAAGCATTTGGCAGCCCACCAGAGCTAACCCTGGAGAATTATGTTCATCCCACAGGACAGTTATTGCCCAGCTCCTGCTTTAACACTTTTGCCAGTGACTACCAGACATTCTATGAAACTTAATTACTTGCAGTTTAAATAAGTCTAAATGTTTTTACATTTTTCATTCTACTTGTGTAGAAGGATTTGATTGACAATCCAGTAAAAATATAAAATTTAGATTTCTAAATCCACCTCACATTAGTTTTGGGTTTTTTTCTCATGTGCTACACAGATGAGTGTGTTTCACAATTATCTATTTTACATGCCTCTGGGTTATTCTTTTGGACAACTTCAGAGTTTTTAGTAAAAAAATAGTATTGGTGGGTTTTTTTTATTATTCCCTGATTCATTTGTACAAGGATTTAAATCTGTTGTGTGTGTGCCACCGAGCTTTCTTGCTTTGCAAAGTGTAAACTTCTTTGAAGAATGTTCATGTGTAATATCCTTTTACTTTTAAGGAGTAATTATACAATACCTCAAAAAAATGTAAATTGTTTTCACATCATCAGTTTTTGCACCTGACAGCTAAATTGTGAGTAATTTTGCTCTAGTGGTTTGAATTTTGTACTTGAAGATGGAATATGATTGTTATATTAAAGGGATTGATTAATCTTATGAGTTTCAGTGTGTTTGTGAAAACTGACTCTCTTATCTGATAAATTGTCTCCATTAAACCTTAAAATCAGAAGACATGAAGAGCAAAACATTTTCATAACATTGCTATTTCATTTGCCATGTCAGGGAACTATGTATGATGCTGATAATATTGTTTTAAAATTAATACAGATCTGAGGCTTCCAAAATTAATATTAATGCAAAATTGAGAACAGACAATCTGAACATAGCATGCCCTATAAGGAAGCATGTTCTCAGCAAAGTTATTCTGCCTAACAGGGAGGTTGGTAGCATATGCTTGTGGAGAGCAGGAGGGATTTTTGTTTTTGTTTTCTATATAGGAATGTAGAACATTTTTTGCAGTTTCAGTAGAAAATCAATAGCTGGTAATCTATCTGCTTGGTATGCATCAATTGAATGTTTTCTAATAAAGGCCCCAATTTGCATGCTGATTTGGAGGGAATTAGGGCTCTGTGCAGCTCCGAGGGTCAATCCATGCACTTCACCTTTTGGAATCTAAAACTTTTATGGTCCAGGGACCGAACTAAATGCTTTTATGTTATCAGCATGCCTATTCAGTAAATGTGGCCTGGACACAACCTCAATATTAACATACAAAAACCTGCATTTCAAAGAACCTTAAAACTACAAAATCAAGTACCTAACAATTTGAAAATACCAGAATTTACCAGTGCCCATGTAAACTACCCAGTTTTCCCCTACTCTCATTTTCAGAAACAACTGAAACAGCTGGAATTAAAAATCAGCCTACGCAGACACCCATCTTAAAAATCTTTTAAAAGTTTGGCAAAAACATAGGAACTGAAAATAGGTGCTATTGAAAGCATTAAGAGAACTTTTAACTCCTGACATGGGCAGTGGGTTTGAGAGATGTCTCAGTCCTCAACCCCATCCCTTGTCCTATCCCTATTCTGACTGTTCCTGAAGGCTCCCACAAGAAATTGTTGCAGCTTGCAGACTAGTGACTCTTTCCCCCCCCCCCCCCAACTTAAAAGTGAAAGGCCTTTCAGCTTGCTAGATCTATTAGGATAACATAGAACCTGTGAAGAGCCATTAAGTGGTAATGAAACCATTTAACAGGCATGTACCTATCCTGAATTGACTTACAAAAACAGTTGTGCATTACTATGTCTACAGGACCTTAGTTTAAAATTTGCTTTAAATATTTTATTAGTTTGTTGCTGAATCACATCTCTAAAAAATCCATGCATAGCTATTTAGATGCACAATCTGAGTATTCAGCTTTAGCCTTAAATGCTTGGATATTCAGACAGGTTTTTAAAAAGACCAACCTTATCTAAAATAAATTTTAACTACTATAGTACAAAAACTTTTTCACACCACCCCCTTGAAGAGAGCCCTTAAATAAAGGGATAACATTCCTTTTTCTCCAGATAGTTTGATAGATGAGTTTTCCCTTTTACTTCTTACTATTAGATTAACTAGTTTTAAGAGAACCCTCCACCAAAATCAATATTTTAGTAAGATACAAAGTCCTTTGATATGCCTAAAATCTTTGGAAATATATTTTAAGATAAACATATAGTGAAATTCCATAAACATGTCTTGTTATGAAAATTACTAAATTAGTGTTCCCTTTTTCTAAAAGCAATGAGCTTTTTTTATGAACACACTGAACTGCTCTGACTGATTAGTTTAAAATAATGTCTTTGTTTCATTGACTGACATTTTTTATTCCCAAATTTAGGTCTTTTAATTAAATACCTTCTGCATGATCAATAATCACAATCTGGCATGCAGTGGAAAACATGCTCCATTTTCTTTAGCAAGACATTTTGGAAGTATGTGTTCTCTTCCCCAAATGTCATTTGCTACATTTGAGTTCAGGTATTTGGCTGGAATGGATGAGCAGAGAGATGAGGGAGACAGTGGCAAAGGGATAGGAGAATGAGGATGGGTGGATGCCTGGGCAGAGCAGGGATTTAATATAAATGAGGCCAGAGGCTGGGGAGTTTGCTTTCCCAAGCAGCAATTTCACCTACCACCCATGACTACTCATGTTTTTATCTAGTCCACATGAAATAGTAACATTGTGAAGGATCCCAAAGTTCTTGCATGCTATAGAAAGGAATAAAGCACTCTTGCTTTAAAAAGCAACAGTAGGTTAGATTAACAATGCACAGCAATTCTGCATTACATTTGGGTTAGAATTCTTAGAATACCATGTAGGTAATGAAGATGAGGGGGAGAATTGGACCATCGTATATCCAGTTTTAAATAGACACATCCTGGGTGTACATTATATTAATTGCTAGGCTCAGGGACAAGTTTAACATTGGCCGACATAGGAGTAGTTGTAGAAGCTGGTCAGGACAGTTGCCATGCTTATCTGTAGGGAACACATTTCAATAAATGCAGACTTTAAGCAACCCCTAAGTTTCAGACTCACTGTACATTGCCTTTTGTTTCTGTTTTAAAGTACAATTCATGGAACATCTCTATCAAAACGGATGTCAGTCAGATCTGTTAGATTCCACCCTTCTTGTTACCCATTCTGACAGCTGGGTTAAGAAAAGACAATAGGTAGGTAAATTCATGGAGAATAAATCCCTCAATGGCTATTAGCCAAGATGGTTAAGGATGAACCATAGGTGCCTGTCAGCCGATGGTCAGGACAGTGAATGGTGTGTGCGTATTATACACCCGAGACTTGAACTGCTGAGACACAAGGCCCCGTCGCAGTGGGCAGTCTAGGTGAGACTGACGGGTGCCCCGAGGAATTTAACGTCCGTGTCTTTATCGCTAGGATCGGGATCCTTTCGCGGCGGGCAGCCAACAGGCCGACAGATGCCCCAGAGTTTACAGGGAGAGCTTATTACACCTCAGATTTTGACTGCTAGGATACATGATCCCTTCGCAGCGGGCAGCCTGGGGAGGCTGAGAGATGCCCCAACGGATCTATCCCCTGGAAGCAACACGATCCAACGCTCAAGCTCTCCCTATATCTGTCCCTTATGACCAGCTGGAGTTCTTTTTAAAATTGTGCTTGGTTCTGTTACAGCAACTGAAGGAGTCAGGTCACAGCTTAAACAGTTACTATTTTATTGTTACAGGGTAAACTTAGCTGTTAAATGCTACTACTGTGTTACAGATATCACAGCCACTACAAAGGACAGGACAGAAATTACACTAATAAGTCACTTACAGGTACCATGAAACCCTTTTGGTTCTCTGAGCTCTTATTAAATGCATGCAAAATAGACACCTAGCAGGTATATGTTCTCACCCCTGCGTTCCAGACTTGGCGTGGCCAGCATCTTTCTCTCAATCCCTCGGGAAGAAGTAGGGCGAGGTTGGGCGTCCCACAGACCTCGGGAAACAACCAATACCTGCCAGCAGGTGTAGATGATTGGAGCTCAAATGGGATGGGCTACTAAACCCCTCTTTATACCCCTTGGGTCACGTAGGCTTCTTCCTGGTCTCAAGTGGCCAATTAGGAAAAATGGCTTTGAATGCCAAGTTTCCCACGAAGGGTGCAAAGCATAATTCACACCTGGGAAAATGCAGACAATGGGCACCTCTGGTATGTGATGGGCGAAGATTCCTCTCCTGGGACAGTGCAGGCGTGTCAATTACTGGTGCTAGCCATCAGGGCGACGGGAGGCCCCCAGGTCGTCAGCTAGCCCATTTACTGTCTGGTTTCTGTTTATGGTAGAGTCAGGGACAGGCAGCACACCTGCGTTCCCAGGGCATCAAAGGCTGACTGCCTTTCTCTTGCTCTCTGGGGGGGAGGAAACAAGATGGGGTTCATGTCTGGCTACAGTGCCCTTAAACAACTGCCAGAGGCTGGGCCTTGGCAAAGGATGGATTACTTGAAATTGCCTGGACCTGGTGTTATCTGCTGTTAAAGACTCATGCTAAAAGCTAACCAAACCATTGGTCTGACTCAGTGTATATGTTCTTTGCTCACAAATATTTGGTTTCATATTACTTCCGATGCTTAACCTTTGAACTCAACAGTGCCACAGTGCCATTCTTCCCATATTGTCTGTCTACATAAAATTAAAACTAATTTCCATGATTTCAGAATAGAGCTACACTTATTTGCAAAGAGGGTTAAAAGCACATTACAAATATTACTCATTTACTACTATGACAAACCCAACAGCAAACTTAGCCAGTGTTCACTAAATTTTATTTTTTTAAAAACATTTTACAATGTAGTGCATGCAATTGCTTCACATTGGGGGTTTTGTGTGCTTTGGGAGAGAGTACTCTGGTATCTGTGTTATTTCAAAATACCTGTAGCCTGCAGGAATGTGGTCAATAGAAATATTAGTGATAATACTCGGAATTAAAGTCCCAGTTTAGCAATATAGACAAAGAATGGCAGAACCCAAACTGACAAATACTTGGTTTTTACAAGGTTTTGATCACTTGAGAGAAGTTCAGATCCTCCTAACCAGATTATCTCTGTTCAATACCTTATAGTTAAAACAGTCCTTGACAATATGGATTAAGGTAGAATTGTTTCCTGATCTCAGATTTAGCAATCCGTTTAATCATGTGCATGTCAACAGAAATCAGTTTGGGAAAATTTTGGCCTGATGTAATAACACTTAGCATTCTCTGTTATACCTTCAGGCTATGTCTACACTCGCAGCTTCTTGTGTGAGAAATATGCAAATGAGGCTAAGCATGGCATATTGCTGAGCCTCATTTGCATACCTATTGAGCTGCCATTTTTGCAGAAGAGGCTCTTGCACCAGAAGGAGCTGTCTACACTGCCCCTTCTTGCGCAACAAAAACCCTCTTGCTCAATGCCGCTACGCTGATAATTTTCAGGAATAATGGCATTGCGCAAGAGGGTTTTTGTTGCACAAGAAGGGGCAGTGTAGACAGCTCCTTCTGGCGCAAGAGCCTCTTCTGCAAAAATGGCGGCTCATTAGGTATGCAAATGAGGCTCAGCAATATGCCATGCTTAGCCTCATTTGCATATTTCTTGCGCAAGAAGCCGCGAGTGTAGACATAGCACTAACATTACTGAGGGCTGCATGGGTGTATAATGGGAATCATTATGGGTGTTGGTGTTTGTCACTTGAAACCTACAGCTGGAGGTCCTGCCCAATGGCAGGCGATAGGAACTTATCACCCTTCCTTGCACTCGTGGGTGCAAGTCACCGTAACGGGACAGAAAAGACCCGGTCCTGCTGCACCCTGCCCACCGCCTTGGTTAACAGAGCTGAATGGACCCAAAGGGGGAACACTGCACTTCCCCGGCATGCCTGGGAGTTCCAGGAGCAAGTAAACATGCCCATAGCCACAAGCTTGACCTCGACTCCACTCATGGTCCCGGTGTGTTAGCAGCACCAGGTGCCTTAGGGTTACTAGAGTCTCCAAGCCCTGAACACTAGACTTGGCAAGAGCTCCACAGCTGGAGAAATGGAAACCAGGAGATAAACTGAGCAGCAGAGAGAGCTAACTCCAGGATTTCCCTGCCATGCAGGGATCTCTCAGCCTTAGGCTTTCAGTTCCGCCAACCAGCATGTGGATAGGACATGATGCTGTGTCTTTCCCATACCGTTAGGGGTGATGTGCACCGGGCAGGTGGTAAGTCTCTATCATCTGCCCTTGTGCACAGCTTCAACATGGAGCCACAAAAGCAGGAGTGGCTTTTTTCTTTTTCCCACCCAAGCAGGCAGCAGCTGGGAAATGTGGGTCTCTGTGTTCAAAATGCAGTGAAGGTATAACGCAAAGTGCCCAGTATTCTTAGAGCAGGGCCTAGCTTTCCTCCCGGGGCAGTGCCACTCTGCTGCTCCCAGCGCAGAGCTGCACCTGATGGACAGGACTAAACTCTTGACTAGTTAGAAATGCGTATGAATGAAACCTCTTCCTGTCCACACAAATCACTTGTATTGCTTTTGTGCCATTGTCCATAGCATAGCCTCTAAGGTATGTCTAGACAGCCATGCTATTTCAGGATATATCCGGTATTCTGAAATAGCATTTTCCGCATCTTAACAGCACGCCTGTTATTTTGAAATGCTATCAAAATAACGGGCATCTTATTCCAATGTCCTGGTTAACCTCATTGCGTGAGGAATAGAGAAGACGCTGGAATAGCGCTCTATTTCGAAATTTGGCACTATCTTGAAATAAACTATGCAATTTGCATAGCTCATTTTAAGCTATGCAGGACAGTGTAGATGTAAGCAAATAGCATAGCTTATTTTGAGTTAACTTGGCGGGAATGAGGTTTACAGGGACATCAGAATAGCAAGCCCATCATTTTTCGAAATACGGGCTTGCTCAAAAGATGTGGAATAGCTATTTCGGGATACTGGAAGTATCCCAAAATAGCTCCGGCAGGGTAGACATAGTCAAACTTACTATTCCCCAGCTAGAAGATTGTAACTAATCATTTTTCCAGTTGCTTTTCCAGTAAGCATCATTTAGTGTTTTACCTGGAGTCCAAATACACTTTATGGGATCACATAATCTGCATTGCCCTCATTCTAGCAGTTGTCTTAAAACATTAATGATTGTGTTTGACCATGGTAGCTTATTGAAGTGAACCTTTAAATCTGTTTTCCTTTTACTTTGGTTTTTATCATGAGCTGATTCCAAGGCTATGTCTACACTGCGGAGCTATTTTGGGTTACCTCTGGTATCCCGAAATAACTTCTGCGTCATAAAAGCAAGCCGGTTATATCAAAATACAGTAATTCCTCATTTAACACTATAGATGCATTTCTGAAAATGTTTGTGCTAAGCGAAAATGTGCTATGTGGGGTCAATTTTCCCATTAAAAATAATGGAAAAGGTGGGGGTTGTGTTTCAGATGGTGGTGGCAAAGTCAATTTTTTGTTGGTGATGGGTCGTCAACGTCAGTATTAGATATCTAGCAACACATCGCTGCAGTTTGTTAAAACTCAAAGATAAACGTGAGTGAGCAGAGGAGCACTGTGACCACGTGAATTCATCCACTCGTGTATTATCACTGTTTTCACCAACTTACGCCGTCGCGCGAAGTAGTCTGCCACTTGATTATTTTCGTGTTAGTTCGGGGATGGTCATGTTGTTCAAAAAACGTTCCCTAAAAATAAAATCGTGCTATTGCAAAAATGTGTTAAGTGGGCATGTGATAAATGACTAATTACTGTATAACGGGCTCCCTATTCTGACATCTCTGTAAATCTCATTGCATGAGGGTTAAGGGACATTTCAGAATAGTGCCTTATTTTGAAATTACATCAAAATAAGCAATTGCATAGCGTAGTTCTAGGTAAGGATGCTCTGTAGACACACCCTAAGGGTATATCTACACTGTAATGCTATTTCTGGATATCAGAGTATCCCAAAATAGCTATCCCGCGTCTTCACAGCATGCCTGTTATTTTGGGCTCTTTATTCCAATGTCCCTGTAAATCTCATTCTACGAAGAGTAAGGAACGTTTTGGAATCGAGCTTTATTTTGAAATTTTGTGCTGTGTAGACAGTAACAAATGATGAAATAAGCTATTTTGAAATAGCATCAAAATAAGATATGCAATTTGCTACCTCAAATTGTGTCTTATTTCAAGTTACCATACAGAATAGACACACCCTAAATCTGCTTAGATATGGTCTTTGATCATCCGTGGTTTCCCTATGCCCCTTTATTCAACAATGCCAAGTTGAATCGAATTGCAATTCTGTATTTCACGCTCGCTCCACTGTCCCATTCTGGAAGCTGTATCGAATCCCTCAGACCACTTCCCCTAGATTAGAAAGTACAGTACTTCTCCTAAAAGTGTCCTGTGAAAGGAAGCCTTAGTTCTTATTTCGCAGCCTGTTGTGCGGGGTGGTTGTCCGCAGCGCTGTTCGACACACACTTTAGGAAGCTGACTGCTTCTCTCACAGCATTACAATCTTTGCTGAATCGGGGCCCCAGACAGCAGAAGGGGGAGCCGCTGGCACGGTGGGCGGTACCCAGCCCCAAGGAGAAGGCATGCACAGACAGAAGCGCGATGTGAGCCTGAGAGGCACAAGCCGCGCCTTTCCCAAGTGGTGTGCGGCGGGTATCGCGGGCAGGGGAAGGCCCGCCCTTCCCAAATTGCCCCACCACCCGGCCCGCCCATGCTCCACCGAGACCCCCAGGCCTCTCCTCCCCCAGCCTGCTGTTGTGATTCCAGAGGCTGGGGCAGGCAAGCTGGGGGCCGGTGCGCTCCGAGCTGTGTATTGGCCCCTTGGGGCAGCGCTCACAAGCTCTGGGCGCTAAGACACCCCAACCCACCGCCCCACTGAGCTCGGCTCCCCGCGGGGTCATGGCCCCGCTGTGCTCGCAGCGCCAAGGAACCGCTTGTGCAGTTGCCAGGTCCCCAGAGCCCGGGCCATTGGCAGGGTCGCGGCCTCCAGCTGGGGAACAGAGCGGGCTTGAGGCTGAGCGACGCTGGGAAGCGAGTGGCCCCCCGGCGCAGGGCGCACCGGGCAGGCTTTGGGCCGCGGGGGCTGTGCCGCGTGTGTGACCAGCCGCCGCTCACGGCGCCCCTACATTGGCCACCTAGGCGGGGCGGTCCACGAAACGCCGGGGTCATGTCCAGGCAGAGGGAATTGCTCGCCGGAGGCGGCCCCTGGAATAGCGGGCAGGTGGGCAGACAGAGGACGCAGTGGCCAGACAGGCAGGCAGGCAGGTAGCTCCTTCCGCCCGGGTCTAGGCTGAGCATAAGCCTATTTCCCAGCGAATTCGTTAACTCCAATACCCCCGCCTCCCGCGGCGTGCGAGTGCCCAGGGGCTGCTGGCAGGGCAGGGCGCGGCGCTCCCCATGGGGGGCAGCTTGTCCTTGAGGCCTCTGGCTCCAGCCCCCGGACCCAGGGGTGGGAGGGTCCAGTGGAGGCCGTAGGCCCGGGGCAGGGCTTGCGAGGGGGCAGGGCAGGCGGCTCCTCGCTCAGGCTGGAGCCGAGTATCTCTGTTTCCCCATAAATAAAACGTCTGGCGGTGGCTGCCCCTATAAATGCTGCGGCCGGGCCGCCTGTCTTACCCAGAGCGGGGGCTTAGGAGCCGGAGCAGGTACTGCCCGCAGCGGCCGCACTCGGTCCCGGGACACGGGGCTCTGCGAGCCGGGGGCCAGCGGGAAGAGAGGCAGCCTCCCCGCGGCCGGTGATTTCAGGACCCGGCTAACGCTGGCCTGTGCTCTCGGGGTCAGGCGTGGAGTGACCGGGCAGTGGGCGCTAGCTGGGCTCGGCCTGGGAGCTCCGTCCTGGGGGGCGCAGGAGGATCGCTGGGCTGGCTCCCTAGCCGGGCAGTGGGCTGGGCACTGGGGGCAGGCTGAGCTCTCTTGCAGTGCACGCTCGCCGGGTGGGCACAGGCTGGGCGCAAGGCGGGCGCAAGCTGCGCTCGCTGGACACAAGCTGGGCTCCGGGCGGCGGGCTGCGCGCAGCCCGGTAGCTGGGTCCCGGGGGTGGCTGCAGACGGCGCTCATGGTGCCCCGCTCTCTCTCCCCCGCGCAGGCAGGGCTATGGCAGCAGGCGGCCGGGCGGCCGGGCCCCTGCCGGACCTGGGCCGTTACGTGGTGGCCCGGCCCATCTACAGCGAGCCGGCCTTTCAGGGGGAGAACGAGAAGAAGGCGCAGCTGCAGCCCACCCTGCGCGAGCGAGTCCAGGGAGCTTGCAGGTGAGAGGGGAGGGAGGGAGCCAGGTGCTGGGCCCCGGGACCACGATCCGGGCACGGAGCCCCGCAGAGGGGAAGGAAACGCAAGGCTCGGGTGCTCCCGGGTAGCCCTAGCGCCCTGCGCGGGCAGGGGGCAGCGATCCTGGGCCGCCCGCGGGTGAGCGGCGACGGGACTGGCTGCGTAAGCGGCTCCCGGGGAAGCTCCGCGCTCCTGGTCCATGTGAGACTCCAGCCTGGCCCCGGCGCATTTCGCGCGGTGTCCCAGTCTCCGGGCAGGGGCTGAGCTTAGTCCAGAGCGCGGAGAGTATTGGCAGGTGCTCGGCTCTGCCCCCTTCGCTGCTGCATTGATTCTTCCTGCTCCTTTCCCCGTTGCTGCGCAGCGCTCATTTGGCTTCTTGTTTGACACAGTCCCTGCGAGGAGCACCGAGGTGCTTTCGCTCTTGTTCCGCTCCGTGCAAATCTAGAGCGGCTGTCGCAGCGAGAGGCGCCCTGATGCCGCCGCGGGCTGGGTGCAGAATCTGTTCCAAATAGAATGGAGGCGAACTTGACCCACTTCTGGCCTTATTACAAGAGAAATGTTGTTCAGCCACTCTTCTTTGTTCCTGCAAGCAATCGTTGCACTTACAGTTTGATTGCACTTTATAGTCCGAGGCAGAATGATCCCTTTTTCTTTCAAAACTAGTTGTTTATACACAGACAAGCGTATCAATGAATTGGACCTAACCGAAGAAGCAACTTTCGACACTATGGCAAAAATTTGTATCGAAAACAAAATTACTGCCAAAAAGACCTATTTCTCTGCCTGTGTAATGAGAACATAGCTTAAAAACAATGTAAACATAGATCATTCTTAGTTCAGGCCCATGTAGGAACACTTTTATTCATGGTGAGTAGCATTTTATTCCTCAGATAATACATCTGATACCAATGGAATTATTCACTGAGTAAGATGCTAGCCAGTCTGAGTAAGAGTGACAGACTCTAACCCTTTGAATATAATCCAATATTTTGTTTGGAAAGGTGAGTAATTCAAAATTATTTTCAAAGTAGATTTTTTAAAAACATGAACAAAAACTAGGGCTATCAAGTGATTAGAAAAATCAATTGTGATTAATTGTGTGATTAAAAATAATTGAAATAAATCACTCAGTCAATTGCATTGTCAGACAATAACAGAATGCCATTTATTTAAATATTTTGGATATTTTCTACATTTTCAAATGTATTGACTTAAATTACATCAGACTATAAATTGTACAGTGCTCACTTTAATTTTTTTATTACAAATATTTGCACTGTAGAAAATAAAATAAACAGTATTTTTAATTCCTCCATTACACTTGCACTACTCCAAGTACTGTAGTGCAATCGCTTTATCATAAGAGTTGAACTCAGGTAGAAGTTTGTACAAATGTAGAAGCACATACATTTTTATTCATGCGTCTACAAATGTAAACGTATGTACAAAAACAACTGCATTAAAAAATAACACAGTGTAAAACTTTAGAGACTACAAATCCACTTACTACTACTTTTTGTTTAGCCAATTGCTTAAAGAAACAAGTTTGTTTATATTTATGGGAGATAATGCTGTCCTCTTCTTATTTACAGTGTCACCTGAAAGTGAGAATGGGTGTTTGCATGACACTTTTGTAGCCAGCATTGCAAGGTATTTACGTGCCTGATATGCTAAACATTCATATACCCCTTCATGCTTCAACCACCATTTCATCATGCGTTCATGCTGGTGACATATTCTGCTTGATAACAGTCCAAAGCTGTACAGACCAACATATGTTCATTTTCATCATCTGACTCAGATGACAGTGTCCCTCTAATTTTTTCCATCCATGTGCGGAATGCATGTTGTTATGTGCACCAATGCATGTGCTGTTGTGCACCATATAGATAGTTACTCCAGCCAGGGCAGGTTAGGAATTTTAGAACTTGCCACTCAAAGAGAAATAAAAATTATGAAATGCATAGACCAGTCAAAACACTTAAATAACACATTGGAAAGTATACAATTAACGGGGAAAATATGTGTGTATTGCCAGGAAGTACTAAATAGTAACAATAATACAAGTGTTGTTGGAAGGTGAATGTGAAAGAGACAGTGTGACCCAAAAATTGTGTGTGTGTGTGAGAGAGAGACAGACAGACAGACAGGCAAAAAGATGGTGTGTTGGGTGGGTAGATGACACCATGCATGTGACACAGAGATAGTATGTATGTGTGACACAGAGATGGTGTGTGGGGGGGCTGTTACTGGGTAAGTTTCTGGGAAACCCCATGAACCATCACTTTAGGACACTGAAAGCTATCCTGCTCTGTTCCTGAGCCCTGTTCTCTCTCTCCTGTCCCACTCTGCAGAGATGGGGCGCATGGGCAGGGGATAAAGGGAAAGAGTGTGTGTTAGCATGTGTATGTGAGTGAGAGAGACTATGTGAGCTGGTACTGAGGAAATCTCAGGTTAAGCAGTGCATTGCCTCTAAGAAAGAGATTCACCCTTCAGAGTAGACCTCTTGAGTAGAGCAAGATTCTCCCCGAGCCAGGATCTGTCCCCTCTCCCCTGCTCTGAAGAGATAGGATGCGGGGGCAGGGAAAAGGAGTGTGTGTGTGCTTGAGCGAGACAGAGAGAGAGAGAGAGATTGTGTGCTGGCTGCTGGAGAAATCTCAGAAACAGTGCACTGCCTCTTTAAAAAAGGCAGGCAGTCACTCACCCTTCCCCCTTCTCTCCGGAGATGGGTCACAAGAGCAGAAGGGGACACCCTACCTCTCCTCTGCTCTGCACTGCTAGCAGGAGGATATGAGCAGCTGGAGGATGGAGCAAGGTGTAGGGAGGGGCACCTGAACACCTGCTGCCAGCTGTGTGCACGCTGTTAATCGTCTGGGGGGTGTGTGTGTGTGTGAATTGCTCCTGTGCAGCCGCGCATGTGCGCAGCTTTCAGGGAACATAGGATTCCACCAGTAGAAGGTTGATATTCTTTTCTAGTGGTTTGGGTTCTGTAGCTTCTGCATTAGAATGTTGCTCTTTTAAGACTTAGGAAAAATGCCCTACAACTCCTCCTTCTAAGATTTTGGGAGGCATGTCAGGCTCTTAAACATTGGGTTAAGTGCTGTAGCTATCTTCAGAAATCTCACTTTGGTACCTTCTTTGTGTTTTGTCAAATCTGCAGTGATAGATTTCTTAAAATGAATGTGTGCTGGGTCATCATCCAATATAGCTGTTACATGAAATATTATGCAGAATGCAGGGAAAACAGATCAGGGGACATACAATTCTCCCCATAGGAATCACAAATTTAATAAACACATTTTTTAAAATTAGCATAATTAGCATTGAAATATGGTGTTCTGGAATAGTGGCTGAAGCATGAAGGGACATATGGATGTTTAGTATATCTGGCACATAGATACTTTGCAATGCTGGCTACAAACATGCCATATGAACGCCTGTTTTCACTTTCAGGTAACACTGTAAATAAAAAGCATTATGTCCCATATATGTAAACAAACTTCTTTCTCTAAGCAATTGTCTGAACAAGAAGTAATACTGAGTAGACTTATGGGCTCTCAAGTTTTACATTGTTTTGTTTTTGAGTGCACATATGTAAACAAAAAATCTACAATTGTAAGTTGCACATTTGCAATAAAGAGACTGTACTACAGTACTTGTATTAGGTGAATTTAAAAATACTATTTATTTTGTTTATCATTTTTTACAGTACAAATATTTGCAATACAAATAATAGTATACAATGAACTCTGTACACTTTATCATCTGTGTTGTAATCTAGATCAATGTCTTTAAAAATATAGAAGAATATCAAAAATATTTAATAAATCTCAATTGATATTTTATTTTTAACAGTGTGATTAAAACTTTAATTAATCGTGATTAATTTTTGAGTTAATCATGTGAGTTAGCTAAATGCTTTGGCAAGTTACCCCTTGATACAAAATCTCTGATGAGAAAGTTCACTGGTTACTGTGCTTCACAAAATACTAACTATTAGTTTTGAGAATAAAATATTTTAAATGTTACAAAGGGTGAAAATTGCTGGCCATTGCAAGTGTTTTCAGTAGTAAATACTAAGCATTATGGACCAAACTTGGAATAACTTGTAACTTGAGAGCAGAATTTGGCACTATAAGATCAGTGCATTGTAAGCAGTATTCAGATCGTTTCTACAAAATATTGCAAATATTCGTTTGGCTAATTATCACCAACTGAAAGCTCTTGGTAAGATTTTTTCCACTTTTAAATTATGATTTCACAGGGTTAGTTTGACAATTTAATTATCTGGGTTTTTTTGGCAGCTGTTCAAGAAAAAAGGCCTTTCAGATAACTAAGTCCCTTCTTCCTGTCCTGGAATGGCTACCGAAGTACAGAATAAAGGAATGGCTAGTTAGTGATATCATCTCTGGTGTTAGTACTGGACTTGTAGCTACTTTACAAGGTAAGATCTAGGCAGATTTTATCTGTTATTAAAGATAACATCTGTGTGTACTATATTGACATTCCCATAACTACATCTTACCCTTTCTAATTAGTGTGTTAGTATTAAACATGATTAGAAGATCCATGAGGATTCATGTTATTTTATATTACATATGATTTAATATTTCACAGTAAATCACTGATTTGCTTAATTTAGTCGTCTTTTCTGTTTATGGAATCTCAGATAGCAAATAGCAATTTCCTTTAAGTATCTTTTTGAGTTGTTGTTTTTTAACTCTGTGGACATTAGGTAAACATTTACAAACTGAATTGTTTGTAAATTGTTTCGATTGATCTGTAAGTCACTTACTATTCTTTCTTTGGCTGAGCACAGCAAACACGTGTCTAGACAAATGTAAACTAGTGAATACAACTTTATGTTAACATTTGTACCAGTAAAGCTTGATTGTGCAAATGTTTGTAGCAAACAAATATGAAAGGTGCATGGACCTGGCCAAATTTTAAAAGTTGGAATGGATATTCACAGTACATGGTTTGCATTATTCAGCTGCTCATGTTAAATGCATTTATTAATGATAAAGAAGAGTAGATAAAAAGAGAAGTGGCAAGGTTTACAGATTACTTGGCATTAGTTAATCATGATTAGAGAGATGTGAAGAACTCCAGAAGGAGGTAAGTTAGAGCCCCATTCTCCTCCCTCAAGCTCCTAATATCAGCCACTTTCAAACACAAGATTAGATGGACTACCGGTCTGTTCCAGTATAGTAATTATTTTGGGCTGAATTGTCACTTCATCTAGACCTGTGTGCAGATCTTCCCCATCCTGTGCAGACAGTGAAGTCAGCTGCCTCTTCAGCACTGTTGCCCCTCTTCTGCTTCTCAGTAGGTTGAGCATTTATATATTACAGCTGCACCTAATGACCTGAGACAAGACTAAGGATAGATAGAGAGGCAACAGCACGGAGGGTGAAGAGGGCAGGCTGGAATCAATATGTGTGGGGAGCCAGCTTTCAAGCCAGTTCTCCGTGCATATCGGCTCCCATGGACCTGCCTGTCCCCCCTCCTTGCTGCCTCCTACAGAGGCGGGGGTGGGGGAGGGTGCAGCAGGAGCCGGTGTTGCGGGGAGCCAGCTTAGAAGTCAGTTCTCCCCAACACTAGCTCCCCAGTGCTGCCTGCCCTCCCCCCCCAAACTGTTGCATTCTGCTTGCTGTCCCATGCTGCTACTTCTGATACCCCCCATGGACAGTCTCTGTCCGTGCTCTGTGGGATGCGGAGCAGCTTCTGTCTGTGGGGGTTATCAGAGGCAGCAGCGTGGGCGGCAGGCAGCCAGTCTGCATGGGGAGCTGGCTTTTAAACTGGCTCCCCTCACAAACCGGCTTCTACCTTCCACTCCACACTGCTGCGGCCTCCGATATTCCCAGGGACTATCAAATAGTTGTGTAGCTGCTAAGATTTCATGTAATTACTCGACTATTAAGTTATATGATATCTATCATCCCTAATGTGGACAGCAGCCAGCAGAATCTGGCAAACCTGTGCATGTACAACAGTAAACAAAATGTCTCGTGGGCCATACATAGAACCCCAGTGGGCTGCATGTGGCCCGTGGGCTGTAGATTGCCCACCACTGCTGGTGTACCCTATAATTCCCATCACCAGCTGGTTGGGTGCATAGTAACCAGGCAGTGGAACAAAAACAAAACTGAGTAAAAAATTAAGCAGATACCAGGGATCCTCAAGTGCTTTGCTCCCCAACCATGCAGATCCTATGACTCTTCATGTGTACTGGTTTTCAGCCTTCCCAGGAGTCTATTATTTATCCTGTAACACTTTGTGATAATTGAGAGAGGACTAATGGACTCTGTAATGGGAGGAAGTGCTGCCTGCCACAGCATTAACTTTCTGTACATATAGTTCTAGGGGTGGGATAAAACACTTCTCTGCACCTCTTATTTCCCCCTTCACTTTTTCAGTGTAGCTGATAGGTCAAACAGATAAACAGAGGAAGGCAACATGGGTATCCAGGGAAAAGTATCTTGCACAGCTGCTTTTCTGTTCAATGGGACCCCATCATGGACTTTCTTACTAACTGGTCATTTTATTGTTAAGGAACAAAATTTTCAAATTTGGGTGCCTAAGACTAGACATCTAAATCCATATGTAATTACCTAAATAAAAATGGACTGATTTTCAGAGCTGTGGCATAAATAGGTATCCATGTTTGAAAATTTTAACCATAATTTAGACTTTTTTGCACCAACTATCCATGTGGAAAGGTGGATCAGTTGCTTTCACAGCAAAGTTCTTCCTGAGCCTCACAAAGCTTTCAGAATTTGTGCCTGTGTTTTGTGAAAATGCAAAGGGGAGGTGTAACTCTTAATACTTACATCTATAACTACCGTTAGGTACTCTCAAAGATGTTGAGGCACAAACACTCCAATTTGTGCCCACAACTGAATTACGATGCAAAATGTATTTTTAAATTGTGGCTTGCTAAAAACAAGCTGCCTTCCTGAAACTTTGGCCCATTTCTTGACCAGAGATTAGTCTGTTGTGAGATCTGTAACTAAAATTATGATTACATGTGTTTACAGGTTTGGCATTTGCATTACTGGTTGCAGTTCCTCTTGGATACGGTCTCTACTCTGCATTTTTTCCCCTTCTGACATATTTCATCTTGGGAACATCAAGGCATCTCTCAGCCGGTAACTGGCTACATTTAATTTCAGTTTCAGTCAATTATCTTTTTTCATAATGTTTATGGGAGCTAGTCACTTTATTAACAATCATCAGGTTTGTGAGGCTTAAAACGTATTTTGGCTCAGTACAGAGGGCTGTGCATAATGCTTAACTTTACCTGTTCCCATGCACACTTCTGCTCTTATTTGTGCTGAAATTCATCACTCCAGTGTTGTGCTAGACACCAGCCAGAATCAAAGCTAGGGAGGGCACTGAGAAATTCATTCTATATTATTTAATGAACAGAATTTTCATCATCACAATAACCTTTTCACTTGTTCTCTGATGTAGAACTTCTGATTTTATCTCGCAAACACTTTGATTTTGTGATGTAGATAAAGTCATGCTTTATACTGTTCTTCTTGACAGGACCTTTCCCTGTGGTCGCTTTGATGGTGGGATCTGTTGTGCTGACCATGGCCCCCGATGAAAAGTTCCGCATAGTGAGCAGTAATGCTACAGGACTTAACAAAACACTAATAGACACTGCAGCCAGAGATGCACAGAGAGTAGTGATTGCCAGTACCCTCACATTTCTGGTTGGAATTATGCAGGTAATATAACTGCCTCAAAGACTTAATGTTACTTTTACTTCATTAAATAATTGGCAAAAATGCAGCTAGAAATAACTTATTAGGACTCCCTTCCTGTGGTAAAACATACAGGAGAGGGGAAAGTCACCCTGAAATCCACATAGCTATCAAATGACAGAGAACTCAACACATTTCCCTCTTCATGGGAAAAGGTTTATGGCAGCATAGCTGTGCGACTGGGCAGAAGCTGAGGCTACATCTACACTACGTGCTTTGCTGGAAGAGGCAATGCAAATGAAGCAATGATTAGCATTTTCTCATGCTTCATTTGCATAATCTCTTCCGATCCATTTTTGTGCAAGAGGTTTATGCTGAGAAGTATAAGGGTCTTGCACAAAAAGGGTTTTTTGCGCAAAATGGACACATCAACACTGAATGCTTTTGTGCAAAAACCTCTTGCGCAAAAATGGATTGGAAAAGATTATGCAAATGAAGCATGAGAAAATGCTAATCAGCGCTTCATTTGCATTGCCTCATCCAGCAAAGTGCATAGTGTAGACGTAGCTTCAGTGACTACAAAAAGCCTGAAGATCTGGAGGGAAACCATATTCCAGCAGCATAGATCTTGGATCATGACAAAAGAGGGCCAACCTTTCTGCACAGCTCTGCAGTCTTCCCTTGTTTCCTTGGAAGGTATGACGTTCAGACACACCAGGTTAATGTGTGGGAAGATGGTTCAATGAGTCCTAGTGAATACAAAAAGAACATGATGTTTTAACAGAAAATGCATAAGTAGACACCAAATTCTGTAAAAGTGTGTGAGAATTTGAACCACAGAGGTCATAAGTGGACAGTGGGGATAGGGAAGAAATCCGCAGGAACTATCATGCCAGTGAAAGAATCCAAGACACTATATCAAGTTAAATATCACTCAACAATGTGACACTGTAGCAAAAAAAAAAAAAAAAAAAAAAAAATCATTCTGGGATGAATTAACAGGAGTGTTGTGAGCAAGACAACAACCAATTCTTCCACTCTACTCTGTGCTGATTAGGCCTCAACTGGAGTATTGTGTTCAATTCTGGGTACCACATTTCAGGAAAGATGTGGAGAAACTGGAAAAACTCCAAAGAAGATCAACAAAATGATTAAAGGTCTAGGAACATGGCCTATGAAGGAAGATTGAAATAGTTGGGTTTGTATAGTCTAGAAAAGAGAAGAGGTTGTGGAATCTCCATCAGTGGTGATATTTAAGAGCAAGTTAGACAAACATTTGTCAGGGTTGATCTAGATGGTACTTGGGCCTGCCATGAATGGAGTGGTCTGGACTCGATGGCCTTTTGAGGTCCCTTCCAGTTCTAGTATTCTATGATTCTATAATTCTATAAATCCTGTTGTCCCAGTGCCATGTGGTGATATACACTCTGAGGCTCTTACACTTTTGCTTACGAAATTAGTTTCAGACTTATCAGATTCACACAGGCCCAGGTTACATGTGATATCACTACTCACACTGAATAATACTTTACGTCACAGATAACCTGATTTCCTTCAGTGGGAGTACTTATGGTATAAGGTGCAAGTCCGTGTGAGTAGGAGAGCACAATCTGGCCCAGTTGCCATCTGAACTCTTCCCAGAGAGCCAGTATAGTGTATGAAACGGAATCCTGAGCATTTTGTAACATTGTTGAGCCTTTTAACTATTTAGCAAACTGTTATTTCCTGGTGATTTTTCCAGCTTGTGTTTGGAGCCCTTCAGATCGGTTTCATTGTGAGGTACCTTGCAGATCCCCTGGTTGGAGGCTTCACAACTGCAGCAGCTTTTCAAGTTTTTGTTTCACAACTGAAAATAGTCTTAAACGTTTCAACCAAAAATTATAATGGGATTCTTTCCATCATATATGTAAGTATGCCCTGCTGATTGGCTTTTGTTTTGTGCCACAGTTTTTTATGTCTGTCTTTTTTCTGCTGCTTTAATTTCATGCAGGAGTGATACACATGATAGATTGAAAGAATATAGGTTTTCATTCAAGGACATGATCCTGCTCCCATTAAGGTCAATACATCAATAGGTATTTGGTTGTAATTGACCCCCAATTCTTCATTTGAGAAGGCTCCTTTTCATTTCTGCTGTTCATAGGATGTTACAAGAATGTTATGAATATCAGTTTAATTCAATCTGAGTGTCCTGGGAGAAGGAACATTTGGATACAATAGTGGAGCCAGATTAATACAATGGAGATGACAAAATGTAGGATGATCAATGTGATTCTTTTTTAATTGACATTGTTGAGACCTGTCTTTCTGGAGCAAAAGGTCCTGCATTCTATCCTTGTTAACCACTCTCATCTCTGAGGCTATGTCTACACTGCAGGCTTTTGCCGGCAGGGAGTATGCTAATGAAGCACTCATTAGCATTTGTCACGCTGTCATTTGCATATCTCTGCGGATGCTTTTTGTGCAAGAGGTTTTTGTGCAAAAACAAGCAGTGTAGACAGGTCTGTTTTGCGCAAAAACCCCTTTTTGTGTAAGATCCTATATACGTCCTTTTTTGAGGCATAAGGGATCTTGCACAAAAGGGTTGTTTTTGCGCAAAACGGACCCGTCTACACTGCTTGTTTTTGCACAAAAACTTCTTGTGCAAAAAACATCGGCAGAGCTATACAAATGACAGCACAACAAATGCTAATGAGCGCTTCATTAGCATACTCTTTGCCAACAAATACCTGCAGTGTAGACGTAGCCTCAGTGGCCATGTGCTATGCAGGATATGGTCCTATGAGGTCAGGAAATTACTGCAACACATCTGAGATATTGTACACAGTTCTTGTATTATTTTTACAAGGATCTCACAGAGTTATGAAGGATGCAGCAGAAAAATTAAAATAATTGACTGAGGTACTTAAAGGATAGTTACAGAGTAATGCTTGAGAAATTATTAATTACTACTTCCTGTCAGATCTGTGGGGGTAAATCTTGTAAAAAATGGTGAAATGAAGAATGATCTTGACTGTACTGTAGTAACACAGGCTGAACCTCTCTAAATCAGGACTGTGGCCCGGTAATACCCATGGTCCAGCAGGACCATGGATGTTCAAGACCCGAGAGTCCCAGTGAAGGGCTGGTGGCTGGGAGCTCTGTGGGCCGGTAGGAAAGTGGGCTGCCAGGAGGCCGGGGTGTCTGGCTTACCCCAGCTGGCCTGCCTGGCACCCAGCAACTGGGCTTCCCAGCAGGACTGGGAGCTGACACCTCCCACCAGGGATGCCTGGCAGGGCTGGGATCCCAGCAGGTGGCAGCGGGGCTGCCTGGTGGAGCTGGCAGCCTGGCACACCAGGAGCTGGGCTACACAGTGGGGTCAGGAGCCAGGAGCACCCCAGCTGGCCTGGAACTAGTCTGCCCAGTGAGGCAAGGAAAGGGGGTCACCGGCCATGCAGGGGGGCTGATGGCGGGGGGGAGCCAGCCAGGAGGCTGGTGGCTGGGCCAGGGCTATGGGGTTCAGTAGCACGGGGATCAGATATGACCTCCCCTGGTCTGGCAAATCCCTCATCTGGGACTGATCAGTTCCTGAGGGTGCTGGACCAGGGAGGTCCAACCTATATTGATGTTGTGGATTGTCCCATATTATAGAACCTACTGTTTTTCCCACTGAAGCTGAGTATTTTCACTGACTTCAGTGGGAGCAGGATTGAGCTCAAAGGGTTTTAGACTGGCTATACTGTACTTCACAGTAGGGCTAACAAGTCTCAAAAGGGGGGAATGGTTTAGTTTAAAAGAATCAGACACTTTAAAATATTACTCTCCTGACACTGGCAGATATGAAGGCTAGGTGGAAATATATTCAACTCTTTGCAATGTTTATGGAATAGCCAGGCTATTCATGTATAGAATGAAATAAATTGATTTACGGACTAAGAATAACTATATAAAATTGAGAAAAAAGGAGAAAATGAGGAAGAATATTTGGAAAATCTTCCTAACAGTGAGATGTGTTAGTCTGAGGAATAATCTTCTTAGGAACTAATGGAAACTCTGGGACATTTAAAATGAAATTGGACATAGCACTTGGCAATGCACTATAGGGAACAATGCTGTACTGTCATAGAGATGGACTAGAAGATGATATCTCAGGTTTTTCCATCTCTGTCGTCTATGATTGTCAAAGGGAAGTGCAACTAGAAACAGTGTTTTTAAAAATTAGATGGTGTTCCCAACTCTAATCAACTTCAAAATGAAGTGCTGATGCTCTGGTTTAAACTCAGTGTCTTTGTAAAATAACAAGTGGATCAAGCAGAGTACAGAATATATATGAGTTCTAATTTCACCTCTGCTAGTGGTTTATGTTGTCTTAAGCAAGTATTTTAATATCTCTGTGTTAAGTAGGAATAACATGCACTCGTCTATTTCACATAGGTGCTGGGATGGAATTAGGGAAAGGAGTGAGAATAATTAATAGTCCTCTCTCTGGACCAACCTTTATACACTTATTATTAAAGGAATATTATTTTCACCATTTTGTAAGCAGATTTTTTAAAATCAGCTGTGCAAATTGCAGTGTGTGCAGTAAAACAATAAGATCACATCCTCCTGTCCCCAGTGCTGCAAGGGTAGCTGGAGATGCTGCCTATTACATAATTGCTGTAGGAACTTAAAAAATAATGAATGGTCCTGCATCACTTTAGAGGCTAACAAAAAATGTAGATGGTATCATGAACTTTTGTGGGCACAACCCACTTCCTTCTGGCAGGGCTGAATTCTGAAGGGAGAGTTTGGGCACCTTATGCCCATGAGGCATAAGGGATCGGTCGGCAAAGGCTTCCCCAGCCGACAGATCCGTGTCTAGACTGCTGCGCTGTGCTGGATCAGCTGATCGTCGGCACAGTGCGGCGGCCATGTTTATTTTAATGAAGCAGGGATTATTTAAATCCCCTCTTCTTTGCCTGTGCCGGGTAAACTAATTTACATGGCTCCGTCGACGGAGCCATGTAGTCTAGACATACCCTTATTGTTTATTATTAATGATACAGAAGTTAAAAGGCATTTGATAAATAAGAGATCAGTCATGCTCATAGTTGTACTCCTACAGTTAAATTCACCATGAGATCAACCCACTGATTCTGTAAGGGTATGTCTACACTAGACCCCTAGTTCGAACTAGGGAGGCTAATGTAGGCATTCGAACTTGCAAATGAAGCCCGGGATTTAAATATCCCGGGCTTCATTTGCATATTCCCGGGCGGGCGCCATTTTAAATCCCCCTAGTCCGAACTAACTGCCCGCGGCTACACGCGGCAGTTAAAAGTTAATTCGAACTAAGTGCTTAGTTCGAATTAATTGTTACACCTCATTCCACGAGGTGTAACAGTTAATTCGAACTAAGGACTTAGTTCGAATTAACTTTTAACTGCCGCGTGTAGCCGCGGGCAGTTAGTTCGGACTAGCGGGATTTAAAAATGGCGCCCGCCCGGGAACATGCAAATGAAGCCCGGGATATTTAAATCCCGGGCTTCATTTGCAAGTTCGAATGCCTACATTAGCCTCCCTAGTTCGAACGAGGGGGCTAGTGTAGACATACCCTCAGAGCTTGACAGTGCACAAAAGAAACTCATATGCATAGTCAAATTCTTTAGGCCCGTAAAAATGAACATGTGGGACAGGTAATCCCTGACCTTCTCTGAGGTTTTATGTCTGCTTCTCTATATGAGCTATTTTCCTCATTCTGCTTAAGTGGCTTCAAAGCATTTTGAATTGTCTTTTTTTTTTTTTTCAGACCCTCATTGAAATATTTCAAAGAATTGGTACCACTAATATTGCAGATCTCATTGCTGGGCTACTGACCATTTTTGTATGTATGGTAGTTAAAGAAATAAATGATCGATACAAACACAAGATCCCTGTTCCTATTCCTATAGAAGTAATTGTGGTAAGCAAAATACCCTGATAAGAAACATGGCTGTTTTCAGGAAGACGAGCAATTTTCACTATTGAAACCATTTTTTATTTAATTCCAGACAATAGTAGCCACAGGGATATCATACGCTGCTGATTTGGAAAAAAAATACAATGCAGGCATTGTTAAAACCATTCCGAGAGGGTAAGTGCATTAGTGTTCTGAGATACACTTATTACTGTAAATGGCTATTAATGACACTAGTAAAAGAAATAATAGAATCAGAGAGAGACACAGTCTGAGTCTCAGCTAAACATTTCCTGAGTTCTAGTCCTGGCAATGTCACTATTTCCCTTTGTAGCCTTTGGGGACCATCCCCCTACCTGTAAAATGGGAATAATAATACTTACTCTCCCTTGTAAAGCATTTTTTAGGTGAGATCTATGGATTAAATGCTGTATAACAGTTAAGTGTTATTATTAATTATACTAATCAGTTAATGTTTGTAAAGTGAATATGAGAGTATGGAAAATGTATAAATGCTAAGTGTTTTAATAACAGTATTTGACATTTACATAGGTCTCAATCTTGAAAACCCATCCTTATGTTATTGGTCCCACTGTAATCCTTATTCATAAAGTACCCCAGCATACTCACAAGAGTAACAGTTGCTCTGACAATTGTCACGTAGGAGATCAGAGCATTTTATTATGATAACTTTCACATTCTATTTGGCGTGCAAGCCTTAACAAACTGATATTTGCAAAGTTCTTTCAGTTTGTCAGATGCAAAGTGTTAAGTGTACAAATGTGAAATATTGTTAATTTAATAGCACCATTAATCTCAGAATGTTTAACCTATCCAAAACCTACACTTCTTTGCTTTGTTAGCACAAAGCCAAATTTTAATTCTGCATGTTGTGAAACCAATGGGAGTTCTGTCACTGACTTCAAAAGGGAGGGCTGGCCTTACATGTGGGCACTGTGGGCAACTGTCCAGCGTGCCAGGGTCAGGGGGGTGTCATGGTCAACCGTCCCCCACCAACCATCCCAAAGCCCCTTTAACTGGGCCTGGAATTGGGGAGGAGCAGGGCTGGGAGTGCCCTAGCTGGTTTCTGCTCTGCACTAGGCTCCAACTGCTAATCCTAGCCAGGCAGGGGAGGGACAAAGTTTCCTCTTCACAGGCTGCTCCCAGGGCTGGGTCAGGCCCACCTTTGAACCTCCCCAGGATGCAGGAAGCTCTGCATCCCTGTCTTTCTGCTTCCTGCCTCCATTGCTTCCCAGCCTGGGGATGAGAAGGTCACTGTATGAGGAGCTGCCCAGCCACCTTCCCAACCCCCAGGCAAAATGGCATTGTGGGTGCCAAAATACAAGTTTGTCTAGCGTGCTATTTTTCCTCAGGCCAGCCCAGTCATGGGACCAGGATTTGGGACATATTAAACAAGATACGCATGTTATATGGTCAGCACATATTCCCCTCTTTTTGTTAACTTGAAATATTATCATGCATCTTATTAGTAGTGTGCATGTCCTGCTGCCTTGAAGCTTGTTGGTAAATCTAGTAAACAGAATTTGATCAAAATTGATAATGTAAATGTATGCCTTTAAATACTAGGTTCTTGCCTCCGGTGCCTCCTGCTGTCGGTATGTTTTCAGAAATGATAGCAGCTGCATTTTCCATTGCTGTGGTCGCTTATGCTATCGCTGTGTCCGTGGCAAAAGTCTATGCAACGAAACATGACTATGCTATTGATGGAAACCAGGTATATGAAATCCAGTTAATTTAAAAACTAATTAAATGTAATTTGTGCATGAAGGATGCTTATATGTTCAAACTGGGGGAGGGGGAAAAGTATAGAGCACTAGAACTGGAAGGGACTTTGAGTGGTATACAGATTTATCAGACACTAGTGAAACTCTTATATGTGAAATTAATTAAGCTGTTTGAAAAAGCAGATGAGATAGGATCATGCGATATAGTGATACATAGAGGAGATTGGTGTGAACTACCTAAGATACTGAGCCAGTGCCTCAGTCCTAGTTACTCTCCTCTGTGTTTTTCCAGTGACATCAAAGCACTGAAAGCTGCTCTCAAGAGGCAACTAGGGATATCCATTATGTGGGGAGGAGGATACCAGGCCAACATTATTCTGCCTGCTTCCGTTTCTCTGCCTAGAGAGTGTTCTGAGGCGGATTGGTGATAAGGAGGGGGGCAGTGCTGGGCTGGGGGAGCAGTACCTGAAAGACTGCTCTGGTCAACATAAGGTTACACTCAGTCAACTGGCTCACACTATTGTTTTAACTATATCTATTTCTGAACCAATTTGGTTATAGTGTGACAAAAATTGTGTCAATAAACCATGTGGTTGCTCAGACTGGGATCTGATCTCTATTCCTGGGATCAAGGGAAGTGAAGAAATGGCTTAAAGCTACCTTTGTCTCCTCCTCCTCTATCCATTCTGAACATATATTGCATCTTGGAATATGGGGGAAAGTTGTTTTCACTGAACTAAGCTTGTTGTTTAACTGGTCTTTCTATCCTTTAGAACTAATGAACAATGCCCTAGTTACAATGTAACTGATTTGAGAAATATTTTTATGGATCATGTAACTGAATTAGCCCTCTGAACATGTGCATTATGAGTGGAGACTCCTCTGTGTTAGCCATTGTGTGTCCTGAAGCTATAATACACAATGTTCACATTGGGAAACTTTAAATTAAGGTTGCCTAACATGTCTTCACTTTCAGTTTAATGAGGCTAAATGGGTAGTACAGCTGCATGTACTGTTTTCAACGTTCAACCAGCACTACCTTATTCCAGAAGACATTAGGTAGCGATTACAGTAGCTGAATGATTGGTAATCAAACAAAATTATATTCCTTCTAGTACTAACATTATGCCTGGAAAACATTCAATAACAGAAAGTCCTAGAAAGAAAGCTAGATTACTATACTAGTCTACTTAAACTAGATGAGTGAAAAATAATAACAGCATAAAAACAGGCAATGAAAGAAGGTTTAAAGGAGTATCGGTTACCTTCTTTCATCAGTGATAATTTATTTTCATAGATTCATAGCTTTTCAAACCTAACAACAGTAACAGTCAGTGATCTATTTTGAAGATCTTCCAGAGCAAAGTTGTATCAAAATCTGTGTGGATCATCTAGGTCTGTTTTATTTAATGACCTGGCTTCCATAGCCTACTCTGGTATTAAAACTTTTGCATCCATAAGGGCTAGTCTAAACACATTTTTGTACTGATGTAACAATATTGGTTTAGAAACCATTATCTTTAATTCTGCATGGATGCAATTATACTGGTATAAATGGTTTTATTGAGAGAACTTACACATTTATGGAATTAATCTATATTAACATAGGCACCATCATACTGGTATGACTGTCTCCACAGAGGGGGATTGCAACAATGTAACTATATTGTTTTTTAGGATGATGAAATTAAATCAGTAAAAAATACTGTGTGCAGACCACCAGCTTTAAAACACTTCTTGTAATGAATCCAGTATTTTGTGGATGCCTACTGTATTTCTCACTTTACAGATTCCTATAAGGAAATCTTATCTTTGCTGTGCAAGTGACATCTTAAAGAATCTACATTTTACATCATCATCTAATCTTCTTCTAGGAATTTATTGCCTTTGGGGCCAGCAATGTGTTTGCAGGAGCTTTTTCTTGTTTTGTTGCAACCACAGCTCTGTCGCGTACCGCTGTCCAGGAAAGCACTGGTGGGAAGACCCAGGTAATGGGCGTATTTTACTATTAATTGTAAAGATATTTCAGTTTAATATTGCATAGGACAAGGACTACACACAGGGATAACGATAACAACGAAATGCTTGTGTATATGAACCCAAGCCATTCAGTGCTAAACATATGAAATGCTACTGCTGAAGCTGAAGACCTCAGTATTGTAATTGGCACCTGTGACACTCAGAAACTTCTTGTATGTCTCCTCTAGAGGGAGACAAAGACTTTCCTAGTGTATGTTACACTTTACATCTGGGGTGGGCAATAAGAGGCTCGTAGCTGGACACAGTTGCCAGGGTTAGCTCCTGATGGGCCGCCAGACACTTTATTTACCTGAGCGTCCACATGCATGGCCACTCACAGCTCCTTTTGGCCATGAGTTCACTGTTGCCAGTCAGTGGGACTGTGGGGAGTGGCTCAGGTAAATAAAGCATCTGGTGACCTGCCAGGAGCTAACCCTGGAGAACCACGTCTAACCAGAGGGCTACTTATTGTCCATCCTTGCTTTACATAATAACATCTATACACTGTCTATTTAATAGTAGCATCATTCATAGGGGAAGTAGCAAATAGTGTGGATTTCCTCCTTTCCCCATTATTTGTGTATGGTATTCACATGGGCTGCTGAGACTTCACACTTTATATAGATTGTTTCTGGATTTGGCCATGTGTGCTTACACATAATAAAATGTTAACCGGTCTCCTTGTTTACAAAGAAAAATAAAATATGCTAGTGTATGCATTATGCATTGTGAGTCTGAAAACAGAGCAGAGAGTCTAACCGTACTTATTTCATATCAACACTACTATCTTCTTTGCAGGTTGCTAGCATGATCTCAGCTGGGATTGTACTGATTTCCATTGTGGCTCTAGGGAAATTGCTAGAGCCCTTACAGAAGGTATGTTGCTTCTCCTACCCAGCACACAATCATCCCTGCACCATTTAGGCCAGATGCTCAGCTGCTGTAAATTGGAATAGCAGCTCCATTTGGAGCTGTGCCAATTTATACCAGCTGACTATTTGGCTGATAGTGTATGATTTTAATTTATTTCATAACCAGAACATTGACCAAACAAATTACACAGTGTGTTCTCTCTTCTGAATAATCCAGTTTTCATAATCTTTCTTTGCAGTCTGTGTTGGCAGCTGTTGTCATTGCTAACTTGAAAGGGATGTTCATGCAGGTGTTTGATGTTCCTCGTTTGTGGAGACAGAATAAGGCGGATGCTGTAAGTCATTTACTTTTCTTCTTTGAGTGTTGGCTTGTGTCAGTTCCATGCTAAGGTTTGTATGTGCCCTTGGAGCTCTGCACTCAGTGCTGGTAAATAGGGTGCCGCGGGCCCCGCACCCTCTCAGTTCCTTCTTACAGCCCAGGATGGTTGCAGGAATGTCTCTTGCACTTGCAAGGTCCCAGTAACATAGGAACTAGATTTTGCACCTGGGGTCCTGGCTATTGGCCCCTAACCTAGGGGCTCTCACTGTTGGCCCTGTCCTGGCCACCAGCTCCTCTGCTGGCCCAGTTCTAGCTACCAGCTGGCCCTGCATCTGAGGGCTCCACTGCTGGCTTGGGGTCTTGGCTTCTGGGCCCAAGTCCCAGCTGCTGGTTCTGCACTGAGGGTCTTGGCTTTTCTCATCTGTGGTTCCAGCCTTGACCACCTTACTGCGGCTGGAAATGGTGAACTGCAGCCAATGGGAGCTGTGAGGCTCTGTGGCTATGGACACTTAGATAAACAAAGCATTGCAGACCCTCCAGCAGCTTATCTGGATTGGCCTGTGACCCAACTTTGAAAGCCACTGACCTAGGGCACCTAGTCCTGTTTGGGACCTCAGCAACAATGCAACTGGCAACAGAGGCCAGATCCTAGTATGGAAACATAAAACTGCCCTAAAGCAAGCAGATATAGCCAGTGAAAATGTTTCCCTGTTTAGGAGGCACTTGTAGCAGCTTGTATATCACATTCATTCCTAGTCTCCCATTGGAAAGGGCATAGAGGGAAGGGGTGTGTCTTCAGGGAAGGGTATGTCTGCATATTGGCCATCTTGCTGTTAACAAGTAGCAAAGTTTAGAGCTGCCTTCTAATTCAACCAGCTGAGAAATGGAGGAATGTAAAGATGGCTTGAAGTCACTTTTACCACCCCACTCTGGTCTTTTGCTGACCAGTTTGGATGGATGAGAGAATCGGCCCCTTATATTCAGATTCTGAACCAATATGTAACTGTGACAGGGTTTGACTCATCGCTATGGTGCCTCCTGGGGTACGTCTACACAGCAGTGTTATTTCGGAATGTCAGTCATTCCAAAATAATGTATTGTCCATCTACACAGCAAGTCCGTTATTTCAAAATAAATTTGAAATAAAGGGCTTCTTACTCCGACTTCTGTAACCTCATTGTATGAGGAGTAAGGGAAGTTGGAGGAGGAGTGCTCCATTTTGAAATAAGTGCTGTGTAGATGTGCTCAAATTTAAAATAAGCTATTTCAACTTACGCGATGCAATTAGTGTAGCTCAAGTTGCGTAGCTTATTTTGAGTTTAGCCCTGCTGTGTAGACGCACCCCTGCTCACTGTTACAGGGATTAGCTCTTCTCACCAGTGCACCCTTTTCTGGTGGTGTCTTGTCACCATCACCTCTGCTCTGGCACCTATCTCACTCCCAGGATTAAGGCCCCCTTTTCAGTGACACAGCCCTTCAGCTGTGCAACACCATTTCCTCCCTTCCATAGTCCCTCCATCCAGCCACTTACTCAGTGGTGAGTGACGGCAGGGTGACTCAGGTCCAGCCAATACTTTGGGTCCCAGAGCAGAGACCCTGTAGATGTGATGGCCACCACTTGCTACATCCACTGTCACTCCTCTGTGGATCTCCCTGGGCCATTTCCCTGCGGCCCCAGCACCCTTTTTGCCCTTACCTCAGGACTTCAATCCAGCATACAGGGGGAAAGCTGTTCTAGATTTGATTTTAACAAATAGGGAGGAACTGGTTGAGAATTTGAAAGTGGAAGGCAGCTTGAGTGAAAGTTATCATGAAATCATAGAGTTCACAATTCTAAGGAAGAGTAGAAGGGAGAACAGCAAAATAGAGACAATGGATTTCAGGAAGGCAAATTTTGGTAAGCTCAGAGAGCTGATAGGTAAGGTCCCATGGGAATCAAGACTGAGGTGAAAAACAACTGAGGAGAGTTGGCAGTTTTTCAAAGGGATGTTGTTAAGGGCCCAAAAGCAAGCTATTCCGCTGTGTAGGAAAGACAGAAAATATGGCAAAATACTGCCTTGGCTAAACCATGAGATCTTGCATGATCTAAAAATAAAAAAGGAGTCATATAAAAAATGGAAACTAGGACAAATTATAAAGGATGAATATAGGCAAACAACACAGGAATGCAGGGGCAATATTAGAAAGGCAAAGGCACAAAATGAGCTTAAACTAGCTACAGGAATAAAGGGAAACAAGAAGACTTTTTATAAATATATTAGAAGCAAGAGGAAGACCAAGGACAGGGTAGGCCCACTGGTCAGTGAGGAGGGAGAAACAGTAACAGGAAACTTGGAAATGGCAGAGATGTTTAATGACTTCTTTGTTTCGGTCTTCACTGAGAAGTCTGATGAAGGAATGCCTAACATAGTGAATGCTAGTGGGAAGGTTTAGAAGATAAAATAAAAAAAGAACAAGTTAAAAATCACTTAGAAAAGTTAGATGCCTGCAAGTCACCAGGGCCTGATGAAATGCATCCTAGAATACTCAAGGAGCTGATAGAGGAGGTATCTGAGCCTCTAGCTATCATCTTTGGAAAATCATGGGAGACAGGAGAGATTCCAGAAGACTGGAAAAGGGCAAACATAGTGCCCATCTATAAAAAGGGAAATAAGAACAACCCAGGAAACTACAGACCAGTTAGTTTAACTTCTGTGCCAGGGAAGATAATGGAGCAAATAATTAAGGAAATCATCTGCAAACACTTGGAAGGTGGTAAGGTGATAGGAAACAGCCAGCATGGATTTGTAAAGAACAAATCATGTCAAACCAATCTGATAGCTTTCTTTGATAGGATAACGAGTCTTGTGGATAAGGGAGAAGCGGTGGATGTGGTATACCTAGACTTTAGTAAGGCATTTGATATGGTCTCGCATAATATTATTATCAATAAACTAGGCAAATACAACTTAGATGGGGCTACTATAGGGTGGGTGCATAACTGGCTGGATAATCATACTCAGAGAGTAGTTATTAATGGTTCTCAATCCTGCTGGAAAGGTATAACAAGTGGGGTTCCGCAGGGGTCTGTTTTGGGACCGGCTCTCTTCAATATCTTCATCAACGATTTAGATATTGGCATAGAAAGTACGCGTATTAAGTTTGCAGATTATACCAAGCTGGGAGGGATTGCGACTAATCTAGAGGATAGGGTCATAATTCAAAATGATCTGGACAAATTGGAGAAATGGTCTGAGGTAAACAGGATGAAGTTTAATAAAGACAAATGCAAAGTGCTCCACTTAGGAAGGAACAATCAGTTTCACACATACTGAATGGGAAGCAACTGTCTAGGAAGGAGTTCGGCAGAAAGGGATCTAGGGGTTATAGTGGACCACAAGCTAAATATGACTCAACAGTGTGATGCTGTTGCAAAAAAAGCAAACATGATTCTGGGATGCATTAACAGGTATGTTGTGAGCAAGACACGAGAAGTCATTCTTCCGCTCTACTCTGCACTGATTAGGCCTCAGTTGGAGTATTGTGTCCAGTTCTGGGCACCGCATTTCAAGAAAGATGTGGAGAAATTGGAGAGGGTCCAGAAAAGAGCAACAAGAATGATTAAAGGTCTAGAGAACATGACCCATGAAGGAAGGCTGAAAGAATTGGGTTTGTTTAGCTTAGAAAAGAGAAGATTGAGGGGGGACATGATAGCAGTTTTCAGGTATCTAAAAGGGTTTCATAAGGAGGAAGGAGAAAACTTGTTCATCTTGGCCTCTGAGGATAGAACAAGAAGCAATAGGCTTAAACTGCAGCAAGGGAGGTTTAGGTTGTACGTTAGGAAAAAGTTCCTAACTGTCAGGGTGGTTAAACACTGGAATAAATTGCCCAGGGAGGTTGTGGAATCTCCATCTGTGGAGATATTTAAGAGTAGGTTAGATAAATGTCTATCAGGGATGGTCTAGACAGTACTTGGTCCTGCCATGAGGGCAGGGGACCGGACTCTATGACCTCTCGAGGTCCCTTCCAGTCCTAGTATTCTATGATTCTATATTCCTGCACCCTGCCAAGAGCAGCCTTTCACTCCTTGTGTTTCTGCCTGCAGCACTGCTCTGGCAAGGCAGCCAGTCCGCCTTCCTTCTCAAGCTCCAGGGAGTGACTGAAACAGCTCTGTGGCACTGGTTTTCTTATATGGGCCTGGCAAGCCCTGATTGGCTGCTCCTTCTGGCCCTTCTGTGATTGGCTGCCTCCTGCACAGCCTCCATAGGGCTCTATTAACTCCTGAGAGCCCAGTGTGGGGCAGATGTTGCCCCCTCACAGTAACCAGTCCCCAAATGTTCCTGTATACCCTGCAATAGCAACATTAGTGTGCACCACACCTGAACCAATAGCATCACAGTCCGCACCATATATACTTATTTTTTCTTGCTTAGAGCAGGAATAGTCTGTGTTGGAATGAGTGTATGGGAACCCTTACTGTATCAAGAGATGTATGCACAATTACCTCTAGTCTATGCCTACAGACCCCTAAATCTTATCTCGGGGCATCCCTCATATATCTTATTGGAGTTTGTGGAGAGGCCCTCAGTGTGTTTGGGGGAATCAGGGATTACATGGAAAGGATCCTCTCCACACAAGCTCTTATATGCAAAGATTTTCTCATGAATGCCTATGAGCAGTTTCCTGCCTGTAGTCATATCCCAAATTCCATGCCCAGTTTTTATTCAGTCCTTTTCCTGAGTAAAAATTCCACTGACTTCCATAGGAGCTGATGGCACTCAGCACCTCACAATGTTGAGTCCAATGGAAGATACTGAGCTAGGACTGAGTAAGGAGTTCAAACATTAGCCCAATTGGATGGTTTTACCTCAGTCAGCAGTACAGACTTCAAAATGTGTCATCCCTCCAACCCTTTGTTTGTGTGAAAATACCCACTTGTGAGACAGATCCTTCTAGCAGCAATAAGTGGGAGCCTTCTTTTGCCACTACATGTCTAAGGGCAGACTGCAATCCTATACTAAATTAGGTTCTTGAGAAAATGCATTGCTTCAAATTCGTAAAGTTAACAGAAACAGCTGCTGTTGAAGAGAAGTAAAGACCATGGCAAATTGTATCCTCTTTAACTCTACAAGAGTACCTGCTAGATTCTGTTGCCTTAGAAAAGCATGATAATTTATTGCCTGAAAACCAGATATGACTTGTAAACAAAACAAAGATGGGCAAAGTTGCTTGGAAATAAAGGAAGAGCTTAATATAGAAGCCAGCCAATAGTTTTGGTATTTTGACTATCTTCAAGCTTAAATTCTGTTGTTGTTATTCTTATTTGGTGTAGTAAATCTCTGCTGTGCTCAGACATTATTTTCAATTTTTAATTCAGAGACACTGTGTTTGTTCTTTTCTTTCTAGATGATCTGGATTTTTACATGTGTGGCAGCCATCATTCTGGGGCTTGATTTGGGGTTGCTTGCTGGCCTTGTGTTTGGATTACTGACAGTTGTGGTGAGAGTTCAGTTGTAAGTAATACAAAAACAGCAGGATCAGTTAGCAGAGGCACTGGAATTAGGTGTGCTGTGGGTCCTGCCAGGGGCTGAGGCAGTACCCTCAGCATCTCTAGTTCGAGCTTCTATGGGTGGGAGGTGCTGGGTGAGAAGGGGAGGAGCTAATTACCAGGGCCTGCTGAACAGCTGATCAATGGGGCCCACCAAACAGCTGATGGGATGGTGGGTGCTGTACACCCACTATTTGTTTTCCCAGGGGTGCTCCAGCCCCAGAGCATCCTTGAAGTCAGCACCTATGAGTCATCCCATGTTATGAGTTGCTCAATGTTTATTTTACACCATGTTTTCTTTTTATTTCTGTTAGTCCCTCGTGGGGTAACCTTGGGAACATCCCAGGCACAGATCTCTATAAGAATGTCAAGGAATACAAAAGTGTAAGTGTTTCTGGCTGGTTATTTTCCAAATGGCAGACTGCAAGCCAAAGTGAGTTACAGAGTTCTACTTTGCTGCTCTCACCTTTAACATGAAAGTGCAGCTCCTGAAGATAATAGGTCTCAGTAAGCATAAAGCCTTCCATCTGGAGCCAAGTGGTCAGATCACATTGCATGCAAGAAACTATAATTTCTGGGAGCTAAACCTTTGTACTAAAATGAAGGTAGCTAGTATCGGCTCCTTTTTATTCGCATTAGGTGCCTACTTGGATTCTTGGTAAATTATCAAACTGATGCTTTATTAGGCTAAGTTTAGGTACTGCAGCTGATTAGGTAAATGTAATATACATGCTTGACCTTGAAATTATTTTGATAACAGGTTGTTGAACCAGAAGGAGTGAAAATTCTCAGATTTTCCAGTCCTATTTTTTATGCTAATATAGATGGATTGAAAAGCAGCCTGAAATCCACAGTAAGTAATCTGTGATGATTTTGGAGGTTTACTATTTAATTGGCTGTGGAATTTCTACAGCTGTTTGTCTAGATAAAACAAAAATAATTTTGATAACTTGGTTCTTCTTTCTCCAGGTGGGATTTGATGCAGTTCGAGTGTATAACAAGAGGCTCAAAGCACTCAGGATGATACAGAAACTGATCAAGAAGGGAAAATTAAAAGCAACTAAGGTAAAGTTTATTTTTTCCTTCTCTTTGTTAAAAATTACTGTCATGGTTAATAGGTATAAAATCAGGTAAGCTGGCTTTGTTTTGATTCACATTCATGGAGGCTTCCATGTATTCTATTTTTAAAATAAAGAAGAGAGAGTTTTGACAGATCACTGTTATAGAAGTAGGGACCCTACATGGGACTTAGGAAGCTAAGGATGAAAACTATTCATTAGGCAGCCGGAGACAACTGCATTTGGTAGTCTGTGCTGGTGTAGCAAAGAGAATGTCTAGTTGTGTTCCCAGAAGGTAGCAACATTCACCCAAAAGACTGCAGATTGCTCTGTGTTAGATGTTCAACCAGGCTAGATGAATATATTTCTTAATGGAGTCCCTATAACATAAAAATATAATTAGGAAGGCCAAAAAAGAATTTGCAGAACAGCTAGCCAAAGACTCAAAAACTAGCAGCGATTTTTTAAAGAGCATCAGAAGCAGGAAGCTTGTTAAACAACCAGTAAGGGTACTGGTTGATCGAGATGCTAATGGAGCACTCAAGGAAGTTAAGGCCATTGTGGAGAAACTAAATCAATTCTTTGCATCAGTCATCATGGCTGAGGATGTGAGGGAAATTCCCAAACCTGAGGTGTTCTTTTTAGGTGACATCTCTGAGGAACTGTCCCAGATTGAGATGTCAGTAGTGGCAGTTTTGGAACAAATTGATAATTACACAGTAAAAACTTAAAAAACAACAAATAGTCTAGTAGCACCTTAAAGACTAACAAAACATGTAGATGGTATCATGAGCTTTTGTGGGCACAACCCACTCCTGTCCCCTGTGCAGGGCCCCACAGCTGTGGGGGGAAGGGTGCTGCTGGCCGGCGCCGCAGAGCCGGCTCTGAGGGAGCCGGGCGCATGGCGCCTGATGGCAGCTATGAGGGACGCCGCGCGCCCCTTACAGCTGCCATCAGGCGCCCCCCATCGGTTGGCGCCCCGGGCAGCTGCCCGGCTCGCCCCCCCCCCCCAGTCCGGCCCTGTCTACATGTTTTGTTAGTCTTTAAGGTGCTACTAGACTATTTGTTGTTTTTTAAGTTTTTCCTGTTACAGACTAACTCAGCTACCCCTCTGAAGCAATTAAGCAGTAATAAGTCACCAGGACCATATGGCATTCATCTAAGAGTTCTCAAGGAACTCAAATGTGAAACTGAAGAATCACTAACTATGGTATGTAATCTATAATTTAAACTGGCTTTTGTACCAGATGATTGGAAGATAGCTAATGTGATGCCAATTTTTAAAAAAGGATCAAGAGGCAAACATAGCAATTATAGACTGGTAAGCTTAACTTCAGTACTGGGCAAATTTTTTGAAACTAAAGAACACAATTATCAGACACATAGATGAACACAATCTGTTGGGAAGGAGTCAACATGGTTTCTGTAAAGGGAAATCACGTCTCACTAATATACTAGAATTCTCTGAAGGGGTCAACAAGCATATGAACAAGGGGATCTAATGGACCCTAAGTGTACTTACATTCAGGGAACCTGGCAGGATTGCTGGGCCCCTGGGCAATGTGGGAATGGGGGGCGGGTTTGTGCTCCCAGAATGGGTGCAGCCTCAGGCAGAGGGACTGGGTCTGTGACAGCCAGACTACAGCACTACCCTGATGGCACAGTGCTAGGGTTACCAGATGAAAATACCAAAAAAATACCGGACACACCTGATCTCAGATGAGGGGGGGGGCAGCTGGGAGGGGAGCAGGGCTGGCCGGGAGGAGGTCGGGGGGAGCGGGGCTGGCCAGGGGAGATCGGGGGAAGGAACCAACCGGTGGGAAGCAGGGCTGGCCGGGAGAGGGTTGGGGGAGCGGGGCTGGCTGGAGGGGAACCGGATGGCAGGAAGCGGGGCTGGCCAGAGAGGGTTGGGGGAAGCAGGGCTGGCCGGTGGGGGGGACCAGGAGGGGAACCAGCCAGCGTGGAGCGGGGCTGGCCCTGGCGCATGCAGATCCCAGGGTGCTGCCTGTCCCGCGCACGGTCCCAGTGTGGCGCATGGGAGAGTCTGGCCCTGGGGATTCCATCCCGCCCCGCCCCGCCCCCGCCCCCTTCCGCTCTACTGTGTAGTTGCATACTGCCTGGCTGGTAGACATGCTCACACAGTGTGAGCATGTCTACCAGTCAGGCAGTACGCAACTACGTACTGATACTCATAATAATAATAAAACTTACTTTAATTAGTAAATACCAGACATTTATATGTCTGGTATTTTCTCAATTTGTTTCCCAGACAGAAAGCTCAAATACTGGACTGTTGGGTTCAAAACCAGACACCTGGCAACCCTACATGGTGCCTCATCCCCCCAGTCCTCAGAGCCGGCCAGAATATGCGGGATGGCTCTACAGCACAGAATGCGGCACTCCCATGGCAATTCTAAAGGGGCTGGGTCTCGTGGCCACTGTTGTCTCAGTAGCGGCGGCGGTGGCTGGGAGCCCCGGATCCTTCAGAATTGCCAAGCCTTGGAGCAGTTGCCCCCTTCACTCTCCCCCATCTTCGTTGGTGGCCTGCTTAGATTTTCAGATAGCCTTTGACAAGATCTAAGTAAAGTAAGCAGAGTAAGCTCTGATGGGATAACAGGGAAGATCCTCTAACAGATCAGTAACTGGTTAATAGCTAGGAAACAAACAGTAGGAATAAATGGCCAGTTTGCAGCATGAAAAGAGGTAAATAGTGGTGTCCCCTAGGGGTCTGTATTGGGACCAATACTGTTTAATATATTTACAAATGATCTGGAAAAAGGGGTAAATAGTGAAGTGGTAAAGTTTGCAGATGATACAAAACCACTCAAGATAACTAAGTCCAAAGCAGACTGCAAAGAATGACAAAGGGAACTCACAAAACTGGGTGGCTGTGCAACAAAATGGCCTGATGAAATTCAGTGTTGATAAATGCTCATTGAAAAACATAATCCCAACTCTACATATAAAATGATGGGGTCTAAAGTAGCTGTTACCCTTCAAGAAAGAGATTTTGGAGTCATTGTGGATAGTTCTCTGAAAACATCCACTTAAGAAAGCAAACATGCAATTTAACCTTGTGTCAGTATTAGTGAAAATCCCTTACACCAGGCTCCTTATATCTTGCCCCCCATATTCAGAAGAATTGCATTGGTTTTCCTGCAGATGGGGCCTTCCACAGCTGCTTAAATGGGGGACAACATTTATCCTGCTAAGTATAAATTGGCCATTTTTGTCATGTAGGGCTTATGTTAAGTGTCCAAATGTAAACTGTAGGGGTGTGTCTACACTACACTGTAGCTCAAAATAAGACACGCAATTTGAGTTACACAAATTGCATATCTTATTTCGATTTTATTTCAAAATAGTTTATTTCATAGTTTGGCACTGTCTACACAGCACCAAATTTCAAAATAACCCACTATTCTGAAATGTCCCTTACTCTTTGTGGAATGAGGTTTACAGGGATGTTGGAATGGCAAGCCTGAAATAACGGGCTTGCTGTGAAGATGCAGGATAGCTATTTCGGGATATTCCAGTATTCTGAAATAGCATTGCAGTGTAGACGTAGCCCAAATGTCCTATTGAAGATCCCACATTTGAAGGTTGGGAGCAGGTGCCAGTTTTTGCCAGAAGGAGGCAGACACTATACTGTAGGATATTAAGTTTGTATTTCCTTTCAGGTTTGCATGATGAAATGTTCAATTAAGCAACAATAACGCTTGACCCTAGGATTGTCATTTTAGCAAATGCAATAAATATAATTCAAAAATAAATATGTCAGCCCCAAGGATTCCATAGGGTGAGGTTGTCAAGTGGAAGCTCATGCATTGTTTTCCTACAAGAATCTCCTCCCTTAATGAATAAAAAAATCAGGAGAGAAAAGACACTGTATGAAGGGAGCGTCATAATCTTGTCATTATTGTTATAATCTTGTTTCTATTTAAGTCATGGGGTGCAGGATCAGTCATTTGTGAAGAAATGAGGGGAAAAGGCTTCCACTGCTATTCCTGACACCTAAAATCTTATGGAAAAGTTCCAAAATCATTGTTCCTGATGAAATGATATATCACTTGTATTATCTGCTCGGATTAGAATGGCATCATCAGTGATTCTGGGGCTACCAATGAAGCTTTTGAGCCTGATGAAGATCTTGATGATCCTGAAGATCTTAAAATTCCAACCAAAGAAGTAGAGATCCAAGTGGACTGGAATTCAGAACTCCCAGTCAAAGTCAGTGTCCCCAGAGTACCTATCCACAGTCTCATTTTTGACTTTGGAGGTGTGTCATTCTTGGATGTTGTAGCTGTGAGGACAATGAGAATGGTAAGTCTTTTTATTGTTGTTTTGTTTTTTGGTATTCAGTATAAAAAATCTAGTCATTGGTATGTTAATTTAGGACAGGTTAGCTGAAATTAACTTTGAGTTTCCCAGTGTATGTTGGTTTGGGACACAACTTTAATATTTCTGTAACAACAGGTAGATTTTTGTCTATTTATAAATTAATTTTAAATCTGTAATAAAAATAGTATTAAGGTTGTAAAGACAAGCACGTAAATATTAGAACAGAGGTTTCCAACTGCTGGGCCATGGCCCAGTGCTGGGCTGCAGAGTTCTAGCTGCTGGGCCACAGTGGCTCTGGGGGCTGGAGGAGCTGCGAGGCGGGCGGCAGGCAGTTGCTCCGGTGGTTGGAGCCAGTAGGAGCCACATAGTGAATAGCAGGTGGCTGCTCTGGCAACCGGGGCCGGAGGATCCATGTGGCCAGCGGCAGATGGCTGTTCTGGTGGTTGGGACTGGAGTCACTGTGTGGCAGGTGGTGGCAGCTCCAGCAGCTGGATCTGGGGCTGCTCTGACCCAAAGCCTTCAGGGAAGACGAGCTCTCCCCAGAATCAGGGCAGGCAGGCAGCGAAGGCGCCATTAAAATTTTCCCCACATTCCCTGTGAGTTAATTCATTCCAGTAAATCATCCAAAATAATTTGTAGTGAATATGAATTTTCTGTGCGAACTTCTCCCTGGCTGCACAGGAGTATCTCTGCCAACAAGGCCCCCTAATTCTGTTTACAGGAGACAAGAAAGCAGCGGGGGAATAAACAGGCTCTAGGGCAGTGGTCTCCAACCTTTTTACACCCAAGATCACTTTTTAAATGACAGAACAAGCCAAGATCTACCGCCCCATCCTTCCCCAAGACCCCACCCCTTCCTTGAAGCCCCACCTGCCCTCTCTATTCTCCTCCTCTTCATCACTTGCTGTCTCCAACCCTTATACTGCTGCTTTTTTTTCCCAATTCTTCTGTAGGAAGAAGTTTTTCCAACATTTGGCCTGTCTAGATGGGACCAAATGTCAGAAAAACCCCTTCTTTTGGAAGCCCCCTTATTCCTCGTGGAAAGAGGAATATAGGGGTTACCTAAAGAGCATGTTTGCTCTTCCACTAAAAAAAGCGGAAGAACAAACGCATCCCTGGATGCAGAAGAGTTTTTCTGGGATATCTTTGGAATCCTGAAAAACTCCTGCAGTCTAGCCATAATCTCACTGGGTTGAGACAGGATGTGTAGGCTCTGGGGTGGGAATGAGGGATTTGGGTGTGGGAAGGGGTGAGAGGTGCAAGCTCTGGGAGGAAATCTGGATGCGGAGGAGGTGGAAAAGGGGACGCTGGCTCGGGGAGGGGGCTCCAGGCTGGGCAGTGTCGGGGTCAGATGGAGGGTTAGGGTACTAAGCAAGGCACAGGCTTGTGGATGTGAGGGTGCAGAAATTTGGGTTGGGATATGTGAGGGGCTCAGGGCAAGGGGTTCCTGTGTATGATAGGCTCAGATCTAGGGTCGGGGGGGGGGGTACAGGAATGTTATGATGCTATGGCCAGATGGGGGCTTGGCCCCAATTCGGGGTTTGTTGGCCAGGCTTCATTTTTAAATAAAATACTATGTCAAACACAGAAAGTTTCTGCATTGTCTTTATTTATGAGAAGGGCAGGGAACCTGTTTTGAGTCACGGGTCACTGACCCACATAAAAGTCAGTTGGGGCCACACCAGGGAGATGCAAAAAAAGAAACCTCCTCCAAAAACTCCCCAAGCCTCACTCATGTGGCCCCAACTGTGCTGGTGGGAGCAGGGGACATGGTACTGGGGAAGGGTGCTAGTGGGTGCTGGGGCAGGGGACAGGGTGCCAGTGGTGACAGAGTTCTGTGGCTGGGGAGAGGGAACAGGGTGCCGGGAGGGCAGGGGACAGGGTTCTGCAGCAGGGGACAGGGTGCCAGTGGGGGCGGGGTTCTGCAGCAGGGGACAGGGTGCCAGTGGGGGCAGAGAGTCCCCTGCACCCGCCTCCTCCCAGGACTCCCCCCCACTCTCCCCGCAGAGGAGGGAAGCCCTGTCGCACGCCTCCTCCGGGGCCGGCGCACGCCTCCCACAGAGCAGGGAAGCCCCCGTCGTGCGCCCCCTCCGGGACTGACTCCCCCTCCCACGGAGCAGGGAAGCTCGCGCACACGCCCCCTCCGGGGCTGACCCCCCCTCCCGCGGAGGAAGAAGTCCTGTCGTGCTCCTCTTCTGGGGCCAGTGTGAGCCTCCCGCGGAGCAGGGAAGCCCCGTCACGTGCCCCCTCCGGGTCTGACTCCCCCCTCCCGCAGAGAAGGGAAGTCCCAGCGTGTGCCTCTGGGGACTCCCCCGGGTAAGTTCCCAGCATGCCACAGACCTGGGGCAAGGAAGCAGCCAGCGCATTTCCGGAACCCCTGGAAGTGACGCGCAGCTGCAGGACTTCCGCCTACCCTGCAGGAAGCTGCCACTACCTCCATTGTCGCTGGAGGTAGGTAGTGGGACTTCTTGGGGGTGGGAGGAAATGGGGGGCCCAGAACGCCTCGCGATCGACTAGTCGAGGCTGCGATCGACGGGTAGTGACCATGGCTCTAGGGGTTAGGGCTGGCACTGGGGAGCTCTGGAGGCTGGTGCTTTTGGCAACTGGGAACATTTTATTTGCATATTTGTATATTCATTATTTGCATGGAGGTTAGGTCCATCAGTGGCTATTAGCCAGGATGGGTAGGAATGGTATCCCTAGGCTCTGTCAGGGGCTGGGAATGGGTGACGGGAGAGGGATTGCTTGAAGAGCCCCTCTTCTGTTCACTCCCTCTGAGGCATCTGGCATTGGCCACTGTCAGAAGACAGGATACTGGGCTGGATGGACCTTTGGTCTGACCTAGTATGGCTGTTCTTTTTTTCTTATGCATAATAAATATGCAAATAAAATGTTACAGTTCCGCCAAAACTTTGTGAATGGGTTTGCCAGTCTGTGGCGTAAAAAAAGTTGGGAACCACTATATTAGAAAATGCCAGAATTAGGATGCCTGTGCAACTTTAATTTATGTCTATGCATTGCTATTATTATTAATTTACATAATCACATATTTTTTCCATGGAACTCCTGCTTCAGTCAGTGCACAGGATGGATAGTTCTTACTTTAAGAGAAACTATTCAATATTTTGTTTTCTCATGAGAACATATGAATGGCCATACTGGGTCAGACCACATGTCCATCTAGCCCAGTATACTGTCTGCCGACAGTGGCCAATTATTTATTGGTCACTTATTGGTCTCTTTATTGATCAGTGTTCATATTGGGGAGGCACAAGCTAAAGGGCAGGACATGTGACTGCCCCAGGTTTCCTTCCTTCCCCAATCTAGGGCTCCTGTGCTCTCCCCAACCCATGTTAGCTGTGTGGGGGAGAAGCTCTGTCCTCCTGCTGTACTGGCTGCTCCCCCTTTGGCCACTTTCCCTGGCAGCTGAGCTCAGGTAGGGAGAGGGATGAAACCAATCTTGGTTGCTGCTCTGTGCAGCAGTGCCGTAACTAGGTATTTTTGTGCCTGGGGCAAAGTATTGATTATGTACCCCCTCTCCTTAGGTTAGCACCCGTTGCCCTTTTTACTTTTGCAACTTATTATTTTTACTTACTGCACCACAATTTATGATGTGCCAGAGGCAAGTGCCTCGCTTGCCCCACCCTTGTCACAGCCCTGCTGTGCAGTATAGCCAGATGCCTGAGAAAGAGGCTGGCTGGGAAGGGGTGGCAGCAGTAGCCCACTCCCTAACTGGGCTTGGCTTCTGAGGTAGGGACCAAGCAGGCCAGGATGTGGGAGAGAGCTCTGGCTTGGTTGGCTGCTGTCCCCAGAAGCTGAGCCTTGGCAAGGGACAGCTACTGCCTGCTCTCCTAGCAGCTGGAAGAGGTTCTGGTTCCACGCATTCCGCTCCCTGCATAGGCTAGCTGCTGGGAGGGGAATTAGCTCCTCATGCTGCCATTGCACATTGCCTCATGGCAATCAGCTTTGCCTATAATTTTCAAAGACTGGCCACTGAAAGACAAAGCATATTGGAGGGTAGATGGGACTTTGCACCTGACAATTCCTATGAATGAAAGAACATGTGATTTGGGATTGTGATGCAAATGTGATTAATCTTGGTGAATACAAATGCTGTTTATTAAATGTGTGCATAAGATAATGTTTATTGCAAACCACACCCTTTTTCAGATAATTAAAGAGTTTGAGAGAATTGATGTGAGCGTATACATTGCATCGCACCAAGGTAAACATATATATATATATATATATATATATTATTACTAATGTTCAGAATAAAATGGACTGTATCCGAGAAAGTATTTTTTTTAGTAAATATAGTTAAAAGTGAACAGTTCTTTTAAACAAATAAATAGTTAAATTGTGTCTGGATGTATATGCAAGCATTCAAAGGAGTCTTGGTTAGAAATTAATTTAATTGTTAATTGCTAATCTCTATTTTGACAAAATGTATCTGTCTTTTATAACTCAATTTTTTATTCAGACAACATTATAAGAAAGCTGGAACAATGCGGTTTCTTTGATGATAACATCAAAAAAGACATGTTCTTCTTGACTGTCCATGATGCTGTGCTTTACATACAGCATGAAATGACACACAGAGACATCCAGGATCCTATTTTTGAAAAGGTGAAGACCATATATCATTTATTTTTTCTGTATCAGATACTGGCTGTAAATACTTTTTACAGTTTCTGGTAAAGGGAAAAAGCTTTACAATCTAGATGCAGAGTTGTTCTGAAAAAGCAAAAGATGTTCACATAAGGTGCTTATAAATTAGACTTGTGGGGTATATTATATGACCTGCAGATCTTTTCTAACCATCTAGAGGATTATTAATTACTGTGTTTCATTCTATTGCATGAGCGCAGGCTGAGGTCCCAGATTGACTTGAGCATGGCCAGAAATGATTCGTGCTTACCAATAGTGGGGGCAGGGGCAGAGTGAGGGCAGCTCTCTTTAGAAGTAGTATGGAGCATGCTCAGTCTGTGTGAGCATGCTCCATCCAAACCAAGCAATACATTGGGGTAACCTCACCAAGGCTTTTTGTGGCAACATAACTTGACTGGTACTGTTGCAATGTTCATTTTGTTCACAATATTTGTTTATCTTTTTGCAAAGATTTCACTGATGCAGGAGTCTAAGGAACCAATAGATTTCACAGAAACAAGCAGGCTTGAGGATGAACTTGATGTTCAGGAGGAGGTATGGAGCTATCCTTTTAATTATATAAATGAGGTTTGCTCTTTTTTTCTTAACTATAGCAGTATGAGTGATGCTGAACTATGGTGCCAACCAATAATGAAATTAAATAAATAAATAGAAACACCATCGCCTTGTGAGATACACTGACTGTGGTGGGTGGCTGGCCAACCCAGAGAAAATATTGACTGGGGCACACCCAAAGAGTGGGTTGTGAGGTGCCCAATGTCTGCTCTTCCTATGCACTTAAGTGTCACTGCTAGTCAGGGAAGTCACAGTGAATCTTTTTGAAGATGTAGCAGGTGCTGCATGTATTCATGCATCTCCACCTCCAGAACTCTCCAGGTTATATGCCTGCTTGTATCCTATGAAGATTTAATGCTTTTACCTCAACCTACTCTCCCCATCCACCAAGCACCAGCCAGTCCCAAAAGCTATAATTTACCTCTAATATTTTCAAGTTATCTTGAGGACTGAAGAAGAAACTGCCTGACTCCACAGTGGCTGTTTTGTGAGGGTTCAACTTGGTGCCTGATAATCAGCTTTTACTGGGTGTAGGTAGCAATCGCCAGGCCTCAAAGCTCACTTTATCTCACTGGCTGAATTCTACAATGAAGCTGTCAACCACAGAGATGACTTTGGGTTACTGCCCCTTTTAAAATTGTTTCCTGGCAGACGCAGGTCCCTTCTAGTTCTAGTATTCTGTGACAGAAACCCTTGGTTGTATAGTAATATATGTGCAAGAGTTGTTTTCTTTAATATGGTATGTACAAGATCTAATCACCTACCTCCTTCTCACCCTTCCCCATCTTTTAAAACTTATTTCATTAGGCTATACGCAGACTCGCTTCATGAAAGAACATCCCTTGTGGTTGTCTTGGACTCCTTGGCATATTTATGCACCAATACTATAGAAGCATCTTCTGCATTGGGACTAGTCTTTGCACTTGAAGAAAACACTGATTTCTTTGTCTGAACTCTACAGATCTCTATAAATCGCCAAATTTTGTCAATTGGCAGGTAATCCTTGAAGTGGTCAAGTCTGATAAAATAAATCTGTTCATAGAAGTGCTGGCAAGAGATGGGAGGCAGATCATCAGAACTATCACAGAAATTAAAACCAGTTTTAGGTTTGCCAATCTGTGTATACAACCTACTGATATATAAATTCATATAGGAAAAATAGCTATTTTATGGTAACTCAGTCCTGGGAGTTGAGATTATAAATTCTTTGGAGGCAGGAACTGTCTCTTGTGTATTCATAGTGTGCCCAGCACACTGAAGATCCAACCCTGATGGGAGGCCTGTAGATGTTATTGTAATACAAATAATAAATTCCTCACAAAAGAGAAGCAATAGGTACTAGCAGCCCTTGTGCCTGACTTGCAAAAAGATCTGCAATCCCAGGTTGTAATTAGATTGCCAAGATGCGAACCCTGCAGCATTCAACAGACATCTTTGTTGCAGTATTACAGTCTCTGTAGAAAAAAAATCTCTTATATAACAGAAGTGGAGTACAATGAAATTGATTCACTCAAACAAAACTTGTTTACTGTATTGCTATAAAAATGTTAACCATCTATATGGATAGGGCTCAGTAAGAGAGACTATTCAGCTTCTTGGTTCATTAGTGCTATTTTTAGTAACTCATGCACTCCTGGTTATCATCATAACTGAAATTAAACATATATAGACTGAACAGTACCTTACTCCCCCAATAGTCCCATTGAAGTTAATGGAACTTATGGAATGGACCACTATAAAATTGGAGTAAAGTTCTGACCTAATATCTAGTTTGGTTTTTGAAATGGGATATAGCAATATCATTGGTATAATGAAGAATTATCTATATAAACTGTTTAATTCTTTTAACACTACAAACTGCTTCCATTCTTCTAAGAGTGGTGGACTTTTAAAAGTGAAGCTACAAACCCTTCGTGCAATAATTTACACAAAATTCAGGATTATAAGAAAACATTTAACTTTTTTTTAGGGCTTTATATTGGCTACATAGCATGTACTCATTATATAGGAACAATGATTTGTTTAGATGAAAAATTACAGAAATTACTGAATTAAAATTAAATTATAAATAAGTTTTTAAAACTGAAAATCATTATGGCAAGTACAAATATACTGAAAAAAACTTGCAATAAAAAAACCCATACAGAATACTTATAATACACAGGTTTCTCGATTACATCATATTGGCCTAAAGTTTGTGATAATTTTAGTATCCTCATATTTAAAATTACTTTAATTATAAATTTTCTGTCAAGTTTTATTTCACTGTTTCAGACAATCTCCAATGGGACCAACCATGGGAAGCCAAGCACGAAGTAGCCCAGATTATATCTCAAAGCTGACAGACCTTCTTCTCCCCCAGTGACTTCACTGAGAGTTGTATTGGGACATTAGACATGAGATGGGTCCTTTTTCTGGCAAAGCTGAAATGCTGGCATAACAGTATGTTTCTGTACTTAGCCCATGGATAACGAGAGTCCTGTGGTACCTTAGAGACTAACAAATTTATTAGGTCATGAGCTTTTGTGGGTAAAACCCACTTCATCAGATAAGCCCATGGATGGTCTTCAGGACAGTCCAATAGGATGCTACTTTCAAAAGCATAGAGAGCTCGATCCTGCAAAATGTTTAGCATTCTCATCTACTCTGGCAAAACACAAGCAAATGATTAAATTTAAGCAGGAGTAGAGTCAACGGGACTTTTCAGGTATTTAGCACTTCATTGGCTCAGTCTACAGTGCTCAGTGTCCTTGCAGGACTGATCTCTCAGTTCACAAAATGGCTCTGAGCTTGATTCTGCCGTGCTTTTGGTGTGTTGATCTGAACATGGTGACTGAATTGAGTCTCAAAGAAATGGCTACTGATACAATGGAAGTGCTATGTGTGCAGCAGTGAAGGATTAGGCCAATTTCCCTCATAAACAATATTACTTTTCATTAATGTCTATCCATTTTAGATACCTTTATATAAAAGAAACTTCAAATATTTACAAAATACAGAATATTCTTGATTAACCTGAAAACTGTTAGATGCCACTTGGGCTTTTGTGTTTCTGAGGAACATGTAGTAAGGAATAACACAAAATCGTTTTTTTTCTAAGGATGGGTCTTCACTATGAACTTTGAATTCTGAGTCAAACTTCCCTTAAATGTAAATGGCTTTGGATCATGATTTTGATTTGGCTTTGTGTCTCAATCTTGCTGCCTGAGTATTTAAGAAGAGCAATAAATCAAATACAATGATATTTTAAAATACATTTTCTTTAAAAAAAATGAAATGTTAACCATGATGAATTAAGTCAGAATTAGGGTATAGGACAATTATTCACATTCATATGTTGCATATACACTTACTATTTGAGACATTGTTTATATTTGTTTTGAGTTTACTGATATAGTATATTCATTCTTATTTGGATAAATTATTTTTCCTTGGTTTCCATTACATTCTTAATACACCCATCCAAAGTCTAAGAACAAGAATAGACATCATATAAAAAAATTCAAATACCTCTGTTTAATTGGGATGGGGTACAGAGAGGTGTAAGGGGAGATCTACTTGTTTTTATATGAATGATAACAAAATAATGTATTTTGCAATACAATAAAACCCCTGCAGAACTTTGCACTCATTCATAAACCTCAAGAGTATAGCTGAATATGCTTGTTTTTCAAGCATAATGCAGGAATGACATTTTAATATGCATTTTATGACTATTATGAATAGTTAGATCTCTGTATCTATCTGTATGTCAAAGATTTACCTTGAAAAAGATAATTATTTTACTAATCTTTTTACCCTCCAGAAAGGGTGCTGTATTTTGCAGAAACATTGTCAGTGACTTAAGGAATAAACATTATATGTACTGAAAAACATCCTTTTGTCTTGCATTTATTTTTCTCTATTGTTGTGATGACTGGAAGGGGTACTACCCTCTTCTGGACATCTCAGCCACTCAGTTAACTGAACTACCTCCAATGGTTAAACCCACAGACAATGGGTCCTAGAGAGTCTCCAGGAATGCCAGGGAAGCAAGAAGTGTTGGCGGTGAAGGGTATGCTTGTGTTCATTTTAAACAAAATGTGATTTAGAAAGTATGTATGCATAAAGAAGCATGCTGTGGCACACCACTCTAGGAACATTCTAGAAAAGGCCAAGGCGGGGGGGGGGTGAGCTCAACATGTGGAGTGGAGAAGTATAAGCATGTAATGAACAAATCCATATATGGAAATGTTAAATATGATTGGCCAGAGGGTTGTGTTATGTAACTTGTTATGTAACTGCCATGTGCTATAAAATAGCAAGGGGAGGAGCTCCTTGCTCGAGGGACTCTGGCTGATTTTGTACCAGGGGTTCTCTCTTTGTGCACACTGAATAAAGTCTTGTTGAATTGAATTGAATTGAATTGAATGAAGTATTGAAGACCTTGATTCTGACCGACATCTGACTCATTTGGTTATTATTGGGTACCACAAAATCCCAACAGTTTCTTGGCGCAGCAAGCAGGGTGAGAAATATCCTTCAGGATCACAACCTACAATCAAATTAGAGGGTGAGTTTGTTCATTTTTTATTTGGTTGTATGTCTCTGACCTGACTGGTGACTCTCATGCCTTTTGTAGTAAGTGAGTCTTGGTGCTGGGGAATTCAAGGGGTTTGTTGCTGTTTCGAAACATTTAGGTCACAATCTTAAGACATTGTACTTAGTGTGGGGGCTGGTTAAGCTGTAAGTTCCTCTGACTAAGTGTTGTTGAAGTGGGAAATCAAAGAGGCCATAGGGACCAACAGTTAGTGTAGGGGCAGGTATAGCCATAAGTACCTCTAGTTAATGTGTTGGCTGGCCCAGATCTCCTAATTGGAAATTGTAATTGTGCAGATCAAATAAATTGGAAAACAGATCAATCTGCTGATTGGGCATTTCAGTCTGGGGTGTTTGATTTGAATAAGTTGTTATTAGTCTGTAAACAGAATTGTATTTAAAAATTTGGAAAGATGAAGGGATATAGTGATCCACAATATGAAGAGTGTATAATTAGCACTTTTATAACTATTGTAGTAGTAAGTTTATTAGTTTTCTTGTTGAGATATTTTGGCTATATGACTGAAATAAAGAAGGATGACCATCCCCCATTACAGGTGGGCAACATTAATTTTGTGTATAAACCACAATATTTATCAGAGGAAGACGATGTCCTCAGTGTAGATGTAAGGTTGCTGGGTGTAAAATCTGCCCTGACTCAGTACGACAAGGCATTGAAACAAGGATATCCAACACATGATGATTACCCGACTAAACAGCCATATTATGTTGCCTGTCGGTGTATGGGGTTAAAAGACAGCAAAGAAAAGGACAAAATGGCCGGTATGTGTTTAATTGTTGATTATGAACAGCTGGTTAGAAAGTGTGATTGCTAAAAGGAAGGGTGGGAGAGTTAGAAGCAGAGGTAGAAAAACTGCAAGCAGAAGCAAAAAAGTATAAGGAAGCAGCCTTGCAGGGAAAGAGATCTTGTCCCTCAGCACCCTTGCACCCTACATGTGGAACATGGGGATATCAGTCTGGTTCTATGGTTCCAGTGAGAGTGCACACTGTCCCTAATCCTAATCAAGGGGAAGGGGACCCTGCTATTGTTAGTCACCTAGAGCACACTCCTATGAGTCCATCTGACTTGCAGAGCATGTTAAAAGAATTGCCATCTTTGCAGCTTAATAACCTGAACCTACCCTTCTGGGAAAAGGTACAGGAGTGGATGATAGTGGGAGGCTTACATGCTTTTGATGTTTTCACCATGGTAAAAGCAAAATGTCCGGGCACAGCCTGGAGTAGAATTGCTGGTGGCTTTAATAACTCTGCATGGGCAACTGCTATTTTTGCCGCCTCAGTTGATATGGAAACCGCAGTGCGGAATTTCTGACAGGCTGTAATGGTGGCTTTGGGGCCGGTACTAATTTGTACTCGTTATATGCTAACAGAAAACAGCGTCCAAATGAGCCATTTGAAAAATATGTGGAAGACAAGTTTGAGTTATATCAACAGTATGGGGGGGTGTACAAAGGTCGAAAACATCACGTCGGATTCTCTAGAGGTGTCTTTATTGTGTATCCCCCCTCTCACCCGAATTCCATTGAGTCCCCACAGTGTATCCCGTCCCAAATTAGCTCCTGTCTTCCTCGCACCGGCTGGTCGTGCCTCGGGCACTAGGGGATGCGGAGTAGGGGGACTCGAGCCCGCCCACTCTCCCGAGTCCCGACCCAGGGCCCTAAGGCAGGGAGACTGCTCCCTGTCCAGCGGGTGGGGTAGTAACCCCTAAACTCACCCGCTCTCGGGTTCCACAGCCCCGCCCTGGGCCACATCCTACTCCGCCGCCTCAGCCCCTTTGTCCGCCCACCAGTCCCGGGGTCTGAGTTACCTCACTCAGTGTCGGGTCTCTCCTCCCTCGAGTTCCCGTCCTGGCTCTTCTGAGGTCCTTCCCTCCTCCTCCTCTCCAGCGTCTCCGGGCCTATATTTCAATCCCCCGCCGTCCCGTCGTGTGGCATCATCACCCAGCACCGCCGGGACGTTGTGCTCAGCCCTGATGTCCTCACCCAGCGCCCCAGGGTCAAGTCGCGCGGCGCTGACGTCATCTGCACGCGTCACCCGGCTCACCCGGCCGGCGTTCTCAGCGCTGGAGTCTGGTCGGGATCGGGTATCCCCCTCCAGTGGACCCTGCATGGTTGCCCTGGCAGCTTCCCCACAGGCATCCCTGCCCAAGAGTCCCTTCTCCTGGGGCCCCCCAACCCCCCTTGAGTGCGGGGTTGCAGCACCCCGCCACAGGGGGCAACAGAAAGCTACTCGTGAAGATGCTGTATTCATAGAGGGGGTACTTGATGGGGTATGTGGCCCGTATAAGGCAGCCCTGAAAACTGGCTTTCAGCCTCCAGGTTATGCTGAATTATTAACATGGGCTTCAAACATTAGCAAACACAATCAGGAACAGGGTACAGGAGAAAAGAATGCAAACCCGAGGACAGAAAGGAAAAGGGAAACTGAACATGAGTTTGGAAGATAGCTTTGTTGCTGCAGTTAAAGTAGCAAATGTAGGAGGCGGTAATTGTAGTAACTGTGGAATGTTGGGCCATAACAAAAAGGGATGTTATAAGAGAGGGGGTGGAAGAGCTGATCCGTGTATGAAATGTGACAAGACAGGGCATTGGTCCAAGAATTGCCCTAGTAACAAGGGTAAAGACCCTCTTGAGAATATGTCTCGAGGACAATTAATACAAGTCCTTAACTCCAAGAAAAAATCCTCTCATTAGGGGCTTTTGGTCCCGTTTCCAGTGAGTCAGTATGATTCATCTGCACATCCGTATGTAAATGCTAGGGTTGGGGGCATGTTGTGTAAAATCCTTATAGATACGGGCGCTTCAGTATCCATTACTGATATTCCAGGATTACCTTTGACTTCTAAATTTACTACTTTAACAGGGCTGGGGGGAGTAAGTAAGAAAGAATATCTGGCAAAGCCCCTTTTAATTGAGACAGAAGAATGTTTTTGGTTGGGGCGATTTTATTATGCGCCAAAACAAACCGAAGGTACAATAACACTGGTCTACAATTTTTTAGAAGTTGTCTGCTTCAGAGATAAAATGTGCTATTTATTATGTATTTTGATGTGCTGAATTCAAATATGACAATTAAAACAACTGATTGGCTACTGTTTCCAAGATATTTAAGTTTTTACATTTTACGTCTATGTATATTGTGTAGATAGTAGAGTTTTAATCATAAATTGTAAACCTAGGTCTTTTCATGTGTTTATGGTTGCTTTACATGATAATATTTCACCTGTCCTGTTTATGTAACACTTTACAAATCAGCAAAAGGGTTATATAAATAAAATTTATTATGAAACAAAAGGCAAAAACTATTATGTACATAGTTTAGTCCTATTCAGTGTCTACTCGGCGCTTCTTGGCTTGTCTCCTGTATTCATTAAATGGAGCATCTCTTGTCACTGTCCAGAAATAGTCTGCAAGCACTGATGGGCTCCATTTGCCCTGATAGCGTTTCTCCATTGTTGCAATGTGCTGGTGAAATCGCTCACCGTGCTCGTCGCTCACTGCTCCGCAGTTTGGTGGAAAAAAATCTAGATGAGAGTGCAAAAAATGTATCTTTAGTGACATGTTGCAACCAAGGCTTTTGTATGCCTTGAGGAGGTTTTCCACCAACAACCTGTAGTTGTCTGCCTTCTTGTTTCCGAGAAAATTTATTGCCACTAACTTGCCACTAATTTATTTCCATGCCGTCTTTTCCTTGCCACGCAGTGCATGGTCAAATGCATCATCTCGAAGAAGTTCACGAATCTGAGGACCAACAAAGACACCTTCCTTTATCTTAGCTTCACTTAACCTTGGAAATTTTTCACGGAGGTACTTGAAAGCTGCTTGTGTTTTGTCCATGGCCTTGACAAAGTTCTTCATCAGACCCAGCTTGATGTGTAAGGGTGGTAACAGAATCTTCCTTGATTCAACAAGTGGTGGACGCTGAACACTTTTCCTCCCAGGCTCCAATGACTGTCGGAGTGGCCAATCTATCTTGATGTAGTGGCAATCTCTTGCACGACTATCCCATTCGCAGAGAAAACAGCAGTACTTTGTGTATCCAGTCTGCAGACCAAGCAAGAGAGCAACAACCTTCAAATCCCCACAGAGCTGCCACTGATGTTGGTCATAGTTTATGCACCTCAAAAGTTGTTTCATGTTGTCATAGGTTTCCTTCATATGGACTGCATGACCAACTGGAATTGATGGCAAAACATTGCCATTATGCAGCAAAACAGCTTTAAGACTCGTCTTTGATGAATCAATGAACAGTCTCCACTCATCTGGATCGTGAATGATGTTGAGGGCTGCCATCACACCATCGATGTTGTTGCAGGCTACAAGATCACCTTCCATGAAGAAGAATGGGACAAGATCCTTTTGACGGTCACGGAACATGGAAACCCTAACATCACCTGCCAGGAGATTCCACTGCTGTAGTCTGGAGCCCAACAGCTCTGCCTTACTCTTGGTTAGTTCCAAATCCCTGACCAGGTCATTCAGTTCACCTTGTGTTATGAGGTGTGGTTCAGAGGAGGAGGATGGGAGAAAATGTGGGTCCTGTGACATTGATGGTTCAGGACCAGAAGTTTCATCCTCTTCCTCGTCTGACTCAAGTGAGAATGATTCTGGTGCATCAGGAACCGGCAGTCTTTCTCTGTGGGATACTGGGCGTATAGCTGATGGAATGTTTGGATAATGCACAGTCCACTTTTTCTTCTTTGACACACCTTTCCCAACTGGAGGCACCATGCAGAAGTAACAATTGCCGGTATGATCTGTTGGCTCTCTCCAAATCATTGGCACTGCAAAAGGCATAGATTTCCTTTTCCTGTTCAACCACTGGCGAAGATTTGTTGCACAAGTGTTGCAGCATATGTGTGGGGCCCACCTCTTGTCCTGATCTCCAATTTTGCAGCCAAAATAAAGGTGATAGGCTTTCTTAACCATAGTGGTTATACTGTGCTTTTGTGATGCATAAGTCACTTCACCACAAACATAGCAGAAGTTATCTGTACTGTTCACACAAGTACGAGGCATCTCTGCTCACTTTGGCTAAACAGAAATGTGTCCCTTTGCAAAATCAAACACTGACAAATAAGAGAGCACGACACTGTATGATTTCTAGAGCTGATATAGGGCAATTTGTTCAGCAGAGTGATGTAAGCCTCGTTATGATTGCATCATCCATGACTTCTAGGAATAACATGACGCAATTCATATCATGTATGACGCAATACCAGCTTCAGATTGCATCATTCATTGTTTTGCCTAAAAAGCAAGTACTGTCCAAACCCAGTCATAGATTTATTCATAGATCCAGTCAAAGATGTATTTTAGTCATTTCTGGTTTAAATTGAGATCCCTTCCCTTTATAACTCACTTATCCTCCGCCATTCCCAAGTCAAGGGTCGTATATACTGACCCAATAGCATATCTTGAAAACTAGAGCCAATCAACAATTTTAAGCATCATTTTCGTTCTCAGTGACCCAGAATTAGTAAAGTTTGACTACATTTATTTCAGAAGCATTTTGGCTGTAGAGCAGTGTAATGGGAATTGACATGTTACGAAAATCGGGGTGTCATTTAAATTTGGGTGAATCACCTTCGTTGCAAATACCATCTCAAAAGTCTAGTGCTAATGTGCCTCTGATCTATTCTTCTCCAGGTGAGCGTGTGTGCATTGTGCAGGTGCTCCCTAAACTGTCAGGACCAGAGGCAGTGTGGGCAGCCAATAAACTCAACTGTGGTTTGATGAATGTCCCACCAGTAGTGATTACAGGAATTCCTGCCCCTCCTGCACGTCCCTATCCAATTAAGCCAGAGGCCCTGACAGCAATAGAAAGTACAGTCAAGGAGTTGATAAAGAGGGGAATTGTAAAAGAAATACAGTCAAAATGTAATTCACCTGTCTGGCCTGTTAAGAAGCCAGATGGATCGTGGCGGCTTACCATTGATTATCGAAATATTAACATGCATGCAGACAGGCTCACCCCCCTAGTTGCTGACCCTAGTCCTATTCTTTCTACTGTACCTAGTGATCACGTAGTGTTTTCAGCCTTGGACATTAGCAATGGCTTTTGGTCTGTTCCTGTGCACCCTGACAGTCAATTTTGGTTTGCATTTACTATTAAAGGGAAGCAATACACCTTTACTTGCCTAAAGTAGATTTTCATAACTCACCTACTTTGTTTCATAGAGCGTTAGCTGATGTGCTGGCAAAGCTGCCAGACATGGCTTCTTGTGTTGTCCAGTATGTTGATGATCTTCTTATCTCCTTACCAGATTGCCAAACGCACATGAAAGACTTAGAAGTGATCCTGCAGCACTTGGCAGACAGTGGGGTAAAATGTAATGCTAGAAAGGCTCAGATCACAAAGGAGGAAGTATCATATCTGGGGTACCTAATATCCAAAGGGTACAAGCGTTTAACTGTTGACCGCACTGAGGCTATTAATGCATGCCCATGACCAACTACAGTCAGGGGAGTTAGGAAGTGTTGGGGCTATTCAATTTCTGTTGAACTCAAATCCTAAATTATTCAAGGATTGTCCAGCCCTTTAATAATCTTTTGAAGGGTGCTGGTGGACCACATGATGCAGTTGAATGGACACTTGAATGTGAACAGGCATTTACCACATTGAAACAGAGGCTAAGTACTGCCCCAGGGTTGGGACTTCCTAATCCATTGATGCTTTTTACATTGTACACGCATGTCAGTGAGGGACATATGGCAGCAGTGTTAAGGCAAAAACATGGGGACAAACAGCGCCCAGTAGCATACTGTAGGCTGGACCCTCTGTCATGATAAATAGTTATTATGTTAAATAGGTTAATAGATTGATGATGTTTAATGGTATTATGGGCTGTTTGGGTAAATATCAAAATGGAGTTTGTAAGACATGTGATTTTGGGAAGGGACGGGTCATTCCTATGGAGTGGTAAACAAGAACCAGTACAAACTGGATTTTCCTGCCTTTTTGTGGACTGGGGGCAAACCACCTCAGGGGGTTTCCCGCCCAAAAGTTTATATAAGCTCGGATGCAGCCCAGGAGGGGTGCTGTCCACCTGAGAGACAGTGTTTGCGCGGGTATTGAGAGACCTGATCCAGCTGCGGACCAGTCTGGAGAGCGGGAGAGGAACCATCTATCACCTTCCATCCTGCAAACCCTACCTGCCTGCCTTCCTCTCCCGGAGTTCTTTACCATCAGTGAGGGACTCCCCAGTGTACCTCCCTGAGGGCTCCCAACCAGCCTAAGGGTTGTAGGTCCCGAGCAATGCTCTCTGGATGCACTCCAATTCAAGAAGAGCAAGTAGCCATCTGTAGATGGGGTACAACTTACCTTTATATTTGCGCTGTCTATGGTTATATAGAGGGTTTTTACTGTTCACTTTCACTGTTTTGTTGATGATTATTAGTTTGCTCCGGGCTTCTTCCCCCATTCTTCCCTATTTTTGTACACAATCCCTAATATAGTTCCTTCTTGTTTTCACCTTTAATCAGAATCTGTTATTCTTTTCCTTTTGTTTTCTTACGGGCCTAATTCACAGGTGATAGACCCTGAGGGAGGGGGCGGATCTGTTTTCTTTTTGACTGGGGTTTTTACCAGCAGGCCATATTAGCATGTTATCCAGGCTCCAGGGGTAACAATACTACTCTTCTAAACTAGATGCTGTCACTCAAGCAATACCACCATGCCTCCAAGCAATGGAAGGAGCTTCTATGGCCCTAAGTCAGGCCTCACCACTGACTTAGGGCCATAGAATGTAAAGGATGCACAGGATGTAAATATTGTCGTACCTCACACTGTCCTTGCTATTTTATCAGGAAAAAAATCTTCAGCAGTCCATGTGGCAAGATGGACTCGATGGGAAACGAGCTTGCTGATGCCTTCGGTACATCTGCAATGAGCGTCATCGCTAAACCCTGCCACCCTCATGCCTACCCCAGATGGGGGACACCTGCATCACTGCTGTGTTGAGGAAGAGCCCATGGACCTTCCATTGGTAAAAGAAACTGAAATACCTGGTGCCCCTTGCCTATACGTGGATGGTTCTTCCTTCTATGTGGACAGCAAGCGACACACAGGATGGGCCATTTGTTCTCAAGATGGGCAGTTGGTGGCGCACGGCAGTTTACCATCTGCACAAGTAGCAGAACTACAGGCATTAGTTGCAGCGTGTGAAGCTGCAAAAGGTCATTCCGTTAACGTATGTACTGATTCTAGACATGCGTTTGGGGTTGTACATGATTTTATTAACTTGTGGGTAAATCGGGAATTCCTGACAAGTACAGGATCCCCAATACAAAATGAGGGGGATAGTGGAGAAACTTCATATAGCCATGCAGAAACCTACGAAGTAGCGGTGATAAAAGTGAAGGCCCACACAAAAGGGACAGACCCTCATAGCAAGGGGAACCGAAGGGCAGACGAACTAGCTAAACAAGCAGCAGTGGAAGGTAAAGAGACGCAATTGATTGCTGCAACACAGCCTCTCATAAAAACCCCAAACTTTTTTGAATTACAGGACATCCAACACCCTGCACCAAGGGCAGAGAAGTGGTTATGGATGGATAATGGGGGCAAACTGTGTGATGATAACACTTGGAGAGGTCCAGGGAACACAGTGTTACCAAATGTGCTGATGGGAACTATGATATCACAAGTTGGGACATGATAGAGAACGGAGGGTGATCCACCAGATGTCGGACATCTGGTGGCATCCTAAGCTTAATGCAAACGTGCATGATTATGTGAGGAGGTGTGTAAAGTGTGCTCAATGTAATTCTGCTCCCACAGTGAAAGTGAGAATGCAACATCAGCCAAGACCAACACAGCCCTTCACACAGTTACAAATAGATTTCATTGGGCCCCTGCCAAGGTGCCCCTGCCAAGGTGCAGAGGGAAAGAATATGTTCTGGTGATCGTGGATCACTTTACTAAGTGGGTAGAAGCTTTCCCAGTGGCCAAGGCCATTGCATCTGATGTAGCTAAAATACTGATGACCGAAATAATTCCCCGATGGAGACTTCCATGCTTCATTGATAGTGACCAAGGTACCCACTTTACAAGGAAGGTGATGAAAAGTGTATGCATGGCACTGGGAATCAAACAGAAATTCCACTGTCCCTACCATCCCCAGAGTTCAGGATTAGTAGAAAGAGCTAACCAAACCATTAAAAACAAACTAACCAAACAGATGTTTTCTGTTACAGGGAAAGACTGGGTCACCAACCTACCAGTGGTTCTCATGTCTATGAGAGCCAGTCCTACTAACCCACATTCCTTATCTCCTTTTGAAATGCTGACAGGGCAGGTGATGAGGACGCCAGGAAATCTGTGCACTGGAGGGGGGGAATTGTATGTCATGGGTGACCAGCTTGCTGAATATTGCAAATTGTTGTCTCAGTGTGTCTCACAGGACCCCCGAACTGAACCAGACCCAAAGGCTGGCAAAGAGGACATATGTGAGGTGCAGCCCGGTGATCAGGTGCTGGTGAAAGCCTATAGAAAACGAACCTTTGAACCAGCCTGGACTGGACCTCACATGGTTCTCTTGGTAACTCCTTCAGCGGCCTGGGTCACTGGAATTCCAGTTTGGGTGCACCTGTCACGAGTAAAAGTATACAAGGGTGAGATTCAACATGGGGCACAATAATCCCTGTTTACCTTATGGACTCCTGGAGAGCCATTCTCAATATTGTTAAGTGTTTCCATTTGATACTCCCAGTTTAAAATTGATGTAGGACATTTTTTGTGGTTCACTAATTGTTTTGAGCGGTTACTGAGATTTGAGAGTTCTCTTAGAGGTCTCATGTTAATAACATTGCAGTGGCTTTCAGTGTTTTATTGATGTAATTGCCGGGGGAGGAGCCACTGGATCAGTTGTAAATGCCATTACTCAAGCTATCGAAACTAATAATAGGGACTGGGTTGAAAAATTGATAGTAGCAGGGATGACAGTTTATTGTGGTGAGAGCAGGGCTCATGTCTAATCAAGTTAGTTATCCCCTTACCTCAGCAACACAATTGGTCAAGTCCTCACTGTTGTGCTCAGCCATCTATTAAAAACTACTAAACTGTATGAGCAAGCATTGGTCTAGGCATGTGGAACAATTGTGTTATCATACTAGCATGGTATTCAACATGAAAGTTGCAGCCCTGATAGGAGACTTGCTCGCGTCACAGGTGCACTGTTGGATTGCAGTTCTCAAAGACTGAGTGTCTTCACCTTGGATGACGGCAGGGGAGGGGTCCCTATCGATAACAGGGGCATGTTGGGATGGTCATTCCATCCCTGGAGGGGTGTTAATTCCTGTGGGTTGGGCTCCTGAATTGGAGGCTCAGCCCATCCACCCACTCCTATTCTCATGTCACAGACACCTGTGTAGAATCCAGAATTCTGGGTATGTAATAAGGGCCGGAGATAACTATATAGCTTTCCCATGGGACCAATGTTCCATCCTGGGCGGATGGGTTTTGTGTATGGGAAACCTGGAGTCAGGACAAGCCCTATCTCAAATGTTGGGACCTGACTTAATGGTGCATGTAATGTTTAATTTAATGGATGATATAACAGTGAGGAAGGACTCCACTACTTGGTGTGGATTTGGGTGATTAGCTTTGACAAGCAAGACTGGCTTAAACATCTCGTTCTTTCTATTGTGGAAGATATTATGAAAGAAGTGGTAAGGCAATTACAGTGATTCAGTGGATAGAAGGGTTTGCTATTGTGGGAATAGAGATTCCATGGGGATGGATTTGGGTTGTGTTCTCGCAATGTGTATGGGGACTTATTATTATTTTTATTGTAGATATCATTATGTATTAAAGGTTACATGTATTATTTAATTTTGTTACCAAAATTGCAGTTAATTAAGTGTTGATAAGGTCAATTATTGCTCCTAATAAATACAAGGAAGTGGTGTTAGTGGGGTCTAAGGATTGTTCTTAGCCCCAAAACCAAATGGGGGAGCTGAAGGGTATGCTTGTGTTTATTTTAAACAAAATGTGATTTAGAAGGTATGTATGCATAAAGAAGCATGCTGTGGCTCACCATCCTAGGAAAGGCCAAGGGGGGAGGGGGGCTTAACATGTGGAGTGGAGAAGTATAAGTATGTGATGAACAAATCCATATATGGAAATGTTAAATATGATTGGCCAGAGGGTTGTGTTATGTAACTTGTATGTAACTTCTTATGTAACTGCCATGTGCTATAAAATAGCAAGGGGAGGGGCTCCTTGCTCGAGGGACTCTGGCTAATTTTTGTACCAGGGGCTCTCCCTTTGTGCACATTGAATAAAGTCTTGTTGAATTGAATTGAATGAAGTATCGAAGACCCTTGATTCTGACCGGCATCTGACTCATTTGGTTATTATTGGGTACCACAAAATCCCAACAGCGGGAAGCCAGGAAAACCAATGAAAACAGACTGTGGGATTTTTAATGGGAAGCAGGATCTTCCTGCTGCAGTCTGTGTGTGACCAAAGCAGAAAGACATGGATTTAACCAGGAAATAAGGTATGGAGAATCCAGTAACATCCATGCCTTGTGAAGGACTAAACCTTGGAACCACAGATATGTGAGTGAGTAGAACAGGGAATATTTAGTCAGACATGATCAGATTATTTTCTTTATTTTTGGGTTTGGTGGACTACTGTGTGCTGAGCCAGTGTGGCTTCCTCCCATATATTGTAACTTTTAAACTGAATCCCAGAAAAGCAATTCTGTGGCTTTTATCTGTCCCCAGTTGTTCTGTAACACCTAGCACCATGCATATTTTACCAAGCATGTTTTCTTAATAAAATTAAAGGCCATGATCTGATTCCTGTGTCCTAGAAGGCAAGAGGTGCTGTGTGCTTGTTCTGAAGACTGCAAGGACAGCTATTAAGAAATTATGGATTTTTTCAAAACTCTCTCCAGAGGGGGAGTTAAAGATCGTGAGAGTACCCCCACAGAGAGAAATTCCCAAATATGTCTTCCTGGGCTCTCAAAGAGGTTTTTTTCTTTTGGATGGTGACAGTATACCAACCAAGGTCAGGGAATTTGTGATCTTGGGGAGTTTTTAAACAGATGCCTTTGGTGACAGGGTATTTTAAAGTCTCTTGCAAGCCCCCACCTTCTATACTTGAAGTGCCAGAGTGGGGAACAGCCTTGACATGGTGACAGCATTGATGGGAGCACAAAGCTCAGGATTTTAAAAGGACAGTTTTTTCATTTTTGACTGTTCTGGGATATTTTCTCTTTGGCTGCCTGAGGGGGGTGTTACCCTGGAAAAGGGAACTATATTATGAGTTTATAAAATGGAGTTCAGTGGGTTCCATTTTAAAGAGAGACAGTTTGCCTCAAAAGGTTTTTCCCGCCTAAAGTCATCATAGAGGCTTTTCCTGCTCAAAACTGTGAAGTTGCACACGTTACCACCTTGTGCACCCCTCCCAAATAGGCTGTGCATTCATTACTATCTGGTGCACTCAGCACTAAAACGCTGCACACAGCCCCTTAGAAGCTGCACTCAACACCTAGGTTCATTAACATATTTTTCCCGCCTCTGGGCCAATAAAAGCCCTGAAGTGTCAAGGGCTCGGGTCCTTGGATTTCCTCAACCTTGGATCTCGTCATTCCTTTTGTTGTTCCCTCCTTACCCTTGGTCGTGTATTGTCCTACCTGAAGCTCGGATACCATATTGGTAATCTGAGGCCTGGACTTTTGGACTGTGCTATCCCTTGTGTAGTGAATACCCACAAGGTCGATTTTTGGCATCAGCCATTGGAACTGGGACTCTTTCTCTCTATCATTGTCATTGGATTACCTGCCTACTGGATCAGACGGTGTTGCCGAAGGACAGACCAGACTGTTTCCAGAGGGGTTCATTTCCGGATCGAGGATCCATATCGGGGCTCGTCTCTCCACAAAGGACTCGCCACCGTGGGATCTCCCTGCTTGTCCTCCCCAGAGGCTTCCAAATAGCCCAAGGGTCGAAGGTCACAGGCATCGATTGCCTCAGGCTTTGTATATATACCTTGTATGTCTAGGGAACTGTCCTATCTTCTTTCTTCGGGTTAGGGTGGGTTGGATTCATTGTGGGTTGCTGTTAGTTGTATATCTGTTCACTTTATTTCCATCAAATACATGGTTTGGCCCTAAAAATTGTGTATGCCTGATTTGTGGCTAATGATCCGGTGATTAGATACGGCTCTCAGGTCGGATCTCTCTTCTGTGTAGGGACTCCCTTTCCCCGTTTTACATCTTCACTATTGGCCATTTTGTTTTAATTGCTTGTCCACGTCCCTAGGGCAACAGGGGGGAAGCACACAAAAGGTTAACCCTGCAAAGCCAGGGAGTCCAAATCAAACAATTTTTTTCTAGCTTTTGTAGCAATGGGACAGTTAGGCTATAACAGGACAAGAAAACAGCCCAGTGCATGGATTTGCAGTGGGGCAGAGTAGCCCCAGAGCAATCAACCTTCCCAAAGTGGCACACCAATGCAAAAACAGCCCCAGATGTCCAACTCTGGCTACGTCTAGTCTATAGACTTCTTTCAGAAGAAGCTTTTTTTGGAAGAGATCTTCTGAAAAATGTTCTTCCAAAAGAAAGCATCCACACACAAAAGTGCATCGAAAAAGTGATCTGCTTTTTTGCAATAGAGCATCCAGACTGATTGGATGCTCTCTCGCATAAAAGGCCACCCGGAACCACTTCAGGCAGGACATTAGGTTACCAGTTGCTTCCGAGTGCTGTGCTGGAGCCTTGCAGAGACATGCGCTTACAGGGGACCCCCCCCCCGACAGCCATTTCTCTGCTTCTGCTGCATGCTTGCGTCCCTCTTTGAGGGATAGCAAAGCTCTCGCAGTGCCTGCTCTGATTGCCCTGTTCTTTTTTGGACGCCACAGCTTTTTCCTTTGAGCCATGGAGCCAGAGCTGCCCCTGGGCAGTTTTTGCAGCACTTTGTTCCAGTTGCCTTCCTGGTCCTGCATGAGCTGGACCCCGAGCTTATTCTGGGGACCCTCTACCTGGGTGCGGCTACTACATTCTGGCAACTGCACCCCACAGTGGAGAGGCAGTTTTGGAGACTTGACATCAGTTTGGACTGGTGGGACCGGTTGGTCCTGGAGCAGTGGGGCAATCAGCAGTGGCTACAAAACTTCCGCATGCAGAAGGCCACCATTTTGGAGCTATGTGCCTGGCTCACCTCCCCTAACCTCCAGAGACATGACACCCACCTGCGGTCTGCCATCCCCTTGGAGAAACAGGTCGCAATAGCCCTCTGGAAGCTCGCCACCCCAGACAGCTACCGGTTGCTGGGCAACCAGTTTGGCATGGGGAAGTCCACCGTCAGGGCCCTCCTCACTGAAGTAAGGCACTGTCGGGCTGTAGTCCTTGCAGGGTGTGGGGAGAGTCATGGAAAGGGGGACCCTTGGGAAAGGGGGACCCTCAGGAAAGGGGGTTGGGGACTGTGGCAGGGGGTGGAGTTGGTGTGTGGGGGGAAGCCCCATCCCCGGGGGGTTGTGCCATCTTGCCCTCACACAGCCCTGCTAGTGGGGGAGGCCGCCTAATAGGAGGTGGCTCCTGGGGTGTTTGGGGGTGAGGGGACAGAGGAGGGAAGTAGGGAGGGCACCTCCCAAGGGCTCAGGCACCCCCTCTCTCATTCTTTGGTTTATGTGTTTCTTTATCTCCTTCTGCAGGTGGTGAGGGGCATCAACTCAATCCTGCTGCAGAAGGTCATCTGTCTGGATGCGACCGTGGCTGGATTTGCTGCCCTGGGGTTCCCGAACTGCAGCGGAGCCATTGATGGGACCCACATCCCGATCCGTGCACCAGACCATCAAGTGGCCCAGTACATAAATCGAAAGGGCTATTTTTGATGGTGCTGCAGGCCCTGGTTGACCACTTGGAACACTTTACAGACATTTTTGTTGAGTGATTGGGCAGGGCATACAATGCCTGAGTGTTCAGAAACTCTAGCCTGTACTGCAAGCTGGAGGCAGGCACATTATTCCCCCACCAGGACTTTGCTGTTGGGGAAGTGCAGATGCCACTGTGCATTGTGGGGGACATGGCCTACCCCCTCATGCCCTGGCTGATGAAGCCATAAACCGGCCACCTGGACCCCAGCAGGGACCAATTTAATGCCCACCTGAACTGGGCCTGAATCCAAGTGGAGTGTGCCTCTGGCCGCCCCCAGGCACGTTTCCGATGCCCACTGACCCACCTCAACATAGGGGAGCACAACATCCATGAGGTGGTTGCGTGCTCCACAACATTGTGGAGAGGAAGGGGGAGGCCTTCCTCCCAGGGTGGGGGGCAGACCCTGGCAGCAAGGGGTGAGTGTTCGAGCAGCTGAGGACAGCTGTCATCCGCTAGGCCAGGGTGTGCATCTGGGAGTCCCTGAGGGAAAGGTTTTCTCAAGGACCCCAGTAACTCTCTCCAGGGCCTCCTCCCTAGGGTCCTTTGGCTTGCAGCCCTATCCCTTCTCCACCACAGCCCCTCCCTTTGTCCTTTCCCTGACCTCTGAATAAACACACCTGTTTGGTTTTCAAAAAAATGAAGTCTGTATTTATGAAACATTCAGAAGAGGTGGGCAGTGGGAGGGGGGCTCATAACTGGGAGGGGCAGGGGAGGCTCAATGTGCCACCTCAGGTGCAGAGACCTCGTTGGCGTTGGGGGGGGTCCGAGGAGCACAGGGGTGTGGACAGGAGGGAGGCTCAAGCGGAGTCAGGGGGAGAGGCCATAGGCATCACTTGGGGAGGGGGCAAAGGCATAGCAGGGGGGACAGGCAGAGGAGGAACAGGCATCGCAGGGGGGCAGGAGGGTGGAAGCCAGGAGCAGTGACATCAGGTAGGTGTGCCATCATGTGTGACATGACAGCACACATGTTGTCACACTGCTACATCAGTTGGTCCCATACGCAGTTCTGCCACTCCAAGTCCATGTGGACCTTGTGCATCAGGGTCTGGTGGATGGTGCGCAGGACACTGATGTACTGGCGCATGAGGTCTTGGACCCTGGCACACCTTTGAGTCCTCTGGGCTTTGGTGGGTGGTGGCGGTGGTGTGGCTTCGTCCTCAGTCCTGCCTGTGGAGAACACACAGAGGGAGAGGCGGTCAGTCATCCCTGCAGACACTGTCCCTGAGGCCGTGCTCTCCTCTGTGAGCAGCAACCAACAGTCTGTGGCCCAGAGGAGGGGGATGTCCCAGGAGCAAGGTCATGTGTGGTCTGCGCAGCAGGCCATGCCTCACAGGGGCCCTGACGTGCCCAGAGGATCATGTTGCCTGCTTTCCATCCCCCTCCCCTGGACAAGCAGCCAAGGGAAGTATCCGGCCACAGTGGGATCCCCTCATGGGCAGCAGAACAGCCGGGAGCAGCCTGGGCCTCCTTGGAATCCACACACACAGGTGCAGCTCACAGTGTTGTCTGTGGGAGTGGCTGCTGCCTCACATGGGCAGGCATGCCCACGTGCTATATGCAGCACTTCTTGGTCTGTGTGGGGTCATGCCTGTGCCCTTGTGGGTAGCCTGCTTCCAGCTGTGGTGGCCCCCCTCTCCTCATGGCAGGATGTGTGGCCTCCCCTGAGCCTGGCAGCAGGATTCTGGCCATGCTCAGGGGCTGCCTGCTGTGTTCGTGTGCCGCACACTAACGCTGCATGTGGTTGCATGTGGACAGACCACAGTACCATGTCCAGCCCGAGCGACACTCGCCCCCCTGCCCCCTGTGCACCCACCTCCCCAGCCCTGGGTGTGTGACAAAGTGAGACCACTCACCTGAAGATTCCTCTCAGGCATCCAAGGAGGACTGGGAGATGTCCTGGCTCACAAGCACTGGTTCCAGGGAGAGGGTCACAGTCTCCGTCTCCGCCTCTGGCTGGCCCTGGCCCTCCTGCAGGGTGATAACGGAGGTTTCCAGGCCAGAGTCCATGAGGACGGGTGGGGAAGACGTTTCCCCACCCCCCAGGATTTGGTGCAGCTCCTAGTAACAGGGGCAGGTGTGAGGTCCTGCCCCGAGCGCAAGCTGTGCTCTCCGGCACACACATATCCCTGGCGGAGCTCTTTGACTTTACTCCGGACCTTTTCCAAGGTCTGGGGTGGGTGTCTGCGCTCCGCCAGGGAGTCAGCCATCTGGCCATAAATGTCTGCATTTCTGCACTTCACCCGGGGATTCTGCAAGGTCTCCTCCTTGCCCCACAGTCTGAGGAGGGTCTGGATCTACGGGCCGAACCAGGATGGGGGCACGCCTCTTGGTCCCCCTCGGTGGGTCCTGGGACCCCTGGGGCTGCTCCCTGTGAAGGCCAGGGGGTCACTGGGAGCTTGAGGCTGTGCCATTGCTGTGCAGGCCTGTGGCAGGGAGAGCCACACGGTGAGGTGCTGCTCTAAAGCCAGCTTCCTACCACAAGGCTTGTCTAGGGTGCCTGCAGTTTTAAGAGGGGCCAGGAGACAGGAACTATAGAGTTGTGATTACTTCGTATAGAGTGGCCACCAAGGCACCTGTGCTATTTCCTGGAGGCCTCTTCTTTCGAAAAAAGGCTTCTTCCTTGTAGAATGAGGATTATCAAAGTTGGAAAAACCCCTCTATTCTTTTGATTTAGTTTAGAAAGAACACGATTGCAGGGTGGATGTTCCTCAAGTTTTGTTGGAAAAACGTCTGTTTTCCGACAAAGCTCTGTAGTATAGGCATACCTTCTGTGGTAGACATGTTGAGCAGGGATGAAGAACTGGAGAATATCCCTGTGGAGGGCAGAAGCAGATGGTGGTGGCCAAGTCCCTCCCATACCAGGGGCACCAAGGTGGGAGGATGTCTTTAACGCAAGCAGATCTAAGGAGGAGATGGAGTTTTTCCTACAGATGAGGCACTTAGAAACAGAGGAGAGGGGAAATCAGAGATGCTTTGAGCTGGAGAAAGCTGAGGAGCTGGGTACTCTAGCTACACCGACTAACAATCCTACTCCAGCAAATGCTCTCCAACCCAAGAAATATTGGTGTATTAGGTAGGAAATAGTAGTAGAGAGGTAGCTGTGTTAGTTTTTCCTTTTGTTTTAGCAAGATCAGACTATGTAGCACTTTAAAAACTAACAAGATGGTTTAATAGGTGATGAGCTTTTGTGGGCCAGACCCACTTCCTCAGATCATATTCTGGAAGAGAACTGGCATGACCATATATACCAAAGGAATACAATGAAAAAAGTGAACACGTTATTAAACTGACAAATCAGATTTAGAACAGAAGGTGGGGTGAGGGAGAGGGAGGGAGGGAATAGCTGTTTATAAGTCAATGAATGGCTCATCAGGGGTGATAAGTGGGGAAGCTGTGATAAGTGGGGTAATTAGCATCTTTGTTAAGGCCCATTCGTAAAGTGTCAAATTTAAGCATGAATGAAAGTTCTGAAATTTCTCTCTGTAATCTGGTGTTCAAGTCTCTTTGAAGTAAGATGCATGTAGGAAGGTCGTTAAGACTATGTCCAGGTAGGTTGAAATGCAAACTGACAGGCTTTTCCTTGTGAAGAGGCCCTGGAGATTTTTCGCCTTCCTCTGTAGCATAGGGCATGGATCACTACTGGAGTATTCTCTGCATCTTGGGGTCTTTAAACCATTTGAGGACTTCAATATCTGAGATATAGGTGAGAGGATTATTCCAGGAGCGGGTGGGTGAGATTCTGTGGCATGCATTGTGCAGGGGAATCAGACTAGATGATCATAATGGTCCCTTCTGACCTTAAGGTCTATGAGTATGATTTGTGGGCATTAATTCTTTGGTGAAGTGTCTGAGAAGTCTGTCCAATATACATAGCAGAAGGACACTGTTGGCACATGATGGCATAAATTATATTTCTGAATGAACAGGAATATGTGTCCTTGATCATATAACTGACATGGTTAGGTCCAGGGATGGTGTCACCAGAGTAAATATGTGGACAAAGTTGGCAACGAGGTTTGTTGCAAGGGAAAGTTCTAGGGTTGGTATTAATGTGGTATGTCCTCTGGTTGTTAGTAAGAATGTTCCTGAGGTTAGGTGGTTGTCTATATAGGAGTATGGGTCTGTCCCCCAGAGCCTCTCGAAATGTAGTATCCTGTTCCAGTATAGGTTGTAGGTTATGGATAATGCATTGGAGGTGTTGAAGTTGGGGGCTATAGGTGATGGCAAGTGGTATTCTATTGTTGGTTTTCTTGGGTTTATCTTGAAGTAGATGGTTTCTGGGTATTCATCTGGTTCTTTCAATTTGTTTTTTATTTCCCCCGGTAGGTAATTGAAAAGAGCCAGACAAATACCCAGAAACCATCTACTTCAAGATAGGTTCTAGGTATGGTGCTAGAGAAAGTGGCCATAAAAGCCTAAGATAATTTCTCAAGATCTTATACAAGTTCTCGAATAGGAAATGCCCCCACAAAAAACTCCTCCAAGGTCAGGCAGGGTTTCCATGGTTCTTGAGGGGAAAGTGCTCCCTTCTGTGGCTTCCCCTGCATTTGCAGCAACTCGTTGCTCCTATTACATACGCAAAGAACTTCTAAAAGCTCCACTTCCTGCACATGACATGCAGGGCAGAGCCTGAACAAATGATTGTATCCTACTATATTTCCATCCAAAGTTATACACTGTATTATTTCTCTGACTAACTTATATCTGCAAGTAGCCCAGGGGATAAATATGCAAAAAGAAAAAAAAATAATAATGAGATGAGGCATTTTTGGAGAAAAAAATCCAGGCCAATGCAATACAAGGAAAAATAATCCAATAAACAGGCATACTGAGTGGGTGGGATAAAAATGGGAAGCAGAAATATTGAAAGACATTAAGTTATGACGAACAGACAACAAATTAAGACATGAATGGAATGCCATTAGTTCTAGGTAGGGCTGCCAAATGATTTAAAAATTAGTTGTGACTAAATTACAATTTTAAATCATACTGTTAACAATACCAACTTATTAAATTGTAAATATTTTCGTTTTTTCTCTACATTTTCAAATTTAATTAAATTAGAACAGAATACAAAGTGTAGAGCTCTCACTTTATATAATTATTTTAATTACAAATATTTTCACCATAAAGAAAACCAAAAAGCAGTGCTATCTACAAGTGGAAGCATGAAGAGGCATACAAATGTTAGCATATCTGGCCCATAAATACCTTGCAATGCTGGCTACAACAGTCATGCAAACACCTGTTCTTTCATGTGACATTGTAAATAAAAACGTGGACACTATTACTCCCATGAATGTAAACAAATCTTATCTTAGGGACTGGCTGTATAAGATATAGGACTGAGCAAATTTGAAAGTTTTATACTGTTTTATTTTTGAGTGAAATTATAGGAAAATATAATTAAACATTGGTAAATTGCACTTTCACTATGAAGAGCTTGCACTACAGTACTTGTATGAGGTGAACTGAAAAAAATACTACTGCTTTTATCTTTAGAGCATATATTTGTGAATATAAAATGAACACTACACACTTTGTATTCTGTGTTGTAACTGAACTCAATATATTTGAAAATGTAAAAACATCCAAAATATTTATAATAAGTTTTAAATGATATTCTATTGGTTAACAGTGATAAAAACTGCAATTTGTTTTTTAACTGGGCTAACTTGTTTTGATTTAAAAAGCACCTGAGTGAACTGTGCTGAATGGATCATCCTAATTCACTGCTGCAGACCTAGGCTAGCAAGTGATATTCCCTTGGGTGGCTCTTGCGAAGGAAATCTGTGTGTGTGTGTATATAGCAGAAAAACAGTAACAAACTGTAGTGAGCTCAGAGACAAGTGACAGGAAGATCCCTCAAGAGCTGGGTTCAGGAAGCAGATTTGGAGCCTGGGAAATAGCACTCTCTACGAGCCATGGGTATGGCGACCATATTTTCAAAACCAAAAATAGGGACACATCATACAAGGGCCCTACTATCAAACAAATGTCAGCCATGTCCCCTGGAAGTACAGGTGATCCCTCTAAGAACTCCTCCCACCATCTGCTACCAATAGGGATGGATTTGGGCCCATAGGACTGCCCCAAGAGCAGATTTGACCATGGGAACACATGATCTGACAAAGGATTTTTTTCTGATTTGTAAGACTTTTCATATACATAAATTCACAAAAGTACAAAAACTAAGTCACATTTAGTTGCACATTTAATGAATCACCTTCATTGAAAAGAATAAAATAAATACAATACAAAATAAAGGAAAAAATATCAGTTAGTATTTACATTGTCATTTTTGTCATTCATCAGTTGAAGTTGATGGCGTATTGTTCCATTTATACTTGTTTGAAGTACTCAGTTTGCTGAGTAATTGTTTATTATTCTTCATTTTTTCCAAACATCTCTTGGCAAGTCTGTAAAATCTCAATAATCCAAATGAATTACTCAGTTTCAATGGTCATCAATTTTGGGGACTTTTCCGATCACCAAAATTGTTAATCAGCAAAAATGACCTTTCAGTCACAGCGTTCATACCTAGCAGTGAGAGGACTAATTTTCACATTTTCTTCATGTTTGGAATACTAGTGTTCTCACAATGAAAATCTTTAAGTACATTCAACCATCTCAGACCTGTAGATAATTTCTCCTTGTCCCATTCGGCTAGCAAGATCTCATTGCGATATGATTTTAAGGACACAAAGTTTGTAAACAAGATTGTGTGACAAAGTGGGAAGCGCACTTTTCAAAAGATTCCATGTCTTTTCCAGATGATCCCATTCAGGGATTCTTTTTCAACTGAATCCAGAATAATTGATAGAGGCTATCAAGGTTTGCCTGCCAAACGTCTAGATAATTCAGACAATTAACATAGAACTCCCCCGTTACCTGCTGCACCAGATCCAAATTGCAATGAATACCATCATTAGCAATTTTCTTCTTCAATTCTCTTACTCTGAGTGGCAAAAACTTAGAATTTTTTCTCTGTTCTAAATACTGATACAAGCACAAATATTCATATGCAGTCTCTGGTGCCGATGCATTCTGCCCCTCAGGTTTGGAAATAGCATCATGAAAGGTAATGACAACATTGTAGAAGAACCAGAACCCAACTTCTGACTTAGGATATTCAAAAAATGTCTTAAGAATAATGGGAACATTTTCAACTCCTAAAAATAAGCTCATAGTGGTTGAAACACTATTAGTATTCTTTCAAGAGCAGGCATCAGTCTCAGAAAGCTAGTGTTCGAATACGAAAAAATTGGTCTGTAGTGCACTTCGATAAAAAAAAAAATCACAAAATGATTTAGTGCTCTCCACTCATACCGTATAAACATGAAAATATTTGAATATTTTTACAACAACTTCTACATCAACTGGAAGAACGTCAGAAGCATTGTTAATACAATTATTGCAAATGTATGCCATGCAACCTATCACCACCAATGTTCTGTTGCAGCTAGCTGACAAATTTCCAGAAGATTCTTAGAACCTGTATGTTTTGCACCTCCAAAATTATTATCAGTATTATCAGCTGATATGCCAACAATCTTATCAACAAGTCTGCTGCAGCTTAGAACAGAGAAAACAATCATTTAATTGGTCACTTGTCTCCCCTGGCAGGACATCAAGTTCAAGAACATTCACATTAACTCCAGTATTTCATGAAAATATCTTACGAAGATAGGAACAACTTTTTGATCTTTGTGGTTAGATGAATCTACCATCATGGTGAGACACAAAGTTTTGCCCAATTCCTGTTGCAAAACCTTTTGAGCTTCTGGAGCAAGAACGCTTTTTCACAATTGCTTCGCTTTTTGTTCCACTCCAAACATTGAAAAGCTTGTCAGTGAGATGAGAATCCAAAAATCTGTTAGTAAGAAATAAATTTCAAACCAAAATGTTCATTGTCTGCTCTTTTTTATCATGTCACATGATAGAACATGAAACACCTGTTCTTATCATGTCTCAAAAAGGAGGTGGTCCACGAAAAGTTTTTGATTGGCCTGGTGGTCCGTGGACTGAAACGAGTTGAGAACCACTGGTCTAGACCATCCCTGATAGACATTTATGTAACCTACTCTTAAACGTCTCCAGAGATGGAGATTCCACAACCACCCTAGGCAATTTATTCCAGTGTTTAACCACCCTGACAGTTAGGAACTTTTTCCTAATGTCCAACCTAAGCCGCCCTTGCTGCAGTTTAAGTCCAATGCTTCTTGTTCTATCTTCAGAGGCCAAGAAGAACAAGTTCTCCCTCCTCCTTGTGACACTTTTAGATACCTGAAAACCGCTATCACGTCCCCTCTAAATCTTCTCTTTTACAAACGAAACAAGCCCAATTCTTTCAGTCTTCCTTCATAGGTCATGTTCTCTAGACCTTTAATCCTTCTTGTTGCTCTTCATATAGTTGATGGAAATCCCATCGACTATTCACTTAATTAATCTAACTTTTAACATTCCTATCAGTGATTTGCAATCTCAGCCACTCCACTCCAAGCTGGCGGGTCCCAATAAGGGGTAAGGTGGGTGCCTGGCATGGGGGTCAATGCACCACAATGGAACCCAGGCCAGGCTCCCACACATGCCTGTGTGGAGCTCATCCACACATCAGGAGCTGCTCCGATGTCAAATCTGTGGCAGCCTGGCCACAAGGGGCCCTGCACCACAGCCACTGCAGCCTGCATCAGGCTAAAACTTTACTTGCCTGCTACTGGGACAAAAGACTCGAGAAGTTGCCGTGGGAGCCAAGTCTCACATGTGGGCAGTCTACACAACCCTGTCAGCTCCCGCCACAGTGGACACCTGATGCCTACAACTCCCCACACGGGCAGGTGCGGGGTGCCCAGCCTGCAATGCCCCCTTCCAGGAGTTGTGTGCTGCTTCTCGCTGTCTGCAGCTTTGCTGAGAGCCACAACTCGCCCCAGCCTCCCGCTGCCTCAGGCACCGGACCCGGCACCACCTTGCAAGAGCCAAAATAAACAATCCCAGCCAGCGCCCCTCCAGCCACCTTTATCCCAGTGGAGGGGGAGGGAGCTTAGCTGAGCTCCAGCCATGGACCACAGGACTGCACTTTGAGAACCACTGATTTAAGAAAAGCCACAGGGCTCTTAGATTTTTAAAGCAGGGCAGAGCCAGTGCTCTGTGCAGAACCAGGAATCATCTGATTTCCAGCTCAGCTGAAGCCCGGTTACCATGCAGCTCTGCCCTTTTAAATTTAAGGCAACCCACATGGCTCTTACTAAAATTAAAGGGGAGAGCAGCAGTGGGGTCTCAGTGAAGGCAGGCTGGGAGGGAAAGTGGGGCCACTTACATGCTGCTGCTTTACCAGTGGTTCCCAACAGGATTACCTGTCTGCCAGAGAGCAGAGGGCCAGAAGTCAGGCACCGCGTCCTTCTGCTCGTATTGGCTAGGTTCCAGAGCAGAAGGAAAAATGTTTAGGAAGGTCCCTGCATACTTGTGTTCCCCCGGGAGGGAGCGGAAACAGCAATGCACAGCTGCTTCTAGCTGCGCCGCTGTTTCCGGCACATTTTTAGTGTTTACATGGCTACCGGTTCAGGAGATTTAAATGCGGGACTGTCCTGGAAAATCCGGAACGTGTGGTCAGCGTAGCCATGGGGCGGCGGGGGGAGGGAGGAGCTTTCTCTCTGCTAGTCTTTCAACTGCTGCTTTTTTTCATAATGAACAAGTTGCCAGAGCCATGCAACAGAGGGAGATTCTGCAGTCAGTCAGACCCCAAAGTAGGGGTCTTGATCAAGGTAGACAAAACTTAAGAGAGCCACTGGTGGAACACTAAGGGCTCACACCTCGCCAAAGCAAAGCACCCAGCTGAGTGACATCGCAGCCTCTGCTCCCACTTAGGGTGCATCTACACTGCATCCGTAGCTTGAAATAAGCTACACAATTTGAGCTACACAAATTGCATATCTTATTCTGAGTAAATTTTGAAATAGCTTATCTTGTATACACAGCACCAAAATAACTCGCTATTCTGAAATGTCCCTTACTCTTTGTGGAATGAGGTTTACAAGAACATCAGAATAGCGAGCCCGTTATATATCTCGAAATAACGGGCGTGTCGTTAAGACGCAGGGTGGCTATTTTGGGAGACCTCCAATCTTCCAAATTAGCTGCTGCAAGTAGACACAGCCTTACAGACTAACAAAGGGACAACTCTGAGACTTGTCTCTCAGGAGCTGAGCAGCAGAGCCATGGAAAGAAGTGTCCATAAATATCCTCAGGCATCCCCCACAATTTACCCTCAATTCTTCCCTCACGGGATGGGGGGGGGCTGCAGCCTGGGCCTGTCGGTCAAGCCCTTCCCCTCCCCCTATGGGGCGCCCGCAGAGACGCGTAGGTCGCGAACCTTCTCAGACTCTCTGCGGGCTGCCAGCAGTCCCCAAGCGCTGCCTGGGGCGGAGAGCAACTCACGGGACTACAGCTCCCAGCATGCCATGGGCGAACACAACGCAGAGTAAAAAAAAGTCCCTCCACGCGATGCGCCGGGCTGGGAACCACAGTCCCTGCTCCCGCCCGCAATGCGTACTGGGAGATGTAGCTCACACGGGGCCTATTCGTTTTGCCCACCGAAACGAGGCCTGCGACCCCCCCGCCCCCGGCAAGCGCGTAGTCTCGGCTTAGTTCAGTTCTCCCCTATCTTGAACATACCCCCCATTGGCGGCTTCCGCTTCCGCTATCCAGGCGCTTCCGGCGCCGCCCTTCCGGCGTGGTGATTTCCGCTCCCACGCTGCCCCGCGCCGAATCATGGACCACAATGGTGAGGAGGGGAGAGGGAGGGAGCCGCATTTATACCCGTCCCCGCCCGGCCGGGTCCGGCCCGGGGCAGTGCGCGGTGTGGCCTGGGCAGTCGGACATGGAGAGGCCCCACGGGGAGCGGGCTGGCGGAGCGGCCCGATGCCCGGGGCCTAGTGCGGCCTGGACCCCAGCGCCGACGGCCCATAGTGCGGGTGGAGGGGACTCGGCCGGGCTTCGCCGTCCCTGCGCCCCCCGAGCCTCCACTCTGACCGCGAGCCCCAACCTCCGCCGGGCCCTGCCGGGGAGCGGGCACCGATCCCCGCCGGCCTCCTTCGGCGCGGCCCCGAGCGAGCGGGGAAGGCCGCTGTGACTGTTGGCCCGGGGGGGCTGTGGAGTATGAGCAGCGCCGGGCTGTGGGACTAGGTGCCCTGTGGTTTGCGCGGTCCCCTCCGCCGCCCGCGCAGCTGTGGAGCGGGACGGGGGTGTTGCGGCAGACCCCGGCTACACCTCACTGCCGTAGCAATGGCTGAGGTTCGTCGGGTCGGGCTGAAGGATCAGTACGCCTTGAGCTAACTCTGGTTCTCGGCGTGTAGTTAGCAGAGGCGCAAGTGGCTGAGGATGGGGAACACCTCGCTGTATCTGCTAAGGTCTAAGAATGCACCGTTTGTATAACGTGCTGCACTTTTTCTGTAGCTGGTACTCATAATTGGTCTGAACAGGCAGGCTCCCGCTTCTGACTGCTGCTGTAAAATAGCATTGCTCTTTGAAATTGGCTCCCCACGAGTGCATATGAAAGAAAATATTTTATTATAAAAAATGAGTAATGATTTCCCAATATGAGGAACATCTACAATTGGTAATCTTGCCTCTGTGATGCACCATTTCCAGTTGCCTCTCTGTCCAAGCCTGATATTGTAGTTAAAATATAGTTTCAGTGTGTAAACTGTTCAGCCAGTGCAGCCTCCTCCCATAAAAGTAGGAAATGTTTACTGTTGTGTGCTTTTTACTTTTTGTCTCTATATTGTAATAGTGACAAGGTTGAATTGGCTTTTTTTTTTTTTTCAGATTGTGAATCCAAAAAGAAGGGAGCACTGTTTCTTGCTATGGGTTTTGTACAGTGTCTATTACAGGGAGACCTGTTGAGGTCTTTAGGCACTACTCTACTAGTATTTTTGGTGATCTCTGTAATCTTTTAATATGACTGTCAAGAGTCGTATCTGAAATTGGCCAGCAGGGGTCAATCTAGAATAGCATAGGATACGTTTCCCTACGGCTGAACAGTTCAGCCACTGTAACTCTTCCAGCCTCTGTAGACCTGCCCAGTGATAGACCACTGTAGCTACTAACAAGGGGATTGGATTGCAGAGTTCCATTGAAAAGGCTTAGTTTTAATCTTTACTTTGTTTAAAATATGGAGAGGGCTTGTACCTGAAATGTAAAAATATTTAAGGGAAGAGGTTCAGAATATTCTAAACATAAAACTAATTAAACTTTTGTTTCAAAGTGTTTCATAGCAAAACTTGTTTTTTGTGGTGATCTTTGCTGTCTAGCATGTTTATTCCTGTCCTAGCTTCATGAGACCTACAGTTAAAGGTTCAAGAGAGGCAGGAATAATTTACAATACTATTTTTGTACATCTCAGAGTGGTAGTCATGTTAGTCGGTAACTTAAAAAAACCCCAAGTAGTCCTGTGACATCTTAGAGACTAACAAAAATATGTATAGTATCATGAGCATTCATGGGCAAAATCCACTTAAATGGGATCCTGCGGGTGGAGGGCTGCTTTGGCAAGGCCAGGTCCTCCGCACCATGGGGAGCTGCTGCAGTCTGGCTGGAAGAAGTGGATTTTGCCTATAAAAGCTCATGATATTATATATATTTTTGTTAGTCTTTAAGGTGCCATAGGACTACTTGTTGTTTTTATATGTGATTTACAGTATACAAACCTGACAGGTACATTCCTTGAAAAACACAATATTTTAAATTATAATCATTGTTGATCCCTGTAAACTTCAGCAGAAATAACTTGTTACTCTTCTTCAAAATTCTTCTTTGCTGCAGGGCCTATAAGAAACTTCACAGTGGCTAGCGTGCTAATAAGTTGAGGCCACTACCCATCATGCTGTCATTCTTGTCTCATTACTTCTCTGTGTTCCTCTGTTTTCTCTTGTCTTATACTTGAGTCTTAGACTGTAAATTATTTGGGACGTGGACTTTTTGTGTATGTACAGCAGCTAGCATAGTAGGATTCAGATCCATCATTAGCAATTGTAGGTGCTACAGTACTACAGATACATAATAAGGATGTAAAAGTGTAGTCTATTAACTGATAAGCAAAAGCTTATAGGTTAATGCTATAGACTACATGCATTTTCCCCTCTCCCCCACACACTTGCCAGTACATTTTTTAGCAGCCTGGCCAGGAGGCTGGCTTGCGACAGGTTCAAGACCTACTCCCACTGCGGGTCTGCATTTAAAGCGTATTAGGAGCTGGGCAGGCAGGCAGCCCAGCTCAGTTCTGGCTTGTGCGGGTCTGGGAGCTCAGACCATCCCCTTTATCAGAGGCAGCAGCACAGGGTGACAGGCAGCCAGTCCCCAAGAGAGCTGGTTTTTAAACTGGCTCTTCTCATGGACCAGCTCCCACATGACAAGGGTCTTCTCGAGAGTGAGGCCAGAGTGCACTGGCTGCCGGCCCTGCCCTGAGGGACTATAGAATAGTTGACTGATAAGAATTCATGAGGTTACTCGACTATTCCATTAACCGATATTTAACATCCCTAATACACAGGGCTTGACAAACCACGGCGAAAGCCGCTCGCCAGCCCCGCACTGCGCATGCGCAAGAGCCGCATTGCGCATGCGCGCGCCACCGGTAAACCGGGCGCCGGGCTGAAATCTACTCGCCATGGGCGAGTATATTCAATAGATTGTCGAGCCCTGCTAATACATAATATTTTCATGAACAGGGTCCCAGGTCATTGCCTAGACCTTGTCCTTACCCATTTTCTTGGGAATTGGCATGTCAAGGTGTCTCCTTCTCTTGCACCAGAGATTTAAGATCTAAAACTGTTCTTAACAGGAGAGTGTCTCTGTGCGTGTCTGTGTAGACCAAAACTGTAACAGGATTTAAAAAAATAGGTAGATGAAGGATACATCCATCAATAGTTATTAGCAGGGCTCAACAAATCAGTGAATCTGCTTGCCTGTGGCGAGTAGATTTCAACCGGTTGCCCTGTTCACCGGCGGTGCGCGCATGCGCAATGTGGGTCTTGCGCATGTGCAGTGCGGGGCTGGCGAGTAGATATCGCCGCTGTTTGTCAAGCCCTGGTTATTAGCTAGTATAGGCAGGGATCATGTACCTAGTAGAGATGTCACCAGTTAACTGGCAGCCTGGCCAGGCCTACTGCACCACGGATGTGGGATGCTCCAGCCTGGCCTCACCAGAACAGCCCTCAACTTTTGCGGGATCCCATTTAAATAGTTAAACATAATGTTTAACCATTAACTGATTAAACAGGATTTTACCTGGCATTGGCCACTGTTGGAAGACAGGATACTGAGCTAGATGGACTGTTGGTCTGATACAGTATGGCTGTTCTTATGTATGTTGGAGGGTTAGCCTTTAATTTTTCATTTTAGATAAATATGTTATCAGTGTGTTGGGAAAAGTCTTCGCAGTTCTCTATTTCCTGTACTTGGTCATGGATGTTCAAAAGATGCATGATGTAAGATGTTATAGATTTCAATGTCAAAAGGATCACTGTGCTCCTCAAATCTGACCTCCTTTATAGTCCAGTCCATAGAGCTTCCTCAAAATAATTTTTAGATCATATCTTTTAGTAAAACATCCCATTTTCATTCAGAAATTGTCAGTTATGGAGGACGCACCATGATGATAATGGTTTATGCCCATGGCTAATTACCCTCCCTGAAAAAGGTATTCTTTCTAGTCTGGATATGTCTGGCATCAGCTTCTAGTCATTGGATCACGTTTGTGTTCATTAAAAGATTGAATTATGTTATACCATTCCTCCTAGACTGAATAGCCCATTATTAAATATAGTTTTAATGTAGGTATTCAGACTGTAATCAAGTCACTCTTTAACCTTCCCTTTGTTATATTAAATAGGTTAGCTCTGTCTTTCTAATCCTATAATGATTATCATGGCTCGTCTCTGAGCCCTCTCCAGTGCATCAATATCCTTCTTGAATTGTGAGCACCAGAAATGGATACAATATTCCAGTAGCAGTTTTACCTGCACCACATACAGTGAGGTAAAACAGCTTCCTACTTAAGATTCCCTTGTTTATGCATCCCAGGATCACATTAGCTCTTTAGGCCACAGTGTCACATATTCATCTGATTATCCACTGTAACCCCCAAATCTTTTTCAGTCGCTACTTCCCAGGATAGAGTTCCCCATTCTGTAAGTATGGCCTACATTGTTTGTTCTTAGATGTATACATTTACTTTTAGCCATATTAAAACACATTGCCTGTACCCATCAATCAATTCAGATTGCTCTGAAATCAGTGACTTACCCTCTTTATTATTTACCATTCCCCCAATTTTGTCATCTGCAAACCTTTTACCCGTGATGATTGTTTTCTTCCAGATCATTGATAAAAATGTCAAATAGCATAGGACCAAGAGCTGATCTTTATGGGAGAGAAATACATTTTCTCAAAGGTGATTTTCACACTGTTACATGTTGAGACCTGTCATCTTTAATCCACTTAATATGTAACATGATAATTTTTTATTGGTCTAGTTTTAATCAAAATGTCATGTGATACCAAGTGAAATGCTTTACAGAAGTCATAGTATGTTATATCAAAACTATTATTTTTATTATCTAAGCTCATAATCTTCTAAAAAATCAAGTTAGTTTGTCAAGATCTATTTTTTATAAACCCTTGTTGATTTGCATTAATTTTTCTTTAATCTTTATTAATTGAGCCCCATCTTGGTTGCTTCTTTATCTTGCCCAAGTTGATAAACAAACTATGTTTGTCTCTGTTTTTCTTGCAAATAGCATGTAAAAACATTCCTGAGGGAAGATGCTTGTTGCACAGTGATTGTGCAATGGAGCCCTAATCATGAATTGGGGTAGACAGTGCAAGATGCTCTGCAAACTTCCCACAAAAAGATAGTCCCTACCACAAAGAAATTACGCAGTTTGAGAGAGACTAATTCACTCCTAAATTAACTTAATTATAAACGTCGAATTATTGCATAATTACATTTATGGCCAATATTGTTGGCATGACCTGACAGTGTCAAAGTTTAATGTGATCAGTAGATTAAGATTTTTTTCAAACAAGTAAATTCTGATACAGTAAATGAAGACTTAAACTAGCTTTAATAAAGTCAGTGTTTTCCTTAAAATGTCTCTAAGAGCTAACCCTTTCAGAAACGAATGTATAAAACAACAGAAAAATGACAATAAGTATATTTTTCTCTTTTGTAGACAATGATTTGCAAGGCACTAATAGTTCTGGATCGTTGGGTGGTCTTGATGTTCGCAGACGAATCCCTATAAAACTTATCTCCAAACAACCCAGCAAAACCAAACCTGCACCACGAACTACAAGAAATATGAACAGGATGCCTTCAAAGGCACAGGCTGGTGATGATGGTAAACTAATTTAAATAACTTAAATCCCTTTCCTTCTATAGCATTAAACTCTTATTATTTATATTGCAGTAGTGCTTGAAGGCCCTGTTCCATATTGGAGAACTAATATGGTAGTGCTCTCCAAACATGTAAAAATACCTGATAGAAGACTCTAGGTGCTGCTGCAGTATTTAAAAAAAAAAACCCTTCTCTTCAAAGTGTAGCATTGTTTCAGTTACATTTCCTTGCATGATGGATTTAAGTCAGGTTGCTCACATTGGAAGTGCTGTAGCTTTTCTTCATTATTGTAATGTAGAATGGCCTGTGTTTTTTTTAATAACTGCTTAGGTCAGTTCTAATACATACCATAATTTTTCTAAGTATTTTTTCTCTTTCCTTTCTCATTCCCCCCAGAAGAATTTGATTATAATGAAGAGGAGCGGTATGAGTGCAAAGGAACTGACATGTTCGGGAATCAAAGAAGATTCCCTGGACACATCTTTTGGGACTTTAAGGTATAATCATGAATGCAATAGTTCTGATGATACTATATATTAAAATTGAAATCATAGAGACCAACCTAATTCTTACTATTCTCAATAAGAGTGCAGAGCATTCTGCTTATCTTTACAGAAATCAAGTAAAAAATAATCAGTACCACTTCATTCTGACTTCTAGAAAATGTATTCTATGTTCTGCTCAGCTTGTGTAGTTCTCTGTTCCTTATTAAATATTTACAAACTTTCAATCATGTTGCTAATAACCTAATGAAATAAGGATCCCTAATGAATGCCATTTTAACAGATAAACTTGCTGGGAGAAAAGGATGATACCCCAGTCCATTTCTGTGACAAGTGTGGATTGCCTATCAAATTGTATGGGCGCATGGTGAGTAGAGCTGTATTGATTGAAAAGTTATATTGTGGACTAACATGGAATCTGTCCTTTGTTTTGCAAAAGTTGTCAGTGTTCTCATTGGCATATGGATATTTGGGTAGTGCAAGTGTAATATCACCCATAACAGCTACTTAACATATTTTTAAAAATATGAGTCAGCTTACCACTAAGGATGTCTTCTGCTGAGGTCATATGAATGGCCATACTGGGTCAGACCAAAAGTTGCATCTAGCCCAGTATCCTGGCTTTCCAACAGTGGCCAATGGTAGGTGCCTCAGAGAGAATGAGCAGAACAGGTAATCAAGTGATCCATCCCCTGTTGCCCATTCCCAGTTTCTAACAAACAGAGGCTAGAGGCACCATTCCTGCCCATCCTGGCTAATAGTCATCGATGGACCTATCCTATGTGACTTTATCTAGCTCTTTTTTTTTGTGTGCCCTCTTTAAATTCCTGGATGAAATTTTCAATTTGATTTGGAGAAGCACAAGCTCCATTCACGTTAATGTGTGCAGTTACATGGGAGATTGTCAGAAGCAATGCACTGAATCCTACTGAAAGGACTACATTTAGGCAGGGGGAGCCTAGAATGCCATTGCTATAGCATAAAGTACCACTTGTAGTATTGCTAGGTCCCAGTAACAGGGGAAATACACTGCTGTGGTTTCCATAAGGGCCTTGCTTGCTGTGATAGGAAGAGCTTTTGGTGCATTCTTTATTTAAAGTTTTGTTCATACCTTTTGTATTTCCTTTTTAATGGACTTTCAAATATCAGTTTGAAAAAGGCAGTGTCCAATCAAAAGTACTTCATATTTTGTTATACATAGCTGTATCTTGTCCATTTCCCAGCACCCACTTCACAGACAACACAAATGTAAGATTTTTTTATCAGGAATATATAATAAGAAAGCATCTGCATGAAGGAGGAATGTCACAAAACATATTTAAAAATACATTCTATAAATAGCCTACTGGTTTACACACAGTGATTTAATAAAGCGATTGTTTGTGTATCTCTAGATACCTTGCAAGCATGTGTTCTGCTATGACTGTGCTATATTACATGAGAAGAAGGGTGACAAGATGTGTCCAGGGTAAGTTCACTACAGATTTATTAAAAAGGGAGAATAATTTAAATTGCGTATTCCTACATGCATCTTGATCAAAGATTATATATGTTGGTGAAAAAAACGGTTCAATAGAAAGAAGCAGCAAAGAACATCAAAGAATGTTTTTGCTGCACTGGATGGGTTGTAGTTTGGCACTACATAGTGGCCCAGATATCGAGAGTTTTAAGTTTACTGTTGATGTTTAGATAGTATTTTAAATAAGTAGTTAACATATTTTTGTTCATTATTACCTGCAAAAGAGCAAATGACAGCTCACTAATAATTGAGGCTCCTTTAATAATTGTGTACCTTAATCTCAGAGCCCCTTCTCTTTTGTGCTTTTTGAGACATTGTACAGATTATGGCAGGTCTGTTTTAAACTTCACCTCAGGAAATGTTGAAGTACTTTAACTTTTTCTGCAGGAGAATGTCTATCTAATTTTGAAATAGAACTTAATTTGAATTAAAGAAAAAAGACTTTTAGTTGCATTGGCACTAACAAATGTCTTTTCTGATCTGTAGAATCATGGAATGATCATTGACTTCAGTGTAAACATTTCTAAATTCAGAGCTGTCAGTGATGATAATAAACCAATCTTTTTTTTTTTTTTTTTTTTAATTTAGCTGTAACGATCCTGTGCAGCGAATTGAGCAATGTGTGCGAGGGTCTCTCTTCATGTGTAGTATTGTTCAAGGGTGCAAGAGAACATATTTGTCTCAGAGAGACTTACAGGCTCACATCAACCATCGACATATGAGAGCTGGAAAACCTGTTACTCGTCCTCCACTTGAACCTGTTCATCCTCCTATTGCCCCACCTCCTGCTGAAATTCCTGAGCGTTTTATAATGCCACCTGATAAGCATCATATGAGCCATATTCCACCAAAGCAGCACCTCATGATGCCTCCACCTCCTTTACAGCATGTGCAACACGAGCATTATAACCAACCACATGAGGACATTCGTGCACCCCCAGCAGAGATGTCAATGGCTCCACCACCACCTCGCCCAGTCAGTCAGGATACGTTTCGTATTTCCACAAGAAAACACAGCAATTTAATAACTGTCCCTATTCAGGATGATTCAAATTCAGGTGCTCGAGAACCACCTCCACCAGCCCCAGCACCTGCTCATCATCATCCTGAATATCAGGGTCAACCAGTGGTAACCCATCCTCATCATATTATGCCTCCACAGCAACATTATGCACCACCCCCGCCACCACCACCTCCAATAAGCCATCCAATGCAACATCCTCCCCAGGCAGCAGGTACTCCTCATATGGTTTATAGCCAAGCTCCACCACCACCGATGACCTCTGCTCCACCACCAATAACCCCTCCCCCTGGACACATAATTGCCCAAATGCCACCATATATGAATCATCCTCCTCCAGGACCTCCCCCGCCTCAACATGGTGGCCCACCTGTAAATGTAAATGCACCCCCTCCCCATCACTATAATCCTAACTCTTTGCCGCAGTTCAGTGAAGATCAAGGAACTCTCAGCCCTCCTTTTACACAGCCTGGGGGAATGAGTCCGGGGATATGGCCAGCTCCAAGAGGGCCTCCTCCACCCCCAAGAATGCAAGGTCCACCTTCTCAAGCCCCACTTCCTGGACCACACCACCCTGATCAAACCAGATATAGACCATACTATCAATGATATTAACAGTAATTTGAACTGAGTATATTATGAGAAGGAAAAACTATATACAGCAGCCTTTTAATGAATCTGTTTTGGGGTCTTTTTTGTTTTTTCTTTCAAAGAAATACAGTTGTTGTGACTAACACACTCTGGGGACTTGAAACTTAAATGATTTTTTTATACCTTGACCGTAGGACTCTGACTTGAAATATACTGTAGTGCTAAGATAAGTGGCTCTGTAGACAACAGCTACATTTTTAACAGACTTTGTGTCCCTAGTGAGGTTAAACTCTGACAGATGGTCATTTGTAATATTATTTCCTGAAAAATTGAACATCCATTGTATCACTCTATTGTTTTTGTTGAATTCAATGTTTAGTTTTACTGGTGATACTTTTTTGTTAACCTGTGTACAATAATTAAATTTAAATATGGTTGTAAAAATGCTGGGGTTTTATGTGAATTTGAGCGCAGACACAATTTCTGGAAAAAAAAAAATCATGTTTTGACACACATACTTTCCTATCTGTCCTAATAGCATGTTCAGTGTAAGAGACATTCAAGTTTACCTTATCAGTATCCTTGTTTGTGGTTAAGTCTGATGGTACAAGTGTAAAGAGCTATAAATCTGAAGTGCAGTATCATGGTTTTTTTAATTTTGAGGCAACTTTGGAAGCACAGAGTGAATGATATATGGAAAAACACAGTTTTGATGATCACATGAAGTCATATGTTAACATTTTAACATCTTATTTTCTTAGCTCACTATTTGTTTGGAAAATTCGTATTAACTTGAGATCTCATACACTCCCCACCGCTGTTGAATTCGTGTCTTGTGCATTTACTCAGTGGGTGGTTTCACATTAAAGGTGCTATTTACCAACTTACCACATTCATAATATGAAGGAACATAATTTTTGGGGACATAGTGTTTACTTTCCCCATAGAAATAGTAATGTAGAGTAGAAGAGCATTCCCCTTTAATAACTTGGAGGTAGGGAATCTGACATCACTTATGGAGATTAAAAATACATACGTATAAATCATGTCAAATTTAGGTGCTAGATTTGAAGAAGCAGCCGACCATTTACAGGACATAATATGTTTTAACCTGGTCTAAAATAGACTTGACAGATGCTGTCAGATCCCGTTAGGCCCCAGATTTAGGCTTTGTAAAATTTTTTTTTTTAATCCTTTGAAAAAACGTGAGAGATAAATAGGATATTTAACAGTAGTTGTGTTAGCGCAGGAGAGCTTGAAAATGAAGTTGTTTGTACTGCTTTCATTGTACAAGCAGGATGCTTACTTTTTACATTGCAGCCAATACTAGTTGTGGAAAAATAAACATTTAAAAAAAACTTTAAAAAATTACGTGGGTATAGGGATAACAATCTATTTTTGACCTATGTGTCTGGTTTCACATCATGCTTCTAAAACAATGTAGTTCCATCTGTTTATGGAATTTTCTCAAAGGCTTAATTTATTTACTTCCATAAGTTCTCTTTTTGCCTTTCACATAGTATGAGTTGTTAGTGTTGAGCCTGAAAGAGCACCTGTTGGCAGAATATTCCAAACTTTATAATTTTAAACATTAAATGAGTATTATATAATACAAGCACCCTGTAAGGCTTATGTTCTGTTCTTGAATCTGCCACTGATTTGCTGGGTGACCTTGGGGAAATCACTTAGGACCTGAGTTTTGAATTTAGGTGCATGTGAATTCCGTAAGGAGTGTGAAAAGCCAATACTTTTTTTTTTACACAAATAGTATTGTGTCTAATTGTCCAGTTACCTGTGCAGTTGTAATGTGACTAACTTTAAAAATAAAAGCTTTCTTCCCTCAGCTTCCCTATCTGCAAAATAGGAATAATACCCACAATTGTAAAGTGTTTTGTTGTCCTAGGAAGAAAGGTGCAAATTATAATGTAGGAGTAGTTGAAATTTTACCATTTCAGTGGGAGGGGAGGAGAGAATGACTCAATAAGAGTGTTTTGTTTCAGTGGTTAATAAATATGCAAGGTACTTCAAAGGTACCCCCTTTTATGTTACAGAATATTTTGTTCATTATTAAATCATTCACAGGCTAATATCTTCAGCAGATTTCAGTGTACACACAGGAACCTATCTAACAGGTAATTTCCCCAGTCTTAGGTGGGAACTCGTTTTTCTAAGGTTTCTTAAGGAATTTTATTTAACATCTTATTAAAGACCAGCCTATACTAGACAAGTATTTAATATTTTTATTGGCTTCTTAGATGGGTCTGAGGCAGGCTTCATTATATAGAGATTTTATATATTCATTAATTTATTATATATTACTTTATAGAGAAGTATAGAATTCAAGATGGATAAAGATAAACAAGCCAATGAGTAGGTTATTATTAAAAAGGTTTGTGTTCAGCAGAGAACCCAGTTTTATTCAGAACTTGCTTCCCTTTGACAGACTAAACAAAGGTAACGTGCTTCTGTCGAAATTGTGGCAATCTCTTAATTTAGTGAACCTCACGTATATTCAGCAACCATTGGTTTTCTTTAGGTGATATGAAAAATTTTCTAAGATTTCCATTATGGGGCCTAGTTTTAATAATAGTCTATATTGCATTCTTCATCATGGGGTCAAATCCAATGCTTATTGAAGCCAATACAAGGTTTGGGTAACTGACGCTTTATCCTTAGGAACATGGTTAATGTACCATACTGACTTGTTTTCCTTTAAATCACTGGTAAAATTCTCTTGTTGATTCCTGTTAGAGTTGTTCTGCTGTTTTATTGAATATTTAAGGGAAAGCCACAGTTTGGCAGCTCAGCAGGTAAACATATCACCTTGGATAAAGTATGAAATATTCTTCCTTTTTAAAAAGGAAGGAAAATTAGATCTGACTTCCATTAATATCAATGAGAGTCTTTCCATTGACTAATGAAAGTGGAATTTAGGGTCTTTGTGCTGGAGGTGGCCATTACTGAATAATTCTTGTATGTAAGTAGAAATCAGACTTGAGGAACACACAATTAATGGAACAGTTGTGAAAGAAAGTGCATGTCCAAAACCCGCTCACTTAGTTACCTTTCTGTAACTGAGTATATCTGAGAGAAGAATTGAGACCATTTTCACATGTGCCTAGAACAGGGGTTCTCAAACTTTGTGATACCGCAACTCCCCCTCTAAGTTGCTCGTGACCCCCCCCCTAAGTCGGGACCCACAGTTTGAAAAACACGGGCCTAGAAGAAACAGATTTGTAGTGTAGTGGCATTGGTTGGAGTGCTGGGTTACTCAGAATGGTACTTTTCAGAAAAACTGTTGCTTCCAAATACTAAATTCAGAAATGCTCATTGTCAATAAAACCACCTGCACATGGTACATTTCACAGTCTAAGTCATAGTGACAAGTTCTGCTTACCTTGGGAACTCTTGAGATTCTTGGCTTGAATGAAATAAGTACAGTTGCCTTGTAAAGATAAAATAAAGTTGTTGAAGTGATTCTTGGTTTAGTTTGCTTCTGAATAACAAATAGCCCTTAAGGTCATATGTGCTGCACTCATTCACAATATATTGCTACCATTCAGAAATAGCTCTCATGTTTTCAACAGAACTCTGACTACATTATACATTTATTAGCCATTCTGAGATCTTATAGCCACATATGGACAAATAGAATTGCTAGTGTGCCAATCACTCAGACTGCTGAGAATGAAACTTCCAGACTGTTACATGGTTCAAAGAAATTCTTTTAATTGGTAAGAGGCTCAGGATGATATTTTGAAAATTATTGGAGGAATTTGGACCACTGCTTTTAGACAGCTGTAAAATCTTAACTGGTGTTTATAATTGTGTGTTCTCTTTCCCTGAAGGATTGGTGACAATGGCACATAATTTGCACTCATGCCAAAAGTAAGATTGAGTTCTCTCCTATGTAGGGTGAATGCTTTAAAGCTCACTGCTTGCATGTATGTTAAAACACAATGTTGTTTGTTTATTTTTAAACAAGAAACATAAACTGTTGTAACTGACTCAGGAAATCTTTTTTGTCTCTGCCATAGTTCAATCCAATGCACAATATTTCTGCATCTTATTTTCTTTTGCTTTTGAAGATCAGTGGGATGACAATTTCATTCTGACAAACTCTGAAGAGCTTGTTTTGCATTACTTGGTTATTTTCAAATGTAGCAAAACAGGAAACTCTGTCTCTTCCGTGTTGCATACTTCAGGTCCTTTCAAAGGACTAATTCAGCAACATTCGTTTGTATCTAGTTCAAATATAGCCTTTCTATTTTACCAAAATGTTCTAGGGTAAATTCTAAATTCATGGGTTATGTCTGTTTTGGTGCTAATTCTCCAGTAAGTTAGTTAACTGTCTTTTTCTGTTTGGACACACATTGGTGGCAGAATAGGTAAAATCTGCCAATAGAAGAAGAATAGTGGAATATAATTTCAACAAGTATCTAATGCATGTGAAAAATGTGAATATCTCAGTTTCTAAATATATTACACTGTGAAGTTACATGTAGTATACAGTGTATTTTGTAAGTCTTAAGTTCATTTTCTTTTGGTCTGAATGTTGAATTAGGATATTTCATGAATTGCATTTCCATTCTGCCAGATTTAGTTATTTTATGAGTTAAAACAGTTCTTACTCAGTTGGCATGGATCATTTCTGCCTTGCAATGATACACTGATAACTGATTTTGCAGGTATATTATAAACATACTGTCTTTTTAGACATTCATTTGTGGCAAAATTGAAATAATACATTAGCATTGATAGGTACATTAGCATATAGAGTATGCTTATTAAGTTTGCAGATGATACCAAGCTGGGAGGGGTTGCAAGTGTTTTGGAGGATAGGACCATAATTCAAAATGATCTGGACAAACTATACAAATCGTCTGAGGTAAATAGGATGAAGTTTAATAAGGATAAATGCATAGTACTCCACTTAGGAAGGAATAATCAGTTTTACACATTGAGAATGGGAAGTGACTGTCTAGGAAGGAATACTGCAGAGAGATCTAGGGGTCATAGTGGACCACAAGCTAAATATGAGTCGACACTGTGGCAAAAAAAGCAAACATGATTCTGGGATGCATTAACAGGAATGTTGTGAGCAAGACATGAGAAGTGATTCTTTCACTCTACTCTGCACTGATTAGGCCTCAGTTAGGGTATTGTCTAGTTCTGGGCACCACATTTCAAGAAAGATGTGGAGAAATGGGAGAAGGTCCAGAGAAGAGCAACACAAATAATTAAAGGTCTAGAAAACGTGACCTATGAGGCAAACCTGAAGGAATAGTGCTTGTTTAGTTTGGAAAAGAGAACACTGAGAGGCGACATGATAGCGGCTTTCAGATATCTAAAAGGGTGTCACTGGGAGTGGGGGAAATTGTTCTCCTTGGCCTCTGATGATAGGACAACTTAGTATACTTAGATTTTCAGAAAGCCTTTGACAAGGTCCCTCACCAAAGGCTCTTGTGTAAATTACATTGTCTTGGGATAAGAGAGAAGGTCCTTTCATGGATTGAGAACTGGTTAAAAGACAGGAAATAAAGGGTAGGAATAAATGGTAAATTTTCAGAATGGAGAGGGGTAACTAGTGGTGTCCCCCAAGGGTCAGTCCTAGGACCAATCCTGTTCAACTTATTCATAAATGATCTGGAGAAAGGGGTAAGCAGTGAGGTGGTAAAGTTTGCAGATGATACCAAACTGTTTAGGACAGTCAAGACAGAAGCAGACTGTGAGGGACTCCAAAAAGATCTCGCCAAATTGAGTGATTGGGCAACAAAATGGCAAATGAAATTTAATGTGGATAAGTGTAAAGTAATGCACATTGGGAAAAATAACCCCAACTATACATACAGTATGATGGGGGCTAATTTGGCTATGACAAATCAGGAAAGAGATCTTGGAGTTATCGTGGACAGTTCTCTGAAAACTTCCACACACTGTGCAGCAGTGGTCAAAAAGGCAAATAGGATGCTAGTAATTATTAAGAAAGGGATAGAAAATAAGATACACAATATCTTACTGCCCCTGTATAAAACTATGGTACGCCCACATCTTGAATACTGCATACAGATGTGGTCTCCTCACCTCAAAAAAGATATTTTGGCCTTGGAAAGGGTTCAGAAAAGGGCAGCTAAAATGATTAGGGGTTTGGAACTGGTCCCATATGAAGAGAGGTTAAACGACTGGGACTTTTCAGTTTAGAAAAGAGGAGACTGAGGGGGGATATGATAGAGGTATATAAAATCATGAGTGGTATGGAGAAGGCCGATAAAGAAAAGTTATTTATTAGTTCCCTAAATAGAAGAACTAGAGGACACCAAATGAAGTTAATGGGTAGCAGGTTTAAAACTAATAAAAGAAAGTTCTTCTTCACACAGCGTGTAGTCAACCTGTGGAACTCCTTGCCAGAGGAGGCTGTGAAGGCTAGGACTATAACAGAGTTTAAAGAGAAGCTAGATAATTTCATGGAGGTTAGGTCCATAAAAGGCTATTAGCCAGGAGATAGAAATGGTGTCCCTGGCCTCTGTTTGTCAGAGGCTGGAGAGGGATGGCAGGAGACAAATGGCTTGACCATTGTCTTCAGTCCACCCTCTCTGGGGCACCTGGTGCTGGCCACTGTCGGCAGACAGGCTACTGGGCTAGATGGACCTTTGGTCTGACCCAGTACGGCCATTCTTACGTTCTTATGTTCTTATGACAAGAAGCAATGGGCTTACATTGCAGCAAGGGAGGTTTAGATTGGACATCAGGAAACATTTCCTCACTGTCAAGGTGGTTAAACACTGGAATTAATTGCCTAGGGCGGTTGTGGAATCTCCATCACTGGAGATATTTAAGAGCAGGTTAGATGTTTCTCTATCAGGGATGATATAGACCTTGCATGGTCCTGCCATGAGAACAGGGGACTGGACCTGATGATCTCTTGAGGTCCCTTCCAGTTCTAGTATTCTATGATTATCATAGGCCAGCTGGTCACCGCAGTCTAGACCTTGCATCTTTATGTTTAGGATGTTCAGCTCTTGTATTATGTTAACAAGGAAAGCAAGATCTGTCATCCATTTGCAATCGTCAGATTCTGGTACAGGCATTTTAATCTCTTCCATGAATCTTTTCACCTGTTTTCAATTCAAAGAATCTCTTTAAAGCAGAGCCCCTGCTTAGCCAGTGCACCTCAGTGAAGTATAAAATGCCACTAAATTTAGATTCAATTTCCTTCAAGAAAGCACAACAGTGTCATGCTTCAAGCTCCTTGAGCAAATGTAATTCACGTATTTCACAACTGCCACGACATTCTCAAATTTCAAAGATTTTCAAAGACTTGTTGAAGTGCTTGTTGTGAATGATGCTGTGTAATGCTGCTAGTTGCTCAGTATTTTGCCCTTCCATCTTTCTTTGTTTGAGTGCTAACAAACCATTTGTGACCAATCATTGCTGGGGCCCTATCAGAGGTTAGGGCTGCTAACAAGAAGTGCCATGGCAGACTGTATTGTGCTAGTGTTTCTGTGAGGCAGTGAAAAATGTTCACGGGCTACTGTTCTACCACACATTATTGACAAACTGAGCAGTTCTTCAGTTATTGCAAAGTTTTCATCAATGCCTCTCACAAATATCACAAGCTGTTCACTGTCAGCCAAATCAGTGCTCTCCTCAATTGTGATTGAATAGGCACAGGAAGCAATGCTTTTTTCGATGAGCTGCTCATCGATATTGTTGGAGAGCTCAAAAATATGCTCTGCTATTGTGTTTGAAGATAAGCTGATATTGCTGAAAATGTCTCTCCTATTGGGACATCTGAGTTCACCAGCTTCGGTAATGCTTATTTTAATAAATTCACCATCAGTAAATGGCTTCTCAGATTTAGCAATTGTTTTTCACTCAAACTTAACTTGCCAAAACTGCTGACTGACTCTTTTTTCTCTTTCTGAAAAAACCTGCTGCTGCTAAATCTTTTAAACTGAGAGACCACCTTCCCTCTCTGTTGTCCCTGATATTTATCATATTGCTGTGCATGTTTCTTTGTTTAATGCCAGTTAGTATTGTAACCTTTTAAAATGGCAACTTTGTCTTTGTAGATCAAGCATGAGTTAGTCTGTACTCAAGGGAGGAAAAAAAAATCAACCGTTCACTTTATCTTGGCATTGGTGGTGTTTATTGTAAATTTTCCTTTTTTAGTGTGAGAAATCTTTTTGCATGGATAACATGTTTCCAAAGGCTATTGTTCTAGCTGTTACCAAATCAAACTTGCAGGTTAACACACATTCACAGCCATGATTTTCCACTTCCAAACATGTCTATAAGAATGGTTTTCATGGTTTCTAACCATTGTTGTAAATGAGATGTCAATTTAAGACAACAAGGAAAGGTAGTTCTTAAAGTCGAAACAGCAAATTACATTAAAACATGGAGATCCACGCTTGCTACAATTGGGGCCAGCCAGAAGAAGACATGAGGCCCAGGGCAACCAGCCCTGCCCTGCTTCTGCTCCTCCCCACCCCACCTTTTCCTACCCCTGCTCCACCTCTCTTACCCCATTGTACCCCTTGCCCATGGTCCCATCCCCAAGTGATGTGAGATTATTTGGGGGCCTGGGGCCAGCAGCAGCAGGGGTCAGGCCCAATGTTCCCTCTAAAGTTTTCCATCTGTATGTGGAATAATTTTTTTCATATGCACCATGGCATGTGAGAAACAATTGCTTTCCAGGCAAATCCCATGGTCCTGGCACAACCCAACCCTTACCTGCCTTAAATTGTAAGAGGAAACTGTATGCCAAATTTGGTGGCCCTAGCTCTTACTGTTTAGGAGGAGTTCTTGAACAAACAGACTCACAAACGGATGGACAGACAGATACCAGTTATCTCAAATACACTGTAGAGCTAATGGAAAGCCTAAACTACTTCATAGAATCAGCCATTCAAAAATATTTAAGAACTAGCCTTCATCTTACACAATGTTGAGACTCCCACCAAACTAATGGTAAAATCACTTTTTCTATTACTCTTGACTCCTTGCTTCATGAACTCACCCATTTCTTGCTCATGCTGCCTTTAAATTCTGAGAGCCCATTTTGGGAGGGTACAGGAATAGTGGGAGAGACCGCTTTAAGGCTTGTGGCTAAGGCTATGTCTATACTACAGGCTTCTTTTGGAAGAACCTTTTTTTGGAAGAGATCTTCAGAAAAAACTCCTTCCGAAAGAGAGCATCCACACACAAAAGTGCATCGAAAAAATGATGTGCTTTTTCGTAAGAAAGCATCCAGACTGATTGGATGCTCTCTTGCATAAAAGGCCACCTGGAACCACTTCAGGCAGGGCTTTAGGTCACCAGTTGCTTCTGAGTGCTGGTGCCCGGAGCCTTGCAGAGACACATGCTTAAAGGGACCCCCCTGGCCAGCCATTTCTCTGCTTCTGCTGCGTGCTTGCCTACCTCTTTGAGGGACAGCAAAGCTCTTGCAAGTGCTGCTGTGGATGCCCTGCTTTTTTGGATGCCACAGTTTTTCTCTTGGTGCCCTTGAGCCGGAGCTGCCCCTGGGCATGTGATGGCCCTGCGCGGCCATGCTGCAGTTCTTGCAGCACTTTGTGCCAACTGCCTTCCTGGTCCTGACTGAGCTCAACCCCGAGCTCATTCTGGGGACCCTCTCCCTGGGTGCAGGAGCTACACTCTGGCAACTGCAACCCACTGTTGAGAGACGTTTCTGGAGGCTCGACACCAGTTTGGACTGGTGGGACTGGCTGGTCATGGAGCGGTGGGATGACCAGCAGTGGCTCCAAAACTTTCACATGCAGAAGGCCACCTTTTTGGAGCTATGGTGCCTGTCTCACCTCCGCCCTCTGGAGACGTGGCCCCCACCTGCGGCTTGCCATCTCCCTAGAGAAGCGGATTGCAGTCACCCTCTGGAAGTTCACCACCCCCGACAGCTACCGGTTGGTGAGCAACCCGTTCGGCGTGGGGAAGTCCACCGTTGGGGCCCTCCTCATGGAGGTAAGGCAGTCTGAGGCTGCAGTCCCTGCATGGGGGAGAGTCCTAGAAAAGGGGGACCCTTGGGAACGAAGGGTTGGGAGGTGTGGGGGTGGGGGAAAGCCCTGTCTCTGGTGGGGGGTTGTGCCTTCCTGCCCTCACGCAGCCCTGCTGCTGCTGCTGCTGCTGCTGCTGCTGCTGGGGGGGCAGCCTCATAGGGGGTGGCTCCTTGGGTATTTGAGGCAGGAGAGGAGAAGGGAGGGGGACAGGCACCTCCCAAGGGTTCAGACACTCCCTCTCTCATTCTCTGTTTTGTGTTTTTCTTTGTCTCCTTCTGCAGGTGGTGAGGGTCATCCACTTGGGAGACCTGGACCCGATCGCAGCTGGATTTGCCTCCCTGGGGTTCCCAAACTGTGCTGGAGCCATAGATGGGACCCACATCCCGATCCAAGCACCAGAACATCGAGCAGCCCAGTATATTAATAGGAAGGACTACTTTTTGTCAGGTGGTTGGGCAGGGCACACGATGCCTGTGGCTTTAGAAACTCCAGCCTCTATGGCAAGCGCGAGGTGGGCACATTCTTCCCCCACCGTGAACTTGCCGTTGGGGACATGCAGATACCACTGTGCATCATGGGGGACGCAGCCTACCCCCTCATGCCATGGCTTATGAAACCCTATACCAGCCACCTGGACCCTAGCAGGGACCAATTTAATGCTCACCTGAACTGGGCCAGGATCCAGGTGGAGTGCGCCTTCGGCCACCTCAAGGCGTGGTTCAGGTGCTTGCTGACCTGCCTCAACGTGGGGGAGCACAACATCCCCGAGGTGGTCGCGGCATGTTTTGTCCTCCATAACATTGTGAAGAGGAAGGGGGAGGCCTTCCTTCCGAGGTGGGGGGCAGACACTGGCTGCGAGGAATGAGCCTTCCAGCAGCCGAGGACAGCTGCTATCCAACAGGTCCATCAGGCTATGGTGCACATCCGGGAGGCCCTGAGGGAGAGGTTCTCTCAAGCACCCCAGTAACTCTCCCCAGGGCCTTCCCAGCAGGGGCCTCTGGCTTGCTGCCCTATCCCTTTCCCACTACAACCCATCCCTTTGCACCTTCCCTCACCTCTCAATAAACATACCTGTTTGGTTTCCAACAAAATGAAGTCTGTATTTATCTGACATTAAGAAAAGGTGGGCAAAGGGAAGGGAGGTGGCTAGATGTGCCACCTTGGGTGCAGGGACCTCATTGGCGTGGGGGTTCGGTGGGTCCAGGGACCACAGGGGAATGGGCAGGGGGAGGGGGCAGGGGCATTGCATGAGGGGCAGGCGGAGGGGGAATGGGCATAGCAGGGGGGGCAGGAGGGTGGAGCAGTGACGGCAGGTGGGTGGGGCAACATGCGTGACATGATGGCACACATGCCGATACTACTGCATGAGCTGGTCCCATGCGCGGTTCCACCACTCAGCATCCTCATGTATCTTCTGCGCCAGGGTCTGCTGCATGTTGCCAGGACACTGTCATGCTGGCGCATGAGGTCTTCCTGGACCTTGGCTTGCCTTTGGGTCCCCTTGGCCTGGCGACTGGCTCTGGTGGTGTGGCTTGCCTCAGTCCTGGCTGGTCCAGCTGTGGAGAATACAATGAGGGAGAGGTGGTCAGTCATCCATTCACACACTGTCCCTGAGGCCATGCCCTCTTCTGTGAGCAGCAACCAACAGGCTTTGGGGCAGAGAAGGGGGATGTCCCGGGAGCAAGGCCATGTGTGGGCTACACAGTGGGCCATGCCTCACAGGGGCCCCAACATACTGTGGGGATCATGCTGCCCGCATCCCAACCCCCCCTCCCCAGCCCATGGACAAGCAGGCAAGGGAAGTGTCAGGCCACAGTAGGATCCCCTCTGGGTGGCAAAGGAGCCGGGAGCAGCCTGGCTCTCCCTGGTGTCCGCGCACACACCTGCAGCTCGCAGTGCTGCCCACAGGAGCAGGTGGTGCCTCACACATGCAGGCATACCTGTGTGCTGTGCACGGCACACCTCGGAGTGTCTGGGGTTGTGCCTACACCCTTGTGGCTAGCCTGCTCACAGCCATGGCAGGTGCTGGGAGGCCCCTCCCCCGCAGCAGGACGTGTGCGGCCTCCCCTGAGCCTGGCAGCAGGATCCCACCCTTGCTCAGGGGCTGCCTGTCTGCTGCATCCATATGCTGCACAGTAATGCTGCTTGTGGTTCCATGTGCGTGGACAGCAGCACGATGTCCAGCTCGAGTGACACTCGCCCCCCCACTCCCTGTGCACCCGCCTCCCCCGCCCTGTGTGTGTGACAAACTAAGACCACTCACCTGAAGATCCCTCCCTGGCATCCGACGAGACCTGGGAGACATCCTGGCTCACAGGCACCAGCTCCCGGGACAGGGTCATAGTCTCCATCTCCTCTTCCTCCTCCAGCTGGCCTTGGTCCTCCTGCTCCTCCTCCACCGTGACTTCCGGCCGGGTGACGACGGGGGTCTGGAGGCCAGAGTCCACCACAATGGATGGGGAAGACATTTCCCCACGCCCCAGAATCTGGTGCAGCTTATCGAAGTAGGGGCAGGTGTGGGGTCCTGCCCCTGAGCATGAGCTGCACTCTCTGGCCTGGACATATCCCTGGCGGAGTTCTTTCACCTTACTCTGGACCTGTTCCATGGTCCAGGTGAGTGTCCGCACTCTGCCAGGGACTCGGCCATGTGCTCTAATATCTCCGCATTGCAGTGGAGATCCTGCAATGTCTCCTCCTCGCCCCACAGCTCGAGGAGGGACAGGATCTCCACTCTGGCCCAGGAGGTTGCCCACCTCTTGGTTCCCCTCGGTGGGTCCTGGGACCGCTGGGGCTGCTCCCTGCAAGGTCCAAGGGTTGCAGGGGGCTTGAGGCTGGGCCATGAGTGGCAAGGCCTGTGGCAGGGAGAGCCATGTGGTGAGGTGCTGCTGTCAGGCCGACTTCCTACCACAAGGCTTGTCTAGGGTGCCTGCAGCTTTAAGAGGGGCCAGAAGACAGGAACTATAGAGTCCTAATTAATTTGGATGGAGTGTCCACCAGGGCACCTGTGTTATTTCCTAGAGGACTCTTCTTTAAAAAAAAAAAAAAATCCCTCCTCCCTGTCCACATGCCTTTTTCCGAAAGAGCTCTTTTGGAAAAAGGCTTCTTCCTTGTAGAATGAGGATTACCAATGCTGGAAAATCCCCTCTGTTCTTTTGATTTACTTTCAGAAGAATGCGACTGCAATGTGGACATAACTCAGGTTTTGTCGGAAAAACGGCTGTTTTCCCGACAAAACTCTGCAGTGTAGACATACCCTAAGTATGTTCTGTATGTATGGCAAAGGAAAAGTCTTCCCTCATCTAGATTTAAGAGTCTAGGGAATGGAGTATATTTTCATAGATTCTAAACTCAGAAGGAATCACTGTGACCATCTTGTCTGACCACCTGCATAACACAGGTTATAGAATTTCCCTGAATTATTTTCTTGTTTGAACTAGAGCAGGTCTCTTAGAATAATATCTATTCTTGGTTTAAAAATGGTCAGCGATATAGAATTCATCTCAACTCTTGATAAATTGTTCCAATGGTAAGTACCCTCACTGTTAAAAATGTGTGCCTTATTCCAGTCTGAATTTGTCTAGTTTCAATTTCCAGCCATTGAATCTTGTTAGACTTCTGTCTGATAGATAGCCCTCAGATATAACATTTTTGTTCCTCATGCAATGGTGAAGACTGACTGTGATCAAGACATGACTTAACTTTCTCTTTAAGCTTTTTTGCTCCTGGAGTCTATCACTATAAGGCATTCTTTCTAATCCTTTAATCGTTCTTGTAGCTCTAATCTGAGCCACTTCAGATTTATCAACATCCTTCTTCAGATGAGGAAACCAGACTGGACATAGTACTTCAGTAGTGGTCACTGCAGTGCAAGACCCAAAGGTAAGATAATCTCTCTAATCCTGTTCAAGATTCCTGTTTTATGTTTAAGGAATGTGTTAGCTCTTCTGTCTACAGCACTGCAAGCTTGCCAAACAATCCATATCGCTCTAGATCAGTGACCTGTCCTCTTCATTATTTACTACTCCTGCAACCTTTGAATCACTGGCAAACTTTATCAGTGATGATTTAATGTTTTGCTGGTTACTGATAAATGTGCTAAATAGGGTAGGGCAAAAAACCAATCTCTGAGGATTCCACTAAAACACACCTGCTTGATGATGATTCCCCAGTTACCATTACATTTTAAGACCTGTCAATACATCAGTTTTTAATTCATTGAATGTGTAGCATATTAATTTTGTCATTCTGTTTTCAATCAAATTGTTGTCCCCACATCAGCAGCCTTAAAGAAGTCTAAATATATTACATCAACACTATTGTTATTATCCAATACATTTATAATCTTATTAAAACAAGATATCAAGTTAGTTTGACAGGGTCAATGTTCCATTAACCTATATTGATTCGTATTAATTATGTTACACTCCTTTTATTTTTTATTAATGGAGTCTGTTATCAGGTATTCCATTTTGAGATCAATATTATGCTGACAAGCATATGATTGACTTGTACCAATATTTAAACAGGATGACACTACACTGGCTTTCTTCCAGTCTTCTGGAACTTCCAGCATTATGGACCAGGTCCTATCTACTATATGTTATAGAATTTAGAGAGTTTGTTTGTCTGTCTCTTCAAGAACTCCTCCTAAATGGTAAGAGCAAGGACCACAACATTCGGTAAACAGCTTCCTCTTATTATAACCTGAAGCAAAGTAAGGGTTTGGTTGTGCCAGGAAAATGGGATGTGCCTCTCAGAAAACCATACAGAAAAGAGACAGACTCACCATGCAGGTGAAAGGGATTGGCTGGGTGTGTGCCCCCCACCATTTGGGACTACCCCAGTCCCAAGAATCCAACCCCCCTCCCAGTGCCCTTTAGAGAGGACGGGGGGCTGAAGCTCCCCCCTAATTTGTAAGGGGATGCATAAAACCATACAGAAAAGCAACAGACTCACCAGGTAGGTGATAGGGGCTGACTGGGGGTGTGCCCCCCCAGTCCGGGGCTACCTGAGCCTCTCACACCCTAGGTGCATTTTAGGGAGGATGGGAGGGATGAAATCCCTCCTCCCCAGTTCATATGGGAACATTACTGGGTGTTCCCTTTTGTCACAGAGCAAGGGGAAAGTGCACAGTTGGTGGCATTCCTCTTTCTGGCTGGGGAGCACAGAGGGCAGATGAACCTGGACATGTCTTAACCAGGGGACATGCACCCCTCCTCCAGCTGTGCCCGCTGGAACTGCAGCAGCCATAGACGGGCACTTCTTGCCTGGCCTCAAGCTGCTGTGGTGAGAGAGGGCTGGGGTAGTCCCCTTTCCCTAGGGCATCCTGCACACTGAACCCCTCATCCCTAGCCCCTCTCCAGAGTAATGATTTAAATGAAGAAAAACAAACATCCAGGACTGTCCCAGCAGTCCCCCCCAGGCGCCATTTTGGGAGGATAAGGCGGCGTGGGGGAGGCTGCAGCTGCACATACAGGGCTGGCCCACAACATTTTGGTACCTGAGGCGGGGAGCTCAAATGACGCCCTCATGCCACCTTTTCTCCTGCTTGCCTGTTATGTCTCTTGTGCCCTCCTTCTTCCAGCACAGCATAGCACAGCGCTCCACCTTCTCTGTGCATCTAGAGCAGAGAGAATACATATGCACTAGGAGCAGACACAATTTTCTACACTCTGGGTCCTAGTGGCAGCCTATTCCCCCAGTTTGGCACCTGAGGTGGCCGCCTTAGTTTGCCTCATGGTAAGGCCAGCCCTGTGCACATACCAGGTTCCTGTTGCTCTTCTTTTCCCTCACCTGACTCCAGGAGTGGGTGGGAAGTACACAGTGTGAGTGTGTGTTCCTATTCTGCCCCTCCTCTTGGCAGCTGGGAGGGAGAGGAATGCACATAGGCTGTGCACTTTCCCCTCACTCCCTGATTGTCAGGGAAAGGAGAAGAGCAACAGGGACCCAGTATGTATGGCTGCAGCCCCTGCCCCCTCCCCCGCCCTCCCAAAATGTTGTCCTTATCCCCCCTCACTCACCCTGACTCTCGAGCCTCTCCTCATACCCCCAATTCTGACTCCTACACCCCCTAGACCCAAGTCCCCCCCCCCCCCCCCGAGCTCGTCCTCGCCCCTGCTCTGATTCCTGCTACTCCCACCCCATCTCTACCTGCTGCCCTGAGGCTCCCCTCCCCGGGGTGTATGACACAAGAGTACCTGTAAGAAACTTAAGTTACTTTCACCCCTGGCTAAGGGGTTGTTTAATTGTGGTGTGAACATTTGGGCTTGAGTTTCAGCCCTAGCTCTGGTATCCCCCCACCTTGCAGGATCCTAGGGCTCAGGCTCTAGCCCAAGCCAGAATGAGGTACTGCAAGCAGCCTCTTAGCCCAAGCCCCATTATCCTGAGTCAGCTGTAGGTTTTTAATTGTAGTGTAGACATATCCTTTGTGTGTGTTAGCTTAATACGCTCTAAAACTCCCCAGGGCCCTCAGTAAGGGTATGTCTAGACTACATGCCTCTGCTGACAGAGGCATTGAAACTAGGCTACCCGACATAGTCAAAGAAGCCGGGATTTAAATATCCCTGGCTTCATTAAAATAAACATGGCCGCTGTGCTGTGCCGGTTCAGCTGATTGTCGGCACAGCGCGGCAGTCAAATCGCGGATCAGTCAACAGGGGAAGCCTTTGTCGACCACTCCTGTAAACCTCATTTCATGAGGCATAAGGGAGCGGTTGACAAAGGCTTTCCCTGTCGACCGATCCACGTCTTGACTGCTGCGCTGTGCTGACAATCAGCTGAGCTGGCACAGCGCGGCGGCCATGTTTATTTTAATGAAGCCGGGGATATTTAAATCCCGGCTTCTTGGACTATGTCGGGTAGCCTAGTTTCAATGCCTCTGTCGGCAGAGGCATGTAGTCTAGACTTACCCTAAGGTGTCCACAGAGGAAGTTTGTGTGGATTAGCTAGTGTGTTGTGAATTCACACTGTAGCTTGCTGTGAGCACCAACTTTCCCGGTACAAACACAAATATACCCCTTATATATTTTTAGTGCTCTCATGATTTGATACTCTGGCCAGATATATTTTGAGATATTTAGTTTATCTAATATTTAGTTGCCAGGAAGCCCCTCTTTGAAGAAATATGCCACAACTCTGCTTCCTCAAGTGAACCATGTAAATGGCAATAAACCATGTTGTCTGCGGTCACAGCCAAGAAGTGGGAGATCTACCAAAGGAAACAATAGAATGAAATGAATAATCAGAGGATGAATGGAGAAATAGCAGAAGCCTGGAAGTTGGGAAATCACATAAAACAGAAAGGTACACGATGTTGTTATTGTCAATACTAAATCTGAAGTCAGAATAGAGAAGTAGGGAACTGTGACACTGAAGCACAAGGCTGTATGATTAAAATGGACTTGTGCCAAGTTGGACAATGGTGAAAGGTTTCAGGATGGAGCGTTGTGCTCTATTAATTTCCAGTGAACGTGTTCCACTTAGATAGAAAGGAAAACGGTTGAAAAACACTACTCTGTAGTGTTATAGTGAGATGAGCACTAAAACTGATTATGTCTGGGCTGGAGATCTGAAGAGGGCTCATGTTTCGTTACAAAACCAGCCAACATTAAATGTTCAGACCCTTTTTCAAGCAAAGAGTTAGGGCCTGCTTCTCTGGTCAGTTACACTAGCGTAACTCCAACTACTTCTGTGGTGTTACTTGTTACTTAGAGGTAAATGAAAGGAAAATTAAGTCCAGAAAGCCTGCTTCTTCAGTGTCTGACACCTTGTACAGTCAGTCACATCTGTGCACAGTGATTGTAGAATCCTACCACCTTGACTTGTTAATATTTTATGCCCACTTTGTAAATGCTTACTCAAGGGGCAAAGCAGTGCAGGACTCAGGCCAAAAATGAAAGCAGTTTAGGATGAGTTCTCTTCAGGTAGTTGGGCATCTAGAAACACTTAAGGACTTAAGTACCACTGTAATCCACAGAATGCCTACTTGGATGCCACCTAACCCTGTAGCAGCCAAAATCCACTCAGCACTTCTGGGCACACCCAACACGGACTTACTGTAGGTGCCCAGGCACCTACATCCCTCCTAAGCACTTCATATGATGTCAGATGGCTGAATGCCTCTTTCCTGGTTTGTGAAGCATGAGCAGAGATAGGCATTTCCCTGCACCCCAGACTTACAGGCCTATCTTTGTGAGATGGGTGGGGGTTTCACACTCATGACTCTTGTGGACATATCCTATTAGACTAGGGTCCTGATATAAGAAGCTCACTTTGGCCATGTCTACGCTATGCAGAAGGTTGACCCTGCCGCAGTCGATCTTCTGGGGTTCGATTTAGTGGGTCTAGAGAAGACCCGCTAATTTGAACTGAGAGGGTGCCCTCATCAGTGCTAGTATTCTTGCTCCTCACGAGAAGTAAAGGAGTACGTAATTAACGTACCTGAAGTTGCGTATCTTAAGTTGACCTTCCCCTTTAGTGTAGCCATGCCCTTTGTGGTTTGCTATCTCTTGCACCTCTCTTTCTCTCCATTCATTGTGTAGGAGCCCACTTGCCTAACTCTGGCTTTGTGGATTGTAGTGCTGTTCGATTGTTGATGCCCCGAAACATTAGGCGACTTGATGCTTAGTGTTACAACATCTACATCCCTTTGTGCATCCCACCCCTGCTCTGAGTTCCCTGAATTGATTCCAAAAGTAGAAAGCTGGAGGGAATTTTTTTTTAAAAGCAGCATGTAAGAGAACCTAAAGCAACAAGAGAGTTTTAGCAGTGTATTCTGGGCAGCTGCAATGAGCTGGCTGCTATAGTATTTGTAAGAAATAAATTAATTTAACTGTCTCTGCGTATACACACATTTTTCACTACATTTCAGTTAGGTGTCCAGTTACATACATAATGTAACTGCCAAGTCAGTGCTGGTGTGTTGTGGAGATCACAAAGAGAACATCCTGGGTTGATGACCAATACCTCACTTGGATTTCATGTAGGCAGGCTCTCTGGAGATAGCAGGTGTGGCTAAAAATCCCTCTAGGATGAGTCCTGAAATAGGTGTTAATATGCAGACATAGCCTCTGTCAATAGCATGCTGAAAAATGTTTGAACTATGTACACTAGCCCTATTTAGCTCGGTGACCACTGGACTAGAGCTTCTTCGCATTTGTTCCTTCTGCCCTTAAAATATATGACAGTACACATCCTCATGGCATGGGCAATAGAGTTTGACTTTCTGGCAGTGCTTGGAGATGGGTTGTGGACAAGGTTCCAAGCTGTGCAGCAGCAGGGCCCCACAGTTGCTTAATGAGACCTGCCCAGCCAGGGCCACAGGGCTCTGCATGTGGAGCTGCCCGGCTGGAGGAGGAGCACTTCTCCCTCAGCTACAGCAGCAGCTCCATGCTGAGGAAAAAAGCAGCAAGCCCCTCCCATCAGGCAGAGAGGGGCCGTGTCCCTATGGGCTGGGAGGAGAGACTCGCTGCTCTGTCCTCAGCAGGGAGCTGCTGCTGTAGCTGAGGAAGAAGTGCCCCTCCTCCAGCCAGCTCGGTGCATGGAGCCCTGGCACATTAAGCAGCTCTGGGGCAGTGCTGCTGCACAGCTTAAAGGGAACCATGGTTGTGAGGCCAGTATATCTTATGGAAGGAGAGTGATACACCCTTTGTCATACATCCATACATCTAATTAGAACTGGAAAATGTTCAGAGAAGAGCACCAAAAGCCATTAAGAGTATGGAGCACCTTCCATATGAAGAGACAGATTAAAAAATACTGGAACTGTTCATCTTGGAAAAGAAATGACTGAAGTGTGGGGGGGCAGGTAATATGATAGTGATCTACTCAATGTGAATAGCGTGAAGAAAGTGAATAAGGCAATGTTTACCCTTTCACATAACACAAAGACCAGGGATTGAAACAAATTAGGTCGCAGGTTTAAAACAAACAAAAGGAAGTACTTCTTCACACAGTGTGCAGTCAACCTGTGGAACTCATTGCCAAGGGATGGTATGAAGACCAAAACTATAATGGATGTAAAAATATTAAGTTAACAGGAGATAGATCCATCAATGTTAGTCAAGATGATCAGGGATGCAGACCCATGCTCTGGGAGTCCCTAGCCTCTGATTGCCAGAGGCTGGGTGTGGATGTGAAGAGATGTATCACTCAATGATTGCCTGTTCTGTTCATTCCCTCTGAAGCACCTGGCATTGGCTAAGGTTGGAAGACAGAATACTGGACTAGGTGGATGATTGGTCTGACCCAGTATGGCTATTCTTATGTTCTTATAGATACAGCACATAACAAGGCAAAATTAGAGAACAGTGTCAGGTGAGCAGGGAAGTGAAAAGCTGTCAAACTAGTGCTCCCTATTGGCCTATATTTGGGGTCTTGCTTTTGTATTTATCAGTGGATATGTGTGTCTCAATCTTTGCATCACTGTCAGCTAATGCAATGGAATGGAATTGTAATGCTGTTATATATGTAGGGTTGGTAAATGTTGATAAAAGTTAACTTTATTTTATTGGTAAATGTTGGTAAAAATTAACTTTACTGTACACATGCAAACAGAAAAATATTTCCATTGATAACTGAAATGTACAGATAAACAGCATTTTTCATACTTTGGCTAAGAACTTCTTAAAGTTGATATAAAAAGATTTACTTTGTATATTTTGATGAGAGATGTTGACAATTTGTGCTTCAGCAATTTTATAAAGGTTGAACTTTTTGAATGCCAGAGTCTGCTGTTATTAAATAATTGTCTGTCTCCCCATAATTTCCCTCAACTCTGAAAATTTTGATAGGTAAAAAAAGGGTTCACCTCCTAACTTTGTGCAACTGGGAAAATTTTATTTGAAAAAATCTAAAAATAAAATAAACATCTATTATCTGTTGAAATTGTAACAAAATATATAAATCTAATTCTTTCAAGACTACTATTTAGTGCCTTGTTGGTTGGATCTATTTTTGGCATCTGGTGGAGCCAAGTAAAGTGAAATTTTCTCATTTCTAGTATATAGCTTTAGCAAAGTACAGAAGCAATTATTGGTTTTCAATCCTCTGTAAACTTTTGGATAACAATAAACCAGTCTGATAATGTGCCACCTTGTTTGTTCCTGTACAGATGTGTACACACACAGCTATTATAATAAACGATTACATAATTATTTTAAAAGTTCTCTTTTGTCCTGTTGTTTTGTCTTGTGCCTGTTATATCAGTCTGAGTCAAATTCATGTATCTTCTCTGTGTTTGTAAATTGCTATGTACATTTGCTCCATTATATGATTTTTTTTTGTAATAACCATGTGAATAACTCTATATACATTTGTGGATTAAAATAATTGGATGGTCCATTTAAAGGTAATTCAGTCTACAAGGATATCTCAGAGGATCCAAAAAGAACTTCAAATATATTTAATGTACAAATTGAAGATACAACGTGATAGTCAACTATTAAGAATATACTATATACATTACAAGATTTCAAACAGTTATATGAACACAGTATATACTTTTGTTATTGTACTGTTGTCTATAAACTGTTTGAATAATATATACACACACACACACATATATATACATTGCTTTAAACTACTTTTTTCCTTTGATAGAAGATAAGTCAAAGTAGAAAATCAGAAAAACTACATAATTTTAACCCATATATATAATAAATATGTAGTGTATAAGAAGCCCGTTCCAAAACTTGAAACATACTCCCAGGTAATAAAGTCCCTTATACAATGTATCTGCATATCTACAACTGTCTTCATGTGCTGTACAACTGTGTTCATCTACTGTAGCTGACAATCTGGTTGTTGGATCATGTAATTTGGGGAGAATTAGAATTTTGTTACTGCTGGCATCTGTGGGAAAGAAACAAAGAAATATCACTTCTAGGTGAAGACGTTATATATATACAGCAGGCATGGGAAGATGGGGGTTTAACATTTCCAGCCTCAATCATACTAGCCTTAATGGCAATTCTGTGGCCCACTATTCTGGGGAGATTTCCCTCTCATTCCCTTATAGACCATCTTCCCTGATGCCGACCCTCCAACCACAATTACAATCCTACACCAGGCTGTCAAATCCAGCAGACACATGATATTGGGGTAAGCGAGAATGATACCATGCAGAAGAAGAGGAGCTCACTAACCACATCTTCTCTGGTTGTTTGGAGCTCAGTTACAGACAAAAATTAAAGGGCAGGCTGTTTCAAATTGCACCTATCTGGGGCTGGGCCTGGACATGGAGCTGTCAGCCAAGGTGGAGCAGAAAGTTTGATCTCTATCCCCTCCCTATGCAGGCTCCATCTGCAGGGTTGTAGGACTCTTGGGAGGAGTGTTGTGGGGAGGAGGGAATGGGGACAGAGCCAGCACTGATAGGCAGAGCTTATTTCTTCAGCTGACCTCCTCCTGTCTTCTCAATGTGGAAATGCATCCACTCATTGCCAGACCAAGGTTACCATGGATCATTTATCTTGGTTGGGCTATAAACCTCCCACTAGGGCTGTGGTTTGCCTAAAATAAAGTGCCAGCTACAAATCAGTGAAAAAGTTAAAACAAACTGAATGGCCCATGAGGATGGAGCCATTGACCCTGACTTTTTTTTAAGTCTGGGCAGGAGGTCTGTATTTAGAAATTATCATCTGTTGGTAGCTCATGGGAAGCAATTTGGTCAGCTCAGTCCCTGAGGTAGTGCTGAAGTCATAGCACCAGAGCCAGAACTGGCACCTTTTGAGGTCAGTGAGTCAATTGTGCATGGGCTTGGAGTCTGGGCTAAACTCACAGTCTTAGAGGTGGGCACAGGACATAATGAGTAACTCTGTGAGGCCAATGCCTGGGCTTTCTTTGCTTAGTCCCAGAACCTGGTGAGGCAGCACCTTTCAGAAGTGCTTGACTTCAGCCCAAAATGTGTTTAAAAAGTGATCTTCTCTTGCTGCTGATGTGCTGGGGGTGGGGGGTCAGGGAAAAGGGCAGCCTTACCGTGTGTTCCCGGTTGCGTAATTCACCGTTTGTATTGATAATAAAATGATCACCACTTCCCATCTCCTGCTGTGAACAAAGGGCTCAGGATTAGGAAATATCCCCGACTTTCCTCTCTTTTTAGGTAATTTCAAAGGTAATATTGCTTTAAAGACTCAGAAAATGTGACTCTTGTGAATGTGAGCCATAGTGTTCTTCCCTCTCCTCCGTCCTCTCCCCCCATGCCAGTGGAGGAGACAGAGTCCTGGAGCTGAGGTTGGATTGGTGGAAATGCATTCGCTAGGACACTCTTCCTGCCCCGCCTTCCAGCCTACAATGCTGGCACTTGCTGTGCTCCCCCACACTGTGGAAGCAGGCTTGGGAGAAGATGGCACTGCTCTCTATGGCTTCATCCCTTGCCTGCCTTGCAGCGTTCCATGTAGAAATCTGGGCAGAAATGAGGCTTTGTCCACCCACAAATTTGCACTAATTTAACTGGATCAGTTTAGGGCTTAAATTGGTACCACTGGTGTGAAAACCCTTCAGTCAGTTTAAGAGTGTCCTGTATGGATTCAATTTGAGCTGATTCCTTGCTGAATAAAGCTACATTTATATCCACTACTTTTAATGGGAAGTAAGAGGCCACAGATGGGGCATGCACCAATTTAGTTACATCAGTTGGTAAACCGATTTAATTAAATCAGTGCAGCTCTTGAGTGTAGATAAGGCCTGAGAATCCAAATTCAAGCATCATTTCTCCCCCCTGAGTCTTTCCTGCAATTGCTGCTGCTGCAGGGCAATCCTGAAGGAGCCAAGTTACAAGGAAGGAGAGGAGATGGTAGAATCTTGGAGATAAATTGATTCCCCAAGGACTTCCCTTTACTGTGGCTCCATCACAGTGAAAGGCCATATCTCTGCCTTCATTACAGGCCTCCTAGCCCTGTCCCCTCCAGGTGACAGTTTCTGGGGAACTCCACTGCATGCAATTTCCTGGGCCTCCCGCATCCTCCCTGGGATGTCCCAGCAGGAGGGAATAACCCAGCCTCTTGAGATTATGTAAACAATTGGACTGTGAACAATTTAAGGTGTTACTCCAGAGATGAATAAACAGCACCATTGTTACCTTCATGGGTTTGGACTTTGAATCATGTATGTTCTTTTCTACCAAAATATGTAAAACTGCATCATGAATTGTGAGGAAAAACATGGAGGGCTTGATCTCCTCATCAAAAAATGCACATCTTTCCAGCTTGTCCAGGAAGCCATCTGCCGAAAAACAGAATCAAACCACACACCAGTGACTCAGAAGCCTGCAGTCGTTAAGACAAAACTGACTTCTTGGCATAGCTTTTGAATGAAAACATAGTATTTTCTATCAAAATGGGTTAATTTGGCTGCCACAAGGCCTGGTTCTCCAATGTCTTGCCCCTTGGGCATTTGCTAGAATTGCCAACCCTCCCAGTTTTGCCAGGAATCTCCTGGAATCAGGCTTAATCTCCTGGAGGCTACTGAAGCCAACTGGGGAAGTTTTTAACTGCTAAAAGTCCAGCAGTGCAGTGGGCAAAAGGCAGCCTGTTTGACTGCCCTGACTCAATGCCACTCCTGTAAGAGGCTAGTACATCCCTACTGCACCTAGATGGGAGAGAGGTAGGTAAGGGGTCTTTGCATGCTGCCCCCACCCTGACTGCTGATTCCACAGCTCTCATTGGTCAGGAACCACAGCAAATAAGAGCTTCAGGGGCTACAGGGATGTGCTGGCTGCTTCTGGGAGTGAGACAGAGCCAGGACAGGCAGGGAGCCTGCTTTAACTCTGCTGTGCTAGGGTTGCACGAGGGGGTGAGGGGTGCTCAAGCTAGATGGTGCTTACTTCAACTCCAACTTCCTGCCCCACCCCAGAGCTCTATCCCACACTCCAAACCCCTTGGCCTTAGGCCAGGGTCTGCACCCCAACCCAGTGAAAGGGAGAGAAGGGGGATGGAGTAAATGGGGCTGTGCCTCAGAGAAGGGGCAGGGAAGGGGTGTGGCCTCAGGGGATGGGACAGGGCAAGGGCCTTTGTGTAATTACAGTTGGTAACCCAAGCATTCACTGTGCCAAGTGGGCACCAGACAGTACCATTCTGATCTGGTAGCCTTTCACGTCCACCTTTTGTGCACTTTGCACAGAAGTCACGATACAAAATGCATGGGAAAGGACAACTGGCCCTTGTTGTCTTGTCTCCTCATTTAGGCCAATCCTGTGGTGCCTTATGCTAACTTGTAAGGGACAAAAGGTTTGCAAGTCTGAATATTCATAAGCAGACTGAACCTCACTCTGGTGGGATGAGGAAAATGAAAGGATGGGGAGAGCTAAGATGGAGGAAATTGCGGGGGTGGAGAGGTGGTTCAAGACCTTGAGAGGGGAAAAATAGATCAAGGGTATTTAGGGTGGGTGCAGATATTTTTATACAGCTGGGTCTCATTTCCTTTTATCCACATTTGGTCACATTTACATGAAAGGCTCATTTAGCCAGTAAAATCTCTCTCATTTCAAATCTGTTTAGTTTGGTTGGTTTTAATCAATTAAAATCAGTACCGCTGATTCCTGTAAGATTGTTTTAATCTGGGTTTGCTCAGATGCTTTTAAAGATAAATATAAAATATTGGTTTGTCCCGTCCAATTGCATATAGCAGTCAAGCAAAGCAGTATGTTGATAGAAGAGGCATAACTGATAGACATCGATTGAACAACTGGTTGCTTAAAAACAAGATTCAGGAAATGGAAGAACTTACCGTGTGCTCCCACAATATACACATCCACATCAACCCGGATAAAGTCTTTTAAAGTCTGTTAAACAGAAACCAGGCATTGCTTAGAGACTAATTGTTTTGCCATGAACTCAACAGCAATGACAGTGATTGTCTGTAGCAGGTATACAGTACACCTGTGAGATAGCATATGTATTTTGAGCACAAATAAATGGATTTAGGCGGCCATTAGAGTTAGTGATAACATTTCCATTAATTTTAATGGGCACAGGTTTTTTAGATTGATACTGGACTTTGAAGCCAACCTTTTTTTGTAAGATAAATTAAAAAAGAAAAAGATCAGTATTAGATAATATTAAAATCTTTAATAGAAAGACAATGTCCCAGAGTGGTAAAGCCTCATTGCTCCTATTTTATAGTGGAAAAAACTGAGATTCCAAAAATGTAAGGCTCAAAATGGAGCTGCAAGTCTTTCTGAAGTTAATGGAAGCTGTGGATTTCAGTTCATATGAAAATAAGGCTACTATATATAGGCACCGAATGAACTTTAGGTGTTTATATTCGAAAATTTTGGTCAAAGTGACTAGTCCAAGGTGATTGTGGAAGTTGACAGAAACAGGAACAGAACTGAGGGGTTCTGATTCCCAGGCCTATATTTAAAACCCCAGGCCATGATTCAGACCTTAATTTTGTAAAACTTCCAGCCAGTCTAAGACAGGCATGTATAGCCATCAATATCACTGACTGGAAAATTTAGATAAAAATTTTAAAAAAATAGATTTCATCAAGGTTTTCCAACAAAAATTTTAACTTTTTATCAAACAACTGAACACTGGAAAGTTTTTAATGAAAACTCAAACATGTTCCATGGAACCCAGATACTTTTTGTAAAAAAAAAAAAAAAAAAATCACACAGTTGAAAGCCCAATTTTCTGAGGAAAAATGGTTTTGATGGAAAATGTTCTACTAGCTCCAACCACTGAGTGTACAATCTATTACTGATCTCCTATACACATACAGGCATACCTTTAAGAAACATAGTATTTATATTTTTTCTACTTATAAGCCTTGGCTAATTGTTTCATGAAAGGAAATTTACCTCTTTGAGGACTCTCAAGGCAGAAACATCAAAAAATGATACTGCTGAAAAATCCAGAATGAGGCTGTGGATGTCAATTCTAGGCACAGTGATGTTGGCAGGAAGGTCTGCACTCCAGTCAATTTGAAATGGCAAGTCTGCCATGTTAGTGGGCTGATCCAGCTCCTCTATTTTATTGTTGTCCAGTTCTTCATCAGAATCCTTCAGACCAGTAACAGTGCAAATAAAGGATTTCTGTATCAAAGAGAAGAAATGGTCATCAAAGTAAATCTTGCAGTTTCCAGGGCTGTCCAGAGACATGAGTACACTTTGATGTAGACATTTGTGTATTACACTGAGGCACAGGAGAGTGGAAGCACTGACTGAATGTAGCATGACTCACCGCCACTTGTGCTTTTGATTAGAAGGAAATCTCCCCCTCCCCCAGTCAGGAACCATTTTTTAATTTTTGTTTTGTCCCAATTAATCATGGGCTGCATCTAGACTGGCATGAATTTGCGCAAATGCTTTTAACGGAAAAGTTTTCCGTTAAAAGTATTTGCGCAAGAGAGCATCTAGATTGGCATGGACGCTTTTGCGCAAAAGCACTTTTTGCACAAAAGCGTCCGTGGCCAATCTAGACGTGCTTTTGTGCAAGAAAGCCCCGATCACCATTTTAGCCCTCGGGGCTTTTTTGCGCAAAACAAATCTGAGCTGTCTACACTGGCCCTTTTGCGCAAAAGGTTTTGCACAAAAGGACTTTTGCCCGAACGGGAGCGTCAAAGTATTTGCTCAAGAAACACTGATTTCTTACATTAGAACGTCAGTGCTCTTGCACAAATTCAAGCGGCCAGTGTAGACAGCTGGCAAGTTTTTGCACAAAAGCGGCTGCTTTTGCGGAAAAACTGGCCAGTCTAGACACAGCCATGGATTTAGTGCGTGCTCCATAGCCTACTGGATGTTAAGACTCCTCTGACTTCAGTGGGCTTTGGATCAGGCCCATAGAAATTGTGAAGGATTTTTTCCTCAGAGCAAACCAAGTACCAGCTGTGAGCCCACATTAGCCATAGCTCAAAACTTTTTCTCTTTGGGACCTAGTTCTACAGCCAGAAGGCAAACAAAGCTCCCTCCGAAGACAAGAAAATTTTGCCTAAGGCTGCGGACCATGGTGTATATATTAATCTTATTTTTGACACTTATATTTAGTTTAATGCAGCAAGGTCCTTGCCAGACCCGTTGCTTTAGGACCCCTTTTTCAGCCACAAATCACCAGGAGACCCTCTCTTGTGCAACCACCCATGTCTTTTATTGCTTGTGCCAACTTCCCACCACCTTCTATTTACAGAGCTTGTTTTTCCCCAGTAGCTAACTTAGCTATCATCTCCTTCTGGCCCTGGCCCCGGCCCCGGCCCCCTTTCTTTCTTTCTTTCTTTCTTTCTTTTAAAATAAAAGGCATTACACAGAGGGCAGCCCACATATCCAGCTACTCTCTAGCTCCTGCCCCTCTCTGTGCCCTCTGCCTGCCTTATATAGCTCTCTGTCTAATGAGGTCCACAGCTGCTTCCATTAGCCCTTCAGGCATGGGCTTGCTCAGCTGGCTGTAATTGGCCTTTTCAGCCAGGCTGTAATGGCAGAGCGCTGGCTTAGCCAGCAGACTGTCACATTAACAAGTGGTAATATGTGGAATTACTTATCCAGCCTGGCATTGTATTGACATGGGGGAGAGTTTCAAAGACACACTGGGCAGTTAGGTACCCACACACAGATCCTCAAAGCTATGTAGGTGTCTAACTTTGCCCTCTGAGGATCTGGGCTTCAGCTCCCACTGAAAATCCATGAAAACAGGGTGACATGCCTAAGTCTCCCCTGTGCCTTTGAACATCTTTCCCCTAGTTGAGTTGTTCTCAGACTTCGTTGAACCATGGCCCCCTTCTGACAAAAAAAATTACTAAATGAGCCTAAGAGGGGCCCCAAAGCCCGAGCTCCACTGCCCTTGGCAGGGATGGGGGCCCCAAAGCTAAAGCCCAAGGGCTTCTACCCTGGGCCGGGGGCATGTTACCTCAGCCCTGGTGGTGGGGCTCAGGCTCCAGCTTCAGCTCCAGCCCAGCTTCAGCTCCAGCCCCCAGAAAATCTAACACCAGCCTTGGAAACCCTATTCAAATGGTGTTGTGAGCCACTTTGGAGTCCTGACCCACAGCCTGAGCACCTCTGTCCTAATTTATACCAGAGGCTAGATAAAAAGCCACATAATATAACACTTACACCTGTCATTTGCAGCTCTCCTTTCTTCAGCATCTTTCTGATTTTCCTCAGAGCTTTATTGCGCTTGCGCAGCACCCTCAATGGATTAAAACCAACCTGCAAAATAACATCTTGATTAACCTTGCAGTATCCTTGGACCTGAGAGAGAACTTGATATTGTTCTAAAAAGTGATTAGTACTAGTAAATTCTTGGAAAGTGACCATGTTACAAAAAACCCCAAAACATACTTAGATTAATTCGCTATTGTGGATTAAAGTTAACCACAGAACTTGCTGGAGAAAGATATTTTATTGCATCTAAGCAAATGGTATGAATCCTTTGGAGATTCTCTGAACCAGATTCTCATCTCACACTGAGGAGAATCTGAAGTTATTCTGGACAAAGTGGTTCAAATGTTTACAATGGATTAGCATGGTACAACTGAGATTAGAGTTTGGCCTACTCTCTATTTTATTTTATGACCATTATCTTTCTTACCTCACTGCTGTGAGTAATGACAGTGTATTCAATGGATCTCCTGTTATAAATAAAGGACCTGATGCAAAGCCCCCTGAACTCAACAGCAAGGTTCAAATGGCTTGGGCTCATGTTTACTTGGCGTTTGTCTCAGCAGAGGGGGCTGTACTTGACCTCCCGAAGACCCTTCTTCAGGGTGAATAGGCCTTGGACTTCAGTATTGCCAGTACTCTCATAGGAATAGGATTATGTCTTCGATAATGGAGACTGTCCCTGGAGTTGTTCAAGGAATTATTCTCTCTGCAAGGCTAAATTCTCTACTCGGTTTTTGATTATTTAATTTAGGACTGAACAATTTATTATTAATAATAAATAAATTACCCTTGCTTCATGTAATCTATTATATATTTGAGAGTTTGTCTCTGTCCATCTGTCTGTCTGTTCAGGAACTCCTCCTAAATGGCACGAGCTAGGATCACCAAATTCAGTATACAGCATCCTTTTCTCATAACTTAAAAGCAAGGTAAGGGTTTGGTGGTGCCAGGACAATGGGTTGTGCCTGGCATGGGATTGCTTCTCATAATGCCATACAGAAAAGAGACAGAATCAGCAGGCAGGTGAAGTCTGGGACTGTCCCATCCTGGAACCTCCTATCACCAGGTGCCCTTTAGGGAGGATGGGGGAGCTGACCCCCTCCCATTCCCATTCATACAGGAATATTTCTGGCTGTTCCTCTTTGTTAGAGAGTGAGGGGAAAGTGCACAGTTTGCTGCACTCCTCACTCTGGCTGGGGAGCATGTGGTTGGTAAAGGGAGGGCTGAGGGAGGCAAGTACCCAGCCCCACCCCAGCCCTACCCCTTCTGCCAATGCCCTGCCCCCCATGTGCACCACCACCACCACAGGGAGGGGAGGAGGGCAGGTGCCAATGTGCTGTGCACAAAAAATTCTTCCCCCAACCATCTCCTCTGGGGAGCCGTGCAGCAGCACTTGCACAGTAGGCAGCTGCTCCAGCAGGTGGCACCGGATGAAATGGCGTGGTGAGGGAGTCGCTGGGGCAGGGGCTGGGGCCTGCAGTGGCCATGTGGTGGGGGAGGAGGCCTGCTCCGGTGGCCGGGGTTGCCATGTGGCAGGGGGGCCAGGGCCTGTTCTGGCGGCTGGGGCCAGGAACGGGACCTGCCACATGGCGATGGGGGGGTATCTGCTCCAGTGGCCAGGAATGGGACATGTCGCATGGCCAGGGGGAGGGGTTGGGCCTGTTCTGACGGTTTGGGCCAGGAATGGGACCTGCTGCATGTTGGGGCGGGGGTCTGCTCTGGCAGCTGGGAACGTGTGTGTTAATAAAATGGGTGCCACAGTGGCACACATCCAAACCAATATTGGTGCACAAGCGAAAACTCACTCCACTCATAGTTGGGGAATCTTAGAGGGAAGACGGGGGGGGGGGGCATGTGTGCCTCAGCCTCCCCAGCCCTGGAGCACAGGGAGTACGGAGGGTGCGCGGCCCCAACCTTCCCCTGCCCGGAAGTATGGGGAGGGCAGGTAGCATGCAGCTCCAGCCTCCCCAGCCAGAGCATGGGGAGGGCAGGTGCTCAGGGGGCAGCAACACTCTGCCCCCAGTAGAGCTGCAGCAGGCATTCTGAGGGCATAGTGTAGGCGGGGCGAAGCTGGTGATTTGGGAAGGCAGAGCCTTCTCCCACCTAGCATACTGGCTGCCCATGCTGGGGAGCACAGAGGGCAGACGAACCTGGACCTGCCCAACCAGGGGACATGAACCCTCGCCTGACTGTGCCCGTTGGAGCTACAGCAGCCATGAAGAGGTGCTTCTCATCTGACCCCAAGCTGCTGAGGTCAGAGAGGCCTGGGTTAGTCCTCTTCCCTCCAGGGTAGCCTGCATCCTGAGCCACTCATCCCCCGCCCCACCCCAGAGCAATGATTTAAATGAGGCATGTCACTTTTCATTTTATTTTCCAAAACCCCAAAATTAATTGCCTTAAGGACCCAAGCAATGCTGGGTAAATCTTCTAGTATTTCTATATGTGTAGAAGGAAGAGACTGAGTGTTGGGAGTCAGAGGTATAAGGAAACTGGGTTCCTTTTGAGGGCTAGATAGTAATGCTGAATGATGAAAAGGGAGATGTGTAATGTTTTTAAACAGTACGCCAGCCACCAAACATCTATTTAGTAAGATGTGGGCCATCATCCCCTTATCACTTTGCTCATGTGCTTTCACTTGTCCCCTTTTTCTGCCTGTCTATTTAGGGGAAACACTGTGACTTACTCTATATCTGGGGAGAGCCTAGACATTTTTGGTCCTTTTGCAATGTAAACAGTAAAAATAACAGTCTCCCTCTTGTGTGTCCCATGTGTTTGTGATCTTTTTTCAGAGGAACTTTTAAGAAAATACATAATTACAATAGAAGTTCAGCAAGCAAGCAATATTTGAAGTGAAGACTGAAGACCCCTAGGATGCCAACCAGAGTTAGGGATGGAAATGAACCTAAACATTTTTGTCTTTGGAAAACATTAATGACAACAATAGTAATTGTGGTTGTGTGTTTCTATTCTTTCGGGGCTCAGCTCTAGGGTAACTAAATCGCAAACATGCTGTACATGCAAGTTAATATTTATTATTATTAATTATTATTAAGTTGTATTTAACTTTAATTTATTATGTAATTCATTCATTTGGACTCAAAGTAACTCATGTAATGTGATTGCTAAGAAAAAAACTTACAGCAGTGATAAGTTTGTCCTTAAAGAAGTCAATGTTAGCGAAGAAGAGTGGGGCTGGGCATCTGAAAATCTTCACTCCCTCTGGCTCATATATCTATACAACAAAGTAAGAGTGTTACTTTCAGGTGTCTATTGCACAGAAGTGCATGCAACAGATGATGTAAATAATATACAGGCTCTTACATCTGCATAATCCTTTCTGTTTTTGTAGATGTTGCTTCTTCCAACATTAGCCAAAACAGAGCACTTTGGACTGCAAATAAATACAAACCAAGTTATTTATACACTATGCTGGGACATAATGGAATGAAAAATTGCTATTGTCTTAATAGTCTTATCTTGCTGTTTTAAAGCTGTACTGCATTAATGGCTGATAAAAGGATCTCAGCTTTAATGAGAATTGTACTGGTCATGGAATCAGTCTAAGAGTCTTTCAAATTCAAATGGGAGAAGAATATCCATGCTGACAGAGTGCTGTAGCTTATCATGGGCCAGACCATGATCCCTGTACTCTTGCTGGCAAGAATTATAGATAGGAACAGAGCTGATGAGAGACTTTGCTGGGCCCTGGGAGGACCTGGCTCTGGGCCTCCAGGAAGTGGCAGGGCTTTGGGTGGAAGGAGCAGGGCTAGAACTAGCCTCCTCCAGCCAGCCCCTGGGTGTCGCTAGGGCTGTGGGTGCTTGTTTCAGGGGGCTCTAGCAGCGATTTAAAGGCCCTGGGTCTCCAGCTGCTGCTGAGGTAGTGGTAGCTGGGAGCCCTGGCCCCTTTTAAATTGCTGGGCCCTGAGGCAACTGTTCCTCTTACCCACCCTTGCGCCTGTTGGCAGTCATGCACTTGAGTAATAATCAGAATAATACTTGATAATGATCATACCTAGCTCTGCTATCGCTATCTAGACAGTCACACTGAACTGTGATTCACATGCCTTTCCTCATGATCAGAGAGCAGAATACAACATTCCCATTGCTTTATCTTGACTTATAATATTTAGTATTCAGAATTATCTCCTAGAATTGATTCTGAGAACAGAGTTACAGGCCAGCTTGAAACCTGGAAAATTTGGCCTTCTATGTTTTCAGTGTGCTTATTTTCAACATGCACTCTTGATAGGGTTTATATTACATTCAACATTTACTTACAACTGTGTGCGGAACACTAAGGTCAGGAGTTCAAATCCTACTGAGGCTGCTAGTCCAATAGCAAGCCCCAGTATTACAGTAGATAGGAAAGTCACAACCCATATCATCTGTAAAAAATATATATACAATTTCAGATATTATAGGGACCAAGAGTCTAAACCCATATAGGGAAAAAGGAGCTCCTGAGTGCTAAACTGGGCTCTTATCTGACCAATGCCTATGCTCCTGGGTAAAAATCGTTTAGAGAGCGAGATTTACCAATCTCATGAGAGTGCTAGAAGGATAATTTAGTTAATTCTGGAAAGTCTTTTTGAAGCTGAATGCTGTACAATAGTTGTAACATGCCGATATATTAAAAAGCATGACTTTATACAAAACTGGTGGAATGCTCTTAAAAAATCTGGCAAAAGGACAAGGTTGAATGTAAATCCTGATATCAGGAAAGGTAATATTTGTGAATATATCACGTGTCGAGACAGGAAGGTTTAGCTACTATGAATGAATTTAATTGAAAACAGGAAATCTTTAAATAATAGTTATGATAACACTTGGAATTTTTTATCACTGGCCTCAAAATGTTTCATTGTGAGGGGTAAAGAGCCACACCCTCATTTTCAAGCTGGAAAAAGCTGAGGCCCATTGCTGTTAAGTAACACAAAAAGAAAGTAGCATTGTTGGGCTCTGAACCTAGGTCTTCTGATTCTTAGAGGTATACCTTGTTAGCAAGCAATGATGCCTTTCAGTCATCAGCTATACCTTTATCATTAGCAGTAATTACTAAGCTACACCATAAGCTATCTTCTCCACTTGCTTTACATAGCTCTCATTGGCAGTCATGGGAGTACATGCTTGAATTGAAGTGAAAATAGGTCCATAAATGTGTTGCCAACAGGCCCAATATTTACCAATTTTTCTGTCACTTCTTTCTACAATTGACCTTAAATAGTGGGATATTTTTAAAATGAAGAAGACTAAAGAAATGGGTGAATATGAAAATTAAAAAGCTTCAGAGGGGGAGCCGAGTTAGTCTGTAACAGGAAAAACTTAAAAAACAACGAATAGTCTAGTAAAGTCTTTAAAGTGCTACATGAAAATTAAAGAGAGAGAACAGATCTATAAGAGATGAGACTGAGTGAAAAAAAAAAACATCTGGAGAAAGAAGTTTTGTATAAAAGAAAAATTCAGGTCAGAGATATGTTCAATACCATAAATCAAGGCAAACTTTTAAAAATAAAAGTTTTTGCAAAATAAATGTCCGTGCAATCAGATTTTATTCTGAAGTGTAAATTGGCTGTTACTTACACAGTCATACTTGTCCTTTTTCCATAAAATACCTATTTCTCTGAACTGCATAAGCATCCCCTTTAAATTGCCAAGTGCCAGAGCTGCAAGGACTGACTGTTAAACACAAAACAGAACAAATGCCAAATGTTATAATCACAAGACTCTAGTAATAGACACAGAGCATGGATCTGAGGACAATGGGTCCTTCCTGCTACACTGAGGTCATGGGCCACGATGTGCCATTAAGAGAGAGGAATGTATTAGGTGGGATGCAGATGCCTTTTGAACTTCCCTTTAAGACCATGTCACATGTACTTCTATTTGGGGCTGGTCTGCTGCACTGGTCAGTGCAGAAAGTGTGGCCACAAGACTGATGGGGCCAATCTGTGAGCAGGGCAGTTTTGGTGGGTCATTGGTGGCACTGACCACCCACAGCAGAACTCTTCATACCTGGCCAGTGCAGAGGGCTTTGGGTGGGAGACAGAGAGTGAGCTGAGCCTGCGCTCACCCAGCAGTGGTGTGGTCTGTCACTCGGGGTTGGACCTGGATGCTGCTGGGGGTATTGTGACCTGGCTCATATGACTGCAGTGCCATTCTGGTCTGTCATGATGGACAGCCAGAGCTGGGCCAAGCTGGGCTGATGGTACACAGGGCCATGACTCCATATCACCACATGTGCTGTGTCACAAAACATGGAGTAGGGAGCCTGGCCCATCTCTGTGGGACAGGAGCCACAGCTGCCAGAGGAGTGTGGTGTAGCCCCATGTGAAAATTTGTGTTGTAAATGTCTTTCATGAGTTGCACAACATCCTTGAAAAGGTGTCACATATACACATGAAGGCTACCGGGGAAGGGGCAGGGAGTAGTTGCCCCCCATCAGCTCTCCCTTTCACTGTCACCTCTTCCTCCTTTTCCCCCACCCCTCCCAAATTTCCTTTAGGGCACTAGCAAGGCACAGTCTCTGGCTTAGAAAAGACCAAGGGCTGCATTTGAGCATGGCCCCTTAGCTAGAGAAGCAAGGGACCTGATTAGAGAGAATCTGGTTCTATCTATTTAGGAGTTTATTTGTTCATTTCTGTCAGGTTTGGGTGGCCATGCCGAAGTAACATGTCAGACTGTACTAACTTCTCTTCAGGTTCTCTAAGGGGCTGCAGAGGAAGGAAAGGACAGCTGCGTGTCCCAACTATCCCATCCCTTATGAAAGGCGTTTTATAGAATTTAACATGCACTGGATTATGTGGAAGCTTCTGCAAAATTACTCTAAAACTCTATAGCATTGTCTAGAGAATGAGATCCATGCTATGGATTTTTGACCCTCCTATGCATTTCTTTTATCGTGGACATAATTTGCCATGCAACAGTCTTTGAAGGAACACCTCTAGAAGTGTTAACATTTTCTGTTAAACTCTATTGACCACTTCCTCCACGCACATAGGGAATCTGATCCTCCCCATCCGTCCATGCAGGCAGGGACAAACTCACACTTGCATGTTGAGTTGAGGAAAACAATCAGGGCCTGACACAGTCCTGTCTTGCCCTCTCTGAAGTTAATAGCAAAACTCTTAGTGTACGATACACAGCAGCATTATTTCGGAATAACTGACATTATTCCGAAATAACACAGTGTGTGTCTACACTACAAACTTCTATTTTGAAATAATATTGAGCTGGAGGACTTCTTACTCTGACTCCTGGTAACCCTCATTTCACGAGGAGTAAAGGAAGTTGAAGGAAGAGTGTTCTTCCTTCAACTTCCTGCCGTGTAGACAGCACCAAAAGCCAAATTAAGCTATTTCGACGAAGTTGCATAGCTTAATTCGACTTTAGCCCTGCTGTGCAGACGTACCCTTATGGACTCTAGCTGGAGCAATATCAGGCCCTTGATGAGCAGGAGTAAATACCATGCAAAAATGGAGAATACCTTCTGTAAGGGTTCCAGGAGAAATCCAATGGCCAGGATGACAATCAGGACAATAAGAGCAGAGAGTAGACCAGCAATCTGTGGACAAAAAGGATTTCACTATAAGTCTGCATCCTAGAGCACTCTGTGCAGCCAGTGTCATTCAGCTCTGTCAACGTCTTGTATTTTCAATACCTGTGTTTTGCCTCCTGTGCTTTCCTGTACACCTGATCTTGACAGTGATGTACTTACAGCAAATCCTCTGAATGCTCCACCAAATATATTACTCAGTCCAAAGGCAATTAATTCCTAGCAGAATAATGAACATGAGGTTTTAAAAAATAAATAGTTCTGGAAAAATAGTTCATAAGGCAGGACATTCCTAAAGTTATGTTCATTTTCCATTCATTACAGTTATATTAATTTAAATGTATCTTGTTTACCTGGTTGCCATTTATGGGATAATCATATTTGATGGAATATACTTTAGCAACCGAATAAGCTACTGCAAATCCAACAATTGCTATGGAAAAAGCATCACCCAGACAGCTCTGGAAAACCTCCATATCAAGTTCGACAGGAGACTCAAATCTGTAAGAGAATCCAAAAGAGAGAACTATCCCTTAATGGGGCACTTAAGAAAAGAGTCTGGCAAGCAAAACATTCGGCGAGCTGGGTGACCATCCATCTCTTGTGATACTTGACCTGCACGTTGCTCTGCAGAGGTGGGACCAAAACATAATCTTGAATCTAAACTCTTAGCTACGTCTATATTACAGGGTTTTGCCAGCAGAGAGTATGCTAATGAAGTGCTCATTAGCATTTGTTGTGATGTCATTAGCATATTCTCTGCCCAAGGCTTTTTGTGCAAGACGTTTTTGCGCAAAAACAAGCAGTGTAAATGGATCTGTTTCGCGCAAAAACTCCCTTTTACGCAAGATTTGTATACCTCCTTTTTTGGGGCATAAGGATCTTGTGCAAAAGAGCAGGCAGTAACACTTCTATCATCAGCAAAGGTTGCAGCACTAAATTGTCATGTCATTTTTCTTTCTCACAGCAGTGTGCTTATATTCTACATATACGTACTTATGCCCTGCTTATCATAGTGGATGTAGAGATGTTATAATAATCCAAACATACTGGGTCGTAATTATTTAATGAATGCTGTATGTGACCTGGTCAGTGGCATGATGTTATTATGTATTGAGTTCAAAGACTTTTTTACATGAGTGTATTGTTCTAGTTTAAAAAGGGGTGGTGGGAGAAGCAAGAAGGAAAGCAACATAATAATTACAGATATGCAACCTCCCAACAAACAAATGAGGCAATTACAGGACAATGGTCTACTTCTGGGCTGTTTTGTCATGCTGAAAACCCATAGATCAAAAACAAGCTCTTCCTGGAGAGAATGAGGGAGATCAGTTGTCAGGAACTGTTGAAGAGGACAGACTATTATAGAAAGAGGCTCTAAGAAGAGAGTGTAAAGAAGTAGGGCCTTGCTCCAGATCCAGGTAGTGCTGAGCCCTGGAGGGAGAAGCAGGCCTCTGGATAGACTAGTTTATTGCTTTTAAAAATGGTGTTTTCTGACATATTTTTGTTCTCAGTAAACAATGCTTTGCTTTAAAAAAACTATTTGGCTAATGAACAATGCTCCCTCTAATCTTTTCCATCCACATGAAGAATAATTTTTATGTGCACCGAGGCATGAGCATGTGCACCACCAATAGAAACAAAAAAACTAGCTGTGGGTGCACTGCTAATCAGCTGGGCAGCATCTGAATTTCTCTTGAGTGGTCGCACAAGTGCCTACCTGACAGGGAGCACTGCTACTGGGTTCCGCTTTTATTGCTGCTGGAAGGAGCAGAACCACAGGCAACGAGGATGGGTCAGGCTTATTGAGATAATCATGGTTGCTTTTTCCTACAAGGTACAGAATGAATTAATTCTCAATTTCTTGGAAGCAAAAATGCTTTTCATTACTTTGGAGATGTGCTATAATGAATTGCTTTTATCTATTGAACATTAGTCTGTAGAAAGCTGTGATATTGTTTAATGCAGAAAGTTTACTGAAGTGTTTGGAAGAAGTACATTTTATTAATGCAGGGTATTTAATTAGAAGGTGGAGATAGATTAATTCTGTGCCAAAGAACTTGTTTAGAAAACATAATGTGCACCATTGGAAAGTTTCAGAATTATACACTTACCCTTTTTTTAGTTCTCCAATGACAGCAACTTGAAACCTCTCTTTGAAATTACAGCCATAGGATATACCTGTTGCTATGACTGTCTGTAAGGTAGCAAAATTACCTACATTAGGAATTTGTAGATAAGATCATTAAAAAGTCACTATTTCATACAGGTTGAACCTTTCTAGTCTGGCACCTTTGGGACCTGACTAGTACTGAACCAGAGAATTTGCCAAACCATGGGAAGTCAATATTGTCTAGCAGCATTATCAACACTTCCATTGTTTACTGGGCTCTTAGAAAGACATTTAGGGGTAAATTAGAGCTAAATAACAGCAACAGAATACTGAGAGCCAGGACTGGTGGCCGTAAACAAACTTTATCGGACTGCACAAAACTTGGCCAGACCCATGATAAGTGGACATTCAGCTAACTGAAATCATGCTAGACCATGGATGTTGCCAAACCAGAGAAAGCCAGACTAGAGAGGTTCAATCTGTACCACTCTTTTGCATCTTCCTAGCAAACATTGCCTCTTTGAGGTGCTTTCTAATGCCCTTACTAAGTGACAGATTAGGCCTCCAAAACCAAATATTTTTCTGCTAGTCAGAGATAAGTCTTAGATGTTACAGGTGTGCCTGTGTTCTAAATCACCCTGAGACTCCAGCAAATATTTGCATTAGTAGTGGAATACATCTCTACAAAATGGACATTTTTTGCTATTCTCAAGTAAAAAAAGTACCACAATACTCTATAGTAAAATAGCAGTGTTTCTCAACCCTTTCTGATTGGTGATGCCTTATCCAATGTTTTGCAACCTCATTACATTTAATATGAAAGCAAAAGCAAACACTCTATCCATGATACGGCGGTATGTTTTATTTCTGTGTGTGTTTTAAACAGCTGACAGAGAATAATGGATCTGGAAGTGTAGAGGAGTGGGTGGAATGAGGCAGTGGGACTAGGTCATGGACATGGACATGAAAGGGGGAGAACTACTGCAACTAATAGCTCAAGAGGTTATAAATAGTTGGATCTCACACACACTGAAAGTTTCAGCCAATCCAAAGTTAGTCTGGAAATGTTATTCATTGATTTTTCTCTAGATTGTAATAATGTTTTCAATGCCTCAGACCCCCTACCAGTCACACCCCCCAGTTGAGAAGTGCTGCTCTGCAGTGGGGTTCCAGCAGAATGCTGCAGGGCTTGGTTACAGGGGAAGTGTCTGATTTTACAGATGAATCAGACATAAAACATTTCATGAAAAATACTTTTCTCTCTAGAGATATATTAATTACAAAACAGTGAAAGAAATGTAAAACAGATAATGATATCTCTGTCATGATACAAGGAGCCCACAATGGACAGAAAGAAGGCGATAGTTGAGAGGAAGACTACCATAGATAGAAACAGGTTGAAAACCTGACTTGAGTGGCACTATTGTCACTATACACTTGAAATAAGGAAGTGAAATAACCCTTACCACAAAGAGTTCAATCGGGATGGGTACTGGTAGTTTAGCTTTGTATCGCTCATTAATTTCTTTCACCACAAACACAATGACCAAGATAATGAGTGCTGTGACAAGATCCGCAATATTTGTGTCCGTGATCTGCCTACCAATCTTTTCCAGATTCTACAGAATTAAAAAGAAAGAGAATGCTTTTGAAATAGGCTGCCTTCGCTTGATGCAGTGGGCATCAGCCTTTCCAAAAAAGAAAACATTTTTCTTTAATTATTATTTTAGTCGGGATTTTGTTAGTGTGGAATAGTTTGGACTGAGACTCCTGGCGAGTAAAGACCTATATTTATCCACAGATAGACAAGAGCAGTGCTAGCTTCTACACAATGGCCCTTAAACTGACTTCCTGGTCTCATCTCTAGGAGTGAGATGGTGTATCTGTTTCCATGCTCTCGAGTGAATACTACTTAGCCTATCTGTTGAGATTGCTACCAGTGTTTGTAAGGAACTGCAATTCACATACTTGCCAGCCAGGAACTGCACTGAGAACAATAAACAGCTTATCATTTCTAGGACACCAGAAATCCATCTGTTGGCCACGAAGTGACAATGATAACATAAGATGAAAAGCTGTTTCACAAATAAATCAGACATTTTGGGGAAAGAAATAACTGAACACATAAAATAATCTTCAGCATGTCAGTTTCTTTCTTTCTTTCTTTCTTTCTACCAAATCTCTGGGAGCTATACACAAATGAAAGACATCTACAATATTTTATTCATTTAGATTCCAGTTCAATAAGGACTGTTAGGACATGTTTACACAAGGAAACTATTTCAAAATAAGTAAATTCAACTAAGTAACTCCCGATTTTACAAGATTGAAATAGTGTGTCCCTGCTATGGGGAAGCCTTGAAATTAGTCTGAGGCAGGCTCCGTTAATGAGGACACGCTATCTTGACTTAGAGCCCCAGGAAGCACTGGGGAATAATTAGTTCAAATTACTCTGGGGAGTAGTTATTTCAAAATAGCGGCACCAGAGCATCCACACTAATGCTATTTTGAAATAACTTTTTCAAAATTAACGTTATTCCCCAAGAAAAGCAGGAGTACAGATTTCAAAATAAGTGGCCCTTTATTTCGAAATAATGGGCTTGGTAGTGTGGACGCTCCACTTATAAATTTGATCTAAGGGGGGTTATTTAGCAATAATGCCCTAGTGTAGACTTGAGCTTAGATACAAGTAAATGCGGAGACAATGCTGAATGTGCTCTTAAGGACATGTTAACATATAAGGTCATATAATTAGCTTATTTTGTGTACCCAACAATTTATCTAAATAACATTCTGTGATAACAACACATCTTTTTGAAAATTGCTTCTTTTCTTTTTTACTCTGAAAATTCTGTTAGTATAACTACTTAGTGCTATAGAGTGTGGTGTACTCTATTGTTATGATGTTAGCAACTGAAGAATACTTACACAGAAAATTGATAATGGTTCTTTACATCCCTGAACTGGTAGCTGGAATATGAATTTCAACTGAGACACCACAACATGGATAGCTGCAGCAGTAGTGAAACCACTGATTAATGACTGAGATAAATAAATAATTATGAATCCAATCTGTAGTGCTCCCAAAAGCAACTGTAACACAAAACAACCAATCTTTTGTTACATGTAATTAGAAGAGAAGCACACTATTGCTGACACAAACATTCAAAAATCCTAGGATTGGTTTATACATTGTGAGATTTTAAAAAAAAATAAAATGTTTTGTTTTAAAAACAATGAGCAGTCCTGTGGCAGCTTAGAAACTAACAAACATATAAGATCGTGAGCTTTGGTGGGTAAAACCTACTTCATCAGATGAGCTGGAGTGGAAATAACAGAATCTGAGGTATATATAATGGCAAAAGCAATTACCTGTCAATTGTAGGACCCATGTTAATGAAGCTAAGTAGGCTACATGTGTTTCATTCATAGCTTTTGATGTGAAAATGCAAATGTCAAATGCAGGGGAAATTGGCTTTGTAGTGCCTTAACCAGTTAATGTCTTTATTCAAACCCAGGTTGACAGTGTCAAATTTCTAAATGAATTCCAGTTTAGCAGTCTCTCTCTATAATTGGGTGGTAAAAATCCTTTGTAGAAGAATCGCTAGTTTTAAATCCATGGCTGAATGTCCAGGTAGGTTAATTGTGATTTGTGTCCATTTATCCTTTGTCACAAAGACTGTCTGGTTTGGCCAATATACATGTCAGAGGGGAATTGCTGGAGTATTATGTTCCATTTGGCGGTCCCCACTACAGGAAGGATGTGGACGCTTTGGAGAAAGTCCAAAAGAGGGCAACAAAAATGATTAGGGGGCTGGGGCTCATGATTTATTAGGAGAGGATGAGGGAATTGGGCTTATTTAGTGTACAGAAGAGAAGAATGAGAATGGATATGATAGCAGCATTCAACTACCAGAAGGGGATACCAAAGAGGATGGAGCCAGGCTGTTCTCAAGTGGTGCCAGGTGGCAGAAGAAGAAGCAATGGTCTCTATTTGCAGTAGCAGAGATTTAGATTGGCTATTAGAAAAAATGATTTCACTAGGAGGGTGGTGAAGCACTGGAACGGGTTACCTAGGGAGGTGGTAGAATCTCCATCCCTACAGGCTGTTAAGGCCCAGTTTGACAAAGCCCTGGCTGGAATGATTTAGTTGGGGTTGGTCCTGCTTTGAGCAAAGGGTTGGACTCGATGACTTTCTGAGTTCTCTTCTTACCCAAATCTTTTATGATTCTATGAATCTAAATGTCCTTCCTGTTAAGATTTTTTTGTGTATCCATATTTCTTACACATTATAAATATTTCATCATGTGAAAACATAAGTATACATTCATTACACAGGGATGTATTTTATAGTATTATTTCCAGAACAAAATGGAACTAAATATATTTTTCTTCTTCTCTGATTTCTCCTTTTACCTGTATTACTGTAATATAGAGCTTCCTTCAATATGAATGTATACCTCACCAATATCATGGCTCCATTCTGCTCTCCGACATAGAGATATGTATCTCTGCCCCTCCAGGAAAAGTCTGGTTATTGATTTTGCAATAAGTGGGGCATTCTGTGCTTGGCTAGCAGGTGGGATCAGACCCATGCACAACATTTTTTTTAACAGAAGTGTAGCAGTGTATGCCAGCATATGGGAAGTGTGACCATCCTTAATGCCCTTCTCAATAACCTGTGTATCAATACCTGTAGGAGCTTTCAAACAGCTTACCCACAAGGGTCCTGGCCAATGGGACAGATTCACCCAGGAGGATGATGGTGGTGATGGTTTGATTTAATGTCCCTTGGGGCTGGCAGCACAAAGGATAGATAGATAGATAGATAGATAGATATCATTAGGAGGGACTAACCTGAAAAATTCCAGCCATGAGTGTTACAGTTGCTGCCACATTTACCCTCTTGTTATCTAGTGCTGTTTCATTTCCTGAAGTGCTATTTAAATTATTCTCATCGGCTAACTTCATAACTACTTCTCCCACCATTATGCTCAGAACAGGGAATGGACCTAATTGACACAAAGTAATACATTAAAACATGAGGGGCAAAATATAAGTTTCCATCGACCACAGTTTTATTTCACATTTGAAAAAAGCTACAAGGTTTTCTTAAATGGAACCATATGCAATAAATTATATTTTGGGATTGTTATTTATTTATTTATTTTCAGCATGGAGTTAATAAAATGTAAGCCATGAAAGACAGCAGAGCAAATAGTGTGCAATATGACTTAACTTACCAACAGAGATGTGTCTGGAAGTACCAAAGAAAAAATAGACTATAACTGGGTAAAAGGCTGCATAGAGTCCATACCCCGGGGGAACATACACAAGTAAAGCAAATGCTAGTCCTGTAATGATAGCAAACACAGGCAATGTTAAGCACATTTTATAGAAGAAAGTCTACAGGATCTCTTAACATGGACTTACATGGTATTTGGATCCTAACAAAAACAAAGCAAAAACATTTCCCAAAGATTACCTTGCAGGACAGCCACGAGCCCTGTGCTGATCCCAGAGACAAAGTCACTCAGGAGCCATTCCTTAAAGGGATATGTCCGCAACCAAGAAGTTATAGGTAACAAACTGGTGAGAATATTCTTGGCCTTTTGTGGGGAACATCTGAAAATATGTGACAAGCCACAGATCAGTCAGCTAATAACTTATCTCACTTGAGTTAGTCAATGGTAAAATCTAATCTTGATATCTCAAACTAAAGATAAGAATTTAGATTTTGGTCTGGCGAGGAACTACCTGCCTGGGCTATAGCTCCACTGCTTCAGGAACATTTTTAGGCAAAAGTGTGTTTTCAATTTATTTTGAAGCATTTGATGTTAAGTTTGAACAATGGGGTTTCATTTATTTTTCTGTGATCACTCAGACATGTAGTCATGGAATCTGCCTCATTTGCCCATTTATTGTGAAGTCAGCCATTGTGTAGGCCCCTCCTTTCACTTTCATCCATTATACTTGTTCTTGGAGATGACACTGAAGGACATATTCAATTTTTGTGGAAACATACATTTGACTGGGAGGACACATTCATCCCTGGTGGGACTCCATTAACAAGAGTTATGCTAGGGATCATCTGAGTTGAATGGGCAGAGTTACTTCAGTGATTAACTGAACTGAATGTAGTTAAGGGATGAATTTAACCCTCAGTGTAGAGAGTTAATGTTTATGTTCTTCTGAATGGAAGAGATGGATGTTGAAGAAACCAATCACAAAAGCTCAGTGACAGTCTTTACCAGACTAGTTGGAAGGAAGATTGTAAAGATATAATTCAGAATATCTAGAGTTAGGGAGCAGCTCGGGGGATCTATTTCTAACATCAATACGTACAAAAATGTTTCTTACCTAAAATATTCCTTGAGATGATCCAAAAAGGTTTTATGGTATCGATGCACTTTTTTATGTTGGTCACCAAATGAGTTCTCTGAGTATACCGGTCTGGCCACAACATACTGGTTGCCTACAGGTTCAACCATTTTTCCTGAAATGTTGGGTCAGGTGGAAGAGTCTTATGTATATATCTTTGACACTAGTCACTTAAAAACCTGAAAATAAATAACAGAACGTGCTTTTTAAACAACTCAGGGAAAGCATCATGCAGTGCACAGATGAATGGACTCCAAACTGAGCATTGCCACCTTTGAAGATCAAAAGAAACAGGATTAAGAAAGAGAAATGTTGTTTTGTCAGAGTGACCGCCTTCCCTCCACCTCACATTGCTAAGGAACACTTCACCAGCACAAGGAAACATTTTTTCCAAAAGAGACAGCCAGACTGAAGAGATTAGGTCAGCGTTTGCTTATCTCTCAGTCAATTGTTTACCAATAAAAATCTGCCTCAGTCAAGAGAAACTGATTGCTGTTAAGACAATTTCTTGTTGTGACATTGAGTGTAAGGAACACTTTCGGCTGCCTGAAAGTTTGGGAGTTCCTTTTAACTTTAAGGAGTAAAGATGGGTCCAATCCCTTGGACTTTGTGAATGATAGGAACTGGAGTCAAACTTTTTGGCTTGAATTTATAGGTCCTAATGAATGGCAGTCCCCAATCATAAGGATAACCTTCTATATTATTTACTTTTAAGTAGATGTTTCCTTTACAACTTCTTCCATGCTTCTTCCCCATGCCCCTACACAATTCCTCATCACAGTCATCCCCTCAGTGTTATTTTCTATCCCATTCCTCATGCATGTTAACATTTTATTTGTCTACACTGAACAGTTTTTACTGAGCTGTCTGCTATAATTCCTGGTCTTTCTCCTCAGTGACTACAGGGAATTAAGAATGCAGCTTTGTGAATTTGTAGATTAAGTTGTTCTTCCTAGTAGGTACGACCTCAATCTTTTAAAAAATTAATTTAATCTGCCATTGTTCTGCCCATTCACTGAGCTTTGGTATCCTCTGACATTCTTCAAAGTCTTCCTAGTTCTGATTAATCTAAATGATTTCGTGTTATCTGAAAAATGTTTCCACCTCACTGTTCAGCCCCTGTTCCAATCATTAGTAAATCTATCAAACATCATCAGTCCTAGAACAGAACCTTGGAGCACCAGTTCTATAACCTTTTGCTGCATTAAAAACTGTTTGTTCCTATAACTTCGTTTCCTGTCTCTTAGCCCAGAGGTTTCCAAACTGTATTCTGTGGATCATGATGGTCAGGAGACAGGTAGCTGTCCATTTAGTGTTAGTTCCTCCTGGTTTCTAACTGCTAAACTGCATTATGATACATTAAATAAACATCTAACATTCTGCTTCCATGTATGCAATTGTTAAAGTTGTCAGACATATGTTATATATTTGCAAATGGGAAGAAGTGGTCTGCATGAGTGTGACTGGGAGGATAGGTTGCTGAGTCAAGAAACAATCTTCATCAAAATCTGGTCACCTCTCCCCCCAAGGAAAAGTTTGTTTTGCCCCTTTCTCATCCATGATGGAATTCGACATATTGCCCCATGGCTATTTAGTTTTTAAATATCCTCTTGAGGGGGATTGGGTCACTGGCTTTTTGCAGATTTTTGCAGCGTGGGCCCTTGGGCAAGGGGAGGGGGTGGCTCCACACTCTTGGAAGGAGTGGGGCCAAGGGCTGAAGGAGCAGGGCTGAGGTCAACCAGCCCTCTGCACTGCCTGGTGCTCTGGCAGCAATTTAAAGGGCCCAGGGCTTCAGCTGCTGCCACTGCTACTGTGGCAGTGGTGGTGGCTGGAGCCCTAGGCCCCTTTGAATTGCCAAGCCCTGGGGCAATTTGCCCTCCCTGTCAATGGGCCTGGCTTTTTGAAAGTCCAAATAAATTATTGTCAACTGATTTTCCTAAAACAACTCTTTTGTTGATATGCTGTTTTTTGCCTTTGGCAATGGCTTGGGAAATTTTTTTTTAGCTGTTGTAATAATTGAAAAAGCGATTTACTATATAAAAAACAGACCTAACAGGTTCTCCAAAAATTGAGACTAAGCTATTGAGTATTCCAACAGACAAAAATAGTTAAAACCTAGGTCCAGCCATAACTAGTTTATTCCAGTTCCTGACCCAAATTTCTCTGAAGTCAAAAGGAATCTTTCTATTTACTGCAATGCCTATCTATCTTTAGGCTTTACACTCCTGCCCATCATTGTAGTATCTGAGCAGTTGGATCAGGGCCCCAGACCTGAGTCTAAGGGTGTTTAGATGAATGTATATTTAAATGGATTTTATTCTTTCGTCTTCAATCCTTAATCTGCATGTCTTTGATATGTTTCCAGATCAGAATTTTCCTCATTGTAGATTTTAGGGTCGTTGTAATTCCTAATATGTAAGAATCTGCGTATGAATCTTTGAAGCTTCATGTTGCAAGATCTAATGCTGGTAGAATTTCTTCTTCAAGAATTCTGTACTTTATATATCACACCTGATGCACTCTATTAATTCTTTGAAACACTCACAGAAAATAAATATTAAAACATTGGCTGTACTTATACATCTCTCAGACATTTTCCCTTGATGCTGCAGCATTTATGAATTCCTTAAGTCATCACTTTGGTTTTATTACCCTTCTTTTATCTTTCTTCCAGAGTGATAAATTAATTTACTGAGCTCAGAGTACATTGAGTATGTTTCTTTAGGATTCTCCTGTGCTCAGTTCCACTTCACTGTTCCAGGGAACTCTTTACAATAGCATAATTATTTTATTGAAGTCTGTCTTATTCAAGAAAAGAGACTTTTCTCATAGAAACTCAAATACATTAAACATCATTCTTATTGGATTTTAATCAGTGTCCTCTAGGTTTTCACTTATAGTCCTGGTGCCTTAAAATTCTTACATCTTGAAGAGGATTTCTTGTTCTTGAAGGTGAATGTCACTGAATGACACTGAGTTCTATATTACTACATCTGTACTTCCTTCTCCTATATGTTGTATCAGGTATCTATCCAATACTGTGACCCCACACAGTACTGTTCTTCTACTACTTCTTCTGATTTTATCCCTGTGTACATTCAAGAAGATAAAATCCCAGAATCAATTACATGCTGCTTAGGAATTAATTATTTTAAGTTTCATTTTCTAACTCTCTTTATCATTAATTACTTTAAATATTTTAAAGACAGTAAAATTCTGGACAGACTTGAAGACTGATGTCTGTCCTCTACATCACCACACAAAAGATGCAGCATCAAGAAGTAGCCTAAAGTTAGTTTCCTAAACTGCCTTGCCAAAGTGTTTCTGCCATTTAATTTTCCCATTGAGACTGCTGTTTAGTTCTGTTATTGGCTTTTGTAAGGTGGTTACAACTTTCACTCACTATTAACCAAGCTTGGATTTGAACTGTCAGTCTAGAGATAATAGTTTGTACTACATGGGTTCTTGTATTGACCATATGGCTCTGGTGTTGAAACACCTTCTAGTAGTGCATCAAGTAATATGTCTAACATCTGTCACATATACAAGACTTTATCCCATTACGAATGCCCTAAAGCATGTAAAAAGTGTTTGATAAAGCATATATTATTGAATACATGCTGTTATTTGAAACTGTTAAATACACAACTGTTTCTGTAGGACTTTTTCCTCACTATCTATCTATCTATCTATCTATCTTTACCAAATCCTCTCACCCCTGGCAAGCAAATTCTGTAAAGAAGGTTGTTAATCTTTCTCAAGAAATTATATAACTTAAAGCATTTTGTTAAGTATACAATCATGCTCTTAGAACTAATTCATGTATCATGCACAGTGATTGGTAGTTCTGTATCCTACCTGCTGTGTTTTCTATGAAGCCCTTTAGAAGAAATTATCCAAGAAATTCAAGGCAGAAAGTAACCTCCAAGTTTCTCTGAGACAGTGCAAGCAGCTACTGCTGTTCTTCATTTAAAAAATTTCCTATATACTGGTGGAAGATGTAGTCATATGGGGAACTTTAATAACTAACTTCCATTAACTTTTACAAGAATATGAAGATTTCACTGTAGCCTTGACCGTTGAGCCTATACTCAGTCAGGATGATAAGAGTGGTTTCCTTAAGTTCTCTGTAAGGTTGCATAATGCTGTTTGGGGAATTGTTTTTATTGGTTTACAGGGGCTAATATAGAAGAATACACATGCATAAAAACCCAGAGAAGTTGTTTGTTGCAATCTTTTGCTCTTGTCCTGCCACAAGCCAGGTCAGTACTTGGAGGGGAGAACATCTCACATGAACATCTGAGGCCTGATTTTCGGTTGTACTGGGGTGTGAAAAACTAGCATCCCTGAGAAACAGTTAAGTTGACCTAAGCTTCCAGATGATCAACTGAAGAATTCTAGTCACTCTAGCTACTGCCTCTTGAGGGGGTAGATTAACTACAGTTAGGGAACCCTTCCCTGCCATTGCTGCAGCAAATGTCTATACTACAGTGCTACAGTGGCACAGCTGTAATGCCATAGCTCTGCTGCTGCAACATCCATAGTGTAGACAAGCCCTAAGTATTGTAGGATGCAGTGGTGGCAGTTCAGCAGGTCGTACTCATCATTTCTGAAACAGCATGCCAGCAAGGGGACGTTGGAAATGCCAGCTTTGGGGTGGGAGGTAATGATTTCCAAAGAATCCAGGGGCGCAGTTTTAAAGGGACTTGAGTGCTGAAATATTCAGATAGGCAACTCTTGGGAGTTTCCATGTCAGATACCCAAACTCCCACTGACAGTACCCCAGAAGGGAAAGACTTCTGTGACTTGGCTGGAGGGCCATGTCACAAAGAGGAAGCTTGCAGCTCATGGAGCAAGAGAAGGCTGCAGACCAAGAAAGCAAGACTACAGGTGGAGGAATTGCAAGAAGAGTGTCAGGCTAAAAGAGCTAATCCTAGAGTGGCCAGGAAGAGGCACCACATGAGAGGAGCAGAGAACATAACATAAGAACATAAGAATGGCTGTACTGGGTCAGACCAAAGGTCCATCTAGCCCAGTATCCTGTCTGCCGACAGTGGCCAGCACCAGGTGCCCCAGAGAGGGTGGACCGAAGACAATGATCAAGCGATTTGTCTCCTGCCATCCCTCTCCAGCCTCTGACAAACAGAGGCCAAGGACACCATTTTATCCCCTGGCTAATAGCCTTTTATGGACCTAACCTCCATGAAATTATCTAGCTTCTCTTTAAACTCTATTATAGTCCTAGCCTTCACAGCCTCCTCTGGCAAGGAGTTCCACAGACTGACTACACGCTGTGTGAAGAAGAACTTTCTTTTATTAGTTTTAAACCTGCTACCCATTAATTTCATTTGGTGTCCTCTAGTTCTTCTATTTAGGAAACTAATAAATAACTTTTCTTTATCGGCCCTCTCCACACCACTCATGATTTTATATACCTCTATCATATCCCCCCTCAGTCTCCTCTTTTCTAAACTGAAAAGTCCCAGTCGCTTTAACCTCTCCTCATATGGGACCCGTTCCAAACCCCTAATCATTTTAGTTGCCCTTTTCTGAACCCTTTCCAAGGCCAAAATATCTTTTTTGAGGTGAGGAGACCACATCTGTATGCAGTATTCAAGATGTGGGCGTACCATAGTTTTATACAGGGGCAGTAAGATATTGTGTATCTTATTTTCTATCCCTTTCTTAATAATTACTAGCATCCTATTTGCCTTTTTGACCACTGCTGCACAGTGTGTGGAAGTTTTCAGAGAACTGTCCACGATAACTCCAAGATCTCTTTCCTGATTTGTCATAGCCAAATTAGCCCCCATCATACTGTACGTATAGTTGGGGTTATTTTTCCCAATGTGCATTACTTTACACTTATCCACATTAAATTTCATTTGCCATTTTGTTGCCCAATCACTCAGTTTGGTGAGATCTTCTTGGAGTCCCTCACAGTCTGCTTCTGTCTTGACTATCCTAAACAGTTTGGTATCATCTGCAAACTTTACCACCTCACTGCTTACCCCTTTCTCCAGATCATTTATGAATAAGTTGAACAGGATTGGTCCTAGGACCGACCCTTGGGTTACCCCTCTCCATTCTGAAAATTTACCATTTATTCCTACCCTTTGTTTCCTGTCTTTTAACCAGTTCTCAATCCAAGAAAGGACCTTCCCTCTTATCCCATGGCCATGTAATTTACACAAGAGCCTTTGGTGAGGGACCTTGTCAAAGGCTTTCTGAAAATCTAAGTATACTATATCTACTGGATCCCGCTTGTCCGCATGTTTGTTAATCCCTTCAAAGAACTCTAATAGATTAGTGAGACAGGATTTCCCTTTACAGAAACCATGTTGACTTTTGTCCAACAAATTATGTTCTTCTACATGCTTCACAATTTTATCCTTTACTATTGTTTCGACTAATTTGCCCGGTACTGAAGTTAGACTTACCGGTCTGTAATTGCCAGGATCGCCTCTAGAGCCCTTTTTAAATATTGGTGTCACATTGGCTACCTTCCAGTCATTGGGTACGGAAGCCAATTTAAGGGATAGGTTACAAACCACAGATAATAGTTCAGCAATTTCCCATTTGAGTTCTTTTAGAACCCTTGGATGAATGCCATCCGGTCCCGGAGATTTGTTAACATTAAGTTTTTCTATTTGTTCCAAAACCTCCTCTAATGACACTTCAATCCGGGACAGTTCCTCAGATTCATCACCCACAAAGGACGGTGCAGATTTGGGAATCTCCCCAACGTCCTCAGCCGTGAAGACTGAAGCAAAGAAATCATTTAGTTTCTCCGCAATGGCTTTATCGTCCTTGATTGTGCCTTTTATAGTTTGATCGTCTAGGGGACCCACAGGTTTAGCAGCAGGCTTCCTGCTTCTAATGTACTTAAACATTTTGTTATTTCTTTTTGAGTTTTTGGCTAGCTGTTCCTCAAAATCTTTTTTTGCTTTTCTTGTTACATTTTTACACTTGATTTGACAGTGTTTATGTTCCTTTCTATTTATCTCACTAGGATTGGACTTCCACTTCTTAAAAGATGCCTTTTTGTCCCTCGCTGCTTCTTTTACATGGTGGTTAAGACACGGTGACTCTTTTTTAGGTCTCTTGCTATGTTTTTTAATTTGGGGTATACATTTAAGTTGGGCCTCTATTATGGTGTCTTTAAAAAGTTTCCAGGCAGCTTGCAGGGATTTGGCTCTAGTCACTGTGCCTTTTAATTTGTGTTTAACTAGCCTCCTCATTTTTGTGTAATTCCCCTTTTTGAAATTAAATGCCAGGGTGCTGAACTGCTGAGGTGTTCTACCCACCACAGGAATGTTGAATGTTATTATATTATGGTCACTATTCCCAAGCGGTCCTGTAACGGTTATTTCCTGGACCTGATCCTGCGCTCCACTCAGGACTAAATCGAGAATTGCCTCTCCCCTTGTGGGTTCCTGCACCGGCTGCTCCAAGAAGCAGTCATTTAGGCCATTGAGAAATTTTATCTCTGCTTCTCTTCCTGAGGTGACATGTACCCAGTCAATATGGGGATAATTAAAATCCCGCATTATTATAGAGTTCTTTATTTTGGTAGCCTCTCTAAACTCCCTCAGCATTTCAATGTCAGTATCACTGTCCTGGTCAGGTGGTCGGTAATATATCCCTACTGCTAATTTCTTATTATTGGAGCATGGAATTACTATCCATAGCGATTCTATTGAACATGTTGATTCACTTAATATTTTTATTTCATTTGATTCTACATTATCTTTCACATACAGTGCCACTCCGCCACCCACCCGGCCTGCTCTATCCTTTCGATATATTTTATATCCCGGTATGATTGTGTCCCACAGATTTTCCTCATTCCACCAGGTTTCAGTGATGCCTATTATGTCAATCTCCTCATTTAATACTAGGTACTCTAGTTCACCCATCTTATTAGTCAGACTCCTAGCATTTGTGTAGAAGCACTTTAAAAATTTGCCACTGCTTATTTGTCTGCCCTTCCCTGGTGCATTGGATTCCTTTGTATGCAGTTGTTTGTCTGCTCTGGCCCATGGTTTGCCCTCTCCCCTCCTCTCTTTCTGGCTACAGCTTAGAGAATCTCTATCAATGGATTCTCCTCTAAGAGAAGTCTCCCTCCAATTTACGTGCATCTCTGCACCAATCGGCTTTCCCCCATCTCTTAGTTTATGTTCTTATGTTCTTATGTACAGAGATCTCAGTAACAGGCGCTTCTGAGAACTTGAGTCAAGATACAGAATAGAGGTCATGACCATTTGTAGCTATTGAAGACCCTGGGGTATGGATCCACAAAGGGACAAAGCAAGGCTGAGTGTTGCAATGTTTATCTTTCAGGTACTCAGAAAAGCACAGGAACAGCACTGTGATCCACAAAGCATGAGTTAGGCACCTCAACTCTCTACACAGAGCGAAAGATAGAAGCTTTGTATGTCTACACATCAATGTAAACCTAGCAGGGTTCAAATTCAGGCTCAAATCTAAACCACTTTCTGTCTATGTACATGTAATCTACATACCATGTAGCCCCCTGCTCCAATGGCACTGAGACCACTTACAAAGAGAAAGAACGTGTGTGTTCTACAGCCTTAGCTGGCTTTTAGCTGAAGCTGTAGAGGCTCATGCACTAAGTTCCCAGGGTCATTTCCACCTGTCATACACACACTACAATTACCCACGTCTTGGATGCAGAGTCCCAGGACCCTCTGGGGCTGTGGGTCTGAGCTTGAGTCAAGCTTAACACAGGTTTGAGTCCTATCTCTTTACAGTGTAGATACAGATCCCCACAACTCAAGTCCTAGAAGTCCTCCAAAAAAGTATCCCACAATTCCATGAGCAAACTTCCTTTGCCTTCTGTATCTCAAGATTCTTGAAACTTCTGTGAAGAAAACAGTGTACAGCTGCAGCCCTGTGAACCAGTGTTTAACCCTTCCATTGCCTTTTGTGTTTGCCATGGAGACTGAACAGAACAGTGCTTTGGCACAGCAAGATCAGCCTGATTTTGATAAATCTCTGATGTGAGGCCAGCAAAACTGTGGACTTCAGTAGTGACCCCAAATGCCAGCAAATGGCAAAGAAGCTGGCAGTTGTGCAAATTTATCGCATTGGTGACCTGTGCAAGGAGTGGACGATATGGCTCAAGAATGAATACTGGAAAACCAGGAATCAGAACTGCACCTTGGGCAACACTTCAGGCTATTTCATGAGGAATTTGGGTGCTGGGCACTCCACCCAGCACAGAGTCAACTGTGGTGCACAATGACTTGGTCAGGTGGGAGATTGCCCTGCTGCCCCAAAGTCCATTATTGGGACTGATGGGAGCCAGCAGCCAGTAATGAGTTTGGACCATAAGGACACTGTGCTGCTAAAACCAGTCCAAAAACAGGCTTTGGAACAGGATCAGCAGCAGCTGCAAAAGCCGGGTCCTCCACTAAAAGGAGCTGCTAGATGCACCCCCTGAGAAACGGCCCCTTGCAGAGCTTGCAGCAGACACAGAAGGGGCCATGAGTTTCTGTCTCAACATTAATGTTCATTCATACAGTAATGAGAGGGATTTCTGTTCTATGGACAATGAAAAAGTTCTAAGAAGCCCTGGCTGGCGGCGCGCATCCTCTAATGGCATCCGCTAATGGTTTGGTGTTTCCCCTCCCTCTCTCTCTCATCACATGAAGGTCAAAACAGCATTTGGGAAAAGCAAACAGTAAGCCTTTAAAATGAGGTTTTAGTGTAAAGGCACAGGCTTTTGCTAGGGCCATTCCTGTTTCTTAAAAAATAATGATTGTACATTGTCATGCCTGTAAATACGCTGCGCTATAACTATTTAATGCTCTGTCAAGCCACCTGGAGACAGTGAGCTGTGCAGGGTGAGGGAGATGGAAATATGTTCCACTACAAATCTAGTCCATTTCAGTTCGAGGTAGTCCAGGCAGTCCATAGGTGACAAAATCATTTGTACGATATTAAACTGGAGTTTGAAATTTTGTCCAGAAATGTGCTGGTGGAGGGAGGAGGAAGGTTGTGGAGTTCTGCATGTTTGCATGCGGCCAGAAGAGGGTAAAACAAATGGATACTAATGCAGCAGCCTTCTGATTTCCTCATGAACTGTGACCCAATAATGCATGCTGATAGCTACATACTTTTCTGGAAGCCAGAATAGCAGATAGGTAGTCACATCTCAGAGGAAAGGCATATTTTCCAGGGCCACCTTGGAAGCTGACCAGACCACTCTACTCAGAGATGTGTTGTTCAGTCACTGTATTTTTGAATACTTTGGTGGCATGCACTGCAAGTTTCCCATCAGCAGCTTGGAATGACATTTCTCTTTGCTAGCTGGGCACATTAAGAACAGTTATGTCCTTCAAAACGCGGAAAGCCTGAAATGATAGAAAAAGCTTTTGTAGCACGGCCACTGAGGGCAGCTTGCCCTCCCTTACCCCCTGCACCCCAAGTAACTTTGCAATTTTCTAAAACTGAAAGAGCAGATTTACATGTGTCTCAGCACTGGGCCCACACTTCTTTTGCTGCAATTAACCAGGCTATGTCCAGGGAGTTTCTGTGGTCTAAAGCATCTCTCACAATATACTGAAGTTCCTCTTGTGAACGTAACATTTTATGTCCTTAAAATTCCACAGGGATTTCCTGCACTGAGCTATTGAGACAATGATCCTCTGTATCTTGTCTTTTTCCAGGCCCCTCAACCTCTGTAGGCTGCTGTGCGTCCACAGCTTGTCCACACTGCAGGAGAATCTGGGTCACTGTGTCTTCATGGACTGTTCCAAGAGGAAGTATTTTTCGAATGAACTTTTGTCTGAACTTCCGGACAGGGCAACAACCAGGCCCAGCACCAAAGAGAGAAGGGCTTATGGCTAGAGGAAAGGCAGGGCATGAGGGTCAGTGGAAAAGCTTAGCCTGGCTGCATGGTTTGAGGACAGGGTTTCAACATGGGAGCAAGCACTTACCATGCAGTTCCTGAAACAGGAAAGGTAACTAAGGGTTTGTCTTCACAGCAGGGCTTAACTTGAAATAAGCTACGCAAATTGAGCTATGTCAATTGCGTAGCTTATTTCAAAATTGGGAGCGTCTACACAGCACTTATTTCGAAATAGAGCACTCTTCCTCTGACTTCCCTTACTCCTGTTACAATGGGGGTTACAGGAGTTGGAGTAAGACGTCCTCCAGCTTGGCAGTATTTTGACATTATTTCGAATGTCAAACGTTAGTTATTTTTAAATAATGTTGCTGTGTAGACATACCCTAGATGAGGAAGACAGAGCTCAGCAGAGAGAACTGTCTGAGTGGCCAATATCACCAATGACCACAAGAGTAACAGCTCCTTCTCCATCACCCACACCATGGCCCGAGTCCCCTGTGCAGCATCTTGGAAGACTCCTTGGCTGAGTGGTCCATGCAGTTAGGCCCTGTGAGTTTTTGTACAGAGCAAACTTATACCATGCAGTGCTCCATATTGACTCCCTCCTCCAGCACCAAATGCATGGCAAATAGGGAAAGAAGGGAAAGGAAAACAGGTGGCCATGGGAAATGCAATGGCAGGGGTTGGTCTGTCTTCTATGTGTTTTGCCCTTGTTCATGTGTTTACCATTATTATACTGTCTGATATGAATCAGTAACGAAAATAAACTTGAGTGAAGTTTTCCCACAGTGTACCATAGTCAAAGGTGGCCATATTCCAGACACGCACAAGGAAGCCTGGGACGTGGCTGGTTTGACTTGGGTCTGTGTGTTGCATTGTGGAGGCCCTGGCCCTAGGTCCAAGTCCAAGTTAGAAAGTTCTTAAGCTAGGGTTAACAATCAGTATAGACACTCAAGCCCCAGATTTTCCTAACTCAAGTTTCACTAACCCAGGGCTTACATTGCAGTGTAGACACTCTCACAAAAAGCCAGCAGTCTAGGTGAAGAGCCTTCTAAGCTGGACAGTGGAAGATACTGATAAGCAGTGTGTGCCTTAAACCCGCCCCTTTCTTTTGAGAGGTGCCTAAGTCCATGCTACAGAGAGATGCCCCTCTCTACTTGCCATCCATAGCTGGGAACCCCTCCCCTGGAGTTGGGTGGCTTAGGCATATAAGGTGTTGCTTGTGAAAATTAGCTAGGTATCTGCTGGAGAAGAAGGTGGTGCTCACCTTATAACTTTGAGCCCAGGAGTTAGAGCACTCATCTGGAATGTGGGTGACTTAGGTTCAGTTCCCCTCTATGGTCTGGACTTCTTCCATTTCTCCTGGTGATGCTGTTCCACTATGTAAATACTTAAAAAGTCATTGGGCATTGGAGAGAGAATGACTCTGTTTTCAGGGTACTTACCTGGGAGGCGGTACAGGCCTGGCACAGGTCCCAGCTTCAATGGCTTTCTTACAATAACCTCTCAATTTAACCCAGTGCCTCCAAAAAGACAGCATACATGCACAAGCAGGTCATGAGTGAAAGTAGGGCTCTTGCTGTTGTGTAAAGAAAGCCTGCCAAGCAGAATCTATGCCCCGTGCAGCTTTGTTGGTGGTGCACAATAAGGAGGAGGTAGAAATTTCCAGTAACAAACTAGTACTCAGAGCCATCCCGGTTCAGGTCATTTTTTAATTCAGATTTCTTTATTGTACATTGGCATGTCAAGTCATTTTTATTATGCGCTGAGGGTTATAAAGTTTAAAAAGGCAGCTATTTGGGGATGGATGGTTAAAATTTATATGTTTACATTATACCATAAAAGCAAAGTGCAGCATTTTGTCTTGCATCATGCAGGTCTGGAATCCTTCACTGCCACCATTACAAATTACACCTGGTTCTTCTGAGTACAAACAGCAGAAATTTTAATAAAATGTTTCAATGATTGTACTTTTAAAAAACTGACCAATTTATTTCTTAATATGTGAAGTTTCTTCATTTTCATTCAAAGCTTGCTTCTTGCCAGCCTCCCAGGGTGAGTTTCTCAGTAATAAAAGGTCTGTAAAAATAAAGTTCAAAATTTTTACTAGAATTGTTGAGTCACACGGCATCATTTTAATGATATTTTTACTCAGAGTCTTGATAGAGCAACATGCACAGTCTGCACTGCAACAGGTGCTATTGACGTGAGAGCACAACACATTGCGAGTCTTGGCAGGGAGTGGAAGCCAAGCTACAAAGTAGCTCCAGGTCTGGTTTTGATGGTCTCTGAGGAATCAGAGACATTGGAGCTTGGTTTGCTCTGTGCTTTGTTACAGAACTAATCACTCGAATGCTGTATACAAACTCAAAGACACTGAGGCTGAAGGGACCTATCACAATTATCTAGTCTCACTTCCTGAACAGAACCTCACCTGCAATAGGCCAATAACTTCTGGCAGAATTACTGAAGTTCTCAAATCTTGCTTTAAAGATTTCAAGTTACAGAGATTTCACCATTTACTTTAGTTCTAACCAAGTGACCCATAGCCCACATGGCAGAGGAATGGGGAAACGCCCAAGGTCTCTGCCAATCTGGCTTGGGGAAGATTCCTTCCTGACCCCAAATTTGGGGATCAGTTAGAGCACGAGCATGTGGGCAAAACCCAGTAGGCAGACATCTGGGAAAAAATCTTCTGTAACAGCTCAGACCCCTCCCCATCTAGTGTCTCATTTCCAACTGCTGGGGATATTTGCTAAACAGTGGTTCTCAAAGTCTGGTGTGCGGACCACTAGTGGTCCATGGCTGCCTCTCAGGTGGTTCATGGCTCAAGTTCAGCTCCCCCCACCTCCTCCCCCATGCAGCAGGGAGCCTGCACTGCTGCTCAAGCCTCTGGGTCACCCCAGCTCTGGCTTCTCGCTCAGAGGGCACTCAGGGGGTGGGAATGGGAGGGTGAAGAAAGCTCCAACCTTCCCCACCAGACCCAGCTCACGGAAAGAGGCAGAGCAAGTGCAGAGCCATTTCCTTTGCCTCTCTCTGCGAGTTGGGTCTGGAAGGGAAGGTCGGGGCGCTCTTTACCTCACTGTGCACCCTTTGAGCTGCTCTGGATTTGTCAACATGGGCTGCACAGCCAGAAGGGAGCTGTGCTGGTGGCCAGTGCAGAGCCCAGTGACCAGGAGGTTCAAGCAGCAGTGCGAATATGCAGCTGACCTGCGTAAAGCGCCTTGTGCCCCAGCTCGCCCAGGAGGGCTAGGGATGACCTGCTGATAAACCCAAGCCACACCAGGCTAGAAAGATAAAGATTCAGCTGTTGCCCCAGGCTCTCGGAGCCCAGCTGGGGCCCTACTGTTGCTAACGGGCCTGGTGTAGCTGCTGAAAGGAAGGTGGAGCTGGAAAGGGGCAGTCTGGGGCACCCTTTGGAAATGTAGTCTATGAAGCCGCCCTGCTGCGACTCTTGCTGGCTGCCCCCACTGGACTGAACATGTTCCACCCTCCGGCACAGCTTTTAGTGTCAGCATTCGCCCAGCCAGGCTCCCCAACCTAGGGAGGGGGCATTCGGCCCTGAGGCTCTCAGGGGCCCAGGCACTGAACCTAGCTGGTAACATTTCCTCAGCCACAGGTTCATGGCATTAGCCAGGCCCCAGTATGCCCCTCTGCTGGGGAGGACAAGTCTAAGCTGTGGCTGCTGCAAGTGTCAGAGGAGCCAGAGAGCTAGGAGTTGACTGCCCTGTTTGCTGCCCCAGGGACTGGCTGCCTTAAGAATGCCTGCAACCCCAAGACCCACTCTCTGCTTTTCCCACATGCCAGCTGCGTGGGAATCCCCCAGGAAACCCCTGCTCCAGCCCCCAGAAGACAGACTAACCCTGGCCCTTCAGAGACTCCACGATCCACTGGGGTCCCATGGGGAAAGCCCCTCGGGGCCTCTCCGGCCCTTGCGTCACTCCCTCTCTGCCTCATCATAGCACCATGCTTTGTAGTGTCTGGCAGGCAGCAGGTAGCTTGCCACACTGGCCAAGTGCAGCTGAGCTGGTCTCCACTCGGCACCAGTGGGCAGGGACAGGCAGGGGCCGCAGCTGCAGGGGATCCCTCGCCTGGGGCAACTGCTACAATGCAGCGGCAGGTGCCCCTGCATTCCCCCACCCCATTCACAGCCCGGTGTCCCTGCACCCCCCCCCCCACCTCCAGGTGCGGTGCAGGGCAGCCTGAAGCCCACAGGCCTGGGAGACAGAGGGACACACTGAGAGCCCTGTGTGCATTGGCTGGAATATTGCCCCCCCCCCCCCGGCTGCACGTGGGAGTAGGGTTGCCAGGTGTCCGGTATCCTACCGGACAGTCTGGTATTTGAGCCCTCTGCCCAGTCAAAAAAAACCAGACAATACGTGTCCGGTATTCTTTGATTTTTCCGGCTGGGCACCGGACAGAAGCCTGACATGGGCGGCCCTGCACTCACCAGGCTTCTGCACAATCACAGGCTCCCAGCGGCATTCGCGGCCCTGCCTCCCAGCTGGGAGGCGGGGCTGCAATCGCCGCTGGGTGCCTCTGGTCGCGTCAGAAGCCTGGCGGGGGCAGGGGGAGCAGCTGAGAGTCCGCCCCCACAAGGCTTCTGCGCAATCACAGGCTCCTAGTGCCGATCGTGGCCCCGCCTCCCAGCCTGGGAGTCCCAGCTGGGTGGCGGGGTTGCGATCGCCGCTTATCCCGCGTTCCTTTTTTTTTTCTCGACCAAAAAATACCGGGTGTACGGTATTTTTTGGGAGACCATCTGGCAACCCTATATGGGAGCAGGGCTAGGGAGGGTAGTGTTGGGCCCAAAGCCAAAGTTCCTGGTCCAGGAAACCACAGCCACAGCCCCCTGGAGCCAGAGTGGGGGCAGCAGGATGGGACCCCCAGGCTTCCCCCAGCCCCTGGCTGTTTGTATGGCAGCACTCACAGGCCCCTGTGTGCCAGGCAGGCTGCCCAGCGTAGAGCTCCTACAGTGTTAGTCAGGCCCTGGGGACAAGTCCTGTTCAAACCCAGCCCCAAAGCTTCACTTGCAGCCTGCCACAGTGCATCTGGCTCCCAGGGTAGACACCCCTGTGTCCCAAGCCCACCCAAGGCTCATGGGGAGGGCAGGGGAGTGTTGCTACAAACACTGACTCCCAGAGCTAGGGCTTCAATCTGTTTAATACTTTAAATTAAACCATTTTCCCCAGCTGCAACACTAGCAAAATGGCTTGGGTGTAATTATGTAATTAATAGCGAGTTTCCATTAGCAACGCATAGTTCTAGGATTTGCATTGAGTCAGGTGGGCCACTGGCCAAAAAGTTTGAGAACCACTGTGCTATAAGCATCTGTGAATGGGCCACATGCCATTGTAGGCAACCTCATCAGCCCCTTCCCTCTATGAATTATCAAGCTCAATCTTGAAATAAGTTTGTTGGGTTTTTTTTTTTTTTTGCCCCCACTGATCCCCTTGGAGGGCTGTTCCGGAACTTCACTCCTTTGATGGTTAGAAACCTTGATCTAATTTCAAACCTAAACTTTGCTGATGGCCATTTGTTATATCCATTTGTTCTTGCACCAGCACTGTCCCTTCACTTAAATAGCCCCTTTCCCCTCTTTGGTGTTTAACCCTCTGGTGTATTCATAGATAGCAGTCAGATCTCTTCCTAGCCTTTGTTTTGTTAACAAGCTAACCTCCTTGAGCCTCCTCTCATAGGGTATATCTACACTGCAAAGTTAATTTGGAATAACAGCCATTATTCGGAATTACAATAAAGTCTTGGTTATCCGACCTAAACGGGACTGGAGGATGGTCAGATAACCGGAAATGTCGAATAATAGGGACGGCAGCAGTGGCAGCTGGGGGGGGAGCCTCCCAAGCGAGCTCCGCTCTTTGTCTTGGGGGCGGTTGGCCTGCGCGCTGCCCTCTCCCCGGCAGATTCCGGACGCCGCGTCCTCCCCCTTCCTCTTCCTCCCTCCTCCCCCGGGCCGCCCGGACATGCCCAAGGCCCCGGCGCTCCTGCCTCTCCTCTGTCCAGTGGCGGCCCCTCCCCTCGCTACAACCCCCCCACCCCTTCCCTTCCTGCCTCGGCCCGGACTCCCCGCTTGCTCCGGCCAGGAGCCGGGCTCGCTCCGCGGGGGGCAACTCCCTCCCTTCCCCCCCCCCAGCCCATAGAGTTTTGGGAGAGGGAAGCAGGTCTGGGCCCACTCCTAAAATCATCCTCCCCCTTCCTTTTCCTCCCCTGGGCCGCTCAGACATGCCCAAGGCCCCGGCGCTCCTGCCTCCCCTGGCCACACCCCCCCCTCCCCTTCCTTTCCTGCCTCAGCCCGGACTCCCTGCTTGCTCCGGCTGGGTCCAGTCCCGCTCCTAAAAGTGGAGCCGCTAACGTGGCAGGATGGCCAGGATTGGGCCCCGAGCAGGACATGGGCCCAGCATACCTGAGCACCGGGTAAGTCCGCAGCGTGGGCGTGAGCTGCCCCAGGCGTAGGGTGGGGAGGTAAGGTTGCCGAGCCCGCGCTGCGTGCCATTGTGGTATGAAGTGTCCCTGGAACCCTGTGCCGTCACATGACAGGCAGCACCGTCGGATAAAATGGAAGGTCGGATAAGTGAAATTCGGATAACCGAGACTTTACTGTAACTTCCATAACATCTACACAAGCAAACCGCTATTTCGAATTAAATTCAAAATAACAGGGTGCTTAATTCGAGTTTGGTAAACCTCATTCTATGAGGAGTAACGCCAAACTCGAATTAACTAATTCGGAATAAGCGCTGTGTAGACGCTTAGTCCGAATTAGCTGGCCTCCAGCCTTCCCAGTTTCCCCTGGTGGCCACTCTGGGCCAAACCAGGAAAACTCTTCTCTCTCCCCCCAGCTCCAGAGCCCTTAAAGGGGCAGACTCTGGCCACAGTGCCTGTGCCAGCTCCAAGCCTGCTGGCCCAGAGCCAGCAGTCACTGCCCCGACCCAGTGGCCCCAAAACATGAGCTAGCAAGCCACTGGCAGCCAGCCCTCCACTGCACCCCAGGAACAGTCTGCCAGCTCCCAGGAGCCTGCCAGGGCCCGGAGAAGGCGGGCGCCTTCCTGGTCCAGGGCGGAGATCAGGGTGGACCGTACTCAGGTTTGGGGGGATGCCCCCAACGTCCATGATCTCTGCACTAGACAGAGGAATGCAGCCGTCTATGGCAGGAAAGCTGCCAGCCTGGCCACCAAAGGCCACATGTGAATCCAGGAGCAGGTTTGCATGAAAATCAAGTTGGGCCAGCAAGACCCCCAACCCTGAGCTTCTCCTCCCCCTTCCTCCCCTTGCCTTCCCCTTCCAGCTCCATCCTCCCAGGTTTCCCACCCTCATTCCCACCCCAGTTTCGGTCAATAAAGAGAGTTTGTTTTTGGCAAGAAATGTGTTTTTATTTGACATCAGGAAGGGGGGTTAGGGAGGAGTAAGTGGAAGGACGTGAGGGAGGAATGAGGCACAAGCCCCCAGTGGGGCACACCAGGGAGGCTTTTAGTGCTCCTCAGGGTGAAAGCTCTCCTGCAGGGCCTCCTGGATACTGACAGCCCCCCGATGGACCTCCGGGATGGCAGCCTGCAGAAAGTGCAGCCAGGCTCGCAGCAACACTTCCACGAAAAGCACCACGAAAAGCACCCATGGGCAGCTCTGGCTCCATGTTGCAGAGTACTGTGGTGTCCCAAGTGAGTGCAACCAGAGCACGCAGAGACAAAATGCTTTGGTGTCCCTCATCGAGGCAGGCAAGCAAGCAGGGACACCTGAGAACTGGCTGCCTGGGGGGTAAAGGGGGTGTCCCTTTAAGCACAGGCGTCAGATAGCCTCAGGCAGCAGCCACACACAGACGTTCCTGACCTGATGCCCTACCTGACCTGGTTCTGGCCGGCCTTAAATGCAATTTTGTGTCCAGTTAGTGTGGATGCAGTATTTCGAATTAGCAAAATGCTAATTCGAACTGCATTTTGTGTGTAGACACGTTAATTTGAATTAGCTTAATTTGAATTAACTATTACGAATTAAGATAACTCGAATTAACGCTGTAGTGTAGACAAACCCATAAAGCAGATTCTCCACTCCACTGATCATCCCAGTAGCCTGTCCCTGAACCTGTCCCAGTCTGAATTCATCTTTCTTAAACATGGGAGACTAGAACTGCTCACATTACTCCATATGTGCTGTCCCCAGTGCCTTGCACAATGGTAATAACACTTCCTCTTCACAGTCATTTTAACAGAGGCTAAGCCCTGGGAGGAATAAATAGCTCAAATATAGGAAAAAATAGGCCTGGATTTTCCTCACCCATAGAAATGTAACAAATTTACAGCATTCCCCTGGCAGAGCTTTCCTTGGATTGGTTCATCTAATGGACCAGGTTTGCACCCTGAGGAATAGCCAGTGGTTTGGGCCCCAGCATCCACAGATAGCCCACAATCTAGGCTAACTCTGTGGACTCTGAAAGATGCTTGGGCTCTCCACCCTTGGGAGGAGACACTGCTCAACTTCCCGCAAAGGCTCTTGTCTGTCACATTACACTTATATGCAGCAGCTTGGTCATATTGTATAGAATATATGAATAGCTTCAACTGTTAGCAGAAATATTTATATTGTGTTCCTGGAGGTGGCTGTTTTTGGTCAATCGTTTTTGTTGCCATTGTGTTTTCATAGATAATTCTATTAACTCTTCTTCATGAATGTGAAGACCCAGCCCCATGGCTTCTGACAACTCTCCTGGAAGAGAAAACAAATCCAGCATCTCTCAGGCTTCTCACGTGACAATGCAGCTAAAGCAAAAACACAGAGGAGCTCAGCTGCATGAGGATGTGCTGGTTTCAGGAGCTTCAGAGGGGTAGCCGAGTTAGTCTGTACAGGATAAACTTAAAAAACAACAAAGAGTCTGGTAGCACTTTAAAGACTAAGTTACCACTTTAAAGAGGCAGTTACCAGCTGAGGGCCTACAGAGAGAGCGAGAGAGGGTGGACAGAGAAACTTGCTTCAATTACCCTCTTTGGGGGAAGGCTCCAGAGAGGTTATCACAGCTCCTAAAGGCCATGCAGCCAGGCTGATTATGGAGTCATTTCACCCTCAGCAGCTTTTTCCACCCACAGGGTGTCTGTGTTACCTGAAAGCTGCTTCCCCGGATGGTGATAGTGGTGTCACTGCTAATCCTCCCTCAGTGCGACTCATCCTTCCAGCACAGGGGGCCAGGATGGAAGAAAAAGATGTAATTTTACTCTCTTTTGAACTGATCCTTGGGATCGCTACTAGCATCCTTGTTAGCTGTTTATAACTGGCACCTGGAGCTTGGGCCGAACACACTCCTGTTACTTGGCTCTTGCCCATCCCGTGACAGGTTCCTTGCAGCAGAAGCCCCTTTGCCCGTGACTGAATTCTCAAACCATTACCAAACACCTGTTTGCATCTCTCTTACTTTCTCTCTGAAGCTTCCCACAATTTAAGTCAATGGGGTATGTCTACACTGCAGAGTTTTTCTGGAAAAACAGCTGTTTTTCCGGAAAAACTACACTTACATCCACACTGCAATTGTGTTCTTTTGACAGAAAGTCAAAAGAATGCAGAACTTTTTCTGACAGTGGTAAACCTCTTTCTGCGAGGAAGAAGCCTTTTTCCGAAAGAGTTCTTTTGGAAAAAGGAGTGTGTGGACGGGGAAGAGTTTTTTTTTTTTTTTTTTTGAAGAGGCCTCCAGGAAAAAGTACAGGTGCCTGGTGGCCATTCCATCCATAGTAATCACAAAAATGCAAGATAGCGTCCAATAAATGTGGATGCTATCTTTCAAAAAAGCAGATCCCTTTTTCGATGCGCTTTTGCTGTGTGGACGCTCTCTTTCGAAAGAAGTTTTTCCGGAAGATCTCTTCTGGAAAAGCTTCTTCTGAAAGAAGCCTGCAGTCAAGACATAGCCTAGGTGCCAGATTTCTAAAGTTATGAAGGCACTTAAAGATACAGATAGGCACCAAGTGGGGCTTTCAAAAATGACCAGGAAACCCAACTCTCATTTGTTTCAGTGGGAATTAGGCACCTAAGGACTTCTAATGTCATGTATGTTAAATAAAAGCAATGTTTATTTGAAATAGGCTAGGAAAGAAAGAGGATGCCACAAACTAAACATTAATTGTAAATAGCCAGAAACAGGTGAAATGTATCTGGCTGTCAAGCTGCAGAAGGGAATATTGAAAGCCACTTCTTCAAAGCAGATGCAAGTTCTGTGTATTTGCTCAGCTTGCTCTGGGCAGCTCCTTCTTGACTCTGTCTTTAAAGACACAGTTATGCAAACAGGTACAATGATGCTTGCTTATTCAAATATTTGTAAAGCTACTACAAAAATGCCATAAAAATATAACAGAGATGCATGTGTACCTTGTCTGAGTACAGACCTTCTGTCATGCGCCTAATAATTGCAATTCCATGTGCCCATGAGTGAGTTGTGTTGCACTATCCTTGAACAGTAGGGCTGTACAATACTTCCTATCAACAGCTATGTTAGCCCACGTTGTTCTTAAGCCAAGTGAATTGTATCAAATATGTTCCTTAACTTATTGTTATGTTCTCTGAGCTTATTTCCCAATATTTCACTAGGACTCTTATCAGCTCTTGGCTTTCTATGAGTTTCTGCTCATTTTGCAGAATATGCGAAATGATGAAACTGGCTGTTTCTTTTTTACTTCAAAGATCAGTTACTGTCTGTCCAGGAGATTTGGTTCATTCAGCTCCCAAAGAGACTGGATTGCTCAGTGACCTTTGGTCTCCTGTTTTGGTTACACATACTGAATCTACTGCCCTTCTGAATAGTCACAGGTGCAAGCCACTCACTCTCAAACTGTGCTGTTGATGAGTAAAAATTCATATTAGATAAGGCATATAGCTTTAAGGGGCAGTTATAGTCAGAAAAGCGACTATGTAAAAATGGCACTTCCTTACTTAGCAGATCAGTATCTAGTGTTGAAGCTATTCACTTTGGTGGCTAAAGTAAGGCCTGGGCTACAGTACAAAGTTAGGTCCATGTAAGTTGCCTGGTGTCTACCTAGGTGTGTATATGTTTACACTCAAATTTGTTTCTAGTTGAGGTCAATGCCCTGTTACCACAATGCAATAAAAGCCATCTCCCCGAATAGTGCAGCGTTTTGGTTGACCTACTGAGGTTGACACAATGCCAGAGTAGACACAGAGGCTGTGTCTATACTGGCGCGATCTTGCACCAGAGCTATGCAAATGAGGCTCAGTGTGGAATATCGCCGAGCCTCATTTGCATAACTAATGAGCCGCCATTTTTGCGGAAGAGGCTCTTACGCAAGACGGAGCTGTCTACACTGCCCCTTCTTGCGCAAAAAAACCCTCTTGCGCAAAGCCGTTATGCTGATTATTTTCAGGCATAATGGCTTTGCGCAAGAGGGTTTTTCTTGCGTAAGAAAGGGCAGTGTAGACAGCTCCGTCTTGCGCAAGAGCCTCTTCCGCAAAAATGGCGGCTCATTAGTTATGCAAATGAGGCTCGGTGATATTCCACGCTGAGCCTCATTTGCATAGCTCTGGCGCAAGATCGCGCCAGTATAGACACAGCCAGAGGGTACGTCTAGCCTACACGCCTCTGGCGACAGAGGCATGTAGATTAGGCTACCCAACATAGGAAAATGAAGCGGCTATTTAAATAATCGCCGCTTCATTTAAATTTAAATGGCTGCTGCGCTGAGCCTATCAGCTGTTTGTCAGCTCAGCGCGGTAATCTGGATGCTCTGCAGTCGACATCAAAGGCATTTGTTGACCTCCCAGGTAAACCTCATCCTTGGAGGCATACCTGGGAGGTCGACAAATGCCTTTGATGTCAACCGCGAAGCGTTCAGACTACCGCGCTGAGCTGACAAACAGCTGATTGGCTCAGCGCGGCAGCCATTTAAATTTAAATGAAGCAGTGATTATTTAAATCGTTGCTTCATTTTCCTATGCCGGGTAGCCTAATCTACATGCCTCTGTCGCCAGAGGCGTGTAGTCTAGATGTACCCTAAATGACCTATGTTGACACTAATAACTCTCTGGCAACTGTCCCACAATGGCTCATTCCCTACAACAGTGACCCTGATCCCATTTTTAGCTATTCTGCTCAGGGGTTACAGAGACCTGAAGCCACCCCTTCCCTTTAACATCTCCCAGGGCCGGCCCACAACATTTTGGCACCTGAGGCGGGGAGCTCAAATGACACCCCCATGCCCCCTTGCTGCACCAGCAGCAGACACAATTTTCTGCACTCTGGGTCCTAGTGGCACCCCCCGCCCCCCACAGTCTGGCACCTGAGGCAGCTCCCTCAGTTCACCTCATGGTAAGGCCAGCCCTGACATCTCCCCCACCCCCGACCCATATTTTTGAAGTGGCTTTTCCTGATTGCCTAGCTTGGTGAGCACCCCTGGAAGCTCACTCTTGAGTGCAGTTGTCCAGCCAACACCTCACTAAACAATCTCCCGCGTAGCGTAGACTGGAGTTATTGGCCCTCTTGGACCTTTGGGGAGAGGAGGCTGGGCAAGCAAAGCTCTGGGCTAGCCTAGACACTGGACATCCATAAGCGGACTACACAGGGGGTGCAGGCAAAAGGACACCACAGGGCTAGGGAGGCATGTGAAAATGAAGGAATTTCACTAGGGATACCATAAGGCTAGGGAGACTAACAACAGATCTGGGATAAACTTTAAAAACTCCAAAATAGTCTGGTAGCACTTTAAAGACTAACAAAATATTTAGATGGTATCGTGAGCTTTCCTGGGCACAGCCCACTTCTTCAGATGACTGGAGTGTTGGAAGTCCAGAACCAAAATTAAATAGGGAAGAAGGGGGGGGGGAATGGAAGGAGGGGGACAAAAGGAGGCAGTGGGTATATAAATATCAAAGGGAAAGCCAAGCTGGTATGTAACAGGCAAAACACCTAAAGACTGGATAGTTAAAAGAAGCAGATAAGGACCATGAATTAGCATTTAGAGAGGAAGAGTACTAACACCAGAATGAGCTGCAGACCTGCTGCTTTTACAAAGAGGACGACATGGATACTTCCAAGTAGCCTGAGGCACAGCCCCCTGCCATGAACAGTGAGGAAGCCAAGGGAACAAGGGATAGGCTGGATCCTCCAGATCACTCTGGGCATCTCACCATTGCCTAGTGTTACCCACTGGTCAAGAGTGAACGTCCCTGCTTGCAGCTTTCTGAACAGTCCTGTGTTCTCATGCACCTTCTCTGAGCAGCCCATGCTGCTAACAGTGAAGCAACTCTGGTGGGGGCTGGTGCCAAAATAGGGGCAAGTGTGCTGCATATTGACCCACCACAGTTTGGGAACCCCATCACTGCAACTCCATCCACTGTATCCTGCTCATTGCTGAGCATCACAGTTCTGCCTCGCAGCCAATGTTTAATGACCCTACACACTGGCATGATTTTCCAACTCCAAATTGATTCCCCTCTGACTGGTAGCAACCTAGGGTTGCAACTGTCCAAAGTGCAATTGCAATGCCTCTCCTCTGCCAATGCAGTTCATTTGGATGTTCCTGCACTGGAGGGCTGGGGAGAACTTGGTGCACAGACCCAGAACTGTGACCTTGCACATCCAAAAGTTCTGCAGCCACGACTCATTGTCCTAAATGTGTATTAGTATGCAATCCAACCAGTCAGTGCTCATCTCTTGGGCCCCAAACCAGTGCTACATCATCTGCATTTGCTTCAGGAACAAGCTTGAATTGTTTTTTGCTACCTATCTTAACAATCCAAGAAATCCTCATGTCCCCCACTGTTGTTGTTCTTCCCACAGGTCTGCATGTACTGGAGAGCTGTTCCTCTGGCACGTGCATCATTCATGAGACTAGTGCAGAGCTCTGTGGGCTCCGTACTTCTCTCTGAGAGGGCAGACACCAAAAAAGTCCAGTGCAGGTTTGTGGGATTTTTTTTTTAATTGTATGAAAATCATGGGATAGGCATGACATCATGAGATGGAGAAAGTATAGGCTGAGACTTGACCGCTAGCTCCCTTTGAGTCCTAGCTGAGTCATTTCTATCTTCCAACATTTTGTGGGAAATTTTCCAAGAGTCATTGCACTGCAAGGTGGCACATGGCCCATTGGGATACCTGCCTGCAGTGCACCACACTTTGCATCAGCATAAACACTCCTGGTAAGTATATGCAACACCAATGCAAGCAGCCTAGTATGTATGGGTACGTCTACACTAGCTCGTTAGTTCGAGGTAGGTAGGGTAATGAGGGCAAGCGGAGCTGCAAATGAAGCCCGGGATTTAAATATCCCGGGCTTCATTTGCATGTTCCCGGGCGCTGCCATTTTTAAATCCCCCTTAGTTTGAACTCCGTGCCTGCGGCTACAAACGGCACGGAGTAGGTAGTTCGAATTAAAGATCCTAATTCGAATTACCGTTACTCCTCATTCCACAAGGAGTAACGGTAGTTCGAATTAGGATCTTTAATTCGAACTACCTACTCCGTGCTGCGTGTAGCCGCGGGCACGGAGTTTGGACTAAGGGGGATTTAAAAATGGCGGCGCCCGGGAACATGCAAATGAAGCCCAGGATATTTAAATCCCGGGCTTCATTTGCAACTCCGCTTGCCCTCATTACCCTACCTAGCTCGAACTAATGAGCTAGTGTAGATGTACCCTATGGGACTAAGCCAGGGGTGGGGAACCTAAGGCCCAGGGGGCGGATCCAGCCACTGGCTTGCCTGATTCTGGCCCCTGAAGCTCCGGACTCCCCGCCCCCAGCACTCGGTACCCCACTAGCTCACTCCTACACCCTACCATCCTCCAAGACTCCCAATCCCCAGCCCAATCCTGCATGCCCCTCCCGCCAAGACCCCTCACTCAAACTTCACTCTTGCTCCCTACCACCTGCCCAGATCCCGCACCCCCACTGTCCTCCTGCATCTCCAAACAGCTCAGACCTCTCAACCCCAGCCCACTTCCTGGTAGCACCTTCCCACACACTGAACCTCTCATTTTTGGTCCCACCCCAGGGGGTGTCACAAATCTACAATCCTGGGCCCCTCCAGGTTCTGGTGTGTGGCTTCTGACTGATTTTTTGTGGGTAAGCTGCCCCTAACCCAAAAAAAGGTTCCCCACCTCTGGACTATGTAATACAAACTTGAGAAGCTGTATGCTGATGTAACCTTTGTCAACCAAAGTGTAGACATGCCCAAAGGAATTATTATAACCTTTATCCCATAGTGCTGCACAGCAAACATATGTAAGAAGGAGGTGGAGTCTATGCTTTCTTGTCTATCATCAGCAAACTATTTACTAAATGCTAATGACAGGGCAAATCACTTGCAAATGTCCCTTCCCTTCAAAATGGTCCAAGCAAACTCTGGATCTAAATACTCTCCATCCCCAAACTTTGGAGTGTTTGAAACCAGCTATGGATATGGAAATTTGACCTGGATTCATCTCTATTAATAGCTGATCTTCTCCTGCGATTTGCACACACCACACAATAATGGAATATGGAGTATTTCATCTTTTGATCTCTGATTCCAATAATGTCTATGTTTTTTGGTAGCAGCTAAACCTTCCCATTTTAAACATTTTTTGTAGTTGTGGTGAAATGACCTCCCTGTTCACTGGGCAGAAATCCACATCACAGAAACCACCCATATGTCCCATATGTTTTTTCAGTGGATTATCAGGATTTCTCTGCAGCTGATAATTTCTCACTTCTTATGAGCTCCATTTTCACTTAAAACATATTAATAAAATTAAAAAGAAATATCGCCATGTTGCTTAGATTTTTTATTAAGATACTAAGGTTCTCAAAGGTGTACATTTAAATATATATTATATTTGGTACTGTTCCAAGCCAGATACACGAACTAGGGTTTCTCTGCATTTCAATAACTACTGGCAGAAATTCCTTGAGTGTTTATATTGATTGATCTATTGTTATTTGTTATTTTTCTTAAAGGTTAAATAGAAATAATGCAGAATATTTTGCCTGTGACATTAAACATTCAGTGGTTAATATTCTTGTATAATTCTGAATTTCATTGTAACAGTCAGATATCAATTTAAGACCAGTTTCTCAAGATACTACCATAAAAAAACAAGTGAGAACCTGTATTGTATTTTTTTATCTTTCTGATAAAATATCTTTCACCATAAATGTAAATAGAGGAAGATAAGGGAAAAGTCCAAGGGCCGAGTTGGTTATTAACGGAAGTTAATATTCTTGTCTTGGTCATTAAATGCACAGAATTACAGACATCTCATCATGCTGAAAAATTCTACTGTATACAGATGCAGTCGCTCAAACATTCATTTTGTCTGATTGTATTCAGAATAATATTGAAAATGTTATCATACCATTATACCAATCAGTAGTACAACTTCACTAGGATTGTAATCAGGTCTGGTTACTCCCAACTAATAAAGACAGCAGAAATAAAAAAGTTCAGGTCAGAGCTATGGAAATAAACAGAGATGTGGAAATGCTTCCTTCAGAGGACAGATAGAAATTATTAAAACTAGTTTAGGAGATCAAAAGTGTGAAAGTAGAAAGAATTATATTGTAAGAGAAAGATGAATTATACTGTAATAATTGAATAAGTTGAAGGAATACTGTTTGTCTCTGAACAGGAAAGAGAAGATTATGTTTGTAGGTATGCAGATCAGAATGAAGCCAGGTGTGCCTGGGATAACAGGAAAAGGAACATTAGGTGTTAGGCAGAAAGTAATTGAGGTAACCAGGGAGATATGGACAGGAGATTGCTGTGTGCTTGATATGGAAATGAAGATACTTGATTAGTCTCATACTATCATGTGAGTTTTGCCTCCTTTTTGGATCATGTTAATTTTGCTTTCTTTTGTCTGTATAAATCAAAGGGTTTGAGCCTTGTATGGCACTCACATTTTCTGGGTGTATTAGCAGAGCGGCTTTGCTAATAAACAGAGCGGTCTGACAAATCTGTGAGTCCTGTGTCTGACTTTGACAAAAGGGAATATGAGAAAGAGAGAGAGATAATGAATTGTATGAGGCAGCTCATTGTGTTGACCCTATGTACCCTGTCTTGTAATAAAACAGCAAAGTGACAGCCAATGACATTGAAAAGTAACAAATTTAAATTTGATGAAAAGAAATAGGAAATTTTTACCTTAAGTTCAATTGCACAAGATATACAGGCAAAGAACCGAGGAGGGTAATAAAATGGATTAGACAATTTTTATATTTTTGTCCCTTTGGCTTAAGTGGCTAGCTAGAATTCCAGGCTAAGATTGTTTCTGTTATGACGAGAAATCAATGACACAAGTCAGATATATTCTAAGCATATTCTTCTATACTAGAAAAGAAAGTTCCCAAAGTCTTGTGTCCCTGAACACAGTAGAAACAAACAGTATTGGGCGGCCTTGTCGTGCAGAAATCCCCACATCTGCTACTCCAGCAAGTACTATGCCCAAGAAACTGTTTCTTTGCTTCTCATTTGGGTCACATTCACAACTCCTCCTGTCTTTCTGCCTCCAAAGTTCATAGCATGCAACTGATATCCTTGCTATTACAATAGGGATGCCCCTCGCTCTACACAGCTTAACTCTGCCCTGCTCTGTGGTCTAGTGCTTTGGGTGCTCACATCACATCTTCTAGCTCAGTGGTTCCCAAACTTTTTGGCATCATGCCCCCTTTTTGATTTTTGAGAAACCTTCATGCCCCCCCCCCAAAATATAGCAGCAAAACTTGTTGAGCGGATGCCCGAGCGGACAGATGCACCAGGCTCTTTCTTGGGAGGGGATTGAGCGGGGGGGGGGAAGGGGTCACCTCGTGCCCCCCCTGGAATTTCTTCACGCCCCCCGTTTTGGGAACCCATGTGCTGTTTTTACTATTGTGGGGGGGAGGTTTATTGCTCCTTCTGTTGAGCCTGAAAGAGAGCACTTGGCATGGAACTTAGCTTTAATGAGGTCTGTGATTTTCGTTGGATCCATGAGTCACTGGCTGGCAGCCAGTAGCATCTTTTGGTACAACATGAATAATAAAAATGTCTGCAATTATACTAGCAAAAATAAATGTGTATAAAGAGATAAACTCTCATGCTGCAGGGTATAAGCCAACTGATAAGCACTTGAGGTTAGAGAAAAACTTCTTTGATGCTATTGCAAAATTGTCCAGTCTGGGAGTTCATCGCACCCTCTTCTGCATCCCCTTGCCAGGGATGGTACTCTGTACCAGCTGTACTACTGATCAGATCTGACATTTCAGTTCCCACGTTCCTAGCAAAATCACCTTAGATTGTAATTGCGTGTGATATCACTAGGAAAACAAGATAAAGCCTAATCAGTTCTGGGATGAAAGACACTAAGGAAAATCAGCTGCTGTGGAAAATGGGGTTATTTCTCAATAGCTAACACTCTTTGTGCTGAGTCACCCATGCTGCTTAGGGGTACTGTACTGTAGGAAGGGCATCCTGTGGATAAGTCATAAAAGAGAGGCCCCACACATTGATTGGCATGAAAAAGTACCTAGGAGTGATAATGTGAGAAGGTGGTCTGTTCCCTTTAATGGCAGTGGAGGTGCCAGGGCCCACCAACCCTGATAGAAGGCATGGCTCCTTTAAGAACAAATAGTTCTGGGAAGGTCATCAGACCCAACCAGGAATAGGGGCCATGTACTGGAGTTGTTCCCACCTGCTGAGGATTATAAAGAAGAGCACTTAGCTTAGTCAGAGGGTAAGAAGAAGGCGAGGCCTCCAGAGGAGGCTTCCCTGTGTTAGAACCGGGATAAGGGTAGGCTGAGAAAACCTATTGTGAGTCAAACACAGCCCCAGGAAAGTAGCTATGGATACACCTCTTGGAAAGGCGAACTGAGTGTGAGCTCAGAGACTAGGGTTGCCAGGTATCCAGTTTTTGACCAGAACGTCCAGCAGAAAAGGAACTGTGGTGGCTCCAGCTGGCACTGCCAACTGGGCCGTTGAAAGGTGCCACAGGACTTCTCGTTGTTTATGTTGAAAGACTGGTTGGTGGCACAGTGGGACAAAGGCAGACTCCTTATCTGTCCTGGCTCCATGCTGATCCCTGAAGTGGCCACCAAGTCTCTGTGGCTCCTTGGGATTGGGGCAGTCAGGAAGTGAGAGACAGTTTGCCAGAAGCTGGGAATGAGTAACAGGACATGGATCACTTAGAATCATAGAATCATAGAACTAGAAAGGACTTTGGGAGGTAACCAAGTCCAATCTCCTGCACTCATAGCAGGACCCAGAACCATCTGGGTGTTTGTCTAACCTGCTCTTTAAAAAAAGACCTTGGTCTGACTCAATATGGCCGTTCTTATGAGGCTCTGAGCATTGGCTCCACCCTGAGTGCTGGCTCTGCAGCTTCCATTGGCCAGGAACCAGGACCAGAGACAGCTGCAGTGGGGCAGCACGTGCAGGTGTGAGGGCAGTGTGTGGAACCTCCCTGGGCACCATGCACCTAAGTCCTAGAGGCTGCAGGATGTGGAAGCCACTTCCTGGGTGCTGTGGTAAGTGCTGTTGGGACTCCTCACCTCTCACCTCCTCCTATACCCCAATCCCCTGCTACAGCCAGAGTCCCTTCCCATACCCAAACTCCCTCCTGGAATCTGCCCCCACCACTCCAACCATCTGCCCCATCCCAGAGCCTCCTCCTGCACCCCAGACCTCTCTTCCCATTCCTACCACCAGCCAGAGCCCCCATCTCCCCATACCCAACCCCCTGGCCCAGCCTGGAACCCTGTCCTACACCCCAAACACCTTCTCTATGGCTCCATTCCAGAGTCCATACCCCCAGCCAGAGCCCATGCTCTAAACCCCTCAGCCCTAGCCTGGAGCCCCCTCCTGCAACCCAAATCACTCATCCCTGACCCCACCCCAGAGCCAGCACCCTAAACAGAGCTGTCATCTCCCCCACACCTCAACCCTCTGCACCAGCCTGGAGCCCTCTGCCACACCCTGAATGCCTCATTTCTGGCCCCACCCAGCGCCCACACCCCCAGCAGGAGCCCTCACCTCCTCTTGCACCCCAGCTCTCTGCCCCAGCTCAGTGAAAGTGAATGAGGGTGGGCAGGAGTGAGCAATGGAGGAAGAGGGGATGAACGAGTGGGGGGTGGCTCTGAGAACAGTCAAGTTATGGGCAGGGCTTCAGGGAATGAGCAGGACTGAGGTATTTGGTTTTGTGCGATTAGAAAGTTGGCAATCCTACCAAGGCTAGGAAAAAACTTTTGAGGAGGCCTCTCCAAAGAGGCTTGAGGACCTGAGGGACCAAAGAAGGGGAGTACGGCTAAGCTTCCTGCTCAGGTAACCAATGATACCTCTTTACATGCTATCTACAGGTATTGTGAGAGAACCTCAGGGCAGAGGAGTGAGTGGGACTAGGGAGCAGTTGGTGTACACACATGATCCCCTCAGCAAGGCAGTTAAACTCCAATGCTGCCATCTCAACCTCCAGATGAAGAGAATAAGAACATGCAGTTGTAGTCAAGAACCAATAATGGCACAGTTCAGATTCTGATCATGCTGCTGGAGGTGAGCAGACAAAAGTATCTCATATCCTTGTGCCCAATGTCCAGAGAGCCACTATGTATGTCATCATGTGGAATTTATAGATTCTGTGGGACCAGAAGGGTTGTATCATGGAAGCTTGATATCATGGGACATCTAAACTACACTGGCAACTTACACCTGGCGAGTCTATTTGCTTCTTTAAAATGGCTAAGAACCCTCATCAGTCCCAGCAGGGAGCCTGTGGAATTTAAATGCTCTGCAGGAGACCCTATGGGCTGGTACAGTTGTACAGAATATCTTTAAATAGAACTGTCTTTCAAAATACACCTCAAAGGCCTGATCTCACTGAGGAAAAACTAATTAAACTAATGTGAATTCTATAGATGGGAGGCATTTTTACAACAAGATGTTCCAAAGAAAGGTTAGAAAATAAAACAAACGTTAATTTTCAGTCAGTAGCCCCCACAAAAAAATGTAGCAGAAGAAAGTGTTTGCTTGGAGAAAGTTAGAGGAACATGTGCCCAAAATCAAGTTTGGTAGGAAAACCAGCATCTGTTGTATGTAACTATAAAATTAAGCTCTTTTGATGTTTAAAGGTAGAGCCTAAAATTTATATAAATTTCACTCTTTTATAAAGTGAAAGAGTCTGAATGGCATGTTACATGTGAGATAGAGATATGAAAACATTGTCTGTCCTTTATCTGACTTGTCAATGAAATCCCTCATAAAAGTGTTAGTTAATTATAGTCATGCCTTGTTGTAGCCATGGTTCCATGTGCTCTTTTTTTTTTTTTTTTTTTTTTTGAATAAAAGCAATTATTGCTTTCTAAGCTACACCGCCTTTGGAAGAAAGTCCATGTCTTCCAAGTATGAGTTCTTTTTATTAATGGCTTTCGTGACCAAAAGTTAGTTGGCTTTGAACTATTGCCTAAACATTGGTACCAAGTAATGTGTTCCAAGAGTCCCTGAAAGGGCGTTGTTGTTTATTTCTAGGGATGGACCGAAAGCAAAATCACAGCTCCAAGCAACCTTGTAAAACTTCAGCCTTGTAAAAAGCACATTTTATTGTCAGTAGAAATCCTGACTAAAGTGTCCAGTGGGCTGTGAGATGCCTGGAAAAGCAACACATCTGTGGTCCTTTATCCTATTAAATCACTCCACTTTTCTAGCAATTCAGCTCTTTATTTACTAGGGACTGATCCAGGGCCCACCAAGAACAAGAAGAGCATTTATGTTGAAAGGACTTTTAGCAAGGTATTTAACAAGCTTTCTCTGCCATGAATGGACACAGTGGATCACCTGACAGATGCTGCTGAGTCCCTGCAGCGCCCATTGACTGCAGCACATCTTAGGATCAGCATAATACATAAATGATAAATATGCTTGTAAATGTGTTGGACCTAACATAATGGAGAGGTGCCAGCCCTCTGTTGAAATCAATGCCTCTTTCAAGATGGCCTGTGTCCTGCCAGTTTCTGGATGCACCTGCTGTGAGTCTACCTAAAGGATTAGTTTCAAGAGGTGCTCTCCTGCTTTAGGTAATTTATTTAAAATAACCCCAAGATTTCTAATTTCCTGTCACTTTTGGCTAAAGATGAAATTCTCCCAGGCAAATTATTTTTGCTTGTTCTTTGGATGGTAGCTGAAGAGATGACCTGTTGTACTGAGATGCTTGACATCATGAATGGAGGGAGATGATTTGGAGGATGCAAAGAAGAATGCCAGTTAAAAGGAAAGCAAAGGCAAAACTGTCTCACTGCCATGAAGAAGCAGCTGAGTGACTCAAAAAGAAGGGGTGATACAAGCAAATAGAGGTTTGGGGGGACTATGGGAAAGGAACTTGTAGAAAGCTTATGAGGATGGTGTGAGAATAGACAATAAAATATAAGCCTACAAGGCTACATTGCAGCTTGAGCTCAGTCCTTGTGCAAGGATTAAAAATACTCCTAAGAACCCTGTGTAGGCTCCATGTACCTTGGGTCTGGGCATGCAGTAGACGTGGACATTGGGGGCCTGATACTGTAGCTCCTAATTCTATTCTCCAGCACTGGATGGAGACGGGCAAACCCCCCATGTGCGAGTGGGAGCAGAGTCAGCACTGGGGAAGGGGGATAGGTCTGGATACTAAGTTAATGGGCCACAACCAGAGCAGATCCACTGGTGGCTACACCCCTAAGACACAGTGAATCATCTGGCTGCCTGATTCTGATGGATGCTGAGTCCCTGTAGCTCCCATTGACTGCAGCAGTTCTCTCTCTCTCTCTCTCTCTCTCAGAAGGGGTGAATGCAGAGGGATGGAGACAGGAGTTCCTTCTCTACAATGAATGGAGACCCTCATACACTTAGCTAGAAGGGTTCTAATAGTTGGTATTCATAGGGGAGGGCGCCATGGAAGGCCAGGGCAATCTAAGTGGCTTCCCTATACCTGTAAACCTTGGCTTGGTCATCTAGCATTCCCACTACTACCTTAGCTCCCTGCATGAAGAGTTCCATTAGATAAATTGGAAGGAAGGAACAATCAGTCTCCCACATACAGAATGGGAAGCGACTGTCTAGGAAGGAGTACTGCAGAAATGGATCTAGGGGTCATAGTGGACCACAGGCTAAATATGAGTCATCAGTGTGACGCTGTTGCAAAAAAAGCAAACATGATTCTGGGATGCATTAACATGAGTGTTGTGAGCAAGGCACAAGAAGTCATTTTTCTGCTCTACTCTGCGCTAATTAGGCTTCAATTGGAGTATTGTGTCCAGTTCTGGGCACCACATTTTAAGAAAGATGGAGAAATTGGAGCAGGTCCAGAGAAGAGCAACAAGAATGATGTCTAGAGAACATGACCTATGAAGAAAGAGTGAAAGAATTGGGCTTGTTCAGTTTGGAAAGAAGACTGAGAGGGGACATGATAGCGGTTTTCAGGTATCTAAAAGAGTGTCACAAGGAGGAGGGAGAAAAATTGTTCTCCTTAGCCTCTGAGGATAGGACAAGAAGCAATGAGCTTAAACTGCAGCAAGGGAGGTTTAGGTTGGACATTAGAAAAACTTTCTAACTGTCAGGGTGGTAAAACACTAGAATAAGTTGCTCAGGGAGACTGTGGAATCTCCATCATTTAAGGGAAGGTTAGATAGTCATCTATCAGGGATGGTCTAGGTCAGTGTTTCTTAAACAGAGTTCAAAAATGGCCACCCTTAAAGGGGCAGGCAACCTTTTTTTTTTTTTTTGCTCAATAACTCTTTTCTCGTCTATTTAAAGTTAGAGAACATTTTGCTTTGTAGTGACTGTGCTTTTTTTTTTTTGCAACAAAAAAACCTTGGTGTTTCTCATAAAAAAATTATTGTTTGGTGTTCCTCGGTCTTAAAAAGTTTAAGAAACACTGGTCTAGGTAGTACTGGGTCCTGCCAGTGTTCTATAATTCTATGATTTTAAAATGCCAGACAACTCTTCAGCCCTCTCTTGTCTCATGAGTGCCAGAAGGATGCAGGGAACCAAAAATTTGAGTGGCATTGAGAACCAAGCACCAGTGTCAGCAGGAGGGAGATCTGCCCTTTGGTTCCCACTACCCTTATTGCACCCCTGCCGAGTTTAGGTTCTGAAAAGTGGGGACATGGACTCCCCATTTAAAAATGGTGATGAGGAAATGGTCCTTCAGCACCCCCTCCCCCCGCCCAGTCTCTGGTACTTATGCTCAGTCTTCCTTGGGGATCAGAAGCAAAGCTATTGTAGATCCACAGAGCTGGAAGAGGGGTGATATATATCCCCCTCTGGCCTGCCTCCCACTCATCTGCTTCTCCCTCAGCCTTTGCAAGCTCTCTCCTCCCCCATCTCTGAGCAGAATACTGGCCACTGAGGAGGGCTCCTTAGAGACTGGGATTGGACGAACAAGCACCTGAGTGTTCCCTCTGTGTTCAGGAGAGGAGATCCAAATTCAGAAGTGTGTGTGCGTGCGTGTGCATGTGTTTGAATGGCATAGCCCACTTAAAACAATAATTTACTAGTACAAAAACACCCAAACAAATGTGTATTTCTTAGTGGGAACTAACTATCCTGTTTCTTTCAAAAACTATGTTTTGCTCACAAATAAAAAATAAAACGTTATAATTATTACGTAAGACAATTGAAATTTTAAGATGTCCCAAAAATGTTGCAGTCTATTTAAAGTTAGAGAACATTTTGCTTTGTAGTGACTGTGCATTGCTGCTGAAAATTGCCATGTTAATATTTAAACCTGAACTTTTGACTCTTGTGGTAGGATAACATTATAACTGTTTGTTTTACCTGTGTTATGTAAGTGATACAATGCTTGCCTAGTCTGCCTATAAACTTACATTACCAAGGAGGTGCAGTTGGATTGGGAGTTGAGATATTTGACACATAAAATACAGACCTTTTGCTGGAAAGATAGAGGAGCTATAGTTTAGAGGAAAACTTTCATGTATGAGTAATCCTGGGATACCTTAGGGAGCATCTACACTGCACCCGTAGCTCGAAATAAGCTATGCAGTTTGAGCTACGTAAATTGCGTAGCTTATTTTGAGTAAATTTTGAAATAGCTTATTTCGTAATTTGGCACTGTCTGTATAGCACCAAATTTTGAAATAAGCCACTATTAGAAACGTCCCTTACTCCTCAGGGAATGAGGTTTACAGGGACGTCGGAATAGTGAGCCTGTTATATTTCGAAATAATGGGCTTGCTGTTAAGATGCGGGATAGCTATTTTGGGATACTTCTAGTATCTTGAAATAGTACTACAGTGTAGATGCAGTCTTAGAGACTAAGATAGTTAGTTAGTCTCTAAGATGCCACTTGTGTTTAAAGTGACAGATTAACACGGCTACCCCTCTGAGACTTTTTCATATATGAACAAACCACTCTGTCATATTCAGGATGAGGTGATAGCATATTCTCTGTCACACAAAAACACAGACCTTCACCAATACATATTCAAACCCACCCACACCCTTTCATCTCTAGCCTCATTGTACATGCTGCCTACAATCACTGTTTGGAATTCCCCTCCTCTAGTTCTATCCCAAATCAGCTCCAATCCAGCTGCTTGTCCTTGCACTCCGCTCAAGCACTTGCACCTGTCTTTCATGACCTCAGCCAAAGCTCAGAAGTGGTGTTCTGTGCTCATCCTCTTTGGTCTGTCAGCTGCGTTTGACACATGCTCTGTGACATCTTGCTCTCCATCAGATTTTAAGCCTCTGTCCTGTCCTAGTTCTTTTCTAACCTCTGTGATTGCTCCCTCTGCAGCAACTCCAGAGGCTCCTGCTCATTCCCTCTCCAACTTTCTGTGTCATTTCTCAGAGCTCTAGCCTTGGTCCTCTTCTCTTCCATGCCTACATTTTAGCTCAAAAATTCAGCTACCATTTATGTGCCAACAACTCACAGATTTACCTCTTGACTCCAGACCTCTCTCTGAGTGTCCAAGCTAAAATATCAGATTGTCTTGCTGATATCTCCCGGCTTCTGGCTATGAAGGACTGGCTGGGCAAGGGGGCTGTCCTAGCCCCACCCTTTCTGCTTGAGGCTCTACCCCTTCTGAGTTCTAGAGCTACCCATAGGTGCTGCGGCGCCTCCTGGTTTGAAGTTGTTTCCATTATATACAGGCTTTACAGCTTGGTTTAATGGCTCTCAGCACCCCCACTACACAAATTATTCCTGCATCCCTGGAGCCACCCCCCTCTTGCAAAGGATGCCGGGCCCAGTGCAGGGTGGACTGCTAAGTCCCAGCCTCTACTTTCACCCCTGAAGTTCTCACATCCAGGCTATGATTAATTCTTGCAGAGTCTTGCTGCCTGGCATCCCTAAGATAAAGCCTTTCCTGTCCTTCCACATAGCTACAACTTTTGTCCAAGTTCTCATCATCTCTTGTTTTGATTGTTGCTATATTCCTTTCTCTCTGGCCTTTATGAAAGCAAACATGTAATGCTCGTATCCATTCAGAGGGCCGCTGCAAACATCTTTTACCTTCTCCATCATGCTGACCATCACAGCTGTCTTTTTGTATCCCTGCTCTATTCCCCCTTCTCTGTTATATCAAATATAAGCCACTTGTCCTCACCTGAAGACCTTTCCCAGGATATGTGACATTTTCAAGTGGGCATATTCATGCTCTCTCATATGTTGCCCTTCACACCTGGGAGTAGTTTCCTGTAAACATCTGCAAAACTATCTTCTTATCCTTCTCCAAATCCCTCCTTAAAACTCTCCTTTGCCATACTGCCTACAAAAAACTTGACAGTGGCAAAGCTTCTGATGCACTGAGACCACCACAGAATGTCATGGTGGCCAATATAGTCTTGTTTTGATGTATTTTTCCATTCACTAAATGTATTCATCTGTTGTCTCTTGACTTGTACTTAGACTATATGCTATTTGGGGCAGGAACTGACTTTGTTCTGTTTGTACAGAAGCTAGCATGATGGCATGCTAGTCTCTGATGACAGCTTCTATGCACCACAACTGTGTAATTGTCTGGAGAACAAAAGACAGCTGTTACTAACTTTAGATAGCTAACTTTGTTTTCTACAACTATTCCATCCACAACTGTGACTTTTCTAAACCATCATAAGAACAAAAGAACAGACATACTGGGTCAGACCAAAGGTCCATCTAGCCCAGTATTCTGTCTTCTGAATGCCAAGTACCCCAGAAGGAATGAACAGAACAGGTAATCATCAAATGATCTATCCTCTCTGTTGCTCATTCACAGCTCCTGGCAAACAGAGACCAAGGACACCATCCCTAGACATCCAGGCTAATAGCCAGCAATGAACCTATCCCCCATTAATTTATCTAGTTCTTTTTTGAACCCTGGTATAGTCTTGGCCTTCACAACATCCTCTGGCAAGGAGTTCCACAGGTTGACTGTACATTTTGTGAAGAAATACTAGCTTTGTTTGTTTTAAACCCATTGCCTATTAATTTCCTTTGGTGATCCTTAGTTCTTGTGTTATGAAGGGGAACTAACATTCTCTTATTTACTTTCTCCACACAAGTCATGATTTTATAAACCTCAATCATATTCCCCTTTAGCTGTATCTTTTCCAAATGGATAAGTCCGAGTCTTATTAATCTCTCCTCATATAGAAGCCATTTCATACTCCCAGTCATTTTTGTTGCCCTTTTCTGAACCTTTTCCAATTCCAATATATCTTTTTTGAGATGGGGACATATATTTTTTGAGATGTCTCTTCTCCCTGTTTCTCCAATCTGTGTGGCCCTTAGACTGTTGCTGCCTATGTGCTGGCCAAGAAGTGCACAGACATAGGGCACTATGATTGTTCCTTAATAATCTGTTTTATAGCTTCTTCCAAATGCATAACAATGATCTATGGGAATCAATAAAATCATTGATTCATAGGTGTGTCTTACCCAGGGACCATTTTGGGGTGGAACAAGGGTTTAAAACTGGGAATATTACAACAAAGCAAGAAGGGATATTGATGAGGATGGTAGGAGCCCATTGCAACATACCAGCCTTGGATTCTGGTTCCTATTCTTGCTTGGGGTCCTACTCCAGGGAACATCCTCAACTGATTCTTCTAAGCTGAGGTGCAGAGTTACATGGTCTGCACCCTTTGGATCTTCTTGGGCATCCTTCATGGCTCCTGCTGCGTCCTTGGGCTCATCTAGACTACGCTAAAGCGGAGCTTTTGAAAGTGACAGTGGTCTAGATGCGTTTTTTTTGGCAACCCCCCCTTTTTCGAAAAGGTGCGTAAACCTCATTTTTTGAGGAAAAGCGGCTTTTCGAAAAAGGGGGGAGGTTTGCCAAAAAACCTGCGTCTAGACTCCTTTCACTTTTGAAAGCTCCGCTACTTTCCACTTTTGAAAGTGAGATCGGAAGAGCTCTTTATAATCCTCTTTTGACACGTTAGCATAGTCTAGATGAGCCCCTTGCCTTGGCCCTCATTAAGCATCCTATCAGCTATTAAGGCCAGTGGGTTGTGAGGAGATGGTTGTGAGCCTCTTCAGGCTCTCTACTGGGAATCCTTACAGCACCCAGACCAGCTTGTCACCAAAGGGGCATGTATGATGAGTCCTCCCAAAATGGCTGGCTTGAGTGTTATGACCTTCTGTACAGGAGTCTTGGGTGCTTGATGCATTCCAGGTGCTGGGCTGGAATCTGCTCAATACTCACCTGCTCCAGCCTTCCTGGTACAGCTGTGGAGGACAGTGTATTCAAACCATACACTGATCAGCACCAGAGGTGGGGGGAGGATGGTCATAGCAGGTGGCTGACCTGGGAGCAGGAGCAATCTTCACCTGTACTGATCAAAAGAGTGCAGCAGAAACCTGCTCTGAAGTGCTCGGGGGAACAAGCACCTTTATAGCCTTGGTAAGAAGAATGCGCCTGTTCGTCTTTACAGACCTTTATGATGTCACAGACACAGTTGAGTGGTGCAGCTTTTTTGATGACTATATTCTGCACAAACAGACTTTACTGCATCGAGTGTAATGAAAAGTATTTTCCTGTTGTCCATGGCTAGTCACTTGTTTTTACACTGTTTAGCATGTTCTGTGAGGGCTCTCTCCAGACTGAGCTGGGCTCTCTCCAATTTGAACAATCATTTGCTTGGATCTCATTGCTACAGGGGGGATCTGTGGCTCAGTACCAAAGCATCTTAGATGTAGGTGTCTTGAAACCTAAGTTGTGGATATTCTCTCTGTCTTTGACTCTCCTTTAACTCACCATATAACATGTCTTTAGGAAGTCCTCCACCTTTCATCCTGTGCACATAACCTAACCAACTAAGACAGTTGCTCTTTATAATAGCTGTCAATCTGAAGATTTGTGTCCTCATTAGCACTTCTTTGCTGCCGGTGTCTGAGATCCATTCTAGGCATTACCTGGCAAGACTGGATAAAGGCCAGGCAGAACAGGGTTCATTGCACTTTGGGTATGGGGCTGGAGGGCTATTGAAACTTGAGACCTTGCTCTTACTCCTGTCCACACTGCACATCATCATCCGCACAGTGTCAGACCTGAGGCATGTACTTACCCACGCATCTGAGATGTGCTGGTTTAATCACCCTGCACTCACCTTCAGACATATGAGGTGGTAGCTGGGTCATCAGAAGAATTCTTCTATTAACCTAGTGCTATCTAGATGGAGACTGGTTGGCTTACCTACCCTACTCAGGGGGGTGGATCTTTTTCACCACCAACCTAATTTTAGTGTAAACCAGGCTTCAGTCTAATGTCCAATTTATCAGTGTGATATACCTTTCTGTAAATATCTCTACTTATATTATCTGTGTAACCCTTCTGCCAGGCCGAGTTAATAGCGGCAAGGGCCGGGTTCAGTATCTAGGGGTCTCCTCCCAACAAGGTAATACAACACCGGCTCGAGCCCCCACCCAGCAACCTGGGAAATCTTACATACACCTCTGGGTGCCTCAAAGAGGCAATTCTTCCCCTCTCGCAAGCACAGAGCCTCAGTATAGCAGCAAAACTTTAATAACATGAGGTAACCGACATCAGCATTAAATTGGGAAAACACCACAACTCGGATTCATAGACCAAACATGAGCAAAGACCCACCCCCCAGCCACGAATCACCCAAAGTCCCAAAAGTCCAACACCCGAAGAGTCTCTTGAGTCCAGGAACCCAAAAAATCACCCAAAGTCCAACACCCCAAAAGTCTCTGCCCTGGGTCAGTGCCGCCCCAGGGTTCAAAAGTTCACCCAGCAGGGGGCAGGGATTGATATACCTTACGTGGTCCGCTGATGGCTCCGCCTCTCTGTAGGGTTCTGCTGCCGCCGTCGACGTGAGTCATAAGAACATAAGAACATAAGAACGGCCGTACCGGGTCAGACCAAAGGTCCATCTAGCCCAGTATCCTGTCTGCCGACAGTGGCCAGCACCAGGTGCCCCAGAGGGGGTGGACCGAAGACAATGATCAAGCGCTTTGTCTCCTGCCATCCCTCTCCAGCCTCTGTCAAACAGAGGCCAAGGACACCATTTTATCCCCTGGCTAATAGCCTTTTATGGACCTAACCTCCATGAAATTATCTAGCTTCTCTTTAAACTCTGTTATAGTCCTAGCCTTCACAGCCTCCTCTGGCAAGGAGTTCCACATGCTGACTACACGCTGTGTGAAGAAGAACTTTCTTTTATTAGTTTTAAACCTGCTACCCATTAATTTCATTTGGTGTCCTCTAGTTCTTCTATTTAGGGAACTAATAAATAACTTTTCTTTATCGGCCCTCTCCATACCACTCATGATTTTATACACCTCTATCATATCCCCCCTCAGTCTCCTCTTTTCTAAACTGAAAAGTCCCAGTCGCTTTAACCTCTCCTCATATGGGACCCGTTCCAAACCCCTAATCAATTTAGTTGCCCTTTTCTGAACCCTTTCCAAGGCCAAAATATCTTTTTTGAGGTGAGGAGACCACATCTGTACACAGTATTCACATCTGTACACAGAGTCACTCCGCCTGTTGTCCAGTGAGCCACCTCAGCTGTCCCACGAACTGTCCGGCTCCGCCAGCCGTCTCAGTCCACGCCCCTGGCCACCAGCTGGTTGCTCCTGCAGCTGCTCCACTGGCTGTCTGCTGCCGCTCCTACTGGCCGCCAGTCATCCCCGCAAACCACTCTGCTGTCCGCCTGTGCCTGCCGGTTGTCCCTGCAAACTGCTCAGCAGCATAGCACCAGGCTCCCCACAGCAACAGTGATTTCAGCTCTTCAGCAAATAGTAGAGGAGCCTCAGTACTAGTGCTCTACTGGCCCACAGTGAAGTCAACTCAGCAGCTCTCAACAGACTCCTAATAGAACCCAAACTCTACAGCAGAGAGAGGGGGGGTACAATCAGTGTTGTTTAAACCCTCAGACAGGGCCCCACCAACAGGTACAAAGATCTATCCCCAGCCTCTCTCAACTTAACTGGGTTTGGAACCCATGCCCCTTGTCTAGCGAGTGCTACTTAGTTTATGGCGAATCCCTCTGTCATAAACAGTTCCACCATTCCATTGTCCTTGATTCACATAATCAGGGTAACAACACTTTTATCCCCCCTGCCTCAATAACAGAGAGACTAGGGATCCCACAGTGGCCAGAGTGACCATTTGGGCTGCTGTGAGCACATACTAGGCGGGGTGGGTGTGTCTATGCAAATTGGGTGTATCTATGCAAATGAGATCAGCCCCTGAAGTCTCTTTGCACCACTCGCCACAATTTACCACCAGATGTCAGGGTAGAGCTTATCCTGACCCTGCTTACATCTGTTTCTAATTATAGTTTATAGACCCCACTATAGCTTATTAAGTGATAATAGTTTGATTAGAGGATCAATGTTCCTCTAGTTATATCTGGAGTGTGCTAGAGTGTCAGTATTATTTCTATAGCTTCATTCCATAGTTAAATATTAGCAGAGGTAGCTCTGTGATAATATATGAATGATACAATAACACTTTGCACATCTATAACACCTTCCATCCACGGATCTCAAAGGACTTTCCAATAATTATTTAATGAGACTTACAGCATTCCTTTGTAGTACATAAACATAATAATACCTAACTTACTGACACTGAGTCACAGATTGATAACATGATATTGTCAGTGTCACACCGGAAATCTGTCCCTAGTTAAGCCTTATTGCTAAATAAAAGTTTTGAACCCTTTCCTGCAAGGACCTTTTTCCTCGCTGCGACCAAGACAATCAAGTACAACTCCTGCTAGCGGCTGAGTTTGGCCTTTAGTAATCAATATTTTTCATTGTTCCATAAACAAAATAACCTTGACATACAAGAGCTTTCTGAAAATCTGATATGAATGTTTAATGATTTATTTTCTTTCTGGCAATGCTCTGGATCTGGGGTTAATCTTGCTTACCTTGAAACTAGGGCAAATTTTGCTTGAGTAAGAACTGGCAGAGTAGGCCCAGTATGTTTAAAAAAAATCTTATGTTTAGACTCTTTCTTTCTTCTAGTATATCACTGAGGATTGGCACTGGCAGCCACTCATGGACTTCTGGGTCTTGTACTCCTTGTGTTAAGAAACACCACTCTAGAAAACTCCTCCCTACTACAAAATCTGCTTTTAAAAGGAACTAGGGGGCTGTGTCCCCTGCTTGCTATGCTCGCCAATCGCCTTCTCTCTGGGGGTAGGCAGTCCCGACTACCTTAGCCACCGGGGAGGGTCAGGCCGGCTGCCAAGCAGGGTTAAAGCCAGGCCAGCCCCGACACTACACTCTTCCCCTCCCAGCCATACCAGAAGTGGCTCTCCTCACCCCCTAGCAGCCATCATAGCTGCTGCGGCCTCAGTCCGGCCCCATAGCTGCTGCAGCCTCTGGCCCAGCCCTCCCCAGTGGCTAGGGGGGCGGGGACAGAAAGACCAGGGCTGGTGCGGACTTGGTCCCAGCCCTGCCTTCCAAACCCCCATGGTGCATGTGTACCCAGGCAGCACCCTGCCTGTCTCATCTGTGGGCTGCCTGCTCTATGGTCTCGCCCAGTTGTACTTTACCCCCAAATCCATTCCATCACCCAGCCCCGAATCCACATTTCTTCATACCCAGCAGCACCTGATGCACCACCAACACCAGGGTGAAGAGCTTGCAGGTGAACATCACCCCATGCATGCAAAGGGGGATATGGGTCTGAGCCGGGCATGGCTAAGAGCATGATCAGATGCCGGGGCCTACGGCCACAACGCATGGGACACACAGGGATGGGGGCAGGTATAGTCCCTGTAGTGGGGGTGCTGAGAGCCATTGGCCCAAACTGTAAACCCTGCAAATGATGAAAACCACTTCAAAGCAGGGGATGCAGCAGCACCCCCATTTCCAGCGCCTAGGCACAGACTGCGTGCAGAGAGGAACGGGCACCAGCTCGTGGGTCATACTGATGCGCTCGGTCCTGTCAACTTAGCTCCAGAGACTGCTAATTAAAGCCAACCCATCCCCCCCAGTGACCAGTTCATCACAGACCCAGCCGCACCTGAGCTGGCCTGCACTGCCTCTCCTGTCGCTAGCCTGGCAGGGCTCCCCACCCCCATTGCTAGCCTGGTCCAGCAGAGCTCCCCCCTTCCCATCACTAGCCTGGCCCAGAAGAGCTTCCCCCTCCCTAGCCTGGTGTGGCAGAGCTCCCTCTCCCCCCCTGCATTGCTAGTTTGGCCCAGCAGAATGCCCCCCCATCACTAGCCTGGCCTGGCAGAGCTTCCCTGCCTCCCCCATTGCTAGCCTGGCCCAAGCCCACCTGGCCCACCCCACATCAGTGACATAGTGGGCCCCAGCCTGCCCCCAACCCCATCAGTCACCTGGCCCAGCCTGCTCTGCCCCCAGTGAGCCCAGCCCAGTGGCCCCACATGCAGCAGCCCTGGCTCCTGCATGTGGTTGCACAGTTGAAAATGGCCTGACTGGAAAGAGGCATCACCATGGGTGCTCGAGATGGGGCCACAAGAATTTGTGGTGGCTCCAGGCTCCTGCGGCACCTAGAGCGGGAAAACCACTTTCTCCTCCCTTCAGCCCCTCCGCAGTGTGGCGCCGAGCCAGAACCCATGGCATGGAGTGTGTTTCAGGGAGGGAAAGCCTCAGCGGAGACACTGGGAACGTGAGGGGGGCAGAGATACAACCTTTTACTGCAGGCTGAGGGCATTGGGAGTTCCTGTACTCTCTATGGGATCCCCAAGATCCAGCCTCACTGGGTGTGTGCAGGTTGGTTGAGGGGATGAATCAGGCCCGGGAGGACCTGTGGGGTGAGCCCCCAGTGCGGGGTGTCCCTACGCAGTTGGGCTGCTCTGTTCTTCCCATGCGGAGGCTGAGTGAGGAGGGGGTGGGAGGGAGGAGGTAGGCGGGACGCAGAGTGGCATGATGACATCACTCTGTTGTCCTGTAGGAAAAGTTTTTCTATGTATAGAGAAAGATGTGAGATGACTGTGAAGGACAGAATGGAGATTTTTTTTGGGGGGGAAGGTAATTACTTCTCTTGTGTCATAACCATAGCTGAGGTCAGTCTCTGACATTGTTCTCATCTCACTTGCAGTTGGCTGATGATGGCCTGCAGAACTGTCAGTATTTTTTCTGGTATTCTGAACAAATCTGATCAGTGACTAATTAGTTAGACAGGTCAGCAGAGACTTTTAGTTCTGGTCGTGACATTCTGCAACAACTACCTAACCTGATGGTGGATGATTTTGTGTGTGATGTCCCTCCACTTTTTTCCAGGGGTGGCTTTTTTAGGTCCATTCTCCCTTGTAAAATTGGGCCACCAGCAGGGGTTCTAGACATGCACTCAGGGGCAAGACGTGAGGGGGGCAAGAGGGCATGTGACCCCCCTCCAAATGCTGTGAATGGAAGGAGAAAAGGCGCCAGAGCCTCTGGGCAGCCCAGGGAACTATCAAGGGGGATGACACCCATAGTAGGGGTCAGACCCCCCCACACTCACTGGCAGTGGTGGGGGGAGGCAGAGCAATGCAGCTCTGCTCTCCTGGCTGCCAAAAATTAGGATCAAAGCAACAGTGAGCTTTGAAATAAGCCTTGATAACCATTCTTTCAGGTCAGCAAAGTGAATGAGATTTCTAATTGTAGCAGAGCACCCAGTGCTTGGCCCGAATCCTGACAAGGGCTGGACATCTTCTGGGGGTGCAGAGCTCCCTCCTCTCCCCTTATTAGGAGCAAGAAAAACTATTTAAAAAGTGTGTAGGGATAAACATGCTCTGATGATGGAAAATGGGTGCAAAGTTACAGCACGGTCACTTACAAATATATGGCAAAGTGCGCCCGGAGCAAATCATCTCTGATGGCTGCTGTTATGAGACAAGGGAGTCAAATGAGCAGATAACACAGATGATGAGCCTCAAAATATCAATATAAGGCAAAATGGTAAAAAAGAATGCTGTGCATTTGCTAAAATTGTCCTTTATTTCTAGTGTTGTGAGCTTTGCAAGGGGGCAGTCTGCTTTGCTCAGCTGATTTGGCTGCACTGGCAACTGATCCTGAAGGCTGCAACATTAATCCTCTATCTCACAACGGAAATGAAACCTGCAGCAATTTTTATGATTCATATTCACTGCAGTCAATGGGATGGAGGTATATGCTTATATGCTTTGCTGAATAGGCATGGACTTAAGACCATAGTAAGTTCCTTGCTGAATCAAGTCTGAATATGGGCAGGGTGCAAAATCACAAATAACTATTGCCAAAAATCAGCTAAAAGTATCATCAGATTATTGTATAAACTGAATGTTCCATTTCGCCACAGGTACAGTTTCTTATTGTACTTACAGAGGAATAAACTTATTTTGAAATAGTTATTTTGGGAGTTACTATTTCAAAATAACTTATTTTGAAATAACCTGGTAGTGTAGATATAGCCAGTGTGGGCCCCCCAGTGCTGGGGGGTGGATGGGAAGCCCTAAGCCTCACAGGCCAAACCCTGACAAGCCAGTAGCCACATCCAGCTCCCAGGTCTTAGGTCCCCCCCACTCCCCAACCAAGGTAAAGTGTTCAGAAGTAGGCTGGAGAATTTGCACAGCAGGGCTGCCCCATCACTCAGCATCACATTTATCTTTGTGGCTTTTTAAAATTCTGGTAGAAGCTGGTCCTAGGGATCCATGATCTTCCTCTTCTCAACCAGCCTTCTCCTTGGTCCACTTGGTCCACTTGCGGACATGTCACTGACAAGGAGAGAAGGGAGCACTAGTCGAACGGGGAGCCCAGAGTGGATTTTTACATTTAAACTTATTGCAAGTTTTGTAAAAAAATTAGAAGTCTCCTCTTTCCTTCCTCTAGTCTAATGCTGCCCTTCTTTCTACCCTTTCCTTTCAGCTCAGCAAGTCCCGAAGCTTGCAACAGCTGCTTGTATTTTTTTATCTCCTCAGCTTTCTGGCCCAGACTCTTCCCTGCTTCAGGACAGCTTTATCCCACTCCAGCAGGGAAAAGCTGTTCTAAAGGTGTTAAATCTAGAGACTTGGCTATTGAAAGGGAAAACTGTCACACTGACCCCTATGTAGCTGCCACACCAACTACCTGTGCAAGACGCATGTATTTCCCATGCCACAAAGACAGGGCGGGGCACTGTTCTACTTGGCTGAACTCCAGCTGTTGGAATGTCCTGTGGGGGGGAGGGGAGGTTGGCAGCCTGCCATTACAGTTCTTCATTACCATAAATCAGAAGTGGCCTGAAGGTGGCTTAATGCTGTGACCTGTACACTACCCAGTTGTAAAGTGTTCTGGGACACAGCTAATATGAAAGGCACCATAACATTATATTGTGGTGGAGGGCAACAAATCAAACAGCTGGATCTGAACAATCCTGTCATTTGACGGACTTCTGCATCCAAACCTGAATTCCAGATCTGGGCCCTTTCTTTACACTAGGGCTTGGGCCCACTTTTGAGGTATAGAGTACTCCTACTACTTCAGCTTTGCCCTGTTTATGAGCTGATGGGCCTAGCTCTGCTGGTAGCTATGTATGCATGTCTCCTATGAATTTCAAGAGAAGCTATATGGGTATGCTTAAGGGAGATTGTGCATCTCTGTGGTCACTCAATACTGTATTAAATAGTAGTGGAATATGTGGCTTCCAGCTAGATTCTGATTCTTCTCTCACTTGCACTCGTGTAAATCAAAAGGTAACCCACTGAAATCAGTCTAAAACTGATGTGAGAGGAGAATGAGTTGATCCCTGTACTATCTTTTCATCTTTCTAGCCCAGGGCTATCACTGAGATAGCTTTACCTAATTCCCAGAGGCTAGACAACTGCTCCTAATAACTCCCACACTTGTGACTCACTAGTGCAGTTCACTCACTAAGCTCAAGAGTGACTGAAAATCAGAAGAATTCTTCCCGCGTAGCCCCTACTCTATCTCCATGTTAATATGTTAACTATAATTAGCTTTTCATGGGTTTATGTAGGCGTGTTATACAATGAAAGGTGAAGTTCACATTTTAGAGTTTTACGTTTATTGATACTGCTCGAGGAGAAAGAATAATTAACATCAGTTATCCTGTAAACCCAAGGAAGAAATATTTTAGCCCAGCTTGGAAGAGTTACAATAGTCTCTGTTTTTGGGGCCCTTTCCGTTTATTGCTTTAGTAGCAATGGAATGTTTGGCATCAAAGTCAGGATCATGTTGAAATTCTGGAGAAAGAAAAAACAACTGAAGCATAGAAGGGACCTGGAGAAATCATAAAGTCCAGTCCCCTGCCCTCATGGCAGGACCAAGCACTGTATAGATGTCTGTCTAACCTGCTCTTAAATATCTCCAGAGATGGAAATTCCACAACCTCCCTATGCAATCTATTCCAGTGTTTAACCACCCTGACAGGCAGGAAGTTTTTCCTAATGTCCAACCTAACTCTCCCTTGCTGCAATTTAAGCCCATTGCTTCTTGTCCTATCATTAGAGGACAAAGAGAACAATTTTTCTCCCCCCTCCCTGTGACACCCTATTAGATATCTGAAAAACGCTATCATGTCCCCTCTCAGTTTTATCTTTTCCAAGGTAGGTTGCATGGGCATGGCATGTGAGCTGGTATCCATTGACTACATTACATCACTGTTTTAAAACAAGGAATGAGCTTAGTTCACAAACTGAGATTTCTTTCTGGATCTTCCACATCTACTTTCTCTGCTCACACGTAGGTTCTCACCAACTCTTTTCCCATTTCTTTCACTATAACATTTCTAAACCCGAACCCTGCTTCTGTAATCCACACACCTACTGGGTGTGGTTCACTGTCCCATGTAGTGGCACTTAGACCACTTATAGAGAGAAGAAAGGAGTCTGCTTTATAGCCTTAGTTGTAGCCAGCTGGCTTTTTTAACTCAGGCTATAGAGGCTCATGCACTGAGCTCCAAAGGTCACAGGTTCAGTTCCACTTATTGACATTACACTTCATTCTATAGATTTATCTAGCTTGAATTTCTATAATCTCCTTCTGCTTGGGAAGCCTGACTCCCCTTTCTTCAGCACATTCAACACACAGCACTTACAGCAAGCTCCTCCAACTTCTCCTCAGACACATCACTCTATCCTCATCAATTCTCTATTCCACACAAAATTCCAGCTTCCTGCCCTTAATTTTAAGGGACCTCGCAGCTCCCATCCTGCCTGTGTCTCCTCCCTCATCACCTGACCTCTGCACTTTGATTGCTGCCTTGCCCCCTTTGTCTTCTTTCACTTTCATTACTCTTTTATTTTTCTGGCTTACACCTGGAAGAGCATCCCTCTTCCTCAGGGCCAACCATCCTCACTCTCACATGCATCCCTGCTCACCCTCCCTACATTTCCCCTCCAGTACTTCCCACCCCTCCCTCTTGTCCTACCTCAGATTTTCTGGACGTAGCAAAACTTACCATATTTTTTCACTATATAATGCTAATCTCATTATTTTCATTTGTTTTAACCATTGTTCCTTCCTTCTCTTTCTTTGTCCCTTTACAGGCTTATTACATGTAGAAAGATATTTTGTTGATATCCTAACCTTAGTGAAGTGTTTGTTATAAATCTTTCTGGATATCTTATAAAATAGCCTTAGTACAATTGTTAATGCCTTCAGGAGTCACTGTTATGCTACATAAATACCTTAGATGTATACCCTTATGAGTGCCATAAGGCCACAGGTACTTAAGTAGGCTTGATCCTATAAAGTGTTGAGTGTCAACTTCTATTGAAGTCAATGAGAATTAAGGGCAATTAAAATCCTTCCGGAGGTGCTTTGTGGCTTGCCTAGTTAGAGGTATAGGCTCTTGCACTGTAAGCATTATTGTTCCCTTCCAGACCCTGATCTGCCTCCAGTTAAAGAGGTTTAATTCTGGAGTAAGTCTACTGACTTCAGTGTTAACATTACATAGCTGTAAATCCAGAGTCAATCCATTGTGTTTATAACTGTAGAACACAGAGAAATTTGATCCTGATTGATTTATTACATTATAATTGCTTGATAAGTACACGGAAATCTTCTACTTTGGCCATGTCTACGTTATAAAGCTTGGTCAATGCTAGTTACTTCCGTGTGCAGCTGCCAAAGTTTGTACATTGCTTGAGCACGTGCACATTGGATGCTGAGTTGGGGCACTAGATGGCACTCAGATTCCTAGTCTGGAATCTTGCCACTGAGCACATCAATGGGGAGGGCTCCTTTTCCATGATGCAAACGCCAGTGCATCACTCAGGATGCTATCACTGTGGGCTTGTCAGGGAAGATGCACAGTGCTCACACCTTTAAGAACACAGGATCATTCAAAAAACAGTGACATTCTTTCTCAACTTGCAGGTTGTTGATGGCAATACTGAAATGCCAGTAGTGATCCTGGGGGACCAATCGTACCTGTTACTTCCCTGGCTCATGAAGCCAAACACTGGCAACACCCAGAAAAGATTCAGCTAGCAGCTCAGCAGAGGCAGAATGACTGTTGAATGTGCTTTTGGAAGACTGAAGGGACACTGGTGGTGTTTACTCACTAGATTGGATTTTATCAAGAAAAAAATATGCCTAGGGTTATAGCTACTTGTGTCCTGCAGAGATCTGTGAGGCGAAGGAGAAAAAGTTCCCATCAGAGAGCCAGGTGGACTGATTATCAGCTGACTTTGAATAGTCTGACACACAGGCTATTAGAAGAGCCAAAGGTGGAGCTATGTGGCTGATGGAGGCCTTAATAAAAACATGTTAACAACCAGCCACAGTAGCACTGTCTGTAGCTCCTATGAAATAGTGTCTTTCATGTGTACTTACTGAGATTAAAAATGGGTGGATCTGTGCCTCTCTCTCACTGTGAATTTTGTGATGCTTTGTGAAAACTAATAAAATATATTCTCAGTTTCCAGAGGTAGAACTTCATTGTGTGCAAAGAAACAGGCAACTACATTAAGCTGCAAACAAACACACAAGGTTAGAAAACTTTCATGCTTTTAATGGCAAGCACAAAATGGAAATAAATAGTAATGTCCATGTGTCTGAAACCTCTTAGGATGCTTTAGGACAGGGCTACTCAACTTTGGAAGCTCGGGGCCACAATGATACTCACAGCACATGCTGAGGGCCGCAACTTAAGTGTAGTTGCATATACTTGCAAATATATGCAAAAAACTTCTTTCACACTGACAGGCATGAATACAAAGACTAAGCCTTGAGCTGCAGTGCCGGACCCAAATGTGGCCAGTATGAACCAGTTATAGGCCCTGCTATAGGATGTGGCTCTATATACACTGACCTGTGGTTTTCTCATGTCAGTGTATGTGTAGCTATTGTTCTCCCTGTGTCTGACAAGGAGCGGTAGGAGTAATAAAATGTACACTAGGGGTTCTCAGCCTGTTTTGAGGATACTCCAACATGCGTTTAAAAACTCCATGGTCCACCTATGTCACAATAATCATTAGGGGGAGCAAGCAGGGCAATTGCCTGGAACCCCAAGAGCCCCTGCAAAGTTACATTGCTCAAGATTTGGCTTCAGCTCCAGTTGGCAATGCTCAGGGTTCTGGACTTCAGCCCCATGCAGTGGGGCTTTGGGTTTGTGTCCTGGATCCCAGCAAGTCTAATACTGATCCTGCTTGGCAGCCTCCTTAAGTCCCTCATTGAGAACCACTGATGTATGCCATGCTGTTACTGGTACATCGAGGGGTGTTGTGAGCAATGACCATTTTTTGAGGAGCACAGGGATCTTTCGAAAAAGCGCCCCATTGTTGAAAGAACCACGTCTAAACCGCAGTTTCACTTTTGAAATGGCGCTTGTTCGAAACAGCGCCATGATGCGATTATGCAAATGAAGCACGGGATATTTAAATCCCCACTTCATTTGCACTTTCGAAATGTCTAATTTACATCCCTCTGCCGACGTAGCCATAGACACCATTATTAAGAAAACACTAAGCGCCATGTTAGTTGTGGAATCTTTTGTGCAGCACTGCTTTTCAGTTCTGTTTTACTTTAAGAAAAAGGAAAACAGCATTTTTCTTCTGCACAGTAGAGTTTCAAAACTGTATTAAGTCAATGTTCAGTTGTTAACTTTGGAAAGAACAACCATAACATTTTCTTCAGTTGCAAACACTTGAGAGTTAAAAACAACCTTCATTCCTAGGGTGTTTGTAACTTTGACGTTCTACTATATTAGCTCTTCTTCCCTTTTAAGTAGAGGATCTACACTTTCCTTTGCCTTTCTCTTGCTCTGAATGTATTTAAAGAACCTCTTATTATTGCCTTCTATGTTCCTTGCTAGGTGTACCTTATTTTGTGCGTTAGCTTTTCTGATTTTGTCCCTTCATGCTTGTGTGGTTCTTGCTTCCAATGCAGAGTTTGCAGGACCTTATGTAATTCTAGAGGTAAACTCATAGGACTGGCCACCAGAAGCTCTTCGAGACCAATTACAGGTCCTAAAGAGGCCACAACCAGCAAATTGTGCCATGGTTTCAATACTCCTGCCTAACTTGTCCCTCCACCCAGAACGTAATAAAATAAGAGGCCATTCTGTAGCAGCAACTTGGAGTCAGCTAAGGTATTACATTAGGGACCAAGACATAGATCTTTCAAGGGTACATCAGCTCATCTGGATATTTGCCTAGTTTTACAACAGCCTACATAAAAAGCACAAGTAGTACAGCTAGTACAAATTAAATTTGTGTACAATTACTTGTTTAAACTGTTCTATATACTGCACCCTGAAATGTGAGTACAATACTCATATTCCAATTGATTTAATTTATAATTATATGATAAAAATCAGAAAGTAAGCATTTTTTCAATAATAGCATGCTATGAGACTTTTGTATTTTTATGTGATTTTGTAAGCAAGTAATTTTTAAGTGAGGTAAAAGATGGGCGTATGCAGGGACAAATCAGGCCCTTGAAAGGAGAGATGTTGATGGGTGATCACTTGATCCATGGGAGTTTGGACCATCAGGTTGATAAGGCTGATCCTGGAACCACAAATTCTATTACAGGGAGGACAGATGTTTCCAGGTGCAGCAGGAGGCTGTTGACCATGGCTAGAAGCCAGTCTCCCCTTCTTCCAGCACCTCTTCTCCACCTCAGCTTGTCGATGGGAAAATTCAAAATGCAGGGAGCCATTGCGTAGGACTTCTCTCCATTTTGAGCGATCCTGGGCGAGTGTCTCGCAAGCATCAACGTCAATGTTAGACTTCTTTAAGTTATCCTTTAGCAAGTCCTTATAATGTTTCCATTGTCCTCCCACATTACGGTATCCTTCTTTCAGCTGAGAAAACAGGACCTGTTTTGGGAGGCAGTGGTCTACCAGTCAAACAACGTGCCCAGTCCAGCAAAGTTGCTTATGGATGATCATTGCCTTGATACTGGTGGTCGTTGCCTCTTCCAGAACACTAATGTTAGTGTGGCTGTCTTCCCATTTGATCTTCAGGATCTCAAAGGGGTATAGTAGTTTGGAAAGATTGAAAGCCACTGTGCTAAAGTGCCTATAATTTGAATTTGGAGTCAGAATAAATGCACCCAAAGGGAATTTCGTGGGTCAACTGCTGGAGGACTGTTAGGGTTAACACATCTAATACTGTCTACACTGGCACTACACCAACCTTAGTGACTCTGGATCACTCAGGGAGCTGTTGTATTGTGTTACTATAAAGTGTTGCTTACATCAGCAGGAGACAAACTTTGATGTGCACACGTACACAACTAGGTTGAACTAACTTTTAATGTAGACCTGGCCTTAGTTTTTGAGAGGAAACTTCACCTTCATTACTTTCTTTTCCACAGGACAATAAGAATTGTGATTTTTACTTCTGAAGGAATTCTACACTACTGCTTACATGCACAATTCATATACCCCACAGATTTCTTTGCTTTCCTGCAGAAAATGATGAGGAAGCGAAGAGAATTGTCATGTACCTCTTCCACTGCTTTCTGCACCCATCGCTCCTCAGCCACAGAGGGAGAAGTCACTGTACAGGAAGCAGCTTCTCAGTCCACCCAACCCCCATGCATTCGGACCTCCCCATATCCAGACTCCCCCACTGAGTTCCTGCACCCAATCCCACATTCCATCAAGCCTCACCACTGAATCCAGAACCCCCAGCACTCAGCCTCCCCACTAAGCCCCATTCCTCTGACCACCTTTGCTGAGCCCAACCACCTTCACCTGGACTCCTCTGCAGCGTTTCATTCCCCCTGAACCTGGAATTTCCCAATGAGGACCTGTGCATCCAGATCCCCTGTGCACCTGATCCCTCCACACCCAGGTTGATGCAGAAAGAATCCTCTCACCCCATACCTGGATCCCCCCACACTAAGCCTATTCACACTTGGATCCTGCTTGGCTGAGCCTGCTTGCAACATGCCAGATTTGGAGCCAGGACTGGGTATGCGTGCGAGACTCTGTTCCTTTTGCTTATTATCTTGGTGCACCATGGAGGAGAAGGACCCTAGGGTGTTTCTGGGAGCAGGCCCAGCTGTTGTGCCAAGGTTGGATGCATCCTCTCAGCTGAGTCCATGTCCCAGAAGGAGCAGGAAGGGTGCTCTCCCTGCTCTGTGCAGCTAGTGGCTGGGGCTTCCCACTGCCATGCTAGAACCTCCACATTACTGTATTAGAAGGTGACCTAAGACACAGAAAACATACTTTATTTATTGTACCCATTATCTTTGAGAAAATTCAAAGCTAGATGATAATATAATCTGTTATTGGGAACTTTGACCTTCATAAAAATGGATGGTCTAACACTGGAAGTTTGTCACTTCAAAGTATTTCTATATCAGCATTGAAAATGAGATCAATTTTGGGACTAAAATTTCTTTCTCTCTTTTCTCTTCATTACAGAGTGTCTCGTTAGGGTTGTGGAAAGATGATTATGCCAGCATATGACCTGAAGATCAGTGTTACCATTCTATGAGCAGAGAGGATACCACATTCTCTGAAGGGACAAACAGAGAAGCACAGAGGATCAAGTAATGCATAGGGAAGAGCTTGCTGACAGTTTTCCATTGACACATTTTTGGACCAAAAAAAATGGCTGTTTGAACAAAGGGAAAATTTGTGTATGAAATTTTCATTTTGATTGAGATTTTCAGATTTTTTGAAAAAAAAATTAAGCCCACGTAACAACAATATGAAAATAGAAAACTTCTCAATAAATGTTTTTGACTTTTCAGCACAAATTTTGTACTGCTTTTACTATCAATTTTTTTTTGAAACCCGAAAATATTCCAATTTTGGTTTAGGTGTGAAAATGAAAAAACAAACAAAAACATTGGAAATGTAAAACACTATTTTCCCCCAAAATGTGAAAAATACTTTGCATTTTTTATAAGCTCTGATATATCATATATATAAACATTAAAAATTTTAAGAGGACTATGAGAAATATGAATAAATAAAATAAATTTTCAGTTGTATTTAATCCAACCCCCTGTAAATTTAGTATAAATATTTCAAATGATGACAACTACAAAAACACATTCCACAGTGGATCAGCTTTCTTTTCTCTTCTGATTCAGTCAGAGAGGAGATGAAATGAGAATGAACAGCATTACTTAGATCAAGTTTCCCCATTAACCAGCCAATGTGATCTTCAATTTCCTTGTCACAACCTGACTTGATGTGGTCACCAGTCCTCTGTGAATGGAACCAGGCATTGGGTCCCATGTGCTTCTAAGCCCCCGGGGTCTGTGTAGAGTATCATCACTCTTTCTAGGTATGAATTCCTAGGGCAGAGGTGGGCAATAATTTTTGATGGAGGGCCACTCCAACAACTTGGTAAGTGGTTGAGGGCTGTGCTCTTCCATGATATGTGCGGGGTCTGGGATGGAGGTTGGGTGCAGAAGGGAGCTTGGGTTAAGGGACTGGGGTGCAGGAAGTAGTGCGGGGTCTGGGAGGGAGTTTGGGTGAAGGAGGCGGTTGTGACCCAGGGCAGGGTATTGGGATACAGAAGGGGGTGCATGGGTTTGGGTTGGGACTTACGGCAGGGGATTGGGGTGCAGGAGTTTGGGTTGGGACCTAAGGCAGGAGGGGATTGCAATCTGGGGCAGGAGATTGGGGTGCAGGATCTGGGAGGGAATATGGGTGCAGGAGCGGGGCAGAAGGTTTGGGAGAAGTGGGAGGCTGGGGTGCCAGAGACAGGCTTTGGCCAGGAGACTCACCTGGGTGACTCCCAGCCAGCAGCCTAACACATTTCTGAGGCAGCCTCCCTGCCTACCCTGCCCCTGCACAAGCTGCAGTGGGCCATGTACGTGTGTGAATTACTATGAGCCAGAGGGGAGGGGGGAAGTGGTACTTCATGTGCTGCATGTTATTTAAACTGGCTGCTTCCATTGGCCAAAAACCAGCCAATGGGATTGTGCTTGGGGTGGGAGCAATGCATTAAGCCTTTCCCCCCTCCCTTCTGGGCTCATAGTTGTGCAAGAGAAATGACCTGGCAGACGCTTTTCTGAGCAGCATGTGGGTGGGACGAAGCAAGCAGGGAGCCTGCCTGCGGCTCCCCACTGCATCTCTGGGCCGGAGCCGGTGGCTTGACAGGCTGGATCACAGGCTGGACCATGAGCCATATTTTGCCCAGACCTGCTGTCAGGGCTTCTTCCCCACTCTGGCATGAGAAATGCAGAAGTGGGAGCCCGCAAAAGTACCCCAAAACCTTATCTTTCCACGCTTTGGTATAAAGCTTCCCCCCAAAATCTTAAAACCCTTGATTTTGGGGATAAAAAATCCACTGCCACCACCCAAGTAATAATAAAGAAACCAGGGAGAGACTACTTGGGAAATCTCAGCCCCAAAAGTAAAACCAGGACACAAAAATTAACCAATACCAGGTTAATAAAAAGAAAAGAGAAAGAACTTTTATTATTACCACAATACTCCTGTTGCAAGCATAATGACTAGATGGAAAAGTCACAAATTAATATACTCATGGGGGGATTCCACCATCGGCCAAAACTTAGTTACAAAGTAGAGGAAAACCCATTTTTAAATGCACAGACATCAGATTCCCATTCCCAAACCATAAAACAATAAAACCTAACAGATTTATCTAAACTTTACCCTACTTACAGATAGTGAAGAGTCTTTTCTTGGAGGGAGACATAGTGTCTGTCCCCCTCAGTAGCTGGAGAGAAACTGCCCAGGGACAAAGGAGGGAAAACCCCAAAAATTCCTTTGTCCCAGTTTGAAATTCCTACCTGCATTCCTATTGGCTGACTCTACCTGGCTTAGGTAAGGGACATAGTTAACCCCTTAGTCCCCAGGCTGCTGGCTAACCCTCATGGTCATGACACCTGCCCTAGGGCATAGACTCAGGTACAGAACTCTTTTCTGATGTCCTTCCTGGTGTCAGAAACAGTGACAGGGATGGCCATGTTACTTGTTGGAGCTGTGGCTGTTGGGCCTAGTGGTCAGAGCCAGGGGTCAGAGCTATAATCAGGAATCCAGAGTGGGGTTGGAGTGAAGCTGGAGTGAAAGCAAGGTTGGAGCAGGACTAGGAACAGGGCAGTAATAACATCAGGACCGAAGTAGAACTAGGAACAGAGCTAGAGTTACAGCTAGAGCAAGACAAAGAGCAGGGCTGGAGCAGGCTAAGACTTGCCACTGTCAGGCAGGAGAGAGTTCCAACTCCTTGTGTGTCATTTAGAAGACTGCGCTGTCATTTCTCCCGTGAGGTTTTAAATACCTTCCCTGAGAATTACCAGAGCAGTTCCTAGCTTGTGGATTGGTTGGAACCTAGCACGGTAGGTGGAGTACTACTGCCCAGATGCTCCCCAAATCACTGTCTGAGGCCTTTAAGCCACTCCACTTACTTACACATGGTTCCCTAGAGCCCATCTTGGCTTTGAGCCCTCTGGGCTTCTCGTTTACTCCTTTGAGTGATAACATGTTAGGAAAGCAAGGAACACAGGCTTAGCAAAGGAATTTCTTAATCAGAGACTTTACACTTAATCACTCATCACTGATGAGTTACAGATCTTTAAAAACAACAGAAGTCCTGAGATGCATCCTCTGCTCGCACCTCTTCTGTGAGTCCAAGGCTTTTGAGTATGTCAGGCTGGGCTTAGTCCATCCCACCCCTTCTGTCCTGCATATGGTGATGACTGGCTCCCCACTCAGAGCAGCACCTCTCTCTTAAGTAGAGTCTCTATCCCTTTTGTCATGTGCTCCCAGAGATTCTCCAGCTTCCTCCCCCTTTGTCACACTTGTCTCACTTGTGGGCCCCTGTGTAGAAAAAACATTGTTCCAGTGAAGTAGGCCAGCAGTTGAGAGATAAAGTCAATAGTCCTAGACTGCAGTCTGAATGGCTTCTCCGTGACAGTCCTTCAACAAGGTGTCACATAACTTTCCCAGGTAGGTGAACTGTCTGGAATGCAGTACAATGACCTGCTCTCAAGCAAGGTTAGACAATAGGTGTTCAGCATGTAAGCAGGATGTGAAGGAATACTTCTATTACAGCTAACTGGAATGGGAAAGAAACCCTGAGTGTGTCTATGTAAATACACCAAATGGTCTGGTAGCACTTTATAGACTAACAAAACATGTAGATGGTATCATGAGCTTTCGTGGGCACAGCCCACTTCTTCAGATGACCGGAGTTAGTGGGCTGTGCCCACGAAAGCTCATGATACCATCTACATGTTTTGTTAGTCTATAAAGTGCTACCAGACCATTTGTTGCTGTTTTTTTTCTGTAACAGACTAACTCGGCTACCCCCTGAAGCTATGAAAATACAGTTTGCTCCTGCTTAGCTTAGGTTTGTTAGATATTCAGCAGATAGAGTGGTATTTTGCTCATTGTAATCAACTTAATTTGTGACCTAACACCAGCTATGACTCTATTAAATGCAGGGATAGCTAAAATATAATTGCCAATGTTTGTAATTTTGTGGGAATACAGAAAAGTACGATTGTGTTACATTGTTCCAAAGGAAAGGGCTCAGTTAGCAGATGCAGGGGTTCGACTTTCAGAGCTCTAAGAAGGTAAGGACTGAGGGAAGGTTATTCTGGTCTGGAGGATATATAGCTTCCCTGCTTGGACTAGTTTTACCTCTTTTCTCCCCGGCTGATGTGTGCCTCTTTTCGTATGCTAATTGTGCTGGAGTTATGTTTTTTCTGCCCTGCTTGCAAAGAGTTGATATCACAGGGAGATTAAATCATTTGAGAGTGATGGGCAGAAGTCATGGCCAAGAAATGGATGGAAGTGGATGGTGACTGACAGCCAGCTGAGCGGCGGTGGCATAGCAATATCTAGGGGTTCCTCTCCATCCATACAATACAAAATTGGCTTGAGCCCCCACTCAGTTACCTGGGAAATTCACACACCACCGCTGGGTACCTCCAGGAGGCAATGCTTCCCCACTCACAAGCACAGAATCTGACTGTAGAAAAGTGACTTTTAATAAAAGGGAGGGGACTAACTTGGTATTAATTTGGGAAAACACCACAGACAGAGTTCATAAACATAAACTGCGAGTGACACTCCAACCCCAAGTAGATTGGGCAGTGTCAGAGGTGACAGTGGAGAGGTGTAATGAGTGGCCAGCAGGGTGGTGGCAGAAAGATGAGATGAACAGCCAGCAGGATGGTGTCAGAGAGGCATAATGAGCAGCCAGCAGGGCAGCAGCAGAGAACAGTGAGTAGGTGGATGGTGAGTGATCAGCGCAGTGAGTAAGATGCTTCTTTACATCCCCCCACTCAAGATAGGAGGTGAACTCTGTGGATTCACCTCAGAACTCTGGTCTGCCCTGACCAAGGTCAGTGACTGTGACTGTGGGGTTCAGAGAAAGGTTGGGGATGTGAAGGGGACATTTACATTGCTGGACTTAAAAACCTGAGAGGAAAAGGACACTTAGGGTTGGAGTGTTACTCGCAGTTTATGTTTATGAACTCTGTCTGTGGTGTTTTCCCAAATTAATACCAAGTTACTCCCCTCCCTTTTATTAAAAGTCACTTTTCTACACTCAGACTCTGTGCTTGTGAGTGGGGAAGCATTGCCTCCTGGAGGTACCCAGGGGTGGTGTGTGAATTTCTCAGGTAACTGGGTGGGGGCTCAAGCCAGTTTTGTGTTGTATGGATGGAGAGGAACCCCTAGATAGTGAACCTGGCCCTGGTTGCTGCTGGCTCCACTTGTGAGAAGGGTTGCAAACATATAATATAAAATGTAGTTCATAATTTGATACAGACCTATCCCACTCTGTAACACCTTGCCTAGGTAACAGGACACCAGTTCTCAGGACTTGTTAAGGCTCTAAGGGAGAATAAAGTGCTCTGCGAAGCCCAAAAGTGTGTCTCTTTCACCAGCCAAAGTTGGTCCAATAAATGATATGACCTCACCCACCTCGTCTCATAGCCAAAGACCAACTTGGCTACAAGAACACTGCAAACTAGGGATCTTAAAATGCATTTAACTAAGTAATCATTAATTTCAGCAGTTACATGTAAGCTGGTGCGCACAGATAGCTGGCTTTTAAGCCAGCTCCCTGCATGTACTGGCTCCTGCTTGCCCTCCACCTCCACACTGCTGCCTCTGTATCAGAGGTAATAGCATGGTGGCAGAGCAGGGGGCTCCCTGGGAGCCGTTGTGAGCAGGGAGCCACCTTTTAAACTGGTTCCCCTCATGTACCAGGAGCCTGCATGTAACCGTTCACATTAACCGATGAGCCCAGGCTCGTCAGTTAACCGTGTACAGGGTTACTCTTCCACATCTCTACTGAAAATAATTATTATTTAATTAATGATACTCTATAAACCCATGGTATCCAACCAGTTTTGAACTAGCAAACTAGCCACATTCAACTGGCCAAAAAGTCACATGTGGCTAGTAACTAGTGTGTTGGACAATATGGCTATAAACAGTGAATGATATTCTGGAATGCCACACTAGTCCCTGTTATGATTACAAACTGGTTGGTAACGGTTAATATTCCTAGGTGGGAAGGACTGAATCATTGGAAGTAGAGCGTCTTCCTCCCTTCTACTTACAGATTCAAAATGATAAATCAAACCTGTGCCTCCCTCTAAAGTTTCAGATAAAGGTGCTGCCAGAAGCAGAATGCCAGACTGCATCATGGGTACTCGATCTAGAAGCCAAGAATGTGTCTAAGGGACTGAAACCACTCTCACTTTCTTCATGGCTATACAGCAGGAGCCAGGGCCTGGAAACTTTGTCCTTTTGTAACATGGCATCACAATATGGAAAAAGTTGATGACCATTGGACTAGGGAAAGCAAGAGTCGATGCAGGGTAGCAAATTCTATAGCTCTCTTTATCCAAATCAATACCTTAGAACAGGGGTCTCCAACCTTTTTAACCATAAGGTCACTTTTTCAATTTAAGATCTACCTCAAACCCAAATATCCTTGCCTGCCTTCCTTCCCCTCTTCTCTGGGGTCCTGCCCCTCCTCCACTGAGGCCTCACACTGCTTGCTCTGTTGCCCTTCCTCCCTGAATCTCATTTGCTTTCACCAGGCTGGGGTAGAGGTGCAGGCTCTAGTCTTGGGCATGTGGCAAATGCCCTATGCCCTAGGCCAGTGTTTCTCAACCTTTTTTTTTATAAAATACCCTTTTTTCAAAAAACTAATTATAAGTACCCCCAGTACCTACAGTTTTCACACAATTTTTTTTTTTACCTTTGCAACACATTTGTTTAAACAATTTAATTGTAGCTGATGAAATATTTGGGTGTAAAAAGTAGAAAAATAATAAAATGCTGTAAAACTTAAAACAAAAATTCAGTTTTCTCCAAATTTCAGTTGTTGATGTACCCCCTGACTTTTGGGTACCCCTAAGGGTACTTGTACTGCTGGTTGAGGGGTGCTGCCCTAGGCTACTGCAGGGTCCACCCCTTGCCTTTAAGGGGTCCCTTTATCCTACCTTCCTAATGCAGGAGCCTGGTCCATCCCTGGGGCAGCCTGTGTTAGCAGCCCAGCTATTGCCTGTAGGATGGAGGGGGGCAGCATTGAGCCCACCACCCTGTGATCCAGAGGCTAATACCCATCCCCAAGTTCACTGCAGATCCCACTACACCTCCCTATCTTTAAGCCCACCCCCTCTGCCCACCCTGGGAGTGACCAGACACAGGATAAGGGACCCACTGAAGGAAGACTGGTGGAATGGATGAGGGGATATGGTAGTTTCCTAGGGAGCCTAGCATGGTGGGTTCAAGGCTTGTTCATCCTGGGAACACCTAGACAGCTGCCCAGGGATAGAGCAGCCCAGGCCTTGTCTCTCCCCCCCACAAAGCAGCTGGTATGTACAGCAATGGTTCTAGATGCTACTCCTCATCCACAGGCAGTGATTCTACAGCCGCCACAGTTCTCCATCAATGGGAGCTGTAGGAGTGGTGTCTACTGACAAAGATAGCATGTGGAGAAGCCCTGCTCTGCCTGCTGCAGGGACAGGCCAGCCACCTCCAGGAGCACAACCCACTACAGGGATAATTACTCCAGGCATGACCAATTAGGCATTTTAGTACTCAAAGAATTAAATTTAAGCATAAGAGAGAAATTAAAGTTATGAAATGCACAGACAAGTCAAAAACCAAAAATAACCCACTTTGTCAGCAGTAAAAGAAGTAACAACCACCCCCCATCTGCATGTTGGGTCAGGAGATGAGAGGGAAGGACAGTGTGTGTTTGTGAGAATGATAGAGACACACACAGTGTGTGAGAGTGACAGAGATTTGCATTGCCAAGCTCCCTCCACCCCCTTCTCTCTGTGTGGAGACGGGGTACAGGAGTGGGGGGAGAAAGGACATCCTGACATCAGCCCCTCCTTCTCCCTCCCACGCCCTGCACAAAAAGCAGGAGGCTTCCAAGGGGCAGCCCCAAGTCAGAGGTCAAGAGCAGCATGACATTAGGGGGAGGGGCAACTGAAGTGCCAGTAGTTGAGAACTTCCCGGCCAAACCAGTCAGGATCCCCTGTCAGAGGTTCCAAGATCTACCAGTAGATCCCGATCTATTGGTTGGTGACCACTGCCTTAGAATATTTTGGTGGCTTATGCAATGCGAAGAATGTGACTCAAGTCAGCAATGGAAGAGAATTTTATTTGATGTACCATATCACAGACATACCTCATAACCTGAGCACAGTGGAGTGGCAAAAGGATGGATTTCAACCTTTGCACCGATGCTTCTTATTGCTGTGCTTGCTGAAACAGTTTCTGTAGTGTGATAGACTGTGAAACAAAAAACAGGACTATGTAGCACTTTAAAGACTAACAAGATGGTTTATTAGGTGATGAGCTTTCATGGGCCAGACCCACTTCCTCAGATCAAATTGTGGAAGAAAATTGGCATGACCATATATACCAAAGGGATACAATCAAAAAAAGTGAACACATATAAAAAGGACAAATCAAATTTCAGAACAGAGAGGGGAAGAGGGGGGGAGGTTAATGTCTGTGAGCTAATGATATTAGAGGTGATAATTGGGGAAGCTATCTTTGTAATGGGTAAGGTAATTAGCATCTTTGTTGAGACCCAGTCATAAAGTGTCAAATTTACGCATGACCTTCAGCATAGTTTGGGTGTGTGCTTGTGTTCCTCAGGAACATCATTGTCAGATGTACTACAGACTATTGCATGTAATCAGATTGCCCTCTATTGGCTAAAGTTTACAGCTGCATTATCATTTTTCCCCAAGCTCCAAATCTGAATCACATTGGTAGGGCAGGTGGAGAAGTCTGCACTGCTGCTGCCCTGCTTTCTTTGTCCTGCCATTATCTAAAAGGTTTAATTCTCCCAGACCATTAGTCTGACACCTTGAATAAGCACTAAAAAAAAATCACATTTTAAAAAAAGTAGCTGCCGGAGGTATGAAAGTGAAATTATGCCAGGCAGCTCTAATTTATTGGTGGTGATAGGAGGGATAGAAGCCGGAAAACGCTCTTAAAGTCAGGTTTAAAAGCAATAGAATTTAAACCACTCATATTACAATGGCTAATTATTGCACTAGTCCTGAAATAATTGTGCAGGGAATGAGATCTTTATGATCTGATGACAATGACTCACGGCTGTAAACCTGTTAGAGAACATTTTTACCAGACCCAATGCTGGTAAACCCTACCAGTAGGTTCAGACTATATGATGCCAATGAGAACAAACCAGATCACCCAAGTGTATTTTGAAATTTGACCAAGAGAGCCAGGAAGGTCTGTTCTGAGGAAATGCATGGTCACTGTAAATGTAAAATATGTTAGAGAAACATTTAAATAAAGAATAAGAATGAGGCATTAACTTTCTTTGGAGCTGTCAGCTCTTTTGGCCATAATATCATATCCATCAGTTATGATATGACTGATTTATAAAGATTTAGCTCTTGTGTTTGTTTTTGTGTTTGATTATCAGTATTTTGTGTCTAATACATTTGCTGCATATTTCAATCATTCCACTCTTTGCAGAGACAGTACCAGTAACAGTGGGTGGGAATACTCTTTTCATGTGGAAAAACCTACAGGGAAGGCTTTGGGGGAGGAAATCTCTTTGAGGGTTCTTTCATGGAAATTCCCCTCAACTGTCAACATGGTGAATAGCCTCCCCACAGAAGATGGAGAAGGGGATTTCCCACAATCTGGCAGATCTCCAGGTTCCCTAGAGGAATCTATGGGGTTCTCTGAACATCTGTGCACCTCAGGAGCTACTGCAGCCTTTAGGGCAGTGTTTTTCAAACTTTTTTTTCTCATGACCAAGTTAAAGAAAATTGTTGATGCCCACAACCCAACATAATTTGACTAGAGTGTAGGCTCTGGGATGAGGCTGAAGATGAGAGTTTTGAGGTCTAGGAGGGGGCTCTGGCTTTGGGGGGAATCAGGGATAGGGTAGGAGGCACTTATCTCGAGTGGCTCCCAGTCAGTGGTGCTGTGAGGGTGCTAAGCAAGCTCTTTGCCTCTCCTGGCACCAGAGACCATGCTGCCCCCAGAAGCAGCCAGCAGCCGGTTCCCAGCCAATGGGAGCGCAGAGCTAGTGCTCAAGGCAGGGGCCGTGTGCGGAGCCCTGTGTGCCCCCCTCCCACCTAGGAGCCAGGCCTGCTGCCAGCTGCTTCTAGGGCACAGCACAGTCTGCAGTGCCAGGACAGGCAGATAGCCTGAGTTAGGACCCCCGTTGGTCTCTTGATCCTACTGCAGCAATGAATAGGGTTGCCAGATGGTTTCAACAAAAATATCGGACACACTTGACATTACATCACAATCTTCATTACATCTTATTTAGAAAATACTGGACATTTATATTTTCTCATTTATATTTTCTCAATTTGTTTCCTAAACAGAAAGCTCAAATACTGGACTGTCCGGTTCAAAACCAGACACCTGGCAACCCTAGCAATGAGACCCAGTGTCTGACATTTTATGACCTAGTACTGAGTTGTGACCTGTGGTTTGAAAACCACTGTTCGTAGGTACCTCCTTCTTCGCAGGGCAAACACCAGACATGGTGCTTCCCAACCAAGGATTCCTCTTGGCCAGCAGTGGGCAACCTGTGGCCTGCAAGCTCCATGAGGCCCACTGGGGTTCCACCTGTCTGTGGACCCTCTGTCTGCCCCCCTCCACACGTGTCCTTCACTCACTGGGGCACTGGAGCTTGCACTTCCTATTTCTCCCCCTCCCTCCCAGCACTTTCAGAGCACAATGAATCACCTGATTTGCTCTCCATCCCCACTCCTCCCCCTACCTCCCAGAGCTTGAATGCCATGAATTAGCTGTTCTCAGCTGTTCAGCTGCTCTGGGATGGAGGAGAAGAAGTGGGGACAGAGAATGAATCAGGCTGACTCGGGCTTACTTGGGCAGCTCCTGGTCAGCTGCGCTACGGCAGACTGCCACGTGCCTGCCTGTCCTGGGGTACCATGCTGCATCCAGGAAGTGGCCAGCAGGGAATTGGCCAGCACAGCAGGTCCAGGTCCTGGAGTGAGGACAAGATGTCCCCTCCACCCGCTCTGCTTAGGAGCCAGACCAGCTGTGTTGGACACTTCCCTGTTGGCCCCAGCACAGAGCTGCCCCAGCTTGGTGAGAAGAGCCCCCAGCACAGAGCAGCCCCAGATAGTGGAGTAGTGCCTCTCCCTGCCAGTCCCAAGAAAAAGCTGCCCCTGGAACAGCTGTTTAAGGCTGGGGGAGAGGCACCTTTTCCCATTATGGCCCTGAACCCCTGCATGGTGCTTAATGGGAAGCTGCGCAACTGCGCAACTTAGCAGGAACTTAGGCCTTGAAACATCTCAGGCTCTCCACTTTGAATAATCATGAATCACTATGCCACGAGAGGAAGGTGATGAGGGGGAAGAAGAAAAAGGCCCTTTAAAAAGGAGGCTTGAAACTGAAGTTTTCATTCAGAACTCAAGAGCCAGTTTCAATGGTGGGAGGCTATCTGTGAATGCTAGATCTACTCTCCCCCCCATGACTAGGGGGTACGCTGGGGAACTGTTCAAAGGCAAAAGGTAACTTGTATTAGAAAAGGGATTTATCTAGTATAGAAATGTAAAACCTGAAATTGTGACTTAATGTTTTGTTGCTGTGTAACTTGAATATGTAGGCAATCCCCAAGACATCACAACAGCCCAATGAAATGTCTCTGAGGCAAGAAGGAGAATAATGTGCCTCCACCAGCTCACCCTGCTCCTGTCTCCAATTCACCCAATCTTTGCCCTTGTCCAGTGCATAGATTCCAGCCCGCCTGTAGAGCGCAGAGGATGGGATGACAGTGAAGGTGATAGTGACTGACACTACCATGCAGAAGGAGTGAATGTGCTCTGCGCAGAAGGTGCTATCTTGGAAGGAATGATGAAGCTCCTTTAACATTATATTTGTGGCACCTGCCATCCTGCCTACAAGAACTATGCAAAGCCCGAGTCTCCTTGGCCCTGTAGATCTGGTTTCAAAGAAAATGTATTTCCCCCACCAATGTTCGCTCACTTCAAAATACCACGGAGAGATTTTAACCCTCGCTCCTGGAGGGCCCTGAAATCCGTGGCAGGATAGTGGCTGTAGGAAGCTGTAGTGCAACTCTCTTGTACAGTGTGCTGCGTGGAAGGAGGCACTCAACTGAGCTGCAACAGCCCTCGCCAGGCAGGGCCTAAGATTACTAGGCCTCGGAGCGTTTAGGCACATTTGCATAGCCACGCCCAGTATGGCTAGTGGCCTGCAGGCCTCCTCCGCCAGGGGGCAGAGTTGTGCCCTTGCGCGGGGCTCAGGCGACGCCGCTCGGTGACAGCGTCGTTGTCCGCTCGCGGGCCTAGTGCGCCTGCGCGAGTCCGCGGAGACCTTGGAGGCGCGGCTGCCAGGCCCGAGGCGCTCGGACGGGGGTTAAACCTGAGGCGGCCGGAAAATGCAGAGCTGGAGCCGGGTCTGCTGCGCGCTCGCCCAGGTAGCCGCGCGGGCGGGGAGCGGTGCTGGGACACGGACTCGGCCGGGGGGCCGCTCTGGGGCTTGGGCCGGGCCAGCGGGCACCGACCCTCCCCGCCTTGGGCGGGGCGCACAGACTGACCCCTCCTTGGGCGGGGGGGGACGGAATGCGGCCTGGCCAGGGACCCCGGGGCTTGCGGGGTGCCCGCGTCCCCGTGAGTCCTTGCCGCCACTCCGCGCCGGGCAGTGGGGGTCTCCGTGCCTGGTCCCCTGCCCCCACGGACCCTGAGCCAGGCAGGGGGGCTTTTGGTGTCTGGATCCCTTCCCCGGTCACCATGACCCTGAACCAGGCGGAAGGGGTTTTGGTGTGTGGCCCTCCCGTCCCCTGTAACCAGTGTTCCCTCTAATCTTTTCCATGCTTGTGCAGAATACATTTGTTTCGTGCACCGAGGCATGTGCAGATGTGCGCCCCTAGTACAAACACATGCGAGAGGCTGTGGGCGCTCTGCTAATCAGTTGGGCGGCATTTGACTTTCTCCTGGGTGGCAGCCCACCTGCACAGCTTACAGGGAGCACTGCCTATAACTCTGAATTGGCCTGCTTGGTACTTTTGTGTGACTCTGTCAGCTCCTTGGCTGCCAACTGGCAAAGGGCTCTCTGTTCTGTAATGATGACGCTTGTCCCAACTGACAGACTCACTACACCTAACATTCCACTGTCACTGTATTTATCTACAAAGAATGTTGCATGAGATATTAAATCAAAGCCAGGATCATGTTGGTCCGTAATAACATTATGAATTGTATGGAATACATTTTAAAAATTGTCTGTCTACTGAAAATATGTCTTATGGTTGATGTCAAGGTACAAGTCCCCAGAGGAGATGGAAAAACTGGTTTTGCTGGACAAATTGATGTATAGTTACATTTGCCTTTAAGTCATACGATATATAGATTAAGCGTAGTAAAACAAACACAGTGTCAGCTATATTTTTCAGGTTAATTTGAGGATATGAAGATGACTGGGGGCCAGCACATGGGAGAACAAATATTGGGTAGGTGATAGGTAATTCTGAGTTTGGAGTTGAAACAATGAGATTTGGGAGACAAAGAGAAGCGAAGCCATTTTGGTGATTATTCACAGAGGAAACCCCTTGAGAAGGGGAATGGAGCTATTCATGAAAACTTGGATCCTGGTTTTGCTAGATAACCAGCACCTCTATCAGGGACTCAGTCCTTGGGAGCAGATCTACTTTATTAAAGAGGAAAGGATTATGTCTGATTGTTTTCACTGTAAATATACTTTAGTGCTGTAATGTTATATAGGACCTTATCTTGCGTTGTACCAGTCAAGATGTGTGTACGCTGTCTCTTTGGGCACAGCTTAACTGGTAATAACTGAGGCCTTATCTACACTTACTGGAAGATCGGCACTGCAGTGATCAATCTCCTGGGGCTTGGTTTAGTGGGTCTAGTAAACACCTACTAAATCGACTGCTGATCATGCTCCCATCAACTCTAGTGGACCACTGGATCGAGAAGAGTAAGGGGAATCAACGGGAGAGTTTCTTCCTCATCCTCTGGTCCCCCCACCCCTGCCACAGTAACTTGAACTAAAGTATGTTGACTCCAGCTGTAGTTCAGGTAGCTGGCATTGCGTACCTTAGTTCGACATGGTTCCCTCGTGTAGACCTGGCCTGAGTGTCCAATGATGGGATGGATACTGCAGGGAGCACTCAGGACACAGGAGGGGGGAGATGTTGGTGTGTCCCTAGCACTAGCCTTTACAGAAAGGGTGAGGTCTACATAGACCTGGAGGTTAGTGCTTGTGGGCCCAGAGGCAGTTAGTTTCAGGAAGCTGTGTCACAGGAGCCATAGATAAGGCTGATTTACACTAAGGACAGATGGTAGTGGTAAGTTGCCTTACAACCTTGGGTAATCCTCAAGCATGTCAGGGTGTGCTCCTTCCACTCCCAGTGCACGGAGCTGGGCAGAGGGGCTCTTGGTGCCTGTTTCTTATGCCTCACTTCCCAGTGCTCTTGAGTTGTGCAGGACATTTCAGTGCCTACTGTTTGTGTTCCTGAAGGCCCACCTGTTCATCTGTGAGTCCATTTTTCAAGAACTCCTCTTAAATGATAAGAGCTAGGGCCACCAAACTTGGCATGCAGCTTTCTCTTATAAATTAAAGCAAGGTCAGGGTTTGGTTGTGCCAGGATAATGGGATGTGCGTGGAATACAATTGTTTTCATCATATGGAAAGGTAGAGATGTAAGAACAGAGATAGTTTTATTCACAAATAACCACGGGGGGGCAGCAAGCACCCCAGTTCTGGGGAGCTGCTGCTGGCTGGCAGCACAGCCCCTGCCATTCTGGCCTGTCCCCAGGAGCAGCTGCTGGCCACGGTGCAGCCTTCCTTCCCCCAGTTCCCTGGGCCGGCCCCGGGAGAAGCAGGCAGGCAGCCTGTGCCGGACTCCTCTCCCCCCTCCATTCCTGGGCAGCATGACCCAGACAATGCTGGGTAAGTCTTCTAGTGTGTTTATATAGGTTTTGTTTTATATAGCAATTACAATATCAGTTGCCTATCTAGTCTGAAAATCTTCTCCAACAACCATCAGTACCTGATGCTCAGAGAATGTTACAAGATATCATACAGTTAACAGAGGATAATAAGGGGTGTTCTTAATCCTAGCAATTAGTGGCTGGTTTGATTTGTGAAGCAGGTTTTGGCTCTGCTGTTTTAGATGTTATGCATGCATGTGGTAAAAACTATTGCCTGCCCTGAAGATCTTACAATCTAAGTCGACAAAATAAAGGTTGGAATGGAAACAGAGATACAAAAGATGAAATGATTTGCCGTAGGAAGCACAACAGATTAGTGGCAGAGCTAAGTTTTCGGTATACCACAGCAGTGCGTTATTCATGGAGTTCACAACTGCTACCTATTTTTTAATCTTTGTAATGTATTGGGTTTTCTAATGAAACAGATTATGAGAACTTGCTAATTCTTATACAGTTATTTTGTTTATAGAGAAACTTTAACTTTTTGTTCTTTCCCTCTTCAGAGAAGCCATTTTAGTCGAATCCATCATGGCCTACAGGGCATTTCTGCAGTATCGTGGAGGAACTATGCTGATATAGGTAAATTGATTACTGCAAAATAGCTTTCAGGAGGCAAAGTTGTATTTCAAATTAAGCCTTCAACCTTACAAATGATTCTGCAGCCACAGGAACCCATCTACATTGAGACAATTGTAATATCAGGTTTGATGATATGAAGTAATGTTTACAATGTAGGTATCAAACTATGGTGAGCAGTGCATTGGATTAACTATATTAATCATTTGTACTACATTATTATTTTAACCTCTAACAACAAAGTATGCCATTTTTCTTGTATTGCACAAATAGTGTGGAGTGGGTTGCTTTTGTGCTCTTTCTTTGGTTCAGAGCTAAATATGTAGACTCTGATTTAATCCCCATTTCTCCTGATTGTTGAGCATGAGATGTGTAAATTAACCATCACACAGATCATTAATGAGGTAGTTAAACAAAACCATCACCAGTCCCAACCTCTGGGGTTCCCGGCTTGATACCAGCTGCCAACTAGACATCGAGCCATTGATCACTACTAGTTAACCCTGATGATCCAGTCAGCTTTCTGTCTACCTAACAGTCCATTCATCCAGGCCATACTTCTTTAACTTGCCAGCAAGAATACTATGAGAGACTGTATCAAAAGTTTTGCTAAAGTCAAGGTACATCACATCCACCACTTTCCTCATATCCACAGAGCTAGTTGTCTCATCCTAGAAGGCAATCAGGTTGGTCAGGCATGACTTGTCCTTGGTGAATTTATATTGACTGTTCCTGATCACCTTTCCTCTGAGTGTTTCAAATGGATTCCTTGGGGGTCTGCTTCATGATTTTTCTGGGGACTGAGGTGAGGCTGACCAGTCTGTAGTTCCCTGGATCTTCCTCCTTAGCCTTCTTATTTTTTAAATATCTGTAATAATGCCATATGACATATTCAAGATCTTTTTTGTAACCATTTTTTTCAAAGTCAGTGAAACATAACTACATATACATAACAAAGATAACTTCAGATACCTTTTGCCAAATTCTGCAAAGATTTTTGCATGTGCAATTCCAGAGGAGATCCAAGGAGTACTGGTCAGACCAAAATTCATCCCTTTACTTCAATTTACAGTGCTTTTGCTCTCAAATCTGTAACAGCCATTGTTTTTATTTACAGAACAAATAATGCTCAGGAACCATTCCATTTTTTTTCATTCAGGAAGTTCCTTTCAATAGTTAAAATTTACGTTTCTAAATTCACTGAACAGCACCATCATTTTTAAAAAACTAGCTATATAGTCTCTTTCAGTCTGTTAGCTAGTGTGTGGAAATATCCCAGAATGTTGCAGGCTTGGTACTCCTAGGCTATGTCTACACTGCAAGCTTTTTGCTCAAGAACAGCCGTTCTTGCTCAAAAACTTGCAGAGCGTCTACACTGCACACGCATTCTTGTGCAAGTACAATAATTCCTCATTTAACACTATAGATATGTTTCAGAAAATGATCGTGTTAAGTGAAAATGTGTTATGTGGGGTCAATTTTCCCATTGAAAATAATGGAAAAGGTGGCGGTTGCGTTTCAAGCAGTGGTGTCTGTTGGGACCGGGACATAAGGTTGGGGGAGAAAGGGGACTGGGTTACAGCAGGGAGGGGAGGTGTTTGGCCCTGGGGAAGGAGAGGGGAGGGGAGGGGGATTGGGTTGGGAGTATGCCCCTGTAATGGGTCTGGGACCCGCACTGCGTCCGGCGAGGGGGGTTCGGCGGCGAGCGGCGAACCTTCTGCCGCTTTGTAGGGAGGCAGGGGAAGTCCCGCACAGCCGCCAGCGACGGGCCGGCTGGGGAAACCCAGCTGCCGGCCTGCAAGTGGGGGCAGAGGAGAGGGGGCAAGGCGTCCGGTGAGGGGGAGTCAGCAGGGAACGGCGTGGCGAGCAGCGAACCCTCCACTGCTTTGCAGGGAGATGGGGGAAGCCCTGTGCAGCCGCCGGCGACGGGCCAGCTGGGGAAATCGCGTTATTCTGGGGACGGTCGTGTAATTCAAAAAAGTTCCCTTAAAAAAAAAAAAAATCATGCTATCGCGAAAACGTGTTAAGCGGGCACGTGTTAAATCAGGAATTACTGTAAATTCACAGTACAGTGTTGGAAAACAGGGCTTCTTCCGGAAGAGTTATTCCTCTCCCCACGAGGAATAAGCCCTCTTGCGCAAGAGCTCTTCCACAAGAAGGCAGTGTAGACAGGCAACATGAATTTCTTGAGCAAGAAATCCCTATGGCTAAAATGGCCATCAGAGCTTTCTTGCACAAGAGAGCGTCCACACTGCCATGGATGCTCTTGTGCAAAAGCACATGGCAGTGTGGACGTGCTGTTGTGGAAGACCTTTTGCACAAGAGCTCTTGCGCAAAACAGTTCTTGTGCAAGAAGCCTGCAGTGTAGACGTAGCCCTATAGTAAAACTAATATAAAGCTAAATTACAGCATGACAAGTAAATTGAAAACATTTTAATGTTTTGTATTTTTTTTTCTTAGCTGATGCTGACGTCACAGTTATTGGTTCTGGGCCTGGAGGATATGTTGCTGCTATTAAAGCCGCTCAACTTGGCTTTAAGGTAAGAGGGAACTTGTGCTGGATAAAGCACTAATCCAGATAAACTCAGTAGGGATTCTTGCAATACTGGAAAACTGAGGTTCTTTATCACTGGGCAGCCCCAACTGAGAGCACTCTCCCAGTCTTTACAAATATAAATATAACTCTTCTCCCCCTTTTTTAACAAAAAGTCCCATGCACATAAATCATTAACAAAACAAGCCTGAACAGTAATCCAGATGTCATCAGTGTAGTACAGTGAGTACATGCAACCTTGGCAGTCCCCATCATACCCCAACTCTCCAGTGTGGTTCAGGCTCAGCCATTCTAACTGGATTGCAGCCCTAGTCTTCCCAACAGAAACACTGCAGCCTCCTTCCTGGGAGCATCCTTTCTAGGGGAATGTCCCTCACTCTTCCTGGCCCTCTCGTGGCTCATGTGAGGCAGCTCTCTAATCCTGAAGAAGTCAGTAAGCCAGCCCCGCTACTGCTCACATACTGTCAGCTAGTGGCTGCCAGCAGGCAGCTCCCTATGCTGCCTCTGCTGCCTTGAGACCTCTCCAGCCCCCCTGATGCTGTCTTGGCAATGCCAGCCAACAAAACCCTATTGCTGTTATCTGCCTTAATCCTTCTCCTAGCTCCCAAACATAGTGTCCTAGCCCATTGCTCCCTCCTCTCAACAAGTGGCTACAGAGCTTTCCTCTTCCTTCCAGGCTTCTGTCATCAGCTTTACCAGATAGAAGCAGTCTGCTCAGACTCACAGTGACTTCCTCTCTCTGTCTCTTCTTGATCTTATGTAGTCCACACATGCTTACTTGTCCTTTCAATTGGTCAAATGTGAGCGTCTGCTCTGGCATAGGAGTGCTGGACCTACTTCATTTCCAGGGGCTATTTGTAGCTTGGGACACCACATTGTGAGGACTTGATTTCATTTCAAAATTAATAATACCTAGTTCTTGTATAGTGTTTTTCCATCATTAGAACTCAGTGTTTTATATGGGTCAGTATCATTTTATCCATTTTATAGAGGAGAAAGGTGAGGCACAGATAAGGGGAATGACTTATACAAGATGACCCAATAGGCCAATAGCAAAAAGTGTGAATAGAACCCATATTTCCCATGCACTGGATTGGCCATATCCACTAGACCAGTGGTTTCCAACCCTTTTTATACCATGGACCAGCAAACCCATTCACAAACTGTTGGCGGACCAGTAACATTTTATTTACATATTCATTATGCAAATAATAAATATACAGATGTGGGAATAAAATATTACTGGTCTGCCAAGAGCTGCCATGAACAGCCAGCTTCAGCTCCCATAGTTGCCATGTGGCGGGCAGCTGCCACAACTGAAGCCAGCTGTTTGCGGCCGAGGTTGGGGTACACCTTGTCCCAGATCCCCCCCCAGTGCCAGCCCTAACCCCTAGAGCCCCCCACCCTTCCACTATCCTCCGGTGCCACCCACTGACCCCAGAGTTCCCTGTCTGAGCCTCTTGCCCTCTGAGCCTCCCAGTGCCAGCCCCCAACCCAAATGCCTCAGTGCCAGCCCCCCCACCTTTATCGCCCCCGACCAGACCCCCTAGTGCCAGCCTCCTGTTTCCAGAGCCCCATTGCACCCAACCCCACCCTGAACCCCTCCAGTGCCAGCCCCTAGGCCCCAATATTAGCCCCAACCCCAGAGACCCCAGTGCTAGCCTCCCATCCCTAGAACCCTCAAGCACTATCTCCGCCTCTGGAGCCCCCCAGTGCCTGACCCACCCCCTTCACCTAGCCCTGTGCTGCCTCCCAGCTGCTAACTGAGCACTGCTACCCAGTCTTGGCTGCTCTAAGGCTGCCGTGCTGGGCTCCGCATGGCCCTCCCGTATCGCAGCAAATTGCTCTTCCACATCTGGAAGGAGACCCTGCTTGTCACTGGTTGGCTGAGAGGTTGGCCGGACACACCTCTCCTAACAACTGCATCAGGAGGGGTGGTGCTGGGCGGTGTATCCTAGCCCTGGGCCAGAGAGCCACTGCAGCCCGGCACCGGTCCACGAACCAGCGGTTGGGATCCACTGCACTAGACCACATTGTAGATTAACGTCCTTAACTTTGTCTTAAGCCAGAGGTGGGCAAAAGGGCCTCTGCGGGCCAGCTTCGGTCTGCCAAGTGGGTGGATCTGGCCCGGGGAGGCCTTGCTGCTCCCCCGCCTGCCCCCAAGCCAATTAGGGTCTGGGGGGCGGGGAGTCCCCAAAGCCTTCTCCGCTCTGCCCCCACCCTGCTCGCAGCACGTGGTGCTTCCGAGTGCCGCATGCTGCTCGCAGGGCGGGGGCAGAGCAGAGAAGGCTTCACGTGCTTCCCACCCTGCCAGGAGCACGCAGGGTGGGGGTGGTGGGGGGAGAGAACGGAGGAGGCTTCGCATGCTCCCCCACCCCCAGGCCAATCAGGTCCTGGGGGTGGGGGAGCTGCGTGAAGCTGTCTTCGCCTTGCCCTGGCCCTGCGAGTAGCCCGCAGCACTTCAAAGTGCAACATGCTCCTTGCAGGGTGGGAGGAAGCTTCCTGCACTCCCTTGCCTGGTCCCTGATTGGCCTGGGGGTGGGGGAGCGTGTCAAGCCTCTTCCAGGGCATGGGTGTCTAGTGGGAAGAGGGGGCAAAGGGGCTCCCTCATCCCCAGACCATCCGGGGTGGCCTGGGGCTTCTTAAAAAAATTTTGAAGTGGCCCCTGGGCAAAAATTTTTGCCCACCCCTGTCTTAAGCACATACTTAAGACTGTAGAGGCACCATTTTTCATGTTGATTAATATCTTTTGAACTGTGATTATTAAAATAAGTCTTTTTTTTTTGTTTGTTTTTTGTTACTTGATATTAAGGCCATCAGATGAGCTTAATTTTTATAGATTAGACTGAAACCAATGTAAACAATAGTTGCTGAGAGGTGCCCCAGCTACATTTTAAAGAAAATGAATTGGATTAGAAAGGGAAGCATATTTATATACGAGAATGTCAAGAGGAAAAGTAATTTTCTCCCCAAAACAGTTTGGGTTCTAATCAAAAGCTATCAGCAACTTTTAGGTGTCTGCCAAAAAGGACTGGAACGAATAACAAATTTAGTGCCTAACTGCCATTAGATTCTGTGAAACTGGCTGAGATACCTCCAATAAAAATAATACCCAGATCTTGCGTAGTCCTTTTCAAATGTAAATGCAGGATTTCCTGGAACTCATCACCACATTTGTTTATTTCGGAAGAAAACCAAAAATTGGCAGAGAGACTCATTAATGTGTTTAAGGGCAGTGGAAATGTGCCCCTGCAATGAAGCTGAAGTTGCTTAATGCCAGAGTAAGTGGTTCAGCACTATTTGTCATGAATAAAGATGACTTGGACTAAATGTTGGAGATGAGACTTTAGATATAGATTATCCTATGCATAATTCATGAGCTTTTTCTTTTGGCTGTTCCCTCTGCCTCCTTTGAATGGCTTTTATGAACAAAGCACCTTTCATGAGGGGTTCAAGTGACCTGTTTCACGCTGAATAATGGGGAGGAAATGAGTTTTCTAGAGTAATTTGTGAAAATAGATGAAAATGTATTTTCCTAAAGATGTAGTTGTCATAGTTTAGAACAACTGTCCTACGTTTCCCCTCAGTCGTCCAGCAAGGACACTCTTAGGTTTTCAGCTTCCCAGCTGTTGTTGCCTCTGGCTGGAGATCTGCATATCACTCCCTTATGACCAGGATATGACCAGGTTGAATAGTTGCTGTAGGTAGATGTTCCCACATAGCTCTTTTTAAGCAAACCTAGGTAAGGTACAAAGCGTTACAGAAAAACTTTAAGACAATAAAATAATCTACACACCTGCTCCAAAGCTTGCTATTTACTTTAACAGTTAACAGTAAGATTTAACTTAATTCACTGAGGTTGTTGTCAGCGTATCATAACTATTTCTGCATGATTCTCATTCATGAACATAATTTAATACAAGACTGGTAGAACTCACCTAGTTCATAAGCACTTTTGTTTTTCTTAACTCTTGGAGGGCATTAGCCGTGGAGTGTTATTTTTCAGGCTTCTACTAGCTGTCCTGTCCCATCCCACCCAAATATAAATGCTGCCCTCTGAATGTTCTTACAGGTTCCTTTTATGACCACAGTCCTTGCAGCACAATATGCCTCATTGGCTATTGCACTAGCTTTTTTGAATCTCGGTGCTTTGGTGGGTATCCTTTTGCTTTCTAAGCAGGTCTGGTATAATTGTGCTAAATGAGAATCCCTGTCCTCTAGCACTTTGGCATTGTCTCTGCTTCAGTGCAGATAGTTCTGTTGCCTTGTTCGTTCTTTTGTGTGTTGTTGGCCAATATCCTGGTATAACTGAGGTGTTTTGTTTATTGATGTTTCCTAGCACTAACCCACAAATACCTGAATTAAAGTGCTTAGCGCTACATCTTTTATTAAAAGCCTTAAGGCTTACTTGGCTTACCTAGTTCTTGTTCCATTCTTTTAATGGTAAATTTCTTTTTCTGGCTCTTTGCCTACTTCTCTTTTGGTCCAGTGTTTCCTTTGAGACATTGAAACATGATATATTGTGTCATAGGTGTGACATCTAAAGAGGGAGGCTTCAAACCTGATTAGTCTGCATTGTCTGCCTCAGGCTCATCTCTGGTATGCAGGGATAGTCAATATGTATGGATATGTCATGCTATGCATTGAAGAAACATGCAGAGTGCCTTCAAGCCTTCCTTGAGGTCATCCAATGGAAGACTCCTCTACATGTGGCATAAGGAGGAACAGAGTCATTTGAAGTTTAAATCCTTCAAACAAAAACCTGATTCAGCCCAATCATTGCACCCCAAAATGCAGGGCTAGTGCTACCTGCATTGGCATAGACCCTGATCCCCATTAAGGCCACTGTGGAGGCTTTACCACTGAAGCAGCATGTGCTGTAGTTGAAGCGGAAGGTTCCGAGAAGCATGGGCTTCTCACTGCAGCAGGTGAGGCCTTGGCACTTGTAGTTGATAGTACTGAGAAAATGGCTCATTGGATGAGAGTCTCCACATGGGATAAAGGCAAGAGGTGCCAATAGCTCCTTAAGGCAGTAGTCAAAACCCTTGGATTGGCCCTCCTGCATTCATGTGATTGAAGGGGGAGGGAAAGAAACAATGGCTTTGGTAATCCGTGTATGTTCTGTGATCTGGTCTGATCATTCTTGATCCCTCAGTGCTGCCTTTGCCCCTGTGGTAAGCAAGGGTAAGAATTCTTGATGCATTGAGAGTATTTTTGTGCTGAGGTTAATGTTTAAAGGCTAGTGTCTGTGCTCAGTGTATGCAGTTCTGACCTTGACACTGGCCATAGCCATCACTAGTTCTTATCAAAATATTTAGGTAGGATACAGTCTTACCATTGTCTTGTGAATTCCTTCCACTTGCCTAAAGGCTCTGTTGGGATGAGGACAGCTGCTATTTGGATTCAGATGAGCCAGAGAATTCATCTGATACCAAATACATCAACGTGGAGAAGATTTTTGGATAAGATTCTGGATAAGAGAATCCTGAATCCTTGCAGAAACTTCAAATCCTTATAGAAACTTCAAAACAGCTACTTCTAATTAAAGTTGGTCAAGGAATCTACAAGGACTATAGCTTACAATAGGTGGTCGGCAACCTTTCCAAAGTGGCGTGCCAAGATTTAACCCTCCTGCTCTGGGCTGTACCACTCTCCTGGGAGTTGGGGAAGGGGCTCTCTACACCGTGCACCCAGTGGACCACCTGACTCAATGCAGACTTTTCCGTGGACCATCAATTGCTAATAGAAACTCACTGTTAATTACATAATTATGCCTGAGCCATTTTGGTAGTACTGCAGCTAGGGAGAATGGTTTAATTTAAATTGTTAAACAGACTAAGCATTTTAACTTTCTCATGTTAATTTATCAAACTTAATTTTAAATCAAATAAAATTTAATTTTTGTCCAATTTTTGTTTTCTTTATTTATGTCAGGGGTAGGGAATGTGTTTTGGGTTGGGGGCCACTGACCAATGTTCCTTCTAAGTTTTTCCATCTATGTGCAGAATCAGTTTTATTATGTGCACCAAGGCATGTGCAGATTTGTACCACCAATAGTAGTAACACATGCTGCTGCCTGTAATCATCTGTGGGCTCTCTACTAATCAGCTGGGCAGCACCTGAATCTCTCCTGGGAGGCCACACAAGTGCCCAGCTTACAGGGAACACTGCCACTGACCCACAGAAAAATCAGTTGGGGACCACACAAGTGAGAAACAAAAAAAAACCCAACACAATCTCTTCCAAACCCCCCAGCCCACCTTGATGTGGTCCCCAGTTGAGACACCTCACTCCTCTGGAGTGCCAACCCTACGGTGTGAGGGGAAGGGACAAGGGGGACTGAGGTTCAGGGCTTCCCATAGGCCAGAGTTACTTTTCTGGGATTCCTGGGTTAGTGTTTTTTATGGACCCCCTTAGGGTCTAGGGTAGGGACAGAAATGAGGGGTTCAGTGTGTGGGACAGGGATGGGGGTGCAGGAGAGGGTGAGGAGGGCAGGGTCTTGAAGGGAGTTTTGTGGCAGCGGAGGGTGTGGGGTACAAGAGGAAGTTTGGGGGAGTAACGCAGAATAGGTCAGAGGGTGAGATTGCAGCTACATAGCTGCACATCAGAACCCTTGTGTGCACATCAAACCCTCCTGCTCCAGCCTCGCTCCCATCAGCCCTATGATTCCCCCAGCCTCACTCCCATAAGCCCTATGATCCTCTAGCCTCATTCCCCCGCATCTCTGCAGTGCAACCTCTGCCCCCTCCGATCCTTTCCCTGCATCCTTCTCCCCCCTCCTTCCTGCCTCCACATCTCTGTGCTCCCAGCGCACTCACTGGCAGGACAGCAGCGCTGGGGCTCGCCCCTCATCTGCAGGCTGTGGCTCCAGGGCTGGGGCAGGCAGAGCCCAGGGGTATTGGGGAAGGGGCCCCACATGTGACCAGCCTCCCAGCCATGATCTGCTGAGCAGCCCCAGCCCTGTCCTTCCCAGAGCAGGAGGCAGAGCCTGTAGCACAGTGGGGAGGGTGTTAACCCCTTAGCTCCGGGGACCTCAGAGATGTGGAGCTCAGCTCAGGGTCTTGCTGAGCCACCCCAGACCCTACATCAGGCCACACGTGCATCTCTCCTTCCTTCCTGCTCCCCCCAGCAGGAAGCTGGAGCTGGTGCTCCAGCCTGTAGCTGCGTAGCAATCGTGAGATTTGCGGGGCTGAGCTCCCATTGCGCATACCCCAGAAAATCCGCTCGCATGCCACTTATAGCTGGCTCAGAAGTATCTTGGTCTGGAAGCCCCATTGAAAAGGGTTATCATTAGGGATGTTTAAAACCAGGTAATTGTGTAACTGCTGAAAAATCTCAGGTTAAATGGTTACATGCACCCACAGCGCGGGGTTGCAGCTGGCTCTTGGAGCACATCTGCTCCCACCTGCAGCTCTGTGCTCAGGGAGCTGGCTGCTGCCTCTGATATAGACCAGCAGTTACCATACATGCCTTCACATCCTGTTTGGGATTAGCCCATGACTAAATTCACTTCTGAGTACAGCTGCTAAAGTCTTGAAGGCAACTGAATAAAGTTTAGCTTCAGTAAGTCCCTGTTCTAGACCTTCCAGTAGCTCTTCAACATCAGCTTGGTTTAGAAGCAGTTTTGGTCTTCTCACTCAAAACAGAAAAGACCAATGAGTGGTTATGCTATTATATAAGCTTAAACTTCAAATTTTAGTTTTTATGCTAACTATCTCATTTGCTTTGGCACAAAATGAGCTATTGAAGGAAATGGTTGAAGCACTTCACCCAAATATTCTCCTGTAGACTGATTTAAACTTACAGTTCTGAAAATTAGGGACTCCCTTGTGGAGTGCATAGAATTCAACAACTTCTGTTTGCAATGGAGGAGGGGCCAATCTTGTTTTCAAGAAAAGTTTTGTTTTCTTTCCAGATATCCCTTTTTTGTTAGCCAATTTTTGCACAGGATGTTGTCCTTGACAGATGTCTCTCTGGAGACTTGTATGTTGTCTAATGTGGGATTTTAAAGCGAGATCTCTTCTATCCATCCATCCTTCTTTCCTCCCTGTTTAAACAGTTGAAGATGGCCTTGTTATTGATGTTCAGACCAGCTTTATTTTCATTTCTTTTGGGATAGCCCTAGAACGCCTTACTCTTGAAGTGAGAATCCCACAAGGTGGTTGTATTTTAAAGAAGAAAACACTGACAAGATTCATTTACCAATCTATTCCCATCACTGTTTGAGATTCTCTTTTTACTTGTCCTTGCTTAATTCCCCTTGGTTTTCATTATTCTGAGGCATTTTTGATCCTATGTCAATCTAATTCAAGGCAGTCATCTTTCAGAGAGCTACAGCTCCTGCTCAGTTGAAAGAACTTACTGAAAAGTGCAGGGCGATGTTTGTACTTCTTTATACATATAAATGCTGACATTGCGTTATCCTACTGCTCAAATTATTTATTTAAAAAAGAGCAAGTAAAGAGCTAGGAGAGAACAAATCAGTCTCCAGCTAAACCCACAAAGCTGCACAGTAACTTGTAAGGAGCAGAATTATAAAATGAGTCCTTTTTCTGTGTCATTGGTGTTCATTGAGATTTTCAAATCTGCTTTTAGGAAATAAGAATGCAGTTTAGCTATAATAGGGTTTTTTTTCTTCTGTTGCAGACTGTTTGTGTGGAGAAAAATGAAACATTGGGTGGAACCTGTTTGAATGTTGGCTGTATTCCTTCCAAGGCAAGTGTGTGTTTCCCTAGTTTGTATAATGTTTTCACTTTGGATTTGAATAGTGATACAGTGTAAAAAGACCTTGGATAGATTCTCAGATGGTATAAATTGTCATAGTTTCATTGACTAGAGTGGAAAGAAAACACAAGGCGAAAGAAATGGATTTATTTTACAGCACCAGTGAGCTAACAGGATGATGGCATTAACCAGTTAAACAAAATCAAGTCTCTTACACTAGAAACACTAAGATGAACCCACATGATCTATTCTTTAAACCAGTAGCAACTTCTGAAAGGCTTGCAGCATTAAGTTAAAGACAGTAATAATGCAGTTCTTGCATTAGTAAATGGCTGAGCCAATCCTATATCAGATGATCTACTATTGAAATACTGCAGTTGATGGTGCCCCATGTCTGTTGTAATGCATATATTTTATATAGATTTACATCAAAGTAGCTAGTCTTTTTCCTTCTCTGTTATGAAAAAAATATTTTGTGAAGCTATTTCCTGTCATTTGGTAACATACTTTTTCACATTGGTAACTGTTTGTTCTCTCATTCTGACTTTTGTCTGCTCAGAAAAGGAAAGAAAACGTAGGCCTCACCCATCTGAATCATTCTTTCAAAGCCCACTTGGTTAGAAGGAATGCCTCTGGGGTTTGTTTTATTTTGTTTTTTTTAATGAAATTTAAACCCACAGTCCTTAGCACATAGAGTCATTAAATATCCCCTCTTCGTTCCTGGTGTCAGCTGTGGTGTTTTTTTCCCCCAAATTTCCAATCAAGGTAATTGTATTTTGCTTAGTTAAATTACCCTTAAAGTTTCACCTGAACACACTAATCCTGATTTAAGCTATGGTACAGAAATGTTGCTCTGTTCTGTTGAAAGAGCTGTTGTTTCAATGGTGAATGAAGTGATCCCTCTGTAGAATTTGACTTTAAATTTGTAAAGCACTTGAGAATCCTTCAGGATGAGAGCAATACATAATGTAAGATATATATTTTATCTATCACAGTGTTTCTCAAACTGTGCTCTGCGGAGCCCCATGGCACCGCGAGACATCTCCAGGGGCTCTGCGAGGTTGACAAACTGGAAACATCGATAGGTACAACACATGCAATCAGTGGACCGCTGGGGCTCTGCATAAGTACAACACATACAATCAGTGGACTGCTGGGGCTTCGCATAAATTTTTACGCATGTAAAGGGCTCCGGAGCCCAAAAAGTTTGAGAACCACTGATCTATCACATAGTTAGCTCTGTGGTTGCCACCTTGCTTGTCCTTTTTACAGAAATGGGGTACGGTTGTGAAGTGGGATTTAGACCCAGTTTCTAGGCCTTCTCCTGAGGCCATTTATCACTTCCGTGTGTAAAAGGGAGTGCTGGACAGGAAATAGTTCTGAACCCACGCTGTTAGACTGACAGCAACACATAGAATATGTGCAGTATTTTTCATTACAAACTACGCTCACAGCATACAAGTGGATAACATAACAGACATCTGGACTCTGTTCTCCAGGAACATGCAGCGCCGACTGTTTCAAGTACTAGCTTTTACTAAATCTCTATGGTAACTCATTCACAGAGATCCATTAACATCTAAACAAAAATTTGCACTGCTTTGTGATAATCTGCTTCTGAGCAAGCAGGTACATTGAAAGGCTCAAAGGGCATTTAAAGTTCAGTAGAAAAAGAATTCTAATAAATATTGGTACATCTGGTTTTTTAAAAATTTTGTAAGTCATCTGAGCATTCATAATAACAAATGCTAATAAAGGTAATAGCTTAATTTATAAATGTTCAGGTTGAACCTCTCTAATCCGGCATCCTCAGGACCTGACTGGTGTGGAACCAGAAAATTTTCTGAACCATGGGAGATCAATATTGTCTTGTAGCATTACCAACACTTCCACTGCTTACTGGACTCTTAGAATACATTTAGAGATAAATTAGAGTTAATTAGCAGCACAGAACACTGAGAGTCAGGACTGGTGGCTGTAAATAAACTTTATGGGACCATGGGAAACTTGGCCATACCCATGATAAGTGGACATCCAGCTAACTAAAATTATGCTGGACCACGGATGTTGCTGGCCTAGAGAGATTCAACCTGTAGTGAAAAAGTTTCCAGGCATCTATTGTAAATCAGGTTTAGCAGTGAATAGTATTGGGAAATGAACTTTAGGATCTTAAGAAGCTTTCACTCCTTTGTGTCTTGAATTTATCTTCATGGAAGGTTTTTGGGTACATGCCATAAGCATTAAGGTAATCGTAAGTTATTAAATCCTCTCCCAAAATCCAATAATAGAAAAGGTGTTTGTTTTTGTTGTTTATGGCATATCTAACAGAATTTTTTCCTTTGTAATTTTGACAATTTACGCAGTGATGATGCAGCTGAGTGTACATTCTAAGTAGTCATAAATTTATAAAAAAAACAAGTTTGGCACATAGATGCTCCTTACATTTATCTGGTTCACAAAAACAAACCTGATTATCTCAGCCTGACAAACTGTACTTTTACTCAGACGATAATACACTATATTATGATCACAAATATAAATTAGGTATTTTTTAGGTTCATTTGCAGCCTCTTATAGCCCCAGTTTTTTAGACTTTGGCATTCTTCACAATTTTGCTCCTTTGCCCTGTTTCCGGTACACTGAAGTACAGACACATCATCCTCATGCATCTTCTCTGGCTCTCCACTTCTGAGTACAGTTCAGAATTGTCCTTGTAACAGTAGAACTTCAGAGTTATGAACTGACCAAGTTAAGCGCGCACCTCTTTTGGAACCAGAATATGCAGTCAGGCAGCAGCAGACACAAAAAAGCAAATACAGTACAGGACTGTGTTTAAATGTAAACTACCAAAACCCACACATTTTTCTCCTGAATATTTCAAAGTTTTCAAAGTCAATGTACAGTTGTAAACTTTTGAAAGAACAACCTAATGTTTTGTTCAGAGATATGAACATTTCAGAGTTATGAACAACCTCCATTCTCTAGTTGTTTAACTCTGAGGTTCTACTGAATCAGAAGGACTATTATAATTTAGTTTCTGAACTAGATCTGTTTCCTCCTCCACCTCTTCCAAGTTTTTATACATTCTCATGTTCCCTCAGATGTGAGATTATGTAATAGGGCAGAGAACAAGACAATTTTCCTCTGCAGCTCTTTGTCTCAGATACAATTTGGATGTCCCAGTCTCAAACTTCTGTATCATTAATTCTCAAATGAAAATTTACTAGGCCAAATTAATGCCTGGTTTGGCTGTTAAAGTCAGCAGAATTAAATCAGGCTTGAATTTGGCTTTTCTTACTCTCATTTAATTATGTCTTAAACAGCAAGCAGAGGGTGAGCAAAATTAACTTTGTAACTCTGTTTAATGCCAAAGAATTTTGGGAAATGATTTGTATAAAATGTCCTACATAAAATGAAATTGTGGCCTCATGTATATTTTTAATTTTGAATAAAACTTTTCTTAGTGATAATGGTGAAAGTGTTTATTGAAAACTAATGTTAAAATATTTTTTTGCTGATGTTGTGAATGAATAGTGATCTCAACAGTTTGAATGTTTTTAATATGTTATGGTCTGACTCCATACTAAATTATGTTTTTCTGTGTGGTAGGCTTTGCTGAACAACTCACATCTGTATCATTTGGCCCACGGAAAGGATTTTGCTAGTAGAGGAATTGAAAGTGAGTATGAAGTATATGTTAGCATTGTAAACATGTTAGGGATGTAAGCGACTAATCGACTACTTGACTATCCGATAAGCAAAAGCTTATCGGATAGTCAACACACTAGTCACTTCCCTTCCCCCCCGTTTGTTGCCTCTATCAGAAAGAGGTAGCCCGGGGGTGGAGGGGAGCTGGCTTAAAAGCCAGTTTCCTTCCTCCTCACGCCCCCCGCTGGGGCTCTTGTACATTTCAAAGATTGAAACGCTGCATGGAGTGACACATGGAGCCCGGAGTCAAAGGGGAACTCCCTGCTGGCCCCAGACTCCATGTGGCATTTCAATCTTTGTACGCCGCATGGTATTTCTGCCTTTCTGGGCGGTCTCTTGCTACATTTTAAAGCGGAAGCGCCCCTATTGACTAATCATATAGTCGATGGAAATTCCATCTCCTATTCGATTATTTGATTAATTTTAACATCCCTAAAACATGTGTGGTTTTGCACAGTGCGTTTTAAATGTGGAAATCTTTGACCACTTCACCTGATTGAATAGATAGTAGGAAAGCCTAGCAGGCTTACAAAATCAACTGGAATGTTAGAGATTTGTTTCTATTCCTTGAAATCAACTTCTTGGAAAGTTGCAAATTAAAATGATTCATTTTCTGCTGCAACAAAATGGAATTGGTCTCCATCTATATTTGAAAAATATGAAGTTAATTTTTCTACTCTGATGGCTGAATGCTCTTTTTAACCCATTAGTGAGGTCATTCAGCGCATCTTACTGTGGCACAGAACTCTTTTTTTTTTTCAGATAACCTTTAAGTTGAGATGTATAAAGATACTGAAATACAAGGGAAAAATAAAGATGTATAAAACATTATAGTTACAGGACTCCAGCTGAATTTAGAGAAGATGATGGAACAGAAAAGTGGTGCAGTAAAGTCTTTAACGGGTGGAATTGCCCATTTGTTTAAACAGAACAAGGTTAGTTTGGGCTGTGTCTGTCATACTGTTTTTCTGCATACGTTTTTTCCTTTTCTATTGAATCTACTTTTTACCTCTGAGATTAATTAAAATGGCTAATAAATGATCAGCAATGATAGAATTTGACCACTTCACTTTTAGGAAGACTTTGCTTATCTGCAATTCAGTATTTTTATATTTAGAACTGTTTTTTTCCTTTTCTTAAAAGGGTGTCACATTATTGTTCAGTTTGCAATCATAGAAGACTAGGGTTGGAAGAAACCTCAGGAGGTCATCCAGTCCAAACCCTCACTCAGAGCAGGACCAACCCCAACTAAATTATTCTAGCCAGGGCTTTAAGCCTGGCCTTAAAAACCTCTAAGGATGAGATGCTACCACCTCACTAGGCAACCTATTCTAGGCTTCACCACGCTCCTAGTGAAATAGTTTTTCCTAATATCCAACCTAGATCTCCCACGCTGCAAATTGAGACCATTGCTTCCTGTTTTGTCATCTGCCACCACTGAGAATAGCTTGGGTCTATCCTCTATGGGAACCCCCTCCTTCAGGAAGTTTAAAGACTGCTGTCAAATCCCCCCTTATTCTTTTCTTCTGCTTACTAAATAAGAACAGTTTCCCTAACCTGTCTTCAAAGGCATGTACCCCTCCTCCCTAATCATTTTCATAGCCCTCTGCTGGATGTTTCCAATTTGTCTTTTCTGTAGTTGGGAGCCCCAAACTGGATGCAATACTCCACATGTGGCCTCATCTGCTGTAATTCCCAGGTCCTTTTCTGCAGAACTGGGAACCGACTGGCTAAACGGCAGCCTATACTAGTGCATGGGATTCTTGCATCCTAAGTGTAGGACTCTGCACTTGTCCTTGTTGAAGCTTTTCATACTTCTCTTGGCCCAGTCCTCCAATTTGTTTAGGTCTCTCGGGACCTTATCCCTACCCTCCAGCATATCTACCTTTCCCCCAGCTTAGTGTCATCTGTAATGAAGTGATAGATCAGTAGAGAATCCATTCATCACTACAGATCTATTGAGATTGAAGTTACTTTGGTTGTAAAATATGTATGCATTCATTTAAATTGTGAAAGTTTGTATTTACTGTATTCTCATTTGTAAAGGTCACACATGTGCCTGGGTTTGGAAAAATAACTGGGAAAAACCAAGTCACAGCAACCAAAGAGGATGGCAGCACTCAGGTTATCAATACGAAGAATATCCTCATAGCCACAGGTTCAGAAGTTGCTCCCTTCCCTGGAATTGTGGTATGATTTTAATTAGTAACTTTAATGGTATTGTTTTTCATTATTGTGTTGTTACTGATTGTCATTTATTGTTTTCTGCAACTTATTAGTTATTGCTGTGAGATGTTTTTCCCTCCCTAAGACGGAAGCTTGCACTAGTTTTCTGTATACTACATAAATTCAAACGGTCTAAAATAGCTTTCTCCTTTGTTCATTATTAGATTGATGAAGACACAATTGTATCATCAACTGGTGCATTATCCCTGAAACAAGTCCCTGAAAAGATGGTTGTCATTGGTGCAGGAGTCATTGGTGTGGAATTGGTAAGAGGCTTATTTATACAACTTATGCTTTCAGTAGATAAAGAAACAGGATATAACTATTTGTCACTGATGGATCTGGAGCTACGAATTTAAATCTGTATATTGTGTTAGTATTAGGATATAATATGGCTGGGGGGATTTTTTAATGAGAGAGAGAACACCAAGTCACTGGTTAGATCACCTTTCATTGGCAGTGAGAGAGACCACCGATCAGTTATTAATTCTATCTAAAAAGCTGGATTGTAGTTGAGTTCTCAGTGGACGAGAGTCCATGTTTTTTAAATTACTGGGACTGGTTGGAAGTCTCAGCAGAGAGTTGAGGAACTGAATGAGTATAAAGGGTGAAATATATTCTTGCCTCTCAAGCTCTTCCAGTTCAGTGCTCTGAGGAAGTTTGCACTGCAGTTTCTCCTTCTGAATCTACTCTCTACATTGAGAGAACTTCATGCTAAAGAGCTGTCAATTAAGCACACTTGCCACATTTAACATCAGGAAATCTTGTTGATAGGATGTTATGTTTATTGTAGCTAATAATCAATGGAGTAACATTTTGGGACTGAAAGAAGCTAATCAGAACTTTTAGGTCTGTCTCCTTCTCTTTTCTCACCCTGTATCCTGCCCATTCGCGAGCCGCACCCTTGGGGGGGGGAAGAGCCACATGTGGCTCGTGAGCCTCGGGTTGGCCATGGCTGATCTAATAACTCTGGGAATACGTATATGTGAGTGCACATATGTTTATCACCGATGCAGTGGCCTGATGAGAGCCCTGTTACACTATGCATTGCCCCTATTGTGAAGAATCTAAACAGTAAATATTTAAATATGGAGGACTGTAGCTTCTCTTTCAAAGTTTTTTTTTTTTTTTTGGTAACAAAATAATGATTGATTGTATTGACTGCAGGGTTCAGTTTGGCAGCGTCTTGGTGCAGATGTGACAGCTGTTGAATTCTTAGGCCATGTTGGTGGAATGGGTATTGATATGGAGATCTCTAAAAACTTTCAGCGCATCCTTCAGAAACAAGGACTCAAATTTAAATTAAATACCAAGGTTACTGGTGCCACCAAGAGGCCAGATGGAAAAATTGACGTTTCGTAAGTGCTTAATACTTCCCTACCAGAAATCTAACTAAAAATATAGCTTTAGATTTGGGGTATAATTTACTGTATAAATAGAACTATAAACAATGACAATGTAATTTGAGTACAAACATGAACTAAATTGAAAGCTAAGGTTAAACTATACTCAATCTTATTCAGTTGTTGCAGTTCTGTACATAGGGATAAAACTTGCGTAGCTTTTTTTTGAACTCCCAATATCTTACGTAATGCCAAGAGGAGTGAATGACGGATGCCATTTCAGTTTCAATTTTAATACCTTACAGTTTTGAAATTTAAATTTAGGGATGTAAAATTTCGATTATTTGGCTAATTGAATAGTCGATGCAGTTTGCATTGATTATTCGGTTAGTCAGTAACGGTGGTTTTTTTGGATGGGGAGTCTATACAGGAAGGATGGGATCCCTGCCATCTGTAACCCTGGGCTATCTACACACAATCATCTCGCAATAGAATGATTTCAAGCATTTCCACAATGCTGTTTAACTTCAGAGATACAGGTTGAACCTCTAAAATCCAGGACTCTCTGGTCTGTGCCAGACCATGGATATTACTGGACCAGGGAGCCCCGGCTGGCCAGGTTCAGAAGTGCAGCCTTGGTTGGGCTGGCGGTGGGGAGCACAGCCCCAGTGGGGCAGCATGGTGGGAAGCACAGCCCTGTCCAGGGCTGATGGCTAGGAGTGCAGTCCCAGCTGGGGCTGGAGGCAACGGGGTCAGCGGCCAGGAGCGCAGTCCTGGCAGGGGCTGGCAAGGTGGGGAGCACAGGCCTGGTCGGGGGTGGTGCTGTGCAGCCCTGGTTAGGGCTGGTGGCAGCAAGGCTGGCAGCCAGGAGCGTCGTCCTGTCCAGGGCTGGCAGCGAGGAGTGCAGCCCTGACCAGGGCTGGAGTCAACAGGGCCAGCACCTGGGTGCACAGCCTGGATCAGCACTGTGGGAGGCATAGCCAGGGTTGGAGGCAGCAGGATGGCCCCTGTTCGGAGCTGGTGTAGTGGGCGGGGAGGGCTGGATGCAGCATGGCAGGCAGTACGGAGTGCAGCCCCAGCCAGCAGCAGAACCCTACACCCAAGTAGGGAGCCTTGACCTCCCCTTGACCAGCAAATTCTGTGGTTTGGGATCACTCAGGTCTCAGGGGTGCCGGACAAAGGAGGTTTGACTTGTGCAAATGCTGTGGCTACTGTTTTAGTATTTGTAATATAAAACCAGAGGATGCATAATAAAATATTGAGTATTTGGGGATACATTTTATGAATCTTATAATTTTGCTTTATAGTAGGAACTGAACTTCAACTGCAAGTACTGTTTTGATATTCTTAAGCATACTATAGCTTGAAATAGTTTCTTACATTTTAATGAGACCTTTCAATGCCTATTCCTCTTAATGACAATCTCTTTAACGATTTATTAGTCAAAGAAGTTACCAGGTCTCAATTATATTTAACATCTTCATATTTTTATTGTACATAGCATCTCTTTACAGCTACTTTTTTTTTTTTTCTGTCCTTTCTTCAGTATTGAAGCAGCTACTGGTGGGAAGTCAGAAGTGATCACCTGTGATGTGTTACTTGTTTGCATTGGTCGACGTCCTTTTACTCAAAACCTTGGTTTGGAAGATCTTGGAATTGAGCTTGATAACAAGGGTAGAATCCCAATCAACACCAGATTCCAAACCAAAATTCCAAAGTAAGCAAGATGTTTAAAACAGTTTTCAGTAGCTTTCAGTTAGTCACATTTACTTCATATATTCTACAAAGATAACAGGATTTTGATTTAGAATGAGATATCTTTAAAAAAGGTGGAAAGAGAAATTTATTAACCTACAAAATATATTTTGTTTCTAATAGTAACTGAACATAGTTTAACTTTTTTAAGGAAAGGAAAATTCAATGGCAGGGTGTTTTGATAGCATGAAGGAGGCAGAGAATAGTGTACAGGATGAGGTCTCTAGTTTCCTCTTGGGTTAAATCAGCTCAGACATGGGAAGTAAGCATTTCATACATTACAGGCCGCCCCCGACTTGTGACACGATCTGTTCCGGAGATAGTGTTGCAAGTTGGGGGCGTCGTAAATGCGGGGCCGAGGATGTAAGTCGGGGATTTTGACCCCTTCCGCACTTACAGAAAAGGTTGTAAGTGTGAGGGGTCGTAAATCGGGCTGTCGCAAAGCGGGGGCCTCCTGTACAGTAAAGTTTTTATAAAGCTATTTGAAAAAATATAAGTAGCGCTAATCTATAGAAAATAGCTATTAATCTTAAATTGGAGGGCTAATCTAGCAAATTGAGTATAGAAACAATACACAATGGGTAATTACTTTAATATATTTTTGTTAGACTTTCTGTTTACAAACTTATTTAAACTAATATGTCTGTCATAATAATGTAACTGAAATTCTCTATATGTTCTTTTTAAACGGCATTGTTTTGTGTTTGTCTCATAGTATTTATGCTATAGGTGATGTAGTTGCTGGGCCAATGCTGGCTCACAAAGCTGAGGATGAAGGCATTCTCTGTGTTGAGGGAATAGCTGGAGGTGCAGTTCACATTGACTATAACTGTGTGCCGTCAGTAATTTACACGCATCCTGAAGTTGCCTGGATTGGCAAATCAGAGGAACAATTAAAAGAGCAGGTACTGTTTTCTCTTTGGGTTAATTTACTTTAGGGTCTTGGATGTGTTAATGTAGACTTTTATGAGTTGTGGCTGAATCACCATAGATGTGTGTTCCAAGTTCCAAAAAAAAAAATCATGTACTCCATCAATACTCTGATATAAAAAGGCAGGTATCTTGGCATCAAATGGGGTTGAATCATTGTGAAAGTTCACACATTAGCATTGTGTTGTTGAATAGATGTTAATTGATGATCTTCATCTTTCCCTGTTGCCAACAGTGTGTAAAGCAGGTGCAATTCATAACCTGGGGGGGAAATCTTCACAATTGACAATGAGCTTTAGTTTGAATAGATATCTATTTGTGGCTTAGTTTCATCACAGGTATTTGGGAAGATGTCCTACTACTCAGCAGTGCATTCAGTAGGTGTGTAAGATGCAACTAAATGCTGTGATTCAATGCACATGATGCTTAGCATATTGAGTCTATACCTGCTCAATCATTAGATGTCCGAAAAGTGTGTATTAGAGGAAGAGTCTGCAAGTGCATATTTTATTAGTGCAGATGAGGGCTTAGTGCAATCAAAATAGGAACTGCTGCAGACCCTGTTGCTCTCCACGTGCATCTTGTCTGTCCCCATGCAGGATTGGCTTTGTTCAGGCCTGTAAATGTAGATAGTGTATTGTCTAGCTGGGAATACCAGCTTGTTGGGAGGTTGTGGGGTGGGCTGGTTGGTTTATTTTTTGATAAATTGAGGGCTGTAATATACTCCTTTGTAGTAAGAAAATATTTTATTTGAAATCACTCTGAACTGGTTCTTGTGAGAGGTAATTTAAATGGTGCTCAATGTCTGTAGTTCACATCCAAAGTAAGATAGAGCAGTTACTCTTTTACAGTTCATGCTGATGAACTACTCTTCCATAGTCATATTTTATCTAATACTGGTAACAGGTGTTAAATATTTGAGAGTTTTATGAATGGAGAGCAATATAAAAAGTACAATATAATGATAGTTGGGTGGGAGCGAGCCAAGGGTTTACATTAGTCAAATAGACCATCTAAGCTACAGTGAAAAATCAAGTGAATTTTAGAATGTATACAAATATATTTTTTGCTCAGTATATCAAACTGCAAGCACCTTCTTGCACAATTAAACCTTCACCCATTCTTGCAATACACGGTGTAAATTGTCAGTGACCCATATCTATTTTTGTAGGGGACAGAATACAAAATTGGAAAGTTTCCATTTGCTGCTAACAGCCGAGCTAAAACTAATGCTGACACAGATGGCTTGGTGAAGATACTTAGTCAGAAATCAACAGACAGGATGCTGGGTGCTCACATTCTAGGCGCAGTGAGTATTGTAAAAGATGGGAACTTCTTTTTCTGTTTCTCAGCTCCAGTGGTGATCTACTATATATTTGAGAGCATTTGTGTGCGCGTGTTGGTTCGTTCGTTCAAGAACTCCTCCTAAGCAGTAGGAGCTAGAACCATCAAATTTGGTTATATAGCTTCCACTTATAACTTAAAGCAAGGTAAGGATTGGGATGTGGCTGGAATGGGATTGTTTCTCATAAAATTATACAAAAAAGAGAGAGAATCATCAGGCAGGTGCAAGGGACTGCTTGAGGTGACCTTTCCTCCCCACAGCCCCAACCCTGTTCAGGACTGCCCCAGCTTTGAGCCTTCTACCCCCCAGGCAGCCTTTTTAGAGAGGGTGCAGGGGATTAAACTCTTCTCCCTTCCTCCTCCCTCTCCCCCTCCCAATTTGTATGGGAACATTGCTGGCTGTTACCCTTCATCAGGGAACCAGAGGACAGTGCACAGTTGCTGCATTCCTCACTCTGGCTGAGGAGCACGGGGGGGGGTGACCAACCTGGATCTGGTTATGCACGCCTTCCCCCCGACTGTGCCTGCTGGAGTGTTCCTTAAAAAAAAAAAAAAAAAAATACAGGGCAAGCTTTGAGTCTCTTTGGGTCACTATATTTAGCATTTATTTTACACACTTTATTAACTCTGAATTGAACCTTACAATTTTCTGGACAAGGCAGGCCGTGGATGCCACTCCTTTTTGTTTTAATCAGGTGCTCTATGTGGGTCTCGAGAAGGGGGCGGCACAGAACAATGTGAAGTGTTGATTTCATGCCATGGAAACTGAGCTAGCGTCTCAAACAATAATCAAGAATAGCATGGGCAGAATGACATTTATTTTGCCTTACTGGCAATTTGTGTACAATTGGGGTGTTGTTCGCCACTGCCACCAAATATAGAGAGTGAGTTTTTGGTTTATGTATGCTTGCATTCTGTCATTTTTTGCTTTGGTGTGAATTATTACAGCAGTCCAGTGTGATCAATGTATACAACAGTGCAATTGTTTTGTATTTTTTATTCTTTTTCTTTCACAACTATACTGTGTATGTGTGACCAGTGGGTAGAGGCATTAACTAAATTAACCAGATGCTAATACTTAGCACTGCTGAATGTGGTTAGTTTTTTAGCAGAAGACAACACGTATGACAAGCTGACTGTTTTGTAGCTAACTGGTAAGCTAGCATGCTCATAGTTTGCATGTCTTTGCAGTTGTACAATTTGCACTCAATATATATGTTACATGCAGGGTGCTGGAGAGATGATTAATGAAGCTGCTCTTGCTATGGAATATGGAGCATCATGTGAAGATGTAGCCAGAGTTTGCCATGCCCATCCAGTAAGTTGGCATTAAGTAATTTATCATTCTGTAACTTTTTTCCTCAGTGTTTGGCATAAAACATATATATTTACATAGGCATTAAATACTTGTCCCCTTATTCTCTTCTAATGACTTCTATCTTTGTTTTTGCTTCCTATAGACGGTGTCAGAAGCCTTCAGGGAAGCAAACCTCGCAGCCTCTTTTGGCAAAGCTATCAACTTCTAAAATGCAAGCACAATCATTTGTATACATATAGTACATTTCGTCTGAAAATGGACTATTGGCTTTTGCAGAAGACTGGGTCTTGGAGTATTTCAGAACCTGAATTAAGTTAATTTGCTTTGTTTAAACATCAAATGTTTAAACATACAGGTTTTGGAACAAATGGAATTATCCTGTTGCTGTATATTAATACACTTAGAAACTTTGTGCATCATGGGGTTTCAGAAAACAAGCTTAAAAGAGAGACAACATTTTTTTTATAAAAATGAACATTTCACTGCTGCACAGTGTAATCTAGAACACTGGCCAACACACATGGCTAATATTGTCCTGCATAGCTGGTATGTTCTCATTTGGAATACTAATATTCCAGTGGAATGCTGGCACTTAAAAATGCCATTGTCCTCTCTGAACAAAGTTGTTGTGGCATTCTTTAGTAACGGTTTTCATTTTTTTTTCTGAAATGCAGAAACCATAGCTTTTGGTGATTTGGATCTGGTAGAGTAGGGATTACTTGGATGAGGCCATTTACTGTAGGTGAACTGAAGATTTTTCTTTGTAGAAAGCTAGTCTGGCAGTGTCAGTACCCTTCATCTCCATGCATATTGTTTTCATATTGAAAACACATTTGTAAAATTCTGCTTTCACTTGCAAAAAAATCAAGCATTTATGGAGAAATGAAAATTCAATGGAGGAAAATTAATTGAATGTTATTGTCACATAATCCTATCCGTCTTCTGATTTCTAATGAATTTCCATTGTTCAGAGACTGTTAAAATTATCTTGAAATGCTTTAAAAACTAAGCAGCATTAGTTGTATGTGCAACAGCACCTTGAACAAAGATGGGGTTAGGCACTTCTCTGCTCTTACCAAACATACTGAAGCAGTGTGTGTGTCAGTTCCCCAGCAGATTCTAGGGTGCTTTCTTCCTTCCTTCTCTTCTGTCTCCTCTGCATTTCTTTGTCTGGTCTCTCTTCTGTTGCTTTAGAATCTGTTTTCCTGCAGCGGGAATGTTTCATACTTGAAAGGGCTCCAGTGTTTCATGAGTAAAATGCTTTGGCTGGGGAATTCAAGCTTTTTGTAGGTGACTTTAGAGAGCTTGATATAGAAGGGTTAGTTTCCTGTATTAAGTTCTTGAGTTCCTCTGTGCAGCTAACTCCATGCACTCCTTATCATGGTTCCCTTAGCTCATCTGCATTAAGGATTTTCTGGAATTCTCCAACCATTGCTTTAGCACAGGCTGAGCTTCATTGGTGCAAGTGCAGACTGGCTTCTGGTGTTTTTACCACCATGTCATTGGAACTGGTCTAAAGTTGCACTATTGGAGAAATAACAGTAGAATTTCTGGAGACCTGTATAATGCGTGTCTGAAACTGGCCAAGCTCTTGTGTGGGGAGACTTGCTGGGTATGAATGAATGAAATGCATAAATGGATAAGACTGTGGACTGCTGCAATTCGCACAATGATTTTGCATGAGAGAAATACTGTACAAGTGTAGCTTGTTTTCCTTGTGGGCTTCCTTTCTTCCTTTGTTTGACTCTTATTTATTTTGTCCTGATCCCCAAAGTCTAATTTTTATAGGTCTTGGTGTCAGATGCACTCATTGCTCCTAAACCTTAATGGGAGGGAAACATACTTAGGTTGGTGTTTCTTTTTCTCTCTCTCTTTTTTTTTTAAGTTGCACTAGAGCCGCTCAACTTTGTGTTTGCATGAGACTTTTGGTAGGTGTATTCTCCTGCTGTTTTTATAGCAGTTGATCTCTGTAGTGATCTGTTATGTATGTTGAATAATGGAAATATGATCAGCAGTTGGTTAATCAGTATTTTTAGAAAACTGTAAACAGTGGTAAAACTCTGGAATTAATACGCTTTTCTGTCTCTTCTTGACTATCTTCAGTATGTGCAGAAGTGGATTGAGGCCAGGGCCCTTTTGAGCCTGTCTCTTCAGAGCTGGCTGAAAGGACCCATGAGTTGGTGAGAGAGCCAGAATCTACGTGGGTTTACATGGAGGTGATAGCAAGAACTCTGAGTGAAGCGAAGATGAAGTGTGTTTGTGAAACTGGGGGAGGAAGATCTGGGACATGTGGAATTGGGGGGGGGAGCCTTATATTATGATGGATCCATGATGCATTTACTTCTGATCCACCTCTGCCTTTTGGATAAATGCTTTTTGAAAGCTTTCTATATGTCCCTTCTGCACAATGCCTGCTCTCTACTAAGGAGCTCGCCAAAACAATGGGAATTTTTCACAAAATCTTGGGGAAAACTCACGCTGCTTTCCCCCCTTTTTTGAAGGGCTCTCTACCTGTTTGAACACTAAGGTGAATTTTTACACACATTTCATCTTGTTTTTCTCAAAACAGAAAACCTAGGAAATGGACTCTCAACTACTTACTAATAGTTGAGAGGTCTGGTTCTCCCTAATCTGTCTAAATAAATAAAATTCAAGCCCTCACATCCTGTTAATGTATTTTTTCTTTTCTCGCCTTACCATTCTATGCCAACTACTCATACAAAGGAATAGTTGTAAAGGGTAAAGAAGTGAAATGAGGGTACTAAGAACCACAAAGGGACAACTGACTGCAGATACGTTTGGAGCATAAAGTCCAATATCCAAAACTATTCTAACAAATGCCTGCTGTTGGCAAGAAGTTAAACACAATGTGAGAACTTGGTACAAAAAAGATCTGCAAATTATATTGCTATATGTAAGTATCCAATTTAAATGGGAATAGAAGTTGAGGTAAAACTACTTTGGCTGAACTAATTTTTCCTGCCAACTTCACTTGCTTCAGTGCTATACAGTGGAGATCTTGAATTAAACAGATTTTCACTAATAGCCAAAATATGAGTGAGTGAAGCATAGTTATGTCTTTCATGTATTACATATAATGACACATTTTGGAAAGTCTGAATCATTAAACATAGGAGATGGCTTCTGTACAGCCATGTACTTGAGAATTTTTCAAATATGTAACTGTTTTAAACAAACTTTTGAAAACCAAAATGAAGACTAGGGAAAAAGTGGCAGCACATTAATAGACTCCCTGAACTTATGTATGCAGTGTTATAGGGAGCTGTGTAGGTTCCAGGATATGAAAGTGGAAGAGTTCTTTGTAAAATTTTCTCTATCCAGGAGAAGCTGGTTCAATAAAAGATTCCTTAAACTCCTGTTGCAGTCAAGAAGGATGCAGAATTTTGCCTATACAACTGGCTAACATGGTAGAAGACCTCATTGCTGTAGCACACATTCTGCAAATATTTTCAATTGGCTGAAGCAGGATTTTCTTGTATATATTCTAACACTCCTCTCTCTCTCTCTCTCTCTACCTATACAATGCAGCTACCACTGTTTGTGTACATTTAATCTTTAGGCATTTCAGACTCTGCCCTTTCTTGTCTAGAAAACCAAGATATGATACAACTAGGTCTGTATACAAAGGCAAATTAACAAATGTAAAGGATGATGCATTTGTTTTGTAGAGTCCTGTAAATCTGCTTCTTATCGTGGATATCCACAAATCATTTTGGCGGATATTGATGTGGATGCAGATAAAGGGCTCTATCACCCTATGCTGCCTCTACTGATTTTTAGTACATCTGTGATATAGCACCCGTAACCACAGGCCCTGTCCTGCCCTTTAGCCTCATGAGGCTCTGCCCTCTAACACCTCTTTGCTGCAAAGCCCCTGCCCTCCCCTCATCTCCACCTGTCCCCCTGGTGCTAGCCCGTAGGGCCTGAAGTGCTGGGGCCAGCCATGCATCCCTGCAGGGGCAGATTAGTGACCAGAGTCTCTTGAAAAATAGGTGCCCTTGCCTGTCTGCCAGGTACAAGGTCAGGGCATTCCTGTGGAGGAGTGTGATGGGGGTGCATGAGATTGTACTGTCCTGTCCTTACTGAGGCATGGGATTGGGGTACATGCACTTGTGCCTCTTCCCAGTAGAAATGTCTGGTGGGACAGAGTGGGATAAGCCACCTATGCCCTGACCATGCTTCTTGGCAGGTGAGGGGTGTTGTGGTGCACATCCCATAAACCCAGGGTTGGGCAAGATGTGGCCCTGGGGCTAGATCTGGTCTGCAGGTTGCATCTGGCTGCTTTCTATTTATATCCTGCCTGTGCCACCAAATTTCCAGGCAGTGGCTCAGGTAGCAAGATCCTATTTAAATGGCTCAGGCAGGGGCTGGGAACTGGGAACCCTTTAGTGACAGCAACCCTGGGTGGCTGCCAAGCAACATGGTAGTAGTGGAGCCTCGAGTCACAAGTCCTTTGCAGTGTTTTTAATTCAAAGCCTCCAGCTTCCGACAGCTGGGGGGGGAGAGGGCTAGTCCCAGTCCCAGTCCCTTCTGGGGTAGAGCTGGCCCATGACCATGTACCAGAATTCATTAAGTGGCTCCCCTGTGAAAATTATTGCCCACCCCTTCATAATGTGCCCTCCCCCATCCCCGACCACCTATCCCTGGGAAATTCACTTTGCAGTTTCCTTAGTTGTGGCACCTGCAAGGGCAAAATGTACAGCACTTACTGCACTTGCCCTCTGCATAAGCAAAAGCACAGTTGGAGCAAGAGTAGACTCTTGGCCCTTATGGTGATAGGATAGTAGGCACCTTTAATGTTGCTTACTGTTAAGTTAGTGCACAGCAGAAAGATACATATGGAGAAGCATGAGTTATGACTGTGATGAAGCAACCTTGTACTATGTCCACTACTTCACTGCCACACTATCATGCATTTTATACACTTCACTTTGCATGCTGCACACTGCATCGTGCACCCTTATGCTTTTACCATGAAATGGGTGCCCTGGCCTGCACCAGGCACTCCATTTGTTCAGATACACTAATACCATGAGACAAAAGGTCAGCTTTTTTAATGCATGGTCAGTTCATCAGGATGAATTGAAGTCCCTGCTGCACTTCCTTGTCAGTTGCTAGCAGAAAACTTTGTAACTTCTGTACCTATTTGAAAAGCCAGGTCAATGGAGAATGAAAAGGAACTTGAAAAGAAATTTAAGTACTGACACATACAGTTCGAAGGAAAATGAAAAAGGTAAATCAATTTGGGATACATGCAAATTTCTTATTGGTGAAAAGGGAGATACATGCAACATATCCAGCAATAGTATCAAATGCAAACAAAAGAGTCTGTATTTAAGTAGTCATAAAACCAGGATTTCAAACTTAAGCATAAATGTATACTAGATATTCACCAAGAAATGTCATCACACAAGACAGCTGTGATTCATGAATTATTAAAGACATAAGACTTTGTGAGGTAATCTGTAGTGAGGGATTCCTTGCATATTCTCATTGTTTGATTAACATAGGTACCAATGCCATATTAGCTCAGAAGAGGTAGCTGTGTTAGTCTTTTTCAGCAAAAAACAAGGAGCTCAGTAGCGCTTTAAAGATTGACATATTAGGCCATAAGTTTTCATGAGCTACACCTCACTTCATCAACTGCTGAAGAAGGGGAAAAAGGATACAGAGAAGGCACAGTGGCCTCAGCTAACTACCTCAGGGTGTGTCTAGACTACAGGGTTTTGTCGACAAAAGTGGATTTTTGTCAACAAAGCTATACCTGCGTCCACACTGCTGTCGTGTTATGTCGACATAACGGCAACATAACTCAGTAGTTTTGTCAACAGCTGTAAACCTCATTCCACGAGAAATAACTCCTTTGTCGACATAGTTATGGCGACAAAAGGCAGGTGTGGATGCAGGGGAGAAGTTATGTTGACAGAAAAGACTTCCAGGAAGAACCCCTGGTGGACATTCCTGCCACAGCTTTCAAGTCTATTGTTCCTGCCTACAGCCATCATTAAAAGGCACAGGCTCCCAGGATCAGCACTCTGGTAACAAGCCACCTCCAGAGAGGACCCTGACTGAGCAGCTCTGTTGTGTGGTGAGCCATGTCCCAGGGACAAGCCCCCCCCCCAAGGCCCCCTGGCCCTTCCAGGGACTCATCCCCCCGGGAAGCCAGGGGCACCAAATGGCGGGCACCCTCCTGGTCAGGGACAGAAATGAAAGCCCTCCTGGAGCTGTGGGCCGAGGAGGAGGCTCTTCAGCTCCCTCAGAGCAGGCACAGGAACGCTGACTTCTACAGCCAAATGGCTGACAGCCTGGCCAGGCAAGGCCACCACCCCTGCATGGCACCGCAGGTCAGGGCCAAAGTCCAGGAGCTCAGGCAGGGGTACATCAGGGCCCGTGAGCACAGCTCCCGCTCCGGGGAACCGGCACACACCTGTGCATATTTTGAGGCGCTGGACAGGATCCTGGGGCCAGGGGAACCCCTGCCTCCTGAGCGGCTGGTGGAGTCTGGGCTGGCGACCCCTGCTCAGCAGCAGCCGCAACAACAGCCTGAGAACCCCGAGCTCCTAGAGGAGGAGGAGAACAGCTCCCGGAGCACCCAGGAGCCAGACGCCCAGGCACAGGCCTCCCAGGCAACTTTGGACACTGGGGAGGGAACATCAGGTGAGTGCTGTGAGGGTCCAACACACATAGGGCAGGGCAGGCGGGAGCAAAGTGCACAGTGCAGTACTGTGACATGTCATGCTGATCACAGCCTGGGAGGGGTAAGGGGGGGGCACGCCCTCGGCCGCCCTCAGGGAGGGCCATCATACCCCTGCACCCTCACGGCTGCTAGGCACCACCTGCTCCTGCAGGCAGTGATGCCAGGGGCAGGCAGGGGTTGGGGATGCCGGGATTGCCTCACAGCTGCAGGCCTCGCAGTACTCTGCGGGAACCCCAACCGTGGCCTGACACTTGTCTGTGCTGCTTGGCCATGGGGTGTATGCGGGGGGGCCTGCACACCTTCTGGGCTTCAGGGAGGCTGTGGCTGCGGGCCAGGCCACACCATGCCTTACTGAGCTGCACATGAGCGGCCTCTGACCCTAGGACAGGCAGTGCCTGCTGACAAGAAGGAGGGCATGCCCTCTCAGGGAAAGGGTGAGCATGCATGACTGGTGACTTTTCCCTCTTGTCCTCGACAGCTGACCAGGAGGGGGCGCCACATCTGCCCCACGACCCAGATGGCCACAGGGAACCTGGCGGCTCTGGCACACCTATTTAGACCTGGTGCGCCAGTATGTTGGAGTCCTGCAAAGGCTGTAGGACTCAATGGAGAGGAGGCTGGAGGCAGAGGCTGAGTGGCGCCAGCAGTTGCTGGCTGAATTCGCCCAGCAGCGCAAGGTCATCTGCGCAGCGATCCGGGAGGCCATGGCCTTCCCCGGTCCTGTGCCTGGTCCTGCCCCTCCTCCTCCGCCTGCGCCCCCTCCCCCTCAGCCCCTGCCATCCCAGACTCAGGTACAGCCCCGCCTCCTGCCCGGCCCTTGCTGTGGCAGCCTGCACGTGCAGCCGGAGGCGAGAAGGCCTCCGGAGCCAAGAAGGCCTCCGGAGCCAATCTGCCAGGGGCTCTCCCTCCAGGCAGCCCCCTCAGCCCTGAGCTTCCCTCCCCCCTTCCCACCAGTGACTGTAACTGAGAGAAGCACTTTCTTTTGTTTACAAACAGTTTATTTTTTCTGCACAAAAGAGTTTTGTATTTTCTCTGAAAAAAAGTTATTTTCTCTGCACAAAAGAGTTTATTTTGTCAAAAAATCAACAGTGCAACAAACAGTTGAAATGTTTTCACCCACACCTGTCTCTGTTCTCAGTGTGAGAGAAAGGAGTAGAATGTGTGAGTGTGGGGCCGGGAGGGGTTTTGGGGAGGAAGGCACTGGGGGCATGGGGCAATCCCACATTTGGAAGGTCCTGGGGAAACTCATCAGCCTTCATGGGAGAATTGCTCCCTCAGGGCTTCTCGGATTTGCAAGCCCAGCTGGTGGGCTTGCCGGATGGCAGCTGTCTGGGGCTGCTCAAAGTGCCTCCCCTCCACATCAGCCCGTCCCTGCCACACAGGGAGGAAGGTCTCCCCTTTCCTTTCCACCAGGTTGTGCAGCACACAGCATGCTGCAACCACATTGGGGATGTTGTGTTCCCCCATGTCCAGCCGCATGAGCAGGCACCTAAACCTGCCCTTCAGATGGCCGAAGGCGCACTCCACCTGGAAGCGAGCCCTATTGAGGCAGGAGTTGAACAGTTCCCTGGTCGCATCCAGGTGGCTGGTGTAGGGCTTCATGAGCCAGGGCACGAGAGGGTAGGCTGCATCGGCCATGATGCATGTAGGCATCTGCACATCCCCAACTTCCTCTCTGGGAAGAATGCTGCAGCCTGCGGTACAGGTATGAGTTCCTGAACACGCGGGCATCATGTGCCCGGCCTGACCACCTGACACAAATGTCGGTGAACTGTCCCCTGTGGTCGACCAGGGCCTGCAGCACCATGGAGAAGTAGCCTTTCCTGTTGATGTACTGTGCTGCTTGATGGGGCGGGGCGCGGATGGGGATGTGGGTCCCATCAAGTGCTCCACAGCAGTTTGGGAACCCCAGCCCCGCAAATCCAGCCAGGATGGTCTGCAGGTCTCCGAGGCGGATGGTCCTGTGGAGCAGCTTGGAATTGATGGCCGTCACCACCTGCAGAAAGGGACACACACGAGCACGCATAAGGGGACATGGGAGGAGCTGCATGGGCTGGTGAGAGGTGCCTCCCTCCCACCCCTCCGCTCCCGGAGTCCCCCCTCGGGCAACACCTCCATGGCTCTTGCACTCCCATGGGGTGAGGCCAGGCAGGCTTCCACCCCATCCCCCGGTCCCTGTGCAAGGTCCTGACCGTCCTCCTTCTCTGCCCCCCCCCCCCCAGACTGTCCCCCAAAAGTGCCTTACCTCCATCAAGACAGCCCCGACGGTAGCCTTCCCCATCCCAAATTGATGTCCCACGGAGTGGTAGCTGTCGGGGGTGGCCAGCTTCCACAGTGTAATGGCGACGTGCTTCTCCAGGGGGATGGCAGGCCGCAAGTGGGTGTCCTGGTGTTGCAGGGCAGGGGCAAGCCAGACACAGAGCTCCTGGAAGGTGGCCTTCTGCATGCAGAAGTTTCGGAGCCACTGGTCGTTGGCCCACTGCTGCAGCACTAGCCAGTCCCACCAGTCCAAACTGGTATCCAGCCTCCAACCTCGCCTCTCCAGGAATAAGTTGGGAGGCAAGGGCAGCAGGGCTGCAGCCTGAGCGAGGGGCTCAAAGCTGGGCTCAGAATCCAGCTCTGCCACCAAGGTCATCATGCTTTCCTGAGCATGCAGCAGAGCTTCCAGCGGCACAGTGTGGGGCCATTGCCTACCCAGGGGCAGCTCAGGCTCCATGGCTAAAAAAGCCAAATTAACACACAAACAAAAGAAACGAACAGACAAAAGGACAAAAATACATACAAACAAACACAGAAGCAAACACACAGACAAACCAGAAAATAAACTGCTGTGGTGTCCGAGAAAGCAGGGCAACCAGAGCCAAAAATGCTGCAGCAGCTTTGCTTTCCCTCGAGGAGGTAGGCAAGCCAGAAGCAGGAGCAGAGCAATGGCTATCCAGGAGGATCCCTTTAAGCACGCGTCTCTGCAGAGAGCGTGCTGCAGTGCCTGGGCTTTAAGACTGCCCCTGTGACCTTCCAGAAGCACTTCTGGGTGCCTTCTTCTGGCGACAGAGCATCCCGCAGTCTGGACATGCTTTGTTGACAAAGCTGATCGCTTTGTCGATAAAGCGATGTAGTCTAGACACTCTTTGGCAACAGAAGTTTCTGTCGACAGATTCTGTCGACAAAACTTCTGTCAACAGAAGCCTGTAGTCTAGACGTATCCTCAGAGTGGATGTGGCTTTTCTTCAACAGTGATGAGGTGAGAATACCTAATTGGAAAATTACCTATTGTAATGTGAGAACCATTCAATGTGTCTATTTAAACCTTGGTTTAGGTTGTCAAATTTACGTGTGAATTTCAGCTTAACAGTTTCCTGTTGCAGTCTTGAAATCAGCTGTTATCTAGGTACTCAGATTTGATACACAACATTACCAACCAGATAGTGTTAGTTACTGACTGGGGAGTGAACATGGTTGCAGCCCTCGAGTCCTATGTGCAAATAAGCTGTGTAGCACACATAACTACTATACTTGAACACACTACCAAACCAGGAGGAAGAAGCAGTAACTAAACTGATCAGTGCATACCAAAATTTGGTTACATACATGAGAGACCTGGACTTCAAAAGCAGACCACAAAAGTCTCTGAAAGATATGGAAACACAATGGAACAGCAAACTACTCATAAATTGAAGAGCAGAGGAACAGAATATATGGCATTGACAGAAAAGGGGGGATTACTTAGCTCACTGATAGCATTGACCACAAGACCTTGAGCATATTAATGGAGTTCCTGCAGCCCTTCAAGAAAGCATCAGATTCTCTGGAACAGTCATCACAACTCACTCTCCACTTACTGATACAAAAGGCATCTCCCTCCTTTTGCCATTGATGGATACAAAGTCAGCTCAAATCCTAAGCCTTGCAATAGCTCATGGAAAAGTTTGAAATCAAGTCTGTACACAGAGTAGGATTTTTCGTATATCCACAAATGGAGATTAAAGTTTTCACTGAAGAGAGAGTGGAAGTTTTTACCAACAGACCAATGAGCTAATCTCATTGCAAGAGAAAAATAACCCTAACCCTACACAGACCCCATCATCACCAACAAAGGACACAAAATGGATTCAGATGGTGAATGCGTTATGGACAGTGTTGAAGTGTCAAAGAATATCACTCTGAAGCCAATGACAATATGTGAATGGTGGAGACAACACAAGCACAAATTTTCCCCTTCTCACTCAAGTTGCATGGTTTGGGCATTCCATCCCCGCATCCAGCACACCCTCGGAGAAAGCCTTTTCAGTCTCTGGTCATGAACTACAAGTCTCATGAATTGTATTTAAACCAGAAACTAAAGAAAATCAGCTGTCCAAGACCCGAGTTCTGCAACCCCTGAACTGGTTGTGTGCTCACCTCACCCTTCCCCTCTTTAGTAGGAAAACTTCCCTGAAGTCACATGGAACGTATTGCTCCTGGTTCCCCCATGCAGCCCTCCCGAGGAGGAGAACCTGTGAAGCAAGAAGTGCCTAGGGGTGGGAGGGGGGCTTGCCTTAGTCAGGGAAGCCTTGTCAAAAATTAAGTATCAACTGACCAAATGGCTGGTGAGCACCTTCTTCACCACTTTTGTGTATCCACATCCTACCTTGGCTGCAAGTGGTTTCTCAGCACCTTACTCCTCCAGTGTCTGTGTGTATGTCCTATGATTTAATAAAACTATGCACTCCATGTTATACAACAAAGATTGTTTACAGTAAGTCGTCACAGGAATAAATATTCCTGCCTTCTCTTCACTCTTCTCCCTCGTGGCAAAACTCATCTGAAGTCACATGGTCTGGAAGCAAAGTACCTGCTGTCAGTACACTAGCTTGGCAGCTGGCTGGAGAGTACCTTCAGCCCCCCTCCTGGGGTAGGAATTGACAGAGTGAAGTGTCTGTCACTGCTCCTGGCTCCCACACACAGACCCAGTGTTGAGGTGCCCTTGCATTCCCCTTGTGCTTCCACAGGGAGAACAGACTCCCAGTTTCATGCATTATCTAAACTATTTGGAATATCATGATTCATCACTCAGCTTCTTATCAGCAACAGAAGCAGGGTGATACAGATAGAGATAAAATAATCCCCTACCTTGGGAAGGCAGGGGATGCCTCTGATCAATTTTAAAAGCCCAAGGAACTTGTTCTCCTCTGGGAATTTCTCCCTGAACATCTCTGTATTGCAGACTGCAGAAAGAAGTTTATTAGGAAGCCTGAAACTGGCTATTTTACATAACAAGGAAGTGAAGGGGAAGGCTAGCTGCTCAGCCCCTGACAGCCCAGCTACTGGGAGAAGACTGCAGTACAATCCCCTAGTGATAAGGGCAGGAATATTTATTCCTGTGATGACTTACTGTAAACAATCTTTGTTGTATAACATGGAGTGCATAGTTTTATTAAATCATAGGACATACACACAGACACTGGAGGAGTAAGGCACTGTGAAACCACAATGCCAAGGTAGGATGTGGATACACAAACGTGGGGGTGGATTGCAGATAGGATGCAGATCCACATTGATATTCGCACAGGGTTATAAAGTTTTAGTTCCAGAAGCTGGTCTTGTCCTGTGGTGCTTTATCAGATAAGAGGTTAGACACTACTGCTTGAAATCCAAACTGGTCTCAATACTGACTTTCAATACTTCACCCACATGAGAAACATTATTTGTGAACTGTAAAGAGAAACTTGTGTGTCAAAACTACCAGCTAACTTGAATTCATGCGGACATCCAGTGGAGAGTTGTTAAAGTAGAAATGCTGGCTAGTAAAACAACTCCCACTCCCCCCAGCTCCTCGGAAATTGAGGCAGAAACACCAGTTCTTTACTCTAAATTTGTTTGTCACCCTTTTGATTTCACTGAAAATGGAGCCCTCTTAGTCAAAATTAACTTGTGAAAAGCCCACCTTTAGGAGCTAAGATTTTATTAGAACATACTCTAACTGGGTTAAATAATATTTGTAAAAGCTGAAGTAAATATTTGATTTACTTTTCCAGTTACTAGTAACAGTAACAATGAAGATAATGAATCATACTAGATACATACAGTGGTACAAAAGTACTATGTTTTTATTTTCAACATAAGAAAAGAATTCTTTGGTTTTGAAAAACTTTAAAAAGTGAGAAACCCGTCAAGGATACCAGGTCTTAGGTCTGGTCTACACTACAGCGGAAGGCTGAATTAAGATATGCAACTGCAGCTACATTAATTACATAGCTGGAGTTGAAATATCTTAAATCGCATTTCCATACCATGTCGACTTCCCTTACTTCTCACAAAAGGGAGAGTACTAGATGCTGGCTGGAGCTGACCTCAGCGTTCGATTTACGGGTCTATACTAGACCTGCTCAATCGAAGGCCATAAGATTGACCTCTGGAGTGTCAAGCTTCCACGTAGTGTAGACATAGCCTAAGTGTGATGCCACTGAGAGCTAGTTTATCAAACTTAATATTTGTAAAGCCCATCCAGGATACACTGGGTCCAAGACTGTTTTCCCTCCTAGTTACAAGCAGGTGCTGTATACTGCAACTTTCTGGCTGATTGCCTGTAAGAGGGAACGCACTGTTTCTTCTAACTCCACCAACTGTTTGGCTTTGTCTTCCAAGACTTTCTGATTGTTTTCATATGTGCTTTCCAAATCTGCAGGGAAAGGGGGGAAAATATCAACAGATGACTGTCGGCTGTTTTTCAACAGTAAAATCTGCAACAAGGAAAGTTGTCATACCTGTATTTAAAGTATTAATTCAAATTTTAGAGGTAGAAAACCTGAGATTAGATAAAATACAAATTTGGGCCTGACAACTTGTCTCAATGCTATGGGGAGGAAGTACTTGTGTATCAATGAAAACATAATCTGGGTCCTTTAATTCAGGTTGTAAAAATTGGCTTAGAGATTCTACAAAAAATACAGATTTGAAAGGACATGAGTGAGTGTTGGTTTAGTTATGGTCAGACTATTCAGTGAATTATTGCAAATCAATAGTTGATATATGCAAGAGAGGGTGGGGGTTGAGTACAGCTTCCCCAGGTCTGGTAAAAGCAGAGGGAAAGCCTCCTGGCTAGTATGTAGCTCTAAATATAGCTATATACCTCCCCCTCCTGTTTCAGTATATAGAAATTCTCTAAATATAGAATTTTTTTTAAACTGTTCATTTGGCATTAACTTCAGTTTTCCAGAAGTAACTCTGTCTGTATCACTTTGGGTTATGATGATAACCCAATCTGATTAGATTAATAGTGAGAGATATTCAAGACTAAAGTGCTGCAGGAAATCACAGCTTTTAATCTTTTCAGCGTGCTACAGCACTTGACATTTGCTAGCTAGGGATGTAAAAAGTCGGTTAAATAGGTAACAGTGTAACCACTGAAAAAGCGGTTACATGTGCTGTGGGTGCTGCAGCATAAAGTTTAAATAAGCTTTATGCTGCAAAGCCTGCAGTGAAGCCTCCCCAGGAGTGGGGCCGCCAGCCCTTGCCGGCTCTGCTCCTGGGGAGGATTCCCTGCTGCAGTGAAGCCTCTTTTCTGGGAGTGGGGCTGGCAAGAGCTGCTGGCCCCACTCCCGGGAAGGCTTTGTTGTGTGCTCTGCAGCCAGCTCCTGGTAAGCCAACGTGTAAGCTGAGGTGGGGACCAGGCCAGACCTGCCACGGACAGGGATTGCTCCAGCTGGCCGGCGCAGCCCCTGCTTGTGGTGGGCCCCACAGGGCTGAGGCAGGCCCCTGCTCCAGCCCCTACGGTGAACTGGTAAGCATTACTTCTTTAGGGTGATGCTTACCAGTTAACTGGTTAACCTTTCACATCCCTAATGTTAGCCTGGTCAAATTAGTTAGGACAAAAAAATGTTCTATCTAATCCTTCAAGCAGGTACAAATTTTCATTTTCTTTCCTAAACAGTTGTGCTATGTTATATGCTGTTGAACAGTGACTGCTTTTCTCCCCAGAAGTGGATACACCCCACTGTTGGGTGAATTATCATTTGACTGAACAGTATTCCATATTCTGCATACATAAGTGTATGAACTTCCAGCAATTAGTGTAATTAGTCAAAAGTTTATTTTCTACCTCCAGCTGATGAACATTAACCCAGTTCATTCTGCCACATGAAACATGACTTCAGAATCGGCAAAGACCACCTTTTTCTCATACGTGCAGTCTTACCCTTGAGCAGCTGGAGTTTGCTGTTTGCTTGAGCTAACAGTGATTTAGCTTCATTCTGCAGCATTCCAGCTTTCTTCCTGGCATCAGCAGACTCTTCTGTTTTCTTGGCAATTAGGTTTTCAACTGTTTTATATTTGGCATTCAGTTCACTGTCAAGTACCTGCAGTTTCAGATTCACAACACAAGGTGGGGTTATTGCTTAGAAAACTATGCAAAGCAAATGCATGTTTCACGGCTGGAACAGATGATCTCTAAATATCCCTGGCGGGGAGAAGGTCCCATCAAGTGTAAAACTTGCAAAGTCAACTCCTACAACTCCCTCCAGTCCCTGGCCCAGGAGACTTACTGGGACAGGTAGTGGATGCACCAGACAATCTGGTCTGTTGATTAGCATTCTGAAAACTCACCAGCAATATTAGCAACATGAAATGTGCCACCTGCAGCATGGGAGAATCTGGGGAAATTGTCACTATAAGCGTGTGTCTAGATAGCACTGTTCTGTTGGAATAAGCTATGTAATTTGCATAGTGCAAATTGCATCGCTTATTCTGAGTCTAGGTTGAAAGAGCTTATTTTGAAAATTGGTACTGTGTAGACAGCGCCAGATTTCAAAATAAGGCGCTATTCCGACAAATCCCTTAACCCTCATGGCACAAGGGTTACAGGGATGCGGGAAATAGCGAGAGCATTTAAAGATGCAGTGTTGCTATTTCGAGATACTTCCGGTATCCCTTAGTGTAAGGTTCCTGATAAGATCTATAATCACTCTTTTCTGTCTTTCCTCTGTCAGTGCTCAATAATAAACTCTTGTACGTGTTCAGCAAGATTTCAGAGGCCCCTTGTTTGAACCTAATAGTCTTGCTTAAAGGTTGATTCAGACATCTTACTCTCATGGGAGAGGGAAGGCTCCTTTGAGACAGAGGACTTTATTGTGGACAATAGATTGGAGCAGTGAGACATTGACAGAACTTTTGTTGTCAGTTGTTCGAAGGCTAAAATAAATCAGAATCCCTCTTAGAGGTATTAGACTTTGGGAGAGACTCCATGCAGACATGGCCTAGAAAGACACTGCTATGCTTGCAAAATATTTGCTACTCTAGATAACCTCTTTCCAAACATTAACTAGAGGAGCAGGCTGGCTAGCATTACACTGAGAGATGGAATCATTTCTACAGTAACTGAAGTGATGGAGGAATTCCTTTCAAAGTGCCACATTACAAGTGTACAGTAAATCTTGTACAAAATATGGCATGACACAACTGAATAATGTATTGTACTTCCTCTGTTCTCTCATACATAGACCCCAAAGCACTTCCACAGAAGGCAAGAAATCTATGTTGTAGATGGTGAAATTGAGGCACAGTGAAGTATTGCCCAAGATAAAAGTCAATGACAGTTGAGAATAGAACTGAGATTTACCAATTTGTGACCCTACATGTAATCCATGAGAATATGAAGACTGTGCATCTCTCCATGACTGACAGCTTTCTGCTCATGTAGGAATTGGAAATGTGCAGGCTTTTTCTGCCATGTAAGGGTATGTCTACACTTGCATCCTAGTTCGAACTAGGGATGCAAATGTAGGCATTCAAAATAGTCAATGAAGCGTGGGATTTAAATATCCCACGCTTCATTAGCATGATCTTGCCAGCGCGTTTTGAAACAGCTGTTGATCGGAGTAAGTGAAAGTGCATGCTGGGACGTGTTAGTTCGAACCAAATCCCTCCTCATTTTTTGAGGCGTAATGTTAGTTCAAACCAAAGGGGTTTGGTTTGAACTAACGCGTCCCGGTGCACACTTTCACTTTTGAAACAGCCGTTGATCGGAGTAACGCGCCGGCGACATCATGCTAATGAAGCACGGGATATTTAAATCTCTGCTTCACTGACTATTTCGAATATCTACATTTGCATCCCTAGTTCGAACTAGGGTGCAAGTGTAGACATACCCTAAGTTAGTGCCAAAGCAAGCAGAAATTAATGCACTGATAAACAGACCCCACATTACCTTTCTAAAAAATAAATGGGGACAACAAATCTAATCCAGTCCATTGAAAAAATGCCACTAATATTCCTGGGCAGCTAGCTCCCTCCTACCCGGTGCCCAAGCATGACAGGATATTGGGTAAAGCTGGCAGTAGCACTTAAATGCTCTTTAGCCTCAAATAGAGCTCCCATGAATTGAGTTTTGTGGAAGTCAGTAAGCAGGTATGTCTCACCTCTTTAATGTCTTCCACACTTTGTTTCACAGTTGCAATGGTTTCTTCAGTCTCTTCCACGTTCTCTGAATTTGTAGCAGCCTTTTGTTTAAGGTCTTCCACACTTTTCTCTAGTTCAGTAAGACGCAGGGTAGCATTGTTTAAAGTTTCTTCAGATGCTGCATTTTCAGATTCAATCTAAGCAAGAATGAAAGAACAGTTTAAATATCCCCCCAACAAGTGTGTATTGATTTTTGAAATTAGCTTTCTGGGAAAAAGTCTTGATCAACTATTTAAAATGTCTATCTCCAAAATCTTGTCACCAAACTAAAATTGTGCAACTCAGATACCAACCAATATATTAGGAATATGTGGGCAGGGGGCTGGACTTGATGACCTCCTGAGGTCTCTTCCAGCTCTAGGATTCCAGGATTTTAAGAGTACAAATCATAATTCAAGTAAAATAAGAGAGGAATCAGATTTGAAAGTGAACTAAGTTATATGTCATTAAACGTGTACCTTATGAAATGGTGAGAAATAACCTTTCGTTCCGTATACAACTCAAGCTGGTTGAAATCATTGACTTTTGAAAGTCTAAGAATGTAAGATTGAAGCAGTAGTGCATAATTGGTAAGGACAGAGTTTCACTAACTTCTGAGAGCATTCCTGGCACACATACGACACTGCAAAGAGGGGGAAGGGGAAGAGATGCATCCCAGTATAACATGTCACCAAGACATCTGCAGTCTTCGGCTCAATTAATTGTAAACTAAACTAATGTGACATGTGGGTTTACATGTCAGGAATCACTCAACATGGCAAAAAAATTCCAGATTTGAAAATGTTAAGGCATTAGTCAACCAACATCTGGATCCATTATTGTCCGTTTAAATCATGGGTTCCCAAACTGGGGGACTTGCCCCCCTGGGGTATGTGTGTGTGAAGCGACTCAGCTTCCTTCCCGCCCCCCCAAGTTTTGCTATTTTTGTTTTTCGACCCTGGTCAGTTCCTTTTTTTTTTGCTCAACAAGTTTTGCTGCTATGGGCGGAGGCCTAAGGGTTTCTCAAAAATCAAAAAAGGGGCATGATGCCGAAAAGTTTGTGAACCACTGGTTTAAATGGAAAGAAAGCATTGCTGTGTTAATTACCCTTTCAGCCATGGATAAACAAGAGCTAGGTAGGTTAGGAACCTAATAAGCCGAATATCAATACGATCAGATTTTAATGCTTTACAATCTTGTCAGTAGAACAATCTGTGAACTTGTTCTTTATGAACTGGACTTGATGAAATGGGAAAATCTTCAAACGAGTTAAAAAAAATTCTAGTTCTAATAGAAGGCATTAAATTCTTATAACAGTGTTTCCCAATTGGTGCTCCGCGGAACCCCAGGGTTCTGTGAAGTGAAAGTAAGGATTCTACAAGAACCCCAGGCACTTCCCTATCCCCTCTTAAAGAGACAAAGACAAATTGTGGCAGGACTCAGGTTTTTTTTTTTTTTTTTCTTGACAAATTTTACCCTGGCAACCCTAGGGGTTCCTTGAAATTCTTTCAAGCTGAAAAGAGTTCCATGGCCAAATAAAATTGTGAAACACTGTCTTATAAGAACCGACTAAGAGTGTTGAAGGTACTTGGTGGGCTGTGAGTTTAACATCCCCATCTCATTGCAAGTAACATTGAGTACACTATTTAAAACATGACTATACTGCACAGTGTGTTAAGAGCCTTATTCTATGACTGGGAAGGGCCCTCCTAATTTGTAAAGCATCAAGCAAGCACACATGGACACTATTACTAATAATCAATTAGTCCAATTAAATATCTTCCAAACTGGTCACACTCCATGCATATAGGGCTCTGCAATGATATAATTTGGCAAACAAATGTCCATTGATGCTTCAATAAAGCATTCTTGCATTGTACTGACAAAATCTTTTGCACAGTGGGAGAATGGGCAGCTACCACATGATACCACCTGCCTTGTGCTCAGAGCCTCAGGAAATCCTACATCTGCTGGGTTGGAAAAGCACATTCCAGTTCGTTCTCAGTACCATTTCTGCACCCACTGAAATTAGTGACAAAGAACTAATTGACTCTAGTGGCACTAGATGTTGGAGGAAAGTTCTCCTTGTGTTGTTCTTTTAAAGTTTGATGTTTCAAGAACTCTTTCTCCTTTAGCTAAAGCAGTTACCTAGCATCAAACTAGGTACACTGTAAATAATTTCTAAATACAGTTAGGACTTACTGAGGTAAGGAGATCCTGTGTTCCTTTAATGTCCTCATCAGCTTGTTTGATGGCCTTTTCAGCTGCAGTTTGGGCCTTTTCAGCTTCTTCCAGTGCTTCCTTCACCATGGCCGCAGTGACTTTAACATCTGTTGCACTTTTGCTGTGGAGCAGAAGTAACAAAATAAGTGATATTTGAAATGTTTCATTTTGGTATGAATAAGAATTTGCACCAGGATGAATTTAACTTATGTGTATTTAACTGTGTTTTTGTAAAATATTTGAAACCAATAGTCTGGTTCAAACTCACTAATTTCAAAAGACAGCTGACAAAACAGTGTAGTACATGTTACCTTGCTTTATTCGCTTCATCTAGCAACATCTCTGCTCTAGCAATGTCTCCGGCACTTTGCTGTAAGATAACCTCTACATCAGAAAGGCTTTCCACACGCTCACGGATATCTTGTGTCAGGGTCTGTAGCTGCTTGGGGGTACTTGGCATCTCCATGTTCAACACTTCTTTAGCAACTGCCTCGATGCTATCCAAATCGGCGCTATCTTCTAAGATGGCACAAATGCAGTGGGAGTAAGTAGACAGATTAGCAGGTCATCCATGCCAATGTCAAATTACACCACTGAAACTCTTGTCAGTACGTTCCTTAAAAGCAAAAAACTGACAAGCAGCAATGGGAAATGAAATGCCACCACCGCGATTTGCAGGACATACATAGAAAGTAGAAGGTATACAGGGGTCTGTGCTGGCTTCCTCCACAAGTCCCATTTCAGCTTCCATTGAGGGTTACTTTTCACCCATTGGCCTCCCCACTGTCTTAAGCACAATATGGGAATCAGAAGTATGTAGTTCCTAACATGGACTTACTGCATGGTTCTGTGCAATCTCAGACCTTGTCTGCTCCCTATTTCCCCAGCTATAAAAGAGAATTTGACAGCCTCCTGGAAGCGGTAAGGATCAATCAGATAATGGATCAAGTGTTCTATTGACATTCACGGGAGTTCAATGGGAATTAATTTGGTCCAACATTTGTAGTGCTGTGTGGAATGCTATGAAAGTGCAGGAGGGTCATGCACAATGCTTAGATACATGGAACAGCAGCAATTTATGGCTCTCAGGGATTGGGATCTAAGCAAAAGTTGCCTCTATTTCTCAGAAGGTTCTATTACATGTGCTGTTGTATGTATCTAAACATTCCTTCCTGTGCCTGCACAGCGCTGAACACATTGTTAGCACATAAAAAAACATGCGCAACTGTTAGCCTACAAACATCACAGACCTCCGCAATAGAGACCATCCTCCGTCTTCTAGAAGATCTCCTACTTCTCCATAGGTTAGCTAATGATGGGAGCTGATTGAGGAGGATACTTAGCTATATAGTTCCCTTGAAATTAATGGTAGTAGCATGCCAATCTCCTAGTCACTTTTAAACCACTCCACCACTAATCAGCTCTATTGTAGAGTAGAAGGCAAAGTCTTTTAGTTCCAACCATGATGGAAATGAAAAGCTTAGAGGGATTCTCTCTTCCTTACTGGGGTGCATTTTTTCACAGCATTGTGCAAACAATCAACCTCCAACCTCGCCTTTTATCTATAAAGCTGAAAATGAATCACACTGCTTATAAGAATCTTTAATGCATAATCAAGACAAGATTCACAGAAATGATAACATTCAGAAAGGATTTTATGACTTGGTTATGCAGCTACCCAGAGAAATGCACAAGAGAAACTACCTATAGCTGTGGTGTCCAACCAGTAGCCACTATAGTGGCTATTGCTTTAGCAAACTAACCACATTCAACTGGCCACCCTGCCCCGCTGTTAGGGCCACCCCGCTGCCACTGGGGATTCCAGCTGCCCACCTCCACCAGCCCTGCTTCAGCCAGGGAGGTTCACTTAGCAGAGGCTGCCCCGTCACTCCTGCCCTGCTGCCACTGCGGGGTTTGCTGGGATTCCTAGCTGGGCCATCTGGCTGCTGATAGGTTCACTACAACCAGGACTTCCCGGTCACCTGGCCCCGCTAATGCTGGGGGTTCCCTGGCCAGGGCTGGGACTCTCCAGATACTGCCTAGCCTCACTGCTGCTGGGGGTTCCCCAGATGCTGGTTGGCCCAGCTGGGGCTCACCAGCCCCTACATTGCTCCTGCCTCCGGGGCTCTTTGTCCAGCAACATCTGTGGCCATGCCGGACCACAGACGCTGCCAGACCAGAGAGTCCCGGGTTTGGGAGATTCAACCTGTAGTCACACTCAACTGGCCAGATAGCCACATTGTTCAAGCCATCTAGCCACAATTAACTGGCCAAATAGCACCATGTGGTTAGCGTGCTGGACAAAACGGATCTATAGCATGTGCAAAACTGGAAGAATTTTCTATTCTGTATCTGTACACATTACAAAATTTTACAACATCCTAATTTTATAAAAGCCTCTAAACATAGGCTAGCAGAATTTCTCAAGATAAAGATGAGTAATGTCAACTAAGGCAAAGATCATTCTTACGCATCAGAAATTCCCTGATCTGCTTAATAAGGTTTCTCAGCTCTTCGTTGCTTCTGTCCACTTGCTCTTTTGTGGCATTGGTTTTGAGCAAAACTTCCTGTGCATTTTGTTTTGCTTCATCTGCTCTCTGTTTTGCCTCAGAGACCTATGGGAAGTAAATAGAGTTAGCCCGGTTTCACCTTTTCTTGCACCTTCATGCCCATTTTGCAAACGAAAATGTAATTCTGAAAAGGCAATTCATATTTGGAGTCCAAAGTAGTGTGGGAAAAATTCTCATATAAAACCCACAGACTGCTTTTAAATATTCTGGAATCCACAATGCCAATGTTACTTTACACAATTCAGACTAATGTTTATGGATTATACCTGGAATTTCAATTTAAATAAGTTCACTTTCTGAGGCTCTTTTAAAACAGGATACTGTGAGTGAAGTTGTGCAACCGGAAAGAAACATTTTAAAATGAATGTCTGGGGGCAAAATGTTCTCCTCCCCTCGTAGTTTTGTTTCATATCCCTCTTGGGGGAATTTGTTTCATTTTAAATTAATGTTTAGTGATCTACTTGGCAAGAGTTACCATTTTAGAGAGCTCTTCAACATCCGCCAATGCACCGAGTATGTCTCTGTCAAAGTCCATGGCTTTCTGCCACGCGCTGTGAGCCACAGTAACCAGACCTTCACAGCCCGGTCCTCCGCATTTCTTTTCTCCTTCATCTGTTCGGCAGCTCAGACCACCACACTCTGAGTCAGCGCAGGAAGCCCCAGGGGGAGTTCCACAAGTCTGCAATAAACAGATAAGAAATAGTGAAATAGTTGTGCTTAATTACCCTTGGTTGGTTGAGGGAGGAGGGAAGACAGGAGGTTTCTGATGATGCTGAAAACATTTAATGGCACTTGCCCCCCTAGCAGTGAAATCTCAGGAGAACACCTGAGAAATGAATGGTAGCTGTAGCTGCTGTACTACAGCATCAAAAACGAAGACAGGCTCCATAGGTGTGCACACGGGGTGTGCCGGGTGTGCCCAGGCACACCCTAATGTCTTGGGCTGGCTAGTGGCTGCTGGAGGAGGAGGGGGATTTGAGATGGGGAGCCGTAGCCCCTCACTTTCCCTGCGGCCATCTACAGGGCACTTTGGGGCAGAGAGAGTGCGTGCGCGGCGGAAGCAGCTGGGGCTCGACCACAGATGCCAGCCTGAGCCATTTTTGCACCTTGGGCCCCGCCTGGCCCGGCAGCACCGTGTGGCGCCCCTTCTGCATCCCGGGGCGCCCCCGCCCGGCCCGGCAGCACCATGCAGCACCCTTTCTGCGCCCGGGGGCGCCCCCGCCCAGCCGCACCGCATGGTGCCCCGTCCCCACCCATCCTGGCAGCACCGCATGGCACCCCTTCTGCGCCCGGGGCCCCGGCTCTGGCCCCGTCCTCGGCCCCATCCCGGCAGCACCTTGCGGTGCCCCTTCTGCGCCCGGGGCCCTGTCCCCATCCTCAGCCCTGGCCCCATCCTTGGCCCAGCCTGGCCCAGCCCGGCAGCACCGTGCGACGCCCCTTAAAGTGAGGCGACCTGTGCTAGGACCCAGCTGGCCTGTAGCTTGGGCCGGCTCTGACTCCAGCCCCGCAAACTGGAAGGCAGAAGCCAGCTTAGCCAAAGAGGAGGGGAGGGGAGGGGGGAAAAATAGGGGGCAGGGGTGGGTGAGGAAGGGGCTTGTGCTGAGGGGAGGGGGGCAGGTCATGAGAAGAAAGGGGAAGGCACCAAGGGACAGGGTGGAGGAGAGACAAATGCCAGGGGGCCAAGTGGAGACAATGAGGAAAAGGGCAGGAGGGGCGGTGTCAGTGGGAGGGGGGACAGGGTGATGCTGGGAGAGGAGAGGGTAAGGGCATTGTGGCTTAGAGGGGGGAGGGAAAGGTGCTGGGAGAAGGCCTGAAAGAAGGGGTGGGCACGAGGAAGGCAGGGATGGAGCAAGACGTGTGAAGGCACAGAGGGGCATGAGGGGAATGGGGGCAGAGAGTGGTGAGAGGGTGGGCATCAGGGAAAAAGAGGGCAAAGGGGGCAGGGGCAGTGAGGGAAAGGGGAGGCACCAGGAGGGTGCAGGGGTAAGGGAAGGTGCAGGTGCCAGGGGATTCTGGGGTGACGCAGAAGGGCAGACACCTGCAGGGGAGGGACCAGCACCAGAGGAGAGAGGCAGGGCAGGTGTGTAGATGGAGGTGTTAGAAAAGGGGATGAGGAGGGGTAACTCTCATGATCAGAGTGGGGCTACTGGAGGAGTGAGCACAGGGGGGAGAGAAGGGCTGATGGAGGGGGGCAGGTCTCAGGAAGGCTGAGGGCAGTGAGAAGGGCAGGAGTCAGGACAGCAGAGGAGGGTGAGGGGTTGGGGGGCAGCAGGCACCAGGGGAGCTGATGGAGCAAGGGGAGACATGGCAGCAGAGGGAAAAGGTAGAGGTTTATAAGATATTTATTAATAACTTGGGTGCCACAGTGGCACATCCAAACGAGCCACATGAACTCAGTACTGGTGCACAACACAAAATTCATTCTGCTCATGGGAGGAAACTCTTAGAGGGAACACTTCCCCCAGCCTCTCCACCCCTGAGTTAATGTCACACACTTTGCTTTAATGCAATTGCAGGATAGTTGCATAAGGGGGGTTTGGTGGGGGCCAAACTAATCCCTATTGGTAGGAGGATGGTGGGAAAAGTCCTTGGGGGAGGGTCACATGACACCTTTTACTTCTGGTCCTGAGAGTGTTACCTCCAGAGGTGTGGCCAATGGGAGTCAGGATGTGGCCAATGGGGGTCAGGGGTGTGGCTAATGGGGGTCAAAGTACATTTAAAAAAAATTCTTTGGGTGCACACCCTAATGAAATGTGCTGCGCAAACCTATGACACACTCTATTTCTCTCTGTATCTGCCCTGTAACAAATTTCACAAGTGATGGGGGAAGGAAAGCTCCTCTCTATAAATACACAGCCCTCCAGGCACAAACAGCTTTGATTACAATGGCACCATTCAGTTTCACCAAATGACATGAAACTAGCAAAGCCTTGGTTCTTTCAAGGGAAAATTGCCCTCCAGCTTGTGTTAAGAAAGGAGAGGGAAGAGAAGGACCCTTCCCACCTGAAGGCAACCCCATGGATTGAGCTTGTTGAAACTCAGACTTGCTCTTGGTGAAACTGTGACATTTCAAAATGTGTTTCAGGTTGGAAGAAGTGCGAAAATATTTTGAAATTCCTCAAATGAAGTTTTCCAAAAGCTGCCATTTTGAAGTGTTTCAGTGTGATTTTATCAAAATGCTTTTTTCTCAAAATGAAATTTTGACCCCCCCAAAAAATCAATGTGTTTATATTTTTTAATACAAACATATTTGATTAGAAAAATGTTAACCAGCTCTATATATGAACCACCCCCAGGAGTTTGGGCAATAAATAAAATTATTTTAAAAACCTTTAGTAAGATGCAAGGTTGGGCAAAGTTTTCCTTTTTTGGCAGCAGGTGGAAGAAAGGAGGATAGTCATAAAAATAAACATTTTGCAGGCAACCCCCCTCCCCGCATTTTGGTACATAAAATTGAACCAGGTTAATTTTAAATGTTCTCTTTCTCTAACAAACAGCCTCAGCTTTTTCCCTTCTCTGAGATTTGGCATTCAATTTTCTGTTCTCTAGAACAGGGGCTTTTGGCTTTTCCAGACTTCTGTATCCCTTTTAGGAGCCTGATTTGTCTTGTGTAGCCCAAATTTCACCTTAATTTACTACCTGCTTACAAAATCAGACATAAAAATACAAAAACTGTTTCAGTACACTAGTACTGGAAACTTTCTTACTTTTGCACTTTTACCACATTTATCAATCAATTAGAATATAAATATTGCATTTACATTTCAGTGTATAGTATATTGCAGGGCTACTCAGCATGCGGCCTGTAGCCTGTTTGTTTATGCCCCGCGGTGCGGTTTGGGTTTACATGGGGCTCAACATGAAGCTCATAGGTGGGACCCAAAACAAAAAAAAAGTATCAATATAATGGTCTTCTGTTGATATGCATTTTAGTAGTTAAATTCCTGGACTGTCATTGCTCATTAAAAGTGCTCTCATATGGGTGGAAATCAGGTAAATATTGCATTTTATTAATATCAGCAGAACTGACTTAAATGGGGCCTGTGTGTTATGTAGTCTTGCCTTAATCTTTGTATTCATACCCCTCAGTGTGAAAGAAACTATTTGCATATATATTTGCATGTATATGCAACCACACTAAAGTGGTGGCCCCCAGGGCTTCCAAAGTTGAGTAGCCCTGGTATATAGAGCTGTATAAACAAGTCATTGTATGAAAGGTTAGCTTGTAATGACTTTGTTAGTGCTTTTTATGTGGCCTGTTATAAAACTAGGCAAATATTTAGATGAGTGGGATGTATCCCTTGAAGACGTCTGTGTATCCCCAGCGGCACACGTACGGCTGGTTGAAAATCATTGCTCTACAAAACACTCCTGCAGGGGCCTGCACTAAGGTTCCCAGCAACTAATGATACTAGCTGCAACCTTGATAAACCTTTTTTAAAACAAGAGTTTCAATGCCAATGGATCTGCAGGACAGTAATGTGGAGGAGAGGTTCCCAACTAAAAGGAGGTTCCCTTCCAAGAAAAACGAGCAGTGATCATGGTAGACAAGTTGCTAAAAGGGAGGAGGGTAGAAAAGGAGTAGACAGACTATCCAATCTTTAGAAATTATCATGTTACTGAGGGGTAGGGAACCTATGGCCTGCAGCTTGCCTTGATCAGGCCCATGAGGCTTGGGGCTCCCTCCCACAACAGTGGAGCAAACCAGCGATGGCACTCTAGCCGCATGGGGGCACTGTGGTTGGAGTGCTAGCACTGGCTCCCTGAGCCTCGCAAGCTCAATCAAGGCAGATCAGAAGACACTGCCCACTGTTGCTCCCATTGGCCAAGAATTGCAGCCAATGGGAGCAATTAGGGGGGCAGTGCCTGCAGTAAGCACTTTCCTGCAGCATTCGGAGTCACCTGGTGCCCGAGAGCTGTGCCTGATATGCGCCCCAATCCCCAGCTATCTTCCTTCCCGTGCCCACGCCACAACCTTCATTCCCACTCCTGCACCTTCCCACCCACCCACAATCTGCATCCTTACCTCCAGCCTGCTCCTGCATCCTCCCTCCCACTTAGACCCTGTGCCACCACCAGCAGCCTGCTCCTGTACCTTCCCTCCCACCCAGACCCTGCATTACCATGCCCAGCTTGCTCCTGTACTATCCTTTCCCTCCCAGACCCCGCACCCCAGCTCACCCCTGCACCCTATCTTCTGCCCAGAGGCACCCCAGGCTACTCACTGGCACCCCCCTCCTGCACACTGAAACCCTCATTTTTGCTCTCCCCCCAGAGCCTAGAGCCCCTCCCCCCAATATACTAGCTCTTATCCCCCATAAGAGTTAATCCGACCCTGGGGATAAGCCCTGAGTCCAGGTGTCTTTCTCCCCTCCCCCTTCCGCTCCCCCTCATGGGGCTGGAGCCTTAGGGTAGTGTGGTGTTTTTTTCCCCCCTCAGTTATGGGTGATATTTGTGAGGGGTTTTGGAGTTTCTGTTTTGCTTCTCTCTGATTTTTCTCTGGGTCAGTGCCCCTACCCCTTGCTGTAACTTACTGATTCTTCTAACCACTTAAGGCGGTGGTTCTCAAACTCTGTGATACCGCAACCCCCCTCTAAGTTGCTCACGATCCTCAGTTTGAGAAACGTGGACTTAAGGTAATATATATGCCCTCTCCATCCTATTTACAGACTGAATCATTTTCCAGCTGCAGCTGATTGTCACTTTCCTCAGAAGTCCGAAGGACAACATGAATCTCCCAGAAAAAAAGCCACCGTCAGCCTTACCACTGTTCAGAATAATCACCAGCTACTTCTCAGAGTGTCCTATTGACTCGAGCTCAGAAAGTCTGCTTTGTCTCAAGCACATCAGAAAAATGCAGGACAAACACACAGCATGCCTAAAATGGCCAGTGGCACATCTTCCGCTATCCCCACTACCACCACTGACTCCTACTGCATCCATCTCCTCCTCTCAGGCTACGTCTAGACTGCATCCCTCTGTCAACAGGGATGCAAATCAAGCACATTGAAATTGCTAATGAAGCAGGGATTTAAATATCCCGCACTTCATTAGCATAAACATGGCCGCCACTTTTTTTTCGAAACGGAGTTTTTTCAAAAAAACGGCAGTCGAGACACAGATCTGTTGAAAATAAACCCTTTTTCGACAGATCCTGTAAACCTCATTTTTTGAGGAATACAGGATATGTCGAAAAAGGCTTTATTTTCGACAGATCCGCATCTTGACTGCCTTTTTTTTTCCCAAAAGCGGTGACCATGTTTATGCTAATGAAGCACGGGATATTTAAATCCCTGCTTCATTAGCAATTTCGACGTGCTTGATTCAGAGGGATGCAGTCTAGACACAGCCTCATTTTCACTCATGAAACCCACGTCTGGTCCCATGTCCTATGCAGGGGCAACTGGTGAGGGACCTTTGTGGCTCTGCATTATACTCTACATAAGAGCCACCGGGCTTGTACTACGTTTAAAAGGCAGAGCTGCAGCACAGGTGGTCCCAGAGCTGGCGCAATTTGGGCTCACTCTGGGACCTCTGCGGCTCTGCCTTTTAAATGTGGTAAGAGTCACCTGAGCAGTCCTGGCTCACGTCGGGTTCTGGATCACTGCGCCTCTGCCTCTCCTGCCCTCCACTGCAGAGATGGTGCTGGCGGGAACTGGCTTTTAAGCTGCAAGTAGCTGACCAATCGACTACTCTTTTACATCCTTACCCTGGCTACCTAGATGCTCTAGCCCCACAGCTGCTGGCCCCTTGTCCTTCCTGCCAACAGTGTTTTGGTAGTGAGGAGGGTGTCACCTGCTCCCTCAAGCCCCTCAGATGTGTCGCTCCTGCTCCTACTGTACAGGGACAGTGCTTCACAAAACTAGGACTGCTCCCCTTTAAGCTAGACCAGGGGGTGGCAACCTATGTCTTGTGAGCCAAATATGGCTCTTCTAGAGCTCCAACTCAGCCTCCCCAGCTCCCCATGCAGCAGGGAGCCAGTGCTGGTGCTACAGTCTTATGGTTCCCTGCAAGACTGAAATGCCAGCACTGGCTTCCTGGGAGGGCTCCTTCCAGCAAATAGGAGCCGTGAGAGGCCATGTTACACGGTGCCTGCAACATGGCGCAAAAACAAGTAAGTGCTCTCCTACCCCCTCATGCCCAGACCCCATACCTTCACCCCTCACTCACCTCCCCCGGCCAGACACCCTGCCCCCAACCCACTCCTGCCCCCTGGCCACTCCTGCTCCCTGTCCCCTGGCCAGACAGCTTGCCCCCAGCCCACTGCTGCCCTCTAGCCAGACACCCTACTCCCAAGCCTGCTTCTGCACCCTAACTCCCACCAAGACCTCGCCCCCTCCTACACTCCACCTCCCTCCCAGATCCTGAACTTCTACCCGTCCCATTCACTGGCAGCCCTGTCCTGCACACACAACTCCCTGTTTTTGGCCCCGTCCTAGGGGCCCCACAGATCCACTAACCTGGGAATCCCGAAAGTCTCAGTCCTCCCTGCCCCTGCCCCTGCCCTGCCCTCCATAGGGGGCTGGAGCACCAGGGAAGTGAGGTGGGGGCCACATTAGTGAGGGTTGGAGGTTTTGGGAGTGGTGGGTTGTTGGTTTTTTTTTTTGCTTCTCACTTGTGTTGTCCCCACCCCTGCCATAAATAAAGACAATGCTGAAACCTTTTGTGTTGGACATATTTTATTTTATTTTATTTAAAAGTGAAGCCTGGTCAAAAAGCCCCCAATTAGGGCACAGCCACCATCTGACTGCAGCATCATAACACTCCTGCACGCCCCCCCCACACCCATCCTGAGTCCATCATACACCTGAACCCCCTGCTGCATCCCTCATACCCCCACATCCCCAGCCCCCTGCCATTACACTCCTGCACCCCCCACACACCTGAATCTTGTGTCCTGAGTCCATCATACACCCAAATCCCCACCCTAAGCCCTTCATACACCTCAACCCTGACTCCTGCATCCCCAGCTCCCTGCCATAAGATTGACAGAAGACAGCCTGAATGTGTGCATGAAGCTGGATTTGACCAGTTGTGATGTACACTTCAAAGAAATGTGCAAAAAGATGCAGCAGCAGAAGTCCCATTAAATAGAGTTTAAGCTGGGAGCCTCTGGTTGTGTGCAGAAGCCGGGCGGGGGGAAGCCACTGCCCCCACCCCGCCCAGCTTTTGCACGTGACCACAGGGCTCCCAGCGCCAATCGTGGCCCCATCTCCCACTCGTTCCCCCGCCCCCGCCAGGCTTCCATCCGGTGCCCAGCTGGAAATTCAGAAAATACCAATGTCCGGTATTTTCTGAATTTTTCTACTGGACAGAGGGCGCAAATACCGGACTGTCTGGTAGAAAACCGGACACCTGGCAACCCTACACCATCCATGTCTCCCATTCACACATTTGAAACTCACAAAGTATTCCCCACTCCATGTGTCTAATTTTACACACACACGATACATACAACAGAGTAAGATAAACAGAACCAGCAGACCATGACATGAAGATCGATGGGTTACATGAAATAATTCGCTCAAACCCCCTTTGAGTTATGTATATTCATGTCCATGAGTTAATTTCATAAAGCATGTGGGGGGGGGACTGTCACAGTTGTGTTCAGAAGCTAGTGCCTCACCTTGTGGCTCGCAAGTCCTGAAACTCAGTTCCAGTTCACAATCTCCCTCAGTACACCAGACAAGCATTCTCCTAAAACCAAAATGCACTTCAACAGAGTTCCAGGCTTTGTTCAGCTGTAAACAGCCTGCCTCTGCCTTCCTGCCTGTCACTTCAACAGCACCACTGACATTTTCCTGCAGTTCTATACTCAAAAAAAATCCTACCTTCTCAGCCACTTCAGAAAGATCCAGACTTTGCAGTTTGCCAGCCAGTTCATCCAGGAGGCGTGACTGCTCCTCTTGTTTCGCCTTGAACTGAGCCTCTTCCTCACTGATTAAGTCTTCCACTTCCTGTCGTGTCTGAGCTGACTGTTCCACAAGGCTATCAGGGTGAACAGTAGTGGCATTGACCCTCTCTTCTGCCTCCAGGGACATCTGGAAATATTTGGTGATACTATCCAAGGCGCCTGCAAAAATGAGATCCAACTGTTCAGCAATTAGTCCTCACTGCTGAATTTACAGAACAATCCATTTGTTACAGGGAGTTTAGTGGATGACAAAATTGTATGAGGCCTTTCCTCTCTTAAACCAAATACAACATTTATACAAATGTTATTACTGTTAGTATGCTTGAACTATCAGTGGAGCAAATTCTGCTATCCTTCATCAAACAAACCTCCCGATGATGGTCCTGCTGATGCTTTCATTTCAGTTGTCAACAGAATTTGATTCTCTAGTATTAAAAAGTTTGAAAATTCTTCCAGACTCAGGCTCTGATCCTGCTGCCACTGGAAGCAAAAGAAGATCTGGCCCTAGATTTATAAAGATTGATCTTATTTACTTTTGTGACTCATTGATTCCAGGGAACTGCTTGGTGAGTAGGTGCAATTCACCCTGGAGCAGTGGGCCAGCACAAGACCTGCACTCCACATTCAAGTATTGGCTTGACAGGGATATACATAGAGCCCAATCCTACTGCAAACTCTCTAAACAGGGGTATATGTCACACTGAGTATGGGTGGTTCGATCTGGCCCTCTGTGACATACTCTTATTCATGAACATCATGTGATCTTTCATATAGACACTTAGTAATCTAATGTAATTAAATGTGTGCCAAAGTAACTTCAGACATTTGTATGTATATTTAATTGTGGTATGTAAAAAATACTAATATACCATTGGGCTTACTGTTCCTACATGGCCTCTTTTGACTGGTCTATGACTTCTACGCATTAAGAGGTTTCAAGATGACTTTGTCCCTTTAGATTCTGAGCTTGTTTTGCAATACACACAAAAACAGAGGCTTCAGAAAAATCCCTGCTAGATCAGCAACTCTGCCAAGACTTAGAAGGAAACTGCACTCACAGGAACACATTTTATTACTCTTTAGAAGATTAACCTGATATTTAAAACCATACATTATTTAATCATTTGCTGCCATGGCTTTTTTCCTTTTCCCCATGAGAGACCTCACCCCGGATATCGGAGATTTTTATAAACTCGAGTTGTTCTGCAAGTTCTTTCACAACATGGTCTAGGCTTTCTGCATCTGTCTCCAGGGCCCTCAGGTGTGTGTCCGTATTATTACTTTTTAATGTTATCACGGAAAGCTTGTCTTCTATTTCAGCCATCTTTTCTGTAATGTCTGCTGTTAGCTTCCTGCAAGCAAAAACACAGAACCTACATTTACTCGAGGGAAAAAAAATCTATTAGCCTTGGATAATTATTTTATAAAGAAATCTGTATAGTAGTTAAATTCCTGCCACCCCTCTCCAACCAATGTGGTAAGTGATTTGTAACAACTTGCCTTCCTAGAATACTGGTTTTGTTTTCTTTATCACAAAAAACTACTTTTAATCTACAATACATTTATAAACTCAAAGCATCCAATTGCTCAGAAAACAGCTGCTTTGTGTAAGATTAACTAGCGCCAGATTCCAGAACACTGGTGTAATGCTCTTGAACCATGGCAACTGCATAGGTCAGAGTGTCAACTATTATGATCCATATATAATTTGCTTCACATCCCACACAGAGACAAATGCAGTTTTTTGATTACTACAACTGAATGTCAGGAAAGAAACAAAAATGCTCTGAATACAATGGATTCTGTTAACTACTTTATAAAGATCCCTTTTTGCCAATGGCATGTTCAGGGTGGAGGTGGGAGAAGACATCTCACCTCCAGAAAGAAAGATAAAGGCGAGCAAGCAGTATCAGCTCTTTCCTCTGTTCAGCAAGCCCTTCCCTGTTTGCCAGGCTTTTTTACTCCAATAAAAATCCCAGACTTCTGTTGTGAGGCCTAATAAAGCAGGCCCAGAGATGTTATTGCAGCCATGGTTCACTGACATGGGCACACAGTCATCAATGGGACTTGAACCTGGGACCTCCAGCACCAAAACCAGCTAGCGCTAAGTAGCAGGCTACTGTAAAGCCTCAACTAATGGAAAGACTCAACTGACCTCACTAAACTTTGGATAAGGACCAATGGTCCTCTAATGTTTACATCCATGTGTGGATTTTTTCTACCTATGTGCAGAATAATTTTAATGTGCACTGAGACGTGTGAATGTGCACCTCCCAGTAGAAACAAAAAATCTGGGCTCTCTGCTGAACATCCAAGTGGCATCTGAATTTCTCCTGAATGGCTGCACAAGCGCACAGCTTACAGGGAACATTCATAAAGACCATCACCACTGGGACAGGGCACGAAAGGACGATATGAGCACAGGCACCAAGTCCATGCATTACATATTAACTCATTTCAGTTATTCCCATGGCCACCACTCCAAGAGTTGCTACATCCTGGAAGCACAAGGCAAGTGTATGTCTGAACCTGAGCTCAATTTACATTATCAGTAGCTGGCACGTTCACAGTGGTCATCCTCTTCAAAGTGTCCCCAATGCTAAGGGTCATCACTTCTCTCCCCCAGGCTAGATGGAAGGGGGCAGCCACAAATAATTAGCTATGAATATAAGAACAGCCACACTGGGTCAGACCAAAGGTCCAACCAGCCCAGCATCCTGTCTGCTGACGGTGGCCAATACCAGATGCCCCAGAGGGAGGGATCACAACAGGTAATCCTCACATGGTCCCTCCCCTGTCACCCACCTCCAGAGAGACAAAGGCTAGGGACACCATTCCTACCCATCTGGGCTAATAGCCATTGATGGACCTAACCTCCACGAATATATCTAGCTCTTTTTTGAATCCTGTTAAAGTTCTAGCCTTCACAGCATCCTATGGCAAGGAGTTCCATAGGTTGACTGTGCACTGAGTGAAGAAAAACTTCCTTTTGTTTATTTTAAACCTGCTGCGTATTAATTTCATTTGGTGACCCCCTAGTTCTTATATTGTGGGAATAAATAAATAACTTTTCCTTATTCATTTTTTCCACACCAGTCATGATTTTGTAGACCTCTATCACATCCCCCCCTTAGTCCCCTCTTTTCTAAGCTGAAAAGTCTGAGTCTTTTTTAATCTCTCTTCATATGGGACCCATTCCAAACCCCTAATCATTTTTGTTGCCCTTTTCTGAACCTAATTTTAGCCTCCCCTTTTGGTTTGGATGGGAACACTTAAAGGTGCTTGGAAAAGGCTCATATTCCATCAACTGCTTTAAATTATTTCAGTCAATAACTGCAAAGTTAGTTGGTGTTTAACTATCCTAGATTTCACAGGGCTCACCCACCCTTCTCTATAGCCTTATTTTTTAAATACAATGAACAGAGGACTTCTGTAGAAATATAGAGACCACCAGGGTTACAACACTGGCATTTTCTGTTGACAATGTTTTGGTTTTGAGATTAGAAGGAGAAGTCTGCATTGTTATCTTGATGGCTATAAAGCAAAATTCCAAGAATTCAGTCTTTGGTCCTGCATTCTCTCACATAATAGCTATACTTGTCCTTTGCCTTGGGGGATCACAAGGAATCGACTGGCTCCATGTTAATTGTTGGCAGGCTGACAAAATACAAACATGGCCTCCCCTTCAAAAGATAATGCCAGTACTGGGTCCCAGCTGCATTTTGTTTGCTCTCAGTAGAATCTGGTTAAGAACACTGCAGGCCCATTCCTGCCAGACAACAAGCACCCTCAACTCTCACTGGGGAATGGATACTCCAGTGTGCTGGGCACCTTTGAGTGTCAAGCCCCAGCTGAGCTAGAAATTAGGGATGAATCATTTCATCAATAAGCAAAAGTTATCGGTTAATGCTATTGGCTACATGCATTTTTCCCCTTCCCCATTCCAGTACATGTTCTAAAGGGCTGGCCAGCAGCCAGGCTCAGTCCCAGCCAGTGCCAGGGTCCTGGGATCTACCCCCACTGCAGCTCTGCATTAAAAGTATTTTAGGAGCCAGCAGACAGGCAGACCGGCTCAGTCGTGGCTTGTGCTGGGTCCTGGGACCTACCCTCGCTGTGGCTCTGCATTTTAGGAGCTGGGAGGGGGTAGCTTCTGGGAGCCAGTGCGAGCCAGGACTATACCAGGCTGCCTGCTTGCTGGCTCCTAAAATACTTTCAATGCAAAGCTGCTGTGGGGGTAGCTCCAGGGACCTGGCGCAAGCCAGGACTGAGTGCTTGCAGTGCTAACCCTTATTGACCAATTAAATTTTTTGTCGACTACTTGATTAACAAATTACACGCTTCTTAACATCCCTACTGGAAATATTCACACATGTACTGTACTCACCCTGCTTCCTCAAAGAGATTTCCAATGTTTTTAAGGGGCTCAGCAGCTGGATTTTGAGCAAGGATACTTTTAATTTCATTCAGTTTCTCTTCCACTGTGTTGACAGTTTGCTGATAAGGACCGGTGACCCCACTGATTTTTAGGATTTTTGCTCTCTCCAGGAACCTCTGTGTCCTATTAGTCAGTTCACTAATGATGATGTCCCACAGAGCAAAACACTGGTGACATGGTGCACAGTCAGGAAAGATGCCAGAGTAACCACGGGTGCACTTGTCACAGTGGGGTCCCTCGACACCCTCCTTACAGATGCACAACCCGGTAGAGCGATTGCATTGTGGTGTCTGGATTCCACGGGGATCACAGTCACAAGCTGGGAGGGAGGAAGTAACAGCAGCAAAGCTTAGAGAAGATGAAAATAATGGAAGAAAAAATATACAAGTTCTGACACACACAGGAAAACTTTAATCATAATGACACTAACATGAAATCGGTAGGCATGCAAACTGCAGTCAGCAACATCCCGTCTCAGTTACTTGCTTCACTCAACCTTGCTGTGAATGAAGGACAAAGTGATACAAAAAGGAAAGAAATCCAGAAAGGATTTTAAGGATCCATTTCACATGACTCCGAAAGAGTCACAATGTGTACTAGGGACGAACCCATCCTATAGTGCATTTAGAATGGGCTTTGGGTTGCAATCTGTGACCAAAGGTTGTGGGTATTTTGGTTTTTTGGTCCTTCTAATGGGGGTGAGGAGAAAGAACCAGCTCCCTTGTTAAGCAACGATGGGCAATAATTGTAAGGAGGGTGGGGGCGGACGCGACGGGCCATGCCAAGAATGTAGCACTTTTCTACCATATTAATGGAAAGGGCACAGGGTCTGGGACAGAGTCTGGGTACAAGAGGGAGCTCTGCATAGGGGACTGGGTTGTAGGAAGGGATGTGGGTTCTGGACCTGGAGCCACTGTGCAGGGGAGGGTGCAGTTTGGATGCAGGAGGAGACTGTGACTTGAGGCAGGGATCTGGAGTACAAGAGTGGGAGTCACGTGCAGGCTCTGGCCCGGAGGCGCTTAGTAGAGGTGGCTCCTGGCCAGCAGCTTGGCAGGACCTCAGACAGGCTCCCTACCTGCTGCAGAGCCCAGTGTGCATCTCTGCACAGTGTGCCCCTTGGCGGGGAGAGGAAGCAGTGGGTCTCTGGGTGCTGCACATGCCTGCAAGCACTGCCCTTGTGACCAATGGGAGGCTAAGAGGGTGGTGCATGGGGTAACGGGGCAGGGCACAGAGACCCTCCTCCCTCTCCCAAAGGGCACACTGTGCAGACACATGCTGGCCCCAGTTTGAGTGTCATGTGGGGCCACAGCAGCCAGGGAGCCACTGTTACATTTTGGGTTAAAGGGGTGTAAATCCCATTTAATTAGTTAACCAGTTAAACATTATGTTTTACTGGTTAACCAATTAAACGAGGGCGGTTAGGCTGGAGAGAGCCCCCATGCTGCAGGCGGGGGCTGCTCTGGCCAGGCTGGTGTCCCATCCCCCCCACCTGCAGCAGGCGCCGCAGGGCTGTAGCAGTCCCCATCAGTTGACCAGAACCAGTAAGCTCACCAGTCAACCATCTGCATCCCTACTTTGGGTCAGGCTCTGGTATGTGTCCATGGTTCGGATGAAATTAGGGCAAGGGAAGGAAGATAGCAAGGAACATCAGCTAAATAAGGAATACTGGAAATTTAAAAATAAACACTTTGTTTGCAATGGGGGGAAAAGGCAGAGAATGTCCTAAATCCTACCACTCAAATGTCACACGAGACCACATTCTCTTCGTTTTGTAGAGGTAGGACAAAACTGAGCATATGAAGCTTTTTACTGCTCATGAAGTCAAATGACAAGCAATTGCTATTGAGCTAATCAGGAAGGGGTAAATATAAGCAAATACAATTATTTTTTTTAGGCTCTCTGGCTCCTGGTGAATTGCAGTCCATATGGTAAATGTTGGGCACCCCAAGTCTACACGCTGACTGTACAAAGTATTTCTAGTTAGCTCTCGTGCACGTGTGAGGATTATTAAACTGATGTGCTACGCTGCTGGTTTTTCAAAACCTTTTTGTGCTTTGTACACAAACCGTCTAAGAGAAGCAGAACTTACAAGTGGTGGAAGGTTGAGTTTCTAGCTGACCGCTCTCTAAATAGCCAGGTAGGAGAAGCAGCGAGGAAATTACCAACCTTCAAAGCTTTTAATAAAGGGATGACAGCAAAGAACAAAAGGGAGAGGCCTTGCAACTATGCTGGAACTGCCATTCATATCTTCATAGTGAAGTGAACCCCATAGAGATCAAATGAACATTCCTTTAACGTCTAGCAAGAGGATTTTAACACCCAGCAGATGAAAGCCTTCAGTTATAAATCACATCTTTCAAGAATACTTCATAAATGTAACACATACAAATGGCCCATAAATCCATCAAGAACACAGTATTAGTATGTTCCACTGGTAGAATTATAGGCTATTGTTAAAGTCCCTTCTGAAGACGTCCATATTCTTGCTCAACAGGCACTCTCCCTTGAAAATGACACGGAAATAAAATAAAGCAGGTCCTCAGTACCAGTGGTTTTTAACAGGGGCACATGTCCCCACCCCCGGGTTATGTAGAGGTCTTCCAGGGGCACATCAACTCATCTAGATATTTGCCTAGTTTTACAACAAGCTGCATAAAAAGCACTAGTGAAGTCAGTGCAAATTAAAACTCCATACTGTTAGAAAAAAAACCCTGCCCCTCCAGTAAAAAGTTTGGCCAGGCCACTCTTGCTATAGTGGGCGGCAGTACTCCTTGAGAGAAACCGGCCGCACCCTTCCTGCATACCATTGCCTTTAGAAAAAGGGAAGGTGTGAAAAGGGGAAAATAGCCTTGGACTCTCCCACCCGTCACCTTGGCGTGAGAACTGCGGGGCTTACCTGCTCGCATGAAACCTTCACAGTTTCGGCCCAGCACCTGTGACACATACCCCCACTTGGTGACCGTTGGGCCATATATGGTAATATGCAAGCACGGGAAAGCAATGTGCAGACTTGGGGATAAATACCCATCGCACAGTTCACTCAAGGAGGTCTTCGCAACACATGCACCACCGTGCCTGTGCCTTCCCATATACTTCAAAGTACTGCCGGCCTGATCAACCGACCAGCCACCTCTCCCGACTCTCAGGCATAACCAAGGCCTTCGCAACTGAACCGATATCTTTGAAAAGTTCCATGTGTAAGTTGGTATGTATGATTTGATTTTCCTTGTTGTATAGCTTAATGTTATAGTTGTTTTGGTAGTACATAGAGTTTGTAGTTATCACTGTTATTAATTAGTATAGCTTAATATCTTTAGAGCAGAGACTATTCCCCTTGCCATTCCCATCCTTATATTTCTGACACGTTCAACTAGAAATCGTAGAATAAATATAATAAATATTGTAAATTCATTACTGACATGGTCAATTAAAAATCTTAGAATAAATACTATAAATTCATCACTGTCATAAATATATATCTTTTATTTACTAAAACGGTCCACCTGGTTCTGTCCTTCCCCCCTTGGGTATGCATCATTGGACCTGTGGTTCTCGCGACACATACAATGACCTGTTTATACTGCTCTATATGCTAAACACGGAAATGAAGTGCAATATTTATATTCCAATTGATTTATTTTAGGATATGGCAAATGTGAGAAAGTCAGCAATTTTGCATAATAGCATGCTGTGATATGTTTGTATGTTTACATCCGATTTTGTAAGTAAGTAGTTTTTAAGTGAGGAAAAGTTTGGCAGTATGCAAGACAAGACTCCTGAAAGGGGTATAATAATCTGGAAAGACTAAGAGCCACTCATCTATACTGCCTGCTTACGTGCCATTACTTCACAATGTATCCTCAGTCCTTAACCATTAAAAAAAAATCTTAAAAGATTAAATCGCTTCATAAACAAAAACTGCTTTCTTATAGTGCATTGGTAGAACAACTACCAGAATACAGAAATAACTTGTGTTGCAAGCGAGTCAATTTATGTCTGTACATTTTAGCAAAATGGTCCTTTTGTTCTCTGGATTGTACTCCAACACAAGAGATTGTTTTTACTTTACTTCAAAGCACTTCTTAAATATTCCCACAGCAATTTGCCATGGAATATATTCCCCACCAGCAAATCATCAGGCTTCCATTTGAAGGAGGTCATTTAACCCTTTCATCAACCATTACGCCTGGAAATAAGATACTATACAGGTCAATTATCCAAATTCCATTGTACGACTAACAAAAAGTAGAGTACATGACATGTATTTTCCACCTCAAAAAGTCCTAGATTACATTACATGTGAATTCAGCAAATCAGATCACGAATTTGTTTGCAGATTTAAAAAGCAATCAGTTAAGAATTCTAATCTGTCTTCCCAACCAGATCACAGAAAGCAAGTAACACTACTGCATCATCATTTACATGATCAAGTGCATCCAAACTTGGTGTTCTACTTTGGAGATTTAAAGAAACAATAGAGGATATGAGAAAAGAAAAAAGGAGCTGAAATTAAACATCTCTCAGACCCCAAACTTTCTCAGGATAAACCAAGCTCTGTGATTTATCTATCAGCACAAACGTGCTAGGGACCGCTAAAATAGAGTATCTAAGAAGCCATTATCAACCACAGAAAAGCTGACATCTATAGAATCTTCAGGGAATACATCCAACATCACTTTTACACTTTCACTATCTGTTATTTGTGATATTTTGTAACTCAAGTCACGAACTGCTACTAGGACTGCAACATTTATATGTGTGCTTTATCTAAGTGATACAATCTTAGTTTAAGAGAAAGTCAAGTAAAATCTACCCAAGGACTACTATAATGAGAAACAATAGAAACAAACAGCAGAGCTTTATTTCACTTAAAAAAAAAAAAATTGGGGGGAGGTGATATTTTTACATGCTTATGGGATTGTTTCTCCAGCTAGAGCCCACTTTGTGCTTCCTTTGTAGCAGAAACTGGAATATTTCTTGAATTCTGTTTACCTTGCTATTCAATTTAACCACCACTTCACCCACACAACGCTTGATTATTATCATTTTAAATGCAAAATAATTATTTAAAAAGTGCCTAATCCAAGGCTCCCTGCCACATCATTAACACAATAAAGTCCCTGCAGCATTAATCATTTCAACAGGAACTCAGAGAGCCAGATACCTACAGAAACGCCTTTCCATTCTTTCATGATACTGTGGGGAAACAAACTTTCCATCTTCTGCAAAAATTCCATCACACAGTATGCTCGACATCTCACTGAATTTGAGCTATTTCACACCAAGCAGGCTGTGGGAACAAGTTCTCTAGTAATGGAACCCTTAGAGAGGGGAAATTGAGCTCAAATCCCTCTACGGACCACAGCTGTGGCAGGGTTGCATGTTTAGGATAGGCCAGTCCCAAGACATAAAAACTTTGGAGATCACAGCCAACACCTTAAGCTCCACCCAGAACAGATGTTGGAGCACTGGCATCATGTGCACCCTGTCAGATGTCCCACTCATTAAGCAGCCTCCTGCTCTCTGCACCAGCTTTTTAAGGTGTCGCCCCATCCAGAGACTTAGCAACAGCATAATCAAAGCACAGATGATAGTGCAGTGGTCACCAACCAGTAGATCAGGATCCACTGGTAGGTCTTGGAACTTTTGACAGGTGATCCTGACAGGTTTGGCCGGGAGGCTGTCAAGTGCTGGCACTTCATCTGCTCCTCTCAGCACTGCTGTGTCACTCCTGCCCTCTGCCTTGGGACCCCCCTGCTTGCTGTGCAGGGCACAGGAAGAAGAGGAAGGGAAGTGCGGAGGTCAGGGTGCCCCTCCCCCCTCCCCATGTATCCCATCTCCACAGAGCAGGGGGAGTGAGGGGGCAGGGACAGAGAGAGTTTGCTGGCTGCCTTTGGGAGTGGTGCAAGGCCAAGGTAGGGGTGAGCCTGCCGTAGCCCTCCGCACCACCACCCAGAAGCCACCTATGGTAAGTGGTGTCCAGCTGGAGCCAGCATTCTGAACCTTGGCCCCAGTCCTGAACCCTTCCTGCACCCCAAACCTGTGCCCTACCCCTGCACCCAAACTCCCTCCTAGAGCCTGAACCCCCTTCTGCACCTCAACTCCCTGCCCCAGGCTCAGTTCAGATCCCTTCCCACATTCCAAATCTTTTAGCTCAAGATCAGTGTCTGCATCCCCCCTCCCTCGCACCCTAGCCCTCTGCCCCCAGCCCGATAAAAGTGAGGGAGGATGGGGGAGGAAGGATGGAATGAACCAGGGGAGGGGGAGGAGCGAAGAGCTCAAACAAGGGGTGGAAAGGAGGCAGGGCAAAGGTGTTTAGGTTTGAGGTGGATCCTGGATTGCACGTAAAATTTGAAAAGTGATCTCATGCTTAAAAAGTTTGGAGACCACTGTGATAGTGGCATGGTCTGGGTCCAAAAGAAAAAGACTGCAACCTCCTACCCTGACACAGGCGATAATAGCCTGACTAGATTCATGCTGTCATATGATCAAATAGCAACTAGAGGGTTAAAAATCACCTCAACGCTAAAATTTATTGTAATTAATGATGGACATGCTCCCTCAGTCAAAGGGATTAATGTGGTATTAGTTATTTATCACAAATGGGATGGGGACACACCAAAACTAAATTTTAATACTTTTTGAGTCAGGTAGCCTTCAGAACTATAACTTACTATCCACCTCTACCTGTGGGTATCAGCACAGCTGAATTTCTGACCCTGTAAGATACACCTCCAGGGCATGGTCCCCAGCCAAGTAAACAGCTGAATCTCTGGGACTTAGAACCCTATTGCTAAGCTGAAGAGGTAGCAGCCACTGTCACAGATTTTTAAATGGCACTTTACTGTCACTATAGCTCAACACTGTCTAGTTTACAAGATGAGGATACAGCATTGTTAGCTTAAAACCTAGTCATCTGATTTTCTGCAGGAAGAACAACAATCAGAGGGACACAAGAATATTTCAGTGCATATCTAACTGCTGGCAATCACTCCCAGAGGTCACTTGGGAGAGTAGGAATCCAAGGCTAATATGGCAAATCTGATGAGATGAGCACTGAAGACCCTTTTAAGCAAAAGTAAAGGTCATGCACTCACATGACTAGAAATCAAGGAAGAATGGCTCATTCTTCACTTTAAAACCACATAGATGCTGACATTACAGAGCTGGCTCTGGTCTTCACATTTCTGCCCCAAACAGATTTATATACCATAACCAGCTATTATTACTAACTTCCTTTAAAACAAGTAATTGATTGTTCACTTTTCACATGGTTTGGTGGAAGAAAAGCAAGGTGGGTGGGTGGGTGGGAGGAAGAGTTGCAAATTAATACATGGAAAACTATTTCTTTGCAGATTAGGATTAGCTACAAGAGGATGATCAAACATGTTCCTTTGTAAAAGGAAAGCAGTACAGTGATCAAAACTCATTATTATTAGCCAAAAATATGCACTCTAGCCTGAGCTCAGTCAGTAAATCTAATTTTTTTCCTGAGGAAAATTGTGGGGTTGGAAAAGCTCCTCTTTTAAAATTAGAGAGACAAAGTGAGTGAGGTCTTATTGGACCAACTCTTGGTCCAGTAAAAGCTTTTCGATCTTACACAGCGGGGGAGCTGGAACAATTTGTATAGTGGGGATGCTGAGAGCATTGATCCAAACTGCAAACCCTATATGTAATGGAAACCACTTCAAGCTGGGGATCGTGGTAGCTTCCCCTCATCCCTAGTTCCAGCATCTATATTACACAGAGTTCTTACATTGCTTTAAGTTAGGAGAAGAGGAAGCTGCATACCAAATGGTCCTAGCTCTTACCATTTTGGAGGAGTTCTTGATCAAATAGACAAACTCTCTAAAAAAAGTGGTCACCAACCAGTAGATCAGGATCTACCAGTAGATCTTGGAGCCTCTGACAGGTGATCCTGACTAGTTTGGCTGGGAGGCTATCAAGTGCTGGTACTTCAACTGCCCCTCCCCACAGTGCCCTGCTGCTCCTGCCCAGAGCTTCAGAGTTGCCCCCCTGGGAGCCTCCTGCTTGTGCAAGGTGGGGGAAGACAGAGGCAAGGGGTGCTGATGTCACTCTGTCCTCCTCCCCAGTGCCCCATCTTCACAAAGTAAGAAGGGCAGGGCCTCAGCAAAGAGGTGTGTCAAGTGCAGGACCTCGGAGAAAGGGCAGGGCAGGGGTATTTGGGTTCGAGGTATATCCTGGACTGATTTAAATTCAAAAAGTGATCTTGTGCTTAAAAAGTTGGAGACTACTGCTCTAATATATATAGTAGGCTAGAAGGTGCTGGCATACATTACTTAAAAGCAGTTTCCTGGAACTCAACCACTGCATATTTGAGTATTTTAGGAACTGTGTGTATAGAAAGATGAATTAGAACTAAGAATGTTAGTGTGGAAGTTAAATAAGTAGTTAGCCACAAGTAAAGACCCAATTACTTCAATAGATATATTATAGTGACAGGCACACTAGAAATACTTAAAATAGAGGAAAGAACCTTCAGTCAAAATCCCTCTTATTTTCAGCACTTGATAGCAATGGTACTCTCTCTTACACTAACTCAAATAGCCGCTGTCATGTTATTGGGTTGTAATAGGAAAATGCAGAGCAGTGTTGCACTCACTGTGTGTGTTTGCCACAAATTCTATGTAAAGTGGGCCATGTGAGATGTCTAATGAAAGCTTATGCTATGCTGATTCTGTCTATGCTGCTCATATACATGTATGAATTTTATATGTAAAGTTATGAATATGGGCTCTGTGCTTGTATTTTAAATGTGTTCTGTCTAGGAGACAGCAGTAGGCGATGACCACCTATTGTGAGGGGTGGTTATTCAATGCTGCATGGACAATGGCTCTTAAGGGTTGCCATTTGACAGCTGAGGAGCACACAATGGCCTCTTGGCTGAGAAAGACATACCTGGACACTCCAGGATGGAGCCTAAAAAGAACATTGACTGGTTTGGTGATCATGTCATCAGCTCTATTTTGGGAGGCACCAGCACCCAGGAGAACAATGGACTTCCCTCCACATGGGCAAAATTAAAAAAGGATCCTGGGGATGCCTCCATTTTTGTCTTCACTCTTGCTCTCCACTCCAGAAGCATGTTGGCTAAGGACAGAGAGCTGGGAAGGAGCGCTGACCCATCCTAATGTAAGATGTACTCCAGAGACTTTTAAGCTAGCAGTTTTTAACATCTCTGCTAAGAGCCTTCATCAGGAACTTGGTGATTGATGTATGTAATGTATTCTCCTTAACAATCTTACTCTTAACCTTTTCTTTATTAACAAACCTTTAGATTTTAGATTCTAAAGGACTGGCACAGCATGCTCTTTTGGATAAGAGCTGAAGTATAAATTGACCTGGGACTGTGGCTGGTCTTTTGGGACTGGGAGAACTCGTTCAGAGTTGTTAAGATTGGTTTTACACAGGTGAGAGGTTATAAAGTGTGTGGTGCTGGTTGTGGCACAAGTAAAGTTGGAGTGTCTAAGAGGATTTATTTGCCTGTGCAACTTCTTGCGGGCCAGATTGGCAGCTCGAGTGCTGCATGTAATTGGTTTAGTGCCTTATAGAGAAGGACCCCAGTCTGGTTCTGAGCAATTTGCCATGATTTGACACTCACAGCAGCGCCCCAGACCAAACTGTTATATTACAGCAGTCAAGTTCTTTTATCTTTCCAAAGGGCATGATATTCTAGTCTAGATACGGGAATGTAGCCAGACATGAACCCCATCTTGTTCCCCTCCCCCAGAGAGCAAGAGAAAGGCAGTCAGCCTTTGATGCCCTGAGAATGCAGGTGTGTTGCCTGTCCCTGACTCTAATAAACAGAAACCAGACAGTAAATGGGCTAGCTGACGACCTGGGGGCCTCCCGTCGCCCTGATGGCTAGTACCAGTAATTGACATGCCTGCACTGTCCCAGGAGAGGAATCTTCGCCCATCACATATCAGAGGTGCCCACTGTCTGCATTTTCCCAGGTGTGAATTATACTTTGCACCCTTCATGGGAAACTTGGCATTCAAAGCCATTTTCCCTAATTGGCCACTTGAGACCAGGAAGAAGCCTACGTGACCCAAGAGGTATAAAGAGGGGTTTAGTAGCCCACCCCATTTGAGCTCCAATCATCTACACCTGCTGGCAGGTATTGGTTGTCTCCCGAGGTCTGTGGGATGCCCAACCTCGCCCTACTTCTTCCCGAGGGATTGAGAGAAAGACGCTGGCCACGCCAAGTCTGGAACGCAGGGGTGAGAATATATACCCGCTAGGTGTCTATTTTGCATGCATTTAATAAGAGCTCAGAGAACCAAAAGGGTTTCATGGTACCTGTAAGTGACTTATTAGTGTAATTTCTGTCCTGTCCTTTGTAGTGGCTGTGATATCTGTAACACAGTAGTAGCATTTAACAGCTAAGTTTACCCTGTAACAATAAAATAGTAACTGTTTAAGCTGTGACCTGACTCCTTCAGTTGCTGTAACAGAACCAAGCACAATTTTAAAAAGAACTCCAGCTGGTCATAAGGGACAGATAAAGGGAGAGCTTGAGTGTTGGATCATGTCGCTTCCAGGGGACAGATCCGTTGGGGCATCTCTCAGCTTCCCCAGGCTGCCCGCTGCGAAGGGATCGTGTATCCTAGCAGTCAAAATCTGAGGTGTAATAAGCTCTCCCTGTAAACTTCTTGGGGCACCCGTCAACCTCCTCCAGGTTGCCCGCTGCTAAGGGACCCCAGTCCTAGCAGTTGAAGTCTCGGGCGTATAATACACACACACCACTCACTGCCCTGACCACCGGCTGACAGGGAGTAGAGCAACACACATACAATCTTTAGATTCATGAGAAGATATAGATCTTAGCTCTTCAGCTTGCCAACTGTACTGCAGTAAGTTAGTTCAAGGCACAATAGCCACAGTTCTAACTGTATCAAAGAACATTTGATACTCCACATAGGGGCTGAAATGCTACCCCTGTAAACTCATGGCCATGTACATTCTAAATGTACTCTCAAATAAGCAAGACACCTAGTTTCATGCATCCAGTAATTACATTTTTCTTTTCTGTAGCCAAGTCTAATACACCCCAAATCAAAATACTTTGCTTTCTCAGGGGTCATTGACTAATTGCCATCTATTATAGTTTTTTCTACAACTGTGATAGCAAGCAAAAACCCATATATATAACATGATAAACATTTGATAAATATTGCTGCAGAAGTGCATGGTTCAAGATGAATATATGGAGTCTCACTAGAACCCAACTACTTCTCAGCAGTTCAGATTTTTCTCTAAACTCTTCATTTTGGGCTGAAGTCAGAGCAGCGGGAACCCTGCAGTTTGGTTGCTAGGGTTTGGAAATGCTCCAGCAAGTTTGCATTTGATAAAACCTGTAATCTTAACACTACCTTAGTAAAGACTTTCATGCACGTGTACACACACAGAATTACATACAGTTCACAGATTAAACAAAAGCACAAGTGTTTCTAGTGGGGCTGCAGTACGAGTTACCTGATTCTAGACAGGGCTGGAGGATAGAATTATATTTTAATTCAAGCAGAGTGAAAACCACGCTGGGCCCTGAACAAGATCCTGCATGATGGACACACAATGCCTCAGCATTATCCCTATAATTTTCTAGCTCAGCTTTTAGGCATAATATGTTAAGTACAATTGAATAAGCTAATATCTTTGGTTTTCTAGTTTTAAATTCCTTTTTACAAAAAATCTAGAGGACAAATTGAAAAACAAACCAATTTACGGTTTCCAGCAGAGTAATACAAAAGGCCCTCTCTGGATTTAGCTCCACCAATAGAATTCTTTTGAGCAATTAAAAAAAACTTCACAGAATTCCCTGACAATATGCCCAAACCGCCCACTTAGCCACTCAACACCAGCAATATTCCCTTCTCACACATCCCATCCGGTGCAATCCCCTGGGTGAGGGAGGACATCTGGAATATTTGGAGTCTCAGAATAGAGTTACTCTCAGATATAGAATTTCTTCTTGCCATGGAATGTGTAGCCAGGTCTGATGCCTAGGCTTTCCTTTCCAAAGAGCTGCAGCCTGTATGTCAAAGGCAACACAGAGCTGTTTATTGTAGGGGATAGGGAGAGCAGGAGATAATGTAAAGGTTCAAAGAGGCACATGGTCACACCATGGGTCATCTCTGGGTCTAGAGCAGAGATTTGCAAACTGCGTGGGGCCCACACCCTTTGGGGGGAGGGAGGGAAGGTGCAGAGAAATGTTCAGGGATGGGGATAAATAGCAATGCCAAGCAGTTCATGCTAGCCTCCCCATCCAGCGGGATTCAGGAAGGGAGCACCCCTTCACCTGACTGACCTCAGAGGGCCACCCAGCTGTATTAGTTTGGGCAAGGAGTGCAACCAAAAAGTCAGAGGGGGAGGAGGAGACATGACCCTGCATGCCCTGCCTGTGCGTTGCCTCTTCTTTGTCTCTCTCTCGGGCTATGTCTATACTGCACCTGTTTTGTGCAAGAAATATGCAAATGAGGCTAAGTGTGGAATATCGCCAAACCTCATTTGCATAATTAATGAGCGCCCACTTTTTTGCGCAAGAGGCTTTTGGGCAAAAAGGAGCCATTGCGCAAAAATCCCCTCTTGCACAAGAGCCGTTCTTCCGCATTTTTTCCCCGGAAGAACGCTTAGCCTCATTTGCATATTTCTTGCACAAAACGGGTGCAATATAGACATAGCCTCAGTGTTGTTTGTAACAGTGATGCCAGAAGCAAAACTACTCCATTTTGAATGAATGGGCTTGTTCCAGAGACCCTCTTGAATATCAATAAATGATCCACAATAATGCTCAGAAACAGAAAGCTGATTCAGAGGTATGATGGCCAAGGTTTTCACAAGTGACCGGTGATTTGGGAGTCCCAATAAGAGATGTCTAAATGGTTACAAAGAGGATGGAAAGAGGCTGTTCTCAGTAGTGACAGATGACAGAACAAAGAGCAAAGACCTCAAGTTGCAATGGAAGAGGTATTAGGAAATACTATTTCACTAGGAAGGTAGTGAAGTACTGGAATGGGTTACCTAGAGAGGTAGTGGAATCTCCATCCCTACAGGTTTTTAAGTCCTGGCTTGACAAAGCCTTGGCTGGGGTTGGTCCTGCTTTTGGCAGAGGGTTGGACTCCTGAGGTCTCTTCCAGCCCTATGATTCTACGGCTAAATCATTAGGAACGTCAAGTGCGAACCCGGCCTCTGAAAACCAAGGCCCATTAAGGCCTTTCCCATCCTGAAAAGGAGGTGACCAAAATCCCTGTTATCTACTGAAAATCTTGGCCTTAGTTTTTTAAAAACTTAAGATATTTTAAATTAAAGGATGCCATAGCAGTGTGAACAAGAGATCTCCCCCCATTATTTCTCATGAACATTCACTCTTGCAGAGGCCTCAGAGCACAGTGTACTTAGGCTGATGTTGTAAAATTTATATATGAAACTCTCATGGTTTACTTCTCAGACAAAAACCTTTTGCAGTAGCTGGATGAAGATCCAATTTCACAGACTTCCGTGGATGAGTATGATTGGTTGGGGGACGAGTGAACATGACCTTTGAAAAGGGAAATCATGCCTCACCAATCTACTAAAATTCTGTGAGGAGAGGGACAACAAACATGTGGACACAGGTGATCCAGTGGATATGGTGTACTTCGATTTTCAGAAAGCTTTTGACATGGTTCCTCACCAAAGACTCTTAAGCAAATAAAGCAATTATGGGATAAAATGGAAGGTCCTAGAAAGGGTAGGAGTAAATGGCCAGTTTTCAGAATGGAAAGGGGTAAATAGTTGCATCTCCCAGGGTTCTACAGTGGGACCAGTGCTGTTCAACATATTCATAAGTGATCTGAAAAAAAGCGGTAAACACTGAGGTGGAAAAATCTGCAGAAGATACAAACTTCAGGATAGTTAAGTCCAAGATACAAAGTTCTCACAAAACTCGGTAATGGGGCAACAAAGTGGCAAATGAAATTCAATGCTGATAAATACAAAGTAATGCACATTGGAAAACATAATCCCAACTACATACAAAATGATGGGGTCTAACTTAGCTGTTACCTCTCAAGAAAAGAGATCTTGTAGTCATTGTGACCAGTTCTCTGCAAACATCCGCTCAATGTTCAGCAAAAAACCTAACAGAACATTAGGAATCAAGAGGAAAAGGATAGATAACAAGACTGAAAATATAATAATGCCTGTATGTAAATCCATGGTACACCCTCATTTTGAATACCTTATGCAGGTCTAGTCACTCCAGCACAAAAACAATTTAAAAAGGTATAGAATAGCAACAAAAATAGTTAGAGATATAGAGCAGCTTCTGTCTGAGGAGAGATTAAAAATACTGGGACTTTTTTAGCTTGGAAAAGAGGTAACTAAGAGGTGATATGATTGAGGGTTACAAAATCTTGATTGGTGTGGAAAAAGTAAATAAGGAAATGTTATTTACTCGTTTCCATAACACAAGAACTAGATGTCTCTCAATAACATTAACAGGCAGCAGGCTTAAAACAAACAAAAGAAAATACTTCACACAACACAACGAACCTGTAGAACTGATAGCCATGGAATGCTGGGAAGGCCAAAACTAAAACAGGGTTCATAAAAAGAATTAGGTAAATTCACAGGGGATAGAGCCAGTGTTCCCTCTAAGATTTTCCAACCATAAGCAGAGTGAGTTTTGGCTTGTGCACCAATATTGAGGTCATGTGTGCTGGTTTGGATGTGTGCCACAATGGCACCCAATTTATTAACACATACATGTTCCCAGCTGCCAGAGCAGACACTCCTTTCTCAGCCCCAGATATTCACAGCATGCAAGATAGCGAGAAACTCCCTGGGCAGGCTGCTATTTCTACATCAGGACCTCTTGGGACTGGAGGGTGATCACAGAACAAGTTACTACAGATTGATCCCTGGCACAGAGAGCAGCTGAATTCTCAGGAGTGTCTTCAGCACAAAGTTTGGGTCATCCAAAGCAGGTTGGACCAGCCCTTGCGTACTGATGAGCTGGTATTTATGGCCTTTCAAAGACTATGTGGCTCACAAAAGCATGGATGCTTTCTGCTAGATGGGAAGATGAAATTTTCTAGCTAAGCAAGTCTGCTGTGTTGTTATAAAACAAAGGGGGCAGAATTATTAGATGGCTAGAAAGTTTTAAACTACCTTGTAAAAAGGTGTTCTGAATAATACATTATCACATTTTCACTTGAGAGTCATTACAAAGCAGATTTTTCCCTGTTCAAAAGAGAGCAGGAACCAAGTGAAAGATCAGAAATGCTGGCACACAGCCAGGTTTTGCAGATGACATGTACTGATGAATTCCATCAATAAGCCTTGATGGAGAGAGCGGATACCAGAAGACAATCACTGCCCTGAAGCATTATGAGATTGAAGGCACAGTGAGCAGCATTTAACCAGAGAAAATCATGCAGCCCTGGGGAAAGCAGTTAATATGCTAGTTTGCTCAGAAGAAATCAAATACATGCCTTATCACCAAGTAATTTCAAGTGTTTTATCTTTATCCTTAACCAATTCCTGAATAGCTGAGACAACCACATCTGTTTAGGTATGGGATTCCAAGACACATCAGTTGAAAAGGATTTATTAAAACATTATAGCAAGTGCATTTTTCCCTGCAGGAAACATACCTTAATCTAATTTAGGAGGCTGCTGCAAACTCTCCTGGCCAAATCTCCTATGTAAACAGATCACAGACACAAGTTTGTTCTGGTCTGGACATCTGAAGTTTCTTTTCCTTATTAATAAACAGACTTGTTTATAATGGAGTGGCACACAGAACTCAGTTTTCTAAACAATCCACTTAAATTTGACTTTGGCATTTTGCTGGTTGTAGCAGCATACTGTCTGACTAGCTCAGTGCTCTGTGCCTTTAAGCAGCTTGAAACAAAGAGAATAATCTTTTGCTAAAGATTGAGTACTCAGTAAAATTCTTCAAAGTATAGTCTAATACTCTAATGTCATGTCTATCCTAGCAATTATGTTGGTAAAACCTTTGTCACTCAGGGGTATGAAACCCCTTTCCTTCCCTGAAGTAACATGAGTTTTAATGGCATAAGCATTTGTGTGCACAACTCTATGTTGAAGGAAGACACTCTCCCAACAGCATAACACTGCTACAAGAGTAACCTTACAATGGCACAGCTGTATTGATACAGCTGTGCCACTGTAACGTTTCTAGCGCAGACCAGGCCTAAGTAGCAGAAGAGGATGTATAGAGACTGAATAATCCACTAAATCAGTTTGTTAAATAGAAATCAAAAGTAAACATTTGAAAGATAAGCCAAATACATTTCTACATTGACTTACAAGCCCATAAATCCTGCTACTTTAAGTGTCCTCTTGGCACAGTAATTACTTGAGAATGTGGACTAATAGCTACAGTAAAAAAGGTTAAGCAATAGTTCGATTCAAATTAAATAGCTTTAATTCTAAGTAAAGACCAGTTCTTAATATAAATCTACCTTGCATACCAGGCTTCAGCTAAAACTGGGTCTGCACATCTTTACTAAGACAGCATGCCAGAGAGACTTACCAAACATGGACATGTTTCTTTATACCATTATGAATGCAAACATCACAAAGCTGCTGCCAAATACAGAAAAAAAAAAAACCCACAACACAAAAAAATCCCTTACTTTTGTTTATAATGCCTTAACTATTTGATATATATTCCCCCTGCTGATCACTCTTCTCTGTTTGCAAAACATATGGCCACTGCCAAGGCATATTTATATATATATACGGAATTGCTGAAATTAATGTACTTTTTTTCCTTCATTGAGAACAAACATAATCAAAGTGGTCAGCATTGCTCTGGAGAATCAATAGCAGAGCCTGAAACATTCAGGGTAACATAATAAACAACTTTTACCTATATTGTCAGCAGGGACCCTTTAAAAGAAGGTGAAAAGCAGTTTTAAGGGTTCCAGTCACTGGAAGTGTATATGGGCAATTAGAAACACAGAAAGTGGACAGGGAAATTAGACTCACCTTGGCATGCCACATTGGGGTCACCCCAGAAAAACTCTTGGCACTCCCTGCAGGTGCGGCCTCCAAACCCAGGCATGCACTGACACTGCCCAGTGAACTGTTAAAAATAGGAGAACAGAAAGTGAATTGGTTTTCCTGCCCGGAAAGGAACATCACCAGCAAAGTTCTTGAAGCGATTCCCAGCGGCTTGTGGGGAACACGCTTAGGTAGAGTTATTCTGGTCTGACCATATATAGACAAGACTCAGCACCCAAGCTCACTCACAGAAAGCAACACAACAGGATACAGACTGAAGCTAAAGGATACAAACCATTTAAGAAAATGATGCTTTCTATTTCTCTAGGCCTGATGTGACTTTCCTTGTTCACTCCAGCGTGGACTATCTAGCAGAACAAGATCTTTAGACCTGCATTACTAGGGCCAAATTTTCAAGGCCGCTGGGGCCCTAGAGGGCCCATCAACTTTAAAAATAGAGTTGGGGCACTCAGCACCTCTGACAACCCAGCCTTCCTTGCCGTGTATGCACTGCGGAAATAAATATTTGGGGGTACAGAGAAAAGGCCTGTGCCTCTGGAATTTGTCCATGAACTGCCATTTGTGTCATGATTTTCCCACAGCCCTAGCAGTCAAACAGCCTACTGAGAACACTGCCGCCTCCACCTCTGGAAGGCATGGTTTGCAATCTGATTTACAGAGCCATTGTACAGCTTTACTATGAATACTGCCAATAACTATGCAGAGGAGTATTTTGCTGGATAAGACTAATGAGGCCCTAAGCATTTCCTACCTCATTACACGATGGCCCAAAGGAATGAGCAACATCACACTCGCACAGTTCACATCCAGTACCGCTGGCCAGCCTCCACGTGTTTTGTGCACAGTGATCGCAGTTCTGGCCGGTCACATTGGGAAGGCACTGGCACTGACCAGTTGTTTTCTCACACTGACAGTCTTCTGAGCTGTTGCAGTGCTCTCGCACCGTGCCCAAGTAATTACAGACGCACTCTGTAAGGGAAGAGCAGGCCGCCTGACTAACTCTGCACAACAATGCATTGAGTCCAAACCTAAACGTCGGTTACCGATGTGTTACTGATAGAAGGGATGGTTTCCTGGGTGACAACGTGATCCTATCGAAATGGGTAAAGTTACACAGACATCCCTACCAGCATGTCCTGACATTGTAAGTTACTTAGATAACAGATGTTCTGGAAACCTAATGAGCCACCCTGGAAAGCCTGACCAGGTACATGTGCCGTGGGGATCAGTGCAGTCCAACGTGGTAAACTGCCTTCTCATTAAAATGCCACAGTTTTTTTCAGAATTTATGCTGCAAGTTATTAACCTTGCAAAGATGCAGACAGATCTTAGAGTCTTGCTATATCTGTTTCCACATTAATTTGAGCAATAGTGTAATTAGGGCTTATACCTGTGAAACACTCCTGTGATATGCTATACATATGCATTATAATAATATATGGAGATATATCTATCTCATAGAACTGGAAGGGACCTTGAGAGGTCATTGAGTCCAGTCCCCTGCCCTCATAGCAGGACCAAGTACCATCCCTGACAGATTTGCCCCAGATCCCTAAATGGCCCCCTCAAGGACTGAGCTCACAATCTTGAGTTTAGCAGGCCAGTGCTCAAACCATGAGTTATCCTTCCCCCCAATTATATATTATTATATAATAAGCAGATACCGGGAGTCTTTAAAACACAATTATACTCTGAAAAGTGAACTTTATCAGAAGGGGAACACCATGGGGTTCCAGGTTTATTGTCTTCCACAAAGATGCACCCTCTTTACAAAGAGAAAGAGATAATTAGTTTCCAAGTGCCAGCCCTGCAAACTCAACCAAGATCTGCAAGTCAGGCTAGATTCTTTCTGGTTTACCCAGAACCACTAGAAACAGAAACTCTGCAACACTGCTCTCATTAAAAATTTGGGGAATGATATGTGACCCAGAAAAGAACTCACCAGCCTCTCTACCTCCCTCAAGGGGGTGTTTGCTCTGCTAACAGAAATAGTAAAACCTTTACTGTGACTAAGGTAAGCAGGCACTGACAAACACAGAGTAGCACTCTGAAGTAAGAGATGCCCTTTAAACACACACACAAAATGAAACACCACCATTATGTGACTATAACCACACTTAAGTTTATCATCCTTTCCTTCCGGGCTTTCAGGAACCCACTCCTGCTGTTCTTTAACATCCCAGGAATGTTCATGTAAACAAAATGCTAAGTCTTCAGGGCTTAAGAAGCAGCAGGAAATGGCCCTGCTTGATCTCTTGATCAGTGAAACAATGAATGCTAACTAGGCAGCCAGAAACTTCTTATCCCACAAGAGCCTCATCCTTTCAGTGGTTTGGACATGTAAATGCTAAGCATCTGGTCACACCCTGTTACCCTAAAGGGCTCCTGTGGGCTGAAGAAATCACATTGAACACAGGAAAAGCTGCAAACCCAATGTTTAGCCAGATATAATTAGGTTTCTACCACCAGTTTAATCTGAAATGGTTCCAGTAAATTAAAAATGCTTTCATGTTATCTGCCATTCTCCATTCTCCTGCGAACATCAGCAACCTTTGCAGTTTATTACATGTAATGGTATCCTACAGTTTAATGCACGTAAATCAATTCTGGCCAGTGCTTTAGAGGTAGGAAATGAGATGTCCCCTTCCCCACTTACTTCTACAATCCTGCTGCAGTGCATGGCCATAGTACCCATGTTTACACAGGTGGCAGTGTTCTCCCTCTGTTTGATACAAACACTTCAGGCACTTTCCAGACTGCTTGTCACAGGCACCTGGGTCAGTCATGTCAATGTTGTTGTGACACTGGCAGGGCTGGCACACTCCACCTTGCTCTTCAGGGTCTCCAAAGAAACCAGAAGCACATTCATCACATCTGCTTCCTGTGTAAACCAAACCAACCCAAGGAATTATTATTTCAGCCAGTTAACAAAAGTCGATAAACAGCAAGACAGTTTGATGGGAGACTGTAAGGTAGGTAGCTGAAAGAAAATACAATGCTTGGCTGGGTTGTCAGGTGTTAAGTTGAGTAGATCCATTGATTCCAATGGCACAGAGCCAACTTATAGCAGGGTAGGGTACAGTTCCCTGCCATGGATTTTGTAACTTAGGGCCCTGATTCAGGGAAGTACCTGCAACATGTTATTCAGAGCAGTACTTAAACATATGCTTAGCTTTAAGCCCATGCACTGATTTCAGTACCATCCTTAATGAGGATGCTTTGCTGTGCTGGGGACTCAAATAACTTCTAGCATCATAAACATTCATTAAGATTTAGAGAGATTCAGACATTTTTGCTATGCAAGACGTTCTTCCCTAGCCAGAGCCGGCCCAAGGTACGTGCCAACTGGGCTACCGCCCGGGACTCCCCATTGTAGGGGGCGCCGCATGGGGCTGCCGGGCCGGGCGGGGACGGCACCGTGCATGCTCCGTGCGCCCGGGGCGGTGCCACGCATGCACTGGGTGCCCAGGGGTGGGGCCACGCGTGCACTGGGCGCCCGGGGGCGCGGTGCGCCTGGGGGTGGGGCCACGCATGCGTCACACTCCCAGGGGCGGCACCATGCTCCCGTGAATGGCTCGGGCCGGCCCTGTCCCTAGCTTTTTCAAAGTGCCACTCCTACCCGCAGTATTTGTCTGCTGGCTGGGAGAGGTTCTTATAACTTCATTGCAATAGGGGTGCTTCATAGACACACAAAATCAAGGATTTGCTTGTAAGGTGCTCACAATTTCAATGAAACTGAACAGCAAATGGTAGGTGGGGGAATTTGGCAGATATAGGGATAATAGGGGTGGATAACTTCTCTCTCACTCCCACTGATTTTCCATTGAAAGATTACATGCCTTGCTTGCCAGAGATTGGCCCTGAATTGGTAAATAAAAACCGTAACACTTATAAATACTGGTACTGCAGTAGCTTCTGCCAGTGCTTATGCTGATGCTTTCCACCTTCCTTCTATGCATACTCTCTCTGTAGCTCGGTTAAAACTTGATAGAAGCATTGAAAGCACATGATATTTACCTATGTATCCCACATTACAGACACACACAACTTGCAGAGTAATAGTATCTTGATAACAGCTGCTGGCAAACTGACGCCCACTTTCTGGGCCATCTGGGCAAGGACAAGGCCGACAATGATCTCCAGATCCTAGGACAGGGTCTCCGTAATAGCCACCAAGGCACCTGTATTAAGTAAAGGCTTGTGAGAGCACAGACAGATGAATTACAGATATTTCTTCTGAGGTCATTACCATGGCTTCCCGTGACCGGCGGGATGAGGGAGATGGACTTACATCTTTTATAGGTCTCCAATTGCTATTCACAGTATGAGTAATGCTATTGTAAAGAGGTTTTCTTTGGCTCATACCAACATTAAAAATACTCTGCCTTGCCCAGCCAAACTTTTCTATCGCATAAGCAAGATCTTACTCCCTATCATCACACTTTAAAACTGCTTTGGATAGGTGTTTAGGCACATTTACATGGAGAAATCAGTTTCATGTCTCTGCAACACACAGTCCTGTGCTAAGACAGGTGCTGGTCTGGAGCAAGGATAGGAGGCCATGCAGGTGCCCAGCAGTTGCTTATAGAGGATGGATTCATTTCTTTCCCTCAGAATGTGCTTTGGTCTCTGTGGGTGCAATCAGATCAGTATCCAGGCAGCAATGGCAAGTTCTGCACCAGAGCCCAATGTTTGGCCCCTAGTTGAGGGAACTCTACACAGAGACTTAAGTGATAATGTAGGTATCTGAAACAGTCCTGGTTTTGTTTATCTCCTTACAACATGTGGACACTATGGGTATGTCTACACAGAAATGTTATTTTGAAATACTGTCGAAATACTGTTGAGCTGGAGGACTTCTTACTCTGAGACTCCCGTAACCCTCACTGTACAAGGAGTAAGGGAAGTCGGAGGAAGAGTGCTCTATTTTGAAATAAGTACTGTGTAGACATTCCCAATTTCTAAATAAGCTACGCAATTGACATAGTTCAATTTGTGTAGCATATTTTGAGATAAGTCCTGCTGTGTAGATGCACCCTCCGAGAAATTTTTGCAGTAATAGCTCTTCCTATAAAGATGCTGTCCATGGACATTGTCACTTTTTTCTCCTCATCCTGCCCTCCCTCCCTCCCCCTCCCAGCCTTTGTAACACAAGTCTTTGGACTTGTTCTGAACCCAGATAGTCCAATTTAATTGATCAAGACACTTCTTTATACCTATTTTTTCATGCTGAAATCCAAGTAAGATGGGCATGTGGTATTTGCATAGGGGCCACTTCTCCCTTTATAAACAGGAGACATTAATTCTCCATCAGGTAATAATGGTAGGGCATCTCAGTGCCCAATTGGGGTTGTGCACTTGATCATGCTAATTTCACTGACTTCTTTGGGACTTCCTTGAGAAATGACTTGGGGATTAACAACAAGGAATCCTGTGGCACCTTAAAGACTAACAAGTTGATCAGGGCATAAACTTTCCTGCAGGCTGTGAAAGCTTTGCCCTAACCAACTTGTTAGTCTTCAAGGTGCACAGGACTCCTCCGTCTTGCTGAAACAGACTAACATGGCTACCCGTCTAAGACTTTGGGACTGGGCATTAGCTTTGCCTGAGGCAGTTCAGTGGACAATGTATCAGTAAATCAGCTCTAAGATGAGAGAATACCTTTCACAGTTGTGTCCCATGGTGGAATCGCGGCAATTCAAACATTCCCCAGTGTATGGGTCACAGTCATCCGTGTGGCCATTACATTGGCAAGGCTGACAGCTTGGAAACCCCCAGTATCCAGGTAAGCACCTATCACACTGACGGCCATATACTCCATGGAAACAGTGGCACTGGCCAGTCTCAGGATGACAGAAGGAACTGACAGAACCTTGCATGTGACAGTCACAAGCTAAATAAAATAAAAATAAAGGTAAAAAGCCATAATAGTTAGAAAACTTCTCTTCCTTTTATGCATTTATTACATCTTGGCCAGAGGCTACTGTGAAGGTCAAGACTATCATAGGGTTCAAAAAGAGCTAGATAAATTCATGGAGGTTAGGTCCATCAATGGCTATTAGCCAGGATGGGCAGGAACGGTGTCCTTAGCCTCTGTTTGCCAGAAGCTGGGATTGGGCAATGGGGTAAATCACTTGATGATCATCTATTCCGTTCATTTCCTCTGGGACACCCAGCTTTGGTCACTGTCAGAAGACAGGATACTGGGCTAGCTGGACGTTTGGTCTGACCCAGTATGGACATAATGTTTTTATGCAGCTGCAGCCTCTGGGCCTGGCTCTGCAGTCATTACACTGGCAGTGCTCCCACAGAATCTAATGAGAGGTTTGCCCCAATAAAAGCTAAAAGACCAGGTCCTACAACGGTAGTAGGATACAAAAGTTCAACAAAGTGGGGATTTTAAACTGGATTTCCTAGGTTATACTTAGATGCAGAGAACAACAACTTCATGTCAGAAAGTGTTAGAGACCAGTATTCCCCGGTATTAGATTTGCCATGGCCTGACTAGAATGGACATGCCGAGATTATGAATTAACATACAGGTGCATCCGTTAGGTCCAAATCCAAAGGTGCCAGGAGCACATCGGTCACATTTTCTTCCAACAACATTAGGTCGACACTGGCACTGTCCTCCATTAGGGTCACACACTGAACTGAATGAGCCTTGAGGATTACACTGGCAAGCTGAATGGTGAAAAGAGAACAGAATTTGGAAAACAGAACACCACAGTTCATCTGGGTTTGAGCAGCATCATCCACAGACACACCTCCACCCACTTCTTGGCAGCAACGTTAACAGCTGGAAAACTGTAATTTACTCTGCAAGTCAACTAAAGTTGTACATACCTAATGCAGTCTCATGTAGCAATGCAGAGATGCTAAAAATAATATTCTTGCAGACATCAGTCATAGGGGTTTTCACAACACTCCTACTGTTTTCTAGACATCGATATCTTTGAAATGTTTCCCAAGCGCTGTTGGTGATCACATCTTCACCTGAGCCCCCCACCATGAATATGTCCAACGACTTGCAGTAAGGCATAAGAACAAGCTATGAAACAATTATAAAATGACCAAATGTTACCATTTATAAATATCACAGTCTGTTTTTGTCTAAACTAAATATTACTTCATTTTTTATTATGCTGGATTTTTAAAGTAAAACAAAAGCAAAACCCCCCAGCAAAAACAAGAGCCTCTTAATTTTCCATAAGAAAAAAAAAATCTAGCATCACATAATTAATATTTAATGGAAAATATGGATGCTCAGGTTTGATATTCATGATGTGCCTGCTTCACTTCTATAAATAAGTCTTTCCACAGATCAAAACTAGCTGTTCAGTACTTAGCACATTAGTGATCCCGTAATGTACAGCAAAGAATATATATCAGAAAAAAACCAAACAGTGCACATACTTTAAATTTGAAACTGTTTACAGTACTTGAAATGGTTATAAAAATATGGCCAAGGAAGTGAATAGAACTTCCATTTTGACTTCAGTGAGATTTACATAGCAGTGCCCAAATGGAACATACCACCCTTGGTCTTCAAAAACATCGGTAAAAAACTTGCACTTACAGAGTCAATGAGTGTGTATGGGCTTTCCAGCTCACTATCGACGGAAGAGTACTGTGTTAGCTCCAGACGAACAGTATAATTCAGTCCCTTTTCAAAACACACTGGGCGTGGAAGGACTACATATCTGGATTGGAGACAGGATGTTTGGTTTTCATTTAAAATGCTGAATGCAATAACTCTTTTTAGAGGGGTCTATGGAATGTTCAAGAGAATATTCTGCCCCTTCTTGTTTGTTTTTTTAAGAATGAATAGTAAGTTTTGAGAGCTTGTACAACCAAATCCTAAAACGTCTATCAACCCTGAAACAAACAAAAGAACAGCAGTTATACAGACCTTGAGCCTGGTGATAATGATACATTCTGATTATCATCAAACTGAGGAACGGTATTACCACATCGGCTACTTGTAGGGATCTTGCCTGGGCGTGAAATAGTGATAACAGCTTTTTCCCAATGATCTGGTAACTGGAAAAATTGGGCAGCATTAACCAATGGATAAAGTCATTAAACTTCTGATAGCAAAAGTACACGTGAGAATGAGAACAAACAAGATGCATATGTAACAATCACAATTTATGGCATCCCATTCCTGTAACCAGAGATATGTGAACAACCTGGACTGAACAGTTTATTTGATGGATTTTTCCTTCTTTTTGTTTGTGAACTAGCCACAAACAAAATCGAGATTTTCTAAGAATGGTTGACATTTATTCCTGTGTTTACAATTATTCCATTAATATTTTATGTAAATCTATTTCAGTATATGGATCATTTGTGGAGATGTGCAATTAGTCTTCTACTGAAACATGGCATGGTTTCCACTCCCTTTGTTTATCAGTAGTGCTTGCTATATTATGCCTAATTTATATTCTCAACTGGTATCAGTCGTAATTTTTTAAATTATCCAGAAAGTATCATGCTTCCCAATGGCAAAACTACAATAAAATAATAAATAAATTGTGGTTGTGAGGCAAACAGTAGTGGTCAGATATGCAAAAAGCTTTCACACTAAGTTATTTGATGACAACAAGGATTATCATCACACCAGTCAGCTCCTAGCATTCTACAGGCAAAACTCAAGCCTTGTTACATATTTCTACAACCCATCATTGCCTCTCAAGAGGTAACAACATTGATAAACATGGATGTAAAGAATGGCCAGTTACCTGTGGTTCATAGCGAATCACAACTTCATACTCCATAGAATATGGAATATCGTCGATATAGAATTCCAGATATGCCCCTTCAGGGACTCTTACAAATCCTATTCCAGTCCAGGATGGGATACGATCTGGAGAATACTGGCGCTCTATTATACTCACTCCCTAAAGAAGAAGGGGAAGTTATTACAATACTGGGGGTGGGGAGGGGTGAGTAGCTAAAAAATACCTGTTCAATGGTGAAAGCAAAAATCCACAAGCACAGAAACTCCATGGACTAACAAGTTATTAGTGTATCTGCATTTTCATGGTTGCTTAGTTTGTTATTAAAATCAAATTATGGAGAAGACAATCATATATGTCTCTTTATAAACATAGAGACATATCTACACCTTGCCCTCTTGTTTGCAAAGTTTACAAGTTTGCCCTTTTCTTTCATTGCACAGACTCAAAGAAGCTATTAATGAACTGCTGTGTCAGTTTATTCATTATGTGATTTTAAGTTTAAAATACCATTGTGATGTAAACCATTGATCATATTTAAACATTGTCTTGCACAAAACACAAAGTCAATAAAATGCACTGCTACAATCCAGAATGTAACTGATGTAGCTTTACTAGGGTTTCTCCACGGTGTATTAGTAATTCCTACAAGTTTCTGGTAATTGCTGAGCACTCTCACTCCTGTTAACATTCAAAAAAGGCAATTAGTGAGATTACCTTGAAGCCTATTTGACTAGAACTGGGCAACCCAAATCAGCAGTTAAGGGCTCATCTTAAAAACTGGAAAATATACATCCAGACAAAGGGGAGGCACTAAAACAGGTGTGGGGAAGCTTTCTTGGGTCAGGGGCCACTGACCAACAGAAAAGTCGGGGGGGGGGAGGGGTAACAGAACCTCTCACAGATGTGGACCCCAACCCCCAAATGGAAAGGGCTGGATTAACTCTTCCGGGGGTCTGGTATTAGTGGATTTTGTGATGCTCCCCCCGCAGGCTCTGGGGTGGGGCCATAAAAGAAGGGTTCAGTGCATGGGAGGAGGCTGCCAGAGAGCGGGTAAGGGTTGAGGGTGAGGGGCCTGAGAAGGTGATGGTACAGGAGCAGGCTGGGTGTGAGGGTGCAGGATCTGGGCAGGAGGTGTAGGGTGCAAGAGCAGAATGGGGGTGTAGGAGTGGGCTGCGAGGGCTGGTGCAGGAGTGAGTTGAGGCTGGGGGTGCAGGGTCTGGGCATGTGGGATTGCTGGGGGGGGTGGGGAATGGGATACCTACCTGGCGCATCTCCAAGGGGGACACAGGTGTTCTGTGCAGCTTTGCATGCTACAAGGAAGTGCTCCCTGCAGGGCGCCCCCCCACAGCCGTCAGTCTCATTGGCTGTAATTCCCAGGCAATGGAGGTAAGGGGGCAGAGGGGTGGTGCCTGCAGGCAGTGTTCTCTACAGCAGGGGTGGGGGCCATACATCAGTGAGAAGCAAATAAAAAAATAAAATCCTCACTGATGTGGCCTCCAACTCAGGAGGAGAAAATGGGTCGGGGGGGGAGGGGGAAGTACTAGCATGGGTCCCCAATGTGGTAGGGGGGGAAACCTGGAGCCTCTAGGGCTGGATCCAGGCAAGCCGGGGGCTGCATCTGGCCCCCAGACCTTAGGTTCCTCACCCCTGCTCTACAGTGTACAGAGCCACATGGAGCTGTTTCCTCCCTCCTGCCAGGCAGAGCCTGCAGGCCCAATCCAGCCCACGACCTGCTTTAAATCAGGACTGTGAGGTTTGGGGGAGTTACCCCACAGCAGTGTGATCCGGCCAGTGCTGTCACTCCAGCCATGCCATCCCCCATTTGGCTGGAGTGCCAGTGCTGACTTGCACTGATGCGGGGGGGGGGGGGGGAGGAATGGGAAGTGAAGCCCTGAACCTCAGAGGCCCGATCAAGGCAAGCCACAGGCCAGATCTGGCTTGGGGGGGCCAGAAATTCCCCACCCCTGCATTTAAAAAATAGAGAATCCAGGGCAGATAGGCATAAAGCTATGAACTAAAACCATGGCCATTTTCTTTGGTCTAGGATTTCTGCTTTTATCTGGAACTTCATGAACCCAGCAGCTGGGGGAGGGGAGGGCATAATACAGAAGTATGTTCCTGTTTGAAAGATTGAAACTGATGAATCTGTATAAAAACAAGACAACATCCTGCACATTCCTAAAAAACTGTCTTAAGAAGATAAATGAGATGGGTGAGGTATTAGATCAGCTATTGTAGGTGAGCAAGAGAAGCTTTCAAGCTTACACAGAGCCCCTTCAATCAGGTCAGTAGGGAGGAATGCATTTTAAGGAAATATCAACATGATTTTTACATCGGGATGCCCCATGACAGCCTGAAAGTTTCCCACAATATTCTGAATGAACTTTCAATAAAGTCCAATCTTAGTGAATCAGGTTTAATGCTTTTGAAATGCATTGTACCAAAAATGCAGCTGTGTATATACTATTGTGCCACTGTTTGTACCTTCTCTAGTAGGAAAGGGATGCAAATGTAAAACCTCTGAAGTCACTCCCTACCCCTTCCCTGAGCGGTACACATAGATGAGTTCAGAATGGATTCTCCAAGGACCCTCAGACAAAGAAAGGAATCTTGGACAAATAGCTTCTCTCTGATTCACCACATGAACACGGATCTCTGGTCCACAGAGGGTCCCAAACCTTAGGGTAGGGTTGGAAGAAGAGGGTAGACTGAACCCCTGTAAGAGTGAATGTTTGTTCTGAGCAGAGGCTGTTATGAACCTGTGACCAGGAAGTTGCTCCAGCCTCAGCTCAGAGCAAGCACCCAGTCACTTGGAGCAGGTGTGGCCAATCCGTGGCTCATGAAGCCACCCCCGAGGCTCGTGAAACCGCCCCTATGCCCCCTGAACCTGGCCCGCACCTCCCAGCTCCCCCGTGCTCACCGGGGCAGGGGAGACGTCCAGATCAAAATGGCTCTACAACTTTTTGGAGGCTCCTTTTTTTCTTTTTGGGGGCTCCTTTTTTTTTTTGCTCTACAACTTTTGGCTCCTGTTCTTCATGCTGGATCCAGATGGATCTTGGTTCTTCGTCTGGACCGGGTTGGCCACCCCTGACTTGGAGGGCTTAATGCAGGGATGGGGAACCTAAACCCTGAGGGCCAGATGCAGACACTAGCTTGCCTGTATCCAGCCCCTGATGCTCAGGGATTTCCCCCTTCCAGTATTGGGGAGTCTGCACTGGCAAACCATCCCCCCACAGAGCTGGAGCACAGAAAATCTACTAGCCTAGGGCTCTGGTATGTGAGGGGAATGTGGCCACGTGAGAGAGGATTTGGGGTTTTGGGAGTTTTTTTGTTTGTTTCTCACTTGTGCGCAGCCCCTGACCAAAAACGTTCCCCACCTCTGTCTTAATGTTTTCTCTGTACTACTTTTATCTTCAGAATAAAATGGACTTGCATAAAAAGAGCTATGTTGTATCTATAGCTGAGGATAGTCACACTGTTAACCATCATGGAAGAGAAAGCTAGCAAGTGTTCTTGGGTAGCCCATATCTGCTGGGAATAACACTTTGAAAGTTGAAAACACTCTGGAAGTACTCCAATCAGAAGGGAGTGAAACATAAGTCTCCACGGTGTCAGAGATGATGACCAAGGGAACCAGAAACCTGACAGCAGATGCCCTTACTAAAGAGGAGACATTTTTGTGTGCAACTGAACTGTGACAGCCCAATCATGCATTTTCACAGTGTTCAAAGACAGTACAGCTATAAATTACCCAGACTTTGGGCAAAGGGAGAGTCCTCCATGACGGGTCACACACTACCCGGCTGCAGTCTGAGAGAAGGGAGCTTTTGGGCATGTCTTGAGATGAATATTCATGGTGCTATGTGCCAAGGAGTCAGAACCTTGTGTTTTGTAGACCTTGAAACAAGCGGGGGTGAGCATTTGTGCTGAGACCCAGGAACAGGGATTCAGCTAGTGTCCTCTCTTGCTGGCTTCCCTTTAAAAATGCAAAGCGGTGGGGTGGGGGTGGGTACTGAGACTCTCAGTGAATGCTGACACTGCCCTCATTGACTAGTTGATAGAAATTCCATCAACTATTTGATTAGCCAGTTAACTGCTATTTAACAACCCTAGTGGGCCCAGGTTCCCCCAACCCTCCCCATACCCAGTGGGCCACCACCAGGGAAAGGGGTTTTCCCCTCCAAGCTAGTGACTTGCCGATGATGAAAATGGTGCACTAAGCATGGAACCTTCACCTCAGAGTAAACAAGTGGCAGTGGGAGAGTCACCATGAGCCTCTAAGGAATCTTAAAAACCTGCCAGGAAGTGCAGGACCCAGGGGGTACAACCAGAGCTCTGACACACCGCGCTTTAAAATTTGCTACTCACAGGACCAAAGTTGGCTTCCTCTGCCTCATAGATGTAGTGGTCTAGTAACATGAAGTAATAGCCAGGCTCCATTTCATTGCACTGGCGTCCAATTATGTGGGGCCGGCACTGACACTGGCCAGTTTCACTTGAGCAGCTGAAATGTAAGGGGAATAAATGTATGTTACACATATAATGAGAGAACACCAAGCAAACAAACTGCAATAGAACCTGACAGTTACAAACACCTTGGGAATTAAGGTTATTTAATCTACTACAGGTTGGACTTCCCTGGTCCAGCATCCTCAGAACCTAACTGGTCCCAGATGAGGGAGTTTGTTGGACCAGGAGAGGTCATTTCTGGCCCCCTGTGCTGCTGCCCGCCCGCCCTCCATCTCTCCTCCCCCCCCCCCCCGACACGACACTGGACTTTCCTACCCTCCCCTCCATCTGCAGCCTAGCTGAAGAAGCACACCAAGTTCCCATCCCACCCTTCAGCAAACCACGTTCCTACCACCCATCCCCCCACAACACAACAGGACATTCTGGTTCTGGAATATGTTGCTAGACCAGAGTCTGGATTTAGAGAGGTGCAGCCTACATATATATTTGAGTTTGTCTGTCTCTGTCTGATTGCTCAAGAACTCCTCCTAAACGGTAAGAGGTAGGACCACCAAATTCAGTACACCGCTTCCTCTTATCATATTTTAAAGCAAGGTAAAAGTTTGGTTGTGCCAGGAAAATGGGATGTTCCTGGAATGGGCTTGCTTCTCAGTAGGGATGTAAAAAGTTATATAAAAAAGGTAACCGTGTAACTGCTAAAAATCCTAGTGGTTACATGGTTACACATGCTGCGGGGCTCTGTATCAACTTTTATACTGCAGAGCCCACAGCAAAGCCTCCCTGGGAGCAGAGCAGGCGGATGCTTCACTGCAGTTGCGGAGTGACAGCCGCAGCTGCCGGCCCTGCTACTGGGGAGTCTTTGCTGTGGGTCACAGAGTGACAGGCCCAGCTCTTGGGGAGCAGGATAATGGAGAGCTGCAGCAAAGCCTCTCAGGAAGGGGGCCAGCAGCTCTTGGGGAGCTGGCGTAACCGTAACAGAAATCGATAAACTCTTGCACTTTTACATCCCTACCATACAGAAAAGAGACAATCACTAGGCAGATGAAAGGGGCTGGCTGGTGGCACCCTCCCATCATCTGGGACTGCTGCAGCCTCAAGCCTTCCAATCCCTAGGCACCCTTTAGGAAGGGTGGAGGGACAAAGTTCTCCTCCTACCCTCTCCCTCCCAATTCATACAGGGACACTGCTGTCAGGGAGGGAGGGAAAAGTGCAATTTGCTACATTTCTCATTCTGGCTGGGGAGCACGGGGGCACAAATTTGGACCTGCCTCAGCCAGAGGACATGCACCTGTCCCCTTGGCTGGAGCTGCTGCGGCCATGGAAAGGCACTTCTCACCTGGTCCCAAGCTGCTGTGGCGAGAGAGGGTTGGGGGGTTGTCCTCTCTCCCTGGGCAGACTGCATACTGAACCCTGCATCCTCAGTCCCACCCCAGAGCAATGATTTAAATGAAGAAAACAACAAAAATATGCTGGTTGTTCTTTCAAAAGTGTACAGCTGAAGATTGACTTAATCCAGCTTTGATACTTTACAGTGCAGAAGAAAAATGCTGCTTTCCCTTATTTTTGTGGTGGTTTTGTTTAGCAAAGTATTGTACTTGCTAAGGGGAAGGGTTTCTTACTGCTGCATAATTGCATACTTCTGTTTCCAAATGAGGTGCATGGATGACTTGTCAGTTTGTAATTCTGAGGTTCTACTGAATTCCTCTGTTTATCTTGGTTACATTACAGCTTATATGAAGAAAGAAGCACTTCCCAACAGCATGACTGAAATGTTATTTTTCATGAAATTTTAATTTTCAAATCACTTATTTTTCAGATTATTAAATACAAAGAAGAATTTCAGTAAACTGACTTTCAGTAAAAAAATTACAGCATGCTTCTTGAGAACTGAAAAGTCAAAATGTTAACTCTTGATCATTTGTTATAAATTTTGGTTATAAATATGAAAAATGTCAAGCAAAAGAAGAAATTAAAAAATGTTCCCCTACTTTCGGCTAGCTCTCATTCTGAGGCTTACTTTTTCAAATGTTTGCAGGTAACAGAAGACAACAGCTATGCTGGCCACAACTTTAAACTCTGCCTCTATAAACTCTTATTTCCTCCAAGAAGAAAAGCCCTTCTAATGAGAGGAAATCAGGAATGCCTTAGCTGTCCCAAGGGGGAATTGAGGAAGTTCTTCCTAAGATACATTTCAACATTATGGGAATGTTTTCCATATTTGGAAATGGATTTCATTGCTTGGGCCAGACCACTCTCTTGCTTCCACGGCAGTAGTTCAAAGGAGATTTTCAGACTGACTCTGGCTGTATCAGTTGGTCTGTCCATACACCACAGTCAGAGATCCAGAAAACTGTAATTAAGCTGTTTAACAGAATAACCTTAGGTTGGGCTATCACCGCCCATTCCCCAAAGGCTACAACAAAATTAGAAAGCACATTTATAAAATACAGACAGTCCGAATGCATTGTTTCAGGTGGAATGCACAATTCCCTAAGGAGAGCCAGAAGGAGAAAACATCTGTTCATTTTCCCGCCAGCCAATGATACCCTCTCCAGATAATTTTGCAATCACTGCAGTTAATAGAGGAACTCCTTGCTCCAAAATGCTTGACAGCTCTTCCCACAACCACCATCAAAGTTGATGAGCTGATTGTATTCCTATGAAGTGCACAGTGAATTAATAGATGCACAGGAAAGATCAAGGGCTCATATTCCTGCACATCTAGCAATGTGATATGTGCCAGCAATGTCCCGTTGCGATGTATATTGGACAAACTGCTCAGTCACTTCGCCAAAGAATTAATGCCCACAAATCAGACATCTCCATACAGAAAAACCTGTTAGTCAACATTTTAATCTAACTGGCCATTCCCTTAAAGACCTGAAAACATGCGTCTTACTTCAGAGACTTTAACACCAGATTACAGAGAGAGACTTCAGAACTTGCATTTATGCTTAAATTCGACATGTTGTGAAAGGGCCTTAAATAAAGATGCTAATTATCTTACACATTACAAAGAAAGCCTCCCCACCTTTATTGACTTACAATAAGCTATCTCCTCCTTCCTTGCCCCTCGCCCCCACCTTCTGTTCTAGTAGCTGATTTGTTAGTTTATAATCTGTTTACTTTCTTCTTTGTATTCCTTTGTTATATATGGTCATGCCAATTCACTTTCAGAATATGATCTGAAGAAGTGGGTCTGCCCCACGAAAGCTCATCACCTAATAAACTATCTTGTTAGTCTTTAAAGTGCTACATAATTTTTTTCCCTTTTGTTTTACCAAGATCAGACTAACATGGCTATCTTTCTGTTACTCCAAATTTCCTTGGTACAGACAAACCCTAAGGCCTGGTCTATATTTACATATTAGATTAACCTAACTACATTGCTCAGGGTTGTGAAAAATTTCATGCTCTTTGCAATGCAGATAGGCTGAACTAACTCCAGTGGAGACACAGTTAAGTTGATGGACTAATTCTTCCACTGACCTTGCTACCACCTCTTGGGGTGCGTCTAACCTGCAGGGTTTTTTCGCACAAACGGCCTTCTCCAGAAAAAACTTCACTTACATCCACACAGCTATTGCATTCTTTCAAAAGAACGCAGGGGTTTTTCCGACACTGGTAAACCTCATTCTACGAGGAAGAATGCCTTTTCTGAAAGAGGTCTTTCAGAAAAAGGCGTGTGTGGATGCGGAAGAGGGAGTTTTTTTGAAAGAAGAAGAAAGAGGAAAAAGCACAGGCGCGCTGGTGGACACTCCATCCATAGTAATCACAGCTTAAATATGAAAGAGCTTTCAAAAAAGCAGATCGCTTTTTCGATGTGGTTTGGCAGAGTGGACGCTTTCTTTCGGAAAAAGTTTTTTTGGAAGATCTCTTCTGGAAAAGCTTCTTCCAAAAGAAGCCTGTAGTCTAGACGTACCCTTAGAGAACGGGATTAACTTCATCAACAGAGAAATCTCTTCTGCCAACATAGGAAGTGCCTCCACAACGGTATTGCAGTGGCATAGCTGCAGTGCCGTAGCAGCAGCAGCTGTATTGTAGACATGGCCTGAATGGTAGGACTGCAAATGCAGTGAAGTGCAATGAGTACATGATTATAGGAATGCAACTGAAATGAGACTTACTTATTGTTCAGTGCTCCCCCTTGGTCACAGTCACATGGCCGACATCCATCCATGTCATTGCTCAGGCCCCAGTGTTCAGCCTGTAGAACAATAGGCCATTAATGCTGTAATGAGGTGTTGATTTAAAAAACACTCAGTTTGAACTTTGGGCACATCCCAATTTTAAAGCCAATACAAAACTGTGGCAAAGCTATTATAAAGCCACTGAACTACCCACACAAATATAATAGACCTAGGACCACTCCACCTCATTAACCTGCTTTTGCATAAAGACCTGAGAAGAGATGTGCTCTGCAGCGTATCTGAAAGGTTAAGCTCTATGCTTTGAAGGGGCAAAGTAAAGTGAAAGCCAGTACCAAAGCTGAGGGTTGCTCCTGGAGAGCACACTTCTGACAGCTTCCCCCCTCCCTTTAATGACTTCAATAAGCTTAACTGGTGTGAAAAGAGGCATTTTCATTGTCAGCCAAGTCTCAAACCATTTACAGCTTTGAAAGATAAAGCCAATACTGGAGCTCCACCCAGAAACTTAGCAGCAGCCAGTGAACAGAGAGGGGGCTCTCAGCATGGATATGGCGTGACTTTGTTCCTGTTATTCTACAGTATGCCCTCAGGAGACAGATTGACATGCTTAGCTTTCCCACACAGTTTATGGGCACATAACAGTAGATAAACACAAAGCAAAGCTGGAAAGGAATAGTCCTCTCTGAAAGCAGACCATGTACCCGAAAGTCACATGATGTTTGGTCAGTACAAGTTTCTTAACTGCCAAAAAGTGCGGTATCAGGAGAGGGTCACTTTTTTGATACAAGGCAAAGAGTGACAACACACACTTCTTAGCTATCGCTGCCTTGACTGAGGTTTGGGTAATGAGAGTTAGTCTGATGAAAACTGGAGATATGGCTGGGAAGATACTCAGCACTCTCTGGGGCTGATTTTCACAGCAGGCCTCTCTTTTTGTTTGGGTAGTTTGTGACTGTGGTAAATGGGCAGAACAAGTTTTAGATAATTCCAGTGTAACATGCTTGATTTCAGGCACAGTCAGGCAGCTAGAAAGTTGAACATGAATTGCTCCCACTACTAACTTCCAGTGCAACACCGTGCCCCTCCAAATGTACTCTGGTTTGAAAATCCAACTCACTTTGCTGCTTACCCTCCAATCCAGCATCACAACACCCGTTCCTTGTCACTTTACATTCAGGGGTGCCTGTTTCCATTGATTCTCTCTCCGTGCATCTGCTCTCAATCACTAGCAGAAGTCTGGCACCATCTCACTCTACACTTCCGACATGCCAGACTGCCTCTTTCTTATTAGTGGTTTTTTCCTATTGCAGATCTATTCTTACTGCAAGGCTACTTACCAGACACTGCTCACAGTGCTTTCCTGTGGCTAGACGTTTACAATAGCAGCTTCCTGTGACTGAATCACAAGGATTCCCTCCAGGAAGAGTTCCCAAAGGATTACAGGCACAAGCTATATTGGAAAAGGCAAGTAAATAAATCAGGACACAAGCATTTATTTATAGTTTGGTCGGTATTTATACAAATATTTACAGTAAGACCATCCTTCATTTCTCAGTGAGCAGTTTTATTGCACATTTTTGTCTGTATTTCTGCCCAACCTCCCTGCTAGATTTCCATAGGCTAAGTAAAGGACTAAAATTGAAACAAATAAAGGCTCTTTAGCCTTTCAACTGAGTTTACAGTAAGATCACCTGGGACTTCTTATGGAAGTGGGTGTAATCCAAGCCACCTGAAATCTTCAATTCATGTCCTTCCCTCAATAAAAATCAAGGGGTGCATTAAAAGTTCTTCTTTAAGCCCTCATTAATTCCAGAAAGTGCTTTGGATCCTCCATAAAGTAACATTAGTGTATTCCCATTCCATAGATTTTCTACTTACATTGACAACCAAAGGGGTTATCGGCACTTAATCCATAGAACCCTTCTTTGCAGAGGTCGCAACGTTCCCCTTCAACAAGGGATTTACAACGGCACTGTCCAGCAATAAGACCAGCAGAGAAGTCAGTGTAGCGATCGCATATTCCACCATTTTGGGAGCCCAGTGGGTCACAGTTACAAGCTAAAAAGGAAGCATTGCATACACCTTTATTAACTACAGTAAAATAAATAGTTCTCAGATTGGATTTCTATAGCTCATTAAAAAAAAGGCACAGTTTGCACGTAAAGTCAGCAAGGGGCTGCCATTTCCTGGTTTTTAAACAAAAAGAAAAGGAGGGGCCACACTTACCCCAGGCCTCTATCACAAGCACAGAACATCTGTTCATGAACATTCAGCAACTCAGAGGAGAGGAACAGGGCCCAAGAACACAGGTGCAGCTCTTTGGAATTCTTTAACTGAATGCCTTAGTGATCAAAGTACAATGTGCTTCAACATTCTGAGTGATGGCATTGCACTTACATTCACAGATGTTAGGGTCCCTTATATCTCTCTCGGGATGCTGGAAGTAAAATGGTTTGCATTGTTCACAGTTGCGTCCCATTGTATTATGCTGGCAGTCATCACACACTCCACCACTGGTATTTCCAGTTGCCATGTACACAGCCATGTCGAAGTGGCACTGGGTAGAGTGTCCATTGCAATTGCACTCTAAGGCACAAGGCAAAAAGAGCAGCTTTACTGACATAATAGGTTTTCAGTAAAGAAGTGTCATGCTTGTTAATCATGTCTTTACAGTTCATTTAATGCAACAAAAGCCTCATGAACCACCTATGTAAAATCTGTCAAACACTGAAAGCAAAAAACAACACCACAGGATTTAGAAGTGATAGTTTATTTAAACATACTTTTACATGCATTACTATTGCGTCCTTCAGCTGGTCTCCATGGTAAGTCATGGTAGAAATCCAAACACAGTTCACAGTTTAACCCTTTGGTATTATGTCTGCACATGCAGTGCCCATGGACCTGTCATTTAAAAGAATAAAATACAAATGTGATATTTTTTATTCAAGAAAATAAGGAGGGGAAAAATGCCAATGCTATACACAGAGTGCATTCAAATCGGAATGTACTTCACCATTTCCCATTAACTTAACACATAACCAGTGAGTGGCTGGCATACCCTTGTATCAAACACTCAGAGAGGACAGAATCACAGAAAGGGCCATGCTGAGTTCCTTGCCTGTGTGAGTAAACGCGCATCCTCACAAAGTACTCCCATGTTCTTCAATGCAATTGGTGTGAATAAATGCTTACCAATATTTGAATACAGAGAACACAATTTGGCCCAAACTGCCCACAGTAACCTATTAGAGAAAAATCATTAATTATCCATAATCCATTCACATAGGATTAGCCATATCTAGTCTAATACCTTTCCTCCAGGAGTGCCATACTGTAGAACAGGGGTGGGCAATAACTGGCCTGCAGGCTGGATGTGCTTCTCCAGGGTTAGCTGCTGTTTACCTGAGCATCCGCAGGTATAGCCATGATTTGCCATTCCCAGCCAATGGGAGCCATGAGAAGTAGTAGCCCAGCTCATGGGCCACTTATTGCCCATCTCTGCTGTAGAAGCTTCAGAGAAAGGGAATGGGAGATATTCTTCCACATCATAATTGATATTTATCACAAACCTGGCTCCAGCCCCAAGATTTACAGAATTACTGGGGAAAATCAGACAACAAGTTGCTCCTATGACAGCAACAGCTGCCATCTTGTTTGGCCATGGATTGAACTCGGGATGAACTCCAGAGCTAGAAGAATCTCTCTAGAATGTGAGCTGATGAAGTGAGCTCTGAGATGGGGCTGTAAATAGACCCATAGACACTGTGGGCTGGGCACAGAGCGGGATGCATTCTGCACCTCAGGCTTCATCTACACTGCAGGATTTTTGTGCAAGAAGCTTTTTGTGGAAAAGATCTTCCGCAAAAACTTCTTGCGCAAAAGCGTGTCCACGCTTCAAAAGCGCATCGCAAAAGCGGTGTGCTTTTGCGCAATAGAGCATCCACACTGCATGGACACTCTTGTGCAAGAAAGCTCTGATGGCCATTCACAGAATAGCCATCAGAGCTCCTGTGCTTTTTCTGATAGGCTCTTTTTGCACAAGAAACTCCTGCAGAGCATCCATACCTGCCTTTTTGCACAAGAGCTGTAGTGCAAAAAGGAGTTATTCCTCATGGGGAGAGGAATAACTCTACTGGCAAAAGCCCTCTGTCCTGTCAATTTACTGTATTTTTTTGGGTGCAAAAACACGCTTGAGGTGTGGACGCTCCGCCGTTTTTTGCACAAAAACAGCTGTTTTTGCTCAAAACTCTTGTAGTGTAGACATAGCCTAACAGTAGGCCACACACTTACAAACAAAACCAAAACTTCCTCCCAGATGATGAATCTGCTCACAGGTTCCCCTCACACTTTGTGTTAACCAAGACAATCTCATCACCCACAAGACTCCACTTCCCAAAACAGCAAGCCAACAAACCTTGATTTCAGGCTGGCAACTCACCCCATACCTTTACCCATGCAGGAAAATCACAGGAAAAACCTGACACAGAAGAAAAGAAAATGCACCTGACCTATTATACAATATTATAACATGCAAGCAGCAGGATTTTCTTCTGCTCAGCCAATGGTCAATTTGTGTACTGAACTCTGAAAATGGATAGCCCTTGTAGTTTTTTTTTTTTTATACTAGCTAATAGAAATGCAGGTGCTGGTCTTGTTCATTAAAGTGTCTCACCCTTTCACCCTATTTGTTTCAATGGTAATCTGAAGCAATAAATCCATAGGTTAGTTCAATGTTGCATAAAAATCCCTTCTCTGAATAACAGTACAGTTGCCTTTTATTTTAATCGGGTCTTCAATACAATTAGAAGAAATTTTAAGATGTTTTAACTTTAAACTACTCTAAGTTCTCAGTGTTTGATCAACAAAAAAAAAATGGCAAAGAGTTTTATTGTTTGAAAATTAAGAAAAATAAATGGCCAAATTCTGTCATTCTTACCGATGTATATTAGTGCTAACTTGAATAGATCTACTCAATGTGAGTAAAGAGGTGAATCAGGCTTAAGGCATTTTATCATAGTTTAAGTGTGAAAAACTGTGAGCATTTACCATTCCTTCCACCTCTTCATTAAAAGCGTCCACCGGCGCACACTCACTGGCATGGCCATAACAGAAACAGTTCCCACGAACCACCATATCATAAATGGCATAATAATACTTTTCTTTGATTTCCATTCTAGAATCCAAGAGGTTGTCTCCCAATGTATGCAACTTGGTGAAATTGATCCTTAAATTTGTGATTTTTAACAGGTCTGCAGGGAAAAAGCAAACAGTTTCTTGAATCAGTTACCAAATTCTATGAACTGAAGGAAACCAAGAAAACTACATAGCATAAATTTTAGGCGACCTAACACAGAACAATTTTCTATGTCCAGATATTATACAATATCTGGGTTTATAAACAAGACTTAATTTTGTTTAAATATGAATTTCCCACATTCGATCCTTCCAGTACAAATGCCAGAGATCATTACATTGTTTTTTCCCTAATATGATCACTACATACACTAGATTCATTTTTTAAAAAATTGATCTATTTTGTTGTTGATCTATACATTCACAGAACCTTAATATTAATGCCACATGCATCAAATACCACAACAGATGCCTCAGTTTTCAAGTGCATTTTGGATTTAAAATATAAAATTTCCTAATACTAAGGAAGTGCTGACAAGTAAGGGATGAGCTTCAAGGACTATGTGCCAAAACTTCATTTGGCAATGGCAGAAATACTTAGAATGCAAATATACTTTTTCTAATATGCCCTCATATCCTTTGAATATTAGTTATATTCTGATGGCAGAAGCAACCATTTTCAACCAACAAAATAAAAAGTAACTGTTTTCATTGGAAGAGGTCTCATAGGAAGACAACATTACAACAATTAATTTGACCTTTGTCTCTTTCTGCCTTGATATTATTCTCCCCTATTTGAAAATACCCTCAGCCTAAGCTAATAAAAATAGAATTCCTTATAAATCTCTCTTTTTAAACCTTACTTAAACAGAAAACACTTAATCAAAGTAGCAGCCAACACACAACCTTCTACGGGATTTGGTTTTCTTTTGCTGTCTCATCCAAGCAGCTTTACATTTTTAGACACGAACTTAAATTAAAGCCAAAGCCTGCAAAATGCCCAAAGTTTCTTTTTCGAACTGTGTGCTTTCATACCGCAGCAGACTTGTATGTTTGCATTCCTTCATGGGCGGTGGGTGAACGTAGGGCTGGGGGAGACAAGCCCCCACCACCACAAGGGCCCCACCCCCCCAGAAGCCAAGCCGCCCCCACCACAAAGGTACGCCTCCAGCCCCACACAGGAGTCTCCCAAGCCCCAGAGCATGGGGACGGTGGGCAGTGCATGGCCCCAGCCTCCCTGAACCTGGAGTATGGGGAGGTCAGGAGGCATGTGGCCCCAGAGCACAAAGAAGGCACACTGCTCCACCGCCCCAGCCTCCCCAGTTCCCTATGGGGAGGGTGCACTGCCCCACCATCCCCAGCCTCAACGTGGCTGAAGCCTGAAAGCCGTGCTGAAGCAGGGAGTGTTCTAGGGACAGTGTGTGGATGGGTCCATGCCTGGCAATTTGGGAATGCATTGCCTTCCCCACCTCTTATATCTGCTGTCCATGCATTCCTTTGTCTCTAGCTAAAATTAATGCATCCATTATTTGCAATGTATCAGGAATTAATCCTACAATCAGATCTCCGTGGGCAGCAGTGTTCCCTCTAATTTTTCCCACCCCCGAGCAGAATAAATGTTTCTACGTGAACCAGTATGGTTGGTGCACATAACAAAATTCACGTGGCGGGAGTGAGGCCAAAGGGTCCTGAATGGGGAAGGGAGCTCAGGACTGGAGCAGAGGATTGAAATGCCAGGACTATTGCTGGGGGGGGAGGTGTTTGGGGGGCAAGAGAGGCCTCCAGGTTTGGGGAGGGGCTCAGATTTGGGGGCTGATATGCAGGAGGGGGTGCAGGCTCTAGGCTGGGGGTTGGGATGCAGGAAGGGGTACAGACTTTGGGGTGGGGCCGGGAATGAGGGCTTTGTGTGCAGGAGGCAGCTCAAGGCTGAGGGGGGCTCAAAGTGGGGCAGGGGGTTGGGGCTCAGGCTTAACTAGGCGGCTCCCTGGTGGGATCAGAGAGGAGGGGCCCCTTTCCCCTGACCATGGCAGCTCCATACTGAGGCCAGTGGGGAGAGGCACCTCCTACCCCTCCTCCCAGCAGCTTCAGGGCTTGGGGAGAGATCTCTCTCCTGGCAGCAGCCCTGAACAGGGCTTAATGGGAAGCTGTACAGCTTGGGTGGAACTCAGGTGGGCAGGCACTCTATATCACCAACTCCAAGAGTCACGCATCAGACCCAGAAAAGTCTTGATCTTCAACTAAAACACAAGATTTAAATATATATATATATATATATATATATATATATATAAATTTGGATTTCTTTGGCGGGGGGGCAAGTTTTCAAGCTTTTCTCTGAAAGTATGAGGTTTAGAATTACACACCCCTTTTATTTCTTTTTAATGGGAGTGGAGATTCTCACATAATCCCACAGCACCAGGAGCTGAGCCCTTACAAGAGACATCAGATGTAATGAGACTCAGAACAAAAAAGTCATGATTTGTCAACACTGGTTCTTATTCCCATGTGAAGACCCATTCAAGTCAGCGAAGAGGACCCCTGGCCCTTGGTGCAGTTCTTGGGACTGGACCATTGCATGATCTTTTGCTTGTAAGTGTTGTATTTTTAAATGAAAAAAAAAAAGTTAGAATTCAAAAGAAAAGTAACCATGTACGTACTTTGAATTCTTGGACTATATGGGTCTTCAATTCTAAAAGCTGGATCTAAGGCACGATAGATGACCTAAAGAAAAATGAAAAATGAAAGAATCAACCTTAAAATAAGGGATCTTGAACTATGCAGAGAAAAATCTTCGTTGTATACAAAAATAACTTCCAACCTCTCCCTCAGTTGAAGGTTCAATGTCAGAATATCGGGAATCACAAATGATATCATCTACTTTCTTCATGGGTCCAGCAGAAACACCAGGGAAGGAGTTTTCACAGTCATATGCAAAGTATCTATATACTTGCCAGGTTTTTCCAAAATCAGATGATCTTTCTATTAGCATTGCAGCTGGGCGAAAGGCCTTTTAAAAAATCCACAAAGAATAGCAAGTGAAGGTATATACTATTAAATATTTTCATCAAATATTAAAAAGGAACAAGTTGTGTTCCTGGATTCCAAGACATTTTCTGTAGAATAACATTTTTTATTTTTTCTCCCAATTTTCTTTTTACTACTGCTACTGCACACAGTCTTTGGAGACAGATTATGGCCAATCCTTCATTTGACTCATGCACCATCAAATCAGAGTGTATCTTTAGAATGATTGTTATATTTAGTAAATATAGGTTCGTCTTCACTTAAACATATTCATAATACAACAAGCAAACTCGGCATACTGTAAGCTACTAAGACTTTAGATTCTATTTAAAATAAAGATAAGACACCAAAAACACAGAGAATTTTTTATGGTCAGTGAAGAAAGTGCAGATTTCCCAGTTACTGTAGCTCCTCGTTTATTTCCCAATCAGTCCAGGATCACAAGAAGATCTAATATAGGCCCCTCATTTCCTATCACACAGGGAAGGGGAGGGAAAAACTGAGCACAAAGTGGGGAATTCAGTTGTACATCTTTCCTTTTCCTTAGTCTCTTGTCCAGTCACACAGAGAGAACAAGAGTAAGATTTTTCACCTGTCTCTGGTATCTGTCTGCTTTATCTTTCTTAATGCTCTAACAATTGTCTTAATGGTTGAATAGGTAACTGAAGCTGGTCTTTTCCCCACCAAAGTTGAGAAGTTCCTTCTCAGCCAGTTTTATCAGATCCACTCCCAGGATCCATAATGACTCTGCTTTAACTAACATTGACATGGTCTGACACAATCTAATCCTTTATTTTATCCATATAGCTTTTCTCCTTACCTACAAGCATTTTAAACAAATAAATTAATTATAATGAGGCTAAAGACATAGATCTCCATTTAGAAAGCTTTAAGAGATTAGGACCATTCACAATATAAACTGAATTTAAACATTCAAATATTAGTTTAAGATATGGCTTGCACTAATCTGCACGTTTAATTTGTTTAACATATGTAGGCAAAAACCTCCAAAAGCCAAATACTAAAGTATTTCTGTCACAATTATAAAAGTGTATTACTACTTACCTGAAACTAATAGCCACATTACAAACTTGTGTCCTACAAACTAAAATTTGATAATTTCAGAGCTAAAATTGCTCAAATGAAAATCCCATCAAAGCAATTACTAAAAATCAAGATACTGAAATGAACATTCACATCCACACCAATCTCAGACTGCATGCCCTCACATCCAAACTCTCTCCACAGCCACAACCACACAGGAAACAAACTTCCACTTCAAACTCAGGAGCACTTACAATGCACACATTTAATCCTTCACAATCACACCCAAACACAAACCCTTTACTCTGACCTCAGCCAGACTATGACATCAAGCCAACAGGTGTATATGTGCAGCATTAAAAAGGTCTATTGCAGTATTTGTCCATAAAAAAGGCACAAGGTCAGAATAAAGTTTTGCATTTGAGTGTGAAGCAGCCTTAATTCAAAATTAACCAAGTTTTTGAGGGGAAGGGTATTTTCCAGGCTTTTTAAGAAGTATCAGTGATGATGGCCATTCACATGAATAGTCATCAATTATTATTAATATTAGGAACACCTCTATTTAGGACTCTGCAAACCCATGGATGTCCACGGGCTCATTTTTGCAAATACAGAACAAAATTGTATCTGTGCTCTACCTGTATTGGCCCAGAGCCCCATTATGTTAGGTACTGTAAAAAACCAAAACAAAAAGACAGTGCCTTCCCAAAGATCTTATAACCTAAGGCTCCTTACTATGCTCTTCACATAGCCCTGTGGCCCCTGGCACTGCTGCATTCTTCCGCCAGCCACTTTCAGTCCTGTCCCACAATCCACTGTGCAAAGACTAACTTTGCCCAGACTCACTCCTTACGAGTAATCCTCTTCCCTCCTGTTCCAATCCAGTCCTGCTTCCTTAATAAATTTCTCTTTCCATCTTTTGCCATGGCCCAATAGATCCCTACCATATTCAGTTTTTAAATCCTAACATAGGCAGACATTTATCGATACCAGTGTTTAGAAGCCGTGTTTGGTAAGGAAATATGGAGTCATGGCGGGAGACCAGCCAGTGGGAAAGCAACACATGACGGGTTGTGGTGGAAGCACAGGTGTTCGTCTGAGGCAGAGCCCAGAACACAGAGTATTGAGTTGTCCAAGAAAGTTAGCATGTACAATTCAGAGACTACAATGAGCAAGGGAGTCACTACTAACGCCTCCAAAATATAATATACTTTGAGACATATGGTACATAATCTGTAATTCCATGACATCTGTTTGGAAGGAAACAAAGGCACAGATGTTCATTCCTGTTGAAGAAGTTTTCATTTGCCAAGTGAAAATGATTGCTAAAAAAACATGCCTTGTGCTAAGTTGATTTCAACAATAATCTTGTAAAATATGAACAACATTCAGAAAGCAAAAACAAACAAACAAACACAAAACCACAGTTTTTGCACACAATTCCACAATCTTGATGTCTAAAAACATGGCAAGACCCCACAGTACCATTTTTGGTACAAAAGCCCAAATATAAAATGCAAGTGAGCAATAGAAGAGACCTTTAATCACCTTATATTTTATGCATTTGGGATTTATTCAAAGCAGAAACTTATACATGTATTCAAAGATTAAAAATTTGAAAAATTGAAACAGATTTTACAAAGTCCATCTCCTCTGCATTCCAATAACAATAGCATTTTTAATGAAAGCCTGTATCTTCAAAACTGGAACATTATATCTTAGTCTAAATAACCAGTTAAGCCCTCAACTGCCCTCTATGACAGATGTTACATTATACAGTGCTCTGGGTTGTGATTTGTGAGAATGCTATGGATTCTTTACCTTGAAGGTCATAATGAGATGAGTGAAATGGAATTCAGCTTCCAGATCCAGCTGGAGAGTTACATTTTCCAAACCTAAAGAAGGCAGAAAAAGGAAATTCTACAATAAGCAGGAACATTTCTCAGCATTTAACATAATTTTCCTAAGGGACCCTCATTCTTTAAGGACCATTAAGCATTAAGGACCATTTTCTTGACTGTGGCTGTTATCTTGTGATACAGGTTGCACCTCCCAAAACCAGCAATCTCTGGTCTGGAAACATCTGTGGTCCAGAACAACCATGGGTGTTCCTGGATAGAGCCCAGTAGCCTAGCGGCAGGAGGGCTATCCAAAAGTGGGGCCAGGATCAAGCAGCAGGATGGGGCAGAAGTTGGAAACAGCCCTGAGCAGCCCGCAGCAGTGGGGCTGGAGCCAGCAGCAGCTCCTGCTAGCCTGCAACACTGAGACCAGGTCCAGGGCAGCACCCTCAGCACAGGACTGGGCACTTGACAGCCAGTGATAGTGCGAGGCCAGAGAAAGAGCCCCAGGAAACCCACAGAAGCTCAGGGGCACTATCACAGTCCAGGAGTTCGAGCCCTCAGCAGCGGGACAAGGCCAGCAGCAACCCCAGCAGTCTGTGGTAGCGCAGGCCTGGGGCTGGAGCCTTGGGCAGCCTGCAGAAACGTGCAGCTGGAGCCTGCAGGCTGCTGCAGAGCCGGAGCCCTCGACAGTCCGCAGGAGCCCTTGGCAGTGGGACTGGGACCAGAGTCAGTCCCCACCAGCCCACAGCAGTGGGACCAGGGCCAGAGCCAGGAGCAGCCCCTGGCAGCCTGCGGCCGTGGGGCTGGGGTCAGACCATCAGTAGCACGAGGCCGGGGCAGCAGCAGCAGAGCTGGCTGGGTCTGGGAGTAGTGAGGGACCCCCCCCCCCAGAGCTGGCAGCGCTGAGCGGATGTGGCAGGAGACCTTCCCTGGTCTAGCAAATTCCCTGATTTGGGACCAGTCAGGTCCTGAGGATGCCAGACTAGGGAGGTTCAACATATAGAACAATGTATGATTAGCACAGTCACAAACATTAGGGAACTGCTGTGAAGACAGTGTTTGCAAATTTCCTAAACATCACATTACATGGATTGCTAATTGGAGATATAATTTCTTATACGCTGCTGTACATGTACTTGGTCTGCATGACATTTAGCATATTTCACTTTACCCCAGTACTTGTGGTATTCCAGTGTCATCACACCATTTCATGTATGAGAAACTGAAACACGTGACGGTTAAGTGACTGACACACGTGGTTACACATTGCAGATCCAGCCTGGCAAACTCTACAGTTCACTAAGGATGAAGTCCTGGCCTGCACTTACCTCTGCATGTGCAAAAAGGCCTGAAGTGCAATGGAAATGAATCATATTCTTTCTGCAAGGAGCTGGACTGCTGAGAGCTCATGCAGAGGGATCCTGGAATTCGGCAAATGGCTCTCTGCCTAGTAACATGGGTGTGTGAGGAGGCAGCTTTGCTGTCCAGGAAAGGGCCTGGATTAACTGAACTAGTATCAACAAACTTCCCCAAGCCCCAGATGTGGATGTTGATTTCACTTATAGCCACTTAGGCAATGCTGTATAATAGAGGGAACTGGGGGATTCTTTCAGGCCCGGTATGTTAATCAACATACACCCAGCGCATGAGACTGGCTTAACCTTATCTTGGTTTGCATAAGAAAACTAAGGCTGCTAGACAGAGGCAGATTCATAAAGATAGCTGTGGGACTGGAAGCGGCTGCCCTTCTAATGCCTGATAAGAAGCCCTGCCTCCTCCCTCAGCTGCTGATACAGGAGGGTGATGGAATTCATACCATAGCAGTGATGCTGGACACTGCCTAAGGGCTCCATTTCTAGTATTAGCCTCTGGCACTGGGTCTGTCTAGTTGTAAGACCCACTCAACCTCTTGGCTTGTTGGATGGGAATTCTCTCCTCTCTCTCTCTTCCTAGATCTCAACCTCAGGGTCTCGCGGCTATCCCAAGGTAATGAAGTTGCGTTTGCTATTCTCCCCCAGCCCATTTTCCAAATTTGCCTCAGCCATATATACCCCCTCTCTGCCTCAGAAGGAGCACGAAGCTTCCAGAGTGGTACGGTAGAACTTTAGTGTTACAAACACCTTTGGAAGACAGGTTGTTCATAACTGAACAAATCATTATGGTTGTTCTTTTAAAAGTTTACATTATCTGAACATTTAGATGAAACAGCACAAACTTTCTTTGCTTGTCAAATCCTTATTTTAAAAACTTTCCCTTTTTTAGAAATTTAACATAGGACTGAACTATATTTTCTTTCCCTCCCCTTCTCACCCATCTCTGCTGCTGACCGATTGCGTCCTTCCAGTTCCAAATGAGGCGTGTGATTGATTGGGCAGTTCCTAATGCTGATGTTCATAACTCTGGGGTTTTCTACTGTATCATAAAACTGCCGTTGTTCTGGTTAGTTTCACACCTGCCCACAACATCCTGAATATCCACAGTGAAACCCAGCAGACTCTTGTTAATTTCACCCAGCGACTGCTTGGAGAAACTATGGGCTGCCGCAGAGGTATAAGAGCCCTTTGTCCACACAATCAGAGATGGTACTGCAAGGGTTCAGAGTTGAAAGATTATTTTGAAATCATGAGGGATAGAAGCCTACAATTGTTTTTTCAAATGAAAGGTCAAATTTTACAGAGTTTGACTGTTCAGGTCTCCTCATTCACTAATGAAAGCTTTCCACTTACCAGCATCAAGAAAGAGATTTTTTTTCAAGTTGTAGAACTACAAATGATCAAAATTTTAGGACTATATACAGAAGGAGGATAACGCTAACAGTTATTTGATGCATGTGAAAAGAATTCTTGAACAGCTGGAAACTGATTATATTCTAGTTTGCAGCATAAAAAACAAATAAGATGATTTAAAGGGGGAGGGGAGGAAGGCAAGTAGAATAACCCAAGTATGGCACTTTCTAATTTTTAAACAGCTATAATTTTAAGTGGAACACATAGTAATATAATGATCCTTGATGCTTTATGCCTACATGGAGAAAGAATCATTTGTTGTTTACTTTTGAGTGACATTTGCATGACCTTATGAGCTAAAACTTTTCTGTTGGTAGATTGCCAAGTCTATTGCAAAAAACATGAGTTATCTGGAATGCTAAACTAGAAACACTGGAGACAGATAGCTGGATTAAACTCCCTTGTTAAAAAAGGCATCATATAAACTTCTTTTTAGTGGACTAATAAACGTTTTTCAAAACTTCAGTGTTTGTTAAATTGCAGTAAGAATCTTTGCTAACATATTTGCCAAGATACAAAGCCTTTAAAAAAAATGAGCATGGAAGGCAATCTCAGAAACTTTAGGATCAGAAGGCCTTTCCTGAGGAAATTCAGGCAGGCTGTAAAAGTAAAAAAGGAGTGTGCTATTCTGGAAAGAAATAGGGATGGGGGGAGCCCATGAAACTAATGTGTGTGGTTTTCATTTGCTTTGATGATTTGCTTGCTTTGTTCATGTGTATTGTTGGCAGATGAATACATGTCTGTGCAGAGCAGCAAGGGGATAGTGAGAGAGTGGCCCTCATTTTTCACTCCTCCTGTGGGGCAGAGGATTTATGCTGTAGGAGTCCTGTCCAGCACCTGGCATGAGCTGGACCAACCTCAAGGTACCTGAGTGACAACAGCTGGAGCAGTGGGCCCTCTAACTGCACCGCCTCCATCCACTGATAGGCATGCTATGCCAACAACACTGGACAGCTGTTACAGCTATTCTGTATTGGCAGGGATTGCCAAGCGGTGGCGAGCCCCACTCGCCAGCCGCGTGGTTTCGTGCGGTTCTGCGTTCTGCACATGCGCAGATCGTTCTGTGCATGCACAGATTGCTCTGTGCCGGCTCTTCCGGGTTGTAATCTACTCGCCACGGGTGAGTAGATTACATTATTTGTCGAGCCCTGTGTATTGGGATGCTCATTCCACTAAACACAATCAATTTGGACATAATACACAAAATCTATATATTTTTTTAAAACCTTAATAAGAGATTCTTAAAGTTTATCTTGTACTTTTTCCAGCACTCTTAAAGTCCATAAGACTTTGTTTATAATAAAGCACCACTCAGGTATAAATCAAAGAATTTATCAAAGGACCTGTGCTTAAAACACTAGTGTTCTATGCAGCACTAACAACCAGGCAGACAACCCTTCAAATAACAAGAGACACTAGAACATTTTAACTCAATCAAGGGTGGCCAATTATGCTCACTAGCAACAATCCCCAGACAAACTACATACCATTTTCTGACTGCCACCACAGCTTGAGGCGGTTTGGAGCAAACGTTGTGACCACATTTTCAATACGATGGCTATCAGTGTTGAGAGTCTCATGAAAGGGGTACCGAGAATCGCATGTGAAACATTTTTTGTCCTCCTGAAATAAGAAGACATTTAACTTATTAGTCTTAGCATTGGCTGTTGTATCAAAAAGTGGAATAGTTGTTCCTTGACGATAAACATATTTGGTTTTAGTGTTATATCTGGCTCTTTGTGTCTTTTGTAGAATTAATCCACAAGATTTTTTTTCTTTTAAGAAAAAGCATATTTACTCAATGTAAATTGAAGAACAAAGGGAAAAATGACAGAAATTCAATATGCTTTTAGTTTTATTGGAAGTATGTTTTTACTTAAAACTAATTCCAGGGACTATCCCTGGGAACAATTACTCCCTAGCACAATTCATCTACATTATATTTGAAAGAGTTTGTACATCTGTCTGTGTGTCCATCCATGAGTACGTTCAAGAACTTCTCCTGAACAATAAGCGCTACTACCACCAAATTTGGTATGCAGCATCCTCTTATCATAACTTAAAGCAAGGTCAGAGTTTGGTTATGACAGGACAATAGGATGTGCATGGAATGTGTTTGTTTCTCATCAAACAGAAAGGGGGGCAGCAAGAGCCCCACCACCACCCTTGAGAAGCACCTCCCAACTCCCTATACTGACTCCTGCAGCCCCACCCCTTGACTCATGCTTTCCCAACACTTCCAGCCTCCTACCCCCTTCAAGGATCCAAGCAATGCTAGGTAAGTCTTCTAGTAAGTAAATACTAATATTTACAGAAAACTATTAAACTGATTTATGCTGAAACACTCAGAAAACAAGTTCAAACACTCTGTGAAATAGTGTTTGCTATTAGAGATATCCTGGACAAAGCCCTGTGCATCTCAACGGCTCCTGTAAAGCTTTAGTGTACGTCCTATTTAGTAGGGTGGAATTTTACAAATCCAAATTTTCAAGAATGCACTTAGGTTGAGCAAATTCATGCTTATAAGCACAAATGCAACCTAACTTGTGCAACTTGCGGCTGCATGCGCCTGTTTAAAATCGTGGGTCTCCACTACCAAATGGTCAGATGGCAGCAATCGATCCAATGGCAGTTGATTTATCATGTCAAGTATAGATGCGATAAATTGGCTGCCAACCACTCTCCCATCTACTCCAGCACTCCACTGGAATGAGAGGCGCAGGCAGAACTGACGAGAGAACATCAGCTGTTGACTTGCCGTGGTGAAGACACTGAGGTAAGTTGATCTAAGTATGTTGAATTCAGCTACGTTATTCATGAAGCTAAAGATGCGTAACTTCAATTGATAGCCCCCAGTAGCATGGACCAAGCCATAGAGATTAATCCTGCATCACAGAAAAAGCAGGATAATCCTGCACCACAGATAACAACCATTATCTATTCATTTGTACTCTGGTAGAGCATGCAAGACACTGTACAGGCATAACAGAAACAGTCCCTGTCTAAAAGGATTTACATCCAAATTAAGACAAGAGACAGATGTATAGGAATACCAATAGGGGGTGCCTGAGGTAAAGAATGGTAAAACAGCTCAAATATGCCCCATGTCACGAATTATTGTCAAGTGCTATGTGGGCATCATGGTTCAGGTAGGTTTTAAGGCAAAATTCAAAAGAGCATAATGTGGTGATATTGTGGATTTTTTTTTTTTTTTTTACTGGGCACTCCATCCAAGCATAAAGGTCAGCATGGGAAAAAAACATGATGGGGCATGTCCAAAAACTTGGCAAGTAGGCAGATACGGATGACAGCAAAAGGGAACTGACCAAGGCAGCAACTTGATGGGGGGGGCTGGGTCACCTCATGCCCCCCCTGGAATTTCTTCATGCCCCCCAGTTTGGGAACCCATGCTCTAGACCTTTAATCATTCTTGTTGCTCTTTTCTTGACATTCTCCAATTTCTCCACATTTTGCTTGAAATGTGGTACCCAGAACTGGACACAATACTCCAGTTGAGGCCTGATCAGCGCAGAGTAGAGTGGAAGAATGACTTTTCATGTCTCTTGCTTACAACACTCCTGTTAATGCATCCCAGAATTATGTTTGCTTTTTTTGCAACCGTGAGGCTACGTCTAGACTACACCCTTCTGTTGGCAGAGGGATGTAAATGAAGCACTTTGAAAGTGCAAATGAAGTGGGGATTTAAATATCCTGTGCTTCATTTGCATAATCACATAATGGCACTCTTTCAAAAAAGCACTATTTCGAAATTGAAACCGCAGTCTAGACATGCCCCGTTTTCGAAAGAACCACATCTAGACTGCGGTTTCAATTTTGAAATAGCGCTTTTTCAAATATTAAGCAAATGAAGCACGGGATATTTAAGTCCCTGCTTCATTTGCACTTTCCAAGTGCTTCATTTACATCCCTCTGCCGACAGGGATGTAGTCTAGATGTAACCAGTCACACCACTGACTCACATTTAGCTTGTGGTCCACTGTGACCCCTAAATCCCTTCAGCAGTAACTCCTTCCTAGACAATCACTTCCCATTCTGAATGTGTGAAACTGACCGTTCCTTCCTAAGTGGAGAACTTTGCATTTGTCCTCATTAAACTTCATCCTGTTTACCTCAGACCATTTCTCTAGTTTGTCCAGATCATTTTGAATTATCAGCTTATCCTCCAAAGCACTTACAACCCCTCCCAGCTTGGTATCATCTGCAAAATTAGTAAGTGTACTCTATGCCATCATCTAAATCATTGATGAAGATATTGAATAGAACTGGTCCCAAAACTGACCCCTGGAGAACCCCACTTGTTATGCCCTTCCAGCATGATTATAAACCGTTAATAACTACTCTCGGAGAATGGTTATCCAGCCAGTTATGTACCCACTTTATAGTAACCCCATCTAGGTTGTATTTCCCTAGTTTATTGATAAGAAGGTCATGCGAGACTGTATCAAACGCCTTACTAAAGTCTAGGTATACCACGTCCACTGCTTCTCCCTTATCCACAAGACTCAGTAGCCTATCAAAGAAAGCTATCAGATTGGTTTGACATGATTTGTTCTTTACAAATCCATGCTGGTTCTTACCTGTCACCTTATTATCTTCCAGGTGTTTGCAGATGGATTCCTTAATTACTTGCTCTATTATCTTCCCTGACACAGAAGTTAAACTGACTAGCCTGTAGTTTCCTGGATTGTTGTTATTTCCCTTTTTATAGATGGGCACTATATTTGCCATTTTCCAGTCTTTTGGAATCTTTCCCATCTTCCATGATTTTTCACAGATGTTAGGTAAAGGCTCAGATACCTCCTCTATCAGTTCCTTGAGTATTCTAGGATGCATTTCATCAGACCCTGGTGACTTGAAGATCTCTAACTTTTGTAAGTAATTTTTAACCTGTTCTTTTTTTTAATTTTAATTTCTAAACCTACCCTATTTCCACTAGCGTTCACTATATCAAACTTCTTGGTGAAAACCAAAATAAAGATGTCATTAAGCACCTCTGCCATTTCCAAATTTCCTGTAGTTTCTCCCTCTTCACTGAGCAATGGGCCTACCCTGTCCTTGGTCTTCCTCTTGTTTCTAATATATTTGTAGAATGTCTTCTTCTTGTCCTTTATGTCTCTAGATAGATTTAGCTTGTTTTGTGCCTTTGCCTTTCTAATCTCGTCCCTGCATACCTGTGTTTGCTTATATTCATTCATCCTTTGTAATTTTACCTAGTTTCCACTTTTTATAGGATTCCTTTTTGATTTTTAAATCATGTAAGATCTCCTGGTTGATCCAAGGTGATCTCCTGCCATACTTTCCTATGTAGTGGAATAGTTTGCTTTTGGGCCCTTAATAATGTCCCCTTAAAAAACTGCCTACTCTCTTCAGTTGTTTTTCCTCTTAGTCTTGCTTCCCATGTGACCTTACCTACCAGCTCTCTGAGTTTAATCAAAATGAGCACTTCCAAATCAGCCCAATTAGGGGTCCCAAATACAGACCCTATCCTGTCACCAGTGAAATCAGGGTCAAAGTTGTCAGTTATTTAAATGGGAGAAGGACAAATCCCTGAGGGTTCACTCAAGATTTCTGAGCATCCTCAAATCCTGTTTTTGCCAGGGAAAGGTGAGGGGGGTCTCAGCATCTTTCAGTATTCCACCTCTAACCATGTCTTTTCTGCCAGACTCTGCATCTTTGAGGGGGAAGTGGGGAGGAACAAAAACAATCAAGAATAAATTTGACTCAGAATATGTAATGGCAAGAATAAAAATAAGGGAATATTTGAAAGTTTTTTCAGAAATTATTCTATAGCTATATTGGGGCCCAATCCTGCAAAGTGCTGAGCACACTCTATTAACTAAACGAGCTGCATTTTTGTTCAACTCAGGGTAAAAGTTATTTAAAAATCTTAGCATACAGAGGCCAGGCTCTGAGCCTGCAGAAGGGGTGAGGCCACAGACAGAAGGGGCAGGGTGAGGCTGGGGACAGTCTCTCTAAGTTAGCCCTTCAGTGATTTACCGCATGGGCCACTCAGGACAGCTGCCTCTTTTGCCCTTACACTCCCGCTGGTGCCCCTGGAAGTAGGGTGTGGCAGCACTTCAACATCAACTATGTATGGGCTCCTACCAGTGCCCATTTCTTATTGATACAGCATTCTGGGCCACCTTCACCTCTGGTTCAACTATACTAAGAAGTGTAAGAACATAAAAATGGCCATTCTACGTCAGACCAAAGTTCCATATAGCTTAGTATCCTGTCTTCTGACAGTGGCCAATGCAAGGTGCCCCAGCGGAATGAACAGAACAGATAATCATCAAGTGATCCATCCCCTGTCACTCATCCCCAGACATTGGCAAACAAAGGCTAAGGACAACATCCCTGTCCATCCTGAATATATCCATTGAGGGACCTATCCTCCATGAATGTATCTAGTTCTTTTCTGAACCCTGTTAAAGTCTTGATCTTCTGAACATTTTCTGGCAGGGATTTCCACAGGTTGACCATACATTGTGTGAAGAAATATTTCCTTTTCTTTATTTTAAATCTGTGCCTATTAATTTTATTTGGTGATCCCTAGTTCTTATGATCTGGGAAGGTGTAAATAACTTTTCCTTATTTACTTTTTCCAGACCACTCATGATTTAATAAACCTCTGCCATATCCCCCCTTAGCTGTCTCTTTTCCAGGATAAAAAGTCCGAGTCTTATTAATCACTCCTCATATGGCAGCTGTTGTGAGATGAAGGGACCACATCTACATACAGTATTCAAGATGCAGACATACCATGGATTTATATCAAGGCAATATGATATTTTCTGTCTTATTATATATTCCTTTCTTGACGATTCCCAACATTCTGTTCACTTGTTTGACTGTTGCTGCACATTGAGTGGATATTCTCAGAGAGCTACCCACAATGACTTCAAAATCTCACTCTTGAGTGGTAACAGATAATTTAAACTCCATCATTTTATATGTATAGTTGGGATTATGATTTCCAATATGCATTACTTTTAATTAATCAACATTGAATTTCATCTGCCATTTTGTTACTTACTCACCCGATTTTGTAAGATCCCTTTGAAGCTCTTCACAGTCTGCTGTGAACTTTACTATCTTGAGCCATTTTTTATCAAATGGGACAAATCCTTTGGCCCTGAATGGGTTAGATTCTACGGTACTGAATAGAACAAGACTCCCATTGCTTTCCTAGGGAGTTTTGCTCCACATAGGATCACAGAATTTGGGTGTGTTTTTGACATTATAAACTCAGGTTGAGATTGTTTATTGATTTTCAACTGTAATATAGCTCCATTTATCCTCCCCCCACTTTTTTTTTTTTTTTTTTTTTTTTACATATAGCCAAATTCCCTTGTGTCTTGGAAACATGGAGTGTGCTAAATGATTTTTCACATATTAAAAAAATCATATTTTCTATGTAAAGAGAAGAACCAGAGAAAGGACTTTTATTTGCCTTGTTTTTCTAGACATAGATTTAACTACCCCCACCCTAAATGCCAGAATTTATACTATAATTACAGACTGATTTTGATTCAGGAAGTAGTCTAGACAGCTCTATACAAGCCTGGAAAAGTATAATTGAACTCCCTGTGCCACATTCTTTCTTAGCTTATCAAGTTAAATTGAGTCTAAATGTCTGAGTACACTTGGGGTGCAAATAACTAGACATGTTAATATACTGCCTCCATATCACAGACTAAGAGAAATCTAGGGGTAGAGGAAACCTTGAGGGGTCATTTAGCCCATCCTCCTACAATGAAGCAGGAAAATGTCTGTCTTACCTGTATTTAAGCAGATTCCACAACCTCCCTCGGAAACCTACTCCCATACTGTACTATCTTTACTCTTGGAAATGTTTTCCTCCTATCTAACCTAGATGTTCTGTGCTGCAAACACTTAACTGGTCACTGTCTTAACAGCTCTCAACATAATTGAAGACTAATTAGATCTCTCCCTCCCGCCTCATCTTTTCTCAAGACTACACATGACCATTTTAAACCTTTCCTCACAGGTCAGGTTTTCTAAACCTTTTATCATTTTTGTCACTCTCCTCTGGACCCTTTTTAAATTACACACATCTTTTTTTGAGCGTGAAACCCAAAATTCGACACAGTATTCAACAGTGCTGAGTAGACCTGTGTCACACACCCCAGAATGACATTAGCTTTTCTCACAGCTGCATCCCTTTGTTGACTCGCACTTAATATATGATCCATTCTAAACCCCAATCTTTTTCAGCAGTACTACTTACTGACAGTAGTAACACTAGGCCTAAGTAAGGATGTTAACTAGTGGTTAATTTACTAGTTGAGTAGTCGATGGAATTTCCATTGACTACTCGACAGGCACTTTCGTATTCCTCCTTGGAAACATACAAGAGCCCCCGCTGGGAATGTGGACCTCTGTGTGCAGCCCCCGGGGCCAGCAGAAAGTCCCGCTGACTCCGGACTGCACGCGGGCTAGCTTTGAAATGTACAAGAATCCCCAGAGGGAGTTCTTGTGCATTTCAAAGCAGAAGCACCCTCATGGAGCCCGGGATCACTAGGGGACTCAGAGTCCCCACTGACCCCGGGCTCCATGCTGCACTGCCAATTTGAAATGCCACGCGGAGCCTGAGGTCAGCTGGGGACTCCCCAGCTGATCCTGAGATCAGTGCAGCATTTCAGTGGAACCTGGGATCAGCTGGGGACTCTCCAGCTGACTGTGGGTTCCTTGCAGCATTTCCCCAGAACCCAGAGATAGCTGGGGACTCCCCAGCTGATCCTGGGTTCTGCAGAAATGCCGGGGGGACCCTGGGATCAGCTGGGGAGTCCCCAGCTGATCCCAGGCTATGTGTGACGCTGCTGCTTTGAAACACCGAGACGGCATTCAAAGGGGCAGCACCGCACAGCTGAACCCAGGCTCAGCTGTGCGGCACTGCCACTTGGAAGTATCCCCCCCTCTTCCTTGCTGAAAGAGACGGGGGGGAGGAGGGGGGAATTGAATAGTCGACTGACTATCCAATAAGCATTTGCGTATCGGATAGTTGACTAGTCCTGAACATCCTTAGGCCTAAGCAGAGTAAGATCATGTCTTCACTATGGGGAGAATCAGCACTGTCTCATAAATCTTCTGGAGTTTGATTTAGCTGGTCTAATAAAGACCCACTAAATCAAACTCAGAGAGCACCCAGTATTCCTTGCAATGGCCAGGAGTAAAGGAAGCTGATGGGAACATTTGTTCTGGTCAGCCTCCCACTATGAAGACAGCACCAAGCTTGATTTAAGGTAAGTTGTATACCTTAAGCTGCCCTTCTAGATCTAGTGTAGACCTGGCCAAAGCACTTGCATAGGGCCCCAAGTAACAGCCTCCAATTTAGTATAACCCTCAATATGTTATTTAGGGTGGGGGAGCAGTTACTATTTTGAATTCTCAATGATGCAGTTGCTGTTGGCCAAACTGCATATAAGAACATTTTCCAATGAAGTTCAGCTGAAACTAGTGCGCTTATCTGACTAGCACAAAAGATGCCTCATTGTTAGAAGGAGAGACTCAACCCCCTGCCCTGTCAGGGTTATTCCCTACAGAATTTTCCTGGCTTTGGCCAGTCTAGTGATGTGGCATGTGATGGAGAACGGCTGGGTGATGCTCACGGGTTTCATGACGCTGCTGGGTGCTCCCTGTTTTCTAGAGCTGAGGGGCAGGGAAGACTCCGAATCTGGCCCAGTGTTTGGCGGGTCAGGGGAATGGGAGGCGCGCAGAGCCCCAGCAGGGATTTGGGGAGGCAGCGGGCGCAGAGCCCCCGCGGGTGAGGGGGAGGCGTTGTCCCCCCTCAGCACAGCATTCCCAGGCAGGCACAGCCTCTGTCACCGCACTCCGGCTTCCTGGGACAAGGCGCTTCCTTCCAGCCCGGCAGCCCCACACCCGAGGGTAGGACACTCCGGGCGGATGCAACTATGCGAGCAAAGCGGGGCCCCGGGGCTGCGCGCGGCTTCCTCCCCGCGGCCGGCCCAGCGCCAGCCGCGCAGCCCGGCCCCTCCCGCCGCCGCCGGCTCACCTGGAGGTGGCTCACGATGCAGAAGGGCTCGGGCCGCTGCAGCCCGCACGTGGAGCTGGCGGCGAGCTTCGAGGCGCGGCCGATCAGCAGGTCGCCGGTGGCGGGGTAGCAGCTGCCCTCGGCGCACCCGTAGCTGTACTCGGGCTCCTGAGCCAGGGCGGCGACACACAGCCCTGCGGGGAGCGGGAGGCAGGCGGGTGAGGCAGGCAGCGAGGCCGGCGGGGGCAGCTGGCAGCCCCTCCGGGCGCGGCGCCCCGGGACCGAGGCTCTCAGGTAGGGGGTGTCCCAGAAGAGGGGGGCAGAAGTGGCTCCCCGGGTCCCAGCCCCGCCCCGGGACACCCACCGCTCCAGCTGGCAGCGCTGCTCCGAACCCGGCCAGGAGCCCCGGCGGGGGCCCCCGCTAGCCGGGCTCTGGGCACCCACCCCCCGGATCCCGGATCCCGGCCCGCGGCTGAGCTGAGCGAGGCTGCAGGATCCGCCCCGGCTGCCCTTGGCTGAGGACACAGGCGCGGGCAGCGCCGCTCACCGAGCAGGGCGCCCGCGTACACCTGGAGGCTGCCCATCGCCTGCGGACGGACGGGGAGAGCCGGTCCGGGGCCAGCCGCCGCTGTGCTGCGTCCGACAGGAAACCAGCGCGCGCGGCGCCTTCGCTCCCAGCCCTGCCCCGCAGCGCACAAACTTTCCGCGGAGGGGGACTGAGGGAGGCTCCTTCACGCAGGCGCTGGAGGCGGCGGGGGGGGGGGTGGCTGCAGCCCGGTCCCAGGGGAGCTGCTGCTGTTGCAGTGGTTCCCCAGCAGCTCCGCTCCTCGCCTTTGTCTGTGCCGCTCCGCGGAGCCTAGTGTTTGCGAAGTGCAGACTTGTCCCTTCAGGCCGTTGCAAAGGTGTATAACGCGGCCGTGCGGCTCCGTGGGGCCACTCCTGCCCTGGGGGAATGCACCCGGCTCACTAACAGGGTGAAAGGCAACTCAGCACCTAGTGTAGACAGGGACAGATTGTTCCCCACCCTGTGATAGTGGCTCTCAGGGCCCTGCCAAATTCACTGTCCATTTTGGTCAATTTCACAGCGCTGGGATTTTTCAAATGATCAGTGTCATGATTTCAGATATTTAAATCTGAAATTTCAGGGAACTGTAATTGTAGGGTTCTGAGGGAAGAAAGGAGTGTGTGTGTGTGTGGGGGGGGGCGGTTAAAAGTACTGCTACTCCTACTTCTGCACAGTTACTGGCAGCAGCATTGTCTTCAGAGCTGGGCAGCTGGAAAGTGGTGGCTGCTGGCCAAGAATCTAGCTCTGAAGGCAGAGCTACTACTAGCAACTGCACAGACCTGAGGATGGCCTGCTATGGGATTGCCACCCTTATTTCTGCACTGCTGCTTGCAGAGCTGGGCCATTAATAGCAGTGTTCCCTGTGAGCTGTGCTCTGGGTGGCCACCTAGGAGAGAGAAAAATGTTACCCAGCTGGTTAACAGAGCAGACACTACTGGCAGCATGTGTTTCTACTCGTGGTGCACAACCGCACCTTTCTCTGTGCACACAACATAATTTTTCTGCAAATGAATGGAAAAGATTAGAGCAGGGCGGGCAATAATTTTGATGGAGGAGCCACTCCAAAATTTTGGAAAAGGGTCAAGGGCTTCATTCTTCCATGATATTAATGGAGGCAGTGCAGGGTCTGAGATGCGGGTTGGATGCAGAAGGGAGCTTGGGTTAAGGGATTGGAATGCAGGAGGTGTGGGGTCTGGGAGAGAGTTGCAGTGAAGGAGGCAGTTGTGACCTAGGGCAGGGGATTGGGGTGCGGGTTTTGGGTTGTTACCTTGGGCAGGGGATTAGGAACCACAATCTGGAAAGGGGTATGGATTCAGGAGGCAGGCAGATGGTTTGGCTTATATGGGGCGAGGGATTGGGTGCCAGAGGCAGGCTCTGTCCAGGAGGCTTACCTGAGTGACTCCCAGCCAGCAGCCCAGAAGATTTCTCTTCTCACCCCACCCTGCCTGCACCATGTGCATTAGTGAATAAGAGCCTATGGGGAGTGGTGCTTCCCACAATGCCTAGTCTTCAAACAGGAAGCTCCCATTGGCCAATGGGATTATGCTGGGGCAAGAGCAGCACATGAAGCACCACTCTCCCCTCCCCCAGGCTCACAGCTGAGAAAGAGAAACAGCTGTGGCAGCTGCTTTTCTGAGCAGTTTTGGGGGTGGGGTTGTATGTGCATGGGGCAAGCAAGGAGTCTGCTTGCCAGATTTGGTGTCTTACTGGGCTGGATCCAGCCCTTGTGCCATATTTTGCCCAGGCCTGAGTTAGAAGGAACATTGGTCAGCAGCCTCCTCTCCCTGGCCACCCAGCTCTGAAAGCAGCAATACAGAAGTACGGGTGCCTTGGGTATGGTACTGCCACCCTTATTTCTGTGCCGCTTCTGGTGGGTTGCTACCTTCAGCCCTAGGCACACAGCTATCATTACAAAATCACAGCTCTCCAGTTGCCCAGTTGTGAAGGCAGTGCTGGTGACCCTCCTATAATAACCTTGTGATCCCCCTGCAACTCACTTTTAGGTCAGGACACCCAATCTGAGAAACAATGGTCTCTCCTGTAAAATCTGTACAGTATTGGGTAAAAGCACACAAAAAGCTAGATTTCATGGGAGGACACCAGAATGCACAGTCAGTGACATGTTTTGCATGGCTGTGAATGACAGGGCCCTACTCATAGTTAACTCTCCAGCAAACAGTGTTTTTAAACATGAACTGCCTTAGTCATCACAAAGGGCAATCTGTTCATTCATCCATCCATTAAAATGCTTTCTGACATCATCCATATTCCCAAGGAAATGATGCCTTTGGGAGCAACAGGGACTCTCTGCTATGTGTTGCTGGAGGAGGTGTGGCCTTCCTGCTGGATGGGCCTGTGTGGATGGGATGTTTATGGTTTGACTGGGGAAGGGAGAGCTACCATTGATTGACTTGTCCATATATATTTGTAGGAAGTGAATCATGGAAAGGTGCTGAAAGCTTTTTAGCTCCCAGACATACCAGGGCAACAATTCCCCTGTTAACCCCAAAAGGGAGGACAAGGGAAGAGAGACTACATTAATGGTTGTCATTATTGAGCGTAACATTTTGTTTCATAAAGCTCACACAATTAATAAAAGGTGTAATAGGATTACAATATGGAAAGTTCTAGTCTTCAATTTGTTTTGAGGAGGCAGGCTTATTTTTCTTCATTAAAATGGTAATGTCAGATAGTTTTAGGTGGTGGGTGTGTGTGTGAGAGAGAGAGAGAGAGAGAGAGGTTTTACTGAGCCCAATATTATTAAAAATTATTTCAAGAAATATTTCCGTGAAAACTGGGTTTGTGTATGTGTTGGACAGAATAATTTCTGCCCCTCCCTCTGCAGTTTGTGATCCAAATGTGGCAGCATTGTTCTGGTCTATGACAGCTGCAAAGAGAAACTGAGCAGTCTGTTTTCATTGTCAAAACTGTGTGTAATGAAGAAAAACAAACAATATAAATGGTGAAAATAGCAGTTTTCACTTTCAATAATCTAAGGTATTATTAGTAACACAGAAGAAGATTTTTTAAATATTATTTTTAACCCAGCAATAAAACTTCAAAGAATAAAGCAAGATGAACTGTATAGACTATTTCATTCTGTGATCTGTGTCTCTGTTCACACATGAGTGAACACCCAGTGGGTACTTAAGGTCCTCACTACAAATATAGTATGAAAGGATCTAGTTATTACACAGTTGTCCCTCTACCCAGTTACAAGATGATTCAATTTTAGTTCTGTCCACTCTACAACTCAGGCTATGATTTTGTAACCAATTGCAAGTAATTCAGTTTGCAAATCAGCAGCTTTTCTGTCATCACGGCTGTGTGTTTTGCACTCACTCAATCATTCATTGCAGCCATTAGTAATTATCTTCAAAAATTCATGGAAGATAGGAGAGATTCCAGAGGACTGGAAGAGGGCAAATATAGTCCCAATCTATAAAAAGGGAAATAAGGACACTCCAGGGAATTACAGACCCACTTAACTTCAGTGCTCAGAAAGATAATACAGCCAATAATCAAGCAATCAATTTGCAAACACCCAATAAATAATAAGTAACCATCAACACGGTAACAAACCTTGTGGTTGCGTGGAAGTGTAGATGTTGTATATTTTGACGTTAGTAATGCTTTTGATAACAGTCTCACATGACCTTCTTCTAAACAACCCAGGGAAGTACAACCTAAATGGAGCTATTGTAAGATAGGTACATAGCTAGTTTTCAGAGAGTTGTTATCAGTGGTTCAAAGTCAAGCTGTAAGAGCATATTGAGTGGGACTCTTCCAGGGATCTGTTGTGGGTCCAGTGGGTCCAGTTCTGTTATAAATGATTTAGATAAAGGCAGGGCCAGATTAAGGGGGAGGCTAGCTGGGCAGCTGCCCGGGGTGCCAGCCTATGGGGGACGCCAGATGGCAGGTGTAAGGGGCGCTGTGCGCCCGGGGCCGGGGGCCGCCTGGCGCCCCTTAGAGCTGCCATCAGGCACCGCGCGCCCGGGGCTGGGGGTCACGCGGTGCCCCTTAGAGCGGCAATCGGGCGTGTGGCCTGTAAGGTGTGCAGCGCGCCGGGGGGCGGGGCTGCGCATGCGCTGTGCGCCTGGGCTCGGAGCCGCACATGCGTTGTGCACCCACTGCCCGGGGCACAGGAATGGCTCGAGCTGGCCCTGGATAAAGGCATAGAGAGTACAATTATATAGTCTGCAGATGATACTAATATGAGAGGGGCTGCAAGTACTTTGGAGGATAGGTTCATAATTCAAAATGATCTAGACAAACTGGAGAAATGGCTGTAAGGTAAAAAGGATGACATTGAACAAGGACAAATGCAAAATATTCCACTTAGGAAGGAACAATCAGCTTCACACATACAAAATGGAAAATGACTACTTACAAAGGAGTAATGCAGAAAGGGATTATGGAGTCATAGTGGACCAGATGCTAAATATGAGCCAACAATGTAACAGTGTTGTAAAAAAAAGCAAACATCATTTTGGGAAGCATTAGCATGTGTATTGCAAACAAGAAATTAGAAGTAATTCTTCCACTCTCCTTCATGCAAATAAGGCATCTGCTGGAATATTGTATCCAGTTTCAAGTGCCTCATCAGGAAAGATGTGGACAAATTGGAAAAAAGAGCGGAGGCAAACAACAAAAATTATTAAATTATTAGAAAACATGATCTTTGAGGAAAGATTGAAAAAAGATTGAAAAAAACCTAGATTTGTTTAGTCTAGAACAGAAGGTGGAGGGGATATGATAATGGTGTCAGGTATTTGAAAAGTTCTTACAAGGAGGAGAGTGAAAAATTGTTCTCATTAACTTATGATGATAGGACAAGAAGCAAAGGGCTTAAATTGCATCAAAGATGGTTTAAGTTGGACATTAGGAAAAACTTCCTAACTGCCAGGGTAGGTTAGCACTAGAACAAATGGCCTTGGAAGGCTGTGGAATCTTTGTCATGGGCGGTTTTTAAGGACAGGTGAGACAAACACCTGTCAGGAATAGTCTAGTTATTATGTAGTTCTGCCTTGAATACAGGAGATTTAGACTAGATGACCAGCAGAGGATTCTACACTTGATTCTGCTTAACCAGTACTTGAGTGTGGTCTGGAAAGGCCTCAGTCACATTTTGGGGTGGAAATGAGACCAATGAGAGGTTCTCTCACCATCTGCCCTGTAACCTTGGGTGCCTCTCTACTGTTGTGGCTCACAGCTCAGTCCCAACAGCATGCAGACAAGCATGCAGTTCCCTGAGCCTCTGATGCTGTGCAGCTCTAGTTCAGTGCTCTGATCCCAGCAACCCCACTGTGCTTTCCACCAGCTTTGGTTACTGCTTGCAGATCAATCTCAACACACCCCAGTCCCAGATTTTCCCAAGACTTTTTACCCAGAAAGGTCCAGCCCTCTCCTGGAACTAGGGTTGCCAGATGCTTTCGACAAAAATACTGGACACACTTGATCTCAGATGTGGGGGGGAGGAACTGGCCACAGGGGGAGTGGGACTGGCAGGTGAGATCGGGGGGGAACTGGCTGGTGGGGAGCAGGGCTGGCCACAAGGAGGTCGGGGGGAGCGGGGCTGGCCGGGGGGGAAGAACAGGGGGGAACCGGCTGGTGGGAAGTGGGGCTGGCCAGGGCGCACGCAGATCCCGGGGCACTGCCCGTCCCGTGCACGGTCCCGGCGGAGCGCACGGGTGAGTCTGTCCCCAGGGATTTCATCCCGCCCCGGCCCCCCCTTCCTACTGTGTAGTTGCGTAATTGGGTACTGCCTGGCTGGTAAACATTTCACGCAGCATGAGCATGTCTACCAGCCAGGCAGTACGCAACTACATACTGATACTCATGATAATAATAAAACTTATTTAATTAGAAAATACCGGACATTTATATGTCCAGTATTTTCTCAATTTGTTTCCCGGACAGAAAGCTCAAATACCAGACTGTCCAGTTCAAAACTGGACACTTGGCAACCCTACGAACACTCAGAGAATTACAAAGTTTGTTGTTCTTTTAAAAAGACAAAAGCACAACTTATCACTTTAACTGGAGTTAATGATCACTTCGGTTCAAACACACCATGAGGCTGGCTTAAACTAAAAATAAAACAGGCTTATTAACAAAAGAGAGAGGTTTTGAGTGCACTCAAATACAAGGTATAAAGACAAAATGGTCACAAGCAAATAAAAATAAAAATATTGTCTAATGGCTAAGACCTAATTTAACAAGATACAGTCTTTGTTCCTACCAGTTCTTTAATCTTTGCCAATTTTTTCTGAGTCAGGACCTTCCACGGAAGTGCAAGTTGCTGGTTTCACTTTTCTTCCAAGTGAAAGATCTCTGCCTAAGCGGATTTCTCACCTATGTTCAGTTCTCAAATAATTCAAAACCTCCCTCCCCCATATTTCTCAACTTCCAAGAGCTCTGGCCTCTTGTTTCTTTCCAGTGATGGATGCCAAGAAGGTTTCATCTCTCTCCATATATCTTCTCAGACTCATTGTTTTGCTCAGGATGACCTTCTGTTGTTCTTCTCTTCTTGTGGAATTCTCATCTCCCGAGCTGATTCTTAGGTAAATAGGGCTGTGGCTCTGTATGGAAAATGGTGGGCAATTTAGAATATTGTGAATATCAACCTTATAGAATGGCAATGAGTTACTTCAGATACACCATGTAAGATATCTGCAAAAAAATTATCCTCTGCCAAATATGGCACTGACAGAGCATGCCTTGTGATTTTGTTTTGTTTTGTTTTTGCTTCTTGATAACCAGGGGCAGGTGGGGATCAGAAACACAGTTTGTGACTGGAAGAGGTTTAACATCAGTGTTACCCACCAGTTTGGGGAGTATTGGCTCTCCCTTTTGCAGCTTGCCTTGATCTTGGCATTTCTCCTGAGGGTTCCCCAGGTACCCCCACTCACAAGTGCTTCCATTATTTTTGGTCACATCTTACTTAATTGCATCCGAGAGAGGTAGATAGCTGCCTTCCCTCCTGTCTAGGGGAAAATCCTGTCTGGTTGCAGACTTTAAAGCATAACGTAAGTGAGTATTCATAATTCCTCATATAGTGTTAATATATTCATTTTGAAAAGATATTAATCACCAGTGTGACATTAGCTTTCATAAAAGACCTTACCTGGTAGGGTTGCCAGGTGTCCGGTTTTTTCGCCCGAACAGTTCGGTGATTGCGCTTCCGTCCGGTTAAAAAAACCCAGAAAATACTGGACATGTAAAATGTCCGGTATTTTCTGTTTTCCTCAGATGGAAGGCTGGCGGGGACATTTTTTCCCTGCCGCGTCTGGTGAGGGCGGGGGGAGCGAGGAGTGCAGGAATTTAAAGGTGCAGAGATTTTTTTCTTTTTTGCTCAACAGAATTTTTTTCCAGAGTGTTTTTTTTTTTTTATGGGGAGGAGGGGGTGTTTGGTATTTTTTGTTAAACCATCTGGCAACCCAATTACCTGGTGTACGTTTATAGTAGAGTAATATTATATTCAGTCAGCTGATTCAGTTCCTATCATTTGAGGTTCAGATCCCCTGTTTTTACAGTTCAGTAAACCCACAGCTTTTGAGAAAAGATGCCATGCAATCTGGTGGAGATTTCATGTTGGTTCCTCTCTTGCTAGCAGTAGAGTTGTTACCTCCTCCTCTTGTCAGCTTGATGGCTTTGTTTACCTTTTATGTGTCATGACAACAGTACGTTAGGTGTAGTGAGTTTGGCAGGCCTGACAAGAATTGTTGACCTAGAGTAAGTGAACTGCTGCTGGACTTCTGTGTTACAACATCCCACAGTGCCTTAGCAGCAGTTGCTTGTACCAAAGCCTCTGGGTATTTTGATTTTGTTCCCCTCTGGTCTCTTCTGCCTGGATTTATGGGAAGAAGAAGCTGTTCTGCAGTTCACAATGTTCAGCTAGCTAGACAATGATCAGCATGACAGACTTCTGGGAACTGGAAACCAGCCCATATCTTCTGGGTGAAGCAGCCAGGTACACGCTCAGCAGCAGAGCCCTGAGAGATTAGGCACACCAAATGGTGCCCCCATGACGGACGGAATGTACACTGGGGGATGGATGTCTGGCCACACAGAGTGATGGAAGGATTAACCTTTCTAGTTAACATTAACATGGCTGGAATGGTCTGTCAATGCCATAAAATCCCACTGTGCATGACTGCTGACAGGAACTGAACCGTGTCCCAGATCAGGCAGCTCACTGCACACAGTTTAATATTCATCACTAAGTAACCAATTATTAAGCATATGCTGTGGGGACACAAATCATGTGTTTAACCAGCCATGCCCCTAACCTTTTAGCAGCACTGTAAAAAGTCGGTGTGCAGATGGGATCTCGGAATTATACATGAGGGTCTTGCCCATGTTTGGGTACACAGCTAAGGTCTCATTTACTGAATAGAAGCATGCTGCAGCTGGCTTCTCAAACCCGGTTCTACTTGATGTGCAGTCTGGCCCTAAGGCTGTTTCTCATTAGTGGTGAGTAGTGAAACTGAGCACTTCTGCATGCAGAATTCTCCTTCCTTTCCCTGGACACTGTGGGGGCAGGAGGGGATGTGGGTGAGATAGGATTTGCTGGGAGAGTGGAACAGTTTGTTATTGTAGTGGTAGCTTTCCTACCTCATCATCAATCACTGGGAAGGCTGGGGGAGGGGATTGAGCAGCTGAGAGGGGCAAACAGTCACTTCTAAACTCCTCCTCCTCTTCTGACCTAATTATTAAACTCCCTGGACTCCAGAAAGGGGAGCATATGGGCTTAATCATTAGGCAACAAAGTTAGCTTAGTGCTGAGAGGAAAGGTTTACTATTACATAGATGCTGGTAAGCTGGCCTGAAAGATGAAAGCATTTGCCTCCTGCTGTGGCTGCTGCTTTCTGGAAACTGTGAGAACAGGGAGAGGAAACATTTAGGCTGAAAGCAGAGCGTAATTGTGGACTGGGGATTCAAGGAGTTTCTTACTGAATATGGTCCGAGTCCTGCAAAGGCTTACAAAGATGTCCAACATTATATACATGAGAAATCAGTGAGACTTCACCCAGGAAGAAAACTTACCAGCACGCTGTGCTGCTGGTAAATCATCTGTCAGTTCTTGTGTCAGCTGAGGACTGACAAATTCATAGCTGGAAACCAGACCAGCTCACGTGTATACTATTATTGTCTGAGGTAGGAGTTAGACATGTTAGTGTTTAGACTCTATGAAGTGCATGTAAGTTGCTTCATGCATTAGTCTTATTTATTTGCAATATCTGTAATCCATGGTAGAGGGTAATATAAAAGTTTTGCTTCATAATTGTAAAAATGCCTGCTCTTGTGAACTCAGACAGCAGGAGTGGTTACCCCTGCATCAAGAAGAACCATCAAAATTAAATAGTTTTGTAGGACAAAAAAGAGTTGTAGGGCAAGGGCATATAAAGATGCTCACAAGAAAAAATAATTCTCTCTTTTCTGTTTGGATTTTCACAAGGCTGTAGCTAAGAAACAAAAGAAAAGATCTCAGGGGTCAGCATCGGTTAACTCTAAAGGACATTCAGTGGAAAGATTACTACTTCTCTGTCACTTTTTGCTGATTTGTGCATATATGTTGCCCTCTTTAATCGGTAAATAACTATCTCATTTTTTTTTCTATATAATAAATCCTTGATTAGTTTACTATAGGATTGGCTAACAGAGGTGTCTTTGCTGTGAGATCCAAGGTACAAAATGATCTGCGATAAGTGACAGCTCTCTTGGTACTGTGAGCAAACTGAATATTTTGTAATGTTTGGTGTAAATGGCTATTTATTACTGCATCCAGCCTGGGTAGCAAGATAGACGGAGTGTCTAAGGGGACTTTCTGCAATTCCATGGTAAGACTGCTACATTGCTTCAGGAGATGACATTTTTTACCGGGTTGGTGAAATCTAGTTATAGAACATATCACCTGTTTTGGGTGTCTGTGCTGGTTTTTGACAGTCTGCCCTGTTATGAACCACTCCAGACAGCTTGACACATGCACAAATCTTTGTGGGATTGGGGTCATGAGAAATATTTTGCACTTTTACAGTATAGTATACTTCATCCAGGAATCTCAAAGCCCTTTGCTAAGTCCTGAGTTCCCAGAGCTCTTCCTCAGATCTGGGAAACTTACTAGGGGGGAAGTCTCCAGTGCAAAATTAAGTTGACCTAAGTTAGGTTGACTCACAGCCCCCACAGTAAACTGCTTTTTGTGCATCCACGCTACAGTTCTTGTGTTGTCAGTGCATGTCCTCACCAGTAGCGCTTGTACTAATTTAACTGTCAATGAGGGGCATTCTGGGATAGCTTCTGGAAGGTAGCAACTGTTGATGTAAGCAATGCAGTATCTAATCTACACCAACACTGTGCCACCCTCACTACTGTGACTAAAAGTGCTATGCATCTCTCAGAGGAGTTAAGTCATGTAATGAACAAGTTACATTGGTACTAGCTGCATTTTAATGTAGACACAGAGTTTGGCAGATGTAAACTGCCTTATGCTGATGTCACCTAACTCTATAGTGTAAACCAGGGCTCAGAGTGTCACAACTAAATACAAAATGGAACCCATTTCCTATCTCCCAACTCTCACACTTCCTTTCCTCCCTATGACTGAAGGGATATTAATAGGTCATTTCACCTTGAACGGTCCCCTGAAAAAAGGTTAATCTACAATTGTATTTCTCCATGGCACCTTTGCCAGAATGAGGAAGAGCTCTGTGTAAGCTCAAAAGCTTGTCTCTCTCTCACCAAAATAAATTAGTCCTATAAAAGATGTGACTTATCCACCTTATTGCTCTTTAAGATAGGTAATATAGTCATACTCGTTTTACAGATAGATAAACTAAAACATAGAGATGCCAGGCGATTAACCCCTAAAGGTTAAACATGAATTATGTAGTTTTCATTTTTTTTCAGTGTAATCTCTATCTGCTTTTTCAGCTCTCCATAATCACTGAATTTTTCTCTTTGCTTCTTTTTTCATAGTATTTTAGGGCTGTTTTTGAAGAATCAAATCAACTGGCCTGAAGATGACTACCCTGACTTTGTGATAGTATAGACCAGAATGAAACATATTAGCTATCTTGATTTTTCATAACCCTGTTTAAACACAGTAACACTCTGAGCCCTGGTCTACACTAGGATTTTATTTTGATATAACTTCCCCAAAGTCGAATTTATAAGTGGAGCATCCACACTACCAAACCCATTATTCAAAATCTGTATTCCTGCTTTTCATCAGGAGTAATGCCAATTCCAAAATAGTTATTTTGAAATAACAATAGTGTGGATGTTCGAGTGCCACTATTTCAAACTAATTACTCCCAGAGTAATTCAAACTAATTACTCCCCAGTACTACCTGGGGCTCTAAGTTCAAGGTACAGTAAACTTCCGATAATCCGGCACCTTTAGGACTCAGGGGATGCCGGATTATCAGATATGCCGGACTATCGGAAGGGGAGGCTATGAGGGGTCTGGGGGAGGGGGGGGAGGCTATGAGGGGTCTGGGGGAGGGGGGGATGCCACCCCAGACCCCTCATAGCTCCCCCTTCCAATAGTCTGGCTCTGCCCCAGGCATCCCCAATTCAGTCGCTGCTGGTCAGTTTCAGCAGCGGCTGAATCCGGACGCCTGGGACAGAGCAGCTGGGGTGCTGCCAGGTTGGTCCCGCAGCCCCGAGGGGCAGTGCTACAGGACAAACTCAGCAGCACCCCAGCTGCTCTGCCCCCGGCTTCGCCAATTCAGCTGCTGGTCAGTTTCAGCAGCGGCTGAATCGGGGAAGCCGGGTGCAGAGCAGCTCCAATGGTCCGACTGCTCGGAACACTTCCGGGTTCCTGATGGTGCTGGACCATCAGGAGTGCCAGAGCATTGGATGCTGGACCAATGGAGTTTTACTGTAGTATGTCCACATTAACAGAGCCTGCCTCAGACTAATTTCGAGGCTTCCCCATAGTGTGGACATACTAGTTTGAATTTGTTAAACTGGGAGCTATTAAGTCAAATTTACTAATTTCAAAATAGTTTCCTAGTGTAGACATGGCCTAAGACATAATCTGAGAATACAGGTCAGCCTTTCAAAACCTAGCATGTTTGCAATTTGGAAAAATGGGTTTGCCCATGCTTGTTTAATTATTTCCTTGCAATGATTGCAAGCAAAACATCATATCTTTAGAAAAGAGGTTAAGAACCAGAAAGTAAACCTGAGCATTTTAACTTGTCTCTTAAAATGTTAAAATACCAGTAGATTTTAAATGACATTTTGTAGTATACCGTATTCCTCGGGTTGGTGAAGTCACTTTACTATGTGTGTGGGTGTGTGCGTGCGCACGTGCTGAATCTAATTACATGGGTTAAGTGTCTTCATTGCATCACAAATTATCTTATGCCCAGCCCACTAGGTATAAAAATATAAGTGGGAAGTTACATTTAAAAACTTGGGTTTATTATAACACTAGATTCTAAAAAACTTGACCAGCTAAATACACATGGCTGTCTTCTATTTTGTGCTATATCACATAAATCCTTACTTTATATAGCATCTTTCTTCTAACAATCATTTACAAATTTATTATTAATAAGAATTAAATAATAGAAATTATAAATCTGTTTAGAAATTGTTATACAATTAGATGTCTCAAAGTATTATCAGAAAACATGCACATATGTTCCTCTCTCGTGGGAACTTTATTTTTTGTCTCCCTTGTTTTGCTTAATCTAAATAAGGCATCTATTAGAATTTCTCATGTCGCCCAGTGTGTGGAGGCTATAACCAAAATGAGTGAAATCCTGTATCTACTGAAGTCAAGGGCAAAACTCCTTTTGACTCCAGCAGAGCTAGGATTTCACGCAATATTAGGGATGTAAATGGTTAACTGGTAAGGGGCTGAAGCAGTAATCCTCTCCCCCTCTCCCTCCTGGAGTCCATGGCAGCCTAGCCCAGGCCCTCTGCTACAGGTTATGCACTGGCTTCCAGGGAGTGGGGCCACCCCTGACTGCCTCACTCCTGGGGAGGCTTCACACTTTTTTAAGCTTTATACTGCAGAGCCCGCAGTACATGTAACTGCTATGATTTTTAGCAGTTACACGTTGATTGTGTGAATAACAAGGAAAGGCAGTCAGAACATTGTCAACTAAATGTATTTTCATCAAATTATATTGTTCCCTCTCAGCTGAAATGTTTTGCAGAGACATATCAAATATGGGTAAGTTTTTGACAGGAAGGTTTCTGAGGTTTCAGAGGGGCAGCCATGTTAGTCTGTAACTGAAAAAAATGTAAACAATGAATGGTCCTGTAGTACCTTAAAGACTAACAAAAAATGTAGGTGGTAGTATGAACTTTCTTGGGCACAAACCCATGTTCTTTAGATGAAACATGAGGACTTAGTTATTTAAATGGAAAATCTGACCTTATAGATCTGCAAATGGACCTCTCAGCAGAATGCCATTTTGTAAAAAAGGGAGAAAGGTTTTGTTTTCATTCCAATAAGGAGTGAACAAATTTTGAAACCTTAAAAGTTGTTGTGAAATGGAGTTGTGATCCTGCAATCAGCTCTACTATCTTGGTGGGTATGTCCATATGTAACCCACACACCTAGTGTGGTTCACTGTCCCATGTAATGGCACTTAGACCACTTATAGTGAGAGATAAGAGCAAGGGAGCTCTACAGTGTACGGTAGGTGGTGGCTAGTTCTATAGTTCAAGTTGTTAAGTCTCTTATACAAAGCTCCCGAGGTCCTAGGTTCAAATCTACCTGGTGATAGTTAGTACATACATAACTTGAATGTACTGGATATTCAATGCAAAGCTGCCCACAAAAACTCATGATACTATCTGCATGTTTTGTTAGTCTTTAAGGTGCTACCAGACTATTCGTTGTTTTTTAAGTTTTTCCAGTTACAGACTAACTTGGCTCCTCCTCTGTAGCTCCTCCTCTGAAGTGGTTTAACATATTCCTACCAAACTTCTTTATATTTTACATATTGTCCCTTATAGCTTAGCAAGAACAAGATGGACACTATCACACTGCTCATACTAAATCCAATTCACAATTTCTCCTCTCCCTCTACTTTCTAGAAGTTGGAAAATTAGACTTTCAAAGCTATAAGTGGGCTAGCCTTCTTATATTCATTCTTAATTTTATATAATCAATTTTAGTTGACCTATTTCAGTTAAACTATAGTTAGCCATGTTAAAAGAAAGAGATGTATTTATGTAAACTGCTCAAATTGGCAGTGTTTTCCAGCTAGAAGAGTTGATTAATTTTTGTTAGAGCACTTTTTAAAAAAGTGATAAAAATGTAAAACACTAAAGCACCAGTTAGGTGCATGCCTCTATTACAATGTCTTTGTGAGAGTTAATCAAGGCGGTAGTTTGGCTCCATGATTTTCACAATGAAAGCTATTATACTGTTAATACGTATTGTGCATTGCCCTCAGGCATATTTGCATTTAATAGTAAGAATATTTCTACAGTCTCATCTATTCCAATAATCCCCCCACCCTACTACCTCAGCTCTTATTTTAATGTAAAACTAAAACTCTCTAAGTTTTCTCTTTATAGATCAAAATGCTGCTTGCCTGAATATAAAGAATGTTTCCCACAACACCATGACAACAGAACATAAAAAACATAGAATCATAGGACCAGAAGGCACCTCGAGAAGTCATCAAGCCCAGTCCTCTGCACTCATGGCAAAATCAACCACCATTTAGACCAGTGTTTCTCAACCTCTTTTTATAAAGTACCTTTTTAAAAAAAAATAAAAATAAAAATATATATAAGTACCCCCAGGATCTACAGTTTTCAGACATACAAAATTTTTTTCTACCATTGCAACATATTTGTTTAAACAACTTAATCATAGCCAGGCGGGCGATGAAATTTTTGGGTATAAAAAGTACAAAAATAACAAAGCACCGTAAAACTTAAAACAAAAATTCAGTTTTCTCCAAATTTCAGTTGTGTTGAAGTACCCCCCCAGATGTCTCTCGAGTACCCCTAAGGGTACTCGTACCACTGGTTGAGAAACACTGATCTAGTCCATCCCTGACAGGTATTTGTCTAATCTGGTCTCAGAAATCTCCCATAATGGAGATTCTACAACTTCCCTATGCAATTTATTCTAGTGCTTAACCACTCTGAAGGTTAGGAAGCTTTTCCTAATGTCCAACCGAAATTTCACTTGCTGAAACTTAAACCCATTGCATATTGTCTTGTCATTAGAAGTTAAAGAGAATAACTTTTCTCCCTCCTTCTTGTAATAACCTTTTAGGTACTTGAAAATTGTTATCATGTCCCCTCTTAGTCTTCTGTTTTCCAGTCTAAACAAACCCAATTCTTTCAATCTTTCCTCATACGTCATGTTTTCTAGACCTTTAATACTTTTGGTTGTTCTTCTCTGGACTTTCTCCAATTTATCCACATCTTCCTGAAATGCGGCACCCAGAACTGGACACAATACTCCAGTGGAGGCCTAATCACCACAGAGTAGAGCAGAAAAATTACTCCTTGTATCTTGTTTACAACACTCCTTTTTAATACATCCCAGAATGACGTTTGCTTTTTTTGCAACAGTATCACACCTCCGGCCTGGGTGCTGCACACGGCTCATCAGGGTTAGCTGCTGGCGGATGGCCAGACGGTTTGTTTACCTCAGTGCCCGTAGACAGGGCTGATTGCTGTTCCCAGTGGTTGCAGTTTGCCATTCCTGGCCAATGGCAGCTGTGGGAAGCAGTGGCCCGGCCCATCCCGCTTCCTGCAGCTCCCGTTTGCCAGGAACAGTGAACTGTGGCCAGTGGGAGCAGCAGGGCTTTGTGCCTGAGGATGCTCAGGGCAACAATGTATCTGGCAGCCTGCCAACAGCTAATCCTGGTGAACCATGTGCAGCTGGCATGCCGGAGGTTCCCCACTCCTGCTCTAAGCCAAGGGGAGAAAGCTCTTGTCAGCTTAATAGCTCCACCTCCGCTACATCATGCTCTCCTGCCAACATAGCCCTGCCTACACAGGAGGTTAGGTCGGTATGTCTATGTCATTCAAGGATGTGGATTTTTCATGCTTCTGAGCATCATATTTATACTGAAATAAGTGTCGAGTATAGACCTGGCCTACCAAATATAAGTGCTCATGAGGGACTGCTCTGGTAATAATCGCTATGTCTGCAGAATATGGTGCCTCCCTAGTTTTTATAGCTGTGAGATCTTTATTATCCAGTGCTGTAACCTGGCTTTTTCATGTGGATTAGATAAATCATATTGCATGAGCTTTTGGCTCAAAACATTCTTTAACCAAAGTTTGTGAATTTACAGCTTGCTCTAGTCATATTGGGAAGGCTGGATTTAGATATCTGTATAGAGCCACCTAGTGTGTGAGAGGAAAATTGCAACCCAGCATCTATGTCCTTTAATGTTCAGATGCTACATGAGGATACCGTCAATAAACAAACAGGCTCATGCTTCACTCTGCTGAGCAGGGCTTGCTCTTCCATGCTCTGTCTCAGCAAAGGTGACTAGGTTTTCCAAGTGAATCCGCTGGAACCTCTGTCATGAGGGAGAGGGTGGATGGTGACAGTATGTACGGGAGAGTTTTGCTTAGTGTCCAGTTGGTGTGCATAGGACGATGACAAAGAAAAAGATGCATTTTCTTCAGCCCTGCAACTTCTCCCACCCCCCACTTAGAATCATAGAACACTAGAACTGGAAGGCACCATCAGAGGTCATTGAGTCCAGTCCCCTGCCCTCATGGCAGGACCCAGTACCTATGTCTAGCTATGTCTATCTAACCTGCTCTTAAATATCTCCAGAGATGGAGATACCACAACCCCCCTAGGCAATTTATTCCAGTGTTTAACCACTCTGACAGTTAGAAAGTGTTTCCTAATGTCCAACCTAAACCTCCCTTGCTGCAGTTTAAGCCCATTGCTTCTTGTCCTATCCTCAGAGGCCAAGAAGAACAATTTTTCCCCCTCCTCATTGTGACACCCTTTTAGATACCTGAAAACAGCCATCATGTCCCTTCTCAGCCTTCTCTTTTCTAAACTAAACAAGCCCAATTATTTCAGTCTTCCTTCATAGGTCATGTTCTGTAGATCTTTAATCAATCTTGTTGCTCTTCTCTGGACCTTCTCCAATTTCTCTACATGTTTCTTGAAATGTGGTGTCCAGAACTGGACATAATACGCCAATTGAGGCCTAATCAGCGCAGAGTAAAGTGGAAGAATGACTTCTGGTATCTCTTGCTCACAACACTCCTGTTAATGCATACCAAAATCATGTTTGCTTTTTTGCAACAGTGTCACACTGTTGGCTCATATTTAGCTTGTGGTTCACTATGACCCCTAGATCCCTTTCTCCTTCCTAGTACTCCTTCCTAGATAGTTGCTTCCCATTCTGTATGTGTGAAACTGATTGTTCCTTCCTAAGCGGGGCACTTTGCATTTGTTCTTTTTAAACTTCATCCTATTTATCTCAGACCATTTGTCTAGTTTGTCCAGATCATTTTGAATTATGACCCTATCCACCAAAGCAGTTGCAACTCCTCCCAGCTTCGTATCATCTGCATACTCAATAAGTGTACTCTCTATGCCAATATCTAAATTGTGAATGAAGATATTGAACAGAACTGGTCCCAAAACAGACCCCTGCAGAATCCCACTTGTTATGCCCTTCCAGCAGGATTCTGAACCGTTAACTACTCTCTGAGAACTGTTATCCAGCCAGTTATGCATCCACCGTATAGTAGCCCCATCTAAGTTGTATTTGCCTAGTTTATTGATAAGAATATCATGCGAGACCATATCAAATGCTTTACAAAAGTCGAGGTATACCACGTCCACTGCTTCACCTTTATTCACAAGACTCGTTATCCTATCAAAGAAAGCTATCAGATTGGTGACATGATTTGTTCTTTACAAATCCATGCTGGTTCTTACCTATCACCTTGTTATCTTTCAGGTGTTTGCAAATGGATTCCTGAATTATTTGCTCCATTATCTTTCCTGGCACAGAAGTTAAACTGACTGTTCTGTATTTTCCTGGGTTCTTCTTATTTCCCTTTTTATAGATGGGCACTATCCAATCCTTCTCCAGTCTTCTGGAATCTCCTTCTACTTCTCAACTTCCACACCACCTTGTATCATTTATCACTGCACACACAAAAGGGCCACTGCAAGGACTCTTACAGGCATGAGTGGGGGTTCGTTGAAAGACCTGGTGATGGAATTGTGGGTTGTCAATGAGTAACAAACCTGGCAGGGAAGACCCTTTGCCCATTGAGCTTGTTTTATGTGTTATTCAGATTCTCCCCTTTTCATAAGAGGACCTAGAGCCTAGAGGGCTTACTGCTGGGAGAATGTGTAAGTCAGCATGAAAAACAGCTCCAGCTAATGTCTTTATTTTATTAACAGGATTTTTCCTAGTTCCATGTAAATTAAACTGGACTAAAAATCAGATGATTCCATGTATCTAAGCACACAGCTCTGTCCTAGCAGAATATAGCCATTAAATTCTGAAAAGTTCAGAATATGGTAAAAACAGAGGCTTGAGCCAATTTCCATTGCCATTTGAGATCGGATGCTTTACCAGGTCCTAACTTTTGCATGAAGCATGTATGTTTTCTTGCTCAATAATGTCATTTTTTATGGCTATTACTTGATCCTCTAGTTGCTTCAGTTGCTCAGCCTTATCTTGTTTAGTCTGATTCAGATCTTGGAGTTTCTTTGCCAAATCTGAAAGAAAAAAGTAACATTTAATGATGCATTTATTGTTGTGCAGATACAACCCGCAGATAAAACACACATGTTCTTTAAAAGGTTTTTAGAGGTAATACATATTTCTCCACATTGCAATGAAGTGCATGTTTTGTGTGGAGTGTGGACAGAAAAGGAAATACAACCGCCGTCAAGATACTGATTTTTCCAAGTGGGCTTTTATTGTTAGCCATGATGTGCCTGGTGGTGGAGACCATGTCTTAGTCGGCTGGTTTCAGGGGAGGGACCCAAAGGAGCAGCGTACTCAGCAGTGTAAATAAAGGCTCTAAATCTGGCACCACAGATCTCATACTGCTCTCTTTTATGGGAGTTTTAGGTAAATCAGTCTACTGGCTTCTATTCAGTTACTCCAGATTTACACCAGGGTTGATCAGAGGCTCCACGTCTTTGTCATGAAAACATGTGCAATGACTATGAATCAAAGCTGCATTTCTTCATGATGTGTATTCCTAAGATCCCCATCATCATGGTTTTGAGGCACTGGGACTATGGAAAGCTCAGAGACAATGTTTTATTTTTTCCTTTGAGTGTCTTTTCTAAAGGTTTATTCCCTCTTGTGCTCTCCTTCTAATCCCCTTTTGGCAGCCAAAAGCGTTTACTCCCATGATGGCATTCGCTGTTTGGTTATTTTTACAGACTAAACCTGGGAGGAGCAAGCCCAGGACTGGGCCCAGAGCTGCTCCCATTGCATCCAGCATCCCACCAGCTTGTCCCAGAGACTCGATGTTTGCATTCAGTTGTGCTTTATAGATGTGCACCAAATCCAGTCAGGACACAAAGGGCTGATCTTACAAGATACTGAATATCCTCACTTCCCATTGGCTTCTGCAGTGCTTGTTGTATTCCACCCCTCCCCACCCATCCCAAATTTTCACCACTTGAATAACTTGTCCCCATTCCCCAGGCAAATCTGTGGAATCCATGGGAACCAAAGGTGCTCCACACTGGGTAGGATCATGCTCTAGGGCACAATGTTGTGACCAGTGTGCATTTAAATTAGTTCAGTTAAATTATTGCAAAACCCTGTGTGCACACTTGTAAACTGATTTAAGCTTGGCTGATAGCAGTTTAGCTTGTGACAAAAAATGTTCAGGCAGAAGCTAAATAAAGGTAACCAGTTTGAAGCTGTTTGCACCAGTTTAACTGTGGGTTTTAAAACTGATTGGAGGTAAGCGAGCGCATTATGTGTGTGCAGACAAGACCTTCAGGTTATATTTCCATCTTTCAGCATTTTCATATATATTTCAGTGCTGGGCATGGAAATGAAAGGGGGACACCTGTTATTCTTTTGATTTTTTCTTCAGTCTCTTCAGTCAATTTCTCTGCTGCTTCTTTCAGCTTCTTCAGTTTCTCTAATGTTTCTCTTGGAAGCCCTTTTATTTTTATTTTTTCTTGGAGAATGGTGTATTTTCTCTTAAGGTTGGCAAATTCCTGCAGCAACAACAAGCAAACAAAAATCCCACTTTATTTTGTGTAACAATGTGCTCTGTAATTTTATTTGCCCTACAAAGCAGAGATTTTTTTATATCATTTATCGCTCCTCTCTAAATCACACATTATGTTTTTAATTCTTTTTAATCTAAAACTCACTCAATAAATACAGGAGACTCTCATGATTCCTGGTTCCATCTATTTGTGGGGGAGGTCTCCTGTCCCAGCCTGGGAGGTCAGCGGAGGCTGGGAGCCATGAGGAACTCACGATGGTTCTAGGGAGCTGCAGGGAACTCACTACAGCTGTCAAGAGCCACGGGGAACTCGCTGCAGTTTCTGGAAGCTGCAGTGAGTTCCCCTCGGCTGCACAGAGCCATGGTGAGTTCCCTGCAGCTGCAGGGAGCCTCAGAGAAATCACTCCAGACAGCTGACCCCTGTGGTGAATTTGGGAGCTGCAGGGAGAATTTGGAAGCTGCAGGGATGGCGGCTCCCAGTATTTGTTAATTTTGCCATTCATGGTGGTGCCAGGAACGCATCCATCACAAATGATGAGGGTTTCATGTGTGCATTTAATGAAGCCCTGAAATTGTAAAATCCAGTAGTAGTTAAAATAAGAAGAAGATGGATCTGGATAATAAATATAAATTAAGCAGGATTTTAAAAGATTGTGTTATTCATACTTTATTCCCCTTCATTGTCTTTGTGTTTGTTTCCATTTTAAGACACGAGGGTCAATTCAGTTTTAATGACATAAACATAGCGTCATTTTTATAAATTTGGTCAAATAATATTTACTTTCTGGCTCCATCCCCTCCCGGTTTCAGTTACTGTGAAGGCTGCAACTTTATTCTGGCTGGATTTCTTGTAGTGTGGAGGCTCATTCAGCACATGCTTTGGCTTTTGATCTGTGACTGTTTGTAGTCCATACAGAGAATTCTGGAAATTTTCTACCTAGCTCAGTGGGTACTTGAGAATTTGAGCTATATTGAGCACCAAGGGGAAAAACCAAAACAGTATTCTTTGAAGAGAAGCATGTCGAATACAAAGGACAAGACTGACGCCTTCACTCACAGTGAGTAGTACTTTGCTCTTGTGCTTAAACTGATGTAAGTAAACAGGACTTATTTGTTGGTCAAGTTACAATGGAAAGAAAACGCTTCTGATTCTGTGCAACTCTAAATAGCATGGCAAAATGGAAAGTTTAAATAGATCTTGGAAGGTGCAAACATGCATCTTTACACTTTTCATTCAAAAATAGTGCAAAAAGTGGGAAAGACAGTGATTTTCTTTCTTGAATAAGTGACAGAAATACATTACATTATCTGTGTCCATAGCTTGATTTTGTGCCTCTTCTGCTTCTACTTTTGCATTTGCAACCTGGTTCCTGTTTGTCAGCATTTTCCTCTGCAGCATGGCAATTTCATCTTCCAGCTCAGACTGTTTTTCTGAAAAGTCCTTTAGTTCATCACTTGTCTTAGTTGCTTTATTCTCAGCCTGTAGGAAAACAACAAGAAGGCCATACTCCCTTCATGCAATGTATAACTAACCAGCACGCTCACCACTGAAAGGGTATTAAGGGAAAAAGATAAATCCCTTTTAAATTGAAACTGATGCTACATCTGGGCCAAAATCTGTTTTCATTTACACTGATATAAATGTACAGTGTCTTTGAGATCTTTCCGTCACAATCTAGCTTTTAGAAACAGGGCTTTGATTTAAGTGAATTGCAAAGATCATAACGTCTCACAATAAATAGATGATCTACAAAAATCATTGTCTACATAAAGATACCTGTGAGATTTTTGCTTTAATTTCTTGTATCACTTTATTTAACTTTATGAAGGTGTCTTTGGTTTGCTCTTTAGTGCTTTCCACTTCCTTCAGGTTATCTAGCATTTCATCAACAGCTGGCAGAGCCTTTGCTGTTTCCCTAAAATAAAAGTAAAGAGTGGTATAATGTTGTAATGTGTAAACCCCATAAAAGGCATAGCCTCAAATCCCTGTATACCTCCAAACCTAGAAATGCATTATTAGTCCTCCGCTTCCTTGAGCCCAGCATTCACCAGCAATTCCAAAGAATCTAGAACTGCAGGTCCCAACGGGATGGGAAGCAACCCATCAACAAGAGAAATCACCATTGACTTGTTTATTTAAAAAGTGCAGTTTGCGGTGTGGTGCGGCAGGCTGGCTAATGCTGTGCTACCATTCAGGAGGCAGAGGAGCTGAGTACATTTTCCTCTTCCCCACATACCACCAGTCAGACCTCCCAATGAACGAGGTCTCAAACAAAGTGAAGAGCTTCCTTGGGTTGGCGATGCTGTTTGGCTACTTCTGCAGGCAGAGCACGGCTAAGATATAGTAGAAATGGATACCCAGATCTTCAAAGCTTTTTACAGGTGGGACCTTCCTGGTCCAGGACCTGAGCGGTTCTGAACCACAGAGTTTTCCAGACCAGGAGAGGTCAAGGCTCCCCTCCTGGCTGTCCGCCCTGCTCCCTCCCCCGCCAGCCCCACTGCCCCCAGCCGCTTCCCTCCCGGGTGGGGGCTATGCTGGAGGCGCCAGGCCCCACTGTCTGCAGCCTGGCCGGGGCTGTGCTCCCCACTGGTCCTGGCCAGGGTTGCATTCCTGGGTGCCGCCAGCCCCACTGCCTGTGGCCCGGGATATGCTACCATCCCCAGCTGAGGCTGTGCTCTATACCATGCTGGCCCGATGCCTCCAGGGCTGTAATCCCCACTGCCAACCCAGCCCCTGAACCTGGCCAGCCGGGACTCTCTGATACAGCAATATCCATGGTCCTCCTGGACTACAGATATTGCTAGACCACAGAAACCTGGATTTTAAAGGTTTAATCTGTAGGAGTCTAACTTCCAGCAATGGGAACTAGGCAGCATCTAAATACCTGAGAGTGTCTGGGCTGTAGCCTTTGATGGTTTATACCACTAGTCTCCAAGATCACTTTTCCACAAGATCACTTTTCCAATTTAAGTACAGTGTAAGATCTACCTCAAACCCAAATACCCTGGCTCCACTTCCTTCCCGCCCTTTCTTTGAGGCCTCGCCCCTGCTCCACCCCTTCTCCAAGGCCTCACCCTGCTCACTCCTAACCCCTTTCTCTCCCATCCTCACTTTTGTTTTGGGCCAAGAGGTTTGAAGTGTGGGAGGGGCCCTGGGCTTAGCCCAGGGTTGGGAGTTGGGGTCCAGGAGGGGTTTCAGGGTGCAAGCTCTGGGAAGGAGTTTGGGCGCAGGGGGACTCATGCCTGGGGCAGGAGGTTGGGTATAGGAGGAGGTTCAGGGCTGGGACAGGCGTTCAAGAAGCAGGCTCTGGCTGGGCACCATTTAGCTGAGATGGCTTCCGGGTGGTGGAGCAGTGGAGTTAAGGCAGGCTTACTCCTGCCCTGGTCCTGCACCACTCCTGAAAGCAGCTGGCATGTACAGCAATGGCTCCATGGCACCATGTGCTGCCCCTCATTTACAGGCACTGAGCTCATGGCTTCTACTGGCCATGGTTCCCCATCACTGATAATGGAAGCCACAGAAGTGGTGTCTGCAGGCAAGGACAGCATATGGAGACCCCCTGCTCTGCCTTTCTCAGGGGCTGCAGGGACATGCCAACCATACCCAGGAGCAGCAATTACCACAGGGATAATGACTCCAGCCATGACAGGTTAGGCATTTTAGAACCCACTACTCGGAGAATTAAATTTAAGTATGAGAGAAATGAAAATTATGAAATGCACAGACTAATTAAAAACCAAAAATACCACACTTTGCAAGCAGTAAAAGAAGTAACAACAACCCCCCATGTTTGTGCTGGGTCAGGAGATGAGAGTGAAGGACAGTTTGTGTTTGTGAGAATGATAGAGACACACGCAGTGTGTTGCTAGTGACAGAGATTTACATTGCCAATCTCCCTCCATCCCCTTCTCTCTGTGTGAAGATAGGGTACAGGCATGTGGGGGAGGAAGGGCACCCTGACATCAGTGCCCCCTTTCTTCTCCCTTCCCCACCCTGCACAGGAAGCAGGAGGCTCCCGGGGGGCAGCTCCAAGGCAGAGGGCAGGAGCAGCATGACAGTGGGTGGAGAGACAACTGAAGTGCCAGCGTTAGATAGCTTCCTGGCCAAACCAGTCAGGATCACCTGTCAGAGACTCCATGATCTACCGGTAGATCCCGATCTACTAGTTGGTGACCACTGGTTTACACAGAGCTTTGCCTGGTGAAAAAGGTGTCAGATCATTAGCACTGGAGAGAGGCCTCAGTGCAAATGAAAAGTAGGAATCTGTGACAGTGTATGCCCTGAACTTTATCTGCTGCAAAGCCTTTCCATGTGCTGGCTGGCATCTCGAGTGACCTCATTAATGAATTTGACCTTGGAATGTGCGTTGCAATTTCATTGAGATTTATCACATCAGTTAGAAAATATTCTACTCACTCAGCTTGCTTTGCTTCCATCAGAAGTTTTTGAGCTTCTTTCCTTTGTTTATTTAATGTGTTCACATTCATTTCATAGTCCTCACAGTGTGTTACAAGGTTCCTGTTTTTATCAAGCATCTCTATTAGCTCTTGTGGATTCTGTGGCAGGTTTACGTCTAGAACATGCTTTGCAACCTTCTCTATGTCTCCTGGAGGTGCACTTTCATCTTTAACAAACAGAATATAGAACATAATAAGCAGAGTCGGCCTGTCCATAGGATGGTTCAGGGTGGTTGTCCTGGGCCCCATGCTTTGGGGCACTGCAGGGAGACTCGGAGCCTGGACAGGGCAAGGACTGGCAGCAACACCTCTGGCCCCACTCCTCTTTGCCCCACCCCTACTTCAGGGAGATGTGGGGCCTGTGCAATGCGGGGCCCAGCGGCAGTTCTATCAGCCCCACTCCACTTTCCCCTCCTCTGGGAGCTGGGGAGGCAAAGGGGCAGAATGGAAGTGGGATGGGAAGAGACAGGGCAGGGACTTGGGGAAAGGGGTGGAGTGGGGATGGGGCTTGGGGTGGAGAGGGGTGATGTCCCAGGCCCCACACCTCCCTAGGGACGGCCCTGATAATAAACTGCACCTTTCTGCACAGTAACATTTAAACATTAGAATGGTGTCACATATGCTGAATTATGTCTGCTAATAAAGCTGACAAACACAGAAATGGGGGGGCAGTTGCTCTCACTTGATTTCAAGGTGCTGCAAATCTTTTGTCAGAGCAGGAAAAGAAGGATTTGAGCCCACTTTGAACTGGTGTAATTAAAATTCAGGTGTAAAACTCAGTTCCCAGAGGGTTCTAAATCATTGTTGTAGCCACATGCATCACAGGATATTCCAGAGACAAGGTGAGTTTGGCAATACCTTTTACTGATCCAGTTTCTGTTGGTCCAATAAAAATCATTAAAACTAATGTTAAAAATGTACATAATACACAGGTTTAAAAAAGAGTGTTTGTACATCTGGGTGTAGTGTTTACATTATCCACAAAAATAAAGTTTGTTTTGAAAGTCATAAGGCACTTATAGTACATAATCAGCAATAATCCAAATTCAGGGGGCTAAATGTTATTACAGTTTAGATATTAGTGTTCAAGTATTCGGGTACATTACTTTCATGAAAAGTTATACAGAAAGTTGGTTGCAGAAAGCAAATATATCAATGAGTGAAGATTGTCCCTCAGTAATTGAGAATTTAGGGCACGTTTAAGGGCATGTCTACACTTGCCCCCTAGTTCAAACTAGGGATGCATATGTAGGCATTTGAAATAGTCAATGAAGCGGGGATTTAAATATCCTGTGCTTCATTAGCATGATCTCACTGGCGCGTTACTCCGATCAACAGCTGTTTCAAAAGTGAAAGTGCGCGCCGGGACGCGTTAGTTCGAACCAAACCCCTTGGGACGTGTTAGTTTGAACCAAAGTCCTCAGGAGTAACGTTAGTTTGAACCAAGGGGTTTGGTTTGAACTAACGCGTCCCGGCGCGCACTTTCACTTTCGAAACAGCTGTTGATCGGAGTAATGTGCTGGCGAGATCATGCTAATGAAGCGTGGGATATTTAAATCCCCACTTCACTGACTATTTCGAATGCCTACATTTGCATCCCTAGTTCGAACTAGGGGGCAAGTGTAGACATACCCTAAGTTACTTCTCCCACCTTGTATCTCTAAAATCATTGGCAGGTTTTGCTATGTTATGCAGAGCTCATTTCAGCTCCCACCTACCAGATGAAAGGGACACCGAAGTGAGTGTTGTGTGACTGTAGCCTCTATGTTTAGAAGGTGGCTTTACAACACCTATCCAATAGTTAATAAGTAAGACTGGGTGGAAAAAAAGCCAACTTTGCCACAAAACAAAAGCTACCATATATGGCAATGCTCAGTGTGGCTGAGTTAGCAGGGCCATAGGCGCCTTTACTGTTGCATTTCCTGCCTTTTTAAATGGTAAGAAAAAACAATTATAAATGATTTGTTTGCTATGAAATAAACTGTTGCTATGAAATAAACAATCCACAAATCACTAGGACCTATGTACAGTTTTTTTCCTTTATGTTTGATAAGTAACTTAGTTGTCTCATTGCAAAGGAAGGCTCTGTTCCCAGCTCTCACTCCACCACAGCTGACTGGATACTACTGGATTCCCAATCTCAAAAGTTCAAAAACTGCAAGTCAAGAATCCAAAATCGCAAGATTGCTTAAAAATGCCAAGAAATCAATAAAGCTGGTTTTGGTTTTGGTTTTTAAAAATTTGCCATCTGGCTTTGGGGAGGGAGGTGTTCTGAGTTTTTTTATTTTGTTAGTTGAACCTTTAGGATTCACCTTTTTCCCACAACAATAAGGGCTGGAAACTTTCTTTTAAATTCAGGGCTGGGGGAAAGGTATCCCTTTAAGGCCTGATGTCTGCAGGCCTATAAAAGGAAGGCTGAATGTACCTTGTGCCCTCAGCTGGCAGCCCATCACTCCCCACATGGTCATCCCCATAGAGAACCTTCTTCATGGGAAATGCTCTAGAGCTTACGAGCATGGCTGGACCAACAGTTAGTATAATTTATCCTTTCAGTGTTGCCTGAATTGTGTAAGGCTGTAACCAATGGGATTACTTGCCAGCCCATTAATAAGTCATTAAAGGGTTGGAACGTAATAGATCTCTGAGAAATAGTTCAAAACAGATATGCCATGAGAGGGAGAGCTGTGTGAAACAGCATCACTGAAAGAGTTTGATCAAGTCTGAAACTAAACAGCAAATCAGATGCATGTGTGCAGAGTGGCTGTTAAACCCAGAAGTGCCCATGCATTTGGGTGGGGGCTGGGGCATCATATTACAGAGTGGAGAGGTAAATGCCATATGATACTGAAATGCACTGAGGAAGCAGGATTCAAAGAAAAACTTTCCTTGTATACTTACCTAACAAAAAGTCTTTCACTTTTCTGATGAATTCCTTTGCATTCTCTCTGTCAATTTCAGTTTGATTCTTTGCATTGTCTAGTTTCCCGTGTAACTGTGAGCCTTTTGTCTTGGTGTCTTCTGCCATTTTTTTAATGCTTTCAATCTGGAAATATATTTAAATATAGTGTTATCCTTTTCAGGGTTGAAATTCCATTATGTGGCAAGCTCAGCTCCCATCTGAACATATTAAAACAATACTTATAAAAGGCTCCAGGCTAGGTTCTTTTCATGTTAAACAGAGTGGGCATTATAGCAGTGATTTCATTTGGACTTATACCAAAAACTCTTCCTTCCATTTTCAAAGACTGTAAAACAATTAGTATCTTGAAGGTAGAAAATGCCTACTGTTAAAAACTAAAATGCTCACTCTTAAAACAATATAGACATTCAGGTTGAAGGAGGGAAGTGGCTTGTGAGTTGCATATTGGCTAGTTTTTGGCATGCAGTTTACTGCTTGTTTCGGCTTGTAGCTTCTTTTTTGATCAACTGACAGCAAGCAGGTGCAAAGGGGATGGGTGGAGGTAAAGGGGTGCACAGCGGGCACTCCACAGTCCCAGAACCTGAACTGCACACCAGGGGGATGCAGTCACATAGAATGTTGGGGTTTAGGGATTGGCTTGTTTTGGCCTTGTTCTGAAACTGAATTCACTTGATTTTTTTGGTTTATAAAGTTGGGTGTTTATTTGTAGCATATGAATGTTGGCAAGCTACTCTTCTCCTTTCACTGTTAACATTATTACATTTATTATTAAAATTATTACATAAAGGATGGTGCCAAGGCCAGTAGATTTAAAATGTGCCTTTAAAAGTTGCATGTTTCCATTAATATTTTATTAATAATCATGTAGGGCTTGTTTACTCTTAAAATGCTTCAGCAGTGCAAGTAAACTGCTATAACACTTCAGTGAAGACACTACCTATGCTGCTAATGGGAGAGATTCTCCTGTCAGGGTATGTCTACACTACAAAGTTAATTCGAACTAACAGCCGTTAGTTTGAATTAACTGTCATGGCGTCTATACATACAAATAGCTAGTTCGAACTTAATTCGAACTAGCGGAGCGCTTAATTCGAACAAGGTAAACCTCATTCTACAAGGACTAACGCCTAGTTCGAATTAAGTAGTTCGAATTAAGGGCTGTGTCGCCACTTAATTCGAACTAGCTGGAGGCTAGCCCTTCCCAGCTTGCCCTGGTGGCCACTCTGGGCCAAGCCAGGGAAACTTTTCTGCCCCCTCCCGGCCCCGGAGCCCTTAAAGGGCCACGGTCTGGCTACAATGCTCGTGCCAGTTGCAAGACTGCCAGCACCCAGCCAGCAGACCCTGCACCTGGCACGGCATGAGCCAGCCACCTGCTGCCACCCAGCCCTCCGCCTCTTCCCAGGACCAGGCTGGCAGCTCCCAGGAGCCTGCCCGGGGCTGCAAGAGGCGGGCGCCCGCCTGGTCTAGTGCAGACACCGTGGACCTCATCGAGGTTTGGGGGGAGGCCTCCAACGTCCATGACCTCCGCACAAGGCACAGGAATGTGGCCGTCTAGGGCAGGATAGCTGCCAGCCTGGCACCAAAGGCCACATGCAAACCCAGGAGCAGGTTTGCATGAAAATCAGGTTGGTCCAGTGAGACCCCCCGACCCTGAGCTTAGAACATAAGAACATAAGAATGGCCGTACTGGGTCAGACCAAAGGTCCATCTAGCCCAGTAGCCTGTCTGCCAACAGCACCAGCACCAGGTACCCCGGAGGGGATGGACCGAAGACAATGACCAAGCAATTTGTCTCGTGCCATCCATCTCCAGCCTTCCACAAACAGAGGCCAGGGACACCGTTCCTACCCCCTGGCTAATAGCACGCCATGGACCCAACCTCCATGAATTTATCTACCTTCTCTTTAAACTCTGTTATAGTTCTAGCCTTCACAGCCTCCTGTGGCAAGGAGTTCCACAGGTTGACTATGTGCTGTGTGAAGAAGAACTTTCGCTTATTAGTTTTAAACCTGCTGTCCATTCATTTCATTTGGTGTCCTCTAGTCCTTCTATTATGGGAACTAATGAAGAACTTTTCTTTATTCACTCTCTCCACACCACTCATGCTTTTATAGACTTCTATCATATCCCCCCTCAGTCTCCTCTTTTCTAAGATGAAAAGTCCCAGTCTCTTTAGCCTCTCTTCATATGGGACCTGTTCCAAACCCCTAATCATTGTAGTTGCCCTTTTCTGAACCCTTTCCAAGGCCAAAATATCTTTTTTGAGGTGAGGAGACCACATCTGTACACATTACTGAAGATAAGGCGTACCATAGTTTTATACTTCCCCTCCTCCTTCTTCCCCTGGCTTTCCCCTTCCAGCTCCCTCCTCCCAGGTTTTCACCTCCCCTCTCCCACCCTCTCTCTTCCCCTCTCCCACCTCCTTTTTCCAGTCTCCCCAGAGGTTAATCCCCCCACCCCCAGTTTTGTTAAATAAAGAGAGTTTCTATTTTTGAACACGTGTCCTTTATTTTTTACATCAGGAAGGGGGGATAGGGAAGGGTAAGTGGAAGGAGGTGAGGGAGGAATGGGGCACGAGCCCCCGATGGGGAGGACGGGTGGCTCTGCGGGTTCCTCGGGGTGGAAGCTCTCCTGCAGGACCTCCTGGATCCTGACAGCCCCCCGATTGACACCCCCGGATGGCAGCCTGCGGCAAGTGCAGCCGGGCTGATGGCTGAGTGCTGTGATGTGCCAAGTGTGGGCACTCAGGGCACTCCAAGACAGGACTGCTTTGCTGTCCCTCATCGAGGTAGACAAGCAAGCTGGGAACCCTGAGAACTGTCTGTCCGGGGTGGGGGTCAGGTCCCTTTAAGCACAGCCCTTGGCTAGCCTGAGGCAGCAGCTCCACGCTCTAAGTCCTAACCTGATGCCCTGCTGGCACTGGGTCCGGCCAGCCTTAACTTCAGTTCAGGGTCCGCTTAATGTGGACATGCTAGTTCGAATTAGCAAAATGCTAATTCGAATTAGTTTTTAGGTCTAGATGCGCTAATTCGAATTAGCTTAGTTCAAATTAACTAATTCGAACTAAGTTAGTTCGAATTAGTGCTGTAGTGTAGACGTACCCCCAGGAAGTTATTCCACCTCCTCCAAAAGGCAGTAGCTAGTCAATAGAACTTCCATCCACTTAGTGCAGTCTGCACTGGGGTTTAAGTTGGGATAATTAATTTCCTGGTGTAGACCAAGCCTCAGTAGACAGCATTTTTATTATAGCTATATTTCAACAGCTTTTTAAACAGCAAAACAGGTGTTTGTTTTGCTAGAGGCTATACTGTGCTTTGGTGAAACTTCTATGCACTAGTTCTCTGCAATCCAAGGAGAGAGTGCTTCATATGCTTCAAACATAGGGGGAGACAGTGTATTTTAGGGAATTTCAGTATGCTGTCTTGTATATCCCAGCCTCCCTGCCTCCCTCCCCAGCTCTCTCATTCACACACACACACACACACACACACACACACACATATACCCTGCCTCTGTGTTCAACAGTACGAGTATTTCATCTGACTGGTTTGCTCTGTGTCCCAAAGCAATCAGCACAGCATGCAGGCTGTCCCAACGGAGCTCTGAAAAGGGATATATGCACATGCCAAACAAAGAGCAGAGGGGACTTGAAGTGTTATGGGCCATTTCCGGAGGCCAGTCAGAATGTAACAAACAATTCAAGTGTCCACACTGGCCCCCCAGCACTGTATCCTGAGCACAGCAAGCTCTACACTTCTCGTTGAGGTGGTTTACCTAGAGCACAGCAACTGCCAAGTTTAGTGTACACTAAGTGCCTTGCCAGTGTCAACACCTTGGGAGTTGCAGCATTGGGAGCTGATTTACTGCATGGTAACTTGCCAGTGTAGACTTGGACATAGCTAGGAATACAATTTAGTTTTCCTGACTCCCAGTCTTGTGCTTTAGCTGCTAGATAACATTTCCTCCCTGATGTAAAAAGGCATGCTAGGATAAAAGAGGGAGATGTTTGCTTTAGAATGCAAGGACAGCACATCAAATACTTGGCCCATTGATGTTGACACTATAGTACTGTAGCCAGGTGTTGGCCCTAGATTATTAGAGAGACCAGGTGGATGAGGTAATATCTTCTACTGGACTAACTTCTGTTGGTGAGAGAGACAAGTTTTTAAGCTATACAGAGCTGTTCTTCATGGCTAGGAAAGGTATTCCGAGTGTCATGGCTAAATGCAAGGTATGACAGATTGTTTTGCATAACTTATTAACACATACTATGAGGAATCATTCAAAGTAAAGTGGCCCATAAACAACTCTGCAGTCATTGGACAAAAAGGGAGAGTTATTGGGTTATGGACTGTTGTAATAAATCATAAATCTAGTTTCGGCTGATTTGATGGTGGTTGGTTTTCAGGGACTGCATAACTGTTGTTCTCCTGCTTCAGGGGGTAACCGAGTTAGTCTGTACAGGATAAACTAAAAAAACAACAAAATGGTCTAGTAGCACTTTATAGACTAGCAAAACATGTAGATGGTATCATGAGCTTTTGTGGGCACAACCCACTTCTTCAGATGACAGTGGAGAGATTGTGGTAGATGTGATATGCCAAAGGCGGTACCATTGTATTCCCAACCATTATGACTACATTAACAAGGCCAACTGACAACTCTCCACCATCTACTACAGTGGTGGGTGACCTACGGCCCACAGGGGTTCTATCTGCAGCCCGCACACCCCTTGTCCGCCACCCTCCTCCATGCGTCTCTCGCACACTGGAGCCCTGTACTTCCTCCTCCTCCCCCTCCCTCCCAGCACTTTCAAAGTGCTAATGTCCCTGCTCTTACCTCTCTCTCCCAGAGCTTGAATGCCCTGAATCAGCAGTTTACGGCTGTTCGAGCTCTGGGAGAGAGGGGGAGGAGTAGGGACATAGCCCGAAGCATCAGATTCATGGCTTCTGAAAGTGCTGAGAGGTCAGGGGAGGAGTAAGAAGTGCAGGGCTCCAGTGCACGAGAGCTGCGTGGTGAAGGGGGCGGAGAGGGGGTGCGCAGGCTGCAGGTGGAACCCCAGTGGTCCACGGGCTGCTGGTTGCCCATCACTGGTCATGCAGCCCACTGAGATGAAGGAGGGCCACTCAAGCATAGGGATGTTAAATTTAGATTAATGGGCTAATCGAATAGTCGATGCAATTTGCATCGACTATTCGATTAGTCAATAAGGGTGCTTCCACCTTTGAAGTGTAGCAACAGCCGCAAGCAAAAGTGCTGCAGGGAGCATGGGGCCAGCGGGGCACGCAAGTAATCCCTTGCTGGCCCCGTGCTCCCTGCAGTGTTTCAAAGTGGCAGTGCTACGAGAGTCCCCAGCTGACTCCAGGCTCCACGTGGCACTGCCACTTTGAAGCACCCACCCCTCTGCCCCCCTCCCCCTTGCTGCCTCTTTCTTATAGAGGTAGCAAGGGGGGGAGAAGCAACTAGTTGATTCATTCACATCCTTACTCATGCAGCCCACTCACTAGTCTTGGATAGTAATAGATACGTAGCCGTGTTAGTCCGGTCTAGCTGAAACAAAAAACAGGACTATGTAGCATTTTAAAGATTAACAAGATGGTTTATTAGGTGATGAGCTTTCGTGGGCCAGACCCACTTCCTCAGATCAAATTGTGGAAGAAAATTGGCACGACCATATATACCAAAGGATACAATCAAAAAACTGAACACATATGAAAAGGACAAATCAAATTTCAGAACAGAAGGGGATGAGGGGGGGAGGTAAATGTCTGTGAGCTAATGATATTAGCGGTGATAACTGGGGAAGCTATCTTTGTAATGGGTAAGGTAATTAGCGTCCTTGTTAAGACCTAGGTGTAAAGTGTCAAATTTAAGTAAGAATGACAGTTCAGAGAATCCTGTCATTCATGCTTAAATTTGACACTGTCATTCATGCTTAAATTTGACACTTTACACCTAGGTCTTAACAAGGATGCTAATTACCTTACCCATTACAAAGATAGCTTCCCCAATTATCACCTCTAATATCATTAGCTCACAGACATTTACCTCCCCCCCTCAACCCCCCTTCTGTTCTGAAATTTGATTTGTCCTTTTCATATGTGTTCATTTTTTTGATTGTATCCTTTGGTATATATGGTCGTGCCAATTTTCTTCCACAATTTGATCTGAGGAAGTGGGTCTGGCCCATGAAAGCTCATCACCTAATAAACCATCTTGTTAGTCTTTAAAGTGCTACATAGTCCTGTTTTTTGTTTTAGTCTTGGATACTCATCGCTAATTTACTATAAAGAACTCAAAAACCACCCCATGCCACAATTCACACAGAAATATAAAGATATCACCAAATATTTTTCTAAACAACTCCCAGAGAAACTCTACGACTTCATCCTTCATGACCACATCCCAGGACCTGTACATGCTTGCTGAGATACACAAAAATCATATCTGGCATTGACACTCTTACAGAAGGAATATCAGGACTCATCAAAACCATCCTCAAATCACTCACTACATAAAGAGCTGGCCAATTTCCTCCAGGACACAACTGACTTCCTCTCGAACCTCTGCAACATTAACAATTTCCCTTTCAAACATCATCGTTGCCACAGATGTCACCTCCCTACACATAACATCCCTCATAGTGATAGCATGCATTTCCGCCTCTGTCAAATGTCTACAAACAATGGACAACACTCTGCGATCCACCCCAAACACATCACTTAACCCATCCATTTAATCCTTACCCATAACATTTTCATGTTCAACAACAAATACTGTGTCTAAACCATGGGAACAGCCATGGGCATTAGGATGGCACCCTAATATGCCAATCTTTAAATGGGTGACCTTGAGGAAGAAATTCTGAAAACACCATGAGCCCTATGATATACTTGGGGTACAGCTTACTATATATTTTAGAAATGTGTGTCTGTCCATCTGTCCGTCCGTGAGTTCATTTGTTCAAGAACTCCTTCTAAATGGTAAGAGCTAGGACCACCAAATTTGGTACGCAGCTTCCTTTTATCATAACTTAAAGCAAGGTCAGGGTTTGGTTGTGCCAGGATAATGGGATGTGCCTGGAATTTGACTGTTTCTCAGAAAATGGAAAGGGAGGGGTGTGGTAAGAGGAACAGTTATACTGTAAAATGACAGCAGGGGGCAAGCAAGTGGCCAGAGATGGGCACCAGGACAGCTATAACCCCATTAGATCAGCAGTGGGCAGGGGTGGAGAAAGAAACAGCTATCAACTATATATTTCAGAGATCTTGTGTGTTTGTGCATCCGTTTGTCTGTGTGTCTGTTTGCCCCCCAGCCAGGGGATATGCACCCCTCCCCTGGCTGTGCCCGCTGCAGCTGCAGTGGCCATGGAAAGGCACTTCATGCCTGGCTCGAAGCTGCTGTGGTGAGAGAGGGCTAGGGTTGTCCTCTCTCCTTGGGGCAGCCTGCATAATGAACCCCTCATTCCTAGCCCCACCCCAGAGCAATGATTTAAATGAAGAAAAACAAAAATTATTTGAGTTAAGGACCTGAGCAATGCTGAGTAAATCTTCTAGTCAATTATACTTTCATCCTTTGGACAAGTGACCTAAATTTTCATATAGATTTCCACCACATCTGTAACAACTACCACCCATCAAACACTCTCTAGAATACCCCTACACTAGCATCAACTTCTCGGACTCCATGTTCAGCTTCACCAATGTAACTCAACAGACAACTGTATACAAAAACCTCATGGATCATCCTGCTTACCTTTGCAGATGCAGTAATTGCCCCAAACACATCAAGAAATCTGTTATCTACAGCCAGGCACTCAGATACCACCGAATATGCTCCAAGGACGAAGTCTAGGACGCAGATCTTAGCACATTTAAAAATTCCTTCACCAAACAAGGATACTTCACAAAAGAAGTAGATCACTTCAGGGCACGGGCCACCCAAATACCTCAAAAGAACTTGCTTCAATACAGAAAAAAGAAAAAAAAACAACTTTTGACTATGCACACCTCGTTGTCACCTGCCACTCCACATTGGAACCCATATGGTACATTATTAAATTATTACAACCCATCTCGACTGGGAGCATATCCTGAAAGAAATCTTTCCCAACCTTTCTTCTGGTCTTCAAACATCCCTCAAGCTCACCATCACAGGGAAGCTTCCCACAGACCAGGGCCCACCAACTAAAAGCAGCCCCAGATTCTGCCATAAAACAGATGAAAAATCTGGACACATCTGTCCGTTGCTGTAATGATCAGTATCCCACAACACACTTTTCATGATCCGACACATGCCTATCACAACATGTGCTGTACCTCATCCAGTGGATTCAACGTCTTGATAACAGCTCCATGGGTGAAAATAGACAGTCACTATGCTCTTGAATGAATTCACAAAGAAGAACGATGAAACACAAAAACACTGCATCACCTGTGAGTGAACTTTTTTCACAAAGTGATCACTTTATATCTGACCTCTCAGTCCTTGTCCTCAAAGGAAACCTTCACAACATCTTCAAAAGACGATCATGCAGCTTAAATTCATAATTTTGCTAGACGCTAAAAATCATTTCTTAATAGAGACACTGAATGTATGGCTTATTATAACAATCTATAAACCATTTATCCCCATTTTTGTCCTATGCCTGCCGAAGTGTTAGTGGCTCACTTCAGTTTGAATCCTCTTTCACAATATGTGTTAACTTCTTATGCTAAAGAATCTGTTTCACTTTGTATTTAGCTGTAACACTTACATGCCTTTCCCAGACCTGATGGAGAGCTTGGTGGAGCTCAAAAGCTTGTCTCATTCTCCCACAAATGTTGGTCCCATAAAAAATATTATCCAACCTACTTTATCTCTCTCATTTTGACATTATCCCTTTTATAGTAATTGTGCAATTACCTTCTTGACATAACAATTTTGATTAGCCATATTCTTTGTCTTAATTGGTGCATCATATTTAGCTACCAAATTATTTCATAGAATACACTAGATTCACTTATACAGTACCTGATTTTCAGACTCTTGTAGTTGTCTAGTCAAATTGTCTAAAAAGATGTCAGCCTCTTCAGCCTTCTCGACTGCATTTGTAGAAAAAGGAAGAGTTCCATTACAGTTTTGGCCACCGCATTGTTTGTCTCTATAGCTCTTTTGACATGAAACACCAGCACAAGGTGTTACAACACATGGCAGTTTTCTTGGAAGCCCACAAATCTGCAATAAAAACGCATTAATGATAAGAAGCAAGATATGATGACCTTTTCATGATTCTGAAATGTAATACTGCAGCATGTAAGAATATTTGGCATTTATAATGGCTCTTTTCTACTAAAGGATCTTAAAATACTTTACAAAATAAAACACCACTGAGATGAAACTACCTCTGGGATAGTGGGCAGTAAACCAGCTGACAAACAACCCATGACACACTATATGATGGTTGACATAAATGTAGCTATGCCGGGGAGGCATAAGGATCTTGTGCAAAAAGGGGTTTTTGCACAAAACAGCCACAGCCACATTGCTTGTTTTTGCGCAAAAACCCCTTGCGCAAAAATAGCTCGGAATAGATTATGCAAATGAAGCATGACAAAATGCTAATCTGTGCTTCATTTGCATTGTCTCTTCCGGCAAAAGCCGTAGTGTAGACAAAGCCCATGAGTCCTAGCATCTGGGTTTCTGCGTGATCCTGGAAATCTACACTGCTATAAAATAGCGCACAGTTTGAGTCCTGTGAGCCTAAGTCAGCTGGCATGGGTCAACCATGGGTGTCTAACTACAGTGCAGCCATACCCTGAGATCTCCTTTTCCAGATGTAAAAGTATTATAAACATTCCTTTCAGAAAGAATGCTGATTGGCAACAGCAAAAGCATATATTTAATTTATTTCTAGTTTAAAAATAAAAGCCATAACACTTTACCTTTTCATTCAGTTTTTGGATATCTGGAGTCTTGAATATTCTGAGCTGCAACAAGGTACAGTTTTCTTTTGAGGTTTGATTATCTGACATAGCAAGTATTTCTTCCCGGGTGTTTTCTGAGTATTTTATGATGGGGATGGCTTCACTGATTTTCTCTTCAGCAGATGATGACATTTGGTAATACTTCCTGATGTTATTGATGAGATCTACAGAAGGAGAAATAGCATTTAGTATACAAGAGGAAAACAATATTTTTATTATATCTAACACATTCTTGATACATGATGAGCAATCTTCCGTCTAGCAGATTTTTTCCATCCAGGTGCAGAATAATTTTTACGTGCACTGATGCATGTGCGAATATGCACCATCTGTAAAAACAAAAAACCTGGCTGAGGATGGTCTGCTAATCAGCTGGGCAGCATTTGAATTTCTCCTGAGTGGCCACACAAGCTCACAGCTTAGAGAGAGCTCTAATGATGAGTGGCAATAGCTTCACTAGTTGTCAGCAGGTTCTTGACTCTGGATGAGAGAGGAATTAGCTGAGGAAGCCAGAGATTGTGATTTTTCTATTGGGTTTGTGAGTCTTTTATTCAACCAGAGACGGAGTTTTTATTTCAGAGCTCTAACTACTGAAAACCTAAAAATAGGTACAAGTAGGTTCCCACATTGGTTTTTGGATGTCCAAAATATGGGGCAGCCAAATAAAGATTCTAGTGTATGAATGTGTTATGATTAATGACTCAGATAGCTATTTACTTGTACCAAGGGCTCATCAACTGTTGGAATTAGTGACTACATGGAACATCCAATCACTACTACCACTGGTCCTTTTCAAAACACAGGATATTAGGCTAGATGGAACACTGGTCTGCCTGGTATGGCTATTCTTATGCTCTGCTATTTTGAGAGTGGGATAGGAGAATTAATTTTGCCAGTTGAACCTCCCTAAAAATTATTATTTCTATGATCATGATTCAGCAAAGCACTTAATCCCATCCCTATTAATCATAGCACTTACACATTAAAGAAGTGTATTACTAAATTGGAACATAAATGTAGAACAGAGATTGAAATTTCTGAGGTTTTATTTGGCTCTGGAAAAATGCAATTTCAAGTTTGAGGCATTCCTAATTTTTTATATTTCCCTGTTTAGCTCATAAACAAGAGAAGAAATGCCTTCAATCAAGAACTTTTCTTGTTTCCTTAGCTCAAGCTTTCAAATTTTTATCAAAACACAACAGTTTAAAAGAAAATTTTTCTGAAACACAAACATCTTGCAAAACTCAACAGTTTAAGAAAAAGTTATAAAAGTTTCATAAAACTAATGCTCTCCAATCATGTTATTGTGTGCAGCAAGTCAAGACTCAAATGGCTTCATTGCAATGAAGAAATATTGTTTAAAGGTTATTGCCTTTCATATGTCATTATTTTCATAACCAACTCAGGTTATGACTTTGACTACACTTTTATAGCACTTCAGTACAGATACCACCTATGCCAACAAGAGGGATTCTCTCACTGGTATAAATAATCTGCCTCCTTGAGAGGTAGTCGTTAGGTTAATGGAAGAATTATTCCGTTGACCTAGTGTTGTCTACACAGGTATTTAGGCTGGCTTAACTATACCACTTAGGGGAATAGATTTATACACTCCTGAGAATGAAGCTGTTCTGACCCTATGTTCTGGTGAAGACCATGCCAGGCCGGGTACTAACAGCTTAATCTAAAGCTGACCTAAGTTAATGAAAACTTTTTACTTCAATGGGTTTTGAATCAAGCTGCAAAGCCAGAGCTGGAATGTTAATTTAATGAGTATGCATCAGTTGTGAATGATCATTTTAAGGACAATAAAATGTTTGTATCTTTCCAGCAACTCTAATTAACTACTATAATATTGACATGTTCCAGCCTGCCAGCCAAATAAATAGTTAGGAGGAGATCTATATATTACAAACCCTCTGTTTTGTGGATCTTGTGCAAAGCCAGACATGTGGGGTCCCATTCCCCACCCAACATTCAGGCTTTCTAACCTCACCCTAGCCACATTGCACAGCTCTGCGGTGGTGCTGGCACCAAGCTGAGGATGGATAGGGGAAAAGAGAAAACAGACTGACTAGGGAGGAAAGCTCATGAGAGAGCTGGCAGTGCTTATTGCTGGAGTTGTCAGATACTTGATGGCAGAGCCAATGGATTCACAGGGCCATGACGCCGTATGCAATACTGTATAAACCCGAGACCTCGGTTATGGGTGTTTTATAAGAATGTCTGACTATTGGTCTCCAAAAGGCTGAAAGAGTGAAAAGGACACAGAATCTGACCAAACTGCATAAATCAGTGACCTGCTTATCATTTTGCATCTTAGCCCTGTTTTGAGTAAATTCCTCCAGCTCTATGGATTGTTTTGAGAAAATCTGTGCAAGACTTGAAAAATGCAATTTAAAGTTTGAGGAATTCTTAATTTTCTGCTCCTACCTCTGCTCTGCTGCCATCTCTCTAGCCAGCCCTGTTGTGGGGCTGGGGTGTACTACTTCCCATCATGGCAGTGATGGCAGCGGAGCAGAGCAGGGTACTGCTTTACTCTGCTTCCCCCTGTAAGTGCGGGTGGGCCCCACCCCTGCTGCTGGCCCAAGCCAGCCCAGGGCCTCATGGGCTAACCTGAGGATGGAGGACCATCCCGTTCACATGACAATTGGGGTAGCTGCCTCAGGGTCCCCCAAAGCATGGGGGCACGGTGGCCATCTGAACCATCCTATGAATGGGGTGGCGCTGCACACACCTCCCCTGGCCCACAGGACTGTCCTGGCAGTGGCCGGAGCTAGCAGCCTGAAGGCACTCTAGCCCTGCTGCACTGTCGGTGGTGGCGGTAGGAATAGTACCACACTGTGCTGAGCCACTAGTGCACCGGCTTGAATGAAGAAATTGAGCACAAAGGTGTGTGGCAGAGTGGATCAGTTCAGAGAAGCTTTGCATCTTAATTAGTTGTTTTCTTTCCTTCAGCTTTATTATCGTTCCTCCCTCTGTTTCATTCTTTTAATATTATTTAGCTCCATCTTATTCTTATTGAAATAAAACAGTATGAAACTTTGACTTTAGAGAAGTGCTGGTATTTGCTTCACATACGGCACACAGCACATTAACTAATCAAATAATCACAGTACCAAGGCCTATTTGAATGTACACATATTCTATACACTGGAATTTACAGCTTTCTCACAGTACAGTATTATAGAAATAAGAGTTAGGTTCTTTGTTGTTTTATATGGTATTTGGCATTCCAGCCATAGTCTTCCGGAATCCAAAGACTTTCTTGTCTTGGACACTGTTTGTTTTGATCAATTAGTGGGGTGGTTAGCACAGTATGTACTCCACTGCCCACACGATGTCTGCTTAATGTTTCTACCTCATTTTCTAGAGCAGGGGTTTCAAACTCAATTTATCTGAGGGCCTGTGCCAGTCCTCAAATCCTTCTAGTGGGCAAGCAGGCATCTCCCTCTGGCAGGGTATCATGGGGTATCTCTGCACATTCGTCCCACCCCCGCTCATCTCCTGGCATCCACTGCTGGCCCGTGTGTACCCCCCCACTCATCCCTTGACCATGACTGCTGCCCCTGGCTGATTAAAACCCCCCTGGGGGCTCGCGCCTCCATCACCGACAGTGCAGCAGGGCAGATTGGCTTCAGGCTGCTAGTTCTGGCCACTTCCAGGACAGTCCTGTGGGCCAGGGGAGGTGTGTGCAGCGCCACCCCATTCATAGGATGGTTCAGATGGCCGCCGTGCCCCCATGCTTTGGGGGACCCTGCAGCAGCTGCCCCATTTGTCCTGTGAACGGGATGGTCCTCCATCCTCAGGTTAGCCCATGAGGCCCTGGGCAGGCTTGGGCCAGCAGCAGGGGTGGGGCCCACCTGCACTTACAGGGGGAAGCAGAGTGAAGCAGCACCCTGCTCTGCTCTGCTGCCATCACTACCACGATGGGAAGTAGCACACCCCAGCCACACAACAGGGCTGGCCAGGGAGTTGGCAGCAGAGAAGAGGCAGCTCTGTCGTGGTGAGTGCAGGGAGGGCGCACCCCTGCTACCGCCTTGTGCCAGGCCCTCCAGTATTCATTGCCTTACATAAGAACATAAGAACATAAGAATGGCCGTATTGGGTCAGACCAAAGGTCCATCTAGCCCAGTATCCTGTCTGCCGACAGTGGCCAGCACCAGGTACCCCAGAGAGGGTGGACCGAAGACAATGATCAAGCGATTTGTCTCCTGCCATCCCTCTCCAGCCTCTGACAAACAGAGGCCAAGGACACTATTTTATCCTCTGGCTAATACCCTTTTATGGACCTAACCTCCATGAAATTATCTAGCTTCTCTTTAAACTCTGTTATAGTCCTAGCCTTCACAGCCTCCTCTGGCAAGGAGTTCCACAGGCTGACTACACGCTTTGTGAAGAAGAACTTTCTTTTATTAGTTTTAAACCTGCTACCCATTAATTTCATTTGGTGTCCTCTAGTTCTTCTATTTAGGGAACTAATAAATAACTTTTCTTTATTGGCCCTCTCCACACCACTCATGATTTTATATACCTCTATCATATCCCCCCTCAGTCTCCTCTTTTCTAAACTGAAAAGTCCCAGTCGCTTTAACCTCTCCTCATATGGGACCCGTTCCAAACCCCTAATCATTTTACTTGCCCTTTTCTGAACCCTTTCCAAGGCCAAAATATCTTTTTTGAGGTGAGGAGACCACATCTGTACACAGTATTCAAGATGTGGGCGTACCATAGTTTTATACAGGGGCAGTAAGATATTCTGGGTCTTATTTTCTATCCCTTTCTTAATAATTCCGAGCATCCTATTTGCCTTTTTGACCGCCGCTGCACACTGTGTGGAAGTTTTCAGAGAACTGTCCATGATAACGCCAAGATCTCTTTCCTGATTTGTCATAGCCAAATTAGCCCCCATCATACTGTACGTATAGTTGGGGTTATTTTTCCCAATGTGCATTACTTTACACTTATCCACATTAAATTTCATTTGCCATTTTGTTGCCCAATCACTCAGTTTGATGAGATCTTCTTGGAGTCCCTCACAGTCTGCTTCTGTCTTGACCATCCTAAACAGTTTGGTATCATCTGCAAACTTTACCACCTCACTGCTTACCCCTTTCTCCAGATCATTTATGAATAAGTTGAACAGGATTGGTCCTAGGACTGACCCTTGGGGGACACCACTAGTTACCCCTCTCCATTCTGAAAATTTACCATTTATTCCTACCCTTTGTTTCCTGTCTTTTAACCAGTTCTCAATCCAAGAAAGGACCTTCCCTCTTATCCCATGGCCATGTAATTTACACAAGAGCCTTTGGTGAGGGACCTTGTCAAAGGCTTTCTGAAAATCTAAGTATACTATATCTACTGGATCCCCCTTGTCCGCATGTTTGTTAACCCCTTCAAAGAACTCTAATAGATTAGTAAGACAGGATTTCCCTTTACAGAAACCATGTTGACTTTTGTCCAACAAATTATGTTCTTCTACATGCTTCACAATTTTATTCTTTACTATTGTTTCGACTAATTTGCCCGGTACTGAAGTTAGACTTACCGGTCTGTAATTACCCAGATTGATCGCCTCTAGAGCCCTTTTTAAATATTGGTGTCACGTTGGCTACCTTCCAGTCATTAGGTACGGAAGCCGATTTAAGGGATAGGTTACAAACCACAGATAATAGTTCAGCAATTTCCCATTTGAGTTCTTTTAGAATCCTTGGATGAATGCCATCCGGTCCCGGAGATTTGTTAACATTAAGTTTTTCTATTTGTTCCAAAACCTCCTCTAATGACACTTCAATCCGGGACAGTTCCTCAGATTCATCACCCACAAAGGATGGTGCAGATTTGGGAATCTCCCCAACGTCCTCAGCCGTGAAGACTGAAGCAGAGAAATCATTTAGTTTCTCTGCAATGGCTTTATTGTCCTTGATTGCGCCTTTTATAGTTTGATCGTCTAGGGGACCCACAGGTTTTTTAGCAGGCTTCCTGCTTCTAATGTACTTAAAAAACATTTTGTTATTTCTTTTTGAGTTTTTGGCTAGCTGTTCCTCAAAATCTTTTTTTGCTTTTCTTATTACATTTTTACACTTGATTTGACAGTGTTTATGTTCCTTTCTATTTATCTCACTAGGATTGGACTTCCACTTCTTAAAAGATGCCTTTTTGTCCCTCGCTGCTTCTTTTACGTGGTGGTTAAGCCACGGTGACTCTTTTTTAGGTCTCTTGCTATGTTTTTTAATTTGGGGTATACATTTAAGTTGGGCCTCTATTATGGTGTCTTTAAAAAGTTTCCAGGCAGCTTGCAGGGATTTGGCTCTAGTCACTGTGCCTTTTAATTTGTGTTTAACTAGCCTCCTCATTTTTGTGTAATTCCCCTTTTTGAAATTAAATGCCAGGGTGCTGGACTGCTGAGGTGTTCTACCCACCACAGGAATGTTGAATGTTATTATATTATGGTCACTATTCCCAAGCGGTCCTGTAACGGTTATTTCCTGGACCTGATCCTGCGCTCCACTCAGGACTAAATCGAGAATTGCCTCTCCCCTTGTGGGTTCCTGCACCGGCTGCTCCAAGAAGCAGTCATTTAGGCCATTGAGAAATTTTATCTCTGCTTCTCTTCCTGAGGTGACATGTACCCAGTCAATATGGGGATAATTAAAATCCCGCATTATTATAGAGTTCTTTATTTTGGTAGCCTCTCTAATCTCCCTCAGCATTTCAATGTCAGTATCGCTGTCCTGGTCAGGTGGTCGATAATATATCCCTACTGCTAATTGCTTATTATTGGAGCATGGAATTACTATCCATAGCGATTCTATTGAACATGTTGATTCACTTAATATTTTTATTTCATTTGATTCTACATTATATTTCACATACAGTGCCACTCTGCCACCCACCCGGCCTCCTCTATCGTTTCGATATATTTTATATCCCGGTATGATTGTGTCCCACAGATTTTCCTCATTCCACCAAGTTTCAGTGATGCCTATTATGTCAATCTCCTCATTTAATACTAGGTACTCTAGTTCACCCATCTTATTAGTCAGACTTCTAGCATTTGTGTAGAAGCACATTAAAAATTTGCCACTGCTTATTTGTCTGCCCTTTCCTGGTGCATTGGATTCCTTTGTATGCGGTTGTTTGTCTGCTCTGGCCCATGGTTTGCCCTCTCCCCTCCTCTCTTTCTGACTACAGCTTAGAGAATCTCTATCAATGGATTCTCCTCTAAGAGAAGTCTCCCTCCGATTTATGTGCATCTCCGCACCAATCGGCTTTCCCCCATCTCTTAGTTTAAAAACTGCTCTATGGCCTTTTTAATGTTTAGTGCCAGCAGTCTGGTTCCACCCTGGTTTAGGTGGAGCCCATCCTTCCTGTATAGGCTCCCCCTCTCCCAAAAGTGTCCCCAGTTCCTAATAAATCCAAACCCCTCTTCCCTACGCCATCGTCTCATCCACGCATTGAGACTCTGAAGCTCTGCCTGCCTACCTGGCCCTGCGCGTGGAACTGGAAGCATTTCCGAGAATGCCACCATAGAGGTCCTGGATTTCAGTCTCTTTCCTAGCAGCCTAAATTTGGCCTCCAGGACATCTCTCCTAACCTTCCCTATGTCATTGGTACCTACATGTACCACGACCACCGGCTCCTCCCCAGCACTACACATAAGTCTATCTAGATGCCTCGAGAGATCCGCAACCTTCGCACCAGGCAGGCAAGTGACCATAAGGTTCTCCCAGTCATCACAAACCCAACTATCTATGTTTCTAACAATCGAATCACCCACTACTAACACCTGCCTCTTCCTAACTGGCATTCCCTCCCCCTCAGAGGTATCCTCAGTGCGAGAGGATACCACAACATCCTCTGGGAGGAGGGTCCCAACTATGGGATGGTTTCCCTCTGCTCCCATTGAAGGCTCTGTTCCCTTGAGACTTTCATCCTCCTTAAGAGCACTGAGGCTCTCAGACTGGAGGTGGGACAGTATTACAGTGTCCTGGAAAGTCTCATCAACATATCTCTCTATCTCCCTTAGCTCCTCCAGTTCAGCCTTCACACAGCACTGCACTAGTCATTGCCAAATATAGAGGTGGTCTAACTTTCCTCTCCCTACTCCCTTCTTTATACATACTTTGACCACATTAGCCCTTTTGGTGACAGGGTATGCTGTTGATACGATCTACTTCTTAATGGAATAATGCTTTCATTTATAGAGTTCTTACTAAGGCCAGTCAATGTTAGAGGAGTGAACAGAATCCAAGTCCTCTCAACTCCCAACACATTATAAACCCAGGGGCTTTTGAGGCCCCCTTTTTTACATGTCTGCTCTGGTACTTCTGTATGAAGTCCTGAATGCTCGTGGTCATGGAATTTTGAGCTAGATGCAGAGGCAGTCGGTATCCTGGTGGGGGAAGGCTTTGCCTTCCCAAACCACCAGCCATGGCCCTGCCCACACTCCGCCCCCAGAATGCCTGCTGTAGGAATTCTGGGGGTGAAGTGTTGCTGACCCCAGTGTCTGCCCTCCCGGTGCTCTGGGGCTGGGGCTGCGCGGCGCACCCTCTTGCCTCCCCCAGTTCTCCTGTGCTGGAGAGACTGGGCTGCATGCCCTCCTCCTTCCCTTGGTGCTCCTGGGCCGGAGAGGCTGGGGCTGTGCCCTCCTCCCTCCCCAGTGCTCCGGGGCTGGGCCATGCAGCGTGCCCATCTCCCTTCCCCAGTGTTCTGGGGCTGGGCCATGCAGCGTGCCCTCCTTCCTCCTCCAGTGCCCTGGGGCTGGGGAGTCTGGGGAGAGCACGCATCACCTCGCTCCCCTCCCCATGAGTGGTGGGGAAGGGGCAGGGCATCAGCAGCAGGGGCAGGGCTAGAGGTGGGGTTGTGGGTTTGCATCCCCCAACTCTATCTTCACCAGCCGCCTATGTCTGAATGTGTATTTGCTAGTTGCTACAAGAAAAAATGTTGGCAGTTTTTAAACTCTTAAGTTGTTATGGAAAGCTAAAATCTGAGCGTTGAAAACCACGCAAAATGAACTGGTGAAAAATAGTGCGAAATGTCATAAAGAATGTTTTCTTATTTCCGTTAGCTGTGGGTCATCTTACTTTTGTAGCTCAAATGATTCAAACTGCGATGTAGATGTATCTTCTGTTGCAGGCTTCCATAGAGCTCGTCAGCTTCTTTCCTAATGTCATTTATAATCCCATTCAGGTCAGGAAATTCATCCATTTTATTGCCATGTAGGTCCATCTGCACAACTTTTTGTCTACAGAAGCAAAGTACATTTATTCTTGAGTGACATATGCATTATTTTAGATGACAACAGTTTATCCTAGACCAGAAGGAAACATTCACGTGTGGCATCGTCATATTTAGAAAGGTCAGAGGACTCAAGGCCAGCATTTACATTCCCAATTTTATTGGCACCCAATTTTATTGGCATTTACATTCCCAATTTTATTCTGTCAGCATGTCATTCTGTGTGCTTCAAGCTCAGATTGGTCATGACAAAACCTGTGATGGAGATTTATCCATCTTTAATTCCTCAAATGCTTGAAGTCATGGAATTTCATAATAAAATTGCCAGCAATAGAAGCAGACAATGCTCCCGCAAAAATGTTTGAACACTAATGCCTGGTGAGCCCCCAGAGTCACATGTTCAGATATGTACTTGAATGAGTAGAGTGGGCGAAAACCTATGTGATTGGCAAATCAGGCATTCAACCACTCTGTGCATACAAATACCTATTTGCAGCATGCCATTGTAGTTTTGCAATCACATGCCTTTTGAAAGTTTCAATCCATACCTCTAAAAGTCTTTTAAAATGCATCTTCTGACAGTTATGGGTACTGCCCCACTCCTTCTTCCAATGTTCTCTCCTAGCCTGAAGCTTCTTTCTGAAGTGTTTTTAACAGGAAGTTGTAGAAGGTGCTGCACTGGAGCCTTTCCTCCCTTTGTGCTCACCTTGCTCTGACGGGCTTATCAACATATACAATGAGAGCTTCATCTCTCCTGTTATTCTAAAGTGATACCAAAACTCTATTCATTTCACTCATATATTATTACAGGCCTGTACGCAGGAATTTCTGTGGGGCGGGGCTTTATTTGCAAATGTGGACTGCAAGGGTGCGAACACCCCCCCATGGTCCGTCAAGTAAGCATGCCTTCCTCCCCCATGCTCTGGCCGGCTGGGGGAAGGCTGGGGCTGATTCCTCCCTCTCCATGTTCCTCAGGAACAAGGCCTTACCCACACCGGCCTCACTCATTGGAGAGGGGATGGAAATCAGTCCCACCCTTTCCAGAACATGGGGGAGGGAGGCTCGGGCAGCAAGCCGCTCCTTCCTTCCCACAGCCACCTAGAGCATGCTTACTGGGGGGATCTTGGGACGGGTGAATTCGCAGCCTTTGCACCCTCCTGCATATGGGCCTGTATTAGCATAATGTCCTGATACTGTGATATGTATATTAGTCACTTATTAATCTAAGTATTTATTACATGTAGCTTCAGACACTGACTCACTTGAGAGTATAGAAGCCTCCCTGCCTTTCAGGGAAAGTGTAAGGTAAAGACACTATTTATACACCCACTTGAATTGTGCATGTCTGTCCTGTTCTACACTACAAACATATGTCAGTATAACTACATTGCCCAGGCTTGTGGAAAATCTACACCCCAAGAAAAATATGTAGTTATAGCAACCTAATTCCTGGTGTAGACTGGAGGGCTTCACCTCTCCATACAACTACTTCCTTTCAGGGAGGTGAAATACCTATCCTGGTGCCAGAAGCTCTCCTATTGGCGAAGGTAACATAAGAACATAAGAATGGCCATACTGGGTCAGACCAAAGGTCCATCTAGCCCAGTACCTGTCTGCCGACAGTGGCCAGTGCCAGGTGCCCCAGAGGGGGTGGACCAAAGACAATGATCAAGCAATTTGTCTCCTGACATCCTTCTTCAGCCTTTGAGAAACAGAGGCCAGGAGCACCATTCCTTACCCCCTGGCTAATAGCCTTTTATGGACCTAACTTCTATGAATCTATCTAGCTCTTTTTTAATCTCTGTTATAGTCCTAGCCTTCACAGCCTCCTCTGGCAAGGAGTTCCACAGGTTGACTATGCGCTGTGTGAAGAACTTTCTTTTATTAGTTTTAAACCTGCTACCCATTAATTTCATTTGGTGTCCTCTAGTTCTTATATTATGGGAACAAGTAAATAACTTTTCTTTATTCACCCTCTCCACACCACTCATGAATTTATATACCTCTATCAAATCCTCCCTCAGTCTCCTCTTTTCTAAACTGAAAAGTCCCAGTCTCTTTAGCCTCTCCTCATATTGGCGTTATGTTAGCTGTCTTCCAGTCCTTGGGTACAGAAGCTGATTTAAAGGATAGGTTACAAACACAGTTAATAGTTCTGCAATTTCACATTTGAGTTCTTTCAGAACCCTTGGGTGAATGCCATCCAGTCCTGGTGATTTGTTACTGTTAAGTTTTTCAATTTGTTCCAAAACCTCCTCTAATGACACTTCAGTCTGGGACAGTTCCTCATATTCATCACCCACAAAGGACGGTGCAGGTTTGGGAATCTCCCTAATATCCTCAGTCGTGAAGACTGAAGCAAAGAAATCATTTAGTCTCTCTCCACAATGGCTTTATCGTCCTTGATTGCTCCTTTTGTATCTTGATCGTCCACAGGCCCCACTGGTTTTTTAGCAGGCTTCTTGCTTCTAATGTACTTAAAAAACATTTTGCTATTATTACTTTTTGAGTTTTTGGATAGCTCATCCTCAAAATCTTTTTTGGCTTTTAGGGTATGTCTATACTTGCCCCCTCTTTCGAGAGAGGGACGCAAATGAAGATATTTAAATATCCTGCGCTTCATTTGCATATTTGCGTTATGACACTATTTCAGATAGCACTTGTCAAAATAATTCTTTCTACTTTCACACGCTATTTAGAAATAACAGATGCTGTTAAGATGCGGTTATTTCGAGAGAAAACCCTTCTCTCGAAATAACCCTTATTCCTCATACAATGAGATTTACCAGTTATTTCGAGAGAAGGGTTTTCTCTCAACATAACCGCGTCTTAACAGTGTCTGTTATTTCAAAATAGCACTATTTCGAAATAGCGCCATAACGCGAATATGCAAATGAAGTGCCAGATATTTAAATCCCGGCTTCATTTGCAATTTCGAATGTCTTCATTTGCATCCCTCTCTCGAAAGAGGGTTCAAGTGTAGACATACCCTTTCTTATTACATTTTTACATTTAACTTGGCAGTGTTTATGTTCCTTTCTATTTACCTCACTAGGACTGGACTTCCACTTTTTAAAAAGATGCCTTTTTATCTCTCACTGATTTTTTTACATGGTTGTTAAGCCATGGTGGCTCTTTTTTAGGTCTCTTACTAAGTTTTTTAATTTGGGATATACATTTAAGTTGGGCCTCTATTATGGTGTCTTTGAAAAGTTTCCATGCAGCTTGCAGGGATTTTACTCTAGTCACTGTACCTTTTAATTTCTGTTTAACTAACCTCCTCATTTTTGCGTAATTCCCCTTTTTGAAATTAAATGCCAGAGTGCTGGACTGCTGAGATGTTCTTCCCACCACAGGAATGTTAAATGTTATTATGTTATGGTCACTATTCCCAAGTGATCCTGTAATAGTTACCTCCTGGACCAGATCCTGCGCTCCACTCAGGACTAAATCGAGAATTGCCTCTCCCCTTGTGGATTCTTGTACCAGCTGCTCCAAGAAGCAGTCATTTAAGGCATCGAGAAATTTTATCTCTGCATCTCGTCCTGAGGTGACATGTACCCAGTCAATATGGGGATAACTGAAATCCCCCATTATTATTGAGTTTTTTATTTTGGTAGCCTCTCTAATCTCCCTTAGCATTTCAACGTCACTATCACTGTCCTGGTCAGGTGGTCGATAATATATCCCTACTGCTATATTCTTATTAGAGCATGGAATTACTATTCCTAGTGATTCTATGGAACATGTTGATTCATTTAAGATTTTTACTTCATTTGATTCTACATTATCTTTCACATATAGTGCCACTCTACCACCCGCATGACCTATTCTGTCCTTCTGATATATTTTATATCCTGGTATGATTGTGTCCCACTGATTGTCCTCATTCCACCAGGCTTCTGTGATGCCTATTATGCCAATCTCCTCCTTTAATACGAGGTACTCTAGTTCATCCATCTTATTATTTAGACTTCTAGCATTTGTGTAGAAGCACGATAAAAAATTGCCACTGTTTATTTGTCTGCCCTTCCCTGAGGTATTAGATTCTTGTATATGTGATTGTTTCTTGTCTGATTTGTCCCATACTTTATCATCTCCCCTCCTCTCTTTCTAACTAAAACCTAGGGTACGTCTACACTAGCCCCCTAGTTTGAATTAGGGAGGCTAATGAGGGTGACCAAAATTGTAAATGAAGCCTGGGATTTAAATATCCTGCGCTTCATTAGCATGTTCCTGGTGGTCGCCATTTTGGAAACTGACTAGCCCAGAATAACTGCCCACGTCTACATGCGGCAGTGAAACGGGAGTTCGAAGTAAACCCCTAACTCGAATTAGCTGTTACTCCTTGTGGAATGAGGTTTAACAGCTAATTCGAGTTAAGGGGTTTACTTCGAACTCCTGTTTCACTGCCACGTGTAGACGTGGGCAGTTATTCCAGGCTAGTCAGTTTCCAAAATGGCGACCGCCCGGGAACACGCTAATGAAGTGCAGGATATTTAAATCCCGTGCTTCATTTGCAATTTCGAACTAAGGGGCTAGTGTAAACGTACCCCTAGAGAATTTCCATCAATGGACTTTCCTCTAAGAGGAGTCTCCGTCCGATCCACGTGCTCCTCTGCACCAATTGGCTTTCCCCCATCTCTTAGTTTAAAAACTGCTCTACGACCTTTTTAATGTTTAGTGCCAGCAGTCTGGATCCACCTTGGTTTAGGTGGAGCCCATCCTTCCTGTATAGGTTCCTCCTCTCCCAAAAGTGTCCCCAGTTCCTAATAAATCTAAACCCCTCCTCCCTATACCATTGTCTCATCCACACATTGAGACTCTGAAGTTCTGCCTGCCTACCTGGCTCTGTGCATGGAACAGGAAGCATTTTCCCTAAGTGCTCCAGTGGCACAGCTGCACCAGTGGGGCTATGCTGTGGCAGTGCAATAAGTGTAGACAAGCCTTATGTCTCAGGCACAAGCAATGCAGGACTCTGGGGTGCTTGCATTCTCCCACTGAGAGCATCTTAAGCCTATCATAGTCTTTGTGGGCATCTTAAAGGATTTTGATCAGGGGGAAGTTTTGTTTGTCCCAGCACTTACATTTTAGAACTTCTTGACTCTGCAGCTGGGCACAATTCAGAGCAGACCTAAGGTTGCTCTAAATTAAGATGGGTGATGGACCAGCCTGAGTCTGACCTCGGGTTCAGGGAAGTGAAAAAGTGTTTTAAAGTCAACTTGGGCCTTCCCTTTCCTTAGCTGCATCTCACAGGCTGTGATACAGCTGAGGATTTGGGCTGTTAATGGGATACACAATAATAAATCTATCAATGATTTAGCATCATTAATTGACAATTCTGTATGGTGATCACAAACAGAACTATAAATAAATTGTACAACTATTAAAGCACAGTGGAAGATTCCTTTTTCAGTTCAATGACATTTATAATGCACTTCTGTTCAACAAGAGAAAATATTACCGAATGTAGTCATGAAATTCCTTGATGTTTAAGAATGTCTTCAATGAAAGAACAGGAGTTTTTAAAATTCTTTCTATTTCAGAAATCTTATCTTCTAAGCCTTTGAAGTGCATATCACAGCTGGGCATTGTGTCTCTTTTATCTTCTAGATTTGCAGCAAATCTCATTAACCCTTTGACAGTTTGAGATAGGGAAGTAATTTCATTATCCCACTGAGTAAAACAAAGGTGACACCGAGAGCATGTGGGAAATTCTTGTCTGAAGCCTCGACCACACTGATCACAGAGCTTTCCAGCGACACCACTGCGGCAGTTGCAAGCTCCAGTGTCTTTGTCACACTTGGGTTTGCGCGTTCCTTCTTCATCACATTTACATGCTGCAGGGAGAGGCAGGAATATGACATTGCTTCTTTTAGATGTTAGTTGAGTTATAGGGGTGAAACATGAAAGATAAGGCAATTCAATACAAATAAACATTTTTGCCATTATTTGGCATATTGGAGCACTTATTCTGGGATTTTCAGTGTTGCCCACAATATGCAAAACAACATATTTATGCAAACTACTACAGCAGAAGTTCCCAAACTGTGGGCTGCAATGCCAAATGAGATTGCATCAACAGCAGATGGAGTTGGGGCAATCCTTACAGTGTGGAAGAACCCAGTTTGCTCCTCACAGTGTGCAGAGTATGCTGCGCTATGCTTCACCATGGCGATGGAATGTGGAGCACCCTGCTTGGTGAGTGTGGGGAAGGGTGACCCCTGCTGCCACCCTGTGCTAGTAACCCTCTGTCTTGTGTCACTCAAGGGGAGGAGGCTTCAGGCTGGGGGTGCAATGGGGGCTGGAGGAGGTCGAGCAAGTGCAGGGTGGGGTTGAGTGTGGGGACTTGGGGAAGGGGTAAAATGGAAGCAGGGTGGAGCAAAGACACCTCAAGGAATGTCCTTTGGTGGGGAAGGGGGTTTCCCTGGGCCTTGCCCCTGGGAGCTTGGGAGGGGGTGTCACCCTGGTCCCTGAACCCCTCTAGGACAGCCCTGCCTGGAAGGAAATAATTCCCTAAAATTGGTACATACTGGCACAAAGTGTAGGAACTATTGTTCTACAGATTTCTTTATGCACCATTATATACTATGACTATCTGACAGTGAGATCTGTCAGGCTGGGCAATAATCTCCTTAGAGAAGGGCCAAATGCCATATCTCAAGGGTCATTTAAACTAGACTGGTCCAAACACTGTAAAATGTACTGTTGAGAACAATGCTGGAGTTGCATAGACATGGACTCGGTGATCTAACAGGTCTTTTCCAACCTGAATTTCCATGACTCTACAATAACCTCACAGATGACAAACATGGTGAATACTGGGTAATGGGTTTTATCCATATTCCAGAAAAAAAAAGCTAAATCAAAACTATTTCTCTATTTGTATGTCTTATCTGCTATATTCATATGAAGGTCTAACATTTAAAGAAAATATGGCAGTTTCTGTTACAGTACATTCTCCCCACTAATACTTACAAATACAATGGATCCTTGGATCGCCAAAGTAGTTTTCCTCACATTCATCACAATGCCTTCCACTGTAGCCTAGTTTGCATGAACATTGGCCTGTGGACTGCAAAGAAAGCCTTTCGTAAACACCTGCCAGCAATATGAATATGTATGCAGTGTTGTAACTATGTTGGTCTCAGGATATGAGAGAGACAAGGTGAGTGAGGTAAACAGAAATTGGTCCAATAAAAGATATTATCACGCCCATTGTGCCTCAACAATATAATTTGGAGCAAACATTTAATTAGATAGATACATTTTCCCCTCTGTGATTCATGACATACAGCTGCACAAAAGATGTAGTGGGATTGTTCACATGCTTTTTGGAAAAACAGAACGAGTTACAGGATTGGCCCAGATCTATCAAAAAATATTTCCATGCTCCAGCTGTTTAGTGACATATGGTTAGAAGTTGGGAAATCACACAGATGGAAGTGAAAACAAAACAGATGCATGGAAATGCCCTTAGTTTATTGAGATGAAGGATTTGACATGTTCCAGACCTCAGTACTGACTTCTGAGAAGATAAATGATAGAGAATCCTAATCTCAGCTATCCTCTGGCTATGTTCAGTCGATTGGAGGTCAGGGTTTTCTGTTGTTTACTGCAAATTTGCTTAATCAAATTTGTATTCCTTGCAGGCTAAAACTACAGATCTCTAGATCCCAGTTTTAGGAGACATTAGGGAATGTTTTTTGGGTCAGGGGCTGCTGACCCACAGAAAAATCAGTCGGGGGCCTCAAACAAGTTAGAAGCAAAAATAAAAAAACCAAACCCTCACTGATATGGCCCCTGACTGAGAAGGAGAAAGCCACTCCCCACATTTCCCTCTCATACCAGAGCCTAGAGGGGCCCAGGCTAGCAGATTTTGTGTCCTCCAGCCCCACAGTAGGGCAGCGGAGGGGGCTGGAGCATCAGCATAGGATCCCCAATGCAAGGGGGAGCCCTGAGTCTCAGGGGCCAGATCCAGGCAAGCCGGGGGCTGCATCTGGCCCCCAGGCCTGTGGTTCCCTACCTCTGCATTAGGAGATTCTGTAATTTAAATTCTCAAGGTTGCATTATGAAATTTGCCCCAGAAAACTTATTTTGGAATTAAAAAAAAATTAACCTGGTGAAATTACCTTGTGAAATCTGTACTAAAGGTTAAGAAAAATACAATTTGAACAATTATACTAAAGAATAAACAAACAGAAAACATAAAATAAAATCTGAAATTCTTTTAGTTGGGACTCCGGGATAAGATCCCATCCACTGAATATGCATGGACCATTTTTGTGGATAGCACAGGTGCAGGTACACAGGGCTCTGATGGTAATAACCAGGTGGGCAACCGCATCATGGATTCTCCACCTACCCTGGGGAGGACATCTGGGGTGCAGAGACATGGGCTGGAAGATGTTCAGGGCTTCTGCCTAGGGCAGCTAAAAGGACCCAGGCTTCCTACAGCTGCCACTGTGGCTCTCCTCAACCCAGCTCCAGCTGGCAGGGGTGGGATTCCCAGAGATGCAGCCTGGCCTCGGTAAGAGCTGGGTGGGCAGTTGTGGGAAGCTTCAGAGTCATGCACCTTCAACCTGCCCTGGGTGGGAAGCCTGAGCAACTGCCCAGGCAGCTTCAGAGGCCACCCATTCTTTCCCCTTCCCCAGGCCAGCATGGAGCTCAGCTGGGGAGCAGTGGGGAGCCAAAGAGGACCCTCCATCAGTCTGCCATGTATGAAGAGGGGCTGAGAGAAGCCCTCCCCGCCAGGTTCCCTTCCTGGCCAAGGGCAGGTGGAGAGTCCAGGATTTGATGTGGGCTCCCCACAGCTCCAGCTGGGGGGAAGAGGGTGACTCGGAGCCTTAGCCCAGGCCTGGTGTGGAGCCTTACAAACACATAGATAATTTTTGTGGATTGCGAATTGGAGGCAGATGCACATTTTTGTATCCACTCAGGTCTCTACCCATTTTCATGGAAATAAGTGGCCAACTGATTTCTAAGGGATCCGAATTTCCACCACAGATTCTGCCTTGAAACAAACTTGAATTTTTCGAGATACCCTGAGTCCTACATATAAATTAAATACGATAAACTTAACTAATGTCATGATAAGATATAAACAAATGACATGACTTCAGTTTGAGAGACAAGGTGAGTGAGGCAATATCTTTTATTGGATCGACCTCTGCTGGGGAAAGAGACAAGCTTTTGAGCAGTAAAGAGCTCTTCACAGCTGGGAAAGGAAAGGTACTCCTAGTGTCATAGCAAAATACAAGGGGAAGCAGCTTGTTTAGCACAAGTTAACCTATAGGGAAAAAGTCTCAGAGGGGTAGCCATATTAGTCTGTGTAACGCCGCGCCCGCAGGGATAGACAATCCGTGGCCCTATTTGGGCCCCGCCCCCGCTGGCCCCTCAGCGGGTCCCCGTGTCCGGCCCATCTGAGCGTCTCGGTTTTTTCCTTTATGCCATGATGGCCTCGCTAGTCACCTCAAGCTGGCCCTGGTGTAGGGGAGAGGGCGGTCCGGGCCCGCCCTCTCTCACAGACCCCAGCCCAGGGCCCTAAGGACACAGACCTATGGCGGTCTGGTCCGGCTGACGGGGCTTCCCACCGTAACATGCCAGCCCGCGGGCTAGTTAGGAGCCCTGCCATGAGCTGCTTCCTCTCCCCTTACCTAAACCGGACTTCTCCCAGAGTCCCGACCGTTCGCCACGCCCCCACATGGACACGACGGCCCTACCATCCCCCCTGCGGCGCCCCCCTTGTCCGTGAGGCGCTGTGGGTCCTTTCCTCCTGCTCCGCCGCTGGGCTGTTACCGCACAGCCCCTCTCTCGCTCACTCACTCCCCTCCCTCCTTTGCTCTCTCTTCCCCTTTCCTTTTAAACCCTGCGCTGGGGTGACGTCATTCCCCCCCGTCCCGCTCCCATCTCCCTTTGGAGATGCTGGGAGCCCTCCCTAATGCTCAGCGCCGGGGTGTTACGTCACACCCCGTCGCCCTCCCCTGGCTCCTCCCCCTCTCTCCTCACCATAGCTGCAGAGCATGCCGGACAGAGCGCTCTGCGGCTGCTCGGGCCCCCGTCCCCGGCCGGCGTCGGGCCGCGGGGGGAGCTCGGGTGCCGGGCCCCGTCCCCATCCGCCCAGGGACACGCGGCGCCAGGTCTCTCTCCGCCGCCCCGCGCCCCATACAAGACGGCGGTGGGCGGCGGCTCAGTGCGGCGCCGCCGTGCCCCGTCACAGTCTGTAACTTTAAAAACAACAAGTAGTCCTGTGGCACCTTAGCGCAGGGGTGGGGAAACTTTTTTGAATTGGGGACTGCTGACCCACAACAAAATCATTCGGGGGCAGCATAAGAACATAAGAACATAAGAATGACCGTACTGGGTCAGACCAAAGGTCCATCTAGCCCAGTAGCCTGTCTGCTGACAGTGGCTAGCACCAAGTGCCCCAGAGGGGGTGGACCGAAGACAATGATCAAGTGATTTGTCTCATGCCATCCATCTCCAGCCTCTGACAAACAGAGGCCAGGGATACCATTCCTACCCCCTGGCTAAGAGCCTTCTATGAACCTAACCTCCATGAATTTATCTAGCTTCTCTTTATATTCTGTTAAAGTTCTAGCCTTCACAGCCTCCTCTGGCAAGGAGTTCCACAGGTTGACTATGTGCTGTGTGAAGAAGAACTTTCGCTTATTAGTTTTAAACCTGCTACCCATTAATTTCATTTGGTGTCCTCTAGTCCCTATATTATGGGAACTAATGAATAACTTTTCTTTATTCACCCTCTCCACACCACTCATGATTTTATAGACCTCTATCATATCCCCCCTCAGTCTCCTCTTTTCCAAACTGAAAAGTCCCAGTCGCTTTAGCCTCTCTTCATATGGGACCAAACCCCTAATCATTTTAGTTGCCCTTTTCTGAACCCTTTCCAAGGCCAACGTATCTTTTTTGAGGTGAGGAGACCACATCTGTGCACAGTATTCAAGATGTGGGCATACCATAGTTTTATACAGGGGCAGTAAGATATTCTGTGTCTTATTTTCTATCTAGCACACAGGTGAGAAGCCAAAAAACCCCCAAACCCCTCACTGAAGTAGCCCCCAACTAACAAGGAGAAAGGCACTCCTCACATTCCCCTCACACACCAGAGCCTTGGGTGGCCCAAGCTGGTAGATTTAGCATGCTCCAACCCCACAGGGGATGCAGTGGGGCGAGGGGACTGGGGTACCAGCATGGACTCCCCAATGCCGAGGGGGAGCATTGAGCCTCAAGGGCTGAATACAGACAAGCCGAGGCGGGGCCTTAGGTTCCCCACCCCTGTCTCAGAGACTAACAAATATATAGGATCATGAGCTTCCATGGGTAAAACTCACTTCATCAGAGGGACCATTCAAAATGAATTGGCCCATTAACACTTCCACAGTCAAAAACATGATCTTGCCCAGCTTGTCTCTCTTCTGTGACCAGGCTACAACAATATGACTTCAGTTACTACCACATGCAAATAAATAATTAAAAGGACACTGTCAAGATTGCTTTTTGGGTTCAAAATTTGATTAAATCTTTCCCCTTACAAACAGTTATAAAGTAATATAAATCACTGTGGCTATGCCGGTACCCCAGAAAAACTCCCTGCATCCAGGGAACACATCTGCTCTTCCAAATTTTTTTTCAGAAGAGCAGATGCACTCTTTCAGAAGCCCTGTATTCCTCATTTTATGAGGAATAAGGGCTCTTCCAAAAGAGGAGATTTTTCCAACATTTGGCCCCATGTAGACGGGCCAAATGTCAGAAAAGCCTTTTCCGAAAAAAGAATCGGAAAAAGATTTTTCTGAAAAAACACCCCCAGCAGTGTAGACATAGCCTGTGTGCCATTTCCACACAAAATGCTTCAGTGCTCCATTTCAGGAAGATAAGCAAATGCAAAGAGCTCATTGTTCATGAACAAATCCTCTATAACAAAACAGCATGTATTGTATGATGGACCCAAACAAAAAAGATAAATTAATTTGTGACAGCTTCAAACTTCTTTGAGATTATTATTAACAATGAGAAAAACAAAAATGGATAACTTATGAGAGATTATTTGACTGTGTCCTTTCAAAACTTCCCTGTAACTTCAGACATTACATTTCCCATCTACCAGAGCTGTTATCTTGCCTGATTACACTGGTTACTTTGAGAATTTCTTGGGTTACAGTCACATAACTGACATCCAATTCCATTAGACATGTTCCAGTAGCCAGAAGCACATTGGTCACAGGTAGAACCTATTACATTAGGTAAGCAAGGGCATACTCCAGTCATTTGGTTGCACAGGCAAACTCCATTTCCAGGTGGACATACTGCTAGGTTCACACCTGGAAAATTGCAAGTACACCCTGGAAAGAAAATGCCAGTTATTATATTGGATAAAATAAGGGAATGTTTACAATATCTGTTATTCTTGTTCCTCCATGAAGGGAACATATTTATGCTTATTTTCTAAGAGCACAGTACTACATATTTCATCTGAGCCATATACACCAGTAGGAAATCTTAAAGAATGACTAGGAATGGCAATTTAACTGACCATACTAACACAATTTGTTAAGCATTTTGAAGATAGTGTAAAATAAATTGCTCAGTTTCTAGCATGTGTCTTACTTGCCTTGTAAAAGCCAATTCCTCTGCACTATGATTTCTTTGAGGTAGATCTTCATGGTAATATCTACTTGTAATTGAATTGTTTACTTACTTCTGCAGTCCTGAAGAAGTGCTGACCCAAAGTAACCTGGTTTACAGAACTGGCAATTTGGTCCATGTGTATTATATAAACATTTTAAACATTCTCCTGTAACCTTGTTACAGGATTCTGGATCTGTTGCATCGATATTATTATTGCAGGAACAGGGCAAACACTGAGATCCTGGTCTTCCAGGGTTCCCATAGAATGCACTGGGGCACTCATCACACTGATTGCCTGCCAAAAAGGAAGGCAAAATCAATTGCTTAATGGTAGGAACACAAGTGACATCATTTTTTGACAAAACTGTTAGACATTCCTACTGCCTGTGATAACCTAGGCTTAGATGCAAGTTTCCCAAGTAACCTCTTATCAGCATCTCTTACCAAGGAAGTCCCTGAGCCCTGGTCTGCACTAGGGAGTTATTTTGAAATAATTCCCCTTCTTTCAAAATAACAAGCAGAGTGTCCACACTACCTAGCCTGTTATTTCAAAATAACGGGCTGCTTATTTTGAAATTATAACTCCTGCTTTCCATGAGGAATAGTGCTTATTTTGAAATAGCAGTAGTGTGAATGCTCCACTGCTGCAATTTTGAAATAGCTACTCCCCAGAGTCACTCTAAGTAATTACTCCCCAGTAATTCCTGGGGGTCTAAGTTGATGTAGTGCATCCACATTAAGGGAGCCTGCCTCAGACTAATTTCGAGGCTTCCCTGTAGTGTGGACACACTATTTCAAAATAGTTTTTTCAGGAGTTATATCCTAGTGTAGACATGCCCTGTGAGAGAGTTTCTAGAAGTTGGAAAAATTCTGCAGGGATCAGTTTGTGGAGTTTTTACCCAAACTACCCAATAGGAGGCTGGGAGGTTTCCTTCCCTCACGGTATGTCTACACAGCAAAGTTATTTCGAAATAACAGCTGTTATTTCTAAATAACTTTACCAGTGTCTACACAGCCAAACCGCTATTTTGAAATTAAATCGAAATAGCAGAGGGCTTATTCTGAAATTGGTAAATCTCATTCCACGAGGAATAGCGCCAATTTTGAAATTGCTATTTCGAAATAAGCGCTGTGTAGACGCTTATTTTGAAATAGGGGGCCTCCAGCCTTTCCCAGGGTGCCCTGGTGGCCACTCTGGGCAAAACCAAGAAAATTCCTCTCCCTCCCCCCCGTCCCCGGAGCCTTTAAAGGGGTAGACTCTGGCCACAGTGCCTGTGCCAGCTCCGAGCCTGCCAGCCCAGAGCCAGCAGTCGCTGCACCTGACCCAGTGGCCCCAGCATGAGCCAGGCAGCCAGTGCCAGCCAGCCCTCCACCGCTCCCCAGGACCAGTCTGCCAGCTCCCAGGAGCCTGCCAGGGGCCGGAAAAGGCGGGCGTACGCCAGGGCCACAGGGGGCAGCTCCCAACCAGGGGCAGACCCAGACCTCTGCCCCTATTTTGATGCTGTGGACCGCATCCTGGGGGGCAGGATGGTCCGTGCCCCCCAGGTGGTCATCGACCCTGGGGCAGAGCTTGCTGTCTCCTGCTGCTCCAGCCCCTGCTGCCTCCCCAGCTACTGCTCCACCTCCCACTTCTTCTCCCCCTCTTGCTTCTTCCTCCCTACCCTCCCCAAACCCCCAAGGACGCCGAGATCCCTGCACCCACGGTGCTGGGAGACAGTTGGGCCAGCGAGACCCCCAACCCTGAGCTAGGGTTGCCAGATGGTTGAAACAAAAATACCCAACACCCTCCTCCCCCCTCCCAAAAAAAAACTCTGGGAAAAAATTCTGTCGAAGGGGGGGAGACTAAAGTTGTTAAACAAAAAAAAAAAAAAGGACTCCAAGGACTTATTAAGCCAAAAAAAAAAAAATTAAAATAAAACAGCATTAAAACAGCATGTCCCCTTCAAGTGCAGAGATAGGAACAGGGGAGCAGTTGAGCACTAAGACCCAGGGGAAGCATTGCTTTCCCCTAGGTCTTTTGGCTGGCAGCCATGTTGTGCCGGCAGCCTTGGGGAACCAGGTAAGCATGGGGCTGGAGTCAGGGGGCTGAGGGTGTTGGGGGCCAGAGGGGGACTCGGGGATGGGGGGAGGCCGGGCGGTGAGTGTTTGTAGGGTTGCCAGGTGCCCAGCATTTTCACCTCCTGGCCGGGGAAAAATTCAGAAAATACCGGACATTTTAGGTGTCCAGTATTCTCTGAATTTTTTTACCAGACAGGAGCCGAAAATATTGGACTGTCCAGATGAATACCGGACACCTGGCAACCCTACCCTGAGCCCTGAGCTGCTCCTCCCCCTTCCTCCCCTTGTCTCCCCCTGCCAGCTCCCTCCTCCAGGTTTCCCCCTCCCCTCTCCCACCCTCCCTTCTCTCCTCTCCCACCTTCTTTCCCCAGTCTCACCTCAGTTTCATTCCCCCCCACCCCAGCTTTGTTCAATAAAGAGGCTTTGTTGTAATGAACACATATGTCTTTTATTGTACAGCAGGAAGGGGGGTTAGGGAGGGGTAAGTGGAAGGATGTGAGGGAAGAATGAGGCACAAGCCCCCAGTGGGGCACACCAAGGAGACTGTTACTACCTGCAGAACGTGCTGCCAGGCTCGCAGCAACACGTCCAGGAAAAGCACCAGAATGCCCAGGGGCGGCTTTGGCTCCATGCTGCAGAGTGCTGTGGTGTCCTGAGTCACTCAGGGGCGGCCCTAGACTAGCTGCCAGCAACTGGCGCCCTAGGCGAACCATGCAATCGGCACCCCCACCTCCAAACCCCTCAATGCGCCACCATTTGGCACCCCATTTAACTTGGCACCCTAGGCGACCGCCTAGTTCACCTATATGGACGGGCCGCCCCTGCCCGAGTGAGGGCAACCAGAGCACGCAGAGAAAAAAATGCTTTGCTGTCCCTCAGCGAAGTAGGCAAGCAAGCAGGGAAACCTTAGAACCGTCTGTCCGGGGGGGTGGGGTGGTCCCTTTAAGCACAGGTCTCAGATAGCCTCAGGCAGCAGCCACACAAGGTAACTCCTGACCTGATGCCCTGCCAGAACCAGTTCTGGCCGGCCTTAAATGCGATTCAGTGTCCTATCAGTGTGGATGCACTATTTCGAAATAGCAAAACGCTATTTTGAAATGCATTTTGTGTCTAGACGCGTTATTTCGAAATAAGATATTTCGAAATAATGCTGTAGTGTAGACATACCCTCATGGCATAAACCATGATCCCGGCAGATCCCCATAATCTATACTGCTCCTGAGAGACTTGGCCAGGGCCATCCTCAAATAGGCTGTTTCTTTATTGGCTCTGGGCCTTATGCTGATAGTACAGCTGCAATGGAGTTACACTGTCAAAGCCCCTCCTACCCACAGCTGTCCAAGATCTGATACTACCTTATCTCAGAAAACTTCCTGGGTTGGTTGGGAGGCAGCATTACCCCCTGCCACTTCTGGATGACTCACTCCCAACCAACACCTATCCATTCTCTGATCTTGGTCCATAAGAGTACGTCTACACTAGCTCGTTAGTTCGAGCTAGGTAGGGTAATGAGGGCAACCGGAGTTGCAAATGAAGCCCGGGATTTAAATATCCCGGGCTTCATTTGCATGTTCCCGGGAGCCGCCATTTTTAAATCCCTCTTAGTCTGAACTCCGTGCCCGTGGTTACACGTGGCACGGACTAGGTAGTTCAAATTAAAGATCCTAATTCGAACTACCATTACTCCTCATTCCATTTTATTTGGCCTAAGATTATGGAATTTGCCAATGTGTTTGCATGTCTTGCTATTTAGTTTTGATTAAGTAAAGGTGGCTACTATGTCAGACGTTGTTAGCGTATTTTGAGAACCAAAAGATTTATCTTAAATACATACTGCAAATAGGAAAAAAAAAGCCAGTATTGCCATTTCTACCTGTCAGCTTCTCCTTTAAGAATGGCTGTTGAAGGGGAAAAAATTCTGCTTTTCCTGATGATCTTTGAATAGAAACACCAGCTAACTTTGATTTCTGTTTTAAGCATTCATTTAAGTTAACTCTTTCCACCTCACAAAAACAAACTGGTTTCATTCTGCTGGACAAAGGAATGGAAAAGCACCTTCATTTTACCTCTGGGGGTTCAGACTAATTTGACACTAAGAAATTCAGAGTCAAGTTACTACAATACCAGCAACATGTAAGATAATCCAGAATGGAACCACCAATTTATAAAATAACAGCTGAAAATAAGAAAAGCCTCTACTGTGAATGAGATATCAGATCAAAACTCATATACAAAGAGCTTCTCTCTGATAGGGAAATGTTTTAAAACCAAAATTTGCAAAAAAAATTACAGATCTCTACTTTGGGTATCCAGGGCTTGCTTAGTTCATGGTGGATGAGCTCCTGCAGCTCCCAATGACTTTAACTCAGCACCACTGAAAATGGTACCTGAAGGGGTAGATTTTCTGCTTGTGTAAACTGATTGTTCTCTTGATTTCAGTAGAGCTATGAAAATTTACAGCAGTTGAAGATCTGGCTCTTCAGCCAGGGGAGCAGGAAGTGCCCTTGTGGAACTTTTGAATGTGGTTATCCCTGTTGGAACAGCATAGCCGACCTGAGCATGCATGCCCAGAGGCACAAATTCTCTGCTGTATCTGATCACTGTGGGGGCGGGGAGGGCAGGAAGGAGAGATTTCGAGCAGGTAGAGCTCTGAACCAGGCAAAGAAATCCCACAGGGCATGGTAGATAAGGGCTACACCAGGAGCACACAGTACTACCTCATGAAAATAAAGGTAAGTGGACTAGTGTACCATAGGACAAGGTTAGTGAACAGCTGCTCTGGTTCTGAGCCATAGACATGGAAGGGTGGTGACAGGCACCCATAACCCACCCACAACAATGTTTTCTTCCCATGAGGCACTGGGATCCTAGCCCAAAATTCCAATCTGCTGCAGGGACTGTGGGATAGCTACCCACAGTGCATCACTCTTTGAGTCCATGCAACTCTTGGCAGTGAGGAGGTGCGCTGTCAACTACAGCCACCTAGTGGGGACATGCAAAATTGCATTTGCTAAATCGAATGCTCAAAGCCAAATCAAATAAAATCGACCTAATTTTGTAGTGTAGACATTCCCTGAGTCTCAGATTGAACAGATGATGTTGGAACACCCTTGTGCAAATCTGAGCCTGAATGCATGAGGCATTAATAGAAGAGACAACAGGGATCTCAAATAATAAATGAAATTAAAACTAGATTAATTTGCTTCATTGAGTCCAGTTATGTTTGGTTTCTTCTAGTTTACTTAGTCCCTTGTTGGGACATTATTTGCAGAATTATTGTTTTCTCTGGATGGTCAGTTACCGCACAATTTCCCCCTCTGACCCAGTAAACCAGACATTAGCCTTGTTATCTACCTTATGTTCATTATTCCACTCTATTGCTGAGCAGATGAGTGGGAATTAAGCTGTAATTTTTCAATCTTTCCTCAAGAATTGTAATATTATGAAAATTAAACGTGTGTGTTTCATACCTGAGTAGCCCTCAAGACAATTGCAGACTAATTGCAAAGTGTGAGGATCTTGGTAACAGGAATGTGCAAAATATCTATTGCTTGTAGGGGAATCTGGACACATACATGGGCGACAAGGCTCTCTTGTGAGAGGGTTTCCATAATAACCATCGGCACACCTGACAAAACAGTCACCACGGAGATATATTAAACTTTCCTTGCGTGACAGATGCACCTCTCTGTCCATGCTGACAGCTTGGTTCATTCAATTCTATTTTTTAAAATACGACAGCACTTATCAATATAATGCTTCTCTCTTTTTTTTTGTACAGAAGTGTCCAGGCTTGAAGAGATTAAAGGAATTAGAACCAGTGAGGTACTCCCCAAACCTGGACCAAATGACACAATTTATGTCCAAGGGGCATTACCAAATAATTCTGGCTCAATCATGCTCACTATGAGCCTTGCACACACTTCCAGTAGAGCCCCTTTTAAGCTAATTGGTAATGTAAACATTTCTAAAAGTATATAACTTAAATTTATCACACCATTAAGTAACCATATTTATAAAGGACCCACTGTATTTTTTTTCCTTTACTGCTTCCAAGATAGATAGTCAGCAGATATCAACGAATAGCAGGTCATATTGTTTAAACCAGGGTGGGGAACCTTTTTTGGGTTGGGAGCCTCTGACCCACAGAAAAATCAGTAGATTTTGTGTGCTCCACCCCTCAGGAAGATGGTGGAGGGGCTAGGCAAGCCAGGGGCCGCATCTGGCCCCCGGGAGTTAGGTTCCCCACCCCTGGTTTAAACCATTTTCTAGCAGAACTCTCCATAGAATTCAAAGGGAAGTTCTCTTTACAAATGAATTGGAGAAGATGACTCAGCCACACTAAACTAATCAGCCAACCAACCCTATTACTGTACCAGAACTGTACTGATATCACTGAAGTTGCTGCAAGGACAGATAAAAATAATTATTTCCAGCAATGTTCCCTCTAATCTTTTCTATCCATGTGTGGATTTATCCATCCATGTGCAGAATAACTTTTTTATGTGCACCAAGGTTTGTGCATGTGCACCATCAATAGAAACACAAAACCTGGCTGTGGGCGCTCAGCTAATCAGCTGGGCAGAAATTTGAATTACTCCTGAGTGGCTGCACAAGCGCACAGCTTACAAGGAACACTGATTGCCAGTCCATTAGAAACATATGGGGAAATTAATTTGTCATTCATATGAAAAAGCTACAAACCAGTGGCCAGAGAACTGTTCGTTTATTGAAACACAGAGTAAGAGAATAAATACCTAAGGGTATGTCTACACTGCAAAGTTAGTTCGAAATAACAGCCGTTATTTCGAATTAACATCAATAGTGTCTATACATGCAAACCGCTAATTTTGAATTTAATTCGAAATAGCGGAGCGCTAATTCGAATTTGGTAAACCTCATTCTACGAGGAGTAACGCCAAATTCAAAATAGCTAATTTGAAATAAGTGCTGTGTAGACACTTAATTTGAATTAGCTGGCCTCCAGCTCTTCCCAGTTTCCCCTGGTGGCCAGGAAAACTCCTCTCCTCTCCCCCAGCCCCGGAGCTCTTAAAGGTGTAGACTCTGGCCAGACTGCACGTGCCAGATCCAGGCCTGCCAGCAGTGTCTGCCTCTGACCCAGTGGCCCCACCATGAGCCGGGCAGCCAGTGCCAGCCAGCCGTCCCCTGCCCAATCCCCCAGTACCCAGGAGCCAGCCAGGTGTCCTAAACGCCGCGCTCCCTCATGGACTAGTGAGGAGATCATGGACCTCATTGAGGTTTGGGGGCAGGCCCCCAATGTCCATGATCTCCGCACTAGATGGAGGAACGCTGCTGTCTATGGCCGCATAGCTGCCACTATGGCCCAGAAAAGCCACAGGTGCACCCAGGAGCAGGTGCTGAAAATTAAAGAGCTGCGGCAGGGGTATGCCAGGGCCACTTGGGGCAGCTTCTCAGCAGGGGCAGACACCTGCCCCTACTTTGAGGCACTGGACCGCATCCTGGGGGGTGGGACGGTCCGTGCCACCCCGGGGAGCAGCAAGCTGGGACCAGAGGGCACTGACCAGGGCGCAGAGGAGGAGCCGCCACGGAGGGTGCCATACCGGCCGGACCCCCGAGCTGTCCTAGTAGCGGAGTCACCAGGGTCATCTGGGGAGGCTACACCCATGTAAGTGCCATCACTGTCCCCTTCCCGGGGGGTGGTGGGGAGGGAGACCAGGGACCGCGCGTGTGGGCCTTGCTTACCACGGATCACGCAGCCACCTGTGCACGTGTGAGCACCTGCCGTGCCACCCCTGGGCAGGTGGCTCCAGCTGCGTTCCACACAGGGGCCATGGCCTGATGGCTACAAGCGTGTGTGAAGAGACCTGACATGCTCCTGACCCCGGGGTGGGAAACAGCAGGATGCCCTCCCTTCACAAGCCCCCTCTAACATCTCCCCCCACCTCACCCACACTATACACAGCACAGGGGCATGGGTGCGGTCTCGGGGCAGCTCCCACTCCCGGGGAGAGCTGGACATTCCGACCATGGCCTCTGTGCAAGCACAGCGGCTCTGACGGTGCAGGGCACGGTCATCCTCACCTCACAGAGGGGGGCTGGGCTTCACCCACTGTGTCCCCAGGGAGAACTGACCACTTCTCTTCTTTCTCCACAGCCACATCAGCTGCACATGCAGGGCTCACTACCCCACCCGGGACAGCCTCCCGCACCCGAAGGCTCCACAGGATGACTGCAACACGGCGGGGGTACCGAGAGCAGCACTTGGAGGCCCTGCGAGACCTGACCCGCATCATGGAGCAGTAGGCACAGGAAGAACGGGAGTTCTGGAGGGAGCTGCTTGCTCAGGGTCTTGCCATCTGTACCCATCTGCAGACCAGGGCCGGACTGAGCCATTCTGGCGCCCCGGGCAGACAGGTTAATTGCTCCCCGGGTTGGGGGAGGGCGCATGCGCGGCCCCACCCCCACGCCAGCGTGTGGGAGAGGGTGCATGGGCGGCCCCGCCCCCGCCCGGCACGTGGGGGAGGGTGTGCGGAGCTGGCGGCGGCAGGACGCACATGCCCAGCTCGGCCCAGCCCGGCTACCGCCCCTGGCGCACAGCCCGGGGCTGCCCAGGGCGGACGAAACTTGGCCGTGCAGGGCCTCGCGGCTGCAGGGGAAAAGGCGCTGCTGGCCAGCGTTGAGGGGGTTAATGCGGACCCCACCCTGGGCAGCCACTGCAGGGTGGCCACTGGGAGCTGCTGCAGCCTGTGATCTGGGAGCCAGGCACGTAGCGCCTGATGGCTGCCATCAGGCGCCCCCCATAGGTTGGCGCCCCAGGCAGCTGCCCGGCGAGCCCATGCCTTAATCCAGCCCTGCTGCAGACCCTGGTGCAGAGTGTGCTGCCTCGTGCCGCTCCAGCGCCTGCTGCCCCCCAGCTACCGTTCCTCCTCCCACTTCTTCTCCCCCTCCCGCCTCTCCCTCCTCAACCTCCTCACCCTCCTCCTCAATCTCCACACCCTTCACCTCAACCTCCACACCCTCCTCCCCATCCCCCCGGGGATGCCAAGGCCCCTGCACCCGCCATGCTGGGAGACATGTGGCCTGACGAGACCACCCACCCCTGAGCGCTGAGCTTCCCTTTAAGCATGGAGCTCAGTTAGCCTCAGGCAGCAGCCCCACACACTAAGTCCTAACCTGATGACCTGCCGGCACTGGTTCCGGACCTCCTTAACTTTGGCTCAGGGTCCACTCAGTGCAGACGCGCTATTTTGAAATAGCAAAACGCTATTTCGAAATAGTTTTTGTGTATAGATGCGTTATTTTGAATTAGCTTAATTTGAATTAACTATTTCGAATTAAGTTAACTCGAATTAACGCTGTAGTGTAGACATACCCGAAGAGGTCCCCAGGCTTCAGTGGAAGTAAAGGTGCTCATGTCCCTGCAAGTAGCATACAGAACCTTATAGGGTCTGGCCCTGACAAGCTGACGAAACAAACCTACCACTGCCATCTTTGCAGCTGTGTATTGCAGAATGAATACATAGCTGTCACTAAACAGTGAGACCCAATTAGGATCTTGGTTTCACATGGGTATTTCCCTTTGATGTCAATGACGCACATTGGTGGCTGAGGGTAGTACTGTCTGTTGGGGTTTGAAGTGTCATTGCCTCACACCAAAAGATACATATCAAACTATCCACTAACATCCAAACATACTTTCTAGATGACAGTCCTCACATACCTTTCACACCTACTTCCAGCTGTAAACCCACTGCAGCTAAGGCATGCACCAGTCACTGGGTCACAGAGCTCTGCATACCCGTTACATGGACATGGGCGACAGTGTGGAAACCCAAAATACCCAGCCAGGCACCGATTGCAGCATCGACCATCAACATCTCGGCGGCATGAACACTGTCCTGTCAGCTGATCACATAAAGGGCTCACTGAGCCTTGAGGATGGCATTCACATGCTAGATAAAGACAAGAAAAGCAGATGCCATGTTAAGGATCAGCTACGTTCTAAGTGTATTTTTCTGAAACTGGTCACCATCTGATGCCATAAGACTGAGATCTGGCTTCACTTAGATATGCAGCAGGGGCTGTAGGCCTAACCTTTTTTATTTTATTACTGTAGGCTCATGCACATCAGCAGGGTGCTGGAACAATGTTTAGAGTGGGGGTGTTGAACCAAACTGTAAATCCTGTGTATATAATAGAAAACACTTCAAGTCAGGAGGTGCTAAAACACCTGCTGCACCCCTAGTTCCAGCACTCATGCACATCAGTGGTTGGAACTCTCCATAAATTTGGTGTGCATAAGTTTATTTGAACCCCCTTGGCCTGCAGAAGCAGGCTGTGAATCACATGAGAAGAGGCTTCTAAGCCTTCTGGAAGTGTCTGTTTCCAATCAGTCTGGAATTATTGTCAGAGCAATCCTTTTTTCAGCACTTCCTTTGGGAGCCAGCAAGCACAGAGTCATATGGAATTGGGGGCTGGGAGGAAAGCTAATTGCATTCTTTGAATCTCAAAGAGGTTCACTTGGAGGGATGGGTAAACATTCAGTTAGCTTGTATATGAATCACTGTTTGATGTTCACTGTTTAGTACTTACAGTAACATCCATGGAAACCAAAACCAAAACTTCCTGCAGAACATCTGTCACAACAGCGGCCTGCAACATTAGGTTTACATTGACACTGGCCTCCAACTTGACTGCAGCTGAAGCTCAGGGATCCTTTTGGATGACACTTGCATGCTATTGGGAAAGCAAAAAAAAAAAAAAAAAAATCAAACACAGGTTATATAAAAAAAATCAGGAAAAATGAAGTTAACTGTTTTCACCCTTTCTGCCTCTTAAGCTGGTTTTATACCCACATGTGCTAAGAGAACAAAACAGAGTCTGAGCCCCTCAAACCAGAGGTTTCCTGCCACCAAATTATGTGCTTTCAGTTATTTGACATTACATTGATCTTATACCAGTCATCAACAGGAGCCACAGAGTTCTGATCTGGATCTGCAAAGCTCGGGGTGTTTCAAAATTTGGATCCAGATGTAAATATGCTCAAAATCTGAGGTGTTTTCTTAAGCTCTAGCTCCAGCTAATACTTTAAATGAGGGATTTGTTAATGTTTGGACATGCTCTCAAATCCATTTACAGATATCATCACCTAATGGAGGTGGCAAAAGCAAATAATAAATCATGATGTTTCAGCAAAAAATGGAAATACCATGATAGTTACATCTCTTGCGGTCATTCCGCTTTCTGCCCTGGTTACAATCAGAAAGAGTAGAGTTGTGTGATTAGCCATGAGTATATTATTTGTTGCAAATAATATAGCTGATGAATGTCTACATATTTGTTAGCCATATTAGCATTGTAGGATCTGCTGTAATGCCTATTTCATGGGATACAATGATTTTCCCCTCTTTTTTGGGGGGTAAGTTATGTATAAATAACTTGTGAATATTTCCCCCATTATTCAGCTCTCTCTCACACACACTTTGATGCATGCATGAACACATATGCACACCCACTCACCCAATGGCAATGCATTTTTCAAATTTTTCAAATGGCAGGAATATTTTCTGGTTCAGAGGGAGGAAAGGTTAAAATCTGAGTCTATTTTATCTGAATTGGATTACTCATTCTAAGTAATAAGGAATGTAAAGAGCTGGCAAATAATTCCTGATGAAAACTGAAACATGTTAGTTTTTCCAGCCATATTTGTGGCAAGCCTTTTGGAAAGGATAGTATAAGTACTGTAGTTTCTGATCAATATAACTAGGGTTTTCCAAGCATGTAAACAAGCATTTGTTAACGATAATACAAATAATAAATGTCATTCAACTCTCTTTTTCTGATAACCATACCCCCAAGAACAACGACGTAGAAACGAATGGACAAATTCAAGTATAATTCATAGAAAGGCAAATACACAATTGGAATGCCAAGGACACCTTGAAACCAAAGTTTAGGGATTGACTGTTGCATCAGAGGAAAATAAATATTAGGTCAGTGATAATCAGGAATCAAAACAATACATTGATAACACAGTAATTGCAAAACACTGGTTTTCTTTGAAGTTTTTTGTTGTTTGTATGGGCACAGGAGGGCATGTAGAGATTACAGGACACTGTGGTTGGAGTAAATGCATGACTGTCATACTAAATGTTCCCTAGGGGCTATCTGGACTAGTAGCACTAACCATTCACACACACCTCACACCATATGGTAAATATTTGATTGTATGCTCTACCTGCTGTGAACTCATGATCCAAATCAGATCCTATAGCTATTAGTTACATTATCTTTTTCTAGGGTAACCTTTGCCCATGTGCAGCCAAACATATAGGCCTGCTCTACACTATGGGGGAAAAGGGGAATCGGTCTAAGTTACGCAACTTCAGTAACATGAATAATGTTGCTGAAGCTGATATCCTTAGATCTACTTACTGTGATGTCTTCACTGTGGTATGTCAATGGGAGATGCTCTCCTGTCGACTGCCCTTTCACTTCTCATTCTGGTGGTGTATCAGAGTCAACAAGAGAGTGATCGGTTGTTGATTTATCGAGTCTATACTAGACTCGATAAATCAACCCCTCCTGGATCGATCACTGCCCATTAATCAGAACGGTAGTGTGGACATATCAATAGTTGCTACTAAAGCCATTCCATTTCATTCAAAGACGTTCTGTTTTAACATGAGACTGCTGAGAGAATCGGGTATCTAACACCATTTCACTGGAACCTACATGTATGGCCTCTGGGATGTTACCTCCATGCCTCATTGCCTCAGGAACTTAGAATCCCCAAATCTCTTCCAATTTACAGTAAAACTCCAGTGGTCTGGCATCCAATGGTCCAGCACTCCTGATGGTCCAGCACCATCTGGAACCCGGAAGTGCTCCGGGCAGCTGGACAGTTGGAGCTGCTCTGCCCCCGGCTTCCCTGAGTCAGCCGCTGGTCAGTTTCAGCAGCGGCTGACTTGGGGACGCCTGGGGCAGAGCAGCTGGGGTGCTGCCAGGTTGGTCCCGCAGCACCGAGGGGTGCATCCCCCCCACTCCACCCCAGACCCCTCATAGCCCCCCCTTCCGATAGTCCGGCATATCTGATAATGTGGCACCCCCTGGGTCCTAAAGGTGCCGGATTATGGGAAGTTTACTGTAGATATTTAAGGAAGAACTGAGAATTTTGCATATCTGCATAATTTTACAATATTTTGCACTGAGAACCATGTCAGAATAAGACAGTTACAGTGATCTTTAAAGAAACCAGAAGTACTGACATTTTTTTTTTTTTGTGCTAAGAGAAAGACTTTGTTCCATGCTGGTGCAAACAGCAGCTAAAGGAAGCTGTTTTCAGCACATGACAAGTTTTACTGCAGGGGTGGGGAACCTAGGGCCCAGGAGCTGGATCCACTCCCCCCTGGCTTGACTGGACCTGGCCCCCTAAGCTCAGGGCTCCACCCCCAGCATTGAGGAACCTGCACTAGCACTCCAGCCCCATGCCTCCACTCCGGCAGCTCCCCCTGTGGGGATGGAGCACCAGCTCTGGCTCCCCACTGTGGGGGGGGGGGGAGAAGCCCCAAGCCTCACAAGCTGGAGCCAGGTGAGCCAGAGCTGGATCCAACCCACAGGCTCTGATGTGTGAGGGGAATGTATGGGAGTGTCTTTCCGCTTCTCTGTTGGGGGCCATGTCAGTGAGGGTTTTTTGTTTTGTTTTGTTTGTTTGTTTGTTTGGGGTTTTTTTGTTTCTTACTTGCGATCCCTGACTGATTTTTCTGTAGGCCAGTGACCCCTGTTTTACTGGTAATACAAAACCTAGGAAACTGCGCAACATGCTCCTGAGTGCCATCTGTTGGATGTGCATTTATTAACTATGTACATCTATGCCGATATAGAGCACTCCTGTAATAATACTCGACATGTAAAGTAAGACATTAGTAAAAGTGTCTATACCATTCTGTTAGTATAAATACTTACGAACTGCTCCATTGTGAATACGAGCAGACATGCTCACTAGGAGCCTTGCACACACTTCAGGTAGAGCATGAGGTCCTACTTCTGAAGCAATCTCAATGCAGTGATACTGCTGGTACTCATCAAGATCTTTTTGACTGCACAGGTTCTCCACAGAACTGATTCTGGGAATAAGTCCAAGCTTTGGAGTTGACAAAGAGAGGGGAAAAAAGGATTTTTGTGGGTGTACAGAAAATTATAATTTGCTAAACTCTAGTCTGATATTTTATTCTGCACTTCATAGTTGGAGACCCAGAACTCAGCCATTTTTAGACCTTCCATCTTAGGCCTGGTCTACACTAGGGGATAAATTCAAATTAAGATATGCAACTTCAGCTATGTTAATTGCATAGTTTAAGTTGAAGTATCTTAACTTGAATTTTGGTGCCATCCACACTGTGGGAAGTTGAAGGAAGCACACTCTTCCTTTGACTTCTCTAATTCCTTGTAGAAGCAGGACTATCAGCATTGACAGGCATGCCCTCTCAGTTCATATTAGCATGTCTTTGCTAGATCCGCTAACTCAAACCACAGAAGATCGACTGCGGCTGCTTTGATCTTATCTGTAGTGTAGACATGGCCTTAATGCTCCATCATCCAAATCCACATTAATTCTAAGGTTTAGGGTGTTCCCTTAGAGCTTGAGATAAACGTGTTTGCATTACGTGGAAAACCAAATTACGGTATGTCCTCAGATGAATGTACAGAACTGCTGCTGAAGTCAGTGACAGCTGTGTTTGTGAATCTAAAGGTAGAAGTTGGCCAACATTTTTACATGTATCCTAAGACAGAGAAAAATAATTTGAAGAACTAACTCCAAACTTGGTCATTTCCTTCTCCCCTTCCTAATCAAACTCAGTTTTATGAAGATTATAGACCAAATACCCATCTCCAAACCTGCTTGAAACTTGGGAAAAGTTTGATATGAATTTAAATTGTGACTTCCAAGTTTGCAATAAACTCCAAAACTCAAATATGAACACCTCTGGAAAAATTCAGATCTAAATTTAGATCCAAATTACAAGATTCCTGTACTTACAACAGAAGAATCCCATGCACTGGTACAGGCTGGAGACTGACTGGATAAGTGGCAGTTCTGCAGAAAAGGACTTTGGGATTACGGTAGATAAGAAGCTGGATGTGAATAAAAAATGTGCCCTTGTTGCCAAGAAAGCTAATGGCATTTTGGGCTGCATTAGGAAAAAAAATCAAGGGAAGTGATTATTCCCCTTTATTCAGCACTGGTGAGGCCACATCTGGAATACTGTGTCCAGTTTTGGACCCCTCCACTACAGAAAGGATGAGGACAAATTGGAGACAGTTTGAGCAGGGTGTTGAATTAGATGACCTCCTGAGGTTTCTTCCAGCCTTAATCTTCTATGATTCTATGATTCACCTCTACACCTACCCAATATTTTCCATTAGGATCACATATATTATCTTAGATTTTAAGAAAGGCATTTGTACAAAGACCTGTCTGCATTTACACTGATAATGACTGCACCTTATCAGTAACTGAACAAATGATCAATTATACATTTAACTGGCTAGCAGCATGTGCAATTACTATGACTTGATATGGAATTATAATATTCAGACAGAGAAATTAATACATAAATACATATCTATCTTTGAACATGGAAATATGTTCACTCATTACAAATGAGCATGCTTTTCTCTTTTTTTTATACAATTTGATGTTAAAATGGCTTAAATAAGAGTTCTAAAGGCTATTCATAAATTCTTTTGAGTATGCCTCTTTCAAAGAGTGTAAAATAGGTATAAAGATTGTTAAAAGGAAGTACCTAGCAGGATTACTTACTGAATCAATCAAGATGTATGATTTAGTCTTTGGATCAGAGGCTGAAGGCTGTGATAAATAAACATCTACAAAATACTCTACTCCTGGTTCTAAGCAGACAGGAGTACGCAGAAGTGCAATTCTGTTTGGAAGGCATAAATACAGGAGTAATTGTTCCTTTATCAGAAAGTTAATAAGTATTACGTATTTGTTTAAGAAAATATTTAACGCATGTAAACAAAGATTTAGATAAGTCTTCTGCGTTCACATGCATTAATATCAATGGAATTTATACACACAGTCAGGAGAGACTAGATCCCATGTGGGAGTATAAGATTAAAGAGAGTGCATTTGACTGGAGCACCTATGACAATAATACAAATAATTAATAATACAAATAATTAATAATAATACATTTGGTGGCTTAATTTCATTGAAATAAGTGACAACCACTTAGTCACTGTAATGATTCGCTGTAGAGTGATTTTTAAGATCTGCCATGAACAATGCTTACCTAGTCATTCTGAGGATATTTGTGGAGTTTGTGACTCATTATTTGCATTTGTGCACTTCCTAGTACCATTCTTTGGCCAAAACATTAAACTGAAGCTGTTCCCTTTTGTTAGATACGGAAGTACAAGTTATAAACTCTAAGGCAGTTTTGAAAATAGGAGAAGCCAGGGATATCCATGGGGTCTCTTGGCTAATATTACAACTCTTTAATGAAACAGGTTCTAATGCCCTACACTGTGTCAGAGTTATGGTCCAGGAGCTAAAAGGGTCACAATTCTGTTAGGAGATGGGCCTACATCATTCCTTATTTAGGCAAATCTTTGACTTATGTGGAGGTTTGGCTGAGTGAGGACTGCTACACCAGGCCCCCAAATTGCATTATATTGCTGACCGATACTTTGGTGTAGCAGCAATGCAAAAGGCCAGGTGTCCTGTTCTAATGTTGATAGTAATCTATTCATATTCTCACTTTCCCATGCATCTGTCCCTTTTGCTACAAAACACCTTTGAGAAGAGCATTTGAACACTGAATATTTAGAGTTGTAAAGAAAGTAACATCCAGACCTCTTTGTAGCTGGAAGAGCCAATGTCTGTGGCTCTTGCATCAGTGCCTTGTTTCTGCAGCGATCACTTGTCAAATTACCAGAGAGTTTGACCACAATACTTCCTATCCAATCTTCTAAATCCTATATATTTGAGAAGAAAGTTGTTACAGTTTTCAAATAGACCTGAAAAATTCTCTTTTTTTCCACATGCACATCAACTTGCCAATGTTACTGAGAGTCAAATTAAATTATAGCATATTGCAATAATAACCAAGTTCCCTTTTTTTCATTACATGATGTTTTTAGAATGTTCTTTATTGAAAAGTGCAAGAGAAAAACAAGGTTAGTATAATTTAAATAAGTTAGAAATAGAGGCCAGATCTTAAATTGGTGTAAATGAGTATAGTTTTCATAAAGTCAGTGGAGCTGTGTCCATTTACACTAGCTAAGGATATGGTCTAAGAGATTATCATACAGAATTCAGTACACAACTTTGCTCAAAATGCTGGTAAGTAAAAGTGAATGGAGATAACTTTGTAATGAGATTCTTAAACATCTAAATGCATTGTCTAAATCTAGGATCATAATAACACCATTCAAAACCACAGAGCTGATTCTTGGAGCCGATTTAGAGTTGATTCTTGCACTCTCAGTCAATGGGACTCAGAATGACAGGAATGGATCTTTATGAAGATTAGTAACCTGTTTAAGGTATAATAGTCATAATTGGTAACCTGAATGATGTTCGTAGTGTAGCTATTTGGGAAGTGAAGGAAAAAGGGATGTTCTCTTGGGCCATGCACAGATGAGCAACTTGCATGTGGTTTATAGGAATAATTGCCAGCAGTTTAACCACATCTAAAATGATTATGCATTTTTCATGTGTCAGACATGTGGGCACAAAACCAGACCAAATCAGGGGACACAGATCAGGGTGCGGGTGAGGTCTCCCTAGAAAATACTCCCCAGTCCTGGTTCTGTTTTGTTTTATGAATGACAAGAGAATGTGGTGCAAGGGATCATGTGGAATGCATGTAACTGCACCCTTGAAAAAGATGAAAAGGTAAATATATTTAGTATAAAAAAAACAGTATTGGGTATTTTGAACATGAAGCCTAAGAAGAGGGAGAGGGAAAGTAGAATGGCATTAGTTTTCAGAAAGCAGAACACTCTTGCTTGAGTACTAGGCAAAATGGCTCAAGGGGGCCACGGAACGTGTGTGTGTGTGACACATTGTTTCATTGTTCCCCTCTTAGAAGGACAGAGTGTGCTCCTAGTTAACATGTGCTGCCCATGGCGCATGAATGGGTCTGGAAGCTAGACCCTTGTCCTAGTTTGAGGCTGATTATCAGAACATGTTGATGCTTAATTACCTCCCCACAGGCTACTATAGAGCACATGACAGGCTTTTGGCTCTACATCTTTTATTTATTGGACAAAAATATTTAGGATCAGGTGGATAGTTTTGCTCCAAACCTTTATAGAAGTCAGCCCCATTTGAAAACAGATATGTCAGTCCAAAGCTCTTGTTCTTCGCTTGTCATATTACTACTCCAAATGAAAGAGACCCTGCTCTAGAACAGCATCTCATAGGAAACTATTAATGGCGAATCAAAAGCCTGAATTCAAATACCTCCGGTTCGTAACGAAGAGTGATATCAAAGTCCATTGCAGAGGGAATGTTGTCGATAGTAAATCTTAATCCAGCACCATTCAGAACACGGGCAAAGCCAGGACCTGTCCATGTGACAGGCTTGTCAGAGGTGGGCTCTCTGAAAACAATGTCCAGAGCAGAGTCCCTCCCAAATTGAACCCAGGCCTGCAAGGAGACAGAGACATTGTGAATGACAAATACAGTCATTGGTATGGGGACACGCTTAGGAAAATGATATGTGTTTCTGCTGCACAGAATCTGAGTTTCTGCATTTTGTAAACATACTGAAGGTCAAGTACTCTACAAAAACTCATACAGAACTATTAAAGTTAGAGTCACACCTAGAAAATCTCTCTCACTCTTTGTCTGGGGATTGTGGGAGCTACTGAAAGTGAGGCTGTGTCTTTATGTGCTTTGCGCATTAGGTGGGTTTCTGTTTTGTTTTCTTACTTTGTTTCTTTATTTCAGAGATATTGCTGGTTCCCTTCTTGTTCCTTGTGGGGGGTGGGTGGTTTTCTCCCTAGGGTTCACTTCAGAGGGATTTAGCCGTTTGACTTGCAAGCATGGGGTTTGGGTTATGCCAGCTGTCTCCTGTACTGCAGAGGATGTGATGCTGAGCGAGTGTAAATGAAGTTATTGGCTATGCTAATATAAAATTTGCCTCTCAGATGATCAAATCTACAGTGACTTTCCTGGCCTAAGAGCAGTTTATGAACCATTTGGTACAGAAGGGATTCTGGGTCAAGGAGTCTTTTGTTCAAGTATTTCCCTTGTTTAGTCCTGCTAATAAAGTAGTTTTTTTCCAATGTGTTCCCCTTCCTTCACAATGAGACACTGGTGTCTGCTCTTTCCCACTATGGGAAGATAGTTTCTGCTGATCTGATGGTTCCATTAGGCTGCAGGAACCAAGATATGAGGCATGTTATGTCATTCTGACACCAGTTTTACGTGGTTTTACATGACCCTGAACAGCTCTTGAACCTGGTTTTAAAGCATCACAGATTATATAGTATTTGCTACCTATGAAGACATGAAAAGTTTCTGGTCTTGTGATATTGGTCATTTGAAGGGTTTCTGCCCATGCACTGCTGGCTCAGGGGCTTCTGAAGAGAATGGGGAACCGCAGGTTAGTGGGCAGGGAGTTGGGACATCAAGGAGCCAGCAGGAAATAAAGCCTGCATCTGCCCTATCACTGTATGTGGTTTGTCATTGTCCAGGGAGCAGCACCCCTCCAAGGACCCCTCTGCTGTGACCCCATCACCTGTGCAAAGAGAGAAGTGAGTCCTGGAAGTTGAAGAGCACCTTCCTGCAGAGGAAGCAGAGACATGTTCTAGGGCAGTGGTCTCCAACCCGTTCGATCGCGATCGACTGGTCAACCATGGTGTCTCTAATAGCCAATCTCTGTCTCAGTTAGTGTTCCCTGTGTAGCGTACAGATAAAATGTAAACCTGCCCACCTCCTTTGCAGAGCCGCGAAGGTGAGTGGCGTGGCTCCTCCCATGGCCAGGGTCACACAGTGGGTGAGGATGAGCCTAGACGGGGCCCCATTGCTTGGGTGGCTGCTCTGGCTGCGCCAACACCACGTTGGGGGGGCTGCTGCCACCAGGAGTTGGGGCCTCATGGTGGGTGGGTGGCTGCTTCTGCCAGGGTTTGAGGCTGCAGAGCGGGCAGGCGGGTTGCTGACACCACGGGCAGGGGCAACGGCTGCATGGCTGGGTGGAGTGTTTGCTGCTACACCTATTCTGTACTGGGGAGGGCAACCCTGACTCCCCAGTGCTCCTGATGGCCCCAGGGCTTCCCCTGACTCCCACCAGCACAAACACCACTTCTGCCACCACTGTTGGAGATGTACCACCATCTCCTCCACACCATTGCTCAGCCCGAGAGCACAGCATGAGAAAGTTCAGAGGCAGCAAATCTTTATGGACAATCAATGCCCTGTCACCATTTGTTACCATTGCGAAATCTCCATTGTAAATGTGGACATGACTAGAGAGAGGTATTTTTCAAAATATAAAACCTTTAGTATTGTAACAAGATATATAAATAAGAACATCTGAGTTTTCATTTCAACAATTTTTAAAGGACCAGTATCTGAACCTATTTGTAGATACAGTTAACACATTTTTTCTGGCAGATAGTGTGCAGTCACATGTGTCACACTGGGACTTGGTGAGTAGAGGACAAAATGTATAGTTATATATACTCGATTTTAGATTTAGGTAGCATAAATTAAAAATAGACTGTTTATTCTACATTTTCTTGAGGTAGATCTTGGTTGCATTTAAATTCAGAAAGTGATGCTGAAAAAGGCTGGAGACCACTGCTCTAGAGACAGAGCTGCTGGCAGTAGCTGGAAATGGAGCTGTGAGCCCTGAGAAGGATGATAGTGTTGAACGGGGAGATAGCCCCACACCTGCAGCTCTCACAGGGGTACTGACTTTCCTTGGCCTGGTGAGTCCTTAGTCCTGCATGCTGCACGTATGGGTCCCAGCGTAAGGTGCACTGCCTATCACTCTTGGAGCAATAGATATGCCAGCTGTTCCCACTGAATCTCTCCTCCATGAATGATGAGACTGTTACAGTGGCAGCTCAGTATTCTCCTAAGATGGTCGAGTCTGTGGGAGATGAAGAGGACGATGATGAGCACTCTGGCTCCTCACTGGTTCTGGCTCGCCCAGCCTGAGAGCTGTCTGGTAAGGGTGGTACAGAGAGGAGACCAGTGAGTTTTTGGATAGCATTCAAGGGAGTCAGGGAGGCATTGAGGCCTGTATGTCTGATTTACAGCACTTTGTTCACTCAGCAGCCTTTGTATTGAGATACCTTGGTTGATTGCAGGAAACGTTTTTATCTCAGAAAGTTGTTAGGTAAGATGCAGGGATTATTGAAGATCTATAGGCCTCTCCATGGCTAATTTTGTTCAAACTATTTCCACCTTCCATTGTTTCTGTCTGCTGCTGGCTCTCTCCTAGTCTCTATGGCTATGTCTACACTGCAGGCTTCTTGCACAAGAACACATCCACACTGCCATGTGCTTTTGCACAAGAGAGCGTCCACACTGCCATGGATGCTCTTGCGCAAGAAAGCTCTGATGGCCATTCACAGAATGGCCATCAAAGCACTTGTGCTTTTTCTGCTAGGGGTTCCTTGTGCAAGAAACCCCTGTTGTCCATCCACACACGCCTTTTTGCACAAGAGCTCTTGTGCAAAAAGGCTTATTCCTTGTAGAAAGAGGAATAACTCTTGCACAAAAAGCCCTGTCTTCTGATGATCTACTGTACTTTTTCTTGAGCAAAAATGCACTTGTAGTGTGGATGCTCCAAGAGTTTTTTGCCAAAAACGGATGTTTTTGTGCAGAAACTCTGCAGTGTATACATAGCCTATGATGCTGCTCAGTTTTCGCTCTCTAGAGTAATAGATGTCAGGGTGGTAATAAGAGAGAAAAACTCTTTGAATTTCTCAATCAGAAACAGGCTGATGTCCTTTTGCAAGAGACACATTCAGACTTGGATAATGAGTGGGACTGGTTGAAGGAATGAAAAAAAGAAACTTTCTTGAGCCATGGCTCCACTGTCACTGCTGAGATAAATGTTCTCTTTTCTCAGGGAGCAGGAGCACAGATTGTGAAGGAGATTGTGCAGGGCTGGCTTCTCCAGGTGGATACACATATCGGCACTACTGTTTTTAATCTGTTTAATGTGTATCACTCTCCTCCAGGGAAAGATCATGTCTCCTTTCATGTAAACACTGGCCCATGCCATGCTTGGCTGTGACTCAGACACTGCTATTGTGCTAGAAATGGATTTCAATTGTACTGCAGATTATGTTTTAGACAGGAACCATGAAGAGCTATGCCCCCAGTCAGATAGGGAACTCTATTGTCTCCTGCAGACCTTTGGAGTAGGAGATGTTTGGAGGTCCTCTCACCCCTGTGTTAGAATGTACTCTTGGCTGAAGGCCCAGCCCAGACTGATCACATATTTTATACATTGACTTGAAACTTGGACACTTTTTGGCTGACTTGGTGCATTAGCAATATTTTGAGTGAACTTGGTCATGATGATTCATTAGCGCCCCACAGCTCAGGGGCCCCAGGCCTGGGGGCCTGGCCTTAACCATCTCTATTGGTTCCATTTGATATTTGGGGGCCAGCACAGTGACTGAGCGGCCCTCATTTATGCAGCTACCCTCTTGTGTGTCCAATGTCAAATTTTGGTGTGTTAGTTGCTGAGTGACGGTCGTCCAGGCAGCCTCTGGGCTGGGGCAGCTTCCCTTTTATCAGTGACATCTGGCCACACAGGAGATCCCTAAGACCCTCCGCAGTCTGGGGTGTTTGGATACTGATACCCAGCTGATTTCACAGCTGGCCAGTATATCTCTAAGGGGCCGAGCCAACTCACTGGAGCCCATGGCCATTGAGGGCCCCCTTTTTTTCCTCCACTCAAGATCATCTCATCTGAGGAAGTAGGTTTTGCCCCTGAAAGCTCATGATACTATACATCATTGTTCGTCTCTAAGGTGCCACAGGACTACTTGTTTTTTTAAAGTTACACACTAACACAGTTACCCCCCTGAGACTTTTAGTGATCCATGTTTGTTTGCTTAAGATTGTTTTAATTTATTTTATTTATGTCTTTTTGCATACGGATTGCAATTTTATAACACTTTAAAATTCTTTTACTGTACTTTTATATGACTAAAGGTGTTTCTCATGTCTTTCTCTCTCTGTCTCTTTCTCTCTCTGTTTTCTAGATATTACTATCACCTATTTTAAAATATGTTTAACAGACAGTTCAACCTGTTTACTCATAGGGTATGTCTACACTAGCTCGTTAGTTCGAGCTAGGTAGGGTAATGAGGGCAACTGGAGTTGCAAATGAAGTCCGGGATTTAAATATCCTGGGCTTCATTTGCATGTTCCCGGGCGCCACCATTTTTAAATCCCTCTTAGTCCGAACTCCGTGCCTGCGGCTACACGTGGCACGGACTAGGTAGTTCGAATTAAAGATCCTAATTCGAACTACCATTACTCCTCATGGAATGTAGTAGGAGTAACAGTAGTTTGAATTAGGATCTTTAATTCGAACTACCTAGTCCGTGCCACGGGTAGCCGCGGGCATGGAGTTCGGACTAAGGGGGATTTAAAAATGGCAGCGCCCGGGAACATGCAAATGAAGCCCGGGATATTTAAATCCCGGGCTTCATTTGCAACTCCAGTTGCCCTCATTACCCTACCTAGCTCGAACTAACGAGCTAGTGTAGATGTACCCATAGGTACATTATTCTGGGTAGTCTGTAATCCATGACTGAAGATGTATGTAAGGAGAAAGCTGACAATGGCTTAAATTGCAATGACTCTTACAAGTATCCATGTAAGTCTCAGAAGCTGAAAATGAGCCTTCTATTGCGGGGGGCGGGAGGGGGAAGATTTTTTCCTTGTCACATTTTTCTTTCTAAACCAACCTCTGAATTTAACCATACAGCCTGCCCACAAGTCTCTGCTGATGACAGTCTCTGCGAGCCCCTGGGCTCCACACTCTTGGAAGGCGCAGAAGCTTGGATAGAAGGAGCGGGGCTGGGGCAGTCAGCCCTCAACACTGCAGGGAGCTAGGGAGGTTAAGTAGCAATTAATTTGCTGGTCGAGTAGTCGATGGAATTTCCATCGACTACTCGACTAGTTGATAAGCACTTCCGTGTTCTGCCTTTGAAATGTACAAGAGCCCCAGTGAGGGCTCTTGTACATTTCAAAGAGGAAGTGCTGCATGGTGCCTGGGGTCAGCTGGGGACTCCCTAGCTGATCCTGGGCTCCACATGGCGCTGCCACTTTGAAATGCCATGAGGAGCCTGACGCCGTGTTCCCAGCAGCTCCGCACGGAGCAACTGACCACAGGCTCCATGCGCGCTGCTGCTTTTAAGTACCCCCCTCTGATAGAGGCAGCAAGGGGGGGAGTGACTAGTCAACTATCCTGTCGACTATCCGATAAGCATTTGCTTATCGGATAGTCGACTAGTCAACTAGTCCTTTACATCCACACAGGGAGCATGATGCAGCCCTCCCCAACCCTGTCACTCTTCAGAGCTGCTTGGAACACATGGCATGGCACTCTGGGTAGCAATTTAAAGGGCCCAAGAGTCCAGCCACCATAGTTGCCACAGTAGCAGTGGTGACAGCCAGGAGCCCTAGGCCCCTTCAGATGGATGGGTCATGGAGAAATTGCCCCCGTCCATCCTGTTCCCCTCCCCTGTCAACTGACCTGCCCACTATACATGGCAAAATAAGACTGTATGGATAGTACAATTGTGTGTGTGTGTGTGAGAGAGAGAATTATAAAACATCTAGCCCAACTGTGAAAAACTGAATTAATGTATCCATTTGCATAAGATTCTGATATGCAGGCCTGTAAAATCCAATTTCATAGTCACGAGTGGTTTAACCCATTCCCTAAGCCAAAACTCTGGTTGCAATATTAAACATTAGCAGCATTTATTGCAGTTCTTTGTTGAATGATTACTGTAGTATTAGTTTACCTGCTTCAACCCCAGTTTTCTTACATTTCTTTTCTTGCTCTTGTTTAATACAATATTTCCATTTTCAATAGTGAAATCATATCCTTGCTGCTGGAAATAGACATCACACCTCGGTAAAGCTGTTGATTTAACCTTGAAAGCAAAAATGGCTGATTATGTGACAGTACAGTTTGAACAATCTTTAAGCATATGTAAAAATGAAATTCCAAATAAAAGGCTACACTCGCTCCTGGTATAAATGGAATTTGGTCTAATAAGCACTGAAAAGGTCCCTTTTTCCAATATGTCTTTACTGAAAAACCACTTGGATTAGTCACCTTGGGTTAAAACAGCCATGAAGATGCAGTACCTCAGCTTTTAACTTGGGTTAGCAGCTCAAGTTCAACCCCAGTGTCCTCCTTGAGCTGCTAATATGAGTTAAAGGCAGAGTTGCCATGTCGTCACTGCTGCATGACCCTACTTAGCTAACCTGTGTTACGAAAAACTTAAAAAACAATGAATAGTCTAGCAACACCTTAAAGACTAACAAAACATGCAGATGGTATCATAAGCTTTCGTGGGCACAACCCACTTCTTCCTTAATACATTTATAAGGCTGGTGTGCAGCGGGGGGGCTACATCTACATTGCAGGCTTCTTTCGGAAGAAGCTTTTCCGGAAGAGAGCTACTGGAAAAGCTTATTTAGAAAGAGAGCGTCCACACAGCAAAAGCACAACGAAAAAGCAATGTGCTTTTTCAAAAGATAGCGTTCACACTGATTGGACGCTATCTCACATTTAAGTTGTGATTAGTATGGACGGCGTGGCCACCAGGGCACCTCTGTTTTTTCCTGGAGGCCGCTTCTTTCGAAAGAACTTCCTCTTCTGCGTCCACACATGCCTTTTTCCGAAAAAGCTTTTTCGGAAAAAGGCTTCTTCCCCATAGAATGAGGTTTACCACCGTTGGAAAAACCCCTCCATTCTTTCGACTTTAGTTTAGCAGGTAAACTAAAACTGTCTTCTTTCGACTTTTTCTGGAAAACACTGCAGTGTAAACACAGCCTCAGTCCCCTTCTGCTGCGCTTTAGCCTTTTAAATGTATTAAGGGACTGACGGCTCTTAATACATTTAAAAGGCTAAAGTACAGTGGGGGGACCCAGCTTGAGCCAGGAATCAGCTGTCCCAGCTCACGCCGGGTCCCCCCTGCTGCGCTTCTGATTTTTAAATGTATTAAGAGCTGGCAGACTCTTAATACATTTAAAAAGCAGAGGTACAGCATCTGGGACTGAGCACGAGCTGGGAATCAGCTGATTCCCGGCTTGTGCCGGGTCCCACTACCCCTCTGCCTCACCTGCCCCTGGCAGAGATGGTGCTGGGGGGGACCAGCTTTTAAGACTACTCCCGCCAGCACCGGCTCCTGCTTCCTGCTCTTGCTGCCTCTGATAGAGGCAGCAGGAGGGGGGGAAGTGACTAGTTGAGGGACTAGTTGACTAGTTGCTTATGACTCTAGTAAGAGAGTCTAAACAATTCCACCAGAACTATCCTAAAGCTGTCATTCAACAGCAGAAGAAGACCCCCATCCTTCACATACGGGAAGCCACAGATGGGACAGAAGCAAGGTTCTTTCAAATCACATGCAATGGCCAGAGATGAAGGCCTGTGCCAAGGCACCGCAGGACTCCAGAGTATCCCATCATGGTCGCTTGGGGCCTTTGGCAGCTGGCATAAACCTTCTGGATTCTCTGATTTACACTTGGGACTGGCCAGGTAGCTGGGCAACTTGAGGGTGACAAGATGTCCTGATTCTATAAGAACAGTCTCTAGATTTAGGACTTGGCTTCTATAAGCTGCTATTAACCCCACTACCATACTGATTTTTCATACTTGTTGTCTGGTCACTCTAGGGCAACTCAAGACTGGGGAAGCACAAAGGATACTGGAGGATACCTCTCCATACTGCACCCAGGGCTCCTTGGTTACAGTAAAAAACTAGGGCCAGGGAGTATCAATTCAGTGTCATTTACACATTGAGGAGTGTCATTTAAAATTGCTGGGTAAGAGTACGAAAACTGCTAAACACGAAATCATCTTCCAGCCTCCCTTTAGCTGTTTTCTCTGCTGCAGGACTCTTCCCCTTACCCTCAGCATTTCACTGACACCAACAGAGCCCCCTTGTACCAGTTAACACCACCTTACATGTTACCTCTGAATACTGCACATAAAAGCAACACATACCAAAGGTGCAGATCCAGAAAGTGGCTTTGCATGCTCTGCTTCATAGATATAATAATCCAATGGTACAAAGAAGTAGCCTGGGGCTGCTTTGGTACATTGACGACCCACAATATTAGGAAGACATTCACACTGCCCATCGCTTGACGAGCATCTGGATGAACAGTGGGGAAAAAAATAGGTATAAGAGTCTCATCAATACACATGTGTTTACACCACACAAAGAAGGTGGTTCTTCTGCCTTTGCTTTTATTCTTATTGTTCCTTTCACTGTAAAATTAATTCATTTTAAAATATATTTTCCTAGCAACCACTATTCCTTGCTTGTAATGTTGGAGTTTATTCTAATGCTTCCTTATTAATCAGTTGGCAAAAGTCTGGGCTACTCATGTGTCTATTACCCTTGCTTGCACAAACTACAACATATCCTGTTTTCACTAGCTTGGTTTTACCTAACCACGCACATATAAAAAGGAGTTGCTATCTGCGACCAGACCATGCACACTAGTAACCTTTCTCCTGGAGTACTGAAGAGCCTGACCCAGCAAAGCATAGGGCCAATGTTTTCAAATGTGAGTGGCCTAAAGTCATGCATTTTTTTTAAAGCAATGGGCACTTAGTACCTTTGAAAACCAGGCTATTTATTTTACATTGCTCACACACAAAGAAACTCTGTCTCTAAACTACTGGGTTTCTTCATGAACATAACCCTAGCCTAAAGGTATGATATATGCTGGTGGTAATTTATTGTAATCAAAAGGCGAATGATACTTAAAATGAGAACTAAATCACTTACAAGTTATTGTGGGCTCCACCAATGTCACAGCTACATGGAGAACAGCCATATAAATTATTCCCAAGCCCCCAGTATCCTACCTATGATTAGAAAGAAAATGTATTGATTTTCGACTGTGAATATATATCAACTTAAATTACAACGAAAAACTCCAATCCATTTTGACTAAGAAGAAACTCCACTCTCATAGGGACTATCAATTTCATTTATTTTCTTTCTGCAAAAAGTGGCTCCAGCAAACTTGGCAGTGTGAATGTTCACAAAAAATAAACACAAAAAGGCCTGATCATGGATGATCAGGGTTGTCATGTTGGGGCATGGTAAAACTGCAGCTGTCACGCTCAAGACAGTAACCCCCTCCCCCTGCTGAAGCCTTCTGGGGGATTTTCTTGGGGCAATTCTAACTACCTCTATAGGGGAACAGAATTTGCTGGTTTAGTCACCTGATGACTCAATCGTGCTCCATTGAAAACATTGGGAGTTTTGCCAATGACTTCAGTGAGAGCAGAATCCGGCTACGTGCCAGCCCCCTAGGCCTGGCTGAGAACTTGGTTGTATCAGCTGAAGCATTTCAGAGAACCGTCTCTAGCTTGCTTTAATTAGAATGGGTGGAGAGACTCATCTGACAGCTCCTTATTGAAAGGACTATTTGTTCTCATGCTTGTCACTCTTTGTCTAATTCTATGATAAATGCCTTGTCTATGGGCCATTTCCACTTGGCATCGTGTTGTGTCCCCCTTTAACAGGAGGCCCACTGCAGGGGTCATAAGGAGGCAGGAGGTGGGCTAGGGGAAGACTTTTGAGGATGTGTAAAACAGGATGTTACATGAAGCAATAACAAAAACCTTGTGATTACATACAAGGCATTCTTCACAGTGTGGCCCTGTAACAAAGCGCTGGCAGAGGCACTCTCCGGTCACTGAATCACACATGAAGAAAGATAAGCTCCCAAAAGGGTTGCAGGTGCAGGCTGCAAGGAAAAACATGCACAATCACTTCCATTAGTGCCACTGCCCTACACTGTCTTTTAGTGGGAATTTGAAACAATCACTGCATTCATCTATTGGGGGGACAAACTGCAGAACACCAGCTTTGGGATCCAATTAACACTTCATATGCCAGCTGCTTGTGAGGGGTGGATCATTTTCCAAAGGTACTTTTTGGTGGGCATCTGGAAGGGGAAGCTCTGCTTGTATGCAAGGGATTGCTCTGGAAAAGCCTGTTGGTCACTTAAAACCAGCTCAGAGAAGTGACTGTCTGTAAGTTCTCTAGTCTAGAGTGATGCAGCTTGCAGCCTTTTGATATTGAACATGTCTAGTTTGATGTCAACTTGATCTTTACTATGGATTGGATAAATGGACTGTAAGATGGATAGAAAGCTGGCTAGAATGTCGGACCCAATGGGTTGTGATCAACAGCTTGATGTCAGGTTGGTGGTCGGTTTCTAGCGGAGTGCCCCAAGGATCAGTTCTAGGACTGGTTTTGTTCAACATATTTATTGATGACCTGGATGAGGAGATGGATTGCACCCTCAGCAAGTTTGCGGATGACACTAAGCTAGGGGGAGAGGTAGATACGCTGGAGGGCAGGGATAGGGTCCAGAGTGACCTAGACAGATTAGAGGATTGGGCCAAAAGAAATCTGATGAGGTTCAACAAGGACAAGTGCAGAGTCCTGTACTTGGGACGAAAGAATCCGAAGGATTGTTGCAGGCTGGGGACTGATTGGTAAGTAGCAGTTCTGCAGAAAAGGACCTGGGGATTACAATGGATGAGAAGCTGGATATGAGTCAACAGTGTGCCCTTGTAGCCAAGAAGGCTAATGACATATTAGATTTCATTAGGAGGAGCATTGCCAGCAGATCTAGAGAAGTGATTATTCCCCTTTCTTCAGCTCTGGTGAGGCCACATCTGGAGTATTGTGTCCAGTTCTGGGTCCCCCACTACAGAAAGGATGTGGACGCATTGGAGGGGGTCCAGTGGAGGGCAACCAAAATGATTAGGGGGCTGGAGCACATGACCTATGAGAAGAGACTGAGGGATTTGGGTTTGTTTAGTCTGCAGAAGAGAAGAGTGAGGGGGGATTTTATTGCAGCCTTCAACTTCCTCAAGGGACGTTCCAACGAGGATGGAGAGAGGCTGTTCTCAGTCATGACGGATGGCAGAACAAGGAGCAATGGTCTCAAGTTACAGTGGGGGAGGTCTAGGTTGGATATTAGGAAAAACTATTTCACTAGGAGGGTGGTGAAATACTGGAATGGGTTACCTAGGGAGGTGGTGGAATCTCCATACCTAGAGGTTTTTAAGTCTCGGCTTGACAAAGGTTTTTAAGTCTCGGCTGGGTTGATTTAGTTGGAATTGGTCCAGCTTTGGTCAGGGGGCTGGACTTGATCACCTCCTGAGGTCTCTTCCAGCTCTATGATTCTATGATTCTACTAGCCCAAGCACAGGACCTTCTAACTCATCCTCAAAAGAGCACTCTCATGTGGTAATGCAGATCTCATCTGTTTTGTTTATGTTCCAGGGGAGTTTATATGGCCTTTATGTTCAGGTTTTTATACCCTAAAAATATTAATGGAATGTTCAACTAGAGATGTTGATGGCATTTCTCTTTTTCTGTGCTCAAGAGGCACAAGTTTACCTGTCCAGATAAATGGTTTCTAAATGCTTTTGAAATACTAACATAGGACATGACTCTGTAAAATCTGACATAAGGTGCTTACAATGGACATTTGTCTGTGTCACTAACAAACCCTACAAGCCGACAGCAGAATATTCACAACTGGAGATAGCATGAGCTTTGAGAGCCAGGAGGGTGGTGCACTGGGGAAGGCATGCTGGGGAAGTCTTGCATAACACCTATCTGCACAATGAGTGATTCAAGCTAGCCTCCTTCATGATTATCAAATTACCCTGACACATGTGTAATATCAATAATATGTCACCTATTTGAAATCCCCCCTTACCAAAGGAATCAGATCATATCTTTAATATTCTTTCTATTTATAAGAAAATGCGGCTGATTCTATAGCATGTTTTTGGCAAATAGTATATTTTTAGTCCTACTCTTCTTTATTGATTCATTTCCTTTATTGGGAGGAGGTGGTAACAGTCTTCAAATAGAAGTGTGATCAAATGTTCTCCATGTCCTCTGAAGATAGGACAAGAAATAACGGGCTTAAACTGAAGCAAGGGAGATTTGGGTTGGATATTAGAAAAAATCTTTCCAGCTCTAAGGGCAGCCAAGCTCTGGAATAGCCTTCCAAGGGAAGTGATAGAATCTCGGTCACTGAAGGTTTTCACAAGCAGGTGGGACCAGAGGCACCAACTTTCCAGTTTCCCCAGGGGTGCTTGATCCCTGCTTCACCACAGGCCACACCCTCTCTCCCTCTTTTCTTCTAGCCCCACCCCCACCCCACCCTGCCCCTGCTCTGCCTCTTCTCACCCTGTTCTGTCCCTCCCTGAGCACAGCCTGCTCTTGCTCTACTTCTTGCTGCCATTGCTCCTCCCCTTCACCTCCTCAGTGCCTCTTACAAGCCCTGAATAGCTGATCACTGGCAGGTAGGAGGCATTGGCAGGGAAGGGGAGGAGCTGATCGGAGGTGGTGGGTGAGGAAGGGGAGGAGCTGATCATGGGGTCACTGAGGGGTGATGAGCACCCATTACTTTTTTTCCCATAGATGCTCCAGCCCTGGAGCACCCACAGACCCAACACCTATGAGCCGGACAAACACCTGTCAGGGATGGTCTTGCTTTATATGGTCCTGCCTCAGTGTAGGGGACTGAACTGGGTGACTTTTCCAGGTCCCTTCTAGCCCTACATTTCTGATTCTATGATTTATTTCAGATGCTGCACCATGCGACATTTCCTGGAAATTAAGTGACGTCAGACAGCCTGATGTGACTTGCAAAAGGAGCCAGATTTGTTTTTCATCTACCTCTGTCACTTAAAACTTTTGAAAGGAAAAAAGAACAAGATCATAGTTTACATACGCTGGCAGCCAAGAGGATCACTGCCACTCAGTCCATAGTAGCTTGGCTTGCACATGTCACAATGGACTCCCTCAACGTTTTTCTTGCAAAGGCACCGACCAGCAATAGTTCCAAGACTCAGGTCTGAACGGCTTTCACACAGCCCATTATATAACGTGCCGTCTGGGTCACAATTGCAGGCTACAATCACAGATATTCACATGGAGATGGGGAAATAATGATATTCAGAAATCTACATTAAAATGCAGGTCCCATAACTGCTATTATTAATTAAATATTTATATTCTGGTAATGCCCAGAGATCCAGTCAGGATGAGGGGCCCAGTGTGCTAGACGCTCTGTCTACAAGCAAAGCCTCATATGAACCAGAATTATTCCATGCACCTCCCAAGCAAAACATGCCAGACGGGGGTGTTATCCATCCCTTGAAGAATCCATCTTAGTCCCACCCCACCCGCTTTCAGCTAGCTAGCACCTCCAGGAGGGTAGGATCCTGAATAGGATTCTAGTAAACCCCTCTTGAAGGATGCAAGGTTGTAGGGAACTCATTGTGTTTGCCTTCTCCCTAGCACCTGTGCAGAGGCTGGCCTGAGTGTGGACATTTATGACTATTCATATTTACACTGATTTGTTACAAGAAAGATAACTTCCCTGCTGGACTTCAAAGCTAAATTCAGTGATGACCCATAGCTGAAATTAATGCAGGTTCTTTCCCTTCATTAGTGAGAAAATGCTGTTAAACAACTGTGGTAGAACATGCCTCTGCTTCTGAAAGAGGTAAACATTTTTACATTTACGTTGATAATTAAATGTATTGATGAAGAAAGCAGTTGGAGACTATAGCAACTTATGAAGAAAACTGCAAACATTTCATTTTGAGCCAATCATTGCTTGCCATTTGTAAAGGGTGACAGAATAGCATGCTTACGGATGCAGGCATGAGGGTCTGAAATTGTTCTGAGGGGATCTTGGTAAAAGAAAGGTTTGCATTGATCGCAGTGTTGCCCCATGGTATTGTGCTGACAGTCTTCACATACGCCACCACTGACACGATCATTAGCTACGTACACTGCCATGTCAAAATGGCACCGGTCCGAATGGCCATTGCATTGACACTCTAAAACAGAAAGTAAAGTGGGGTTTATTTAAGAGCAGCACATTTTGATTCATACGCCTGACATTTGGCTCTGAACGTACTCCTCCTGGGTCCGACCTCCCCTAACTTGGGAGTGGGGATGAAGAATGTCACAGCTGAAGTAAAGTCTCTGATTCTGAGTTCACACTGTCTTTACCAGCATGAAAATTCAGTGGTACAACTTCCAGTTTTCACTGATATAGCTGAGAACACAGTCAAATACACAACCCTTTAGCTGTATTGTCTAGCTGCTTTACATCACTGGGGTGGCACAAAGTAGCCGGCTCAAACAGATGAATTTGGCCCAGAATATCTTAGAACCCTTGTGGCCATCATCATTGATTACTATTTTGTAGCATACTCACAGATGGGTTAGAAATCTGTTAGTAATCTACTGAAAAGAATACTGCTTTATTTAAATACTATTTTCATTTGCAACAAGGACCCTGAAAAATGAACAATCTCTTTTGCCTTCTTTGTCTTTCTTGTTTACTTTACTTTTACCCTTTAGAGAGAACTGGAAATTGAAATCGCTTTTCTTCACTGAGAGCAACACACATGTTAGACATACATCTATACCAGCAGGCACACAGCACAGTTGAGACATATCTCCCCTGACAATGCATCACTGACACCCGAATCCACCTAGGATGTTCTATTCTGGTTGGTTTCAACATGAGAAATAAGCCCATGTGAACGCTCAGCTAGGACTGTACGGTGCCATCACCTAGCTGATGAAAATTAAGTAACTATTTGTCAGGTACGTTTGCAAGCGTTATCCTGCGATCCTTCCGCTGGCATCCAGGGAGCATCCTTGTAGAATTCTTTACACCTTTCACAGGACACACCCTCAGTGTTGTGTTGACAGACGCATCTGCCATGAACCTGCAGCATGTCAACAACAAAAATAAGTGAATTTTCTTTAGTCCGTTGACTTTGGGCCATTGGACAGGGAAAAATACACTCCCATCCGCCCCAATATAATTTTATTTCATGTAGGATAATATATTACTTTTTGATTCCTGAAGACTGAAAACCTCCACAGTGCCAGAACCAGATCAAGTTGTCTCTGTTTCTTAGGGGGAGAAATTTAGTATGTTTGTTATAAAAAAACCATAGTATTTCTGAGGTTTCTTTCCTCTCCAGAAAGTAACTGATTTCAAGAGTGACTTTTCTTTCTTTGCTGAGTTAAGCTTCAAATCCACAAATTTGTCATTTGCCGAAACTGAACAGTTCTACATCACTTGAAGAGTCCTATGTACTCACCTGGCTGGGTAGAGTCCCCCTAAAAGCTATATGTCAAGCCTAAAATGTTTACATATAAAAATATTTAAGTAACCCTAGGCTTGTGGTATGCCAGCATAAGCAGAGAAATTCAGAGCCCTCTGGCTCCCTCATCTGACATAAACACTTCTCAGTTACACGAGCAAGAGGCATGGACAGTATGTGGAACAATAACCAGCCTGCTTTAAACAAACTGAACACATTTTAGAAAAGATACTTCTACTGACAAAAACACTTATATAATTTATCCACAGGAAAAACACTAGTTCCAAATATGAAGGTACATTTTATTCTGTGCCTGATTTCTTGGACAATCCGTTGTTCACCAGTTTGGTTTTTATTTTAATGTAAAAATAGGGAATTCTCTCTGTGCTGATGACTCTTTTCATGTAGTTTTCACCAAGCCTTGCTGGGGTTGTGGAATGTACCCAATAAAGTAGCCATTCAACTCTGCATGCAACACAGATTACTCACTGGGATTATATTTGCACCACTACAGCTATGGCATTTTCATGCTATTATTAACATGCTTATGTGTCACATATTTTAGAAATGTAGTTCCAACAGGAGTCAGATTCTGATCTCTTTTAATCTGTCCCAGTGTTTTTAATGGAGAAAGCAATGTGAAAATATTTTTTAAAATGTTGAATCATAAATTACTATCTAGGGATAATCATCCAAAAACTACCAGATAGGGAATCCCCTTTTAGGACTGGAAGTTTCATAGCTTACCATTCCAGGCTGATGGAAAACATCTCCCCGCAGTTTCTTCACTGGACTGCATTGGCGGGCATGGCCATTACAAAAGCAACTTCCACGGACAACTATTTCATAAACTGCATAATAATATTTTTCAATGGGATCACTTTGCCTCTTTCCAAATAAAGTATCTCCAAGAGTGTGGAGTTTCGTGAAATTTATTCTCAGGTTTGTTAAGGTAATGAGTTCTGGGATAAGAGAAAGGAAATGAAAAACCATCATTTCTCTAAAAACTCTATTCACTTGAAAAAATACAGCATGCTCAGCTGTTGTAAATTGCTACATTATGCTGATTTGCACTAGGAGGATGTGGAGAACAGTATTTAACATACAAGACCATCAAATAATGATGTGTAAAGAAAACCCAAACTATACATACCCTGGATAGAAGGGAGATAAGGATTTTCTATTTCAAAGCTGGGATCCAAAGCTTTCAAGACAACCTGTGAAACAAATGAATATATATTTAAACATGGAAAGTGTTATTTTAGTATATAAAGGCAAATAATTTAGTTAAAATCTATCTATCTATCTATCTATCCGGGTAAATAAGATAACCAATAAAGCTTCATCAGAAGGTTAGCTGTGTTAGTCTGTAAGAGTATGTCTATACTACCACCCTAGTTCGAACTAGGGTGGTTAATGTAGTCATTCGAAGTTGCAAATGAAGCCCGGGATTTAAATATCCCGGGCTTCATTTGCATCTTGCCGGGCGGGCGCCATTTTTAAATGCCCTTAGTTCGAACTCCGTGCCCGCGGCTACACGCGGCACGGAGTAGGTAGTTCTCTAATTCGAACTACCTACTCCGTGCCGCGTGTAGCCGCGGGCACGGAGTTCGAACTAAGGGCATTTAAAAATGGCGCCCGCCCGGCAAGATGCAAATGAAGCCCGGGATATTTAAATCCCGGGCTTCATTTGCAACTTCGAATGACTACATTAACCACCCTAGTTCGAACTAGGGTGGTAGTGTAGACATACCCTAACTTTAAAAACAATGAGTAGTCAGTCCTGTGGCACCTTAGAGACTAACAAAAATACATATAGTATCAGGAGCTTTCGTGGGCAAAACCCACTTCTTCAGATGAGCTTGAGTGGAGAAAAAAATGGGCCTATTATAAAACCAGTCTTCCTTACATTTAACATATCATTGACCTCAAAAGCTAAAAATGGAATATTTCCAGTCTACTCAGCCTCGTTAGCACCAGTCCTACTATTGACAGGTACATTTTTTCCTCTCCATTCTTTTTCTGTAATCAGTTCTGATAGTCCCCCTTTTTCCCCTCCACTCAAGCTCATCTTGCCCACCCCTGCCCAGGCCTCACAGATTGAAGCTAAAGGGAGCCAGCTGGCTGTCACCTACTGCTATCAGAGAACAGGCTTCTACACAGGTCAGCAAATGTTTAGGAGGAGTGAAGATCTGTTGTGGGAAGGGGCTTATGGTTTAGAATGGAAACCTGGAGAAACGACATCGTTTTGAATGCATTTTTGTATGTGTTCATTTGAACCTAAAACTCAAAAGTCTGATTTTCTTCTCTGTGTAACCCATTGCAGGCATTTCCACCTTGTCAAACCAGTGTGAGAGGATAATCAGACATAGGATACAAAGTACCTGGCTGATATCTCATTAGCATGAGAAGGAAATCAAGGTAATTTGAATTAAAACATGCACAAATACTAAGGAATACCTCGCCTTCAGTAGAGGGCTCAATGTCTGAATATCTTGAATCACAAACAATGTCTCCCACTCCTTTAGCTGGCCCAGGAGAGATGGTGGGGAAAGATTCAGCACAGTTTTGTGCAAAATACCTAAATATCTTCCAGCTGTGACCATAGTCTGTGGAACGCTCAACCAACATTGCGGCAGGCCGAAAGGTCTGGAAGAAATGTGGCAATAATTCTTACAACAGACTTTTGGAAGAAAGTTTTTAATTTAACTAAGCATATGTCTATACTGCAAATGGGAAGTGTGACTGTAGCATTTCCAGATGTACTTGAGCTGGTTTTCATTTAGCTCCATCTACCCAGGACCCTGGCCCACACTTGTACACCTGCCTGTGCAGCTATGGCTTCACTACTTTGGTTACTCAACCTATATCAAAGTAAACTTGAGTATGTCCCTGACTGCCATGTAGACATACTCTAAACATAAGGGCTTCTTTCTGCAAGGGGAAATTTCCTGGCAAAATTACACTGATATAACTCCCCATTTGGACACTCTTATTCCAAATAAGAATGTCTTTTCTGGTTTACAGTTGATGACAGTTCCAAGCATGGGGCTTCCAGGATTAATTCCCCAGTCAACTACTTGGGATACTTGATGTGACGGGGCATACTCCCCCTGCACTGAGCAGTAGGGTTGCCAGGTGGTTTCAACAAAAATACAGGACACACTTGACATTACATCACAATCTACATTACATCTTATTTAGAAAATACCGGACATTTATATTTTCTCATTTATATTTTCCCAATTTGTTTCCCGAACAGAAAGCCAAAATACTGGACTGTCCGGTTCAAAATCGGACACCTGGCAACCCTACTCAGCCCTGAAAGCAGAAGAGGCCACGCCCCCTGCACCTTACTGGGCATGCTCTGGCTGCAGTGCTATAAAAGGGAGCAGCTCAGCTCAGTTGTGGCTGTCAGCCAGAGGGGACATGCTGAGCCAGCTTCCTGAAAGCCCCAGAGACTACCTAAAGGCTGGAAGGCTGCCACCCAGGCTGGAGACCAGACAGCTCTAGAGTCCATGGCTGGATTTGGAAAGAAGGGGAAGTAGTCAGAATGTGGAGAAAGGTGGCAAAACAGAGACTCACCAATGAACTGAGACCCAGGGAAGCAGGAAGCAGCCCAGGAGCAGCAACAGCTACCGGGTGAGTGAGCCGCTGTTGTGGAGTCAGCATGTTGCGGTTAGGATTTCCCCACTGACTCAATGGCAAGAGCAAGCCACTAACGGGGCCCTGGGCTGGGGTACAGTGGAGTGGGAGGGCCTGGACCCCCATGCAGGGAGATGTAAACCTTTCCCCTATCTACTCCCCCACAAATAGACTCTGACCATTGGGTCACGTGTGGAATATTGAACAGTACTGCCCTGCCAATAGGAGTGAGTTATAGACTGTGACCATTGGGTCACATATGGGACTAGAGGGAAAGAGCAGACAGACTTTTGGGGCTGGAATAGAGGCACTGGCTGGGAAAAAAGGGTGGGGATAAGTGCAATAGGGGTGAGGTGGACCACCCCATCCGACCTGGGACAATGTAATTCCCATAGCCATGTGACACTTGATTATCTGAAATAGTCTAAGTAAGAACTGATGCACATAAGAAGCAGGGGTCATCAACCGAGTTCTCTCAGCAACAATGAATCACTAGAAGTACCCAAAACAGGGAACAATGGTGAATAAGCATTTTCAAGAGAACCGAGTGGAGTCCTTTGGGAAAAATAGTATATGACCATGTAATTATAGACTATAACATAAAACATACACACATAGAGCCAAATTAATGTTGCCCTGGTAACCTTAATTCTGTCATTCCTAATTTTTGAGTGTTTGACTTTGCAACCATTATGTTCTTTATATAAAGCTATGAGAAGGTGTAACCCACACAGTTCCTGAGTATAGTGTATTGTTCCATCTAGAGGAACCAAGACCACTTACAGAGAGAATAACAAGTCTGTTCTACTGCCTTAGCTAACAGGCAGGTGGCTTTTAGCTCATGCAGCAGAGGCTCATACACTAAGCCCAGAGATTCCAGATTCAATTCTGACCACAGACAGTTGGGGGTCTATTGACCTTACAAAGTCTCAAGAAAAATATCTAATCAGAATACCAGTACCTTAAAACTCAGTATAAGATGGCTGAACTGGAATAAGGTTTCTAGGTCCAATCTAATGCTAACATGGTCAATACCTGAAAAGGAATTTAAAAATCATGTAAAATTACTCCTTTTTCCTATGGGTGCACAATTGTAGTTTATGCAGCTGTAGGTTTTGTCACAAAAAGAGATTTAAGTTATAAGTTGATGCTATTTGAAAAAAATATATTTCTATGGTAGGTAATTCAATCCTGTTGTAGTTGCTTTGGTACAACTGTTGAAAATGAGTTGATTCAAAGTATCATTCTTACAATTTCTCTGTAGATAAGTTACTTCTTTTTACCAGATGCTTCTGAATTCCTATGTAGTTATAAATCAACAGATCCAAATCACTGTAAATTTATGTTCCAACATTATAAATCAGAGAAATATAATGTATCGTATTGCAGCAATTCTCAACCGGGGGTGGGGCTGGGCGAATCCATGGCCCCTGGGGATCTGAAAGCTGGTGTCAGGGGGTCTGTGAAGCAGGGGCGGCTTTAGCATGGGTGGGTCCCAGAGCAGAAAGTTTGGAAACCCCAAATCTGCCACCCTGTGGCAGAAGCCCTGAGCCCCACCCTGTCCTGTAGGGCAGAAGCTCTGACCCCTGCTCCCCAAAGAACTAAAGTTTCGAGCCATGGCACTCGGTGGAGCACAAGCCCTGAGCTCTGGTATTCTGGAGCTAAAGCCCTGAGCACTCCCACCCTCAGACCCTGGGGTTTTTATAGCATGGTGTAAGGAGGGGGGCTTGGAAAGAAAAAGGTTGAGAACCACTGGTTAACATTATTCTGCTATTTCTTCTACTTCTTCTGAAATGTCCCTTTATTTTTTGAGTCTCTTAGCTGGATGCCAAGCCAGCAGTCACAGATTTCTCCACTCTGCTTCCAAAGCTGGACTGCTGGAGAGGGGTGCAGTTATGGGGTAGCTATGGGGTGGTCTATAGCCCGACAGCCCCCCCCCAGCACAGCCCCTGCCACAGGGTTTCTGTTACGTGTTTCACCAATCCTGTTTGTGATGCCAGTGTAGCCTGATTAATTATTACAATTATAATTGGGATGCAATATACATTCGTCACACATAACAGGCTCTTTTTCAGGTTGCTATTTGGTATTAATTAAGAAGATACAATCTAGTGAAGCAAACACAGACTCTTCAGTTAATGTAGACAAATATAATTGAAATAAAAAAAATCAGTCTGTTCAACTATAAAAATAAGATAAATGAAGTGAAGTGGTTTCCTGCATTTTCACACTTACAGTCTTACACGGTGAAGACCATTTAAAACAAAGATGAAAGGAAAAGTAATGGGTCCCCCCTCAGAAGGGAGGGCCTCATGCAGTTTACACTGTCTGAAGAACCCCTAAATTAGGGAACTAGACTGGGGTTCATCCAGACTGGGATTTAATGTCCCTTCTTAATTTATTTTTTTAATACCCAACCATATTTTATCATCTTCTGTAACCACAACAGATTAATCTCTACCCCTCATCAACATGTATCTTACCTAGGGCCCACAATAATGCCTATTACTATTAACAACCAACACTGCTCATTTCTTAATAATGCTTATGGTTTTTTGTGGTTCAACTGTCTAGTAACCAGATTGCTAAAGGCCTTTCCAGAACCACTTTCTAGCAGAATTCTATGATGTACTGTATTTTTTTTGTTTACTTGTGCGTCCTTCCATATGAGAGTGCAAAATTTATGGTCAGGGATTATTGTCTTTAGCCCCTTTCTCAGCTAAAATATAGCCTTTACTATAACTACTTCCACAAGGTCTTGCACAAATAACAGGCCTCAGAGCAGGAGCCATAAGTTAATGGTAGAGGGTGACCACAGAGAACACAGCAGGAACATGGAAGTAGCCACCATAAACCAGTTTGAGCAAGAAGTGGCGCGTTGGAGAAAGCTAATTGCCATTAATATGTATGGATAGCACAGCTTATGGAATAAGTGTACCCCAGTATTATGCAGAAGAGGAATTTAGATGTGAGCATAGAAGGTTGTGTATTGGTGTGAATATTCATGCTAGTGCTCAGGTCCTATGACAGGGCAAACTACCACGTGGCATTAGCAGTGGTTCTCAATCAGGGCTCCACAGCTCCTGAGGTGCCATGAGTTGGTTTCAGGGGGTGTGTGACACAGGGCTGGCTTTAGAATGGTTGTACCCAGGGCAGAAAGTTCCAAGTCCCAAGCCCTGGCATCCCAAAGCAGTAGTTGCAGAAGCTTTGAGCACACCCCTCCCCCCAGTATTGGATTAAAGCCTCAAGCCTTGGTGCCCATGGGGCAGGACCTGGCATCCTCCAGATATGTAGGGTGAGTGACATTTCCCCTGGGGGAGGCTAGTTCTCCTTGTCCTGCTTCTTCCACCCACAGCCCTACCCACACTCCACCCCAGGTCCCAGCCCTGCTCCTGCTTGGCTCTCTCCCAGCCAGGCCCCCTCACCGCTGCATTCCTCCTCTCCTCCCACCCTGCGAGGTCCCCTCTGCTTGCAGCTCACTGCTTCCCTCCTTTCCCTTACCCCTTTCCTTGAGAGGTCCGTGCTGCTTGCTGCATTCCTCCTTTCTTTCCCTCATCCCATGATGCCCCTGCCACTCACTGTGTCCCTTCTCTTTTCCACAGTCTTCCCCCCAGGGGTCCATCACTGCCTAGAGGGATGCAGGAAGTGGCAGATGGGGGTGGCTAATGGAGAAGGGGGTAGAAGAGAGGAGGGATATGGTGAGCAATGGGGACTCCAAGGAGGGGGAGGGGGAGTGAAGGAGAGAAGAGACTCAGACAAGCAGTGGCAGGTGGTGAGGGCATCAGGGGTGGGGGGCAGAGCAAGGATGGGAAGAGGTGGAGTGTGGGCGGGATCACCATGGCCCAGGCATCTGGCAGCAGTGATTGTCCCAGGGGAAGCTTAGCCACTCCTGGCCTATTATACCCACCCCCTATGCCTATGGGGTAGAAGCCCCTTGTCCTGGTGCCCCACAGCTAGAGGCCTAAGCCCTCAACCCTGCCACTCTATGGGGCAGAAGCCTTGAGCCTCCCACACCCACAATTGGAGGCCTGAACCTCTTTCTCCCTATGGCTGAAGCCCTGAGCTGCTCACTCCTTGGGCCCTGTAATTTTTTAGCATATTGGGGGGCACCTCAGAAAGAAAATGGCTGAGAACCCCTGCCATATTGTCTTCTGGTTTCATAATGTAATGACTGCAAACATTAATTACAATAAATAACTAACCAAACTGAGAAACCTTACGTGACTGTACCCTACCATTTTCTGACTGCCACCACTTCTTTTTTCCGTCTGGCTCAAAAGCTGTAATAACATTTTCAATTCGGTGACTGTTGCTCTGGGTATAGGGATTATATGGGTATCTGGAATCACAAAGGAAGCATTTCTGTTCACCCTAAAAACAGAATAAGCAAGACAAACTATCATTGCAGTCTCTGTCCCAATTGTCCAGTAGATAGCACATGCCTCAGTGTTTGCAGGATTGGGACCGTACCAGCTCCATCCTCTCCTTCACCCCCTCCTTTGAGAGGCCCCCGTTGCTTGCTGCATCCTTCCTTGGGACCTGTGTTTTGCAAACACTTATGCGCACACTAAAATTTCCATGTGAGTAGTCTCATTGAGCTCAATAGCTTGTCTTGTGTGCATATAGTACACATGTCTGTATTGTAGGATGGGGCCTTGGTTAGCTAAAGCAGTGGTTCCCAATCTCTGGGCTGTGGACTGGTGCCAGGCTGTGAACTGCTGGCTGTCAGGCTGTGGCACTTGCCAGGCCATGCCCATGCCTTGATTGGCTCAGCAAGAATTTAAGCTCCCTGTAAGCTGCATGGCAGTGTGGCCATGCAGCTTCTAATTGAGCCCCGCTCAGAGGTTTAGGGCTGCTGAGCAGAGAGCTTCCTGGCTGGAGAGGGGCATTCCCTCAGCAGCAGAAGCTCCCTGCTTCAGAGAATGAGCATGCTTGTGGTGAAGGGGACATAAGGAGGGAGGGAGGGAGAAAGTACGTGGCTGGGATGGGAGCAGGCCAGAGGGGAAGGGAGTTTGGAGCATGCAGTAAGTACAGAAGAGAAGAGGTTTACAGCACCTTCCTGGTCTGGGAGTGAGGCAGCAGACTGCATAGGGTAGGTGGAGGAAATGGGTGGCAGTGTTGGCATCTGTGCAGTGAGGTGAGGACATGGGAGTTTGGGGTGTCTTAACTTGCTTCCATCTGGGCTGCAGGCAGCAAGAATCAAATCCTGTCTGTCTCAGCACAGCACCCCTAGCTGGGCTGCAAACATAGGACTCTCTCCTGGACAGGGGCAGGCTGTATGGGGTGGTGCCAAAATTTCAGGTGAGTTAAAAATTTTTAGGCTGCTTTTGAATACTGGAACAAAAGGCCTAGTGCATGACATTTGCATGATTACATTTCAAACAAAGTTTACATAGGTGTTAATGGCTTAAGATCAGATAAGAAAGGAAAGGATTCTTTTAACTGAATTTTTTTTAGCATTGTAGATATCTGCAAACTCTGATTGGTTACAACGACATGTATTGTGTCCGTATAGATGTGATATAAAATAACACATGACCTCTTAAAATAAATTACCATAATGAATATGCAAATAAAATGTTACCAGTCTGCCAAGAGTTTGTGAATGGGTTTGCCAGTCTGCAGTATAAAAAAGGTTGGGAACCACTGAGCTAGAGCAAAATTTGGGGACTATCACGGCATGTTAGAGCCAGCTGTTTCCCCCAGCTTTTCCTGAGTAGAGAGAGCTTGTTGCATGGGCTGGGAATTACCGACCTGATCTTTACTAGAAAATTAATAACTCTTATCTCTTTCTTACTGGTGCATAAAGTTTTTCGGCACCAGAATCAGAGGGGTAGCTGTATTAGTCTGTATCTGTGAAAACAACTAAGAGTCCCATGGCACCTTTAGGACGAACAGATTTATTTGGGCATAAGCTTTCATGGGCAAAAATGCATTTCATCAGATGCAGAGGAGGAAATTAGATTTGAGAATGGAAGGCTGGGTATTGGCATGAATATTCATGCTAGTGCTCAGGACCCATGACAAAGTGGGTTTTTGCCAACAAAAGCTTATGCCCAAATATATCTGTTAGGCCAGGTCTACACTACACCTGGAAGGTCAGGTTAAGGTCTCAGAAGGAGGCTAACAGGAGCAAACACTCCCGTTGGCTTCCCTTACTCTTTGTGACTGTGAGGAGTACTGGCGCGGACCAGAGCCATCCTCAGTGTTCAATTTAGTGGGTCTTAATTAGACCCACTAAATCGAATGCCAGAAGATAGATCTCCAGCACAGCAAGTGAATGCCTGGCTTTAGTCATTAAGATGCCACAGGACTCCTCGTTGTCTTAACACCAGCAATGTCTGAGAAACTAATGAGAGTATGGAGTGGGGACTAGGGAAGGACTTGTGATTGTAGGGTTGGGGAGGCTGTTGGAAGGAAAAGCAATTATACTTTTGTATGTAAAGTGTTTGTGTGTTTTTAAATAGTATAATCCCCAGGGAATTAGTAAGTATTTTACAAAATCACAAATACAGTATAAGTGACATATATAATTACTTTATGGACTGTAAACACTAATGAATGTATATGATATGTGACCATTACTACAAGTGTGTATAACCCTGAGTATGTCTGTATAGAAATAACAAAAATATCCCCAACACCCCATTTTAAAATGCTATTTTTACAGAAATCTAAAGCTACAAAAATGGTTAGCAGGGGTGGAGCTCACGTGTGTATGGACATCTGTGATATGACATGATACTGACTTTACTTCCTTTGATCTTGTCTGTTAGAAATTTTTTGCTCCCTACATGACAAGCATATGCTTGTCTATAGAGCAAAATCTGCCATGTTACATTAATTCCTGAAACTTGCAGTTTTAACACCTTCTCCAATAACACATTTTCTCCTTTTCTTTGCAAACTTTTTATACATTCTAAGTGGAATAATATATTAAATCAGATATTTCACATAAGCATGCAATTTGGAAACATATAGTCACACTTTATAAACAGGACTAACACATAAATATCAAACTGTGTTTTGAATTTTGAATCAAAATTTTCAATAAATTGTTCATATCAGGCCTTCAATGGGATTTCTTAAAATGCCTAAAGTGAATTATCTGCATAAATCTTTGTAGGATCACGTCCCACACAAAACAAATAACAGAGTAAATAGTTATTGGAAATAATTAATGAATAACCATATTGCCTGAGAAATGTTCATTCAAACTATTTGGTGGATAATTGCAAAAAAGTGTAAAGATTCACAGAAAACAAGACTGATTCACAAACTATTTAAGAATGGAAAAAGTGTTCATCAGATTATTTACAGTGAATAAAGTGAACAGCACTAGCTCCATATGTACCATCTATCTCATTTCTGCAGTATATTATGCTTTAAACATGTCACAGCACTTGACCAGAAGGTGATAAATAGTAATTTTAAAATTATCTCTAAAATGAGCAATGTCTCATTAACTCCCTCTGAAGTTCACATCTGGTAGTTAGTGAAAAGTATTTTTTCTCAAGATGATTTATTAACTTCATGGAGCCACGTCCTATAGTCCTTGCTCAGGGAAGTTTGATAAGGGGCAATGACTGTTGGAGCTGCATAGCCCTATCCATCACTTCCCTATTGCCTACGCTTGGCTGAACAGAGATTTGGGTCTCTTCCGAGCTTGGCTTCATGGCATGCACAGAGTGCAGACTCCCTCAGTGCGTTTCTACACATGTGGCAAAGCCAGATTGATTTTAGTGCAGGCAAGGCCACTGCAGCCATGTGGAACAGGACAAGATGCATTCCATCAAGGTAATGAGTGTATGGTCCTCTAGGGTAGTGTTTCTCAAACTGTGCTCCACGGAGCCCCAGGGCTCCACAAGACATCTCCAGGGACTCCGCGAGGTTGACGAACTGGAAACATCGATAGGTACAACACATACAATCAGTGGACTGCTGGGGCTCTGCATAAGTACAACACATACAATCAGTGGACCGCTGGGGCTCCGCATAAATTTTTACACATGTAAAGGGCTCCGGAACCCAAAAAGTTTGAGAACTGCTGCTCTAGGGCAAAGTGCTTTGAATTCATTGCAATTTAGTGAATTATAACAACCCAAATATATGTATTTCAATGTCAGAACTGACAGTTTTAGCAGCTTTTGTGTGTGTGTGTGTGTGTGTGTGTGTGTGTGTGTGTGTGTGTGCGCGCGCGCTCTGTTTATCCTATCCCTCTCTTATGTTCACAAAACTGTCAGAGAGGTCACCTAACCTCCCTGCATAGTCAAAGCTCATACACATGCTGGTATGTTGTTCATAAACAAAGAATGGTTGCTTAATTAATGAATTTTAGTTTAAATTACACAACAAAACAACATCATGCATGTGTCTTCTCTGCAACAGACCACATCTAAACTGAACACAAAATGTCAGCTGCATCCAGCTAACTCTTAGGCCCAGCGCCTCAAAGGTATTTAGGTCCTTACCTCCATTGAGGAGCTAACTCTAACAGTTTTATAGGTGCAGCACACAAAAAACAAAATCTTGTCACTGGGGATGGATCTACAAGTTGGGCTGGAAGAGTAATTCGCAGCTCGAGAAGACATACCCTTAGTGAGCTAGTGGGAGTATGTCTACACAGCAGCATTATTTTGGAATAATGTCCGTTATTCTGAAATAACTATGCGAGCCTCTACACAGCTAGCCCATTATTTTGAAATAATTTCAAAATAACCGGAGGTTTATTTCAGCATTTGTAAACCTCATTCCATGAGGAATAACGCCTCTTCTGAAATAGCTATTTCAGAATAGCAGTAGTGTGGATGCTCCACTGCTGCTATTTTGAAATAGCTCCTCCCCCAGGCCATTCAAAGTAATTACCCCACAGTGCTTCCTGGGGCTCTAAATCAAGGTAGTGCATTAGGAGAGTGTGCCTCGGACTAATTTCCAGGCTTCCCTGTAGCATAGACACGTTATTTCAAATAAGCTATTTTGGAATATTTCTTCCCGAATAGCTTATTCAGAAATAATCGTGCAGTTTAGATGTAGCCTCAAGGTAGAGCATAGCTGTGGAGGTATGAGCAGTGAGAGAGGTTAGTCCCCATCAAATATATGCTTAGCATCTGAGATAGGCATGTACTTGGGTAACTTGCCCCTCACACCAACACTGTTTTTAGTGTTCTGGTCACTATTTTTAGTATCATGAGCTTTCAAGGGCACAGCCACTTCTTCAGATGACCCGAGTGTTGGAAATCTAGAACCAAGAATAAATAAGGGAAAGGGGGGTGGAGAGAAGGAAAAAAATTGGAGGGGGGGGAGAAGACAGTGGGTAGATAAGTTTCAGAGGGGTAGCTGAGCCAGAGGGGCATTGCTGTCCAATATGTATTGGACAAACTGGACAGTCCCTGCAGGAAAGAATTAATGGACACAAATCAGATACCCACAAAGGCAACACACAAAAACCTGTTGGGGAACACTTCAACCTTCATGGACACTCATTAATGGATCTCCAAATTGCTGTTTTGTTTCAGACCAATTCCATAAGCCAAATACACAGAGAAGGATTGGAACTCCACTTCATTCACAATTTTATTTCTCATGCTAATGGTCTAAATCGAGATATTTCGCACATTATCAACCAAACAAACAATGAAGGTGCCAATAGTTCTTGATGTCTATGAGGAATCTGGTGTTAGTACTCTTCCTTTCCTAGTGCATACGAATGGTTCTTATCAGCCTCTTAACTTTTTAGTGTTTCAGGTGCTAATAGACTATTGGTTACTTTTTAAGTTTTTTCCTGTTACAGACTGGCTCGGCTACCCTTTTGAAACTTATCTACCCACTGTCTTTCCCCCCCGCCCCTCCAATTTTTTTCCTTCTCCCCCCTCCTTCCCTTATTTATTCTTGGTTCTGGACTTCCAACACTCCAGTCATCTGAAGAAGTGGGCTGTGCCCACGAAAGCTCATGATACTATCTACATCCGTGGTCACCAACTAGTCGATCGCAAGGCCTCTACCGGTCGATTGCGAGGCGTTTGGGCCTCCCCATTTTCCCCCCACCCCCAAGAAGCCCCACTACCTACCTCCAGCAACAATGGAGGTAGTGCCAGCTTCCTGCGCGGTGGACAGAAGTCCTACAGCTTCGCGCCACTTCCAGGGGTTCTGGAAGTACGCTGGCTGCTCCCCTCCCCCAGGTCTGTGGCGTGCCATGCGCGCTGCGAGAGGGGGCGTCGGCCCTGGAAGAAGAGCGTGGGGGCTTCCCTGTGCCACAGGAGGGGTGAGTTGGCCCCGGGGAAGGCGTGTACGGGGGCTTCCCTGCGCCACAGGAGGGGGGGTCAGCCTCGGAGGAGGCACGCGTGGGGGTTTCCCTGCACCACAGGAGAGGGGGTTGGCCCCGGAGGAGGCACGCACGGGGGTTTCCCTTCTCTATGGGGGAGGCGGGGTGGGGTGGAGTCCTGGGAGGAGGCTGGTGCAGGGGACTCCTTCCCCCCCGCACTCTGTCCCCTCTCCTCCCCCCACACACCCTGCCCCTGTTCCTTCCCCCCTCCCCGCACCCTGTCCCCTTTCCCGTGCTGCAGAACCCTGCCCCCACCCCAGCACTCTATTCCCTGCTCCCACCACCATGTCCCCTGCTCCCACCAGCACAGTTGGAGCCACATTAGTGAGGCTTGGGGGTTTTTTGGAAGGAGTTTTTTTTTTGCATCTCCCTTGTGTGGCCCAACTGACTTTTCTGTGGATCAGTGACCCCCTGACTCAAAACAGGTTCCCTGTCCTTCTCATAATAAAGAAAATGCAGAAACTTTTTGTGTTTAACATAGTATTTTATTTAAAAATGAAGTCTGGCCAACAAACCCCCAATTGGGGCCAAGCCCCCATCTGGCCGGAGCATCATAACACTCCTGCATTCCCCCCAGACCCTAGATCTGAGCCCCTCACACACTGAAACCCCTTGCCCTGAGCCCTTCACATATCCCAACCAACATTCCTGCATCCTCACAGCCACAAGCCTGTGGCTTGCTTAGTACCGCAACCCTCCATCTGACCCCACACTCCCCAGCGTGGAGCCCCCTCCCCAAACCAGCATCCCCTTCTCCACCTCCTCCTGAATCCAAATTTCCTCCCAGAGCTTGCACCTCTCACCCCTTCGCACACCCAAACCCCTCATTCCCACCCCAGAGCCCACACATCCTGTCTCAACTCAGTGAGGGTACGGTAAGACTGCAGGAGTTTTTCCAGGATTCCAGAAATATCCCGGAAAAACTTTTCTGCATCCAGGGATGTTCTTCCGCTGTAATGGGGTTCAAAAAAGAATGAGAATTTCATGGAGGAATAGATCTCTCAATGATAATTGGCCAAGATGATCAGGGATTCACTCTATACTCTGGGTACCGGTAGTCTCTAATTGGCAGAAGTTGACAGTTACCAGATAGGGGATGGATCACTTGCTGATTGCCTTTCTGTTCATTCCTTCTGAAGCACCTGGAATTGGCCATGATCAGAAAAAAGGATACTGGGATAGATGGACCATTGGCCTGACCCAGTATGGCTGTTCTTATGCATTTCTGCTGAGACATTAAACATCAGCTTGTAGGTTACTGCCAAGCTGTCTTCCTGACCTAATAAAATATATAATTTCACCAGGCATACTTTTGCCATCTGACAAAGATTTAAACATATCTAGAAGCATTTTCTTATAATGTGTAATTATTTTATAAATAAGAACAAACCAACCTCAAGGTAGCTTATAATGCAGTATTTCTGAGGGCCAGTTAGTCCACAAACTGATGAGGCAGTCAGCTGGTCACTACGGCCCACTAGAAGGTCTCCAATGGTTGGATGACAGGAGCCATTATCACAGTCATCCTCTGCACACAGGAAACTTACCAACACTAAACACAAAAAAAGAATGGTGTGACATACTAAGTGGTATGCTCCATCCACATCAACTGCAACATCAGCTGAATTATCCTTTGTCTACACTGTTCTTTTGTCCTTTGTTAAAGATACTTGACAGGAATTAGAGCTTCTCTAATTCATAGGTACATAGATTCCAAGGCCAGAATGGATCATCTTGTTTGACCTTCTGTGTAACACAGGCCATAGGAATTTTCTCAAACTAATTCCTGTTTGAAACAGAGCATGTATTTTAGAAAAAAAAAACCCCATCTTCATTTAAACATTGCCAATGAGGGAGAATCTATGACAACTCTTGGTAGGTTCTTCCAATGATTAATTACTCTCCCTGATAAAAATGTATGCCCTATTGCCAGCCTGAACACACCAGCTGCAGATCATTGTAAATACATTGAAAACTAGCATATTGCATATCAGTGCTAAAATTTTGATTAATATTACATTGTGCAATAAATATATGAAACTACCAGGTAATAATAATTAATGTGTTGTGCTTCATCAGTAGATATAGAAAGCATTGATACAGTATTATTGATAGCATCACAGGTGACCCCAAACACAGGACCAGATTGTGATCTAATTTACACTGATATAAATCTAGAGTAACCCTGCTGATTTCAATTGAGTTGCTCCAGATTTTTGCCAGTGTAATTGAGACTGGAATTCAAGTAATTGATTCCTCAGCTTGTCAGGTGCTTTGAAATGAACTTATAGCTTTGGTCTCTGTTGCCCCCCATTATCCAGGATAAGGTGAAAGTTTAGGGACAGAAAATAGTTATGAATCAGATAATCACAAAGCGTTATGGCTTGCTTTTCCTGACATGACTTTCAATATTTTCCTCCCATTACGTTAAGACTTTCCTTGCAGGGTTTTGCCCTTTTAGGCAAGTCCTGTCCTGAAACATTGAACAGGCATGGGAGCCTTGGAGGCATCACCTGTTTTTAACCCTGTTTGGCTCAACTTCTGATAAAAAGTGTTATTTAGAATTCTAAGGGAAACTAGAGACATTATTAATGCAGTTTTGTTATAGTAAAATAGCATCAATTGAGAGTGTTTGTAGGGAGTACTGAAGCTGTCAAACTTCAATTTATGGCTTCAGATATACTTCAGACATGCAGCTTACTTACAAATAAATCTTTTCAGTGGTGAAGTAATAAAAGTGTTTGGTTAATATGCCCTGCTTTGCTTCCAAGATTCATATTTATCAACTGTTGGCAGACATGGGTTACATGTTTTAGGGCCTGATCCAAAGCATATTGAAGAGTGTTTCCTTTGACTTTAATGAACTTGGAATCAAGCTTTAGAATGAAGGTGGTGGAGAAAGGAGTCATTGTAGAATTGCACCTGTGTCTAACCATGACTATCTTTCAGCAGAATTTAATAACCCTTGAGAACATGTATCACAAGAGGAAAGCTGTGGAATGAAATGTTGGGAAAATATATAAATCACACACTGTTAACCAAAAAGGTTTAGCCTGGACATGTGTAAAATATTTGCACTTACCAAACTTTAAAAGAATGATCTGTTCAAGCCACATTCTTTTATGTGACAACCAAACGAATTGGATACCTGCAGGAAGAGAAGAAACCTGTTATGACATTTAATACGATGCCTCATCAAGCTTCTTCTCATGTGTACCTTATGCTCAGACCTGTCTTACATTAACTGATACGGCAGAAATAAAAATACAAACAGATGAAAAGAAAACACAGGTTTTGATTTTGGCTAGTGGCTAATAACCCTGCTAGGACTTTCATTTCTGAGAGCTAAATCAAAGCAAAAGAACATCTCAGAATTGCATTTGAACAGATTTCAAAAAGTTATTGACAATTAAAAATAAAGTGCCATCAGCAGAAGTCCCATTCAATCATTTAAATATAACCCATTTAGCTCTAAACAAATCAAGAGAGGCATAATTGTCTCATGCCTATATGCATGGCAGAAACAATTTTATGAGCGAGTCATTAAGCATGTGCAATGAGGAAAATAGTTAATAGCTTTGGACCAGGTGCTTGTGCCCTGTGGAAAGACCTGTGGAAGGGGAAAACTTAGAGGCACCAACTTTCTGGTTTGGCCACTGGTGCTTGACCCCCACACTGCCCCTGGCAATGCTCCCTCTCTACCTCTTCTCCCTGGCCCCACCTCATCCCCACACTACCTCTTCCCTCCATAAGCGACAAGGAGTCGTGTGGCACCTTATAGACTAACAGATGTATTGGAGCATAAGCTTTCGTGGGCAAAGAAAGCATAAGCTTTGCCCATGAAAGCTTATGCTCCAATACATCTATTAGTCTATAAGGTGCCACAGGACTCCTTGTCGCTTTTGCAGATCTAGACTAACACGGCTACCCCTCTGATACTCTTCCCTCCATGTTCCACCCTTCTCTGTGCAGGTCCTACATTTGCTTCTTCTGTTCCTGGCACTGCTCCTCTGCTTCCCCCACCTAGCACCTTCTGCATGCTGCTAAACAGCTGATCACTGGTGAGTAGAATGTGCTGGACAGGAGAGGAAGGACCTGATTGGCAGGCAGGAGGCACTAGGGATGGAGGACATGGTCACTGTGGGTGCTGAGCACCCACTATTATTTTCCAGTGTGTGCTCTAGCTCCAGAGCACCCATGAAGTTGCTGCCTCTGGGAAAACTCACCAGGAAACAGAGGGGGTTTTCTTGTGGGATTTTCTCAGCATCCTTCCCTCCAAGGGAATGATTAGTAGCCTCAGAGGAGGGAAGAAATGACACCTGTAAACACCAAGGATCCTGGAGAAAGCAGACAGCAACCTCTGTGCCCACTTGCCTGCTACCTCAGATGAAGTCATGCTGCCTCCCTGTACATTATAAGCCACTCCCCTTACTGAATGTAGCATTAGCTTCTGACGCGTTGCAGAGAATAATAGCTTGCTGGTTCCATCCCTGCTCCTAACTCCCACAAAGCCCTTGACATGGGTTACCTAGGGAGGTGGTGGAATCTCCATCCATAGAGGTTTTTAAGTCCTGGCTTGACAAGGCCCTCGCTGGGATGATTTAGTTGGGATTGTTCCTGCTTTAGCAGAGGATTGGACTAGATGACCTCCTGGGGTCTCTTCCAGCCCTATGATTCTTTGATTCTGTGTGGAGTGACCTAAGATGAAATTCCGCAGAATACCAGGGTAACATTTCAATAGAACTAACCACATGTGTAAAGTCATTTACCTATTTGCAGGCTTGGGTTCTATGTAAGCATAGTTTGCAATCTCCAGAATTACACATCTATTTGAGCTATAATACTTGGGAAAAATTATAAAAGACCAACAAGCCTCCTGTGCTTATTTCAGTTCTCCCAAGTGTATAGCAGCTTTGAAGGATCTTGAAGAACTATGTCTGAGAAGCTGAATAACCTTTGTGCAATTGTGCTTTTTGCTTTCTTGTTGTAAAAGGAATTTCCAGCCGACCCAGTTCTCTATGGCATAATTCAGCAAACATCTTTCTGTTGAGTTGAACTTCAAAATTGGATACTGTATCAAAATAATGGATACACCTAAGTATAATTTTAAGCACTATCACTCAACAGCACTTGGACTTTTAGTAAGAAACACATCAACAAGTAACCATAATCTGTCTATCTCTTCAGGTATATGGCCCCATCACTACAGTTTCTGAATGACTAATATTATAAAGAATATTTTCCCCATTTTTTCCTTCTCTTTCCCTCCCCATCCCCTCTCTTCCTCTGCTATTTATTTGTACCCTGGACCCCTTAACTCTGTTCATCTGAAGAAGTGTGTTGTGCTCATGAAAGCTCATGGTACTATACATTTTTTGTTAGTCTCTAAGGTGCTGCAGGATTATTAGTTACTTATTAAGTTTTTGCACTAACAATATTCACCGAATATCTGCTGCTGCATTGGTTTAACATGTGAAATGACAACCAGCAAAAATGACAAGCTGTAGCTCAGTGTATAGCAGGAAAGTTAAATGCTGAAAGCAGTCTTACCTGGACCTGGGAAGATGAAGCGTTTCTAGAAATGAATGAAACAAAATGAAGACAGCAAGACAAGACTTACCAGTGAGTTTTAGCTAAGAAAGGAAAGTGCTTACCCTCAGGCCCTGGGAGTTGAAGAAAAGAGAACTAGTTTAAAACCTGCCAAAGAGGTGATCTGTGAAGTCATTCAGCTTGAGTTATTGGCATTAGCAAATTCATGTCATAAATAGAAACAGCCATAGGCATGCTAATAGCAGAAAATAGCATTGCTTTAGTTTAGAAATGAATCTGTAAGTCACAAAATGCTAACTTGTGTGCCTTTGATTTTGTGTTCCACTTTGTAGTACCAACATACTTGTATCTAATTTACAACAAAAGTTTAGTAGCACATGAATACTGTAATTTGGGTAGGGACAATTAAAACTGGAGTAGAGCAAACCTCCAACAGATGTGCACATTGACTTTAAAGAATCGATCATTTGTGTCTGGGGGAGATGATATAGTTGAGAACCATACACTGAAAATAAGGGGCTGACAGTAAAAGTAGAGCTGAGAGATCCAGCCACATACTTAGTGTAATGCCATCTGGCAGAACTGAACATGAGGCCTCTGGAGTTTAGTGCATGAGCCCCTCTACTGTATGAACTAAAAGCCAGCTGGCTATTAGCTAAGGCTGTAGTGTAAAGGATACTCATTATTCTCTCTGTAAGTGGTCTCAGTGCCACAGATGGGACAACACACCACACCCAGGAAGTGTTTGGGTTACACTAGTACTGCTGGAGATTTCCTGGCTGGCCCTGGATAAGTCACAGCCACATTTTCAAAAGTGGCTACTAATTCAGAGTGTTTCCAATATTGGCTCTCTGGTTTGAAACACTGATTTTCAAAATGCCAAACACCTGAAAAATGTAGGGCACTAAGGCTACATCTAAACTACACCCCTCTGTTGGCAGAGGGATGTAAATTAGACGTATCGAAAGTGGAAATGAAGCCGGGATTTAAATATCCCACACTTCATTTGCATAATGGCGGCTGCCGCTTTTTTTCGAAACAGGGCTTTTTGAAAAAAAACCGGCAGTTTAGATGGGGCATTTTCAACAGAAATGCCCTCTTTCAAAACATCCTCAGGAGTACAGGATCTTTCAAAATGGGGCATTTCGAAAAGCCCCGTTTCGAAAAAAAGCGGCGGCCGCCATTATGCAAATGACGTGTGAGATATTTAAATCCCAGCTTCATTTCCACTTTGGATACATCTAATTTACATCTCTCTGCCAACAGAGGGGTGTAGTTTAAACATAGCCTTCGACACTCAGAGCCATCCCATCCACAGGATGGTTCGGGGTGGCTGCCTCAGGCCCCATTCTTTAGGGCCCTCTTTGGCAGCTGCCACAACTGTCTTATGTATGGGGGAGGCCCAGGCAATTATGGGGGATCTGGTACAGTGGCAACAGGGCTCATTGCCACCCTCACCACACAGGCAGCTGGAGCCGTAGCGACCCAGCAGTCTACTCTGCTCTGTTCCACCCTGCCTCACCGCCCTTTCTCAGAGGGTATGTCTACACTAGCCCCCTAGTTCGAACTAAGGAGGCTAATGTAGGCATTCGAACTTGCAAATGAAGCCAGGGATTTAAATATCCCGGGCTTCATTTGCATGTTCCCGGGCGCCACCATTTTTAAATGTCCTCTAGTCCGAACTCCGTGCCCGCGGCTACACGCGGCACGGAGTAAGTAGTTCGAATTAGGATCTCTAATTCAAACTACCGGTACACCTCGTTCCACGAGGAGTAATGGTAGTTTGAATTAGAGATCCTAATTCGAACTACCTACTCCATGCTGCGAGTAGCCACGGGCACGGAGTTCGGACTAGGGGACATTTAAAAATGGCGGCGCCCGGGAACATGCAAATGAAGCCCGGGATATTTAAATCCCTGGCTTCATTTGCAAGTTCGAATGCCTACATTAGCCTCCCTAGTTCGAACTAGGGGGCTAGTGTAGACATACCCAGACTGGTGTGCTCTGCTTCTCAGGGGTGACAGGAAGGAGAGCTCCCCAGGCCCATGGTGCCCTGCTTCCCACTGCTGCAGAGAAGCAGGGTGCAGCATGCTGAGAGCAACATGGTGGGGCAGGATAGGCTGGGGCAAAGCTGAGCAGAGAAGAGCAGGCAGCTGGGCCACTTTGGCTCCCACTGCCCGTGCGATGAGTGGAGGGTAGGGCAACTCCTGCTGCCATTACATGAGCCCCTCTGTAATTCCCTGGGACACATTGCTTGGTGGGAGAGGGCTAGAGGTGGAGCGGGGACGGGGCTTGGGAAAGGGGTGGAGTGAGGTCAGCGCCTGTGACAGGGGGTTTCCCCATGCCTTGTGCCTGGGCCACTGGTGGATGGGTGGAGGGGGGTTGCCCCTGGCCCCACAACCGCCTTGGAATGGCCCTGAAGACACTCACCATCAGTGACTACTTTTAACATTTTTAGTCTTACGTTCTCAGAGGCTCAGTTTCCCTGTATATAGAATGGGAGCTGAGAGGCTTCATTCATTAGTTTGTTTGCAAAACATCTTGATATCCTGTGATAGAAACTTCTATAGATTAGCAAAATATACATTACTCATAATCAGGTGATCTCATTTAATTTTTATGCTCACCAGAAAATTCTTTAATTACTAAAATTAAGGTTTTAGTCTTGTGACTGTTCTTCTATCACTAGGATTGTCTCTAGCAGAAATAATTCACACATTTACATTTTTAGAAATGTTTCTTCTCAGGAACACTTGTAAATTACGTATTGGCTCCAACATCCTCTTCTCAGACTGACTTCATCCCTTATTTGGCGTGTTTGGGAGTATGAATGATTGCAGAAGTGTTTTACATTTAGAGGGCATAATACTGACAAACACAATGGATTTTAAAAAATCAGTTTTACTACACGGTATACATTCTCTTTTTTATGATTAAACAGGGTGTGAATGTATTGTGGTGATAAGGGTCAGATATTGTATGAGAATATTCTTAGGATAATACTACATGGTAACATAATGCTTGATCTTTTATTAAAATATTTTTTAGGAAATACATTTTTGTTGTAGAAAAATTATGTGAGAAAGGAATTATAGTGGAAGATTTATGTATAAGTTAGAGGTAGATCCAGTCTTTTGAGTTATATCAGATCCTAAGCAAGAGTGGGACCTCAAACTACTGAGTCAGGGATTGAAAAACCTCTTTCCTACATCTCTGGTTCCAGCACTGAAAAGGGATCTGGATTTATAAAATCATAGAATCATTAGATTGAAAGGGTGCGTCTACACTGCACCTGTAGTTCAAAATAAACTACGCAATTTGAGCTATGCAAATTGCGTAGCTTATTTTGGGTCAATTTTGAAATAGATTATTTCGTAATTTGGTGCTGTCTACACAGCGCCATATTACAAAATAACCCACTATTCTGAAATGTCCCTTACTCCTCATGGAATGAGGTTTACAAGAATGTCAGAATAGCTAACCTGTTATATTTCGAAATAATGGGCTTGCTGTTAAGATGTGGGATAGCTATTTCGGGATACCTCAGGCCTTGAGAGAGCATCTAGTCTAGTTCCCTGCACTCATAGCAGGAATAAGTATTATCTAGACCATTCCTAACAGGTGTTTGTCTGACTTGCTTTTTGGAATCTCCAAGGATGGAGATTCCATAACTTCTCTTAGCAATTTATTCCAGTGCTTAACCACCCTGAAGATTAGGAAGTTTTTCCTAATGTCCCACTTAAACCTTCCTTGCTGTGATTTCAGCTCATTGCTTCTTGTCCTAGCTTTAGAGATTAAGAAGAATAAATTTTCCCTCTCCTTCTTGTAACAACCTTTTATATACTTGAAAATTGTTGTCAGGTCCCCTCTTGGTCTTCTCTTTTTCAGACAAAAGAAATCCAGATTGTCCAGTCTTGCCTCATAGATCATGTTTTCTAGCTCTTTCATCATTTTTGTTGCTCTCCTCTGGACTTTCTCCAATTTGTCCACATGTTTCCTGAAATGTGGCACCCAGAAGTGAACAGAACCATCTGAGGCCTACTCAGTGCAGAATAGGACAGAAAAATTACCATTCTTCTTCTAATACTTCCCAGAAAGATGTTTGCTTTTTTTTTTTCAACTTTGTTACTGTTGATTCATATTTAGCTTGTTGTCGTCTTTAACTCCCAGATCCCTTTTCATGGTTCTCCTTCCTGGGTAGTCATTTCCCATTTTGCATGTGTGCAACTGATTGTTCCTTCCTAAATGGAGTACTTTGCACTTATCATTGAATTTCATCCTATTTACTTCCTACCATTTCTTCAGTTTGTCCGTATTGTTTTGAATTTTAATCCTATCCTCAAAAGCCCTTGCAACCCCTCCCAGCTTAATATCATCTGTAAACCATATAACTGCACTCTCTATGCCTTTATTGAAATAATTTATGAAGATATTTAACAAAACCAGACCTAGCTCTGATCCCCGTGGGACTCCATTTGTTATGCCCTACATCATGTTTGTGATACATTGATAACTGTTCTCTGAGAAATTTTCTAACCAGTTTTGCACCCATCTTATAGCAGCTCTATGTAGGTTGCATTTCCCTTGTTTGTTTATGAGAAGGTCATATGAGACAGTATCAAAAGTCAAGATATACCATGTCTACAACTTCCCCCCCATCCACAAGGCATTTGTCCTTGACTTGCTGACTGTTACTTATCTCCTTATTATCTTCTAGATGTTTGAAAACTGATTGCTTAATTATTTGCTCCATTATCTTTCCTGGTAGAGAAGATAAGCTGGTTGATCTATAATTACCCGGATTTTCCTTATTTCCCTTTTTATGGATTGCCACTATATTTGCCCTTTTCCAGTCTTTTGAAATCTTTCCCATATTCCATGACTTTTCAAAGATAATAGCTAATGGCTCAGATATCTCCTCAGCTCCTTGAGTATTCTAGGATGCATCTCATCAGGCCTTGGTGACTTGAAGACATCTATTTTGTCCAAGTAGTTTTTAACTTGTTCTTTTCCTATTTTTGACTCTGATCCTCTTTTTCACTGGCATTCACTATTTAGATATCCAATTACCACCAACTTTCTTGATGAAAACTGAAATGAAGAAGTCATTAAACACCTTTGCCATTTCCATATTTTCTGCTGTTATTTTTCTTCCCTCATTGAATAAAGGGCCTACACTGTCCTTAGTCTTTCTCTTGCTTCTAATGTATTTATAGAATGTTTTCTTGTTACACTTTATGTCTCTAACTAGTTTGATCTCATTTTGTGCTTTTGTCATTCTCATTTTGTCCCTATATCCTTGTGTTATTTGTTTATATTCATCCTTTGTAATTTGCCCTAGTTTCTACTTTTTTAGGATTCTTTTTTGATCTTTAGATCATTAAAGATCTCCTGGTTAAGCCAGGGTGGTCTCTTGCCATACTTCCTATATTCCTTCACAGTGAGAGTTTTCTCTTATGCCTGTAATAATGTCTTTTATTATGTCCCCCTAGTCACCATTTCCCCTGGTGGTTGGGAGGATATGGAGCAGGTGCAAGCCCATGACTTGTCAAGTTATCACAGACTTGATGGTTGCAGTTGTCATGCATAAGGTCCATCTTTGATACAGTCAGATAGGTATAGCACAAAATTGCTAACAAATAAATGCAAGTTTTCTTCATAAAGACTAGCCAGACTATGATGGAGGCGAAGGGTATATGTGGAAGGATGACTGATGGGTTTCATTTAGACTGTAGCAATATTTTATGTCTATATTGCATTCTTCATTCTCTGGGGCCCAAAGAACTTTAAATAGTATGGACTGGATATTGTTATGTGCTGAAATCCCATACCTATCATTAAAGTTAATGGATATAGGTCATTCTCAACTACTCCCATTGCAGAACTCCTGGATCAAATCCTGAAGAACTTACTCAGGTAAAACTTCCATCCCATCTTAAACCCTTGATGCTCCACCCATTTCAGCTCCCAGAGAAACACCGAAGAAGCATGTGCAGATGTGCACCACCAGTAGAAATACATGCTGCTGGCTATAGACTCTGGTGCTCTGCTAATCAGCTGGGCAGCATTTGAACCCTTCCTGGATGGGCGCACAAGAACTCAGCTTACAAGAAATACTGCTGGGAGAGAACTAGATCTAGCAACACGAAAGCTGTAACCAGAATAGTCGGGCGAGGAGCTTGAAGACCCTCATCTGCCATTGCAATGAGAAGTGACAGTGGTGAGATGACACAGAGGTAGATAGAGGAGATAGCACAGAGATGGCATTGCAGGTAGAGATGGTGGCAAGGCAAGAGATATGGCACTAAGATGACATCATGGCTAAAGGTGATACAAGGAGAGATGAGGGAGAGGTGGCAGCAAGGGTATCTGTTCAAGAAGCCAGACAGCACTTCCCCTTAAGACCTGGAGCAGGACCCGTCTGAGTGCACTCCCAGGCTCTAGGACTTTGCTAACAAAACTCTACGTGAGGTGTCTCAGAGGGGAAAGGGGCAGGACATGAGAAGTCAAAGGGACATTTGTCCACCAAAATGTTCACACCAGCCGGGAAAACAGAGGCAAAGGATGACTGCCCAAGGTACTGTAGGAATAGGTATTTTTCTTAGTATTTGTATAAATACATAGTTGACTTAGCATTGTTGAGTTTTTCCAAAATAATGCTGTTTTCCTTTCCCCCCTTAATAAAGTTTTCTTTGTTTTATACCCAGACGGAGTGCTTGCGAGAGGGGAAGCATTGACAGCTAAGTGTGCCCAAAGAAGGTATGTTGTTTTTCCCAGGTTTCTGGGTGGGGACTTGAGCCAGTCGTGTTTGTTAATTTTAAGAAGAACCTTCTAGATATTTGATCCTGACCCTTTTTGCTGCTGAGAACACCTGGCAGAAGAGTAACATACCTGTAAAACAGTGGTTCCCCACCTGGCAAACTCATTCACAAACCTTTGGTGGACTGACAACACTTTATTTGCATATTGATGATGCAAATAATGAAAATGCAAATTCAGTGTTACCTGACTGCCTAGCTCCAACCCAGCCCATTGCTCCCCAGTGCCTAATATCCTTTGACCCTCCACCCCTATGCCCCATGCCTTTTGACCCTTTAACATGCGATCCCTATAGCCCATGCCAACAACCTCTTGCCCCGTGACCCCACCATGCCCTCACCCAACACCCCTTTGCCCCCCCACCAATGCTCCCCAGAATGAGGCTGCCCCCGCAAGGAACGTGGCTGTTACTGCTGCATGGAAAGGGGAAGCGGGTGTTGGCGGCGTACACACTCTTTCCTCCTTCTCACCCTTTCCGTCCCCAAGTGCATCTTGTGCCCGCTTGAGTACAGGGGGGAGTGCAGGGTCCCAGCCAGGTCGCCATTACTGAGGGGGGAGGAGGGAGGTGCCTCCTCCTCTGTCTCCTCCTGCTGTGCCTCAGCACTGCTGCCGGCAAAAGCGGTCATGTGGGCAGAACGTGGAGCCTCGGATGGCTGCCATTACCAAGACAGGAGAGAGGCACCTCCTCCTGCTGCCGCCTTAGCCCTAGTGCTGCCACCAGCAAAAGTAGCTGAGCAGGCTGGGGGTGCGGCCATTGGCGGCACATGCTCCCTACTCCTTCGTGCCTCCTCCATCCCCAAGCACAGAGGAGGGAGGTGGGAGGAAGGCACCTCCTGCTCCATCTCCTTCTGCCATGCCTCAGCCACCATGGCTGCTGGAGCTGAGCCACTGTGAACAGCTGGCTTGAGCTTTGGCAGTCAGCATGGCACGGCAGCCACCGGGTCACGGCCTGGCAGCAGTCCGCGGCCCAGCTGTTGGGAACTGCTGCTGTAAAGTATTAATAAACGGCTTAACTTAAACACCACAATGGGCACGTTCCCACACTGAGCAACATGCAATATAGTGCTGTATTCCCTATCTCTTCCCTTCTGGTCATAATTCTCAGTCATTCTATCATATCTAATTGTTTACTGTGTCACTCTTTGAGACAGGGGCTGTGTGTTTCTTTGTCTTCGGGGAAGCATATCGTGCACAGTTAGCTGCTATGAAATAATTAATAATAAAGTCAAACACCAGCTCACAATGAACTAAGAATCTCATATTTTAAATGCAAAAACATGTTTATTTGACAGATGTGATTAGTAAGGTGCTAATGATGAGAGAGAAATGTGTGATTTACATTTGGCTTGAAATGAAATCATGTCTTGGGGTATGTCTACCCTGCAGTCAGACGTGTGAATGTAGCACATGGAGACATACCCACTCTGCCCAGTTCAAGTAAGTTCCAATTGCAGTGAAGCCCCCCCAGCAGAGACTTAAGCATGAGCTATAGAAGCCCATCTGGAAGGCTGGGGACTTACTCAGGCCTTTAGTCAGCACTGGGGTCTGCTGCTGAGGTTTCACTGCTATTGGTACTAGAGCACCAGCTAGAACACCGCTAGCTCAGGTATGTGTTTGTGTGCTGCCATCACACCCCCATCTCCAGTAGCTACAGCATAAGGGCCCAGCTCAGTACCACAGGAATGGGTGTGTTTCAGCTGTGTGTGTTGGGAAAAACACAATATTCCACATTTATGGCCCAATCCTGCAACCCTTACCCACCTAATCAGGGCTGCAGGTTCAAGACTTAAGTCAGCATGGGCATAGGTGCAGGATGTGGCCTTTTTACAATAAAGGTGCCTGCCAAGCACAGGGCACAAGTGTAACCCCACCAGACAGAACCTGGGACCTCTGGAGCTTAGAGCATGAGCCTCTACAGCTTTAAGCTAAAAGCCAGCTGGCTCGCAGTTAAGTCTGTAGAGCACACTCAATCTTTTTCTCTGTAAGTGGTCTAAGTGCTGCTACATGGGACCATGAACCATACCCAGTAGATGTGTAGGTTACACAAGCTGAAGGAACACTGCCATACACAAACATGCAGCTCAGCAAAAAACAGAATGATTGGCACGTGTCACTTGCTAGCTGGCCCTTAGAGCCTAACTGTTCTTTACAATGAATGTACAATAGGTGCTGCTCCAGCTCTCAGCCCTGATACGTCCCAAATTGATCTAGGAATAGGTGCTGGAACTCAGAGTAGAGGAGCTGCCGCACCCCTTGGCTTGAAGTGGTTTCCATTACATACAGGGTTTACAGTTTGGTTCATTGACTCTCAGTACTCCCACTATTCAAATTATTCCAGCACCCCTGGATCTCGGCATCCTGGCACAAGCTGACGACATGTTATGTATGTGTCTCTCTGTAGGCCACTATAGAATGGAAGTGGATTGTGCTCAACAGAATAACTCCCTTGAGAGATGTCCATGTGGGCTGTTCACAGGGGTACGTGCTGTGGATTCTTCAAATAATGGAACAAACTGGGCCCTATGTTTATTTGTGTTTGTTTGATCATTATTGAAATCAGTGTTATCTAGTTAGAAAGGATCAAAATTATAAAAGAAAAAACACAATTGATTTTCTAATAATAGAATCTTATGGTTTTGCACAATCTTTGCATGCACAAGAGAGGACATTTTTGTACTTGAAGTCAATAGTTTTCTTGTTGCAAATAAGAATACCAGACTGATACTCAATTTCATCTTCCTGGCAGCAGCAACACTGGCGTTCTTTGTAATCAAAGCTAAAGGGAAGAAAAAAAGTTGTTAATAAACTGCATTGTTTTGAAATGTTAAATACAACTTCAAAGTGCCAAGATTTAAACTTGGGTGGTAGGTGACCACCTTCCTTGGGGAGGCAGTCTCCAGCCCCACCCCTTCTGCCTGAAGTCCTGTCCTTTCCATGCCCATTAGCCCCAACCCTCCCATTGTGGATGCTGGACCCTGCTTCCTAGCTCTGGAGCCCAGGGTTGCTAGGAAGCATGGCCCCAGGCCCCCTATACCAGAGAGTCAGGCAGGCAGCATGGCCCCAGGCACCTCAGGCTATGCTGCCTGGCCGGCCTGTTCACTCATGAAGCCCCCCCTCCGCCCAGCTGAGCTTCCAGTTCCATCGATGGGTGGCTGAAGAGGCCCCAGGGTGCACTGCAATGTCAGCCTGCCGGCCCTAGCCTCTAGAAGCAGGCCCTCTCAGAGAATGATAGAAGCCCAGGCCACTTTGATTTTAGAAGCCCCAGCCCCCCGATGTATCTAACTTCTCATCCACAGGGCCATATTAAAACCTAAAGAATATATGAAAATGAACACTTGAGACATTTATTTATTCACAATTAAGTCATTATACTAATAGCATGTATATTAAAAATGTAACTTTAATTGTGAGTTTCCACTGCAAGCATAACTCTTCTCTTTAGTAATGCTTTTCTGGTTTTGTGTGCAAACTTGTTAATAATTGAAGAAAAATCTAATTTACGTGCAACATCACTGTTAATGTTAAACATTGTGAGCCCATTCAAATGCTCTTGTCCCATTGTAGAACAATGATAGATCTTTATTTGTTTTAACATGTTGAATATGCCTTTACCTGAAGCCACTGATGCAGGGGGAGATGGACAAAAATATGTAATGCAATTGTGATCAGAGCCGAAACTAAGGTTTTCTGCACCGGGGGCAAGCTACCGAACTGCGCCCCCCTCCTCCCCACCCAAAAAATTGATAAAATTCTTAATTTTTTGTATTAATTTTATTCATTACACATGTTGTTAGTTGCACATATATTGAGATTGCAAATAGATGATAGTAAAGATATAAATGAAATAATATTTTAACTTTCTAATTTTTAATTTTGCACCCCTAAATGTACTGCTCCTGGGGCAAGTGCCCCACTTGCCCCACACTTGTTATGGCTCTGATTGTGATATTAGGAAATACAGTTGACAGGCCAAGATTGAATATTTCAAGAAGCAGTTCTTTTGGCTTGCAGCCCAGTTTAAAGTTGGTGGAATGTATACGTTTCAGGAAGATGACCTCGTCACAGAAATCTCTTGAAATTTCATTGTTGTACCTTTGTTGAAACTGTTCAGCTGCTGAATATAGATCTTTATCACTGAGACCTCTGAACTCCCAAAGGAATCCAAAAAGGGTACAAATCAATCAATATGTAAGAACAGATTTTATAGAGTCAATAATAACAACAACAACAAATTGGCTGGATAGTGCCTTTTTGCATCAGATTGAGATGTTAGGCTGCGACTGGTGGAAAACTCAGTTGAAATGTCAATACCCTACGCTACTGATTTGGACTCAGAAAGAATTGGGTCCCATTCATCATGAATCTTAGAATATCTTTAAGAAGCCGTTCAGTGTTATCCCTCTGAACATCTAATGTAGCATTTGCATGCTTCAATTACATGATTAGTTTCATGGATCATTTTTAGTAGCTTCATCCACATGGATGACTTTGAAATGCATTCAAATTTGGATGTATACTTCTGAATTCACTTAAGCTCAGTGTGAGCCTGTGCTGTGAGAATAAGATATTCAAGCTCACTTAAAGCCTTGCTCACAGAGTCCAAATGCCATGCAACTGGTTTAATACCATCAATTCAAGCTGACCATCTCATTGTTGACATTCTGTGAAGGAAAACAGGCAGATGCTGCTTCAGAATTTCCCACTTTCGAGGATTGCTACTGAAGAGGTTGTACAATTGCTGGATTGTTCCAAAGTATGTGACTGCTTCCTTGCATGAATCAGCACAATGAATGCTGACAAGATTCAGTGCGTAGTTGCGACAACTGGAGAAAATACAGTTTGGATTTTGCTCAAAAGGGACTGCTTGTACTCCATTGTACTTCCCAGGCATTTTGGATCCATTGTCATAGGATTGGCCAATGCAGTCTTGAAAATTTAATTTGAAGCCTTTCAGAATTTCTAATACATGAGCAGTGATTTATTTTCCAGTTTTTTTCGTGAAATTATCGAACAAAATGAATAGTTCAATTGAAGCCTTTGAACTTCCTGCACTTTTAACATATTGACCAACCAAGGTCATCTGTTCTTTATGAGAAAAGTCTGGAGTTGCATCAATAATAATAGAAAAGTACTTTGCATGTCGTATCTCTTCAAGAATTGTTGTTTGCACAAATGTCCCACATAGCTAAATAAACTCGATTTGTATTCCAGTAGACAGATAATAAACTTGCATGCATTTTCCGTTGTCTTGTGATTCACAAACACACTTAACATGGCCTGATAAAAGTGTATCATACTTGCTAAGAAGCTCAAGTATACCAATAAAATTTCCATTTGTGGGGTCACCGATATATTGACTGAAACCAAACAAAGCCAATCGTTGTTCAGAAAGAAAAAGAATGACATTCAATACGTGCTCAAGGAGTTTTTTCCAGTTATCAGTTTCTGTGTTTATTTCACTCAGGAGTAAGTTTTCAATTAAACTGTCAGCTAGTGCTGCTCTACTAGCTGATTTCCATGTAACATAGTTATCTTTCAGCAGTACTGAAGTTTCATGTGCAGGTATTCGGTCTTTCAACTTCCTCCAACTTCTACTGATGCTCCAACTGAATGGATGAAACAGTACTGATGCATTTGAAGTATTAGTGTTCAAAATAAAACAAAGTACACAGTACAGAGCCTGCTTTTCCATGCTCTAGCAGAGTCACTCATCATCTGTGCTGATTGGCTGCCGCCTTTTTACTTCCTTCCCTTCCTTGGTCTTTCCACTTAGCTAATCCCTTCCTAACAACCATATTGAAAGGATTTAAATAACAAAACCAAACCAAAATAATCACAGAACTAACATGTGACTTTCTGCCATCACATTGTTCACTTGCTTATTTGCTCTTTCCATTTCCCTTATGTTTTGTCTGTTTTGTCTCTTTAGACCTCAATTTCTTCATGACAGAGGCTGTTTTACAGCATCTAGCACAATGGGCCCTATTCTGGATTGGCCCAGAGGTGCCACTGTAATAAACATGATAACTTTGGCTGAAGTCTCTCAAACTTATGAGAGGCTGACATTTGGAAATCTATTTTGTGATAGAGAGATAATAATCATTTTCTTTCTGAAAATAATTTACTTGTAAACAAAATGCTGACTTAACTACTGACTTTATTATAAAATTAACACAATAGGGTATTTGTTTTCTACAAGGTTTTTATAAGGAGGAGGGATAAAAATTGTTCTCGTTAACCTCAAAGGATAGGACAAGAAGCACTGAGCTTAATTTGCAGCAAGGATGGTTTAGGCTGGACATTAGGAAAAGCTTCTGAACTGTCAGGGTAATTAAGTATTGAAATAAATTGCCAGGGAGGCTATAGAATCTCCATCATGGGAGATTTCTAGGAATAGGTTAGAGAAACTCCTGCCAGGGATGGTCTACTCTATATAATACTTAGTCTTGCCATGAGTGCAGGGGACAGAACTAGAAGACTTTCTAGGTCCCTTCCAATCCTAAGGTTTTATGATTATATGTTTACAGGGCTGAAATCAAAGTACTGTAATAATTAATCCTCTGATGCATAGGTAGGAAAAACAAAACCAAAAGACAAATTCTTCTTAGTTATAAAACTCTCACTGAAGTGTGTTCTAACTCCTTTAGATACTGTTCTGTATTTTGTTCTGAAAGTTGCTTGGATAACTACAGAGAGATTTTATTTACAGTTCCAGTGAGGGTTTATACCTGAATCAAACATAATAGAAATAATGGATCTAGTGAGGAACAAAGGCCCAGATACAAAAAGTTATTTAAGTGCCTAATTTCCATTGATTTCAAAGGGAGATAGGCACATAAATACCTTTGGGTATAGGGACCTCAGCTTCTGTCTCTCACTCACCTTCCCTCCATGCAAGAACACCTTGTGAAGGGAAAGACATTCAGACTTTCAACTCTTGGCATTTCCTCCTTATTGTCATTCCACTGTAAGGAGCTTTTCCCACTGCAATGCTTCTTTTTCTAATCCAGCAGATTTCTTGGGATCCACACAAATTTTGGGATCAGAAGCAGAAGCTTAGGGCCTCTACACAGCTATACTCCTAATGCTTACATTCATCCTCTGCTGCTACCTGCTGCTGTTTACAGAGCATCAACACCTCCCAAATGGAAACTACCACTCTGTAGGAAAGCAGCTGATATCAGATTCCAATTTTTCTCACTCCTGGATCCATCAAGCCCCATACCATAGTCATGTGGTGGCTTTTCCATGCCTGGGCATACAGGGATCATGATGCATGCTGAAATCAATTTTTCCTGACTTTTTCTATGACAATTATCTATAATGGGTTCATCTCTCCTAGAGTTATGTAAGCACAGGTACTCCATCTTTTATAGTATCATTTAAAAAATCAAATAATTTGTTCTCATACAATTGAGCATCTCAAACAAAGACATTTCCAATAAGAAATCAGTTTGAATTTGTTTAAATACAGCCTAATAACTTACTTTTCTTTTTTGCTGCAATGATCGCTGCATTTGGAAGCATTAACTGAAGTGCTACAACGTTTGTGTGTATACTCTATGACTGTAGGCACCGGCTTGCACGCTTTCTCACCTAAAAGAGAGATTACAGTTATAAGTGAAGACTTGTATTGAACAGCACTAGTTAAGAATAAATGTACCTATGCTGATTATATATCTTTTTCTATATATTTGAGAGTGTCTGTCTCTCTGTCCATCTGTTTGTCTGTTTGTTCAAGAAGTTCTCCTGAACAGTAAGATCTAGGACCACCAAATTTGGCATACAGCTTCCTCTTATAACTTAAAGCAAGGTCAGAGCTTGGTTGTGCCAGGAAAATGGTTTTCTGAGAAGCAATCCCATTCCTGGCACATCCCATACAGAAAAGAGACAGAATTACCAGGCAGATGAAAGGGGCTGGCTGGGGATGTCCCCCTCCCCCATCCAGGACTTCCCCAGCTCTGAGCCTCCCACCCCAGGTGTCCTTTAGGGAGGGCGGAGGGGGCTGAAGGCCCCTCCATTAGTATGTGAGTATTGCTAGCTGTTCCCCTTTGTCAGTAAGTGAGGGGAAAATGTGCAGTTTTCTTCATTCCAGTCTCTGGCTGGCAAGTGCAGGGGAAGAAGAACCTGGATCAGCCCCAGCCAGGAGACAAGGCTCTGTCTACTGGAGTTGCAGTGGCCATGGAGAGGCACTTCTCACTTGGTGGCCCCAAGATGCTGCAGTGCGTGAGGTCTGGGGTAGGCCTCTCTCCCCTAACCAGTCTGCACACTGAACCCCTCATCCCCAGTCCACCCCAGTGCAATAACTTAAATGAAGCATGTACATTTTCATTGTATTTAAAAAACCTAAAATTAATTGAGTTAAAGACCCAAACAATGCTAGGTAAATCTTCTAGTTAATTAATAATTTAGAATGTTCTGCAGATAAGATTGATGGGCAGGATATTCCGCAGTAAGTTTTGGATGTCCAGTTATTTCGGGTTCAAAACTTGAGACAATGGAAAAAAGGCTTGATTCTTCAGAAAGTGGGTAGCTCAGCAGTACAGTCTAAATATCAAGTTCTTTTAAAGGTGACTCGTGTTAGCCATCTACAGTCACTAGTAATTTCGAAAATATTGATCAAGATTTTTACTTGCAAATAGTGTTTTAAATTAGTTTCAGCAAAAAAGCAAACTGGGCAACACATATTGGCTAGTAAATAGCAGGTTAGGTCATTTCCCTTCGAGTTACAAATTGGCCACAGAATAATGCCCAATGGGTTTTCAAATTCAAAAGATTTTGCTATATTCCTGGTTTGATATCCCACATGGTGGCATGAAGAGTGACTATTACAAGTCTAGATTTACAAATAGGTTTTTTTTAAAAGCCAATCATACTTTGTTTAAAAAAATTCAAAACCACATTTCAACAAATTGTAATGGAAGTTTAAAAAACCTCCACAGTAAAACAGCAATTAAAATAGAGTTAGTGCTTCCAATATCTAGCTATCTATAGCTCTAGAGCAAAATATACTTACAGGAATGGAAACAGCAGCAGTCTTTCATATCATGTTTGTGTTCCTAAAAAGTAAAATAAATACATTAATGTCTAACTGGAATGTCTTCTCCATAATAGTATCTGCTAGTAGGGCACAATACTGATCTTACTCTATTAATGTTCTATGTACCAAATTAAACTGTTATGAAAAGATAATATTTTCATCCATCCTAAGTTTGCCATCGAGTTCCAATATAATTCACCTATTTTTAGCTTTTTTATAACTATAGTGGCCTGAAAAATTGCCAGTTTTATTCGGACAGTAAGGTAATAATTTACAAGTTAAAATGAATTTTTCTGCAAAGTTTGAATAACATTTATCATGTTCTTTTGGAGTTACAGAAAATTACAAATTACTTGTTAGAACATTTGTCTTATACTTGACTCTTTTTTTGTGTCTTTCTAGTTTGAAAAAAGCTCATTACCATCCTCGGAAAGAAGTTACTCTCCCTGTGCAGTAACGGTAGTTCTTCGTTATGTGTGTCCCTGTGGGTGCTCCACTCACGTCTCGGTGCATCCCTGCACCAGGGATCAGAGATTTTCAGTAGCAGTGTTCCTCACGCCACGTCTATGCACTCAGGGCCCCCCCCAGAGGCTGTGGAGTGCACATGCGGCGTGAGTCCCTTCTGTTCCTTTTCTACCTGAAGTACCTGAAGACTCCAAGCAGAGGAGAGGATGGGAGGGTAGTGGAGCACCCACAGGGACACACATCTTAAAGAACTACCGTTACTGCACAGGTTGAGTAACTTCTTCTTCTTCTTTGTTGAGTGGTATCCCTGTGGATGCTCCACTCAGGTGACTCCATAGCAGTATCCGCCCGATGGAGGTGGGCATTGGAGTCTCTCTAAGTGGAAGGAGGAAGAACTGCATCTGCTAGAGATGTGGAAGGCATCGGCCCTTTGTGTAGGGCATAGTGATGCATGAAAGTATGGTGCGAGGACCAGGTGGCTGCTCTACAGATGTCTGCCAGTGGTACATTGTTAAGGAAAGCTGTTGTGGTGGCCATCATATGTGTGGAATGAGCTCTGATGGGCTGCAGTGGCTGTCTGCCCTTAAGTTCATAAGCAGTGCATATGCAGCCTGCAATCCATTTGGATAGGCACTGTGCGGAAACTGCTGTTCCTGCGCGTGGTCTTGACCATGCAACAAAGAGCCTATTGATTTCCTGGTTGCTCTAGTTCTGTCAAGGTAGAATGCAATTGCCCTCCTTGCATCCAACGAATATAATATAGCCTCCTTAGGGGAGGCATGAGGTTTAGGGAAATTGGCAGGTAAGTAAATGGGTTCATTTATGTGAAAGTTGGATATAACCTTAGGGAGAAACCTGGGATGGGGTCTAAGTATGACTTTATCCCTGGTAAATGTAGTGAAGGGAGGGTCCGCCATGAGGGCTGCATTTTCTCCTACCCTTCTTGCTGATGTTATCGCAACTATGAATGCCACCTTCATAGACAGGTATTGTGGTGGTGTAGTGGCTAATGACTCAACAGGTGGCCTATTGAGCATGTCAAAGACCAGATTCAGATCCCACGGTGGCACCAGGGTGTGGATGTTTAGATGCATTTTCTGTAAGCCTGTGAGAAAACGTTTCACCAATGGATGTGTGAAGAGGGAGAAGCCATCTACTGGATCATGGAAGGCTGTGATCGCGGACAGGTGGACCCGGACAGAGCTGATGGAGAGGCCAGTGTCGCTGAGGTCCATGAGGTAGTTGAGTAAGGTAGGTTTGGGGGCTATGGTAGGATGCAAATTGCACATCATGCACCATTGATGAAAATGCCTCCATTTGTTCTGGTAGGTGCTTCTCATGGAGGGACGATGGCTGTTTTGAAGAGCTTGTTTGACCCTGTCCGAACAGGTAAGTTCTTCATTCTGGAACTATTGAGAAGTCAAGTCTTGAGTTTCATGGTCTTGACATTGAGGTGACATATACTGCCGTGGCACTGTTTGAGGAGATTTGGCACTGCCAGGAGAGGAATAAGTTGATCTATGGACAGGTAGGACAGGTAAGGGAACCAGGGCTGTCTCAGCCAAGCTGGGGCTATTAAGATTACTGGGGTCTGATCGGATCGAATCTTGTTGATCACTCTGGCGATGAGCGGGAATGGTGGAAAGGCATAAAGAAGGGGAGCTGTCCAGTGGATGGTGAAGGCATCCCCTTCTGACCTCGTGCCTAGTCCTGCCCGAGAGCAGAATCTGTGGCATTTGTGGTTGTGCAGTGTTGCAAAGAGGTTTATGGTTGGGAAACCCCATTTGTGGAAGATTGAGAGGAGGACATTGGTATTGATCTCCCACTCGTGCTGATCTGAGAAATGTCTGCTCAGTTTGTCAGCTCTGACATTCTGTTCTCCTGGTATGTACATTGCTGTTGGCGTTATGTGGTTCCTGATGCACCAGTTCCAGAATTTGACTGCCTTGGCACACAGAGAGTGTGATTGGACACCTCCCTGCCGGTTGACATAAAACATGGATGGTGTGTTGTCCATGAGCACACGGATAGTTCTGCCACTTAAGGGGGAAGAAAGTGGGCACACGCCCTGCGAATGGCCCTGAGCTCTAGGATATTGATGTGGAAGTGTCTCTCGTGTTGGGCTCATGTGCCCTGTATTGGCGCTGCACCACAGTAGGCTCCCCAGCCCATGAGTGATGCATCTGTTGTTATAGTAACTGAAGGATCTGGTTGGTGGACGGGTACACTGGCGAGAAGGTTGTGCAGAGATGTCCATCATTCGAGGGACTGCAGTACCGGTGGAGGAAGTGAGAGGTGTCTCGCGATGCTTTGTCAGGCTGGTATATAGTTGTTTGCAAACCAATGCTGTAGGCAACGCATGTGCAGCCTTGCGAACAAGATCACGAAGGTCATGGCCGCCACATACCCCAGCAATTGAAGGTACGTCCGGACCGTGGATAAAGGGGCCTGTCTGACCTGTTGAACAAGGTTGCAGATCACCCTGAATCTTTGCAGTAGAAGGTAGGCTCTCTCTGTGACTGAGTCTAGCAATGCCCCAATGAACTCTATATTTTGTGTGGGCTGTATCGTAGATTTTTGCATGTTGATAAGTAGGCCCAGTCGGGAAAAACATTCCCTGGTAATAGTTGTCATGATAGTGGTTTGATGATTGGTGGAGCCCTTGATTAGGCAGTCGTCTAGGTAAGGAAAGATAATGATGTTTTGTCTTCTGAGAAAAGCCGTGACTACAGCTAGGGTCTTTGAAAAAACTTGAGGGGCCGTAGAAAGGCCAAAGGGGAGGACTCTGTACTGGTAATGATCTTGTCCCACAATAAATCTGAGGAATCTTCTGTGGGACGGGTGGATAGACACATGAAAATATGTGTCTTGTAGGTCGAGGGCTGAGAACCAATCCCCCTCATCCAGTGCAGGTATTATTGTTGCTAGGGTCACCATTCTGAATTTTGAGTTTCAAATAAACTTGTTGAGTTTCCTGAGATCTAGTATCAGTCTCCAGCCCCCTGATTTTTTGGCTGTGAGGAAATAATTGGAGTAGAACCCCTTTCCGCAATGTTGTTTGGGCATGGATTCTACAGCTCCTAGGGTAAGTAGCTTCAGGACCTCTGCCCATAACAGAGGTTTGTGAGAAAGGTCCCTGAAGAGGGACGGGGTAGGAGGATGGGAAGGGGGCATGAAGTAAAGGGGATTGAATAGCCCAATCTGATAACTTCTAGGACCCATTTGTCTGTGGTAATTAGGGTCCACTGATGGTAGAAAGGTCTCAGGTAGTGACCGAAGATGACATTGGACTGCACTGGGGATGTGGGATAGTCGCTCAAACCTCCCGACCAAAACTTCAAATTTGCTGTTTGTTGGAGGTGGTTTGGTTTGTGGAGGACTAGTTTTGGTGGTTCCTCCTCCTATTAGGGCATTGCTTGAGCCTGTTATCATATGGCCTCTGCTGAAGCCTGTAGTAGCTGTAATTATAACCCCTTGGTTTCTGATAAGGAGTATATTTGCGCTTCTTATTAGGAGGGATGTACATCCCCAAGGTGTGTAAAATAGTGCGAGAGTCCTTCATGGAATGAAGGATCTCATTTGCATTCATAGCAAATAGCTGTTTCCTGTCAAAGGAGAGATCCTCCACCTTTGCTTGCAATTCTCTTGGGAACCTGATGACTGCAGCCACGAGGTCCTGCACATTACTATGGCTGTGGCTGTGGTTCTGGCCATGGTGACTGTGACATCCATAGTAGCCTGAAGAGCCATTTTTGCTATTGATAAGCCTTCCCTCATGATAGATTGGAGGTGAGGGTGTTTGTTTTCAGGAAGGTCCTAAAGCAAATCTTGTAGTTTGGTATAATTGGCATAATTGGCATGCTGTGTAATTAGATATGTGGAATTGGAGTGTGGCCGAAGAGTACACTTTGCGGCCCAAGGTGTCTAGGCGTTTTTGTTCTTTGTCATGGGGCATAGATTTAAATTGTGGATTCTTCACCCTGTGATTCACAGAGTCCACCACCAGTGAATTTGGCTGTGGGTAGGCAAATAGAAAGTCCATGTCCTTTGCAGGGACAAAGTATTTTCTGTCCACTCTACGGTTTGTGGGCGGGACAGAGGCTGGATTTTGCCACAAAGCCTCTGAAGGTTCAAGGATAGCTTCGTTGATAGATAAAGCTATTTTGGAGGATGTTAAGGGTTGTAATATGGTGAGTAATTTATATTGTTTATCCTGCACCTCTTGTAGTGTAATTTCTTGTGACTGCACTACCCATTTAAAAATTTCCTGAAAATGTTTCAGGTCGTCTGCTGGGGGAGAAGGCGAGATCTGAAAAACTGCTTCACCCTGCTTAGACCTGGACTCATGCGAGGAGGTCTCTGAATCCGACTGAGGTAAGTTATCCTGCTCAGTAGAGCCCACCTGAGAATTTACTGAGGGTGGACGAGGAGGTTAGGAGCGTGCAGATATTGAGGGTGAGCACCTAAAGGTGCGGTGTTGCCTAGATGTAGAGGCTATGTGCCTCGATTGGTAAGTGTGAGAGGACCGCGGTCGGTACCCCTGCCATGTATCCCAAGGATTCCACTGAGGCGGGAGCTGATGTGGGGGATACATCCATGGTTGGGTGGGCCAAACAGGGTGTTGTCGAAGGGAGTAATCCCTGTATGAATGCCAGGAAGTCAGTGAGGGAGCAGGGGAGGAATGGCGTGATGAGAACCTGCTCCTATATCCGCTACCTAGTCAGACCTTGGGGACAGCGGTATAGGCGAATGGGGCCTCTCTGAGAGGTGTTAGAGTACCTCTGCAGGAGCATGGTGAGGCATTACTCCTCTTGACTCAGGCTGAGGAGATTTTTGTAGGTGCTGTGTCTTGCACAGTGTTTTCTTATGCTGCTGTGCCATAGGGCGGTCACAGTCACTCTGCCCGGTTAAATTGGGTGCAGAGGGAGAGCTCACCGGAGCTAATGGAGGAGCCATATGCGGCTTATCTGAAGCTGCTGCCTCACTGCCGCCTGCTGATGTGGCGGTCTTAGTTTGTGCCTCAGCTCTCCTGGCTGGCACTGATTTGCGTTTCTCTGCGGTACCAGACACTGATGGTACTGGGGAACAGCTCAGACGGGGAGCATGCCGGGGAAGCCCTTGCAGCTTGAGAGCCTTTGTGGGGCGATGAAGCTGCCCTACTGGAGGGCTTTTGCTGCACCCGCATGTCCTCTGGTTTGTCCCTTGGTGACTGAAGAGACTTTTCCCGGAGAACTGCTTTGAGCCACTATTCGCGGTCTTTTCTCACCCTTGCTGACATGCTCAGGCAATGCGGGCATCTCTGTGCCATGTGAGACTCCCCCAGGCATTTGACATATGAGGCATGGCCATCTGAGGTAGGCATTGAGTCTCTGCAGGACTCAGATCTTTTGAAGCCAGAGGAACCTGGCATTGTAGTGGAAAAGAAAAGCTACCGTGTCTGCGGCTGCCGCTTTTTTTTTTTAAAGTTAACGTTGAGAAGGTTAAACTGAGTAAAACTATGAGATAAAAGGATAGAAATAACTAAGGATTAAATTTTTCTCTCTCAGGAGGAAGAGCACTGCTGAGCTTCATCTTCAGCCAGGGACGATTGAAAAGGAACTAACGGGACTCGCTCCACGTGCTCCACGGCCGCCGGGGGAGGGGGGCGCTGAGTGCGCAGGCGTGGCGCGAGGGGCACTGCTACTGCAAATCTCCGATCCCCGGCGCAGGGACACACTGAGACCTGAGTGGAGCACCCACAGGGACACCACTCAACGAAGAACTTTTAACCACATTAAATCTCTTTGGAAACTCATGCACAGGTAATATTTGAAAAAAAAAAGTTTTAAGCAAAGGAGAGAATGAGGGAGCTAATAACTCCATACTGTTCCTCCACAACAGATATCTTTAGAACAAAGAAACATGCAGCACAGAAAAGCCAAGTAAATTGACAGGCAAAACTTAATTTTAATTTGAGCTCACAATTATGTATGTATACCAAGGAGCATTATAGTTTAGAAAATCTCCAAATATGGAAATGAACAATCAAGGGAAGATAAATAAATATTCAATTATACTCACAGTCCCCACGATAAAAACTTTTAAATAAATGTGAACATATAAATAATATACAATATTCCAACCTCCCTACAAATCCTTAATTCTGTCTATCCCAGAGCCACTCTCCATCTATTCAGCAAGAAGAAATTTTGAATTCACTGGTTACAAATTAAAAGTATAACACGCTATGCAGATGTGTTGGTTCCCAGGCTTCTTTGAGGTAAATAATCCTCCCCTCTCCCCCAACTATAAAAACTCCAGGACTTAGACGGGTGTTTGTGTGTTTCAGGTCTTCAGCTGCAGGGGCAGAGAGCAGCTTGAGGCTTCTTCCCTGTAAGGCAGCAAAGCTAGGGGCTTGGAGCATCAGCTGCGAGGGCAAGTGGAGGAGAGGGCTCGGAGGTTCTTCCCTGTGGGGCACCAGAGCTCCTGTCCCATGGGATGCTGGGCTCCTGACTAGCAAGGCAGGGGGAATTGGGACTCAGGGCTTCAGCTGCAGGGTAGGGGCCTTGTGCTCGAAGGCTTGTGGTTCTGGGCTTCAGCTGTGGGATGGCAGAATTTAGGGTATTCAACCCAGAGGATTAGCCAGGTATTAGCCCTGAGGGTATGGGGGCTTGAGGCTTCCAACCCGTGGGGTGCCATGGCTCTGGGCTGCCTCCCTGTGGAGTGCCATGGCTCTGGGCTTTAGCCCTACATGGTTGAGGGTTTCAGGACTTCTGCTCCATAAGGGGTCAGGACTTGGTGCTTCTGCTGTGGGGTGCCAGGACTCAGGGCTCTCAGCTTTCTGGCCTGGGCTCCAGTCCTGGGCCCTAAAGCCAACCTTGCTTTATGGATCCACTGAAACCAGCTTGTGGCCCCCAATGGGGTGCAGACCCACAGTTGAGAACTGCTGAACTAGACAATGGTCTGTCAGCCATATTGTCATAGATGGGTCCTGGTTTGTAAGAGTTTGTAGCATATCACACTAACAGATGGAAAATCAATTTCCTTGTTTGTTACTGACACCGATGAGACATAAGTGGGGCATAGGCCTTGAGCTTGTCCTCTGCACAAGGGTTAATTTCACCCTGAATAAATTAGTGTATGAACATGATTGTTTAATCAAATACTTCATTCAATTATTAATAGTGTGCTAACAACTTGGTTACATATGGCAAAATATGCATTATTTAACGTGCTAGTTGAAAATAGTGATACTCATTGAGGTGTAATTTGCCAAACACTATTCAGGCAGCTCTGCTTGCAAGTACATTTTTTTGTGACTAGGGCTAGGAAGCAATAACATTTCACAGTGTGGAAGAGCATGAAGCCCTCTTGGAAATGATACAAGGGAATGTCAGAGATGATTTATTAGGAAACCTTTGCACTGGACATTAGCTATCTGCTCCATGCCAGAGGCTTTCCGAGAGCTTAAAGACATACCAGCATGGGGAACATGAAAGGAAAACAACCCTGTGTTGTAGGGTGAGGTTCCTTCATTTGGTCTGTTTACTGCAGACAATACTCACACAGAAGTTGTGGCAAGTTCAAAACCCAATGCTTTATTCACAGTTCAACCCTCCTCAAGATGTTTACGTTCTCCCTAGGTAGAGGGTGAGAGTAGATCAAGATCTCACTTCTCTGAGAGCTTGGGCTTCTGTAGCTATTCTTCCCAACTGACCTCTTGAGCTGAGCCACCTTTTTAACTGGCTAATTATTCAGTCCTTAACGCATTATTTCCCTAATTTGCCCCACATAGAAATGATTACCAAGAGCCCAGCCTAATGCTACTCACCTTCTGCTGCATCCTGGTTTACTTTGATATATTTTTTGTCTGTGAGCTGACTATGTATTTTTTACCTGGAATGCCAAAAGGTACCTCAAACATGAGACACATCATATATTTCTGAGATTTAATTTGGCCCATCGAGTTGAGTAGGTACTTTGTGTTGCTGTTCTCCTCTTATACACACTGAAAAGTAGCATGTAATGGGATAAAAGGAAGAGCAGTGGACAGACGCAAGGAAGGTCTGCAATAGTACTCTGTAGCCCAGTTGGTGTTATCTGAGTCACTTTCCCATAGCTCACTGGAGCGTTTAAGATGAAGTGAGAAATTCAAATGTCAAAATGTGGTGCACTCAGAAAGAAACTGCTGCCTTGTATATAGAATGACTTCAGCCTCCTCTCTTGGGACATGTTTTTTTCCACATAGATGTCCTGTGAGGTGCTTTAGAATGTTATAACCATGTCTCAGAAGAAGGGAGTCTCTAACAAATAGATGGAGTAACTTCAGCAAACACAAAGTTATCCATGTTCTACCCCTTGGCCATGCTTAGTTGCTGTTGAGAAATGTTCCAGTTCCCCCACCATGACTGTTCCTCTTCAGAGGCTGGGAACATTGTTCCACCTTCATGTGTTCACTGTTTCAATTAGCATTTCTTCACATTTATCTACCTCTTGACACATTGCATTACTGTAATCACACATTTATTAACACACATTCCTACTGTATAAAGACAAACTATATTCTGATATCAGCATAAGATTAAATTCAGAATCCAGTGTAATCAATGGTGAGCATCCCCCTGACATTTTATGAGACCAGAATTTGGCTCACAAGGAATACAGGAAAGGAACCCACAAAGGCCTCCAGGACAGAGGCTGAGGTCACTGTGCAGGTGCATATAAGGAGGATATAGAACCAGGATGCAGCAAGAACTGCCTCTATTGTCAGGTAGATAAGCGAACATCCAACAGGCAGTGCAAATGTCAAAGGACATACAGTTTAAAAATAGATTTCAGTTTGACTTCCAACATCTAAGTAATTAAAAAAGCTGATAAACGATATCCGGACCTTTTTCATTATCATGCAGTTCATTATTTTTCACAGAGTAAAAATCTTTGACAAATATCAATGGATGTTTCCTCATTACTACTTAACAATAAATGACTCCATGCATAATAAAATAATACAACAATATTCTATAAATATGTGCCAAACTCCTGTAATAATACTAAGGTAAATAAGAGTGCTTGGGTCTGACATTGTAGAATACTATTGATTTTTTTAAAATAATGTATCCTTCAGAACATAGTAAGTTCAAAGATGACAGGATCTTGATTGATAGGTCCTCATTCAAAAGGTTCTCAGCCAGTAAGATACATGAAATTTATTTGGCCCACCTTGGAAGCATAAACAACTAAGCTGACACTTCTGTATTCCATGGAAGTAGGTATTTAAAATCTGATACATAGATCACTAAAGTAGCTCATCTGGAAGCCATTTAAATCTATTAACTTATACGTGCTAATACAAAAATCTATTATAGTATGTCATGGTGACCTGTAAACTTTCACCTATTTTAAGATGTTGTCAGTGCCCCTCACTGTTACAAGTAAGGGCTATATAACATTAAAGAATTGTACAAAGAAGTCAAATACAAAAACTGAAGAGTACAATCCCTCTTTTCCATGATCCCTGGAAGTATGAGTGATACAGCAACAGCAAAAAATAAAACACAGTTAATGAATTCGTCTAGGATAACCAACAAACACACATTTTAATTTTTCACTCTGTCTCTACAATATTTCAGATGCATTGGAAATGTAGAGAAGAAGCGCAAATGGACCACTCTACTTTCCTAGTCTCACCTTAATGCATGGAGGCTCAGCACCAGAAGCATCGACACCATTAGACTGGAGCAGCGGGCAACATATGGAAAACCAGAAAAGCCAAGCACAGAGGCAACCAGCAGCAAACATGGGGAGGGGGAAATGCCTCTTGCTTTCAAATGCCATTGTTGTAGAGGCAACTGTTTTGGGGAGACAAAGGGGAAAGTGATCCTTCCCTTGCCTTCCGCTTTATGTGCTATTGCTCCTCAGCAGCAAGAGGTCTAATATTCCTGTGCTCACACCTACCCTGCCCCTTTGTTCTCATTGGATAACTATGTAAAAGAGCCCAAACCCCGCTGTACTTGGGAGGAGGGAGATGAAGGGTCCTGAGATGGGTGACAGAGATTAAAGAGAGAGGGAGTCTTGTGGGGAAAGCAGCCTCCAGAGAGTGTGTTGCCTGATTTTAGAGATTAGTATATTATTATAGGCTCTGACCAGAAGATAAGGTTTTTGTCCCAGCATCGCACTACACAGAATTAAATGTGGTGAGTTCAATATCTCATAAAGACCTTTGGGGTGTAAACCAAGTACACTGATGCTGAGGACAAAACACAGCCTTAAAGACTTTTATTAAAATAAGTCCAAGCCACAGAACCAAAAGGGAATAATACAATACTGGGAATACCAGAGGTATCGTTCTTTAAAAAAAATCTTGTATATTAGTATATTCAAACCCTTCCTTGGGGACCTGGTGGCAAGAGACAAAGGACCAGCCTTGCCTCTGGCATGCCAAATAAGTACAATAGCCAGGTTCCTCAATACCCAAAATAGACTAGACTCTGAGGGTCAAATGCTGAGTAGCTAAGAAAACAGTGGACAGCCAATAGATATGGTTGTTTTCTCATTTATAGAGCCTGAGCACTAGCAAAAATATCCATGCCAACACCCAACCTTCCATGCCAACATCTATCTCCCGCATATAATAAAAGCTGAAGGAAAAATTCAGAAGTAGCCAAACAATCCTAATACCAGGGGTTCTCAACCATTTACTTTCTGACTCCCACTCCTGCAACATGATATAAAAACTCCAGGACCCAACTGGGGAGTGGGTGTACTCAGATCTTTAGTTGTGGGCAGGGAGGGAAGAAGCTTGGGTCAGGGCATTAGGGTTGAGGCCTTAGTGCTTAGGACTTCAGCCATGGGCTACCAAGGCTTGGGGATTCTGCCCTACTGAGTGCCAGGGCCTTGGGCTTCACTCACAGGGTGGCAGGGATTGGGACTTATGACCCATGGAGTGCAAGGGCTCAGGGCTTAAGAACATAAGAACAGCCACACTGGGTCAGACCAAAGGTGCAACTAGCCCAGTATCCTGTCCTCTGATAGTGGCCAATGCCAAGTTCTCTAGAGGGAACGAAAATAACAGGTGATCAAGTGACCCCTCCCCTAACATCCATTCCCAGTTTCTGACAAACAGAGACACCATTCCTTCTGACTCATGGGATGATGGGGCTCTGAGCTTTAGACTTGTGGGATGGGGGGTGGGGGAACACTCAGGTGTTCTGTACCATGGGATGCAGGGGCTCTGGGCTTCTGCTGCGGGGCTCAGAACTTCGGCCCTATGAAGTGCTGGTGGCTCAGAGCTTGGAACTTCAACAATGGGCGCAAGGGCTCAGGGATACAAGCTTTCTGCCCTGGTCCCTAGTCAGTCTAAAGGCAGCCCTGCTTCACAGACCCCTTGAAATTAGCTTGCGGACTTCCAGAGTTCTGTAGATCCTTGATGGAGATGCACTGCTAATATCATATGGTGGTTTTTCCTTTAATAGGGCCCAAGCACTAGCACGAATATTCATGCCATTACTCAACCTTCCACGTCCACATCTATCTTCCTCCCGCATATAATATCAGAATACACTTATTCTATAGGCTAAAATGACCATACATATTCATGTCAATTAGCTCATTCTCAAACCTGTTACTTCTTGCCCAAACTGGTTTATGATGATTACTTCCATGTTCCTGCTGTAGTCCCAGTGATCACCGTCTCCTGTTAAGTTACAACTTCTACACTTCAGTAAACATGTCTAGTTTCCCCCTCTCTAAAAGGGTGACCCATTAGGCCATTTATCTATGCCAAAGATCACAAACCTACTTAACGATAGGCTAAGTTGCTTAACCTAATCATACAGAATACAGTCCTGTAGGTTCTTTGTGTCACAGACAAACATAATAGAAAAAATGAATATAAAAATACAAGCCAAATATAATAAAACAAACAAGCAAACCAATAAATAAAAGCCGAATATAATAATGCAACCTACCAGGGTAGACCTGGTAATGTAAGCCATCCTTTAGGCCATCTCGTGAGAACCCTCTACTACCTGTCCTTCAGAGTCATAGTCAGATTAAATGACCGAATGCTCTCTTCTGTTTTAAAGTCTACACATCTCTGAAAAACTGAGTGTGACATCTTGGCTATGTCTACACTCGCGGCTTCTTGCAGAAGAAATATGCAAATGAGGCTAAGCGTGGAATATTGCCGAGCCTCATTTGCATACCTAATGAGCCGCCATTTTTGCAGAAGAGGCTCTTGCGCCAGAAGCTGTCTACACTGCCCCTTCTTGAGCAAGAAAAACCCTCTTGCGCAATGCCCCTACGCCGATTATTTTCAGGAATAATGGCATTGCGCAAGAGGGGTTTTCTTGTGCAAGAAGGGGCAGTGTAGACAGCTCCTTCTGGCGCAAGACCCTCTTCTGCAAAAATGGTGGCTCATTAGGTATGCAAATGAGGCTCGGCGATATTCCACGCTTAGCCTCATTTGCATGTTTCTCGTGCAATAAGCTGCGAGTGTAGACGTAGCCATTGAGTGGCCTCTGATGTTTTCAAGTGTAGCCTGCTGGGTTCCTAAAACTAACACTAAGTAAGTTGGAGTGATACCGGGAAACAGTTCAAAAACTGAAAGGGCTAGCCAGGGGCAAGACATTAGTCCTCCAGGACAGAGGAGGGGGTGGCAGTGACATCACAAAAGCCTTTTGCAAGCCCTCAGCTTATTGGTCAAAGGTGTTTCAGACACAGTAACCTCACAGAGGATACATTTAGATTACATCCCTTTTCTCGAAAAAGGGATGTAAATTAGACACTTTGAAATTGCAAATGAAGCCGGGATTTGAATTTCCCATGCTTCATTTGTATAATGGCAGCTGTGTTTTTTTTTTCGAAAAGGGGCTTTTCGAAAGAAAAATAGCTGTTTAGATGGGGATCATTAGAAAATAAAACCCTTTTTCGAAAGATCCTGTACTCCTCATTTTTTCATTTGCAATTTCAAAGTGTCTAATTTACATCCCTTTTACGAGAAAAGGGATGTAATCTAGATGTACCCAGAGAGACCTTTACAATGACTTAGCAGGACAGGTTGCAGGGCAGGGGAAATCTCAGAGACCCCCATGGTCTTGCTGCAGCATGACTCCTTCTTGAGATCTCTCCTTGAAGAATGAGTGAGGATTCAGGTTCATGTAAGTGAGCATGAGGAAGAGTCTCTTCAGATGTTTTCTCTTTTCCCACTACTGATTTTCTCAGAAAACAGGTGTAACTGTTGACAAGATAAGAGCCTCAGAGAAGTTTGATACATATTGAGTCTGATCTGTCTGGTGCTGACCAAATTCTACGAACAGAAAAAACAGGTGAAGATGGGAGAATTCCCCCCCCCCCTCCTATAACTTAGTCCTTTAGAATTAATGGGGCCATTGAGGTCTGTCTTTTTGGTTTCTCCTTTCCTTGCTTCCCTCCTTCCACTGGTGAGGAGGGGGTTGTTCTCTAGCCATCATTGTGGGAGGCCCTCAGAAAGATGTGGAAGAGTGCTTTGATGGAGGGGCGTGAGAAAATAGGTAGGACCTAGGAGAGGTTGGGGATGGAAAAAAATGGCTTACATATGGCACACTGTGTGTGGAGAATAGTGATGTGAAGCCCGGATGAGAGGGGAAAGGGAAGCAGCAGGCCTGGATGAGTGGGAACAGGAAAGAGGAAAATGACATGAGTCCAAGGGGTGGGAGAGAAGCGGTGCAGATGTGGGAGAAAGGACACATGTAGTAGAGAAAAATAGCATGGCCTGTTAGATGGAGGAAAGAGAAATGGTGGGTATGGGAAAGAAGAGACATGGGTCTGTGAGGAGAGGATAGATAAAGAGAAGTAGTGTGCATAAAGGGTGTGAGAAGATCCATCGTCTTTGGGAGAGGCGTAGGGAAAGAGCAATGGTATAACTTAATCTAGAGGGAAAGTTAGATATATTTGAGGGTAGGAATAGGGTCGAGAGTGTCTTAGACAAATTGGAGGATTGGGCTAAAATAAATCTGATGAGATTGAACAAGGAGAAGTGCAGAGTCCTGCACTTGGGATGGAAGAATTCCAAGCACTGCTACAGGCTGGGGACAGAGTGGCTAAGCAGCAGTTTTGCAGAAAAAGACCTGGGGATTGCAGTTGATGAGAAACTGCATATGAGTCAACAGTGTGCCCTTGTAACCAAGAAAGCTAATGGCATATTAGGTTGCATTAGGAGGAGCATTTCCAGCAGATCTAGAGAAATGATTATTCCCCTTTATTCGGCACTGGTGACGCCACATCTGAAAGGATGTGGACACATTGGAGAAAGTCCAGTGGAGGGTAACAAAAATGATTCGGAGGCTGGAGTGTATGACGTATGAGGAGACACTGAGGGATTTGAGTTTTTTTACTCTACAGAAAAGAAGAGTGAGAGGGGATTTGATAGAAGCCTTTAATGACTTGAAGGGGGATTCCAATGAGAATGGAGAAAAGCTGTTTTCAGTGGTGGCAGATGACAGAACAAGGAATAATAGTCTCACGTTGCAGTGGGGGAGGTCTAGATTGGTGTGATGGGGTGGGCAGACCCTGCACTAGAATGGGAGGGGTGAAAACCCTCTGGGTGGAGGAAGTCCCACCCCTTCAAGCAGACTGGGCATGCTTCAAGTGTTAGGACAATATAAAAGGCCAGGGAGCAGCTCAGTCTGGGCTGGCCAGCGAAGGGGAAGGTTCCCTAGATGAAGCTCCAGCACTGTTACAACCATTGGTCCAGATAGAGGGAGCAGAAAGACTGAGAGGCAGCGACTGCTCAACCCCTATGGAGATCCAAGGAAAAACCACCACCGGGGAACAGGGAGACCCAACGGCTATGTGGGACGACGCCCTGATGGGACCGGCAGGAAGTGACCCAGGGAGGGTGCAGGAGCTGCCCTTCCCACCCAGGTATCCTCAGGGTATTTCGGCAGGAGTCCCTGCTGAGAGGGAGCAGTAGGCAACCCCTATGCTCATAGGGCCCTGGGTCAGGACCTGGTAGAACAGGATGGCCCAGGTCCCCCTACCGGGGGCAAAACCCTGACTGACTCTGGCCATTAGGCCTTACTGCTGTGCAACCAGGGGCACTTAGTGACTCTGGCCATTAGGCCCTACTATCCTGAGGTCAGGGACATCTATTGATTGTGACTAGGAGACTGTTAGCCCTGTGGAGCAGACTGAGAGTACTGCACGGGGCAAGGGAATTATGTACTTGCGAGTGGGCTGGGAGTCCGGTGACCGATCAAGTACAGTGTCCGCATGTTGGAACAGCCATAATCACGTGACAGGGTGGGCAGACCCCGCCACAGTTGGATATTAGGAAAAACTATTTCACAGAGAGGGTGGTGAAGCACTGGAATAGGTTACCTAGAGAGGTGTTGAAGTCTCCATCTCTATAAGTTTTTAAGTCCCAGCTAGACAAAGCCCTGGCTGGTATGATTTAGTTGGGGGTGATCCTGCTTTGGGCGGGGGTTGGAATCTATGACCTCCTGAAATCTCTTCCGACCCTATGATTCACAGCTGGTTACACTGCCAATCTTGATGAGGGACAAAAAGTTGTCAAGCAGATAAAATCCAGAAGTGATGCAATCTCATCAGAGATTTATAAAGCTGATGGTGGCCAGCTGATACACTGTCTCGCCCATTTATTTATCACCATTTGGGAGAAAAAGCAAGTCCCCCAGAACTTCAAAGATGCCCTGATTGTACACATATACAAGAGAAAAGGTGACCATGCATGCTGTGATGACCACTGGGGCATCTCACTGCTGTCTATAAATGGTAAGTTACTGGCCTGCATCCTCTACAACTGGCTGTCTTTACATGAGTTACAAATGGCATCATTCCTGAAAGTCAGCGTGGATTTCATGCCAGTCAAGGCACTGCCAGCATGATATTCACAGCCAGGCAGATCCAAGAAAAATGTGGAGAGCAACATCAGGATCTCCACATGATTTTCATTGACTTGAGCAAGGTGTTTGACACAGTCAACAGAAACGGGCTTTGGAAGGTACTTGGGCAAATTGGCTGTCTGAAAAATTCATCAATGTAGTTCGGTCCTTTGATGGTTGTAGTCTGGGTCGCATCATTAAAAATGGAGAGAAATTAGCACCCCATGACAAATCAAATGGTACAAAGCAAAAATGTGTCCTTGCTCCTTTCCTGTTCAACATTTACACCAACAATGCTCTTAATTGCTTTCAAGAATTATAGAATTGGGCATACCTCTTCAGTTCCAAACTGATGGTACCATATTCAACTTCTGAAGACCTCAGGCTCGTACCAAAGCATTTACTACAACTATCTGTGACGGCCTGTTTGCTGGTGACTGTGCATTGTTGGCTCATTCAATCGAGGATGCACAGGAGCTTTTTGATCATTTTGGACTCATTGTAAACCTCAAGAAGACAGAGGTTATGTCCCAGTCTTCTCAGAAAGAGCCCAGCACCCCAGTGATCATTGCTACTGTTACTGTTTTTAAGGCTATTGATAAGTTTCTCTACCTTGGAAACATATTGTCCTCCAGCACAAATGCTGATGATGGTGTATCTGCAGGACTAGCCAAAGGCAGTGCTGCCTTTGTAAGATTGACCAAACATTTATGGAAAGACCATGGTGTTGAACTGTTGCATTCATATGAAGTTTATCAAGAAGTTGTCCTGACTATCCTGTTGTATTGGTCAGTCATAGACCAGATGTTGCCATCATATTCTGAAACTTGATCAGTTCCATATGTGCTGCCTCAGAAAGATTGCCCATGTGAATTGGTGGGACAAAATTCCTAATACAGAGATTCTTAAGCTGTGTGGTGTCATGTGTATTGAAGCAATGCTTATGGACAAACAGTTTCACTGGATTTGTCATGTTTATGAGGCTGGATGATACACTGAATATGGTCTTCTGCAGCCAGCTTGTTCCGGAAAGCGCTCTATTTGTGATCACGTTGACTTTTAAGATATTTTTATAATGCTTATACTGAAGTCATGCAGCATGTCTTCTGGTTACCTGGAAATCATAGCTCAAGACAGATTGCTCTGGTGGCAAACTATTTTACACCATGAGTTCCCTGTGGCTCCCAGCAGCTAAGATGAGTTCCCTGAAACTGCTGGGAGCCACAGCGAATTCCCCACTACTCCTGAGAGCTGCAGGAGTTCCCCACAGCTCCTGGGAGCTGCAGTGAATTTGGGTGCCACAAAGAGTTCACCGCTGGGGCCAGGAACTGCAACTCCCAGTATTGTGAATTTCACCATTCATGGTGGATGTATGCCTGCATCCCCCGCAAATGGTGAGGGTTTCCTATAGTGATTTGGGTAAACAAACAATTGTATTAAAGATGGTAATGAAAGAAGTATGTCTTAAATACAATTGTCACAACCTTAATAAACTTACGTTGAAAAAAATAATTAAGTTAATACCAATTTAATATCTGTTTATCTAGAATACCAATTATCTGTCTTTTAAACAGAAACTAAAGAATTGAGCTACCTGGTTAGGTGCAATAAATTATCCCTAAATATTATAAGAAAATAGGTATTTTCATCAGCGCACCCATAAGTCATGTTATGTAAATTAAAACTAAGTTGTGTTTTAATTTCTTGTATGGGGCATACATTACTTCGCTGCCAGTGTTTGACCCTAATACAGATCTATTTAATGAATTAACAATGGTCTCCACAATTTAAGATTTAAATATGAACCATACAGGAAATTACTTTACTGATCTTATTCTTATCATTATGTAGATTGACTTTTCTATTATTTTAATTATTTTTGTCTGTATTAACTGAAGTTCCTATGTGTGCTTCACCAAGTTTTGTTTTAAATCAATTCCATGTAGCACCTGGAACAGGACCTGTTATCTGTGACCATTATGTTGAAACCCAATAAATAATCAGTTATAACTGTAATAATTAATCAGACTACAAAGAAGAGAAACCCATTGTCTTAGGTGACTTGCATGTATAATTTATGTACATGAAATTTCAAAGGAACATTTAGAAACAATAGTTATTAATGCCAAACTATTTACTCAAGGAAACAAAGTTTCATAGAATATTGAATAAAACTGTAATTGTTTAATATGTATTGGAGGCCACAATGTTCCCAAGTGCACCTGTGTAAATATCTTTGTTTAAATGCTGACTGCTAAATGCTAATGTGATGTCTTCATGTTAACCATTTTTTCAAATACTTCAGCAAAACTGATAGCAAAGTCAAAAGAGACAAACGTTTATATTATTGGATATGTTATCTATGAAGATAGACACATATTAGTCTAGCAATAATGATTTAGGATTGCTGACAAAAGTCATCTGAAGAAGTGGGCTCTGCCCAGGAAAGCTCATGATACCATCTACATGTTTTGTTAGTCATGGGATAGGAGGAAAGGTCCTTTCATGGATCAAGAATTGGTTAAAAGACAGAAAACAAAGGGTGGGAATAAATGGTAAATTTTCACAATGGAGGAGGGTAACTAGTGGTGTTCCCCGGGGTCAGTACTGGGACCAATCCTGTTCAACTTGTTCATCAATGATCTAGAAAATGAGGTAAGCAGTGAGGTGGCCAAGTTTGCAGATGACACAAAGTTGTTCAGGACAGTCAAAAGCAAAAGGGATTGTGAAGAACTACAAAAAGATCTCAGCAAACTGAGTGATTGGGCAGCAAAATGGCAAATGAAATTTAATGTGGGTAAGTGTAAGGTAATGCATGTTGGAAAAAATAACCCAAATTACACGTACTACATGATGGGGTCAAATTTAGCTACGACAGATCAGGAAAGGGATCTTGGAGTTATAGTGGATAGTTCTATGAAGACATCCACGCAGTGTGCAGCGGCAGTTAGTAAGGCAAATAGGATGTTAGGAATTATTAAAAAAGGGATAGATAATAAGACAAAAGATATCATACTTCCCCTATATAAAACTATGGTACGCCCACATCTCGAGTACTGCGTGCAGATGTGGTCTCCTCACCTCAAAAAAGATATATTGGCATTAGAAAAGGTTCAGAAAAGGGCGACTAAGATGATTAGGGGCTTGGAAAGGGTCCCATATGGGGAGAGGCTAAAGAGACTGGGACTTTTCAGTTTGGAAAAAAGGCGATTGAGGGGCGATATGATAGAGGTATATAAAATCATGAATGGTGTGGAGAAAGTGATTATAGAAAAATTATTTACCTTTTCCCATAATACAAGAACTAGGGGACACCAAATGAAATTGATGGGTAGTAGGTTCAAAACTAATAAAAGGAAATTTTTCTTCACACAGCGCACAGTCAACCTGTGGAACTCCTTGCCCGAGGAGGCTGTGAAGGCCAGGACTCTATTAGGGTTTAAAAAAGAGCTTGATAAATTTTTGCAGGTTAGGTCCATAAATGGCTATTAGCCAGGGATAAAGTATGGTGCCCTAGCCTTCATAACAAGGGCAGGAGATGGATGGCAGGAGATAAATCACTTGATCATTGTCTTCTGTTCTCCTTCTCTGGGGCACCTGGCATTGGCCACCGTCGGCAGATGGGATGCTGGGCTCGATGGACCTTTGGTCTGACCCAGTATGGCCATTCTTATGTTCTTATGTTCTAAAGTGCTAGCAGACTATTTGTTGTTTTTTAATTTTAAAAGTCAGTCATCTCTTCACTATACAACCCTGTTCAAAACAGGGTTGCAGATCAGTGACCTACTTACCTCATGACCTATAATTAACCAATAAAAAAATCTATTCTAAATGAAAGGGACAACTTCAAATTAGCTATTTCACTATTGAATCCCAGATGCAAACTAACAATCAGTAATTTACAAATCATTCACAAATTGCAACCTCATTTAGCATCTAGTAACCTGAAATTGTTAGAAGGAAAATAACAAAGCTACACTTATATGACCCTACATCTATGGCTCTTACAGCATTTTCCACAAATTCATATCCCAAATCTTTTGTGAACAAGTATTATACCCATCTAACATGACAGTAAACTGATGTTTAGATGGGTTTACTTTTGTCATGTGGATAAGCCACTTAGCCAGTCACTAGAACAGCGATAGTTAACTCAACTCCCATTAAAACGGTTTATAGCGCTTAATTCTTCTGGGTTCTGCACTGAAAATGTGACAATTGTATAGCGCAGAGCCGCCCTGTTTGCTGCACTGCCCTAGAGATGGCTACCACAGGTTGGTACGTTGCACCCTGAGGAACCGTCACAGCCCCCCACCAAAGCCCCTGCTCTTAACAAAGGTTCGTGAGGGGAAAGCCTACAAACGGGACCCGAGCCGGCAGTAGGCGCACGAGCCTGAAGCAGGCTCAGGTGAGAAAGGAACACCCCGCCCGCAGGCGAAGAACAGAACCATAGAGCGCGGCCTCCGTGGCGGGCTAGACGGGCACATCATCAGTCCCTTCTAGCTGCCCCGTCTCAGGGCTCGCTGGCAGTGGGGCACGCGGCCTTCTCATTGGCCCGCTTGACACTCGCTCCCGGAATCGGACCCAGAGACGCAGCCGCGGCTGCTAGAGCCGAGCCCGGGTAAGAGCTCGCCGCTGCTCGCTAGCTGGCCGGCCGGGAGCCGGGCCGGTCGCGAGGTATGCGCCGCTCCCCGTTCCCAGCCCCTCCGCCCCGGCGGTGTCCCTGCACCCTCACCCCACGTATTCCCACCCCCGTATCCCTCCGAGCCCCAGCGCCCTCACCCCACGTATCCCCACCCCCGTATCCCTCCGAGCCCCTGCACCCCTCACCCCACGTATCCTTCCGAGCCCCTACGCCCTCACCCCACGTCTCCACCCCCGTATCCCTCCGAGCCCCTGCACCCCTCACCCCACGTATCCCTCCGAGCCCCTGCACCCCTCACCCCACGTATCCCCACCCCCGTATCCCTCCGAGCCCCAGCGCCCTCACCCCACGTATCCCCACCCCCGTATCCCTCCGAGCCCCTGCACCCCTCACCCCACGTATCCCTCCGAGCCCCTGCACCCCTCACCCCACGTATCCCCACCCCCGTATCCCTCCGAGCCCCAGCGCCCTCACCCCACGTATCCCCACCCCCGTATCCCTCCGAGCCCCAGCGCCCTCACCCCTCGTATCCCCACCCCCGTATCCCTCCGAGCCCCTGCACCCCTCACCCCACGTATCCCCACCCCCGTATCCCTCCGAGCCCCAGCGCCCTCACCCCACGTATCCCCACCCCCGTATCCCTCCGAGCCCCTGCACCCCTCACCCCACGTATCCCTCCGAGCCCCTGCACCCCTCACCCCACGTATTCCCACTCCCGTATCCCTCCGAGCCCCAGCGCCCTCACCCCACGTATCCCCACCCCCGTATCCCTCCGAGCCCCTGCACCCCTCACCCCACGTATCCCTCCGAGCCCCTACGCCCTCACCCCACGTATCCCCACCCACGTATCCCTCCGAGCCCCTACGCCCTCACCCCACGTATCCCCACCCCCGTATCCCTCCGAGCCCCAGCGCCCTCACCCCACGTATCCCCACCCCCGTATCCCTCCGAGCCCCTGCACCCCTCACCCCACGTATCCCCACCCACGTATCCCTCCGAGCCCCTACGCCCTCACCCCACGTATCCCCACCCCCGTATCCCTCCGAGCCCCTGCGCCCTCACCCCACGTATCCCCACCCCCGTATCCCTCCGAGCCCCAGCGCCCTCACCCCACGTATCCCCACCCCCGTATCCCTCCGAGCCCCTGCACCCCTCACCCCACGTATCCCTCCGAGCCCCTGCACCCCTCACCCCACGTATCCCTCCGAGCCCCTGCACCCCTCACCCCACGTATCCCTCCGAGCCCCTGCACCCCTCACCCCACGTATCCCTCCGAGCCCCTGCACCCCTCACCCCACGTATCCCTCCGACCCGCCCCTCAGCCCACCCCTCACCCCACGTATCCCTGCGAGCCCCTGTACCCCTCACCCCACGTATCCCTCCGAGCCCCTGCGCCCTCACCCCACGTATCCCCACCCCCGTATCCCTCCGAGCCCCTGCGCCCTCACCCCACGTATCCCCACCCCCGTATCCCTCCGAGCCCCAGCGCCCTCACCCCACGTATCCCCACCCCCGTATCCCTCCGAGCCCCAGCGCCCTCACCCCACGTATCCCCACCCCCGTATCCCTCCGAGCCCCAGCGCCCTCACCCCACGTATCCCCACCCCCGTATCCCTCCGAGCCCCAGCGCCCTCACCCCACGTATCCCTCCGAGCCCCTGCACCCCTCACCCCACGTATCCCCACCCCCGTATCCCTCCGAGCCCCAGCGCCCTCACCCCATGTATCCCTCCGAGCCCCTGCACCCCTCACCCCACGTATCCCCACCCCCGTATCCCTCCGAGCCCCAGCGCCCCCTCACCTCACCCCGTATCCCTCCGAGCCCCTGCACCCCTCACCCCTCCCACCCCGTATCCCTCCGAGCCCCTGCACCCCTCCCCACCCCACCGTATCCCTCCGAGCCCCTGCACCCCTCCCACCCCACCCCGTATCCCTGCGAGCCCCTGCATCCCTCACCCCACGTATCCCTGCGAGCCCCTGCATCCCTCCGAGCCCCAGCGCCCTCACCCCATGTATCCCTGCGAGCCCCTGTACCCCTCACCCCACGTATCCCTCCGAGCCCCGGCGCCCTCACCCCACGTATCCCTCCGAGCCCCTGCACCCCTCACCCCACGTATCCCTCCAAGCCCCTACGCCCTTACCCCATGTATCCCCACTCCCGTATCCCTCCGAGCCCCAGCGCCGTCCCCCCACGTATCCCCACCCCCGTATCCCTCCGAGCCCCTGCACCCCTCACCCCACGTATCCCCACCCCCGTATCCCTCCGAGCCCCTGCACCCCTCACCCCCTGTATCCCTGCGAGCCCCTGTATCCCTGCGAGCCCCTGCACCCCTCACCCCATGTATCCCTGCGAGCCCCTGCACCCCTCACCCCACGTATCCCTCCGAGCCCCAGCGCCCTCACCCCACGTATCCCTCCGAGCCCCTGCACCCCTCACCCCACGTATCCCTCCAAGCCCCTACGCCCTCACCCCATGTATCCCCACTCCCGTATCCCTCCGAGCCCCAGCGCCGTCCCCCCACGTATCCCCACCCCCATATCCCTCCGAGCCCCTGCACCCCTCACCCCACGTATCCCCACCCCCGTATCCCTCCAAGCCCCTGCACCCCTCACCCCACGTATCCCCACCTCCGTATCCCTCCGAGCCCCTGCACCCCTCACCCCACGTATCGCCACCCCCGTATCCCTCCGAGCCCCTGCACCCCTCACCCCACGTATCGCCACCCCCGTATCCCTCCGAGCCCCTGCGCCCTCACCCCACGTATCCCCACCCCCGTATCCCTCCGAGCACCTGCACCCCTCACCCTACGTATCCCCACCCCCGTATCCCTTCGAGCCCCTGTGTCCTCACCCCATGTATTCCTCCAAGCCCCTGCGCCCTCATCCCACGTATTCCCACCCCCGTATCCCTCCGAGCCCCTGAACCCTCACCTCATGTATTCCCAACCCCCATAACCCTCTGAGCCCCTGCATACTCACCCCGTGTATCCCCACCCCCGTATCCCTCCAAGCTTCTGCGCCCTTAGTCCATGTATCCCCAACTCCCAGCCCCATATCCCCCCCAAGCCTCTACACCTTCCCCATGTATCTCCAATCCCCCATGCCCACCCCCATGTTCCTCCTCACCCTGAGTCTATGTATCCCCAACACCCTGCATCCCCAGCCCCCCTGCACCCAATCCCTGCATTCTTCCTCACCCTGAGTCCTTGCACCCACCCCAGATCTCCCCAATTCTTGCCCCCATCTCCATATCCCTCCTCACCCTGAGCTCCTCCTCCCACATCCCATGCATCCTCCAACCCGCCACTCCATCCCCATATCCCTCTTCACCTGAGTCCTATCCACCAGCATTCCCCTCCTCATGTATCTCCCAATCCCCATATCCCCTCTCACTTTGATTCCTTACCCCACATATCCCCCACACTGAGCCCCCTGCATCCTCTGTCTCCAACCCCATATCCCTCTGCATCTTGAGCTCCCATCCTACTTATCTCCCATCTCATGTGTTCTCCAGCTTGCTGCCCTAGGCCCTGTATCCCTCACTCTGAGCACTCTGTGTCCCCTATCCCTCCTGCCCCCCAATTCCCATAGCTCTTTTCACCCTGAGCCCCCTCCCTGCATATTCCCCAAATGCTATATTCCTTCTCATTCTGAGTCCTCTCCCCACATATCTTCCCACATAGTCCCAAGACTCAATATCCTGCCTCACCCTGAATCCCTTGTGCCAAGCCCCTTTTCTCTTTATTCCCCAAACTTCCTGTCTCCCAAACCCATGAATCTCCCAAGTCTCCTGTCCTTCAGTCCTCCTGCTCCATGTATTCCTCATCCTTAGCCATTTCCCTGCTCCTCACCCTAAAACTCCTGTATCCCTCACCCTGAGCATCCTGTGTTCCTGACACTCCCATTTCCCTGCTTTCCCCCCGCAACATTCTTTTCTAATCCCCCATATCCCTTTCTAAGGTGCTCCCACTCCCTCCATCTGTAACTCTCCTGATCTTTCGCATCCTGTTGTTCCTATCTCTTCCCCTCTCTCCAAATATCTCTCCTTAGTCCCTGGCTAGCTCTCTTCCCCCATATGTCCTTTTGGACCCTTGCCTCACCCTCCCCGTCTCTTTACCTCCTGCCCCCCATCCGATTATGTCTCCTGCACACCCCTTCACCTCATTCTCCCCTCTCATTACCACCATCCTTTCATCCCCCTCTTTGTTGTTCTTCTCTGCATTTCCTTCATCTCTTTTTTGCCACCTTCTATCTCTCTTGTACTCCTACCCATTCCCTGGTATAGTGAGTGTTTGTGGCTCTTGTAGTTCTCCTTGTTACCTGTAATAATATTAGTCTTAAGCACCTCTTACTTGCCCCTTCTCACTCACCATCTCAAAGAGTCTCACTTACATTATTGAGTCGAGCCCCACGTTGCTGTCTGCAGCTGTTGTAATAGTTTTGTGGATTAAATTCAGTGGTATTTACCTATTGTTGAGTCCCTAACCTGCTTGCCAGAATTTGAATTTACTGGTATGTGTTCCACTTGCAGTTTTCAGATTTGACCTAATGTCAAGTGCATAATAATATTATTTTTATTTTAAAGAGAAGTGTGATGAAGAGAAGTCTCTAAACTTGCTTCATAATTTGGTCACTTTGTTCCGTCCCAATGTGCCTTCTGTTATTTCTGTCTGACATTTTTGGCATAGTTATGATATTCCATCCTGTGCACACTTACATATATGTACCTATCTGTTGCTGGCTGAACTGCATAATGACATCCTAATTCTCAGATTTTTTCCCCCTTTGTCCTGCTTCTTTTTTTGTGGCTTGCTCAGATTTGAGATCTCTTAGATGATTCCCTTCCCCACATACACAAGGGCCTGCAAAAATCACTGATTTTTTTTTTTTAAAGCAAGACTGTTTACATGAATGAGTCCTATTCTTAATTTGTGGTGTGGGTTTTAATAAATACTGTTGTTAACCAAATTTGCATAGGAAGAAGGGAGTAAGGAAGGGTCAGTTCTTTTGCTTGGAGCATAATAAACCTCTGACATGTTTCAGTTCTCGCAAGTGGACTTCCTCATTCTCTACTCCCTTTATCTAACCGGCTGATCAAGGTAATTTGGCAGTTGCTGATAGGCTGCAGTCTCTTAGAGGCATGTTTGAAAAAGCACAGAATTAAGACTGTGAGTCTTACTGACAAACAGTAGCCTGAATAAGTACCTCAGTACTCAAATTCATTATGATTAGTGTGTATGCTGAATTAACATGATATAATTAAATATGTTATTACAGTTTACGAGTCACTTTTCTCTTGGATTCAGGAAAATCATCTTACGGCAGTATTTTGTTTTCATAGACTTTTATAGAGATTATTTTATAAAAACAACAAAAAACCTACCGTGGTCTTGCTGGTGATGCAAAGTAGCAAGCATTCTGGCTGATCCATGTCACTGGTGATTGAATCTCTCTGCCAGTTGCTCTTTCTAGCCCCAATTCTAGGAAACATTTCGGGGACAAAAGGCATTCGGCCAACACAGTTGCTGGCTGCAGAATGGCTCCTTATGCCCTTCGATTGCTGTACGTAAGAGCCTTAAGAATGCTGTAACTTGCACTGGGAGCCAGCTGGCTGCAAGATAAGGAGAATTCAGGTTGTAAAGTCATATTTGCCCCAGTCTTGTACCTTCTGTAGCAGATGTTGCTCCTTTTTTCTATGCTTTCTGTTATGTGTCAGTCCAGTTAATTATTGTCCAAATAGCACCAGGATCACCAAAATGCCCAAGATAGACTGACTAGAATTCAGTGAGAACTTATTTATGTTCCTGTGTGCTTCCCCCATTACAATTCAGTGTTTCCTGAGTCCTGAAAGACTGGAGCTATCTCCCCCCCACCCCCTTGTCCACATATTTGTTTTCAGTTCCTTCTAATTTTTAATGTATTCTTTCTCAAATTTAAATGTCTTAATACCAAGAGGAATGCAGTTGTCTTTTCCAAGTTTACTCACTTGGGCACTCACACTGAGATTCTCTTGTCTGATGAACTTGCTCCACCCTTTAAAATATTGGAAATGGGAGTAATTGTATTCATGTTCTTTATCAAGGCTTGTCTTTTCCCATATGTTTATCATGTTTCCTTAGGGCTTGCGTACAGGGGTACAGAACATTTTTCAATCTGTCTTCTTCTGCTCTGTAAGTGTTGGATATTTAGTAATACAAAATCTCAAGTTTCAATCAATTCAAATATTCTGGAATGTGTTTAATGGGAGTGTTCTAAGCAAGACATGAGAAATAATTCTTTTGCTCTTCTCTGCGCTGATTAGACCTCAGCTGGAGTATTGTGTCCAGTTCTCCACACCATATTTCAGGAAAGATGTGGAGAAATTGGAGACGGTCTGAAGAAGGGCAACAAAAATGATTAAAGGTCTAGAAAACATGATCTGTGAGGGAAAACGTGAAAGAATTAGGCTTGTTTAATTTAGAAAAGAGAAGACTGAGAGGGTACATGATAATAGCTTTCAAGTACCTAAAAGCATATTACAAGGAGGAGGGGGAAAAAATTGTTCTTAGCCTCTGATGATAGGACAATGGGTTTAAATTACAGGTAGGGTTGCCAGATGGTCTCCCAAAAAAGCCAGCTCCTCGCAGGCATTGATTCTCACTCCTTCACCTCGGAGGCAGCAATGGAAGAGGGGAGTGTGTGTAGTCGATAGGATTAAACGATAAGCCTAGGTTTATTGGTTAATCATTTACTCAACTATACGCAAACATCTCTACTTTGGAGATTTTTTTTTTTAAATGTGGGGCTATTATATTAGGTATCTTTCAGTTGTCTGGTACAGAGGCCGATTTAAGTGATAAGTTACATGCCACACTTAATTTTGCAATTTCATATTTGAGTTTCTTCAGAACTTTTGGTTGAATAGTATCTGGTCCCGGGGATTTGTTATGGTTTAACTTATCAATTCCAAGACCTCTTTTACTGCCTTCTAAATTTGGGACATTTCCTTAGATTTGTCACTTAAAAAGAAAGTGTCAGGTATGGAAATCTCCCTCCCCTTCTTTGCGGTGAAGAATTAATTTGGCTTCTCATCAATAGCTCTTTCTTCCTTGAATCCTCCTTCAGTACCTTGAGTGTGCAGTGGCCCCATGGATTGTTTGGCAGGATTTCTGCTTCTGATATATGTAACAAAAATAAAATAAAAAAATGTTCATTTATGTGTCTCTTGCTAGTTGCTCTTTAAATTCTTTTTCAGACTGCCGAATTATACTTAATTTGCGAGAGTTTATGCTCCTTTGTTTCCCTCAGTAGGGCTTGACTTGCAGTTTTTAAATTATGTCTTTTCACTCTATTGTTTACCCATGGCAGCATTGTTTAGGTAGGTCCTCTTACTGTCTTTATTTTTTGTATGCGTTATACATCTAGTTTGAATCTGTATTGTATTGTTTTTAAATTATGCCCATGCAGCTTTTAGGCATTTCTATCTGGTGACTATGCCTTTTAATTTACATGTAATTAAGCTCCTATTTTTGTGTAGTTCCTATTTTAAGTTAAATGAATATCTCCACATTTTATCTCTTCATCCTGTCCTGAGGTAACTAGGGATGTCAATGGTTAACAAATTAACTAGTAAGCATTACCCTTATTGGGTGATGCTTACCAGTTAACTGGTGGCCTGGCTGGGCTGCTCCAGCCTGGTCAGAGCAGCCCCCGCCCGCAGCAGTCCCCTTGTGCAGCAGGAGCAGCCCATCATGCTGTGGGCTGGGCTGGAGTGGCCCACCGCCCACACCGTTTAAGCAGTAACACAACATTCTGATTTGGCAGCATCAAGATGCAAGTGACTATACAAAATACAAGGTGGGGGGAAACTCGAGCACTACAAGTGAGAAGGGAATAATCGCAAGATTAAAATGACCTACTGGAAAAATTTACCAGTGCTTTGTTCAGTCAAGTTTTAAACACATTTGGCTTCCATGCTTTTCCTCTGAAGGCTATTTGCTCATTGTATCTGTTTTCATTTTTAGCAGATTTCTCCTGATATTCTGCCCACGTTTTATTTTTTATTAATGGATCCCACCCTTTTTGATATTACTGTACCAGCAGCCTTAGGCCCTGGTCTTGTGAAGACTTGCACACGCACAGGAATAGTCCTATATGAATTTCCGTTAAGCATGTTCATAGACTTTTGCAGAACCGAGTCTTAAAGATGAATGGCAAATCCTTTAGAGTTTTAATATCTTTTATGCTCTTTTATGATGTATTAAGACTGCTTAAGTCAGTGGTTCTCAATCTGTGGCCTGCAGGCTGTTTGTGGCCCCATCAGCACACTACTGCGACCCATGTGACAGCCTCATGTAGGGTTGTTGGAGATTAATTGAATAGTTATGTAACCGCACAAAATATTATTGGTTACACAGCTCTTCGATAGTCCCTGGGGGGGGCTGGCAGCCAGTGTGCTCCTGGCCCCACTTCCGGGGAGCCCCCTGTCACCCCGCGTTGCTGCCTCTGTAACAGAGGCAGCAGCGCAGGCCAGCAGCAGTGCCTGTCTGCAGGGGGGCCCAAGCTCCCTATGGACAGAGGCTGTGCTGGCATTCCACTCAGCAGCCTCTGTCAGTGGCAAGCCTGGGCCTGCTGCAGACAGAGAATGCTTTGCAGCAACCTCTCCCACCCTACCCCCCCCCCCGCCTCTGATAGAGGCGGCAGCATGGGATGGGGGGCAGGCGGCTCGTGTGAGCTGATACATGCAGGGACCTGGTTTGAAAGCTGGCTTCCTGCATGTGCTGGCTCCTACCTGCCCCCTTCACCTTCCGTTCTGCTGCTGCCTCTCTATCAGAAGCAGCAGCCCAAGGGGAGGGGCAGGCGGCTTGCAGATTGGGTGCTCATGGGGAGTCAGCTTTTAAGCCAGCTCCCCACAGCACTGGCTCTTGTTCCCCTCCCCCCTTGCTGCCTCTAATACAGAGACAGAATGGCGGGAGAGGAGGGGGGCGAGTGTAGTTGATAACCCTAGGCTTAACTGTGTACTTGACTACGCATTGACATCCCTATCATCATGGCCATACAGGTGATATATATTGTGTGGATGCTGCTAGGGATGTAAGAGACTAGTCGACTATCCGATAAGCAGAAGCTTATTGGATAGTCGCCCACCTCCCACCCCCGCTGCCTCTATCAGAGAGAGGCAGCAAAGTGGGGGGGGGGAGAGCGGGAGCCAGTGCTGGGGAGAGCCGGCTTAAAAACCAGTTCCCCCCAGCACCAGCTCAATGGGGGGCAGGGGTGGTAGAGGCACAGCAGAAACTATGCGAGTGGGGATTGAAGCAGTCTCCGCTTGCGCCGCTTCTGCTGCAATTCTGCTCTTGTACAATTCAGAAGCAGAAGCCTTGCAGAGAGCCTGGGGCAAATGGGGGACGCTGGCCCTGCGCTTCCTGCGGGGCTTCCTTTTGAAATGTACAAGATCCTCACTGGGGCTCTTGTACATTTCAAAAGGAAGACCCATGCTCCCTGATCGTTTTCCGCTTTTGAACTGTCGGGTTCTGGTAGGGTTCTTGCTACAGTTCAAAGCCGGAGGCGCCCTTATAGACTAATTGAATAGTCGATAGAAATGCCATCGACTATTTGATTAGTTAATCTAAATTTAACAACCCTAGATGCAGCTCTAATAACACAGAGAGCTGCATATATAGCCCACCATGATAAATAGGTTTCCTTTTGCCATCCTTCTTTTCCTCTTGTAATGATCAGATCTTCTCTTTCCTGTGTGGGGCAATTTGTTTGTGTTGAGGTAGAACTGTAGAAATATCAGTAGTGCTAGCAGAGAAATCCCAATAATTCCACTGTGTTGCGTGCTCTCAGTGCTTGTATCCCTGGGGAAGAATTTGCCCAGTAAATTTTATTGGAACATTTTCTGAACTGTGCTATTTGGAGAGAAAATAACAGTGTATATTTTCATTTATATCTGTAATGCTTTTGAGTCTTTCATATTTGCTGTAATGACCAGTTAGCAAGGAATTAATTCACAGTATCTCCTTTACCTCTATTTGTAGTCTCTAGAGAAATGCCTTTTGTGGTACAGGAGGTAGCTACAACGTGAATTAAGTTGTAATTCGCTAATATAATATTGAATAGTTTCTTTCCACTGGCTTCCACACCCTTGCTTTTGCCTCAGCTCTTGTCTGCTAGTGCATGTGTATGAGAGAGAGAGAGAGAGAGAGAGAGAGAGAGAGAGAGAGAGAGACTATGTTATGCATTATCTCCAGCCTGAATTAGCGCACTTCTGGGCATTTTAGAAAGTTGGTCTATGTTGAAACTTAGGTAAAAGGCCGAGTAAGGGCAGCAGCTTCATGAGGCTTCACTTTTCTAATGAGTAAGGGTGAGCATGTACAGAAACAAAAAGGGCATGTTTTTAGGCTGGGCAGATTTTTTTTTTTTTTTATACCGACACTGTACCTCTGAGCCCTAAAGATTTTCATGCATGTGTTGTTTATGGGCACGTATGCATTGTTAGTAAACTAAATAGCCACACAGATAACTTGTGTGGGATTCCTCCTTTTTGTTTCAGAGCTTCACTTCGCAAAACCTAAGAACATTGAGAGAGACAAAGGGTTAAAGTAAGATGACCATGTCTGCTGGGCTTTTTTGACTATTGATGCAAAATTACAAACATTGGTAGAGTTTAAAATATTGTATTGGATTCTCTGACATGTAATATGGCTGTGGGCCCTGCAGAAATCCTGACAAGGGTCAGACCTGGGGAAAGATCAGGCTTCATCCCCTGTGTGGTCTTATATTTACTCCCCCCCCCCCCCCCAAAATCAGTGGGGACACAGGAATGGGGCACACAGTGGGGTGCTCATTTACCCCAGTACTATAGACTAGCTTAATAAAAACAGTATGTCTACTCCTTAGGGAAAGCACCCTCATTAAGAAATATATGCTGGACTTCCATAAACAGCCAATTTCCTACATCCAGGGCTACACACGCTCCTTTTTGTTCTATGGGTGTTTCAAAAACCACCTATTGTAACTCCTCCCCGCCTTCCCTCCCATTTATCCTGTGGAATTTGCATATGTTCTTCATTAGCCATATATGGGGCACAGCTTGTATTCTGAGCGATGTGGGCGCTTTTTATGCTTGGGTCACTCCCACAGGGTACGTGGTATAGTGTGGCATAAGGGCATGTAATCAGTGCACTGGGCTAAAGTGTCACATTACTGCAATGTTAACAATGTACTCACCCCAACTCAAAAATCTATCCCTGGTTTCCCTATCCATTCCACTGCTGTTAAACTTGTACTTGATACTTGTTTGCAAACATTTGCTAAATAAACTTGTCAATATGTTCTTTTCCTGCCAATTCCCCAACCCCCAACCTGCTTCATCCACTGTCTGATTCCAACACCATTCTAACCTTACTGTGTTCCCCTTCACATTTGACTTTTACTAAATGTCACCTTTGTCTTCTATCACCTTTACTCTTCTGACCTGCTCCAGCCTCTCCTTCCTCTCTTTTCTTCCACTTACTCATAGCCATCCTTATCTCTCTGGCCTGCAAACTCTCTCACACTACTGACCGGCTTGAGCATCTCTACAGACCCCACTGACCTGCTTCAGCAACCCTTTTTTTACTCTCCATCTGTGTAACTTATGCCATCGGCATTTCAGGAAAACTCAGAACAAGTGAAAGAGTCAGGGCAGCAGCTTTATTTTCCCAGTGGACATATGCACATCATTTGCATGTAACTTTTGGGGCAGTCTCAAGAGTCTAGACACGTACAAGTTAACAAGTTGTTTTGGATTTTTGTCCTTTCTTTTTAGTACCTTGCTCAACCTCACCTAAGTATAGCAAGACAGTCATCAGGACAAGGTAAGACAACCTGTGTGCTACAGGTTTGTGTGAGTTAATTCAAAAGTGCAGGCATATTTGGAACTTGATTCATTATAATCCGCGTTAGAATTTGGTGTGCAGTTTTCAGGCACGTATCACCTACAGGGAAAACAAATGGCTTTACTTGTCTGAGCACAAAATGATGTGCCAGTATGAGGATGCAGAATATACAAGCGTAAAAAGGATTGTTTTGATGTACCTTAAAAGAAATTTTGTCAGTGAACAACTTTTAGTTGCACACTGGTCTTTGAATGAATTTTACACTATGAATTATACTGCTTTTTCCCTAGCAATGATCAGATTTACAGGATGATTCTTTCTTCAACATACAGTATAAATCTGCCTTAGCTGAACATGAGCAGCTATGAGAAGTGTGGAATACTTCTGATTCCTATGCAGCATGTTAAATGTTCTCCATTAATTAAGGCACTGATTTCAATTCACTGTCAAAAGTTCAGGTTCAGTACATTGAAATTAAAACTGGGTTTAATCTTAATTACAATATCTGCCAATAATGATAATTATTTAGTTTAAATTATGCGTATTGTTACTGTCAGCTATGCTGACCCTATTGTATAACACAGACCATAGAATTTGTTGCTATAATTGGTCAGTTTTAGGGCTAACGTTGAATTGTTGACATCTCTTAATTGGAATAATTAATTCTCAATATAGAGTGAATATATGAAGGAGGAAGTAGGGGAATCTGCTGAAGATGAGGCGACTGAATCGGAAGAAGACCCTGAATTTGGTGAAAGAATTGGATGCCTTTCCAAAGATTCCTGAGAGTTATATAGAGACTTCAACAAGTGGCGGAACAGGTAAGCTTTACTTGGGGTACGTCTAGACTACATCTGTTTGTCGGAAAAAGGTATGCAAAATGCGCTCCGAATTTGCAAACCTTTTTCTGATTCTTTTGTCTGAAGAGGCTTTTCCATATTTGGCTCATCTAGACTGGGCCAAATGTCAGAAAAAAACCCTCTTTTGAAAGCTCCCTTCTTCCTCGTAGAACGAGGAAAATAGGGGCTTCCGAAAGAGTGTGTTTGCTCTTCCTCAAAAAGAGCAGAAGAGCAAATGCATTCCCTGGACATGGCAGAGTTTTTTCGGGATACCAGAGGTATCGCGAAAAAAACCTAGTCTAGCCATACCCTCAGATACTGGCAATATCTGGCGTGATTAATGTGGTGAGTCTTTTTAGCATATTTTGGTAGTAAATGTTTCACATGGGGGAAGACATGAGTATCAATTTTGTAAATGTGGATTTGAAAGACAGAAGGCGTAACCATACAAAATGCTTGCATAGAGGATGCCAGAGTTAATCTTTCAGAGATGGCTCAATTTGCTTCTCCTTTTGGACAAAATGGATGAACCTATCACATGGGAAATTCTGTCCAGTAGTTAAGAATCAAGCAGCTGTAAGGGGTATATGTTCATCTATGATGTAAATTAACAGAAAGAGAGAGATAATTATGAATTTACCTCTTCTCTTACAAACATACTGTACATTCTGTGTGGAATACAATAGAAGTGTACTGTAGCTATATCAAAATAATCTATTGTGTCCCTCCTCTCGAAGCCCTCACTTGTAGAATCCCCACAAGGATTTGTCTTTTTCCCTATTCTGTATAACATCTGACGAAGTCATGACGTGAGACTGAAACAATATGAAATGAAATACCAGTGATACACAACTGATATCCAGCTCTATATCACTTCAACATCTGATGCAAAAAGAATCCTCCTCTTAACTGTTCTCCCTGGAAGACTGAAATGATGTTAGCAGGATGAGGGAAGCACTCAGTAATTCTATAATATCCCCTCCACAGAAGGCATTTGTGTAGACTATAGCCTCATTGTTCACTTGTGCTTTTCTCCAATAGCTAAAGCTGCAAAAAACATCATTTCTATCAATAGGAATTAGACCAGACCAAAGTCATGATTCTGAATTGTCATGCACAGCACATGCTGTGAACCTTAGACATCTTTACTGTATTTCTGTGTGCATGCAGAATAGCATGACTTTATGCACAGTTTCACAATCACAATGAGGAGATTACTTTGAAGATATGCAGTACACATCTTGGATTAAAAAATGACCATTAATCCAGATTTTGGTGCTCAGATCCAGATCTTGCTCACTCAAAACACAGATAAAATCGGTTGACTTTTGTGTATCTGTAATTATTACAAAAAGCAGAGGCTAGCAGCCTTATACTTAATTTTCATGCACAAGTGATTTACAGAGGACGCTAAGCAAGCTAATTTATTCTTAAGGTGAAAGCCTTACAGAGAAAACATTTTGCAAATCATGAAGATCCCTATACGCCTACTAAAAAGCTTACTATAGGTCACCTCAACTCTGACTTCTGGCTGTGGTAAGTGTCAGTCTTTCCACAAGGACTGTGGTTCTGCCCATTTGCTGGACCAGATGAGAGGTTGCCATTCATTTTTAAACTCAGTTTATTTATCCAAAAGTCTCTGTCTGTTGGTCTGTAGAGAATCCAGTTTGAACTAGGATACATGAGCTTCCCAGGAGACGATACCTCGCTGTGGGGGTTTCAAACTTACTTATTTGCCTTAATCACCACCCGCTGTTTTAAGTTCCTGGAAGAGTTGTGATAGCCCTCTCCCACAGATTAGAACACAATCACATGTAAACTATTCATTTAAAACAATGGACCTAAAGCTACTTAAACTTAATTTAATAAGGTCTCCCCAGAAAAAAAAACCACAGGAAATTATCATATCTGGCACAAAAATGCTGCAAACGTCCAGCTTTACTTTTTATTCAAGCTATTTTAGCTAAAGGGAATCGTCTATGTGAATATTAAAAATCTCAGCAGGCTCTGTGCTTAGCACTCTCTGCTGTCATCTAATAGAGCTGGATTTGACTTTCAGACAAGACTCATTTCCTGGCTGATGTGATGGATGTATTGTATATGTATGCTTAGCATTTGAGCAGAGGGCAGAGCATCAGGGTATCATGACTATAAATAAGTAGCTAGGAAGCTCATCCTGCTCTGTAGCTATGTTTGTATTTGAGAATGGAGCAGCACTGATAGACTTAAGTCCACCCAGCGCACCTTATTCATGGAAGGTTATTATGATATGGCATCCTTGAAGTGGAGGGAGAAAAAAATTGTGTACCCCAGGAAGTGTTCTCTGAGGACACAGCCAATCACATCCAAAAGATATTTTTTGGATTGGGACTTTCTGTATCTGTTATTCCTGTGTAAATGTGAAGACTGTACAATAGATATATTCCTAAGAGAATTTTTGCTCTTATGGCAAGGGTGGGCAAAATCAGGTCCATGGGCCAAATCTGTCCTGCCAAGCATTTTTCTCCTGCCCACCCAGCTGACTAGCATAGGTGCATACTTACATCTAGCAGCATGTGTTTCGTTGCCCCTCCCCCCACCTTGCTCCATCCTGCAGCCAAGCTGCTCCCAGGATTCTCCTGCTAGTTGCACAGAGGGGAGGGGAGTGCTGAAGTCAGGGTGTCCCCCTGTTCCTTTACCCCATCTCTACGGAGCAAGGGTCAGGATGAGGGAGACACACAGCAGAGCTCCTCCAATCTGAAACATGGATGGTAAGTGACTCTCAGAGGAGTGCCTGTCTTAAGAGGCAGTGCACTGTTTCTGAGATTTTAGTGCGTGTGTTTTCTCACACACACACACACACACACACACACACACACACACACACACACACACACACACACACACACACACACACACACACACACACACACACACACACACACTTCCTTTTTTCTAACTTTGCAATTTTCATGTACCAAAATACATGAAGTGCCCTCCCTGTGAAAATTATTGCCCATCCCTGACTTATTTGTGATAAATTTAGTTAAGACCTGAACTCATTCATTTATCTGCACAAAAAAGTCTTCTTTAATTATTATTCTATTGTCTCTTTCTTGTAAATACCAGCAGTAAATAACATTTCCTTACTAGTTAATTCTTTTTTCCTTTCAGTTTCTTTAATAGCATTTACAACAATGGCTTTATTAACCATAATGGAGTTTATGGTGTATCAAGACACCTGGATGAAATATGAATATGAAGTAGACAAGGATTTTACTAGGTAACTTTTATTTCTTAGAATTTCTTTTAAATTTAAGTTGTCTGAATTTTGTCAGCTGTTTTGAAAACAAATGGATTTAAAATGTTCTTGTAACTCCTAAGCAATTGCAGTTTTAAAATTAAAATGGAAACAGGTGGTTTCCTTTTGTTAATATGTCAGGGCCAGGTTCAGTTAAAAAGAGAAATACATCTGCCTTCCATTAAGAGAGAAGAGACTTGTCATTTTGTCATTATGCTTCCTGTTTTGTTTCTGTGTGCAGTTCAAATGATTGAATATTCATTATAAAGCACTTAGCCAGGTTACAGACAGCTATTTGATGGTTGCCTGTTATACTAGGTGTCATGACGACTCAGATTGCTGGAGATAGTTTTGCTGTCAGTTCCACATGCTTGCCTGATTTTTCCGAGGTGATACTTGTTCACAACTCCAACTGAAGTCAGTATTTCAGAAACTAAGCGCTTCAGAAAAGCAGGCTTTTTATAGCCCAATTCACAGATGCAATGCATATTGTTGAAAATTGGCCTGAAGTAGTGATTGTGTTATGTCAGAAGTACAAAAACACCTGTTTTACTCAGAAAAAGAATTTTTATAATCAATTTAAACGATATGCATACAAAACTCTGGTTTTGCCCCCTCAAAGAAAAATCAGTTTGAACAGACTGACATCCTCCTATTGCACAGTTATTCAGTCTTTTGCTTCTTTATCAAAGAGGCTCTTAAGTTTGGCTGAAAATCTATTTTGGGTGAGTGTAGCAAATCTTCCTTTTTTCTAACTTTGCAACTTGCATCTTAAGTATATATTAGTGAGAAGGTTTCTTTACAAAGTCACTTAGACTCCCCGTGCCTATATTTTCCATCTTAAAATGGGATTAATAACACATACTGTGACAGACTGCTGGCTAAGTCAGAGCTCTGCCACTACAGCCTGTCTGAAAAGGCCAAATGGAAGCCAGCGGAGCAAACCCAGGCCTGAAGGGCTAATGGAAGCAGTTATGGGCCTTATTAGCCAAAGGGCTATATAAGGCAACCAGATGGGATGGGGAGGAATGGCTGAATGTGCTCCCCATCAGAAGGAGAGGTTGGCCGAGTTTGCTGTGAACAAAAGCTCTGTAAATAGAAGGTGGTGAGAAATTGGCACTGACAGTAAAAGGCACGGGTGACTGCACTAGAAAGGATCTCCAGTTGATTTGTGACCCAAGAAGAGATCCCAAGTCAAGGGGCCTGGGGAAGGACCTTGCCACAATATTGTAGGGGGGCGGATTTGTGTAATCCGATCCCTTCTGCAGACCCCGAGGATCCGGCTGCGGCATGTCATCCTCATCAGATGAGTCCCAAATATCCCCATCCCATGTGGTGGGGTCCCAATCAGTGGACCGGAGCGCACAGACCTTCACCTGCGAAGGCTGGCGGTCCCGATTGTACTTATACTTCTGATTGGCATAGCGGACAGCCGTAACTTGCAGATTCTGACCCATCTCTGCTGTCTGCTTCTGTGCATGCTCTAAAGAGGCTCGCTGTATTCCAGACAGAGCTTTAACCCTGTCCAGTTCCTCCTTAAGCTGTGCCACCTCTCTCTGTAACCCCTCCTTCTCCTCACACACACTGCGGAGTGCGCTGAGAAACAGCCATCTGGCCTGACGTGCTCCCTTATCCTTCTTGTGGACATCCAACGCCTCCAGCCCCTTTTGGATACCAGCGGGACTGACCCCATCAGCTAGCTTCCCCTCAAACTACACGGCAGGCATTGCGTCATACCAAATTTGAACAACTGAAGCCCAGGTTGATGTGCACAGCCAGCCTGGAATCTGGTGCTCTGCCCTACTACCTCCCTCGCCCATCTGCTCGCTGTGCCAAAATGTAGTCGGCAAGAGTAAGTCTAAGGTCCGACACTGGGTTCTCAAAGCACAAAGGACGCCACACAGGTATCTGTCAAACACAAGTAGTTTATTTCCTGACAGCTAACAGCTGTGCCCCATAACTGGAAGAACAATATAACAAAGAAGCGGCATATCTTACGTCCCTTCCTGCAAGCCTGGAACCCCGGGTAGGCTGTGGACGAAGTGGGAAGTTGTCTCGGTTTCCCAGGCGCCGGTACCCAAAGCCCATCGGTGAGGTCAATTTGCTAGGCTGTGAGGCAGCCTCAAATACAGTTTTTCCTGCCTTGTTTTGCAGTTTGAAATTTCCAGAGGTTACTCATTACGTGCTGATGTAGGGCTCAGCTGTTAGTTATCAATCTGGTTCTGATCTAGTTCTCCTTGTTCTTTGGCCCTGTTTACGTGATCAGTATGTTAGGGTAAACAGAATTGTTTATGCATTCTTGCCCTTTACCCTTATCTTATACTTGTTCTTGCTATACTGGCAATAATGCTTATCTTAAATGGCATATGTTCCCAAAGACTTGCTTCTGGCTCATCAGAAAAAGGGGGGGAAAGAATGTAGGCCTCACCACCCGTAAACTAGCCCGTACAAAGTTCTTCCGCAATTGACCCCTACAAATATCTACCTAACAGCAGTGTTCTGAGGATAAACACGTTATCTTAGCACCTCACAATATTTATTGTGGTGATAGAGACCATGTAAGTACCCCAGATAAGTAGGAGTAGTCCTGCTTCATATGACTTTGTATTTTGCTGCTTGAAAAGTCTTGGTTTCCAAAATAGAAATCTGTATCAAAGGCAATAGCATTTTCTGGCCTCTGGATCCCAATTGGAATCAGACAGAGTAGCTGTTGAATTGTGATTGTTGGGGGATTCTCACCAAAAAGAAATAAAACCCGCCCCTGCGGATGATAAAACAAGAAGTAGATGTTCAAATCCTTGCACAGGCTTTTAGCCTTGTGCCTCATGTACCTCCCATTCCATTAAAGTGAAAGTACATGAAAGTACACTTCAAAATATTACTGACAGTGGAGACGCTGCTTTTCTGTAATCATTGGGCTTTTATAAAAGGCAGCTAAACTACAGAATCTATCATTTCATTCAGTTATTGAAGTTCATTGAAATATTTTATTTTTCTGTGAAACTAGTTCCCCTGCCACTTGTTTTGTATTAAAGGCAAAAGTGGTTGAATAGGACACTGGGTGACTTCTCTGCCTCAGTTCTCCCAAATCTTAAATGAGGATAATATTTACCTGGATGGGTATTGATTTTGCTCTAGGAGTGCATTTCTGTACGTATTCTCACTTAGTTATTTTGTCTTTATATCTGTACTAAATTTACTTAATATTGCAAATTTTTTCTTTTTTTGTCTTCCAGTAAATTAAGAATCAATATAGATATTACTGTTGCCATGAAGTGTCAATGTAAGTATTCCATCAGCATGATAGTATTGATTGTTGTGCTTTAAAAAAAAAAAAATGGTATTGCTGTCAGATTAAAAACATGTTTATAATAACTTGTTCAGACACCTTGGCTGTTGGTTTGACTTTCCAAGAAGAGAGCCTGATTGTTCCAGACTTTTTGGAAAAATAGGCCTCTTATTCCTGAGATACAGGATTGGGAACAGTTAATAAAGGGTGTACAGGAACAATTTAACAAAGTAGTAAGTGAGGCAGATCATAAGCTTCCTTTGTTGTTTGGTGGCATTTACAATAAAATTGAGTCAGGATAGGATGTTGCAATCAGGCTGACGTTGTCCATTTTCAGTCAGTGCCTTGATAATTGTTAAGCTCAGGTTTGCAGCTTTTTACACAAGTGCTTGGTAATTAAATTTCATTTGTCAACACTGTGTTTTTTGGTTAGTCTTGACAGAGAAAAACCGTTATTCTTAGCCATATTGTTGGGTGTTTAAAGTTTTGTCTACATTCCCTGTGCCTCTTTTCATGGGTCTTCAACTCGGCTATAATATTTTTAGATTGTGTGGTGCTGAAGTTTGTTTCATAGTAGTTTGATTTACAAGTACCCTATTCCCTGCTCTCATGGATTATTTTAAATTTGTTGATCTGCCACAAACCTAGCAGGTAGAAACTCTCTGAAATCTAAATCTAAATCTGGCTCTGATACAGACTGTTTGATCTTGGGAAGCTCATTACACTTCTCTGCCTCAGTGATATGATATATGATAAATGGGTACAATACATAAGGCAGGCTGTTATGACAATTACTATCGTACTCTGGAGATGCAAAGTGCTAAATAAGAGCTAATTGTTATCAGTCTGCTTTTTTTCAGTTAGTGTTAAATCACTCTTCCAATGTGTTTTCCTTCTTTTAAAATCAAATAGGTTAGTTTTCTCTGTGAACTAGAGTTATCTGGATTTGATAACTGTGTTTATGTAAATGGAACGGATTTAAATTTGCACCAATACCTTTGTATGTCTGTAAATGTGCATGTGTGTGTGTAAATATCATATTTTGTTCAATATTTACTGTTTAAGATGACCAATAAATAAACGTTCTCTGAAAGGGATATATCAGTGAGAAATTATGCTACTCCTAAAAACTGTCTGTTCCCTTCTCTTTCTGCCCTCTGTCTGATGTAGTTAAATGTCTTGAAAGTATTTTTTCACAGTTTCTTGCCAGCTTCCTTCTTTCCTTTACTAATATGCACTTGCATTCCATTAACATAGAATAAATATTTCTCACTTTAATGTGTATCTGCTGTTTTACTGATGGGTTTGAAGAGACGTTGTCAAACTCTGCTGGATATTTTGTTTATTAATATCTGTTTTTGTCTTTTTTTTTTTTTTTTTTTTTTTTTAAACAGATGTGGGGGCTGATGTTTTGGATTTAGCAGAAACAATGGTTGCCTCTGCAGATGGTTTAGTTTATGAACCAGTAAGTTTATTCCATTTTCTTTATAAAGATCGTGCTGTTTGTTAGTTGTGATGTCTTTTCATTTTGGTTAAGCTGAACCTCCAAAAATACTATTCTGTCCTGTAGCTGGACCTACACAGAATCACTGTGCAGCACCAATTATACTCTATGTCCATGATGTCCAACACACTAGCCACGTGTGGCTCTTTGGCTGGTTGAGTGTGGCTAGTTTGCTATAACAGTAGCCATTCTAGTGGCTACTACTTCAGAACTGGTTGGACACAACAGCTCTATGTGGTCACAAAGGTTTGTCCCTTCAAAACTAGTTTCAGGGTTGGCTGTGTAAGCTTAATATGCTCACACTATAAAGAGATTCTGTCCAGAAATGCAGTTTCATTGTGAGCATGTGTAGTGGGATATGCACACCCCACCCCATCCTAGAAGGGCATCGCTGGAGTGTGAGGATATTGCTACTACCGTGTCTCATCTGTCAGTGCTCTAAGTCTGTCTGTTACCCCAGAGCAGCACAGTCTAATGGCTAGAGTCTATAGAGTGACACTTGGTTTCAGGGCAGTGCAGACAGAGGAAGTGGGGCAACAGCTCTGGTAGGGGGCCCAGGCCCACCTGACTCCACTGGGCACTAGTTAGTGGTGGAGTGGTCCACCATTAGCTCAGCAGGGAATCCCATCAAAACACACCTTTCCTGGGTTACTTCCTACCATCCCAGGCAGCAGGGCAATATGTGAAGCTTCAGGGACCTCAGGCTCCACAGAGCAAGTCACTCCTTGGGGCTCTGCTGACTCTGGAGGCTCACTCCAGTCTCTTAGGTCTCCGGCTCCTGCTTAAAAAGGGAGACAAATCAAATTAGTCTGAACAAAATGTATAACTCAAGGACCATGTTAAGATCATGCTAGATAAACAAGAAATTGGGGGTCTGGAACTCAGTGAACCAAAATTGGTTAATTCGTGGACAACATAATGAGAGGATAGGCTATTCTGATCACCATTCCCTTTGTGAATCCTGAAAGACCCAACTTTTGAGAGAGGACAGAAAGAGGTTACTGGGGTGCGCTTTACTATCATGGCTGCCACCCTCACGGTCTGCTGGGTTCCCAGGCTTCCTTCGTTCCAATTCTAAGAGATGTTCTGACGAGACCAGGCCACAGACAGGGACCCAGATGACACTGACACTTTTACCAGCTCCAGTTGAATCCCAGATAGTACCTTGGATGTGTTTTTGTTTGTTTTGTTTTGTTTGTTCTTTTTTTTTCATTTCACAACCTTGTTTCTTCTATTCCTATTTCCTTCTGTCGAACCAGAGTCTCTTAGCTGGCCAAGACTGTATATTTTGTAACACTACTGTCAGCCTTTGTCCAGAAAGAAGTAGCTAAAAGAAATAGCCTAAACAGCCCAATGCTGGTTTGAGTGTGCCAGATCTCAGAGTAGTTAATAAGAGCATGTGCTGTGTTGGTTCCCCCCTCCCCTCAGCAATGAGGTTTACAAGTTAAAGTCAATACTAGAGATAGAAGCCACATTTTCAATTTTGATGTTCTTCTCTCCTATTCTGTGTTCTTGAAAATGGGGTCAGTCTTTTAACAGCAGCAGTAACCACAGTTCTAGCCCATCTCAATTAAGTTCTTGTCTTTTCACCAAAAGGAGAGTTATTACCATCTTTAGTACCATCTACTAGAGTGGACAGTAAAAACTTTCCAGCTAGAGGGAAAGGGAACAAAAGATGTTGTTAAAATGAAAGCCATACTTTACATTTCAAATGTTTTAGCTGTTTTTCCTCTTTTGCTGTACATGTAATAAAAGGTTACAATGGTTTAATAGTTTGTTTGCCACATAGTAGGGTGAGATCTCAATACACCAAACATCAAACCCTGTCTAATACTGTTTAGTTTTGGACAGCAACTGCTCTTGCTTCTTCTGTATTCTAACTATAGTTGCTACCTTTTGAATTATGTAACATTATGAAAAATATGCCTTGTAGTTCCACATTGTTAGATTTAACTAATAAAAAACTAAAATTTAAAGTGCACTTAGGTTTCCTGCATCCTGGCCATATAGACATATCTTGTAGCACAAAATAAAATATTATTATTAAATCTCCTTTTTTTTTCTCATCTGAATTTTGTGGAGAGAACTTTGATGGTGTGGAGTCATTGGTATTGCTTTTTGGTTATTTGTTACTATATGTTTTCTTCTTTGTTTCAGGTAATATTTGATCTCAGTCCCCAGCAAAGAGAGTGGCAGAGGTAATAGATGAAGCTAAAGACTGATGTGAATGTGTAGGTTGGACAATGATAGGCCTGCTTTTCTTTTGTCTCTGGAAATAGCTCAGAGAATATACTCTGAGTATATCTAACTCACGTTGTTGTTTTTTAAAGCCTATATGTTACATGTGCATAGGTTGCCCATACATGCTTGCTGAAACTGAAGGCCATTTATTTTGCATCTGGCTTTTTAGAGCTGGCCAGCCAGCATTCAGTATCTTCATGAATGAGTGCTGTTTCATTTTTGAAAAAATATAAAACTATTTGAACTATCAGTCCTTGTAATAAACCAGTCCTGTTTCATTTTATCTAGTTGAATTACACGTGTAGTAGTCCTGGTAGTATCTCTTTATAAAACTCCATTTGCCACATTTAGTGGTATGTCAGTCATTAAAGCAAAATAACTCACCTTCCACGATTGAAGTTTAGTGTTAGTACTTAAAGTTTATTGTTGTTCTCTCCTTCCCTGCAATAACTCTTTGATGCCCCTGGGGAGACAATGAGAGAAATACTCCAATGTACTGTATCACACAGTAGTAAGCAGACAAGTGCATATGTGCTTTAATGTGAGACCCTGGAGATTGCATGCAGTACTTGGTGTCATATGAATTTAGACATAGGGTTCATTCTTATTTGCTCTTGTTGGAATTGGTTGAGATGGCAGTGAGGAGGGATGTGTGTATGGAATCCCAAACTTTTGAGTTTACCAATGGAGCTACTGTGAAGGTAAATGAATGATTGGTTCTGCCAACCTAAACTATATGCAGTGTTGTTGGAACCGATAGCTACAGCATGGTAGAGACACAAGATGGGTGAGGTAATCTCTTTTTAGTGGAGGAACTTCTGTGGGTGAGAGGGAGAAACTTTTAGGTCTTTCTCTGAAGAAGAGTTCTGCATAAGTTTGAAAACTTCTTTTTCTCACCCACAAAACTTAATTGTGCCCTTCTCCTCTGAAAGCTCTGCTATAGAATCTAAAGCTTCTTGAAATTCATACTTAATTCTTTGTGAATCTTTGTCTAGTTTTACCTTCCTGATGGTCCAACACTTTATTTTTATTTTTAAAATTGTGTATATTTAATCAGTAATAATATTTGGCTTATGTCAGTATTTAACATACCATCCTTTTGCTGAATGAGTGGTTTTAAATATGTAACTAAGGTACCTGATAGTAACTATGATTTTATTTTCCCTTACTCTGCTGTATACATTCATACTTGCTGTATTCATCTGTGTGATCTTTAGGATGCTTCAGATAATTCAGAGTAGGCTGCAGGAAGAACACTCCCTTCAAGATGTGATATTCAAAAGTGCTTTTAAAAGTGCTTCAACAGCACTGCCACCAAGGTAAGAGAAAAATGTTTGTGTACTGCTGATTTCACTTTTCTCATGACTGATTACTTTCCTTATTTCATTTCTGAAGATAAAGTTATAATGATGAAGAGACCTTATTGTCTCTTCCTTGCTTCAGGTTTCCCTGAATCCAAACCTTAGTCTTCATGTTATAGAGACTTGCTGGTCTGGGCTGTGAAGAAATCAATAACATTCTGAACTGGATTGTATTTTAATTACATCCTTCGTGTGTCAGCAAAAGCTTGCCAGAAGGGTTACTCTTGTATATAAAGGAATTTCTGTTTCTTTATCATTATTATGTACAGCACCTGACAGGATTCAAGACTCATTACTTACCTGTCATGTTATACCTCTTATGGTTGGCTTTCCAAAATTTTGCATATTTTAAACAGATTGTATCTAATTATTTGGATAAAATTCCTATATAAAACAATTTTAGAGCCCTCTGTCTCAGTTCTTTCATTTCAGCCATTGACAGGGGTTCCTGGTTTTTACCTGTCTAATCTGGCACTTGCATTTCTAATACAGACTCTACCTCCAAAAGTCAGCACTCTCTGGTCTGGCAACATCCATCCTCTGGTAGCACTATGGATGCTCCTGACCCAGAGAGCCCAGGAGCCTAAGGGCAAGAAGGCCAGCTGGGCTGGGGTAACAGGGTCAGCAGCCTCACTGGGGACAGTGCAGGGCTGGAGTCTCCTGGCAGCTCGGATCAGCATGGGGTTGGAGCCCTGCAGCAGCCTCCGGTAGCTTGGGGCTAAGGCCTGACTCTCCTGGCACCCCCTAGGCACGCGGGGTTGGAGCACCCATGGCAGCCCCCAGGACCCTGGGGTTGGAGTAGAGCCCCCGCAGCAGCCCAGTGAAGCACAAGGCCAGGGCTGGAGCCCCATGGCTGTCCCTGGATGCACGGAGCTGGAGCCCCGTGGCTGCCCCTGGATTTGTGGGGCCAGATTCCCACAGCAGGAGCCGGTGCCTGTGCTGCCCAGGGAGCCAGCAGCAGCTGGGCAAGCAGCCCAGCCAGCGTTGCGGGTGGGGGAGGGTGCAGCAGAGGGCCTTGCTGGGTTTGGGGGCTGGTGGCAGGAGACGTCCCCTTGTCCGGCAAATTCTCTTGTTCGGAACCAGTCAGGTCCCAACAGTGCTGGACCAGGGAGGCCCAGCCTGTATAAATCAAAAATATTATCAATAACATATGTGTATTTTTCTTTATTAAAAAAGCCTATAAATAATATACTGAAAGTTTACTGTCTGCGCAATGTCTGGTGTAAGTTTAAAAAAAAAAAGTTTCTCCCATTTCAATGCCAATAAATGCTCTCGTCCATAGTTACTACACTGTTGTGTCCTGTCCCATGTCTGGGGATCGATTGTATTCTGTCACCTTAAGCCATGGCTCAAGAACGTTCAGAAGTGATGCTCCCATTTAACACATACTAGTTAGGGATGTAAAAGGTTAACCTGTTACCTGTGAAGCATGCTTCACTGGCATGCTTACTGGGGTAACTGGTTAAATGGTGCCTGGAGCAGCCTCCGCCCATGGTGCACTGTGCATCAGCAGCCCTCCTGGAGTGCCCCCCCCCCCCCACTATGGGATCCCAGTTAACTAGTTAAACATATTGTTTAACTGGTTAACTCTTTAAATGGGATTTTACATCGTTAACCTAGTGCCAGAAACTGAGGCCCCACTGAACTATCCTTTGGCCTGTTTTAACAAACTGTTTTCAAGAGCAGATGTGGACATTATTTCAGGTGACATGGTCGTACCAGCAAATGTGAGCAAAAGTTCTTAAAAACAGAATTTGAAAACTGTTCTTGAGACAGGGTCATTAATTAGCTTTCAACAACTGTTTTAAAAATATTTTGTCATGTTCACCTTGGCCAGCACAACTGTATTACCTGAACAAATAATTTTCAATCTGAGTTGCTGAAAAATGTTTCTTGAGGTGGCAGATATCCCTAGGGTCTGAGAGAGTCTACTCTGCAATTGCCGCAGCTCTGTTCGGTTAGCCTTATCCTGTAGGAGGCTCACCTATTTGAGTGATGTGTTGAGGCTATTCGTGACTGGCCAAAATAGTGTTTAGAAAGTGAATTGTTCTCAATTTATTATCCCTTCTATGGGTGTGTGGGCGTGTAATATACTTTCTTAATCTATGTCACGATCATGAATTTCCGGACTCAATTACTTAGGACACTCTCTGTATATCTGTCATGGTACTCCACAGATGTGGAAGGATTTTGTTTACTTTTCATGTATTCAATAGTCTAGTCAAGTGTGCATATATGTATTTACTATGTTTTATCTCAGACCTCTAGGAAGAAATCACAGCCAGTGTGGCCAGAAGCTGTCTAGCACAGTCTGTGATTTGGGGGGCGTGTCATGATCATGAGGGTTAGCCAGCAGCCTGGGGACTAAGGGTTTAACTATGTCCCTTACTTAACCAGGTAGATTCAGCCAATAGGAATGCAGGTAGGAATTTCAAACGGGGACAAAGGAATTTTTGGGTTTTTTCCCTCGTTTGTTCGGGGTTTCTCTCTCCAGCTATTGAAGGGGACAGAATGTCTCCCTCTAAGAAAGTACTCTTCACAGTCTGTAAGTAGGATAAAGTTTAGATAAGTCTGTTAGGTTTTATTGTTTTATGGTTTGGGAAATGGGATCTAGTGTCTGTGCATTTAAAAATGGGTTTTGCTCTCCTTTGTAACTAAGTTCCTGGCCCATGGTAAATTTCTCCTTCGTGAGTATATTATTTTGTTACTGTTCCATCTAGTCATTATGCTTGCAACAGGAATATCGTGGTGATAATAAAAGTTCTTTCTCTTTTCTTTTTATTAACCTGGTATTGGTTAACTTTTGTGTCCTGGTTTGTACTTTAGGGGTGAGATTTCCCAAGTAGTCTCTCCCTTGTTGCTTTATTAATATTTGGGTGGTGGCAGCAGCATTTTATTCCCAAAATCTAGGTTATGATTTTTGGGGGAAGTTTTATACCAAAGCCTGGTAGATAAGGTTTTGGGGTACTTTTGCTGGCCCCTACTTCTGCATGTATCGTGCCAGAGTGGGGGAGGAGCCATGACAATCTACTATAAAATGTGCTTATTAAGATAGAAGTCCAGATGCTTTAAAATTCGTAGTTTGTAATTATGGCCAGTTTTCCTTTTCATGTAAATCCAGGTTGTATTAAAATGTTTATTTTCCGTGGCAGAAGAATTTGGTCCTCTAAATTTTGTTACTGCTATTTTTTCATCTACATACAGTATAAAATGATCTCAATTGCTGTGATTTAAGCTGTTTCCCTGTTTCCTGCTCAAACAGGGAGGATAATTCATTACAGCCTCCAGATGCATGCAGAATTCATGGTCATCTCTATGTCAATAAAGTGGCAGGGAATTTTCACATAACTGTGGGCAAGTATGTTCTTTTCACTTACTGAATATTCCACAAATTGACCAAGACAGATATGTGTATAGTTAAGCAAAAACCTTTCTTTGACTCACTTTTCCTAGTTAGCTACTTTTATCATAATACAGATTCCCTTTCTGGTTTTATTTTTCATATAGTATCTTTAATTTTAAACGTCACATTTCTTCATGTCCGGTTATAGTCAAAATTAACTATGGAAACTTTTTGAAATATCTGCTGAAGTAGCTTCTTGTCATAAATCCATAAATTAAACCATTACAGCTAACTGGATCAACTAATGCCTTTTGTTAATGTGAGAACGTGACAGCTAAAGTTTGTACTTTCCTGCTGTCTCATTGGGCCTATTCTTACTGTACTCCTGACTGTGCAAGAACACAGTTGTCTATCATGGTAAAGGCAGATGTTTTCGAGCACAGATTTTTGGTTGTTAGATGGCTGAGATAATACAGCTTTAGAAGCAGGTTAGGGAATCATGACTAAAGGTGGAGAACAGTTTCCTAACATGCTTCTGTAATTGTGTTGTCTTGTAAACACTTGAAACCAGAAATCTGTATTGGAAATGTATGCCTTTAACCAAGCCAGATAATTGTGCACTAGCATGATTAGAGGTGTCTTGTGCCCAGGACATTTGTGGTTTCTATTACGACCTTTGCTTTAACTTACTTGCCAACTTCATCAACTACATATCTCCTTAAACAGCTCCTTGTTCTCTTCTTTATCCCTGTCTGATGTCCATAAGAATTCTTTGCACAACCTGCTCATTTTGTTCTATGGATTTATTCTGTAACCATATCTCCTCTTGTGATTTCGTCTACCATCTCTTGGTGAATCTAAAATCTGCACCTCTGTCTAGTCTTGCGTTTCAAGTTGCCTCACTGATTGATATGGATGTCTAGCTGCCTTCTCAAGTTGTCTGTCAAACCTGAAGCTCTGATCTCTCTCCTCCCATGCTGTCTCCATTGCCATCTCTTCTGTCATCCTGTTTACAAAACAACACAGTTACAGCATAGCTTGTCTCTTCTCTCACCCCCTTCGTAGCTCTGTGTTTGCTAAATCCTGTTGCTTCCTTCTTACGAAAAATTAGCTTTGTCATTGTCCTCACAGCTAAACACCTTGTAAATGTATCTGTCATCTCTTGCCTTGATTATTGTAGCCTTCTACTGCCTGCTCTCCCAATCTTTTATCTTCCCACCTTCCATTTCTCCAAAATGTATCTGTTTAAGATAATCACTCAACTTTTAATGTCTGAAAATGTGGAGGAAGGTTTCTTTAATTTTATTAGGGGGAAACGTCACACTAGTCATTAGGTAGTAGAAGCACGCCTAGAAGTAAAACTTTTTGAGTGTGAAGAGGGATTGGGGAAGTGTGCCAGTTTTCCAGACCATGCTTCTCTTTTCCCAGTTTAATTCTGGTGCTCCCTTTGTTTTCCTTCTCTTTCCTCCCGCTCTTGTAACCTCTCCCAATGCACATACTATAGAGCCCCACAAATGAATCTGATAATCTGCCTAGTCATGGGGCAAATGAAGGGAAACCCATATTAACCATTGGCAACTTGAGCTGTTACAGGTTTTTCCTTTACTGCATTTGGACCATGATAGTAGGATCTGACAAGCCTTTCTCTTGCAGCTCTCTAAATAGACAAAACCTATTGGTGTTTCTAAAAATAACCTGAGCTGCTTTTTGTGGGTTGGAGGATTTTTGTGATCTTAATATGATCTTTTGTGATTTTTTTTTTTTTAAGGTCTTACTCTGGTTATCATTACTGAGCAACAATAAAAATATCAGTGCCCATTATAAAGAGCTGTTTTATTTAAATCAAGGGAAAAAGAGCAATTAGCTTTATCAGAACCCCCAATTTTTATTATTTGAGTTTCTTGTAAATATGTATTAAATCACTGCTTTATAAAACATGCTTTTGCTTTCTTCAGGGCAATTCCACATCCCCGAGGCCATGCGCACTTGGCAGCCCTCGTGAGCCATGAGTGTAAGCGTTTTCTGTTTCTTTCAAAAACCACTGTTTGTTCATAGCGTCTCTTAGCTACTGATTTGGACACAAGTGTAGTATTGGACATATACTACTGCTGAGATTCTAGTTGAGCAATTTGCATTGTAAAAGAAAAAATATGCTTCAAGATAGCATATTGCAAAGTAACTTAAATCTTTCCTTCATTTGACATTCACAGTCTGTTTATGGTGATTCTGTAACAATCATAATGTAAAACTATATTTAAAATAATATGTAAATAACTATAAAATGCATGTTATGAAAGTATATCTTGGATTTTAAATGTGTACTGTATCACAAACAGTATTTTTCAGAGAATTTGTTCCCCTGCAGTATTTAGACAACAAAAAATTAAGAATGTCTGACATTTCAGGAAGAATTATTTCAGTGGTTTAGATTACAAGACAGGGGTGTGTGTGTGTGTGTGTGTGTGTGTGTGTGTGTGAATGCAACTGTGAAAACTTTGCTTCCTGACTCTTTGCTGTTTAAGCCTCCAATCCTTCAAAGGCTTCCATGTGAATTTTATTTTACATGTGTGTATTCCCATTGCAATGAATTGTATGCATAAATCTTTGCAGGAATAGGAACTAAATTAATAAATTATTGCATTATATAGATTTGTGAATTTAATTAATAAGACAGTTCAATATTCCCAATACTTTTTGTCGGCCTGAAATGTGAACTATAAAGTAATTCCATTTTTCCTTAGTTGCTTCTTGACCTTTCATCTCTCAGCTGTTGCAAATGCCTGTGCATTTTTTTATTTACATCGTATTACCTATAAATTGCAGGAAAGTTCTGATTTTAAATTAAGCATTATATTTTTAAATAGTGATGATGCCAATAAAGAAAGCTTTGCTTATAATAAATACATATTTGGATTTGTGGATATATTTACAAAAGTGCAAATCTTGATAACATTTTATATCCATCCTAAGGTAATTAGGTATTCCTTTCTTATTTTAATAAGTGTGTGTGAAATGTATGAAATTTTCATATTTCACTAAAATAAACCTTTACATTTGCTGTCTTGTATGTTATCTTTCAGCATACAACTTCTCTCATAGAATTGATCATTTGTCTTTTGGAGAGCTCATTCCAGGAATAATTAATCCTTTGGACGGGACAGAAAAAATTGCATCAGATCGTAAGTGTTTCATGATGGAAAAGTAATTTAGTATTTGAGATGCTGTTCTTTTACCTAACGTTCTTACTTTTAACATTTTTTTTTAAATTTTTGCCACTTACAAATGTTACATTTTGATACATATAAGTTAATTATCATTTCAGTTGTTTGTTGTTTTGTTCTGCTGGGATGATGAATGAAGAGGGATTGTATTATAAATACGTTGTGAAGTGCTGATTATCTGCTATAAGTTCTCTGATGACCTGTCTACTCTAGGGAAACTTTCAAAGAAAACCTAATCAGTTCAGTCCTACTAATGTTAGCAACACTAAAAGCACTTGTGTAGCCAGACCCTTGGCTTCAGCCGCAATTTTAAAACCATTGTCCTACCACTTACTTCTGTGTGCAGTGTTATGTGAGATGGTGGTTAAAACAGGAGTAGCAACCTGTGACTTCTCTACTGTAGGGCCATGGAAAGATTTATGCACGTGCTAAACTCAGTTGTCCTAATAGATTTCAGTTTGACTACTGTGTGAAGCCTGTTATATGCAAAAGTTCGTCAGATGGGCTAACCCTCAAAATTGACATAAATGGAGCCAAACTAGTGTGGTCAACAGTGGAATGTCTATGAAAATGTCTAGGATAGACAGAGCTTAATAGATAATATTCTTAATGGTCTTTCCAGAAAAACACTTGCTTAAAAGCTGAATCTTTCTCTCAGATGATTTCTTACTCTCTAATTAGTGTTAATTCAATAGTAAGATTTGTTTTGTTTTAGACAACCAGATGTTCCAATATTTTATCACAGTTGTGCCAACAAAACTCCATACGTATAAAATTTCAGCAGAAACTCACCAGTTTTCCGTGACAGAAAGGGTAAGTCCCAGTTTGAAATCAACACTCCTCAAGAAAGGTTTTGTTTTCGTGAGTTTATATGTATTTGGATTTTGTTTGTTTTTTAAATACTTCATGCTGGGGCTTGGTGACTGTAGTGAGTGATTGCCATAGGCAGTGAGTTATATGGATCCGTAGTGCCCTGGCACCAGGAATATTCCTGGCCTAGGGCTGGGCTCCACCAAAACTCACCACCTGCTGCCCCCTGCACTCCCTGTCCCCTAGACCCCTTGCCACTCAGCGTGCTCTGCCCACACATTCCTTGGCTCAGCCTGCTGCCCCCAGGGGATTTAAAACATGCCATGAAGCCCTGCCACCACCACCACCACCACCAGCTACATAGTGGGGTTAGAGCGGCTTCCAGCTGCTTGCTCGGTGCAGCTGCTGGCATGTACGTTCCTGCGGCCTGATGGAGCAGCACATGGAGACCCACCCCTGGACCACAGGGACATGTGGTGGAGTGAGCAGCAGGAAGCCACTTTAACCCCGCACTTTTCTCTTCTCTTGAAAACATTAAAGCAAACTTGAGTTCTAGGTTTTAAACTGCTTTATACTTGACCATCATAAAGATGAGAGAAAAGCAGGAAAGTAGGGATGGTAAGAAGTGTGTTAATTTTGCAGAACATTGTGAATTTGGGAGTGTTATACCATAAGAAACCATATACGAGAAGCATGGGAGGTAAGAATTAGATGAGAATGAACTTGGGAAGTACAAGCTAATATATCAGGGAGATACAAATTGAAACACAGATATTCAAACTTGGAAAGTGATGGTACTGAAAGAAACCCGTGGGAGATAGTAGGCAGCAAAAGAGATGTGACCTTGCAGCACAGTATGGCAGCATAAAAGCAAATGTCTCTGGGTACGTGTCAGATGTATCATGTCACGGGTAATGAAGAAGAATATGCAGTATAAAGGGCAAGTAAAACAGGAAAGTGGATAGTGACATGCTAGCATAAAGATATACAGTATAAAATATCTCATCTCTGTTTTGATCAAAATCTAGTTAATGGGTGACTTGTAAAAGGTTCAGCGTGCGGCCTTGTTGCTCTATTGTCTCATGTTGACGATTGACTGTCTTAACAAGTTGCTCTTTGTTAACCATGTCCATTAGGTATTGCTGTGTATGTGACTGATGTGAGACTGCTAATTTGTATGTGTTTCTCTATTTGCCCTCAGGAAAGAGTGATTAACCATGCAGCTGGTAGCCATGGGGTATCAGGGATATTCATGAAATATGACATCAGTTCTCTTATGGTGACAGTAACAGAAGAACACATGCCCTTTTGGCAGTTCTTAGTAAGACTTTGTGGTATTATTGGTGGAATTTTCTCAACTACAGGTAACCGTCAATGCATTCCCTCTTGCGTCCTACCAGGTAGATAGGGTTTTGCAGCTAAAGGAATTTTACAACACTGTTCACCCTAGCTACATTACTTGTTTTGTGAGTTAATGCAATAAGTTATTAGGTATCCATTCATAGCTGAGATATTGGTTTGTGCATGAAATGCTATGGATTTCTGGCAGTCTAAATACTGTATATAGAACATCCCAGTACACTGTTGTTTGGGGTGGACTTGCCTTTTTCTTTTTTCTAACTAAAATCATTCTTTTAAAAACTTCAGGGATATATAGTACAAAACCTTCTGATCTCTGATATCCTCTTTGACTATATACTGAAGTTAGGGGCCTCATTCAGCTAACCTTATCCAAAACTTATTGAGGTAAAACTCCCATTAGAGTCATTGTTAGGTTTTTCCTGGGTAAGTCGTGAATGAACCATAGGATTTTGCCCTTGGGAGAAACAACTAGCTTTAGTTGAAGAGTCACCTTAATGAATCACAAAAAGAATCAGGTTCCTCTTTGACTAAAAATGATTGCTCCTTTGCTTTTAATTTCAGGAAAATATACTGTTCTGTACTATATCAGTTGAAACAGTTACTTTTAACCTGTGAACATTAGCTGTCTTGTGTGGATGCTTTCTGCCTCACTAAATATATTTGTCTACGATGACAGTGTTTTATGATGAATTATCATAACCCAGGCAAAAGTAGTTTTCTTTTTGAGTGGCTATCCTTTAACCCTTATCAAATATAGAGCACTTCATTTTTCTAGCAGAAGAATGGTACAGTGTCCACCATCTTCTGGTTAAAAATGAGTCGTTCACGGAAGTATAGTTTCTCTAATTTTGAAATTAGAGAAATATAAAAAATTATAATAATGAGCCAGATTACACAGGCAATTAATAATGGCCTCAGTAGTCTCTGATCCCCTGTCGTCTTTGAACTTTAACCATAATTGATACCTTGGGGTTATTTGGTTTTCTCCAGCCACACACAGACTATTGGCACATCCTTACTCTGACCTGAAACCACTTTATTTTTTATTTATGATCTTGTTCCCACACAATTACTTTTTTCCCTGCCTTGCTTGAGTGACTTTTCTGGATATCTTCACTGAATGCCTTTCATTAGCTCTGTAAGCTCATCAGAGATTGCAGCTCTGACTCAAAGTATCAGAGTTGTGCCCCTTTCAATGGTGGTGGCTGGCTTGGAGTCAGATTTGGGAACTTTGGTTATTCAGTGTATATCTCTGGTTCATTCAAGGGGCAGCATGTGTGTTAGCACATGACTAACAACAGGGAAGACCTTTGTGGAGTTCATATAGGTTTCTATCCAATTTAAAAATTAAACTTGTAAAAACAGCTTTCAGCTTCTTGTGGGAAACTGAGTTTTCCTGTTGAGGGTTTTTTTTTCTGATCTGTGATGTAATAAACTGATCAGGCTTACTCAGAGCTTTTGATTTTTGTTTCCCCCAAGCCAATGAATAAATAGTAATGTGAATCTCCTTGTTGATTAACTTAATTCCCTGATGCTTTTCTAAAATGAATTTGGGTTTTTAAGATCACATCTGCATGGAAAAAGTGGATGATTTCCATTTAACAATAACAAAATTGTCTTTGTTAAGGAAATGGAAAATATTTAGAAAATGTTACTACTTTTTTTTTTTTTCAGTGTATGCATGGTGATGAATTGTGTTGAAACAGATTTTAAATTTAAACTTGATGTAATGTTACTCTTTTCTTTAATTGTCCTCTTTTACACATTCCTAATCTTATCCCATGTAAAAACTCAAACCCTGTTTGACATTACAGGCATTTTACACGGCATTGGAAGATTCATAGTGGAAATTGTCTGTTGTCGCTTCAAACTGGGCTCACACAAATCTACACCTGTAAGAATATTTTGTTTTCTTATCATAGAAATTAAAGTAATGGAAAAAGTGTGTGCAAGCAAAGTAAAGCATTTTAAAAGTTAGCTAATTCTAATTGAATAATACACCTGTTGGACCTAATCTTGTTCCTGTTTTAAATCTATGGTAAAACTCCCCTTAACTTCCATAAGAGCATGCTCAAAAGATTTTAAAAATACTTTGAACAGCATGTGTCTTTAGGAGCTTCAGGGGGAGCTGAGTTAGTCTGTTACAGAAAAAAACAGCAAGCAAATGGTCTGGTAGCACTTTATAGACTAACAAAACATGTAGATGGTATCATGAGCTTTTGTGGGCACAGCCCACTTCTTCAGATGACCGGAGTTATGATTAGGGGATAAGGAAACTCGAAATAAATAGGAGAAGGGAAGGGGGGGAGAAAGATGTTCCGTCTTTAGTCAGATTTGTCATAAGAGGACAGTGATTACACAAGGAACACTGCTCCTCCCCCCCCCCCCATACACTTTTTGGGGTTTAAGGATACAGAAAAGCAGAGAATGGAGGAAATGTGTATTTTCTAAAAAAGCAAAATGCAATGGATGAAATTCTTGAACAATGTATTTAATAATGTTTTTGTTTCGGTTGATTAGGTCCTACTTCCGGATGGCCACATAAACAACCACTTACCTCTAATTACAGACAACAGTTTGCATTAGCACCTCGTGGGGAAACTTTTTTTCTTTCTTTCTGCCTGATACAGAGGACAATTTTTATAATAAAGAAAACATTGTGCAATATGTTGAGACAGTGCTGATGGGCAGCAAAAATCAAGCCTTTTAAAAAAACAATCTGGGTAATTTGTCTCTCTTAAGTGCACATGGAGTCGAAAGAGGCCAGGAAGCCCTGTGATGCCAACCTCTTCTTGAGCTAGCAGAAGCAGTGCTGAAGAGAGACAGTAACTGCAGTGAAACTGAGTGTCTTTGCAAAAACTGCCATCGGCACTGGTGTGTCAGTGTGGTGATCTGGATTCCAGGCCTGTGAAGTCAGGCAAACACCTATGAAAGCTAATGCACATGCAGCATGCAGAGAGTTCCAGCTAGTGCACCAAGCAAAGGTGGCTTTCAGAAAGGGGATATGAGATCTGTTTTAGAGGGTGGGTAGAGGAGGCTTAGCTACTGTGCTAATGGAGGTGGGGGCTGTTGTAAACCCTGAAACAGAAGAGCCCTCAGGGACTGGGCCAGAGCCATAGCACTTGCAGCAGTCACAGCCCTTATCCAGTATCAGCATTATCTATGTACAAGAGGCAAGAGTGTTGCAGAACAGGGAATAATGGTGTTTCTCTGTGTCTCTTCTCACAGCCACTCTTTTGGCAACAATCCACTTGTCTTTGCGTTTTGAGCTCAGGAACCAGGAAAAGTAAATCTCTGTTGAAAAGGTGACTGACTGGAATTGTTATCTGTTTTCCTATCCCTCTGCTAAACTTGGCCTCCAGAACGTAAGAAACCACCTCTCTGCTATGGCTTAGGAAAGAAATCAATGTCTTGTGATTGTGGGCCACATTATTGTTTTTCAAGAACAGACATGTACTCTTCCTGCTGCTGGCACATAAGCTTTGGAAAATAAAAATGGGGAAAGTAAGAGGAGGGAGAATTGAAGAACAAATGGCTAAGTACAGCAAAGTCTTTTAGAACTAAGAAAACTGAGCCAGCCAGTGAGTCTGCTAGACCACCCTGGGTATGTTTGAGACAATCCCCAAGGAACAGGAAATGGAGGAGAATCTTAAACATTTCTCTGCAGTGTAGGTGATGGGGAAGACTTAAACTTTAGAAGTCATGAAAGTGTTAGGGGTTTCTTTTAATAAATGAAACATCCTGAGCTTTATTCTAGAATACATAACAGAATTGGTGGCTTTAAGAAACTAAAGAACTAAATACTATAGCTGATTACTGACTGAAACATATAATTAAGAAACACAGATACTCCACCAGGAGGTAAAAGTGGCATAGATATGCAGCCCACTCCCACCCATGCTGGGAGCTAGTGCTGATTTTGGCCTTACACACCATATCCGTATCTCTTCCAATCAGAAGGACTAAACTGAGTAAAATAAAATGTCTGCCTAAGCAACTGATGGTCAGGTTTTCTGATTTTACTGATGTTTTGTAAGGTGCTTGGATCTCTCTGATGAGCATAGTATAAATACATAGAGAATAAGCTGGTTTGCACCACCCTGATTTGTGTAAAGATAATGCAGAATTATGCAGAAGAGTGGGAAAGGAAGAGTCTGTGCATAGTTTGTTTAAATTATTGAGGAAGTCTCAGGGTTGAGGAAGGTAGGTCGTCTGAGGAAGAAGGTAAAGTTTTAGCATAGATTAAAACTGACTGTGATGGGAGACAAAGGTGTTGGCTATATTGAGCAAGGAAGCTATCACACAGTGACTGCATTACATGTCATAGTGCCTCGTGTCCTTGCAGCCGTGTAGTGTATCCACACAGTAATGCCGTTCTTGACAGAACCAGTCGAGTGTGTTCACATGAGTTTTGTATTGCAATTGTGATAACTGTTCATTACATTTCTGGAGTGCCCCGTGCCTTTGCTACATGTACAGGCTTTTGGTAACTTCCAAATACAAAGCACAGTATGTGGGATGGAGTCAGGACCAGTTGTACCATTGTAGCTACTGTGCTCGTTGCTTCATGTCCAAACTGGAGTGAAACCATTATAGTCTATACCAACTCAGATGGATCTGAGCTGAAGGCCTTGAGCCAAGTGTTGCAGCTAATTAGCATTGCAACCACACCGGGGATGGCTGTTCTGTGTAGATGCAAGGAGGCACACAAGGGTTCCAAATGGAAGCCATCTTATTACAACAGTTTCTTGTAATTCTTCTTTGCTTTGTGTAGATGGGCAAAAGAGCAGGGCTAAGTATGAGAGTGGAGCTCCTCACTGAACAATATGAATGCTAGTATTGTTCAGTGTGTGTTCTAGAAGGTAGATTAAACGTGAAGCTAGTGTCTGAAGCACATTTTGTTTGAGAGAGGTCTCTATGCCTATTGACTTGCTGGACCAGTATTCAAGCTTTAATCATAGAAATGTAGGGCTGGAAGGGACCTTGAGGAGTCCTCTAATCCAGCCCCCTGCACTGAGGCAGGAGCAAGTTCATCTAGATCAGGCCTGAGCAAAATACAGCCTGTGGGTTGCATCTGGCCCACAGACGCGGCGGGGACCCCCAGGCAGGCTCCCTGCTTGGCTTGCCCCACCCTCACATCTCTTAGAAAAACAGTTGCCGGGCCCTTTTCTCTTTCACAACTGTGAACCTGGAGGGGAGGGAAGAAAGGCTTCACGAGCTGCACCTGCCCCCAACACAATCCCATTGACTGGTTTTTGGCCAATGCGAGCTCCTGTTGAAAAACACGCAGCACATGAAGCACCCTCTTCCCCCTCTCCCCCCCTCGATAGTTATTCACACATGCATATGGCCCCTGCAGACTATGCAGGGGCAGGGCAGGCAGGGAGGGCTGCCTGAGAACCCTGCTGAGCTGCTGGCCAGGAATCAGCCAGAGAAGTCTCCCGGCCAGAGCCTGCCTCTGGCACTCCAGTGCCTATCTTCCCCAATCCTCTGCCCCCCTCCTGCATCCTTATCCCCTTCCAGATCCAACACCCCAATCCTCTGCCCCAGGTCATAACCCTTCCTGCCCTAGGTCCCAACACAAACCCGTGCACCCCAGTCCTCTGCTGTAGATCACAACCACTTCCTTCACCCAAACTCCCTCCCAGACCTCACAATCCCTTACCCCAAGCTCCCTTCTGCAACCAACCTCCATTAATATGGAAGAGTGAAGCCCTTGACCACTTTCCAAAATCTTGGAGTGGCCCCTCATCAAAAAATTATTGCCCACCCCTGATCTAAATCATCCCTGATAGGTGTTTTTTTCCTATGTAATTCTGGAAAATCTCCAATGATGGGGAGTCGATGACCTCCCCTGGAAGCCTATTCCAGTACTTAACTGTCCTTAATGTTTTTCCTAATATCCAGCCCAATCTCCCTTCCTGCAAAGAAGCTAATTCCTTCTTGTCCTCTCTCCAAATACTAGCCAAGTTTTTCCTCACTTTGTGCATTTGATTTTTCTTTCCTTAGTGTAGAACTTTGCACTTGTCTTTATTGAAATTCATCTACTGATTTCTGACCAATTCTCCAGTTAACTGCAATCTCAAGTAAAACATTTGAGTAGCATCGTGTCCAAACTAAACCTACCTCCCAACTGCTAGAAACCTCCTGCCAACCCTGGACATACTCTCCAAGCATATGAAAGCCCTCGGAATGGTTGGTTTTCAGGTGTCCTCCACCTAGAAACTGCATTGTGTTCTAAGAGGTCAGGAGACGGAATAGTTCAGAAATTATGACAACATTCTAGAACCAGAGTGTGTGTTATTCAAAGGCCTGTTAACTCTTGCTGTTACATGCTGAAGACTATAGCAGAAATAAAGGGCAGTAAAAATGACTTGCAGTTGGCAAAGCTTGCATCAGAGGACTGATGAGGGCAGGGAGAAATTAGCAGCCAAATTTTCCAAAGTAGCCTAATTGACAGCTTAAGGGGCCAGCTGGGGTTTGATTCTTTTTAAAGAAGTGCTGAACACCTGCAGATCCCCTGACTTAACTGGTTAGGCTATGTCTTCACTACAGCATGTGGTTGCCATCATTACAGCTAAATTGATTCTGAATCTCGCTACCACATTGCTTTCTTCCTGTGCCTCTATGGCTCCGAGTTTAGGGTTGGATTCAGATAAGGCAAAGTGAAGGAATAATTTGGGCACTTGGACAAGGGAGAGATTCTATTTCAGACTCTTTCTTATCTACAAGAAATGGGGCAAAGGGGCATTTTCTGGGGTAGAATTAAGAAAATTACATACTTGCATGGAGGGCACTGGTGTGAGAAACCATCCAAGCAAAAGTGCCTAATTTGTGAGTTCAGATGTGGGTACTTGGGGAGCCCATTGTAATGTTGGCTCTATATATGTATTCTCAATGTTCCTGGACCTGTGGTGGTTTGTGAATTCCATCCAGGTGGAGCTGCTTTTGCACTTGTGCTCAGTGGCAACTGTGAGGCATTTCGTTCTGAAGAGATAATGTTCTCTTAGCCATATCCTAGTGCCAGGTTTTCTTTGAAACTAAAGATAAGACTATGTAGCACTTTAAAGACTAACAAGATGGTTTATTAGGTGATGAGCTTTCATGGGCCGGACCCACTTCCTCAGATCAAATTGTGGAAGAAAATTGGCATGACCATAATATACCAAAGGGGTACAATAAAAAAAAAAGTGAACACATATAAAAAGGACAAATCAAATTTCAGAACAGAGGAGGAATGAGGGGGGGAGGTTAATGTCTGTGAGTTAATGATATTAGAGGTGATAATTGGGGAAGCTGTCTTTGTAATGAGTAAGGAAATTAGCATCTTTGTTGAGACCAAGTCGTAAAGTGTCAAATTTAAGTATGAATGACAGTTCAGAGGTTCTTTGGGCTTTCAGAGACTACCTTGACTTGCTGACTCAAAACAGCCAACACATCTCTACCTGGCTGCTTATTGTCTTTCTGTCCATCACAGCTATTTCTGTGGTATAAACTCAGCTCTGATCCTCTCTGTCTACTATGCCAACTCTGGAGGGGCAGCAGTTTTATTGGAGGACAGGAAAAAACTGTCAGGCAATGTAAAATGGGGCAGAAAGCAAAGCAGAAAGCTTTGTGACTTAGTAAAGCCGTTGATGGAGGAGGAAGGAATAGGCAGTGCAATTACATTGCCTTGCTTTGTACTTGAATACTCATCCCCATGGCTTTTATGTTCCTTAATATTTTAATGCACTCTAGCTGCTTATTGGAAGATGTGGGATCAAAATTATTTGATTGGGAGGGAAAGGGTCCATGAAAAGGTTTGCCTCTGCCTTAAAGTACTCCACAGTGTAAAAATATTTGAGAACAATTGTACTATGTGCACCTAGTCTTGCCTTGGTAGTTTTATTAATTTTTTTTATGTAATGACCCTTCCATCAAAATTCATTTAGTGCTGGCTGCTGGCCTGGAATTGGGGCTCTGGGAGTAAGCTGGTATTTTGACAAAACATCCTTGAACGTATGTATTCTACATCTCCCACCCACCTTTTAAGAACACTGTTTGTCCCACCAGTGGTCTAGCATGATGGCACTTGGCCTTCTGCCTCAGCAGGGATCAACGGGACTCCTGAGTTAGTCAGTGTTGCCATTGTGATTGGCAGTGCTCATTAGGGCAATGGAAATTGCTCCTCTTTCAATCCCGTGGCTCAGTTCTCTATGCTCCTGCTGGCTTGGGTGGCAGATTATTCTTTTTCAGTGAGGTCTTTTCTAGCTCCTGTGTGTCTGATCTTCGATTCCTTGAGATCACAGTAGTAAGTGGTGTTTGCTGTCTGAACACAGGAATTTGCTCTGTGCACGGCAGTGGCTTGCAAAGGAAAAATTCTTTTCTTAGCCAAAGATAGATCTAACCCACTGCTTTGGCTATGTGTACACCTTGCCTTTTTAACTGCCACCATTTTTATTCTGGATTCCGCCCTCATGAAGCATGCTGAGAGTTGTGAATAGTGTAGACCAGTGGCTCTCAACCTTTCCAGATTACTGTACCTCTTTCAGGAGTCTGATTTGTGTGTACCCCAAGTTTCACCTCAGTTAAAAACTACTTGCTTACAAAATCTGACATGAAAATACAGAAGTCACACTGCACACTGTTGCTGAAAATTTGTTTCTCACTTTTGCCATATAAGAAGTCATTTGGAATATAAATATTTACATTTCAGTGCATAGTATATAGAGCAGTGGTAAACAGTTCATTGTATGAAGTTTTAGTTTGTACTGACTCTGCTAGTGCTTTTTCTGTTGCCTGTAGTAAAACTAGGCAAATATCTAGATGAACTTATGTTCTCCCTGGAAGACCTCTGCATACCCTCAGGGGTATATGTGCCTCTGGTGTTGAGGGCCATTAGTAGGTTGACTTAAAGGGTACTAATGTGCAGGCCGTCCTCACTATAAGGCCAAGATACATTCCAAAAAACTTGGACTTACAGTGAAACAACTTAAGCGAGGAATTTTTTTCCTGCGACTGACTTCCATTTGTGCAAACTGGGGGGAGGGAGGGTGGGTTTGCACGACTTAAGAGTGGGGAATGGGAGGACTTACAATGCATCAGTTCCTACAAGCGTCAACCACTTGAGTGTGGCACAGATGTATATCGGGGCAACTTATAGCGGGGACGCCCTATAACATACTTGCTGTTGGTTTGCGTCAAACCTAGTTGCACAGCAGCTCCGGCACAACAACCAGTACACTGCTGTGCTGAGAACGCTGGCCAGTGTTCTGCAAGGCTGGGGAAAAGGAACGTGTTTCTAGGTGCCTGACTGTCAGCCTCAGGGTAAATAAAAATGTAATTGTGCCAGCTTTCTTCATTGACTGTCCATGGTTGAGAGTCCACGGCGTGGGGTTATTTTATAATGCAGCCACATCATTGCCTCATTTGTTTTTGTATGTTATGAGGCAGTTTGTGATAGAGGAAGAAACGCCAGAAGTCTTATTCGTGGCTTGCTCATTGGAATGACTCTATGATCTTGGTTGCTGGGAAGAGGTAGGGCTGAAATTCCCTACAGAGCTGCTGGCAAATAGGGCTATATACTGGAATTAAATTGGAAGAGAAGGCGTGTTGGGGTGTTTTTTTGTTTTTTTTTCTCCTCAGCAGCCCTCTGGATTTCTCTTTGAGGGCCTGATACCGTGCAAATGGCTTAGGGCTCAAACTTTGTATTTACATTTTTATTAATGACCCCTTTTTGTAAATAAGAGAGATTTTCCCCCATTCCATCACCCCACCTTATACTTGCCCATACTCAATAATCATTGAGTGATGGTTTGTATGATGACATTGTGCAGCATATTGCTGCATTTCCTAGGATACCTGCAACTTTTCTTTGACTATTTTGTGTTTATCAGAAAATTGCAGGCCAGATGTTTCATTACAGCCTTCTGGGGCGACGTCTATACTGCATCGCTATTTTGGGATACCAGAGTATCCCAAAATAGCTATCCTGCATCTTCATAGCAAGCCCATTATTTTGGGCTTGCTATTCTGACATCCCTGTAAACCTCATTCTACGAGGAGTAAGAGGTGTTTCGGAATAGTGCTTTATTTTGAAATTTGGTGCTGTACAGACAGCGCCAAAAGACAAAATAAGCTATTGAAATAGCATCAAAATAAAATACACAATTTGCGTAGCTCCCGCAAGAGGTAGAGAAGGGATGTGAGGAGCAAAGGATAGTAGTCTGGTCTAAGCCACAATAGAGTTGTCACTCTGTGCTCAGTGACTTTGGACAAGTAATTCTCCTCTCTGCCAGAGTTTCCCCATCCACATAATGGTGATAATGATACTGACCTACCTCACAGGGCTGTTGTGAGACTGGCTAGAGGTTTGTAAAGCAGGTGGAAGCACTACAAATGCTGTGGAACGGTTAGATTTTGGTGACAGTGCGTGTGGCCAGGTATGTGTGTTCCCTTGTTCTGGGCACTTAGGCAGACTGTCTCCAAGCTGCCATTTGCCTAGTGCTAGGAATTGACAGTTACTGTCAACTTAATTTTCACTCACTACTTTTTTTCAAATCTGCAAATACAAAGGAAATCTACAGTGACCATTCCCAGTTCCACAGTATTACCAGTATCAGACACAAACAGTGGTCTGTGGAAATGTGCCCTTTTGTCACACTTTCCAAAACGTGCTGAAAATATTTCTGTAATGGGATTTTCAGTCCCTCCCATTGGGTATTTATGGCTGGAGTAACCGAACCAGAAAAACTATTTTGAAGTCATCACTCACATTGTAACAATGTTTCTGGGGCTTCAGTACAGGAAATAAAAGATTTGCAGGAGTGACAATGTGTGAACAATATTTATTTCTGGACTATGAAATATACTCTGGTTAGAAATGGAGCTATTTGATTGGCTGATGGGCCCTGGTAAATTGCAGGGACTACCCATGAATGGTTTTTGTTTGTTGACTAAGCAAAACAAGGGCCTGCACTTGACTTGATGGTAGTTTGTCTTTCCAATATGATAGCGGCCAACACTGACTCCAAACAACTCCAGAATTTCACAGAAAGTTCAAGGCTTCACATTCTTTGCTGAAGGCCAGGGAACAGGGATAAGTTGTGTGGGGCACATTAAGTACCTAGCATCTGATTCACAGTCCCAGCAGTTTCAGCCATCCCTGAAGTTGTCTATAGATCAAGGAACTAGTTAGTAGCTGCCATTAACAACTCCCAAAGTGACAACACCCACCATCTCAGCTCTCCTCTGCTAGTTCTTCCAATACAGTTTGAGAATATTGACATCTTGAACCTTCTCTCCCAGAGAAAAGAATGAGGGGGAAACACATAGATTCCCAGAGGGTGGGTATGGGAGAACCTTGGTATTCCCGGAGGGTGCGTATGGGAGAATCTTGGTATAAGGGAAAAAGTGCATGGGAGACGCACAGAGCCCCTGCCATGGTGTGGAGTGGAAAGAGGGTTGTGGAGGGACACAGAATACTTGACATGAAAGGGGGGATGGGCTAGGAAAGGGCTGCAACTAGTTTCTGAAATTAAGGGAGTGGGACAGTGCCACACAGGGAGTTGAATGTGTCTTTAATACCTGTGTCAGAGGATAGACAAGCAGCCTGTGGAGAGAAACCTGAAAATGCAAATGTTCAAAATCACATGCTCAAGTTGAACAACACAAGCAGCTGGGTTTCACTTCTGCCCCAAGAGGGCAGCTGCTGAACTAAGGAGCCCATACCCTACTGCATTCAGATGAATCCGTTCCATTTCTTTCCTTCCCTCCTCAGACACGTCACCAGTAGTTCTGTTATTAGAGGGGAGGACATGCTACCACTGATCGTTCTGCTTGCCCCCCACCATGGGTGCCAGCGCAGGGAAGGATCTGTTGTACTCCGCCCAGTATGTCTGAATGGCTGTCCTCTTAACAGTCAGGCTGTGCCTACAGTAAGAGACCTGAGCCCAGCAATTCTTCACTGGTTCCTCCCATGGCAGTCAGTGATTACACAGACCCATGCAGGGTTGTAGTCTGTCTTCACACAGAGGAGCCATCAGCTCCCCTCTGGCTTTTATCACCTGCATGTGGGCAAGATGGATGGATTTCACACATCCCAACTCCTAGGCAGCAACTGCACAAAACCCACATATGCAGCAGCTGGGTGGAGTTTCACTGTAAGAGAATTAACTATAAACAGGCCTCTTGACACTTGGCATCAGAACTCGGTGTAACTCCTACGTAATGGTAACTATGTATGTTCAAGTCTGGTAGCATTTCATCTTACTATGTATTATTGAGTTCTGCTTTAAAACACAAGCCCCACTAGAATGGACAGATGAGTGTGTGCCCTGTGTGGTTCCATTCCCATTGCCTTTAACCTTGTGCTGAAAGGCTGGGGCTATCATGCTCCAGGCAAGCCTGGTGGTGGAAAGCCTTTTGCTTTTATCTACAGCTCAGATTCAGCCACTACAGTGCCCACGCCGGCTACCCTGCCAGTGCCCCTCAACGGGGGTAGCCATATGTTTTACAAAAGTTAGTTCATCGTGAAACCCCCACTTTTGAGATGCAGACACTGAGCCACAAGGCATGGAGAGTTTTTCTACACTGCAGGGTAAGCCCAGAGCTCAAACACAGCCTCAAGCCTATCCCTCTCTTCCCCTTCACACAAACTGTGCTCAGTCCTTGGATCCAGGAACCCCTGAGAGCGAGAGAGGGCCCAAGCCTGAGTCAAGTCAAGACCTACAGCTTTGCAGTCTAGGCACAGCCCCCCCCCCCCCCCACTCGAGTTGTGATACTTCTGCCAGCCTCCTGCCGCACATGAGCTGCTGACTTTTAGTCCTCTGGGCAATCAAGTTTGAGGGTCAGATTTTCCCCCACTGCACTATGACTAAAGGGAGGGAAGAGACATGGCCAAGGGCCCAGGCAGCCTCTGACCATGGTGCCTACCTGGGATGCCAGGCAGGCTGTGGGACCAGAAGCTACCTGGGAGAGGGCATTAGTGGATCCCCATGCTGGGGGACTGGAGCCAGGACAGCAGAGGGACAGAAGGCCTCCCCGCCAGGTAATGTGGGATGGGGAGGGAACAAGCAGAGCATGAAGGGGCAGCCCTATGAGGCTCTCACACAGGAACCTTGCGCTCCTTCTCACAAGGTTCCTGAACAGGCCTGCCTTACTCCCAACTCCATGGTGGGACACCATCCCATCACAAGTAAGGAGGCTGGGATCAGGGAAAAACACAGTAGCGCTGCACCCGGCATGCATCTGCTCCCAGTCAAGCATGGCAAGGGGGACGACACCGATCCCCTGCGGAAGGAAGGAAGTGGAGGGGACCGCAGTAACACCTACCCTGGAAAGCAGTGTCCGCTGCTCACACACACCTTCCCCAACACGCTCCCCCCTCCCTTCTCCAGTGGGCATGGGTAGAAGTCCTCTTCCTGTGGGATGCTGTCAGTGCCAGACCTGATGTGTGTGGGACACAGAGGGAAGCTGAGCCGCCCCAGCCCCCCCTTCACCCATGCCTGCTTGTCCCCAGGATGTGGGGTTAGTAAGGCTCCCCTAAGACGTCCATGCCCCTGCAGGACACTGCCTGCTATCTAGACTACAGCTGGCCTTGCTCGAAGCACTTGGCCAGCAGCTGAACTGACACCTTTCAGTGTCAGCACACCGACAGGAGCCTTTGCTCTTTTCATCATAGCTGGGCCTGCTGCAAGTGAGATGTGTCCACCACCTCCCGCATCAGCCTCCCAACCCAGTGAGAGCAGCCGGTGCCAGGGACCCCACGATGACCTGGAGCGGGAATCATAGAACACTAGAATTGGAAGGGACTTCGAGAGGTCAAGTCCAGTCCCCGCCCCTCACAGCAGGACCCAGTACCATCTAGACCAGTGGTCTCCAGCCTTTTTATACCCAAGATCACTTTTTAAATGACAGACCAAGCCAAGATCTACAGCCCTGCCCCTTCCTTGAAGCCCCGCCCTTGCTATTCTCCTCCTCTCCATCACTTGCTATCTCCAAGCCTTATACTGCTGCTTTTTTTTTCAATTTGCTGTAGGAAGAGGGTTTTTTTTTCCAACATTTGGCCTGTCTAGACTGGACCAAATGTCAGAAAAAAAACCTTCTTTTGGAAGCCCCCTTATTCCTCATAGAAAAAGGAATATAGGGGTGACCGAAAGAGCATGTTTGCTTTTCCACTAAAAAAAGTGGAAGAACAACCGCATCCCTGGATGCAGAAGAGTGTTTCTGGGATATCTCCAGAATCCTGAAAAACCCCTGCAGTCTAGCCGTATCCTCTCTGGGTTGAGACAGGATGTGTAGGCTCTGGGGTGGGAATGAGGGATTTGGGTGTGGGAAGGGGTGAGGTGTGCAAGCTCTGGGAGGAAATCTGGATGCAGGAGGAGGTGGAGAAGGGGACGCTGGCTCGGGGAGGAGGCTCCAGGCCAGGCAGTGTTGGGGTACTAGGCAAGCCACAGGCTTGTGGATGTGAGGGTGCAGGAATTTGGGTTGGGATATGTGAGGGGCTCAGGGCAGGAGGTTCCAGTGTATGATAGGCTCAGATCTAGGGTCTGGGGGAAGGAAGAGTGCAGGAGTGGTTGTGGCCAGATGTGGGCTTGGCCCCAATTGGAGGTTTGTTGGCCAGGCTTCATTTTTAAATAAAATACTATGTCAAACACAAAAAGTTTCTTGCTTTGTCTTTATTTATGAGAAGGGAAGAGAACCTGTCTTGAGTCAGGGGTCACTGACCCACAGAAAAATCAGTTGGGAGCAGGGGACATGGTTCTGGGGAAGGGTGCTAGTGGGTGCTGGAGCAGGGAACAGGGTGCCAGTGGGGACAGGGCTCTGTGGCTGGGGGCAGGGGAGAGGGAACAGGGTGCCAGGGGACAGGTTTCTGCAGCAGGGGACAGGGTGCCAGTGGGGACAGAGTTCTGTGGCTGGGGGCAGGGGAGAGGAAACAGGGTGCCAGGAGGACAGGTTTCTGCAGCAGGGGGCAGAGTTCTGCAGTGGGAGACAGGATGCCGGGGGCAACAGGTTTCTTCAGCGGGGAGGGGAGGGGGGACAGGTTTCTGCAGAGGGGGGACAGGAACAGGTTTCTGCAGTAGGGGGCAGGGTGCCAGTGGGGACTGGTTTCTGCAGCAGGGGGACCGGGGGGTGGGAGGGGACAGAGTTCTGTGGCTGGGGGCAGGGGAGAGGGAACAGGGTTCAGGGGCAGGGTGCCAGTGGGGGCAGGGAGTCCCCTACACCAGCCTCGGAGGGAAGCCTCCATCGCACGTTCCCTCTGGGGCCAACCCCCCCAGAGGAAGGAAGCTCCATCGCATGCCTCTGCCGGACCTGACTCCCGCCCCCCCCACGGAGCAGGGAAGCCCATGCACGCGACCCCTCGGGGCCGACCTCCCCCCCACCCCACGGAGCAGGGAAGCCTCCGTTGCATGCTCCCTCCGGGCCTGACTCCCCCCTCCTGCAGAGAAGGGAAGTCCCAGCATGCACCTCTTGGGACTTACCACGTAAGTTCCCAGAATGCCAGGGAGCTGGGGCAAGGAAGCAGCGAGTGCATTTCCGGAACCCCCGGAAGTGACGCGCAGTTGTAGGACTTCCATCCACACCACAGGAAGCTGCCACTACCTCCATTGTTGCTTGAGGTAGGTAGTGGGGCTTCTTGGGAGTGGGGGGAAATGGGCCCAGAATGCCTCGCAATCGACTGGTTGGTGACCACGGATCTAGACTGTCCCTGAGAGATGTCTATCTAACCTGCTCTTAAATATCTCCAGAGATGGAGATTCCACAACCTCCCTAGGCAACTTAGTCCAGTGTTTAACCACCCTAACAGGAAGTGGTTCTTATGCTGTCTCTAGACTACATCCCTCTTTCGACAGAGGGATGTAAATAGACACGTCGAAATTGCAAATGAAGCAGGGATTTAAATATCCTGCACTTCATTTGCATAATTGCATTATGGCACTCTTTCAAACAAGCACCATTTCGAAAGTAAAACCACAGTCTAGACGTGGTTCTTTCGAAAACGGCACGCTTTTTCGAAAGATCCTGTAAACCTCATTTTTTGTTAAGTTAGGTAAAAAAAACTTTTCCTCATTTTTTCAGGAAGAACGGCTCTTGCGCAAGAGGGGGGGTTTGCCCAAAAAGGAGCCATCTGCACAGCTCCTTTTTGCACAAAAGAGGCGCAAATGAATTATGCAAATGAAGCATGGTGATAGTCCATGCCACGCTTCATTTGCATAAGCTTTTCTGGAAGAAGGCTACAGCATAGCTGTAGCCCCTGTGTCTGGAGCTTCTGCCCTCTTTCTCCCATGCTAAGGAAGCCCTAATTTATCCCATAGATCCCACTACTGCAAAGCGAACCATATGAGATTATCGCCATGCACCTGTGCGAGTCCCCATTGGGAATGGCTGTGCTAAATAAATAGTCAGGAGGGGGCCATGTAGGGGCAGGGATCTACCCATGCAGCAATCTGAGGGATCACAAGGACTTATTTTCACACCATGCTTTGACCACTAATTCTCAGGCTATGTCTATACAGCAGCATTATTCATGAACGTGTCTGCACTGCAAGCCATTACGTCAAAATAATGTCGAGCTGGAGGCCTTCTTACTCTGACGTCTGGTAATCCTCATTTTACAAGGAGTAAGGGAAGTCGAAGAGTGTTCTTTCTTCAACTTCCTGCAGTGTAGGAAAATTAAGCTATTTTGATGTACGCTATACAATTGACGTAGCTCAAGTTACATAGCTTAATTCAACTTTTGCCCTGCTGTGTAGACGTGCCCTTATCAGCAGCGGCCCATGGCTATAGGCGGACTCTGCCGCTGCCGAGGGTGCCGCCGCCCGATGATGATGTCACGGGGGCGCCCAGGGTGCCTGCTGATGACATAAGGCCATTGACGGCCCTGCAGGCAGGGACGCTGATCGCACACTCCACGTGGGGCGCCAGCTGCTGCAGCCGGCCTCGGGCCGCTCCTGGCCCTTATGGTTCCAAAATACTGCACCAGTGGTTTAGTCCCATGAGTTCCATAGTTAAAATTCCATTCAACAACTTGAGCATAGAGGGGAAATCTCTCTCATTATTTATCTGTACCCTGGACTGAAAAAGTGAAATGAGTGTCTAGTGCCCTGTTTTGTGTGTTTATAGAGAATAGCAAGCCTGTTATATTTTGAAATAGCGCTACAGTTTAGACACAGCCATAGTATCACTTATGCTTACTTTGGTTCAAGCAGCAGGCACATGCTTCATGCTCTTTCTTTCTCTAACAGAACTGTGTATAAATCAGTTTGGACAAAGAAAATAATTGTCTTGTCATGAACAAAACAAAAGGGTTTGTTTGTATAACTTTCATTTTGTCTTTTGTTAAAAAGAAATCAAGCTGATGTTTGAATATTTAAATGCTTCCCTATCTTCCCTCAGAACCAGAGCCAACTGAAGTCAGTGAGACATTAACCCCAGACAGCACCCACTGCAAAATAGTCTTTTCCCAGCACTATGGTCTTCAGCCCGATAGCTGGGTCCTTTAAAGTCAGAGCTTTATGCTACTTTATCTCTGGCCTGTAGGGGAACCCTCTACTCCTCCCTCTACGCTGGGTACCATCCCAAGGACTCTATACACAAGTCACATGCTCCAATCTATTATTTCCCTGGGCCTCTTCCTACCAGCCCCCTTTCATCTCAAGGCCTAGTTCAGGGCTAGTATCCTAAGGTTCTTATCTATCGCCAGGCCAGAGATGAGTGGTGTTCTCTCCTTTGGTCCCAGCTGCTTCCACGAGGCTTCTTTAAGCAGGCCTGGGACCACACCTTCATTGTTTCTTTCTGTCATTTTACTGCTTTCTAGGACTTGGGTCATAGGAGTGTGGAGTCTCTTGCAGAGAGCCTCAAAGGTCCCTCATGGTCCCAAATCAAGGCCCCACCATAGTCCCAAATCAAGTTTTCCAGAATTTTTGTTTTGTCTGAAATTTTGAAATTTCTGCTTTTGTTCCTATTTGGAATTTTTCTTTTAAACTCTGGAATTTCCTATGGAACAGAAGAAATTTCAGTTCTTCATCGAGTAGTGTCCCCAAGGGTGCTCCACTCGAGGTGCTGGACTCGTCCCGGCACCGCAACCTGGAGGAATTTTCATTAGCAATAGCCCCCCTACCGGACCGCGCATGCGCGACTGCCTCTTCACACCTCTCAGCTCAGCGTGGTCCGGTCCTGTCAGTTTCTCTCCAACCGTCCGCAGCCGCAGATGGAGTTAGATTAGGCTCCCTTCTCCTCTCTGAGGAGAAAGGGAGATCTCTTAGTTAGAGTTTGTTTCTGATTACTATCTATGACTAATCAGTTATAGTTGTTACTAGTTGTAGTCCCCCCTTTTTCCTTTTTTTTTGTTAAAAAAAAAAAGTGCCGTTTTTCTTCTGGCGGTCAGTCAGTGCCTACCCGGCATTTACCTGACTGAAATTGACAAAAAAGGACAAGAAACAACCATGCCAAGATCACCTGGATTCAAAAAGTGTCTTCAGTGCCAGGAGGCTATGCCTGTCTCCGATGGGCACTCCCGCTGCGTCAGGTGCCTCAGAGAGGCCCATGTCCCGGCGAAGTGCAGCCATTGCGTGAAGCTGACAGCTCGCGCCAGAAGAGATTGGGAGCTGAGACTGAGAGTCCTTCTATTTAATAAGGCTCTTCAGGCTCCAGAAGTCTCCGAGCCGCGCTCTGCAAGCAAAGATCGTCCTGGGCAAGAGATCTCCCATGGGATCCAGAAGATGCCGGGAGGCAGCGCGGACAAACCGGGGACCTCTGGCTATTCGCCGAGGTTCCCTGTGGACAAGTCGGGCAAGGGCCGTAGTTTGTCGGCCCCAACTGTAGCCCGCCACAAGAACTTCACTTCGGCACCCGCAAAGGGGTTGCAAGCGGAGTCGGTGCCGGAAACGGCTCCAACGGCCGTTGCAAAGCCGGCAAGGGAAGCCCCGGCACCAAGAGCTCCTGCGCATGTGCGGTGGAGCTCAGCTGTGCCGGCACCCGCAGCGCCTTCCCTGAGTGCCGTTCCATGCTCCCCGGTGCCGGAGACACCGGCACCGGATTCAGCACCGCAGCGGGAGACTCTGCCGGTCCAGCCCTCAGCTTTGATGTCATCCCTGCATTTGCAATCAGCTGATCCAGCGGCACCGAGCCTGCACTCTGCCAATGATCATGCTACAGAGGCTCCTTTGCTGCCTGCCATTCTGCCACAAGTGGCTTCTCAGCCTTCCCTCAACTCCTCACTGCCAACCAAAGCGCAGCACAAATCTGCACGGGTCTGGACACCATCGCTGACACCGGACCGTGTGACCTTCTTGCCTGGACCTGATTCACCTGCCTCCTTCCATTCTGGTAGCCATCATCATGTTCATCATTACACGGCCCCCGGAGAACACTACTATAGGTCACCTCGTCACTCACCGCCATGTCGATACTATCGGGACCACTGCTCGCGGTCTCCTTCTCGCTACTCCAGGAGATCCTTCTCGCCGCGGTCTCCTTCTCGCTACTCCAGGAGATCCTTCTCACCACGGTCTCCAAGACTTACAGCATGTTCTCGTCGATATGACACATTGAGAAGACACAGCTGTTCAGCTTGCCACAGCCGGCGGTATGACCGATGTTATCATGAGTGCTCTTCTTATTTGTCTCACCGCAGAAGGTATTCGCGGTCATGGTCACCGCAATCTTCTTGGCCTCAGTCTCCACATGGTCCGGATGAGTCTACGCCTTATGTTGCCCCACCATCCTCTGCTGGAGATGTGGATTCAAGCTATCAGGAAGATAAGCAGGACCACACTCTTCGTCAGGGGCAGCAGAGCCCTGATTCCCCGGCGCAGCGTTCCTCTTCCTCGTTGGATGATGCGGTGGTCCCCGGGGACTTGTCTCCTACGGAGGACCACAAGCAATTCCAGGAACTCTTCAGAAGTGTTGCTCAGTCCCAGGACATCCAGACCACGGACGTGCAGCAGAAACAGCATTGGCTGCTAAAGAATTTACAACCTTCCCAAAAGTCAAAGCTCACCTTTCCCTTTGATGACGCTATCCTAGAGGTTGCCGATGACATCTGGCAGACTCCGGCCATGTCGCTACCAACTAATAAGGGGTCGGACAAGAAATACTTCATAAGCCAGAAGGGTATGGAGTTTCTGTTTACACATCCTCAGCCTAACTCCCTTGTTGTGAACGCTGCACAACAGAGAGTAAAAACGTCTCAGACCAAAAATTCCTCAAATGACAAGGAGGCTAAACGCCTGGATATCTTGGGCAGGAAAATATATTCCTCCGCCACTTCTGCTCTGAGGATGTGTAACTTTGCGGCACAACTAGCAAATCACGATTTCGACAACTATTCGAAACTAGTCCCTCTATTTGAACACTTGCCGGATTCCAAAAGTCAGATTCTCAAGGAGGTGATATAAGAGGGCTATACAGCCGCCCAAACAGCCTTGCAGATTGCACTCGACATGGCTGATGCAGCCGCTAGATCCACAGCTTCAGCCATAGTCATGCGTCAGGCGTCTTGGCTACACCAGGCCGCTGTCCCGAAGGAGTTGCAGGCCAATGTGGAAGATTTGCCTTTCAATTGTCAGTCACTCTTTGCCCAGTCAACTGATCAGGTCTTCCACTCGGGCAAGGATACACGTACAACCTTGAAGACACTGGGGATGTACACGCCTCCCTACAAGCGTAGAAGATACATACCCTACAACAGGCAAAGGCCATTCTCTTATATGACACCTTGAGCCAAGCCGTATGATCAACAGAGACCAAAGCAACGTCCCCAAAAGCGGCGCCAACAGCCTAACAAGGCGTCCGTCCAGCAGCAGGGCTGGCAGCAGGTTTGATATGTTGATCGAGGGACTTTGGACCACCCCATTGACAGAGACTCCAGGCATCACAGAAGGTGTATTCCATCATCGTCTCAGACCTTATCAGCATCGTTGGGCTCTCATATCCACCGACCGGTGGGTTCATGACGTAATCACTTCAGGATATGTCATTCCCTTCACTTCTCTTCCCCCTCCCTCCCCCCCTTCCCCGTTCCTTTTCAGGGACCCCTCTCACGAGACTCTTCTCCATCAAGAGGTCTCTCGCCTACTCACATTAGGGGGCAGTGGAGAGGGTGCCGACACGCTTTTTGGGGAGAGGATTCTATTCTCGCTACTTCCTCACCCAGAAAAAGTCAGGGGGTTGGAGGCCTATCCTGGACCTACGTCAGCTCAGCCGTCATCTGAGAAGGCAAAAATTCAAGATGGTCACGTTATCTTCGATCATTCCTGCTCTCAACAGAGGGGATTGGTTCGCATCCCTCGATCTTCAGGACGCTTACTTTCACATAACAATACACCCGGCTCACAGAAGGTTCCTTCGGTTCGTAGTGGGGTCTGACCACTATCAGTACCGCATACTACCTTTCGGACTGTCGGCGGCCCCACAAGTTTTTTCCAAGACCCTTGCGGTAGTGGTGGCCTATCTGCGGCGCCTCGACATTACAATTTTCCCATATCTGGACGATTGCCTGCTAAAGGCTTCTACTGTCGACAAGGCCACAAGGGCAATGTCCACAACTACCACTCTGTTTACGGCCCTCGGACTCATAATCAATCTTGAGAAGTCCTTCCTGGCACCTACTCGCAATCTGGAGTTTATTGGAGCAAGACTCGACTCCCTGACCGTGAGGGCATACTTGCCTGTAAAGAGGTTTCAACTCATACAGGACCTGGTGCAGTCAGTATCAATTTCTCCCAAGTCCCGAATACTTACCTGTCTACAGCTGTTGGGACACATGGCGGCCACCACGTATGTGGTTCCGCATGCCAGGCTCCATCTGCGCAGTCTTCAGCATTGGTTGTTCACCGTGTACACGCCCTGCGTGCACAGTACAAACAGGGTGGTTTCTATGCCCAATCAGGTCCGGGCTTCCTTGGGATGGTGGGACAGTACCAACAATATGCTAACAGGGGTCCCCTTTCATGCCCGCAAGCCATCACTCACCTACAGGAGCACCGGGCGCAGGGTCTCTGGACGCCCCAGGAGTCGCTACAACATATAAATTTTCTCGAGCTGAGAGCAGTCTTCAGTGCTTGCAAACACTTCCTACCCGTTATTCGAGGTCACTCCATACAGATTCTTACCGACAACATATGCACAGTGTATTATGTCAACAGACAAGGAGGGGCACGCTCCCGCTCTCTTTGCGCAGAGGCTGTATGGAATTGGGCAGAGGCTGTGGAATTGGGCAGTTCGGCAAGGTATCACCATAACAGCAGCATACCTTCCCAGCAAGGACAATGTAATCGCTGATACTCTGAGCAGGCATTTCCTCACACAACATGAGTGGGAGTTACACACCGAGGTGCTCCGTGACCTCTTCCAACTCTGGGGCTTCCCCAATGTGGACTTGTTCGCCACTCGACACAACAGGAAATGTCATCAGTATTGCTCACGAGCGGGCATCGGCACAGACTCTCTGGGGGATGCCTTCCTCCCGGACTGGAGTCATCACCAATTGCTGTACACCTTTCCTCCTCTTCCACTCATCCCGAGAGTTTTGGAGAAGATAGCATCGGACGGTGCAACAGTAATTCTGATAGCGCCTTTCTGGCCCCGAGAGGTCTGGCTAACACAGCTGTCGAAAATGTCAGTTGCCAAACCAAGACGACTACCAGAACAGTTCAATTTACTGATCTCAGCAACACGGCACAATGCTTCACTCAGCCATCGACCGCATGCACCCGACAGCGTGGCTCCTAGCTGGCTCCAAGCATCCGAGCTCTCCTGTGCTCAAGACATGAGGCACGTGTTGATTAACAGTAGGCAACATATGACGCGCAAGTCCTACCTCCACAAGTGGCGTCGTTTTCACTCATGGTGCTTGGCAAAAGATCTTGATCCTCTTTCACTGTCTATACAGCAGATCCTAGATTATGTGATGCATCTAAAGGCGACGGGAATGGCTATTTCTTCCCGAAGAGTGCATTTAGCAGCAATTTCGGCCTTCCGTCTTCCGGTTGACGGCCATTCGGTGTTCGCCCATCCTATCACTAAAAGATTTCTGAAGGGACTAGGCAATCTATATCCAGCACACAGGATCCCACCGGAACCTTGGGACTTGCCTTTGGTATTGGACACTCTAACTCGCTTGCCGTTTGAGCTGCTGGCAACATGTGACCTACGAATGCTCACGACGAAGACTGTGTTTTTACTTGCCATTATGTCGGCGCGTCGAGTAAGTGAATTAGCGGCTCTTTCAGCTGATCTGCCGTACACACAATTCTTCAGTCATGCGGCAGTACTGCGTGTCCAACCAGCGTTTTTGCCAAAGATCAACTCTGCTTTCCACATAAATGAGCCCATAACCCTGCCGACTTTCCACCCAAAGCCTCACTCCTCATTGGAAGATGCACGTCTGCACACTCTGGATGTCAGGTGAGCACTGGCCTTTTACCTCGACAGAACTTGGGTCTTTAGGAAGTCTCAGTGGCTTTTCCTGTCCACCGCCGGACGCTCCAAGGGCAAGCAACACTCTGCGCAGTGTATTTCCCGCTTGGTTGTTGCTTGCATCACACAATGTTATGCCTTGCGCAACAAATCTCTTCCAAGTAGACTTCATGCTCATTCCACCCGGGGCATAGCAACATCTATTGCCTATCTTCGCGGAGTACCGTTGCAGGACATAAGCCATGCGGCAACCTGGTCGTCTACCCTCACATTCGCTAGACACTATGCCCTCGGGAACATACTTACCTCTGATTCAAGGGTGGCCCAGGCTGTCTGGTCTATAGCACGGGGGCAATAGGCCCGAAGCACTCATGTAATGTTGGACCACTGCTGGGTACTCCCCTCGAGTGGAGCACCCTCGGGGACACTACTCAATGAAGAAAAGAGTTACTCACCCTGTGCAGTAACGTCTGTTCTTCGAGATGTGTGTCCCTGTGGGTGCTCCACGTCCCACTCTCCTCCCTGCTTCAGAGCTCCTGTTTATATCTTTCAGATGCTTCCAGTTGGGAGGAAACTGACAGGACCAGACCGCGCTCAGCTGAGAGGCGCGAAGAGGCAGTCGCGCATGCGCGGTCTGGTAGGGGGGCTACTGCGAATGAAAATTCCTCCGGTTTGCGGCGCCGGGACGAGCCCAGCACCTCGAGTGGAGCACCCACGGGGACACACATCTCGAAGAACAGACGTTACTGCACAGGGTGAGTAACTCTCTTTTTTTACATTTCTAATTGCATTAACAGCCTCAATCCTTCAGATTCTCTGAATCCTTCACAATCACACTATAAAATGCTACATTTAGAAAGAGAAACAGCCACCAGAAGTTGAAGATCCTGAAAACTCTACTTCCCAGAAAGTGCACATGCTCCTGTATGGAGATGTTAAAAAACAAACCACCAACAACAAAAAACCCGTCAGTATCATTCTGCATAGCTGTTTTGATGCCTTATGGATGCATGTTAAATATCTTTACGTGCTGCAGTTTTACACTCCAAGGTGAAAATATTTATTGTTCTATGTATTCTAGTCCTGTGCATGATACCAGAGAAAATGAGTTTTCCCCTTTTCCTAGTGACTCCTTGCTAGAGGTGACATTTTGTATAAGGGAAACACTTCTTACAGTGCTAGAGCTTTTAAAGTAGAATGAGGAAATGTCCAACCTCAAAAGGTCCAATGACTCAGTACAACCTGAACTACTGAAAAGGGAAGGACTAAAATTCTTTTTGTGACTAAAACACAGGCATGAAAACTAGGATATCTGGTTCCTGTTTCCAGCTCTGCCATATCATTTTTCTGTGTGATCTTGGGCATGCCATTAAAACTTCTAAGGGACTTCTATTTCTGTCTGTAGGGGTATGGCTAGACTGCGAGGATCGATCGGAAAAAGATATGCAAAATGTGCTCTGTATTTTGCCTATCTTTTTCTGATTCTTTTGCTGGAAGAGGCTTTTCCGAAATTTGGCTCGTCTAGACTGGGCCAAATTTCGAAAAAAAAAAAAACCCTCTTTCAAAAGCCCCCTTCTTCCTCGTGGAACGAGGAATACAGGGGCTTCAGAAAAAGCGCATTTGCTCTACCACAAAAAAAAGCGGAAGAGCAAACGCATTCTCTGGACGCAGCAGTGTTTTTTTGGGATATCTCCCAAAAACCCCTGCAGTCTAGCCGTACCCTAAGATGATACTTTCTCCCTAAAGAGTTATAATAAGCCTATATATTTTCAAATCTTCCCACACTCTCCCTTGTTTGCGTTTTGATAACACTTGTTCTGGGAGAACGTGGTACTGTATAGGAGCTCCATGTCATGGAATATTCAGCAGAACATTTGATGCGAATTCATGTAGCCCTGCAGGAAATGGTCACATCACAGCAATCCAAATATGTTCACTGTTTTTTCATTGAAATTCTTGTAAAAGCCCCTTAATCACAGATGTTTTTTCTTGCCTGACTTCCTGCAAGTACCTCCAGAAAAATCTGATTTTCATCTGAATTAGACAAACTAATACTCAGAAAAGTTTAAAAAAAATCGAGTCAACATAAGCTGAAGTCTTCAGTTCCTGCTAAAGAGATAAGTTGTAAATATTTTACTGTTTAAATTTTAAGCTTCCCAGTTTAATATAGTCAGACTTGGAAAAGAAAAGATATACTATTATCTATATAGGTCATGATAATAAAATTATAGAAGCACAGAATCATAGAAAATGTAAATAGAAGGACCTTGAGGTTATCTAATCCAGCCCCATGTACTAAGGAAGGATGAAGAATACATAGACCATCCATCTTAGGCCCCACCTTCTCTTGCCCCTGCTTCACCTCTCCCTGTCTCCATTCCACCCCTTCTCCCAAATTCCCTTCCCTGAATGATGCTCGAAGCCTATGGAGTGAAGCAGTCTGAGTTGATCTGCTTCCTGCCATTGCTCAAGAGTGCAGTGCCAGGCCTCCCGCTAATCCTCTAAGCCACCTCAGGGTGCCGTGATTTCATGTCCCCATGAAGAGTTGGACCCACCCAAAGTGGGAAAAACAGTGAATAGTCTAGTAGCACCTTAAAGATTAACAAAACATGTAGATGGTATCATGAGCTTCCGTGGGCACAACCCACTTTTTCAGATGAGACAGCTCTGCTTCTTTGATGTCTTCAAAACTGGATGGCTGGAGAGCAGTTGCCACTGGCCAGGCATCCAGCTGTGAAGGCAGTGCCACTTCCCTCAACAATGGAGAAGTAAGGGTGGGAATACCATGATACAATAGGTAGGCTTGTGCCCCCCTTGTGGATCAGGACCACTGGTTTGAGAAACACGGTGTACTTTTGTATACATTTCATCCTATACTATAAGGTAAAAGTTGCACAAAAAGACCACATTTCATTGTCCATGACTCAATTTTCATGGCTGCAAATTTGATAAGACTACTAGACATAAGTGGTCGGATCTCAGCTCCACAGAAATTCTGTGAGAAATAAAGCATGCTATTGGAAAATTGTCCCTATATCCACAAGGTAGTGTTCCAATAAATAGAAAACAAGGCTTATACTTCAACATGATTTATAAACTGACTTCAGCATGTGAAATATCAAATATTTAAGTTTATTTCTTCGATAAAAATAATATATTTGAGTTATAAAATCCAACATAAATAGCATTACTCATAGCACATAATATAACAAACACATTAAAAAAGGTGCACACATGAAAAGAATTCAAATAACCAAATAGTGATTCATTTTGAGACAGTTCTATGCACTCTGTTGTCCTATTTCAGGAATTATTTATAATTGTAAAAGGGGGAGGGAAAAGACTTGTTTGGTGGCAATACCTTGCTCTGCTCCATAGGGGACAAATTTCAGAATGACTTTGGGTTTTTTGCTCCCTGGAATTGAAGGCTTGCTATGGTGAAGATGCTGTTGGTCCAATGGTTAGAGAAAGACATCTGTCAGTAATATGAAAGAGGGCAGTAAGGCATTGAGTGCATGCTGTCAGAGGATTGATTGGGGTGCATAGATACAGAGCAATAAAATAGTATCTCCAGAATAAAGGCAGGTGTGTATGTGTGCAAGTAGCCTCACAGTGGGGCTACACAAGGCAAGAACTAGCTTATTCTTGGATGCCTGCAGATTCCACTACATACTACAAAAGTATCAATATAAGGTCCTCATAACACGGCTGGATGGTAAACTTAGTATTCATATTTACTACGCATGCAAAGTTTTCATTCTTTTTCAGATTAAGATAAGCAAACTGGACCATTCTATTGCATAAATGTGCCATGGGAACTTTATAGAACACTGGATGGCTACCTAAGAAGTGCCATATCATACCAAATTCTGTGTTTTATTTACAGCAACTTTCAGAACAAGAATTTGACCCTCTTGAGTCTTGACCATGCAAAGTGAGTGGTAGAGTGACATGTGTGAATGAGTTATGAAATGATAGTGTTTCTATAAATGAGACTGAATTGCCAAATGCCAGGCATACACCCGTAACGAAACAAGGCACTATTTTCACCAACTCTTTCATTCTGAAATTGTCTTTGCTGTTGCCAGGCACAGCCTTTTATGAAGAGACTGAAAACTGCCACATTTCTAATGTACATAGGAAGGAAAAAGCCTGACCTATTCAGCCTTTTCTTTTTAAACTAGGCTGTATAAATACCGTCAATTAGCTGTACTATTCATCATACAATGGACAATGTTTTCCTTCATGTAATCAAAATTATTAAATACAAGTTTAACTAAGAACATTAACTACCAGTGAGCTTCATACATGCAGGCAGCAGTATACAGAGTGAGGCCTAAACTTTGGTCTCATTTACAGTGTCAACTTAAGGAAACTACTCTGCATATACATGGATGTAAGTAGAAGCAGAATCCAATCCTCTGGATTTAATCTGGATTTATGCTGGTATAACCAATATCAGAAAAATGCCAGTGAAGATACTTTGTACTTATATCAGGGTTGCTGAAAGTAGATTTTGGCCATAAGGACACAATTCTATTAAGGTCTAAAAACGAGTGAATAGTCTTCACTCCTTCAAAATAAATACAAATATTCATTATTTCATGATTTTGAAGGATGACAGTCACTCTCTCCAGAAAACATTCCCTTTTTTTTCTTAAACAAAAAATGCAATGTAATATAGAGTGAAAGATTAAAACAAAGGGAAACTGGGAAACAAGGTGACTCTCCACTTCTTAATCCGAAGAACTACTTTTCATTTTTTCTGCTAATTCCTGTCTCACTTCAATGTGCTTTTTTAGGTTTTGTACTTCATGGGGCAGCTTAATGTCCCACACAGACACACATGATTGCACTTCTGTAAAAATAAAAATAAAACAATGTAAAAGTACTATTCAGATACAATTACAAGTTGGATCTCCCTGGCCCCGGCACCCTCAGGACTTAACCGGTCCCAAACAAGGGAGGTCGCTGGACCAAGGGAGGTCAATTCTGGACCCTCTGCTGCCAAACTCTGGGCTCTCCCTAAGGGCTGCCCGCTTCCTGGCTGGGCTTCCCTCAACCTTGCTGCTGGCCCTCACCACCAGGGCTCCCTGACGCTGGGCTGCTGGCCCAGCTCCAGTCCCGGTCCCCCAGCTGTTGGTTCAGCTCCACAGGCTCTGCCTGGATACTCCTGGCTGCTGGCCCCCCCACCAATGGATTTGCTCCACTCCTGGCCCCCCAGCTGGTCCCTACTCCCAATGGCTGCAGCTCTCTGGTTCAGCAATATCCGTCGTCCTGTGGATCACAGATGTTGCCAGACCACAGAGTCCCAGACCAGAAGGGTTCAACCTGTATTGTATAAGAGATGTGATTTTGCATCTTTTAAAAAAATTACGTCCTGTGACACCTTAGAGACCAACAAATCTCTCTCTATCAATCATGAGCTTTTGTGGGCAAAACCCACTTCTTCATATGAGCTGGAAGCTGAACTGGAAAGACTAGGAAGCCAGAATTTATAACAGAAAAAGAAGGGGGAAAAATTACCTGTCAATAGTAGTACTGGTGCTAATGAGGCTAATTGAGTGGGCTGGAAGTGTCCCATAAGAACATAAGAATGGCCGTACTGGGTCAGACCACAGGTCCATCTAGCCCAGTAGCCTGTCTGCCAACAGTGGCTGGCCAGCACCAGGTGCCCCAGAGGGGGTGGACCAAAGACAATGATCAAGCGATTTGTCTCGTGCCATCCGTCTCCAGCCTCTGACAAACAGAGACCAGGGACACCATTTATATCCCCTGGCTAATAGCCTTTTATGGACCTAACCTCCATGAAATTATCTAGCTTCTCTTTAAACTCTGTTATAGTCCTAGCCTTCACAGCCTCCTCTGGCAAGGAGTTCCACAGGTTGACTATGCGCTGTGTGAAGAACTTTCTTTTATTAGTTTTAAACCTGCTACCCATTAATTTCATTTGGTGTCCTCTAGTTCTTCTATTATGGGAACTAATAAATAACTTTTCTTTATTCACCCTCTCCACACCACTCACGATTTTATAAACCTCTATCATATCCCCCCCTCAGTCTCCTCTTTTCTAAACTGAAAAGTCCCAGTCGCTTTAGCCTCTCTTCATATGGGACCCGTTCCAAACACCAAATCATTTTAGTTGCCCTTTTCTGAATCCTTTCCAAGGCCAAAATATCTTTTTTGAGGTGAGGAGACCACATATGCACATAGTATTCAAGATGTGGGCGTACCATAGTTTTATAGAGGGGCAGTAAGATATTCTGGGTCTTATTTTCTATCCCTTTCTTAATAATTCCTAACATCCTATTTGCCTTTTTGACCACTGCTGCACACTGTGTGGAAGTTTTCAGAGAAATATCCACGATAACTCCAAGATCTCTTTCCTGATTTGTTTTAGCCAAATTAGCCCCCATCATACTGTACGTATAGTTGGGGTTATTTTTTCCAATGTGCATTACTTTACACTTATCCACATTAAATTTAATTTGCCATTTTGTTGCCCAATCACTCAGTTTGGTGAGATCTTTTTGAAGTTCTTCACAGTCTGCTTCTGTCTTGACTATCTTAAACAGTTTAATGTCATCCGCAAACTTTACCACCTCACTGCTTACCCCTTTCTCCAGTTCATTTATGAATAAGTTGAACAGGATTGGTCCCAGGACTGACCCTTGGGGGACACCACTAGTTACCCCTCTCCATTCTGAAAATTTACCATTTATTCCTACCCTTTGTTTCCTGTCTTTTAAAGCCAGTTCTCAATCCATGAAAGGACCTTCCCTCTTATCCCATGGCCATGTAATTTACACAAGAGCCTTTGGTGAGGGACCTTGTCAAAGGCTTCCTGAAAATCTAAGTATACTATATCAAGGATCCCCCTTGTCCGCATGTTTGTTAACCCCTTCAAAGAACTCTAATAGATTAGTAAGACAGGATTTCCCTTTACAGAAACCATGTTGACTTTTGTCCAACAAATTATGTTCTTCTACATGCCTGACAATTTTATTCTTTACTATTGTTTCAACTAATTTTCCCGTTACTGAAGTAAGACTTACCGGTCTGTAATTGCCAGGATCGCCTCTAGAGCCCTTTTTAAATATTGGTATCTTCCAGTTATTAGGTACGGAAGCCGATTTAAAGGATAGGTTACAAACCACAGTCAATAGTTCGGCAATTTCCCATCTGAGTTCTTTTAGAACCCTTGGATGAATGCCATCTGGTCCTGGTGATTTGTTAACGTTAAGTTTTTCTATTTGTTCCAAAACCTCCTCTAATGACACTTCAATCCAGGAGAGCTCCTCAGATTCATCACCCACAAAGGACGGTGCAGATTTGGGAATCTCCCTAACATCCTCAGCCGTGAAGACTGAAGCAAAGAAATCATTTAGTTTCTCTGCAATGGCTTTATAGTCCTTGATTGCTCCTTTTGTATCTCGATTGTCTAGGGGACCCACTAGTTTTTTAGCAGGCTTCCTGCTTCTAATTGTACTTCAACATTTTGCTATTTCTTTTTGAGTTTTTGGCTCGCTCTCTCAAAATCTTTTTTGGCTTTTCTTATTACATTTTTACACTTGATTTGACAGTGTTTATGTTCCTTTCTATTTATCTCACTAGGACTGGACTTCCACTTCTTGAAAGATGCCTTTTTGTCCCTCACTGCTTCTTTTACATGGTGGTTAAGCCACGATGACTCTTTTTTAAGTCTCTTACTATGTTTTTTAAATTTGGAATATACATTTAAGTTGGGCCTCTATTATGGTGTCTTTAAAAAGTTTCCATGCAGCTTGCAGGGATTTGGCTTTAGTCACTGTGCCTTTTAATTTCTGTTTAACTATCCTCCTCATTTTTGTGTAATTTCCCTTTTTGAAATTAAATGCCAGAGTGCTGGACTGCTGAGGTGTTCTTCCCACCACAGAAATGTTAAATGTTATTATATTATGGTCACTATTCCCAAGAGGTCCTGTAATGGTTATCTCCTGGTCCTGATCCTGCGCTCCACTCAGGACTAAATCGAGAATTGCCTCTCCCCTTGTGGGTTCCTGTACCAGCTGCTCCAAGAAGCAGTCATTTAAGCCATTGAGAAATTTTATCTCTGCTTCTCTTCCTGAGGTGACATGTACCCAGTCAATATGGGGATAATTAAAATCCCCCATTATTATAGAGTTCTTTATTTTGGTAGCCTCTCTCATCTCCCTTAGCATTTCAATGTCAGTATCACTGCCCTGGTCAGGTGGTCGATAATATATCCCTACTGCTAATTTCTTATTATTGGAGCATGGAATTACTATCCATAGTGATTCTATTGAACATGTTGATTCATTTAAGATTTTTATTTCATTTGATTCTGCATTATCTTTCACATACAGTGTTACTCCGCCACCCACACGGCCTGCTCTATCCTTCCCATATATTTTATATCCCGGTATGATTGTTTCCCACAGATTTTCCTCATTCCACCAGGTTTCAGTGATGCCTATTATGTCAATCTCTTCCTTTAAAACAAGGTACTCTAGTTCACCCATCTTATTAGTCAGACTCCTAGCATTTGTGTAGAAGCACTTTAAGAAATTGCCACTGTTTGTCTGCCCTTCCCTGATGCATTGGATTCCTTTATATGTGGTTGTCTGTCTGCTCTGGGCATGGTTTGTCCTCTCCCCTCCTCTCTTTCTGAGTACAGCCTAGAGAATCTCTATCAATGGATTCTCCTCTAAGAGAAGTCTCCATCTGATTTACGTGCTTTTCTGCACCAATCGGCTTTCCCCCAGCTCTTAGTTTAAAAACTGCTCTACTGCCCTTTTAATGTTTAGTGCCAGCAGTCTGGTTACACCCTGGTTTAGGTGGAGCCCATCCTTCCTGTATAGGCTCCCCCTCTCCCATACTTAGCTTTTGATGTAAATGAGGTGTTACATGCATATATATAATTATGCATTTAACATATATATTTGTTAGTCTCTAAGGGTATGTCTACACTACAAAATTAATTTGAACTAACAGCCGTTAGTTCGAATTAACTTTCATAGGCGCTACACACGCAAACCACTAGTTCGAACTTAATTCGAACTAGCACAGCACTTAATTCAAGCTAGGTAAACCTCATTCTACGAGGACTAACGCCTAGTTCGAATTAAGGGCTGTGTAGCCACTTAATTCTAACTAGTTGGAGACTAGCCCTTCCCAGCTTGCCCTGGTGGCCACTCTGGGCCAAGCCAGGGAAACTCTTCTGCCCCCCTCCCAGCCCTGGAGCCCTTAAAGGGCCACGGTCTGGCTACGGTGCCCGTGCCAGGTGCAAGCCTGCCAGCACCCAGCCAGCAGACCCTGCACCTGGCACAGCATGAGCCAGCCACCCGCTGCCACCCAGCCCTCCCCCTCTTCCCAGGATCAGGCTGGCGGCTCCCAGGAGCCTGCCCGGGGCTGCAAGAGGCGGGCGCCCGCCTGGTCTAGTGCGGAGATCGTGGACCTCATCCAGGTTTGGGGGGAGGCTTCCAACGTCCACAATCGCCGCACTAGGCACAGGAATGCGGCTGTCTAGGGCAGGATAGCTGCCAGCCTGGCCACCAAAGGCCACATGCGAACCCACGAGCAGGGTTGCATGAAAATCAAGTTGGTCCAGTGAGACCCCCGACCCTGAGCTTAGAACATAAGAACATAAGAATGGCCGTACTGGGTCAGACCAAAGGTCCATCTAGCCCAGTAGCCTGTCTGCCGACAGCGGCCAACACCAGGTACCCCAGAGGGGATGGACCGAAGACAATGACCAAGCCATTTGTCTCGTGCCATCCATCTCCAGCCTTCCACAAACAGAGGCCAGGGACACCGTTCCTACCCCCTGGCTAATAGCACTCCATGGACCCAACCTCCATGACTTTAACTTCTCTTTAAACTCTGTTCTAGTTCTAGGCTTCACAGCCTCCTGTGGCAAGGAGTTCCACAGGTTGACTATTTGCTTTGTGAAGAAGAACTTTCTTTTATTAGTTTGAAGCCTGCTACCCATTCATTTCATTTGGTGTCCTCTAGTCCTTCTGTTATGGGAACTAATGAAGAACTTTTCTTTATGCACCCTCTCCACACCACTCATGATTTTATAGACCTCTATCATATCCCCCCCTCAGTCTCCTCTTTTCTAAGATGAAAAGTCCCAGTCTCTTTAGCCTCTCTTCATATGGGACCTGTTCCAAACCCCTAATCATTTTAGTTATCCTTTTCTGAACCCTTTCCAAGGCCAAAATATCTTTTTTGAGGTCAGGAGACCATATCTCTACACAATACTGAAGATATGGCGTACCCATAGTTTTACACTTCCCCTCCTCCTTCTTCCCCTGGCTTCCCCCTTCCAGCTCCCTCCTCCCAGGTTTTCACCTCCCCTCTCCTTTTCCCTCTCCCACCTCCTTTTTCCAGTCTCCCCAGAGGTTAATCCCCCCACCCCCAGTTTTGTTAAATAAAGAGAGTTTCTATTTTTGAACACGTGTTCTTTATTTTTTACATCAGGAAAGGGGGATAGGGAAGGGTAAGTGGAAGGAGGTGAGGGAGGAATGGGGCACGAGCCCCCGATGGGGAGGACTGGGGTGGCTCTGCGGGCTCCTCGGGGTGGAAGCTCTCCTGCAGGGCCTCCTGTATCCTGACGGCCCCCCGAATGACCCCCCCCGGATGGCAGCCTGCGGTAAGTGCAGCCGGGCTGATGGCCAAGTGCTCTGATGTGCCAAACGTGGGCACTCAGGGCACTTCAAGTCAGGACTGCTTTGCTGTCCCTCAATGAGGTAGACAAGCAAGCGGGGAACCCTGAGAACTGTCTGTCCAGGGTGGGGGTCGGGTCCCTTTAAGCACAGCCCTCGGCTAGCCTGAAGCAGCAGCTCCACGCTCTAAGCCCTAACCTGATGCCCTGCTGGCACTGGTTCCGGCCAACCTTAACTTCGGTTCAGGGTCCACTCAATGTGGACATGCTAGTTCGAATTAGCAAAACGCTAATTCGAATTAGTTTTTAGGTCTAGATGCACTAGTTCGAATTAACTAATTCGAATTAAGTTAGTTCGAATTAGTGCTGTAGTGTAGACATACCCTAAGGTACCAGAGGACTACTAGTTGTTTTTAAAAAGTTACAGACTACTACAGTTACCCCTCTGAGACTTTAAAATTAGTTAGAAATAATAGATTTAAAAACTGAGTTTTTAAACTGAGAGATGGGGGAAAGCCGATTGGTGTGGAGATGCACGTAAATCGGAGGGAGACTACTCTTAGAGGAGAATCCATTGATAGAGATTCTCTAAGCTGTAGTCAGAAAGAGAGGAGGGGAGAGGGCAAACCATGGGCCAGAGCAGACAAACAACCGTGTACAAAGGAATCCAATGCATCAGGGAAGGGCAGACAAATAAGCAGTGGCAAATTTTTAAAGTGCTTCTACACAAATGCTAGGAGTCTGACTAATAAGATGGGTGAACTAGAGTACCTAGTATTAAATGAGGAGGTTGACATAATAGGCATCACTGAAACCTGGTGGAATGAGGAAAATCTGTGGGACACAATCATACCGGGATATAAAATATATCGAAAGGATAGAGCAGGCCGGGTGGGTGGTGGAGTGGCACTGTATGTGAAAGATAATGTAGAATCAAATGAAATAAAAATATTAAATGAATCAACATGTTCAATAGAATCGCTATGGATAGTAATTCCATGCTCCAAAAATAAGAAATTAGCAGTAGGGATATATTACCGACCACCTGACCAGGACAGGGATACTGACATTGAAATGCTGAGGGAGATTAGAGAGGCTACCAAAACAAAGAACTCTATAATAATGGGGGATTTTAATTACCCCCATATTGACTGGATACATGTCACCTCAGGAAGAGAAGCGGAGATAAAATTTCTCAATGGCTTAAATGACTGCTTCTTGGAGCAGCTAGTGCAGGAACCCACAAGGGGAGAGGCAATTCTCGATTTAGTCCTGAGTGGAGCGCAGGAACAGGTCCAGGAAATAACCGTTACAGGACCGCTTGGGAATAGTGACCATAATATAATAACATTCAACATTCCTGTGGTGGGAAGAACACCTCAGCAGACCAGCACCCTGGCATTTAATTTCAAAAAGGGGAATTACACAAAAATGAGGAGGTTAGTTAAACAGAAATTAAAAGGCACAGTGACTAGAGCCAAATCCCTGCAAGCTGCATGGAAACTTCTTAAAGACACCATAATAGAGGCCCAACTTAAATGTATACCCCAAATTAAAAAACATAGCAAGAGACCTAAAAAAGAGTCACCGTGGCTTAACCACCATGTAAAAGAAGCAGTGAGGGACAAAAAGGCATCTTTTAAGAAGTGGAAGTCCAATCCTAGTGAGATAAATAGAAAGGAACATAAACACTGTCAAATCAAGTGTAAAAATGTAATAAGAAAAGCAAAAAAAGATTTTGAGGAACAGCTAGCCAAAAACTCAAAAAGAAATAACAAAATGTTTTTTAAGTACATTAGAAGCAGGAAGCCTGCTAAAAAACCTGTGGGTCCCCTAGACGATCGAACTATAAAAGGCGCAATCAAGGACGATAAAGCCATTGCGGAGAAACTAAATGATTTCTTTGCTTCAGTCTTCACGGCTGAGGACGTTGGGGAGATTCCCAAATCTGCACCGTCCTTTGTGGGTAATGAATCTGAGGAACTGTCCCGGATTGAAGTGTCATTAGAGGAGGTTTTGGAACAAATAGAAAAACTTAATGTTAACAAATCTCCGGGACCGGATGGCATTCATCCAAGGGTTCTAAAAGAACTCAAATGGGAAATTGCTGAACTATTATCTGTGGTTTGTAACCTATCCCTTAAATCGGCTTCCGTACCTAATGACTGGAAGGTAGCCAACGTGACACCAATATTTAAAAAGGGCTCTAGAGGCGATCCGGGCAATTACAGACCGGTAAGTCTAACTTCAGTACCGGGCAAATTAGTCGAAACAATAGTAAAGAATAAAATTGTGAAGCATGTAGAAGAACATAATTTGTTGGACAAAAGTCAACATGGGTTTTGTAAAGGGAAATCCTGTCTTACTAATCTATTAGAGTTCTTTGAAGGGGTTAACAAACATGCGGACAAGGGGGATCCAGTAGATATAGTATACTTAGATTTCCAGAAAGCCTTTGACAAGGTCCCTCACCAAAGGCTCTTGTGTAAATTACATGGCCATGGGATAAGAGGGAAGGTCCTTTCTTGGATTGAGAACTGGTTAAAAGACAGGAAACAAAGGGTAGGAATAAATGGTAAATTTTCAGAGTGGAGAGGGGTAACTAGTGGTGTCCCCCAAGGGTCAGTCCTAGGACCAATCCTGTTCAACTTATTCATAAATGATCTGGAGAAAGGGGTAAGCAGTGAGGTGGTAAAGTTTGCGGATGATACCAAACTGTTTAGGATAGTCAAGACAGAAGCAGACTGTAAGGGACTCCAAGAAGATCTCACCAAACTGAGTGATTGGGCAACAAAATGGCAAATGAAATTTAATGTGGATAAGTGTAAAGTAATGCACATTGGGAAAAATAACCCCAACTATACGTACAGTATGATGGGGGCTAATTTGGCTACGACAAATCAGGAAAGAGATCTTGGAGTTATCGTGGACAGTTCTCTGAAAACTTCCACACAGTGTGCAGCGGCGGTCAAAAAGGCAAATAGGATGCTAGGTATTATTAAGAAAGGGATAGAAAATAAGACCCGGAATATCTTACTGCCCCTGTATAAAACTATGGTACGCCCACATCTTGAATACTGTGTACAGATGTGGTCTCCTCACCTCAAAAAAGATATTTTGGCCTTGGAAAGGGTTCAGAAAAGGGCAACTAAATTGATTAGGGGTTTGGAACGGGTCCCATATGAGGAGAGGTTAAAGCGACTGGGACTTTTCAGTTTAGAAAAGAGGAGACTGAGGGGGGATATGATAGAGGTGTATAAAATCATGAGTGGTATGGAGAGGGCCGATAAAGAAAAGTTATTTATTAGTTCCCTAAATAGAAGAACTAGAGGACACCAAATGAAATTAATGGGTAGCAGGTTTAAAACTAATAAAAGAAAGTTCTTCTTCACACAGCGTGTAGTCAGCATGTGGAACTCCTTGCCAGAGGAGGCTGTGAAGGCTAGGACTATAACAGAGTTTAAAGAGAAGCTAGATAATTTCATGGAGGTTAGGTCCATAAAAGGCTATTAGCCAGGGGATAAAATGGTGTCCTTGGCCTCTGTTTGACAGAGGCTGGAGAGGGATGGCAGGAGACAAAGCGCTTGATCATTGTCTTCGGTCCACCCCCTCTGGGGCACCTGGTGCTGGCCACTGTCGGCAGACAGGATACTGGGCTAGATGGACCTTTGGTCTGACCCGGTACGGCCGTTCTTATGTTCTTATGTAGATCTGGATGAGGTTTAGTGTAAATGAGAATCAGGCCCAAATCAGAAAACAGAATTAAAATAGCTCTGAATCTTAAATTTGCCATGGCTCAGACTACATTGGGTGTAAGTCCAGTCCTATAACCCTTATGCATGGAGTGAGTCTTTTCTCCATGAAGCAGTCTCATTGGTTTCAGTGAAGTAAGGAAATGAAAGGACTACTTGGTGTGAAAAAGACTTGTAAGATAAGGCACCCTAGCCTCAATTCTGATTACTATAGGTATAATTTTGGATACTGTTACATACAGTAACAAGGCAAATAATTTTATTACAGTTATAATCCGGGAACCTTAAAAGAGGTTCTGGTTCAGTTAGAGTTCTGAGCAAAGATTTGTCTGGTTCTTTTTTTATCCAAATCAACTCATCTCTAATATATTTAATTTTAATATTAATATGAGATTGTTATACATTACAAGTTCAGTTTGGCAGGAGTCTAGAAACACATAAGCAACAAAAAAACTGTAATGAAATATCAAATGATATTATCAAATGATATCTAACAGACATCTTGACAAAAAAAAGTACAAGATTTTTCACAACATAATTCACAGTGATTAGTAAAATAAGTTACCAGATACCTTTCTGATGTTTGTTGTCTTCATTACATTTGTAGCAGTACCCCAGAACCAGCATGACATTCTTGAGGCTCCCTTTTCAAAAGAAAAATGTTACATTTTAATTTGAGCTAGTATTTGGATTTCATTTCATTAAAGAGCGGAAGAAGCAGTTTACATGCACCACTGAAGGAAGAGAGAAAGCAGATTTCCATAAACTAATGTATCATATAATTTTCTGTTAGAAAATATCAGAATTAAACATTACCAAAGTGGGATGAAAAAAATGCAGTGTATGTGCACTCCCATTTAATATAGAAATTTATCAAAGACCAAGGATAAATTACACAAATATTGTACATTATTATCTTCATTTACATCCACCCAGCCCCAACGGTAGAATAAAGAAAAAATTGCAATGAAAATATATTAATGTTTTACAAGTGTACATGTGAGGACAAGCATTCTGTGTCTTATGGAGTATCAGCAGATTACTCAGCATTGCTTGGGTCTGTAATTCAGGAATTACATCGTGTATTTTGTTTCTTCATCCCTATAAACTCTTTTCACTATGTTTTAACAAAAAAAGGCTGTAGTGAATTTGGTTTAAAATAACATTTTTTCTAATTTTCAAACAAGCATTGATTTAACTGTGCCGAAACAGAGCACTACTCCAAAGTTTTCTGTTTTCTCTCTTTTCTGTAAGGTTTATTGAGAAGCAATCCTATTCCAGGTTCATTCTATTTTTCTGGCTCATCTTGGTTTAGTCTCTTTTAACATTTGCTCAGTTATATCAATTTTGAGGACTGCAGTTGTTTTGGTGATTCTGTCTCATTCTATGAGAAGCAATCCCATTCCGGGCACATTTCATTTTCCTAGCACAACCAAACCCTGATCTTGCTTTAAGTTATGATGAGAGGAAGCTGCATACCGAATTTGGTGGTCCTAGCTCTTAACCGTTAGGAGGAGTTCTGGACCAAATACAAACTCTCTAAAATATACAGCAGATTAGGGGGAGGTGCCGCTGGGAGGCAGGGGGAGCGGTGACCAGGCCCCTCGCTAGGCTCCGTACTGTCCCCCCAGCCGTCAGTGGGTAGGAGCGGGGGCCTCACCGGGGCCTGTCCTCTCTCTCCCCTGGCTGTTGGGAGGGAGGGGGCAAGGCCAGGCCCCTCTCCAGGCCCCGCCCTCTCACCCCCAGCTGCCCATGTGGCAGCGGCTGGAGTTTTAAAGTGAGGTGCTCCAGTGGCTGGAGGAAGGGGGGGGGCAATCAAGACCCTTGCGAATGTGCCCAGTGGCTATGTATAAAGCAGAAATAACTCCTTGAAAAACACCCACCCTCAGTCCCTGCTTTTCACAGTGGCTCACAGTAAGGTGCCTATGGCCACAGAAGCAGCTCATATATACAAGGCTGTAGGCTCTGGCAGCAGTCCCCTAACCCAGGCTTCTATCGCCTACTCCTACTTCACACAGCTGAACTGCAAGCTGCAGAAGTAACTCTGCCCTGTGGGGGTACCAGTTAGAGTTCTGCTGAATGGGAGCCACAAAGCAAACAAGTGAAAAAGAATGACTAGAAAACAACAAGAAAGAGAGAAGAGGGAGAGAATTAATAAAGTGAGAAAACAGGCAGAGCAGGAGAAAGAAAATGGACGGACAGGTGATGGCAAATGTGCTGGGGGACAGTACAAAAAGGGGCTGGAGGAAAGCCTATTCATCACAGGTGGGGCTTCCTTGGAGAAAGTGAGAGAGCTACTGTGGTCACATCTGAGCACCAATAGCACATTCTTCAGTGTTTGCTCACGTAAGAATGTAGATTAAACATACAGAATAAAGTGAATGAAAAACAATGAAAATTCTAATTAGTGCATGGAATGTCACGTCCCAACAGGAATTGTCAATAATACCGTACAGCCTCTCTCTGACTTACGAACCGGTTACGGACCAAGCAACTGGTCGTAACTCAGTTTGTTTGTAAGTCAGACCCCATTGAGTTACATGCGACTGCGCTGTTCGTAAGCGTGGATTGCATTCGTAACTCGGGGTCCGCCATTTACGACAGTTTCGGTCATAACTGCAAACGGTCGTAAGTCGACGGTTCGCAACTCGGGGACCAGCTGTACTTGATATAAAGGAAGTGTTTTTTTGGAATACTTACCTAGCTGGGCTGTCATCATGACTCGAACAGAGTCACAAAAATCATGTATTATTCGCATAGGACGACGTGTTGATAGATCAAGCAGCAGGATATGTCCTCCCCCTGTCCCTATCCAGAGGGCAGTATTTTTTTGCAGACAGAGCGTCTTCACTCTTCCAGAATAAGTCTCTGTATGTTTTGATTCTTTATTCAGTTTCACCATTTCCTCCCTAAAAATATGAAGAGATGTTGTATTAAAAATTGCTTGCATGCATGGGTATTTCCCAAGACTCTCCTGCACTGGATAAAAATATTAAATCCAGTATCAATGCAGGCAGTGTTCCCTATAAGCTGAGTGATGGGCGGCCACCAGCAGAAATTCAGATACCACTCAGCTGATTAGCAGAACACCCACAGCTGCTCACAGTGGACAGGATGTGTTTCTATTGGTGATGCACATCTGTACATTCCTCAGTGCACATAACAAAATGTATTCTGCCCAAGGATGGGAAAAAAAAAAAAACTTAAGAGGGAACCTTGAATGCCAGCTGCATGAATCCCAACTTAACTAGCTTCAAGTTAAATACTGAAGTTATAAAAACCATTAGTTTTAACTTGAGCAACCTGAACAGGGCTGAACATTGGACATGGGTAGCTCTCCTTTCTCTTTGACTCTCAAGGTGGCATTTGGATAATTCCCTGTTCTAGTCTTTTAACGCACAGGATGACACTGAAAATGAAACAGCCCTGACACACAGTACCCATTTTCACTTGCTTTGTTAGATGTGAAGATAAGTATATACAAAGAGTTAAATTAAGTAGGCTTGTGTAGCCCACGTAATTTGAAGGTGGGGGGGGGGGACCTCTGGATTGCTAACCAAAGTCACCTAAAATAATGAGTATTGTTTGTGCATTGGGGACAAAAATTCTGAAATGAAACCTTTCTTCCCTAACTGTCTCATATTTGAAAAAGACTGGCAAGGTGAAATTCCAATAAGGATCAAAAGAGATTAAACCCCTGCCTCCCTCCCCTCCCATGCATCCCTTCAGGAGCCAGGATTTCCTCTTTCAATGTGCTACTCTGAGTAGTTTTATCAGTATAAGTGGATTTGTTTTCAGTTAATATACATACATATTATTGTGTGTGCACCATATGTACGTAGTTGTAGATCGTTGCATATAGTTTATGTGTGTTACAGTTCTGGTCCTTAGAGGATCCAGTATGTCCTCTTTATACACTGGAGGAAAAGCGACTCCAGCATGGATTAATATGAATGGTGATCACTTCTGCCATCTTAGAATCTCTTTTTTTGAAAGCAGACGTCTTGTGCTTCTGAGTATACACGGGGTAACTCCTGGTATGCCCTCATCTCAATGTCACTTTCTGGAGTTCAATGTGATTTGGGGGCATGCAGCTATTCCAGGAAGCATTCAATATCTTGCAAGGTTAGGCTCCAAAGGATAGGAGCAAATGACAGCAAAATTAAACAACCTTATCTGCAATTTTGAGATATGTTGCATGTGTTTTCAATGTGGGCATGGAACAAAGGGTGGAGACAAGAATGCTAACCACCCTACATCATCTTGTATCTGCATTCATGTGGAGTCAGATGTTGTCAGTGGAAAAAAAAATGTTTAAATTAATAGAAGCTCAAGAATGAAGACCTTGGAAAAATCCCCAAGAGCTTGTCTGGACTAAGGATGTTAAGTAGCGCGTAATCCACTAATCAAATAGTCGATGCATTTTTACATCGACTATTTGATTAGTCGATAGAGCAGTGCTGCCCTTGTGAAATGCCGTCATGGCATTTCAAAGGGACAGCACTGCATGGAACCCGGGATCAGCTGGGGACTCCCCAGCTGACCCCGGGCTCCATGCGGCACTGAGGTGTTTCAAAGGGGCAGAGCCGCACAGGTGATATTGGGCTCACTATGGCGCTGCCCCTTTGAAACACCGCAGCATTTCTGATAGAGGCAGCGGGGGCGGGGGGGAAGCAACTAGTGGACTATCCAATAAGCATTTGCTTATTGGCTAGTTGACTAGTTCTTAACATCCCTAGTCTGGACCAGTCCAAAACTTAGGACCAGAGGAAAGAAAAGCCATGCCTGAAAATAGAACTGGTCTCACCAGTGTTCCCTTCCCATCAACCCCAAAATGCAAAGTATTTCATTAGATAAATTCTTTCAGTAGAATACACTATTCATCTATTAAAATACCAACAGTATAAAATAAGACACTTACTTTAGAAAGTGTGCACAGTCAATTAATTCACCAAGTTTCTCAGTTTTCTTATCCCAAATTTCCACAAAATGGCTGTTTTTCTTAGCCAAGTAGATGGATTTGTCTACTGCTATTGAAATGATGTTTGCATCACTGTAAGCCTTGTGACAGAATCTAAGAACGGGGGAAAATATATATTATATATATTAAATGTACCATATATTCATAATAGGTAAGCTCTGCCTACAATTACAGACCCCATGCAGCCTTAAAAATAAAATGAGCCTTGATCAATTTAAAAAATAACAGGCTGATCTATATATTACTTAATCTTTGAAACTAGAACAAATATATTAAATATCAGTTTATCTTATACTCTTTAAATATCATGAAATGTATATTGTGAAATATTATGAAAGCTATTTACAAAGAACAAGCAACAGAACAGGACTCTTGAACAAAACACTGACAGAAAATGTTAATGAAAACAAGAACCACCAAATTACATTAACATAAAAAACTCACAGCTGACTTGTCTTTGTCTCAATCAGTGTTTGAATAGATATATCACTAGATAATGATACGATCTTTGTTCCACAGCATCCCCAAACTATATTTTTTTCAGATGCACATGTGGATTCACTAAAGCACATAAATGGTGTGCTAACATTTCCAATGGTTAATATCTTCAAAGGTGCAACACCATTGCCCTGTAAGAAAAAAATATATCCTCCATTGGAAAATACAATATATACTTATACAAGGCAATGTAGAAATTGACAAAATAAGAACATATGTTTTATAAACACACAAAGGGCCAGATTTCCTATACCGTTATAGCTCAATTGTGCCTCTGGGTTTTCGTTTCAGAGCCCCCCTTCCATCCCTTTTTTATTTTTGTAAAGCGCATGAAAGAAAGCAATTAGAAGTAATTACTTTACATATTACTGATTACATTTTTGCAGAAAGTATTGTGTATGTTAAATTTACCTTTACTGCTTGGTCCTCAAAAACTGCTATTTTGCCATCAGCTGTTCCCACCAGGAAAAAATTCTTCTGTTTGCTGAAATGAAATTATGAATTCCAGAATTGCCTCATCAAAATACATGTATTAAAGAAAATTTAAAAAAAAATCCACAGAAGTATCTGGCAGATCAGGGCTTTATTGCTCACTAAAAGTGAACACAGGCCACATGTCCAAAAATAAATACTTAAACTCTGCCTGTGAACAAGTAAACACATGTGCACAGTATGTAGCTGCACACAATACAGGTGTCTGCATGTACAACCAGCCATTTTGTGAGCACTGCTGTGAAGTCTAATTAAGTGTAACTCCTAATGTTTAAACTCTGAATGATACCTTTGCTTTGAAAAAGAATTGCAGTATAAACAGGTAACAGAATCTGACAGTTTGTGAAGATGGTGTTTGTTTTTTTCATCTTCTGTGTTGAATGCCCACAGAGAACCAGACTGTGTTCCTGCTACAATCCAGTTTTCTTTCTCCGTAAAAAGAGTCACTAAAGCTAAACATAAGATTCTTCCATCTGCAAAGTCCTGTGTCAAGAAAAAATAATTATATGCAGCCTGGTTATTTTTCAGCAAGGATCACACGACTGAATTGCATAAAATAAAACCACAAGGCCCTTCTAGGAAACACATATGCAACTTTACACATCTAGTCTGGGTAATCCATCTTCCAGTTTGCAAATCTGCTTCTTGTGACAATACTGGGTATGGGAATTCTGGAAACTAAATGGAGACATCTGGTGGATGCATCCCAGGGCAGTAAGAATGTCTCCTGGGAGGAGAGGAAATTACAGGAAATTGTGCTGATATGTAGGGTTTACCAGGGTTTTGATCTGTATTCTTGCCTCAGTGCAAAAAGGCTGAGGGTTGGCATGCAGACAGCTCAATGGAAAAAATTCATTGGTGGTAGGGCAATATTGTGAGCTGTGCTGAATGGACAGGAGAACCATAGAAATTTAGGGCTGGAAGTGACCTTGACACATCATCAAGTCCAGATCCTGGGGGCTTTCCCCTGCTGTATATTCCATAAGCTAACCAGCTTCACTTGTCAGGGAGTCTCATGATAATCCACTTAAATTTCACTTTGCTCAGTTTTGTCCATCCTAGCACTTCTAGCTGTGCCCGTCTCTGACACACACTCAGTAATGGTTCTTAATAAAAAAGAAGAATTTGTAAGACCCTTTTGATATGAGCATCAGACATCAGGAAATTAAGCCTCAAATTCCCCACCTCCAATCAGTAACTAACAATTTTAGAGTTTCATAGGGTAAATCTATGTAGCCAAAAAAAACCCCAAAAAACAAAAACCAAAACCCAAACCAAAAGGAAAAACTCCAAAAACCAAAACAGTGACAGGTGTTGTGCTACATCTCATGGTACCAGTTCTGATTCTTATCTCAAATGCCTTCTGGTATTTTTGACCATGAGATGTAGCTGACATAGCTGTATAGCATGAAAGCAGACAAAGCTAGGAGCTAGGCTTTCCAGAAGCTCTATCCTACTGTTAAAATGCAATTAATCTGTAAATATACAAATGTCTAACCCTAACCCAACAATGACAAGGAGTTAGTAATAAATAACAATGTTCACACCTACCACATAGGTATGGCCATCTGTATTTAAGTTGATAAATGAAACCTGTCCTTTTTCTGTACTTCCATCACCTATCCATACCCCTGTCTTTTTGCAGCTTTGATTGGCTGCGACCATGCACTCTGCTGTAAAGGCACTGGATACTGAAATACGTCTCATCAAACAGATAAGTTCTGCCGAGTTCAAAATATCATAAACCTGTGAAGGACACCACAAGGTAACAACTGCCTGTTAATGGACGTATAGCACTTTTCACTGTAAAGGATAAAGTATTTTACAAGCTATGTACACAGTATCACAGGATCTAATTGTCACTCATCTACTGCTGGTAAACCACTATGCACCAGCAACACCGCATTACTTTTTTCCAGAGGGAAATGAAGAATACACTTTTCCAATTGAAACCATAGGACAAAGTCAATGGGACTTAGTCTCCTAAGTCACTTAAGGCACATGTGAAAATCTTACCCAATGTCACAGACCCAGGTAATATAGGGTATGTCTACACTAGCCCCCTAGTTCGAACTAGGGAGGCTAATGTTAGGCATTCAAACTTGCAAATGAAGCCCGGGATTTAAATATCCCGGGCTTCACTTGCATGTTCCCGGGCGGGAGCCATTTTTAAATCCCCCTAGTCCGAACTAACTGCCCGCGGCTACACGCGGCAGTTAAAAGTTAATTCGAACTAAGTCCTTAGTTCGAATTAACTGCTACACCTCATTCCACAAGGTGTAACAGTTAATTCGAACTAAGGACTTAGTTCGAATTAACTTTTAACTGCCGCGTGTAGCCGCGGGCAGTTAGTTCGGACTAGGGGGATTTAAAAATGGCTCCCGCCCGGGAACATGCAAATGAAGCCCGGGATATTCATTTGCAAGTTTGAATGCCTACATTAGCCTCCCTAGTTTGAACTGGGGGCTAGTGTAGACATACCCATAGAGACAGAGAAAACTCTACAAAGCCGACTATAGTTTGGTAATGTTAACTGAAATCGTCCATGACATGAAACCTGTGTGGCTAGCATATATGTGTGTTAATCAGCAAGTAATGAACGGCAGAAACATGACTGGATGATTCATGGCAAAATATTAAAGAAATTGGCCAATCTGTACATTGCACAAGTTTCCTGTTCAAAATAGAGAGGAGAAAATATTGTACTTCCTACAAAGGTGCACTAGTCTGCACCACTGGGGATATGTCTAGATTACATTCCTCTTTTGACAGAGGGATGTAAATTAGACACTTTGAAATTGCAAATGAAGCCGGGATTTGAATTTCCCACGCTTCATTTGCATAATCGCGTCATGGCACTCTTTCGAAAAAGTGCTCTTTCGAAGTGAAACCGCTGTCTAGATGCGGTTCTTTTGGAAATAGAACCCTTTTTTGAAAGATCCTGTAAACCTCAAAAAATGAAACCGCAGTCCTGTAAACCACAAAAAATGAGGTTTACAGGATCTTTCGAAAAAGGCTTCTATTTTCGACAGAACCGCATCTAGACTGCAGTTTCACTTTTGAAATAGCTCTTTTTCGAAAGAGCGCCATGACACAATTATGCAAATGAAGCATAGGAAATTCAAATCCCAGCTTCATTTGTAATTTCGAAGTGTCTAATTTACATCCCTCTGTTGAAAGAGGGATGTAGTCTAGACACACCCCGGGATATAAATTCTAGTGCACTAGTATGTAACACACTGACTGATATGAACCCTGTTGGTGCACACTAGAAGTTCTCTAGAGCACGTTAATGTAGTCCTGCTTGAAACTGGACAACATTAATGCCCAGTGGGAAACTTTTAGTGCATGCCAGCAGGGTCCACACGGTATGCAACATGTTAGCACAGATTAGAATATGCCCTCCTCTGGTGTAGACTATAACAGAGGTGTACACTGTATAGACAAATCCTAACAAATTCACCACTTCCTCTTGAACTAGTAGAGCTTAATAAGTCAAAAGTACATAGAAATTATATAATACAACCACAAAACCTGGGCAGATGTAGGTCTTTCCTGTGGGTTTTCTTTCAAACACTTGCTGATTAAATTTTCAACTTCAGGCCACGGGGCACACCCATATTCTTTGACAGGATCTAAAATATAAAATTTGTGCTTCAAATTAGATAATTGCTTCATTATTACAATTTATCACACCTAAGGTGTGAAAGTTATGAATACCATTCTTCTTACCAGAATTTCTCACAAATCTGGCTAGACAAACTTCCCATATTAAGGTATAATTTCAAACCTAGCCCACCCTCCAATTTACTGTGGCCGGAGCCACCAGGCTGGACCCAGATCCTGCAATAGCTGTGGCGGCCTGGCCTCGACCTTCCTGCAGTGGCCTGGTCCAGACTGTGCCTGCCTGCTGCTGGTGGCCCCCAGGCTTCCCGAGTCAGATGCTGCAGGACAGATGCTGCCATGAGACATGGCGATGAAGCCCAAGGGAGGTGAGGAGGAGAGGAGGGCACAGGATGGGAACCCCCATGGGTTGTCCCAGGGCCTGGTTCAGAGCCCCCACCCATATGCATGGGCCTGTCCTCCCTGTGGGGACCTGGTCAGAAGGGATGGGCTCCCAGTTCTTCTTGCTTGCTCCTGCTTCCCCCTGGCTCATTAGCTCCACCCCAAGCTGTCAGACAGGCAGGTCAGCTCCTTGGCAGGTCATGGTCTCTCCATTTCCTTCCAGGTATTGATTCTCTCCCTTTCTCCTCTGCCCTTCATACTGCTCCCAGCCCACATGGTGAACTTTGTAATGCCTATTTAAAGCTCTCTGGGCTCTGCTGGAAATCAGATTTCCTTGTTCTTGGACACATTTCCTGGCTTCATAGTCCCAGCAGAGGGGAAGTGGCCAACACTGCAAATGGGGGTGGGGACAGGGCTTCACTTTATAAACAACCCAGCGGGCATTGGGAAGAGGCAAAGTACCCCCAAAGTGATTTGGGAATTGGCCGGGCATGGCTCAGCCCTGTGTGAATGTTTGTCTATCTCCACTCCAAATCCATAGTGCCATGCGTGGTTGGATCTGTATCCACAATCCACAGAGATCTGTGGATTTGCAGGGCACTTGAGATTAAATGCTCGACTTTGATTACCAGCAAACTGGAGTTACACAGCCAGAGTGGTTGTCATTACAAACAGCCACATCATGTTACTCATGGTTTCCCCAGTTACAGAATTGGATCTAAGAGGTAACTGTTGGGGAATGTTGACTTCTTAATGATGACTTCAGCAGTGCCCAAGCATGCTGTTTTGAAAATTTACTTGTCTCTGTCAGGCAGATATTAAATGGAATTAGAGGAAGTTTTTCATCATTGGGATGAATTTTCAGGACACTGCACAGGAACTCCCAATGACATTTATAGGAATTATGAGGTTAAATTCTCACATAGTGCTTTACTTCGTTTCAGGTATTGAGAGTTCTAAACTCAAAATTTAAATATTAATTATGGTTCATTAGGGTTTTCTTTTCTGTCCATCTAGGGATATTAGTTTATAGTCATTTCAATGATAAATTGATAAGCCTAGGTTTATCAGTTAATCCAGATGACCACACACAGCAAGGGAGGAGGGGAGAGGGAGATCGTGCCCACGGAGAGCCAGCTTAAAGCCGGCTACTCCTGCATGCTGGCCTCCACAGAGCTGTCTGCCTCCCCCCTTCTGCCTTCCAGAAGCAGCATAGCAGGAGGCAGGCAGGAGCTGGTGCATGGGAGGAGCTGGCTTAAAGCCAGCTCCCCATCAGTACAGGATCCCACAGAGCCGCCTGCCCATCCACCCCTGTGCTGCTGCTCTAATGCAGAGGGTGAGGAGAGAGGCGGGAGCCAGTACATGCGGGAAGCCAACTTGAAAGCTGGCTCCTATTTGTATTGGCCCCCACGGAGCAGCCTGAACCCCTGTGCTGCTGCCTCTGTATTAGAGGCAGCAGTGCAGGGTGGCACAAGGCTCCCTGGGATTGGGAGCACACTGGCTACCGGCCCCGCCTCCAAGGAATATTTTATTAACCATGTAACCACAAAAAATGTTGCAGCTACATGATATCTGACATCCCTATGTCCATCACAATTCATAGATATATATCCTGTATCATCTTATATGGACACGACATTAAACGAGGTTAAAGAAAAAAAATACAGCCCACAAAATGTGCATATCCTGACAACAAATGATGGGCTCTATTCACTCCTGAGTTCACCCAGCTTCTCATCGTGGAATCCTGAATGATGAAAGACCACATAAAAGGCATTGTTGTTGTGTTTTAAGATGTCTGTAATCCTGTATTGTCTGTAGGGATGGCATAATCCAAGAGTTGGTGTGGCGTCCAGGAGATTCACTGATTTACCATTTCCAATGGCCATTTTCCTTAGGTGGAGCTTCTATAGAGCCTAAACTGTGAGTATACACCCTCCCCAAACACAATGCCCAGGGACCATGCAGGTGCAAGTACTTCCTGCTTCTTCTAATGCATGCATCTCCTATCCTGAAGTCCTTAATTTTCATAATCATATCCAACTATCCAAGAAAATGCATTAAAAATGTCAAGCGTAAGCTATTACCACTACCCATAGTTTGCAATACATACTTCTCCTTAACCATCACAGCAGATACTAAATCTAGAGCTACAATGTTATTTAAATGATCATTTCTGGTTCCAGCTCATCAGTCTGCACAGCCTTCTTTGCAGAGTGCGTTGATTACATATTGTAAGGAAAGTGGGTAATTCCTTCTAACAGAAAAAAGCAGCATGCCACACAATTCTCAAGCTTCCCTAATGAAAATGAATTCCTGCTCCCACCCTTTTAAAAAAAGAGAATGACATCAAGATAGAGAGGTTATTTAGCTTGTACAGTAACCAGAATTTTTTGAGATTTGTGGTCCCTATGTGTATTTGATGGTGGGGGTGTGCATAAGCCTGAGACCAGAAAATTTTTGCTATCAGCATCCATTAGTCTGCACCTTCACCATTCTTCTGCTCTACGCTGAAGTTATAAGGGGAAGCATGGACATATCTCTCTATTGTGAATCATACTAGAAGGATCCGAAGCAGAGAAAAAGAGCCTCCACAGAGTGGAGCATTGATAGGGACCATACATCTTAATGAACTCTAGTTCTTGTACAAGTAAGTAGCCCCATTTTCTTCTTCAAGTGATTGTCCCTATGTGCATTCCATAGTAGGTGACTGACAAGCAGTATTTATTGAGAAGGAGGGTGCAAGGACCTTTTGGTTCTGACAATTGGAGGACAGCTGTGCTGAAAGATGTGTTAGCTACAGAAGCTTGTACTGGGGTGTAGTGTCTCATGAAGGTAAGGAACTCCCTGGCTACATCTACATTGCACATTCTTGCGCAAGAAGATTTGCAAATGAGCCGTGGCAATGAATATTGCTGCGCCTCATTTGCATATCTAATCAGCCACTGTTTTTGTGCAAGGGGCTTTTGCGCAAGAGCCATTCTGCCTGAAAATAAGTGGCAGAACGGCTCTTGCGCAAGAGGGGGTTCTTGTGCAAGAAGGAGCAGTGTAGACTACTCCTTCTTGCACAAAGCCCCTTGCACAAAATGGCGGCTCATTTGCATATCTTCTTGCGCAAGAATGCGCAATGTAGACGTAGCCCCTGTGTTACTGCTTTACAGGTCTCAGTGAGAAGAACATCCCAACGAGAGACCATCAAAGCAGCCCTGGCCCTAGAAGAATGGATTTTCAGACTTCGTGGAGGAGGACATGTTTGTCAATTCATAACACAGCAGAATGCAGTCAGAAATCCATCTGGAAAGTCTCTGAGAAGAAACTGTTTCCTTGCTCACCCATTTCACTAAGGATATAAAAAGTGTAGACAATTTCCTAAGACTTTTTTCTTCGTAGGTACAATGCCATAGACTGGTAGGTATCCAGGGAATGGAATCTCCTGTCACTCAGGACACTGGATCAGCAGTCACCATGCTAGAAAACTTGCTTCTTCGTGCTTCTGCCCCATTTGCTCCCGGGGAAGAGTTTGGCACCAATAGATTAAAAATTCTGTGCCAAAAAGTTAAAAATTCTATAAAACTGTACATGTTTTATTAATCAAAATAGCACAATGTAATCAGACCAATTTCAATTATTTTGGTAATTTATTTCAAAATAATATGCAACTTTGCATCTCTCTCTACCCCCACCTCCATGTGGTCCTCTAACTCCATTCCCATTCCCCTCTACTGACATTTTGAAACCCAGTCCATGTGAACCCCCAACAGCTCCGTGTACTCTTTTCTGTCTGCATACCCATATGCCATGCCCCTAGCCTGGTCCCACAGGCAGGCTGTTGTGAAGAACGCAGCCAGCTGCTGGCTGCTGCTGCTGGTGTGCAGACTGCTCTCTGTTCTGGTGCCATAGCAGCCCCTGGTGGGCATAAATGCTATGCCTCTCTGGCATGATGTATTTTCTGCAGGGGAAAAAAAATCTGCAGTGGATATGAATTCTGTGTCCGAGCAGTGGTCCCCAATACCCCCAGGGTACCTAGACCCAGGCATTGTATAGATGGGTCTGTCCAGCCTGGGTCAGACTGAGGTCTCATTGACTATCATTCAGCTGGGGAAAGATCTGCAAATTCCATATTTTGAAGGGGCATGAGATTTTTCTGAAGCTATAGAAGCACTTTTGATGGTTGTTGCTACTGGGAAGGCTCAGAGGTAGGAAATACAGTTCTTAAACCCTGGGATCTTGGGCATAATGATTGTTCTGTATGGTGGTAGAAGTGGGGAGGAAAAGAGAACCCCTACATATCAACTGGCTCTAGATTCTAAATTAACTAGAATCTAAATTCGATTCTAAAAGCCAAGTAGATACATGTAATTACAATATTACAAAGTACGTGGTGAATGATTCAAGTTAAGTAAACATTGATCAGGTGCCACCTTAGACCAAATGGTGTTAGAACAAAGTCAGGAGAGGCAGTTGGCCTACACCACCCCTTATAGCTTCAACTAAAAGCATAAGGAGAAGGTTACAGGCAGGGACCAATGGACAAACTGCTAGCTAAAACTGGGGTCTCAGGTGCATGCAGCCCATATTTTCTTAATGGAATACACATTGGGACCATCTCTTGGAAGAATTTAAAGCTTTACAAATAGCTTCACAACATCATTTCTGTTTCCTCTTGTATGTCTTGATCATAATGTATTTCAATACCACACTCTTAACTCCAGTTCTGAATATAGTTATAAGCATACAAAAATCGTGTTTCTTACAGAGCACACTAATTCCTTAATCAAGTATCAGAGGGGTAGCCATGTTAGTCTGAATCTGCAAAAGCGACGAGGAGTCCTGTGGCACCTTATAGACTTACAGATTTATTGGAGCATAAGCTTTTGTGGGCAAAGACCCACTTCGTCAGATGCATCAACGAAGTGAGTCTTTGCCCATGAAAGCTTATGCTCCAATAAATCTGTTAGGGTACGTCTACACTTGCACCCTAGTTCGAACTAGGGATGCAAATGTAGGCGACCGAAATTGCTAATGAAGCGGGGATTTAATTATCCCATGCTTCATTAGCATGATCTCGCTGGCGCATTACTCCGCTCAACAGCTATTCCAAAAGTGAAAGTGCGCGCCGGGACGCATTAGTTTGAACCAAACCCCTTGGTTCAAACTAATGCGTCCCGGCACACACTTTCACTTTCAGAACAGCTGTTGAGCGGAGTAACGCGCCAGCGAGATCATGCTAATGAAGCATGGGATAATTAAATCCCCGCTTCATTAGCAATTTCGGTCGCCTACATTTGCATCCCTAGTTCGAACTAGGGTGCAAGTGTAGATGTACCCTTAGTCTATAAGGTGCCACATGTAGGCGTACCCTTAGTCTATAAGGTGCCCTAATGCATCTCTAATAGTTACCCAAGGGATGATGTTGGCTCAATGTCTCCAAATCTGAGTTTCTCACTGTTTGAAAACTAAAGGAAATTTTAGAAAATTTCAAAAAAAAAGTGCTTCTTGTTTTGCATTATCCTCCAAGTAGACGCAACTGTCAGACACAGGAGACAACACAAATGGCACCATTTTTCATAGCCCATATGACAATCACTGTTCTAGTGTTAAATCTTGAGGAAACATGACATACCTGGTAATTTTCCATGGATTGCTAATTCATCAAATTCATTTGGAAACTTCATGCCTTCCATTATTCTACCTCCTGCTGTTAAAATGTCATAAAGAAGCAAGCCAAATGAATACACATCAGCTTGCTTATTGTAAATAACATTTCCTTTAGCAACCTCTGGTGCTCGAAATCCTGAAAAGAAATGATTTATTAGTAGTTATGATCCATGCCAGGCTGATGATGCTATGACTCTCCTTTTATGAATAAATACTTCTTGATGAAAAATGTCAAAAGAAGTCAACAAAAAATTACATATTATTTCTAAACTGGCTGAAAATCACAGAAGAAATGAGCAAATGTAATGTCAGGGTAAAAAAAAGTATGTGCAAATCAGTTAATAAGCTTCTGTATTATTGATTTAACCATCAAAAGAGCTTTATTACTTACTAGTGAAAAGGAAAGGTATGTCCTGTAGTCTAAACTGAAGGCCTGATAATGCACTATGGGAATTATGCTCTCCCATTCATGGCAATGGCCCTAGTTCTCAGTTACTCTAAGGCCACTTTTTCATTGCTCTGGCAGTGCAAAGGGGCCTTCGAACAGACATAAATGTGATCCAATTAAAGTCAATCAGAGCTGCAAGTGTTCAGCATCTCTGAAAAATCGGAACTCTGAAGTACACATTATTGACCACTAAACATCAACCACATTTAGAAGTACTGTTTTAATACAATAAGCATAAAATGTTCAAACTGAACATACTTGTACAAAATAAAAGTAATTAAATCAGTAAATGTAATTTAACCTATATTCTTTTTAATATCTCATTATCCAACATTGTGCAAAAGGCATTTCGTGTAAATGGGAATCATGCCCGAGTGTAAATCCATTTTCATCAGTAATAACATGGCAAGAACCACAACAATATAGACTGATCTCTAACTCTATACTTTTTATAATGGAATTCACAAATATTTACTTTGTTTTGTTAAACAGAATAAAAATTCAACAAAGTGTTTTTTGCCATACCTGGTGTACCTTCTGAGGTTTTTATCCCCATTCTGCAGCAATACTGAGCAATGCCATAATCAGCAATCTTTGCAATGACTGCTGAATTGGGATATAATGTAAAGAGCAGCACATTATGAGGCTTTAAATCACGATAAATGATCATTGAGGAATGCAGATACCTGTTAAAAAAGTATTTAGGTGAAAACATTTAAAACCTATATCCATCTATCTTTCTACACTGACTGCATCAATACTACAATAAGCCATGCTATTAATTTTAATGAGTCGGACATCAGAAGGAAAAGATTCACTAACATGACCTCAGATTAATGGATTACAGTTTTGGAATTATCCCAACATATTACTTGATGGCACACGAACAACTTGGTATTATAGTTCAAGAGATTCATCAAGAGTGACACCACCAACTAGAAAAAGAAATCAATTAAAAAAACAAAACAAAACAAAAGTAGTTTCACCTACACCTGCCCTGGGTTTCCTTGCCAGATTTTGTTATTTAAAAAAAATCATATTTCCCTAATTGTTATAAGATGTTCACAGATTTTCAGGTTAAAAAGAATGGGGCAAATTAAAGTACAAGAGTTCTGTCTTTTTCTCCATTCATGTGAATCCCACTTGTGAATAAAAAAAAAGAAAAAGCACAAAGGAAACAAGAGGATAGACCAAATATTGTACAGGTGAGGTGTCACTCCATGCTTTCAGCCTTTATTGGTTTTTTTGCTTGAAAACCAACAAAAACAAATAGTCTAGACAGCATTTTTTAAAAGTACAGAATTCTGTCTCCTTTGGGGGGGGGGACACAAATTAAGTATATATGATAGCCTACCTTACAGTTGATTAAGATATTCAAAGAATAAGCTACGAAATATCATCAGTTACCTAAACAATTAATGGTGGCAGATGCCCTTAACAATAGGTTCTTCTTATAGCCCATGGCAACAAATGTCTTAGGGAAAACTGCTACAGAAATTGTAACCTTTCTATAGAATTTTTTGAACAATCTTACATAATTTACTCAAAGTGTCCTGAACTGTATATACTGATTCAAGGACACACAGGCGGCACTGCATTCTCTATTCAATTAAAAGTAAAAAGATAGAACTACTTTGATTAAAAGCGCGCACGCACGCACGCACGCACGCACGCACGCACGCACGCAAAAAGAAAAGGCAAGGACTTGAAAAGAGAAAGCTTTCCTATTTTGAGCCTTTCAATATTTTTCAGGGCCAAAATTAGCATTTCAAGAATATTTACCGTAAGCCATCAGCTACATGTAGAGCTATCCTGTGCTGAAGTGTTTTAGTTAAGATTGAACTATCTTGCTGAAGCAAACGATCCAGAGAGCCCTTAGGGGCTAATTCCATCACCAACATCCGGGGACGGATTGCAGCAGCCAGCAAAGACACTAAGCTAGGGTGATGGAGATGACAAAGCACTGCAAGTTCCTGTAAATTGAAAAATCAAGTGATATGCAGCATGTATTATAACATTTACAGTTCTGGGGTGAACTGTGTATGTTTCAACCATATTAACTACTAAAAGACAAAAAAAATCAGAATTAAGGCAGACATTTGTTCTTAAACATTATCAAACCCTTCACTATCATGGTTGTACTAGTGCTGCACTTAAAAGAGGGCAACATTTCTTACTTGTCGTAACAGTCTGAGGGAGGTATGTTTATTAAAAATCTTTACAGCTACTTCTTCTCCACCATATGATGCACGGTACACAGATCCAAAGCCACCATCACCTGTTCAAAAAGAAAATGGAAGGGAATATTAAAAAGACCTTCAATCTTTTCTCAAATTGACTGAACCGGACTCTAAAATGAACAGAGCACCAAGAGTCTCAGTTTGAGCCAGTGAGTAGTATGTGCACAGCTCATCTGAAAAATCAGGCCCTAACCTATGCACTATTGGCCTCTATAATTCAGAAGTATCTTTTAACAGCATAACAGATTAATCAAATAGAAAGAAAAGCTCAGTAAAATGTTTTCAGAATGTTTTAACCCTGTAGCTTCATTTACATAAACATTACATTTTTAATATCCTTGCAATATATTACGTATGTACAGAAGACTAAAATTAATATTCACCCAGCAGAAATTCAGGGGCTTGGTCAAACTCCAGTTCATCATTGTTCAACATGATATTTCTAGGCAAATCAGCCAGTATTAGGTCAGGTGCAATCTGAGCTATTGGAATGGTAAATCTTGGTTGATCTGGATTTACTAAGAGATCACCTGAGGAAAAAAAAAAGATGCATTTGAAAAAGCCAATAAAATAGCATAGTCAGCACTTACACTGAGCGAAAGGTACAGATAGATAGCTGTCTCTCTGTATGTATGCTGCTAGTGAACATCATATGAAGTTTGCATACACACATGTACTAATGTGTGACAACTGAATATACTTCTCCAATGTAAATAAGTGTAAATAATTCCAAAATGAAGTTTAATGGCATATGCTGTAGATGGCCAAACTTACTGATCCCCTGAGCTGTATACAACAATCGTCAGAAGTTCAAGAGCCAGGGCACACCTGTCCAAGGCTCAGGCATTCAGCCCTGTGAGAAGCACCTAACAGGGCTTGCGGCTTCAGCCCCACTTCTGCTAGAGCTCTGAGACCCAGCAGATGTGTCCTGCAGGGCTGAAGCCCCAAAACCTTTCTCTGCACTGAGCAGATGCTCCTATCCCATCATCTCACTGCAAGGTAGATATTCCAAACTCCTCCCCACTACGCTGGGAGGTGGAAAATGGGAGGGAGGAATGCAGGGAGCTCTGGGAGGCATACTTTAATGATAAAAAAAAAAAAAAAAAAAAAAAAAAAGAGACAAAACACAGCTCATGAGCCACACTCCTGGCACATGCAGTGGTCAACATTAAAAACTAGCCTCTGTCAGCAGTTACCATATAGCATTAAGCTAACTGAGATACCACATTTTTTTCTCCATACCCAGAATAGGAAATAACTCTAGTAACTGTATGGTACCTGTTGGTTAATATTGCCTTTTTAATTGTGATCACTGTATGAGTTCCAATCAACAGGACAAATAATGTCAACTACAGTATTAACTTGAGTCAAAATTAATCACATGAATAAGGGCTGCTGGATTAGGCTCCACAGATGAGTAAGTGAATGGTTTTTTCAACCCTCTCACCTTGTACACCAATGTGAGGGATAGCCACAATCTGACCCATGCAGTAACACAAAGGCATTAAAGACAAAAGAGTTGTAGTTGTTGAATCACATTATGAGACTGATATTGTTTATTTTAATCAAGTGTGAGGGGATAATGTGAGGGGCCTAAATGCTATTGTAATGGCCATCATAAATATTTATTTAAATGGGTATTCTAATTAGCTTAATTAAAACATTATATACCTTCTTCAGCTGTTTTAAGTAAATCATCAAGTAGTATTTTTTGGTGTTCTTTGCCATCCTCAAAGCTATACAAAGCCCATTTCTTCAGTAGTGTTTCCCCTTCACCACATACATCTATATCCAGTAAACCTGGAAACCATTCTTCCATAAGAGAATCAATGTGATCCACAACTTGCCCCAAAAGGATACAACCTGAAAAAGCAAATTAGAGTCAGTCTATTATATCTGCAATAATCAACACATACTGCAAATTCTGCAAGGTGCAAGCAAAATGAACAAATGCACCAAGTTTAACTAAAACAGCAGGTACAAGGGCAAGTTTAGGAATAATTTAACCTTTTCTGCAAGAAGGAGTTGTAATTTTCAAAAAACTGTCTGGATTGCTATCAAATACTGTTGATTCCACTAGACAGTAAGCTTCAGGAGACCAGTTCAGGTAAATGCCTTGTCTCCAATACATTCTATTAGGACGAAGAGTGCGTTCTAGGAAAAACAAAGTTAGTCAAAGTCAAACCTTTGAAATGAACTCTGTAAATTGGGCTGAACATTCCAAAATATACTATCCTAAGCATGTACTTGAGGTTTTATAGATTTATACACAATCCCCCCCATGTCTTTTTGCTTCCTCCCTGTTTTTCCTGCCATGTTTGCAGAACTAATCCCAGAACCATACATAAATGCAAAGATTTCCTCGGTGTCTTGCATGTGTTTACGTGTGCATAGTGGTGTTGTGCATGGTGTTCCTAAGAGTTTTTAAGTTACAAGTAAAGGCCACTATTTTGTTTTCTTACACTTATAAAATGCCAGGGGTGAGCCCAAAAATATAAAACAAAATTTCAGGAGTTGGGATTTGAATTTGTAGGCCTGAACTCAAGCCCAGGGCTACTAGACATTCAAGGTATAGAAACACATTGCTTGTTTTGAATTTAAATGTCAATACCTCTTCCTGAGAGCATGAAAGGAGACACTTCAAGCAACCTGTTGATCAGTCTGGACCAGAATCCCATGGGAAAGTACGGCATCTCATATAGCCTAATGATGATTTCTGAGTTTTCACAGTGGGGAAGCTCTATAACAGGTCTGTGATCAGACAAACTGAAAGAAACAGGAACATTATTTTCCAGTGTTTCATAATTTACTACTTCCAAAATTATTAATTTACACAGATTAAAGTGAGACTTATTGTACAGCTGATTGTTAGCTACCTTGATCAACAGATGTCAAACATGAATGCAACCCCAAATCACAAAAGCAGGGAGCAGATTATTGGGGTTTATCTGTACCAGCATGTTTGTTTATTTGTTATGTTAATGGCCAATTTCTGCTCCCTTAAAACAGAATGCAGATTCACTAACTTCACTGAGGTCTCCAAGGATATAAGGGAGAGAAAAAAAATGATATAAAGATAACTTATAATCTTTTTTAAAAATCACACATCCAAGTAATTTGAGGAGCTTTAGAGGGATTAATCAATAAAACCACACAACACTCTATCCTTTAAGAAAGGAAAGTATTAGTATCTACATTGCACAGGTGTAAAAACTGAGGCAAAGAGGATACGTGACCTCTCATAGCTCATGCAAAAAGAGGGTGTCAACAGTGGCATTACAAATCACCAACTTCTAATTTCCAAGTGAAGAAGATTCAAAGGCACAATGCCTCCAAGTATCACTTGCTGGGGCAGTCCAATTCCTCCTATGTGTGATCCTGACTTAATCCAAACAGTTTATAAATATGAATATATATGATTTATATTGAAGTGAATATCTGTATACAGTGGTACTATCTGGATGATTTGATCATTAGTACTATAGGATAATTTTGCTATTGTGGTCTCGTAAAACAAAAAGTAAAATAATTTTGCCTTTCATAGATGCCATTTTTCACTGTGCTAATAGGATATAACCTTGTTCATTATCAAATCAGTTTAATTTTACCGAGAAGAAATTGAGCAGTATACAAAGGTAGTGCAATCAACAAAAGTCTTACTCACTAAGAGGAAATTGCTGATATCTAACAGCTAGAAATGTCATTACAGCCTGAGAATATCAGAGTTTTTGATCTTCGCATATTTCCATGGCACATGTGTGGTTTTTGCTCTTTGTTTACCTGCTCGGAACAAGCAGTTGATCTTCTCCTAATGGCAATGCAATCTGGAACTTTTCCAGAAGCTTAAAGTATTGTGACAGGTAGATCTTAGGGAATCTGCTCTTCTTTAAAAGGAATGTTTCCACATCTGAACGCTTTATAATTCCCTTAGGGTATTTAGGAAAGCCTTCCACCTTCACTGTCAAAATCTTTTAAAAAAAGTAAAAGAATTTCAACTCTGTAGTCACAATTGGATCGCATTTTTCTACAATATTTTATTAGTATTATTTACTAAAATTCACAATCCTATTGATCGTAATATACAGCATTTAAGCAATGACAGCCATGACAGCACAAGCTAACTATTCTGAACAGTGTATCCCATGATACTAGTTAGCTACCTCTGCATTAAGTGTAGTATAGTACAAGTTGAATTTCTCTAGTCCAACAACCTCGGGACCTAACCAGTGCCAAACCAGAGAATATGCCAGACCACAGAAGGTCAATATTGTCTAGAAGCATTACTCATACTTCCGCTGCTTACTGGGATGTTAGAGGATATTTAGGAGTAAATTAGAGCTAAATAACAGCACAGAACACACAGCCAGAACTGGTGGTGACAAACAAACTTTATGGGACTACTGGAAACTTGGCCACATCCATGATAAGTGGACATCTGACTAACAAAGTCATGCCGGACCATGGATGTTGCCAGGCTAGAGAGTGCCTCATTAGAGAGATTTAACCTGTAGTGTGTATTAGTGATTCCCCCTACTGCATATTGGATGGGTAATTATTATACATGTTAATTAGTGAAGAATAAATCTGTAAAGACTTCCAAATCTTTGAAAACACCTAAAAGTATTTACCAAACTAACCTAACTGATGATGGATCCTTTCAAGATAGACCCTCCTAAATGGTCCTTTTGCACCTCACATGTCCCAATATACAGATCTGCACATCCCATCCTCTTCTACCAATTCTAGCAGGGGGCTAATTACCCTTCTTAACTTTCCCACCATTCCAAGTTAGTGTTACTGCTTCGTTCCAGACCTCCAGCATTTAACAATTTGTTGTAGACTTATGATGCCTCTCACCTGTGATCTCCATTTTACACATGTTCTGGGACCTAACTGACTGTGAGGTGTATCAGACACCTGAGAGTACGAGAATTTAGAATGGGGGTATTGGGTTACTCCTGTATGCTAGAATTCATATTTAACCAGCAACAGGAAGAGTCACACAGGTCAAATTGGGAGGCTGTGAAAGGGACTGGGAAGAAATGGAGCAAAAAGAGGCCAGGTCAGGTACAATAATTGGGGATAGAGGAAAGAGTTGAATAAAGGGATATATAAAACATAGTGAAAAGCTAACCTGTGCCATGATTTTACACAGCCACCTAGGGTCCACAAAATACAGATCTGTTAGCTGCAGTGCTGGGTCTTGAAAATGTAGCAATACACCTGCATAAATAATATTGTAATTAGAACAATATCACACTACATATGAAACAAAAGAAAAAAAAATAGGTTGCTTTTAGGCACTCAATTTTGGGCTGCCTTTTTTCCCCACTCATTTAATAGCATATTAAATGGTAGATACTCTCATCAAAAGTTAAAACTAATGCAGGGCATAATAGTTCCCTCCCATGCTTTATGAAATCTGGGTTACTAAATAAAATATGCATAACTCAGAGATGTTTTAGACAAAATACCTCATGTAACCTAGCAATTTTAAAGTTACATTCTGCAGGATCGTTTATCCTATTTTGGGACTGGCTCTCTTCAATATCTTCATCAACGATTTAGATATTGGCATAGAAAGTACGCTTATTAAGTTTGCAGATGATACCAAGCTGGGAGGGGTTGCGACTAATCTGGAGGATAGGGTCATAATTCAAAATGATCTGGACAAATTGGAGAAATGGTCTGAGGTAAACAGGATGAAGTTTAATAAAGACAAATGCAAAGTGCTCCACTTAGGAAGGAACAATCAGTTTCACACATACAGAATGGGAAGCGACTGTCTAGGAAGGAGTACGGCAGAAAGGGATCTAGGGGTTATAGTGGACCACAAGCTGAATATGAGTCAGCAGTGTGATGCTGTTGCAAAAAAAGCAAACATGATTCTGGGATGCATTAACAGGTGTGTTGTGAGCAAGACACGAGAAGTCATTCTTCCGCTCTACTCTGCACTAGTTAGGCCTCAGTTGGAGTACTGTGTCCAGTTCTGGGCACCGCATTTCAAGAAGGATGTGGAGAAATTGGAGAGGGTCCAGAGAAGAGCAACAAGAATGATTAAAGGTCTAGAGAACATGACCTATGAAGGAAGGCTGAAAGAATTGGGTTTGTTTAGTTTAGAAAAAAGAAGATTGAGGGGGACATGATAGCAGTTTTCAGGTATCTAAAAGGGTGTCATAAGGAGGAGGGAGAAAACTTGTTCATCTTGGCTTCTGAGGATAGAACAAGAAGCAATGGGCTTAAACTGCAACAAGGGAGGTTTAGCGGCGAGGAGTCCTGTGGCACCTTATAGACTAGCTGAAGTGTTGGAGCATAAGCTTTCGTGGGCAAAGACCCACTTCGTCAGATGCATGTGGAGGTTTAGGTTAGACATTAGGAAAAAGTTCCTAACTGTAAGGGTAGTCAAACACTGGAATAAATTGCCCAGGGAGGTTGTGGAATCTCCATCTCTGGAGATATTTAAGAGTAGGTTAGATAAATGTCTATCAGGGATGGTCTAGACAGTATTTGGTCCTGCCATGAGGGCAGGGGACTGGACTCGATGACCTCTCGAGGTCCCTTCCAGTCCTAGTATTCTATGATATGATTCTATGCTTGTATCATTCTAGTATGTAAAGTTAGAAATATGTTTATAGTTTTAAATGGGTTAATGAGAGCCATTTCTGGTGCTCTGGAAGCCTTAACATAACAACTTGCACAAAACTTGTAAAAAGTTTTGTTTGTCCTATACTTCTAATGGTGATTGGACTAGTGAGACATGATCATAACAACTGATACTGGAATTCCATTTTAACCCTGGTTTTTCCATGGAAGGAGAGATGTAGAACAAAAGGTTCCCACTCTGGGGGAAAGACAAATTTAGGCAATGGGAAGCCCTTTGTCTTCGGCTGGCTTGACACACTCCAAAGGGGGCTGGAGACTCAAGTCATGATATGCTCACCTTTTCCATTATTTCCAGGTGTCATATTTATAATCATAATCTTATCCACTCCTTTCAAATATCTAATATGCTCAATGCTGATTATTATTTATCCTCATTCATACAGTCTGCATACTACTGAAATACACAATCATAGTCAACAAAAGCATCTGCTGTCACAGTCATAGGCTATCCTAGTAATCTTATTTTTCCTCCTGAATACTCTTCTCTATTCTGAAGGTTTATTACTTTCAAAAGAAGTTAAGAGGCATAAATTGTTAGAATAATCCTTCACATGATCTTTTCCTTAGGTTACAAAATTCTGAGATAACAAAATGAAATAATAAAAAAGAGTAACAATACCAAGATGATAATAAGGTGATAAAGGTAGCCAACATGTAATGTCAAGAACAATTATTCCAGACCAAATTTCCTTCTTTGACGAGGGAAGCAGTAGAAGTCATATATCTTGATTTTAGTAAGGTTTTTGACACAGTCCCACATAACATTCTCATAAGCTAGGGGACTGGGGAAATGTGGTCTAGATGAAATTACTATTAGGTGGCTGCACAACTGGTTGAAAATCCATACTCTAAGTGTAAGAAATAGTTACCTACTTTTCTGTAACTGTTGATCTTTGACAGGTGTTGCACATATCCAATTGCATTGCACGTTTATGAGCACCTCATGCACAAATATTGGAGACTTTTTTCTCCCCTCAGTGGTACTTGTTGGGGTTTTTCAAGCACTCCTCTGTTGCAGAGTTCCATTGCATGATGGTATAAAAGAGTGGAGCAGTCCCTGACCATTACATTTCCTTCACCACCAAATGTTCTCCAATAGACAGGGGAAAATGGGTGTGTCATAGAATGGACACATGAAACATATCTTGAAGGCTAGTTACAGAAAGGCATGTAACCATTTTTTTTGAGCAATTGTCAAGTGTCAATTCAACTGCACATGACTCACAAGCAAACTTCATTTTTGGGGTTGATTTTTTAATCAATATGAGAGTTTAATTATCCAGAAATAGGCTGGGTTTCAGGTCTCTCTCTTTATATAGTCAGTAATTAATGTTTATTATACATATTGATCATTACAATCTTAATACAACTACACCTGCAGTACTTTTTGTAGTAATCCCTACTGCGCTTTAACACAGTACTGTTTCAAGTCAATACTGTGTTTATTGGTGAAAACAAAAAAATCAGAACTAAATATATTAAGGGCTATTATAAAGAGGACAGTGATCAATTGTTCTCTATGTCCATTGAAGGTAGGAGGAATAGTAAATGACTTACTCTTCAAAAGGGAAATTTTAATTAGATATTAGGAAAGTCCTTTTAACAGTATTGGAAGAGGTTATCAAGGGAGGCTGTGGAACCCCAATCACTGGAAGTTTTAAAGAATAGGATAGTAGTCTAGAATCATAGAACACTAGAGCTAAAAGGGACCCCGACAGGTCATTGAGCCCAGTCCCCTGCCCTCACGGCAGGACCAAGCACTGTCTAGATCATCCCTGTCTGTCTAGGTATACTTGGCTCTGCTTCAGTACTGGGGGGTGGGATGGGCATACTTATATAACTTCTCAAGGTCTCTTTCAGTCTCCCATTTTCCATGGTTTTATTATTTCAGTCAACTATGTTGTAGCAATCTGCTGCAGTCCTGGTGCACACTCCTGGCACTAAACCGTAACCCAGTGAAGAGATTATAGTACCTGATTCATTCAGAAAGTGAACTGCATGAGGAAGTTCATTTTCATCCAGCTGTAACTGGCTTTCTTCCACCAGTACTACTAATCGCTTATAGTCAATCACAGGAAATTCAGTTGGAACATTTTCACGTTCGAGTAAAATTATCTTCTCAAGCTCCAGATAGCTGTCTGGGATTAATTGACCCACTACTGGCTGGTCTCTGATCTGTATAAGTATGAATAATAATCTTAAAAACACTTTTAAAAAAAATTTCAGACAGATGCATACAAGATGTAAATTAAGCAGGGAAGGATGACCAGTCACAAAACACTGGTACCAATGTCAATAGAACCGGAGAACAGTACTTTGATGTCTAACCATGGCTTTTTAAAGAATCACAGAAATAAAAAAAAAAAAAATTCCATTAAGATACATTATTAATATATTTCACAAATTTAATGTTCATAAAGTACTTCCAAAACGCATTAATATACAAAAGTAAATAACTGTATACTTGACACTATCTTAAATAAAAGGTTTTTATAACGTCTTTTAAAGGGAATCTAATTACTGAATGGCTAAAAAAATGTAACACATCACATATGGGTAACAAAGAACAATGGATAGAAGACAGAATTAAAAAAAAAGAGTTGTCTATAATCATGCCTACTTGGCCTTGTTTTTCAATCTTTCTGACCATAGTAATCAGGGTTCAGCTAAAAGTTGAAAAGATCTCAGTAGGGAATATTGTATGTTAGTGAAGCATGCATGCCAATGATATACTTTCAGCAGTCTAGAATCCTAGTGCTGGTTTTACATACCTGAGAACTAATCATTGTGGTGGAATCTTGACCACACTGAAATCAATGGAAGTTTTGCTATAGGCTTCAGTGGGGCCAGGAAGCCCATTTCTGGTGTTTATCTAGAAGTAACCTAAACTGAAGGAATTCTGATTTATTAGATATCTATAAATGACCTTTCAGAGACTTATGTGAACATTTTTCAGATAAGATTTATTCCAGTTATTTTTAAACTTTTTCCTCTAAGCTCTCTTATGATGTGAAATTCATCACTGGAATCAACATTAATGTTGTATTGAACCAATGTTGACATTACTCAGTGGCAACAAATCCCTTTTTACTCTGAGGCTAGAGAAGAAATTATGAGTAATAATTTAGTTCCAGAAACTACTTATCTAGTTAATAACCTTCGACTGAAGACTCCCCCCCAAGTTCTTAAAATGCTTAAACTGGTACTGGATTTTATATGTAGCAAGAAATATTATTACATCCTTAAGTACCCTTGGAAGAATCAGATAGGTAGCCAAGTTAGTGTGTAACAGGAAAAACATAAAAAACAACAAATAGTCTAGTATAGCACCTTAAAGATTAACAAAACGTAGATGGTATCATGAGCTTAAGTGGATTGTGCCCAATAATGTTGCTGTGTAGATGTATCCATAGGGAGCCAGTTGCAACTTTCTCTCCTCCACAAGCACCCACTCCTTTTCGCCTCTGATCTATGTCCTGCTTCTGCACTCCTGTCTCCTCTCCCAACACATCTGGCACCAACCCAATACACCCATGTCCCCTTGAGTAAGACATAATGAGGCACCTGGAGCAGGAAGCAACAATGCTACCTCCACTACTTTTACACCTGTGGAGATTCTGTCTATATAGGAGGAACTCTATAGGGGGGTTTGGCAGCTGATGTTTGCTTTACCAGTCATGACAAGTTTTCAATTTTATGAACTTTCGACTATCACCATTATCCTGGATTAATCACCATTATCCTGGACATTAAAATATAGTTTGCCAGCAAATCAGTGTCACAAGAATTTAGAACTGGCTAGTTGCCAGCACCAAAAAACATTCTATCTCCCTTAATCTGTTATTTCTAACTGTAGCATGTAGCCATTCAACAAGAATGGGTAGCTATTGATCAGAACCATTCAACAATTCATCCAAAAATGCTCATCTATTTCAATTCAAATGTTTTATTTCTGATATATGTTAACAAACAAAAACTATACTTAGATGATGTCTGTGCTAAAGTTTTGAAAGAAAAGTCATGAAGGCAAACCCTTTGATTGGTGATTTCCCTCCTTCATTTTTTTATGTCTAAGGTAGTGTAGTAAGTATTATGAACTTGATTTCATGCTAAAAATGTTGCAATATTCTCTTTCCTCTGCAACTTTTACTGTAATGAAGGTTTACCTTGAAATTCAAACTCTCCTTTACTATTGTCTTTCGAAGTTTGATCATAGCATCTGATTCTTCTGTAGCATTAACAAAATGATAATCGTGGATTGCTGGGAAACCCCTCTTATTCAACAGCTCTCTGGTAATCTTAGTGAGACAGGCCTTTCGTTGCTTCTCACAAGAGACATCTAAATGAGTGCCAACAAGAATCACTGGGGATGATGAAGCTCGAGCCTGTTAATAAAACCCACATTAGTTTATCGCAATATTGAATCATGATTCTCTCTTTGATTATGTTTACACAATTCAGCAATTCAGTCATAATAATAGAAAGTCTAGGAACGTGAAAAGGAAACCATGTTTGCCACTGCTACCTCTTTTGGTCGTAACTTGTATTTGTCTATTTTCTACTCAGAAGGGAATGCAGAGTAATAATATTAGAAATTAAAAAATTGATTTAATTCACATCATGCCAAAATTTATGGAAAAATCTGAGTTTTAAAAATATGTAATAAAAAGGAAATCTTTTAAATCCAAACTCTGCAGCTTGGTTCCATTTCTAGTATATACTTGAGCAAATTTGCTTTTAGAAAACACAATCTTTCAAGCAAAGGAATTAGTGTATTAATTAACTAGAGGTACCAAAAGTGGGAACAGAGTACATGTCAGTTATGATTTTTACTAGAAATTCATTGACTGTGGCATCACGTCTTGTTTCCCTGCTCCAACATATAAACACTGTGTGATGAAAAGCTACAGAGGGATAGCCGAGTTAATCTGTAACAGGAAAAACTTAAAAACAACAAATAGTCTAGTAGCACCTCAAAGACTAACAAAACATGTAGATGGTATCATGAGCTTTCGTGGGCAAAACCCACTTCTTCAGATGATGAATGATGATGTGTGATGAGTGAAGGCTGGTAAGTTATGACAAGTGTGAAAAAAACCTAATACTTTTGTACTGACCAACCTCTTGTACAGTTAGACTGAAAGCAATGACGGTATAATGCTCAGCTTAATAGTTAAGGATATAATGTCATCACAGAAGTCACAGATTCTGTGGACTTTAGTCATTATTTGGCTTCAGCCCCACTGGAGTGGCTGCAGTGGGGGCAGTTTACAGCAGTGGGAAAAGGGGACTAGAATCTATGTGCAGAACTTGACATGCTATTTAACACGGTTTCATTGTTCTACGCAAAATAACATCATATCTTGCCAACTTCTCATTATGCATACCCTACTGCACAAACTGAAAACTGCACTTCTTCATAAGTCTGCAATAATTATAAGGTCATATCCATAACTAATAATATGCATTCCAGAAATTTCCTAATTTTAATATTTGTATCAGTTGAACAGCCCATAACAAAGTTTCAAGTGAATTCTCTTTAATGTTTTCACAGAGGAATTTAAAAATCTATATTATAAAATCTTTGCTGCCTATTACCTTGATATTGAACAGCCATGGCTTCATAGCATCCACTTCTGATTGTCCTTTGCTGAGATCATAAACAGCAAGATATAATGCTCTCTGAGTCATAAAATGGGGATGAGTGCTGTAGAACTCTTCTTGCCCTAAATGATAAAGAAATAAAACTATTCATACTACTTCCTTCACTTCAATCTTCCAATCTCAGAGGGGTAGCCATATTAGCCTGTATCTGCAAAATCAACTAAGAGTCCTCTGGCATGTTAGAGGCTAAACAGATTTATTAGGGAAAAAGCTTTCATGGGTAAAACCCACTTCATCAGATGAACTGGAGTGGAGCTTATAGAGGCATGGGTATATATAAGGACAACAAAAGAAAGACAATACTCATTTACACAAGTATCCTCTTTCTTTTGTTGTCCATATATATATATATATATATATATATATATATATATATATATGCCTCTGTAAACTTAAGTCCAATTCATCTGATGAAGTAGGTTTTACCCACAAAAGCTTATGCCCTAATGAATTTGTCTCTAAGGTGCCACAGGACTTCACATTGTTTTCATTCTTTCAGGTGAAAGCAACACAGCAGAACCTCACTTCTCATTAGTTCACTATCCATAAATCCAATTAATTCTCACAAAAATCCTGACAATCTCATGTCTCTTCTTTGCAACTTTTAACTTGTACAGGAACAATGCTGATAGAAAGACCCAGGTTTAGACAGCTGACACCACAAGTAGAACATTTGTAGCAATTTGACATTGGCTAAGGAACTTATATAGGCAAGATCAGTCCAAGCCCAAACATTTCTGTGTTCAGATCTAAATGAGACACAGATCTTTTGATAAAGACTCTTCCTGAGAAAACTGAGTACTTTTAGAGAAAAAGACTGTACAAACTTACTGAAATCTGGAAGGATGGGGTGGGGGAGAGAGAAAGGAGAGAACAACAACACATAGAGGGGTGATAGCCTGCCTCTCCTGAAGTCAATGGCAAAATTCCCACTGAGTTTCAGTGGAACCAGGTATTCACCATAGTTTTTCTATTCATATTCTTCCATAATTTTGTTTTTGGTTCTAAACAAATGTGGTAGGCACACTGGAAATACTTGAAGACAGATTAGGATGGTTAGTGTGCACTTAGCCTGCATATGCATTTTTCCCCATGTACTCAAACAGAACTCTGCTAAATTCACCAGAGGGAGCCCTTACACAACTGTTATGGTCTGTAATCTTAACTATAATTTAACTTAATTCCGCCTCAGTGTAGGGGGATAGATTAGATGACCTCTTGGGTCCCATTCAGAACAACATTTTTGAGAGTCTACAGCAAACTGCAGTATTCAACTATTCTGTAGTGACATTATCATAATTAATACTAAAACCAATACTATCAAAATAAATGAACACAGTACATTTAATAAAGCAATATCCTTGCGTCTTTTGTTTTATGTATTTGTCCAATTAATCACTAAATTTGCAAAATTCAGTAACTCAACGAGTTCTTTGATCCTGCATATGAATTAACAAGATTCTACTGTATGTGGTTTGAGATTTTATAGAAAGTTTCTAGGAACATACATTGTGTATATGAGTTAATAAAGACAATGAATTAATATGTTTGTGAACAAATACCTCCAAAATCCCAGACATTTAATATCAAATCTTTCTTCACTTTGCCTTTCACTGGAACTGACCAGTCCTTCACATCTATGCCTATTGTAGCCTTCTCTGTCCCCAAATCAGATCGTTTGCATTTCATTAATTGTTGTAACAGTGTAGTTTTACCACTGCCAGTATTTCCCACAATCATGAGTTTCATTCTGTTATAAGGGACAGCCTTCTTTAGTCGCTGTTGAAGAAACCTGGCATGAAAAAAATAGGTGAAAAAAAAATGTATAATAAAGACACGTGACATGCCAAAGAAGTCTCAAATTGGCAATCCAAGATCATACCAACCACATTTCAAGTTATTTACATCAAAACCTTTTCATTAATTAATATTTCATTTAATATTTGACAGTATGTGTGTTCATTTCAGATTAAAAAAATATTCTGTGTTTTCAATTACTGTAAAACTTACTCTGAGTAACATATTGTAACACATTAAAGATACACTAAGCAATCAGTAAATATCTTTGCATAAAAGTCATGTTTTTCTGGAGGTGTCATCCAACTCAAAGTGGTACTATTAAATTTTCACGTGGCTATGAACCACATTTTTCTTGAGGAACAAGGTTCCCAGGAATCACAGACAGTCAAAGATCACGTGGGAAATCAGTTGTTACCTTTGAAGGGCAATACTGTTACCATATGAGTATTTCATAAAATCTTAATACTTCATCCTGCCATAAGTGCAAGGAACTTGAACTAGATGATCTTTCAAGTTCCCGTGCAGTCCTAAGATTGTATGAAAAACAGACAAGAACAACAATAGGACAACAAACCTTATAATGTCTCTGGCTTTGCATCCAACATGTTTGAAATCTAAATTAAGATGAAGCCCATCCAAAGGAAGATCCCAGACTTTGGACAACCTTCCCATTTCATCTGGAAAGGATCTCAAGTCAGGGTTATAACTTATATCCAAAGATGTCAAGTTTTCAAGGAAGCCAATCTGTGGAGTAATCTATATAGAGAAAAGTTAATAAAATTTGAGCATTTATTCAAAGTGAACATTTATTTTTCTATGTATGAGGATGAATATCTTAAGGTAATATTTAATAAGACCAAACAATTCCAATTCTTTTCTTCCAGTTACTATTGTTCTCTAAAAGTATACATGCCTAATATCTTGATGGAGAAGAAAGTAATTTTTAAAGAACGATTTAATAACCTTTTTACAAAGACGACAGATACTGTTTTTACCATACACTGAGGTCAGAAAAATTTAAGGGAAGATATTCATATTCTTTTTGAAGGCAATCACAATTCTAATTGTACACTTTTTTACTACGAGAGTCTTCAATCATAAAAAGCAGCACAAGAAAAAATAGCAACTCACCTTCTCATAACTGTTGTTCTTTGAGATGTGTTGTTCATATCCATTCCAATCAAGTGTTTAAATGCCACAGGAACTGTCACTGGAAGCTTTTTTCCTTTGCATTTCCTGTTGGGTCACTTAGGGAGCCCCTTGGAGGAGTGCCATGAAGTCACTACATATCTGACCCCCCTTTAGTTCCTTCTTGCTGGCTACTCTGATAGAGGGGAAGGTGGGTGGGTATTGGAATGGACGTGAAAACCACATCTCAAAAGACAACAGGAGAAGAGGAGTATCTATTTTTATTTCTTCAAGGGCTTGTTTATGCTGATTCCAATCAGGTGATGCCCAAGCTCTACCTGGAGACAGGGTAAGAGTTAAGGAATTACTGATTGGATAACTACTTATGTTCTTATGTACTCTGCCAAAAGCTGCATCCTCTCTGGCATATTGGGGGAAGGCATAAAGAATGGTAAAAATGCAGATGGAAGACCAGATTGTGGCTCTGCAGATCTCCTTGATAGACACCTGGACCAGCTATTATGGCCAGCTATAGGCACCAGGTATATAATATCCCATTTAACTGGTTAAAGCTGGAGCTGCTCCAGCCCACACCAGTTAACTGAAACCGGTTGCTCGTTAACAGTGATGCTTATTGTTTAACAAATTCACATCCCTAATAGACACCGGGCCAGGTGTTGAGTGAGCCCTAATAGCTAGGTCTGTGACCTTGGTGAGCTCTTAGGAAGTATGGATGCAGGCTATGACCCAGGAAGAAAGGAATCACTTTGATTTGGTCGGCAATCGACACAAACAGTTGCTTATATTTCCCTAAAGGCTTTGCCTTCTTGAGGTAGAACGTTAGCATGTACTGGATATCTAGCGAGTGAAGCCTCTGCTCTCACACACTAGGATGTAGCCAGGGAGAGAAGACTGACAGATGTCTTGGTCAATGTGGAACTGAGATGCCGTCTCGGGCAGGAAGACTGGGCGAGGCCTGAGTCTATGGAAGCACTCGCAAAGCAAGTGAGACACAGTTCCAACCGTTGCCATGGAAAGTAAGCAGAAACTGAAGGGGGGGGGGGTTGGGTTGGCAGGGTCTTATTCTGAGAATCATGAAGGCACCTCTCCTGGGAGCTCCCCAGCCAACCTGCCAGGAGTTGCTGAGGGAATAAGTTTCGGATAACCATTCACTGGCATACGCACACCTAATTGGAATTGACATAAACAAGCACTCAAAGAAGAGGGAACAAATTTTATTTATGGTTGATCTGAAAACCAAGTGATCATTTTAAAGATCATATGTACGTATGGAAAGTGATTTGATGTTTTTAGATCTAAAAATTCATACTTTACCTCCTTTAACTTGTTGTGGGACAGGTGCAGCTTTTCTAGCCGAGACCATGCATGTACTTTTTCATTCAAATCCAAAATGGCTATTTGATTGTAGTTAAACAAAAGCTCCCTTAAGTTTAAGGATTTCCAGTGCATAGGTCCAGGCAGATTTATGATTTTATTGTTGCTTAAGTCTACTGATCGCAAACTAAGAAAACAAAGGGAGAAAATTAGAAGAGAAAATAAATAAAAAGGAAACTAGTTATAATTATATTAACCTTAAACTATACTAAAAAAGAGAACATGTATTAGAATAAGAATTTCAGTTGGAAATGTAAATAGGAAAATAGACAGAAAACAGATTATTGACTACATAAGACTAACTTCAACAATTATCTTAAAGGAAGTAAGGGTAGAAAGCAACAGTGGTTATCTAAGATGATACTGGAAATAGGATGCAGCTATATCAGGGGATAAAAAGGAAAAGAAAACCAGAGAACTATTAACTGATTCAATAAAGCGTATGTAACGCCACCTGGGACCCCTGAACGAACCTCTACCACTCGAGCTAAAAGCCAGCTGGCTCTCAGCTAAGCATGTAGCGCATACTCATTCTTCCTCTCTGTAAGTGGTCCAAGTGCCCCTACATGGAACAGTGAACCACAATCAGTAGGTGCGTGGGTTACATGTACTTTTAATGGATTTATTTACACATGAAATAATATACAGTGAAAGCTTTGTTACCCAGCAGTCACGGGGAATGGGGGTTGCAGTTTAATTGAATGTGCTGGATAACAAAGCTTATTGCTCTGTCCCTGCCCCATAACGGGAGCTCAAGGCAGGCTGAGGGGGAAGGAGGCACCTGCTGATGATGTCAGCTGGCAGTGCCGGCTGTCAGAAGCCCCACAACAGCCATATAGAATCACAGAGCTGGAAGAAACCTCAGGAGGTCATAGAGTCCAGCCCCCTGACCAAAGCAGGACCAATCCCAACTAAATCATCCCTGCCAGGGCTTTGTCAAGCCGAGACTTAAAAACCTCTAGGGATGGAGATTCCACCATCTCCCTAGGTAACCCATTCCAGTATTTCACCACCCTCCTAATGAAATAGTTTTTCCTAATATCCAACCTAGACCTCCCCCACTGTAACTTGAGACCATTGCTCCTTTTCTGCCATCTGTCACTCCTAAGAACAGCCTCTCTCCATCCTCTGGAACCTCCCTTGAGGAAGTTGAAGGCTGCTATCAAATCCCCCTTCACTCGTCTGTTCTGCAGACTAAATAAGCCCAAATCCCTCAGCCTCTCCTCGTCGGTCACATGCTCCAGCCCCCTAATCATTTTGGTTGCCCTCCGCTGGACCTTCTCCAACGCGTCCACATCCTTTTTGTAGTGGGGCAGGAAGCCGGTGCACGCATGCCTGAAAACATGGCGGTATTGTGGCTGGGGCCAATGCCAAATAACAAAATTTTCTGGGTAACAGAATACCGAACAAAGCTTTTGCTTGTATTCTGAAAATGAACACTCATATATTAAGGAATATATTTATATCAGTGACTGAACCAGAAGTGGCACTTTCAAACAGATGGAACAATATTGCAATATTGTTATTCGGATAACAATATTTATACAGTAAGATGCGTGTGCATGATGATGTCCAGATTAATCAAAGAACAATCTAAATTCTGATGTCAGTCACACACATGTAAATATGGAGTAACACAAATTAAATCAATTGAGTTATTCTAGTTGGTAAACAATAAAATACCACCAGCCGAGATGGAGCAGCTCCTGCTACCGGCAGGACAGGGCACCTCACAGGCAGGTGTTCTGGCTGGAGCAGCCTGTCTATGTAGTGCCTGTGCCCGCTGCGGACACAGCCTGCTCCAGCCGGGATGCTGGAGTAGCCCCTGACTGTGGCAAGCCAAGATGACCTACGGGTAGGCACTGCTACTGCATCCTGGCCAGAGCAGTGCCCAGGCGCACCGCAGCCAGAGCAGCCCCTGTCAGTGGCAGGCCCCTACTATGGGGCTGGAGCAGCCCCCTGCCTGCAGCAGGCGGGGAGCTGCTCCAACCCCCACCAGTTAAACTGGTAAGCCTTATCCATCAAGTTAAGAGTGAGGTTTATTGCTCAAACATTCACATTCCTACTAGTGTTACTGTGATTGTACCAAGTGCATAATTTTAGCCATGCTTTAATTGCAATGTGCTAAAATTTAACATTGTTGTAGCATACTTAATAGGGCTACTTTTCATATGAACAATAATTTGTAACAAATGCAGCTTTAGCCCAGTTCATCTTAGGGGACATGTACAGAGTTATTCTTTGGGAATGAACTTATTATAAATATTTGGGAAGACAATCACTGGACTCAACTGCCTTGCCAAAAGGATTAAGTTGCAAGACTTTACAAAAAAAGAAATTGCCAATATGTTTTTTTACCTTCTTTGCACCAGAACAAACAAATTGGTTCTAGCACTGGAGTCAAAGTTGGGCAGCTTCAGGATTCCTAAAAATATATCTTTTAGTTGAAAGAGAGAGATTCATAGTCTGGAACTATGTAGGGAATTCAAGCTTTCTGCAGTTATTGAATAAAAAGTGACCTATTCTGGCTTAAGTTAATGGTCACCACATTTTAGATCTAGCCTTTTTAGGATGATTTGCTGAAAACTTTGAGTAGAAACATGCCATATTTTCTGCTTAATAATGATCATTCCATTAGGTTTTTCTTTACTGAGAACCTAACATTGGCCTTAACAAGTGAAAAAACTTACTGTGGAAGAAGTAGTATCGCTTCTGGAATATTGACAAAATTATTTTGAGATAATTTTAAACTTGTTATGCTAGATGACAAGTCAGGTATGGTATCTAAAATAGAAAAGAAATTTAATTATTTCCTTTAGGCATTTTTCAGCACTTTTTAATTTAGTTTATAAAGCTGTCATTTTCTAAAATTAGAGAGGGAGAGATTTTTGAGGCTAATTTCCAAACACTGGTATCTGATTCTATTTCTGGCACTCAAATTGGCATTGATAAAAATAAATAGCCATTTAAACACCCAAGTGTTGAGCTAAGCTCCCAAAAAACAGGATTTGGGTTTCCTTCAAGAACTCCATTTGAAAACTGAATTCCAAATTTGAGGAGTTTAGAGAAGAATTTAAACACCTGTTTTTTCCCCAAATATTTCTACTTTTTTAAAAACTTTTTTTAGACCCTATATTTAATGTCATATTGTTATCCAATACTGAAGTATTATTTACATTACATGCTGTTAGTATTTTGTCAGTCCATCAATGTAGTAAAACACCTTATGTGGATAAAAGAACACTTAAAAATTTCGCTTACTACAGATATAACAGCTACCTCCTAAAACACTGAGAAAGAATGGTTACTTACCTTGTAACTGTGATTCTTCAAGACATGTTGCTCATGTCCATTCCAATTAGGTGTGTACGCGCAGCGTGCACGCGCTGTCGGAAGTTTTTCCCTCAACAGTACCCTTCAGGGCCAGCAAGGGAGCCCCCTGGAGTGGCACCAGTATACTGGCCCATATATATCCCTGCTGGCCCCCTCACCCACTCAGTTCCTTCTTACCAGAATACTCCGGAGAGAGGGCGGCGGGTGGGGGATTTGGAATGGACATGAGCAACACATCTTGAAGAATCATAGTTACAAGGTAAGTAACCATTCTTTCTTCTTCAAGTGATTGCTCATGTGCATTCCAATTAGGTGACTCCAAAGCCGAACCTATGGAGGAGGGCTGGATGTTGAAGCTACAGAGAAGTGGAGGACCGCCCTACCCAGAGCAACACCTTCCCTAGCTTGATGCATTAGCACACAGTGATTGGCAAGGTATGGACAGAGGACCACGTAGTGGTTCTGCAGATGTCCAAGATAGGAACCTGCACCATGAAACCGGTGGAGGCTGCCACGGCTCTCATGGAGTGCGCTCTAAGGGGCAGAGCCGGTACCCCCCGCCAAGGCATAGAACTCCTTGATACAAGCCGTTATCCAGGAGGAGATCCGCTGGGAGGACACGGGTTGGCCCCTCACCCGTTCCGTGATGGCCACAAAGAGTTGCGGTGACTTCCTGAATGGTTTTGTCCTGTCTAAATACAAGGCTAATGCTCTACACACATCCAAAGTGTGTAAAGCCTGTTCTTTCCCAGACGCATGTGGCTTGGGGTAAAAAACTGGCAGGAAAATATCCTGGGAGGTGTGTAAAGAGGACACCACCTTGGGCAGAAAGGCTGGATGGGGGCGGAGCCTAACCTTGTCTTTGAAAAAACACCGTGTAGGGGGATCCGAGGTAAGCGCCCTGAGTTCGGATACTCTCCTGGCTGATGTGAGTGCCACCAGAAGAGACACCTTATAAGATAGGTATAGGAGAGAACACATCGCTAACGGTTCAAACGGAGGTCCCATCAGTTTGGAAAGGACCAGGTTTAGGTCCCACTGGGGGGCAGGCTGGCGGACATGTGGGTAGAGCCTATCCAACCTCTTCAGAAACCTGTTGACCATTGGGTTAGCAAACAGGGTTTTCCCCCCCATCCCCCAGGTGGAAGGCCGAAATGGCCGCCAAGCAAACCTTGATGGAGGAGGAATAGAGATCCTGGAGCCTGAGATCCAACAGGTAATCTAGGATCAGGGGGATTGTAGCCCACCTTGGGTGCACCCCCTTCTGGGAAACCCAGATGCAGAATCGCTTCCACTTAGCAATGCACGTGGTTAGTGGAAGGCTTCCTGCTACCCAGCAGGACTTCCTGAACCCGTTCTGAGCACTGAAGCTCCTCCGCAGTCAACCACGGAGCTTCCACGCTGTCAAATGCAGCGAATGCAGGTCCGAGTGGTGGAGCCTGCCTGAGTCCTGAGATATCAGGTCCGGGAGCAGCGGGAGGGTCATGGGTCTCTCGCATGACAGGCTGAGGAGGGTTGAAAACCAGTGTTGCCTGGGCCATGCCGGGGCAATTACAATCAGGGATTCCCTGAATTCCCACACTCTCCAGGAAGGCATACAACAGGCCCTATGGCCAGGGAAGGAGGAGAGCGTCTCCCAGGGAACCCTGTCCCTGCCCCATGAGGGAGCAGAACTGTGGGCACTTCTTGTTCTGCCCTGCGGTGAATAGGTCTAGATGGGGAGACCCCCACGCACAGAAGACAGATTGAGCTACATCTCATCTCAGGGACCATTCGTGTCTCGTAAAGGATCGGCTCAGCCTGTCCCCCAGGACATTTTGGGAACCCGGGAGGTACAAGGCCATCGGGTGGATAACCGCCCCGATGCAGAGGTTCCACAGGCAAATTGCTTCCAAGCACAGGCGAGGAGAATGAGCCCCGCCCTGCCTGTTTATATATGCCACCGCTGTCGTGTTGTCTGACAGGATGAGGACAGACTTGCCCCTGATGTGGGGAAGGAAAACCACACAAGCCAGTTGGACTGCCCGGAGCTCCCTGATGCTGATATGCAGGGAGATCTCGTCCACAGACCACATACCTTGTGTGTGCAGGTCTCCTAAGTGGGCTCCCCAGCCCGTGTCCAAAGCATCTGTGATCAGGCAGATGGATGGCACTGGTCTGGAGAACGGGACTCCTGCACAGACCTCTGCCTGGTTGGTCCACCACAGTTCAGCACAAGGAGGACGGAGGCAGGAACCGTCAGCACTCTGTCCCATGAGTGAACGGATGGGTTGTGGACTCGCAACAGCCACATCTGTAACGGGTGCATGCACAGTCTGGCGTGCTGCACTACATAAGGCAGGCGGCCATAAGGCCCAGGAGACGTACGCAAGTCTGGGCGGTGGTCACTGGAAAATTCTGGAGTGTCCTGACTGCTGTCTCTATTGTGAGGAACCGGGACCTGGGTAGAGAGGCCCTCAATGACAGAGTCCAGGGTGGTGCCCACAAACTCTATTATCAGGGTAGGAGTTAGGGTTGATTTGTCCAGATTTAGCAGGAAGCCTAAGTTGTCGAAGAGTGTGCGGACTATGGTGATGTGGTCTTTCACCTGAGTCTCTGAATTCCCCCTCAGGAGCCAGTCGTCTAGGTAGGGGAACACCTGGACGCCCCTTTTTACGAGCACGGCGGCCACCACTGCCATGCATTTGGTGAAGACCTGAGGGGCCGTGGAAATACCAAAGGGGAGGGCCGTGAATAGGTAGTGGTCCAGGCCCACAGTAAATCAGAGGAACCTGCAGTGGTGGGAGGCGACTGAAATGTGGAAGTAAGCCTCTTAAGTTGAGGGCAGCGTACCAATCTCCGGGAGCTAACAAGGGAATTATAGACGCCAGTGTCACCATTTTGAATTTTGCTTTGGCGATAAAGGAATTGAGGGCTCTGAGGTCCAGGATGGGACCTTTTGCCTTCAGGACCAGAAAGTAGCAGGAATAGAACCCCCTGTCCCGAAACTCAGGGGGAACGTGTTCCACCGCCTCCATCGTAAGGAGATGTTGGACCCGGAAATTTAGTGGGGAGACTGGTAAGATGCCCTCGGGGATCCTGTCAAAAGCCCTAATGGGGACCTGAGGGTTTGTTGGGAGGCTCCTGGTTATTGTCTGGGGCTGGGCACGGCCGGCGCCTATTGTTCCTGCCATTACCACTCCTGCTCCTGTGGCGGGCAAAGTCGGAACACGGGCCCAGGGGAGGTGCTCTAGGAACATTCCTATTTACGTAAGTGCGCCTCTGGGGAGCAGGAGTGTGCATGCCCAGGGATTTTAGGGTAGCCCTGGTATCCTTGAGGCCATGGAGCCTCTGGTCAGTCTGCTCAGAAAAGAGCGAAGGGCCCTCAAATGGGAGGTTTTGGATGGTGTTTTGGAGCTCCGGTGGCACCCCAGAACCTTGGAGCCATGAGCTGCGCCGTAAGACCACATCTGCGGCCATCACCCGGGCAGCAGCATCGGCCACATCGAGAGCCGCCTGGAGTGCTGCTCTGGAGATTGCTCTCCCCTCCTCGTGGAGAGCCTTGAACTCCGAGCGGGAGTCCCTGGGCAGTAGGTCCGTGAACTTATCCATGGACGCTCAAGTGTTATAGGCGTACCGCGACAAGAAGACCTGCTGATTAGTGATGCGATACTGAATGCCCCTGGACGCGTAGACCTTTTGGCTGAGCAGGTCAGTCTTTTTCGCCTCCCTGTTTTTAGGGGTGGCAGCAGGCTGACCCTGTCTCTCCCTTTGGCTAATGGCTTCTACAACTAGGGAGCCAGGGGGACGATGGGAGAACAAATGTTCATTGCCCTCTGGAGGGACAAAGTACCTTCTTTCGGCCTGCTTATCAGTGGGAGGAATGGAGGCGGGAGTTTGCCATAGGGCCTTAGAAATTTTGGCCACTGTTTTGTTAACCGGGAGAGCCACTCTGGAGGGGCCGTCAGAGTGCAAGATATCCATGGTAGGATCCGAGTCCTCGGACATCTTCTCCGCCTGGACTCCCAAACTTTGGGCCAGGCAGCAGAGAAGGTCTTGGTGGGCTCTCGTATCCATGGAGGGCATGGATGATGCGGAATCGCCCAGTGCCTCGTCCGGAGAGGAGGACGATGACCCCTTCCAGACCACTCCCACAGAGGCGCTCATGAGCCCTGGATCCTGCAAGGAAACCATGGATGGGGGTGGGGGAGGTTGGGCTCACTGGAGCTGCACTCTCCCCGGGACCTGGAGATGACAGACCAGGAGGAAGGGACTGGCCCGAGGTGAGGGACCTGTTGAGCAGTGTCACTGACGGAGGAGCTCGTGGGCCAGATGAGACGGAGCCTGGCCTGTGAGGATCCACACCTTGGCTTTGGTGGTATGCCCAGGGGGTCCAAAAAGGCCACTGGCCTGGGGTTGAGATGGCCATGTTTGTTGCAGCATAGGCACTGGAACTGGTTGAGCCCACTGTTGTTGGTATAGGTGTGGAGGGCTGCAGTGCCGGGGGCCGAGAGCAGAACCGGGAGCCTCCTGAAGACCAGGTGGACTCCGCCTTGGAGTCTGAGGTGGACCAAGGGGGCGCTTGCGCGGTCACCAATGATGTTGCCGCACGTCCAGCCATGGATTGTGGTTTGCCGCAGTGCCGAGGTGCAGGCATGGCAGCATAGAAGTCCCGTGTGGAGGTAGGTGCCGTTGGGCCCTGGTCTGGAAGCAGTGCCAGACGGTGGTGCTGCGCTGAGTCCAGTGCTGTATCCAGAGGTGGCACCGAGAGTGCTGCAGCCTCAGTGGCTGGTGCCGTGTACGGTGCCACCAGGGCCAGTGTAGGTGGGTGATGGTCTCTGCCTTCGTGCACTGGGCCTTCAGACGCCCTAGAGGCACCGGGGACTGGGAGCAGTGCCGGGGCCTCTGTGGTGCAAGAGAGGCATGGTGCACGGAACTGTCCTGCGCAGGTGCGCTTTGAGAGGCCGGTGCTGAGTCTGGTGCTGGTGCCAGCCGGAGAGCCGCCTCCATCAGCAGAATCTTCAGACGTGATTCTCTTGCGCTTAGTCCTGGGTTTGAAGGCCTTACAAATCTTGCAGGTTTCTGTAAGGTGAGCCTCTCCCAGGCACTTTAGGCACGATGAATGAGGGTTGCCACAGGGCATGGGCCTGTGGCACTTTTTGCAGGGCTTAAAGCCTTGCGGACCGGGCATGCCCTGCTGCGGGCGCACAGTGGCGGGGAATGATCAAACAGAAACAACAAAAGAGTCTTTAACTTAAATTGCAGCTACTTAGCTGAAGATTAACGAAGGAAAGGAAAATAATAATGAAGGCAACGACTGCAGTGAAGAGCTGAGGGTTGTTCCAACGACCGACCATCAAGGATGTAAGAAGGAACTGAGTGGGTGACGGGGCCAGCAGGGGTATATGTGGGCCAGTATACTGGCGCCACTCCAGGGGGTTCCCTTGCTGGCCCTAAGGGTACTGCTGAGGGGAAAACTTCTGATGGTGCGTGCATGCTGCGCGTACACACCTAATTGGAATGCACATGAGCAATCACTCGAAGAAGAAACTAGATTATAAGCATGTGCAAAATAAAAGTTTCTGCATGTTAGACAAATAAAAAATTCTAATAATAATGTAACAATTTCAGTGAAATCATTAGGACAGGTGATACATGTATTAAATTTTCTCAAATTAGTTGTTAATTTTTTGTATAAAATATGTTAAGCCATTGGATCATACTATGCATTGCTTCATCAGAAGGCAGTTTCAGCAGTAATCTATGAAGACACTCAAAAACTGGCTTTCGTCTCACTGAAACCAGTGGACATTTAAATCAATGGAGTTATACTGATATAAAATTGGCATGAGAGAAGACTCAGTTTCAAGCTAATATTTATTAGTAATTACCACACCACAATACCTGAGATGCAACAGTTATTTTCTACAGCAAGGATAGGGAAATAATACTGTACAAATGATAAGTGTCGTGGTAATATGTAGCTAACAGATATAAGGTGGTTAGGTAAATGTTGATAAATGTTTAGGAGGGTTGAACCTCATAAATCCAGGACTCTTTGGTCTGGCAACATCCGTGTATCAAAGAGCCCCCAAGGCAGGATCAACGCAGGGGCTGGGGAGCCCTGGCTGGGCCAAGCGGCATCTGGGGAGCCTCACCCCACCCTGACTAGGGAACCCCTGGCGTTAGCAGGGCCAGGTGACCAGGAAATCCCAGCCACAGCCAGGGAACCCTTGGTTGCAGATGGGCTGCCAACAGATGGCCAGAAACCCCCGGTGACAGCGGGGTTGGGATGACTGAGCAGCCTCTACCAGAAAACTCCCTGGCTGAAGCGGGGCTGGTGGAGGCAGGCAGCCAGAATTACAAGCGGCAGCAGGACTGGCCTGGGGGACTGGCCCTAACAGCAGGGGAGGGGAACCTCTGGTGCTGCAGGGACAGTTACTTTACCACCCCATATCTATTAGCTACAGTTTTCAACAACCCAGGGAACACTCTGTGGCAGTGGGACCGGCAACAGCCAAGTGGTCCTGCTTGGAATCCACGGAGACCTTGGGGCAGTGGGTGGATAAGCAGGGTTGAGAGCCCAGGCCAGAGCCCAGGAGTGGTACAGCCAGCAGGGGAGCACTGACCTCCCTAGTCCAGCAAACTCTCTGGTCCAGGACCGCTCAGGTGCTAAGGGTGCTGGACCAGGGAGGTCCAACCTGTATTGTATATTACACCTTGCTGTTTTTCAAGCAGTCTTTACGTTAACTGTTCTGCTTTTCCTTGTCTCTATCTGGATTACAGCATGTATCATCTGAACTTCTTTCATTAGCAACATCCAAGATACTTACCAAGTAAATTCATCCTGGCACTGAATATCTCCAATTTTGTGCACTCCTCGAGAAAATTAACAGCCACAGATGAAATATTGTTCTTATTAATATTTAAAACTTTCAGTTCCTTTAAGCATATGGGTGAACATATACCTGAAATTTTGTTTCTAAGGTAAAAGAAAACAATTATAAGCGTTATAAAAAACTACTTTCTAAATAAATGGAAACGTATAGACTTGATTTTGCTGTCCGTACTTACACAAACAGAAACTGAAAACAGTTTTACCTGAGTAATGTCTGATGAATCAGGATTGATATTTGTCCACAATACCAATGATTATGACAATGTGAATACATCAGTGATAAATATCAATACCATATTTATTCATCTTATATTCAAATGTTAGAATGTGCAATAAAATGCCATTTTCTGACTACACACTAAGGTCCAATCCTTCATGCACATGTGTGGTTAAGTAAGGATATGCCTACACCACAATTAAAAACCTGTAACTAGTCCGTGCTCAGGCTAAGTGGCTGTTTAATTGCAGTGTAGTCATTGAGGCTCAGTTTGCAGCCTGAGCTCTGGGACCCTCCCATTTCAGAGTCCTAATACCTAGAATTAGCCTATGGCTGAACGTCTACACTGCAATTAAATCACCCTTTAGCTTGAGCCCTATAAGCCCAAGACAGCTGACATGGGAAACTACAGTGTCCGATTGGGGTGTAGACATGCCCTATGTAAGCACTTCCACTGACATAATGTGTGCTTGCAGGACTGCAACATAAAACCACCCATCAATTTTAAAGAAATAGGTGATCAAGTTCTATAGAATATGGACAGACAAGGAGAATACAGTCAGTTTTAAGATTCACCACCATGCATCTTAAGCTGGGGGGTTATTTGTCAGGCTGGCTGAAAGAAGAGAGCAATTCTTGATGGCCTGATGGAGAAGAAGAAGATGTAAAACTGCTGGAGAAGGGGCCAGAGTGGTGACTGATACATCTCACAAGAGTGAGGGGTTTTAAAAAGTTGGCCTGTACAAGGACCCTCCCTTCTGATTCACAAAGCAGAGTTGGCAGCAACCACCCTCCCTCCCCATTTTGGTGGAAAATGGATCCGGTTATTGGCTATATCCACTTTGGGCATTACGCTAACCACCCTACTGAGGGGGTCTGGGAAGGAACTTTTCCCTTTTTACCATATTGGCTCATGTGCAGGTGGGGCTTTTTTGCCTTCCTCACTGCAGGTTCAGGTGGGCCCTGTTCATGCAGGGCAAGGCAGGCAATAGGCCATATGATGCAATTCATTATTTAAGTGTATAGCGGATGTTCAGTGCAGTCACTCCATAAAAGAAGGCATACAGTAAGGGATAAATGGCTTGGAAAAAGGATTTAAAGAGAGATTCTTGGTAACTGAGTGAGTTGGGAGTAGTTAGGGACTCCTATGATTGGTATTGCATGGAGTCAACCTCCCATCACCATAATCCATTTTACCACTCCCTGCAAGGGGAGTGGTTGGTAAGGTCTTGCAAATGGATTTTCTGGAGGGATCTGAGTGGGGTTGGGGTGGGGGGGGGGAAGTCACCCCCAGAGGCTGAGGTCCTGGCAAGTCATCTGCTGGAAGAATCGAGATGGAAAGGGTAGGAGGTAGTAAAGGCACTCCCCCTCCTCCCCCCTGGTTCATTATGGGAGGGTTACCTGTACTATACATGTTATCTACCTGGTAGTCCCAGACAACTAATTATAAAGTTGCAGCCTGATTAAACCCATATCAAATGTTTCCTCTCCTTCTTTTGGCATAGCCCAGACAATAATATATCATGTTATGAAGAATGAACAAGGGAAACAGAGACAGTTAAAGATTTTTAGTGTGATATATATACTAAGGTGTTAAGATATGCAGGAATGAGAAGAATAGCAAAAAACTCTCCACAATGGTAGTATTTGAAACATGAACTCAAATAAGGAAAACAGATAAAAATGAATAAAGGTGGAATAGAAACATGATTCTGCATCTCTTTCCTTTGGTGAATTTAATTCATGCCACTGAAGTTATTTATTTATTCATTCATTCACTTTTTTGCTATCTTTTTTTCTTGGAGACAAAAAAGTAAATGGTATTGGAAACGTATGACAATTCTGCAAATGGCATATATTATCAAGAATACTGTCTCCTGTGGATAAGATCTTGGTATTTTCTGTATATCAAATCAGTAACAAAGATACACCAGAAAGCCTAGGAGCAGGGAGGTCTAGTGGTGTGTCTGGGAGTCAGGCAGGAGGATTGGAAACACAGCCAGGAGCCCCATGGCATGGGGGAGCCCCAGCTGGACTGGTGGTGGCCTAGGAGCTCTGGCCTCAAAGAGCTGCTGCGGGGCCGGTGGCGGGGGGCTGGAGCTCGAGCCTGGCAGCAGCAAGAGTAGGACGGGGATGGGAGCCAGAGCCTGCACCCCGTTGCAGCGGGGCTAGGGACCGGTCCAGAAGGAGCCAACAGCAGGGAAGGCCAGGGAGCCTCCGCTCATTTGGCAAATTCCCTCATTCAGGACCAGTCAGATCCTGAGGGTGCCAGACCAGGGAGGTCCAACCTCTAATAAAAAAGTCTCAAAAGAGTACTTACTTTCCATACTTCTAGAATTTAAAAAATAGCGACATTCATATATGAAGCTTAGTGAATCCCACATTAAACAATCCATAGCTGAGACTCTTACATATAGAGATATAACCAAAAATAAATCCCACTATAACTAAAACAACACAGAAGGTTCGGCTGATATATATAGTGCAACATACAGACAAAATGATTAATAGCATTTTCTATAAATTCCTTGAACAATCTTCTTTCAGCATACTACTAAATCTATGTTAAATCATAATAAGGTATCTAGACATCCCAGTGTACCTCCTTATTGTATAACAATGGAAACTGTACAATCATTTACAAATTTAAACAATTACTATAACACATTTTTTATCAGAAAATAAATTACATCAATTGGCACTGATTATTCTGGATGAAATAAACTGATTGTTTTCTGCAATTTTTGTTCAACAGTAATCAAATAAACTGGCACTATTCTTACCCTTCTAACATTAGCTGTTCCAGGTTTTCTGCAACATCCGCAAGAAATTCAGGAAAGCATGACAGCTGGTTGTATGATAGATTAAGCTGCTTTAGAGTTTGGCATTTGGTATGTGGATCCAAAGCTAAGGAAGGGCCAATGTCATTCCGAGAGATATCAAGATTTGCAATATAATTCATTTTCAGTAAATAAGTAGGAAAAGATGCAAACCGGTTACTGTGCAAATCTAAATAAGTCAAACATTTCAAAGTCTGAAAGAAAACGAAAATTTATTTTTAAAAAGTATAACAGATACAGTTTTCTAATTTTTAAATTAACTAATATTAAATACATTATTTTATATTTATTTTATTTATCCTATCAAATAAGATTAAATGATAATAGTTGTAAAGTATTATTTCAGAAAATAAAGATGATGTGCAGGCATGCTGTAGTAAAACTAACTAGTATAATTACACAAAGCCTTTAGCATACAAGTAGCATATGCAGTTCTCATGTCCATTTACATATTGCAATTATGAGACTGCCTGTACCATATATTTCTTAATCTGACCCTCTGTAGCAAGTATCTGACAAACTCCATGAGCATGTCTGTACAACTGTACATTCAATTACTTCATGAAAATTGTGCATATGAAAACGAGGCACGTGAATATACACATGTAGGCACAATGATGACAATCTGGTCTTTGATCTTAAAAGAACTGATAATTTTCTTGCATTACATAAAATGACATTAAATTACTTCACAAAGTTGTTCTGGAATGCTTGTGAGTGCATTTTGATGCAGCTCCAATTTCTCCAGACGTTCCAAGTGACAAGTTAAGCAGCAGTTCTGACTGATGGCATCTATATTCTCCAGCTCATTTGATGAAAGATCTAGTGACTTAATATATTCTTTTTCAGAGACCAATGAAGACAAACTATCTGACCGTCTTAAATGTGACTGGAATTTTGGAGTCCCTTCTGTTAAAAGAAAAACAAACGTTTAACTTCACAAATAAAACATACAATTTAAGAACATTATTTCATTTCTCTCTCAATTACAATTCACAGAACTTGAGGTCCAACTCTGTATCCAATGAAGGCAATGGCTGTTTATATATTGGCTTAAATGGGAACCAAGGAAGAATTCTTTTAAGAAGTTGTAATTCGAATTCCCATATAGCTCTATAGAGAGGTACAAGGATACTTGTATTCTGGATAATACAAATGGCTCTAGAAATGCTTTTTAGACCTGAATGTACATTACTATTTACAACAATTATTTGTAAAGCTGATGAGAAAATCCCTTTACTGTATAAACAACTTTTGTACTGTTTTATTAAAGTTTAAATTATTGGGAGTAAAATTTTTGAAATAATATTTTTGGAAAACTTGAATATAGCAGTATCAATATAATAGCACCAGTTGCCTACATAGTTTACTACAATTTAAACCTTCAACTGATTATTGTTATCTATAAAAATGTTAAAAACTGGAGACGCTTACATTTTTTTACATCTGACTTACTTTGAGAGTCATCTGAAGATGATAATTTTTCTCTTTGCTTCACTAAAGTTTCATAATCTGAACCAGGTCCCTGGTAAATCCCAAAAGAGAACAAAAAAAACAACATGTATAAATATTTCTACATTTCTAAAAAAAAGTATGAATTAAATTAACTTTCTTTTAATAGAGATCTGCAAGTCATCCATGCAGTAAATAAAAAAGGTGAATTTTTAACCATAAAAACAAAAAGTAGCTTAATATTTTTAAGAATAAGTTTCAAGTACAATGACAATTAGTTTAAAAAGTATTAAGACACCATACTTGAAGTTTAAATAGTCCTCATTAGATCAGAATGACTTATTTGTACTATTTGCTATAGGCAGTTCATAAACATTTGCTCATAAACATAAATAAAATCCTATCTGTGGCAGCACTCTCTTTACATGGGAACCCGGTCATCACACAGTTATAGAATACTTTATAAGATATTAAATGATGTACTGGTGACAACCAGTCATTTCTGATACTGTATCATTAAAAGCTTATCACTAGGCAAAAAACATGATAGATTTAAGGAGGCTCATAATGAATCAATTTCTTCTCTTACCAGAGAATTGGAATGCCTTTGCAAAGTAGGAGAATATCTTTGTAAGGTTGTATCTTTGTATAGATCAACAACTGCAATAGAGGTGGCTTTCTTTTTCATCAGAAATGAACCTTCACTCCCTATTACAAAGTAAGGACATAGCACAATAGAAAATTCAGCCAAATAATACACTTGTCAACAGTAGGGTAGTTTTTTCCAGCACATTAATAACAGCAGGGGTTAACTGCCTAGTTTAACATTCAATATGTAAAGAATGTTAATACAATCATAGAGTTGGAAGAGACCTCACAAGGTCATTGAGTCTAATCCCCTACTAAAAGCAGGACCAATCCCAACTAAATCATTCCAGCCAGGGCTTTGTCTAGTTGAGATTTAAAAACCTCTAGGGATGGAGATTCCACTACCTCCCTAGGTAACCCATTCCAGTGGTTCATTACAATCTTTAGGGTATATCTGCTCTCCAGAGGTTTTTTTGGAAAAACAGCTGTTTTTCTGAAAAAAAACTAGAGTTACATCCACAATGCAATTGCATTCTTTCGAAAGAAAATTGAAAAAACAGAGGGATTTTTCTGACACTGGTAATCCTCATTCTACGAGGAAGAAGCCTTTTTCCGAAAGAGCTCTTTCAGAAAAAGGCGTGTGTGGACTGGGAAGAGGGAGCTCTTTTGAAATAAGAGGAAAGAGATAAAAGCACAGGTAGCCACTCCATCCATAGTAATCACAGCTTAAATGCAAGATTGCATCCATTCACTGTGGACACTATCTTTCGAAAAAGCAGATGGCTTTTTCGATGCGCTTTGGCAGTGTGGATTCTCTTTCGGAAGAAGTGTTTCTGGAAGATCTCTTCCGGAAAAGCTTCTTCCGAAAGAAGCCTGCAGTATAGCCTTAGTGAAACAGTTTTTCCTAATATCCATTTGAGGCCTCCCCCACTGCAACCTGAGACCATTGCTCCTCATTCTGTCATCTGTCACCACTGAGAACACCTTCTCTCCATTCTCTTTGGAACCCCCCTTCAAGTAGATGAAAGCTGCTATCAAATCCCCCCCTTACTCTTCTCTTCTGTAGACTAAATAAGCCCAAATCTCTCAGCCTCTGCTCATAAGTCATGGGTTCCAGCTCCCTAAACAGTTCTGTTGCCATATACATTCTAGATTAGAGATTATGTACTGTACCAATTTAACAAGATCCAGGAACTATCTTAGTTAGCTGGGTCATTCCTTTGGCATTCATGCAAACAGAATTTTCAGTAACAGAGCTGTGTTACTTAAGTTAGCTTTAAAAATATATCCTCATCTACTTGGAAGCAGGGGAGCTCTGAGCTATACAGGCAAACATGCCATTGAAGGGAGTTTCAGACTTGAGCTTCAGCATTTCTTAGAACAAAATGTTCTATCAGCCATTAGAAGCCACTACAGTTGCCTATCCTTTTTTTTACAGTTCTATCCTCCTCTTCTGCTTTTTGCCTATACTATAGAGCACAGTGGAAACACTTGAAGCTGGAATGAAAGGAAAGAAAGTATCTTCTGAGTATTTGCTTCTCTTGAATGGGAAAGGGAGGAAGAGCGGAGTCTTCTCAACTCACCACCGCTGTATGAGAGGAAAAGAGGAAAAAAAGCCACCTAGCCCCTTTCGGCCCTCAGATGAGAGGAGGTGGTTGAAGGGACGAATGAAGAAAGGTCCAATGGCTTCCTCAGCCCTGTCTCAATTCTTTTAGATATTAAGAGAAGAATAGATGTGAAGCTGGCGGGTCCTTTCCTACCTTCGATGGAGAATTACTCTATATAGCAATATTTGGTACCATTACAAACAACTTATATATATATGCTCACATCTTGTGCCACCACAACACAAAATATTAATACAACAAATAATGGTGCTGTGAATATAAATTCTGCCTTCCATCGTTTAATGGGAAATGACTGTTTTGGTGTCTCCGGGGGTTTGAACTTTAACACGGTTCAAAAAAGAATAAGATAAATTCAAGGAGGATAGGCCCATCAATGGCTAGCAGCCAGGATTAGGGATTAACAGCTAACCCCACATCAGTAAATTTTTTAGAAGGCTAGCCAGCAGCCCAGCTCAGCCCCAGGTTGTGCCGGGTGTAGGACCTACCCCTACTGCATTTAAAGTGTATTAGGAACCAGGTGGGCAGGGATCCCAGCTAAGTTCTGGCTCGTGCCGGGTCTGGGAGCTCAGACCCACCACCTGGACAGGGGCTGCTGCCACACCACGCTGTTGCCTCTGTATCAGAGCAGGGCAACAGGCAGCCGGTCCATGAGGGGAGCTGGTTTTTAAACTGATACAGAGGTAGCTGCGCAGAGTGGCAGAGGGCTCCTCGGGAGTAGGGCCAGAGTGCATTGGCTGCTAGCCCCACCACCAGGGACTACAGAATAGACAAGTAACCGATAAGAATTCACAAGGTTAATCAACTATTCAATTAACCGATATTTAACATCCCTAGCCAGGATGGGCAGAGATGGTGTCCCTAGCCTCCATTTGCCAGGGCTGGGAATAGGAAACAGGATGGATCACTTGACGATTATGTTTTCTGTTTATTCCCCCTGGAGCAGCTGGTATTGGCCACTGTCAAGACGACAGGACACTGGGCTAGATGGATCTTTGGACTGACCCAGTATGTCTGTCCTTATGTTATATCTAGGCCTCATTTATTCTTATTCCCAATAGGAGTTCTGTGTGCGTCTCTTATACATTACTTGTGGAGGAGGAGACAGGCCTCTAAAATCCTAAGACCACCCTGTTAGAAGAATTGATGTTCTTCAGCATGATTTTCAAATGCATAGCAGTTTTGCTACATGGAGCAACAAACTAGCTACTAGCATACATACTCCTGAAAAACAATACTACAGAAACGAAAAATAAAGCTGAATGATGTAACAGAAAAGCATAAAATAGATAAAGTACCGAAAGGCAGACTTTTCTGGTTCCATAAAGAGGTTAAAATTATAATTCTTGAGCAATGGTTTTAGGCTTCCAAGATTTCAAAAAATAACACTGGCATTAAAGCAAAAAAAACTGATTGTACAAAATAACGTCTAGCCAATTTTATTAGTCACTGATAGTATAGGCAAAAATTCTGTTTTAACTAATTAATGACTTTAATATTTACTGACGGGAAAGACTGTGTGTTGAAGATACATTCATGGAATATAAGTTAAGTTTTCTGAAGACTATTTTTTATAGACAAAGTGAGAGGTATTTTTTATTGAACCAATTTCTACACGGAGCTTTTCTTCAGGTCTGGAAGAGTTACTCATTGTTACAACTAACTACAGGGTGGAACAAACTGCTTAGTGTAAGTAGTGAACACATATTCTAAAAGACTATTTGAGGTGACACCTCTCTAGTCATAAGGCATAAGAGAGGGTTACAATTGCTGTAATAAGCCATAAATCCAATGTCTCTGATTTTTAGTGTCTGACAAAGTTATACATTTAAGCTCCCGGCTCATCTTTAGAAGATGTTCCGTAGGTTTCCTTTGAGGATGAGGTCAGAAGTGAACTGACTGTTTTATGAAAAAAGTGTTTGCCCCCAGGTAATATGTTTTGGACCTTTATTTTTACTCTGAATTTACTGGAGCCAAATCAACTAACAGAAATTAAATTATCAGGTGGATAACCTAAGAACTTCAGTTTTGTGTTTTGAAAACATATACATTCACTCACTATTGTTTATATAAAAATACCTATACTTATACACAAAGTGTTCTACCTCAAAACAAATAAATTAGGGATATATTATTTATCTTATGGTCCAGTGGTTTCCCAAATGCTTTAAATTGAATTTATACCCAAAATTCTAGACCAGGATTGTCAAGAGGAGACAAAATTGCTAGCACATATATACCTTCACTATCAATATCATCACTCAAGCGAAAAACGCTGTCTACTAATGGCTCAGGCATAAATATCCAATCATCACTTTTATCCAGTGCATCTTCAGAGAAAGTTACGTCAGAACTGGACCTTGATCTGTCCTCTGAAAAACTCTTCATTTGATATCTGAGCACCATTCTTGCCAATGCAGTACCTGCATCTAAGACATATAAGAAACCAATAAAAATGACATATTCTTTAGTAAATTCATGAAGATTAAAAATGACTATAAAGACTTAATTTTTTGATTTTTGAAATATAGGGGCCATTTTATAACCAACAAGGCTATGCTGATTTAACCATCTACGTAAGAGTCTCTCTCTAACACTGTACTTCAATTTTAAAACTATCTGAAAGTTTGTAAAACATCTTTACAAGTGTTTATCTCATTTTAATATAACAAAATTCTACAAATACTTACTTGTTTGCTTTCTTATAGGAGTAAGTTTATTTGGGAACAAAGGGCTGAGCCAGGAAGGTTCAATTCTCCCAATACAAAACCCTCCAAGACATATACTGCTGTTGGCTAAATCCAGGCTAAGCTTCCTTAAGAGCAAGCTGATGATTTGGCTATCTCCTTTCTTTATGCTGACTGTTAAAGCATTCCGAACATCTTGCTCTCGAGCACCATTATTTAATAGCAGTTCCACCATCTTAGGATTGCTTCCTTTCTCACAAACCTATTTCAGAGAAAATTAATAAAACATGTATAAAACAGCAGCTCTGATTTTAACAAGAATTGTTTCAACTGTTGTTTCTGCATATTCTCAGTATGGTGTCCTACCATGAATTGTACCACAGAATTTCCTATATATCAAGGCTATGATTTTCAAAACTGCATAAGGGAGTGGAATCATGGCCCCTAGGCCGCTTTACCCTATCCACCTAATGTATATCTCCAAAACACATATAAGTGGGCATGAGTACACACAAGTGGTTGGTTATATCAATAAAAAAAGATAATTTGTGATCTGAAGTCAATGGTGTGACATTTCTTGGGATACCCAGGATTGTGAGTCACCTTTTTATCCTCTTGCCTCCAAAGAGACTTGCTTGTTCTTAACATTTCTAGTCAGTTATTCCCACAATCTATTTCCTTTGGGCTATGCCAGCCCTTACTTGTCTTGCAAGTTAACACTAGGTGTATCCATCACCAACCACCTTTGAAATTTTCCCCTGAAGGATGCTCAGAACACTGGAGGATTGGGTCTAATGATAGTTAATCTCACTCGTGTTGGCGCACACACAAATTAAAATAATCCAAAAAAGTAACATCTTTTATATCAATACAACAATGTACATTTTCAAGAACCCACCTGATAGATTAAGGAGCTTGTCTTTGTCTTCTTATTAACATCAGCTCCCAGTAAAAGTAAACATTCAGCCATAATGCTATTGAAATCAGCACATGCTTTCTCCAACATCATGTTTTTTAAATCATCATGGTTGGCTATTTTAGCAAAGCATTTGCAACATAAGCTTTGAAACTAAACAGGAAGACAAATAATTGAAATAAAGGTAGCAAACTTCAGAGTATTTCAGAATATATGGCTGTGGAGTAATAGAAAGAGAGAAGATACCTGCTGGTCTCTTTGTTCAGTGAAACACATAGCCATCTGATAAAAAATAACTGTGTCAAATGATTCATATATCAGCAGCTTTGCAAAACAAAGTGACAAGTCAAGAATTGTCAAGATCACGTGAAAACCCTACAAATGTAACAAAATGATGTGATCAACAATAAATGTACATTTAAAAATATCAAATTTTAAAAGGATGGAAATCAGATGTGTTACAGAGTTAACAAAAAGAAATTATATCAGCGAAATATCTATGCTCTTTTAGTACCTTTTGTTTTGATTTTTAGACAGGCAATCATATTAGATTACAAGGTGGATAAGACCATAACAGAAGGTCTGAGCATCTAAACACATTCAGTCTTAGAGTATTTCTACACTGGAATCAGAGGGCTGATTAAGGCATGCAAAGGCATATCCAGTGCAGCACTGATCGAGCTAGTTTTTTAATAACAGCAGCACAACTGTGGTGGTGCAGGTTAGCTGCTCAAGAATGTGCCCAGGGTCCTGGATGGACCTGCACTTGGTTAACTCAGCCATGCTGCTGCCCATGGCTCACTGTTGCATTTAGTAAGTTAGCCAGATCAAAGCAAGCTTGGGCATGTCCACATGTTCTGCAATTACATCTCCCTACTGCAGTTGCATTAAGTCTCAGTTAGTTGGTAGTCAGTGGCAGTTATTGGTTGATGTTTTGAAAAACAATTAGTGGACCTTATAATGTACCGGGCCCAGTATCATAAATGAAATTACCTAACTTCATATAAAAAACCCTTTGTAAACAGTTTAGGTCCAACATTTAACTGAAACACAACTTTTGCAGAAAATCATTATTTCCAGATTACCCCTATATGTATAAATATTTCCCCTCCAAACTATCATTCATAGATACAAGAAAAGAGAAGATAACAGAATTTGAATTAATTCTTAGCATAAACAAAGTTGTACGTGTCTCCCACAGGGTCAGATTGCACCTAGCTATAGCACAAATGCACAGAGGAGAAAAAAGGAAGATCTTTCCCCTTTGCATTCTCAGTGCAAGGGACAGACAGAATTATAGCTCCTGTCCTCAGAAACTACAAGGCTGCTTCTTACTAGTGCATGAGCTTCCCCATATGACATGAGGGTGAGGGTGCTTTCTATACAGAGGTGAAAGTAAAGCAGTGCACCCCGGTGCACCGTTCCAGCAAGAAGATGGTGGGCACTGGGATGCTCTGCTGCAGGAGGTGGGGTGTGCTTCCAGCTGGGCTCCTGGGACTCACCTGCAGGCTGCCACACTAAACAGCAGGCGGGTTAAAGGGACTGGAAGGGAATGTGCCCCCCTCCAGTCTGGGACTTGCCACAGCCCCAACCTCCCACCCTAGCATACAATTTAGGGAGGGTAGTGGAAACTGAATTCCACACTCCCTCGATTCATACCAGGAAGCTGCCTGCTGTTCCCCCTTCATCACTGTCAGGGAATGAAAGTACAGTTTGCCCTCACTGCTCTCATTCCTGGCTGGGAAGCAGAGGGGAAAGGGCAGAGGAATGAGTGATGCAAGAGGTGTGCTTTCCTCTCACTCAATGACAGTCATGGGAAGATGAAAAGCAAGCAGCATCCTGATATGAATCTTGGGAGGGAGGCTTCAGGCCCAAGCCCTCCTTAAATGGTGCCCTTGCCCTCCACACTGCTGCTATGCCCCCCAACCCTCTGCCCTGCACCCCTTCACACTCCCCAGTCCCTTGCCTTGAGCCCCTCCTCACACTCTCCATCCCAGACTCTTGCACCTGTCCTCATGTCCCTCAAAACTCTGCCTGAGTTCCTGCTCAGACCCTGACTTCTTCACTCCTATCATGAATAGGAGCTGCAAGGGAGAATTTGATTTACCTGGAGAGTGAGGAAAGGGTTAAGCTAACTTAGGCTCTGCATCTAAGGGAGGGGGCTCTGGGCATTAAGCCAATGAAATGCAAATAAGGAATTTCAAATGAGAGGGTTTTCCCCTCCTTTGTTTTGGAGTCAAGCAGCAGTTTTCCCCCAGGTACACAGAAGGAGAGACGGACTCTCCCAGGACAGACTCCTTGAATTCATTAAAATGTGCAAGTAGGGAAAAGTTTAGACAGGCTGTCAGGTTTTATTGTTTTCCTTGTTTGGGAATCATGTCTGAGCTGCTTAATTGTCTTTCTCTTCTCCTTTGTAATTAAGAATTACAGCCCAGGGAGAATCCCTGAGTTTATTTCACTCCATGGCTTTTAACACCCAGTCTTTACTATGCTTGCAACAGTAATTTTGTTTTAACAGTAAAAAGTTTTTTTGGTTTTTTTGATTAACCGGTATTGGTTGATTTTTGTGTTCTTAAACCAATGTGTCTAAGAGAAACCACATTAACCGAGAAAAACAGAGCCTCATTGTTCTGTGTGGATTCTCTCTGTTTGTTTTCTCAACTCCAAGCAAAATGGAGGTTTGGGGGAAGGGGAGAGTTTTGCCTCAGGGAAGGGATTCCAAGTGGTTTTTTTTCCTTGGAAAAGAGTTTATTTTATATTTTTAGAAACACTTGGTGGTGGCAGCAATCAGTCTTTCTTTTTGTATCTCAGGAAAACTGAGACTGGACAAGTTTGTCTCTGGGAGTTACAGAGACAGGTTCTTACAGATTTTATTCTGCTAGCTGGCCCTCATATCTACATTCTAAGTGTCAGGTTAGGGAATTGAACCTTGACAACCCCCACACTCCAACCCTTTGCCCTGAGAGCTTCTCCCCATACCTTCCAATCTGGATTCTTGCATGCTCCTACACACCCAGCCCCCTATCCTAAGCCCTCCTCCCCCCCGACACCCACACCACAACCCTTTGTCCTGAGTCTCCCACACTTAAATTTCTTACAGGTACTGTTGTATCACAATCCCCTTAACCTCTTGCCCTGAACCACCCTGGGGGAGTATGATATGACAGTATCTATAAGAAATTTAAGTTACTTTCACTTCAATTGCTATTAGATACTGAAATGCTGACACCATGCAGCCCACATGCCTCCTCCATAATGTTCAATCTGAAACCCCAAATTTCTAAAATAAAGTAAATCTAGAAATTAAAGAGAAAAACCCAACAACACTAAATGTAAAATTTGGGGCTATTTACTGGAATATATAGGAACCTTTGTTCAAAACTCATTGTGACTAAATACTATTTGAGTCATTTCCTTCCTCTAAGCATTATTTTTCTTCATTTCCCTGTTTCCATCTTGGGCACCAAGTTAAATCTCAAAGGGAAAAGCCAAACATTTTCTGAAAGAAGGCCATGCAAATGGTATTTTTAGTCTGGGCTGAAACAGTAGTAGCGGGACTCTCAGAAGAAAGTGACCTCACATGATGGCTTTGTGCCACAGGAAAAATAAAGCAGATGACAAGCAGAAAAAGCCTCACCATGTACATGAGCCATATCAAAGCCACTGACCTCGCTGCCTGACAAATTGAGTACTACGTTCACCACATTCAGAATTGTAGGTAAAACCAATCTGCTCAATGAACTTTCCCACAATAACTTTCTCAAGTACAACAGCATCCACACTTACATATTTTTTTAAAAAATCTCATCAATAAATTTCAGCTTTTTGCTGATGACAGGCTGGAAGACACTTATTTTTGTGTTTATTTTTTCATAAAAGGTGTTCAGCTATAACTATGATGGATACCTTATAAAAGGATAAATCGACAGACTGTTATCATGGGATTTCTATTCCACTGTAGATTCAGGTATACATCTGTACTGGGGGGCATATTCTGAACTGAATTCATGCCTTCGTAGACAGCCATCATGATGGGAATCTCAACAGTTCAATTTAATTTTAAGTGCTCTCTTGCTTAGGTTTATAATCATTGCATCATTATTTGTATTACTGTAGTGACTTCAGAGCCTTAGTCATGAATCATGATTCCATTGTGCCACATGCTGCACCAATACCTCATCAGACCCAGATATTTCAAATTTACATAGCAAATAGTTTTGAAAAATAAACCTATTCCCAGTTTCTTTCATTCTCATCTTTACACTCAAATTATCACATACGTGAATCTGTATTTCAACAGCCTCCTTAAATCGTCGTAAAGTAGAAACCAGAACTGCTGCCAGTACATGCATAGTTGCGATACACAAACTCTTCCTTGTAATCAATGATCCTAGAAGACTCAAACCTAAGGACTGTATTTCTACAGGAAAAGAGATAATTAATATTAACTAAGGACTGGTGGCCCCTGCTTGCTAAGCTCGCCAAACCCGGCTCTCCCCCGCACCTGCCACCAGGGAGGGCTGGGCTGCAGGTGTGCCAGCACAGGCCCCTTCTCTCCTCCAACCCCCCTTCTTTCCTCCCCTCACCTACCTCCCCCACTGCAGCCTAACCCTAACCCCCCTTTCCTGGCCAAGGCCAGGCCCAGCCCTTTCCCCTCCGCCTGCTGGGGGACCAAGCCAGGTTGAAAACATGGTGTGCCAGGCCCTGCAAGGTTGGGTCGGGCCGAAACCACGGTGCAGCCCTCTCCCCTCCAGCTGCCAGCAGGTAGGGAGGGTAGATCAACCCCAGCTCTGTCCCCTGAGCGAGCGCGCGCGCTCTCTCTCTCTCTCTCTCTCTGTGTGTGTCCCGCTTCCTTCCATGGCTGCGGCAGCTTCCACTCCCCCTCCCCCGAAGTACTGGGGAGGGGAGGGGCTGCATGGCTCCCAGCTTCTGCCTCTCCCCCGCGCCCTCCCCGGAGCATCGGGGAGTGGAGGGGTTGCTTGGCTCATGGCTTCAACCCCCCACACCAGCACTGGGAATGGGGGAGAGGGGGGGCTGCATGACTTTCACATCCCCCCCCCCCCAGCACTTTGCCAGGTCCCGTACTCTGCCCCGGGGCACCAGAAAATGGGGAGGAGGGAGGCGCAGCTGAGGACTGGGGAAAGGGAAGGAGGAGTCAGGCAGGACACGCAGAGTGACATAATGACAGCATTCTGTCATCCCACAGGAAAATCGTGTGTGTGTGTGTGTGTGTGTGTGTGTGTATAAATAAAGAGAAAGAGATTAATGTCTCTGAATTTTTCTAATATGATGTAAAGATAAATGTGAATCTTGTGATAGCCTATGTAAGTCACAAGACAGCTTCCAATGTACCTTCATCATCTGGATACATCTGTAGTGTGTGAAGTACAGTGTCTGTAGCTCCTTGTTGAGATAATATTTGTAGTGCACCAGAACATTCTGCTATAGAAGAAAGTATTTTTAATCCACATTTCTGAATGCCAGGATTTCCAATAAACTAAAAAAGAAATTAATACAAAATAAAGTCAATTTTTTTTCTATGCTACTCAATGTGATAAAGTCAATTGCTTGTGTTTTTTCTCCCAAAAGGTATAAAATTGTAGCTGATATGAGAGTAATCATTGCAATTAAATTTGCACAAGCCTTTCCATTATACCCTCTGTTTCAGCTTTTAATAACTTTCCATGGTATTCACCTTTCAGGCTGAAATCTTCCATGCTTTAGTCTTTATGTAAAGTTGAATATTTTTGTGAAAGTCGTTTTGAGTATAAAGACGAGGGGGGGGGGGCAGAATTTTCACCACTATAAAAAAAAGCCTCTGTGAAACAAGACAAATGGCTCAAAAAAACGTGAGGCTTTTGAAAGTATTTTCCTTTTAATAATCCAAAGGTCAGCATCATCTGGGTTGTATGACATGCAGGAAGATATGCCTGGGGGTTCAACCTAAACAGGTACATGAACCTTCAAAAAAATCTCCACTTTTTTCAGTTATGTAATAAATGTTAGGGAAGAATGATAAAAAATAACCTGATTCGCTTCATTTACAATTTTAACCTCAAAACAAAGTGCCAGCCTGTTGTTCTGCTGTAGGGATTCTCAATATATGGATCATGACACCCTATGAAGTTACATTTTCTCTATTTATCCTTTTCTTATCCTTTCACTAAAAAAATCTACACTTCTAGCCCTTATAGTGCTCAGAAAGCCCTAGAATATGAACCATGCTCAAACTGATGCAGTGAGATCTGCCTGAATCTGCAATAGTTCCTAATGTTTCTCAGTCAGTGCGTTATGGTCCCCCACTGCGGTCACAAAATGCATTAAAGGGACAGATCACAAGGTGTTGAAAAATGAATTATATAAAAAAGAAAACCCCACTCTCTGTGCACCCTTGCCCTTCAAAGTCAAGTATTCTTCTTTAACTCCTTGAAACATAGCTAAATAAATTATAGTTTTAGCATTGTTAGCATGATACATTGTTTACTATGACTACTTTTATAATAAATATAAGGGTTTATGAAAATTTTGACTTCTTCGAAGGAGTTGCCAACCCAGAAACGTTAAGAAAAACTGCTCTCTGAGACGTGCGAATGGCTTCTTTTCTCTCAATCATGGCCCTACAGATTCCATGCACTGAGGGATCAGGCATTTTTCTAACGTGCCATAGAATTCAGCATTTTTGCCACAGAACTGCTATTTTGCTGCAGCCAGTGGTCCAATGCTTTGTTTTCGGTTTCCCTATTCTGCCTCTAGCTCTCCAGATTTCTTCTCAAGAGGTTGCAATCTTCCTGCTCTTCCCAATGGCTACATGGCAAGCAGTCCCTGGCAGTCCTGTCTGTCATAGAAAAGGTTGAGAAACACTTTTCTACTGGAATCCAAGAAATTAATGATTAACTAAAACCTGTAAATATGAACATGTTAAGAGAACAGCTGGCAGTTTTGTGCAAATTACATTAAATTCCAGATTATACAGGACATTAACTGTGTGTAAAGCAGTCTTTAACATATACATTGTTTATCATAAACAATTGCAAATTAATTGAATGTCTCAGAAAAAATTTAATGTTTTAATAAATATACACTAGAATTACTGCATCAAAGATGAACTTCTCTGGCATATTCCAGAAAAAAAACAATAATGTAGATGAACATAGGTATGAGAGGTCATCTAAGATAAAGTTTATCAAATCAACAGGAAAATGATTTATAACTTTGAATGCAATAAAATAAGTCATAACTATAAAATACAAAGCAAATTTATTAGGATAATGATTTTAACCATACCCTGTTTAAAGCATCAAGCACTAGTGTGTGAATCCCCTCCAACAAACACTGGTTTTTAATTACTTTTAAGGTAAGCACCAAGTCAGCATCTCCCACTATTCCTGAAGAATGATTTTGCCGTTCTTTCATGGTAGCTGTAACAGAGAAAAACACTTCCTCAGGGAAACAGATTTCACGTTTTCTTTGAAAAAGCAATACAATCAAACTAATGCAAAGTTATTTACAAATATCTCATGAGATCTGTGGGACGGGGTGTACTCTCCACACTGACCCTGAGAGGGTAAATTAGGCCCAAATAACCCATAATCTGCATCTGAAGGAGAGCCATGGGGCAAGAGTTGATTAAATGAGGCTCAGCTGGATAGGAAAATAGTGTGTCTGTATAAAACAAGGAAGCTTAGGTGTGTCTGAGGCAAGAAATCTACACTTATTCACTGGGAATAGGGAAAGCAAGCCCCGAGAAAGTGAAAAACCAGAAAGATAGGCAAGGCTCAGAGGTCAAACTCTGAATGTTGATGACAGGCCCTCTGAGCTGAGATCCGAAGTAGAGTATAGGCTGTGTCCCTCTACCAGCTAAGTGGCATTGGTGGATCAGTGAGCAGGAAGTCTGCCTGCACCCATCTGTCAAGAGGGAATGGTGATCTGGCCAGAGGACGGATTGATCAAGTAGAAGTTGTGGTTGTTGGAGTGAAAGAGGCCTGCAAGGGGATGACGGGAGAGACACCACCGGAGATGGATACAAAATCTAGCCAAAGCTAATTTCCAGGGTGCCTTGTAAAGGTGCCACCAGTGGTTAGTGCGCTTCATGATAACCTAATTCTACTTTTTCCACTATTTTCACACTCCTATAATAATATCACTGACTAGAGTTACTAAAGAGTCCATTGTCTTAGAAATCAATTTCCCCATCTTGTTGCTTATTATGAAACAAATACTCCAAAGAATTTTTGTTGCAGCACACTGAGGTTTTTTGTATGTGAACTTGTACAATATGTTAATCCTTCACAAACTGAATCCTGATTATCCTCAAACCCAGTAAAATAAGATGTGGTAGAAAGAGATCATTTACTTTTCTGAGAGTGGGGATGAACTCCCTACATAATAAGAATGTTGGACAGTCTATAGCAGATTCAAGAGAAATATTTTGTTTTTGATTTAAGTTCAAAATCTAGCAGTAAATTAATTACTTAATGGAGCTCTCTGTTTCTTAATGGCCATACTAATCACATTAAAATGCCTTTGGGATTTTCTTGGAAGGAAAATACTTAAAAGGAATTTTAGAGCTCTCGACCTTACTTTTGGCAGCACATTAGAAGCCATATTATATTCCCAGATAACATCAATGGAAATTGGGCACACATAAAAGAGCAGAAGATGGCCTGGTTAGTTCAACATTTTTGTAGTAATAAGCACTCACGGCAAAGTGGCAGTACAGAAGTACACAGATATCATTTAAAAGATTCTTTAGGATTCAAGAATGTACTCATTTTTTCTATAGAAGAATAACTTTCTTCATGTATTAATCTTCAAATGCCAACCAGGATAATATGCAAAGGAAAAAACAACTTATGCCTTTTTTGGCCTCATTATGATGGACAAAGGCCCATAATATTTTAGCAAAAAAAGAGAATTTTTCCTGCTTATTAGAGTTGAATATCAAATCTGAATGGAGAAATAATAAGATTATATTATAAGGGACAAGAAACTGAAATCTGAGCTTGTAAGAGAGACCTACATTTTAGTCAAACTGTTTAAAACTTTTGTTTTTGTCAATATCCATTTAACTGAAGCTCCTAACAAACACTTGCAAGAAATACTGTCTTTAGAAGATTTAGTTCTCAGACCTCTTCAGTAAGACTGAAAAAGCTCCCACTCCAGATCTTTAGTACTTTAATGAGGCTGACAGCAAAAACAGAGAAGATAACACTTAATACAATTGATTTTTTAAAATGCTATGGTAACAAAAACAAGTCATTTCTAACCCAATCCACGCCTTCTGTTTCTACACAACAGAACAAAAAGAATACACAGTTCACCCCTCTATGCACCCTCCCGGCAGATTGCTTCTTAGGGGTTTCTTTGGAAAGGATTTCCTAAATCATTTAGTCTGGCCTCAAACTATTTGCTGTACAAAAAAGCTAACATATTTCTATTCTTGGAATCACTGCTACCACTGCTTGGTGTCTAAGAGAGTTACTGCTCTATATTAGGGATGTTAAAATATGTTTATTAAGGTGAATGTGTACCACATTTACATGGGGGAGGCAGTTGCCCACCTGCCAAGTCTCCCCCACTGCGCTGCTGCCTCTGATACAGAGGCAGTAGCGCAGGAGGGGAGGGGGGGGGGATGCATGTAACCATGAAGGTTAACCAATAAGCCCAGGCTCACTGGTTAACCATTTAGTTACACAGAACTTCAAGAAAAAATTACTTATAAGAAGAGGATTGATGATTAAATATTTCAAGAAAGATCAGAAAACAACCTTATTTATATTTGCCTATTTGATGGATAATGCCAACTATTTTCTTTAGATGACTTACCAGGGATCATAAAGTGTGAAACAACTCGAAGTGCCTCCAGCTGTACAGATGGCACCTTGTCATGTTGCCTCATGGCTTTTACAACTCCTGATGCAACTGCTATCATCATATCTAGATGGGGAAAACTGACAGAAAATATTCATTTATAGAATTAATAAAATAATTAATTTCTAAATTGCATGTTTATTTTGGTAAATAGCAGCATATCAGTCTGCATACTCAGTTTTAACAAGCAAACAAATTCAGCTATTGTAGTTTTCTTTCTTATATAGTATTTTCATACATTTAATTTCTATTTATAATAGTAAATGCAATTATTTCCCTCCTGAAACATTCAGAAGATTTCTATGGAGTACAGACCAGTAACATACAGAGCATGTTACTGTGAAGTGTACATGTTCCACTTTAACCAAGAAAGAATATGTGACCTCACTTGATCCTATTGCCCCAAACAAATTCGTGAACTGACAGATGTTTGCAGAAATGAACAGAAAATCTGTCATATCAGCTTCCGATCAATTATAACTGCATTTATTAAGATAAAAAACAAACCTTAGCTCAGGTTGTCATTCCCAAATGTGTTGCAACAAAGACTCTAATTAGCTTTTGAGGACATTACCTTTAATGATTTTTTGTAATTTTAAAAGTGGAAAAAATAGCACCTAAACACTTGCTAAAGATGCCATCTTTGGGGTTTTCTAAATTTCACACTTTCACAGCAGTGTTTCTGTCTATTACAAAAGAATTAGGTCAGTGGTCCCCAAACTGTGGGAACCCATCCGAGGGAATGTTTGCGGGGGGGGGGGGGGAAATGGTGTCTAGGCCAGGCCCCACAGGGGATGGGGAGAATGTGCCAGCCAACCCTGCTCTGCCCCTGGCTTCCAACCGTGGCTCTAGCTCTACTCCTGACACAGCTCCCCTAGGGGACATGACTGAAAAACTTTGGGGACCACTGAATTAGGTAAATAAGAATGCACTTTCTTTCCAATTAAAAGAACTTTATGCAATTGCATATGTCTACTTTCGTATGTAGCACATTATCATTCGTGTGATAAGGACATAAAAGATAATATTTGATCAGCAAGATGAAGTTACTTACCTTGTGCAGTAACAATGTTTCTTTGCTACATAGTTCTTTCTTTTCTTTGAGATGCGTGTCCCTATGAGTACCTCAGTGTAGATGTGTCTGCGTCCCTGTACTACTAATTGAAGACTTTTGGTAGCAGTGTTTGTTCAGCCCCTGGCTGCACTGCTCCTTGCCTGCCATGAGGCTAGCCAGTGTGTCCAGGCAAACCCTCCTCAGTTCTTATTCTACTGCAGTCAATTACAAGAACTCTGAAATACAGGGGAGGAGGGAGTGGCATGGTGCACCTATAGGAACACATCTTAAAGAACCATAGTTACTGCACAAGGTGAGTAATTTCTTTTTTTTAAAGTAGTGTTCCTATTGGTGCTCCACTCTCACCAACTCCCATCACTGGAAGCTAGGGAAACCGTCAAAACTGCTGCTTCAAATTGGAGGACTGAGAGGAAGTTGGTTGAGTTTCTGACTGTTTCATTTGGGTAATCTTGGCTTCATCCTCTGGGGCTCATAAGATCTCTGTGATAAGTACGGTGATGAGCAGGCCTTGAATGGCGGTCTAGGGCTGTACAGTTTGAACCTCTCTAAATTGGGATGCTGGTTCAGCAACATCTATAGTCCAGCAAGCCACGGATGTTCCTGGACCAGAGAACCCTGGTGGCGAGGAGTCCAGCCTCAGGAGGGCCAGTGGCAGTGGGGCTGGGAGCCCTGGCAGGGCCACGGGGTAGGCAGCCCTAACAAGGCCAGGAGTTCAGCCACGCCATTGACCTCTCCTGGTCCTGCAAACTCCCTCATTTGGTACCTGATCAGTCCCAACAATGCCAGATCAGGGAGGTCCAACCTGTACTTTTTTTTTTTTTTGGTAGAAATGAGTATATATCCTGAGGAATCAAAGAGTTTCCCTAGACCCCTTCAATGTGTGAAGGGATGTGTTGGACCTTTTGGCAAATAATTTTGTTGCTTCTAAATAAAGGTCATCTACAGTAGTTTGGATCTCTTTAGGGAAGTTGAATGAAGCCACAGAGCCAATCTCATCACAATGACCACAGAATGAGACACCATGTCAGCTGCATCTAGTGCAGACTGCAGGGTTATTTGGCCAATTATCTATGGCCAGCCCTTACTGACTATTTCCTTATAAGAATCAGGAAGTTGCTCAATAGCAGTTTCATATGGTTCTGAGAGTCATATTTTGCCAATATAGCTTGGTAGTTTGCTACACAGAACTGGAGAGTGGTTGAGGAATGTGACTTTCTGCCAAACAGATCCAGTCATTTCCAGTCCTGGTCAAAAGGGTGGATTTAACTGAATGATTAAATTGTGAGGTGGGTGGGAAAAGAAACTCCATGTCCTTTGCTGGCACAATACTTTTAATCTGCCTGTTTCCATGCTGGTAGGACCAGTGCAGAGATCTGCCATATGACTCTGTATGTGTGTGTCCAGGAGAGCATCATCAATGGAAAGGGCCACAATGGAGGAGAGGAGATGGAAGAATGTTCACCAATTTATGGTGGGACTCAATCACCTGTAATAGTATTTTCAGAACTTCTGCCACCCTGTGTGCCAGGTCCTGGAATAGTTTGAAATCATCAGCCATGGCTAGCGGAGGAAGCATCATTGCCTTATCTGGTGATGATAAATGGGCTTGAAGAGTGACTTCCTCCTCCACCTAAGCCTTTACTTCCTCCCTTTTCAGTTCAGGGCATTCAGAAACCCTCAAAGCTGCTGCTGAAGGAAGGCGTCTCTTTACTTTCTGGTATGCCACACTATAGGCATGGGAGGCTTGTTGTCTCACATCCAGTCATGTGTCCAAGTACGACCACTGTGATGGGTAGGGGCCTAAAGGATGGTACTGTGCACAGCATTTCTGTTTTGCTTAAGCATCAAGGGGACAATAACTCTGATGTCCATAGTGAAATCCCATATGGAGTATTAGATGTGTGGTTGGGAACCTATGCCCTCTGGCTCACATTCTGACTTCGACGAAAGAAAGACAGTGTGCAGCAGGAAGACTTTGGCACATCCAAGGATCTAGGTCAACTTGGAATCAAGGCCCTGCTATTGAGTGGGAGTATGAGTCTTAGCTCTGTCTTTCCTGGACCTGAGTTTTAGTTGCTGACACAAGATACACTTGTAGAATGTGATTCTCTTCCAGGACACAAATGCACTGCAAGTGTCAGTCAGTCACTAGGATAGATGCCTTACAACTGAGACACTTTTTGACACCCAGAGAGCTGAACATATCCTTGTCCAGGGGATTCCCTCCACCACTTTCCCCCACCCCCACACAGTTGGAGACAAACCCTTTTCTTTGGCACAGCCAGATAAAATATAAACAAGTAATAAAGAAAAAGCTTTTTAAGAAGCTAAAAATTTGTGATTCTAAGAGAGTTAATGATCCATAAACGGACAGCTATTCCTCCATCTCTAGCCAGGGGCAGTTGAGAAAAAACTGAGGAGGGTTCACTAGTGTGCACTAGCTAGCCTCATGACAGGCAAGGAGTAGAATCACAGAACTGGAAGGGACCTTGAGAGATCAAGTCCAGTCCTCTGCCCTCACAGCAGGACCAAGCACCCTCTACATCATCCCTGACAGATATCTATCCAACCTGCTCTTAAATAGCTGCAATGATGGAGATTCCACAGCCTCCGTAGGCAATTTATTCCAGTATTTAACCACCCTGACAGAAAGTTTTTCCTAATGTCCAATCTAAACCTCCCTTGTTGCAGTTTAAGCCCATTGCTTCTTGTCCAATCCTCAGAGACGAAGAAGAACAAATTTTCTCCCTCCTCCTTATAACATCCTTTTAGATGCTTGACAACTGCTATCATGTCCCCTCTCAGACTTCTCCTTTCTAAACTAAACAAGCCCAATTCTTTCAGTCTTCCCTCATAAGTCATGGTTTCCAAACCTTTAATCATTTTTGTTGCTCTTCTCTGGGCCTTCTCCAATTTCCCCACATCTTTCTTGAAATGTAATGCTTAGAACAGGACAAAATATTCCAGTTGAGGCCTAATCAGCACAGTAGAGCGGAAGAATGACTTCTCGTGTTTCTTGCTCACAACACTCCTGTTAATGCATCCCAGAATCATGTTTGCTTTTTTTTGCAACAGTGTCACAGTGTTGACTCATATTTAGCTTGTGGTCCATTATGACCCCTAAATCTCTTTCTGCATTACTCCTTCCTAGACAATCACTTCCCATTTTGTATGTGTGAATCTGATCGTTCCTTCCTAAGTGGAGTACTTCACATTTGTCCTTATTATACTTCCCCCACTTCATCCTATTTACCTCAGACCATTTCTCTAGTTTGTCTAGATCACTATGACTTATGACCCTATCCTCCACACCACTTGCAACCCCTCCCAGCTTGGTATCATCTGCAAACTTAATAAGCGTACTTTCTATGCCATCACCTAAATCATTGATGCAGATATTGAACAGAACGGGACCCAAAACAGACCCCTGAGGAACTCAACTTATGTCATATCCTTCCAGCATGATTGAGAACCGTTAACTACTTTCTGAGAATGGTTATCCAGCCAGTTATGCACCCACCTTATAGTAGCCCCATTTGGGTTGTATTCTCTAGTGTATTGATAAGAAGGTCATGCAAGACCATGTCAAATGCCTTACCAAAGTCTAGGTATACCAAGTCCACCACTTCTCCCTTATCCCCAAGACTTGATATCCTATCAAAGAAAGTTATCAGATTGGTTTGACACAATTTGTTCTTTACAAATCCATGCTGGATGTTACCTATCACCTTATTATCTTCCAGATGTTTGCAGATGGATTCCTTAATTACTTGCTCCATTATCTTCCCTGGCACAGAAGTAAAACTAGTTTGTAGTTTCCTGGGTTGTTTTTATTTTCCTTTTTATAGATGAACACTATATTTGCCCTTTTCCAGTCTTCTGGGATCTCTCCTGACTTCCATGATTTTCCAAAGATGATAGCTAATGGCTCAGATACCTCCTCTATCAGCTGTTATTGTTTCTCACTTTTCACTAAGCAACGGGCCTACCCTGTCCTTGGTCTTCCTCTTGCTTCTAAATATATTTGTAGAATGTCTTCTAGTTACCCTTTATGTCTCTAGCTAGATGTAGCTTGTTTTGTGCCTTTGCTTTCTGATCTTGCCCCTGCATACTTGTGTTGTTTGCTTATATTCATCCTTTGTATTTGTAAAATAGCAGTAAATGCATGGGCTGAACTGACACTGCTACCAAACTTCTCTGATTAGCAGAACAAAGATTTAAACACACCTGCAGTGGAGCACCCTAAGGAAAATACCTGAAGAACAACTACTACTTCTAATTCCATTGTTTCTAAACAAGCAATGGCTTCCCATTATAATAGTTTGGAAGAACAGGGCATGCAAATTCATTCATTGCATAACGCTGAAACAGAAAATAACAGATTTTACCACTGTCCAGGATTACAATAATTTGCTTTGAAAAGAACCCTCTGCTTTTTTTTGTTTGTTTTTAAATAAAAAGACTGGTTCAGGCAGAGTGAACTCCATCTCTATTTAACAAACAGAAAAAAACAGGAGAGAAAAAATAAATTAAAATATACTTAATTGCAAGATTTTCTGACAGACTTGATTTTATACATTTAATACACATTTATATATAAATTAAAATTTATCAGCACTCGATATCAAATTTTGATTAACTAGATATAAAAGTCAGCAAAATCAGAGTATTATTTGTACTTGTTACAATACTTCAGGCACAGATATTCTTTCCACAATATTTACTACTGTGTCACCTGCTCTTAGTAGGTAGGGAGCATTGACCAAGGAGTTGCTCATTTTTAAGGGGTGAAATTCACCCGTCCCTACACAAAGCCTGAGCAAATTAGCTATTTGAAAAGAATAGTGATAGTTGGAGGGATGGAAAAGAACTGGACAAGTCATTTATTATAAATTTGACAAATTTCACTTTTTTGTGAATTATCCAAAAAAGTTAATATTTTTCTTCACTTTGTTATCTGAAATTATTTGAAATACAAATTCTGTGAATAATTCTTTGTAGCTTATTCATATAAAGCCTGTTCAAATTATTTAATATTCAAAATCTGAGCTGTTTTGAATGGGCACCTAAACATCTTCTGTTCCTTTAACACTTAGAATCAAGTTTCCAGTGTACGCACTCATGTTTAGGTGTTCTATGTTTGTTGTCTGCTCACATTCTCTTTCAGACAACTTTCCGAATAAATGCATTTGTGAGAATAGCTGTGGAATATGAGTATAAAGGTAGAATGATCATCATCAGATAGAATTGCTTTATGGAAGGAAAATATAGACAGTATTTGTCCAGTTCTACAGGGAATTCACTGTGACTCATGGGCTGCCCATATGGTCCATCCAGTCATGGCATCCTCTGTGCAGTTCAAGGGTACAAAGAACCCCATGAATAGTCTCTTTACCCCACCCCTTCCACAGTTGATTCTGAGGAATATGAAATTCTTTGATGAGACTTCTATTCAAGAGCAAATTTCACCCTAAGTTAAGCAAATAATTGTCAATTATTCAAATATGTTTAAAATCTCAACTGCGCCGGAACATCGCCTGATCCCACATTATTAAGTATATTACCTTCCTTCAAAAACACGATTCAGCATTTTGCAAGCACTTTCAGCCACTTCAGGGAAATGTGAATGTTTCTTCATTATATCCAATGTATTCATGTGTATTCCCTTTGCCAACAGAACCTTTCTAATATTTACTACAAGATGAGAAAAAATTAAGTAAACAAATATGAATATATTAATTTAGACTGTGATCCTGCAAACATCTAAACATCTTTCTAACTTGAAATCAATATGACTTCTCACTTGTTTGAAGTTAAGCATGTGTGTAAGACTGTAAGATAAACTTCTTATTTATAAATTATTTATATCCATAAAAAATAAAATGGGAAATGGTATAGACTTAAATAGATTTGTATTTGCACAACTTAGCCAATACATTTAGGATCTCAAAAGTGCCTAATCAGTACAAATACAGCCAATATTTCATTTTTTGCTAAGTCATTATTATGAAATGCAGAATTTATCACTGAGTCTATTTTGATTGTTTATTTTATTTCAAAATAACTTTTACTGTGACTTGCTATTCAGTGATCATGCAGAAAACCTAGAACTTTCAAAAAACCGTTCACATTTCAGAATTAGGCTCCAAAAATAAGTATTACTTTCTGCATGGATCCTAAGTCTCTCAGATTCACCAACACAACTTCATTTACTTTAATGGAGTCAATCCATAACTGAGGGCAGATTCTTATGAAGATTAAATAATGAGTATATTACACTGGAAATAACACTGCAAAATAGAGTAGTCATGTTTATACCACACGCATCCTGCAACAATCATAACTATCACTAACTCTTCCTTTCGCAAGCCAGGATGTAGATTTCAAACCATTATGTAAATTGACTATAAATCATATTTGTAGATTTCAAGACACTTCTCCCCTATCTATTGTTTCTGTGCCAAGTACATTATTTCAAAAGGAGAAAAAGCAGGGGGAAAATTAAAGAGGCAAAATTGAAAGACATTGGGATTCACAAAAGAGTAAGATTTAGGCATTAAGCTCCCACAGAATTTAAATGCGAAAAGGGTGCCTACCTCCCTTAGGCTCTTTTGAAAATCCCAACCCTTGTGCAATGTTATCACACAATTGTTACAGTAAAATTGTATAGCATAATATATGCATCATGTGTGTGAATTGCTGTAGCTCTTAATACCCAAATATATAACTTTTTGCACACAAATAACTAATACACCTGCATAATTTGGGTTTATTTAAAAAGAGATATTGTTATATGAAACAACATTGTATTATACAGGTAAATGGCCAGGAGATCTACTGGCAACATAATGTACCTGTGGATTGAGATTAGGGTGCCATTCTCCAGTTTCACTTTACCTCCTAGGGGGACAAACTATAGCCCATAGGCCACATCTGGCCCATCGGACCCTTCAGTCTGGCTTCTAAGCTCCCTCTGGGGAGCTGACATAGGATAGTCTTGCCCAGGAGCGAGCCCAACTCTTTAGCAGTACAGCGAGCAGGGCCAGCTGCTGATCCAGTCAACTGGGGAGGCTAACCCACAGTCTCTCCCCTTCTGCTGCCCTTCCCTGCCAGCCTCAGCTCCCTCAGAACCTGGGCAGTATGCTCACTAACAGCCTAATGCTCCAAGGCAGCAGGTCTGTAGCTCCACTAGCTCCAATGCTCCAGGCAGTACTGACAGGGGGCAGGGAGCACAGGGAGTTAGATAGGGAGCAGCAGTCTGGCTCCTGGGCAAGACTATCCCATGTCAGCTCCCCAGAGGGAGCAGTCAAAGGGCAGGTTGGGTTAGGAGGTGGGAGTTTTGTGAGGGTGGCAAGGGGGGGGGGGGGGAAGCAGAGAAAGATTGGGATGGGGGAGGGTAGAAGTCATAAGGGGGCAGTCCAGGGGAGGTGGACAGGGGATGGAGAGCAGGAGCAGGTGAGACAGGGAGCAGAGGCTGAGCCATGTCTGGTTCTTTGGGATGGCACAGCCTACCCCTGCCTTCCCTATCCCACCCTACTGACAATTTCAGGACCTGATGTGGCCCTCAGGCCAAAATGTTTGTCCACCCCTGATCTACCTAGTCTATCTGAACAGGACCAGAAACAGGATGAGGATCATGAAACTAAAAACATGTATGTGCATGCTTAACTTTCAGTGCATGACCAGGCCAACCCTAGCCCCTAGCCCCTCATGGTATTATGTAACAGTATCCTATAATATTGTTGTAATGAATTGTTGCTAAAGGATGAAAGTGAAGCCGAGAGAATCTATTACTAAATTCCCTTACCATTTTGTTCTGACAAAGTTGCCAAAGCATTAGCAGCTGCCTGAAACACTTCTTTTGCTGTGGAATGCATCAGCATGGCTAGCATCACTTCTCTGTGTATGGGGTACCTTTCACAGAAATAAATAAAATCACTGCATAAAAGCCATATGATAATAATTATAATACATTTTTAGGAAACTATATTAGAATTAAGTGAAATTATCCTTTGCAGATCATAATACTAGGATAATGTTTTCCTATAGCAACAGTTAAAGAGAAAGACCTTTAAATAGTTGCAAACTGTATATATTAGGCCAACTTCCTATCACCCTGAAATTAATGTGAATTTTGTATAAATGGATGCAACAGAATATAATAAAATGTATTTTTCATTTGGCTATCATGGCTCTCTGTAAAGAAGTGAGAAAGAGATTCTCGGTCTCTCCCATGTTTTGCTCCTCTTTTCTGATTCCAGTAGTGCCCTCCCGCCTCAGTTTTCTATCTAATTTGGGGGATTATTCCTCAGCTTTTTCTTCCAAGATACCAGGTGGTTCAAGCACCCCCTCCAGCCCTAATCAATTGGGAGCAGTAGCAAAATCCTGCCTTCCTTAGGTATAAGGGCCCTGTCCCGTTTTGATGAATTAGAAAGCAACAGAAGGGAAACAAAGTCAATGAATTAACCCAAATGACCTATCAATGAATTTTGAATGTTTCCATGCTCCCAAACATATAGTTCAAGTTATTGGTACTGACTGTTTATCTTCATCTCCAATTTTCTCATGAAGGTTGCACTGGTACATAAACAGACTGTTCAAAGCCCAACAGGCAGCCTCCTGAATTTAAAACAAGAGCAAAACAAAATACCTTTGTAACCGTTACAAATTACTTAAAAAAATTCTAATATAGTTCCATTGTTTTTGTCGCTCTGTTGAGGAGGTCAACACATTAAAAACAGAAACAATAATGAATGGCTAGGAATAAAAATACTAATTCAGTCACAATTTATACTATCTAGATTGTTAGGACTACAAAAAGCCTCACTTTATTTTTCATAACATGCGCATATATAAAAATACACACACACACCCCTACCTCTCATGTTCTCATTGATCGTTGTTTTATTTCATAAATAGAACTGAGGCATTTCCCTGGCTTGGTCTTTTTCCTAACTGTCCTAATACCAACTTGCTAAAGGAACAGGCACTGATTATATAAGCTCTATTACTCTTATTCTCTCCCTCTGCCCCCAAGGCTACGTCTACACTGCAGGCTTCTTGCGCAAGAACTGTTTTGCACAAGAGTTCTTGCGCAAAAGGTCTTGCGCAAAAGCGCATCCACACTGCCATGTGCTTTTGCACAAGGGATGTGCTTTTGTGCAAGAGCGTTCATGGCAGTGTGGATACTCTCTTGCACAAGAAAGCTCTGATGGCCATTTTATCCATAGGGGTTTCTTGGGCAAGAAACCCCTGTTGCCTGTCCACACTGCCTTCTTGAGCAAGAGGGCTTATTCCTTGTGGGGAGCAGAATAACTCTTGGAACAGAGGGCTTCTTGCGCGACACCTTACTGTAAATTTACTTGCACAAGAACGCGCAAGTTTTTGCACAAGAACAGCTGTTCTTGCGCAAGAAGCCTGCAGTGTAGACGCAGCTCAAGAGTTGGGACTCTTGGATAAAAATCTACAAACACTTATGTTTGTGTTCTTACACTATAGTATAAATGCTACAGGATAGGATTCTGGCCCACACTTTAATCCCCTGCAAGGCCTTGGTCCTTTGTATCACATGTGAAATATACTCTGACTATATATGCATAATCTGCAGAAGTGATTGAGATCAGGCTATTGAGGAGATTAACAAGCATTGATTCCTAACTCCAGTGCAATCATAAGTAAGAGCTTATTCACGTGAGAAAACGTTATCGTGTTCAAATATGAATGCTAAGAACTGAGTTAGCCGACGCTGTGCTGACCATGACTAGGGATGCTAAATTTCAATTAATCAACTAATTGAGTATTCGATGGAATTTCCATCGACTACTCGATTAGTCGATAAAGGGTAGGGTGGGGGCACTCACTAGTCCCGCTGTGCCTCTGCCTTTTAAATGTAGTAAGAACCACCCACGGATCTTACTACATTTAAAAGGCAGAAGAGCAGCCGGGACTCAAAAAGTCCCTGCTTGCCCCGGGGTTCTTGCCACATTTCAAAGGGAAACGCAGTATGGGGAACCTGGTTCCCGCTCGCCTCGGGTTCTGCCTCTCCCAATATGCTTATGGGATAGTCGACTAGGCGCTTACATCCCTAACTGCGACCGACCAGTTAGTGTAGGCTAGAATAAATCATTTTCAGTATCATGTCAGCTAATAATGAAGATTACAAATAGGACGCATTTCCCTTTATTCAAGCTTCCCTTCACTATACATAAATTATTAGTCAAGATTCACCTACTGATTTGAGGAATATTTATCCTGTTGAGAGAAGAGAGCAAAGTATTCTTCACAAGTGGGTCTCACTCTAAGAAAAGGTGTAATCTAAGGCTACATCTACATTGGCGCATTCTCACGCAGAAGAGAGCGCGTCTCTTCTTATCCAGAAGAGAGCATTTACACTGGCATGTGCTTTTGTGCAAGAGCATCCATGCCAGTGTAGACACTCTCTTGCTCAAGAAAGCTCTGATGGCCATTTTAACCATAGGGCTTTCTTGCATAAGAAATTCATGTTGCCTGTCTACACTAGCCTCTTGCGCAAGAACAGTTGCGCAAGAGGGCTTATTCCTGAGTGGGAGCATCATAGTTCTTGCGCAAGAAGCCCTGATTTCATACAGTAGAATGTCAGTTTACTTGCGCAAGAACACATGGCCAGTGTAGACAGGCAGCAAGTTTTTGTGCAAGAGCGGCCGCTTTGGCGCAAGATCACGCCAGTGTAGACACAGCCTAATAGTTGCAACAGAAAATACTGCAACTAAACAAACCTATTTTATTACCTGATAGGATTTATTATTATTTTGTGACAAAGTATTTAACAACAAGTTTGATTTATCTTCCTTTTTTAAAATCATGGAACCCTCTAACAAGTGGTAAGAGTCCTTCAATGAAAAAGAGTGGGGCCACGTATATAAACTTTTATCATGAGAAGTCATTATTAATAATGCAGCAAAACCCAATCTTTATTTCTCCAGACTACACTTTTAATACATTTGAGAGAATTAAATTTGCTCCATAGCATAGCTTGTGCATTTTTTTTTTTAATTTTCACATCTGTATCATGCTAAAATTCTCACCTGTACATCTATGTTTTTTCGGTGCAGTTTTAATGCTTTATAGCATGCTTCTAGCCAATATAATTTTTCTCCCTCTTCCTTTCTTTCTTCTAAGTCTTCATTTAAAAATATTGTTTCCGCTTGAAAATAAAGTAACAATCAATTTTTATTGTGAAAATTAAAGATTTAGGACATGTCCTATCTCTGAGGTTTGCAGGTGCTCAGATGGCTAAATCAGATTTAGCCTAAGCTGATTTTACCAGAGACAGGTGATATAAGCCAGTCCCCTCTAGGATGGATGAAAACTTCTGATAAAAAGATAAAAAAAAAAAACTGTTGCAGAAATTGTATATGACATAAAAAGATTTTAAAAAGTTGATTACAGACAAGGGTGTTAAATTGAACTTAGTTATGTCTCAGGCCATCTTTCTAATTTAAAAATGCATGCACATATATTTATTTTCATGTTCACTTAAGGAATACTGCAGATGCTAAAACATAACCCTAGGACACTTCTACGTGGCCATTCATCCCAGAATCTTCATGATCTTCTAGCACTCTTCTGAAAGGCATACTGAAATGGCTAAGAGAAGTACTGGGCAAGAGTAAAATAAAATGTAATTTAAAACAAACTGGTTTAAGTTTATCAGTGAATTCCAAGTGCTTATGAAAATGAATGAGAATGAATGGATGCCAACATGATACTAAAGGTTACACAAAGAAGGCCCAGTTCTGTTACCTGCTACTCCTTTGGAACCTTTATTCATGTGAGCAACCCAGCTGACGGCAGTGTGACACAGAATTATTCACACTTGCAACAGTTATAGGTTTATGTCCCTAACAAACAGACACCCACATTTGAAACTTGTGGCCTTAATGCAACTTCAAATAAAGCTCAAAAATTTCAGTTTAATTTTAGAACATCTGCCCAGAAACAGATGCAAACTGCCATAGCATTACTAGTATACCGATACACAAACCCATCATCAACCTTGGATTCAGAATTCCTAACACAAACCCATCATCAACCTTGGATTCAGAATTCCTAACTTCACTACCCTCACAATAGTTTATTTTTATATGCAGCCTATGAACAACAGATGTGTTAGTGCTCAACAAAACGGTATGGCAAATGAGAGGAGGGTAGGTGATGTGGTTAACTGGTATGGATACTGGCCTGCTACAACGGAACAATGAGCTCTAACAGGTAAATAGAATAAAGCACTCTTTCATACCTAGCCTCTTTAACCTCTACTCCTGATTAAAAATCTATGAGTGACAAAATTAAGAAATTACATTAGCACAATAACTCAATACACAAATGTATGACTGTCTATTCATCAGTTCATTTAAGTAATTAGGAAGGAATTTACTTACTGAGGAGAGCTAAACAACTGAGTGCTGCAGCCTGTAACTTTGCATTTGCAGAGTATCTTATAACAGCCTTCACAATGACTTCATGTACTTCATTTAATACCAGGATGTTGAAAAAATTTCCTAAAAGTAGATTAAAATGTTACATAAATATAGACCTAGATCTATTTAGGTAACAGTAGTAGTAGCAGCAGCAGAAGCAGAAGCAGCAATAGTCAGCATGGATTTGTCAAGAACAAATCTTTTCAAACCAACCTGATAGCTTTTTTTGACATGGTAAACAAGTCTTGTGGATAGCAGTGAAGTGGTAGATTTAGTATATCTAGAATTTAATAAAGCTTTTGATACTGTCTCGCATGACCTAAAGAGGCAGTGATTGAGTGCTGGCATCCGTACAGGGTGGAGTCAGGGGGCAATTTGTTTGGCATGTCTGACTCACTGCAGTCCTCTGTTAGGCTGGTTTGGAGGACAGGGGGAAGCTTGGTGTGTGTGTGTGTTTGTGCTAGGAGGACATTTTCATGATTACATTTCAAACAAAGTTTGCACATAGGTGTTAAAAGAATATTTTCTTTAAGCCATTAACAGTGCCAGAGGGATAGCTGTGTTAGTATATAGCTAAAAAGAACAGTAAATAGTACTAAGGTGCTGCAGGCTTATTTGCAAGCTCTTTGGAACATCCAAATGTCTACAAACCCTGAAGCCATGTGTTAATTTGTTCTGTGGCTTCTACTCTTCCTCCAGTGGAAGAAGGCTAATTCCCTACCTTTGTACAGCACCTTTGTTGTCACTAAGGGTACTCCACAGCAACTAGTCACGTCTTGTTTTAATATATTTTATTCTACACATATGGACTGCTTAAAATATATGTATATATTGCATGTGTGTGTTTTGTTTGTATTGGTGGTATATATTGACACACTACCTCAATATTGGTGGTGCACATAAGAAAATTCAACCTGCCCAAGGATAGAAAATGTTAGAGGGAACACTGTTTTACACCTATGGGGTCCACAGAGAGCCAGGTGGTCCATGGGCCAAAAAGTTTGAGAATCACTGGGCCCTATATAAACCCAAACTCAACACGCGGCCCATGAATGGGATCCTTTGAACATGGCCTCCATTGGGAACGTGCTCCACAAAACGGCAAGGTGTCTCCCAGGTGTGAGCATTGAAAAGATGCAAGCAGATGGGCTGCTGGAACAGACGGGTACAGGGTGTCGGTGTTTCTAGCTGCCAGGGAGGAGATGCTGGGAGTGCCAGGGCACTGTGGGAAGTGCTGGTTACTTAGCCTTGTGAGCAGAGCCTGAGAAGTGCTGACTGGCTCACACTGGCTATGTTTGGGTCCAGTGCTGTGGCCAGTCAGCCCTGCCTCCATTCCGCACGGAGTGACGGACTTCTGCATGGGGACGTCAGCTCTGCTGGGAATCCAGGATGGGACTCCCAGGCACCTGTCCTTTTTTGCCTCTTGTGTCTGGCCTGACTAGCCCAGCTCCCCGCCCACCGCAGGTTGGAGCGCTCTGGCTTAGAAACTGTTTCTGAATAAAATCACTCCAAGAAATGCACAACCTGAAGCTTCAAGCTAAATACCCAAACACTGGTATACAATCTGCTTTTTTAATAAAAAGCCTTAAAAATGGCAACAAAGAGGAAACACTTATTGGATGAACACATGGTGATATGTGGCCCCCAGGGCTTCCAGAGTTGAGTAACCCTGGCATAGAGAGTACACTTATAAAGTCTGCAGATGATACGAAACTGGGAGGGGTTGCACATATTTTGGTGGATGAGATTGAAATTCTAAATGATCTGGACAAACTGGAGAAATGGTCTGAGGTAAACAGGATGAAATTCAAGAAGGACAAATGCAAAGTACTCCACTTAGGAAGAAACAATCCACTACATACAATCAAAAGGGGAAATGCCTGCCTAGGAAGGAGTGTTGCGGAAAGGGATCTGGTGGTCACAGTGGACCACAACTTAAATATGAGTCAGCTGTATAACACTGTTGCAAAAAGGGAAACATCATTCTGGGATACATCAGCAGGAATAATCCTCATGCTGGAGAACTACAGCATTGAGATGCATTGTCAGGGTGGCAGACTGAGGAAGCCCTCCATGGAGTTATATCAGCAGGTTGTGCCAAATAATACGGAATAAGGCACCATGGACCAACAGTATGTAGAAGAGAAACTGATTTCAAACCAGTGCAGACAGAGCTCACTTAACCTTTTAGGGCACATTTGTCTAGGAGAAAGCAACTCTGATCTCAAATTTATGCTCTCTCCATCCAGTGCTCACGTTGTAATTCCTTTGCCTGTGTATGATGGTCCGTATGTGAAGAGAGAGTGGGTTTGGAATTCAGAAGCCAGCCTCACTTAAATCCATTCATATGTGAAGGTATAGCTCCTGTTGCTAAAGATTAACCACGCTGCCGAAAGTCCAGTGGTGATGGGCAAGTGACGTTGGATGCAGGTGGAGGATACATGGAAGTGCTAGATGCTTCCAGTGGTAGGTGGCCTGGGTGTGATGGTCACCTGAACAGGAAGAACAGCAGCGCCCATATCCTGCCTGGGTGACAAAGCAGCCCTATTTAGGGACAGCACTGCTTTCTTTGAAAGAAGAAGGGGGGGGGGGGAAGAAAACAATCCTTAAACACAGCTCGTTCCAGTTTATTCCAGTCAGTCAGTTAACTATGCTCTACTGGATATCCAATTTTGTGGTCACAAGGGAAAAATCAACAACTAAACAGAAAATATGCTTTGCGTCCTGGAATGCGTTCACACTTCTTGACATCAATGATCACCATGAATACAGCACAGCAATCACTAGTGGAGAACCTGCATATTATAACATTGATGCCACAGCCTTATGTGAAATGCACCTCTCTGATATCAGCCAGTTCTCAGTGGTTGGAGAAGGCTATTCGTATTATTGTGTGGGCTATCCGCAGGGGCATCCAAGACAAATGGGAATTGGCTTCACCATCAGGACATCACTAGTCCCTCATCTTGAATCCCACCCACATGCCATCAGTCCATGCCTCATAACTGTAACGCTTAGACTGCGGCAGGGACAGTGCCTTGTACTTGTTAGTGATATACACCCAGTTCGCATGCTGCTGACAATGAAAACGAGGCTTTCTACAATAGCCTGAATGGTAGGGAGGTCCAGTGGGGACATTCAGGGAGCTGAGACGCTGACCCCCGCTGTGCTAAAGGACAAGCTGATCTGTTTCTTGGATGATATTCATGGGTCCAAGAACAAAGTGCCTCTTCCTCTTCAATGTTGGGGAGATTTTCACCTTGTTCTCTGGATCGTGAGGGCCATTTTGGGGTGGGGAAAGGGATTGGAAGACAGGAGCTGAAGCCAACTAGTGGACCCACTGCTTCCATGATATCTTGCTGGCTTTTGGGGTTGGTCATCATTTGTTGTGAGGCCCAATGGGAAATGCTAACATTTCTGCCCATGAAGATCTTCCCCAGCCCTCAAGATGTCACGACTTATCTCTGCCACTTTAAACCCTGGGGACAGTAAGGTGGGTCTTCGTAGGTGTCAAGTGCTCTCCTTCCTTTGGAGAGAGATATTCAGTCATCTTCCTGCAGGAGATCTACACCAACCCAGTCTCTCAGGCTAGCTGGTGGCTGGATGAGGGGTGGGGAAGGGGAGTTCTGTTTTAGCCACCTTTCAGCTCATCAGGCTGGGGTGGCAACCCTATTCTCCCCACACCTACAGCCCGAGGTGCTAAGGATACTGAGGTCATGCCAGCTCTCCTACTGCACCTCCAGGCTGACAACCACTCCCTGTTAAGATGTCTGGCATAACCACCAGGATGATGACTATGTTCACTTATGTCTGGGTGAGTGAACACCGATTGTGACAGTCCTGGTTGAACCACCTTTATTTTTCTCATCATCATCTTTCACATGCTCAGTGTTTGGCTGGCACCTATCTTAGACAACCATCTGCTAGCCATGATGGCCTCCCTTACTTCAGAGAGGCCGGGGCTGGCCTATTGGCATTTTCACAACAGCTTCTTCTTTGAGTGATGTCCCCATGGCTGCTCCTCTCTAGGTGCTGGTGCATCCTTGTGCTGGTGATTGGAGATCTTTTCTAGCAGTACCCTGCCATGTTGCACATGCACAGTGGTATCTCATTGTGCCATTAGTTGCACATGGGGCACCTCACTTCCTTCTCTACCACCCTTAGCAACAGACAGAACCCTTTGCAGTCACCCTTCTCAAACCTAAAATGTTGAAAAAAATTTCAAAAGTTCCTCAGTTTTCATCCTTTTCCAAATTTTTGAACCCTTCCCCCTATTTTTTTCTAACACACACACACACACACACCCCTTTAAAAAAAGTTGGCTTTCCTGCATTCTCCCCACTTTAAGATGCCTGGTTTACCAGGATTCAAGAGGCATGACTCATGTAGAGACACCATGCCTACCTCGGACAAGCATTCCTCTTGTATAAAGCACCTGGGAGAAGGCGCTCTCTCCCAGAAGTGCTCTCATTGCTCTAATCTCACTGCGCGAGCAAGACCAGACCAAGTCAACTGCCTCCAGACTTTCCTCTATGGAAAGTTCTTCCAGCATATTCAGGCTGATGTTCAATTGGCATTGTATTCACCGGCATCAGTCCACTCAATATATTCTCCTGGATCTCTGGCACCATTGACATCAATGAGTGAGGTAGACACGGGACCACAACGTCATTTTTCATCCCAACATTCCTCGCCAACACAAAGCAACCTTCCTTGGGAGTCACGATCAATTAGATCCACTCATGTACCACCCTCTCCGCGTAGGTATGATCACAACTAGCCACACACATCACTTCCATACCTGGGATAATGGCCACTATGGGATGCGTGGTTGGCCTACAGGACTCATCACACAGCACCTTTGACTCTTGCAAAAAGGCCTGCTAAGACCCCGCCACATCAGACTTGTGACACTGCACCAAACTCTCCTGAACCACAGCAGTCTGAGGAGGAAGAGCCCATGTTGGAGGAGGCTAGAATTGCCTCCCCCCCCCGCAATAACTCATGTTCATCCCTGAATGAAGCAATAATCCCTATGACCCCAAATCCTCTGGACTATTTAAAGCCATTCCAAGAGTTGTTTAAACGAGTGACCAATGCACAGGAGGTAGACTTACAAGAAGTGCAGGAAAAGCAATATAGGCTTCTCTGTATCCTACAGCCTTCCAGATCCTCAAAAATAGCTCTCCCTATGGACGAAGCCATTCTCGACCCAGCCAACACCATCTGACAGACACCCACTTCTATCATGCTCACTAACAAGAATACGTGGGCTTTGTGGTGTCCTACCAGGAGCTCTGGCTGGCCTAGTGTGGGCAGCAGCATGCTTTACCCTCGATGCGGTGGGGGAATGTATGGAAGGTGTGCACCTGACTCTTCTTTCACAGCTACACTCAGGGAGCCAGCCAGTAGAGGGATGTGCTATAGAGCAGCTGGAGCAGGTGGTCTTACAAGTGGAGAGGTGTTTGGCCATCAGCCCTAGGGACCCATCATTGCCTAATCTATTAGAAGAAGGAGGAGCAGCTCCAGACCCTTGATGACATTTGAGTACTGGGTGCCTTTGTTCACTCTTACATTCATGTACTACAGGAGATCGATTGTGGCTCCCACTTCTTCTATGCACAGGTGCAAAAGAGAGGGGCTAAAAAGCACATCATCTTTCTTTTGATAGAAGACTACACCCTCCTCACAGATCGGGTGGAGTTGTGTGAGAGGGTCAGAGTCTTCTATGCTAACCTCTTCTCCCCAGATCCCCCTATCCCACTAGGGGCTCTAACCATTCCTGCACTACTAACTCTGGCTGCTAGGGCTTGCTGCCACATGTGCAGGGAGATATGCTGTTGACTCTGGTGGCTGGGTCATGCTGCACTGAGGCGAAGTAGTAGTACTATTGACTTTGAACAGTAGGAAGCACGTGGAGTTGAGCTCCAAGTGAGGGGCGTCAGATACCTGACACCCCCTCCAGAGGGGAACAGGCAGGCACACCCCGTGACAACTGGTGGAGACTGGCCATTCAACACGATCCCTCCCTGATATAAGGGGAAGTGGAAGTGAATTGGACTGCCAAAAGCCTGAGAGACTGAGGAAAAAAAACAAAAACAAAAAAACAACGACCACACAGATGGATCCCACCAAGTTTTTAGAATGTCAGACACCGAATCTCTTCAGGTCTAAGGAAAGTGCAGTTTAGGGACCAGCTTTCCAGGATACCACTCCCCAAATGGAATCACAACCCCAAAGGAATTATTTAGGTAAGCACCCTTTAGCAATGAATTGAGGCACTGCCTCCGTGATATTCACATGCAGGCAGATCTAGGAAAAAAAAAAAAAATGTAGAGAGCAACATCAGGATCTCTATGCTATTTTCATCAACCTGACCAAGGCGTTCAACATGGTTAACAGAAATGGGCTTTGGAAGGTACTTGGGCAAATTGGCTGTTCTGAAAAATTCATCAGTATAGTTTGGTCCTTTCATGATGGCATGCTGGATCGTGTCCTTAACAATGGAGACACATCAGCACCTTTTGAAATATCAAATGGTACAAACCAAGGATATGCCCTTGCTCCTTTCCTGTTCAGCGTTTACTTTTCGATGATGCTGTTAATTGCTTTCAAGGATTGTGCATCGGGCATACTTTATTTAGTTCTGAACTGATGGTAGCATTTTCAGCCTCTGAAGACTCCAGATTCACACAAAAGTGTTCACTGCAACTATCCATGACCTTCTGTTTTCTGGTGACTGTGCACTGTTGGCTCATTCAGTTGAGGATGCACAGGAGCTTTTTAATCATTTTGCTACTTCTGCTCACCATTTTGGATTCACTATGAGTCTCAAGATGTCAGAGGTTGTCTCTGTTCAGAAAGAACCCAGCACTCTAGTGATCACTGCTGCTGATACTATCCTTAATGCTGTTGAAAAGTTTTGCTACCTTGAAAGCATATTGTCCTCCAGCATAAATGTTGATGACAATGTATCTGCTCAACTAGCCAAAGCCAGCGCTACCTTTGGAAGATTAACCAAACACTTATGGAATGATGGTGGTGTTAAACTGTTACCTTTGTATCAAGTTTATCAGGCAGTTGTCCTGAATATTCTGTTGTATGGCTCAGAGTCATGGACCATATAAGTCTTTGCCACATTTTGAAATTCAATCAATTCTGTATGCACTGTCTCAGGAAGATTGCCCATGTGAATTGGTGGGACAAAATTCCTTACACGGAAGTCCTTAACCTGTGTGGTGTCATGGGTATGGAACCAAGGCTTATTGGTCATGTTATGAGGATGGATGATACATGTACATGGAAGATGATATTCTATGGTAGGGATGTTTAAAAAGCCGTTCATTAGGTAATCGATAAATACCTTAGTAGTTACACCATACGGGCTCTGTAGTATAAAGCTTATATTGTAGAGCCCACAGCACAGTGGCTTTATACTGCAGAGCCCCCAGTGCAGGGCAGCAACTGGCTCCCACTTGCCACCCCAGTCCTGGAGAGCCAGCTGCTGCTCCATACCATGACCGCTGATACAGAGCCAGGAGGGTGGGATGGCAGCCAACTTCCCAGGAGCAGAGCCAGGAGCCGGCATGTAACAATTATGGTAACTGATAAACTCATGCATATCAGTTAACCATTTAAATGGTTACATATTACATCCCTATTCTATGGCCATCTTGTTCATGGAAAGTGTTCTATTGGTGGTCAGTATAAGCATTATAATATTTTAAAAGCCACTGTGAAGTTATGTGGCATAGCTCCCAGTGACGTGGAAATCATAACTAAGAACAGATTGTGGCAAATTATTGTACAGGCTCTCAAATGCTTCAGAAGTCAATTTATCCAGACATTACAAGAAAAGTGTAGGATCCAAAGAGTGTACAACTGTAGCCAGACATGAACCCCATCTTGTTTTCCCCCCCCCCAGAGAGCAAGAGAAAGGCAGTCAGCCTTTGATGCCCTGGGAATGCAGGTGTGTTGCTTGTCCCTGACTCTAATAAACAGAAACCAGACAGTAAATGGGCTAGCTGATAACCGGAGGGCCCCCCCCCCCGCTGCCCTGATGGCTAGCACCAGTAATTGACACGCCTACACTGTCCCAGGAGAGGAATCTTCGCCCATCACATACTAGAGTGCCCATTGTCTGCAGTTTCCCAGGTGTGAATTATGCTTTGCACCCTTCCGTGGGAAACTTGGCATTCAAAGCCATTTTTCCTAATTGGCCACTTGAGACCAGGAAGAAGCCTACGTGACCCAAGGGGTATAAAGAGGGGTTTAGGAGCCCACCCCATTTGAGCTCCAATCTATACCTGCTGGCAGGTATATGTTGTCTCCCGAGGTCTGTGGGACGCCCAGCCTCGCCCTACTTCTTCCCGAGGGATTGAGAGAAAGACGCTGGCCACGCCAAGTCTGGAACGCAGGGGTGAGAATTATACCTGCACTGTGTTTCTTATGTGTACACTTTAATTTAGTTACTCTATTATAAGTTTCTCTAATCAACCTGTTTCACTTCTATTGTAAACAAGAAAATAAGATTGTGCCCTCATTCACTTTATAAGTTTAAATATATATATTGAACCAAGTTTTCTTTCTTCTTTTCTTTCTCCTACAAATAAGCAAGTGTGGTTTGAGTTTCTGACTTGAACCCGTGCTGCTGTACCCGAACCGAACACAAACAAAAGAACTCCAGCTGGTCATAAGGGACAGATATAGGGAGAGCTTGAGCGTTGGATCGTGTCGCTTCCAGGGGACAGATCCGTTGGGGCACCTCTCAGCCTCCCCAGGCTGCCCACTGCGACGGGACTTTGTGTCCTAGCAGTCAAAGTCTGAGGTGTAAAGCTCTCCCTGTTAAACTCTGGGGCGTCTGTCAGCCTGTTGGCTGCCCACTGCAAAGGATCCCGATCCTAGCAGTAAAGACACGGACGTTAAACTCTTTGGGGCACCCGTCAACCTCCTCCAGGTTGCCCACTGCTAAGGGACCCCACTCCTAGCAGTTAAAGTCTCGGGTGTATAGCTCACACACACCACTCACTGCCCTGACCACCGGCTGACAACAACACCCACAGATGGTGGAGTTTTAGGTGACATCTGTAATTGGATTTGCCGATCGAAGATTGGTTTAGTCACTCACCAACAGCATCATAGAAGATGAGTTCCTTTGATCGATGGCTCAGTCCATACATACCGCAAAAATGTTGTAATCAAGACAAGACAAGTAAATCTTCTGCTTTATTCTGCACTAATCAGGCCTCAACTGGAGTATTGTGTCCCGTTCTGGGTGCCACATTTCAGGAAAGATGTGGACAAATTGGAGACGTTCCAGAGAAGAACAACAGTTCCAAGATCGAGGATTCATAACAGTTCTATGATTCTATAAAGAGGCTATATAGCTATATCCACATGCATAAGACATGCATACGGTCACTGAAGAAAAACAGCATATGAGAGTTAATTTTTTAGAAATAGTAAGTAAATTTCTTTGTGAAATGCAGATAACTGGCCAAGATTAAGAAAAAAAAAATATAGAAATGGGTTCTTTGTTTTTTCTTCTTCATTCATGTAGGAAGAACCCATGAGGAGCCTCTATATTCCACTGAGTCCTTCAAAGAGGATTTTATCTATCTTCAGATGAAACTGTCTGGATGTGACTCTAGTGCCCATAGATACCAGTCCTTTGGGCAGCTACAGAAGGTGTTAAATAAAGAGCAAAATAAAGTGCTCACCTCTGTCAAAAGGTAGAGCCTGGAACTACTGCATTATTTCCAAACTGTTCCTGCCTTCAAATGACTAGCCATAGTATGGACCTGAACTTTGATTTCTTAACTGACATTTGTCTGATCCTATAACAGAAGCTATTTAATTGTTTTGACTTGTATCCTGAGATATAGATTTCTCCACACAAAAACAGATCAGAGTTTAGCACAAGCTTCTAATTATAAACACACACAGACACAGACACAGACACAGACACAGACACAGACACAGACACAGACACAGACACGTACGTTTACAACATTTTGAAAAAGTAAAATGATAAATACCTTTACCGTAAATATAATGAGCATTGCTAAAGAGAAGTATTTACTATGATATGTGCAGCATTTCCTACTGTAGATTCACAGTGTGAGAAATATAGCAAAGAAGAAATAAAAACCAAACTTCCCTATCACACCCAAGGAAAGGTAGTAGTACCCACTTCATTCAACATATTCTATTAGTTACATCAATTGTATCTGGTATTTAATTTTGTTTAGTAATTCTTAATTAATAGAGAGTTAAATCGCTCTAGCAATATGACCAAAAAAAAAAAAAAAAAAATCAAAATTTTAAGAGGAATCACAGTTTTCTCTAGTCCTTCAGATGAAATGTAAAACTGAAGAACATACCATTCATGGTCATTACACATCTTATGGCGCTTTTCTGACACACAAGAGAAAGCTAATTTTGCTTACTCCAACTCAAAGTTGATCCTGGAAGGGACTGAGAACCCTCAAATTTCTATTGCCTTCAACAGGAGACAAACACGATCAGCACCTTGCAGGACTGAGATCTACAGCTCAAATTCAAAACAGTACTTAAGCATCATTCTGAACTGTCTCACTTAATTCCCCTTGTAAATGGAGATAGTAATTTTCTTCACTTATAGAATCTTCAGGCTGCAAGAGACCTCAGGATATCGAGACCAGCCCCCTGTCCAAAGTAGGACCAACCCTAACTAAATCATCCCAGCCAGAGCTTTGTCAAGCCAGGATTTAAAAACCTCTAGGGATGGAGATTCTACCACCTCCCTAGGTAACCCTCCTAGTGATATAGTTTTTCCTAATATCCAACCCAGATCTCCCCCACTGTAACTTGAGACCACTGCTCCTTGCTCTGCCATCAGTCACTCCTGAGAACAGCCTCTCAGTATGCAGTGGTGCCCTGTTCTGTTAAATAACTGTTTCTTGCTGCATTTTTAAATGTAGCTCACAGGCATTTAGGTGCTTAGGTATAAAATGGTTTGAAAGCCTCTATCTAAAGGTTAATCTAAAAGAGAAAAAGTATGAATAGTCAACACATATAATTAACACATTTTGTACTGTATATGCCTTTAAATTACCAAACCATGTTCATACCTAAAAAAGTGGTGATTCTGTCTTGTTGCAGTTGAACATGAGTAATTGACTTTGCAACCTTTTACGACTTATCTATTTTATTGTTCAAACTAGAGGAGACAGAAAAAGATTTAACTTGACTATGAGTTACACCAGGCTTAACAAAAGGTAAAATATCAACAAGTCAGTCTGACACTCCAGAAGCAGTTGTATAATGCAGGAGATACAAATCCATGTCCTAAACTTGCACCCAAACTTCCCAGGCAAGCAGGGGATTCACACACTATAGAACATAACAAAATGTCCATTATGAAGGGGGAGGAGTATCTTGTTTTGCTCTTAATAAATCTCAGACAACAATGAAGAATTGCTGTGATCCAGAAACGACAATTACCAACTTTCCTTGGCCAGATGCAAGGTTACTTGGATGTCTTTGAGAGCACCATAAGAAGAATGAATAAGATCCCAGAGAATCCTTTCTACAACAAAATGTAGTTCCATCAGCTGTTTCCTCAGGTATTCAGCACAAGCTAGGGCTGCTAATGTGCAGACAACTACACGATTAACCGATAAGCCAAGGTTTAGCCGTTAATCCTGTGTACTACATGCATTCCTCCACAACTTGCTGCCTCTATCAGGATCCGCCTGCCCCCACCTCGTCCCTGTGCTGCTGCCGCTGATGGAGAAGCAGCAGCGCGGAAGGTGAGGGGGATAGGAGGGAGCCGATACACATGAGGAGCCGGCTTTCAAGCTGGCTCCCTGCACTTATCAGCTTACGTGGATCCACCTGCGCTGCTGCCTCAGAGGCAGCAGGATGGGGAGAGGAGAGGCTGCTGCGGAGCAGCTTCTGTCCACAGTGGTTCCAGGATCACTGTGGACAAAGGCTGCACCGTGGCAGCAGCCCCTGTCCCTGGGGGTTCCGAGCTACCTGTGGACAGAGGCTGCTCTGCATCCCACGGAGCAGCCTCTGTCCACGGTGAGCCTGGGTCCACCGCAGACAGAGCCAATTCTACGGCACCAGCCCCTCTCTGCGGGAGGGTTCCAAGCTCTGTATCAGAGGCAGAACTGCGGGGCGGCAGGCAGAGCCGGTCTGTGCAGGGAAGTGTTTTTTTAAAATTGGCTCCCCTCGCAGACTGGCTCCTGCCTGCCACCCTATACTATTGCTTCTGATAGAGAGATAGTAATGCTGTGTGGCAGGGGGCTCCCCAGGACTGGAGCACACTAGCTGCCACCCCCACCCTGGGGACTATCGAATAGTCATGTAACCACTAAAATTTGATGCTGTGACATGACTATTCAATTACATGTTGTCTAACATCACTAGCATTAGCACCTCAAATATGAAATCCGAGACGGAAATATCTTCCATAGCACAATAACTCTAAAGAGAAGGATTTGTTACTATACACACACATAGGTGTTATTGTTGCCTTGTGCTTCTCCTCTGTTTGTTGTATCTACCTCTCCTCTCTTGGCTTGTAATTAGACGATGAGATTTTCAGGGCAGAGGCTGTTTTTTTGTTCTGTGTTTGTACAGCATTATAACTACATGACTGGGGGCTCTGGAACTACACCAATACAAAAAATTCTTTATTTGTCTGGCACGATATAAACATTAATTCTACTCTAAAGGTTATCTGGTGGTATAATCTTATCACTAGCAACACTGTCAGCAATTAAAGAAATAAGCAAATAATGAGCAATTTCTGTGTAAAATACAGTTTTATTAACTTACCCAGTGTAAGTTTGTGCAACAAACAGCAACCCACTTCCTGAATTTGTTCACTGTCAGGAAAGGTTTTCATAATTTCCATTATGACATTGTAACATCTGACATTTCCAGACATGAGCACTTCAACATTGCTGGCTAAAAGTAAAAAACAATGTTGTTATGCTTCTTAAATAAGAACAATTAAATTATAAGATTTTAATATATTCATGTCTACACCAGGGTAGGGAAACCTTTTTTTGGGTTGGGGGGGCCGATGACCCATTTAAAAAAAAAAAAAAAAAAAAATCAGTGAGGGAGCCTCACACAAGTGAGAAGCAAAAAAGAAAAACAACCCCCCCACTGATGTGGCCCTGACTGAGAAGCAGAAAGATAGTCTCTTCATCCATCACAGCCGGGGGGAGGGGAGGAGTGTGGGTGTGGCAAGCTAATAGATTTTGTGTGCTCCAGCCCCATGGTGGATGGCAGGGGGTGGGGAGAGTGCCAGCATAGACTCCCCAGTGCTGGGGAGGAACCTTGAGGGTTGGATGCAGGCAAGGGGGCGGGGGGCGCATCCAGCCCCCAGGCCTTAGGTTCCCCATCCCTAGTCTATACTTTGGTTTTAACCATTGAGAGTATTTTTTATTATTTCTACTTATGCCACCCTGAAAGATATTAGATAAACCTTCACTTTCAAATGCTGTTTTAGTTAGGGATATTTAGTAAGTGTAGTCAACTGCACAACCAACCAATAAGCCTGGGCTTATCGGTTATTCCTATCGACTACACGCACTCCCCACTCTTGCTGCCTCTATCAGGGGCAGCAAGGGGAGGGGGAGGCAGGAGATGATAGGCTCCCATGGAGCCACCTCCCTGCCCCCGCCTCCTACAGAGGCAGCAGTGTGTGGGATGGGGACAGCGGGAGCTGGCACGTACAGGGAGCCGGCACATACAGGGAGCCACCTTTTAAGCTGGCCTCCACACATGCCAGCTTCCACGGAGCTGCCTCACTCCCCACCTCCTACAAAGGCAGTGGGAGGAGGAGCAGGTGGGAGCCAATGCTCGGAGGGGGGCAGCTTAAAAGCCAGCTCCCTGCGAGCACCAGCTCCTCTGCCCCCTCCCCTCCTCCCTGCCTCTGATAGAGAAGCAGTAGCACAGGGGAGTAGGAGGCAGCGGGAGATGGTACATACAGGAAGCAGCTTTCAAGCTGGCTCCCCGCGCATATCAGCTCCTGTGGAGCCACTTGCTCCCTCCACCTCTTTATCAGTAGCTAGCTACCCACAAGCACTGGCTCCCACCTATCTCCCCCCCAGGTATTATCATGGAATGACTAAAATTTCAAGCAGTTATACATTTATATAAATATCAGATAGTTAACATCCCTAGTTTTAGTTCAATCAACTCATTTAGAGGGTGAATTGTTTCTGATCTGCTTCCATTATATATTTAACAGAAATAATACCTTTTGCTTACATAGCATCTTTCATAAGGAAGTCCCCAGGTGCTTTAAAAATCTTAATTAAATCCATAAACAGGTTTCTTTGTACATTTTACAGATGAGTCAACAGAAGTATACATTATTTAAGAAATTTGCCAAAGAATATACATCACTTCAGTGGCAGTGCCTGGAACAATACCCAGAAATGTTGATTCCCGCACCCTGCTCTAACCCATTGTAATTCTAATCTTCACTCTTTTGTGGGCAAGCTAACATTCCTTGTTTTGTCTGTTAGCTTTGCCCTTTGCTTGTTCAATGGATAGCTGAACAAGTCTAAGCATTATCTAAGGGATGCTTCTGGCTTTTTGAATGATTTGCCAAAGTGCAGTTTTTAATTATAAATATTTCTATGCCTAGTTTAAAGTGTAGCAAACAAAAAATTATTAATGATTAGTGAAAGAGGCAGAGAAGACCATGTTAATAGAAATGGGGGCTAAAAAAGGCAGATATGTCTACACAGCAATTAAACTTCCCCAACTAGTGAGCATCAGCAGACTTAAGCTTGGACTGTAAAATACACAAAGTAGACATTCAGGCTTGGGCTGGAGCACAAACTCTGGGATTCCACAAGGTGGGAAGAGCCACAGCTCCTTAGAGTTCTGAAGTAAAAGGAATATTTTGTTTCAGCACAAAGTAACCACAATGTTTAATTAATAACATTCTTAGCAGATGAGAAACCTACTTTATTTTCAAGCATTTACTTTTTTGATTTCTTAACTGACAAACTAAACCTGTGTTTAACAAACAGTATTCTATATACTTCAAATAATTATAGGAGTAGTCCAAATATACAAAAGAATTTGAAAATTTCTACTCCAAGAAGAATAAAAATAGAGTGGATCTTAAATAATGTAACAACTGAGCAATTCTAAGCCTGTGCATTGCCAACAATTGTATAAGACTGAGTGGCACAGAGGAATTCAAAGTTGCTCCCACATTCTAGTCTCCCACCATTTCTTAACTCAGATTTGCTCAGCTGCCTAAACCAGATCTCCTCAGATGCCAAAAGCCATTAAATTCACCAAAGCCTATGGCTTTCCTTTGAACTACTCTGCAAATTTATCAGCCACACTACAGAACAATTGAGAACTGAACGATCTAGTGTGAAAACTCCAAATCCTACAGTATTGTACTTACATGGACCAGCTAATGAATGTAAAGAATAAAGTGCAGGAAGTACTACATCCTCTTTTTCTCGAAACTGTTTAAACACATTCAGTATGATCATGTGATCTTTGCTTTCAACAAATTCAGTCAGCTGTTCTTCTGGTACTAAATTCAGAAGCAAAGAGAGATGCTGTAAGGAATCAATATATGTGCACAGCTCGATATTAATTAAAAAACAACTGATTTTTACAAAGTTTTTAAATATTTATTTTATTCATTTTGCACAAGGTAAAGTGCCCTAGACACCAAGATCCTTTCAATATTTGAGACTTTTCTAAGCCTTGTCTTCCTTTGAGCTAGAACCTTTATGATACAATAATCAAGGAAATAGGACCAGTTACACTTTTTAAAAAACCAATTGAATGCTCTGTTGTTTACAGAAGTAAGAGATCCTAAGGCCATGTCTGCCAGAGCTACAGCAGTACAGCTCTATTGGTAGACCTGAACTTCTGCAGCATGTGTGGCGAAGACATACATTTTGCCGACATTGGTGGTAGTGTTGACATAAATGGATTACAAACTCGGTTTCTCTTTTAACATGCAGTGGAGATGTACTGTAAAGACTGGTAATTTCTTCATTACATTAAAATTATGAGCTATTTAAGCAGAAAACTTTATTGAAATCAATCAACATCATGATATGATCTAACAGAAAATAAAAGCATGTGCAAAGAAGGTCAAACCCTAATGTTGTGTGAACATGATACATTTTTTAGAATAAGCATTGGTATAATGTCATATACTTTGTTAGTTTTGTAGGCCTTTGCCCTTGTACATGTCATGTCTTAAGCATATGAGGGAATATAATCCATTAATTATGTGCTAGGGCTTCTTACCAGTGCATACTGTATTAAATCTTGGTTGTTGTTTTAGGACATTATATTTGAATTTATGGATAATCCATCTTATGTGAATAAAAATGCAAGACAATATTAACTCTAATACAAAATTGTCACCATCAGCATTTCAAATCAAGGACGCACGTGTCTTGCATTATTACAGTCTCTATATGTTCATGTGACCAAATCCTATCACTCACTTATTTTTCCACACTTTGAATTGATAACAAAACTCAGTGTGGGTTTTATTTGATGAAGGAGCAAAGAATTTAGTAAAAAAAAAAAAAAAAAAAAAAAATAATAACAGTAATTATAATAAAAAATTATCAAATCCAAGAAAAAGTTCAAATAAATTATATGAATCACATTAAAACTACATGTTTGATAGTAATATTAATTAAAACTTATACCTCCTTGTCATCAGAGACCATGATCAAGATTGAGGTATTACTGTGCTAGGTTTGTACAAGAACATCTGAAAAATATAGTCATTGTCCCCATTAGCTAGACAACAGTGACATGAATGGCGTAGAGAGAAATAATCTCAAACGTATAATGTGTATATATAAACATTTAGGCCAACTGTTCCAGCTAACCTTCAAGCTATCATTATTTGTATGATTTTTATATGTGTTCTAGGAGAAACAGAGCAGTGGAGATGTGTTTTGTAAGTATTGAGCATAGACAGCTGTGGGCTCAGTAACAGTGCTGCATTTCTTAAAATTAACCTTAAAACAAAGCAGGTCTTGAATGAAATTGAAGCTTCTTAATAAAATCAAAATAAGCTATGGCAAATAAAGACTACTTTGCAGGTTTTCAGTATATAAAATTTTTTTCAGAAGAAATGCATTAAAATAACAAATGATTATACAGTAAATATAAATGACCTCAAACCTTTAGCAAGTTCAGACATATAAATAACCCACATCACAGCTATTCTTAAGTGAAAACATTTACACATGGACATTGGACTGTCTTATAGCTTTTTAACAGCACTAAAGTCAATGGGATTTTTTCCTGTTTGATCTTGAAAGCTGGGTTTTGTATTAATTCATTAATAAACTGGATGTGTGATCCTTTCTTTGCTTATATAAAAATTTAACAGTTCAGAACACATAGCATGCATTTTTGCAGTTAAGTATTCATCTTTAGTTTTTTCTCAAATTTTAAATCATTCTACCTTGATAAACTGCAAAATGTAAGTACCTTTCTCAAAAAGCATGTGCAAAATTTTACATCCATATTGCTGGATTTCTTCATTGTTTGGAAAGGTTCGCAGAGCATCAAACACTAACAAAAATACATCTGTGTCTTCATCCAAGAGCAGAATTGTAATTATATCTATGCAGCAGAAAAGAAAGGAAGATGTGATTACATTCTGTACTAAGCTACATTGATCATTTCTATCTGAAGCACAGTACTTGATTGATCAAAGTCCAAATTATTGTACTGTTTTTAAAAGTGTTCATTTTATACTTCACTATGATGGGTCAAATCCATGTACTGCTACTGCAAATAAGGATTTCCCAGACCTCCCTGCTGGTACCAGCCCAATCCTTCAGTTCCTATGCAGGCAAAATTCCCAATGGAACCATTCCCTGTATAAGGACTCAAGCATCAGGCCAATTGCTTGTATTATGACATTAAACATATTTATGGCACTTTCTATGTGTCTTGAACCCATAGTTATTTTAAACTAACAAGGGTTCTTTAAGTCTATTAATTGATAAACCTTGTCTATTGGTAATAATGTCTATTAAATAGGCAATAATATAAAACAATTTATCAGAAGGCTAGGGTTTCAACCGCCTGGCAAAACTACACTCAACCACTCTCCTATGGCAAGTAATTTTTCTGATGGCTGAGTAAAACATCATTAGGTTCTTTCATAATAATCATTATCATAGAAAGGGTGTATGTTCCTGGACTAATGAATTTTCATAACAATTTTTCAACATTGTGTTAATGAACAGTGTGATTTATTATGTGCACTATTTCAGCTGAAGCTATTATGTTCTATTTAGAATCGATATAAAGAGAATTTATAGTTCTATAGCTTGCCTGGCCGGGGGAATGACAGTTTTAACTGCAGTATAATTATAATATACATATACATAAATAAAGAATAAAGTTTTTTCTGACAGAAAATACAGTTTCCAATGCACTTACTGATGTAAGACAATAAAAATGCAGTGATAAGGGTAAAGTTTAATAAATCAATTATTTTAATGCATCACTGGAAGCAACAATATGAATAAGAAATAACCTATGATGGACTGACTAGTTGATCACTTATGAGAATTGTGATGTACGATACTGGGGGAAAACTGCTAGCAATAGTCATTAATTAATGGCTGTATTTTACCATTGTTATCTACTATACATGAGAGAGAGAGAGAGCACACGCACACGCACACTCCTAAATGGTAGGACCACCAAATCTGGAATGCAGCTTCCTCTTATCACACCTTATTAAAACAAGATCAGGGTTTGGCTGTGCCACGTCAATGGGGTGTGCTGGAATCCGATTGTTTATCATCAAATGGAAAGGGAGATCTCTGATAGCAGGGACAATTATACTCCAGAATGACCAGAGGGAAGCAGCAAACATGCCACTCCCAGGGGAGCAACACGAGTAGCACACCTCCCACCATCCCGGGAGAACACCACCACACCTCCCAGTCCCCTGCCCTGACTCCTGCATCCCCCTGCCCCGAGCCCCCTCACACTTCCCAACCCCCTGCCCGGATTCCTCCATCCCCGGGTCCCTGCCTTGACTCCTGCACCCTCCACACCTGCAGCCCCTTTCCTGAAGGATTTGGGGAATGCCAGGTAAATCTTCTAATTGTTCATATTGAGTAGTACCTTGGTCTGTAAATAGGACATGATCTAAAACTTGTTAAACACAATGGAATGACTCCAGCTGACACCAAACGGCTTTGGATCAAGTCCATAGTCCTTACTACAGTGGAACTTCTAATTTATGAACTAACTGGGGATTAAGGAATCCATACAATAAAAGATTCATCTCAAAATTACAGAAAGTATAGTGCCTAAGTGGCAGTATGATGCATTGCATTCCTTTCTCGTTGTTCTTCAAAACAAAAAGTTATTTCCAATGCAGTGAATAAATGAGACTGAAGAGATGTTGATTTGTTCTTCATCAATACCACTTTCCTTACGGGATTTTTTTTTTTAAATCAGGAAAAATGAAAAATGGTTCCTATAAATGTCTGCAGGATAGATATTCATAAAATTGAGGTTCTACTCTACTTGTACAATAAGCTATTATTCGGTCTGATGAGCAGTAAGAGTGGCAGACAATGACCCTTGGGGATACCCATTAATTTCAGTGGCAGTTCAAAGAATTCAGCATTTCACAGAAAGCACTCCGCGCAAGATCAAGTCTTTAAAGCGTAGAATGATGGAATTTACGGTGTCAGAGAAACTGATTATTTCAGAAATATTAGCTATTACAAAAGGAAGAATGTCAGAATCAGTTAAACTTGCCCTTCCTGTTAGTAAGAAAAATTACTTACCTACTCAGCATGCATAATGCTGATGGTTCTGAACAAAAATTTTTAGAAGCAAAAAGGAAATGCTATATTCTCCACTGACTTGCAGCCAGTGGAGTTATATACATCTGTGCAAAGTAGGTGCAAAATACTGTCATTACAATTTTGTACTATTCATTCCTACTTTGCACTGAGGTAAACTACTACAAAAGGTGCAGGGCAGAGAAGAATCAGGTTATTCAACACATTGGACCTATTTTCTATTAAACATTTAAAATATTATATCAATTGGAAAGTAAAATGCATGATACCTGAAGAGAGTAGAAGATTTAGTGCCTTGAGTCCCGTTACCACAAGGTTTCTGTTTGCATTGTGAACAGTAAGCAGTTTAAGAATATGCCTAAAATGGAAAAAAATGTTAAGACTAATCAAATGTTAATTCTAAATATACCAAATACGGATATACAGCAAGCACTTGAAGAAATAAACTCTTTTTAACCTAGGAAAAGCTTTTTAAAGCCATTTTTAGCTCCAACTCAAACAAATTTTATACCTTTCTGTCAGCGTCTCTCTTAAGCCAGCAATGACCTTAACCAGCTGTGATATTTTATTTAGATGTATGAGACTGTTCTTTTTTTTTTTTTAAAAGATGTGCAGTCTCAATAAAGAAAAAAAAAAAAAGAGATGTAACAATAGACAATAATATAACAAAATTAGATAGAAAGACTCTTGTCTTATAATCCCTTAGGCTATGTCTAGACTATGGGGAAGATTCGAAAGAGGATATGCAAATTCTGTGGGAATTTGCATATCATCTTCTGATCTCACTTTTGAAAGTGGAGCTTTCGAAAGTGAAAGTAGTTTAGATGAGGCTTTTTCGGTGACTGCCCCCCCTTTGTCAAAAAGCTGTTTTTCCTCAAAAAATGAGGTTTTGCAGCTTTTTGACGGGGGGGGGGGGAGGGTTGGCCGAAAAAGCCGCATCTAAACTACTTTCACTTTCGAAAGTGAGATGGGAAGAAGATATGCAAATTCCCATAGAATTTGCATATCCTCTTTCGAATCTTCTCCGTAGTCTAGACGAGCCCTTACTGCTGAGGAACAACTGCTGCCATTAGATACACATGCATAATTCCCACTGAAGTCAATGGGGATGCATATGCAAGAGAGCAGAATTTGACCCTATTGGAATAAAATGATAAGAAAAAAAAAAGGGGGATGGTAGGCATAGCAATCTCTCTCTCTCTCTCTATACATAATTTTTTCCCCTGTGGGATGATTGGCTCGGCTCTTGCCCGGACTTCCTGCCCCAGGTGCTGTTTGGGGACCAGCAAAACTGCCTGGCAGCCCAGCCTGGGCAGATTCAGCCTCCTGAAAGGCTGTGGCCAAAGTTGAGTGAGAAGGACCCTCGGGAGGCGGAATCTGCCCAGGTCGGGCTGCCAGGAGGCGTTGCTGGTTCCCCAACTGCATCTGGGACAGGGAGTGATTCCATGCAGAAACCAGGCACTTCTGATCAGCCTGATGCAGTGAATGGGGCTGCAGCAGTACCACCACCCAGGTAGAGGCTCTAGGGTGGCTGGACCTCAGGATGTTGGGGGGCCTTCACTGAAGCCAGAAGGCCTGAGGTGCCGCGCAGAAACAAACCCACAGAGGAAGTGGCACAGGGCCTGGTGGCCGATGGGAGGCGCTGGCTGCGTGCCGGGTTGGCCCTGACGGCCCCCTGCTCCAGGGAAGCAACCACTGTGCAATGTTCCCTTCTGGTGGCTGACTGTGGTGCAGGACCACGTGCCTGGGGTGGACTGAGCTTTGGCTCACTGCACTGGGACAAGGGCCGAAAGGCCATGCTCCTCACAGGTGGTGGCTGCTTCCGCTGGTGAGAAGCCCGGGGCGCAGCCCACTCATGCTGGGAACAGAGGCAGGCTCCACACCCCACATCCCTGGCTGCCCGTCATCCCATCCTCCGCCACACCCTGAGCAGCTGCACCAGCACCAAGTCATCCCAGTGGAAGCCACTGCTGCAGTCCGGCAACCCCTGAGGCATCATAAAGGGGAGGCCTAGCAGCATCTGAGGCAGCTGCCAACCCGGCTGAGTGGAGGCGGGATTGAAGGAGGGTGCCTACCTCTGCATGGTGGCACCTGGAAACCCTCCTCACTGCATAGCCCCCCAGCCCTCTTTCCATCCTCCATGTGTGTCCTCAGCCCCTCTCAGACTCCAATCCCTCCTTCTCCACCTGGCATGGAAAAGGAACCCCACTTTCTGCTCCTCCCTCCAGCCTCTTTCTCTGCCTCCTTTCCATTTCTTCTGCCCACAGACATCCCCCTTTTCTGCTTCACAGCACCCCAGCAATGCCACCTTTGCTGACCCTTCTCTCCAGGAGGCTGCCTAGAGCCCACTGTCACAGCACCCAGAGCAGCCCGACCCCCACCAGAAATTCCTGCATACAGGCCTGGTGCCATTTCTTTGCTGATTAGGTTGCCTGTTCGTGGCAGGGAGTGTGTGGGGAGGGAGGAAAGAGGATAAGGGTGTACGTGGGGATGGATGGAGGTGAGGGAGATATAGGAATTGATGCAGGGGGATGGGCAGTGTGCGGGAGCAGAGGGGGAGGGGTTAGGAAAGGATGGGGGTATAGAAATATGAAGGAAGGAGGTGGGGGTAAACATAGGCAATGTGGGGTGGGGAGGGGCAGAGGTTAGGGAGGATGGATGGGTGTAGAAATGGAGGCAGGGAACAGGGGTGTAGGAATGGAGGATGAAGGTGGGACTAGAGATGGAAGGAGGGGAGTGGGCTGTGGGCCATAGACTATTTTATTGGCGGGTGGGACAGACTGGCTGGAGACTGAAGGGCACAAACGGGTGGGATGAGCTGAGAGGACAGAGGGGCCCCATCCACAGGTGTGGTGGGTGGAAATGGAGACAAGTGCTAGTGACTTGGGGCCATAGAGAGCACAACTGGGCCCAGTGCAAGATTAACAGGCTCTCTGGCCACGAAACCAGCCAGTGAGAGGAGGGCAGTACACATAAAAGGTATTATACTAAGGAAGACAATAGACCACATACTGCTGAGCTTACTGGCAGAGCAACTGGGGAAAAGCAACATATTTTCCTCACAAATTTGAGTTCCTTCACAACTGATCCACCTAAGAGAAAGAAGTTCACCACTCTGCATACAACAAGTGGTCCTAGGGATGTAAGCAAGTACTCGACTACTCACTCCCCACCTTGCTGCCTCTGTATGAGATGCAGGGGGCGGGAGGGAAACAGTGGGAGGAAAGGGAGAAGAGGCCGCTGCAAAGCTGCTCCAGCAGCAACTCCTGTCCGCAGCCAGCTTCTACCCGCCACAAACAGGGGCTGCTGGACCTGGCGCAAGCTGGGATGAAGCAGTCCCAGTTCGTGCCAGTCCAGGACCACTGTGCCTCTGAGTGAGCCTCCCCTTATTGACTAATCGTGTAGTGGATACAAATTGTATCCACTACACCATTAGCAAAATACCAGGTCCTTAACATTCTTAAGTGGTCTCTCAGTATTCACACGGATCTTTAGATTCCCTTGAGGTAAGGCATACTAGCATGGAGGACCAAGGCCTGTGCACAGCTTACTGGTCTTCCCTCTGCTTCATAGCTCAACCCACAGAGACTTCTGGACACATTTCCCCCTGGATATTGCAGGGTCCCAAAGGAATATGCTGGGGAGATTATCTGAACCCCCGCTCTTCCTGCCCCTTTCTCCAGAGCCCTCCTCGAGACCTCAGGAGACCACCAGCGTGTCACTCTGGTGACAATTCAAATGGACCTGAGGAGAAGCAGCAGTGGCCAGCTCTGGGTCCCTGTGAATCTCTGGTCCTGGGGCAATTGCCACCGTCAGCAGGCCTATCAGTGTCAGTTTATAACCCTCAATGCCACAGAGTAAAGTAATATGTAGTAGTGTTATTTATAAAGTGAATTTTCTGTCTTACCTACATTTTATATCAGATACACTATCATATACATTGGATTTGTGTACCAGTTTGCAGTACAATTGAGACACTGTCTTGACACGTCAGAAAATCAATAAAAATAAGGCCCCTGTAGGCTCCAGGTGTCCATTGCATAACCTATGGATATAGAAATTTAGGTTTGGATCAAGTGCTGTAGGACATTCTTAACTGGAAATCAAGCGTCAGGTAAAGATAGTCTTGATATTCATCAGAAACGATATCACTTTGCACCTTCACTATTATTAACAGATCTCTTCTGTAAGGCTTAAGGAGGAGCATAAAGACTTATACAGGTCCTCTACGCTGGGGCAGAGACCTGGGGCAAATTCTTAGTTGGGCAGAATGCTGGGAGGGAGGGAGGGAGGAAAGGAAGGAAGGAAAATAGTCTCCCTCCAAACTTATAGAGTAGCTCCACAGACTCCCCAGAGAATACTTCAACCCAGTGCCTGAAGTACCATAATACTGAGCACTCCATGGAGGAGGGGGGGGTGGGGGGGAAGGATGGGAAGAAACCAATCCTTGGGCCCAATTTCTCCCATGCACATGTCCCACAGCCTGCATGCAAGGAAAACCCAGAATTGGCCCATGTATTTCAGAAGGCTGCACAGAGTCATAATCACAACTGCCTCCTTTTCACAGCAGACCCTCACTAGCTCTGGGAATTAAGTTTGCCTCTGTGTGTGTACCTGACATTTTAAAGCAGGTGAACTGTGCAAACAAGAAGTCTCAGCTCTGAAGTACCTACATTCTGAAGATATGAGCTGGTTCAGTCTAGTGCCACCCAAAACAAACAGACAATGGAGCCTGGCTATTAAGATCAAAAGATTGAGTAATGCACAGAGAAATTCACCATACATCCTCCCATCTCAAAAGTAATTGAAAGCAAGGAGGTGAAATACTTGAACCTCATTTACTGTATAACCTGATATCAAATATTATAAAAGCTCTGGCAGAACATTTGTGAGCATTTAGTAACAGCCCAGATATGGTCAGAGAATTTCCTTTTCTTTTTTTTTTTTTTTTTTTTTTAAAAGAGTTATTATATAAATTACTTATCAATCAAGATGTGAAAAGTTACAAAAGACAATGCAGCAAATGAAGTAATAGTTTGTATACCTCAGTTGAGCCAAAAAGTGTTTTGAACCAATTATAATTATGTATTTGTTTCATACTTTAGTAGGTACTAGACCTTATAATGGATCAGGACCCATAGTGCTAGGTGCTGTACAAAAACAGAGTAAAAAGAGTCCCTACCCAAGCTCACTTCAATCCATCTCAAATTTTCTAACACACACAAAGGTGCATCATCTTAAAGTGCAAATGAAGTATATATAAATTGTATTTTCATCTCCCTCCTACTTGCCAGGCAGCTGATCCAATGTGGCAGTACTATGGTAAATACCAAACACTCCTAGAAAGAGCTCTAAACAACATCTGATTTGCTTTTTTGGGGGGCACGGACATGCTTTCAGAAAAACTTGTGCAGTAATGGCCAAAGTTTTTAATGGGAAGAAATTATGTTGATAGCAGCAGGCTCACCTACTCGAGATTGCGTCTAGATAGAAGCTTTGTGTCTATTTTCATTACTGTGTGAACCCTTAGAAGGCTTGGGTGAAGAAGCATAAGCTTTCTGGAGTCCAAGAATTAATAACAGTATTTACTGTTACTACTAAACCATTCTTCTTAGAATGTAGCCTGTTTATTTCACAAGAAGTTTTTAAAACTATAAAGAAATCTGAACTATGGCTTCAATCATAGTCCTTCCTGGCTTGTGGAGCACCTGGTATTGTTACAAATAAAAACTATTAATGCTGCCTTCAAGGACACTGATTTTTATTTTTCACCAAGAGTGCTCCACCAACTTTCTGCCCAGAGACCCATCCCATGCCACCCCTTCCTCCAATGCCTTGTTTCAGTTCTGCCTCTTCCTGCCCCCCACCTCCTACTAGGGATGTGAACAGGTAACCACTTACCCAGTACCTGGGAGCACCCCCCACACATAGCCTGCTGCACGCAGAGAGCTGCTCCAGGAGATCCACCTTAGTTGATTAGCCAGTTAAACATTAGATTAACCTAACATTTAACCAGTTAACAGATTAACTGGGATTTTACATTCTTACCCCCTACCAAAGATCCTGCCTAATTCCCGCTCACTGTTCTCCACCCTCTTCACAAACACTGTAGCTGGTAGGTGCTGAGCACCCACTGTTTTTTTCCCCCATGGGTGCTCTTGCTCCAGAGCACCCATGAAGCTGGTGCCTACAATGGACTGTAAAACAATCTTTAACCCACCACATATCATAATCCAACCACTGCATAATATTCTATAGTTGAATGCAATTGATCTCACCAACTATCACCTGGTATCCTTTCTAAATAGGAGAAATGGGGAAGATTGTAAAGAATGCTTATCTGACCTGCACCTGATATTCACAGTTACATATTTGACTGTAATTTGATCTAGTCCACTAATTTGGACTCTACCTAACCATAGATGAGGAAGGAGGGATGTTAAATTGAGGTTACTTTAGTAATCGAGTAGTCAATAGAATTTTTACCGTGGCGGGGCCAAACCCCCGCAGGAACCTGCCCCGGGGCCAAGCCGCCCCTCCCGTGGCGGGGCCAAACCCCCGCGGGAACCTGCCCCGGGGCCAAGCCGCCCCTCCCGCAGCGGGGCCAAACCCCCGCGGGAACCTGCCCCGGGGCCAAGCCGCCTCTCCCACGGCGGGGCCAAACCGCCTCTCCCACGGCCAAACCCCCCTCCCGCCGCGCAGACAAACCCCCACGGGAGCCTCCCTGGGCCAAACTCCGGGGCCAACCCCTGCTCCCAGGGCACAGGGAAACCCCTGCGCTCAACTCACCCCTCCAGGGAAGCTGCCGCACTCCTCCTCCAGGGCCCACGCCCCCTCTCCCAGCACGTGACAGAGCTGTGGTTAGGGAGCAGCCAGCGCACTTCCGGAGCCCCCGGAAGTGATGCGGGGTTCACCCAGGACTTCCAACCACCCCGCGCGAAGCCGGCACTACACTAGAGGTAGTTAGTGGGGCTTCTCGGGGGTGGGGGGGCCCCCCCAACACCTCGCGATCAACCAGTCGATTACGATCGACGGGTTGGTGACCATGGTATTATGGGAAATGGCAATCAATGATACAGCAATTTACTTTTTCACCTTTCAATAAATATTTTTATGTAGGTTATTCTTCTTCCATGCTTTCAGTTTCCATCCATTAAATCCCATTCCAAACAACCTTTCAATCTTTACCTAAGACTTGACGGCATCCTAGTGTATTTTTTACTCTGAATTACAGTGTAATAAAATTGTAGCAACCAAGGTAATCTAGAACAATTACTTAATGTGTTAGAAAACACATTATTCCCATTTTCTTCTTGTAGAAAAGCTCTAGGAGACATTTTGCTTTCAATATTTGTTTGTAAAATGTATGCACTTACTGGTGAACACCAAGTATTTCCCAGTCCTTTCCAACATCCTGAGGAACTATGTTACGAAGAGTGGCTGGATACACTTCTATTAATTTACAAAGAAGCAGCCAACCCACCTGGAAAATAAAAGTGTAATTATTTTTCAACTGACATGTCAAATCTCTTGTGTCCTCTCTCTGATGAAAAGATATTCTTTTTTTAAAAACAAACAGTATTTCCTGTTCCCCTTGCATGTAGGAAAAAGGAAAATTTTCCCTATATGACACATTTCCTGAACTGAAAACCTAACACCCTAAATAAGACATGATGAACTAACAAAAAACAAGGCAAAGGACACACAATACGCAAATTCCTTGATTCTGAAATACCTGTGAGAATAAGATACCGAAGACCTAAATTAAAAAGGGTTCCTTATTTTACCCATTGTTTCTCGGAGAAAAAACACTAAATAAAAAGTTCCTAGTTTATTATGAAAGCTTGCTAGATCTTAGATATGCAGGCTCATATATTGAAAAAGGCCTGATAATCTAGACAAGAAAGGTATAACTTGATCAAATAGCTGGAATTGAAGCTAGACAAATTCAAATAGAAAAGGGATAAATTTTAATGGCGAGAGTAATTAATCACTGAAACAATTTACCAAGGTTTACAGTGGATTCACCATCACTGGTAATTTTAAAATCAAGATTGGATTTTTTGTAAAAGCTATGCTTAAGAATTACTTTGGGGGAAGTTATATGGCATATGTTTTACAAAAAACCATATTAGATTATCACAACGGTCCCTTCTGGCCTTGGAATCTATTCAAAATACATAGCATTGCATGCCACATCTCAGGCCATAGCACCAGGGGATGGTAGAGCCTCCCCCAAAATGGGGGGCAGTGGCCTCCATCCACTTTGTGGCTGCACTCCTACCCCTTCTCATCCCAAGTCCTTGCTTCTGGACAAACCAGAAGCCAGAGCAGGGCTGGGAAGCCTGAGACCCTCCATCTAGGGCATCCATCTATCCAGGGCAGAAGGAGGGAACATAGCTCCCCACAACTCCCTGGCTGGGCTCCAGTTGCCAGCCTGGCCAGGAGTGGGGACTCGGGGAGGAAAGAGGGCAGGGGTGGGGCTTCAAGCAAAAAGCAAATATTTCTTTGTTTAATTTTTAATATTAGCATCAAGGACTGGATTGTGATTCCCGAAAACTGAAGTCTTCCATTAATCCATAGAACAGGAAGGGCAGAGAGAGGAACAATGCAAACGTCTCCACTTCTCAACCTCAGCAGCTGGGACTGAGCCAGCCTGCCTTGTGCACTGGCTCCCCAGTCCCTTATTAATGCAGAGCTGCAGCAGGGACTGATGCTGGGACCCGGCCCGAGAAGGGACTGAGCCAGCCTGCCTGCACAGCAGCAACCTGTCCCCTAATAATGCAGAGTTGCAGTGGGGTTGATGCTGGGACTCAGCACGAGCCAGAACTGAGTGCTTTCACTGCTATCCCTTATCTATTAATTGTGTAGTCAACAAAACTTTTTTTGGACTACATGATTAACGAATTACATGCTTCTTAACATCTCTTTCTAAGGCACAGTTATCCTTGACTTTTTGGAGGTCAATAACTTTCCCTCTGTACATATAGAAATTTGTGAGGTCTGTATTGGTTATCCATTTGCGTTGGTAACTGCAATACTAATTGACTAAGAAGTAGAGGTTCACTTGTACAAGTTAATGATACAGCAGCAGCATGAGGAAGTCATTGTGTGGCAAGCTCAGCCAGAAGGAAGTATATTGATCAATCCAGACACTGCCCTTACTTCAACCTATTTCAAAACATTGCTCAATTTCACTTTTGTGCTAACAAATCAGAAAGAGCTACTGATCTATTAACCTGTACAATGAAAAGCAGTTGTTTTGGTTACACCATTACAGCATGCCTACACTAACAGAGGATCTACACACAGCATCTACAGTCCTTGCCTCAGATTCAAGACTCCCACAAGTGAATCACAATGGATGAAGCAGAGAAGATTGAGTATAGTTAGTGTAGAATATTTTTAAATTTGTTATAGCATTAGGGAATAGAGGAAAGGATGGTTGCAGCACTTTGTGACATTAAGTTTTTGAGTTGCATCTGGCTATGGCCTTGGTTAAAACAATATTAAAGAGCTATAAAAAGTCTAAAGTAAACTCTCGAAGGCTAAGAAATTCAGATAAGAGGCTGAAACTTCGTTTTAAAACCATTTTTAAGAGTACACTAAAAGATATTACCCTTGCGTCCCAGCCAAATTGCAGTTCAGGTATAGTTACTACTATCTTCTTTATCAGGTTTTAAAAATTTCCCATGCAGTTGCAGTTTGAAGTATTTTTACTTACTATTCTTGACTTCTGTACCATTCTGCTGTTGCTAAACAACTGCTGGGTTCAACCCGATTTAAAAGCAATGGCTATACAAATTTCTTACCTATGTGATAATTGAATAGTGAATTATGAATTAAAGTTTCAGATTCCTCACATTACCTGGATATCCTCTAATAAAAGATATAATAATAGTGCAAATAATTACTTTCATTGTTATTTTTAATGTAAAAACTATACATGACAAGTAAAAATCAAGAATACACAAATTCAGAGTAAGCGGTAAATTGTATCTTTTAATGTAGACCATTCCCATTATTTAAAATAGATATGGGGGGGGGATTACATTTTTACAAATGGAACTTTTAAAAGGCAAAAAAAATGTAAATCATACATTTATTTTTAGAAAATACAAACCAGTCCTACAAAGATCATATTTCTCCATGTATATAAAAAAGTTTTTTCTGCTGCATGTGACAGAATTATGTCATCAGGCTCTCTGGAGAGAGGAGGGTTGGTGAGTGTAGTGAGCAGGGCATGGCCCCCTAGATGTCTTTAAACATCTTTTGGGGATAACATGCATTTTATTTTACATGATTGACTGCTAGGAAGGATCTGTGTCTGAAAACAAATGTGAAAATGGCATTGGAAAGCACCTGAAATATTTAATATAAAATGAGTCAGCCTTAAATAACAGAGGTAACCAAGCAGAATAAACTGCAGAACTTTCCCTGCTTTGTTTCTGAAGTTGTCCTGACCATGACAGTGGGTATAAAAGACAAATGTTACTTTCTTAACACATCCTGCTCCGTTTAGAAACAATATTGGATTATCACAATGTTTGTAGCGCATGACATCGTATTTGATCTGTGCAATATAGTTCTTATGTAATTTATGAACATACTTTGCTTTATTTTGATTTAGAGCTTAGAAAGAGAGAGAAAATTATTCTTTTTAGCAAATAGCTGACAAAAAAACTTTAGCTATCCTTTACAATGTAAATACTACATACAGTATTTTTTTAAAAAATCATTAATATTCTAGAGCAGTGGTCCAGGACTATAGTATACTATATTACAAACATTAATAGTAGAATGTAATAGTAGTAACTATTATAACCTGTTTTCCAACATGTACTTTGATACAGAAGAAATCACAACACAAATAACTGAATTCCACAGATTAATAATACCCCATTTACCATTTTATCTATTTTTAAATGCACATCTCTCTTTAACGTGGTTATTTACTGGAACACCTGATGGTAACTATACAGAACTGCTGACTTTTGGGCCCTGGGGCTATAGTTTTGTTGTATTTCTTATCCCACAGTAATACTTTGTCACCTTATGTCATCTCCTCCGTGACAATATGGTCAGCAGCAGCATTTTCAAGGAGACTACTGCTGTACACCACTGTCTAGCGGTCTTCACACCTGCCTCTCTGGCACAAGACAGCCCGTGTCTGTTGTTACTAGCTGGCCAGGACTGGAGACTTGACCGAGCTAGACTTTCCCAAACCTCGAGGAAGTTTTCATTTGGCTCATTAAAAACCAGCGCCAGCCGCCAAGTTGGGCTCTGAATCCAAACTGCCCGCCAAGTTGCGGGGAGCTCGGAGCTCGCTCGCCAAGGGGCGGCGTCAGGCTCTGGGTTTGACAGCTAGGGGTACGGGGGGGGGGTACTTGGGGTTTACCTGCTGCACCGCGGCCACGCGCAAGTAGGAGTCCAACACCAGCAACAAGGGCACGTGGAGGTTCCGGCCGCCGAAGAGCTTGCGGGCTGAGGAGAGAGGAAAGAGCCAGTTACTCGCCGGGGCCGAGCCGGGGAGCCGTAGCGGGGGCCGGCCCGCCGGGGCAGGAACCTCACCGCGGGGCCGGTGGGCCAAGGCCAGCAAGTCCTCCAGCGTCTGCAGCAGGCTCTGCAGCTGCGTCCCCTCCTGCACGTTCGTCAGGCGAACGATCAGTTTCCCCAGGGCGGCTTCCTCCCTCTCCTCCTCCTCCTCCTCCTGCTGCTGCTGCTGCTGCTGCTCCTCACGGCAGCGGCTTCCGCTGGCCATGGCTGAGCCCCTCCTCATCCCAGCCTATGTGCTAGGAGCGCTCCCCGGCTACTGCCGCCACGTCGATCCCGCGGGCCACGGCTCAGCCCCGCCGCCGCCGCCGGAGTCATCGGACTATTTTTAAGCCGCATCCCCGCCCCTTCACCTCAGCGCTGACAACATCTGCGGCGAGCGCCCGCAGGCCCTGCCCAGCTCGAGGGGAAGGGGCCGCCGCGCCGCCCGGTTGCCTCTAGAGGGCGCTCCCGCTATACAGTCTCTCGTTACAATCCCAGCAGGCTTCGGTGGGGAGGGGGCTTTAGGATAGCACCAACCAATCAGTCACAGCCACTGACAGCTCCGCCCTCCAATCGCATCGGAGCTCTGGGGAGGCCCGCCCCTTCCTGCCTCTCTCGGTCTCATAAGGGAGCGGGGAGCCAGCTGCCGCTTCTGGCGCGTTCTTGTTGGCCGTGGGGGGTGGCTGGCTGAGGTATAGCTAGCTGGGTAGCTGTGGTGGCCCCTTTTGGGGCCCTTATGAGAGGGGAGAAAGGGTTTCATAGGGCGCCAGCGCGGCAGTCACTGCAGGAGGTTGGGGTGGGCCCCACAAGGGGCCTGGCTGAGCAAGAAGATGCTGTGCTCCTGGGCTCGCCATGTGTCTCAGGAGCGGCTACAGTTGAATTACCAGCTGTGTCCCAGATGGGAGGGTCCCAGGCAACTTAGGCTGCCTCAGAGCCTGGGTTGAGTGTTGTGATTACTGGTCAGAACATAGCTGTTGTGGACACCCCATCCTTTCCATTGGCGGCTGCTGCTGTAAAGTTAGAACATGCACCTCCAAGGGCTAGGCCTATGATCTTTCAACTCCTTAGTACTAGTCTCAATACCAGTACAGTCAGCTCTCCTCTGCAGGCAAGAGGCTCCAAATCATAGGGTTGCCAGGTGTCTGGTTTTGGACTGGACAGTCCAGTATCTGAGCTTTCTGTTTGGGAACCAAATTGAGAAAATATAAATATATGGTATTTTCTAAATAAGATGTAATGTAGATTGGGATGTAAGGTCAAGTGTGTCCGGTATTTTTGTTGAAACCATCTGGCAACCCTATTAAGCAATTAGCTAAGTCCATCTCCAGAATGAGGGGACTTTCAAATAAAAAGTGCCTTCCTTTGAGTAAAGGAGCAAGTCTGCTAATGAACTCTAGCTATCATCTATAATTATGTACATGAGGGAGGGGTAAGAAGCATTGAATTTACTGCAAATTTCTGAAGTATTAAAATAAGATCTAGAGTCTCCTCTCACCCCATGTCTGAAATGATTTTCAAGTGGGATAGCTATCTCTCATTTTCATGTCACACATGCTTCTATTATATACAACTATTTGAAATTAATATAGCCACACAATTAGTGGATTCAGGAAGGGAAACATTGATAACGTGATTTAAAATTTATGAACTTGAAGCTCTTGTGATTATGTTCTCTTGTAACAAATAAACAACTAGAAAATACAGGAGTTTCAATGTACTAACTAACTTGTTAGCGTATCTGTCTTTAAATTCATCAATGTGTCTATCACATCTCCAGAATAGTTGTAAAAGGTGCCACATGAAAAACAATTATCTACAAATGGGGCTTGCAACAGTAAGAGTAAAAATTAGCAATACTTTCATTAACAATCTTTTACTGAAGAATAAATAGTGAACTATTTTGAGAAAAGTGAAGCAGCTGGGAGATGACAAACAGAAGTGTTATATGCTTTCTGTAAAATTTCCCTAACCTCTATGGTCTTGTTTTGGAAGTATTCTATTGCCTCATGTCTAGCACACTTTCTCTTTTGCGGCTTTTGCAAAAACAAACCTGCACTGTCACCAGTTTTGTTTTTCAGCTTTTTAAATGCTTCAAGCGGTTTATAGCCTATTACTACAAATCACATTTTTAGTAACTAAATTGTGACCAATATAAAACTCTGCTGACTAAAGGAAGAGAAATTGAATACTTTACATAAGGCTGCGTCTAGACTGGCATGATTTTGCGGAAATACTTTTAACGGAAAAATTTTTCCGTTAAAAGTATTTCCGCAAAAGAGCGTCTAGATTGGCACGGATGCTTTTGCACAAAAAGTGCTTTTGCACAAAAGCATCCGTGCCCAGTATAGACGTGCTTTTGTGCAAGAATGCTCCGATGGCCATTTTAGCCATCGGGCTTTCTTGCGCAAAAAATTAAGATGCCTGTCTACACTGGCCCTCTTGTGCAAGTATTCTTGCGCAAGAGGGCTCATCCCTGAGCGGGAGCATCAAAGTATTTGCACAAGAAGCACTGATTTTGTACATTACAAAGTCAGTGCTGTTGCGCAAATTCAAGCGGCCAGTGTAGACAGCTGGCAAGTTTTTGCACAAAAGCGGCTGCTTTTGCGCAAAATCTTGCCAGTCTAGATGCACCCTAAGAGTAATTAAGTTTTTCTGTGTTAAATAAGATGACTGCCTTACTATTTTTGAAGGAGCAACTAGGATTGTGAGGTTATTTGAAGCTCTCATGCTTACCTATACCCTGATGCTCTGGTTACTGAAAAGCATGCACAGTGCTTAATATAAAAACACATGAAGAAAACACCAACTTAATGCTTTGTTTTAAAATTTTATTTTTTATACACAAGCATCCTGAAACACCTACAAATCATTGGTTACTGCAAATGCTTGTTGACTAAACTATCCTTGAACTATTAGTATCAACTTGATACTCAAAATGTACGGCAGTGCTATCTGAATCAAGTCATATTTTTAAGTGTTATACCAAGAAACTCTTGTCTTGGTTTGATAATTATCAACCAAAAACCATGACTGCATTTGTGACATGAAGTTTTAGCTTGTTTCCCTTCAAAGGCAAAGCCCTAAAAAGACAATATGTGTCAGTCTGATGAAACAGTGATTCAGATTTAGAAATTAGTTAAATGGTTTCTCACTTCTGCTAACTTTTGTAATGACAAAGTTGATTGACAATAAATAGATCCATATCAGCAAATCTAATACATCTTTCTTACTGCAGAATTAATAATTCAAACACTCTTTTCAAGGAATGGTGATAGATGCATTGCATTTTTGACCTTCAGACAGTTGTTGGCACCAGAAACTTCAGAGGAAAGTTTAAAATATGCTGTAAATTATATAGTCAGTAATTACACCTTTGGGAAGACTCTCTAATACCAAGCATGTGTTTTTATATATCCTCAAATGCTTATCCTAACTAGTATAAATTGCACATTTTTACTAATCCCATTTACATAACTGCTTAATCCTAATTTGGATTCTGCTGTGGATGATATGCCTTCCTTTTTGAAGAGTGATTACAGTGTAAGGGTATTTGTAATGGAGTGTTAGTTTTCATGTGTGTGGCTGCCATAAATAAATTTTAACTCTTTTGGGGGGAAAAAAGTGTCCTCTCCATAATCAATGAGATCATTACTAAATTGCATACTGAATTTTTGAGTTGAAAGTTAATGATTCATTATAATTGGTCATTTGGATTTTCATATCTTCATAATGTAATGTAACCCCAGTGCTGCATGGGGAGTGCGGGCCCAAATGGCTGCTTGCACCGCTTGTCCCCCCACAGCAGCTGAAAGGGTCAAATCAGGGCAAATTGCTTAGAACCAGGCTATTTACATCCTCCTCTATAAGGCACCAAACAACTCACAAAGTACACTTTAGCTATCAATCTGGCCAGCAAGAAATTACACAAACAATCCCCTTATGGTTTTTATGCTTCTCACTTGTGTGTGGACCCCAACTGATTTTTCTATGGGTCAGTGGCCCCTGACCCAAGAAAGGTTCCCACCTCTGCCTTAGATCTTACCCAAAAGAGCACACCGTACCAGTCCTTTAGAATCGAAAATCTAAAGGTTTGTTACTATAGATAAAGAAAAGGTTAAGAGTAGAATCATATATATAGTAGCCCAAAGTCTGTGACTCTGTAATGCTGTGGCGTTACATGTTGCCTGGGGGAGGGGGGGCTGTTGCCTCCCGCCGTGGCGCTCGGCTGACTTCTGCGCTGCTCAGCTGGGCCGCCGCGGGGGGCAAGCGGCGCAAGTGGCTGTTTGGGTGCTGCATGGGGAGTGCGGGCCCAAATGGCTGCTTGCACCGCTTGTCCCCCCGCAGCAGGCTGGCTGAGCGGCGCAGAACTCAGCCAAGAGCCATGGCGGGAGGCGAACGGTAGCGGGGCAGTGATGTACACACCCAGGGGGCGGGGTCTGGACGAGCGTGCATCCCCGACGGAGACAGAGGAGAGCAGAGAGAGAGTGAGAGGCAAGAGGGGGAGAAGAGAAAGAGAGAGATGGAGTGGAGAGAGAGTGAGAGGCAGGAGGAGGAGGAGAGAAAGAAAGAGAGGGAGAGAGAGGCAGAAGGTGGAAGAGAGCTGAGAGAGAGTGGGAGAGGCAGTAGGAGGAGGAGAGAGAGAGACGGAGCGAGAGACCGGAGGCTCAGGAGAGAAGACTGATGTGGAGGAGAGACCTGAAAATCCCGTCTTATGACGGGCTAATTGGCTAGTTGTTAAAGAAAGCACATTACATACATCAATCACCAAGTTCTTGATGCAGGCTCTTAGCAGAGATGTAATAAATCACTAGCTTAAAAGTCTCTGGAGTACATCCTATGTTAGGATGGGTCAACAAATCCTTCTGGGCCTTCTGTCCTTAGTAAAGGTGCTTCTGGAGTGGAGAGGAGGAATGAAGACAAAGATGGAGGAACCCCAGGATCCTTTTGTAATCTTGCCCATGCAGAGGGAAGAAATCCATTGTTCTCCTGAGTGATAGTACCTCCCAAAATGGAGCTGATCACATGATGAACTAATCTGTTCATGTCCTTTTCATTCAAACTGCAGTGGAGTACCTGGTGGTCTGCAGATGCCCAGCAGAATTCCTCAGGTGTTTATTGGCAACACTTAAGGTCCGCTGTCCATGCAGCATAGCTACTCACTGAGTTACCACCCCTCACAATAGGTGGTTGATGCGTGCTGTTGTCTCCCAGACACAAAACATTTAGAATACTAGTACAGAGCCCATACAAGTACAGAGCCATTGTTCGGATGCCAGACCATCGACTTCCAAAACAGGTCCTGTTTTCTCAGCTGAAGGATACCGTAACATGGGAAGACAACTGAAGCATTATAAGGAATTGCTAAAGGGTAACTTAAAGAAGTGCATCATTGACACTTGGGAGACATCCGCCCAGGATCACTCAAAATGGAGAGAAGTCCTATGCAATGGCATTTTGAATTTGCCCATCAACAAGCTGAGGAGGAGAAGAGACGCAGGAGGAAGGGGAGACTGGCTTTTAGCCATGGTCAGCACACTCCTGCTGTACCTGGAAACATCTGTTCTCATTGTAATAGAACTTCTGGTTAAAGGATCAGCCTTATCAGCCACCTGAGGGTCCACAACACCCATGGAAGATGGTCATACTTGGTAACAAGTAATCATCCCTACCATTATCACAGAGCTCATATTCATAACTTTACATACAAAAATCATACATAAAGATGAGTAGCATAAATAGAATCAGCATAGCATAAGCTTTCATTAGACACCTCACTTGGCCCACTTTGCACAGAATTTGGGGCAAACACACAACAGTGGGTGCAGCAATGATCTGAATTTTCTGATCAAAATCCAATAACATGACACACAATTTATATAAGCTTTTCTATATGCTTATGAGCAGAATTTGCATTGAATTCTATTTCACGCTGGTTGGACTTTGGAAAAGTTGGCCTGCTTTCTTTTTATGAAACAACAGATTTTACTAGTCTTGTAGAGCAGACATGTCAAACTCGAAGCCTACTGAACACCACACAAACGAAAACTGATAGAAAATGTACTTCTATCAGAAAGTCATAATTATTCATTATTATTATAGATTGTTTTAGGTATATTTTATATTTTTTCAAGTCTTGTTTTAATATAATACAATAATTTGATGTGTAAAATTGTTATTTGCTCATATAAAATAATTTTTAATTTAAATATACATTTAAGGTACTTTTTAATTTTTTTTTTTTTGATACATAACTTGTTTTATTGCGCAGGAATTGGGGGATGAGCGCTTCCCCACCCGGAGGCTGGAGGCTGGCAGCTGCGCAGCCACAGGAAGGGGCGGGGGAGCACTCTCATTCCCCCGCCTGGAGGTTGTGCGGCTGCGTGGGACCCAGGGGTGTGAGAGCTCCCCCCACCCGGAGGTTGTGTGGCTGCGCGGGAACCAGGCAGGGTGAGTGCTCCCCCGTCCAGAGGGTGGCTAATTCCCTCCCCCCCACCCATAGAAGCCCCCCCCCCCCCGCATAGTTTGAAAAAAAAAGTCTTGTATACCCTGCGGGTTATACTCGTGTGCGGGGTATGCAAGATTTTTTTTACTCAAACTGCAAAAAACGTGGGTATATTTGTGTGCGGGGTATATTCGCTAAAAGATGGTATAGACCATAGTTAATCAAATAGAACAGGCTTCTGTGAAAATTTCAGTTACTTTGTAAGTTTGAGATTTTGCATAAACATATAATTATTCGTGCAATTGCAAAAAATTGACATATATTTATTGATATAAAATTAATATACATTTTGTGATTTTATTTGGGAATAAATAAATACAAAACAAAATATTAACAAAATATCCTCCTCCTCTCCCCCAGAGCCAGGCACTCCTATACCCCTGTCCATGGCCCTAGATGTACTCGGGGTCGAGTGGGGCCTGGGACAGTAGGGAACTGGGGGGGGGGGGGCTGCAGCTGGGTCTGTGATGGCAGGGGGTGGGGGAGGCAGGGGTTGAGGGGGGGCCGTGGGTGAGGGGGAGGAAGGGGCTGCAGGGGGGGGCCAGTGGGTCGTGGGATGGCTCTCTGGAAGGTCCTTGGGGTCTCGGGGGTCTTGGGCTTGTGCCATGCTTCCTTGGCAGAGAGGCAGGGAGAGCCGTGAGGTCAGTGGCTTCCTCTGGCTGCATTCCTGCCACAATGGCTGCCCAGGGTGCCTTTGCCTTTAAGACATGGCTACAGACAGGAACAATAGAGGTTTTTCCTGCAGATGGAGTGTCCACCAGGACTTTTCTCTGGAGACCTGTTTTTTCAAAAAACAAAAAACAAAAAGACAAACCCCGCGTCCAAACATACCTTTTTTCGATAGATCTCTGTCGAAAAAGGTGTTCTTCCTCGTAAAATGAGGAAGACAAAACCACCATGTTCTTTCGATTTACTTTTGAAAGAACGCGGCGGCAGTCTAGACGTGGGTGAAATTTTTTTTAAAAAAGGCATCTTTTTTTGAAAAAACTGTGTAGTCTAGACCAGGCCTGCACAACTCAGAAAGCGGCGAGGGCCATATTACTCCAAAGAAAACAGCTGCGGGCCGCAAAGGTAGGTTTTTGCGGGGGGGGGGGGGTGATACCTTATTAAGAATTTTTCAATTAAATCAAACATAATATTTTTAATTATTTTAATTTTTATTTATGAATCATGGAAAAATGAAAAAATCTGTTCAGTTGAAAGAAAACATTTGTACTTTTCCTAATTACCTTGCAAACTTAATGAGAGATATTACATCTCTTTTTGGCAACAAGCTTGTCGTATTCGGGGATCATATTTGAAGTGGATATTTTCATAATGTCTTCCAAATGGTCGTCAGTCAGAAAAGAACGTTGTTTGTTTTTATTCATGTTCATGATGGAAAATGTTTGTTCACATATGTAAGTGCTTCCAAAAATTCTGAATGTTTTCAGTGCAACTTCAATAAGATTTTTGTACTTTTCATTGTCCAGACTTTTGTAGAAGTCCCCGCAGGCTGCTTTCTCTGTGCTTATTTCGGTAAACTGCCAAACACTGAAGTTCAATAACCTCCAACTACAAATCTAGTGGCGCTTCCTCTGGATCCACAGAAAAGGGATCTTCAATCAGCTTCAACTGGATGTCTTTTTCTTCAGACAAAGTAAGTCTTCTGTCAAAATCTTCAATCAAAAGATTAATTTGCTTTGCGTATTTTTCTTCTAACTCGGCGTGTTTGTGCTGAGGGATACGCTATACACAAGTGGGAAAGTGACACATTTCACCTTTTGACAGCTGACTTCTGAAAAGTTTCAATTTCATTTTGAAAGCTTTCACTGCTGCACACATTTGGAATATAAGTTGATTTTTTTCCCTGAAGTTGAATGTTGAGATCGTTCAGGTGTGCTGTAATATCACAAAAGAAAAAGAGATCTTGATTCTAGGACTCATTTTCAAGCTCTGGGAATTTTATTGGCTCATTTTGTAGGAATTCTGCTACCTCCTCTTTCAAAGCAATGAAACGCTGGAGCACTCTTCCTCGACTCAACCACCTCACTTTCGTATGCTAGTTTAAGTCACTGCACTCGGTGTCTACCCCTTCAAGAAAGGCTCAAAATGTCCTATGTTTTAGTCCTCTAGAACGGATGTAGTTTACAATGGAAACTACCACTGACATTACATGCTCAAATTTTAAGACTTTGTTACACAAAACCTGCTGATGTATAATGCAGTGATGTTTGGTTATTTGTCTCCTGATAAATTCTTCAAGAAGAGTAACTGCTCCAACATTTTTTCCGCACACAGCTGCAGCACCATCAGTACAAATGGCCACCAAGTTTGTAAAATGTAATCCTGACTTATCATTCATGCACTTTATCACTTCACTGGAGATTTCTTTTCTGGTTGTGCAACCTGTCATGGAGCACATGCCAGCAAGTTCGTCAGTAATTTCAAAGTTTTTATCAATACCTCTAATAAAAATAAGAAGTTGGGCGGTGTGTTTTAAATCGGTGCTTTCATCCATAGCTAGGGATTAAAAGCAGAATTCACTGACTCTCTGCTTTAACTGATCACTTAGATTGGTAGAAATGTCAGCTATTCTTCTCTGTACAGTCATGCGCGATAGACTGACATTCTCAAATATTCCCCTCTTTTCTGGACATAACTCAGATACAGCAATCAACATACACTTTTTTAAAAACTCGCCTTCTGTGAAGCATTTCCCAGCAGCAGCAATTTCCTTAGAAATTTGAAAGCTTACTTTAGTAACTGTCTCATTCTCAGTGCTCACTTTCTTGAAAAATTGCTTTTCTCCACTAAGGTTTTCCACTAAACTGGCTGCTTTAATTTTTTTTTCATTTGGGTTCAATTTGGTGAGAATGAGATGTTTAATTTCAAAGTGCCACCAAAGGTTGTATTCCTTCGGAACAGCTAACTTTTCACAACACACGAGGCACAGTATTTTGTCTTTGGAAACAGTACATAAGTATTTATTCGTCCATTCAGTGTTGAAAACTCTGTGCTCCGATTCTATTTTTCTTTTTTTCTTTTCACTCGTGGTATCCATTAAAAAGCTCAAGATTTTGTTGAATAAATTCACACACAAGGGAAAGACTCACAGTCACACACAAAGAGAAGAAATATCTCACGGCGGATGGCACACTAGCAAGGCATTGACGTGAGATGAATGAACGATATACAAGTAAGGTTTCCACACATGCGTCATGTGTACATACCCGTCATGCGTACATAACTGTCAGCGTAGCACTGTTCAAAAATCCATTGTCGACGGCATTTAATTCTCAACTTTCACACAATTACAATTTTTTTTATAAATAAATATTATTTCTGAAAGTCGTCATGGGCCGCACAGTGAGCCCCTGCGGGCCGCATGCGGCCCATGGGCTGTATGTTGTACAGGCCTGGTCTAGACGTAGTGCACAACAGAGTGCAGGACTGCCCTAACTACAGCAGTGTCACTGCGGATCAATGACATAATGGACCATGAATGTATGAATTGAGGACCAGGTAGCTGCCCTGCATATGTTCTGAATTTTGACCTGGGCTAAGAAAGCTGACGAGGAGGCCAAGGTTCTCATGGAATGGACAGTAATCACTAGCACAGGGATACTAGCTAGTTCATAGCATACAATCTGTTATCCACAAAGAGATATACTGAGAGGAAATAGGGAGACCCTTCATGCGGTCTGTGACTGCCACAAAAAGTTGTGATGATGTTCTGAAGGGTTTTGTGCATTCAGTGTAAAAGGCAAATGCTCTGTGCATGTCCAGTGACTGGAATGACTGTTGCCTTGCATTATTATGTGGCTTCGGATAGAAAACAGGGGGATATCCTGGCCTAAGTGAAGAGGAAGGCTGTACCTTATCCCTGTGAAAAACCAAATAAAGGGGCTTATATGTGAGCTCCTTTAGCTCTGAAAACCTTTTAACAGATCTGATTGCCACTAGAAAGGCAAGAGTGGTAGAGAAGCGAGCAAGTGGCCAAAGGCTTGAAGAGCGAGTGCATCAACTGGGAAAAGATCAAGCTGAGATCCCATGAAGACAGCGGCTGTCTCACCTGCGGGAAGGATCATTCCAACCCTTTGAGGAAACATACCACTAAGGGATTTACAAAAACTGGGCATCTTCCTCAGGGTGAAATGTTGAAATGACTGCCAGATGGACTCTGATAGAAGACAGTGCTAAGCCTTGCTCCTTTAGGTGGATCAGATACTCCAGAATGAAAGGGGATAGATGCCTGAGTTTGGGTCATCTGGCGTTCAGCACACCAGCACGAGGACTTCTTCCACCAAGTGAGGTAAATGGCTCTAGTGGATTGTTTCCTACCGCCTAAAATAATCTGCTTAACCTAGATAGAACATTGGCTCTCCACGATATTCAGCTATGGAGCTTCCATGCTATGAGGTGCAGCAACATCCATTGTCCTGCGTCATCAGGTCTGGGTAAAGAGGGAGCTCTATGGGCAAGTCCACTGACAGCTCCAGGAAAGTCCACTGACAGCACCAGCAGGATCACATTGGCCCCAACCCTGTGAATCTTGAGGATAGCCCTGTGGATCCAGGGGAACGGGGGACAGGCATACTATAGCTGATCCTTCCAGGACAGCATGAGCCTGTCTACTAGGAACCTGGGATTGTGGCCACAGAATGAGCACAGAAGTGGCTTCGCAAGCCACACTTTTGGGCGAGAAGAGCCTCATGCAGCTTGCAAGCCGCGGGTTGGCCACCCCTGATCTAGCTCATCTGCCAGGGTGCTGGGCAGTCGACCCCATTGCCTCTCTGTGTTGGCAGATTTGCCAATTTTACAGTTGAACAGACCTGATCAGCACTTAGGCCTTAACATTTTGGTTGGTTCACCTTAAAGATTCACACTTTCACATTGATTTCTCAATCAACCAGCTGAATGAATCAAGTTCTTTATTACAAAATGCACGCCTCGTTTATATGACTTTGTAAGATCAGTTAGGGTATGTCTACACAGCAAAGTTATTTTGAAATAACAGCCGTTATTTCGAAATAACTTTACTAGCGTCTACACAGCCAAACTGCTATTTCAAAATTAATTTGAAATAGCGGAGCGCTTATTTCGAATTTGGTAAACCTCATTCCACGAGGAATAACGCCAAATTCGAAATAGCTATTTCGAAATACGTGCTGTGTAGACACTTATTTCAAAATAGGGGGCCTCCAGCCTTCCCAGGGTGCCCTGGTGGCCACTCCAGCCTCAACCAAGAACACTCCTCTCCCTCCCCCCTCCCCGGAGCCCTTAAAGGGGTAGACTCTGGCCACAGTGCCTGTGCCAGCTCCAAGCCTGCCAGCCCAGAGCCAGCAGTCACTGCCCCTGACCCAGTGGCCCCAAAACATGAGCCAGCAAGCCACTGGCAGCCAGCCCTCCACTGCTCCCCAGGAGCAGTCTGCCAGCTCCTAGGAGCCTGTCAGGGCCCGGAGAAGGTGGGCACCTTCCTAGTCCAGGGTGGAGATCATGGACCTTATTCAGGTTTGGGGGGGATGCCCCCAACGTCCATGATCTCCGTACTAGACGGAGGAAAGCAGCTGTCTATGGGAGGATAGCTGCCAGCCTGCCCACCAAAGGCCACATGCGAACCCAGGAGCAGGTTTGCATTAAAATCAAGTTGGTCTGGCGAGACCCCCAACCCTGAGCTCTGAGCTTCCCCTCCCCCTTCTTCCCCTTGCTTCCCCCTTCCAGCTCCCTCCTCCCAGGTTTCCCCCTCCCCTCCCCCACCCTCTCTCTTCTCCTCTCCCGCCTCCTTTCCCCAGTCTCACCAGAGTTTCATCACCCCCCCCCCCCAGTTTTGTTAAATAAAGAGAGTTTGTGTTCATGAAAATACATGTATTTTATTTTACATCAGAAAGGGGGGCTAGGGAGGGGTAAGCAGAAGGACGTGAGGGAGGAATGAGGCACAAGCCCAGTGGGGCAGACCAGGGAGGCTCTTAGTGCTCCTCAGGGTGGACACTCTCCCGCAGGACCTCCTGGATGTCAACCTGCAGAAAGTGCAGCCAGGCTCACAGCAACGCATCCACAAGAAGCACCAGAGTGCCCAGGGGCAGCTCTGGCTCCATGTTGCAGAGTGCTGTGGTGTCCCAAGTGAGGGCAACCAGAGCACGCAGAGACAAAATGCTTTGCTGTCTCTCATCGAGGTAGGCAAATGTAGCCAGACATGAACCCCATCTTGTTCCCCCCTCCCCCCCAGAGAGCAAGAGAAAGGCAGTCAGCCTTTGATGCCCTGGGAACGCAGGTGTGCTGCCTGTCCCTGACTCTACCATAAACAGAAACCAGACAGTAAATTGGCTAGCTGATGACCCAGGGGCCTCCCGTCGCCCTGATGGCTAGTACCAGTAATTGACACACCTGCACTGTCCTAGGAGAGGAATCTTTGCCCATCACATACTAGAAGTGCCCATTGTCTGCATTTTCCCAGGTGTGAATTATGCTTTGCACCCTTCGTGGGAAACTTGGCATTCAAAGCCATTTTTCCTAATTGGCCACTTGAGACCAGGAAGAAGCCTACGTGACCCAAGAGGTATAAAGAGGGGTTTAGTAGCTCACCCCATTTGAGCTCCAATCATCTACACCTGCTGGCAGGTATTGGTTGTCTCCCGAGGTCTGTGGGACGCCCAGCCTCGCCCTACTTCTTCCTGAGGGATTGAGAGAAAGACGCTGGCCACGCCAAGTCTGGAACGCAGGGGTGAGAATATATACCGCTAGGTGTCTATTTTGCATGCATTTAATAAGAGCTCAGAGAACAAAAAGGGTTTCATGGTACCTGTAAGTGACTTATTAGTGTAATTTCTGTCCTATCCTTTGTAGTGGCTGTGTTATCTGTAACACGGTAGTAGCATTTAACAGCTAAGTTTACCCTGTAACAATAAAATAGTAACTGTTTAAGCTGTGACCTGACTCCTTCAGTTGCTGTAACAGAACCAAACACAATTTTAAAAAGAACTCCAGCTGGTCATAAGGGACAGATATAGGGAGAGCTTGAGCATTGGATCATGTCACTTCCAGGGGACAGATCCGTTGGGGCATCTCTCAGCCTCCCCAGGCTGCCCGCTGCGAAGGGATCGCGTATCCTAGCAGTCAAAATCTGAGGTGTAATAAGCTCTCCCTGTAAACTTCTTGGGGTGCCCGTCAACCTCCTCCAGGTTGCCCGCTGCTAAGGGACCCCAGTCCTAGCAGTTGAAGTCTCGGGTGTATAATACACACACACCACTCACTGCCCTGACCACTGGCTGACAGCATGCAAGCAGGGAAACCTGAGAACCGGCTGTTCAGGGGAGGGGGGGTCCCTTTAAACACAGGCCTCAGATAGCCTCAGGCAGCAGCCACACAAAGTAACTCCTGATGATGCCCTGCCAGACCTGGTTCCAGCTGGCCTTAAATGCGATTCAGTGTCCACTCAGTGTGGACACACTATTTTGAAATAGCAAAAAGCTATTTCGAAATGCATTTTGTGTGTAGATGCGTTATTTCAAAATAAGATATTTCAAAATAACGCTGTAGTGTAGACATACCCTTATATATTTTGTATTGCTTTCCTTATATGCAAAATAGACAGCACGGGCTGAACTATTTGTGATGTTTTGTGGTCAGTGAAACTTCCTCAAACTGAAAGGGTCTGTTACAGAGTGTCTTCAGAGAGCTTTAGTTTTCTGAAATAGTTTCTTAAGATTGTAATAGACACCTTTTTAGATTTTTGTCTAATATTACACCTTATGATACTGTATCAAACACTACAGCTTGCTCTATTATATCTATATTATAAATATAAAGCATACCGAATAGAAGAAAAATATGAAAGGGGAAGTTACTTCACAACTTAGCAACAGTCTGTGGTTAAACTTAGCTATTTAGAATTATTCAACCTACATCTCCTCTGTGTAAAACACAGAAGCAACTTCTGGTGCTCAACAGGGTAAATTATGCCAAGATTCTTGCCTATATTTAATATGCCATTCCAGAGATCTGACTCATGCCCAACTCTAGTGTTAAAATCTCCAAAGAGAATGATTTTGTCCTCCTTGGGAATGTTGGTCAACACTCTGTTGAGATCTATGTAGAACTGTATTTTAATATCCTCGATAGAATCAAGCACTAGGGCATACACACTGGTTGTTACTGAGCTCAAGACGTAGAGTCATAAGACATTCACTGATGCCTACAGGAAACTCTGTAAGCTGACAAACATTCTTAATTGAAGAACTGACACCATGAATGTGCCTTTCCTCTTCAGATTTTCCTTTTTAAAAAAAGTGTAGCCTCCATTTAATTTTCTCAGTTGATCTTCATCTGGGCACCCTATCTTGCGTAGGGCAGTGATGTTGATGTTCTGTCTTTCAAATTCCTTGGCAATGATAGCAATTCTTCTTTCCGGTCATACATTATCTTTGTTACCCATCAGCATGCAAACATTCCATGTAGCAAAAATCATTGTGTTTTCGTTGCTTTGACCACAAGCAGAGTAATCCCACTGGACATGGTGATCCAGCCAGGAGAGTATGAGACAGCCTAGATTAGAGAACCTTCTCTAGCCCCCTCATCATATGGGGTGAACAGAGGGGATCATAAAGAGGACTGCTCAGTCGCAGTAGTAGCCAGTGTTGACATGTGGAGGGGGGCACATACCCCCTAAATGCTATGGACAGGAGCAGCAAGGGACTGGACAGCAGCCAATGGAGCCAGGGTCCCTGGGCAGCCTGGAGGACTAATGGGATGCAGTGGGGTGTAGCGCCCACAGTAGAGGTTCCTCTCACTTAACAACAGCAGTGGAGAAAATGGAGCAACACGGCCCCAGCTCATTCTGCTTTCCTGGCTTGGGGAAGGGTAGAATCACTCCCATGCTCACTGGCAGGAAGTGGAGTGACATGGCCAGGAGAGCAGAGAGAATTAGGGCCATGTCGCTCCGCTTCCCCTGCTGTTCTTCCTAGTCCTCCAGGCCACATTGGTTTGTGGAAGAGGTGGGAATGGATCAGAGCATGGGCAAGAAGAGGCAGGGCCTGGAGCGGAGGAGGGTTGTTCCAGCCTTTACCTGTGTTGGGGGTGTCACGTGGCTGGTGCCCCCTTCCCCCCCCCCCGGTGTATCCCTTCACCATTTGCCCCTGATAATAGCTGCTGACCTGCACCCCTGTCTCAGTCAAAGTGCAGAATGATCATGCAATTACCATGCAGATTCATGGGTAGGGACTGCCAGATTCACTAATCCTATCCCTAAAAAAACGAGAAGTCCTGTGGCACCTTATAGACTAACAGATTTATTGGAGCATAAGCTTTTGTGGGCAAAGACCCACTTCGTCAGATGTATCTGACCAAGTGGGTCTTTGCCCACGAAAGCTTATGCTCCAATAAACCTGTTAGTCTATAAGGTGCCACAGGACTTCTCATTGTTTTTGCAGATTCAGACTAACACGGCTACCCCTCTGATACTTGTCAATCCTGTCCCTGTGATCACTAGTCCATAACTGCAGGGCATGGAAGGTTGGAGAGTGTAGCCAGACATGAACCCCATCTTGTTTTTCCCCCCCCCCAGAGAGCAAGAGAAAGGCAGTCAGCCTTTGATGCCCTGGGAACGCAGGGGTGCTGCTTGTCTCTGACTCTAATAAACAAAAACCAGACAGTAAATGGGCTAGCTGATAACCGGAGGGGCCCCCCCTCCTGCTGCCCTGATGGCTAGCACCAGTAATTGACACACCTACACTGTCCCAGGAGAGGAATCTTCGCCCATCACATACCAGAGGTGCCCATTGTCTGCATTTTCCCAGGTGTGAATTATGCTTTGCACCCTTCCGTGGGAAACTTGGCATTCAAAGCCATTTTTCCTAATTGGCCACTTGAGACCAGGAAGAAGCCTACGTGACCCAAGGGGTATAAAGAGGGGTTTAGTAGCCCACCCCATTTGAGCTCCAATCTATACCTGCTGGCAGGTATATGTTGTCTCCCGAGGTCTGTGGGACGCCCAGCCTCGCCCTACTTCTTCCCGAGGGATTGAGAGAAAGACGCTGGCCACGCCAAGTCTGGAACGCAGGGGTGAGAATTATACCTGCAATGTGTTTCTTATGTGTACACTTTAATTTAGTTACTCTATTATAAGTTTCTCTAATCAACCTGTTTCACTTCTATTGTAAACAAGAAAATAAGATTGTGCCCTCATTCACTTTATAAGTTTAAATATATATATTGAACCAAGTTTTCTTTCTTCTTTTCTTTTCTTTCTCCTACAAATAAGCAAGTGTGGTTTGAGTTTCTGACTTGAACCCGTGCTGCTGTACCCGAACCGAACACAAACAAAAGAACTCCAGCTGGTCATAAGGGACAGATATAGGGAGAGCTTGAGCGTTGGATCGTGTCGCTTCCAGGGGACAGATCCGTTGGGGCACCTCTCAGCCTCCCCAGGCTGCCCACTGCGACGGGACTTTGTGTCCTAGCAGTCAAAGTCTGAGGTGTAAAGCTCTCCCTGTTAAACTCTGGGGCGTCTGTCAGCCTGTTGGCTGCCCACTGCAAAGGATCCCGATCCTAGCAGTAAAGACACGGACGTTAAACTCTTTGGGGCACCCGTCAACCTCCTCCAGGTTGCCCACTGCTAAGGGACCCCACTCCTAGCAGTTAAAGTCTCGGGTGTATAGCTCACACACACCACTCACTGCCCTGACCACCGGCTGACAGAGAGGTGTCATTTCCCCTGGTAGAAGCCGGCTGGTATACCTACAGAGACCACATGATCATGACAAGCTGGAAGCTTGAGCCCCAGTGACAGAGGACGTCCAAGACAACTGGAGATCTCCAACTTGCTGCAGCTTTCATCCATTTGCATAGCTGTTAAGATCCAAGGACCCTCTTCCTCCTGATCTACCATTTAGGACTGAAGGGATTGCATCTTGCTTTGTCTAGGACCTCCCTTCAGACATGTTTGCCTTGGGTGACCCTCCCAGAAATATGAAGCTCCTGAAAAAAAACCGGTTACTTACCTCGTAACTGTTGTTCTTTGAGATGTGTTGCTCATGTCCATTCCAATTAGGTGTGCATGGATTCCGGAGCTTTTGCCCTTAGCAGTACCTGTTGGGCAAGCCAGGGAGCCCCCTGGAGTGGAGCCAGCATATTGGTGCATATATACCTCTGCTGGCCTCTCACCTCCTCAGTTCCTTCTTGCCAGAGTCCTCTGACAAAGGGGAGGTGGGTGGGATTTGGAATGGACATGAGCAAAACGTCTTGAAGGACAACAGTTATGAGGTAAGTAACCATTTTTTCTTCTTTGAGTGTTTTCTTATGTCCAGTCCAATTAGGTGATTCCCTGGCAGTGTCCTAGGAGGTGGGGTCGGAGACTAACACTATCTACATGTTAACAGATGGCAGCACAGCCCTGCCAACAGTCGCATCTGCCCTGGCCTGCTGAGTAATCTCATAGTGCTCCAAGAAAGTATGCATGGAGGATCACGTGGCCGCCCTACATATGTCAAGGATAGGTACTTGCACTAGGAACACTGTGGACATTGCCTGCGCCCTTGTAGAATGTGCCATCAGTGGAGGTGCCAGTCTACCTGCGCTGTCATGGTTCTCCTTAATGCAGGAAGTAATCCAGGAGGATAGGCATTGGGCCAAAATCGGTGAGCCCTTCATCCTCTCAGCGATTGAAATAAAAAGTTGTGGCGATTTACAAAACTCTTTTGTCCTTTCTATATAGAACGCTAGGGCCCTTCTAACATCTAAGCAGTGTAGGGCCTGTTCCTTAGTGGAGGCATGAAGTTTTGGAAAGAACACTGGTAAGTAAATGTCTTGTGACATATGAAATTGAGAGACCACCTTAGGGAGGAAGGCCAGGTGGGGATGCATTCTAACCTTGTCCTTAAAATCATGTAAGGGGGCTCCGAAGTGAGGGCCCTCATTTCCGAGACCCTCCTGGCTGAGGTGACTGCGATCAAGAATGACAAGTGCTTAAGAGAGCAAGTGCTTAAAGGGTGCCCTCATGAGACCCGTCAAGACCAAATTGAGATCCCAGGGTTGCACCGGGGGGTGCATATAGGGAAACAACCTGTTTACCCCTTTCATGAACCTCTTTACCATTGTATTAGCGAACACAGATCTGTGACCCTCCCCAGGGTGAAAAGCCGCAATCGCTGCTAAATGCACCTTCAGTGAGGTTGTAAGCGAGGCCTTGATGTCTAAGCTGTAGTAAATAATCTAAGATTAGTGGGATTGTAGCACACATCGGGTTTACCATCTTCTGCTCTGCCCGTTGGGCAAACCGTCTCCACTTGGCCTCGTACAGTGCTCTGGTAGAGGGTTTTCTACTCTCTAGCAACACCTTCTGTACCTCCTGTGAGCAAAGTTGCTCTGGCCCTGTCAATGATGCAGGTTCCATGCCACTAGGAGGGCCTCTAGATTCGGTGGCACAGCCTCGGGTGACCAGGTCTGGGACTAGCAGCAGCCTCATCGGTCCTCCACTCTAACAGGGTGGTGAACCAATGTTGGTGAGGCCATATCAGCGCCACCATGATGACCTCTGCCCCGAATCGCCTGACCCTGATGAGGGTCTTGTGAATTAGCAGGAAAGGGGGAAATGCATACAGCAGCCCCCGGAGCCACTGTATATGTAGTGCATACCCCTGAGACCCGAGACCGTGGCCCATGAATGAGCAGTAGCTCTGACATTGGGCATTGTTCCGTGAGGCAAACAGATCCAGATGGAGATAACCCCACCTCTGGAAGACTCCCTCTATAATATCTGTCCTGATGGTCCACTCATGCGCCCAAAGGGTTCAACTGAGCTTGTCCGCCAGAACACTGCTGGACCCTGGAAGATACGATATCTCCAGGTGGATGTTCTGGGAAATGCACAACTCCTACAGCTCTAGGGCTTCTTTGCAAAAGGGAAAGGAACAAGCTCCACCCTGTTTGTGGATATAATACATGGTGGTTGTGTTGTCCATGAGCACTGCAACCACTCTGTTCGCCAGTTGGGGAAGGCCTGGCACGCCAGCCTGGCACGCCAGCCTGACCGCACTGAGCACGCCAGCCTAACCGCCCTGAGCTCTTTGACATTTATGTGTAGGGACATCTCCCCTGGGGAGGAGGGGTCATTGAGCATACCCTCAAAATGAGGGTTTGGGTTGTTGGCTTATAGGTGGGGCAGATCTCCTATCCGAGTCAGATCTCGAGCCCCTGCACCTGCTCCTAGGTGGGTCATTCCGGCCATTATTATGGCCCCTCCTCCTACCCCGGTTCGAGCTGAAACCACATTGGAAGGGTCTCACATTTGGCCTGGGGTTGAGGGGCCTTCTCTGAGAGGCTGGGGTGTGGATCCCTAGGAACTTCAGAGTTGCCCTGGAGTCCTTAAGGCTGTGTAGCTTTGAATCTGTCTGGTCTGAGAACAGGCCCACTTCCGCACAGAGGTGGTCCTATAGTGTATTCTGCACCTCCGGCGGATGCCTGAGACTTGGAGCCACGCACTTCTCCTCAGCACTATAGTGATGGCCATCATGCAGGCCACTGAATCAGCAGCGTCCAGGGCTGCCTGTAACGCTGTCCGTGTGACTGTTCTGCCTTCCTCTGTTAGAGCCCCAAATTCTTGCCGCGACTCTTGTGGGAGACGTTCTTTGAATCTGTCCATGGCTGCCCATGTATTGTAGCATATCTACCTAGCTTTGCCTGTTACCCCCCATGATGTAGGTCTTCCTTCCCAGGAGGTTGAATTTCTTGGGCTCCTTAGATTTAGGAGTAGGTCCTGGGGGGCCTTCATGGGGTTCTCTTTTTGCCCCATGGCCTGCAAAACTAATGAGCCAAGTGAAGGGTGTGTGAAGAGGTGTTTGTGACCCAGCCGGGGGACAAAATAGTGCCTTTTGTGTGGGAGGGATTGAAGCTGGAGCTTGCCATAGGGTTTTGGACAACTTGTCCACAGTTTTATTGAGTGGTAATGCCACTCTGCCCGGAGTGGTCGCCAAAAGGATATCAACCATGGGGTCAGAGACTTCCTGGACCTCCTCTGCTTGGACACCCAGATTAGCTGCCAATTTCCTCAGCAGATCCTGGTGAGCCCTAGTGTCCATTGATGGAAGTGGCGGGGCTGGGTCCACTCAGGCCTCATCTGACAAGGAGGATGATGACTCTCTAGCACCCGACTGTTCCTCCACCAATTCCACAGCCTGTGACACTGCTGTCAGTGGGGGTGCCATCTGGTCTAGCTCTGTATGGGGCGCTGTGGCTCCAGTACCTTCCCTTCTAACAGGGTGTTGTACTAGGTCCTTGTCCCCAGGGTGGCTCGCCTCTGATGGGGGAGGGCTGGGGAGGGCTCTGTGTAGGGGGGTCGCTGAGGGGATGCTCCCCTGATGCAAGGACCCTGACACTGACCCCAGGGGAGGTAGGCCTTGGGCTTGATGGTACAGCTACAGAGTCCAGAATGGCCACTGATGAGGCTGCCATTGGGGTGGCCAAGTGCGCGTGTCCGAAGGGGTCTGGCGTTGAGATCTATGCTCGGAGCAGGAGCGGTGCCAGGACCTCAACCTGTAAGAGGACCTCACCAAGCATACAGATTCGGCCTCCAACTCTGATGAATAATCAGACGCTGACCATGGGGGTGCTGTTGACACCTGCTCCCGCTGGTGTTGGGTCATGGCTGTCAGCTTTCTTCTGTGCACTGGGCCCGGTGCTGGAGGAGGCATCATTTGCACCGGGACTGTGTGTGATGGTGCTAAGTGTGGCGGTTGGGAGGACACGTACACCGGCGGCACCGGAGCAGTCCGCAGAGTAGGGCCTCCCAATGCCATCCACAGGAGTGTGGGTATTGGCTGCACTACAATTGCTGGTGCCGGTGTCAGGGCTTGTATCTGCGTCAGGGCTGGCATCGGGGCTGGCATCATGGCTGGGGCCGGGGTCAGGGCTGGGGTCAGTGTGGGTATTGGCACCAATGTCAAAATTGGGGCTGGCGCCGGTGTCACCCTATGGCTCAACCTCACCGCATCGGTGCCAGGTTGGGCAAATCCGGAGCTGCTCACAGTACCAGAGATGGTGGCCTTGGTACCTGCAGTGCCAAGTCCCCTGCCTCCGGGGAGGTCAATTCAATGAGCTCCTGTGCTCCAGTGTCAATGTCTGGCGGAGTTCCTTGAAAGACCCTTCTGGTACTGGACTTTCTCTCCACATGGGTGGTACTGGGACATCTCGGAGTACCTTTGAAGCCAAGTGCTCTTCCTTTGGGTGCACCTTGTAGCCGCACCTCTCCAGGAATGTTCCCCTGGCGTCCTTGGCTCTCCTCGGTGCCGAGGACTGTGACCGGTGCCTACAGGACTTCAAAGGGATAGTCTGGTGCCTGGATGGCACCACAGAAGCCTCCCATACCGAGGACAGTGCACTACACACCAACGGGCCCTGCTCCGGAGCCAGCGGCTATAAAGCAGACTCCCTGAGGATCAACTTGAGCTTCGAGTCCCTCTCTCTCTTAGTCCTCGGTTTAAAACTCTTGCAGATATTGCAGCTTTCTGTACGATGGGCCTCCCTGAGACACTTCAAGCAAGAGTCGAGCGGATCCCCGCAAGGCATAGGCTTCAAGCACAACGCACACGGCTTGAATCCCTGCGGCCCTGGCATCCCGTCTACTGCCCGGTAGAGGCTAGAGGGGAGAAGCCCTTCTTATATAAAACTATTTACAGAAACTAATGAGGTACTAACTAACTGAGATACACAACAGTTAAAGATCTAAAGAACCATATACAGGCTAAGGGTAAAGACTGTCAGTCCTGACGAGCCTCCAACTACCGTCACAGGGACGCTCCAGCTACCGTCAAGGGCGGTAAGAAGGAACTGAGGGAGTCAAGGGCTAGCAGGGGTGTATATGCACTGCTATGCCGGTGCCACTCCAGGGGGCTCCCTGGCTGGCCCAACAGGTACTGCTAAGGGCAAAAGCTCTGGAATCCGTGCATGCGGCGCGTGCACACCTAATTGGAATGGACATGAGCAAGCACTCGTAGAACTTAGCTCTGAGGATCAAGGGGACATGCAAGCCTCTCTACCACCACAAGATGATAGTCCCCAAAGAAGAAGCGAAGGAGTAGAATGGCTAACTCCAGTGGCATCCTCCTCATAAGCAAATTTGAAGAATGCAGCCTGGGCATAATGAACACCCTCTTCAGACAAAGTGAGCAGTATAAGACACCTGGAGACATACTACCTGTGGGCATTGGTACCTTCTTGACTATGTTATTGTTAGATCTTGAGATTGGAAGGATGTCTCTATCATGAGGGCCATGCATTGAACCAATGTTTAATCTAACAAGGCAATGATCTGTCAAACAATCATGCATTTCCAGATCACCTCAAAGCATCATAAGCAGGCCAAAACAGTACAAAAGTACTAGGCAACTGTAGAACAGGTAAGCTTTTGTGATAGGTTTAGTCTCCTGAACTTTGTTATCATTAACGGACAAAAAAACTGTTTCTGAGAGCTGCATACTGCTGCAACAATCTGTTAATAACTACTTCCAGGCTAAGCCATCTGTTGAATCTGTCTGTATTCAACATCACAGAAACTGTATGTAACCCAGAGGCACTGAGCCCACTGACAAGGAACAGTGAAGTCTGCTCTACAGCCTTAGCTGAGAGGGAGTTGGCTTTTAGCTCATGCAGTAGAATCAGTGCCAGACTGAGCCATAGTTGCGTCCTGGGCAGTGGGCGCGCAGCGCATGCGCAACCCGGCCCCGGGGGCGTGGCGCCCCTTACCACTTCAATCAGGCACCCCCCATAGGTTGGCGCCCCGGGCAGCTGCCTGGCTAGCCCCCCCCCCCTTAATCCGGCCCTGAGGTCCATAAGGTAACACGTTTGATCTCTCCTGACAATGACCAGAGTCCATTGGCTTTACATATAGAACTCCCAGAATGACTTCTGTTTTGTGCTTTGGTAAAAGTAATAGGAACATTTAATACATACATCTTCAACATTAAATTCTAACCCTTTAGAAAACAGTGACGCACCAGCAGTGTTGTAGATGATGTGGCATGGACATCCCATAAAATAGACACATATGTTCTTACTTTGAATGAATGTCTAAAGTGAATTATTCTTCCCTGTATTTATGCTGACACTGCCTTCAGAAAACAAGACAGTCTTCCCATGGTATCTCACGTGACAATGTCTCATCAATTTTGGAAACAAAATTTTCTGCTCTGCCTGCATCAGCATGAATGCCAATGGAGAGGCATAAGTCAATTAACTCTGTTGTCGCAAGATGTTTCTGGATATCAAAAATCCTCATTGTCAGTGGATTCATTTTTTCTAAGCCTTTGTCATTAGAGCCCTCAACAGAAAAGGGCTTCAATCTTCATTTGTCTCACAAAATACTCTTGGAAATAGGGAGCAATGGCACCATTAAGCATACAAGTTGATTTGGTTCTTGCAGATGTACAGTATAGGGTAATCTGGCTGACAGGGAAGATATTTTCAAACAGGGGACTCAGATGGTCTGTACTTTTAGGAAGAATATAGTGCTGTACAGAGTTGTAATTTTCACTTCTGCATGTGCCACCTGGGAAAATATATTTTGTACATGAACAAAGTATAATGTATAAAACCAGAAGTGAATATTTTTTTTCTAAGTTAAATATAAAAACGGGAAGTTGACAATTAAAAGACATTCAAATAGTACAACCGGATTTTGACAAGCACTAATGTTAATAATGATACAAATAGTGAGTGGATTTTCTTTGTGATTATGACTACATAACTTTGTTATTTTAATAATCCTGTTAACTTGTATAAAGATATCAGCTAAATTAATGTTAACTATCATCAGGACACATTGAAAACCATACAGAAAAGAAAACTTTGGACCCAATTAAAATTTAATTAAAAAATCAAAGCTTTTCTGAAAATAATTGCAACTGGAGTACTAAGTATAAATCCCACCTACCAAAAAAGCCAAACAAATTACTGCTGGGGAAGTGCCCTTTAAGGGGGTTAATAATCAATCAATCAACACCAATCAGTTAGTAAACATGCTCATCTTATTTTATCAATGATGGGATTCACTAGCAGTGTAAAATAAATTCATGGCAACTCTGCTATTTGTGGGATGTATTTCACTTTCCAGATTTAGAATTACATCTTGTTCTCCTTGATGGCCATAGGAAAGTTTTCAGGACCACAGTGCACATTTAAAAAAAAAAAAAAAAAAGAAGCCTCGCCTAATAATGAATTTGTCCAGTGTGGTTTAAATTTTGAACTGAATTTTGCAGAATCTGCAAATTTTCAATCAAGTCCTGCTTGTTTTTTAGACAAACTCATATGTTTGACAGTCAGGTATTCACATGCATGGCCCTCTCTCCCATGTAGTCTCCTCTGATGTGTGTATAGATTGCAAACCTCTAATTATCCAACTTACTATAGAACTGAAGCTTGGAAAGCAGCTTTCCAAGATCTCAGCCGCATGCCCGAGGCCCTGATATATTGTTTTCTTTTGCAGTGCCTCAGAAAAAATTTTTTAAATCTTTATATATTTACTCAAAAGCCAAGACGTAAGCTTAGGAATGTATGTGAGAGGTAGCATGCTGATGCATGAGTTTCAGGCCCAGTGAGTGACATTTGACATGTCTGCATGTCTGGAATACTGGACAGATTGGTACTACCAGGTACACCAGGGTCCTGTCCCCACTTGAGGGATTTCACGCTCACCAGCTTGTATGTGCAAGTTCATGCTGCATAGGGAGCACCATTTTGAAGATGTATTGCTCCACCCCCTGCCAGCATGTCCTTGCATACATGGCGTGCAGAGCAGCATCGTTACCGCATCCCCCAATTGATACTAGATTAAATCACATTAAGTTTTGCTCAGTTCTTGATGGAGAACAAACACCACAAAAGCAGAACTATTTGGTTTATAACCAGACAAGTGGTCTGCTCACCCAAGTCTACTCCCACACCTCTTCAGATGAGCTCCTCGCAGTCTGGCTTGTTGCCTGTGTGGTGCACAGACATGGAGCTGAAGCAATGGGCACAATGCAAGTCTGAAGTGACCACAGTAGGGGTCAAACACAGAGCAGCTCTGAGTGGGGCAAGAACTAGGAGCTGGATGGTTGCTGCACTTATGGCTGAAGTGCCAGAGGCAACGCTCCTAGTGCCACCATAAACCACTCAGCACCTGAGAGAAGGACACAGTCTTACCCATGCCAAGGGCACCGAATAGCTTGGGAGGGGCTGGTGCACTTCCCCAGCAGTGCAGCTGGGGGCTGCTTCCCGCTTCTCAAGAGTCTAGGCTGCTGGCCATCCCCTCTCCTGGGCAGACTCACCAGCCTCATCCCCCATCACCTCCAATCTGTGGCAGCTGTTTTGTTTACCTGTTACTGAAGCAGCCTCTAGCTACTTATCATCAGCACTAAAAGGCTTTAATAAAAGTTGATTTGAATGTAATAGTTCATTGACCACAAAGCTTCATGCCCTCCCAGGAGAGATCTGATACTATTTTTAAAAAGCTTTCATTCGAGGCACAGTCTGGTCTCTTAAGTATTTGCTGCAAAGCTTTTCTCATAAATCAACATATATCTTATTTTTTTATGCTATTGTAAATGTGTGGCACTCACCACTCATTAACTTCTCCTCTGAGTTTGGTGTGGTCTGCACCTCACAGTTTATGATGACCCCTCCTGGCAGCTTCTGATGGTTACGAGTTGGTCTGTTTGGAGCACAACTCAAACTGATTCCTTTCAGGGTACTAGTCCCCCAGCAGGGCCTCTTAACAGTTCACATCCCTTTCTGGGGGTTTATCACTGTTGAATTGTGGACCACTTTCCTAGTGACCAATAAAGTTAGGGTCTACCCCAGGGGTGGGCAAGAGGGCTTTCGCGGGCTGGATCCAGCCCACCAAGTGGGTTGATCCGGCCCATGGAGGCCCTTCTGCTCCCCCACCCCCAGGCCAATTAAGGCCTGGGGGCAGGGGAAGCGCACAAAGTTTCCTCTGCCCTTCCAGGAGCGTGCGGTGCGCCATGTGCTCCTGGCAGGGCAGGAGGAGACTTCATGCACTCTCCCTCCACCAAGCCCTGACTGGCCTGGGGGCAGAAAGGGAAGCATGGAAAGTCTCCTCCTACTGCCAGGGGCGTGGGCCCCGGGGTTGCCAACCCACAGAAATTTTATTTACGGACAAAATGGGAAAAATTTATGGACAGACAAAATTTTTTACAGACACAATTTTTATACTATATTAAGACAACATAAATGGCCCAAAGTGAAAAGTAATTGTTGTCATTCATACATCACAAGAACAATATGTTATTTAACTCACTTTCATTTAGTTAGTCATGGTCCTGGAAGTTTTCCATTTTGTGATCGTACATCTAAACACTGACGCTGTTAACCATAGCTGAAGTAATTGTCCCAGATCCATTTATGACAGTTATTTAATCCTTCAAGCATAGGAATGGAGAGTTTATTTTTTATATTTGTTTTGATGAGATTAACAGCTGAGAAAAAGCATTCCACTTCTGCAGTTCCATGTGGAAGTGCTAAGATTGTTTTTGCAAATCTTGTCAGACATGGAAATCGAAGTTGCTTGTCATGCTTAGTAATTTTACTAATTGGATGCCAATATTCATCATAGGCATCTTGAGTTACGGTCATAATATTGTTCAAATCTGCCACTTGGTAATCAATAAACTCATTTTCTAAGCGACCAAAATATGTTTCAAGTATAACTTGTGGAAAACGCTGAGCCAATTCCTAAATGTCTGAAGCTTCTACTGTTGTTCTGTTTCCAGGCTTGAACACCTCAATAAGCTTCAAAATTCTGTTACTAATCGGCATTCTCTTCTTTACCGCACTTACTGCATTCGTATAGAATGTAATAACATCAGCCACGAACTTATTCACTGCTTGTAAATTATCCACATTTGTCAATTGTTGCCTTGTTTCAAATCCCATGAAAATGGATTCTGCTGGTCTAAAATATTCCCTATTCAAGTGATCATAGTCAATTAGTGACGTCTCATCAAGTGAGAGAAGCACTTCGGGTCTGATATAATGTCCCATTAGAGTTTTTAGCAGCTGGGAAGCCTCTGAATATAAGTCAGTAGAATGGGAGAATTTGCCTGAAATAGTTTGTTAAATTGTGTAAATAATGGCAATGTTGCCTGCAGAAATAGGAAATAACATTTGACAACTGGATCTTGCAGTTGGCTGCTAATTTGGTCCACTGTAACCAAATGGTCACTATCATCACTTGACTGAAAATAGCTTGTAAGTGCATCATATTGATTTAATATGTGATTGATACATTCTAGCAAACTCAGCCACCTCGTCGAACATAATTGTAATATTTGCAGATCGTCTGCCTCTAAAAACTCCTGAAACTCTTTGTAAACTTGCATTCATTTGCAGCTGTGTGCAAAATGGTTATGAATATCTCTGCAAAGCTGTTCAATTACCTTTGGCATTGCCTTGCACGCATCAGCTGCACATAAAACAGCAACATGACAAGTGCAATGAATATGAAAAATTTGAGGCTGTTCAGACTTAAAACGTGAAAGCACATATTTCTAGTGCCTACCATAAAATTGACTCCGTCAGTCCCCAGTGCCATAATGTTAGCAACTGGTATTTCATCTTCAACAAGACACACCTTGATGGCATCAAAAATAGCTTTTGCCATTGCCTGCTTCAAATCGACTAAATGGTAAAATTTATATTGAACTTTACCGACATCAGTATCAAAATATATAATGACTAGAGCCATTTTCTCACTGGTAGATATATCAGTTGACTCATCGACCAGTGTAAAATGGCAAGATTTCAGCTTGGTACACAATTCGTCTTTGGTCTTTTTGCTACAACATTTTTAATCATCATGGATGCTTTAGTTCTTCTGCAAGTGAAATCTTTTGCAATTTTGGAATCAAGAAACCAATCAGCAACATTATCTCAGATTTTGTCCATCAAACTCAATGGTAGATTTTGTCTGGCTAAGAAGGGCTACTTTTAGTTCACATTCAGTGACCATTTTCTGGTGATTAGTCACTGTTGGATTTACTTTAGCAACAAAACTCATAATTCCAGAGCTAGATCTCCTTGCAGACATTATGCTTTGGTGCTTACCACTTGCAGCATGGCTATGAACATCTCGCACTCCACCAGAAGCTATGCTGGACACCTTTTTACACCAAATGCATTTGGCGCTGTGCTTGCTTTCACTGTCTATGCAAATCCAATCTTTGAACTCGTTGTCTGCTAGCCATTTGGACGAAAACACGCATGCTCTACCTTTTGATTTCTTGTGAACAGGGGCTGTTAACAGGGAGTTTGGAGAAGGCGTTCTCTAGAGAAAGGAGGAAGCTAATACAGGACCCATGAGGGAAGTGACTGTCTGTAGTGTGTATTTGTGTTTGGGGTTTTTTTGCTGTGTGCTGAGCTTGTGTTTGGCTGTGGGTGTGGTTTTTATTTTTTTCTCCTTGCCCTTTCCCCTTCCCCCCCCACACAGAGTAAGTGCTGTGGCTGGCAGGTGGAAGCTGTGAGCGTCTAATAGTCTCAAGTTACAGTGGGAGAGGTCTAGGTTGGATATTAGGAAAAACTATTTCACTAGGAGGATGGTGAAGCACTGAAATGGGTTACCTAGGGAGGTGGTGGAATCTCCATCCCTAGAGGTTTAAGTCTCGGCTTGACAAAGCCCTGGCTGGGTTGATTTAGTTGGGATTGGTTCTGCCTTGGGCAGGGGGATGGACTTGATGACCTCCTGAGGTCTCTTCCATCTCTACGATTCTATGATTCTATGATTTAGTAACTGGCTCTTCATCAGGAGATAATTCACCGGAGTCGGCGGACTTGTTATTCTCTTTGGCACAATCCATTCTTCTCATAGATTTCGACATTGTAAACTTTAACGGTAAACAGTAGTAAATTATATAATTTGCCAATGTGCTGACGCTAACTTGGTGGAATAATGTAGATGATAAGATAACATCACGTGGATCACATGATTCACGTTATGTCACCTCAACCATTGAGCTAAATAAACAACTAAAATGTCCAATTTCCACTGCTCCACAGTAAAATGGCTGAAGCAGCACAAAAGAAATTTAATTGCTATAGAATAATTGCTGTTTTTTAAATTTTATTGCACTGTTACGGGCACGTCCAATTTTGGCTAATTTTTTATGGACTGTCCGTAAATTTACTGATGGTTGGCAACCCTGGTGGGCACCTTGGGGGAATCTTGGGGTGGCATAGAATTCACACGCTACCCTACCCCTAGACCAGTCATGGTTAGTGGGTGGGGAAGCAGGAAAGTATCCTGGCTCCGCCCCTTCCAGTGTGGCCCAGGGCCACTTCAAAAATTTCTGAAGTGGACCTTGGCAAAAAATTATTGCCTACCCCTGGTCTACCCACTACTTTGGGTCCCAGCTCAGGGACCTAAGAATATCAGTTATGCACTTTTGTATCCCTTTTTAATTAAACTGTTTTTAGTTCCCTGGGCCACTTCCCCACAGTCCCAGCCTTCACCAATGCTTCATCCTTACCTCAAGGTCATTCTATGTTCAGGCAAAGCAGCTATCCAGAAGTTCTTTCTTGCCAATCTCTGCTGCACTGAGCTGCACTTACTTTTGGCCACCCAGGTCCATTATTTGCACTCCTGTGACTCCAGGAAAGAACTGACTCCTCGCTGCAATGCAGCTCCTTTTATTCTAGCCTGCACACCCTCTGACTGGCTAGCACCTTGCAACTTCCCTGACTGGCTGCTTTCCTACACAGTCTCTTTAGGCCACATGTAGGATTAAGCTTCCTTCCTGGGACAGATGTGGAAGGACCCTGAGGCCTCCAGCAGGGGACCTCTGGGCCTAGTCCATCCTGTCACATTTACTCAAGCTATTCAGGCAAGACTGAATAAATCCTGGTTTCTTAAGTCATTGAGACAATGCCCTTTCTGGTTGAAATGGCAAGAAACTGTTTTTTCTTTGTCTGATATCCGTTTTGTGTGCATTGATTCTTTGGTGAAGCGTCTGAGACGTTTGTCCAATGTACATAGCAGATGGACACTGTCGGCACATGATGATATAGATTATATTTCTGGATGAGCAGGAATATGTGTTCTTGATCTTATAACTGAATTGGTTAGGTCCAATAATGGTGTCAGCAGAGTAAATATGTGGACAAAGTTGGCAACGGGGTTTGTTGCAAGGAAAAGTCCCAGGGTTGGTATTAGTGTGGTATGTCCTGTGGTTGTTGGTAAGAATCATCATGAGGTTAGGTGGTTGTCTGTAGGAGACTATGGGTCTGTCTCCCAGAGCCTCTCGGAGTGTAGTATCCTGTTCTAGTATAGGCTGTAGTTTATTGATAATATGTTGGACAGGTTTAAGTTGGCATTGTCTCAATGACTTGATTACCTGCATACTGCTTCAAAGACATTTTCACACCAGGCTTGAAAGAGAAACCTCTGAACTGTCATTCATGCTTAAATTTGACACTTTACGCCAGGGTCTCAACAAAGACTCTAATTACCTTACCCATTACAAAGATAGCTTCCCCAATTATCACCTCTAATATCATTAGCTCACAGACATTTCCCCCCCCCCCCCCGTTATCCCCCCTCTATTCTGAAATTTGATTTGTCCTTTTTTATGTGTGTTCACTTTTTTTGATTGTATCCCTTTGGTATATATGGTCATGCCTATTTTCTTCCACAATTTGATCTGAGGAAGTGGGTCTGGCCCATGAAAGCTCATCACCTAATAAACCATCTTGTTAGTCTTTAAAGTGCTACATAGTCCTGTTTTTTGTTTCTGCATATGTAGGGTTTGCCTTGAATTGTAGTGACACCTAGTGGCGGACGTGTTTATTCAGTAATATTACTAGAGCAGTGAATACCTGTGTAGGTTCTTTCTAGGGTTAGTCTTATGCTGAGGCAGTTAAATCTTAGGCTGAGGCTATGCTTGAGAGGTTACAGAAGTGCAGTTGCACTGATGTACCTGTACTGTTACACGCTCTCTAATGTAGCTGCTCTATCCAACAATTTGACATAATTAAGCTGGCATAAGCATTGTTGTAAACCATTAGTAGGCAACCTGTGGCCTGCCAGGAGTCCCATGGATGGATGGGGAGTGACTGGCCAAGATCCCCGCCATGGCGAAGAACACATCCTCAGCTCCAGCAACCACAGTAATGGGGGGTGCATAATCCCCATCCTGGATCTGGCCGCAACTGTGGGACAGGGGTGCCAGGCCCCAGCTGAAGCCCCACAAAACCTGGGTCACAGCTGGGGGGCACAACCCCCAGTGCTGCAGGGTAGGGTGCACAGCCCCTACCATGGGGCTGTGGTGTGCAGTCCCAGCTGCAGCCTCTGGTGGAAGCTGCAGGGCTGGGGTGCACGGACCCTGGCAGAAGGCATGAGTCTGGTGCTCAGTGGGGACACATTCCAGCTCTTGAGCTGACCTCAGCTGATGGTGGGGGCGTACAGTCCTCAGACACCATGAGGCTGGGCACATGGCCCTCCAGTATGGTCCATACTGCAGCCTTCACCACATGGTTCAGGTGCAATAACCTTGCTGCAGCCCTCATCACAGTCACATGACTGCAAACCCCAGTGGAAGCCACAGGGCTGGGGTGCAGTAGGGGGTATAGTCACAGGGGATGCACAGCTTCCACCACGGAGCTGGCCACAGCTGTGGAACAATTCTCTGTACTGCCCGAAAACCTCAGGGCAGGGACTGCAAGGTCCTGATTCCAGCCATCCAGCCCCAGTTGCAGCAAGGCAGCAGTGCACAATCCTGACTCCAGCCCCTGCTTCAGCTACTAACTCCTTAAGTGAAAGAAGTCATAGGGATCTGGTAAAGTCATGGAATCTGTGGCTGCCATGACCTCGGTGACCAAATTGTAGCCTTACTCATAGCATGCTAGTGTGCTTGTGTGACTGTGAAAGGTGGCCTGCTGCTTTAATGGCTGAGGCCAGCCAGTTCTGTTCAGTTTTCAAAGCTAGGTGGGAAGGGTTGGATGATTTCTAGAAATGCTGAGGAGGGCTCAGTTGGGAGGTGCTGCAGGAGAATTGAGAAGTAGGTGTGCCCTCCTTTCACCACTGAGGCCAGGGGTACACTGGTGGAGAAAATTGATGCAAGAGATGCAACTCCAGCTATGTGAATTGCGTAGCTGGAGTTACTGTACCTTGCACCGATTTTTTGGGGTGGCCCCTGAGTGGGAGAAAAACTCCCATCAACTTCTCTTACTCTTTGCGACAGCGAGGAGTACCGGTGCCAACAGCATCCTCAGAGTTTGATATAGCACATCTTAACTAGACCTGCTAAATTGAACCCTGGAGGATCAATCGCTAAAGCATCAATAGTCCAGCAAGTGGAGACATGGCCTGAGAGGGACAAGAGGAAAAGTCTCTGGAAGCTGTGGGCAGAGGAACTGTTTTGTTTTATTGTTTGGCCTTTATGTTTGAAGAATTAAGGCTCATTTCCACTTGAAATGCTACAGCAGCACAGCTGCAGTGCAGTACCACTGTAGCAACTTCAGTACAGACATTAACTATGCTGGCAGGAGGTGTTCTTCTGCGGGTGTAGGAAATCCACCTCCCCGAGAGGCAGTATCTGGGTTGACAGAAGAATTCTTCCATTGACCTACCACTGTTTACACCAGGAGTTAGGTAGGCGTAACCACGTCACTCATGGATGTAGTTCTTTCACACCTCTGACCAACATTATTGGGTTGACCTAACTTTTTAGTACAGACCAAGCCTAACATTGTGCCTTGAAAGGTGTTTGGTATTGCAGGGACTCCTCCGTGGGAAGATCACAAGATCCACCCTAAGTGAGAGAAATTTGGGCACAGGGTTGCCAGTAAAATGTCCGGTATTTTTTGGTTTTCTCGGACGGAAGGCCGGTGGGAACATTCTTCCCCTGCTGCATCTGGCGGGAATGGGGGGGAATGGGGAGCGTGGGGATTTAAAGGTGCAGGGACTCTTCTTTTTTTTTGCTCAACAAATTTTTTCCCCGCCATGTTCGGTATTTTTTGTTAAAGTATCTGGCAACCCTATTTGGGCAGGAGCTAACCAGAAACAAGACTGGATAAGACAGCACTAATACAGTGGCATATTTCCTATATTAGATATTGTGAGTGTCGTAGTAATGAATGATAGTGATCTGCTTTTGAAGCAGTATGTTCTTTCACTCCAGAGGGGTGACTATGGATACATTGGGAAACTTTACCTGGTAAGTCTAAAATACCTGTGTTACTCCAGAGGAACAAAGATAAAATTATCCATGTAAAAAATAAATATTTGGAATCTTGAAAATATGATATAGTACAATCCTTCTGGTGGACAATGTCTGCTATGAGCCAAGAAGATAAATAAGGTTCCTGTGCATGCAGCTATGCTCATTAATCTTACTATGTGGCAAAACTTGCCAGTATTCGGTAATCATGGGAATGATTCATATTAACAGCTAACGATAACTGGTGCAGAACTATTTCTCTGCATAAGAAGTTTGCTGGACTTACCCGCATTGTTTCTTGTGAGCGTGTGGATGACTGACTAGTGAAACTGAGCTGTGGGTTTAATTAGAAATTGTATAAACCTACAATAAATGTTTGATAGTGTTGTATGTTGTATTGTTAACACAAACTGCTGAATTGTCTATATATTCATTGCTTCTAAAACAACATATCACGATCTGATCTATGAACATTTGTTAGGATTTTCCTATATTTGATAGGTTTTAAGGGGTTTTGGAGTTTGTCCTTTAATATTTATTTTTCCTTGGAAATAGACTGATGTCACTAATTTCATCTGTTAGGGATATTCAGGACATGAGTAACCCATCTTTTAAAGAGTGCATGCACTCATCCCCATCTCTTGGAACTACTGTTGCAACAGTGTGCCGCAGTGCCGTAACTAGCTAATTTTGTGCCTGAGGCAAGAATATTAAATTGCACCCCCTCATGTTTATATATTCATAGTAGTTATTTCGCAGAAAAAGGGAAAAACATAAATAACAATAATAATAACACCACAACATTTGTTTATTATAGTTATGAGATCTGCATAAACAATCAATTAATACATATATACATATAATTATAAAATATCACCATGTCAGGTACTATTAGGAATTTGTTTATAATTGTACTTTGCGTGCTTTTAATGAGGCAAACTCATCAATAATTGCGTTGTAATTAATATTATTCGCTACTTCATGTTCTATTGATAAGATGGACATATTTGATAATCTCTCCTGACCCATGGATGCTCAAAGGTAGTTCTTAATTAATTTTAGTTTACAAAACTTCTTTTGCAAGAAGCCACAGTCACTGGCAAGCAGAGAAATATTCGCAGGGCGATTTCCAAATTTGGATAAGACTCGGCCAGATTACATTCATGAATTAATTGTAGAAGGTCGCAGATGAAATGTTTGGCAACAGTGCTAACACCTGATGTTTAAAATTCTGAATCTCTGACGAAATTTCTGAGGCATTCAAATTGCTGTCATATTTAAAACTTAAATCTACTGCTGCTTTTTGAAGATTAGCAGTATCCATTTTAACAAAAGAATTGCCCGAAAAAAATCAAAATCCGAAGATATCTCATTCAGTGTTTCATATCTCCAGTTTAACTCAAATATTATGCTGTCAAATATGGCTTTTGTTTGTATTTTGAATGATTCTTCAGCTGATAAATTAACACTTTTGTCTTGTGACTCTGTTGTCTTTTAATTTTTCGTTTTCTGCATTCTGTAAATTCTGCTGATATTTCTATATTTTGGGCCGTTTTTCTACAATCAGTAAAAGTATCTTCCATATAGCTCTCCTTTCCACGCATCTCTTGTAAAGTATTTCATAATCCATGGAGCCTGACAAACAGAAATGCGTTTTGCTTGTAAGGCTTTATTCACTCTGGCAATGTGAGTTAGAATATTATGCCAAATGGATAATGTGCATGTCACGATCTGAACCTCCCCTCAGGCTTACAGTCGTGTCATCATCGGGGTTTAGAGGCGTGACCTCCTACCAGAGTGCTCCCTCTGCTCTGTGTCCCAGTCCTTACTTATCCAGTCTCGACACTACCCACCGTTAACTGTCCTGGGTTAACCCCGTCAGTAGGGCTTCTGCCCCCGGGACATTGCTAGACGGATGGGAGGGGGACCTGGGCCCACCCTCACTCCAGGTCCCGACCCAGGACCCTAACGACAGGGATGTATCTCTCTGCCTGGTTGGTGGGGCCGATGCCGTAACTCACCAACCCTCAAGCTGCCTGTTGGCTCCAATGCTCAGTCCTGGGTCGCTTCCTCCCTCTGTCACATCGCCCGACTAGCCAGCCTCCCAGCGACCCTCCGGTCTTTCTTGTCTCCAGCTCTCCCCACCGACAGCTTCTGCTCCTCCTTCCACCGCCCCTGTCCCTCTCTCTCCTCTTAACTCTCCTGTTTCCCCTCCTACTTCCTCTCTTGTTTCCCTTCCGGCTTCCTCTCCTCCCCCTCCTGGGCCCGTCTGGCCCTCTCTTGTACTCCCCGCACCTCTCAGGGTTGGGCCCTGCCCCCTTTCCGACATCCCCCTGACGTCGGCGCGCTTCCCTGTGCCACTTCCAGGGGCAGCGGCAGAACAAGCAGCGCACGGCCGCCGAGAGGCTGCGCCTTCCCCCGAAAACACCTCGCTGGGGCTTTCAGGAGTTCGGGTTCAGGGAACTCTGTGGCAGCTGCTGCTGCTGTACCTGCGGCCCCGTCACAGTGCACAAAAACTCAAAATTAATTTTTTAAAGAAGGGTATTAGCTGTTAAAACTGTTTCAGCACATTTAGATGAAGCAGCAACATCCTTTAGGGCCTTAGTAACTTCTGAAATCTGCAAATTTAAGGCTGTAATTGAATTTGCTTTTGCTGCCCATCTAGTATCAGCATGACCTTTTAGTGATACTTTTAATATACTCATTAAAATATTCCAGCAGGTGGTAGAATTAGAAAAAAAGTGTGTATTTTTTGTACAGTGCCAAAGAATGAAACCATAGAAGAATTTTCAGAAGCTGCATGTACTCCAGTCAAATTGAGACTGTGGGCCGAGCATAGTACAAAATTTGCAAATTTATTTTTTTGTAGAATGACAGCTTTGATGCCTTCGTACATGCCTGACATATTTGCACCATTATCATACCCTTAGCCTCGCGTGTTTTGAAGATCAATTTCGTTCTTTTCAAACTTCCTTACTACTTCTTTGGCTAATCCACTTCCCGTTTTTTGCTTGGTCTCAATAAAGTCTATGAAACTTTCTTCTATAGTTATGATTCCGTTATCAGTTTTCACATATCTCACAACCTGAGACATTTGATCATGATGAGATATATCTGGTGTGCAATCCAGAAGGATAGAATAATTTGCTTTTTATATTTTGGATATAATTTCAATTCAAACTTGGTTTGCTAGTAATCCAATAAACTCATTTTGGATAGCCGGTGAAAAATAGCTCACTGAACCTTTTTGGTGAGTTACGATATGTTGTTTTAGTTCAACATCGTAATGATTTATAAATTCCATTAGATTAAGAAATATTCCCAAATTAGGGTTTCCTATAACACTATTTGATCCTCTAAGTGGAAGATTATTTTTGGCACAAAAGATCACAGCATATAGAATTATTTTCAGGATATGTCTCCATTTTTGCTTATCAGCTTCAATAGCTTTTTGTCGTGCATCATCGATATATTCTCCGCTCAATAATCTTTTTTTCATGGCTTTCCATTTGCAGAAATTTTCACGATTGCTTGAATTTTCATGCTCTACAATACGGTTTAAATTTTTCCAAGCATTAAATCCTGTTTTCTGATTTGCAATATTCGGTTTGGAAAAAGGCTGATCAAAAAGCTTTTTTAAAAACCAGTCACCTGAAAATTTTCAGCCGTCTGATGGTGTTGATTCATGAAAATCCAGTTTTTCCCTTGACAGGTCCATGTTCAATAAGATGGCATCTTATTTTGTCATTTATAGAGGGTCAAGATGGTGGATCGTTAAAATTGATTTGTATTACAGTTGAATCTTGTTGATGGTCACGGTCATTGTTAATGTCAACAATTGTAATCGGTGACGAAGTTGAGACCTCGAGATCAAGGTTTTGGTCAGTCTCAGAGTCAGAGATCGATGCTGAACCTGTAATGTCTAGTTCCAGTTGCTGGTCAATGGTAATAATCGGTATTGAAGTTGTATTATCATTGTCATTGTCATCGGAGGGTTCAGCTATTGGTGCATATTCAGCATTCAGTGCATTTTTCACTAGCCATTTTCCCATTTCTGTCGACATCTTTTCATTTGATCTCATGGTGAGTTTTTGTCATTTAAGAAACTCTGCCCCAGAAGGTCATTTCCGTTTGGAATTCATAATGTAGGGGTCTTTCTCTGAGTGGAATAAAATACGGCTTTTCTACGGCTCAGTTGCAAAGCATAATATTTTACTACACCAGTTTGAAAAAGATGCGCCCCTAAGGAACGGTCAATGTTACTGTTCTCGGCGCAGGCCGGGGTGCTGATGTAGCGCGAGGCATGAGCGAAGATAGCTTCGTAGTTTTCCTTCCCCCCTTCTCGCCTATTTATTTTGGATCTGTACATCCTAAACTCAAAACTCCAGTCATCTGAAGAAGTGGGCTGTGCCCACGAAAGTTCATGATACCATCTACATGTTTTGTTAGTCTATAAAGTGCTATCAGACCATTTGTTGTTTTTTCTGTACAGACTAATTCGGTTACCCCTCTGAAGCTGTCTTAAAATAATTAGTATTCTGTATTATTTTTCTGCGCCCTTTCAGCTATGTGCCCGAGGCAAGTGCCTCATTCGCCTTGCCCTTGTTACGGCCCTGGTGTGCTGCTACCAGCCCTATGGGGCATAATGGCTGATATATATGTGATTTAATCAATAAATGTATTTACATGGCATGGCATCAGCCTGAATAATTTCTGATACTTGAAAACTGGTGAGAAATGGGCTTGGATTTCTTTCCAATCCACTTGCCAGATCTCTGGTGTATATCAAACACTCTTCATGTAAAGAATGATGCTACTTTCCTGTGCGGATATATGGATCATCAGCCTGTGTTTCCTCTCCCATCTGAGTATTTTATTTGACTTTTAAATAAAAATGTAGTTTAATCTTAAAATGTTCTCCAACAGATTTCTGTGTGTTACTGTAGCGGACTTGGGGTGTGATCACCCCCTCCCGGAAGGGGAGGGGGCTCAGCAAACCCCTTCGCCCCCTTTTAACGGTGCCCCGCCTGGGGTCCCCGTTTGCAAACCCCGTCAGTCGGGTGCGATCACTGCCTCCCGGCCGGGCTGGGGAGGGGGGTTCTGCAGACCCTGCGACTGTAGCCCGTCTCTGCGGGGGGGGGGGCGGCCTGCACCCATGGTCCGGCCTTTCCCTGGACCACTATCTGAGCCGGCCCTACTGTCCGGCCGTACCCCTTTCCTGCTTCTCCCGTGTGCTGCTACCGACTGGAATTGACTCCTCCTGGGGGATGGGGAGGGGGCCCGGTCCCACCCCCTCTCCGGGCCCCAGCCCAGGGCCCTAAATGCCGGGGCTCAGTCGTGCCCCAACGCGGTAGACGGGGGTAATTCCCACCGTAACCCGTCTACCCAAGGACACCAAAAGGGCCCTGCCCCAGGCTGCTTCCTCCCCCCCGGGAGGGCCCCTTCGGACCGCTCTCCTGCTCCCCGGAACCTACCCAGGTTCAGACGTCCGGGTCGGGGGTCGCTCGGGCGCAGCTCGCGGGTCGGATCCTTCCGGCGGGTCCAGTCCTTGCCAGGTCGCTCTCCCCAGGTCCGGCGGGGTCGGGTCCAGTCCCCGTCGACGCCGGGACTGGCCGGCCACCCACTGCGCCGGTCGCCTCGTGGCTCCCGGGGTCGAGGCCGGACCATCCGCCAGGCTTGGTTCTGCCCTGGGTCCGTCCTGGGCTCGGGGCTCTCCTCCCTCCCTCCCTCCGAGGAGGCTGCCCCCCTTCTCTCGGATGGCGGGCCTTTTTTAAACTGGCCCGCCACGCCGGACGCCACTCGGGGCCCTCCCCCTTCCGGCAGCGTGCCGGCGTTCTCAGCAGCCGCCCGGCTGCCGGTCTCCAGCGGCGCCCCGCCTCGAGCTACCCCGGGGGCAGGGTCAATGGCTCCCTGGCAGCGTAGGCGCGGAGGCTGAATCCGGCCCCGCCGCCCTGTCTCCTCCACGCTGCGTCCGGGGTTGGGGGCCCCTCAGGCGTTTCCACCCCCCCCCACCTCCCGGTGGTCCGGGCAGTTTCCCGTGCGGGCCGCTGGCGGCCCGTCACAGTTACCATTTTGAATATCTGATTTGTGTCCATTAATCCTTTGTCACAGAGACTGTCCAGTTTGGCCAATATACAATATATATCTAACTTGCCTCGACACACATTAATGGATCTAAAAGTGACTATACTCTTACACAGTAATTTAAAAAACCAGCTGGAGAGAGAAGCTGCAAAACTTTCCTTCATTTGCAAATTTGACACTTTTAATCAAGATTTGAGCAAAGACATGAACTGGATGGGCTGCTACTTTCAACACCCTAATGACATCAAAAACTAAATACTGGGCACGTAGAGCTACTCTATTAGCCTCATTTAGCACAAACACTTTAATTGACAAGATTTTTTTTCTTTCTCTTTCCCTCCCCAACCCCTCGTTTTCTGCTATTTATTTGTACCTCTGGACCCCTTGCTCCATTTATCTGAAAAAGTGGGTTGTGCCCATGAAACCTCATGATACTATCTACCTTTTTTGTTAGTCTCTAAGGTGCTTCAGGATCATTCACTGCATTTTAAGGTGAGTAACTTCCCCTTCTTCAAGTTCTGTTCCTGTGGGTGCTCCACATTAGGTGACTGTAGAGCAGTGTCCTGTTGGAGGATGGCTTTGGAGAAGTGGTTGTACCAGAGGTGAGAAGACTGCATGTCCTACAGAAGTAGTGGGAACTGGGCTTGACATTACAGCATAATGTTTAGCAAAAATATAGTCAGAGGACCATGTTGCGGCCCTATAGATGTACAACATGGGTATGTTTTGTAGGAATGCTGTGGACGTGGTCATGACTCAGAGAGTGCACAGTCACATGATATGGAGGCTGTCTGTTCTGTATGGAGTAGCACTTCTGTATGCAGGATGATATCCATTTGGATATGTGTTGAGATGTAATAGTGTGAACTTTGGACCATTCTGCAATAGACAGAAAAAGTCTGGGGGACTTGTGAAAGGGTTGAGTTCTGTCCAGGTGGAAGGCAAGGGCCCTTCTGATGTTTAGTGTGTGAAAAGAGAACTCTAATGAGTCTTTCTGAGATTTAGGGAAGAAGGTAGGTAGATGAATAAGTTCATTGATGTGGAAGGTAGAAGCTATTTTTGGTAGGAATTAAGGGTGAAGTCATAGGGTGACTTTGTCCTTTGTAAAGACAGGAAAGGAGGGCCAGCCATAAGCGCTGCTACCTTGCCCACTCTTCTCGCTGAGGTTATGGCAACGAGGAGAGAGACCTTCATTGACATATGAAGGAGGGAGCAGGTAGCAAGAGGCTCAAAGGGAGGTCTCATAAGAGCTTTTAGGACCAGGTTAAGATCCCAGGGAGGTGTTTCATTCTTGTATGACAAGGTATACATTCTGCAGGCCGGTTAGGAAACATTTTGTTGTAGGATGGAAGAAAATGGAGAAGCCATCTATTGGTCCATGGAATGTGGTGGTAGCAGAAAGATGAACCTTTATAGAACTTGATGAGAGGCTGGATTCCTTAAGATCTACGATATAATTAAGACTAGTTGGTAAATCAGAAGCAGACAGTGTTATTTGCTTGTGTTTGCACCAGTTGGAAAAACATGTCCACTTGTGAAGGTAGGTTATGCCTAGTGGAAGATCGGCGGCTGTTATGGAGGATGTCTTTCACTCATTCAGAACAGGAGTGCTCGGCATGGTAGCACTATGGAAAAGCCAGGCTTTGAGATGGAGAGTGGTGGGATTGGAGTGTAGCATCTGACCATGTTGTTGGGAAAGTAGATCTGGGTGATTTGGGAGAGGATGAGGGTTGCACAATACAAGTCGAATTAGGTAAGGGAACCAGGTTTGCCTGGGCCATGTTGAGACGATCAGGATGATATGGGCACAGTCTTGCTGGATCTTGAGGATCACTCGACTGATGAGTGGTACAGGTGGGAAAGTATAAAGAAGTTGTGTTGACAGTAAGGCATCCTCGAGAGTTTCCTTTTTGGTGCCCACTCTGGAACAAAACTGATGACATTTGTGGTTCAATGACTGCTGGATGTATCTTCCATTCATGTTGTTCCAGGAAAAGGTGGTTGAGCCCATCTGCCATCGTATTTTATTGGCTGGTAGGTACAATTCTAAGGGTGTGATGATGTGGCAAATACACCAGTTCCAGAATTTTACTGCCTCCATGCAGAGGCAGTGGGATCATGCTCTGCCTTGGTGGTTTATGTGGTACATGCAGCTGGTGTCCCTAAAGATGCAGATAGTTTGATTATGGATGAAAGGGAGGAAATGGTGGCAGGCATTGTGAACTGCTCGGAGCTCTAGTATGTTTATATGGAGTTGGATGGAGTCCATTTGCCCTGAGCTATTTGATGTCCGAGATGTGTTCCTCAGTCCAGAAGGGAGAAGTCTGTGGTGAGAACATGAGATGGTGATTCTTGGTGGAAGGGGATACCTGGCATGACATTGCATGGCTCCGTCCACCATGTTAGGGATCAGAGAACATGTGGTGTGAGTGAGACTCTCTTTTGAAGTGAGTCTCAGGAGGGAGTGTACACTGTGGTAAGCCATGCCTGAAGGCAACACATATGGAGTCTGGCATATTCGACCACATATGTGGTGGTGACCCTATGCCCAAGAATTTGGAGGCAGGTCCTCCCATTGGTAAATGGTCATGGAAATAAGGGTCACCAGTACCTCGAATCTGTGTTGAGGTAATGCAGCTTTTCATCCAGGCGAGCGCTTATAAACTCAAGTGTCTGAGTAAGATCGAGTGTTAATTTTTGGTAATTTATTTGTAACCCCAAGGCTCGAAAGAGGAATATTGTGGTATACAGCATATGTAAAGTATCTAGGTGGATAGGGCCTTTGATTAGACTGTTGTCGAGGTAAGAAAAGTTATTACTCCCTGGTGCCAAAGATGTGCTGTGACCACTGCTAGGGGTTTTGGAAAGACTCTTGGAGCCATGGATAGGCCAAAAGGGAGGACAGGATATTGATAGTGATCGTTCCTGACAGTAAAGCAAAGGAATTGTCTACGGGCAGGGTGGATGATAATGTGAAAATAGGCTTCTTGGAAGTTGAGGAGTGAGAACCAATCACCCTTGTCTAGTGCTGGGATAATGCTAGAGAGGGTAATCATCTTTAATCTCTGGTTTTGGATAAACTTGTTGAGGTTTCTAAAGTCTAGTATTGATCTGCATCCCCCAGTTTTCTTTTCAGCGAGGAAATAGTTGGAGTAAAACCCTCTGCCATGATACAATATCAGTACTTGTTCTACTACTCCGATCTGGAGGAGGTGCTGTACCTCTAGATGTAAAAGACTTTTATGGGTAGAGTCCCTGAAGAGGGACGGGAACAGGGATGGGTAAGTGGGAGTGTTATGAATGGTATCAGATATCCAGATAACGACTCTGATTAGTGCCTCTGGATGTTACTGAAGTAGGTCACTGCTCTGCAGCCCCATTTGTACCCGCTAATGGAGCAGAGGAAACAAGTGCAGATTCACTGTTAGATTTGGGGACCATGCAGCAAATGCGTTCCTGCCTGAAATACACAGAGACCTTCTGGATCTCTGGGAAGAGGAGGCTGTGTAGTCACAGCTTCACTCCAGCCACTGAACTTTGGCATCTACAGCCAGGAGAAAGGCTATAACAGGAACATGCGGCAGTGCCATGTAAAAATCAAGGAGCTGAGGCAGGCGTCCAGAAGGCAAGGGAGGCAAATAATCACTCTGCTGTGTAGCCAGAGACATGCTGCTTCTGCAAGGAGCTGCATGTCATTCTTGGTGGCAATACCACCTCTACCACCAGGAGCCCCGTAGGTACTTTGGAAGGGTTGGAGTCACTGCCCCTTTGAGTGAACCCTGCTGCTGCTGCTGCTGCTGCTACTTATTTTGCCTATTGGATATAGCTAGCATGAGTTCACTCAGGCCCTCTTTCTTACCCAGTATTCCCACTGCTTGTGCACTGGCAATGCCACACAACCCTTTTTGGGCTCCTCTGTGTTGCATGTACACCTCTTAAATGCCACTTAAGTTGTACAGGCAAACCAAAAGTTCATTGGACATTAATTGTTAATTAGCAAGTTAGTGTCAGGTAGGGTTTTATTGCCTAACATTTCTTCCTTTGTAAGGAACCTCTATTAATGCCAACATATACAGAATTTCTTCTGAGCACTTGTTGTCTCTCTGTTGTGTGCTACTTTGTGCATCTTATCATCTTAAACTTAAAAAAAAAATACAGTCTATCAAATGAGAGTCTTTTCCTCAACCTTGGTTATTTCTGAGAAAAATTTTTTCTTATCCAGTTTGTATTTTATAATTGGTCCCTTTGTAGAATTTTTTAGAGCTTCTTCTGTTACTCTTAGGGTTATACTACAGGAGGAAATAAGTTTCCTTTTATACTGAAAATACCCTCCCATTTTCACAAAATTACAGAATAATGACCAGCTTTCATTGCCTCATTATATATGTTTAGAACTGTTTCAGGACATAATTGTAATTGGAAAAAGACTGAATAGGTGCCTTCTCAGAACTTCAGTATCTCTTTTTATCGTTATACCTATAAAATGATTATATCCATGAACCTTTAATACCTGAGGTGTTGAACATACAACTGCAGGGTTAGTACCAACAATTATTTCTTTCCTTTATTGAGGCAGTCAAAGAAGATTTGGAGAAATGTTCACATCCCCCCAGTGAGGCTGTTGAAATGAAAATATCAGTTTAGATAATTACTTTAGGATTTTTTACCCTTTATACTCATTTTGTATTTTCAAAGCAAATGTACGTCATGGAGGCTCTTATAAAATTTACTGTTGTAATTAGATTACTAACTTCTCAGGCTATTATACTATAAAATGAAAGGGAACTTTGCTGCCCTACTTTTTATATTATATTGCATAATCTTACTAGACTGTATGCTGATGTCTATTTTCTCTTTTGAACAGTAATATTGTAACTGGAAAAAGTAAAAAGGAAACAATACCGCTGGGGAAGAAGGATGGTCTAGGGCAGTGACTCCCAACTTTTTTGAGCATACAGACCCCTTTTCAATCTATTAACATTTTACAGATGCCCCCAAACAATATAGATGTTTTCAGACATTCTATTACTTGTTAATCATTTTAAATGTATAATAGTTCATGTTTTCTAAACAAATATGGTAATATTGAGAGATAATACAGGGTATCCACAATGAAATGTAACAACTTTGAGGTGTCATATATTTTTATTAAATAATGTGAACAGAAGAATATGTACACAACTCATAGGTTAATATGATAAAGTTACATTTGGCATATGGGTACACATTATTAGGGTACATTAGAGTACACATTTGACATATGCACCATTTATAGTGTAGACTATGTCATATCAATCCTCAGTTTCCCTCCACACACTGTCTAACATTGCAGGTGTCAATCTGAAACACGGAAGAAGAAAAGGACAGAAAGTTAGATACATGATGTTGTATCTGTGCAAGATTCCACATTCTCACATTCATACATAAAAAATTATAATGCTTCAAAGTTGTTACATTTCAGTGCAGACACCCTGTACTTTACCTACTCAATGAGTTGGCTGGAGCTGTAGAGCGGATGACAAAGTGTGGATGTCTGGTTGGATTAATGACACTCAGCCTTAGATCTAATTCCACATCCAGTCAACTCCAGTACTTTGATTTTAATGAAACCAGCACGGAAAATCCAGTCTCACAAACATAAGTTGTTGGAAAAGGCATCAAGTATTTTGCGGCCTTTTAAGAAAGTTCTGGATACTCAGTAAAAACTTGTAGCCAAAAATCAGTCAGGGGTTTTTGTTTGAAGACAAGCTTCAACAAGTTGTCACATGATAGTTCAGTGAGACTATCTTGTTCTTGGGATGTTAAACTTGTGTTTATGTCAGTAGTAAGGTCCACAAACAGGTTTCTGATCCAGTTGTTGTTCGTGTTGGTAACAGGAAAGTACTCACACAGCTGTACTTTGAGGTTTTGCATGTGCTCTCTGATTTCACATTTTACATTATCTGTAAGTTGCATTTCTGAGCTGGCCAAAAAATCAGACAGATTTGGAAAAGAATCATAGTTGGACTAATCAAGTTGAGATGTCCACAGGCCCAATTTCTTGACATAGTGACAATTTTATCATGTACATGGAAGATGGTCACAGCTTTTCCCTGCAGACTTAGATTAAGCCCATTTAGGTAGCTAAAGATATCAGCTAAGTAAGCCAGTTTAGCTAGCCAAGTAAACTCAACGAGGTGATGAGAAATCTCAAAATGATGGTCCAGCAAAAAAAATTCCTTACTGCATCACGCAATTCAAACAGATGCCAGCGAACTTTTCTGTGAAAAAGAAGTTGGCTGTGATCACTGTCCATCTTGTCACACAAAGCAACACAGAGTCTTGAATTCAATGGATGGGCCTTGATGAAATTGGCGATCTTACCAACTCGTCCAAAATCATCCTTAGGTCAGCAGGCATTTTTTCAACAGCTAGCGCTTCCCTGTGAATTCTGCAGTGAATGAATGTTGCTAACGGTGCCACTGCACTTTAACTCAAGTGACTACTCCGGTGTACAGGCTGGTCATTGCGTAAGCCCCATCAGTACTGATCCCCATACGTTTTGACCAGTCAATATCATGCTCCCTTGTGAAATTGCTCAACACATCAAAAATAGCCTCGCCAGTTGTGCATGTGGGCAAAGATTTGCCAAGGAGAAAGTCCTCTTGGACCGTTGTATTCTTATCCGACAACTGACAGGAGATTTGAATGGTTTGTGATACCAGTTGACTCATCAATTTGCAAAGAATAGAATGACTTTTCCGCACCCTCTCAGTCAGTTGTTCCTTAACATTCTGAGCCATTTTGTCAATTCAGCGCAGAACTGTGTTCTTTGAGAGAGAAATTAAAGCAATCTGTTTGCCAGCCTGGTCTCTGAGCACTGCACTCACCATCTTCTTTGCTGCAGGTAATATCAATTCCTCTCTAGTGGTGTGTGGTTTTCCTGTCCTGGCTATGAGTTGAGCCATCCAATAAGAGGCTTCCATTGCCTTAGCATTGTCACTGCCTGAGGCTTTGTGCTCAATTAATTTCTTACTTTCCTTCAGTTCTTTGAGTTTGTTCTCAAAAAATTCAATTGTCGTATTTGCCATGTTTCATTTCAACGTGATGCCGAAGATTAGCTGGTTTTAAGCTCTCATTTGACAGGACCTCCTTACAGTGTAAGTATAATGCAGTGTTTCTCAACCTTTTTTTTAATAAAGTACTCCTTTTACAAAAAAAAAAAAATTATAAGTACCCCCCCAGTACCTACAATTTTCAGACACACACAATTTTTTTCTACCATTGCAACACATTTGTTTAAACAACTTAATTGTAACTGGTTGGTTGGAAGAAATTGTCCATAGGCAATAAACTTGCCATTGTACTTATTATTGTGCAAAAAGGATAAATAAAAAAATTAGATGAACATAAAATAAGTCCAATTTTTTAATTCATACATATACATAAACACATATGTATATATTTTTATACAAATATCAGTGAACAGTGATCAATAAAATTACAAGGAATATTATTAATTTAATGTGAAATTTGAGCTTGTTTGGATTAAATCAGATTTTCAGACTTAGGTTTCAAACTGCTGAGGGCCACAATTAAATCACTTTCTGGAGACATACGATTTCTTAATTTAGTTTTTAATTCAGTCATAGCTGAAAAACTTGCCTCACATAAATAGGTTGATGCGAATGGGAGGAGTTCTGTGAGAACCATGTTACTCACTTGTTTATATTCACCTTTCATTTTCTGCCAGAACATGGGAACATCACCAAGTCCCATGCCTTGCATCATTAGTACACTATCAGTAGAAATTTGTCAAATGTTCATTTATTGATGTTTTGACATGTTCATCTAAAATAATTTCATTTTGCACACAAAATTCCGCAAGATATTGAAATGGCACAAAATTTCTTGCTTGTACTTTATCATGCAAGATTAAGATATTTGTATTAAAACCTTGTAACTGTTGGTTCAAGTTCTTGATTTTATCAAATACATCACAAAGGTAGGCTAATCTGGAAATCCATAATTCGTCTTGAAAATATTGTACTAAAACCTTGTAACTGTAGATTCAAGTTATTGATTTTATCAAATATGTCACAAAGGTAGGCTAATCTGGAAATCCATAATTCGTCTTGAAAATATTGTACTAACTCAGATTTGATTTCTGTGAGAAAAACTGCAACTTCAGCCTTTAGCTCAAATAGACGGTTGAACAATCTTCCACATGACAACCATCAAATATTGGAATGAAGTAATACAGTAATATGTTCAGATCCCATATCACAACATAGCGATTGAAAAAGACATGAATTTAGAGCCCACGACTTTATGAGGTTAACTGTCTTCACTGCAGTCTCTAGCACAGAGTTTAAAGCTTCATTAATCTGTTTTGAAGCCAATGCTTCTCTGCGACTGATACGAGTCCACTTTATTGAAGAGTTTATAGTTTTTAATTGAGCAATAATAACATTTTGTTGATCTACCATTGCTGCTGCTCCATCTGTACACACAGATATGCACCACTCTCATGATAATCCACGTTTCAAAATCTGTTCATTTAATCCAATCCAACATTTCTTTGGGTTGGCCATAAACCCAGCCCAATGTAGAGTCTGGAGGACTGCTACTACCTCAACTAGGTGAGTGTCCCATTCCTTACAGAACACCATGACGTCATCCAAGTGGACGGTAGCATACTCTGCGTGGGTGCTCAGGAGGTGTCCCATCAATTGCTGAAAGGTTGCCGGTGTCCCATGTAAGCTAAAAGGCATCCAGACAAAGTGACAGAGCCCGGTAGGGGTGGCTAATGTGGTCTTCTCCCGGGAGCACAGGTCAATGGGAATCCGCTAATATCCCTTGATTAGATCAAGAGTGGCAGTCCCAAGATGTATTTGGCAGTCCCAAGATGATCCAGCAGTTTGTTATGCTTATGAGAAGCCCATGGGATCTTTTTAGGGGAAAAGGCAAGAAGCAGTGTTTATTAAGAATACAATATCAAAGAAGCTAGCATATGCTTCATAAAGACAAGCACACACCCACAAACAGGTCCTGCAGATGGTGTATAGTAACCAGTCTGTCGTGGCTCAAGTCTATTTTGCTGGCCAGGCAAGGCTGACTGAATGAGGAGTAGGGGTTCCTCTGAGGCTCCTCTAAGCCGTGGCTTGCAGGACCAAGCCCAGAGTTTAATGGCAAGAGTTACCCTTTTTATACATGTAAGTTCCTGTTTGAGTGTATGGGTACTGCAGTGTCCTGCCGCAATCATTCATCTTTAAAAGATGTTAATCTCTGTGTTTTCCACAGTTATTCTTTGACAGCTATTGTCAGGTTTCCCATCGTTGTCTCTCGTTTGTGTCTCACTCTTGGGGGTGTTTGCGTGTCTCCAGCGCTCATCAATTCTGCTAAGTTACTTCAGCCTCAGACACATGGATGTTTTCTGGTTATCTTCAAGGTTCCCACTTCTTCTTGACCACCTGGGCATTTGTGATGGCTTTCACACTTACACACATCCTGCACTCACACCAAACAATTTGCAGAGCATTTCAGATAAGGACCGCATAGGATTACATAGAAGACACAACTTAATTTACAATGCAGACCTGAGCTACAACTTAATGTATAAAGCTAACAAGAAGCAAGACCTGTTAGCAGGTTTAAAACAAACAAAAGGAAGTTTTTCTTCACACAATGCACAGTCTGCTTGTGGAACTCCTTGCCAGAAGAGGTTGTAAAGACCAGGACTTTAACGGGGTTTAAGAAAGAAGAAAAGGTTACTTACCTCATAACTGTTGTTCTTTGAGATGTGTTGCTCATGTCCATTCCAGTTAGGTGTGCATGCTGCATGCACGGATTCCGGAGCTTTTTCCCTTAGCAGTATCCGTTGGGCCAGCCAGGGAGCCCCCTGGAATAGCGCCGATATATCGGCGCATATATACGCCTGCTAGTCCTTCACCCCCTCAGTTCCTTCTTGCCAGATACTTCCGACGAGGGGAGGTAGGTGGGATTTGGCATGGATATGAGCAACACATCTCGAAGAGCAACAGTTATGAGGTAAGTAACCTTTTCTTCTTCTTCGAGTGCTTGCTCATATCCATTCCAGTTAGATGACTCCCAAGCAGCAGGTGGGGTCAGAAACCTAATCTGCAATAGACTGCAACAAAGCCCTACCGACTGCTGCATCGTCCCTAGCCTGCTGTGTAATGGGCATAATGGGTTGTAAATGTGTGGATGGAGGAACACGTGGCTGTCCTACATATCTCAAGAATAGGCAACTGAGCTGCAAATGCCATTGACAAGGCCTGTGCCCTAGTAGAATGGGCCATAAGCGGGGGAGCCTCACGCCCTGCAAGCTCATAATAGGTCCTAATACTGGTGGAGATCCAGGAGGACAAGCATTGGGCTGACGCTGGGAGACCCTTCATTCTCTCTGCTATGGAAATAAAGAGTTGCAGTGACCTCCTAAATCCCCTTGTCCTATGTATATAAAAGGCCAAGGCCCTTCTTATGTCTAAAGAATGCAGGAACTGTTCCCTCGGCATTTCATGAGGCTTGGGGAAGAAAACTGGGAGATAAATGTCTTGAGACATATGAGAGTGTGACACCACTTTGGGCAGGAATGCCGGGTGGGGGCGAATCCTGACCTTATCCTTGAAAGATACCATGTCTAGGGGCTCAGATGTGAGGGGCTTCAGCTCAGACACTCTCCTGGCTGATGTAATAGCCACCAAGAATGCTACCTTCCACGAAAGGTGTTTCAGGGAGCAGGTAGCCAAAGGTTCCAACAGAGGGCTCATGAGTTTTGCAAGGACCAAGATGAGATCCCACGTGGATAAGGGCTGTTGCACACATGGGTATAGTCTATCTGTGCCCTTGAGGAACCGTTTTATTAGCACGTTCACAAACACTGACCTGCCCCCTTCTCCTGGGTAGAATGCTGCAATGGCAGCTAGATGGACCCAAATGGATGATGCTGATAGGCCCTGCTGCCGAAGATGGAGGGAGGTAGTCCAGAATAAGGGGAATAGGAACCCTCATTGGGGTGATTCCAGCCCCATTGACCCAAAGCGAGAAGCGCTTCCATTTGGCCTCATATGCCGCTCTTGTAAATGGTTTTCTACTCTCCACCAGGATCCTCCCGACTGGGTCCGAGCAGAATTTTTCCTGACCAGTTAGCCACACAGGTTCCGAGCCACCAGGTGGAGGGATGGTAGATTTGGATGGCACAGCCTCCCCTCCCCCAGGTCCTGGGTGATTAGGTCTGGGACCAGCAGAAGTACGAGGGGCTTCTCCACTGCCAGGTTCAGGAACATGGGGTACCAGTGCTGGTGTGGCCACACTGGAGCTATCAGAATGACTGATGCTGCGCACCTCCTGATTGTTAGGAGGATTTTGTGCAGTAGAGGGAATGGCGGGAATACATAGAGGAGGTGGTGAGGTCACCGTACCAATAAAATGTCCCCTAGTGAACCTCTCCCTTGTCTCAGGTACAAGCAGTAGCTCGGGCACTTGGCATTCTCCTGGGACTCAGATAGGTTGAGATGGGGATAACCCCACTTCTGGAAGATGGTCCCCAAGATGTCCTTGCTGATGGACTACTCGTGAGCCCTGAACAATCTGCTGAGCCTGTCAGCTAATACATTCCAATTCCCTGGGAGGTAGGATACCTCCAGGTGGATTCCGTGCACAATGCACACGTCCCAAAGGAGGAGAGCCTCCTTGCATAAGGGAGAGGAGCAAGCTCCACCCTATTTGTTGATATAGTGCATGGCTATAGTATTGTCCATTAGAACCGACACTACCCTGTCCTTCAGGTGGGGTAGGTACACTAAGCAGGCCAGCCTGACTTCCCTGAGCTCTTTGACGTTTATATGCAGAGCACTCTCATTGGGGGCCACATACCTTGAGTCTTGAGGTTCAATAGGTGGGCTCCCCACCCCGTGTCTAAGGTGTCAATCACCAGCTGCACTGATGGGGTCCGTCTGGTGAACGGGACTCCATGACATACAACTTGCTTGTCCAGCCACCAGTCCAGAGACTGGAGAACCTCTTCCGGTACTGTAAGGAGAGCTCCCAGTTGTGCCCATGCTGGGTTGTGGGTGGAAACCTGCCATGCTTGAAGGTGCCACAGCCTCAGCCTGGCATGTTACACCATGAAGGTGCAGGCCGTCATATGACCTAGCAGCCTCATACAGGCACGGGCTATCATGAGGGGCGAGGCTTTTAAGCCATCTATAATTGCCCTGATGGCCAAGAACCGGCTCTGGGGAGGGACGCCCTTGCCACTGTAGAATCCAGGTGAGCCCCAACGAAATCTATTGTCTGGGTGAGGTTGAGCGTGGATTTCTCCTCATTTATAAGGAGGCCCAACTTGCAAAAAAAGGCTCTGACGAAGTCTATATGTTTGAGAACTTGATCCCTGGACAACCCTTTGATCAGCCAGTTGTCGAGGTAAGGGAACACCTGAATCCTGTGCTGCCTCAGGAAAGCAGCTACTACAACCATACATTTGGTGAAAACCCTTAGGGCTGTGGAGAGGCTGAATGGTAGCACGGTGAATTGGCAATAGTGTTTGCCCATTAAGAATCTGAGGAATCTCCTATGGACTGGAATTATTGATACGTGAAAATACGTGTCCTTCAAATCGAGGGCAGCATACCAGTCTCCTTTCTCTAGGGAGGGAATGATGGAGGCGAGGGTAACCATCCAGAACTTTGCATTCTTTACCAACAAGTTCAGATTCCTTAAGTCCAGAATAGGATGAAGTTCCCCCATGGACTTGTGGATAAGGAAATAACGGGAATAAAACCCTCTCCCTTCGAAACTTGTTGGAACGGGCTCGACTGCGCATAACGCCGGGAGAGCTGAAATCTTCTGCTTCAGCAGTATCTCATGAGAAAGGTCCCTGAAGAGGAACAGGAGTGAGGGTGAGTGGGTGGGCAGGACAGAAAGGGGATAGCATACCCACTTTCTACGAGGCCAAGTACCCAACGATCCGTGGTGATCTGGGACCAGGCATGGAAGAAATGGGAGAGCTGGGACCCAAAGGGTAGGGTTATATTGGAGGCTGGAACACTGTCCTTGAGCATATTTTCAAAATGATATCTTGAGCTGTTGGTTAGGGGGCGGAGCTGACCCCCTTTCTGAGTCAGACCTAGAGCCCCTGCATCTGCTTCTATTATTGTGGCCATTGTAGCTACGGCCCCTCCTTCTGCCCCAGTCTGGTCTAAACGACTGATGGAAAGGCCTCGAGGTAGCTCTAGGATGTAGGGGCCTCTGTTGAGGGGCAGGGGTGTGGATTCCTAGTGATTTTAACGTTGCCCTGGAATCCTTTAAGCTATGCAGCCTCGAGTTGGATTGTTCAGAAAAAAGGCCCTTGCCTTCAAATGGCACGCCTTGCAGAGTGTTTTGGACTTCAGGCGGGATCCCCAATACATGAAGCCAAGCACTAAGCCTCATGACTACCCCTGTAGCCATAGTACAGGCAGCCGAGTCTGCTGTGTCCAGCGCCGCCTGTAGTGCCTTACATAAAACCATCCTGCCTTCATCCAACAAGTCCTCGAACTCCTGTCTCTCCTCTTGTGGAAGGTATTCCTTGATTTTGTCTACTGCAGACAGTGTATTATAAGCATAATCACTCAACATGACCTGCTGGTTGGCAATATGAAGTTGGAGCCCTCCAGTAGCATAGGTCTTTCTGCCCAGAAGGTCCAACTTCTTTGGTTCCCTGCTGTTAGGTGTGGGCCCCGGGGGCCCTTGCCTCTCCTTCTGGCCTGCCACCTGGACTACTATCGAACCTGTGGGTGGATGAGAATATAGATGCTCATGTCCTGACTGAGGGATGAAATAGCACTTCTCTACCCCCTCCTGGATGGGTGCGATGGAGGCAGGCGTGTGCCACAGGGTCTTGGCAAGTTTGGACACAGTCTTGTTAAGCAGCAGTACAACTTTGGCCAGGGTATCAACTGTCAATATATCCACCATAGGATCCAAATCCCCCCTTGGTCACTTCTTCCATCTGCATCCCCAAATTTGCCGCCAACCTGCGAAGCAAGTCCTGGTGTATCCTGGTGTCCATCGCCGGCTTGGAGGGTGCCGAGTCGGCCAGTGCCTTGTCAGGCGAAGAAGAAGAGGACTCTCTCGGCAGCGGATGACTTATTTGCTATTCTACATCTTGTGGTGATGGGTCCTGCAGTACTACTGCCTGACACTCTTCACTCTGTCCTTCCGCCCCCTGTCTGGTGGCCTCCTTGTGCGAGGAGTGCCCTGCCTCTGACACAGGAGCCCTGGTCAGAGGATTCATCAAGGGTGTGTTCCTGGACTGGGCCATCACTGAGTAGTGTCTAGACCAGGGAGTCCAGAAGGGCCATTGCTGGTGAGGTTGCCATTGAGGTGGCCAAGACTGGTGAGAGGCTAGACTCGTGTGGTGGGACCGGTGTCTAGACCGGGAACAGTGCTGAGATCTGGATCTATAGGATGAGATCCGGGAGTGCACCGAATCGGCATCCGACACCAAGGAGTAATCCGAGGCCGACCAGGGCGGTGCCGACAAAGGTACCGGACAGTGTCAAGCTGACGTATGCCTGGCCATCACTGCTGGTTTCCCTCTATGGGTCAGTGCTGGTAGCCAGTGGTGCTGGTGGTGACATTGGGTACTGGTATTGACCCTGCACTGCTGGTGCCACAGAGTAGGCTAGCCCCATCGCAGCCGGTACTGGGGCATGCGGTGCCATGGGAGTGGTGCCAGTGTAGGCAAGACCCTAGAGTCTGACTGGGCCAGTGCCGGTGGTACGGGTGGTCCTGAGGCAACTGCCGACACCAGGGGCTGGTGCCGTTGCAGGTCCCAGGACAGGTGCATTCACCACGGGTCTTGTCCACACTGATGGGACAGCCAGTGCCATAGGGGGAGGTCGGTGATCTTCGCCCTTGGTAGTGGCTGGTGCTGGAGAAAAAGTGAGCTCTATGAGCTCACATGCTGGATTATAGGCCTCTGGTGTCAATGGCTGTCGGACCTCCTCAATGTCTGGGTCTGGGACAGTACTCTCTCTGTGCGTTGAGCTCAGTTGGTGCCGGTGTGGCCCGGGAACTTCCTGATGTGTCCTTTTGGCCGAGTGCCCATCCTTGTGGTGCACTTCAAGGCCATGCTTTGTTGGGGATCGTCCCCTGTGCTGCCTCTTTCACAACAGTGATGGGGATCATTATTGGTGCCTCGACAATGAGGCCTTCGCCGGTGCTGCATGCTTCGGTGCCGTAGACATTTCTTGAATGGAAGCCGGCGCATTACGTACACCTGATGCTGGTTCCAGTGCCGCCAGTTGGAGTGAGGACTCCATTAGAATGAGCTTGAGTCAGGAATCGTGCTCCCGCTTCGTCCTTGGCTTGAAGCTCTTGCAAATCTGACAACTGTCAGTGTGGTGGCCCTCTCCTAGGCACTTCAAACAGGAATCATGTGGATCACCGCAGGGCATAGGTTTGTAGCACATGGTTTAAAGCCGAGCGGCCCAGGCATCCCCTCCCCAAGAGGGGAGAGATAAGCGGGGGAACTTCCGCGGATAAGAACACTTAACTCTAACAACTATTTACACTTTAAACTAATCTAAACTAAAAACTGAAACTGCGTAACACTAAGTGAGAGACTAGCTATGGAATTCATGTGGTTTATGTAAAGTGTAAGCATCTTGAACTGCGAGCCAAGCGACGACCTACTTTTTACTCAAAATGTTGCAGTGCCTTTTAGTGGCTTGAAATACCCCCAAAACTTCCAACTTCCCCGGGAGAATAATAAATCGCCTTTAGTAGGTTGGCCATGTCTAACCCCTGCTCACTTTAAAACACCAATATACAGAAGCATGGCTCTTGCTTTTGTTTTATTGAATACTGAAGTGTTACTTTAAAACACCAATATACACAAACACCGCTCATACTCTTGTTTTGTCGAATACAGAAGCATAACACATACGGGGGTCATATTTACATAAAGATACATAAACATTTTGGTTTTTAAAAGACAGACTTTTAGGCAAAATCAGCATAACATAAACAATGTATTTTAATCAACATTGAGCTTTTTTGGGGCGGGGGGGACCCCCATAGCTCAATGATCTGACATGCAAAAAGTGTTGGGATTGAGTTTACCAATCCTTCTGCATGCCAAACGGCCAAGCTTTACCACCACATGTGACAGGTTTATCAAATACATCATGGGGTCTGAGGTCTTTGCTACCTCTCTGATTATTTTGGTAACTTCAGATACGGTTTCAGTGGTCACGTTCAGCTTTTTCCATTTGTACCCTTCAGCTATAATTATGTATAGGACCCGTGCAACATTCAGTTTTGAAGAAATACATCTAAGCTGGTGAAACTCCTCTGAGTAAGTCCAAAACAGAATGTTAAAGTTCAATGGGTTGGGGTATTTTTCTGCACTCAGCGCACAGGTTTCAATCATCACATTTTTCAAACAATGGTAAAAGACTTTTACTATAACGGCTCTAATAATATCATCCATAACAAGCTCGTCGTCATCCTGCTTGTTTTCTTCAGTGCTTTTTTTTTCTCCTCTGTGTTCATGCAAAAACAGCAGGTGCATATCATGGCTATTCCCACTTTGAAGAGATCTATCACAAACAGAGAAAAAAATCACTTTTTCATTTTTTGTTGCAATCATTTACCACAAAAAAAGCTAGCATTTTACCTCAATCATACCCTCATCTGTGTCGTAACCATCATCGCTCCCTCTGGTTGCACTGTCGGAAATCAAGTCAGTAACCTGTTATTAAGCACAAGGTTTAACACCAGTCTTCTATATACATATTTCATTTATTTCAAATAATTAGAGTTGCTTTTACCCCCTCCTGCTCTTCTGCCTCTGCAACGGGCAACAGTTTACTATGCCCCAGCATTGTGGACCCATTCGGCTTTGGTATGGTTAATTGCCCCTCAGCCTTCACAGGTTGATTTTCCTTCTCGCAATCCTCAGCCTGCATCTCCGGCTCCATGTCCTCATTTGCGTTCTCTTCTTCTGTCTCAGGGACTATGGCCTCATCTGTGTTCTCTTCTTCTTCTTTCTCAGGGACCATGGCCTCGTCTGCATTCTCTTCTTTCTCAGAAGCCACGGCCTCATATGTGTTCTCTTCTTCCGCAATTTAATTTTCAACATTTTGCTATAAAAATCATACAAACAGGCTGACCCCCATCTTCGATTCTTCTCTCCCCATAGACGACATCAGGTTTTTCCGTCCGCTGCACTTCTTCTCTTTCACGGGTGGCAATGCTCCCCGCTTTTTTGGGTCTGTCTCTCTAGCATAAAAGTTGTGTCTCAAATAATGGATACGAGACAGCAGCGTGGCCCTCAGGATGCCGCAGCCATTCGGTTTCCTCGGCGATGTACAAATCTCGCCCCCAACCATGGTGCTATCTCCCGGGCTGGTTTTAAATCTGCAAAACACACAGGTTTTTATACATGCGGACAAACGTTCATTGAGTGGCTTTTTAAAAATAAGCCTGTTTCTGAAATAGAAAACTTCACTCTATGTCTAATTGGCCCCCGCCAGAGTGTGGGGTTCACCGGCTGAATTCTATTGGTCTGGTCTAAAGGGCAGGGCTGAAAATCTATTGGTTGCGCCTAAAGGGAGGGCCGGTTCCTATGGTTCTCTGCCTCACCTCCTATCATTCCCCTTTCCGTCCACTGTTGGGGAAGGATGCTTCGCTCTTCGGATGCTTGCTAATGCATCCCCCTCTCACCTCCATAAGTCTACCGCATTATTCAGAACGCATAACGAGGGCTTTGCACGCCGGGCCAGGCTAATCAGCAACAGCAGAAAGCTGGATTTGCTGGGGCCTCTTCACAGCAATTTGTTTTTTCAAGAAAAGCTTTTGCTGAACAGCATGGACTTGAAAATTAAACTCACATGTAGTAAAGATGCTTTTTGCCTCAGGAGCAGGAACGTCACTGAGAATTATTACATATTAGTACATATTATTTCAGCATCCCTGTTTGTAAAGCGGGTAAAAGTGATGCTGGGGGTTCACTTGTGGCACGTGGAGGCTCTCATGACCGTCAATGCTAAATACCCTGTAGACCATGTGGGCATAAAGATGTTTAACATTCCAGCCGGCAGCCGTGTCAGTAACCAGGAAAACTTCTTTTTGGGCCAGCTACCCAAGCATCTTGTAATTGGTTTTGTAGATAATGACACCTTCAGCAGTGGGTACATTAAAAACCCTTTTAACTTAAAACATTATAACATTAATTTTGTGGCCTTATATGTGGACGGTGAACAGGTACCGGCTAAACCGCTGCAGCCCAATTTTGAGAGCGGAAACTGCGTGAGGGAGTACATGCAGCTGGTACAGGCATCTGGGAAATGTGGAAGAGACCATTCAGTCTTGATAAACCGTGATGAATTTGTCCAGGGTTAAATGCTCTTCACTTTTGATCTGACCCCAGACCAGGAGTGCGCTGACCATTATTCTCTGATTAAAGCCGGCAACCTGAGAGGGGAGATTCAGTTTGCTACGGCACTGCCCTCTACGATTAACATGATAGCGTACAGAGTGTTTGACAACGTGTTGGAAGTGAACCATAGAAGAAACGTATTGTTTGACTATATGTAACGATGAACATTGTGCAGTTAAGACTTTTTTTTAAGTCAAAGGACCCTTCTTTTTTAGATGTTGTTCCTAGCAACATGCTCCCGGAGGGCTGCATGTCCAAAAGGCCATTGGGGCTTATCGTTAACACACACACCCATAATTTGCCCGGGGAACACTGGCTTGTCCTTTACTTATCAAAGCAGGGCCCTGAGGAGTTTTTTGATTCCTATGGTTTTTCACCAGACAGTAAATTTTTTCCTAAATCTATTATGGCTTTTTAAAACCGTAACTCTAATCACGTTGTGTTTCAGCAGAGACAACACAGCACCCTTTAGCTGTGACCTGTGGTTATGATTGTATATATTTTTTAAAGGAACACGGCAGGGGGTTGTCTTTTGATCATATTTTAAAACTGTACTCTAATGATTTACCAGAAAATGACCTTTCCTTGTAAAAGGAAAAACACCGTGAGGTCCCAAGCTTGCTTCGAACGTGTTTCAGCCTGTCCAAACATGTTTGTCTTGTCGTGAGTTTAAAGAGGTGCATTAATAAAGTACACATTGAATTTTGTTTAAGTCTTTTATTTTACATCGTTAACCACGTGGTTTTCCATTTTTTAGCGAGGGATGGTTAAAAGAGGTGCTGCTAATTATGGCCTTGGCCGGTTCTAGCCCCGATTTTAGACATTCTAAATATTCTTTATTGGTAACATGACCCACAACAGACGTCAGCATGTTTAGCTCTGCCAAGGTTTTCATAAAAGCCTGCCACCCCCTAGGAGTTCTCTTGTTAGCGAAAGAATAAGAGCCTGTTACTCCCCCCCAACTAAGTCAAGCATGTGAGAGCCCTGTCACAGCCATCCCCCGGTACACAAAGCTTCCGTTATCAGCCCAAGGAAAAACATCTTCATGCTATTTGAGTTTATTTAACAATATTTCAGCTTTTTTTTATAGCAAGGATTTACCCCCTCCAACACTTTCCGAACCACAAAGTCCGTTGGATTCCCCACAGCTTTGGGGGGATGATTTTCCTCCGTCTCTTCTCTCTCGTGCTCGGGGAGAAAGCGACTTATTTTAGTCTTATCTGCTTTTTCCTGCTTGTTCAATATCAGGTATCTTTGCAGGACGCTTTCGTAAAGTTTAGCCTTCTTGTAGTCAGCTAAGCCAGTTCTTTGAAGACTGTCTTTTGTTTCTGAATCCAGCCACTGAGCAGTTGTGGTTCTGATGCTTTCTCCCCTGCTAGAGGCGCCTTTCAGCTGTTCCAGCTGATGGCTAGGCACCAGATACGTTTTTTCAGCATGTTCCATTTTGTTAGTTAACATTCCTGACAGTAGAGGGGGCGCAAAGCTCAACAAAGGATGGATAAACCCCATACTGTTTTACAATTAGCTTTTAGTCTCTGGGGTTCAAAGGCTGCGGCAAGCTTTTTTCTCGTAAAAAAGCCCCCACCTGATTATCGTTAGCTAGCATAGCTCTTCCATTTGTGTTCCCATAAGGTCCTTAGTTCAAAGCCCTGTTTTTTCAGAAATATGGTCTTCATTATAGTTTGGTTGTACAGCTGATCATAGGTCTCATCAAGCAAAGGATTGAAATCATTTTCACAATAGCAGACCAGGCAACTCTGAAAAAAAATCCATTAAATTCAAAGGCCGTAGGTTTACTCACTACATCAGAATAACCATCTAAAAAGTAGGGTCCCTCTTTAAGCTCCCCACCCTGCAAAGTGTGTTGAATGTAAATGTTTTCTGTGTGAGCTACGTACAGCAACCACTGAATAGCCGGGGTGGAATATCTCTTCTGTTGTTTGTGGTAACTGTCTAATGGCAGAAGGGCTATGGTTCATGGTTTTAAAAAATTAAACCGGTACATGGCCATGCAAGTTGATGCTAATGTATGGTACTGAAAGGGGTCTATGCACTTAGTGATCACCTCCTCATTATCCTGGCCGGGGTTTTTAACAATTTGTTTTTCTGTCATCCTCATGACTTCTTTTCTGAACTGGTCACAAGCCTCTCCCAAAATCTCAACATCTTTTTGACAATAATAGCGCAGTTCTTTTTGCAGATCAAATTCATTTTGGCAACTGTGCTGGTACCAGTTCAGAAATTCCTTTTTTTCTTCGGGCATCATGTACTCTACTCCAAAATCTGCTTCCCCCGGCATAGGACCTACGTAGTTCTAATTTTCAGTGGTGTTAAAAAAATGTAGAAAATAGCCCTTGACCCCCTCGAATCCCATAGCTTTGGATAATTTCCTAAGTTTCATGGGTAGAAAATGTAAAGAATCTATAAACCTGATGTTTATGCTTGTCACTGTTACACACATTAGTTTTCCGCCTTGCGTTACTGGGATGACAGGCATTTTTTCCTTAATCAGCTGCCTAAGGATAAAATAGCAATCATAACCTTTAACATTATGAGCAATAAAAGTGTAGTCCTTAAAGCACTTGTCTACAAAGGTTCGTACAAAATTGCTGACTCGTTCTATACCCTTAAACTCCCAGCTGTCTTCTTTATTTAAGTGTAAGTCATAAACATAGTTTGGCACATGTACCCCCGTTTCTTGCATACATTCAAAATCGTAAAACACATAGTCCTCTCCTTCCTCTGATGTTACACTCATGACCCTCTATGTTGTCTGTCTTTTGGTAACTCTGGGGACACTTTTTGCTTTTACACTCATGATTTTTAGCAACATAGAAGCCGCACTTATAGCAAAGACTTCTGGTTTTACAATCAACTTTACCATCTGCCGCCCCAGCTCTGTGTCTTTCTAAACAGGCGTTGGACCTGCAAAATAGCTTACAGCTGGGACATCTCTTTTTTTCAGTGGCTACTTCAAAGCACTCAGCGCCATTACAAGTATGACAGTGGCTTTTACAGGCGTGCTGGTGTTTGTGGCTGTATGTGGCGTAACAGTAGTTGCACAGATACGGGGGTCCTATAAAGGCTTTAATATTTAGAATACTGTAATAATGATTGTCATGTAACAATACAAAAACAGTCTTGAGGTGTCATACTCCCCCCCAGTGTAAAAAAGCACCAATTCCCCTTTTCATGGCGCAGCAGAGCAATAGTCATGCCTAAGCACTCTCCAAAAGAGCTCACATCTGTAAAACTAATCATTTTTTAGTCTGAAAACCCCAACTCCTGGTGGAGACCGCTGGACCCTTCTAATAATTGGGCATCTGTGAGTTTTTCACTCGATAACAGACCCAGGTTGCTGCCAGCAAAGCACAAGTTATTCCCCTGATTACTTAGGTCAATTAAATGCTTAATTTTTTTCTATGATTCTACTGTACGTGATAGTCTTTAATGATCTGACAGACCCCCCCCCTGCCTGCCCTGTTTCTGATAATCATGACAACGAATTTTAGAGTCCCAGCCCCCACAATCTCTGCATTACTCTGCAACACCACAACAATGTTATTCAAAAAATCTGCAGTGTTTAAATCTTCCCAAGGTCTCTGCAGAGAAAAGAGGGGATGGCTGCGACCCGAGGTATCTAAGCACAGCTGTACAAAATCCCATCTGTTTATTAATATCATCTAGCAGATTTTGAATAGCGTTGTCAATAGTGTAGGCCTCTGTAAACCCCACTATTCTGTCCAAATTAGCAAAACGAAATTCTTGGAAATATTCATAAGCATTAAATCTTCTTTGGGGTCTTATCCAGTGTCTCACCCACTCCAGATATACCTGAGGGGGTTCAGGAGAATCTATATCTTCAGGAGCGGGGTTTGGGGGGGGGGTTATGGCCTGAGGGGTTTCTTATGAGTGTTGGTGGTTTTGCCTTGCTCAGATTCGCTTGGGCTGCCACCCTTGTGATGCTTACCCCCGACCATGGATATAGTATTGTTTGCCCTTTTTAACCGTCGCTCGTTTTGTCTGACACAGGGTCTGGGCTGGTCAAAATTGGGGGTGCTGGTCTCTTTATTGCTGCTCTTGAAGGTATTCTCTTCTGTGGAGGCGGCTTTCTTGGCCCTTTTCATTGGCTTCTCTGCCCTTTCTTCTTGTAAAAAGACTGGCTCATATATCTAACAATACAAACAAACAGCCTGTTTCAACACAAACCCTTTTACTAACAGCAACAAAAGCAGCACTCAGCACCCTCACATTGCACAAACTCTTGTAACAACTCAGGAATAGCTGTTTCAGTAAAAGACCTTTTACTAACAGCAACGAAAAACAGTGCCGGTACCCTCACATTGCATGCCCTTTTATAACAAATCAGGAATAGCTGTTAAAAGATCATCCCTTTTACTAACAGCAACAAATACAGCTCCCCGTACACACACATTGTCCATCCTCTTGTAACAATTCAGAAATAGCTGTTAAAGTATCAGCTTGCCCTGCATCTGGTTCTAGTCTAAAACAGAAAAATACCTTTTCAGTTATTTTGTTTCAAATACAAGTGTAATTTTGTAAAAGAGCACACAGCTTACTGAGATTTACTGAGCCGCCACTTCTGATTGGACAGACTGAAAGTCTGGGGGTAGAGGGGGCAGGGGAACCACCGCTTCTGACAGGTCAGACTGAAAAACCGAGGTGGGGGATGGGTGCAGACACCATTTCTGATTGGCCAGAACAAAAGATCAGGGAGGAGGATGGGGGCGGACACCGTTTCCGACTGGTGAGACCGAAAGACTGTGGGCAGGGTGGATGGACACTGTTTCTCTGATTGGTCAGACCGGAAGACCGGAGGGGTTGTGGAGGCTCACAATCCGCCGCATTTCTCTATAGTCAAATGACGGGTGAGGTTGGTCACCTCTCATCTTTTATTCAGCATGATTCTATTTCTTCTCTCTCTATGCTGCTAGCTTTCTTTTACCCTTACAAGCCTTTCTTTTTTAGTCTCTCTCCCTTTCTCTCCCCTTCTTTCATCTTTTCTCCCTTTCTCTCCCCTTCTCTCATCTTTTATTCTGTTTTATTCTATTTCATTTCTCTCTCTGCCACTAGCTTTCTTTCAGCCTTAAAAGCCTGCCTTTCTTATTCCATTTTCCCTGACCTGGAAAGCCAGTGTCTTGGACGCCTTGTGGGAGCGCAGCGCCATCTTGGATGCCATCTTGGATGCCTCATGAGAGCCATCTTGGGTGCCATGTGGGGGTGGGGGTGGGCCACGGGGGCAGGGTGGAGCTGGGAGAGTATGAGAGAAGGGTGAGGGAGGGGTGGAGTTAGGGGAGTGGCGAGGCTGGGGTTAGGGGATTAAGGGAGGGGCATGGATGGAGTTGGGGGGGGCTAAGGGTGGAGCAGGGAGAGGAGGGGTAGAGCGGGGGTGGGACTAGGGCAGGGATTAGGGGTGGGCACCTGTCAAAACAATATGATGATGAGAGCTATCAAGTTGATAACTACTGTTATCTTCTTGCAGACCAAGGAATTCTGCTTTTGCCTTGATACCCTTGTCTTTGATTACTTTTTCTTCCCCTGTAAATGGTCTCTCAATCTATGCATTCATGTGATGCTAGTCTATATCTGGAAAGTGTCCACTGATGGATTCTGTTACCAACCATAAGTGTATCATCAGCAAATGAACATTTCTGTTTCGTTGCCTCAAGCTGAGTTGTCAATTCTAACCACATGGATACATCACCACCTTCAATCCTATGTCAGTAAAGCTGGAACTTACTGAGGACACTAGCAACCTTGTCTTGAGCTGCGAGAATATTCACAATATTTCCATGCAGTGAGAGTTTTACCTGATTAATTCCATTACAAAAATCTGAAAGGTATGCCAATTTTAGAATGAATGTACGGTCCTTTATTTTCCCAAACAATTCTTGCTCTTTAACAGATCTCTCTCTTTCAAAGAACACTGATATTTCTTCTTAGTTGTAATACGTGGTTTAAGACTTTTCTGCATGATAACCAGTGAACAGAAGTGCATTAAATTCAGCTCCAATCTCATCACATAATACTTTAAACATTCTAGAATTTGTGTCACTACCTCGAATATGATTAACAATTTTAACAACTGCACAGAACACATCACTGAGATTTGGTGGAAGTGTCTTCACAGCCAAAGCATATCTATGAAGCACGTAGTGGGTGAATGTGGCATGGGGGCGACCTGCTTTATGTGAGCCTTATATCCAGAATGAATTTCCTTCAGTGGTGGTCTGCGATTCAGAGAATAGGAATTCCTCCTTCACAGAGTCACCTTTTATGTATCGAGCGTACACAAGCAATTGATCACATGAGGTGATTCATCCAACTGAAGTGCAAAGTAGGGACTAGCTTTCATTGCTGCAACTACTTGATCCAAAATGTCTTTGTTCATCTCAGAAATGCGCCCTTTCACGGTGCAGTTTGACAGTGATATATGATCCACCTTTTTCACATGTTGCTCCCCAAGAACAAGCCTCAAAGTTTCAACCAGACATGGTTTGATGAGATCCTCTCCCGTTGTATGCGGTTTTTTATATTCAGCAATTCGGAGAGCAATTCAGTAGCATGCTTCAAGAACAGTTTCATTTATCTTCACAAACTGACCAGTTGAATCCAAATGAGAGGATTTCAACATGTGTTCCTTTTTTAAAAATTATTCAGTATCTTTTCCTACAAACTCTTTACGGATTGGTTCAAAATGGTCCTTCAGTTTGCTGGGCTTCATATTCTCTGTAGTAAGTACTTTACTGCAAAGAAGTCATTGAGGCTTTTCAACTGAATTTTCAATAATGCTAGTAAATCCCCATTGTAAAAATGCTTCTTTATATGACCGTTTCTTTGCTAAAGCCATGACTGAAATTAAAAATCTAAAATTAGAAATCTTGAAGATAAATTTAAAAAATAATTTATTACTGATTATAATTTGAAAAACAAATATGATTATTCACCAGAACATACATTGCATCATACTGTATTAAAATATATATTGTATTATAAATCACTAATTAAATCACCATCATTTAAATTTAATGTAAAATTATAGTGTTACTCTTATTTGTAATTTTATTTTGAAAAAGGTAATAACCTCATCAATGTATATTACATTGACTAAATTAAAAAATTACTTTTCTTTTTTACAATCTAAAAGAGAAAAGTCAGAATGTTAATTTATAATTAAACCAAAATTCAATTAAATATTAATAAAGATTGACTTACCTCAAATAACAACTTATTTAATTTAATTATTAACTAATACTAGGGGACTCTGCCCCTTGATTGCTACGCTTGCCAACCCCCCCTCTCTCTGGGGGTAGGTGTCTGGCTGGGATGAGGGTGCAGGAGCGGGCTGGGGGCAGGGTGTCTGGCCATGGGGCAGGGGCAGGAGCAGGCTGGGGGCAGGGTGTCTGACCATGGGGGAGGGTGCAGAATCAGGCTGGAGGTAGGTGTCTGCCTGGTAGGGAGGGTGCAGGAGTGGGCTGGGGGTGTGGGGTCTCAGTGGAAGGGCTGTTTGAGGAAACTGGGGGTACAGGGTCTCAGAGGAAAGGGTATGTGAGGGTGCAGAGGATGTGAGGTCTTGGCTGAGGGGGATTACCAGAGAGGGGTGAAGGAGGAGGCTGGTGGCTGAGCTGCTGGTGGGCTGCAGTGACAGCCCTAAGGCTTGGGACATGCCACCCAGGAGTGTACTGGCAATCAAAATAGGCCCGGGAAATGGGTTGAGAATGGCCCTCCCCATGACGTCACCCCTGCGTGCCCCTCAAGCCCCACCCCCTGCGTCATGTCCGGCACGCGGCAGGTCGGGCTCTGCGTGCCGCATACTGTGCGGATGCGGAGCCGCTCAGAGTGAGGGGCAATGGCGTGCAGACACAACGGCCCACCGGACAACGGCCCACTAGGAAATTCCCGGTATCCCGCCAGGCCAGTCCACCCCTGATGCCACCCACGACTGCTGGGAACTATCCCACTCAAGTCCTGGCGGGAAGAGGGTGAGGAGGGAGGGTGGCTCAATGCCTACAGCAGACAATCAGAGTTAGACATCCCCTGTTGCCTCCAGTAGCACGTGCCCCTCTTCTCTGTAGACAGGAGCCCAAACCGGTGCTGGAAGCTGGCGTAAGCACAACAGCATGTGCAGTGGTGGGGAGAACGGGGAAGGTGTTCCTGGTGCCGGAGGGGAAGAGGGCTGCAAGTAGGTAACACTGCTGCCATCAACTGAAATCCTGGAACCCTGCCCCCAGGGGCTGCTCCACCATGGGTGGCAGGGGGAAATGGCCAAGGGGAGTGCACCTGGGATTCCAGAATGACAAGATGCTATTAATGATAGATATTTCACTACCAAGGCTGAATAAAAAATGATCTTTCATTGGGTTTGCCAGAGGTGTTATAGGAGCTGAATGATAACAAGATTGAACATGTCTCTGCAAGTCAGATTAAGTTGTGCTGTAATGAGCACTGTTATTGTGTGACTCCTACTATATCACCTTGGAAGGAACAATAATAAAATATTGTTGAATAAAGTAAATTAAACAATTTACTGATGTCGCCGTTACTTTGTGTTAGTTCAATTTAATAATATAATTAATAAATATTTTTCTTCACTGATATTACTCTATTTATCAGAAGTGGGTGTAGCTGACCAGCTTATTACCCCCTGAAATATGCCAAATTACCCCTCGAGGGTAATTACCTCCAGGTTAAGAACCACTTTAGAGCTTTATAGGTCATAACCAGGACATTGAATTGTGCCTGAAAGCATACTGGAAGACAGTGCAGCTACTGGAGCACCAAACATGGAACATGTATACCCAAGGTTTTAAGGACCAATCTGGAGTCCTTCAGTCTGTGGAGAGAGAAGTATGTGGATTTGGCAAACAATTTTGGCCCTTCAAAGGGCAGGTCTTCCACAGTTGCCTATACTTCTCTGGGGAACCCTTACAGGATGCGTGCGTCATCACTACAGTTGTAGAAATTGAATGAGCCACTGTGTCAGCTGAGTCTAAGGATGCCTGTGGTGCAGTGCAGGAAATAAGGTTTCCTTCATTAATGTTCATCCTGTATTGCTTCCTCTTGTTGTCTGGTAGATGTCCAATAAAGGATGACACCTGTTCAAAGATGTTGTGTGTATATTTCGCCAGTAGGGCAGCATAATGTATAATCCTCATTTGGAGGGTAGAGGAAGAACATGCCTTTCAACTGAAGGGTACGCTTGTGTTTATTCTATGCAAAACTTAGTTTAGAGCAGTGTTTCTTAAACTTTTTAGACCATGGAATACCAAACAATAATATTTTTTTATGCGGAACACCTATGAAAATTTTCTTTAAAAAAATTGTTGTCAGACAAAAACAAAAAACAAAAACAAAAACAAAAACAAAGACGTAACATTGTATCTGGTTTTAATAACAGAAAATATATACAGTATTTTCAAGTGATTAACAATAATCAGATTAAGCTGAGAAAAATTGTAATCTTCATTCTTCTCTTTTGCCTTGTTCATAAGCTCCATTAAGTCACTAAATATATCAAAACAGTTGTTTTCAATTCTTTCAATCCACAGTTTAATTTTTTTCTTTTGCCCTTCAATTTTATTATAGGTGTTTATTTCTGTAGTCCCTGAAGAGACACGTTTAACTCGTTCAGAAACTGGAATATGTCTGCAAGATAACACAATTTCATATTCCAATCTACGTCTTGATTTAATTCGGCACTTATACTTTTACTTGCTAACATTTCTCGATTTATAATGCAATGTGTGCCTTGTATATTTGGCGCTACTTGTTCCATTTTTGTGACTAATCCTGCATGCCTACCACTCATATTAGCCACACCATCAGTACAAATTGAAACTCAGTCTGACATTTTTAAATCAGCACTTAAGAAATAATCTGACAATGTTGAAAATATTTTGGCGCCAATTGTATATTTTTTCAGTTCCAGACAGTTCATGAATTCTTCTTTAATTTCTTTTTCATCCCAGTCTACATACCGCACATACATAAGTAGCATAGCTTTGTCAACAATATCAGTTGACTCATCCAATTGAAGAGCATGCATCTTTGACGTTTTAATTTTTTAAAAAAGTTGTTGATGAATGTCTTCGCTCATCATAGTTATGTGATTCAAAATGGTATAATTATAAAGAGGATTTGTTTTTCAGCTTTTTGGCAGCTTCATCTCCCAAATGTGCACGGCTTGCATCCACCAAACAAGGCATAATTAAGTCTTCCCCTATGGTGAAATTTTTCTTTGATTTTGCAATGCGAAGCGATATAAAAAATGATGCTTTAAGGGCAGCTTCATTTCCAGTTCCCGTATTTCGAATCAGTTTCTTCTGAGCTTTCACCTCGCTCTCTTTTCTTTTAAAAAAAATCTATTGGCATATTCTGATATTGCTGGTGTTTTGTTTCCAAATGCCTTTTAAGTTTTAATGGAACCATAGCGCTATTAAACAAAACCTCCAAGCAAATAACGCATTGCGGGCAATCGTGTTTATATGTGAATCCAAATGCTAGGTATGAAGGATCATATCTTCGACATACCGTTTTCTTCCTTTTTTGTTCCGAGGAAGATGCGCCACATTGTTGAGAAATGGAAATGTTTATGTGTACTTCACTCGCTGATGGTACTGGTTCCTCAACAGTAATATTTTCACTCATTTCTGCCTTTTTTTATAAAAAAATGTAACTTACTCTGTTTACTCATATCGATGGAAATAATAAATTCAATAAATTATCATGCGGGTTGGCTAATGTCAAGCAGCTGACTGACAGCATAACCGCCATGGCAGCATAGTGCATGCGCAGCACTTCATTGTTAGTTTCTACGCCACCATATAGATAGGAAAAGAAGATTAGAGACGAGAGGGGAAGCTAACACAATGTTAGCCAACATTGCTGAGATGTAGAAATAAAATTATGTTTCAGTATTTTCCATTACTGTTATCATTGTAACATGGTTATTTATTGTAAAACTTTGAATTATTTTTCCAAACGGTCTGGGCACACCTGTGAGTCGTTCACGGAACACCAGTGTTCCGCGGAACATAGTTTAAGAAACACTGGTTTAGAGGGTGTGCATGCGCAAGGAAGCATGCTGTGTCTCACCACCCTAGGGACATTCTCAGAACGAGGCCAAAGGAGAGGGTGAGCTCAACAAGTGGAGTGGAAAAGTACAAGCATATGGTAAACAAATCTATATATGAAAATGTTAAACATGATTGGTCACGCTGAGTATAAAGACTGTGATATGATTGGCCAAAGGTTCATATCATGTAACTGCCATGTGCCATAAAATATCAAGGGGAGGGGCTCCTCTCTCAAGGGGGCCTGGCTGTTTTTCTACCAGAGGCTCTCCCTTTGTGCACATTGAATAAAGATTTGTAGTTGAACTGAATGACTCATCGAAGACTCTTGATTCTGCCAAACACCTGACTCATTTGGTTATAATAGGGTACCACAAAATCCCAACAGTTTCTTGGTGCAGCGAGCAGGGTGAGAAATATCCTTCAGGATCATGACCTACAATCAAATTAGACGGTGAGGATGTTTATTTTACCATCTTTTTTTTTATTTGATCATGTGTCTTTGACTTGACTGGTGACTCTCATATCTCTTGTAGTAAACAAGTCTTGGTGTTGGGGAATTCAAGGAGTTTGTTGCAGTTTCAAAATATTTAGATTGCAATCTTAAGACATTGTACATAATGTGGGGACTGGTTAAGCCATAAGTTCCTCTTAGTGTTGTTGAAGTGGGAAATCAAAGAGGCCGTAAGGACAAACAGTTAAACTAGTACCTCTAGTTAATGTGTTGGCTAGTCCAGATCTCCTAATTGGAAATTGTATAATTGTAAAAGTCCAGACTAAATAAATTGGAAAACGGATCGATCCACTGATTGGGCATTTTGGTCTGGAGTATTTGATTTGAATAAATTGCCATTGTTCTGTAAACAAAATTGCATTTAAAAATTTGGAGACTGGAGGCTATTTGGGTGAAAAAACGGATAATGTGTGATTGATGAAGGGATATAGTGATCCAAAATATCAAGAGTGTGTAATTAGTGCTTTTATAATTATTGTAGTAGTAAGTTTGTTGGTTTTCTTATTGAGATATTTTGGCTGTATGACTGAAATAAAGAAGGATGATGACCCCACAGGTGGACGTCACTGATTTTGTGTATAAAACACAATACTTATTACAGGAAGACGATGTCTTCAGTGTAGATGTAAGGTTGTTGGGTATAAAATCTGCCCTGTCTCGGTATGACAAGGCATTGAAACAAGGATATCCGACACGTGATGATTACCTTACTAAACATCCATATTATGTAACCCTTCTGCCAGGTAGTGCCGGCAGCAGGCAGGGCTGGGTTCAATATCTAGGGGTCCCTTTTCATCCATCTCACACACAACTGGCTCGAGCCCCCACCCAGTAGCCTGGGAAATTCACACACCCCTGAGCGCCTTTGAGAGACAGTGCTTCCCCACTTGCAAGCACAGAGTTTGAGCATAGAAAAGAAACTTTTAATGAAAGAGAGAGAGAAGTCACATGGCATTAGCTTGGGAAAATATCATAACCAGAGTTCGTAACCAACCCATGAGTAACCATCCCAGCTCAAATGAATTGAGCAATGTCCTTTGCCTCTCAGGCTCACTAGTCCAACAAAGTAAGGGTCCCATTCACCTACCCAAACTTTCTCTGTACCCCACTTCAAACGCCACACTTACACCTCTGTCCATCAGTGCCGACCCAGGCACATCACCCTGATGACTCCACTTATTGAGCCTGAGGCCATGCCACCTTTGTGCTGATCCTGTGGTCCACTTGCTCCACCAGCCGCCCTGCTGCCTGCCTGCTGCTTCTTCTACCGCCCGCCAACCGGTCACTCCCACCAGACGCTCTGCTGGCCGCCTGCCACTGCTCCTACCGGCCACCCACTGGTCGCTTCCACCAGCTGTCCGGCTGGTCGCCTGCTGCTGCTCCTACCAGCTGCCCGCCAGTCACTCTCCCCAGCCGCTCTGCTAGACGCAATGGGTCTGGCTCCAGGCCAAACCAGTGATTTCAGCTCTTAGTGATTTCAACTCTTTAGCCATCACCTAGGCTGGCAAAAAGATTTCAGCTGTCACTGGAATAACAAAAAGACTCCTGATGGATGCTGCTTTAGGTCTCCTAAAGCAGAATGGAGAGGGGTAACTAGTGGTGTTCCCCAAGGGTCAGTCCTAGGACCAATCCTATTCAACATATTCATAAATGATCTGGAGAAAGGGGTAAACAGTGAGGTGGCAAAATTTGCAGACGATACTAAACTGCTCAAGGTAGTTAAGACCGAAGCAGACTGTGAAGAACTTCAAAAAGATCTCACCAAACTAAGTGACTGGGCAACAAAATGGCAAATGAAATTTAATGTGGATAAATGTAAAGTAATGCACATTGGAAAAATAACCCCAAATATACATATAATATGATGGGGGCTAATTTAGCTACAACTAATCAGAAAAGAGATCTTGGAGTCATCGTGGATAGTTTTCTGAAGACGTCCATGCAGTGTGCAGCGGCAGTCAAAAAAGCAAACAGGATGTTAGGAATCATTAAAAAAGGGATAGAGAATAAGATGGAGAATATCTTATTGCCCTTATATAAATCCATGGTATGCCCACATCTGGAATACTGCATACAGATGTGGTCTCCTCGTCTCAAAAAAGATATACTGGCATTAGAAAAGGTTCAGAGAAGGGCAACTAAAATGATTAGGGGTTTGCAATGGGTCCCATATGAGGAGAGATTACAGAGACTGGGACTTTTCAGCTTGGAAAAGAGGAGACTAACGGGGGATATGATAGAGGTATATAAAATCATGAGTGGTGTGGAGAAAGTGAATAAGGAAAAGTTATTTACTTGTTTTCATAATCTAAGAACTAGGGGCCACCAAATGAAACTAATGGGCAGCAGGTTTAAAACAAATAAAAGGAAGTTCTTCTTCACATAGCGCATTGTCAAGCTGTGGAAATCCTTGTCTGAGGAGGTTGTGAAGGCTAGGACTACAATAGGGTTTAAAAGAGAACTAGATACATTCATGGAGGTTAAGTCCATAAATGGCTATTAGCCAGTATGGGTAAGGAATGATGTCCCTAGCCTCTGTTTGTCAGAGGATGAAGATGGATGGCAGGAGAGAGATTGCTTGATCATTACCTGTTTGATTCACTCTGTCTGGGACACCTGGCATTGGCCACTGTCGGCAGACAGGGTACTGGGCTGGATGGATCTTTGGTCTGACCCAGTATGGCCGTTCTTATGTTCTTCTTATGTCTATCCTTAGAACAAGGGGGGAAAGAGGCAGGTTGAATCAGTCTTACAGCTCACACCTGGCAGGCATGAAGCAGGCTGGCTCAAGCCCTTTCCCCCCAACTCAGCTCACTCAACTCTGGAAGGGGGAGGCTTGTTTATGTGAGACCCCTTACAATGATGGTGTCTCTCCTGCAAGCACTGGTGTCATATTTTACAGTTCTTACATTTAGGGATAGCATGGTTTGTGACCCCACAACAGCCAAATTAGTTACAATACACCACATTCCATTCTAACAATCGATCTTCCATCAGCCCTGGCTGAATTGGATTTACATAACCACACCCCGGCTTCCTTCCCCATCCCAGCATGAGCTGTATTTACATATCAACAGTTAATTATCTTGCAGGGCTAAACAACTTCAGCTGGCTGCATTGCAAGCAGTCCTTCAGTCCCTGCTTACATCCTGTTGACTGTTGGCATATGGGGTTAACAAACGGCAAAGAAAAGAACAAAATGGCTGGTATGTATTTAATTGTCGATTACAAACAGCTGGTCAGAAAGTGTGATATGCTAAAAGGAAGGGTGGGAGAGTTAGAAGTAAAAGTAGAAAAATTGCAAGCAGAAGCAAAAAAGTATGAGGAAGCAGCCTTGCAAGGAAAGAGATCTTGTCCCTCTGCATCCTTCTACCCTAAACTTGGAACGTGGGGATATTGATCTGGTTCTATGGCTCTGGTGCGAGTGCATACTGTCCCTAAGGACGTGTTAAAAGAATTGCCGTCTTTGCAGGTTAATAACCCTGTCAAGGCTCCTTCCCCACTCTGGCATGATAAATGCAAAAGTGGGGGCCTGCAAAAGTACCCCAAAACCTTATCTTTCCAGGCTTTGGTAAAAAACTTCCCCCCAAAATCTTAACAACCTAGATTTTGGCGATAAAAACTCCACTGCCACCACCCAAGTAATGATAAGAAAATCAGGGGAGAGATCACTTGGGAAATCTCACCCCTAAAGTACAAACCAGGACACAAAAATTAACCAATACCAGGTTAATAAAAATAAAAGAGAAAGAACTTTTATTATTACCACAATATTCCTGTTGCAAACATAATGACTAGATGGAAAAGTCATAAAGTAATATACTCATGGGGAATTCTACCATGGGCCCAAACTTAGTTGCAAAAGAGAGAAAACCCCATTTTAAATGCACAGACATCAGATCCCATTTCCCAAACCATAAAACAATAAAACCTAATGGATTTATCTAAATTTAAACCTACTTACAGAAGAGTGAAGTGTCTATTCTTGGAGGGAGACATTCTGTCTGTCTCCCTCAGTAGCTGGAGAGAAAGGGTATGTCTACACTACAGAGTTATTTCGAAATATCTAATTTCGAAATAGTTATTTTAAAATAAGATATTTCAAAATAACGCATCTACATACAAAATGCATTTCAAAATAGCATTTGGCTATTTTGAAATAGCGTGTCCACACTGAGTGGATGCTGAATTGCATTTAAGGCTGGCTGGAACCAGGTCCGGCAGGGCATCAGGTCAGGATTTACTTTGTGTGGCTGCTGCCTGAGGCTATCTGAGGCCTGTGCTTAAAGGGACGCCCCCCTAGACAGCCGGTTCTCAGGTTTCCCTGCTTGCTTGCCTACCTCGATGAGGGACAGCAAAGCATTTTGTCTCTGCGTGCTCTGGTTGCCCTCACTCGGGACACCACAGCACTCTGCAACATGGAGCCAGAGCTGCCCCTGGGCACTCTGGTGCTTCTCGTGGATGCGTTGCTGCGAGCCTGGCTGCACTTGTTGCAGGCTGCCATCCGGGAGATCCATTGGGGGGCTGTCAGTATCCAGGAGGCCCTGCAGGAGAGCTTCCACCCTGAGGAGCACTAAGAGCCTCCCTGGTCTGCCCCACTGGGAGCTTGTGCCTCATTCCGCCTTCATGTCCTTCCACTTACCCCTCCCGAAACCCCCTTCCTGATGTTAAATAAAATACATGTATTTTCATGAACACAAACTCTCTTTATTTAACAAAACTGGGGGGGGGGGGAATGAAACTCTGGTGAGACTGGGGAAAGGAGCCAGGAGAGGGAAGGAGAGAGCGTGGGAGAGGGGAGGGGGAAACCTGGGAGGAAGGAGCTGGAAGGGGGAAGCAAGGGGAATAAGGGGGAGGGGAAGCTTAGGGCTCAGGGTTGGGGGTCTCGCTGGACCAACTTGATTTTAATGCGAACCTGCTCCTGGGTTCGCATGTGGCCTTTGGTGGCCAGGCTGGCACCTATCCTGCCATAGACGGCCACATTCCCCCGTCTAGTGTGGAGATCATGGACATTTGGGGCATCCCCCCAAACCTGAATAAGGTCCATGATGTCTACCCTGGACCAGGAAGGCGCCCACCTTTACTGGCCCCTGGCAGGCTCCTGGGAGCTGGCAGACTGCTCCTGGGGAGTGGTGGAGAGCTGGCTGCCAGTGGCTTGCTGGCTCATGTTTTGGGGCCACTGGGTCAGGGGCAGTGACTGCTGGCTCTGGGCTAGCAGGCTTGAAGCTGGCACAGGCACTGTGGCCAGAGTCTACCCCTTTAAGGGCTCCGGGGATGGGGGGAGGGAGAGGAGTGTTCTTGGTTGAGGCTGGAGTGGCCACCAGGACACCCTGGGAAGGGCTGGAGGCCCCCTATTTCGAAATAAGTGTCTACACAGCACTTATTTCGAAATAACAATTTCAAAATTGGCATTATTCCTCGTGGAATGAGGTTTAACAATTCTGAAATAAGCCCTCCGCTATTTAGATTTCATTTCGAAATAGCGGTTGACTTGTGTAGACGCTAGGAAAGTTATTTCGAAATAACAGCTGTTATTTCAAAATAACTTTGATATGTAGATATACCCAAACTGCCCCAGAGACAAAGGAGGGGGAAACCAAAAATTCCCTTGTCCCAGTTTGAAATTCCTACCTACATTCCTATTGGCCAACTCTACCTAGGTTAGGTATAGTTAACCCCTTAGTCCCCAGGCTGCTGGCTAACCCTCATGATCTTGACAAACCCGAACCTACCCTTCTGGGAACGGTACAGGAGTGGATGGCAGTGGGGGTTTACATGCTTTTGACGTTTTTATCATGGTAAAAGCGAAATGTCCAGGCACAGCCTAGAGTAGAATTGAGGACCGCTTTAATAGCTCCACATGGGCAACTGCTATTTTTGCTTCCTCAGTTGATATGGAAACTTTAGTGCGGAACTTCCGACAGGCTCTAATGGTGGTTTTGGGACCGGGTATTAATTAATATTCATTATACGCTAACCAAAAACAGCGTCCAAATGAGCCATTTGAAAAATAGGTGGAAGACAAGTTTGAGTTATATCAACAGTATGGGGGACAACAGAATGCATGAAGATGCGGTATTCATAGAGAGGGTACTTGATGGGGTATGTGGCCCGTATAAGGAGGTCCTGAAAACTGGCTTTCAGCCTCCGGATTATGCTGAATTATTGACATTGGCTTCAAACATTAGCAAACAATCAGGAACAGGGTACAGGAGAAAAGGTGCACAGAATGCAAACCTGAGGACAGAAAGGAAAATGGAAACTGAACATGAGTTTGGAAGATAGCTTCGTTCCCACAGTTAAAGCTGCATATTTGGGTGGAGGTAATTGCAGTAATTGTGGAATGTTGGGCCATAACAAAAAAGGAATGTTATAAGAAAGGGAATGGAAGAGCTGATCGGTGTATGAAATGTGACCAGACAGGGAATTGGTCCAAGAATTGCCCTAGTAACAAGGGTAAAGACCCTCTTGAGAATATGTCTCAAGAAGAATTAATACAAGTCCTTAACTCCATGAAAAAATCCTCTGATTAGGGGCTTTTGGTCCCCGTTGCAGCAGGTCAATATGGCTCGTCTGCATGCCCGTATCTAAACCCTAAGGTTGGGGGGGGGTGTTGTGTGAAATCCTTATAGATACGGGAGCTTCGGTATCCATCACTGATATTCCAGGGTTACCTTTGATTTCTAAATTTACTACTTCAACAGGGTTGGGGGGGGGAGCAAATATGAAAGCATATCTGACAAAGCCCCTTTTGATCAAGAAAGAAGAACATTTTTGGATGGAGCGATTTTATTATGCGCCAAAACAAACAGAAGGTACAATAATGGGAATCAACATGTTACAAGAATCGGGGTGTCATTTAAATTTGGGCGAGTTACCGTCTTTGCAAATACCATTTCAAAAGTCTAGTGCTAATGTGCCTCTGATCTATTCTTCTCCAGGTGAGCGTGTGTGCATTGTGCAGGTGCTCCCTGAGCTGCCAGAACCGGAGGGAGTGTGGGCAACCAACAGACTTGACTGCGGTTTGATGAATGTTCCTTCAGTGGTGATTACAAGAAACTCTTCCCCTCCCATACATCCCTATCCAATGAAGCCAGAGGCCCTGACCACGGTAGAAAACACAGTTAAGGAGTTGATAAAGAGAGGAGTTGTAAAAGAAATGCAGTCAAAATGTAATTCACCCGTCTGGCCTGTTAAAAAGGAAGTGGGTCTGGCACACGAAAGCTCATCACCTAATAAACCATCTTGTTAGTCTTTAAAGTGCTGCATAGTCCTGTCTTTTGTTTCACCTACTTTGTTTCATACAGTGTTAGCTGATGTGCTGGCAAAGCTGCCAGACATGGCTTCTTGCGTTGTACAGTATGTTGATGACCTTCTTATCTCCTCACCAGATCACCAAATGCATATGAACGATTTAGAAGTGATCTTACAGCACTTGGAAGACAGCAGGGTAAAATGTAATGCTAGAAAGGCTCAGATCGCAAAGGAGGAAGTATCGTATCTGGAGTACCTAATATCCAAAAGGTTACAAGCGTTTAACTGTTGACTGCACTGAAGCTGTTAATGCATGCCCACAACCGACCACAGTTGGGGAAATGAGGAAAGTGTTGGGGCTATTCAATTTTTGCCAAACTCAAATCCCAAATTATTTAAGGATTGTCCAGTCCATTAATGACCTCCTGAAGGGGGCTGGTGAACCACACGATGCAGTTGAATAGATGCCCGAATGTGAACAGGCATTTATCACGTTGAAACAGAGGCTAAGTATTGCCCCAGGGTTGGGACTTCCTAATCTATTAATTAGGGCTGTCAATTGACCTGCGTTAACACCTGCGATTAATCGTGATTAAAATTTTTAATCGCTTGACAGCCCTACCATTAGTGCCTTTTACATTGTACACACATGTCAGTGAGGGACATATGGCAGCGGTGTTAACACAAAAACATGGGGACAAACAACACCCAGGAGCATACTATTCTTTTAAACTAGACGCTGTGGCTCAGGCAATGCCACCATGCCTTCAGGCAGTGGAAGGAGCCTCTATGGCCCCAAGTAAGGTGTCACCACTTATTGGCATGCAGGATGTAAATATTGTTGTACCTCATGCTGTCCTTGCTATTTTATCAGGAAAAAATCCTCAACTGATGCCTTCAGTACATCTGCAGTGAGCGTCATCACTAAACCCCGCCACCCTCATGCCTACCCTAGATGAGGGACACCCACATTGTTGCTGCATTGAGGAAGAGACCATGGACCCTTCATTGGTAAAAGAAACTGAAATACCTGGTGCCCCTTGCCTATATGTGGATGGTTTTTTCTTCTGCGTGGATGGCAAACGACACACAGGATGGGCCATTTGTACTCAAGATGGGTAGTTGGTGGTGTACGGCAGTTTACCCGGGGCATCTGCGCAAGTAGCGGAGTTATTCGCGGTGTGTGAAGCTGCAAAAGGTCATGCTGTAAACATATATACTGATTCTAGATATGCATTTAGGGTTGTACGTGATTATATTAACTTGTGGGTTAATCAGGGATTCTTGACAAGTGCAGGATCCCCAATACAAAATGGGGGAATAATGGAGAAACTCTTTACAACTGTACAGAAACCTACTGAAGTAGCAGTGATAAAAGTGAAGGCCCATACAAAGGGACAGACCCCCACAGTGAGGGGATCTGAAGGGCAGACGAACTAGCCAAACAAGCAGCAGTGGAAGATAAAGAGATGCAATTGATTGCTGCAACACAGCCTGTCATAAAAACCCTCATTTTTTTTAAATTACAGGACATCCAACATGCTGCACCAAGGGTAGAGAAGTGGTTATGGATGGAGAATGGGGAAAAACTGTGTGATGATAACACTTGGAGGGGTCCAGGGAACACGTTAGTATTACCAAATGTACTGATGGGAACTATGATCCCACAGTGAAAGTGAAAATGTAACATCACTCAAAACCAATGCAGCCCTTCACACAGTTACAAATGGATTTCATTGGGCCTCTGCCAAAGTGCAGAGGGAAGGAATATGTTCTGGTGATCATGGGTCACTTTAATAAATGGATAGAAGCTTTCCTGGTGGCCAAAGCCACTGTGTCTGATGTAGCTAAAATACTGATGACTGAAATAATTCTCCGATGGGGACTTCCGTGTTTTATTGATAGTCACCAACGTGCCCACTTCACAGGGAAGGTGATGAAAACTGTATGTGCTGCACTGGGGATCAAACAGAAATTCCACTGTCCCTACCATCCCCAGAGTTCGGGACTAGTAGAGAGAGCCAACCGAACTACTAACAACAAGCTAACCAAACAGATGTTTTCTGTTACAGGGAAAGACTGGGTCACCAACCTACCAGCAGTTCTCATGTCTATGAGAGCCAGTCCTACTAACCCACATTCCTTATCTCCTTTTGAAATGCTGACAGGGCGGGTGATGAGGGCATTGGAGGAGGGGAGTTGTATGTCATGGGTGACCAGCTTGTTGAATATAGCAAATTGTTGTCTCAGTGTGTCTCACAGGACCCCCGAGCTGAACCAGACCCAAATGCCAGTGAAGAGGACACATGTGAGTTGCAGCCTGGTGATCAGGTGTTGGTGAAAGCCTAAAGAAAATGAACCTTTGAACCAGCCTGGACCAGACCTCACATGGTTCTCTCGGTAACTCCTTCTGCTGCCCAGGTGTCAACTCACAGGGCTATGGTCAAACAGGATTATGGATTCGCTTCAACACAGAGTCGATTAGGGATAATTTGTTTTATTAGTCTCACTACATCACTGCTACTACACAGTTAATGTTGCTGAATTGTTACACAGCTATGTGACAGGATGGCTGTCCTGCACTGGCCCTTTAAGGGCAAAACCCCAGCCCGGAGTAACGGTTGAGAGCAAAGTCCCAGCTGAGGCAGCTCTACTAATGAGGGCCCAGCTGGGGACTATATAAAGAGGAACTGACTGCTGCTCAGGGGGGAGGGCAGTAGGGACCTGAGTGCCAGGAAAGCAGGAGGCTTCCTAAGGTAGAGCAGTGCTGGGGGCAGGCAGGCCTGGGGAAAGCTCTGGTTAAGCAAGTTCCCAGGCTGCAGGGTTTGGAGCAAGGCCCAAGGCTACTAAGGTGGCAGAGAGGCAGCCTTGGTAGGCAAAGACAGCAGGTTCACACCACTTTGCCGGTGATGAGTGGCCATTATAGTCTGCAGTTTGCCCCTGAAGCAGGCGCTAGATGAAGACTGGCAGTAGGTCACTGAGGCATGGTGGGTACAGGGGTGCTGGGTGTTCCCAGGGGGAATTGGAGGTCTCTGGGGAGAAGAGGATCCTGGAGGGCAGTGCCTGGAAGAGGATGCCGTGGTCAAAAGGTACACGGGGAGACACCCGCTCGAGGGAGGCGTCCAGCAAAACAACTAGAGAATTTCCAAAGCAACCAGCTGGAGGCACCCTACCGGTGAGTCAGCCCTGTGACAAGCTATTACAGAGTTCACATTAGCAAGCACTACAGAGCAATGCATATAAGAGTAAAAGGCACTTGGAATGCTTATGTCCCTTCTACCGCGGGGACCCTGATCCTCATTTCAAGGGCCACAGTCAACATGGTTCTAGCTGGGGGAATTCAGGGCACCCTCTGAGGTCTAGGTCCCTGGTGGAACTCACCAGGCATGGGACTCCTTACACCAGTTATATTACAGTTGTTTACCAGGTGTGCACTTACTGGCTCGATGCCATTCTTATCACTCTTATGAGCTGAGATCGAGGTCAACCTTGTTTACTGCTTAGTGCATGGGTTAAAGCTGATAAAGGCCAGCTGGTGTTTGTGTTTACAGACTTCAAGACTGTACTAGGCTGTGTACTGCAAGGATGGAAATTTCCATCCCAGCCTGCTGAGCTGCAGGCCCTGCATATTGCTTCTTATATGACACTGGGTCACTGGAATTCCAGTTTGGGTGCACCTGTCACAAGTAAAAGTATACAAGGATGAGACTCAGCATGGGGCACAATAATCCCCATCTACCCAATGGACTCCTGGGGAGCCATTCCCAACATTGTAAGTGTCTCCGTCCAATATTCCCAGCTTAAAATTGATGTAGGAAACCTTCTGTGGTCGGCTAATTGTTCTTAGCGGTTTCTGAGACTTGAGAGTCCTCTCAAAGGTCTCATCTTAACAATGTTGCAGCAACAGAAGGAGAAGGGAGGGGTGAGGGCTGGGAACAAGGACTAACATCTCTCCCAGCCCCCTCCCCCCCCTTGAAGGAAAGATCTTGTCCTGCTGTTGCTGTACTGCTGTTGCTGCATTATCTCCTGTGTAAGAGGCCTGCCCTATTAGGACTAAGAACTTTCAGCTGCAGGTGTTGCCTGCAGCCATTACCAGGGGCAAGCTTAAAACCAGGAGGCTGCCACTGCTGGTGGGTCGCTCTGAAGGGGCGAGGCAAAGAGGGCTGCCCTTTGGGGGAGCTCTTTGGGACAGACCAAAGGTGAGGGTATGTGTTGTGGTGGTGGCTGTTTTTGTGTCATATAGTATAATTTTTGAGTGTGTGTTTGCATGTGCTGGTGAGAGCAGCACACTGTTGGTCGTGTGGTGGCCTATTCAGTCCCTGGTGAGAGCAGGGAGGGCAGGGGAGGGTTCTTGGTGAGAGGAAGTTCCCCTTACTTGCCCACACTGAAGGTCAAAGAAGGGTTGTGTTTGTACTTTTTTTTCGTTATGTGTTTTGGCACAGATGGGGTGGCTAAGGAGGAGGGTTCAGATAGCATTGTGGCAGGTAGGGGTAGATATTGCAGTAAGATCCAGACTGGCCAGCCAAGGGGAATGAGGTCTAGACAGTTACGTGCTATTCCTTGTTCCGGTCCTGTTCCCAGCCTCAATAACTCTGCGAACCATAATACCTGGCCATCAGCCCTGAGGGTGCTGCTGCTGAATGCCAGGTTGGTATCCCACAAGACAGCTCTGTCATCCATGATTTAATCCTGGCTGAAGAGGCCAACCTGGCTTGTATTACTGAGACCTGAGGGAGGCGTTGACCTTTCCCAATTGTGCCTGGCTCGGTTCTTGGTACAGCACCAGCCGCGGCTCGATGGTCGGGGAGGCAGGGTGGTGATTGTGTATTGAGATGCCATCTCACTGGCTAGGGCCTTGGTCCAACAAAGTGTTAGATTCGAGTGTTTGTACCTGATTTTGGGTGTCAAGGATAGGTTGGGTGTTCTATTTGTATACCGTCCACCCCACTGTACAGCAGAATCTCTGCTCGAGCTGGCTGAGGTGGTCTTGGACTTGGCATTGAGGACCCCAAGGCTTCTGATCTTAGGGGATTTTAATATTCACGCTGAGGTTGTCCTGTCTGGTCCGGCTCCAAATTTTAGGGATACCATGATGACCCTAGGGCTATCCAAGAAATAACTGCCCCAATGCATGTTGCAGGTCATACGCTCGATCTGGTCTTTTGGACTAAGGGTGATAGAGTTCTTGGGATAAGGGATGTCGTTAAACTCCTTTTGTCATGGACTGATCACTACCTGGTTAAGTTTAGACTATCTGCTGACCTTCCCCTCCACAGAGGTGGGGGACCAATTAAGATGATCCGCCATTGGAGGCTGATGGATCCTGAGGGCTTCCTGAGGTCCCTGAGGGATTGTTCAGCCATTAGGAGAGGCTGAGGCATTTGGGCTTATTTAGTCTGCAGAAGAGAAGAGTGTGGGCGGATTTATAGCAGCCTTTAACTTCCTGATGGGAGGTTCCAAAGAGGCTGGAGAGAGACTGTTCTCAGTAGTGACAGATGGCAGAACAAGGAGCAATGATCTCAAGTTACAGTGGGGGAGGTCTAGGTTGAATATTAGGAAAAACTATTTCACTAGGACGGTGGTGAAGTACTGGAATGGGTTACCTAGAGAGGTGGTAGGATCTTAGAGGTTTTTAAGTCCCAGTTTGACAAAATCCAGGCTGGGATGATATAGTTGGGAGTTGGTCCTGCTTTGGGCAGGGGACTGGACTTGATGACCTCTTGAGGTCTCTTCCAGCTCTGTGATTCTATGAAGAAGCCTGTGGTCTATAGGAAGGAATAGACTGTGGAACAGGCTGCTGCTGCTGTGATCTATGCATGACTCATGGATCCCAGTAAGGCCAATTTGAGGGCATTGGTACCAATGGGGGCAACCACTGTGGGGGTTGCCATTGTGGAGGCTGTTTAGTTGGTTTTGGGGAGGACTGATGGGGTGTGGGTGCCCACAGAAGACTCCTCCTCAACACTGGAAAGTGGAAGTTCAAATCTTGCTGGTGTGGCTGATAGACTAAAGTGAGATGTGGTTGGGGTACTGTCAGTGCCGAATAGTGATGTGCCTAGCACTGAGGTGGCCCGAAGATCATAATTTGTTGTAAATGGCTGTGGTACTGAGGTGGTTGGTACCAGTATTGAGACAGACATGAGTAAAGTCTGCTGCACCGGTGGTGTAGAGTGCTTAGACTGACTGCTTGGGTGGAGTGGCAGGCAGCAGCATAGAAACGCCCGGTGCCAAAATGGAGTGCCGCTTTGTCAGTGCTGAGTAGGTACGTGTCAGTGCCGATGGCATTGACTTTGCCTTACCAGGCACTTTAGAGCTGGCCCATGCTAGGTCCTTAGCTTTTCAGGATGTCTTGGTGCCAGACATGCCTGGTACCTCCCACTCCAGTACCGTCGGTGTTGTTGGTGCCGGGGGTGTTTTCTGAGTCAGGGCTCACTTTCTTGGGGGAATCACCCCAGGATGAAGAACGAGAGCAGTGTTTTGGAGACTTTGTGGAAGCACAGTCCTTGGAACTTGACCCTAAGGAGCTGCCTTCTCTGACACTGCCATTGAAGATGGTTGTCTAAGCGGTGTCATATGTTCCAGGTCAGAGAATGGCCGCACCATGTTTTCCAGGAGCAGGAGTTTTAGTAGAAGCTCTCTGTCCTTCCTAGTGCATGCTATGAACTGCGTGCAATGCTCGCACTTGCTCGTTGAATGTGCCTGACATAGGCACTGGATGCACTGAGAATGTCCGTCCGATACCGGGATAGAAAGTCTGTAGGACAAGCACCTTTTAAATCCTGGAGAGCCAGGCATCCAAGAGAAAAAACAGCTGCAACAGAGGGAAAAGAAAAAAAGGGGTTTTTTAAAGTATTAACTAACTATGAGAAAAAATACTTTTTAACTCTAAGAAAACTAACTATAAATCTAACAGATCGATGAGGGCAACTACTGGTTCCAACTGAAGCCAACAGTGGCAAAGAAGGAACTGAAGGGATGGTTGGCTACACATGCAGAGTAGCTGCACCAGTGCAAACCGGCTGTCCCACATGCACAGCCTACGAGGGCACTACTACCTTAATTCTCTGACTAGAGGTGCAGCAGTGCCCCAGACACCTGAAGTGGAGCACCCACAGAGACACTCCTCAAAGAAGAATAATCGTTAATACACCCAGTGAATAACTTCTTCAAGTGCTGTCTGTGGGTGCTCTACTTCAGGTGACTGTAGAGCGGTTTCCATCTTGTGGAGGTGGGCTTTGCAGCTGTGTCCTGGATGTGGGTGAAAGGACATCTAGTTCTACTGTAGCCATAGGGATATGGCATCATGTTTATTGAAGGACCAGGTGGCTGCTCTGCAGATATTGGCAAGTGGACCTTCTCTGAGGAAAGCTGTAGATGCTGCTACAGCTCTGGTGGAATGGGCTGTATTGTCTGTGTTGGTTGTTAGTTATGAATGATATAAAAGGTATGTATGCAAAAGGAAATCCATTTGGAAAGCCATTGGGAAGATATGGCTTTGCTCTTAGAACATTCAGCTATGGACAAAAAAACTCTACTGGATTTTCTACAGGGTTTAGTCCTGACCAGATAAAAGGCGAGAGCGAGACAGGCAAGATAGACATTGAATGTGTGTAGAGATACTTGTAAGGCATTCTTATGTGGTTTGGGAAAAAAGGTTAGTGAATAGGCTCATTGATGCAAAAGGTGGATGCTATCTAGGCAGAAACTTAGGATGAGGCCATAAAGTGACTTTTGTCTTCAGTGAAAATGGTGTAGGGAGGGTTGGCCACAAGGACCGCTATTTCCTCAACATGTCTGCCTGATGTGCTTGCCACAAAGAATGCCACTTTCATGACAAATGAAGCAGAGAACACATGGCCAATGGTTGAAAAGGGGACCTTGTGACGCTCTTGAGGACATGGTTCAGTCCCAGGGTGGAATAGGGGCTCTGACCATGGTGTATGTGTTCTGAATGCCTGTGAAGAAGCATTTTGTGATGGGGTGGGAGAAAAGTGACAAGCTGCCTTACTGGGTCATAAAATGCTGTGAGCTAAGGGATAGGTCAGATGGTTTTAAATCCATTAGGTAGTCTAGTATGGTAAACCGTTGTAGGATCTGGGTGCAACGTGTGACTGTGTTAAGATAGCAGATCAGGGTGATGTGGCAATGCTTGGGGATTGCAGACAGCCAAGCACTTGAGGTGGGGGAACCAGGTCAGTCTGGGCCATGATGGTACTATGAGTATCATTTGTGCTTGGTCTTTGCATATCTTTTGGGTGACTCGTGGAATGAGAGGTATTGGGGGGGAAAAAGCACAGAGAAGAGTTGCTTTCCATGGGAGAAGGAAGGCATTGACAAGCAATCCCCTTTCAAGGCCTGTCCTGGAGCAGAAGTGGTGACATTTGCAATTTGAATACATCACAAAGAGATTGATTTGAGGATGACCAGCTGTGAAAGATCTTGTAAAGAACCATAGTATCTATTTCCCACTTGTGCTGATCAGAAAAAAGATAGCTGAGAGTGTCCACCATGGCGTTGAGGGAACCAGATAGGTAGGCCACAGTTAAGTGTAACATTGTGGAGGATGCACCAATTCCATACCTTGACTGCCTCCACACAGAGGGAGTTCGACCATGCTCCACCTTGTTGATTGATGTAACACATACAGGCAGTGTTGTCTGTGAGGATTCAGATTGTTCTGTTCTGGGTAAGTGGGAGGAAGTGCTGGCAGGCATTGTGCACTGCTCTGAGCTTTAATACATTGACGTGTAGTGTAGACTCTTGAGGAAGCAATTTCCTCTGAAGTGTGCTGCTTCCTAGATGAGCTCCCCAGTGAAGGAGGGAGGCATCCATGGTTATGACAGAAGTTGGAGTGACCTGATGGAATGGAATGCCTTGGAGAATATTTTAATGATGCGTCCACCAATGTAGGGAAGAAGGAATGTACTGTGGAATCAATACCCTTTTGTGAAGTGCATCTTGGGAGGGAACATATTCTGTGGCAAGCCACGCCTGAAGGCAGAGAATGTATACCCTGGAAAACTTCACTACCACATGTGGTGCAGCCATATGCCCAAGAATTTGAAGGCATGTCCTTACTGTAATGCTGGGTTGGACTGTATCAATAAGTATGATAAGTGTGTTGAATCTGTGTTGGGGCAGCTTTACCCTGGCCTTTGTAGAGTCTAGTAGGACCCCTATAAATTCAAGGGTCTGAGTTGGTTCCTGGGTTGACTTTTGAAAGCTGATGTGGAGCCCCAGGCACAGAAATAGTGTGACTGCAGTGTGCACCATGTCTAATGTTTCTCTGTAAGCTGTTTCCCCTGATCAGGCAGTTGTCCAAACGGGAATATTACCCCTGATGACAGAGCTGTGTTGTGACCACTGCCAATGTCTTATAGAAGACCCTTGGAGCCATACACTGAATGAGAGTGCTCGGTACTGATAGTGCTCTCTGCCAACTATGAAGCGCAGAAAACGTCCGTGTGCTTGATGGATTGCTATATGAAAATATGCATCCTGGAGGCCGAGAGCTGTGAACCAATCTTCTCTGTCCCGCTTCAGTATGATTGTGGCAAGCGTGACCATTCTGAACCTTCAGTTGTGTATAAACTTGTTAAATCTCCAGAGATCGAGTATCGGTCTCCAACTCCTTGTTTTCTTTTGCATAAGGAAGTATTTGGAATAGTCTCTTTCTTGGGAAAGAGGTGGAACTAGCTTTATTGCTTCTATCTGTAACAGATGTTGCACATACAAGTGTAAGAGGTTCTCATGAGAGGGGTCCCTGAAGAGGGATGGGATGGGGGAGGGGTAGGAAGAATGGATATAAAAGGGATGGAGTAGCCCAACCAGACAATCTCTAAAACCCATAGGTCTGATGTTATAGTGGCCCATTGGTGGGAAAAGGGCCATAGACAATACACAAACTGAAAGTTGGGTGATGATGTTGCTTCTGGCACTGGGAAGAGGTTGTTCAGATCCCTGACCAATCTTTCTAAGTTGCTGCTTCAATGTAGATGGTTGAGGTGGATGCTGTGATCTATGTTTTTGAAGTCATTGTTTTTGCCTAGAGTCAAATGGTCTCTTTTGTTATCTATATTCGTCTCTGAGTCTAGGATAAGGTGTATACCTCCTCCATTTATGCGGTGGGGTGTACTCCCAAGGGTTCTCTGTATAGTACAAGAGTCTTTCATAGTGTGCAAGACTTCATCAGTCTTGGAAGCAAATAGGTAAGTTTTGTCAAAGGGGAGATCCTCAACCTTCCTTTGTAGCTCCTTGAGAATGTCCGAGACTTGTAGCCAGAAAGCCCTTCACATGGCCACAGAGGTAGCCATACTACAGACTGTTGTATCTGCCACATCTAAGGCATCTTGGAGGGCTGTACGTGAGATTGTTTGGCTTTCCTGTATTATTGCCTGGAGCTATGGATGCATCTGCTCAGGAAGATGTTCTAGGAGATCCTGGAGCTTAGAGTAATTAGTGTGGTCATAGTCTGCTAACAATACAAAATAGTTAGCTACATGAAGCTGGAGAGTGGAGGAGGACTAGACTTTCCATCCGAACAGATCAAGGTGTTTATGATCTTTATCAGGTGGAGTAGAGTGGAACTTTTGATATTTGGCTCTATGGTGAACAGCATCCACAACAAGAGAGTTTGGTTGTGGATGAGAAAATAAAAAGTCCATGTCTTTGGCTGGTACAAAGTATTTTGTCAGTTCTTTTATTTGTGGTAATTACTGATGCCAGTGTTTGCTAGATTGTATCAGCTGGCTCTAGAATTGCTTCATCCACAGGCATGGTAATCTTTGTGGTGACAGAGGGCTGTAGGATGCACAGGAGTTTGTGCTGATTCTCCTGAACTTCCTGAAGATAAATTTACTGGGCCAAAGCTACCCTTTTAAAGAGTACCTGAAACTCTTTCAGGTCATGAGTAGGGGTAGTTAGTATTACTACCTCATCCAGTGAAGAGGAAGAGTTATGGAGAGGGGACCTTTGCTCCTTATCAGTGGGATCAGGATCTTCCTGTGACAGGGCACTTCGGCTTCGGCCCTGCACTATAGAACAGACTGTGGGTTGGGCCCAGCTGGCTGAAAGCACCCCTCCCACAAGGCCTTGTCAGGCATGCTCACTGGTGAGTAGGGGTATAAAAGGCCCTGAAACAGCTCACTCAGGGCTGACCGCTGAAGGGTAAGGACCTGCAAAGCCAGCTCAAGAGCCCAAGGAGCTGATGCAGCCCGAGCCGACACAGCAGCTGCTACAGCCCCAGCGGCAACTACTGCCAATGCAGCCACAGCGACAGCCACAGCCCCGGAGGCAGGCTGAAGGTACGGCAGCGGAGAGACACGCGGGGTGATAGGAAGTGGCCCAGGGCGGGGAACTGAGACCCTGAGTGCTCAGCGTGTTGCAGGGAGGAACCCCTGCTGAGCGAGCAGTGGCCCAAGCCACTGCAAATAGGGTCCTAGGCTGGGACCCAGTGGAGTGGGAGGGCCTGGGACCCCCTCTCCCCTTCCTCTGCAGCGCTCCAAAGCAGAGGTAGCTCTGGAAGCCAAGAACTAGGCTTCAGGGCCATATTGACCCCAATAGAGAGGCACTCCAAGGACTAGGCCGCAGAGCCGTATCAACCCTGGGGAAGGGGCACCACAAAGACTGGGCCTCAGGACCGTATTGACCCCAGTCGAGGGGCAGACTTTGGGAGACTGAGCTGCAGGGCCATATAGACCCGACAGGGAGGCCACGGGGACTCAGACACCGGCCATTGGGCCGTGTGGACCTGACAAGTGGGCCCGTGGGTGGATGTCAACCATGGGACCCCACTCGAGAGGAACTCACCCCTCGACACTTCCTCATCAGGAATTTCTTTGTCCTCCACTATTGACCACGTGTCTTGGGTCCGGTGTGTGTGGGGAGGGGACCTGATTGCTCTTCTGGCTGGCACAGTACAGTGGTGCCTGTAGGCAGACCATGGGTCCATGGTGGCCATTGCTGGCTAATGGAGGTGGCTGGTATGGCTATGGCTGCCTGTACCAGTGGTGAGGTGGTACATTGTGGGTTTGCTTCACAGGTCCCAAATCCCACGGAGATCTCCTTTGGGTAGGTGATAGGGTTGCCAGATGGTTTCAACAAAAATACCGGACACACTTGACATTACATCACAATCTACATTACATCTTATTTAGAAAATACTGGACATTTATATTTTCTCAATTTGTTTCCCAAACAGAAAGCTCAATTACTGGACTGTCCGGTTCAAAACCGGACACCTGGCAACCCTAGTAGGTGAAGAGTGTTGAGAGGAGAATCTATTACCCTGAGGTCCTGTATTGGGTCACTGTAAGAAACTGACAGTGCCAGGGATGCAGGCGAGTAGACAGAATGGCTGGTGCTGAAGAGCGCTGATTGAGTGAACCACTATGTCCATGTACTGGAAGAAATGTAGCAGTGCCAAGGACTGTTTCAATGTGGCCTTGTGTGGTGCTGTTTTGTCCATTGTAGGCATCTGTAGTGTCAGTGCTGAGGTCTGGGCCAGCGTTGGTGCCAGTGGGGGTGGCATGTTGGTGTGGGTTGGCTTTGGTGCCAGGTCCCAAGATGATACAGTCGGTGCTGTTACAGAGACTTTATGTTTTGGTTCTGAGCATGCATGCTTCTGCACCAGCAGTGCCCATTCTGAGGTGGTGCCGGAGGTACCTGGCTTGTCAGCGGTGCTGAGTCTGGTAGAACTTGGCACTGGAGGTAGGGATCCAGTGGGAGAAGCTCTTGTTTTGTGAGAGCTTTTATCAGCTGATGAGGAGGAGTGCTGCTTTGAAGTCACAGAAGCTTTATTCTTGGGACCTGCCTTGGGAGAGGTAGCAAGGTCCTCATCTGAAGGCTGCAGGTATTTTTCAAGCAGGATCATTTTTAGATGGTATCATGGAACAGGCACTCGCCCCCACGGCACCTCCAGTGGGTCACTCGGGGAATTAGCACTCCTATTTCAGAGTGCCCTCTACTGGTCGGTGTCTCAGTCTCTGTTGCAGGTGGTCTTTTGGTTCAGCCCAGTGTCCCTGCCCACAGCGCCCTTTCCTCCTCGTACTGTCCTATATCAGTGCCCCTGCACTTTGGGGTCCTCCCCTCCCAGCGAATCCCCAATTCCTCCTACACCCACCTTGCCTTAGTGTCCCACTGCCAGTTGTCTAGACCCTGGCAGGGGCAAACTGCATTCTGAAATGGCCACTCATTGGTAAGGGGGTGTGGACCTGTTGCCTTTTCCTATCCTGGCTGTTTTCCTACAGCTCTAGTACCCTCAGGCCTTGTCTCAGGCCCTGCAACCTGGGAGTGGGGTCAGGACAGAACTTCCCCAGCTCTGCCTGCTTTCCCCAGCACTGCTCTGTCTCAGGAAGCCTCTAGCTTCCCTTGCAGCCAGGGCCCTCCTGCATCCCAACTAGAGCAAGAGTGTGTGTGTTCTCCTCCCCCCAGGAGCCCTAACTGGCTGTATCTGCCTCAGCTGCAAGCTCCGCTCTCTCAGCTTTCTTCCAGGGCTGGGTTTTAACCCTTAAAAGGGTCAATGCAGGGCAGCTGCCCTGTTACAGATGGATTTCTCTCACCTAGCTCTGGCCACTAAGTTGGAGCAAAGAGAGCACTTGAGTGAAACTTGGCCCCCTCAAAGGCATTTGACTCAGGATGAATGTCTGTTGGAAACAGAATTCTTACAGGTGTCACATCCTTTGAATCCCGGTGAACCAGACATGATTAATCAAAGGGTGGACAAAAACTGAAAGCAGGTGGGTCGGCAGGGGAGGGATCCAAGAGACAGGAAGGCCCCCCAAACAAAATTAAGGGATTTTTTTGGAAGAAAACACAAAGAGGGTTGGTTGCAATCTGGTGTGAATAAAAAATTGAAGCTATCTTAACAGTATTGTGTTGTTTGTAGGTTGACAAAAGGGTAACTGCGGGGAGCTCTATCTGCTGCCAAGGATAGTACACAAGGAAGAGGAAGTTACTCACCTTCATGCAGTAACGACGGTTCTTCGAGGTGTGTCCCCGTGGGTGCTCCATGTCTGGTGTCGGGCTCGTCCCGGCGCCGTGAATTGGAGCTTGCCCTAGCTGTATTCAGCCGGACCACGCATGTGCAAGTAGTGCTAGGAGCCGTTCGCGCCTTTCATCTGCTGCGCGCGGTCCAGCGCCCACTCATTTCCTCTCACCGTTCCTCATTTCACTGAAACGAAAGAAACAGACAAGATTCCGTAGCAGGGAGGAGGGCGGCTTGTGGAGCACCCACGGGGACACACCTCAAAGAACCGTCGTTACTGCACAAAGGTGAGTAACTTCCTCTTCTTTTTCGGGTTGTCCCCCTGGGTGCTCCACGTCTGGTGACACCGGAGCAGTAGTCCCAGTTAGATGTGGGCTATGGAATCACAGTTGTAATAACGTGGGAGCACTGCCGAAGCCACTGCGGAGTCAGAGGCTAGGTGTTGTACAATCGCATAGTGTCTCATGAATGTGGCATTTGAAGACCATGTGGCCACTTGGCAAATGTCACGCAAAGGGACTCCTCTTACGAAGGCTGCTGAGGTAGCGACTGCTCGTGTGGAATGAGCTTTAGGTTGCGATGGGAGTGACTTATTACAAATAGTATAGCAGGTGGTAATGCAAGAAACAATCATCTTCGAAATACGCTGGGCTAAAAGTGGTTGCCCTTTAGAATGATCTGCTAGAGAGACTATGAGACGATCTGTCTTTCGGATATCGTGAGTTCTGTCGATATAAAATGCAAGAGCTCAACGAACGTCAAGAGTGTGTAGAAGAGAATCATGCTGAGAGATATGTGGTTTAGGATAGAAACAGAGTAAAATGATTGGTTCGTTGATATGAAAATCAGTGCAAACTTTCAGTAGAAAGGCTGGATGAGACCTCAATGTGCCGGAATCTCTATTGAAAACTGTATATGGGGGCGATGACATGAGAGCTGCCAGCTCGCTCACTCTACGTGCAGATGTTATAGCGAGGAGAGAGTACTTTCATTGTGAGTATCTGCAGAGATGCTGTCGCCAGAGGTTCAAACGGGGGATGCGTTGTCACGTTACTGGACTTTGAGGGGAGCAGCCAGATCACTGCTGTGCCCATGGGGGAGTGTTTGCCCCAAAAGTGGGTACAAAGGGGGCCATGTGAGGTGTCAAACAAAAGCTTACTTTCTACTGATTCTGTATATGCTCTTCATATACCTGTATAATGTCTGTGGGTGAAGTTATAAATATGGATTCTGTGTTGATGCTGAAAGATTTTCTGTCCGAGGCAGAGCAATGGGCCAGGAATGTTTGCCCATGGACATGCTAATGAGCAAAGCTCCATGGAACAATAGCCCTCTATAGGTCAAGGACACACCTCAAGAATGGTGACTGATACCTAAGGGCTACCAGCAGGGGACACAGGGATAGGCCGCGAGCTAGGTGACCTGCTGCAGCCAAGAAGAGACCAGGAAGGAAGTATAAATATGCCATGTGGCTGACTCCATCTTGGTGCTCAGCTCAGCCCTTCATCCCAGAGGCAGCAGTGCAGGGATCAAAGAGCCAGAAAGAACTGTGGACCCATCCTGACGTAGGATGTACATCAAAGACTTTTAAGCCAGCAGTTATAACATCCCTGCTGCAAGCCTGCATCGAGAATTGGGAGATTCGATGCATGTAATGTATGATACGTTAACAACCTTACACTCATGCATTTCTTTCTTGTAGTAATAAACCTTTAGATGTTAGATTCTAAAGGATTGTCTCAGCGTGATTTGTGGATAAGATCCAGAGTGTAAATTGACCTGGGATCTGTGTCTGGTTTCTTGGAACCGGACAGAACTTGTTCAGGGAAGGTGAGATTGGGCTCTAAGACCCCTCACCTGTGTATGAGGCCCGGGGCCATCTGGGGCACGGATATTGCTGGGGTGTCGGAGGGGTTTTGCTCGTGAGGCTTCAGGCAGGCAGCTGAAGCGCTCTGTGGGACTGGTTTGTGGCCTATTTGGGAAGGTCTCCAGTCTGGGGGCTGTAAGAAGCCCCAAATTTGAGCAATTCGCCCTAAGTGGGCACCCTCACTGGTGCCCAGACCTGGCCCGGTCCATCACAGGTGTTAAGGCATCTAGAACAAGATCGAGATTCCATGTGAGTGGCGGGGGTCTGCGTGCCGGGTTAATATTAGTGAGACCTTTGAGAAATCTCCTCGTGGTAGGGTGGGAAAACACCGGCCTCCCTTCAACGGGGTGATGAAATGCAGTAATTGCTGCCAAGTGAACTCTCAATGATGGTATTGAAAGCCCTGACGCTTGCAGGTGGAGGATATAGTCCAGTACAACATGCAATGGTGAGGTGAAAGGGTTTAAGTCATTGGAATTACACCACTGCATGAATCTAGACCATTTTGCCAGGTAGGTTTTCCTCATGGAGTCTTTTCTACTGTATAACAGGACATGCTTCACTTGCTCCGAGCAAAGATTCTCGGACATACAGAACCATCTATCATCCAAGCAGTTAGGTGTAAGATCTCTAGCTTCGGGTGGAGAAGGGAGCTGTTCTGCTGTGTCAGCAGGTCTGGAAAGGGAGGAGTCGGTATGGTGTTCGAATGGACAGCTGTAGGAGAGTGGAGTACCATGGCTTGTGGGCCAGGCTGGGGCTATCAGCAGCACCCGAGTCTTGTCCATGATGATCTTCTTGAGTACTCTGGGAATGAAAACAACAGGGGGGAATGCATATAATAGTGATGTCCCCCAATGGAGGAGAAACGCGTCTCCCAAGGAACGGGTGCCAACTCCTGCCCTGGAACAGTAGGCTTTGCATTTCGCGTTGGCATGTGTGGCAAAAAGGTCTATCACAGGGCGACCCCAGCGGTAGAAAATAGAACGTCTGTGCGAATCACCCACTTGTGGTCGTGGGGAAAGTACCTACTCAGTGAATCCACGATACTATTGCTCGCGCCGGGTAGGTACGACGCTACGATGGAAACGTCGTTGTGGATGCACCAATTCCACAGCCAAACCGCTTCTGTACAAAGGGATCGGGATTGGGCTCCTCCTTGCCTGTTGACATAATACATTGTGGCAATATTGTCTGTGAGGATCCTGGTGGTCGTGCCCTTTATGTGTGGCTTGAAATGTCTGCAGGCGTGAAACACTGCTCTGAGCTTGAGCAAGGTGATGTGCAACAGCATTTCTGCTTCAGACCAGCGACTCTGAACTGTTTCCGTACCCATATGAGCACCCCAGCCGGTGAGGGAGACATCTATGGTTATCTGCCTTGAAGGCTGAGTATGGTGAAAAGGAACGCCTGCCAGCATGTTCTTGGGGTTGGTCCACCAGTGAAGGGACTCTTGAACATATCAAGATAGCACTACCATTTTGTGAGTGCTGTGTCTGGTGGGATTGTATACCATGCTCAACCATAGTTGGAGGCATTGAAAATGTAACCTTGTGTGTCGGACAATAACTGTGGTCGCCGCCATGTGGCCCAAGAGCTGCAGGTACACGCGCACTGAAAGAGTTGGGGATTGCAGCACCGTTCGTATTAAATCCTGTATGACCTGAAAACGTTCCACAGATAGGTATACTCGCTCTGACAGTGAGTCAAGTTGAGCTCCTATGAATGTCAATGTCTGAGTCGGTTCTAGGCGTGATTTTTCTATGTTTATAACGAGGCCGAGGGACTCGAATAGAGTTCTCGTTACGACAACCATGTCGTGAGTCTCTGACTGAGTGTGACCCCTGATCAGGCAATCGTCCAGGTAGGGGAAAATTGACACTCCTATTCTGCGTAGGTGCACAGCCACAACTGCCAGGGTTTTGGAGAATACTCTGGGAGCCGAGACAAGGCCGAACAGCAGTACTCTATATTGAAAATGTTCGCCCCCCCCCCCACTACAAATCGTAGGAAGCACCTGTGTGCTACGTGTATCGTGATATGAAAATATGTGTCCTGCAAATCGAGGACCGTGAACCAGTCTCCTCTGTTTAGTGATGGTATGATCTTGGTCAGCGTGATCATCTTGAAACGTTGTTTTCGGATGTAACGATTGAGGCCTCTCAAGTCGAGAATAGGTCTCCACCCTCCGGACTTTTTGGGGACGAGGACGTATTGGGAGTAAAACCCTTTCCCTCGAAATTTCGTGAGCACTTTTTCTATGGCCTTGATGGCAAGTAGGTGGTGGACTTCTTGCTGCAGCAGGAGATGGGTCCCTGAAAAGGGACAGGGTGGGTGGGGTAGTGGGGTCACGGAGGTGAACGGAATCGCAAGGCCTGATGTTATTATCTCTAAGACCCATCAGTCTGAGGTGATGTCGACTCACTGGTGGTAATATGGCCTCAGCCGATGATGGAACAGGCGGGTGACAGATTTTTCTGTGCTGACCACTGGAGATAAGTTCGTGTCCTCAACACAGGAGTCAAATTTGCTGCTTTGAACCAGGCTGAGCTGGTGTGCAGTTAGACTGCTGGCGCTTGCGTTGAGTGCATTGCCTAAATCGCGGTTGGTCAGGTACGCGTTGCTGCTGCTTATAGAATGTGTAGTCGTACCTCCTTTGGAAGGGATAATAGCATCTACGTTTGAAAGGAGGCGTGTATATGCCTAGGGTTCAGAGGGTGGTACGGGAGTCCTTCCAGGAATGTATGATCTCTGCCTCCACAAAGAATAACAGCTTGTGCTGATCAAATGGAAGATCCTCGACTTTGCTCTGTAGTTCTCTTGGTGTTCCCGCTGACAGTAGCCAAGAAGCCCTACGCATGGCGATGCCTGTTGCCATTGCACGTGCAGCTGTATCCGCAACATCGAAGGCAATTTGAAGTGATGCTCTACAAGCGGTGTAACCTTCTTGGGTTATAGCTTTTACCAGAGGTCTCTTATTATCAGGGAGATGTTGCATAAGCTCTGGTAACTTCAAATAATTATCAAAGTTATGATTTGAGAGGAGAGCGGCGTAATTGGCAATTCAAAGCAGTAAGATCGAGGACGAGTACATCTTGCGTCCAAAAAGATCCAGTTTCCTAGAGTCCTTATCCGGGAGGGAATTCTTAAAGTGGAGCATCTTGGTTGTGATGGACTGCATCCACAATCAAAGAACTGGGCTGAGGGTGATTAAAGAGAAAGTCTAAGCCTTTAGATGGGACAAAGTATTTCTTGTCTGCTTTTTTACTGGTCGGTGGGATAGATGTTGGAGTCTGCCAAATTTCCTCCGCCACCTCCATAATTGCTTCATCTATGGGGAGCGCAATCTTCCGCCAGTGCTGTGGGTGTAAATTCTTAAGCAACTTATGTTGTTTCACCTGCGTTTCACTGAGTTGTACCTCTTGACTTTGAGCCACCTGCTTAAAAAGGTCCTGGAATTCCTTCAGGTCATCAGGAGGTGATGTGTCGCCTGGGGTTACCGCTTCATCCAGCAAAGGGCTGGATAAATGTACATTAGGAGACATGTCTGGCTCTGTCTCCGACAGCTGACCTTCCTCCGGTTCTGAGTGCTTCGACTGGAGAGTTGGAGTGCCTGGAGGGAGTGCAGGTTGAACCTGTGATTGCTTTTGAGGCTCAGTATGTAGTGAGCAGGGGCTGATAGAGCGACAGGAACATGGTGATCTTCGGTGAGAATGTGAACAGCTGTGACAAGATGCTTCATAGTAGTAGGGTCTATAGTAGTGCGCATAATGTTGGTCCGAGCGCGTAGGGGACGACTGTCTTGAGGATATGACGCTGCTATGTCTAATGTAGTAAGCACGACATGGTGAACGGACAGGTGAGCACGGGTGTTGCGAAGGGGAGTGCGATGCGGTGTATCTTTGGTGTGCCCAGCTAGACTCCTTGTAGTGACGATAGTAGGGTGACACACTTCGCCCACTTGCTCCCTGTTGCAGCCAGCAGGTGCAGAAGAGTGAGGCCACGGAGATGGCTCTGGAGAGAAGACAGGGGAGGGAGAGCGGGAAACCACGTGGGTATGGGACTTAGCCGTTGCCTTCCTAGGTGCTGCTGCAGGAAGGTCAGAGCGTGCAGGCAGCAGGGCTGAAGAGTCTGTAGCCTGAGGAGTGATGGGCGCCGCTTGCTCAGGCGCCGGCACCAACGGTGCTGGTGGTGCTGAAGACAGCTCCTGGGTTGACAGGGGTGGCATTGCAGCTGGAGGTGCTGAAGAAGCCAGCACTGGAGCTGCCGCTGCCGGCGGCGCAGGTTTTTTAAGGTGCCCTTCTGTTGCCGGCAGTGCCGTGGATGGCTGGGTCCGTGCGGTGCCGGACAGCTTTTTCGCGCCTGGTGGCAGGGAACGCACCGGGGAAGCCCTTTTTCTCTTTGGAGAGGCCATTCCCGGGGAAGGAGCCTGCCACTTTTCTGTAGCGGGGTCAGATACTGAGGAGCCGGTGGTGTCAGAAGGCATAAGTGCCTTGTCTCAAAGAATCATTTTCAGGCGCCTCTCCTGGTCCTTGCGGGCTCTGGTAGTGAGTTTGGCGCAGTGGGTGCATTTTTGAGGCAGATGTGCCTCACCCAAGCATCTGATGCAGGCAGTATGGCTGTCTGAAACCGTCATTGAGTCCCGGCACATGGAGCATTTCTTAAAGCCTGGGGAGCCAGGCATCTTGACAGTTTAGTTGAGCGTTAATTGCCCATTTCTTCTTTATTTTTCTCTTTGTCTCAGTATACATTTATTTATTTATTTATTTTTTTTTATTTTTTTATTTTTTTGTGTGTGTGGCGGCTAGCCTGCCAAAACTAAGACCTACAAATGCTTAGAGTAACTACTACTACAGAATATATATATATATATATATATATATATATATATATATACACACACAAGGAAACATCTTTTTTTTTTTTTGTAAAAGAAAAAAACCATGTGTAAAGAAGAACAAGTAACAGCTAATTGATATTTTTCCTAACTATGCACAGGTATGCTGAGTAAAGCTGAGAGGAGGAGAGCTCCATCTGCAACCAGGGGCAGATGAGAGGAACTGGATGGGCGCCAGACCGCGCACGGCAGATGAAAGGCACGAACGGCTCCTTGCGCTACTCGCACATGCACGGTCCAGCCGAATACAGCGAGGGCAAGCTCCGATTCACGGCATCGGCATGAGCCCGACACCAGACGTGGAGCACCCACGGGGACTTCGGAAGAAGAACTGAGGGAAACACACCGTGCATGCAGTCAACTGGTGCCAACACCACCACCAGGTGTCAATTGTGCATGCATTGTGTGGCAGGGCACTGATATGACAAGTCTCCAATCGCTGGCATGAGGATGCACCAGCACTTGAAGTGGAGTACCCTCAAGGAGAGTACTCAAAGAAGAATCCAAAGACTTCACATCAAAAAGAGATGAGGAAAAATGACTGAGAGAAAAGAGACATGTGTGAGATGCCATTGGACTACACAACAACCTGTCCCTAGACCAGGAATGGACACAGCAGATAAAACCCAAAACAAAATGTAATAACCATACCCTTGATGCATCAGACCAATCCATGAAAGACAGCAGAGGGGTCTGTCACTTTAACAACACTTAAAAGTCGCTTGTCATGCCAATACAGTCTCAATGAATTAAATTATTTCTGTTGCTCTGGTCTGAGGAGGGTCCATTGCTTTGCTCTGCTATTTTTTATAAATGGACTTATTCCCTGTAGTCTGACCATTTGTGGATCTGGAACTTTGACTTCTACGCTATAAGGGGCAGTATGTGATCTTTCTCGTCTTACTATTTATTTGTACTGCCCTACTTGTCTCCATCTGTTATCTCTTGTCTAACACTTTAAATTGTAAGCTCTTGGGGCAGGTACTGTCTTTCTGTTCTGTGTCTGCACAGCACCTAACACAATGGGGTCTTGGTCCATGGCTGGTGCTTGTAGGTGCAATTGTAATACAAATAAATAATCATAGAGTAGAACTGGAAGGGACCTCAGTAGGTCATCTAGACCAGTCCGCTGGACTCATAGCAGAATTAAATCATAACTATGCCATTTCTGACATGTTTCTCTAACCTGTTCCTAGAAACCTCCACAGATGGAGATACCACAACTTTTCTGAATAGTGCTTGACTATCCTTACAGTTAAGAAGCTGCGTTTGATATTTTTTAACATACCTGCTTTTTTTAACCTGCTATGCTCATTGCATTCTTGATTTATGATTGGATTTAGAGAAGGGGATGTATTGTTTGATGTAAGCCAATTTACATGGCTTCCATTATTGAAAAGAGCAACTTTATTGTATCTGTTCTGCTGCCCTAGCTGCTAAAAACTATTTTTAAATTATTACTTTAAATTTCTTTGGATTCCACTATGCTTCAATTTTAAATTTTCAATCACAAACATGTACCAGCAACAGTATCCCATGTAGTTCTTGAAAATTTAGGAGTCCTCTGATGTTAAATGCTACCCACCACAATTGTTATATGAAAAAATGTTATACCCTGTTTTGAATTTCCTTGAAGTCTTGATTATATAATGGTTTTTCCCCAGGTGTTAATCTGTTTTGTAATAAGATGCAAAATTTAGATGCCTTAAATAATCCTTGTGCATTTAAAGTAGGATCATACTATGACTTCATTAAAGAGTAAACAATGAAAGCCATTACCCGAGACTCACTGGGCTGCAGGATATTGATGGTCTAGAAATGGTGGTTTGGCCCGTTAGATCCTGTTTGTGAGCCATATTTTGCCTGCCCGTGCTTTAGCTTGTGAACAAGCGCTCATGTTCTCTGCAATATTTATTAAAATGCCCGTGTTTTCCCTACACAGACTTTTCAACACTTTAAACCTCCTAATGTTGCCATATGTCCAAGGAAAACCCCACATAGCTTTCTGAAAGCTGATATATTACAGCTGACAATTGTCACAGCTAAACAGTCACCTTCATTTTATCTTCACAAAAACTCTTGTAACATATAGTTTATAATTTATTTGAGTCAACAGAAGTTAGATTCCTCACCCCCTACATGCTAGCAATAAATGTAATAGTTATTTTCTTTGAACTTGTCAGATTTTGACAAGTGACGAGCATAATACAAAAATTATACACTGAATATGACAGGACTCACTTCAAAAAGCTACTGAGAATGCTTTCCCAAGGTTTCAGATACTGTTCATGCTGGGGCTATAAGATATGGCTCAAGTCTTGTCCCTTGGCTCCGTTGTTACCCCAAGGGCATAGGTAGCTAATACAGTGAGTAAGGGATGCCACACAGTGCCCTTGCCAGAAACACAGGGCCAGCTCCTCTATCAGGGTCTGTCTCCTGCAAATTAATTAGATGTGCTGAAGTAGGACCCTCTCTTCTTCCTCCCCTCCCTCTGGTGTAGGTGTAATAAAGAAAGAGACAGCAATGTTCAGGTGCAAACAGGTAGGATGTTATTTGGATTACAGGAAAGAGAGAGAAATGGGGAGATAATCCAACACAGATATAACAATACAAATAAAACCAGTAAAAGCAACAGTGACAAACAGGGGCTTACAGCCCAGACCCACTTAATCAAACCTCTGGTTTCAGTACTTAAAATGGTAAGAAAATCCCTATAATTACAGTGACCTTCTGTTCCTTAGGACTTTGCAGCACCAGTGGTGGAGGCGTACAGGACCTTCTACCCTCAGGCTGATTTAGAGCCCTTGGGGAGGACCACTGGGGAGTCCCACGATGTTTCTGTCCCAGATCAGTGGTTGAAGAGTAGTTGCAGGCTAGAGATGGTACGAGCAGGTAAGCCTGAGGAAAAGGATGCTAATCCCCTTCTTTCCTCCACTGCAGGTGTTACTAGTATTGTCCCTCATCAGGTGGTAAGAACAGATGCACCCATGCACTGCTGCCACTATGGCAGACAGTCCTGAGGCTGAGACAACACATTCCTTATATAGACATAAGGGTGGGAAAAATCTGAGGAAACTAGAACCCTTGTGATTGTTTGGCAGGACAATCCAGTTTAAGCCAATCTTTGAGTGGCCAGTGTCTGAGTGGATCCGACATGGATTCCTAAATCCAGGTCACAGACTCCATCTTAGCTGCCCTAATCACTAACTTAATCATCATAACATTTGATTTTAACAGGATAGAATATCTAAATCATATAGAACAGAACATACATTACAAAACACCTTAACACTGTCCCTGCTGCCATGTGCCCCACTGCCATGTATACTGGCCAAACTGGACAGTCTCTATGGGAAAGAATTAATGGACACAAATCAGATGTCCAAAAAGGCAACACACAAAAACCTGTTGAAGAACACTTTAATCTGCCTGGACACTCATCAATGGATCACCAACTCATCGTGTTGTTTCAGGCCAATTTCACAAGCCAAATACACAGGGAAGGATTGGAACTTAACTTCATTTACAAGTTTAATTCTTATGCAAATGGTATGAACAGGGACATTGGCTGACTCGCACACTACCTTCCATATCCTAACGACTTAACCAACCAACCAACCAACCAATGGAGGTGCTAATTGTTCTTATCAGCCTCTTGTAACTACTTGAACCATCTACTCTCTCGCTCTCTCTCTCTCTTGCTCTCTCTCTCTCTCTTTTCTCCCCCTCCTTTTTTTCTTTTTTTTTCCTCCTCCTTCCCCCCCCCCCATTTATTCTTGGATCTGGACTTCTAATACTCCAGTCATCTGAAGAAGTGGGTTGCGCCCACGAAAGCTCATGATACCATCTACATGTTTTGTTAGTCTTTAAGGTGCTACTAGACTATTTGTTGTTTGTTAAGTTTTTCCTGTTACAGACTAACTTGGCTACCTCTCTGAAGCATTACAAGAAATGGGGGACTTTACTGGGAACAGGAAAACAGAATATGGAAAAGGAAAGAGTCACAGTTAACTAACACAATTCCTCACTTCTTACCAATCCCCAACCCTCCAACTCTAGTTTCTTTTGTCTCTTCTCTCTATGCCAAGCATGCTGGGAAATGGAGTCGGAGGTCTCTGATAGCCATCATGGTTTAGTCCTTTTGGCAGGCAGTAGTATATGAGGTTCAGTCTAGAACTGCAGCAGCTGGCAAACTATAACAGGAGGTTGCAATTTCTAAAGCAGTAAATAGCAATTGAGTTTACCTCAATTACTGAAACCATCTCAGACCCAGAGCAACAATGCCACAGTGAAAGTATGAGAACTAGATCTTACTTCTTATCAATGGGGTTGAACAATTGGCAGGACATTCTCCGTGATGGGCCCTTGATTCTGAAATCTGTTATCCCAACCTGTCTGCCCAACCCCAGAGCAGTCTACCTTCCAGGCGTGCTGTCAAGCTCATCATCACTAAGATAGTTGGGCAAGGGATGATTTAGAGACATAGATGCTTACTAAAGAGATGATTTTTTTTCTCTTTTGCTGGTGGGAATATTAATGCATGATATAAATATTTGCATATTTGGATTGTGGAATTTTAACCAGTGTAAAAGTGGGGAGGAAATAATGCAGATGAACACCTATGTGTTTTAACTGTATTACACCAGCAGACTCGAAAAGCTAAATCCTATTTCAGATCCCCATATGCATAGGTACTCAGAATACCCAGTCTACTCCTCTGCAGGAGGCAAGACTTTATATGATGCCTAAAGATCTTTAAGTACAGTATCATCCTCTCTGATACTGCCTTTCCTAGCTCTCACTGAGAGTTGAATGAGCCTATATTATAGTAGGGCACCAAACTCTACCCAGTATCAGCATATTTTGCTAAAAAAAGAGTACCAGAGTGTGAAACTGGCTAATACACATTGTAGTTCTAATTTAAGGTACGATGTAGTTTTCTAAGGCTGTCTGCTGTCCATTCCTTACAGAAAAATACTTTGAAGCAGAGAATAAGTCCAGCTTCTTAACGCTTCTCCCTAGACAGTTCATTTTGTCACAGACAATGGGCAAAATTATTTGAGAGACCATATTTCTCCTTGTAGCAATCAGTGCAAGTAATTGTTAGAACTTTTTTTGTTATTAAATGAGACTCAACAGTCAGATGGGCATTCTCTGTGAGGATGCATATACTCTGAAATTTATTTTCCATCACCCCAAAACAGATCTCTTTATGTTTCAGACATGCTGTAAAGCAGAGGTGAAGATAAGGAGGTGCAGCCTGGTGTGCTGCTCCTGCAAGAGCCAGCTGGCACACACTGTTTAAAAAGCTGTCTGGGGCGTACTGTTTAAAAAGTTGGTCAGAGATCACTATTTAAAAAGCTGGCTTGGGATCGCTATTTAAAGAGCCAGCAGCAAGCACTATTTAAAAGCAGGCCAGGGTGCACTGTTTAAACAGCCAGCTGGGGAGCATTGTTTAAAGAGCTGTCCAGGGAGTTATTTTAAGAGCCTCTTGGGGAGCGCCATTTAAAGAACTGGTGTGGCACACTGCTCAGAGCCTGCAGGGGCACAGCTTGCAATGCTTTCTCCCATCCAGGCTCTTGCTGCTGCAGGCTGGCACTGGCAACGAGGTGTGCACAGCCAGATGAGGCAGCAGTCAGATTATGTGCCATCCCTGGTGTGTGCTGTTCCCAGTGGCCCCTTGGAAGAAGCCAGAGGGTCTCTCACACTCCTGCTGTTTTCCCTGCAGCAGCGCCCCTCACAGACTGTTCACAGTTCCCTTGTGGTCAGTTAAAGTTACCAGATCCCAGGGGCCCCCCATACTCTTCTTCCTGCTCCCAGCCCCCAACCCTCACTCCTGCACGTCCAACACCCCCAGATCTCTGCCCTGAGTCCCTGCATACCCAACCCCTTGCCCTGAGCCTCCAGCACCCCCATCCCCTGCCCCGAGCCTCCTGCACTCCCAACCCATGCCCTGACTCCTGTACCTCCCTCACATACCACCAGCTCTATGCCTGCCCACACTCGCACACACTCTAATGGGAATGAAACTACATTAATAACAGAAAATCAGAGTTATTGTTTTAATTACATTTATTTTACATTCACAATATTTTACATCACAAATCCCTTTCAGGTTTCAGTTTTTACTTCTTGTCAGGTGGAATATGTTCACATCTGGTCAGATGTGATGTAGCAGTACAGTCTGGGCCTCGCTCAAATAGACAGTAAAGGCATATTCTCTTGCTGAAATAAAGCAGTTTTATAGTCTGTGTATAAACAGAATTTGGGAAAACCTCCTCTACCCTTATTAGATTAGTTTGTCATGTCAGTAGAAGACTAGACAGTACAAATTAAGTGCAAAAAATGCTTCCAAAGAAGATACATGTTCAACAGACCCTAATAGGTAAGTTTAATGTAAATATGAGGAAATGGGGGATTGTCAGTCAAAAAGAATGGCAACAAATGAAGAAGCTGAAAGTCATTCACAGGGAAAAAATGCTGATGCTTTTACATCTTTGTCATGTGAGCTGACACAAAGAGTGGAGACAAATGAAACTGCTGAATTGCTACTGGGTAAGCAAACTATGACTCAACCATACCCTTCTGTGTGGTTAAAAATGCAATTTGAGGGTTCAAAAATAAAAATTACGGGCTTTTTGCTTCAGATGGTAAACTTGGGTGGGGGGCTGCACTTGATGACCTCCTGAGGTGTCTTCCAGCTCTATGATTCTATGAATTGAAATGGGGTGTTTATGTCTCCAGACACTGTTCTGTTATGCAATAATTAATCATATATCCACTGAAATGAAAAAAGAAAATTGATGAAAAAATAATCAGGAATAAGTTAATTACTGTTCTTATCAACCAATCAACCTCTCTGGCTGGAAATTCGACTCTCATCATTTATTTGAAAGCCAGCATAGATGTAATTGAGACCAGTTACATTTCTTCAGGACTTGATTGTGCTGCAAAGTGTAACAGAAGAAGCCATTAAAGAGAAAATCTTAAAATGCTTGCTGTATTCTGGGTTCTGTTAATTGAAGTGTTGATCTGTTTTTGTAGTGTCGGCGCTACGGTGATGTGAGGAGTCAAAGCTGGTATTGGAAAACTACTGCAAATGGATTTTCCTAATGTGATATTATGGTAGGTATTGCCCCAACCATAGACTGTTACTTACTGTTGATGTATCTTTAGAAGTCACTGGAAGTACAAATGACTTTAAGGCCTTTTTGGATGCATAATATTTATTGTACAGCCAATCGCCAAAAAAAATCTCATGGACTGAGAGCTTGTGCCAATGAATTAGACACTGTACTTCAAAAAATCAGCAAAGTGTTTAATGTAAGGTGGGTGGCGTCAACATGCAGAGCACTCAGTACAACTTGGCACACATACCAGGCTCTGGTAAAACACTTCGAGGAGGCCTCACAAAATCGGTCGAGAGTCAGAAGCGCACTAAATTTTAAGGACTGCACTCAAAGCTGTGTTCTGTAAATTTCGTCAGAAACCTTTCTTTAATGCTGGAAGTGCTGACAGAACTGAAGGACTTCTCTGAGATGTTAGAAGAACAAGAAATGACCATTCCCAAAGCACACAACCTAATGAAAATACACATCAAAAGAACTGAAAGACTAAAAACAGACTCAGGCATTCACTCTGAACAAGCCCAGAAGGCTGAACAATCCCTGATGTTCAAAAACAGCAAACTAAACAAGCACTGGAAAAAGCCCCAGAACCAACTCTTCTCAATTCATTCAAGCAGTTACTGACAACATGAGGACGAAACTATTCAAACCTGCCTCAAACAAAGCTGATCAAAGAACACACGAGGAAAGGGATTCTGATTATAAGAACTTAATTAACAATTTGTCAGTTTTGAACACTGAAACATGGCAAGAGAATCCAGAGAATATCTGCTTTGGAGAGAAGGAAATAAAAGCATTGGCTGATCAACTGGGAATAAATCAATAGGAAACATACTTGGGATTTGTGGCATTCAAGGCTTCTGGAGGAAAAAACTTTACTGAAAAACTTAAATAACTTGTCCTTGCAGTAGACATCCTTGCTGCAAGCCATGCTGACTATGAAAGGGGATTCAGCATAATAAATAACATAATGACAGTGAAACGGACTTCTCTTACCACTCATCATGTAGCAGACTTGCTATTCATTTCATGTGTGGGACTGCCTTATACTCAGTGGAATCCAGTGTTCCCTGTAAGCTGAGCGCTTGGGCAGCCACCCAGTAAGCTGATCAGCAGAGCCCCTACAGTCTCCCACAGCCGGCAGCATCTGTTTCTATTGATGGTGCACATCTGAGGATGCTTTGGTGTATGTAACATAATTTATTCTGCACATGGATGGAAAAAATTAGAGGGAACATTGATGGAATCTTATGCCACGATGAAAACAGAGAGAGCAGCAACACCAGCTGTACGGGCCACTGTGGGAGTTTCTATAAGGTTTTTTCAAGCGTTTATTCTAATATTAAAGTTTTATTCTAGAATATCAGTAGTAGCTGACAGGGGAGGGCAAAGGGACCAGCTGTTTTGGGGCCCAGTGATTTAAAAGGGCCCAGGGCTATAGGCTGCCACCACTGCTACCACAGCAGCAATGGTGGCTGGAGCCCCAGATCCTTTAAAATTACCACCGGAGTCCTGGGCAGTGCTGAGGGCTGTTTGCCACTAGCCCAGCCCCTTCTGCCTGAGGTCCTTCCCCCTCCAGGAAACCAAGCACCCCCATGTTGCCCAGGACCCGCTGAAGTCTGGTGCCAGCCCTGCATTTATCCATTAGTGGCAAAGGTGTCTTGTGTCTTAGTAATTACTTGTCTTATTTGTGTCTTACTTGTATTTTACTAATTACCAGATGCTTGTGCAGCAAAAAATTCTGTTGCTGAAGTTTTATTTACATAGCCCCAAACTATTATACCAGGTTCTTCAGGGATTGCACTTTCTTGGGACAGTTTTTTACTTTCCCTCTCAAGGCTTACAGTTAAATGTAAAGACCTATGTTTTTGCTCAAATTTCATGCAGCTTTCTTTGAAGCTAATCCCAATTTTGCCCTCCCTGAGCCTACCTTCTTCCTGAAAGATTTGTGCAAAGCAAAGTGTTCTCATACTGTCACCACCTTAATTAATTTAGTTAGAAGAAGTGAATTTTACAGCAGTTTTAAACCCCTTCTGAGATTTTTTTCTGCAAGTCTCTCTTAAGGTGCTGCAACATATCTAAGAATATTAAAAACAAAATCTGTCATTATAGGATATCCTTCATTTAAGAGGCCAGCCATCCTTTGACAGAGTGGCATGGAGATACGAAGGGGGTTACACACTGTAGAGCAACTTTCATGTTTACTTTACTGGTGAGCATATGAGAATGTATTGAACTATCCATTATGTAAATATCTGAATATTGAGATTATGGAGTCTTAATGTATGTAACAGTGCCCATGGCACAGACAGCATTCACTATTGATACATCAAAGTAAGTACATTCCCACTGACTTTAAAGAACATTAAGGGGATTTAGAATCATAGAACACTAGAACTGGAAGGGACCTCAAGGGGTCATCAAGTCCAGTCCCCTGCCCTCACGGCAGGACCATGCACCCTCTATATAATCCCTGATAGATGTCTATCCAACCTGCTGTTAAATATCTTAAGTGATGGCGATTCCACCATCTCCCTAGGCAATTTATTCCACTGTTTAACCATCCTGACAATTAGGAAGTTTTCCTAATGTCCAACCTAAACCGCGTTGCTGCAGTTTAAGCCCATTGCTTCTTGTCCTATCCTCAGAGGCCAAGGAGAACAATTTTTCTCCCTCCTCCTTGTAACACCCTTTTAGATACTTGAAAACTACTATCATGTCCCCTCTCTGTCTTTTTTCTAAACTAAACAACCCCAATTCTTTCAGTTTTCCCTCACAGGTCATGCTTTCTAGACCTTTAATCACTTTGTTGCTCTTCTCTGGACCTGCTCCAGTTTCTCCACATCTCTCTTGAAATGTGGTGCCCAGACCTGGACACAATACTCCAATTGAGGCCTGATCAGTGCAGAGTAGAGAAGAAGAATCACTTCTCGTGTCTTACCATTCTCCTGTTAATGGAACCCAGAATCATGTTTGCTTTTTTTTCAGCTGTGTCACACTACTGACTCATATTTAGCTTTCCTTGTTTTCAAAGACTTTTTTAGGTTGTAATGTCAAGCATGTAGCTGTAATTTTTTGTGTATGTTGACTAGGACAGTATTTCTGTGCCTGACACACCACTTAAAACCATATTTTCAAATAATTACAAATACACGGACATATGCAAACAAAATATGCCTATTTATTGAATTAAAGTTTGGTAGGTTTGTGCATCTCTAACTAAATTTCCATTTTTTGCTCACCCACCAAAATTGCACTTGGTCCCAGATTTCTCATGTTTGAAAATCTGACACTTAATAGTCTGAGACTTAATTATAAATTATAATAGTAAGGTTCATGCTACTTCTCAGACAAGTTTTGTCCTTGTGGACGGCCTGATCCAAGGTCCACTGATGTTAGTTGGAGTCCTTACATTGACTTCAGTGAGCTTTGATTCAAACTCATATATTCCAAGATTCCTGTGATGTTTCATACAAATACCTTTTCTTATTTTCTCACTCTGCAGTACATTTCTTTTAACCAACTGTTTAATTATCTGACATTTCTCATGTTTTCTATATTACAGGTTTTCCCCCCAGTATTTTAAGTTAGTTCATTCATTAGTAGTTTATAAATGATAGCATTTGGCACATATTGTAGTAGTCTTCTTTTCAAAGCAATATTCTCCATATGGCATGGGCAGATGTTTGTATCAAACAGCAGCTGCAGCAAATAACTCTTTAATTAAAGGAGGAGAATTTTCTCTTGGAAAAGGTGAATATTTCTTCAGTGTTAATATTATTAGAGAGAGGGATGTTGCCTCACACACTAGCTAATGTCCTTTCTGAATCCTGTGATGTTGGTATTTTTTCAGATCTCTAGAGCAGTACTTTTAGAACATGAGGACTACAATTATTCAATGCTATACAATTATTTCAGATTTATTAAAGTTCTTTTAAAAGACTTACAAACTCTTTTGTCTGAATGTCTGGGTCAGAACGCAAGAGGGTGTCACTGTTTGCAGTGAGACTGCGGTGTTTTGTTTGCATAAAACAGATCCCAGAAAGAGTGATGAGTTTTTCTTGAAGAGTGTGGACACTTGTTCAGACAAGGGCAAGTAAAAGGATCTCACTCCCCTAGCATGCTTTTAAAAAAGAGGCTTTTGTTAAAATCTCAATAAAGATACAATCAGTTTCAAAACATCCACTGTATTTTTTTCATGGCAAACTACAGAGAAATAGATAAAAATATACATTCCTGTTACTGTAAGATAGCAATCTAACACTACTTTATTTCTTAGACTGCAGATGGACAGACACAAGAACACCCAAAAACAGAGACAAAGGCTATTCCCTAAATCAGTGGTTCCCAAATGTTTTTCTCCAAGGACCCCTTTGGCACCTTTCTAAGTGTCCTGGACCACTTTCATTCCTGTTACTACAGGTTGGACCTTCCATATCTGGGACTCTCTGGTCTGGAAGGAAGGACCATGGATATTGCTGGACAAGAGAGCCCCAAAAGCGAGTAGCACGAGCCAGCTGGGAGTCCCACAGGTGCTGGGGAGCCTCAGCTGAGTTAGCAGGGGCTAGTCCTGCTGTGGATGGGGAGTCCAGACCTGGGGAGGAATCCCCAGCCCCGGCCGGTGGCAGTGGAGCCAGTGCCGGCCATAAGGAATCCCTGGGCTGGGAACCCAGGCAGCAGCTGAGCTGGCGGCAGGTGCGGGGAATCCCCAGCCAGGAACCCCAGTGAGAGCAGGGTTGGTGGCAGCCAGAGGGAAGCCCCGGCCCAGAACCCCAGTGGCAGCGGGGCCAGTGGAAAGCCCCACTCAAGAACCCTGGCCAGCTGTGTGCGAATCCCAGCCCGAGGAGGCTGACGCTGGGAGCCCTGGCAAGGGGCCAGCAGCAGGGAGAGAAGCCCAGGCTCCGGGGACACCCACAACCCAGAGAAGAGCCTTGATCTCCCCTGGTCCGGCAAACTGTGTGGTTCAGAACCACTCAGGTCCCAAGGATGCCAGACCAGAGAGGTCTAACCTGTATTGAAATGCCCCTGCCAGGGTGACCTCTCACCTATGGTACATATGATATGATGCTGTGAATAGGAAGCCATTTTGAGAACAATGGTCCTGGATTATGGGGAAAAAACCCCCACATAACCCTGTCAGACCACCAGTCCCCCTTTTTGGGAACTACTCCCTCTAAATCCAACTCACAAACCTTACTCTAGGCTGGCTGCCTATGGCTGATCGTAGATTCACACACTTCTCTGCAGCATTCATTGCCTGTAGGCAGGACCAGGAAACTGCCTACAAACCTAAAGGGATTGATTAGTTTTCAATGCAACACACAAAACTTTAAAGGAAGATGTATTTGTTACCTAGGATTTTCACAGTAAAAATCAATTGTAGGATCATGAGAGAAAAGCTGAATATTAAATATTTCATCTACTATTTTTCTGCAGTTACCTAAAGATGCATGGCCCTACTTTGAGCTTCAGCCAAGGTGCTTGTGGGTATTTTTTTGCATGCACACAGACACACCCTGTATCTTCTGCTGTTCCAGTCCCAGCTGGAAGCTGCTGTAAACTGATGCTTACAATAGTCCCTGCGGACATACGGCAACCAGAGATCACCAACACAGAAGAATACCCCAGGCGTGCTCCTTCACTGCAGTGGCTCTAAAATACATAAGAATTCCCTTATTCGGGGAATCCTCTACTGACCGTGTAAGCCGCTCCAGGGCAGCAAACTGAATCAAAGCTTCCCCTGCACTCCTGATTTACTGTGATAGTGTGTGGACTATTACTTTGGTACTTTAAATCACTCAAAACAAAAAAAAGCCAGACCACTTTTTTCATAACAAAACATAACTTATTTTGGTCTCAGAGTGGTAGCCATGTTAGTCTGTAATTTTAAAATCAATGATTCCTGTAGCACCTTAGGCTATGTCTTCACTACCAGGTTATTTCAAAATAAGAACTCACAAAATAACTATTTTGAAATAAGCTTATTCCTCTTCACAACCAGGAGTTATTATTTCAAAATAACAGGCTTGGTAGTGCGAACACTTGCCTTGTTATATTTTGAAATAAGGGGAGTTATTTCAAAAGAGCTCCCCAGTGCAGACATGCCTTCTGAGACTAAACTTTATATATATATGGATATAGATAGATAGATATAGTATTGTGAGCTTTCATGGGCAAAACCAACTTCTTCAGATGAGCAGAGACAAGGATTGCTCTGTCCTTGTAGCTGCTCCTATACTTTGGACAAAATGAGAAAGCATCTATTTTGTGCTGGTTGGATATGCTGATTTTATTTGTTCTACCAGTTTGAAAGTGATCCCTTATTTTCCCATTTTCTTGGGATATCTCTGTTTTGAATTAACTCTAAATATTTTTTTTTTATAGTACCTCCTTCAGCTTGTCAGTAGGATCACTGGGATATTTCTGAAACACTAAAAAGGTTTATTTTAAATCTGACAGTTTCTCTCTTTTTGGATAATTATTGCTAACAAAGTTTATCCTTTAATCCCTTACTTATATGATTAGCTCCTGTAAGACAGAAGGACTCCATGCCTGAGTAACGGTTGGAAGGATCATTCCGATGCATGGCATCTTGTTGCAGAACAAATCTGTTGTGTCAGTCCGCTGTTTTAAGATTGCTGCTTATAACAGATGTATTCTGTCCTGTTCTGTAATGGTTTCATCCTATATCATCAATTACAGACAAAGTTTTGGGATGCAACAGTTTTACTTGCTAAAATTAATTAAAAGGAATGAATTAGCTCATCTTCTTGCCCAGAAAACACTATTTGGCTTAGCTGTTGCTGCCTTTACATCTATAATTACATTCTAGGAATTAAAGTATTCCCTATATTATAGGGCTCAACCAAATTCATGGCCATAAAAAATATGTCAAGGCCTGTGAAATTAGGCCTCCCAAGTGAAATACTTGGGAGTGGGGGGGGGGGGAAGGTTCCAGGGCTGGGGGCATATCCACCTGGGGATATGGAGGGAGAAGACTTTTTTCCCCTGTAGGGCCACTCTTGGGGGCAGATCAGATCCACCTCTGTGTACTTCCCCCAGTTGCAGGAAGTTCCATGGCTGCTCCCAGCAGCACAGGGGAGATCAGACACACCTCTCTCTCTGGGTATCTCCCCCTAGCTGCAGGAAGTTCCATAGCTACTTCTTTCAGAGCCTAGCTCTGAAGTCTGCACAGCACAAGGTTGCCAATCCTATAGCCCTCCCCCCCACACACACACTTAAATCAGTTTTGAGACCCCCGCCATGTCCCTTTTGATCAATTAAAAAACCTCTGGTTGTGAAATTGATCAAAATGGACTGTAAATTTGGTAGGGCCAGGCCATCCAATGGAGGCATGGGGGAGAGCAAAGGGTGTAATTGCCTTGGGACCCAGTGATACAAAAGGGCCCAGAGCTCCTAGCTGCCACTACTGCGTCACTATTGGCACCAGAGCCCCATGTAGCACACTCCAGGTGGCTCTGAGGGCTGGCGGGGAGAGGAGTTCACAGCACGGAGTGATCCCAGAAGTAATGAGGGCTTGTTGTCCCCACCCCGCTCCTTTCACCTGAAGCTTGTGCCTTCTGGAAGCTCAGAGCCGCCCCCTATCTTGCCCAGGAGCCTGGTAATTCTATGAAGTAATACAATCTAACACAAAATATAGAATACGGCCAAGAATTTAGCAATGAACAAAGTAACATGGCATTCTACTAGTGACTAAATCAAAAAGTAACACAAACACTTGTACTAAAGAGAAGAATATCTCAAACTTACTACTAACAGGTAGTGGTTGTTACTGCTAAGGTTGCCTGACACTTTCCATTAGAAGATCCTGTTTTCATTTACTTATGTAACCCTTCTGCCGGTAGTTGTTGGCAGCCAGAAGGGCTAGGTTCATTTCTAGGGAGGTTCTTTCAACAAGGTGGCTAAAAGCCCCACCCAGTAAACTGGGAAAATTTCAATCTACCCACTTGGCACCTTTAGAGGCAATTCTTCCCCTCTCACAAGCACTGAGTCGGAGATAGAAACAGTTTGTTTAATAACAGTAATCTAATGTCAACCCACAGGACCACACATAAACAAAGAAAACCATAACATGAAAGAAACCCGTAAGCAAGGTACCATCCCCGGAGTCTGCAGGCCAGAGTCTTTTGCTTAAAGGTCTTTAGTCCAACTCCACTTCAAACACCCCACTTACAGCTCTGTTCAGTTAGTGCAGACCCAGACACATCACCCTGATGTCTCCACTCACGGATCATGTGGCAATGCCACCTATGCGCTGCTTCTTTTGGCTGCCTGCTCCTGCCAACTGCCCTGCTGGCCACCTGCTTTCGCCAGCCACCCTGCCAGCCACCTGCTGCTGTTCCCACAGGCCACCCGCTTCTGCCAGCCACCTTGCTGGCTGCCTGCTGCTGCTCCTGCCAGCCGCCTTCTGGCCACTTGCTCCTGCTCCCGCCAGCCACCTTCTTGCCGCTTACTCTTGCCAGCCGCCCTGCTGCTGCTTCTGCGATGGGTCTGGCTCTGGGCCAAACCTTGTTATTTCAGCTCTTTGTCAGTTCTCAGTGATTTCAGCTCTTGGCCCACCACCTAGGCTGGCCAAAAGACTCCAGGTTCCACTGGAATAATATTTCAAAATAATAAAGAGACGTAGGTCTATCCTTAGAACAGGGGAGAACAGAGACAGGTTGAACCAGTCTTACAGCTCACGCCTGGAAGGCATGTAGCCTGCTGTTTCAAGCTCCTTCCCTCCACAACCCCTATCCAATCCACTTGAGTCTGGAAAGGGAAAGCTTGTCCATCCGTGACTCTTTACAATGACAGTGTCTCTCCTGCAAGCACGGGTGGTCATATTTTACAATTCCCACATTTAGGGTTAACATGGTTTGTGACCCCACAACAGCCAAATTAGTTACAATACATACAATTCCATTCTAACAATTGACCATCCATCAGGCTTAGTTGGATTTACATATCCACACTGAGGATTTCTTTTTCATTCCAGCTTGAGCTATAGTTGTATATCAACAGTTGATTACCTTGCAGAGCTAAACAACAGAGTGAGCATAATCACACCCAGCTCACCCTGCTCACCCATCCCTTTCAGCTGGCTGCATGAGAAGCAGTGGTTCAGATCCTGCTTACACTTATAACTGTGAGAAATTTTCCTTGTTGGATGTTTGTCTCAGATTCTTTTTTAAGTTTCAACAAAATTTCATCAGATATTTCAGAGCATGAGAGTGGGGGAGAGGAGATGTTGTTTTGCTCAAAGGAGGAAGTTGAACAGGGAGGTGTTCTGTGGCTGTGTAAACTGGGGTGGGCTAGACTTCACTGCTCTTCTCCAGTGTCTACATTAACCCTAACTCCCATAGAAAGTAGTTGGAGACCCAGAGTTTAGTCTCTTAAGGAATTTCAGCTAGGATTGCACATTGTCAGCCTCCCTACAGTCAAGTCCCGAGAGAAACTAAGGATATGAATGTAATTCAATAACTATATAATATATTATGATGAAGAAACAATAATCTAGTTTTTACAAACACAACTATTTTATAACCCACAGAGATTGTCTTCAGTTACAACATACAGAGAAAACTAAAAGTAAAATATGAAGAGTTCAGTCCACACAAAACACAGTAAGAAACTGAGAGATCCCAAAAGCTTAGATTACTTCACCAAAGGCTGAGTTTGTGTCTCTGATCATCAAATCTGCACAATATGCTAAGTCTGAACCATCTCTTCACTTGCTTGTAGGGATCCTCAGTTGAAATCCAGGCAGACTCTTCCCCTGCTGTGGATCGTTGCTAGACAGCCAGCTCACTGATTAACCAGTCAGTTAAGTCACAAGTGAACAGAATTAAAGAAAACCCTATTACAAGAAAATACAAAAAACTAAGAACAACAAAATAGAAATGGCTTTTCCCCCACAACTACATTTACAGAGGATCCAAAGAATCACACTGACTGAGAAAGTGAACTAGAACAGTTTGGCCAAAATCAAACAACATTCGAAGCAAACAACTAAAGCAGAAGTTATTTTTCCCTCCCAGTTTCTCCTTGCTACAATTAGCATTGGCCATGTTCTCTGGTAAGGATTAACATTCTCACTACCTGCTGCAAAGTGCTTCAGAGTGAGGGCCAGCAGCCTGCTTTCTGTTTCCGCCTCTGCCTCAGCCTCTCCCAGCTCACACAGGGCACAAGGTCCTTAGAAAAGCAGCTGCCCTGCCTGCTTGCTCACTCATGAAGTCTGATCCTAGCAACAGAGACAGAACCTATTGGAGCAGACCCCAAACTATCACTTCCACCTCCAGAAGCTTCTGGGTATGGAGCGCTAAATCCGCCCAGCAACAATGACCCAGACAATACTCACTGCTAACTCCCCGCTACCAGGGGTCTCTTAAAGAAATAGCTCCCTATTTGGTACAGAGGGTACAGCTGCAGGGCCTGTTCCCATTAGGGTTGCCAGATTGTTTCAACAAAAATACCGGACACACTTGACATTACATCACAATCTACATTACATCTTATTTAGAAAATACCAGACATTTATATTTTCTCAATTTGTTTCCCGAACAGAAAGCTCAAATACTGGACTGTCCAGTTCAAAACCGAACACCTGGCAACCCTAGTTCCCACAGCCTTGTACAACCACAACTCCAAGCAAAGTTCCTGGGATAAGAGGTGCGCAAGGCGTGCCATCCTGCCATACCCATTCAAGGAAAGTGAGAGAAGCAGGAAGCAAGGCTGCCATCACTCCTGGAGCGCAGGATGGGGGACTTGTGGGGTGGAGTGGAAGCTGCATAACGAATGAAGGCAGGAGGCTGAAGGAAGGGAGAGAATGGTCTCATTGTTACCACAGTTGAATACTGACCTGGAGAAGTGGATTCTATCCTAGTCTTGTCCACAGAAAGTTCCTATGTGATGTCCAGAAAGTCACATAAACCAAACTTTCCCAATGGTAGCTTCTAATTACGTGTTCCTCGTTTTCTTGGGGTCCAACTGACATCTAGGAACTGATCACTCACAGCTGCAACTGAAGTCAATGGGAGCTATGCTTTAGATATATGAAATGCTAGATAACCCATTCTCTGGAAAATCAGTCTCTAAGTATCCCAAAATGGGCACACAATATTAGTGGATACTTTTGCCCTTAACCTCTCTGTGCCTTGCCGGTTGGCTTGTATGTGTGTGTTCTTTCTGTGTGCTGACCACACGCTGTGCCGATGGCTGTCCAGCACACCTCGCTACTCCTACCCAGTGTTGCTAAGTGCTGAAGGCTGGAATATCGTTGCCTCAGTAATGCTGTTCATGCTGCCCAGTGATTCTGTCCTTAGAGCTCCATTATTATCACTATTACTAGCAAATAAGCCAGCTTGCTCATTCAACAGACTTCAGTGCTACTCATAAAGACCACAGGCACTGTTCAGTAACAAAGGCACTTGGCCAGGTTTATTAGCCCCCAGGCACAATATTAGTGCCCTGGCTCAAGGGTTACAATATACTGAAAAAAGAACTTAGTAGCAAGGAGTGGCTCAGTTAGCAGCAGAAATGTCTGCAGTCCCCTAGGCTTAACCCTACACACAGGATTAAACTGAAGTACCTAGATATTTATAGGCTGAGACAAACCACTGTAACACGTGACTTACATACCACCTTATATATTTAATGACATCTGTTGGTTATGCACAGGCCTGCCAATGTGGGGGCGGGGAAGAAAGGGGGAAACAGAGGGGGCAGTGGTCCTAGTGATTCAGATCACTGCTGGAGTGCCACATGATGTGCTCTGGGTGATTCGGAGGGCTACCTGAAGTGTGGGGGAGACAATGTGGTGCGTTCCAGGGAGCACTGAGGCTGGCCACCCCAGCCCTACCCCTTCTGCCCCTTCTGGGAGCACAGAGATGGCTCTTCTCCACCTTGCTCAGGGGTCCAGCAAGTTTGTCAGCCCCGCTGGTTACACACTCCCCCCAGCCTCCAATCTAGTATAAAACAAGGTAGCTTGACAGAAAAATGAATAGGGATTTTTTGTTCAAGATATCAGAAACAAGGGGAGGTATCAGAACTAGCCTTGAAATACATTTACATAAATATCTAATACCTAATACATTAGCAACAACTCTGCCACATTCATAAACCTATAAACATTTGCTTTTATATACAGCCTCTGGTTCAGGCCTCAGATCTTGTACCAGACCCAACGCTCCAGGCATGTGCTCTCTCTCTTTCTTTTTCTCTCTTTCTCATCTCCAGAATGAAGATAGGGTTACGGGTAATTTAAGTGTAATTAATAGCAGGTATGATGATGTTGTGTAATTTTACTCTGTAAATCAATATGGAGTCTGAGGTAATTCAAGATGGAGTCTGTCATCATCCACAAAACTGGTTTTCCCGCCCAAAGTGCCTCTGCACACATCACCAATGGATTGCACACATTACTAAAAGGGTTCACTCAGCTCTAAAATGTGCACACGGACAGCTAGAATTTTGCACCCAGTACTGCACTTTTGCACCCAAACCTCCTATCCAAGTTTCCCGCCTTACGATGAATAAAAGTATGCCACTGTAAGGGTCCTTTGTAGGTCGGTTGGTTGGTCGGCTGTCAGCTGCCGGCTGCTTATCAGCACTCCAGACCTGAGGGTGAGACGTCGTCCTAGCTTGTTCCTGCCGTAGTGAAGATTCGGATCTTGGACTAAAGCCATAGGATTGTAGTCATCAGCCACTTGTCATCGTCCCGGGTTAATTTCCTTCTGGAATGGACTTTTATGTTGAAGGACTAATTGATTCCCATCCAGAAGAGGCTGCCGTCCATCTGTGGATTTTATGTTCCTCACCGCTTGGTGGCAGAAGGCCCAGAGTGTCATACTGAGGGATCACTCGCTGTTCCTCCTCAGAGGCTTACAATTAGCCAAAGAGTTGCAGGTCGCGAGCAACAACTTCACCAATCCACAATCCACTTACCTGGAATTGTAAAGTATTATACCTACCTTGTTCTTAGGGACTTTTCTATCTTCTTCCTTCTGTTTTGGGGTGAGGGTTTTGGGACTATTGGTTGTTGTACAAGTTTCAAGTTTGTTCCTTTAAATTTACAATATATGGTTTGGTCCTAAATTTGGATCCTGAGTGTTTATTTGAAACTCGCTGGTGATAGATACACTATTGCCGGGCGACCTCGCTTCTCGTTTCTGGGGCACATACCATCATTTTAGTATCAGAGCCTAAATTTCTTTAGAAATTATTCAATTATTTCCGTTGCAGAGTCCCTTGCGTAACAATAGTAATAGCCCCTTAGTTCAGTAAAGTGTTGTGAAAATGAATGAATGTTTGCAAAGAATGCTGATAGTATTAGCAGTGAGCACAACAACAACAAAAAAAACATGTAAGGAAATTAATAATTCTGTATTGAGCAGGGTTTGAATAGAATGCAGTAAAAAAGGCCCATACAATGAACCACGAGGATAAATCAAAATATTGAATAATTGCTCATGCAGTTTTGCACCATTCATCCTGTGCATTGAATGAAGCAATGGTACCAAGTGTGGAAAAATATCTGAGCACGAAATTAAGGACTGTATTGTAATGCAAACACACGGGGGGCAGGGTGTTCAGCCTGAGGTTGCATGGGCATGGCCCTTCCTAATGTTTGAGTTTTTAACTTTTAGAACCTAAACATTCTTGTATTTTATATTGCTAGTGTCATAGATGCATATGGCAGCTTACAGAAAAAGATGGATCTCTACCCCCAAGCAGCTTTCAATCTAGATATAATGTAGCAAGAGATGAATTTAACAGGTGAGATAGAAGGGAAGAGGTCAGATGGGTGGACAGGCACAGCGAAAGACTCTTATGTGCATATTGTTGCATGCACAACTTTTTTTCTTTTAGCCAATATTTTCTAAGTTCTAGTCGAGACTCCATAGTTAATGTTAAATTCCCTTTTGCACTTAAAGCAGGGATTCAACCCTTTTAACTGAGTCATTCTTTACTTTGCCCTGAATAAGCTTAATAATAGAATAATGCAGCTTCTTCAAATGTTTCATGTAGTTAAAATTAATTGAAATCTTGGGAATAGTCTATATTTGAAGAAATTAGGTTGCATCTAATCTGTGATTACTAGGCAACAGGCAACTCACTTCAGCATCTCAGGCTACTTTTAAATGGGGCCATTGTGACAAAAGAGGTAATTCAGTCAATCATCTTCTTTCCTCTACAGCTATTTTGCATGCAACATTTCTACTGATTGTAATGACTCCACAGCATGAGGAAGACTTGACATATAAAGAATGGCTTATTTATCACTGCTCCTTAAAAGTTCTGTGGACACATGCTATATTGGGCATCAATTCTTAAAAGTCTTGCTCTCTATAGTTCTGATTAAAGGCAGCACTGCTGAGGTAGCTGAGGCAGGAGCCCTTAAAGCATACACTTCAGGACTCAGGGCCATAGCTCCCCTCACCCTACTTTCACATAGCACCAATATCACTAACATAGCCTTGGAACCAATGTAAATTGCAAATAAAATCCAGATTCAGGATTATAGGTTGAACTTCCCTAGTCCAGCACCCTTGGGACCTGAGTGATCCTGAACCAGGAAGTTTGCTGGACCAACGGAGGTCAAGGCTCCCCTCCCAATTGTTGGCCTGCTCCCAGATGGCACCCTTGGCCAGTGGGCTCCACTCCCAGCTTGCCCAGGGCTGCGCTCCCCACCATGCTTGCCCCACTGTCACTGGCCAGCTGGGGCTGCACTCCTGATCCTGGCCAGCTAGGGCTCTCTGGTCTAGCAACAGAATCCCAGGTTTCAGAGGTTCAACCTGTACAACGTTAGATGTACAAAATAGATATGGTTCTGTTTTCAAGTAATAAATTTTCAGCAGGGGAGATGTTTGTGAAAAGTGTTCTGTTTATTTGCAATTTAAGGGCTAAGTGTAAATGACGGTGGACTTCTAACAGGGGTTAATATGTCCTGAGCCCTTGATTGCACACATGACACTTAAGATTTTCAAAACCTTCCAGAAAAAGTTTCAATGATTTAATTGATTCTGATGATTATATACCTAACATTAAAATACCCTGTCCTATTTATGCCCTCACTTGTGCTTGGTAAATAGCTTCTCTTCCATCAGATTAATAAATGACCTCCATTACTGAAAAAGAAAATAGGCAGAAAAAAGCTGGTATTTATTACTGTCCAGTGTATCTTCTGGAAGACTCCTCAAACTACACAGAATAGTGTTCAGTTGCAAATTCTCCACTTGCCACACCTATGGCCAATTAAAAAAATTTTTTTTCCACCATTTTTCTGAGGACCTCACTCATCTTTGAGAATACTCAGTTCTTTCTACTGCCCCAGTGCAGTCACTTTCTTTCCGAGTTTCATTTGGAAACCCAGCAATAACACTTAGCAGGAAATACTGTTGTTTTAAAAGGAATTTTCTCCCCTGAAAGTGAACATAACTCCCTGACAGTGACTGTGTGAATACAGTACAGATATTACATACAGACATCCTTAGATGTTTTACAGAAAATTAGTTATTTCAGTACTAAAGCAGTGGGCTTGAGAAACTGTGTAATGCAATTTATTTGCTTTCAGTACACTACTTCAGAGTAGCACCACTTTTTCTCTTTTCATGTGAAGTGAGCTGATCTGTATGGCAGTCTATATATTTTACAGCCAAACAGTCTTTCAGGTGAGTGCATAATTTCAGCCAAAAATACGATTCATGTGGACAGAAATGTTTGGATTAGGTTTGCTTTCTCAACTGTATGCTGAAGTAATCAACAAGACTGTAAAATTTTAACACTGGGTTATTTTATTCTTTAAATAAAAAATGTAGTGAAGACAGTTCAGTGTACAGTAATGATAAATGTCTCTCTAATGAAAATATAAAGACCTGCTCCACAGGCACTGCAAGTCAGCTTGCAAATTTAAACCTATTTGTAAGAACTTGAATCAGAGGAGGATGGCTGTTTCACAAAAAGGAAATAGCCATTTGCCAGACAAGCAAGTGTTCCTTCAAAGAGGGGATGATCCCTAAACCCACTCTAGGATCAGAACCATTTTTACAACATCCCAAGCAAGGTCAGTATTTCTTATCCATCTCCATCCATCCAGTATTCCACCACAATGAAGCTCATCATTACTCCTTTCTTTCACAGCCTACACTACACTACTCAGGATCAGAAAGAAAGTTGGAGGGCAATGAGTAAAGTTGTGTGTCTGAGCTGAGAGGTCAATTTGGTGAAGCTCTGATGAGATGGCTAGATTTGCTTTTATGTGGGAAGATGACATGGGTCCCAAGTGAGTCTGAAGTAAGGAAGAGAGAGGCTAAGGAGAATCTGGTGGCCTGATGGATGGAGAAAATCTTCATGGTGATGGAAGGAATAGTCACACTGTGGCTTTTGATTATTACATAGCATCTGGGCCTGTATTTACATTGAACTTTTTTTTCTATTGCAGTCTTGTACACAGCTCAATCTGTTGTAGCATTAATATGAATAGCACACCAGTTTCTCACCCACTTTGTCTACTAGAGCTATAATCAGGTTTTGAGGACATATTGATTAAAAGTAGTGAGCCCTTATTTCCACTAGTACCCCACCTTTGCTAATGGAGCTACAGTCGTGGACAACTTAGGGCATGTTTAGACTACAACCCTCTTTCGAAAGAGGGATGTAAATTAGACAGATTGAAATTGCAAATGAAGCCGGGATTTGAATTTCCTGTGCTTCATTTGCATAATGGCATCACGATGTTCTTTCAAAAAAGTGTATTTTGAAAGTGAAACTGTTGTCTAGATGCGGTTCTTTCAAAAAAAAAACCCCTTTTTCGAAAGATCCTGTAAACCTCATTTTTTGAGGAGTACAGGATCTTTTGAAAAGGTTTTTTTTTCTAAAGAACCGTGTATAGACAGAGGTTTCACTTTCGAAATACCCTTTTACGAAAGAACGTGCAGCCGCCATTATGCAAATGAAGTGCGGGAAATTCAAATCCCGGCTTCATTTGCAATTCGATCTGTCTAATTTACATCCCTCTTTCGAAAGAGGGATATAGTCGAGACATGCCCTAAAAGGGAAAGCTTAATGTTGACAAGGATAAAGAGGATATTTCATAGCTGTTGAAAATACAGATGCAGGGGGTGCTGCCGTACCCCTTGACTTGAAGTGGTGTCTATTACACAGGGTTTACAGTTTAGTTCAGTGGTTCACAGCACCTCCACTATATAAATTGTTCCAGCACCTGTGGGCTGTTTCCTCTTCCAAGGTGTCCTTTGTCGTGTCCCTTTTCCTTCCTTTGTCCTTGGAAGAGGCTGTAAAAATAGTTATATTCAAGTAATGGTTGGGAGCACCTATCTAGATGAAATGACATGATGTTACTGTGAGGTTTGTATCACAGTATTTGAACCTCTAAGCATGCCCAGTCTGAAGGAAATGTTCCCAAACACCAAAGCAAAGTCAGAATGAGTCAAGTGCCTGGGCAGTTTCATCTTTTTAAGTATCAGCTCAATTCATCAAACAGTACAAACATGGTAACATTTTGTAGTAGACGGACCCATATAGACCTGCTAATTTCTGGAGTAGTAAAACATCCTATTTGGTCATTGTGCATTGATCACCTTTTTGTCCTAGATGCAGAAAAGTCTCAGAGCGGCTATGTAAGTCTGACTTTTAAGCTGTGTAAATCTGTATGTGAAAACAAACAAAAGTTAAAGAAACAAATAAACAAAAAAACAAGGAGTCCATGAGGAGTCCCGTGGCACCTTAGACACTTAGGGTATCTCTACACAGTGGCGCTATTTTGGGACAAGGTCTGTAATCCCGAAATAGCATTCTGCATGTCTTAACAGCAAGCCCGTTATTTCAAAATACATTCGAAATAACAAGCTTGTTATTGCAGCGTGCCATAAACTTCGTTGCATAAGGATTAAGGGACTCATTGAAATAGCACTCTATTTCAAAATTAGCACTGTTTAGACAGCACCAAATTTCACAGTAGGCTATCTTGAAATAAGCTACACAATTTGCGTTGCTCAAATTGCGTAGCTTATTTCAAACTACGCACTACTGTGTAGATGTGCCTGTACAGATTTATTAGGACATAAGCTTTCATGGGTAAAACTCACTTCATCAGATGAATTGGAGTGGAAGTTACAGAAGCAGAAGTGTATATAAGGAGGAAATTCCTTGTGTTAAAGAAGCTAATCAAGTTAGGGTAGAAGTGGGTCATTCATAGTATTTGGTCTGGAGATGTGAATATTCAGAGAGGGGAAATTGCCTTTGAAATGTGTTAACCAGTTGAGATCCTTATTCATTCCTAAGTTGATAGTGCTGAATTTGCAAATGCATTCCAGTTCATATTTCCTAGATGGAAAATAGGCTAAGGCCAAATGTCAACATTTGGGAGATCTCAATACCAGAGAGGTATTTAAACTAAAAAAAAAAAAAAAAAAATTAAAAAACATGAATAAAAATACTAGGGAATTGGACAGACAGTTTTATGAACAGCAGCATCAGATATGGACACATATACATTTTTATAAATTACACAGCTATAAATTAGGGATGTTTGGATTTCTGCAATAGACATTGGAATTCTGCAATTTTCGGTGAAGTAAATAATTTGAACTTTCTGAGTTTGAAATGGCATCTTTGTTTCTGGCTTTTGGGTAAATCAGGAGAACTGTTTTTTTATCATCATCATCATCAACAACAACCATGGATGGGCTCAACGTCTGTTGGTGTCCAATGCCTCCCTCACTATTTCCTTCCATCTTTCCCTGTCCAATGCGGAGTGGCTTAGTTTCTGTAGACTAGCTCCACACCAATCTACTATATCATCTATCTATTCACTGTGGGGTCTGCCTCTCCTATTTGAACCATCCATTATGCTGAATGCTAAGGTCTTGACTTTTCGCTTGTCATTCATTCTGCAGATATGTTTTATGGTAATATTTTAAATAGTGCTCTTGTGTGATTAGCTGCAAGAATGAGACACCCTTGCTCTCCACTCTATTAAATAAGTCACTTGGACTTGCCACTGCCACTTTCTTCATGGACCCATTGTTGTCTATCTTTCCTGTTACTGCTGTCTTTGCTGTTACAAAGCTGTCAATGGGGCAGATCACCTCACAAATGCCTATCATTTTATTTTTCATTTCTACTTTTTCCACTATAGTTTCATTTACAATTTTTTTTGCTTTCTCTCTCAATCTCTTCTTGTCATACTCATAAAGTATCTCTCTTTTTCTTTTATCTGGGGATATTAATCCTAATTCTGGACTTCTCCATTTGTTCTCTAATCTCTATTATTAATCTTCATTTCTCCACTTGGCGCTTTCTGTAAATTCACCTCATCAATTGCTCTCTTTGGAATGCTCATTCCATTGCCCACAAAACTATCCTTTTCCTAATAATAGTTAGATATGTTTACATAATCATCTTTGCCTGAGCTGTTATTTGTACTTGATCTGGAGGCAGTAGAACTAATTACATACACTAATTTCTCTTCTTTTTTTCAACTGCTGCACTGAATTAATGATGTAAACTAGATTTAAACAACCACCAACTTTTAAGCAGAAGTCCATATTCATTTTAATTAGGAGTTCTACCTAAATTATAACAGCATGACTTGGTTATACATTCTTCATGAATCAGTGAATTTGTAACATTTTGAACTCTCATTCTCAACCTTGCCATGAGATTAATAAATATTAAAAACAACTGCTTGGCAGTGATCAAAATTATTCCTGTTGGTGCAATTTTCATCAGAATTTCATGAATCTGTATTCTTGAAATTCACAGTCTGGTGGGTTGATGCATGTTGGGGAATTGGTTTAAACTTCTACCAGGAGCTCCATAAAAGATTCCAAATGAGATTAATTTCAGATATATAATGATTTTGTAATGCTCAGTCTGCCAAATTAGTCCCTTATTAAAAACCATTAATGTTAATGTATTTATATAAAGGATGCATTTATATCATAGTGTAGTGTATTGTCCAAAAAAATACTGAACTAATTTTGATTGATTCACCATCTGTCAGATACAGAGAATGACAAATGTAATCCGTCAGTAACTGAATTCATTCTGATCTATGTTCACTTTAATTTGCAACCCTAGATCAAACAATATCACATAACATGTTGCTCAATGGAGATATATTGTCAAAAATGACAGCTAAGTCAACGTTTTAACCTGTTAATGAATAACCAGATGGTTTTCATTTCTTGAGATTTTAATTTGAAGGTCAGATTTACTTTGCTAAGATGAATACTTGTAAAGTATTCAACCAGTTTTAACAAAGACTTTTTAAAGAATACAGGATGATGGAGTGGTTAGCATTGTTTAATAACCTATTCTGATAACTTTTTTATTTGGTTTATGTTATATTGTGTGGAGTTCCACAGATTAGGAAGAAATCAGTGGAAACACAGAGAGCTTGAGCAGTTACAAGTGTCCATTTTATTTCATAACACAAAACTAACTAGAACTAGCCCAAACCAGCGTGGCTGACCCCTAGTGACCTAACTCAGTTACTGTAACAAGTTCTATATCTACAACCTAATACACAACAATTTATTTAACTAAATTGTAAATAGCTGGTATTCTTTTCTTAAATGATCTTTACAGGGAGGGTCCATAGCAGAAGGCAAAATATGGAGTTAGTCTAATATTACTCTTTACCTTTTAAGAAATTGACAAATGACAGAATTGCTGGGGGCCTGCGCAAGGTTGGGAAGGTTTTGCTCCATGTTCCTGGAAGTGGTGGGGCCATCGGTGAAAGGAGCAGGGCTGGGTGCAGCCAGCACTTAGCACTACCAGGACCATGTTGCACCCTCCCTCCCTTGCCAGCCCACAGTGCACCAAACAGAGCTCCAGAAGTGACTGAAAGGAAGCCCCACATCCTTTTGAATTGCAGGGCCCCAGGGTAGTTGCCTCCTTTGCCACCTCCCAGACAGTAGGCCTACCTTGCAATTCCTTTAGGGCAGGCCACAACCTTGTTACTCTTTTGTTAAATTAAAAATGTTATTGTAGGCTAAATTAATTAGTGTCTACATTTTAGGATAACATAGGAGTAAATAATGCTTCCTTATCTACTTTTTCCACACCAGTCATGATTATGTAGATCTCTATCATATCTCCCTTTAGTTATCTCTTTTCCAAGCTGAAAAGTCCCAGTCTTATTAATCTCTCCTCATATGGCAGTCCATACCTCCTAATCATTTTATAGCCCTTTTCTGAACTATTTCCTATTCTAATATCCTATTTTTTGAGATGGGGCAATCAAATGTGCACACAGTATTCAAGGTGATCAATGATTTAGATAATGGAATAGAAAGTACACTTGTAAAGTTTGCAGACAACACTAAGCTGGGAATGGTTACAAGTGCTTTGGAGGATAGCATTTATAATTCAAAGTGATTTGGACAGAATGTAAATATGGTCTGAAGTAAACAGGATGAAATTCAGTAAGGACAAATGCAAAGTACTCCACTTAGGAAGAAATAATGAGTTGCGCACATACAAAATGGGAAATGACTATCTAGGAAGGAGAACTGCGGAAAGGTATCTAGGGGTCATAGTGGACCACAAGCTAAATATGAGTCAACTGCGAAACACTGTCGCAAAAAAAGCAAACATCATTCTGGGATATATTAACAGGAGTGTTAGAAGTAGGACGTGAGAAGTCATTCTTCCACTCTACTCTGCACTAATTAGACCTCAACTGGAGTATTATGTCCAGTTCTGTGCACCACATTTCAGGAAAACTATGGACAAATTGGAGAAGATGTAGGGAAGAGCAACAAAATGATTAAAGGTCTAGAAAACATGACCTATGAGGGAACATCAAAAGAATTAGGACTGTTTAGTTTGGAAAACAGAAGACTGAGAGGGGACATAATAACAGCTTTCAAGTATCTAAAAGGCTGTTACAAAGAGGAGGGGAAAATAATTATTCTCCTTAACCTCTGATGACAGGATATCCTATATGTCCTTTCTTTTAACCAGTTACTAATCTGTTAAGGGGCCTTCCCACTTATCCCATGATAGCTTACTTTTCTTAAGACATGTTAGTGATGGACCTTGTGAAAAGCTTTCTGAAAATCTAAGTACAGGTTGGATCTCCCTCATCCGGCATCCTCAGGACCTGACCCATCCCGAATGAGGGGATTTGCCAGACCAGGGGAAGTGCCTCCCAACATGGCCCCTGCTGTCCTCTTTGCCCCTGGATAGGGCTCCAACCCAGCCCCACTGCTGCCTTTCCAGCTGTGGCTGCTGCTGGGGTTGGAACTTCACAGCTGGGGATAGACCTCCCTGGCTTGTGCTGGGGCTGGAGCTCCACGGTCGGGATAGAGCCCTGCTGCTGCTAGAGCTCCACGGATGCCGCTGCCAGAACTCCACAGTGTGGGGCCGGAGCTCCACAGCAGCTGCTAGTGTCCCCAAGCTCCATGGCTGCTGCTGCAGTCCCTGAGCTCTGCGGTCAGGGCCAGAGTTTCGCAGCTGTCACTGCTGGGCCTCTGCTACCACTTGACCACAGGGGCCAGAGCTCCCTGCTACACTGCCCGCCCCTCCACGTCCTGCTCCCTAGCTCCTGGCTGAGTCTCCACACCTGGCCTGTCACTTCTGCCACGCGGCCCGACCTCCCTATACCTGGGCTCTGTGGTCCAGGAACATCCATTGTCCTACTGGACCACGGATGTTGCCAGACCAGAGAGTCGCAGTTAAGGGAGGTACAACTTGTATAATATATCCACGGGATTACCTTTGTCCACATGTTTGATCACCCTTGTCTTTGACCCCCATCAAAGAATTCCAATAGATTAGTGAAGCATGATTTCCATTTATAAAAGTCAAGTTGACTCTTTCCCAACAAACTGGCTGTGTCTAGACTGGCCAGTTTTTCCAGAAAATCAGTCACTTTTCCGGAAAAACTTGCCAGCTGTCTACACTGGCCGCTTGAATTTGCGCAAGAACACTGACGATCTAATGTATGATCGTCAGTGTTCTTGCGCAAATACTATGACGCTCCCATTCAGGCAAAAGCCCTCTTGCGCAAATGCTTTTGTGCAAGAGGGCCAGTGTAGACAACCCAGAATTGTTTTGCGCAAAAAAGGCTCGATGGCTAAAATGGCGATCGGGGCTTTCTTGCGCAAAAGCGCGTCTAGATTGGCACGGACGCTTTTCCGCAAAAAGTGCTTTTCCGTTAAAAGCATTTGCGGAAAATCATGCCAGTCTAGACGTAGCTCTTGTGTTTTTCTATGTGTCCAATAGTTCTGTTCTTTATTATAGTTTCAATCAGTTTTCTGGGTACTGAAGTTATGCTTACTGGCCTGTAATTTCTGGGATCACCTCTGGAGCCCTTTTTTGTTAAAATGGTGTCACATGAGTGATCCTCCAGTCATCTGGTACAGGAACTGAGTTAAATGAAGGGCTACATACCAAAGTTAGTAGTTCTGTAATTTCATATTTGAGTTCCTTCAGTGCACTTGGGTGAACACCATCTGGTGCTAGGGTCTTATTACTGTTTAGTTTATCAATTTGTTCCAAAGCCTCCTCTACTGACACCTCAATCTGGGACAGTTCCTCAGATCCATCACCTAAAATGAATGATTCTGGTTTGGGAATCTTCCTTTCTCCTCTGCCACGAAGACTGATGCAAAGAATTAAGTTAGTTTCTCTGCAATTATCTTATCATCCTTGAGTGCTCCTTTAGCATCTTCATTGTCCAGTGACCCACAGGTTGTTTAGCAAGCTTCCTGCTTCTAATGTACTTAATAATGTTTGCTCTTACTTTTTGAGTCTTTGGCTAGCTGTTCTTCACATTCTTTTTGGCCTTCCTAATTATATTTTTATACTATATTTGCCAGAATTTATTTTCCTTTCTATTTTCCTCATTAGATTTAACTTTTACTTTTTAAAGGATGCCTTTTTGGCTCTTACTGCGTCTTTTTGTGTTTAGCCCTGGTAGCACTTTTGTTGTTCTATTTTTTTTTAATTTGGGGGATACATTTGAGACTCTTTTATGGTGTCTTTAAAACGTTTCCTTTCAGCTTTCATGGATTTTACTTTTTGTACTGTATCTTTTAATTTCTGTTTAACTGACTTCCTCATTTGTTGTGTAGTTCCCATTTCTGAAAGTAAATACTATCATGGTGGATTGCTGTGGTGTTTTCCCTGCTATAGGGATGTAAAATTTAATTATATTATGCTCACTATTACAAAGCAGTTCAGCTATATTCATCTCTTGAACCAGATCTTGTGCTCCACTTAGAAGTAAATAAAGAATTGTCTGTATTCTTGTAGGTTCCAGGTCTATCTGAGATAGAAACTATACAAACAATAGAGAAGTAGGACCATAAGGGCAAAACAAGGACATATAGGTTTGCAATCACAACTGTTGATAAATGGCTTCTTGCAATACAGAATACTATCTCATAGAACTGTCAAGCAATTAAAAAATTAATCATGATTAATCATGCAATTAATCACACTGACAAATGACTGAAGATCTGGAAGAGAGTCTGTAACTTTTGAACTTTGTTATCCCTCCAGAAGGGCGATTAACTATAAAGAGCGCCTTAGCTGGAGAGCTGGGATACCAGGCAGAGTCTCCAGGGAGGAAACTCTGGAGGCACATCTCCATTCCTGAGCAGGGGACAATATTGGAACAAGCCTAGGAAGGGCTAAGAGACACTTTGAAAGGGAACCCCGGAGGGGCAATAACCAGGGAACTGTGATAGGCCCTATTTGACTATTTATCCTGGAAGGGGTCTGTTTTGCATTTGTTTCACATAGGGATTGTGTGTGATTAGCCTTCAAGCTAAGTCACTGAAAACCCACGTGGGAAGGTTAGTTAACTGTTAGCAGGGGTTTCTGGAGTGTAGGAGAAGACAGAGTCAGCCAGTAGGGACTCTCACAGGAGGCGAGTGGGCCCTGCCAAACAGCCTCAGTTATATTTCAATAAAGATATTAAGAACAAGAACGTATAATGGAAAGAGTTAGGCAATCTTGATCACTAAGGGCATGTTTACACAGCACAGTTAAAGCCGAAATAAGCTACGCAAGTTGAGCTACATCAATGCGCAGCTTAAGTCAAAGTAGCTTATTTCGGCTTTTGGCATTGTGTACACAGCAGAAAGTTCGAGAAAGAGCACTCTTCCTCTGACGTCCCTTACTCCTCATAAAATGAGGGTTACAGGATTCAGAGTAAGCAGTCCTCCAGCTTGCCATTATTTCAACATTATGTTGAAATAACTGCTTCTTGTGTAAACGCGGACTATATTATTTTGGAATAATGTCAGTTAATCTGAAATAACGCTGCTGTGTAAATGTGCCCTCACTGCATGCAGGATTCTTATGTCATATAATTGTGGTGCTTGTCATAGAAACCTTATCTTTCCAGGAAGAATGCAAAAGATGGCAGGAATATGAAGGAGATATGTTTCCTTAATTTTCTATTCACTCCAGTGTGTGTTTTATATATACATGTTTAGCCTTTGCTTTCAATTTACTTTCTAGCCAATGTTTTCTCACCCTTATGTTATCGATACGAATTTATAAACTTAAATCCAGTTTAATTAATTGTTTTGTCTAGGAAAATAGAAACTGGATTTGTGTCTCTTCACAGGACTGAGGAGATTTACTTTTCTGATCTAAGTACTGGTTGATAAATATCTATTGCAGTTATCCTTTAGTAAGCAAATATGGTATATTAATTTTTCCCTGTTCACAAAAAGGATTTATTTGAGCCTGTATACAAATCAGCAGATGAAAAATGAAACTGAAATTAATCCCTTATATTGCATATAACGATAGAAAACTCATAAAATCTTTTTGTTTGTGCTGTTGTAGCTGAGTTGGTCCCAAGATATGAGAGAGACAAGGTAGATTAAGTAGTATCTTTTACTGAACCATATTCTGTTGGTGGAAGGGACAAGCTTTAGGGAGGGTGGGGAGGGCTGCAGCTTTCCCCTCCCCCCCAATTTTCTATGGGAACATTACTGGCTTTTCCCCTTCCTTAGAGAGCGAGAGGAAAGTGCGTAGTTTCCATTCCTCAGTCTGGCTGGGGAGCACAGTGGGAGAGGAATCTGGACCTGCCTCAGCCAGAGGACATCCACCCTTCTGCCCATTGTGCTTGCTAGAACTGCAGTGAACATGGTAAGATGCTTCTCACCTGGCCCTAAGGGGGGGGGTAGTCCTCTCTCACCCCAGAGCAATGATTTAAACGAAGAAAAACAAAAGTTAAGAGTTAAGGACCCGAGCAATGCCGGGTAAATCTAGTGTTATACAAATGTGGTGAGTATGCCTAGATCCCTTAGTTGACTTTCAAATCTCAACAAATATATGTTTTTAGTTTAGATCTAGTTTTTAAAATGCAAGTAATTGTATAATGTTAAATCAGAAATAATCTCCAAATATGCTTACAAATCATACAAACTTTTATATTACGTATGTGAATGTTAGCCTTTATAAGGCATCTACTGCAGTGAAATCTAGGCACTAACAAAGATTATATAAGACAGTGGTAATCTGCCTAAAAAAGATGGGCAAATCCTCTGTGCTTCTATTTTGGATTCTGTTGCTGAGGCTGTCCCTACTTTGGTTCTTTAGGGAATACTTTGAAGAGGTGAGTATTGCAGCATGATCTGAAGATGGCATGACTATTTCAGCTCTCCTTTAGGAGAGTGTTTCAGAGTCTTGGGCTAGTTATGGAAAAAAATTCTCCCACTGGCTCTTTTGGGTATATGCCTGGTCTATGTTAATGATAAAAGATGCAGCTTCTGGAGTGGATGCTAGAAGGAGAAGTAGACTTTGTGATAGCCAGCTGCTGGGGTCAGAATAATTGTACTGTATTTTGGTTTCAGTATGGTTTTGCTAGTTTCTTTAATGCACTGTCACTGGCACTTTAGTTTTGGGGCCTATATTTGAGAATACTGGGTACTGAATCAGTTAACACTAGGTTAAGTTAGCAAGTCAAGAGAACGGTCATGTTCTCTTGACTACTGACATTTTGGAATTCCAAGCCTTTCTATTACTGCAGAGCTCCTGGATGTGAAGAAAAGATTATTTTGGCTCAGGATATATCTCATACCAGAGTAACGCTCATATCTTGATCCTGAAATTTGAGCTGTGGGATTGGATCCTAGTTCCATGTTTGAGTGGGGCCCAATTGGCTGTGCCTGTACAAATTTTATTATCTTAATGATAGTTAAGATCATCTAAATGTTAATTGTTATATAGTGTTGATACGTGCCTGGTCCATATCTCACCTTTTAGGTATGTAATTAATTAGCATGGAAGACATTACATACCTTTACAAGTCTAATGCAATCCCAACCACTAATTGTGTAAATCCATAATTAGTTGTTACCTTTTATTTTTAAAAACCACTGCACACTACTGCATCTTCCCATTAGTACCCAAACCTTAGAGAATATCTAGCAAATTAGCAAAATCATTCATCTGCTGTCTGGAATCATTATCAACCCAACATATACTTAAGTTAATAGGAAGACTTACACTGATTTCAAAAGGTGCTAGATCAGACCCACAAGAGTAGCCTGAATACCAGTAAAGTCAAGCTGAGGTTCTTGTGTTCCAGAGGCAGTGTTTTTGCAACAAAAACAAAAAACCCTTTTATTTGATATTGCACTAGCAGGGGCTCTATTAAAGATCTCAGGTGAAAGTCACTCATTTAAATTTCTTAAACCTAATATTTTAACCACCAGGAGGCAGAGCTTTCCTATCAATTCCACTAAGTACTGCTACTCTTGTATTCTCTTTTGTGAAGTGAAATCCCCAATTTTTTTTTTTTTTGGAGAAAAACGCAGTTAAAAACAGTTAAAATGGAATTAAAGACTGATCAGTATTTTATAATTTAGTTTCGCTTAAAACTCCACAAAAAATTCCAAAATTGGTTCTGAATAACATTTTACAATACCTGATCTACAACCGATAATACTTTATTGCCACTTGACATAATCATATCCTGTAATATTTCAAACATTAAAAAGTTACGATTTCACAATGTGAATGGATATATTTTTTAAAAAAGAGATTATTAAATGTCTTATCAAAATTACTTCAGTGATTTAAAACCCTCATTCATACTTTTGTGAAATTGTCACCCTACTAAGTCATACATAGTATGGTATTAAAGGGAAACTGATTAATTTCACTTATTAGGTCTGTGCTGCTTTATAACAATTTACACTTTTAATATAGCACTTTTGATCTAAAAATCTCTAATTCATTACATTTGTAAGGAAAATGACAGCTATCATCTGAGATAGGTAAGTACAGATGGGAAAATAAAGTAGAAAAGTTCTTGCCCAAAATGTTGTTGACAAAGCCGTGAATATAAAAGCCGGCTCCCCCCAGCACTGGCTCTGCGGTACTATCTGCTTCCCTGCTGCGGCAGCAGCCTCTGTCCATGGGAAGCTTGGACCCCCTCATCCAGGCAGGGGCTGCTGCCACCCCTGCTGCTTCCTCTGTATCAGAGGCAGCAGCGTGAGGTGACAGGGGGCTCCCCGGAAGTGGGGCTGGGAGCTCACTGGCTGCCGCCCTGCCTCCAGGCCTCCAGGGACTAATGAATAGTCGTATAACTGCTAAAATTTGATGCAGTTACATGACTATTCAATTACATGCTGTTTAACCTCCCTAGAACAAAATAAAATTAACCTAGCATGCATTAATCTAATAACTGGCCAAGTGGTAGGTCTCAAAAATATCACTGTAATTGGGGAATCAAACAGCTATGTTTCCAGCAGGGTGCCACAAAGATTAGTTCTTCACCCTGTTATGTAACATTTTCATTGATAACTTGGCAGAAATCAAAATAATCACTCATAAAGTTTGCAGATGGCACAAAAATTGGAAGAGTGGTAAATAATGAAGAGGATAGCTCTTCAGAGCAGGTAAACAAACCTGTATATCTAGGAACAAAGAACATAGGTCACACGAGGGCCTCTATTCTGGGAAACAGTGACTTAAAAAAAAAGATTTGGTTGGGGTTGTGTGTGTGTCACAGTGGATAGTCAACTGAACATGAGTTCTCAGTGTAATGCTGCAGCCAAAAGAGCTAATGTGATCCTGAGAGGTTTTTACCTCTGGTACTGTATTTGGCACTGGTACACCCATTGCTGGAATACAAGATTGGATGTTTTTAATAAAAGATATGCTCTAAGAATTATTTTGGGGAAGTTCTGTGGCCTGTGTTATATAGGAGATCAGACTAAATGATCATAATGGTCCCTTCTGGCCTTGGGATCTATGAAGCTATAGAAAAGAAACACTCAAATGCAATGTCTGTGGATGCAAACAAGAATTTTTGTAATATATTACATGCTGCCATCACTTGGCCAGATAAGATAAAACAAGATGTAAAGATAGTTCCTGCCCAAGAAGAGCTTATATGCAAAGCATCTGATCTGAAAACAAGTAACTCTAACCATGCAAAATAGTTCCACCTTCAGGGGTACTGCTCCTGTAACAAAAATAAATTTCAGAGTGTTCGCAGGATCACTCCCTAAAAGATAATAGGCTAGATTTACAAATGCATTTAGGTGCCTAACAGTTATGTCAGGTGCCTAACTACAACATTTAGATCCTTAAAACCCTTGCTCAGCTGCTACCTACCCTGTAGGTGACTGTGTTTTTGCTAATAAAGTCTCCTGTGCACCTAAATTTTTGTTGGTGAACTCACACTGAAGCCTAAATTCTGATGTCACCATGCTGCTGTGTTTAAGCCCTAGAGGGATCTTTTAGGTCCTGGGTAGTCAGTAGGCCAAATCCAGACCACCAGGTGTGCTTGAATGAACCCTGATTTCTTTTTATTTACTTACTATTTTTTCTGGAGTTAGGACCTTGACTACAGCTTGACCAAGATAGCTGGACCTTAACAAAAAATAATTGATTATCCCTGCTTTAGGAGGCTCACTGCCTGTCTCACCTGTGTAGCCCTACCTGGTAGGCATTCTCAGAGATCACCTTAAAAGCCCACCTATCTGATCAAGCCTTGCACAGCACACAATGAGAAGGCTAGAAAAAGAGTGAGTTAGCCTCATGGCTAGTAAACTCATGAGTTCCAGGTGGAACTGGTTCAACAGGGAAGACTTAGAGACCCACTCTCCAAAGTTTTGCAGTGACTAGAGCACTCAGCTGGCAGCAGACCTGGCTTCACTTGCTTGTTCTGATACAGGCAGAGGGCAGATTTCAACCTAACTCTGGCATGTTCTGGGTGAATATCCTAATCATTATGCGCATAAAAGGAACACTCACACAACCACTTCCACATGAATCCCAACAATGGCATCATTTCAAAAAAAATGCAGGGAAGGAAGTTGTGTCTGCATCTCAGCTTCAGTCTCCTTGCTGAGACCCTAGCTGTTCCGGGGGTGGGATGGGGAGATAGTGGGCCAGTCCCATCCTGGAAAGAGTTGAAGAGGTGATTGCAGTTCTATCCCAAAAAGTAAAGGAGTGGTGTGACATTTCTCACCTACAGCTGGCTTAGGGATTGGTGTGCTCAACCCAGACTGCAACTGTTGCTTCCTGTCCTACTGATAGGAAGAGGGGATGGACACCCACAATACTGTGCTTTGCAGCCCCTGCAAATTGAGAAGAGAAACCATAGCAGTGGCTGGCAAGGAGCCATGAAAAATCAGGAGTGGAGGGGGCAACTACCCTTTCTGCCCCATAGCCATTGAGGCCCTGAATTCCCTCTAGCGATAGGTGCATAATTGCTTTTGAAAAGGGTAGAGCACTTGTTGGAATTTCCTAGTGACTAGCTTAGGCCACTCTCACCTCAGTATCTGGCTGCAGTCAATCCCATTCTTAGGCCAGGTTTATACTAGGGGAGAAAGTAGAGCTCAGATATGCAACTCCAGCTACAAGAATAGTGTAGCTGGAGTCAATTAATGGGAGAAACTCTCACATCAACTTCCATTACTCCTCCAGACCAGGTGAAGTAAAGGACGCCACAAGGTTGCCATCTGCAGTTGATTTAGCGGGTCTGTACTAGACCCACTAAATCAAACTCTCAGGAGATTGATGTCAGGATAAGAGGATATAGCCCCTTAGTTGGCGTCTGACTCTCCTAATTTGTTGTGTGGGGAGCCTGAGTGCTCAACTCTGGATTGCGTATTCCCCAGGGCAGCAGAGTGCCAAAAGTTGAGTGTTGCCTGCTGAGCTTAGTCTACCCCACAAAGAGATTCCTAGAGGAAGAAGGGATACTGGTTAGGCCAGAGAGGCAGACAGATATTACTCAGCCCTCCCAGTTTTTGTATATACACCCATAAGTAGCATCGGGTGTTTGCATGGCACTACATATTTTGATTTTTCTTTTTTGCCCGCAAGGAAAGGCAATAGTGACCCTGACTGGGTTTTTTTCCACTGCCACCTACTATCAGCCTCACTAGGACTGACCCTGGTTCTCTCTATGACTCTTGCTAATTCTTGGTCCTTTTAGCAGCAGGTGACTTGCCTCCCCGCTCTGGCGCCCGGGCTAGGTCCCAGGGTCAGGAGCGGTCGGCGCACGCGGGGTCAGTCTAAGCGCGGGCACTGCCCACGGGTCCTACCTCCCCCACGTGGCGAGTAATCAGCGTCCCGCTGATCCACAGCGCGTGTCTGGGCGGCTCCCTGGGCCCTGCTCACGTGACGGACCTTTAACATTAACGTCGGCCCAGTCCGCGCTCCCTCCCCGCCCCCTGTTTACATTTCCTACCCCGCCTCCTCTTACGGCTCAGGTTCGGGCATCGGGGAGGCGGCTTCGTTATGGTCCTCACGCATGCGCCGAGTTCCTGCGCATGCTCAGTGAGAGCCAAGCGGCTCATCCCGTCACAGGCCGGCCAGGCGGCCCCGCCCCCTCTGCGGGCTCCGCCCCGCCCGGCCAGCTGTGCTCGAGTCCCCTCCCCGCCCACACGAGCCTCCCTCCGGCTCAAACTCCGCCTGAGCTGCGGGAGCGGCGGCCGCGGCTGGTAACTTTCCCCCAAGTGCGGGCGCTGGCAGGACCTATGCGCCCCGGCTGACCGCCGCCCCGGCAGGGCAGTAGCAGCGGCTCCGAGCCCGCCCCCTCCCCGGGCGGGGGGTGCTGAGCGGCGGCGGCTGCCCCATGTCCCGCAAGGCCAGTGACAATGTGGAGTACACGCTGCGGAGCCTGAGCAACCTGATGGGCGAGAAGCGCCGGAGGCAGGCGGACGGCTCGGCCGGCTCCAACGCGGCGGCCGGGGAGCGCAGCCTGATCGCCGCCGCCGAGTCCTGCTCCAGCATCAACAGTCAGGCGTCGGGCGGGGAGCTGGAGCTGGCGGCTCGGCGGCAGTTCCAGCAGGATGAGACCCCGGGCTTCGTCTACGTGGTGTCGGTGTTCTCCGCCCTCGGGGGCTTCCTCTTCGGCTATGACACCGGCGTGGTGTCCGGGGCCCTGCTGCTCCTCAAGAGGGAGCTCAACCTGGGCGTCCTGTGGCAGGAGCTGCTGGTCTCCAGCACGGTGGGCGCCGCCGCCCTCTCGGCGCTGGCCGGCGGGGTGCTCAACGGGTTCTGGGGCCGCAGACCTTGCATCCTCCTGGCCAGCTGCCTCTTCACCGCGGGGGCCGCCCTGCTGGCCGCTGCCCAGGACAAGGAGACCCTGCTGGGGGGGCGCATCGTGGTGGGACTGGGCATCGGTGAGTCCTCCGCTGCTAGCTCGCTGCTCTCCGCCGCTTCCCTCTCCCCCCCCCCCCCCCCCGTTTCTTTGCCCTGGTCCCCTCCCCCCCCGTCGCTTCCCTCCCGCGCCTTGGCCCTTTCAGTGACGTGGGACTTTGTTTCGATAACTCGGCAAGTCGGCTCTGAGCGCTGACAGTCGCGGGCGAGTTCAGAGAGGAGGCGGGGGAAGCGCTGGGAATGAAGGCGCTTTGCTCTGTCCCTCCGCGCGCCCCTCCTCCCTCTCTCTCTCTCTCTCTCTCTCTCTCTCTTTTCTCCCCCCCCCCCCCCCCCCCGCACAGGTTTCCCTCAAGGGAGATGCCACCCAAGGTTAGAGTGGCGTGGGCGGGACCAGCACTGTTCCTCTAGAGCGGGGGCGTTCCCTGTACGTCCACTTGCTCCCCTCCGATGGGACACCCGGCCACCAGCGCTGGCCCTCAAAAGTGGGACTTCCGCTCCCCTAGGGGTGACACATACTTAGTGTGTAGCTTGACAGTGAGAGTCAGGCTGGGAGTCTCTTTTTCCCCAGTACTGTGGAGGAATGACAGGCTTGGCAGTCGGAAGGTGCTGGGTGCTGTTTTATGCTGGGCTCATCACCGTAGTATGTGAGTGTCTTCTAGTAGCACGTTAAGGAGTGTAGCTACATATCTCTCTTGAGTGGTTAGCTGTCCTATTCTCTTTCCCAGAGGGAGAAGTGCTGGCAGTGGAGTGCCTGGCTTTGTTAGTCTTTTTTGTTTTAATGTGAGTATACCTGTTGCTCTGTGTATATTAGAAAAGGCAAGAATGGGCTTTGCGCTTAAAGTGAGGCTTCTGATGGCATGCTAATTGGAGCTCTGCAGTGAACTGTTACTGGCCTTGGGTATGTTGCTTTGCTTGTGTGCCCATCTGTAAACTGGGACTAATGCAATCTCCAAAAGGCAGTTGTGAAGATTAATATCTGCATGTGACTTTGAACCTGAAAAGTGCTTTAACAATGCTAAGTATCTCTGCCACCACACTATTAAGGCTCAGTATACTGTTCTATGTTTTTGGCCAGTATTTTGATTCTTCTATAGTAGATGACTTCTGCATGGGTGCTCATTTGCTAGAAAACCATTTTCAAAACTGCATGTGGAATGTTGCTTCTCATGAAATTGCCTCCATAGTGTGTGTGTGTGTGTGTGTGTGTGTGTGTGTTTTTTTTTTTTCTTCCCCCCCTCCCCTCCCCCCCCCCCCCCTTCTGGAGTCATGTGCTGTTCCATGCCATAAGAAGCATTAAAGCTGTTAGCTGTGGGAGGAATTGAACTGTGATGTGTGGGTGGAGTGGCACCTGGATATTTTATGAATAGGTTTTTAATAGTTCCAAAATGTGTACAGAATGAGATACATTATCTCTACAGATCCCTGTTATCATAGAAGATTAATGTTGGAACAGACCTCATGAGGTCATTTAGTCTAACTCCTTGCTCAAAGCAGGACCAATCCCAACTAAAACATTCCAGCCTGGGCTTTATCAAGCCTGGTCTTAAAAACCCCAAAGGATGGGCATTCCACCTCCTACCTAGGCAACCCATTCCAGTGCTTCACCACTTCTCTTGTTGTTCACTTACCAGTAAGTGTAATTCTCTAACTTACTGAAAATATTGATTAGGAATGTAATTGTGTGGCAAAGTAAGTTTGCAATTTGAATAGCGACTACTTGCTGCTAAGATAACCCACATCTACTCTAAAAAGTTAGGTTGACCTAGCTGTCTTGCTCACTAGCCAGGTAGGTAAGTCAATCTAACCTTAGGGCTGGACAGTGCTAAAAAGTCTTCTGTTGACCTAGCTCCTACCTCCCAGGGAGGTTGATTAACTGCAGTGGGGGATCCCCTGCCATTGCTCTACTGAGTGACTAAGCTGAAGAACAACAGCTGCAGATGTGCTGCTCAGTTTAAGCATAGCTATAACAGACTGTTCATGTTGGAGCTCCCTGCACCATTTTGTACTAGTACAAGTCTCAGGCGAATGTGTTAAGCAATATAACAGTTTACCATTTTACATCTACCAGACACCTGCCAAGTAGAGGTGGATATGAGATGATTCATGTGTAGGAGTGGGATCTTCATGTGAAATCCTGAGCAACTTGGAAAAGGAGAGTGTGCTGTTCCTGCACTCAACTTGGGGGCATCCGCTTTCTTACTGACCTCTGGTTGGTATGGGGTTGTAGTCTGTCATTCCAGACAACGTAAGAAAGGAGGAGTACTGTCTTCCCCCACAGTGCCTTCTGGTTCATGCAATGGAATGAGGGACAAGTTGTTCTTTGCTATTCCCTTCTTCAACTTCCAGGATATGTCTTTATTTTTTTTGAGGTTCCCACTCTATGAATATCTCTCATGTCATTAAATCTAGAGGCAAAAAGAGTGAGCAAAAGTAGAGAATATGAAAAAATAAATTCTGGATTAACACACTTAAATATGATGTCAAGGTATCTAACCTCATAGTGAATGTCTGTTTTTCTACTGTTTGGCGCTGCTGGATATGCACTGAAGGACTAACTATGAAAATACATTAATAATCTAATAGCTTTTTTTAGTTCATCTAGACAGCATTTGTTTTAGACAAGGAATCAAGATTTAGATCCCATTAGTGCATTCTTGAGCAACATGAATTGCTGTTTTGTTTTTCAGTGTGTAGCTCTTGATATACCTGTCTGTATGCAGGCCCAGCCAAAGAGTTTATGGGGCCCAAGGTGGCATGTTGTGGTTGGCTGCACCGCGTGGCCAGGCAGTTCCCAGCCAGGGCAGCGAGCGAGCGGGCAGGCGCCAGGCAGCGCAAGACCCTGAAGGCGTGGAGCCCAAGGCAACCACCTTGCTCGCATTGCCCTAAGGCCAGGCCTGACTGTATGGACAGTAAATACAGTTACTTCTGCCTAATGGCTGCTTTTCCAAGGCATATTGGATGAGTTAAAATGTGAGCATTACATACAACATTGGTGGGCAACCGGCAGCCAATGGACTTGCCCATAGCTTGTCAGGGTAAGCTGCTGGTGGGCCGCCAGACAGCCTGTTTACCTTGTGTCTGTGGGTATGGCTGCCTGCAGCTCCCATTGGCCAGGAACAGTGAACTGTGGCCAATGGGACCTGCAGACCTCCGTACCTGGGGATGCAAGGTAAACCGCTTGTCTGTCGGCCCACCAGCGGCTTAACCCTAAAAAGCCGCAGGCTGCCCTCCACTGACTGACTTGGGTGTATTATGTGCCAGATGAGTTCTAAATAATATTTTGTATCCTATTCTGGGACCCATACAGATACAATCAGGGATGTGATTGTTTAACTGGCGAACTAGTAAGCCTCACCCTTAATGGGGCTTACCAGTTCAGCTTAACTCAGGGGTGGGGAATCCTTTTTGGGTCAGGGGCTGCTGACTCACAGAAAATTCAGTCGGGTGGCAGGTACTGGGGGTTGGAGTTCTAGCACAGGGTCCTCAGTGCTAGGCTGTGGGGAGGAGCCCTGGGAGCTGGAATCAGGCAAGCCAGTGACTGCAATTGGCCCCTGGGCCTTAGGTTCCCCACCCCTGCATTAATTGATGGGGGGGCTGGAGCAGCTTCCCGCCTGCCACTGGAGCAGCTTCCCATGGGGGGGCCTGCCATGGATAGTGACTGCTTCGTCATCCAGAGCAGCCTGTCTGCAGGGGGCCCTCCTGCAGGTAGAGGCTGCTCTGGTCAGGCTGGAGCAGCCCTTCTCTAAGGTGGGGCAGGAGGCCAATCCAATCCAGTCAGGTTGGAGCAGCCCCCTCTGTTTAATCAGTTAACCAGTTAAACAACATGTTTAACCAGTTAACCAATAAAACACAATTTTACATCCTTGGATACAACAGCACTGCGCTTACCACTCTTTAGTTGTCCCACTTCCTTCCCAGTCTTGTTGAAGTTTTTATTGCCACCAAACTGCTTCTAAGAGAGATTGGATGGGAACTTTAGAGCCCTTCAGTGTGGCTCCTTGGGGTTCTGGGAGAGCATTCTTCCCCCCTCTTTGTTTCACTTCTAGCCTCTGCTGTCACTTGCTGTGTAGAAGAACCCAGTTTGAGACTGAGTGCTATTTCTCAGCCATTGAATGAGCTCATTGTTTGAGAATTCTGTAGCTTGTTACAAGCATACATGCTGTGATACAGTTCACAATATTTTAAGAAAAAAATTTAAACCAAGTCATAATGAAAACAGAGATAAAACTAGCTCTTTCATTTCCTTTGTGCTGCAATTCTAGTCATCATGTTCCAGTTAAATTTACTACAGTATTAATGTTAGGGATGTTAACTATCGTGTTTTTGTGTAAACGTGTAACCTCTTTAATTTTCACGGTTACACATTTGCACAGAGGTTGAGGGGAAGCAGGAGGGAGCCAGTATACTTGGGGAGCCAGCTTTTCAGGCGGCTCCCAGCTAGCACTGACTCCTACCTGTCCTCCCTCCCCCTGCTGCCTCTGATAGAGGCAGCAGCATGGGGGGCAGGTGACTGCTGAGCTGGTGCTCGTGGGGAGCCAGCTTTAAAAGCAGCTTCCTCTGAGCACCAGCTGCTGCTTGCACCTTCTCTCCCCCCCCCCCCACTGCATGCACAGAGAGCCAGCTTAAAATCTGGCTCCCTACCGACTCCTGCCTCCTCCCTGGCCTTGCTGCCTCAGAGTGAGTGTGTGTGTGGGGGGGGGGAGGGGGAAAGGATTAAGGATGTTGATTAATTTACTAGTCGAGTAATTGATGGAATTTCCATCCACTACCTGATAGGCACTTCCACGTTCCTCCTTTGAAATGTATAAGAGCCCCAGAGACGACTCTTATGCATTTCAAAGTTGGAACTCCTCATGCAGCCCAGGGCCAGCGGGAAGTCCCAGTGACTCCGGGCTCCATGCAACATGCCAGCTTCAAAATGTACAAGAATCCCCAGCTGGAACTCAGGCCCTAGCTGACCCCGGGTTTCATGCAGCACTGCTGCTTTCACTTTGAAATGCCGCAGCGGTGTTTCTGGGCTCCATGCAGCGCTGCCATTTTGAAGTACCCCTTCCCCCCCTTTGCTTCCTCTATCTGATAGAGGCAGCAAGGGGGGGAGGGGGAAGTGACTAATCGACTCAACTATCTGATAAGCAAATGCTTATCAGATAGCCGACTAGTCCTTAACATCCTTAGTTAAGATTAACCAATAACCCCAGGTTTATCGTTTAATCCCTAGTTACAAAACAGTCAAATTATATACTGTACACCTATGAGGTAAAGCTTTTTAATGCACAGTTCACACCCAAAAATATTAGGGTTGTGAATGTTTTTAACTTGAGGCCCTCGTACTTCGTATATGCACTCCTTTTTGTATTGCTTTACAATGTCATATGGCTACATACAATGTATATTATTTGTCCTATATGCTACATCAAATATAATAAGGAAAATTGCTTCATTAGCATAAATACTTGCTCCTTTTTATAATCTCATAGGAATTGGGATTTATGAGTATTGAAAATGATAGACTCGTATTAGATCTAATTTGTGATATTTGCCTTCTGCATTTATGAAGTTAACTTTATTTTTGTTCCAGCTTGGGTCCTCAGTGTAGTCCATTGGCAAACTTCAATTAATTTCAGTGTAGTCTTGTTCACACTGAAAGAAATGCTGCACTCAGGATTGTCAGGGATTGTCTCAAATCGGTGCTCTTACTATGGTTTCTCATTTTGGCAAGCATTGCATTACCCAGCATTAAGCAAGACACTTCTGTGGTACTGGAGTCCAGCAAAATCCTGACCACGCTGGACCCATTGATATGCCAACACCTTAATCCAGTGCCACTCTTACTCCAATCCAAGAAGCCTTTCTAGATGCATATGTCAACACTATAGGTCAAAGGAAAGAACACGAGCACATGCCAGTTGAAGTCACAGGCCACTTGGCATGGCCCAAACAAAGACCTGATTCAAGATCCAGCGACAGAGGTTCTGAGGATTCTGCCTTTCCCATACACAGAGGACTTCACTCAGTCAAGTTTGGACAATGCACAGAGAAGGTGTGGCTATCTCTTCCACAAATGGAAAAATCAAAGAATCACCAAATTGTGACTGGTGAGGTACGAATCATGCAACATCTCATGAACAGCTGTCCCCTTCATGCTCACAGTCCTGCATCAAAGGGATCCATTTAGCTACCCCCGAATCATTAGAATGACTTTCCAATCTCAAAATGCAGTTAAAGCCAGCCTCCTTGCTTTTCAAATGTCGTATGAAAGAGGATTGATTTTAATAGCAGTAGGACAGACTTATCCTTTGATTTTAATTTGTTTTTGCATTAATAGATATACACAGGCCTCATTCTGAATTATCTTGCAAGATGTTAATTATGCTGTTGTAAAACCAGAGAAGAAATAGATTTTGATTCCATATTTTTTAATGCAATATGGCTTTGTGGGTAAAGTACAGTCTGGAAGTTAGGAGGTTGTGTTTTATATTGGGAAGAGTTACAGGCTTCCTGTTTTACCTTGAATAAGTGACTTTACGTCTCTATGCTTCCCTTTTTCCATCTGTACAGGAGAGAGAATACTTGGCTTGCAGGGACTCTAAAGTAAATATGTAGAGATTCTTGAATGGAACGCACTGCAGAAACTGAATAAAATTGTTGGCCTCCCTTTCAAATGTGGCGGTTTTTTATACATGTGGTGATATTTTGATATTGCTTGGTGTCTTTTTAGAAAATGAGAAGTTATTCATTCATAACCGAGAAAGTTATTAATAGAATATTTAATGATTCTAACAGGATTTGAACAACCCACACCCTTCTGTATAAAACTAATATGCAGCAAGCTACAGTCTTTTGTTAAATTTTCTTTTTGGTTAGCCACCAGAGGGAGCTTGGATAATCTCATGAAGGCAACAAATTTGGTGGCATGCAAAATGTAGAAATTTTAATCGGTATTTCTGTTAGTTCAGCCAAATTGGTATTGAATGCAAAAAGAAAACGATAGCATATGAACAAAAACTCTTCTTTTTGCCAAATATTTTTGTATTAAAAAATGTGCCCTTTAAATTTTTTTTTTAATTGTAATTCTATTAACATTGTTATTGGAAAACAGAAGTGTAATAGAACTGGGTGCTTTATAATATTCAGTCCTGTAAGGAAAGCAATAGCAAGACAGGAAAAACACTAAATATCCTGTGCAATCTTGTGATGTTTAAATTTAGCCTAATTTCATCTGAATGCAGGTTTTATATTCTGGTAGTTATCTAAAATGCAAGTCTCATTTTAGCATAGTCTACGTTCCCATTGCTTTTCAAAAATGAAACAGCAGGCTAGGGAAGAATGGTCTTGCATTTGAATTAAGATTATGCTGTAACACATGAATGACAGTTGAGATCCAAAATAATTTGCCTGGGTGGGGGAGGGGAGGAGAGGAAGGTAATAATCAGGACTTCCTGCTCAAATTGACCTTTCTTCTGACTGCTTCTGCCCCTGAACGATTGCAAACTAAGGATTGTACCCTGCCTTCACATACGCAGTAATTTTAACATAATCCATAGCACTATATTGCTGATGCTGCTTCTGGCTGTGCCAACCCTTGTAAAGCTCCCAAAAGGTGGGTCTTTATTACCATTGGAAAAGTTAGGGAAAGTAGGTATTGACTGTTAAGTATGGCTCTTAACGTGACAGAACTTGTAGCTCTCACTTTGTGAACAGTGCATCAGCAGGCTGTGTCTGTATTCCTTCCCTGGTCTTCCTATTGTGCTCCCCTTCCCTCTGCTTTCTCCGTCAGTCTGAAGCATACCCTTCCTGTGTGACACCAGCACTCAAAATGCTTGCCATATGCAGGACAGGTTTGTAATTTTTTTTTCAGTTTCCGGTCCTCACCAGGTATAATCTTGACACTAATATTTGACCAAAGTATTGCCAATATTTAATACTAACACCATTTGTACTCCACTAGCTTAAGATGTTTCAAATGCCCTACACCACTCATTATATTAAAAACACTGCAAAATCCCCATTAAAGATGTGTAGCTATTAGATATTGTGGGTTTCTGGAGATTTGAGCCTGCTCCTGCCTCTTGAATTTAAGGCCAGATTTTTAAAGCTCTGTTAGCACTTAGATGCGCACATCTCGGTAATGTGGTTTAAAATAAATATATTGTTCCTCCAAAAGGTGTAGGTGCCTAACTCCTGCTTAGCTCAACATAGAGGCTCGTGCTCTTAAATCTAGAGTCTGGGGTTCATTACTCCAAGAGCTGTCATCCTGTATAGCCCTGTAAGAAGCAAAAAGGTGAGCTCTCAGAATAGATTATGCACTCTTCCCTGACCAGAGATGCTCATTCCAAGCTTTTAGATGTCCACAATTATTCAGATCCTTTTATGTGTCTGAAGGGATTCAATGCCTGCACTTCAGCTCATGTACTAGTAGTTCATGCTTTGAAATGCCAGGTCCATTAGCTCAAAGGCAGGACTAGACTCAAACCACTGCCTGTGAAGTAGCTCTTACAGGGGGACAAAGATTTAGGATCAGTTGCATCTTCTGAAGGCTTCTACCTTCATAATAAGTACAGTAGACTTCCGATAATCCGGCACCTTTTGGACCTAGGTGGTGCCAGATTATCAGATTTGCTGGAGAATCGGGAGATCCAGTACAGCTGCAGGGCTTAACAGCTAGCCAGGACACAATCTCCCTCCCTCTCCCCTCCCCTTTCCTCTTTCCCTCTCCTCTGTGCTGTAACCTGATCCTCCTCCTCCTCCTCCTCCCCTTTCCCCTTCGCTGAAGCAAAACGCTCTTCTCATCACTGAAACCTGGTGGAATGAGGAAAATCTGTGGGACACAATCATACCGGGATATAAAATATATCGAAAGGATAGAGCAGGCTGGGTGGGTGGTGGAGTGGCACTGTATGTGAAAGATAATGTAGAATCAAATGAAATACAAATATTAAGTGAATCAACATGTTCAATAGAATTGCTATGGATAGTAATTCCATGCTCCAATAATAAGAAATTAGCAGTAGGGATATATTATCGACCACCTGACCAGGACAGTGATACTGACATTGAAATGCTGAGGGAGATCAGAGAGGCTACCAAAATAAAGAACTCTATAATAATGCGGGATTTTAATTATCCCCATATTGACTGGGTACATGTCACCTCAGGAAGAGAAGCAGAGAGAAAATTTCTCAATGGCCTAAATGACTGCTTCTTGGAGCAGCTGGTGCAGGAACCCACAAGGGGAGAGGCAATTCTCAATTTAGTCCTGAGTGGACCGCAGGATCAGGTCCAGGAAATAACCGTTACAGGACCGCTTGGGAATAGTGACCATAATATAATAACATTCAACATTCCCGTGGTGGGTAGAACACCTCAGCAGTCCAGCACCCTGGCATTTAATTTCAAAAAGGGGAATTACACAAAAATGAGGAGGCTAGTTAAACACAAATTAAAAGGCACAGTGACTAGAGCCAAATCCCTGCAAGCTGCATGGAAACTTTTTAAAGACACCATAATAGAGGCCCAACTTAAATGTATACCCCAAATTAAAAAACATAGCAAGAGACCTAAAAAAGTGTCACCGTGGCTTAACCACCATGTAAAAGAAGCAGTGAGGGACAAAAAGGCATCTTTTAAGAAGTGGGAGTCCAATCCTAGTGAGATAAATAGAAAGGAACATAAACACTGTCAAATCAAGTGTAAAAATGTAATAAGCAAAGATTTTGAGGAACAGCTAGCCAAAAACTCAAAAAGAAATAACAAAATGTTTAAGTACATTAGAAGCAGGAAGCCTGCTGCTAAACCTGTGGGTCCCCTAGACGATCGAACTATAAAAGGCACAATCAAGGACGATAAAGCCATTGCAGAGAAACTAAATGATTTCTTTGCTTCAGTCTTCACGGCTGAGGACGTTGGGGAGATTCCCAAATCTGCACCGTCCTTTGTGGGTGATGAATCTGAGGAACTGTCCCGGATTGAAGTGTCATTAGAGGAGGTTTTGGAACAAATAGAAAAACTTAATGTTAACAAATCTCCGGGACCAGATGGCATTCATCCAAGGGTTCTAAAAGAACTCAAATGGGAAATTGCTGAACTATTATCTGTGGTTTGTAACCGATCCCTTAAATCGGCTTCTGTACCTAATGACTGGAAGGTAGCCAACGTGACACCAATATTTAAAAAGGGCTCTAGAGGCGATCCTGGCAATTACAGACCGGTAAGTCTAACTTCAGTACCGGGCAAATTAGTCGAAACAATAGTAAAGGATAAAATTGTGAAGCATGTAGAAGAACATAATTCGTTGGACAAAAGTCAACATGGTTTCTGTAAAGGGAAATCCTATCTTACTAATCTATTAGAGTTCTTTGAAGGGGTTAACAAACATGCGGACAAGGGGGATCCAGTAGATATAGTATACTTAGATTTTCAGAAAGCCTTTGACAAGGTCCCTCACCAAAGGCTCTTGTGTAAATTACATGGCCATGGGATAAGAGGGAAGGTCCTTTCTTGTATTGAGAACTGGTTAAAAGACAGGAAACAAAGGGTAGGAATAAATGGTAAATTTTCAGAATGGAGAGGGGTAACTAGCGGTGTCCCCCAAGGGTCGGTCCTAGGACCAATCCTATTCAACTTATTCATAAATGATCTGGAGAAAGGGGTAATCAGTGAGGTGGTAAAGTTTGTAGATGATACCAAACTGTTTAGGATAGTCAAGACAGAAGCAGACCGAGGGACTCCAAGAAGAGCTCACCAAACTGAGTGATTGGGCAACAAAATGGCAAATGAAATTTAATGTGGATAAGTGTAAAGTAATGCACATTGGGAAAAATAACCCCAACTATACGTACAGTATGATGGGGGCTAATTTTGGCTACGACAAATCAGGAAAGATCTTGGAGTTATCGTGGACAGTTCTCTGAAAACTTCCACAGTGTGCAGCGGCGGTCAAAAAGGCAAATAGGATGCTCGGCATTATTAAGAAAGGGATAGAAAATAAGACCCAGAATATCTTACTGCCCCTGTATAAAACTATGGTACGCCCACATCTTGAATACTGTGTACAGATGTGGTCTCCTCACCTCAAAAAAGATATTTTGGCCTTGGAAAGGGTTCAGAAAAGGGCAAGTAAAATGATTAGGGGTTTGGAACGGGTCCCATATGAGGAGAGGTTAAAGCGACTGGGACTTTTCAGTTTAGAAAAGAGGAGACTGAGGGGGGATATGATAGAGGTATATAAAATCATGAGTGGTGTGGAGAGGGCCGCTAAAGAGAAGTTATTTATTAGTTCCCTAAATAGAAGAACTAGAGGACACCAAATGAAATTAATGGGTAGCAGGTTTAAAACTAATAAAAGAAAGTTCTTCTTCACACAGCGTGTAGTCAGCCTGTGGAACTCCTTGCCAGAGGAGGCTGTGAAGGCTAGGACTATAATAGAGTTTAAAGAGAAGCTAGATAATTTCATGGAGGTTAGGTCCATAAAAGGCTATTAGCCAGGGGATAAAATGGTGTCCTTGGCCTCTGTTTGTCAGAGGCTGGAGAGGGATGGCAGGAGACAAATCGCTTGATCATTGTCTTCGGTCCACCCTCTCTGGGGCACCTGGTGCTGGCCACTGTCGGCAGACAGGATACTGGGCTAGATGGACCTTTGGTCTGACCCAGTACGGCCATTCTTATGTTCTTATGTTCTCCCTTATGTTCTCCATACTGTAACACGATCCCCCTCCCCCCCAACTTTGCTCTGTCTGGTTACAGCCAGCATGTGTACTGAGCGGCAGGCTTTTTAATCAGCTGGTCAGGAGCGCTTGGCATTTTGATGCTGGAGTATTGGGAGTGCCGAACAGTTGGATGCCAGACTATCGGAGTTTTACTGTAGTAAATTTGATATCTTTAAGTATCCTAACCCCTCTGCTATTGTATTGACATAACGCCTGTGCTGTCTCTCTAATTTGTCATAAGTAGCATTGCATCAACATACAGGATGCTAAGTTTTGGGAACCTTAACTATTAATACAAAATATAACATTTTTAACTTTTTCTAACTGTTTCTTACCCAAGAGTTGTGTGTGTTCAATTTCTTTCATCAGACCATTCTAGTGTACTTAAGAAGAGGTCTGAAGAAAATGTAGATTTGACAAAATATTTGGTCATGTTTGAAATAGTTACACCAAACTTCCTTATTTTCCATCAAAATGCCTAATGAAATTCCAGTAGCTCGGTCATGAATATGCATTTGAAATTGTTCTTTTAACTGAACACATACCTTGTAGAACACTTTCAAGTTCTTACCAGGAAGATCGTAGAATCATAGGGTTGGAAGAGAGCTCAGGAAGTCAGAGCCCAACTCCCTGCCCAAAGCAGGATCAATCCCAACTAAATTATCCCAGCCAGGGCTCTGTCAAGTCTGGATTTAGAATCTCTATCCCTAGAGATTTTTACCCACCTCCCTAGGTAACCCATACTAGTGCTTCACCACCCTCCTCGTGAAATAGTTTTTCCTAATATCCAACCTAGACCTCCCCCACTGCAACTTGAGACCATTGCTCCTTGTTCTGCCATCTGTCACAACTGAGAACAGCCTCCCACCATCCTCTTTAGAACCTCCGTTCAGGTAATTAAAGGCTGCTATCAAATCCCCTCTCGCTCTTCTCTTCTGTAGACTAAACAAGCCCAAATCCCTCTGCCTCTCCTAGTAAGTCGTGCTCCAGCCCCCTAATCATTTTTGTTGCCCTCCACTGGACTTTCTTCAGTGCGTCCACATTCTTTCTGTAATGGGAGTCCTAGAATTGGATGCAATACAAATTTGGCCTCACTAGTGCTGAATAAAGGGGAATAATCACTTCTCTAGATCTGCTGGCAATGCTTCTCCTAATGCACCCTAATATGCTGTTAGTCTTCTTGACTAGAAGGGCACACTGACTCCTACCCTGCTTCTCATCCCCTGCAATTCATCTCTTTCCCTTAGCTTAGTGTCATCTATGAACTTGCTGAGGGTGCAGTCCATCCCGTCATCCAGGTCATTAATAAAGATGTTGAACAAAATCAGACCTAGAACAGACCCTTGGGGCACTTCCGCTTGATACTGACTGCCAACCAGATATTGTGCCACTGATCACTACCCATCGAGCCCAACAACCTAGAACAAACTTTCTATCCACCTTACAGTCCATTTATCTTTCCTTAACTTGCTGGCAAGAATACCATGGGAGACTATATCAAAAGTTTTGCTAAAGTCAAAGTACATCACATCCATTGCCTTCCTCATGTCCACAGAGACAGTTACTGTAAACTAGCGTGTATAACCCACACCCATGCATCGCCTGCGGTTTTTCCTAAATGTATTTTTTAAAAAAAAAAGGTCTTGGATAACCTGTGCATGGGTATAGCCCGCGGGTTGTATACGCTACTTTAGGGTACCTGGTAATGGCACATACCAGCCGCAGCCTCCGGGATGGGGGAACGGAGAGCGCAGTGCAGGCGAGCTGGCCGGCCTGCAGGAGGGGAGCTGCACTCGTGCCCAGGCAAGTAAAAATAAACTTGTATACCCCACGGGGGGATTGCAGGGTTTGTAAAACTTTGTATAACACGTGGGTTATATGCGCTAAAACACGGTACTTGTCATAGAAGCTAATCAGGCATGACTTGCTCTTGGTGAATCCATGTTGACTATTCCTGATCACTTTCCTCTCTTCCAAGATCTGGATGTAAATTTTACTATGGTATGCTAGTTTTCCTATAACAGAATACTAGAACTAGGAGGGACCTTGAAAAGTCAAGTCCAGTCCCCTGCCCTCCTGCCAGGACCAAGCACCATCTAGATCATCCACGACAGATGTAAATTTACAACTTTGTATATATTTAAAAAAAAAATAGAAAGTGCAGGGTAAAGACTTCATTTTGATAGCTTCAGCTCAGTTTAACAAGTCAGTTGTACCCACTAAAGCCAACTCTCACACCACAATTAGCTGGAGGGTAAGAAAATTCACAATAGAGGATGCTTCCATGTATTAAAAGTGATTGACAGGCTGATGTTTCACTATGATTTTGCATGTGAAGTATGTTTGCTGCAGTTTTTACAAGACCAGATAACATTGCTGCCTCTGTCAATGTACAACAATTTCCTAAGGGATTGGATGACATGAGAGAACTGCATGGCTGCTGAGGATCAGGCAAGATTAGTGGATTTCAGAAGTGGAGGGTATCTCTGCATTTTTCAGTCTCTGTGGTGGTTGGTGCCCAGGATTTTGCCTCTTAAAAGAAGCGGTGAGAATAGTTTCAAAGTGCTTGGTCTGTCTATTTTCAAGCTGAGATGCTAGCTCAAGAGATCACCAATTTTGGACTGGAATCCATTGTATTTTTGGGAGGCATGACTACCTCTGTAAGAGAAACATGTACTGTTCAGACTAATTTTAACCAAATGCTTTTCTTCATGCTTTGTGATGCAGCTTACATTATCTCCATTATCTCTTATCTTTTTAAAGTAAGTTTTTGCTCTTATGATGTAGAGAAAAGACTACTTTTTTTTCCCCCAAAAATGTGTTCTTGCCTTAGAAATATCCCCAATGTCAAGCTTGACATTCCCTGTGTTTTGTTGGAGAGTTTTAAGGTTCTATATGTGTATTATGAACTCCTACCTTAACTGATTCTATAATGAGGGGATCCTTTTTTCCCAAGACTGTGGTTATAAAAATGTGGTTAATAAGAAACTTTGAATAATCGGACTAAAATTTCTCCTTTAATTTGCTTTGCTCCTTATATCATGATTATGACTGCGAGTTTGTCACAAGTCACAGATTCTGTGGCTTTCTGGCCCCTCTGTGATGTTGTCTAGTCCTCCTCCCCCAGCACCAGCAGTCTGGGTGTTGGAGAGGGTTAGTTGGGGCATAGCAAGGGGTTTGGCCTGTGGGCGGTACTTACCTTAGGAGTGTTCCCCCTGCTTCAGAGTATGGATTGCAGACCTGGTTGGCCACAATTCTGCTTAAAATGGGGTGGGAGGGAACCTTTTCTGGGGTGGGGGCCACTGACCCACAGAAATCAGACTGAACACAAGTGAGAAGAACACCCCTCCTCCTCCCCCCCCCCACTGATGTGGCCCTGGACTGAGGAGAAAGATGCTCCCCACATTACACTTCCAGAACCTAGGGGGGCTCTGCCTAGTAGATTTTGCGTGCTCCAACCTCATGTGGGGGGAGGGAGGCTGGAGCGCCAGTGTGGGCTCTCCATTGCTGGGGGAGGCTCTGAACCTTGGGTGCCAGGTCCAGGCAAGCCGGGGGCCGCATCCAGCCCCTAGGCTTGAAGGTGCCACCCCTGGCTTAAGAACTGAGGGAGGGGGATATGGAGTCAGCCTGTCAGTCCCGCCTTTTGCCCGGCACCAGTGGGGGTCGTGGGCCATGTGCCCCAGCGTCTCCTCCAAGAACATGCCACGCTTGGGCCACACGCTCTTCCCCTCCTCACGATTTGGTTGGGGTATATAGTACAAGTCATGGAGAGGTCACGGGTTGTAAACTTTTGTTTACTGGCTGTGACTTGTCCATAACTTTTACTAAAAATACCTGTGACTAAAACATTGCTTGATGATTCATAACATCACCATTTCTCCAATCATTGTTGTCTTCTGGTGTAGATGAGACCTGAATTTATTATCAATAAAAAATAAACTGTGAAGGCACTTTTTTGTTTTACAGCCAAAAGCAACTTTTTTTTTCTTCACAGCTCTTGCTTAAAAGTAGTATGTCAGGTTATCTCCTAAAACAACTTTAATTTTCATTCCTTGCCCAATAACTTCTGATGCTCTCCTGCTGCTTCCTTTGCCATTTACCACTCTTGGCCAGTGGTTTGCCCGATAAAAAAAACCTGTAGCCTTAACAAATGTTAATTTGAGCTAGAATAACTTTAACTTTACTTAGATTGCACTCATTAGGTAGTTTTGGTTGTGGATGTCTCCTAAAAGTCCTCATGAGGAACAGATTTTTCTGTTCTGGACACTGGTAGTTCTTGTCCTCCTGTTCTTAATTTTCGTCTTCCTTGCTTTTGTGACTGAACACATTGATCTGACTTTAGATGAGAGTATTCTTTAATCACTTACAGACCCGACTCCTGCATAGGCTGAGTAGCATTTTTCCTACATTGCCTAAAATAAGATGCACAGTTCACTACTATTGTAATTCCATGAACAAAAGCAGTAGTAAAGTACTCAGGGGTAGCCTCAGGTGTTAGTCTGTAATTTTAAAAACAAGCAGTTCTGTGGCACCTCAGAGACTAACATATTTATTAGATCACGAGCTTTTGCGTGTAAAACCCACTTCATCGGATGAGTTGGAGTGGAAATTACAGAATCTAGGAGATATATATAAACAACTTCCCTGCCTCTGATATTAACATTTCCAAGTCGCATGCTATGAATGACACACATCCAGCCTGATTTAATTAGCTTCATTAACATTGGGCCTACAATTGACAGATCGCTGCTGTTGCTGTGTATATATACTCTGGATTCTGTAATTTCCACTCCAGCTCCTCTGAAGTGGGTTTGACCTAATTTGTTAGCCTCTAAGGTGCCGCAGGACTGCTCGTTGTTTTTAGAAGCTGCACTATTAGACGGAGTTCTGTCAGAGGGCACTAACTATAACTCAAACTTTAGACAAACATGGTAGTAAAAACATCGTGTACTGATACTTGCAGCTTTCTGCTGGCATGGACTGGTACTAACCTATGAATTGTTTGTTTTTATTTTTGGCCAGTCTAGATGCTCCATTAAGTAACAGAGCATAGATTCAAAAGTTATCTAAAATGGGCCAAAACTTTGTGTGCCCAAAATCAGGAGTGAAATGAAAATTGTGTGGAGAATCAAAAATACACATTACTTAATGATGGATGTGAACTCTGACTTCCAAATGGGTGATTTGATGTCCCACTTTGGTTAGCAAGACTTAGACTGAGACTAGAGCAGTGGTTCTCAAACTATTTGGTCCATGGCCCACCTGGCTCAATACAGACCTTTCCAAGGATTACCAGTTGCTAATGAAAACTCACCATTAATTATATAACTATGCCTGAGCCATTTTGCTAGTGCAGCTAGAGAGAGTGGTTTTGTTTAACCAGTAAGAAAGGAAATATTAAATTAATAAACAGCTAAAGCACTAACAGTCTCAGTTATCTTATCAAACTTAAATGTTTTACTTTTTAAAAAATGTCCTGCACGAGGTTTCAATGTTTTCTTTGACAGGTGTGGGGAACCTTTTTGGATCGGGGGCTACTAACCCACAGAAAAATCAGTTGGGGACCACACAAGTGAGGCTCAAAAACCCCCAACCCTCACTGATGTGGCTCCCGACTGGGAGACCTCACTCCTCTGGCACTCCCATCCCATGGAGCAAGGGGGAGGGACAGGGAGGACTGAGGTTCAGGGCTTCCCATGGGGTGGATTTACTCTTTTAAGGTTTTGGGGTTAATGGATTTTGTGAATCCCCCCGCCCCCAGGCTCTGGGGTGGGGACTAAATGAGAGGTTCAGTGTGTGGGACAGGGCTGCTAGTGAGTGGGATAGGGGTGAGAGTGTAGGAGCAGGCTGGAAGTAGGTGTCGGGGTGGGGGGGGGGGGGAAGAGGGCAAGAGCAAGGGGAGGTGCAGTGTATGGCCATGAGGGAGGATGCAGGAGCAAGGGTGGGTTCAGGAGGAGGGTGGGGGTAGGACGTCTGGTCAGGTGGGAGGGTGCAGGCACAGGGTGTCTGGTCAAGAGGGAGGTGTATGAGTGCGTTGGGGGTGGGGTGTCTGGCCAGGGGGAAGTATACAGGAATGGGTTGGGGGCGCAAGATCTCGGGGGATAGTGCAGGAGCATGGTAGGGGTGCAGGGTCTGGGCATGAGGGGGTGGGAAGGGCACTTACTTGCTTTCATGCTCCATGCCTCTCCCAGGCATTTCATCTCCGGCACGGCCTCCTACTGCTCCTGTTGGCCAGATTCCAGCCAGCGGGGAAAGCCTCCAAGGCAGCATGTCCATGTGCTGCTATTTCCCCATCCGGAGGAGGGGGAGTGGCAGCACATGGAGTCGTTTCTGGCTTCACTTCCCCACGAGGCAGATCCAGCAGGGAGTCTTGGGGCTTCTCCTCTGAGGGAAGCCAGTGCTGGTGCTCCAACCTTGCCAGGGGTAAGGCATGAGGCTGGAGTGTCAGCACAGGCTCCCTCCAGCAGGGAGAGGGAGGGAGGCTGAACTCGAGCCACAGACCACCTGGAGGGTGGCTACCAACCACCAGTGGTCCGCAGACTGCAGTTTGAGAAACGCTGGACTAGGGTAATTCGGAAGTCCTAAGAGTGCAATTTAGCACAACTTGCATTATGAAACACTTGACCCTACAGGATGGCACTCTTAGGCTTTTTTTAACCATGTAGGGGCTTCATCTTTTTGGCCATTATTCCTTAATGAAGAGGTTCATGCTAACTTACGGTATTAAGCTTTTAGCTTAGTTATGATTTATATCCTACTCAATTACTATTCTTCATTTTCAATTTAATTTTCTATGCCAACCAACCTTTTGAAATAAGATCTGTAATGGTTGATTTAAGAATTTGACAGTCTGGTATCCATGTAGAGAGAAGATGGTTTAAAAATATTTGGTTTTCAAGGAAATCAGTGTCTAGGCAAGAGATGGGCATTAATTTTTGCAGAGGGGATACTTCACAAACTTTAACATGTAGGGCCTCAGGAGGAAGGAGCAGTTCGCTCTAAGTGCTGTGTGCACTCCCTCCCCACCCCCAGGCCAATTGGAAACTAGAGGGAAGGGAGTGCACAAAGTCATTCACTGTTCAAAGTGGCTGGCAGCTGCCTGCCCCCACCAGGGGTGCGTGGCTCTTAGCAGGAACCACCAGCCGTTTTGAACAGCGAATAACTTTGTGCACGCCTAGGTCTCGATTGGCTTGGGGGTAGGGAGCAGGAGGGTGGGCTGTATCTTGCCCACCCATGGCGTAGGCATTTGATTAAACTGGGTGAGTTTGGGTGCTTTAAGGCAGAACCCAGGGAGAGTAATAATGTCAGCATTCCTCCTGGTTAACAGGCATACTGAATGATAGGTTAACATAGGACAGAAAAGTACTTTAAAAGGTATTTTACACTGAAAAGGTGGCACCATGAATATGCACTTTGGCAAATGCTTGCATTAAATACCTTTCTGTGTATTTGCAGGTCCTTGTTTACTGGACTGTTTAGGTCAGTAGTAGCTATGTGAGCACAGGAATGGGTAATCTGCCTGAGGAGGTAAGGTAAGTGCAGTTTTATTCACTACCGAGTAGGACCTCTAAGGTTTTTCCTTGTAGATAGATTCCCTGCTCCTGCAATGATCACAAGTGCTGCTGACCTCACCAGTCCTGTTCACATTGGAATGGCTTGCCCTCAGTGAGAAGCTGGAAACTGCAGGACAACAACTTCAGGAACCTGCCAAAGGACGACAGGCAGATATCCCATGGCTTATACCTGGACATTTTACATTTTGAAAAAATAGGATCCGGCTCTGTGGCAATGTCTGTTTTATGTTGAAGGGGAATAAAATGCACAGAAAACAAATCTTGTCCATGCTAAAACCTGATGACTGACTTCAGGGTTGTATATGGGTTGTGCCAGGATATTGGGGAGACAAAGTAGATGACATAATAGCTTTTATCGGACCAACTTCTGCAGATGACAGACACAAGCTTTCCGTTTACATAGAGTTCTTTTTCAGGTCTCGGAAAGATGCTCAGAGCAGGTCCACATTTAAAATGCTGTATCAGCATAAGAGAAGATGCACCTACACTGATGGGAGAGCCTCTCTTGATGGCATAGGTAATCCTTTTCCCAGAGAGGCTGTAGCTGTGTCAATGGAAGAAGCTTTCTCATGGACATAACACTATTCACATGGATGGCTAAGATGGCATTGCGACTGGGTGCCTGACAGGCCACATTGAGACTGCTTTATGCTGGGCATACTAGAAATAGGGCAGACAAACCCCAAAATGTGGCTTAGTCTACAATTGGATTCACCGGGTTAGTAAGGAAAGAGCTTCTGTAATACTACACTCGTTAAACAGAAGCCAAACCTAGTCCTCTTTAGGCATTCCAGCCCATGCTTTCAGCCCCTCATGCCTGTTCCTGGCCCCAGGCCTGCAGGAAATGCTGGGTTGTGGGGCTTTAGTAATGAAGGGAATACTGATTTTTTGGCTCCAGTGCTTGCCCCTGTAGCTAAAGCCCCCTTCAAGACTGAAACTAGGAATGGTGCTGAATTACTAAGCTCCAGTCTCCTCCCTTCCCATGTCTAAAGCCTGGGCCTCTAGTATGCATAGGGGCAGAAGTCTTAAATCTTCCCTCCTAGGAGCCCTCTAGAGTGAGAAGCCTAGAAACCTTCTCCTCCCCCTCACCACATGGAGCCCTAACATAGCCCCTGCCCCCAACCCCATGCGTGCAGCTCCAGCTCCCTCATCGCTGAAATCTGTAATGTCTTGTTCAGAGTTATGAACTCTAAAAGAGTTAGACAAGCTTAATTTCCAATGTGTCCATAACTCTGTGGTTCTACTGTACTGAGATGTTATTGAAAACTCAGTTCTCCATATGTGAAATTCTTACTGATCCCAAGGATTCAGACACATATCCTAGATCAGTGTTTCTTAAACTGTGTTCTGCGGCACATTGGTGTGCTGTGGAGAATAGAATTCAAAATAGCCACCCTTAAAGGGGCAGGTGACTTTTTTTCCCTCAAACTTCCCCCCCCAGCCCTACTTTCCCCACCAACTTTTTTTTGGTTCAACAAAAAGTCTTTGGTGTTCCTCGGTCTTAAAAAGTTCAAGAAACACTGCCCTAGATCAACATGCATCTTACCCAAACATCATGTTGTCTGCCAATCCTTGTAAACAAAAGATTTAATAATAAAAGGGAAAATTGTGTGTGTGTGTGTACACATACATACTAAAGAAAGACATTGTGTGTTTGAGTCCATTTGTTCAAGAACTCATCCTAAAGGTAACAGCTAGGACCACCGAACATGGTATGCAGCTTCTTATCCTAACTTAAAGCAAGATCATGGTTTGGTTGTGCCAGAAAAATAGGATATGCCTGGAATTTGATTGTTTTCCATAAGATGGAAAGGGAGGGAGCTGATTGAAGGGATGCAATATTGCAGAGTGACTACTGGGGGCAGCGAGGTGGGGGACTACATTACTGCAGAGTGACCACTGGGGGCAGCCACACCAGGAAGGGAGTGGTCAGCTGAGGGTGGGGCTCACCATCTTGCTGGCCTCTTGGCCCCAAACCCTTTAGCTCTGTGGCTGGATCAGTGGGGGGGAAGAAGTTGCCCCGCCCCCCCTGCTGCTGCCACATCCTCCCTGGAGTGCCATAGTAGCCAGGCTTGTGGCCCCACCCCTCTCATAGGAGCCACAGCCCACCCTCCTACTGGTACTGCTTGGCTGCCCAGTGCGGCCACGCCTGGCTGGTTTGCACAGCCCCTCCTTTAGTGGCCCAGGGAGCCCCGGTGGGAGGCCTCTGCAGCCACCTGGTCATACCTGAACAATGCCAGCTAAATCTTCTAGTAATTTATATACAAATGATTACAAAGTTCTTATCGCAAGTTTGTAACAGCATTGGAAGAGGCTGCTGCCTTATAGAGTCTGATAACTTCCAAAAGATTGAAAGGTCCTCAGTCCATAATACAAGATACTCCTTTTAGTTGTAAATCCATTGTCCAGAGAAGAGGAAGAAAAGGGCAAAGCAGGGATGTCTTGAGTATTTTTTTAATATCCTCTGCCAGATACGAAATTTGGAAATTTGGAAATTTATTGTTCCAAACAAAGTCCACAGACCAGGTGCATAGAAAGTTACTGGCCCAAGAGAAAATCTGAGGTCAGATGTACTTAACAAGTCCTCCAGAGAAGCCGACAGACATGCAGAGCCCCAGCCAAGGAGTGTGTGTGGTGGGCTGGCTCCATGCTCTTGGAAGGGCCGGGGCAGTGCCACCTGAGCCATGCTGCATCCTTGCAAGTGCCATCTAGAGTGCCCACTTCCAGTGGAATTTAAAGGGCTCTGGGCTCTAGCCATTGCCTCTACCATAGTAGTAGCAGCTGGGAGCCCCAGGCACTTCTGAGTCGCTGGGTCTGGGGCAGTTGCCCCCTTTGTAGCCTCCCCTCCCTCTGCCCCTGGTTGGTGGGCCTGCAAACCCCTACTATTGGGTCCTTGCTCTCTGAGGCATCCTCAGGAAGAGCTGTGTTGATGGGAAGCCCATTGTGAGAGTGGAGTGTCCTAGATGGGTCATCTGTATGTATCCAGGGCTGGCAATAGACTTCACAGGGCTCTGAGCAAGGTGCAGAGATCCTACTCTGAGCCCCCTGGAAGTGCAGTGTGTTGGATAGAAGGGGTGTGGCTGGGGGCCAGCCTCCCCCACATAGCCCTCAGTGTTGCTCTGGTGGCAATTTAAAGGCCCCAAGGCTCTGGCTGCTGCTGCTATGGAAGCGGCCATGATGGCAGCCCAGAGCACTGGGCCCCAGGGCAGCTATCCCTCTCCCCCTCTCCATCGGAAGCCCTGCATAAAGCTGTCTACTCCTTATGTAAATTTTATCTAGGGGATGTCACCCAGTAGTACAACATGTGTTTGATATATCTGCTCAGCCAGTATTCATAATTTTAGATTCAAAGATGGTATATGCATATAAATAGGCTAATCATACTGAGCAAGTCATAACTTTTGACACCTTACATGGCATACTTTTGTACGAGATTTGTTCAATTGTATAACCACCACAAGATACAAATGGTCATCTTTCTAAGACAAAGCATCATAAATACAACTATGTTCAGGGATGTGGATTTCTCATCCCCTTGAGTGACTAGTGTTATTTTGAAATAATTTAGTCTGCGTCTACACAGCCAGCAGTTATTTTGACATAATGTCAAAATACTGTCAAGCTAGAGGACTTCTTACTCCAACTCCTGTAACTCTCATTTTATGAAGAGTATGGAAAGTCAGAGGAAGAGTGCTGTATTTTGAAAAAAAGTGCTACGTAGATAGCTTATTTCAAGTTTTGGTGCTATACAATTGATGTAGCTCAATTTGCATGGTTTATTTCAAGTTAAGCCCTGCTGTGTCAGCTAAGTACAGCGGAGAAACAGATAAGAAGGTAATGTTATACCTGAAAGAATCTCACAAGATCTTTTTAGAGGGATACGGCAAAATGCCACATTTTATTGACAGCGTAACACTATTCTGTTATATGCATATTCACACATACCCACACACAAACCCCGTCTTGCTTTTGCTTAAAAATTACCAGTCAGCTGCTCACAATAACTCACTGTCCAGGTGAGTTAAATGTGAGGAGGAGAAGCGGGGGATTCTCTTGGTCCAGACTGATGCTCCGATGTTGAGAAGACAAGATCCAGAGATTTGTGCAAGACGCTCCATCTTTTATAGGTCTTTTCTCTCATTCAGGTCTATGCATTTTGCTTTGTCAGCTCTTAATCAGTCGCCATGCACTCTGCTTAACATATGTTTCTCTGGGAGTTATTCTTTACTCTGACATCAGCATGTTGGTGTCTCCTTCCCAGCATTATTTCAAGGCTGTCTTGTTTGTAACAGAGCACTTACTTCTTGACACTCCAAGCCGTTTGTATATTTTCCGTCGGTCTGTTTTGTATTGGACCCAATTTATGGTACCTTGATGCCTCTGAGTCTTCCAGCCCCCTCCCCATTTCCACTGTCTGGACTCTGAAACTGTTGGGCCTACAAGTTCTCTCTCCAAACACTCATATTCCATTCACTTGCCCCTCCCCAAGAACGACATAATATTTCACACATGGGAAAAGAGATGCTATTGTTCATACAAAAGGTATCCATCTAATTCCTAATACAAAGCTTCTGTTAGTGCAAACTTTTAATTTATTCATTATATTTTCTTTATAACACAATCTATATTCTGCTTACTCCTAAGAGCAACAGTGTGATCATGCTGACTCACAAGAATCCTTCTGATCTCTTTCTGTCTTGACATCAGTTACAATCACAAGCAGTTTGCCTGCTGCATCTTTATTAAGGGCCTAAAAGACTGTTTTTCCCTGTTAACCTGGGAAGGGTGGCCAACAGAGGTATAATTGTTTAACATTTATTCTTACACTATCCATTAAGCACATTACATAAAACATTATAAAACCCTGTGGTCTACAGTAACGTTGGAAGAGACCATTCAAGGTGAAGTAGGCAGCTAACCTTCTACAATCTGAGGACAAAGAGGAGTTAGTGGGTTATAGATCGTTGTAATGAGCCATAAGTCCAGCTTCTTTAAGTCTATGATTTTCTGGTGTCTAGCAGATTCATGAATTTATATTCCTAAATTAATCTTTTTGAAGGTCTTGTGAAGGTTTCCTTTGAGGGCAAAACTGAGAGATCAGATAAGAGTGATAATGTAAAATATTCATCCCTCTGCCAGTGATATGGTGTTCCTCTTATATTTTTCTGTGTTTAATGCAAAGTAGAGGACTAGGAGTCAGGTTGCTGAGGTTCTGTTCCCAACTCAGCAGTTGGCTTGCTTTAAGCAAGTAATTAAATCTGTTTGTTTTTTGCCTTGGCCTTCTCTGCTGTAAAGTGGGATGGGAATAATACTATCTCTCTGCCAAATACTTTGAAAGCTCTTGCTGAAAGGTGATCTATAAGAGCAACTTTATCTAAAATCTATTTTTTAAACAACTTTCTAAAAAACCTGGAACTATTGAAAAATACATTTTAATAGGTTATCTTCCATTATCACATATGCCCTCACTTTAAAAAACACCAGTTCTGGGATAAAAGCCAGTGGGAAGCTTGAACGTAAGGCACAAATTTTCAGAAACTTATGAGCATTTGAAAAAGGACTTAAAATGGAAATTCAGCTTCATCTATAAATGTAGCATCAGGAGAGTTACTATGAGCCTGTTCCTGCAAAGCACTGAGGGTATGTCTATACAGCAGCGTTATTTTAGAATAACTAGTGGTATTTCGAAATAACATAGTGCACGTCTACAACGCACACCATTATTTCAAGATGGAGGATTTCTTTCTCCGACTCCTGTAACCCTCATTTCATGAGGAGTAAGGGAAGTTGAAGGAAGAGTGTTCTTCCTTTGACTTCCTGCTGTGTAAACAGCGCCAAAAACCAAATTAAGCTATTTCGACTTCAGCTATGCAATTGACATAGCTGAAGTTACAAATCTTAATTTGACTTTTGCCCTGCCATGTAGATGTGTTCTTGACTCCTGTTGAACATTTGAAAATGGTGTTTGCTCTATAGGCTCACTTTCTTGTCTCCTTCGTCCATGCCACTCACTCTCTTATCTTGGGAACAAAAGGGTTGGGTGGTTTATTTTTAAACCAGGCTATTCAGTCTTTTTTTTTAATGGTATCCTCAACTTTTGCAGAAGGTGTGTGGGTAGGCAATTCAGTGTGAGAGATCTCCAGCTTCAACAAAACAATCTGTTGTTCTGTGCAGAAATTCTCTCCATTCAAGATTAAAATATTGGTTCACGCTGTGGGTCATATAGTTGGCCCATAAAATGCCAATAAGCAAACTATTGAGAGACCTTTGTCGTCCTGAATAAAGAGAACACTAGTGTCATTGGCAAGTGCTTTGGACCTGCTTTTGGAAGACACAAGTGGCTATCTATGAACTGTCATGGGAAAGATGCAGGAATTGCTCTCTTGTAGTGACTGAAAGCTTCTTGGTTTTCTTCTAGTGTACAATTGAAACTTGCATAATCAGAAGGTAATGACATTTTCCTGGAAAGCTAGCCTTGTATAGGCTTGCACTATTAATTTGAATAAAAACTTGCTTTGCAGAATCAGTGTTCATATCTTTGGAACAAATACTAATTGCAGAACGCGTTAAATACAAGAGGTGTGACTAACCTAGAACCACCATGGAATCTAGACAGGTGAAAAGAACAGGCAGAAAGTAAGAGTGAGATTGTGGCAGAGGCTGGGTCTGTGCAGCTAGTTAAGCAAAGAGAACCTTCACTGGAATATTTTATTTAAATACACTAGGTTTTATGTTTTATTTTTTTAATTTGGTGCAAATAAAACTTCAGTCTCTGGCCCCATTTTCCTTACATAGCTGAACAGACTTAATTATTATCTTGATGTTTAAACAGAACAACTCCTGTATCTCCAGGAATGAAGATGATGAATTAGCATTATATGACCAGAACACGCTGTATTTGATGGGCCTGAAATTAACCCCCTGTCCAAGAACTGTGATTGACTTTTCCTGTTTAAAATGGAAGTGACTGTTTCTGGGCCTTCTGGTTGTTGGGAAAACTAAACATAAATCAATGCAGTGCTGCTGTCTTCCTAAATCTGTAGAGAGCCTGAAACAATAGATCTGAGGTATCAACTGCATAGTTCATCTGGGGAGGGAGTCTTATGCAGGATACCGTAAGATGGCTTGTGCCCAAGATCCTGCAGAATTCAGCATTTCTGCCATTGCATTCACCATTTTGTTGCAAAGTATTCAGCATTTTGTTTTGTCTCCCTGCCTTGCCAGGAGCTGCCTTTCTTGACTCTTGTTCATGGTCTATGAATCCGGGCATTGGAATTGGATTCCTGCTAGTGGCCCAAGGAGCAGGTGGAATCCAAAGCAGTCCAGCTAAGAGCAGTGAAGCAACCAAGGCTCACCCAGATAAGTTGCTGAAGCCAGCTATAAGCTCTCGGTTTTCCTGGATCATATGAGGAGAATAAAATTTAGAGCCGGGCTATCTAGACAGCTGGGCAAAAAAAGTAAAAAATAATTGTTAATTTTATAACAGTGAGCATTTTCAAGTCTGATCCGTAGCTACGTGTTCTTTCTATGGGCGGAGGGATGGGAATGAAAGGTGTTTCATATGGAGAGAGAATAAATTAACTGCAGAATGTTAAGGTTCTTACTGTTAAATGTGATCCTACTGTGTTGTTGAATATGAAGCACTTATAACATAGGCTGTTTTTTTTAAACAGAGGAGAAGTTATTTTCAAATAGTAAAGAGCTAAGTTGACTTCATCAAGTGTGAATAACTTCCTTGCTCTGGGTAATGTGGTGGACAGATAGCTGTACAGGCTAACACCTACATGGAAATAATAAACTGTTCTCTGTACTGTGGTATCAAGTGGAAAAGCAAATATGAGAAATTTAGTTTACCACTCCATTTCACTAGTTTTAGACCAACATGACTCCTTTTGATGTCACATAAACATGAAACTAATGTAATAGAATGGTGAATCAGGCCTGGAAGTGATAGAAATAAAGGATCTACACATTTGAATTTTTATCAGAGGGGTAGCCGTGTTAGTCTGAATCTGCAAGAACAACAAGAAATCCTGTGGCACCTTATAGACTAACAGATATATTATAGCATAAGCTTTCCTGGGCAAAGACCTGCTTCGTCAGATACATCTGATGAAGTGGGTCTTTGCCCACGAAAGCTTATGCTCCAATATATCTGTTAGTCTATAAGGTGCCACAAGACTTCTATTTGAATTTTTGTTACTCCCTGCACCTTTTTTAAAAAAATTTTCAGGCTAATAATACTTAAATTCTGTAGTAAATATGCTGCATTGTGCTGAAATGTAGATTGAAATTGTATGTTTTGGGTAATTTCTTAGCTTTAAGGCACTTCCAATTATACAAAAAGAGAGAACATAAAATTTTGTGATGTGCATTTAGAAACACTTGTGCTACTGGTCTGGTGCATGAGAGATCATAACTTTTGTGTATTTGTTGTAGGGATGTAAAAGGTTAACTGGTAGGGGCTGGAGTAGCTCCCCACCTGTCCCGGTCAGCAAAAATTGTTTGCTTTCTCTTATTTACCACAATTATAAATCCAGTTAGAATATAAATATTGTATTTCTACATACAAGACACTGAATTATAACTGCATAAGCAAGACATTGTCTCAATGAAATTTTGGTTTGGTCTGATGATGTTAGTGCTTTTTCTGTAGCCTGTTCTAAAATGAGGTCAGTGAGTTCATGTAACCCTCTGGTTGAGAACCATTGGCTTAGACTTTATGAACTTTGACATCTTATACTTCGTAACAGCGAATGTGTGTACTAAACAATACAAGCAGCTGTTAGTCTCAGGTTGCTCCTTAGTTCCCATCTCCCTCTGGCAGAGCAGGTTCTATAGCTCTTATGCAGCTCCTGTGAGTGATTTTATTTTCCCTACATAATTCGTAGTGAGGCGAGAACTGATATTCAGGTCCCCCTTCTTTACATTAAATGTTTCTATCATACAAGTTTGACGGAAGATTAATGACAATATTTGAAGAAAGTCCTAAGATAGCATCTGGCAATCTTGAATGCTATGTCTAGCTTTGCTGTAGGAGTTGGTTCCTGTCTGCCTCTGCAGCTCTGTTTCAGTCTATAAAGTGCTACCAGACCATTTGTTGATTTTTAAGTGTATCCTGTATAGAATAACTCACCTACCCCCTGAAGTTGCAGAGAACTGACAGTCTTTCTGTGTTTTCTTCAGGGAGATTATTTTCAAAGAATTGATACAGTTTTCTAAGCTTGTTTGGACACTGGAAGTTACCATAAGTTAATCCAAGGTGACAGAAGCATGTTGGCTTTCAAGATATATATTAAGGGGTGGATTGGTACAGATAGCTGCCAACATAGTGACTCCCAGGGTACGTCTAGATTACACCTCTCTGTCGACAGAGATATAGATTACACACGTTGAAATTGCTAATGAAGCGGGGATTTAAATATCCTGCTCTTCATCAGCATAAACATGGCCACCGCTTTTTTCGAAATGAAGCTTTTTCGGAAAAAAACTGGCAGTCTAGACGCGGATCTTTCGAAAAATAAACCCTTTTTCGAAGATCCTGTAACCTTGGTTTACAGGATCTTTTGAAAAAGGGTTTATTTTCCGAAAGATCCGCGTCTAGACTGCCGTTTTTTTCAAAAAAGTTCTGTTTCGAAAAAAGCGGTGGCCATGTTTATGCTAATGAAGAGCAGGATATTTAAATCCCTGCTTCATTAGCAATTTCGACGTGCCTAAACTACATCTCTCTGTCAGAGAGGCATAGTCTTAGACACAGCCCCCGTCCTTTGGAGTGGTTGGGCTGCTGTGTTTTGAAACTGTCTGGGGATCAAGTTTGAAAATAGTTAATGGACTGGTTTGAGAGAGCGTATTTGTTCTCTGCGTGGTTGGTTTTGATCTTTGACTGTGTTCTCTTGGTTTTTATGTACTTTAGTCATCATTGTGGAATCCAAGCCTTTCAGGCATTTGTGATCTATGTGAATGGGCTGTGCTCAGTCCTGACTTACCACTTTTCTACCCTTTTACAGAGTTAGATCTCGTTCTTCCCATATTTTCTATTTCTTTTTTGTTTTCATTTGTATCAATGGGGTTCTACTGTATGCTTTACCAATAGTACATAAATAATTGGTTGTAGACAAGGTCACACTCCATCCCATCCCTTCCTATATACCAGTGCTATGATGCTTTACAGGGATGAGTTTGGGATATCTGAATTCCTTCTGAATGGCAAAGCCGTGAATGTGTGTAGAACTCAAATGTGAAATTGCGGAACTATTAACTGTGGTTTGTAACCTATCATTTTAAATCAGCTTCTGTACCCAAGGACTGGAAGACAGCTAACATAATGCCAATATTTAAAAAGGGCTCTAGAGGCGACCCTGGAAATTACAGACCAGTAAGTCTAATGTCAGTACCGGGCAAATTAGTCGAAACAATAGTAAAGAATAAAATTGTCAGAGACGTAGAAGAACATAATTTGTTGGGCAAAAGTCAACATGGTTTCTGTAAAGGGAAATCATGTCTTACTAATCTATTAGAGTTCTTTGAAGGGGTCAACAAACATGTGGACAAGGGGGATCAAGTAGGTATACTTAGATTCTTCTTCGAGCGGTGTCCCGTGGGTGCTCCACTGTAGGTGTCGGACTTCTCCCGGCACCGCAGTTCGGAGATATTTTTAGCCGTAGTCCGCCGGATCACGCATGCGCGAATGCGGCTCGTGCCTTTTCGCGCCTTTTGTGTGCGCGCAGTCCGGTGCCCGCCAGTTCCTCCTGACCGTCCTCGGCCACGGACGGAGTGAACGTGCTCTCCTCAAATCCTGTCAGGACAGAGAGAGAGTTACTCTTCATTATTTCTGGTTAGTCTGTTAAATAGTTAGATAGTTGGTTAGTATTCATTCTCTATAGTCATAGTAAAAAAAAAAAATTTTTTTTCCTGTATACAGTTAGTCAGTTAGTTTTTGCCTGTATAGAAATGCCGGGATCTCCCGGTTTAAAAAAATGCGCAACTTGCCGGGAGGCAATACCGGCGTCTGATGGCCACTCTCTGTGCATACGATGCCTGGGAGAGGGCCACATACCGCAGAAATGTCCCCATTGTTCCAAGTTGACTGCACGAGCCAGGTGGGACAGGGACATGCAGTTGAAAATGCTCCTTTTCGATAAAGCCTTACAGCCACGAGGCTCCGACGACCCACTTCCCCTGAAACCCTCGAAGCCCATAACCAAAAAGGCAAAGAAGAGACCATCGCCCTCTCCGTCGCTACCCCCTTCACGGGCCAGCATCAGAAATCAACTGGGAACCTCTGGCACGTCTCTTAGAAGCGGCTCCAAGAAACCGAAACAAAGCTGCAGCAAGTCAGTGCCTAGCCCCTCTTTGTCTTCCTTGACTACCTCGACCACGAAGGGTCCGTCTCCGATGCACTCCCCGACAGCGGGGCACCCTCCGGCCCCTAGGCAGTCTCCCGCACCGAGATGCCCTCAGGCTCTGAACCGCTCGTTGGTGCACAGGTGCTCGCCCGCACCGAGCCATTCTCCGGCACCCAAGTGCTCTCCTGTACCGAGGCGCTCGCTGGCACCGCGGGGCTCACCGGCACCGAGACGCTCACCGGCAATGCGGGGCTCTCCTGCATGGAGCTGTTCACTGGCACCGAAGCGCTCGCCAACCCCGAGATGCTCGCCGGCACTGAGCCGATCAACAGTGCCGAGACGTTTGCCAACACCAACACGCTCACCGGTGCCGTCTCCACCTTCAGTGACCGAGCTGCCACAACCACACGAAACAGCCAGGCGTGAAGAACGCCCTGCCTCTACCAGGCTTTCCACACCTGTTTCATCTTCTTTGGAGCATTTTCCTACTCACACAATCAGCCATCAAAGAGTTCAAAAATTGCCAATCCTCTCACCCAGCTCGGACCCCGTGCAATTCTCACCAGAGCCTCCATCACCCCACCCACCTTATTCCAGACGCTCGCCGCGGTACTCACATAGGAGCTATAGTCTCTCACCGTACCGACACCATTACTACCATGGGCGTCGCTCACCCAGTCGCTCCAGCCACCCCAAGGGAAGGTCAAGATCCCCTAGATCACCAACTCTTTCTTCCTGCTCTGGCTACCATGGCTCTCATGGGCGGGTGTATCATGCTTCACCTCATAGATCTCGATGTTATCACCGGTCACCGTCTTACTACAGTCACTCACATTTGCACCAACGATGTACAATTTCACCATCGTCAACACATCATTCTCATTCCTCATTGACGCAAGAACAACCTTCACCACCGCCTCCATCAAGATCGCTGACACCTTCCGGCGTGCCATCGTCCCTTCTATCGCATATTCAACACCAGCAACAGCCTCCCATTGCGCAGGAAGGGCCTGAGGGTCGTTCACCCACCGACGAGTCGTCTTCCTCCCCGAATGATGCAGTTTTTCAAGGCGATACCTCCCCTTCAGATGACTTGCATCAATTCCAGGAGCTCTTCAGAAGAGTAGCCGACAGTCAACGGATACAGCTAGCAGAAGTCCAACAAAAACAGTACCATCTGCTGCGTAATATTAAGCAATCCCATCAAACCAAGATCGCTTTACCATTGGATGATGCTATTCTTGAAATAGCAGATGACTTGTGGCAGAGTCCAGCTTCCGCTCCCCCTACTAACAAAAAGGTGGACAAAAAGTACTTCGTCCCCGCAAAGGGGATGGAGTTTCTTTTCACCCATCCACAACCAGACTTGCTGGTTGTGGATGCAGTGTAACAGAAGGCGAAGGCTCCCGAACATAAGCCCACCGCCGCTGACAAAGATAGCAAACAGTTAGACTTATTCGGGCGGAAGGTATATTCCTCGGCGACTTTAGCCTTACGCATGGCAAATTACTCCGCACTACTCGCCAACCACAGCTCTGATAATTATTCAAAGCTTGTACCACTTCTAGACCATTTACCGGACACAAAGCGAGACATCCTAAAAGCAGTAGTGCAGGAGGGTTATGCAGCATCTAGAACAGCGCTTCATATAGCTCTAGATAAGGCCAACACCGCAGCCTGTATCACTGGCACCTCTGTTGTTGTGCGCAGGGCCTCTTGATTGCAGCAGTCATCCACCCCCAAAGACCTCCTGCCAAAACTTGAAGATCTTCCATTCGACAAACAAAACCTCTTCTCTGAAAAAACAGACCAGCTACTTCACTCGGGGAAGGACTCTAGAACAACCCTTAAGACTCTCGGGATGTACACCCCGCCATATCGTCGGAAGAGATACACCCCGTATCAGAGACAGAGGCCATTTATCCAACAAATTCCCTCGTACAGACAACAAGAACAGCATAGAGGTAAATAGCGTCAGCAGAGGAGGCGTCCTCCACCAAAAGCGCCCACTCAGCATAACACCAAGCAACAAGTTTGACACTACGGTCAAGGGACTCAGAACCGTACCTCTCTGCAATTCTGCCTGTGTCATGAATGCTCTTTTCCACCATCGTTTGAGGCCCTTTCTCCATCACTGGGCCTACATTACCACCGACAGATAGGTTCTCCAGACCATCGAGCTAGGATACACCATCCCCTTCACATCGTTACCTCCTCCCTCCCCCCCCCCCGCCCCGTCCCTTTTCAGGGATCCATCTCACGAACCCCTGCTCAGGCAGGAGGTTACTCGTCTGCTTACCATCAAGGCAATAGAGACTGTCCCAGACGAGTTTTGGGGCAGAGGATTTTACTCCCGATACTTTCTAACAGAGAAAAAATCAGGGGGTTGGAGGCCAATATTAGACCTTTGGGGTCTCAATCGCTACCTACGGAAACAATGCTTTCTCATGGTCACCCTAGCTACGATTATCCCAGCACTTCACGGCGGAGACTGGTTCACGTCCCTCGATCTCCAGGACGCGTACTTCCACGTGGCCATCCACCCGGCCCACAGACGATTCTTACTCTTCCAAATCGGTATAGAGTATTTCCAATACAAGGTCCTACCCTTTGGCCTCTCATCGGCTCCCAGGGTCTTCTCCAAGACACTAGTGGTGGTTGCAGCGTTTCTTCGTCGTCTTGGGGTAATGGTATTCCCCTACATGGACGACTGCCTCATCAGAGCCCCTTCCTTGACAGAGGCACTCACCGCTACAGACATCACAAACACAGTCTTCGATGCGCTGGGTCTGATTCTCAACATTGCAAAGTCGTCTATGGTACCTCATCAGTCCATACAATTCATCGGTGCCCAGCTGGACTCTATCAGAACACGTGCCTTCTTACCAATATCCAGGTTCCAGTCAATACAAGACTTGATTCAAATACTTCTCACGAGTCCCAAAATTTCTATACTCCATTGTCTGCAGCTCATGGGGCACATGGCTTCCACGACTTAAGTCGTCGAGCATGCAAGGTTACATTTTCGCTGCCTCCAGCATTGGATAGCGACAATCTACTCTCCAAACATTCACAACGTTCACAGGACGGTATCAGTTCCCTCCTACATCAGGAAATCACTAGCCTGGTGGACCACACCCGAGAACCTAATGTCAGGTATGCCCTTCCACCGCCCTCAGCCAACAATGCAGATCACTACCGATGCATCTCTCCTTGGATGGGGCGTCCACCTGAACCGCGAGCAAGTACAAGGCTGATGGTCTCCTGAAGAGTCCTTAATGCATATCAACTTTCTAGAACTGAGAGTGGTACACAACGCCTGTCAGCATTTCCTCCCGGTTATCCAGTACCGAATCATACGAGTCCTCACCTACGGTATACTACATAAACAGACAAGGGGGAGCTCGATCCCGATCGCTCTGCGCCGAAGTGATATGTTTGTGGAATTGGTGCAATTGCCACAAAATCTCCCTCATCGCCAACTACTTGTCTGGCCAACAGAATTGCACGGCGGATGCGCTGAGCAGGCATTTCTCCCTGAATCACGAATGGGAGCTACACCCCCAAGTACTTTCCACAATATTCCACTACTGGGGGTTTCCAGCAGTAGACCTTTTCGCCACATACCGCAATGCAAAATGCCCCCAATACTGCTCAAAAGCCAGGATCGGACACAAATCCAGAGAGGACGCTTTCCTATACAGTTGGACTCACCATCTCTTATACGCTTTCCCTCCCATGCCCTTGATTCCCAGGGTCCTGGAGAAAATACGCGCAGACAGGGCCACAGTAATTGTGATAGCGCCCTACTGGCCGCGACAAATGTGGTTTCCTTACCTGAATCGTATGTCAGCTCGCCCTCCATGCCCTCTGCCCAAGCGTCACGACCTGCTCTCACAGAATCATCATTCCCTGCTTCACTTGCAGATTGACCACCTGGCGCTGACGGCTTGGTACCTGGATGGTTCCAACAAACAGAGCTAGTCTGTTTGCATTCCGTCAAGCATGTCCTTTTACACAGTAGGAAACAATCTACACGTACTACCTACCTTCAGAAATGGGTGCGATTCTCGTCTTGGTGTGCATACATGGGTTTAAACCCTGGTTCTGCACCTATCCAACGAATCCTAGATTATCTCATGCACCTCAAGGACTCCGGCCTTACCTGTGCGTCCATTAAAGTGCACTTAGCCGCAATCACTGCTTTCCGCCATTCAGTGGATGGATATTCAGTTTTCTCACCCCCTATGACGAAGAGGTTTATGAAAGGACTGGCTAATCTCTTTCCACACCACATCCGACCAGCAGATCCTTGGCACCTAGAGCTAGTCCTTAACACTCTGACAAACAAACCTTTCGAACCCCTGGCAACGTGTGATCTTCACACTCTTTCTGTGAAACTTATCCGCTTGCTTGCAATAACCTCGGTAAGGAGAGTCGGTGAACTAGCTGCCCTATCAGCTTCACGTCCCTATACGGTGTTCACCCCTCAAGGTGTCATAGTATGCCCTCAACCGCGTTTCCTTCCCAAAGTGAACTCGCAGTTCCATATAAACGAACCGATAGTTCTCCCCATTTTTTACCCCAAGCCACATTCTTCTGCGGAACAAGCACGTTTGCACACTCTCGATGTTAGACGAGCACTGGCTTTTTATATAGAGAGAACCAAACCACTGCGGAAATCAAATACGCTCCTAGTATCCATGGCTGAACGCTCTAGGGGACATTCGTTATCCACGCAACGCATCTCTTCAATCATCGTTGAGTGCATAAAGAGATGTTCTTCGCAACAAGCCACTGCCACCAACAACCACAGCTCATTCAACTCGAGCAGTAGCTGCCTCTACCGCCTTCCTAAAAGGGGTATCATTGAAAGACATTTGCAGGGCCGCTACCTGGTCTTCTGACTTTACCTTTGCCAGACACTATGCAATGTTTAACCTTCTGATACCAGACACGGCTGTAGCATCGGCAGTGCTCTCCACTGTTACAGCACGTTAGCTCCGAACCCTCCACCGTTGCAGGGGGCTACTGCTGTACATTCACCTACAGTGGAGCACCCATGGGACACCACTCGAAGAAGAAGAAGTTACTCACCTTGTGCAGTAACGATGGTTCTTCGAGATGTGTGTCCCGTGGGTGCTCCACGACCCGCCCTCCTCCCCTCTTCGGAGTATTTTATTATGTTTGCAGAACAAGAGGATCAGGAGGAACTGGCAGGCGCTGGACTGCGCGCACACAAAAGGCGCGAAAAGGCACGAGCCGCGTTCACGCATGCGTGGTCCGGCGGACTACGGCTAAAAAGATCTCCGAACTGCGGTGCCAGGACAAGCCCGACACCTACAGTGGAGCACCCACAGGACACGCCTCTTGAAGAACCATCGTTACTGCACAAGGCGAGTAACTTCTTTTTTCCAGAAAGCTTTTGACAAGGTCCCTCACCAAAGGCTCTTGTGTAAATTAGGTTGTCATAGGATAAGAGAGAAGATCCTTTCATGGATTGAGGACTGGTTAAAAGACAGGAAACAAAGGGTAAGAATAAATGGCAAATTTTCAGAATGCAGAGGGGTAACTAGTGGTGTTCCTCAAGGGTCAGTCCTAGGACCAGTCCTATTCAACTTATTCATAAACAATCTAGAGAAAGGGGTAAGCAGTGAGGTGGCAACGTTTGCGGACGATACTAAACTGTTCAAGATAGTCAAGACCAAAGCAGACTGTGAAGAACTTCAAAAAGATCTCACCAAACTGAGTGATTGGGCAACAAAATGGCAAATGAAATTTAATGTGGATAAGTGTAAAGTAATGCACACTGGAAAAAATAACCCCAACTATACGTACAAAATGATGAGGGCTAATTTAGCTACAACTAATCAGGAAAGAGATCTTGGAGTTATCATGGATAGTTCTCTGAAAACGTCCACGCAGTGTGCAGCGGCAGTCAAAAAAGCAAATAGGATGCTAGGAATTATTAAAAAAGGGATAGAAAATAAGATGAAGAATATCTTACTGCGCCTATATAAAACTATAGTACACCCACATCTTGAATACTGCATACATATGTGGTCTCCTCACCTCAAAAGATATTTTGGCATTAGGAAAAGTTCAGAAAAGGGCGAATAAAATGATTAGGGGTTTGGAATGGGTCCCATATGAGGAGAGGCTAAAGAGACTGGGACTTTTCAGTTTAGAAAAGAGGAGACTGAGGGGGGGATATGATAGAGGTATATAAAATCATGAGTGGTGTGGAGAGGGTGAATAAAGAAAAGTTATTTACTTGTTCCCATAATATAAGAACTAGAGGACACCAAATGAAATTAATGGGTAGCAGGTTTAAAACTAATAAAAGAACGTTCTTCACACAGCGTACAGTCAACCTGTGGAACTCCTTGCCAGAGGAGGCTATGAAGGCTAGGACTGTAACTGAGTTTAAAAAAGAGCTAGATAAATTCATGGAGGTTAGGTCCATAAAAGTCTATTAGCCAGGGGGTAAGGAATGGTGCCTCTGGCCTCTGTTTGTCAAAGGCTGGAGATGGATAGCAGGAGACAAATCGCTTGATCATTGTCTTTGGTCCACTCCCGCTGGGGCACCTGGCACTGGCCACTATTGGCAGACAGGATACTGGGCTAGATGGACCTTTGGTCTGACCCAGTATGGCTATTCTTATGTTCTTATGTTCTTGTTGAAAATGAAGTAGAATACTGCCACTCCATAAGCAGTTAGATAATTGGGATGATCCACTGAAACTAGATGGGAAAAAACAGTGAATTACTAATTCGAATCATCTAAATAACTTGGAACTCCTTTTAATAATGCAGTTTTAAGGTGTATCCGAAAGCCTATAATTTTAAAAGTATATAGAGAGCTCACATGCTGTCTGTTTAGCTAGATGTCATTCTTATTTTTCTGTTATTTAAATGCTGCCAAAAATCTTTCTGATCCTTAGCCCTGTTAACACACTAAAGTTTACCAGGAGACTTTAGTTTTAGATGCTGACAACACTTAGTAATTATCTGTGATGGATCTCTTGAGTTACGCTGTATTGAAAATACATTTTTCATTTCTTAGATATTTGTACTTCTTCGAGTGATAGTGCACAGGCATTCCACTCCCTGAGCACAGGCACTGGAAACATTTCCCTTAGTGTAGCTGTCGGCTCAGACCTCAGGCTCATCTTCCATCATCACTCGAACCCCCTCTGCCTTCTGCAGCCCCTCTACCCAGCTGCTCTGCTATCTTACTGACAGGAGGACTAGAGAAGTTTGAAGCTTCTTGTACTTCCTATTAACACAGAGCTGCTTTACAACATTATCCTCGTCTATAAGGCTTCTGTTGTCAGATTCCTAATGCTTCACAAGCGATATGGTGACCTATTGGTGTCCTCCCATAACTCCTCTCTAAAGAATATTAAGAAGGCTTCTCAATCTGCTCCACATTCACTGGACTCGCAGGTTACCTGACTACCAAACTGAAGCATCAGTCAAAATTTCTCGAAAGCTTCATTATATTGTAATTGTTATTTGGATCTAACTAGATTTCTGGTTTTAAAATGAAGCTTCTCTCTGTTCTTTTTAAGGCCATCTCAGTGCAAGAGCTGCTGGCACTGCTCTAAGCTGTGTTGCAGAGCAGCATTAGGGAAACAGACAGGCAGAGCCCTTGCTGCCCAATGGAAGAGAGCTAGTTTGAGGATGCAACTAAGTCTTAATGTGGCAATTGCAGGAGAGAGAGGTGCAATTGGGTAGCTCTTGTAGTTAGCTACAGTCAGTAAGGCCAAGAATTTTTTTTCTTTAATATTTCTGATATAATTTCACTTAAAACTGGAAACCTCCATTGTAATGTCTTACAAATCAGCAATGATCAGCTTCACTTCAAAAAAGAAGCACAACTAAAACTGAAAATCTCCCGATTGGTACAATGAACATTTAAAGGTTAAGATTACTTGTGTGAAGGAGATACGTAAAATAATGCATATGGCAATTGTTAACTTACTTAGCATATTAGCCATATCCCATAATATAAAAGTGATGGAGCACTTGATGGAACTGAAAGAAAATTGTTTCCATTATAGTCCTATTTAATCATCCTGTGACATTCCACAATGGAACTAATGGAGGCAAACCAGATGTTTTCAAAGGAAGGTACATTTTATTTTAAGGGAAATCATCGTCGCTACATTATCAAGAATTTACCAGAAATGTCACTTGAAAAGAAGAATGAACTAGGAATTGGTTTTCAAATACTGAGTGAAAAATGGATTATTTTCACTATTGTCGTAAGTAACATTCATGGACAACTGCAAGAGTCAGGGTGCCACTATGTGGATAGAGTGTTCCAGTGACAGAGCACCCACTCTGATTCTTACGTTGTAAGGAATAGTTCTTATGAACTTACAATTACTGGAACACAATAGGCTGCATAAACTGTAGTCATTACATGAAACGGATCCCTCTTTGAGCAAATACTCCCCTATTTGCCCATGTGTGTTTAGTGCAGCGGTGGGCAACCAAGGCTAGTGAGTGGAGTGGACCACAAGATTGAAATCAGTCACGTGCACTAACTAGGACCCCAATAATAAGATTAAATACATTAACGCATGGCATGCTGAATATTTCAAAACCAGTAGAAATGCTTTAATCATTCATACATTAATAGAATTGTCATCAACTTCAAATAATAAAACATTTACGCTTACTTCACAATATCAGATCCCTGTCTGGCCTCTTCTCTGCCTCCTCTCCCAAGCACATCCTGTTCCCATTCCTCCCTCTCTCTTTCATAGCTTGAATGTGACAAATTAGCTGATTTGCAATGTTCAAACTTTGGGAGGGATGGGGAAGAATGGGAACGGGGCTCAAACCAGCCAATTCATGGTGCTCCAGAAGTGCTGGCGGTAGGGTGGGGGGGACAGGGAGTAGCTAACTGTGGGCTCCCAGTGTGCAAGAGTTGTGGGGGTAGGGAGCAGGGAGGGGGTGCATAGGCCACACATGGAACCCCGGTGAGCCACAGGTTGTTCACCCACTAGTTTAGCGGCTTTTTAGAGCCACGATGATTGATTTAGCTTCTTTCTCTATTGTTCATAATATTTCTCTAGGTCACTTTTTCTCTTTCCAAGTGCTAACCATGTTATCACTTGCCATGGAAGCAGTGTTGGTGGCAACATTAAACTGTGCCCTAAATATATCCATATAACTACTCTGAATTATTTCCTGTTTGAGCTGGAGCATAGCTTTTGAAAAACATATTTTCATCAGACGAAAACAGCACTATATACCCACAGTCTTGTGTAAAATACTTATTTTCTTCTGTGACTGATCAAAGGATTGCACCTCATCATAATGAACACTGGCCTGATCATACATTTGTTACTACCAGCCTCTGGCAATTGCAACTCCTTATCTAGGGATGAAGCCACATGCCCAGTAAAAAAGTTCTAGCATAGACAGTCCAGCTCAAGGTCCCGGTACTGATAGTGAAAACCCTGTGTGGGATTGCTACCTGCTATCTGAGAGGTGATCTGTGCCTTTTGTAGCCATGGTCTCTTCTAACAGCTGTATTCCCCTGGAACCATGAAACTGACCTCTGATAGGAAGAGGCTAGTGAGTATGCGAGAAAAGTTTTGTAATAGTTGGATCTAGATGAAGGAGCTCACTCCCACAAAGGAAAAGAAACAGTACTTTCAGAACTACAGGAGCCTCCCTATTTCCACTTAGCTTTACCTCAAAGTACCACATATACAGTACTTCCTCACCCTCTTTCCCTTGTACAATGAACCTTAGAACTTAATCAAACTATTACTTCTCCTACAAGAGGAGAGATAATTTTTGCTTTTCAGGTACCTGAAAGCTGCTCAGATACCACACTGTTGGAACTCATTTATGTAGCTAGACATTTTACCAGAGTGTCAGAGTGGCTTCCAGCCATGTCATGGAACTGTGAATATGATCATCACATGCCAGCGGCAAGAAAAATGTCAGGAGCAAAACTGACCACTGTACATTGCTTTTATTGATCTAACTAAAGCCTTTGACTCAGTGAATTGCGATGCCCTGTAGACAGTACTTTCAAAGACTGGATGTCCTGGTTAATACATCAGTGTCTTAAAGTTGATTCATGACAGCATGAAAGTGACTGTTCTGAGCAGCACTGGCTCCCAGAGTGAACCTTTAAAAGTACTAACAGGTGTCAAACAGGGCTGTATGTTCGCACCAACCTTGTTTGTAATCTTTATTGCCATCATTTTCTACCTAATTGCTGGGAAGCTCCAGCTGGTGTTGTAATCCTCTACAGAATGGATGGAAAGCTGTTTAGGCTTAGCGGGCTGAAAGCGACAAGTCAGATTTCCACCACATCTCTTGTGGAACTTCAGTATGCTGATGACATGCTGAATATCTGAGAGAGATCTTCACACTATCCTGAATGTGTGTGCTGATGTTTACACAAGTCTTGGTCTTACCCTCAACATCAAAAAGACCAAAATGCTCCATCAGCCCTCTCCAAATGAGGTACCATACGCCTATTAAAATCAGTGGAGAGGCACTGGAGAAGGTTGATTATTTTTTCTACCTTGGAAGTTATCTTTCATCCAAAGCAGATATTGATGTAGAAATCCAACATTGTCCAAGCTGTGCCAGTGCAGCCTTTGCTCGTTTATGGCACAGGGTTTTTGAAGATCACGACATTTAAACAGACACCAAACATCTTGCCTATCAAGCCATCATTCTCCCAACACTATGGTATGGGCCTGAAACCTGGACAACCTACAGACATGACTTGAAACGCCTTGAGAAGTATCACTAATGCTGTTTTCACAAGATCTTGAAGATCAAATGGGGGAGACAGGCACACGTAACATCAATGTTCTGGAAGAGGCAAAGACCACCAGTATTGAGACAACGATCATCCGTCAGTAATTTCTCTGGACTGCCAGACCCTCGCCTCCCAAAATAAGTCCTGTTTTCTCAGCTAAAAGAAGGATACCTAGGCATATTGGGTAGTCGAGTCACTACTCGACTACTCGCTTGCTGCCACTGGGGGGGGGGCGGGAAGCAGGAGCTGGTGCTTGGGGGAGCTGGCTTAAAAGCCGCTTCCCCCCCATCACCATCTCCACAGGGAGGGCAGGGAGACAGAGCTGCAGCGGGGGTCCCGGCACGAGTCAGGACTGAGCAGTCCCATCTCACGCCAGGTCCCCCACTGCATCTCTGCCCTTTAAATGTACTAAGAGCTTGGCAGCTTTCACTACATTTTAAAAGGCAGAACTGCAACGGTCCTGGAGCCCCAGTGTGAGCTAGGACTGCTCAGTCCCAGCGCATGCCACCCCTGGGAGCTTAATCCCCTTATCAACTAATCGAGTAGTTGATGGAAATTTCACCGACTACTCAATTAGCTTATTAACCACTACTTAGTATCTCTAATAAGGACTTACTAAAGGATAACTTAAAGTGCAACATTGACACTTGGGAGACACTTGCCCAGGATCTCTCAAAATGGAGAGAAGTCCTACGCAATGGCCTCCTGCATTTTGAACTTGCCCGCTGACAAGCTGAGGAGGAGAACAGGCGCAGGAGGAAGGGGAGACTGGTTTCTAACCATGGTCAACAGCCTCCTACTGTACCTGGAAACATCTGTCCTCATTGTAATCAAAACTGTGGTTCAAGGATCGGCCTTATCAGCCACCTGAGGGTCCACAACTCCCATGGAAGATGATCATACTCGGCAACAAGTGATCACCGTCATCATCATACAAAAATAAGGTTGTACTGTGGTGAACCTCTGCATAAATTGGTTTTTCTCTTTTTTGAATGTGGTATGCCAGATACAAATATGAAACATTTGCATAATAGGAAACTGAGTATTAACTTAAAAACTATTCAGAAATCTTTCTTAATAAAATGTGTGGCGTTGAAATGTGTTTTGTCGCTTACTCAATTATTTAGGTATTAGAAAGTGAAGGTTCGTGATTTTCTTTTACACAGTAATATTTATAAACCTCAATTTGGTGCTTATGTTTTAAATCAGATTTTTGTATGTTGTATAAATAGGTATGTCATATTCAGATATACAGGTCTGTCATATTCAGGTATGTCATATTCAGATATGCAAGACCTAAATTAGTCTGTTACATATGACAAGCACAAAATTACTAGGGATGTAACAGAATATTTGCATGCGCCTTTAAAATTTCAAACTTTATTCTTTGTAGAGTAACAAATTCACCTTTTGTCGGTTGATCATATACATCCAAAATATCAAGAGCTTACAAATATCTTTACATTGTTTATGATTTATTTTAAAAGCTAATCCTGTGAGTCAGACTAGTTATCTGTCAAGCAAGAAAAAGGATTTCCATCACTGGCAATGACAACTGAACCTGGTAAGGGTGGGTTATTACTCTCATAATAGTACTCTCTGAAACATTACTGTATTCTATTTTTGTGCAGACATTTAACAACATTCTTATAAATCATTTTAATAGCTATCCTCTTCCTAGAAAGAGGCATAGATAAAATGAAGGAAAGCTTTTTACATTAAGAATCAAAACACACTAATAACTAAAAGGAGGCTGTCAGGGTAAATTGTGGTCCAACTTCCAGGTTCTAATTTAAAAATAAGCATAACATATTGTGATTAACATTAAGTATTGTAATTCTTCTCACTGTAGTGAAATTAGTCTCTGATTTGGATCTACACATCTAATAAGTTAGATGTCTGCAAGTCACCAGGGCCTGATGAAATGCATTCTAGAATACTCAAGGAACTGATAGAGGAGGTAATCTGAGCCTTTAGCTGTCATCTTTGAAAAATCATGGAAGACAGGAGAGATTCCAGCAGACTGCAAAAATTAAATATAGTGCCCATCTATAAAAAGGGAAATAAGAACAACCCAGGAAACTACAGACCAATCAGTTTAACTTCTGTGCCAGGAAAGATAATGGAGCAAGTAACTAAGGAATTCATCTGCAAACACCTGGAAGATAATAAGGTGATAGTTAACAGCCAGCATGGATTTGTAAAGAACAAATCATCTCAAACCAATAATAGCTTTCTTTGATAGGATAACGAGTCTTGTGGATAAGGGAGAAGTGGTGGACGTGGTATATCTAGACTTCAGTAAGGCATTAGATATGGTCTTGCATGATCTTATCAATGAACTAGGCAAATACAACTTAGCTGGGACTACTGTAAGGTGGGTGCATAACTGGCTGGATAACCATTCTCAGAGAGTAGTTATTAACGGTTCACAATCCTGCTGGAAGGACATAACAAGGGGGGTTCTGCAGGGCTCTGTTTTGGTACCGGTTCTGTTCAATATTTTAATCAACTATTTAGATAGTGGCATAGAAAGTATACTTATTAGGTTTGCAGATGATACAAAGCTGGGAGGGGTTGCAACTGCTTTGGAGGTTAGGGTCACAATTCAAAATGATCTGGACAAACTGGAGAAATGGTCTGAGGTAAATAGGATGAAATTTAATAAGAACAAATGCAAAGTTCTCCACTTAGGAAAGAAAAATCAGTTTCACACATACAGAATGGGAAATGACTGTCTAGGAAGCAGTACTGCAGAAAAGGGTCTTGGGGATCATAGTGGACCACAAACTAAATATGAGTCAACAGTGTGATGCTGTTGCAAAAAAAGCGAATATGACTCTGGGATGCATTAACAGGAATGTTGTAAGCAAGAGATACGAGAAGTAATTCTTCCGCTCTACTCTGTGCTGATTAGGCCTCAATTGGAGTATTGTGTCGAGTTCTGGGCACCACATTTCAAGGAAGACGTAGAAAAATTGGAGAAGGTCCACAGAAGAGCAACAAGAATGATTAAAGGTCTAGAGAATATGACCTACGATGGAAGAATGAAAGAATTTGGCTTGTTTAGTTTGGAAAGGAGAAGATTGAGAGGGGACATAAGAGCGGTTTTCAGGTATCTAAAAGGGTGTTCCAAGGAGGAGGGAGAAAAATTGTTCTCCTTGGCCTCTGAGGATAGGACAAAAAGCAATGGGTTTAAACTGCAGCAAGGGAGGTTTAGACATTAGGAAAAACTTCTTAACTGTCAGGGTGGTTAAACACTGGAATAAATTGCCTAGGGAGGTTATGGAATCTCCATCTCTGGAGATAGATATTTAAGAGCAGGTTAGATAGACATCTATCAGGCATTGTTTAGATGGTACTGGAGTTTGCCATGAGGGCAGGGGATTGGACTCAATGACCTCTCAAGGTCCCTTCCAGTTCTAGTGTTCTATGATTCTAAGGTCCTGCAAGTTGTGCCTGACCAATCTGATTAGCTTCTATGATGACGTAACTGGCTCTGTGGATATGGGAAAGTCAGTGAATGTGACTTTAGCAAAGCTTTTGATATGGTCTCCCACAATATTCTTGCCAGCAAGTTAAGGGAGTATGGATTGGATAAATGGACTGTAAGATGGATAGAAAGCTGGCTAGACTGTCGGGTCCAACAGGTAGTGATCAACGGCTCGATGTCAGGTTGGCAGTCGGTTTCTAGCAGAGTGCCCCAAGGATCAGTTCTTGGTCCAGTTTTGTTCAATATCTTTATTAATGACCTGGATGAGGGGATGGATTGTACCCTCAGCAAGTTTGCAGATGACACTAAGTTAGGGGGAGAGGTAAATACGCTGGAGGGCAGACATAGGGTCCAGAGTGACCTAGACAGATTAGAGGATTGGGCCAAAAGAAATCTGATGAGGTTCAACAAGGACAAGTGCAGAGTCTTGCACTTGGGACAGAAGAATCCCAAACATTGTTTCAGGCTGGGGACTGAATGGCTAAGTAGCAGTTCAGCAGAAAAGGACCTGGGGATTACAGTGGATGAGAAGCTGGATATGAGTCAACAGTGCATCCTTGTAGCCAAGAAGGTTAATGGCATATTAGGGTGCATTAGGAGGAGCATTGCCAGCAGATCCAGAGAAGTGATATTCCCCTTTATTCGGCTCTGGTGAGGCCACATCTGGAGTATTGTGTCCAGTTCTGGGCCCCCCACTATAGAAAGGATGTGGATGCATTGGAGAGGGTCCAGCGGAGGGCGACCAAAATGATTAGGGGGCTGGAGCGCATGACCTATGAGGAGAGACTGAAGGATTTGGGTTTTGTTTAGTCTGCAGAAGAGAAGAGTGAAGAGGGATTTGATAGCAGCCTTCAGCTTCCTGAAAGGAGGTTCCAAAGAGGATGGAGAGAGGCTGTTCACAGTAGTGATGGATGGCAGAACAAGGAGCAATGGTCTTAAGTTGTGGTGGGAGAGGTCCAGGTTGGATATTAGGAAAAAATATTTCACTAGGAGAGTGATGAAACACTGGAATGGGTTACCTAGGGAAGTAGTGGAGTCTCCATCCCTAGAGGTGTTTAAGTCTCGGCTTGACAAAGCCCTGACTGGGTTGATCTAGTTGGGATTGGTCCTGACTTGGGCAGGGAGCTGGACTTGATGACCTCCTGAGGTCTCTTCCAGCTCTATGATTCTATGATTCTATATTCTGAAGTTCTGATATTATTTTTACCCATACATGTAATTATAAATTAACTTTATTTTCTTTTCAAAATAGTGTATCTCTCTATATATTAAAAAAATGTTTCCTGCGGGATGACAGTGTGACATCATTACGTCATTCTGCACCCTGCCTGCCTTCTTTTTCCTCCCCCCCCCCCATCTTGAGTCTTACGTTGCTGTTTCCCCTTGCCACTTGGAATTACTATTTTAAACCAAGCCCCTACTCCCTTTCCTCTCCTCCCCCCCCCCCAACCGGGCTTTCAACTCAAGAAACATGGCACAGTAGCTGGCAGACCCCATATCGCAGCCATAACAGCCCAAGGGCAGGAGGGGAGAGTGCAGTGCTTGGGACAGCTGCCCCGGGGCAGGTGCTAGGAGTGGGGCTCCCAGCCCAGCTTATGTGCCAGTAGCGGGCTCTTGGGGGCCCCCGCTGCCAGGATATTGGGGAGCCGGAGCGTGGTCATCGACTGCCCAGAGTCCGGCTGTCACTGTGGAGACTCACCCCCTCCCCAGCGGCTGCACTTACTGTGGCTGCCAGAGCACCTCCGAGCTGCCCTGGGGAGCTGCCACACTGACCTGTCTTTTCCCTTCCCTTCTGCTCCCAGTGGGCAGATGGGCAGCCCTGGGTTCTGCAGGCAGGGCTGGGGCGGTGAGCAGTGGAGGCAGGACCACACGGGGAAGAGATCGGGACTGCAGCCTCCCACACTGCTTTCAGCAGGCTGCAGTGCCCCAGAGCGCCGCATGCACATGGCACTACCTACACCTCGTTGCGTCCCCACGCGGGGTGGGCAGGTACCCCTGTACCTCTCTGGCAGCCGGGGCTAGAGCTGGGCATGGTGCGTGCCACAGCCGGGGGTGGGAGGGTTAGGGTTCGGTAGGGGAGAGAAAGGGCCCAGGCTAGCGAGGGGGAAGGGGGATGGGCAGGCAAGGAGAAGGGGTCTGGGATGGCGGGGCAGGAGAAGGGGCCCAGGCTGGTGGAGTGAGGGAAGGAAGGAGAATGGGGGCCTGGTTGGCACGGGGGTGGGGAGAAAGGGACCCGGGATGGCACGGCCGTAGCCCAGCCCTTGCTGGTGGCTGGGGGGAGAGCTGGGGTTGCCTACATCCTGTAAGGTGGGGGTTGGCAAGTGCAGTGAGCAGGGGCCACAGCCCCCTAGAGTGTGTGTGTATGTATGTATGTGTATATATACACCTAGCATCCCTTTAGCGCAGCCACAACAGCAAGCACCTCAGTAATTATTGCAGATCAAAGAACTGGTTTGTGACCGTTAGTAAACACCATCCAGCATACCAATATCCTGACCTTCTCTCCTGATCCTTCCAATATAGTTTTAAAATGTTGGCATCGTATCTGACTATCTCCCAGCAAGTTGAATTAATTTAAATCAAGGCTATTTAAATCATTGATTTAAATCATACCCCCCCAAAAAATTATTGATTTAAATCAAGTTTCCCACTGATACTACTTCATATATTTCTTGAAACAATGGTGCAAATCTGATAACTAAAACATGTTAATTTACAGCTCAATACAGAATTTTACAACATTTAAGAGGGTATATTTTGCATGACTTTTTTTAGATAACTTGATTTTTATTGATTTAAGAAATAGTACATAATACTCATTACCTGTGTCAAACTGTAGATACAGCAGCAGTATATTAGAAATGGTAAGACCTAAATTGTACACACAAACACAATAGCACTTATATTTTATTAATCTAAATCTTAAATGTTCCCTAAATGTTTCACATTTGCAACTACAGCAGTCTCCTGAGAAATTTTTTTTCTTAAAATTAAATTTTATGAATACTAGGAGACAAGTCTTCAAAACACTAAGGGCACCTCTCCATTACAAGGAAGACCAATACTGCTGCGGTCGATCTTCCAGGGTTTGATTTAGTGGGTATAGTATAGCCCTGTTAGATGTGACAGACCTAAGCCAGCAGCCTGTCATACTCTGGTGGAAGGCAGGTATACCGGGCTCTGGATAAGTGGTTTTCTCTTTCCAGAGTAAAGTACTAGAGAATGCAGAAATAAAATGAAGGCAGGAAAACACCTGGGGTTAATTAACTAGATTGGTCCCTCAGGCAAGTCACTCAACACCTGCAGCCAATTATAGCCAGTGGAGTTGCTTTAAAGGGCTCCCCTACGTAAAGGGGGCGGGGCGGGGCAAAGGGAACAAAGAGTGACAGACCAGAAGGAGAAAAGGGAGGAACAAAAAGAAGCTGCGTGGGAGCTGAGAGCTGGTTAACAGGTAACAGAGGGAGACATTTTGGAGGTGTTGTTTGGGGGAAGTGGCCCAGGGGAAAAAAATGCCAAGTCAGAAGGAAAAACAATCTTGACTGCTGCTGCTACCTTAGGATCCTTGGGCCGGAACCCAGAGTAGTGGATGGGCCTAGGTCCCCCCCAAACCTTCTCCCAGACTAACACAGAGCATGCCCCAAGAAGGAAGACCAGGACTATCAAGGGGTTTTCATCCCAAAACCATGGACTAGCCTGTGATTAGTATGTTTCACTAAGCTGTGGACCCTGCCTCCTATAAAGAGAAAGAGGTTGTGTATAGGACAACAGCGAGTCTCTGAGGCTAATATTATGTGCCGGTAACATGAGACCCATGGGGTATGGCCAGAACTTTGCCACATAGATGAAACTCAAAGGGTGCCCCATAGGTGCCAGTACTGTTGGCGCCTGTTCCTAATGAAGAACAAAGGAAGTTGACAGGAGCATTTGCTCCTGGCAGCCTTCTGCTATGTGCAGGGTGTGGAAATATGATGTAAGATACATTGACTCCAGCAATGTAATTTACATAGCTGGAGTTGTGTATCCTGCCTTCCTAAAGCACCAGCCAGCTCCATCCCTGTGGTAACAGAGCATCCCTTTTCCTGTGCCTAGGGCAGTGTGTGTTGGTGTCTGGATGTTCCTAGGGTGGGTGGGACTCCCAACCCCCAACGCTGTGCTTCCCCAGGTGAATGCCCTATTCCCTAGTCCACTCCAGAACCCAACCCACCTCCCTCCGCTCAGAGGGTCTGTGCCTGAGCTAGATCTATGCATGGGGCAGCCTGTGTTAGCTGTCTGGTGTCCTTAAAACTTCTATAACTAGCTGCTCTTTTTTCCCACTCTTTTTGATGCAGATCTGTTTCCAAGTTAATACATAAGCTAAGATTGAGTGTGCTTAGAACGCACTTAATTTTGGAGTAAGCCCCATTGAAAACAAGTATAAGATGGGGGTTCCTTTAGGAAAGCTGAGTTATACTGAAGGAAAATAGGGAATAGACTAGTGACTTTATTAACTTAAAAAACAATAAATGGTCTGGTAGAACTTTATAGACTAACAAAACATGTAGATGGTATCATGAGCTTTCGTGGGCACAGCCCCCTTCTTCAGATGACCGGAGTTTACAGACACCATTATTGTTTGTGACCATGATGTTCCAAAATAAGGGGCATGTATTATGTAATATAATATAAAAAATGACACTGAGTGGCAACTGGCAACTCTAGATATCTCTTACTGCAGCTTTCTGTACTGTATTCTTGGGTGATAGATTCTAAACATAGTTCATTTATTAAACAAGTCATAAGGATTAGCTAAGCTAAACTTTTTTTCTAACACCCAATTTAGCAAACAGCTTGGGAATTTATTTGTTAAATCACGTTTATTCTAAAAGGCATAGAGAGAGTCATGAAGAATGATGCAGGAGTAAGATCAGTCATTTTTATAATAATGCACATGTGTAATCTCTGAAAACATAATTTTTAAAAGGTTAGAATTTTTTTTTACTTTGGTTGTAGGTAAGCACCCTAATCTCTAGGTTATATCTTTGGGGAGGCAATTTAGCTAATTGGGTATGTGTACACTGCCATTAGACACCCATGTCTGGTCCATGCCATTTGACATAGGGCTTGGACTGCAGGGCTGTTTAATCTAATATATAAAGGAGAATGTTTGTATGTTTGTGCTCTAATAACTTGGACACTATGGGTATGTGTAGATTACATGCCTCTGCTGACAGAGGCATGTAAAATAGGCTACCCGACATAGTCAGTGAAGCTGGGATTTAAATATCCCCGGCTTCATTATAATAAAAATGTCCGCCACGCTGTGCCGACTCAGCTGATCGTCGGCTCAGCACGCGAGTCAAGACGTGGATTGGTCGACAAGGGAAGCCTTTGTCGACCGCTCCTGTAAACCTCGTTTCACGAGGCATAAGGGAGCGGTCGACAAAGGCTTCCCTTGTCGACCGATCCGCGTCTTGACTCGCACTCTGTGCCGACAATCAGCTGAGTCGGCACAGTGCGGCGGCCATTTTTATTTTAATGAAGCCGGGGAAATTTAAATCCCAGCTTCATTGACTATGTTGGGTAGCCTATTTTACATGCCTCTGTCAGCAGAGGCATGTAATCTAGACATACCCTATAAGACATCCCGCTACCAGACTTTCCATGGGATAACCTTTCCTCCAGGAGAAGGTTTTAAGGTACTTTTGGACCCAATTGGGCCCGATCTGAACCTGTAAAAATAAAAAATAACCTGTTGCGCTGCGCTGCAGGGGCAGCCCCGCCCACCCTAGGCCCCAAAGCTCCATCCAGGACTCACCCCACCCCCATGCGCACAACGGCTCGGGCATCCGCCCTGCCCCCCGCGGCTATGGTTACCAGGTAGTCTAAAAAAAAAAAACCAGCCACACTTGATGGGGGGGGTGGGGGAGGAAACGGGCCAGGAGGAAGGGGGGGGGCCAGGAAGCAGGGCTGGTTGGGGGGGAGGGGTCAGGGGCAGTGGGGCTGGCCAGGGGAGATCGGGAAGGGGCAGCTGGTGGGAAGCAGAGCTGGTTGAGGGGGGGTGGCCAGGAGGGATTGGGGGGGGGTGGCCGGCAGGAGCGGGGTTGGCTGGGGGAGATCGGGAGGAGGAGAACTGGCTGGCAGGAAGCAGGGCTAGCGGGGCTTGGAGGGGGGGAAGTGAATCGGCCGCCAGGGAGCGGGACCGAGCAACACCGGGTAACTCCAGCTAATTACAGCCTAATTGTAGACTTCTGGGCTCAGGCTGCAAGTTGAGCTCTGGGACTTCCCAACTCATAGGGTCTTAGAACCTGCAATTCTACAATTCAATTGAACAGCCCCGCAGCCCAATTCCCTTGATCCTGTTAGCTGGCAGGGGCCAGCCATGGGTTTTTAATTACAGTGTAGAATAGACACACCCTAAGTCTCCTAAGGAGACACAAGTATCTTAATTTTTAAATCCTTGGGAGAATTGTTACATAACTTAGAATCAAGTGCAGTTTGTAAAATGCATTGAATACATTTTTGAGTACTTGACCATCTTTAATGTAAATATAATCAAAACGAGTTCTTTCTGGAAAACTTCAGCATGAGCCATCCCTTGATGATGATGAATTGCATTAATATCATTAGTGAGAAGTTTGGAAAATATTGTGCTAAAAATAATGTTTCTAAAAGCATCCTGGATGGAGCAGATTCAATTAGTTGTTAAAGGATATAGGTTATCAGAGACAAAACAGAATGAGAGCTGTGTCAGTGTTCTGGCAAGACTACACAATAAAAATATAGTTTGTTTGCTATGGAAGCCGGAGTGCCAGAATAACAATCTAGAACTCTGCCTATCATCTTTGGAAATACTATTATCGACAACTGGGAATTTAACCATCTGTTTTCCCTTGTGTGATTTTTTTGGCTAACTTGTTAGCTGATTCTTTTTGTTGGTTAGCTTTGTTCAACAGGCCAGATTTTTTTGTGTGTAGAAACTTACCAGGTTTCTATGGGATTTGTTTAAGACTTTCAGTTTAAATAGTTCTGGGCAAAATGCTCCATACTCGTTACGTACATGAAGCTTCTGCAAGTGAGCATGTAGTGTTCTGTGAAACTTAATTTGGCATGAAATATCATGGTCCTTCTATTCTGCAAGTATTCCTAGGCAGCTTTGTGTGGTGTATGTTGAGCCAGATTGATTCTGTGGCAAACTAGTTGTTGTTGCATAGAGTGTCTCCTCTTTGTTGGGATGAGCCTACTGAATGGCCTCGGGAAAGTGTTAGCAGAAGCCATGTGACTCACTTCCTCCAAAGAAGTGATAACTCTTTGTGTGTTTTTTCTGGGCCAATCACGAGGGTTCCTCCCCCCCACCCCTGAGTCTTCGTTATGTCTTTCCTCTCGCAATTATGTATAAGAATATATGGAGTTTTAACTCCGTTGCAGTGTCTTGTGAGCTGCAGTAGTAGCAAAGAGCAGCATGTGAGGACTGCTTATCTCCATCTTCTCTCCTGGAGTGATGGGCAGCAGGAATTTGGCATGTTTCTTAAGGCCCTGGGATTGGGTAGCATGGTACTTTTTCTTTTTTCTTTTATCCCCATCTGTGGAAGAGGGTCTGTTGAGGGCGGTAGTCGGGAGTTTGTGTGGGGGACAACACCTGCTGTCAGCTAGGCTAGCTTAAACTTCCAAACTTTTGGGTGCAGATTCAACCTCCATTTGATGCATGAATTTCATATATTTGAGCAAGTTGCCTGGATATGAATCTCCTCCTTTAAAAAGCATATTCTGAGTGCCATCAGTGCTAATGTTTTGTTCCTGCCAACCTCACGTAGTAACTTTTCATTCTAACTACACCTGTTGATGGGATCAAAGCACATCAATTTCAAGTTTTTTGATCTTGAACTGAACCATAAAATTATTCATGACTCCATTGAATCATTATCTTGTAGATCAAACAGGCGCTCTAATACCTTATTTTTTGTCATGCTCGTAAATGCATGTTACCAATTGGTTTGAGTGTTTTAAAAGTTTCTCTCTGTCAGTCGGCAGAGGAAATAAGTTGTTAAAGCCATAGCACCTTTGCTTTTGAGGTGCTATAGTTTGAGATAATGCGGTTAGCTTTGTAAGTCCTTTCAAGTGACTGAGATCCATATAAAACTCTTCCTAACACTACTTTGCTCGTGCTTTGTTCAGAGACTTCTAGCACTTACTATGTGCAAACAACCAAGTCTGTACAAATCTCTCTGGCAAAGTTGTACTGTATGTGCCACAGAAAACAGTCCACTGGCTTCCTAGTATGCCTTGCCCTGCTTTTCAACAGCCTCTGTGACCTGTGTGCCTGCCATCTCTGTTACAAAACATGGATCCTGCACTGCTCTCTGTGCCTGATCCTGCAGAATTTAATGAGCTGTGGGTCTGATTACAGTGCGTTGGTGCCTGCCTTGTTGTGTGCCATGGAAAGAAACAATTCAAGATTGCAGTTGGCATTTATGGAGTAGCTGTACATGGTGGACATTTGATTCTGGGTGCAAGAAACAAGCACTGAGTGTTGGGATTGCACCAGTACGGAGGCATGGGATAATGAGCAATGGCAGCAGAAGTTTTAGACGTGCAAAACCACTGTCCTGAAACTGTGTGAGGAGATGTCCCCAATCCTCTGGCACAGGGACACCAAAATGAGTGCTGGACTAATAGTGGAGAAGCAAGTGGCAATTGCTAAGGGTAAGTTAGCAGTGCCAGACTACTACCAATCAGTTGCAAATCAGTTTGGACTTGGCAAATACACCATGGGAGTGCAGAGCCATTGCATTCTGCTATGAAGAACTGTGACACTGGTCAATGTAGGTGAAATAGCAAATGGTTTTGCAGCAACAGGGCTTTCTAATTGCGGTGGGGCAATAGGTGGCGCACACATCCCTATTTTGGCCCCAGAACACCTTGTGACAGAGTACTTGAAGAGAGACAGCTACTTTTCTAGTATTGGAAGCACTGGTGGATCACCAGAATTTTCACTGACATTCACATGGGCTGGTCATGATCCATGGATCTTTAGGAAAGCAGGCCTGTACAGAAAGCTGTAAATGGGGACTTCCTTTCCTGACGAGAAGATTACCATTGGGGATGCAGAAATGCCAAAAGTTATCCTGGGATTGAGATTCAGTCTACATCTTGGTCCCATGGTTTGTGAAGGAGTACATTGGCCACCTTGACAGCAGCAAGGAGTGCTTCAACAGTAGGCTCAGCCAGTGCAGAAATGACTGTTGAATGTGTCTTTGGTTGCTTGAAGGGTTGCTAGTGATGTATCCTCAGGAGGTTAGACATCAGTGAGAACAGTATCCCCGTGGTCATGATTGCTTGTTGTGCATTTCATGATATCTGTGAAGCGTAGGGGTAGCAGTTTTCCCTAGGGTGGAGGTGTATCAACTATCTGCTGATTTTGAGCAGCCAATATAACAGGGGCTCAAGGGGGAGCTATTTGGATCAGGGAGGCTTTAAAGGAGCATTTTAACAATGAGCCACAGTAATGTGTTGAACCTGGCATTGAGGTTTTTTTTTTTTTGGCACCGTGTTATGAAACTCGTAATGTATGCTATAGCAGCATATACATAGTAATGTAAATACACCTATTGCTACTGTCTCTGAATATTAGCAGCAGACACAATTTGCTGCAGAATAATAAAAATTCATTTACTTTTCCATAAATAGATTTGTATTTCACACCCATGCAAATGGGTCTATGTAATTCTGAGGTAAAGCTCATACATAGAGGGAAAATATCTTTAAAAAGAAGGATCAGAGAATTCACAAGCACATATGCAATGAGGCTGTCACTGCTGGGTTGTATGTCATTGTGCTATATCTCTTGTGAGGAGGAGTACATGGGATACTTCTGTGGCCATGGAGGATACATGGAATGAATGTGTGCAGGGAGTGTAGGCAGGTCTTTGAATGCAGTTCTGTGGGCTACAGTGAGAGGCAAGCACAAATGTATTAACCTGAATTTCAGTTAGGGATCGCAGCATGTTTGTTTGCTGCCTACAGAGCATTATCTGTGGCTGTCTATCTTTCCTGTCCTCACTCTCCTTCTGCATTCTCTCATTGATTGTCTTTTTCCAATAGGGATGTTATAAAGTGGGGTTTTGTTGTAAAATTATAATGGCTGAAATTTTCAGTGGCTACCTAGGGTTGCCAGGTGTCCGGCATTGACCCGGACAGTCCGGTATTTTCGCCTCCTGTCCAGTAAAAAAAAATTCAGAAAATACCGGACACCTAAAATGTCCAGTATTTTCTGATTTTTTTTCCCTGCTAGGAGGTGAAAATACCGGACACCTGGCAACCCTATGACACACTCAGCAACTGGGCCCAGCCACCGGCTCCCCCGCCAGGGCCACTGGCCCCCCCACCAGGTGCCCCCGGATGCCCCCCACCCCGCCCGCTTACCTGGTTCCGCAGGGGCTTGTCTTGTGGCTGGAACAGAAAAACAAAATGGCCACTGGCCAAAAAGCCTCTTCTTAAAGGGGCCATGCTGATTTTTTTAATTTTTAATTTTTATTTATTTATTTTTTGGCTCAACTTTGGTCTCCCCCTTTTTTTTTTCTCAACAGAATTTTTTTCCTGGTGTTTTTTTTGGGGGTGGGGAGGCGTTCGGTATTTTTGGTTAAACCATCTGGCAACCCTAGTTTATACATGGGGGGGGGGAGGCAGCTCCCTGGGAGCCAGCTTAAAAACCAGTTTTCCATGAGAACTGGCTCCTGTCCGCTTCCCCCTCCCTGCTCTCTTGCCTCTGATACAGAGGCAGCAGCAGAGGAAGAGGGGGCTTGCATGTAACCGTGAAGGTCAACTGATGAGCCCAGGCTCATTCGTTAGCTGTCTAAATGTATACGTTACAAGGTCTCTGCTCACAATCTGAAGCACCAGAGGATTGCAGCACCTCCTGGAACATGTCTTCCTTATTCCTCCTTTTTTCTCTTCTGCTTATCTGGCCAGGCCCTTCCATTGGTGTGTGTCCCTCCAGGCCATGTCTGCAGCTGTTAAAGAAACAATGGACAGAGGTCCTATTGACAGAGCATTTACACCCCTTGATCCAAACAAGTTACAAGTACAACTTTCTCATATTCCCTAGGGAGTCTCTGATCATGATGGTAGACACAGCCATGGTGAGTAACACTTTCAGGGGAGGGGAGAGTTTGGACAGATTGGGGGGTTGTAGCATTGGGGTGCCAATACAAGTGTATAGGGTCATTGTACTGAGTACTGGCACTGTTTTCCATAGGCGATGGTGACTGTAGCTGATCTCTGTCTCCTGATGGTAATCGAGACTGCAAGGGAGCAGCTACTGCATGCACGTGGCTGTAAACCTGGACTGTATGCTGCTAGCCTGTGTGCTATAATGGTGCCTGCTGAAGTTATTGCTGAGAGGTGTGGCAAAGGGTCCTACCTTGGGTTAAGAAACAAGGCAGCCCTTCCCAGAAACCTTCAGCAGAGGATTGCAGAGTAACTCCAGGAAAGTTTCCTAGAGATCTCTACAGAGGATTCACAAGACATCTCAGTGCACGTAAATCAAGTGTTCTGCAGGGCCCCTCTGCCTCGCTGTACAGGGGAATAAGATGCAACTGTACTTATATTGGTTATTTCACTGCCACTTGTAGCCTGATTAATAAAGCAGTACATGAACAGATGTGTATCTTCAGTATTGAAGCAAGCTACGTAGTTGCCAAACCTTCCCTCCTCTGCATCAGGCTTGTCACTGCTGGGATTCACTAGACTGTTCAGGAATTAAAAAGAGGTCCTGGCTCACCATGCTACTGGATCTTCCTCTCAATTGTCTTCCATCTTCATCCTCCTCTTCTTTGTCTAGCACTCCATCATCAGGGTTCACTTCAGGGGCCAGTGACTCCAATCCTTCCAGAGTACCCATGGCAGGGTCCTGAGGGTAGAGGCAGTATTGCTACCAAGTATGGCATGCAGCTCCTTGCAGAAGCAGCATGTCTGTGGCTACGTACCAGAGAGATTATTTGCCTCCCTTGCCTTCTGGATGCCTGCCTTAGCTCTTTGATTTTTACATGACACTGTTGCATGTTCCTGTCATAGCCTTTTTCCTGTATTCCCCGAGTGATCTGGCTGTAGATGTTAAAGTTCAGTGGCTGGAGTGAAGCTGTAACTACACAGCCTCCTCTTCCCAGAGGCCCAGGAGGTCTCTACGTACTTCAGGCAGGAACGCATTTGCTGCCTGGTCGGCTGGACAGTTGCTATGTGAGCTCTGCACACAGAGCAAGCAGGAAAAGCAATTTCAAAACTTCCCAGGGCTTTAAAAGAGGTCAGGCGCATACCTTTAACTTGTCTGTAGGACAGCAGAGTTCAAAACTGTGACCAGAGTGGTCATGGTGGGCATTGCGGGACACCTTCTAGAGGCTATTTAAGTCAACATAATCAATGCAGTGTCTACACTGCCATTGCATTATTCTAATTGTCACCCCAGGTGCTTTTATTAGATTAGTGTAGCAAGCGAATTAAAGCAGCAGCAGAAGTATTGCAATGTGTACACTTCCATAGTTAGGTGAATGTTAGTTGCTTTACACTGACTTAACTCTGTAGTGCAAACAAGGCCTTAGTTTATGGGGAAGATAAAATTAATTTTCCAGAACCTATGTGTTTTCATGTATTAAATTTGCTGGCTGTCCTTTGTTTGCTAATATGAAGGCTGTGTGTTTGCTGTTCTTGTTCTGTTACCTGCTCTTGCAAAAAGCTCAGCATCATTTGCTCCTTTGCTGCCCTAGAAATCTACATGCACACTCTTTTCTCTTTATAGAATGGCTTTGTAACTGTGCCTTAGTGGGTCACAACCGAGAACACCTAATTAAGGATAAACTGCTGAGAAATAGGGTAGATATACCCCAAAATGCTGTTGATTATTCTCTCCCATGAGAGATATCAAACTAGCCACAAAAGTAAACTTCTGTCTCACCACAATTGCTACAGGAAATCTTAAAAGCAGTTTCCCAAGATATTTCAGTCTTTTATCACCACCAATAGTGGATTTAGAGACGAGTGGTTCATGACAACCAGTCTCATCAAATAAGAGTCTTCTGATCCCAAAGGACCAGCCACACATTCAGGTCAATATATAGCAAAGATGGCTTCTGTTTTTAAAACAAACAAACAAAAAAACCCCACAACTCCCAGTAGAGACCAGTGTGCTCTGAATGATGTTTTACTGACTGAAACCAGATATTCCATTTTGTTTGTGCAACTTTTCTGCTAGAGGGAGCTGGCAGCAACCAGGGCCAGGTTCAATATCTGTTGTTCCTTTTAAAAAAATACAACACTAAACTAGCTTTTGTCCCCACCCACTAAGCTGGGAAAACTACACACCACCCCTGGGCATCTTGATCTGAGTGTAGAAAAGAAACTTTTAATGAAAGGAGAGGAAGTCATCCAACATGAATTAGGGAAAAATGCACAAACAGGATTCATAATCATCAAATTCTGAGCAGGGTACCCACCTGGGAGTGCTTCGGCCAGTGCCTTCTGCATTACATTCTCAAGTTCTACAACCAAAAGTTCATTTTCTGTGCCCTTTCTGCTCTCTCACCACACCCCACTCACAGTGGTTGTCCTTATTCATTGAGGACCCAGGGTTCAGAGGTGCATTTGTGAGAGTTCACTTCCCACCCAGGGAGAAAGGCACCTTGCTTCCTCTGCCATCTGAATACTTTTGGTATGGCTTCCACCCCACCAGGCACTATTCCTCTCCACTGGGTGCCCTGCCAGCTGTGGTCCCTTGCCAGCTGTGGTTCCTCATTCACCTGCTGTCAGTCACCTTCTACTACCTCCTGCCTCTCTGCTGTAACCTCTATTCATCAGTCTTGGTGATTTTCAGCTCTTTTGCAGACTGGAGGGAGACAGTGATTCCAGCTCTAATTTGAGCACTTTAACATAACAAAAGGCTCCTAATGAAGCCTGTTTAGCTCTGTCTTTGAACAGTGGGGAGGGACCAGACTTGGGACTTTTAAGGAGAGTCGACATCTTCTGGCTGGAACACCTGTCCCCATCCCTTTTATTTTCACAAGGGTATGGCATTCAAGCCCCTCGCTTAGCAATTACGAGGGTAACCCCATAATTGGGACATGCTCAGCACAGTTCTGCTCCCCTTTAGTCATACAGAAGATAACATTTCACTACCTCTGCATTCAGTACTAAAGTGATTTGTAACCCAACATGGCCAAAGCTGATAACTTGGAGCTACACAACTACTGTCTGCTAAATACCTATGCAGAATAGGTATGTTCATGTAAATACAATTTGCTCCTGAAGTCTCTTACCTCACAACCACCGCCCGAACTAGCTGTCTGAAGAGTTTATTCAGACCCCACTTACATGTGTACTGCTTCAGGGGCGACCATTGCTGTGTGCACAGCATCTTTGGACAGGGTAAAGATGGGTTGCTTTTCTTTTCTGGCTGGCTTTTTGAAGAAGGTAGCTGTTGCATCACTAAAGTGAAAATGAGTCCACATCTCACCTAGCAAATGAATTATGTGACATAGACTTGTCACCTGTATTCTGTTGTTCATTACACATTTCAGTGCTTCTCTGTATGCTTTGATGCAATATGCTGCCTTATCAGTTACAATTACTCAAAAATCACTAAGGATGTGCTGGATCCTATTCATTGACTCCAGTACAACCTTTGAGAATGTGGGTGGAGTGGTTACAGCTCTCCATGAATATGACATCCGTCAAATAGCACTGATCTACACCACCTGAAAAAAAATCTATTGTCATAAATGTTTCTACTTTTTTGTTACTGGAGAATTTCATTAAAGAAACAAAATCAATAAAGGAGAAAAACCCAGGCTCAAAATAACTATTATCATTTAGTGTTAAACTAGCTGGAGTTACCTGGCGTTGCTCGGGAAACCAGAGGATCAAAATGTAGAAAAACAGTAGTCTATTATCTTTTTTTGAATTGTAGAAAAGTTGCACTGATTTCTATAGAGATTAAAATGTAGATCCGCGTCATTCCCGGGGAGGGTGCGATCATGGGTGGAGGGGAGGTTACATGCGGGAGGGGCGCCTCAGCTCACGCCCGGGGCTGCAGGCGTCGTGGGGGGCCGGGCGGGTGCCCAAGCCGTTGTGCGTGTGGGGGTTGGGGCACTGCGTGCCGGCGCGGGGGGAGGGAGGGAAAGAGGGTCACTTATGTAACCTTGCGGGCGGGAGGGGGCGAGTCCCAGATGGCGCTGGGGGCCTCAGGTGATGGGCACGGGACCTAGGGTGGGTGGGGTGGCCCACGCAGCGCAGCAGGTTACTTTTTGATTTTTATAGTTGGAGCTCAGCCCTGATTGGGTCCAAAAGTACCTTAAAACCTTCTTCTGGATGAAAGGTTATCCCATGGAAAGTTTGGTTGCGGTAGCTCGTATAGTGTCCAAGTTATTAGCGTACAAACTTACAAACATTCTCCTTTATATATTAGATTACACACACATAGTATCACAGATGTATTGCAATATGCAATTGCATTTCCCAACACATGTTAATTATGTAAAAACTAAAAAAAAACCCAACAAATCGTGAGCTTTCCTGGGCACAATCCACTTCATCTGAAGAAGTGGGCTGTGCCCACGAAACTTCATGATACCATCTTCCTTTTTTTCTTTGTCTCTTCAGTGCTCGAGTTGTTTGAGTTTTTTCAGTTACAGACTAACATGGCTACCCCTCTGAAACTGTTAATTATGAAAGGCATGATAAAATGTATTAATAAGTATTTAATAGAATGGCTTAAAATCCCAATGTGTTGTGGTTTTTTTTCTTTTGGATAAAGCTATTTTAAAGGGTTACAGTATCTTAAACATGTTTTCTAAAATCATCTGTACATTAAATCATAAAAGTGGTTAGTCTTCTCTAAATACTGTTTTTGTAAAAGCTAATGCACGCCTTATAAAAAAAATGTTGTCTTAAGGATCTGTCATTATAGTAAAACACTTAGCATATTTAGCACACTGCAGTCTTGGATAGCGGCTGTCTCGTCAATCATCACTTAAATCTTTTTCCCGTGGATTTTGGCCAGTACTGCCACCATCTGCTCCTGATAAAAACATGGCAAGTGAATTTGCTGAAGTGCTACTTCATTTTCAGGCAGTGCCACTCCCTCCCCAACCCTCCAGTGTTTTCAGAAAGGTTGAAGCTTCTTCATTTTTTTTCAACAGGGTATCAGCCTCAGCAAAGACTGTAACAAAATTTTCAAACTCCTGTCTGACATCTGTGATTTCATACTGTCTGCATTTGTTCTCTGTAGAGAGAGGGTGATCCTCATTATATTTGGCATGATTCTACAGATCGTTTTTTGACATTAGCTGACCGTTGGAGGCATCTTTTCAGGTCCAGGCTATTGTGTGTTCACAGCATTTGCAGAACATCGTACCCCCAATTCGTAAGTCATCAGGACATTCACTTGCACTTAACTTTGGTGTTAGCATGTAATTTCTTAGCTTTTTGGATGAGAATTTTCCAGTTGTATAATGCCTTTTAGACGTGTTTAAATCGTGTATCGAGCTGGGGGTGGGGGGATAAAAGAAGGGGGAGAACTCTGCAGTAGTAATAACAAACTATGTCTCTAAGCAATGATCAGTTAATCTATAGTGGCGGGGGAAGAGCAAAAACTCATTCAGTATATCCTCACTGTAACGGCCTTCACAGTAGCAAACCTTGGGGTATAATGAACCCCTGTCCCCAGAAATTGTTCCAGGTAAACATGATGGTGCTGGCTTGTAAGAATGGGAAATAACTTGACACTGAAAGAAGAGCTACTACTAATTGAAGTGGTTGGTAGAAGCAATTTCTTTAAATCTTGTATCTCTTGTAAGAGCACACATTTATGGTCTTCCATGGGGGAGAGGGAGAAGGGGAATCAACCCTGGTATATGCATTAAGTTGACAGTATTCTGGAATACAGTTCATTTCCTGAGAAACTCTTCTGAAGTTTCAAAATGTTGTAGATGAATATTTCACAAAACCAGCACTAAAAAGAACATATTGTAGAGATTTCATTTTAAAAAAAATGGGTGTAATATTTAAGGTGGTAATTTGAAGCTGTTACCTCATATTGCCCACAGCCTCAACATCAGTGGTGAATTGGTGAGGATTTTAATCTTAAAGCTGCAAGGCACAAGTTTGTTGTTGATATACTAATTTGAATAATGATCAAATGTGCAGCTTCCTTAAATTTTCCCGATCAGCACATCTAATGATACACTATAATCTTCTCAGATGCTAACACTGTCATTGCTAATACCACTTCAGTTTTCTGTAAAAGCACAAAAAATCCTTGCTCTAGAATATTAATAAGCTTTATTAATTGTTTTGCATCTTAGTTTTCGTATAATAGAAAATTGTGACTAATGCATTAGTATGGATATATCTGTAAAATGCAATTGTCCTGAAATTGAGGTAATACGATGGGTGGGGGGGAAGGGAGCTAGTGGGTCTCTGACTGAAATGTACTTAACAATTAGGCTTTGTCTACATGGCAGGCTTTTTGCGCAAGAACGCCTGCGGAGTGTCTATGCTGCACGTGCGTTCTTGCACAAGTAAATTTACAGTTAGGCGTCAGAACAGAGGGCTTCTTGTGCAAGAGTTATTCCTTTCCCCACAAGGAATAAGCCCGCGCAAGAAGGCAGTGTGGTCGGGCAACGGGGGTTTCTTGCGCAAGAAACCCCTATGGCTAAAATGGCCATCAGAGCTTTCTTGTGCAAGAGAGTGTCCACACTGCCATGGACGCTCTTGCACAAAAGCACGTCTCTTGCGCAAAAGCACATGGCAGTGTGGACACGCTCTTGCGCAAGACCTTTTGAGCAAGAACTCTTGCACAAAACAGTTCTTGCACAAGAAGCCTGCAGTGTAGACGTAACCTTAATGTCCAAAAGTAGATTTTTTTTTTAATTGTAATTTTTTCTTCCCTGGCACCATTTAAACAGTTTCTCCCTCAAGTGCAGAGTAAAAGAACATAAGAATGGCCATACTGGGTAGATTTCAGGATCTTGACCAAAGAAAGAAAGGGGAGTAGTAAAATACACACCCTGAACTTCAAAAAAGCAGACTTTAACTCCCTCAGAGAACTGATGGGCAGGATTCCCTGGGATGCTTACATGAAGGGGAAAGGAATCCAGGAGAGCTGGTAGCATTTTAAAGAAGCCTTATTGAAGGCACCGGAAGAAACCATCCTGATGCGCAGCAAGAAAAGCAAATATGGTAGGCAACCAGATTGGCTTACCGGGGAAATCCTTGGTGAGCTTAAACACAAAAAGGAAGCTTACAAGAAGTGGAAAACTGGACAGATGACTAGGGAGGAGTATAAATATATTGCTCAAGAATGCAGGGCAGTTAACAGGAAGGTGAAAGCGCAATTGGAATTGCAGCTAGCAAGGGATGTGAAGGGTAACAAGAAAGGTTTCTACAGGCATGTTAGCAATAAGAGGGTGATCAGAGAGGGTGTGGGGCCATTACTGAATGAGGGAGGTAACCTAGTGACAGATGATGTGGGAAAAGCTGAAGTACTCAATGCTTTCTTTGCCTCTGTCTCCACGGACAAGGTCAGCTCCCCAACTAATGCACTAGACAATGCAGTAGGGGAAGGAGGTGGACAGCCCTTGGTTGGGAAAGAACAAGTTAGGAACTATTTAGAAAAGCTAGACATATACAAATCCATGGGTCCAGATTTAATGCATCTGAGGGTACTGAGGGAGTTGGCAAATGTCATTGCGGAGCCTTTGGCCATTATCTTTGAAAACTCATGGAGATTGGGAGAGATCCTGGATGACTGGAAAAAGGGAAATGTAGTGCCCATCTTTAAAAAAGGGAAGAAGGACAATCCAGGGAACTACAGACCGTCAGCCTTACCTCAGTCCCTGGAAAAATCATGGTGGGGATCCCCAAGGAATCCATTTTGAAGCACTTGGAAGAGGGGAAAGTCATCAGGAATAGTCAACATGAATTCACAAAGGGCAAGTCATGTCTGACCAATCTGATTAGCTTCTATGATGAGGTAACTGGCTCTGTGGATATGGGAAAGTCAGTGGTTGTGATATACCTTGACTTGAGCAAAATTTTTGATACAGTCTCCCACAATATTCTTGCCAGCAAGTTAAGGGAGTATGGATTGGATAAATGGACTGTAAGTTGGATAGAAAGCTGGCTAGACTGTTGGGCCCAATGGGTAGTGATCAATGGCTCGATGTCAGGTTTGCGGTCGGTTTCTAGCAGAGTACCTCAAGGATCAGTTCTTGGACTGGTTTTGTTCAACATCTTTATTAATGACCTGCATGAGGGGATGGATTGCACCTTCAGCAAGTTTGCAGATGACACTAAGTTAGGGGGAGAGGCAAATATGCTGGAGGGCAGGGATAGGGTCCAGAGTGACCTAGACAGATTAGAGGATTGGGCCAAAAGAAATCTGATGAGGTTCAACAAGGACAAGTGTACAGTCCTGCACTTGGGATGGAAGAATCCCAAGCATTGTTACAGGCTGGGGACTGAATGGCTAAGTTACAGTTCTGCAGAAAAGGACCTGGGGATTACAGTGGATGAGAAGCTGGATATGAGTCAACAGTGTGCCCTTGTAGCCAAGAAGGTTAATGGCATATTAGGGTGCATTAGGAGGAGCACTGCCAGCAGATCCAGAGAAGTGATTATTCCCCTTTATTTGGCTCTGGTGAGGCCACATCTGGAATATTGTGTCCAGTTCTGGGCCCCCCACTGTAGAAAGGATGTGGACACATTGGAGAGGGTCCAGCGGAGGGCGACCAAAATGATTAGGGGGCTGGAGTGCATGACCCTTGAGGAGAGACTGAGGGATATAGGTTTGTTTAGTCTGCAGAAGAGAAGAGTGAGGGGGGATTTTATTGCAGCCTTCAATTTCCTGAAGGGAGGGTCCAAAGAGGATGGGGAAAGGCTGTTCACAGTAGTGACAGATGGCAGAACAAGGAGCAATGGTTTCAAGTTACAATGGGAGAGGTCCAGGTTGGATATTAGGAAAAACTATTTCACTAGGAGGGTGGTGAAATACTGGAATGGGTTACCTAGGGAGGTGGTGGAATCTCCATCCCTAGAGGTGTTTAAGTCTTGGCTTGACAAAGCCCTTGCTGGGTTGATTTAGTTGGGATTGGTCCTGCCTTGGGCAGGGGGCTGGACTTGATGACCTCTTGAGGTCTCTTCCGGCTCTATGATTTTATGGATCAGACGAAAGATCAATCTAGTCCACTATCCTGTCTTCTGACAGTGGCCAATGCTAAGTGCTCCCAGAGGGAATGAACAGAGCAGGTAATCAAGTGATCCCATCCCATCCCTGTCTCTCATTCCCTGCTTCTGACAAACAGGGGCTAAGGGCACCATTCCTATCCATTGTGGCTAATAGCCATTGATGGACCTATCCTCAAATTTATCTAGCTCTTTTTTGAACTCTGTGAAAGTCCTGGTCTTCACAACATTCTTTGGTGAGGAGTTCCACAGGTTGGCTGTGCATCGTGTGGAGGAATACTTCCTTTTGATTGTTTTAAACCTGCTTCGTATTAATTTATTTTGACCCCTAGTTCTTATGGGAACAAGTAAATAACTTTTCCTTATTCACTTTCTCCAGGAATATAGTAATCACTGTGAAATTTGCTACTTCTTTTACTATGTTAACTAGTCTGTGGACTTGTTAAAGCTCTCGAGTGATACAACTCTGATGAAAGACGAGTACATTTTTTTCCAAATAATTTTCCAACTGGTAACAGTGACTTATTTAAAGCCTTTGTGTAGAGAGCTGTGTCCTTTTTATCAGAAATAAGCTATAAACTCTAGGGCATAATTCATGGGAGTAAATTTGGGTGAAAGTGTCTTTTGGTGTGTAGATTGTGCTGTTCTTTTGGGACTAGAGGAATAGGAAGAAAACTCAGTGCCTCGAACCTTGTGTTTTATTCTAACTTGAGGGTGCATGTCTGATAAATGTCTTGCATCTGGAGTATTAGTGTCATGTAAAATGTCTGGAAGAGCACATTATTCTGGTGTTCATGTCTAGCTTGGGAAATGTAATTAGTTTCTCTCTCTCTTTTTTTGAATTTGCTGCTAAAGTGAAAGGCTTAAATGAAAATCAACAAATTTGTTATAATTTGTTGTACCACAAGAACATCTGTTGTCAAGTTGTGCAATTTTTTATTACTGGAAAAATAAAAGCATTTAATTATTGATTTTGATTCACTATAACCATCATCAAATGGCCTCTGTAAACCCTCTGTGTGCTTTGCTTATGAAACAGAATATTTACTAGCAGTAAAAACCATGAAGGGTTTTGCCATGTTGGGATTTAGCACATCATATAAATTGGATATATTATTTAGGGCTGTCAAATGATTAAAGGATTATGATTAGTTACAGTTTCAATTGCACCGCTAAACAATGGAATACAATTTAAATATTTTTGTGTTTTTTTACATTTTCAAATATATTGATTTCAATTCCAGCACAGAATAGCGGGTATAGTGCTCGCTTTATTATTTTTGTGTACAAATATTTGCACTGTAAAATGAAACAAAAGAAATAGTATTTTTCAGTTAATCTCATACAAGTATGGTAGTGCACTCTCTATCATGAAAGTTGAACTTACAAATGTAGGATTTTTTTTGTTACATAACTATACTCAAAACAATGTAAAACTTTAGATCCTACAAGTCTATTCAGTCTTACTTCTTGTTCAGCTAATCACTAAGACAAACAGGTTTGTTTACAGTGAGAGGAGATAATGCTGCCTGCTTCTTATTTACTGTTGTTACAAGTTGGGAACCCTGGGATATCAACTGAGGTGCTGAGATACCACTGAGTCAGCCTGTTCTGCCAGCCAGGGCCACTCCCACTGCAGAAGATACAGAAACTGAGATCAGCTTTGGGCAGACTCAGCTATAGGGATTTACTAAACCACCCAGATGTTAACCCTCCCCTTTGTGGTACAAACCCAAAGTTATATGAAGTTCATCTCCTTCCTCTATGCTAAGGAAGATATGCACAGCCTCTTGCCTTCACTTCCCTCAGTAGAAATGACACAAACTGGGGTTATATTATAAGCCAGAAATAAGTTTATTAACTAAGAAAAGTTGGATTTTAAATGATCAAAGAGGTAGCAAACAGAACAAAGCACATTCCTAAGAAAATAATACAAAGCACATGATCTAAGCTTGATTCACTGAGGAAACTGGTTATAACTAAATTTCTGACCCTAGACATTATTTCAGATAGAATCCTTCACAGGCCAGATACCTCTTTAGTATATGCCCAGCATTTCTTCTTCCTCTCATAGATCATAGAATCTTAGAACCATAGAGCTGGAAGAGACCTCAGAAGGTCATCAAGTCCAGCCCCCTGCTTTAGGCAGGACCAATCCCAAATAAATCTCTCTCTTCCCTCCCCTCCCCCAGTTACAATCCTTTTGTTTCTAGGAGTTTACCAGTGTATCTTTGGGGTGGGGAGGCAAGCTGAGGAAAATTGTTGTTTTCCTCCCCCACCTTAAATAGCATTTCCATAAGGCAGGAAACCTCCAGCAGTCCAAAATGTCCCCACCTCCAGCAGTCCAAAATGCAGGGCAGTATCAGATGATCAGGTCACCTGGCTCTGTCGTCCATGAGTCAGTAGCATTATGGAACATCTGCAGGAAGGCCAAGCCTATGCACAGTCCATTGTACTAGCTCATGGGTGGGCAAAAGGGCCTCTGCAAGCTGGATGCGGCCCACCAAGCGGGTGGATCCAGCCTGCGGAGCCCCTGCTGCTCCCCTGCCCCCAGGCCTTTGCCCTTCCTTTGCCCTGCCCCGGCCCTGCGAGGAGCCCGCAGCACTTCAAAGTGCCACATGCTCCTCGCAGGGTGGGAGGGGGCTTCCCGTGCTCCCCCGCCCCAGGGCCCTTTTTGGTCTGTGGGTGGGGGAGCATGCCTAGCCTCTTCCATGGCATGGGTGCCTAGTAGGAAGGGGGGGCAAAGGACCAATCATGGTTTGGGGGTGGGATAGTCCCGCCCCTTCCTGTTTAGGCCCTGCCCTTTCCAGGGTGGCTCGGGGCTACTTCAAAAATTTTTGAAGTGGCCCCCGGGCAAAGATTATTGCCCACCCCTGTACTAGGTGATGGGCTATCAGCCATGTCTGGCTTTTCTATTGCAGTCCCTGAAGTGTCAGCAGTGGGAGTAACCCAAAGCAGCAAATACGAAATACATAGCCCAATGTTTTTAACTTCAAGTACAAAAATGATAAATGCATGCACATAAATGGAATAATCATATTCAGTAAATCACACCTTTCCAATGATACCTTACAAGAGCCATGTTGCATAAAGTATATCTCAGTTATGTCCTATTCCTATCATAATCATATTTACATAAAGCATATGGAATGCCACTTCACAGCAGTGTCACCTGAGTATAACAGCTGGTAGCCAACTAGATAAGGTGAATATTCGTATGCCCCTTCATGCTTCAGCCACCTTCTAGAAGATGTGCTTCCATGTCCTTGATGTGTTCTGCTTGATACGCCAATCTGCACTTCTCTGGATCTTTATGTTCATTTTCATTCTCTGAGTCAGATACTGTGACATTGCACTGTGTAGTCTTTATGGAAATTAGGGATGTTAAAATAAGTATATTTGTGCAAATGTGTAATCGCTGAATTTTGTTAGTGGTTACACATTTACACATGGGGGACATGCAGGAGCAGGTGCTTGTGGGGAGCTTTTAAGCTGGCTGCCCCCTTTGCCCCTCACTGCTGGCTCTTATACGGAGGCAGCAGCCTAATCTCACCTCAGGCAGCAATGTTGCAGGGGCGGCAGCTCCCCTGGAGCACCAGCTCCTGCCTGCTTCCCACCTCCCCCACCCCCATGCTGCTGCCTCTGTATCAGAGGCAGCAGCATGGAGGTAAGGGGAAGCAGCTCCACAGGAGCCAGTACTTGGCAGCGGGGGTTGGGGGATGTGAGTAACTGTGCTGGTTAACTGATAAGTCCAGGCTTATTGGTTAACCATGTACACTTCAACATTCCCAATGGAAATAGGAATAGGAATATGACATAACTCGAATGTGCTTTATGCAAAATACTTCATGTAACATATTTAAAATGTCATAGTTTGCTGATGTGTATATTCTGTGTGCATGCATCATTCCTGTACTTGAAGTTAGAAATATGAAATATAAACCTCTTTACTTACTTGTTAGCCTGGACTGTGGTTGGTCCTGCCAAGACATGTGGTCAGGTCATCTGATACTGGAACCCATTTTGATGTACTTTTCAACTGAGGGTAAGAAAAGTTTGATCCGAACACAAAGGATTTCTGCCAGGTGCCAGGACATCCTTGTTTACCATCTAACATGTCTGCTGCAAATACCTGGAACTGACCATTAAGAAGGATTGGGCCCAGAAAGAGAAGGCTACCCATTCTGTGAAAGAAAGCTGATTAGAAGAACTTGAGGGTGAGTTTTTACACATAACGCGGGGTCTTGTGTATTAAGGTTAGCTGGTGTGTTTTGTTTTATTTTGCTAAGTAACTTACTTTGATCTGTCTGCTATCACTTGCAACTACTTAAATCCTACTTTTGCACTTAATAAAATCCCTTTTGTTTACTATGTAAATAATTATGTGGGTGGGCAACAGCTGTGCATATTTCTCTTTCATTGATAAAGGGAGCAAACAAGTTATGAGCTTACTCTGTATAAACTTTATACAATTCTTGGCCATTGCTGGAGACCACCAGTAGGTTTGACTCATCAAGACAGGGTGGTGAGGCACCCCAGAGGGCAGGGAGATGCGCTCAGTTGTATTTTAGCACATCAAGTCACAATCTCAAGGGGGGTATCTGTGATCAAACCAGTCACAGTAGATGCCACCCATAGAAGGTTGATTTTCTTTTGTATTGATTTAGGTTCTGTAGTTTCCAAATTGGAGTGTTGCTCTTTTGAAGACTTTTGACAGCATGTCCCACACCTTTCAGATTTTGTGTGGCATTTCAGATTCTCAAACCTTGGGCTGAGTGCTGTAGCTGTCTTCAAGAAATCTCATTTGTGCTTTCCTTGTGTTTTGCCGAATCTGCAAGGAAAGCATTCTTAAATCGAACAACATATGCTGGGCTGTCATCCGAGACTGCCATAACACAAATACATGGCAGAATTCAGGTAAAACCATGAAGCAGAAAACATATTTCTCTCCCCAAGATGGTCAGTCATGAATGTAATTAATTATTTATTTTATTAATAAAACAGCAGCGTGTCTTCTAGAATGGTGCCCAAAGCATGATGTGGCATATGAATGTTTAGTATATCTGGCATATAAATATACTGCAACACTGGGAACAGAAGTGTCATGCATACACCTGTTCTCACTCTCTTATGACATTGTAAATAAGAAGCAAGCAGTATTATCTCCTGTAAATGTAAATAAACTTGTTTGTTTTAGTGATTGAACAGGAAGTAAGACTGAGTAGAGTTATAGGCTCTAACATTTTACATTATTTAGTTTTTGAGTGAAGTTATGTAACATTAATCTACACTTGTAAGTTACACTACAATACTTGTGTAAGATGAATTAAAAAATACTGTTTCTGGTGGGGTTTTTTACAGTGCAAATAATTATTTCTGATTACAAAGTGAACACTGTACACTTTGTTGTTATTTAAATCAATATTTCAAAATGTAGGAAAAATATAAATATTTTTAAAGAAACTTTTTTTGGTATTCTACCAGGGTGATTAAAACTGCAATTAATCACGATTAATTTTTTAAATCAAATTAATTTGTTTTGAGTTAGTCATTTAAGTTCATTGCGATTAATTGACAGCCCTATTTATTTTCATTATAAACTCAATTGTATGGTACTTAGTGTAGATTTTCAGTTCATAATCTCAAGTGAAGCTCTGAAAACTTAATATTTCGAAGTGTTTTTGTGAAAAAATTGACCTTTTGGTGTCTGTATAACTGTCTCTACATACATATGGCCCATGTTTATGTATTATACTGACTACTTATTGCTGCATTTTTGCTCTTCTTACTTAATCTTAACTCTGCTGTGAAGACTTGAGTGTAGATCATTCAAGTTAGGCCAATTTCTCTCAGGTTAGGCTAACTTGAGGGAAAGCAGGTGCCCTGTAAACAATATTTGAGCAACCCAGAGTGATTCAATTACTATCTGATGTGTTGGACTAAAACTCAAATTAGCATATCTTTCTTGACTGGTCTGTCAGCCTGAGTTAAAAGCACCACCACAATTGTGTTAAGGGCTTTTATTTATGTATGGGATTGATAGTAGGATAGATTAAGGCCAGAAAGGACCCATGATCATCTAATCTGACCTCCTGTATAATTACAGGCCATTAGTGTTTTGCCCAACTCCCACTGCAATGAGCTCAGTAATTTGTTTGAGTAAAACACACAGAATATAGTAAGCCAGCTGAAAGTGTGTCATACATTTATAAAATAGAGATTTTTCACTAAACTGTCTCTACTGCCCATTCTCTCCCCCAGTCCTCCAAGTGGTTATTATTAACTTAGAACCCAGTAATAAACATGACAAGTCAATTACCCTTAGATAGCATCTGCCATTTTGCTGAATCAGGTTCCCCAAAATGGCAGAGATTTTCTTGAGAAATGAGAAGGCAGTGCTATAAAATATTGTTTCAGGGACTGAAGAGTGAGAAAATATTCACAATTGAGGTAGTTTCTGTCATGAAGGCAATAATTCCCAGCTATTTTGGATGTATGTATCCTTGTTTTTGTGATCTTAAAGTAGTGAGAATTCTTTCACCACTTATCTGGCTTTTCTGAAACCTATGCTGTCATCTATTTCTTGATAAAATAATAGCAGCACTAAATGTTTTCTTCTGATTGGAAATAAGAAAAAATGAATTAAATAGTTGGTGTATCATTATTACTTTTTTGGTTTTCCCTCTTAATTTCCTGGATAACAGAAAAATTGGGTGTGGTAATATTTGTTATAGTGCTAATTAATGCCATGCACTTTGACAGTTGATCACAGCATGTCTTTTCCCTCATTTGGCTTGATGAAAAACAAATGAGATTCATATGTTCAGGTAAAAATAATCTTTACAGTCCTTGCAAACATGTATTCTTATGGAATATAGTAGTAGCAAATCATATTTTAAAAGTGATGTAGTAACACAAGGGAAATTTATCCTTAGTGTTAGCAGTACAATCAGTAATCTACAGTAGTATAAGGGAATAATGACAGCATGGTAGTTCTGAGCTACTGTCTCACCAGTATCTTCCATGCCAGCAGTAGGACTTCAGTTATCAGGGCTGAGTGACGCTTTTTCCCCCACACTTCCAGTACATGGATATTACTCAGATTTAGCCCTCCATGCAGGATCTGGGGAGGAGCAGGCCTGTGCAGAACTGCAGTGCCAAACACAGTGGATATACAGTAACATAATTTTAACGTTAGAGTCAAGGATCCAGTTCTCAACTTGCGTTGGGATGGAGTAACTTTTTTCTTGAAACACACACTCTTCTGAACACCCCTACTTGTCTGACTGTGATCATTCTGTTGGGTTAATCAATAAAACATTTCTTAGCCAGAGTTCAACTTATATCCTACTTTTTAGGTTATTACCAACTACATCCACACCTAATGATTAAGGCATGGACTACAATTTCCAGACCACTGTATAGACTATGAATAAGCCATTTGTTCCAGAGAACTTGAGGCTCCTTTCCAGTGTTGCCAACTCTTGTGATCTTATCACAGTCAATAGGGTTTTACACATTAATGCAGACAACAATACTGGAAAGTTTAAAACTGATTAGATGCCATCTTCAGTAGTTATTGCATTACATCCAAATAGGAACAAAGAAATGCTATCAAATTGCGCATAAAGCCTCACTTTGATCTTCCAGTCAATTCTCTTTGTCTTTCAATTTTTATATTAGAATTCAATATGTTAGAATGTAGAGAGCTGGGTCCATTAGTAAAGGACTTTTCCCCTTGATTATCAACCAGAGGACTGTGCCAGAGCCTTTCTCCCCTGTAAAAAGTTAATGAAATCAGAGGACTCTCATAGTAGTTGATGTCTTTCTTAAAGCCTCTGTTCCTGGAGTCATGTGATTTACATGAAAAATCTTATCTATTTGTAGTCCCCTTATTAAAGGGGCCTCTGACTTTTACTGGGAGGATCCTTTCTGCTGCAATCTAGCCCTAGAGACTACAACTCCCATGAGGCCTTGGGAAAAAGGGGGAACGGTGCCTCTTCCAGGCTATGCAGATAGAGTTAGGCTGGAGGCTCCTAAGGCACACCATTAAGTGTGTATAGGGCCAGCCAGGTAGAGGCACCGCCATTGTATATTCTGTAGGAGCAAGGGACTGCAGCAAGGGGGTGGATAGGGAATCCCCAACTAAACATCATCACCACTGGGGTACTCAAGATCTGCTTTTATGTTAAAAACATCAGGTGCCCAGGCACACATGTGAGTGTGACCTGCTCCCAAGTAACCCCTGGAGGAAAAAGGGTGTTACATATTGTTTTAAAAAATAAATGTTAGATAAATGATCCTCATGATTGTAGAAAAAAGCTTAAACTTGTGGAGTGCACCTTCAGGGCTCAGATAGCAGAAGTCAATGAACTCCCTGTCCCATGTAGTAAAACACTCATGGAAACTGCATATATAGTCTGGGCAGTGGTCTTGTCGTGGATTTTTGTGAATTCTGAAGTGTTCTGTGTTCCCACTATTATGCAACCTGTTTGCAAAAGTTCTTAAAATTCTGTGTACTGCATCAAAACTATTGTACAGTCAGAAAACTTGACTAGTCACTTATCTACTTGACTGTTTTAAAACTGGGTTTCTCTGTTGCATCTTTTCTTGAGCCCAGCACAGGCTTCTATTTCCCCCTCCTTAGAGAGGCAGCAAGGGAGGGGGGAAAGCAAGTAGTCAATACTCTACTCACCTACCCAATAAGCAATAGCTTATTGGGTGGTAGACTACTCCCTAACATCCCTAATTGAGGGCTTCCCATAGGCCAGATTTACTTTTGTGGGGTTTTGGAGTTAGTGGATTTTATGGACCCCCTTAGGCTTTGGCGTGGGGAGAAAGAAAGGGGTTCAGTGTGCGGGACAGGGATGCCATTGATGGTGTCTATCTAGAACTTAGAGTAGTTGCTTGTCAGTTCCCAGCATTTGTTTCTAATGTTCTTTTTCTAACATATTGCGTCATTAATTGCTACATAACTAATAAAGCTTGATATTCTTGCCTACAGCAACAAAGCTTATGTGGTGAGAAGAGTTTAATTTTGAGAGCAAATTAGAAAATGTCCTCTAAGTGTAAATTGTGAGAGATTTAGAGGTGATTACTTCCTAGGCACATTTCTTCTGTTCAGAATTATTACCTCTTTTCTGATTTAGCTTTAAATTATCTTGAAAAATCATTAAATTAATTATATTTCACAATGGGTATTAAAATTGTAGTCTTAAAAATTTAACATAAGTAACACCTTACAGAGAAATTCCATGCTTCAGATCAGGCTTTCTGTTAGTTTCCACTAGAATAATGACTTTTTGCTATCTTAAGCTGAAACTAAAATAAGAAAATCTATACAACATTGATATCTCAAATATACAAGTGAGAAGCAAAAAAACCTCCAAAACCCCCCAATCCTCACTGATCTAGCCCCTAACTGAAATACATCACTACTCTGGCACTGCAGCCACACAGGGTGAGGGAAAGGGACGGGAAGGTTCAAGGTAAGGTTGTTAAATTGCGGTTATCAGGCTAATCGTGTAGCCAATACAATTTGTATCAACTATAGGATTAGTCGATAAGCGCCGCTTTGCAGAGCCACAGTTGGGTAGCTTCAGGAGCCGGCTCGAGCTGAGACTCAGCAGTCTTGGCTTGTTCTTGCTCTGGGAACCAGCCGTGCTGTGTTTCTTCCTTTTAAATGTAATAAAAGCTGCTGGACTCTTACTACATTTAAAATGTAGAGGCGCAGCAACCAGTGTGAGCCAGGACTGCTTGGTCCCAGCTCATGATGAGTCCAGCAGCCCCTGTTCATGGCAGACAGCCCAGGCCACCGTGAACAGGAGATGCTTGGTGGCTGCAGCCCCTGTCCACGGGAGGCCCAGCTCCCCATTGGGATCCCTGCAGACAAGGGCTGCTTCCCAAGCAACCTCTGCCCACGGTGAGCCTTGGACTGCCATGGGCAAAGGCTGCTTCGCAGCAGCCTCCCCTATCCCTCCCCCTCTGCCTCTGATAGAGGCAGTGGGAGAAGGCAGGCAGCACCATGGAGACGGTGGTGGGGGGAACCAGCTTTTAAATCAGCTCCCCCCCCCAGCACCGGCTCCTATTTCCTCCTCTTTGCTGCCTCTTTCAGAGGCAGGAAGGGAGGGGGGAAGCAAATAGTCAATACTCTACTCGCTGGAGTAGAGTCTGGTTGACTGCTCCGTAACATCCCTAATTCAGGGCTTCCCATAGACCGGATGTTGCTTTTCTGGGGTTCTGGAGTTAGTAGATTTTATGGACCCCCTTAGCCTCCGGGGTGGGGAGAAAGAGAGGAGTTCAGTGTGCTGGAGGGGGATACCAATGTGTGAGATAGGGATGGGATTCAGGATCAGGGCAGGAAGTGGGGTTAAGAAGGAGGAGAGGGTGGGAGGAAGGGTGCAGAGGCAGGCTAGGGGTAGGGTCTCTGGCCAGGAGGGAGGGTGCAGGAGCAAGGGAGAGTACAGAATCTGGCTGCGGGAGGTGCAGCAGGAGCAAAGGAGGGTGTCAGAGTAAGCTGGGAGTGGGAGTTCTTGGCGTGGGGAGGGAAGTGAGTGAGGGGGATTTGGGTGCAGGGTCTGGGCATGTGGGAGGGGGCGCTTACCCGGCTTCGCACCGCATTGCAGTGGGGAAAGCCTCCGGACAGCATACTGTCATTCCCCCAGTGCAGTGGGAAGGAGAGGGAGCTCGGTCCCACCCCCATGCAGTGGAGATCCTGGCGCAGCCACGAGGCTGCAGCACCAAGTCGGGCTTCCCGCTGGGAGGGCGGGGGGATGTGTGTGAAGCAACTCCGACCTTTCCCGCCAGACCAGGCTTGCTGCCATTCCCCCAGCTGGGTGGGAAGGGGTAGGGGGAGAGAGATCAGCAGCGCATGGGAGGCACTGAGTCCAAGTGCACTCCGAGGGCATGACAGTGCCTCACCAGGTCCCACGTAGCCCCCGTCGGGGCTCAGGTGGCAGTTCAAAAGTGCCGAGGTCCAGGAACGGCTACTTGGCGCCTTTTGCCTCCAACCCGGCCACGTCCCCCTTCTGGGAGCCGTGGCGGCTGTAACAAGAACAAGCCTCTGCCAGCATATGTGGAGGAGGAGGCTGCGTGGCTGTATTTGGGGCGCCATGTGACAGAGGCAGCCCCATCGGAGAGAGGGGGGATGCATGGTGCACGGTGGTGGGGCAGTGGGTGGCAGAGTGGCCAGAAACCATGTGCCACGAGAAGTCTGCCCCAGCCAGCAGAGCTCTAATGGAGCCACCTACGTGCTGCTGCGCTGCACAAGAAGCAATGCCAGTGCACGGACTCAGTCACTTCTTCCTGCAAGTTGATGTCCCTCTCAAGTAGTAGCATTTCCAGCAGGACTTTCTGGGACATTTCACTACTTGATGAGGACATCAGGACAGAGAAAATTTGGGATGTATGATCAGGGTATATATAATTCCACTATATAAACCCATAGTATTCTTACACCTTGATTACTGTGGATAGTTCTGGTTGCCCCATCTCAAAAAATATATATTTGAACTGGAAAAGATACAGGGAAAGGTAACAAAAATAATTGGGGATAGGGAACAGCTTCCATCTGAGAAGAGGTTGAGAATGGGAATGTTCATCTTAGAAAAGAGACAAAAGGAGGACATGATAGAGGTCTATAAAATCATGAATCGTGTAGAGAAAGGGAATAGAGAAATGTTAATGGTCTCTTTACATAACACATAAGGCAGGGATCACGCAATGAAATTAATAGGTTTAAAACAAACATAAGGAAGTACTTCTTTAAACAACGCATCACTACCTTATGGAACTTGTTGCCAGGGAATGTCATGAAGGCCCAAAATATAACTGGGTTAAAAAAAAAAGAATTAGTTCAGTGGAGGATAGGTTAATAGATGGCTATTAGCCAAGATGAACAGGGATGCAATCTCATGGTCTATGTATCCCTAAACGTCTGATTGCCAGAAGCTGGGACTAAATGAGACAGAGTGGATGACTTGATAATTGCCCTATTTTGTTAATTCCTTCTGAGGCATCGAGCACTGGCTACAGAAGACAGGATACTGGACAAGATGGATCATTGTTCTAACCTGGTATTGACCACTGCTATGTTGTGGCCTGAATGTGAGAGGGGAGAAAAAGGGGAGAATTGAATCAGCAGTGTTAGTGTGCCTGAGTGACAGGAAGACGGTGATGATATAAACACCTGAGAGCAACTAGAAGGAAGAATCAAGTATTTGAATTTAGTCCACATTTAGATTGAGCCATTCAAGATACAATTTAAAATCCACAGCCTGAGATGTAAGATGAAAGGTAGCATACATCAGCATAGCTGTACTTCATTTCTTTGTGTCTTTATGAAGATCATCAATACATTTTACACAAGCTTGGGTAATAGGCTTTAATTACAGTAGCTTGTGCTTCAGCCACTTGTATACTCCAAACGAGTATAAAATTATAATAATCTTACTAATAGCCTAGTTTCTCAGGAGCTTCTAGAATATTAGAATTCAAAAGAGATCCTTCCTTTGTTAAAAGGTTGCTAAATACTTGAACCTTGGTGTTAAAATCCTTGATAGATTCTAATTCAAGATGTTTTTACCATACAACTGACACTATTGAGAACCATTGTAGTGGTTGGGTGTTAAACAGAGCAGGGCATAGTCATGATAAGCATGCAACTATAGCAAACCTTCATACTTTTATGGTGCCTTTCATCCAAGGACCTTGAAGCACTTTGCAAACATTAATTAAGCCTCACAGCATCCTTATGAAGAAAATATAGTCAACAGCATTAAATTGGCAATTACCATTTGCAGGCAAAAATAACTCTAATGTTCATAGCAGTCTTGCACTGAGAATGCAATGTATTGAAGATACCATGGCAATTTTTAAACTTTTAATGGTAGCCACTGCATCTTATAACAGGTGGAGAAAACTGAGGTAGAATGGTCAAATGGCTTCCCTCAGGTCATGTAGCAACTCTGTGGCATACAAGAATCCAGAATGAATTCTAGCCCTTTGCTTTTGCACTAAACTCTGCTGTCTCCCATGTGTAAAAAGTGATAGTTCAAATTGTCTGAAGTCAACTTAAGTGTCTTTACGTTAAATATTCTACGCTCTTGAGTATAATGGGTGGAAATCAGCATAATTTTCTCAAGTGTTTTTGTCTCTCACAATAATCTGTACATTTATATCTTGGCATGAGATCAAAATATCATTTTTGGTGATTTCATAATGATGAGTACATGATTGGCCTTGTTCAGTATGAACAGAAAAAATAAAACCTCCTTAAACTGAGCTGTTTGAAGTATCGCAGCTTGAAACAAAATATTCTCTGTTTTACAGTTAGGCAATGAGTCAGGGTTTATATAATATTGATATATATTATGATACCTCGGGTATGAGGCCAATTGCCATGAACCTTCTAAGGACCAGGAAAGTCCCAGCATGACAAATGCCATGGAGTGTCTTAGGGTTGATTTTATTATTCCAATATTTCATCCTAAATTAGAGATCCAGCATTTTAAAAACATAACTTAGTTACTATATTATTGCACAAATAAATTGAAGTAAAAATAGATACTCTAAAATGTTTAATATTATATGAAACGTCTTTTCCACTGTACTGTAGTCCTATTTCTAACTCTGAGGATGAAGTTGTCTTACAAAATTAAATGCACACATAAGATGCATAGCTGGCAGTATGTGGATCTCTGTTTATTCCTTACAGGACGATCGTCCTGGTAATCAGAGTGACAGAAAAACAGTTTAGGGGCAGTTTTTTAACTCTATTTTAACATGAATATTGTCATTATCAGAAACTCAAAAGCATTGAGATAAGCATCTGGGAATTTGGATGCTTATCCTGGACCTATGAAATTTTCCTGTGTGGTATGTCAGTCTTTAAAAACAAAAAACATCAGCTGGATCTGCAGCAGGGTTCAGATGGGAACCCCAATGGCCACCTCTTCACTGACCTTTTTGGGAGAGGATTGTCAGCCTGTATGCAAGGGTAAGGATGGGACATACAGGCTCACTTATTCTGTCCATTGAATGACTTGGATTTTACACCCCTCCACACACCTTTTCTGTCTACCAGAGAGGTGTGGTAAGTTTGGGGTTTTCCTCTTTCTATGCACTCTACTTCGCTTTTACGTTTACTCTTTTATCCCTTCTCCTATTCCTGGTTCTCCCTTGTCAGTGTCCCCTATGTGTTATCCCACTAACCCTTGTTTTATCTCAGGAGTGATTGAAGCTGCAGCCCCCTCAGCTAGCCCCTGGCCAGGTGACATAGCATCTTTATTGAAACAGGCTGGTATTGCAGTTTTTGAAAATTTTATTTTAATTTTACTTTGATAAAGCATGTTAACATATAAGAAACCCTCACCATTTGCAATGGATGCATTCCTGCATCCACCGTGAATGGCAAAATGGGTGAATACTGGGAGTTGTGGCTCCCAGCCCTTAAAGTGAAGTCCCCGCGGCTCCCAAATTCAACATAGGGGCTGAGAACCACGGGGAACTCACTCACCACAGTTGCCAGGAGCCGTAGTGAGTTCCCCGGCACAGGAGACCCTGTGAATAGATGGAACCATGAAGAGCAATTCTGCAGTTCTCCTGCATTACATTGAATGTTACTATATATCCTGAATAAGTAACATAAATGTGGCATTATTTTTTTTTAAAAGCCTGCCCTTGCCACAGAGTTACAGCCAAAATGTCCTCTTGGCCAGATCAACAGATTCACTTTCTAAACCACTTTGTTTGAATGTGCTGAGCTAAGAAAGGGTTGAACTTGACAATTACTTCTAGAGCTAAAAGCTGTTTTGTTTTGATCTAACAGTCTCATCTGAGCCGTGAATGGCAGACCATGCTCAGCAGGAAAAACTGTCGTTTCAGCTATACATCTGAGAACCTTCTTCCAATAAGCATGAGCTTCCAAAAATTGATTTTCTATTTGGATATCAACTCTGCCATTTAACCTTCTTTTGTAGGAGGAAAACAATTAGGAAAGAAGGAGTACCTTTCAGTACTCCATTTTATCTTTGCCATTTTTCATTGGCCTCCATTGGTTTCTGCCATTCTCCTTTCTTTGACATGGTTTATATTGTCCAGTGTAGGCCTGCTGTGTGCAAAGCTCAATATTGCTTGAATCCACAAAGACTTATTTATTCCACAAAGACAAAATCAAAATCACCATAAATTGAATTCACAATCTTGATGGATTAATTTGTAAAAAGCAATATCTAATGAGACAAAAATTCCAATGCCCCTCTACTGTTGCTCAGTTGTTACTTCAATATGGAATGGAAGGCCTATGTTTAGGGCGTAACAATAAGAGGGCCTAAGGCTATAGCTTTATTAATCTGTAGGTTAATCTGGCCCTAATGTGAGCACACTGCCTCTCTCATCAGGCCAGTCCTGCCTGTGCCTGATTGCCTTCCTGCTCTTAGATGCACATGCCTTTCTGGCCTACAAAACACCTATCTCTTGTCTCTGCTTTGCTTTCTGGTGGGAAGGCAGTGAGAAGGAACACTCTAAGCCACTTTCTGTAGGCTGCAAATAGGAGGGGTAATAGTGAGATTTTTAATTAGCAGCTTTTAAAACAGTAATTTTTAAATATTCAAATCAGAAGGGCTTCTAGTGGATTTGATCTGCAGTCCACCCAAAACTAGCAATAATTCTCAGTGTTATCCTCAGCTGACTATGTAACCACTTTTGCATGGAACAGGCAGTATGTAGGCAAGCCATCTGGGCTAGAGCCTTGGTGTAGTTTTTGGGACTGGCTCAATGTAATCACGTGGCATATCTTTGTCTCAGACAATGTGTCTCATCTCACCTTTTCCAAGTTGGTGACACCTTGCCCGAAGTAAAAAACTTTTGTGACCCCCTTAAACTATTTGTTTTTACAGTAAATATATTCATGATAAATCTATGTAGTTTATGTGCGTGAAGAGGTTGACTTGAATGGTAAAGGGGTATGGAGACAGGTGGGAAAAGATTTTCTTTGCATTAGATTGTAATGAACCCTTTTCAACACTTCACAGTCCCCTGATTGCTTTTTTTTTTCTGCCCACTTCCCAGTGGTTTGTGAACCACTGACTGGGAAACCATAATCTATGGTATTTTTGTGTCCCCAATAATATCTGAGCACCTCACAATCTTTAATGTATTCATCCTCACAGCACCACAAGGAGATAGTGAAGTATAATAATTGCCACATTACACATGGAAAATTGTGACACAAGGAGGCTGTGACATGACCAAGATCATGAAACAAGTATATGATAAGAGTAGGGAATTTATGCCCAAGTCTCTCAAGTCATAGGTTAGCACTCTAATGACTAGACTATCTACTCTAGTATGAGCTCCTCTCATTCTACCACAGCTGTAGTAATTTTCTTTACCCCCTTCACACCGTCCCCCCCAAAAAAATTGTGGGGGAGGGGACAATCCAAAGGTCCTCCTACAAATGAGTTATCTGCACCCCTTCCAGCCCCATGTCTCTTAACATAATTTAATACAGACATTGGTTATATCAGATGCATGTTGGTTATGAAAAATGCAAAGTGAATGTATTTCTAACACTGATATGTGTTTGAAATTTTTCTTCTGGATTATATGACAAGATACAGAAGATGTAAAACGCTATTTGGATGGTTTTTATATTTCACGCATTTCATTTGGCACTGAATGGTTGAAAAATCTCTCTCACATCTTTTAACCAGCATTAGGAAATTGAAATCCTGATGGGTCAGTTACTGGGTATCATTAAGAGAAGTATTGATGTATTTCCAGTAATTTAATTAGCTGTGGATTGGGATATCATGCTGAGAGTGTCACAAACATTTACTCATCAAAACAAAATATTTTCCAGTGCCCCTTTATTTTTAAAGAATTTGTATTCCTCACTCAAGCTTTTGAAGGCTTCCAACAGGTCTGTAAGACTAACTTCCATACTAAAGGTAATTTTGTGCTCTTAGTGTAGTGAGTCAGCTAGACAGCAGGATACTTGTGAATCATGTTGCTTTCTGGAGTCTGAGATGTTTTTTCTTGCAAAGATGTTCAGGTCAGGTGTTGTAACCCCTTGCTCAGTGTGTATGCCTATAACAATAAGCCACAATCGCATCTTCAGTGTTAAGATATAATTGTACACCTCAGGTGCACTCTCAGGCATAAGAACAAAAGGAGATTACCTTCAGTCACACAAAATATACACCAGTGCAAAACCTCTTGCTACTGAAGTATGGTTACTTAACGTAAAACCTTTTACAACAAACAGAAGATTTTTCCTAAATACATTGCATTAAACAGTTTAAAACTATTCTGAATAGTTTATAGGAAAATATTGGAAAAGAGTAGTATAACATGTATCTTTGAAATGTTTTTATCTCTAATTATAATGTCCCAGACACACTGGTCCTCCTTCAATCCAGGTGTTCTTTCTGTAGAGATCTGTGATCAAGCAACTACTTCAGACTCTATTTCTATAATAAAATTGAAAATGGGAGCTATACAATATGTCTGTTCTAGGCCTCAGTCCTGCAAAGGATTCCTTGACTTCAGTGAGGTTTTGGGATTCTCCAAGAGTCCTTCCACTTGGATTCCACTGCAGGTTCTAAGCACTTGTTTTTATAGTAGAAGATGTCTGTTAGACCACAAAATGCTTAAGAAAAGCCAAGAGGCTGAAATCCTGGTATTTAAAACTAGCCACTTCTCTTGTACCTAGGCACCTTCATTTTCCTTCTCCACAGAGATAATGGAATGTGAACTATATTATACTGTTGAGACACAAGGTGGTGCTCTGTAACATACCTTGTCTGAGCATACAGTAGATATATCTGGCAGTACATTAAAGGATCATGTAGTGAACATATCTGGTGTGTATCTTTCTGAGAAGGAAGCATTAACCAGTAGGGTTGCCAGGTATCCGGTATTGACCCAGACAGTCCGGTATTTTGCCTCCTGTCGGGTAAAAAAATTCAGAAAATACCGGACACCTAAAATGTCCGGTATTTTCTGATTTTTTTTCCCGGCCAGGAGGCGAAAATCCCGGGTGCTTACCTGGTTCCACAGGGGAGCTGTCTGGCCTGGAGCAGGAAGACAAGATGGCAGACGGTCGCCGGTAGCCTGCTAGGGCCAAAAAGCCTCAAAAGCATTTCTTAAAGGGGCCATGCTGTTTTTTCTTTTCCTCAGGACTTTGGTCTCCCCTCCTTTTTTTTTTTTCTCAACAGAATTTTTTCCCCAGTGTTTTTTTTTGGGGGGGGGGGGGTTCGATATTTTTGATTAAACCATCTGGCAACCCTATTAACCAATCCATATCTGGTACAGAAGCCTGAAAACTACCATATACAAGGTTTCCATGAAATAGTTTACTTTGATACGAATGCCAGAGGAGAACAGAAATAGAAAGAAAGTGGCAATAAAGGTTTCAAACAGAAGGACAAGAATGCAACAATCATAGGATCTTATCAGTATGACACTTACTTCTCCAGAGAGCTTCAGTTTTGACAAACCTTCAGAGTGGACAGACTGGAAGCAGTAGTTTTGCAAGATTTTGAATGACTATAGAACTCCATAAGGAAGCTGGAAATATTCAGGTATTCTCTGTAATTTATGCTATAGGAAAACTTGCAGAGTGTATCTTTAAATCTTTTGCCCTCACTGAATCACAGTAAAAAAGATGACTATGAATGGGTTCTGGCCATTTTAATTCATACTTTATACATTGGATAAATTTGGTATACTTAAGAGCATGTTTTTGCCCGAGAATTCAGGAAATCAAGAGAAAATGTTGAATCTTTTAGAAGAGTTTTGTATGCGTTGGCTGAAAAATGATTTTTGGAGATGGGATAAATGTCAGAGAAACACTAATTATAGGTCTTGTAGACAGGAACCTTTAACAGCAACTAAAATTTAAGAAAGACTTAACATGGCTAATCCTAAACATGACTATCCAAATAGTAAAATAGTCTGACCTTGTGAAACAGCAGAACAAACCTGACAAATCTGAAAAACAAACTCATTTGAAAGCTGTGAACAGATGTAGCATGAGTCATAAAAGTAATTATCATAAGATCTCTGAGGCTAAGAGGGGCAAATTCCAGGCAATCTACAAAACCTTTCACAATAAATGTGTAAGGTGTAGAAAATTTCATAGCTCAAGATGTCTGTCCAACCAAAGGTGAAATATGTAATAAATGTACAAAATATGGACACTTTGCTGGTTGTTTGCTGTACTAAAACAATGAGGCAGCTAACTATCATTACAGATAATCAATAGCCATTATTTCTGGTTTCTATCATATGATGGTGTCTATCACATGATGACAGTGCCTGCTTGGAGAGTTAAACTAAATATTCATAGAAAGACTACTGACTTTAAAATTGAATCAGGAGCAGATTTGATTATCACTTTAGAAGGGCTTACAAATCACCTTCAGCTCCACCCAAAACTGAAATCCCCTGACACAGACTTGATAACTCTGGGGTATTCTGAAATACATGGGTCAGTTTACCACAGAAACAACTTACAAAGAAAAGGTATGCACTAAGAATATATGAGATGAAAGACTGACAACCTTCCCAGCATCAGGGTGGCAGCCATGATGGGCCTGCTGAGAATAGCAGACATACTTGGAATATTTGGGGATACTGAACTTTTGAAAGGAGATCCAGTATAAAAAACATTAAGAGATAATGTTGAACCCCCTGCATACTCTTCTTACGCTACACTGATGACATCTTCATCCTATGGACTCACGGGAAAGAGACCGTTAAACAATTTCACAGGGATTTCAACAATTTCCACCCCATCATCAACCTCAGCCTGGATCAGTCCACACGAGAGATCCACTTCCTTGACACTACAGTACAACTAAATGATGGCCAAATTTCCACCACCCTATATTGGAAACCTACAGATCACTACACTTACCTTCATGCCTCTAGCTTCCATCCCAGACACATTTCTTAATCTATTGTATGCAGCCAAGCCCTAAGGTACAACCAGATTTGCTCCAATCCCACGGAGACAAACACCTACAGGATCTATACAGAGCATTCTTAAAACTGAAATACTCAGCTGGAGAAGTGAAAAAACAGATCAACAGAGCCAAAAAAGTACTCAGACATGAGCTACTTCAAGACAGGCCCAAAAGGGAAAACAACAAAATTCCACTTATCACCTACAGTCCACAACACATTATCAACAATCTACAACCTATCCTGGAAACGAACCCTCACTCTCACAGGCCTAAGGGGAAAAAGCCAATTCTTGCCTACAGACAGACCCCCTAACCTCAAACAAATTCTTTCCAGTAACCATGCAACACACCTCCATCATAATCATCCAGGAACACACCCTTGCAATCAGCCCCAGTGCCAACTCTGCCCACACATCTACACTAGCGATTTCATCACTGGACTCCACCACATCAGCCACCAAATCAGAGGCTCATTTAACTGTACATCCAATAATGCGATCTATGCTATCAAATGCCAGCAACGCCCCACTGCAATGTATATTGACCAAACTTGTCAGTCTCTACGGGAAAGAATTAATGGACACAAATCAGGTATCGGAAAAGGCAATACACAAAAACCTGTTGGAGAACACTTGAATCTGCCTGGACACTCATTAATGGATCTCCAAGTCACCGTTTTGTTTTAGGCCAATTCCACAAGCCAAATACACAGAGAAGGGTTGGAACTTAACTTAATTCACAAGTTTAATTAATATGCAAATGGTCTGAATAGGGACATCGGCTGGCTCGCACACTACCATCCACATTCTAATGACTTAACCAACCAAGCAAATAATGGAGGTGCTAATTGTTCTTATCAGCCCCTCTGTAACTATTTGAACCATCTACTCACTGTCTCTTTTTTTTTTCCTCCCCTCCTTTTTTCTCTTTTTTTCTTACTCCCACTCTCCCCCCTTCCCTCATTTATTCTTGGATCTGGACTTCTAATTGGCTAGTCATCTGAAGAAGTGGGTTGTGCCCACAAAAGGTCATGATACCATCTACATGTTTTGTTAGTCTTTAAGGTGCTACTAGACTATTTGTTGTTTTTAAAGTTTTTCATATAGTGTATGTTCACCTTGCAGGATCCCTGTTGTTCAGAACATGGAAGCAGAATTAAAGAGAACAGACCAAATTGGAAATCTGACTCAACAGCATGGAGTGCCCCAGTGGTACTGATTATTCTTTTTTTTAAAAAGGAAAAATATTAATGTGTGGATATTAAACAACTTAAGTTATAAGAGAAAATATATTCTCCCAACACTGGATAACTTCCTTCCTAAAGTGAAGAGTTTCAATATTCTACAAGTTGGATACCTTGAGTAGATTCTGGTAAATTCCTTTAGACAGTGAGTTCCAAACTGACTGAGTTTGTACAATATTGGGGAGAGATTTTGCTTTTGAAGATTACCCTGTGGGATTACTAGTGCTGAACACAAATGCAGTTGTAATTTTCATGGACAATATTTTGGTATGTGATATTTGAAGGAAGAACACAGTAAAATCCTCAAAGAAATTCTAAGATAAATCTGTCACTCCACACTGACCCTAGACAAAGAAAGGTACATTTTCCACCTACTCCAAATTTAGTTTTTTTGGAATAAACAATAAACAAAGAGGGAATCAGTCCTAGACCAGAGAAAGTAAAAAATGATTCAATAATTGAATGTAACAGAATTGAGCTGTGTATGGGGATGGCAAATAATCTTGATCATTAGCTCTAAGACCTTTCTATAATGGCACTGAACAAACTGTTTAAAGTCCAGACATTGTGGCTATGAAGTCACATTAAAAAACATTGCCTTCAAAAAAAGGTAAAAGAAAAGATCTCAACTGCTCGGGGTCTCAGGTAGTATGGTGTGAAGAATCCCACAATGATCAGCATAGATGCAAGCTTAACTGATGTATATTTGCAACAACATGGATATGAGTGGAAGCCAATTGCATTTTCTTGTCATCCATACCCAGAAGCAGAGAAACTATATGCACAGATTGACAGGAGTACCTGGCAAGTGTGTAGTCATGTGAAAACTTCTACGTATATTTTTTGGATTGGATTCTTTTGCATTGATAAGACTATAAATTGCTTGTACACCTAATCAACAGAAAAGAATAGAACCAAGCTGAGATGCTAATGTATTTTGATGAGATTAATGTGTGTTAATGCAGTCACTAAAGACATTCCTGGAAAAAGTCTGGTGGTGGCAGACACTCCTGTTGCAGAGCTGTGCATCACTCTCAACTACATGTGAGTGCAAAGATGATATAAAGGCATACATGGATTCTGTGAATGCATACCGATCAGTGTCAGAAATGAAACTACACCAGCTACCACAAGCAAGTTTGATAGACACACAGCTTCAAGCTGTTCTAAGTTACATTAGTGTAGTCTGGCTTAAGGGTCTGCAGAGCAATGGAAAAGGTGATCAGAGACTACTTTGTGGCATGTGGACAATTAAGCAAGTCAGATGGATTCATGTTTTAAAGGCGATTGCATCATAATTCCAAATGAAATGTGAAGAGAAATCTTAAACCTCATTCATGAAGGAAATTAAGAACTTATTAAAGGCCATGAACAGGACAACCGATCAGTGTAGTGGTCAGGTATCAGCAAATAAACTGTGCAAACATTGCGGAATTGACCAACACAATGCAAAAAAGTTCAATAACATCTCTACTAGACAGACCTTGGAAGAGACTAGCTGCAGATTTATATAGATTTTTAGAGGATGTTGTTACTGGATCATAGTGGACTATTTTTTCCAGGTAAATGGGAATAACATACTTGAAAGACATGACATGTTTTAGTGTTTATTGAAAAACTGAAATGCATTTTTGCTCAGTTCAGTATTCTGGAACAACAAATAATGGACTACAGACCACAGTTTACTGCAGCAGAGTTTGTCAATCCGAACTAAACATGATTTTTATCTTCTTGCTATCAACCCATATTACCCCCAAGTAAACAGAGAGATTGAAAGGGAGCTCTATAGCCAGCCAAAAAAATCCTACATTAGCAAGAGCCATTCCTTATTCTTCTGAGCTACAGATCAACAACATAGCAGCTAGTGGATAGCCCAGCACAAACCCAGATGGATTTGTTACGACTGTTCTGACTTTTCCAATTTCTAAAGTGACCAGACATGAGGAGAGTAACCAAATCCGATAAAAAGGCAAAAAGAGCTTATGAATGCTTTTATAATGGATGTCAGCTAAAGAACTGCCACTTCCAGAACCTGGTGACTATGTTTTGTGTCAAACTGTATTGAGAAAAAGGATGATCTCAGCTATCATAAAAATAACACATCACCCAGATCTTATGTGATTGAGGTGCGAGTTCAACAGAAAGGGTTGATGTACATACTTAGTTGCCTACAAAGAACAATCAACAGGCCATACTGTACAGAGGGCAGATGCAGACGAAGAAAAATGATGACTCCAAGATTCCAAACCAACCAGAGATACTTGCTTCAACTAATGGACTGTCAGATGACCATGGTTTTACACAGGCTATGTAATTAGATAACCATTATAATTCAGAAAAACTTAACAGATTGAAATGTATCCTGACCTGGCAATGGAGGCAGGAGTGAGAGGGCAGAAAAGACAATTGTCCCAGAGCCTAAAGATTCAAAGGTGCCTGGAGCCCTTGGCCATTGCTGCTACTGCTGCAGCAGCAACGATGGCCTGAGCCCCTTTGAATTGCTGCCAGAGTTCTGCTCCGCCGCTTGGCGTGGTTCTGAAGCGTGGGAGCGGGCATGCCGTGGTCTGGGTGGCACTAAGGGCTGACTGCCCTCAGCCCTGCCCCTTCTGCCTAAGGCCCCACCCCTTTGGGGGCACAGAGCTGCTCCCTTCCCCAAGCCTTATCCTGGGGCCCCTGGTGGCTGTCAGCTCCACTGTATATACTGAACTTTAAAGATAGCATGGCAGTGTACATTTTATAAAATATTGCAAATGATAAGAATGTAAGACTTTAAGGGGGGAGTCGTAATGGAATATTAATATGTATTATACTGATAAGTCTCTAGATGGCATCATGTGTAATATACCTTATCTGAGCATACAACAGGTATACCTGGCAGTTTATTAAGGGAACTAATAATGAGAACATCTCGTGTACATCTCTTGGAGAAGACAGCTCTGTGGCCTATCTATAGCTGATACAGCAGCCTGACCTGCTAGTAGCAGCCCTGCAATCTACTGTGAACAAGGTGTCTGACTGCATAGGACCTGTATTTAACTGAGCTGGGAGCTCTGAAACTTCTGCTAAGTCAGTTTTAAATAATAGTTAACCTATAAAAGGACATGGGTGCTCCTGTAGCCCTGCCAAAAGGAAGGAAGAGGAAGAAGAGACAGAGTAATTTCAATGGCTGTTGGAATTTGATGTTAAATTTTGGTGCTGAGGTTCCATCTGTGCACTAATGGGAGGTAGTGCATTGCTGTAACATCATCAGAAAGCTCAGGCACCCATTTAGAGCGGGTTTTGCCTTTGGACATAGTTTGTTCTGTATCCACATGGTGTATTTCACTGTGCTCCATTTAAACAAATTTCAATAGAAATATTCCCCTTCACTCCCCTGTCCCAAAAGTATCTTTAATTTTAATTAACAATATGTAACCCAGATCTACAACTGGTTGTTTCTCTCTGCCAGATGTATTTTTATGTTCCTTGCAAACTACACTATAAATTTGCATGGTATATTCAGATTTTCTGTTTAGGTACAATAGATCGATCTTCTGTTCATATGTCAAGAAGTTCTGTTGGATTCCTATTTTTCAACTTTAAAATATATTTTAGATTTCATACGCCAAATTTATTCATTTGGAACCATTTCCTAATTCAAGGGCACCATTATGATAAGGCATGAGACGAATATATATTAGCCAAAATATCAAACCTTGTATTCCTGATACCATTTTTCATTGCAGTGGTTTGAATTGCTCCCTATAAATGATTTAAATCCTGACAGATCTTTCTCTTTATTCCATATGAGACAGCTACAGTTCAGAGAACAGCCATACAGTGAACCTTAAATTCAATTAAATGCCAGTGAAATTCCCCACTCTTGAGAGGATATGGGGCAGATTTTTTTTTCAGAGATGGAGAACATTCACAGTTTCATTTGAAGCCAGGGAGAGCTGTGGCTGTACAGCATCAGACCCTATTGTTAATTAAAGATTTCAGTACTTTGCTAATGATTGTCATGTATCTATATAAATTATGAATGTCGGACTATTTCATTTCAACTCAGTTTCATGTGGTACAGTACCTGCTTGTTTTCCTTTCAACTGAAACTATAAATATATTATGATCATATTTTAAAGTTATCTTTAGTTCATCATAGTTTAACTTTGATAAAAAATCTGATTTGTTTCATTGTCAAACTGTTTTTAAATTCCTTTAAGTATCGTGAATCTCTGAATTTTTAGAAGCACAGTAACTGTTATTACTTCCCAGTGCCTGTGCCCATCTGCTTCAGCTAACCATTCTCTAGAGATTATTAGCAGTGAAACAAAATGCCATTTTTTTTTTGAGGTTGAAACTCAGAAATCAAGTGCTTATAATTTCTTGTCATATTTATTATATACTGTAATTGAATGTTTCATGACTGAAGAGAATGTAGTATACAGTTTTGTAAGTTTAATTCCACACTTTTCTTGTAGGTGTGGCTTCTATGACAGTACCAGTATACATCGCAGAGGTCGCTCCACCCCACTTAAGAGGCAGATTAGTTACCATTAATACTCTCTTCATCACAGGAGGGCAGTTCTTTGCAAGTGTTGTTGATGGAGCCTTCAGCTACCTCGCAAAGGATGGATGGAGGTTTGTAAATTCTTACATTTAAAAGTGAAAATGGAGTTGTCATGACTTGAAAAGAAACTAGATCGGTGGTCTACAAAATGTGGGGTGCCCTTAGTCCCTGTCCATGCACCTCTTGGTGTTATCCAGGACGTTCAGAACCCAAAACAGTTGTAACTTAACTATTTCACACTAGGCAGTGTCAGGAATGAGTCTATGGGAACACAGCAATTCTGTCTTGTTAATGGTCAATACAAATAACCATGTTCTTATTTTAAACTACAGTGTATTAGCAATTAAGCCCATGCAGACATAAGCAATAGGTTAGGGACATTCCAGCTATATTAACTGCAGTTTAATATGGCTTTGAGTAATCACCAGACAGACTTCCAGGGCCCTCTTTCCATCCAGCTGTTGGGGAGTTTAGATGCCAGCACCTTTCCTAGAGAAAAGCTCTCTTGGACTGAGAGGGATTTACTTTTATCTCTGAGAGATTTACTTTTATCTAATATTTTCTAACTAACTCTAACAAAACACATAACCTACACTAGTAACGCCTCATGGGTCAGCATAATAACCTCTACTGGGTCACCAATTCTCCTCATTTCAACAAATTACTCATCTCAAAACATTGCTAATATTTACAGCCATAACAGTATGTCAGGAGCACATCAAATCAAGGATGCTACTTCCTCACCCCCTGCCATAGCATTCTTCCCCATACTCTCATTTTGATTAACAAACTTCAAATATGCAGCTGTCTGACCTTGTCTGATAAAGACCTAAGATTATTCCTAGCTACATGATGTTTGGTTGTCAGTCGCTAATGTCTGAACATGTAAAATGGCTGACTGCAGCACAATCAAGTTCTGAGGTACACACCGAAAAGCCAAATTGTGGGGCAAAATTGGGAACCCTAGTTCCTGACCACAGTTCCTGGCGGCACAGACAGAAATAAGGAGGGGGCACAATGTGAAAAATATGGGGACTACTGAGCTAGATAGATCATTGAAAGAAATCTAAATTGTTAACTACTATAGTGCATGTTTATAAAAGCAAAGCTATTATAATAGTTATTGCCTTTCCTAATATCATATTCTCCCTAGAAACATTCATGTGTCTGATTACATTCTCCCCCAAAATAAAATTGCCACCCATGGCTCATAAATTGTAGTAATCTCCAGCCATTCCATCCAAAACGTTTGTTTTAGGTAGGGGCTTTTTTGGGAATGCGCTTTTGACCTGAGAACCTCTCAGTCAAATAACCTCAAATGTTACTTAATGCTACACCACACCTTTAAGAGGCACACCAAATTTCAAACAATCCAATTAATCATTTGAATTTCAGAGAACTTACAAGAGTCAAGTTTAAAGATATAAAGGTTCCATTCCTGATGTTTTATATAATGGTGGGAATGTAAACCCTGTAGCCATTTTTTGTATTGATCCACGCACAGTATAAAACAATGCAAATTTTCTTTTCAATTCTCCCCTCCCCACCATGAATATTTTCTTGGTGCCATGCACTGCTTTGAGTTAGATGAGCCCTTTTTGACTTGCTTCACATCAATAGTTTCATCTCTAATTCTGGACAAAAAAGTTCCACCTGGAAACTTTAGCTTTTTTGGATCCTCTGACTGATTCCACATTCAGGTTATTAACTTTACTATATCTCTTGAGGTATAGTGAATTAAGACTAAGCTTACTGATTTTAGAAGGACTTAGAACACCTTTAAACGGAGACCGTGGGACAACCTTAACCATAGTGTGTTGCTGTTCTACTATAATAAAGCCAGTTTGCCTTCTGCATTTAAAATACGTGAAAGTAAACATTGACTCCTTAAAAAGGCAATCTTCAAATAAGTGTGACATTTTAAAGATTACATTTGAATGTATACCTAATAGTCTTGTTTGAGCAATGGTTATCTATTGAGAATTGGATATCGTTTGTACTTGGGGGCAACATTCTATTGAAACTGTGGGTTGAGAATGTTAGCTAATATTGTTCTACTTTCTGAATTTTGAGCTTTTCTGTCTTAGTTTTAGTCTGTTGAGCTTTGATTGAATGTCCTTCCGATGAGGCTGTATTTTTCAAGAGTAAATAAAACAGAAATGATGTATGCAAACAGAATAGCTTAATGCAAACAGAATGGCTTTCTTTTTAAAAGAAGATTTATAAATGTGTTCACAACAGGATAATTAAAGTTGCCTACTCATTAAAAGATTTTTCTAATGTTTAAAAACCTATTTTTATTTGTGTGGGACTGTCATTAGAAATTTATGTTGGGGAACAGGAGTGCATTGGTTGCAGAGTCTTCAGAAGAAATGACACTTGGAATATTTGTGTCTGTATTTCATAACTTTTCACTTACATCTCTGTGGAACTTCACTAATTGTCATTTAAATACAGATTTCAAAAGTGAGCAAAGGGAACAGTGTGTAAGGGAACAGAAAGGCCTTTTACTGGTATAAAGCATTTATTTCTAAGTCTCTTGTCTGATCACAGTTGTTTCTGAGCATGAAATAATGATCGTTGCCACAAAATATGATTACATTTTAAGAGTGCAATATTGCATGTATACCTAAGTAAGGAGGAAGGATTATCTATATCTTTAAGAACAATCACTTTATAGGCAGGCTAAACGTTACCTATTATTAAGGCTGCCCAATACTTCTCATTATAATGTCCCATTTTCAGCTGTTTATAACTTTGACAGAATTAACTGTCTGAACTGAAATTTTCATTCAAGGTGTCTTCCTTAGGCAGATTTTTTTCCACTTCAGTCATTTCTCAGAATGAAGCTAGGGAAAAATACATTATCCAATTTTAATTAGGCCTCCTTATGTGCCTTGTGAATAATCTTTAATGATGTGTAATCCACAGGACCCCTGCCTTATACAAAGTTCACTTGGTGGACAGTGCTCATTTAGTAAGCAGCTATTCATAGCATTCTATTTTCTCTTTACTGATCAGTGAGCAACATCATCGCTTAATTATTGCACACTACTCAAACACAGTCCTGCAGGTAGAACTGATAATTTCCTCATGGTCTCTTCTATGGTGCTCATCTTTATAGTGCGTCACAGATATCAATACATTTATCTTCAGATGAGAAGACATTTTTTTAGACTCATTTTACACATGGGGAACTGAGCCACAGAATGGTGAAGGTTTAAAGTATCCATGTATTTTGGAGGCTGAAGTTTGTGACTTCCAGGCCTTACTTTTCTTTCTGTACTTTAGGTATTCAAAGCACAGCTATTATTGACTTCAGTTAATTTAAAAAAAAAAGAAGAACATATAGTTCATGATACCCTATGAAAAGCTGGTTTCAGTGACTTAGCTACTGTCACACAGAAACTTTGTGGCAGAGGCAGAGAAATAATTGAGTTTTTAATGTCAGAATTCAGCTTCTTTAATCATGACACCCTCTTTTCTTTCCTTGTATTCCCGGCCTTATTTGTTATACACGTTTTGTTTTCTGCAGCAAATTAGATGGGGTCCTGTTGAAACAGCCTTTTTAAATACACAGCCATGATTAATCCCCTCATCATGGTCTATCCTGTGCATTGAATGAGGCAGAGGTCCTCTGGAAAATACAATGTGACAATTTCTTTATCACAATGCTTCTGCCCAGGGATTGGAATTAAGGTTTCACAGGCAACAATCATAGAATCATAGAACACTAGGACTAGAAGGGACCTCAAGAGGTCGAGTCCAGTTCCCTGCCCTCACGGCAGGAACCAGTACCATCTAAACCATCCTTGACAGAGATGTCTATCTAACCTACTCTTAAATATCTCCAGAGATGAAGATTGCACAACCTCCCGAGGCAACTTATTCCAGTGTTTAACCACCTTGCCAGTTAGGAAGTTTTTCCTAATGTCCAACCTAAACCTCCCTTGCTGCAGTTTAAGCCCATTGCTGCTTGTTCTATAAACAGAGGCCGAGAAAAAATTTTTTTCCTCCTCCTTGTGACACCCTTTTAGACACCTGAAAACTGCTCTCATGTCCCCTCCCAGTCTTCTCCTTTCCAAACTAAACAAACCCAGTTCTTTCAGTCTTCCTTCATAGGTCATGTTCTCTAGACCTTTAATTATTCTTGTTGCTCTTCTCTGGACCTTCTCCAATTTCTCTACATCTTTCTTGAAATGTGGTGCCCAGAACTGGACACAATACTCCAATTGAGGCCTTAATCAGCGCAGAGTAGAGCAGAAGAATGACTTCTCGTGTCTTGCTCACAACAGTCCTGTTAATGCATCCCAGAATCATATTTGCTTTTTTTGCAACAGTGTCACATTGCTGACTTATGTTTAGCTTGTGATCAGCTATGACCCCTAGATCCCTTTCTGCAATATTCCTTCCTAGACAGTCGCTTCCCATTCTGTATGTGTGAGACTGATTGTTCCTTCCTAAGTGGAGTACTTTGCATTTGTCCTTATTAAACTTCATCCTATTTACCTAAGACCATTTCCCCAGTTTGTCCAGATCATTTTGAATTATGACCCTGACCTCCAAAGTAGTTGCAACTCCTCGCAGCTTTGTATCATCTGCAAACTTAGTAAGCATACTCTCTATGCCAATATCTAAATCATTGATGAAGATATTGAACAGAACCGGTCCCAAAACTGAGCCCTGCAGAACCCCGCTTGTTATGTCCTTCCATCAGGATTGTAAAAATGTTAATAACTACTCTCTGAGAATGATTATCCATCCGGTTATGCACCCACCTTATAGTAGCCCCATCTAAGTTGTATTTGCCTAGTTTATTGATAAGAAGATCATGCAAGACCATATCAAATGCCTTACTAAAGTCTAGGTATACCACGTCCACTGCTTCTCCCTTATCCATAAAACTCGTTATCCTATCAAAGAAAGCTACAGATTGGTTTGACGTGATTTGTTCTTACAAATCCATGCTGGCTGTTACCTTATTGTCTTCCAGGTGTTTGCAGATGAATTTCTTAATTACTTGCTCCATTATCTTTCCTGGCACAAAAGTTAAACTGACTGGTCTGTAGTTTCCTGGGTTGTTCTTATTTCCCTTTTTATAGATGGGCACTATAGTTGCTCTTTTCCAGTCTTCTGGAATCTCTCCCATCTTCCATGATTTTTCTAAGTTGACAGCTAAAGGCTCAGATACCTCCTCTATCAGCTCCTTGAGTATTCTAGGATGCATTTCATCAGGCCCTGGTGACTTGCAGAAATTTAAGTTTTCCAAGTGATTTTTAACTTGTTCATTTTTTATTTTATCTTCTAAACCTAACCCATTTCCACTAGTATTCACCATGTTAGGCATTCCTTCATCATCTGACTTCTTGGTGAAGACTGAAACAAAGAAGTCATTAAGCACCTCTGCCACTTCCAAGCTTCCTGTTATTGTTTCTCCCTCCTCAATGAGCAGTGGGCCTACCCTGTCCTTGGGCTTCCTCTTGCTTTTATAGAAAGTCATCTACTTTCGCTTTACGTCTGTAGCTTGTTTGAGCTTGTGTTTTGCCTTTGAGTTTCTAATTTTGCCCCTGAATATCTGTATTGTTTGCTTATATTCATCCTTTGTAATTTGTCCTAGTTTCTACTTCTTATATGACTCCTTTTTTATTTTTAGATCATGCAAGATCTCCTGGTTAAGCCAAGGTGGTCTTTTGCCATACTTTCTATTTTTCTTACACAGTGGAATAGCTTGCTTTTGGGCCCTTAATAATGTCCCTTTGAAAAAACTGCCTACTCTCTTCGGTTGTTTTCCCCCTTAGTCTTGCTTCCCGTGGGACCTTACCTACCAGCTCTCTGAGCTTACCAAAATCTACCTTCCTGAAATCCATTGTCTGTATTTGCTGTTCTCCCTTCTACCATTCATTAGAATAATGAACTCTATGATTTCATGATCACTTTCACCCAAGCTGCCTTCCACTTTCAAATTCTCAACCAGTTCCTCCCTATTTGTTAAAATTAAATCTAGAACAGCTTCTACCCCCAGTAGCTTTTTCAACCTTCTGAAATAAAAAGTTGTCTTCAATGCAGTCCAAGAACTTATTGGTTAATCTGTGCCCCGCTGTGTTATTTTCCCAACATATATCTGGATAGTTGAAGTCCCCCATCACCATGAAATCCTGTGCTTTGGATGATTTTGTTAGTTGTTTAAAAAAAGCCTCATCCACCTCTTCCACCTCGGTAGGTGGTCTGTAGTAGACTCCTAGCATGACATCACCCTTGTTTTTCACCCTTTTCTAACCCCGAGACTCTCAACACATCTGTCTCCTACATCCATCTCCACCTCAGTCCAAGTGTATACATTTTTAATATATAAAGCAACATCTCCTCTCTTTTTTTCCCCACCTATCCTTCCTGAGTAAGCTGTATCCTTCTATACCAATATTCCAATTGTGTGTATTATCCCACCAAGTCTCTGTGATACCAGCGATGTCATAGCTGTGTTTGTTTATTAGCACTTCAAGTTCTTCCTGCTTATTACCCATACTTCTTGAATTTGTATATAGGCATCTAAGATACTGGTTTGATTTTGCCTCCCACTTCTGGCTTGTCCCTCCTTTTTCTTTGCTGTTATAGCCCATACTCCCTCCCATTTCCGACCCATCTCCAAAGTTTCTATGTTCTTCACTTACCGGTGGGCTTTGGTCACCTGGCCCCATCGAATCTAGTTTAAAGCCCTCCTCACTAGGTTAGCCAGTCTGCATCTAAATATGGTCTTCCCCTTCTTTGAAAGGTGAACCCCATCCCTGCTTAGCAGTCCTTCCTGGAATAGCATCCTGTGGTTGAGGAAGCCAAAGTCCTCCTGGAGACACCATCTTCACAGCCAGGCATTCACCTCCAGGACGCGCCTATCTCTGCCTGGGCCCCTACCTTTGACAGGAAGGACTGAGGAGAAGACCACCTGCGCTTCAAACTCCTTCACCCGTACTCCCAGAAACCCTGTAGTCACTTTTGATCTGCTCAGTGTCACACCTCTCAGTATCATTAGTGCCCACATGGATGAGTAGCATGGGGTAGTAGTCAGAGGGCTGGGTAATCCTCGACAATGCCTCTGTAACGTCTCGGATATGGCCCCCAGCATGCAGCATACCTCCTGAGATGATATGTCAGGGCAACAGATGGGCGCCTCTGTCCCCCTCAGAAGAGAGTCTCCGACCATCATTACCCTATGTTTCCTCCTCCGAGTGGTGGAAGCAGAACTCCCAGCCTTGGGGGTACGAGGCTTCTCCTCCTCAGCTGTAGGGGGTGATTCCTTATCTCCTGTAACAAGAAGAGAATAACAGTTTCCCAGTACCACGGTGGGAGTTATGGGAGCTGGGGTGGAGCACTGCCTGCTGCCAGAAGTAATGAGATGCCAATGTTCCCTCTAAGAGCCCTGAACCTCTGGCTGGGTGGGGCTGATTAATCACCTGCGAAGCTGTGCGGCCCCACATTTTATAGGGAACACTGACAGGCAATCTTAATTCTGACATTTCCTAAATTTCAAATGGTTAACTAAGCAATCTTTATTATGATGTTTTACTTTTTGTGTGTAAAATATATTCATATGTATAAAATATAGTCTCCTCTTTCTCAGCCATTAAGATACTATAGTTCTTGGACAGTACACTGTAATCCATAGTAAAAAAACCCCAACTATCCTAATTGATGGGTGTTGTGTTTCACTGAAGAACTATGCTATTGAGTCTTCCAGATCTGGAGATTTGCTTTAAGGGAGAATGGAGACGACACCTCATACAGTAGGAAGAACAATTGTGCAGTGGAAAGACTGCTTCGGTGTCTGCGTGAAAAGAATGTGGTAGCCAGGAACTTCCTGACAAGTTTCTTTTGAGGTGTCCATTGTCAGGTGGGCCAAGAGAACTGCTGGGCCCCTGGGCAATGTGGAGGGGAGTGGCTCCATCCTCTTGGATGGGGCAGGGCCTCAGGTGGAAGGGGAAGGGCTTGAGGCAGCCAGCCCTCAGCACCACCCGGAGCATGCTGCCCACTCCCAGCCAGCGCTTAGAGCCTCCGGGAGCACACTGTCCAGAGCTCCAGTGGCAATTTATAGGGCCCATGGTACTCGCCCTGCCAGGGTAGCAGGAATGGCCAGGAGCTCCAGGCCCTTTTGAATTGCTGGGTCCTTGGGCATTTGCCCTCCTTCCGCCCCACCTTGTCCTCCCCCGTTAGTGAGCCTGTCCATCATCAAAGCGTCTGGGCACAGTTCTGGCTAGGGTTTGAAGGAAATCATAACAGGGCCTGGGACGGGGAGGAGGAGGTAGCAGATGTATGTACAGAAAGCAGAATGAGTTAAAGTAGCATAGTCATGGACTCTCAGACAAACTGCTTAAGCTGGAGTTTCAGTAACAAGTAAAATCAATAATGTCAGGGTGAAAAACTTTACAAAAATGTTGCAGTTATCAATAAAACACTCCTGCAAAGCAAAGAAATTCATAGTTAAGGCTGAACATAAAAGAAACTCAGATATTTGAAAATATGGAAATGCACAATAAAAGTACTTAAGCAACTTTATCTCTAGCCCTGTAGTGACATTGGTCTCCTATTTTCCCTTCTTTGCTACTTTTATTTTTGAATTAAATTAATCTCCTGAAATAACTTTGTCATTTTATTCTGTAGCCATAGATGAGAACACAATACATTTAGAAAAGCCACTTTATTTGATATTTTGTGGTTGTATTTTAAAAAAGGGCATTGGAGAGAGTTGGTTTTATAATTATTATAGTTTAATAGTTATTATAATTTATATGTACATATTTTCATGTGATGTCTTGTTAGCCACCCAAACCATTACTGTTTTCATATCAATATTATAAGTCTCACGGACTGGGCTAGGAGATACATGTATATGGATATGCGTGAGCTCCCTCATCACATTGAATAATTGATGGCACAGGAATTTTAATGAAGAGTGGGGAATGAAATGTCTGTCACCAATATGCTATCTGTCTAATCAGAAATGTGTATGGTGACTTTCTGTGGACAGTGCATGACTGTTAATAAGGCCAGAGTCAGCGTACGAGCTGCATGATTAGGAATCACACATTCTATTTTTGTAGTCACAGCTGAAACGACACTTTGAATGGTACAGTATTCTCATCATATGATTTTTTCCCCCAAGTTTTTAACAGGAGTGGGGGGAGAACAGAGTTGAGGTTCTTTGGGTGCCTTCACTGTTTTCATGCTTTGGGTAATTTGGAAGTTACTTTTTAAAGTTAAGCTGTAACTATTTTTACATTTCTTCTCATGTTAAATGTTGATTACTCCCATATAAACTAGCAGTTATTGGGGTGAAGGGAAGGATCATGTCCAGTTTCCTATATTGAGTAGTTTTTCTGCTTCAACCTCCTCATTCTCCATTTGTACCCACAGTAGCACATAGTAAATTACAAAGCACTCTGTGCTTTTGTCAAAGGGAGAAAGTAATTTTGGAATGGTGCCCGCAGAAGTCATAAAGTACATGACTCCCTTTCTGAGTCCAGTGACTTCAGGATCAATGTATAACTGTTGCCATAGGGAAAGAGGCTGCAGGAGATAGGGAGAGAAAGAAGAGTTTGCTGTCTAATCCCTTGCATGGGGGTTCCAAAGTTACCAATAGCAGTGAGTTTGGTAAAGATTCTGTTGTCATTTGTCTCCTGTGCAAAGAATTGAAGATTGTACCACTCTGTGCTCCTTGGTTTGCATTACTTAGAACTCCATCTCGTAGACCCTTGAAACAAGGAGAGATCAACAGCTTTTTCTGTTCTTGACTTAGGCCAAATCATTCTAACATCAAAGCCCGTTTTAATTAGATACATCTTATTTATTGAAACAACAAGGAGTCATAAGAACACAACAGGTAATCTTTACGTGAGTAATGTGGCACCTTAAAGATTGCAGATTTATTTCAAGATAAGCTTTCCTGGGTAATACCCACTTTGTCAGATGCAACCCATGAAAGCTTTTGCCCATATAAATCTGTTAGGTTATGTCTACATTGGGAAGGCTTGGCAACAAAAGTGTTGTTGATATGCAAAAGCTAGCAAAAGTGAAAATCAGTCAAACTGGTTTTTCTGCCTCCCATTGTCTACATTTCATGGTCACATTGGTAGCTCCCAATAGATAGAACAAAGCAATGTGGGTAAGCATCCCACAGGGCAATGTTGTGGGAAGGTAGAGCTGATCCCTGCGCTTCTTGGGATTCTCTCCCATTTCTCCCACCTCATCCTCAGCTGCTGGAAGCAGCATCATGACTGGCTCTGTGAGCATTCAGTGCTGAGGAATGTCAAAGCAGTGCCGCAGTCTCTCCAGCCTTCCCCTTGAAGCAGCAGTCTACTTGCTACTGTGTTTCTAGCAGGGCAGAATGGGAGCATTCCAATGATTTGCTCTTTTTGTTGTTCCCCAAATGGAGCAGCTCACTCAGCTGTCAGATACTTCCCAGAGCTTTGAAAGGGGAGGGGTGTATGCCTGCAGGGCAGGCATTGTGGGATACTGGTAGAAGTCAGTTCTCTGGAAAAAACAGAGTCCACACAAGCTCTTTTGTTTTCCCCCCTCCCTTCATTGTTGACAAAGTCTCTCACAGGGGCAGTATCCCGGGAAAAACTCTGCAATCTAGACCAGTGGTTCTTAATCTTACTGCAGCCTGCACTCCTTTGATTCTAAAAATATGTTCTCGTACCCCTTATTAAAAATCATTGAAGTAGATCAGTTTTAAACCTAAGATATATCATAAAAATCTAGCATGTCTTGCACCCCCAGAAAGGGCATCTCGCACCCCCAGGGGGTGCGTGCACCCCAGGTTAAGAACCACTGATCTAAATGTACCCTCAGTGTTTAGGATGCCCCAGAGCTCCTTGTTGTGTTTGCAGATCCAGACTAACATGGCTACTCCTCTGAGACTTATTCATTGAGAAATGTATATCTACAGTTTTAGGGATATTTGTATTATGCATTTTCTAAATTTAGTTACTGAAGCAAAACAAAGTAAATTAAAATTATTTTGCAATAATTTGGCAAGGACATAATTAATTGTAAGGAAAAAAACATAGCATTAGAGCTAAAAAGCTCAGCTTTCACCAATTCATACTGAGTTTTGTGTCTTTTGTTATTAAGGAAGAAGGGAACCATCTGGTAGCCAATATAGTGCCTTTGTATTCCCATGGGGGTAACAAAAACAGATAGGGTACGTTTAGACTGTGTTGCTCTTTTGGGATATCAGAAGTATCCCAAAATAGCAATGCTATGTCTTTAAAAACGCCCTCTATTTCCCAAAATAGTGTGCATGCTATTCCAGCGTCCCTATAATCCTCGTTCCATGAGGGTTAAGGGATTTGACGGAATAGTGCCTTATTTTGAAATTTGGCGTCATGTATACAGCGCCAAATTTCAAAATAAGCTCTTTTGACTTAGACTCGGAATAACCTATGCAATTTGCCTCGTGCAAATTGTGTAGCTTATTCTGACAGAAGGGTGCTGTCTAGATGCACCTAGAGTGTCTGTCTTCCACTTTTAAAGAATAGTGAATCTTCATAGGATTTGGACTAAGTTCTTTTACCATTTCTGATGCTCACATCACAGTAATTGTAGGCACTTGATTACATCCCTTTTCCTACACCAAAAGCAATATTTTATGTTGTCCAGGGGCTCCCAGACTGTATTGGTTCATTATCACCTTGTTAAAAAGTTGGTGAGGTGAATGGATGGCACATCAAACTCACATATGCCCTGTGGTGCACATACCACAGTTTGGGAACATTTGGAAGTTGAGAGAGTTCAGTGACATCGATTCTAATATAAAAACAGCCACAGTAAAATAACATTAACTGTTTGAATGGACAAGTTAAATAGTTCTAATTATCTTCTAAACATGATTAAATAGTTGTTTAGAATTGGATGCTATTTTTGGTTCTGCTGCTGACCTGCTATGTGCTCTTGGAAGTTATTTAGGCTGTGATTTTCAAAAGAACTTAAGGGAACTAGAAATCCAAAATCCCAGCCTCAACCTCTGTGCTTCAGTATTTCAATTTATGAAATGGAAATAATATTGGGGCATAATGAACAATTTTTGTAAACTGCTGTAAAACAAGGATAACACTTCACTTGTGCTATGTAGAATTAAAGTGAGACCTTTCAAAAACATTAGTTGGAAGAACCCAAGAGAATGCCATCCACACCAGAATTGCCAGTTGCCCTATGGTTGGGTCATTCACCGTATTTGGGAGGCCCAGGTTTAAGTCCTTGCTCCAAATTAGGCAGAGAGGTACGTAACCCTGTCTTATCCATATACCAGGGGAGTGGCCTAACCACCAGACTATTAGACCCGTGCACAGTCCAGAATAGGTTTCTCATAATTTTTCATTGAAATTTTTGAAAGCTCTGGTTTTACATTCCATGTTACAAATTAAGATTTAAATACCTCTCCATCTAATTTGGAGCAGGCACTGAACCTGGCTCTCCCATATCCCCAGGTGAGTCCCCTGTCTACCGGTCTATTGATTATTCTGAACTTGGGGCATGCATGCAGATGTGTGTGTCTCGTGTTGATAAGAAATCCGGCCTCATTCTGAGCTATCTTCTTGATGACATTTTAGCCAAAACTGGTATTTCCATAAAGTATTTCAGTTTTGATGAAATGGCATTTTTTAATGGAAAAGAAGTTTAACTGAAAATGCGTGGGTTTTTTTGGATAAACTTTATTAAAATGTATTACTATCCTATGCTTTATGGGCCTGACTTGTTAATGTCAGCAGGAGAAGATGGAAGATATGTTCTGTGGTATGGGATGTTGCTTTTTCTCCCCTGAATATTCTATTCTTAGAATTAAAGTTCAGGGTTATTATGATATCTGAAAGGTCTGTTTGAAGCAGTCTGAGGGATTTTTGCAAAATGCATATTTTGTTGTTAGTTGCTTTAATTATTGTTGCTATTGATATGAAGAGAAATTGCTGCTTACTTACTGGACAAATAACTTACCAAACTTTGAACTATGGAAAAGTTAATTTGGAAGTGGTACATACATATTCTTCAATGTTATGCTTCATTATTGACCAGAAGAAAAATGGTTAGGAAGCCATTTGCTCAATTAAACATTTGGATCATGTAATCTGTCTCTTGGCACTTACAGTCACAAATGCACCATAAGCAATTTTCACTAAGAACAATATTCTTAAATCAATTTGCACTGATCTTACAAATGGTCATTTTCTATTCTACTTAGTACTTCTTATATTGCTTATTTTAGTTCAAATGAAAAGAAAGTGTAAACTGTGCAAGTGAGCTGACACTCACTGGGTCTCTGAGCTAGGTGGGAGGGGTAGCTCTGTGCTCCTAGAAGGGGTAGGGTTCCGGGAGGAAAGGGTGGAGCTGGGGAAGCTGGTCCTTGGTGCTGCCCACACTGTGCCCTCCAGCAGCAATTTAAAGGGCCCAGGGCAGTCACCACTGCTGTCACAGTAGTGATGGCCAGGAGCCCTAGGCCCCTTTGAATTGCGAGGCCCTTGAACAGTTGCCCCCTTTAACCGCGCCTCTCTCTCCCCCTGTCGGCGGGCCGTCATCTGTGTCACAGAAGGTAATGTGTTTTGATACCTTTTTCATTGTAGTGCAGTTATGATCTGCTACAGACTGCTGTTCACCTCACAGGTGGGTGTGACACTGCACCTCATATGCATCATAGGGGTAGGATAGGATAAAATTATGGTACGCAATTTGAGCAAAATATGTACAACAGGGTTATCTTATATGCATGTATCATTTTTTTATCCGAAGTTATGAATATTGACACTGTATCTGTTAGGATGTGAAAGTGTAACTGTGTACATGGTTAACTGATGAGTTTGGGCTCCTCCTGATATGTGCTCTTGGGTAGCCATCTGCTGTCCCATTAGGCTGCTGGCTCTCATACAGAAGCAGCAGCGCAGGGCAGGCAGGCAAATGCTCCTTGGCACCCCCCCCCCGGCATGTAACTATGTAACTGCTGACAATTTTAGCGGTTACATATTTACTTGGTTAAACACATTTTAACATCCCTAGTATCTGTGTTTCAAATGTGGTTACACTTAGGTAACAAAAGGCTTCCAGTCTAGACAACTGGTTGTGAAATGCCTATTCAGGGTAATGGACCATTAAAGAAAACAATAGGCCTTAGGATAAGTTTATTTCCCACCTGGTGTGTCTTCATGAGAATGCTTCAGACAGCATGTAAGTATGACTATGACTCAGAAAGGGCATGTGACCAGGTCACATGACACTGACTGAATTTCATTTTGATACCAGTACTTTTTCACAAACTATTCTGGGAACTAAGTTTGGAACAAAGGAGCTCCACCATATGTTAAATGTATAAAAGGAGTGTGTATGTGGGGGATGATGTTATCTAGGGGCCTTATGCCCTACATAAGGACGTTCGTGGAAGTGTGGGAAACAAAGACTTAACTGGGGAAGTCCTGGTCCCAGGCTAAAAGGAATCGTAGTCTGTATATTGAATCCTGGTGAACTGCTTGTATAATCAGACAGGGAGAGAAACTGCTAATTCATCTCCAATCTATCTAGTATCTTAAGCTTAGGTTGCAGTTTTATGTACTAGGCATTCTGCTTTGAGCTGTTTTCTCTCACACATAATCCCTTAAAACCTATCTTCTGTAGTTAATAAACTTGGGTTTGTTTTGCTTTATCTAAACTAGTGTGTCCTTGATTGAAGTGTGTGAAGAAAATCTCAGCGTGGTTAACAAAGGCTTGTTGCATATTCCTTTCCACACTGAGGGAGAGATGAATTATTTGAGCTTACGTTGTACAGCTCAGATCTTTGTGCAGTGCAAGAAGATGGTTTTGGTTTTTATTGCAGCTGGGGGTTATCTTGGGTGCAGCCTCTCTCTTGTCGGAACCTGCATGTAACTTCAGCTGGGTGTGCTCCTGGCTGTGTGAATGCTGGTAGGAGTGTAGGACTGGGTGCAGGCTACATCCTGTTACAGCAGCACAATGTGAGAGAAGTTGTGAGTTAGAGAGCTCAGTGGATTTGAGGTTGCACCCCAGGAGGAATATGTCACAGAGGGCAAATACTTTTCATTTACGAAAAACAAAGATTTTTAGAGTTGTGTATCTTACTAATGTGTAAAAGGAACGTGCTCAGTTTTAAGGCTGAAAAGGTAGAAATATGGACTAATAAACTTGAGGACAAAATGACAGGAAACTAATGTGCAACCAGTCCCCACAGCAAATCATCCTATTAGATGTCTAGGCCATATGGCTGCCTATCTAATTTAAATAGGGCTTTAAATCAAGATCCACTAATACAATGCTTTCATTGACATAATACTGGTTAAAAAGATTCTTACAGTGGAAAAGTCATTCTGAAATGAAACCCTGATGCACTATTTGATACAATATTGGGGCCCTGTCCTATAGTTGCTATTTAGGTTAGAATCCCTTTGATTTCAGTAGGAATTTACCTAGTTTGCTTCAATGAATGGCCAGAAAAACATCTGTTAGAACAAATTTTGTGATATAAATGTACTTCCCACCAACAGAAGGATATGTGTACCAGATACTCCGAATCAAATAGATAGTCTGAAAAGTCTAGGATGGGGCACTTTTGGTATTTAAAAGCCTGATGTCCTTAACTAAAATACATTTTAATAATTAATTTAATAAAAATGGCTATAATGTGTCAGACCAATTGTCCATGCAGTCCAGTATCCTGTCTTCCAACAGCGACCAGTTCCAGATGGAAATGAACAGAAGAGGGAAATTATCAAATGATCCATCCACTGATGTCCATTCCCAGCTTCTGGTAGTCAGAGGCTAGTGAGACTCAGACCATGGGGTTACATCTTTGACTATAAAAAACAACAAATGGTCTGGTAGCACTTTATAGACTAACAAAATATGTAGATGGTATCATGAGCTTTCATGGGCACAGCCTACTTCTTCATCTACATGTTTTGTTAGTCTATAAAGTGCTACCAGATCATTTGTTGTTTTTTAAGTTTATCCTGTACAAACTAACTTGGCTACTCCCTGAATCTTTGACTGTCTTCGCTAATAGCCATTGATGAATCTGTCCTCTTTTAATGTATCTAATTCTTCTTTTTCAAACTCCGTTATACATTTGTCTTTCACAGCATCCCCTGGCAATGAGTTCCATAGGTTGGTTATGGGTTGCATGAAGAAGTATGTCCTTATGATTGTTACTAAACTTGTTGCCTGTTAATTTCTGTGGATGACCCCTGGTTCTTGTATTATGTGAAGAAATAAATAACACTTCTCAAAGCACTTTCTACACGATTCATAATTTTAAATACCACTATCATATCCTTCTCCTCATTTCCAAATTGAACAGTCTTTTTAATCTCTCCTCAGATAGAAACTATACTATATCTCTCATCACTTTTGTTCCTCTTCTCTGTATCTTTTCTGAGAAGGGGAAATGTAGTATTCAAAGTGTGGGCATTCCATATAGTAGCATTATGATACATTTGTCTCTTATTATCTATTCCTTTCCTGATGGTTCCTAATATTGTTACCTTTTTTGACTGCTGCTGCTCATTAAACAGATGTTTTCAGATAACTGTCCATGATTACTCTTAGATTTCTTTCTTGAGTGGTAACAGCTAATTTAGAGCCCATTGTTTTGTATGTATAGTTGGGATTATGTTTTCTAATGTGCTTTATTTTGCACTTATCAACCTTGAATTTCTTCCATTTTGCTGCCAGATCACCCAGTTTAGTGAGATCTCTTTTCAGTCTGCTTTGGACTTAACTGTTTTGAGTAATTCTGTTATCTTCTCAAATTTGGTATCTTACAGTTCACCCCCTTTTATAGATCATTAGAAGACTTTCCTGACGTTGCCCCATTCCAGCTAGGGCCTTTTTATACTGTGATGATGTATATCTGACAATCATGAAAGGCCTATCTGCACTGTAATTTTATATAACTATGCATCTAAATTAACCTTTTTGCATACCTTACAATTCACAGCAAGTAAATGAATTTGCTAGGCATGTTTGGAGAACCTCTTTCAGTATCTAAAGAATTAGCTTTTACCATTTGAGGAGACTTTGTTTTTAATTTTAAATCAAACAGACAGAGAAGAACAGAGTACAGTTGAATGTAACTCAGAACAGTGACCTTTTTTAAGTGCAAATTATTTTTCCAATTTATTTCAAGTGTCAGTTATCTGCTTTCAGTTGTCTTCTGTACATTTATTAAGCTGAAGTAAAAGGTAAAATAACCTTTGGTTTTTCATGTTTTGCCTTTTAAATTTTTGGAGGGATTAAAAATGCTTGACTTAGTACAAAAATATTTACCTTACTAGTATTCGTACCAAAACTATAATTAACTATTAGCCATATGGCTATTTACCTAACCCTGGGATTGAGCCCCCTTAATGAACTTGACTTAGACAGAGATCACTAGTCCAGGTATCACAAGGATTTTCTGGCTGCTAGGAGTTAAGGAAGTCTGAGGTTTCATCAGACGTAAATCTCACTACACCATTCTACCCCTCTGATAAAAAAATATCCTGTTTCTAGCATGCATTCCCAACTATTTGGTTAGGAATTAGTAGAGGAAAGCAGATAACTAAACAAGAGTTATGGTTTTCAGAGTAGGGACTTCTTCCTAGTTTATGGAGAGCATATATATTTAAGCCACAAAATGAGTTAACCTTTATATTCCTTGCTAAATGGAATAAGGGTTTATAAATACATCAAGTGCAAAAGAAATATGAAGGAAAGTGTAGGTCCTCAACATAACAGGGAGAGCTAATAACTGATGGCATCAAGGAGGCTAAGGAGTTTAATGCCTATTTTGCTTTCAGTCTTCACCTAAAAGGTAAATTGTGACCAGATACTGAACACTATTAATATTAACAAGGGAGAAGGAATACAAGTGAAAATTGGGAAATAACAGGTTAAAGAGCATATAGATATATTTAAGTTGGCACCACCCAATGAAAATCACCGTAGGATACCCTAAGCTATTGCAGAACCATTAGCATTTACCTTTGAAAAACTCATGGAGGATGGACAAGGTCCCAAAGTACTAGAGAAGGCAAAAAAGCAAGCTTCTTTTTTATACTTCAAAAGGTATGTATCAAGCAAAGAGGGTTAAAATAACTAAAAGTCTACATGTAATATAACTAAAAGTCTACATGTAATTGGTCTCTGTGCCACTATATGGAACAGTACACTGCAGGTGTGTGTACACACCTGCAGTGTACTGTTCCATATAGTGGCACAGAGACCAATTACAGAGAGAATAAAGAGTGTGCTCTTCAGCCTTAGCTAATAGGCAGCTGGCTTTCAGCCCAAGCAGTAGAGGCACATGCATTAAACTCCAGAGATCCCAGGTTCAGTTCTGCCTGTCTGCGTTACAAGTGTGTGTGTATGGGGAGGGGCTCGTCCAGGAGTTCAACTGGGATGTCTCTGACGCTTGAGGCATGCTTCCTCAGCCAGGGGAAGTATGGAACCCACACACCTGCTGCTGTGTGTGGTGTACTGTCCCATCTAGTGGTACTGAGACCACTTACAAAGAAAATAAGTCTGCTCTACAGCCTTAGCTAAGCTCCAGAAGTCCCAGGTTTGGTTACGCCTGTCAATGTTACTTACACACCTCTGATGTTACCTAAACCTTAATATTTCATTGCCACTTCTGGTAAGTTTCACTTAGCCAAATTCCTTCCATTTCTGGACTGGGAAAGACAGACTGCCTTCTTGAAGTTCTTTTCTGTTGCTCCATACTTAGTGGTTGGCCATGCTTCCTCTCCCTTCTCGCATCCCCATTCATGAGCCCTTTCAACTATGTCTGCACTACAGAGTTAAGTTGACTTAAATTACATTGGTGATCCTAAACCATTGTAATTACATCACTTGTGCATGTTCCAACAATGCTCCTGGTGTTGGCGGAGCACATCCACGGTTGGTGCTCTAGCATCAACAGAGAGAGCAGTGTGCCGAGGATAGCCATCCTACTTTGGATGCTAGGAGTTCTGGGAATGGATTGCAATGCATCATGGGGGTGGGCTCACCATCCCAGGATGCAGTTTTCTCCATCCCATCATTCCATTCGTTTCTGACTGTTTTGCGTGGTATTTCAACTGCCCCTTGTGTCAAAGTCAGACCATAGGGCTGCAATAAAGTGGGAAAAGGTAACCCTAGAAGGGTAAAAGGTCCACTCCCCTGTTAACTAGAAGTGGGTTACTGTAGGGGAATCAGGATCAGCTGACAAGGGGTTGCTACAGGCCGATTAGGAGCAACTGAGACAGGGCTACCTTGGACCAATTAGAGTCAGCCGATTACACTTCAGGCCTGCCTGAGACCTTTTAAAGCCTCCCCTGTTGGGTGGAGGAGAAGAGAGAAGGGCACCCAAGCAGTCACTAAGAGACAGTAGGGGAATGAGCAGCTTCAGGAGGAGAGGCTGGGCTCCCCACCCTAGAAGAAGACTATAAACCTAACCCTCTGTTGAGGGTAAGGCTGACTGCCCCGATGTGGCAGAGAGGGAGTGCTTTACCTGAGGCCTGTCTCGCCAAGGGAAGGAGTGCAGATGCTGGCAAGGGAAAGAAAGGCCCTTGCCACACCCTGTAAATTATGTGCCCACCATCTCTGCCTAAAAGCATGGATCTTGAGCTGCTGACCCATCTAGTAATGAATGTTATGAATACAACATGACCAATCCTGTAGTATTTCATGAGCTGCAAATCTGTCCTGCTGTGTGCGCCCTGGAAAGAAATAATTCAGGACTGATGTTGGCATTCATGGAGCAACTGCACATGGTGGACCATAGATTTTGGGCTCAGGAGACCAGCACTGAGTGGTGGGGTCATATCTTCATGCAAGTATGGGATGATGAGTAGTAGCTGTAGAACTTTAGGATGTGCAAAGCCACTAGAACTGTGTGTGGAGCTCACTCCTGCCTATTGTGTAAGAACACAAAAATTGTTGGAAAGTGAGGCTCCGGCTACACTGCCACTTTTTTGCGGAAGAGGATATGCAAATCGAACTTACATTTGCATATCTTCTTCCGATTCTTTTTGCAGAAGAGGTTTGGCCGATAAAAAGCCCCGTGTACACAGGGCCATTTGTTGGAAAACCCCCTTCTTTCACAAGATCCCTTATTCCTCAAAAATCGAGGGTTACAGGATCTTGTGAAAGAGGAGGTTTTTTCCGATAAATGGCCCAGTCTACACGGGGCTTTCTATCGGCAAAACCTCTTCTACAAAAAATATTGGAAGAAGATACGCAAATGCGAGCGCAATTTGCATATCCTCTTCTGCAAAAAAGCAGCAGTGTAGCTGTAGCCTGAGTGGTGATTGTTGTTTGGAAGCTGGCAGCTCCAGAGTACTACTGATCAGTATCAAATCAGTCTGGAGTTGGAGTTTGTGTCGATTTTGCCAAATTATTTTGGTAAAAATCAAAACATTCAGGATAAAACCCAATGTTTTGTTTTGACATTTTCTAAATTAAATAAAAATATTTCATTTGAAATTATTTCACTTAAAATTTCTTAAATTGTATTTTTCAAAATTAAAAAAAACATTTTAATAAATGCTCATCATGAAGCATTTGGTTTTGCATTAAGCAAAACCATTTTATTTGACTGAAAGGGTTTTTTTCTACTTGTTAGTTTGCCAGAATATTTCAGAAAGTTTTGTTTTCAGTGTAACCAAATCATTTTTTCACAATTACCAACAAACTAAAAAAATTTGTTTTTCTAACCAATATTGATTTTTTCTGAAAAAAATAATTTTAAGTATTTGCATTACTTAGAGAAAAATATGACCATTTAAAGATTATAGTGAATTAACAATATTGAAAGGATAAAAGTAAGACTCTGATGGAGGTCAGTGGTTATGAGATCCATCATTAGGTGGAAGTAAACAATAGCTGCTTACTTGATAAATAAAATGATGCACGTAGGTCTGTTTAGGTTGGTGATCAATTGCTCTGTATGGTACAACTCTAACTTGAATGCTCAGACTTAAAATGGTTTACTAGCATAACTATGTTAATAAAAGGTTTTGGGTTTTTTTTTGCAAGAGTAGGTAAGAGGGTGAAAGCTCTATTTATACCAATATAGATTATTTTGTGTTGCCAAATTAGACTTTCTATAATATACCTTTATACTGGTATAATTGTGACTATAACTAGCAGCGTTGCCTCTTTAGCTATACATAAAGGGACAAAACAAGTCCTAAGAGATGCTCTCTTTGTTTTTATTGCAGTACCATCTAAAATGCTGTATGAAATTTTTCATAAAAGCAGTGTTATTGTTACTTCATCCTCTCTTCTGTCTCATCCATCTGTTTTTTCCCCCACAAATGAAAATGAGACTCTGGGCTCTGAGGAGCAGGGACTATCATTTATGCATACAATACCTTAACACAATCGAGTCCTCATCTTTGATTGGGCTTCCTAGGCACTGACTTAATCATAGAAATGTAGAGCCGGAAGGAGCTTTGAGAGGATATCTAGTCTGGTCCCCTGCTCTGAGGAAGTATCTAGAACATCCCTGGTGGGTGTTTGTCTAACTTGTTTAGAAACCTCCAGTGACTGCTCTTTGAAAGTGTGTTCTAGTGCTCAACTATCCTTATGTTGATTATTCCTTATAACCCTATTATCCTCACTGTGCTTATTTTGTCCCAGTAACATTCAAGGTTTTGAAGTTAGGCTGACAGGTCAAAAATTCCCCAGTCATCTTTGTTCACCATTTCTAAGATAAGGTACTATGTATGTTCTTCTCCAATTCTCTAGGACCTCTCCAATCATCCACTAGTTCTCAATGATAGTTGCTAATAGTTTCAAGATTGCTTTATCTATTTCTTTAACTATCCTAGGCTAAATTTCCTTCTTAGTTTGAATACTTCTAACTTATCTAAATACCCTTTAAGCTGCTAATGCCAATGAAAATACCTTCTCCAGTTTCTACTTGTTCTTGCAAATGCTGGGTATTAAGCTACAACCATAGCAAAACAAAACAATCTGATATGACTCTCCGGTCCTGTTTATATACTCTCCTAATACCAATTCTGTAAGTCAAATTAAAGAGATGTCTCTGAGGAGGTGGAATGTTACAGAAGATGCATTAAATTTCATGCTGTATTTTTTTGTTAGACATTTTGTTTCAAATTCAAAGTCTTATACTCTTTATAGAAAAGAAATATATTAGATTTCTGAATGCTAGCTCTGTAGATGTACATTTTTAAAATTGCCTGAGTGACATTAGAGCCTGTTATGCTGTAATATACCAAATGTATACTGAAAGTTATTCCCATTTCAAAACCAGGCAGCTAGTCAACTTGCAGCGGATTTGTATTCTTGGCTCTTCAGATATCTTTCCTCCTGGCTTGCTCTTGAAGCCCCATTGTGTCTACAAACATAGCACTTAGGCATATTATTTATATTGATAAAGTGCTTTATCATGGACAAAACAAGAAATATTTGCTTGTTGTCTATAATCTACAGGATCTAGCCTCACAGACCAGTTTGAAAATCAGCTGTGTGGTCATGCTCCCTGTAATTTAAAGGAATAAACCAATTTCGTACTATAGTAATTGTAATATCTAGTCCACTGTTTTAAAACACAGTTTATTAATTGGGCTGGTCAAATGCTGGTCAACATATACCTATATGTTGAGTTTATCATTTGGTAAATTCATTAGTGTTCATCAAGTAAATATATTCACTGAATAGTATGTGATAGTTTCATGGCTCATTCGGGCACTGCTTAGTGAATGCTGGTGATATTTGTTAGATAAATTGGTCAAAAGCTGCTCAGTCAGCTTCACCTACTATAGCTTTCTTCTCTTGATATAGTTTCTCTTTGTAATGTCCACTAATAGGTGATAGGTGATTGTTTCCTGAGCTGTCTTTACTTATCCTTTCAACCTCTCTCTCCTGGAGTGCTTATCTAATCACAAATAAGATTTGGAAACTTTTACCCAACAGTTAATAGCCAGAGGATTAAATATGCTATCCATAGGTTGATATAAAAGATGGTTGGGATTAGCCAACCTGCCCCTTTTCACCTCAGCTACTAGGTGCTCCTTCATCCCCCTCCTCCTCCATTCTCTGTCTCTTTGAAGTGCTGTTACCATCTTTATTAAACCTAGGGTGACCAGAGTCCCATTTTTAAAGGGGTAGTTTTGTATTGAAGCCCTCCTGCAGATGTACCCACTTTTTTTTTTAAAGGGCATATTTTCCTGCATTTTCTCCCTTCCTCCAATCAGTACGGGTGGCCAGATCCTTGCTTGCCAAATGCCCACCTACTAGTGGTGAGTGGAGGTGAATGTGCAAGGCTAGTGGTAGTGTAAAACTGCAGTGTGCAGGGCCAGCTGCACCCCCCAACTGGTCGATCAGTGCAGTCCCTGCTGCATGCCAGCTCTTGGCCAGCAGCCTCCCCTGCCCCGCCCTGTTCCCAGCCAGCACTGGCTGCTTGCTGTGGGGGCTGGTGAGTGTGGGCAGGCAGTGACTGATTACATGTCCTCTGCTGCCTTTCTACACTGGGGAGGCAGGAAGGAACAAGCTGTTTCTAGCCATAAGGGGCATGAGGGAAGAGATGGCCTCTGGAAAAACATGGATCAGGCAATCCCTACACCCACCCTCACACCCCTTCAGCTGGAAGCAACTCCCATTGCTTCCCTCCGGCTCAGTGCCAAAAGGCTGCTGCATGCCACATTCTGGTGTGAACCCCGACTGAAATCTGGGGAGGGGGCCTGCGACTCTGCATGCTCCCTCCATGTTGTCTTGAGAAGATATGGCGCCAGGTACTAGGAGAGGTGGATCCTTCCTGGGGAGCAGCCGGGCATGGAAGGTGGAGAACATTGGGTAGGGAGAGCTGAGTCGGGTCAGTCCATCACCTCCATCCCTCTTGGAGAGAGGTGTATGGGAAAGTGTGTGTGTGTCACTTCTCCCTATGCAAACCTTCAAGATAAGAAGGTATATAAAAAGACTCCAGCTACTCAGTATTTCTTTTTAATAGGGGCTCATTCAACTTGACGTTAATTTGAACATTTGTACTGCATAGTTCTGATTGATTGCCATTGAACTTGCCTGAATACAAGTAATTTTGCCAGGCATCCCGTATTCAGCGTAGAGATGTATGGTCATCCTAATTAAACCCATAAATAAAATTGGAAGATGGACTTTATATTGCTTTCATTTCCATTCGAGCCATGTTTTGGCTTAACACTAATTGGGTAGCAGGTCTAAAATTAAATTCTTCTAACATTTCAATGATTTCCCTCTCCTTCTCCGACCCCTGTTCACCTCTCCACTACACACTTTTGGTTGTCTCTATATTGTACTTCATAAAATGTTGAGTGGCATTTCAATAGCCCCTGTGTAGAAGCATGCATCTTGAGACAGGAGAACATTTGTTTTGAAAGTGCAGTTAAAATAATTCACTGTTAATTTTATTCATTCATGGACGCAACTTAGGGCATAAGGATGTTTGTTCATTGAGCAAAATTTAGTGACTATTCTAGTAAAAGTAGCTAGTAGAGGTAAAGTAACTAATGAAATGAAAAAGGAGTTAGCTGCATTTAGAATGATTCCAGGACAATTTTAAATAAAATAACCAGATATTTTCAGGTTTCTTCCAATGCTTGCTGATTGGTGTTTTCGCGGGCAGTAAAAAAGTTAATTAAAAAAAACCAAATTACTTAAATTATGTTCTGTTCCCTTCCTGGATGTTCTTTCTGGAATATCCATAATTTATAAACAATTCAAACTTTATCTGTAAAAGATAAACTACATTTTACTGTTTAATTTTTTCAAATAGGTCATGAAATTGGAGGACTTCTGCCTTTGCTGACCTACTGTGACATTTTAAGTGAAAGACCTTTTTGTGAGCTAAATAACTGTTACTTTGTTCTTTTTTATTACCAGTCTGAAAAGCCAGAAAACTATATATAAACTTTATACACATGGGGATGCCTTGATGTATATTCTGTACAAAAGTATGTGTAGAAATATTTTGTTATAGCACATATAATTGTAAAAATCTATTTATGCATAAGTCGGAACATATGCTATAAGTTTGGATATTATAGAATATCCTGGATTCAGTGTGGAAAAAACTCACATTACATCTGACTCAAGTGTTGGTTTCTAGAATTGCGTATGATTGGAAACATACATATTCTATAATTTTTCAGTACAGTGTGCTAGAAATATGTAAGGGTATGTCTACACTGCCACCCTTGTTCGAACTAGGGTGGCTAATGTAGGCATTCAAACTTGCAAATGAAGCCCGGGATTTAAATATCCCGGGCTTTATTTGCATGTTCCCGGGCGCCGCCATTTTAAAATTCCCCATAGTTCGAACTCCCTGCCCGTGGCTACACGCGGCACGGACTACGTAGTTCGAATTAAAGCTCCTAATTCAAACTACCGTTACTCCTCATTGCAGGGCTGGAGTAACGTGGGCTGGTCCGGCAAAGCACATGATGCGTGGGTGTACCGCAACTCCTCTGTGTGCTAAAGGCTGCACGCCGGGACTTTCTTCCCCGACTGCCACATCAGAGTTGGGGAAATGGACATGCCTGTGTGCCTGGTGGGGGATGCGGCCTATCCCCTACAACCCTGGCTCATGAACCCCTACACGGGACACCTCAACCCTTCCTGACAGGCCTTTAATGCCAGGCTCGGCAGGGCCCGCATCATGTTGGAGGGGGCGTTCAGCCGGTTGAAGGCCCATTTTAGATGCCTCCTCACCCACCTGGACTTCTCCGAGAGGAATATTCCGCACGTGGTGGCAGCATGCTGTGTGCTGCACAATTTGTGTGAGTGGAATGGGGATGCTTTCCTGCCAGGCTGGATGGCAGAGGCCGACCACTTGGCCAGCCTGTATGCGCGGCCCCGCCTGGCTGCCAGCCAGGAGGCCCATCGGGGGGCTGTCCATATCCAGGAGGCCCTGCGGGAGAGCTTCCACCCAGAGGAGGACTAAAGTCTCCCTGGTGTGCCCCACTGGGGGTCTGTGCCTCATTCCACCCTCACGTCCTTTCACTGATGCCTCCCTAGCCCCCCTTCCTGATGTACAATAAAGACATATGTGTTGACAAAAAGAAACTCTCTTTATTGAACAAAACTGGAGTGGAGGGGGAATGAGGCTGGGAGTGGGAAGGCGAGAGGGTGGGAGAGGGGAGGGGTAAACCTGGGAGGAGGGAGCTGGTAGGGGAAGGCAAGGGGAGGAAGAGGGAGGAGAAGCTCGGGGTTGGGGGTCTTGCTGGCCCACCTGTCTCCCAGCACTGTGGGTGCGGGGGCCTCGGCGTCCCTGGGGGGTGCTATGGAGAGGGGGAAAGGGGCAGGAAGAAGTGGGAGGGGGAGCAGGAGTGGGAGGAGCAGTGGTAGCTGGGGAGGCAGCAGGGGCTGGAGGGCAGGAGGCAGCAATCGCTGCACCAGGGTCTGCAGGTGGTCGCAGATGGTATGGCCCTGGGCAAGCAGCTCCTGCCCGCTCTCCTACCGGAGCTGCAGGTCTTCGTGCAGCCAGTAGTCCAGGGTGCAGTGCTGGCCTCGCAGGATCCCCAGGTGCTGCCGCTGGTGGTACTCCTGGTTCTGGGTCAGCCTGCTGAGGGCCCGGGTGTGGGAGGATGTCCTGGACGGGGTGGTGCGCCCTGCACTCGCAGCTGCTGCAGCTGTGGAAAAACACGAGAAGTGGTCAGTTCTCCCTGGGGACACAGGGGGTGAAGCCCAGCCCCCCTCTGCAAGGCGAGAACGGCAGGTCTCCGCACCATCGGAGCCGTTGTGCTTGCACACAGGCCATGTTCGGCATGTCCTGCTATCCCTGGGAGTGGGAGCTGGCCCGGGACTGCACCCATGCCCCTGTGCTGTATATAATGTGGGGGGCAGCAGGAGATGTCCCCTGCCTCTGTGTAGAGGGGGCTTATGAAGGGAGAGCATCGTGCAGTGTCCCACCCCGGGGTCAGGAGCACGTCATGTGCCTTCATACATACATGCGTGTGGGTAACAGGCCCAGGCCCCTGTGTGGCAGCCAGCTGGGGCCATGTGCCCAGGGGTGGCATGGCACATACACAGGTTGCTGCGTGATCCGTGGCCTCCCTCTCCCGCCCCCCACTTCATAAGGGGACAGTGATGGCACTCACATGTCGTTGCCTCTCCGGCCTCGGATGTCACCGGCGACAGGCTTGCTGGACTGCTCGGGGGTCCTGGGTGCGCGGCACGCTCCCTCCAGGCTCCTATGGTTCTTGGCTCTCCTCCTCCTCCTCGATCTCATGGTCAGGGCCCTCTGCCCCAGGATCGATGACCACCTGGGGGGCACGGACCATCCAGCCCCCCAGGATGCGGTCCAGGGCATCAAAATAGGGGCAGGGGTCTGGATCTGCCCCTGGTTGGGAGCTGCCCCCTGTGGCCCTGGCATAAGCCTGCTGCAGCTCCTTTATTTTCATGTGAACCTGCTCCTGGGTTCGCATGTGGCCTTTGGTGGCCAGGCTGGCAGTCATCTGCCTGTAGACGGCCACATTCCTCCGTCTAGTGTGGAGATCATGGACGTTGGAGGATTCCCCCCAAACTTCAATCTGGTCCCTGATCTCCGCACTGGACCAGGAAGGCGCCCACCTTTTCCGGTCCCTGGCAGGCTCCTGGAAGCTTGCAGACTGGTCCTGAGGAGCGGTTGAGGGCTGGCTGGTACTGGCTGCCTGGCTCATGCTGAGGCAACTGGATCGGGGCAGCAACTGCTGGTTCTGGGCTGGCAGGCTTGGAGCTGGCACAGGCACTGTGACCAAACAGACTCTACATCTTTAAGGGCTCCGGGGAGGGTGCGGAGGAGAGGAGTTTTCCTGGTTGTAGCCAGAGTGGCCACCAGGGCACCCTGGGAAGGGCTGGAGGCCCCCTATTTTGAAATAAGCGTCTACACAGCGCTTATTTTGAAATAGCAATTTTGAAATTGGCATTATTCCTCGTGGAATGAGGTTTACCAATTTTGAAATAAGCCCGCTACTATTTCGAATTAATTTTGAAATTGCGGTAGGCTCGTGTAGACGCTAGTGAAGTTATTTCGAAATAACGGCTGTTATTTCAAAATAGCTTTGCTGTGTAGACATACCCTTAGAGAGAAACTGCAGAACTGGAATTCATCTACATGTTTGACAGTTATCCTGGGCTTGAATAAAGACATTCACTGGTTAGCGCATTACAAAGCCAATTTCTCCTGCCTTTAAACACCCACATTTTCAACATCAAAATCTATGAATGGGACACATCCAACCCATTAATATGGGTCCTACAATTGACAGGCACTTCTTTTGCTGATATATATCTTGGTTTCTGTTGTTTTCATTCCAAAACATCTGATGAAGTGGAAAGCTCATGATACTATATATTTTTGTTAGTTTCTAAGGTGCTGCAGGACTACTCTTTGCTTTTAAAGTTAGAGACTAACACAGCTTACTACACCCCTCCCCCCCAGCCCCGGCAGAAACAACATGTATGTTGGCAAATACATTCTTTATTATTACATTTTTGAAGAAATAAGCAAGCACATAGAGCAGTGCCAACCTAGAACTCCATACTGTCAGTTTGCTTTTGTCTTCTGTTCTCAATGCCACGCCTAAGCAGGGCAAGACATGACATAGGGTTGATAAATCATTACTGGGTTCCAGCGTTGTCAGCCTGTCTAACCATAGTAACCTTGAAGATGATCACAGAATGTTGAGTCAGCCAGCATATTGGATATGGTAAACTCCAACTCTGCCTATGGATATTGTTGTTGTTTTTTTAAGTGGGATGAATTCAAACTTAAGAGGTAAACTCCTTTCCAAAAGTCAGAAATAAACTCCTTGTTAGGTTGGTGGATCCTGTGTCAATTAAAATGAAGTTCTCTGTTTCGTTCATAGTCAGAAAATTGTAAATATGTCTACCCCATAGATCAGAGGCAAGCAAGATCTGGCCCACCAAGCCAGGGCCTGTCCTGCTGAGACCCCAGGCAGGCTCTCTGCCTGCAGCAGGTCAAGACTGCTCAAAATGGCTGGTGGCTCCCTCTAGGCACTGTGCACCCCTGGGGAGTGGGGAGACTTTGTACACTGCCCTTGTCACCAAGCCAATCATTGCAGCTCCCATTGGCTGGAAACCAGGGCCTGTTGGTGGGAGGGGGAAGATGATAGTAGGGCTGCTGGTGGGTGCTCAGTACCCACCAATTTTTCCCCATGGATGCTCCTATGTTTCTAGGTACGGGAGTTAAGCTGACTGGTCTATAATTCCCCGGGTTGTTTTTTATTTCTCTTTTTATAGATTGGCACTATATTTGACTTTTTCTAGTTCTCTGGAATCTCTTCTGTCTTCCATGACTTTTCAAAGATAATCACTAATGGCACAGATATTTCCTTAGCTCCTTGAGTAGTCTAGGATACCTTCAAATCCTCCAGGCCTGATGCAATGTGTTTCACTTGTCAAAGTAATTTTTAATGTGTTCTTTCCCTATTTTAGCTTCTGAACCTACCTCATTTTCACTGGCATTCACTAAGCAAGGTGTCCAGTCGGCTAACCTTTTTGGTGAAAACTGAAACAAAAAAGTCATTTAACATTTCTGCCATTTCCTCATTCTCTGAGGGCTTGCCCAGTAAAGAATTTGGTATTTCTTGCAGTACCATTTGTTTCCGAGGTTATTTTCTCTGTCCCCTGGGATTTTTTTAAAACAGCATGGGAGCTTCTTGGGGGAGTGTTACAGTTTGGGGCCATCAATTTGAATTGCCCTGGTAGAAATGGCAATTTTGCTAATGTTTGAGTCTTTTGTTGGTGGTGCTGAGAATTGACATCAGCCATAAAGGTAGATGTGATCTAATTGTGAATTATGGTTTTTGACACCCAAGTTATACTTAAGTGGCAGGACAATATCTTCAAGATTCCTTTTGATTCTAGTAGAAAATCCTGGAAGCTGCTTTTGTAAACCATACATTCACCTCTCTGGTTATTTAGGCTGCATGATGTGTTTTCAGAAAATGGCTAATGGGAGCCGGAGCACTTGTATGTAGATGTCACTGTTAATGAGAATTTTTAAAGTTTCAATTAAAGATATTTTTGTTTGTTTTGTAGGTATATGCTGGGCCTCTCAGCAATTCCAGCAATTATACAGTTTTTTGGCTTCCTGTTTCTTCCTGAAAGCCCCCGCTGGCTGATTCAGAAAGGCCAGACTCAGAAAGCACGGAGAATTCTGTCTCAGATACGTGGCAACCAGACAATTGATGAGGAATACGATAGTATCAAGAACAACATTGAAGAGGAAGAAAAAGAAGTTGGGGCAGGTAGGTTAGAAATTTCTTGGCATTTCTGTGGGAGGCAAATAACAGGAAATTGTACATTGTGGTACGTTTTTCCTTATCTTGTAAATATTTCAAGTATTATCATATAGGTAGTTTAAGTCTAAAGAGATTAATCTGTAGCATCTTTAATTCAGTTTTAAATACTATATTGATTTTCTTATGTGAGAAAAGCTATATATTTTAAGATTCTATGTTGTCACTTTTCCTTTTTAATATGTTTGTGTAAGAAATGTATGTTTAAAGAAGGAATGAACAAGGCATATAATTCACAAATAATTGTGTATATTGTAAAATAGACATGAGGAGCAGACTTATACTTAAGTAAAATGTATCGATTTTATATACTTGTATTTATCATTTATGGAAAAAAAGGACAAAATAGAAGCTATGGAACTGTTAAAGGGTTTAATACTTCAAATGCCTGGAGTTATCCAAAGACTATGCCTAGCTGAACAAAATCATCTTAAATCACCAGGGAGACAGCATCTACTGCTCAGAACTGGTGGGAAGTACAACAGCAGTTACTTCGTAGTAGTGTGTAGTTTAATTTTTTTCCCTCTGACAATACATAACCAAATCCCTTTGTTGTTGTCAGCTTGGCATCTGCAACAGGTTAAGCAGTCTGAAGTATTTTGGGAGTATTGTACATTTTGGTTGGGATTTTCAGAAAGGTATAAATCAGTTCAGTGGCACTTGGTGTGGCTCTGCAAGTGTCATGGAGTTGACTTACACAGTTTTGAAAATCTCTCTCACTCCAAAGCAACCATTTCAAAGCTATTCTAACTGCAGTAGTTTTGAGTGTGGTTTAAAACTGTGATTCTCAATCAGCGGTATATGTATCCCTGGGGGTATTCAGAGCTCTTCCAGGGCTCACATCATCTTATCTAGATTAGTGTTTCTCAATCTGGGGGTCCCTCCACCCCTTTGGAGGGAAGTCAAAGGACAGGTTTTGACCTGTCGTAAGTGCAAGGCTGGTTTTAGGGGATAGCAAGAAGGGCAACACCTCAAGGCTCCATGCACAGGGGCTCTCACAAAGTCTAGGTACATGCTTAAGGCCTAGGCAGCAGGACTTGGGTTTCAGTAGGTGGGAAAGGTTGAGAATCACTGGTTTAAAAAACTCAGTAAATGTGAAGTCATGCTAAAATATATAGCTGCTTACTTTAAATGATCAGGTTACAGCAACGATGGGCAACATAGGCTAGTGAGTGAGCCACATGAGTGTCTGTCCTTTATCTCAATGGGCATTGAGATTGTCATAACTAAGACAGTTTCGCTCAGAACTTGCTTCTGACCATCAGAGTCAAAATGGGTATTCCCACCTCCATTCTTGGATTTCGCTTTCTTCTGCTTAGGACTGGTGCATTATTTCTTCTTGTAAATCAGTTTCTCATCTTCACTTGGCTTCAGCTAGTAGCAGATTTTCCTGTAAAGTTAATTGAGTCAGGAATTCTTCCCTGCCCATATCCAGAATACATGGTTATTGTGGGCTGTCATTCTATTGCTGCTCTATTATCAGACTACACATTGCCAATATTGTTGCAGCAGCAGAGTTTTCCAGTATCACCTCTTCTGTTTCTTACAACCTTTTTCATGACCGTGTTTAGATTCTGTCCCTCTGAGTCTGTGGCATTTTGCTAAAACAATTTTAAACTGCTCCTCTACAGAGGTCCTAGAGTTGTACTGTTCATTAATTCTTAAAAGGAACTCTTCTACTAATTCCCTTTGGAATGCCTTTATCCTTATGGAGAATAGCACTGCCTGGGAGGCCTGCAGCTCAAAAAGATATTAGTGTGCTTGCTGCTATAGACATCAGCTAAATTTAGTGTCTTGGAACGGGTGTCTCTATGACTCTGCATTATCTGTGCAGGGATCCTTTTTGTCACCGTTGCCGAAGGTGGGGGGAAACACAACAGGTAATCCTCACATGATCCCTCTCCTGTCACCCATTTCCAGACAAACAGAAGCTAGGGACAGCATTCCTACCCATCTTGGCTAATAGCTATTGATGGACCTATCATCCATGGATCTATCTAGCTTTTTTCAGAACTGTGTGTAAAACCCAGTAATTATTGCTAACTTGTGCTGTTAAATGGATCTTCTCTCTAACTGAGGTGTAAGATGGGTTGGTGTCTCTGATAGAGCAAACTTGGGGGTTCTTAAAGAAAACTGAAGAACAGCGAGGTTTGTGTAAACAGCTTAGCCTAAAGCATTTGTTGTTTATCACGTAATCAAATACCAGGAAGGATATAGATCTGGACCTTGTCTTGTGGGTATACTTGGTGGGGAGCAGGGATAAAAATGTTCCTCTTATAGTGTAGTTTCAGTTTTATTCTTGGCTTTTCAACCATTTGAATTCAGATCTGTTTTCTTTATAGTCTTGTTCTTGAAAGGAATAAGCAGAACTCTTCAAATCTGATAACACATCTTCTGTAATAGATTTTGGCTTTGAGCTGAAGCCAAAGAATGACACTGTTAGATGACCTACAGTTCTGAGAATGTAGGCAAATGAAATAGGAGGATATCTGACTAGGGGTGTTAAATATTGGTTAATTGAATAGTCAAGTAACCTATGTAAGAACGGCTATACTCGGTCAGACCAAAGGTCCATCCAGCCCAGTATTCTTTCTCCCAACAGTGGCCAATACCAGATGCCTCAGTGGGGGGGGAACACAACAGGTAATCCTCACATGATCCCTCTCCTGTCACCCATTTCCAGACAAACAGAAGCTAGGGAAACCGTTCCTACCCATCCTGGCTAATAGCTATTGATGGACCTAACATCCATGAATCTATCTAGCTTTTTTTTGGAACCATGTTAGACTCCTAGTCGTCACAACATCCTCTGGCAAAGAGTTCCACAGGTTGACTATGCGCTGAGCAAAGAAAAGCTTCCTTTTGTTTGTTTTAAACCTGCTGCCTATTAACTTCATTTTGTGACCCCCTAGTTCTTATATTGTGGGAACAAGTAAATAACTCTTCCTTATTCACTTTTTCCACACCAGTCATAATTTTATAGACCTCTGTCATATCCCCCTTAGTCTCCTCTTTTCTAGGCTGAAAAATCCAAGTCTTTTTAATCTCTCTTCATATGGTACCCATTCCAAACCCCTAATCATTTTAATTGCCCTTATCTGAACCTTTTCCAATGCCAGTATATCTTTTTTGTGATGAGGCAATCACATCTGTACGCAATATTCAAGATATGGGCGTATCAGGATTTTATATAGAGGCAATAAGATATTCTCTGTCTTATTCTCTATCCCTTTTTAAATGAGTCCAAACATTCTGTTTACTTTTTTGACTGCTGCTGCACATTGAGTAGATGTTTTCAGAGAACTAGTCACAATGACTCCAAGATCTCTCTCTTGAGTAGTTGTAGCTAAATGAGTCCCCATGATATTGTATGTATAGTTGGGATTATTTTTTCCAATGTGCATTATTTTACGTTAATCCACATTAAATTTCATTTGCCATTCTGTTGCCCAATCGCTTAGTTTGGTGAGATCTTTTTGAAGCTCTTCAGTCTGCTTTGATCTTAACTATCTTGAGCAGTTTGGTATCATCTACAAATGTTGCCACCTCACTGTTTACCCCTTTCTCTATATCATTTATAAATAAGTTGAATAGGACAGGTCCCAGGACAGACCTTAGTTACCTCTCTTCACTCAGAAAACTTACCATTTCTTCCTACCCTTTGTTTCCTCTCTTTTAACCAGTTATCAGTCCATGAAAGGATCATCCCTTTTATCATATGACAACCTCATTAATTCTTATTGGTTACTAGACTATTGTATAGTATCCGGGGGCAGGGTTGGCAGCCAGTGTGCTCCGGCCGTACTCCCAAGGAGCCCCCTGCCACTTTGCACTGCTGCGTCTGTATCAGAAACAACAGCGTGGGGTGCTAGGCGGGAGTGGTCTGTGAGGGGAGACAGTTTAAAAACCACCCCCCCTCACTGACCAGCAGCCCCATGCTGCTGCCTCTGATAGAGGCAGCAGTGCGGGGTGGCAGCAGCCCCTGTCTGGGATGGGGGCGCTAAAAAATTTACTGGCGGAGGTGGGGAGTGGGAGAGAAATGTGTGTAGTCTATAGCATTAACCTATTTTTTCTTATCGGTTAATTGACTACACTATTACATCCTTACATCTGATGTCCCCAAAAATGTCTAAGAGCACTAAGTAACACATTGTGAGACAGTGTAATACAAAGTGACTTCTGCAGTAATTTGGCCATGAATGCAGAAAGTGTCAGACTGTTAACACGTCTAAAATAGTAAACAGTAGATAAACAAAGCAGCAGATAAAATGTTGTTCTGGTGCTCCTTCCATTTGTTAATATGCCTTTGAAAGCTGGTTTAATTTGTCTACCATATCTCTACTCTTCATTGAAAAGAGTACTGTATAATAAGCACAATGGTCATGTCCTCATGAGACAAATAAGGTGAAGACTGTATATTTTAAAAGGATATATTCTATTTTTAACATTTTAGAGCAGAGCTAAAATGTTAGTCCGAAATCCGTTCATAAGTAACATAAACTCCCAAAATTTCTTCTCCAGTATTGGAGAGTAGATCTTGTGTCTATGAAGAATCCTGTCTAAGACTTCCATTTCCCCACCAGTAACATTTTCTGAGAATTATGCATAGACAATATTTTCGTATCTTCATAAAATCTAGTTGTAAGCTCTGGTTTTTAAGGTAGCATATTGTCAGTAAATCCTTGGTCTGGAAATTTAACCTGAAAAGAGAGGCTAATTAGTTTGCCCTTTAAAGGTCAGTATCCTTCAGGGAAGTATGTGATGCAGCACTAAACTACATTCTGAAGCAAACATCTTTTACTTACAACCAAGAAAGAAAAGAAGGCCACTTCTGAAGACAAGACACCTTTCAGGCCCTCACCACAAAAGTACAGATTTTCACATTTTGACTTGTGCCTTTTGACTTTCTCTGACAGAGCAAGGGTAGAAAGCAGTTTGACTCTATTCACTGAAACAAGACAAGTTCGATGTCACTCTGTTATTTGATGAGACCTTGTCAGCAATAATGTAGCTCTATTTTCCTATGATGAATACGGGGCAACTGGTAAAATTACTTGTATTCAGTTGAATTCCATGGCAATCAATTAGAACTGTGCAGTACAAATGTTCAAATTAAAATCAAGTAGATTGAACCCCTGTAAAAAAGAAATAGTTGGATTCTTTTTATTTCTCATCTGACCTTTAGGGTTCGCAAAGGGAGGGGTGACGCACATACATGAGAGAGGTACAGGGGAGTGTACCGTGGTGAGGGTGTGATCAACCAACCTCACCCTCTCTGTCAAGCACTCACAGACCTCCACATCTGACTGGGCCCCCAAGACAGACCTGTCTCTCCTGGTACCTGACACTACATTTTCCTGAGACAACAGCTGGGGATGAAGGATTGGGCAGAGGTGCCAGGGTCACATGCACCCCTCCAGAGATTTCTGCCAAGTTTCACACCAGAAAGGAGCCAGCCACAGCCTTTCAGCACTGTGTCACAGGGTGCGGGAGCTGCTTCTAGCCACAGGGGAGGAGGAGATGGGGAAGGGATAATGTGGCCCATGTCTTTGCAGACTTTTCTGATCCTCTCTCTCTCTCTCTCTCCCCCCCCCCCCCTTGTGGCTGGGAGAGCAGCTTATCCCTTCCAACTCGCACAATGTCAAAAGGCAGCTTACATAATTGAGTCACCTCCTGTCCTCTGGCTACAGCGTGAGTAGGCAGGGGTTAGCCCTAAGGCTGCATTGTGCACCAGGACCAAGGGAACCTGACTGCAAGGGTGGCTCAGCAGAGGGGATAGAGCAGCTATATGCTCTCTGGGGTCAGGATCCAGGGTGGCGGGGGTAGAGGGTAGGTGAAGTAGGTGCTGTGGAGCCTGCAGGGTTGAGGCACAAACAGGATGAAAATAGCTTTCCCCCCTGCCTTCTAGAGCTTAGCTGAGGGGCGGAGAATCTTCCCCATGCCAGCACGGTGCAGGACTTTGGCACATGCATGGCTCAGCTCCTTCTGACCAGTGCCCTGGGCCAGAAGGTCTCGGGCTTTCTGGGGTGCTGTCCCAGCCAGAGGCAGTGGGGGAAAGGAGGAGCCTGCTGCCCAAGTTGTTGGTGATCTGAGCACTTCAGCTAGGTGCTGGTTCTCCACACAGCACGGAACGGGATGCAACCCACCAAGGAGGTTATGGGGGAGCAGCAGGGCAGAGGTGGTGAAGGGCCATAGCAGGGAGAGAAACATTGTGAAGTACTGATGCATGGGCAGCAGAAGCAATGTGTAACTGGCTAGTGCCTGCCCAGGCTCACCAGCCACCTCAGCTCACAGTATGCAGCCAATGCCTGACAGAAATGGGACAGGGCAGGAGGCGGGGGGGACGGAAGGCTGGTATGCAGCAGGGGCTGTGCTGATGGACCAGCAAGAGAAGCACATACACTGCAGCTTTGCCCCATCACTAGCTCTGTTGTCAGCCACTAGAGCCGCGCCACCACTGGCCAGCAGCATGACTCACCTGCACTGATGTGGGGGAAGACAAAAAGTATGGGACAGTTTGCCTATTTTTAAGAAAATGTCAAGACACCTGCAGGAGGGCTTGAATATGGGACTGTCCCTTTTGAAAATGGGACATCTGATCACCATAATCCAGGGGTGGGCAGAGGCTGCCAGTGGGCTGAATCTGGCCCGCCAAGCCACCAGATCCAGCCCGCGACCTCCTCGCAGGGATCCTTAAATAGAGAACAGCTCGTGCTTTTAAAAAAGGCAGCTGTTTTCCACTATGGATAGCTGGAGAGGGGGGAGGGAGTCTTCACATGCTGCCTTTGCCCCCCTCCGCCCCCCCAGCAAAATCTCTCAGCTTCCATTGGCCAGTTTCCAGCCTATAGAAGCTGAGAAATTTTGCTGGGAGCAGGGGCAGTGTTGGAAGCCTCTTTTCTCCCTCCGCCCCACCCAATGCCCAGAGCAGAGCCATGTGGAGAAGCCAGCAGCAGACACTCTGCCTAAGGTTCTTGCAGGGCTGCTGGCTGGGAGCTGCCTAGGTAAGCATCTCCCAGCCAGAGCCTGCCTTTGGCACCCCACCCGCTCTCTCCCTCAGGTCACCAGCCAAACCCTTTGTGCCCCCTTCACCCAGGTCACAACTCCCTCCTAGACTTTGCACCCCCTCCGAGAGCCCCTCCCCAGGCCAGAATCCTTTCCTGTACCCATATCCATTCCTGGACTGTGCACCCCAAGCCCCTACCCCATATCACAGCCTTCTCCTCACCCAAGTTCCTTCTCAGACCCTTCACCCCAGTCCCCTACCCCAAAGATCCTTCTGCACCCAACGTCCGTCCCAGACCACACACCTTCTCCATAGAAGTATGGCCCTTGGCAACTTGCCAAAATCTTGGAGTGTTTCCCCATGAAAAATTATTGTCCACCCTGCCATAATCAGTAGGAATGGGACAGAGTACAATTAATTAAAGCTAATATTAAAAATGGGTGGGTTCTTTCAATAACTGGAACTTACTTTAAAGATTTTTGGTTGACTCAAGCTTCAACAGAGTATTACATCCTTTTACAAAGAAAATAGGCCTTTGGTAGTACAATAAATGTTCCAGATATCAAGTTGGTGCCAGCCTCACAAAAGGAAAAGTATATGAATTAAATATGTAAGAACAATTTTTTAATCTACAGAAAATTCAAACCCAAAATGTGGAAAATAGTAAATCAAGGAGATAAGGTCTTCATCAGCCTTCAGAATATTTATTAACGTCAAACTAATTATGTCAAACTAATCAACATCTACAGACGCCCTCCCCCCACAAAACTATATTCACTTTGGTCGAGCTACAGCTATAGCTCACGTTCTAAAAATATAGAAAAAGAGGCAATCAGACCTTGTTTTCATAAGACAAAAAGTGTATATTCTTTTGTACTTGTTACACCAGTGATAGGAACTAACTTGCCGTTTAAGTGAGTTTCCAGAACTTAGAGACTTCCAATCCCAATTTTTATACCATTTAGGAGTTCAGTTGAAATTTAGAAAATAGAATACCATAAAAGCTAGACTGTTTCTTGGATTTGGAAGAACTAAGTAATCCAAATGAATTCAGTATATTTAAAAGTCAGCTTTATAGTACTGTAAACTTGCACAGTGATTTATAAAGTTAGAGAAAGATACATTTCACATTCCAAATTTTTTGCAACTTGGTGGACAAGACATAGGTGAGATGGAGCACATTAGAGAAAAAAGACTATGTGCAGAGTTGGTTGATTTAACAGGTTCCTGAAATAAGCACGTTTGAAGGAGAGAAAATTGAGCTGACAAGTAGAGAAATTGCTGGGTATAGCATAAATAATGGCACTGGGATAAAAGAAACTGGAAGGAGGAAGGACTGAGGGAAGGAAGGAAGAGCTAAGATGAAGGAGTTCTGCAGAACTGAGGAAGTTCTCTTCCTCTTTCTTTGAACAAATCAATAGAAAGATTGAAGGGAGGTGAAATGGTGAAGGTGGAAAGATGACTTTTGTAGTGATAGACTGCAGGAAGAACACTGCTTTAATGGAGGCTTCTTTTTTCATAGCGACATCTGTGGTGATGTGGTTGGTGAGGACAGGGCAGAGTTTGATTGCTATGGTGAAAGTGGCAACACATTGTTCATGGCTTGGGACTTGCGCCAGTGAGCCAAGATGACTCAAGATGCCAAGATGACTCTGATATATAATGTGCCAGTAGTCTCAGTGCTAGAATTTGCTCATGAAAGAACATGCTTGTTACAGGCTATAAATGTGTCCCTTCAGAATGCTGGGTTGTTCTCCAATGAACAATGAAAGAAGAGTATCTAGATAACATGCTCAGTTTATGGTCAGATTGATAGAGTAGGTAGAGTAATTAGACTGGTGAAATAGTCTCTGGTTTTCTTGTTGATTTGTCAGAATCAGGGAAGCAGCTTTGAATTTCCTGATTTTTTTTATCTGCGCGTGCATTACCCATAAAACATATGCTATCTGTGAGCCTGTGTTTTTATGTGGTAGTCATATTTTTATAATTTTGGTTATGAAATAAGCATATGTAAATATAAAAGGCATATCCATATTGTGCTTAAGAGGAAATGAAATTGTGCTGCCTTAGGAGTATTTCATGATATTCAAGAATTCATTTAATTAAAAAGAAAAGTCTGGTTTTTTTTCTGTATTTGCCTGGAGGTTTCAATTTAAGCAGTGAATATACAATTCCAAGAATACTCCCACAGTAGCTGAATATTTACATGTAAAAGGGATTTTGGCAAAAATGCCGTGTTATGTGAAAGAGTTAAATGAGCATAGGAGAGAGATTTCTTTGACCGCTAGGAAACAATTGTAACACTCCGTAACTGGTCAGCAATACAATTCATTGTTTTGTGTCAGAGCATACTCTGACAGCTAAAATTGGTGGTGAGCTTGTCACCTCCTTGTTCTCTAACCTTGTGAAGATGAGTGGGAAACTAAAATAGATGTTTTAATTTGATGGATAAAAAGTCCATACACTAATAAATTGAAAAACCTACAATGAAAGGGCTAGAGTTGAAGAATATGTTTTCTTGTTTACCTCCACTCATCACACACAATGGCCACTTGCTTTGAAATTAGTACTTTTCTGTTTGTTATTAATATCAATTCTGCAAGGCTTCCTTCTCTTAGTTATTCAATTACAGGGATATACAAAATGTAAATGTTTGCTATCCAATTATAACAGGGTAGAAATAAGCTTGCAGGATAACTGGCATCTTGTCAGTGAAGCAAAACAAGATTTTATTAAGAGAACTTCTGTACCTCTGATGAATAATTCTACTACAGCAGCTGGTTTTAACGTGGGGGGGTGGGGTATCTCTCACTTCCAAGAGCCGACATGGATCAACAGCAGTCATAGCTTAATATTTTCTTCAATGATCTTGACAGGTAAAATAGATATTTTCCATTTTAAAATATTCCTTTCTATAAACTCTGAATTTATATATCTATAAAAAGTAAATACTCTGAATAACAGCAGAGTTTTTTCAGTATTGGCTCTCTTCTCCAGTCCCGTTGGCTTGATATATACACACACACACACACACACACACACACACACACACACACACACACACACACACACATATATATATAATATAGTTCATCAGGGTATCAAAACTTTGTTCCACCAAAAAAAATTGTTTAATGTCTTTCATAACATAATGTGTCTGACAGATTTTATCAAAGCTTTGCATGTTCTACCTCAAAGGAGCTGAACTCATTGTGTAGGTTACACACTCTTTCAACACTTGCAGAAAAATATAACAAAAGGTATTAATTAAGATAAGAATAAAGATATTACAAGTAAGAAGTCTTACTCTTTATTACTGATTAAATTAAGCATATAATACCCGAGGCGAGAGGTGCTGCAAGTAGCTGGAATTTCCCAATCAATATCCTATATTATTTAGGATACTTCACATAATTTGTTCTCCTGAAGCCTTATAGTCTATTGCTTAAGGATAGACTGTGTACGTGCATACATTTTGAATAGGTGGTTAGTAATGTTTGCCTGTTGCTTCTAAATCTTATTGTATATTTTAGAAATGTGTGTTTTGTCTTTGTCTGTTCATCCTGAGTCCGTTTGTTCAAGAACTCCTCGTAAATGGTAAGAGCTAGGACCACCAAATTTGGTATGCAGCTTCCTCTTATTGTAACTTAAAGCAAGGTAAGGGTTTGGCTATACCAGGCAATGGGATGTGCCTGGAATTCAATTGTTTCTCATAATATAGAAAGGAGGGGTCTGGTAGGAGAGAAGATATATTGTAGAATGACCATGAGGGGCAGCAAGGGGCCAGATGGGGACTGGGACAGCTGTAACCTGATTGGTCCAGCAGGGGACAGAAATGGAAAAAGGGACAGCTATATATTATATAGAGTTTGTGTGTCCTACAGCTGGGGGACATGCACCCTTCTCCCAGCTGTGCTCCCTGCAGCTGCAGTAGCCATGGACAGGCGCTTCTCACCTGGCCCCAAGCTGCTGCGCTGAGAGCTGAAGTTGTCCGCTCTCCCCCAGGCAACCTGCATCTGAATCTCTGATCCCCAGCCTCACCCCCAAACAATGGTTTAAATGAAGAAAAACAACTTAAATAATGACTGGAGCAATGCCGAATAAATCTTTTAGTGTTGACTATATTAGAAGGTATTTAGACATTTTTTAAACCAGGGCTATCTGTTTGCAGCCCGTGGTGCGGTTTGGGTTTACATGGGGCTCAACAAAAAAGTAGTCAATATAATGGTCTCCTGTTGATTTGTGTTTTAGTAGTTAAATTCCTGGACTGTCGTTGCTCATTAAAAGTGCTGTCATATGGGTGGAAATCGGGTAAATATTGCATTTTATTATTATCAGCAGAACTGACTTAAATGGCGCCTGTGTGTTGTGTAGTCTTGCCTTAATCTTTGTATTCATGCCGTCAGTGTGAAAGACGCTATTTGCATATATTTGCATATATATTTACATGTCTATGCAACCACACTCAAGTTGCGGCCCTCGGCATGTGCTGTGGATATCATTGTGGCCCCCGGGGCTTCCAAAGTTGAGTAGCCCTGCTTTAAACATTCTATTAAGGGAGATTTAAATGCTGTTAATTTCTAGCTTCTTCTTTAGCTATGTGGCCGAGAATTTCAAGTTGCATTTTTCTGGATGTGTTAGCTTTGGGTATCCAAATTGAGACCTCTTTTCAAGGGTTGGTTTTCACAAGGTGAGTTCTTGGCACTTTCTGAAAATCGGGGCTTTTGAGATATCTTAAGTTGAGCATCCAAAAACTAATGTATCAGAAATGACTAGTTCGTTTAAAAAAAAATCTAGATTAATCGAAAGAATATAAATGTAGGGTTGGCAAGTACTTTGAGATCATTTAGTTCATACCCATGTGCTGAGTCAGGATGAAGTAGACCTAAACCACCTCGCAGATGCGCATCATCTGTTCTTAAAAACCTTTATTGATGGGGATTCCACAGTCCCCGGGGAATATCTGTTTTGAATATATCTTTTGTTTTAAAGGCAAACATTATGATGGTGGTACTGGGCGAAATTCTGTACCTTATGTTAAGTAGGAGGTCCCTAGAAGCTAGATGCTTTCTAGCTTTGAAATCTATGGAATCTGTGAAATGTAACCCAACTGATAACTTTTTTTCCCCAATACCATCCCATTTTTAAACATCTTATTGCAATTGTAAATATGAAATTGGAAAGATGTTTGACAACTTGTCTGTTAAAGTTTAGAGTTCTATCAATTATTTTCAACTTTTTATTTTTAAGATGCATGATGGTAAATGTGGAAGTTGTATTAGGAATATGTGGCTGTGATCCAATCACATAGAATAGACTTAGTTAAACATAATTAGGTTTTAATGAAGTTTGGCATCAGTAGTTTAATATGGGGGGTATGAACTGTTAATGCATCACTCATGTTGCCTCAGGCTTATAATATGTCACAACACAGTATCTGTCTTATTTCTTAATTATTAGCTCAGAGAGAATTGGATAAATTCCCTCCCGGAGTATTTAATTACTTCCTCTGGGTAAATTCGCTACATCAGGACAAGTGGGAATGTTAATAGTTTCATATAACATGTAACAAGGAATCACTTCTGCAGCATGCAGAGCATGGAATAGGTCTACATTATATTTCCCACTTTTGAATTTCTTTGTTTCTTATATTGTAAGCTCTTTGGTACAAGAACATTCTCACTGAAAGTATAATGCTTAGAAAAAAAGGGGTCCCAATTGTGCACAGAGCCTCAACTGTAAACATAATTAGTGTATATCTTGACTCCAACAAATATTTATATTACTTTAATGATGGCTTGTAGTAGTTTTGATTCATATATATTTTAAGATATTTAAGATTTGTATCTTCTTAAACACTATGGCTTTTAATGGCACCCAATGCTGGAAAGTAGCTGGGAATTTTAACGGACGATAACTAAAATCAGTGTTCATAAAAAAGAGCAATATGCCACAAATAAATGAAATCAAGCGCGACGAGAAACCATCATCCTTCCCGTAATTGCATTACACTATAGTTGTAATACAAATAACATGAGACAGCCATGTAGTATTAGAGTGGTTCCAATATTTAAAGCTTTAAGTAATAAGAGTAATAGTTGAAGCACACTGCCTGAATAGTAATCCATTGCAAGGCATACAGACATTGCTGTTTAATGAATGGATGCCTTCAAAGTAGCTGTCTTGTTGCTTCACTCTGCAAAGCTATTATACCTGAGCCAGATTCTTCTGCTTTGGCTTATGTTTAGTGCCTTGATCCACAAGATCTCTCTTTGAGGAGGAGTTTAAGTTGTGGACTGTAGGTAATGACAAGTGGAATTCTGTTGTTTTCTCTTTTGGATCTGTCTTGAAGTAGTTCATGTCTGGGTACTTTTTTGGCTCTGTCAATCTGTTTTTGCACCTATACCCACCCTCCAATGCATTATCCACAGTCTACAACCTATCTTGGAAAATGATCCCTCACTCTGAGGCCTTGGGGGAAAGGCCTATTCTCGCTTACAGACAACCCCCCAACCTGAAACAAATTCTTTCCGGTAACCATGCTACACAGCTATATCATAAGCATCCAGGAACCCAGCCCTGCAATCACCCATGGTGCCAACTCTGCTCACATATCTATACAAACTAATTCATCACTGGAGCCAACCACATCAGCCACCAAATCAGAGGCTCACTTAACTGGACATCCAGCAATGTGATCTATGCCATCAAATGCCAGCAATGCCCCACTGCAATATACATTGGGTAAACTGGACAGTCCCTACGGGAAAGAATTAATGGACACAAATCAGATATCGATAAAGGGAACATACAGAAACCTGTTGGTGAATACTTTAACCTACCTGGACACACATTAAGGGATCTCCAAGTTGCTGTTTTGTTATAGACCAGTTCCACAAGCTAAATACACAGAAAAGGATTGGAACTACAATTCATTCACAAGTTTAATTCTCACGCTAATGGTTTAAATTGAGATACTGGATGGCTGGAACATTATCAATCAACCAAACAATAAAAGTGACAATGGTTCTTTATGTCTGTGTAGAATCTGGTTTTAGTTCTTTTCCTCTTTAATTGCTAAGTAATGGTTCTTATCTTCTTCTTTTAACTATCTAGTTTTTAGGTACTAATAGATTATCTGTTGTTTTCCAGTTTTTCCAGTTACATACATACTCGGCTTTCTCTTTGATACTTATCTACCCTCTGTCTCTTTCTGTTCCCCCCCTCCTCCCATTTTTTTCCTTCTTTCCCCCTGCTCTCTCCCTTCTTCCCTCATTTATTTTGGTTCTGGACATCCAACACTCTGGTCATCTGAAGAAGTGGGCTGTGCCCACGAAAGCTCATGATCCCATTTACATATTTTGATAGTCTTTAAAGAGCTACCAGACTATGTGTTGTTTTTTATTTAATTCATGCAGCGATAGAATGCCCGGTAAGCGGTTTTTATAAAGAAACCATTATAATGTCAGTTATGCTATGACACACTCTAAAACCCAAGTTCTTTACCTTTTTTTAAAATGTCACACATTTTGCCAATTTATAACTTAAGGAATAAAAACAAACCTTGAAAATGTATCATGAGTCTAACTGATGCAGCAGCATGTGCCTGAATTTTCAGAAGGCATGGAAACTATAGCTCAGGGTTAATGAGGAACTTCCATTACTTTCTCATGAATACCTCATTGATTGATAACTGGTTAAAAGACAGGAAACAAAGGGTAGGAATAAAGGGTCAGTTTTCAGAATGGAGAGCAGTAACTAGTGGTGTTCCCCAAGGGTCTGTCCTGGGACCAACCCTATTTAACCTATTTATAAATGATCTGGAGAAAGGGGTAAACAGTGAGGTGGCAAAATTTGTAAATGATACTAAACTGCTCAAGATAGTTAAGACCAAAGCAGATTGTGAAGAGCTTCAAAAAGATCTCACCAAACTAAGTGATTGGGCAACAGAATGGCAAATGAAATTTAATGTTGATAAATGTAAAATAATGCTCATTGGAAAAAATAATCCCAACTATACATACAATATGATGGAGACTAATTTAGCTATAACTACTTGAGAGAGATCTTGGAGTCCTTGTGAATGGTTCTCTGAAAACATCCACTCAATGTGCAGCAGCATCAAAAAAGCAAACAGAATGTTAGGAATAATTTAAAACGGGATAGAGAATAAGACAGAACATCTTATTGCCTCTGTATAAAACTATGGTATGCCCTCTCTTGACTACTGCATACAGATGTGGTCATCTCATCTCAAAAAAGATATATTGGCATTGGAAAAGGTTCAGATAAGGGCAATTAAAATGATTAGGGGTTTGGAATGTGTCCCATATGAAGTGAGATTAAAAAGAGTTGGACTTTTCAGCTTAGAAAAGAGGAGACTAAGGGGGGATATGATAGAGGTTTATAAAATCATGACTGGTGTGGAAAAAGTGAATAAGGAAGAGTTATTTACTTGTTCCCATAACTTAAGAACCAAGGGTCACCAAATGAAATGAATAGGCAGCAGGTTTAAAACAAACAAAAGCAAGTTTTTCTTCACACAGTGCCCAGCTGGCCTGTGGAACTCCTTGCTGGAGGAGGTTGTGAAGACCAGGACTTTAACAGGTTTCAAGAAAGAACTAGATAAATTAATGAAGGTTAGGTACATGAATGGCTGTTAGCCTGGGTGGGTAGAAACGTTGTCCCTAGCCTCTGTCAGAGGCTGGGAATGGGTGATGGGAGAGGGATTGCTTGAGGATTCCCTGTTCTGTTCACTCCCTCTGGGGCATCTGGCATTGGCCACTGTTGAAAGTCGGGATACTGGGCTGGATGGACCTTTGGTCTGACCCAGTATGGTCATTCTTATGTTCTTATATACAAAATGTAGTTTGAATGAATGACTGCTCATTTTGATGCCAGAATGGTCAACCTGAGACACACCATAATATCTCTTTCCCCGCTTGCCTCCTCCCCGAATCAAGAACAAGCCAGGCCCTGGTATCTGATCCTAACCATAGGGAAGTTGAGCCTGAAGAAACCAGTGAAACTTTGTTAGAGAAAAAACAATGATGTTGGTTTTGTTTCTTTTTTGCAATAGCAGTCTAAAAATCACTTCTTAAGTAATACTGTTGTAAAGCTTTAAAATGATGTAATATTTTGTGCTATGAAATGTGTATCGAAACATTTCTTAACATTCAGTATTGAATAGATACATCACTCCTTTAAAATAAAAAATGTTATTTTAAAAGGCAACTTAATTTCAGTTAAAATATGAGTAGACCTTTAACAACATGTACCAATGTGACAGAGGAGGTGTTTAATTTTCTTGAAGTGGGGATTGAGCTTTTGAAAGTTTGGGAAGCCCTGCCCAACACAGAACATTCCTTTATACATTTTCTAAGAAACATTTCCTGCCATCTGCAAGCAGCATTGAGATCCTTTCTTCTGCAGTCCAGAACTGGTCCACACAGAATGGTAGAATATCAGAAATGTAGGCCTTGAAGGGACCACAAGAAGTCATCATGTCCAACCCCCCACAGCCCTAAGAATACCTACACAGGTGTTCAACCTATTCTTAAAATCCCCTAATGATGGAGATTCCACAGTCTCCTATGGTAACCTATTCTAGTGTAGTTAGAAAGTTTTTCCTAATATCAGACCTGAATCTCCTTTGCTGCATATTAAGCCCATTACTTCTTGCCCAGGTTTCAGTGGACATTTGTAACAACTGATTATGAGTCATCCTCTTTATAAAAGCTCTTAGCACATTTGAGGATTGGATTTCCCCTCATTTTTTGTAATGCCTAGTTTTTAATCTTTCCTCATAAATCAGGTTCTCTAAACCTTGAATCATTTTTGTTGTTTTTCTGTGTCCTCTCCAGTTTGTCTATGTCTTTCCTAAAGTGTGATGTCCAATTCTGAGCTGAGGTGTCACCAGTGCCAAATAGAAGGGAACAGTTACCTCCTCTGTCTTCCATATGACACTCTGGTTAATACATCCCAGAATATTAGCCTTTTTTGCAGTTGCATCAGATTGTTGACTCATATTCAATTTGTGATCCACTATAGCCCATGAATTCTTTTCAGCAGTACTACCACCTAGCTAGTTATTCCACATTTTGTAGTTGTGCATTTGATTTTTATCCTTCCTAAGTGAAAAGTACTTTGTACTTTATTGACTTTCATCTTATTAATTTCAGTCCAATTTTCCAATTTGTCAAGGTCATTTTGAATTCTAAGCCTGTCCTCCAGATTGCTTGCAGCCCCTCGTGTTTTGATGTCTTGTACAGATTTTATAAATATATATTCTACTCCATGAATGACTCAGATAATGAAATATTGAATAGCACTAGACCCAGGAATTAACACCACCTCTCTCCCCCCCCGTGGGACTCTACTAGATTTGCCTTCCCAGTCTAACAGTACACCATGTGAGGATGATCTTTCAATTAGTTGTGCATTCAGCTGATAGTAATTTAGTCTAAGCCAGTGGTGGGCAACATGCAGCCCACGGGCCGCATATAGCCCACTGGGACTCCACCTGCAGCCTACAAACCCCTTGGCTGCCCCCCTCTCCCATGGGCCTCTCGCATCCTGGGGCACTGGAGCCCCACACTTCTTATGCCTCTCTCCCCCCGCCTCCCAGCACTTTCAGAGGACCTGCAAATCACCTGATTTGCATTCTGTCCCCACCCCTCCCCATCCCTCCCAGAGCTGGTACACCATGAATCAGCCATTCACAGTGTTCTGACTCTGGGAGGGAGGGGAAGGAGGAGGGATGGAGAATGAATCAGGCAATTTGTGCACTCCAAAGCTGCTGGGAGGGAGAGGGAGGAGCAGGTAAGTGCAGGGTTCCAGTGCCCCAGTGTGCAAGAAGCATGTGGGGGAGAGGAAACCCCACTAGGCCACAGGCTACTGCAGCCCATTGAGACTGAGAGCCAGTCATGTGGCCCACACACTATTTGGGGTTGCCCATCTGTGGGGCCATATCTCTAGTTTTCTTATGAAAATGTCATGTGGCATGGTGTCCAAACCCTGGATAAAAATCAAGATAGCACACCTGTTCTCATCGCATCCCCTAGGCCAGTAACCCTTGCATATGTGCAAGAGGGCTGATTGAAGATCGCCTTGTGCTGACATTTCCTAACTTTTGAGTCCTTGACTTTGCAAGTTTCTTTGACAAGCATTAGATTAATAGATGCAAGGGCTAGAAAGCACCATGGTAACTGTCTAGTGTGCCCTCCTGTATAGCTCAGACCATAGAACCTACCTAAAACAATTCTTAAGAGTATGTGTGGGGAGGGTGTGAAGCAGGGGTGGGGGCTTGGGGAAGGAGTGGATGAGGTCAGGGCGGAGCAGGGGCAGTGATTTGGAGGAAGGCTGGACAGGAAGAGGTGGGGCTAGGGAGAGGTCATGTGGCAGTTGCCCCTCTTGTGTCCCTCCCCAGCAGTTGCCTCTGCATGTTAAACTACCCTTTTGTTAGAATGATGAACTGGGTAGTGAATTTACTCTGGTCAGGCATCTGATCAGGGCAAGGTGGTACAGTTCTGGAGCATAGGGCTGGAACAGGGAGGAGTTGTATGGAGCTTCTCCTATGTTAGTTTGAGTGGCTGGAAGGACTGGCGACATGTGAAAGACTTCCAAGGGGCCACATTCCCCCCTCATCCCAATTCCACGGGCATGAGGGGCAAGAGCCCAGGAGACTAGTGGGTGGGATTGATGCAGCAGCGTGGGTTGCCACCGCCTCAGCGCGGGGAAATGGAGCAACACAGCTCTGCTTCCTGGTTGCTAGTGAATCAATCGGGGAGGGGCAGGCCCATCTCCTGCACTGACAGGTGGGAAGTGATGCACCATGGCAAGCAACAGGGGTCGGGCCCCCATGTCACTCTGCTTTCCCTTGACACTGCCAGTGAGTGCATGGGGGCCCGACCCCTGTTGCAGCTAGCAGACCCCTCTCCTCGGCCACCTCACTGAGGAAGGATGTTTGGGGGAAGAGGTGGAGCTGGTGCAGAGCAGGGTCAGGATGGGGGCATGAAGAGGCAGAGCAGTGGCAGGCCCTGCAGGGTAGAGGGAGGGTTGTCCTGGCCCTCTTTTGGGTGATGTGGGGAGGAGTCATGTGGAGGGGGGTCTTGAGGACAATGCTCCCCTCCCCTGCATGCTTCCTAGCCAGTCACCTCTGGCTGGGAGACCATTCTTGTAAGATAGTGATAGAAATGTAGCCGTGTTAGTCTGGTGTAGCTGAAACAAAAAACAGGACTATGTAGCACTTTAAAGACTAACAAGATGGTTTATTAGGTGATGAGCTTTCGTGGGCCAGACCCACTTCCTCAGATCAAATAGTGGAAGAAAATTGTCACAACCATATATACCAAAGGATACAATTAAAAAAAATGAACACATATGAAAAGGACAAATCAAATTTCAGAACAGAAGGGAATGGGGGGGGGGGGAGGTAAATGTCTGTGAGCTAATGATATCATCCCCCTTCTGTTCTGAAATTTGATTTGTCCTTTTCATATGTGTTCATTTTTTTTAATTGTATCCTTTGGTATATATGGTTGTGACAATTTTCTTCCACTATTTGATCTGAGGAAGTGGGTCTGGCCCACGAAAGCTCATCACCTAATAAACCATCTTGTTAGTCTTTAAAGTGCTACATAGTCCTGATTCTTGTAAGAGAGCTGGGCGGGTCACTGCCTGCGGCTGTCTGAGTGAAGTGCCTTTAAGAAGTTCGTAGCTTGACATCAACATCACAGTGTAAGAGGTAGCCCAGGTGGTGGGACAGAGAGTTCAGCAATCTCACAGTCTAGGTTGCACCCTAGTGATCTCTTCATGGATGGATACACTAGGAGTGTCTACAGTAGCTAAAGGATTGTAAGTAAAGATTTCTACAAGTGCTTTTAGTTTAGTATTTTGTTTTGCCACCAGTTTCAGCAACAGCTTGAGTTGTTTTCAAACACTGTTTAAACAATGTGATGATCTTTCTACGTACTAGCACTAACTTTTTTCTTTGCTCTCTTTTTGCTAGGTAAATGGGAGCTAACATGCCCAACGTACACTGTAGCCTTTGCCTTTGCCCTGTGGTATATGCCATAGCACATGTAAACAATGTATTTTTTTTTACTTTTAGCAATAATAGAATTGACAAGTTAGTGCTACATTTGTTAAAATAAATTTGTGAGTTAGCAATAATTTCCTTTAAGACATAAACACTAAAATCACTAATCATTTTTCATTTAAACATGTAAAAATAGAGTGTTCCAAAGAGTTTAGTTTGTGTTGCTATGGAGACAAACACAGTATTTGTGTCTTTGTTTTTGGAGCATCTCACATCTGAAAATGTCAGAAAAGAGAGAAAAATGATGTTTCCGTACCAGTTTGAGTTTTTTTTCTTCATCTTGCCAACAACCAGGGCACGTCTAAACTACATTCCTCTTTCGAAAGAGGAATGTAAATGAAGCAAATCGAAAGTGCAAATGAAGCGCAGATTTAAATATCCCGTGCTTCATTTGCATATTTGCGTCTGAGTGCATTTTCGAAAAGGGGTTTTTCGAAAGTGAAAGCTCAGTCTAGACAGGGTTCTTTTGAAACCCCCTCCTTTTTCGAAAGAACCCGTATCCTGAGGACTGGACTCCCAGTCTAGACTGCACTTTCACTTTCAAAAAACCCTTTTTCAAAAAAGCGCTTGGACATGAATACGCAAATGAAGCGCAGGATATTTAAATCCGCTCTTCATTTGCACTTTTAATTTGCTTCATTTACATTCCTCTTTTGAAAGAGGAGTATAGTCTAGACATAGCACCAGAGTGTGTATGAGTGAAAGTATTGATTTGTTTATGACTATTTTTGTAATATAAATGATTTAAGGCAGGTGAGCCCTAAAAGGGAAGAAATTACGTGCAATTATGTTAGATCCAAATAATGTACCAAATTATCTTAGAGTGAACATTTTCAAGGTCTGAGTTTTAAGCAATGAATGACAGTTCATTCAGAAAAAAGTTCTTTTAAGACATTTTTAAAAGTATTGTATTCGCCTTGAGACATGCTATGGATTTTTCCTTTTCCCATTAGACACATGCTACATGGCAGTTTCAGTTTTGTTGTTCAGTACAGACTTTCAGGTATAGCCTGTACAATTCAATAAATCTTGTTTGCTTTTCTGCTTCATTCTTGATAGCAAATAAACGAAACTATATGTACATTTAAGTAACTTATATTTATAAATGGAATGGTAGATACATGCCATGATGGTTACATGCCTTCTATTGGCTGGAGAATAACTGCCTACCTCTGCTATTCTCTTAGCTCGGCTAATAGGAGTTTGTAGGTTTGGGTTTAGACCTATGATAATCTCTGGGTCAGTTGTTAGTTGCACATTGATAAAATTTACTTAAAAAAACAACAACAACATTCAAGAACATTAAAATTGCAAAGTCAAGCACTCAAATATTTGGGCAAATAACAATTAACATATTTGCCTTACGTGCTGCAGAGTTATGAAGAAAGCCTTATTGTTAAAGCACCTGACTGAGCCAACTGAATTGGATTTTCATCTCTGGTTCTGCCATAAACATGCTCCTTTTGGGCAGAGCCATTAAATGACAGGTGTAATCGGAAATGAGTTCTTCATTTTCTAGGTGCCAAACTTGAGACATCTGTAACTGAGGAGTGCAAAGATATCCTAACTGCAGCTCCACCTGGCTTCAGCTAGAGATACTTAGCTGATTTTTTTAAAGATAATCTATCACTGTTTAAAAAAGGGGAACCAATTGCTGAGCATCCCAAATTAGTGGACATAGTAGAAAATTTTGTTCTCTATGCTTCAGTTTTCCATTTGTAAAATGGGACAATTCCTAACCACACTGGGCTCTTGTGACACTAAATGTATTGTTTCTGTGGTGCTTAGATACTGTGGGGGCAAGCACCATAGAAAAGCCCATGGGCACATTTTAAACGTGTGTTTTGTTCCATTCAGGTTGTGAATGATATGCAGTGAATTGGGCACGAGGCCACAAGTTGAATGGTTAGAATAAACAAAATGTCAACAGCTGCCCATTTTGAGTGGGAGAAAATAGCATGCAATCAAAGACAGTATCATAACGTATGCATACAACGTGACTAAAATAAGATTGCATGGCCAGGTTTAATTCTGTCTCTTCCTAGTTTTGGCGTCCTTGACTTTGCAAAGTGTGTAAAAGAGAGCAACCCATCTAAGCGACTAAATATTGTGTTGATACTAGTAGAGATATGAAACATAATATTTAGTAGCACCCCAAGGCCTCAATCTGCATTCATAGATTTTAAATCCACAAGGGCCCTTTGGGCTCTAATCTAATTTCATAACACAGGTCAAAGAATTTCATTGTTTTCTGACATTAAGATCAATAATTTTGTGATGGAACTAGAGCATCTTATTTAAAAATCTTCACAAATTTTAAATGATGGACAATCCCCCACACCTGTGGATATGATAAGACTCCATTGTGGCAGGCACTGTACCTACACACAAAAAACACAGTGCCTGCTCTCTAGAGTTTACAGTATAATTTAGGGTTCCATTTTCCTGTTTTTCCAAGATTCTCACTTTTCCTGTACTAGTCAATTGGGCGTATACTGGACATGGGCACTATCCTTGATGACTGAGCCAAGGTATCATAAAGCAAACAGTAACTGTGACCCTGCTGGTGCATGGGATCCTATTTCTGTGGTGAGCTGGAGGCTCAGACACCATCTCCTCCACTGCTCCATAGCATGAAATTAGCCCTGATGGGGTTTCTGAGTCTCCTGGGCACTGTCATACTCTCACAGGGCACGTTAGACTCCAGGAACAATGGTACCCTCTCCCTTTGGCACCAACTCTTAAGATGACACACACTGGCCCTATTGGAATTCTTGGATCCTCACGTCAGATCTCTCAACATCAAAGGGTCTGAGTTCAAGTTCAGACAAAAGTCACTGAGTAGAAAGGAATGTCAGCTCTTTCAGGAGTATTATTTTGAGGAGGATCAAGTTGAACAGATAGAGCCACTTAATTCCCATGCAGCACTTTCATTCTCATTGCCTGATAAGATGGTGGCACTGTACTCACCATCATCACCTGTTGACTATAAGCAGTTCTAAGATGTCCTGCAGAAGATTGTGGAGTCACTTCAGATTCTCCTGGAAGAAGTCCCAAGGTTCCACTCACAAGTTGCTGCACATCCTTCCACCTGCTGGCTTAAGCAAGGTGGCACTTCCAATCAGTGAAGCTATACTGGAGGAAGCCAGGATGCTCTGGCATATCCTAGTCACTTATATCCCCATCCCAAAAAGGACAGAGAAAAAGTACTTCTGAGGGTTCCAAATATTTCTGTTCTTGCCCCACTCTGAACTTTGGTGGTTTATATTGTTGTTGAATGCAGCAGACTGCAGGTATCACACCCTCTACAACCATAAAGATTTTTGGAAGAATCTTTCCTCTGGGACTCAAACAGATGCCTATTGGGGACCTCAGTCTAGTTTTGTCAGTGCTCATGGATTCTCCTTTGAAACACTTGGCCTCCTGCTCCCTGCCTACGAAAGTAGCCTTCCTAACTGCAGTCACTTCTAACAGAAGAGTAGCCCTTATGGTGGACCCTCCTTATCTTGTCTTTTGTAAGGATAAGGTTTCTTTGAGGTTACACCCACGTTAATGCCACAAATCAGGCTTTATACTTGCCTATATTCTAACCAAAACCTCACAATGCCAGAGAAGACAAGACACTCCATTGCCTAGATGTCAGTGGAACCTTATCTTTCTACCTGCAAAGGACAAAATCCTTCAGGAAATCTTCCGAACTCTGTTTCCATTGCTAAAAAGGGAAAGAATTCCTCTCATCTCAGGTTACACCTTGCTTTACTATATGTTGATGGAGCTCCTCCACCTTGAAGTGCAAGGGCTCACTCAACCAGAGCCCAGAAGCCTTTCTTTCTGTTGTTCCTGTCTTGGAGAGCTGTAAAAAAGCAACATGAGTATCTGTTCATACCTTTATTAGGCATTTCACCCAAATACAAGCTTCAGCAGACGCATTCTTCTGTATGGCCATCCTGCAGTCTGTGGTGCAGCATGGTTCCTTGCACTGTCCTTGATGGGAGTCACTCACAGTAGAATACCCATAAGGATTACTGCTTGAAGAAAAGAAGATTACTCACTTTACAGCAGCAGCTCTCAGCTGGAGGGGCATGTCAGACTTCCTTGAAGAGGGGCGGAAATCTTCCCACCCATGGGGTAGCAACTCCTTATTTGGCCTGGCCACTAACCCATTGTGAAGGATAGCTGGCGGGGCTATATTTATGTATGGTATCGTGACCTGGTGCATGGGATCTTAACACCCACTAGCACTCTCCAGTGCTGAAATAGAGAAATGCTGTCCTGGACACTTTATGAATATTAAGGTATTTGCTTTTAAAAGGTGTCCTAGCCTGTGCACATTTGATAGCAGAGTCAAAGGATTGACTTATTTAAGCAGGAAACCTTTTATTGGAATCAGTGTATTAATGTCTCCAGTTCCATATTGATTGTACTGGAAAGTCCCAATCTGGAGGTGGGGGAAGCTCCAAGTTCAGTAAGAAAAGTTGGGTGTGGGAGCTTGATTCAAAAGATGTTAAGCCCCTGCCCTTTAGATGTGTGGTCCCTATGCATATTCCACCAGCTGCCTTCCTTCCCATCTACTTCAGATCTTTTCTCAAGGTGATTTGTAGTAGAAAAGAACCTGAGAGGTGACTCCCTTGAGGCTCTTAGTTTGGCATGCTTCTAGTAAAAAAATTTGTAGTCTGTGTGCCTGGAGTGCAGGTGCAATCACAGCAGAATATCCATAAGAAACACACGTCTTGAAGAACTCCAGTTATTGTAAGGTAAGTAACATTTGTTTTCAATATGGCCACTATTACTGTAGTTGTTTCAGAAGTTATTGTATGGTGTTAAGAAAGTGAAGGGGCAGCATTTCATGGCAGCTCTGTGAATTACTTGACAACAGTGTCAATTTCCACTGCATTAAGTTGCACACATACATTTTGCATGAGGCTGGATTGCCTAGTACAATTAGTATCGGCTTCTTACCATTTTACCTCACTGAACATACCTTGCTGTTAAGAGAAAGTTTGCTTGAGACGAGTGCTTGCTATTCCTCCTAATGAACAAAAACAATGGAGTGAGAACCTTCTGTATATCTTTCCCCTCCCATATTCGCCTGTAGCTACCAGTATCAAATGTGATTGAAAATCACCACTTGTGATTATTTCCATGACATTTTTTAAACTGGAATTGGTTCTCCTTTTGTTTGCCATTGCACTTTGACTTGCCTTATTTGCCAGATTGTAAGATCTTTCAGCATCTAACAGCAGAAGCTGCATATTCCCTAGAAGTCTAGAAATTCTGCCGCTTTCTAGACAGACCAGTTTAGTAGTGTAAACTGAGTGTATAGGTCCTAACTGCTCACATATAATAGCAAAATCCATTTTGAACTATGTTTAGTTTCTTGTTTTATCCATCTTAGATAATATGGCAAAGAGAGCCATTGCTATTTGAGCACCTCCCAGTCTTTAAGGTAGAATCCTCTTAACACACTTGCAAGGCAGGGAAGTGCTATTATCCCCATTTTACAGAGGGGGAAATGAGGGTCAGAGAGGCAAAGTGCCTTGCCCAAGCTCACACACTAAGCTGATGGTGGTTCAACCCAGTTCTCCAGGGATCTGGGTAAGCACTGTATGGCTACATCTACACTGTTTGTTTTTTGCGGAAGAGGAAATGCAAATGAAGCACTCATTTGCAAATCTCGCACTCTCATTTGCATATTCTCTTCCAATCCTTTTTGCAGAAGAGGGTTTTGCGAAAAAAAAACGCAGTGTAGATGGGGCCATTTTTCGGAAAAAACCTTTTTGCTCAAGATCCTTTATTACTCAAAAAATGAAGTTTATAGGATCTTGCGCAAAAGTGGGTTTTTTTCCAAAAAATGGCCCCGTTTACACTGCGGGTTTTTTCCTGCAAAAACCTCTTCCGCAAAAAGGATTGGAAGAGAATATGCAAGTGAGAGCGCGAGATTTGCAAATAAGTGTTTCATTTGCATTTTCTTTTCTGCAAAAATTAAATAGTGTAGACGTAGCCTATGTATTAACCCACCCTTCAGATCCTTTCCTGAGCAATGCATGCTCCTGGGGATAACACAAGTGTCCCTAGGGAGGACTCGTTACAGCCTCCTCAGACGTGGTAACTGAAAAGGCCAAAACGAGAAGTGACATTTCTGTCAAATGTCCCCAGGCAAATGACTCTAAAACTATTAGTATTCAGGCTGTTATGCTCTGAGTTCCGGAGTTAAGCTGTCTGGATGTTCGCGTAGGTTTCCTTTTAGCAGTATGGAAAAATACTCTTTTTCATACCCTTCACTGAATATTAGCCTGATTTTATATTTCTGAATGGCACTGAAAAAAGAAAGTCTAATCTGCTGTACTGTGAAACCGGGTACATCTAGGGAATAGTTATCTAAGACTCTGGCAGGTTTGCAGAAATTTCAGTGGTGCTTAGAGCCTGCACATCTCGCCCACCCAAACTCCCTCCCCCTGATCTGCCTAAGGATTTGGGAGGGAGTCTGGACTCAGGAGGGAATTTGTGGTGCAGGCTCTAGGATGGAGTCTATGTGCTGGATGCAGGCTCTGGGTGGGGCAGGGGATTGGGATTGCAGGAAAGGGTGAGGGGTCTGGCTCTGGGAGGGACTGTAGGAGTGGGAGGACATCTGGAGGGCAGGTTCTGGAATGGAGTTTTGGTGCTATGTGTAGAATCTAGGCTAAGCTAGGAGACTGGGGTGCAGGGTACAAACTGTGGGGAAGGGTTGGGCACAGTAGAGGATCTGGGTGTAGGCTCTGGAATGGTGTGTGGCTGCAGGCTCTGGGATGGAGTTAGGGGTGCAGGAGGGGATGAGAGGTGCAGACTCTCAGACTATGTCTACACTACAGGGAACATGTCCAGGGAACACGTCTGCTCTTCCAAAAAAAATTTTGGAAGAGCAGACGCGCTTTTTTGGCATCCCTGTAAACCTTGTTTGATGAGGAAGAAGGGATGTTCTGAGAGAGGTTTTTTTCCCGACATTTGGCTCAGTGTAGACGGGCCAAATGTCGGAAAAGCCTCTTCCAAAAAAAGAAGCGGTAAAAGCTACGCAAATTGTGATTTGTAGCTTTTTCCAGAAGAGCAGTGTAGCGTAGACACAGCTAAAATGGCCATCGGAGCTTTCTTGCGCAAGAGAGCGTCTATACTGGGCACGGATGCTTTTGCGCAAAAGCAAATCTTTTGCGCAAAGGCACATGCCAGTATGGACGCTCTCTTGCGCAAATACTTTTAACGGAAAAACTTTTCCATTAAAAGTATTTGCGCAAAATCATGCCAGTCTAGATGCAGCCTTTCTGTTTTGTACATGCTTGATATATGATACACACTAACTTGTGAAGCAAGAGCATAGTAACCCAGACGCAAGCCTTTAAAACTTAACATTAAGCAGCTTGAACCAAACACTTAAAAAGCTGCCCAGAGTTGAATGAGAGAGTGGGTTAAGCACGGACCATCTCTGGAACCAGATTCCCCATTGCTAACTGAGAGAGGTCAATCACATAACTTCTTTCCTTGAGGACCAGTGACCCTAGACTTCACAAATATTGGTTAGGATTTCAGTATGTATATTTTCTCTTCCAGGCAGTGGATGTCACATGTTTTAATGCTCAATGCATGTCTGAAGTGTGGTCCATCCTACATGCTGTATGGAGAGATATCCATAGATTCTTAAGAAAAATAAATTTTACCAATGAAAGATATAATTTTGGTTCAATGCTGGATCTCAAAAGGCTGCTAGCAGGATTATATACGAAAGGATTTTGTGGGGCAGAGGAGTTGTTCTGCATTTTTATTAGCAAATTCCTTAACTAATAAGGACTAAGGAATTGGTACTGTCACAATTCCTGTAATTACTGCATCTCCCACATTACCTGTATCTGACCCCCTTCATGGGTTCCTGGAGGATACCCCACAGGCTTCTAGCTGACACATTTCCCAGAGAAGAGTCCAGTAGGCTGCAATTCCTCTGGCAACTGCCTGTTACTGTTTCAGCAGCTCTGAATTTAATTCAGCCCTGCAGTTCATCTGTCTCTCGGTCAGTGCCGGGGTTAACCAATTACCATCTAGCCTTCATAAAGCATTTTTTATTTGACAGAAGCCTTACAGAGAAAACATATATGGTAAACTATTTATATGCCATTCTTCGCTTATTGGACAGTCATCCATCATCCATGTGGAGACAAAGGCCTTGACCCACCAGGTGAAATGTGATCTACAAAGCCTGAGAGAGGCACCTAAATGCCCTATACAACGAATGGCAAAAGATAGATGCCCTAGAACATGAACCCTGAATCCAGCCTGCTAGTCAGAAAGCAGCCTAAATTAGTGTATGGGAGATGCAGATGTCCAGTATGTCCTATGCCCATTTCTCTCACTGAGAAAAGAGCCTAAGTCAAGTCTCTGAGGAGATACCCCTCTGCTGGCAATCCATATGCCTTCCCCTAACTTGCATGCATGGCTGGATCCAGTCGGCATGGTTAGATGCCACCTCACACCACAAAAACAGTCTGGGGATGGGAGGAGAGCTTTCATTTTTTGAGGCATAAGGATCTTGCACAAAAGGGTTTTTTCGTGCAAAACAGACTCATCTACACTGCTTGTTTTTGCGCAAAAACCTCTTGTGCAGAAAGCATCAGCAGAGAATATGCAAATAATAGCATGACAAATGCTAATGAGTGCTTCATTAGCATACGCTCTGCCAGCAAAAGCCTGTGGTGTAGACATAGCCTTAGTGGTTAGAGGTGAGAAATCACTGCTGAAATCTCCTGTCCCCTTGAACTGGGGTCTCCCACATTCGTGGTGAATTCTCTTCTCGTTGGGCTAAAGATTATAAGGTAGGGCACCAGCTGTGTAATGTTAAGTGGTGTCTGATGCCCACTGGATTAGGCCGTGCATCTGAATTAGGGGAAGGAACATCAATAGCTCCAGGCTTGTGGATCACTCTAGAGTTAGATTGGAGGGAGGTGTCTGGGTGCCTCAGGGAGGCAACTGGACTTGTGCCCAGAAGCAGAAATGTGGGAACATTTACTGCAAAAGCTTAGGGGCCAGATTAATTTAGATGCCTGCAAGTTTAGGTGACCTCTGAGTGGGTGTTTTATGGATTGCAGTGATGCCTGAAAACAGGATTTAAGAGTTTAGCCTGGATTCACAAAGGCACTCAGGTGCTTAAGTACTTCACACTTTTTCCACAGTCCTGTCTTGGTCAGTTTTCTGTAAGTTCTGGAATCAAGTGAGCATTATATCAGGGTAGACTCGTTATACTATTGTCCATTTTGAGTTTGCAGATTCTCTTGGACTTGGTTCATAGTTTCGCCGAAGGGATGGAGCTGCTATACACTTTTTACCTGCCTAGGAATTTGCACTTATTTCCACCCCCAGATCCCTGTGATTTTTAGTTCTTGCAGGAAACTCCTTTAATTCCCACATGGAGCTAAAAAACAAACCTAATCCACAGAGAGATCTGACTTTTATAAAGCTGCTACAGTACAACCTCAGTTATGAACACCAGAGATATGAACTGACCACAGTCAGCACCTCATTTGGAACTGGAAGTATGTAATCAGGCATCAGCAGAGGCCAAAAAACAATTCCCTAAATAAATATACATTATTAAAAAGATAATTTACAAGGTAAGGAGATTGTTTCTTTGTTGAAATGAAAATGGGTATAATCAGCATTATTTCATTACACTTCAAAGCTGTATTAAGTCAATGCTCAGTTGTAAACTTTTGAAAGAATTATTATAACATTTTGTTCAGAGTTAAGAATATTTCAGATTTATGAACAGTCTTCATTCCCAAGATAGTTGTAACTCTGAGGTTCTACTCTACAGCAATCTTAAAGATATTCCATGTGTCTGTAATATCTGTCACAGGTACTATCAAACGACACCTGAGTAAATTTTAAGAGTGATTGGCTGCTAATTATTGAATGCTTTGCAGCATGAAAGTAACAGTTATCAAAACTAATTTGATTCCTGTTGTCTGGACCAATCTGGTTTTCCTGGCAGTTAAGTAGTTTTCAGTGATTTTTTTTAATATGGATGATGATGACAGTGCCTTTAGGTATTAAGAATTCTGTCTTGTAGAATTATCCTAAACTTTTCCTTTAAAGTTAGTAGGAACTAGTGACCATCGCTCTGATTAGCAAAAATGCTGGGTACTTTCTGTGATAGTTCTTTACCTTTAGATGGAATTTTCAGCAGAATAATATTTAATGTTATAGTACTCGAATTGCTAATAAGATTGAGGTGATGGGTATAGCTCAGCAATGTTTAGCTGGTACCCATATTTTTATGAACTTTTGATGGATCAGTGTGGACATTTCCCATTATATTATTTTGCTACTGTAGAATCCTACCAGCTTTTGAGGCTTGTAAAGCCTTATCTGCGGTTCTCCCTGCAATTTTAAGCGCTACAGGTGTCAAAGTTGTGACTAGGGGAAGAGTATGGGGGAAGGTTCTAGTTGACATCAGACTGGTTTCTTCTGTGTGCCCCAAAAAAATGTTCAACATTTATTGCAAAATCTACTCTTTGAGAGAGTTTATATGTCTGTCCATCTGTCTGTGAATCCGTTTGTTCAAGAACTCTTCCTAAACTATAAGAGCTAGGACCACCAAATTTGCTATGCCATTTCCTCTTATAATAACTTAAAGCAAGGTCAAGGTTTGGTTGTGCCAAGACAATGGGATTTTCATGGATTGTGATTTTTCTCATCAAATAGAAAGGGAGGGCTCCAGAATGACCACAGGGACAGTTTTACTCCAGAATGGCCACTGGGGGCAGCAAGCAAGAGTGGCCCCCACTGCTCTGATAGCCCTGGAGAGTCATGGAGCAGCCGCTGGCTGGGCAATGTGGCCCTCACCACCCCGGGCCAGCCCCAGGGTGCAGCAACCAGCCGCCCCCACTCCCTGCCATGAGCTCCCCCAACCCCTCTCCTGACTCCTGATTTTCCTGCACCTCCATTCCCTGCCTTGAGCCCCTCCTCACCCCTAATCCTGACTCCTCCAGCTCCCTGCTATGAGGGACCCAAGTAACACTGGGTAAATCTTCAAGAATTTTATATAAATTTTGTTTCTAAGTTAACAAAACTTGTGCATCAAATTTTAAATAAAATGAAATATTTATTGAAAATATCTTCCATTAATTAGATGTCTGCACTTCATTTTGCTAGTAAAATACCCAGTGCCCTTTTGAATGTTAAATAAGTAATCCTTCCGTTTCTCTTTACTTTGAAGAGAAACCTACTTTATTCTTCTTGATTTGTTCTTTGTCTCTTAATGCCCAAATGGCCCTAAGATCATTGATGCTCTTGGAAAAGGGAATAGTAAGCATGGATTAAATAACAAATTATTCCATTCTTGTTCACTTCAAATCTTCTTCAGTTCAGTTGCCATGCTGCAGTCATTCATTTTGGTTTTTTGCACTTCAATATCTATACGCCTGTGGGTTTTACTTGCTTTTGCAGCTGATACCCAAATATGTGCTGTCTGGTACAGTACATTTCTTTGAAGCAAGGTTCTGATGGGGAAGAGTCAATGACATATTAATGTGTTTATCCTTATCTGTGCTGACATTTCTATGTGCTGCAAAGAAGCTCAACTGCTGTAGAAAATTAGTATGAAAGGAACGTGGGAGTGAGGCTTCCATAAATTATGTCTTTTGGTCACTGTGTTTTGGGTGTATTATTAATATTTAATACTTCATGTGCTCTCTGAAACAGAGATTTTTCTTATGTTGAATAGCCCTTGGTGCATTTCAGGTGGCACTGCAATCTAAGAAATCCACATGATTTATGGTGGGATTTTCTAAAGAGCCTAAGGGAGTTGACTGCAAGTCTTATCAACTTAATCTTGTGCATAAAGAACAAATACACATTTTTTATTACTGCAAGACTCGTATTAAAAAACTGGAGAATGGGATTTCACCTGATGGATTAGGTGTTTTCTGTCATATAACTGCACTTCACTAACATTATTGAACCACCAGGTATTATTAGTGTTCCAAAGAAATATCACTTTGAATTACAGTAGCTGCTCTACTGTTTAATTTTTATAGTAATTATCAAATTGTTTGTTGCCCACAAGTGACTATTTAAGTGTTAGATTTTGTAGACCCTGAATAGAAAATATTACTGCTCAATGGTTATATTTATCACATACTTGTGTATATTCACATAATGGGCCCCTTCTTGTATCCATGCAAAGGATGGACATTTTTGTCATGAGTGTACATGTAAGGGAGAGAGGGAGAAAGGAAGGGCTATCCCTATAGTAGTTCACTACTCTGTGTCAGCAATTCTTTTCAGGACAAACATACTACAGCTAGCTCACTGTTTTGATGTAGACCCAAAATGGGGCATTTAACATATCATTTAGTACATTAGGAAAAACTTCTCAACTATCAGAGTGATTAAACACTGGAATAAATTGCCTAGGAAAGGAAGGTTGTGGAATCTCCATCACTGGAGATACTTAAGAGCAGGTTGGATAGACATCTATCAGGGATGATCCAGAAGGTGCTCGGTCCTGCCGTGGGGGTAGGGGACTGGACTTCATGACCTCTCGAGGTCCCTTCCAATTCTAGTGTTCTATGATTTGAAAAGTTAATAGCTCAATGGTCATTAATATTCTTAACTGATGTATGCACAGGAGTGTACAAAAATGTATGGGTACATACTAAAATTATATTTGTCAAATGTGTTTGGCATAAGCCCAGACTGCCCTAGACAAAGGAATGTGTGTGCTTGTGTGACCAGCCTGGGTGTCAGGTAGACACAATGAAGGTATGTTTACATTCAAGATAAACAAAAGTATCAGTCTAGCAGGTGGCAGTCAGAGCCTCTGAACCTCAAATGATAAGTAATGGAATCAACTGCTTGTGTACAATAGTGTATTGTCAAAGATATCATGTAACATCTTTATTAAAATTAATGATTCATTAGAGATGAATATAACTGCAAAATGTATGTATTAACACTATATGCGAAACTATGAATGCTCATTTATATTGTGTTTTTAAAGACTGTGAACATGCACAGAGTAAAACAGGTTATCTCAAGTGAAATTAAGTAAGGCATAACCCAAAACAATGAAAGCTCTGTTTACATACAAATTAGCAGAAGGATGGGAAGTCCAAAGGAAGGAAAAAGAGCATGAGGTCATCCTAAATCTCAGGACAAAACATTGAGTATGGGAAGATATAAGGAAAGAGAAGAAGCCATTTTAGCATCCATCACAGGACAGGCACAATGAGTTAGAGCCCTTGGAAGCAGGAAAAAAAAAGTGGGTCCTTCAACCAAGGAGGTGTTGAAGTCTCTGGGAACAAAATAGGTGAGAAACCTGCTTAGGCAAAGATCTTTCACCTAAGACGACACAGGAAATCAATATCTTGTACTTCTGTGTAAGGTCCTGAGTAAGGGCTTGTCTCCACTATTGGGATAACTTGACCTAAGTTACACTACTCCAGTTCCATGAATAATTTAGCGGAGTCGATGTAGCTTATGTCAGCTTACTGCGGTGTCTTTACAGTACTCTCTGTTTGACTTCCCTTCTTCTCGGAAAGCTGGAGTACTGGATTTAACCAGGGAATGCTCTGCCATCAATTTAGCAAGTCTGCTCTAGACCCGTTAAATCTCTACAGTGATGGAGACCAGCCCTGAGAGCAAGTCAGCCGTGACTAATAAGAAATATTGTTAAGAATTCTACTTTGAATGAAGGCTGTAACATGTTAAGTCTTAGCCACTTGAAAGTGTATTTTATGTGCTTAAAACCATTTTGTCTTCATCCCTTGTTCTTAAACTCACTTAAGACCAAAGTCTTTTTGTTTTATAAACTTGTTTTAACTTTCAATCTAAACTTAAAGCAACCCAGTTGTTGTGCTTGAGTTCAAGTGATTGCTAATTCTGTCAAAATCAATAAATTGTGCTTTAGTCTCCTTAAAGGAGCAATGGGTATTATTATTACTCTGAATCCTTCAGGAGAGGGTTAGACATTTTAGGTCACATTGTCTTGTGGAAATTCAGGATTGTGAGGGTGTTGGGGGGGGCACTTAGTAATAGCAAAGGAAGGTAAAGAACAGAGTGTGGCTATGGAATAAGAATCAGACTGCTGGAGTCAGAGTTGCTGAATTGGGACTGCTCAACACTCTCACACTTTTATGATGCTTTTAGGATTACTGGGAGCATCCAGACAGAGAGCTACCACAGCAGAATAGTTTATGGTATTCAGGGTTACAAGATAAGCAATGACAACAACCCCTTACTGGATTGAATCGCACCACAAAATATGACAGTATGCGTGTATTGCTTGTGGTGTAACATCTTAATTGTATGAGCATAGGTTTCTCTCCAGTAACCACCATTTCCAACTGAGTTAAAGAAATGGAAAAAAGTTGGAAGGAAGACTCTCCTCCTTGTCTTTTGATCTCCATAATCACTGCACTCTTTGACTGAGGATGGAAAATAAGTCCCTTCTTCTAAATGCAATGTCAGGACAGCAGCATAAATTAAATACCACAGTTGATGTGAAAGGTTATTGTCTTTCCCCTAAAAGTCTCGATATCTCCTAGGTGACTCAACTTTCTTGTACTTAGAAGGGTCAAAATTGTTTATAAATTTCAGTTTCCATGTTGTAGCAGTCTGCAGTTAATGTTGTTCTGGCTTCTTCTGGATTTATTCTCCATTCTAGTTTACAAAGAAGAATCAGTCAGTGTGGAGAAAATTGTCTCCACCTGAATAGCATTAGACATGGCATCTCCTGAGATTTCTAGTTAATAAAATCCTGGTCCTCCATTATTGTTGTAGAGGTGCTGGTGGATAATTTAAGAAGAGGATTTGAGTGCCTTAAGATTTTTTTTGGTGAGATCAGCTCTGTTTAAAGGGAAGCCTAGAATAATAGATATCTATCAATACCATTTTGTTCTTTAGAATAGAAATGGGTTTTCTTTTATGAAATTCAATATCAGCTCATTTTTTAACACTTCACAAATACACTTTATTAGGTGAGTTAATTAAAATGAAATATATAAGAATAAAAAAATTTCAGGATGAGTTGATTTAATTCAAAGCAAATTACCACCAATGTTAATCATGATTTAAATCAGCAATCAATAAACCTCAATTGAACCTAATCACTTTTAATCTAGTTTTGCATATGTACTTTTTAGTTATCCTAAAGAAATGTTCATGTTGATTTGCAACTAAATACATCCTATCCTCTAAATTTGTTACTTTTTGTAAACAGGATAAGAATTTGTGCACATTTGTTTAAGCAATTATATGCCTTAACATTTATTCAGCATTTTAATTTTTACATATTTGTTAGAAAATAGAGAGTGATGCATTTCTAGGTCAATTTTTGACATGTGACAGATTGGGTCACAATCTGTTTGGAAGGAAATTGGAATGTAGTTAATGCACAAAACCACCATTTTAAAGTTGTTTATTAAAGTAACTTTAAATGTGTTGGATACAACAGAACATTTCTTAAAACATGTTTTACATTTAAAACAAATGGATTTTTTTAAATAAAGGAATTATTATTTGTAGTTAGAATTGATTTTCTGGTCTCCATGTCCTTCAAGATTTTAGAACAAATAGATGCACTCTCTCACCACCGTCTGTTTGTTTTCCTCTTCTAACCTATGAACAATCTATGCTCCCTGTCAGCTCCCTGACACTTTATTAACTTTGAATACATCGAAATGAAGAAATATTTTCTTTGTAAGCCAGAGGACACTAATGCTGTCAAAATGTGGCTTAAAACTTCAGATGGTTGTTCCAGATGATTAGTCAGTGACTTCCACCAATTCAATGGTTTGACTTCATTTAAAATTTTATAAACAAAAGCATACTGCTTAATTTTTAATTCAAATTATATTAAGGGTGCAATATAGTAAAATGATTTATTTCAAATTTAATTTTCAATACATTGGTGCTTATAAAGAAAAATATATACTTAAAAACCCCTACTTATATTTTTAAAATGTGTTTAAAATAAACCATTTATTTTTATCCACCCTACATGATTCTCAAATGATCTTAGGGTGTGTCTACACAACAGGGCTTAACTTGAAATAAGATATGCAAGTTGAACTACGTCAATTACATAGCTTATTTCGAAATAGCTTATTTTGAAATTGGGAATGTCTGCATAGCACTTATTTCGAAATAGAGCACTCTTCCTCTGACTTCCCTTATTCCTTGTACAATGAGAGTTACAGGAGTAGCAGTAAGAAGTCCTCCAGCTTGACAGTATTTTGATATTATTTTGAAATAACTGCCTGTTGTGTAGATGAAGACTAAGTTATTTCAAAATAATGCTAGTTATTTCAAAATAACTTTGCTGTGTAGACGTACCTTAATCTTATTTTAAAGAAATAAAATTGCTAAGGACTTAATTCTGGCAGGTATTAAAAGCTCCTGGGGTCTCACAGAAATTAGTGGCATGCACAGTAGTTGCAGAAACAAGCCCTATCTCACTCTGTATATCCATTTCTAATAGACCATCTCTATGCAGAAAAGTCATTCTGAAAGCCTTCATAAAATAATTCAAATGTAAAGAAACATGTAATTGCAGCAGTCTTTTATACACATTTTGAAATTGGCGCAAGTATATCAGCAATGGACAACCAAGATTAGTCATATTTATTAGGCTGTGCTGATTCGGCCTCAAATGGAATATTTTGTCCAGTTCTGGGTACCACATTTCAGGAAAGTGTGGATAAACTGGAGAAGTTCCACCAAAGAGGAACAAAAAGGATTAAAAGTCTAGAAAACATGACCATTGAGGGATGATTGAAATAACTGGGTTTGTTTAGTCTGGAAAAGATAAGATTGAGGGGGGACATAACAGCTTTCAGGTATCTTAAAAAAGCAGAGAACATTTATTCTCCTTAACTTCTGATGACAGGACAAGAAGCAATAAGCTTAAATTGCAGCAACGGAGGTTTAGGTTGGACGTTAGAAAAAACTTCCTAACTGTCAGATGGTTAACCGCTTGAATAAATTACCAAGGGAGGATTGGAATCTCCAGCACTAGAAATTTTTTTAAGAGCAGGTTAGGCAAACACCTGTCAGGAATGGTCTAGATGGTGCTTGGTCCTGCCATGAGATCAAGGGATTGGACAAGATGATCTCTTGAGTCCTTTTCATTCTCATGATTCTATGAAATCCCATGCCTATATAGAGTTACCATACGACTGGGTTTTCTGGGACATGATCTCTTTATTCATCACCAGTTTCCAGCCACAGGGAGCTGCAAGGAAAGTGCTGGGGGTGGGGGCCAGCATGTGGGGCCCCCTCAAGGGGATCACTGCACTAAGATGCATATGCTGGCCCCAGCAGTTGGCCACTTTGTGCAGTGTTTGAGGGCGCAGCAGGCAGGAAACCTGCATCAGGGTCCCACTGGTCCTCAGGATTTGACAGCCCAGAGTATCGCGGCAGACTGGATCTTAATGTTTGGTGGCTGTATTTTGCCTGCCCCTGCCTTACCTGTATGCTCCTTTCTTGTTCCCCTTTGCCATCACCTAGCAAAGTCTTCTATTTGGCTATGTCTACGCTATGCGCTTTGCCGGAAGAGGCAATGCAAATGAAGCGCTGATTAGCATTTTGTCGCAGTTCATTTGCATAATCTAGTCCAAGCCGTGTTTGCTCAAGGGGTTTTTGCGCAAAAATAGGCAGTGTGGATGTGCCCGTTTTGTGCAAAACCCCTTTTTGCGCAAGATCCTTATCCCTTCCTTCAAAATAGTCATCTTCAAAGGGATGAAGTGTCATTTTTCAAAGATGGGCATTGTATCAAAGTGAGGTTTTAATGCAAGTAAGGGTATATCTACACTGCACGCTTATTTCGGAATACACTATTTCAGAATAGGAACTCTGAAATAGCTTATTTCAAAATAGCGCATCGACACACCAAATGTTCATCGAAATAGTGCTGAACTATTTCGACATAAAGGGTCCACACTCCTTGAATGCTGAATTGCATTTAAGGTCACCTAGAAGCATGTCAGGCAGGATATCAGGACAGCACTCACTTCCTAGAGCTGCTTCCTGAGCCTGAGGCTTGAGCTTAAAGGGACCCCCCCTGTACAGTCGAGTCTCAGGATCCTCTCCTTTGCCTACCTCCTTGAGGGACAGCAAACCCATTCCTCTGCCTACTCTGGTTGCCCTTGCAGACATCACAGCACTGCAGCCATGGAGTAGGACCTGCCTCCAAGCAGTTGACGTCTCTTAGACCCCCATGCCACACCTCCTACTGCAGTTACTCCAGGATGCCCTTGTGGCCCTGCAGAAACAGGACCCTCAGCTCGTTGTGGAGCACCACTTCTCCTCTGTCCACTCGCTGCTCATGCAGCACGACCCCACCTGCCCTTCCCTGTATACTGTGCACTGCTGCTTCTGGCAACTGGACACCAGTTCCGACTGATGGGACCAGATTGTCATGGAGCGGTGGGATGGCCAGCTCTTTCATGGAGGTCTGTGAGTGGCTCAGCCCTGCCCTCATGCAATGGGACACCCACATCAGACCCACCATCCCCCTCAAGAAGCAGGTCGCCATCGCTAACTGGGAGCTCACCATGCCAGACAGCTGCCACTCCATCAGGAACCAGTTCGGTGTGGGGAGACTGACCGTCAGGGTTGTGGTCATGCAGGTATGGTGCTCTCGTACTATTGTTCCAGGAGGGCAGCGAACTGCAGGAATGGGGTTCCCTAGGGAAGTGGGGGGTGGAGGCTCCCTTCCTGGAAGGGTTTTCAGTCCCACCTTCACAAAGTCATGCTGGGGGATACGATAAGTAGGGGGTTGGTCCTGGTGTGTCTGGGGGAGGGGGCGGAGGTTGGCCTTGGGGACCTCCCAAGGGCCCTGGCAACTCTGTGGTTCTTTGTTTGTCACCTTCTTTAGGTGGTGAGGGCTATCAACACCATCCTGCTGTGCCAGCTTGTTGTCCTGGGTAACGTGGTCCCTGTTGTTGTTGGATTTGCTGCCATAGGCTTCCCAAACTGGGGAGGAGTGCAGGGCATTGACGGCACCCACATCCCCATCTGGGCCCCAACCAGTGGGCCTTTGAATACATCAACCGCAAGAGGTACTTTTCAATGGTCCTGCAGGCCGTCGTGGACCACCAAGGTCAGTTCACTGACATCAACATCAGGTGGACAGGGAAGGCGCACGATGCTCGCGTCTTCTGCAACTCCAGCCTCCATGAGAAGATGCATGTTGGCACTTTTTTCCCTGACCGCACCATGAGGGTCAGGGACGTGGAGATGCCGATATGCATAGTAGGGGACACAGCCTACTCTCTGTACCCCTGTCTTATAAAGCCCTACGTGGAACACCTTGAGCAAAGCAAGGAACATTTCAATGCCAGGCTCAGCAGGGCCTGCATGATTGAGGAGAGCGCCTTTGGCCATCTGAAAAGGTGGTGCCACTGCTGCCTCCACCCACCTTGACCTCGGTGGGTGGAAAGTCCTCCAGGTGGTGGAGGCCTGTTGTGTCCTGCATAATATATGCGAGAACAAGGGGAAGATGTTTCTGTCAGGGTGGGGGGTAGAGGCTGAGCAGTTGGTCAGGGTCTTTGAACAGCTATGCATGGCTGCCATCGAACAGGCCCATCGGGGGCTATGTGCATCTCAGAGGCCTTCGGGAGAATTTCACACAAGGACCCTAGTGATACTCTCTCCTCTGGGTCTCCTCACAAGGGGTCTCTGCATTGCCCCTCGGTGCCTTTCCTCCCACACCCTTCCCTTCGTCTGCCCTCCCTTCTCCTTTCACCCCCTCCCCTTCCCCTGTTGATACAATAAAACAGACTTTTTGTTTTTGATACAAGATACTGTATTTTTGGTTTTATTTGGGGAAAATGTAACTGGGGAAAGAACCTGGGAAGGGGTATGAAGGGGGAGGTGGGGCTCAAGGATTGGGCTGGGAGTGGCGCCTTCCTTGGGGTGGTCCCACTGCCTCGTGTGACGGGCTCTCGATGGCCACGGGGTGGGACTAGGGGGAGAAGACAGAGGGTTAGGAGCAGTGGCTGGTGCTGGGGCAGGAGTGGCCAGCAGGTGGTAGATGGCAGTAATACAGGCCGTGCACATAGTCTGGGCCTGCTGCAAGAGCTCCTACCAAGTGGTGCGGCGCAGCTCCGCGTCCGCAATGTCCAATAGTTATTTCAAAATAACACTGCTATGTAGATATACCCTAAGAGAACACATTGATACAATTCCACTTCCATCATCCCTGAGTGTGCGAGTTGGGAGATGTTTCAGACCATTGCTCAGACTCTAAGCTAGAATGCTCACTTGTGAAAAAGAAGCTGAGACTACTGCAAGTAACCCATGCTACTTCATTCTTCTCACTTTCCTGTGACCTATTTCTTGGAGTCTGAAGGATATGAGACTTGAATCTCCTTTTGGTTTATACTAGTGCTGTAAATCAAACCCTTCTCACTTAAACACTGATTACATTAACGTTAGCAATGTTAAATGTATCCCATTGTACTGCTTGAAAAAATATTCTTTTCTGGCAGTCTGGGAATCACCATGAACTTCCCTAGCGTCCCCTGTTTGGTTAGCATTTTGAAGGAAATTAGGGATAGTGGGGCATGACTGGCACAGAAGTTTGGTGTTCCAGTGAATCTTCTGTTAGGAAGGATGGGTGCATTGCATAGGTGCAGAGTACACGCCGGTAGCCAAGTTCCTCTTCTTTCCCCCACCCCCAGTGCTTCTTGCTGCTGACCAACTCCTCCCCTCCCAGGCTATGTCTACACTGTGGGGCTTTATTGGAAAAAGGTACGTGAATTACGCACCTTTTTCTGACAGATTTTCAGAAGAGGCTTTTCTGAAATTTGGCCCGTCTACACTGGGCCATATTTTGGAAAAATCCCTCTTTTGGAAGAGCCCTTCTTCCTCGTGGGAGGAGGAAGACAGGGCTTCCGAAAGAGCCCGTCTGCTCTTCTGCAAAAAAAAGTGGAAGAGCAGACGCATTCCCTGGACGTGGCAGAGTTTTTCCGGGATTCCTGTGGATCCCGGAAAAATCCCATAGTCTTGACATAGCCCCAGTGCCTTGTGCTCCCTGCATAACAGCTGTTTGGTGGCATTTGAGACAGTGTGGGAGGATGGAGGAGGAGTGGGTATGCTGCGTACTTTAGGGAGGGAGTGGGGGGCCAAGTAGGAATGAGAAGAGGCGAGGTGGAGGGCAGAGATTTGGGGGTGGAGCTAGGGGTGGGGGAAGGTGGGATGGGTGCTTGGGGGAAAGACTGGAATGCGAGCAGGGCAGGGGTGGAGTAGGGGTGGGATGAAGTGGGAACTTGGGACAGGATAGGTGTCAAACACTCCACTGGCTAGAGAGCAAGTCGGCACCTATGATGCAGAGTATTCAGTATTAGATGCAGTATTAGAGTATTAGATGCAGAGTATTCAGTAAAACTGACACCTAGAATGGAAAACAGCTATGAAATACAGACACGCAAACATTCACGTCAGTGCAGGGCTTCACCAACCTGTCATTAAAACATATGTTTAAAGAAAAAAGCTGAGGTTTCAGTTCTCTTTACCTAAATAAGATTGCAAAAAGGAACAGGGGAAAAGCAAAGCCTTGGACTGACATAAGGCATTATATGTGACATCTGCATTAATGACCATCTGAACTTCCTGGGTTTGTAATGCTAGTTTGTTTTAATAATTACATCAACTCTGCCATTTTTTAATCCTGATACATAAATTCAACCTTCACTCCCATCTTAACTTGTTTTGGTCAGAGAATTTCCTTGTGTGTGGTTTTTTTCAGTGATTTCAAATGTCAGTTTTCAGCTAACCAAGAAATCCAAAGATAATGTTACCATGTGGAATTTCTAGTAATTTCTAAGTAACTAAAAATGTTCAGACCCAAATTCACCGATACCTGTTGGTGCCCTCCACTAATCAGAACCAGGGCTAAGGAGTTAGATCATGCTGGCAATTTAAACTGGTTTACATCTGGGTTATAGCAGGTGTTTAGAAAGATGACAGAACACTTGAACTTGATGGAGTGGAAGAGAAAAGCAATAGAAGGGCAGAGGAGGATTAGAACGGGGTACCAGTCCTAATATTTGACCAAGAAGATAACCTAGATAAACGCAGTTTAATGTTCATTGAATATATTTTAGTTAGATTAAATAAAGAATTGCTTCTGTGAGGTTAATATTCCATATGAAATTTTTTTCCATTGTGGGTAGCAATATTAGATAATGACTTTTTGGGATTCTATTAATACTTGTTAGTAGGGTTGTCAATTAATTGCAGTTAAGTCACGATTAACTCAGTAAATTAATAAGTTTAAAAAATTAATCATGATCAAACACTGTTAAACACAATAGCATACCAATTGAAATTAAATATTTTGGATGTTTTTCTACATTTTCAATATTGATTTCAATTACAACACAGAAAACAAAGTGTACAGTGCTAACTTTGTTACTATTTTAGATTAAAATATATGCAGTGTGTAAAATGTTAAAATTAGTATTTTTCAATTCACCTCATACAAGTACTGTAGTGCAATCTTTTTATTGTGAAAATAAAATAAATGTAGATTATTTTTGGTTACATAACTGCACTCTAAAACAAAACAACGTAAAACTTTAGAGCCTACAAGTCCACTCTATCATACTTCTTATTCAGGCAATTGCTAAGGCAAATAAGTTTGTTTACATTGACAATAGAGAATGCTGTGTGCTTCTTATTTATAGTGTCACCTGAAAGTGATAACAGGTGTTCACAGGGCACCTTTGTAGTCGGCTTTGCAAGGTATTTATTGTCAGATATGCTAAACACTTATATGACCCTTCATGCTTCAGCTGTTATACCAGAAGACATACTTCCATGCTGATGAGTCTCATTAAAAAAAACGAATGTGTTCTTTAAATTAGTGACTATTTTCCTGGGGGCGGGGAGGGGGGCGGCGAGATTGTATATGTCCTGCTCTGTTTTACCTGCATTCTGCCATATATTTCCTGTTTTAGCAGTCTTGGATAATGACTCAGCATGTGTGTTTTAAGAACACTGTCACAGGAGATTTGACAAAAAGCAAAGAAGGTTCCAATGTGGGATTTCTAAAAAATAGCTACTGCACTTGACCCAAGGTTTAAGAATCTGAAGTGCCATCTCAAATCTGAAAAGAACAAGGTGTGAAGCATAATTTCAGAAGTCTGAAAGGAGCAACGCGCCTATATGCAAACTCTAGAACTATAAAACACCAAGAAAAAAATCAAACTTCTACTGTTAGCTTCTGACTCAGATGATGAGAATGAGCATGCATCAATCTGTGCTGCTTTGGGTCATTATCAAGCAGAACCCGTCACCAGCATAGAAGCATATCCTCTGGAATTGTGGTTGAAGCATGAAGAGACACATGAACCCCTAGCACATCCGGCACACACATATTTTGAAGCGCCAGCTACAACAGTGCCATGCAAACACCTGTTTTCACTTTTAGGAGCCATTGTAAATAGCAGTCAGCATTATCTCCTGTAAATTGTAACCAAACTTGTTTGTGTCAGTGGCTGAAGAACCAGGACTAAGTGGACTTCTAAGCTTTAAAGTTGAACATGTTTTATTTTTGAATGAAGTTATTTTTGGATATACTTCTACATTTGTGCATTCAACTTTCATGTTAAAGAGATTGCACTGTGGTTGAATGAAAAAATACTTTTTTGTTTTACAGGGCAAATATTTGTAATAAAAAATAAAGTGAGTGCTGTATTGTCTTCTATGTTGTAATTGAAATCAATATATTTGAAAACGTAGAAAACATCCAAAAATATTTAAAGTAAATGGTATTCTATTGTTTAACAATGCTATGTTGTATACAAAAACACAAAGCATGTGCAATGAATCATGATTAAAAAAATTAATTATGATTAATCTATTGGCAGCCCTACTTGTTAGATAAAATACTGTAAGAATTACTACCCCAGCTACCACATATTTGTCTGTTAACTAATGTTGTGGAAATAAGTTAGAGATATTTGCACTCTTACTTGTCATGCTTAGGTTGTTATGTTGCATAAGAAAACACAATCAGTGATGGATGACCCAAAAAAGCTATAGAGAAGTCCTCCAGGCAGGCTAGATTGACTTCCAGGGATGCAGCAAATCATGGGCCAGGAAGGCCCTATAAAAGGAGCTGCAAAGCAGAACAGCATCTAGTTGCAGTGTGGAGCTCAAGGGGTGGAGACTGAGTGACAGGCTGGCTGAGAAAGCAGCAGCACTGCAGACAGCTCCCTGTGGAGAGCTTATCACAGACCATCAGACTATCCTGGGACTTGGAGGTAAAACTCTGAGATAAGGGTGAAGATACTGTCTCCAGGAAGGGAAACCCTGGGGGGCACCACTATCAGAATGGGGAAGAGACTGAGGGGACTTCTGGGGAGTACAGAGATGGGCCCTATTAGATGGGTACCTCTGGTTTCTGTACTTCACACACAGGCATTGTGTAACTCACCTGGAGGGCTGAATTGCCTAACTGAGAGTGCAGGAGCTTCAGGGGGTAGCTGAGTTAGTCTGTTATAGAAAAAACAACAAATGGTCTGGTAGCACTATATAGACTAACAAAACATGTAGACGGTATCATGAGCTTTTGTGGGCACAGCCCACTTCTTCAGATGACCGGAGTTATGAGTTGGGGATATGAAAACTTGAAATAAATAGGAGAGGGGAGAGAGAGAAAAACGGAGGGGGGTGGGAGACAGAGCATCATTAAGTACCTGGAGAATGGGTGCTTAAACCTAAGCAGATAAAAATCAAAGTCAATAGATAGATACCTAAAACAGGAAGGATACCACTCTGGGAGCTGTTAGCACCTTCAGTGGTTATTAAATAGGTAGAGTCCCCACCAGGCCATATCATGATTGTTAAACTGGATGCAGTAATCATTGAGAAATCCCACTGAAGGTTTGCAATAAATCAAAATATTAGCTTTAAATGTGTGTCCTGTTGTACATGCTTTAATACACTCTAAGAAAACATTGGGTAGTTCATGCTTTTTTATGGTGTCAGTTCAAAAGAATTCATCACCTTGTATTCTTTGTGTATTTTCAGACTTCAACAAATCGATTCTTTCAAAAAATATGAATCTGAGAAGTTGCTTTCTTCTGTCCATATTACAAAAACATGTACGATTAATCCCATGAGTTAACCTCAGAACGACAAATTTAGGCCTGGACTTCCCTATGCATACTAAATATGAGTGTTCTCTCCGAACCCTTTTCCCCTCCTCCCCCACTTTTTTTGGGTTACAAATAGGGGAAAATGAAAAGTATGTCACTGTTGGTCAGATAGCTATTGAGCTCATCATTTTCTAGATCTGATACACCAAAGAAAAGGGGATTCTGTATCCTAGCAACCAGCGTTGAAACACATGGGAAAGATACAGACACACAGGAATCCAAGACCTCAACTGCTTACTGCAAAATGGTCATCTGCCTGAATAAAAAATAATTAAAAAAACCCAAACCCCACCAACTTTAGCTCTGTACAATTTCTGTGATGAAAGTATGCCTTGAAACCTTCATTCAAATTGTAAAAAGGGGTGTGGGGCTGCATATTAAGAGGTGGTGAAGGAGTCAATTTTTTTTATTTATTCAAAATTTTTAGACGTTTAGAGTAACAAAAAATTGGACCTGTAGCTTATTTGCCTAGAGCATGAAAGACTGATTCCTGAAATACTCATATCAAATATATTTAAAATCCCTCCTCACTTGACGTATTAAAATCTTTAACCATAATATTGCAGTGACCTTTTTTTTCTTATATCTGAATTCCCTGCAATTGAAAATGTAGGGTTTACATTTTTGTAAGTCCATAAAAGATCAAGGCTACAGCTTTGTTTCTAATAGATACTATTGTTAATTTTTTATGATACACAAATTTGATGTCAAGCATACAATAGAAGAGATTGTTTGAAATGCACATCCATTCAGGCAAACACACATACATTCTTATATAAGTGAAACATTGAAAAACTAGTCATATTAACATCTATTAACAATGTAAATTGTGTTGTCTCTCTTAAAGATGACTTGTCAAATATAAAACTTTGTTCCTTTTAACAATGTGTGCTGGATGTCCCTCTAAAGTCAGGATGTAAAAGGATGATTTAGAACATTGACATCTTCAAAACTTTCCTCTTTCTTTCTTTTCTTGACATCCATGTTTACTAACTTCTCCCACTTATGAGAATAATGTGCAGATTTACTGAGACTATAATTTAGCCTGTAATACTTTGTCTCATACCATGCATCACCATTAATAATGAAAGGGCCCCACTTGACCCTGAGATTCCAGTCTGAGTTTGCAGGGCTGGCAGTTCGAAGACAGGTATACAGGCACCTCATGAAAGATGCTGCTACACTTGGTTCTGGCTTTGGATGACTCACTGAAGTTGGTTTACATTTTGTTCAGATCCAGTACTGATGGTGATTTTGGACTGAATTTGGTAAAGGTTACATTGATAGTTCTAGGTGTGGTAAATGATTCATGTAATCAGTTGCAGAAGCAGTATCTATGTTTCTGTATTAAATCTTACCAATACTTTTGGTGGACGTGATTTACAGTAGATCCTCATGGAGTAGAAACTCAAAGTTATGAACACCAGAGTTATGCGCTTACTGGTCAACTGGACACCCTGGGGAATGGTAAGCAACCAGGTAGCAGTGAAGACCAAAGAAAAACAAGTAGTGTACTGCACTGCATCAGGCTATAGCCTTGGGCTTTGGAGGGTGAGGTTTGGGGCTGCAACTACCGGGTGAGGAGGGTCAGGACTTCTGATTCTGGAGCGTGCTGGGGTTCAGGGCTTTAAATGGGAGGAGGTGTGCCAGGGCTGGGGGCTTTAGCTGCAGCATGCTTCCCTGACGGAAACTGGGAGTGAATCTGTGGGCAGCTGCTAGGAACAAAGCAGAAGGGCTGAAGCTCCAAGTCCTGATGCCCCCGGTGAAGCTGAAAACGGAAGTCAAGGTGTGGTGTTGAAACCCCAAGCCTCAGCTCTTCCCCCAAGTTTAAAGCCCTGAGCCTTAGTGTTCATGTAGAGCAGAAGCTCTGAGTTCCCCTGCCTGGAGCCCTTGTTTTGTGAGGATCAGAAACCCCAATGTCCCACCTCCACCGCAGCTGCTGCCCCAATCACCTGTAGCTGAAGGCTGGAACCTCTTGTTTAGATTACAGAGCACTTCAGAGTTATGAACAACTTCCATACCGGAGGTGTCTATAACAGTGAGATTCTACTGTATATTGTGTTAGTAATGACCCAACTTTATTTGTGGGTGTTAAGACATCATCATTTATGCATGTTTGGATATATACAATGCCTACAGTGAGGGACTCCCTTTGATCCTTTTGGTTTTAGTTTAGTGAAACCATCCCCTGTACCTGTTAGAGCTCTGGTTTATGTGGATTGTTTTTTTACACCCACACACAGTTCATGTATTGAACTAGCTAAATCAAGTGGAATTTCTGCATATGGCTTTCATGTTTATAAATGGACTCTGTCTCTGTGCAGACATTATTCCTTTTGTTGACTTAACAGGGATTGCTGTGTCAGTAACAGATGGAACTCTCCGTGTTTAGAAAAATCCTTCAGTGTATGTTTTGGAGTCTTCTGCTATGGAGGCAGGTTCCTTTTTAAATGTTCAATCTTCCTTATCTGAATATATTCTGTGGTATCAGTATACATACCTGATCTTCCCCTCCCCCACCAACCTCACCACACAAAAATTCTCTGTAGGGAGCTGCAAAGCTTCTGTCTCTCATAATTTATACACATGCACAGAATATTGAAGAAACAAAATTAAAAAAACTCTGTGGTTTCAGTTCCCATTCTTCTCTTGGTAAGAAAAGATCACCTGTCAGATTATGCCAGAACAAGCTTTTATAAAATACAAAAATACACAAAAATTATCTCTCTGTAGTTATAGCATTTATAATAATTTCACAGAACTGCTAGTTTAATTGCATATCTGTAATGCATACGTGTATATGTATATGCTGTTTGTTTTCATTTATACACATAGCTGTACATGTCCTGCTCTACTTTTCAGTGTTAGTCAGATATCATCTTTCTTATATGAAGAAGTGGAGGAAATTGTTTAGGTTTGTTTTGATATCTATCTTATCTATCCTATCTATCGTGTGTGTGGGAGAGATCTTTTTATATAGATTCTTCAACAGACCCAACAATCATACATTTAGGAAAAGATTTATGGCTTAGTATCTTTATATGGGCAGTTTACAGTTAAAGTATCTTATATCTTATTTATTACTGCTTTCCGAAGAAAAGGTAGCATGATCATATTTTATATTTTTTCTTGTATTTTTAGAAGGTACTAATAGTACCATTATTACAGTATCTCTATGTAAAGAATCTAAATTTGATGGATAAATGTTGGGGTTTTTTTAAGTATATAGAAACGGTGTACTGTTTATTCTGTGGTGTAAGACAGAGTTCAAAAGATCATTAGAGGAGAGTCTATCTGAGCACCTACTCTCTCCTTTCAAATCTTTCCTCAAGACTCTCATCTTCAGCAAAGTCCACAAATACTAACTTGCATTAGTAAAAATATTCTCATCCATTAGATTTCAAACCTCCAAATACTCTGAGATAGATAATTCCTCTGGGCATCTCATTGCATTTTGAATGTCAATCTCACACTGCAAACTCCAAAGGGAAAGGGGTGCCATTTTTTTCTCTGTAATGACAATATGTTGCTCCATCTGGCATGGAGCTTCTGGGATTTAGCTGCCTTTTCCAAGTGCTGGAGGCAGGCAAAAGGCTCATCTTCTCTTATTTTCCTTCCTTCCTGATCCCTTTCCAGTGCAGTCTGCCTCTTAGAATCCTCTGTAATAGGGGTGGGGAACCTTTTTTGGGTCAAGGGCTACTGACCCACAGAAAAATCAGTCGGGAGCAGCACACAAGTGAGAAGAAAAAAACCCCTCACTGACATGGTCCCTGACTGAGAAGGAGAAAGACACTCCCCACATTCCCCTCGCATACCAGAGCCCTGGGGCCCAGGCTAGGGATGTTAAATTTCAATTAATTGACTAATTGAATAGTCGATGCAATTTCTATTCGATTAGTTGATAGGGCGCCTCTGCCTTCAAAGGTGAAAGCGCTGCGGGGAGCATGGGGCCAGAGGGGCAGTCCCCTGCTGGCCCCGTGCTCCCCATAGTGTTTCAATGTGGCAGCGCCCCATGGAGTCCAGGATCAGCAGACTCTCTCCCTCCCCCCCTGCGCTGCTGACCCTGAGCTCTATGCAATGCAGCCGCTTCAAAACGTGTGGGGAGCCTGGCGTCAGGCTGCACGTGACATTTCAAAGCAGCAGTGCTGCAGGGAGTCTGAAGTCAACTGGGGACTCCCCCGCTGACCCCGGGCTCCATGAGGTGCTGCCACTTTGAAACACCCCTGCCTTTCCCCTCACCCCTTCTGCCTCTTTCTGATAGAGGCAGCAAGGCGGGCGGGGAGTGACTAATCAACTAGCCTGTCGACTATCCAATCCGCATTTGCTTTTCAGATAGTCGATTAGTTGTTCACATCCCTAGCCCAGCCTGGTAGATTTTGTGTGCTCCAGCCCTGCAGTTGGGCAGCAGGGGGGCTGAAACACCAGCGCAGGCTTCCCAATACTGGGGGAGGGCTGAGGCTCGGGGACCAGATCCAGGCAAGCCGGGGGCTACATCCGGGCCTGAGGTTTCTCACCCATGCTCTACAGTGCCCTGGAGAACTGAACTGATTTTTTTCTCCATATTTCTGTTTCTGCCTTCATAGACAGAGACTTTCCCAGCAATGCAACAATTACCAAGTCTGTAAACAGAGGAAGAAATATGATGATAATTCCCCACCTCCAAACTGCCAGGGTGGCTTCACTACTTTTGTGCCTTTTACCTCCTTTAGCTCCCACCCTTACCTCATCCCCACTAAACAACTGCTTTATTCAATAATTTCCACATACTCTTCTGATCAGGAATTTGTTCTCCAGCTCATTTAGTTAGATTTGGGGAAGCTGACAGCAGGCATACTCGGGCAATGATATTAATATTGACAGACCTGAAATTATCTTCCTAGTGACCTCATAAAGATACATGAGGTAGCAGTGGGCTCTTATATATGACACCTGAAAAATAGCTTTCATTGTTTCCTGACCCTGTGTGCCATCAACTGATCTGTTATAATTCATAATCATATGAAGCATACTCACTGACGTATCCTTGAAGCCTGATAGTTTGGACTGAGGCATTGCTTTCTTCCATTGATGAATGTGAGATTGTACTGATACTTTTGAGGTCTGCGGGTTCTTCATACATAGCTCACTGCCACAATTGCATTTTCGTAGGAGGCTACTTGCCTCCTATGGCAAATTGTCCAAACATTTTGAAAAGTCCTTTCTGTACACTGAGGGACATGCTTATTGAAGAAAATTACTTGCCCTTTTGTAAAGTCCACCCCAACCATATCTAAAGCTAAGAAGTCATCAAGAATATTATTAGTAAAATTCACGAACAGGTCACAAACAATAAACAAAAATTCACATTCCCTGACTGCCCACACTCCAGTGGTGGGGGCTGGCTGTCCCTGGAGCCTTTGGGCTGCTGCTACTTATGGGTTGGCAGGGAGTGTTCCTTTTCTACCATCCATCTTTACACAGTTCATATGGTTTTACTTGGTCTGTCCATTAGAGAACAGGATGTATCACTGTGATGTATCATCCCTTTTAGTCTAGGTGGATAGACAAGGCAAGAACCCCTGAAACTCCTCTCTGAAAATTTAGAGAGAGGAGGAGTTTTGACATTCTCGTTTTCTGACTTCTCTCTCCCAATAATAGTGTCCTTTAAGAATCCTAGAGACTGTGGCATGGGACAGAGTCCCACGGTTTTCAGGAAAGAAGCAGTTCTAGAGAGTCAGAGTGTGACACTCAGACTTCTGCCTTTGTTCACAGCAGAAGACGAGTTCTTAGGATCAGGATCGGGGGGGAGCTGGCCTGCTCCTTTGGCAGTGGATCACCACTACACATCTTGATTACCTTATGTGAAACAAAACACATCTGCTAAATGGGATAACTCTCTATGTGCATAATATAATTTTTGAATGACATTTTAAATATTTAAGAAATTTAATATTTTGTTGATTAAAAACATTTGCAAGAAAATGCATAAGTCTAAAGCTGCTCCCACGCAAATTCTGAAGTGTAGTAGGTTTAGTATTGCTTTTGTGTAGGGGAATTTTATTGGATTTTATTCAATGATAAATTGTTGTTCAGGAAAGGTAATATATCAAGGTTTTCCTAGACAGAATGAAATTGTAGTCCTGAAGCAAATCTCTTTCTCAGATGAAAAAGACTGAAATTTTTACTCTGCCTTTAAAACAGATCTTCCTAAGCCAGCGCTGCATACTCGCCTTCCCTATGCCTGGGGCATATTTGTGTATCAAAGCAATATTCTTGCATACTGTACAAAGGATCTCATGTGAACACATGGTAGTTGCACTGAAATTTGTTAGCCTCTTGACACACTTCAGCTTTCCTGTGAGTATGATAAACTGTAGTTGGTGGTTTGTGGGTCTGAGCTGCACTGCTTACTTTACCATATTGGCCTATGTTTGCTTCTGTTCTCAAATAGAAATAAATTGTTCCTGACATTCTTCTTTTTTTTAAGCCAAGAAAAAGCAATCAACTTTTGATGCAACTTACTGCTAGTATTGCAGGAAATAACATTATGTATCAATGTTATTATCATTTTGTTGCTTTCATTGATGAGGTCTATTAAAATGGAGCTTTTATCTCTTCATAAGTCTGAAAAACTTCCATTTGCTTCACTGTTTGGCTGTCATTTGGACTGGCTTAATTCTTTTACATATTGGAATGAAAATATATGCATTTAAAATTATGGGAGTGCCAATGGAGCTGAAGGCCAATCATAATATTCTTAAACACATTTTTTTATTATTAAAAATATTTATTCCCAATGTTTCTAGATGCTCTAATCATGGAGCAGGAACCCACTGTGCTTTGGCACTGTACAAACACAGAATGAAGAAATTTTCCCCCTCCCTACAGAATTTACAGTCTGAAAAAGAAAAGAGACAGACAGTTGTGGGGAATGCAAGGGAACAATTGGATTATAGATGGAGGGAAGTGGTAGAGGTGGCATATCTAGATTTTAGTAAGGCTTTTGATACAGCCTTGTGTGACCTTTTCATTAACAAACTAAAGAAGTACAACCTAGGTGGACCTACTATAAGGTGGGTGCATAACTAGTTGGCTAACGTTTCCCAGAGAGTAGTAATTGATTATGTACAGCCATGCTGGAAGGGTATAATGTGTGGGATTTTACAGGGATCAGTTCTGGGACTGGTTCTGTTCAATAGCTTCTTCAGTGATTTACATAATGACACAGAGAGTACACTTACAAAGTTTGTGAATGATACCAAGATGGGAGGGATTGCAAGTACTTTGGAGAACAGGATTATAATTCAAAATAAACTGGGCAAATTGGAGAAATGACCTGAGGTAAATAGTATGAAATTTAATAAGGACAAATGCACATAATGGGAATTGACTGCTTAGGAAGGAGCACTGCAGAAAGAGTTTAAGGGGTTGTAGTGGACCACAAACTAAATATGAGCAAATAGTGTAAAACTGTTGCAAAAAGAGCAGTCATCATTCTGGGATGTGTTAATAGGAGTGTTGCAAGCAAGACACAAGAAGTAAATACTCCACTTCACTTCGCACTAGTTAGATCTCAACTGGAGTATTGCGTCCATTTTCTGGAAATGATATGGATAAAGTGGAGAAAGTCCAGAGAAAAACAACAAACATTATTAAAGCTCTGGAAAACATGACCTATGAGGGAAGATTGAAAGAACTGGGATTTTTTAGTCTGGAAAAGAAAACACTAAGGCTGCGTCTAGACTGGCATGAATTTGCGCAAATGCTTTTAACGGAAAAGTTTTCCGTTAAAAGCATTTGCGCAAGAGAGCGTCTAGATTGGCACGGACGCTTTTGCGCAAAAGCACTTTTTGCGCAAAAGCGTCCGTGGCCAATCTAGACGCGCTTTTGCGTAAGAAAGCCCCAATAGCCATTTTAGCCATCGGGGCTTTTTTGCGCAATACAAAACTGAGCTGTCTACATTGGCCCTTTTGCCCGAACGGGAGCGTCAAAGTATTTGCGCAAGAAGCACTGATTTCTTACATTAGAGCGTCAGTGCTCTTGCGCAAATTCAAGCGGCCAGTGTAGACAGCTGGCAAGTTTTTGTGCAAAAGTGGCCGCTTTTGCAGAAAAACTGGCCAGTCTAGACCCAGCCTAAGCGTATGTCTACACTACAGCATTATTTCAAAATATCTGATTTTGAAATAGTTCATTCGAAATAAGTTATTTCGAAATAACACGTCTACAGACAAAATGCATTTTGAAATAGCGTTTTGCTATTTCAAAATAGCGCGTCTACACTGATTGGATGCTGAATCGCATTTAAGGGCAGCTGAAACCGGTTCCAACAGGGCATCAGGTCAGTAGTTGCTTTGTGTGGCTACTGCCTGAGGCTATCTGAGGCTTGTGCTTATAAGGACCCCCCTGGACAGCCGGTTCTCAGCTTTCCCTGCTTGCTTGCCTACCTCACTGAGGGACAACAAAGCATATTTCTCTCTGCCTGCTTTGGTTGCCCTGACTTGGGACACCACAGCACTCGGCACCATTGAGCCAGAACCACCCCTGGGCACTCTGCTGCTCATTTTGGACGCGTTGCTGCAAGCCTGGCTCCAGTTGCTGGAGACTGCTTTGCAGCATCTGCTGCAGCCCAACCCCCACGCTCTCTTCCCAACCCCCAGGGGCCAGGGAGGAGCAGCAGCAGCTCCCGGACGCCAGTGTGCCCCACTGCATCTGGCGTCTGGACACCAGCAGCGACTGGTGGGACCACATCGTCCTGGAGCACTGGGGAGACCAACAATGGGCCCAGAACTTTGGGATGAAGAAGGACACCTTCCTTGAGCTCTGTGAGTGGCTCGCCCCTGCTCTGCGGCGATGGGACATGCACATGAGGCCCGCCATTCCCCTCCACAAGCGTGTGGCCATCGCCCTCTGGAAGCTCTCCACACCGGACAGCTACCGATCCGTGGCGAACCAGTTCGGCGTGGGGAGATCCACTGTCGGAGCAGTGCTCCTTCAGGTATGGCAATCTCCAGCCACTGTGCCTGGAGGGGGCATGCAAGGAGGGAAAAAGGGGGAGGTGGTGAAAGTCTCCTCCCTGGGAGGGTTTGAACTGTCCCAGCGGCACTATGGAGTGCCCGCAGTGGCTAGGATTGCAGGAGGCGTTGCTCCTGGGACTGGGGGCGCGGGAAAGGAGCACCCTCAGCCACCCTGGCACCCCAGTGATTCTTGGCTTTGTGTGTCCCTCTGCAGGTGGTCAAGGCCATCATCAGAGTGCTGCTCCGCAGAGTCATCCGCCTCACCGATTTGGACGCGTTGATCGAGGGGTTTGGCGCCCTGGGCTTCCCCAACTGCTGGGGGGCAATCGACGGGACGCACATCCCCATCCGTGCCCTGGACCACCAGGCCTTCCTCTCCATCAACCGAAAGGGATACTTCTCGGTCATCCTGCAGGCCGTGTCTGACCACCGGGGCCAGTTTGTGGACATAAACATGGGCTGGTCCGACAAAGCACACGACGCGTGGGTGTACCGCAACTCCTCTATGTGCCAGAGGCTGCACACTGGAACTTTCTTCCCCGACCGCCACATCAGGGTCGGGGACGTGGATGTGCCTGGTGGGGGATGCGGCCTACCCACTCCAACCCTGGCTCATGAAGCCCTACACGGGACACCTCAACCCCTCCCGACAGGCCTTTAATGCCAAGCTCGGCAGGGCCCGCATTGTGGTGGAGGGTGCCTTCGGCTGGCTGAAGGCCCAATTTAGATGACTCCTCGCCTGCCTGGACCTCTCCGAGCGGAATATTCCGCACGTGGTGGCAGTGTGTTGTTTGCTGCATAATTTGTGTGAGCAGAAGGGGGAGGCTTTCCTGCCAGCCTGGATGGCAGAGGCTGACCACTTGGCAGGCCTGTACATGCAGGGCCAGGAGGCCTATTGGGGGCTGTCCATATCCGGGAGGCCCTGTGGGAGAGCTTTCATCTGGAGGAGGACTAAAGTCTCCCGGGTGTGCCCCACTGGGGGCTTGTGCCTCATTTCACCCTCACATCCTTCCACTTTCCCCTCCCTAACCCCCCTTCCTGATATACAATAAAAACACGTGTGTTGCCAAAAACAAACTCTTTTTATTGACCATAACTGGGGTGAGGGGGGAATGAGGGTGAGAGAGGGGAGGGGGAAACCTGGGAGGAGGGAGCTGGTAGGGGGAGGCAAGGGGATGAAGAGGGAGGAGAAGCTCAGGGTTGGGGGTCTTGCTGGTCCACCTGTCTCCCAGCACTGCAGGTGCGGGGGCTTAGGCATCCCCGTGGGGGAGCAGGTATGGAGGGTGGGGAGGGGGAAGGAAGAAGCGGGAGGAGGAGCGATAGCTGGGGCAACCGCAGGGGCTGGAGCGGCAGGAGGCACCAATCTCTGTACCAGGGTCTGCAGGTGGTGGCGGATGGCACGCCCCTGGTCAAGCAGCTCCTGCAAGCTCTCCCACCACAGCTGCAGGTCTTCCTGCACCCAGTGCTCCTGGCAGCGGACCTACCTTCGCAGGAGCTCCAGGTGCTGCCGCTGGTACTCCTGCTGGTTCCGGGTCAGCCTGCTGAGGGCCGGGGTGCGGGAGGATGTCCTGGGCGGTGTGCTGCGCCCTGCACTTGCAGCTGCTGCGGCTGTGGAGAAACACGAGAAGTGGTCAGTTCTCCCTGGGGACACAGTGGGTGAAGCCCAGCCCCCCTCTGCACGGCGAGGACAGCAGGTGTCCGCACCATCATGTCTTGCTATCCCTGGAGTGTGAGCTGGCCCCTGTGCTGTATATAGTGTGTGTGGGGGGGGGGAGATGTGCCCTGCCTCTGCATAGAGGGGGGCTTGTGGAGGGAGGGCATCGTGCAGTGCCCTCCCCGGGGTCAGGAGCATGTCATGTGCCTTCATACATACATGCGTCTGGGTAACAGGCCAGGGCCCTGGTGTAGGGTTGCAAGATGGTTGAAACAAAAATACCGAACACCCCCTTCCCCCCCACCAAAAAAAACCACCGGGAAAATATTCTGTTGAAGGGGAAAAAAAGGGGAGGGGAGACCAAAGTTGTTGAGCAGAAAAAAAAAGGACTCCAAGGACTTATTAAGCCAAAAAATTGTTTTAAAAAATAAAACAGCATTTTAACAGCATGTCCCCTTTAAGTGCAGGGATAGGAACAGGGGAGCGATTGAGCACCAAGACCCAGGGGAAGCATTGCTTCCCCTAGGTCTTTTGGCCGGCAGCCATTTTGTGCTGGCAGCCTTGGGGAACCAGGTAAGCATGGGGGCTGGGGTTGGGGGGCTGGGGGTGTTGGGGGCCAGAGAGGATTCGGGGGGGGGAGGCCGGGCGCTGAGTGTTTGTAGGGTTGCCAGGTGCCCGGCATTTTCGCCTACTGGCCGGGGAAAAATTCCGAAAATACTGGACATTTTAGGTGTCCGGTATTCTCTGAATTTTTTTTACCGGACAGGAGCCAAAAATACCGGACTGTCTGGGTGAATACTGGACACCTGGCAACCCTACCCCTGTGTGGCAGCCAGCCGGGACCACATGCCCAGGGTGGCACAGCACATGCACAGGTTGCTGCGTGCTCCATGGTCAGCAAGGCCCACAGGCGCGGTCCCTGGTCTCTCTCTCCCTCCTCCCTCGCCCTGCATAAGGGGACAGTGATGGCACTCACATGTCGAGGCCTCCCCGGCCTCGGATGACACCGGCGACAGGCTTGCTGGGATGGCTCAGGGGTTCTGAGTGCAGGGCATGCTCCCTCCAGGCTCCTGCATCTCCTGGCCGTCTTCCTCCTCCTCCTCCTTCTCCTGGGTGTCATCGGCCAATGACCACCTGGGGGGCACGGACCGTCTGACTCCCCAAGATGCAGTCCAGGGCATCGTAATAGGGGCAGGTGTCCAGGTCAGTCCCTGGTTGGGAGCTGCCGCCTGAGGCCATGGCATAGGCCTGCCGCAGCTCTTTTATTTTCATGCGCACCTGCTCCTGGGTGCACATGTGGCCTTTGGTGGCCATGCTGTCAGCCATCTGCCTGTAGACGGCCATGTTCCTGTGTCTAGTGCGGAGATCGTGGACATTGGAGGCCTCCTCCCAAACCTCAATGAGGTCCATGATCTCTGCACTAGACCAGGAAGGCGCCCACCTGTTGCGGCCCCTGGCAGGCTCCTGGGAGCTGCCAGCCTGTGCCTGGGGAGTGGTGGAGGGCTGGGTGCCACTGGGTTGCTGGCTCATGCTGGGCCAGGTGCACGGACTGCTGGCTCTGTGCTGGCAGGCTTGCAGCTGGAACAGGCACTGTGGCCAGAGTCTACCCCTTTAAGGGCTCTGGGGCTGGGGGCGGAGCAGAAGAGTTTTCCTGGTTGTACCCAGAGTGGCCACCAGGACACCCTGGGAAGGGCTGGAGCCCCCCTATTTTGAAATGAGCATCTACACAGCGCTCATTTCGATTTAGCTATTTCGAATTTGGCATTATTCCTCGTGGAATGAGGTTTACCAAATTCAAAATAAGCCCTCCGCTATTTCGAATTTATTTCGAAATAGCGGTTTGGGTGTGTAGACACTTGGAAAGTTATTTTGAAATAACAGCTGTTATTTCGAATTAACTTTGATGTGTAGACATACCCTAAGAGGGAGCATAATTTTCCAGTAGCTAAAAGGTTGTTACAAGGAAGAGGGAGAAAAATAGTGCTCCTTAACCTCTGATGATAGGACATGAAACAGTGGTCTTAAATTGCAGCAAAGGAGGTTTAGGTTGGACATTAGGAAAAACTTCCTAACTATCAAGGTGGTTAAGCACTGGAATAAATTGCCTAGAGAGTTTGTGGAATCATCATCGGAGATTTTTAAGATCGGGTTACACAAGCGCCTGTCAGGGATCGTCTAGATGGTGCTTGGTCCTACCATGAATGCAGGACCATGGTGTTGGCTGCCCTGCCATTGCCTGGGTGGGCAAGGGATCAAGCCCACCACCCCATGCTCCAAAGGCTGATGCCCTAGCTCCAAGTTCAATGGAGATCCCACTCCACCGCCCTACCTTCAGTGGGTCCCTTATCCTGCCTTCCTAGGGCTGGAGAGGTTCCTTCCAGTCCTATGATTCTCTGAATATTGGTCATAACGATAGGCAGTGGTTTTGGCACACCCATGGCCTAATTGTTGTCATTTTTTGTACAGGTACTGCATCAACTAAGTTTTTGTAAGAGTTCCACAATTTGTGCTCATCTAGATGTTCTCACCATTTGGTCATGGCTCAGATGAGTAAGGGTTGTAATTGCAAATTTGAGAAGGATGCTATGGAAGAACACAGTCACTGAAAGATGCTGGGCACAATTTTCCAACGCTCCTATAGCACTTTTGGAAATGGCACTTAAACTTCTAAATGATTTAACCACTGATGAAAATTGTATTTGTTGTCTAAATATCTGGAGTTATACAGCAGCAATGGGAAGCTCCTTGTCAGTCAAAAATATTAAAGCCAGAAAGGACCATCTAGTCTGACTTCCTGAATAGCACAGAACACCAACATCACCCAGCACCAGCACATTAAACCCAATAACCAGGATTAGACCAAAGTAGTACAGCCTGCAGGCAACTAAATTATTATGTGCTGCAGACAGAGAATAGGAGGGATCAGGTACACCAATTCCATAGACCCTGCCACAGCCGGGAATTGATTAACTGACTTTCAAGGTCACACAGGAAGCCTATTACAGTGCCAGGAACTGAATCCAAATCTTCTGAGTCCTAGTCCAGGGTCTTAACCACAAGGCCATCCTTCCTTTCTTGCTTTTCCTAATTATAGGCCATTCTTGCCTATAGTACGCTCTGTGCAAAACTGTCCCACTTCTTAAATTATTATAGACTCTGCAACATACAGCGTGATTTGGAAGCTTAATGATACATCATATTATGCAAATAATGAGATCTACTACTACTCATGACTCTCTCATATTTCTCAACTTTGAATTTATATCTTTCTGTGTACTAAGAGCAGGATCTTGGGTTGCATCATTTGTTTGCAACAAAGCACTAATGGGAACAGCTAGGCAAAAATAAAAGCAGAGAGTGATTTTTAAATGCAAAGAAATTTGATTAAGGTGTGACATGATTTCTGTTTTTACATAAACGTGATATTCAGGCAATGTCTTTTTGTCTTCATTATGCTGAAAATCATTAGAGATGTTTCCAATCAGTACAAATTAACCAGCTTCCAAATTAAATATATTTCACAGTACAGGAGATCTTAGGGTGACATTTATGTTGATAGTATTTGCATTTTCAGTTTGTGCCCTTCCTCCTTGATGATTTTGCTGATTTTTCTGCCTCACTTTCCTATATAACTTTACACTGTCTTTATGAATTCTATCTTATCCATTAGCGTTGTGTAACACTTAAATCATTGCTGCTGATAAATGATTTCTCTCTGTTAGTTACTGAAATTACTGATTAAGGAAAGGTTTTAATTAAGCCAAAACTCACCATATGTCCCATTGATGAGCCCAAGAAAAGTTCTTTCGTCTGAATGCATAGAGATAATTAGGCATGTATCAGGAACAAGGTATTACTGCTAAAGCAAATAGATGTTGAGACTGGCAATTTTAAATTAATATTTATAAAAAAACAAAGTTGGTTGCTATTATTGAAGATACTATAAAATTAATGCATGGAGAGAGAAAGGAGAGATGTTATGGGTTACCCACAACCTTACACCTTGGGTAATTCTTTTCACTTGTGCAAAATTAGAATAAAATAACCATTCTGACTTAGCATCTGTGCAAAGTGAGTGTAAAAAATGTGTACAAGGATTAAGGCCGTAAGGATTACATACTTTATTAAAGCATTTGGAGTGTCTAAAAACCCAAACTAGCTTGGACATGAAAATTCACATGGATAATCAATATCAGAACCTGGAAGATTGTTGAAGCTTTATCTTGGAAGATTTCAACTTCTGCTTACATCCTGCAGTTTCTGTTAATGGTTACTGAAAGATCTCAGGACCAATACCCAAAAGGTCCAATTATTTATTTCTTGGCAGCTCAAGGTTCAAATTTCTTGAATAATGGGTTCCTTTGTTTCAATTAACTGCCGTTATTAATAAAACAAATCAATGTTTTGATTTGCTCTGTCTACATTATGAGAATCTGAGACTTTGTCCTCCTGTAGTGTGTGGCTCACGTGAGAGGACTTGTGTCTTCCATAGCTGCCAGCCTCAGGTCCTCTTATGTGTACCACCAACTTCAGCTCATTCAATAGAAGTTATGCTAATGGAGCCTAGTTCAGCAGCATTTTTAACCATGTATTTGGGCCCTGTTGACTTAAATACTTACTTTATATCCTGCTTCAGTGTGACCCTCAATTTTAACTTAATGTGTTGTTAGGTCTGTTTCATATTTAATAAAATAGTGTCTCTCTGCTAATGGTATTTCATTTTTCAGAATGGATTTACACAAAGTGTGAGGAAAAAATGATAGGAATCTTTCTGCAACTGCATGGATTACAAACTAGATTCCTAGGAACAGGTATAAATAAGCCTATCACACTGAAGTAAACAAAGATTTGAGGAATAAAGTAAATGTGGTGTTTCCCATATAAATTGCCACTCTAACCTACTTGATCAGTTTAAATATTTTGTTTAAGCAATATTTCCATCCATTTTAACTATTTTTAGGGAAGCTGGTTGCACTATTTAATAAATACTAGAAATAGGTCTGGATAGGCAATCCAATGTAACCAGGAAGAAGGAACAGCTATTTGGAAATGAAGAACAGAGGTTGAAGTATTCCTAGCCTTATGTCTGAAGAGTATACATCTTTTCATTTATTGAGGTAGAAAAGCAACAGGCAAAAATAAATTATTTGAAACAATACTGGGAGTACATTTCTGCAGTAAAATTCAAAGGAAAGTACCTCAACCTCATTTCTCTTAACTTACATTATAAACTTTTCCATTTACATTAAACTAGTCTTTTTATAACACTTTCCCTTGTCAAAAATATTTAGCAAGGCTGTAAGGAAAGTAGAAAGAGTATATGTATAGTTTATATGTTGTTTATCGGTAATCATATTAAATTTCAGAGATCTTCTGCTATGGTGCTCTATCTCTTCACTCTGAAAGAGCTGACAAGCTAGTATCACAAAGAGAAACCTCTGCTTTCACCTATCCAATTCATTGCCTCTTCGCACTCATACCAGCAACTTCTCTCAGCTCCCTGTGGTATTTTAATTGTCACTTTTTGTCTGTGCATTGTCTGTTTTATCATTATTCCCGTGGTTTGAAGGCTTTTATTACAGTAGTTTGTATGTTCCAGAAATAATGTGTCATATGAGGCCAAAATATTCTTTTCTTTACTTTTGCCACATTTTGTTTCCCTGTTTGAATCTATGTCTTAAAAGCATTCTTAAGAGATGCATCTGCTGCTGACTTTGTAAATGTGCTTAGTGACTCTAGTCTTTCCATCAACAAAGCTTCAACTCAAAGGAGACTTTATCAAAGGGTAGATTTTTACTGGCAAATTAAAATTTCTTTGTTTTCAAGATTTCCAGGAGACCAGCCCAACTTACTATTATAATAGACCTCCAGCTTTTTCTATCAGCTTCCCAGGATTTGCTTCTTGAGTTCTGCCAACCTTCTCACATTTTTGATCCATACATGTCCAATTGCATCCTGACAATCTACTCTTCTAAATGGAAAGAGTTCTGAGCTAGGCAATGTAATGTTATCCTATCCTAAAAATCATAAATACATTTAATTGCAGTTGTGCCCACTGTGCAAAGCTCCTGCCCAGAAAAAAAAGGGGAAAAGGAAAAAGATCAAAGTGGTCAGGGAGGTAATAGGCTCAAAGCTTGTATCAACTCTTGGTCATTCCATGTTTTTAAGGTTTAACATGCGTTTTTAAGGTTTAACAAGGATGGCACCATAGGACATAGATGGGAATGAGGGGAGTGGTATAGAGCGATGACTATAAATGATAAAAATAGGAGGGAAGAGTGGGAAACAATTGAGGGAGAGGGGAAAGACTCTGGGGTGGAAGGAAGGGACCAAAGTGGGCAGGGGAATGATGCTCTGATGCTTAGGGATATAGGTCTGAGGAGCAGGAAGACATCCCTGCACCCAATGATGGATGCATGGAAAATGACTATAGATTTTAAATCTGACTGTCCAATAACAAGGAATCTGATAGGGCAGCTTCCTGCTGCTGCTCCTGACTAATGAGCAAAAAGCTTACAGGATCTAAAGTTTCCCCTGGAGTTCCTTCTGCTGGAGCTAAGGCCTCTGGCGCCTTGATATTCCTGCTTGGGTCGTACTTGTGCCATTGTGAGGCAAGGTGTGGGTTGGGATCCTCTAATTTTGTTCCTCTCTTACCTTTTGTGTGGAAACGGTGCTGGCTTTTGCTTATCCCTAATGCGTGTGCTTTGGAAACTACAGCACTGCACAAGAAGTGCTGGCTGAACATGTTTCCTAGTGCTGGTGTTTAGCTCAGAGTGGTAATTATGGCAGTTCTCACCTGCTCTGTCTGTTGTGTAGAAGGGCACCTGTTAAAAAGCATAAAAAGCAGAGCTGATGATTCTGGAGAAGACAGTGTGGGAGCTGCCACTGGGAATGGAGTAAAAGCCATTATTCTGTGGAAACGAGTGGGGAAAAAAGAGACACACACCTGTTGTCTTCTATCCTTAGCTAGGAAAGAGAGAGAATAGGGAAAGCATTTCCCTTATTGACCTTTGTCTCGGGATAGGCTAATTCTTGTATTGATCTATATAGGTAGAAGAAAGGGCTTGGTTTGGTCAGAGGAGCTACTCTATGGATTGTGATTATTTATGCTAAACACTTAAGTTTATTGTTCCGTGACCTTGCTCCTTGGAAATATTCCTTCTCAGTAACTGCAGGATAAGGTTCATGCAGGCCTTCATTTTTAAGCTACAAGCTGCTGCCTAGATTACTTGGCAAGAGATCATTGAAGATTCAACCAATAACTTTGCATTGTCCCATCTCCTTTGATAGTTGCCAGAGTGTGAAATTTTGCCAGGGACAATACTAATAAGCTGGTGGTTTGGGGATCACCAGGTTCCCAGGCACCAGATGGCTTGCTGGTGGATTTTAGATTGTTTCATTTATATAAGGATATGAGGAAAAGGCAGAGAAATATATCCATAATTCATCCTAATATACATTATATTGCCAGCTCCAAATGTTGAAAAATCATGATGCAGACCCCTCCTAATCATGAGATATTTTAAATCTCATTTTAAGACAAAGAATAATTTCGAGGGTTTTTCCCCTGGTCTTTGAACCTTTAGTGTGTACAAAGGTCACATTTTCAAGCTCTTCTCCACAATCGTAAGATCTGATCTAGAAGCTTTTATTTTTCCTTTTTTAAAGGCGCATCTCACATGTGGCAAAACACATGGCATTTTAGTTTACTTTGTAAGTAGAAGTTGAAACTTTCTTAACCAGGATTCTCTGGTGCTGCAACAACCATGGTCCAGCGTAGATGTTGCAGGACCAGAGAGTCCCAGTGGAGGGCTAGTGGCAAGGATCCTTGTGGGGCTGGAAGGACAGTGGGCTTCCAGGGGCAGTGGGTTACCCACAGCGAGCCTGCCGTCAGGTCTGCCCAGAGGGGTTGGGAGACACGTGTGTGGCTGCCCAGTGGGGCTGGGAGCTGCGATAGCTTGGTGGGGCAGGAAGCCACAGCGCGCAGCTTCCCTGTGGGTCCCAGATCCCATGCATGGCCTGCCTGCAGGAGCCGGAGCCACAGCACGGTCGTGCGGCTGCCCTGCGGGTCTCAGAGCCAGTGCAGCGATGGCTGTCCAGGGGGGTTGGCAGGGCAGCAGGAGGTGAGGAGCCGGTTGGGAGGCTAGGGAGCTGTGCAGCAGGGCTGGCAGCAGGGGGTCCAAAATGACCTCCCCGGTCTGGAAAAATCCCTCATCCAGGACTAGTCTGGTCCCAAGGGTGCAGGACCAGGGAGGTCCAACCTGTAAATCCAAACATTAAATTGTTGGTTTTGGTTTCTGGGCCACATCCAACAACCTGCTGCCTTCTCTTCTTTGGTAAGATGACCTTGGACAGGTTCCCAATTTATGCAATGGTTTGGGCGGTATGACTGGGGTCTTGGGCAGCTCTGCTCCTGACTCCAGCCACTGGCCCCACTCTGGGATGAGGGGTGGGGACTCTGCTTCCATCTGCGACTTCCAGCAGCTGCTTCTAGCTAAGGCACCACTCCCACCTCCAACCCCATGTACAGCCCCAGCCTTGGCCCTCTTATCCCTGCGCCTCCCCAGCCCACAGCCTTGACACTAGGATATAGGGGATATGAGGTAAAAAGTTTGGGGACCGCTGTGATCAAGTGTTGTTCAGGGCCTTGCCTCCTACAATGTTTCTGTACCTCATGTGACAACTCCACACTGGTACTTAGCCCATCTGATCTGTTACGGTCAACGTGTAACGTATATAAATTTGTAAGAATTCTGTCTGGTCACAAGAATGGAGAGGCAGAGCTGAAGGACAAGAAAACACAGCTACGACCAGAATGGGATGTGGAAGAACAAGTGAGAGGATAGAAAACGATTAATCACTTAATAGAATGATTTCAGAAGACAATTTATTACAAGATCAAGGTGAGAATAACAATTTAGTTGTTCAGCCCTGGACAGAAGGGGAGCAGGAGAGGCATCAGGGAGCCAGAGAGAAACAGGGGAAGAGAAGGACAAAAATATTTGCCACATGTGGCAAAACATGTTGGGTCATTTTAGTTTACTTTGTAAGTACAAGTTGAAACTCTCCTAACCAGGATTCTCTGGTCCTACAGTACCCATGGTCTGGCATAGATGTTGCAGGACCAGAGAGTCCCGCAACATCTAGGGAGGGCTAACCAAATCCTTTTACTTCCCCAATATTTTTGTCACTGAGAGGGGGGTTTTGCGCAAAAAGGAGCCGTCTACACAGCTCCTTTTTGCACAAAAGCCTCTTGCGAAAAAATGGCTGCTAATTAATTATGCAAATGAAGCACGGCGATATTCTGCTCTGCACTTCATTTGCATAAGCTTTTGTGGAAGAAGGCTGCAGTACAGGCGTAGCCTTAGAGAGGGAAATCAGTAGCATTTGGTGTGTAACCCAAAACCTTTAAACCAATGACTGATAATGATAGATGCATTACTTCTGCCAATGATGACTGGAGGTTGGTTGGTGGTGAGAACAGGGAAACTGGAAGTGGGATTTGGATTAGAGTAGAGACTGGAAGTGAGTGGATAAAATGAGAGGGACTGAAAACCAGTAGGAACCATGAGGAATAAGGGTTCTTGTGCAAAAGGATTTTTTTGCAAAAAACTCTTCTGCAAAAAAGATCAGAAGAGAATATGCAAATGAGTGTGAAAATGCTAATGAGCGCTTCATTTGCATTTTGTCTTCCGCAAAAATGATGCAGTGTAGGCAGAGCCTTAGCAACTAACAAAATATGTAGGTGGTATCTTGAGCTTTCGTGGGCACAATCCACTTCTTCAGATGAATGGAGTTAAGGGGTCCGGTTTCCAAATAAACAGAAGAGAAAGAAAGGGAATATGGGGGGGAAGGGAAGAAAAAGGAGGGAAAAAAGGGTGAAAAATTGTCAGTGTGTCCATGCTAAATGAAGCTGATAGAGTGGGTACTAAGTGCTCATCAGTACCCTGTGCTTATTTTTTTTATGTTATTAGGATGTGGAATGTAAAGGGCCATCCGCACAGTCTTTATTTAGACTTCTGTTGCAGGTATCAAACTTGTAAATGAAAATAAGTTCTTCAGCCTCCCTTTCAAGCTGGTTTTTGAAATTGGCTCTCAATAATATGGTAACTTTGAATTCTGTGTAAATTAAAACACTACAGAGTTAATAAATATCAGAATTAAGTTTTTCTGTGCTTTCTTAACTCATCCCCTTTGTGTATGTGCATTGCGATGTGGTCATTAGTTAATAATTGCATTCAGAGGACAGGATGGACAGTGCTCACATAATTTTGTTCTCTCCTTATTGTTCAGTGAGAGGTCCCATACTTCATTGCACATTCAAACCCTGCTCTGAAGGCAGAATTATGCATTTTCTCTTGGGTGTTGCTAAGATGCTCATCATCATAGTACGAATACTTTGCAAACACCAATGTATGTGAGATGAGGGGTATTATTATCTCCATTTTACAAATGGGGAACTGAGCAATGGAGATTAAGGTCAAGAGTATCCACTAATTTTGGGTGATCACATTGAGACAATTAGGTCAAGATTTTTCAGTGTATTTAGCATTTTATTTCCCTTCTATAAAAGCACAGCTCCTATTAGCATCAGTTGAGAACTCAGCACTTTTGCAGACTTGATTTCACAATCTCAAGTCATACATCTGGAGGAGCAACACAGTTAATGACCATGTGTGTAATGTCTGGTTTAAGTGACTTGCCTAGAATCCAATAGAATCTCTTTGGCAGAGGCAGGTATAAGAATCCAGTTCTCCAGGACAGTATCCAACATGCAGTAATCATGAGACCATCTTTTCTTTCCCCTGCCTCATTCACTTCAGACCTTCTAATTTCTGTAGCAAATGAAGCGGAGAACCTATAGACAACAGTCTGCTTCACTACGCAACCCTGCTTCGTTTCCGGAACAGGTCCATTTTGGGCATTTCGTTTCTGATCATGTAATTAAAGGGCATCATAATGACTACCCACAAGGGGGGACTAAATTAAGGTTGCACTGGCATCTTAATTCTGCCACTTCCTTTTTTATGCCTAACATTTATACTACTACTAGAAGATTTACCTGGCATTGCTTGGGTCTTTAACACAAATAAGTTTTGTTTTTCTTAGTTTAAATCATTGTTCTGGAGTGGGACTGGGGATGAGTGGTTCAGGATGCAGGCTGCCCCGGGAAGGGATGACAACCCCAGCCCTCTCTCACGACAGCAGCTTGGGGCCAGGCAAGAACTGCCTGTCCATGGCCGCTGCAGCTCTTACAGCCGCAACTGAGGGAGGCATTCAGACTCTCTGAAATATATAGTAAATAGTTGTCCCTTTCTCCACCCTTGCCCCTTCTAGCTCAATGGGGTTATAACTATCATGGTCTCCATTTTTTGCCCCTTGCTGCCCCCTGTGGTTATTCTGCAGTATAACTTCCTCCTGCCAGACCGCTCCCTTTCCATTGTATGAAAAACAATCAAATTCCATGAACATCCCATTTTCCTGGCACAACCAAACCCTTACCTTGCTTTAAGTTATGAGAGGAAGCAGCATACCAAATTTAGTGATCTTATCTCTTACCCTTTAAGAGGCGTTCTTGAATAAAGGGACTCATGGACAGACAGGGAGATGTACATTTCTAAAATATATAGTAGGAAGAAGACAACTAGAATATTTACTTGATGTTGCTTGGGTCCTAAACTCAATTAATTTCTGTTTTTCTTCATTTGAATAATTGCTCTGAGGTGGGGCTGGGGGTGCAGGGTGTTCAGTACTCAGACTGACCTGGGAAGAGAGGACTACCTCAGCCCTCTCTCACTGCAGCAGCTTGGGGCTAGCACCTCTCCATGGCCACTGTAGCTCCAATGGGCTCAGTGGGGGGAAGGGTGCATGCCACATACCAAATCCTTTTGGTTTCTTTTCAGTAGGTAAGAAGGGCCTCAGAGAGATCCTAAAGATTTGGGAAAGGTTCCTTTGTAACTAAAAAAACCATTGAGGTGTTTTTGGTGAACACTTAAATGTTAAGAGGCCTTTTTTACAAACATGTTTTTTTTCCCCTTTATAGATTATTTTGCATGTTTTTTTAATCCTTCCCTCTAGCACTTTTCTCTCTTCCTTTTCTTACAGATTTCTTCTTCTTTTATCTGTTTCTTTGTCATTTCTAGGGATGGCATTGGATTAGGAGTTCCAGGCCAAACACCAAAATCTATTGGTTTATTTCTCTAACTAAGATGGGCCTTCATTTGGAGGGCAGGCAGAAGAGGGTAGGTCAGACACCAGAAGGGCAAGCATTTAGGTCAGAACATTATATGTGGTATGTCTTTATTTCCTGGGATATTCCTTTAATTGATGGAGATTTACTTATCTGAGACCATCACTCTAAATAAGCTTCAGAGGGGTAGTCGAGTTTGTATTTGGAAAAACTTAAAAAACAATGAATAGTTTAGCAGCATCTTAAAGACTAATAAATTATGCAGATTGTGGTATGAGCTTTTGTGGGTACAACCTACTTTTTCAGATGACTCTAAGTTCAGCCAATTCTGTTTTAGTAAAGGTCACATTTGCATGAAGATCTAAAGTAGATATAGGATTCTTTCATTTCATCAGTTAAGAAGAGTGTTGTGTCAGAAATATTAAATGTTTCTTCTCTGTGTCTGGACTTTTTCTCATGGAAGAAGACTAATTTTGCCTTTACTAATGGTATCAGACTCTGAGCCATCTTGATATAAACACTTACAAACTGTTTTCCCTAATGTGATCAAACTATAAAATGATATTGTTAATAAATGCACAAAAAACAACAAAAAACTGCCCAGGGACATCTCCTCTCCACTATTTAATATCGTGTCTGAAAATTATTTTAATAAATAATCAAGGTCCTGTTTGAGAGCAGCTTTTGTTTTGCTGGCAGAAGGAGAGACAGAGAATGCAAAATACTGGAAACAGTCAAAGCCAGGTGGTTTGAAATAATGTAAGAATCACATTCAATATTTTTAAAAGCATCTATCTTATAGATGCTCAGTCTGTTTGTTTCTTTGGATTTTCTTTGGTTTGCAAAGCTTCTGTAATGCTGAGATTAATGATGCATTTTATTTGTTCAGTCACTTTATTGGTTTATTTTGCCAAAAGCTGTGAATTTTATGAAAGAGAAATCTTTAGTTTTGTTTGTCTAATCAGATGTGCAATTGCCATTAGACAGACTTGCGGTAAGCCTTCTTCTATTTTCAGCATAAAAGCAGAATGATAATTCTGACATCATATGGTGATTTTTAGTAAAAAGCATGAAAAATTACCAACAAATTTACTGAATGTAGTTGATGAGATAGTTTAAAAGTATTTTTGGATGTAAGACTTGAGTCTTTAGGTAGCCATCTATATTAGTGTGTGCTCATTAATTCTGTACATTTTTGTTGTCTTTGATGCTGGACCATGAATTTTCTTTTAATGATGAAGTGGTAGTTGGTTTATGACTATAATTGGGGTATCAACAAAAAATATTTTTAAGTTGTTGAAAGTAGCTCTTGCCTAGACAGGTTTGACTAACTTTTAATAAGAGATTTTCTTTGAACTTGTTTGTTGTTGAAGCTACTTACAATTATCCAGTATCCCTGAACTTACAATTATCCAGTATCAGAACTGTTTATATCAGTGTATTGAAATCTTTCTTCATTAAAAGTCCTTAATTTCACAAGAGGTTCCTATTGTTTATGTTAATGGTTAATCAGGAACAACACATTTAGGAGATATGTTGAGGAAAATCTAGAAATATAGCCATGAGGCTTTGGTTCTTGAGAATGTCAGTTCTGATTATTTTTGTTTAGCTTTCTTTGTATTATTCCCTTGACTGAATCCATTTTGATTCTTATGCCTATACTAATTTTACATTAAGTGCTGCAAGTAGGTTTACCATATATAATATATATGTGTAAAATATAGCTGTGATCAAAACATATTCTGCTTAATGGGGCTATTAGCACAATTTCCTCCTGTTAGCAAATGGAGTCAAGTGTTATATGCTCTTTGTTTGTTTTCATGTTATACCTTTCTTTGTCATATTGTTTTTATTACACTTAAACTTTAAAATTAAACTTCTCAAGGAAAGAAGTGTTTTCTGTTTGGTAAGCATGTTTCTGTCCTCATGGTGCACAAGGTTACTTTGACTACTTCATTTGCTCCTCTTTTACCGACTCCACGTATGGAGGATGCCAGCAGAAGATACCTCCAGTATACCAGAAAAGCTTTGCAGTCTAGACATAGCCTTTGTCAGTTGACTTGTGTTCCTCCTGCTGGCCCTACTGCTAGCATCCCTGTCTGGAAGCATTATACAAATGAAGTCAGTGGGAGTTGGAGGTGCATTTTGATTGAAATATCTAAATACAAACAGTGGCAGAGCACACTCATTTAGTGTCATGGACTATGTTAATATCAGTGGAAGTTATTAATCTAAATTTGCATAGCCTTTTTATTAAATGAACCTCTTGTAATCAACAGGATTTATTGGTTTATACCCTTTTTTTCCTTTAAAAATTAGCTACATTTTGGACCTAAATCCCTTGAAAGTCTCCTGTTTAGTAAAATGCAGATGGGAAACTAGACCAAGTATGAATAAAATATTCAGAGTTTGGTGCAATTGAGAGAGAAAATGTCCTAACTGGGAGTACTGAACTGGTGGGTAAATAATAGATTTTGTACTTTTCTGTTTTTAAAGCTGGACCTGTGATCTGCAGAATGCTGACCTACCCGCCAACTCGAAGAGCTTTAATTGTGGGTTGTGGTCTACAGATGTTCCAGCAACTATCAGGCATTAATACTGTCATGTAGGTATCAGTTCCTTCTTTTGATAAAATATTGGCATAGCATTTCATGTGGTTTTTCAAGTTTTGACTTTTAAACTTAATGAGGTTCTGAATGATTCAATTGGATATTATATATGTGGAACATCACAAGTATACCATATCTGAGTATCAGTAATTTAATGATGGCAAGCTATTATTTAAAATTGGATGTTGATTTGCTTGCATCATGTTTATGGTCAGAAAGATGTTTGTTTAAAACATTCTTCTCAGGTTAGCTGTATGCCATACTCAGAGTCCCATGTATTTTACTGGCAAAAGTAAGATTTTATTATTGTTCAGTTACTCTCTTTATGACAGACCCCATACTTCTCTGGTTAACTCGGCTGGAGTCTACACTGGCCAAATCATGAACAAATTGTTAACAATGTTCAATTTGCTGAATCTTTGCCTTATTTACATCTCAAAGTCATCATGTGTGTCAGCAAAGTCATCAAAATCTTCATTTCGCTGGACAGGAAAAGTTGTATTGGGACACAGCCCACCAATTCACATTTTTGGGAGTATGAAAATAAGTTAAGGGAAATGTCTCCAGCATTCCTTGTCTCTATCACATTATCTACATACCTATAGTTCTGTGGATAACACCTTTCAGCACTCCCTTGATCTTTCACTTCCTTCTCCAACACATACTGAAAAAAATATGTGGTGTAACATATATGCCCATGCATGATACTTTCACTATAATGAAAAATCTGAAGAGCAACCTCACGCTCTTTTCCATCCACAGATTGTCATATATGACTATTGTGGTTCATTTCTGCTTTAATACTGCAGTAGTTCTCTTAAGAGTCCACCTCCAGCACAAATGTAAAGTTAGAACATAAGTAACTTGCTATTTGTGTAGGTGGAAAACTGTCATCACCTCAGAATACAATAAGAGGCAGAGTTTGGCTGACTCACTGTCCCAGAAGCCGGCAGTTCTTCTTTGAGAGATGTCCCCGTGGGTGCTCCACATAAGGTCGGTGCACTGCTGCCGAACCTCAGAGTGGAGTTTTTGTAGCAGTGTCCCTGGAGCCGTACACGCGTGCACCAGTAGCCGCACGTTGTTAGGCTGCAGTATCACACATGCGCGAGCCCCCCCCCTCCTACTCCTCAGTTCCTTCTCTACCGCCTCTGGCTACAGACGGACTCAGCAGTGCTCCCTAGCTTCTTCACGTCTAGATGACTGTACTTCTTAAAACCAGTAAAATTCATCATAGTAGTTAATTAGTTAGTGAGTTTAAATACTTAATTAGTCAGTTATTTCATTAGTTAAAAAAAAATCTAGATTAGTATAAGGGTTTTTTTCTTTTTCTCCCAATTAATCCCTTCCTGCAGTCTCTGACTGTTTCTACAGGTATGCCTGGCTCACCGGGGTTTAAGCACTGCACCTCATGTATAGAGCCTATCCCGATATTGGATGGTCTCCCACAATGTGTCCGCTGCCTCAAAGAGCAGCATAATGCTCAGAAATGTCCTCATTATGCAAAGCTAAAATCGTGGGCACAGAAAGACAGAGACCTCTGGCTTCAGTTATTTTTATTGGAAAACTTGTTTAGACCAGCCTCATAAATACCATTGCCAATTAATCCAACAATAACAACTAGCAAAGATGGTGTGGCAAACTCCGGCATCAGTCTCTTTGATGGCTAAGAGAACCGCTAAGAAATATTATGTCCCACCAAAGGGTTCTGAATTTTTTTTCTCACCCAGCACGAAATTCCCTCATGGTGGAAGCTACACAACTAAAATCCAAGCAGCAACAATACCGGTCTACCCCATTGGACCGCGATAGCAAAAGGCTCTGTGCATTCTGGCACGAGATATATATGCCTTCTACTTTACTATTTCGAATTGCGCAGTTTTATTGAGCAAATATGATAACAGAAATCACACGATTGCAAAATCAGCATTACAGGCCACCTTAGATGCTGCTGACACGGCTGCACATTCTACAGCAACAGTCATAGTAATGAGGAGGGCATCATGGTTTAGCTCCACTCCATTCCCCAGGGAGATTCAATCTACAGTAGATCATCTGTCTTTTGACAGCCAGAAGTTGTTTGCAGCTAACACCAACAAAATTCTCCACTCCATGAAAGATTCCAGAGTGAAGCTTCGGTCTTTGGGAATCCACAACCAAGTACCTAGAAGAAGGCAATATAGGTATCAGACCAATCCAAGACTTTGATACCCCCCATATGCATAACACTACAATAGACAAGACCAGCAGTAACAGAACAAAGGCAGAGGCAGAAACCAATGACGACACCCTTCCTCTACCAATTCCCAACAGTTGCAGCAGTCCAACAAGCAAACTTGATCATCAGATCGAGGGTCTGGAGACCCTCTCACCTATTCCAACACCATTGATGCAAGCAAATCTCTCCCAGTATCGATTGTTGCCCCTCTTCAACAATTGGCAATGTATAACCTCTGATAGATGGCTCCTGCAGATAATTGGAAAACGCTACCTTATTCCCTTTGTGTCCATACCCCATTTGCAGCCCCTCCCCTTCTCTGTCCCTTTTCAGGGACCACTATCACAAGAACCTTCTTCAACTAGAAGCAGAGCACCTCTTACACATAGGGGTGATTGAACCAGTCTCCACACAGTTTAGGGGCAAGGGGTTCTACTCCCATTACTTCTTGGCTGAAAAAAGGTCGGAGGGCTGGAGGTCCATTCTAGGCCTTCGAGCCCTCAATAAATTCATTCAGAAACAAAATTCAAGATGGTAACACTTGCTACCATATTATTGGCATTGAAACAGGATGATTGTTTCTCCTCCCTCGACTTGTAAGATGCATACTTTCACGTTACCATCCACCCTACTCACAGGCATTTTTGTTTTTCTTTGTTTTATTGTAGTTTCTTATTACTACCAATACAAAGTGCTTCCATTCAGACTCTCTACGGCCCTGAGGGTCTTCTCAAAGACGCTGGTGGTTGTCATAGCGTAACTGAGGAAACAAAGAGTTATCATATTTCCTTACCTAGGTGACTGCCTCCTAAAGCCGTGCTCACACAACTATTCCGACCGTTCTCTGTCGATCACAAGACACCTATTCCGACACCTGGCCCTTCAGGTGAACAAAACCAAATTGATGCTCTCTCTTACACAAAACATACAGCTGATAGGAGCATGCCTCGATTTGACAGTGGTTACCGCATTCCTGCCTACAGACCATTTCTAAAAAATTGTGGCCTCTCTAAATATCTTACGATCCAGCCCCCGCACAACAGCACTCAATTGCCTTCGGCTGGTGGGGCACATGTCAGTGTGCAACTTGATAGTCAGCAATGCACATCTGCACATGAGATGTTTACAGAGCTGGCTGGGACAGGTGTACAAACCAATGTTCATCTGCTATCCAAATTCCTAGCCCTTCCAGAGATAGTAAAGGAATCCTTATGCTGGTGGCTGAGCCCATGGAACCTTGGTTCTGGAGTCCCCTTCCACTCACCAGAGCCATCCGTCTCCATGATGACAGATACATTTCGTACAGGATGGGGAGCCCACTTACGACATCATACCTGCCAGGGCCTGCGGTCCAGCACCAACAAGAACTTGCACATAAATGTCCTAGAACTGTGGGCAGTCCGGAATGTATGTGTCAAATTCCTCCCATTTGTCACCATCAAGCACGTCAGACTGTACATAGACAATGTTGCAGCAATGTTTTCCATAAATCATTACAGCGGAGCCCAATCTCGAGCACTTTGCACAGAGGTCATAGCACTTTGTAACTGGTGCCTGAAATACAATACAATTATCATCACAGTGCATTTTTCAGATACGCTGAACACAACAGCAGATGCACTCAGCAGAGCCCTCCCAATACAACCTGAGTGGCAAATGAATCCGCACATATTGACCGACATTTTCCACCTGTGGGGTCAACCTACCGTAGACCTGTTTGCCGTGCAGTCTAACAGCCACTGCCCCATATTCTGCTCCAGGGTGGGAATAGGCAAGGGATCAATGGGAGATGCCTTCCTCATCGCATGGACATCTCACCTATTCTATACGTTTCCTCCTATACCCCTATTGAACAGAGTAGTTCACAAGACAAGGAGGGACAGGGCTCATCTCATACTTATTGCACCGGCCTGGCCACAACAGCCATGTTTTTTTCCCTGCCTAGTGGTGATGTCCTATCCCCACCGATCCACTTACCTTGCGTGAGGGATCTCCTTCTTCACCCAGGCTCCCACGACGGTCATCCAGACCATCACTCACTACAACTGGAGGCATGGCTCCTCGATGGTTCTCTGACCTAGAGTTGACCTGCTCACAGCAAGTACAAACGGTCCTACACAGTAGGGTGCGGAGCACCCACAAGACTTACCTTCAGAAATGGAAAAGATTCTCAGCGTGGTGTGCTCGTCACCAGCTGGCTCCTTCAACATCCTCTTTACCTACCATTCTCCACTATCTCCTGCATCTTAAACAAGCGGTCTTCGCAATAAGCTCCATTAAAGTTCACCTTGCGGCTATAACTATGTTCCACTCTAAGGTAGATGACTCGTCCATATTTGCTCATCCTCTCACTAAGAGGTTCTTAAAGGACCTGAAGGCACTCTATCCAGATATCAGTCCACCAATGCAACTGGGAGACCTGCATTTAGTATTGAATGCTCTAACTAGACTACTTGTCGAACTAATGGCGACCACCTCATTATTACACTTGCCCATGAAAACTGTTATTCCTCATAGCTATTACCTCAGCCAGACGGCTAGGAGAGATCACAGCCCTAATGGTGGAGCCCCCATACACAACCTTTTTTAAAGACAAGGTCACGTTATGTATCCATCCCAAATTCCTCCCCAAAGTACACTCATCCTTCCACATCAACCATACAATATACCTTCCCACCTTCTTCCCCAAACCACATGCCAACTCTTTCGAGATGAAAATGCACACTCTTGACCTGCGCAGAGTGCTGTCTTTTTACCTGCAGCGAACAAGACCGTTCCGAGCATCCCCCAAACTATTTGTTTCAATAGCAAACTGCAATAAGGGCCGGCCTGTCTCATCATGGAGTCTCTTCTATTGGATCACAGATTGCATCAAACTTTGCAGCACACAGTCAGACGTGCTGCCTCCAGATAGCATAAGGCACACTCAATCAGAGCCATGGCTACCTCAATAGAATTCCTCCATTAAGTACCCATAAGAGAGATCCATGTAGTTGCCACGTGGTCCTCCAACCACACATTTGCAAAGCACTACGCACTTACGCAGGGACTTTTTTCCAACCTGAAACTGGCTAAGGCGGTTCTTTCCACCACTTTCTGCCAGATCTGAAGTCCCTACCTCCCTAAAGGGAAATTGCTTTGTAGTCACCTAATGTGGAGCACCCACAGGGATATCTCTCTCAAAGAAGAGGAGGTTACTTACTTCACTAGTAACTGATGTTCTTCGAGATGAGTGTCCCTGTAGATGCTCCGCAACCCTCCCTTTCTCCCCTTTACTTCGGGATCCTGGCCTTCTCAAGCCATCTTTTCGGGGTAGAGAACGAACTGAGGAGTGGGAGGGGGGGCTCGTGCATGCGTGATGCCTGCAGCCTAACAGCGTGCAGCTGCTGGTGCGCACGTGCATGGCCCCAGGGACACAGCTACAAAATCTCCGCTCTGAGGCTCAGCGGCGGCGCACCAACCTAATGTGGAGCACCCACAGGGACACTCATCTCAAAGAACATCAGTTACTATTGAGGTAAGTAACATCCTCTTCTTCATGATTCTCCTTAAAGAATTTAACATTACCCAGAGACTGTGCTGCGGAGTAACATTAGAATAATTTATCAGAGCAATGGTTGTTCTGTATATTTTAGATGAAATGGGCTAATTTGAGGAGTCAGTTTATACTCTCACCCCCTTGAAACCTTTGCTTCAAGCAGTCAGGTTAGATGAAATACGTTGAGCTCACATTGAAATAGATTGAGCTTCATGAATATGCACTGTATTGTCTACTTTGTGGATCCATGAAGGCAATCATCTGGAAAACCCACAGTTACAATGAGACTGGCAGTTAGTTCTCCTTCTGTAGAATGGAAAATAAATTGCAAGAAGTATCCTCTACTTAACTCATTAGTGTTTTCAGTCCTGTCTGTACTTGGTTCTTACCAAGATGTGCAGACAGGACTGAAAACACTAATGACCTGATCTAGAAAATAAGAGTGATTATAATCAAATAAATACAGGGGCCAGAATAGAGAGGATAGGATGTAACTGGACTGGTGATGGATATGACAGCATATTAGAAATGTAAAGGAGAGAAGTGTAAATATTAATGTGTTAATTGTCTATATCATTTTGTTTATGAAGGGGACTGGTATGTTCAACACCATTCTAAATTTCACTTAATTTACTAAGCATGTGCTTAATTTTTAAAAACTGCAGTATAACTTCCAAGTTCCTGGTGAAAAGGAGCAAAAGGATAAGCAGAAGAATAATACTTAAAATGTTCCCATGAATATGGTGTCAGGATATAATGGAAAATGGTTAAACTTTTTATTTTTAAGCATCATTTAACTGCAACAGGTCCAAAACTTCATTACAGCAGAAGTACATTTAAATATCACAAGATCTATACTCAGTAGCTGACTTTCCTTATCCTAAACTGCAGATGTGTTCAGATCAAACACCTTACTATGCAGCAGCTTTAACAAACAGCTTATAATTGACCTATTTAGATAGTGAGAGTATGGGCAGAAGAAATTACGTCTACACAATCTAGTTGGTCTTTTTAGACTTTCCATAGAAAGATCCCTTTTAATGAATACATTAAAACAATATTGATAAAAGAATAGCCAATAAATCATTTACAGTATCCAGTATAGGCTGAACCTCTCTTCTCCAGCACACTCAGGTCCAGCATAATTTTAGTTAGCTGGGTGTTCACTTATTAGGAGTGGCCAAGTTTCCTGTGGTCCCATAAAGTTTGTTTAAAGCCACCAGTTCTGGCTCTTGGTGTTCTTTGCTCTAATTTACCTGTAAATGTCTTTTAAAAGCCCAGTAAGCAGAGGAGATGTTGGTAGTGCTGCTAGTCAATATTAACCTCCCTTCATTTGGCAAATTCTCTGGTGTGGCACCGGTCAGCTCCTAATAGTGCTGAACTAGAGAATTAAAAAAAAAATCAATATGGTCAAATTCGCTTTTCAGTTCACAAATTTTGGAAGCTATTTTTCCATGAAAGCCATTTCTTTATACAGGATATTGGCCATCTGTTGGTGGTTTGGTTGAAGATAAATTGAGTATAGCTGTTTTTACTTACTTTTTACATCAGGCTGTGCAATAGCTATTTGTTTAGCCATATGGCCTTATTATCATTGTCCTAATCCTCATTCTTCCTTTCAGCTTTTTTTATTTGCTTTTCTCACTCTTTATATTTGATCTCAAATTAGACTGTATGCTCATTTGGGCAAGCATTGTCTCTCACCGTAAGTTCATACAGCACTAACACAATGAGGCTTTGATCTTGATTGGGACTGTAGTTTATACAGCACAGTTAATAATAAAACCTTGTAAACTTAGATCACTAAATGACGTAGTGATAGTTATAGTTAGAAAGAATTTATAACAGCACACCTAGGCCCGCTGCTGAGGGAGCAAAGGGGGCACAGCACAGGGGCCTGGTGTATCAAAGGGACTCAGAGCTTCTGGCCACTGCCACTGCTAATTTAGTAATGGCAGTGGCCGGAGCCCTGGACCCCTTTGAACTGCTGTGGGAGTGCTGCTCTGTGTGGCTTTACGGCCTCAAGGGGAGGTACTATGGGCTGACTGCCCTCAGCCCCATCCCTTCTGGGCCTGTGAAGCTGTGCCCTCCTCCCACTTCGCTGCAGGCCCACAGTGGCTGTCGGCCCCACTGCACACCTAATATTAGTTTTACAAACACCTACTGTGGGCTGAATCTGCAGCTGCGGACAAGTGCCAGTCAGCCAGAATGGTTGGAGGGGAAAAATGGATTTATTTCTTATTGTTCCTTGAATTTGTCTTGGCTCATAATGGGCCCCCTTGAGGCTGTTTTGTCTGAGGTTCAGGATAGCACAGCAGCACTCTGGCATGTTCTTTTCCCCCAGCATCTTCTGTTGTCGGTGTTAAGGGGAGAAAAGGGCTGACTATTCTGGCTCACTGCTTCTCTTGCCCAGCATTGATCTCCACCTGGCCAGTTAGGCTGGCTTTTCACCTTTTCTGAACAGCCAGAGCACTTTTTTGCCAGTTGATTTAATATACCAGCATTCGTTTCAGTGCATACTCTGTCTCGGCTTCTGGCTGGAAACTTTCTACCATTTGTGAGATAAGTTTCAGTATAGCTGTGTCCCCTTTTAAGAAAACAAGGCTGTAGAAGGTGAGTAGATGTTTTTTAAAAAGTCAGTAGTTTTATGATAAATTAATGGTGGTAATAAGATGAATTCAAGATATTTACTTAGTAGGGTAGGCAGAAGCTTGAGGAATTAATACCCACTCTTCCATGTCTTTTTCTGCATACTGTACTGAAAAGGATACTAGTGTGTCTGTAAAAGGAACAAAAGTTTTGAATGAGGTGACTAGGAAGTAGGAAAGAGAATCTGCAGGCTCAGTAGATCTTCTGAAAAGTTTCTTAAAGAGTATGTAGAAAGCAGATCTTATCAAGTTGTTGAACATTCCAGGACTAATGGATGCTAGGAGAACTCTGAAAAACACATGTAAAAAACTAAAAAGAAACAAATGCAAACAAAGTGCCATAGTGGTTCAATGCAGAAAGGTTTAGGACTCTGCTGTATATTTTCCAATTAAAAAAACTAGTTTATTTGGAGAACCCAATAACAAATTAAAGCAAAGAAATGGCTCACTTGCAATAGGCCCCCCTTTGTTTTTGTTTTTGGTTTTTTCGTGCGGAATGGCAAGGGGAGAGACAAATGAGCTCTTGTGAGAATTCCCAGGGACTCTATTCTTGCTACGCAATTGTATAGCAAAATGGACTTGTTTGACAGCCATGCATATGGCATCTACATGTATCAGACACTTGTAGCATAACCAGCCATGTGAAGGAACAGCAACTGAAGACATAAGCAGGAAGCCATTAGGGGTATGTCTGTGCTGCAGTTAAAATCTCACAAATGGCCAGCTTAATTGCAATATAGACTTCTGGGCTTTGAACCAGTCTCAAGTGTCTGACTGCAAAGGGATAGAAAGAAAGGGATAGAAAATAAGACCCGGAATATCTTACTGCCCCTGTATAAAACTATGGTACGCCCACATCTTGAATACTGTGTACAGATGTGGTCTCCTCACCTCAAAAAAGATATTTTGGCCTTGGAAAGGGTTCAGAAAAGGGCAACTAAATTGATTAGGGGTTTGGAACGGGTCCCATATGAGGAGAGGTTAAAGCGACTGGGACTTTTCAGTTTAGAAAAGAGGAGACTGAGGGGGGATATGATAGAGGTGTATAAAATCATGAGTGGTATGGAGAGGGCCGATAAAGAAAAGTTATTTATTAGTTCCCTAAATAGAAGAACTAGAGGACACCAAATGAAATTAATGGGTAGCAGGTTTAAAACTAATAAAAGAAAGTTCTTCTTCACACAGCGTGTAGTCAGCATGTGGAACTCCTTGCCAGAGGAGGCTGTGAAGGCTAGGACTATAACAGAGTTTAAAGAGAAGCTAGATAATTTCATGGAGGTTAGGTCCATAAAAGGCTATTAGCCAGGGGATAAAATGGTGTCCTTGGCCTCTGTTTGACAGAGGCTGGAGAGGGATGGCAGGAGACAAAGCGCTTGATCATTGTCTTCGGTCCACCCCCTCTGGGGCACCTGGTGCTGGCCACTGTCGGCAGACAGGATACTGGGCTAGATGGACCTTTGGTCTGACCCGGTACGGCCGTTCTTATGTTCTTATGTTCAATGTAGACATAATACCCACAGACAGAACTGAACCTGGGAAGCTTAGTGCGTGAACCTCTACCACACGAGCTACAAGGCTCTCAGCTAAGACTGCAGAGCAAACTCATTCCCTCTCTATCTCGATCTCAAGCTCTGTAAGTAGTCTAAGTACCATTACATGGGACAGTGAACCACATCCACTAGGTGTGTGGGTTACATAGACATACCCTAAAACTATGTGAGCTGAGTGCTGGACAGTGTTCTTTCCATTAAGGAAATAGATCTAAAAGATAAATGAAAAAGCAGATCATCTAAGCAGACAAATGACTCAATAATATGGGTGGAGTAATTTTTAGAATGCTGAAGGTGGACACTAAAAGAGTAAATGTCAAGGATCAAAAGTTCTTTTTAGGGGACAAAGACCTCAATACCATAGGATATATTTTGGAGAAGAATCCTAGAGGAAGTTAGTTACTTTTGAACATTTTGCAAACACTAAAGGAACACAGATTCCTGATGTAGTATTTTAGAGCCAGGTCATTCATCTTGATTCTCCTCATATCCCCACAAGATACTTTTGAGAGCACCAGACCAGATAAAGCCTAAACAAAGGATTTTCTTTTCCAGATGGAATTTAGCCATAATTCTAAGGAGCTTTTTGTTATTACCTTAACCACATTATACTTTTCAATTTCATTATGTTTTTCTGAGTCATTTCAATGAACAGAGCTTAAGTTCAGTATTTCCTTATCACTTAACCTTCGATTTTCATAATCCTGTTTGATCTTTATTAGTCCTAATTAATAAACATACCACTTCTCTTCATTTAATTTTAAGTGTCTTATGTCCTACTCACTCCCAACAAACAAATTAAATCAAACTATATACATAATACATCTGTGTCTGGACTTGGTCCATATACATTTTCAGTCCATAATAAGCTTGCACTGTTTTTTTTTTAAAAAAGGCAAAGAAGAAATGAAATCACAAACACAAGCATCCATTTCCAGCTGGCAAGAAATTCAGTGAGAGAATAAAAAATACAACAAAGAAAAAAAAGCTCAACAGAAAAAGAATGAAGAAAAACAGTCAAATAAGGCATTGAGAATAAGAGATAAAAATGTAAAAGACAAAAAAGGGGGAAAGAGAAATAGGTTATAGAAACAGAGAAGCTGAAGGAAAGTTAGAAATACTTTAAAAGAAATGAAAAGTGAACAAATATCACACTGAGTGTAAATGAAAGAAAGAGAATAGAAACTGCCTGGCAGATGCCAAATTGGAGATAGATTGGAATGAGGCTGGGATGCTTTTGAAGATGAATAGGTATCTAACAACATAAAGAAAACTCTTTCTCGATTCGTTTAATAGTCTCTTCTGAAATGCAGTGTAGTGCAGTCCAGAGCTTAGGCATGAGTGTTTTGTGAGCTCTCTGCTTCTGTTAACTTAAATGGGATATTGAAGGTACTCATCGGCTCACATGACTATACTCAACAGAGGGAAACAAGCTCCCTCTACTAGTGCATTTGCTAATATTGCAGCTAACTTGGTTCTGCTTTTAGCAAGAGGTTGGACTTGATGGCCTCCTGAGATCTCTTCCAACTCTATGATTCTAAGATTAAATAACTGACTTCCATTGCAGTAGAAGGAAGAAGGGTAGGGAAATGCTATTTCTAATACCAATTCATCTTCAAAAATAAAGTGCTGGACTAATAATCCACACAGTCTTGGTACAGATAAACATTTGTTAAAGTGACTGTGGAAGTGTATTGATGACTCTAATCATGTTCATACTTAATTAATAGTACTCTTCAGTTAGGAACATTTTTAAAGTAAAACAAGTATAAGCAACCTTCATCTGTTCTCTTGCAAAATATTAACAGAATTGTTTCCTGAAAAGGCCAAGTTCTCCAATAGCTGCTGCAACCTTAGGAAGCCTGTACCACATTTCAAGATGCAATTGGAGAGTAATACTGGGACTTCAGTAGTCCATAAATATATTGACTCCATCTCCCAGTCAGTTGTGAACAAGGACATCAGTAAAGGGTTACCTATGAGCAACACATAAGCCTTGTCTTGTGGTTTGGATTTCATTGTGCAATTTCTCAGTCTATCAGATTGAGATGTAGGGGGAGGTGTGTGTTTTAAAGTCTTTAGTTTTGAAAATATACAACTAATAATGTATTCAAAATTTAGAAACACCAACCTGCAGAAACACTGCCACAGCAACGATGATCATTGATCCCCACAACACACCATTCAAAATCTGTGGGTCCTGTATGTGCCTATTATAATATGTGGTGTACCTCAGACAGTGCACTAAATCAGTCCTGGGCATATGTCTCGCAGGCCAAATCCAGCCTGCCAAGTCACTGGATCCAGCCTGTGGACGATGAGGGGAGCCCCAGGCAGGCTCCCTGCTTTCCTCGCCCCACCCGCATGCTGCTCAGAAACGTGGCTGTGGGGCAGTTTTTCTTTAAAAACTGTGAGTCCGGAGGGAAGGGGAGGGGGATTTATAGGAGCTGCTCCTGCCCTCAGCACAAACCCATTGGCCTGTATTTGGGGGCTGGGTAGGCAGGGAGGCTGATTCAGGATCCGCTGCTGGCTGGTAAGTCTCTTGGCCAGAGCCTACCTCTGGCACCCCAGTCCCTCCCTTCCCCAACCTTCTGCCCCCCACTTCTGCCCCCCTCTCCAATACCCAAATCCTCTGCCCCCCTCCTGTACACATATCCCCTCCCAGATCTGGCACCCCAATCCGCTCCCCCAGATCACAGTCCCCTCCAGCTCTAGCTCACAAGCCAAATCCCTGCACCCCCTCCTGTACCCCAATTCCTTGCCCTAGGTCACAATGCAACCCCCTCCACCCCAGTCCAGTGCTCCAGGTCACAACTGCCTTCGTCACCCAAACTCCCTCCCTTCCCCCAAGCTCCGTTCTGCACCCAACCTCCATCCCAGACCCCTCACCGCCTCAATTAATATCCTGGAAGAGTGCAGCCATCAACCACTTTCCAAATTCTTGGAGTGGCCCCCCCATCAAAAATTATTGCCCATCCCTGCACTAAATGCTCCCAGTAGCAACTATGTTGCTGAACTCATGCAATCCTTATGCTCTGGAAGGAACAACAGTCTGTCACCCACTTATACCCTCCTAACCCCCACAGCTGCTTTTCCCACTCTCTTCTTTCTTCCCTATGGGTATGTCTACACAGCAAAGTTATTTCGAAATAACTTTACTAGGTCTACACAAGCCAACCGCTATTTCGAAATTAAATCAAAATAGCGGAGGGCTTATTTCAAACTTGGTAAACCTCATTCCATGAGGAATAGCGCCTATTTCAAAATTGCTATTTCAAAATAAGCACTGTGTAGATGCGGAATAGGGGCTATTTCGAAATAGGGGGGCCTCCAGCCTTTCCCAGGGTGCCCTGGTGGCCACTCTGGCCACAACCAGGAAAACTCCTCTCCTCACCCCTCCCCGGAGCCCTTAAAGGGGTAGAGTCTGGCCACAGTGCCTGTGTCAGCTCCAGGCCTGCCAGCCCAGAGCCAGTACTCGCAGCCCCAACCCAGTGGCCCCAACATGAGCCAGCAAGCCAGTGCCAGCCAGCCCTCCACTGCTCCCCGGGACCAGTCTGCCAATTCCCAGGAGCCTGCCAGGGGCCAGAAAAGGCAGGCACCTTCCTGGTGCAGTGCGGAGATCATGGACCTGATTGAGGTTTGGGGGGATGCCCCCAACGTCCATGATCTCCACACTAGATGGAGGAATGCAGCCGTCTACAGCTGGTTGGCTGCCAGCCTGGCCACCAAAGTCACATCCGAACCCAGGAGCAGGTTCGGATGAAAATTAAAAAGCTGTGACAGGCGTATGCCAGGGCTACAGGGGGCATCTCCCAATCAGGGGCAGACCCAGACTCCTGCCTCTATTTTGATGCCCTGGACCGCATCCTGGGGGGTGGGACAGTCCTTGCCTTCAAGGTGGTCATCGACCCTGGGGCAGAGGGCCCTGATCAGGACACGGAGGAGCAGGAGGAGGAGGAGGAGGGCCAGGAGCCTGGAGGGAGCAAGCTGCGCAGCCAGGACCCCTGAGCCGTCCCAGTGAGCCTGTCGCCGGTGTCATCTGAGGCCAGGGAGGCAACAACATGTGAGTGCCATCACTGTCCCCTTATGCGGGGGTGGGAGGGGAGGGAAACCAGGGACTGCACGCATGGGCCTTGCTGACCACGGATCACGCAGCAACCTGTGCATGTGCCGTGCCACCCCTGGGCACGTGGCCCCAGCTGGCTGCCACACAGGGGCCTTGGCCTTTTACCCACACGCATGTATGTATGAAGGCACATGACGTGCTTCTGACCCCGGGGTAGGACACAGCAGGATGCCCTCCCTCCATAAGCCCCCTCTACACAGAGGCAGTGAACATCTCTCCCCCCCCCCCCCACACACACACAGACCCACACCACATACAGCAAGGGGCATGGGTGCACTCCCAGGCCAGCTCCCACTCCCAGGGATAGCAGGACATCCTGAACATGGCCTCTGTGCTAGCACATCGGCTCTGATGGTGCAGAGACCTGTCGTCCTCACCTTGCAGAGGGGGGCTGGGCTTCACCCACTGTGTCCCCAGGGTTAACTGACCACTTCTCTTGTTTCTTCACAGCCACACCAGCTGCAAGTGCAGGGTGCACCACCCCGCCCGGGCCATCCTCCCGCACCCGGGCACTCAGCAGGCTGACTCATAACCAGGAGGAGTACCAGTGGCAGCACCTGGGGATACTGTGAGGCCTGCACCGCACCCTCGACCCCTGGGTGCACAAAGACCTGCAGCTTTGGCGGGAGAGCTGGTGGGAGCTGCTTGCCCAGGGCCGTGCCATCTGCGATCACCTGCAGACCCTGGTGCAGAGATTGCTGCCTCCTGCCGCTCCAGCCCCTGCTGCCTCCCCAGCTACCGCTCCTCTTCCTACTCCCGCTCCCCATCCTCTTCTTCCTCCCCCCCCCCGCCCCCCCAGGGCACCGAGGCCCACGCACCTGCAGTGCTGGGAGACAGATGGGCCAGCAAGGCCCTGAGCTTCTCCTCTCCCTTCATCCCTTTGCCTCCCCCTTCCAGCTCTTTCCTCCCAGGTTTACCCCTCCCCTCTCACTTCCCCTCTCCCGCCTTCTTTCCCCAGTGTCACCTGAGTTTCATTCCCCCTCCCCCAGCCCAGTTTTGTTCAATAAAGAGAGTTTGTTTTCTTGAACACGTCTTTATTGTACATCAGGAAGGGGGGTTAGGGAGGGGTAAGTGGAAGGACGTGAGGGTGGAATGAGGCACAAGCCCCCAGTGGGGGACACTAGGCAGACTGTTAGTCCTCCTCCAAGTGGAAGCTCTCCTGCAGGGCCTCCCAGATATGAACAGCCCCCCAGTAGGCCTCCCGGCTGGCAGCTGTGCAGGGCTGCATGTACAGGCCGGCCAAGTGGTCAGCCTCTGCCATCCAGCCTGGCAGGAAAGCCTTTCCCTTCCGCTCACACAAATTGTGCAGCACATAGCACTCTGCCACCACGTGCGGAATATTCCACTCAGAGAGGTCCAGGAAGGTGAGGAGGCATCTAAAACGGGCCTTCAGCTGGCCGAAGGCACCCTTGACCACAATGCGGGCCCTGCTGAGCCTGGCATTAAATGCCTGTCGGGAGGGGTTGAGGTGTCCCATGTAGGGCTTCATGAGCCAGGGTTGTAGGGGATAAGCCGCATCCCCCACCAGGCACACAGGCATGTCCACGTCCCCGACCCCGATGTGGCAGTTGAGAAAGAAAGTCCCAGCATGCAGCCTCTGGTACACGGAGGAGTTGTGGTAAACCCACACGTCGTGTGCTCTGCTGGACCAGCCCACATTGATGTCCACGAAGTGGCCCTGGTGGTCAGACACAGCGTGCAGGATGACCAAGAAGTATCCCTTCCAGTCGATGTAGAGGGAGGCCTGGTGTTCCGGGGCACGGATGGGGATGTGCGTCCCGTCAATTACCCCCCCGCGGTTGAAGAAGCCCAGGGTGCCAAAGCCCTCAATGACCGCGTCCACATCAGCAAGGCAGATGACTCTGCAGAGCAGCACTCTGTTGATGGCCTTGACCACCTGCACAGGGACACACAAAAGTGAGAGTCACTGGAGTGCCAGGGTGTCTGAGAGTGCTCCCTCCCCGTCAGAGCAGGGGCGAGCCACTCGCAGAGCTCCAGGAAGGTGTTCTTCTTCATCCTGAAGTTCTGGGTCCACTGTTGGTCTCCCCAGCACTCCAGGACGATGTGGTCCCACCAGTCGCTGCTGGTGTCCAGATGCCAGATGCGGCGGGGCACGCTGGCTTCCAGGAGCTGCAGCTGCTCCTCCACGTACCCCAGGATGGTCTGGATGACAACCTGGAGGTTGGGCTGCAGCAGATGCTGCGAGGCAGCCTGCAGAAAGGGCAGCCAGGCTTGCAGCAACACATCCATGAGAAGCATGAGAGTGCCCAGGGGCAGCTCCGGCTCCATGCTGCAGAGTGCTGTGGTGTCCTGAGTGAGAGCAACCAGAGCATGCAGAGAAAAAATGCTTTGCTGTCCCTCAGCAAGGTAGGCAAGCAAGCAGGGAAATCTGAATACTGACTGTCCAGGGGGGTCCCTTTAAGCACAAGCCTCAGATAGCCTCAGGCAGCAGCCACACAAGGTAACTCCTGACCTGATGCCCTGCCAGAACCAGTTCCGGTCAGCCTTAAATGAGATTCAGCGTCCAATCAGTGTGGATGCGCTATTTCGAAATAGCAAAACGCTATTTTGAAATGCATTTTGTGTGTAGACACGTTATTTCAAAATAAGATATTTAGAAATAATTATTTCAAAATTAGATATTTTGAAATAATGCTGTAGTGTAGACATACCCTATCACTGGTGAGGTGTTAACAGGCCACTTCACCTTGAATGGTGCCTTGAAATATGTGTTAACTACTTAAACTAAACTGTCTGTTCCACCTTATATTTAGGTGTGACACTGTGAGTTAGGTTAGGGCTTGTCTACACTCCCACTTTACTGCTCTTTATCTTTCTCCCTCAAGGATGTGAAAAAATACATCCCTGAGCACAGCAAGTTACTGCTCTGTAAGGGTGCATCTACACTGCACCTGTAGCTCAAAATAAGCTACGCAAGTTGAGCTACACAAATTGTGTTGCTTATTTCGAGTCAGTTTTGAAATAGCTTATTTCAGGGGTTCTCAAATTTTGTGATACCGCGACCCCCCTCTAACTTGCTCGTGACCCCCTGGGGGGTCGGGACCCACAGTTTGAGAAACGCGGGCTTATTTCAAAATTTGGCACTGTCTACACAGCACTTATTTCGAAATAAATCACTATCTGAAATGTCCCTTACTCTTCATGGAATGAGGTTTACAGGGACGTCAAAATAGCAAGTGCATTATATTTTTAAATAATGGGTGCACTCAAAAGACGCTGCAGTGTAGACGTAGCCTAAAGGGCCAGTACATACAGGCTTCCAGTGCTGTCAGCTACTCTCCTCCTGGAGGTGGTTTACCTATCATGCTGGAAAGGCTCTCTCCCAGCACTGATGCCGTGACCCCACCCACTGCCCCTTTGAAGTGCTGCTGCGGTAGTGCTTTAAACTTACAAGTGTAAACAGAGCCTTAGTTTCCCAGCCCACCTGAAGATGAGCTGTGTAAGCTTATAAGCTTATCTCAACAACACTTGTTGGTCCAGTGATAGATATTATCTCATTCACCTTGTCTGTACCACAAAAATAGGACCAGTCTGAGCATAGCTGTAGACATGTGATTTATTTTTAAAAGGCAATCCTAATGTGATCTATTGTGATTGAAAAGTTAATGAAATTTTGCTTTAGCATGGAGTGAAGGATCCTTCTCATGGTCAAGGCTTCTCATGGCCAAAACTGCTAAGGACCATACATGATTATTAACCTTTCATTTAAACTTGTAGAGAAAAATCACAAAGTTACAAACTACCTTTTCTTAATTTTTTCTTTTATGATGAAATTGTTAACTGGGTTATTGTCATACAAATCCCTTCTTTCTCACCAAGCTGCTACTTTGTCAAATGAATTTTCCCCAGCCAACCATAGGCAAACAAAGCTATAGACAGCCAATACAGAAATAAAAAAACAGGCAGGAGGAGCTGTAAGAGGAAAAAAATGGGTGCTACTTTGGGTAGTTTATTGATTGTCAGCTTCAGGGCAGAATTACAAAGCTGGATTGGAAATGCACTTCAGGTTAGTCATGAAACATATACACATCAAAACCAGCAGGTTTTACACAGCTCTGATTACCTAGCGGGAGACCTTCAAAGGCATAAATAGGTGTTGAGTGCAAGGTTCCCTCTTAGCTGTATGGCCATGCAACCGCCTAATAAGCCGTGTGCAGGGGCTCTGGGCAGCCATGCATGGATCTGCCACGGCCAGGGGAGAGGCCCATCTCTCTCTGCCACGGCAGCTCCCTGTTGGAGCCAGAGGAGAGACGCGCCCCTCCAGCTCTAGCAGCAGGGCTGGATTAAGAGAGGAACTTTAGGTGTTGTAGCCAAGGGCTGTAGCCCATAAAGCCCCTGTGTTCTGGGCCAGCTCTTCCTTGGGAGGGGGAGATGGCTCCATGTGCTGCCATTCCTTTCCCCCCCATCAAGAGCTGCATCACCATGAGCACCGGAAAGCTCTGTCCCCAGAGCCTTTACAACTCTGAGCCCCTTCCCACACTCTGAACCCCTCAGCGCCACCCCTGCCACAGATTTTCGATGTACAGAATGAATTTTGTATGGTGCACCAATATGGAGGTGATATGTCATACATCACCTCCATATCGGTGCACATAACAAAATTCATTCCACACATGGACATAAAAATTATAGGGAACACTGGTTTTGTGTTTACCTTTTCTTTTGGCCTTTCAAAATCTTCCCTGTGAGCATTTGATATAACAGAGTAAGTGGTTTGGGTTCTGTGCTCTAAAAGTGTTTCTAAAAGGTTTTTTGAAGGATAAGTATCAAAGAGAGAGAGCTGGAGAGTGATACGAGAGGTTACAGAACTAGAGTAATGGGATGAAATTAAGACTAGGAAAATTTAGGATGAATATCAGAAAAATATTTCTAGTGCAAAGATCTAGATTGATATAGTCTCTTAAAGAGAGATAAAGAATGCTTATTGTTTCTAACTTTTTGAACCTTCCTGTGCCAAACAGAAGGTATGTTATGAAGCACACACGACTGATTTTTTTTTTTTTTGGTGTTTGTAAAATTATATTTAAAGTGTCAAACAAGACTATAATCTCATACAGAAATAGCTAGTCTTAAATTGAATTTCCTGCATGCCACCCCTCCCCCAGAATTGTGTGCACCTGTAATATTGTACATATATATTTTAAATAGAATATTATTTAAGATCTAATTGAAGAAATAGTAAAGGGTCAGCCTTCCCAACATCCTCCAGGTCATTGATAGTAACGCTCTTCCCAGTCTAGTTTGGATTTTCCCTTTTGTAAAAAACATAAGCAATACAAAATGCCCCTTCATTCACTATATTGCATTGATCCACTTCACTACAGATTCTTTTCCTTTCTGGAAAATTTACTATCCCCCATTTTCCCAATATAGGGAATGTTTATTTTTGTCATCTTATTTTCAAACTATTCTGAAGTCATAAAACGGGCAAATGTAATTTTTCATTATCTCATGTATTATGGTGTATAAGACAATCAGTTATTAAAATGAGTGTTAAAAGAATTACTCTATTTTTTTAAAAAATAGTTAATGTAAATAGTTAATGGATTATTAAAGAACAAGACTCTACCCCTTGAATCAAAGGCATAACTCTGGTAGCTGATGGCAATAGTTGATTATCATGCTCAATTTGGACCATCCAGTAGGGAGGGATTTAAGCGGTGTGTAGCATTGCATTGTACTGTGTATTATGAAGTGCTATTAAGGTGTTGTGCTTTAGTTGTAAAGCACCTTTACACTGACTCGGAGAAATTGTAGGGCTAGGAAGTACCTTGGAAGGTCATTAGGTCCAGACCCATTAGATAATTTAGACTGTAAACTGAATTTCTTTCTGTTCAACCATCCAAAAAATGGAAGGAAATTGGAATTAAAGAAGCTGAATTTTAATCGTAAGTAGCTTTTTAGTTCAGTCATCTTCCATGGTTAAAATTCACTTAAAACTCACTAAAATTAAAATGTAACTAATATAAATTGAACAAAGACAGCTTCATTTTGAAATGTCAGTAATTACCTTTTGACATTGTCTCTTCCAGGACTCATAAAAGTTCAAAGGGTTAGCTGATATTCATTATTTTGAAGGAACAGCCAGGGCTGTTGTCTTTTTAATTTGAACATTTTTTTTTCAAAAGAAACGTAGTAAAGAATATATAATAAACTGTCAAGTACTCATGCATACCAAGATGGTTTACAGCTGTGAATCATCTAGAATATTTTCAGCAGATTTATGGGAAATTGAAAGTCAAATACATTTAATCATAGTGAGAAATGTGTGTCTTTGTTTTGCATTCATGTAACTTAAGAGATTGTACATGGTAAAATCAATGTGCTCCCAATCATTTTATTAGGGCTGTAAAAGCCTATGTAAAGATGGATTTTCACAATGGACAAAACTTGGAATCAGAAATTATTGATTTAAAAAAGAAAAGAAACGTACATAGCCAATACATTTTAGAGTTCCCTTTGCTATTATTGAAGGCATTTGTGTTTTAATAAAGGTTTCTCCCTTACCGTCCAGCTCCTTCTCCTACTTGAGCCTCCAGTGTAGTCACAATATTGTTTGATTTCAGTCTGTTGCCTAGGTAATAACTGTAATGTCAAAAATTCAGCATTATAACTTCACTGCAGGATCAAAAAGCAGGGAGGGTATGGATTGTGTGGGAAGGAGAAAAAAAGCCTCTGTTGAAATCCACAGCTTGGGTAATTAGCAATTATGATAAAACAATTATGAAAAAATGTGAGAGATAACATGGCTTTGTTTTAAGTCTTGTATCATCAAAAATTTCCCAGAGTATTTCAGCCAGTTAAATTCATTGTGTTAATATTTTTTCATATATAAAGCTAATTAATTAAATGAAACCAGAATAGTAATGTTGTTCATCAATTATTCATAAGGGATTGCTAAGGAAATGTTCCTAAATCTCTTCACATTTTTCTAATGGTTTGTCTAGTTACTCACTGAAGTATAGTTCTATTTATCACACTCTTCCCACACATGTGAAATGACTATGTCCCATTAATTTGCTTCTTGCACTCTTGGTTAGACATTAATAGGCATAATGAAAAAATAATTTTGTTAGTATGTAGACTATCTTGAGCAAGAGCCATCCTTATGTTAAATAGAGTTCCAAAGTCAAGTACCTCATTATCGATTGAAAATTTTGTATGAAATCAAGTACTTCTGAGGTGAGCAATTTAAATGTACAGTAGTTTTCCTTTCATATACAATACACCATTAGAATGTTTTTTACTTAATGTGTTTGCTGTACTGTGGTGTGGTAGAGACTGTGTGTAATGAAATGTTGTAATCAATTTTTAGCAAAAAAAAGTGGGATGCTCTGTAATATCTGAAGTAATGGAATGATGCAAATGTAAAACAATTCAAAGCTGATAGTGTGAAACCTTCTGAAAGAAGAATAAATTTGTGAAAGGTATCCTTGTCAGACATTGCCAGTTAGCATAATATGAAAGATTCACTGCAACGTACCAGTAAAGCCTTTACACAATAAAAATGAGCAAAGCACAGCATAAAGTAAAAGATGTGATGCCTTTTGGATTTCTTTATTCACCTTTCCCTTGACAACCTGAGAACCAGTTCTGGAGATTAGATTCCTAAGAGACTGTGATTGCAATTTAAAAAAAAAATAACCTTACACGAGGTTAGGCGATGAGAAAACAAAGGAAGTTGTGTGTGCCACAGAAATATGTGGAGCCCAGCCAGCATAGATACAGTTTTCTATCTGAGGATACAGATATCCATGGATAGAAATCAATGTCCTCTGAACTGCAGGTCTCTACTCTCGGGAACCGCTGGAGCCATAGAAGAAGAACATGGTCCTGCTGCTCCCAAAAGCCAGGACCCTGCACCAGCAGCTCTTCCCAGGTGTGCACCTGTACTGCTTCCAGCCCTGTCCCAGCTGGGCTGTGTGACCCCAGAGAGGGGATGCAGCTCTCTTGACGGACAGGGGCTATACAACCGCATGGTTGGGAGGAGCTGCCAGCACAGGGCACTAGCTCCCGGGAGTGGCAGCACCAGGTTCTTATTTGGCCACTGCTATTCCCAAGAGTAGAGTCCTGCAGTTCAGCACATACAGATTTCAATCCACAGATGGCCACGTTCACAGATAAAAATGTGTATCTGCGCAGTGCTCTGGAAATACATTCTGTATGTTCGTACTGTCTAGAACTGTCAAAATTAGTCAGATTATGAAAAAGTCAAAGTAACCTGGTGCATTTATTTGGTTCCAATAACTTAAGGTATGTCTAGACTACATGGCTCCGTCGACGGAGCCATGTAGATGAGTTTACTAGACATAGCAAAATGAAGCGGCGATTTAAATAATCGCCGCTTCATTTACATCAAAATGGCCGCTGCGCCGTGCCGGCGATCAGCTGATCAGCACAGCGGAGCAGTCTAGACTTGTCGACCGCGGCGCGTCTAGACTGCCCCACTGTGCCGATCAGCTGATCGTTGGCACAGCGCGGCGGCCATTTTGATGTAAATGAAGCGGCGATTATTTAAATCGCTGCTTCATTTTGCTATGTCTAGTAAACTCATCTACATGGCTCCATTGACGGAGCCATGTAGTCTAGACATACCCTTAGAGAACACAGTTTTTCTTGTTATTTCTTACATACTTTGCATTTGTGTATAGGCATTCAATATATTGATCAAATTCCCCCCACTGTGTTCCCTCTTGTGGCTCCTATTACTCTATTTTAATTTCCCATTCTCACCTTCCCTCAACTTCCACCCCTCTGTCAAACTCACCTACCTTTTTACTGTTGTCTTTTGTTACCTGCCTCCTTTGAATCTACTTTACAGCCCTGCACATTGGATTGGTGAGTCTTAATAGGGTTTTTCTATTTGCAGACCTCAGTACACTTAACAAAATAAGGAAAGTATTGTCTCCACTTTACAGAAGGGTAAACTGCAGCACAGAATTGCCTGCAAGTGTAACCACCACCAGGTAGATTTGAATCTGCGGCCTCTGGAGCTTAGTGTAGGAATCTCTACCACTTGAGCTAGAATCCAGCTGGCTCTCAGCTTAAGCTGTAGAGCTCCCTTGTTCTTATCTCTCGCTGTAAATGGTCTAAGTGCCACTACATAGGACAGTGAACCACACTAGGTATGTGGGTTAGACAAGCAAGCCAGAGCTGGGAATAGACACCAGATTTATGAAAATACAGCCTGGTACTTTTGTCTATTGCAACCCTGTCCCTCATGTCAGTCTTCTGCTTTCCCGAGGTCTCTGTCTTCACTTAAAACAAGCTCTTGGCTCTTGAAACAAGAGGACATCTAAAAGTCCTTTCCACTCTTATGAAATAAGGGACCTCAGAAGCAGTGTATTCCCTGGTCCAGGGCATTGTGTATACAGCCATAGGTATTGTGCTGGGCTTCTTCACTTTTTTAAACAGGGGATAAGCAAGCACTTCCTATTAGTTTTAAGAGCATGTGCTCTTTCAGATGTACTGCTCTCGTGGGAAGAATCAAATGAAGGAATGATAGGATGTCATCTCCAAAGTCCCAAAAGCAAATTTCTATATTTACCTCTTTGAAGATCTGTCTGGAGTTGTTATTCCTTGTTTCAGAAACTAAGCTGTTACTGAAAGATTTAAATTCAATTATATTATACCAATGATATAACCTAAAAATAATGCTTATAATTTTAAACCTTAATTTATAATTTATCTAAACCAGTAATCAAAGTTGTGGCCCAGACTAAGGAATTACCAGAGAGAGCAGTCTAGTCTTGCTGACACTTGAAAGGACATGGGTATAGCCCTCTGATCAAGCAGTAATTTCTTCAAAAACAAATAATGATTTATTTAAAGAAATGAGCGGTCACAGTAATAGAGCAGGAAACAATGGAGTTCAGTACGATAACAATTACAGTTAAAAGAATGAAGCAATGTGGCAAAGATGACACAAACTCTATAACGTATAACAATATAAAAATTCATTTATACTAGCATTTGACATTTAACTTTTAATGCTTACCATTAAATATATAGTTAAAGTTTATCATTTAACTTTTAACAACATTTAATGCTAAACACTTAACACTAAAATCCAGTAAGCACTGACTGGGTGGTTACCAGAAGGTTAGGGGAATATCTCACTCAGACCACAGGTACCCAGATTTATTTACAGAGGAAACCCTCAAGCTCTTGAACAGCGGGTAGAAAAGAAGATCTGACTTGCACTTCTTCCTTTAATATACCTCAGATTTTTTCTGGGATGGTCCTTCTGCTCTGTTGAAAGTAGAAGAGAGTGCTCTCCGCTACTCTCTGCTGCTGTTTGCTGCTGCTTAAGTAGAAGCGCTGTTCTTCGGTGGCAGAGATGGAAACCTGCTGTCCACTGGGGTAGCTGCTGCAGCCACCTGCTGGCTGGGTTGCTGAAGCAGTTCTTGTCTATGGCAACCTTAGAATACTGTAGTTGCTGCAGAGGCTGCTTCTCAGCTTCTTCATAGGCAGCTTCTCTTTTGCAGGGTTCTGTTATTGCTGCTGCTGCAGTTCTGAGATGGCTTCTTCATTGCAGGCATCTTTCAGCTTCTGTGCTACTCCAAGGTCCTAATCCCATTATGGCTGTTGGCTTTATATACTGGTTGCTATCTCAGATGCAGCCAATCAGTTTCCAGCATGTAAGTGGTAGCTCCTCCCAGATACATGCATCCTTATGGGACTGTCATCTGTCATTCAAGGTTAGGGCTTTCTGCTCAGTCATTCCCTATTGGAAGTGGAATCTCCCACTACATCATAGGAAATAGAATTACTACTATTATCCTATTTCTCAGAAATGGAATTTTCCTATATTTGCCATTTTAGTCAGTCATGTTGGATTTTTTAAAATATAAAATATTATTAATTTCTGTTTAATTAAAGATTTAATCTTAGAACTAATTACTGTTCTATGCACTCAGAAGGGTCCTGGCATTATCACCACCTGTTTATGTCCAAAAAAGAGAGTTATAATTTTTTCCGATTTTTAAAACCCTTCTGAGTTTTTTCTGCAAACCTTCATTTAAAGTGGTGTAAGGTATTTCAAACTAACTAAGACAAAATCTCTTGGTACAAAGCCAGACCCCTGGATACTCATTGTTCATTTTGTTTTGGGGAAGGTAGTCCTTTCAGTAGCCATATCTTCAGATATATTAATATGTGCTTTGGCAGCCCTGCCCACATCCCATTTCATAAGGACAAAGTAGTATTATGCACCTGCCATAGAATCATAGAAGATTAGGATTGAAAGAGATCTCAGGAGGTCATCTAGTCCAACCCCCTGCTCAAACATCTGAAGAAGGGGGCTGTGCCCACGAAAACTCATGGTACCATCTGCATGTTTTGTTAGTCTTTAAAGTGCTACCAGACTATTTGTTGTTTTTTAAGTTTATCCTGTACAGACTAAGTCAGCTACCCCTTTGAAGCTTTTAAATCATTCCAGACAGGGCTTTGTCAAGCCTGGCCTTAAACTCTGAGAATAGAGATTCCACCACTTCCCTAGGCAACCCATTTCAGTGAATCACTACCTTCCCAGTGAAATCTTTGTTTCTTATATCTAACTTAGACCTCCCATACTGCAACTTGAGACCATTGCTTCTTTTTCTGTCATCTACCACCACTGAGAATAGCTTAGCTCCATCTTCTTTTGAATGCTTTTCAGGTAGTTGAAGGGAGCTATCACCCCCCCCCCCCATTTTTCTCTTCTATAGCCTAAATAAGACCAGTTATCTCAGCTTCTTCTTGTAGGTCATATGCCCCAGCCACCTAACCATTTTTGTTACCCTCCACTGGATTCCCTCCAATTACTCCATGTCCTTTCTGTAGCAGGGAAGGAGGGCAAAACTAGATGCAATACTCCAGATGTGACCACACCAGGGCCAAATAGAGGAGAATAATCGCATCCCTCAATCTGTTGGCAATGTACCTACTAATGCTGCCCAGTATGCCATTAGCCTTCTTGGCAACAAGGGCACACTGTTGCCTCACATCCAGCTTTTCTTCTGTAATACGCAGATCCTTTTCTGCAGAACTGCCCCTTAGCTGGTCAGTTCCCAGCCTGTAGCAGTGCATGGATTCTTCTGTGCTAAGCGCAGGACTCTGTACTTGTCCTTGTTGAACCTCATCAAATTTCTTTTGTCCCAGTGCTCCAATTTGTCTAGGTCACTCTGGATCCTATCCCTGCCCTCCAGCATATCTATCTCTTCCCCCATTTTAGTGTCATCCACAAACTTGCTGAGGGTGAAATCCATCCCATTATCCAGCCCCTAACTTAATTCCCAAGATGTGATCACAATTCCATTTAAATCAGGCTATTTACCTCCCAAACGTTTGTCCTGACCCAAAAGACCTTAAAGAGAAGTTCTGGCATTCAGTATATGTATACAGTGCACATAGAGTCCACCTTGCTGAGGCATCCTCCTGTTGAAAAGTAGTCTTTCTTTTTGTACACTTCTAGGGTCCTCAACAGACTACAGCAGCTTTCTGCTTTGCTCTTGCCAAATGGTTATGTTCTTGCATCCTTAGTGCATGTAATTTGCATGTAACTTTAGACCAAATTAAATAAATTATCCTACAGGTAAGCAAGGAGCGATGGAAGGAAAGAAAGGGAACAGTTTCAATAGAGGAGGTTTGTACAGCAGCCTCTTAGTTTTGTTAACACTGGGTGTTCAATAAGCAAAATAATAAAACTGGTTTGAAAATTGAGAGTTAAAATAATACATTTCAGGTTCTTTTTGTGTGCATATGGTTTGTGACCAAGTAGAATTAATGTTTTCATGCTTTTCTGCTCAGCCATGAGAGCTACAAAACCTTTTTTAGAAATGAAAAATGATATTCTGATATATTTGCAAGACTCTAAGCTCTGATGCTTTAAGAAAAATATCAAATACCAGAAAACAGATCCATGTGGTAATCTTTAAATTTACTCTTGGAATTAGATACAATGACTTTGTTGAATGGAGACTTGCAGGCAGGTTTCTGGTGAGGGTGATATTAAGATTTCCCCCCTTGTTATCACTCTTAGTACCATGCACATATTAAGTCCTTTTAATAGTTAACTTGCTCCCAAACCTCTAAATTCAGCTGATGTAAATAGTTTGGTGAGGTATTTTATTTAGCTAGTTGAAAAGCTCTTATATATTATTCCAGTCAGATGCAGCTTCTGATGGTAAAGCAGGGTCAGGGGGAGGGGTGGAGGAGAGGATGGAGTTCAAAGTTGTGTGGTCAGCAGAGAGAAGAGATAAAAACCTGGCATTTCAATAGTCATTTTCTTCCTGGCTTATAGAAGAGAAAACTACCATTGGTATATACTGTTGCCCCCAGAAAGAAATAAGCAGATGTAGTTTTCTCACTAATAATATTACTTTTTTAAAAAACTTTTTAAAACACTAATCAGTTTAAAAAGCCTGGTAGAGATAAATGCGCTTACATTTTCTTTATAGCTGCCGGCCCTAGATAGATAGGTGGATAGCATGTGCATAACTTTCTACTTAATCTGATCTATCTTTTTCTATTCATATTGTAAATATAGTGGGCCGGACTGTCATGTGCTCTGGAGCATCACTTGATGCCTGGGAGATTGGTTGGAAGTGAAGAATAAGTAAAAACAGTTTCCACCCTTGCCTATCTCTGTGGCGGCCAGGTGCAAGTTCAGACATCAGTACAAATTAGACTGATCTCAAGGCTCTTTTAACCTTGCCATCTTGTTAAAAACAAACAGACAAAACTCATGGGTCCTTATGCTAGAGGGGATTCCTGGAACACAGTGTGTTCTGTCCACACCCCCTCCATCCCTAACACACACTGTCTCTGAAGGGGGGAACCCAGGCATAGCTACCTTACTTTTACACCTACAAGAGATTTTTGCCGGACCAAAGACATCCCCAGCTGCCAATTTATACATCTATTTGTAGCACTGGAGTAGCCCAAAGGGCTTTTTAACCAGGCTGAGAATCTTACATTTATTATCAGCTGACTATTTATTTTCCTACTCAGCTTTCCAAAAATTTAGATTTTCAACAATATTTTAGAGTTGTTTTAATATTCATGACTCATTTGTTCTTATGCTTGTCATCTGTTCTGTTTACATGTTTTTGTGTTAAATTTGCTCCGTGGGTCACTAACTTAAAGCAAAAATACAAGGCAGGACACAGTCTGTATTTTGTCACGTGCCAGACAATGCAGAGTGGCTTATTAGGGAAATGGGGAAATACACTCTCATTTTGAAACATTTTCTCTCTGATTTTCCATGTCATACCTTATTTTACTGTGGTGAAATGACCACCATGTATTAGACCATGTGGTTGGATAATTCTGAAACATGGGGCCAGATCCTATCCAATAGTGTTTGCCCAAATGGAGCCATTAAGATTACACAAAAGAGAAAAATTAGCGAGATTTGTCCCATTATATTTTCCAGAGGTAAGTAGTTCTAGTTTGAAAATCTAAAATAGCTTTTAACAGAAAAGAATAATTTTATCGATTCATCTAGCATGAGTATCTGGTCATGTTGTAACAGGTGTATTCAAGAACAGCAACTGTCATGCACAGATGCAGAAGCAAAGTGTTTTTGCACAGTATATGTGACTGGCTTACTGTGATTGTGCTTTGGATAAACTAGCTGTGAAAGATTGGCATCAGGGAGTTCCATGGGTATTGTGGTGTTGGTTTTTGCACATGGAGCTTCCTCAGCTTACTAGTTAGAAAATAAAATTAAATAACGGCCTTACCAGCAAATTGACTTGTCACTCTTAATGCCTAGATGGTGTATGTCCTTCACTGGCATCACTGGCTATGTCTACACAGCAAACTTTTTTTCAAAATAACTAGTGTTATTTCAAAATAACACAGTCCATGTCTACACATCCAGCAGTTATTTCAACATAATGTCAAAATACTGTCAAGCTGGGGGACTTCTTATTCTGATTCCTATAACCCTCATTTTATGAGGAGTAAGGGAAGTCAGAGGTAGAGTGCTCTATTTCGAAATAAGTGCTGTGTAGGCAGCACCAAAACTTGAAATAAGCTATTTCAAAATAAGCTATGCATTTGATGTAGCTCAATTTGCGTAGCTTATTTCGAGGTAAGCCCTGCTATGTAGATGTGCCCACTGTGTGCAAAAGATTTTGTATTCTAAATTATATCTTCAATTACATTTGTGCAACCCCACTGTATTCTGTTTATGTGCTGAGTCACAACTTAACCCAATTAACCTTTATTTGTCCTGCCTTTTTAAAAACTCTTTTCAATGTAGAACCTCATTTTAATGTATCAGTCTCTAAATATAAATAAACCTCTTGGAACTGAGATGGGTCCCCAGCACTGATTACTTCTGGGAAGAGCAATATTATACAGCAATACAAATAATCAAGGGCATTAGTGAGAGCAGACAGCGCTAAAGAGGAGCGTAAAGTTAAAGGGCTTGTATTGGGAGCGTTGTGGCATATGGAGGCGCATGAGAGACCCATGAAGCATAAAGTTAGAGAAAAGGATAAAGAGAACTAAGGAGAGAGGAATCCAGCTGTATAGGCTGTGAAAGACAGAGCTTGAAAATGATAGCAGACACCTACTGGAGTCAGACTGGCTAAGGACTGATAGGAAAGACAAGACTGAGAAGCCCAAGTAGAGAGGTCCAGAGTGACACCATGGTGAGAAGCTGAGCCTACATGTTGAGAAACTGACTGATGGGAAGGAGCAGAGTTTTAGATGCATTCTTAGAGTTTGGCTTTATTAAGATAATTCAATAAATAATTGTTAATTCTCTGTTCAACACTATATTCTTTAGTTCTAGTTTTTATAACCTTTTAAAATGTGAAAGTCTTTTGCCAAAGGTTTGGTTCATGGAAATTCAAAGACATTGGCTGTCACAGAATTTTAATTCCCTTCTCTTGCTCTTTTGGGTGTTCCTGGAAGCAATACTCATTCTCTTTGATTATGTTGAAACAGATTCTACTTTTCATAAGGAGTGTAGCGCTACTAAATTATTCAACTGTGATTAAATAATGAAATCAGTAGCAATAAGATTCCTGCAAGCAACACATTACCCTGCTTCCTCCTTTCCCACACAAATTTATATACTGCATAGGAATACACACTTGCATGCTCCTCTAAGTAATTTCTCTAATTCAGTGTAATGAAATACTGCCTTTTTGCCAACACACAGCTTCTTTTCAGACTTTCCGCTGTGTTTAGGCATCAGGCACAGTGTAGTCCATTCACAAACCAATGTTTTTCTTTCTTTCTTTCTTTTTTATTCTTGGATTAGCAGGTTAGTTGTAGCAGTCTGACAAGTTTTCCTTTCGAAGGCCATGCTGAGACTGCTCCTGGTCCCCATGTGTCTGTTTCAATACGTTTGTGTCACTGTACATGCAGGATTATCCAGAGTTGCTACAATATTATGCTTCTGAGTGACTTCTGTCCTTCTGTCATTTATCTTCTGTGGAGTTCTGAGTCAATGTCAGACTTGTTATAATATGTCTTTTTCAAAAAATGTGGTCTATTCATCAGTCCCTTTCAAATGTTGACTCTTGCTAAGTGCTGCATAACATGGTTTCTCGATGACTCCGTGCTTGCTGTTAGCTTTACTATGACATGCAGAAGTATAGGCTACAAATTTATATCTTACAAAATTAAGTTTTTGTAAGAACATAAGAATGGCTATACTAGGTCAGATCAAAGGTACATCTAGCCCAGTATCCTGTCTTCTGACAGTGGCCAGTGCTAGGTTCTCCAGAGGGAATGACCAGAACTGGTAATCATCAAGTGATCTGTGTCCCTTCACCCATTCCCAACTTCTGGCAAACAGACGCTAAAGACATCATGTTTGTCCATCCTGGCTTATAATAAGGATACAAGACTATTCTCCTTGGTTCTCTGTATTACCTTACAGCATTCCTAGGATTTCATCCTCTTGCCAGCTTTAAATATGGTTATTATTAGATATAAGACTTATAAGCACCTTCCTTCTATAGCAGTGTTTCTCAAAGTGGTCTACAAAACTATTTTGAGAAAACCTGTTAACTGGCTGCTCCGGTGTGTTTACTTACTGGCGCTGTGGTCCTGGAGGCTCACAGATCCTATTGGCTCCATTTCGCTGTTTGCAGCCAATGGGAACCACGGGAAGCGGCGTGGGCTGGACCACCACTTCCTGCAGCTCCACTTGGCTTCAAACAACGAAACAGAGCCAATAGGAGCTGCGAGGCTTGATGGCCACAGTGCCAGTAAGTAAACACAACAGAGCAGCCAGTTAACAAGTTTCTCAAAGTGTTTTTGCAGACCACTTTGAGAGACACTGATCTATAGTAACCTTTTAAACTAAGCATTCTAGTAGAGTGGTTTATCCTGGTTTCACAAAAGACTTTCTCAACTGCAAAACTCTTTTCCCAGAACAAATTAACTTCCATTCAAGACCTAAATCATTCCTTCATGACAGCAGAATGCTGTTTGTTCTTCAGACTGGCTGTTATCCTCACCCATAGACACACTCTCCAGAGACTTCATATCAGGACCCCATCTGCTGTTGCCCTCTCTAATGAGGTTGCAATATTCATTAAACTAGTTAATGCAGAAATGAAGCAACGTGACATGGTTTGGCTTTTGGGACAAGTGAGCTGGGTTTGTAGAAAATTTCAAGCTATTCAGACAAATCCATATTTGTTTTTGTTTGTGGTCAACAGAAGAATTTAAATGCTCAATTTATGACCTTTATTTGTTTTTAAAATATTCTTAGACATTCTAATTAAACATGAGGAGTAAGAAACAGCTCGGCAATGGGGGTAAAAATCTTAGCAGATAGTTTGCACCTATGGGGCTTGTGTACACTTATGGCACTGCAGTGGCCTGTGCCCACTGTAGCACTTAGTGAGGACACTACCAGCTGGAGAAGGTAGTGAATCCATTTCCCTGAGAGGTGGAAGCTAAGTTGATGAGAGAAGCGCTCCTACTGACATAGCACTATTTACACCAGGAGTCAGTTATGTGGATTTTCCACACCTAAGCGATGTAGTTATAGTGACATAAATTTTAGAGTAGACCAGAGCATAGTAACAAGCAGTTTCTCTTTTCATGTCTGTACATTGGGCCCTACACACAGCAGAACAGTTGTGATTTCACAGTGCAAGGTAGGGAGTGGCTTACTCTACATGACACGAGGCAGTGTTACAAATGAGAAATAGAAACAGAGCAGGAGCACATGCAGCACGAAACTTGCTACAATGTCAAGACTGCAGTACCTTTTCCACTGCATCTTTGTAGCACGTGAATAATAAAATTCCTCCTCTTGCCTCTGCAGTGGTTCCTTCTGCCTTGTCCATTTACTTGGTCGGGATGATGGGAGCAAGATTTGTCCAGTATAACTTATTAAAGGCAGCACAGGTTAAGTGTCTATGTACAAATAGTGGTTTAGTCTCCGATTGGTAATAATACTTTGGTCTAATTCTGGTTGTTGGGCTTGGTGTGGGGGTGGTGGCTTGTGATACATATGATGTCAGATTATATGATATGGTGGCCCCTTCTGGCTGTAAACACTCTGTCATAATTTTAAAAATTGCATTTATTATAACACTTTGCACTGATACACTAGCATTATTAAAACTCTGAATTTCTTTTGCCTCCACAGTATGTGCTATATACAGTAGTATGTAAGTCCAAAGGCTGTTTTAATCTTTAAGGGACTTAATCGAGGGACTTCAGATAGATGGAGGAAATTGTTCAATAATAAAGAAATTAAGCTACACAGAAAACTCCGAGTTAAAAGATAAGTGAGAAAAAATGTGACTGTTTGTGGTTAGAAGAAAAAAGTAAAAGGCTTTTAGTTAGAATGACTGAGAATTATACACCATAAGTTTGAACTGTGTGTAAATATATTGCCTTTGCTCTGTTTAATTTTCTATCTACAAATCATAGAAAGAAATCACATTGTAAAAACAAACTGCAGGTTTTGATTTGACAGACACCGACACGATAACCCCCTGACAGAAATACAAGTACTCAGTAATAGGTACTGCATGCAGTGTTTACAGATGTAGGATGTCTAGGAAGTGTGTATTATGTAGGCTGAGCATTGGAATTTCTATTGTAAAAACAGTATCAGTTTGAGCCTAGGGGGAAGAAGAGAGAACTACCATTACTAACTCTACAGAAGCGCCTTCAGTGAGGAATCTGGGATACAAAATTGACATTGTGGTGTTTAAACAGACCTAATCAGTGCTACTATGAACACGATAATACAGCATGACCTTCAGTCCTATGCAGTTCCTCCTTGCTTCTGCTGTGATGGTGATGGTGGTGGAGTGGTGGATATGGGGGCAAAGGATGCCAAGAATCTCACAATATTGAGACAGTCCATGTTAATTTATATGTTGGCACACTTAATGTGCGATCCCTCTCAAGCGATGAGGAGGTTGATATATTGTTGGAAGAACTGCATCATATTCATATTGAAATTCTTGCCATAACTGAAACCAGAAGAAAAAAGGAAGGATGGATCACAAATTCTTCTAGGAGCAGCTGAAGGAAAAGTCGGGGGAGTTGGATTTATTGTGCGCCCAAAGGTAGCAGGAAATATGATTTCATGGATAATTTTATTATCTCATTTTTAAGTGCTCACGATGAGTGTAGGCAAAAAACGGGCGACCATGAAAATAATAGTAGCTTACGCACCAACATCCACTGTGGAAGACGAAGGAGTGCAAAGGTTCTATGAAGAACTTGATAGGATTCTTCAGACTAAAACAACACACATGGTAGTGCTTGGCGACTTCAGTGCCAAGGTGGATATAGGAGAATATCAAGAAAACTACATCAAATAATATGGCTCACGTATGAGAAATGAAAGAGGCCAAAAGTTGGTCAAATATGCAGAAACTTCACATCTATATATCATGAACACCTTCTTCAAGAAGAGGGTTGGAAGGCGATGGACTTGGTGAGTGCCAAATGACATAATAGGAAATGCAATTGATTATGTCCTGATGGACAAGAGGTGACTGGTTATGGATGTGACAATCTTTTTTTTTTAAATCGGCCGTCTGTATACAGTCAGATCATCTACTGGTTAGAGCGAGAGTCAAAATAAACATAAAACAGGAAGAAAGAATAAAGGTGAGAGTTAGGCATTGTGTGTGGTTACAACTGTTTTGGTGAGATCTGTTTAAGTATGCTATTGACTCTGAATTGTGGGAAATAGATGAAACCAAAGATATTGATTCCAATCACTACTGCTTTTTAGTGAAGTACAAGAAATGTAAAACTGCTGTCATTGTGAAGAAGCCAAAGGAGTCCAGAAGCTGTCTTACCCAGCTTGATCTTCTTGTCAACCGGAGAGACATGGCAGCCAAGGGTGATACCAGTCTGGAGTATAAGTTTGTACAACGTTGAGGAGAAAGATGATAGAAGATTATGAGCAGTATTGCCTTGCAAAAAAGCAAAAGGCAGTTGAAGAGAAAATGAGTTTGCGAAGAGCTTGGTATGAAATCCAGCTGAGCCAAACTCTTCCAACCACTTTTGTTGACGAAAACGGTTGAAGAACAACAAACAGATGTGGAATGGAACAAATCTGCTGATGCTTTTATAGTGAATTATTTTCATCAGCAATAGCAGTGGAGCCATTGTACATGAGTTCTGCCACTCTGGAACCTGATGTGCTCCACGAAGAAGAGGATGAAGTTGGGAAGAGTGGCAGGTTTAGACCAAGCACATGTTGAAGAAGTTTGTGCAGGAGGTGATACACTTTTAAAAGCACTTCGTGAGAGATTCTCAAGATACTTTAAAGAGGGGAAACTCCCAGAAGATTGAAAGAGATTGTAAACTATTCTGCTGCCAAAAAAAAAGGCAATTGAGAAGATCATTTGCAACTATTGATCCATCTGCCTGCTTTCTCATCTTTATAAGGACTTTATGAAAATTATCTATGCCCGTATTGAGGGTGTCCATGAGGAAAATACAAGAAGGAAACAGGCAAGCTTTCGTAGGACATTCTCCACAGTGGACCATATTTTTGTGGTCACACAGATGACTCAAAGGTATAGCGAGTATAAGATCCCACTATCCTTGTTCATTGACTTTAAAAAAGCCTTTAACTTGATGGAATAAACTACAGCTTTAAGTGCTCTCCTTTCACAGAGCGTCTCCCCTGTGTGTGTTAGAATCACACAAGTTCCTATGACAGATGCAGCTATGGAAATCACACTTTCTGATGACTGCTTGATCATCAAAGTTAAGTGAGGCGTAAAGCAGGGGGACGTTTGTTCACTGAAGTTGTTTGCTAGCATCCTGGAAGATGTCTTGTTGAAGATCAAAGTGAAAGATGGATTTCTGATTGATGGCGAAGTTCTTCAGATGCTCCTTTTTGCCAATGACATTGTCCTAATTGTGTTGAAACCCGAAACGTTGTAAACCCTCCTCAATGACATCAGTAAGAATGTGAAGGAGGTTGGCCTGACCATCCATACTGGGAAAACGAAGTGAATGAAAAATACATATTGTTCAGAGTATGCCATGCAGCTAGATGGACAGACCATTGAGCTGGTATATCAGTACATATATTTTGGACAAGCATTGCAGATGGACAATAAATTGGGCCCGGAATTGAGCAGGAGGAGATGGTCGGGCTGGATAGCCTTTGGTAGTCTGTGCAGCATTTTTGTTGACGTTAAACTTTCCACCACTGCAAAAACCCATCTCTTTAACACCAGTATCCTTCTGGTAATGCTGTATGGCTGCGAAACCTGGAACACGACACTTACAGAAGAATTAAAGCTGCAAATCACCCAAAGAGCAATGGAAAGATGCATCGTGGGTGTTAAGTAGGCTACAGCATGTTACTATCGACGATTGCATGCAAGAAGTGGTGTCAACAATATCATCCAAGTTATGTACTCTCGGAAAAGGAGAGGGGTTGGCCATGTAGTGAGACTGAGAGTCAACAGATGGACAGCGCATATGATCCATTGGTATCCACAAGACATAAAAAGAATAAGAGGAAGGCCTCCAGCACATTGGGTGGATCCTTTATGAAAGATTCATGGAAGGACATGGAAGAGAACCGCACAAAATAGGACAGCATGGAAAATTTGCGATCAGAATCAGTGGTGAGACTGTTCGCATCAATGAAATCACGGATCTTCCAAGTAAGTATCCAAGTACTACAGTGCTATAGAACAATGAAAAATCATGTTGTTAGAAAGTGATAAGACTGCAACTAACTGTTGTCCATCATCATCGATTTACTGGCCCTCAAATGCTCCAAACGCACATTCTTCAGATACACGAGAGCATGGGTTCCCAAACTGGGGGGCGTGAAGAAATTCCGGGGGGAATTTTTGCTCAACAAGTTTTGCTATTTTGGGGAGGCATGGGGGTTTTTCAAAAATCAAAAAGGGGGCATGATGCCGAAAAGTTTGGGAATCACTGCACTAGAGGATAAAGTCTGAGCAGAAGATGAACGTGACTCCTATCTCAAGAGATGTCATCCTGTTAATGGAATCAGATGTCCTGGTAACATTGGAAGAAAACCTGAGCCCCCACACGCCAAGAAGAAATACTGAAGGGCAAATGTGTCTGTGGCTGATAAATAACCAGTACTTCCTTCAAAAGAAGAGACTCTACTGTTCATGTTCTTTTAGTGCTCAAAAAGATCACTTGATGCAAAGATCACCAACTACAACTTGCCTAACATTACCTTTGTGGTAAAGATTATCAAGTAGAATGTGAATTAAACCATGATTCACCTGTGTATTAATGTGAGTACAAAGTGGTACAGAGCTAACACTAGTAGGTTCTCCTACACATGGATATATGAGACACTTCCATATTAATACTATATAATATCTGCCTTCAATACGACGGTTGGCAAAGCACAGTAGACTGCCCCATAAGACTTAGCAGGTGTGAGCAAGAGTCGCTTCATTAAACTGGTTTTGCTCATTTCTATTGGCTAGATCCCCAAGTAGCAAGATGATGGGCAGCTTTTTACTTCTTCTTGGGAGTCACCTATCAAGTTCCACAGGGATTTAATTCTCACCAAATACAGACTATTCCATTATTCAGAAATCTGTGAGCAAGTAAGGGATCTGAATTGAAAGGAAACTGATTTAAGCTTAATCCAAGTAAAATGTTAGGCTGGGAAGCAGGAAACATTTCAAATCATTATTGAAAAAGTTTGCAGATGACACACAGTTGGGAGATTTGATAAATAAACAAGAGGACAGGTCACTGATACAGAGTGATCTGGATCACTAGGTAAGCTAGATGCAAACAAATTATATGCATTCTAATGCATGTAACAAAGAATGTAGGCCATACTTACAGGATGGGGGAATCTGTCCTGGGACACAGTGACATTGATTTGCAGATCATGATGAATAATCAGCCAGACATGAGTTTTCAGTGTGACACTGTGGCCAAGAGTGTTAATGTGATGCTGGGATGTATAAATGGGGATTTTGAATAGGAATAGAATGTCTATTTTACCTCTCTATTTGTCAGTGGTCTGACTACTACTGGAATACTGTGTCCAGTTCTGGTGCCTACAGTTCCAGAAGGATGTTGCTGAATTGGAGAGGGTTCAGAGAAGAGCCACGAGACTGACAAAGAATTAAAAAAAAAAGGAAAAACAGACCCAAGGAGTTAAATTTGTTTAACATCATAGACAAAAGGTTAAAAGGTGTTTTGATTATAATCTGTAAGTATCTAAATAGGGGCACAGATATTTGATGATGGGCACTTCAGTCCAGTAGAGAAAGTAATACATGATCCAGTGGCTGGAAGTTGAAGCAGAATAAATTCAGACTGGAGGTAAGGCCTTTAATCGTGAGAGTGATTAACCATTGGAACAATGTATCAAGAGTTGTAGTGGATTCTTCATCACTGACCATTCTTAAATCAAGATTGGATGTTTTTCTAAAAATATTCTCTAGGGATTATTTTGGGGGAGTTCTATGACCTGCATTATACAAAGGTTTAGACTGTAAGATCTCAATTTTTCCTTCTGGCCTTGGAATATATGAGAAAAAAGTAGTAGTGCTGACTTAAATTACAGAGAATACCTAAGCTTCATAATCAGGGATGATGCACAACCTCAAGTTCTTACTGGATCCTTAATAGTAATAGAGATGTTTGACAGTCAAATAGCAACTATATTTAAAAATGTCTTTTAGAGAGTAGACTGCGCCCTTTTTGCTCTGATGTAAACATGGCCACGGAGCTATCCATTTTGATCACCTCAAGGCTTGACTACTGCAGTGTGCTGTAACTGGATATGACCATGAATGCCACATGGTAGCTACAAGTGGCCCAACATACAGCAGTCTGCCTAGTAGACCACTTTAGACGAATGAGTACAGGTCACATTAGTGATCTCAGATCTACGCTGGCTCTCTTTCTATTGCTGATCTGCTTCTAAGTCTTGGTGCCAGTCCTCAACAACTTCAGTGGGATGGAGCAAGGCTGTTTTCAGGTTGTGTTTCAATTTGCAAACCCTCACATTAGCATCAAACATGTATTGTGTAGCATTCCTTGAGGATTTTGTGAGGTTTACAGATAACAAGAGTCAGGGCCATTACCCTAGTTAAGGGCATCAAGCTCCTTGCTGGGTGAATGGATGAGTGCCTCAACAGAGTACTTTTTGGTTCTATATCCAGCACTCAGTGGTATAGTGAAACAGGCCATTTTATAATGGACTGATCCTCCCCTCCTTAATCTTGCTGTTCTCCTTCGGATAAGTGTTTATCTGAACATTTCAGTGCTCAGGCAGAGTAGAGGAGGTAGAATATACAGACTGGATTACAACATAGGGAAGGATATGGAAAGGCTCTGCCTGAGTTTCCTTCCCAGTACTGAGCCCAGCTGGAACGAGTAAAGGTACAGACTGCTGCACACCCTACTGCTGAATGACATCTGATTCACATCTGTATCTTCTTCCCCGTTCCTCTTACCCCTCAGTAAAGGGCATACCTTTATATTGACCTCCTCAAGCAGAGAAATAATTAGGGGACAAAGTACGTGGGCCATCCACACTGGACCAGCCAGGAAAATTTGCCCAGTTCCTTGACCAAATCCGCTTCAAACCTTCCCAACCCAGGTTCTGTGATCTGTGCTATAGGTTGAACCTCTTTAGTCTGGCACTTTCTGGTCTGGCAACATCTGTGGTCCAGCATGATTTTAGTTAGCTGGATGTTCACTTGTCATGGGTGTGGCCAAATTTCCCGTGGTCCCATAAAGTTTGTTTATAGCCACCAGTCCTGACTCTCTGTTCAGTAAAGTTATTTAGGTCTAATTTACCCCTAAATGTCTTCTAAGAGCCCAGTGAGCAGTGGAAGTTTTGGTAATCCTACTAGACAATATTGACTTCCTGTGGTCTGGCAAATTCTCTGGTTCGGCACCAGTCAGCTCCCGAGGTGCTGGACTAGAGAGTCCCGAGGTGCTGGACTAGAGAGGTTCAACCTATGCCTCCTGCAAGACAACCATTCCAAGGCAATTTCCCTCCTCCCTGGTAGTACAGGTGGAGATTCTGGAAGTCAATGTTCTCCTTCCTCCTGAGAGGAGGGAGCAGTGTTCAGGCATGAGTTTGTGTGGCTTGTCGCCTTCCCCCAGTGTGAAGTTAAGGAAATGGCAGACTTGCCCGGTACCCCACATAACAATTGTTTTTATCCCTCTGTACAGTCTAGTGACATTTTCTTGTCCTATCCACTCCATAGACAGAAACTTGTAGTTGTCATTGTAAAACGCCCCTTTAAGTGGACAGCTGCTGCAGTGCAGAACTTCCTGCTCTCACTCAGTGACCGGTGGTAGCAGCTTCTTTTCCTACTGTAATGGCAATATGTCTAGTAAGTCTGCAGTTACCCACAGACAGCCATTGAAGACATGTTATCCCTTCTCATTGGTACTGTGTGGAGAAAAAAGGGCTTTACTAGTGATAACATCTGTCATCAGTAAATTATAGGCTTTAAAATTTTGACATGCCTAAAAAATGTTAAAATTTCCTCATCTCTAGATAATGCAAATACATACTGCTTTTGACTATAAATTATAGTAATTCCAACATAAAGCCTTTCCAGTGTCATTAATGGTAGCTGAGCATACAAGATTCATAAGAAGTCATCATAATTTTTAAATTCCACAGTGTGGTTTATCTGTTACGTGATTCTGTCCTGCAGTTGCACTAATCTCAGTGTGCTGTATCTCTCAATCAAATGTATAAGTCTAGAACATGCCTGACTGCATGGCATTTAAGAATTAGGAAGACTTTGGGAATTTAGCTTTAGTAAAGGCTTCCTGTCATCTCCTTTTAATCTAAAATACATTCTCTTTGATACACTGTCCCATGATGGTACATGTTAAAGTAGAATAATTGCATCTAAATGATAAGGATACTAATGTCCTAGTGAGTTGCTTGCCAGAGATCATTGACTGTGCTTTTGAGCTCACTGTGACATTCACCATGAAATGTACATATTATGAATGTGTCTGTTCTTGATGGCTTAAATGATTTGCAGAAGACAACAGCAAGATGTCACTTAGAAAGTCAAACTGCTCCTTTAGGGAAGCCAGGAGAGCTGCAGTTATCCTAAGGATAGTATTCACATAATATTCACAATAGGATCATAGTATCATGAGCCAGTTATGAACTGAACTATGTGTTTCTGTGTGCGTGCATGTACTGTTTTGTTTTGTTTTACACTGTCATTACATTTGTTCTTAATTATGAAAACAAAATAGAACAGCCCGAGAGATCAACTTTTAGGCAGCTCTATTTGTAGAGTGAATGTATAACTTTCACTGTACATACTGTGGGATTTCCAAAGATACAAGCAGTGAGTCAGAGGACACTATTAAACTATGCATATGACAGAGTGGGATTTGCAGCATCTTGCGCCTTTTTTCCTTGCATTGTTTCTGCCAGAAAAAGCTGAGAAACAGAGTTACATGAGTTCAAGTGAAATGGGGTCCAAGCGCAGACCTATTTATTTATTTATTTATTTACTTATATTTATTTTTAGTTTCTCTTTTTGTTTGCTTCTAATTACTTTTAGATTTATTAGTAGTGTCTCCGGGAGGAAGATTGGAATAGAGGCAAGAGAAATGCAGCCTTGTGTCATTATTCTTTTTCAAGTGATGGTCCCTTCATGTATTCCACATGTGGGACATGCAAGTGCATCATACACCTGAGCCAGGAATTGTTTATAAGAAGTGTCCATTGGCTCCCCACATGTGCCATAGCTCTCCAAGCCAAAGGCATAAAGGGTGGGGTAGGCAGGCACCTCCTGCAGTCCCTGCTTACTATCACATGACCTGAATAGAATCTTTGGTGTCCTCAGTTTCCCTTTTCACTGTGTCAGTGCTCTAAGATATTGCATGTAGATAGTTTTAGTTGTTTTGATAGTATAATCTAAATTGAATAGTTGGGGGGAGGATTGCCCATTTCTTCCCCATCACTTGACCCTTTCTCCCAAAAGAAGTCTGGGACCGTGCTTAGAGATCAAAACTGTGTTTCCTGCGCTGTTTCCATTTCTGGTGACCAGTGCTGCCTCTACTATCAGGTTGAGGCTCATTTTTTTACCCCAGAACTCATGGGGTTTGGGAATTGAGACTCAGAAAACATCTCATAGAGAAGGCAATGAAACCCCAGTCAGATCCAAGCTGGGGACCATTCTTCACCCTCCACCCAATACACCAGTTTCACCAAGCAGGCAGCACCTCTCTGACCATGAGCTCAGGAATGGAAGCTAAGATGGTTACAACTGAAAGCAAAGGCTTCATGTTAGACAGACACAAACCATCTTCATCTAAGACTGTCAAGAAGGGAAAGGATACCTCCCTGATTCTGTCAAAGATGGCAGAACTTTGCAGACACAGGTTCTAAGGACTTAGGCTGGATCAGTCTTCTCGACAGGAGAAGGAGGTGCAAAGGATACAGGTTGAGCAGTTTGGATATTGGTTCCACTGTGAAGCTTAGGATAATCAGCTCCTGTTGCTCCCATCTACTTTTAGAGCCAGTGTGTACTGGTAATGACATAGCTCTGAGGGGAGTTGATCATCACAGTGACCAGATGGCTCAACCTATGGAATCTCCTTCTACCCCTGCATCATCAGAGACCTGAGTTTCCCTGCAAGATATCTTTGCTCTTCCTCATCCATAACACGCCTCCTGCTGGGACCCTCTTTATTCAGGGACATGGATATGCCAGAGGAAGACGCTGTCCTGTAAGGCAAAGTCATTCTTCCAACCCCCCCTACCAGCTTTGAGGTGCAACCACCAGTGGGTTCTGCCAGAGACAGGGGATTCAGCATTCTCTTCAGATGAGTCTGAGGCCCTGAAGGACCCTCTGGTACATAGGACAGAAGTGGCATGAGATGGGGTTACGGCCTCCAACCAGATATAATTGGCCAAGACACAGGTGGCATGCCAGGGGGTCCTCCTCCACCAGTTGATCTTGACAATTCTGCTAGCAATACTGGGTACCCTATCCTAGACACCCAGGATTGGTGCATGAGTCCTATCTGGCATTGCCATGGCAGCCTCCTGGAATAATTAGAAGGAGAAGGCAAGTCAGGTCCACCAATTCTGTGATAATCTTACTGGCTTCACTGGACGGGATAGTTACTCCATCTTCTCCACCTATGCCAGACAACTTTAAGCAATATCAAAAGACCCATGCACAGAGTTGCTGCAGAGCTATAGGTTCAACTTGAGGAAGTTCAGGAGCCTTGGCCCTATTTACTAGATACTCTGCAGCCTTCAAATCCCAGGCAAGGGGTCCTCCCCATCATGGATGTGAAAAAGATAGTTTGGTCCACTCCTGCTTAGGCTAAGAAGTGCTACTTTGCTCTGTCTGAGGAGGATGGAGGGGGGAGGTTTTGTTCTCTCACCCACCACCTAGCTCTTTGGTGCAGCTGACGACTACAAAGTAGTCCAAGCAACAATACTTAGATTGGGGTGGGCAGTAATTTTTGTTGGGGGGCCACTCCAAGATTTTGGAAAATGGTTGAGGGCTGCACTCTTCCAGGATATTAATGGAGGAGGTGCGGGGTCTGGGATGGAGGTTGGGTGCAGAAGGGTGCTTGGGGTAAGGGATTGGGATGTAGGAGGGAGAGTGCGGTCTGGGAGGGAGTTTGGGTGAAGGAGGCAGTTGTGACCTAGGGCAGGAGACTGGGGTGCAGAGGTTTGGTTTGTAACCTAGGGTCTAAAAGGATTGCGATCTGAGCAGGGGATTTGGGTGCCAGATCTGGGTGGGGGTATAGGTGCAGGAGGGTGGCAGAGGGTTTGGTTATGTTGAGTGGGGAGGGCAGAGGGTTGGAGAACAGAGGGGCTGGAGTGTCAGAGGTAAGCTCTGGCCAGGAGACTTACCAGCCAGCAATCCAACCAGCCTGCCTGCCTGCAGAGCTAAGGTTTGAAGAGTTAAAAAGTTTCTCAGACAGCCTGCCTGCCCCACACCTGACAGGCTTCCCACCATGTGCTGGTGTGAATAACTGAGCTGGAGGGGAGGGAGCTAGTGCTTCGTGACTGCCTATTATTTAAACAGGCAGCTCCTATTGGCCAGTTTCAGAATCTGGCCAATGGGATTATGCTGGGAGTGTGTATAATGCCTGAAGACTTCCTCCCGCCTCTCACAGATTTTAAAGAGAAATGGCCCTGCAGCCACTTCTTTGAGCAGCGTGCAGGGCAAGCAGGGGAGCCTGCCTGGGTCTCCACAAAGCATCCACGGGCTGAATCCAGTGGCTCAGTGGGCTGAATCCGGCCAGTGGGCTGTATTTTGCCCAGGCCTGACTTAGACTATTTGCTCTGAATAGGCTGACTCAGTGGGCATTCAGCTTCTCAGTTGGCATCCCAGGTGTCCTGCCCCAGCACACAGAGTACCATCCAAAAGCTGCCATTTGATACTGTCAGCCTCGTCTGTCCACTCCCTCAGTGATTTGAAGACAGTGCTTCTCTTCTGAGTATTTATATTTCTGCCCCAAAGAAAACTCCTTGGAGAGGGTTTAGATCACATCCTCATCTCCAAAGTCCTCGAAAGCCATCATGGAAGAGACAAGGTTTATGGACCAAGGATCAAGCCTGTGCTACATCCGCTGCCCCATAACACTCCAATGATTTAGACTTCTACTGTGGGAATTCTAAGTGTAAATTTCTGTACAAAGCATGACATGTATTAGTGTCATTTCCATTGTGTAATAATTTAATTTAATTTTGCTAAGAGGGCCCTAAAGGTCTCAACGAAACAAGCTATTGAGAAGAGAAGAACGTTACCCCTATGTTTTCATACCAGTTTTTATATGACTGTCCCACGGGAATTCCTCCATTCTCATTTCTGTGTATTTTTCCTAATAAAGTCAAAGCACAAGGGCCTGCATGACATAACCACATCAAGAGAGCATAACAGATGTTTTCTATAGGTATTAACCAAATAGGGTTTTTTGCCATCATAGTATGTAAGCAATACACATGAAACTCGTCATGATAAATATTGTTGAGGTAACAGAAGAGTGAATCAGGATTGAGCATCTCAATGAATCAACTTTTTTTGCTTTTGATGAATATATTTTTCTCTATGTGGTTTGATTCTTGGTCTATATATACACACCATTACAGTAGTAATTTTATAGAAGTGATGTACTATAATAGAATTGCCTAAAGACATAATAAAACTTGGAATATTAAACTGTATGACACATACAGCATCACTGGAGGTTGTTAAGAAAATAATCTTCCTACATAGTCTGTCATTCATTTTCTGTGTCTTAATCAGTGTTCTTTAATCATGAAATGTTCAAAAGTGTAATTAATTACCATTTTCTGAATAAGGTGAGGCATCATTTACTGACTAATTCTACAACATGCAAAATTTCATGATATAAAAAACATATATTAAAGCTAATTCCTATTCTTTTAGGGATTCTATCAATTTGGCTCAGTTTATCAAGACGAGTTGATCTACCTCCTGTTTGAGAGCCACTGTGATAAATAATTGGTACAAACAAGAGTACTGTTATCTATCACTGCTCTTTGGATTTCAAGCATGTACACACGCGCGTGCGCGTGCGTGCGTACACACACACACACAAATCATAGATTCAGAGTATCCCAAACATTTATATTTACCTAAAGTCTGAGATGGTTTTGAGTAAACAAAAGCCAGGCTTTTCAGGGCCCACGTTTCATATTGCTGCTGGGGAATTTAAGGGTCATTTCCTTGGCAGAAGAAAGCTTCCTCAGATTGCTTGAAAGCACACTTCGGGTGTGTCTAGACTACAGGTTTTTTTCCAAAAAAAGTGGCCTTTTTTCAAAAAAACTTCCCCTACGGTCTCGCATGATATTCTTATCGATAAACTAGGCAAATACAACTTAGATGGGGCTACTATAAGGTGGGTGCATAACTGGCTGGATAACCATTCTCAGAGAGTAGTTATTAACGGTTCACAATCCGCTGGAAAGGTTTAAAAAGTGGGGTTCCGCAGGGGTCTGTTTTGGGACCGGTTCTGTTCAATATCTTCATCAACGATTTAGATATCGGCATAGAGAGTATGCTTATTAAGTTTGCAGATGATACCAAGCTGGGAGGGGTTGCAACTGCTTTGGAGGACAGGGTCATAATTCAAAATGATCTGGACAAATTGGAGAAATTATCTGAGGTAAACAGGACAAATGCAGAGTGCTCCACTTAGGAAGGAACAATTAGTTTCTCACATACAGAATGGCAAGCGACTGTCTAGGAAGGAGTACAGCAGAAAGAGATCTAGGGGTTATAGTGGACCACAAGCTAAATATGAGTTGACAGTGTGATGCTTTGCAAAAAAAGCAACATGATTCTAGGATGCATTAACAGGTGTGTTGTGAGCGAGACACGAGAAGTTATTCTTCCGCTTTACTCTGTGCTGATAAGGCCTCAGTTGGAGTATTGTGTCCAGTTCTGAGCACCACATTTCAAGAAAGATGTGGAGAAATTGGAGAAGATCCAGAGAAGAGCAACAAGAATGATTAAAGGTCTAGAGAACCTGACCTATGAAAGAAGACTGAAATAATTGGACTTTTTTAGCTTGGGAAAGAGAAGATTGAGAGGGGACATGATAGCGGTTTTCAGGTATCTAAAAGGGTATCACAAGGAGGAGGAAGAAAAATTATTCTTCCTGGTCTCTGAGGATAGAACAAGAAGCAATGGGCTTAAACTGCAGCAAGGGAGGTTTAGGTTGGACATTTGGAAAAAGTTCCTAACTGTCAGGGTTGTTAGACACTGGAATAAATTGCCTAGAGAGGTTACGGAATTTCCATCTCTGGAGATATTTAAGAGTAGGTTGGATAAATGTCTATCAGGGATGGTCTAGACAGTACTGGGTCCTGCCATGAGGGCAGGGGACTGGACTCGATGACCTCTCGAGATCCCTTCCAGTCCTAGTATTCTATGATTCTGTGATTCTGTGCCTTCGAAGCTGAGACCCCAGCCAACAGCCACTGCTCTCTGGCCATCCAACTCTAAAGCAGCGCAAAAGTAAGGGAGGCAATACTGTGATCTCCCCTAAAATACCTTGCAACCTTCCGCAATTTCCTTTTGGGACAGGACCCACAATTTGAGAAACCATGTCCTCCTCCCCCCCTCCCCCCCCGTGAAATCTGTACAGTATAGGATAAAAGTACACAAAAGACCAGATTTCATGGAAAGAGGGAGACCAGATTTCATAGTATGTGACATGTTTTACATGGCAATGAATTTGTTAGGACCCAAATTATTAATTACACTTTAAGGTGGGGAAACTGAGGCAGAAAGGTTAAGTGGTTTGTTCAAGGCTACAGAATGAGTCACTGATGGAACTGGGATTACAATTCAGTGCTTGGCTCTCAGTTTTGAGTTCAAACCACAAGTCTCTCAGGGATAAGGAACATAAATTAGTTGCACTTAGGCATTCCTGAACATAAGGGATAATGGATTTGAATGCTGTGAACTTGCAGAGATTTAAAATTTCCCAACTTAATTGGATAGAACACAGAAATCATAAACATGAAAGTTTATTTTACTCAAGGGCAACAATGAAAAACAGACAGTTGATGTGGAAAATGTATTGGTTGATGCAATTAACCACAAAGTCAGTATGGTATCCTTTTCTCATAAATGTGAGTGATTATTTAAGAAATAAGTTATAATATGGATTCAAAAGTTATTTCATTTAAAATATTCAGAGCAGAATTATTTAATAAAATTATCTGTCAATACATATGTTTTATGCAACAATTTAACATAAGTCGTTTTACATTAAACCTTCAGGTTTTCTTTCACATTAGTTACAGCATTTGAACTGAATTGTAAATTCAGAGTGTCTTTTAAAGATTACATAAGCATGGAAGATTTTAAACTCTAAGCTGATCAAAATGAGGTCAATAGGATATTATATCAATATAAAAGTTGTTATACTAATGGCAGTTTTTTAATTAATTCATACACAGAATAAACGTGTTTCCCCTATATATTTGGAAAATGAAAGTATTTGTAAAGATTTGGAAAAATTGTTTCTACAAATTAAGAAAACAAGAACAAAATTTGGTTATATAATAGGAGTGAAGTTCTCTGTCCAAGGAGTTAGGAGCTGACTTTATTGCCAAAAATATTCAAGTATTTTTTGCTTAACCAAGTAGGGACCTTGGGACATTTAAATTTTTTCTGTCATACACTGTAAGGTAGTTTTTCTTGGGTAAAGTATTTCTCTTGTATTTGTATTCTCAAACCTTGTTTGGAAATGACATCTTTTATGTCTTCCTAACAGTCTTCAAATACCTGTACTACTTTATGCAGTCCTAATAATTTTGATATTTGCAAGGGACAGCTTGTGGAGCTTCAGAAAAAAATACTTAGTATTTTTAATGGCTTGCAGAGTCACAATTTCTGAATTTATGTGTAACAGACAGCCTGTGTAAAAGATTTGAACGTAAAGAAACCATGAAATGTTATTAGTTCTGCCATAGCTTTTATAGTATATTCTTTAAAAAAGATGCTTGGATTTTGAATGATCTGCCACAGAGCTATTTTCTGATCATGTTTACATATCATTCAATACTATATAGTAGTAAGCATTATATGTAGCATTTATGGATGATAACTGGTGCATTAATCTTAGCCCTCTTTCCATGTGGATAAGCATCATCAGACCCATTTTACAGGTTAGAAAACCGAGAGAGGCTAAGTGACTTGCACTCATCTTCATATCAAATTGATGGTAAACCTGGGCCATTTTGGCATTTTCTAAGCTTCTGCTGATATCATTAAGAGGAAAGTTAAAGGCACTATATAATAAAACCATACCTCTTAGAGACAGGTTAAACATTTTGCTATATATTTTCAAATATCAAAGATTCAAATTTGTGGGCTAATGTTTGGCTCTGTTATTATTTTATCTGGACTAGATTTCTAACTCCTAAAAAAAAGAAACAGCCTGAGTCCATTGGCAATTATACTCCTGGCAGAAGATCTTGCTGGATCAATGCTTCTAGAAGTTGACATCTGGCTTTTGTATCTTCCAAAGATATCTTTAGATATCTTTTTTTTCCTCATAATTGTTACTTTCTCTGCTGAAACAGATGAAGCAGAATAAAACTATTAAGATTATGTGTAACATGAGATGACACTGCCAAATTGGTATTCATGTTCAATGCATTTCAGTTTGCTGTGCAATTTACAGAATATATATATTGGAGGAGGGGCAAGGGAAACAAAGCTAAGTCTATGTGCAGCATGTTTCTGATGCATTTTGCAAATATCTTGATACTTGAATCACTGGCCAGTATTTTCAAATCTGGGTGTCTAAAATGGTTATATATCCATTTATAGACGTGTAGGTAAAAGTGGCCAGATTTCAAGAGTCTGAGCACTTCCAATTACCTTTACTTCTGTGGTATCGCTCAGTATCTCTGAAATTTGGGCAGTTTTATTAAGTCCCATATAGGGATACAGGACCCGAACATTAGACACCTAAGTTTGGGCATTTTTCCAAAATGTTTATTCCGAAAAGGATTCTGTCCTGTACCCATCATGGAATCATAGAAGATTAGGGTTGGAAGAGACCTCAGGGGGTCATCTAGTCCAACTCCCTGCTCAAAGCAGAAGCAACCCAAACTAAATTATTCCAGCCAAGACTTTGTCAATTCTGGCCTTAAAAACCTCTAAGGATGGAGATTCCACCACCTCCCTAGGCAACCCATTCCTGTGCTTCAGCACTCTCCTAGTGATGTACTTTTTACTAGTATCCAACCTTGACCTCCTCCACTTCAACTTGAGATGATTGCTTCTTGTTCTATCATCTGCCACTACTGAGAGTAGCCTGGATCCATCCTCTTTGGCATCTCCTCCCCTTTCAGGTAGTTGAAGGCTGCTATCAAATCCCTGCTCACTCTTCTCTTTTGCTGACTACATAAGCCCAGTTATCTTAGCCTCTCCTCATAAGTCATGTGCCCTCATCCCATAATCATCATACCCAAGCAAGAAGAGATGAGTTCAGATGGTTACACTAGTCTGAAACTATCCTTTATTTAAAAAACCTTTAAAAATAAGGTTGATAATTTGCTTTTCAGTGTAATACTTTAGTTGTGATGAATGCAGTTGTAATCAAAATTATAAAGCACTTTATAAATTCCCACTTATTATGGAGTATGTCTCTTTTTTTGTAATCCAAGATACCTTTTCATCATATTATTAAGTAGAGTATTGTGCCCAATAATGTATGCTGAAAATTTTACTTGTTTCATGACTTACTGCTGTAATGCACATATACTCACCTTCATTCTTCGATATGTTATTTTACATGCTATACGTGTCCCAATGTCTTAGCAAATGTTTTCTCAGAATGGCTATTAACCAGGATTTTACATCTCTAATTAGGTAACAGATTAAACACTAGATTTAACCAGTTAACTGATTAAGATGAGAGCCCAGCAGGGGGTTGCTGCCATGTGGGGACTGTTGCTGCCTGCTCTGCCTGCAGTGGGCTGTGGGCAGGAGGGGCTGCTCCCGGGTACTGGTTAACCAGTATCTGGTAAGCATCACCTGGTAAGGATCACCTGTTCACATCCATAATGGCTATAGGATTTGAAGCAGTGAATTTCTGAGTTGCTCTCTCATTGACTAATTTAAGACGAATAGAAAATTTCTGCCACATTTGGACATTCCGTTAGTTAAAGTTTATGTAGTTTGTTCCACTGTTACTGGGCATTACATAAAGTTGGGGATTATGGCGGATTTAAGCTCTTTTGCAATGCTTGCACACACATACACACAAATACACACTTCTGTGTGCATACTCCTGATCCTGGGCTGTTCCAACGACTAAGAAAGTTCTCAGTGTAATTTAGATAATCCTAGAGGCCACTCTTGTAGATGTGAATGCTTCAGTCCTGCTCAGGTCATACCCTTCCTTGCCCCAGTACTCTCTATACTCAGCCTTGCAAGGGAGTCCTCTGAAGATGCTCTTTGGGTTATTTCCCACAGTGCCTACCTTGGGAACATCGTCCCTTAGCCAGAATCAGGGCTTTTATGGTCTTTTTATGCCTCTGTTGGGGAGAATTGAAAGCTAAAAGCTGCATTTGCAGGAATAGAAGCAACCCTGAACATTCTACAGGTGAATCTCTATTTAGTGTTGGTAAGGATACAGATTGGTAAATAAAATGTTACATGAAGATACAGCAAATGAAAAGGCTTGGGCATAGTAATGAGTCATCTAGTATTTTACGGTATTCTCCGTGAACAGATCTCACCAACATGTATTCTAAGTATTTGCTATTCTGCAGCAGTGAGTTAGTGTGTTAAGACAAGAGTTGTTATATGTGTGTGTATACACAGACTAATATATACTGTAATGTAATAGAATAATATGAAATGAGAAACTGGAATTCTCCTAGCTGTGGTGCAGTGGACTTTGTGAGGATAGCATCCCTACCCAATATTTTTTTCTCCTTCCTTTCCTCCAAAATGTTAATTGCTTTCTCTGTTTTTCTTCCTTTATCTCCAGCCTGAAGTCCTCAATAATATATTTTCCTCTGCTTTTGTCTTCTTACGTACTAAAATCCCTTGATGGTGACCCAGACTCCCGAGTTACTTAACCCAGAGGAACAGGCAGAAGTACTTTATCATATGACACCACCTTTTCCTGTCCCAGCTCATAGACAAGGGACTCCTGGACTAGCTGTGACTTTCCCTCAGGTTGTGCTCCCAGGTAGACTAGAGTCTTTTTTTTAACACCTGCCTTTCCTCCTTTCTAATGGCACAATGTCTCCTAGCCAAGCTGGAAAGTTATGAGGGAAGTGCTTAGATACGAGGGAAGTGCTTAAGACCTGATTCAAAGCCTGGTTCACTTTGTGGGAAGTTTCTATTGACTTCAAATGGCTTTAGATTGGGCCCCAATGTATGCTCCTTTTGGCTCTGGTTCTCACACATAGGAGCACCATCATCCCTGCCCGCTGTCAGTGGTACTGATAATCATCGAGATGGGAGGGAAGGCATCAGTACCATAACACTTCTCCAGCATTAAAGTTGTCAATAGTCTGGCACAGTAGTCTGGTGCAGAGCCACCTGACAAAGGAAGTTCCTCAAATCTGGCTCAGATGACCAATTTCTGCAAATCCAGTCAGGACCAGTGTTCCCTTCTAAGATTTCCCATCCGTGAGTGGAGTGAGTTTTGTCTTGAGGACCAATATTGCCATCATGAGCGCTTATTCAGATGTGTGCCACTGTAGCACCCACTAGTTACTAACAAATTTTAAAGGTATGGGGGGCTCAGGCCAGGGTGTGCAGGATTCATGGCAGAGAAAGCTCAAAGTGTGGGGGGCGGGGACTGAGAGGTCAGGGAGGTGGCAGCTCTTCACTGTGGGGAGGCTGTAGCTGGGCTGCCCATTCCTCTGGTGGTTCCTTACAGGGAGTAGGCCCAGGACTGGGCTGTCCAGCCCCCCAGGAAGCTGCTTGCTAGGGGGGAAGCAGAGCTGGGCTGCCCAACCCCAGGCCAGCTGGCAGCTCTTTGTGGGAGGAAGGGCTGGGGCTAGGTTGTCTGGCTCCCTCAACTGGTGGGTGAGGAGCATCTGAGGCTGTGCTGCCCAGTGCTTATGGCTGGCTCGCCAGCAGCTCCTGCGGAAAGGGGGCCAGAGCTGCTGGCTGGTGGCCACCCACATGGCCAGTGCTGCAGCCGAGAGCCAGGGGAATAGGTTTGAGTGCCATGCGGCAGCCCCAGCCACCAGAGCTGCTACGCTCTGGCCCTGGTTGCCAGACCTGCCACCATTATCCGCCATGCGGTGGTTCTAGCCCCAGCCACAAGAGCTGCTGCAGCCCCAGCCATGGCCACCAGAGCAGCCACCTGCCATGTGGACCCACCAGCCGGGCTGCAGCGTCCCACCTGCTATAGCAGGAACCGGGGCTGGTGAGGCTGCCCCAGCAGGGACAGCCTCACCGTGCCCTGGCTCCAACCAGAGCAAAGGGAGGCAGGGCAGCCGCCCACCAGGCCAGCACCACTACCACTCACCTTCCAGTCCAGCAGGAAAGTGAGTGGTGGTGTGAGCACTGCTGTGCAGCTCTGCAGGCGAGGTGGACATGCCTAAAACTTGGATCATTACATAACATTCCTGTATCATTAGAGAGAGTGGTCACCTCAGAAGATGTTTATCTCTGCATCTTTGGGTAATTCACCCGCTGTCTTCATTCCTTGGATTCTTTGGTACTGTGGACAAGGTTCCATTAACTGTTTGATAACTATTTCGTGGGCCTTTTGTGAGAATTAATTACAGCCATTCCCACAAGCTTTGTTCTAAAAAAAGTTAAGCTGTGCAAAATAAATATTCCTGATACATCAGATTTTAATTAAAGCTGGAAAAGGAGAGAATATTAATAAGGTTATACATATTAACTAATATTTACAGTGTCACTAGAATTATTAAGAGCTTTCGTTGTACCTCTGACAGAATTATGCTGATCAGGTGGATGATTTCATTAGGAAAACAGAATTCTATGTGCAAGGTCCATAGTGTTTATTTCTACTTGAGGAATTCTGTATTTCTTGCTTTCGTGCTGTATGTGAGTTATTCAGACTATCGCCTTTCATGTTCATAATGGTAAAAGTAAATCGGGCTACTTTCAGGGAAGTAAATTTTTACTGATAAAAATTCTTTTGGTTTCAAGAAAGTAATTATTTTTCCTAACATTTGACATGAGGAAATGTTAAAAGAACATTTATATTTAATCTTGAGAAAAGAAGAGTGAAGAGAGACTTGATACAGTCTTCAAATATGTTAAGGGCTGTTATAGAAGATAGTGACCAATTATTTTGCATGTCCACTGAATTTAAGACAAGAAGTAATGGGCTTAATCTGTAGCAAAGGAGATCTTAGTTACATGTTAAGAAAAACTCTCTCAGGGTATGTCTCTATTGCATTCCTCTTCCAAGAGAGGAATGCAAATGCAGATACCCAAAATTGCAAATGAAGCGCAGATTTGAATTTCCCACACTTCATTTGCATAATCGCAGACTGCCGCTTTTCCGGAATACTTCTTACTCCTCAGAAAATGAGGGTTATTTCAAAGGAAGGGTTTTCTCTCAAAATAACCCCGCGGGGACCGCGTTTGTTGTCTCGAAAGATGCTATTCCGGAAAAGCGATTATGCAAATGAAATGCAGGAAATTCAAATCCGCACTTCATTTGCAATTTCGGGTGTCTGTATTTGCATTCCTCTTTCGGAAGAGGAATGCAATGTAGACATACCCTCAGTGCAGGCAAGCTCTGGAATATGTTACTAAGGGAGATATTGGAATCCCCATCGTTGGAGGGTTTTATGATCACACTAGTCAAACATATGCCAGGCTGGTCTAGGTATACTCGGTCCTGCCTCAGCACAAGGAACAAAACTATATCACCTTGCAATTTTGTAACTTAAGCATTCTTTCAACACAGTTTTTTGTATATACTATATATAATGGATATTACATACAATGCAACAATAGATACAATATGTACTGAATCTGGAGTCATGGTAACCTAATTCTTTCATGAATAAATTGGCAGAAATTATACTAAATCTGTGTCCTCTGTGAGCTACTTTACCCCAATAGGAACATTCTCTAAGTTGTGACAAGATACCAGACAAGTTCTTGTTACCAGAACTTACAGGAGGAGGACAAGACTAGTCAACAAGTATGTTTTTGGGGAATAGGAGGATAAGGAATCCATGATTATGTCATATATTGTTTCCACTGAAACAGCTAATTTAAAGATAACTGTGTTCATAGATGTCACATCCTTATTTACTGCAACTACTCTGCTAACTAAACTATTGCATATTTGACATGTTTCTATTAAAAAGGTGAAGATATCCTAATTTTTTAAAGAAATATTTTTATTTAAATAAATAGCTCAGCTACTACAATGATGAGTGGCAATATAAAGTCTTAAGATAAGTATTTAAAATGGGGATTAATAAAATGTGAAATGGGGTCTCTTCAGTCTGGTTGGTAGTCCTTATAAAGCTAAAACAGGGATAATGATAGTAATCTCTTTGTAAAGCACTTGGAGATTGACTGATGAAAACCACTCTATAAGAACAAGGTATTACATTATTAAGTGTGTGAATTATAAAAATAGACTAATCTATAGAAGAGAAGAATTAAAAAAGGAGATTTGCTTTTATGCATCATGCTAAGACTCATGTCAGTCAGTAATAATTAGTCAAACCCATCTACTTATAATCTGAAAATGTCATCTTTCCTTTTGTCATGACTGTGTTGGCCCCCATTGCTTGCATTTAATTCCAAATGCTGCTGCTTGGTCTTAAAAAAATGCTCTTTTATTTCTTGCTTTAGCTAAAGTCATTTCTTTAATTGGTTTAATTTTAGGAACCTTTGGTTAAATATTATGGGACTTCATCAACTTGAAACCTGTTTGTAAAGAGTTAAAAATACCTTATGGTGCTACACTTGATTCTAAGTCCTCCGCTGCCATTTTATTTCGCAGTTACATTTTCCCATCTTTTTTTTTTTTTAAATGATCTTTTTCTTTCCTTTTGCTGTGTGAAAGACCCACACAAACAGGAGAAAATGACTGAGCTTTCAATATCCAAAGAGCTTTCCAGTGGACACATTAAACATATTGAAATTTGAGGAGTATTTTTTCTCTGATCTTTTAGTTTATGTTAACAATGGGTGTTATTTGCAACAAAGGTTAAAATACCAGAGAGGTATAATTGTGTACCTTTAAATTGGGGAAATTGAAGTACTTCAAGGATTGATGGGGGTCTTAAACATTTTAAGGTATGTATCCTATTTCAAGATTTGCTAAATATTGACATTGACCTGGTCTACACTGAGAGTTTAGGTATAACTTAGCCACATTAGGTTGATTTTCTAAACAATAAGTCCACATCACCAAGCCTGTTCTGTAGACTTTAAGGGCCCTTAAAGACAATTTCAGTACTCCTGCTTTTCACAGGGAGTAATGCTATATTCGATCTTGCATGGTCAACTTTATGGTACTGTAGACATAGTGCTGTGAAAGTTGACGTTCTTGGCCTCCAGAAGGTGTCCCACAGTGCCTTGCTCTGACCACCCTGGCCAGGACTTTCAATTCTACTGCTCTCCAGATGCACAGGAAAAGCTCTGGGAAAATTTGAATTTCATTTCCTGTGTGGCCAGCATGGCAAGCAGGCCTCAGAGCAAGCAGCACGCCTGAGCAGCATACCTGACCGTGAATGCCCAGGGTCACAAACAAACAGCAGCAGGAGATCTTGGGCCTCAATGCTGTGTGAGGAGAGGAATCTGTTCTCACAGAACTATGAACCAGCAAAAGAAATGCAAATATCTATACCCAGATCGCAAAGGGCATGGAGGAGAAAGGTTATGTCAAGGACACCCAGCAGTGCCGCATGAAAATAAAGGAGCTGAGGCAGTCGTACCAGAAGACAAAGGAGGCAAACGGATGGTCTAGATCATCACTGCAAACATGCTGCATCTGTGAGCAGCTGCATGTGATCTTATAGGAAGGAGCCAACCAACTTCCCTAGCCAATCTATGAATTCCTCCCAAGACACTCCTTTGGCAGCAGTGTGGATGAGGAGGAGGAGAATGGTCAGCAAGTGACAGGAGCAACCAACCTCACCAACAGCCAGGACCTTTTTATAACTTTGGAGACAGACCCCTCCTCCCAGCACGTCTTGCACCTGGGCCCTGATGTTGGGGAGGGCAATTCTGGTGAGTTCATTTTTTTATCCTGCTACATGGGGTTAAGGCAATTGGGTGTGATATGTGGCAGCCACTCTGTTGACACAGCAGCAGCTCCCTGGAACAGGGAGATGGAGGTAGAAATCCTCCCAGCATATCTCCATAGAGCTCTCAGAGGAATGCTTTAATCCTTCTCACAAGGTTTCTAGGGTAGGACTCCTTTTCACGCCAAACCAGCAGTAAGAGGTCTGGCATCATTGCAGCACAAGGTCCATGTTTCTGGCTACATTCAGTCAGCATCCGCTCGTCATCACTCTGTGTGACTTGGAGAAGACTGTTATTGAGCATGGAAACCTAGATGAAGCAGGGGAAGCTAGTGGCTGTTGCCTCTGCAATAAACCTCCCTTTTCTCATCCCCAATAAAGCATGGCTTGAGCCCCTGCCCTGGCACCATGCCCACACCCCCTCTCCCTCCCACCAGCATGCTCCTGTGGGCAGAAAAAGTTGCACTCTCCCAGCAAATGGGGGATGCCGAATACACGGGCACCATGTGAGCCCCTGCCCTGCCTTCCCTTGTTGCCATGTCCAGAACTCCCCCCTCCCCCTCCCCACACACACAGGCTCGAGCCCTGGCCTGTCCTTTACCATGCCTGCCACCAAACCTAAGTCCAGCTGCTTCCCAAAGATCTCTGTAGTGTATCTGCTGCCTAATGGGTACTTACAAGCATAACTGTGGCCTTGTACTTAACATATCCCTGTTGTCTTTAGACAGACCTTCCTTTTATGCTAAGAGATTAGGTTTTGTGCTCAACAACGTATCTTCTGTAAAGTCTGTGCTTCACTTTTCATTTCAGCAGGTGCAGCAGCGAGCTTGCTGCACACTTCCCCCAGTTCCACCAGCTGTCCGGCTAGCACAAATCCACAGGTGAAAACATACTCGGGATGACATGTTCAAGAAGCAATTGCAATCCTCCCACTGGGACAGGGAGCAATTGAGCGAGTGGAGGAATGTTCTGCTTCAGGAGATCCGAGCAGTGCGTGAGGACAGGCGAGCATGCCGGGAACTGGAAGTAAAAAACCAGGAGAGAATCTTAATGGTCACGTCGGATGTGATGAACATCATGGCAGCCTTCCAGGATAGCTACATACATATATAGCCCACCCCTTTCCCCCCCCAGCTATTATGGACCCACATTCCCTTCTCACTGAGTTCCATAGCCTCCTCTTCCAGGAGCCCTCGGACACGGAGGAGAAGGAGGAAAGTCCAGGGCAGCCTCACACTCAACCCCAGGGATGTATCCCAAAGCAAGAGACAGTCCTTTGCACACCTGTGATTACCCTCCACTCCACCCTGAAGCTCCCTTCTTGAATGCAATTTCTATCCCTCCTGTGTTGCCTAAATAAAAACTCATTATTTCTTTATTGCTTGTGTTGAAGGAGAGGGGAGTTACAGGGTTTACAAGCAAGCATACTTAATGCAGGGGCCTCTCATTAAGAGCAACATTTATTACTCTCATATCACTGTCTAGCCATAAAGCTATTTTTCAAAGCCCTCTGTCATTTGCAGTGCTCCTTGCTGTGCTCTCCTTATTGCTTTGGTGTCTGGCTGCTCATAATTGTTGGCTAGGTGCTATTGCCCCTTCTCCTGCCCCACCACATAACTTTCTCCTTACCTTCTCAAATATTATGGAACACACTGCAGGCTACCACAACATTGGGAATGTTGATTTCACTGAGGTCTAACCTAGTCAGTAGACTGCAGAACCTTCCCTGTCAATGACAAAAAGCATATTCTACCACCATTCTGCACTTGTTCAGCCTGTAGTTGAACTGCTCCTTTCTACAGTGCAGGATGCCTGTGTACGGCTTTATGAGCCACAGGAGAAAAGCTAGGCTGGGTCTCCAAAGATCACTATTGGCATTTCAACAACTCCAATGTTAATTTTTAAGTCTGAGAAGAAAGTTTTATCTTTCAGCTTTCTGAACAGGCAGGATCCTGTTCCTAAAGATGTGCACATCAAGCACCTTCCCCAACCATCCCACGTTGATATCAGTGAAATGACCCTTTTAATCCACCAGTGCCTGCAGCACCATCAAGAAGTATCCCTTGTGGTTTATATACTCTTTGGCAAGGAGGTTGGGTGCCAAGATAGGGATGTGCATTCTATCGACCCACAGCGGTTAGGGAATCCCGTTGCGGGAAAGCCCTCTTCTATGTCCTGCACATTTCCCAGAGTCACTACCCTCCATAGACAAAAGGTATTGATTGCCTTGGCTACTTGGATGACAGAAGCCCCTACTGTAGATTTTCCCACTCCAAATTCATTCCCAACTGACCAAGCTGTCTGGCCTTGCAAACTTCCACAGGGCTATTGCCACTCACTCCTTCACTGTCAGAGTGGCTCTCATTCTGGTATTCTTGTGCATCAGGGTGGGGCAAAGCAATTTGAAAACTTCCATGAAAGTGGCCACATGCATGTGAAAGTTTTGCAGCCACTACTATCATCCCATAGCCGCATCACTATGCAGTCCTGCTAGTCTGTGCTTGTCTGGTGTTTGGGCACCAGAACCAGCATTCCACTGTGTCAAGAGGAATGAATGCCAGTGGCATTTGCCAGTTGCTCAACTCAAGTGCTTGGCAGAACAGTATATTCAAGGCCTCCTGAGATTCTTCCTCATTCTGACGGACCCTGGATACGCTCTGGATATACTCCAGCATAAGGTGCACCGTGGTTAATATGATTGCAATAATGCTTAGCAGCTGAATGGGTTCCACGATGGGTTCCATGCTTACCCTGTTATGGCATCTGCATGGATAATCAGGGGGGAAAAGGCATGAAACTGCTGTATGCCATTGCTTTCAAGTAGGCAGGGGACGGAGGAAATTAGTGTATTATAGGACACTGATGACATGAACCCAGAACCACCCAGTGTGCACTGGGAGCATAACCTAGAAGGCAAAGGGGTGACAAGAACTGTGAAATATCTACCTACAATGCATTGCTTTTAAAGTCGACAGTAACCACCCTGCTGGAGATATGCTACTGCAAACTATGTCCAATTCTTGGGCACAGTGGGGACATCAAAATTGGGTGCTAAAAAATCAACCTTAATAAATTCAACCTTATCTCATAGCATAGATAAGGCTATTGTTTCTAGGTGTGCTACAGGTTGTATCTCCCTTAACTGAGACTCTCTGGTCTGGCATGGACCACGGATGTTCCTGAACCACAGAGCCCAGGAAGAGGGAGGTCTGGTGGCCGGGTGGGGGCACTGTAAGGGGCACCAGCGACTCAGCCAGCAGCCCAGAGTGTAGGGGAGGAGCGGGGGGAGGACGAATGCCATGGTGGGGAGTTCTGGCCCCAGTGGAGCTCTCTAGCCCCAGTGGCCTGGAAGCTCTAGACTGGCAGTAGCTGTGGAGATCCAGCCTTGGCCTGGGAGCTCTGGCCACATTCTGGCTCCAGCAGCTGGGGAACTCCAGCCCCAGTCTCAACCCCAGCAGCAGCCAGGCAGTTCTGGTCTGGGCCACAGAGCTCTGGCCCCAGTTGCGGAGCCAGGTGGCTGTGGAGCTATACCCCGGCTGCGCAGCTCTGGCCATGGCGCTCTGGCCCTGGCAGTAGGGGGGCTGGCGAGAGTCCTGGGGGGGCTGAGGCAGCGGGAGGGGGAGCAGAGTGGAGCCCTAGTCTGGTGGCAGCATGGCCACAAGGGGAGGGACCTTCCCTGGTCCTGCAAATCCCCTCGTACGGGACCAGTCAGGTCACAAGGGTTCCGCACCAGCAAGGTCCAATCTGTAATGCATTCCTCTGCCCCCATATTTTCTTAACAAAGTTAAGTGGTGATCATTAAAATTTTTACAAATGACTTTGCATTCATTTTTTTCTGCTCCTACAGTATATCCTAGATATAGATCATTAAAGTTAAAATATTGTCATGGCTATTTTTAGTAAAAGTCAAGGTCTGGTCATAGGCAATAACCAAGAATTCACAGAAGCCCGTTCTCTGTGCTGGGGTGGGGAGTTGTGGAATGTTGTAATGTACCCACCCTTAAGTTCCCCTTATAGTACAGAACCCATGTACCGAGTCCATGTAACCTGGTGAGAACAGTTGTATAGCCTTTGGGATGCTACAGTAAACTTTAGCACATGCTGAGGCATGATATGTCCTCCATGGCTTCCAAAATATAAATATAGACAAGGACATTTCATTGTGTATTGCCTTAAGCCCTGATTCTGCAGTTTATTGTACAGGGGAGGGCTCTTACATGAAGCCCCTGAAATCAATAAATTGCAGTGGCCTTAAAGTGTTTAACTTTGTATTAAATTGACGGAAATGGAACGTGTATTCTCTGGTGTCATTCATCACTTGCTGCAATCGGAATGCATTTTTAGTTCAGGATACTTATGGTATTACGTGCTATTCTTCAGATGGATGTGAGAATATCTTGTAGTCTCTATATCAGTGATCTCTAACCTTTTGAAGCACAAGATCACTTTTTTTAATTTAAGTGCAATCCAGGATATACCTCAAACCCAAATACTCTGGCCCCACCTCCTTTGTGCCCTTTCTCCAAGGCCCCACTCCTGCTCGCTCTGTCCTCCCTCCCTCCCCCATCCTTCCTCACTTTCATCAGGCAGGGGCAGAGGGTTGAGGTGCCAGGCTCTGGTCTGGGTTAAGGGCTTTGGAGTGTGAGAGGGGCTCTGAGCTGAGCCAGGGGCACGGACTGGGGGTGTAGGAGGAGGGTTATGATTGAGGCAGGGGTTCAGGATTCAGGCTCCAGCTGGACACTGCTTAGCACAGGTGTCTCCTGGGTGCTGGTGCAATGTGTTACCCTGGGACGCGGTAACGATTAATTTAAAAGGTCTAATTGGCATGCTCTGGCTTTCTGTGATGTTAAAGTCCCAAGTCCCAGAAGACGGGAACGACCCGAGGCCGTATCTATCACCGGCTTATTGGTTTTACAAACGAGTCAGAGACATAGTTTAGGGCCAAACCATATATTATAAGAATTTCAATAGCCAACAAGTAAATGCTCTCACCAAGTCCACCCTAACCCAGAAGTAGAGAATGAAAGAAAGACCCCGATACAGGGATATACTGTACATTCATTGCGGATAAGCCACAGGAGAAGGGGGTGCTCACGACCTCGACGCTTTGGCTCAGTGCGAGCCGCCACAGAGGAACAGTGAGGCGATCCCTCGATGACACTGCTCTGGTCACTGGTCTGCACGGTCAGGTTAACAGGATTCAGGTACGAAGGCCTTCCGCACTCCGTCTGAGCCTTGACTTCTTCAGAGTCTCCCTGAGAGAGGCTGTCATACGCCTGGGATTTCCCACAGACAAGCGCCTTCCAGACAGTGACCAACAACTTATCCAATCATTCATTCACCTCAGTCATACAAACAAACAAACAGGATAGACAAACAACATTCAAACCTAAGGAACCACGCACGAACCTATGGAACGAACGAAGAACACGAACAAACCTCAAAAGGGGTTTATATTGCCGCTTGGGCGGGAAAATCCCCATAGGGTCGTGTGCATAAGTTTTAGTGCCTAGTGCACAGAGATTGGTGCCTAGTGCAACGATTTTGAGCTGAGTGCACAGGTGTGTGCTGTGTGCAGAGCCAAAATGGTGTCGTGTGCAGAGGAATTTTGAATAAAGGCGGGAATTCCAAGGGGCAGTTACTCCCTTAGTTCGAACTAACAGTTAATCCGAACTAGCAAAGGGACTAGCCCGTAGTTCGATCAGCTAACTCGAACTAATGTCCAGACTTTAAGCCCTTAGACTCCTTAGCACACCGAACCTCATGTTAAACACAAACCTCTTAAACATTCAAAAAAAAAAACCATTTCAGGGTAACAAGTGGGGCTAAGGCAGGCTCACCCCTGCCCTGGCCCTGCACCACTCTCAAAAGCAGCCAGCAAACTCCTTCCATCCCAAGACCTGTTGTGCGCCCCTCCTCCCCCCCCCCCCACTCCTCTCCACTGCCCTGACCTGCACAGCAAGCTTAGGAGGGAGGGACAGTCCCAAGGCAAAGGGCAGGAGGTGCACAGCAGTGGGGGGAGGGGCAACTGACATGCCGGCATTTGAAAGCCTCTTTGCCAAATCTGTCAAGATCACCGGTCAGAGGCTTCAAGATCTACCAGTAGATCCCAATCAACTGGTAGGTGACCACTGATCTGTATGATGTGTAGACTACTTGCTTTGATTTTTATACTACCCTGTATTCATTTAGTTAGGGAGCTAGAAAGCCAGAGAACTACAGAACTCTTTTTTAGTCCAATGGATGGAATAAAGAAGCCCTTATATATTGTTACCATTCACATTGTCTCACTTCTACCACAAGGGATACCACAGGCATTCACAAAGCTGCTTAGTAATCATTGGTACAGGCAAATATTAAGCATCTTTTGGGAGACAATGGAGATAACAAAATGTTCTCTTTTGCTCCAATGAAATGACTCTCTGGGATTTACTCAGTCATGTTGAATAATAAAATATGACAAATTATGTTTTAGATGAGCCATTAAATCATATTCACCAAGAAAGTGTCTCTGTGGATACATTGATTTTATATTCTCTGGTGCAACAAGTATTGTACCTGTTTGACACATTTAAAAATCATGAAAATATGCATCAAAATCTGCAAATATGTTTCCTAGTATTCATGGTATTTGATTGCTTTCCTGTTTTTACAGGTCCAGTACAGAGTCTGATATTTGGGGCTAAGTCACAAATATATGGTACTTCTTAAACTTGGGGAGGGGGCTTTTGGGAGCTGAAAAGATGCAACAAAATAATAACGGTAGAAATGGAAGTTGCAAGGTATGTTTTAGAATTTGAATTGGAGAGAGATGTAAATGCTCAAGAGGAAAGCAATCAGATAATGTGATTTCCAGAGAGAGTATCTGAATAATAGTCTGGAAATGAGGGAGCATGATAAGAGGCAAACACAATAAGGAGGCATATAAGGAATGCACTGCGGGAGTGGGAGGAAGTTTGACAAGATCAGATTGAACTAATATACCTGGGTGTTGGCCTGGTTACCCATGATTCTCACTGAGGTGGAAATCCAGAGAATTAATTTAGTTGTTCAGGTGCATTTAGTCAGTTTAATGGATGTTGGCCTCATCTGAAGTTCTGTTGATTAAATGGAGAGCATAGAAAATTTGTTTTCTCCTCTTTGAGTATCATACAGTTTCCATGCTACCACTGTCATCCAAAAGACTAATCCAAATAAGAACTATAATTTTACGGTGCTTGAAGTAGTTATGATAAATAGAAAATATTCACCCTATACAGAAAGAAAGACTTAAATATTTAATGGAGAGAATAGAGTTTATACAATACCTAGCAGGTTTATAGCACCTTCTGATAATGGAAACAAACAAGGAACTGAAACATTGATTCACTTTGCAGTGAAACATCAAAAGACAAACTATTTTTGTAGCAGATTTGGAGGCTGCTGCACACCTATTAGATAAACTAATGCTGTAATCTCTAAACTGGTGCTGAGTCAAAATCATGAAAAGTAATTGTATAGGTTGTGTGTCCAGGTTTATTACACATACTCATGTAAAAAGGGAATATGAAAGCAGCTGTCATTTCAGTGACCTTCCTTTTTCTATCTTCATCATTTGAACTAATGGAAGTTCAGGATCAGAGAACCTTTTCTTGGTAAAGACAGATTTAGTAACCCCATTAGAAAGCAAACCTTTGTTCAGTTACCACACAATAGCTGAGCTGTTGTTCTTTTTCCTTACATGTGTTACAGTAGTGCCTAGAGTTCCCCATCAACATGAGGGCCCAGTTGTACCTAACAATATTAAATAAGAGATAAGGCAGACACAGGGGCCAAGAGAGGCTAATCAAGGTTTGACCAAGATCACAAGTGGTCATCAGCAGAGCTGGAATAACAATTTAGGTTTCCTAATCACCAGTCTAATGCTATATCTACTGTTTAGTCTTTTCTAAGCAGACACTGCAGTTGCCTCAGATACCAGTGAGATATAGTATGTAGAAAGATTAACTCCTTTATCCCAACATGCAACTTCATTTGGACATTGGGGTCATGTGTCCAAAGGGCTGCTGCATTGCCATTGTGCAGCATCCCTTTGTTCCCATAAATACAGGCTGCTAGCTCTGTAGTCATGTTTGACTCCCTTCCCCAGGTCCCACGCTGTTCCTCAGGCAGCATACACAACTGCAGCATCTGCTTGGCTCTTTCGACCATCGGCAACTGGTGCCTGCAGGGAAAGGGGAGCAGGGAGGATTACACCTAGAGGGGCAAGGAGGGCCATCCTATTTAGCAATTAACATTTGGGCAGGAGTTTACGGGGATGGTGCACCTCTTGAGTGCTACCATGAGTTACCTATGTTCCTAACTACTACTAACAACTCCCTTTCCAGCTTTTATTCCCATTACTTCCACATCTTCACGCGCAGCTCCTTGCTTCTCCCTGCTGTCACTAGTAGACTATTACTTCTGCTCAGTACCCCCGGCAGCAGTTTCCCAGCTCCTGATTATTTTCTTTATTCTGTTTCCTCTTTTTGTCCTTGTGCACTTTTATCAGTGGCTAGAGCTGAAGGCATACATACCTGTGCTGTTAGATACAAAGATTAGTAAATACAGCATCGTTGAAACTGTTTCAGTCTAATGTGGTAAACAAAGACATTTCATGTTTTACATGAAAATCTTCACTGTACTCTAATGCAGGTGTGGTACTACCAGGATTCCTGGTAGCCAGAAGCTCATAGCTTAGAAGAAAGGTAAGTTCCTGGCCTTCCCTTCTCCCATAGGGCAACTGTTGTATTTTTCTGAGAATTGTATAGCCATTTACTTTGTAATGCAGTTTGCTGCAGTGTGTGTGTTTAGGTTGGCCACAATTAAAAGCTGCCTGATGTTCCTTACAAAAAATGGCATGCTCATATAATAAAACTCTTTGTCTTGCATTTTTCTGAATAAATGTATATATTGAAAGTCCACTAAAGATGATTAGGAGGGCCTATTATATACCCTCATTTACATGTGGATTTGACTGTTGGGAAAATAGGGAAACATGAAACGTATTAGAAAATTGTTAATGAATGTAGTTTGGCTCTTGCTTCAATCAGTAAAAGGAGCATCTGACAATCAGGGTCCAGGGTCCCAAGGAGAGAACAGAATGTTTAAATCTCCAAAATGAACAATTAAACCAACTGATTTGAATACTGTATTCTTGCATATTAAGATCTTTTAGGGGAAAGCTTGTAATCTTTCAGACTTGATGGCTATGCTGTAATTTTACATGCACCTCAGGGCAGGGAGGGACACCTCCCAAGCCAGGTGTTTACATGAAAGCAGCTCCAAGTAACCATCTGTTGTCCAACCCAGGCAAAGACAATGATGGACCGTTAGAGTTAATGGAAAGATATTCAGTCAGTCAAGTTATTACCTCCACTCTGACTTTGGCTTTGTCTATTTGGGAAAACTTGTCAGTCGGTGTGAAAAAACACACCCCTGTCCAACATAAGTTTCACTTACAAAAGCTATGTCAGGGGAGAGCCTCTCCCACCAACAGAGCTTCAGCTGCTCGCGGGGTGTGGTTTCAGTGTTGATAAATGCAAAGTAATGCACATGGAAAAATATAATCCCAGTTATACATACAAAAATGATGGGGTCTAAAATAGGTGTTACAACTCAAGAAAGAGATCTTGGAATCACAACTATCACATTGCCTCAGGCTCAGTCAACTCAATTAGTGGAGCTACACTTATAAAAATTACTCCCCCCCACCCCCCCTTAGTCCACTTGTCCAGGCATGGACTGTTTTATTGCATATGAGTGTGTAGTTTATATTATTAGTGTTTAGGTACTGAGTATTTTTTTAAGCCCAACTGTAGCAAGGAACATTTTAAAATGCTGAGGAAGGTGCTCTTGGGTTTGGGACAGCTATCCCTTATTTCTTACCAATACTGCAAATTATTTTCTTTTCCCCAAAAAGGCTATTATCATTACACACACAGTTTGTAAGAACGAATTTCTTCTGCGGGACAGTTTGGAGTGGGGCATTATAAAGGATATGGGCAAAAAGAATTGAAAGCTGAGAATCTGGCAGCTGTTGTCATTTTTTTATTGAAAGATACATTAGGGTTTGGGGTTTTTTACTAGTTAAATGGACTAAGCAAGGAAGTCTAATGCATTGCAAATTATTGTCTGGGGACTTGGCTATAAATGAGGATTTTACTTTTCTTACTACAGGATGTCATTTTGAACAATGTCAACTCTGTAGACAAGAGATGAAACTTATTGTTTTATTAGAAGCTGAGCTTTCTCTCAATATATATTTGTGTGTGGGTAGCAAGAACTTCATTATATAAGGATTGCTTTAAAATAGTGTGTATATTAAACTGCTTATGGCTATAGTATTAGCCATGTGTCATTTGACTTTGTAGATTGTGATGTATTAAAGGCCACCTTACTTCAAGTTCAGGAGGAACAGCTTCAAAAATAATGTCTTACATAAGATACTATTATATGTATATGAATGCATAACTTTACATAATCACATGATTTTCCTTCTGTATTCATTTGCTTCCAACAATATTACATATGTTTCAAAGACAGTTCTTTGTTGTTTGCTTTAGAATTGTTAAAAACATTATAGAACCACAACAACTTTACAATCAGTCCCGTCTGCATTGATTTTTATGTCCTTTATACTATCGGTTGCAAGTTCAATGTTGTCTGTAAGACACAATATCATGACTTGGCCTTTGTGGGCTTAAGTTCCCCCCCCCCCCCCGAAGAATTTAAAATGTGTTGCCAGCACCTATGGCTTGTTACATTTAAAAAGCTATTACAGCTGCACAGGTAAACAATAGAGAAATAATGAAGTATGAACTCAAGGGCTAAATTCAGTCCATCTTATTTCTAATAGCTCTACTCTAACACATACTTATTCAGCTGGGATTTTTAAACCATTATGTTGCCATGCTTTAGTACCATGGTGTCCAACCTATTCTGAATGTGGCGAACTAGCAACATTCAACCAGCCAAATAGCCACATTGTTCAAGCCAGCTAGCCACACTCAACTGGCTAAATAGTCAGATGTGGCTAGTGGCTAGCATGTTGGTCACTGTGACCTGAGTAGAACTAAGTCAAATCCAGAACATTTGTACTAATTAGGCTACCACACACCAATGCTTGAACTTTGGTGATCTGTGGTTTGGTTTTGCAAAACACAAGCCACCATGATTTGCCCACCACAGAAACAAGACAAAATAGAAACTTTTTATCCAGCTCTGTACCCAACTTCTGGAACTTTGATGGTTCCAGTATGCGATTAAACCCTAGTTAAGGCAGATGAAACAAGGGGTGCAACAAGTCCTTGGAGGAAATGTGCAGACTGGATGAAGGACACGGTCATGAAAATGTGTTTAAGTAAGTCATGAATGTTCACATTGACATTTTTCCAAGGTGATTATTTTTCTTTTAGTAATAAAAGAAACAGAAAATAAGTATCAGAATCTGTACCTAGCTATTAATAGCTGGCAATTTCTTATATCCATTGTAATAGAATTTAATCTTAAAGATGGACTTGAAGGAGAAAAGAGTAGAGGCTTTTATGTGCTTCTTCATGGTGTGAAATTCTGGTCACATTGAAGTCAGTGTGATTTTTATCATAGATTTCAGATGGCCAGGATTTCACCCATGGGGCCCATTTCCTATGCATAGAAGAAAATGTGAAGATGGTTGTAGGAGACTAGACAAGTGAAAAAGGAAGGCAAAGCACAACTGGATGAGCAGGAAGTAGTAAGTTATAAGAGGGATTAAGTGAGGAGAGGCTAGTGAAGGGCTATAAAAATCAGGAGCCAAATGCTTGTACTGAGAGGCGGGGAAGGGTAGCCAGTGTATGGATTCCAAAGACCTAAATGTTTCATATCTTAATTTCATGTGAATGTGCTATAATTTCATTTATAAAGAAAATCTATTCTGTTGCAAGGTACAACTGCACTGAATGCTTAGTCATAAGTTGTTTACTGTAAATAAGAACTCTTTTCTGTCTCATACATAAAATAACAGAACAACCACATTTCAAAGGCTGGAAGGGCTGGGGCACTAAAGTAATGAGATGGCATTTACTGCAAACCACATTGAGACCAAAAATAAAAGGTGAGCTTTGACATTTGGTTTGACAGTTGCTATGTCAAAACCCAAAGAGCTGTTATATATTTGAAGGAGCTTCTGAATGACCAAATAATCAATTTTTCACTCAGTGCATTTTAACAAAAGATGGAGGAGTGTGTGCGAAACAAACTATGCTTATTTTGTTGAAATATTAAACAGTTTACCAGAACAAGCATACAAAAATGTATTTGATTAAACTTGGGCAGAAATGTGCACAGCTCCCTTCTTTTTTAATTGTGCCCATTTTAGCTGACATCTCTAATTGTGATGTTTTGTGGACAAATGTTGACTTTCTTTTTTTTTTGTAAAAGAAATGGTATCTCTTAAGGTTCTACAGGATGGTAAAGGATTTTCCCTTTTTTTAAAGAAAATAGTTTTTTAAAAATACAAACAAGTATTAAAATAAAATAGATAACAGGGATCAGAAACCGAGACCCATCACTGTACATGAACAAACAAAAATATTGTTAGTTGGCATCTTAGCTAGTGTGCAATACCATCTTCTGAGCCTTCAAACAACAAAACAGATACTGTGCTCAAGAAGCAAACCAAATACATGAACCAAGCAAGATAAAATTAGCAGAAAATAGGTGGCTGGCTAGCAGTATGTCTGCGACCTCGATTAATGTGCTGTTTGTAAATGCTATATGATTAGGATTCATCTGTCATCATTAATCCCAAGTCCTATCCTGAACTGTATTTGCTAAATGAACGTTTAGTGTCAAAATTGTGGTTGTTGGCTGTCACTAGTAGTAGTATCACAGTTTGTTCCTGATGCTGAACTTCTGGAGTCCAAAGGAAAAGGAGCCATTACTGCTGCTCTCAAAAGACATTTGTCCTGCTTCTAGTCTTGATGTGTCTACATTCAGTAGGATTGCCATTCTTGCTCTTTCACAACAGTGAAACTTAATATTTCTTATTTTTTTTCATTTCATCTGTGCAAGGTAGGAGCTCTCAAATCCCATCAGATGCCACTTTATTTCTAATGTTCTCGCCCCTAGTTCGAGGCATATGAGGAAGGGTACTTTAAGCAAACCAAGCAGGCAAAAGAAAGGTCCTTTTCTTTCTCTTTCACTTATGAGAGAGGGGAATGCAAGTGAAAGCAAGACAGGGAAAGGTGACCTGTCTCTCACTCAGTCTTTCTCAGTTCAGCTCTTTGGGCTTGATCCATCAGTGAGTCTGTTGTCTTTCGTAAGGGTCTGTCTCCATCCTCTCCCTTTTTAGTGTCCTGTTTTGCAGCTGGTCTGTGCAGTTTTGGGGCAGTGAGGCCTGCAGCTGTCACCCCTCTTGGCTGTTCTGTCCCTTTGGTGAGGCAGCCATCTTCCTGTGGCAGGTTTTCCTTTTTTAAGCTGCCTGCAGCTCTAGGGAGAGCAGGCCTTTCAGGTGTTCCTTGTTAATGCCATACAGGTCCAGAAGAGCTCATTAGTCTCCTCTCCACCAGGGCAAGGGTGTGTCCCTTTACATCATCCCTTCTTGTTTACTCTTGGTTAGCACTCCTCTTTCAGATATTTAAATACTGAAAAAGAGCCAAACTCCAAACACCCAGGCTATGTCTACACTGCCGTTTTTTTTCTGGCAGAAGATATGCAAATCATGCTCTCATTTGCATATCTTCTGCCGATCCTTTTTGCGGAAGAGGTTTTGCCACTAAAAACCCCATGTAGATGGGGCCATTTGTCAGAACCTCCCCTCCCTCCGTTTTGCGCAAGAATCTTTATTCCTCAAAAAATTAGGTTTACAGGATCTTGCGCAAAAGGGTTTTTTTCCAACAAATGGCCCCATGTACACGGGGCTTTTTAATGGCAAAACCTCTTCCACAAAAAGGATTGGCAGAAGATATGCAAATGAGAGTGCAGTTTTCATATCTTCTGCCAAAAAAAACGGCAGTATAGACATAGTCTCAGTGCTCTCTCATAACAAAATTAGAACAGCAATTACCACTGTAAAATGCAATTTAAACACATACTCCAAAATCAATTATTAGTTTTTGTTTGTTGATTTCTGTAAAAATTTTGCCTGAAGTGTTTGAGACATGTAAAATAAATAAGATAAACAGGGCAAAGCTTAAATGAAGTTTGTATAATGGGAAGGTTTGGTTAAATGGAGCTGCAGTTTATTTCTCCTGATTTTTTCATTGACTTTTCCTCTTTTGATACCAACATAACTATCCTCACTTTTCCGCACAAAAATACTGCTTATCACAAGGGTAAGATTCTGATCAAGGTCCGGTGGCCCTACAAGTTAAGATAATGATTGACGTTCTTTTCTTCCCCCTTGTGATTTGTGATCCATTGTTTTCCATGTCATTGAGCAAGCAGCTGGAGTTTTTATTTTGTGGGTTTTGCTGCTGAAAAACTTACCATGAAACTGCAGTGAATGTATTTGTGTGGCTCTATTTAAAACACTTTTAAAGGTTGAAAAATCTCTCAACAGCTTGTTCTCTCCTTGAGGTTAAAGACTATTCTCCTCTTCACTTCAGCTAAAACATGTTTAACTTTTTAACACTGAAAGTGATTAACCATTGGAACAATCCATGAAGTATGGATTTCAAATCAAGAGGTGGTTGGCTTTCCGGAAGCTATTCATTAGCCACACACAAATGACTGGGCTCAGTACAGGGGTAACTGGGTGAAATTCTAGGGCCTATCTTGCGGGAGGTCAGACTAGATGATCAGATGGCCCCTTCTTGTCATAAATTGTCTGACGGAATCTGTGATCTAAGCAAAGGTCAAACCAGTGATGGTACTTACCTTTGACTCTTGTTCATTTTACAGGTATTACAGTGCAACCATTTTGCAGATGTCGGGAGTCCAAGATGACAGTCTTGCAATCTGGCTGGCTGCAGTGACAGCATTTACAAACTTCCTTTTCACATTAGTGGGAGTCTGGCTTGTTGAAAAAGTGGGCCGCCGGAAACTTACACTTGGTAGCCTAACAGGTAAGAGATTACTTGAGGAATATTGTTAGATCCATAATGAAGTGAGCAAAATGAAAATAAGGCTCTGAATTTTACTTTGATCAGCACGATCTTCTAAAGAAAAGCAAAATAAACTACTGACTTCTTATTTTTATTTCCACTACAACTCACCTGATGAAGTTTGCTTTACCCACAAAAGCTCATGACCTGAAATATCTGTCAGTCTCTAAGGTGCCACAGGACTGCTCATTGTTTTTAAACTTACAGACTAACATAGCTACTCCTCTGAGACTTTTTACTGACTCCTTAGTTTGCCTACACACATTGGGCATGTCTACACAGCAGGGCAAAACTCGAAATACACTACGCAACTTGAGCTACACTACTTGCGTAGCTTTAGTCGAAATAGCTTATTTCAACTTTTGGCACTGTCTACACAGCAGTTATTTCAATATAGAGTACTCTTCCCCTGACTTCCCTGACTCCTCATACAATAAGGGTTACAGGAATTGGAGTAAGTAGTCCTCCAGCTCAACATTATTTCAGCATTATGCTGAAATAACTGCTTATGTGTAGTCGCAGACTATGTTTCTTCAGAATAATGTCAGTTATTCTGAAATAATGCTGCTGTGTAGACATAGCCATTGTGTGTGTGTATGTTTAAATACAGTAAGCTGAAGTTCACATGGCCCTTTTAAGAATGAAAATGATGTGCACCTAAAAGCTAAAGAATTAAAGCAATTTTAAAATGTATCATAAGAGTATTTGTTCAGCTGCAATTTCTCCTTTAGGGCACAGTTGACAATAGTATGTACACCCCCTTTAGGACTTTAATTTAGGAGCTATCAAATGTGCTGAACTTCACAGTTAGTTTTTAAATACATAATATGGCATATGTAATTTTTAGAAACTAAAGTGAATATTTAACATTAGATCAGAAAATACTACAGAAAGCAAAAAGTGGCTGTGTTCTTGAAAGCGAAGAATGCTCTTCTGTCCATTGCCCTTCTAAATATGAAACAGAAAAGCATTATGGTTACTGGTTTAACATGAAGTTGCTAATTCAGCATAGTCACATGAGAAACTAAAGTGTAAAATTCGTCATGCCTTATGAATTTTAGCCATTAGCTAAGGATTCTTGTATAATAGCATTAACCTCACACTTAAATTCAATCAAAACAGTCAGTTCTAGGAAGACAATATGGGCAGAACTAGTAGCGCTGCCTATAGCTAATGTAGCTCAACATTTCTTAATATAAGACCCTGTTTTCATATTTTTGTATCTTTACTAGACTATTTGGCCTGGAATTCTTCATGCCAAGTGTCTGTCTCAGGTTGAGAGGTCTGATTTTATTTTGGAAAGTTTCTACCAAAACTGTTCTCCCATTTCAGAGAACAAGCTTAGAAAATTTTTTTTGCCCATTTAAGAAAAGATATCTGTGTGGTTGAACAGTTCCATTGCTTTCATATATTTGGCCCAGGAACTTGAAATGTGACAGTGGTGGCCTCAGTATCAGGGATTTAAACATCTCAAGAGTAAAAATAAGTTATTAAATGGACTTTCAGTAAGTTATTTGCCAGAGTGGAACACCAATACATTTAAACAAAACTCTCACTTCATAGCACCAACGCTGCATCAGCAAAATTTTTCTGCATTAATTTTGCCTAAAAAACGTGCATTTGTGTATAATAAGTGTACGTGTTGGTGTTGACATTTAGCCAATTGGTGTGTTCAACTTACAGTAGGTACCCACATTTCAAATAATGCCCGTTCAGTGCAAATTTTTACAACTTGAATCTTATACGTGATTCAACAGTAGAAGTATTGAAACTTGACAGAGATAATTTGGGGGTCAGGATTGTCTAGCTGTGTTACCATCACTTCCACTGCTTACTAGTTTCTAAGAAGATATTTAGGGGTAAATTAAAGCTAAAAAACAGCACAGAGCACTGAAAACCAGGACTGGTGACTGTAAACAAACTTTGTGGGACAGTGGGAAGCTTAGCCACACTCATAAGTAGACATCTGGTTAATTAAAATCATGTCGGACCACGGATATTGCCAAATCAGAGCATGCCAGACTAGAGAGGTTCAATCTGTAGTTAATGTTGAATGATTCATTCCCATCTCTAAAACCTACATCTTTGATTTTTTTCCATATCTCTTGGCACATGATTTACCTATGTGATCGTGCTTCCCAGATATGAGCCTGATTTATCAAATCCATCTTTAGTCTTTGGATGGAGTTGCTGATAGCTTTCATTCTATTGACCTTTATTTAGATTTCCTAGAAATTTAAAATATATGTCAAAATAATATGTACTTCACTACTTGTGACTGAACCCAATCAGGCCAGTTGTTTAGTCCTCAAACTGTTTACTGTACATCGCTCTAACAGCAGTATATACCATGTGAATTTGTCTAACTCCGTCATCTAATGCTATTTACTCAGTCATTATCTTTCTGTGTGGTAGCTCAAATGCTATCATGAGGCATGAACAAAAGCAGAAGAAAGCAAAATTGTATTACTTTATTATTACTCCCCAAATACTTTAAGCTTATTTCTTGCTGTAACACAAAACTAATCTTGTACTCTGTGTTAGGCATAGTGTATCTTTCATTGTCTCAGTGCCAGAATTGCAAAAAGATCCCTTTGGGTCCTGACAGTCAGACTGTAGTCACTGCCTCTGGAATTTTTGGGCCCTTTGTGACCTGGCCTTCTGACTGATATATTCAGAGATCAATGATCTGCAAATGTTCACACCAACATTTCTCACAAAGCAGCTCAGTAAAAGTGTAGGTGGCCACTGTAGTAAAACCAAGAAGAATACTGTAAGGTGCATATGTTTTATGGCACTTAGATGCAGAAAGGAATTAGTACATAAAGATGTCCTTTTCCAGACCCTTTCTCTGGACTAGGTTTCCTTTCAATTATTTTAATTACTGTTGAGTTACTTTTAGTCATCTTTATCCTGAGGCCTTTTAAAAAAGGAAAAATAGGGTACTGACTCCCCTCAAGCTAAGCCTGAGGTCACACACCATTTCTAAAGAGTCTCAGAGGGGTATCTGTATCTGTGAAAACAACAAGGAGTCCTGTGGCACCTTAGACTAACAGATTTATTTGGGCATAAGCTTTTTTTGATAAAAACCTCTTCATCAAATGCATAGACCATGCCTCAAGTGTTTTTTTACCCATGAATGCGTATGCCTAAATGGATCTGTTAGTCTTTAAGGTGCCATAGAATTCCTCTTTGTTTCATCTCTAAATAGTATATAGAGCTTTTTGTGTGGTGCTTTGCTTTTAGGGCTTGGTGGGGGAGACAGTGTTTTGTTTATAAGTCACATATGCGGATGATGCTTTCATTCTTGTATATCTTCTATTATTGCATTTTAACTAGTTGTGCAGCACACAGCATTTTAGCAGGAGGGATGCTTAATAAATAAACATTAGATCCTGTGTTGCTCTTCAGGTCCTCCAGTGAACAGTGTTTCAAATTGTGGGTTTAGGTTATGTAGGCAAGTGTGCATTTTTCACTTTGCTACTTTGAACTGCCTTTCAAGGGAATTGGGAAACCTTGAACTCCAAACCCATATACAACTGATGCTGCCTCTGTGGGTAACTTCTCTGCTGCCACTACTCAGTGTCTAAAATGAGAATAATTCTCGCTGACTACATGGATATATGAAAGCTAAGTGCATGAAAAATTCAAAACGTGTACACAAATCTATGAAGTTATGAAATAAGTATTGTTTTCTAAACATTGCATAGGTGTAACTATACAGTACTGTCTGTAGTATCACAGTTAAAGCTTGGATTTAAAAAGTAGCTTTACTCTAATTTTTTTATCTTAAATGGATATGGACTTTTTCCTTTCTCTGCCAATGTTCTGTAAAGGAGTATTTACCATTTGAAGGTTGGCATTTTCACTAGTTTGAAAGAGCTGGCAACATTCTGATAGATCGCTGAAAAGTTACAAAAGTTACCAGAGGCTTCTTTCTGCCAAAAAGGAAAGAAGACAGCCAGAATTTTAACAGGTTGGCTACTGACTCCACTTTATTTCCAGCTCCTGCTAGATCTTGATGCCAGTTGTCTTTCTTTCTTTTGTTCTGTATCTTTAAAGTTCATTAAATGTAAAATGTGCTGAGATTTTGACAGGTGTAATGTCTGTTTTAGTTTTTTTTCTGAGGGTTTGGCAGTCTTAAAACACACTGTATTGGTACATATGATACCATTTTAGCTATATATAATAGAGAGAACATTAAATATCTATAGTTAACGATTTGCTATATAATTTGTGTTGGTAGCCAGAAATAACTTTAATGCCTGTTTGCCAAATTTGAATATTTTCCTCCTCCTCTTTTGGACAAGGAGTTAAGGGATGAAGGACAATATTTCAGTGTTAGGTCAACCTCTCAAAAGATAAACAAATCATATTTAGAGTGAATATAAATTTGATGATATTTTCCTGTGTGAAACATGTCTCAAAATATTTGATGTTCTGGTTTATGGTGTTTGGAAAGTACATTAAATCCAGGATGAAATCCAGCATACCCAGAGGACTGTCCTCGTTGATGTAAATAGTAGTCGTAGCAGCACAAAACCAAATATAGAATAAATTGAAAATCCACATTTTTATTTTGATGATGGCTTCATAATTTCTCCAGAGGATTAAGCTTCCTGATTTGGCTTAGACTTTTGGATCAGAAAAGATCTATCAGCATAAGTAAACTGACTGTGTGCTCCAAAAACACCCACGTTCATGTTGGCAACATTGCTGGCAAATGTTGGTGCACAGTATTATAATACCAGAATAATAAAACTATTAATGCAATACATCAAACAAACCATGTTCTCGACACAGAATAGTAGTAGTAGTATTCATATTTTGTAAATTAGTTTTCTCAGGAAACCTGTGTTTTCCTTAAAAAAAAAAAAAAATAAGACCCATATTATGGGTAGGTTTCTCTACAGAATATCTACTTAAGATTTTAGTCTGTAAGACAGGCACACACAAGTGTTTGTGTTTTTTAAAGTCTGAGTTGTGCTCTTCTTCTTAGATACAATTACATTCTGCCTGCAGTACATTTGTTCCCCATGCCGACTGAACTGAATAAAGTATTTTTCCCTTGTCCTGAACTATTCCACAGTGTTGTGCACTTCTAAACAACTGCTGCATTCCACTAGTATGGTGCTGAAGTGCTTTGTGAATTTATCCCCATATGTTATAGAAGGACTTATTGTTTCAGCATAAATATGGTCAAAGCTAGCTTCAGATTATAAGTACTTTATAAGATAGTCCAGTGAAGATGTTAGTTCAATGTGCATGACAAGCCTAATGTATTACACATACAGGCAGATACTGATTATTTTCTGTATGTGAAATGTATATACAGTTAAATAAAGGAACATGTGAAGGTGTGGTACAGTATAAAGAGTTTATCAGAATGAGTTTGGGATAGTCACATTCCTCATGACTGGTGAAGCCGTAAGTGAGATTTAGAGGGAGTTCCAAATAAGCCTTCAATAAAACCACTCCATCATATATTTGTCTATGTGCCACCTAATTTATAAAAAAAAAAAAAAATCTGCTGTAGAAATGGCTTGTGGAGTTATTTTTAAATTATAGCCACTAGTTTGTTTATCCTTCCATCCAGATACCAAATTCCTTTGTCACCATTCATTGAAATATATAGGGTTCAGAGGAGGCCAGATAACCTTCCACAATTACTTTAAATTGCGTTTCTGTACCTAAAAATGTCACATTTCAGACCTCTAATATCTGTGGTCTTTCCAGGACTAAAATGAGAGCTGAGTTCTACTGGGAAGTTGAAAATCCTGACTTCCCCTTTCCCATAACAAAGCTCTGCAGGGCTGCAAGGTACCAGGCTTTGAAGACATACTATTTTTATATGGAGAAAAGCTTTAACTGGTGTTGGATTGATTCTTGTGCATTCTAAGCCTTGAACAGATGAAATTTGGAGGGTGAACACTATTTTTTTCTGGTGGATTGATATTAAAAGTCTATTTAAAGTTGCTTATGTTTTTAGAATTAGTCTTAGCAAGATTGATTATTGTGAAAACAGCAAGTGCACTGGTCAAAGTGGATGATACCTTCATTCATTAAAATGACTCTGAAGTATATCATATTTCTTTGTAACTTATATGATTATTGACTTCACATATATAGTATGTACAAAGATATGTTTACAAATACAAACATAATATGCAATATGATCTCACAGTGATTGAGCATACTAAAAATAGATGACACAAGATATAGGACTCAGTACAGTATTCTTCCCAGTAGCAAAGAAACTTATGTTAGTTATTAGGTCTAACGTGAAAACTGAGCAAGGTGCTATCAATGTATATAGTCTAACATTTGGTACTAGGAATAAAGTATTTTAATACATTGCATTTTATCTATTTTGCCTGTGTCCTCTCCTTTTGGTTGTTATACACTGTCACAATACATTCACAAAGAATTCTGGGGATTCAAGTGGATTGGTAGAAGGGGGATGATTCATAACAGTCTGTTTATATTTTTGGAAACATTGCTACCAATTTATTTTTTTGTTTCCAAATAGCTAGGGATTGTGTGCTGCAAAAGTATGTTGCTATTGGCCTTTTTTTCAAAGGTGTCTGGATTCTGGGAGCAAGGGACATGTGATTTAAAAGCCACTATTTAACTCTGCTTTTTTAACTTTATTTGTGTCCCTTAAAGGAATATGAGTTAATTCATACAGTCTTCAACTTTGTTTAAAAAAATACAAACCAAACAACTGAATAATTTAGTAACTGGGTAATAATTCAGGGCTGTTTAATTTAACTCTGATCCCAACTACAAAAAATAATATTTTGTTCTCAGGTCCCGTATAACAGATTAATCATAGCAGGGAAATATTGTGTTATGCTCATATAAATTGGATGTCTTCCTTTTTCCATACTTAAGTCTTTGCTTCAGAGAATTATTTTGCAAACTTTGAAGTAAAATCTTTGTTGTTTTTGTATTTTTAGGTACTACTGTAGCACTCATTATCCTAGCTTTGGGCTTTTTGCTGTCAGCTCAGGTCTCACCTCGAGTCACCCTTAACCCAACAGATCCTTCAGGTCAAAACTCCACTTGCACAAACTACAGGTGAGATTTCATGATCAATTGTTTTTAAAAGTCTTCTGCGAGATTTTTCCTAATTTCTCAAGTGTTGCAATCCTATTACACAATGTAAATATTCAGTGAGTGCAAGGCTCTAAATATTTTTTTTAAGTAAGTGGGTAATGCGCTTGCGGTTGTCCCTTTATAAGACATTACATTTCACCACAACTGCAAGCTCTCCCAGAGAACATTTGAGCCCCTTACCCTTTATTTTACTATTTTTTATAAAGGGGGTTCTCTTTTTTCAAATTGTAATAATTACAGAACTCTTAATGAATTCAAAACAGACACGATAATGTTCATCTTTATTAATGGCAAATTGAATGTGCACTTTCATAGAAGCTCATGTGCAGTTTTTGTTTTAAATGATTAGTCATTTATTCAGACTGTTTTTTCTAAAAAATATTCCACAATTTTCTGTAGTTTGAGTTTTGGTTCACTTTTTTCTCCCCTAAGAAATAAAATATCCAAATAAGTAACACAGCAAAAATTGTTTCTTTCTCCATGCCAGAATTTAGTATAAACTAAGCATCTTCAGGGTTGACTTAGCTATTGAAATGCATAGGATAATTTATAGATAGTCTTATCCCTTTGGAGACTGCAGTCTTACATATGCACTTGTCAGGATTCATTTGGCTGGCAGACTGGAAAATGCCAGTATTCCATTGAGAAAAGACTAGTTAAATGTGACTGAGTTCAAATGCTATAAATGCTGAAACAATTCTTGTTACAATCCAGAGTCTTTGCTTGACAAATTAAGACTATAGTAGATTTATACACTAGGTGTGTGGGTTACATATGACCAGCTGGCTTTTAGCTCAGAGGATGGAGGCTCCTATACTCAGCTCCAAAGGCTCAAATCTGCCCGGTGGCGGTTACAAGTGGGGGCTCATCCAGGATCTCAACTGGGTCTCTGAAGCTCGGGATGTACTTCCTCACCTAGGGGAAGTATATAACCCACACACCGAGTGTGGTTACTGAGCAATGCAAGTGGTACCTAGACCACAGCAACAGTTAAGATCAAGAGACCTCTACAGCATGGGCTCCCAGCTGGCTCCCAGCCCATGCTGTAGAGGTCTCTTGGTCTTAACTGTTGCTGTGGTCTAGGTACCACTTGCATTGCTCAGTAACCACACTAGGTGTGTGGGTTACATATAGACTAAATGAGTCTTGTGTTTATTCTAGAAATGTGTGAATTGAATATTTTCCCAAATACTGTAAATATCCATGCCTTTCTGTGTGCAGAATATTTGAGCACTAATATTCAGCTGTCTGTTCCTGCTATCTGCTACTTTGTTTCATCATCAGAACTCAGGCTGATCAGTGTTTTTTCTCCAGATTGTTTGGATTCTAATAAACTCACAGTGAATAACTAACTCCTAAGAGATACAGGAGGATTGTGGTGCTGAGGACCATCCTAGTGAGACCTTGGGGATAGGAAGAGCCAGGCTAATTTCCTCAATAATGTCAGAAGAAGTGGCAAGAAATACATTTGGCTGATCTTAATATCCCAGAAGCGAGTCCGGAGAAAGGAACCTCATAGCCTCCTGATTATTTGTACTCTCTCTTCTTTTAAAGCCTTTTAGCAACTCAGACCTCTGGCCAAGTCTCACCCTGTGTAAATTAAACCCCTTCCAGCATACACACCTAACAGGGGTCCATTTCGATGCCCTTTGCTAGTGTCCCTCTTAGTGTGTTTCCCAGTCGGAGAGAGTGGTACCCCTAAGGCTTCCCCTCTGGAGACAATTTCCTCACCTTTGTCTCGGGGCTTTACACATCTAGCAGGGCCCATCATAGTCCATCTTTACTAGCTCTCTACATGGAACTGCCCGTGGTGCTGCTGCTCTCTCAGCCAGCCAGTCCCTGGTCTGCACACCTTCAGGGCTCCAGAAACGCTGATTGTTGTTCTGGTCTCCAGTTCCTTTTATAAATCTTCCAGGCCCCTGATTGGCTGGTTCCTCCTTCAGCTACTCTAGCCTGTCTGGAGGACTTCTCTATGGTTCTATTCTGAGAGAAGGTGTGGCAGGACCACATGGTCTCCAGCAGGGGATATCAGGTCCTGGTCCACCCCATCACAGTAAGATCTGGACATCTTTGAGAGAGAGAGTACCACAGATGCTGATAATCAACTTGAATTCAGGGGTTTGGATATATACATTTATTAGATCCCTGAATGCAAATATCATCCGTTTACATGTTAACTTCCTCAGCAAAGACTACTTATGTTACTCTGTAGCCTGATTTAAAGATTTCCATTTATTACTTTGAGAGTTGATGGATTCTAGTTCCAAAATGATCCCAGATAAACTATTATAATTATTTTATGCTTGAGAACTCCAATATGCACAGGTGCAACACTTACACTATAGGAACTTTTTTTATTTACAAATAAATAATTTATCTACACATTTAGTAAAGTTATATATGCTAACTTAGCAAGGTTATAGAAGATACATTTGGACATTCATACTAGCACATTCCTTTAATCCTTGGAGAACAACCTGAAATGTTAGCCTTTTTCTCCTCATGAAAGCTTATGCCCTAATAAATCCTGTTTGTTAGTCTTTAAGATGCCACAGGACTGTTTTTGTGTACATAGTTGATTTTGGAATGAACTGTAAATGATATTATTGTGGACATATCAATGTGCAGTTGTGGCAAAAAAAGCAAACAAGATGTTAGACTATTAAGAAAGGGATGCCATTATATGAATCAGTGGAATGGTTTTCACAAAATATTTCTGGCAAGCCGTAGCCAAAAGTGGACATTAAGAGATGAGATCCTGAGAAGGAGGGAAAAACTATAAGAAGTAATGAAAAACTTCCATATGCAGAGAGATTGAAAACGAACTCTCTTTGCATAAAGATAATGGTGAACATGTGAGAGGCATGTGAAATAATGAAGGTATAAAAGAGAAGGTCTCATGTGCTCCTATTTGTACTTTCGTAGGAAACACACAATTAAACTAACAACAAAGTTAAAAGAGAACAATGGAAATGGTTTTCCACACCACACATACTTAACTTGTAGGCCGTGATGCCAATAAGTTAGCAGAATTCAAAACAAGTTTAGACATTTGTATGAATAACCAGAATGTCTACACTTATATAGAATAAAATTATAAGTGGGATATCAATCCTCTTGATTCAGGTCATCAGCATATTACTGACTCCCTGAGATTAGAAAACCCTTCTCTCATAAGCATGTTATGCATAACTGTCAGTTATGGAAAGGGGGTCATACTTTCTCCTCTAAAGTATCTGGTATCAACCATTGCTACGCATAGTTCCATAAAAAACAGAATTCCTGTCTCCTCCAACCAAGACGATAGGAATAGAATATTAATGATTTTAGTGGGTTTTCAAGTGAAGAAAAAGCAATTAGAAAAACATTTGGTCTCCAGTGGAGTCCCTGGAGGAATTAATCTCCAACTTGTGTTTCTTCCAAACCTTTTCATCCACGAGAACAAATTCCAGGAGAACAGCTTCTATCTATTCTATGAAGTCTATTCCTGTAATAAATTTCATACATAGACTTCCTACGGTCGTTCTAGTCTGAAAAGAAGCTGTGTTAAAATGGCTCTTTCTTACTGAGTGGCTTTGCGTCCTGTATATTCAAAGTCATATCACATGGAACTACTGTTTAAAATAAGTTTTAAGTGCTTCTGTTCCTGTTAGAAATGTGGAGTAGAAGAGGGAGCTGGATTCTCTTCTCTTTCAGCAGAGCCCAATTAAGAACATAAGAAAGGCTATCCTGGGTCAGACCAATGGTCTTTCTAGCCCAGTATCCTTCCAACAATGGCTGGTGCTCGGTACTTCAGAAGAGAACAAAACAGAGCAATTATCAAGTCATCCATGCCCTGTCATCCAGTCACCGCTTCTGGCAGTCAAAGTTTTGGAGTCACACAGACCGTGAAGTTACATCCCTGATCATCTTGGCTGATAGATGGAGGATGCCTGCAGGACAGCTATTTCAATATCTCTCATTGACTAGACATCTTGTAAGTAATAAGGAGGTCTTTATAGATATTTTAAAAGCAAAAAATAACTTTTTATTAATCAAAAATAAGAACTTTAGGGAGGCGTGCCAGTCATTAATGGAACAGCCTTGTAGCCACACCGTATGCAGGTAATGAAGCGAACAGTACCACCTAATGTTGATCTAAAGTTTGCCTGTGAAGCAAACTCCCAACTGTGGGTACGTCTGCACTGTCAAAAAGAAACTGCATCAACAAGTCGGCGGTCCCAGGTCAACTTGGTCCTATGGGGCTCATGCCATGAAGCTCAAAATGCCACGAAGCTCAAAAGCAGCATAGACATTCTCACACGTTTTTGGAGCCTGGGCTACGAGACCCATCTCCCTCACCAGGCCTCTGAGTCTCAGCTGGTGGAACGTCCACACTGATATTTTTAGCCTCATGATATGTGTGTGTGTCAGTTGGTCCAAGTGCTGAGATTTGTAGTGATAGAGTTGTGGGGGTTTTGTTTTGGTTTGGTTTTTTTTTTGCTGTGGAAATGTACCATAAGTGTTGGAAGTAAGATGTTTAAACATTTTGATGCCTCTGTGTGTTGGTATGTGGGAGTGTTTCTGATACAGTCTATAAAATAGTAATTTGAACAAACTGTCTTCTCCATGTATTCTGTTGTAAAACAAAATTTCCCTAGCACTATACCGTCTGTAAATAATTTAAGAGTGCAGGATCTATTTTGTAGGAATGAGTCTGGTGTCTATAAAATAAGTCTAAATACTACTGCACATGTCCCATTTGTCTGCTGATTGGTAAGATCTGTATTCCCCAGCTCATCTTTTACAGAGATTGCTAGAATAAGATTGAAGGTGGAACAGACTTAACCAAAAAAACCCAACCCTGACCCCCACAATTGCTTTCCTGACTCAAAAGTAATTTCCATGTGTGGGTGTTTTCTATAAGGTAGCTTGGGGAGAGCTCCCACCCCATAGAAGAGCTGTGCCACACAGATACTTGCACTTAGTTTAAGAACAGAAAATATCACAATCAGTAACTTCAAAGATAATAGAGGAGCAAAGTAGGGATGTTAAATATTGGTTAATTGAATAGTCGAGTAACTTCATGAATTCTTACTGGTTAGTTGACTATTCTATAGTCCCCAGGAGCAGGGACAGCAGCCAGTGTGCTCTATATCAGAGGCAGCAGCATGGAGTGGCAGTAGCTCCCAGACCCGGCACAAGCCAGAACTGAGCTGGGCTGCCTACCTACCAGCTCCTTGTATGCTTTAAATGCAGAGCCACAGCAGGGGTAGGTCCCAGGTCCATTGCAAGCCAGGACTGAGACGGGCTGCTGGCCAGCCTTCTAAAAAATGTAGTGGCAAGGAGAGGGGGAGGGAAATGCGTGTAGTCTATAGCATTAACCTGTAAGCTTTTGCTTACCAGTTAATCGGCCACACTATTACAGCCCTAGAGCAAAGGGATTAAACTGCTTTAGAGTGTAAATCAGTGCAAAATTTGACCTTTGTCCTTCTTTACAAGGATATGGTGGAAATCACATATAAACTCTGGAAGGCTGCACTGTTCTTTAAATTTGCCTTGTCTGTTCATAAATGGAATTAGGCCAGGGTCATATTGGAAATAATAAAAGTTATAGGTTGCCTGCCGAGATCCTTCCTTAAATCCATGTGTACTCACAAACTGGGCTTCACTCACATACGATATTAAAAAAATGCCACTTATAGGTCATCTCTCTTCCTACAATCATGCATTGCTCAGTAGCAAAATCATTATAGACTCAGGACTGGAAGGGACCTCAAAAGGTCTTTTATTCCAATCCCATGCACTTGATGCAGGACTAAGCATTATCTAGACCATCCTTGTCAGGTAATTGTCTAACCTGCTCTCTCAGAAACCTCCAATAATATAAATTCCACAACCTCCCTAGGCAATTTATGCCAGTGCTTAACCGCTCTATGAAGAATTTTTTCCTTATGTCCACCCTAAATTTCCTGTGCTGCAATTTAAGACCATTGCTTCTTGTCCTATCCTCAAATCTTAGGGTATGTCTACACTACATGGCTCCGTCGATGGAGCCATGTAGATGAGCTTTGTAGACAGCAAAATGAAGCGGCGATTTAAATAATCGCTGCTTCATTTACATCAAAATGGCTGCCGTGCTGTGCCGATCAGCTGTTTTTCGGCACAGCGTGGTAGTCTGGACGCTCGGTGGTCAACATCAAAAGCCTTTGTCAACCACCCTGTTATGCCTCGTGGGATGAGGTTTACCGGGGCGGTCGACAAAGGCTTTTGATGTCGATGGCCGAGCGTCCAGACTACCGCGCCGTGCCGACAAACAGCTGATCGGCACAGCGTGGCAGCCATTTTGATGTAAATGAAGCGGCGATTATTTAAATTGCCACTTCATTTTGCTATGTCTACAAAACTCATCTACATGGCTCCGTCGACGGAGCCATGTAGTGTAGACATACCCTTAGAGAGAACAATTTTTCTCCCTTCTCCTTATAACAACATTTTATGTATTTGAAAACAGTTGTCATGTTCCTCCTTAGTCTCTTTTTCAGATAAAATAAACCCAATATTTTCAGTCTTCCCTCATAGGTTGTATTTTCTAGATCTTTAATCATTTTTGTTGCTCTGCTCTGGTCTTTCTCCAATTTGTCCACATTTTTCCTGAAATGTGGCACCCGGAACTGGATGCAGTAATCTAGTTGAGGCTGTATTAATGCGGAATAGAGCAGACGGATTCTTTCTCATGACTTATTTACAAGACTCCTGCTAATACAGGGGTGGGCAAGAGGCTGCCAGTGGGCCAGATGTGGCCTGCCAAGCCATCAGATCTGGCCCGCGGCTGCCTCTCTGGGACCCTTAAGCACAGCACAGCAGCAGCCGCTTTAAATGTGACTGCTCTATTCTGGGAGCGAGCTCTGTCCCGCCCCTCAGCAAATTCTTTCAGCTCCCATTGGCCAGTTTCTGACCAATAGCAGCTGAGATATTTTGCAGGGGCAGCCAATGAAGCCTCCTCCCTACCTTCCCCACCCACTCCTTCACCCTGCTCAGAGCAGAGCTACGTGGAGCAGCTTGCAACTGCAGCCTTTAGGTTCCTTCAGGGCTGCTTACTGGCAGCTGCCTAGATAAGCACCTCCCAGCCAGAGCCTGCCTTTGGCACCCCCCCCTACTTTACCACTCACTACCTGCTCCAGGCCACTATCCAAACCCTCTGTACCCCTTTCCTCCAGGTCACAACTTCCTCCCAGACCCTGCACCCTCTCCTATATCCTTTCCCTAGGCCAGAATCCTCTCTGGCACCCATACCTCCTCTTTGACCCTGCACCCCATTCCTCTGCCCCAAGTCATTGCCCAAAACCTCTGCACCCCCTTCATCCAGGTCACAACTCCCTCCCAGACCCTGCACTCCTCCTAGAGCCCCTCCCTCAAGCTGGAATCCTCTCCTGCACCCATACTCCCTTCTGGACTCTGCACCCCAAACCCCTGCCCCAGATCACAACCCCCTCCTTCACCCAAACTCCCTCTCATTCTCCACACCCGCTTCTGTACCCAGTCTCCTACCCCAAGCTCCCTTCTGCACCCAACTTCAGTCCCAGACTCCAAACCCCCTCGGTAGAAATGAGGCCCTTGACCACTTGCCAACATCTTGAAGGAGTGGCCCCTTATTAAAAATTATTGCCCACCCCTGTGCTAATACATCCCAGAATGATGTTTCCTTTTTTTGCAACAGTGTTAGCATTGACTCATATTTAGTTTTTGATCCACTATGATCCCCAGATTCCCTTCTGCACTACTCCTTCCTAGGCAATCATTTCCCATTTTATATGTGTATAATCGATTTTTCCTTCCTCGTGGGGGTATGTCTACACTACAAAGTAAATTCGAATTAACAGCTGTTACTTCGAATTAACTTTCATAGGCGCTACACATGCGAACTTAATTCGAACTAGCAGAGCACTTAATTCGAACTAGGTAAACCTCATTCTACGAGGACTAACGCCTAGTTCAAATTAAGTAGTTCGAATTAAGGGCTGTGTAGCCACTTAATTCGAACTAGTTGGAGGCTAGCTTTTCCCAGCTTGCCCTGGTGGCCATTCTGGGCCAAGCCAGGGAAACTCTTCTGCCCCCCTCCCGGCCCCGGAGCCCTTAAAGGGGCACGGTCTGGCTACAGTACCCATGCCAGGTGCAAGCCTGCCAGCACCCAGCCAGTAGACCCTGCACCTGGCACGGCATGAGCCAGCCACCCGCTGCCACCCAGCCCTCCGCCTCTTCCCAGGATCAGGCTGGCGGCTCCCAGGAGCCTGCCCGAGGCCGCAAGAGGCGGGCGCCCACCTGGTCTAGTGTGGAGATCGTGGACCTCATCAAGGTTTGGGGGGAGACCTCCAACGTCCACGACCTCCGCACTAGGCACAGGAATGAGGCCATCTAGGGCAGGATAGCTGCCAGCCTGGCCACCAAAGGCCACATGTGAACCCAGGAGCAGGTTTGCATGAAAATCAAGTTGGTCCAGCGAGACTCCCAACCCTGAGCCCTGAGCTTAGAACATAAGAACATAAGAACGGCCGTACTGGGTCAGACCAAAGGTCCATCTAGCCCAGTAGCCTGTCTGCCAACAGCGGCCAACACCAGGTACCCCGGAGGGGATGGACCGAAGACAATGACCAAGCCATTTGTCTCGTGCCATCCATCTCCAGCCTTCCACAAACAGAGGCCAGGGACACCGTTCCTACCCCCTGGCTAATAGCACTCCATGGACCCAACCTCCATGACTTTATCTAACTTCTCTTTAAACTCTGTTATAGTTCTAGCCTTCACAGCCTCCTGTGGCAAGGAGTTCCACAGGTTGACTATTTGCTTTGTGAAGAAGAACTTTCTTTTATTAGTTTGAAGCCTGCTACCCATTCATTTCATTTGGTGTCCTCTAGTCCTTCTATTATGGGAACTAATGAAGAACTTTTCTTTATGCACCCTCTCCACACCACTCATGATTTTATAGACCTCTGTCATATCCCCCCTCAGTCTCCTTTTTTCTAAGCTGAAAAGTCCCAGTCTCTTTAGCCTCTCTTCATATGGGACCTGTTCCAAACCCCTAATCATTGTAGTTGCCCTTTTCTGAACCCTTTCCAAGGCCAAAATATCTTTTTTGAGGTGAGGAGACCACATCTGTACACAGTACTGAAGATATGGCGTACCATAGTTTTATACTTCCCCTCCTCCTTCTTCCCCTGGCTTCCCCCTTCCAGCTCCCTCCTCCCAGGCTTCCACCTCCCCTCTCCCACCCTCTCTCTTCCCCTCTCCCACTCTCTCCCTCTATTTTTGAACACGTGTCCTTTATTTTTTACATCAGGAAGGGGGGCTAGGGAGGGGTAAGTGGAAGGAGGTGAGGGAGGAATGGGGCACAAGCCCCTGATGGGGAGAACTGGGGTGGCTCTGCGGGCTCCTCAGGGTGGAAGCTCTCCTGCAGGGCCTCCTGGATCCTGACAGCCCCCCGATTGACACCCCCAGATGGCAGCCTGCGGCAAGTGCAGCCGGGCTGATGGCCGAGTGCTGTGATGTGCCGAGTGTGAGCACTCAGGGCACTCCAAGACAGGACTGCTTTGCTGTCCCTCATCGAGGTAGACAAGCAAGTGGGGAACCCTGAGAACTGTCTGTCCCGGGTGGGGGTCGGGTCCCTTTAAGCACGGAGCTCAGTTAGCCTCAGGCAGCAGCTCCACACTCTAAGTCCTAACCTGATGCCCTCCCGGCACTGGTTCCGGCCAGCCTTAACTTCGGTTCAGGGTGGACATGCTAGTTCGAATTAGCAAAACGCTAATTCGAATTAGTTTTTAGGTCTAGATGCACTAGTTCGAATTAGCTTAGTTCGAATTAACTAATTTGAATGAAGTTAGTTCGAATTAGTGCTGTAGTGTAGACATACCCTGGATTACTTTATATGTGTTCTTATTTAATTTCATCCTATTTACTTCAGACCATTTCTCCATACCAGATCATGTTGTCCAGATCATTTTGAATTTTAATCTTGTCCTCAAAGTATTTGCACCCCCTCTCAGTTTATCTTCCACAAACTCTATGGCTGTGTCTAGACTGGCATGATTTTGCGCAAAAACAGCCGCTTTTGCTCAAAAACTTGACAACTGTCTACACTGGCCGCTTGAATTTGCGCAAAAGCACTGACATTCTAATGTAAGAAATCAGTGCTTCTTGCGCAAATACTTTGACGCTCCCGTTCGGGCAAAAGCCCTCTTGTGCAAATGCTTTTGTGCAAAAGGGCCAGTGCAGACAGGCAGCTAAGATGTTTTGCGCAAAAGCAGGCTAAATGGAAAAAAGCCCTATGGCCGCTTGGAGACTCTGTAGCCACAGTCAGCTCCCTGGCACTTCCTGGTAACCCGATCCCCCTTAAAGCAGATGCAGGCTGCTGAGCTCACACGGCAGGAGCATTCCTCGCACCTCTGGCCAGAGGTCTGCCATGTGGCCTCTGCCATCCAGGAGACACCCCCAAGCACCATGGCAGCTCCGGGGGGGATCAGCCACCCACACCCCCAGCACAGGAGGCCCTGAGGGGCCGCAAACGAAGGGCCCCATCCTGGTCCTTGGGGGAGCTGGACAGCCTGCTGGACCTCTGGCAGGAGGAGGAGGCCCTCCAAGACACCCGCCCCCGGCGCCGGAATGCGGACATCTTCACCCGCATGGCCCAGGTGCTCGCCCAAGGTCTCCTCCTCTCTCCCCCTTGTAAATAAAAACATATCAGTTTTTCTGTTGAAAACAAAACTGTGTTGTTTATTGTGTTACTTGAGGTAACTTAAATAATTGATTTGAGATGCCAATTAGCCAACTAAATTTCAGAAGATTACAAAATGCGGACACCAAATACCATATCTATCACCGGTCGTTCCTTTAATTGGTCATTGGTTTGTGGCGCATAAATAAATACTGACACTTTAAGTAAAATTTAAACCACAAGACTATATTAATATGGATAACAAACAAGCAAGAAAGGTTCAAACACGAACACAAAGAATATTTACATTGTCTAGATGCAGGGACGATTGTAGTGTTGCTGGCGACCTCAATCCTTTGGTCCTTCCGGGCCTCGGGAGAGGAACAGCCAGGAGATCCTTCGAAGACGACTGGAATCGGGTACGCTGACTCAAGCTTTCCACACGAACCACGAATCCTCTTCCTGTTCTTCGGGACAGCTCGAACAGGTGATGGTTTTAGGCCTAAAACCTAGCCTAAACTAAAAGAAAAACCCTAGCTTCGTCCGACGCACCCGACGAACATGCACGATGACAGCCGATATGCTTCGAACCGACGCTGCCTGACGAACAGTCACGACGACAATAGCTAATTTAACTAAACCTAACTCTGGACCCAATTTATATTGGTAGGTGCAAGCCTTCCGCTTGACCTGACCTGACAGACAAGACTGCCAGGAGTCTTTGTACCCAACAAAACAAGTATAACCAAGGTTGGTTTGTTCAATGCAGTAAATTTACAATTGGGAGTTAAGGGGAGGGGAGGGGGAAGGGAAGGGAGTTGTATGGGGAGACCAAGGCGACCCTACTATGGGGCCTGTGCGAACATGCCCGTCAGGGTCTCTCGGATGTGCACCCCATCCTGGTGCGCCTGATGGATGGCAGCTGTGTGGGGCTGTTCATAAGTCTGTGCCTCGGCTGCCATCCATGTGGAGCACGCAGCACGCGGCCACTACCTCCGTTGCATTCCGCTCACCCATCTCGAGACGAGTGAGCAAACAACGGAAGCGGGCTTTTAAGCAGCCAAAGGCGCACTCCACTTGATTCCGGGCCTGGTTGAGGCGGTCGTTGAACCAGGCCCGGTTCTGGTCCAGCTGCCCCGTGTAGGGCCACATTAGCCAGGACAGCAGGGGGTAGGCCGCATCCCCGATGATGCAGATGGGCATAGGCACATCCCCGACAGTCAACTCCCGCCGGGGGAAGTAGGTGCCCGCCTCCAGCCTGCGAAACACTCCGGAGTTGCGGAGGATGCGGGCGTCGTGTGCCTTGCCGGACCAGCCCGCATAGACGTCCAGGAAGCGGCCCCGGTGGTCCACGAGGGCCTGGAGAACAATCAAGCAGTACCCCTTCCTGTTTGTGAAATGGGCTGCTTGATGCTCCGGGGCCCGGACGGGGATGTGGGTTGCATCCAGGGCTCCCCCGCAGTTGGGGAACCCGAGGGCAGCGAAGCCGGCCAGCATAGCGTCCACGTCGGGAGTCGGACATCGTTGATGGCGTGGACGACCTGCAGAAGGATGCAGGGGAACACATCACATAAGGCAGGGGTGAGTGTGCGCTCCCTTGGCGCGCCCCCCCCGTGATTCCCTCTGTCCTCACACACACACACACACCATGGCCCCCTCGCCCCACAGCCCCGCCCCCCCACCAGCAGGCCTGTGCAAGGGAGGGACGCCCAAACCCCTGGGTGACCCAGCCTGGAGACTTGGCTGCCCCGGGCATGGAGTGCAGCACCCTCTCCCCACCCCACTCCCCCTGGGACTTACCTCCATAACGATGACACCGACAGTGGATCTGCCCACCCCGAACTGGTGTGCCACCAATCGGTAGCTGTCCGGGGTGGCCAGCTTCCAAAGTGCGATGGCGACCCTCTTCTCGACGGGGATGGGTGCCCACAGCCGGGTGGTGGCTCTCTGGAGCGCAGGGGCGAGCCAGGCACACAGCTCCAGGAACGTCCGCTTTCGTGTGCGGAAGTTCCGGAGCCATTGCTGGTCGCTCCATTGCCCCAGGACCAGCCGGTCCCACCAGTCAGTGCTGGTGTCCAGTCTCCACAGTGGCCTCTCCACCCTGGGGTGGAGATGCCACAGGGACACCATGGCCTCCCTGGTGAGGGAGTCCAAAGCTGTCTGCACCTCCTGGTCCTGGAACAGGAGGGTACCAGCCTGGAGCAGCAGCTGCAGGCACTCCAAAATGGCCGGCAGTGGCCAGAGCAGGCACATGGCCACCCCTGGCTCCATGACAGACAAAACAAGGCAAAAGAAAAAAAAACAGGCAAAAGCACTAGGTTGCAAAAGGCAGTGGTGTCCAAAAGGCAGAGGGCAACCACCAAAACTGCTACGGCTGTCAGTCCCTACAAGAGGTCCTAAAGCACGGAGCAGGAGAGAAACGGCTGTCCAGGGAGATCTCTTTAAGCACGTGTCAAAAAGGAGCTCCAGCCCCTGCCCCCGGAAAGGGCTGGTGCCCTTTTGCCCTCTGCAAAATGGTTCCGGGCTTCTGCTCTTGCGCAAAAGCGTGCCGCCAGTGTAGACGCGCTTTTGCGCAAAAGCGCATCGTTATAACGATAACTCCATGCCAGTCTAGACGCGCTTTTGCGCAAATATTTTTAACGGAAAAACTTTTCCATTAAAAGTATTTGCGCAAAATCATGCCAGTTTAGACGTAGCCTATAAGTGTACTCTGAGTGCCATTATCTAAATCATTGATGAAGATACTGAACAGAACTGAACCCAGAACTGATCCCTGTGGGATCCCACTGAATATGCCCTTCCGACTTGACTGTGAACCAGTGATGATTAACTCTCTGGATACGGTTTTCCAAGCAGTTATGCACGCCTTACAGGAGGTTGTATTTCCCTACTTTGTTTAGGAGCAAGTCACTTGAAACAGTATCAACATCATCAACTGTCTTAAAGTACAAATTATCAGGAGGCTTCAGAGGGAGGTGTAGATACCAGAGTGCATGTTAGCAGTCTCCAAAAAAGAATTGGCTCAGAAATAAAATGTTTAAAAATTAACTAACCATTCTCTAATACTGGCCTAACTGCTTCTAGTTCCACAAACCACCCCCAGTCTCTTCCATAGGGTTTGTTTAGATTTGAAAGAGGTTCAGTAACACTTTAGCTTACTGCAATATCTTTCCTAGATCCTAACAAACTCTTAGAAAAAAATCAATGATTAAGTGGTTTGAGCACACCATCCATCTCTTCTCAGGGAAACAGACCCAGCTTTTGACAGTCTTTATTGACATATTGTTCCATTCTTTAGTCTTTTCTCTCTTTTCTTCCCTTCATTTGCCTCTCTTCTTCACGGCTCTCTTTTGTTTTTCCTTGACAGCGTGGTTACGAGGTACAGAAGAAATATTGCAGAGTGGTCTTTGTGCTCAAACAATGTTTTTGTCCTTAGTATTAGTTGCAGTTTGAAACTGACAGTGATTGTGTCCATTTGTATTGGGTTCACATTTAAACATAGACATTAATTTAGCTCTGTATTTGGCACTGATAGAATACTGTGTCCAGTTCTGGTGGCCACAATTTGAGAAGGAAGTTAATAAATTGGAGAACATTCAGAGAAGAGCTGCAAGGATAATTAAAGAATTAAAAAGCATGCCTTATAGTGACAGAATTTGTTTAGCTTAACAAAGAGAGAGTTAAGGGCCGACTTGATCACAGTACCTTTTTGGGGATCATGTATAGTAGATAGGTTCTTTAATCCAGCCATTAAAGATATAAAACAATATAATGGTTACAAATTGAAGCTAGCCCAGTGGTGGACAAAATATGGCCCACAGACTGGATCCGGCCCACCAAATATTTTCCTCTGGCTTGCCATGGCCCTCTGGGCTGGGGCTAGAGGAAAGTATCCTGCAGCCCAGCAGAGCACTTACGGATACTGTCTTGCTGACATTGCCCCAACCATTTCGCTTCCAAAAGCGCCACGGCTGGAGGCTCCTCCCAGGTGTGTCTATGCATGTCCTTTGGCAATGGGCTTCCATGTGCTGTCCCTACCTCGGTCCCATCCTTACAGCTCCCATTGGCTAGAAACTGGCCAATGGGAGCTGTGGGTGCTTGCTGTCACAGGCAGCACACAGAAGTCCCGCTGCTCCTTGCCCCCCAAGAGGTGTGTAGAGACACATTTGCCTGCCAGCAGCAGCTGATAGCTTTGAATGTCATGGGGCCACAATGCCATGAATGCCTTGCTGCACAGCCAGCCAGGAGCCACCTATGATAAATACCTCCTGGCTAGGTACTCCCACCACCTCCTGAATCCCGCTATACCTCCTTCTGCCCACAACCCCCTTCCAAGACCCTGCACCTTCCTACATCCCTGCCCCAGGTCAGAATCTCATCCTGCATCTAAACTCCATCCCAGACTCTGCACCCTTCTATTAGAAAAGTGAAGTCTGTGACCACCTACTAAAGTTCTTGCAGTGGTTGCCCTGCAAAAATTATGTCCATCCCTGAGTTACACAGCCTCAGACTGGAATTAAGGTATACATTTTAAACAATGCAGACCTGGGCGAGGGGTTATGGCTCGCAACTGGCTGCGTCTGACTAATAGAAGATATTTAGGTTCTTGTCCCAAATCAGGTTGGGGAGTTTCAGGGCACATGTAAGGGTTCTTGAAATTTGGACCATACCCGTTTCTTAGAACCTTTATTAAAATAAATGGAAGCATAACAAGCATCAGAAAGCGTAAAGTTCAGAACATAATACAATTCTAAGACTCCCTCTGGTAAAATTATTAAGATTAAATAATTCCTTAGCCCAGAATACTCACACTCCTTCCTGAAGACCTGATGTTAAGAGAGGTAGGACCAGCCTTGTTTCTGACATGCTCGATAAAGTTAAAGGTCCAGGCAGGTAGAGTGTTGACTGGCTAAGATATACTATAAAGCTAAGCTAATAAATGAAAGAGGGTGGAGACGCTCACAGCGTGCACACAAGAAGCCCTATGAACAGCAAACGGACGACCGAATGAAGCACCCCTTTAGCTCCAAAGCAAGGATATTTTATAGGGCCTTGGCAGTGCTTGATTCTAGCCCAACCTACCATACCCATATTTTATTTTCTTACCATAAGAAATCATTGGGTACACTTACTCTATAGGTTAGTAGATTATGATGCTTATAACTACATATTAATTATGATTATCTCATTCCCAAAGCGATTACCTTTGGCCTTTCTGGAAACTTCTCTGCCCTGCTGTCTGTTTTGGCACTGGTCAACCCTTTCTGGCACCATATGAACCGGAGTAGCTCTAGGCTTAGTTCCCCTGTTTGGTTCCCAGGAGTTGAGGGGCAGCCGAGTGAGCATTTTATCTAGGACAAAGGTCACTTATGCTAACTTACTGCACTGATATGCTTTAGGTGTTCATATAGGCTACACATTGTAGGTTTCTTGCATTATGGCTTAATACTATGGATAATCATAGATGCCATGCATACTTTATAATGAATATATACTGTATCTATATACTGGATATAATAACAAATTAGTATGAATCAACCCAAGAAATGCATGTTATTCGGTGTGGCAGGCAAGCAACTTAACTTTATGGGCTACAACAGCTGGAACAATTTACCAAAGGTTAGGATGGATTCTCCATCACTGGAAATTTTTAAATCAAGATGAGGAAGTAATTCTACAAGATATGCTCTAGTTCAAACAAGAATTACTTGGGGAAAGTTTTATGGCCTGTGTTGTACAGGTAATCAGACTAGATGATCACAATGATCCCTTTTGGTGTTGGACTCTATTAATGTATCTGTGCATGTAACTCTTCAGCTCACATCATTGTGAGTGCATTTTCTCAATGCAAGAACTTTCTCATTTGGCTCCTTTCGGAACTGGTTACCTATAGAGTTCATTTAAGGTAAAAGAGCCAATCTGCTGTACCCAGCACACAAATATTGTTGTGTTCATCTTTGCCTGAGTCATCCTCACACAATTAATTTTCCTAATCTCATCAAGCGAGTATGCTTCACTGAGTAAGATGAAGGCATTCATGCTTAATAATATCATACATCAGTTATATTACACGGTTAATAGCTGTAAGTATTTAGTAATTAATAATTGTATTTATAAACACCCACACATGCAAAAGCTCTCCAGATGCTGAAAAAATTATAAAAACAATTTTTCAAGTTAAAAAGAACATATATTTGAGTTCCACAATAAATAGCATTGTCTTAGTCACAAAAAGCTCAGTAAAACAAACAAAAAAAATTTATGGAGTTAATACTTTGGTATTCTGTCAGTGAGTGTGAAGAAAACAGCCATTGTATCTTACATCTGCCCCAGCTAACCCAAATTCATAACTATGAGTTATTTACAGTGCAGTAATCAGGATTTGTAGAGCTGTGATATATTGATATTGCAGACCTCCTCTCTTTTAAAATGTTATACCTGTTTTATTTTTCTGATATTGAAGAGACAAAGCTACCAGGCACCCTAATAACTGAGAATTACAATGAGAAACAGAGTGATTGCTTTCCTCTCCAATGCCCAAAAGAACGAAAAGTACATTGAGGGACAAATTGATACTCCAGAATACTTTTGCCTGCTCTCGTCTAAATTTAATAAAAATTCTAGGGGAGAACTCATGCTATAGAATTGAAGAATGACCTTAGTACAAATCCTGGAATTGTTTAAGTAGGAAAGCCATTTCAAGGTGTTAGCATTTAACCTTTTGCTAGCATGTTGCTGCTCAAAATCAAACCTGAAACTGTAATTTACAATGCTAGAGGGCAGAAAGTTCCATTTCAGCCCAATGTGTAGGGCATCTTTCCTATAAGTAATGCAAGTTGCATGCAAAACTCCTTTCACATCATACTGAAAACACTGATCTTGAGAGCTGTTCATTTGAAACATCAGTGATGAACCTGATCCAGAGCCCAATGAACTCCATTTTTCATTGACTTTTCCATTCATGTCAGTGGTCTTTGTAGCAAGCCCTGTATGAATGGGGAAATATCCAGTTATTTCCACCATCCTGAAGAATATACTTCCATCTTCATTCCCTGAGCATTATTTTTAAAATGTGTTCGGGTATGTCTACACAGGAAAGTAATTTCGAAATAACTTTCCTAGCGTCTACACAGCCAAACCGCTATTTCGAAATTAAATCCACGAGGAATAGCGCCAATTTTGAAATTGCTATTTCGAAATAAGCACTGTGTAGACACTTATTTCGAAATAGGGGGCCTCCAGCCCTTCCCAGGGTGCCCTACTGGCCACTCTGGGCACAACCAGGAAAACTCCTCTCCCCCACCCCCTCCCTGGAGCCCTTAAAGGGGTAGAGTCTGGCCACAGTGCCTGTGCCAGCTCCCAGCCTGCCAGCCCAGAGCCAGCAGTCACTGCCCCTGACCCAGTGGCCCTAAAACATGAGCCAGCAAGCCACTGGCAGCCAGCCCTCCACCTCTCCCCAGGAGCAGTCTGCCAGCTCCCAGGAGCCAGCCAGGGCCCGGAGAAGGCAGGCGCCTTCCTGGTCCAGGGCAGAGATCAGGGACCTTATTCAGGTTTGGGGGGATGCCCCCAACGTCCATGATCTCCGCACTAGACGGGGGAACGCGGCCGTCTATGGCAGGATTGCTGCCAGCCTGGCCACCAAAGGCCACATGCGAACCCTGGAGCAGGTTTGCATGAAAATCAAGTTGGTCTGGTGAGATTCCCAACCCTGAGCCCTGAGCTTCCTCTCCCCCTTCTTCCCCTTGCTTCCCCCTTCCAGCTCCCTCCTCCCAGGTTTCCCCCTCCCCTCTCACACCCTCTCTCCTCCCCTCTCTTGCCTCCTTTCCCCAGTCTCACCAGAGTTTCATCACCCCCCCCCCCAGTTTTGTTAAATGAAGAGAGTTTGTGTTCATGAAAATACATGTATTTTATTTTACATCAGGAAGGGGGGTTAGGGAGGTGTAAGTGGAAGGACGGGAGGGAGGAATGAGGCACAAGCCCCCAGTGGGGCAGACCAGGGAGGCTCTTAGTGCTCCTCAGGGTAGAAGCTCTCTCGCAGGGCCTCTGGATACTGACAGCGCCTGATGGACCTCCCAGATGGCAGCCTGCAGAAAGTTCAGCCAGGCTCGCAGCAACACATCCACGAGAAGCACCAGAGTGCCCAGGGGCAGTTCTGGCTCCATGTTGCAGAGTGCTGCAGTGTCCCGAGTGAGGACAACCAGAGCATGCAGAGAGAAAATGCTTTGCTGTCCCTCATCAAGGTAGGCAAGCAAGCAGGGAAACCTGAGAACTGGCTGTCCAGGAGGGGTTCCTTTAAGGACAGGCCTCAGATAGCCTCAGGCAGCGGCCACACAAAGTAACTCCTGACTTGATGCCCTGCTGGAACTGGTTCCAACCAGCCTTAAATGCAATTCAACGTCCATTCAGTGTGGATGTGCTATTTTGAAATGCATTTTGTGTATAGATGCGTTATTTCAAAATAAGCTATTTCGAAATTAGATATTTCAAAATAACGCTGTAGTGTAGACATACCCTTACTCACAAATAAGGGTTACAAAAGTATTACTCTAAAGGTAATGTGTGAACTCTCTGTATGTGGTATCATTTAATATCCATGCTTTGTACATTTTAGTCACGAAATGGTGCCTTTAAACATGTGAGCAAATCTGATATTTTGTCCAGCTGAGGACAATGGAATTCTAAAAAAAAAAGTATATATTTTATGTAGATACTCTGTGTTCCTATCAAAAGCCTCTGTGCAATAAATTCAGTGGTTTTAATTATGTCTTTATTATTTATATTACCATAGTACCTAAGAACCCTAATAATAGACTAAGATTATTGTGCTAGGCACTGTATAGATGTAGAACAAAATAGATGGTCCCTGGTCCACAGTGTTTCTATTTTAAGATGAGAGACAACAGATGGATTCAGACAGAAGGTGGAGCACAAGGAAACAATGAGATAATATTGGTCAACATAACATAAAGCTGGCTAACCATTATCAAGTTTGTTTTTTAGCTATCACAGTCAAGAAGTGTTTTGAAGATGGATAATGAGTTAGTTTTGCAGACTCTTGCGGCATCATGGGAGAACCCAAGAAGGTGCTTTTGAAAATTTAACAAAGGGGCAATAGAGGGTGGCACCATGGGCCAACTAGAGGTAGGAACAGACATCTTACTAGTGAATGAGGGGTGAAATGTAGGGTTGTGATAGATTGGAAAGGCTGTGACAGTGAAGACAAACTGCATGTCTTTTATGCAATAGAACAGGGAAAGTCGATTCAGGGATGCAAAGAGAGGAGCAACAGGTTAGGAGAATGATTTTTATAGCAACATTTTGGAAATGAGCAAAGCATGATTGTGTTTGTCAATGCCAAGGGGAAAAGATATTTCAGGGATTAAGATCCCTGAAATCCCTGTGGTCAGAGTCAGAATGAGATCTTGCTGTGCAAATGGATATAAATGGCCATATCTTTGATGTGTGATGCAGAAACGATCATCAAGAGTTAGGCATTGCTTGGATATAAGGAGGTTCAAATGGAACGCTCAAGTTATGAGGTTGAGTGATAGGCAGGATGGTGGAGAGGTTTACAGTGATCAAGAAAATGAAATGAGAGGGTCTTGGAGTGAGACAATTGGGAGTTCTGTTTTAGCCCTGTTGTTTCTGAGCTGACATTTAGACCTCCATGAGGAGATGTCAGAGATACAGACCAAGATTTTTGTTGGACAGACAGATACAGATTTGGAGTAGAAAAGGTAAGTCTGAGAGTCATCAGTATAGAGGTGGTAGTAAAATTTGTTTTGTGGATGAAATTATGCAGAGACATGGTATAGTGGGGAACGAGAACCAATTATAATAATTTGTATTATAGCAGAGTCTAGATTCCCTAATCCTGGATCAGAAGCCCATTGTGCTAGGTGCTGAACAAAGACTGCTCCTGCCCCAAAGAGCTTACTGTCAAACCTTATACAATCTCTTCAGAGTTGTTATATATTACGTGGCTAATGTTTCTTTTGAACTGGATGGTCTAACCTAATACGACAGCTTTCTCTTGTTCCACGTGTTTCATATTGCAGATGGTAGCCTCTATCATTATTCTGTGATATTCTGTGTCGTGAGGGAGCTAGATCATGATCGGATAAATCTTTTCCATTTTTAACATCAACAATTTCATATGGAAATATTTGCAGGCACTTGAGGAAATATATTCAGAATTTGCGGGATTGTAGGAAAGTCATGTGAGTAGAAAACTGGAACAGGACTTCCTGGATTGATCAGAATAAAGTCAGGACCTAAGTCTATGGTAGATGGTATGGTATTGGGGAACTAGGGCTTGTAGCGGATATCAGAAGTAAGCCAGGGCTGAATGAACTTTTCTTAGAGAAGTGGCAGAATTAGCACTGGCATGTGAAGGAGACTGCTGCTAGCAGAATGGGAAGAAGGTAGAGAGGGAGGAATGCTGGGATTCTGCGGAAGTGGAGAGGAAGCAGAAGGGAGCTGAGGCCTGAGAGAAGGATATGCACACGTTTCCAGAAGATGACCTGGAGCGGGGTTAGATGAGGATAAGGTGTAAAGCAAATCTATGTATCATCCAGATGAGCATACTGTCCTGCCATTGAAATCAGTGGGAGGTGTAAGTGCTCACTAACCTTAGGAGGAGCTAAACTCTTTACTGGACTAAGATCCCTGTAAAGTTTGCCGTGAATTAGACATGTCTCCTTGCCTTATCAGGTAAAAAGTCACACAGTTCTTAAGCTTCACAGCACAACTTCTTAAGGTGTACAGGGGAGAGACTGCCTTCTGCAGAACTTTTAAAGTGTGTAGGACAGAGCCATTGGTTTCCAACCTAGCACTTCAATTGAATCTAATATCCAGTTTAAAATGATTTAAGAAAAAAGAATCCTCGGAAATTTCATCAGAAAACAAAGTTGAAACCATTAAGATGGCACAGGTAATCACTTAGAAGTAAGAAAATGACAAAATTACAGGTGCACCTGGAATCTTAACTCTTCCCCTCCCACACTGTTGTGTGTTTTGTTAAAAAAACATGATATATTATCTTAATGTTGTGTATAATTTTAGGAACATAAATGTGATACCTTGAATAACTGGATGCTTTTCTGTGCATACCAAACAGTTCTGTGATTTTTTGGCTCTTTGACTGCTTAACAGAGCAACTTTAACATTCTCCCTGTGTTGCTTTTTAATGAAATTTAATCTAATTAAATTTAAATATTTAATTATTTAGTGTCAGGATTTAGGTTATCTTTGGAAGCAACACAGTGATAATCAGAAATACTAAGTATGTACTAATTTCTTGCATGAGGTAATTAAGGGAAGTAATTGTATTAATAAGGTTACGTGACAGGAGCACTGCCTGCTGCTACTTACAGCATGCTTTCTCCTCTGGGTGGGTGACTATGTACTCTGCCTGTGTAGTGGGATAGTACAAACCATGTATTACAAATTAGAAGGAAACTATTAAGCCCAGAATAGATTTTCAGGCCCTGACTTGATTTTACTAAACAGACTACAAGAGAATATTAATATTGTTTTGTAATCAGTCTTCGGAAAAGATTGGTGAGCATAAGAGAATTCAGATGATGAAGTTGAAAATTGAGCAAAAGCTGTACAAAGAACTCAGAAATTTTAAAATAAATCAAAACTGAACAACCCCAAAACTGAGGAATCAGAGCAAGAAAAACTGGACAATTCACTTGTCAAAAAGAGAAATGACATCCACAGAAGTCACGCCACAAAAAACAGGCATTGTACAATTTGCATTTCAAATTAAAGTGTTTCTGAAGCACATAGAAAAGCCAAACTGACAAGGACTTTGCAGAAAGTTCATGCATGAGGTGTAATGACTAACAATATATAAATTCAGAACACCCCAACCAATGAAAAAAGTGAGGAAAAAAGCAATTGCAAGACTTAAAATTGACAATAACAGAATCCTTTTCACCCTGGGAGAATAGGGAGATAGTGTCACACTTTATCTTTAGGTGAACTAAATTATTTATTTAAAGTTGGGAAAATCCTATCTGAGTAGCAGAAAAGCTATGTGCAATAGGCTGTCTCACAAGTGATTTTCCATTAGCATTCTCCAAAGCTAATTTTCATAATAAAATAAGGGCTGGTTCCCAATCATGTTCTCTTTAAAAGCTGTAATATGTTGCCTTTATCTGTTGCAAGTATTCTAAATGGTGAATGGCTTTTCAATTTTTAAATATTTTTTTAAAATTCCCTTTCTCCCTAGATTTTCTCTCCCTCCCATTACTCCATCCCATTCTTTGTGTCCTTCTTCTCTCTTTTTTTCATCTCTCCCCTTCACTTTTATTCAAACCCCCACCCCGTTTTGTGCTTTTAAAAGTCCTTCAAAATGGTAAGTTTAGACCAGTTGTCAGTTCTGGTTGGCTAATTTGTGTTCTGATGAGAACATAGTAGCACCGGTTAAAAAAAATCCGCTATTACAGCCACAGTCTTGGAATCAAGATAATGTACAGACCCCAGTTATATCTGTCCATGAATCATCTCATTGCCACCTGGCTGAAAGGGAGTCCCTACTGGTTATAGCCAGTCGCTGTAGCTTTCTCCCCATGTGTGAGTCAGGACAAAGAGGAGTGGCAGAAGGATGCTGTGTTCCAGTTGGTGTATGGTCCCTAGAGGGCTGTTGTCTGATGCCACTAGTTAGAGGCTGGGACAGAAATCGGAGAGCTATAACTGGTTATTTTCATTTCCACCCCTCTCCTGGGCCACCCTGGATGGCTGTGTGGGAGAGGGGAGCCATTCTCTGTAGGCAGAGCCAGCAAGGCTCTTCTCCTGCTACCCATGGGCCCCCTAGCCTGGTAGCGATACAAACATGCAGTCATTGGAATAGCTGCAGCTAAGGGGCAGCAGCTCTACCTGATCCTGCCTTAGATGCAGCTCTCTATGAGGTAGAGCTGTGCACTGTTCCATTTCACAGATGGTTTCACTATCTAAATATTTGGCATTTCCTGGCTCCTAATCATTCCACCTGGCAAGTTGAAAGGGAACCAGGAGCCTGCAAGCCCTGACTAACCTGGAAACCTCAGCACTTGAGTGTCTTGCAGCCTGCCAGGTCCTGACATGACTTTGAAGGTGGAAGTGTGATTCTGACATACTGACTTTTTCTGATGAAAAAATGTCCCACTGGAGAATTTTGGGCCAGTTGTATTCTGGAGCATGAGTGTAAGGCTGCGGGGGAGACAGCACTGCTTTATCACCTTCCCAGGGCTTCAAGTTAAACACTGGGGACCCACTCAGGGCACACATTTCAATTTGTAATCACACACTAGCTTTCTTCACACAATTCCTCTGAGGGCTACTGAGGAAAGCCTTGAGGGCCACCACTGCTCTGTGGATAGAGTTGAACACATGTCAGTGGTTGTAGTGTGTGCTTGACGTTTCACTGGGAGTTGAGTCCCTGGACACAGCTCTGACAAACAGTTGAATATTCTTTGGGGTTGTTGGTGATATTTAAGAATGCCTGGAGTCCATACTGATATCTACTAAAACAATGATGTGCAGTGCACTGTGCTTTTTTGTACATGACATATAAGCCACATCAAGGTGCCAAAATACATGTGGTATACTATATGTACCATAACATTTTCTAGTTAGCAAATAGTTATGAAGTCACTATCATGAAAGACCTGAGGTTGGAAGACCATTTCCATTGTAAGCGCTCTTAAAGAACCCCTTCTCTCTTGAACAAATAAAGACAACCAGGGGAATTATAGACCAGTCAGCTTAACTTTAGTACCTGGTAAAATAATGGAACAAATAATTAAGCAGTCAATATGCAAACATCTAAAAGAAAAAAAGACTGATGATAATAAGCATGGATTTGTCAAGAACACATTGTGTCAAGCCAACCTAATAGCTTTCTTTGACAGGGTAACAAGTCTTGTCGATAAGGGGGGGGTGTATGGTAGACGTGTAAAGAGCTCCGTCCTTCTTGCGAGTGCCCCACGGTGGCCGAGGGGAGTCTTACAGTCTCTCTACCCGGTTGTCTGCAGGAGAGGAACCATCCGGTATGTGGCCTGGGACCAAGCTTCTTCTTACCTCCTGTTGTGGCTGCTGTGGGTTATGGGGGACCCAGGCCCGCCTACTCCTCTGGGTCCTGGCCCAGGGACTCTATAAGTAGCAGTTACTGCTGAGTCTCAAAGAAATTGATTGCGGTCACATTCCCTCGGCCACTTCCCTGGGAAGCTGCTCTGACCAGCCCTTTCTCTTGGGCCTTGTGGTCAAGTCCTCTCTGTCCAGGGTTCTGCAAGGGTTGCCGTTGATTTACCAGCTAGTCTTCAGCCACTGGACCTAGATCTGACCAGGTCTGAAGTCTAGCTCCCACTCGAAGCTGTCCGGAGTGCAGCTTTTCTCCCAGTCAGCCCTTAGGTCTGCCTGGGTCAAGCTCCAGGAGGGAACTGCCAGGCCCTAGCCCAGCAGCTTCTTTTATACCAGTTTGCTGGGTCCTGATTTGCTGTCTCTGCGGCACTCTATTCTGCCTAAAGGACCTCTTTTCTGCTCCTCTCTCTGGAATGGGGTGTGGCGAGGCCTCTGGCTTCCTGTAGGGGGGTATCAGGGCTTAGTTCACCCCATCACAACATGGCATATATTTACTATAGTAAAGCTTTTGATACTGTCTTGTATGTCCTTTTCATAAACAAACAATGAAAATGCAACCTAAATGGAGCTACTATTAGATGGGTGCAAAACTGATTGGAAAACCATTCCCATATAGTAGTTATCAATGGCTCATAGTCATGCTGGAAGGGCATAACAACTAGGGTCCCACAGGGATCAATACTGGGTCCAGTTCTGTTCAATATCTTCATCAGTGATTTAGGTAATGTCTTCGATAGTACGCTTATAGAGTTTCTAGAAGATAAACTGGGAGGGATTGTGAATGCTTTGGAGGACAGCAATAAAATTCAAAATTAATTGAACATATTGGAAAAGCAGTCTGAAGTAAATAGGATGAAATTTAATATGGACAAATGCAAAGTACTCCATTTAGGAAGGAACAATCAGTTTCACACATACAGAATGGAAAGTAACTGCCTAGGAAAATAGTAATCCGGAAAGGAATCTGGGGGGTCATAGTGGACCACAAGTTAAATGTGAATCACCAGTGTAACACTGCTACAAAACAAAAAGCAAACATAATTCTGGGATGTATTAGCAGGAGTGTTATAAGTAAGAAATGAGAAGTAATTCTTCCCCTCTACTCTGCGCTGATTAGGCCTCAACTGGAGTATTGTGTCAAGTTCTGGGTGCCACATTTCAGAAAAATATGGACTAATTGGGGAAAGTCTAGAGAAGAATAACAAAAATGATCTAGAAAACATGACCTATGAGGGAAATTGAAAGAACTGTGTTTTTTTGTGTTTTCTGTTTGTTTGTTTGTTTTAATTTGGAAAAGATAAAACTTGAGAGGGTACATGGTAACAGCTGTCAAGTATCTAAAAGGGTGTTACAGGGAGGAGGGAGAAAAATTATTCTCCTTAACCTCTGAGGATAGGACAAGAACCAATGGGCTTAAATTACGGCAAGGGGGGTTTAGGTTGGACATTAGGGGAAAAAACATCCTAACAGGGTGGTTAAGCACTGGAATAAATTGCCTAGGTTGTGGAATTTCCATCATTGGAGGTTTCTGAGAAAGCAAGTCAGACAAACACCTGTTAGGGATAGTCTAGACGGTGCTTGGTCTAGGGGACTGGACTAGATGACCGCTCCAAGTCCCTTCCATGTTCTCTGATTCGAAGTCACTTTCTGAGAGCTAACAGCAGCAGTGTGCAATGCAGCTTCAGCAGCAACAGCAGCAGCTCCAAGAGCTTGAGATTGAGCAACAACAATTGGTTGGAGAGCTGGGGACCCAACACCAGCAGCAGCAGTACCTGTAGCAGCTGACCACACTGGTGCCAACAGCCAGCATTTGCAATCCTGGCGCAGTAGCAACCCCAAATGAACCCATAGTGCCCATGCATCTGACAAAGATGGATACCTAAGATGTCCCAGAGGCCTACCAAATTCATGGCCCTGAAAAATATGTCACAGACTGTGAATTCTGGACTCCCCCATGAAGGGAGAATGACAGACCTGCCAGGCATCTGAGCAAGGGGCAGCCAGCCCTCAGGGCTGCCCCAGAGCACACTGCAACATCTTCCCACCCTTCCCCAGCAGCCCTCAGGGCCACCTGCAACATGCTGTGCAGCATTCTGGCAGTGGTTTAAAGGGCCAGAGGCTCCAGTTTTTGCCACAGTAGCAGTGGCGGCTGAGAGCTCCAGGCCCTCTGAAATTGCTGGGCCCCAAGGCAATTATCCCCTTTGCCCCTCCCCCTCATCAGTGGGCCTGCCCCCATGAAATCTGACTATTGCTACCCTTAAGTTCTACACTGCCTTCAGAGCTGGGCAGCTGGAGAGTGGTGGCTGCTGGTTGGGAGCCTAGCTTTGAAGGCAGCACCATTGCCAGTGGCAGCTCAGAAATGAGTTGCATTGTATGATTTTGTCATCTTTCTGCACTGCCATTGGCAGTTGCAGAGAAGTAAAAGTAGTATTATCGTACCATACCGCCTTCACTTCTGCACTGCTGTGCCTGGTGGTGCTGCTTTCAGAGCTGGGCTCCCAAACAGCAGCCGTCACTCTCCAGCCATTTTGCTCTGATGGGAGCACAGAAGTAATAGTTGCAATACCACAAGTGTGTTGTGATCCCCTTTTGGTCAGGATCCCCCGTTTGAGAGACATTGACTTAACATGTTTATATTTTTAATTCATGATTTGTGACAACACCATGAAATTAAAGATTTAAATATCTGTAATCATGAAATTCAAGATGTTTAAAATGCGAGGACAGTGAAATTTACCAAAATGGATCATGAATTTGGTAGGGCCCTGCTTAGAAACTACCATTATGGACTGTTAATTGCTGTCAGCCCCCACCAGGATCTTCCCGCTATAGACTGTTGTTTACCATTTGTTTGTAGTGAGGAAGAGTGGCCTCCCTCCACCCATGAGACCACTATACTGAGATATTTGCTTTTGTTCTTGCATTTTTTATTCTTATAATTGAATTATAAGTAATTTAAATTGTTCACTACTGAGTGGGAGAAAGTGATTAGTTCTACCAGCATGCAACAGATTTTAGTGGATTTGTACATACACGGCAGTCAGACTGATTGTAACGAAGCATACAGTTTATTAGAATATCTACAGTTATATTTGCTAGGAAGAAGTTTCCGGATCTGAACACTCTTGAATCAGGATATTGGCCTAGATGATATGAGTTTATAGCTGTGTCTCTACAGTAATTATGTTCCTAAATGAAGTTTGAAGGTTTTCTCACATTTAAAAAAATCATATGGAAGGTATTATCACAATGTTAAAATCAGCAATATAGCCTTCTTTTGTCATCACAGCATCATTTTCAGTAATATAGTTTTTATATACCATATGTGAAATCTGCAGATGCACACACACACCTTTACATTTAAAAAAAAAAGCCCATTTTACCTTGGTTTATTTGGAATCTTCTGGTCCTGTCAACTGTTTTTGTGGTTGACCTCTGCTACCTCAAATAATAGTTAACAAAATAAAATTAAGACTCTGTAATGTAATATTGGAATTGTTTCCTTTTGCAATTGATAATTGCAGGGCTACATTTTTCTTATGAAATTTTGTCAAAGAAATAATCTTATGATAAAATTACCTTTCAAAATGACTTTTCCCTGAAAGTTTTTTTTATTTCTGTTGTACAAATTATTAGATTTGTGTGTCTTTATTTATCAGAATAAGTGAAGAAAAGTTGATTTATCCTTCTACTACTACTTTTTTCTTTGAAAACTGTCATTTTTATGTAGTTTATATCATTCTGTAAAAAAATATTTGATTTAATGTGGTATTCCCAGGAAAAATATTTTCTTGAGTTAGTTAAGGTTATAAATGCCTGTGTGTTATATAAAGGGAAATGTGCCTAAGAATATTAACAGCCTGGAAATTCTAGGGTAACATTCACATTTTTTAAAATGTTCAAAATTAATGAGGAAGAGACATACACAGTTAAGGTTACTGTAATAACCTTAATTTTGCCCTAAGTGCCTGTCAACCTCATACCTTACAAACTAATCTAAATGCAATTTTTAAATATTTTGAGGGCAGTTTTAAGGGGCTTTGAGAAATAAAGTTTTAAACCTGTAGCCATGCACCCCTTGAATATCCTAAATCTGCCTGTTGGTTTAATTTCCCTGTGGAACTGAGGCATTTTGGAATACAAAGTTTGAATGTACAACGAAAAGTCTAGTAGCACCTTAAAGACTAAGGGTGTGTCTAAACTACACCCCTCTCTCAGCAGAGGGATGTAAATTAGACGCATCAAAAGTGCAAATGAAGCGGGGATTCAAATATCCCGCGCTTCATTTGCATAATGGCGGCCGCTGCTTTTTTTCGAAACGGGGCTTTTCGAAAAACAAAACCCCCGGCAATTTAGACAGGGCAAAAATGCCCTGTTTCGAAAGATCCTGTGCTCCTCAATTTAGTATGCCTTATTTTATTAATCAAACAGTACTAATAGAGGAAGCAGAACCACTCCCTCACCAGAATGTGGCACAGAAGAAGAAAAGACAAACAATTTAATGCTTTTAAACCAGCATGTTCACTACAAACTCTTTGGTAAGTGTTTCACTTCACATGTACAGGTTAAGGAAATATTGTTCAGTGTGTCTGTCTTTTTATCTTTTTCAGTTATTGTAATGGATGCATGTTAGATCCAGATTGTGGTCTCTGCTACAAACTGAACAAGTCAAATGTTGTTGAGTCCTCATGTGTCCCGATTAAGAAAGAATCTACAATGGCAGCAGCATGGGGCAGGTATGTCATTTTGAGAGTTTGTTTCTTAATTCATAACAGGCCTCAATCAAAATTTAATTTCAGACTGCTGTGAGCACTTATGCTTTCATTGAAAATGGTCCTCTTATATATCTTTCCAGAAAATGGATCTTTTGACTGGTATTTTTGACATTATTAATTCATTATAGTGTATAGTATGCACTTCCAGTGTGAAAAAGGTCTCATGTAGATGTCATTTTTCAAGAAAAATAAAAGCTGTCTAGGAATGAAGTACTTTTGATGGTTGACTTAAAGGTCACATCAGATTTTTCAGAACACTAATTGCAAAGAACGATGAAAAATTAGTACTTGTGCTCTGATAAAACGATAGCTTTGGGATACATTATTTATGCAGACTTCTGTGCTGCACAGATGAAGTGACTAAAAAGGCAAGATATACTGGGTTTGTTTGTGTATTGACACAGCTGTACACACACATATGTTTAAGTGCTGCTATTCCAAGAGTGGTAAATCTCTAGGACCAACTCTAAGGGCACTTTTCATTTCCCTGCTGTTTTGGATTTCTTCTTCTGAGATAGTTACCTTTTCTTTTCCTTTCCTCCCTCTCCCCTCCGCCACCCCTGATCCCACACCCTCCTGTTGTGTTTGAAGCTATGGAGTTTCATTTTCTTTTAAAATAGTGTCTTTAACCTTATCTTTGTTCAAACATTTTAAAATTAAGGCAAAGATTTCAGGCCCAGTCACTCAGAACTGAACAAGTCTAAAATGTCAGCTGCATGATATGTGTGAAAAATATGTGGATTCCCACATATTTAAAGTGGCAACCCTGTATGCCAGTGGTAGGCAACCCATCAGTGTAATCTGGTTGCGAGTAATGAGACCTTTGGCTGACGCTGACTGTCCACAGGCTTTGCCCTCCACAGCTCCCAGTGGCTGCGGTTCTCTGTTCCCTGCCAATGGGAGCTGTAGGAAATGACGGCCAGCACTCTTCCCCTTCACCCACATTCAGATTACCCTGATGGGCTGCAGATTGCCTGCCACTGCTCTATACCTTGTGCTTGTGTCTGAACATACATGTAAACACACAGAGAAGTTCCCAGTAAAATGTCAGCAGTTACCACATTCTTGTGTGAGGTAGAAAAATATTTTCCTACCCTTGGAAAGGTTCTGTATCATGTTAACTTTTATAAGGCCATATTTTATAACCAAGAACTTGAGATAGTGTGGTATGAAGATTTTATCAACATGCATTTGGGATGATGTAAAGCCACAAGGGAATTATATATGTCAGCCATGACTGCTGATAATTTCTACCTCATCTCTCTCACTACCATGTATTTTGCTTATATGTTCCATATCAGAGTTTTAGAAAAGTTTTTAAAGTTTGTATTGGAACTATTTTTTGTCTTTCTCCAACTTCAAAATCAAGTGCCTTAGCTATGGTGAGTCGCACTGCCCAGGGCTCATAGGAAATGAAAATATCAAACTAATTAAGTAAATAATAAGTGTAAAGTGCCTCTAAAAAGGACCTCGTCCTTCTTTTCTACATTAAAATTTTCTGTCCAATCTTTTGGGCCTTTCCAGGCATAGAGGTTAGTGATGTAATTTCATTAGATTGAGGGATATTATATTTATTCACTTACGCTGCTTTGCTGTACCACCATACTGAAGCTTGATTTTTTAAAAAAGTTGGATAATTTTGTGATCAATAAAATGTATGGTTAAAAACCTAAATCTAAAATAAAGACTATACAATTTCATAGGTGAGGGAGCAGGGTTTTGGCAGGGTTGGCTGGTATTTACAAGTCAAGGATGGCCATGAGGCGATATTCAGTAAGTAGGGACTAGAATAGTCACTAGAACTGGGTTAGCTAAGCAAGACTCAGAAGCAGCCTGGGGTTGGAAACCAAAGATCAGAAAGTAGGGTGAAGTCTGGAATTTCAGTCCAGAAGCCTGTGTGGTTGTCCAAGACAACTTCCTGGAGCAACCTCCAAGATTAAATAATGCTCGTAGACCAAAGTGTGGGCCACTGGGTGTTGTCAGGATGGATCACTGAGTGGAACTTTCTGCAGTACCTAAACTCCAGAGTGTACCTTGGATGGGACTCAGACTGGTCTGCCAGTGGTGATGTGGGAATGTTAACTGTCCCAGACTCCACACACCTTGGCTCTGGACCTATAGTGCCTTAATCATGCTTTGGAACTCATATTGACTGTCCCCACTGTTGCTTATACCATCTTGATTTTCAGAGGAGAACTCATAATGCCCATATTCCTTTATTTGTTATAATAAGTCTTTCTTCACATTCAGGATCAACATTTTATTTCATGTACTCTACCATTTTAAATATAATTTCTGTGGGTAAGGAAGACGTAATAGGAAACAGTAAGACATAAATGGAGACAGACTGGTTACAAATAATTGCTACCCAAATCAAACATCTTTATTTAGCAGTTTTCTTGTTTATCTTGTAAAGAATCTGAGCACCAGTATACTTTTATATTCCTGACTAGAAGATTCACCTGGCATTACTCTAGTCTTTTACTCCAATAAGTTGTGTTTTTCTTCATTTAAATCATTGTTCTGGGGTGGGGATGGGGAGGAGGGGTTCAGAACACAGGCTGCTGCTGGGAGAGAGGATAACCCAGCCCCCTCTCACCACAGCAGCTTGGGGCCTGCTGAGAAGTGCCTACTCATGGCTGCTGCAGCTACAGCAGGGGGAGGGGTGTCTGTCCCCCGAGGCAGTGGGGCTCCCCTGGGCTGCAGGAAAATGAGGCCTTATGGCCAGTCGCTATAGAGCAGCCCCCAGATAACAGGAAAGTGAGGCCTAGTAGCCAGAGTCAATACATAGCAGTCCTCAGGTGCAAGGTAGCATGGCCTAGCACCAGAGTCAGTATATAGCAGATGCTAGATACAGGGCTGTATGGCCCAGTGGCCAGTACTCCAGGGAAGAAGGGGGGCCCCAACCCAGAGCCCTAACAATGGCACAGTGGTTTGCAACTAGGTCAGCAGGGAATCCCACCAAAACATGCTGTCCTCACTTGTGTGGGAGATACCACTGGCTCTCCCTTCCTAGGTCACTTCCTACCATGTCTCTTGCTGTTGGGGTGTCCCCAGGCTCTCAGAGCTCTTTGGGTGGCAGCTGCAAACTCCCTAAGGCAACCACAGGCACCTGAGTGCTTGCCTGGGCTTCAGAGTCTCCAGCTCTGGTGGTCCAGGTTCCATGCTGTTCCACGGCGGGAGCTGACACAGCACATCCTTCCTCCTGAGCAGTCTCCCCACTCCCCACTGAACTGGGCTCCTCCCTTTTGTACCGGGGCAGCAGTTGGAGCATGCTCTGAAGTGTTGGGGGCATGGCTTCTGCAGCCAAGAATGCTGCCTTTACCCCTTTTGCACGAGGCCAGTTTGCTCCATCACAAGTGGCTACCTGAGAACCTCGGACTTTCTCCCATACACCCGTGACAGAACGGCCATGGACCACGAAAGTGGCTTTGTACCATTTGCTCCCAGAATCCTGCTGCATGGTGATTCACAGGGAATCCCCAGGGAGCTGGGTTCCAACTAGCCTCAGTGCATATTTATCCAGCCCTTTGCTGGTTTCTCCAATCCTGGGCTCACTGTGCAGAAAAACCTCTATACATACAAAGAGAAGAGGAAGAATTTTCACTAAACTTGAGTCAGGACTGAGAATTAGATCTAAAATTGTTATCCCCAGAGCAATAGGTATCTAATAGCTGCATGTTTAGTTTCTTATTAAAAAATGGTGCCCTCATATAGTGTGTATATACTGACAGTCAGAAATTGCCTTCCTCTGCATGCTTGAAAATGTGTCTTTTTTCTTTATTTGACAAAGTTATTCTGTCTGAAGCTGGATTGATATTGGCACAGTCCCCTTAAGAATCCTATGTATGTTTAAGATGGAAAGCTGTTTAGATGATCCCAAGAGAAACTCTGTACTCTGTTAGTATCTCCAATTCATGTGCATACATATAGTTTCTTTGCAGTGTCTTTTCTGGGGGTATGACTCCGAGTCGCAAATCACTAGTATTTTTCCCCTATGCAAGGCATGACTGGCGGACTATGTAAGCCTAGAATGACCTGTACAAATTGTGATTTTTTTTTAAATAAAAACAAAACCTGCATTATTCTTCAGTAATGACCCCTAAACATCATAACACTACTGTAACTTGTAATGTTTTGGATTATTTCTGTAAAATACTATAGATATTTTAAAATGTTTCCTCTGCTCCTATTTTGTAGCAATAACACTGCATGTGTGTTTACAGTGAATGACAACTATTCACAAATACAGTATATTCCAAATCAAGAATATCTGTATGGTGGAGGAAAGGAAGATAGAGATTTCAGTCCCCTGGGACTGCCAGCAAGGCTGTTTATGTTGCAGAAGTTGCCATGGAGACCTGAGAAGACAATTAGAGTATCAAAATGTTTTTACAGGAAAAATATGACACGTTGATTCTCTCAAATGTAGGGAAGCCCAGGCAGACAGTGGCACCAGGGGATGTAAAGAATCGCACAAAAATAAATCCAACCCAAACCTATGCCATTAGAAATATGCTGTCGGCATAACTGCATGGATGATTGCAAGGAATTGAGGCCGGGGGGGGGGGGTGAGTTTCCATAGAGAAAAGGCAAAAGATGTTGCATGTTTGATCTGTTACATAAATATGACTCATATGTCAGGTATATTTGAGGGTGAAACATAGAGGGACAGCTCATCTAACTCATTAGCATAGACATCACAAGTCTTGGCATTTTTGTATGGGCCTGCAAAACAATTTTTGCATGCAACGCCAACCTTCTTGACTCCTGTGTACAGTGATCACAGCATTGTTCCTGGGGCCAGCCCAAATATTTTGTTCGGTGCTGATTCATTTTTATGTAAAAGGAAGGAAGAGGAGAAGGAATCTGCAGATCATCACCAGCCACATTCTGCGAGAGAAGTGAGAGCCCTGAATGTGGAGCTGATTATTCTCAAAACTGCGCTTAATCCACACTGTGTTGCCTCTCTTGAACTGCTCCTTCACCTCCTAACAGAGGCACCTGGGACAGCCTATCCCTGCAAACTAATTTTGTGGGGGGGGGGGGGAGGGGGAGGGGGTCTTCTCAGAAACTACATGACTTTTGCCCTTGCATTTTATTGGCACACTTGCCCCAAAGCCAGTCCAGAGGGCTGCGGGGACAGACTTTTAATGCTCAAAATACATTTATATTTTAAAGATTTATTTCTACAAAGAAAAAAAACTAGAGGGGAAAAAAGGTAATGATACTGTAGTTACATCTGTATCCTCAATACAGTGGGACTGTGCATGGGGACCCTCAAGATTGGCTCTGGGCAGAGTAAGCCTGTGGGTAGAAATAGATCAGCATGACTGACTTTATGCACTAGAGGTAAACAGGCACTGGCAAGAGCTATGTGCATTTTACTTTGTAGTTGGTTGGCCTTAGGGTATTGTCACACACCTCCATGAATGGAAATTCACTGTTCTGATTTTTGTAAAGTATCCTGGCTCATCAAAAAGTAAATTGGACAGTTAGAGACCAGATTTTGAGAGACCAGAAATCCTAAATAGATTCCCGATTCACAGACATTTTAAAAGTTAGTTTAGTTTCAAAGAGATTTAGGTATTATTGATCATCTTGGTTATCTGACTGTGGGTGAAACGTTAGAAAAAATGTTTAGAAGATTTTGTAAATATTCTGGAAAGTTGTAAATTTATCCCATGTTTTCTATATCAGATAAGATATTGAAAAGCAAATAAAACACTTTTTATTCTTTATGGAGATATAGTAGATTTTCCCAGAGGTTTCAGAGGATGGGAATTTACAAACAAAGGATTCTTGAGCTGTTTATAAATGACCCTCCTGTATTTTTTTGATATGTAGTACAGTGAGATACTCATTGTTACTCAGTTTTTCAAGCCACTGAAAAAAATGTGTATAGCAGCTTCTGATACATATACTATGAATCACTTTTAAAGGACATTTATTTATTTATTCTTAAAAAATGTGTGTGTGTATATTTAAAAACTGTGAGTCTCTTTCCATTTCTTCATTGAGATATTAGGTGTAAATCCCCCTTGTACATCAATCTGAGGGCAGTAAATACTCTGAAAATGAAGTCCTGATCAATTCAAATCAAGTTGCTTGTTTTGCATTAGAGGGATTATCAGTAAAAATATTATTATTGAAACTATAGTCTTCGGCACCTTTCTTTAAAGATTTGCATTTACCAGCTATTTTAGTAAAAACCGAAATATGGGGAATGTGTTTCTTTTGAAGAGACCTCAGGTTAATAGATTCAGGCAAAAATGTAATTGCTTCTGTATTTTTAAAATGGTAGCACAATAGAGTGAATAATCAGCTGAAGAGACTAGCTTGACCCACCATATTGCCAACACACAGAAGGACTGTATTAGCTAATTAACTATCCCCACAGGGATATCTTTCTGGGTAGTGTATGTAACCCTTAATCTAATTATTCAATCAAGTAAAATATACATAGCCTTAACAGGTTGCAGTAAGCAGTATTTTATTACTTTCCTTTCTCATTAGATCATTTTCAAAAATAAGAATAAAATATTTTCTGAATTAAGTAAATAGAGACTTGGTGAGAATACAGGTATTCTGGTTGCAGATTTGCCAAAAGCTGGAAACTGCAGATCTCTGTACAGGAGGAATCACCATTATTCATGCACTCCCACAATAATAACATGGCCATATTGTCCCATTTGAGTGAATGCATTGTACAGAATAGTAACACATAAAATACAAGAAAATATGAAAATAGAAATGAAAAAAATAGTTTTTTACTCTCACAGGTTCTTCACATTTTACTATAAAGTCTAACATCTGATAAACTTCTGGGGGTAGCCGAGTTAGTCTGTACAGGATAAACTTAAAAAACCCAAATAGTCTGGCAGCACTTTAAAGACTAACAAAACATGTAGATGGAATCATGAGCTTTTGTGGGCACAGCCCACTTCTTCAGATGACCATTCTTCATCTTCAGATTGGTCATCTGAAGAAGTGGGCTGTGCCCACGAAAACTCATAATACCATCTACATGTTTTGTTAGTCTTCAAAGTGCTACCAGGCTATTTGTTGTTTTTTAAGTTTATCTGATAAACTGTCTTTCTTCTGAGGATAGAATATTGGGTCACTTCATTTTTCCTGTGCTGATCCTAACAACTTCCATTCTTAAGAGATCGCTGGAAATTTAGAAAACTTCAATGTAATCTTCACCATCCTTTCTACTGACGTCTAACAGAGTGAGCCAGAAGAGTAGCAGGACAAAGCAATGTGTATATTAGGTCCACAATAACAAATAAAACTGCTGCCCTTGTCACATTTATGGTCTGGTGGCCAGTATTTTAACCATGCTGATCTGTTAGCTCTGAAAAATCTATCGACTGAGGGTTACCTTTAAAAAAAAATTAAGATTATCTGTTATGCTTGTCAACTTTGACAGTATCACTTTAAACAGTTTTAAAAATAAAACACCACATTTCCATATATGTGTTTTAAGAATTCAGTTTAAAGCAGGTTTGGCGGTTTTTTGGTCATGACTGTCACAGAAGAGATGGATTTCTAGATTTTTTTTAAAATGGGGCGGGAGAAGAAATAAATCTATGCTTGAAATCGGGGTGGATGATGGATGGGTAAGTTGGGGGTACAGAGTTGTTGTTGGGTTTTTTTATGTTGCCCTAAAATGCCTGCTGAAATAAAATCAATTAAGAGCTCACAAAGCACAGTCTGATGTCCAGTTATCAGGAGATTTGAGTTTATGTGACTCTGAGCCAGTCTACCCTATGCCTCAGATTCTCATTTGTAAAATAAGGGTGTTTCCTTGCCTCAAAGGTGTGCAATGAAGGTAAAATCAGTTGTGAGGTGCTCAGATACTAAGGTGGTGGAAGAGACGTACATAGACAGATGCAAGGATAATGATTCCAAACCAGCACCAGCACTGTTGGAATGTTTTTCCTCCAAGAGAAAAACCTGCAAGTCCCCCAGAAAGTGACACGCTGCTTAGGCGAGTACTCAATATAGCCTCACTAACTACTTCCCAAATTACTATTTTTCTTTCTTAGGTAAAGTCAGAGAAAAATTAGTGGAGAATCAAGTTCAGCAGTGTAATTCTCATGTTCTCTGATGTATTGAAGTCTAAAAGATAAGACGTAAAGGGAGGAGGATGAGACAAACATGCTGATCACAGCTGGAGGAAACAGGGTAAAAAAAATAAGGATATGTCTACACTTGCTTCCTCTTCCGAGAGAGGAATGCAAATGCAGAGAAGCAAAATTGCAAATGAAGCACGGATTTGAATTTCCCGCGCTTCATTTGCATAATTGCAGACCGCCGCTATTTCGAAATAACACACGCTGTGTAAACGCAGTTATTTTGAAAGAAACCCCTTCTTTCAAAATAACCTTACTCCTCAAAAAATGAGGTTTACCGGTTATTTCGGAAGAAGGGGTTTCTTTCAAAATAACCGTGTCTACACAGCGTATGTTATTTCAAAATAGGGTATTTCAAAATAGCGGCAGTCTGCGATTATGCAAATGAAATGCAGGAAATTCAAATCCGCGCTTCATTTGCAATTTCGCTTGTCTGCATTTGCATTCCTCTCTCGGAAGAGGTAGCAAGTGTAGACATACCCTAAGATGCATGCAATTCTTAGACAATGAGGCATAACAGTTGCAGCTCACTGTTTTCCTAGTCAGTGTTGGGCTGCTGGGTACTGTTTGCATTATGGAAGAGGAGGGACTTGAAGGTGACTTCAGAGATTTCAGCTATGAGCTTTTCCCACTTGCATGAACAGCATAGGAGAAAGCATGAGTGTGGTTGCTGGAAAAGCAGAGAATCAGGCAACTGAGGAGATGTTAATGGCAAAACGAGAACAGACATCAATCTTGTGATAAGGTCAGGTAGTTCTGCACTTTCAAAGTTGTGAAGGGCTTTGGAAGCGAGAAGAAATATGCCTGCAGTGCAAGAGGGGACATCAGTGGAAGGACATAAAGAGGGAGAGGTGATATAGTCAGAACAACAAGTCAGGAGAATGATCTTGACCAGGGCTACCCAACTTGGAAGCCCCGGGGGCCACAATTGTATAAATGCAAAAATATATGCAAATATATGCACATAGCTTCTTTCACACAATGCCCCGGCAATCCTGGCACCTCCTCCCTTGGGGGCTAGAAGCGCCAATACTCTGTATACATCTGTTCCAGCCAGCCCGTCCACTTGCGTCTTTCAGTGCTCACCCTGCCTGGAGTGTGTTCCCAGTGGAGGCCATGTTCAAAGGATCCCACCCACAGGCCACGTGTTGAGCCCCACATAAACCCAAACTGCACCGCGGGCCTCAAACAAACAGGCTGGAGGCCGAGGGCCGCGTGTTGAATAGCCCTGATCTTCACAGTGGAATTTTGAATGGATTGGAGGGGGGTGAGGTAGATCCATTTGAAATCACAGAGAAGGAGATTGCAGGAGTCAAGGCATGGGATGATTGCGGCTTGAAAACTCTTTGTGACAATGGGCAGAGAGGATCAGTCAGAACTGAGATATCATATAGGAAGAAATGGCAGGTCTCCTCAAGGAGCACTTTACCAGTATAGGACACAGCTATGCCAGCAAAGCTGTGCTTTGTACCTGAATAATAACTATGCCCCACAAACAAAACAAACTATACTGGTAAAAGTGCATCCGTGCTAAGGGCTGTTTGCCAGCACAGCCATGCTGGTTGAGGATCACAACTGTTCACACCCTCATACTGACATAGTTGTACCACCAGAAGTCTGTAATGTAGACCTGGCCTTAGGTATGTCCTGGGTATGTGGTTAGAGGAGAGCAGTCAGAGATGAAGTCAAGATTACAGGAAGTCAGCCAGCAACTCAGTCATAATGGATAGACTATACAGTTGTCTTTGTTTTTGTGGAAGAGTATAACTCCTTGTTAGTTTTGTTTCTAGCAAAACTCAGGTTAAGGTGAAGTCCTATATCTTCTGGAATGCTCCACTAAATCAGTAGAAAAGGTTAATCTTCAAAATACAGCTGGCAATCATAGGTCTAATAATATTGTTACTCTTTAATAATAAAAATTGATACAAAAGTCTACATTGTTGAAGCCATATGTGAAATATTGTTTGGTTAAGAGTCTTTTGCTTCATCTAGGAATTTATGATTTCACTCTTAACAATATATGGTTGGTGTGGAAGAAGTGTTCAAAGCTAGAAATGCTTAACTATTCCACTGTAGATGGGCACTGCTGTAATGTTGCACTATCAGGCAGATGAATGCTCTAATAACTGTTAGGTTATTGTATTTTCCCCTCTGTGTACGTATGGGGACATACAATATCTGTGAAGGAATCTTAATTTGTTTTACATTTTTTACATATGTGGAATTTTAAAAAGAAAACTCCTAGGAAAAAAAATCTGTGCGATTTTGGATGGTGAGTTAATTATTATTCTTTTGCCCTTTTCATCATGGTCTTCTCATGATTTTCCTTAAATGTTATCCTTATAAAATTGCATTCATCCTTATGAGTCACCATGGTTGTAATAGTCAATGCCATTTCTGATAAAATGGCAGAGCAAATTACTCTATGAAACCTACATAATTTTTATCATGTACATTTATTGCCCTTATGTTGCACTACAGCATACTTTGATTCACTCTGATATTTTTAATTGCATTTACTTTGGGGGAGGAGGTCTAGAACTTCTTTTTTTTCATTCTTCCCATTGTTAATTTGTGTACTTCTTATTTGCATAGTTGAGTAATGTAAATTCACATTAAGGGTATGTCTCGACTACATGCCTCTGCCGACAGAGGCATGTAAAATAGGCTACCCAACATAGTCAGTGAAGCCGGGATTTAACTGTCCCCAGCTTCATTAAAATAAAAATGGCCACTGTGCTGTGCCGGCTCAGCTGATCGTTGGCACAGCGTGCAAGTCAAGACGCGGATCGGTCAACAAGGGAAGCCTTTGTCGACCGCTCCTTTAAACCTCGTTTCATGAGGCATAAGGGAGCGGTCGACAAAGGCTTCCCTTGTCGACCGATCTGCGTCTTGACTCATGTGCTGTGCCGACGATCAGCTGAGCCGGCACAGCGCGGCGGCCATTTTTATTTTAATGAAGCTGGGGATATTTAAATCCCCGCTTCATTGACTATGTCGGGTACCTATTTTACATGCCTCTGTTGGCAGAGGCATGTAGTCTAGACATACCCTAGGAGAGGAAACAAAGGAAATAAATTTCAAAGTGTAAAATATCTTATGCTGTTCTTCCATAAGATATATAACAATCTCTTATAGCAAATAATTTTCATTAGAGCCTCATGTTCCAAGAAACATTTTTGAAAGGTATAAGAATGTTTTGAGTACAAAACAAGGTAGTATTTTCTCCCATCTGTTTGTATTAGAAAGACAATATTTAATTTGCTAATTCATTGATATTTAGATACAAAAGAGTGTTGGTCTCTAAGGCGAGGAAAAGCAATGCTGTGTTTCCTTAATGTGTGAGGTAACATTTGTACCATGTTGTCCATGTTTGGTTAATTCTTAATTTGTTTGGTCTCATTTTCAGAAAATCAAAGGAGCCCTCACTTTTTAGTCTGTTTCTCAGATACCGGATGCCACTTAATAATTAGCAAACACATACAGTCTGTGTATACGTACAGCATATATGAAATCAAGAGGCATCATCTTTCTGTGTACAGTATTGCATTTTATTTGCTGTTGTACAGAAGGAAAGGCCTTTTATGAATGTTGTTTTCCCTTGTTTCATTAAACCCCTCAGCAGCAAGTCACTAGAGTTTCTCAACTGTCTTCTATAAATGCTTTATGTCTTGCAATGCTGCAGGTTCATTCTAGGCAAAACACTGTGTTCCATGTGAAAAAAATGGCTGTATAAGTAAATTATGAAGGTTATAAGGCTTCAACAGAAATAATAAACTAGTGCTAGAAGGTTTCATAGCCATTCCAGAGGAGACAGTGTAAGGTTTGAATACCATGAAATGACATACATTAGTTATTTAGGGTCAACTCCAAAGCCTTTTGAAATCAGGGGGCTTCAGATCAGTCCCTTGGTGTATTTCTATGCATTTTAGACTCAGGAAAATGGTGAAGCATTGTATTCTCTTTGTTATCCTTCAACATTAATGTTTGAAAAGAGATCAGTTCCAAAATGGTCAGGAAAGTGGCAACAAAAACTCAAATTGAAAATAAAATGTGGAGATTGTATGGATATGTTCTGTAGATGTGGATAATTCCCAGTCCTAGAAATCCTTCAAGTATTATTTGTTTTGGATGGGCCACATTCTACTGAATGCTCTAATAGCAAATAATATCCTTTTTGTAAATTTCATGAACCATTACCTATAATTCTGAAGCTGGGCTATGATTCTCTATTAAACTTTGTAGGATAATTCCCCTATGAAAGGACATAACTTTTTAATGAATTCTATTGGACTGAGAGAAACTGGAAGAAAATCTGGTTTTGGTTTAATTGGGCAGCAGAATGTTCCCAGTGAATTGGAGACTCTGTTCACCATCCAGAAGGTTACAGGAAAGTTTTTATAATTAACACATAAATGTGATTCTGAAACTCATTGCTTTGATGTTCTACATCAAAATAAGTCAGTAAGTGAGATTTTAAAAAATGCTTAAGTGATTTAAGGAATGCATACCCTCATTGACTTTCAGTGGGATGTGTGGTCCTTCATCACTTAAGTGGTTTTTGACAGTACCACCCAATCATAATGTAATAATGAACGTTTCTATTCCCAGGTAGAATCTTCTGTCCTTTTCTCCTTTCTTAAGACTTTCCTTCTCCCCTCTACACTTATCGTTTTCTTCTTTTAAAGATGCTGTTGAATAGTCATTTGAAAAAAGAACAAAGGAAGAAGGGAGGGAAGAGAAGAGGGACAGATTTGTGCCTTGCTAGCAGTTTTTATTGTTAATGATAAGAGCAGTTTCAAATTCTGTAACATTGGAAGTAGCTGTGGAATAGGAGAAAATAAGTGGCCCTGAGCATAAAGTATCCACAAATCGTGCCTTCTCCGAGTAAAATATTGGGTTATAATAATTTGTGTGCCAAGATGTTGAAATCAGTGATTTGCAACAGCGTAAGGACAATGCTCTGTGTCTTGAATTTCAATTCATATCCTGCAGGAATATGGAGGGTCTGGTACATTTCAGTTGTCCTCTGCTCCCTTATGGTGGAGATGAAGGAAATTAATCTTGTCTCTCTTTTAAATTATTCTTGTCATGCTAGTAAACTTATGTGGGGAATAACAAACAACAAATAACTCTAGAAGCAAATTTAGCATTCCCCAGAGACACAAAGGAACAGAAAAAAAATCCAACCAGCTTTTTCAAAATACATGAGAGAATTCCCAATTCCATTCTCATTGTTATTAATATTAGAGTAGCTAGAGGATCATGCAAATTCTCATACCCATCTCTGATGAAACACATGGTGGAGAAAGCTAAAAAAATAGTCCCTGTGTAGATATAATGCACATAAGAGCCTACTGATAATATGCTCCCCTATCTGCTGCTATCTTTAAACTAGAGAGCAACTTTCTCTCTCTCCCTCTCTGCTTGAAATGGTAATGGAGTGAGAGAGAACAGGTGGCTTTGGAGAAGAGGAGCCCCCTTTACATAAGAACATAAGAATGGCATACTGGGTCAGACCAAAGGTCCATCTAGCCCCGTATCCTGTCTACCAACAGTGGCCAATGCCAGATACCCCAGAGGGAACGACCAGAGCAGGGAATCTTCAAGCAATCCCTCTGCTGACACCCATTTCCACCCTCTGACAGAGATTAGTGACACCATTCCTACCCATCCTGGCTAATAGCCATTGATGGACCTAAATTCCATGAATTTATCTAGCTCTTTCTTGAATCCTGTTAAAGTCCTAGCCTTCACAACCTCCACTGGCAAGGAGTGCTGACTAGGCACTGTGTAAAGAAAAACTTCCTTTTGTTTGTTTTAAACCTGCTACCAATTAATTTCATTTGGTGACCCCTAGTTCTTATGTTATGGGAACAAGTAAATAACTTTTCCTTATTAATTTTTTCCACACGAGTCATGATTTTATAGACCTCTATCATATCCCCCTTTTTCTCCTCTTTTCTAAACTGAAAGGTCCCAGTATTTTTAATCTCTCTTCATATGGGACCCTTCATGTAGGCTTACTATGGTTTTATATAGAGTCAATAAGATGTTCTCTCTTATTCTCTATCCCTTTGTAAATGATTCCTAACATTCTGTTTGGTTTTTTGACTGCCGCTGCACAATGAGTGGATGTTTTCAGAGAACTATCCACAATGACTCCAAGATCTCTCTTGAGTCGATATAGCTAAATAAATCCCCATCATATTGTATGTATAGTTAGGATTGTTTTTTCCAATGTGCATTACTTTACATTTATCAACATTAAATTTCATTGCCATTTTGTTGCCCAGTCACTTAGTTTTGTGAGATCTTTTTGAAGCTCTTCGCAATCTGCTTTGGTCTTAACTATCTTGAACTATATTTGTGCCATCTACAAATTTTGCCACCTCTCTGTTTACCCCTTTCTCCAGATCATTTATAAATAGGTTGAATAGAATTGTCCCAGTATGGACCCTGGGGAGACAACACTAGTTACCTCTCTCCATTCTGAAAACTTACCATTTTTTCCAACCCTTTGTTTCCTGTCTTCTAACTAGTTATCAATCCATGAGAGGACATTCCCACTTATTCCATGACAACTTACTTTACTTAAGAGCTCTGGTGAGTGACCTTATTAAAGGCTTTCTGGAAGTCTAAGTATACTATATCCACTGGATCCCCCTTGTCCATATGTTTGTTGACCCCCCACAAAGAACTCTAGTAGATTAGTAAGGCACGATTTCTCTTTACAGAAACCATGTTGACATTTCCCCTACAAATTATGTTCATCTATGTGTCTGACAATTTTATTCTTTACTATAGTTTCAACTAATTTTCCCAGTATTGACATTAGAATTACCGGTCTGTAATTCACAGGATCACCTCTAGAGCCCTTTTTAAATATTGGTATCGTGTTAGCTATCTTCCAGTCATTAGGTACAGAAGCTGATTTAAGGGATAGGTTACAAACCACAGTTAATAGTTCTACAATTTCACATTTGAGTTTTTTCAGATCTCTTGGGTGAATGTCATCTGGTCCCAGTGACTTGTTACGGTTAAGTTTATCAATTTGTTCCAAAACCTAAAGACACCTCAATCTGGGACAATGCTTCAGATCTGTCACCTAAAAAGAATGTCTCAGGTTTGGGAATCTCCCTAATATCCTCAGTCATAAAGACCGAAGCAAAGAATTCATTTTGTTTCTCCGCAATGACATTATCATTTTTGAGTGCTCTTTTGGCATCTTGATTATCTGGGGCCCCACTGGTTGTTTAGCAGGCTTCCTGCTTCTGATGTACTTAAAAACATTTTGCTAGTTTTGGCTTGCTATTCTTCCAACTCCTTTTTGACTTTTCTTATTATATTTTTACACTTAATTTGACAGAGTTTATGTTCCTTTCTATTATCCTCATTAGGATTTAACTTCCACTTTTTAAAAGATGCCTTTTTATCTCTCACTGCTTCTTTTACTTGGTTGTTAAGTCACGGTGGCACTTTTTTGGTTCTCTTAATGTGTTTTGGGTATACATTTAAGTTGGGCCTCTATTATGGTGTCTTTGAACACTTTTCTTGCAGATTGCAGGGATTTTACGTCTGTCAGTGTACCTTTTAATATCTGTTTAACTATCTTCCTCATTTTTGTGTAGTTCCCCTTTCTGAAATTAAATGCCATAGTGTTGGGCTGCTGAGGTGTTTTTCCAACCACAGGTATGTTAAATTTTATTACATTAAGGTCACTATTTCCAAGCGGTCCAGTTATATTTACCCCTTAGACCAGATCCTGTGCTCTACTTAGGACTAAATCAGGAATTGCCTCTCCTCTTGTGGGTTCCAGAACCAGCTGCTCCAAGAAGCAGTCATTTAAGGTATCAAGAAATTTTATCTCTGCATCCCATCCTGAGGTGATGTGTACCCCGTCAATATGGGCATATTTGAAATCCTGCACTATTATTGAGTTTTTTTATTTTGATAGCCTCTGTAATCTCCCTTAGCATTTCATAGTCACTATCACTATCCTGGTCATGTGGTCAGTAATATATCCCTATTGCTATATTCTTATCATTAGAGCATGGAATTACTATCTGTAGAGATTCTATGGAACATTTTAGTTCATATAAGATTTTTACTTCATTTGATTCTACATTTTTGTCATGTATACTGCCACACCTCCACCAATATGACCTGTTCTGTCATTCTGATATATTTTGTATCCTGGTATGACTGTGTCCTCATTCCACCAGGTTTCTGTGATGCCTATTATATCAATATCCTCCTTTAATATGAGGCAGTCTAGTTTGTTTTGGATAAGACCAGGAACCAAAACAGAGGAAGCTGATTTTATGGATGAACCCCTCTACAGCTCATCAGTGAGGAGGGGAATACAATCTGAGGTTTTGGTTCATGATCATCTGTAAAATTCATGTCTCAATACAGTTTGAAACAGATTTTTTCAAAAACTAATGAATTCAATAGGGAAAAGCTATCAAACAGTTTCTCTTCACATTCATTCAATAGTGACTTTAATCATCACATTTAACATTCAAATTTAAACATCCAGGGGATGTTGTGAAGCCCAAATGTGTAATTGGATTTAGAAAAGAATGAGAGAAGCTCATGGAGGATAGGACTACCATTGGCTATTAGCTAAGATGGTCAGGGAATAACCTCATGCTCTGGATGTTTATCATCCGCTGAGTGCCAGAAGCTGGGACTGAATGACAGGGATGGATCACTCGATAATTGCCCTGATCTGTTCATTCCCTCTGAAACATCTGGACCAGCCACTATCAGAAGACGGAATGCTGAGGTAGATTCACCAATACAAAGTTTAGTCTATTTTATAAGTTTTACTAAAGTCACAGTTGAAGTCACGATTACTCCAACCATATAGAAATTCTGTACAGACATGGGCACAAATGACAAGAAAAGTTAAACTCACATTCTTGACAACAGTGTTTGAGTCTGGTGGGTCTCTCATGATTTGATCATCAGTAGAGGGATGATTCCTTCTGGAGTCTCCCAGAGGGAGCTCAGTTTTCCCATTATGATTATCCCCTTTTTATAATATGAATCTGTCTATATTTACATTCTGTACATGCCCTTACAAGTGTCTGCCCTCTTTTCTCTTATTGGTTTGTGTCCCCTAGAAATTTAGAGGACCCCAATTTTCTATAGGCTGGATAAATTTCCTTTGTTCTCATTAGTATTGACACACAACATGTATCTTGTGATTAAGATACATGTCTGAGACAGATGCACTTTTACGGTATTTTTATTATCTAATATTAACCTTCTGGGTAATTTTACACAATATAATCATTTGGTGTCTCTTTTCCCATAATCTTAGGGCATTGGGTTATTTTCTGGTCACTTATGTCATCATTTCTTGTCTTTAAGGACTAAAATAGCTAAACTGAAATCGTGCAGGCGTTAAACTACAGGTCCTTGCATTTCAACTTGTCTCATTCATGTCTCGAACATAGCTCAATTTTTAGAGGAACTATCTTATGCTTCTGTGATGGATAGGAGGAATGCTGGCCAGCACCCAGTGACTAAGGGGTTAAACTCAGGTAGCTAACAGGGATGTTGGCAGGGAGTCAGAAAAACCAATGGTGCTGAAATTTGTATTGTAATTAGATTCCTTGCCTGCTCTCTTTGTGAAAAAATTCTAAGTTAAGGGCTGGAGGAAGCAGATACAGTAATCAGAATTACCATGCCTATAAGACACAGTGGACATGGGAGTGAACTGGGCCTTGAAGTACAGATCAGCACAGATTGTGAGTAGAGAGAAAATGTGTATGTAGTCATGATCAGGGTATTTTTCTTTATTTTGGTTGTTTGCTTAAACTTCGCTGAGTGAATCTATGCCTTCCCTTCCCCACTCACCATTTAAGTTACAGCCCGAAGAACTATATGATTCTTTGTGATATTGATCTGTTCTTTTCTTAGTTGCTCTGTAACACCTACCAACCAAGTATGGTTTATTAAATATATCTTTTTGTTTTGTTAATAAAATCATCTTTTTTAAGGCGATGATTTGATTCATATGTCCTGGAAGGTGACAGAAGGTCTGTGTGTGTCTGCCTAGCCTTGGAGGTCAGCTGTCAGATATAGTTTCTTTTTCTGTGCTTTTTGCTTCTTTTTTCAAGTTCTCTTGGGGCAAAAGAGCTTGGGGTACTCCTGGGGAAAGAATTCAAGTATTCTTTCCTATTTTTTCAGGGTTAAATCACTTGATGATGGCAGCTACCCCCCAAAGTCAATAAATCTGTTACTCTGGGGATTTTTTTTTTTTTTTTTTTTTTTTTTTGCAGAGCCTTTAGGGGCAAGGTATTTAAGGTCCCTTGCAGGCCCCCATCTTCTGCACTCAGAGTGTCAGAGGGGAACAGCCCTGACAACTTGTATAAGCTATAAATTAACTCTAATTAGCATGCAGTGAATATATAATAATGATGATCTAATATAATCATAACATCACACATGAATAATAACTAAAATCATTGGCTACATATTCTTATGTTCTTAAACACATGACCACTCTATGACAAATTGTCTGAGTTAAAGATTTTTTGTAGGGTTTCATACTGTGGAATTACTAAAGTAACAAATCAAATCTTAAATTAAAGAGTAGTTTTCTTTATTTTGAAAAAAAAATGTCAAGGTTTGTTTTTTGTAAAGTGGCACCGTCTATTCAGCAGCATGGAATCTTTCTCCAGATAGACACTTGTAAAGAGCTGTCATCTCCTCATTCTTATACATCTTCATTTGATGATCATAGAGCTGACCATTGTAAGGGTTCTTGACTAACTCTTGCTAAGTGAGGCTATGTCTGCAGTGTCACTTATGTTGGCAAAACTTCTGTCACTTGGAGGGTTAAATATTTCTCCCACCCCAGTGTTATAAATTACACCAGCATAAGTGGTAGTGTGCACATCATTGCCTCACCAAAAGAGCTTCTCCCACCAGCATAGCTTCTGTCACTCGTAGGAGTGGGTTTTTTATGCCAAAGGGAGCATTCCCTCGAGCATCTTCACCCAACTGGTGCAGCTCTTCTTTTACAGCTGTACCTCTGCAGTGCTGTAAGTGTGGACATGCCCTCTCTTATCATACCATCTGATTTAATAACTATTATTATCTCTGCTACTCCTAAAAGGGAGGGGACTTGGGTGGATTTTTCTTTTGGAAAGAATACAGATTTCTACACTAGGATTGTTGAATAATTCAATATCTTTGATTAGTTTAATTCACATGATTTATTATTATATGTGCTGCCTGCATCTGTAGCTCATTTCCCTGAAAATGAAGGCAATGACATTAATCCTTCACTGGCACAAGTTCAGCCAGAATTATTGATTGATTTGGTTCAAAGTCAGACCACCCCTTTTAAACTAATTCATGTATTAAAATGAACAACCAAGTACAACAAATATTATCTGTATATTTGTGGACAGAGTCTTAGTTTGGGAGATTTGAGTAAAGATTTCTAGTTGCTTGTGTACATGGATTATTTTTCCGTAGACATCTTGCATTATAATGTGCACTTTGAATAGGTTGTAAGGAGGCAACTCTGTGTGTGATTATTTGCCTCTTAAGGCCTATCACTCCAGATAGTTTTCATTGCATTTAGCACTTATTTTCTTTGTTTTAATACCAGGAGAGAAACCACAAGTAATTATACCTTTAAAAATAACCCTTCATTTTAATAAGGCATCTCAGAGGTGGGGTTCCTTCATTTCTGTTGGCTATAGGCCAGACAGAGCATTAGAAACAGTCTGGGCCATAAGGGAACTGGCAGGCATGTCATGAAGACCTCCAACTATCCCACACACACACATTTCCAAGTAAGTAGAGAGTTCCTGGTATCTCAAGTGATGGTTATAATTCATCTTTGTATTTGTTGTATAAAATTCCTTACCTAGAAATAGTCTTCAATACAGTCTGCGTCTGAATCCAAAAATACCAAGCCACAAGTCAGAGAAAGGTATTGGTGCTCTAAACCATGAAACAAGTGTATGACTCTAGAGAGGTACTTTTATGAGGGACAAAGTGGGTGAGGTAATACCTGTTAGTCAAAGAGACAAGATTTCTAGCATACACAGAACTCTTCAGGTGTGGGAAAGACACTCAGGGTATCACATCTAAATACAAAGTGGAACAGATTGTTTAGCATAATGGGCTAGCTAAACATTGAAAATGAAATAGGCAGTTAATATTTCTGCAGCCACAGGACAAAGATTAATGGGTTATGGATTATTGCAATGAGCCATAAATCCAGTGTCTTTATTAAATCTATAATTTTTAGTGTCTCACAAAGTTCTGAATTTAAGCTTTCAGGTTTGTCTTTTGAAGGTGTTGTGTAAGTTTTCTTTGAAGACGAGGACTCAGAGGTCAGATACGGAGTGATAATTGTGTGAAAAGTGTTTGCCCATGAGTGATAGGATATTTTTGTCTTCTGTCATATTTCTGTACAAGTTCATTCAAGAGCATAGTGACAATCTCATTTCACCCATTTAGTGCATTGGGTGAGGTAGGTACGCTTGCTGTGATAGGCATGTTTAGGACCCGGGGATCTTGAAAGGTTTGTTGTGTGGAGTATTGATCATCATAGCAGTGGAGATATGTCTGTGAGTTTTGTGTGTCTTTGTAATGTCAGGGTCTGGTGCCATCTTGAGTTGTTGTGTGAGGAGTTTGCGTCTGATGATGTGTTTGGAGAGGTTGAGGGCATCGTTTGAAGGCCAAAAGAGAGTGTTTAGGAAAGGTTTCTTTCAGATGTGGTACCCATCAGAAATGGTTTGTAGCTGCTTAATGATACCCTATGGGTTCCAGAGTGCACTTTTACTGAAAAATGAAAAAAGACAAAAACAGCCTATCACCCATGGGCAGACATTTCTCACAAAAGGTTCACTCCATATCTGACCACTCAGCCCTCATCCTCAAAGAAAACCTGCACAACTCTTTCGAAAGATGAGCCTGGGTCAGCGGCATTGGCAGACTGAAACACTGGGGTGGGCATTGACAGGAAGGCGGGGGCAGGAGCCACAAGGCCATTTTTATCCCCTCCACCTCTCTGGGGGGTGACAGATACTGTGGCCAAAGGCCCGAGAAAAACTGCACACCCTACCTGCTCTCTACCCACCCGATGTTCCAGCCGGGGAGTTGGGTTGGGTGCTTGCTCCACTCCAGGGAACAGAGTCAAGGCGTTGGAGCTTGCCCAGGAGAAGGGGTTGGGCTGCAGGGGCTTGTCCTGCTCCACTTGCCCAGCGCGCCTGCTGAGGAGCAGGATCAGGCAACAGGGGCTTGTCCAGCTCCTGCAGGAGAGAGGAAGTTGTGGGTGCAGGGGGAGGGCTTGTCCTGCTCCACCCACCTGCTCAGTGCTCCTGCCAGGAAGTGGGGCCAGGGCACAGAGACTTGCCCTGCTCCTGCACTCCATTTAGGTGGTGGGGGTCAGAGGCATGCAAAAAGCGCCCCCGCTCCAATCCCACTCCCCAGCAAGAGCACCAGGCGGGAGGATCAGGGAAAGTCCCCGACGTAGCTCCGCGGCTGGAGCACCAGACAGGCAGAGTGAAGCAAGCCCTGCACCCCGACCCCGGATCTTGGCTGGAGTGCTGTGGGGGGTGGAGCAGGGCACGCTTCTATAGTCCAAATACCCCTCCCTTGCTGGAGAGCTGGAACTGGGCAAGCTGCCACCACCCTCCTGGCAAGAGCTCCAGATGGGCTGAGTAGGGCAAGTGCTGGGGTAGGAGCAGAGCTGGGATGGGGGTGGGCCTAGATGATAAGCAGGCAGGCCAAGGCCTAGTGAAATCCACCTATGGCTATGCCCCTGGCCTATGAGCTTAAATTCATAACTGTATTGGGCTAATAATCACGGTCTTAACAAAGACACTGGATGTATACTCATTGCAAAAATCCAGAAACCACTAACCCTTCTTTGTCTTTTGACTGCAGAGGTATTAACTGCCCACTTCCCCTGAATGGTCTCTTACAAGATACTAATTCTGTATCCTGTATACTAAACAATCTTTTCCACTTTGGCTGCGTCTAGATTGGCATGATTTTCCGGAAATGCTTTTAATGGAAAAGTTTTCCGTTAAAAGCATTTTCGGAACAGAGCGTCTAGATTGGCACGGACGCTTTTCCGCAAAAGCACTTTTTGCCGAAAAGCGTCCCTGGCCAATCTAGACATGCTTTTGCGCAAGAAAGCCCCGATCGCCATTTTAGCCATCGGGGCTTTTTTGCGCAAAACAATACCACGTTGTCTACACTGGCCCTCTTGCGCAAAAGCATTTGCGCAAGAGGGCTTTTGCCCGAACGGGAGCAGCATAGTATTTGCGCAAGAACACTGACGATCATACATGAGATCATCAGTGTTCTTGCGCAAATTCAAGCGGCCAGTCTAGACAGCTGGCAAGTTTTTCCGGAAAAGCGGCTGATTTTCCGGAAAAACTGGCCAGTCTAGACACAGCCTTTGTGTTTAGCTGTGACACTCTGAGTACCTTTCCCAGACCTGAAGAAGAGCTCTGTGTAAGCTTGAAAGCTTGTCTCTCTCACCAACAGAAGTTGGTCCAATAAAAGATATTATCTCACCCACTTGGTCTCTCCAATACCGTGGGACTAACACTACAACAGTGATACTGCAAAATACTTACATGATATTTTATAGATGTTTTGTTTTGTTAAAGTTAAGATTTTCTCCTGTAAATGCATTTGCAGTAAGGAATTAGCCAAACTAATACTAGAAGACTGTTGTCATGCTTGTGAGGTAACTTGTGTATATTTTGCTTGTTATATCTGTTAACACCAATGCATGTATATATTTGTTGTTCACATTTTCCCAGTGGACTGGCTGCTTCCTTATCTGTCCTTCAAACAGTGGGCTCTTTGCAGCAGGATTGGGTACACCGTCTATGTTTAGGAAGCATTTACTTGGAAATAAAGACGTGTATTCTATGATGTTTTAAGGCCACAAACAAACGTTCTCAAGCTCCCGTTCTGGATATATTTTAAACAATGTCAGAGATACTGTTGCAAGCATGTGGCCATGGGTGGCTCAGGCCACGAGAGAAGCACAGGAACCGGAAGAAGGCAGGAGGGGACATAGAAATGGCCATTCTGGCTCAGATTAAAGATTGATCTAGCCCAGTACCTGTCTTCTGACAGTGGCCAGTGCCAGCTGCCCCAGAGGGAATGAGGAAAACAGGTAACAATCAAGTTATCCATCCCCTGTCGCCCATTCCTATCCATCCTGGCTAATAAGTATTGATGGACTAAGCCTCCATGAATTTATCTAGTTCTTTTTTAAAAAGTTTTGTTAAAGTCTCTGTTAAAGTCTTGGTCTTCACAACATCCTTTGTCAAACTGGGAGTGGCGCATGAGTTGGGCCACACTGGGCAGTTTGAGGAGTCTCAGTATACCTGATCTGTGAGACCTGCTGTCCATGCATGTGATGAAATACAGTGCTCAAGCCTAAATCACTACTAGGTGAAGTAAATTCTGCTGTTAAGTACTCTACATGCTAAAAGCTTCCCCTCCCAGTCCACCTCCACACAAAGCAATTCATGTAGATACTAACAGAAAAGCCTTCCCTATTTTATCCGGAACTGAAAATGAGAAAAGAACAGTGAAACTTCAAAAGGGGTGACCTTTTCTATGTCATTGTTAAAATAATGTCTCAAAATATACTGTAGATGCAGAGAATTTTCCTTTACGTTCTTTATTCCTTCATACTTTTATTATTTAAAGAGCTGAAATTAATTACACAGGAAATGCTTCTAAGCCTCACTGCAACTTTAGAACAGCAGTTTTGAAGGATATGCATTGGATATGAATGAAATTCATAATGATGCAGTTTAGAATACCACCTGCTAACTTGTAATAGTTATGATTGTGTCAGCATTTCCAGCACAGAACATGTGGGTTTTGTGAAGCTTAAAATTAGACCATAAAAACGTGCTGTTCTGTGAAACTTGTTATATGAAGTTTCAGCATGAGAGCAGTATTTTCTTTACAGTCCTTTTGGTTTGTCCATCTGAATAAAGTTCTATTACTTTTGCTATTTATTATTGTTTTATGGACTGTGCTGAGGAATTCAGAAAAGTGAAACCATAACATTGGAATAGGTCATACTTTCTTTGGAAAAAGTTGCGCAAACTTCAGACAATGTTTCCCTATATGCACCTTTAATATTGAGTACAAGGAACATCTGAACTTTCATTGTCTTGGGCGTCTTCTGAGAACAGGACTCAGAATTGCTTTCTGCAATTGTAATTTAAGTGATGACTTTAAAATGTTGAGAAATACCTATTGAATGTTTGTACTGCCATTTTTGAGAGGCCTGTATGTATGTCAGAGGCCAGTATAACTGGAAAATAAGACCATTGAACTTAGTTTCACTTTTGATCTTAGTGAAATTTGAACATAGACCCAAAAGTTTATCATTAGCTCCAGCACTTAGTTCTCCAGCTTCCACTATAAATATATGTTCTTTACATGTGTGTAATTAAGAATGTACTCAGAATAAAAAGTTGAAATTTGACAGCAAACAGTCTATAAAGGGTACAATTAGTGTCAATAATTTGAAGGAAGATGTTAAGTAGCTAATTAAACAACTTTTCTACAAACACATTGCCACAATTAAATACATACGTTGTTTTTAATCAAAGCAAATAAAACATACCCAGAAACAGCAGCCATAAACCAATGGGGTCATTTAATAAAACATGCAAATGGTGACGACTAGGGTGGAAATCTGGTTAGTCTATGTGAAATTTGAACAGGTATGGATTGTTCTGTCTTACTGAACAAAGTAAGTACTAATTCTGAATCTCGGTAACTCTGTCACCACATGGCTATTCCTTGTTCTCGTAGTTTTTTGTGTAGTCTAGTTTTTGTGTAGTTGCAGAATCACCACTGGGAGCCTGTATTTGCTGCTGATGTATTTTTTCAATGGCAGTGACTAGAAGGGAATGTGTTACTTCTATCAGTAGCATCTGGAGTGTCCTTAAGAATCAAAGAACTAGTGTTGTCCTGGTTTAGTCCTTGCCTGTTCCTCCTCTAGGACAAACTTTCAGCATTTCTGACATCAGTTCAGGTGGTACGGCAAGTACCTTGGCTGGTTGCCAGACACTGTTTACAATCAGATATTCTCACCCACTTGCAATGAAAGTAACTGGTATTCTTGTAAAAATTTGCTAGTGTAACTGCTACCAGATGGATTTGAACCTGGGACTGCTGGAGCTTACTATAGGAGCCTCTACCCATTGAGCTAAAAGCCAGCTGGCTCCCAGCCTGTGCTGTAATGGTCTCTTGATCTTAGCTGTTGCTGTGGTCAAGGTGCCACTGCATGGGACAGTGAACCACACTAGGTGTGTGTGTTACACTGGCATGTAGCTCTTTTTTAAGTTTAAGGTGACATCATGCCTGATGTTAGTTTATAAGGTCTTTAGGGCAGATATGATGTATTGTTATGTGTTCAGAAGCACTTACAAAAGTTTTGGGCCCTGGTACATAGCATGCTAATCCAGAGAATCCTCACGTTGTGTGTTGTATAGAGTGCAAGGCTTTGACTCTCTGGCACAAAGGATATTTATGACTACAGCTTGTCAGGAGTTGTTCAACAAAATAGTTTTTAACCAGAAAACTGAATTTTTTTTCATAGGGAAGGGTCAACTTCAATGACACTTTGGTCAGGAAGGTTCTTAGGTCCAGCCTGGCTACAAAGAAACCCCTCCCAGCCCAGCCAATGATAGAGTGGTCATGGCACTCGCCAGGGAGAGCTGGGTTGAAGTCTCTGCTCTCTCTGATGTGTGGCAGAAACTTCAAAGCCAAGTCTCGCACATCTCAAGTATGTATCTTAACCACTTGGCGGGTCTTTCTCAACATCTTCTCATGGAGCTATTCCCGTTTTAATTGGAGCAAGGAACCGAAGCTAGATTAAATACAAACTAAAATTTCACACAATGACTTGTACTGCTCTACATACTATACACTGGACTCTGCTCCTGGGCGCAAGGCTCTGCTCCTGGCTGCCAGCTCCCGACTGCCAGGCTCCAGCCCCAGCCACGGCTGCTGAGCTCCAACCCTGGCTGCTGGCCTGTATGATAGAATACATACCTGGAGTTGGCTTACCTTAAGCCAAGTTTGGCGGTGTCCCCACAGTGGGAGGCTGATGGGAGCTAATGCTCCTGTCAGCTTCCCTTACTCCTTGCAAAAGCAGGAGTTCCGGACACTGGTGGAGGCGCCCTCTGAGTTCAATTTAGCGCGTCTTGACTTGCAAAATCTAACTCCAAAAGATCAATTGCAGCAGTGGCGATCTTCTGTTTAATGTAGACCAGGCCTTATACTCTGGAGACTATATCTTTCCTTCCACCAATGTACATGCCCTGTCACACTGACATAACAACTCTCCCTGCCCCACCGCAAGAGGCATTGAGCTTAAGTCAGTGTATTTAGAGTGATGCAGTGTCTGTGTAAGACAACTACGTTACTTACATCAGCTATTGGTGTCGAAATTGGTAAATTGTCTGTGCCCAGCTTCCTGCTTCCAACCAGGGTGTGCCCATCGGGCTTCTCATTCAGGAAGCCAAGAGCCTAAGGGGCAACTGTGCTGCCAGTAGGAAGGTACATGGAGCTGAGAACTGTGGATCAACACACAGCCCTTCTTCAGCAGGTAGGAGTGCTTTCCATGAGAATGTGTACAGCTACAGAAGGGAGATAATGTCAGCATCAACTAACATGGGTTGACTTCAATCTATAGTGTAGGCATGCCTGGAAAGGAAGAGGCAGAGACTAATTTCATAGACTCTGAATTAGGCAAAGAAGGTACCTGAATTTGGGTATCCTCCATCCAGGGTAGTGCCCTAACATAGCCACCAGGCTATTAGCTGTTCTGGGGCAGGTGGGTCTCTTTAATTCTCTTTTTTTTTTTTCATGAAAATTTTGGAAAAGTTTTTGTTTCATCCCAGTGTAGAATCAAAGTTTAGAAATCTCACCCTTTTGTCGGATGGGTGAAAGCTTTCGTACCCACCTCTACTTATGAAGTCAAGTGATGTTAAGCAGTATGATATTCTGCCTGGAGCAAAAGATCATTTCAATCACCCCTGCACATTTTCAAGAGTGCAAGGAGAAATAAGAAGTGGCTTGTGAGCAGAGAATTGGCTTGCCTAGGAAGACCTAAGTTTAAGTATTGTGATTCTGCTGATCTGAATGCTGACTCAGATTATGTGGTTTTCCTCTTCTTACTTGAAAGGAGTAACCTTGAAGGTTGTGGAGAAACAGGCTCTCTTTCCTGCTCCTTACTTTACACCTTGCATATATATGTGCAACAGTCCACACCTACACTGGGCAGAAAATAATCCTTTACCATCTGTCTGAATGAATAAATAAAGTACAAGTTCTCATGAGGCTAACAAGTTTGTGTGCATCTTCCTTTAGAAAAATGTATGTATGCTGGGAAGCCTTGATTACAAACAAGGCTGTTGAAATGTGGCTGTTAATAATATTTAAACCATTGCAAATTCTTCTTTGACTAGTCCCGTGGTAATTTAGAGACTAATAGATTATTTAGGGCAGCAGTTATGCCCTCATTAATCTATTAGTCTCTAAGGTGCCACCGGACTTTTCATTGTTTTTGCAGATATAGACTAACACGGCTATCCCTCTAAGACTCTTCAATACCATACCAAATATTAGACTTCCTAAGACTTCCTGAAACCCCCAAAAGATACAACATTGTTTCATAAATGACACTAGTGCTTAGCACCATGAAATTAAAAAGACTGATTGCAAGGAAGTGTCGTAAAATATTGCTTACTACACAATGTCTGTGATTAAGAACATAAGAACAGTCACACTGTATCAGACCAGCAGTCCATACAGCCCAGTGTCCTCTCTGCCAACAGTGGCCAATACCAGATGCCCCAGAGGGAGGGATCACAATAGGTAATCCTCACGTGATCCCTCCCCTGTCACTCACCTCCAGAGAAAGAGAAGCTAGGGACACCATTCCTACCCATCCTGGCTAATAGCCATTGATGGACCTAACCTCCATGAATCTATCTAGCTCTTTTTTGAACCCTGTTAAAGTCCTAGCCTTCACCACGTCCTCTGGCAAGGAGTTCCACAGGTTGATTGTGCGCTGAGTGAAGAAAAACTTCCTTCTGTTTGTTTTAAACTTGCTGCCTCTTAATTTCATTTGGTGACCCCTAGTTCTTATATTGTGGGAATATGTAAATAACTTTTCCTTATTCATTTTTTCCACACCAGTCATGATTTTGTAGACCTCTATCACATCCACCCCTTAGTCCCCTCTTTTCTAAGCTGAAAAGTCCAAGTCTTTTTAATCTTTCTTCATATGGGACCTGGTCCAAACCCCTAATCATTTTTGTTGCCCTTTTCTGAACCTTTTCCAATGCCAAGATATCTTTTTTGAGATGAGGCAACCACATCTGTACGCAGTATTCAAGATGTGGGCGTACCATGGTTTTATGTAGAGGCATTAAGATATTTTCTATCTTATTCTCTATCCCTTTTTAAATTATCCCTAACATTCCTACATATTGTTCTACCAACAATATTTTAAAGAAAGAGCAACACTTTATGATTACATCAGCTCTATCACTTTCAATATTTCTGAATGAAATTGCCACAAGTCTTAACTAAGGGTACGTCTACACTTGCACCCTAGTTCGAACTAGGGATGCAAATGTAGGCGACCGAAATTGCTAATGAAGCAGGGATTTAAATATCCCGCGCTTCATTAGCACAATCTCGCCGGCGTATTACTCCACTCAACAGCTGTTTCAAAAGTGAAAGTGCGTGCTGGGACGCGTTAGTTCGAACCAAACCCCTTGGTTCGAACTAACATTACTCCTCGAGGGGTTTGGTTCGAACTAACGTAGCGCGGTGCGCACTTTCACTTTCGAAACAGCTGTTGAGCGGAGTAATGCGCCAGCGAGATCATACTAATGAAGCGCGGGATATTTAAATCTCCGCTTCATTAGCAATTTCGGTCGCCTACATTTACATCCCTAGTTCGAACTAGGGTACAAGTGTAGACGTACCCTAAGTGTAAGCAAGCTTTACTGTAACTCTGAGATGTTATGATTTCTTAATGGAAGAAAATCTCTTTATGTTTATTAAGATAACATCACAAAGCAAGATTATAATTAAAAGTTCCAAAAGCTAAGTTTTAATTAGAAAGATAGCATCTTTAATGTAATAGAATCATTACTAATTAGTTTAATAATATGATTCAACAATTAAGGATGAATGGTATATAGTAAGTTATCATTCTTGGGAACCACTGATGAGAAAATTATCTGTTCATCTGTGTGTTCTATACAGAGGTGGGGAAATTCTGCACCCAAGTATAATTGCTATTTATTTATATTACAGTAGCACTAAGATTGGGCCCCATTGTATGAGGATCTGTACATGCACATAGTGAGAGACAGTTATTCTCCCCAAAAAGCTTATTATAATTCAGTTGTTACCGCTTGTGTTGAGTTTCCTGACAACCTGACTGAGTTTTTATCACCTTTTAGACTCTGTAGTCAGCATTAAGATACTTTTTAAAGAAATAGTAAAACTGAGGTCAGAAACATGCAGTGAGCAGACAACTGTCAGCAGTGGACACCTTGACTCTCTAATACACTTTATCTGATTTTATGCTGTCCATTCAACACTGTTTAAAATATGAGACAAGTAATCTTCAACACAATTTGTTTCAGTAATTTAATTACATATGAAATAAATATTAATTCAGCCAAGGCAATTTAGCTGGAGAGACAAGATGATGTGTTAAGTCTCAGACTTGTGAATTCTCTAATCCTAAATTTGTACCAATGTCTTGCTGTGTAAATTAGTAGAGCCCTGTGCAGGTACAAAATATTGTATCTGCTCCCATAGTTATAAAAATGAGTCGCAGATATCCTCATCCACATCCACTGAATGTAAAGCAGAAATCCACCAGTTTGCAGAGCTCTATAAATTAAGGCAAATCCTCTCTTATCACATCAGAAACACAGAAATAACTGACAACTTCTGCACAAAAGAGCCCTTTGTTTGGAGGAGCAGGATTGTTGCAGATTAAGTTAGGGATATGTTGACTGTGCTATATGGTGAGTTTGCACTGTAGCAGGCTACGCTATGTCTGTCTCAATCCATCTCTTTTAGCACCAAATCATGAGCACCAAATTTCCATATCATATTGTTTACAATGCAAATCGATTTTTTAAAAATCCTATGCATCATCTACAGGTCGCAGTTCATTGTTAGATTAATTTACAGTCAACTGTTTTTAAAATCTATGCTTTACATTGCAGTTATATGAATGTAAATCTTTTGAAAGTCAAATGAGTATCTGTTCCCAAAGGATAATGATTGGGTAACCTCTTACTATCTTGTGGCATGTTATGCAACTCCATAGCATATATCACTGTGTGCTAATAGGTAATGTCCAAACCTTTTAGCTTCTTTGTGTGAAAGTCCTCCCACTTCACATGTTACTTCTGGATATCCCTCACAGTGATTTACAACTGTCCTTCCAGTTGTTGCTCATCACTGAAATTCACAGAAATTTAATCACAGTTATCAGAAGGAAGAGACTGTTCATTAGTGAATGTTCCACTCTGATTTTGAATTATTTCACGGAAATTAGCTAGTCCATTTCCTCTCTCCATATACATTTATATTAAAGGTGCTAAATTGTCAGCTCTAGGAACTGAACATTTCTGTTTATCCACAGAAGATGTATTGGGCAAACAGTGTCACAAAAACTTACCTCATCTCCCCCCACACACACACGCTTACACAATCCCATTATTGTGTTTTGGCTCTGATTTGGAGGTGACCATCTCTGGAGCAAGAGACTAGTGTTCTCCATTAAGACTCAGAGCTATGCCTGTCTGCTGAGATTGTGGTTTGCCATTTGTAATGTGTAGATAACTTTAACCTGCTATATTTATAACAAAAATATGTTTAGTCAACAACTGTGTTTTCAGGTTGGTGAAATGGAATCAATCTTATTAAAAATTCCTGAAGAGATTTCATGTGAAAGATTTACTGTTGGGCTGTGTTGATGCGGGTGTTTGCATGGGTTTGGTTCTGTCTTATGTTTAGTCATGCCTAAGCAGGACATCATAAATAATGCTCTGAGCTTAATGTTTTGGTGGAAAACAGGCACTTTATCCACTACCACATCATAGCAATAGCCATTAAATCTTCTGCCTCAAACTCGTTTCACTGTCACATTGTTGTAGCTCTGTATGCCACCCTAAATATCAATGGATCCTAGCCAAGCTTGGTGTTAACAGCCTTTGATACCTCTGGACAGCTGCCACTTCCAACCACCATCAATCCTACATAACCTCACTTCTGCCTTAAGTAGCCAGATTATACACATTACTTCTCAGCTTTTTTCATAAATCACTTCTTAATTGCACATTTCAATAAAGTTATAAACTTCATGAAAGACCTTGGATAATTCATTGACAATTCAATGAAGTATTAGTGGAAATAACAGCATGCAGCAAAACACTATCACAGTTTTTAATGTGTAGTCATAAAGATCCCACATGTCACTTGTCTTTTATTGTATCTTTACTCTTTGTAGAAATTATCACGTTTTTCTTAATTTGTTTCCACATCACATGCAGATCTGAACAACTACTTCTCATGTATCCCAAATATATAAGAGGAAATTTTGTTAGAACTTCATGAAAAAAGTTCATCCTACTGCCATCAGCAAAGTTCTGGAGCACATCTACATGGTTATAAAATTACAGAGGGGAGAGAGGGAGGCAGGAAGGATTCTCTCTGGCATTGCTAGTGTGGAAGGTGCAAGCAACAAGTATAATCTTTTTAAGAGAAGGGAAAAGATAATAAATATTTCATTTCCATAGGGAGAGAGCTCAGCAGCATTATGAGGTGCCTATCATTAGAAATAGCAGAAACAAAAATTATGTTTAAGTAAAAAATTAATTTAAAAGTTCAGATGAATAAAGAGGAAAAACCACCCAATTTCACATTGCTTGTGATATTTGATGTAATTCCATGACAAGATCAAAGTTTGCATCTTGTAAATCAAAGAATCTGTAACAACTATTCAAGAACTTGGGCTTAGAATTCAATGCACAATTGCTCTGTGATTGCTCATGGAAAATGGAATTTATTAGGAAGTTCAGGGCAGTAATATAATTAGAGAAGGTTTGTGAGGTAATATATTTTATTGGACCTACTTCTGTTCATGAAAGAGAGAGAAGTTGGTTCAATAAAAGATATTGCCTCACCCACCTTGTCTCTCTAATACCCTTGGACTGACACGCTCAAATTAAACTGCATACAACTGTATAGAGCATGTAGTAATGCACTGCTTAGGCAAGTAGAATACACACACCAGAATCCTACATGTAGAATAGTGATCGAGATGCAGCCGTGTTAGTCTGGTCTAGCTGAAACAAAAGACAGAACTATGTAGCACTTTAAAGACTAACGAGATGGTTTATTAGGTGATGAGCTTTCGTGGGCCAGGCCCACTTCCTCAGATCAATTTGTGATCTGAGGAAGTGGGTCTGGCCCACGAAAGCTCATCACCTAATAAACCATCTTGTTAGTGTTTAAAGTGCTACATAGTTCTGTCTTTTGTTTCAGAATCCTACATGGCTGTCTACTTGCCCAAGCAGTGCTTCCCATATCTACGTTGCTGTGTTTTGCACTGTCATGTCCTGCAGCCTCCTGCTGCCAGAGCTTTTCTCTGTTGCAGTGAAAGACTGGGAATAGGAAAAGGTTTTAGCAGAAGAGTAGCAATCCCAGAGCCTTTCACTGCTGCATGTAACTTCACATCACAGTGTCAACACAGTGCAGTGTATATCCACAAGTAACTTACATACCGCTGCAAATGTGAACAAGGCTTTTAAAATTGCTAATATATATTCTTTTCTTGTTTTCTTTTGAAAAAGAAAAAGACATGTGCTGTCCTCCTTCTTTTATACTACAGGTTGCACCTCTGAAAACTGGAACTCTCTGGTCTGGCAACACCCGTGGTCCAGCCTAATGGCAGAAGGGCCAGCAGCCCGGCCAGGGACAGCAGGGCCAGAGGAGTCCCACAGCAGTGCTGGGCCAGGGACTGGAGAATCCCAACAGCCCACAGCAGTGTGGAGCTGGGGGCTGGGGAATTCCAGGCACCCGTGGTAGTGCGAGGTTGGGGGCTGGAGAAGCCTGGGTGCCCACATCAGCACAGAGTTGGGAGCTGGAAAAGCTCGGGTGCAACACGTAGCAAGACGGGCCAGGGCCAGAGAACCCCAGCCACCAAACACAGCCTAGGGCCGGGGCTGGCAGCAGCAGAGTGGGGGAGATGGTAGAGGGCACCAGAGGCAAGGGGCCTGTGGCAGGGGACACCTCCCCAGTCCAGCAAATTCTGTCGTTCAGGATTGGTCAGGTCCCAACTGTGCCAGACCAGGGAAGTCCAACCTGTACTCCTCCTGCAACTTCAACCTTATATGACATCCAGTTCCAATAAACTGTTTTCTGGTATCTTGGGGGACCTTTTTTCTACAACCAAATCTGAACAAATCATGCTGATAAGAATCACACTGTAAAATGGGGAAAAGGCTCCTCAAAATGACTTATTGAAAAAAGGAACAAAGTTATAGTATCTACAAAATATTTAGTGAGTATCTACAAAATATTTAGACTGTGAAGTTGCACACAAAAACCAGGGCACATTAACTATTAACCATACATTGAGAACCCTCTTATCCACAAAGATGATAGGCTCAGATTTTGCATTTTGAAATCTTGAAAATAGTTTTCTGGGCACAAATACAAATGTGTCTCAGTCACTTCATTTCTGCTGTTACCTCAAAATTGTGAGTCTGATACAGAGTTCCCTCTAATTTTTTTACACCTAGGGGCAGAATAAATTTTCTTATGTGCACCGAGGCATGTGCAGATGTGCATTACCAATAGAAACACATGGTGCCAGCTGTAGGAAGCTGTGGGCACTCTGCTAATCAGCTAGGTGGCACCTGAATCTCTCATGGGTGGCCGCCCAAGCACTCATCTTATAGGGAACATTGGTCATGTATATGATTTTGTCAGATGAATTTCAACAGAAGTGTTCAAATCTGTATGGATCTGAATTTCCATCAGGCCTTAATCAAGTCTCTTCTTGAAGCGCACCCCTTCTCTAAGCTTCAGAACTCCAGCACAATGCACAACTTCAAAACACTGTCAAGACAGCTATTTTTAGAGTGTTATCTGAGCCCCACTACCCCAAGTCTGTCAATCTGAGGTAGTAGGCTTGCTTCCATTACCTATATGTACTTTAAGTGTGCACAGTTAGGTATTTAAAGGATGGAACAGGAGAGCTGGTTAGTTTTCAGTTCAAAATCTTTTGTTTGTTTGTTTGTGTAAATAAAAAGAAGCTGGCTTTGAAAATTCTCACAGAAATGTTAAGGGAGGGTTTCCTCTCTAAATGTTCCAATTTTTTATTAAAAACATTAACATAAAAACTTTTCAGTTTAAACTTTTTTTTTATTTTTAAACTGAAAACCAAAAAATAGTTCTTTCTTAGTTTTCTTGTGACATTCTTTTATTCCTTCCATCTTTTGCCCTCCCCCTTTTTTCCCTTTTCCATTTTGCCACTGAAGACGGAGAAGAAGGGAGAAAGAAAAATAGGGGAGGGAGGGCTAAGAGAGTGTGGGAAATGTAAAGCTATTTACTTAGCCATACCCCAATTGCAAATAAAGTCTTTTAAATTGTTTTTGGGGACTGTCTAAAAAAACAAAGGTTTTTGAAAAGTTTTCAAAAACTGATCTATTAAATAGCCAAAATTGTGTCTGCATTTATTTTGTATCTGAAAATTTGGGGTTAAAGTGTCCAGATTATGAACATTATTGTTAATATAAAATGTTTAAACTCAAATCTAATTACCAATCGCATTTCTACAGAAGATATTGTTAGTAATTAGTCAATTGAACATACAGTGAGTACCTTTTTAAAGCTAGTGTCTAGTTCTTCGTAAGCTTTCAGCTTTTTTTGTTTAAATTTTCAGTTAATTTGTGGTTTTCGCCTGATAAAACTGCACTTATGAATTATTAATTATTTTGAATTTTTATTTCAGTGAAATCCACAGGCCCCAATCAAGATCAGAGCCCCATTGTGCTAGGAACTAACTATAAAAACACAGACACATACAGTCCCTTCCCTGAAGAGTTTATTATTCCCTTTCCACATCAACAATAGCAGAAATAATTTCAAGAGGAAAAAAAGTCAGAGGCAATTAATATAATCATTGTTCTTATGACAAAAACATGTATTTGCACTTTTCTATTCTTTTTCTTTAGATACACTGTATATTAAAGTTGTAATAATGGATTGGGCTAGATGAGAGCTAATAACTGCTGTAAAGTTTCAAATAATAGATCTTTAAAACCATGGTAAATGCAGTGTTCTGCTTCTCCCTGTTTTGAGAGATCTTTTCATAAGCTCAGTAGAACATAAAAGAAAGGCCACATAAATATGGCTGATATTCTCCTGCTAGGAAGTACAGAAATATCTTCATTGGTTCATGAAGGATATAATGAAGAACAAAGCTGGAAACACATGAAGACAGTGTGAAATAAGAAAAGGTGCACTGAAGTTAATGGTGTGGAAAAGCTATATGGAAGATGTCATTAAAACATAAAAGAAGGTCTGAAGGAAAATTTCAATTAAAAAATTAAAGAGGGTGTGAAGGAAAATAATAATTAAAACAACCCCCCTCAAAAAACCCAAATAAAAATATGTTTTGGTGTGTGATTGTCATTTTGGATGTTCTTATGCATTTTTTCCAGGGTGGGTTTTTGTTTTTGTTTGTTTTGTTACTTGAGAATAAAACTGGAAAAAATCATTTTCCTTTTGAAATGAACCAAATTATTTGCAGGATTTTTGAGTTTTGTCCAAAAACTGAAAAATCAGTTATCCATTGAGCCTCCTATACTGACTGCTGAAAAAAAATGTTAGGATAAATGGCATCTGTTATATGCTTGACTTGATCATATTCTCTTGCTGGGCCAGGAGACACTTTAATCTGGAATCCTTATCTTCTCCAGACATTAACAGAGGAGATGATAGAGTAGAAGAGAATCAAATGTATAGCATATCTTACTATGCAACATCCCTTTTCTGTGGCAGGGCCAATGCTGGGTAACCATTTTGTCACAGATGTGAAAGTACTACCACATGGACGATGCTGATACTATTAGTCAACTCAAGTAATGTTGCTGTTATATTTTTGTGACGTTTGATTATATTTGGTTACATTTTTGTAACCAATGTTGCTGTTAGTTACATACAAACTATTTCATTGCATAGCAAAGATAGGAAGCGTGGCAAGAGCTTCACCAGGTGATCTTGAATGATCTAGAAATCAAAAAAGAGCCCTACAAAAAGTGGGAATTAGGTTAAATTATAGAAAATGAATATAGACAAATAACACAAGTATGTAGGGACAATATTAAAAAGATCAAGGCAGAAAACAAGCTCAAACTACCTAGAGACAATAAAGGGTAACAGGGAAATATTCTGCAAATACATTGGAAGCAGGAGAAAGACCAAGGATGGGGAAGGCCCCTTTCTCAATGAAGAAGGAAAAACAATTACAGAAAATGTGGAAATGGCAGAGGTGCTTACTGACTTCTTTGGTTTGGTTTTCCCTGGATGTTTGGTGGCATTTGGAGATGTAACAGTGAATGCCAATGAAGATAACGTAAGTTCAGAAGCTAAAATAGGGAAAGAACGAGTTACAAATTGCTTAGACAAGTTCGATGTCTTCAAATCAACAAGGCCTGATAAAATGCATCCCAGAATATTCAAAGAGCTGACTGAGGAGACATCTGAGCCATTAGCTATTAGAGAGGGCAAATATAGTTCCCATCTATATAAAGGGAAATAAGGGCAAATAGAGTGCCCATGTATAAAAAGGGAAATAAGTGCAACCAAGGGAATCACAGATCAGTCAGTTTAATTTCTGTATGAGGAAAGATAATGGAGCAAATAATTAAGGAATCCATATCAAGCCAAACCGATAGCTTTCTTAGCCTTTTGGATATGGGAAAGCTGTAGATGTGATATATCTAGACTTTAGTAAGGCATTTGATATAGTCTCACATGAGCGTCTTAGTAACAAACTAAGGAAATACAAACTAGATGGAGCTACTATAAAGTGGGTGCATAACTGGTTGGATATCTATTTCCAGAGAATAGCTATCAGTGGTTCACAGTCATGCCCAAAGTTATAATGGGCAGGGTTCTACAGGGATCAGTTCTGAGTTTGGTTCTGTTCAATATCTTCATCAACAATTCAGATGGCACAGAGAATACACTTAACAAGTTGTGGATGATACCAAGCTGGGAGGAATTGCAAGTGCTTTGGAGGACAGGATTGTAATTCAAAATGATCTGGACAAATTGGAGAAATAGTCTGAGTCTGTGTCTAGATTACGCAGTTCTTCTGGAAAAAATACGCAAATTGCGAACCACAATTTGCATATCTTTTTCCGCATCATTTTTCAAAAGAGGCTTTTCTGACATTTGGCCTGTCTACACTGGGCCAAATGTGGGGGAAAAAATCCTTTTTTGGAACATCCTTTCTTCCTCGTAAAACAAGGTTTACAGGAATGTTGAAAAAAACGCATCTGCTCTTCCGAAAAAAATTTCGGAAGAGCAGACGTGTTCCTTGGATGTGGCAGAGTTTTTCCAGCCATCTAGACTGGATGAAGCTGAATTGAAGACAAATGCAAAGCACTCCACTTAGGAAGGAACAATCAGTTCCACACATACAACATAGGAAATGACAACCTATGAAGGAGTATTGCACATTAAAGGAATTTAGTGTGGGTCCCCCCAGAAATCTCTCCCCCATCCAATGCCTCATCTGATCCCACGGGCAAGATGTGTGAGGACGGCAGCCACTTCTCTCACTGTGTCTGCAGCTGGCTGCTTTGGCCCTGAGCTTGCTGCAACTCCGGGTGGTTGGAAGATGTATTTTCTGTGGAGGGACAAGAATTTCTGCACATGCTCAGTGACACAGAATTCCCCCAGGAATAATATAAGTATTCTCAGTGATTACATAAGAAGATGTCTGGTATAGGCTTGTCTGCACTTTCTATGAAATACTGTAATTAAATTCTGTTAAAAATAATCAGGGAATTATTAACTGAATTCCTAAAGTAACTTTGTTATTGAAACTTTCACTGGAAGCTTGGCTCCCTCTGCTGCTGATTTAGTAATAATGTGGAGACACTGTAGAAGTGTGTTAATATGAAAATGGATTCAACTGACATCTCATAAGGCACTGAGACTCCATTATTAGTAGTGTAGTAAAGAGCTATAATTCCTTTCATTTTAGCCAATTGATGTTGGACACCAAATTAGAAGTTATCCTGTTTACATGGATCATGCTGAGATTAGGAAAATAGGTTGAGTTTAAAGCAGAGGGGGGCAGAAAAGGGTCCCAGCAATGGTTTTGAGGGCTGAAGAAAATGCCCTACAGGAGGGATCTCAGACTCCCAGCCCATGGGCCACTCCCAGCTGGAGCAGTTGTGTGATCTGACCCGGGAATCCTGGCAGGCCAGGAGGTGCCTATCTGTTGCCCCAAGCTACATCCCTTCCCGCCATCACTCTACCCTCTCCTTCACATGGCACCCCAGACTCTGAGGGATACAATTTCAGGGATTACCTGGGCAGGGCTGGTGCAAGGCGGCAGCTGTGATCAGGCTGCCCTGCATTCCCCGTGGTAGTGGGAGCTGTGGGAAAGCAGAGTGCAGCGCAGCGAGTCCGGGGTGCCCACCTCCCATAATCCCTGAGGCCATGTCCCTTGGGGGATGGGGTGCCATTGGGGGGTGGGGGAGAGGGCAGGGTGATTGTAGGAAGGGTGGAGCTTGGATGACAGCCTGCTGCGGCTCCTGGGCTGGATTGTGCAACTGCTCCGTCTGGAGATGGCCTGTGGGCGGGGAGTCTGAAACCCCTGCCTTACAGTGAAAGACAAAGTGTTCCATCTTTTTAGCTTATCAAAAAGAAGATTGAACTTGACTACAATGTATAGCCTTCACAAGAAGAAATACTGAATACTAGAGGGCTCTTTGACCCAGCAGAGAAAGGCATAATAGGAAATCATGGCCAGGAGCTGACGCCAGATAAATTCCCATTAGAAATAAGGCACACATTTTTAACTGTGAGGGTGATTAAAGCCACTGGATCAAGCTACCAGGAAGGTGATGAATTCTCCCTTTGCTGGAGTGTTCAGAGGCCTTTCTGGAAAATAGACTTTAGTGAAACATAAGTTGTTAGGCTCAATGCAGGGGTAATTGGCTGGGTTAGTCCTTTGATATGCAGAAGGTCAGACTAGAGGATCTGATGGACCCTTCTGATCTTAGAGTCTATGAATCCATGTATTTGCACTACAATCTTCTTTGACATCCATTAGCGGTATATTGTCCATTTTCTGTTTATTCTTAATAAAGGGCTAAGAAGAAGCGGTCTAAACATCTTACCATATTCAGTAGGTAAGGCCTCATATTTAGAGGTTACTTAGCCAAGCTTAGGCTCAGTGTGGAGCAGCTAATTTAGAAATGTATTAGGGAGATTCATGATTTTGTTAGCAGCGGTTTCCCTGTAGTCATTGCTATTTTACATCTTTTGATAGTCTGTTGACTGAGTAATAGCTCCATCATTTTATTGATTGGGCAAAGAAAGCTGCAGCTGCAAAGCAGGAAGACAGCACAGATTTTTCAAACAGCCGATGAAAAATGCCAGTATCAGAATAAAGCATTTTAAACATTGATGGTTAAATTCTAGTAGGAAATTAGCATCCATTCATACATACATTCAGGTGGGCAGAGTTGGATGCACCTTATACAGTGTATACAATCTGCTACAAACATGCAACATTCTGCAGTCTGCCAGAGGAGCAAGAGTGAAGATACAATTACTAAATTACATTCATTATTTTCATGGAAAAAGTATGGAGCCAGTTTTCTTATGCCTGAGTATGATAGGATGAATGAAAGTACTGAGTTCTTATAGTAAAATATGTATGAGCTAAAGAAAGAAAGCTTTATTATTGATTTGAGCTATTAAGATGCCTAGAGAGCTTCCTGCAAGAAGGAAGATGACAGAAGGTTCAGAAAGCAATATCCAATATGGGGAAATTGACACTTAGTACAATGTACTGACAAGTGTTTCTGTAGAGTGCCCTCTAGTAGAATCAAACCCTCTCAAGTGAATTTCACAAGCCCCAATAAAGTTACTGTGAAGGGATATTTTCTTTTAGCTAAAGTGACCGGGTTAACCTGAGATCTGTTTCTACTGACGATGGTGACATAGGGGATGGTTGCAAGGGTGGAGTGATGACAGTAGCATCCTGGCCTGAGGTGGTGCCCAGAATTACACTAGGAATAGAGAAGCAATCCATTTTGGGGACACTTTAGGTAAACAAAGGAATATTTACAACCATCCAACACACTGGAGTCATTCTTTACTTGCAGTGGCACAAATGATAGCACATGCAACAAACATATGCGTGTATTATACATAATATTAAAATGATATCTGCATTAGGTTTTCAAAAGATAGTTCTCACACTTAAAATACCATTGCCACAGTGAGCACCCTTGTTATCAATCAACGCACGGGCCATAGACCAAAATAACAGTGGGGGTCCTTTGAAGTTAATATTGAGTATATTGGTCAGACAATATACAAGCATTTTTATTCCTGGTTTATTTTACCCAAGTGTCCAAATTTTTATTACTCTCTCAAAAACCTGAAATGACTAATCTTTCTTTTTCTACTGGGAAAAGAAAAAAAATCCCTTTTATGTCCCCAGAATAGCTTGAAATTGACATGACTTTTGATATACTTTGTTTATGCTTCAGTCTAATGACTGACAGCCTAGCTCTGAAAGTAAGATCTGATATTTCATTTAATGCTTAGCACTTACAGGGGGCTTGACATTTTCAAAATGCTGTCAAATTAATAATCTTCACAACTCCCCCGTAGGTGTCGGTATTAAGTATTATCATTTGCATTTTACTAGTGGCAGAACAGAGACACTAAGAACCTGAGCCCGAATCTGCTAAAGTCTATGTAAAGACTCATACTGAGTTCAGTGGGCTTTGGAACAGAAGCCCCTAGTGTCTGAAAACAAGGTCACACAGCAGGCTAGCAGCAGAACTAGGGAAGGAGTCCCTCCTTTCCAGCACCAAGCTCATTCTGCTAGACAAGGCTGGAAAGTGTTAGCTTGCATGAATGTTCATCTAGGTCCGTTAAACAATAACAATATAGATGTCTCCTGTATAAATGAAATATTGTACATGCGAACAGGTAGCACCATCTATGATGAAGATTGCCCCACACCTCCAATTATAAAAATCATGTACCTATTTCAGTATCTTATTTAGAACTTTGCCAAATGCATAGAAAGCAGGACTTTCCTGGCTGCCTTACAACAGCTGCATCATAGCTTCATTGCTAAGTGAAATTGGGTTGACACTGACCCTAAGATAAGGCCGTGAAGTTTTCCATTTAAAGATCCTCCGATAAGCTAATATAAAATTTCTGCTTTTTCCAAACCAAACCTTGGCGGCAGGTTTCATAGAAACACCAATTTTAAGGTAGCACTATTACTGGAAAAATAATTCACAGCATAGAACAGTACACAGTGAAGAGCAAAGAGCAACACGGCTGAGCTTGTGTGAGATTTTTATTTATCCTTGTAACCCGTGCTTTTGGTTTCCCAGACCTGCAGTAGGAACTGCCAGTTATACAACTTGCAGTGAATATTTTCTCATTAATATTGTTCTAGCCACACTAGCTGCTGCTGAACTTCTCTGCTATGCACTGAATTTCATAGCGACAGAAGCTGCTGTTACCACTTCATTTTGACATGTTTTAGACATGTTGGCATGCTGCAATTTGTATAGCGGCTATCCAGTTAAAATGTCCAGTAATGTTTCTGTTCTTTTGATGAAGAACATATAGTCTACGATTCTCCATATTTAGTTGGCAGACACTATAATGCTGGTACCTGTAAAAAAGATCTAAAAATGACAGGTAGCTAAAGGTTAGTCATCAACCTAGAACAGTATTCATATTTACTCCTGTTCAGTCTGACCGCAAACCTCGCAAACATGATACTAGGTTCCAAGCCCAAAGTAATCTGTTTTTCCAATATCATTCCTTTTGGTAGGTGCCAATATTTCAAAAGCTCATTAGCAATTTTAGCAAAATACTGCAACTATCAGAAGATGCCCTTGATATTGTGTAACCAAAGGGCAAGCAACATCTAGCTAAATGGAGCAGTAAACATTATGTGCACAATTTTCAAGCCTGCATCTGTTTTGCTTTTTAAATTAAGTCTAATCATCTGGCATAAAATACTTGACTCACATTGATCGAGACGTTACTGCAGATGTATGTTACAGGTGTAAGGATTGTGAATGCAGATATAAGTTCCTCCGGAAAGGCTTACCTTTTCAATGGGTCCATTCTGAGGCATGTGAGTTTGTTTCTCAGAAATTGTAAGAAAATGCACTAGCTGATATTTCAGAATTTAATTACTTTTTAAATCAATGTATTATTCCTCTTTCAGCAAAGAGAGGTGTGCTTTGAGTCTTAGTTCAGATGGCATTAGGACCACATACATATCATCAGGTACCTACATTGAAAGGAATACTGCACTTTTACTCCAAAATATGGATTCTACTTCATCAGTAGCCTCTCCATATTCACTGAGCTTGTGAGCTGCAGGTTTGATGGTGGACTCTTTTTATAACAGTTCTCCAAAAACAAAGCAACCGCACCCCAAATCTTCCTTTAAAGTGGTGTCTTGGTTTTGTTGGAACCAGGCAATGTATTTACCTGTGTTTTTTCCTAAGCTGCATTCATCTCAGAGGAGCAGTGCCTTCACATGTTAGACATCAGATGGTATCTAGCCTTCTACTGGATCAGGATAAACCCTTTAGTGCTTTGCATTGTCTGTTTGTGTCATATGCATACCCTGTGAAGGGGCAAGAGTCTCTTCACAGTCTCTAAATAGGTATCATCCTGTATCAAGACTGCATACTTAATAGGTACACCATTCTCCCCTCCATGGGAGCAAGCCCCTTCTACGAGAGTGCAAGCTACATCAATGCTGTTTGTAAGTGACCTCTCAATATTGGACATTTACAGGGCTGCCACATGCTCACCAGTGCATATGTTTACGAATCATTGTGGTATGACCATGGCACCCAGAACAGATGCAAACTTTGGAAAGGCAGTTTTGGAGTCCTTGTTTAAATAGACTCTGAGCCCCACCCCCTGTGGGTACTGCTTGGGAGTCACCTAAGTGGAATTCGTGGCTGCATCTGTTTGAAGGAGAAGAAACGGTTACTTAATTCTTCAAGGTATGATGCAGCCACATATTTCATGACCCACCCTCCATGCTCTGCATCAGAGTCTAGTCTCTGAATATTTGTGGGAAGGAACTGAAGGGCAGGGGTGGAAAGGCAGCGCTGTCTCAGATAGCCAGGGCAGGAGAAGGGCTGTGGCCATGAGACACAAGTGCTGCCTCCTAGGATACTGCTAGGAAAAATTCTCTGATTCTGGTGCATGGCCACACATACACCTACCAGAATAAACATCTGCTTCATATCTCAAAGAACCATGGTTACCGTAAGTGCCTGCTTTTTTAGTTTTGCATTAAAAAGCATTTCATTTTACTTTTTATCACAAGCAAGTCACTTCATCCTCAATATTTCTTTTAACTAGATTTTTTTTTTCAACTGCAGAGCACACTGGAAGAAAATACCCTTAAGATCAGCACTCTCTCTTTCTCCCTCTCTCTCCCCCTCTTTCCCCTCCTCCCTCCCCCTCCCCCCCCAGTAGAGACATTGCTTGGGGAGAGGAATGTTTGTAAATCTGCAGGTGATGAAACCAGGTTGCATCTAAAGAAAAGGATGGGTTTATATGTAGGAGTGCGTGTGTGTGTTTTAGGTCTTCAGATTGAAAGCCATTGTCAGAATGCATTATAAAACAAAATTACTGAGTTTTATTTAAAAAATGTAGTTAGCTAGATTTTTCCATTCTAGAGACATCTCAGCTATAGCATAAAGATGCTTAGAAGGAAAATCACCTCGAGAATATAGCAGGAGCTGTTTTTAATATAAATACTAGGAAATGCATCCAGATATTGATGTAATTGTCTCAGATCCTTGACTTCACCAAAAGAGCACTTGGTGAAGGGGTATGTCTACACTACAGCACTAATTCGAACTAAGCTAATTCGAATTAGCGCATCTAGACTTAAAAACTAGTTTGAATTAGCGTTTTGCTAATTCGAACTAGCATGTCCACATTGAGTGGATCCTGAACCAAAGTTAAGGCTGGCCGGAACCAGTGCCGGCAGGGCATCAGCTTAGGACTTAGAGCGTGGAGCTGCTGCCTCAGGCTAGCCGAGGGCTGTGCTTAAAGGGAACCGACCCCCACCCCGGACAGACAGTTCTCAGGGTTCCCCGCTTGCTTGTCTACCTCGATGAGGGACAGCAAAGCAGTCCTGTCTTGGAGTGCCCTGAGTGCCCACCCTCGGCACATCAGAGCACTCGGCCATCAGCCCGGCTGCACTTGCCGCCGGCTGCCATCCGGGGAGGTCATTCGGGAGGCTGTCAGGATCCAGGAGGCCCTGCAGGAGAGCTTCCACCCCGAGGAGCCCGCAGAGCCACCCCAGTCCTCCCCATCGGGGGCTTGTGCCCCATTCCTCCCTCACCTCCTTCCACTTACCCTTCCCTAGCCGCCCTTCCTGATGTAAAAAATAAAGGACACGTGTGTTCAAAAATAGAAACTCTCTTTATTTAACAAAACTGAGGGGGGGGGATTAACCTCTGGGGAGACTGGGAAAAGGAGGTGGGAGAGGGGAAGAGAGAGGGTGGGAGAGGGGAGGTGGAAGGGGGAAGCCAGGGGAAGAAGGAGGAGGGGAAGTCTAAAACTATGGTATGCCATATCTTCAGTATTGTGTAGAGATGGGGTCTCCTCACCTCAAAAAAGATATTTTGGCCTTGGAAAGGGTTCAGAAAATGACAACTAAAATGATTAGGGGTTTGGAACTGGTCCCATATGAAGAGAGGCGAAAGAGACTGGGACTTTTCAGCTTAGAAAAAAGGAGACTGAGGGGGGATATGATAGAGGTCTATAAAATCATGAGTGGTGTGGAGAGGGTGCATAAAGAAAAGTTCTTCATTAGTTCCCATAACAGAAGGACTAGAGGACACCAAATGAAATGAATGGGTAACAGGCTTCAAACTAATAAAAGACAGTTCTTCTTCCCAAAGCAAATAGTCAACCTGTGAAACTCCTTGCCACAGGAGGCTGTGAAGGTGAGAACTAGAACAGTTTAAAGAGAAGTTAGATAAAGTCATGGAGGTTGGGTCCATGGAGTGCTATTAGCCAGGGGGTAGGAATGGTGTCCCTGGCCTCTGTTTGTGGAAGGCTGGAGATGGATGGCACGAGACAAATGGCTTGGCCATTGTCTTTGCTCCATCCCCTCCGGGGTACCTGGTGTTGGCCGCTGTTGGCAGACAGGCTACTGGGCGAGATGGACCTTTGGTCTGACCCAGTACGGCCGTTCTTATGTTCTTATGTTCTAAGCTCAGGGTCGGGGGTCTCACTGGACCAACTTGATTTTCATGCAACCCTGCTCCTGGGTTCGCATGTGGCCTTTGGTGGCCAGGCTGGCAGCTATCCTGCCCTAGACGGCCACTTTCCTGTGCCTAGTGCGGAGATTGTGGATGTTGGAGGCCTCCCCCCAAACCTGGATGAGGTCCACAATCTCCGCACTAGACCAGGCGGGCGTCCGCCTCTTGCGGCCCCGGGCAGGCTCCTGGGAGCCGCCAGCCTGATCCTGGGAAGAGGGGGAGGGGCTGGGTGACAGCTGTTAGTTCGAATTAACTTTGTCGTGTAGACATACCCATGGTTATGAAGATGTCTTTTAAGCTTTGCACTCCTCTAATCCTGGGGGCCAGTGATCTCTAAGGCAGTCCCTCATAAAATTTAAGCCATGTCTTCACTACAGGGAAGATCGATGCTGCTGCGATCAATCTTCCAGAGTTGAATTTAGCAGCTCTAGTAAAGACCCACTAAATCAAACTCAAAGAGCACCCCCATTAGCACTGGTACTTTTGCTCCTCACAAGGAGTATGGGAAGCTGATGGGAGCTTTTGCTTCTGTTGACCTCCCGCTGTGAAGACCTTGCAGAAACTCAAATTAACGTACGTCGACCCCAGCTATGTAATTCGACCTTCCCCTTTAGTGTAGATCTGGCCTTAGATCTGTCTGAATGCTGAATTCCGGTAGATGGCAGTGCCACTGAATGACTTGAAGATCCCTTCACACAAGGAATATTCTAAAATGGTCAGATCATTAAATGTGCAAATTCTGCTTTATACTAGAAGCTTTGAGTGTTAATAGCCCCAGAGTGGATTTACACTCCTGGTACAGTGAAAAGGGAGTGTTGTGTAAATGAGAATCAGACTCAATGTCTTTATATCATCTCCAAGTGCAGCATATCATTTTAAAATGTATTTATTATACCAAAAGCTTAAAGAGATGAATCATAACACTGGTGAGTCTGTAAAAAAGTATTTTATATCCTTAGACAGCATGGACTAAAGCTTTGACCTTTTCATTTTATTAGTCTAAAAGGCTGCTGAATAGGCCTTTAGGTTAAAATATCAAACTCCCATGAATGTGCTTAGTGGCAAAAGGCAATGATATTCAACCTTATAGGAATAAACCATTTTTCTGTGCTAGTGATATAGTACTCTGCCCATCTTTGCTCTGCATGTCCCTAAACTTCCAACTGCCTACAGCTGGAACTGGATTATACTTGATAATTGCCCTGTTCTGTTTATTCCCATGAAGCATCTTGGCACTGGCCACTGGTAGAAGACAGAGTAATTGATCTAGACAGATCATTGGTCTGACCCATTATGGCCATTCTTAAGTTCTTATTGTCTATTTCAGGATGTTGTGCTCATTTGTCATTCTTACAACAGAGCAAAAGTTAATAGGAATTAGAGAAGGAAAAAATTGGTTGGGGCGCATTCTCTTGCCTTGCTGGATATTTTTCCCCAATATCCTTCCTAGTGGTTTCTCTAATGTAGCTCTAAATTACGCCCAGGCTGGCATTTCCAGCACTGTCCTGGGAGTTATTTTATTGGCCAATTGGCCTCAATGTTAGGGAAAAGTATGCTTTCAAGTAAAATGTCCTTTTCACGGTTTCATCCCATTACTTTTACCTGTAACACTTTGGACAACCCAGAACAGTTCTTTCTCCCCCTGAGTGTTTACATGTTCTAAAACATATGTTAATACATGCATATTAAAAATAGGCATTTACAGTCATAAAAAACCTAAAGATAACTAAAGTCCATGGAAAGTCTCCAGTTCACATCAACAGACCTTGGATCAAGTCCTGAAAACATGAGGGGTTTTCAAATAGTCCTACCTACAGCCACTTTTCTGATAAAAGAATGCATACTGTGACCATAGTGAATTCCGAAAGTGACACACTTCTCTGTAAGCATAAGAACTTTAAAACTATTAGCAGCATTTGACCTGAGATGATAGCAGTGACTTACTGTGTGTAAATGGATGCTTTAAAATAAGTAACCCAGTAAATTAATCATATGTTTCAAATTAGTTTGTACCATGTTTATCTCAAGTCATGAGAGGGCACACTTGTCATAAAGTGTCAATGATCTTATCTAGCACTGATATAGGCAAGAGTTAATAAGTATCTCATTTGGAGTGCAACACAAATAGTTTTACCACATTAATGTGGGTTTCTACAAATTGGCTTCTGACTGCAACACCCTTGCCTGTTTTCATTACATAAACTAAACCTCAAGATTTGTTTCCAGCACGGGAGGATGATAAAGTCTTCCGTTAGCAGTTTGAATGCTTCTAAGATACTGAGAGTAATTTGGTGTGGATTTTTCAATATGCTATAGCCATTTAGCTTCTATTAATTAAAGTAAAAGGTGCTTCTTAAAGTGTTTGTTGAAAATACATGACAAAAGCAACCTGCCTTAAAATATTTTAACTGAGAGACTATTATGTGTTCACTTCAGCTTCAGTTTGAGGGGAAGTGATGTGGTATATCCTTACAATTTATAGTTCTATGATCTGACACATTCTTGTTATTTATAAACTCTTTCTGCTGGGGCCTGATTTGCATAATTTCTTTTGTAAGTTATTGCCATGAAATTTTCTCCTCATATTTGCATTTCCATTAAATCAACGAGATTGCTCAGAAAGCATTTGGGTAACTACCATAGGTACTCCATTCATGTAGTTCCAGACAGAGCCCTTTATGTGATCGCATGCTGTATAGTAATTATTATTAAGATATTTTCTCAGTAAAATGGTAGATGATTGCATTAGAATGACTACATTAACAGGACTTCATGCAGCAATGAATGTCTAACCTATTTGGCCTTGTATTCATTTTATTTATTTACTTATGTTATTGTGTCAGTCTTTAGGATGTGCAAATATGTATCTCTCTCTGTAGCAAATGCTTTTCCTCTAGGTGTCATGTGCCTCCTCATTATAGAGAAGATAAACAAAACCCAGAGGCTCCTACCTGCCCAAGTTTCTAATAAAGTCAGTTTCTAATACTGTGTTTTCCTACTCCTGTGACACCAGAGCAGCTTTGCTTGAAACAGAACGTCCTCTCAGTTACCGACATTTTTCAAGAGAGCAGATCAGTGGCCCCAGGAGAAGGAGGCTTTTAATGGCATGTGTTTTTCCCCCATTTGCTCTATGTTCCATTCTTTCAAAAGTAGAAGGACACATCTGAAGAAAAACAATAATAAAATGAAACATCCCAGCCTCTTCACAGTGGTGCCTCTGGGAATCAGTAGGTTGGTTCATGCCAGTCGATATAGCTAAAAGACGATAAAACAAAACAACCTAGTTGTTTACTGAGAGAAAAAAAATCATAAAAAAGCTGTGGACTCTTCTTTGCTGGACAGCTGCAGTGCAGGCTGAAAGGAACACAAAAACCAATTATAGTATTGTTTGCAACAAGACATTTTAAAGTGATAATCAGCTTGTATTCATTACTGTGCACCCGCAAATGAATTAAAAGTAACCATGGAAGAACCAAATGTGTGCAAATGAAACTGTAGGGCATTGACTGAACAATTCCATGATTTGATGGTGATGCAAATACAAAGGAGGTGGTCATACAGAGGTGGGTGGGAGAAGGCTATACTATCATCAGAAACTAGGATATGTGAGGAACCACCAACTTAATTACAGGGTGGTCTTTCTGTGCAATTGACAATCTTGGGTGAATATCACACACTGGACATTGCCTGTGATTTGAAACCTTGCCCACCAGTGAGGAATGCATGAAACCTGCTTACACTGAAAGTTGCCCAAAAAATCGTGTGGGATGTTGTTTTTCTAACTATATCAGTGCACATAGTAACATTGAATTTAAGATACAAACAAAATATCAGCAGAGAGATAAGACAAGATCTGGTGTAATATTAACAGTTGGGAGAGCCAACCAGAATAAATTGCAAAGATTATAGCAGTTTCCTTGATCCCTCAGTCTTAATCAGGTTTGCAACCTGAGGGCTTGTTAGATTAGTAGCTGCTTCTGGATATCCATGTAGCAGAAGTTGCTGAAGGTCTGTTTATTCTTTCTATCTGGTAAGTTGATAGCCATTTTTTTGGAGGGGTTACTTAACTGGCATTGGTTTTTGACATGTTTCTCACCTGAGGATGGGCGACAAACCAGTAGACATTAATGAGACAGGGTTATTATATGTGCTCTTATTGCACAGAGGGTATGTCTACACTATGGGGTAAGGTTGAATTAAGATACACAACTTCAGCTAAATTAATTGTGTAGCTGAAGTCAAAGTACCTTAACTCGGCTTTTGGCTCTGTCCACACTGCAGGAAGTCAAAGGGAGAAGACTCTCCCTTTGACTTCTCTTACTCCTCGTGGAAGCAGGACTACTAGCATCGACCGGAATGCCCCTTTCAGTTCAAATTAGTATGTCTTCACTAGACCCACTAATTCAAACCCTAGAAGATTGACAGTGGCAGCTTCTATCATCTCTGTAGTATAGACGTGCCCAGAGTGAATTACAGTTCTACAGATGCATCAGTGTTAGGGAAAGAAAGGTGTCACTTAGTAGCTATGTTCATCATGTGTGCACTGCCCAGCACTCTTAAAGTACTCAAAAGAGTACTGAACACACGCAAATGGTGATATAGAAATCCTTAAGACTCACTTAAACGAAGGAAGAGTGAACATTGTTTCTCTGGCTTTAAATGTGCATTGACAATCTGTTTGGATTATTTTTATATCTATTTTAAGTGTGCCTGGATTTTGGATTTCCAGACATTGTGAAGTTGGGATTTGGGGTTTTTTTTTAAACGTAAACATTATTTAAAGAGTAATATTTAACAGTAAATATGTAATTGATCTGTATCTTCAAACATAATGAAGAGCTGTTGTTGGAATACATAGTGGGTTAATTCCTAGTAGGAAGTATTGTGTCTTATCAGCTTGGTTATCTTTAAGTGACAGGTCATGGCCCTGTGCTCTAGTGTATGTGGATATATGTCTCTAACATCTCTGATTTGAAACCACCATTGTACAGTTTATTTGTGTTATATCAACACCACCCTCTTACCTATGCAGCAATTCTAACATCAACCCTTTGTGCCAGAGAGAAGAGAGGGCAGAGATCTCTCCACACAGAGTTCTCATGCTCCTGTGGTCCTGCTGTCCTGCCCTGTCTTCACCTTTCTCTGTTTTCCTCCTCATACTACCATCGTGGGCTCCTTTTCTACTCTGGCAACATGCCAATTAGCAACTTTGCTCTCCCAGCCCAGGCTGTTCTAGTAAATGTCCATTCCTTCCCTCACTCTGGCCCTCCGGAGGGAACTAACTGGAGGATTTGCAGTGACCAGAGTTCTGCTTCAGCTGCTGGTTCTCAGCACTCTGTCACAATTTATCATTAATTTCATAAACCAGCAGCATACCAAATTTTAAGGGGTGTAAAAGGGTTGTTTGTTTGGTTTTTTTGGGAGATTTTTGGGAGCCAGCCATGATAATGTCAGGCCCAGTAATAAGTTCCAGATGGTATTTCCTGCTCTTCCTCCTCGCTACTTATTGCCCACTTACACTGATACATTGTGTTTTTATGACACATCAGATGCATGGGTATGCCACTGAATCTGGAATTTTTAACCCACACAGATGTTCAATTCTTTATACTTTCTCGTATCCTATAGTGTCCATGCTGTAGAGACACTGTCATCTTAAAAAAAATCACACTTCAGACTGAAAATGTGGTACTATGATAGTCAACAGTAAACACTAAGATTATTAAAAGTCAGAAGTTATTGAGGGAAGGGAGAAGGGACTATCTCCTTCAAGTTTGCTTACTTTATGCATTTCACAGCATAATTTGCCATTGTAGAGTCAGCTAGTTAATTTCTGACTTGCTGAAAAGGTCCTAAGAAACATCAGTAGGAAAGCAGAAAATGACATGACATTTTTAAAAAATCAAAACATACTATTTAAAGAGTGTGCTATCAGAAAATGGATTTTTTTTTAAAAGTTCAGTTTCAAAAAGGTTTCAAGTTGTTGGTGTTCCTTTAAATCTTTACCAATATATGACACTAGGTCACTGACACTAAACTATTTGACTATACATTTAGATATGCTTTTATATGCATGGATTAGAAGCTCTATTTTGAACTCATTGCTGAAAATGTATAATTGCTAAATAAATGCAGAGTGGAAGAGAAGGTGATAAAGAAGCATAGTATTTCTCCCGCAATTCAAATACTTTCTCCTGGCACACGTCATAGACTTTGGAGTAATCTTTAAAAGAAAAGAGCTTTGTTCCCCTGTTGCACAAACATGTTTTTCTTGGTTTTGACGCATGCCAATGCCTCACTAGTTATGACCAAATATATGGTTAAAGCTCAGCATCCCACATTTCTGGCATGAATACATTACTGTTGCAGCACATCAAGAGTACAGCCCTGATGCTGCACCTCTTACTCAGATTAGTAATTTATGTGAACATGTAGCAAAGACACACTGAAGAATTGTAGGATTGAGGCCTAAGAACACAAGTACAGTATTTAAGTGCTGGTTACAATGTCAAACACAAAATGTCTTTGGCTTTGAACTAGCAGGTATTTGAATGTAGCATTTGGCTCAAAATATTTGTATTAAATGAAGGGACAATTCAGTTTTCTAATTTTATACTTACTTGATCTGACATGAAAAATATTGAAAATGTATTTCCTTGTTGTTGGTTTGTTTTCATCAAGACATTCCAGATATCTCATTTGTATTGAAATGCTGCTAATGTCCCTGAACATGGTTATCTAATGATCATTTTATATGGTTATTTTTCAGATGTTCAAATGAAACAAGATTCAAAACAGAAGAATTATTTTGGGCATACAATTTCTGCCCGACTCCATACTCTTGGACAGCACTTCTGGGCCTTATTTTATACTTGGTTTTCTTCGCACCTGGTAAACAAAATACTTATTTTAGCACATAACTTTAAGCAAATAGTAAATATCTGAAGTTCTTCGTGGTCAGACCACTTGAAGGTTCTCTTACTGTTTAATCTGATTATTATATTAAAATGTATTGGTTTTTAAATTCTCAGGAATGGGACCTATGCCCTGGACAGTAAATTCAGAAATCTATCCACTTTGGGCTAGAAGTACAGGAAATGCATGTTCCTCTGGTGTAAACTGGCTTTTCAATGTTCTGGTGTCGCTGACATTTTTACATACAGCAGAATACCTTACATACTATGGTAAGTTGTTGTGTCTTAAAACTGCAGTATTAGTATTTGTATTGTCTTACATGGCATGCAGATTTATTATAGTTTAAATGATGATATGTTAGCTGTGGTATGCCATTTTAGCTGAAAAGCTCTTGATTAACAGTAGTTTAGTTTTTAAGAAAGAAATATAGAAAGATAATTAAAACTGAGGAAAATAAAGGAAACCTTCTGTTTAGTGTAATACTGAAAAAGGGTAATATTTCCCAATTTGTATCAGTTTTACCTGATATTCTCCTTCACATCATTACTATCACAGATCCTGGTGATCAGACTCCCACGTCTAGTCATGTAGTCAGAGAGTTATTGTAAATAGTTATTAGGTATGGGATGATTCAAGAGCCTTAGTTTAATCTTTGTTGTCCTTTTGGCTATTTTTGTTGACATTTCTGTTTTATGGGTCACCTCGGGGTGCATTCAACCAGGGGAATAGCCAAACGTTCCCTTTCTATGTCTCTTTACTTTTGACCTCCAGTAATGTTATTGCTGTTTGTTTGAACTGATGGGAAGATAGAAGGATCTGTAAGAGTTTCCAGGTTACTCTAAAACCAAATGGAGTATTGCTCCTTACTATTTTGATTATTTATAGAGTGATGTAAAAAAAAGCAGGCTTTTTACATGTGCACAAACATACTCAGTTATTGTAATGCTGCAGTTCATATTTCACCAACCGCTTTGATTTTTGTAGCTTCTTACTTCTGGGTGTTTGGGGTTTTTTTTTGTTTTTTGGGGGGGGAGTGTTCTGTGAGAGAGGGAATGGGTAAGGGGGAGGAGGGGAGAGAGCGAGAGAGAAGTTCTGTAACCTAGTAACATGTGTTGTTTTGTATTGCAGGGGCATTCTTCCTCTATGCAGGGTTTGCTGGTATGGGACTCATTTTCATCTACGGCTGCCTCCCTGAGACTAAAGGGAAAAAACTAGAGGAAATTGAATCTTTGTTTGAAACCAGGCTATGTACATGTGGTATTTCTGATTCTGATGAAGGGAGGTATATTGAATATATTCGGGTGAAGGGAAGTAATTATCATCTGTCTGACAATGATGCTTCTGATGTGGAATAATTTTCAGCTGCTGATGTATTAATCATTTAAAAGCCTTCTGGGGGAAGAGCAGCTCTTGGTGACCTCACTGCCCTGCTTCTGGTCTGGTTCTCCTTTCTACTGCCTAGTTACAAATGCCTTCGTGTTCTAAAATACTTCATTTGGGAGAAAATAAGATGTAATACTGTTTTCTTGATCATGAAAAGTAATGGTTTCCAAAGGAGATTTAATTCTTCAATGTCTGAATTTACTAACCGTGTGCAATACAGGTATTTGTGCATTATACCAAATGAAATGCAAACAGTGTACCGTACTATATATCCTTATCTTTCTTTGTTGACAAACATTAAAATAATGTAATATCTAATCAGAAACCAGGTGAATCATAAAAGTAGAGTGAACCTGGGAACAGAGGCTACATTCACAAAAGAACTTTAATTTCTAGGCACCTAAAAGTCACTGGGATTCACAAAATCTGAGTTAAGCCTTCAGGCTTCCTGTGCAATGTCTGGTGGTGCACAGGCACCTAGGGATGGGATTCACCAAATCTAGCACACTAGCAGATTCCCAGTTAAAATAGCCAATGGGAGATGCCAGGGAGGGGATATATCGAAACCCCTCTCACTGTGAGATTGGCATTTTAGATCTAAGCTGGAGGGAGGCATCTCTCTCTCTCTACTTGGGATTCTCAGCTTCAGACCCCATCTTGGAGATACACCTGGATTTAGGACACTCTCCAAGAAGTGGCACATCCCTGTTTGAGATCCCTCTCTCTCTTAGGTGGATGGGTGACTTGAACCAGGGCACTCCCATATCCCTGCTGAGCACCTCTAACCACTCGGATAAAAGTTGAGTAGGGCCTCCTCTGCATCCTCCTCCTGTGAGCATGCTCCTCAGATTGGACCCCACAAGTGAGTTAGACAGAAGAATTCCCATCTTCCCCTGGTTTATGTATTGCACTGTGGCGTAGGCATCCAGACACCTAGAGGGGAGCCACAGTGCAAGTTCTCAGAGGCACAAACCTCAGCACCAAGGAGAAATTATAATCTTGGGTTTGGCAGCAACAGAGCAGGAGTTCTGTGAATCTCACCGGTGCCCGATCCTGAGTACTCAAAGTAGCAGTTAGGTGCCTAAATCCCTTTGTGATCCCAGCCCTACATATTGAGTGCTCTTGCTACAGCAACCTGACTATGAAATAAGCAGAATGAGAAATCCACCGGATGCTGGAGCAATAATCACTTGAAAGTATCACGCAGTTTGGAAATATTCACGTCTTTTGTCTTTAGGGGAGAGATGTGTCCCCTAACAATTTCCCTAATGGGATTCCACTCTTGCTTCTTTGTGGAGCTCTCCAGAGATCTGTACTAAGCGTGTTTCAACTCTAATGTCACAGTAGATGTTGGTTATATTATTCTATTCAACTATTGGTCTTTGACGATGTATTATGATCACTAGTTGGTATTTGTGAGCTAAATTGCCAAAGAATGACCTTAAGCTCACAGTAAGGTGTCATTAAATGTGATTGCCTGGACAAATAAACTGACATATATTGATAAGTGCCACTTAAAGGCCTAGGTTAACTAGAAAAAAAGTGATTTTTCACTCTCATTTGTGCATTTGAGCTTTTGGGTATGTGTCCAGCTTTGAACACAAATATCTTTAGTTTTTAAAAAATAAAGAAAAATAAGGATAAGATCTTGTGTTGATAAGTTTACAGCAATCACTGCCCCTTTGCTCATTAATGTACATGTCACTTTCAATTTATCTCTTATGAGCAAAGTAAATGAATTCCAGCATGTCTTTCCTCCCTTTACTCAGAGTCTTTGGATCTGAAAAAAAAATTAGCAGTATTCAAATACTGATATTTACTCATATTAACTGTCTTATGAAGCATTGCAAAATTGTCAGGAAAATTCGCCATGTCAGGTACAAAAAGCTGCTCACCCACATTCACCACGGTAATGAAAAAATTAATGGTATTTTATTCACCTGCCCAAAAAAATTACTTGTATTAGCAAGTAGAATCTTGTACAGCTGCACTAAAATATTATATTTTTCTCCCTGTCCACTCTTTCCCAGTTAATCCTTCAGAGAAATAAGTTTTAAAAAAAGTTGGAAGCTCAAAGTCCTACCTCTGAAATTCTGAATGGAGGAAAAATCCCTTTTCATATATACCATTCCTGCCTTTGTTTTCATGATGTACATTTTTGATGAATATATATGAAATCATTGACCTTTATAACTACAGGTTTGGTGGCCTTTTCAGGGATTGGGAGACATATTTTGAATGTGGATTTGCTCTCAAAGAACAATAATGTTAATGGTTGCTTAATTATTCTCACACAAGTGAGACGTTTTTATTGTAATTCTTTGATAGATCTTATTTCTATTGCTCTATATAATTTTAAACAGGGGCTTCTCTAACTCTGAGTTGCTTTGAATTGTGTATTTTGTCAGAGTTGGGTGTGGCTCTCTTTTTAACTTTATAAAACTGTTAATGAAAATAAATGTTTTAAAAGCAAATGCTTTAAAACATCCCTCTGTGATTTGGAGAGGGGTGAAATAAGCATGACAGGGGACTTTTAAATAAGTCACAGCCCCTACGTTTTGGCATGATTGGACTCTGAACAGGTACCTGCTCAGTTAGAGGGCCATGCTCCTCGACCTCAGATCTCTGCTGTCATTTAGGCACGCAACATTGGTATGCTCTCAAGAATGAGATGCTAAAAATATTCCAGCATGCATAAGTCCAAATGTACATTCTATTAGGCATGCCATTGCCAGTTTATAACCTTTACAAGGCACAATATGGTCTTAAACACTTTTATGGATAAACTGGCTTCTGCCTGACCCCAAAAGTCTATTCTCCAAGGCCATGATTCAGAAAAGAATCCAGGACAACATGTAACCACATTTCAGCATGACTCTCTCCTGAATGTTGGCCTAAGGCCCTAACCCAGGAATGCACTTAAGCATGTGCTTAACTTTTAGCTTGTGATTAGTCCCATTGATTTCAGTGCTTTTGCTGAACTGGGGCCTAAGCCACTTGAAATACAGCTGATCATTAATAGCTTTAGTGATCAACTGTCACCAGCATCTATGATTAAACAAAGTCATTGCACTGCTGTGCAATGCATTTGGCATAACTGAAGCCAAGGTACTGTAATAGAAATTCTCACGAGATCCATGACTTGTTTCTTCTGAAAATGCTGTGGCTTTTTAGCAAAAGAAGACCATTATCCTTTGTCAACGGTGTTTCTTGGATGTTCTCATAAATGACACTCTGCTGTGCACAGTACTCAGCTATATTTCTGACACTTATGACTTTTATCTTATTGTAGACAATTTTCTAAAGTCATGCATGACATTTCCCTGTTCTCCAGGCATAGAGACTAAAAACGCAATGCATCTCAGCTGTGAATGCAGCTGAGTAATGAGGGCACAAAATGTACTGGCTTCTTTTCTGTCACTTTCTTTTCCCCCTAGTAGAGTTGGATTTAAGTCTTCCTTTTACTATTGCTTTATTCATAGATAATATTCCATCTCTTACAAGTATTAGACATAATACCAAGAATTATGTATAATAAAAACAAGATCAACTGAATACTTGAAATTAATCTTACATAATTAGGGTTTTATTTTTAGTATCCATGAACATTTATAATGTAATGAAGAAAACTAAACAAATATTTCTATTTTGCAAAGGGTTTTTATATTTGTATTTTAAGTTCTAAGAGATTTTGCTAGCTTGGGACTGACTTACTTACATTCCAGATAAGAGGATATAAATACAGAATAGCTGAATAATTTCTTAATGACAGGATTTTAATTTATAAAAGAACATAAGTAGTATGTCTAAGCACAATATCATTTTGCAGAAGATGTGAAATTATTTCTTCACAAGTACTACATGTTTCATTCAGGGGCACCAGGGTAGTTAATAGGATTGGTAGTATAATTTTGGCTAAATTGGCATATCAGTTACATACTACAATTTAGGAAATTTCATGCCTGTGATGCTTCACATCATGTTGGTCAGATAACGGGTGTAGAAGATGTTAGTCCAGATACATATTTTATTTTTAAAAATTTAATTAAAAATTAATTTGTTAATCCATTTTAGAGCTCTAAAGCTTCTTTAACATAATTTGCAAGTTGTTCCTGTCCCTCGCCAAATTACTGGTCAAAAACAATGGGGTTTTATGTTTTTTGGTTTTGGGGAAAGGTGCATGGGGGGTGGGTTTTTATTTTTTGTTTTTGTTCTTTTTAATTTGGTTTTGAAGACAGTCATTAAAGTGTGCTAAGCCCCTTAGGAATTGTTTAAAGCTCATTTAGTAACAAAATGGAGTTACTGTACAAACACAGTAGATAATTTTTATCTTGTGAGTTGTAGTGATAGCAAGTCAGAGCCTGTAATAAGGGAAGGGATATTAAAATAAATGTTATGCTGACTTCTTTGCAAATAAAATGGAAGTTGCAGTGTCCCTTGTGCAGGAATTAGTACTGGAGGAAAAAGAGCAAAGATGTCACATTAAAAGACTTTTAAAGCAACATTAGAGTTGAGACACTCGTCAAGGAGGACAAGGAGTTTGTCTTTTACTTACCTTATTACCTTTACTTACCTTACCTCTAAGTGCTATGGAGTTGAGGGTACGCAGGGTTATTCAGCAAAGTGAATGTGCCAAAACGGCAAATCCTGCCACCTTTTCTGCAGGAGGGAAAGGACCTCAGGCAGAGGCAATGCTATTATCCTGCTCTGTTGAAGGGTACAGAATTATAGAAACTCCCCTCTGTGTGTGTCATGGAGCCCAATTCCCCAGATTGAGCCCATGAACATGAGAGCCACACAGAGTTAGGTAGCATGTCAGGAGTGAGCTGGAAAAAGGATGCAACTGTTCCAGATGTTCTCCAGTCCCACATTCTCCTAGAAAGGTAGGAATACTGGGCTGAGCTTGGGCAGAGGAGATCTGTGAAGAAGGTGAGCTTTCCATTGCTCACCTGAGTTCCAGTTTTGACCATAAGAATCCACAGCTCATTGCATTAATGGGAGTCTTTTCTTTGGAACTCAAACCCTGCCCTCAGTGCAGAAATAGCTATGTACAATGGGATGAAATGGACCAGAATCATATTCCATTTGTTTCTCACCTTCACTATTATTTTAACAAGGACTTTTTGTTTAATTTTACCTGTTGTTTACAAAAAGAAGTTTTACTGTCTGGACATTGTTAAACAAGAGAGAGATGTTATGTTCCACTTTCAAGAGATATTTTAGTATAAAAAGCAAAGTTCTGCTAAGCACTTTAAAAAAGCAAAGATATTTGTGCACTTTTTCTGAGAGATTGAAACTGACCAAATCCCACTCCTCTTTATCTAGAAGAAAATAGAGCTTTGTGTACCAGGCCAGAAGCAGATAATCCACAATATGTGCTTTATGGCAACATGTATTTTATTGCGGGTAATATTTACAGCTTACATGTAGCTGCTGCCTATAAAAATGATTCTGAATTATTCTCCAGGTTTAGACAAGTCACCTTTTTTTGTTAAAAAATATTTGTTTTCTATAAAACTTCATAGCCTTGTGTACAATACAGTTAAGCATAATCCATGAAGTGGTTTAGGTTGTGGCAGTGTTAAAAATGTCAGACCAGTAAACTCTTCTAGGTGAATATTGTTGTTTGATTATAGAGGGGCAGACTCCCTAAAGGCAACTAACTATATATATATTTTAAAAGTCAGAGAAAATGTCAGTTCTTACCTATTTTGTGTATGTTTTCACATAGAAGAGTTTTTTATGTGCCAATAATCATCACTGTGGTGTTTTGTAACAAAGTGTTAATGGTGTTCCAAAGTACTGTAGAGGAAAATATTTTAGCCACACTGTGTTAACTAAAGGCCTGAAGAATCCAGAGTTTCTGTAAGTCCTCACTTTTTTTATGTAATAGATGTACAGTATGTTACATTTGAGTGATTTGGCATGTGTAATTATAAAGCTCTAAATATGATTCTATTAAACTGTACACTTCTATTTGGATTTTACTTTTCATAACATAGTTTGTCATTTTATTCTCTTTATATGACTCACAAAGGGTAGCACAAATTATTAATGCCCATATATTTAAAATACAAATAAAGTTCGTGAAGGCCTTAAAATACAAACAAACTTATCTAACTTTTTAAACATTCAGCCAAATTAAGAAAGGATTGAAAACGTAACCGTGATTTCTGAACAAAGGCTTGGCCTTGTTGGACAGATCTTCAGCTGGTATCAAATGGCATGGTGTCTGTCATGCTTTAGCAGTCCAGCAGAACACATGCTCAATTTTAAGCACTTGAGTAGTCCCAGTGAAGTTAATGGAATTAGGCTTGAAATTAAGCACGTGCTTATAGGTTGGGCTGGATCAGGCTCCAGCTAGGAATCAGGCCCTATATGTATAGCAACTTCTCATTTACAGTCTCTCAGAGTCTTTAACTTGATATTTCTTTAATGAAGTCAAATTTAGAATACTTGAAACGAAATGTTATTTGATACTAAACTTAGTTCTATTGATGTGCTTATTACTAACACGTACACATGTGAAGCTGGTAGGCATACACTAATCCCTGAATACATGTTACAGTATGTAGTACTTAACAAATGAGTTTTGGCAAAACTAATGTGAATACGTTATTCACCAGCCTGTTGAACATGTGTTGTTTCCTTCTGCAGCCAAACAAGCCTATAATGTATGAAAGTGTTGTACATTTTATGACATTTTAGTGATGTAAAGTTAAATGATTGTTTTATGTTCTAATGGCTTTACATAAAAAATAAATATCTTCAGAGAACTGTCATTGCCAGACTTGTAAATGAACAAAATAAAAGGTAACATGGTTAATTACGGAATCTTTCTAGGAGTTTTATTTGTACACTGGAATCCCTTTAATCCGGCAACCCTGGGAAATAGGGAAATATGACAGATAAAGGAATTTTTCAGACCATGGAGGGTAGGAGGGTGCGTGAGAAGGACGGGGATGAGACTATTACTGGTGCCGCTTCTAGGCACCCCCTTCTTCCACCCCTATGGGAATGGTTGGGAAAAGCCTCTGGAGAAGGCGTTATTGCACTGCTGTTTCCCAAGCTTGGGGGAAGGAAGAGTGGCAGCAAGCAAATCTGCTTCCTCCTGCCCCTGCCAGAGTCTGTAACACAGGTGTTCCTGGATCAGGGATACCCAGACTACGGAGGTTCAGGTGTACTAGGATGGAGGTAGTTGAGGTTTTTTTAGCTGGAAAAACAAATAATCTATCAAAATGAGCTAAAAATGAGATATAAATGTTGGCCTACCTGATATTAAATGTTTCTTAATCTATTTGATTGCTGTGCTGTTAAATAACACTAGTAGTGGAAAGCCCAAGATGACACAAGTGTAATTCATGAAGTCATGTGTGTAAAAAAGCCAAACATGTCTGAGGACTTAAAAACTGGTTGGTAATAAACCATGAAACCTACTGACTAACTGGTAATATTCTAAACAAAAAGAGCTCTTCTCAACCATGCTTGCAACAAAGTCTATCGCTTCTCACTGACTCAACAGAAATTTTATGCTTCGGAGTTCCTGGAATCTTATTGTTGCCCCTTTTGGCTCAAATGGCCAGCCAAAGTTTGGGCTCTAGGGTTGCTACAGCTGGGAATAGAAATTTGAGACAGTCTTGTGTGCTTACAAGGAATGTTCTAAGTCCTGTGTGTCCCAATGCAGAAGTCATCAAGAAAAAAAAAAGAAGCCGTTTCTTAGCTGAACAGCTCCTCTTTAACACTAGACCTAAAAGCTTTTTCTAGATTTTTCCCCAGGTCACATTGTGCTTACAGGCTCCTGCTTGGTTTTTCCTTGCCTCTTTTCTTTTGCCACTCTTTCTCTTTTGGTCTGCTATCCCAAGTATGCTCTCATCAGGCCTGCCGTCAAGGGGGGAGAGGGGCAGTTGCCCAGAGACCCGGCCATTCAAAGGGGCCTGGGGCTCCCAGTTGCCACTGCTGCTACTGTGGCAAGAGCCCTGGGCCCTTTCAATCACTGCCAGAGTGCCACTCCGTGCGGCGCTGAGGGGAGGGCCAGTGCCACTCTCTGGTTAGCACAGAGAAGTGGCTACTCTGCTCCCCACCTCTTCCATCTGAGGCCCCACCCCTTCTGGGGGGTGCAGAGCCCCTCTTCCCCCCCCACACACACACCTTGTCTGGGTATTGCAGAACCTGTTGGCTTGCCTGGCTCTCATACTCACTCCCCCCCCCCCTTCCCAAAATGATACTCAGCCCAAAAACTCCTGGATGGTTCCACATGCCCCCTTTGTCTTAGGTGGACATGTGTTTATTATGGTTGCTTTAACTTGAAGGATGACTTCATACCTTCCAATCTCAACAGGGCTTTCAAAGGCATAACAAAATATCATTACACATCATTACTCATCTCAAAATATCATTACACGGATAGCTCAAAAATAGTGTGTTTTTCTAATGATGGTGGTGGCACTGTCTTAAAAACTGACTGGCCCACTCTCCTTCCTGGAGGCTTTAAATACAACATATCATGGAACTCAGGAAAAACAACCCTCTCCAAGTAATATGCAGCAATCATATGATTCCTTGCCAGCAACGCTACCCCTATGTTTTTGAGGAGTGGAAATGACTGATGATAACTTCACATACAATTACAGGTGGCATGGAGGCAGGCAGACTGTAATTACCCAAGATGGAATATGATACGGTTAATGTGGCTTACCCTTGTGAAAGGCACTAGTGGCTCTCTAAGGCTACAAATGGTCAGTGCATTATGTGTCATCTGAATTAAGGAACTATGACACCCTGCTTCCTTCACATCACTCTGTGGCACTGCTCTTCTCCTGAGTGCATGGGGGGAGTGCCACCTACTGCAGCACAACAATGCTGCCTTCAGTGTTGGGACTGTGTTTATGTGTCTCCCATCCACGTCCAGAGCAGATCTAACTCTGTTTTGCTTGTGACAAAGTCTGGCTAGTGATTTAGGAGGGCAGTTTATACTCAAAGACTGATTCTGGGCACTGGAGAGGAAGCAGAAGTCACCTATGTCTAGCTAACACAGCCCAGTTCCAGAGAGTTCGTATTTTAATCAAAGTAATTTGCAGCTGGAACTGTTCACAGCCACCTGATGATGTGTAAGGAAGTATGAGAACAGGTTAACCCTGTCATCCCAGTGGCTGCAGGTTCTGACATGCTACCATGCAAGATGCTGGGCCGGGAGCACAGCTGCTACTACCTGCTCCACAGCACTGCTTCCCTGACTCAGCAAAGGGAATGCTGCCCTACAGGAGGGATGGGCAACAATTTTTAAAAGGGGGCTTCTTCATAAATTTTTAAAGTGGCCCCAGAAGGGGCAGGGCCTTGGGTGGAAGGGGCAGGGTCAGGAGACTTCTTATGCTCCCCCACCCACAGCTACTGATTGTCCTGGGGTGGGGGAGTGCATGAAGTCTTGCCCCCCACCCCTGGCACCTAGAGAGAATTGCCAGCTGTTTTAAAACAGCTGGCAGTTCCCTTTAAGCACCGCAGTGGGCAGTTCCCTCTGATTCCACGCGCCCCTGGTGTGGGGAGGAGACTTTGCACACTCCCCTTGCCCACAGGCCAGTCAGGGCAAAGTCTCTCACTCCCTGTCCTCGCCCTGCCAGTAGCATGTAGTGGCTAGAGAGAACCGCCAGCTGCTGCTCTAAAACAGCTGGCAGTTTTCTCTGGTGCAACACACCCCTGGCAGAGGAGGAGACTTCGCACGCTCCCCCACATCCAGGGGAGGCACCCTGGAGGACTGCTGCTTGGGTGCATGGAGCTAACAGCACCAGCTGCTGGGGGTTGCTCGGGCCTAGGCACTGCTGAGCAGTGGTTGCTCTGGCTGCCCCCAGGGCTACTGCAGAGGGACTGGGGAGGGAGGGGGATAACTGCCCAGGGCTGCAGTTGAGCCAGCAGCTGCTCCATCTGCCCCCCCAAGTACTGCTGCTCAGGTGGTTCCCCAGGCCAGCTGCCCAGAGTTGCCCAAGCAGTGTGTGGTGTGCCAGGGCCTGGAGCCACACTGACAGCTGTAGAAGTCCCAGAGCCCTTCCTCACCCCACTGAGACAACGCGGCCCTGGAACGGCTAAAGAGCCACATGCACACATGGGACAGCTTGCCAATGAGCCCTACCCTGGCACTGTGAGCTCCTGCCCACTTACCTTCCTGGGAAAGCCAGGCCCTAACAATGAGCCTGGGCTCGCTGTGTGCTGTTACCAAGCACTGTGTGCTGTTGTGTCCCTCACCCCCATGCACAAAATGTCAGCCGTCATGGACACTTGTCACAGCTGTGACAAAGCTGCAGCCTTTTCGCATGTGACATGATGAGCACATACCCCAAAGCCACAGGGCTCAGAGAGGAGGTAGCAGCAAAGGGTGGTTGTTTAGCAAATCCCCTTTACCTGTGCCAGTGCTCACCACCCTGCATGAGCAAAGGGCAGCTAAGCTGGCTGCACTGACAAGCTACGCTTTATTAGGTTTTGTGGCACAGTGAGTGACACCAGCCTTTCTGACTCACCTGTCACTATGGGCAATAATCAGCTGTGTGGAAAGTGAAAGAGGACAGAATAGGGCTGGTCAAATAAGCCTCGTCCATGCTGCCTACCAACCCACGCTGCCCCAGCAGTTTTCCGAGATGAATTACAGGGCGGTCAATGGGCACTTCTTCAGTCAAAGGGACTCCAGGTTCTGCAAATGTGACTCCATGTGAGCAGTACTGCGTCAAGCCACACGCTCACAGAGAGCAGTGCAAAGCTGTGCCGAGCCATGGTTAACCCCCGTCAGCCACATAGGCCAACATTTGCATTCCTGCCATTTTCCCTATAAGACGTGCACATGCATTTGCCTGTTGCTGTTACTGTTTGAACCACAGTAACATGAAGCTGCTACACATAGTATGAGAGAACATAAGAACGTAAGCATGGCCATATTGGGTCAGACCAAAGGTCCATCTTGCGCAGTATCCTGGCTGCTGACAGTGGCCGGAGCCCCAGAGGGGGGTGAACCGAAGACAATGAGCAAGTACTTTGTCTCCTGCCATCCATCTCCAGCCTTTGACAAACAGAGGCTAAAGAAACCATTCCTTACCCCCTGGCTAATAGCCGTTTATGAACCTAACCTCCATGAATCTATCTAGCTCTTTTTTAAACACTGTTATAGTCCTAGCCTTCACAGCCTCCTCTGGCAAGGAGTTCCACAGGTTGACTGCGCGCTGTGTGAAGAAGAACTTTCTTTTATTAGTTTTAAACCTGCTACCCACTAATTTCATTTGGTGTCCTCTAGGTCTTATATTATGGGAGCAAGTGAATAACTTTTCTTGAGTCACCCTCTCCACACCACTCATGATTTTATATACATCTATTACAGGAGCGGCCAACCCGTGGCTCCCCCAAAAGTGCGGCTCATGAAGCCGCTCCTGAGGCCCCCCCCCCAACGGCCTCTGCCCCCCCTACCCACAGCTCCCCCTCCTGGTTCCCCTGGCAATTCAAAATGGCGCCCCAAAAAAAGATTTTTTTTTTGCTTGATAATTTTGGTGCGGCTCTTTGCATTTTTTCCGCCGCTGTTTCAGCTCTTTTTGTTAAATGGATTGGCCACCTCTGCTCTATCATATCCCCCCTCAGTCGCCTCTTTTCTAAACTGATCAGTCCCAGTCTCTTTAGCCTCTCCTCATATGGGATCCATTCCAAACCCCTAATCATTTTAGTTGCCCTTCTCTAAACCTTTTCTAATGCCAAAATAGCTTTTTTGAAGTGAGGAAACTACATCTGTACGCAGTGTTCAGGATGTGAGCGTACCATAGTTTTATATAGGGACAGCAAGATATTCTTCATTTTATTTTCTATCCCTTTTCAAATAATTCCTAACATCCTATTTGCTTTTTTGACTGCTACTGCACACTGCATGGATGTTTTCAGAGACCTGTCCATGATAATGCCAAGATCTCTTTCCTGATTACTTGTCCGTGGTAAGCTGAAGAAGGTCTGATTGGATCTTAGCGAGACGAGCCCAGGCTGATGTGATCTTACTGCTTCCACTCTTGTAGCTCTCTCAATCTACCATTCACCGCACCCTGCTTTTTTTGAGCTTTTGCTTTATGGCTGGATTGTACATAATTTGGGGCAGGAACCCTGAGCAAAATCCTGGCTTACTGAAGTCGATAATGTTGCCGCTGACTTCAGCAAAGCCAGGATTTCAGCTCACATCTTCGTTATTTCATCTGCCTTGTCCATTCTGGGTCCATACATAATATCTGTGCTTGAACCTCCTTTTATTCAGGTGATACGAGTGAAATTCACCTCAGTGCAGAGGGCCAACACAAATACTACCCATTTGTGTAACCCTAAACCTGACCAAACCCCTGTCTAGATGCTCATTTTGGGGAGAAAGGTGAGGGCAACATGTAACATTTAGTTGAGCACAGCTACAGCACAAACGTCCACACCCGACTGAGGTAGCTATGCTGATCTAATGCCCAGTGTAAACACAGCTGCAGCAACAGAAGACTGTTTCCTCGGCCTAGCAACTGCCAGTAAAGGGGGCTGTGTTCATACACCAACACGCAAACCCCCTCTGTTGCTGTAGGCAGCATCTACACCACTCAGTAATGCTGGCATAACTGTAGTGTTGTTGCTATGCCACTGTAGCACCCAGAGAGGCCTCAGGGTGACTTTTTCCATTTGGTTTCAGTAGATTAGGCACAGGGTTAATGGAACTTAAATAAGCCACTCTTAAACCTCCCCCCTCCCCAAAAGAAGAGTGTCACTGGCTTAATTAAATCCTTTTAAAACTTGATTTAAATGAAACTGGAAAGGCCAGATCCTTTCCAACAGTCACTTTGCAGACTGTTTCTCCCTCCAATGTTTACTCCCCCTTTGGTGGCAGGGGAGGTAGTCGAGGGAAGAAGGGGCTGTCGCCATTCTGGTTACTGCAGCACAGCTGCAGCCACATAACAGCAGGGTTTGCTCTGCTCCCCCACTGGGTTGGCAGGATGCTCGTCTGTGGCGTCTCAGCGCTGCTCTGCTTCTCCCCGCTACAGACTAGACACCACACCAGCAGGACGCCAGCTACAGACTAAGCCTTGTCACCAGCAGAAACTCTTCTGCTGTGCCCCCAACCCAAGCCAGAGATGCAAGTGTGAGGAAGCTGGCACTGGTGGGTGTCCAGAAAGGAGGTGGGGTGAGGGGGGGTTCTAAGCCTCAGGGTTATGCTGAAGGGGGCACAGCAACAGGCAAGCCTGGGAGCTAGACTAGGACATGCAGGAGTTGGGGAAGGGGCTAACAGGAAAGGCCAGGGGACACAGGCTTGGAGGGGGCCCAGAGCACAAGGGTTAGGGGAGAGAAAAGATGTTTATGGGACGCCGCGGAGGGCATGGTAGAAGGGGAAGTGAGGTGATGTTTGGCAAGCGTGGGTGTTGACAACTATTGACAGGGTGGGGCCAAGAGGGAACGCACACTATTGGGAGACTCTGGTGGGGAGGAGCAGCACGGGGAGGGGGAATGCATCCCACTCACTCCATTGCCTATAGGTGCTGCTCACCACTGTGTGGAGACCTGCACCACTGTTGGTTCCTTGTCGGAGGGTGAGCATAGCCTATGTGCATTTATGGCGCTGTGCACATTGATAATAAACACCAGGTAGAGGAAATAAAATAGTCTCAGAGCTAGTCTGCTTCATTGTATTGCGCCATCCTATATGGCTACTCATGCTAAGGTCAGTGCAGCAGTACAAACTGGGCTTTCTCTGCTGCTTGCAAACCCACTGAAGAGCCACTTAGTCCAGGAAGTGCTCTCTAGCTAATGCCCACACACCTTCTATATCCGTGGTCACCAACCCATCAATCGCGATCAACTGGTAGATCACGAGGCCTCGACCAGTCGATCGCAAGGCATTCGGGCAACCCCACTCCTCATTTCCCCCCCACCCCCGAGAAGCCCCACTACCTACCTCTAGTGTAGTGCCGGCTTCCCGCAGGGGTGGACGGAAGTCCTGTCTGAAGCCCGCAGCACTTCCGGGGGGTCCGGAAGTGCGCGGGCTGCTCCCTTCCCACAGCTCTGTTGCGTGCTGAGGGAGGGGGCATCGGCCCTGGAGGAGGAGTGCAGTGGCTTCCCTGCGCCACCAGCACCGGAGGGGTGAGTCGAGTGCGGGGGTTTTCCTGCACCGTGGGAGTGGGGGTCGGCCCCGGGGGTTGGCCCGGGGCAGGCACCCATGGGGGTTTGGCCATGCAGCAGGGGGAGTAGTTGGCCCCACCACGGGAGAGGGGGGTTTGGCCCCGGGGCAGGCGCCCGCGGGGGTTTGGCCCCGCCGCAGGAGGGGGGAGGGTTTGGCCCTGGGGCCGGCACCCGTGGGGGTTTGGCCCCGCCGTGGGTTGGCCGTGCCGCACTGTGGGAGAGGGGGTTCGGCCCCGGGGCAGGCGCCCTTGGGGCTTTGGCTGCGCTGTGGGAGGCATGCGCCGACTTCCCTCGGGTTGGGGTTGGGGTCGGGGGGGAGAATCCTGGGAGGAGGCGATAGCAGGGGACGCTCTGCCCCCCACTCCCCCCTGTTCCCTGTTCCCTCTCCCCAGCCCCCTGTTCCCTCGCCCCAGCCTCAGAAACCTGTCCGCACTGGCACCCTGTCCTCCCAGCACCCTGTCCCCTCTCCCGTCCCCAGCCGCAGAAACCTGTCTCCACTGGCACCCTGGCCAAACAGGTTCCCTGCCCTTCTCAGAAATAAAGACAATGCAGAAACTTTTTATGTTTGACACAGTATTTTATTTGAAAATGAAGCCTGGCCAACAAACCTCCAAGTGGGGCCAAGCCCCCATCTGGCCACAGCATCATGACACTCCTGCACTCCCCTTTCCCCCAGACCCTAGATCTCAGCCTGTCATACACTGGAACCCTCTGCCCTGAGTGCCTCACATACCCCAACCCAAATTCCTGAACCCTCACATCCAGAGTCTGTGGCTTACTTAGTACCCTAACCCTACATCTGACCCCAACAGTGCCTAGCCTGGAACTCCCTCCCCAAGCCAGCGTTCCCTTATCCACTTCCTCCTGCATCCAGATTTCCTCCCAGAGCTTGCAGCTCTCACCCCTTCCCGCACCCAAATCCCTCATTCCTACCCCGGAGCCTACACATCCTGGCTCAACCCAGCGAGGGTACATCTAGACTGCAGGAGTTTTTCAGGATTCCGGAGATACCCCAGAAAAACTCTTCTGGATCCAGGGATATGTTTGTTCTTCCCCTTCTTTTAGTGGAAGAGCAAACATGATCTTTCGGTCACCCTTATATTCCTCTTTCCACGAGGAATAAGGGGGCTTCCAAAAGAAGGGGTTTTTCTGACATATGGTCAAGGCTAGACAAGCCAAATGTTGGAAAAACTTCCTACAGAAGAATTGGGGGGGGGGAGCAGCAGCGTAAGGGTTGGGGATAGCAAGTGGAGGAGAACAGAGAGGGCGGAGCTTCAAGGAAGGGGCGGGGCGGTAGATCTTGGCTTGTTCTGTCATTTAAAAAGTGATCTTGGGTGTAAAAAGGTTGGAGACCACTGTTCTATATGGTAGCTTTGTGATTCCTACCTGTAAGGTCATCAGGTCAGGCGCTCTCCTTTGGCTGACACCCTTCATCCAGTGTACAGACCAGCACACATGCACAGTGCAGTAATAAAAAGGGAGCACTGCCTGGAGTTAACATTAAACAACTTTCACATGCTCCTGTTAAAAAGAGTAACTGCAATATGGTCAGATTCACCTAGTGGGGAGAAAAAAACCACCTGAACGCTAAGGAGGGTTTTATTGAGAAGGCTGCAGGACTCGACCTTGTGATGTCTCTTGGTATTAATCACTTCTTTATTCCCAGCTGTTGTCTGCCACAATTAGCAGCTATCGATTTAACTGTCTGTTTGGGTTTCAGATGGGAACACTTCCTGTCTGGGTGCCAATAGAATTCATGGCGCGAATACAGAAATGGGGTGTTTTGGAAGGATCAGTAAGAATCGGTTACTAACAGTGCCATAACTGTTGTTCTTTAAAACACATTGCACATATCCATGATGCTGTACGTGTGTGTGTGTGTTGTGCTCTGATGCTGGTGGGACTGGTAGAGGTGCCCCACATGCGTCCTGGCTTCCTTGAGGACATAAAGGTGCAAAGCCCCCCCTGTAGTTCTGTTGCACTGGGATATAGAGGCTAAGTTCTGATGCATTGCAGAGGAAGGTGGGTGCTGTAAAGGCCCCGTGCACCACATCACAAAGAACTGCAGTGATGAGCAGGTGATTGATTGTTAGTTCTTTCAGTGCTTGCATATCATGTATGTGACTCCCAAGCCAGTATCAATGGAGGTGAGCCTAGGGACCACATCCAAAGAGGGACTGTAGGACCCCTTTTTGACTTTTGCATCTTCCCTGCAGGCAGCTGCAATTGCATGGTATCTGGTATACATGTGGACTGAGGATCACAAGGCTGCTCTGCATATACCACCAGCAGGGACCTTGCTCACAAACACCATGGATGTTGAGAGTACTCTGCTTGAATGCACTGACAGCTTCATGGGAGGCCTGATACTTCTGGCAGCATAGCTCTTGAGAGTGAACTGGTAATCCATTTAGAGAGTTGCTGTCTCTAATAGAATGCCCGCTCATTCTGCATAAGCTCTGAAGAGCTGAAAAGAGACCTGAAAACAAGCTTTGGCCTAAAAAGCTAAGGCTTGGCACACATCAGCTTTTGTTCATCCTCATAAGCATGTTGGTGAAAAAGACAGACAATTGATTTAGGTGGAAATCAGATACCAACTTGAAAAGAAACCTGGGTGGGGGGAGTCTAAGCTTCACATTGTCCTGAATATAGTGTATGGAGGATCCATTACCAAGATGTGCGGTTCTCCCACTCTTTTAGTAGATGGCCACTAAGAAGGCCACTTTTACTGAGCAGTATAATAATGAGCAGAATGCTATGGGCTTGTATGGGGGACCCACAGGTTCTGACAGCTCTAAATTACAGACCTGACATGGAGTTGGATTCCTGATAGGTAGAAACAGCCTGATTTTTAGCAATCTGGTTGTCATAGATTTGGAGAAAACAGTCCATACTGAGTCCCATAGCGAGGGCATTGTCATTATTGTGCTTCAAAGGATGGGAATGGTCTGAGCTCTTATGCCTTGAAGAGGGTGGCTCTGGTGAGGGGGCTATCCCATGGTCTGCATGTGCTGGCAAGGCCAAGGGCACACCTTTAAGAGGAAAGCGTGATGACCTCCCTTTTGCTGACCGAAAGGGTTCCAATGCCAGGCAAAAAGCATGAAAATCTCTCTTAGGTGCTCGTCTCCCTGCTTCCTCCCTGGCTTTGAAACTGCATCAGATCCTCTGACATGACCCTCACCCAAACACTTTAAACAGTGAGAATACAGCAGAACTTAAAACCTGACGACCTCGGCATAGTTTCTCTAGGTACCAAACAAGGCCTTGCCACCACTGGATCTGAAAAAAATAAAAAGGAAAGATAAAAGAACATGTAATAAAGATCATAGCATGTTTAGCAGCTAAACAACTACCACTAAATAACAAAGTAACTATGAACAACTTTGCTCATAAACAAATGGGTAATAAAGCAGCCTACCACAGAGGTAAGAGGGAATGTCAAGGTGGCTCCACACCTTTATGTGCTCAGCTGAGAGCATAAGGAAGCCAGGGAGCACATGGGGCTGCCCCTGAAGACACTGCTGCAGAAAGCTCCAAAGCACAAGATGAACATACACACTACAGTGTAATGGAGACATGCAAGCGCTTGAAGAAAACCTTTTATTTGACAGTCAGATTACAGGCACATAAATCCAAAACAACAGCATGCCCTGCAAGAGGGAAACAGCAATCCACACAGTAGCTAATGCTTCACCAGTGCTGTGCACAATCCTATGTCAAGAACTTAGTTTCAGGATCGCCACCGACTACTAGGTTACATGTATTTAATAACAACATTAAAAAGAAGAGGAAAAGGAAAAAATCCATATTCTGTGTATTAATATTTGGATAGTGCCATGAGTGAATAAGTTACGTATGTAGGCAGACCATACATGCTGAACAGCTTACAACTGCAGTGCAAACATGCAGCTCTTACTGCCCAATTACAAGAGTAAAGGACATGCTAGTGGAGCTTGTGCTGGAAAGCAAACAGAAAGTGAAGTGGAAGGGTGCATGACACTGGAAGAGGTGTTCCAGATGTAGGGGAGGCATCATAAAAGACACCACGTCATATATGGGAGGACTAGAGAAAGGGTCATTACAGCCCCAAGTCAGCAAAGCACTTAACCCATCCCTTTTTAACAAAGCCTTTAGGCATGTGCTTAAGTCCCATTGAACATGGCAAAAGAGAAAGGGGCAGAAGGGTGCATGCCAATGTTTAAGGCAGCAGCAAGGAATCCAGGAGGCTGACAGCAGCAGTTGGTGATACAGCCAAGCAGCAGGGGAAGGGCTAGTGTGGAGAGTAAATTTGCAAAGCTTCTGAGTGATGATGGTAAATGAAACTCTGAGATTGGATTAAATTGATGAGGAAATGAGGGTGCAAAGAGAGAAGACAATTGGGAATGGGTATCAGAGGAAGGAAGCAAGAGATACTGAAGGAGTGGTCATCAAGAGGAGAATCAGGAACACACAGAGACCAGGTTTCTCTGGGAGAAGAAGAACTCCTGGCAAAACAAGAAGTCCAGTGTCAAAAAGCAACAGAGACCAGAGAATGGGTATGTCTGAGGCGCCATAGAATGGGGGGTGGCGAGGTTCCCAGCTCCTATCCCACAGCCCATATTAGGTTGTAGGATACGTGGGAAGTCTGAGCATTTGCAACAGATTAATTTCTTGTACTGTAATTCCAGTAGGCATTTCCAAATAGTGTCATGGGCAGTAGGCAACAATGGGAGCTCATCTGCCATTACCCAAATATAAGCAAAGAATCAAAGCTTATATACATGCTTTTTCCAGTATTTTAAAACTGTCTTTTTTGCCATCCACATATTTCACAGGAAATACACATAGAATCATAGAATACTAGAACTGGATTCAAGAGGTAATCAAGTCCTGTTCCCTGCCTTTATGGTAGGACCAAGCACCATAAATATTATCCCTGATAGATGTCTATCCAACCTGCTCTTAAATATCTCCAGTGATGGAGATTCCATAACCTCCCTAGGCAATTTATTCCAATGTGTAACCATCCTGACAGTTAGGAAGTTTTTCCTAATGTCCAACCTAAACCTCCTTTGCTGCAATTTAAGCCCATTGCTTCTTGTCCTATCAGTAGAGGCCAAGGAGAACAATTTTTCTCCCTCTTCCTTATAACACTCTTTTAGATACTTGAAAACTGCTATCATGTCCCCTTCTCAGTCTTCTCTTTTCTAAACTAAACAAGCCCAATTCTTTCAATCTTCCCTCATAGATCATATTTTATAGTTCTTTAATATTTTTGTTGCTCTTCTCTGGACCGTTTCCAATTTCTCCACAGCTTTCCTGAAATGTGGTGCTTAGAACTGGACACAATACTTCAGTTGAGGCCTAATCAGCGCAGATTAGAACAGAAAAATTACTTGCATCTTGCTTACAACACTCCTGTTAATGCATTCTAGAATGATGTTTGCTTTTTTTGCAAAAGTGTCACACTGTTGACTCATGTTTAGCTTATGGTCCACTATGACCCCTAGATTCCTTTCTGCAGTACTCCTTCCTAGACAGTCGCTTCCCATTCTGTATGTGTAAAACTGATTGTTCCTCCCTAAGTGGAGCACTTTGCATTTGTCCTTATTCAGCTTCATCCTGTTTACCTCAGACCATTTCTCCAGTTTGTCCAGATTATTTTGAATTTTGACCCTATCTTCCAAAGGAATTGCAGCCTCTCCCAGTTTAGTATCATCTGCAAACTTAATAAACATAATCTCCATACCATCATCTAAATCACTGATGAAGATATAGAACAGAACCAGTCCCAAAACAGACCCCTGTGGAATCCCACTTGTTATGCCCTTCCAGCACGATTTCTACCATTGCTTCTCCCTTATCCACAGGACTTGTTATCCTATCAAAGAAAGCTATCAAATGATTTGTTTGACATGATTTGTTCTTTACAAATTCATGCTGGCTGTTACCTGTCTCCTTATTAGCTTCCAGATGTTTGCAGGTGAATTCCATAATTATTTGCTCCATTATCTTCCCTGGCACAGAAGTTAAGATGACTGGTCTGTAGTTTCCTGGTCTGTTCTTATTTCCCTTTTTATAGATGGGCACTATATTTGCCCGTTTCCAGTCTTCTGGAATCTCTCCCAACTTCCATGTGTCTCATAAAAAGCCATATGTGGGCCTGCAAGGGTTAAATTTGTATTCCTCAAGGCCAGCCATGAGCCTTGCTGGTGAAAATACCAGGTGTTCTTTATTAAACTGCCTTCATCAGCCGCAATGCCCTGTGCTTGCTAACTGAGAGCTGAGTATGGGATAAATAACATAACCTCAGTTCTCAGCCCCGTGGGAACAGTCTCGGTTCTCAGCCCCGTTGAGAGTGGCATTGGGCCAGTATATGCACACCCAGTAAACAACTGTAGTATAACTAGTGTAGGGAGTCCCGTCTCCGGCGAGTCTCACCAGGGACCTAGACCTCAAACGGTGCCCTGGATCCCCCCAGCTGGAGCCACGTCCACTGCGGCCTGGTGCGAGGTGACCGGAACGGGACTCCCCGCAGACTGAAGGGGTGTAAGCATTTCCAAATGCCTGTTCCTCACTTTCATGCATTGCTCTGCCTATGCTATTAGTGTATTACTTTGCAGTAGTTGTGTAACCATCTGGCAGTATTAAGCCTGTAATAGTAGTGACATAGTGAGATTCATAAAAGCAACTATCCCTAACTGTCTGTCTTGAAGTGAATCCATAACCCTCTTGAGTGCTGGCCCTGTGAGTTGACACCATGACTTTTCAAAGATGATAGCTAAAGGCTCAGATACCTCCTCTATAAGCTCCTTGATTATTCTAGGAAGCATTTCATCAGACCCTGGAGACTTGAAGACCTCTAACTTTTCTAAGTAATTTTTCTTTTTTTCTTTTAACTTCTAAACCTACCCCATTTCCACTAGCATTCACTATGTTAAGCATCCTGTCATCATCAATCTTCTTGATGAAAACAGAAACAAAGATGTTATTAAGCACCTTTGTGATTTCCACTTTTCTGTTATTGTGTCTCTCTCTTCACTGAGCAATGGGTGTACTCTGTCCTTGGTCTTCCTCGTGCTTCTAATATATTTGTAGAATGTTTTCTTGTTATCCTTTATGTCTCTAAGTAGATTTATCTCATTTTGTGCCTTCGCCTTTCTAATCTTGCCCCTGCATACTTGCATTATTTGCGTATATTCATCTTCTTTAATTTGACCTAATTTCTACTTTTTATATGACTCCTTTTTTATTTTTAGACCACGTAAGAGCTCCTAGTAAAGCCAAGGTGGTCTCTTGCTATACTTTTTATCCTTCCTATGCAGTGGAATAGTTTTCTTTTGGGCCTTTAATAATGTCCCTTTGAAAAACTCTTGCACTACCTCTCAAACTCCCTCATCTGCTTTGCTCCCCTGGTTGCTCTGCCTCTGGCTTTTAAAGCCTACTCACCTAGGTCAGGCCTAACCCCTTGTTAGTGACAGCGGGGAGGCTGATCACAAGGCTGAGTGAGGCTGATCCAGGGTAATCAAGGGAACAAAGGATCAAACACTCCCAGACTCCCAATCCCAACTGCTACAATAACTGAAATCACCTGAAACAGAAAAAAAAATGCAAACAAACAGTTGAGAAAACTCACTCATGCCAAAGCTAGTACACTAGGTTTTAACTCCACATCCGCATACACTCCATTATATTAGTGATTCCCTAAATCCGGATCTCAGTGTTATTTGCCAAGACATGTCCCAAAGTCTGTGTTCAGACCCCCATTCTAGGAGCGAATGATAATTAATTGGCATGGTTGGGAATCTCCCATCGGTAACTCTTTCTCATTATCACCCCTCCAATAAGATGTAACTTGTGTTAAATTGTACAAAGCAGGCATATTGATACTTTTTAAAATGGAAATAAATATTTGTATCAAGACATTTATTAGCTAAACTGTAACTGTACATAATTTTATTTATTTGTTTGTTTCTTTGTTGCTGCACCAACGAAGCATCAAATGCCTAGACAGAAAGACAAGTCATCTGGCATTTCTTATAATCCCCAGTTTTCAGAGATTTCTGACTCTCAGAGCTGAAATGTAAAATACAAGTTGTCAGACCAGGTGCAATTTTGTTTTCAAGATCCATCATGAGATGTGCAGCCATGTAGCTGACAAAAATAAGAAGGTTTATATTATAGATTCATAGTTAAGGCCAGAAGGGAACATTAGGTCATCTAGTCTCATCTCCTGAATATCATAAGCCATTAAATTTCACCCAACCACCCCTTATTAACTCTAATAACTTGTGTTTCGCTAATGCAGCTCTGATTTCCACCACTTCCTTAGTAGTTGCTCCATCTGTTAGTCACCCTCTCTGTTTAATTGTGCCTCAGTTCTAATTGTCTGGCTTCAGCTTCCAGCAATTTGCTCCTGTTATACCTCTCTCCACTAGATTAAAGAGCCCTTTAGTATCCAGTAGTTTTCCCTCATGAAGGTACTTAAAAGTGTAATCAAGTCACCTCTAAATCATCTCTTTGATGAGCTAAACAGAGTGAGGTCTTTCAATCTGTCACTGTAAGGCATTTTCTCCTGCTCTCGAATAATTTTAGTGTCACTTTTCAACACCCCTCACCAGTTTCCCAACATCCTGTTTACAAGGCAGAACCTAGAACTGGTCACAATATTCCAGTATCAGGCTCATCATGGTAAACACAGAGGTAATCACTTCCTTCCTCCGACTCACTATTTCCCTGTTTATACATCCAACAGTCGATTAACCCTTTTTTTCTACCACATCCCAGCTCATGTGCATGTTGAGATTCTTGTTCACTATGCCCACTTAAGCCTTTCAGAGTCACTGCTTGCCAGAAGATAGTCCCTCATTCTGTGGGTATGGCCTCCATTCACTGCCCCTAGCAGAGCCAGTGCTATGCATGAGTAGACTAAACAATTGCTTAGGGTCTTAAGCACTTCAAGAGGGCCCCCTATTAATTATTTGTACATGATGTTTGGGGAGGGACAAAAATATTCCTACTTAGTGCCCCCCAATGGGTTAGCACCAGCCCTATAACCTAGATATAGGACAAGGCATTTGGGCGTATTCAAATACATTTGGTTTGACTGGGCCTGCCTTACCAACCAATACAGATTGCTCCATATAACTGCCCTGTTCACATTATTTACCAATCTGTATGTCATCTGCACATTTTATCAGCAGTGATTTTTATATAGACTTCCAGAACATTGATGATATTGTTGACCTGCAGCACTGGGCCTGTCACTGATCCCCACAGAACACCACGGTAAACTATTCAGTGATGATTCTCTATCAATAATTATGTTTTGAGAGCTGTCAGTAAGCCCGTTCTGAATCCCTTTAATGTCTGATTAATTGTATACTGCTAATTTTTAAATCAGAATGTCATGCAGCACTAAGTCACGCTCCTTACAAAATTTTAATTATATTACATCTATAAAGTTACTTTTGTCAACCAGACTTGTTTTCTCACTGAAGAGTGAAATCATTTGTTTCACAAGTCTTCTCTTCAATAAAGCTATGTGACTGGCATTAGTTATACTCCTGTCCATTAAATCTTTGTCAAATTAATCCTGTATCAGCTTCTTATTATTTTGCCTGAAACTGAAGTCAAGATACCCAATCTATATTTTCCCTGCTCTTTTAAAATAGTGGCCCCCACATTGGCACCCTTCTAGTGATTTGGAATTTCCTCCATATTCCAAGATTTATTAATTATTAACAACAGCAGACCAGAAATCTCCCCAGCCAATTCATTTAGGGCTCTTGGGTTCAAATTATGATGGCCCAGTAAGTTAAAAATATTTGTCCCCAATACATGCTATTTAACATCCTGCCTCGTGTCTAATGGACTGGAAAGCATTATCATGTGATACAAGTATATCATCCTTTAAGTATGAGATAAGAACCATGCATCCTAAATGTTGGAATCACAAGCTCTAATGTAATATTCACACTTCATTAGCTGGATTTGAACTGGAGGACTATGAACTTTAGAAAACAGTCATGATTGCTAAAGGATTATATCAAATGGGCATTGCTATTACAGTTCTCATTAAAATGAAGCTTTTGGAAATTGGATCGCTGAATGTAGTAAATTACCACTTCTACTAGTCTGGTAAATCTCATAATGAACTAAGGATTCATGGTGTTAGATTTGCTGTCAAGAAATTTGTCCTCGGTGCATGCACCCCTTTGGTACCTAGCAATGAGAGGATCACAAACTCAAGAACCTGGTCTCTGACTCTTTTGTCCACTTACAGACCAACACTTGATTATTCCAAACAGCAAAAAAGATGTTTTATTCTCCACAGGAACAAATCATGACGGATATCCCTGTGAAAAACAGATTCATTCTCAGTGATTTCAGTGCCCATGTAGATAAGCATTGGGGGCACATCATTGGTCAACACAACACAGATAACCTCAGCTAAAATGGCCAATGTGTCATTGAGCTTTGTGCCTTTTGTGAGTGGTGGGCAACCTGCGGCCTGTGGGCCACATGCAGCCCAACATGGTTCTATGTGTGGCCCACAAAACATTATGTTTGCTGTTGCTCCCATGCAGGGTTGCCAGAGTTGGCTGGTTTCCATCTGTGTCGTTTCCCCTACCAGTATTACTAAAATGACATGTACGTAAAACGAGGGCATGTGAAGTGAGGTGCACACAATGACTGTGAGAGCTTTATGTGAAGCGCAAACTCACCTCAGTATCATGTATGTGACATATTCTGACCCTTGTGCAAACTTTCAATGTGTGCGTCAACCTTTTGTGACAATGATCAGTCTGGTTCCCTTGCTTCTGATACTTTGTGGGAAAATTTTAAGACCGAGACACTGGCTACCGCCTATGATGTCTTTGGAACAACAAAGGAAAAAAACATCCTGACTGGTTCACAACATCTGAACACCTGCTGCTCCCACTCATAGAAAAAGAAAAAAAAGCAAACTCGGATAGTTCTACTTCAACAACCATTCAAGCACAGAACTCTGACTTTTAAAGAGGCTAAGACTGTAGTTCAGAAAACCACTGGGGAATGTGCTCAGAAGTACTGGAAAGACCTGTGCAAGAACTTCAAACCTGCTGTGAAGGTGGGTATCTAAATTGAAGTTAAAGAGGTACTTGGTCCACCTTGTAAAAAGACTTCAAACTTGAAAGATGGTACCATACTGACCAACAGGCAAGAACAACTTGACTGACAGACTGAGCGTTACAAAGAACTCTATTCAAAGAATGCCATTACCCGTGATACTGCCTTAGCTGCCATTTCCCAGCTTCCAACAATGCAAACACTAACACTTGAAGAGGTAGAGAGGGCTAACAAAGACAATGACTAGATACCACCAAAGCTCCTAAAGCTTGCAAGGAATAAGCTTTCAAGTGACATCTATGCACTTCTCTGCACCCGTTGGATGAAAGCCACATGCCCCAGAATCAATGATGCAAAGAGAATTACCCTATATAAAAATAAAAAGAGGACAGAGCAGACTGCAACAATTATCAAGGGATATCTTTGCTTTGTGTGGTCGGCAAGAGGCTTGCCAAGGTCCTGCTGAAAAGACTTCAAGTTCCTGCTGAAAGAAGCTATCCTAAGAGCTAGTGTGAGGTCAGAACAGGATGCTCCACTACTGACATGTCCTTGACATTGTGCTTGTTGTAAGAAAAATGCCATAAACAAGAGGCACCTCTCTATGTAGCATCATTGACCTACTAATGACCTTTGACATGTTAAGCAGAAATGGTCTCTATAAGATCATGTTGAAAATTGGCTGTCCAAAAAAGGTGTTTTCTTTAATCCTGGACTTCTTTGAGGGAATGAAGGCAGCCATCCAGCATGAAAATGTAACATCATCTGAGTTTAGCATTGATACTGGTATGAAGCAAAGCTGCCTTTTAGTGCCCACCAAGTTTTGCATCTTCTCTATTCTTCTTACGTACACCTCTGGAAATGATCAATCTGGTGTGCTAATTGAATCAAGAATGGATAGCGGATTGCTTAACTTCGAACTATTTCAAAGCAGAAGCCATGTTACGTAGTTTACTATTCGGGATTTGCTTTTTGCAGGTGCTCCTGCAATCATCACTAATTCACTTCATAAACTGCAGGCCACAATGAATGCACTGATGCATGCACAGCTACCTCCCTTAGTGCACCAAGTTTGGTGTGGAAATCAGTATCAAGCAAACAGTCGTCATGTCACACAAGGTACCAACATTCCACTTAAAATCTGTGTCAGTAATGAAGCTCTGGAAAACAGGGATCACTTCTGATTTCTCAGCTCAATTCTTATCAGCTCACTTAACCTTGATAGACAGCTTGAAGCTTGAATCAGCTAAGCTTCTCTTACTTTTGGCAGACTTACTGCATGGGTTTGGAACAATCAATTGCTAACACTGGTCAGAAAGATGTCCATCTTTCAGGCTTGTGGCATCAGTACCCTCCTTTATGGTTGTGAAAGCTGGATTATGTTCTCAAAGCAGGAGCAGAGTTTCCTCCTCTGCTGTCTTCGAAAAATACTTGAGACCAACAGCTTCCCAATAATGAGATCCTTGAGAGAACTGATCTATAGCCTATGTAGACTACACTGGACGTTTGCAGGCTTCATTGGATGGGACATATACACTATATGCCTCAAGATGATCTGCTGAAGCTGTGCTCTATTGTCAACTTAAGAGATACCCGCGATGCCGAAGAAGGTCAAAGTACTGATACTGCCACCAGATCAAACATCTCAAGAAATAAAGCGTTCCTTCTGGCAACTGGGAAAATCCTGCCCATAATTGTTCCACTTGAAGAAGCCAGATTGGCGCAGTTGCTGTGGAAAGCAATCGGAGAGCCCAGCAAGCAGGGTGTACTTCAAGCTCTGTCTGGCAAATGGACCCACAGCCATTGTGGGAAGCTTTGCTGCTTGTGCATTGGGCTTTTTCCCCCATAGCATTACTAAACATCTCTGAGGGACCAACTTTGTCATGTCTTCTTTCATCTGTCAAGACAATGGACAGCCACAATGTAACATAATACTTTGGGGATAATTATTTTTCTTCAAGAGATGCTCTATTTAATCTTTTCACACTAGAACAGCACCAGAGCCCATGCTATTGCTCCCACTAATCTTTCTTGCTTGGTTTAAGGTATTTCATCAGATAAACATGCCCTCTTTGACTGTCACAGAGATGAGAGTGCAGTTAGATCTGGTCCTTAATTCTCTGGGGTATCTTTTCCCCCGTGACCCCTCTGTTCTATAGGTGATATTGTCTAACAAGTTTAGTGAGGGATAGAGGGGGAGGCTGGGATGTACTGTAGAAGTCAGGAGTTGGGATTGGCACGCCTGCTGCTTTCTTACAGCTGTTAATTATCTGTTAATTGTATTTACTAACACCTAGGTCAGGGGCAAGGAACTCAGTAAAATGCTACTGCTGGCTGTTGTCAGTGAAATCTGGACCAGTGACAGGCAGGAGCTTTGAATGCAGCTGGCAGAAGGGAAATGGGCCAGCACTGAACAGATGCCTCCCTTCATTCATTGCACACCTGAGTCCCTATATTCATCAGCTCTGCAGCTGGCATACAGTCTACAGGAAAAAAAGATGAAGTGGCTGCACGGTCCACTGGCCAAAGGAGGAGAGCCAGGCTTGGCTTGCTCCATCACTCATGACATTGGCTGTAGGGAAGAGAGTTACCATATGAACATGTCCTGCTCTGGCCTGGGGCCATATTCTGTACTATTGGCCTGTTGCTGCCTATTGGCAATGGCAGGCTCCTAGGCTATGTCTACACTGGTGGGTTTTTACGCAAGAACCCGCTGAGCATCCACGCTGCCCGCCTGCTCTTGCACAAGAAGATTTACAGTACGGCGTCGGAAGACAGGGCTTCTTGTGCAAGAGCTACGCTCTTTTTTAACAAGTGTAAGCTCTCTTGTGCAAGAGCTCTTGTGCAAGAAAGCCCTGTGGCTAAAATGGCCATCAGAGCTTTCTTGTGCAAAAGAGTGTCCACACGGCCATGGATGCTCTTGCACAAAAGCACATGGCAGTGTGGATGTGTTCTTGCACAAGATGTTCTTGTCAAGAACCTGCCAGTATAGACATAGCCCTAGTGAATAGCCATTATTAGCAATGGCTAAAAGACAGGCCAGCCCAGCTGCTGCTGCTCTTCTGGGGAAGATACACCCAGCTGCCACAGATTTCTAGGCAGCCAATAGGAGGGTCATGACCCCACCCCCAGGAGTGGAAGAGGTTGGCACTCACATTTATTGGAACAGTGATCTAGCCAAGGCCTTCTACTGAGCTGAGAGGAAGACCCCCTCTATGGAATGGTGTTCCACTGTTCCAGCAGCTGGCCCATGCATTATCCCCCCAAGCAGCAGTAGGACCGTGGTGGTGACAGGGCTGTGACACAAGAGTGGGCCACAGCTTGGATATGTGACCATGTTGTGGGAACAGAGCCATGGCTCCTGAATAGGATTGTGGAGGATGTGCCCCAGGGAATCTTCCCCAGTCCTAGTTGATGAAGGATGAATCTGGAGAAAAAGGAGGGTGAGCTCTTCCTGTTTCATGTGCCTTGGATAGCCAATCTCATTGCTCTGACAAAGTTCCCAGCACCAGCACAGGGTAAATCCGGTATGCATGATTATGCAGAAGTATCAGAGGGGTACTTTCCCCTTCTTCCCCCCTCTCCCCTCCCCTTCCTTCTTCCCTATTTATTTTGGTTCTGGACATCCAACACTCCGGTCATCTGAAGAAGTGGGCTGTGCCCACAAAAGCTCATGATACCATCTACATATTTTGTTAGTCTTTAAAATGCTACCAGACTATTTGTTGTCTTTTAAGTTTTTCCTGTGCAGAAGTAGGCAGTCATTTTGGAAGCTTGAAACATCTGAGACTTAAGCAACTGAGCAGATGACAGAACTAGCCCCTTCCTGTGTCCTAGCCTTCCCCAGCTTGACTCCTTTCCCTCCTGAGCCAGTCCTACCTGCTTCTTGTCCCCCTTCCACAGAGCTGCTGGGCCAACTTCTAGCTTCCAGCTGGTATCTCTCCCTGGCCTTCTGCTGCCTGTGCTCCCCAGTAAGTTGTGTAACTAATCTGTGTGCTTTATATGAATTCAGTATAGGTTGGTGCTTGCTGGATTTGAATTCCCATCATCCTCCATTACCTGGGATGAGCTTTGCCTGTCAGTGAAATATAAATTACATTATAGGTACTGGTGCAGCGATATGTTTATGTGTGCAAGAGAGAGTGCCCTTTAGAGGCTGGATCATGGCAATGATGAAATGAGGGGTAACGGTAGTTCGAATTAGGATCTTTAATTCGAACTACTTAGTCCGTGCCGTGTGTAGCCGTGGGCACAGAGTTCGGACTAAGGGGGATTTAAAAATGGCGGCACCCGGGAAGATGCAAATGAAGCCCGGGATATTTAAATCCCGGGCTTCATTTGCAACTCCGGTTGCCCTCATTAGACTATGTAGCTCGAACTAACGAGCTAGTGTAGCCTTACCCCCAGTTATCACTTTGAGATTTGACAGGTTCTTGCCTCAAGATCAGGCCCAGTATTATTAAATGTGTTGTATAATTAGTTACCCTGATGTGCACAGTTGCAACACTCACACTACAGGAATTCTTCTCTATTTGCAATAGTTAAATACGTTTAGCAAAGTCACTAAAATCCCAACTCAGTAATGTGCTTCTGGACAGCCATATACTCACCCCATCCCTTGCAACCTGCTGTATTAGCCATCCTCATCATCCTCATCACCAACACCTTTCTCTTCATAACCACTGGCCATCATCCTGGCACCTCCCAAGGGCTACAGCTCTCTCTCCTCCTGTGCACAGGCTGGGATACGTGTTACACTAATACTACTATGTTTAATGCATATTCAGTAGGAGGTTTCTCTCCTCTTTTTTATTTGTATTTCCTCACCCCTCTAATGTTGAGGTGTCATTTGCCTATAAGTTAATATATGAATTACCTCTGCTTATTATCATGTGTGTTAACTTGTTGCTATGAAACTCTTGAGAGCAGATATTTGCGGATGTCTTATCCAAAAGCTGGCATCAGTTCTTGTTCCTGTGGTTGCCGATGTCATTATGGACAACATTTCCCCTCACACTATATTTTCATTTCTCTAAAACTTAGGGGTGCTTATCAGGATATTTATCTCTGCTAAAGTTCATAGGCCCCAAGCCCTATGCAAACTGCTGAAGTCAATATTTTACAAAATACAGGTCTGCAAGTTCCTTGTATTATTGCTGAATATCATAAAGGCAGAATTTAATGAAGGTGAAGCAGTGAATATCATAAAGGCTACAGTATACAAGAATTCCAACCTGATATTACATAGTGGTAAACAAAGCTCTCTAGTAAAAACCCTCAGGAAAAAAGGCAGTTCCCAAATGGTCTCCATGTGAGAACTAGTCAGTTGTCTGAAGACTTAAATTAAGCTTTTCATTTCACACAGTGATGATCTCTTATAAAAATGGAACACGTGTGTCTGACGAGGTCATGGAGACCACAGTTACCTTTGCAGCCAGTACAAACAATATGATTTGGAGTAGCACTATTGGTATTGCATAAAAAGCATACTTATTTAAATCTATACCCAGTAGGGCTACTGTAATTAGAGACATTTTTATTTTAAAAGGTTACTAACTTGGCCATTAAAATTGCTTCCAACTGAGACTTGGTATACAGCTCGCAATAAAGGAATTAATTTATTTAGAAAATTTGATGAAAATTGGGTGATTTATATTTAGAAATGCAGAAATGATATTAAAGGAATGCTGTAGCTTTTGTTCAGTTTCAGATAGCTTTCTACATTTTCCTTTAGGAAAACCCAGGTTTCTTTTAAAAAGTGAACTGAGAAGCACAGATCAGAGATAAGAACTGACTCTTACTAAATATATACACAAGGCAAAACTTAAACTTTCAAAGGTGCCTTTACATTTCAGGAAGGAAAATATGGATTGATAAACTATGTCTCTGTCAATTCTATTGATTAGATAAATCTGAAGTGGTTGTTCTATATCCAATCAATGAAATCATGGTCATTGGTACAGATGAACACCACCAGTTGCTTCAAAGCCTCAGTTGGTGAAAACTTAAGGAAAGTATTATTATAAATGCCTACTGGAAAAGACTGAAGAACTCTCCATTAATTCAGCCTTCATGCTTCCAAAATTTCACATTCCCCCCCCTTCCCCAAAATGTGAACGTATATGCTATGATTTCTTGGAATTTAAGAAAGAGGTGTGAGATATGATAGCCCATATCTGATTATGGTATTTTGATGTTATTAGATTGAACCTGGATCACGTCATTTGAATTGATCATCCTGAAAGAACTGCATCAATACTTTCATGCTCCTGTTTTTTTATTTGGGATGACAGACATAGCAGATTTCAGCAGAGGCAAGTCTATTTGGGATCCTGCCTGTAACTAAATACTCCTGTGGTACAAATTCAGTTTCAAGGAAAGGTTAGCACTTAGCAGTACAAATGCTGTGGTTAGGATACGAGGCATGACTGGGCTAGCTAATAAGACTTCACTATGGAAGCATGTTTTAAAGTTTTTTGAGATCTCAACAGAATATTGAATGTGCTTTCGCTCCCTTGGGGAAACACATGAGCAGAATGGAGGAAAAGGTAAATAAGACACATGCCTATAATAAAGCTTTAGTCTATTCTGAAAATTGTATAGAATGTTATGGTAAATATACTTGGGTTATTTGTTTATATGCATTATCTGTACTTTAAAAATGCATTTGTAGTGGCTCAAGGGAACATGCTGCCATATTTATAACTAAAAAAAATCAGTTTATTTCTTCTGATTGGTTTAGCATTGTAAGAAAGAAGTGATGAAGAGTGAGTGATTGGGTTTTACATGCTCTCACCCAAAGGATTTGGAGTAAGCTTATCTACTTTGATACACACATTCCTGGCACCAAATAATTATATGTTATAGACACTGAGATTTTGTGTCTGACTGGTTAGTCACATGATACGTTATTGCTCTCCTGCACATACTCAGTACAATGTTTGCTTCTGCCATTGACCAACATGTTTCAGTATTTAGTCTAAAATGAAAACTAAGTAAACTGGTAAGGACATTCTGGACAGATTGAGCTGGGCTGGCCATTGAACCAGAAGGGAAGTACAAAGCTTTGTAGCTAGTTTGCTTCCACTCCCCTCATGCAATACTGAACAGCCTCAAGCTGGCTCTAAACAACCTGTAGCACCAAGGCACCTTTTAGGCATCCAGGTATTTCCCTGCAGCCACTATTCCTCTGCTAGAGGAAAGGTTGCTCAAAACAATCTACACAAAGCAGTGATTCCCCCTCTGCTGGGGAATCCTCAGGAAGCTGGTTAAAACAGTTGTATGACCCCTTTGCACTACTAACATCAGTGATGATGATCTGGCTTGGCACAGAAATTAGTTGTACAATCAGGCTGGAGAGGAGGAAAGAAGGCAACTGCCCCAAGGCCTGGCGATTCAAAAGGGCCTGGGACTCTCAGCCATCACTGTCGCTATAGCAGGAGCGGTGGTGGCATACGTCCTAGACCCTTTAAATCACCACCAGAGCATCGGGCGGTAATTCTAGCAGCACTGAGGGCTGGCTGCCCCAGATCTGCCCATTATACCTGAGGCACACCCCTTCTGGGAGTTTGGAACTCCCCTCATCTTGCCCAGGGTTCTGGTGAGTCGGTCAGCCCTCTGAGTATAAAATTGGGGTACACAGAATTAGTAGTTATGAAAAACATCCATCCTACAAAAAGGTTCTAAGTTTTAACATTTAAATTATATTTATTTTTATAGGGTGTTGCTTCTTTTCAGTCTGCCATGCTCTGTGATGCTCTCACAACTGCACTGTACTTCTCTGAAATTTCCTGTTTTACAGTAGCATCTGCAGACAGCTTAGTCCTTTAGATCAGACATTTTTGTCCAAAAGTGGGAAGTGCTGTAGTAAGAGAACAAGAACAAAACTTAAAAAAAAAACCCCAACAACTCTGAACCCATGCTAGTCTATCTGAAATAGTTCCCTTTATTGCCAAATTTTTAAACTACAACCAAATGCCAATTGAAGTCAGACTAATTTGTGTTCTTCAGAATCTGCCCAAGAATAATCATTAGAGAACTGCCTGGCCACATGGGCTTGCTACATTTGCCAGCCAAATCGGCAGCCCAAATGTAAAATGAATCATTCAGGAACATTTCACGGTGACATGTCATCTACAGGAGGCTGTTCCATGCCATGCCAGGGTATTTGTAGTAGCATGGCACAGCCAAAGAACAGAGCCAAAAAACAAGTGGCATGTAAAGATGTTTATGATATATAACACAAACTATTGAAAAAATTGGCAAGTAAATAGAAGAGATAAGGTAGGTGAGGTAATAGCTTTTACTGGGCTAATGTCTGTTAGTGGAAGACACAAGCTTTCAAGCCTCACAAAGTTCTTCCTCAGGTCTAGGGAAGGCAACCAAAGTTTCCAACCTATATACAAGGTGGGACAGATTGTTGAGCAGAAGGGGCTCACACATGCTCTAGGAGGCCACTTCACATGAAGTGGGCAATTAAGAGTTTGAAATCGGCAGTGTGTGTTACAAATGAGCCTTGTTGTAATGAGCCATAAAATTAGTGCTGCTGTTTGGTCCATGGTTTTGTTGTCCAACTGCATTATGTATGCAAGGGTTCAGGCTTCTCTCTTGAAGGTGTTGAGGATTCTTTTGGTGATGAGGACTTAAGAGTTCAGCTGTGGAGTGATCACTCTGTGAAAAGTATTTGCCACAGTTGATATGGGGGTTTTGTCCTTTATCATTTTTCGGTGTGAGTTCAAAGAGTATGATTATGGTTTCAGCTATGCCAGTGGTCACCAACCAGTAGATCGGGATCTACTGGTAGATCTTGGAGCCTCTGACAGGTGATCCTGACTGGTTTGGCCATGTGGCTATCAAGTGCCAGCACTTCAGCTGCCTCTTTTTCCACTGCTGTGCATCTCCTGCCCTTTGCCTTGGAGCTGTTCTCCCAGGAGCCTTATGTTTACTGTGCAGGGCAGGGAAGGGAGAGAAAGGGTGCTGATGTCAAGGTGCCCCCTTCTCCCACCCTGTATTGTATTTCCACAGAGCAGAGTGGGGGCACAACAGGACTTGGGATAGAGCAAGTTTGCTGGCTGCTTCTGGGAGTGGTGCAGGGCCAGGGCAGGGGTGAGCCTGTCTTAGCCCCACTGCACCATCACTCAGGAGCCACCTGAGGTAAGCAGTGCCCAGCTGGAGTCCACAGCCTGAGCCCCTACTCAAGTCATGAACCCCCTCCTGCCCTAGCCCTGACCCCCCTGCATCCAAACACCCTCCCAGCACCTGCACCTAGAACTCCCTCTGGCACCCCAACTGCCTGCCCCAAGGTCAGCTCAGGGCCCCTTTCACACTCCAAATCCCTTAATCCAAGACCAGAGCCGGCACCCCAATCCGCTGCCCCGCCTGGTGAAAGTGAGTGTTGGGAGGGAGGAGGATGGAGTGAGCAGGGGCAGGGCCTCAGAGAGAGTTGGGGCAAAGAGCATAAAGGAAGGGGGGCAAGGATATTTGGGTTTGAGGTAGATTTTGCATTGCACTTAAATTCAAAAAGTGATCTTGTGCGTAAAAAGGTTGGAGACCACTGAGCTATGCAGTTATTGTGGAGCATTTGGTGCACTGGATGCAGTAAACCATATGTTATGATAGGCATGTGTGGGACTCAAGGACCTTGAAAAACATGTTGGGGAGGAGCATTGATCATCATAATAATGAAAGATGCATTTTCAGGTTTTGTGTCTGCTGTTCTGGTTGGGACTTTGAGTTTGTGCATCCTGGTCTGTGTAAAGCTTGCTTCTGAATATGAGGAAGAAGAGCTTGTTTTATCATAAAAAGTGGTTTAAGAATGCAATTCCCCTTGCATATGGATTGTAACTGTTTGGTGATAGCCTGTATGGGTCCTAGTGTGGTGTGATAGATGACAACTTTGGTTGTATGTTTAATATGGGTTACTTTCTCCCTGTATTGAAGCAGAGTCTTCCAGTGTACTTGGGTGGCATATTTCTGGATGCAATCTACTTCTCTGGTGGGCCACCTTTGTTTAGTGAAGGTGGTTTTAAATATGTATCCCCTACCTAAGCTCCCTCATACATTTCCACCACAACTTCAATCTCCTGTCACTCTCTCTTAAACATTCCCACACCAGCATCAATCTCCTAGACACCGTGATCAGCTTCAACACCAGAACCCTACAGATGACTATATTCAAGGAACCCATGGACAATCACAGTTAGCTCCACCAGACAGACCAAGAAATCTATTATTTACAGGTACTCTGATACCACAGAAGTGACTCTGAAAAGACAATCTGGGAAACTCAGATTTAAAACTTCAATCCTTAAAACCTCCTTCACATGATTCAATCTTCCCAAGCTTTGCAGGAGTGCGTGCAGTGTATATTATGTCCCTGTTACAAGATTTTACATACTCCTAGCCTGTATTTGTGATACAGTATATCACATTTTTACTCAATATTGTCAGGAACTGTAGGGACAGTATTTTAATTATATACTTTTAGCATATCATAAATATGCTTCAGATAATTATAACTCCCTATGAGAAAGATGATCATTGTAATTTCAGGTAAGAAAATTACTAGGGAGCTGTGTGTTCTTTGAAGTCAGATTGAGATAATGTGAATGAAGAAAATCTGTTTATGTCTAGCCCCAGGAATGAGTCTCAGTTTTGGCTGAATACTGGCCCCATATTTCAAAGTATGGGTTTACAAACTCCATCCCACACAAGATTTGTGAATGTGAAAAAGGGCAATAGCATAAAATTTGGTGCAAGCTGCAATGAAATTTCTGACAAGCACTTTTTAAGAACGCCCTACCCCTAAATCTGCACACTGCTAAGCACTGTCCACTTCCTTTTAAAAACAGCTCCATGTAAGTGTCCCTCAGCTCCAAAAACATACTGTTGTAGAAAGTGCAACCAACAACTCAATGACAGATCTGAGGATAAATAATGTTCCGCCTACAATGGAAAAGAATTTTAGCAATGATGATATTTTACATATCCCTTCAGTAATGAATCCGAGAGCTCATTTTGAAATAGGGAGCTTCTACACAGCACTTATTTCGAAGCAGAGCATTCTTCTGCCGACTTCCCTTGTTTCTTGTACAATGAGGGTTACAGGAGTTGGAGTAAAAAGTCCTCCAGCTTGACAGTATTTTGACATAATTTCAAAATAACTGCCTGCTGTGTAGATGTGGACTAAGTTATTTCGGAATAGCGCTAGTTATTTCGAAATAGTGTTGCAGTGTAGACACACCCATAGAAGGTAGCGCTAGTGAATCTTGCAACTAGGATCACCAAAATAAGAAGCCACAGCCTATTAAATTTACGAAGAAAAACCACAGCACTATTCACAGAACAATTGCTAATGCATTTTTTGACTAAACTCATTTCTCAACAAATGGGATCATTGCAAGGATATCAGGAGGCTAAAGCTTGAAAGGAAATGGAGACTCAACTCTAGAGGTGACTTGTTCTGAACAGGATTAAACACTGATGCGGGATGTGCACTTGTACTGTTGGTAATTTAGGTAAATAGAGAATTTTAGTTGTAGTCTGCCTGGTACCTTTCATGAGAGCTACATTTTAAAGTGTGTGTGTGTGTGTGTGTGTGTTGTGGCTCAGTTTCCCCCCCAGCCAGGGCCTGTCTTAGATTCTGGGTCAGAATTTGAGTACCCAGTTTCCTGGCTGCCCTCCTTTCCCGCTTTGATTTCCGGGGTTTCCCAGGCTCAGAAAATAGGTCCTGGGAAAATTCGTGAAAACTTGGGAGGGGGCTCTCTTCCTTTCCCTCAGTTGTAGGGAGCAGGTCACTAAATCCAGGGAAGTCCCACCCAATCACAACTGGGTATGGGAGCCTCGGAACTACCCCCACTGCAACCATTGTGACATTCCCCTGGATCTCTATTTGTACAGGGACAACAGGGTAATAATTGATATCTCCATGGACACAGGAGATCCCTGTGCGCTTGGCATGGGTCAGCTGGTCTGGTTCCATCAGCTGCCCGGAGACCAATGTGACGGCGCTCCCTGAGTCCACCAAAGCCATGGTCTCTATTCCATTCATCTTAATGGGTCGGGTGTACAAATGCGGGGCCATTGCTATGCCTGCCAAATTTATGAGATTGCAGGGGCCTCCTAGGTCACACTGCATGGGTTCTGTTATGTTTGGACAGTGTACCGCTATATGCCCAATCTCCCCGCATGCGTAGCATCGATACCCTGCCCGGGGCATCCCCCTATTTCTTAGGCTACTGGGTTTTACCCCCTGACCTTCCTGCCCCAGTCCCCAAGTCCCTTTACAGCCTCTGGCCGCTCTTCTGTCTCCTTCTTCCCCAGCCAAGTCTTACTCGAGGGTTCAGAGCCACGGGCCTTTGGGGCTAGTCCAATTCTCTTGTCTCTCCGGACTTCTTTGCTGAGGGGTTGCAAGAGTCCTTTAGTCATTAATTGTCTTTCCACGAGGGCTACCATGTCGTCATATGAGGAGGGTTCATTCTGGCTGACCCAGGCTCATAGATCGGGTGGTAGGCCCCTCATAAACCGGTCCAGGACAATAATTTCCACAATCTTCTCCAGGCTGTAGGTCTCCGGCTGCAACCATTTTCAGGCCAAGTGGATCAAGTCAAACAGTTGTGCCCTTGGTGCTCTGCCCTCCCCATATCGCCACTCATGGAAACTTTGAGCTCTGATAGCAGTGGTTACTCCTGACGTGGCGAGGATCTCAGCCTTCAGCTGGGAATACTCAGTGGCGGCCTCCTCTGGCATGTCGAAATAGGCCTTCTGGGCCTCACCACACAGAAATGGGGCCAGGATGCTGGCCCACTGGGCTCGGGGCCAACCTTCCCGCAGGGCTGTCCTCTCAAATGCTAGGAGGTACGCCTCCACCTCATCCTCCTTTGTCATTTTCTGGAGGAAACTGCTGGACCGCAGGGACCGTGCTCCATCTGAGCCATGCACCTGAGTGGTCAGAGCCTTCATCTGCATTATTACCTCCTGCAAGGTGGCTCGATCCTGGGCAGCCTGTCTTATCAGCAGCTGGTTAGTTTCCTGCTATAGTCGTACTGACTCCTGCTGGGCAGCCATCTGAGCCCAGATAGCTTCTTGCTGTGCTGCAGTGGCTTGTATGAGGGCCTTTACTACATCCTCCATTTTGTTTTTCTCCCGTCTTACTAGGGTGGCCTAGTCTGTCTTGGGTGGATCCGCTGCAAGGTCTCACTGCAGCGAAATATCCCACTTCTGACACCACATGTGGCAGGGTCACTCCCACTCCTGGGCCCCTGACCCCTGTTCAGCCAACTGTCCCACAGTCTAGGAGTCACAGTGTATGGCTCACTCGCCTTGGTTTGAGATTTGTTGTCTCCCTGTCGTCTTTAACAAGGTCGATGCTGCTCTCTTGGCTCCTCCGGTGTCTTTCTCTCTCCAAACTCCTCCTCCACTCTCCAAAACTCCTTCACAGCTCTCCAAACTCCTTCTCAATTCTCTCCACACTCTTTCACAGCTCTCCAAACTCCTTCTCAGCTCCCTCTCTCCTCACCCACAGGGAGAGTTCTTAAATAGGCCTCCAGGCAGGCCCAATTAGTTTCACCTGGGCCTTAATTGATTTTGCAGCCGCCCTGTCTCAGCTGCCCCTAATTAGCCAGGATTGCTGACTTTCTCTGCAAGAGCTGCCTCTTTCCCCTTCCACCAAGATCTTGAACCTGCTGTAGCACCCCGGCTCTGTCTCGTGACCTTGAGGTGGCGAGAGGAACCACTCTTCCACTGAGCACAGCAGGCTGCTGGTCTGGGCTTGTTGTGCTTTCCCCCCCCTGCACTCCTCCCTTCCCCTTTTTTTGGGAGGAGTGAGTGGGGGGCTACTGGGGTTGAGGCAGGCAGGCCCTGGCTACATTCTGGGCCAGGTCCCCTTTTCTCTCTTCTCCCCGGATCCAACCGAAGCCGATGCCCGCAGGGTTCTCTGGAACGAACTCCCGGTGGTCAGCGCGGGCGACCGGGACCAGCTAGAGCTGCCTCTCTCCCTGGCTGAGTTCTCGGAAGCCCTCCATCTCATGCCCACAATAAATCCCCGGGCATGGACGGGCTGACCGTGGAGTTCTACCGCGTGTTCTGGGACGTCCTCGGCCTGGACCTTGCTAGCATCTGGGCCGAGTCCTTGGAGAGCAGGGTCCTCCCTTTATCATGCAGGTGATCTGTTCTTGCCTTGCTGCCCAAGAAGGGGGACCTCCGCAATCTGAGGAATTGGCGTCCCGTCTCGCTCCTTAGCACGGACTATAAAATCGTTGCCAAAGCCATCTCCCTAAGGCTGAAGTCCGTGCTGGTGGACGTGGTCCATCCAGACCAGACCTACACCATCCTGGGCCGAACCATCTTCGACAACCTTTTTCTGGTCCGGGATCTCTTAGAGCTTGGGTGTAGGGACGGTCTGTCGTTCGCCCTCCTGTCCTTGGATCAGGAGAAGGCGTTTGACCGGATGGACCATGGGTACCTCCTGGGCACCCTGCGGGCCTTCGGCTTCGGGCCCCATTTTGTGGGGTTTCTCCAGGTGCTGTATGCCTCCGCAGAGTGCTTGGTCAAGCTCAACTGGACCCTGACCGCACCGGTCAGCTTTGGGTGGGGAGTACATCAAGGCTGTCCGCTGTCAGGCCAGCTGTATGCTCTGGCCATAGAGCCCTTCCTCCGTCTCCTTCGTAAGAGGTTGACGGGGTTGGTGCTCCGTGAGCCAGCGACGAGGCTGGTCCTGTCAGCGTATGCCGACGACGTGGTCCTCGTGGTCCAGGACCTGGGAGACCTGGCGCGGGTGGAGGCTTGCCAAGCCGTTTACTCGGCGGCCTCCTCTGCCCGGGTCAACTGGGTCAAGAGCTCTGGCCTGGTGGTAGAGGCCGGGTGGCAGGCGGGCTCCCTCCCACCCGCGCTTCAGGCCATCAGGTGGAGCGCGGGTCCGCTGCTCTATCTTGGCATTTTTCTCTCTGCCACGCATCCCTGTCCGCCGGCAAGGTTTAGAGGCCAGGGTGGTTGAGCGGTTGCAGAGGTGGACGGGACTGCTCCGGTGCCTCTCCCTGCGTGGGAGGGCACTGGTACTTAACCAATTGGTCCTGTCCATGCTCTGGCACCGTCTCAACACCCTGGTGCCGCCCCCAGGTTTCCTGGCCCGTATCCAGCAGCTAATGCTGCGGTTCTTCTGGCCAGGACTGCATTGGGTCTCTGCAGGGGTTCTCCATCTTCTCCGGGAGGAGGGAGGGCAGGGCCTGACGTGTTTGCGCACGCAGGTTCACATCCTCCGCCTCCGGGCCCTGCAGAGACTCCTATTTGATGCAGGTAGTCCGGCGTGGAGCACACTTGCGCACACTTTCCTTCGCCGCTTCCGATGGCTCCAATATGACCGGCAGCTCCTTTATTTGAGAGGTCTTCCGCGAGACCTCTCCGGGCTGCCGTCCTTCTACCAGGACCTCCTCCAGACCTGGAAGCTGTTTGCGGCAACCAGGTCCTTGGGAGCCACCTTGGGGGCAGATCTCCTCGCGGAGCCCCTGCTACACAACCTCCATCTACGTGTGCAGGTGGCGGAGTCTCCCTTGGTGTGCCAGAGGTTGGTCCTGGCAGAAGCCACCAGAGTCAGAGACCTCCTATACTACCATCGGGGAGACTGGTGGATCCTCGGGCACTCGCCCAGTGCATGGGGCTCTCCACCCTACATACTCCCCGGCGTGTACTTCAGGAGGTGAAGGACGCTTTGCTGCCCACTGCTTGGGTTTATCTCAAAAAGGTCCTGTGAGAGGGTGCACCCCGCACACCCCTCACCCCCAGGCCTCCCGATCTCTCCATCGGCCCCCAGCCCCGCGTACCTTCCCGACCGCCTCCTCCCCGTCATCCTAGCCGGCTGCACACGATGCAGCTGGTCCCCTTCCAAACTACGCCAAAGAATCACCTGTACACGCTCGTGCTTCACACGCTCCACTTCCCCACCCTCGTGTCCCGTCCAGACACCAAGTGGCGGGACCTCCTACCACCAATGGAGGGTGGGGAGCCCTGGTGGGCCAGCCTCTATTCGACCTGGGTTCCATGGCCCACCAGGGACATCTGATGGAGAATCCTGCACAGCGCGGTGAGCACGAGCATGCCTCTTCTGTGGCGTGAGGGAGACCCTGGCGCACATCTACATCGAGTGCGCCAGGCTACAGCCCCTCTTTCGACTCCTCCAGAACCTCCTGTTAAGGTTCTGGCTGCACTTTTCCCCCCACTTGTTAATTTATGCACATCCCATCCGTGGCCCGACAAAGTTGCGGGACCTCCTGGTCAACCTCCTCCTGGCTATGGCCAAATTGGCAATTTATAAAACCAGGGAGAAGAGGTTGTCCGGGGGAAGGGCCTGCAACTGTGGGGCCTATTTCCGTTGCTGTATTCGCTCACGTATCCGGGCAGAGTTCCAATGGGTAGCGTCCGCTGGCTCTCTTGAGACCTTCGGAGAGTGGTGGGCGCTGTCCGGGGTTCTCTGCTCGATATCCCCATCCGGTTCCCTCGTTTTAGCCCTTTGACCCTCACACCCATCCCTATTTTCTCATTATTTGTCCCCAGTAATTAGTTGGTTCTTCTGGGTTCTGTGGACCCTCCCTGCAGGCTGGGGGGAGGTCTTTTAGATGTGGGCGGGCTAATGGCTGCCCACCTCCCGGACACCAAATAGCTCTTTTATTTGAGAGGTCTTCCGCGAGACCTCTCCGAGCTGCCGGCCTTCTACCAGGACCTCCTCCGGGCCTGGAAGCTGCTAGAGGCAACCAGGTCCTTGGGAGCCACCGTGGGGGCAGACCTCCTTGCGGAGCCCCTGCTACACAACCCCCATCTACGTGTGCAGGCAGCGGAGTCCCCCTCGGTGTGCCAGAGGCTGGTCCTGGCAGAAGTCACAAGGATCGGAGACCTCCTGGACTATGACCGGGGAGACTGGGTGGATCCTCGGGCACTCGCCCAGCGCATGGGGCTTTCCACCCTACGTAGTCCCCGGTGCGTGCTTCAGGAGGTAAAGGACGCTTTGCTGCCCACCACTTGGGTTTATCTCGACAAGATTCTGCGAGAGGGTGTACCCCGCCCACCCCTCACCCCAGCCTGCCTGATCTATCCATCAGCCCTAAGCCCCGCATACCTCCCCGACCGCCTCCACCTCGTCACCTGAGCTGGCTGCATGCGTTGCAGCCGGTCCCCTTCCGAACCGTGCCAAAGAGTCACCGTGCTTCACACGCTCCACTTCCCTACCCTCGTGTCCCGCCCAGACACCAAGTGGCGGGACCTCCTACCACCAATAGAGAGTGGGGCACCTCGGTGGGCCAGTCTCTATTCCACCTTGGTTCCACGGCCCACCGGGGACATCAGCTGGAGAATCCTTCACGGAGCTGTGAGCACAGCCTGTATTTGGCGTGGTTCACCCCCATTCCCGACACGTGCCCCTTCTGTGGCGAGAGGGAGAACCTGGCGTTCGTCTGCCTCAAGTGCGCCAGGTTACAGCCCCTCTTTTGGCTCCTCCAGAACCTTTTGTTGAGGTTCTGGCTGCACTTCTCCCCTCACCTGTTAATTTACGCACACCCTCTCCAAGGCCCCACAAAGTCGCGGGACCTCCTGGTCAACCTCCTCCTGGCTATCGCCAAGATGGTAATTTATAAGACCAGGGAGCAGAGGTTGGCCGAGGGAGGGGGCCTGCAACTGTGGGGCTTATTTCCGCTCCTGCATCCACTCACGTATCTGGGCAGAGTTCCACTGGGCGGCGTCTGCTGGCTTTCTCAAGACCTTCGAGGGGCAGGGGGCACTGTCCGGGGTTCTCTGCTTGGTGTCCCCGTCTGGTTCCCTTGTTTTAGCCCTTTGACCCTCACACCCGTCCCTGTTTTCTTTTTATTTGTCCCAAGTAATTACTTGGTTTCCTGGGCTCAGTGGACCCTCTCCATAGGCTGGGGGGAGGTCCTTTAGATGTGGATGGGCTAATGCCCGCCCACCTCCCGGACTCCAATAGGCATGCCTCCTCTGTCTCGTGACCTTGAGGTGGAGAAAGGAACCACTCTTCCACTGAGCACAGCAGGCTGCTGGTCTGGGCTTGTACTTTTTTCCCCCCCTGCATCCCTCCCTTTCCCTCCCCTTTTTGGGAGGGGTGTGGGGGGGGCTACTGGGGTTGTGGCAGGCAGGCTCTGGCTACATTTTGGGCCAGGTCCCCTTTTCTCTCTGCCTGCTCCGTTTGCAGGCAGTCTTCCCCCACCCACCTCTCAGCTGGCTGCAGGAGCTGCTGAGGGTGTGGGAGTGCATGGGGGGGGGGGGCCTTTGCTGCCCTCACCCTGGTGGGGGGAGTGGGACCCCCATTTTCCATCTTTTTGGGGACTGCCTGGCCCCTTTCTTCACTGCTGCAGGCCTGGAATTCACTGTTCACTTCCTACATGCCTTTCAATAATTGACCCTCTCACATTCCCAGTGCAGCCGGAGAAGCCGCTCTTACCGTCCTGTGCTGGGAGTTGTACCCGTTATTCCTTTACCGCCCCCCCCCCTTCCTCTTATGTGCGTTGCTGCCCTCTCACCCCACTTCCAGCCTAACAGGGGGAGTGGTGAGCCTTTCTCTCCCTCACTCTTCCCCCTCTCCCCTGTTCCTTGCTCCACCCCCTGGCACTATTGGTCATCCCTAATTGTCTGTTCCTGTCTCCCTCCACCCCTCCATCCATGAACATAATGGAGGGGCAGTCATACGATGCCCCTGCCACCCCTTGCCCGCCCCCCCCCCCTCACTGCCTTTATGAATCCTGAACCCGCTGAGGCTGCCGGGCCACCCACTCATGCAGCGGAGGTGGTGGACATGGACGGAGATCCCGGGACCCCGACTGCTCCTGCTGCGGCATCTTCTGCTACCAGTGTCACCACCAAGAAAGCCTCCCTGAAAGGCAGGAAGGGCCAAGGGACCAAAAAGGGCAAGAGCCCCACCCCGCACGCAAAACCTCCTGTGGCGAAGGTTCACCCCCCTGCCGCAGTCTCGGCCACAGCTTCCCCTCTTTCCTGTCCCCTTGTTCCTTCCACCAGCTCTGGGGGCGATGATGTCCCAGCCCCCAGGGCGTACACCCAGGTAGCCGCCACCCCGCTGCCTGCTGCCTCCCAATCCACCGAAGCCGCTTACCGGAATTCCATCCCCGGCAGTCATGGCCCCTTCCCCACCCTGACCAGGAGGCACGGGGTCCATTGCCTCCTGGTGTCGGCCTCGTCCCACATGGAGACCTACGTGCGGGCGCTGGCACGCGTGGTGGGGCCCACGGCTGTGGTGGCGGCCTCCAAGATATTCGGGAAGGTGGTATTCTTCCTGGCGTCGGAGGCCGCCACCCAGGAAGCGGTGGAGACGGGTTTGGAGGTGGGGGGAGTCCATGCCCCACTTGAGCCTTTTGGAGGACCTGGGCGTACGGGTGGTTTTTTCCTCTGTTTCTCCCTTCCTCCCCAATGCCGCCCTATTGCCTTTCCTCTCCACCTGGGGAGGCCCCTTCCTTTGGGCTGCAAAGACCCTACCCTCCACCACATTCTTTCCTTCCGCCGGCAGGTGCAAATCCAACTCCTGCCGGCGGGGCATGGTGGAGAAGCCCTAGCAGGGTCATTTCTGGTGCCCTATCAAGGGGCCCAGTACCGGGTATATTACACCTTGGGGGAGGCCCGGAGTTTTCTCTGTCGGGCGATGGGGCACGTCCAAAGGGCCTGCCCTCTGGCCCAGCTTGGAGATGCACTCGGGACCCCCGACTCCTGGGAAGGAACCGGCCCTACCATTGCCGGTGGCCCTGATGGTCTAGACCCTGGGTTCACCCCCCTCCTCCAACCATGACCGTCATCAGTCCCGCTCGGGCTCCGCAGGGCCCAGACGAGCGTGTGGGCACCGCTGCCACCACGAAAAGCGGCAAGGCCGGGCCTGCGGAGGAGAGGGCGGCGGGGTCAAAGATGGGACTCGGACAGGGCCTACTTCGGGGGAGGGGTGTGTGTGTGTGTGTGTGTTTGTGTGTCAGGGGAGATGTGTGTGTGTGTGTGTTTGTGTGTCAGGGGAGATGAATATATGCAAACAGTATTATAGGAAATACAACTCTTTATTTTTCAAGATTTATAGATTAACAAAAATATTGAACTAAATAACAAAAGAACAGAACTCGGCATTTTAATCTGAAGGCAAACTACAAAGAGATGAGACTGTATTTGCGATTGGAGACTGGCCTAACATTATTGCTTATTTAAATAAGTTGTAGTAACTTCACTTTATTCTGTGTGCATAGATGTAAATTTGCTGTTTTTTACTAAAAAATAACCCACAAAAATTGTATGCATGAACTATGTGTGTGTTAAAATGGGTGCATTGCCATATACAGGTTTTTTTGTGCATCAAGTGCCCTGTCCAATGTCCTTTTGAGTCAATTAGAGTATTCCCATTGAATTAAATAAGAACAGGGTCCATTCCAAACAACAAAATGTTATAACTGTATTGTGGGAATATATCTAATGAATAAGGGTTGTTTTCAATAAGCTACAGTAAAATATTGTGAGTGCATTAAAAATAATTTGTAAAACTATCTTATACACGTAACTAAAAACAACTGTAAAATGATTAACATCCCCCAAGTGTGCAGGGCTTTTTGATGTTCTGACAATATATTTAATAGTTTTTCTTTGTACTCAGTTGTTCTCTTCTTTCTTTTCCATTACATTAATATAGTTTAGTACATCTATAGTCATCCTGTCTGGCAAAGTCAGATACTCAGTTCCAGGAGGAAATTCTGCAATAATTGTTGCATTATCTTTACTTGAAGACTGAAATGCCTCATCTGCTGTAATTTCCTGCCCTCCAGTGGTATCTGCTTTACTAACATTAGTTAGTATTTCAGCACTAGGGACAGAGGAACAATGGTTTCTACAGCAACAGGCTTCTATTATATTACACTGTACTGCAGCATTTAATTTTTCTTCCCTTACAGTAGGGCTATCAGTTTGTGACCAAGCATCACATCTTTCACTGTTATTATTAGCCTTCCTTTCAAATGATATGTGTGATGAGTTGTGCTGAGGCACAACAGTCTGGTCTTTATTTTCCTCCTCTGTAGTTTGTAAACTGGGCTCTTTCTGGCGAGGAGTGTTGGCTTGTTGCATAGCCGAACTAGTGTAGGGAGGGAAAAGCAAACTCTCTGCGCAAAAGCTGCGTTGTGGTCCTTTGCTTGTTGAAGCTGCAATTGGATTGGCACTGTTTCCTTGAAAGGAGTTGTCAGAAATACACTTTTCAGCTAGATCGTCCTCTTCAGACTATACAAACAGATTTGTATGAATGTGGTTGTACATAAAAGACCAATAAGTTGCTACCACAACTAAGGTAAGTAAAGTGATGAGGCCAAACCTATGATCTTCTTGTTTAAGAACAATTAAAAACATAATGCACCAAAGTCTGTTCTTGTACAATTATGTAACACTAGGAACCTAGCGGAACTTTATTTCGTTATCTATTATCAAAATTCCCTGTAGTCTAATATCACTAACAGATAATGCAAATTACTGCTTAACTATGCTATTTTAAAGCTTAAAACTGTTTCCTTTTTTTATATTCCTCACAAGTGATTTTTGCTTTCATAAAGAAAGCTAATAACAAAATTAAAGATAATACAGCAAGTTCCTGTACATGTGCTTTGGCACCAGATACCATGGTGATGAGCTCTTATAAATGAAAGCATAATAATAAAAATTATAATGAAGATAAAATTGCATTGCTTACTATGTCAGAACTAGTGTAGAAACAACCATCAGTTTGCTTTGGAGAGTAACTTGGAGACTGACTGCTCAGTGATGATTCAATGTCTACAAAATGAGCTTAGATTGAGAAAAGTTAGGTTCAGACAAACAAATGAACAAACCTCTCATATATTGTATGCACCAGTAAAACCATTTCAAAGTTACACTTGCCCAATTTATAAATAATGTTAAGACACTATTTGTAGTATTAGGGGTTAGCTAGTACATTATACAGTGCTTATTTGCCTCTTAGAATAGGCATCATCTAGTAGAATGCATGGGAACTATATTCATTCACTAAGGTCTAAATTGTGCCATTAAAGTGCAGCCCTGTGCTGGGAACACTGTGAAGCTGCATTGTCTGGGTGCATCTACACTGCATCCGTAGCTCAAAATAAGCTACGCAATTTGAGCTACGCAAATTGCATAACTTATTTTGAGTGTATTTTGAAATAGCTTATTTTGAAATTTGGCACTGACTACACAGCGCCAAATTTCAAAATAGAGCACTATTCCAAAACATCGCTTAATCCTCGTGGAACAAGGTTTACAGGGATGTTGGAATAGCAAGCCCATTATTTTGAAAGCTATTTCAAAATAACGGGCTTGTTTAAAAGATGCAGAATAGCGATTTCAGGATACCATAAGTATCCTGAAATAGTGCTACAGTGTAGACATACCCTCAGAGACAAGCTCCTGGGGGTGGGGGGAGTGTGCTCACTGCTGTACCCCATCAAATATCTGTACCCCAGGAGGTACAGAGGAACCAGTGGAGGTGTGGACTCCTTGTAGACCCATATCACTATCATGCCCCCGTGGAACTGAAGAACAGTCTAGCAGTAATAGGTTAAGGAGTCCAGTAAGAGACTCCAGCTGAACTTCCAGTGCAGGGATTAATTCATATCAGAACATTTTACAAAATATTTTCAAGCTAATCATGAAAAGGTCTTTTTACAATTATCACTACTTGCAGAACTGGCATTTTATGTTTTCAGAGATGCCAATAGTAGCAGAAATGGGACAGTGAAAAAAATTACAGGCAATTAATCACTAGGGAGCTGCTAATCTTTTCAGATGAAAGCAGTTTAAAGTATTTAAATTATGAACTAATGTTTCAATTTCTTCATTCGCTATTGGGTGAATCAGACATATTACTAGCTCACAAAACAGAATGCAATAATTTATTACTTGACTTAAGATGTAGCTGTATTAGTTTTACATAGAAAAAAAATCTATTTTAGATTTTATGAATACTGACTCTTTTCCATCTTGTCAAGCTTTGAACTTGCTTCAAAATCATACTGTTCCTCTTCTGCTGACAGAACCTTTTTTTAAAAAGTGAAGTTAATACATTTCAGTCTGACAATCTTACTTTTCATTGTGTTCCTTTATATAGAATTTTTTTCATTTATCCTATTGGGTGAGGAAACTAGAAATCCCCATGTTTCAGCAATCCATCTAGCGTGACCTACCAATTTGTTCAGCCTTCCCTGACAAAAACATAATAGCAGCCACATGGCAGTGTTCCCTGTAAGCTGAGCATTTGGGTGGTCACCCAGGAGAGATTCAAATGCTGCCCAGCTCATTAGCAGCATTCCCACAGTCTCCCACAGCCAGCAACATGTGTTGCCATTTGTGGTGCACATCTGCACATGACTCAGTGCACATAACAAAATTTATTCCATGCATGGATAGAAAAAGGTAGAGGGAACATTGCCACATGGCAATTATCTAGTTCTCTTGGGATTAATATTCCTCCACTTTTTAACTATCATCAGTTAATTCACTGATTAAGAAATATAAATTAGTTGCCAAACCATTTGTTATAGCTGGCACTACCCGAGTGCTGACAATTGCTATGGTTTCCTGATACTTTTTATAGGATTTATCACCCTATTTTTAGTTGATTATAACTTGGCCACACTTCAACTTTTGGGGCTGAAGTCTTCTAGCCTCAAGTGAATTTTTCTGGAAAATTTAATCTAAAATGGTTTGGTCATTGTGAAGGTGAGACAAAAAACATAGTTTGCCCATGTTAAAAATTAGGCTTACATCCTTTTAACGGAGAAACTCTTGTGTCTCCATGCACTGGAGCAGAGATCATCCAGAACCAGAGAACTTAAGCTGTAAAAATGAATTATGCTGTCACCAAATAATTGATTTCATTGCCAGATATGGATAAATACAAAGATAGTAACTGTGAAGGGAGGATCCTAATTTTCGCATTTCTCACTGATTTGGTCAATTATATCTGGTTTGGAATTCAAACTAGGCCAGGCATCTACAAGGAACACAACTGACAGGCTTGCATGCCAGAATTTGGGGAAATGGTGGGGGAGGGGCAAGGCCAAAGTGCCCCTCCCTCTCTCAGTTGGTTGCTTCAGCCGTGAGCCAGCTGTCCTATCTTCTAGCACCACAGCACTCCTTGTGGGAAAAAAGTATAATCGCAGCAACTTCCCAACAGAATCGTACCAAAGAATAGTATGTAGCAAGGTCTCACATGGTACCTGCCCCCCCAAAATAGATGTCTGCTGCACCTCCAGAAAGCAGAATCTGACTCTAAGTGTGTGGCACAAACATCTGTAATATGTAGCACAAATATATCCATCTCCTTAAGCAACAGTTAAGTAAAATTGTTTTACCTCTTGAAATCCAAAGACTTGTGAGCACCCTCTATTGGATTGTTCCAGAGGAGCATTGTCAATGTCACTAAGGAATGAAACAAAATAAGGTCCTAAGATCCCAGTGGTTTTTAGCCTCTATTTACTCCTCAAATAAAAATACTACTCCTAATCTTACAGTCCTCTTTGTAGGTATCAGCACTTTTATGTTTTCTGAAAATAATAAAAGTCTCAGAGGGTAGCTGTGTTAGTCTGTATCTGCCAAAACAGAAGTGGGTTGTGCATACAAAAGCTCATGATACCATCTACATGTTTTGTTAGTCTTTAAGGTGCTGCTAGACCAGGGGTAGGCAAAAGGGTCTCCGCAGGCTGGATCTGGATGGCCAAGTGGGTGGATCCAGCCCGCAGAGGCCCTGCTGCTTCCCCGCCCCCAGGCCAATTAGGGCCTGGGGGCAAGGGAGCGCCCGAAGCACTTCTCCGCTGTGCCTGTGCTGCGAGCAGGGTGGGGGGGGGAGCGGAGGAGGCTTCGCGCGCTCCTCCGCCCCCAGGCCAATCAGGGCTTGGAGGCAGGAGAGCTGCGTGAAGCTTCCTTTGCCCTGCTCCGGCCCTGTGAGTAGCCCACAGCACTTCAAAGTGCTACATGTCCTCACAGGGTGTGTGGAGGCTTCCCACGCTCCCCCGCCCCCAGGCCCTGATTGGCCTGGGAGTGGGGGAGCATGCCAAGCCTCTTCCAGGGCATGGGTGCCTAGTGGGAAGGGGGGCAAAGGGGCTCCCAATCATGGTCTGGGGGTGGGGTAGCCCCACTCTTGCCTGTTTAGGCCCCGCCCCTTCCAGGGTGGCCCAGGGTTACTTCAAAAATTTTTGAAGTGGCCCCTGGACAAAAATTATTGCCCACCTCTGTGCTAGACTATTCATTGTTTTTTAAGTTTTTCCAGTTACAAACTAATTTGGCTACCCCTCTGAAGCTTCTGCAAAAACAATGAGGAGTCCTGTGGCACCTTAGCCCTGGTCTACACTAGCCCTTATTTTGAAATAACAAGTGGAGCATCCACATATCAAGCCCGTTATTTCAAAATAAGTGGCTAATTATATTCAAAATAATAACTCTTGCTTTCCATGAGGAATAACACATTTCAAAATAGTTATTTTGGCAGTTATTATTTTGAAATAATATCCTGGTGTAGACATGCCCTAGAGAGTAACAGTTTTATTAGGGCTTAAGCTATCATGGGAAAAACCCACTTCATGAAGGTTTCATCTGATAAAGTGGGTTTTACTAAAGAAAGCTTATGCCCTAATAAATCTGTTAGCCTCTAAGGGTACGTCTAAACTGCAACATTATTTCAAAATAACTAGTGTTATTTCGAAATAGCTTAGTCCATGTCTACACAGCAGGCAAAATAATGTCGAAATAATGTCAAGTTGGAGGACGTCTTACTCCAACTCCTGTAACCCTCATTGTATGAGGAGTAAGGGAAGTTGGAGGAAAAGTGCTCTATTTTGAAATAAATGTTGTGTAGATGCTCCCAATTTTGAAATATGCTATTTCAAAATAAGCTACGCAATTGACGTAGCTCAATTTGTGTAGCCTATTTCAAGTTAAGCCCTGCTGTGTAGACTACCGTAAGAGTATGTCTACATAGCAGGACTAAACTTGAAATAAGCTATGCAACTTGAGCTACGCTAATTGCATAGCTTAAGTTGAAATAGCTTATTTCAAAATTGGGCATGTCTACAGAGCACTTATTTCGAAATAGAGAACTCTTCCTACAACTTTCCTTACTCCTCATACAACAAGGTTTACAGAAATCGGAGTAAGAAGCTCGTTATTTCAAAATAAATTTGAAATAATGGGCTTGCTGTGTAGACACACAATATGTTATTTTGGAATAACATCCATATGTCTACGCTGTGTATGTCTACACAGCGGCGCTATTTCAGGATAATGTCCATTATCCTGAAATAGTGTTGTGTGCATCTTAACAGCACTCCCATTATTTTGAAATTTTTTTGAAATAACTGGCATCTTATTCTGACTTCCTGTAAACCTAGTTGCATGAGAAATAAGGAAGATGCCGGACTAGCACTCTATTTTGAAATTTGGTGCTGTGTAGACAGCCTGTTTAGAAATTTCACACTATCTCGAAATAGACTACTGGTATTTCGAAATAATGGGTTTGTTATTTCAAAATAATAACTCCTACTTGTGAAAAGGAATAAGCTTATTTCAAAATAGTTATTTTGGAAGTTATTATCTCAATATATTGTCGCTTATTTTGAAATAACCTGGGAATGTAGACATAGCCACATAAGGAGTTATTTCAAAATAACTCCCTAGTGTAGACATGCCCTCAGGTGCCACAGGACTCCTCACTGATTTTTTCTAAATGCAAGTTCATTGTCACTACTTTAATTACAAAATGCATTGCACTATTACAATTTGTTAAAGCTATATATTTTTTAATTTTCAAGATATACTACAAAGAGCTGTTTTTCTAAACATAATTTCTGTGGAATACTATGCTATTAAAGATTACTCAAGATAATGCCACTTTGTAAAATGAAAAGACAAAATCGCCCCAGAGGAAAGACAATGGCTTCTTCAGCAACCTAGAGGTAACCCAAGAGTCTGTTCAATAATGGTTGCTTGTTTTCTTTTTAAAAAAACCCGTCAAACCACCTACTTCACTTATTATTTTACAGCATTTTGCATTAGTTTGAGTATGAAAATCACAATTAAATACTAATTATTTACAGAGGATAATGCATGTTCAGAAATATCTTGTATTTTAAAAGTTTGCAGACTTACGTGCTGCAAATCTAATAATCTTAAAGAAATTCTCATGTTCTTATGCATCATGGGTAAAACTGTGGACTCACTTAAGTCTATTGGAGTTTTGCCAGTGACTTCAGTAGAACCAGGATTTTGCCCATTAAGTCTATCATATACAGAAATCATCTTTAACAGTTACTCATGAAACTTACTTTTTCATTGTTGAATAATTCTTCAGTTTTTCCTCTAAATTAATCTTGTGATTGTGGTGGTTTATAAATGTTCCTTCAAAACAAAATGTAAACATTGAATTTAAAATATATTTTTAATTGAAACAAATGATTCCATCACAATTTTGATCAGAAATTACTATTATGTGACATACTAGCTCACAAGATAATTATCATTATATAATTCTACCTGAGACAAACACTTGCAGTACCTAGTTTCATAACATCTTTCATACAAATCATGTGGCTCGCTAAAACAATGCCAATAAGATAGCACAGTACTTTACTTCCTTGCATCACTGATACTTACCTATTCTTTCATATTTTGAAGGATTTTCATTGCTTTCAGAAGATGTAATGTAATAATGTCCTTCAGGGTATTCTTCCAAGTGTTTTGTATTAGGCTGTTTATTTTCTTTATGGCTTGCACTTGAAATATTCTTACTTTTAAAGAAAGTCTGCTCTGGACCTGTGAAAATCCCTTTAAGGCATCTGTCTATGGTATACCTATCAGTACTTTTAGTCATGTTATAAGTGTCTCTGTTATAAGGACTACATCTGTTGGATATTTCATTCATATCATCTGGCTCTGTAAATAACTGGCTGATACAGCATTGGTTAACAAAAGGATCACAATACTCCCTGGAAGGAACACCATGAATCAGCGGTCTCTCATCTTCAGACAATGCTACAGTGCAGTGACCATTTTTATCATGAGAGTCGTTTGCTGCTGCTGTTTCTTTCATAATACCAAATAATGGCTCTTTTATTTTGTTGCTGCTTCCAGAATCTTTGCCAGTCATTAAAGCTGGAGTATTACCAACAGAACTTATATATTCTGAACTTTGAGAGAAAAAGAGAAAAAACCTGTTCAGTATAAAAGTAAGCATAACACTAAATGCTTACACATTAAATTACCAATGTTAAGAATTTCAAAAAATCTTTACTCTATATGCTCTCCACGCTTATTAGATCCAAGACATATATTCTTTTAATGAGCAAATTCTCCTGTATTGTAAAAGTGGTTTCATATAGTAAGGCAAAAAACATAGAACCTAGACCTGCAGATTTAAAAAAAATTACAATTCAGTTTCATACCACCTCTGAACATAACAGGACCTGAGATGTAGCCTTTTGCACAAGGAGCTGTGAATAACCCAATCAACCACTGTATGTCACTACTGCTCCACTCAGCTGAACTAGACACTGGACTATGCACAACATTCATATGCAAGACAATCTTTTTTAGGTTTTTAAAAGGTGGTTTATTCTTGTAGAGTACAAGTAATCTCTGTACAGAAGACTCAAGCAAAGTCTCTGTACCACCTAACTCACGGGTCTTAAGTGGTAAACAGGCCTTGTGCAAGCTCTCTGGACAGAGGATTATTTCATTTGTATGTAATGAGAGTGATTTACATTTGGCACAGAATTTTTTAAAATAAAGTAATCATGGGATCAAACATACATTTTCTTTTGCCCATAGTAGAACCTCAACCTATCGTAGCGGTGACATTATTGACCACTATAATTAAGGCTACATATATATTTCCATTCTAAGCTCACTTGAACCCTAATGAAATTTTCACCTTTCAAACTGAAACTTTCCAGCTTCAGACACTGCTTGAAGGATAAACTTAGACTCCCCAAAAAGTTAACTTTTTGAGTGCATAAGTCTTTTTTTCTGAACGCCACACAATTTAAACATCTGGATAAAAATCCCTCACTGGAAAGAAGTGCATTTGGTGTGCTCTAATAAAAATTGTTTTTGCTTTGATCAAATGAAGGGCCTTTGGAAAAAAAAATCAAGCATACAGCACATGTCCATGTTCAATAAGAATACATTGTGTGCATGTGTGCAGCATAGTTTTTTAAAAGAAATACAGAGGTATCGTATGTACAAAACCACATTACTGCTCTGAGACAACTGACAAAAGCAAATTAATGTGTGATATTTCATTCTTGAGCCCTGTCATCAATGCAGGGCACAACTGCATGACAGTTACAGTGTTACATACCAAGGTAAGAGTTTTGGAGTGTCTTTGTTAGGAAATACTAGAAATTGGATGAAAAAACAAAAGGATTTTAGGGTGAAAATCCTCTTTTACATCCTCTGCTTATGTAAAAACTGGAAAACATTTAAGTTTTGAGAGACTACATGAGAGGAGGAAAAATCTTATCTGCAGACAGGGCAGATGAGAGACTTTGCTGGGCACTGGGAGAAGCCAGCTCCGGGTGTCCCTCAGTCAGCCCTTTGCTACCACTGGGGCCACAGGATGCATGCCACCAGGAGCATTTTAAAGGGTCCTGGTCTCCAGCTGCTGTAGTTGCCCAGATAAAGGTGGCAGTGGCTGGGAGCCCTGGGCCCTTTTAAATCCCCTGCTCCTTGTGTGGCCCCTCCCCCTCCATCAGCAGCCTGTCTGCAGAAACCTATGGAGACATATCTCTGTAAGAACATAACAGAACTGAAGCAATAGGGATGCAGGGGCTCTGCTCTTATGCTTCTGCTCTCCTCCCAGTTACTGTTTGCTATCGTGAGCTTCTTTTAACTATCTCGTATTGTGCTGATTTACCTTCCTTGTGTAACCCACACACCTAGGCTGTGTCTAGACTGCAAAGTTGTATCGGAAAAAGATACACAAGGATGTTAAATATCAGTTTGGGCTCTTGTACATTTCAAAGGAGGAATAAGGAACTCCGTGAGCAGTCCAGGGCCAGTGGGAAGTGCCACGGACTCCGGGCTGCACATGGGTGCCAGCTTTGAAATGCACAAGAGTCCCCAGCAGGAGTTTGTGTACATTTCAAAGCCACAGTGCAGCACAGAGCCTGGGGTCAGCAGGGGACTCATAGTACCCCGCTGACCCCAGGCTCCATGCTGCACTGCCGATTTGAAATGCCACGTGGAGCTGGGGTCAGCTGGGGACTCCTCAGCTGACTCCAGTTCCATGCGGCATTTCCCCAGAATCCAGGGTCAGCTGCAGAGTCCCCAGCTGAGGCCGGGCTCCACAGGCCACTTTGAAATGCTGCCTCGGCGTTTCAGAGGGGCAGCCCTGCACAGCCAACTAGTCCTTAATGTCCTTAATCCTTTCTTCCTCGTAGAATGAGGTTTACAGAGATGCTGAAAAAATGCATCTGCTTTTCCAAATATTTTTTGGAAAAGTGGATGTGTTCCTTGGATGCGGCAGAGCTTTTCCAGGATACCTCTGGTATCCCGAAAAACTCTGCAGTCTAGACGTACCCCTAATGTGGTTCAATGTTCCATGTAGTGGCACGTAGGCCACTTACGGTGAGAGATAAGAAGGGAGCTCTACCTGGCTTTATAGTGCACGCTATAGGGGCTCCTATATTAACTTCCAGAGGTCCCATGTTCAAATCAACTCAATGGCAGTTACACTTGCAGTTCCTAATTCATTTTCTCCCACTCTGTTTTCCTATAATGTTTGTTCTATCTCCTGTTCTCTTTCTCATGAGTGAGATCATGGATTTTCTTGACTGTTTCTAAAATGAATTTCAGTAGTGTTAACCAAAGCTAACCTGTGAGCAGTATAAAACCGTCAAGTGATCTTAAGTAAAAAATAAGTGCTAATCTATGACCTTGTCTGTAATGCCCCAAATTTTCACTGTACCTTTCAAACATTGAAAAAACACATTCCCAAAGACAGGTTAAGGAGTGGGGCAAGAGTTTAGATAAGAGGTTGTAGGAGTTTTGGATGAAGAGAATCAAGTATGGAGGAGAAAAGATGTGAAGGCGTGAGAGAAACATTTCTTCAGCAAGGAGGAGGAAAAGTGTTCCATGCATAAAGTGCAATCCTCGAGTGGAAGGAGACAAAGGGGGAACAGTAAGAAGAGGATTAAGAAGAGTACAAAGTGAAGGGGCATGAGGAAATGAAAAGGGAAATGGTGAGGTAAGAGTATGTAGGGCTTTGAACAGGGATGCCGTTTCAGATTTTGCACGGGAAAGGGAACTTTAATCTTGACTGATGGAACACCTGATAAATCTAGGGGTTGGGTTTTTTTTTTTTCAGATAACTTTAGAATCTTTCTCCACAGCCATGATGGCTGAAACTTCATTTTTCTTTAAGAATGAAAATGGAAATCATCACATATCCATTTGACTCCAGGAACTGGGTCTTTAAGGAAAACAATAATTATCATGGGATTCATGACAAAATCAAGAGAGTTGGCAACACTTTTTTACTTCTATTTAAAGGCTAGTTACTTTCTAGAGGGCTCTTAAATACACCACCACAATGTCCATGTTGCAGTTCTCACAGGAGAATATTTAAAATCAAACACAAAACAAATTCCACATTTTAAACTTCAGAAAAAATTGAGACTTCTGAGGTATATCAGGGTCACTACAGGCAGGACAGGAAAATTAAGCAGGCAAAGGAGCTCTGTGCAACTCTTTCTCTTCAAAGAAAATTGGTGGGTTAAATCTTCTAGTTCCTAATCAATTAAAGTTATTTCCATCAGTGCCTCCATTCATAGCTATTAACATGTGCTCAATAACTATACGCTTCATACTTGGATATCTGAGCTATCTTATCCTGAGCTACACATTTTATACCCATTGGCTCAGGGACTATAGTTTCTGGAATATTCTGAACAGTTCTAAACACAGAGATAGTGCCCAGTGAATATTATAAATAATGGCAATAATCGTCAACTTTATTAACTGTGTGGATGCAATTTCTGTTCATTATTCTGGAACTGGCCTGGATAAAGCTGAAACCCTAAGAATTTGAAGCTTAAACATATTTGATACTTATATGACACTGTGAGGAAGTGAAGAGAGGAGGGCCTGGCTTTGCAGGGGTTAAACAAAGTCTTTTTGCCAGATAGCCCCACCCCACTTTACCTACAGCCAATGCCAGGCCTGGAGGGAGGATAAAAAGAAGGAGCCTGGCTCAGTTAGCTGCTGACCAGCAAGGAGACAGGAGTGTGGCTCTGCAATCTTTAGGGCCTGAACCAAAGCCTGTCTACTTGGACAGCCACTGGAGACATTAAGCCTCCACCCCACCCATCCTGGGACAAAAAGGGGGGGAAACTGCAAGAAACTCTCACTAAGAGGGGAAACCTGGACTCTTGGGGCCATGCCCCAAACTGAAGAACTGTATTAACATAAATACTCTGGTCATTGAAGAAGTGGGTTATGCCTACAAAAGCTCATGATACCATCTACATGTTTTGTTAGTCTTTAAGGTGCTACTAGACTATTCATTGCTTTTTAAGTTTTTCTAGTTACAGACTAACTCGGCTATCCCTTTGAAGCTTTTGTACTAACATAGTGGGTCAGAGTTCCTAGGCCTGGGGCATCAATGGCAATGGTTTGCACCCCTTTCCCACCAGCTAATTCTGGGGCCTAACCACTAAGTTACCCCGCTGCAAGGGAGAAGCAGCCACAGACACTTTCTGATTTCTTCCTTTTCTCAAACTCAGAACAAAAAATAACAAGATGGTTTTCAGTTAAAATATAAAATTTCAGAGCAGCTTGATAACCCAACCTAAGACAGAACCTGCCACCTCTAGGGAGAAGGGGGAGTAAATGATCTCTCATTTCTCTCTTATTCTCCCTCCTTTCTGACCTCAGTGCTGCTTTTCATGCTGTCAACCATCCCAACTTCCTACGACTGTGCTGGAGTCTCAGGATGCGTCTACACTGTAGGGCTTAACTTGAAATAAGCTACGCAAATTGACCTACATCAATTGTGTATCTTATTTCAAAATAGCTTATTCAAAATAGGGAGCATCTACACAGCACTTATTTCTAAATAGAGCACTCTTCCTCCGAGTTCCCTTATTCCTTGTACAATGAGGGTTACAGGAGTCAGAGGAAGAAGTCCTCCAGTACTTCAGTATTTTGACACTATTTTGAAATATCTGCCTGCTGTGTAGATGTGGACTAAGTTATTTTGGAATAGTGCTAGTTATTTCTAAATAGTGTTGCAGTGTAGACATATCCTTAGAGAACTATCTTGTTTTTGCTCCCATGTATCAGAATTTCTTTCTTTCTTTCTTTCTTTCTTTCTTAATGCACAGAGAGGCTATGTTTACACTACAGAGCTTTTTTCAGAAAAAGAAGAAGTTACTCACCTTGTGCAGTAACGATGGTTCTTCGAGATGCGTGTCCCGTGGGTGCTCCACTGTAGGTGTCGGGCTTGTCCTGGCGCCGCAGATTGGAGATATTTTCTAGCCGTAGTCTGCCGGACCGCATGTGCGCGAAGTGCGGCTCGTGGCTTTTCACGCCGTTTGAGTGCACGCGGTCCAGCTCCTGCACTCCAGACAGCAGCAGCGGCGCAGGAGCCAGCAAACAGAGCTTTAAACAGGGGAGTTTGAGTGGGAGTTTGTAAGGGGAGTTTGGATTGTAGGACTCGTTTAGTGTTTGTTTTTGCCGTAGGGGGGCGTTTTGGTTTGTTTTTGTTTTTGTGTTTGCCGGACTAACAGGATTTAGGTGAGAAGGCTGATTAACAAAGAGATAGCAGTGGCCATAATCCAAGCAGTAGAGGACACAATGAGACTGAGTGGATGTGGCAGCTGTGGTATGTATATGATTCTGGAGGGGGTAACTGAAAGGAGTTTTGTTTGTATGAAATGCCGCCTAATAGAACTGATGGAAGAAAAGATCCGAGGATTGGAGATGCAGGTGGAAACTCTGGTCGAGTTTAGAAGGGGGTTTGAGCAGATGATGGAGAAAAGGCATGAGGTGGCTGAAGGGGAAAGCTTAGACATGCAGACTGAAGCAGGATCAAAGGCCTCTGAGGGGGGACTGCTGGGCGAAGAAAATGGACAGTGGAAGCATGTGACTATGAGAACCAGGCAGAGGAAAAGATGGGCCAGTGAAGGAGAAATAGAGCTCAAGAACAGGTATGCGGAGTTGGAGAATGGAGAAGGGATACAGCAGGTGGCCACTGAAGGTGGAAAGGCAAGGAAGAAGAGAAGACTGGCTAGTCCCATACATAAAGGGGAAGAGTTGATGGAGACAACACCAATAATGAGCACCAGGAGGATACAGGATGGGTTGAAGAAGATTACAAGAGAAGATAGGAATGGAAAGGACTTGCAGCCAGAGAAAACAAGGGATAGACCAGAGAATTGCACTGTCACCAGGAAAAGGCAGGTCTATGTGATTGGGGACTCCTTATTGAGAAGAATAGACAGGCCTGTAACCAGAGCTGATCCAGAGAACAGAAGGGTGTGCTTTCTGCCAGGTGCTAAGATATGGGATGTGGAACTAAGGTTGAAGAGGATCCTAAAGGGAGCGGGAAAGAATCCATTGATCATCCTTCATGTAGGAACAAATGACACGGCTAGATTCTCGCTGGAACGAATCAAGAGAGACTATGCTAGGTTGGGGAGGATGCTTAAGGAAATCGAGGCTCAGGTGATTTTCAGTGGGATTCTGCTTGTTCCTAGAGAAGGGCAACAAAGGTGTGATAGGATTATGATGCTCAATAGGTGGCTCAGGCAGTGGTGCTATAAGGAGGGCTTTGGCATGTATGGCCACTGGGAGGCATTCACGGACAGAGGACTGTTCTCTCGGGATGGACTTCACCTAAGTAGGGAAGGAAACAGACTTCTAGGATGGAGGCTGGCACAACTGATTAAGAGAGCTTTAAACTAGGAATCTGGGGGAGATGGTTGGGAGATGTCCAGGTAATCTCTACGCCGGATTTTAGCATTGAAAGGGAAGAAAACAAAGTAAGAAAGGATATAGCCGGGGGTAGGAGAATGTACATAAGGAGGAAGGGCAGAGTGGATACTAGTCTAATAGGTCATGTTGGAGGTACAATGTCCGTGCCAAATTGGGTAAAGAATGTGAGTGAGGTGAAACAGCAAAAATTAAGATGTTTGTACACCAATGCGAGGAGCCTAGGTAACAAAATGGAGAAACTAGAGCTACTGGTCCAGGAAGTGAAACCAGATATTATAGGAATAACAGAAACATGGTGGAATACTAGGCATGACTGGAGTACAGGTATTGAAGGGTATGTGCTGTTTAGGAAAGACAGAAATAAAGGTAAAGGTGGTGGAGTAGCATTGTATATCAATGATGAGGTAGATTGCAAAGAATTAAAAAGTGAAGGAATGGAGAAGACAGAGTCTGTCTGGGCAAAAATTACATTGGGGAAGAAAACTATTAGATCCTCCCCTGGGATAGTGCTTGGGGTGTGCTATAGACCACCGGGATCTAATTTGGATATGGATAGAGACCTCTTTAATGTTTTTAAAGAAGTAAATACTAATGGAAACTGTGTAATCATGGGAGACTTCAACTTTCCAGATATAGACTAGAGAACAAATACTGGTAATAATAATAGGGCTCAGATTTTCCTAGATGTGATAGCTGATGAATTCTTTCATCAAGTAGTTGTTGAACCAACAAGGGGGGAAGCCATTTTAGATTTGGTTTTAGTGAGTAGCGAGGACCTCATAGAAGAAATGGTTGTAGGGGACAACCTTGGCTCGAGCGATCATGAGCTAATTCGGTTCAAAGTAAATGGAAGGATAAATAAAAATAAATCTGAGACTAGGGTTTTTGATTTCAAAAGGGCTAATTTTAATAAATTAAGGAAATTAGTTAGGGAAGTGGATTGGACTAAAGAATTTATGGATCTAAAAGTGGAGGAGGCCTGGGATTATTTTAAGTTAAAGTTGCAGAAGCTATCAGAAGCCTGTATCCCAAGAAAGAGGAAAAAATGTATAGGTAAGTGTTTTAGACCAAGTTGGATGAGCAAGAATCTCAGGGAGGTGATTAAGAAAAAGCAGAAAGCATATAAGGAGTGGAAGATGGGAGGGATCAGTAAAGAAAGCTACCTTATTGAGGTTTGAGCATGTAGGGACAAAGTGAGAGAGGCTAAAAGTCATGTTGAGTTGGACCTTGCAAAGGGAATTAAAACCAATAGTAAAAGGTTTTATAGCCATATAAATAGAAAGAAAACAAAAAAAGAGGAAGTGGGACCGCTAATCACTGAGGATGGAGTGGAGGTTAAGGATAATCTAGGCATGGCCTAGATTAAATACTTTGCTTCAGTATTTAATGAGGCCAATGAAGAGCTTAGGGATAATGGCAACATAACAAATGGGAATAAGGACATGGAGGTAGATATTACCAAATCTGAGGTCGAAGCCAAACTCAAACATCTTAATGGGAGTAAATCAGGGGCCCCAGATAATCTTCATCCAAGAATAGTAAAGGAACTGGCACATGAAATTGCAAGTCCATTAGCAAAAATTTTCAATGAATCTCTAAACTCAGGGGTTGTACCATTTGACTGGAGAATTGCTAATATAGTTCCTATTTTTAAGAATGGGAAAAAAAATGACCCGCGTAACTACAGGCCTGTTAGTTTGACATCTGTAGTATGCAAGGTCTTGGAAAAAATTTGAAGGAGAAAGTAGTTAGGGACATTGAGGTTAATAGCAATTGGGACAAATTACAACATGGTTTTACAAAAGGTAGATCGTGCCAAACCAACCTGATCTCCTTCTTTGAGAAAGTAACAGATTTTTTAGATAAAGGAAATGCAGTGGATCTAATCTACCTCGATTTCAGTAAGGCATTTGATACAGTACCACATGGGGAATTATTGGTTAAATTGGAAAAGATGGGGATCAATATGAAAATTGAGAGGTGGATAAGGAACTGGTTAAAGAGGAGACTACAGAGAGTCATACTGAAAGGTGAACTGTGAGGCTGGACAGAGGTTACTAGCGGAGATCCTCAGGGATCAGTTCTGGGACCATTATTATTTAATCTTTTTATTACTGACCTCGGCACTAAAAGTGGGAGTGTGCTAATAAAGTTTGCAGACGACACAAAGTTGGGAGGTATTGCCAATTCAGAAAACGATCGGGATATCATACAGGATGATCTGGATGATCTTGTAAATTGGAGTAATAGTAATAGGATGAAATTTAATAGTGAGAAGTGTAAGGTTATGCATTTAGGGATTAATAACAAGAATTTTAGTTATAAGCTGGGGACACATCAGTTGGAAGTAACAGAAGAGGAGAAGGACCTCAGAGTCCTGGTTGATCACAGGATGACTATGAGCCGCCATTGTGACATGGCTGTGAAAAAGGCTAATACGGTCGTAGGATGCATTAGGCGAGGTATTTCCAGTAAGGATAAGGAGGTGTTAGTGCCGTTATACAAGGCATTGGTGAGACCTCATTTGGAATACTGTGTGCAGTTCTGGTCTCCCATGTTTAAGAAGGATGAATTCAAACTGGAACAGGTACAAAGAAGGGCCACTAGGATGATCCGAGGAATGGAAAACCTGTCTTATGAAGGGAGACTCAAGGAACTTGGCTTGTTTACCTTAACCAAAAGAAGGCTGAGGGGAGATATGATTGCTCTCTTTAAATATATTAGAGGGATAAATGCCAAGGAGGGAGAAGAATTATTTAAGCTCAATACCAATGTGGACACAAGAACAAATGGATATAAGCTGGCTATTAGGATGTTTAGACTCGAAATTAGGCGAAGGTTTCGAACCATCAGAGGAGTGAAGTTCTGGAACAGCCTTCCAAGGGAAGTAGTGGGGCAAAAGACCTATCTGGCTTCAAGATAAAGCTAGATGGGTTTATGAAGGGGATGGTTTGATGAGGGAACATGATCTTGGCAATTAATTGACCTTTCACTATCAGTGGTATATAGGCCAATGGTGGAAAGATAGGAGTTGCCAGAGAGAACTTTTTTCTGGGTGTCGGCTCTGTGGCTTGCCCACATGCTCAGGGTTCAGCTGATCGCCATATTTGGGGTCGGGAAGGAATTTTCCTCCAGGGTAGATTGGCAGAGGCCCTGGAGGTTTTTCGCCTTCCTCTGTTGCATGGGGCATGGGTCACTAGCGGGAGGATTCTCTGCATCTTGGGGTCTTTGAACCATCATTTCAGGAACTTCAATATCTGAGATATAGGTGAGAGGATTATTCTAGCAGTGGGTGGGTGAGATTCTGTGGCCTACATTGTGCAGGGGGTCAGACTAGATGATCAAAATGGTCTCTTTTGACCTTAAAGTCCATGAGTCTATGAGTGTGTGCGGTCCAGCTCCCGCCAGTTCCTCCTGCCTCTTGATCTGAAAGATATAAAATAGAGAAACTCCGCAGAGGGGAGGAGGGCGGGTCGTGGAGCACCCACGGGACACGCATCTCGAAGAACCATTGTTACTGCACAAGGTGAGTAATTTCTTCTTCTTCTTCGAGCAGTGTCCCGTGGGTGCTCCACTGTAGGTGAATGTACAGCAGTAGCTCGCAAATGGAGGAGGGTTCGGAGCTAATATGCTGTAGCTGCGGATAACATCACTGATGCCACCGCTGAATCCGGTATTAAGAGATTGGGATGGCGTAATGTGTAGCGAAGGTTCAGTTGGAAAACCACGTAGCAGCTCTACAAATATCTCTCAATGGAACTTCCTTGAGGAAAGCAGTGGACGTTGCAACAGCCCGAGTCGAATGGGCCGTCAATGTTGACGGCAGTGGTTATAGCAACTCCTTATACATTGCACGATAATGGAGGAGATGAGTTGTGCGGACAATGGGTGGCCTTTAGAATGGTCCACTATTGATATTAGTAGTGAGTCCGCCTTTCGAAAGGGTCTGGTTCTCTCGATATAGAAGGCCAGCGCTCGTCTGACATCCAAAGTGTGTAGGTGCGCATGCTTGGGCGAAGGGTGTGGTTTGGGGTGGAAGATAGGCAGAACTATAAGTTCATTGATGTGAAAACGAGAGATCACTTTGGGGAGAAAATGCGGTTGCGGTCGCAATATCACTCCTTGGTGAGTGAATATCGTATAGGGAGGAGAGGCTGATAGAGCAGCTAGTTCGCTGTCTCTCCTCACGGAAGTAATTGCTAGCAAGAAAATGACCTTCATGGACAGGTTATGAAGATCGCATGTCGCTCATGGTTCAAAGGGTTTGCCCGTCAAAGTATTCAGGACTATTTCGAGATCCCAAGGGTCCGCAGGTTGGGTATAATGTGGGTACAAGTTGGCCATTCCTTTTGGGAACCTTTTCATTATCAGATGGGAGAATACTGAACATCCCTCGACAGGTTGGTGAAAGGCGGTTATTGCAGCAACATGTACTTTAATGGAAGCGCAGGTAAGGCCAGAATTTTTGAGGTGCACCAGGTAGTCTAGGATGCACTGTATGGGTGCAGAAGTCGGATTCAGAACCATTTGGAAACACCAGGATGAGAAGCAGGACCATTGTGAGAGGTAAGTAGTTCACGTAGATAATTTTCTACTGTTTAGTAATATGTGTTTGACAGATTGCGAACATACTACTTCTGACTGTTGGAACCAACTAGGTACCACGTTGTCAGTGCAAGATGGTCTACCTGCGGATGGAGTAGGGAGCGATGATTCTGTGAAAGCAGATCGTGTCGTATCGGTAGAGGATATGGAGGACGTATCGACATACGATGGAGGTAAGGATACCACGTTTGCCGTGGCCAGGAGGGGGCTATTAGGATCACCGTGGCTCCTTCTCGTATAATTTTCTCCACGACCCTGGGTATCAAAGGTGTGGGGAGGAACACGTACAGTAGGTGGCGTCCCCAGTTGTATAGGAAAGCGTCCCCTTTCGAATCTCGCCCAATTCCCGCTCTCGAGCAATATTGAGGACATTTCGCGTTGCGATGAGTGGCAAGTAGGTCTACTGACGGAAATCCCCAACGTTGAAATATCGCAGAAAGCACTGTGGGATGTAACTCCACTCGTGGTTGAGAGAAAAATGTCTGCTCAGGGCGTCGGCTGTAACATTGTGCTGGCCCAGGAGATATTCTGCGATTAGAGAAACATTGTGACGGTTGCACATGTTCCATAGACATACCACTTCTGCACACAAGGAATGGGATCTGGCTCCACCCTGCTTGTTTATATAATAAACGGTCGTCATATTGTCGGTAAGGATTCGTATGACTTGTCCTCGAATGATGGGAAGGAAATGTTGGCAGGCTTTGTACACTGCTCTGAGTTCCAGAAAGTTGATGTGCATCAACGATTCGTCGGGAGTCCATAGACCTTGTACTTGTTCGTGCCCGAGCTGAGCACCCCATCCGATGAGTGATGCATCGGTTGTAAGCTGTGCTGACAGCTGAGGGCAATGAAAGGGTACGCCCAACATTAGATTGCCTGGGACTGTCCACCAAGCTAGTGACGCTTTGACGTGGGTGGGAATCGTTACTGTCATATGTATGTCGCGTACGTTGGGGGGGGCATACCCCTGCCATCCAATGTTGAAGGCAGCGAAAATGTAACCTTGCGTGTTTGACGACGCACATTGTGGAAGCCACGTGTCCCATAAGTTGCAGACACCGTAGTATGGGAACCATTGGGCTGATGAGCAAGATCTGGATCAAATCCTGAATTGCCTGGAACCTTTCTATCGGTAATAAAGCACGCTCGCGTGCAGAGTTGAGATGAGCGCCGATGAATTGTATTGATTGGTGCAGTTCCAACGAGGACTTCGGGATATTGAGACTGAGACCCAGCGCTTCGAAGACCATGCGTGTGGTGTCTGTAGCATGGCGTGCTTCGTGCAATGATTGAGCTCTGATTAGGCAATCGTCGAGGTACGGAAAAATCATTACGTGTAGATGGCGAAGATACGCGGTCACTACAGCAAGGGGCTTGGAGAAAACCCGTGGAGCCGACAAGAGACCAAACGGCAGGACCTTGTACTGGAAATGGTCTGTGCTGATTTGAAAGTGTAAGAATCTCCTGTGTGCCGGATGAATCTCAGTGTGAAAATATGCATCTTGGAGATTGAGGGATGTGAACCAGTCCCCGTTCTGAAGTGCTGGGATGATTGTAGCCAGGGTAACCATTCGGAATCATTGTTTTTGTAAGTAACGGTTGAGACCGCGGAGATCTAGTATTGGTCTCCATCCCCCCGATTTCTTTTCCATTACGAAATATCGGGAATAAAACCCTCTGCCCTTGAACTCATTTGGAACAGGCTCTATCGCTCCGACGGTGAGTAGACGAGCAACCTCTTGCTCGAGCAAGGGCTCGTGAGATAGGTCCCTGAAAAGGGACGGGGCGGGGGGAGGGGAGGCAACAACGTGAATGGGATGGTGTAACCAAGGCGAATTGTCTGAAGGACCCATTTGTCGTTGGTGATGTCGGCCCATCAATGGAGGTATGGTCTCAAGCGGTGGTGGAAGATCGCCGTTGTAGCACTCAGACCGGTGATAGTAGGAATGGTTCTCAATCCCTCGACTGGCGCGTCAAACCTGCTGTCTATTACCCTGCTGGGAAGACGCTTTGGGTGGTGGACGTCTTCGCTGTTGGTGTTGTCTACCCCTTTGTTGCTTGTGTGGCCTATACGGAGGAGGTTGCCGGAGAAGGGGTCTTTGCTTTCGGTAGGGAGTGTATCGTTTCCGACGGTACGGTGATGTGTATATGCCCAACGTTTTTAAAGTGGTCCTGGAGTCTTTCCCCGAGTGGAGGAGTTGGTCCGTCTTATCGGAGAAGAGATTCTGTCTGTCGAAGGGTAAATCCTCAACTTTTGACAAAATGTTCTTAGGGGTAGACGACTGCTGCAGCCAGAATGCTCTGCACATAATGACCGATGTAGCAGTCATGCGCGCTGCAGTGTCGGCTGTATCCAGGGCAATATGTAGAGCCGTTCTGGAGGCTGCGTAGCCCTCTTGTATTACTGCCTTCAAGATGTCCCGTTTGGCCTCTGGAAGGTGCTGAAGCAGTGGTACAAGTTTGGCGTAATTGTCAAAACTGTGATTCGCCAACAGTGCTGAATAGTTGGCCATACGCAGAGTGAGTGTTGTGGAAGAATATACTTTGCGGCCAAATAAGTCAAGGCACTTACTATCCCTGTCCGCGGCAGTAGGTTTATGTTGGGGCATCTTTGCTTTTTGCTGTACTGCATCCACAACCAACGAATTGGGCTGTGGATGAGTAAAAAGGAATTCCATCCCTTTAGCGGGGAGACGAAATACTTTTTATCCACCTTTTTATTCGTGGGCGGGACGGATGCAGGCAACTGCCAAATATCATCAGCTATTTCAAGAATAGCTTCGTCTAATGGCAACGAGATCTTGGGCTGGTGAGACTGCTTGATGTTACGGAGGAGGTGATGTTGTTTCTGTTGCACATCCCCCATTTGCACCTTTTGGCTCTCTGCCACTCTCTTAAAAAGCTCTTGAAACTGGTGGAGGTCATCCGAGGGTGAGGTGTCTCCTTGAAAAACTGTGTCGTCTGGGGACGATGAAGATTGGTCCGTAGGCGATCGATCAGGTTCGGGATCTCGAGTGGAAAGAGGTTGTTGAGTGTGAGAAGGAGACCCTGACGGAGTTGGTGGTCTTGAAGATGCAGGAGGAGCAGAATGTTCCCGGGTGAGAGAGGAACGGGAGTCTGTCTGAGGCGACCGGTGATGATGAGACGACGACCTATGGTGATGATAGGGTGACGTGGAGCGATGGTACCTTTTGGAATAGTCCGAATGGGTCAAAAACATGGGTGATCTTGGAGACCGTGACCTCTCTCTATAATAGGTGGTGTCGCTGGATGACCGACGATCATGACGGTAGTGATGTCCTGATCATGGAGAAACATGGCTGGTACGGGAGTACCCAGAGTATGCTGGGGATGGTGACTGTACTTCAGGCGAGAATTCCTGACTTGGTGACAGAGAAGGTAAGTTCTTGGTTCTGTGATGGGTAGGTAATGCCAACAACTGTTCTGGTGGAGAGGAAGTTGGAGTGGAGAGTACTGTATGAGGGATTATCTCCACTGGTATTGAAGAAGATGGTGCCGAAGTTCCCTCTGGTACCGAGGGGTGTGCCGATGTAGAGTGTGTTGGCACCGACGATCATGATGGGCCGTAGTGATGTTTGGAAGGAGAGGATCGCCTTGGTTCCGGAGAGCGTCTCAAAGGGGAAGGACGTCTCGGTGCCGGTGAGCGCCTTGCTAGAGAAGGAAGCCTCTGTACCGACAATCAGTCCAGTGCCGAAGGGCGACCCGGTGCCGGCAAACGTCTTGGTGGAGAGGGACACTCCGGTGCCGGTGAGCGCCTCACCAGTGATCGGTGTCTCAGTGCCAGCGAGTGTGAAGGAGGCGAAGGACTCCTTGGCGTCAATGATCGACTCGATGCCATTGAGCTTGTAGGAGATGAAGGGCGCTCAGGTGTCACAGAGTGTTTCTGCGCCGGCGGTCCCGGTGCCGGTTGTCTTGGAGGCAAAAAGCGTCTTGGTGCAGCATGTGCCCGGGGCGAAGAGCGACTCTGAACTGGCGATTGTGCCAGAGAATGAGTCAGTGCCGACAAGCGCTCCTGTGCCGAGGGGTGGTTCGGTGCCGGAGGCCGCATCGAGGGGTGGCTTGGTGCTGGGGAGCGGCTCGGTGCCGGGGAGTGTCCCGCACCAGGAGAGGTTCTCAGAGCCATGGAGGTCCCTGGAGGCGGTTTGGAGACCGAGGGAATGGCTGAGACCGTGGAGCCCAATATAGGGGGGCTCGGAGCCAACTTACTCCAGCTGTCTTTCGGCTCTACAGTGGCGCGTGTGGCAGCTGCCGCTGATGTCCCTGGCTTATCACCGACACTTGTCTGTGAAGGTGGGAGGGATCACGCTGGAGATGGTCTCCTCTTTGTCTTCTTAGTTTGTTCTGCATGCCCCTTTGGTTGTTGGGTTTGGGGCTGCAGGGCTTTGTCAAATAAGAGGATCTTCAATCGCATGTCCCTGTCTCTTCTTGCTCTGGCTGTGAGCTTTGAGCAATGGGGATATTTTTGGGGTATGTGGACTTCCCCGAGGCACCTGAAACACAGGGAACGGCCGTCGGAGGCAGGCATTGCCTCGCAGCACTCGCCACATTTCTTAAACCCAGGCATTGAACTATTTACAGTAATAACTATTGAAGAAAATTTTTTTTTTATGATTAGAACTATTAACTATAACTAAGAAAGAACTATATAACTTTTAACTATATATAAAGACTAATAATAAGCTCTCTCTGTCTTTATGAAACAGGAGTTCACGAGAGAGCAATCAGTCCATCCGCGGCCGAGGACGGTCAGGAGGAACTGGTGGGAGCCAGACCGCGCGCACTCAAACGGCGTGAAAAGCCACGAGCCGCACTTCGCGCATGTGCGGTCCGGCAGACTACGGCTCGAAAAGATCTCCGATTTGCGGCTCCGGGACAAGCCCGACACCTACAGTGGAGCACCCACGGGACACTGCTCGAAGAAGAACAGCCATTTTTCCAAAAAAAGTCACTTACGTACACACTGCAATCGCGTTCTTTAGAAAAAAATCGAAAGAACAGAGGGGGTTTTCTGACATTGGTAAACCTCTTTGTATGAGGAAGAAGCCTTCTTCCGAAAGAGCTCCCTTGGAAAAAGGCGTGTGTGCATGAGGAAGATGGAGTTCTTTCAAAAGAAGAGGAAAGAGGGGAAAGCACAGGTGTCCTCCGTCCATAGTAATCACAGCTTAAATGCGAGATAGCGTCCATTCAGTGTGGATGCTATCTTTAAAAAAAGCAGATTGTTTTTCAATGTGCTTTGGCAGTGTGGACGCTCTCTTTTGGAAGAAGTTTTTTCAGAAGATCTCTTCAGGAAAAGCTTCTGAAAGAAGCCTGCAGACTAGACGCAGCCAGAGATGAAGTTTGTCTGGTGGATAGGGAGTTAGCCCTGAGAGACAAGGGTTCTATCCACACACCTCCCACTCCTCAGGCCAGTACCTTAGGGACAGAGTTTCAAATGATTTTAAGCACCCAAAGATGCAATTAGGCATCTAGTGGAGTTTCTAGCCACTTTTGAATACCTTTAAAAATCTGGCCTTGAGGTTATATGTGCCTCAGTGCGTCTGTACAATGGGGCATAACAGCACTGCTCTATTTCACTGAGAGACTGTGCGGAGAAATACTTTAGACCTGATACTCAAATACTATGGTGATGGGGCCACATAAATACCACACGGAGAGTGGGAACTTCTCTGTACCATCGCTATCCTTTCCCTTGGTTTTAGGCTCTTCTTTTCACCTATACCCTCCAAAGCTCCCCATTTTCTGAATGTAACTGGCTCAGAGGATTTGGCTGTATTTTTCTGAGCTTCCTGTATTACCTAGAACAACTTCCCCCTCACTCCCCCTCCCATCACACAGCAAGGGCTAGTTTTCCAGACAATGTAATCACTAGCCCTTTCTTATCTTCATCACTCTGCCTCTTGTCTACACTACAGAGTTTTGTTGGAAAAACGGCCATTTTTCTGACAAAACTTGAGGAATGTCCACACTGCAATTGCATTCTTCCGCAAGAAAATCGAAAGAACAGGGGGGTTTTCCGGCATTGGTAATCCTCATTCTATGAGGAAGAAGCCTTTTTGCGAAAGAGTTATTTCGCAAAAAGGCATGTGTGGACAGGGAAGAGGGAGTTTTTCTGGAAGAAGAGGAAAGAGGAAAAAGCACAGGTGCCTTGGTGGCTATTCCGTCTATAGCAATCACAGCTTACATGCGAGAGAGCATCCATTCAGTCTGGACGCTATCTTTCAAAAAAGCAGATAGCTTTTTCAATGCATTTTTGCAGCATGGACGCTGTCTTTCAGAAGAAGTTCTCTCAGAAGATCTCTTCCGAAAAAAGCTTCTTCTGAATGAAACCTGTAGTCTAGACGTAGCCCTACTCTGTAAACAAAATACTGGCTCCCTGACCCAGGTGCACCTCTCCTTTTCAGATATTACATTTCACTAATGCTGTGCTGCAGTTAAGAGCTCCTCCAGGGAGTTCCCATACCTCCTGTACAAAACCCAGCCCTTCTCCAGATGGCAGTCCTGACTTTGAATGTGAGTAAGAGGAGTTTGAATCTGATACTGTGAGGGCCAGAAAATTAATAAAGGGATTAAAGGAACAACATGATGTCGTTAGATTGAGAGAACATGAAAACAACTTAAATCATCTGCATTTTAGATAGCTTGAGAAAGGGTGGGAGAGATGAGAAGCAAAGATAAGTTAAACATATAGAGATCGAGGTTAAAGTTAGTGGGTCAGTCCAGTGTTCCTGTGGTTAGGGCTACCTACCTCCAAGTGAGAAATCCACCATCCCTTTTTTGTAGAGACACATGAATAGCCTGGGCATATTTGAAAAGAGCTGCCATTATTATGCTACCCCAATCAGTCAGTGTTGGAAAATGATGATTGATTCAAAAAGATATTTGGTCTTGCCCTCCTCAGTCAGATGGTAGACTGGGGACTTGAGAGGAAGTAAAGGAATGAATGGGGAGGAAAATTAGACTCCTTGGAGTCCAAGAGACATTCAGAGAACCCCTGGAACAAACCTGAAATAAGATATTTATTGTAAATTGTATATGGCCCTAAGCCATCAGTTAAAAGGTAAAGTTTTTCTCTTATCAGCTTTTTTTCAAAATACTGTCTATGTTATTTCAGGCTTCTGTTTCTCCTTGTGAAAAGGGAATAACACCATAAAAACATACATTATTTATTAAAATTTAAAAAGGAAAACAGAAGAATTGTTTAAACAGAAGGAAAATACATGGTTTTTTCCTGCAGATTACATGTGCAATGAGGTAATATAGTGACACTACTGAATAATGTGTTGAGAAAATGAACAATTGAGTCTAGGATATTGAACTAAAATAACATTTTGATATATTTCAGCAATTTATAAGTAATCTGGTACTTTTATCATGTACATTTTATCTCAATTTAATTTTCAAAGGCACTGAAGTACAATAGAAGAATCAGATAATGAGTCTTGAAAGTCCTTTCTTTCTCCTTATTTTTAAATGTGACTGTCATTTTAAAAAATGCAAAATCTCTGCCTACCTATTCAATTTCTTAAACAATGTTCCCAATGGCACTTCTGTATTGGACTCGCTGAAAATGCTTTGCTTGTTAGGGGAATTTGAAACCCAAGGATCTTGAGAGATATTTCCTGGCTGAGAAAATGGTAGAAACTGCCAAAATATTAGATATAGAAAATAGTTAAAATTGATTTTATTATGTATAATGACATTTCACATTATATAACTATATTAACCATTTTGATTCTTTTGAATATTTTACAATAAAATTGAATGTGACAATGTCACTTCTATCTCAATGGGGGAAAACAGATTTATTTTGATACAGAAAAATGGAATACTGCTATTCATTTCCATAAATTGATTATGGAGGAAAACAGTCATCAGACTGCTCTATATAAAAGGCCAAATCCTGCTCGCTTTATTCATATAAGTGGCTAAACTGACTTCCGTGCAGCTCATATTTTAAGTACTGGCAGTCTGTCAGCTTACAAATAGAAGGCTTCAAATGTCCATCTCATATCCAATGCCATGAGAATAACAAAGGGACCTCAAGAGTTCTGCCTTCCTGAACTTGCATTAAGATGTAATCGTTAATACATATGTAAACCTTTTTAATTCTATTAATATATATATATATTAGCAGGAAAACCTTCCTCAATTGCTATTGTATTTTCTCACATAATTTTTCAAATCTAGAACAAAATAAAACTACCAAATCAGATGGTCTAAGGTTAGACAACTGTCAATAATTGTCTTAAAATGGTATATCAAAATATTGATTTAAGTTAAAAGAAATCCTCTGGAGCAGGAGTTCACAAACTTCAGGGCATTGGCAAAATCTCAATAGAGAAATTGTATAGGGAGTGTTGTGTGATCCCAGAAGACTGTACTGATCAACTTCCCCCAATTTGTATTCTCACAACACCCAATTACAGCAGTTGTTTATGTGGGAGAGTAAAATGAGGAAAATATTTCATGTATTTTAACTGTCTTTACTTCAGTGCAGTAGTAGGAAACAGAATCATCAGCACTATATTACCAGCCAGGTCTCCAAAGACACCAGCAAGTGCTCTATATGTAGCGCACAGGGCTTTCTTAGCCTTAACACTATTGTTATAGATTCAGGAGTAAAGCCTCAGCCAAAGTTCTGCATCTTTACAGAATCAGGCTGGGTTTATTTTCAAACCAAGCATATTTTTTAAAAATAATTTCACTCTAATTATTATTTGTACCAATTGCTATCCCAAAAGAAAAAAATAAATTTAATATAATTTCTCTAAAAGGACAACATATCAAACCTTTTTCCTCTGCTTCTCTTCATAGGCCAGTTCCCAAGGACTGCATGCTAGATTTGTCCTGAAATTTTGTTCTGGAGAGTGTTTGTAATCAGTAGACCAGGATACTGAAGAGGACACTCGATAGGAATTGCCATCTGCTGCTAGATAGTGCTGATGTTCAAGACTAGAGCCTGTGCAAGTTGATTCTGTAACTTGTGATAACTTATGCAAAGCAAAAGGGACATTTTATTTATCTAAAAATATTTTGCCATGTTGGCTCAAGCTGGTCAGCATATAAAGTAGATTTGATGAAGTGCCATGGGATATGCAACTACACAGATCCTGGTGGCGCTTACACCCAGCATAAGGAGCATATAGTGGCAAGGTCTACACAGGTTGAACCTCTCCGGTTTGGCACCCTAAGGACTTGACCAGTGCTGAATCAGAGAATTTGCTGGACCATAGGAGGTCAGTATTGGTTAGCAACATTACCAACACTTCTACAGCTTAGTGGTCTCTTAGAAAACATTTAGGGCTAAATTAGAACTAAATAACAGCACAGAACACTGAGAGCCAGGACTGGTGACTGTAAACAAACTTTATAGGACCACAGGAAACTTGGCCACACCCATTATAAGTGGACATTCAGCTAACTAAAATCATGCCAGACCATGAATGTTGCCAGACCAGAGTGCGTTGGACTAGAGAAGTTCAACCTGTAATGGTCAATGCCTTTGCATTGCAGTCTTGTGGCTAGCCAATAGGCTGGAGAATGTGAATCTTCAGCTCTACTCTCTCTGCTTAGTACTTTGTGCAAATCCCACTTTTTCAGGCTTTGTGGGGGATGGATATATTTCACCCAGTGCAATTTTTTGTAATAGTTTTTCAGCCCAGTACATCCATTTTTGGATGTATACAAGCATGCAAATTCAAAAAATGGTACACACTTTTCAAAACAGCCCTATACCCGTATGCGCAGAGTGTTAGCAAGTCTTTGCACATACAAAGAGCAGGCACAGATCTGTACATGCAAATAGAAGTCAGGGAGAGGCCCATATGACAGTTTGCCTGAATGAGTTCTAGACATTCTATACCAGCCTAAAATAATGGTCTCTCCCTCTCCAACCAGTAGGAGGGATACAACTACAGTGGAAGACATTTACTAAAGTAATGTGCTACAAGCTGTGATTTTTGTTAATGTTAAAATACATTTTCACAGCCAAATGTCTAAATTAGACTAAGTAATTCTCCTTTGCTCAGATAAAGAATTTAATCCTATCTTTCTTACTCTAACAAACTTGGCCCACCTGCATGACTTTAGAATAATGGATCAAATTCTCCTCTAGCATAACTGCACTGAAATCAGTGGATTATGCCAGTAGAAAACTTGGCTCAATTGCTAGGTCTAGAGAGAGTCTAGTCTCTCTCTTTATTCATAGAAGAATCTGTGTTTAGTATCTGCATCTGATTAATTTATTCAAAGAATGCTTTTCACAAAGCGTGTTAAAAGTGTAACATTTCCACAGATCCAGTACTTTAAAATGTGCGTTCTAAGGCCTTACGCACACACGCACACACACACACACACACACACACTACCAAAGCAAAAATAATGAGCTTTGTTGTGACACACTGAAGACAACATAGTTTGGTTAGCCTAGGACAGTCGTTCCCAACCTTTTTTATACCACGGACCAGCAAACCCATTCACAAACTTTTGGCGGACCAGTAACATTTTATTTGCATATTTGCATATTCATTATGCAAACAGCCTCCTGCTCTGTCTTCTCCTGCCGCTGCCTCAGCCCCAGCACCACTGCTGGGCAAAATCGGCCATGTGGGAGGGGGAGTAGCCATTGGTGGAGTAGCGCGTCTCGCACCCCCATGGATAGAGAGAGGTAGGGGGAGTGCGGATCTGCGGCCGGGCCACCATCTTACCTGGGTGGCAAGTGGGGATGAGGGAGGAAGGTGCTTCCTGTTCCATCTCCTCTTGCTGCTGCCTCAGGCCCAGTTCTGCCACCAGGCAAAGTCAGCCACCATGGCTGCCAGGGCTGAGCCGCCATGAACAGCTGGCTTCAGCTCTGGCATTTGCCGTGGGCTGGCAGCCAGCAATTCGTGGACCGGCAGATAGGAACTGCTGGTCTAGACAGACAAGGGCCTAACTGAGTGGAGCACAAAGCCCACCTATAGGTCCCACCTATAGGTCTGATTCACGTAATGGATTGTGTTGGTGCAAGATGATACAACCCAGTCTCTCAGTTGTTGACAATATGAAGAGTGCAGTGTCATGAATGGCCAGCAAACGGCCAGCAAACACTGCTACACTCAGGAGCCTGGGAGTGGGCCAGCACAGCCCAAAAGTGGTTTGGGATAGGAGTAGGCCTTCTGGAGAAGTGCTGATTCAGCTTCTTTCACAGGCATCTTCTAGTAGTGTGCCTCTCATGGAGGTCTAGCTGGATAGTTAAGCTATCCTTCCACCTCCTGCTCAGCTGCACCCATCAGCACAGGAGGTTGCAAGTTGCTAAGCCATAGTTATCTCCTTATTCAGTGAAGGGTCCTGTAACAATCGGTTAAGTGGGAGCACTGAGAGCCATGGAATCAAACTGTATACCTTGAATATAATGAATACTATTTCAAATTAAGGGGTGTTGCAGCACCCCCACACTCCTAGTTCCAGCACCTATTCATTCAGTCCCTATAAAAGAAGGCAAACAATCCATATTTTAACTATGGAATTCTTTCAAAATATGCATGACTTGAGGACATGGGTGTCAGGTGAAAGGCCAGCTGGAGAAGGCAAATCCCAGCCCCGCTCCCTTCCACCCAAGGCCCCGCCCCTTCTGCCCAAGGCTTCTGGGTCATGTGGAGAGCCACAGCTGCCATGCTGTGGCCCCAGCTCGGCTCTCGTTGGTGGCTGGGGGAAGCTGGCCGCTGAGCTGTGGCCCCATCCCTCTCTGGTGGCCAGGAAAAGCTGGGCTGCTGTGCAGCTGAGCTGGGCTGCCTTTCCTGGCAGCTGGACAGAACCAGGCTGCTGCTCCACAACCCCAGCCTTTCCCGGCAGCAGCCACAGCATCAGGCGGTTGGTCAAGTAGGCAATTTTGGGAAGGCTCTGCCTTCCCTTGCCTACATAACTGACCACCCATAGTTGGGGAATCTTATTTTATTCTCCTCACTCCTTCTCTTGGTAAGATTCAGGAAGGCGAAAAAAGTCCCTCTCACCATTTTAAATTAATTGTTCCTAGTAAAATTTAATTCAGCTCAAAAAGTGATCAACACTCTCTACCTTTTTAAAAACTATGGATGGAAATCAGGATGTCTGAATGCAAATAGTCTAGTTTTGCTCACTGATGCACAGGTATAGGTAGCCCATTTGGTAAAACAGAAGCTGCACACTCATATGAAGACAGAATTCAGCCTTACATTTTAATATATAGTTCTACATCGGGGGGGGGGGGGTACCTCAGGCTGGATGCAGCCCCTGGCTTGCCTAGATCCAGCCCCCAAGTCTCAAGGGGGCTGGAGCACACAAAATCTACAGGCTGGGCCTTCTTTTTTTTTTTTTTTTTTGTGCTTCTCATTTGTGTGTGGCCCCCGACCCAAAAAAGGTTCTCCACTTCTGTTCTACATATAACCAAAGGTTGTCAATGGCTGATTGGAAAGAGCTTAAACAGAGACCATTCCCTTAGTGAAACATACAGTATTTCTTCTTCATGACCCCAATTCAGGGAAGCATCTCTTTTCAGGAAAGTGCTTAAGTTTGTGCTTAATAGTCTCACTGACTTTAATGGGATTTAAACATGGTCTTAAACTTAAATAATTAATTATTCTAAATGGGGTGGTTTAAAGCATGTGCTTTTCTGAATGTGGGCCTAATTAAGAGTCCATATGTAATTAGCGATGGCCCACTCACTACACTTCAAGCCAGATTCTGCCATTCTTACTCAAGCTGAGTACTACTTTACTCCTCAAATAGACCCATGGAAATGATGAAATTGAGCAGGCTTATTGGTTTGTATCTTAAAGAGCATCTGACTATATAAAAACATTCAGCACATTCAAACCTGACAACTCCAAAAACTTTTACTGCCAGTTGAGTAACATGCTTAAATGCTAGGCCAGAGCTTAACCTCATATAGGCCACGTCCACACCACGGAGCTATTTTGGGATATCTCTGGTATTCCAAAATAGCTATTCCATATCTTAAGAGCAAGCCCGTTATATTGAAATATAACGGTCTCGCTATTCCGACATCCCTGTAAACCTCATTGCACGAGGGCTAAGGGATGTTTCAGAATAGCACTTTATTTTGAAATTTGGTGCTATATAGACAGTGCCAAATTCTGAAATAAGCTATTTTGAAATGACCTCGAAATAAGACATGCAATTCTATATAGATGCACCCATAGAAAGTTAACTATTTTACACTATAACAGAAGACATAATTACAGGATATTGAAAATAATAATCTCTCATAAGTGTATAAAATAGTGAAAGTAAAAGTGAGGCTAAATTAATCTATTAATATTACCCAGTGGCATCCATTAAAAGACAAAGCAATGTGTGAAATAATAGTTTCCCCTGTGGTCACACATCTTTTTGGCAAATACATTTAAAGACTGCACAGATTTGTTTACGATAGACTAGAAGACTTACTCAGCATTGCCCAGGTCCTTCAGGATAGGAGGCTGGCGGTGTGAGGGATGCAGGAGTCAGGGCAGGGCCTTGGGGATGTGAGAGGGGGCAGGAGGCTGGAGATATGGGAGGTGTGAGAGTTGGGTGGGAGAAGGGTCTCAGAATGGGGAGGGGTCCCATCTGGTGGGGCTTTCTCTTCTCCCTTCAGCTGACGGGGCCTTCTCTCCTCCCCAGCCCTCTTGGCTGGCATGGGCATTTTCTCTCCCCCTCCCATCCAGCTCCCCCAGCAGCCCTCCAGATTTCACTCTGCAATTTCACATCCCTCCTCTCTGTGCCCATCCCCATGGAAAATAGTCCCATTCTCAGCACTTCCCATTTTCTTACGACAACCAAACTCTGACCTTGCTTTAAGTTAGGATAAGAGGAAGGTGCATACCAAATTTGGAGGCCCTAGCTCTTACCATTTAGGGGGAGTTCTTGAATAAACGGACTCGCAGCCAGACACACAGACAGACGGATTGACAGACACACAAATCAATCCATCGATAGATAATGACATCTACCCTAAATTCATCATACTTTTGTAAGTGTTTGTAATAGATTTTCAGGGACAAATTCTCTTCTCAGTTATACCCCTTCAACTTCATCAGGCTGAACAGGTGTAGTAGAAGTGGAATTTGTCTCAAAGTGTTTTAGAAAACAAGATATGAGGGCAAGATTGGAGGACAGATTTGTTTTCTATAATCCTGCCCTTTCCCTATTTGTCTTCCATTGTCAAGTTTCATATTACCTCCCAACCCTGTGCTCTGCCAGCACTCCCAACTTTGCCCATTTCTCAAATTTCTACAACCTGTCTTCTTCCATGTGACCTCCTAAGTGCACTACACTCCTTTGAATTCATCCTCACAGGCCATACTGTCCACATTTAAAGATTCATTTCTGCCATGTTGCTCATAGTGAATTAAACTAACTTTATGTACATTTTACATAGTTTGCTTATTTGTTGTTCCCTTTCCCTTTCTCCTAAACTCTATATACTTGTTTGTCCTTGTAAATGCCTTGGAACATAGACTGTTCTTTTTGAGTGTTCTGAAACAACCTAAAATAATTTGGCAGGTAATTGTAATGATGCAGCATAGCCTTAAAGAGAAAAGCTTCACTTTACATCAAAATCTATGAGATTAGCCATTATTCTGAAAAAAAACCCCACATTAAGGGTCATTAGTTACGAAACTTATGTCAAGTTAGAAGTGTTTAACTTACTTGAGGTTGGTATTTCATCTTATCTGCAAGATGCTTTCTTCTGTTCTCTAATACTTGTTGTTGTATCCTTGCAACAAAGATTAAGACAAAATCTAAGAGATTTAAAGTTCTTGGCCAAAATTTTCAAAGGAAATTTATGATTTTGAGTACCTAACTTGAAACATCTTAAAAAGGCTTGCTTTTCAAACAGTCCTGAACAACCACCATGGTCCATCTGAAAATCTGGCTCTTTTAAGATGTTTTGAGTTGGGCATTAAAACACTGAGGCTTTTCCATGTTTCTAACTTTACACACAAGAGTGTTACATACACCAAAATAAGATATACAGATCCAGCACATGGACATTAAAATAGATAGGTTAAATGAGCTTTTTTTGTCCAAAGCATCTTCGAGTTATGCATATTTGCGTCCATAAGTCAATTTCTTAAAGCACGTGTGTTAGAACTAGCTATGCGTTTCTTGTTATTTTAAATTTGTAATGCACTTTGCTGTGCCTGTTTTCACTTGCAACCACTTAAATCCTACTATTTGTACTTAATAAAATACTTTTATTTACTATCAAGCCCAGGGTAAATAAATGTTAACTGGGGGAGCAATCAGTATGTACATTCCCCCTTTCATTATTAAAGTGGGGTTACCTGAACAATTTATTTGGGGTTCTGATCCCACTGCGGGAGTCAGTTTCCTGAGTGCTGTGCCCGAAACTGAATTCTCCTTGGACCTGAGGCCATCCAGTGTCTGCACTGTTCTTGGGGGGGAGGAAGGGGGAAATCTCAGCTCTGTGCCTTGGTTCCCCCTCTCCTCCCCTGCACAAACAATAAATAACTTTTTGTTTGGAAACAATAGACTCTGTTTTTATTATTCGGATAAATGTAACTGGAGAGGGACTGGGATAAGAACCGGGGGTGGGGGTGGGGGAGAAGTGGAAGGAGGAAGAGAGGGGGAGGAGAGGCTCAGGGCTGGGACTGAGAGTGACGCCTGCATCGGGTTATGCCACTGCCTTGCGTGTGGGGCCCTTGGCGGCCATGGTCGGAGCTAGGGGGAGAAGCCGGAGGGGCGGGAGCCAGCGCGGAAGCGGCCACCAGGCGGTCAATGACCGTGTGGAAGGCCATGCAGATGGATCTGCCCTGCTGCAGCTGCTCCTGCCAGGTGTCATGGCGCAGCTGGAGGTCCTCCTTCAGTCTCCAGTCCTGCTGGGCCATGGAGTGCTGTAGGGCTCACAGGGCAGCTATATGCTCCCTTTGGAGGTCCTCGTGGGCTCTCCAGTGCCAGCAGATCACACAGGGTCGGGAGGATGGCACAGGAGGTGGCGACCGCTCCCCTCCTGCAGCTGGTCCAGCTGTGGAGAACAAAGAGAAGGGCAGTCATCCGGGGACAACTGAGCATGATGCCTAGCCCTCATCTCTGAGCTGAGACTAAAAGGCCTTGGCTCAGACAAAGGCGATATGCTTCGAGCAAGGCCACCTGAGGCCTAGACAGTTGGCCCTTTCTTGCAGGGGCCCAGATGTGCAAAGGGGAATCCACACTACCTCCAAGTCCCAAGGATAAGCAAGCATGGGAAGGTGCAGGCCAGACTGGGAGCCTGCGGGTGGGGGGGACGGGGGCCACAGGGTGGCTGGGCTTCCCTCCATGCCACGCACATACCGGGTCCGGCAGTGGCAGCGTTCCACAGGGACAGGATTTGTATCCCTGGCTGCTGGAGGGGAGGAGGGTGTTGGGGAGAGGTGTGTGTGAGTGACAGATGCTCCTCTGCCTCTCTGTGCTGTCCCTGGGAATGGATGCTGCCCCGAGAGTGTGTGCATGATTGTGTGCAGCACTCCTGAGTTATGTGTGTGTCTGCATGTTCCCAGCCTCCTTCTAGTGGTGGCTTGTGGTGGGTGTCCCACCCTGGTGTCGGGAATACTGCAGGCATCTCCAGACACCCTCAGAGCTGGAGCACAAGGGTCCTCTTTTGCTGCCTCCTGGGGCTGTGTGGCCCAGACTGGCACTCCACGTGCACAGGTTGCTGCATGATCCCCAGGCCAAGAAGGCTGATCAAGCTGGCCCTCACCACCTCCACCTGGGTGTGTTTAGGGAATATAATGGCACTCACCTGAGGGGCCTTCCCTAGCTTTGGATGATGCCTGGGGGCCATCCTAGGAGATGAGTACCAGCTCCTGGGTGAGCCTGACCTCCTGTCTGGCAGGCATCAAACTGGTGCTGACCTCATCCAGCTCTTCCTCTTCCTCCACACCGGCTCCGCTCCCTAGGAGAGCAATAATGGGTGTCTCCCGCCCTGAGTCCACAACAAGGGGGGAGGAAGGGACTGACCACTCCCCCGGGATGCGGTGGAGCTGGGTGTAGTGAGAGCAGGCCTGCAATGCTGCCCCAAAGCAGGAGCTGCACTCCCTAGCATTGGCATAGGCCTGCCTTAGTTCTTTTACTTCCATGCGCACTTGCTCCTGGGTGTGCATGTGGCCCTTATTGGCCAGGCTATTGGCCATCTGGCCATAGAAATCCACACTCCTGTGTCTGGGGTGGAGATCCTGAAGATTTGTCTTCTCTCCCCAGACCTCAATGAAGACCAGGATTTCTGAACAAGACCTGGAAAGCGCACACCTCTTCCTTTCCCAGGCAGGATCCTGAGAGCTACCTGCCAGGTCCCTTGCAGCCATGGAGAGCTCAGTCAGAGCAATGGGGTCACACATGGTGGCAGAAAGCACTGGTCTGGCATCTGCTGTGTGGCTCAGGGCTGTCAGGGCCTGCTGTGTGCCACACACTGTTTCCCCTGGGGCTTTAAGGGCTGCAGAGGAAGGGAAGTTATAGCATTCTGATTAGTGCGGACAGACTGGGATTTCCAAAAACCTATGGAATATCCTGGAGGCCTTTTATTTCAAAATAACTCCAGCTACCCTGTTTACACATGCCCTATTCCAAAATAGCCATTTTGGAATAGGTGCTTTCCTCACAGAATGAGGGTTACAGAATTCAGAATAAGACATCCGTTATTTTGAAATTATTTCGAAATAACGGGCTTGTTGTGTACACGCTCACTTTGTTATTTTGAAATAATGCTGCTGTGTAGATGTGCCCCTCTTGTTTGTAAATCCAAGGCTTGCATTAGTGCCTTTTGCCACATCACACTGGGAGCTTATATTGAGCTGTTTGTCTCTATGACTTCAACATCCTTTTTAGTGTCACTGCTTACCAGGATACAGTTGCCTATTATGTAATTATGAGTGACCTGCATTTGTTTGGAGTGTTGCTGGATTATCAGCAGCTGTTAAAAAAAAAGTTACATGACAACAGTGTTTTCCATCTTTTTCTCCAATTAGGAGGTTACAACTATTTCTTTTGGATGCAGACCTTGCTACTTTGAGCTTTGTCAATTCAACATTAGATGATTGCAGTGTGTTACATATAGGGCCACATCTTACAAAAAAGAAGAAACTGCTACAGAATCCAGCAGCCTAATTTTTAAGGAACGTATCTTGCTGAAAGAACATGGCACAACTGCTCTAGGATCTGCAAAGACTGTTCATAGGTTGCAGGAAAAATTTCAAGTTTGGGTTTTGATTGAAATAGCTTGTCATCTACTACCTATTTGAGAGCCTGCTTCTCTTCCAGAGCTATACTGCCACACCAATCAGAAGAGGTGTTCCATTTCAGTTAAAAAAAGGAGGGAGAGAAGAGAAAAGAGAAACCTCAGCTTTGGGATCCAGTCCCTTCCCCTTGGCCTGAACCAGCCCAAATTTTATTGACCAGAAAGTGCTGCAGCATAATCTACATCAAGGCTACTCAACATGCGGCCCACGGTGTGGTTTGGGTTTATAGGGGGCTGAACAGGCAACCTGTGGGTGGGAGCCAAAACAAAAAAGTAGTCAATATAATGGTCGTCTTCTGTTGATACGCATTTTAGTAGTTAATTTCCTGGACTGTCATTGCTCATTAAAAATGCTGTCATATGGGTCCAAACCGGGAAAATATTGCATTTTATTAATATTAGCAGAACTGACTTAAATGGGGCCTGCATGTTGTGTGGTCTTGCCTTAATCTTTGTGTTCATGCCTGTCAGTGTGAAAAGCTATTTGCATATATATATTTACATGCATATGAAACCACACTTAAGTTTCAGAGGGGTAGCCACGTTCATCAGATGCAAGTTTTGCAGATCCAGACTAAGTGGGCTTTTGCCCACAAAAGCTCATGCTCCAATAAATCTGTCTATAAGGTGCCACAGGACTCCTCGTCGCTTTCACACTTAAGTTGCAGTCCTCAGCATGTGCTGTGAGTATCATTGTGGCCCGTGGGGCTTCCTAAGTTGAGTAGCCCTGATCTATGTATTTAGCCAGGCTTTGGGGGAGGCAGCTGCAGGAGCATGAGAAGAGCTGGGAGGGTGGATTGAGTTTCTAAAGGGCTAGTTAGTTTTTGGTTGGATTGTGAAAGTTGCTGGTTTTACTCTTGTTCTAATTATATTTTTCAGCTTTGCAGAAAGTGCCTGAATCCCAAGACTGGTACTTTTAATATACATTTTTATCAATCAAAAGGAAGAAAGAAATGGCATCATGGCACTCTTATCTTTGATGAACTTGAATAATTATGGACATTAGTCAAATGTTCTTGAAGTACCTGTTTTGGATGTCATCTAGTCCTATTTTAGATGATGTAGGTTGTGGTGACATGGGAAGTTCTATATTGTGTCTCCTGATAGGAGTTTTTAACTCCCTGTTCATATCCACATGGACTGGTTTTCGCACTCTGTCTGTAATGTAAGAGTTTATAATGTTAGCATCTGTATCAGAGAGATTTGAGATTTCTAAATTTTAATAAGAATGCAGAACCCAACTTTCACTCTACATAATCAATACAAAATACATATGTTTTGTTTTATTTGCTACTATCACTATCTGACTGTTTTGTTTTATTTGCTACTATCACTATCTGAACTGTTTATTATTAACTCTATTTACAGCCTCCATTTATGGGCACTGAAAGGCTCTATTGTGTTTCTGATTTCGTTTGAGGGCTAAGGTGTTCTGCCAGCCCAAGAAAACACTTGAAAGGCAAGGCCTCTAGAGTATGAGTCATTCAAAATGCATTGCAGGGCAAAAGGTAAGGTTCAGTACATGTGGAGATGTTATTGAGGAGATCAGTGTAGGAAGACAGTGAAAGAAATGGATTTTGAGGCAGGAGAGTTTAAGAAAAAAGGCCACAAAGAACAAATAAGGGAAGTATGATGAAACAAGTGCAGCTACTTAGCCAGGTGCAGAGCTGTGCACAGCCTTGAAGGTGACATTATGCAGCTAGCCAAGATGATTGGTTTCCCTTTTTGTCCTCTGACTTTTTTGCATGGTTGTTGTTTTCACTATCTTTAATTAACATCTAACTAAAAATGTGAACTACTGAAACTACAAATTATAATCTTACAAGAGGATACAGAAGAATTGAGGCAGGAGCAGATATTAGTTACAGTAAATACATATTCCAATTGTAAAGTGTATTGGACTCACCAGCAGTGTCTTTCTTGGTGGATATCTGGTTAACAACATACAGGTTGAGAAGATCTAAACTGACTGCTGAACTTTTGGGGGGTGATGATACTCCTAGCAGCTTCTTCTTTGATCTGAGCTTTTTCTTTTCAAAGAATTCCTATAATTTTCAAAAGACAAAAAAGAAACTACTTGCTATGTCTAAACTCCAGAGCACCATAGCAGTATAGGTTGTACATATTCATGATTTAGCTGCCCAATTCTCTTTAATATCCATAAAGTCACATGGCTGAACTGCTATAACACAAATCTAGCATTTAAATTCACTTCCCTTTCTTTTAAAAAGATTATTTATTGTACAAATATTATTTAATTTTTTTAAAGAATGATGGTGTTTCTGATGGGAAAATTCAGTCCCTAAAATTTCACAGTTTCAAACTTCACCTATTAACAATTGAAAACCTTTGTATGATTTTTTTAAATGTGTTAGACTCCTCTGTTCTTACAGTTATACCCACCCTCTTTCCCTCGCTACTTGCTTGCCTAATGTTTGATATTTCCTCTGCTTATATCAAGGCATTCGGTGCACATTAGAAGCCAGAAAAAAGTACTTACATTCTTTAGCTACTAGTTGAACTGACCAAATATTTGAGGATTCTAAATCTGCAAGTCATTCTTGTAGTCATATCAGCATAACTGACATATTTTAAAGGGTAAGAAATTATTAAAACTTTGCATTACCCTTATACATAGAAATACACACACAAATAACAATTAAAAATCAGGAATTCAGCCTGAGGCTCTCCTAGATAAAATATTTTGTCTTCAAAAGTTATTCTGAAGATATGCATACTAGTCCAAATCCATAGTGCTGTACCTCATTTCAGCTACTTTGAAAAATTATCAGTACATGAAAACAATGTTGAACCTCTTTTAGTTTTGTACAATAGATTATAAATAGCTATAAACATTTACCTTTTGCTTCCTCCTTTCCTGTTTAAGTATGATTCTGCTCCTAAAAGATGGCAAATAGGTAATTAGCTCTTCAAAATGGACTATTTATGTGCAGAGTGTAGTTTGAAGTTGAGACATGGGAAGGTAGAACTGTAATTCCAAGTAATACTACTGGGAGCTAAATATGTAAACCCTCGCATGTGAAGCAGAAATAGTGGGCCAATCCTCAGATAGCCAAAATGGACTAGAACTATGCTTACTCATACTATGTCTGTTTACACCAACTGGGGATCTGGCCATTTTCTCTAAATCAGGACTACTAAATACATTGTGCATCCTAAAGTCCAAACCTTTAAATGACTAACCAGCAATGTAATTATCTATTTTTAAATCCATAGAACAACAAGAAATTTTTGACAATATTTTTCAACAGCACATTTTCTGCTTTTATTCCATGCTCAACCATAGTGCACTTGCTATAATAGCAAGGGAAAACAAAAGCTAATATATAATTCAAGTTTTGCACCATTGTAGATTATAACCCACATTTTTTCCATTAATGTGCAGATTCTTTCCATCCACGTGTGGAATCATAGAATACTAGGACTGGAAGGGACCTTGAGAGGTCATCGAGTCCAGTCCCCTGCCCTCATGGCAGGACCCAGTACTATCTAGACCATTCCAGACCATACCAAATGGGCAGTCCTAGTCCGGTGTCTCCTGTCCCTGTGTCCATGGCAACAGGGCTTGGTGGACCTGTTGGCTGTAGCAGTGCAGCTACCTGTTGAAGAGGACCTTCCTGCTGGGTCTGATCTCACTGAATACCTGCAGTTGTTGCGCCATATGGAGCTGATGCTGGTGGGATAGTTGTAGGGATGTAAGTGACTAATCGATTAGTCGACTATCCGATAAGCAAAAGCTTATCAGATAGTCAATACATTGGTCGACTAGTCTCTTCCCTCCCGCGCTTGCTGCCTCTATCACAAAGATGTAGCAAGGGGGGGAAGAGGAGCGGCTGCTGGGGGGAACCGGCTAAAAAGCCGGTTCCTCCCAGCTCCAGTTCTGTGGGATGGGGCAGGGGCATAGCGGTGGTGCTTCCTTCCATCAGGGGCTCTTGTGCATTTCAAAGACTGAAACAGGCTCCATGCGGTGCTGGAGTTCTTGTACATTTCAAAGCAGAAGTGCCTGACTGGAGCGCATGGGGGAATTCCCCACTGGCCCCGGGCTCCACGCGGCGTTTCAATCCTTGAAATGCAAGAGCCCCTCCTGGGACTCTTGTACGTTTCAAAGGCGGAATGCATGCTAGTCCTTATTGATTAATCGAATAGTCAATGGAAAACCCATCGACTATTTGATTAGTTAATTAATCAATATTTAACATCCCTAATTAGCTGCTATATCAGCTGCGCCTGCTGCTATTGGTGCTGGGTTGCTTGCTGCTTCTGGTTTTCCACCACCCACTGTAGGAATTACTCCATATCCATTTCTTCATCAAACTACAGGAACAAAGAGAGGCTTCCTGCGCCACTCTTGCTACCTGGACCTCTCAGAGGATCCTGGATGTTGTCCACATTCTTCACCACGTGTCGTGGGTATACACATCCCGTCCTTGGGTTTCAAGTATCCAGGGGTGTGGCCACTGCCTGGTTGTCTATCAGATTGCCTGCCGCCTCTCTTAGTCTATACAAACTAGTCTCTGTCTAGAGTAGTAGAGCCTAAAGGTTACAGTAAATAAGGTATGACCCTTTATTTCAGAGTGGCACAGACTACTGGCCAAAGACACAAATCAGGTAGCAGATATTAATAAAAGATTATAGTCAATTCAGACTACAAAGGTTGCAGAATACAAAGTTTCAAACTTTTCAAAAGTTGCAAGAACAAAACGTGTTAATTAACATAATTCTATGATGGCTAATAATAATTTTAAAAATATAAAATATAAAAGTTAAAATGATCTGGAAAATCAAATCAGAAAGATAAAGTTTTTTAAAAAATCTACATATCATTTAAAATTAATCCTAAAGATTTACAATGTGTCTTGGTCTGTCAAATCTCTAAATGAGACAATTGGGCCTTTTCCACAATGACAATTTTAGAGAAATTGCATACCATTGCTCTTGTACCATTGCAATTCCCAATGAAAGGAGCTCTAGTGTAGAATAGCTGCCAGCATCGTATCTTCAATATTTGCTAAAACAATGGTGGAAGAGTTCCCTAAAACTCTTACTCAATTTTTACTTCATCCTTCCCAAATAGCATATGATTAATCATGCTATATTACAATAGTTCCTAAGGAATGTGGTCTCTGTGAGCTAAGCACTGCACAGATAGAACACAAGATTCCTGCCTTAAAGAGATTACAATTTAAATATACACAACAGAGATGGGGTAGAACACACAAGCAGAGTGAACAATGCTGGGAGCAAACATTCACTTTGTGAGTGTGTGGAGGGAAGGTTCTTAAGCGCTATAGCCTATATTAAGGGCAAAGAATCAGATGGCTATAATTAAACAAAATCTATTTCAGTGACCAAAGCCCCAGTCCTACAATGGGGCTTGATGTGGGCAGATGTGCGCATGTGTCTGTGCACAGAATCCTTTACCAGGTTCAGACCTAAATGATTTAATTGTTTTTCTTCAATTTGTTTTCTGTTTGAATAAAAACATCTTCTGAACTGAGGAAACATTGTCTCTGTCTAATAGGGAAACTGAGAGTAATAAATAAAGCTAGGGTTTTAGAAAGCACTTAAGGGTGCTAGGGTTTTAGGAAGCACTTAATTATCTTGAAAATTCTACCCTAAAGCTATTAAGGTGTGATAGATTGTCTTCTTAAGCATAATCAGAAAGTGAAAGAAAGGAAATCTATTTAAAGACATTTTATCTCTCTCTTCTCAGGATCTAAGCTAAGAGAAACAAAGGGAGAATTTGCTAAAATTGGAGATTGGTCTTTAATTCAGGCTGCTATAAGTAAGGCACCATGTTCAGAGAAAGAAAATTTTCAGTTTTATTGTGCTATCAAAACTGAAAATAGGTTGACAAAATACACAGGTGCAAGAAAGGACTAGAAAGCCTAAAAAATATTTGTCACCCCTAATTCCTGTTCTACTAAAATTATTTTCTGTGAATGCATCCATTTTTGATGTACAAATGTAAATGTTGTCCTACTAAAAACTTTAAACAAGTACTAATAGACTGAAACTAACTTAAAATTTTGTATAAAAGCCTCTTATGCTAATGATATCATGCTGCTGAACAAAATGGTTACTATTATGTCAAATAATACCTGTCCCAGTTACCAATGTACATACTTCATTTATGCAGATAAAGAAATCTAGATCACGTGACACTATAGTAACAAGACTTTCTGTTATGGCACTTTCACCCAGCCCCACTCTATCCAGTTGTGACAGATGGAGAGAAGATACTTCTCTCATATATAGCCCTGCACTGCCCTAATAAAAAATAAAGGGGGAAGTGTGTGGTGAAGCCCCTTCTGAATGGCCCACCTTTCCCAATTATGGGAAGAGACTTCTGAGAACAGCACAAATGAGGGGTGTGTGTTTGGGAGGCCAAGAAAGGGAGGCCCCTTCACACAGACTGACCCTGTCAAGTTCAAAGTGCACAGCCCCATACTATCTAGCTAGGAGGGCAGGGAGAGTGCATAGGCCCCATTATGTGTAGTCCCAAGATTCCTGGTATGGGCTGGGGAAGTGTGTAGGCCCCATTGCAAACAGACTCATGCTACCCAGTCTGTGGGGGAGAGAAAGGGAAGTATGTAGGCCCCATCACACACAACCCCACGCTGAGCAGTCTGGGAGTGGGGGAAGTGTGTAAGCCCATCTTGTGCAGCCTCAGGCTGTCTGCTGTGAGGTGTGTGTGGGGGGGGAGAAATGTGTGGAGACAGCACACATAACCTTCCCCCCCTCACCCCTCCTTTGTTCTTAAATCTGATTCGTCAATTTTATATGTGTTCACTTTTTTTTGATTGTATCACTTTGGTATATATGGTTGTGCCAATTTTCTTCCACATATTGATCTGAGGAAGTGGGTCTGGCCCACGAAAGCGTATCACCTAATAAACCATCTTGTTAGTCTAAAAAGTGCTGCATAGACCTGTCTTTTGTCTGTGCTGCCCAGTCACTGGAGGAAGTGTCTAGGCCCCATTACACACAACTCCAGGCTGTCCACTCTGGGATGCAGGGAGGAGAAGCATGAAGGCCCTATTGCATGTTGCCGAGTCAGTGGGGAAAGCGTGTAGGCCCCATTGCACACAGCTCCAGGCTGCTGAGTCAGTGGGGAAAGCGTGTAGGCCCCATCACACACAGGTCCAGGCTGCCTGCTCTGGGATGTGGGAGGAGAAGCATGAAGGCCCCATTGCACGCTGCCAAGTCAGTGGAGCAAGCGTGTAGGCCCCACTATACACAGCTCCAGGCTGCCCACTCTGGGATGGGAGCTGAGGCCTCAGGCTGTCTCAGGGCCTACTTGTGCCTTAACAACAAGGCCCTTGATGAACTTCACTTACCGGGAGCCACCAACCCAGTTCATTGTCCAAGAGAATGAGTGCAGGGGGCTCGGAGAGCTGCTGGTCGGGGGGTGACTGTCTCTCACAAATGACCACCCACACCAAGGAAGCCTGCCTGCAGACTGGCTGCAGCTGAGGCTGAGCAGAGGGTCTTCTGTAGTGACTGCTTGTGACCAGTGGGAGTCCTGCACTGACAGCGGAGAGGGAGCCTGTCCTTCCTCTTCCTCTCCCTGTGCTCTCCTGGCAGCGAGCCAGCATGGACTGCTCAGAGAGGAGCAGGAGAGAGGAATTGTTAGCTTCCATGTGCACCTGGAGGAAAGGAATGTCACAGGCTTGCGGGCCAGAGGATGAAGGAGGCCCTGTCTCCAGGCTCTGAGACTGGGGAAGGCTAATGTGATGGGGCACAATGAGCAGAGGTGGACGGTTCCCAAGATTCTGTTCCTTTGCCTGCCAACAAGCTACCATCTTCCCTTCCACACAGGCTGTTTCTGGTCCCCAAAGGTCTCTCCAAGTTTCCCCCGATCCCCAAAATGCCCCTTGTTTGTCACATTGTTTCCAACAATTGTGCTTTTATTGTGAGTCAAGCAATATTTGGTGTTTTTTCTTAAAACCCAGATCCTGGCTTTGAATTTCCTTTATTGTAAGCATAGATGTAACAATAGTAGATTAAAAAGTTTTCATACAAAAACAAGATTTTTAATTTGAGGAGTCCCTCTAACTATATCCATCATGAAGATTTTAAGTGGATTTGTGTGTGTGCGCTTTTGTGTATTACTGGAAATAGCCAACCTTTTTTATCTACATCTCCACCCAGTATAAATGCCTTACTTTCTACGATTGTGGCTATGGGGTAGTTGCAGGCCTGATACAAAAAGGCACTGCCTCACTGACTTTAAGATAACATATTTGCCATTATATGAGAGTTAAATTTGGTCTTAGAGGTTTTATATTTTCTGTAACACTTTTATTTTTAAAGATTACAAGCAACTGTTTCACTTGTTTCATTACTGGATCTGGCAGTTAGAAAAATTGCCATTAACGAGGATTTACATTACTTGATTACCTTTCAGTGTTGACAAACCCCTCCCCCAATAGAGACCAAAATGAAAAATACTTTCAAACAAACTTAACATAAGGAATCACATTTATCGCTAATGTAAGCCCTGTAAAGTCAGTGAAGTAACAACAACAAAAGTATGCTTAGAATGAAGAACTGTAGTACAGTGTACATGACTGCACTGTATGGCTTTATTCCAAGCATCTAAGAACTCCACAGGATTATTTCTGATCTGGTGAAGCCAAGTTAATTGTGGGTGATTGCATAGTCGCTGCCAGTCCATGACCAGGTAGTGTCCTCTTCTGACCTAAGTCCAATAGTCAGAGCTTAATGTAGTGAAGTAACACCCGGGATAAATCTGAGCCAGGATTTCTAATGTTTAAATAAGTTTTCACTGTCAACATATGAAAGCTTTTAGACAATGGGCTCATTCAGATATGGGACAATATCACACATGCAAGGCACCACTGTTCTTACTCATTTTTAGAGGGAAGAGATATTGAGTTTCATGATATTTTTTTCAATTGGCTTTCTTTGTAGTGAAGTGCAGAGCAAAGCTGTTTCTTCTGTTCACGAAACTGAAATAACCTGACAGGAGAAACAGTCTTGAAGAATTCACTTATTTGGTATCATTTTTATAACTGCCTCATGAAACAACAGAATTCTGTCCTGCATTCCTTTGTCAAGCACTTCCTACCCCCAACATTGTTCAGGAGTACCAATACCAGAAGTACTTGTGTAGAAGAAGCACCATTATAAGGTTGCTGCTTTTTCTTGGGCACAATCAGATCAACAATTTTTTGCTAAGGTGAGCACTGACAGAGACTACAGCCTCTTCTCAGTAAGGACTCCAGCTCTGCTTTCCTTCAGCAGGGCTGTCTCACATGGAGGAAAGTGAATTAGAACAGCTAATGTAAACCCCTGTATTTACTAACCAAAAGTAGATACATAAAAACTGAATTTTCAAGTAGTTTATTAGAAATAAACTTTGAGTTTTCTCCATAATTATAAATTATTCTTGTGTTTCTTAGTAAGTCTTTTCATTTTATAGAAAAAAAAAGGAATAGAGAATAAGACAGAGAATATTTTATTGCCTCTATATAAATCCATGGTATGCCCACATCTTGATTACTGTGTATAGAGGTGATTGCCTCATCTCAAAAAAGATATATTGGCATTGGAAAAGATTCAGAAAAGGGCCACAAAAATGATTAGGAGTATGGAACGGGTGCCATATGAAGAGAGATTAAAGAGACTGGGACTTTCAGTTTAGAAAAGAGAAGAGTAAGGAGGGATATGATAGAGATCTATAAAATCATGACCGGTATGGAGAAAGTGAATAAGGAAAAGTTATTTACTTGTTCCCATAACATAAGAACTAGGGGTCTTCAAATGAAATTAATAGGTAGCAGGTTTAAAACAAGCAAAAGGAAGTATTTCTTCATGTGGCACACAGTCAACCTGTGGAACTCCTTGCCAAATGATGTTGTGAAGACAAGGACTTTAACAGGGTTAAAAAAAGAACTAGATAAATTCATGGAGGTTAGGTCCATCAATACTTATTAACCAGGATAGGTAGTAATGGTATCTCTAGCCTAGGCTAGAAATGGATGACAGGAGAGGGATCAGTTGATGGTTACCTGTTCTATTCATTCCCTCTGGGGCATCTGGCATTGGCCACTCTCGGAAGACAGGATACTGGGCTAGATGGACCTTTGGTCTGACCCAGTATGTTCTTATAGTTACTTCCCAGCAAGTGATCTCAGTATATGACTGGATATGGTAAACAAAGAGTGAGTCACGAAGTGTCTTAGGTGTTGCAACACAGAGCATCATAGAGCCTAACTTTGGACACCTAGAAAATCATAGGGATACACTGTGATCCAGAAAGCTGAGTTAGGCACCTTATACAATGAATGGGGAGAAACAGGTACCTTAGAATGTGATCTCCAAAGCCACATTCTAAGCAAGAACCCATGTAAACTAGCCAGTGAGCAGTCTGTGTGATAACCCCGATGCCTCTCATGGAGATAAGCGCCTGTGCAGGAAGGCAGCTACCTTGGCTCAGGAACTAGCTGCCTGACTCCAACCTGCTTAGGCACCTAAGGGATTTCTTACAGAAATTTTGTGTTCCACACAAAATGTCCAGAGAAGGAGGTTCCCACCTTATCTCTTTTAGCCCAGTGGTTAGAACACTCACTGAGTTGTGGGAGACTCAGTTTCAATTCTGCCACCACCACCACCCCAGGTGGGAGAGAGGATTTGGACAGGGGCCTCTGACCTCTCAGTGGGAGCTCTAACAACTGTGTTAGGGAATATTGTGATATTGAGCTCCCTTAATCTCTCTTGAAGATGTTCTACTGCAGATAAATAATGAATGTGATCAGGATAGGGTGCCCTAACCACTGGACTACAGTCATTCTCCCTTTGTCTCTTTGGCCCAGAGACTTAGGTGCCTACAGTTGGGGTTTAGGGTGCCTAAATAGTTCTGTGGATCTAGGTAAACGTGTTTACTTAGCAAATGAATGTATGATAAAATCTGAAGACACTCAGAGCATAACTATTACTACTGAACTTTTGTGTGTGTTAATTTAACACATTTTTATGCTGTTTGACCAGACTTTTCAATCCTGTCATCAAACATTAGGCAATTAAACCCATATTTAGCTAAATAAAATGGGCCTAATTTTCAAAGGCACTGGGAATCTATACTTCTGTTGAATTATGTGAAGATTTGTTGGTATTTAGCTCTGCAGAAAATCAGGTCAGTAGTGAGGGATGGCAGAACAGGGAGCAATGGTCTCAAGTTACAGTGGGGAAGGTCCAGGTTGGATATTAGGAAAAACTATTTCATTAGGAGGGTGGTGAAGCACTGGAATGGGTTACCTAAGTGGGTGGAAGAATCTCCATTTCTCGAGGTTTTTAAGTCATGGCTTGACAAAGTCCTGGCTGTGATGATTTAGTTAGGGTTGGTCCTGCTTTGGGCAGGGGGCTGGACTCAATGACCTCCTTAGGTCTCTTCCAGCCTTAGGATTCTATGATTCTCTTTAGATGCCTAAATATTAAAGTAGTTACCTAAAATTAGATACTTATGGCCGAAACATTTTGTCTTGATCCAACTAAAAGTACTACTTTGTCAACTCTTGTAATTCAGATACCTTGGTTAGCTATAAAACTGGCTGAATATACTCCCTGTCAATGTGCCTTAATCCCTTCCTCGAAAAGGGCAAGAAAAATCAGTTTTCTGTGCTGTTTCAATGAGTGCTGATGAACACAAAAAATATATTTAAAAATTACTTTACTTGCTGCTGTGATGTATCCTCAGCCCAAAGTGGTCTAGATGAGAGTCTTGAGTCACTGACCAAGGGAGCTAACAAAGGGCATTTAAAAAAATCTGTAGCTTTATCTGGAGTTTATAGGTTACTTTAACCAATTACCTACCCATCCTAAACTGAGGGTTTACATCTAATTTAATCTGTGAAAGTTCAGCCCCAAGATTAAGTACAGTACAGACATTATCAACAGAAAGGGTATCCCATGGTACATAAAATCATAGAATAATAGAACTGGAAGGGACCTTGAGAGGTCATCAAGTTCAGTCCCCTGCCCTCACAGCAGGACCAAGCACTTTCTAGATCATTTCTGATAGATATCTATCCAACCTGCTCTTAAATATCTCCAGTGATGGAGATTCCACAACCTCCCTAGGCAATTTATTCCAGTGTTTAACCACTCTGACAATTAGGAAGTTTTTCCTAATGTCCAACCTAAACCTCCCTTGCTGCATTTTAAGCCCATTGCTTCTTGTCCTATCATCAGAGGCCAAGGAGAACAATTTTTCTCCTTTCTCCTTGTAACACCCTTTTAGATACTTGTAAACTGCTATCATGTCCCCTCTCCGTCTTCCTACAATAGTATATAACCATATGCAGTAAAATAAAAAAACCAAGGTCACAAAATATTAGAGATACTATAATATGCACTAATATACTGAAGAAGTTTGGATAATTCTTAATGCAAATAGAAGAAGACAATATTTACTCAACCTAACATCACAGCACCTGGTTTACAGGAGAGCAACAGAAATTCTAAGAATTCCACCAAAACGAAGAGAAAAATAGAATCATAAAACAGAATCAAAGAATCATAGAACACTAGAACTGGAAGGGACCTTGAGAGGTTATCGAGTCCAGTCCCCTGCCCTCATGGCAGGACCCAGTACTGCTTAGACCATAGTCCACTAATCAGTATATTTTAGAAATACAGAAGAAAAATTTCTAGGGAAAGTAGATGTTGAAGGACCTACTATGTAAGACACTAAGCCAGTCAACTCTCACTGAAATCAGGGGTGTGTGTGTGCAAATGTATTCATATATGAATTAAATGTATTTAAAATGTTGAAAGCACAAAACACAAGACTATGGGACATACAATATGTATCTATTTTACACTTATCTTAGACTTTCATTTCAAATACCTCAATGTCACACCAGCCAGCTCCCACTCTCTATTGACATTCTATCATCCCCACATTCGTTACAGCCTCCACAAGATCCCAATAGAACTGACCCAGAGGAGATCAGGTATGCAGGCTCTACCTCAAATTTTGCATTTTATTTTATTATTCAAAAGATGAGAAAATTTGAAAAATGAAGGCTGGATGACATCATTAAATTATTCCCTTGCTTGCCCCCTACATTCTAGCTCTACTTTTGCTATAATATCCACAAGTAATGAAGGGCATTATAGTGGTGAAGAAGCCAGTTGACATGATATAAAAAAGAACAAAACCCATATATAGTTAACTTCGCAATAATTATAGGTTATGGAGAGTGACTGCAAAAGAGGAAAAATCTCAGGGCAGCAAGAACAGAAGAAAGTGGGTAATTCAATTTGAGAGTTCAGGCTTTTCCCATGTTCTCAAAAAATGCATTGCTCTTGTTGATTACAGCACTGTAAAGTCAGGAGATTTTTGTTTCATGTGAATGTTCTCATAGGCCTTGCATGACTGAAAGCTTCAGTCTTTCAGACTCTGGTATGGCCAAAAGTCAGCAGATATGCAGAAGCAAAAAGTAACTGTGGTTTGGCAAACCATTTTTAAGAGAATGCTATGACTAATGCATAGAACAGTACAAATATGCAATGATGAAATGGAAACTGTGATTATAAAAAAAATGTGAATGCTGGAACTGGGCACTTTCTTAGTCAACATAACTGGTTCCTATATTTTTGAGTTCTATGTATTTTGGTTATTTTACTGACAAAATAATAACTAGTGCAATTGGGTATGTGCAGCTATGACAGAGAACAGAGTATAGCTATCTCACATATCAATAAACCTGCCTTCTAAGCTCTAATTTATTTTATTTGATTTGCACAGTAAAAAGATAAACACACCCATCCATACTACGAGGCACCTTTGACAATATATAGAATTCAAAATATTCTAATTGCATTGATATTACATTTCCATCCATCCTACACAACTCCTCTAATCAACAATGAGTATAAAATAAAAAACATTTCCTGCAACTGTTAGGAAAAGAGGCAGAAAAACAGCTGATTTGCTGGAACTTGTCTTGTTTGGGGTTTGTTTTGGGGGGCTTTCATACTCCAGCAATTGGTGCCTAATTAGATTTTCCCCAATTCTGATTTTCACAACAATAAGGTAGTATTTACTATTTCTGAAATGTCCAGAGTAAAATGCTTCCTAAATGTCATCGTTACATAAAAACTCTGTTTTAGCAGTAATATGAGCTAATTTTATTCTTCATAAGCTGATTTACAGTAGAGTTAAGTCATTCACCTTTCAGTGGCCTTATGTTAATGAACTTGTGAAAGTTTGCGATCCTTAGGTATATTAGTCTTATGGTTATTTCTAATAATGTGTTTTCAACACTCAGATTTATTCTCTACCACCAAATGAGGGAAGAACTATTGCATTTATAGCTATAGAGGTACTGCTACTTCACTTTTTAAAATGTGAAATATACTCAGCTGTTCTTTTTTACATTTTCTTTACTCCTTTTCACTTGTAAAGATTATAATCTGAACAATATACCGTGAAATAAAGAAAAAGGGGCTAAAATGGGGTTGGGGTAACAAGGGAAATAAAAAATGTCTAGAAAAACATGTTTGTATTGTCATTCTTTTTTATGTGTTATAGGTAACAGAAATTCAGATCTCTCTTGGGGAGAGAGCCACATGATTGACAATATAATACATTGTATGTTGTAGTGCTATAGCAGGATACAAAATGAGAGGGAGGGGGCAATATTTTCAGTTTACATGTATTTTTTCAAAATATACCCAGAGGGAACCATCTGATCCTTCATATTGTCCCAACTGCCTACCTAGATTTAGAATTCAAAACCTCCAGCTAATTAAGTTCACTCACATGGGTCCTATTCTTCATCTCCTCCTCCCCCTCCCCCTTCTGAATTAACTACAATGCTGGGCCTATGCATGCAGCTCTTATATAGAGCCAGATTCTGATTTAGAAAAATAGTTGTCAATTTTGGTCTGGAGATTTAATCACATGACAATCTATAATTAAACATGAACCTTTTAATTCCTGAAGACTCTAAGCCAATCCTGGATAGGAGTGTGAATGATTAACTGGTAAGCATCATTCTTACCAGATGATGCTTACCAGTTGCAGTTAACCAGTGAGGGCTGGAGCAGCCCCCCACCTGCCCCAGCAATGGGTTAGCCGGTTCAGCATAACATTTAACTGGTTAACTAATTACGGGGGATTTTACATCCCTAAGCCTGGAGGGTTGGCAGCCCTATTTATAGTGGAGTTATTCCTGATTTTTTTTCTTCTTTTTCCCCACTCACGAGTTTAGTCTGGTTAGGCCGCTTCAAAGCACCACTCCCTCCCCCCCTTTCAGTTCCCCTTTTGTTCCTCTTTCTGTAGGTAAATCTAGAAGTGATACACTTGTCAAATCAACAGCCCATTGGTGCCTCTTTCCCTTCCCCCTCTTGTGCTCCTGCGTGGCCCTCGCAGCGCCTGCCAGTGGAAAGGCAGAGGTCTGGCGCCACCGCTGGCCCGTGCGAAGGCCAATGAGCAGCCCACACTGAGCACGCTCGGGCTGCAGGGTGCCAAGCCCGACCGGTCCCGGCACTGGCTCGCGGTTCGGAGCGCGCCGCGCTGGTAAAGGTCCCACGGGAACCAGCGAGTTCCCCAGCCCGTCGCAGCCAATGAGCGGGCGACGGGGGCGGAGCTGGCGGCGGCGGGTCACAGCGTGCGGCTGCTCTCGATGCATTGAAGGGACCCATCCCCCGGGGAAGCTGGCGTCCGCCTCCCTCTGTCGCTACAAGGGTGGCCGGCGGGGAAGGAGCCGCGGCAGGGTATGGGGCGTGCCGGGGCTCCGTGAACCTCTTGCCTAGGCGGCCTTCCTCTTGGGCAGGACCTAGCGCCAGAGCGTCCCTGCTCCGCCGGGCTCCCTGCGGCTGTGCGACATGACCCAGCTGCTGCGTGCCGCAGCCGGGCGAGGGAAGTGGACCAGATCCAGCGCGGCCAGGAGGGCTGCGTGCCTGCTAGCTGCGGCATACGGGCTGAAGATCCTCTACCCAGTCCTCCGCAAGCGCCTGCAGCAGACAGCCTGCGAAAAGGGCTTGCAGGCTGCCTGCCGGGCCGGAGGGGGCGAGGATCCGCTGCAGTGCAGCCGGATCCGGGGCAGAGCCTCCCCGGCAGTGAATGCGGAATTTTTCAGGCAGCTGCTGGAACTTCGCAAGATCCTCTTCCCGAAGCTGGTGAGCGCCGAATCGGGCTGGCTCTGCCTCCACTCGGTGGCTCTAGTCTCCCGGACCTTCCTCTCCATCTACGTGGCCGGGCTGGATGGGAAGATCGTCAAAAGCATCGTGGAGAAGCAGCCCAGGAGCTTTGCCATCAAATTAATCAAGTGGCTGATGATTGCAATCCCTGCCACTTTCGTGAACAGCGCCATTCGGTACCTGGAGTGCAAGCTGGCCCTAGCCTTCCGCACTCGCCTAGTGGATCATGCTTATGAGACCTACTTTGCCAACCAAACTTACTACAAGGTGATCAATATGGATGGGAGGCTGGCGAACCCCGACCAGTCCCTGACCGAGGACCTCATGATGTTCTCCCAGTCGGTGGCACACCTGTACTCCAACCTGACCAAGCCCATCTTGGATGTTGTGCTGACGTCCTACAGTCTTATCCAGACTGCCAGGTCCCGAGGAGCAAGTCCTATTGGGCCTACGCTGCTGGCAGGGCTTGTGGTGTATGCTACAGCGAGGGTGCTTAAAGCGTGCTCACCCAAATTTGGCAAGCTGGTCGCTGAAGAAGCTCACAGAAAGGGTTATCTGCGGTATGTCCATTCTCGGATTATAGCCAATGTGGAAGAGATTGCCTTTTACAGAGGACACAAGGTAAAATGGAAATAAAGGCGAGGACTAAAATCTGAGATGGTTCAAAACTGTTGCTGTATTACTCGATACGATCTACTATAATCCAGAAGAAAGCTTTGCTATAGTTTAGATGGCAACACAGTCTTTGACATAATTGTATAGCTAAGAAAAGTTGCAGTAACTATAGTCCTAAAGTTGCTGAAATTCAATACAGTATTTGATCTGTTCTTTTTATGCAACAGTTTATTTAAAAATCAGTATATCGAAGACTTTTCCAAAATTATATTGTGAATTTTGACTGTAATGTGGTTTTTTTTTTAAATGGCTTTTGAAAGCATTTCACATAATGTGAAAAAATAGTGGGAAATGTTACTGCCCTTTCAGTTAAAAGTATTAGTAAGTCAACATAAATATTTTTATAGGAGCAATGAGCATCAAAAAACTGTCTGCAGCACTTCATTATTTGCAGCTAATTTAAATGTTAAATTCAACACTTTTGTGTTGGCTCAAATTCCTGCATTATGTCATACTGATTTGTCACTATTCTCGACTCATTTCCTTGGCGTGTATTATCACTTCCTCTTGGCACATTGCTGAGAGACATGAAATACCAATTTAAGGTCTCAGTTCTGGAGGTTTACTCAGGCAAAAAAAATTATTTCACTGGAATAATTGGAGATTTTCAGGTTCGAGACTCCAACTCTTAAGCTTTAATTTACAGGTGTATAATTCTCAAAATCCTCTGCATTAAACACCTAGAACTGGTTTTACTTCTACCGTCAGGAGCAGCTTTTATCACTCATTTGTATTTTGCTCTGGCAGCGTGAAGCGAGTGTAAAATTGCCACAGTGGAATAAAAGGGTATTGGTATAAACCAGACTCATGCTCAATGAGTTCCACGAACTACGCTGATTTACACTAAGGCCTTGTCTGTACTACCAGGAGCCTTTGACCTAAGTTAAGCAACTTCAGCAAGTAGCTGAAGTCTTCAGAGAAGTAGCTGAGTTAGTCTGTACAGGCTAAACTTAAAAAACAACAAATAGTCTGGTAGCACTTTAAAGACTAACAAAACATGTAGGTGGTATCATGAGCTTTTGTGGGCACAGCCCACTTCTTCAGGTGACCGGAGTGTTGGATGTCCAGAACCAAAACCTGTAGCTGAAGTCAACATAATTTGATCTGCTTACCACAGTATTTTCACAAAGTCAACAGCTGATGCTCCTGAAAAAACGTAAAAAACAGCAAATAGTCCTGCAGTACCTAACAAAACACATAGATGTATCATGAGCTTTTGTGGGCACAACCCACTTTTTCAGATGAATGGAGTAAAGGGGTCCAGCTGACTCCACCTGTTTTTCTCATTTTGGTGAAGTACTGGAGTTGGTGGGAGAGTGCTCTGTTGTCAATTTATCACTTCTGCACTGATGCGATAAATCGAACCCTGCTAGATCAGTTGCTGCGCATCCATCCAGTGGGTAGTGCAGACATCCCTTGAGAATGTGGCCCTTTGTATAAATAGGCACCAAACAGCTTGCTGTAGTGACTGCGAGATACAATGAAGAATTCAAATCCGAACACTGGTCATTTGGTTATGTTATATGTATGTATATATTGTACCTATATGTGTATCTATTTTTACTGTACTATGTGAGAGCTTACTTTTTTTAAATTATAGGTGGAAATGAAACAATTACAGAAAAGTTACAAGGCTTTGGCAGACCAAATGAACCTCATATTGTCCAAACGCTTATGGTACATCATGATAGAGCAGTTCCTGATGAAGTATGTTTGGAGTAGCTGTGGTTTGATTATGGTGGCTGTACCTATCATCACAGCAACTGGATTTGCAGATGGAGGTAATAAGACTTTTAAAAATTTTTTTCAAATGTTTGTTTAAAAATATCAGTTAACCGGTGGGGGCTGGAGCAGCCCTCACATGTTGTGACAGCCCGTCCATGGATGTGCCAACTCAGCCAGAGCAGCTCCCTTCTGCGGCAGGAGGGACTTCTCCAGCCCGTCTGCAGCAGACAGGAGGGGGCTATTGCTCCAGCTCAGGTGGGCTGGAGTACCTGCCCCACTCCCTGTTTCATTGGTTAACTGATTAAACAGAGTGTTTAACCGGTTAACTAATTAAAGGGCATTTTACATCCCTAGTAGTCATATAAGGAGACCACATTTTATTTTAATATCATTTGTAGCTGCCATGCTATAATTTTCAAATACTGTGTATGCCTTATCTTTGTGTAGCTCCTGGCATGAGTAAAAATTACAGGCAAACCACTTGAAGTATCAGTGACAAAAAACATATCTTTGAACTTAACCTGATGAACACAGTACATTCTGAATTGTAGGATAGGATCCCTTTTCAAATAAGGTGTCAAGGTGAATTGTGGATAAACATTTTATAAGTATCTCTTGACGCATTTATTGTCCTTTTTAATGTATAAAGGTGGTCTCACAAATTTAAAAAAAAATCTTGTATTTTATATTTGCAATATCAAGACTATCAAATGCTCACTTTCCTCTCTTCAGGGGAGGCTCTAAGTCAGTGGTCCCCAACCTTTTGAGGCTGCCGGGCGCCCAGCGGCGGGGCCACACATGCGCTGTGCACCCGGGGCGGGGGCCACGCATGCTTTGCGCACCCAGGGGTGGCACCACCACATGTCCGGGGTGGGGGCTGCGCATGTGCCACGCGCCCGGGGGCGGCACCGCGCATGCGCCGTGCGCCTGGGGTGGGGACCGCGCATGCGCTGGGTACTTGGGGCCCGGGGTGCAAGGATGGCTCGGGCCAGTCCTGGTCACTAGGTGGGCGCACATAAATGCCCCGGCGGGCGCCATGGCGCCCACGGGCACCACATTGGGGACCACTGCTCTAAGTAATGAAGTCTCATTAAGTTGTAAGCTTAGCCGTAGCTGTCATGTCCCAACCAAGGTTGGGAAGGCTCGTTAATTCTCTGAATGTCTGCTGCTTTACTGCTAAATAATATCCATCGAGCTAAGCTGTCTGACTTTGTGTTTTTGTTTTTTGCTGTGGCGTTGGCTCATTATCTTAGCGTCTGAATGCTTTCCAAATGTTAATTAATACTTATTTATTCTATTTTGTGTTGACATGTGTAAAAGTCAGAATTGCCTCTCACTTGAAGTAGAGTACAGAAAGGGAACTGAAGCTCAGGTTACAGCAGGCCCGCCAATGCAGAGGGCAAAAGGAAGTTGTCCCAAGGTTGGTGATTATAAAGGTCAAAGGAGGTCCACGCCAGGATCCCTGAGCCCTTTAAATCACCACTGGAGTGCTGCACAGGCACTCTGAGGGTTGGGGGGGAAGGCCCCACACTCCAGGTGACACTGAGGGCTATGGGGGGTAGTGGCACTCAGTGTCCCAGCCTCACCCGGTCTGCCTGAGGCCCCGGCCCTTCTGGGAACATGGAGCCACCTTGCCATGGGGCCCAGCATCACTGTCAGCTCCCCTGGGATACATACTTGTGTGATATCACTATTCAGGTCTTCTGAAGATCATGTCCCGGTCTTCCAACAATGAGAGCGAAGTAAGGTCCTGATTGTAATGTTGTTTCAGATGTTTTTAAAAAAGGGGGGAAAGTGCAACTTGGCAGAGCAGGAAGAATGTGTTAAATTAAGAAGCAGTAACAAGCAAAAACAAAATCATTTGCAGTTTACATGTACAACTACAACTCTTTGTTTGAGATTGTATACTATCGTCTGTACAAGGAAAATCCATTAAAATAGGAATACGATCATTAAAAATTCCCATTTAACATTTTTAGATACTGCTTATTAGACCTTAGAAACTGTAATGATTAGTATCCCAGCAATACCTAAGCTAAATAAATGGATAGCAAAAAATGACTTTGAAGTTGGCTCGACCGATCTCCACATACACGGATCCTAAGGAGTCATATAAGATTCTCTATGCAAAGATCTTTCAATACTTTGTAAATGAAAAGCTCATTTTAAATGCAGTTCATTTAACCAGGTACCTATGAATTATTTTCAGAACAGATGAAATTTGTGCCTGTTGTCTGAATTTGATAAGGAATTTGGCAATTATATTCTAAACATAAAAGTTTACGCAGGTCCATATTACATAAAGGAACCAGTGAAGGATAATAGAGCTTTAGTACTTTGGTAACAGAAATGAGGTTAACTAACTTAATCTACTTTCTGCTAAAATGAAAATAAGTGCAGCTTGGCAATATCCCTTAACTGATAAAGAGATTATTTAAGCACAGAATGTAAATGTCTCCTCCCTAGCTCTTCACCCATTAATCAGAAACAGGTTAGGTGTCCTTCAAAGAAAGAGAGCCCCTAGAGAGCAAAGGAGCAATATTCCAACCCTGTTAACCTTACAATAAGTAACATTCTCTGACATCCACAAATGGATGTCTGACAAATATGTTTAAAATGCAGACAGAGCAGAAGGTCAGAAAAATAAATCTGACTTCTCCATGTCGGTGATAGCCTGTCTTATAATAGTGAAGGAGGAACGTGTAAAATGTTAAACCATGGAACGTATTACAGAGCCTTGAGGAATTCTGCAAGAACAGAGACAAGATCAGAAATGCATTATTAATTGTGACAAATTGACCCCATCAAGTGGTAAGAAGTAAACCAGCTATGCCAAAAATCCAGTAAGCGCAGCTCACTGCTGAAGGTAATTTAGTTGGAGAACTAGTACTGCAGCAGGAAAGGTGGGGAGCTCTGCCAGTGCTAACTCTCCCACAGCCCCTGGCAACCAGGTCAGGTGTAGAAGGCAAATGGTTGGTTAAAATCTGAAGAATGGGAACTAGAATCATCATTGATGAATAAATCCTGAATTCAGGAAGTGTTTAAAATAAAATATCTCATGTTTAGAATTTATGACCATGCTTGAAATCAATCTGAAAGTGTTCACACAGATGGTCTTCAGATAGGAGGCATTGTATCAGTGTAGCGATAATTTTTTCCCTGTTTGGTGCCAAAAAAGTTTAGGTATTTGTATGTATTTAAAAAACAGACACCAAAGCTAATGCTACCTTTTCTGATATCTGTTTGCCGTTACAACATGTAAGATAAAGCTATTTTATAATACTATTAGATAAATAATTTAATAATACTCAAGTATGCAAAAGGAATTATACAAAAAGCGCTAGTATACCATAACATACTGAATGTACAGGTCAAACCTCTCTAGTTCAGCACCTGCGGGACCAGACCAGTGTTGAACTAAAGAATTTGCCGAACCATGGGAGGTCAGTATTGTCTTGAAGCACTTCTACTACTTAGTCCTGGTCTACACTGGGGGATTATTTCAAAATAAGTCCCTTTATTTCAAAATAAGCGAAGTGTCTACACTATCAATCCTATTATTTCAAAATAACAGGCTGGTTATTTCAAAATCTGCACTTCTACTTTCCTGGGGGAACAAGTTTATTTCAAAATAGTTATTTTGGGAGTTATTGTTTAGAATTTAGTAATTTCAAAATAATTTCTTAATGTAGACATGCCCTTACTGGGCTCATAGAAGATATTTAGGGCTAAACTAGAGCTAATTAACAGCACAGATCATGGAGAGCCAGGACTGGTGGCTGTAATAAAACTTTATGGGACTGTGGGAAACCTGGTCACACCCGTGATAACTGGACATCTGGCTGATTAAAATCATGCTGGACCATGGATGTTGCTGAACCAGAGATTGCCAGACTAGAGAGGTTCAATTTGTTGTTAATTCACTGGAAATAAAACATTAATGAAATTAAATTATTATAATTAGGCACAATAGATATGTTTTCCCATAAAACAAATGGAATTACATTTTATATGTGAGGAAAATGTTAAAATACTGATAAAGATTAGATACTAAAGAGAGACCACGGGCCTAGTCTGAACTGAAATAGTACTTCCTCTAACACAGAAGGAAAAGTCTCTGTGTGAAAAAGATTGGAGAAAATGACCAAGAGAAGTTATTTTGTGCAGGTCTGATAGTTTGATTTCAGTCATGCAATAATGGAGAATTCTGTTCTGGATCTGGGTAGAGTTCCTCAGATATGCCCAATTCTAAATTCTCAATGATCATAAAACTAAAATGCTGGCTAGATCAGTACAATGTGGTTAGCTGCCAAAAAAAAAAAAAATTGTTGTTGTGTGGTTTTTTTTTTAAGGGTTTTTTTTTTTTATACTACTGAATTAGCATTACTATAGAGGACTGAATTCCCTACAGAACCTTATTCACATGAGTCTTCCCACTGGAGTAAATGTGACTATTTACACAACTGTCATATGAGCAAGGGTTTTAGGATCACAGCCTGACTGAGGAAGGCTATGTCCTTTTTTTCCCCCTAAAAAGGCATGATTCTCATTGTTTACCAAGTGTGTATAACCCTGTGTGCTGGATGACATACTTAGCATAACTCAAACTAGAAAATATGAACAGCCAAAGTTTTCTTGAATAATTCAGAAATTTAATTTTGAAAGACAAAGTAAGGCCATGTATATGAGTAACTTTCTGTATAATATTTTTGGTCCAAAATGTTTAAACTTATCTCTGGTATATCTTCATGGATGTAAGTGGAGTTATACCAAGGACAAATTTATCCAAGGAAGGGTTTGTTTGGTGGCTTGATAAATTAAAACAAACTAATATTTGGGTATCGGGAGCTGCAAAAGGAAGATACAGACAGGTACAATAAGATTTTTGTACTGGTTTTATGTCTTCAAATGCTGCAGAATGACCTTGTCATGGAAGAGAGGAAACCACTTCCTTTGTACAAAAATTTTGCTTTCATTACCTCCCGTATAACAGCACATAACATAACCATCATATAGCACATGTAGGAAACTCCTCCGATTTTTTTGACCAAAAGATCAGAATCTGCCTAATAGAAGATATTAATAACAATTCCTGATGTGTAAGAGTTGTCATTCTAAAAAAGTTTACTAGTCTGGCTAGCCTGCAGTAGCCAAACTTCAGAGAGAGACAAAGCTCCATTTTGCGGAAACATTAACGAGTCTTTATATTGTTTAGAAAATGGCTAAGGACAAAATCATCCCAAGAGTCCTACTGCAACTTCAGATTTTACATTTGTTTTATACCATATGATTGTCTTAATTTGCTTAGTTGCAAATGTTAAGATTGAATAATATACAATTCTTAAAAAATTCATCCATATTATTATCTTGATGATTTTGTGGAGTAGCAAATTGCAGGTTGGCTCCATGCTGAATAGCAGTTTCTGTGGGTGTGATGACAACGAGATATAGCAGAATTGGACTCCAGGCATGAAACATTTAAAGAATGAATTTTACTCTGGGAAAAACAAACACTTCATATGAAGATATTATATTTAAACATAAATGTGTTTCTTTTTCATATGCCCTCTCTGGTTTCAGCTGCCATTTTTGCCTTATTCTGTTGGTAAGAGTATTTTCTCATAACACATTTCCTGTTCCTATTTGATTCAGAAGGATTTTCAGGCTATAATATTACAAGCAAAGGATTATGACTTCATTATGAAATCAAACAGAGTAACTGTGAGAAAGAAGGCTCTTACTCAAACACAGATCCCTTTTATACTACAAAGAGGAATATAGAAACGTAGTGTTAGTTAATTGCTTTCTTATAAAACATTCTAATTTTACCAAATGTGCATGAGTATGAATGCTCCTTTTTTTTTTTTTTTTTTTTTTTTTTTAAGTTGAGTGAAGAATTAAGTAAGGTTGAAAATGAGGAATAACTAAGAATAAAAACAAAACAATGAAACTGAAATTATGTTTTAGAATATTACTTAGGTTTGACTCATTACAGTTGTGGTAAAAGTCAGACTGAGTAATGGTATATTAAAAAGACAAAGAGGATGACGAGTGTGAAAGGGAAAAAAAAGATGATTTATGTAAGCTGGGTAATTTTTTTTTTTTTTATACTCCCGCTTTTTCTTTGTTACTACAAGTTTTGTGTTAATTGCTTTCCTTTTTTATTTCTTTCAAAAAGTCTTCATGGAGTGAAAATGCTCTTGATATAATATCTGTTTTAATAATGGCTAACATTTTACCCATAATTTAACTTGTAGAGGTTTGTTTGTTTGTTTGTTTTTAGAAGAATATTTGAACAGAAGAACATTTTTTTGTTTTTTGTTTTTTTTGTTTTAGAGTTAGAAGATGGCCAGAAACAAGCAATGGTCAGTGAGCGAACGGAAGCCTTTACCACTTCACGAAATCTGTTGGTCTCTGGAGCAGATGCCATTGAAAGGATTATGTCCTCTTACAAAGAGGTAGTGTGTGCCATTTTTAGTATACAACAGAAAAGAAAAATGAAAATAAACATAATTTGTAAATGTAAGATTTTTAAAAAAATATTTTGTAAATCACATGGGGCAAATTCTGCTGTCTTTAAAGCAATGGGAGTTTTTCTTGAGTGAAGAATGGAGAATTTGGCTCTTAGTAACTTAAGTTTACCTACTACTTTAATATCAGGGTAATTTGTGGCCCACGAAAATGAAACCTGCTAGTATTTTGTAAACTAGAGCCAGACACTGCTCAGTCTTTTCAAGCAGTTCTGCTAATAGACTGTGTTGTGTTTGGGTTTTTTTTGTTTTTTGTTTTTTGTTTTTTTTGATTCAGCTGTTTTAATACTTGGCCTACACTGTAGAGACTGCCTGGTTACCAATTGTGTGAAGGTGTTACTATTAGCATTCAGTGTTAAAAATTATTTCTATATGCTATAGGTTTACATGTTGCCTTGCAAATATGGCTGTGTTATGACTGAGAAAAAAATCCCCTATATAATGTGAAAGACAGTAAACTGATTTGACTTGTAACACAATTACAATTTTTTATTCAGAGAACATGAAGTGGAAGACCAGTGACCTGATACTATATCTTAATTCTATAGTTAAATGTTTGCCAAAGTAGTATTGGGATACAACATTTGCATATTTTATTCTAAGTTCATTTGAGGCAATTTCCATATTATGCTAATAAGCTTCCCATGAACTTTAATATTTTATGGTGATAAAGCACAAATCCCACTCACTTTTCTTATACAAGCATGCTGTAGCAGTCAGTGGATCTGATCTTGTTAGTAAGGTGGGCATTGTTTGTCCTTTGCAAATTTTTTATGTGTAGGCCACCAGTGTAAATCCAATTTTTTTTTTTTTTTTGATGGATAAGTTTACAGGATCATGTTTTGGAACCTGATATCATCTGTTAGCTTTCCTGCGGTGTGTGAGACAAGATAAGTTTTGTTCATAGGATATAGCAGTGGTTTTCAAACTATGGGTCACAACCCAGTACTGGGTCATGGAATGTCAGGCACTGGGTCTTGTTGCTGCAGGGTGATCAGGTGACCGATGTGGGTGCTAAGGCAGGCTTCCTGCCTATCCTGGCAACACACACTGTGCTGTGCCCCAGAAGCAGCCGGCTCCTAGAAGGGGGGACGAGGTCGGGGAAGAGAGTGCATAGGGTTCTGTGCACTGGCCCTGCCCTGAACACTAGCTTCACGTGCCCACTGGCTGGTAACCTGCTGCTGGCTGCTTCTGGGGCACAGTGTGGTCTTTGGTGCCAGTAGAGAGAGGAAGCCTGCCTTGGCACACCTACTGAACTGCTGACTGGGAGCCACTCAAGGTAAGCCTCTCTTGCCACAGCCCTGACCTTCCACAAAGCTGGTGCTCCCTCCTACACCCTATAGCTCTCATCCTCAGCCCCATCCCAGAGCCTACACTCTAGTCAAAATACATTGGATTGTGGATATCAACAATTTTCTTCAACTGGGTCATCAGAAAAAAAGTTTCTAGAAATATCCTAGAAAACCACCAGGATATACCATTCAGTATCATAAATATCACGGTAACAGAGCACTGTTTGGAATTCTTGCCTGCAGTGTTAGCAGAGGTCAAGGACTAAGGACTTGATTCAATTCCAGCTGAGTTCACTGGAAAGACTCCCAGTGGAGAGTTGGATCAGCCCTTGAATGGGTTTGGAATAGGGATGTAAGTGACTAGTCGCTCCCCCCCCACCTTTGCTGCCTCTATCAGAAAGAAACAGCAAGGGGGGGAGAGAAGGGGGTGCTGGGAGAAGCTTAAAAGCTGGTTTTCCCCTGCTCCAGCTCTGTGGGAGGGGGCAGGAGCGCAGCAGCAGTTTTCCACCTTTACAGTATACAAGAGTCCCCCCTGGGGCTCTTGTACATTTCAGAGGCAGAAGTTTGTACATTTCAAAGGCAAAATGCCTGGCACTTCTGCCTTTGAAATGTAGCAAAAGCCTGGTGGACTCTTGCTACATTTCAAAGCAGACGCGCCCATATCGACTAATCAAATAGTTGATGGAAATTCTATCAACTATTCGATTAGTTGATTAATCTAATTTTAACATCCCTAGTTTGGAGATTGAACTATACTGTCTCCATGTACCGTCCATCCTGACCTGCAATGATCACTTCTGAATATGACAAAGTGGAAAAGCTGTACTGCTGCTGTCCACCTTGTAACAGTTCTGCTGCTAATAGGAGCTCTTCAGTCTCAAATGCTGTCAGTATGGTCTTTTCACAGGTGCTACAGACAAAAAACTGTCAACAGTGTAAGCTTACTTATGGAGTTGAAATATTTGATAAATTAGCATAGGTTTCACAAGATTCTCCTTATAAACGCCTCTATTCTTATAAAACTCTGACGGACAGCAGGACTTTATAATTCATAACAAATAGCTGTTCTTGAATTTTGTGCAATTTATGGGACTTGTTTAGAGTTAAACTTCTTTACATCATATGTATCTTCCAACATGAGGTCTGGATCTGGCAGTGTCTCAATGCTTTACTACAACTAGCTAATTTCTTTGTTGTGTAAGGCTATATCTACATGGAATACCACTTTCAGTGGCATACAAGCTATGTGTGCTACATGCTCCAGTGATAATCATGCTGCATTCATACTGTGGGTGTAGTAGCTACATGAGTCAGCGAAAGACTCCAGAAGCAGGGAGGCAACGGGGGAAGGTTCCAGCAGCTCCCCTCTGTCAGAGCCTTCCCCTGCTGGAGACTTTTCCTATGACAGTAAAGGGTTTTAGCAATGAGCAGTGTGCAAAGCTTTTCCTTTCTGCTTCACCCCCTCCCCCGTTCACATCATTTCCTGTGACAGGAAAAAGCTCCAGCAGTGGGGAGGCAGCACAACACTACACTGCTAGAAACAGCAGTGTAGACAGGGAGGCTGGGTTTGTATTCAGATCCACACCCTTTACTTGCCTAAGCTATGTCTGACTGTCTAAAGAGCTATTTATACCCATTCTGGGCGGTGGGTGGAAGGGCTATAAGTTGTATATTCGACATGCCCAGAAAGAAGCGTGTGGTTCAGATGCATCTGTACTCCATTGTCTTGCTATTCTTGCCTTTCTTCGAGTTTTTTACATCAGAATTTGTTTTCTGAACCTGGTAATCACAGTTTTATTTGGGATAATGCTTTCCCCTTCAGTCTTTTATATTACTGCAGATAGGTGGGTGTAATTTCTCTCTGCCAGCAGATGGAGACAATACATCGAGGCTTTATGGTGAGGTCATAACCTACAAGATGAGGGGCTTTTGCCAGGTCGCAAAGCTTATTTGTTTGTCTCAATCAGGCTGAGGATCAGTATCTTCAATGGCTGTGGAGAAAGCCCCAAACAAAGGACAGAGTCCTTGAGCAGGCATCAAGGTCTCAATGGATTTCCAACTGCGCACCAATATGCAGCTCCATAAGTAGCATAAACAGCATGAAGTACAGTGAGTTAGCCATATCGTACTCCTGTGAGCTAACTGCTGCAGTCACTTCAGAACTAAGACGTGTCCATGCTGCTTGGTTATCACACTAACAATAGACTTATCCCACAGGAGTCCTCCCCTGAGGGCTTGAGAATTACGAGGTAAAAATTAGGGATGTTAAATATCAGTTAATTGAATAGTCGAGTAACTTCATGAATTCTTATCAGTTACTTGACTATTCTGTAGTTCCCAGGGGTGGGGCTGGCAGCCAGTGTGCTCTGGCCCCGCTCCCAAGGAATCCCCTGCCACTCTGTGGTACTGCCTTTGTAGTGCGGGGTGCTAGGCAGAAGCTGGTCTGCAAGGGAAGCCAGTTTAAAAATCAGCTGTTCTTGTGGACCGGCTGCCTGTCACCCTGTGCTGCTGCCTCTGATACAGAGGCAGCAGCATAGGGTAGAAGTAGCCCCTGTCGGGGGGGAGGAAGGGGGTCTGAGCTCCTGGACCCAGTACAAGCCAGAACCCAGCTGGGCTGACTGCCCTCTTGGCTGCTAATACACTTTAAATGCAGAGTTGCAACATGGGTAGGTCACGGACCCATCACAAGCCAGGACTAAGCTGGGCTGCTGGCCAGCCTGCTAAAAAATTTACTGGTGGGGGGTGAAATGCATGTAGTCTATAGCATTAACCTATAAGCTTTTGCTTATTGGTTAATCAACTACACTATTACATACCTAGTAAAAATTAAAAAATGGCAAAGTAAGGGTGAGAACTGCCTACCCCAAAACCCTATCCACAGAAGGCCCCTCAATTGCAGAGGGTCCAGGCAGACAAGCAGATTTTTACCAAAAGATGATTCATGGTGCATTTGCCAAGGTCTGATAGAGCCTTCCATGCATTTTTAGGTGCCTCTCTCATTTGAGTCTCTGTAGGTCCAGGGCCTTAATCTACCCATGGAATCCTGACTGCAGATACCAGTGGGTAAAGAGGGGAACATACCTGAGGTGTATGGCATGACCCCATTGTAGTAGTTTTCACTGACAGAAGGGATCAAGTCTATTTGTCATAACCAGAGTTGAACCGTTTGACTCATTCTTCACAACAGGCTGAAAAATGGTGTGGGGACACTGAACAGCTATCACTCAGTTAAATAAACTGACTTGAAGCAAAGATATGACCAAGGAAAACTATGTATTGAAAGCAACCAACCTCCCACCCCTTTAGCCATCTTTTTAGCCAGAGTATGCAACAGAACAGATAAGCTAAACAGATTCTAAATATGCTAGGGAGAGTGGAAAATAATGAGTTTTTTGAAAGAATTTGACACAACAGAGGACCGAAACAGAGTAGATTGCCACAGAGTCCAACGGAACAGCAGAGAGGTAGTTCAGCGGGACTAGAGAAATGAATTCTAGCAGCACAGATGGCCTAGCAACTAAATAGAATAGTGTGCTGCCATGCTTTTTTCCACATTGACATATGATGGGTGTTAGGAATCTTGTAAAAAGGCTTGGCAGCTCAGAGCTTCACAACAGCAGCATGAGTGCCACAGAAGGAAGAAAAACAAAGTGAGCAGCATCAAAATCCATTCTTTCCAAGCCAATGCAGTTTCTAGTCAGGAAAGATTGCTTCAGTGCTGGAAAGGAAGTCCTAGAAGCATTCAGAATACAGTAAAACTCCAATTGTCCGGCATCCAGTGGTCCGGCACTCCTGATAGTCCGGCACCAACTGGAACCCGGAAGTGCTCCGGCAGCTGTTTCAAGAAGTTGTTAGTCAATTACACTACCGCTGGCTGGATCCACAGGTGACAGGCTTGCAATTTATCTTTCCTCTACTGCCTCTGGCAGGCGTGGGGGGGGGGGCGCTAAACCCTCTGTCGTTTTGCAGGGAGGCAAAACCTGCAAGCGGCGGTGGCGGGGAGGGGGCGAGAGGCAGGCAGCTGCTTCAAGAAGTTGTTAGTCAATTACACTACCACCGGCTGACCAGAGGTAGTGTAATTGACAGGCTCGCAATTTATCTTTCCTCTACTGCCTCTGGCGGGGGCAGAGGGGGGCGGGGGTGCTGTGGGGAGGGCGGGGGGGCAGTGGGGAACGGGGCGGCGAGAGCCGAACCCTCTGCCATTTTGCAGGGAGGCAAAGCCTGCAAGCGGTGGGGGCAGAGAGGGGACAAGAGGCAGGCAGCTGCTTCAAGAAGTTCTTAGTCAATTACACTACCTGGGGCTGACCAGCTGGAGGTAGTGTAATTGACTAACAACTTCTTGAAGCAGCTGCCTGCCTCTGGCCCCCTCTCTGCCCCTGCCGCTTGCAGGCTTTGCCTCCCTGCAAAACAGCGGAGGGTTTGGCCCTCTCTGCGCCATTCCCTGCCGTCCGTCCCCTCCCCCCCCCCACTTGCCCCCGCCAGAGGCAGTAGAGGAAAGATAAATTGCGAGCCTGTCAATTACACTACCACCAGACTATGGGGGGGGGGGGTTAGTGGTAGTGTAATTGACTAACAACTTCTTGAAGCAGCTGCCTGCCTCTTGCCCCCCTCTGCCACCACTGCTTGCAGGCTTTGCCTCCCTGCAAAATGGCGGAGGGTTCGGCCCTCGCTGCACCGTTCCCCACTGAGCCCCTGCCCTCCCGCCCCCGCCAGAGGCAGTGCAGGTCCCGGCAGACCTGTCACAGCCCCCTGCTGGAGTACCTCCCGATAGTCCGGCATATCCGATAATCCGGCACCACCTGGGTCCCAAAGGTGCCGGATTATCGGAAGTCTACTGTATATGGCATTAGAAAATTCAAGGCAGCATGCTTGGAAGGTGTATGCAGAACTATAGGCGATCAGTAAGGCAGACACCTGGAGTATATGTCCTTCAATGTTTAACCTGTAGTGTTCAGAGAATATAATGTTCAGGCATGAGGTGATTCATCATTTGGTAAGACTGCTGAAGGAAGCTTTTATGAGATATAATCAGTACTTAGTAAATGGCATAGCATTACTTTTTTAAGGTATCCAAATGTCTGGCGTGGCGCACAAAATCAAAGAGGAAAAATTTCCTTATGTATTAAATTTTCTTTCTTTGATATTTTCTATGCCAATCCAGGACTCCTCTCTTCAGGTTTAGCACTGTCTTCTGAAAATTTCCAGGAGGACTTTTTCAAAGAGCAAATTTCATGCTAAGACTTCAAGATCTAAAAATCATATGTGGTGTATTTTACACAATAAATTACAAATACAGGCACTGCTTTAGGAGATTTAGCTGACTGATAGGAGCTAGCAGGTCAACTGAAGCCAGAAACTCCCTTGTTTGCTCGTGATGATATCACTAAAAATTCTCAAGGCCTTCACTGGAGTTATGCCAATTTATATGAGTTTAGGATCTGTCCCCCAAAGTAATGTCTTCATCTGCCGGCAGATTGAGACCATATATATATATGCACTTGGACGATCAAAGAAGATCTCACAGAAAGAAAATTAATGAGGACAAATTGCCTTCTATTTTTAGTTCAGAATGAAATTTAAATTGTACTGAGTCAAAACAACTGGGAATGCAGTCGTCAATTACGGAAAGTATTTAATTTATTTCCAAATTATATAATTTAAACAGATCATTTCTTGTTTCTCAGGTCACGGAGTTAGCAGGCTACACAGCTCGAGTGTTTAACATGTTTTCAGTCTTTGATGAAGTGAAGAGAGGCATTTACAAAAGAACTGCTGTTGTTCAAGAGATTGAAACCTACCACAAGAATGAAGATAAAGCAGAAAAACACATTGATGGCCCGTTGGAAATCAAGGGTGGGTAATTCACATTTTGATACCTTTCTCTATAAAGCCTTTAGTGTGGTATGCCACTTTACTGGTATAAATAAAGGCGTTCTTTAAACAGCCCTTGCTGTTTCTAAGTTGTACAGACCAACTTTCTTCCCATTGCATATTCCTAATCTTCTACTTTGCAGTTTTCTGTGCCTCCCAGCAGACAAAACTTCTGTCATTCATGAGTACTTAAAATAAAACTCTTATGAACAACAAAGTTTTGCAGTGGGAAGTGAAAATGTGAACTTTGGTTTGTTGGCAGGAATGCTCTACAGCCAACAAAGTAAAACCCCTTTGTATGGGGTGGAAATAAAAAGTACAGATAAATATTGTTCACACAAGCTGACTTTTAATGACAAGGCTGTGACAGCCTTGTGTAGAAATAACCTTATATTCCTTCACAATATACTCTCACAAGGGCAGGCTGGTAACACTCCATCAAAACCTCAACAGAAAACTCAGGTTTTTTTTACTTGTTCTTCCCTCCCCCAGAAAGAATCTGCTTTCCTTTAAATGTATTTAATTTTCATTAGAAAACTGAAATCTGAAAAAATTGGGTTTTTTTTGTTTGTTTTTTTGTTTTTGTTTAGTAGGATTTGATGCCAAATAATTTCAGGCACTGAAAACCAAAATGTATTCAGTTTTCATATTTTCAACAAAAAGTCAAATATTTTCACTGCATTTTTCTGATCAGCTCCAACCCTCCTACCCGCTTTTTCCCTTGCTCCTCCTACCCACTGTGTTCTGTCATTTCCCCTCAATTTCTTCCACCTTATGTCTGTCTGTCTGCCTTTGTGACTGAATTTTTACTGTGCCCCATTCCCCTCATATAGTCTTTTGACACTTACTCCATTTGAATACCATATTGGACTCCTTCCATTTCCTGCTTCCCAGCTGTTGTTGACAAACCAAATCCCTTCCCCGCCCTCTAGAAAAAGTTAGCTAGTCAGAGGTGAAGAAGTTAAATTGCGGTGTGTGAAATATTTTCTTCCTCTCTTACAACACTATTGCCCTTCAGCATAGATTTCTCAACAGTCATAACAAACACCCTGAAGTGGCACATTCATTAACTGTTAGCAGCTGATTTCTTGACCTTGTAGGACACAACAATGTGTGATTACTAATAAAAACAAGCAACATTTTGTATTAGCTATGTTTTCTAATGTAGTAGAGAAAAAAGTTTTGTAGTCCATATAGTAGTAAATTAATGTTCTTGACCCAAAAGCAATTGTTCTTTAGCATGACTACCTATTTATTTTAAAGACTGAATGCAGTTTGGATATGAGAAGTCCTATTGATGTTTCCATGTGATACAGTATCCCATTCTTTTTCTTATTTCTTCAGCTCATACCAAAGCTTTGTTTTCATCTCATTTGCAGAGGCTATACGTTTTTTGAGGCTCTCCCATCAGAAGTTTCACTGTAGTAATAATTTTCTTCCTTTCAGTTTTGATAGTTTCAGAAATTCCAGCACAGGAATGTATAACTGTATATGTGGGGTGCGTGTATCTGTGCACTTGTGTGCGAACACGTAAGTGTGCATACTGTTAATAAAAAAATCCATATTTTAAACTGCCTTTTAAGGCAAGTTTATTACATTGTCCATACCACTTATTTTCTCTTAAATCGTCAATAGGAACATGTGCCACCAGATTGTTATATTATTTCTCTGTATTTACCCTAGTCCATAACTGTGTTGACATAGGCCAAGAAAGAATGCCATTTTAAACAGACAAGGTGGGTGAAGTAATATTTTTTTTTTTTATTGGATCAACTTGTGTTGGTCAGAGAGACAAGCTTTTCAGCCACACAGAGCTTTCTTGCAGCTTGTCTCTTTCACCAATAGAAGTTGATCCGATAAAAGATATTATCTCATCCACCTTGTCTTTCTGATATCCTGGGACCAACTTGTATGCAGTGTAGTTGTAACCAACCTTTTAAATACTTCAGTCCAATATTATATTACTGTACTTCAGTCTTTCCGTATCATTCCGAATTACAAAAATATCATTAAAATTGATATCACTGCTACCAAAATTATATTCCTCATTACATTAAAAACATATTAAACAACCTTACATTAAGAGAGCATTAAATTCACGAAGTCAAGCACTCAAATGTTAGGAAATCCCAGAATTAATGTTGCTTGTGCAACTCTCACCACAATATCTGCATATTTTACAAATGCTAATTAATTGATCTGCACAACATCCGTGTGATATTTGAGGGCATTATTTTTACTATATTATTACTATATTCTAACTGAGGCATCGTGAGATGAAGGACAAATACGTCACAGGTTCCCAGCTTGAGACACCTAGAGGTTTCAGATTATTTAGCATTTTTACATATCCAAAGTTCATCTGTGACTTCTGTTGCAGTCATGAGCACTCCTGAAAAATCTGGTCCCACCTGTCTGATGTCAGGCACCTAAAAAATAAGGAGCTCACAGCTAGTGGATAATTGTAAACATTTTGGTTCAAGTGGCTTATCCAGCATATCAGATGGCAGAGGCATGGAGTAGAATCTAGTTCTCCAGGATAGTATTTTAATTATCTAACCTTATGCTCCTCCAATAGTCTTCTGCCTTCTTCACTATGCATTTTCAAACTTCTCTAACAAATGAGGCAGACAACAGATGGAATATGCAGAGAATGCAGCTGCCAAACTCTAATATGTCTTTACATTCAAACTTTTTTCAGAGGTTTATAACTTGTCAAATTTGGTTACATTTTCATGGAGGTGCCATAAGGTACAACCCTGACTTCAGGGCGCTTTGTCTGCCAAATTTCAAGTCCTGCTCCAAAGGTTGGAGGCAACAGAGCTTTTCAACTAAATGGTTGCAAGAACTATTTGAAAATGAGAAGAACAATTCTATTATCCCTTTCATTCTCAGAAACCACCAAAATGTTTTTGCTGAAACTTTGCAAAATTCAGCCTCAGGAAAACACTCAGCATGGAAAATCTCAGCCCAAATAGTTGCAGATTGGTAAAGTAATAAGCAACTGAAAACAGGGTCTTAAGAAGGAAAATGTAAGGCAATCTTAATTGTAGGCAGTGCTACCAGAGCCACCTGTAACAATCCTGTATATAAATATTATTGGATTCATTTAAGTTTTAAGAAAATATTTAGGGTTGTCAGTTAATTGCAGTAAACTCATATGATTAACTCAAAACATTCATCATCACCATCAACAACCATGGGCTCAATGCTCGTTGGTGTCCAATGCCTCCCTCACTATTTCCTTGCATCTTTCCCTGTCCAGTGTGGAGTGCCTTAGTTTCTGTAGACTAGTTCCACACCAATCTACTATATTATCTACGCATTCTCTGTGCGGTTTGCCTCTCCTATTCAGACCATCCATCGTGTCGAATACCAGGGTCTTAACTATTTGTTTGTCATTCATTCTGCAGGTATGCCCGAATAGCTGTAACTTCCGTTGTATAACCTTCTGCAGTAGGTTCTCTTTCGGCTGTATCTTCCTATATAGTTCCTCGTTGGTGACCTTCTGCATCCATCCTATTCTCAGGATCTTTCTATAGCAACTCCTCTAGAATGCCAATATCCTTCTCTTCAAATCTTTTATCATCACCCATGTCTCACATCCGTACAACATGCTGCTAAATACACACATTTTCAAGACACTCAGCTTCGTTCCTAAGCTAATCACTTTACTTTTCCAGATCTTATCCATCGCATTCAAACTTGCTCTTGCTTTTGCTATTCTAGTTGCTATTTCCTTCTTACAGTCTCTAGATCATATATCATGTTGCTCCCCAAATATGTGAACTTCTCTAGTTCGATCCCATCTACACTGATCTTCCTTCCTATTTCCTTATCTCCAAATACCATTGTCTTCATTTTATCGATATTCATAATCAGTCCATACTGCTTCCCTTTATCAGGATTAAACATGAATCATGATTAATTGCAGTTAATTGCTTGACAGCCTTATAAATCTGCTGCTTTTTCGTTCCCTTTTGCTCATCAAAATGCATTTCTGGTATTTTTAGGTTGAATGTGCCATTGTTTGGCCAGAGTATAGAAATATTAGATGTCTGATTTGTTTTTTGTTCTAAAGCATCAGAGGGGTAGCTAAGTTAGTTTGTCATTGGAAAAACTTATTCTTAGAAGAACTTAATCAGTAGTTCCCATAAATTGTTGCAAAATATCAATGTGTGATTGAGTTTACACATTAAATCCTTTGCTAAATCTAGAACAGTTATTACATGCTACATTTATATATGTCTCCATAATCACTTATAAGCTAGCTATTACTGTTTTTATGGCTTTTGAGGCACCAAATTGCCTGAGAGGATGGGAACAGGCCATGAAATGCCTTCCCCTGTGCTCTCATTGCTGAAGGAGATTAGACTGGAATATTAATGGCAAATTTTTCCTGGGATGTGAAGTCTGGAAAGTAATGGAAAGCAACTTGTGTTTAAGGTGGATGCCACATACAATGCACACCTTATCCTCCTTAGAGTTGGGTTGGAATAATGATATGACTATGGTTACAGTCTATCAGACTGTCTTTAGACTGAGAGCAGCACAGGACAGAGTCAATATGGTGGCCCTCGAGTACTGGCCTAGTGGTCAGAGTCTGAGCGGCTGCCCTTGGAATGAGGGCTGTGTTGCTTAGCAGCCAGATTCAGGGCAGTGGGCAGCCAGGTAGGGGAACCCAAGCTTTCCCACTCCAGTGGATCCCAGTCCTGGGCTCTGTTGACAATGGGAATGGTCATCAGTCAGTGGGGAATCCTACCACTGACCTTGCTGAGGTAGTAGATACCATCTCCCCTGGTCACTTCCTACCACGTCTCCCGAGGTAACAGTCCGTATAGTGTCAGAGTCTTCTGGCAGGGCTATCTGGAGGTAATTGTTTTCTGGATTCTGTAGTTCTCGCAGTCTGTGGCTGTAGCAACTCCTGGCCTGGAGCCTTTATCAAGCGTCTTTTGTCCACAGTCAGCCTAGAACAAGCTAGGCTGCTCCCTTTTATTCTGAGGCAGCAGTTGGAGCATGTCTGACATGGTCTGAGGGGCAGGATTTCCACCACCCACAATGTGAAATTAACCATCTCTTGTCCAGTGTGAGGTATGCACATCATATCACAGTGGTCTTAAAAATACCTATTTATTTATGGTTTCACAATCAGTCATACTTTAAATATTGGGCAATGTGTAAAGCTAATTGTGAATAAAAAAACTTTAGCAATAATAATAATTAGCACTTCTACAGTGCTTTGCATTTCTAGAGTTCTGTACAGACTCAACTAACTAATCCTCATAGTGACATAGGGGGCGAGTTAAGAGTTGTCTCTAATTTTGCAGAAGGTTTAAATTGAAGCACAGAGAGTTTGAGACTTGCTCAAAAGACCAAGGTTTAGAACTCCAGAAATTCATGGCTGTCAGCCTTGTTCTTGGACTACTAGATCAAACTGCCTCCCTGAATGTTTCAGTAACTTTTTTTTGTTTAACTTGTAGGAAAAGTTATTGATGTTGATCATGGAATTATTTGTGAAAATGTTCCTATTATTACCCCAAATGGAGATGTGGTGGTTTCCAGACTAAACTTCAAAGTAAGATGATATGCAAGAATCTTCTGATTGTTGCCATCACATTAACACAAAACAACACAGAGTTCATGTACCTTATGTTAAATACTTGGAGAAGAGGGGAAGTCAAGAAAGGTAGGCATAGTGGCTCACTAGTGGCAGATATGTACAGTGTATCCTGCTCAAAGAAAATGGAGCTTGAGGAGAAAGAATGGTTTGATTTGTGTTGTTGTCAGAATAAAAACTACAGCTGGATTTTCAGAATTGCTAAAGGGAGTTCTGCATCCAACTCCAGTCTCACAGAAATTCATTTGAAGTGCTTAAAACCCTTAGGATGCTTGGAAGATCTGTAAAGCCCAGAACATTAGTGTAAACACTGAGTCTGTGAAACTTCATTTGACTGCTACAAGGAGCAATAGCAACTAACAGCTGACAGTATAATCCTGAAGGCCCAATCCTACAATGTTTGCTCACTAAAAACTCACGTAGTTTTCAATTATTTATTGCAGATAGCAATTGATTCCTATTGACACCACATTGTTAATGCATTTCCTTTACTGAATTGCTCTAAAATATGTCATAAAGTCGAATGTTAATGCAATAATTATATAGAAATAGGTGAAAGCATTGGAAAGTTGCATGAGAACTTCCACTCCCTCATTTATGCATCTGATTACTCCTGTTACTTCTGTATATGTATACTGGGAGGGTGGAGGTGGGGGGTGGGTGGGCGTGTGTGTGTGTGTGTGTGTGTGTGAGAAAAACTTTAAGAAAATAATAACACTTGGTAGAATAGGGCCTTTAATTTGGCAAAACTCCCAACTTCTTTAAATGTGTTTCATTTAGCACTATAAAATGGTGGATTGACATTTGGGTAGAGATACCTCTGTGTTGTTATACTTTACTGAATAGATTTGTAGAGAGAATTCACATTGCCATTGTGTGCGTGGGGAGGGGCGGAAGGTATATAGCAGTGTTTTTCAAAGTGGGCTGTGCGCCCGCTTTGGGAAAGCCACTAGTGGGCCACGCCACCTTGTTTACCTAAAGGCTCTGTAGCCATGGAGCTCCGTGGCTCCCTTTGGCTCTGGATCACCGTTTCTAGCCAAGGGGAAATGCAGGAAGCGGCAGCCTGGGCTATGCAGCTTCCTGTGGCTCTCCTTGGCTGGAAACGGTGAACCGGAGCCAATGGGAGCTGTGAGGTTCTGTGGCTATGAAGTCTGTGGGTAAACAAAGGTGGAGCAGACCCACTAGTGGCTTTCCCAAAGTAAGCCCATGGCTCACTTTGGAAAAACACTGGTATATAGTATGAATAAACAAAGGGGTGTGTGTGTGTGTGTGTGTGTGTGTGTGTGTGTGTGTGTGTGTGTGTGTGTGTGTGTGTGTGTGTGTAATTATATATAATATGAGAAATGCATAAAAATGACACTATATAAATAGAAATGGCAATTTTAGTTTAATTTTTCACATCCATTAGTTCTTGCTTGTACAGTTTCTATCCCTTCACTTAAGGTCATGCCCCACATACCGTATGTTACTATATTCAATGCTTTGTGAGTTCTCCATTTGTGACTATTTCACTCATACAGAAAATATCATCATATGCTGTGTAATGAGATTGTGATGTAGTTCATAGGAAAGTTAAGGTTTGTAAGATACTGAGTGTTCGTAACTCCCTATAGTCCTCTCAAACTGAAGTCAGTGCCTGTTAGTGCTTGCGAGGAATATTTGGCTCCAGGTATAATTTGCAGATGCAGTACAAGGAATACTGAAGTCAGGATTCATCATAGATAGTGACATATGGTATGTTTTTTCAGTTCCCTGTGACTAGGGTTTAATTTTGCTACATGTTAAGATGAATTGCAGTCAGATTTACTCCAAGACACAAAGTGCCCAAATGGTAATAAAGGTTTCAGTGCTAATGACTCATGTTCTTCCAGAAAATAGCCTGTGTAGCAATACCATGCCCATCTGGCTTGTTTCTTAAATTAGAAAAACACACCTAACCAGCATCTTTGGAGCTACTAAATATGATTTTTTTTGGTTCTTTTGCTTTTGATCTTTGAATCCTCATGTTATATGCAAATATAGTTTTTCAAGCAGAGACTGAATAAGAGTTATAGTCAGTTTCACAATTTGTACTTATTTAAACTAAATGCTTATATGACTTTATTTTGGGGTGTACTAAATTGTGTTCTTATATGCTACTTGATTAAACATGGTACATTTTGAACTTTTTTTTTATCATTTTTTGATTATTTTAGGTACAGGAAGGAATGCATCTTTTAATCACTGGTCCCAATGGTTGTGGAAAGAGTTCTCTTTTCAGGATTTTAAGTGGTCTATGGCCAGTCTATGATGGTGTTCTCTACAAACCGCCTCCCCAGCACATGTTCTATATCCCACAAAGGTATGTGCTTAGCCTATATTGGAATTTTTTCCCCAGTTTTCTGAGATTTGGTCCACTCTACAGATTTCTAAATCCCTGTCACCTAAAGTGTGGTTAGAAGGTGGTAACCCTCACCTCTTATTACTGAAAAGCACAGAAGAATTGCTGCCACATTCAGTTGCAGGAGGACAGCTCCCATCACCAGTTCCAAAGAGGGCTGGGGGATTAGCCCACATATAGCCAGACAGGACTAGATGATTAAGGAACATTTTTTGGGGGGTGGGGGCCAGTTTTGGCCTTGAAACATAGTTTTCTTTTCTGTCGATCAAATAGAGCTTGTTTTAAAAACAAATGTGAAATTAAATGTCACAAGTGGGGAACATTTTTCCCCAAACTTAAATTACAATTAAAAAAACCTAAATTTTGCAATATTAACCCCAAATTAAATCCAGCATTACGTTTACATTATCACTTTTAAATGTGTTTTTTGCCAAAGAAAGTATGATGTTTTGAATATTTCCTTTGAAATCTGTAGGCCTCCCAGAACACAAAACAATCCAATACATTCCTATATTTCCCTTTTGAGTTCTAACGTAGATGTTTTTGCAAAAGCTAAATCACGCACTGAAAATCTTTACTTGCCTTTTGTAGTTCACCCTCTTCGTTTTGGTAAAAGTAAATAGTCATGAAACTTTGTGCTCTTTTTAAAAAATACCAGTGATAAAACAAGATGGAATCTGGTACATGATGGAAAGATTTTTCTCTGCTGCTAAACTGAGCTTCCAAAACAGCATAAAAAGCCAGCATGTAAATAACACAAAGGAATGTATTGTAACTAGCTCAGCTCAGCACCAAATAGAAGGCAGTGAGGTGTTGAACAGACCCAAGAGGAACTTCTCAGAACTTCTGGGGAACTGTTACATCATTGTAGAAATGAACAGTATGCTTTTGCCTGGAAGAAAGGTTTAAATTGTGAGCAGGATAAAGAAGGTAAACCAGGCACTTGTTATCCTTTCTCATATCAATAAGAAGACACTCAGTGGGACTGAAAGGCATCATATTTAAAATTGATAAAAGGACACTTTTTACATGATAACATTAGCCTGTGAGATTCCTTGCCACAAGATATCATTAAGGATCAGTAGTTCAGCAAGACTGGGGGGGGGGAATGGAAAATGAGCACCTATAGTTGCAATAGTAAGGATGAAAAAAATTGGAAGGGATATAAACTGTCATGCTTTAGGACAAGTTACTCAATCTGTTAAGAAGAAATTTTCTTATGGGGAGTTTATTTTATAAATGCTCACTTGCACCTTTACCAAGAACATCTGGTTCTGGCCATTGTTGGAGACCGAATATTACGCCATTGAATAACCATGGCAAGTCCTGTTATATTAGCAAGGCTCGACGCATCCACTCACCTGTGGCGAGTAGATTTTTGGCAGCTGGTAAGCTGTGATGGGGCGGAGCTGCCGCGCGGCGGCAAGGGCGACCCATCCCGCACTTCAACAGCGCTGACCTCCGTGCTGCACGGGCAGCGCGGCGTTCTGACAGCGGTCTGCGCCGCTTATTTCTGTGCGGCTGCCCAGCTGAGCGGCGTGCAGGGGGGCCGACTCCTGGGATGGGAGCCGGAAGCGGGGGGCGGGGCCGCACGTGGGCATAGGGCAGGGCCAGAGTGTGCGTGCGCCCCTGACGTCGGGGGGGAGGTGCCGGCGCAAGAGAGCGCCGCATTCAAAAGGAGAGCAGCGGAGGAAGGCAGAAGCGAGAGGAGGGTAACGGAGGGAGAGGGGAGAACAGAGGAGTGAGCTAGACGATGGCAGTGGGCGGAGGAGTGAAGGGTGAGAGCGGAGGGGGACGGGAGACAGAGGAGGTCGGAGGAGGCAGGAGGGAGACGGGGAGTGGAGCAGAGAGCAGAGCGTGGGGGCAGAGGACGTGAAAGGAGAAGCGGAGGTAGGAAGCAGCCCAGGACGGGGCTCCTTAGTGTCTCTGCTCTGGGCTGCTTCCTACCTCCACTTCTCATGGTCCGCAGGGCGGGTCGTCCTCACCACTGCGGACCATGCAGCAAATTGTAACAGGCTAATAAATAAACTGGTTCCCTGAGGAAGGAATTGTCACATCAGTGAGCCTGTTGTCTGTCTTGGCTACAAGATTCATTTCTAAGTTCTTAGCTAAGTTCCATTTTAAGGTCCTCTACTTCAGAGATGAACATGTCACCTTCTCTGTGGATCAGGCAGGCACTGCTCAGGCATGGTACCTCCCTGATGTGCTCCCCAAGGAAAGAAGATGCTGCATAAAAGCCTCATAGCTGCTAGATGGCAGCCCCTCCATATTGCTCTGTGGGCGCAGAACATGTCTGAGACATGCAGCTATAGCAAGGCTCTATGGCATGAAAGAAGCAGGGCTAGGATTTCGCGTTGTGCACTTGAAAGACTCTTTTAAATAGTACAAAGGCATTTATTTTTCCATGGGCAAAGCAGACACTAGGTGAAAGGGGTAAAAATGAGAGCTGGAGCTAGGACTCTTCTAAAATCCTAATAGAAAGTTTTGTTGGGTTGATGGGTTTAAAGTTCTCTTGAGGAAAAGGAAAGTCTCTGTGATTCTAATTTCTTAAAACTGAGAAGCTTTGACCCTCAGCTGGAAAGTAGCTTGTATTTGTAAAAAGGACTGTAGGATCTCAAAGCAGGGACCATATGAACTTGACAGGATTTACTTTACTCTTCTGGGAGCCTTGGCATGAACATGGCCAGTAGAATGATGTCCCACTCCTAGGTGGGATGCTAGGCAAGTATTCAGGGGAGTCTGATTATAGCTAAAGGGGAATAACATAATAGTCTGTGGTGGGGTTATTTTGATGCCATTGAACCCTCCTTTTTTTGTAGTATGTATTATGAATTGGATATTGTGTTTTAAATATTTGGCTTGTTCCTGATAATAAGAGGCAGAGAATAACCCCAGCAGATTGTAAATTGTGTTAGAATCTTGTAATAGAAATAAATTGCTAGTTGTTCTGAAAAATCTAGCCTCAGAGAACCAGTTTATTTATTAGCCTGTTACAATTTGCTGCATGGTCGGGGTGAGCTTTTTAGTTGTTTGTTTTTAAATAATTCAAAAACTGAAGACTCAATAACACTCTGTTCACCTGCCTGATTTTCTGAATATGTTGGAGAGGGGATGCCAGGTTTGCCATAAAATTTCCTTTGAGTCAGGCAAATGACTGTTTATCAATCTGAGATAATTTAAGAAAACTGCAGGTCATCACAAAAGTGAGCAATAGTCATGGACACCTATGTAGATCACCACTTTCATTTACTCATGGAAGAAAAACTTGTTGCATAGCAGTGTGCTCTCAAGCAATGATATGCTGTTAGTGCAGTGAATTTAGCAAATGAAACATGGGGTGGCTTATTAGATTACAGCTTGTCCATAAAATACTATATGTTAAGGAAGCACAAAAGTATACTTGGAATTTCTTTTATCTCCGTTTCAATATGGGCCTGTGATAGCCCTGGGTGGATTAGGTTACCTAGTGGTTAGCACACTTAGGCTACATCTAGACTGCAGCCTTTTTCCGCAAAAGCTTATGCAAATGAAGCACGGAGTAGAATATCGCTGTGCTTCATTTGCATAATTAAGTAGCACCTGTTTTTGTGCAAGAGGCTTTTGCACAAAAAGGAGCTGTGTAGACTGCTCCTTTTTGCACAAAACCCCCCTCTTGAAGAATGGCTCTTGTGCAAGAGGCGGGTTTTGTGCAAAAAGGAGCCATTTACACAGCTCCTTTTTGTGCAAAAGCCTCTTGCACAAAAACAGCTGCTCGTTACCTATGCAGATGAAGCACAGCGATATTCTACTCTGCGCTTCATTTGCATAAGCTTTTGCAGAAAAAGGCTGCAGACTAGACATAGCCTTAGTGCCCCCTCTCAATGGGCAAGTCTTGCAGTCCCAGCCCTCTTTTAACCATGGATGCAGTGAGTTGGGCATTGGTAGGGGAGCCTGGACCTGCCCACTCCACCCAGGCTCCGACCCAGGGGACTACAAGGGTCAACAGTGTCTGGTCCCAGAAAGTGCCCTCCAAGTTACCCTGCCTAGGTTACTTCCTACCATCTGCTGTTCTCCCCCAGATTTTAGTCCAATATAAAGTGAGCAGAAAAAGCAGAAGCCACCAAACTCTATGCCCCAACCGGGCTCAGCATATAGTCCCTCAGGGACACTTCTCTGACACCTTTGTCAAGAGACTTCAGGGCAGGTCCCCCTCCTCAACTTCCTACTTCTGGGCTGGGTTGCTCCTTTTTCAACCTCTTCTCCAGTTGGAGCAGGTTCTGGAGGAGAGGGGGCCTCCTGGGCCCAGTGCTGTCCTTGTATCCCTTCCAGCTCAGTGTGGAGTTGTCATATCCTATCAAAGGGTCCTAGTGAGCCCTTGGTAAATGGCCACACTTGCCATTGAAACCAAAGGGAGCTGCACCTGCTTATCTTGGGATGAATGTGCTTCTTTGTCAGCTCTTTTTTAATGATCTCCCAGGTGAGATTATCAGCTGTGCACCAAAGACTGTGGAGTAAGAAAGAAAAAATAAATCTCTGCTGACATTAGCATTAGGTAGTCAAAAGGTGACCCTGAAGTAAAGCAGAAAAACTCTGAAGAAAAGCAGAGCTGAATGCAATGATTACTCTTTCATCGTTTTGTATGTAAATCCTGTCCCCAAAATGCATGGACAGTCAGCTGGCTCGACTGAATTCAAAGCTGGACACAAAAGCACACTAATCGATTATTAAAGCCCTGCACGGATACAAATGGCTACCCATGGATGCAGATATCTGCCGATAGACATCAGTATTCACAAGGCTTTACTCTTAAGAGACACTGTGGATAATGGAGAAGAATGTGGTCCCATTGTGTCCAGCAGGTAGCATCCTGCTCTGGCAGCTCCCTCAGCCATGCGGTTGTACCACTTCCAGCCCTGCCACCAGCCGCAGTGTCTCCTGGTTCTCGTGGGGGACTTCAATCACCCTGACATCTGTTGGGAAACCAATACGGCAGTACACAGGCAATCCAGGAAGTTTTTGGAGAATGTTGGGGATAACTTCTTGGTACAAGTGCTAAAGGATCCGACCAGGGGCCGTGCGCAGCTTGACCTTCTGCTCACAAACAGGGAGGAACTAATAGGGGAAGCAGAGGTGGGTGACAACCTGGGAAATCAGTGATCATGAGATGGTAGATTTCAGGATCCTGACCAAAGGAAGAAAAGAGAGTAGTAAAATACACACCTTGGACTTCAAAAAAGCAGATTTTGACTCCCTCAGAGATCTGATGGGCAGAATCCCCTGGGATGCTAACGTGAAGGGGAAAGGAGTCCAGGACAGCTGGCAGTATTTTAAAGAAGCCTTGTTGAAGGCACAGAAAGAAACCATCCCAACACGTAGCAAGAGAGGCAAAAATAGTAGAAGACCGGATTGGCTTACGGGGGAAATCCTTGGTGAACTTAAGCACAAAAAGGAAGCTTACAAAAAGTGGAAACTTGGACAAATGACCAGGGAGGGGTTTAAATGTATAGCTCGAGAATGCCGGGGGGTTATCAGGAAGGCGAAAGCGCAAATGGAATTGCGACTGGCTAAGGATGTGAAGGATAACAAGAAAGGTTTCTACAGGCATGTTAACAGAAAGGTGATCAGAGAGGGTGTGCGGCCCCTACTGGATGAAGGAGGTAACCTAGTGACAGATCATGTGTGGAAAGCTGAAGTACTCAATGCTTTCTTTGCCTCTGTATTCATGGACAAGGACAGCGCAGAAGTCCAGGAGCCAAGTGACGCAAGATGGGATGAAGATGGACAGCCCGTGGTGGGTAAAGAACAGGTTAGGAACTATTTAGAAAAGCTAAACGTACACAAATCCATGGGTCCGGACTTAATGCATCCGAGGGTACTGAGGGAGTTGGCAAATGTCATTGAGGAGCCTTTGGCCATTATCTTTGAAAAGTCGTGGAGATTGGGAGCAATCCCGGATGATTGGAAAAAGGCAACTGTAGTGCCCATCTTCAAAAAAGGGAAGAAGGACGATCCAGGGAACTATAGGCCGGTCAGTCTTACCTCAGTTCCTGGAAAAATCATGGAAGGGATCCTTAAGGAATCCATTTTGAGGCACTTGGAAGAGAGGAAAGTGATTAGGAATAGTCAGCATGGATTCACAAAGAGCAAGTCGTGCCTGACCAATTTGATTAGCTTCTATGATGAGGTAACTGGCTCTGTGGATGTGGGAAAGTCAGTGGATGTGATCTACCTTGACTTTAGCAAGGCTTTTGATACGGTCTCCCATAATATTCTTGCCAGCAAGTTAAGGGAATGTGGATTGGATAAATGGACAGTAAGATGGATAGAAAGATGGCTAGAAGGCCGGGCCCAGTGGGTAGTGATCAACGGCTCGATGTCAGGATGGCGGTTGGTTTCTAGCGGAGTGCCCCAAGGTTCGGTTCTAGGACTGGTGTTGTTCAATATCTTTTATTAATGACCTGGATGAGGGGATGGATTGCACCCTCAGCAAGTTTGCGGATGACACTAAGCTAGGGGGAGAGGTAGATATGCTTGAGGGCAGTGATAGGGTCCAGAGTGACTTAGACAAATTGGAGGATTGGGCCACAAGAAATCTGATGAAGTTCAACAAGGACAAGTGCAGAGTCCTGCACTTGGGATAGAAGAATCCCAAGCATAGTTACAAGCTGGGGACCAACCAGTTAAGTAGTAGTTCTACAGAAAAGGACCTGGGGGGTTACAGTGGATGAGAAGCTGGATATGAGTCAACAGTGTGCCCTTGTAGCCAAGAAGGCTAATGGCATATTAGGTTGCATTAAGAGGAGCATTGCCAGCAGATCCAGAGATGTCATTATTCCCCTTTATTCGGCTCTGGTGAGGCCACATCTGGAGTATTGTGTCCAGTTCTGGGCCCCCCACTACAAAAAGGATGTGGATGCATTGGAGAGGGTCCAGCGGAGGACAACCAAAATGACTAAGGGGCTGGAGCATATGACTTATGAGGAGAGGCTGAGGGAGTTGGGTTTGTTTAGTCTGCAGAAGCAAAGAGTGAGGGGGGATTTGATAGCAGCCTTCAACTTCCTGAAGGGAGGTTCCAAAGAGGATGGAGAGAGGCTGTTCTCAGTCGTGACAGATGGCAGAACAAGGAGCAATGGTCTCAAGTTGTGGTGGGAGAGGTCCAGGTTGGATATTAGGAAAAACTATTTCACTAGGATGGTGGTGAAGCACTGGAATGGGTTACCTAGGGAAGTAGTGGAGTCTCCATCCCTAGAGGTGTTTAAGTCTCGGCTTGACCAAGCCCTGGCTGGGTTGATTTAGTTGGGATTGGTCCTGCCTAGAGCAGGGGGCTGGACTTGATGACCTTCTGAGGTCTCTTTCAGCTCTATGGTTCTATGATTCTGTGATACAGCCCCATTTGTAGTGGCAGTGGGGGCTGTACAGCAGCATGGCCAGGAGGAGCTGCTGGTGCAGGGCACTGACTCCCAGGCACGACAGGACTGTGTTTCTCTCTAAGGGCCGCATTGTCTTTTTGGGAGTAGAGCCCTGCGGCTCTGAGGATACCGATGTCTGTCCATGGATGTCTGCATCCGTAACAGACATTTGTATCCGTGCAGGTCTCTATCAATGATCTCCTTTTATATTAGCAAATTTCTGCTGTTGTGGAAACACTTCACAGTAGCTTTGCTTTGTAATTTCTAGATTTTAAAACAGCACATCACCTGACACTCCCGGTCTTCTGTCCCCTAGATTGCTTAATGTTAATTAGGCCTGTCATCAACATATCTCTTGTCTAGGTTCTCTATCTATCAGATCACTGTGAGATTGCCATTAATGTTTTTCTCGACAGGGTTAAATCTTTCAGCACTTACTTAGTCCTTAGTCAAGCAAAAATTTTCACTAATGCTAACAGGACAATATCTACCCATACGGGCCCATAAAGAGTAGTTCAAGGGCTCCATGAAGCACAGGATGTGCAACAATCCCAGTGCTTCAGTAGGTGTGTAATGGGGAAGTGAAGGAAATTCTGCTTTTACTTTCTCCCTTTACCTCTGTGCCAAGCCAGGGCCCCTCTGGACCTAACTGAATGTTGTTTTCAAGCGTGGATCAGAGTTGGGTTATTTATTCTTTTTACCTTGACTTTTAATCGAATGGCCAAGAGGGTAGGGTGACGCAAAAGATGGATACGTTTTAAATGCAAGAGATAAGGAAAACCTTGTTTTAGAAATTAAAAAAAAAAATCCCAACGCTGTTGACCCAGGCTGGGAGAATTGCTGGTACAGGCAGTGTAGGCATACCCGTTGTGTCTCGGGTAAAGTGTCTTGCCCAGACTGCCCTCCCCCATTCTTTTCTGGTCTTGGGAGAATATTCTGGCTCTGGCTTTGGCTCTGGCTCTTTGTTGAGCTGACGAACTCTAGAACTCCATTCCTCTTGTGATGAAGCTAGTGCTCACTCTCCTCCTCCTTGCCCTCTTTCCAAGGCCTCCACACAGTCTCCAAACTGAAACACCGCTTCCCTCAGACCATCTTGTCTCAGACTTCTTTCTTTCTTTCTTAGTATAATCCATAGCAGAATCCCAGACTGAAATCCCAGTGGTTTACCTCGACAGAGCCATTCATTACAGTATTTACAGTCTTTAGGTTTTCATTGTAGCATAAACATTCTTAGGGTTACTGGTGTTCGTTAAAAACAACCAGGAGTCCAGTGGCACTTTAAAGACTAACAAATTTATTATGCACCATACTCTGCTTATGTAATAGGGTCTCGTTGTTTGGAGCAAATCATCATTCAGTCCATATTGATCAGTCAGCCCTTCTATTCCAATTTTTACAATCTTCCTAATATGGCACATTCTAAAACATCCAGCATTTAGCTTTCTTACAGATTGTAACAAGACAGAGTGGCCTCCCTCTATGCACAGAGTGGGAGACCAATACACTCCCCCTAGTGGATAGAGCTAATTCCACCTGGTTCCCCTCACTGGAAGTCCCAGGGCAGGACAGGACATATAAAAGGAGTGTCTGACAGGCCACTTGGGGCTGGCTCACCAGAGGGACCAGACACGTCTTCCAGTGAGCTAGGATCTCAAACAGATCCTGGCCTAAGCCCCGAGTGGAGCTGCACCCTCCAGCCAGAGGAGACAGATGAGTACCCTGAGAAGCTGCCAGGACTGCCATCAGACACATGCCACAAATCGCTTTGGGGATTGCCAGTGGCCGAATACCCTGATGAGGCCTATAGAGCCCTACACAGAAACTCTGGTCTGGTTCTGCTGCTAGAGTGAGAGTTAGTGCATTTCAGCTGACCCCGGAGGTAGAATACTGTGCTACGGTTGGGGCCTTGGTCTGGGACCTGGTGGAGTTGGGAGAGCCTGTCCCCCCACTCTGACTCCCCATCTGTAGGCCCTGAGGCCTGCATTTGTTGTTCTGCCACAATAAGGATATCTGACAGGTGCAATGCTCTGCCTAAGGGCTTGGGTTCATAAACTCCTTTGCTGCTCTGCCCTGAGTCCAGGCCAGAACTCTAGAGTGTCTCTGCCCCATCCCAATGGCTAAACTTTCCCCCAGGGCCATCTTTAACACCAGTGCTCCAAATTTAATGGTACCCTTTGCTGCTGGATATGCCTAGAGATAGGATTGTAGGAATTGCTGGGGGCTCTGGCAGCAACGAGCAGTGCAAGCACGGGCCAGAGGACTCTGGGTGGCATGGGATGGCCACGCAACTGGTGGCTGGAGAGAAGCAGCAGTTTCCCTTTCAGAGCTCTACAGCAGCACACCTGCCCTCTGCACCTCCAGCTCGCACTGCCTGCTGCCACCAACACCTTCCCCCTGCTGCCCTGAAGCTGCAGGTGAGCCTCCCTCCTTGCCATGCTCCAGGGTTGTCAACTCTTCCAGACCAGACATCATTGCAGCAAATGGCATCCGGCCTGGGAGAACTGGCAACTCCCTGCCCCCGACAGCTTCTGCCACAGTAGCCCTCCCCCTGCAGAGTGGCTGTTCCCCCAAGGGGTGGGGAGTGTGCTAGGGTTGGGCTGTGTAGGGCATCAGCACTGACAGGGATGGCCTTGTTTTCCACTGCAAACTGACTTGCATTCTGCCATCCCTCAGAACCAAATTCTTAACCAGTTAGAATCAGATTTTCACATTTCATGCTACTATGTCCTCTATCCAGCATATTTTCCATTGTAAATCAGGCCTTTTTGTATGAGGAATCTCTCTCTCTCTCTCTCTCGCATATAAATTCCCCCTCTTTCACACTGTGAACAATCTTCTGGTATTAAACATAAACTTTATCTGACTACTTAACTATCTGTCACCATCACAGTCCACTTTCATAATTCTCCCTTCCTCTAGTTCAGTGTTTCTTAAACTTTTTAAGACTGAGGAAACCAAACAATTTTTTTTTTATGGGGAACAGCAAGATTTTTTTTTTGTTGGGGGGGGGGGAAGCCCCCAGGGAAAAGTTGTTGAGGGGGGAAAAAAAAAGAAAGGAGGCTTGCCCCTTTAAGGGCAGCCATTCCCCAGGGAAAAGTTGTTGACCAAAAAAAAAAAAAAAAGCCTCTGGAGAAAAGTTGTTCAGCCAAAAAAGAGGCTTGTCCCTTTAAGGGCAGCCATTTTGAATTCTGTTCTCTCCGCAGCTCACCTCCAACTGCCTTGCGGCGCACCAGTGTACTGCAGTATACACTCTAAGAAACGCTGCTCTAGTACCTCTCTAGCAAGATGGTGGTAATCAGAAATTTGATCTGTATTCTAATGTTAAGCCTTTTTTCTTTCAACACCAGACTTGTAAATCTTTAAAATGGAAATGACCAAAGATTCGCTGATAGTATTGCCCACATTACTTGTCTTGCATTTGAACAGGTTTACATGCCTGTATTTTGTTGTTGTCTTGTATAGCTCAGGGGAGTATGGAACAGAATAGGCAAAATGTTCTAGAGCCCTCTTGAAATTTCTTCCAAATATTCTGTTTCTTCTGTGTTATCTTGAGATCCCTATATTTGTCCCCTGGTCTTTTTCCTTCTGTGTTCTAAAATCCTCCTTGACTACTAAATAAAAGTGCATCAAATGCCAAGATACTCTTTCTTCTCTCCTAAACTCCTCAGTAACCCAGATGTCTGAAATGACTTTCCGCAAATAGCTTCAAACTTCACCTCCTGGATGAGACTAAGCAAGGAAAATTTAAGTCCTAAATGATAACTTTTTCAGAAAATTAAAAGCATGTTAAAAAAATGCAAGCTCCACTCTTTCCTTGTTTATACAGGTAGTCCATAAGTGTAAAATATGATTACTTCACAGATTGTTCCTAAGTATATAAAAAGTTATATAGTGAAGATGGACTTATTTTGAAGGACATTGGGTTATCTGCTTTTCTTTGTATGGCAATGTATCAGAGTATTACAAAATGGCATGACGAGAACAGTTACTTTAAGAAGATAACATTGTAAAGTAGGCAATGTGTGTATTTTCTACCTCTTTATTTCAGACTAGAAGACTTAGCATTGCCTGGGTCTGTGGTTGACCTGAGGCATCTGGACTGTGCTGCCCACCAGCTTTCATAGGCCACCCCTGGCTTCTCCCCACAGCTGGCCCAGGATGGCAGGAGCTGCATGTCACAGTGGGGAGCTGACCCCTGGGGCAGCCAGTGGTGGTGGAGCTAGGCTGCCAACCAGCAGCTGCTCCCCAGGAGTGGGGCACTTGATGCCCTCTGTCGTTTGTGAGTATAATTGTCCTGGATATCATACCCTTCTGTTTGGTGCGAAACAATCAGAATCCACACATTGTCCTGGCACAGCCAAAGCCTGACCTTGTTTTGAATTAGGATAAGAGGAAGCTGCATGCCAAATTTGGAGGTCCTAGTTCTTACCGTTTAGGAAGAGTTCTTGAACAAACGGACTCGCACATCGATGGATACACAGACGGATAAATGCACAAACTCTTTAAAATATATAGTAGTCAAATCCTACTTTGCACTTTCATTAGTGTATGGACTTGTAAGCTGTCTGGGTTTTTTTTATAGCATGTATTATTATGTTGACACAAACTGCGTTGTTTCAGGTCTACTATTTTATTCACTTTATTTTTTGCAAACCTTTGTAAAGTACATCTGACTCACTAGTGTTTAATATTCTAAAGTGTCTGTCACCTAATCTTGACATCTTCCTGTAAAATCTGTGACTCATTTTGGAGGCAGAGAGTGTTTACTTGTTTGTTGGGGATAACTATTCCACATAGCATTCTCTTGTGAATTCTAGAAGCACATTAACATCTTCCATTGTCCCGTCTACTTTTGAATAATGATGTCCCACCACACCTATTTTATTTCCTAAATGTTTACCCTTATTTCAGGTCACTTCATACACATAACTGACTCCTTTGCACATAGTTTTCCTCAGTGACATTGTCTGTCAGACTCCTTTTCGTCCTGTTCATAGTACTAAATATCTGGCCTTAAACTTCATCGCCCATTATAGAGATATTAAAAGCCAAAGCATTGTAATTGGTTAGCTGATATAAACTAGCATCTTCCTCTGAGCAGCCATCAGTAGAATATGTTGAAAAAGAAACCGGTACATTTCTAAGGCCTAGGAAGAAGTAGTCTAATTTGAAACTAATGGTAGCTGTGTTATTAAGTGTTGTTGAAATAGCCCTGGAGCAACCCTTGCCTTTTCAAGCTAGATTTAATTTGGATTAATTGGCCATTAATTTATGTGAATATAGGGGATGCTTTGAAACAAACTGCTTTCTAAAGTAAATGCACTAAGATCAGAGAGGGCTTCTGTGGACCCATATAGAAGATACTTCATTCATCAGGCCTGTTACTACTATATCCATCGACTAGGACACAACCTTCACGATATCATCTTAAACATGATTCACAATTCAGAGGAGTTCTCAAATGACATAATTCAGGCCAGGCAGTGCTTCATCTGAATTAACAGAGGATACCTCCAATGTTGAGGTGTTTTGCTCTTCCCCATCCTCATGAAAGGAAGGTCCATCCTACCTTATTAGATCAGAAGAGGCCTAGTCTTTGTCATATGCATTAGGTAAGGAGTTTGCCTGACTGGATCAGCAGAAGACATGCCCAGTTCTATGAAAGATTCACTTAGAACTGCAAAGATCTAAGTATTTTAATTTGCACATGGATTCTCAACACAGGGATGATCAGCAAATTACTTGTGAAATTCATCTGGGCTTATTTCCAGAAGTGAAAATTGACTTTTTGGATTATCTGTTGTTTCCTCTTAAGCCATACAAAGTGCCTTGGCTACTACACAGATACTAAGTCTGCTAATTAGTGGAGAGCTAACAAGCACTTTCTGTTGTGTAAGTAAAGAGCTACGGAATTCCCAGATTGTAAACCACACTTGGCATGCTGCCGTGGAATCAATATTTTAAATTAATTTACATAAACCAAAAGTCCTTTTGTTGCAGAGAGATGAATCGGAGTGAGACAGGATTCAGTCACTTTTTGTGTTTTATAACTTTGGGTGAGTAATGGATTAGAGAACTGCTTATTAGGGAGGTGAACGTGTACCTGTACACATGGTTTTAACCAATGAGCCTGGGCTCATCAGTTAACATGCATGGTTACACGCAGCTCCTCCCCCCCCCCCCCCGGCCATCTCTGCACTGCTGCCTATGTATCAGAGGCAGCAGCAGCGGGGGGCGGGGGGAGTGGGAGCCAGTGTGCACGGAGAGCTGGCTTTCAAGCTGGCTCCCTGCAAGCACCGATTCCCAGGGAGCTGCCTGCCCCTATCCTCCCCTCCGCCCCCCAATACAGAGGCAGCAATGCAGGGGTGGGATGCAGGCAGGAGCTGGTATGCATGGGGATGCAGCTTTTAAACTGCCTCCCATCTGCCCTCCCCTCCCACTGCTGTCTCTGATACAGAGGCCGCAAGGGGGTGACAGATGGCTTCATGGGAGCCCGCCTCTCCCTTCCCCCACATGTAAACATGTAATGGCTGAAATAAATGCATTTTAACATCCCTGTTGCATATAAACATGCAGAATATGAGCTGATGAGTCCTCATTTGCAATAAGTTGACCAAGCTTTATACCCTTCAGACTCTCATGAGCTGAAAAAAATAATCATCCTGTACTGAATTCTTCAGATCTGTGCAAGCTTGAACACTTTTCTCCCTCACCAACAAAAGTAGATCCAATAAATGATATCGCTTCACCCATCCTGCCTCTCTAATAACCTGGCACCAACATGGCTACAATAACAATTCATACACCTTTTTTGGATAAGTTATATCTTTGCCAGGGAATAGATATCTTAGGGGATCGGTTATTGGCTATTGTATTATTTTAATTTGCAAATATCAGTCGTGTATTGCTACAGTACTGTATTGCTGTGACCCCTGAATGCTCTAATTACAGAGAACTGTGCTTCTGCCCAGGTCAGTAGTAGATGAATGTTAAGTCAATTGGGTGGTCGTCCTCTCCATCCACTTCTTAGTGGATACCTGTCTTAACCACTGAAACCAGTCCCTATCTTGGAACAAATTGGCATCTAAGTTTGTCTTAATAGAGGGGCCAAGGATTGCTTTGGTGTAGCATTCTAACTAGTGTTGCTTATAAAGGTAGTCAGCACTTCAGCACCTAGCTGAGGCCTATTGGTTAGGAAGCTTGTATTATTACAGCATATATGTGTTCTTCAGATAAACAGGGGGCTTGATTTTCTGAACTAATTATTTTGGTGCCTTTAACAAACCATACAGTCACTTAAATTATTCATGCATAAACCAAGTTCATCTTGTTTGTAACTCATGGCAGAATGTGAACTCTGATTTTTTAGAAGACCAAGGCAAATGCATTAACCCACTCAGCGACAGGCACACACACGCATGGGGCAGAAACAAGCTGGTGTCATGGCACAGGGCTTGTTAAATACAATGCTGTGCATGCAGCTAGTGGGCAAAATTCAATTTTTTGCAAAGGGACATGGTAAGACACATGCATCACCTTTATTTTGAGGCTTATGTGAATCTTAAAAGGTGCATTGACTTTGTACTGACCATCTGCAAGGGATGAATTCACCAGTATTCATAGCAGCTGTTTACATTATTTCAAGATACTTTCCCTTATTGATACAGAAGAGCTGAATTTAGGAAAAAGCAATACCAGAAGCTGTCATGAAACTCAGCTATGGTCACAGCAGTGTTTCCATCAGTATCTCTCTTAACCAGCTGCTCTGTGTCTTGGGCTGGCAAGAGCAATGTACCCAAGTGCATCACATCAAACCTCTGAGCTTGCTTCTTCAGCTTGCTTCTCTAAAGGATTGTGACAACAAAGCTTGATATTCATCACCAGTGGCTTGGTGGTGTTCTCATACCCTCCTTTGTGTCTGTAAAAGGCTGAGACCTTAATACTTAACCTAGCTTAAAAATATGGAAAAACAAGGCCTTGAAAATTTTAATCTGAAAAAGACGTAGGGGAAACATGTTAAAGTAACATTGTCAGACTATACTTAACAGATGTTTTACAGTGCCACTAATAATGAAAGTACCTGGACCTGATTTAGAAAAGCAGTTAAGCATTTGCTTACCATGTGGTGTTGGTTTCCCTGAGAGAGATCCTTTAAAACTTAGTTTTGGTGGCAAAAGAAAGCGCATTAAGTTAAGGTGTGGATTTTATCTCTATGTTGGGAACCGTTTTATGCCTTAGACTAATTAATCGGTATTTTGATGGCCTAGAATCGGTGGAGAAATCTAATGCCTTATGTTTAATTTGAGTTGTTTGTTCCAATTTAAATCCTTAAGTTGATTTCAGAACGCTGTAAATGTTGAATTGATAGATGACTACAATAGGGAATATTTAGTATTTTAGAAATATGTTGTTTTAAATATCATATTGGAAGCTGAAGTGTCAGCCCCAGTACTTGGGGCCAAAGCTAAAGTCTAAGGGTTTCAGCCCTGGACAGTGGTGTTCAGGTTACAGTTCCCCTGAAGCACTTGTGCTTTGGCTTTGGCCTCTCTGCCCGGGGAAGTGGCACTTTGGCTTTGTCCCTTCCACCCAGGTTGGCAGGAATCAGGTGGGCTCAGGCTTTGGCTCCCCCTCCTGGGATCATGTAGTAATTGTTGTCAGAAGAGGGTCATGGTGCAATGATGTTTGAGAACCTTTGATTGATATCAGAAAGTCTGTAACACTTAAGTAAGGCATGCATTTACAATCCTGACTTCTTCGCAGGTTCTTTTCTACTAGAGATGTGCCTGGACATGTTAGAGAGCTCTCAGAATCATTCGTGTGATTTTTCTGCCTTTGATAGAAGATTCTAATTATATGCACAAGAGTGAAAATATTTTGTGTGCTCTATACTTCGTCCCCTGGAAACTGTTAGTTTGTGTGTAAGCTAATTTCATTCAGCTTTGGTAATTGATCTACCTGAAATATTTAGAAAGATGTTCTTGGATAGCTTTTGTACGTGTGGAGAGGAAAGCTTGGTGTAGAATATTTTAAGTACAGATCAATTATTTATAACTTCAGAAGGGTTGTAGAAACTTTAGCTGGCCCTTAAAAGACCCAGGAACTAGATACAGTAGAATCAAATACATTATGAACCAAGTCTACTGCTCTCTAAATAACATTGTTTTTAACTAATCTTCACTTCCGCTGTCTTAACTTCTTTTTATATAGTGCCATGTTCTTCCCTGCTAAGATTGGTATCTGCAGTGGAACATAATTAATTTCAAGACTTTGTAACTTTACTAAAGTTCTTAGTTATGTTGCTATGATTTTCCTTTGTTCACTTTATTAATCCCAGCAAAGAGTTAAATAGGAGCTGATATCACCTTACTTGAAATTTGTAGGCTGGGATATGTAGTTGTAGGTTGTGTCCAGATTCACTAAAGGACTTAGATGTATAATGCTTAGCACTACAGTACTGAACTTTAGGCACCTAGAAAATCTCAGGAACAACACTGTGTCCCACCATGCCTGAGTGTGGCACCTAGGCTCCCTCTACAAAGAATGGGGAGAGATGTGTACCTTAATGCAGTGCACAAAAGACAGCACTGTAGTAGTATGCCTACACAACAACATTATTTCAAAATAACTAGCGTTATTTCGAAATAACTTAGTCTGCATCTACACAGCAGGCAGTTATTTTGACATTGTCAAAATACTGTAAAGCTGGAGGACTTCTTACTCCAATTCCTGTAACACTCATTGTTCGAGGAGTAAAGGAAGTCGGAGGAAGAGTGTTCTATTTCGAAATAAGTGCTGTGTAGACCCTCCCAATTTCAAAATAAGCTTTGTCAGTTACATAGCTAAACTTGCATTGCTTATTTCGAGTTAAGCCCTGATGTGTAGATGCATCCTAGGTGGGGTAGCTGCCTAAACTAGCCCTTGGGAGATGCTGATGGCAGAGGTTTGTACTACCCTCGTGCCTCCCTGTTTAATGATTCACAAATGGGAATAACCAGACAGCTGGAGAAGGTGATGAGTCGCACCTTATAAGTTTTAGCCCAGTGGCTTAAGTACTCACCTGGAACGTGAGAGACCAAGGTTCAAATCTCCCCTCCCAAGGAAAACGTTTGAACAGGGGTCTCCTGTCTCAGGAATATGCTGTAACTACTGAGCTGTGAGAAGTTCTGATGTGGAGCTCCCTCAATCTCTCCTCATTTATCCACTGTGGATAAACAATAAAAGACCAAATGAAACAGGGGGACTGGACCCTTACAGCCTTTGAGCCAGAGACAGAGAGAGTGATTCTGCAGTCCCATGGTTAGCATACCCACCTGAGAGGTAGGAGACCTGGGGTCAATCACCCTGCTCCAATTGTTTTTCATTATTTATCCACAGAAGAACACCTTCAACAGGAAATATTGAGGGAGTCCCGTGTGAGAATACCTCATATCTTGGTGGTGAGAGCACCCTCCTGAGAGGTGGGAGACCCATGTTCACATTTTTTTTCTTCATCTCTGGGAATGAGGGGGGAATTGAGCCTGGGTCTTCCCCATTCCTACTGAGTGCTTCGAATCCTTGTGCTGTAAGGTGGGTGGCAGCATCACCACTTCTTCCAGCCTGTATTTGAATGGACCCGATCTGGGAGGCTGCCTCTGAGCACACCTACCAAATGGGGCCCTGCATGTGACTTAGATGGGTAAACACCTGTCTTTCCCCCAGTTTGTGGCTCATTCTGGGGCACAGGCAGGAGAGAGGCATCCAGATGCCTAGAAGGGGGTAGCAGTGCACATGGCCAGAGGCAGGAGCATAGGCACTCAGTATACCTTGAAAACATACTCACTGAGGGTATGTCTACATTAAGAGAAGATCGAAGCTGCCGCCGTCGATCTTCCAGGGTTAGAATTGGGGTCCATTTAAACAGCTAATTCAAACTAAGAGGGGTATTCCAGTCGATGCTGGTAGTCCTGCTTCCATGAGGAGTAAGGGAAGTTGAAGGGAGAGTGCTCTCCCTTTGACTTCCTGCAGTGTGGACAGAGCCAAAAGTCGAGTTAAGGTACTTTGACTTCAGCTACGCAATTAATGTATCTGAAGTTGCATATCTTAATTTGACCTTATCCCATAGTGTAGACATACCCTGAGTGAGTTTAGGCATCTACAGTAGTCAACAGTTTTGTGGATTGCAGTGGAGCCAAAACTGGGGCATAAATGTCAGAGATTTAAATCTAAGATCTAGGTACAGTCTGGAGTTAAGGTGCATAAGTACCTATCTGGGTACTGGGCCTCCCACTGAAATCAGATTTCAGTGGGATTTTTATAACTGATTTCACGAAGTATAGGATTTAGGCCAACACGGAGATTTGTTGAAAAATCCCACCCATATTTCTTTTGTTACCCAGATAGCAGCATAGTCCTACCGCTGTGTTAAGGGGGCCTCTTGCCATCCTGAGGCTGAAACTTTAAAAGCATGTCAATCTGAGCATGGATTACTGGGATATTAGCTCTCTTTTATTTTTCTTATATACCCAATCCTTCCTTTCAAGCAACAGCCCCCATTTCTAGTCATAGTTGCACTCACCCACTCATCCAAGATTATATCAATCTCTGAGTCAACTGCACAGAGTTGTGACAGAATGCTGCAAACTGTGCTTTCTTTTCCTCTTCCCCATACAAGACAGAGCATTTCTGTGACAGTTGCAGCTAGTAGAGTGGTCTTGATCACTTCTGAAATCAGTTCTCCTGTGTGCACTTAGCTTTTCATTTAGAATGAACTCTGTCACAGTCTATTATAAGCCTCTTAATTAAAATATACCTCAAATGCATTAATTACTGAATACTGCTTTTAATTAGGATCATAACCCCTTTAGATTATTGCAGAAATGATCAACATTTAATCAGTTACAATAATTTTCTATAGTAAGATTGTGGATGTTTAGAATACTAATCCATTCTATAAGCTCAGTTTACCTTAAGCTGTTTGAACTTTCATGTAAAACAAAACAAACAAAAATGAATAAACTGAGGTAGTATTTTTAAATGCCATATTGTAGGTATGGGTTTTTTCTGGTTTGGAATAGGAATTTCTAGGTATCCAAACATGGGTTTTCCTCTCTGCTACCCTGACAGTGTTTATGCTATCATGACCCTCCACGCTTCCAAACAGTGACTTAGCAAATGCTAGTACAGTCTGACTGGAGTATAGCTTTTCTATCCTGTCATACGTTGTGAATCAGCATTTCTTCTCCTATGGTAACATAGAAGCTGTATGCTAACCGTGCAACTGGAGAGATGAGTAGCCCTTACAAAGTGTCTTTTTTAGCTGTGCATAATAGTAATGCAAGGAGTATTTTTTTAAAAATGAAGATGTCTAAACTGGGTAACCATGTAGTCTTGTTGCTAAATCTTTTTCCTCCCTCGTCATGTCCCCTCTAAGATTTCGTCTCCCTCGTGCATAGTGTAAAACTTAGACCACAGATGTTTTGAGACCGCAGTGTCTGGCATGTTGGTGTTATCTCTCTTTGAAGCCCACACAGCAAGTGAAATTCCCAAGCTTTAGAGACAATTCCCTTGTTGCATAGTAAAACAGAAAAGCTGCCATTTTCTAGTCTGCAGCGAATAGACAAAGTGGCAATTAGTGACATAGCAAAGCCAAAAACCAGACTGGGAAAATATCAGTTCATGAAAATATGATGCCTGACAGAAACATCGAGGTCAGGTCTACATTGGGGGGAGAAAGTGGAACTAGGATGCACAACTCCAGTGACATGAAAAACATAGCTGGAGTCGACATACCTTAGCTCAACTTACCCCAGGATCCCCACTGTGGGAGGTCAATAGCAGAAACTCTCCAGTCAACTTCCCTTACTTCTCACAACCCATAGAGTACCAGGGCTGATGGGAGGCCCCATCAGCAGTCAATTTAGAGAGAGTTTAATGAACAGGTGGTGTTTGTTAAAGTCATGGTAAAAACCTGGCAGGCAGCTTAAGCCATCTGTTCAGAGGATGAAAATACCAGTGGTGATTTTGTAGGGAAATGACTGAATGGTTGTTAGCAATTCATATTTCTGTGCCTCCCCCACTCCAAAAAGCTGGGTCTGAAAACATTTTAAGTTTCATTAAATGCTAGTACAAATGGCCAAAGACAAACAAAAATGGAGAACCTTCATTGCTGCCCCACATGCCAGCGGGCGTAATAGGCATTAACTTAACTTAAATGCTAGTACAGTGGTTCCCAAACATGTCATTGGCAAAACCAATGTTAATGAATTATTTCCTTCCATGACCCCAGACAGCACTGAAGAATGGCGTGACCTCCTACATATGGTGTGGGAGAGGTAATGCCAAGGGGAGGTCAGGGGGCGAGGGGGAGGGGAGGGGTTGGTCCTCATGGCATGATCTTGTACCACTGTGTGGAAGTTCCCATTTTAAGTGATGTCCTCCATGCATCCCAAGCTCTCACACAGTATACATGCAAGGTCTTGCTGTTCAGAGCAACCTGGCATCCTCCACATGTGAGGGAGAGCCATAACCCCATGTGTTGATGGCATGACCCCATTTGAGGTTGCTACCCACAATTTGGGCCCACTATGCTACTGTAAACAGGACAACACCATTGCCAGCACTGTCACAGAGGGTGCAGTTGAGGCCTATGCCACTGATAAATGTAAAACTGTATACAGCTGTAGTCCTGTAAGTCTGTAACTAGGGCCTGCCCAAATTCACAGTTCATTTTGGTCAATTTCACAGGGATAGGATTTTTTAAAAATCTTAAATTTCATTATTTCAACTGCTTAGATCTGAAACATCATGGTGTTGTAATTGTAGGGGTCCTGAGCCAAAAAGGAGCTGGGCGTGGGGTTTGCAAAGTTATGGAGGGTGATACTGATTCCTTCATTTCTGCACTGCTGCTGACAGCAGTGCTGCCTTCAGTGATAGGCAGCTGGAGAGCAGCAGCTGCTGGCCTGGGGGCTTTGGGAGAGAGTTTGGGTGTGAGCTCTGGGCTGGGCTAGGGGATTGGGATGCAGGAGGGTGTCAGCTTCCTGAAGACATCACCCCTGAAGTTCCCATTGGCCACAGGAGCACTTGAGGCAATGCAAAGAGAGAGAGAGAGAAACACACTCTCTGTCTCTGTCCCATCCCCCCGGTAGCTACTTCTGGATTTGGAAGCAGTGTGGCGTGGGTGGCCAGGAAGCCACTTTAACCCCACTGTGCTGTCAGTGGTGGTGGCAGTGGGGGCTCCTGGGCCCTTTTAAATCACCCAAGGTTGGCAGGTGGGTCCCATGGGGACACCAGGCCCTGAATTTTGTTGGAGCTGGGCCCCTGTACTCTCATCTTGGTGGAGCACAGGCCTATACAACTCAGTGCCCCTGATGCCAAGGTCCTGTATCACTCAAACCTATAAACAGTGGAGCGGGATCTTTCTCTTAGCCAGGGGTGGGAGGGGAGTGGTGAGAAGAGAGCAGTTCTTAAGGACGTTATCCTGATCTGCTTCCTATGCAAGTCCATTTAATGTGGAGTGTGGCCCCACTAATCTAGTTTCCCCGCAATTGGGACTTGTCTACAGGCTCCCCTTAGCAAGTGAAAACGTACTTGTCACCAGGGTCTACATGGCTGGCAGGTTGCCAGTCCATGCCTTCAGGCAAGCAAACAGGAAGCTCCTCCCTCTTTACTAGTCAGCCCCCAGCTGAGTCAGGCTCCCTTCTTCTCTCACCACTGGCATTTGCTTCAGGCTAAGTTCCCTCTAGTCTGTGTAGCCATGTAGCTACTTACTAAGTCCTCTGTAGGGGCCCAGGGCTGCAGCAGGGAGAGACACCGCACCCCTCATCATGGACCTGCTACAGACAGGGGAGAGGTGTGTGACAGAGCCCCCCACCCCATGCTTTATGAAATGGACTCATGGACATGAATATACATAACTCAAAGGTGGTTTAAGCGAATTATTTCATGTAACCCATCGATCTTCATATCATGGTCTGGTTCTGTTTATCTTACTCTGTTGTATGTCTCATTTGTGTGTGTAAAATTAGACACATGGAGTGGGGATTACTTTCAGTTTCAAATGTGTGAATAGGAGACATGGAGGATGTTACCTGCAACTTCTAGATGAGCCACTGTTTAAACAATCTTCTGTCCTTCAGTCTGAGCAGTGGTTGGTAGGAAGTGGCCTCAACTCCTTAACAAAAGGAATAGGAAAGGAGAGGCCTGGGTCTTTTGGCTGGGCTGCACCTGAAGGAAGGAGCCTGAGACTCCAGGGTGGGGAAGACAGCCCTGGTTTAGACTGGCAGCTGGAAAAGAGGTTTTAGGGTGAGTTTGTTTGCATTGAGGTTTCAGTGGAGAATTAGCCAAGCGGTTTTGTTTCTTTTGATTTGTAACCTACTTTGCTCTACCTGTTTTTGCTTACTACTACTTAAATCCTACTGCTTCAACAAAATAAAACCATTTTTATTTTCTATCAAACCCAGTGTAAGCGATTGTTACCTGGGGGGGCAACCAGTGTGGACATTCCCTCTTTCATTGTTAAAGGTGGCTTACCTAATTCTTTGGGGTTTGATCCCATCTGGGGAGTGATATCCCAGGAGGCTGGGCCCTAAACTGCACTCTGCTTGGACTTGAAGTGGTTCAGTGTCTGTACTGCTTCTCAGTGGGGGGCAGGGACCTCCGCTTAGGGCCTTAGCTGGGGGAGACCAGTGGAGCTGGCCCAGCAGAACCGGGCGGTGAGGAGCCCCAAAGAGTGGGAAGGCGAGTGGCAGTGGCCGTGTCAGCACCCCAGGAGGCACCCCCGAGGGGTCATCTGTGACCGCGCCCCGTCACAAGGTGCATCCCCCACCCCCCCTCTGGTCCCTGCATGGACCTGCTGCAGACAGGGGAGAGGTGCTTCTCCCCTCTGATCCCTGCTGCAGCCAGGGGAGAAGTGCCTCTCTCCGTCCTCCCTGGTCCCAGCACGGATTTGCCCTGCACTTACAGCCCAGGGAGAAGTGCCCCTTCCTCAGCTCTAACCCAGTCCCACCACATGCCTGTTCCAGACTTGCTGTGGCTAGGAGAGAGTTGTCCCTCTCTGGGCCCTTCTCCCAGCCACAACCCAGCCCCACTGACCCGAAGAGAGGTAGGTGCCTCTCTCCTGTCCCCAAGCTGCTGTGGTGAGAGAGGGCTGGGGGATCCTCTCTCCCTGGGGCAGCCTTCACCCCAAAATCCTCATCCCCAGCATCACCCCAGAGCCTGCACCCCCAGCAGGAGCCTTCACCCCCTGCCCTGAGTCCACTCCCATGCTCCAAACCCCTTGGTCCTATCCCTGCCTCACACCAGCCACTTGCAGAGTGATTTTTTTTTTATGTGCATCAATATGGAAGTTGACACTTTTCAACATATTGTTGACTTTTCACACCAGAAGTCTTCGGAGAATCTGGGTGTGTCAACTGCATCCAGAGAGCTGAAGATGGTGATATGTGGGCAGGGGGATATGAGCGCTCTCCACGTATATTTGCTAGGGCAGCCTGTCCTAATGAATGCCAGTCTAATATACACCAGTGTCCCTGTGGGAGAGTAAATGTTTTTGAATGGATCCCAGGTACGGATGTTAAATTGCCATTATCTGGCTAATCGTGTAGTTGATACAATTTGTATCGACTACATGATTAGTCAATAAGAGCTGCCCATGCTGCAGCTCTGCATTTTAAATGTAGCCCACTGGGCTCTTACTACATTTAAAATGCATAGGCGCAGTGTCCCAGACTGAGCAGCCCCTGTTCGTGGCGGCCAGCCCTGTCCCCCGTGAACAGGGACTGGTGCCAGAGCAGCCTCTGTTCCCAGTGGACAGGGCTGGCTGCAGGCCAGGCCTATTGCTGGAGCAGCCCCTGCCTGTGGCCAGCCTGGGCTGGAGCAGCCTATGCAGGGACCTCCAGGGACAGAGGCTGCTGCTGGAGCAGCCTCCCCTACCACTCCCCCTGTTGCCCCTGATAGAGGCAGCAGAGAGGCAGGCAGCACCATGGGGAAGGTGCTGCGGGAAACCAGCTCATAGAGGCAGCGGTGGGGGGGGGCAAGCGAGTAATCAATACTCCACTTGATTACCTGATAAGTTTTTGCTTATCGGGTAGTCAGCTAGCTGACTACTTGCTCACCTCCCTGTCCCAGATTGGTTCCTGGAACTAATACTGAAGCAACCAATTGAGGAAACTCATTGCAAAGTAATAAAGGTTTGATTATCATTGAAGTCAAAGGGTCAGATCTTGGGCTTGTCGCCCAGCTGCTTTGCAGTCTGCTGGCGGCACAAAGCCAGTGGATATAGCCATCTGAGGATTCCCCAGGACAGAATTTGTGCCACCTATCCTGGTCCCCCAGCAAAGAGGCAGGCCTGCATGGTCTTGTCATCAGCTATACCTCATTGCTGCAATCCCTGAGACTCTAGGCAGCTAGGCAAAGAACAACCTTTAGACTGGAAGCAGGGTGGCTCAAAATTACATTTACTAACCTACCCCTGTGCAGCTAATCTGTGCTCAGTGTACGCTGGAGGATCTGGCCCAATGGATGCAGGATTGGGCCTATGCCACCTTAGTAGGTATCATATGATCTAGACCCCAGCTGCTTGTGGAATTCTAGTTAACTAAGGGTATGTCTACACTAGCCCCCTAGTTCGAACTAGGGAGGCTAATGAGGGTGACCGACATTGCAAATGAAGCGTGGGATTTAAATATCCTGCGCTTCATTAGCATATTCCCGGGCGGTCGCCATTTTGGAAATTGACTAGCCCGGAATAACTGCCCCTGTCTACACGCGGCAGTGAAACAGGAGTTTGAAGAAAAGCCCTAACTCGAATTAGCTGTTAAACCTCATTCCAGGAGGAATAACAACTAATTCGAATTAAGGGCTTTACTTCGAACTCCCGTTTCACTGCCGCGTGTAGACAGGGGCAGTTATTCCGGGCTAGTCAATTTCCAAAATGGCGACCGCCCGGGAACATGCTAATGAAGCGTGGGATATTTAAATTCCACGCTTCATTTGCAATTTCGGTCGCCCTCATTAGCCTCCCTAGTTCGAACTAGGGGGCTAGTGTAGACATACCCTAACAAACTCTGTTCCTTGCACTGTGTCAGTAGTGTTGTTATCATTACTGTGTTTATGAGAGGACGCAGCAATGTGTAGTAATTTTTGTATCAGCTTGTTCTTCTTAAGTTACCATAGTGGAACCCCCTCCCCCCCCCAATATTTGCCAGATAGAAAATGAGAGAAGCAGCTTCCTCCCAATGGGAATTGTGTTGCTCATTCCTAAGTAGTAATCAGCACAGCCAAATTCTACAGTAACAGGTCTTCTATATGCCTGTAAAAATAATTAAGGCCCTTATTTAGCACATGACTTTAAGTACATGACCAGTCTCACTTAGGTGAAGAATACTGCTCTTGTGCTTAAATTTGTGCACATACATACATAAGTACTTTCCTTAATCAGCTCCAAAACCAGAATGGGTATTCTTAGAGCATGTCAGTGAGGAATCAAAAACAAACAAGGAGTAAGAAAATACTTGTCTTTTCAAGATGTTACATAATTTTTCTTTGTCTTGAAATGTTACTCTAACTATTACATTCTGAATGCAGATCTGATGGTTGCATTTGTACATATGAGGCAATGTAATAGCTAACTGGGCCCCAACTTAGAGTGGACAACCAGTGACTAACAGTTGGAAATCACAGCAAATCATTTATATTAGACTATGAATTTCCTCATTTGTGTACATTTAAAATGAAGTTGATATATGGAAACAATAAGAGACTTCTAACAGATTTCTCGCTACCTGTCAGAGAAATGCTACTTGGACATAATTTGTTGTAGAAGAGGGAAGATCCTGCCCAAAAATTGCATCACAGTAACTTTGTATTTGATTGGCTAAAGTTTTCAAGGTATTTTAAAAATATGGTATTTCTCCAATATCTGGTCTGCCGCCTTAAAGGGTGCATGGTTAAAATAAATACACTTTTTAAAACAAACTGTCAATAAATTTTCTTAAATTTAGCATTCCCACAGATTTTGGTGAGCCTGGGTGCTAGTTGGGTGGGCCACAGCTACACCCATGATGTGGGGTGAGATCTTCACCCTTGCTTCAGTTCCTTTACACCAGATAAAAGTGAAGGAGCAGGATAAAAGGGCCCTGAAAGCCAGTGATCCATACAGAGGATTCTCCCAACATAGGCACTGCAGAGACATCTGTAAGACTGTCCTCTGAGGAAAGGTTTAAGGCATGTGCGAGAAATGGAAGGGATGAATCAACAGTGGAACCATAGTAGAGTTGCCAGCACTGACTGAAGCTATTCTGGGAAATTTTTTTTCCCCTCAACATAATGTAATGCCATTCATTGTACTGTTCAGGCCGTTCACAAACATCAAGCAATTATAGAGCAATAATGAACAGCTTTAAACCTTATAACATTTCATTATAATTAAGTATTTATATTTTTGCCTCGGAGCATAGAATGCCTTCTGCTGTAATCACGTTGATTTTACAAAGCCAATTTTTGAATGCCCATTTCTTTGCACCATTCATCTTTAAAATAGCAAAAATACTTTTTCCTTCTTCACTGTGCCACTGTTCAAATGCCCCTCACCACTGTCATTCATGTTTTAGGTTTTTGTTTGGAATTGTTAGCTAAATAGCTAATGTAATTTTTCTAGCGCTTGGCGGGGAAATGCAGGGGAAAAAATAGGTAATGTTCTTGAGCGTACATATACAGCGGTCATAGTAGTACTACCAGTTTATATTATGCACTATGTCAGTATGCTGGCAAGGAAAAAGAAAAACACAATCAGATGACACCTGTTATGTTTGAACAATACATGAACTTCATATGAATTATGTGTGTTCATTATATTCATTTATTTTCTTAGAGTATCCTATTAAAATCTCCTGTGTTGCTTTCAAGTAGCCACCAGGAGATTGATGCCAATTCCGGTAGACTCCTGGCCAGTCTGGGATGGTTGGCACTTGGCAACTGTAGATTGCAGGAATTCTGAGCAGCAGGGGGTCCTGCCTGCCTCTAAGCTACTCCAAAGAGTCAGGTATGCGCAGGCATCTAAAGCTGTCTGAGTTATACCTAAGGTTAGGGGGGGAAGGAGTCATGGCCAATGTTTCCTCTAATCTTTTCCATCCATGTGTGGAATATCTTTTTGTGCACTGAGGCATGTATGAATAGGCACCACCAGTGGAAACACAAAACCTAGCTGTGGGCACTTTGCTAATCAGCTGGGCAGCATTTGAATCTCTCCTGAGTGGCTGCACAAGCGCACAGCTTACAGGGAACGCTGACTATGGCCCTCCCACTTTTGAATGTGGATGGGCCTGGTCCATCCACTTTTCACCATCAGCCCTGCCCCCTCCCCTCCAGCTAGGCAAGAAGCTGGAGCCTGGACAGGTAAGAGCAACCTTGGGGAGCTTGGCCAGCTGTGAAGAGCTGACACTAAACCTGTCTGGGGTGGGGATACCCAAAAGCAGCCCTGGTCTGTGTTCCCAGCCCCCATGTCACCTGTCCAGGGAAGATGGAGGATCTGTGGCTCCCCACAGCTGCCCAGATGGCTCTTACCGTGGCCTGGCTGCAGCTCTTTGGCTCCTAAGGCCTGCCCCCAAGCCAAGCTGGGTGGGGTAAGAGCTGCAATGGCAGCTGTGGGGAGCCATAGGCCCTTCACCTACCCTGGGAGGGTGACCAGGGGGCTTGGCCAGGGATAGGATCTTAGGGGGAGGAAAAGGGAGAGAGACAGGGCCTTGTGGACTTTTAGGAAGAATCTGTTGCCCTTACCTGGGGCTACTGCCGCTCCTCCTCCAAAGCAGCTCAGGACTGCGAGGGTGAAAGCATGACTCCCGCTCCCTTCCCTCTGGCCTGTGAATTCTCTGTTTCACTTGTAAGAGGTGCAGCACAGACTCTCACCTGCGTTAAGGTTTTTGGCAGTTTTGTTTTGGTGTATGTATGTTGAATTAGAATTTTAAAATCTAAAATTAAAATATATGCAAAACAATATGCAGCATCTGATTTTTGTTTTCCAAGAAGTGGATTCAGACTGGGTCATGAAATAATGTTTATTCTGCTTTAACTCTCATGTTGTTTTCATGATAATGTTATGCATGTTGCTGCACTATAATCAGTTTTATGTAAACAGTGCATTGTCCCCAGAGTGAGTTTAGAGAAACATACACCCACTGTGTATCCACAGATAATTACAGTTTTAGAAACAGTATTTAAAGCATTATACCCTCCTCATAAAGCAGCAGCAAGATGCACTAAATAGCAGGATAGAAAAGTGACTTCGTATAGATTAACTAGTTTCATTTTGTTGTTTTACAGGCCCTACATGTCCATTGGAACACTACGTGATCAAGTCATTTATCCAGACTCAGTGGATGACATGCATGAAAGAGGATACCAAGACCAGGATCTGGAATGCATCCTACACATTGTTCATCTGTATCACATAGTTCAAAGAGAAGGAGGTAAATCCTGTATTTTAGTAAATAATTGACCATCTCGTAGGCATAGTTGTTAGTGAAATATTATGAAAATATTGGGCCCAATTCTCTTTCTCACTCCTATCTTAAAACATTGCAGCTCCATTGATTCCCTAAAATGCAAGAGGAGAATCAGATTCATTGTCAACTATCAGTCACTCCTCCTATAAGGCTTTGACCAAAGCAGGCACATTTTAAGTAGTAGTTTCTACAAGCATCCCCAGACTGAACTACTTGAAATAACTAAACTACAGTGAGTGCCCTTAGATCCATCATGTTTTCTACTTGCTGCGTAGGTTACCATGGTGTTCTCAGTATTCCTCATTCTAAGAATAGAGGACACTGTGAATACCTCCGCTCAGTAAATGTCAAGATATTAATGTCTCCTGTTGTATCTAGGGGGCTGGAGCAATGATGTCAGAATATTTTTTGACATCTGTTGTGTTTTCCTGTAGATTATTTTCACAACTGTAACATTCTCATAGCGTAGTTCATCCCCAGTGGCTCAGGCAGTAGGAAACTCTAGGGCAGTGTTGAATTCCAGCGGCATGGGAGTCAATTACTGTGTTAAAAAAAACTGGCTGTTGGTTACTTTCCGAAAGCCATATCATATTAGTGACTTTTTGTGGTACAATGGAGAGTGGATAGTAATTGTTCCTGAGTTAGTAATCACTTCTGTCCCTGTGTATAGTCTGTATGCTATCTATCCCATTTTTCCCATTCCACAATCTTGCATTCTGTTCTTATCTAGGTAACATTTCCCCCATGAAGAATTTAATGGTTGCATGACTTAGTGACATAAAAGCCATGATGGTTCTGCCCTTTTTGGTTATTGGGACATTACCCTGTTCAGATAAATATTTGAAAGTAAATTAAATGGGCTTTCATTCCTCTTCACATTCAGCACTCACATCTGTTAATATAACAGCATGAAACATTTACCAGAAGACTAAACCTGTTAGCCAGAGTTAGATGCAGAAAAGTCAAAGGAGCCAGTCAAATAAATTGAGAATTAAAAATAGAACTATTAATAGTTTCAATTTAGCTTCTCTTCCAATAACAGCAGCAATGAAAGCACTAAGCTGTGACTGTTATGAGCAGCAACCGAATGGGCCCTAGAGATTGGGTGCGGAGGAAGTAATGTCAAAATAGACCCAAAACAAAATGCATTATATAGTCAGAGTTGAACAGGAATGTTGGATATGTTTTCCCCCTGCTTTTTTATACTATTTTTCCATTATGAACTATTTTTCATAGTGGAAGGATATGATACAGACACTTCTCCAAATAGTTTTAGAAATATTTTTAAAAAGAAAAAGACATTTCATCTCAAACATGGTGTGTGTTCCTAGGCTGTCAATGTTTTCTTAATGTTTATGGCAAAGCAAAATGCTTTCAGCTACCTGAGAGATGCACCAGTAGCCTATGAATTACTTGCTCTTCTATGTCTAAACACATGTATAGAATAGTGCCTATTCTATGGGACTACTCAAATGGTGGCCCATTAATAAAAATTTTGGGGTGAGGGTTAGTGGGGTTACAAATTGTTGTAATAAACCACAACAATAAGGCATTTACAGTGTACCATGAATTTGGTAGGTCTCTAGTCATACTGCAAAGCAGCAGAAGGATTCCTGACCAGGAAATGCTGTTGCACAGACTGACTTGCAGCTCTGTCAGGGTGTCACAGAGGAGTGGGGAGTCACTAGGTCCTGTACCCCCATCTGCAGCCAAATGTGACTCTCAGCCAGCAGGTAGAACAGAAGGTTTATTTGTTCACAGGGATAGAGTGTAGAACAGACTTGTTAGCACAGGAACCAGGAGCAGCCAATCCAGCCAAGTACAATCCATCTTGGTGAGAGTGGGGCCCAGAGCCAGTGCCCTGGGCATCCTCCTTGCATCCTAAGCCAGCTGAGACTAACTCACACACCCAGCAACTGGTCCCAGCCTGCATGCAGCCCTGCTTCCTCCTTTGTCCCCTTCCCTGGCAAAAGGAGTTATCTGGCTGCATCCCTCCCCCACCCCCTACACTCAGGTTAGAAGAGAGCCTGAGCTATTGTGTATGTGCTGGGCTGGGGCAGCCACCCCCTCAGTGACAGTCACACCCAAAACTTCCATCCCCAGCTGGGCATGGGTGCAGTGCCCAGGGAAACTGAGGCACACACAGTGTTACAACAGAGCAGCACAGGACAGTAGAAATCTCATACAACATAACAAGTGAACAGAACATATACAATTCTCACTTCGTCACACAGGGTCAGTGAAACACCTGTACCTGGGGAGCCATCTGACATAGGTCTTGCTCAGAGATAGGTTGCTCCAGCACACTGAGCATTGAGTCACTACAGGCTACAGTGGAGAAGTGAGTCAGGGCAGCTGAATGCACTGCCCTGGTCTGGCTGCAGGTTTGCCTCACATATCAGATGACTGGCACTTACCCTTGCTTTCTAACCAGTGTACAGCCAGTTAATTTATACCACCACTGGATATGATCCCAGATGCACAGAAAGGACAATGACTGATACAGTGTCTACTCAGCTGAGGGAACCTAATATTGTGTTTATTTATAAAGTCCACACCACAATGCTGTGAAGGTGTTCAGGAAGCTGTCCAATAATTTCACAATAAATGAATAGAAACATAATATATATTAGAAATAATAAATAAAGCCATATTCAACATCTGATGCTGAAAGAGACAGCCAGTAATCCAGAGTAAAGAGTTAAAAAAAAAAGTAAATATGGTTCTGTAGAGCTTTAATTCCCCACCCGGAGTCAAAATGTGTACATATTTAGCAATCGTCAATAGCACTGCAGCCTGAGACTCACTGATCAATTTGTTACATTATAAAAGCCTCAGACATCTGTTGTAATCTGTTTAGTACATGCTCAGTTTTGTGGTTCAGGGACTGGTGAACTACTAAGCAAATGGAACTAGTTCATGGTTTTGCAGCATCCTGGCTTCTTATTTATTATTATTTTACATTGCAGTCGCTCCAAGAGCCTTGTCAGGACTTGGTTCTCCCTGGCCTCAGTACTGTACAGCCACACAGATAGATACGGCTTATGCTCCAAGAAATTCTCAGTCTAATGATTTTAGATCAATGAAGCTGCACCACCACTGACCCTCAGGAGCTCTCTATTCCAATTTGCCCATTTTTCAGGGTTTAAAAGAACATGTAACTATCTACTGACCCTTTTGCAGCAGCTAAATGGCCACCCTAGCTATATAGATGGGACTCATGGGATTACTTAATTGCAGTCCCAAATATGCCCAGAACAAATATTGTCTTCATGTTTTTGAAAGCATGAGATGATGATCCAGGAGCCCATGCAAGGAAGTGAGTTGGTGTTGCAATCATATTTACAGTAATTTAGACATGGCCTTCTACTTATGCTGCCCTGGCTGTTAAATGGGTGTTGTTCTGGGGGTTTGTCTTGGTTGGGTTTTTTGCTTGATAGCTTTGTTACATATATTCTGTCATCTGACTAAGCCAACTTTTTAATTGTGAAATGTCTCTAACTTCATTTCAAATCCCACAAACCTGGCCATTTTGCCCTGATAAATGGAGGCCCACTTCAAGACCAGAGGAGGAGTTTACTAAATGGGTCATGTTCCCCCCCCCCCCATTTTCTAAAAACCTCCTTCCATCACTCTTGCACCATATCTGGGCTAGACTGTCGGTGGGCATAGCTCCAACTCTGCACATGCACACACACACACAGACCACTTCGGATCGAGAACATCTATCCCACTACATTCCCGGGGTTTCCTTTCTTCTTAACATAAAAAGAAAGAATATAAACAACAGTCTAGGCTACTTCTTCAATGCAGTTGTTCACGTGGCTACTACTCTCTGTCCTTTCCCTGGTTCCTTTTGTCTTAGAGACACCAAAGTGTCTGTCCCCTCCCTTGGTTGGAACTCACTAGATCCATGGTATCTGTCTGCTAGGGTGAGTCTGCAGTATAGCACTCCGTCTATGTTCTGTGCTGGGACATGGCACCTGGCACATCCAGTCACAAAGAGCCCTCCCTGCAGTTATCACCAGGGGTAGCATTCACCCCAATGGTAACTCGAAAGGGAGACAATGAAGCAACTTTCTTAATAGGAAATCAGCCGATAGGAAGCAATTTACATCCCAAATACTGAGAGCCACTTAGCTCCTCCAGATTTGAGTCAGATATATTTCTAAGGAACAGTAGATCTTGGGATTGAAAAAGTTGTATATCTCTGTCATTTACACACATGTACATATATGAATAATGTCACTGTGTTACTATATATTTTACAATCTGATAGACAGAAAATTCTACAAATTCATGTGCAAGCATTACTGATTCCCATTTTTATTCTCCATCAGAAGACTTACTAAGGCTTCTTAAATGATAAAGGCACAGCCCTGGTGGGCCCGGCACAATTCCAGCAATTCTGTACCTAAAAGCCTACAGCATCCTTGCAAAATCTTGCTTGTACTTCCCCATCCATAGACCAAAGCCATAAATGACACAGCCTAACTTGCTTGTTCAATCTCATTAATAGTTATCTGGTGACTGTTCATTTTGGACACAGGCAGCAGAAGCAGCAAAAGGTCTTTGTTGGTCTCTTTATTCCTCTAGTTACAGTGCTTTGAGTTGATCTGGAAATATATCCTCCTCCTCTTCCACCTCCTCCCCCGCTTGTCAGACTGTCTGTCTGTCTCTCTCCTCTGTAAATGACTGATTGGGAGAAAATCCTCTAGATTCACTTTCTCCCTTTTAAAAATAATTTCTCATTTTGCATGGTTCTCTCTAGCTTAATTTTATTAAAATCTTATTTATAATGTCAGGAGTATGCCATAATGCTGACATGATCTCCACAATAATAAGAATATCAAATAAAATGCATTGATATAGTTTGTTGTTTTTGTTTTACATATTTTTCTATGAGAAAAAGATGTTAAATGAAAGATTTAGAAGAAAATCTAACTATAGAAAGTGTCACATTTTTTAGAAGTTGTGAGTCAGGTTTTAATTAAAGGGATGGAGAGGTTTCATGCAAAATACATGTAGGTATGCATGCACATGCTGCATAGTTACTCAGTATGTATTAGCCGCCCATTTGTGCATACAGTCTGCATTCACAATTGTGGAGATAGAAATGTTATCACATGCACATAATTGGGTCACCAAAAATCTGAGTGGACATTATTCGTTATTACAAGGGGGTCACTCTGATGGTTTCATATTTTGACTCCATTCTCATTTTTTTCTTAAATTTCCTTTTCTCCTTATCCTGTAGGTTGAATTTTTTTAAAAAGTCTGTTCAACTTTTAAGAAAATGTAACAAACTCTCTGATGGGATAGATAAGCCAGGAAAAAACATGCACATTTACACAACTAAAATAATATATTCGTTGAAGAGGTGAGGTATAAATATTTCAAAGGTGCATAAGAGACTTAGTAGCCAAATCCATTTTCAAAAATTATGTGGGATTTAGGAGCCTATGTCAGTTGAAACATGCATCTGACGAAGTGAGTCTTTGCCCACGAAAGCTTATTCTCCAATAAATCTGTTATTCTATAAGGTGCCACAGGACTTCTTGTTGTTCTTGCAGATTCAGACTAACATGGGTGCCCGTCTGATACTTCAGTTGAGACTCTATGGCTACGTCTGCACTGGCAGCTTCTTGCGCAAGAACTCTTGTGCGGAAGAGTTCTTCTGCAAAAACTCTTCCAGAAGAGAGCGTCTACACTGGCATGTGCTTTTGCGCAAGAGCATCCATGCCAGTGTAAACACTCTCTTGCGCAAGAAAGCTCTGATGGCCATTTTAACCATAGGGCTTTGTTGCGCAAGAAATTCATGTTGCCTGTCTATACTGGCCTCTTGCGCAAGAACAGTTGCGCAAAAGGGCTTATTCCTGAGCGGGAGCGTCAGAGTTCTGGCGCAAGAAGCCCTGATTTCATACCTTAGAACGTCAGTTTACTTGCGCAAGAACACATGGCCAGTGTAGACAGGCAGCAAGTTTTTGTGCAAGAGCAGCCGCTTTTGTGCAAGATCACGCCAGTGTAGACACAGCCTGTGGGATTTAGGTTGAGAAGTATTTTAGGCACTTTGGAAAACTTTACCGACTGGCTTGATCTACCTTCTTTCCCTCACCACTGTGAATTTTCTTTATGCTTTAAATCGAAAGGGACTTAATTTTGTATAGTTACCTGTTTTTAATCTTGTGTTTTTCTGTCTTATTTGTATCTTTTTGAAGGCTGGGATGCTGTGATGGACTGGAAAGATGTCTTATCAGGAGGTGAAAAGCAGAGGATGGGCATGGCTCGCATGTTTTATCATAAGTAAGTGTATTCACTTGCTCTTCAGGCAGCCACTCTTTGGAGGCTTGCGATAATATTTTGAGCAATGATTTATACCCCATGGTATACTCCCAACTGGTAGGCAGTTTCATAGGAAAAAGAGACTTCACTGTTTATAGGAAGTATGTGTGTAAGAGCAGCATTTTAATTTGGGTGGTACATCTAGTTTCTGCTTTGCTTTTAGTGACAAATCATTGCATTTTCCAGATATTACTTTTCTTAAATCATCATATAAGGGCAGTCCTAGAAATTAGGGATGTTAAGAAGCTTGTAATTCGTTAATCGTGTAGTCAACAAAATTTTTGTTGACTACACAATTAAACAATAAGGGATAGCATTGCAAGTACTCAGTCCTGGCTTGCGCCGGGTCCAGGAGCTGCCCCTGCTGCAGTTTTGAATACCTAGGACCTGGCACAAGCCAGGACTAAGCTGGGCTGCCTGCACACCTGGCTCCTAAAATACTTTGAAAGCAGAGCTGCAGTGGGGGTAACTCTTGGAACCCACTGTCAGCTGGGACTGAGCCAGGCTGCTGGCCAGCCCTCTAAAAAATGTACTGATGGGGCAGAGGGGGGAGAAAATCTATGTTGTCGATAAGCTTATGCTTATTGGGTTATCGGTTAATGCTAATCAACTGCACTATTACATCCAAGCTAGAAATATCATGGGAAATATTGTCATACGGGGGGATGTGAGTTTGAGACCTATCCTTTGGTCCTTTTCTCTTGAACCACCTCAGGCTGGAAATGGCAAAAGACAACACATGCTGCACCTGAAGGGATAGAAGCATTTTGAGTTGCTCTTTAGTTAGTTCTTGTTATAACACTGCTGAGTAATACAAAGTCAGCCCTGCACCCAGAAGCTCTACAACCACACACCAAGCAAGATCAGGAAGCAAAAGCCATTGAACACTTATAATGTAGTCGTGCCTAGAGGGTCTGGGCCCTATTGTGCTAGGTGCTGTACACACATTTATCAAGTAACAGTCCCAACCTGGGAGTCAAATCTAGATTCCCTGCTAGTTATTTATCTAATAAGAACATAACAGTGCTATACTAGATTGGATAAATGGTCCATCTAGTCCAGTCCCCTCTCTCTGATGATGGCCAGTATCAGATACTTCAAAGGGAATGAACAGAAAACACAGTTCCAAACGATTCATTCCTTCTCATCCAATCCCAGCCTTTGGCAGATGAAATTTCTGGGACACCCAGGACATGGGGTTGCTATTAGCCAAGATGGACCCAATCCTCCATGAATTTATCTAATTCTTTTTTTAACTCAATTATACTTTTGACCTTCAAAACAAGCCATGGTAATGAGTTCCACAGGCTGATTGTGTATTGTATGGAAAAGCCTTTCCTTTTGTTTGTTTTAAAGCGCTGCCTGCTAATTTAATCAGGTGACCCCCCACCCCCTTCTCTTTTGTGAATGGATAACTAATGCTTCCCTGTTCACTTTCCCCATGCCATTCATGATTTTATAGACCACTATCATATCCTCCCTTTGTCCTCTCTTTTCTAATCTGAACAATACCCATTTTTAAATCTCTCCTCATACGGAAGTTGTTCGATACCCCTAGTTATTTTGGTTGCTCTTCTCTGTATCTTTCCCAATTATAGTATCTTTTTTAAGATGGATTGACCAAAACTGCATGTAGTATTGAAGGTATGGGTTTACCCTGCATTTATACGGTGGCATTGTGATATTTACTGTCGTCTTGTCAGTGCCTTTTCTAATGGTTCTTAAGACTATTCATTTTTTGAGTGCCATTGCACATTAAGAAGATGTTTTCAGAACACTGTCCATGATGATGCCAAAATCTCTTTGAGTGGCAACAGTTTATTTAGACTGCATCCTTTTTTATGTATAGTTTCTATTATTTTTCCAAGTGTGCATTACTTTGCACATATCAACATGCTTTTTAAAGTGGCTGCCACAGCTCTGTAGTAAGGGTGCCGGGGAGGAGGCCATGGGCCGGATTTGACCCACTAGCTGCCTCTTGTCCACCCCTGCCCTGGTGGATTATAACAGTGTTTCTCGAAGTGGTCTGCGAAACCACTTTGAGATACACGCTAACCGACCATGCCGGTGTGTTTGCTTACTGGCGCCATGGCCACAGAGCTTTGCAGCTCCCATTGGCTCTGGTTCACCGTTTGCAGCCAAAGGGAGCTGCGTGAGTCAGGCCGTTGCTTCCCACGGCTCCCTTGGCTACAAACAGCGAACTGGAGCCAATGGGAGCTGCAAGGCTCCATGGCCGCAGTGCCAGTAAGTGTACAAACCAGCACAGCCAGTTGGCATTTTTCTCAAAGTGGTTTCATGGACTTGAGGACTGAGGCCATTGTGCTGCTGCATACCAGTTTATAGCACTGGAGGGGTCTCAGTGGTCTGTGAAGACCAGCTTTAAACTAAGCATCGTACACCTAGTGTACAGGAATGTTGGGTAAAAACTAAATGAGTAACACATCATCTTTTGTTTTGAAAGACCAAAATATGCATTGTTGGATGAATGTACGAGTGCTGTAAGCATTGATGTTGAAGGAAAAATATTCCAAGCTGCAAAAGGTTCTGGGATATCCTTGCTTTCTATCACACACAGACCTTCTCTTTGGTGAGTATGTCCAAGGGCTTACATTGTGGAGGTGATGTCTAGTTTTCGATCAGATGACAGACTCGCTTTCCTTCTGTGCGCCAATACACTTGTTAAATCAATATCTACACTCCTTTTAAGACAAGTTGACTATAATAATAGACATGTAAATGCATTTAGTATTGACTTCTCCCTTTTTGTACATTATTTCTTTTTTTTTAAATACATTTGAATGTTTCACTTTTAATAGCAACATGCAGGTAGCTAAAGAGCCAATTAATGAATACATCATGTCACTGGAAATGTCACCATATTATTCGTAAACACAAAGGAAAAAGACAAATAGAATGGCTGCTGTCCATTGCTTAAGAAGCTGAACAAAATGTCACCAAGATAATCTCCTCCTTTGTCTTTCACAAAGAAGACCAGACCCATTATTTTTTACATCAGTTACGCATTTTAATTCTGCAGTATTCTTTACATCTCAGTGCATCCCCAAGCAGAAAAGCTATATTTCATATTTACAAATCAGGTTGCTTATACAAAGCAAAATATTTGGAGAGTGAGAGATTTTTCTATATTAGGCCATAGCAACTATGAGAGATTCCAGCATAGAAAATATGTTTATGGATCCTATTGAGTAGTTGATATCTATAAATGTTCAGTGCAAAGAAAGCAAAAAAGCACACATTTATTGTTACTGAGTTCTAAAATCTAAGTTTTCTTTACTACTTTCTTTTTTATCCTGTGACAAAAGGCCTTGTACCAACTTGACCTCATAGCTGAAATGTGCTGTATCACTCTCCTAGTCCTGTAGTTTCCCTGAGAAAATTAATACTTCCACCATCTTGCTATTTGTCACTGATGAGATGAGTCACAGAGTAAAAAGGAAAGCACATGCAGGATCAGGGCCTAAGTTATGAAAAAATTCAGGTGACAGGAAATTTGGAAACAGAGATGTTTGCTACCTGCAAGCTCACCTCTTAATATTCTACTTATTTTAAGAGATTAGATTACATTTAAACATAAAAAAATACTACTTAAATATAAAAAGTGTCAAATTATTTTAAAACCACTCAACAAAAAAGCGAATATCTAGTTAAAGGGGAGGGGTTGTCTAGCCTACAAGAGAGTGAGAAAACGTTGGACTGGTACCACTGATAACCCAGTTGAGGCCTCCAGCCAGCATCACCTCAGCAGGGAGTTCTGAGAGGGCAGGGGGAGGGACATGTTCCTTTTAATCTTTTCCCATTCATGTGCAGAATAAATTGTTATGTGCACCAGGCATGTGCAAATGTTCACCACCAATAGAAACAAAAAACCTAGTGGTGGGCACTCTGCTACTCATCTGAGTGGCACTTGAATCTCTCCTGAGTGGCCACAGAAGGGCTTATGGAGAACACTGGTGTGGGGTTCATTTGCTACAAATTGCTGTTTGTCTTTGTCTGTCTACACTGGTGTAGCTACATAGACTAACTACTAGCCACCAACTGCGGAATCCCAAAGTCTTAGGGCCAATCCTGCTGACTTTCAATGAGACTTAGGTTACCAAGAAATCTCTTTGAAATTGGGACTTGGGCTTCTAAGTCACATATATTCACTTTAAAAAGCTTTACCCGGTGACTTGAAAAACAGCACATTCCCAACAGTAGTTGTATTGCAGTGTGAAAACATTTTATACAGAAATGCCTTGTTCAAAGTCACCGTTAAGGCACTTAGCACCCAGGAATCTCAAACCTTATTTTCAAAGATGTCCCAAACTTCATTACTAATATTTTAAATTCTTCTGCAGGAAGTACCACACTCACTTGTTGCAGTTTGATGGAGAAGGGAGCTGGCGTTTTGAACAATTGGACACTGCTATCCGCTTATCACTCAGTGAGGAAAAACAAAGACTCGAATCCCAGCTTGCAGGAATTCCTGAAATGCAGCAGAGACTGAATGAACTTTGCAAAATCTTGGGAGAAGATTCAGTGCTTAAAACAATGGATAAAGAGGACTAAATATCTAATTTATGTTTCATATTTTTAATTATTTTTAGTTAAAAGCTTTATGAATTTAAAGACACGTGTTTGCATGCATTGTGGTAGGCTTAGAACACTGAGAAACATAGCAGAAAATAGTGCTTTATAAGATTTTAGCATTTTAGTATTAAGGAAGAAAACTTGAACCCTGAAAAGTAGATCAGCAAATGCACTGTGTACAAGATTAGTCATGACAGCTTACAGTAATTCCTAGTGAAAGCCCAATTCACTGCACAAAGTTACCAGCACAGTTAGATTTCCTTTGTGAATTCTTGCAATCTGGCATGAAAGCACATTCTGCCTGTCATGTGCATATGATATGCCTGCTAAACAAAGTAAATATGGCATGTAACTCAGGCATGGAGCAACACAAGGCAGGCTGTGGGTGAGTATGTAGATTCATGCAAAAATCTAATTTGGGTACAAGGAAACATTTCTGTCTATGTAAAACAGATCTCTTCCTCAGCTGAGCCATGTGCATGTTATTAGCTGCATATCTGTAGGAAATAACAACATGACTGGTAACCCAAAAGACAACTGTCATAACAGCCATTCAACTGTCCTTTCTGTCAATTAACAGAGATTTAACAAGATAAATAATACACAAAGTACAAGTGTTCCACAATGCATAATTTAAGAAGCCTTTTTCCCCTCAAGACATGTACTTTAATTCCTAGTAACCTTTCAATGGATTATGTTTGCTTTGGTGGCTAAGGCACTGAATCCTGAGTTAGGTGATGTGGGTTCAGTTCCTGGCTCTGCCACCTACCTGCTGTGACCTCTAGCAAGTCACTACCCCCGCCTCAGTTTCCCTACTGTAAACTTGCTCAGACACTTTGATCGGCTGATGAACAGGCCTTTCTAAGACCCAAATATTCTTATGAATACATCCTTTAGTTTTCATGATCTACCACCCTGATAATAAAAATGCCCAGAAATTAGAGAGCTCTTTAAAATATTAAAGAACTCTATAACCATCAGTTAATGCACACAGACCCTCCTTAGGAAAGTACATAAACATTACTGCCCTCACTTACAAATGGCAGACCACACAAGTTCACAGCCATGTTTTCAGAAGTCTGTAGATGTGTGTACCTCTGTTTTTTACCTCAGTGGGAGCTGTGGCTGCTCTGAATCTTTGACAGTCAGCCTCACAGTGCCTCAGGTGCAGCATGCTTCTGAAAATACTGACCTTCTGAGCACTTTGCTGAAGGCCAAACATGTAGTGAGTCACGCTGAGAGACTGGAACTGGAGTGCATCAGATGTATTCCTCAAGAATACACTGGCTCTGTGCCTCTGACCTTCCAGATAGGAGTTTCCCATTATTTTACTTGGCAGCAGCACAAATGTAAGATGAAGAAACTGCAGTCCAGAAATATGCAACTGTCCCTTCCCCCTCTGGTGTAACAGGCTGCTCACAGGGGACAGCTCTGGAAGGTAGAACAGGAACTTTTGAAGGTGGTTAGTCTTCAGAAATGAGAGAGGTTAATCAGAGAGAAACCGGGTCTGAAGCTTGGTGGGTCTGTTTCACTTAAAAGAAGAGAGAGGTTAATTCTTAGAGGATTGCCATGTGACTGTTGCTTTTGCAGGCTGACAAAGCTCAGTTGCAAATACCAACAAAGTGTTAAGGCTCAGGGAGAGGTTTTAGGCCATTTGCTTAGCTGTACTCACTGCTAGAGCTTCCATGCGGTATGTCAGACTGGAGTTGCATTGACAAGTCACAGGGAAAGAGGATCAATAAACTGGTGCTAGAAAGGGCACCAAAAAACACCAGCTGGTTGCCATAGATGAGACTTTTGCCACTGCTTTTAGTTGGGGTTTCTGTCAGGAGGAGGCCACTGCACTTCCTGCTAGTCATCCACAGAGGGCGCTAGAGCCATCCCAACTGTGTCCCCTTTGTGGAAAGCCCACCCACTTTTCATAGCTTAGTGGCAGTGCAGCCACCTAACTGTACCTAGAGATTGCAGCATCTGAGTTACTCACATTCTGTAATGCCCTTAGCCTCACAACATACTGGGCAGGAAAGAAGTACATATTACAAAAGGAGATTGTGACTTGTTCAAGGTCCCAAAGGAAGGATAGAGCAAGCACAGAATTGAACCCAAGTGCCAGACTAGCACCCTGACCACTAGACTTTCCTTGCTGGGCTTTCTGCTGCCAGGGATCTCTACCAAGGGCTACACTAAAGCCTGAAGTGGACTCTGGTTCTTAGTCTGTGCTGCTGAGTCCATATATCTCTGTGTTTCTACTTTTGCAGCAGTTATTTGCTGGTCTCATTCGGTGTTTCCTCAGACAAGCCCCTGAGCTGTCTCAGTGTAACAGAATGGAATGCCCCAGAGATCATGGAAAAGAATTGGGACATTAAGTACCTAATATAACTAGATGCTGTGGTGTAAAGCAAAGACTGGACGACACTGATTTGGCTGGTGAAGTACAGGCCTTTTAATTTGCACGCTTCTCTGTAATTCTTTCCCCAAAAGGCTTATTTTCCTCCTTTTAGTCCTCAAAGAAAAATGTGTAAATTTTTACAAAAAATTCATAGAGTGAAAAACCTCTCTTAAAAATCAGCCTAACCTGAGAAAACCGCCTGGCATTATACCACAGTCACATGTGCTGCGGTGTCCTGCACGGGGATGACAGGTCAAAAAGAGAACGTCAATTCTGGGTCTTGGTAGCTTTGTATCAGCCTGTTAGCATTGCCCCAAGATTCCCGCAGTGTAGGGGACCTCCACCAATAACAGAATTGATACACCCAGCACTGTAAGAGTGGTAAGGGGGATGGTGGAGGAAGGAGTGTTGCTGTTTTCTAGTGAGTCCATAATTGTCAGGAAGCCATTTTCCCTTAAGGCTGTTCTTACTGGCTTTGGGGGGTAGATTGACACCACTCCACTGGCTCCTGAATCAGGGGTGAAAAAAGCTGGTGAGCAGCCAGTGCAGCTCTAGAATTGGGCCCAATGGTTCATAAATTCCCACTGAAACATTCTTCATGAGATTTGAAAGCTATTGCTAAATGCAACACTGGGGATCCCTATTACAGGAGCTGTCCTGGCCACTAGTAAAACCTGCAGCCCAGGTTTTTAATTCCAGTTGGGATGAAAAGGTGGTGAGAGGTTTGATATACACAACACCCTGCACTATCCTGGCCCTTTTCAAGTAGCTACTATGTTACATTTAACCTGGATAATGTTTCCCACAGCCTAACCCCATCTGTGAGTCATTTTCAAATTTGATTTTTGTGGTTTAAAAACAAGCCACCCTGGAGATTTTCCCAGTAACCTTTCTGAACTGTTCCAGATGCTAATTATAAAGCATAAAGAGCCAAACCCTGAGTCTAGTGTTTCCCATGAGCATTTTGCCATGGACGTACAGGGAACACAACTGAGCCAATGTAGAACTCAGTCATGACTCTTCAGACAAGCTGAAGAGTTGGAGGCATGCTGCCTCCACAGGTGCTCTGGGAGACACTGTAACTGAGTCAGGCACAGATTGCAAGGCAGGCTGTGGCACTATCTATTCCCAGCGAGGTCAGCCAGTCAGCTCAAGAGGAAGGAATGAGGCCTCCCTCCGTTCCCCTTTTCTCTGCCTCTGTGGGCACTTCCCCTTTTCTCTGCCCTCTGGGGGCATTCAGAGTCCTTTCACGCCACGAGTGCTAATGCTCTAATTGTGGCTGGTCTCAGCACTAACGTGTGGGGGGGAAGACGCCTCTCACTCCAGAGCCTCAAAGGCATTTAGGCTCCTTATGTCCACTGATTTCTCTGGAAGGTGGGAGTCTACATATCTTCGAGAGCCTGGGCTCTTGCGCCTACTTTCCCCTAGCACATCCCTGCAGAGGTTGCCACAGCTGAGCTCACTGTGTCAAGGGATTTCATGTGTTAAAATCCTTATGCAACCAAGTCCAGATCTGGAAGGTGCAGAGCACTTCTGGGTGGGTTGTGAACACCCTCAAATCCTAGTCAAATGAATGAAAACTCGGGGTTCTCAGCATTTCACAGGCTCTCACTACTAGAGGTGAAAAGGCTTGGAGCAGAATTCATATAATCTCAGGAATGGAGAGAGGTTCTGTCTGGAAAAACATTAAAATACAATTTATCCAGCAAAACTAATTTGTTAAATGCCAGGGATTTGCATTTTTTTAACGTATTAGAAAACAGTCTCTGCTCTCTGGGTATTAACATTATAACTGCAATGAATGTTTGCTTTACTGATCAGTTTTGATTCTATACCAATTCACCCTTTAGGGCTGGATTCTCCTCTCACAGGTCAGACTCCATTAAAATGGAAGGGAATTGTGTCTGCATGAGGAACACAGGACTATGAAACTGTACTGGAGAATTTGCAATAGTAACTTCCTCCCTGAAGCCATTAAACATGTTTGAGTTCTGACATCTTTTTGGTAAACTCAAGTTATGTGTGTGCACGTGCAAATTATTTTATAAACTTATGTCCAGAGATTTCAACAATATAAAACATAGTATTAAATTACTACAGCTGGCTGTTTATAAAGTTTAAAATGAATGAATTGCTCAATCAAAGTTGTCTTTGTTCTGTTTACATTTGGTTTAATGCCCTTTAAAAGCAGTCCCTTTTAATGTAATAAATTGTAATTTCTGGTTGTAATTTATTTCAACAGCAAATAAATACATGGCATTTGCTTTATAATTGTACAGTGTTGGTTATGAGCCATTCAAAAAACAGTCCAAGGAGCATGTCACGTCTTTCCCTGCATTATACTAAGGCTATGTCGACACTACACTTTTGTTGGTAAAACTTGTCAGTCGGGGTGTGAAAAAAAAACAACAACCCCACACACCCAACTGACAAAAGTTTTACTGACAAAAAGCGCTGATGTGGACAGTGCTTTGTTGAAGGGAAATGCTCTTCCACAGACAAAGCTATTGCTGCTTGTTGGGGATGGTTTCATTATACTGGCAGGAAAGCTCTCGCCTGCCAGCAAAGGGAGATAAAAGGAAGACCTAACAGCAGCACAGCTGTAGTGGCATAGTTGTGCTACTGTAAGGTGCGCAATGTAGACATAACCCAAGAGAGCACCCAGCTAAGTGTGGCGTTGCATTCCTGAAGGCAGAAGAGACTTCATGAAATTTTTCAGTTTAAGTGAAAACATGCATTTTCTGCATAGAGGCACAAGTGGCTGAGATGCACAAAGGTACCTAGGCTCCTTGATTTCAAAGGGATTTACGTGCCTAACTGTTTGAGTCTGTGGGTTTTGCTGTCCAGGATAGACTGAAATGACGTTGCTGCTTGGCTTCTCACATCCCAGGCCAGCCAACTTTAGATTGGAACTGGTCTGTGACAAGAATGTAGTCACTGTTAGTGTTTTTAAGGGCGAGGTTTGACACTGAGAGCAGCATAGACAGGATGAGCTGGTGTTAGCTGGACCAGCCCCAAAGGCTGTCATGGTAAGTTTTAACTTTATGACACCATCATAACCTATTAGTAGCAGGACTTTCACAAACATCCTATGCAAACTACTTGCTCAACACATTAGGGCTACATCTACACTGGCAGTTTCTTGTGGAAGAACAGCCATTCTTCCGCAAAAACTTGCCGGCTGTCTACACTGCATGAGCGTTCTTCCAGAAGTAAATTTACAGTATAGCGTTGTAAAACAGGGCTTCTTCCGGAAGAGTTATTCCTCTCCCCATGAGGAATAAGCCCTCTTATGCAAGAGCTCTTCTAGAAGACGGCAGTGTAGACAGGCAACATGAATTTCTTGCACAAGAAGCCACTATGGTTAAAATGGCCATCAGAGCTTTCTTGTGGAAGAGAGTGTCTATACTGCCATGGATGCTCTTGTGCAAAAACACATCTCTTGCACAAAAGCACATGGCAGTGTAGATGCTCTCTTGTGGAAGAGTTTTTGCACAAGAACTCTTCCGCAAAAGAGTTCTTGCGGAAGAAGCTGCCAGTGTAGGCGTAGTCTAGCAGTTGTGCTGCAGACATCCTGAGGCCATGCCCCAAAGGGTTAAATAGTCCCAAAAAAGACAGGATACTTAGTATATGTCTACATTGCAATTAAAAACCCACAGCTGGGTCGGGCCAGATGACTTATGCTCATGGGGATGGGGTTAAGGGCTGTTTAATTGTGGTAGACATATGGGCTGGGGCCTGAGCCCTAGAACCCTGCGTGGTGGGAAGGTCTCAGAGCTCAGGCTGCAAACTGAACCAGAACATCTACACAGAAATTAAACATCCCCTTAGCCCAAGCCCTGCGATTGCGAATCAACTGGCCAAGGTCGGCCGTGGGTGTGTAACTGCAATGTAACCAGACCCCAGGCTTTGAGTCGGCCCTGTGTTAATTAAATTGTCAGGCTCAGAGCAGGTGCTCTGCAAGGTGTGGAAAGAAAACTGCATCATGCACAGGCTTGCTTCTCAGGTGCTCACACTGTTCCTGGCCCCAGCTCTCCTAAGTGAGCAGCTCCTGGGAAGACCACAGAACCTGGGAGTGGAGAGTGGGTAAGGCAGGTTGGAAATGAATTCATCTATCACATTGCGGGGGGGAGAGGGGGGATCCAGACTAGTAAGGGGGTGGTGTCACTAGCTGCCCTGCAACCAGGGTACTTCATGATGGTTTTGCTGGGGTGGCTCCCATTCTGAACCACCCACAAAGAGCTAGACAGCATGCAGGTCACACCTACAGCCCTGGATCAGCAATGGACCCCCACATCCTGTCAGCAATGCACCAGCCATGCTCTGGCTTCCTGCAGCTGTGGTTACAACCTGCAATATGACCCCAACACACTCCCATTCCCAGATTTTACCCAAAAATGTGTGTTTTGCACTGTCCAGCCTTCACCTGCTGTTCAGATATTAGAATTCTACTGCCCCTGCAAGGGGTCGATAGGCAACAGTTTGCTATTTCAGTTGGAGTTACTAAACAACAAACAATTCAATTTAAACACAACACTGATTAAAAAATAAAACAAGTTTATGTAACCATGAAGGGAGATTTTAGGGGAGTACAAGGCAGTAAAGTAAAAAATGCTTATAAGAGAATAAAAGAGAACATGCTTTCTAGTCACTAAAACATAACAGACTTGTTGTGGCTCAAGGTAAAAGCCTTACCACAAGTTCCCAGCTCCAGGGCTACCTCCTCAGGCCACGTGCTGGACACTGCTGCTGCACGTGCTTGCACATGCACAGAGCGCAGCACGCTGCCCAGGCTGAGCAAGCCGAGGGACAATCGCTCCCCATCCCCTCTGCACCTGCCCCCCTCCCCCACCTTGTGTGCATGGAAAACTGAGAGTACTCACCTGTTGATCCCTCCCCAGTGTCAGAGGATGCCTGGGAGATCTCCAGGGCCTAGGGTACCGGCTCCAGGGTGAGGGTGACCGTACTGGCTATGTCCTCCTCCTTCTGCAGTTGCTGTACGTCCTCCTCCTCCTTGTCAAGGAGCTCCAGCTGAGCAACCATGGGTGTCTTGAGCCCTGAGTCCACCAGTATGGGTGGGGAAAGGGCTTCACCACCACCCAGGATTCTGTGAAGCTCTTTGTAATATGGGCATGAGTGTGGTCCTGCCCCAGAGCAAGAGCTACGCTCCCTGGCCTGGCATATCCTTGGCACAGCTCCTTGACCTTGCTCCTGACTTGGTCCCTGGTGTGAGGGTGGTGTCCCCTCTCGGCAAGAGCCTCAGCCATCCAGCCATAAATGTCAGCATTCCACCTCCAGCAGCGGAGATCCTGTAGTGTCTCCTCCTCCCCCACACAGCTTGAGGAGGGACAGGATCCCTGCCCCAGACCAGGAGGGCGCACGGCATTTAGTGCCCCTGGGTGGGTCCTGGGAGCTCTGGTGCTGCTCCCTGTGAGGGCCAGGGAGCTTGCTGCTCAGCCATACCTCCAATTTGTGTAGCAGGGAGAGCCACACAGTCAGGGTCCAGAGCCGGCTTCCTGCCACAAGGCTTGTCCAGACTCCCTACAGCTTTAAGAGCTGGCAGGAGACAGGAACTATAGAGCTGTGATTAGTATGGATGGAGTGTCCACCAGGGCACCTGTGTTATTTCCTGGAGGCCTCTTCTTTCGAAAAAGAAAAGCCTCTTCCCTGTCCACACATGCCTTTTTCCAAAAAAGCTCTTTCAGAAAAGGCGTTCTTCCTCGTAGAAAGAGGTTTACCACTGTCAGAAAAACCCCTCTGTTCTTTCTATTTTCTTTTGAAATAACGCAATTGCAGTGTGGATGTAAGTGAAGTTTTTTCAGAAAAATGGCCTTTTTCCGAAAAAAACTGCAGTGTAGACATAACCTTACAGGCCAGTCACTCTTTCAGATGAATTTTTCTGAGGGTTGCACCTAAGTAAAGTTCCTTCCCCCTGTGCAGATGGAGACATGAGGTCTTGTGGTGAAAAAGGTTCTGTGTTATTTGCTAAAATGTAGATTGATCTATTTCTGGCCCCCCCCCCTTTGCTGCCTGACTGCTGATTGCCAATCAGCTTTTATGACACCTGGCTAGAGGCATCAGTTTGTCCTTTGCCTCTGAGAAACAGGTTTACTCTCTTCCCAAGATTTGTCTGATAAACACATTTCTGTCATAATTTCTGCTTGTGGTCCCAACTTGACATGTAGTGTTTCTGCATACATAGTACTGACCTGCAAGCTATTAGTCTTCAGATGATGCCCCTTACAAGGCACATTTTGTGCAAAGATAATTACAATCGTGTGAATACGTGGGTGCATTCAGTCACACACCACAATCAAGTTGCATGCAGCTTTGTATAAACACTCTATTCAGCAGAGCAGGAGGCCCTGCCCGCCGTGCCTTGCTCACAGAGCAGACCTCCTCACAGCAGTAAGTGAGAGCAAGGGCTGTGCCTGCAGTGCTCTAGCTACAGCCAAGCCATGAATACAAATGGGTGCCAGCCACACCAAGCTGCTCCCTTGGCCAAACACCCACCAGCTCCCCATTGCTCCTGACTGCTTTGAAACTTGTGTGCTTATTAGGGGCCTCCCCATCCCATGCAAGATAATCTTTCTTCTGCACTGGGAACCTGGGTAGCCCGTGATTCCCACATATGGACCTAAAGCTTGCGGTAAAAAAAATGCAAAGTAGCTCCCACATACATGTATGCACTTGTTATGTCCAAAACGTACATGAGAGCTATTCCAGGGGGTCAAGGTTTTCCTTGCTTATAACAACTAAGCCACAGCCTAGTGGTTAACAAAAAGAAGCAGGTAAATCTAAATTAAATTCCACATTCCCCAAATATGTAGTAGGTAAATGCCATTTACCCATGTTTACTCTTGACACCACTACTGCCACAGCCATTTCACAAAGAGCAGGTGTAAAAAATGCATCAAAGAACACACATCAAAGAACATGATGCACTCTGTTATTAAATCACAGGAGATAAATATATAAACAGAGCACCACATTCCAAGCACTCTCACCATCCATGTTTTGACAGGCTTTCCCAGGCAAAGAAGATCAAAAAACTGCTTACTCACTTGTAGCTTTTAAATGCTATAGCTGCAAAAGAAACTGTTCTGGCCCTCATCACTCTAAAGGCATGATACTCATACTGAAGAACTTAATTACTCTTGACATTGACTGCACATAACTCCAATGGAAAACAATATTAAACTGATGGAGAGATTTTTAAAAATAACATTGTTTACAGGTACTCGCCAAATTGTGGCCATCCCATGCACCGAAGCATATCACTACATATGCTCCTAAGTAGTGACCAAGAATTGCCCAATTGTTACCAAGCCCTTTTAATATTTATGCGTTTATATTACTTGGCAAATGCATTAGTAATACATGTTGAACCTCTCTGGTCTGGCACTGCCTGATTTGAAAACATCCATGGTCCAGCATGATTTTAGGCATCTGGATGTCCACTTATCATGGGTGTGGCTAAATTTTCTGCAGTCCGATAAAGTTTGTTTAAAGTCACCAGTCCGGGCTCTCAGCATTCTGTGTTGTTAATTAGCTCTAAGAACCCTCTGAGCAGTGGAAGTGTTGGTAATGCTGCTAGACATGATTGACCTCCTGTGGTCCAGCAAATTCAATGGTTGAGCACAGGTCAGATCCCAAGACTAGAAAGGTTCAATCTGTATATTAAAATATGTCTATTAATTTCAAATTGACTGTGTTTCATTAAAAAATGAATATTTCCAGATATTGTCAAGGTCTTTTAAAAACCATTTTCATGTATCTGTTCATTGCTCATTAATTAGAGTTTTGTAAATAAAAATGTTCCCCTGACTACATATTCCAACTGTCAAAAATTTGACTTTTTCCCTTGTGTTTCCAATAGATACTGGTAATAACTAACACATACATTATATATAAATATTAGTTTTTTCCTGTTAAGACCTTTAAATGTAAGATGACATAATATTGACAGAATCCTGGGAATCTCTTTGTGGATTATCATGAGAACCAGAAGTAATGCAACAAAAAGCAGAGTATTAAACATAAAGACAGAGAGGAGTAAATGATCAATAATGTTCAAATACCTTTGATCTTTATAACTATCACATGTACTAAAGGTTTCACTCACCTTATGCATCTTGTCTTCTGGTGTTTAGGACCATGAAGAGCCTAGTATTGCAGGCTGCTCTGTAAGACATCCTTTTTCAGGTAAGTAGTCCCACTGAAGGTCAGATATATGCCCATGAGTAAAGGATTGAAGATGCATGCCTTAGATATGTATCTTATATATGTACTACATTATGCTGATTGAACTGGGATTAGCGCTGAGCCTATCCCCACAACTTTTTCAGTCCATTGCCCTCCCTTCTACAAAAATATCTGCCCGAGGCCACTGCAGGAGTTGGGCCACGTCAGGGCCCCCTGCAGGATGTTGGTTCTGAGGTGAATGCCACTCTTAGAAACAGAACTCTGACGATGGTGAATGTGACTATGTATCTAGTCATTGTCTATTACAATTAATAAAACTCCCTGAGAGACTCACACCGTATGGAACAAATATTTCGCAATTACCATTATTAAACATTTGTATTGCAGGGATGCCCAGTGGCTTCCAACAATATCAGGACCATTTTGTACTAGGTGTACAAACACATACAAAGTCCCAGATACAAGTAGCTAATATCCAGCTCCTGCACATACTTAACTTTGAGGTCAATGGAATACATCACATTCTTAAAGTTATGCACATTTAAGGGTTCAGGGAGCTGGATGCTATCAACTTCATACATCATATCTATTTATTTTAAATGTTGAGTCAGAAGCCCCACTATTACAAATTTGAAGAAATAAGTCTAAAACAATTCTGTAAAACAGTAGCGAGTGTTAATTAAATGGTGGTTTGCTCCAAGTATACTCACAGCAGAGGCTTTTTTCCACTGACAAACATTTTTCAGTAGCCATTTATTCCTGCAGTTCAAGAGTGGAACAGCGGTTACATAATACCTAACTGTAAAAGACTAATTTAAACTTTCTGTAATCCTCTTTTAATCCTTTACAATTGGCTACCAAAATCACAGAGCTATTTTTATATCCTCAGGGATAAGTTTCCCCACAAATACATTTGATATTTTGAAAATAAAATTATATTTCTGTTTTCAGCTACTTTGGTTAACAACAACCATTTGTAAAATTATATCCACAGAATCAACCCATTAAAAAACCTTGTTTTCCATGATGGTGTAAAATGAGTAAACTATCAGATGCTTTTACAGTCTCCTACTAACCTATTTTTATACCGTAATCATGTTACAAAGAATTCAACCCTTGTCTAATCGCTAATCTTCACTTATGTATGTGCCATATGGCACTCTGCTGTGCATCGGAAGATAAGGGCTCTTTGTTTATTAGATCCTTCTTATTTAGATTATTATGGTGCATAAGAGGTCATTAAAGTATTTCATACATAGGTTAAAGCTGGCTGAATGTCTGTCAGCACATCCACTGTTCAGGCTCACTTTCTGGGTTGCTGAGTGATTATTTTAATTTCCCTTTAAAATTATTTGCAGTCTCAGCCTGAGAGTGTATTTATTAGTGACTAGAAAAAATAGTTTAAAAATACATTTTAGAGTGAATCAAAAGCATGTTTCTTAACAATGAGATTGTTAGTCACTCCCAAGACCAAACAAATAGATTACGTCTTAAATAGCTACAGAAGCTTTATTTGCTATGCTGTTTAAAAACTATAACTGAATTGAAGTGGTAAGAGCTGAAATGTTTGTAACTTGAGACAAAACATTATGGTTATTCTTTCAGAAGTTTACAGTAGAACATTCACTGAATACAGCTTTGAAACTTTTTTGTTTTGAGAAAAAATGCTGCTTTAACCATCTTGATTTAAATGAAACAAGCACAGAAGGTTTCCTTACTGTCACGTCTTTTAGGTTTTGGTTTTTGTTTCTGTTGCCTGATTGCATACTTCTGGTTCTAAATGAGATGAGTGGTTGACTGGTCAGTTCATAACTCTGATGTTTACCACTGAGGTTCTACTGTACTTAACTTCTGTGAAAGGTCTAATGAGAGCCAAAGGTTGGTCACCCACTCAGATTAGAAATTAGATGCATATTTTTTAACAGTGAAGTTCATTAATATCTGGAACGTCAGACCTAGGGATGTACCATGTTCAACATCACTTGCAGTCATTAAGTCACAACAGGCTATTGTGCTAAAATATATGCTACAGAGCCAATAGAATTTATAGGTTTGATGCTGAAATGATTGGGTAGGTTCTTTGGCCTGTACATTTATCAAATGTGGCCACTGTGCTGCCAAATCTTCCTAGGCAGTGATTGGGCGGGAGAGTGAAGCAGCAGCCCCTTCCCTGGGGCCGCCAGCCATGATTGTGCCCTGCCTGCATCTGGAAACACAACAGCTAGAAGAGTCAGCTCCCAGGTGCAGTGGGGTCAGGCTTCAGTCCTGGGGTGGCAGGCTCCAGCCTCAGAGCTTCAGGCTCCATTCCCTGGCTGCATGGTGGTGAACTATGTACTTGAGCTCTTCACACTCCCCATCGCCCAAGCTCTCTCCCAATGCCCCTTCACCCTTGGCCTCTGCTGGCACCATACCCACCTCCCCATCCTGGGCTTAATTTGCCCCCAGGCTTGCTGGGGCTGAGGATGTCTACTGTGAAAAAGTGATATTTATATGTTTGTTAATGTCACTTTTCACAACAAACTTAGTAGTTAGAAAGTCTGTAAAAAAAATCAACCCCCCAAAAAAGTCAAAGAAAGAACATGGAAAATACCTTATTTTTGTTTCTATTCTGTTTAGGTCTAATATTGAATAATAGTGATAACTGTACATTATTTTTATTACTGAGTCTACATAAAATTTCTATATAAATGAATTACAATGATTTGGAGATGGATATGTGCATATTTATTTGTTTGTCCTGAAGTTAAGCTTTTTAGGAAAAAAATGTCAGAGCAACCACCAACAAGAGATGGTGGCTGCACTCTGAGGCCACCAAAAATTTGTTCTGAGAACCTCTGCCTGGACCATCTGTCATACCATGCTTCACTGGGAGATGTACAACAAAAATACAGAACACAAAGTTGCTTACAAATTATGCTTTATAAAATCCAGGGTGGGAAATTAAATATTAGGAGGGAAGGCTTCCAGTCTAATTGAGAGATGCAACTCTAGAGAATGGATCTCTCCTGCCACTTATAGAATCCTAGAATCATAGGGCTGGAAGAGACCTCGGGAAGTCATCAAGTCTGGCCTCCTGCCCAAAGCAGGAATAAAACACTGATCTTGATAGGATAGTGATGAGTAAATAAGTTTCTTCTTTCTTTCAAGCACACTCATTTTTTATCTGCTTACTGTGTTATTTTCACAGGCGAAGTTGCAATTTTTTGTACCAGAAGGATGGTTCTAGAATGACTAGCCCTGCATTTCTAAAGTCTACATTCTGGTATTCACAAATATGTAGAACTTAAAATATGTAAATCAGTCATGTGCTGGCTTTCTGCTCCTCCAGTTCTCCTGATATTTCTGAATCACAGAACTGTAAAGAATCTTGAGAATTTTGAGAGGTCCAAGTCCAGTCCCCTGCATTCATGGCAGGACCAAGCGCGGACTAGACCATCCCTGACAAGTGTTTGTCTAACCTGCTCTTAAAAACCTCCAGTGATGGAGATTCCATGACCTCCCTAGACAATTTATTCCAGTGTTTAACCACCCTGACAGTTAGGAAGCTTTTCCTAATGTCCAATCTAAACCTCCCTTGCTGCAATTTAAGCCTCTTGCTTCTTGTCCTATTCTCAGAGATTAAGGAAAGTCATTTTTCTCCCTCCTCCTTGTTACAACCTTTTATGATTTGAAAACTGTTATGTACCCTCTCAGGATTCTCTTTTCCAGATTAAATAAACTCAATTGTTTTGTTCTTTCCTCATAGGTCATGCTTTCTAGTCTTTTAATCATTTGTGTTGCTCTTCTCTGAAACTTCTCCAATTTGTCCACATCTTTCCTGAAATGTGGCATCTCAAACTGGACACAATAATTGAGTTTGCGGCCTAAACAGCACACAGTAGAATGAAAGAATTACTTCTTGTGTCTTACTTACAACTCTCCTGCTAATACAGCCCAGAATGATGACTGCGTTTCTTTCTGTTTTTGGCAAAAGTTATATTTTTGATTCATATTTAGCATGTGGTCCACTCTTACCCCTAGATCACTTTCTGCAAGTACTCCTTCCTCAGCAGTCATTTTCCATTTTGTATGTGTACAACTGACTGTTCCTTCCTAAGTGGAGTACTTTGCATTTGTCCCTATTGAATTTCATCATATTTACCTTAGACCATTACTCCAGGTTGTCCAGATCAGTTTGAATTGTAATTGTATCCTTCAAAGCACTTGCAGCTTCTCCCAGCTTTGTATCATCTGCAAACTTTATGCCATACACTTTATGCCATTATCTAAATCACTGATGAAAATATTGAATAGACCCAAACTCAGAACTGATCCCTGTAGGACCTCACTCATTTGTTATGCCATTTGTTATGGCTGTGAACCTCTGATTGCTACTCTCTGGGAATGGTTGTCCAATTAGTAATGCACCCACCTTATAGCAGCTCCCACTAGGTTGTATTTCCCTAGTTTAATAATGAGAAGGTTATGCAAGACTGTATCAAGTGTCTTACTAAATTCTAGCTATACCACATCTACTCCTTCCCCCTTATCTAGAAGGCTTGTTATCTTATCAAATAAAGGTATTAGATTGGTTTGACACAATTTGTTCTTGACAAATCCATACTGTTACTTATCACCTTATTATTTTCCAGATGTTTGCAGTTGGTTTTCTTAATTATTTGATCCATTATCTTTCCTGGCACAGAAGTTAAGCTGACTAGTCCATAGTTTCCTGGGTTCTCCTTATTTCCCTTTTTATAGATTGACACTATATTTTCACTTTTCTAGTTTCTGGAATATCACCCATCTTCCATGACTTTTCAAAGATAATATCTAATGGCACAGATAGTGCCATTCAGTCAGTTTCTTTAGTATTCTAGGGTGCATTTTATCAAACACTAGTGACTTGAAAATATGTGGCTTGTCTCAGTAATTTTTAATTTTTTTCCCCCTCACCCCCCATTTTAGCTTCTGAACCTACCCCATTTTCAGTCGCATTCATTATGATAGATGTCCAGTTGCAACCAACCTTCTTAGTAAAAACCAAATCAAAGAAGTGATTAAGCACCTCTGCTATTTCCACATTTTCTGTTATTGGTTTTCCCTCTTCATTAAGTAATGGCAATACCCTGTCCTTGGTCTGAAAGACGCTTTGAGTTTTTTGCTGGCTGCAAGTTTGATAAAGAGGTTTGGCTGAACATTTTTCTAAAATATGAGGAATTTTCAGGCAGAAGTTATTATTTTTCACTTTGTGTGCTCTGTGCTAGTAGCCATATTGGTCCCAGGAAATTAGAAAGACACTGTGGGTGAGGTCATATCTTTTATTGGACCAACTTTTGTTGAAGAGAAAGACAAGCTTTTGTGCTCATACATAGTTCCTCTTCACTTTGTCACCCTTAAAGTGAAACCTCAATCCTTCCTAGTCAATGATCTCTTGAAAGGTGAAGGGCAGGTGGTCACCAGTTAGACCTTTTCTTTCATTCTTGCAGATGCTACCAACAAATGCACATTTCACAACAAGGCTATGTCTACACTGGCGGGTTCTTGCACAAGAACATCTTGCGCAAGAACACATCCACACAGCCATGTGTTTTTGCCAAGAGCATCCATGGCAGTGTGGACTCTCTCTTGCACAAGAAAGCTCTGATGGCCATTTGAGCCATAGGGCTTTCTTGCGCAAGAAACCCCTGCCGTGCGTCCACACTGCCTTCTTGTGCAAGAGCCCCTGCGCAAGAGGGCTTACACCTGTTAGAAAAGAGCATAGCGCTTGCGCAAGAAGCCCTCTATTCCGATGCCGTACTGTAAACCTCTTGCGCAAGAGCAGGCAGGTGGTGTGGATGCTCTGCAGAAGAATGGCCATTCTTGAGCAAGAACCTGCCAGTGTAGACATAGCCCAATTGTATTTTAGGAGGTACTTCGGCCAGAGGGGAAGTGAGATTGACTCTGTGGCTCTGGGAGAAGTAGGGTCCAGGGCCACTCGTCTAATAACTTTTTATTTATATATAATAGAACAACAAGGCAGCCCCTTATCAGCATATCCCATAGGTTGGTGGTTTGACCAGTTACCTAGACTGTCAGCCTCCCTACACTGGATACATGGGGTAATTTTTTATTGGCAAGTATTCCCCATCTTATTGAGAATGATTGTGCGTGATGCCAACAGGGCAGAGAGACTTAGCATTCTTGGTGCGCTGAAAAATCACTCTTGCAATATTGACATTATGCACTGTGTATACCACAGCAATAGCAGTCATGGAGGAAAGATGCCTTAATTATTTATTTAAGGAATTAATTGCTATGGATATAATTCTGCCAGGGTGTTCAGCACTTCCTGAGAACTCTCAAGTGCACCCAGCTCCCATGGGACCCATAGTCCTTGAGAACTAAAGTCAAAACTGAAGTGCTTACAAAATTATTGCCAGAGTTCTTGCCTCAGATACATTTTCCCCATGGATTGCACCCAGCATTACTTAATCAGAGCAATCTCTGAATGGCTCATCAGTGCTGCTGTGGGGGTACTGTAACCTAGCAACCACCAAGAGTTTAATGAGTATCATCCTGCAAGGCTGAAGTTGTATGGCTAAATTGTCTTCTGTGGCTCCCTTAGTGAAGACAAAATAAAATAAAAGCTGAACTGAATGTGGCCCTTACTTCCTGCTTCGATTTAATACATAGCTGCTGGTGCACAACCTTTCCCTTCTAGCTACTTGTGCTGAGGCTATGCTCATAAACAGGTAAAGGGCGTTTACTGACATTGCTAATTAACTATTAAAACTGCAAAAATATGTACAACCTAGTTAGTACTGGCATTGCACAACTAAAACCAACAAATAATGACACTTCCTGACAACTAGCCAGCTCATTAATGGAGTAAGAACAAATACAAAATGCCCAAGTGTGAGAGAAACCAAACTGACTCACTAGCTTTTCAGCAGCAAAGCATGTTCCAGCAGGGGCAATGTTACACCTGTATTTTTGTAGCCACAATGAATTGTGAGCACAAAACTGTATACCAAATATCAGGCCATGGTGTTTTCTTTTCTCTCTACCTACTGCTGAAAACAGTGCAGCTACCCATAGCACAGCCCAGTGCTGATCAGCCTGCTTTTGGTAACATAATAAGCACAAATACTTTGTGTCCAATTGTGTTCATGTGCTGGTTTTTCATCCGTGGAGATGTGGATTTAAATTCTATTTTCTGACAAAGTGGAATCCTGGGTCTGACCTCAGTCTTAGTGGAGCTTCCTCCACTTAACACCACTGTATTTTCCTGGCACTGTTAATATTGCTAATATTGCATGGGAATGTGTACTTGCTTGCGGCCAGCTAACACTGTTTATACCAATGGGTCAGATGATCAGCTGATGTCAGTCAGTAAATCAAGGACCAGTTTATAACAGTTGAGGATTTACACTAATTTACAGAAGCTGAAGAGCTAGCCCATACATTGCCAAACTGAGACAAAAATATTGAAGGAAATGAAACACAGCTAATAAAATATGCTTCTCCCCCCTAGTCAATTACAACATTAAAACTGATGCAGACTGTCTGTTTCAGAACCCAATGTAGAGTAGGGTTGAATAGTTATCTTACACTGCCTATGGCACAACTTTAATCCAACAATTGCAACTTGCTTCTCCAGAAAGCTTTCTTCTTGATGGATCTATAAAGTAGCTGATATGGGATCCAGCCTGAGATAATTAATCATGATGAATTGGGGGAAGATAAGAGTTGAGTCAAATGCTTCCTATATTCTAAAATGACCCTCTCAGCGTTTTCCGAATATTTACTATACCAGAAGAAACCCACCCTAAAATAACTGTGGGAATTCTCTGCTTCTGAGCTTCTGCAAATGTAGGTCATCATACAATCCAGGAAACAGAATCAATATTTCAGGAAGCATTGGTCCTTGAAGCTTCCACGCTGAATTGAAGGAACATGTGAATTAATATTTAATCAATCTGACTGGAGGACAAACATTTTGAATTAAATCTTATTCATTATTCCTTTAATCTAGCAAGCAGACGATATTTGCCCCCCTGCACTTTCAAGAGGCTAGCCCAGACCTCCAGAGACAATCTTACACTGTATCTTACTTTCTAAATAGGTTTGAACTTCAGGGGTCACCAGGACAGTGACAGTCCATAAAATACTGAATTCTAAGGTGGTGCTCAAAGTGAGAAAAGGGCAGTCCCTGGGTCTTACAACCTGACCTCTTTGTGGGAAAGGATTTATAAATATTTTTTAAATCCTATACCCAGGGTTATATTTAGATTTCACCCATGAGAATGCAGAAACACTTCCCGCCCTACATGATTCTTTATGTCTCTAGTTCTGTTTAACTTTGCCTTCACCTGGACCAAATCTATGTTCTCACAAACTGGAGCAAACAATACATAAGGATAATAATCAAACCAAAGTTAGTAACATAATCCCACATCTTGAGCAAAATTAGTTTCTTTTCAGAATCCTTTTATTTTAGTGTTTCCTCTTTTCCAAGCAGGGAAAGCAGGATTGCTTGCCCCAAGTGTTCAAAAAATCATGAGACTGAGATTTAAAGAAAAATAGTTTGGGGATATTTTTTTTCTGATTGCCTTCTGGATTTTGAGCCATTAAGGTACTCACTTCCTGTTTCGGGCTTTATTCCACTACCAGAAAGCTAGACATTTGGTGGTTTTTTTTTTAATGGAAGCTGAGATTCTTACATAATCACTTGCTTCAGGAAATTTATTGATAAAATGGTGAGAATTGGCACCACTGAGAAGGTAACTAACGTACCTATCCTCTCCAAATGAACACCTGCTCCATGTTAAAAATACTGCTGTTACTCCTGAGGGAACTCTGAACCAAAAATGCAATATTTTGCATACTTTATTTATCAGAATAATGTAATATAACCACACATTTTTCACTTATTTTGGTAATTTATTTAAACTACTGCACAGAGAAAAATAACAATAACTGATCAGCATTTCGTAAACCCATAAAAATTATAATCTTGGATTTTGATTAAAATTACATTTCTTTTATTTTGGTGTTCTATAAAGTAGAATGTTGCTTTAGATTGTTCAGACTTTCACACCAAAAAGTCATACATTTTTGCTAATCATTACCTTGCATTTTTTAAATGGATAAGTAAAATAGGTCCTGAGCTGTAGTCTAACCCCATTGTGCCTCTGGCACAGGAGAAAAAAGTGAGAAAATATACATCTTCCTAGCTGAGAATTCCATTACTGTCATTAAAAATAAGGCTCCTTGAAAACACACACTCTCTCTCTCTCTCTCTCTCTCCCTCCCCAGCCCCCACCTCAGTGATCTGTTCTCTGCTGCAGAAGAAGTATTGTTCCCAATGGATTTCTTTGCTACCATTTTTCTGCAGAAGGTATGAATTCGGTACCCCGCACAGGGCTGAGAATTCCTGCAAGGGTATGCTGTAAGCCTGGCTTCCTCATAATGTTACCTCCTTTGGGTCTCCAGATGGCATTTTTATATATCACCTGGGAAAGATTAATAATAACGGTAGACCTAAAAAGCCTTTAGGACAATGGAGGGAAACCCACTGTCCATGGGCCACTCAGGATTCTACGTGTGACCTGTGATACTTTTGTTTAGCACATGGACAGGATTACCAGATTTTGCTGGTTTCCATCTACATCAGATTTTTTCTTACCGGTATTACTACAGTGACACACATGTAAAGTAAGGGCACGTGAAGTAAGGTGCATGGTGATAGCACAAGACATTGACTGTAAGAGCTGTGCACTCCTTCTGCATCCAAACAAAGCACTGCTATGGGGCAGTCAGAACACCCTGCGAATTCTAGGTGCACAAGCAGTTAGCAAAACTACCCTCTCCTGGGATACCATTTTGGTTACAACAATCTTGTGGCCCATTGAGATGAAGGAACGTTACTAATGTGGCTCACTCACTAGCTGAGGTAGCCCATTGCTGCCTTAGGGTGAGTCTGGCCACCGTCTGCCAGAAGGTCTGTTGCAGTGGAGAAAATAGAGTAAAGGGGGTTTATATTATACCTTGAGGTCCATTTGTACATCAGGCTGAGGGATCAGGGACTGCAGAGTGCAGCTGGGGTTCGGGGCAAGAGATCACACTGTGCCTGCTCTGGCTCAACCAGGCCTCTCCCTCTTGACCAGCCCTGGATATTGCCACCCAGCAGCATTCAAAGGTGTTCCCATCAGGGTGTTAAATCGAGCCTATCATTGCTTGAGCGATACCAGTCTGTATTGTCTGCTCCAAGTCAGCAGCATGATCATTTACCACTGTGGAAGCCCCTGTAGTGAACAGCAGCCCAGGAAACACTGTGTACCAAAAGGTGGTGCTCTGAGGAGGTTTGGCACAGATAAGGGGATGGGGGTGCCTCATTTACTACAGATTTTGTGTTAGCAACTTCCTTTCTCACTCACCTTCTCTTTGTCTGGATTAGAACTCTCTGGGGAATCCATTAGTATAGCCAAGAAAACTCATGTCAGTGAGTCTGTTGTTAATCACCTACGGAGACAGTGCAGGGACATCTGGTGTGCACTGAGCTTAGCGGTGTTTGTGCTGAAGATATTTGCATTTCTATGTCTTTTGTTGTTTGTATTGTTTAATCCCTATTCCAGGGTCCCTGCCCTACCCACCCTTACCTGGTAAATGTACCACCTCATGGTATTACTTGGTAAGAAACCCAGTTTATCTTTATAGTTCTGCGGCTTACCTGCCTTACACTGTATTTACTTGGAGATTTTCAAGTAAAGGCCCCTCAGTTTACATCAAAAGCAAAAATCAGTAAGGCTAGTACTTTAACCCATACTTTGGGAATAAGGTAGCTATGTGCCTTCAAGGAAAGAAAGCCCAATAAAAATGGTTCCATGTTCTCCTTAACTAAAGCTCTGGGCTCTAATTCTTCCTTCACTTTCAACCTATGGGTGCCATGCTTAGAGAAATCAATGAAAACTTCCCTATGTAAGGGGGGCGGAATTGGGCCCTTGATGTTTGGCTGCAGTTCTTATAATTTCAGCTGGACTGCAATCTCATTGTGCTCTGAAGGTTAACAGGGTCAGGCTTTGTGTGTACTTAGATGAGAGACCTTCAAGGAAAATGGAGGGTGTTGTTATTCATTAGCTGGCACTGCTCTTTGAATCAGTACATAACTGAGGCTATGTCTACACTACAGAGTTTTTGTGGAAAAATGGTGGTTTTTCCACAAAAACTCGCAGAGCGTCCACACATCAAGCGCGTTTTTGCCCCAAAAAATCAAAAGAGCAGAAGGGTTTTTGCACAATAGGTATTCCTCTTTCTACGAGGAATAACTCCTTTTTGCACAAGAGCTCATGTGCAAAAAGGTGTGAGTGAACGGGGAACAGGGGGTTTTTGTGCAAAAAGAGGCAATCGAAAAAAGCCCAGGTGCCCTGGTGGCCAGTCTGTAAGTAGCAATCAGAGTTTCCTTTCGAGAGAGTAGCATGCAGTCTACTCTCTATTGCTTTTTCGATGCGCTTTTGCAGTGTGGACGCTCTCTTGCGCAAGAAGTTTTTGCGGAAAATCTGTTCCGCAAAAAGCTTCTTGCGCAAGAAGCGTGCAGAGTAGACATAGCCTGGTACAGAAACCTGATATTAAGGGGTCATTTGTGGTATCTTCCAGACAAGACCAAAATCCTGACCATTCCTGTGTTGTCATAAATTCCAGTTTGGGGGATTACAATATATTCCACCAATTTACATTTGGACATAATATCCTATGTGGTTGGACTGTGTGCTGGTAAGACCTATCAAGCCCTTCCCACTTGTGCCTGATTTTCAGTGGTACAAAAGTGATTCTTGTCTAATCTGATGGGAGATAGTGAAACACAGTTATAGTAGTGTCAGAGTTTTCATTGCAATGGAGGTGTGACGGGGCAGACAGCCCAGCCGTGCTGCCCCACACTAAGGGCAGCGCCAGACTAGGGGCAGAGCAGCTGAAGGAGGGTCCGTGCGGCAGCGGGCCGGTGGCGGAGGGCCTTGGGGCCGTGCCGACCGCGGCCGGGACTGCCGTGGCCGCGGACCGGCGGCTCAGTCAGATGCAGCCTGATGATGTCACGGGAGATGTCGTCCGGAGGCCCCGGAGGGGCGGGGCCGCGTGCATGGAGGCAGGGTCGGCAGGAGATGCCAAGGAGCGGACCATTCAAAAGGGCCAGGGGCATGAGAGGAAAGGCGGGGATGACCGAGAGAAAGAGGGCATTCTTTACCCCCACCCTTGGCAGGAGGAGAGCGGCGGTAAGCTTGTCCCCGCGCTGGGGAAACTGAGACACCGGCCGGGAAAAAGCGGCCCAGGGCAGGGCCGTGGTCCCCGTGAGTGGAGGGTTTAGGGGTTTCAGCCCCCTGCACTGGGTAGGGGCAAGTGTCCCTGCCTTAGGGCCCTGGTCTGGGGCTCGGAGAGAGGGAGGGCCTGAGCCCCCTTCCCAGGCCAAAGAAGGTGGGCGATTCAGGGTGCTAAAATATATCGAGAAGGAAAAGATCATTCGGGAGTTGTAGACACTGGGCGGCACCCCACCAGAACTCCGAGGCGGGTATGGTGACCGGGTAACAGGAGGTCATTGCCCTTTAGAGCTGTTTTATCAATGCAATCCTATAAGAAATTAAGGGCCAGATGCTCAGCCATTCAGTCCAAAAGAAAGGGAACCATGTTGAGATTACTGTTGCCTGAGAAGGTTATTCCTGTACGTGGAATGATCTGTGTCCTTAACTTCTGCATTTCCTCACTTTGGGGTGTTTCAATTTGCAGACAGAATCACAGTAATACAGACCTAAAAAACAAAAGAAAAAAAGCTGGTTGAATGGAAAATGCACTGGGGAGAAAACACTGCATGCCAAAAGGGGATGTTAGACAAAATGGCAGTCCTTTATCTGAGCAGTCTTTACTAAGACATCAGAAAACTGGAAAGATGTAAAATTGTAGTACTGTTGAACAGGATTACCAAGAGGGATTCTGACTCACTCCATGGAATGGCAGAATGTACTACCCGGGGACCATTGGGCCAGCCTAATCTTTTACATTTAAAGAAGACCAAAATCCACAGCTATGACTCTAGTCAAGTGAGACAAAATAGATTGTGACAATAACTGGGACTGAAATATATAGGATAAATATATCAAGACTTTGCTTTTTGTTTGTTTCTACATGGATATAATCAGCCTAACTTTTCAGTTAAGGTAACACAGCAGAAATTTAGAAATATATTCATAGAATCATAGAAAACTAGAACTGGAAGGGACCTTGAAAGGTCATTGAGTCCAGTCCCCTGCTCTCACAGGAAGACCAAGCACTATCTAGTCCAGGGAAGGGCAAAAGGGCTTCCGCAGGCCAGATACGGCCCACCAAGCAGGTTGATCCGGTGCGCAGAGGCCCTCTCTCCCCCCCAATTAAGACCTGGGGGCGAGGGAAGCGCACAAAGTTTCCTCTGCCCTGCCAGGAGCACGCAGCACTTTGAAATGCCGCACATTCCTGACAGGGGAAGAGTAGGCTTCACACACTCCCCACCGCCTGGCCAATCAGGGCCTGCAGGTGGGGGGGAGCACACGAAGTTTCCTCTGCCCTGCCCCCCACCCTGTGAGACGTATGAGGCACTTAGAAGTGCTGTGCGCTCCTGGCAGGGCAGGAGGAGACTTCGCATGCTCCTTGACCCCCAGGCCCTGATTGGCCTGGGGGTAGGAGAGCATGGGAAGTCTCCCCCGACTGCCCGGGGCATGGGTTCTTAGTGGGAAGGGGGGGCAAAGGGGCTTCCGTACCCCGAGTAAGTGGCCCCGGCAAAAAATATTGCCCACCCCGATCTAGACCATCCCTGATAGATGTCTCTTTAACCTGCTCTTAAATATCTCTGGAGATGGAGATTCCACAATCTCCCTAGGCAATTTATTACAGGGTTTAATCACCTTGACATTTAGGAAGTTTTTCCTAATGTCCAACCTAAACCTCTCTTGCTGCAGTTTGAGCCCATTGCTTCTTGTTCTATCCTCACAGGCCAAAGAGAACAATTATTCTCCCTTCTCCTTGTGACACCCTTTTAGATACTTGAAAACCACTATCATGTCCCCTCTCAGTCTTCTCCTTTCCAAACTAAACAAGCCCAATTCTTTCAGTTTTCCCTCATAGCTCAAAAAGCTGGAAAAAATTATTGCTGTGATTTGTTCTCCTACCTGAAAAAAAAAAAAGAATAGAGATCAAATGTGTGCTCTGTCATATGTTTTATGACTGTAGAAAAAAGCATGAACTGAGGAAACCCTAGAATTCTGTTAAATATTTCTAAGCTGACATTAATTACAAAATGTTTGCCACATGAATGGACCATCTTCAATTATTTTATACAAAAGTTTGTAGACTAATAAACAAAATATTTGACTTAGGACTTGTGGAATCAAGTTCTTTTGTTTGTGTTTACTTTCCGAATTAACAATTGTTTTATCCTGAATAAAGAAAGTCACATTACTTGATTATGTATGTCCTTACTAAGTTTTTACGTAAGACTCGGTTCTGCTTCTATTATAGACAGTGGCTTCAGCAGGTACAGGTTGAATCTCTCTAGTCCAGCACCCTCATGACCTGACTGGTGCCGAACCAGAGAATTTGCCAAACCACAGAAGGTCATTATCGTCTAGCAGTAGTACCAACACTTCCACTGCTTACTGGGCTCCTAGAAGACGTTTAGGGCAAATTAGAGCTAAATAGCAGCACAGAACACTGAGAGCTACAACTAGTGGCTGTCAACAAGCTTTATGGGATTGCTGGAAACTTGGCGACACACATGATAAGTGGACATCCGACTAACTAAAATCATGGCACACCACGGATGTTGCTGGACCAGAGAGTGCCGGACTAGAGAGATTCAACCTGTACTTAGAAACAGGAAATATTTTTGTTCACATAATTAACCTGTGAAACTTACTACCACAGTTACATTAGACAAAATAAAAACTGTTTAACTTAGATTGTGGGCTCTTTGTGGCAGTGTCTCTTTATATAGGCTGGCAGTTTTATAACTACTTATGAATGCATGATAATAAATCCCCCGATGTTTCAGAGCATACTAGAAACCTTAATTTGTTGGGGTTAGCAGGAAGCTTCCCATGTGGGCTGATTTTTACATAGTTGTCCATTATGAGTTGTTTTTTTTAATGCAGGCCAGCAGGAGACTAACTTTTATGGACCACTGCTCTGATTTGTTGTGGCAGTTCATTAACTCAGGCAGACTCCTACTGAAATCAATTGAAGAGAAATTAAAGATTAATACAAATGTAAGGATTTTTCCTATATTTGTAATGTATAAAGTGACTTTAGTACAAAAGATACCATCCTCATTCTGGCAGGCACTGCTCACAGACATCCACCTTGACTAGAAAAACTGCACCTTCAGTGACAGCACAGGGTGGAAAATGAACATAAGAACATAAGAATGGCCGTACTGGGTCAGACCAAAGGTCCATCTAGCCCAGTATCCTGTCTGCCGACAGTGGCCAGCAAGCACCAGGTGCTCCAGAGAGGGTGGACCAAAGACAATGATCAAGCGATTTGTCTCCTGCCATCCCTCTCCAGCCTCTGACAAACAGAGGCCAAGGACACCATTTTATCCCCTGGCTAATAGCCTTTTATGGACCTAACCTCCATGAAATTATCTAGTTTCTCTTTAAACTCTATTATAGTCCTAGCCTTCACAGCCTCCTCTGGCAAGGAGTTCCACAGGCTGACTACACGCTGTGTGAAGAAGAACTTTCTTTTATTAGTTTTAAACCTGCTACCCATTAATTTCATTTGGTGTCCTCTAGTTCTTCTATTTAGGGAACTAATAAATAACTTTTCTTTATCGGCCCTCTCCACACCACTCATGATTTTATATACCTCTATCATATCCCCCCTCAGTCTCCTCTTTTCTAAACTGAAAAGTCCCAGTCGCTTTAACCTCTCCTCGTATGGGACCCGTTCCAAACCCCTAATCATTTTAGTTGCCCTTTTCTGAACCCTTTCCAAGGCCAAAATATCTTTTTTGAGGTGAGGAGACCACATCTGTACACAGTATTCAAGATGCGGGCGTACCATAGTTTTATACAGGGGCAGTAAGATATTCTGGGTCTTATTTTCTATCCCTTTCTTAATAATTCTGAGCATCCTATTTGCCTTTTTGACCGCCGCTGCACACTGTGTGGAAGTTTTCAGAGAACTGTCCACGATAACTCCAAGATCTCTTTCCTGATTTGTCGTAGCCAAATTAGCCCCCATCATACTGTACGTATAGTTGGGGTTATTTTTCCCGATGTGCATTACTTTACACTTATCCACATTAAATTTCATTTGCCATTTTGTTGCCCAATCACTCAGTTTGGTGAGATCTTCTTGGAGTCCCTCACAGTCTGCTTCTGTCTTGACTATCCTAAACAGTTTGGTATCATCTGCAAACTTTACCACCTCACTGCTTACCCCTTTCTCCAGATCATTTATGAATAAGTTGAACAGGATTGGTCCCAACACTGACCCTTGGGGGACACCACTAGTTACCCCTCTCCATTCTGAAAATTTACCATTTATTCCTACCCTTTGTTTCCTGTCTTTTAACCAGTTCTCAATCCAAGAAAGGACCTTCCCTCTTATCCCATGGCCATGTAATTTACACAAGAGCCTTTGGTGAGGGACCTTGTCAAAGGCTTTCTGAAAATCTAAGTATACTATATCTACTGGATCCCCCTTGTCCGCATGTTTGTTAACCCCTTCAAAGAACTCTAATAGATTAGGAAGACAGGATTTCCCTTTACAGAAACCATGTTGACTTTTGTCCAACAAATTATGTTCTTCTACATGCTTCACAATTTTATTCTTTACTATTGTTTTGACTAATTTGCCCGGTACTGAAGTTAGACTTACCGGTCTGTAATTGCCAGGATCGCCTCTAGAGCCCTTTTTAAATATTGTCACGTTGGCTACCTTCCAGTCATTAGGTACAGAAGCCGATTTAAGGGATAGGTTACAAATGCCTTTCCTTATGCTAACTCTCCCTGCAGGTTGAGTGAGTTCATAGATTTAGGCCTGAGGCTCCACAGAGCCAGAGTACAAGCACACATTAACACTGCCTTAGTGTGCACACCTGCGTTATTCCAAAATGCAGCCCAGAACACATACACAGCATTTCCCAATGTCTTGAAGTAGATCATTAGTCTTCAAATACAGTCAATAAAAATTCACAGTAAAGGTTATGGTAAGATCTGGATAATCACATGCCTCTGGGGCATTGTAAGATAGCCAAGGCTTGATTCATTTGACAATACATGAAGGGCTACTGTTGTATAACTTCCCTCAGAAGTTCGGCTTTACTGTTCAATTGCTTTTAAAATGAAGGTCAGGAATCTGATTCTAACCCTGTTTCAATATTCTGGATTGACCACTGCACTAGCTTCTTTTATCCCATACATTTTGTAAATTGATTTTAAATTATACCACTTACAGGTAGCAAACACTATAGTTCAAGTTGCAAATCACTTTCTATATTCTGTAAACCACTACTCTGACTCACTCAAAACATCCAGAAAAATTCGCCTTTGCATAGGGATAAAACTTGTCAATGAAGTCTTGCTACATTCTTGTTGATGTAAATATAAGAAAAGGCTGAGACTTGCTGACTAGAAACTTAACATGTAAATAATCCTTAGAGAATAGCAGTAAATCTTCTACTCCAAGGATAGGGGTTGCTAATGAACCAAGTAAATAACAGCTACAAATCCCATTCTGAGAACTTGCAGTAAAACATTTCACTAACTTACATGATGCACAAATCCAGATTGATAGTGATGGAACAGCTCTGGAAGGGCACACTGTCAGAACTTTTAAAGGAGCTGTAGTTGTGCTTTCTATCAGATAATCTGTTGCTTTCTAATGTCCTGAGGTCGGTGGCTTTGCTCCCTAAAATGCCCTAGGTGACTTCATATGGGTGAGCAGCTACTTTCCTGACTGAAGTGCAGGTCCCTAGGCTGATCTTTGCCTTGGTGGATGATTTCCCAGCCTTGCTGTGGCGTGGATGCCCAATCTTCTCCCCAACACCTCTGAATCAGACTAGAGTGTAGGGACCTCATAGACTCTCTGACCTTTCCACCTTAGCTGAGAAGCACCTTCTTAACTTGTTCCTTGGCTGCCTCATGAAGCCACCAGTACAACCCCTGTAAACTCTGCACAAATATCTCTGTTAAATGCACACTCCCCAAAGCTCTTCTGCTTTTAAACAGTTTGAAATTCACCTCAACGATGCAGCAGTTTAGTGCTTGAGAAGAAATATGCTGATTATGTCTCTGCAGAAACAAACAAAAAAGTCTCAACATATTTATCCTATTTATTCCAGTCCTAGTTATATTGTCACAATAATCCATTTTGTCTAACTTGACTAGAGTCATGGCTGTGGATTTTGGTCTTCTTAAATGTAAAAGATTAGGCTGGCCCAGTGATCCCTGGATAGTATATTCTGCCATTCCATGAGTGAGTCAGAATCCCTCTTGGTAATCCTGCTCAACCGCACCACAATTTTACAGCTTTCCAGTTTCCTGAAGTCTTAATAAAGGCTGCTCAGATAAAGGAAAAGTGCAAAAGTCAGTCACAGGGAAATCAACATGTGGAAATGGAGGTAAATGATGGTTCCAAATCTGCAAGATGAGCCATATTCCATGTCCAGATATTAAAGGTTATTTTCTATAAATGTGCTAGAAGAAAGATTACTATAGTATCCATATTCATGATTTTAACATTGTTATACTACAATAGCTGTAATGCATTGTATGTTTATAATTATTAAGATAGATCATTTTAAACTAAGGCTGTATTAAACAAAGTATCGAGATTTAAAAAGTTTTAATATGTAACTTTTTGAAGTAGAACTAAAGACTATTTTTTAGTAGACACTTTAGATTGTGTGTGAGGAAATAACAGTTGGGCAACATCAATTCTCAAGTCAATTCTCATAACACATTTGGGGTGTGGCTTTGACATGCTCTGTCATGCTGTTTTATTTATGGTAATTATATAGTAGCTGTAAACATAGAACAAAAACAAAACTAGAAACAGTTGGGGGACAGGGACGGTGGTCTGTAAGACTTTTTGAACTGATGATGTTTGATTGGTTCTGCTTGTAGCAAAAGCTATGTTTAAAGTGTAGTAGGACTCATTAGTTTGTACTTGCTGCCAGCCACACCTCCTGTTGATGAGCGTGAACCTTCCAGAATGTGGGCAGGGCTTCTGAGTGTGAAAAAGAAGGGAAAGGAGAGGGATCAATCAGGGGACCTCAAACATCCTAAACTATCATTAAAATACATCCATAGTTTAAAGCAGGAATGGGCAATAAGCAATGTTCCCTCTAATCTTTTCCAACCATGTGCGGATTGTTTTGATCCATGTACAGAATAAATTTTTATGTGCACCAGGGCATGTGTTAGTGTGCACCACCAGTGGAAACAAAATAACCCATCTGTGGATACTTTGCTAATCAGCTGGGTGATATTTGGATATCTCCTTAGTAGCCACGCAAGCGCACACTTATAGGGAATGCTGGCAATAAGTGGCCCGCGAGCCAGATATGGTTTGCCAGGGTTAGCCCCAGGGGGCTTTATTTCTCAGTCGATGAAGAACTAAATGTTTGCTTTGGAAAGGGGGCCATCACCTTCAGCAGAGTAATGAAAAATGCATGGAACAACTCAAAGCTTACCATCAACACCAAAATGCTCATGTACCAAGCTTGCATCCTCTCATGTATGGTGGAAAAACATTGACAACTTATGCTCATCAGGAAAAGAGATTAAATCGTTTCTGCTACGTTGTTTACACTGCATACTCAATATCAAATGGCAAGATCAAGTCCCAACACAGAAATTCTTCAAAGGGCAAATTTATTAAGTATGATGGTCCTGTTCAAGTGAAGATGATTGCGCAGGCTGGGCCACCTGAGTAGGTTGGACAATGGATGCATACCTAAGGACACGCTACATGGAGAGCTATTATAGGGAAAAACAACAGGCCATCCCATGCTTCACTATAAAGACACAAGCAAGTGAGATATGAGGGAATTTGGGTAGAAGCTGGCTCCTACAGCTTGAAGAAAAAAGAGCCTGTAGGAAGCAAGTAGCTCCCAACCAAGATACATATATCTGCAATAATGGCCAAAGACCATATAAATCTCAGACTGGACTATTCAGTCACAGGAGACACTGAAAACCATCTACATTGGGGTCTCCAACTCCAGGTCCATGGGCCAGTCTTGACCAGAGTGATTGTGCAATCTGGTCTAGGACTCTAGCAGGCTGGAGGGGGGGCTATTTGTTATCAGCCCCCAAACCCCCTCCCCTTCCCACTATCACCCTGCCTTCTCCCTCCCATGGTGCCCCATCCCCCAAGCATGTGGCTTTGGAGACCACTGGGGGGCAGGGGGGAAACCTGGCGGTGTGTGGCAAGAACAGTTGCATCCCTTGCACTCCTCACGGCAGCAGGAGCCCCCGGGGAAGTGGAGCACACTGGGTGGGTGTACTTGCTCTGCTGTGCTCTGCTTCCTCCTGGATTTCTGATACCATGGGGAGTGCAAGGGGGAGTGACTACTGCCACCATGCAGTGCTAGACCCCTCTGTGATTCCCTAAGCTGGGGATGGGATGCCATCGGGGGAAAGGGCATGGCAATGCAGGAAGGGGCAAGGATTGGGGGCCAGTAATAGTCAACCCCACCAAGGTCCCCAGGAATCCTGGGCCACATTGCACAATTGCTCTGGTGAGGACTGGCCGATGGGCTGGGAGTTGGAGACCCCGATCTACATCAGAGGATGCAGTTACTGACCATCCTCTCTCACAGATGAAAGGATTCCAACATAATGAGGTCAGTGACACTGCTTCTGATGTGTTGCCACCAGAGAGTCTGACAGACTTGTCCGGCCTCTGGGCAAGGCTGGGGGGACAGCACTGTGCTCCCAGAGGGGTGGGGCCTCAGGCAGACTGGTGGGGCTGGGAGCAGTCAGCCCTCAGGGCTGCCTGAACATGCTGCTCAACATTTGGCTGGTGATTTAAAGGGCCCAGAGCTCCAGCCACCACCCCTGCCATAGTAGCAGTGGTGGGAGCCCCAAACCCTTTTGAATCTCCAGGCTCTGGGGCAGTTACTCCCTTTGCCCCACCCCATTGGTGGGCCTGGTTGCCACTCAACACAAAGGGGTAGAATCTGGCTCTCAGTGAATTAGGTTAATGGTGATTGTGTTAATTACTTGCCTTAAGCATTTCCTTATTTACTACCAGTGAAACCTGAACAGGTAGTGAGCCCCGGATGAGCACCTTCAAATACAGTCCATGGGTGCTCATCACTTCTAACCCTTAATCCACCTATGACCTGAGAAAGTATATAGGAAAAAATAAGAGACTGACATCTGTACCAACAAATGCTGCTTAGCACTAGATGGTGCTCTTATCTCCATTAAAATATTATCATTCTCTGTTTATGAAGAGAATAAATATGTTTTATGACTTTAGGCCTCGCGTCTTTTATCCTTGTTACAGAAAACTCAAACTATAAGTAAAAATGTAATAAAACCAGGAAAGCATATCAATTTTGATTATTCACAATCCATAAATTTAATTTCACAGCTTGTAGTTTTACATTGGAGTGTGTGTGTATGAAACTAGAAAGGGCTAAAAAGAATCTAATTTCACAGCTTGTAGTTTTACATTGGAGTGTGTGTGTATGAAACTGGAAAGAGCTAAAACAACTGAGTAACAAGATTCAGTGTGGAAATACTTTAAAAACTGCAGGTGCATTAGCTCTGCTTGCTACATTTTGTGCACAGTGCAAGTGGTGTTTTGCACATATAAGCACATGGTAATAGGAGAGGGAGAGCAAGAGAACCTGATCTTGCATTAATGACAGCAGTGCTGCATGCATGGCTGAGGAGTTACCTTACAGAGTAGTTAGAGTAAGATCAACGAAGGAAGCAACTCACTAAGGATGAGGATCATGTTTAACTATGCCTGTACCTTCTCAGGCATGCCCATTCTAACCCATTTTATCCAGACGCTGGTTGCAACAATGCTGGAGTGCCAGGGGCTCAAGACTTAGTACAACTTGATATGGAGGATCCCAGCTAGTGCTTAACCTTATGTGAAGCTTTCACCTCTACTTGAGCTGGAGTATAAAACAATGGCAAGCATCTGCCACTCAAAGTCTGGTATATTCCATACTTTAATCTACTTCCTAGCATTCCACCTTAACTAAAGATCTACCTCTGCATCCCATTGCATGTCAGAAACAGGAACGCCCATTTAAAAAATCTCTGCCATCGCCATGTTATAGAATAAAAAAATTAGAGATGGCAAGCAAGTATGAGGTGCTGTAGTCCATCTTTCTGGCAATGCAGGTTTTCTGGTATTTTGTCCAGTATGGTTTTAAGCCTCCCCACAGAGCAGGCTTCTTCCACTTCTCTTGGGAAACACTTCCACATTCTCACACGTCTTCCTGTCAGGAACTTCTTTTAATATTTACCCTAATTTTTCCTTTATTAATTTTGTACTACTACAGTTACTAATTATACTCTTTGTTCCCTCCCTTGTTTATCTCACTCCTTGGTCACACCCTCCAAATAGTTCTAGACTTTTGTCATGCTCTCTGTAGCTGTCATCTTTTTAGTCTTTCCTCGTGTCAGTCCTTCCAGCTCCCCAATAGTTCTTGTTGCTCATCTCAGAGTTGTCAATATCTTTCTTTTGATAACTTAAATACCAAGCTGCTAGGCACCTTCCATTGACAGGCCGGCAGGAGTGACCATGTTAGAGCTCTGTCGAGAATACCTCCTTGCTTCATTATATAAGGTCTGCACATTCCTTCCCAAATTGCACTGGCTTTTGCTGATGCCAAATGCCAGGAGTAAGGCCCTGGTGCTGCACCTGCTCAGTATTTCTAACACACTTAATGAACCAGCTATGCTGACAGACCATCTTGCCTGACTGGCTGAGGAATCAGGCTAGTTCTTTAACCAGTAGCTTGCTGGCTGCTCAAAATCCATGCCCATTGATTCACTGCCTCTTTGTTTGCCCCTCTCCAAGTTTCTCTATGCCTCCAGCCCAGACCTTGCCCTGCCCCAGACTTGTTCCTATCTTGTCCCAGTTTTGTTCCTGCCTCAGAACCAGCCCTACTCCTACCTCCTCTGACTCCAGGTGATCTGGTTCCAATCCTTGGCTCTGAATCCTGCCTATAATTTGGTATTGACCTTTGCTTCTGGTATTCAGATTCTGATTTCAGTTCTGAACCTTGGCCCTGTCTTGACCCTTCGCTTTTTGGACTCTGACTACTAGGCCTGACTGACAATGATCTACTCCCCTTGCCCCCACACTATTTTCCATGGCAGATTCATATTTAGTGTGTTATCTGCTATCTCGTTCAGCTTTTCAAGGCAGGGCCATCCCTTCTTGTCTGTAAACAAAAATGAATAGCGTTCTTTTTGGTTTATTCTTCCTACTCCTTAATGCATTAATTTCTAAGTCATTTTGCCATTTTCAGTCTGTTTTCTATAGCTTCTATGTGCCTTTTGTATAATGTCTTTGGCCTTGCTGGTACTCATAGCTCCACCCAGTTTAATATCATCCACACATTTCATTAATGTACCATTACTCCCACTTCCACCTCCTCCATGAAGATGTTAAATAAGATCAGTGCTAAACCTGATCTTTGTGCTACCCACTTAGACTTCTCCTCACCTTGATATATTGCCATTTATCACCATCATTTATGTGTATTCCTGCAGCCATGAGTTATTCTTTACTTGCCAAACCTGCTGTCATGCAGAACACCTTCCGCCCACTTGCTCCTCCTGTGCTGCCTGTTGCCTATGGTCTTGTTATTCTTTAAATATGTAGGGATCCACCCCACACTATTAAGATTCTTAGTTTATGATAAATTATTGTTTCTCTGGTGGTAATGCCTCAGGACTCCAGTCAAGGTTTCTGGGCCCCATTGGCCATGGCACTGTAAAAATAACTAACACAATGACAGTCCCTGCCCACCAAGGGTTCACAATCTAGGATTTAGAAGAGATGCAGCAGAGGAATAAGCAGAGGAACAGCCATAGGTTGGGCTCCATAAGGACCTCGGTGCCATAGTACTAAGCGATCAAGAGACCAAGTAGCTGCCTCCTCAGCTGGCTGTTTTGTTGACCAAGAACAGCTTGGGTCAGTGCCTGCTGCTCAGGCAGAAGGGGATGGTTGCTAGAGAGGCCAGTTGTTACATCTGCACCAGCATCAGACTAGTAGAGAGCTAACTAAGGGACAGGATCCAGAAGCCTCTCTACGGACTGGAATCAAACTGATTGGTGATGGAGCAGAGTCCTGAGTAGGTATCCACTCTCCTACTGTTTGTGATCTTAAGGTTCCTATGGCTCCTGCTACCAGATTTGCAAGGAAGGCTGCAGGAGCTGAACTAGAAGGCTGAAGGTCTTAAAGGTCTGGGTACTTTAAGGGTACATCTATGCTACAGAGGAAGATTGAAGCTGCTGCTGTTGATCTTCCAGGTTCGAATTAGCAGTCTAGTGAAGACTTCTAATTCAAAGTGAGAGGGGCACTCTGGTCCATGCTGGTAACCTTGCTTTCACCAGGAGTAAGGGAAGTCAAAAGAAGAATATTCTTCCTGCAGTGTAGATGGTGCCAAAAGCCAAGTTAAGCTACTTCGACTTCAGCTACGCAATTAACATAGCTGAAGTTGAGTTTCTTAATTTGACTTTGTCCCGTGGTATAGACATACCCTAAGTGACCTGAGGCCACATGAGAAGGACCGAACCCCTGTAGTTCCAAGGACAAGGTGTTCACATAGATTAATTGTGAAAGTAGTTTCAGTAGTCACATCTGGACACCAGTCTAACGAGTAGTCATCCGTGGGCATCACAGAAAAGGTAGAGGTCTTGAAAAATTCCTCGTGATATTGGATTGTTTGTCCCTTTATTTTACTGGGGAATAGTTTCATGTGGTGCTAGGGTGGTTTTTGTTGTTTCATTTAAAAATGAGATCTGTGTGTTCTCTGACAGAAGGAATCCAAGCTATATTACAAGGAGAAGCTTGCACTGCCACTACTTGTGCTGTATTCGTCCTGTGGCTGCAGAACTCTAGTCTTCAAGTTGGCAATCTGGCACCCTGAACAAGCAATGCACCCAGTAAAGCTCTAACAACACGTTAAAAAGGTGGAGGGGCAGGTGAGATGTTTGTGCCATGGGGATGAATGTTGTGAAAATGTTTCTGTTAGATCATTGTATCCTTGAGGCAACTTTTGTGTTGTGTAACACTGTTTTGACATATTTAGTTCTGCATATTGGAACTGCATAGAAAAACATGGTTCCTACACTAAGAAGCAGGGAGGATGTGGCTCCTGCTCATCTTTTGTGTAATAATTAATTTTATCAAGAGAAAGGTGTGGTTAAGTGGCATGAGCATAGGCCTGGGAGCCAGAAACATCTGAACCCTAATCCTAGCTCTGTCACTGACTTCCTGTGTGGCCCTGGGCAAGCCACTTCATCTCCTTGCCTCAGTTTTCCCTTTTGAAGAAGCGGATTACTAATTCTTACGTTAGTTTATATTTGTAAAGCACTCTGAAGATACCAAGCCTAATTCTGTACTCCTGTGGATGTTGTATAGTCATTCACACCTCTCCACAGTGTAAATCTGATCTAACACAAACAATCTGATCTAAAAGTGTTTCACTCACTTGCCCAGGTGTAAATTACTGTGCAAGTCAGTGGAGAATCAGGCCTGAAATGTATATGTAAATGTGAAATGCAATAAAATGGTACCAATCCACAAACTGGAAAGGAAAGCCTCTGTCCACTTCTCAGGAGAGCTTGAATAATATTGAGCTGAAGTGAGGTCTCATACTGCTAAGGCTTTGTTATTTCTACAGTACGTATTGCCTTATATTTGAATGGCATTTATAAATAATTAAAGCTAAATTACTATTTCCAAAAAAACCCCACGTTGTGATCCATTATCCTTTCTTATCGTGTGTGCTCACTTCCTAATCTCCTCGTCATTAGCGACAGAGTAGCAAGGTTTTGCAATATTATTGTTACTCTCCTCCCCCTGCTCCTTAGCAGACTCTCTTGTTCATGACAAGTTCATCCTGCTATAATTCTGTACACCTCACCTAGTGGGACTATTACAGTTCTGTGTGATAGGGTAAGTGATTTCCCCTGCAGTTACTTAGGCCTGGCCTACCCACAATTTTTCTACCAGTGTAACGATGTTGGTTAGCAGTTCCATTTGTTTTTAAACAAAATAGTTATACTGGGTATAGAGAATGTGGGATTTGCTGTAATATTTTTATTACTTTCTCACTTTAGATTGCTACTCACTGAGGGTATGTCTAAACTTTGGGCTGGAGTTGTAATTCCCATCTTGAGAAGACATAACCATGTGAAATCTAATTGAGCTACTACATTTAAAATAGTGTATAACCATGTGGGCATCAGTAGTGAGAGGGAATAACTGCCCTGAGTGTGAGCCCAAGTAAGATGCTGCATACATATTTGGGGCAACTATCCCCACCTGCTGTGGCTACGCTCTGGGCTATCACCCTAAAAATCATCAGAGCTAGTGCAGGTATGTCTGCTTGAGCTGGGAATTACACCCCAGCCGCAGGCACCAGAAGGTCCAGGAGGACCTGATGAGGGAGCATGTGACCATCCTCCAGGACATGCAGCAGACGATGGCCCAGAAGGTCTGGGATGATGCATAGTGGTGGGCCCAGATGTGGACCGAGCTGCTGCAGCAGGGCTGCAACATGTGTGCGACTGTCCGGGAGATGATGGTGTACAAGTCCCAGTCCCTGCTCCTGTCCCCACCCCTCATCCATTCCAGCCCCTGCCCCCCCATGCTAGTTCCTGCCCCCCTCCCATGCCTGACCCCACTCCAGCCCCGCCTCCTGCCTATCCCCTTTTTCTCCCAGGAACCGTCCCACCCCCGATGTTCCCGAGGTCCCCGGACACAAGGTGGAACAAGCACCCGAACCACAGGCCACTCTCAGTCCTAGCTCTGAGCCTCTCCTCCCCACTCCAAGGTTCTCAGCCCCCCCTCCCAATATCCAGGTTCTCAGCCTCCCTCCCCACTTCCCATATCCTGGTTCTCAGCCCCCCTCCTCCCCAGTTACTTTTATCGCAAATAAAAAAAAAGAGTTATTTTTTAAAAACCAAACAGTTGTTTTTATTGTGTCTGCAGGGAAGGAGGAATTTAGGGGGGAAGGGAGGGATTGTTGTGGGAAAGGCAGAGAGGGGCAAGGCACAGGCCCCTAGTGGGTAGGCCCTGGGGAGAGTTACTAGGGTCCTTCAGAGAAATTCTCCCTCAGGGTGTCCCAGATGCGCACTCCCACTTGATGGGCCTGGCGGATGGCAGCTGTGCACGGCTGTTCGAAAACCCATCCCTCCCGGCCGGCCTCTGCCCCCCACCACGGAAGTAAGGCCTCCCCCTTCCTCTCCACAACGTTGTGGAGAACACAACAGGCTGACAGCACCTGGGAGTTATTGTGCTTCCCCACATTGAGATGGGTCAGGAGGCACCTGAACTGTGCCTTCAAGCACCCGAAGGGCACATTCAGCCTGGATGCAGGCCCTGCCCAAGTGGGCATTGAAGTGGTCCCTGCACTTGGGTCCAGGTGGCTGGTGTAGGGCTTCTTCGACCATGGCATTAGGGGGTAGGCCGCATCTCCCATGATGCATAGTGGCATCTCAACATCTCCAACCGTGTTGTTTTACTGGGGGGAAGAATGTGCCGGCCTCCAGCTTCTGGTAGAGGCTGTAGTTGCGGAAGATGTGGAGGTCATGCATCTTCCCCGACCAACCGAAGAAAATGTCCGAAAACTATCCACAGTGGTCGACCAGGGCCTGCAGCACCATCGAAAAGGATCCCTTTCTGTTTATATACTGCACTGCCTGGTGGTCAGGGGCACAGATGGAGATGTGGGTTCCTTCAATAACCCCTGTCCCCGCAGCTGGGGAAGCCCAGGGCAGCAAATCCAGCCACAATGGGGTCCAGGCCTCCCAGGTGGATGACCCTGCACAGCAGGATGGTGTTTATGGCCCTCACCACCTGCAGAAGGAGACAAACAAACAAAACAGAGAATCAAAGGGTGTGCCTGAGCCCTTGGGATATCCCCTCCCCCCCACAAACACCCCAGCAGCCATCCCTTATGAAGGTCCCCCTTCCCCCGCAGGCTGTGTGAGGGCAGGACTGCAGAACCCCCTGGGGATGGGGCATCCTAGTATATTCAAGGAGCTGATAGAGGAGGTATCTGAGCCTTTAGCGATCATCTTTGAAAAATCATGGAAGTTGGGAGAGATTCCAGAAGACTGGAAAAGGGCAACTATAGTGCCCATCTATAAAAAGGGAAATAAGAACAACCCAGGAAACTACAGACCAGTCAGTTTAACTTCTGTGCCAGGGAAGACAATGGAGCAAGTAATTAAGGAATTCATCTGCAAACACCTGGAAGATAATACGGTGATAGGTAACAGCCAGCATAGATTCGTAAAGAACAAATCATGTCAAACCAATCTGATAGCTTTCTTTGACAGGATAACATATCTTTTGGATAAGGGAGAAGCGGTGGATGTGGAATACTTAGACTTTAGTAAGGCATTTGGCACGGTCTTCTTATCAATAAACTAGGAAAATATAACCTAGATGGGGCTACTATAAGGTGGGTGCATAACTGGCTAGATAACCGTTCTCAGAGAGTAGTTATTAATGGTTCACAATCATGCTGGAAGGGCATAACAAGGGGCGAGTTCCGCAGGACGTGATAAAGTTTGGGTACTGCATCCCCTTCCTATCTCCTCCCAAAACCCAACCACCCACCCCATCCCTCTTCAAGGACCCATCTCATGAGACTATTCTATGCCAAGAGATTGACCACTTGCTCCATTTCAATGCAATGGAAAGAGTTCCACAACAATATCAAAACACCGGCTTCTACTCCAATATTTTCTCACAGAGAAGAACTCAGGGAGGCCCTGAGGGAGAGTTTCAGACATGGCCAGCTCTGACACGCTCCTGGGGCCTTCCCACAAGGGGCCTTTTGCCTCTCTGTGCCTTTCCTTCTACGCACCCCCCTTCCCCTGACCTTCTGTCCCACCTTCCCCTCTCATCCCCTGTAGTCCAAATAAACCAGACTTTTTGTTTTGGAACAATAAACTCTCTGTTGTTTTTAACTGGGGGTAAATATGACTGGGGAAAAAACTAGGAAGGGGAAGCAGGGGGGTGGAAGGAGGGTGAGGGGGGAGGAGGGGCTCAGGGATGGGGCTGGGACTGACACCTGCCTTGGGTGGTCCCACTGCCTCGTGTGTGGGGGCCCTGGTGGCCACGGGGAGGGTTAGGGGAAGAAGCCGGAGAGGCAGGGCCAGGAGTAGGAGCAGGAGCAGGAGCAGGTGAAGGGGCTTGAGAAGGAGCAGGTGCAGGGGGGAGGTTGCTGGACCACTCAATCGCTGTGACCAGGTGGTCAACGGCAGTGGTGCACATGCTCCAGGTCTGCTGGGACAGCTCCTGCCAGGTGGTGCGGCATAGCTGCAAGTTGGCGTGCCACCTCTGCTCCTGCCACTCAAGACACCGCTGCAGGGCGCGCAGGCAGGTGATGTGTTCCCGCTCCAGGTCCTCATGGGGTCATCTATGGTGGCAGCTCTCGCAGGGTCAGTAGGATGGTGCGGGAGGTGGTGGATGCACCTCAACTCACAGCTGCTCTAGCTGTGAAGAAAAGTGAGAAGGGCAGTCATCCCAGGAGACACTCTGCCTGAAGCCTAGTCCTCATCTCTGAGATGACACCAAAAGGTCTCAGTTCAGACAATGGCGATGTGCTTCGAGCAAGGGCATCTATGGCCTAGACAGTGGGCACTGTCCTGAAGGGGCATGGATGTCCCAGGGGAGCCTTGCTACTCCCATATGCCGGGGTCAAGCAGGTATGGGAAGGTGCCAGCCAGGCCAGGAGCCTGTGGGTAGGAGGGGGGTGACGGGGCAGCTGGCCTTTCCTCCATGCCGCACACACACTGGGTTTGGCAGTGGCGGGGTCTCACAGGGAGAGAACTTCTATCTCGCCCAGTGGAGGAGAAGCGGTGAAGGTTTTGGGGGAGGTGTGTGTGAGCAGCAAACGCTGCTTGCTGGGGAGTATGGTACTCGGGTTCCCTCGTCCTCCTCCCCCTCGCAGGGTCCCATGCAGGGGCTCAGTGTCCTTCCCCTTGCCACGCTTGTCCAGGAGCAGATGCTGCCCCAAGAGTGAAGGCATGAGCCTGTGCTTTGTGCGGCACTGCTGTGTGTGTGTTCTTGACCCTACCCTCCCTAGTGATGGCTTGTGATAGGAAGGTGTCCCACCAGGGGGTCAGGAGTAAGGCAGGCCTCTCCAGAAACCCTCTGAGCAGGAACACAAGGTTTCTGTGTGGTAGCCTCATGTGGCTGTCTGCTCTGGACTAGCACTCCATGTGCACAGGCTGCCATGTGATCCCCAGGCTGAGAAGCGTGCAGCCCCGTGCCTCCCTCCGCTTCCCCCCACGTGTGCCTAGGGAATGTAATGGAACTCATCTGATGGGCCTTCCTTGGCTTTGTCCGAACTCTCAGCGACATCCTGGGGGCAGGGGCATGGCTCCAGGGACAGGATGAGCTCCTGGTTGACGGGCATGGTGTCAGTGCTGGTCTTCTTCTCCTGGTCCACAACCCCGCCCTCTGGGAGGCTCACGACAGGTGTCCACAGGCTGGAGTCAGTGGTGGGGCAGGGGAAAGAGACTGATCGCCCCCTCCCATGATGTGGTGCAGCTGGTCAAAGTAGTGGCACTACCAGGGTGCCACCCCTGAGCGGGAGCTCTGCTCCCTGGTCTTTGTGTAGGCCTGCCTCAGTTCTTTGATTTTTCGTGCACACCTGCTCCTGGGTGCATATGTGGACCTTCTGGCCTAGGCTGGTGGCCATTCAGCCATAGACATCCACATTACTACGTCTGGTGTGGAGATCCTGGAGGTTTGCCTCCTCTTCCCAGACCTCAATGAGATCCAGGATCTCTGCACCAAACCAGGAAGGGACCCTCCTCTTCTTTCCATAGGCAGGGGCTTCAGAGTTGGCTGTCAGCTCACTTACAGCCATGGGGGACTCAGTAGGAGCATGGAGGTCTGCCATGATAGGAGGGAAGGCAGAGCAGGGTGCTGCTATGTGGCATAGTCTAGCAAGGCTTTCCCATGGCTGCAGCTTTAAAGCCTGCAGGGGAAGGGAAAACTACAGAGTTCTGAGGGGTGTGGACAGAGTGGTCACTAGGGCAGCTGGGAGAAGCCCTCGATGTCAATTATTTCAAAATAACCATAGCAGCACTATCCACATGCACCCTATTTTGAAATAACTATTTTGAAATAAGCATTATTCCTCGTGAAATGAGGGTTTATTATTCCGGAATAAGAAGACTGTTATTTTGAAATAATTTTGAAATAACAGGCTTGCTATGTGGATGTTCACTCCGCCTTGGGCATGAGGCTGGACTTGCTGACCTCCTGAGGTCTCTTCCAGCTCTATGATTCTATGATTTTGAAATAACCTGAGTTATTTTGAAATAACGCTGCCAGAAATTAGAGAAGGACCCAGATCTCAGTGGCTGAGTATGAGTAAACTGCAGCCAGCCCCCCTGCAGCTGCTACAGCTCTGACTGGAGAATTGGTGCCATTGACTTGAGTAAGATTATACATATGGTTAAAGTTTTTACAGTAGTGGGGCCTACATGATTAAATGTGCTTTAATAATGCAAGTCCTGATTCTGATATTGTATAGGTATATGAAATCAAATCTAACTTTAACCTGTGCTGTGTTAGCATTTGTGGGTGTGCTAGATGGATAAACTTATCCACTCTTATAATAAAATACCCATTTCACTAAAACACAGCCTGTGGCTCAGAAGAAAAACACATGGACCTTCATACTTATTCATATTAGTTTTGAGAGAAGCTATGTTTTCAAACAAATATGAAAACTGACATACAAATTATTCCTGCTAATGTGGTTGTGCCAGATGTTGCCACCCAGTGAGAATGGACTACAATTATATTTTAAAGATATGTTAATTGTTCTGTCCCTTTCCTGGTGGTTAGAGCGAACTAATTTCAAACACCCTAAATTATGTATCTTTTGCCACTCTCTCAAGAGACTGTTCCATAGCTTAACACAATCCACTTTCAGATATCTTTTGCTGATAGTCAGTCGAAATCAGAGGTGGGGAACCTCAGGCCCCCATCTTGCCTGGATCTGGCTCCCGAGGCTCCGAGCCTGCACCACCATCCTGCTGCTCCATCGCAGGGCTGGAGCACACAAAATCTATTATGCTTGGCCCCATTAGGCTCTGGCATGGGAGGGGAATGTGGAGAGTGTCTTTCTCCTTCTCAGTTGGGATCACCTCAGTGAGGGGTTGTTTTTTTTTATTTGCTTCTCATTTGTGTGCGGCCCCTGACTGATTTTTCTGTGAGTCTTTGGCCCCTGAACCAATAAAGGTTCCCCACCCCTGCTCTAAATATTCACTTTCTTACACATATATTGAAGGAAGGAAGTCTCAGAGGGATAGTCTGTAACTGTAAAAACGAGTAGTCCTGTGCTTTTATGAGTAAAACCATGTCATCAAAGGAGTTGGAGTGGAAATAACAGAAATTACAGAATCCAGTGTATATAAAAGCAAAATAAGTTGCCTGTCCATTGTAGGACCAGTGTTAATGAAGCTAATTAAGTTAGGTAATTTTTTTTGCTCTCATATAAACCCCCGATTCTGTAATTTCCACTCCAACTCATCTGATGAAGTGAGTTTTACACACAAAAGCTCATGACCTAATAAATTTGTTAGTCTCTAAGGCCAACTTTATATTAGATCTGGAAGGTCAGCTTAAGGTACGCAACACCAGTTACGTAAATAACGTAGCTAGAGTTGACATACCTTAAGCTGAGCTTGGCGCAGTCTTCACAGGGATCGTTGACGGGAGCAAATACTCCTGTCGGCTTCCCTTACTCCTTGCGAATAAAAGACTACTGGCACCAACTAAGGCCCCCCACAGCATTCAATTTAACGGGTCCTTACTAGAAATGCTAAATCGAACACCAGAAGATCGATCTCCAGTGTGGCAAGTAGAGACATGGCCTAAAGCGCCACGGTACTGCTCCTTGTTTTTATTTTAAGGAAGGGTTATAAGAGAGATGCTTGCCCTTGGGCACCAGATCTAGGTAATGGTTTGTGGCTAAAACACAGACAGGGTTGGGGTGATTCAAGTTCTTTTGCCTCTTCTGCATATTGCTTGGGTAGCTTTAGGCTTATCTTCTCAGTTCCCCAGCCTCTCCATTTTTGTTTACAGACTGATCCTCTCTAATCCAGCACGCTCTGGTCTGGCAACATTCATACTAGTTTTGAGAGAATCTGTGTTCTCAAACACATATGAAAACATGATTTTAGTTAGCCGGATGTCTACTTATCAAAGTTATCATAGGTGTGGCCAAATTTCCTGTGATCCCATAAAATTTGTTTACAGACACCAGTCCTAGCTCTCAGTGTTCTGTGCTGTTGTTTAGCTCTAATTTACCGCTAAATGTCTTCTAAAAAAGCATTGGTTATGCTGCTAGACAATATTGACCTTTGTTGGTATGGAAAATTCTCTGGTTCAGCTCTGGTCAGGTCCTGAGGGTGCTGAACAAAAGCGGTTCAACCTGTACAATAATCCTTTTTATACAGGAATATCATGTGGCTTACAACATTAATATTTGTAAAATGCTGGGAGCTCTTTGCATAGAATATGGTATAAATATAAAGGACAGAATGAAGTATAATTTTGTGTAGCAACTTGCAGGTAAATAGCATTTCAACGTCAACACTGTTTCTAAATTAAATGGAGGAAATAATAGGACATGAAATGATTGGTTTAAACCACAGAGAAAGAAATCAGTACTGCTTTAGTAGACGGAAATCTTTTCAGGGCATGGGATTTGTTTCTGTAAATAATCATATATTTCTGAAGTCCTAGTCCTGCAATCAGATCTGCGTGGGAAAAGTTTTTTTTTTTTTCTGCACTGATCACAGTGCGGAGATTGAGGCCTGGGTGTGTGCATCTTCATAATGAAAAGCACAACTTGCTATGCAAGATTTCTAGCATATCATTACAAAATCAAAAAATGAGCCTATTCTGGCGGACAGAATTGCTCAGGCGTGTGAATTGTTTCAAGCAAAATCCTGACGATTTCCGAGCAGTTGTTTGCACCCAAATGACATCCTTCCCCACGTTTCCAAATTTCAAACCCAGTTTAAGAAAGCTGTGCGAGGGGTGAGGGGGCACCTAGATGGGGAATTTCGGAGCAATTCTGTAGGACAGCCGGTGCTTGGTCCTGCCGTGAGTGCAGGCTCCGTCCAGCTTTAGCAGACTATGGCACAAGAGAACTGGGGAGATGTGCGGCGCCCTGCAGATGATGGCATAATGACCATGCAGCGCTCGGCAACACAAACCCCGCTTGCTCTGCTGCCCCAGTGCGTGGCTCCAGCTGGGCAAGAAACAACTGCAAGTGGCTTTAGGGAGGGGCAGCCCCTGCACCCCGCCGACAAAGCCAGGACCAGCCCTGGGGGCGTGTGGGAGGCCAGAGGAGGGGGGAGAGCGGCGCCCGGCTGGGGGCCGCTCTCCGGCGCCGCCCTGGCACAGCCCAGGCGGGAGGAGGGGCCTGGTTACGCATTGCGGCTGGGGAGAACCTGAGGCGGCCGCGAGAGGAGCTGCTGGCTGGCGCCGCGGCTGTCACTGCGGTGGGGGCGGGAGCGGGAGCGGGAGCCAGGCCGGTCTGGGCAGGGGGCTGCTCGCTTCCCCCTCAGACCGAGAGCGCTTGAGGGACTGGGGGTGGGGGGACCTCCCGGCGCGGCCGCGGCGCCACCTTCTCCGCCGGTCACCTAAAATGGCTGGAGAGCGGAGGTGAGCGCGGCAGCCCCGCGCCCCGCCAGCCAGGCGGCGCTGGCCCGGAGAGGCGGGGACCGGCCCGGCTCCACCGCACGCGCGCACCATGTCGGCGGGGCAGGACGAGAGCTCGGTGCGGGTGGCGGTCAGGTGAGGGCGAGGCGGCGCCGGGCGCGGAAGGGGCTCAGAGCCCCGCGGGGGGGCGGGGGGCTCGGTGCATGAGGCTGGGAGGGTCCCCAGGTGGGCTGGTACCTGAAGCGGTGCGGGCAGGTGGCTGCGCCGCCTCCGGGGTCAGGCCGCTGCCTGTCGGGGTGGGGGTGGAGGGCAGCGGGGGACCCCCCCATTGTGGCGCTCCCGGGCAAGGGCGGAGGGCGCCCCAAGGCTCTCCGCCCCGCCCACACCGGCCTGTGAAATTTGGGGCTGCCCTAGGGATCGAGGGTCCCCCGCTTCAGCGGCAGGTTTCCGATGAGACTCGGTGCTGGTTGCAGGTGTTGCAGGGGAGGCGGGTTCTTTCCTGCAGATACTACGGGTTTAATCTCCGGATTGCTTAATGACCCGCGGGCTCGGGTTGGGAAACGTGCGATTTTCTACTTCTGCTGTGACCTGACCTTCCGTCGGAGTGAATGAGTGCACTGGTGAGATCTCGATGGAGGGAGTGAACAAATGTTAAAACCAGAGATTTCAACCATCCTCACTTGAGGCAGGGTTTCTGTACAAATACAAGAACACATCTATATTTTCCAATAATCCTACTGCATGTACTGTCTTGAACTACTTTCCAGTGAATGCAATGTCATGATACATGCAGGCAGTGTTGTGAATATACTGGGCTGGATACATTAGTCACACAGGATCTGGGAGTAAAAGACAAGAGGATTCTAGTGATGGAAACTTGCAACATCACTGTACTACCTGAAAAATTAATGACGTTTTTACCCTGAAACAAGTATAGGCTTAGTGGATGGCGTTAGCAGTCTCTTACTGAGTGTTTCCCAGGAATGGTTGAAAATTTATAAAATGGAAAAGAAAAGTGCTTAGAGAGTCTCACAAAATGTGAGACCATTTACTAATTCAGTATGATTTAAACATCTGCGCACAAAGCATGAATCTAATAATCCTGCAAATCCTTAGTTATGTGTGGTTCTTACTAATATAACCTCTCTCGCTTCAGTGCTGTTATTTGCATCAGCATTGTGTGCAGGATTGGACTCTAAAAACTGTAATATTTTAGGATGGCAAAAGCCTCAATCCTGGAAAGATTTCTGAACATCTTGAAGTTTATGTAGTTATGTTACTTCAAAAGGTTTCACAATGCTTCAATAAATTTTTCTTAAGTTGCCTTGAGAGATCTTTACACAGCCCTTGTAAAAAGTGCCCTTTTTGTTTGGGAGTATGTAAACTGTCAATTGGGTTTCAATCCTGTGAAATAATTATACCGAATGATTAAATGAATTCTTCATGCTGTATTATGCTGGAGCTGTAGTATAATGTATACAACTTTAGAAGCTTAAATTCCATCACTGGAGGATACTCAGATATCCTACCATGCACCTAACTTTTATTAATTCATTCATTAATGATAAGGAGCCTAATCATAAGATGCAAAGGCTGGATCCTAACTATCCCAACAGCACTGTTGCTAGCTGTTGATTGTAGATATGCATATGAGGGGCCACTGGATGACTCTCTTATTCAATGCAGAGTCATCTCTTATTCAGTGCAGAGTCAATGCCCATGAACAATGAGAGGTGATGAATGCTGTGCTGTACCAGTGTTTCTCAAACTTTATAGCACTGCAATTTGACAACAAAAATTACTACATCATCCTGGGAAAGGGGCCTAAACCCTGCCATCCTTGGGGAAGGTGGGGTATAGTGCTGAGGATCCAGGGCTTCAACCAAGGGCAGGGAGCTGAGGAGGGGACTGTAACCTGAGCCCTGCCACCCAGGGCTGAAGCTGGAGCCTAAGCCCTGCTGCCTAGCCCTGACCCTTTAGGCTTTGGTTTTAGTCCTGGACAGTTGTGGCTCAGACTTTGACTTCAGCACCTGACCCCAGAAATTCTAATGCCAATGCTGGCAACCCTCTTAAAAATGAGGCCATGACCAACTTGGGTCCCAACCACCATAGTCTTAAAATCAGTATTTGAGTTACGGTAGCATTTTCTGTTAAGAATTGCTTCCTGTTAATTTGAGCAAATTGTTTGTCATTTTAACAAATGTTTTGCTTGGAAAACACTAAAAGAAAGAGTCCATTTTGTAATCAGGATGTTTCTATAAACAAAAGTAATTCGGAGATGTAAGTAAACAACTGCTTCACCTTTTAAAAGAAAATATTTCATGTTTTGTTTTCAGGAAGTATTTGCAGTGCAGGATAGCACTTTTTTAATAAATAGTTTTTGTGGCCAGGTGCTAAATAAAGACTTATATACCAGTAGATTTGTTTTGCGGATATTTGAAAAATAGGGTAGAAAAATATGTGAAGAATAGGCTAGTAAAAATGAATTATAAATAGGCAACTGAATTAAAGACTCTTGTGGCTTTCGGACAAACTTTAAATACTGCAACGTATATTCTCATAATATAATCAGCAAACATCTTAATTCCCGAATCTCAGTGCAGTTTGATAATGACGGATTACACCCATCTTCCTTTCTCCCTCCCTCCCTTCGAGAATTAACTCTTCATGCACCAGATTTTTCTCTGTGTTCTTAAGATTTCTAAGAGAAGTGTTTTTGATCCCATTTTTTTGAAAATAGCTACAATGCCAATGATCCCACAGTTCACTATCCATTAATGGAGCTCATTAAGTTCTGTTTCCAGTGTTTTGATAAAGGAGTGTTTCAGCTAATGACAGTACTTGCTCAAATTTACAGGGACAGCATGTCTTCAGTGTGTTTCAGTTGATTTCAAGGAAGATCTGCATTGCTGCAGCAAATTGTAGAGTTGAAACCTGAATTAGTTTTATGAATGTTTCCTTGACTCTTTGGTATGTCATAGTACCGTTTATATTCATAAATGGAATGAGATAGCATAGGTCTTTAAAGGGTACATCTGCATTGGAGCTGTTGCAGAAAAGAACTTGCCCACCTTATTTCTATAATATTTGGATGTAATGTAAAGTGTTTAGGACATTTTTTGCAGACTACTAATGAAATACATTGAGATATAACATGCTGTAGTTTGAAGGAAAATGATCCTTTCTTTCTAATTATCACAACCCTTAAGCTATCCTCTTGCACACTAATTGCTTCAGAGTTTTTGCATAATAATTGAGTAGTGAATGATGTACCAGATATTCCAGTTTCGTGAAGCATGAGATTGGCAAGTATTTTGGCAGATAATCTAATAACTAATGTTAAACTCTGCAATCTAGAAAAATTCTTTCACTATTGTTAGCCTCCACTGAAAGAGACTGATTTACAATTTTGATGATTATATGCAATTTTCACAAAGAGCTTTGCTTTTAGTCTTTGTGATCATTACTGTATACAATTGTCAGGCATGCTTGTTTTCAGTTAAAAATCAGAAAGTCCTAATTATAATTATCATATGACAATTTTTAAAGTTTAAAAACTACCTTTTTGTTACTGTGGAACTATTGTAGTACATAGTACAGTTTTGAATGCCCTTATTATGTCAGAAAATTAATCTGTGCTATTGTCTATGCAGAGTAAGCCATGAAATTCATAAAAATGTTTTAGTGTTGGAAGAAAGATTTGCCTAAGAAAGAGGAACTAAAATTTATATTACAAATTATTGAAAGCAAGCATTGAAGTCAAAACTTAATTTTCCTTTTTTGCTGTGAGTGCCAGTGTCATCTAATCAAAGTGACATAACTAAATATTGTGTGATAATTAGTACCAAACATGGTACCTAGTTTTATTCAGTTTTAGGAATGCTGCTCAAACCTAGCAGGCTAAGAGTGAACAAATAGATACATTTAGATTAGTGGTTCCCAATCTTTTTGATACTGGGGACCAATAAACCTATTCACAAGCTTTTGGAGGACCGGTAACATTTATTTGCATATTCATTAAGCAAATTATGAATACGCAAATAAATTGTGTCGCTGGCCCCACTTGTCCGGCAGATTGTTCTCCCTCTCCCCCCCCCCCCCCGGCTCCAATCCCGTCTGCTTTATTGGCCGGTGCCGGTTCCCCCAGCTGCGTCCAGCGCCAGGTGTTCTGCATCGGTGAGCACGGCACCTGGCCTTTTCCCTGGGTCCTAGAACCCGCCGAATCTAGCCCTGCCGCCTGGGAGCATGCCCGGCAGAGACGCCGTGGAGGCAGGCTCTCTCAAAGAGGGCCACGCCACCGTGCTCGGCAATGCAGGGTGTTGCTACCCCGTCACACAAATTAATAGGATCGTGTGCAATAATTTTTCCAAGGACCGGCATTTTTTTTCTAAGGACCGGTACTGGGCCGCGGACCACACTTTGGGAAATGCTGATTTAGATAATCTGCATTTTTTTTGAACATTTATGAATTACTAGAATGTTTACCTGACATTACTTGGATCATTAACTTTATTATAAACTCTTGTTTTTCTTCATTTAAATCAATGTGCTGTGGGCAAGGGGTTCAGTATGCAGGCTGCCCTGCCATGAGAGAACTACCCCATCCCACTGCAGCAGGTTGGGGCCAGGTGAGAAGCACCTTTCCATGGCCGCTGCAGCTCCAGCAGGCACAGCCAGGGGTGGGGTGCATGTCCCCTCGCTGGAACAGGTCCAGGTTCATCTACCCCCTGCACTCCCCAGCCAGAGTGGGGAAGGAGTACAGTAAATATGTTTCTGTATGAATGGTGGGAGCTTTATAACCCCCCTGGCCTCCCTAAAGGGCACTTGGGTAGTGGGAAGCTTGGGCCTGGGGCAGTCCCAGTTGGGGAAGGGGAGTGGTGCGCCTCTAACCAGCTCCTTTCAACTGCCTTGTGATTTTGTCTCTTTTTCTGACAAGCAGTCCCATTTTGGGCACATCCCATTTTCTGGGCACAACCAAACCCTTACCTTGCTTAAGTTATAAGAGGAAGCTGTCTATCAAGTTTGGTCCTCGCTCTTACAATTTAAGAGGAGTTCTTGAACGAACAGACAGAGTCACTCGCAGATGAACTCTCTCAAATATATAGTAGATTGATTAACACTGTTACCAGCTAAAGTCTTGAGTATTTAATATCTTTTTTTTAAAGTTAAATATCTTCAACCTACATTTTGCAACAAAGTGCTGTTCTACTTTTCCAGAGGACTTATCTCTTCTTTTAGAGAGGAGCATTTCCTCCCCATATTTCTGTGCAGAGGATTTGCCAACACTTTTAATGCTGTTTCCTACCATTTTCTTTTCCTATTGCCATCATTTTTCTCCAGTATCTGTTTTCTTCTCCCTTCAGCACACATCCAGTTATCTTTACCCTGCTTGATTTCATCACCCCAGTCCATCGCACTCACCTTTTTTCCCCTCTTCCACCTGGCCTATCTGTCTTTAGTATCTGTGGGGTTTACTGGGAGCTCTTTTCCTCCATTTCCTCTGGAGTTGCTCTTAGCCTCTCTTCTCTGCATTTCCTACTAAGAAGACAGTTGTTCATAGAGAAGAGAGAATTAATTCCCTTTGGATATGTCTACACAGCAAAGAATAAGTGACTCTTTACAACCCTGCAGGGTGGGAAGGTCCCAGGGCTCATGCTCCAGCTCACACTGGAAATCTGCACAACAAAGAAACAGTACAATCCCAAGTTGGCTGACACAGGCCAGCTCTGGGTTCCTTTTAGCTGCGTAGACTAGATATTGGGTAATTGAATAGTTGAGTAACCACATGAGTTCGTATCAGTTACTCGACTATTCTGTAGTTTCTGGGGGTGGAGCCAGCAGCCAGTGCACTCCAACCCCACTCCCGGGGAGCCCCCTGCCTCCGCACGCTGCTGCCTCTGTATCAGAGGCAGCAGCATGGGGTGCCAGGAGGGAGCTGGTCTGTCAGTGGAGCCAGTTTAAATACTGGCTCCCTGTGCTGCCATCCTGTACTGCTGCCTCTGATACAGAGGCAGCAACACGGGGTGGCAGCAGCCCCTGTCCGCGGGGGGTCGAGTTCCCTGTGGACAGAGGCTGCTCTGCCTCCCATGGAGCAGCCTCTGTCCGTGGCGAGCTGGGGCCTGCCATGGACAGAGGCTGTTCCCCCGCAGACAGGGGCTGCTGCCAGGTCTGAGCTCCTCCAGACAGAGGGGCTAGAGAGCCTCAGTGGCTGGGAGTCAGGCAGCAGGAGCGCTGGCTGCTGGGAGCCCTTGGGAGCCCAGTGGGGCTAGCAGCAGCCTGGCGAAGGGGGTGGTAGAGGAGCTGGAGCTGCGGCTGGGGTTGAGCGGCAGCCCAGCAGGTGAGACGTGGTCATGTGGCAGCCTGGCATGGGGGCTGTGTGAACTGGGAAGCCATGGTCACACAGCAGCCTGGCAGGGGGCCACAGCTGTGCACTCTGGGGAGCTGGAGCCAAAGCTGGAGCCATGCAGCAGCCTGGTAGGGGAGCCGGATCTGGGGCCACGACAATTTGGCAGGGGGACCAGACTGTGCCAGCCTGGCAGGCGGGGGAAAAGGGATGGGATGGCAGAGGAGCGCTACTGGTAGGCAGCCTGGTTGGGGCCATTAGCAGGGTGACCAGCCAGAGCCAAAAGCGGAGCCAGCAGCAGACTAGAAAGCTGGCAGCAGGGGACCTGCCTTGGTCTGGCAAATTCCCTCATTCAGGACTGATCAGGTCCCAAGGGTACAAGACCAGGGAGGTCCAACCTGTATTAGCATTTTTTATTTATTGCTCCTAATACGTCTTGCTAGTATACCATCCACTTCTCTTCATGTTTTTTATTTTTTGCTCACCACCTGTAAATTATTGAATAGTTAAACAGTAACTTCTGTTTGTGGCTGATTAAAACTTCTAAAATCATCTCCTCCGAAGAAGTGGGTTTTGCCCACAAAAGCTTATGATAATATATATATATATATATATATCTTATTTGTTAGTTTCTAAGGTCCTACAGGACTATTCATTGGCTTTTAAAGTTACAGACTAACACTGTTTACCCTTCTGAGACTTTAAAATTTCTCTAAATTTTTTGTCTTTATAAAAGCTGTCAGAGATTTTTTAGGGCCTCTACTTCCAGTTACACCAGTGAAACCCTTTCGAAGTCATTGTGTGACTGAAGGCAGAAGTGGGGCCTTAGCATTCAAGCAGGTTGCTATGGTGATAGCATTAAACAAGGGAATACTGTGTAAATGTAGCTCTTTAGAAGGGGCTTTTCACATGTGAAGGAGTTTGGTAATGGGTGGGGGCAGGGCTTTTTAAATACTGTTTTCTAAAAGAGGCTTATGTGTTAGCCTATGGGTTTTTAAAAGGGCATACAGATTTTTTCAGAATTATTGTTTTTAAAAAGTTCTGTAATCTATTTAAAATTTTGTATCTGAAATGTTTCCCTACTGAGGGTCAAAGGCTGACCCAGTTTGCCATCTCAGAAGGCTGTAAATGCTGCCAAGCTGCTGCAGTTCTACGTGGGTGGTGTGAACAGGTGTAGTCCATAGAAAGGCCATTCGTAGTGTGCAAATCCCTCTGTACTGCAAAGCTTGCTCTGTGATGGCCCTTTCTGCTGTAACATGATTAGGGCTGCTGGTGAAGAGTCAGAGAGCAGGGCAGAGATACAGCTTGTGGTTGTAGGTCCATGTGGATATAAACACCATCCACTAAAGTCACGTTTAGCTGAGGAAAATAAGTCATGTTCTCACACTACAGGTTGGACCTCCCTGGTCTGACACACTCTGGACCTGAGTGGTCCCGGATGAGGGATTTTTCTGGATCCGGGGAGGTCATTTCTGGCCCCTTGCTGCTGTTCTCCCCTCCCTCCTCCCCCGAAACCCTTCCACCATGCTTTCTGGCCTCCCCCCTTGCAGCCCAGTTGAGCCGCGCTCCAGCTCCTGAGCTCCCACCTTCCTGCAGCATGTCGGTACTCTCTGATCCTGGAACATCCATGGTCATGCTGGTCCACTGATGTTGTCGGACCAGAAATCCAGGATTTTAGAGGTGCACCTGTAGGACTAACCACAACCAGCTAACACATTTCAGCTGACAACAGTTTTAAATAGGACTTTGCACCTGGTTTAGACAGAGCACATCACTTTTCTAAATGTTATCTGGGGTGAAGGTCATCCCCAGGAGGAGCTGAGGGTTAATCATAACCAGCTGATATGTTTTAAATACACCTTTTTTCTAGTCCAAACTAGGGATGTTAATATCGGTTAATTGAATAGTTGAGTAACCTCAAGAATTCTTATTGGTAACTGGACTATTCTGTAGTCCCTGGGGGGTGGGGCCAGCAGCCAGTGGTAGCCATGCGGCGCTACCGTTTTGAAACGCCATGTGAAGCCTGACACCGGGCTCCCCACGACATTTCAAAGCAGCAGCGCCGCATGGAGCCTGGAGTCAGCTAGGGATTCTGAATCCCCAGCTGATTCTGGGCTCCATGCGATGCTGCCTTTTTGAATCGCCACAGGGAGCACAGGGCCAGTAGGGACTACTTGATTTCCCCACTGGTTCTGTGCTCCCCGCAGCACTTTTGCCTTTGAAGTGTAGCAACAGCCCTGCAGAGGCTTATCGACTAATCGAATAGTTGATGCCAACTGCATCGATTATTCGATTAGCCAGTTATTCTAAATTTAACATCCCTACTGGCCATCCTGTTAAAAAAAAATTTACTGGTGGAGCAGTGGGGAGGAGGAGGGAGGGAAATGTGTGTAGCATTAACTTATTAGCTTTTGCTTATTGGTTAATTGACTACACTATTACATCCCTTAGTCCAAACATGAGCTTGAGTTTTGGAAGTGAAGAAGTTATAGAGCCATGTCACAGCCTGCACCTGGATTGAGGTGAAAGATTTCCCTCCACATTCTATAAAATCATGACTGGTATGGAGAAAGTAAATAAGGAAAATTATTTACTTGTTCACATCACATAAGAACCAGAGGTCACCAAATGAAATTAATAGGTAGCAGATTTAAAACAAACAAAAGAAAGTATTTCACGCAACACACAATGAACCTGTGGAACTCCTTGCCAGAGGATGTTATGGAGGCCAGGACTTTAACCGGGTTCAAAGAGAGCTACATCAATTCTTGGAGGATAGGTCCATCAATAGCTATTAGCTAGGATGTGTAGCAATGGTGTCCCTAGCCTCCGTTTGTCTGAAGCAGGGAATAGGTGACAGGGCTGGGATCACGATGATTACCTGTTCTGTTCACTCCCTCTGTGAGCACCTAGCATTGGCCACTGTTGGAAGACAGGATAGTAGGCTAGATGGACCTTTCGTCTGACCAAGTATGGCCATTTTTATGGGTAATTTGTGGATGGTAGGGAGGAGAGAGGAATTACTATGTTTGCCCCCAAAGTAGTTTTTTACCATTATGCACACATTCATTTGTTGAATTTTTGGGCTGTTGAAATGATTATAGTTGTGGTTTACTTTGTTTTAAGAAAACAAAGTATTTATACGTTTTTCTGTCTGACTTTTTTTTTTTTTTTTAGAAGGAAAAGCCTGCAAGAACTGTATTCAGTTCACAAACAGATTTAAAAAAATATCTGAGAAACTTTAAACCTGCCAACTTTGTCTGTATTATCATTAAGCTTCCTTAGTTCTCCAAACCCATTGAACAGTGACCGGTGTTTTGTGACTCTCCCATCTGCAGATCTAGGTGACAACAATTTGTCGTACCCCCCCTTCCCTTGTTAATGCAACGGTTCTTTCAATCAGATAGTGGTAATTTTTTGAAAAATGTGTTTTATTCACATATTAGGGTGAATAGGTTTTGCTATTGCTGGGACAGCATTTATAGAGAAAATATTCCTCAACATACTAGATTCTGTACAATGGTAGCCCAACATGTATTAACAGAAGGAACCATGTAGTTTGATTTTCAAAATATTAATGGGATAGTGTGTTACATTTGGCGACTTATCTGAGTTCTGATGCAATACCATATATAATATTGATACAGGCAATCTTTTAGTCCTGCTGCAGTAGTATATTCTTAATGGGGCTGTCTTTTGGAAAACAGTAGTTCAGATCTAATACTGTCAGGTTATATAGTCAAAACTAAAAATTGTAAAAAATAAAATTAAAAAGCTTGTATTCCTCTTAAAGTTAATCTGTGGTACCGTCTGCCATAGGATTGTATTGAGGTATGTAACTTCTTCTTCTTCTTCAGGTAGTGTCCCCGTGGGTGCTCCACTCTAGTGTCGGGCTGGTCCCGGCGCCGCAGGTCGGGCGTGGTTCAGCCAGACCGTGCATGCGCGTCGTCGTCGCCGTGTGCCCTTCGCGCCGTTTCTGAGTCTGCGTGTGGTCCGGCTCCCGCCAGTTCCTCCTAACCGTTCACGGTCGCAGGCGGAGTGAAATCCTTCTCCTCAGTCTTACTAGAATTATCTTTAAATCTGTAAATAATTAGTTCAAAGTTAGTCTTTAGTCATAGTTTTAGTTGTTACCTTACTGTTACTCTTATAGTTCGTTTATAAAAAAACATTCTCGTTGTTTCTCCTAAGTAGTTAATATATAGTTACATATAGCATTAGATTCAAGTTTCAGTTTTAGTTAACTTAGTCGAAATGCCGGGATCTCCCGGTTTCAAAAAATGTGCCACATGCTATGATGCAATGCCGGCATCAGACGGACATGCGAGCTGTATTAAGTGCCTGGGTGAGGGGCATATCCCTCAGAAATGCTCGCACTGTTCAAAACTAATGGCACGCGGAAGACGCGACCGCGAAATGCGCTTGAAAACGCTCCTGTTCAGTAAGGCACTACAGCCCACTGAAAGCGAGCCCTCCAGACCTCTGGCGCCCCCAGGAAGGACATCGGCAAGCGATAAGTCATCTCCTCTGCTTGGATAAGCACGGGTGATAAGCCGGGGACATCTGGATCGGCTGTCAGCCGCCACACTCATAAGCATAAGACGAGCCGTACTGTCTCAGAGCCGAGTCCAGCCCTACATAGGGAATTGGCATCGGTCACAGTCCCAAGAGCTGACTCAGCACCTGCGTCGAGAAAGCAAAGCTCAATGGCACCGGTGAGGTTGGCACCAATGGTACACCAGGTGCCGGTATCGGTTATGGCACCGACACCAACACTGATAAGATCAACTCTCAGTCCATCAGCACCAAGCGCTCAGGCACCGCCCATGAGCCCTTCAGACACCTCGAGCTTGGCACCAAGTCCGCCAGCACCGAGCCAAATGGCACCGACTCAGACGGTGTCGGCCTCACGCGATGCACTAGCACCGCAGACACCAGTGTCCCCCACACATTCAGTTCCTGCATCGGGGCAAGATGTATCTCATAAGTGTAGACGATTCTCCCCGGTATCACGGAAAGCTACTCATAAGTCACGAAGGATAGTGACGCCTTCTCCTTGCCTGGAACCGGCTGTCTTCTCGCCTCAGCCTTCATCCCCAGCTTCGGTGTTCTTGGTACCGTCACAACATGACAGTCTCATCAGCCGCTACCACAGGCTCTCAACGCAAAACTCACCCTCGCCGCAGCGCCACTGCAGACATTCACACTCTCCATCATATTACAGAAGAAGATCTCCTTCACCTAGATCACCTACACTATCCTCTTGCTCTACATATCACCATATAACTGAGAGAAGATACTCTCTTGAATACTCTCCAACTTGGCACTACTATGATCGGTATAATCATCACCGTGACTATCACCGATACCGCCATTCCTACGATTACTCTTGTTCCGCGTCTCCGCAATACCAGTGATGATGTTCACATAGCAGTGTCAGATTACCAACACCGCCTCAACCATCTACAAGACCGCCAACTCCCTCAGGAGATGCACCTGCTCCAGTACGTCAACCGGAGGTGCAACAGGCATCTACTTCAGAGCACACCCAAGTTCAGGCGGAGTCTCCGACTGACCAGTCTTCTTCCTCCCTGGATGATGCAGTCTTCCCTGGGGATTCTTCCCCGATAGATGATATTAGGCAATTTCACGACCTCTTTAAAAGGGTAGTGGAGTCACAAGAGGTACAACTGGGCGAAGTACAACAGAAGCAACACCGGCTTCTGAAGAATCTTCAACTGTCACAGAAGAATAGAATGGCGTTGCTGTTAGATGATGAAGTTCTGGAAATTGCAAATGACATTTGGCAGACACTAGCTACCTCCCAAGCAACACATAAGAGGGTGGACAAGAAGTATTTTGTTCCCTCTAAAGGGATGGAATTTTTATTCACACACCCTCAATCGAACTTGTTGGTGGTCGACGCTGCCCAACAAAGAGCTAAAACCCCACAATACAAAAATGCTTCCTCTGATAAAGATGCGAAATGTTTAGACCTCTTCAGAAGGAAGGTTTACTCTTCCGCCATGCTGACTTTGCGGATGGCGAATTATGCTGCCTTCCTTTCCAATCATAACTTTGATAATTATACAAAGTTGGTGTTGCTGCTAGAACACCTGCCAGGGGACAAACGTCAAATATTAAAATCAGTGGTTCAGGAGGGCTATATTGCCTCAAAGGCAGCTTTACAAATATCATTAGACATCGCTGACACAGCGGCTCGCTCCACAGCAACATCTGTGGTAATGTGAAGATCCTCTGGCTCCAGATGGCGTCGGTGCCTAGAGAACTGCAGGCAAAAGTAGAGGACTTGCCATTTGACAGAGTCTGTTTGCTGAGAATGCCGACCAAGTCCTACACTCAGGCAAGGACTCCAGGACGACTCTGAGGACGCTCGGTATGTACACAGCACTGTACCACCGTAAACGCTATACGCCTTATTACAGGCAATGACCGTTTTCATACGCCACAGCTAGATGCAGGCAATATGAACCCCAACAACGGGGGAAACCATGCCAGCAGAAACAACGTCTGCAGATGAGTAGGGCACCCCACCCTCACAACAACAGGCAGCCAGTTTGATGATCTGGTTGAGGGGCTGCAGACCATTTTCCTAAAATCTCAAGCAGAATTGCAGAAGCTTTTTCACCATTGTTTATGACCGTTTCAACAAAAGTGGTTCGCCATTACCACCGATCGTTGGGTCCGAGAGCTAATAACGTCAGGCTACTCCATACTGCTTCCTTCTCTTCCCCCTACTTCTCCCCCACTCCCATCCCTCTTCAGGGACCCATCTCATGATACTCTCCTAATGCAGGAGGCTCTACATCTCATAAACATCAGGGCAGTGGAGAGAGTGCCTGAACAATTTCAGGGCAAAGGGTTTTATTCTCGGTACTTTCTCACTGAGAAAAAATCAGGGGGCTGGAGACCGATCCTGGATCTTCAACAGCTCAATCGATATCTATGGAAACACAGGTTCAAGATGGTGACATTAGCTTCTATCATTCCAGCCCTGAATATGGGAGATTGGTTTACGTCTCTCCATTTACAGGATGTTTATTTCCACATGACGATACATCCTGCGCACAGACGCTTCCTCAGATTTGTCATAGGCACACAGCACTTCCAATACAGAATCCTTCCGTTCAGCCTATTGTCCGCACCCAGGGTCTTCTCCAAGACACTATCGGTAGTTGCCGCGTATCTGCATCATCACGGTATCATGATATTTCCATACTTGGACGATTGTCTAATCAAGGCACCCAATTACAGCCAGGCATTAAGGGCCACCAACATCACAAGGGACTTATTCGCAGCCCTAGGTCTCGTAGTCAATACCCAGAAGTCCTCTTTCATGCCCCAAAGGTCCCTCGAGTTCACTGGGGCATGACTAGACTCTACTACAGCCAAGGCCTATCTTCCTGTGGCCAGATTTCACAAGATACAAGACCTCGTTCATACGATCTCTATCAGCCCCACAGTCTCCATACTCACCTGCTTGCAACTCATGGGGCATATGGCGGCCACAACTTACGTGGTACAAAACGCGAGGCTCCATCTCAGATGCCTACATCCAGGGCCAGCCCAAGCCCTTTTGGCACCCTGGGCTTGGGTGCGTGGCGCCGCCCCCGGGCACACGGCACATGCACGGGCCCGCCCCCTCCCCCCCCGGGTGCGCGGGCCCACCCCCCCGGGGCACACAGTGCATGCGCAGGCCAGCCATGGCCACTGGCGCGCAGCCCAGAGCCTGCTCCCAGGGCGCACGGCGCATGCGCTGCCCAGCCCGGCCCAGCCAGCGCTGCTGGCGCGTGACGGGCCGTGCAGGGCCCCGCAGCCGTGGGGGAAGGGCGCTGCTGGGCCGGCGCCGCGGGGCCGGCGCTGCGGGAGCCGGGCGCGCGGCGCCTGATGGTAGCTGTAAGGGACGCCGCGTGCCCCTTACAGCTGCCAGCAGGCGCCCCCCATTGGTTGGCGCCCTGGGCAGCTCCCGGCTCGCCCATGCCTCAGTCTGGCCCTGCCTACAGCACTGGGTAGCTTCAATCTACCGCCCGGGCAACCAGGATGTTCACAGGCTAGTGATGGTGCCCCCGATCGTGCGACGCTCCCTGGCATGGTGGGACTTCCTCCACCAACATGCTTACTGACGTTCTCTTCCACTGTCCACAACCAACCATACAAATTATGACAGACGCGTCTTTTGGGGTGGGGAGCTCATTGCGCAGGAGGACATGCGCAAGGACAATGGACCGCGACAGAAGGGCTTCAACATATCAATCTTCTGGAGCTCAGGGCAATATTCAATGCCTGCAAAGCAGTCTTACCCACAGTTTGCGGCCATACGATTCAAGTCCTTACTGACAACACCACCAGTTTACTATATCAACTGTCAAGGTGGAGCCAAGTCAAAATCCCTTTGTGCAGAAGCCACACGGCTGTGGAACTGGTGCGTTCACCAAGGCATCAGCATCATCAGTACATTCCTACCAGGCAAGGATAATACCATTGCTGACACCCTCAGCCGGCACTTCTTTTCCCAGCACGAGTGGGAGCTCAACTGCTACATAACACACTTTCTCTTCCAACGATGTGGGTATTTCACTATAGACTTGTTCGCAACACACCTCAATGCAAAGTGTCTGAAATACTGCTCCAGAGCAGGACTGGGACCGAAGTCCCTCGGGGACACATTCGTACTGGATTGGAGTCGCCACCTACTCTACGCCTTTCTGCCAATTCCACTTCTTCCAAAAGTACTGGAGAAAAAAGCCATGGACAGGGCCATGGTCATACTTAGCCCCGTTTTGGCCCAGGCAGATGTGGCTTCCACTTCTTCCACAAATGTCCCTACGGCCTCCATACCACTTGCCAGAATGACCTGACCTGCTGGTGCAATGAGGACGCTCCACGATACACCCCCAAATCGATCGACTACACCTGTCAGCGTGGCTCCTAGCTTGTTCCACCGAGTGGAAGTCATCTGTTCTCAAGAGGTGAAACGTGTTAATGCACAGTAGACACGACTCCATACGAACGACTTACCTTTATAAGTGGCATCGCTTTTATTCTTGGTGCACGGCCAATAGCCTTGATGCACTGTCCATCCCTATCCATCGTATCCTGGACTATGTACTACTCCTCCAGCAGTTGGGACTGGCGTTGCCCTCCATCAGGGTTCATCTCTCGGCGATCTCTGCCTTCAGACAACCTATAGAAGATTATTCAATATTCGCTCACCCCATGACCAAACAATTTTTAAAAGGCCTTGTGAATCTATACCCTCCGCACAGAAAAACCCCTGTGCTGTGGGACTTGCAGCTGGTTTTGGATGCTCTAATGTACCCACCTGTGACATGGCCACACTCATGATGAAAGTCGTCTTCCTTCTAGCTATTACTTCGGCATGGCGAGTGGCTGAGCTGGCCGCTCTCTCGGCTGCCCCACCTTACACTTTGTTTACTAATCAGGGAGTAATAGTACGATCCCACCCTAAGTTCTTACCAAAAGGGAAATCGGAATTCCATGTCAACCAGCCCATATTACTTCCAACCTTCTATCCCAAACCACATACTTCCGTCTATGAAGCCCGGCTACATACTTTAGACGTGCATAGAGTGTTGGCTTTCTACATGAGAGAACACGCCCCTTCCAACAGTCACAATGTCTGCTACTCTGCACAGACGGACGAACCAAGGGCCAGCCCTTGACGTCGCATCGTATCTCTAAACTAATTGTCAAATGCACCGCACGATGTTATTCAATACGCAATAAACCAATACCTACCTCGATGAAAGCTCACTCCACTAGGGTGACGGCCACATCGATGGCCTTCCTCAAAGGCGTCCCGCTACAAGATATCCGCCGCGCGGCAACCTGGTCTTCGGACATAACATTTGCAAAACATTATGCGATTGATGTTATCATTTGAGATTCAGCACTGGCCTCTGCAGTGCTCTCCTCAGCATAGACGTTTTAGCTCCAATCCACTGCCATAGACCTCTGTACTCACCTCCAGTAGAGCACCCACGGGGACACTACCCGAAGAGGAAGTTACTCACCTTGTGCAGTAACAACTGTTCTTCGAGGTGTGTCCGTCCGCCCCCCCCCCCCCCCCCCCCCCCGTGGGTGCTCCACGACCTGCCCTCCTCCCCGCTTTGGAGTCTGTTCTTTATGTCTTTCAGGGTGATCCGATTAGGAGGAACTGGCGGGAGCCGGACTGCGGACAGATTCAGAAACGGCGCGAAGGGCATGAAACGCCGCTGCGTATGCGTGGTCCAGCTGAACCACAGCTGATGAATCTCCGACCTGCGGCACTGGGACGAGCCCAACACCTAGAGTGGAGCACCCACGGGGGGGACACACCTCGAAGAACAGTTGTTACTGCACAAGGTGAGTAACTTCCTCAAGTCTAAAGAATTATGTGAATATAATTAGTTTTCAAAAATGGATTCATTTATATTAAAAAAAGTTATGCCTGTTATTGTGATAAAATCAATGAACCCACTAGTCCTTAGTTTTAGGTCATATGCTAAGCACAAGCAGGCTCGGGAATACATTTTACCTATTGCATAACCTTTTTTTGTATGTACTTTTAAGAGGTGGAGGAAGTGGGACAAGCCCCTTGGGTGCTATCTAGGGGGTTGTTTGCCATACTATAAAGCAGTGGTTCAGAAAGGCAATGTTTTTGTTCTTGAGGGAGGAAAAATGGAGGAGGCGAAGGTGAAGTGAAGAGAGAAATAACATTTTATACTTTTCTTTTTAAAAGAAATGAAACTAATAAATATTGTGACTAAATCTCATTACATTCATTATTACCTTCCCATTAAGCAACAAGAAAGAGTGGTGTGATTGCTTCTCTTGAAACTTCCTTGTGACCCTCCCCCCCAACAGTTGTGACCCCAACCTCTGAAACTAAGAATCTCTTTTTTAGAACGTTGTTACAGGCTATCTGCATATTTAGTCAGGCATTACTCAGGTTATGCTCAGTTGACATTTTTTATTATCCCTACAACTGTAAGAGTTGAAAACATAACTTTTTTTAAAAAGAAAGAGTAAGAAAGAAGGGAAGGGTGAGAGTAGTTACATGAACTGAGCTAAAGGCCCTGTTGCAACTCTTTTCTTTTTTTCTAGTGCCTCTTCCATGTATCCTGGTTCCTTGTAATTTCTTGCTTTATTGTTGTTGAATTATGTTGCAAACTCCTGTGGGAAAAGACGTGGCTGTAGAGTGCCAGAAACTCCTGTGGCACTGTATAAATAATAAATAATACACTATCAAAAGAAAAAAAACAATTATCTTAAAACCTCTGATAATTAGTTGTTGGCTGCTAACAAAATATGAGCCCTGTGGTAATTTCTGTTTAAAAATTACTTATGGGAGCAGACATAAATAAAACTTTCTGGTTCATATGTGTGTTTGAGCAACAGCTTTGCTGCTTTCCCCAAATCCTGCTGAAATCCTGCGCCTGTGCATGTGAAGTATCAGACTAGGTTTTTTTCCATGATGAGCCACATTTCTCATCTCTGCTTTGCTTCAGTTTTAATGGAATTTAAAGCTCTTAATTGTTTATTTAAACCAGGGGTGGGGAACCTAAGGCCCAGAGGCCAGATACAGCCCCTGGCTTGCCTGGATCCAGCCTCTGAGGCTTGGGACTCCCCCCTGCATAGGGGAGCCCACAGTGGTGAGGACTGTTTTTTGTTTGTTTCTCATTTGTGTGTAGCTCCTGACTGATTTTTCTGTAGGTCAGTGGCCTCTGACCCAAAAAAGTTTCTGATTTAAACTATATTTGGAAGACTTAATTCTAGGCCTTGATTCTGGAATGTGGTGCATGTAGCTGAACCTCTGTCAATTTGCTTCTAAGGAGGCTTTGTCCATTTACCTCACTTTACAAGATTTGGGCTTTTTATTGGCAACGTGGAAGAATCACTGAAATAGTCTTTTTCAAGTAAATGTTAGTCATTGTGATAAATGAAACTGTGTTTTTGGTACATTGTGAAGAAGTTTTTTTAAAGAACATAATAGCTGAAGCATTTGGAAGTTTAGAAAATCTCCATGGAAAATAAAACCTTTCTTGTATTTTTTTGAAGGGCTAGGAAGGAAGATATCTGTTAATATGTGTATGTTTTAGACATGAGACAAGGGAGAAAGATTTGCATTAAACATGCTGTGGGGAAAAAAGTGGGTCACAGGGCACTACACCTGTCTAATCCATGCTGTATAGGTACATTTCTGTCTGATTTAATCAGTCAACACATTACTCATGAACAATTGAATTGCCATTTTGACCTTCATTAGATTACTGTGAATTCAGCAGAAGTGGATTGGTGTTCAGTGAGCTCTAAAAATTACAGCTGAGTTAAGACTAAAGTAGTATTGACAATAAATTGGTGGTGTTTAATTAAGATGGTATATAAAAACGCTTTTTAAAAACTGGTCCAAAAAATGTTGTATTCATGTTGGGTTGGAAGTGATCTACATTAGCTAGTCATCTGTTTAACTCCCAGTATTAACTGTGTTTCAAATTATAATCATGAATACATTTTCCCATTAGTGAACAGTTGGGCTTCTCACTGATCTTTAAATGTTGACAATAATAAGCATCATTCAGACCATTCCTTGCAGGGGAAGGAAACTCTTGACTCTGAGGCTTCAGTCTTTGCTCTGCATTTTCAAATCTAGCGACTGAAAGTGATAACATTATTCATCTCAGCTGACATGGTTGTTGAATGGTTAGAGGTAGCTGGTAGCTTGGATTTTGTAGCTCAATTTTGACCAATGTCTTGGACAGCAAAAGTTGTGGGCCTGAAGCAGAAATTACTAAAGGTATGTTGTATGGCCTTTGTGCAGGAACTTGCACCAGGTGAACATAATGATCTTTTCTGCCTCAATCTGTGAATCTAGATGCTTTGAATAACTAGTCAACATCAGTTATCCATTGTCTGAACTGAACCTCAGTCAACTTTGTATCATCCATGCTCTTACATTGACTAGACCAGGCCTGGACAAAATATGGCCCATGAGCCATATCCAGCCCTCCAAGCCACTGGAGCCAGCCCATGGATGCTGCAGGGAGCTCCAGGCAGGCTTCTCGCTTGCCTTGCCCCACGCACACACAACTCAGAAATGCTGCTGTGGGGCAGTTTTTCTTTAAAAACTGTAAGTCCAGAGGGGAGGGTGGAAAGCTTTAGGAGCTGCTACTGCCCCCAGCACAATCCCATTGGCCGGTTTCTGGCCAGAAACTGGCCAGTGGGAGTTACCTGTTTCAATAACAGGCAGCCACGAAGCACAAGGGGCCCGGAGCACATGGCTGCAGCCTGTGCGGGGCAGGCAGGGAGGCTGATTCAGGAATAGCTGCTGGCTAGTAAGTCTCCTGGCCAGATCCTGCATCTGGTACCCCAGCCCCTCCCTTCCCCAACCCTCTGCCCCCCACTCCTGCCCCCTACTCCACATACCCAAATTTTCTGCCCTCCTGTACCCATATTCCCACCGGCACCCGAATCCCCTGCCCCAGATCACAGTTCTGTCCTAGCTCACAACCCAAATCCCGCACCTCCTTCTATACCCCAATTCTCTGCCCTAGGTCACCATCCAGCCCCCTGCACCGCAGTCCATTGTCCCAGGTCACAACTGTCTCCTTCACCCAAACTTCCTCCCTTACCCCAAGCTCCTTTCTGCGCCCAACCATCATCCCAGACCCTGCACCTCCTCCATTAATATCATGGAAGGGTGCGGCCCTCAACCACTTTCCAAATTCTTGGAGTGGCCCCCATCAAAAATTATTGCCCACCCTAGACTAGACTCTGTGAAACACTGTCTGTGTTTAATGAATATGGAGAATTAGCTCTTATGTAGCACTTCCCATTTCAAATTCAGAATTTAAACATTATTCAGAATTAGGGATGTTAAATATCAGTTAATTGAATAGTCGATTAACCTCATGAATTCTTATTGGTTATTCAACTATTTTATAGTCCCTGGGGGTGGGGCTAGCAGCCAGTGCACTCTGGCCCCACTCCTGAGAAGCCTCTTCCTACTCCATGCTGTGCCTTTGTATCAGAGACAGCAGAGCAGGGTGCCAGGCAGGAGCTAGTCTGTGAGGGGAGCCAGTTTAAAAACCAGCTCCCCTCGTGGATTGGCTGCCTGCTGCCCCACATTGTTGTCTCTGATACAGAGGCAGCAGCGCAAGATGGCAGCAGCCCCTGTCTGGGGGTGGGGAGGGGCCTAAGTTCCCAGATCCAGCCCGAGCCAGAACTGAGCTGGGCTGCCTGCTCACCTGTCTCCTAACGCACTTTAAATGTAGAGCCGCAGCAGGGGTAGATCCCAAACCCATTGCATGCTGGGACTGAGCCAGTCTGCTGGTCAGCCTGCTAAAAAATTTACTGGCAAGGGGAAGGGAAATGCATGTAGTTTATAGCATTAACCTGTAAGCTTTTGCTTATCGGTTAATCACTTAATCGACTACTGTTACATCCCTGTTCAGAATAGTAAGGTGCACAGTTCTATTAATGAGTTTTCAGTCTGCTTGCAGCTTAGGAGATGGAACTCTTTGTGAAAAGTTTTGTTCTGCCTACAAAGTGATAGGAGGGATGGAAAAACTTCCCTGATGCAGAGCTATATCTTTGAATTTAAATGAGATCTGGAAAACCTGCCTTATAGCAAGAGATTTATGGAGCTCATTCTATGTGGCCTATCAGAGAGAAGGTTATGATGTGACAGAGAACTCTACTCTAGCAGACAAAGGCATAACAAGATCCAGTGGTTGGAAGTTAAAGCTAGATAGGATGATTATAGACCAGACAGGACGTTTATAATACATGATGCTGTCCTGGGGGCATGGCAAGCTCGCACACATCCCTGATAAGGCCTAGAGAGAAAAGGCACAGCAGCAATTTCCTAAACTGCAAGCCATCTGGAATTACCTGAAAGCCCTGACACCTTCCATGGCTAACAGATACATTGTAATTATAGCAAACATTAGTCTGTCGTGATGTACCTGAACAAACAAGGGGCAAACAGGTTGTCAAAATGAAACTTACATCCTATGGAAATGTGCAGACCTACATCTGTGCAATGTACATCAAAGGGAAAAGCAAACTGACATTGGATAGCTGAGGAGATAGAGAAGATTGGCTAGACTAGGGCCTATATCCAGAGCTGGAAGTTGATACGATGGCACTGGAACTCAGGCATTCTTGTCTAAAGAATTCTAGACTGTTTCATTTCCCAATGACTAACAGCCATGTTTAACTCTGTTATATTATAATGTTCAGGCTTACTGCTTAGTGACATCATAAGAATCAGGAAATTACTGCTGAATAAGAGCTCACCAATCAGACATATACAGGGCATGAAATATTGTTATTGGGTTTGTTTGTTTGTTTTAAACCTTATAAAAACCTATATTTGCTTTGTCCTGGCTATTTTGCCTTGAGGTGTGTTTCATGGTAGAGGTGATGCTGCCAAAGAGACATTCACACAACTCCCTCCTCACCTCACCTCTTTGCCAGAAGTATTTGCTAATTACCTGTTGACTACATTTTTCCTTTTGCTATTAAAACTTGTGGTGGTCTTCCCAAGCTGATTAAGGAAAATAATTGGTCCCCATCCTCTTTTGTAACATCCCTTATACATTTATAGACTGTTCTGCCACCTCCTTACAATTATGTCTTCAGTATGAATCTGACTATTTTTTTCTTTTATTATTTAAATTTCAAATTATATTTTCTCACAACTCTCCTGTTTCACTCACACAGTAGTAATATAACAGTCATTGAATACACATTTTCTGTGATAATCCTATCAATATAATTAAATGTATAACTTAATTTTCTTGCAATTAGGGATGTGACCAGGTAACCTTGTTAGACCTCTGCTTCCTCAAAAGCATGAATGAGGGCTAGCTGGGTGAAGTTCAATCCTAATAAGAGAGAAGTGATACTGGTAGATTTTACTCTGTAGAAATATGATAATCATGACTGCTTTTCTTGTTGAGGGTGTTTTCGTGCCATTCATTATTAGAGTTCACAATTTGAGGGTATTAGTGAATACCAAGGCTGTCAGATGATACAGCAGCAGTTTCTAGCACAGGGGTGAGCAAAATACAGCCCAAGGGTCACATCCGGCCATGTGTCTTTGCATGCCGTGTGCCACTGAGGGGGAGGGGCAGCTTTGCGCAGTGCCCCTTGTCCCTAGCACAGTCTGGCAGCTCCCATTGGCCAGAAACCACACAGTATGCAGAGAACACATGGCCCCAACAGGCTGCCACTTTGAGCTGCATGCCATAGGTGCGGCACGTAGGAAGCCTGCCTGAGGGACCTGCTGGGTTGTTGGCTGGGATCCACCTAGGTAAGTGGCTCCCAGCCAGAGCTTGCACCTGGCACCCTAGCCCCTCTCACTTTCCAATTTCCTTCTGCACTCCTGCCTAGGTCACAACCCAAACCTTCTTTACTTCCCCTCCTGCTTCAAGACACAACCCCCTCCTAGATTCTTCACCCATTCCTACACCCCTCTTTCAGGTCAGAATCCTCTCTTTTGCACCCATATCCTCTCCCAAACTCTGCACTCCAATCTCTTGCTCCAGGTCACAATTCCTTCCTTCACTCAAATTCCCTGCAAGACCCCACACCTCCTGCTGCACCTCAATCCTCTACCCCAAGCTCCCTTCTGCACCCAACCTCCATCTCAAACCCTGCACCTCGTCCATTAATATGGAAGAGTTTGAGGCCTTTGACCACTTACCAATTCTTGGAGTAGCTCCCTATCAAAAATTATTGCCCACCCCTGTCCTAGTGGGATAGAGTAAAAGAGTCTGTATAACCAGTGTTCTGCATGCTTTCTGGCTCCTAGTCCAGTTTTGTATTGGTTACAAAGTGTTAATTATGATACTTAGAGACTGATATTGGCTAGGCTTCTGCTATATCACTTTCTTTTACCAGTACACAGTACCAGCAATGATTGTTGGCAATACTGTTCCCGACAGTCCTGACAATGAAATTCTTGGGAATTGCAGGCAGGAGGTTTTAGGTGAAGGCCTATAGGCTGTGCAGTACTCAGCTACTGCTGATTAGGATGAAAGACTTTTGTTATGTCTAGGACACTTTGAAAGACTTTTTTCTTTGCACACCCTTTCATCAAGCTGGAAGATGGCCTAGCAACAGCTTCTTGGAAGACAGTCACCAAAATGAAGCCATTTGAGCTACCTACCTGTCATAACTAAGTTGAAGTCCTGAGTCTGAGTTCTATTTTAAGAGTGAATGACTTGACCATTACTGTTTTATATTTGGCATCTGGATCCTGTGGTGATGGGTGGTTTAGAAAAGCCTAAGTATGTTGATTATTTTTATTCATAAATTTTAAGTGCAAAAGGAACCATTAGATCACTAGTCTGACCTTCTGTGTGAGCAGGTCATTGAATTTCACCTGGTTGAGCACAATAACTGGTTTGACTAGAACATATCTTTCAGAAAGGTATCTAACCAAATCTAGCAAAGGTTTGGAGATGTAAAGAAAATCTAGAGAATCCCTGGTAATTGGTTCCAGTGGCTAGTCAACCTCTCTATTAAAAATGTGTGTCTTACTTATAATTAGAATTTGTCTGGCTTCAGATTCTAGCCATTGGTTCTTGATTCCTGGGTCTAAAAATGGTTAATCTTGAGAAGTGTAACAGTCGAATATGTGATTTTTATTTTTTCCTGTGAATGCTGCTAATTAGTCATTTGATCTAGTTTACATTAGAGCAACATTACAGAAGCACTTGACCTTTGTATAGGTCGAAATACAAAGCTCCGCCATCAAGTCAAGTAATAATGCACTGGCAAGCAAAGTCCATAGAAGAAACTGAAGAAAACAAACTGTCTAGGAGAACCTTAACATGACTCCATCTGATTGAGAAATCATCTGGGGGAGAAGGGTACAACACTTTAGACGGTTAGAAGTATATGATCTGTAATTATTTTTTTTTCTGTTTGCTTACTTTCAACATTTTATTTCAGTTTCAGCAATGAAAATACTTCAGTCTTTGACTCTCATGATACGACAATGTAGCAATGTATGAGTTGCAAATATCACAGAACTGTAATTTTAAAAAGAGCAAACATGGCACATTTCTAATTTTAGATACTTTTACAAGCCTAACATTTAGGCCAAAGTTTACTTGATAATGACCCTTCAGAGATGTACATATATTATTTTTGAAAGGTAAAACAGCATCATTGGCTTAACAACAAATATACATCAATAAATTTAATAAAATAATAAGGATTTAAAATATCAGCAGAATGGCTATAGACATTTTGGAAAAAAAAACCTATTTTGTTTAATATATGTTAAAGAACAATATCAAGAAAGATGAAAATGAGACAGCTACGTTTTAAGGCTTCTGTGACAGTGGGATTCTTAATTGTCTGACATTATCCCTTCCTGGTAGTGTGTGCGCAATTTGCCTCAGGGGGCATGTGGCCAAGATTCATCACTGGATTTGTTCTGCAGTAGTGTTATTAAGATTGAGTGGGTTGGTATTTATGTATTGGTGTAATGGACTATAGTGATACTTGGTGTTGGGGCCTGTTACTTTAAGATTTCTTACCTTCTTAGTGTTTGAGAGGAAATATTCTGTAGCTCTTCAGTTGTTAAGGGATATGACTATATGTATCTCAAATAGTTATAAAAATGATCTGTTTCATAGCTCAGTGGAGCTATGGCCTCTAGGCATTACTGTAATACAAATAATAAAAGATAATACATGTTAATTTGTTTCCTCTACTCACACCTGTATTTCTTGTCATCTTAAGCAAGCATCCTGCAAAGAGTTACATGGCTGTTTAACTTTATATACTGTGAATAGGCCCGTTTAAGTCAGTGGAACAATTCACCATGTTAAAAATTAAACTCACCTAAGTCTTTTGCAAAATGTGGCCTTATATAGCCATGGACTCTGTAGGGATGTAAGTGACTAATTGGCTAGTCGATTATTTGATAAGCAAAAGTTTATCAGATAGTTGACACACTAGTTGCTCCTCCCTCCTTGCTGCCTCTGTCAGCTCCATAGGAAGGGGCAAGGGTGCAGCTGCAGCGCCTTCCACCATTGAAATGTACAAGAGTCTCTCCTGGGGCTCTTGTACATTTCAAAGTGGAAGTGCTGCATGGAGCCTCTGCCACTGGCCCCAGGCTCCATGCAGTGCAGAAGCCCCTTATTGACTAATCAAATAGTCAATGGAAATTCCATCGACTATTCAATTAGTCGATTAATCTAATTTTAACATTCCTAGGGGTCTGCCTCGCAGAGCTTACTATCTCGGTTATTTCTATTGTGGTCCTAATATGCTGTAATATACATTTATAGTGATCATAGCTCTTATAAGAAAGTGGATTTTTATTTTCAAAGTAAAACTAAATGTTTTAATACTGTCTTTACATGACTCCCCTAAATACATGAACCTTTTATGAGCTCTATTATGTAACCGAGCTACAAGTAATTTGCATGAATGCCTCTCCCAGCAGCTGGTAAATGTATGCTTTTGAACTATCATCTGCCAAAGCTGATTCACTTGTGTCCTTACAAAGAAATGAGTTTTGACCCTGAAGAAACTTGTCTGGGCAGATTTTTCTCTTTTTCTCCAAAGAGATGCAGTCAAGCATTCAGCAGATAGAAGAGACCCCAGGATCAGGTGTTGATGCTTTAGTGTGAGTTGGAGCTGAGAGAGACTGGCAGAGCACTGAACAGGCCAACAGATGTTCACATAAGGGAAGACTTGTTCCAGAAATGTATGCGGAAAAACAGCTTTGTATGTCTGAAATATAAGATATTAACACAAACAGATTGAGAAAGTTACATTGAATAATAAATATGTGAAGAAATGCACTATGTATAGGCTTGAAAGGATTCAGGTTTTACTGGTAAATGCTGGTGAAAGTGGACTTCACAATACATTCAGAAACCAAGAAAAAAATGTCCATAATAAGAAAGTAAGAAAAATATTGCTTGCGATCTTAGAACTTAATAATTATGTCCTGTCTCCTCACATAATTTCTTGAAACTCTGCAAATGTAGGTTGATAAAAATAGCTTAAAATAAATATTGTACACTGAATTATATTAAAATGAATTCTGCCAAGCCTAAGCACACAAAAGATTTAAAGAAACCTTGCTAATAGTATTCCAGTTTTGTCTGGCTTTCTGATTAATTCTGATCCAATTTAGAAAATTGAAACAAAATGAAAGACATACAGTCTGCAAATTACTGTAGTTGTTGCTGAAATAGAATATGTTTAGTCTGTGGTACCATAGGTTTGTTCTAGAAAACAAACATAAAATAGCAAAGAGAGAGGCAGTTATTTTTAGGATTTATTTGCAGTGTGTGCTTTAGGCGTTAACCATGTACTAGATTTATTAATTTGTTAAGCTCCATCATGCTACACTTAAAATTGCCTTCTGTTGAATAGAATTCATAATGACTTGTACTAAACTTAAAATCTTGCACAAATGATATGATACAACAATGTATGTTAGTGATGTTGCCTTCTTGCAGATTGTTCAAGTCCACATTGCAATGTCTCAGTTGTAGAGTACCCAGTTTTGCTCAGTCTAACCCAGGGATTGGCAAACAAGGATAATGAGTGGGCCATGTGCGTGGCCCTCCTTCACCTCAGTGGGCCGAAAGATTGAAACCAGTCATGTGCGCTAACCATGACTATTAGAATAAGATTAAATCAGCTCTATATTTGAGAGAATTTGTGTGTCTCTCTGTGTGTATCTATCCCTCTGTGAGTCTGTCTGTTCAAGAACTCCTCCCATATGTTAAGAGCTAAGACCACCAAATTTGATATGCAGCGTCCTCTTATCCAAACTAAAAGCAGTCAGGGTTTGATTGTGCTAGGACGATGGGATGTGTGTGCAATGTGACTGTTTCTCATCAGAATGAAAGGGGGGAGGGGTGTGATAGTAGGGACAGTTATACTTGGGAATGACCACAGGGGCAGGGGGAGAGGGGTTGGCCACTGCCCCCAACCCTGGGGAGCAGTCGCTGGCCAGCAGCGTGGCCCCTGCCACACTGGCCTGCTGGCTAGCCACCTCGGCCACTCCTGGGGAGCAGCCCCCTGCTGGCTGGGATGCACAGCCCCCACTGTCTCGGACTGGCCCTGGGGCGCAGCTGTCTTCCTGGGCCAGGCAGCCCTCACCATCCTGGGGCACAGCTGCTGGTCACCCTCACCCCTCCCCTGAGGCTCCCCAACACCTCCCAGCTCCCTGCCCTGACTCCTTCACCCCCACTCCCTGCTCAGTCCCTCCTCATCACCGACACCTCCTGCTCTGACTCCTGTACCACCATCCCCAACCCTCTGCCCTAATGGACCTGAGCAACACTGGATACTCTTCTAGGATATTAATATATGGCATGCTGAATATTTCAAAACAAGCAGAAATGCTTTAATCATTCATATTAATACACTTTCATCAATTTCAAATAAAAAGGAAACATATACACTTACTTTACAATATCAGATACCTGCTTGACCTCTTCCCCTCCTCCTCTCCCAAGTGCGCCATGCTCCTCCCCCGCCCCGTCAGAGGTTGAAGGCCATTGATCAGCTGATTCATGGCACTCAAAGTGCTGGGGGGTGGAGTAGGTATGTGTGGGCACCCAATGTCCAAGGGGCATGGGAGAAAGGGGGCTTCAAGGGAGTGTTTGGGCCATACATTGAACCCCGATGGGCAGCAAGTTGGCCACCACTGGTCTAAACTACATGTGAAAAGAAGAATTTTCTAACTGCCAGCAGTGGATTTTGACCCATCAGAAAATCAAGCTATTCTTTCTACTTCACACATTATTATCAGTAGTCGAGAATTGGAAATTGGCCTGAGGTTTCATTCATGAGTCAGAAAGGAATCTTTCTCTATTTGTTATGACGCTTTAGTGCTGATGCTAATGGCACCTTATGTTACCCCCTTATGGGGGAACAACACTAGGGAACACCTAATTAGCCTAATTATAATTGTAATATTAAGATCTTACAAAGGCAGATGTGACTCCGAATATCGTATCTGTTCACCGGTTACATATTGCCTCTACCCAAAGAGGTGGCACATGAAATAAAAACTTAACAATTTGTGTGAATTTTATAACAACAAGACTATATTGAAAATGAATCTCAGAGTTAACACTAGGGGGAAGTCCCCTTTTAAAATAAACAATTATACTACCAGAGTCCACGACGCAGCGCCGATAGATGGGTTGCTGGCGACCTCAATCCTTTGGCTCTTTCCGAGCCTCGGGAGAGGAACTGCCAGGAGTCCCTTGTCGGTAGACCGAGGATGGCGACCTGCAACCTTTGGGCTAGTGAAAAGCCTTCAGGGAGGAACTGCCAAAGCGATCCCTCGACAGATGGTTGAGTGCGAAGACGGTTGATTCACCTTCCGTGAAACTCTCTGGTCTCCGTCCTCCTTCTTGCTCTTCAGAGCAACAGGAACTGGCAATGGACGCTAGACTCTCTATCTATCCTACTCTTAACCTATCCTAAAAGAAAACCCTAACTAATTCCCGACGCACCCGTCAAACAGACGCGATGACGGCCGATATGCGGTACCACGACGCAGCCTGCCGAACAAGCACGATGACGAGATCTAACCTAACCTAAACTAAAATCTAAACTAAATAACTAATCTAACCTAATTCTAAAAAGAAGGGAGGATAAACCTTCCGTTTATCTCCACATTCAAAGACTGCTAGACCTCTCTCATTCCTTTAATTAAACTACCCGGGACCAAGACTCTAGATCTCTTTCACACCCTCCTGACCTAGAACCACACACATGCCCGACGCAACGCTTGAAACGGGCGTTGCAAAGGCTTATAAAGCAGGGCTTATGCATATTCATGAGCCTGTGATCTTTAAACTGATTGGTGCGTCAGAATGCTCATTTGCATAAGTTCAAACTGATTGGATGACACCTTGTGGTAATTCCATATTCATGAGGAACTGTATCTTCTAATGAATATGTATAGATTTTCAAATTTCCACAGGCAGTTTGAGCCTATGTGCTAAATCACCTTACAATGATGGTTTCTTTAATGATTGACGGATATAAGTATGGGGTGATAGCATAAGCATTCAGGCATCTGACTTTAATAAATGATATTTATAATGATGTGATGTGTCGTTTACATTATTATGCACACAATATAATACATTTGCATCTTACTATTAACAAATGAGGCATTATTTGTAACACTTAGAAGTTTTGTCAGTAAATTGATTGGATATTATCATGGAGCTGACATACTCCATATCAGTATCCTCTTCTGACCTTAACCATGTGCTAAATACCAGTTGATCAATTTTTAAATAGACTGCTCATTTTAATTCATTTTTCTGTTCACTTTTCCTATTCTTTGCATATTAGAACTGGGTGCTCTTATCCACTTGAGCTGGCAAAGGGAACCTAAAGCCAATGACCTTGGCAGACAGGATAGGTAGAAAGGAGGAACAAGTCTCACACTAGAGTTGATCAGAAAATGCTTTTTCCCTCTCCAATTGAAAATTTAGCTCCAAATGGAAACATGTTAATTTTTGAGAGACATAATCTTGTCAAAAAAGTCAAGTGTAAAAGAAAGTCAGGTGAGTTTCTGGTACAGGTTGACCCTCTCTAGGCTGGGACACTCTGGTCCAGCAACAGTCATGGTCCAGCATTGTTGGGGCCTGCTCTGGGGTAGAACACTCATGGGGGGAAAACGTAGTGCAGCAGGGACCAGCATTGACCTCCCCTGGTCTGGCAAAATCCCTGGTTTGGGACTGGTCCAATCTTGAGGGTGCTAGATCAGAGAGATGTAATCTGCATAGCCATCCTGCTGCGGAGTAGTTCTCCACTATTACCCTGGAATGTAAAGTGGGAGAAAATGTTTTCCTTCTGAAGCTCTAGCTTCTACTACACGTTGCACCTCTATAAACTGGGATTCTAGTCTGGCAACATCTGTGGTCCAGCAGGACCATGGATGTTCCAGGTTAAGATAGTCCCGGTGCGATATGGAGGGGGCCTTGTGAGCTTGGCGTGATGCAGAGGGTGAGGGGGACTCTGGGAGCCCAGTACACGACCCTGTTGGGCTGCCTCGGGGTGTCAGGAGCTTAGCGTGGTTGGGAGGTAGGGAAGCCGGGAAGGGCATGTGGCCCAGCTGAACTGGAGGGGAGAGTTGGGAAGCCTGGCACACGAGAGCCAGCTGGGCTGCCCTGGGAAGCTTGGCGTGTGGCTCAGCTGGGTGTGAGGGGGTATGGGGAGAAGCCAGGATGGTTGGTGCATGGCCCAGCTGAACTGGGGGTGAGGAGCTGGGAAGTCTGGTGGGGCAGCAGGGCAGGGGCTGGGGCCAGCAGCAGGGCGGCCAGAAATGATCTCCCCTGGTCTGACAAAATCCCTCATTCAGGATCATTCAGGTCCCAAGGGTGCCGGATTAGGGAGGTCCAACCGTAGGTGTTTTTTAACATGAGGGGGTGACCCAGGCTATTAATCTTCTGAACTGATCATAACTGAATATTTTTGCTCCACTGTCTTATTAAAGTCCATCTATTTTTCTCCCTCATCTTCTCTTTTTCATGAAGCTGCAGTGCTTTCAACCTTCATTAAGGCAGACTAGATGGGATTTTCTTCTAGCATCTAGTACAAATGCTAAATAATCTTTCAGTGACAGCCTTCTTCCCATATCCTGTTTCCCTCTTCACTCCTACTGAAAACCAGTGCCTGTGAATGGCATTGCAGAAGCTGTGAATATCACATTGGTTTAAGACAGGAAGTGGACAATAAAATTACACATGGTTGAAGCTTCAGGACGAATTTTGGCGGGTAGAATATTGTTAGCTTAAGTGCCAAATTCCCTGCTCTTGTGAAAGGTCATGGTTGGGATATCTGTGTTACATTTGCTTGCAACAACAAAAGTGCACTTAACATCATGCTGGGGCATTAATTCTGTACTATACTGCCACCTCCACCACAAGTCTTTTGCATGTTTTATTTTAAATTGTAGTTAGAGAGAAAGTAGCTAGTTTGCCTGGAGAATTAAAATTGAGGCCTGACATTCAGGAATGTACAAAAATGTAATTGAACCACAAGTACAGTATAGGGTCTATAATTTTCTGTTAGTCTTTTGTGAGTTTTTAACATAAAGGGCACTAAATGAAGGGATTTTTTTCCCTTACTCCATCCAGAGTTATAGTTTGCCAGCTCAGAGCTTTTAGTCATTGCATTCACAGTTTACCATGTGTTTCAAAACAGAGCAACTTCTGTTCATTAGGAACAGTCAGCTATAAATATGAAGGGTGTTTCTGCAGTTTGCTTTGGACCTTAGTGGCTTGGATGTTATGGATACTACAGTTTTATAAAACAGTAGCAGAGGCTGAGAAAATCATCTAGTGGTTTTGTTCCATACATGTTATGCTAAAGGAAGACTAGTAGAATGAGGGAATTATGCATAGCAGATTATTAAAACACATTTTTTTTTAGCTTGCTTACCCAGTGTCAGGTTTTTATTTCATAGTGGTAACTGAGCTGTCAATTACTAATAATTACTAGTAACTTATACATTTTTTAACTGCCTTGATTTTTATTCTTTGAAATTAAAAATATTTAAAAAGCTTTGAAAAGTAGTGCAAGCCAAAAAAACCATATTGGTAACTTAAATCTTTCAAATTCTTGGTTTGGGTTAAATGAAATTGTGGTTTAAGGTCTCACTGCGTAAGACTATTTGAATTAATTGGGCTTGTCATAATCTTGATAGAGAAAGAAACTGGCATGAGCCAGACCATATGCATGGGTACGTCTAGACTACAGAGCTTTTCCAAGATACCTCCGGTATCCCAGAAAAGCTCTTCTGCATCCAAGGAATGCATCTGCTTTTCCAAAAAAATTTTTGGAAGAGCAGATTTTTTTTCTGCATCCCTGTAAACCTTGTTCTATGAGGAAGAAGGGATGTTCCAAAAGAGGGGTTCTTTTCCAACATTTGGCCCCGTGTAGACGGGCCAAATGTTGGAAAAGCCTCTTTTGGAAGAAAAACAGAAGAAGATATGCAAATTTCAGTTTGCAATTTGCGTATCTTTTTCCAGCTTTTCTTTGTAGTGTAGACCTGGCCCAAGTGAGCAAATGAAAGTGAGTAGAGTAACTGATTTTTCTTTTTTTAAGTTAGATTTGCAGCCAGGGCAAAGTCTAGATGCTAGAATGCAGCATTTGTACTAAATGCTAGAAAAACTTACGGATTGTCTGAAGGTAATTTTTCACTAAGGTAGTGGATGGGAGGAAGAGGGTCGGACAGACGGAGAGTTGAAAAAAGGGGGCAAGAATCATTTGTCTTGTTCTTCGTCTGGTTATGTGTAAACATTCCAAACTTTGCTACTGGTTTTAAAAGTGACGGGAGGAATAGCCAGCTTTCTAAACACAGTTCTGTTTTAAAGAAAACAGCATTTAAAAAGATTTGTGATTGAATGATGAAATCATTAACAACAGAGAAATTTAAAAATTGTATACCTCATTGACTCACAATTAGTAGGTCATGTGAAATAATTAAGGCTATGTGATAGTCATGAGTATTTTAATAAAAGTCATGGACAGGGCAGTAAACAAAACTTAATGCTTGTCTGTCACTACTATATGTAGATTTGTACTGACTAAATCGTGGGGGAGAGGGGTTTACTGGTTAACTGTTGAACTGGGATTTTACATACCTAGTTTTGATGATAATCTAGGAACGCAAGGAATTTCCTGAAGCCTGTACTTGATTTTATGTAAACCTTTAATATTTTTCAGGTTTTAATATGTGTTAGAATTTTGATAACAGGAAATTAAAAATGCTTGTATCGATCTCTTTGCTCACTTGACATGATAGTCTAACTTGTTCACATTGGATTCTGTTCATAACAAACATAAGGACTAGAAACAGCCTTACTGGGTCAGACCAAAGGTCCATCTAGCCCAGTATCCTGTCTTCTGACAGTGGCCAATTCCAGATGCCCCAGGGAAATGAACAGAACAGGGAATTATCAGATGATCATCCTCTGTTGCCCATTCCCAGCTTCTGGCAGACAGAGGCTAAGGACACCATCCTTGCCCATCTTGACTAAAAGCCATTGATGGACCTATCCTTCATGAATTTATCTAGCTCTTTTTTGACCACTGTTATGATCTTGGCCTTTACAACAGCTTCTGGAATGGAGATCCACAGTTTGACTCTACATTGTGTGAAAAGATACCTCCTCTTTGTTTAAACCTGCTGCCTATTAATTTCATTTGATGACCCCCTTCTTCTTGCATTATAAGGAGTAAAGGGCACTTCCTTATTTACGTTTTCTGCATCTGTCATGATTTTATAGATCTCAATCATATACCTCTTAGTTGGCTCTTTTCCAAGATGAAAAGTCCCAGTCTTACTAATCTCTCCTCATATGGCAGCTGTTCATACCCCTAATCATTTTTGTTGCCCTTTTCTGAACCTTTTCCAATTCCAGTATATCTTTTTTGAGATGGGACAACCACCTCTGCACACAGTATTCAAGATTTGGGTGTACCATGGATTTACATAGAGGAAATAAAATAGTTTCTGTTTTAGTATCTACCCCTTTCTTAATGATTAGTGGATGTTTTCAGATAACTATCTAAAATAACTCCACGATAATTTTCTTGAATAGAAACAGCTATTTTAGACGCTATCATTTTGTCTGTGTAGTTGTGATTGTTTGCCAACGTGCATTAATCAACATTGAATTTCATTTGCCATTTTGTTGACCAGTGACAGTTTTGTGTGATCATTTTATAGCTATTCACAGTCTGCTTGGGACTTAACTATCTTGAGCAGTTTTGTATTGTCTGCAGATGTTACCGCTTCTCTCCTTACCCCTTTTTCCCGATCATGTATGAATATGTTGAATAGGGTTAATCCCAGTACAGGCCCTTGGGGGATATCACTGTTTACTTCTTTCCTTTCTGAAAACTGTTTATTCCTACCTTTTGAACCCTCTTTTAACCAGTTATCAGTCCATGAGAGGATCTTCCTTCTTATCTCATGACCGCTTACTTTACTTAAGGTCCTTTGGTGTGGGACCTTGTCAAAAGCTTTCTGAAAATCTAAGTACACTATATTCACGGGATTTCCCTTGTCCACATGCTCATATAGTCAGAGGCAGCCGGTCAATTTTAAATAGTTAAGTATCTTTTGTTTCCCTTAAAGGTAGAAAGCTTTTGTTTCCCTTAAAGGTAGAAAGGGTTCAACTTGCACTGATATGAGACAAGAGTAATAAGCATTTTTCAGAATAGATTTAAATCTAAGCTTTAGACCAAGATTTTACAATGTGGGGTGCCTCTAATTGGATTTGTAAGGATGAATTTTCAAAAGTGGCAGCTACTGACTGAAGGCCCAGATCTGTAGGCAACAATGCAGAAGTGGCAATCCCATACTGCTGCTCTCCAGCTGCCCAGCTCTGAAGGCAACCTCACCAGTAACAGTGCAGAAGTAAGGATAGCAGTACCACAACCCCTGCTACAATTACCTTGTGACCCACTCACAACTCCTTTTTGAGTCAGGACCCCTACAATTACAATACTGAAATTTCAGATTTAAATAGCTGAAGTCATGACATTTATGATTTAAAAAGTCCTATGACTATGAAATTGACCACAATGGACTGTGAATTTAGTAGGGCCCTATCCATGATCTTGTGTCATCTGACATGGGTCAGTGGCAGTTTTTTTTTTTTAATTGCAGTGGTCTCATTAAGGAAGGAGGCCTTTTAAGGCCCTTTCTCCCAGGGGAGAGCACACTGATTGGTCCCTAGGCTGGAGGTATTGTATGTGATAGAGATCTCTGCTGAACATCATGGAAATTGGTACTTCCATTTAGACCATTTTAGTATATTTAAACTTTTGTGGGTAAAACTCACTTCATCAGGTGCCACAGGACTGTGTGTTGTTTTTAATGTTATAGACTAACATATCTACCCCTCTGAGACTTCTAGTGTACATACATTATAGCATGATTTCCTGGAGACTCAGGGAAGGTTATAATCACTCTTGAAGCTTAGTGAGCTCCAGCAGCCTAGCTGGAGTGGCCACAAAGTCATGAAAACATCTCAGAAGTATTTTTCTTAATAACTAAAAATGGCATGAATTTGAGGTCTGATACATCCAACACTTCTGGTCCAAAAGTGAGTGACAGGTCAGGCTGGAAAGCTAGACCTTTCTGATCATCAGTAGTATAAAGCTACTGTTTCTATGAGCAATCGCTTTAAAGATTTTACCCTTAAAAAGTAACTGTTGCAAGACTGAATCTTGTCCATCCTGGATCTTGAGTAAAGGTAGCTTTTGGCAGAAGGGGGGAGAGGAGTAGAATTGGAAGGGAAGAGAAGATTCCACAATTGGGAGGAGGAAGACATATTTCACTGACAGGTTGTTGTGTATGTGTGTGTGTGTGTGTGTCCATCCATGTCTTTTATTAACGACCAACTGTTTGAAGCTGTTCAATGTTCTGAAATGTTTTAAAGGGAGATTTACTGGACAGAGCTGGTGAAGTGATAAAGGTGAACTTAGTTTAATTTTATTGCTTGGATATTGCCTCTCTTTGTGTATTATATATGACAAAACAAAAAATGGTCTGCAATAGTGGAGTCCAAATACTAAGGTGTTGAGCTCATTAGAAATACCTATAAGATCTGACATACATGTACAGCTCAGTTTTCACAAGACAGTAAAATTTGTTGCAGTTCTCCTGTTGCTACTTGCCGAGTCACCTGAGGCTTGATGCTGCCAGTCTAACTTCAGTTTATAAAACTTTATGCTGAATCTTGTCTCAGCATAGTTTTTATTCTGTGTGTTCACCTTATAGTTTGTTTTCTAGAGGAACACCTTGTGTAATGAGTAGTAATTCAAAGTGGTAATAAGTTATCCCATGGATTTCTGTCTTAAGAACTGCCCAATGTAGTACTTTTACAGGAGGATAAATGCATTAGACTTTTTGTTTCTTAAAAAAAGGTGCTTAAGTACAGCATTGGAATATTACAAAAAACAGTGAATGTTTGCTTCCATATAACCTAGTGATTTCCTTCAAAATTTTGGAGACAAAAATAATCCTTTACCTTGGGAGTTAGTAGGACTTTTTTCCAGTTAGGCTGACAGTATTTCTTCCTCTTTAAGGTTGAGAACTTATCAGTGGAACTGTTTTCAAGTGGTTTGAAAATCTGTTCACATTTATTTAATAATAAAGAAGATATTTTAAATTAAAAAAAGACATATGCCTCACCTGCTTTTTTCATAGTGGTTGGCCTTGGGCATTTCAGATCTGAAGTCAGAAATGCATATTTGTCCTGCTTGCCTACATCTCTTTTTCTGCAGTCTACTAAGGTATAATCTGTTATGTCTGTTTTATTTTTATCCATGTAAGGAAGGTGAAGGGGACACTACAACAGTCAGTGCGTAGCTAGAACAAGCAGAAGTCAAGGAGCAAGGCATTTTCATGTTTCCTTTTGGAAGATCAGCATATAGTCATAGTACGTTACTGGGGAAACAAGTTTTTAAAGCTGCTTGTACATAATTTGGAGAGCTGATGGTTATGCTGCTATGTTGCAAATGAATTGAAACTTTGACAGACACATTATTTCTCCTTCACTGCTGACTTTGTCTTAAACTAGAAACAAGGAACTAATTTTTTTTAATTGGGATCCATAAAAATCTTTAACATTGTGTCCCTTTTCCTCCCACAAATGATCAGTTTATTCTTTGCAAACCATAGGTTTCTTTAAAAAAAGGTATTATAAATTCAAGGTTAGATTTGTCCATTTAAAAACAGATTAGGTGATTGGTAGCCATGCTTGCAGGTCTTTTGTGTGTGTCATTGGGAGGGAGGGAGACACTGGATACAGATACTTGGGGTTCTCCCCTCCCATTTTCTTTTTTCTTTGAAAATGCACAAAGACTGTGATAGACTGTGTGAAGATGCCATCTGTTTAGCTCTCTGCTAGACCACTACAGAGCTTCACAAGAACTGATTTGAGAAAAATTCTGCTTTACTGTTACCCAGCTAGCATTAGCAACTGCCCAGTGATAGAGCTGGGATCAAAGGAGGAAGGGGTCAGAAAACTACAGAAGGAAACAGTAAAGAGAAATGGATAAAACCTCTAAAGCCTTGGCACATGCACTTAGCGGATGAAAGAGCGTGTCCTGATGAGAGCTACAGAATAGAATAATTGTTTTAGGAAAATAAATCTCCTTAAGTAAAGCAAACACATGTATGTTGGTCGACTGAAAATAAGGAAACAGCCCTCAGACAAATCCAATTACACTAGTGCCTTATTTCCTTTATTAAATTTAAATTGTCAGTTCATTTGTTTGTTCCTGATTATTTGCAAATTGAAAATGACAGCTTGCAAACCTCCAGCCAAAAAAGTTTGCTTTACTAAAAATACTTTTTTGATATAAAACAAATGTTATTTAAAACAAGATCTCTAATATGCTAAAGACCAACTAGTAACTATTTAATAACTGAGATTGGTGAAAAGTATTTAAAAATAATAGCTTGATAGACCATGGGGATTGCTGTTACCGCTTTATAGAATTCTAGAAATGTAGAAGTTGAATGGATCTTTTTAGGCCATCTAGTCCAGTCTGCTGTAATGAGGCAGGACTAGCTACTATCTATGTAAGTGGGGGAATTGTTCTGCTGTTGGGAGGAACAACTTTCCTGGCTTTGTGAAGTGGGCTAGTAAAAAGATCTGAGTTCCTGCTCCCTTTTTATTTACTCAAAGGCCTCCCTTTGACCTTGAGGGCTCCTCTTCCACTTTCTTCTGTGCAGAATCCTCATAACTGCAACAAGGCTGGGCCCAATATTCCTGAGGAGCTCAACTCCCAACCTTGTTGAGCTTACTTAGGGCGAGGTGAGGGTGTTCTCACTCCAAAGTACTTCCTTTGCACTGGATGTTTCACTGACCCACTGATCATCACATACAGTTCAAAGCAAATACAATTTGCTAAACAACAATCGGTTTGAGAAAGAATAAGGAAAAATGGGAAAGGTGAAAGGAAAACACATCACCCCGCTGTAGCACGAGGACATCACAAACAGCATCTCTGGAATGTAAGGGCAGTTCAGTCTGTTCCTTGTAGGTCCCAGGCCTGCTTCCTAGCCCCTGGCTGTGCTACAAGGATGCTGTGGGTTGAACACTTGTTCTTCTGATGGTCATACACTTCAGGCTCTCGGTGGCAGGATCCTTCCCCCAGAGTCACCCCTCCCCGGTTGGGGTTACAATTCTCCCTCCAAATCTGGCCTGCAAGGCCTCTTGGTTGGTGGTGTCTCTTTGCACTGGACCTCTGGCCAGGGTGCCCCCCTTGCTCTTTTCAGCTGCTCACCGCATCCTTCTCCAGGCTGCACCAGCCTCCGCTCCTCTCTCAGGTGCTCTCTCTTCAGACTCCTGGACTGCTTCCCTGACTCCTCTGGCTATGGTTGCTCTTGCTCTCCTCCCACCGTGGATCTACTCTCTGGGCTGTCTCTCAAGCTCTTTAGCTGCAGCCTTGTCCCCCAGCACAGCCCTGCTCCCAACATAGAATCTGTTCTTTGTGCTGTGTCTCTGGTTCTCTCTAGCTGGCATGGCTCTGCTCCCCAGCTCAGCTCAGGCCCCTGCTTTTTCCTTAGCTTGGCCCCACTCTCTCTGACTTAAACAAATCCAGATCACACATAAGACAAAATCCCCCCTCCTCTCCTCCCCTGGGTCTCCCGACTCGTTCATTAGCCTGCCCACTATATCAGTCAGGCTGACTGATTGCTCTTGGGGACTCCTGGTTTCCCTTCATTTTGTTCTGGGGGCTAAAACCAACCCCCCTCCCACTAAATTTTAGTAAGGGGCCAACAGTCCACTTAAATCTAGACCAATCCTGACAGGTATTTGTGTAATCTGTTCTTAAAAACCTCCAGTGATGGAGATTCCACAGCCTCCTTAGGTAGTTAGTTCCAGTGCTTAATTGCCCTGACAGTTAACTGCCCTAATGTCTAACGTAAATCTTCCTTGCTGCAATTTAAGCCCATAACTTCTTTTCATCCATTGAGGACAGGACAAGAAATATCAGCCTCCTTTTAAAAAAAGCTTTTACGTGCTTGAAGACTTGTTTCCCACATTTTTTTCCAGTCTTTCCTCATGACTCATGTTTTCTAGACCTTTAATCTTTTTTTTTCATTGCTCTCCCCGAGACTTTCTCCAGTAAGCATCTTTCCCCAAAATCAGTGCTGAATAAAATGGAAGAATTAATTCTCGGGTCTTGCTGAACAGCACACCTGCTAATATTTCCTAAGGTGTTCACTTTTTTTGCATCAGTTTTGCATTGATTCATGTTTAGTTCCTTTGCTGGTGGCTGATGATAGAGCCCCGTTAATGTGAGCCTCTCTCCTCAGTATGTATTGTTTAATGCTTATCGGAAGTATATTCTGACTCAGACCTCTTTAAGGTTCACCCATCAGTACAAGTGTGGTTTTTTTGTTAAAGCACAGTTAGTCATTATCATGGGAGAGCAAAATACAGAAAGATGTAAGCCTCTTAGCTATCACACTGAGAAATAACGTGCTTGTTATATAAATGAGCGATACTATAGTACATATCAGTTTGCATAGATTAAGAATTTAAGAATGGCCGTACTTAGGTCAGACCAAAGGTCCATCTAGGCCAGTATCCTGTCTTCTGACAGTGGCCAATGCCAGGTGACCCAAAAGGGAATGAACAGAACAGGTAATCATCAAGTGATCCACCTCCTGTTGCCCATTCCCAGCTTCTGACAAACAGAGGCTAAGGACATTATTCCTGCCCAACTTGGCTAATAGCCATTTGAAGGATCTATCCTTCATGAATTTATCTAGATTATCTTTGATACCTGTTATAGTCTTGGTTTCCACAACATCCTCTGGCAAGGAGTTCCACAGGTTGACTGTGCATCGTGTGAAGAAGTACTTCCTTTTGTTGATTTTTAAACCTGCTATCTATTAATTTCTAGGTGTAATTGCAGCTGGAATTGACCTACTTGAGTTAACTTTAATCTAGCTAGTTCGGGGCCTGGAACAATGCGAGCTTCAGGGTGGGCTAGTCCCACAAGTAACTGCCCAGGTTTTCAGGCAGATATGTACAGTTGGTGCTGAAACTTCTGCTGCTGTGGCTTCACTGCTCTAGGAACCCAAGATAGCTAGATTAAGGGTATGTTGGCTTAATCATGAACAGTAATCATCCCAGTTACTGCAATGTAGATGTATTCTTAGATTGATGAAAAATGAGAATTTTCTCTCCTTATGTGGTAATTTTCAAAAATGTGAAAAAACAATCTTAATTATTTCTTACTTGCATTGCTCCTTTGCTCTGTTTCTAACAAAGGGGATTTCTAATCTTTGGTTTGTGTATATTGTGTGTGTGTGTGTTTTTTAATAGAATCAGACCACAGCTAGCCAAAGAGAAGATTGAAGGATGCCATATTTGCACATCGGTCACATCAGGTGAACCTCAGGTGTTCCTGGGCAAAGATAAGGCCTTCACTTTTGATTACGTGTTCAACATTGACTCACGGCAAGAGGAGATCTATGTTCATTGCGTAGAAAAACTGATCGAAGGATGCTTTGAAGGATACAATGCCACTGTTTTTGCTTATGGACAAGTAAGCCTTACAATTTAATTTTAAATATTTGTTTATGACCTAATGCAAGGAATTTTCAATAACTAAACTTTTAGTAAAGTTATAAAATGTGTGAACCTGTTTGTTTTAAAAAGAATTTTGTAAAGAATACTAAATAGTTTTATATAGATCCTTTTGCCTTAAGGATGCCAGTTCAAATGCAGTGTAGATGAATATATATATGTGTATTTAAATGTATAGAAGTGCTTGTGTTCACTCCCTCTTGGGCATTTGGCATTGGCCACTGTCGGCAGACAGGATACTGGGCTAGATGGACCTTTGGTCTGAACCAGTATGGTCATTCTTATGCTTAAAAGGGCATGAATCCATATGCTCAAGGTGCCCATCATATAACTTAAAAATGTATCCTGAATGCAGGAGTTTAAATTAAATTAAATTAGTGATTTAATATAACGCATCACTGGTAAACCAGTGCCTTTTCCCTTTTCCTCCTTGTGCTGTACTGCAACCTTTCCTTTCTGAGTAAAAACCTATGTTCTGTGACAAACCGCTAGCTCCTTGCACCTCTATGTCTATGCTATTTTTTAACATGTTAGCTTGGTCAGAGATAGGGGTGTAAAATCCTGTTAAATTGGTTAACCAGATAAATGTAGTGTTTACCACTATGTTTAACTGATTAAAGGGGGGTGCACGGTAAGGATGTTAAATTTCGATTAATTAGATAATCGAGTAGTTGATGAAATTTCCATCGACTAGTCAATTAGTTGATGGGGGGGGTGCATGTTATCTCACTGTGCCTTTCCCTTTGAAATGTACAATAGCTGCGGCAGCTCCTATACTTTTCAAAGGGAGAGAGGCAGCGGGGACCCATGCTAGCGGGGAGCTAAGCAGTGCCTGCTGGCATGGGTTTCCCTCTGTGCCTCTCCCTTTGAAATGTACAAGAGCCTCAGGCCTCTCTTGTACATTCCAAAGGGAGAGGAGCAGCAGTGGGACCAGTGTGAGCAGAACTGTTTCAATCCCCACTCACACCGTTTCCCCGCTGCCCCCTGCCTCCCCTGCCCCCTATGGAGAAGGTGCTGGCAGGGGGAACCAGCTTTTAAGCCGGCTTCCCCCATGTCAGGCCTAAATCCCCACTCTGGCAAAACCTTATCCTTCCAGGCTTTGGTATAAAGCTTCCCCCCAAAAACGTAAAAACCTAGATTTTGGGGATAAAAATCCACTGCCATCACCCAATTAATGGTAAGAAAACCAGGGAAGAGATCATTTGGGAAATCGCAGCCCTAAAGTAAAACCAGGACACACAAAAATTAACCAATACCAGGTTAATTAAAAAAAGAAAGAAAGAACTTTTATTATCACCACAATACTCCTGTTACAAGCATAATGACTTGATGGAAAAGTCACCAATTAATATACTCATGGGGGACCCCCATGGGCCAAAAGCTTAGTTACAAAGGAGAGAAAAAGACCCATTTTTAAAAGCACAGACATCAGATTCCCATTCCCAAACCATAAAACAATAAAACCTAACGGATTTATCTAAACTTTACCCTACTTACAGATAGTGAAGAGTCTTTTCTTGGAGAGAGAGACATGTCAGTCTCCCTCAGTATCTGGAGAGAAACTGCTCTGGGGACAAAGGAGGGAAAAACCAAAAATTCCTTTGTCCCAGTTTGAAATTCCTATCTGCATTTCTATTGGCTGAGCAGATACCTGGCTAGGTACAGTTAACCCCTTACTCATCATCCTCTCATGGTCATGACACCCCAGCACTGGCTTGTGCTCCCCCACTTGCTGCCTCTCTCTGATAGAGGCAGCAAGGGGCAGGGGGAAGTGACTAGTCGAGTTCCTACCACCTGATAAGCATTTGCTTATAGGGTAGTTGACTAGTCGCTTACATCCCTAGTGCATGGGAGTGCCACTTTGTTTCAATTCCTCAGCAAAATGGAGATAAAAATAATTTCCTACCTTAAAATAATAAATACAATAATGAATGTGAGAGACTGAGATAACACAATGAGAACTATATAAGAACCTAGACAGGTAATTGAAAATAGTGCTCGCACAATTAGTTTGAATGACACATTAGTTGGCACTCTCAGTTAAAAAGACCGAGTGTAGACATGCAAATGGGCACTATCTCTTCTGTCTTGGAGATGAGGGCCAAAGTGTTTTATTCGCATAGGAGAAGTTTGAACTTCCACTGCCAGTGCTGTGTCTATTGTATGGATAAGCAGAGGATTTTGATTTCCAACATTGTCAATCAAGCACTTTTCGCAAGCATTCATTCATTCATAAGAAAAACTTTTAAGGAAATTAAAGTAGTGTACTGTCACTATTTATGAAGCTTCTAGTTTATCTCTATTTTTAAAAACACTTCTGTTATCTTACTCTGTGCGTGGTACTTCGTAAAGCAATTAGTAAGAGCTGTGACTTAACAGAAATGCCTATGTGTCATAGAATGATAGTATTTAGAAGAAAATTTATTGTACCTCTTGCCATGATCCGAGATTGTGTGTGATTTTGTGCCTTTAATGCAGTAGTTCTGAAACTTTATTCACTGTGACCCTCTTCTGACAACAAAAATTATATCCCAGGAGGGGGATTGAAACCTGACCCCGCCCCCAACTCCACCAATCTGGGCAAGCAGGGGGAGGCAAAGCTCAAGCCCCACCACCCTTGTGAGATTCGGGGCTGAAGACCGAAAGTTTAATCCTCAAGAAGGGGAAACTGTGGTTGAGCCCTGCTGCCCAAGGGTCACGCCCTCAGATTCAGCTTTGACCCCCAGATGGTGGGGCTTGGGCTTTGATTTGGCCCTGGACCCCAGCATGTGTAACACCAGCCCTGGTGATCCAGTTAAAACTGACTTGTGACCCACTTTGGGGTCCTGACCCACAGTTTGAGAACCCCTGCTTTAAAGTTACTTGTGATTTCTTTTCTTCTTAAATTTAGACAGGGGCTGGCAAAACATACACCATGGGAACAGGGTTTGATGTCAACATAACAGAAGAAGAACAAGGCATTATATCTCGTGCTGTTAAACACCTTTTTAAATGTATTGAAGAAAAGAAGCAAGCTGCTATTAAACAAGACCTTCCATCTCCAGAGTTCAAAGTGAACGCCCAATTCTTAGAGGTAAATTTTGTTTATAAAACCATCTCTTTTGAAAGCCAGTGACTTATTTATGTATCCCAATATCTACTTATTCATTAGTTCTTCCCTTATAAGCAAAGGCGAAAGAGAGTGGCCGGCTGGGGGCAGGGCTCTGGATGCTGCCGGCCACCATACCCCGGTAAGGTTCCCATATTGGTTCTGGGCATGGATATTCCATTCCATCTTTTTCCTTATGTCCCACTCCCTCCTTTTCTATCCTCCTCCTCCTCCGTTGGAGGCCAAATCACCCCCACCCTGTTGGACCTCTGTCACCACCCCTGTGAGTCCCAAGGGATCTGGCGGCTAGGCAGCATGGTCGCACCCCCTGGCCAGCCCCAGGGATCCGGTGGCTGCACCAGCCCAGGGGGTTCTGGCAGCTGAGCAGCATGATGGCTGCATGCCGAGCCCTGAGCTCCCCCCAAACCCAATCAAACCCTAGACATGACCTTCCCCCATCCCAACGCCCTGTCCTGATGCCTCCCCCACTATCCCAACTCTTTCCCTGATTCCTGCACCCCCCACCACACACACTCCCCACCCCCTATCCTGAGCCCTTCTCAATCCCTTGCCCTAAGCTCCCCACACTCCATCCCACACTTACATTTCTTATAGGTACAGGAGGCCCCCGACTTGCAATGCGATCGGTTCCTGGGGAAGCGTCACAAGTCAGGGGCGTCATAACTCAAACCCTCATTGACGATAGGCGCCGGGCACCATCATAAATGTGGGCCGAGGACGTAAGTTGGGGGTTTTCGGCCTCTTCCGCACTTACAAAAATGGTCATAAGTGCAGGAGGTCGCAAGTCGGGCCATTGTAATGCGGGGGTTTCCTGTACTGATATATTGCAACCCCCCCAACCCACTGCCTCAAGGTTGCGATACAACAGTACTTGTAAGAAATTTCAGTTACTGTCACTCCTGCTTGTAAGAAACTTTATATTTATTAGTTAGTTGTTTTCCTTTAGGATTTCATGAGGAAATATACAGCATTTACTTTGGTTCTAGAATTTATAAAAAGATACTTTATAATCTAATCCATTATTTTCCAGTAAATTTTTAGCAGGTCTGTTTACAGTGAATTTTGAAATACAGATTTTTTTATACATACATAGTTATAGTGTATCTTTTTCTGTACTATATGGGTATGTCTAGACTGCATCCCTCTGTCGGCAAAGGGATGCAGATTAGGCAGGTCGGCATTGCAAATGAAGTGGTGATTTAAATATCCCACACTTAATTTGCGTAAAAATGGCCGCCGCATTTTGCCGACTCAGCACTTTGTCGGCAAAAAGCGGCAGTCTAGAGGGGGATCTGTCGAGAAAGAAAGCCTTTTTTGACAGATCCCTTATGCCTCCTGAAAAATGTGGCGGCCATTTTTATGCAAATTAGGCACAGGATATTTAAATCCCTGCCTCTTTTGCAATGTCGACCTGCCTAATCTGCATCCCTCTGCCGACAGAGGGATGCAGTCTAGACATACCCTATGTGTGATCTTGGGAACAATCATCTAATTCATTTTTTCCCTCTTCTTTTTCTTTTTCTTCTTAAAGCTGTGTGATAAACTGCAAGCTGTGGAATAAATTGTGTTTACTTTGTGCTTCTGCCCATTCATCTAACTCTGCCATGAATACCTCAAAAATTCCAGTGCTATTAGTAGACTTGTTACAGCCACCATTCAAAAGCTGACTGACTGACTTCAGAAAATGTTTTTTCCTTGTCCCAGGCAATAATGAATTTTGAAGGCTCTTCCACTGCAACTCTAAGGTCCTCTGGCAGCTCCTTTGCTTTTTAGCCCACCAGGGTTTGGGTCCTCAAGATATTCCCTGGATCTTAGTAAGATATTCCCTGGATCTTAGTGACCAGTGTTCCCTCTGTGGTCTCTCTGGGTACGGCTGTTTGTTTGTTTTTTTTCTGACGAAGGTATGCCAGTTACGCTCACTTGCATGTTGTCTTCCGTTTTTTTTTTTTTTTTCTGGAAGAGGATTTTCCAATATTTGGCCCATTTACATGGGGCCAAATATCGGGGAAAAAAGTCCTCTTTTTGGAAGCCCCCTGTACACCTCGTTTTACGAGGAATAAGGGGGCTTCGGAAAGAGGTTTTTTTTCTGACATTTGGCCCCGTGTAGATGGGCTGAATATCAGAAAATCCTCTTCCGGAAAAAAAAAATGGAAGAAGATATGCAAATGTGAGTGCAATTTGCATACCTTCTTTGAAAAAAACCCAAACAGCGTAGCCCAGTGATTCCTAACGTTTTTCCCATGGAGGAACCCCTAAAATAATTTTTCATGTCCCAAGGAACCTCTACCTATGAAAACGTTTGCTTGGCCAGAAAAAGTTGACAGTGGGGAGCGCAATTCAATTACTGCTAAATTATTGTCAAGAAAATGTATTTGTAAAGAGCTGTTATATGTCAGCTTACATGGTAAGAAAAAAAATTGGAGCATTATTCCTGTCTTTTTTTGTGTTATCTAATCTTTTTTTTCAAATATTAAAATATCAAATCAAAATAAAGTTTACTTAAACATCAAAATAAAGTTCACATCCAAAGTCAATATAAAGTTTACTTTCAGTGTGATAGTTGGGCTTGTTTCTTTTTGCACAAATGTTGAATTTTTGGCCGAATTTTTGACAAACACACTTGCAGTTCTTCCTCGACAGACAACAGACGATTTCTTTTTTGCTTTTAATGTTTGTAAGACATGAGAAAGCTGTTTGTTCACAGAGGTGAGAAGTTGAAAACTGGAGTAAGATGTTCACTGCTTTTGCTGAGATCACAGGATACTCTCTTCTTATTGAAATCCAAAACATATCAAGTGGCACTTCACTGAATTTTATCTTCAAAGTTCGATCACAATGAAGTTCAGTCAGTTCTTCTTCTTCTTCTTGCAGACTGAGTAAATGTTGTGAGAACTCAACAAAAGGGTTCCTAACCCAGTCATACATTTCTGATGACAAAGAAGGAAACTATTGGTTAAGCTTTTCTGTCAGTGATTCCAAATGACTGGTAATTAATGGGATGACTTCTTTATAATCTGTCTGACTCTGAAACTGAAGTAGGAGTGGAAACATTTCAATATTTCCACTTGAAAGATGTCTTTTCCAAACCTTGAGTTTATTCTTGAATGCAAGAAGTTTGTCTGTGGAAGTTAGAATGTTTTCTTTTGGGCCCTCAGTGGTGGTGTTCAAGGTGTTTAAAACCCATGGCCAAGTAACTGTCATTGTAAAGGTGAATTTTTTTAATATCAGTCACTTGTCTTCCTGTTTCACTCATACTTGGCGCTGATAATTTTGACTAATTTTCGCTGTCCTTTCCTTCACTGACATGCCTTCTTTTCATATACTTCCACATTTTTTTTTATTTTCGACGGCCATACGAAAATACTGTTACGTAGGTGAGATTTTAGATACATAAAAACAACCACAGTTTCGGTAAAAACGTTAATTACAAAACTGCGCAAAGACTACAGATCTACAAAATAGCAAACGACTAGAAAAGACTAGAAACGCGGAGAATTCTGGGAAGCAGAAGGGCAGGCACAATACGACTACATATAACCTTAGATACGAACCGACCAAAACAGAACAAAGAGACAGCTGATAGCGTACGAAGATTACTCCAGTATTGCCAATTGCCGGACAAAAATTCCCACGATATTTCGAGGGATATTTGGAATTGTTCGCGGTATTTCAAAATTTTTATTTATTTCTTCCACGATTTCTCGCAGAACCCTGGCTGGGAAACACTGGTGTAGCTGTACCCTCTGAGTACACCTTCCTCCCCTATGTGCTATATGCTTTTCCCTAGCTGAAGATGAATTTGACAGTTTTCTCTCTTACGCTGGGCCCTGGGCTACAGTACTCTGTATATCACATGTTCTTTTATGGAGGTCCAAATAACTTCTAGCACCCATGGTTCTTCCCTTCAGGAGTCTGTGATCAGCAGCGTACAGTGACACAACACTTTTCTTAAAACCAAAGTATTGTTTATTTAACAGCAGGAGCAAAGCATTAGAGAAACAATCCAATCTACATGCATTTCTCTCATGAGGTGCATCTACACAGCATCCTAAAATCGAAATAAGATACACAATTTGTGCTATGCAAATTGTGTATCTTATTTCGAATCTGTTTTGTAATAGCTTATTTTGAAATTTGGCACGTCTACAGAGCGCCAAATTTCAAAATAATGCGCTATTTCGAGCCATCCCGTAGGTTTACAGGGATGGCAAAATAGCATGCCCGTTATTTCGAAATAACAGGTGGCTTGTGTGGACGCAGGGTAGTTATTTCAGGATACCTTTGGTATCCTGAAATAGCCATGCAGTGTAGACATACCCTTATTTAAAGTCTGACCATTCCCTCACAGTAACCTGTGTAGGCCTAACTTCTTTATACATCCCCAGCAGAGTGTTGTGTGTCTGGTTCTCCTGAGTTAAAAAGTGTTGTGGCTTTTTTTTCCCCACATTTTTCCTGTTCACAGGCCTTTTCTAGTCCTGGAATTGTCTCTTAACCCCAAAGTGATTGCTGAGGAATGGCTTATCATGATCAATCTTCCTGCTGAGTGCATTTATAAAATGGAGAACATAATGACTTTCCATATGTGGATCTGCCTTTAGCAGTAGAGTATGCCACTTCTAGGTTGCCCTTTGTCCTGGATCCAGTGAAAGCCCACCTCTGTGCTGTGAAACCAATTCAAGTGGAGGTGGAGAGGCAGCAGCTGGCAGAAGAAGCCCTGGCAGCATGGTTTCACATATATGTGATGCCTAGGAGCTGGAGTTTAAAAAGCTGTGGCTATTGACTTCTAACGCCATATATTATGATTTGTGGCTTTTACAAACTACAGACTTATCATACGCTGAAACAAAATGTATCCAGTAATGCCAATATTAAACGTGCCCACATTCCCAAAACAAATATCCAAAGGGTCCAACCCTCATTGAGGCCAGCAGAATACAAAATGTGAAGTATCTAAGACAAGCCATTTTAGGGATACAGAATGGCAACAAATACTTAAGCATCTGAAAAAAGTGAACAAATCAGATATAGTTTTTGTTGTTTATCTTATGTCACTTAACTCGTAAATGGTTGAAAGGATTTTCACGTTTCCAGAAATGTTTGCTTCTTTGCTAGGACTAAAAAGGGAAATCTTTGTCCCCAAGAAATTTCTCAAAGGTTATAAGTAAGTGAGTATAAGCAGGCTATAAGGTTGTAAGTAGGTGGTAAAAAACTCCATATGCTAGAGTTAAAGACTGTATTAGGGTATGTCTACACTTGCACCCAAGTTCGAACTAGGGATGCAAATGCAGGCATTCGAAATAGTCAATGAAGCGGGAATTAAAATATCCCGCACTTCATTAGCATGATCTCGCCGGCACGTTACTCCGAATGCCAGCTGTTTCGAAAGTGAAAGTGCGCGCCGGGACACGTTAGTTCGAACCAAACCCCTTGGTTCGAACTAACGTTACTCCTCATTGAAATTTGGTCATTTTTTGAGCCCATTGTTGAGTGCTAAATCTCTTCACACAGCGCACAGTCAACCTGTGGAACTCCTTGCCCGAGGAGGCTGTGAAGGCCAGGACTCTATTAGGGTTTAAAAAAGAGCTTGATAAATTTTTGCAGGTTAGGTCCATAAATGGCTATTAGCCAGGGATAAAGTATGGTGCCCTAGCCTTCATAACAAGGGCAGGAGATGGATGGCAGGAGATAAATCACTTGATCATTGTCTTCTGTTCTCCTTCTCTGGGGCACCTGGCATTGGCCACCGTCGGCAGATGGGATGCTGGGCTCGATGGACCTTTGGTCTGACCCAGTATGGCCATTCTTATGTTCTTATGTTATGTTCTTCTTGTGCTACCTATAATCCACCCTCCTCTTTTACTAGTGGCATTGAGCCTTTCTTGGTAGTGGTCCTGATCTACCTGATTGAATCTGTAATTTGAACATTTCACAACCCAGTTGCCTTAGTGGAACTCTTCAAGTACCTCCAGAGGGAGATGGTTCAGTTCTGCTTACTACACAGATGCTCATCAAGCATAATTTGGGTAGTTATATCTGTGAAAGAATGTAAGCATTGTTTTGAAAGCATACAGATGAAACTTCTGAATTCTGTCCCACTGAAATCAGATGAGGAGTCAGAGGATATCCACCATATACATGCATTGCCAGAAGTACTAACAATTGTTATCGTTGGATGTCTGTGTGTGTCTGTACAAATGATGCTATCTGGCCACATAAACTTGCTGATGACAGAATAGACTGGGGTGGCCAACCTAAACCTGAGAAGGAGCCAGAGTTTACCAATGCACATTGCCAAAGAGCAATAGTTCTGTGTCACCAGCCCTGATCATCTCCCCACCACCACTCTTAGCACATCCCGCCCACTGGCAGCCCCACTGGTCTGTGCCTCCTTCTCCTTTTCCTCCTGCCCGCTAGGATCAGCTCTTTCTCAGTGGGACACTGAGAAAGCATGGGTGTGACAGGCTCAGTGGAGAGAGTAGGAAGTGGCAGGATCCTAGGGGGAAAGGACCTAGGACAGAGCTGGGGGTTGAACAGTGAGCATCCTCTGGCCCAGTGGAAGTTGGCACCTGTAGCTCCAGCCCTGGATTTGGTACCTATACAAGGAGCCACATATTAACTTCTGAAGAGCCGCATGTGGCTCTGTAGCCACAGGTTGGCCATCCCTGAATAGACATTAGATTGTAGTAATCTTCTGTAGCATCAGATTTTGAAAAGTCCAGGAGCTTTTCTTTGACTTTCTTGTCATGTTCTTTTGGAGTGCTCAGAAGTTGTGGTAATATCAGATGCCACATTACCTGTAAAATGGTATATTTTACCAGTCATGTCTAATTGTTTGTCTACACAACATTCTATTTGCAGTCTACCCACTTGACCATTCAGAATCCTTTGTATACTGCCTCAGCACTATTAGGAAGCTCATTCATATGTGTAGGCCTTGTATGTGTGGAATCAGGCTATCTTTACATTCTGGTACAGTCTTATCTTCATCAGAGCAGGCAAGAGTGATGGATGAACAGTCAAGACTACATATTTCTGTTGAAGATAGATGTGACTTATGCAAGTCTTTTCACAACAGAATTCAGTGTATAAACTTCATGAGCTGGAGGCTGACTATAGGCATGTAGCTATATGTAGTGAATAGAGTTATTGTTACTGTGATTTTCATTAAAGCTTGTCCAGACAGATTTTGGATTTTCAAGTTGATGTTTGAGGAAAATAGCTTATCTGCTGCTTATGTTTTCAAAGGTCACTGACAACTGTTTTTGTGTCCATTAAACCATTTTGCTATGACATCTTCATTGAATTTTAGTTCTGCTGTGTCTTGTGTTATTAGCGGGAAAGATGGTATTCACATTGCATCTGGAATATTAGTAGATTAGTTGGCTCTAAGTCCAGTAGTATCAGATTGGAGGGGGTACTCTCTGCCAGGCTGCATACTTTGTGGCTTGAAATATGTTTTGCTCATCAAGTGTTTAATCTTTTGTATCAAAGTTACAGGAAACCCCTGAGATGCGACTGCCCGAGTTGTAACCCCCCTCCCCCCCACACACACTTACAACCATTTCTGTAAACGCAGAAGGGGCTGAAAACCCCAGCCTTACGTCCTCGGCTTAAGAGAATTTGCAAAAACATAGATATATTTTTGACACAGAGGCAGCAGTGTGGGGTGGCAGTAGCCCCTGTCTAGGGAGGTCTGAGCGGATAGAGAGGCAACAGCGTGGAGTGGCAGGGAGGTCCTCAGGAGTGAGGCTGGAGAGCACTGGCTGCCAGCCCCGCCCCCGGGGACTATAGAATGGTCGACTGACCACTAAGAATTCATGAGATTACTTGACTATTTAATTAACTGATATTTAACATCCCTAGCATATCCCATATGGAGTACCTCTCCTATACTTTCTATTTTTAAAGTTACAAATGATAAGCCATTTTCTTTTTTGTTTTTACTTAGCTTAAAGTTCAAAATTCAGCTTACTAAACAACACTTTCATTTAAATTATGAAAGAAAATATGTTTAAGCAACTTTTCCCCCAGAAATGTTGCATTTCATTAGTATTAGTTTGTCTGGGGTCTACTCTAAGACTCTCCTTCTGTGTAAGAGGGAGGGAGTCTAATATGGTTACAACATGGGGCAATGTCACCCGTCCCCTTTCTCGCTTAGTAACACTGGGCTAGAGCACTTCAGACCAATGTAATTTGTGCTCTTTCTCCCATTACTACACTCCCAACACTCATTAGTCTGCAAATCTTGTGAGTCTTTAGTGGCTCTGCAATTAATATAGTTTTAAATATTGTGTATGGTGTATTCATGTTTTTCTTCCCTGGTAGTGCATAGTAGTTCTCTGTCAGTAGTGTATGTTGAGAAGGTTCCATTGTAAATTGTAGGCATCTGTATATTGTTTAATTCAGTATTTTGTTGCTGGAATCTAACAGTCTTTTAAGCTTCACTCATCATGATGGCTTCTTAATAAAAGCTGCTTGTTTGCCTAAGATGTCCTAAGTAGCTTTAAAACACGTGACTGATGTTTAACAAACCTTCCTTTGTTGTTGAATTTGCTTGCTTTTGCCTCTGTTTATTTTAGTCACAAATTGTAAACTCTTTGGATAATGTTTGGCTAGAAAAATAATGCAAAATGGGTAGTGCAAATGATATAACTGTTTCCCCTTATCCTTGATTTGGACTTTTCTTTTTATTCTGAGAGTTGTAGTTTCTCATTTTCAACTTGCATAATAGCATGAGCAGTAACAAAATCGTTGAGGGGAGGGAGCTAGATGGTGGATGGAATGATAGAGAAGAATGTCAGATAAGTGGGGTGAAAGACTGAGTGGAAGAGTTTTTGAAACAAACAGCCAGACAAGGGAAAAGTCCAAAGTTAAACTATGGAAAGCAGTCTGACGTCATTGGTGCCTAGCACTGAGACTGCTTCTGCAGTTGCTCTCCTGGATTTTAGTGTCTCTTAACGGTTGGCTTCACCGTAGAATTTCTTTCCCTCACAGGCCACCTGGCTTCTGTTGACATTGCATATATTTCTTAAATTAGATAGTAAAAGTGCACAGATAATTAATCTCTAATTATTTTTTGTGTTCACTTATTTTCTCCTAATGCTGGATTTTATACTGTGGCCCTTATGGTAATTATCGATGAACCTTCTGTGATAAGTAGATTTTACAACTGTGTGTGAAAGTAATATGTAGATTTTTTTTTTAAATGTATTGTTAAAAGTAACATTTTATGCCTTTTTCTTTTATAGCTTTATAATGAAGAAGTTCTTGATCTATTTGATACAACACGTGATATCGATGCGAAGAATAAAAAATCAAATATCAAAATACATGAAGATTCAACTGGAGGAATTTATACAGTAGGAGTTACAACACGGACTGTGAATGGAGAAGCTGAGGTGATAATTGAAAATAAGTTGTATGTAACATATATCCCCAGTATAAAAACCTGGATTTATCTCCAACTTGAGGGACAAACTTGTTAAACCTGGATTCATTTATCAATCCCCCCCTTTTTTTTCCTCCCAGTTCTTATTGTTGTCCACGTTTAACCATTTTCAGACTATAGATGCAGGCAGATGCTGGTGGTGGGCAGAAAATACTAAAGCACTTGGTCTTTTAAAAAAAATATAAAATGGAATATATGACATTTTGTCTTACAGATGATGCAGTGTTTGAAGTTGGGTGCATTATCTCGAACCACGGCCAGTACTCAGATGAATGTTCAAAGCTCACGTTCACATGCCATCTTCACTATACACTTGTGTCAAACCAGAGTTTGTTCTGCAATTGACACTGTATGTATTGCTGATTTACAGTAATTTGCTTTAGTGACAGCTTTTCCAAATGTGAATATTGATTCCAAACAAGTGTTCTATGTTTGAAATACATTTAGTAAAAATAACACTATAATCACCATGCTATTTTCTATGCACTATGAATGATTTGATCTAATCTGTGCACATGTATCCATCCCCATAGCTGGAGGCAATCGTAGACTTCTCATTTCACATGTAAATAACCCACTGTTAGGCTGCTTAGCTCCTTCTTCCTTTCCTGTGACAGGGGCTTTGAATTCCTATTGTGAGTGTGAGTAGGGTAAGGGTGGGCAATAAGCCAGAAGCGGTTCACCAAGGTTAGCCCCTGTGGGCTGCTGATGTTTAATTTACCTGTGCATCTGCAGGTATGGCTGCTTGCAACTCCTGTTGGCCACAGATCGCTGTTCCCAGCCAGTGGGAGCTGTGGGAAGTGGCACAGACTGGGACAACACTTCCCACAGCTTCCATTGTTCAGGTTTGATGATCCACGGCCAACAGTAGCTGTGAGCGGCTGTTCCTGCAGACACACAAATAAAGAAAGCACCAGCGCCAGTCAGGGCTAACCCCGGTGAAATGCATTTGGCTGGAGAGTCACTTATTGCCTACCCCCTTCTGATTGTTTCACACTTTCTTCCTTAGGTCACCCTAAGTGGTAGAGGAAGAGCAAGTTCTGTCTATGGCCCCTCTTTATTAGTTATTCTGCCCAGGGAAGCAGACAGGCAACCCATCATAGGGCTCAAATTTAGTGGGTAGCTGGACCTTACTGCACTGCAAGTATGGTTTCCAGCCTCAGCCAGAATTGTGTCATTGTGAAAAAATAGCAAGAGTTGGTAGTACTTTGTAACAGAGGGTCTGGGGACTTGGATCCACAAACCCTGTCTTAGGTGGAGCCCCTTTAAGAAGGGGTTGGGATTTGGTTATTCATAAGGTCCTAGACAAGGTGAACCTCCCCGCCCCAAGGTAACCTGAATCCATTTTCACAGGGGGATGGGAGGGAGCTAAGGAGCTGGGCAGCTTAGAGCATCTCAGCTCTCCTTCTGTAAGCAGCAGGGAAAGATGGTTCCTCGGCTTCTTGCTCTCTTTTCTCCCTTCCTGCACCACCTGATGTGGGAATGGGCAGAGAGGATTGAAGTCCCACCACCTGGCATTGCTTCCCCACTCCTGGAAGATGGAGAAGGGGACTCCAGTACAGTCCCCCAGGCTGGGAGAAGAAAGTAAAAACCCTAGAAAGAGCAGACATAAAGCTGGGGCAGCTGAGCTAGGGATGTAATAGTGTAGTTGATTAACCAATTAACTGTTAAGCCAAATCTTATAGGTTAATGCTATAGACTACACACATTCTCCCCCTCCCCTTGCCAGTAAATTTTTTAGCAGGCTGGCCAGCAGCCTGGCTCAGTCCTTGCTTGTGCTGGGTCCAGGACCTAGCCTTGCTGCAGCTCTGCATTTAAAGTGTATTAGGAGGCAGGAAGGCAGGCAGCCCGACTCAGTTCTGGCTTGTTCCAGAACTGTATCAGAGGCAGCAGTGTGTGGCAACAGGCAGCCAATCTGCGAGGGGAGCTGGCTTTAAAATACAGATACAAAGGCAACAGCGCGAAGTGGCAGGGGGCTCCTTGCAAGTGGAGCCGGAGTGCACTGGTTGCCAGACCAACCCCCAGCGACTATAGAATAGTCGAGTAACCAATAAGAATTCATGAGGTTACTTGACTATTTAATTAACTAATATTTAACATCTCTAAGCTGAACTGATGATGGGAGCAGAACTGATAGAGGTGAGGGTCGGAGTGCTGATATGATAGCAGTGGGGACAGAATTAACTGCTGGGCAGGGGCCAGGAAGATGTGGGAGTGAGATTTCTTACAAGGTCTACAGTCATCTTAATGAATTTTGGAATGGTGAACAACTCTAACTACCACACATAGGAGATGTGTGGAAGGAGTTCAAATATCAAAAGACAACCGCCTCCCCAATAGTCTTTTTAAAAAAATTCTCACAATTTTTTGTTGAGGTTGGCTCATGATTTTTTTCTCTCTCGAGGTTGACAATACTATTTACACATCCTCTTTTCTGGGGGACTTTAGTAAGATCTTTTGAGAATTTGGTATATGAGATTACTGGATCCTGAAGCCCAAACTGCAGCTGATTGAAAGTCGTTCTTGTGTTTCTACAGTGTCTAGCATAATGGGTTCCTGATCCTAATTGGGGCCCCTGGACACAACAGAAGTAAAAATAAATAATCAGACAGTGACAGGGGAAAGCTGCAGCTCATGTTTCAGATTTTGTTTTTTTTCCCCTGGACTACAGCTTCTACATACATCTGTTTCGAGGGTAACCGATTAACTCCTTTGGCAGACAGCACAGCCAGTGCTGCCACTCTTTTCTTCTTCATGAAGTGGGGAGCATACAGCAGTAGCCTCTGCTGCCCACAGAGGGTAGACCGCTGCGGCCTACCGTGGATTGAAAGGGTTTTATACCCTCTATAGTTATGCCTTTTGCACTTTAGAAAAGTTGTTAGACTTCTTAGCTTATTTTCTAAGTTAATATTTGAGGAGGGAGTGTGTGTGTGTGAGGTATATATTAGCTTTATAACTGTCACAGACTCAGAAGTAAGGTACTGCAACTCTTAAGAAAAAATATACACAATAATATTCTGTTTTGAAACCTACAAAAAAACCTGAAAGAAATGAAACACTTAATTTTTAGTAATTTTAAACCATAAACCATTGCAGCTAGAGACCAATAACAGCTGAGGGAATTAGTTAATGGGAAGCAAAACCTATCATGTCACTAATTTTAAAACCAGCCCATATTGGACGTGACTAACAATTTTGTAATATTTTAACCACTTTTCAAAATACACCTCTGTGAAATGAAATGGTCTTCATCTTTTCCTGTTTCTCCATTCTCCGACCCCTACTTTATCCCCAGTCTAAAATTTTGGTGCTGGTATAATAGTGGCAGCTGAGAAGAGGCTCAGAAGAAAATACAAAGAAAGTCTGGGATGATGCCCTAATGATAGCTGTGGATCAGGATTAGAAATTTAGTGTATTAAATCAGTGTATCTTTAGCTTACATTCACTGTGCTGATGAACTAAGCAAATGAGTGTTACTTTAGAAGATGATACAAAATGCATTAACAAGTAAGTTGTTCTTTGACTGATGTCCATGTGGGTTCTCCACTTTTGCTGTCGGGTTGTCGATTGGAGTTTTTCATAGCTGTATCTGGTTGGGCCATGCATGTGCAGTAGGTACCTCGTACGCGTGGCCCAACTCTCAGTTCCTTTGCTACTTCCCTCGCAGGCAGAGCTCAGCTTCTGTCGTCAGCATATCTAGTCAGATTAGAAAAAAATTGTTATAGATAGTTTCTAGTTTTTTCTTGTTCTCATTACTAGTTCTTGTTTCTCTTTCTCAAAAAAAAAAAAGAGAGAAATCAGGGACAGGGTTGGGGCCACAACCCCTCCCTTTGGGCTGCTTTCTCCTTTTTTTTCCCTTCCTCGGTTACTTCATTGTATATACATCTCCTTTAATAAAAAAAAAAAAAAAAAGAGAGACGATTGAATAGAAAAAAGAGGAAAAAAAGAAAACAAAATATAAGAAGACTGTGGAGGCGCCATGCTGGGCTTCCCCAGTTTCAAGAAATGCAACTCTTAAGAAAAAATATTCATATATCTCTGACAGCCATTCATCATGCATTTGATGCCTGGTGGACTCGCACATCCCTCAGAAGTGCACTCATTGCTGCAGCCTCACTGCAAGAGTGCATCGAGACGGGGAGCTATGCCTTCGCATGCTGCTTTTCAATAAGGCGTTCCAACCTTCAGAGCCTTGAAACTCCCCAGCCCAACCTGAGTCATCTAAGACCCAGAAAAGGCGAGCTGGTTCCCCACTGGCAAAGGCAGTGGCCAAATGGAAGGTTTCTCCAGCTCAGTCCCTTCTAGCCACTATATTTGCCAGGGAACTGGACAAAGTGCCGGCACTGACCACATCACAAGAATCTGCCAAATCTTCAGCACGGCCCAATTAAAATTTTCTGCACCAACCAAGATGCTATAGAAGGCACCGAGCCCAGAACTGCCTTCTTTGCCTGTGGCACCCATGCTACCTCCACCAACACCACACTCAGTGGCACTGACTGAGCAGCAACAGGGAGCTGCTGCACACAGAGAGAGCCAAATCGTGGCACTTTGGTGCTGGCTGCCGTGGAGCTGCCTCATCCCTGTGGCACTGCGTCTAGAGAACGATCACCATCAGCTCCTTCTTTAAGGGCTTCCTCTGGCTCACCAAGATCCCTGGTGTTCTCAGTGCACAGCGAATTTGAGGATGATTGTAGGAGAGTATGTTCCTCACAGTACTCCTCTCCTACTCACTCTCATTCTGCTCCATACAGAAACAGACCATGTTATTCACAACAGCCTTTGTAGTTTGCACACTGGCCATACTCTCCACCACAGTACCCTATGCAATGGTCACCATCGGACCCCTGGATGTCTTCTTGCACCATTCTATTGCCTCTTCCACTCCAGTTAAAAGACCTTTTCCTCCATTCTCACTAGCCCCTAGTCCTTCTGCTACCGAGGACCTGGAAGAAGAGGAGGGTCAGATTATCGACGATGATGATCCTCATTGTCTGGACACGTCACCAGCGAACCAATATTCCTCCTTGCCGGATGAAGCAGTCATTCCCTCAGATCCATCTCTGGCTGACAATTTAAATCAGTTCCAGGAGCTATTCGAGTGTGTGGCTACTAGCCAGAAGGTACCTCTTCAGGAAGTACAGGAGAAACAACACTGTTTCCTAAAGTTCCTTCAGCCAATGCTGCATGCCAAAATTGTGCTTCCCATCGATGAGACCATAATGGAGGCCTCTGAAAAGATCTGGCAGACACTGGTTTCCGCCCCGATCCCCCACTAACAAGAGGGCTGACAGAAAGTACTTTCCAGCCAAGGGTATGGACTTTCAGTTCTCTCATCCTCAGCCGAACTCCCTTGTGGTGGAGGCTGCAACCCATGAAAAGCACCACAGACAACTGGATTTATTCAGCCAGAAGATATACTCCTCAGCCACGCTTCAACTCCGCATTGCCAACTATTCCTCTTTGTTGGCTAATCATGACTTAGATAACTACTCAAAGCTTGTGGAGTTAATGGAGCACTTTCCGGACCACTGACACCGCTGCTCTTGCTACCACAACCTCCATATTAATGCATGGGACTTTTTGGCTCCAGGCTTCCGGGGTCCCAAGATAGCTTCAGGGCAAGGTTGAAGACCCACTCTTCACTAAGGACTAGTTTTTTGCTGCTAAAATGGACAAGGTGCTGCATACTAGCAAAGATTCTTGCACAACCCTGTGCAAACTTGGCATGTACACTCCACCTTACCGCCATAGGTGATATATTCCATACCACCGGCAAAGAGACCTCGCCTACACTTGACACCATATGCCGTGATCTGAACATGTCACTCTGGGTCAAGAGTGCAGAAAAAGCACTCTCCCCAGAGCTGCTCATCAGCTCCACATTCTTCTAAACAGCAGTTTTGAGGATTCATTGAGGCTCTGCCTGCCCTCTTCTTCTCGGTACCAGTGCCTCAAGAGAATATGAACCTTTTCTCCCACCATTTATTCCTGTTTTACCATCATTGGGCTTCCATTACAACAGATCAGTGGGTTCTGGAGATCATCTGATCGAGATATGTTATTCCCCTTACTTCCCACTTACCCCTTCCCTTTTCAGGGACCCCTCTCATGAGCAACTCCTATGATAAGAGGTTGATCTGCCTACTACATATAAGCGTCGTTGAGAGGGTTTCCAACCTATACTGGGACAGGGGATTCTTTCCAGCTACTTCCTTAGCTCCACAGGGGGTTGGAGACCTATCCTGGATCTCCACAGGTTAAACAAATTCCTGCACAAACAACATTTCAAAATGATCACTCTTGCCTCGATTATCCTGGCACTGGATGAAGAAGACTGGTTCACAGCTCTCAACCTTCAAGACTCATACTTTCATGTCATCATTCATTCCTCTCATAGACTATTTCTCCAATTTACAATAGGTTTGGACCATGTCCAATACAGGTACTGACATTTGGTCTATCCTCTGCCCCCAGGGTTTTCTCTAAGATCCTCATGGTGGTGACAGCCTATCTCCACAGACAAGGGAGTTATTTTCCCATATTTGGATGACTGTCTGATAAATGGTCCATCACGCCCAGAGACTGTTAACATGGTGTGCGTCACCAAACAACTTTTCAAGACATTAGGACTCTTAATAGGGATGGTAAATTTAGAGTAACTGCATAATCGAATGCTTGATGCAATTTGCATCGACTGTTTGATTGGTCAATAGGGTGCATCCGCCTTTGAAGTGTACGGACAGCCCTGAGGCTGTCCCTACACTTCAAAGGCGAAAGCGCTGCAGGGAGCACGAGGCCAGCGGGGCAGTCCCCCACTGGCCTCATGCTCCCCACAGTGTTTCAAAGTGGCAGCGCCATGTGGACAACGAGGTTAGCTGGGAACTTCCCCGCTAACTGGGCTCCATGCGGCGCTGCCACTTTGGAAGGCCCCAGGGAGCCCGGTGTCAGGCTCCATGTGGTATTTCAAAGTGGTAACACTGCGTGAAGCCCAGGGTCTGGCCTCAGGCTCTCCGTGGTGCTGCCGCTTTGATGAACCCCTTCGTCTCTCTCCCTCCCGCCCCGCTGCCTCTTTCTGATAGAGGCAGCAAGTGTGGGGAAGCGACTAGTTGACTCAACTATCCAAGAAAGCATTTGCTGGATTGCTAGCAGCTTGTGCCTACTTACCACATCAATGTTTTCAGGCCATACAGGCCCTTATCATAGTGTTGATGAGTCCTACCATGACAGGGCTCACCTGTCTGCAGCTTATGGGGCACATGGTGCCAGCCACGTACGTGGTCCAGCACAATTGCCTGCACTTCCGTTGTCTCTAACACTGGCTATCTTTGGTCGACATCCTCGCCAAAAATTATGTACACAGGCTAGTTTCCCCCCCACCCAACATCCTTGCTTCTCTCCACTGGTGGATGATTCCCAACAATCTCCTCACTGGGGTCCCCTTTCATCAAAGGCAACCTTTTGCCCAGATTACAACTGATGCCTCCCTTTTGGGATGGGGTGCCCACTTTTGACACCACCTTGCTCTGGGCAGGTGGTCCCTGCAGGAATGCAGACTCCATATCAACTTGTTAGAACTTGGGACGGTGCAGAACTCATGCATTCAGTTTGCACTGAGTATCTGCGACTGCACAGTCCGCATTCTGAATAACGACATGACTACCATGTTTTATATAAACCGACAGGGTGAGGCTCGGTTCCGTTCACTGTGCACTGAGGCTATTCGGATGTGGAATTGGTGTATCTGACACAATGTCACACTCTCAGCCTCATACCTACCCAGGCATAAACACCACCACAGCGGACACCCTCGGTTGATAGTTCTTGCTGTTGCCTCTGTAATTGATGATAATTTGTGCAGTTACACGACTATTCAGTTACACGCTATCTAACATCCCTCGCTGATACTTGACTCAAGTTGGCTTTTTATGAAACATGTGTTCATGTGTGCAGCTAAAACTTGAGGAGGATTTGGAAGGAATTATTTTGTTAAAAAGACATTAGTGTAATAAATTAAGGAGGAAATAGATGGGGAGAGCACTGTCCCTTGTCAAATAATTGTTATTGGGACCTTGTTAATATACAGTAAAGTGTGTTAATTTTTTACTTGTTGCACAAAAATTTATGAATTCTTCTTTGTTGCAGGACACTGTGACAGATAACAAGATAATTTCTGAATCTTCTCAGGTGCAAGAGTTTGAAACTCTTAGTGCCAAATTCCATTTTGTTGATCTGGCAGGATCTGAAAGGTTAAAGCGTACAGGAGCTACTGGAGAGAGAGCAAAAGAAGGCATTTCTATCAACTGTGGACTAGTAAGATTAAGAACTTATTTTATCAGTCTGTAAACCTCTTTCCTTGTTTTTCATTCTCTTTCAATGAGTAATCTCTGAAATGGATATGTGTAGTGACACAACTAAGGATTTCAGTATGAGAGCTAAGAAATGATGATTTATAGGAGTTATCACTTGGTTTTTCATCGAGAAGCGTCCCTGGGGTGCTCCACATGAGGTGTTTAGCGCCCCAGCGCTTCCCGACGGATTTTTCTCTCAGCAATGTATTGGGGGCCGCGCACGCGTGGTGTGCATGAGCCTCCCTCGGTACTATCACGCACGCATGGCCCCCCTCCCTTCAGTTCCTTTCTACCGCCCCCGGCTTCAGACGGAACTCTCCTGCTCTGCAAAGACGTCTCCTCACAAATCCCTTTCTTCAAACAGTCGTTCTTAGAATTAGCTTACCTTTACAGTTTTATGGTTAATAGTTAGTTATTCCACTTCTTTAGAGTTCGGTTAAAAACAAAACAAAACAAAACAAAAAAACCCCCACTGTAGTCTTGAACTGCCATCTTCAGCCACCCGGCTTTAAAGCTGTGGGCTCTGCAAGAGCTTAATGCCTGTCTCCCATTGCGCTAAGCTGAAAGCGCATAAAGACAGAGAGCTACGAATTAAAATGTCCTATTGTGACAAGGATGGACACAATAGCTCTGACCCGGGCTCAGGTATGAGCAATACACCTATGAGGCAAACGTCCCCTAAGCCATCAAAGGCAGGGGCGAGCTCTCTGAACCAGCAGCCCAGAAAGCAGCACGCTGAGGGAAAAAGGACACACTGCTCAGGCAATAACTGCCTGAGCACGTTTGACCGCCCAGGAACCTCACATGAGTACAAAAAGGGCAATAAAAATGTAAAAAAGACTGCCCTTACTGAGGCAACAGGTCTCCCTATGCCTGCCTCACAATCTGTGCTGTCTGACACAGCAGTGCTTGCCCTCCCACCGGCTATAGGAGCTCTTCCCGCTCCTAGCACAGCATTGAGGAATCCCCTCGCAGACCAACTTCTGGGTGCTGGCTCCCCTCTCCCGTTACCAAGGGCAACACCTCAGAGGAGAGCTATCTCAGAAGTGGGGGGCAAATTGTTTACAGTTAACAGAGCTATCCAGGCTGCATACTCCACTCATTAGTCACAATGACCAAAAAGACCTGGCATTTTCCCCCACTTCACAGTCACATAATTTAACTGATAACATACATCCTCAATCTCCATTCTCTGATTATTCTGACTTCCCCTCTGCCCTCTCTGAGGAGGAGGAAGAGTGCTTACCTGCTTTTTCACCTCAGCCATATATGGAGGGCTCTATATGGTCTGCTTATCTGCAACAACAGGACTTTTTTAGAGCACAAATGGCTCCCTGGGCTCCTTATTTTTGGATGCCACCGCCTATGCTTTGCCCCCCACAGTGGCAAATGTTCAATCAACCACCTCAACAATATAAAAAGAAACCATGTAAGACCAAGCATATGGCAAAGTCCTGCTCTCCCTTAAACCTGTCACCCCACACCTCTATGAGGGGATCTGACAGTGAAAGCCATTGCTCTCCTATGTCGGCTTCTACATCTCTATTACATTCAAACACAGCTTCTACCATGGAACAGGCATTGTTACCACCTGTCACTCATACCTCCGATGATCTCTCCTCTTTTCAAGAATTATTTAAAAGAGTTGCTATCAATTTAAATATATCTATGGAAGAAGTTCAGCTTTCTCAACATGAACTCACTAACATCCTTCAGCCCAGTACAGCAACAAAGATGGCACTCCCTATTAATCCAGCCATCCTGGAGCCCGCATCTATCCCCCCTGCATCTATCCCCCCAACATGCAGGAAAGCTGACTGAAAATATTATGTCCCCCCAATGGTTCTCAATTCCTTTTTTCTCACCCCCCCACCCAACTCCCTCATAGTAGACGCTGCACAGCAGAGGAACAAACAACAAAATCGTTCCACACTATCTGAAAAGGACAATAAACGCCTGGATATGTTCGGAAATAAGGTTTATGCCTCAGCCACTCTTCAGATGAGAGTGGCGAACTATGTTGCTTTATTAAGTAAATACGACTTCAATAATTATACAAAATTCAATACTTTTATTGAAGATATCCCTGACAGTAAAAAGGCACAGTTTCAGGCTCTTGTCTCAGAAGGCAGATAATATCACGGATAGCCCTGCAAGCTGCACTTGATGCAGCAGACACAGCTACAAGGACTACTGCAACAGCAGTCACTATGAGACGAGCCTCATGGTTCAACTCCTCTGCTTTCCCCCGCCAAGTGCAGCCATCGGTAGAAGACCTTCCCTTCGATGGAGAAAAACTGTTTTCTGCAAAGACCAACGAACTGCTCCAATCGATGAAAGAGTCCAGAGCCATATTGCGGTCACTCGGTATCCAAACCCCTCTGACGAGACACAGACAGTACAGGTACCAACCATATCAGAGACCTAGGTACCCACAATTCACCTACCAGTACCAGAGGCAAGACCAGGCCCCGTACCAACAGACGGGTCGCAACAGGCAGCACAGGCGTCGCCCTCAGACTAATAACCCCAACCGTTCATCCCAACCCAGCAAGCAAATTTGAAACAACGGTGGAGAGAAGTAAAACTACACCACATGCATCAGAGCTTGAGATTCATTCTAAACCTTTCCTTTTTCGCTTATTACCTTTCCTTTCAAATTGGGTATCTATTACCACTGATAAGTGGGTAACTCAGACTATCTCCCTAGGTTATACCATCCCTTTTCTCTCTCCTCCCCCTCCCCAACCTCCCACCCCGTCCTTCTTCAGGGACCCCTCTCAAGAAATCATATTACAACAAGAAGTTGACCACCTTCTTGAATTAGGAGTCATAGAACCAGTACCCCAAGAGTTCCACGGAACCGGAGTCTACTCACATTATTTTCTTGTAGAAAAGAAGACACGTGGTTGGAGACCAATCCTTGATCTTTGGTTACTAAATAAATACATAAGGAAACAAAAATTTTAAATGGTCACTCTAAATACTATTATCCCAGCTCTGGAGCCTGGTGACTGGTTTTCTTCTCTCGACCTGCAGGATGTATATTTTCATGTATCCATTTGCCCCCTCATGACGCTTTCTCCATTTTACTTTGGGTCTCCAACATTACCAGTACACGGTACTGCCCTTTGGACTCTGCACTGCACCAAGGGTATCAACGAAGATGCTAGCAGCTGTCTCTGCTCACCTCAGAAAGCAAGGAATCACGATTTACCCATACTTAGACGATTGCCTTGTCAAAGCAAGGACCAGTCAAGACTGTTACCAAGATACCATTACTGTGATAACCTGCCTTCACTCATTAGGCTTCCTAATAAATTACGGCAAATCAACACTCACGCCAACCCAAACAATCCAGTTCATCGGAGCTCAACTCAATTCGATCACAGCCAGAGCCTCTTTACCGACAGACAGATTCACTCGCATCAGTCAACTGGCAAAATCCCTTCAAGATATGCCAGTAGTAAGGGTTTACGACTGCCTTCAACTATTAGGTCACATGGCATCATGCAATCCTGTGGTCCCAAATGCACGTCTCTTTATGAGATGCCTCCAGGGTTGGCTTCGATGCAAGTACAAGCCGCACGTCCATCATATGAACAAAATGATTACACTACCACACTCAGTGAAAGCATCCCTACACTGGTGGACAAAATCATGCAACCTGTGCATAGGTATTCCCTTTCAAATCCTGGAACCCTCTGTAGTTGTCACTACAGACGCATCCCTTATGGGTTGGGGTGCCCATACAGAAGGCCGCACAGCACACGGCCTATGGTCTCCAACAGACCGCATGCTCCACATCAATGCCCTCGAACTCAGGGCAGTTCGCCTGGCATGCCAACATCTGTTACCCAATGTCACGGGGATACATGTAAAAATATATACAGACAACACCGCATGCATATTCTATATAAACAGGCAAGGCAGTGCCCGATCTCACACACTATGCCTGGAAGCTATAGCACTTTGGAATTGGTGTCTAGCCCGAGACATTCGCATATCTGCTTGCCATCTTCCTGGGGCCCTAAATTCAACGGCAGATGCCCTCAGCAGAGCTCTGCCACAAGAGCACGAATGGGAACTCGACTATGCACTCCTCAGTGACATATTCAACCGATGGGCTTTCCCAGATATAGATCTATTTGCCACTTCAATAAACAAAAAATGCCAAAGTTATTGCTCCAGGGCGGGCATGGGGAAAGAGTCCTCCGGAGATGCTCTAGTTATAACCTGCAGTGCACTCCTACATTATGCTTTCCCCCCGTTTCGTCTCCTCAGCAGAGTCCTCGTAAAGATTCTGAACGACAAAGCCAAAGTTATCCTCATTGCACCCTGTTGGCCCCGACAGCCGTGGTTTCCCCTTCTACTCAAGCTAGCAATACATCAACCAATCACGCTTCCGAATGATCTCAACGTTCTTTATCAGCCAGGGATCATGTATACTCACCCACAGTTTCGCCCACTCCATCTCAAGGTGTGGTACCTAGATGGTTCATGGGCATAGAACTGCAGTGCTCTCAACAAGTACGTGATGTCCTCTTACAGAGCAGAACACCTACAACAAGAAAAACATACATGAGCAAATGGACTCGATTTGTTCTCTGGGCAACCTCTCGTAACATACAACCTCAAGACGCTCCACTTCCTGATATACTGGAATACCTGTTACACCTCAAACAATCACATCTCTCCCTCAGCTCAGTCAGGGTCCACCTAGCAGCCATTGCAACCTTTCACGCAACAGTGGAAGACACCACAGTCTTCGCACACCCAGTAACTAAGCGATTTTTGAAAGGTCTTCAGGCTCTATACTCAGAGGTGGCACCCCCTCAAGAGCCTTGGGACTTACACTTGGTACTAACAGCCCTTACAAAACCACCATTTGAACCCATGGCGACATGTTCCCTACGCCATTTATCCTTAAAGATGGCATTTTTGGTAGCAATAACATCAGCCTGCAGAGTGAGCGAGTTGGCTGCCCTGATGGCAGAACCACCTTTCACCGTATTTTTTAAGGGCAAGGTCACGATGTGACCGCACCCAAAATTCCTCCCCAAGGTGCGCTCCCCTTTCCATTTGAATCAGACAATATACTTACCAGTATTCTTTCCAAAACCACACGCTAATGCTTTTGAAGCTCAGATGCACGCACTAGATGCCAAAAGGGCTCTCTCCTTCTACATCGACAGAACAAAATCTTTCAGATCCTCTCCTCGTCTTTTCGTCTCCATCGCAGATCATAGCAAGGGAAAACAAATTTCATCACAGAGGTTGTGATATTGGATCTCAGATTGCATTGCTACCTGTCATTCCCTAAACGACCTACCTCTGCCAGTTCCGATTCGGGCACGCTCCACAAGGGCAGTCGCCGCAACTGTGGCTTACCTGAGGAAAATCCCACTACATGACATATGCGCAGCAGCCACGTGGTCGTCAGAAAACACCTTTGCAAAACATTATGCACTCATCTCAGGACCCGTCCAGCATACCAAACTAGCAAAAGCTGTACTACAAACGGCATACTTACCTGATCCGAAGTCCCTGCCTCCATAAGAAAATATTGGTTGAAGTCACCTCATGTGGAGCACGCCCAGGGACGCTTCTCGATGAAGAAAAGGAGGGTACTCACCTTCCTGTAGCTGATGTTCTTCGAGATGAGCGTCCCTGGGGGTGCTCCACTACCCTCCCTTCCTCCCCTCTACTTCGGAATGCCCTTATGATAACATCTATAATACATTATTTGCTGGGTTCCGAATAGAGAAGGAACTGAAGGGAGGGGGGCCGTGCATGCGTGATAGTACTGAGGGAGGCTCATGCGCGGCCCCCGATACATTGCTGAGAGAAAAATCCGTTGGGAAGCGCTGGGGCGCTCAACACCTCATGTAGAGCACCCCCAGGGACACTCATCTCGAAGAACGTCAGCTACAGGAAGGTGAGTAACCTCCTTTTCCTATACTCAATAACAATTACTTGGTTTCACTAAATTGTAATTGGGAAACTGTGGCATCAGTAATTCTCTCTAAAAGTAACTCAGGCTCTGCAGAACTTATTTTTAGATAAAGTGTACTGTCTACTGATTTTAGTGGTGGTAATATTGTACTTGCAGCAAAACAAAAGCTATAAATAAAATGAGTTGGCTGTAATAACATTTTTAAATATAATTAAAAATATCTAGTAGATCGCTAAGCTTATAGTGATGTTATGATTTCTATAAAAGGACACAATCAATTTGAAATATAATTCATTAAAACAAAAAATTTAAAGTAGTTTCTGGTCCTATATCTGCTCCTGAATCCCCTTGACTATTTCATTGATTTAGCAACTAAATTTTGATATTAAAAAAAAAATTCTTCCATTTGCTGCGTGAAAGAACCAGACTAATGGAGGAAATTGACAGACTTATAAGTGATTCCATGTCAAGCCTCTAATACTTACTGTGGAGTCTTACTGGTTTATTAGGGCTCTGTGTTGATACAAGGGTTTGCATGTGCAATTTTCTTTACAGGAGAGGATACCAAATGTGTTGAAAATTTGGTGAAAACATGCCTTTCTAACAGCAAGACTGCACACTTAGCCTGTCATCAGAACATAACTTGTCTCCTTTCTGACTCATGTATCACCAGTGATAAAGGTTCTGCAGTCAGACCTTAGTTATCAGCTCTATTAACATTGTATTATGCAGAAAACTGTTCAGCTGTTTCCCATAGTTGTACTGACTGCAGAGGTAGCGGGAGGTTTTTAGTTTTACGCACTTTATTTAGTAACAAATATATTACCTGCATAGAATCTGAGTGATAAGGTGCTGCTTTTATAAAGTCACCACAAGTGCACGTAGAAAAATTACTTCAAAGAAAAACATTTTGATTTGCTGAATTATTTTATAGTATTTTGTTATTATTCATAGATAGCAAATGACTAAAACAAATTTAAGCATATGGGAACAGTACTGAAAGTAGCAATGAATGTGAAATTTCATAATCGTTGGTTCAGTTAAGACATTTTACAAGTATATATTGGGAATTGGTTGCATAGAGTGCCACCTAGTGCTATGTATTTAAAAGAAAAAATATAACTGACATATTACATAGATGCAAAAACCTCAAAGAAAGTAGTATGTTATTTTCCTTTAGTGCAGATGTTTACACAAAAATAATCCCTTTGAAAAAAGTGAGATTGCATGTGCACATAAGTTTTTGCAGGGTCATACAGTAAATTTGCTATAATAGTATAGCATGTATGGTAATGGAAAAATCTCACCTAAAGGATTCTATACCAGTACCCAAATAAATCAAAAAAGTTTAGTGTATTCCTTCTTTCATATCTACAGAGGTATTCAGTCCTTATGTTTGTGTCAGGATAATACTGATGCAAGATATTTGTTTTTTTCTTTTACTATAAAACAAAACTTAGTAAAATATAATAAGGAAGGTACTTCCTATAAGAAATAACTTATAAGTTTAGCAATTATCAAATTAAATGACTGTTACAAAACAAAATGTGATCCACATTTTGGGTTTAATATGCTTGCCATGTAACCTGCTACTTTCTAAAATCAGCAGATTGCAACAATCATTTATCATTGCCAGCATGTAAGTATACAGTATTGCATGAAAAATTACTGTAGCTGGGTCAGTTGCAATATTTTTTTAAATAAGGTTTTGTAAAATTTGATAACAGACTTCGAAAATTTGTCATCTTTTTAGCTGGCACTTGGCAATGTAATAAGTGCACTGGGGGATAAAAGTAAGAAGGCAACTCATGTACCATACAGGGATTCAAAACTCACAAGACTGCTTCAAGACTCTCTGGGAGGAAACAGGTATGAAAATTTGCTGTTACATGCTACATTGTGATGAACCAGGTATGATGATTGCATAATTTAAAGAATGTTATCAATTTATTATAACTGAGACCTAAAATGTTTTGGATGTTATGTATATTATCACACAGCCCAAGGTGACTAGAAATACATAATTTAAATGAAAACTTTCCTTTTCCCTTTTGGAAAGAAAAATGCTTTTTGTATTGTGTTGGTGTATGATAAATATAGTATGAACAAAAGTGAAAATGACCACTATTTTTCTTAGGAGTGAAATTAAAAAAAATACTAACGGTATAAACATTGAAAGCCACAGTAGATTAATTCAATTTTGAAAAGTCCAAGGTGATATTAGTAACATGGGGGGAAAATTATGTTTGTTGTCATTGGTCCTTTCAGTGGCATTGTGGTTATACTTTGCTTATGGCTAAATTGTTTGAAATCTTGGTTGCCACTTAGGAAGAGAATCCTTTTTAAACCATGTAATTAAAAAGTTATAATTTCATCTTTGCATAACAGTCTTATTAATTAGAATGTGGTTGAAACTTGTAGTCACTTTCTGCTTGAAGCAGAGTTTTTTACATGGCTTATTTTACATGGGATTTTCTGACCAGCCTTTGATGTGTTACAGTATATTTAGTGTCAGAAAGAAGATGAGTTCATCAATGTGAATATAATTATGGAATATATATAATTGTAACAATCCCAGCAGTGTTTTATTGAAAAAAACCCACTCTGTGGATTTAATCATGTAACTGCCATTTTAATTTTGCAATCTAGTATGCCTTCCCTCAATATTTTGACATTGTTCTTTATAATCTCTCATTTGTCTGTTCCCCCCCCATCCATGCAACTGATAATATTTGTATGTCTGAAGTATTTTTTTCAAACTACTCCCTCCCCTTTTGCTAGGGGGTTGATCCTTGCGTGTGTGTGTAATTTAATAGTTGGGTAAAAGACCAAAGTTTTTTGTTAATATCAATCGTCATTGTAAACAGAAGCTGAATAGATTTTTGAGTCTGAGCTGATATATTTTTATGAGTTTTCCAAGCCAGATATGAAGAGTTAATTCCCTCCTGCTTATTCCTCTAGTCAAGTCCCTAACCTCTAGCATTAATCACATTGAGTTACTGTGGAGATGACTGTGATACAAACAGAAGATTATGACTTCAATGAGTAATAATACTCTATACTTAAAAATTGATTTAACTCTTTTCATCTTCAAAGTCATCATAAACATTAATCAGCTAATTAAGCAGTAAGTATCAGATGAAGGCTCAGATGAATTCCAGAAAACAAACAAATGTTTCCATGAGAATGTCAATAATAATTTAAAATACATAAACCCTATATCACAGAGAAAGAGCTTTGGCAGCTGCTGGCTGACAAATCTCTATTGACCTCCTTATAATACACATCCATGTATGCTACTTTCCACTCACTGGGGAAATGCTTGCCAACAACAGCTGCATATACCAGGTTAGGTTTCTTTCTTTGGGGTGGAGTCTGACTCTCCCAATCAGATTAAGTATTGTAGTCCGTCTCCTGGGAGTGGCCTCAGGGTTCCTGAGCATATGCTCTCTGTGCCTCCTGCCGGGCCATCTTCCTCAGTGTTTATGCAGCTCCTATGTTTAATGATGTTATGCTGAATGGAATCACAAGGAAAAGAAAACAAAGCTATTATATAACCAGAATTGTCTCTAGATAGAACCAGTTAAAAACAGATATTGTGTTTGGTGCCACAGAAGAGAGTATTGTCTTTGAACCTAGATATACACCCCTAAGTGTGTATGTGTGGTAACCTAGATAAAAGTTCTATCATAATACTTTACAAAAGATTTGAACAGCTGCATGACACTTAGGATGTCCCAATCCATTATAATGATATCCTGAGTGATATCTTTACCAACCCTAGAATTGCCAAAATATTTCACAGAGGATGGTTAATCAAAATTTGAAATCCATACTGTCCTTGCAGAAATAAAATTAATATTTTTTCAACTAGCTGTCCCATATTCTTGTTATGGTAGCAATCAGTACATACTTCTTTTAATTAGTTGTGCACTTTACCTGTTAAAAAGGATAATTAATTAAAATGGTCTGTTAATTTTGTTTTAAATATCAGATTTCATTAACTTTGAGAAGCAGCTGTTGCTTGTGTGCACTATCAATTTTTTTCATATAATTTTGAATACTGTAACATTCCATTGAACATATTCCATTGACTATATATTGTAAATGCTGTGGACATACTACACACAATCTTTTATTACAAAATACGAGTTGCTGGTAACAAGAACTTTTATGTTCTACTGAACCCCAAAGACCTTAGATTATAGTAATACTGCTGTTGTGTCTATGTGTACTGTCCTCACTATTCATTATCCTGCCAAAAGGATTTAAATATTTAATCTTTTGTGTGCATAATGTGTCTAAAGATACTGAGCACTGATGCTGTTTTATCTGAAAGGTGTTTGCATCAGGCAGTATATGACAAGAAATTTGCTCACTTTTCATATTATGTTTAAATAAAAGAAGTAAAATGAAGGGAATAAAATTAATTTTGTTAAAATAGTTCATCATGAAAGACTGATGGTAAAGCAGAGCTGAAGATGCCACTCGGTGGGTCAGAGGGAAGTATAGTATTATGTCAAACACCTTGATTGAGCAAAGTACATAAACATGCTTACCTTGAAGTTCGAGTAGCTGCGTTATCTTCGGTTTTGCACTATAATAAAGACTGCTTGCATGCTTAAAGTTAAGCATGTGCTTAAGTACTTGCTGAATTGGTGCCTGGGTGCATGAAGAGAACCAAAGAAAGAATTCTAAAGTTCTAGTCTTTGAATATATAAAGAACTAATAAATGCCAAATAATTACCATATATGCTCGATCATAAGCCTATTTTTTTTTTGTAAAAAATGATGCAGTAAAGAGCAGGGGATTGGCTTATGAATGAGTCATTGTGTTTTACCAGTTTGTTTTTAACTTGGGTGGGGGGGTAGGCAAACTTTAGTTTCCAGCCCAGAAAGATAAACTCCTGGCACACACAGATGTTTTACGTACCTGGAATGGTGCAGTCATGGAGCCCCTCAGCTCCCAGTGATTGCTGTTCACCATTCTGGATCAACAGGAACAGCAGAAAGTGACGGCCAGGATGTCCCTTGGCCTTTGCTGCTTCCTGCAGCTCCCATTGTCTGGGAATGGCAAACAACAGCCAGAGGCAGATGCTGACAAGCTGGCACTGGAAGTTTGCAAACCACCAATATAGAGTCGGCTTATGAACAGGTCGTTGCAGTTTTTACAATTTAGTTTAACTTGAGGGGGTCGGCTTATGAACGAACAGGCTTATGATCAACTATATATGGTACCATTTACTTACATATAAGATATCAGATCAGTTATTGGTACCAATGGCATAGGGAAGGGTAGAAGAGATGTTCTGGAGGCCAAATTTAGGTTACTAGGAAAGAGACTGAAATCCAGAACATCTTTGGTGGCATTCTCTGAAATGCTTCCAGTTCCACGCGCAGGGCCAGATAGACAGGCAGAACTTCAGAGTCTCAATGCGTGGATGAGACGATGGTGCAGGGAAGAGGGGTTTAGATTTATTAGGAACTGGGGACACTTTTGGGGTAGGGGGAGCCTATACAGGAATGATGGGCTCCACCTAAATCAAGGTGGATCCAGACTGCTGGCATTAAACATTAAAAAGGTCGTAGAGCAGTTTTTAAACTAAGAGGTGGGGGAAAGCCGATTGGTGCGGGGGAGCACCTGGATCGGACGGAGACTTCTCTTACACGAGGCTCCATAGGTAGGGATTCCCTAGAAGTTAGTCAGATGGGGAACGTGGGAAATAATATATGGGCAAGATCAGATGTGAAACAATCGTGCATAAAAAAATCCAATGTGTCTGTGAAAGGCGGACATATAAATAGTGGTAGTTTTCTAACATGCTTTTACACTAATGCTAGGAGTCTGTCTAATAAGATGGGTGAACTGGAGTACCTCATATCAAAGGAGGAAGTTGACATAATAGGCATCTCAGAAACATGGTGGAATGAGGACAATCAGTGGGACACTATCATACCGGGATATAAATTATATCGGAAAGACAGAACAGGTCGTGCGGGTGGCGGAGTGGTACTATATGTGAAGGATAATATAGAATCAAATGAAGTAAAAATCGTAAAGGAATCAAAATGTTCCATAGAATCATTATGGATAACAATTCATTCCTCTAATATGAATATGGCATTAGGAATATATTACCGACCACCTAACCAGGACAGTGATAGTGATGCTGAAATGATAAGGGAGATTAGAGAGGCTACCAAAATAAAAAACACAGTAATAATAGGAGATTTCAATTATCCCCATATTGATTGGGTGCATGTCACCTCAGGACGGGATTCAGAGATTAAATTTCTTGATGCCTTAAATGACTGCTTCTTGGAGCAGCTAGTACAGGAACCCACAAGGGGAGAGTCGATTCTCGACCTAGTCTTGACTGGAACGCAGGATCTGGTCCAAGAGGTAACTGTTACTGGACCGCTTGGAAATAGTGACTACAATATAATAACTTTTAATATTCCTGTGTTGGGAAGAACACCGCAGCGGTCAAACACTCTGGCATTTAATTTCAAAAAGGGGAATTACACTAAAATGAGGAAGCTAGTTAAACAGAAACTAAAAGGGAGAGTAATTAAACTAAAATCCCTGGAAGCTGCATGGGAACTGTTTAAAGACACCATACTAGAGGCCCAACTTGAATGTATACCCCAAATAAAAAAACACAGTAAGAGACCTAACAAAGAACCACCATGGCTAAACAGCCATGTTAAAAAGGCAGTGAAAGAGAAAAGGGCAGCTTTTAAAAAGTGGAAGTCAAATCCTAGTGAGGAAAATAGAAAGGAACATAAACACTCCCAAATTAAGTGTCATAATGTAGTAAGAAAAGCCAAAAAAGAGTTTGAGGAACAGCTAGCCAAAAATTCAAAAAATGATAGTAAAATGTTTTTTAAATACATTAGAAGCAGGAAGCCCGCTAAAAAAGCAGTGGGGCCCTTGGATGATAAAGATATAAAAGGAGCGATCAAGGAAGACAGTGCCATTGCGGAGCGATTAAATGATTTCTTTGCTTCAGTCTTCACGGCTGAGGATGTTACAGAGGTTCCTAAATCTGAGCCAGCCTTTTTAGGTGACAAATCTGAGGAACTCACTCAGATTGAAGTGACATTAGAGGAGGTTATGGAATTAATTGATAAGCTGAATAGTAACAAGTCTCCGGGACCAGACGGCATTCACCCAAGGGTTCTGAAAGAACTCAAATGTGAAATTGCGGAGTTATTAACAGTGGTTTGTAACCTATCCTTTAAATCCACTTTGGTACCAAATGACTGGAAGATGGCCAATATAACACCAATATTTAAAAAAGGCTCTAGAGGAGATCCTGGCAATTATAGACCGATAAGTTTAACATCAGTACCAGGCAAATTAGTAGAAACACTAGTAAAGAGTAAAATTGCAAGGCACATAGAAGAGCACGAATTGTTGGGCAAAAGTCAGCATGGTTTCTGCAGAGGGAAGTCGTGTCTAACTAATCTGTTAGAATTCTTTGAAGGGGTTAATAAACATGCGGACAAGGGGCACCCAGTGGATATAATATACCTAGATTTCCAGAAAGCCTTTGACACGGTCCCACACCAAAGGCTTTTATGTAAATTAGGTGGTCATGGGATAGGAGGAAAGGTCCTTTCATGGATCAAGAATTGGTTAAAAGACAGAAAACAAAGGGTGGGAATAAATGGTAAATTTTCACAATGGAGGAGGGTAACTAGTGGTGTTCCCCAGGGGTCAGTACTGGGACCAATCCTGTTCAACTTGTTCATCAATGATCTAGAAAATGAGGTAAGCAGTGAGGTGGCCAAGTTTGCAGATGACACAAAGTTGTTCAGGACAGTCAAAAGCAAAAGGGATTGTGAAGAACTACAAAAAGATCTCAGCAAACTGAGTGATTGGGCAGCAAAATGGCAAATGAAATTTAATGTGGGTAAGTGTAAGGTAATGCATGTTGGAAAAAATAACCCAAATTACACGTACTACATGATGGGGTCAAATTTAGCTACGACAGATCAGGAAAGGGATCTTGGAGTTATAGTGGATAGTTCTATGAAGACATCCACGCAGTGTGCAGCGGCAGTTAGTAAGGCAAATAGGATGTTAGGAATTATTAAAAAAGGGATAGATAATAAGACAAAAGATATCATACTTCCCCTATATAAAACTATGGTACGCCCACATCTCGAGTACTGCGTGCAGATGTGGTCTCCTCACCTCAAAAAAGATATATTGGCATTAGAAAAGGTTCAGAAAAGGGCGACTAAGATGATTAGGGGCTTGGAAAGGGTCCCATATGGGGAGAGGCTAGAGAGACTGGGACTTTTCAGTTTGGAAAAAAGGCGATTGAGGGGTGATATGATAGAGGTATATAAAATCATGAATGGTGTGGAGAAAGTGATTATAGAAAAATTATTTACCTTTTCCCATAATACAAGAACTAGGGGACACCAAATGAAATTGATGGGTAGTAGGTTCAAAACTAATAAAAGGAAATTTTTCTTCACACAGCGCACAGTCAACCTGTGGAACTCCTTGCCTGAGGAGGCTGTGAAGGCCAGGACTCTATTAGGGTTTAAAAAAGAGCTTGATAAATTTTTGCAGGTTAGGTCCATAAATGGCTATTAGCCAGGGATAAAGTATGGTGCCCTAGCCTTCATAACAAGGGCAGGAGATGGATGGCAGGAGATAAATCACTTGATCATTGTCTTCTGTTCTCCTTCTCTGGGGCACCTGGCATTGGCCACCGTCGGCAGATGGGATGCTGGGCTCGATGGACCTTTGGTCTGACCCAGTATGGCCATTCTTATGTTCTTATGTTCTTATTGATCTAACATTTTACGTGCTAAAGTAAGAAGGTTTAAGAACAAAATGGCAACCTTAACTCACAATTTCTATTATAATGGTGAAAATCAGATACAGAACATTTTAAAAGTTAAAGTCAGTATTGTTGTAACAATGTTTATTTCAGTTGATATATTTGATGCTATAACACATGGGGTGTTTTGCATAATTTAAAGGGTTTTTTGTTTTGATTTATAAACTTGACCTGTGTCTGTAATTCACAGCCAAACAGTCATGATAGCATGTGTGAGCCCTTCAGACAGAGACTTCATGGAAACTTTGAACACATTAAAGTATGCCAATCGGGCACGGAACATCAAGAACAAGGTGATGGTTAATCAGGACAGGGCCAGTCAACAAATTAATGGTTTACGCAGTGAGATTGCACGTCTTCAGATGGAACTTATGGAGTACAAAACAGTAAGTAAATTTATTAGGATTTATTTTAGAATGTCACTAAAATTTCACAACTCATTTTCCTATTAGCTACTTCTACTGCACATAAGTAAAGAATGTAGAATAATATCTTTAACTTATATGGCATGTGGTTGCACCCCAAATTTTACTTTCAGATATGAATGCATGACTACTGTTGACATCATTGGAAGTCACATATTAGAAGGCAGAATGTGATCTTATAACCTATACAGAAAACATTTCATTCACCACTAAACTGCGGGGGCAGTTTGCACATCAATTTAGGATGGCACTTGAGTAAGAGTGTTATTTTTTTAGGAATGTTGTTGTTGTGTTGGTTAATGATTTTAAAACCTATCATGTATATTTTTAGTGTTTGAAAATTTTGCCTCCCAGTTCTAGAGATTGCTGTGCTGGTTTGACTGGCAAGAGAACAGGTCATGCATTGAATGTTTTGCGCAAAGTTCTTGAAACAGCAAAGTAAATTCTGGACTTTTTTTTAAACTACAGTCTAAATTATGCACATTGAACACTCATATTCACTCTACCTACTTAGCAATGTTCCGTCTAAGTTGTGGGGTAGCACTGCTTCCCGGGTGATTAATCAGCCCCACACAATCTGTCAGCTCCTTGCACTGAGCCTTGAGCCTCTGACTGGGCAGGGCTAATTAATCACCTGTGAAGCTGTGCTGCCACGCAGCTTAGAGGGAACACTGTTACTTAGTGTTTTCCAGCAACAAAATAGAAATATTTCCAGCGAATGTACTATTGTTAAGTTTTGTTTACCAAGCAATCTCCTTCCTTGGTGATGGCTTTGAGAAAATATTTTCATTTTAATATGAAAAGCAATGGATTCTTCATTCCCTCTCCCCTGCTAATCCATGTTCCTATGGCTTATTACAAGCTGAGATAATTTTGAAGGAACCTATTCAAATAATTTCAGCACAAAACTGTTTTGAGAAATATGCATACCACTGTATTCTTCCACCATGTAGGAAGTGTAGGAAATTTTAAGTGGACTATCCTTTTTGAGTTGAATGACAGTTTGGTTCAGGTCAGTGTTAACTAATAATGCATTTTTTTTAGGGCAAAAGGATGATTAATGAAGAAGGTGTGGAAAGCATCAGTGACATGTTTCATGAAAATGCTATGCTGCAAACTGAAAATAATAACCTGCGTGTTAGAGTTAAAGCAATGCAAGAAACTGTTGATGCACTAAGAGCCAGAATAACACAGCTTCTGAGTGATCAGGCCAACCAGGTCCTTGCAAGAGCAGGTATTGTGTATTTTTTAAAATTGAAAAACTGTCTAATACAGTTATTAATGCGGCAGCCAGACTTTTGCTTTTTCAGTTCTTGGAGTTCTTTGCTTAGGGCAGCAACAGCAAACCTGCTTCTGCAGGAAAAAATCCCCTCTTAACCGTCTTTATTCTATTACTTTAAAATGTTAGTAGTGTAAAAGTTGTTTAAGGCCTCAATTGACCAGACTTCTTCAGTATGCGAGTTACTTTTAACATGAGAATGGTCCCAGTGTATGGGTTTACTCATGTGCTTAGATGCTTTTCTTTGTATTGGGGTTAGATATGGAATTGGTGGATGTTGTTATGATTTCTCACCCTGCAGACTAAGTGTTTGAAATGGTTTAATCTACCGCTCATTTTGCGTGTAGTTTCAAAGCAATCTGAGGAGCTATGTACATATCCTACATTATTACAATTATGTTTGATATGTTTTCATCATTAACTAATATAGAAAATAAATAGAAAAAAATCAGTTTAAATGTTGAACTTGTGGCACAAATGAGGAAACATACATTTCAGACTGGTAACACTGTAAACTCACATTTTAAAGACCCTGCCTACACTTGGGGTATCATTTTAAAAAAATCCCATCAGTTCAGCTGAACCGGCATTAGAGCTGGTGGAAGGCCAAATGTAGATAAAGTTCTTGTGACCACACCCATTTTACCACTGTGCTAATGAAATTTGCTTCTCTGTGTACCAGACACTTGTCTACATTAGGGCTCTAGCTGATTCATCTGTACTGGTGTTAAAATTATGGGAATTTGATGCTGGAGTGGGAGGGGAGAATGGCCAGTCAATTTCTTAAACAGAGCACCTCTGAAATCCTCTTGATGCACATTAATGAAAGTTCTGAGGGCCATGGTGGTCTAGCTGGGGCTAATTCTGTTTATTGTATAAATAGCCACACATTCACATCTACACTGGCTTCATAGCTAGCTATCTTTTAAAGCCTGTGTGCATACACAGTCTTATGAATCACTGTATTATATGGTTCGACTGGCTAGTGTGAATGTGGCCAATTCCATGTTAAAACCTAGCTTCAGTTTTCCCAGATATAAAATTGCAGCCAACAGAAAGAGGTGAAAGCAGGTTCAGAAGCTACCTTCCCCTTTGTGCCCAACAATCATAGAATCATAGAACACTAGAACTGGAAGGGACCTCAAGAGGTCATCGAGTCCAGTCCCCTGCCGTCACAGCAGGACCCAGTGCCATCTAGACCATCCCTGATAGATGTCTATCTAACCTGCTCTTAAATATCTCTCGAGATAGAGATTCCACAACCTCCCTAGGCAACTTATTCCAGTGTTTAACCACCCTGACGGTTGGGAAATTTTTCCTAATGTCCAACCTAAACCTCCCTTGCTGTAGTTTAAGCCCATTGCTTCTTGTCCTATCCTCAGAGGCCAAGGAGAACAATTTTTCTCCCTCTTCCTTGTGACACTCTTTTAGATACCTGAAAACTGCTATCATGTCCCCTCTCAGTCTTCTCTTTTCTAAACTAAACAAGCCCAGTTCTTTCAGTCTTCCTTCATAGGTCATGTTATCTAGACCTTTCATCAATTCTTGTTGCTATTCTCTGGACCTTCTCCAATGGCTCCACATTTTTCTTGACACAATACTCCAGTTGAGGCCTAATCAGCGCAGAGTAGAGCAATGAAGTTGTGCAACGTGGGGAAGTCCATATTTGAAAAGCTGTTAGGAATCAATGTGCATCTGTTGGCCATTGTTATTATTACCAACGTCCTCAGGAACAGAGAAAATAATGAAATTTAAACTGTTCAAATTAAATAATAAAATAAAGGACACAGGAAACAGTAAGTTCCTCTACATGGAAAATTTTAGGCCCAAATCGTGGAGTTTGTCATTTTAACCCTGGTGTGTCAAGATTTTTGATGCCTACTACTTTAACATTGCTTCTTCCCAGAGACTGTCATTTGAGTTGCAAACCTGGTAGCTGTTCAGTGTGACACATTACTTACAGATATACATTATATTGCTGTTAAATTCCTCATTTTACCAGATCTTTTTATTTCCTTTTGGAAAAAAACATTGTTGGTTGTAAACACTACTCAGGTTATTGATGATCTCTCTCTTTCACAAAAGAGGAGAAAATGTAAAGTGGGAAACCCAAATCACAATGTACCTTTTTAGTAGCTCTGTTCTACTGCATCCATACTAATTTAATATGCATAAGTTACTTTACATCATTTTCTCTCTCTCTCTCAAAGGAGAAGGGAATGAAGAAATTGGCAACATGATTCATAACTATATCAAAGAAATTGAAGATCTCAGGTACTTGTCAGCATGCTCTGGTGCTTTGAGTTTCACATATGGGTAGGAAAAACCTTTCAGAATATAAATGCTTTCTAAATTGCTACTCATATCATTGGCAGGGCTGAAAATGAAAATTGGACGTATCTTTATGGGTTTGAAGAACCTAGTAACTTTATATAAGTGTTGGTATTTGAGAAAATACTTAAACACCTCGGTAACAAAAGTAGAATCTAAGATCGTTGTACATTCCCTCTATTTTTAAAGGAAAATAAAGATTTTTGTGAATTTGACTGGTAACTTTTTTAGACGTAACCTCATTGTTCCTTAGAGATTACCATGCAGGTACTGATCCAGCCCAATTCCCATGTAGCATAAATGAGCTGGTAGAGTCATGGTATAAAATCGTGTGGTCTCTGGAAATGTCAGTGTGTTTTTTCTTAATACTTTATATATGTTTTACAATGGATTAGAATTTGTTTTAAAATTTGAAGACTAATTCAGGTGCTGTGAAACTATACTCTTCATATAGCCATAGTATTTATAACTGTATGATACCTCAAGGCTTTTTTTGATGTTTTTCTTTTCCTTTGATAGGGCAAAATTATTAGAAAGTGAAGCAGTTAACGAAAATCTTCGACGCAGCTTGTCAAGAGCTTCAACAAGATCGTCGTATTTTGGAGGCCCTTCAGCATTTTCTGCTTCTATGCTTTCTTCAGAAAAAGAAACTTTGGAAATTCTTGATATAGCTAAGAGAGATTTAGAAAAACTGAAAAAAAAAGAAAAGAAGAAGAAAAAGAGGTAGCATTTAAAATCCATATTTTTAAATATTTTAAATCCTTTTTATGCAAAGGGATGTATTTTAACCAGTGAGTTTTAAAAATGTATTGCAGTCCTTGCACAGGATGGGGCTCTAAGCTCCTTATCCTGCAAACACTTAAGCATATACTTAGCATTATACACGTGTGTTTCCACTGACTTCCTTTCTGTAAAATTAAGTACATGAAGCATTTGAAGAATCAGAGCCTCGGTTCTAGTGCATGTTTCTATCATTTGAAACTCGGAATAATTTTGAAACTATAAAAGTACAAATTAGATGTATTTTGTTGTCTTCCCGTAAATTTGATATTCCAGTGAGAGAAAATAACTATTTTTTGTACTCCATTGAAACACAAGGATTGCTTCAAAAGATATCCTAAAAAGCTATTGGGAATTCTATTAGTAGAGCTTGAATGGCTTCTTTTGCTTTTTTACATCTTCACCTTCTATCCCTGTTTTTATTCAAGATTCCCTACTTCACTGAAATCTCATGCTTCATTTTTCTTTTATTCAATTTCTAACCTATTGAAATGGTCACTGACATTTATATAAATGCCTGTTCAGAGATCAAAGCTCCATTCATTGATACCTCTCAATATCAAATAGCCCTCTTTTCTCTGAAATATTGCCATGCTTATACTTGGTGATTGAAACTTATACCAAAAAAAGTTATCACAAATTTTAACAGATCTTTAAAAACATTTGCTACAGATATGAAATATTGAGGTCAGTAGCTCTGTATAAGGAAGATCTGTTGCAGGGGTGAGGAACCATTTTTGGGTCAGGGCCTGATGACCCACAGAAAAATCACTTGGGGGCCGCACATAAGTGAGAAGCCAAAAACACAACAAACAAACAAAAAGCCCCCCGAGCCGCAAAACAATTAATCAAACAAACAAAAAACCCCCAAACTTTCACTGATGTATCCCCCAACTGAGAAGCAGAAAGACACTTCCCGTATTCCCCTCACACAGCAGAACCTAGGGGGGCCCAGCCTCATAGATTTTCTGTGCTCCAGCCCCGCGGTGGCATAGCAGAGGGCCTGGAGCACTGGTGCAGGCTCCCCAATGCTGGGGGTAGAGGGACCTTGAGTGTCGGGGGCTCAGATCCAGGCAAGCCAGGCCTGAGATTCCCCACCCCTGATCTGCTGGATTGAGTCCTATATTTATAAAAGTCATAACTGCAGGAAGTGATTTACAAAAATACTGACTGTTGCTTGTAGAAATTGACTCTCTCTCCTGGGCGCTATTTTTCTTAGTGCCGAAATCTGTAGGGAACTTTCAAATCTGTTTGGAATTTTCATTACCTCACCTCTTAGATATCTTTTTGTGGACTTGACCTAGAAGGTGCCGAGCATTGTAATCACAATCCAGCAAAATACTTTTTATGTGTTCAAATTTAAGCATATATTCTGAGATGTACTCTTGTTTAAAAAAAAATGCGAGTGCTTTGCTAAACTAGAGCCCAAGTGCTCAGCACTTTGCAAAGTCAAGCCCGAAAAAGAATGTATTGGAGAGGAAGATAAAGATAGTAAAATCTTATGAAGGATTTCAAGTACAGAGTTACACAAAGGAGTATGTAGTTATTTATTTATTTTTCCCTTTTTTTGAAATCTCCATAACAGCAGGAGGAAACTGAACTCCAGAATTGGCTATTGGTGTGGGCCAGATCTTGGGCTGGTGTAAATATGCTTAGGATGATTATAAGGGCATGTGCTCTATATATTTTACAAATATATAACATGAAAATCATGTCCTTGTTTAATTCCTAAGCGATAGAATGATTGTTGTTGTCTGCTCAGATGGTAAGGGTCAGAAAACGATGCATTTGGGCTCACTTTTGTAGCCTTGTGATTATTGAATGGGATCATGGTTTATGAATATTCTTAGGGTTTGTATTGCTATCTGTGTAAAGCAAAATATATGGCTGATGCTCCTTGGAATAATCTATCTAAAGTATACCACTATATAAATTGCTGTTCTGTGTGTAGTTAAAAAACACACAGGAGAAAACCTCTTGAATGGTGAGAAATGTTAGGGTTTGGAGTATCATAGAAGTATGCTATGATATTAAACTACGGATTCCTCCATCAACTTAATGAACTGCAGAATGGGCGTTTCTAGTAGAGAGTTCTTTACATTTGATCCACTGCAATTTCAGTAGTCAGCAGTGGATTAGCTGATGAATTAAAATGGACAAATTGCCCTGAGGTTTGGGGATTCTTTCAGACAAACTCCTGTTTCAGACATTTAGCTGCCCTAACTGTACAGTACCTTGTTATGGATTTTCATTCATTCAAAGTTGCCCGAATAACCTAGCCCTTGTACATGCGTAATGTTCTGAAGATTTGGTTTGACCTGCCCCACATATCAGCCAGTGGCACTCACAGCCATATATACCTTACTCACAGTGTTATGGGTGACTCTGAGTTGAGACCCAACAAATGCCTCTTCCTCTCTGGGCCATGCCTCAGACAGCAACATGGATGGCCCCATAGCTTATAACTTGACACTCACAGTGGAGATGTTAGGCTGGGGCATCCACATCCCCACCAAGTGGAGGGGCTAGGAACTCAGGGAAGTGCTGGGGCCTCCTGTCCCAGTCCATGGACCTCAGACTCTGGCAGGAGTTCTTCTGTTGCATGGGGATGCTTCCCAGCTCGATATTCCATTGATGCTGCTGTCTCTGGCATGGTCAAGAGGGAAGATGGCAGCTACTGGGTCCCTGTTCACAGCAGGACCAGAGTGGGGGCTGTGCCCCCTACTTCCCATTCACACCCCTTTCTTGCCACCCCTATGGGTGGTACTTCACTCAGGGCAGTGAGGGAGCTTTTGGACCGGCTGAAAGATCTGAGCATGCACGCTGACTGCAGAGAGCCGCTGCCTGAGTCTCCTTCCGGAGTTAGGAGATGGAGGGGCATTTGAACACATTCTGGGGTGTCCCATGTCACCTCTTTTTATACAGTATTGTTCTAGTCACATAAGTCAGTGTGACTAGTGATGCATCCTCTTAAATAGGTGTTTCTAAATCACTGTAAAGTCACCTGAAATCTGCTTGTATGCCTAACTGCTTTTTTTTAAAAGAGCAACAGGTATGTAGTGCTTTGAAAGTGAAGCACTTGATGAACCACTGGCCTAAAACTTCCTACATTCAGAAATCAGCTGGCTAGCATGGCTGGTGTAACTGTCACATAGCTGAGTGCATTATTCTCCAATCAATATTAGCTAATCTCTCAGCTCCTGGGGTAAATTTTCCTTGCCTGTTTCAGTCTGAAATTATTTTTGTGTATTTTGTAACCATTTTGTTGCCTATACTAACAGTTCTTGCTGTTGCTTTTCTCACACTAGTATATCGATAAAATTAAGTAAGAATCAACATAATTGGTATTTTACATACGAATGTATAGGTCCCAGTTAATTAAAAAAGAAGCTGTCCAATAAGCAGGCATTCTAATAAATTCAACTCAAAATTAGTTCATAATTTGAATGAGAGATCAAAATTTTAAAATATTTTCAGTAATTTAGGACATTTCTGCATTTATTAAAGTCATTCACCCATCTCCTTACTGTAATACATCTCTTGTTTAAAAAAATTCCTGGTATTTTTTTCCCATCCCATTGCTTCTGATTTGTACTCTTTTGTTGATGTTGTTACAAGCAATAAGTGGCAAATACATTTTTCATCCCACTAGAGTAAACTATAATATTTTGCCTTAAAATCTTTAAAAATGCAGCAGCTTCAGAATGCAGATGTATCTATGTGTTATGGCAGAATGTGTCACTTTGGTTTTACTGTTAGATTGGAAGTTTTCTGTATATTGTTCTTTTAATGCAAAATTTATATGTAGATACCTGTAGTATATATAATATAAAATTAGTGTATTGTTTTAGCATCCTAGTACATAGTGGAGATATATATTTTGTTAGTAAGGTTTAAAGGCAGTACTTTTTGAAACTTTAAAACAATATTTTATTAACGGCCTCTATACTGATTTAAAGGGTCTTTTGAAGACCAAAGAGAAGAAACATTTATCTTTGAAGATCATACTTTTTAAAAGCTCATTAGCAATGATTCTCAAAATAAAATAAGCTGTTGTGTTTCCAAAACCCCCCTCACTAGTGCAACTTGAAGTATAGACAGCTATAGTACTTTATGATGACAGATTGGCCAACCTCAGATAGTAGAAACACTGCCTAGAGTACAGCAACTCTTTGTTTTCGCTTTACTTTCCAACTGCACAAAATGTATTGCCTTTTTACTATTTGTCGTCTTTTGATGATAGCTTTCTAAGTTTCATTTGAAAGTCCACAAGCTCATGTATCATTTTTACCTTCCTTGCCACTTTCGCTTTCACTGTCTGGTTTGTCCTTCATTGGCTTGGCCTTCCAATACTGTACCTCCTGCTTTTGAAGGCTACAGAAACTTGAGGAAAGCAATCAAGAAGGAAGAAGGTTGGAATTTTCCCACATTTTTAATTAAACTGTAATTTACATTAATTTAGTTGCCATACATGAAAGGCAATTCTATCAGTAGATTCCTAGACACATATAGTGTAGTTTATTGGGGCTTTTAAAAACTGGTTTTTCTTTTCAATTAACTCTTCTTTTTTTTTTAAACAGGAAGAAACATATTGTATGTAACTGGTGGTTAAGGCTAACCTTGCGCTCTTGCCTTTTGGGCTATTAATGTTGGGGAATTAATGCTTCTAGTCTATGAGACCATGTATATAATCCACACTAGATTTGGCAATGTATATTATACATGTAGACTGCACGCTGCAGTGAAAACCAAGCTGCATTCACCCTGCAGTGTATAGCTACATGTCATTGAAAGACTTCCACAGCGGGGAAAGATTTCAGCAGATTTGGCTGCCATAGCCTTTCACTACAGGTAGGTAAGGCTCTTCTAAGGGCAAAACATTAGGACAAGCAGTTGGCAGAGCTTTATCCCACTGCTTATCTTTGCTGGAATCTTTCCCTGCATCAGGAAAGGCTCTGGCAACGAGGAAGCAGTGGCACGTTACACTGCTCAAAATAGTAGTGTAGACAGGGAGGCACAGCTTGTGCTAGTGTCAAGTCATGCAGGGCATGAATTTATTCTCCTAACTCTTGCCTACCTCGTTCACTCTTATTTATAATAATGCTGGGGGGGCTATCTGAGCACATACACTACGCACCTATATTGCATGCAATGTAAATGTACCCTGAGAATAGCTGTGTGAAGGGTAATAATGATTCACAATAAGAAATGTATGGAGTGAGAGTAAAACAGGCAAAAATTGTTTTCATAGGGCTTGATCCATGTTTCACTAAAGTCAGTGCAAAATTTCCTTTAATTTCAATGGTGTGTGATTGAAATCTCAAGAAAGCCATGAGCCTTACAGATTCCTTCCTGGAATCTGAAAGTCAAGCTGGGTTCTTGTCAGCAATAAAGATTCTACAAGTGTAATTTTGTAAATAGTTCTATTAATGATGCATGGACCAGAACAGAATACAGCTAGCTCTACATTGCTAACAGGAGTAAAATTAAACATTTAAAACTCTGAATATGTGTGGGAAACAGATCTGCTGTGTAAGATAGTGCCATATATATAGTTACAGTTAGAAGCACAATTTATATCTGACATATAAAAAGTCATGTACCAAATACCAGGCACTTCATGAATGTGCTGGTATCCACAGTTGCCAGACTGAATGATGATCAGCAAATTTACATAAAACCATAATTATTTCTGGTTCTGTAATGTCCAGTCTGTTGCTTATGTCTGAGCTGATGCTTCAGCATATATTATGCTGTGATATAGTACTTATAAATCTGTACTGGAAAGTCAGATTCACTCAGACAGGGTTAGAAAAGTTGAATTTTTAACATAAAATGTGTTTTTTCAGGCAATTACATGTTCAAAAATGAATATATGGTATAAGAACAAGTAGTCCTGTGTCACCTTAGAGACTATATATAGTCTTTAGGTGTGTGTGTGTGTATAATATGTACACACACACTCTCTCTCTCTCTCTCTCTCTCTCTCTCTCTCTCTCTCTCTCTCTCTCTCTCTCTCTCATATGAGCTTTTGTGGGCAAAGCCCACTTCTTCAGATGAGCTTGAGTGGCTACTTGTTGCTTTTAAAGTTATAGACTAACATGGCCACCCCTCTGAGACTTTTATATGATGAAAGGACATGGAATATATTTAAGAAATATTTGCCCTGCCTGCAGTGGGCTAATTTCAGTTGGCCTCTAGAACAACTGTTATATCACAATGTGTTAGGTGTTGGGTATCTTCGTAGGTCAGAAGACAGTCAGCCTAGGTGACAGTAGAAGCTGTGGAACCTGAAAGAAGAGAAATAATGATGGTTTTAGATTATAATATGCTAAATGACCCCTTTTTCTTATCTGCAGAGTGAATTAAGTATTTGTAAATGAAGTAACTGGAATTGGGTACTTGACTTTTAACTGTGAATTTTGCTTTTTCCATCATAACCTGCCACTTAAAATAATGAAGTAGAATATAATTCTCTTTTCTAATGGTTGTGCTTATAATCGTCAGTTTTAATACACCAGTCATTACAGTTCACATTTTCAAGAGAGGAAAGAGATGTGTGACATGCAAGTAAGGTTGAACAATATTCTAAATGCAAGAAGAATATAAATATACTTCCAAAAAATCTAAAATGCCTGCTTGACAAATGAAAAAGTTGCTTTTTGAAATAGTGTCCTATGGTAAAATTCCTATTCAGGGTTTCTTATGATGTTTTATAGTTCAGCCGGTCCCCGACTTATGAACGAGTTACGTTCCAAGCACTTGGTCGTAACTCGATGTTTGTAAGTTGGATTACATTCACTGACGTACAGCTGCACTGTTTGTAAGCGCGGATTTCGTTCGTAACTCGGGTTCCAGCTGTATAGGAGGTTGGTCGTAAATACAAACGGTCGTAAATTGATGTATTCGTAACTCAGGGACTGGCTGTATATCAGTGCTTACTTTGAGCATGCTTTAATGTATAGGCACATAATAGCTCTAAAAAGCAATTAAGTTTTAATAAGTTAGGATTCTGTTTTTCAGGCCTTATGCCTGAGTTTGCAGATGATAAACAGTATGACAGATTAGAGAGTGCAAGAAAATCTGCTGTATGCTAAATCACACACAAAATACTCTTCTAGTGTACTTAGTAAAAGTTACAGGGGCTACATTGCAATTTCTATCCAGAGGGGATACTGCTATGGTATATGTTTTATTCCAGCTACTTAGGTTTCTAGTTATAAAATTAAATATTCTAAAGGTAAAAGTTAACATTATTTTATAATCAATAATAGTGGATTTTTTATACAGGTTTTACATCCCTGTATAAACGAGGGATGTAAAACCCCATTTAATCAGTTAACTGCTTACAACATTACATTTAGTCAGTTAACTGCTTAAATGGGGGCAGGCAGGCTGCAGTCACCCCTCCACCAGCTGCAGCTAGGTTGGTGAAGCCCCTGCCCATAGTGGGTCCTGCTGGGCTGGAGCAGCCCCCGGCAGTGTTGGGCTGGGGGCTGTGCCAGCCCACTGGTTAACTATTCACATTCCTAGTATAATCTAAGATTATATCATGATAATAAAAATCAAGGCATTATATTATCTGTAGAGGTATAGAAGTTGTGTTTTTCCTGGCTAGTTAATTTTTTTTCCTCCTTTTTCTGGAGCTTTATGTTTTACAAGTGCCAAGGGCAGGTTACCGGCTTAGGGGAAAAAATACTATAATAATGTCAATGAGCTAATATAGCATTTGCACTTTCTTTTAATAGTGTTAAAGAGGAGAACCCAGACAATGAACAGGAGAAAAGAGATGAAAAAAGTATTTCTGAGAGGGAGAATAATGAATTGGAAGTGGTAAGTACTTAAAGGATGATATACTAGTTCATTGTCTGATTTGCTTTCATGTACTTTCAAGTTGATCTTCGTGTCAAAGGGTATGCCTACACAGCAAAGTTATTTTGAAATAACAGCTGTTGTTTTGAAATAATTTTACCAGCGTCTACACAGCCAAACCGCTATTTCGAAATTAAATCGAAATAGTGGAGGGCTCATTTCAAAATTGGTAAACCTCATTCCACGAGGAATAACGCCAAATTCAAAATAAGCACTGTGTAGACACTTATTTTGAAATAGGGGGCCTCCAGCCTTTCCCAGAGTGCCACTCTGGGCAAAACCAAGAAAACTCCTCTCCCTCCCCCCGTCCCCGGAGCCCCTAAAGGGGTAGACTCTGGCCACAGTGCCTGTGCCGGCTCCAAGCCTGCCAGCCCAGAGCCAGCAGTCGCTGCACCTGACCCAGTGGCCCCAGCATGAGCCAGGCAGCCAGTGCCAGCCAGCCCTCCACCACTCCCCAGGACCAGTCTGCCAGCTCCCAGGAGCCTGCCAGGCGCTGGAAAAGGCAGGTGCCTGCCTGGTCTAGTGCGGAGATCAGGGACCTAATTCAGGTTTAGGGGGATGCCTCCAACATCCATGATCTCCGCACTAGATGAAGGAACACAACCGTCTACAGGCGGATGGCTGCCAGCCTGGCCACCAAAGGCCACATGCGAACCCAGGAGCAGGTTTGCATGAAAATAAAGGAGCTGCGGCAGGTGTATGCGAGGGCCACAGGGGCCAGCTCCCAACCAGGGGCAGACCCAGACCCCTGCCCCTATTTTGATGCCCTGGACCGCATCCTGGGGGGCAGGACGGTCCGTGCCCCCCAGGTGATCATCGACCCTGGGATAGAGCTTGCTGCCCCCTGCTGCTCCAGCCCCTGCTGTCTCCCCAGCTACGGCTCCTCCTCCCATTCCTTCTCCTCCTCCCTCTTCTTCCTCTCCACCCTCCCCACACCCCCAGGGACGCCGAGGCCCCCGCACCCATGGTGCTGGGAAACAGTTGGGCCGGCGAGACCCCCAATCCTGAGCTTCTCCTCCCCCTTCCTCCTCTTGCCTCCCCTGCCAGCTCCCTCCTCCCAGGTTTCTCCCTCCTCTCTCCCACCCTCCCTCCTCTCCTCTCCCACCTTCTTTCCCCAGTCTCACCTCAGTTTCATTCCTCCTCCACCCCAGTTTTGTTCAATAATGAGGCTTTGTTGTAATGAACACATGTCTTTTATTGTACAGCAGGAAGGGGAGTTAGGGAGGGGTAAGTGGAGGGATGTGAGGGAGGAATGAGGCACAAGCCGCCAGTGGGGCACACCAGGGAGACTGTTACTGCCTGCAGAACGTGCTGTCAGGCTCGCAGCAGCATGTCCAGGAGAAGCACCAGAGTGCCCAGGGGCGGCTCCGGCTCCATGCTGCAGAGTGCTGTGGTGTCCTGAGTGAGGGCAACCAGAGCACACAAAGAAAAAAATGCTTTGCTGTCCCTCAGCAAGGTAGGCAAGTAAGCAGGGAAACCTTAGAACCAGCTGTCCGGACGGATCCCTTTAAGCACAGGTCTCAGATACCTTGTGTGGCTGCTGCCTGAGGCTAACTCCTGACCTGATGCCCTGCCAGAACCGGTTCCAGCCTGCCTTAAATGCGATTCAGCATCCTATCAGTGTGGACGCACTATTTCGAAATAGCAAAACGCTATTTCAGAATGCATTTTGTGTGTAGACGCGTTATTTCGAAATAAGCTATTTTGAAATAACACTGTAGTGTAGATATACCCAAAGAGAAGTGGTTAAATGTAGATTTGGACTAAATTTTCCCTTCTTTGCTTGTAGGAAGAAATTCAGGAAATAAGTGATCATGAGGATGAGGAAGAAGATGAAGATGAAGATGATGACATGGAAATTGTTGAAAGCTCAGATGAATCTGATTCTGACTTAGATGAAAAAGGTGACATCTCTTCAAATTTTTGCAGAATTTGTAAAAAATCTGCTCTGTCTGGGAACCCCAAATTTTTGGCATAGATGATGCTGTTTCATTCTGGTGCTACCACTTTTTCCTTACACTTTGCTTTTCCAGGATGACTACCATTTGTGGTTCTTTCCCTATGGCAGGAAAAGAAGTATGCTTAGTAGCATACTTCCTTTCAATAGTATTCTGGGAATCCTCTCAGTAGAATTCTGTGAGTATTACCTCTATCAGTAGTATTCTGTGAATTGTCTATTCTGCTGTTCCCTTCTGTGGACACTGAGAACATGTTTCTTTGGATTTCTTTATATCTTACTGCAAAAGTCCTGAATTGCCCTGCTGTAGTTCACCTAAGTTTGTTCTTTAGCCCAGTAGAATCATAGAATCATAGAACACTAGAACTGGAAGGGACCTCGAGAGATCATCAACTCCAGTCACCTGCCCTCATGACAGGAGCAAGCACTGTCTAGATCATCCCTGACAGATGTCTATCCAACCTGCTCTTAAATATCTCCAGTAATGGAGATTCCATGCCTCCCTAGGCAATTTATTCCAGCGTTTCACCACCCTGACAATTAGGAAGTTTCTCCTAATGTCCAATCTAAACCTCCCTTGCTGCAATTTAAGCCCATTGCTTCTTGTCTTATCATAAGAGGCCAAGGAGAACAGTTTTTCTCCCTCCTCCTTGCAACATGTCCCCTCTCAGTCCTTCTCTTTTCTAAACTAAACAAGCCCAGTTCTTTCAGTCTTCCTTCATAGGTCATGTTTTCTAGACCTTTAATCATTTTTGTTTCTCTTCTCTGGACCATCCCCAGTTTCTGCACATCTTTCTTGAAATCTGGTGCCCATAACTGGACATAATACAGATACAGAGGCAGCAGCGCAAAGTGGCGGGTGGTCCTCAGGAGTGGGGCTGGAGTGCACTGGCTTCTAGCCCCGCCCCTGGAACTATATAATAGTCGAGTAACCGATAAGAATTCATGAGGTTAATCGACTATTCAATTAACTGATCTTTAATATTTCTAGGTATGTCACGTCCACCATGTCTCACTTATCCATGAGACTTGTTATCCTATCAAAAAAAATCTGTCACATTGGTTTGACATGATTTGTTCTTTATAAATCCATGCTGACTATTATCTATCATGTGATTATCTTCCTGATGTTTGCAGATAAATTCCTTAATTACTTGCTCCATTATCTTCTCTGGCACAGAAATTAAGCTGACTGGTCTGTAGTTCCCTGGGTTGTTCTTATTTCCCTTTTTGTAGATGGGCACTATATTTGCCCTTTTCCAGTCTTTTGGTATCTCTCCTGACTTCCATCTTTTACAAGATGATAGCTAAAGGCTCAGATACCTCCTCTATAAGCTCCTTGAATATTCTAGGATGCATTTAATCAGACTCTGGTGACTTGCAGACATCTAACTTTTCCAAGTGATTTTTAAGTTGTTCTTTTTTTATTTTAACTTCTAAACCTACCCCATTTCCACTATCATTTACTATGTTCGGTATCCCGTCAGCATCAATCTTTTTGGTAAAAATCGAAACAAACAAGTCATTAAGCACCTTTGCCATTTCCAAGTTTCCTGTTATTGTTTCTCCCTTTTCACTGAGCAATGGGCCTACTCTGTCCTTGGTCTTCCGCTTGCTTCTAATATATTTGTAGAATTTCTTCTGGTTACCCTTTATGTCTCTAGCTAGATTTAGCTTGTTTTGTGCCTTTGCCTTTCTAATCTTGCCCCTGCATACCTGTGTTGTTTGCTTATATTCATCCTTTGTAATTTGACCTAGTTTCCACTTCTTATACAAGTCCTTTTTTATTTTTATTTCTATTTCATGTAAGATCTCCTGGTTAAGCCAAGGTGGTCTCTTACCATACTTTCTGTCTTTCCTGTGCAGTGGAATAGTTTGCTTTTGGGCCCTTAATAATGTCCCTTTGAAAAACTGCCAGCTGTCTTCAGTTGTTTTTCCTCTTAGTCTTGCTTCCCATGGAAGCGTACCTACCAGCTTTCTGAATTTACTGAGTTTCTGCCATCCTGAAGTCCATTGTCTCTCTCTTGCTGTTCTCCCTTCTGCCATTTCTTAGAATCATGAACTCTATGATTTCATGATTTCACCCAAGCTGCCTTCCTCTTTCAAATTTTCAGCCAGTTCCTCCCTATTTGTTAATATCAAATCTAGAACAGTTTCCCCCTTAGTAACTATCTCAACCTTCTGAAATAAAAAAAATGTCTCCAATGCAGTCCAAGAACTTTTTGGATAATCTGTTCCCTGCTGTGTTAGTTTCCCAACATATGTCTGGATAGTAGAAGTCTCCTATCACCACCAAATCCTATGATTTGGATGATTTTGTTAGTTGTTTAAAAAAAGCCACTTCTTCTGCCTGGGTAGGTGGTCTGTAGTAGACCCCTAGCATGACATCAACCTTTTATACCAATATTCCAATCGTGTATTATCCCACCAAATCTCTGTGATACCAACTATGTCATAGTTGTGTTGATTTATTAGCACTTCAAGTTCTTCCTGCTTATTTCCTGCAAATACTCCTTGCATTTGTATACAGGCATCTAAGATACTGATTTGATTTTGTCCCTCCTCCCCCCCCTGTTCTGCCTTGTCTCGGCATTGTAGAAGGAATGTGGTGTCTTATTTCCTGAGCAAAGCGTGAGAAGCAAGGGACCATTGGGTTAAATATATTCCCCATAAGCCTTATAAACCTAACTGCGGTCAGGGAAAGGGGACTCCCTACCTTTTGATTGAGACTGCTTCTCGCTTCTCTCTGGAGATCGGATATACCTTTTCAGCAGCTCAGTAAAGGATGCCACCCAAGATTCACTGACCAATCAAAACTTTCTCCCTACACTTTCCTGAGCTTGCTGTTAGAAGTTTCCCCAGCTCTGGAGCTGAAGGAAATCTAGCAGGCTCTGTGAGCCAAACTCAGGTAGAGACAGGTATTTCAGAGATAGGAGTTGCGTGTAAAGAGTTGCAACAAAAATAGCAATGATCTGATGAACTTTCCAATCATCCTACTCAATTCTGTATTTCACGGGGGGGTGAGGAGAGGCTGTTTTGTATTTTTTCTGAATCTCGGAAATTGGTTACCCAGGTGCAGATCCAGTATGCCAAATAATGTGGCTTTTCAAAATCCTGGGCTTTTTGACAAAATGTTTCAATGCCATTAAATAGAGTACCTTAAAGTTACAGTAGGTATCTGTATAGATGTTTATATGGTCCTCAATGCCATAGTATCTGAGTGCCTCCATTTTTAGCATCTAATTTTTCTTTTTTTTTCTTTTAGAAAATTTTCAGGCAGATTTAGCAAATATCACTTGTGAAATTGCCATAAAACAAAAGCTGATAGATGAGCTAGAGAACAGCCAAAGAAGACTACAGACTCTGAAAAAGCAGTATGAAGAAAAGCTAATGATGCTACAGCATAAGATTCGAGACACTCAGCTTGAAAGAGATCAGGTTCTTCAAAACCTGGGTAAGACACACAATTTTTATTTAAATCATTTTACTCCAGTATCTTCGAGACAAATTTATTCATTACTTCTCTCCCCCCACACACATTGTGTCGAAATTGACAGGAGAAATTACTTGAAAATTAGCTGCTAACTAGGGTCAGAATTTTCTAATAATTGTTAATTTCTCAGTTTTAGTAATGCTAGTTTTTAAGTCTTTATTTATTGCTGTTTTGTACTAGGGGTAGATGAACAGGTATTTTCAACTTCTTGTGAGTTTTGACTTCCTTTCACACAATCTAGTACTTCAATTCAAATGGGTTTTTCTTTCCTTTTCCTTTTGGCCAGTCTAAGGCTATGTCTAGACTGCAGCGCTTTTCTGGGCAATGCCACATCCAAAGGACGTGTCCACTTCTTTGGAAAAATTTCCGAAAAAGCGGACACGTTCTTTCGCCATCCCTGTCAACTTTGTTTTACAAGAAAGAGGGGATGTCTTGAAAGAGCAGGTTTTTTAAAATTTGGTGCCGGGTAGACGCACCAAATTTCAGAAAAGCCTCTTTTGAAAGAAAAGCAGAAAAAGATACGCAAATTGCCATTTGCAATTTGCGTATCTTTTTCTGACTTTTCTTTGTAGTCTAGAGGTAGCATAACAAGATTTCATTGGTGCAATTAGTGATGTATGCCCCTATCCTGTGTTAGAATGTAATGCAGACCAATGAGAGGTTGTGTTTGTCCTGTAGCTCTGAGTGCCTTACAACGTTCTGCTGCAGTAGTTCCCTGTCTGGAAGATCACAGCCAGCAGACTAGCATTCATGAACATGTGTGTGGTGCAGTTCTGATTCAATAACTACCCTAGCAACCTGCTTGTTTCAGCACAGCCTTTTGGGCTCTACCAGCCTTAGTTTCTGTTGGCCAAGTGACCCCAATGTATTCCGAGCTCCAAATTTCCTCAGAACCCTTTGCCCAGAAATAACCTGCCCATTCCTAGAACATTCAGAGGAGTAATAAAGTTTATTGCTCCTTTAAAGAGGCAAAAGTAGAGCAGCTTGTTGTTAATACTCACTTCAAGTCAAACACAGCACTGGGTTGATTTAGAATAAAAGTAAAACAAGAGTGTTTAATCTAAAAGAATTTAAAGTGAACTCAAGTAGGAGGGATAAAGTGAGAATGGACACAAGCACATAAAAGTAAAATACACCTTTTAGTGACCAAGACATAACTCTGCAGCCCAGGTTCACGGTAGATTTCCTACCAATCTTTTTTTCCAGCCATGGCTGACTTTTTCCCTTGGTCAGAACCACCTACAGAAGTACAAGTTCTGGTTTCCTTTGCCTTTCACAGTAAAAGATCTTATCTAAGCAGGTTTCTCACCCATATTCAGTTCAACCCACTTGTTTGAAGGTCCTTGCTTTCTCAGCTTGCAATAGCTCTGGCCCCTTGTGCCCATCCAGTGATAGATGCCAAGATAGCCTCTTCTTTCTCCTTATTTCTTCCCAAACTCACTGTTTTGTCCCTAGACTCAGGGGCTACATCTAGACTGCAAGCCTCTTTCGAAAAAGAGTGTCTCGACTACAACCAGTACTTTCAAAAAAGCAAGCCGCTTTTTCGAAAGAAAGCACCCAGGCAGTCTGGATGCTCTCTTTCAAAAAAGCACAGTTTGCATTACATAGCGCCTTTTTTCGAAAGAGCACTTTCGAAAAAAGGCGTTCTTCCTCGTAAAATGAGGTTTTCCGCGGTCGAAGAAACTGCTGCATTCTTTCGATTTATTTTCGAAAGAATGCAGCAGCAGTCTAGACGCAGAGGAAGTTTTTTTTGAAAAAGTCCACTTTTTTTTTCGAAAAAACCCTGTAGTCTAGACAAACCCAGGATGACCTCCTGCTTTTCTTCCCTTCCTGTGGACATCTCGTACCCCTGTTGATTCATATGTAAATAGGGCTTCCATTGCCTTTATTGATCATGCCTTTTCTCCTGTCTGGGGAAAATCTTGTTTCTCCCTGCATTTTGTGACAAACTTTGAAGCATAATTGAGTATCCATATTTTCTCATTTAGTGTTAATACATTATGATATTAATCTCTAGTTTCTCATTATCTTTCAGAAAAGACCTTACTAGCTTAATTTTGATTGTATAATAATATTTTGTTCAATTATTGGATTTAGTTACTTATCATTTGAGGTTGAGACCCCTTTATAGCCCAGTAAACTGTTGACATCCCTAGTCTATTAAGTCTACCAGTCATATTGAATTGAGTTCTTTAAGATCCTGCACTGTACATGGGCCAGAGGAGGTCAGAGTTGGCTTTCACGATTAGTTTTCTGTTCATTTTTGTTTGGGTGAGCTAGGGTGTTGGAAGGTGAGAGAAGTGAGACCAGACTGCTTAGAGTCTCCAACTCCTGTGTCCAATTTAGATAATGTTTTCAGTAAAGCAGAAAGGAGTTCTTCTGTTTTTATTTTTCATTTTATGCAGGTGTCATCATTGCACTCAGTTGGAATGACCTGCCTTTGTTGTTAAGTTAGAAAATTAGAAATCAGTTAAGTATATAAAGTGATTGTGTTAGTACTTTATACATTGCCCAAAGCTATAGAAGTCACTAGTCCTGGGCAAAGACTTCATAGCAGTGAAGCAAAATAGCAATTTAAATAGCTAAAGACGATCGGAGGCAACTGGGTCAGCTGCTGAGTGAGCAGGTAACTCAGTATTGACAAAGTGAAGATATATCCTCAACAAATTAGCTGATAGGAATTCTCCTTTTTTATTTAGGTTCCATGGAGTCCTGTTCAGAAGAAAAAGCAAAAAAAATTAAGTCAGAATATGAGAAAAAGCTCCAAACCATGAATAAAGAACTACAAAGACTTCAGACTGCTCAGAAAGAGCATGCACGAATGCTTAAAAATCAGTCTCAATATGAAAAGCAGCTGAAGAAACTGCAGCAGGATGTGACTGAGATGAAAAAAACTAAGGTTTTTCTTTTTAATATTGTTCAATGAAAAAGGGATTGAGAGCTGTTTTCTTGTTATCACATGACAGAAGAAAAATGTATATCTGGGAGGAGGTTAATGTCTGAAAGTACAGAATAGTTATAGGAGATTACAGTTAGGAATGTTAAGTAGTGGTTAATTAACTAATTGAATAGTCGATGGAATTTCCATTGACTACTCAATTAGTCGATAAGGGAGGGTGCTCGCTATTCTCCGCTGTGCCTCTGCTGTTTAAATGTAGTAGGAGCCAGGCGAGCAGGCAGCCTGGCTCTTACTACATTTAAATTGCAGAGCTGCAGTGGGGTTAGCTCCCGGGGGTGGCACGAGCTGGGACTAAGCAGTCCCATTTCGCACTGGCTCCCAGGCTGCTGCGACTCTGCATTTTAACTGTAGTAAGAGCCCACTGGGTTCTGCCTCCCCTTCTCCCCCACCACGGAGCTGGTGCTGGGGGGAATTGGCTTTTAAGGCAGCTGATACAGGCTGATACAGAGGCAGCAAGGGGGGGAAGTGAGTAGTAAAGTAGTGACTCAACTACCCAATAAGCCTAAGCTTATCATATAGTTGGCTACTCAAGTAGTTGCTTACATCCCTAATTATAGTATGAAGAAAATGCTTTTTATGTGAATGGAGGGAGACTAAAATCATTTTGATTTAAAGTAAATGCTCTCTGTTAAGGTGGTTAAGAGATTGTCTCTATGCAGGTTCGCTTGATGAAACAAATGAAAGATGAGCAAGAAAAAGCCAGGATGACAGAGTCTAGAAGAAATAGGGAGATTGCACAGCTTAAAAAGGAGCAGCGTAAGCGAGAGGTAATATACAGTTAAGATGTGAATGTTCATAAAGCTTTCTGTACAGTAGTAAACATATTTATTACGCTGTGGAATGTGTCATACTTCTTCCACGTGGACATCAATCCCCTCTTACAATTAAACAAGATTTTGGTTGACAACTGATGCATTTTAGTTGCATTGTAGAAATTCTGCCTCCAGGCTTCAAGTAGTATTACTTAAAATAAACAAAGCCTTATTGTAGATCTATCAATGCTATTTGCAAAATGTTGTCTGCCCTTTCACTCCAGGAATGTTATCTGTTCGATAGGGACAAACAAAGTATTGAGGAAGGTTTGTTTTCCCATTATAATCTTCATATTTTGGATACGAAGATTTTGTACCTTTTCCACAACAGTTTTGTAAGCCTATATTATATATATTGGACTTCTTCAGTTAGACTGCTAATGACAAATGATGGAGACAAGAATATTTGGCTGATTCATTGTCATTGTTCACAGCATCAGCTCAAACTTTTGGAAGCTCAGAAAAGAAACCAAGAAGTTGTTCTACGCCGCAAAACAGAAGAGGTACTGTCTTACAGCGTTGCTGTGTCCTGTTAGATCATAGATATCTGCATGATTTGTGGTCATAACATAGAATTTATAATGCAACCCACAGGTGATAGTATTATGTCTTGTCCTGCTGTTTCAGGTTTCAGCTCTGCGTCGACAAGTAAGGCCTATGTCTGATAAAACGGCTGGAAGGGTGAGTCGTAAGCTGAGTTTGCCAGACCATCCTATTCAGGAACCAAGTTCTAGTGTGTCATCTGTGGACTATGATGGATCAAGATCAGCAGTACAGCAGAAGATTAGAATTCCTGTGGCTAGGGTCCAAGCATTGTCAGTAACTGCAACAAATGGAACCAGGTAAAGGTTAAACATATTTATTTCTTATAAATGAGAGCTAAAACATCACTTCTCCAGTTTTATAATTTATAGCACATATTCACATCTAGATAGATATTATAATGGGTTCTATTTACCATTTCAAGTCACTTCCCAGTCTCTTAAAATGATCCTATGCCCATTAATTTCACCAAGAGCAGGATTGAGCCTGGCATATTTTTGTTATACAGTGTAGAACAATACAAAATGCCATTACAGGACAAGTGATATTTGAAAATCTAAATTTCTTAAAATTCAGGTGCCATACTTGGCAAAATGTGCTCTGTGGTTCAGTTACCCACATTTCTCTTAAGAACAAACAAATACAAACACAGTTAAGTTCTTGATGGTTTGGGATTTGTACTCTGAAGCAGACTTGTATATTTAATTGAACCTGGTCCTCCAATGAGGGAAGCGTTTTGTAAATCATTACTTGAAGCTGTCTGATGCCTCCATTGAAATGCTACAGGACTTGACATATGTTTTGAAGTGCCAAAGGATATGAAGTACGTCTGCAGAGGACTGATTACGAGTAGATGGATGTCTAGTCAGGGTTTGGAGAAGAATGTCATGTTGCCTTTAAACCATAATAGTAATTTTGTATTGATAGTTTGCAGTTTCAAAAATCTCAATTGGACCACGTAGTTATTTTCAGTAATGTGGCTCTCTGAATTAACCATAGGAAGAACTACCAAAGAAAAGGAACAACTGTCAGAGTTTATTCCTCAAAGGCAGCCAGGATGAAGTGGCAATTACTTGAACGCAAAGTGACTGACATCATTATGCAGAAAATGACCATTTCCAATATGGAAACAGATATGAATAGGCTACTTAAGGTGGGGTATTTATTATGAACTATCTTACATGCTATTGTATTAAAATAGCAGAAAGCAGATATACTTTCTTTTATCAAGAAATTACTTCTTCATATCAGCCAAAGTGATTCAGAACCCACTGAAATTAATGAAAAGGCTCCCTCTGACTAGAGTAAGTTTTGGTCTAGGCCATAGGTCACAGAGGTGCTTGGCACCTTGTAGGCACAAGCATATAAAGTGATTTATTGCTAGAAGTGTTTGAATCCCAACATAGAACCCAGAACTATCACATTTTACTGAGGTAAGAAACAAAACAAATATGCTGTAGGTGTTGGGATATAAAAGTACCATATGCATGTGGTGTTCGCATCCTCTATTTCTCTCCCACTGCAAAAATGTACATTGTGGGTACCATGTAACCAGAAAAGAACAAAAATAAAGAATATAAATTATAGTTTACTTCAGTGTGCAACCTTTTCATTTAAAATTTCTCATGAAAATAGCAACGTGAAGAACTTACAAAAAGAAGAGAGAAGCTTTCGAAAAAAAGGGAGAAAGTCATCAAGGATGGTGGTGGAGAAGCAGACAAAAATGTCCATAACATCAATGAGGAGATGGAGTCACTAACTGCAAATATAGATTACATCAATGACAGTATTTCTGACTGCCAAGCAAACATTGTGCAGATGGAGGAAGCAAAGGTAAGTCAAGTGCTAAGGTTCAGTAATAGTAACATGTATACCTGGGAAATTGCATTAGTCTTGAGAATATTTTAGTCTATATTCTGTAGAAGTTTTTGTAGAAGTTTACCTAGGTGTTTCATGCATTATGCAACCCACACATTATGTTGTTCAATTCAAATAAGTTGAGGAGATAGTGTTTGTACAGTGGGGTTTTCAGATATAAGTATTAGTTTTGATTATATAAGGTAAATTAACATTGTAGGGCCATTAAATGTTAAAGCTGATACTTCATTTTGCTGGTATTAAATACTATGGTTCTTGTGACAGTCATAGATTTAAATCTTTCTTCCACAGCTGTCTGTTACAGTATAGTCTATGTCACATTCAGAAGACACACTTAAGTTGTGCTTGATAATTGTCTTATACATGAGTAGATATCAATATTTCACTGTCAAATAGGGAGGGTATATCTAGAAGGGTCCTTAGGTCCAGTACTTGGGTAATAAAGTGGAGTGTAGGCTTATAGTTGGGAAGATTGGCAAGCAGTTTTGAGAACAGGAATAGAATTAAAAAACAACCTTGACATATGGAGAATTGGTCTGAAATCAACAAGATGAAATTCAGTAAAGACAAATGCAAAATACTTTATTTAGGAAGGAAAAATCAAATACACAGCTGTAAAATGGGGGAATAACTGGCTAAGTAGTAGTACTAAAAGGATCTGGAGTGAATCATAAATTGAATATGAGTCAGCAATCTGATGCAACGGTGGGGAAAAAAAAGCTAATATTTGGTATGTATTAACTGGAATATTTATGTAAGACATGGGAGGTAATTATTCTGCTCTACTCAGCACTGCTGAGGACTCATCTGGTGTACTGTGTCCAGTTCTGCATTCCACACTTTAGGAAGTATATGGATGAAGTCAAGGAAAGTTTTTTAAAAAAATCTGGGCATGTTTAGACTTGAGAAGAAAATTCACAGGAATCTGATAAATCTTCAGATTTGTTAAGAGCATTATAAAGAGGATGGTGATAAATTGTTCTCTAAATCCACTAAATGTAGGACAAGAAGTAATGGGCTTACTCTGCAGCAAGAGAGGTTTATTAAATTAGATACCAGGAAAAACATTCTAATTACAGTATATGATAAAGGTCTGGAATAGACCTTCAAGGAAGTTCGTGGAATCCACATCATCAGATGTTTTTAAGAATAGGTTGGACAAATCACTGTGAGATTTGATTTAGGTTTACTTGGTCCTGCCACAGTGCTGGGGCCTGACCTTGATGACTTCTCAAGGTTCCTACCAGCCTTACATTTCTTTGATTCTGTAAATAAACTAGTTCTGTTGTTTTTAGTGTAACTATTACTCTGTATTTTTTTGAATTTATTATATTAATAGTGTAAAATAGGATAAAGGTGATTAATTGTATTGTCAAACAAATATATTGTTCACCTGGAATTGACTTGCCAATAATAATATTTTAGGCAGAAATGAAATCATTAGGAACTAGCTGTTAAAATTGTTTTTGTAGAAATGTGACTATTACCAGGATCAATGAAAGCATCTTTAAGTTTGCCTCTTTAAGTGCATTACACAACAAAGTGTTTTTAAGACCAGACACAATTTTCTAGGACTCTGGTACAGACTGTATCACACAGTCTAAACTACTATACTTAGTACTGTCTCAAAACCTCACCTTGACTTCTTCTTTTGCAGGGTTGGTGTGTTCCTGAATTCCTAGTTTATGTTACTACATCAGTAACTTACACTGTTTTCCTCATACAAGGAAAATAGTTCCTTGAACTTTTGACCAGTTTATCAATATAATGCAGGGTCATATAACCCAGAGGCATTAATAAAGAAGTTTCAACATAAAGAGATTCCTAAGGGATTCTATAATGTTTAAAGATGGGATTTTCCAAAATGCTTTAATTAGGTTAAGAAAACGTATATAATTGACTATCATTGTTTTTTGAAAACCCTACACTGAATCTTTAGAGTTAATATAATTCATATCTTAATATAGCAGCACTTATGTCCTCTGACTAGGATGCAAATTTCCTGACCTTTTTTACTGTTGTGCATGTAGGAAGAAGGTGAGACCTTGGATGTGACTGCAGTGATTAATGCCTGCACACTAACAGAAGCTCGTTATCTTCTTGATCACTTCCTCACAATGGGTATTAATAAGGTAACACAGGGAATAAAGTATACTGTACTTTCTGGTGAAGCATTTTGAATTGTCACATGCTTTGCAAAATATTTGCATGTTGGATCTAAATGCTTTGACTAAAACACAAAAACATTTCATTATCAAGTGTTTCAAATACTGCCAAATTAGAAGAATCTGCATATTCAACTATGTCTCCATACTGCAAATTGTTTCCAGGGAAAAAGTATTGTAGTTTATTCTCTGCCCCTTGCCTTGCACAAAAAAATTAAGCATTATGATTAGTCATGGTAAAGAAGTAAGAGAATTAGGATGCACCATTTAGACCTATCTAGAGCATTTTTTCAAAAATAGGAGTCCTAAGGTTAAGTACCTGACTGCTTATTAAGACTCTTAAGTGTGCTGATTTTCAAAATTGCTGAGCATCCAGCAGTTCACAATGACTTCAAGGGATAGTGCTGAGTGCTCAGAACTTCTGAAAACCAGTTCAAAGGACCCTTTAAATTTCTTAAAACTATAACCTAATTTTATTTTTTAATAACCAAGCTGGAGTTACATATTGCTCGCTGGCTGTTTTCCATCCATATAACATACACATTTGATAAGATGTGATTTTTAACATAGCAAGATGGGCTTTTTTCTTAATGTATAGAATCCATTGAATAATGACTTCAAAGTGAATGAGGTCACTGCATAATTGGCATTTTATAATCTATATTTAATAGCTACAGGTATAGCTGAGTGTTTGCTTCCCATTCTTACATATCAGAGGTGTATCTAGAACATCAAATACTAGTTGATAGCTACTTGTTGTTCTTTGAGTAGTATCTGTGTGGGTGCTCTACTGTAGGTGAATGTGCACCTCTGCACTACATAAAGGAGATTTTTGGTAGCAGTATCCATTGAGCCTGCTGTCCATCCCTCGTGATCTGTCTGGAGGATCTCTGAACTCCCAATCCCCACCCCTTACTTCCTTCTCAACCACCTTTGGCCTCAAAGGAAACAAGCATTCATCCCTTCCTTATCTGTGTCATTAGCATAAGTACTAGTTGGTTTTTATTGTTTTTCCTTAGTGATTCATTTTTTACTTGGTTGGGATTAAAAGAGAGAAAATAAATTAGTTTTTTTCTATGAATGATTGCATATGTGCATTCTAATAGGTGTGTGCACATGCTGTGTGCAAGATCATTGGAAGGTTTTTCTCCTAGTGGTTCCTGCCGAGTTGGATGTGGTGCCCTCTAGAGTGGCACCTGCATGGTGCGATATATAGGGTTCAGTTGACCCTCCACCCCCTCATGCTTGGGGATTAAGCCAGTTTGTACATTTGACTCATGCCTAAAAAGAGTATCTCCTTGGGTGTGTGCATGCTAAAAAGTTTGACCCAAAGGAAAGAAGATGAAACAGAAAAGCGGACAGAGGATATCCAAAAAAGTTTGGCCACTGGTTACCTTTTAATTAATTGAACATATGAAGAAATACAGCAGATTCAAGTTGGCCACTAAATTACAGAAATTAAAGCAATATGTAAGATTTCTCATTTACTGATTTCTTTTCAGAATATTTTAAGTCCTTGTCATTTTTCCTATAGGGTCTCCAAGCAGCTCAAAAGGAGGCACAAATTAAAGTTCTTGAAGGACGCCTTAAGCAAACAGAAATTACAAGTGCTACTCAAAACCAGCTGCTATTTCATATGCTGAAAGAGAAGGCAGAATTAAATCCCGAACTTGATGCTTTGCTGGGTCATGCTTTGCAAGGTATTTTTGGCAAGTTATAAAGGGGCAATACTCTGCATGTCAGGATTGCTTTTCATGCATGTTGTAATAGATATTGTAGGACATTCGTTTTCTGAATAGATGCTGTATTTTAACAATTAACATATAAAAATATACACTTGACATGCATGCAAACCATTAAGTGTAATTAGGGTGACCAGATGCCATGATATTAGGGGCTTTGTTATATAGTCAACTGTTTCCTATTCCCCGCCCCACACTTCCCCCCCAAAAAATGGTGTCCTACTTTTTCCACATGTGCTGTCAGTCACCCTAAGTGTAATATTTATGTAGCAGTGAAATGAAGGAAATAAGGAAGTTTTTATTACCACAATTTTTAAACTCAAAATGTATTGATTATTGTTTCTACAGAAATTTAATATGAACAATTTGGTATTTAAACTTCTAAACTCAAAATTCTAAATATTTGTTCCCATTCTCTCTTCACATAATTGTACCTTTTGAAGGAGGTACTGTATGTCTGCTACAGCATCTATTCTACTTTCTCTTAGGTTAAACTATGAATAATATAGTTTAATGTGGGATTTTTAATGGCTCTGTTTTGATTGGAGTGTTGCTTTTTGTTTCCTTGTTGCTGTTATTTACACAGACCTAGATAGCATACCATTGGGTAAGTATGTTTAGCTTCCTGTGTACTCTACAGCTGCATGAGTTACTAATTGTTCATGTACACTAACTGGTGCATCCTAGAATTTGTGAGCGTGTGAGCAGTTTGCATGTAGTATTTTGTATACATACTCATTATCACACAAGCTTTAAAAACACTCTTTCTTTTAGTGACAACACTTAAAAAATTCCTAATAGTTTATTTTTATAACTTATGAAGTTAGTGCAGCAAACATGGCTGTGGCTAAAACTTGTTCCTAATTTATTTGTTTGAGAGCACACAGTATGCTAAGATATACAGCTCAGTGGGTATTTCATTCCATTTTATTGTTGCTGTTGTGACAAATAATATTTGTATTTGACATAAAAATAAACATGTGATTAATTTTTAACCTTTTGCAGATAACTTATCTTTGAACTTAAATACTTTACCGGATATGTATAATACATACTGCCATAACAGACTGTTTTACATTTTTATTCAAGTTTTAATTTGTTATATTAATTTTGTGCACTTGGTGATCATTTTAAAGTGACAAAATATATATTAAGGTAAGGAATACCATTTAAAAATCCTCCAAACTGCCACATTATTGTGGCCACTGTCTATGAATACATCAGAAACACTTCATATTTCACAAAATATACAGTTTCTTCTGTATAGTTTTGTAAAGTTTCTAATTATATTAAATTGTCTTTTATGAATTCGCATATGTGTCAGGGGAAGCATTTTATTCAATCCTGTGTTTCTTCATAGAAGGTTTGTGTTTAAGGTGGCAGAAGTCCTCATCATTATTATAGGTCTATTGGTTTAAACTGTCATAGCTTTGTTGGCTTCATTGGCACTGTGACAGTTTTACATCAGCTGAAGTTCCACACCAACATATATTGTTGCTTAAAGCTGGTAGTCAGTCAGGCATGTTGTCAAAAGTTATCATAGCTTTGAATATATTTTTAATCTTTCAAAGGCATCTGGAGCATAGTTCAGGCACTTTTCTAGAGATATTCAAAATCAGAATAGATATAGAGATCTTCTACAAGTAGGTAGATAATCCTAGAACACTTTGCAAACATAAACTGTCTTTCAACACTCCTGTGACATAGATTAGCAGTAGTATTTTGATTTTGTAGTAAGGAAATTAAGTCATGGCGAGGTAAAGTTGTCAGGCTTTGAGCAGATAAATGAAGAAACATTTTCTTCTTCAGGTAGTATCCAAGGTTCCCTCTAAGCTGTGTGGTAGTACAGCCCTGCAGCTGCTTAATGAACCCCACTCAGACAGGGGCTCAGGGCTCCATGTGCTGAACTGGCTGGTTGGGGGAAGAGCAATTCTCCTTCAGCTACAGCAGCAGCTTTCTGCTGAGGACACAGCAGAGAGTCTCTCCCAGCCAATAGCGAGCATCCCTACTGGTTGGGAGAGAACTTGCTCCTCTGTCCTCAGCAGGAAGCTGCAATTGCAGCTGAGGGAGAGGTGTTCCTCCCCTAGCTAGGTAGCTCTGGGTAGGGCTCATCAAGCAGCTGCTGGGCCATGCTACCCCACAGCTTAGAGGAAACCTTGTCAGTGTCCCTACAGCTTCTGCATTGTAGATGTGTTTCCATTTCTGTTCTGCTGATCAGAGAACTTCAGTAGCAGTATCTGTCGGGCCTGTACACAAATCTCTAGTTGTGCTGAGCCACGATGCTAGCTAATATGCATGTGCTAACCTTCCTCAGTTTTTTCTCTATCACCCCTGGATACAGACGAAGTCATTAGCAGCGTCAAGAAATGCCTCACTTGGATTATAAAACAAACATAAAAAGGAGTTAATGTAACATGACAACTTGATTGAATCCACAAACAAAGCTTTTTATTTTTTTGTTTGTTTGTTTACCCACTGCATTTCCCCCTCCTACTGCACTTCTGATTTTCTGGCCTTTATTGTGTGATGTTCCCTTTCCACTCTTCTGCAGACTCATATTAATGAAATACTTATAGAAGGCTCTATGAAGTGTCACAATCTAAAGAGGAATGAAAGGAGATCATTTGAAGTAGTATTCCAGTTACTTGACTGCCTTTGTAGTATTGATATTTTTATCCAATAGCTGAAGTTATATTGCTAAACAGAAGTTGAGATGCTTCACCTGAGTTTAGGCTGACAGGGTCTTTGGTGATTGTGGAAATGGATAATCTAAAAGGCAGCATTTATATTAGCCCAATTTACTCTCTACTTTATGTAATTCAGCTGAGGGTTATCCTTCCTACTTTTTTCAAAAGTATGAACTTTGATAAATATATAGATAAACCTGGGATAACATTGATACTAGAGCTGGTAGGGAATTTTTTGATACAACTTTTTTTGGCAGAAAAATGCTGATTTGTTGAAACAGAAACTATGGGTATATATGGGATTAGCTCAAAGTTTCACCAAGAGGTTTCTCAGGTCTAATGATGGAATTTCTAGAAAGAAAGACTCACCCCACAGAGCTTCAGGGGGGGTAGCCGAGTTAGTCTGTTACAGAAAAAACAACAAATGGTCTGGTAGCACTAACGAAACATGTAGGATACCATCTACATGTTTCGTTAGTCTATAAAGTGCTATCAGACCATTTCTTGTTTTTTCACCCCACAGAGTCATCCCATAGCTAGGGCATTGATGTGTGATGTGTCATTTGGATCCGATTTTGGTAGCAGACACTTGAACTCGGATCTCCCAGCCACATTCCAGGTGAGTGCCCTGACCACCAGACTGTTGTCTGATCTGGGGTTTGGAGATCACTCATGGTCTCCTGTTGGAGCTGACCTGCTGTGACTCTTTTAGAGCAGAAGCTTAAATCCAGGTCTCCCATATGCCAGGAGATAGTTAAGAAAACACATAACAAAACATAAGTTTTCTTTTTTGTTGTGTAATAAAGTTACTTTAGATTGCGGCAAAATAATATTTAATCCATGGGATTATTTGAATGTGCTGAATAAGTAAGGGACTTTATTTAAATATTGTATCTATTGCATTTTTTTCAAAAAAGTTCCAAAGCAATACTTAGTTAAAATGCAAAAAAGTACCACTGCCTTCTCACATAAAGTAACCTATTCTATTGTTCTGTTATGTGTTTCTTTATCAGATTTCCTACTGTTTGTGTTTTTAAATTACATTGTTTATATTTTAATATTCAAAAGCACATAAATACTGGACTGGTTGACTTAATGTATTGTCTTGCATTGTTTGCATGCAAATTTGTTAACCTGATATTTATGATTTATTGTTACAGTGAATGATATGCATGCGGGTATTGTCTTATGTGAACAGACGTCTCTATCTGTTTTGTAAGAGGAGTCAGTGGTACTGCACAGTCTCTTTTTTGCACTTAGTTTAAATAAAGAGTTTGTTGTTCTTTAGGAAGATGTTTTGCAATGTTAGAGGGTGATATCATTTCCTATTAAACTTTTATGCGTGTATACTAATGAAGTACTTGCTTTTGTCAACCTAATCACTGAAAATAATCCCCAGCTCATTTGGCTAAAAGAAACAGGAAAATAATTTGCTCCGAGTTAGGATGTTCCTTCCCATATCAGACTTATTCAAAAAGAAGAGCGGGAGAGAAAGCAATCATGTCTATTATGAATGCATTTCACATGACTCACTATTAATCATTTCTTTGTCTTTCCTCCATTTTTCCACAATTTCCCTTATAAATATATCATTCTGTTTCTTACACTTCATTGATGGTGCACTGCAAAAATGTAGGGATGCTTTCTTGATGCTGTACTCTTAGGCTGAGATTTTCAAAGGAACTTAGCAGAGTGAGAAGCCTAATTCTTACTGAAATTCATTGGAAATTGCTGATGAACTCTCATGAACTCTTTTGAAAACCACCGCTTTTAATATATATTTCCTCACTGGAAGAGAAATGTGGATGAATTAAATGTATTCAGTGTTTTCTAGGAAGCGGTGTTTAGCACTTACAGTCCACATACCTCTGATGAATGGGCTATCTAATGTTAACTTTTTGGAAAATTTCTAGAAAATGTAGAAGATAGTACTGATGAAGATGCCCCTCTGCACAGCCCTGGGGCAGAAGGAAGGTAAGAGAATGCTGTAAATTGTATAAGTTCCCTTGTTTCCAGAAAACTAAATGCAACTTTATATTGTTCTGGGAGGTATTAAGAGGAATGTTGTACGTAAGACTCGAGAAGTAATTCTTCTGCTCTACTCCACACAGACCAAGTCTTCTAACAGGGCGGACTCACCACCACAGTGCCTATTGCTGGTCATTCTGGAAATTAACTCTCCAGTAGTGTGCCTTCCTTTAGTGGTGTTTCACCGCCACTATGTCTGCTGTCTCTGTGACATCCTCTTTTGGGCCTGACGCTCCAGCTCTGTCCCACTCAGTCCTTTCCCTCTTCTGGCAGACCAACAGTCTTCAGTTCTGCCACTTGCCTCAGTGTCCAAGTGCAGTCTAAATTTGAGCCCCTTATTTCAGGGGCAATTTGTAGTCTGGATGTTGGCCACTTTCCTCACTGATCAGTGAGTGCAAAGGGTGGGGAGGAGACTGGTGCCCACCCACTACTCTGGATCCTGACCCAGGGACCCATTAACCATGTGCTGCATTCTCCTTCCATCTGTTTTCCTGGGCCACTTCCCCATAGCCTCAGCACTTTCCCGGTTCCTTGAATCAGGGGCGTCAGTCTAGCAGTCCTCATTCTGGAGCTCCTTCTTGCTCCCCTCACCCTGCCCAGCACTACTCTGTCTGTGGCGCTTTTTCTACAGCAGCCAGACCTTCTCCCTTGCCCTCCAGAGAGAGATTGGCTACAGCTCTGCTGAGCAGCTCTCTTATATATGGCCCTCACTCGTTTTGATTGGTCATATGTAAAGCACGCCTTTCCGTGGTTGGGGCTTTCAGTAAGCCCCTTTCTGATTGTCTAGGTTCTGTGCAGTCTCTCCAAGGCTGGCTTAATCCTTCTGCCTGTGTAGGGCAATTGCCTCACCACAGGGCTTAACTGGAGTATTGTGTCTAGTTCTGCATGCCACATTTCAGGAAAGATGTGGACAAATTGGAGAAAGTCCAGAGAAGAACGATAGAAATGATTAAAGGTCTAGAAAACATGACCTGTGAAAGAAGGCTGAAAAAAACTGAGTTTGTTTAGTCTGTAAAAGAGAAGTCTAAGAGGGATGTAATAGTTTTCAAGTGCATAAAAGATTGTTATTTATAAGGGAAAGTATTTATAAGGAAAAGTAGGAGGGAGAAAAATTGTTCTTGACTTCTAAGGCTAGGACAAGAAGAAATGGGCTTAAAATTAGGAAGGTTTAGATTGGATGTTAGGAAAAACTTCCCAACTGTCAGGGTGGTTAACCACTGGAATAAATTGCATAGGAAGGTTGTGAAATCTCCACTATTGGAGATTTTTAAGAGCGGATTAATCAGACACTTTTCAGGGATAGTCCAGATAATAATCAGTCCTGCCTTAGGTGGTCTCTCAAGATCCCTTCCAGTCCCATGATTCTAAGTAATTATTGATCCATTAGAAAATATTTTTAATACTGGTGTGTTTTCATTTTACTCGCAAATTCAGAACAAAATCAAAGAAGTAGAGAAAAATACTTTAGTTCTGAAAAATGAATTTGTGTTACTGTTCTCCTTTTAGTTCCTTGTCTTCGGACCTTATGAAGCTTTGTGGGGAAGTCAAGCCCAAAAGTAAGGTAAGAAATAGTGGTAATAACACTTGGAAAGCCCCTTCACTGAGGGTCATGCATGGCTCTTTCATAAATCTTAATAAAGTAAGTCTCACAACAACACTGTGTCATAGTAAAGTATTGTTCACTTTGACTAATTCATCTGCTTTAAAGTGGAGTTTCCCTCTGGAAAGTAACTGTAAGTAGCAATGTAGGATTTTATGTTTGTCTTAAAATTTCCAGATCAAATTTGCTCAGTTTCAGGGAAAACATTTTTTTTCTTCTATTGCCAGCACTTCACTTCAGCACAGCACTTAATGATATGCTTTTGCCTTATTGACACCAATGGGAATAAAGGACATGTTTAAAGTTAACATTTGCGTAAGTCTCTGCTGAATCAGGGTAGTGGTTGTAGAAGTGTTATTAAGGTTATGATTTGGTCTACAGGATCTTCATTGCAAGTGCTGATTAGGGATGTTAAATATCAGTTAATTGAATAGTCGATTAACCTCGTGAATTTTTATCTGTTAGTCGAGTATTCTGTAGTCCCCAGGCAGCCCCTGTCTGGGGGGGGCGGCAGGGTTCTGAGCTCCCAGACCCGGCATGAGCCGGGCTGCCTATTCACTTGGCTCCTAATACACTTTAAATGCAGAGCCACAGAAGGGATATGTCCAGGACCCAGTGCAAGCCGGGACTGAGCTGGGCTGCTGGCCAGCCTGCTCAAAAATTTATTGGCAACAGGTGTGGGGGAATGCGTGTAGTCTGTAAGCTTTTGCTTATCGGTTAATTGACTATACTATTATCCCTGGTGCTGATGCATTATTAAAAAAAGAATCAAATTTGAGTTGATTGAACAAATTTGGTCTGGAAACTATTGATCCAAAATAGGCGTAGAGCCACCATTTTTGTCTTAAAAAGATAAGAGCTGTGCTTTCAAAGTTAGACATTCCTTCCCTGAGATGAACTCAAAACCTGGGAACAAAACAGAAGTTAGAAGTATATATTTAAAGGGATGCTCTATATTTTAAGAAGTTTTCCTCTTTTCATTTTAAAACTTTCTGAAGTTGTTTAGGCTTTAAAAATAAGTTGGTGTAGTAGTGTCATTATTCTTTGTAATTGAAAAGTTTAAGAAAATAAAGTTATATAAGTTATATTCCTCAACTGTTGTCAGTAAAGATACACAACTACTGGCCCTTTTTAGCAAGTATAGCACCATTCTTTGTGCCCTTTACTTTTCTGATCTTCAAGATGTTCACATTGTATAGTGGCTGCCAGTCGCACAACTGCCACAGCTTCTTTCCAAATGTTGCACACAGTGATCGTTTAGCATAGAAAAAGTTGTTTTTTAGAACATTTCCTTATGCTTTTAGGTGATTATTCAACAAATCATATTTCTCAGTACTTTGCTGAGCATGGATGGGATTAGTCACATGATTATAATTAAACAAGCATTGTTAAACTGGATGTTGTAATGAGGTGGCCTGCCACTTTAAAGGCTAGAGGCATGGAGCTGGAAGTTAGTCCTGCCTGTGTCACTTGAGATGAGAGTTTAATTAGTGGAACCCATTGGGAGCAGGGAAGGAGCACACCAGGAAGCTGCAGAGATGGGGGTGCTCAGGGAGGGTATGTCTACACACCAAAGTTGTTTCGAAATAACTTTACTAGAGTCTACACAGCCAAACCACTATTTCAAAATTAATTCGAAATAGCGGAGCGCTTATTTCGAATTTGGTAAACCTCATTCCATGAGGAATTACACCAAATTCGAAATAGCTGTTTTGAAATAAGTGCTGTGTAGACACTTATATTGAAATAGGGGTCCTCCAGCCTTCCCAGGGTGCCCTGGTGACCACTCCAGCCTCAACCAAGAACACTCCTCTCCCTCCCTCCTCCCCGGAGCTCTTAAAGGGGTAGAGTCTGGCCACAGTGCCTGTGCCAGCTCCAAGCCTGCCAGCCCAGAGCCAGCAGTCACCGACCCTGACCCAGTGGCCCCAAAACATGAGCCAGCAAGCCACTGGCAGCCAGCCCTCCACCGCTCCCCAGGAGCAGTCTGCCAGCTCCCAGGAGTCTGCCAGGGCCCGGAGAAGGCGGGCACCTTCCTGGTCCAGGGTGGAGATTATGGACCTTCTTCAGGTTTGGGGGGGATGCCCCCAACATCCATGATCTCCACACTAGATGGAGGAACGCGGCCGCCTATGGCAGGATAGCTGCCAGCCTGGCCACCAAAGTCCACATGCAAACCCAGGAGCAGGTTTGCATGAAAATCAAGTTGGTCCGGCGAGACCCCCAACCCTGAGCTTCCCCTCCCCCTTCTTCCCCTTGCTTCCCCCTTCCAGCTCCCTCCTCCCAGGTTTCCCCCCTCCCCTCTCCCACCCTCTCTCTTTCCCTCGCCCGCCTCCTTTCCCCAGTCTCACCAGAGTTTCATTTCCCTCTCCACCCCCCCCCCCCCGTTTTGTTAAATAAAGAGTTTTGTTCATGAAAATACATGTATTTTATTTGACATCAGGAAGGGGGGTTAGGGAGGGGTAAGTGGAAGGACGTGAGGGAGGAATGAGGCACAAGCCCCCAGTGGGGCACACCAGGGAGGCTCTTAGTGCTCCTCAGGGTGGAAGCTCTCCCGCAGGGCCTCCTGGATACTGACTGCCCCCAATGGACCTCCCGGATGGCAGCCTGCAGAAAGTGCAGCCAGGCTCACAGCAACACGTCCATGAGAAGCACCAGAGTGCCCCGGGGCAGTTCTGGCTCCATGTTGCAGAGTACTGTGGTGTCCCGAGTGAGGGCAACCAGAGCACGCAGAGACAGAATGCTTTGCTGTCCCTCATCGAGGTAGGCAAGCAAGCAGGGAAAGCTGAGAACCGGCTGTCCGGGGGGGAGGTCCCTTTAAGCACAAGCCTCAGATAGCCTCAGGCAGCAGCCACACAAAGTAACTGCTGACTTGATGCCCTGCCGGACCTGGTTCCAGCCAGCCTTAAATGCAATTCAGCGTCCACTCAGTGTGGACGCGCTATTTTGAAATAGCAAAATGCTATGTTGAAATGAATTTTGTGTGTAGACGCATTATTTCAAAATAACTTATTTCGAATTAGCTATTTCGAAATAAGATATTTTGAAATAACTCTGTAATGTAGACATACCCGGAGAGACAGCCAGAGTGAAGGTGGAATAAGAGAGTTCAGCAGAGACCTGCTGAGGCAGGGAATGGCTGGTAGGAACAAGTAGACTCCATCAGGAAACCCTGACTTTTCAGGAAAAAGGCTACAGGAAGGAAAGGCTTGGGGAATACTTGGGAGATGACTAGCAAGAAGATTGGGAGTAAGCACTTGGAGATTTGAGAACTTTTATTTTTGAATATTTTGTTAATAAATTTAGCCCCAGAGAGTCAGGTTGCTAATTCAGAAGAATTTGTTTTGCTAGTTTAAGACATCCCTAAAAATTTGGGAGATGAAGGTATTACCTCAGCACAGCAACCTGGGACCAGAAGAGGATGTTCAGGAGGCAACTGTTTACAGAGACTTATTAATTAAACAAGGCCCATATTCCCATAGCTTCACTCAAACACCATTTTTCACACACTGAATATGTGTGAAACTATCAACTATTGCAGAATAGTGATACCGAACAGAGTTACATTTCTTTTTGTTAGCTCTTTTAGAACAATAACATTTATTGGAAGTGACATCTCTTTATTTCCGGTGTCTGTTTCACACCATCTCTTTCCCTTTGTCACATCATGTCAAATCACTGTTTTTGTGTTGTTATAACTTGACCTTGGTCCCAATAATTGCTCTCACTGAAATCCACTAAATAGATTAAAAGCAAATTCCATGATTTAGTTTTCAAAAGCAGTTGACAGTTAAGTATAACTGGTGTAACTACTGAATAGTAAAAATTAAGTTGGCTTAAAAATATATCACTGATACACACTCTATCAATGGTCTTATGTTTTAAAAACTTTACTATTTATTTATTTTAAATGCAGGCCCGCAGGAGGACCACTACCCAGATGGAATTGCTATATGCAGACAGCAGTGATTTAGCCTCTGATAGTAGTGCAGCAGACACCATTTTATCTGGCCCTCTTACACCTGTGGCAGAAGTGCAAGAAAGTGGAATGCATACCGATACAAGTGATACTTCTGCTAGGGAAAGGGACCTCATTCCCCCACCATCTGGCTTACCTTCTAAAATAGGCAGCATGTAAGTTTGGCCAAGCTGTACTAACTACTTGTTGCTTTTTAAAAATGCATGTTGCTAGTTTCTTGTAAGTTTTAAATTTATAGTGGTGGACAATTGATTTCAGACTAAAGATGTCGTATTCAGAAATCTCTTCCTTCTATGCCTCCACAGCCAAGCATATATATGCTGTTGTAATTAATATATTTTGAGACATTTTAACTCATTTTCTTTAGCAAAACTACTTCAGATTTGTTTGTAAATAGCGGGTGCAGTTATTCAGTACTTACATTTTGTCAGTGATGTGTGAAATACAAATTTGAGAGAGAAAAATCTTTTTAGAAACATCAACAAGACTTTAAAAAGAAACATGTTGTGAACCACAAGTATAGTGTTTTAAAACAAAACAAACAAACGAGAAAATGTAAGTTTAAATTAAAGGCCAGGAACCTAATGACTGTGGACAAAACCTTAAGATGTATTTTATTTTTACCATGTTTAAAATGGAGCAGCCTAAATTTATAGTATATTAAAACATTATCAATTTTAATCATAGCGTATGATCAAAGCACTACTCTAAATATGCACATGAAGACACAAATTACATATGTACACTATGAATTCTATCAGTGCTTTTTCAATTACAGTTGCTGAAGAATAATTTTTAATGATAGAAAATACCAGTTAATTTTATTTAACAATTTAATTTTGGGGACAAATCTTTTCTTACATCTTATATACTGCTTTTTAGATACTAACCCCACATTATGTCACATATAAGCTGAATGCATTTGCCACGTTAAATAATAAGAAAAAAATACTAGCTATCTTTAGGTTATAGATCTGAAAGTAAGGCGTTTTTCACCACCTCCTCTTTCTCATATTTCCATCAAACCATTACTTTTTAATGGAAATCTGTACTGTTATGTGTACACCTGCTATTAGTTTTAACAGCTTCATATTTTTCTAGCATGCGCTTGAGGTGGCAGAAATAAACGGTAAAACATTGCTGACAGCGATTGTTAACGCATGCTCGTTGCTTTTACAAGTAGCGTATGCACAGAAGGAATGCTATTGGTGATGCAGGGGGGGAATGATGATCAGGTTGGGCAGAGAAACCTGTTTGTTTCAGCATTTAGTGAGTGAGATAAGAATATTGGAGCTCCAAGATTTAATAACATCAAGTGTTATGACCTGGCATCCAAGGCTCAGGTAATACCGTCTTTTTGTTTCACTGCATCTTCTAAATTGTATCCTTTATGAAAGATAAATAGCAATGAAGCAAAATAAAATTATCTAAATTCAAACTTTATACCTATACTTTATAATTAGTAATATACTTTAGCCTCTTTGCTCACTAGTGGACTTAACTTGTTTCTGAATTTTGTTATGATAATTTAGCAAATGAATTATGAAATTTTTGTCTCAAACAGTTCTTAGTGACTTCAACATTGTAGTATCTATTTAATACTCCCCTTAGTTAGAACTTACATTAATTTACTTTCTACAATGTTAAACATATTCCTGGTTACTCTTCCAAATTATTGCTGATATTTATTGTTGAAACAAGATTCCTTCTTTAAATCTATCTGTGCTTCCTTCTGTATCCTGCAATAAAGTTGAAGTACCAACCTTATTGCAGCAAAATAGTTCCTACCTCAGCAGAAGTGGATGTCATTACTACTTTGTAGGATCATGCAGCTAAAATAGTGTTTGTGGGGGGAGAGGGGAGTAACACTATCTATTTACAAGAGATAGTTTTATAATCTACAATAGTAGGAGAAACCAAAGCAGTCTTGTCGTGTAAATTTTCTTTCTGTTGATGTTCACTTCTTTCAGGTTGTCTGAATATAAAAATCTTCTTCTGAGAGCTCAAGCTAGCTCCCATTGAAGTGAGGGGTTTTTTCCATTGACTGCATCCCATCCTTAGGTGACACATACCCAGTCATTATGGGGATAGTTGAAATCTCCCATTATTAATGAGTTTTCTATGTTTTGCACCGTGGCATTACCATGTCCCACTGATTATAATCATTCTTCTAAGTTTCTCTGATGGCCATTATAGCAATATCCTCATGCCAGGCACTCAAGTTCACCTGTCTTGATACACAGGCTTTTTGCATTTATATACAATAACTTATAAAGTTTGTCTGCCTTCATGTGATGTAATTGAATGGATCTTTTTCATTTGACTGTTTCTATTCAGCTCCCACTTGTGATCAGTTTATATTCTCTCCCCTTTACTAAGATATAGAGAATCCCTGTTAATAGATCGTCTCCAAAGTGATCTCTCTATCTGAACAACATGCTCCTCCACACGTCATCTTTCTCCCAGCTCTTAGTTGAAAACTTAGTTATGATTTTTGAAAAAAAATTATATTCTGGCAGTCTGCTTCTCTGGTGGTTTAGGTGAAGCGTATCCTTCTTGTATAGGCTTCTTCTTTCCCCAAAGGGTGCTTACTTCCTAATAAACCTAAAATTTTCCTCCCTACATAATCATCTCATTGAGAACTTGCAGTTCTGCTTTCCTACATGACCCTACATATGGTAGGGACGTAAACGGGTAACTGGCTAACCAGTGTCAGGAGCAGCCCCCTGCCCATGGTGTGCCATGACTAGAGGGCAGCCCTACCACTAGGATCCCACTTAGTTGGTTAGCCAGTTAAACATTAAGCTAACCTAATGTTTCACTGGTTAACTGATTAATCAGGATTTTACATCCCTAACATGTGGAACTAGAAGTATTTAGTGCAGTGGTCCCCAACCTTTTTGGGCTGCCGGGCACCCGGGGGCGGGGACCATGCATGCGCCACATGCCTGGGGCCCAGGGAGCAAGAATGGCTCAGGCTGGCCCTGGTCACTAGGCGGGCCCACATAAATGCCCCGGCAGGCACCATGGCGCCCGTGGGCACTGTGTTGGGGACCACTGATTTAGTGTATGCTACCATGGAGGTTCTGAATGTGAAGCTCTTAAATTTAAATTTAAAGCTAAATTTGATCTCCAGCCCCTCTCTCCCATCTTACCCAGCATGACTGAGTACTGATGTGTGCTATGACTACAGGTGCCTCTCCAGCACTGCCCATAAGTCAGATTATACAAAATCTCATCTGATTTTTTTTTAAAGTTAAAGCCTTAAGCCCTCATAGTCGTGCAGAATTCCTTCCCAATGTGAAGTAAGGGTAAACCAATGCAATGTTATCTTCACGAGTCTCTCAGCAGCCTGAATCAGTGGCTCATAGAAATGGGGGGTTCTATAGTTCCTATTTATCTTTTTGGAAGCTCAGTTACAATGACTTTGATGTCAGTATTAATTTTTGCATTGGTGATCATTTTAGTGGATATGGGGAGGGTTTGGGAAGGAGGCTTGTGGAGTATGAGTTGAAAATTGCTTCCTTGAAGGAAATATGGAGACGAGTCACAAAGACAAGGAACAGGGAAAGAAACAGAGAATGAAGAGAGTGGGAAGAAACAAAACACAGAAATAGCTATATTCCAAAGAGGGGGCATATTGTTCCACTTTATGATACTGAATATGGCAGTTAAGAAGTTACTAAACAATAGCAATAATAGTTTAGTTACTGTGCATAGCCCAGATTCTATCTTGATTTTGTGAAAGCATTTCACTAACATCAGCAGGTGTTGCTGTGGACGGAAGGGAGGATGGAGTCCAAAATTTATTCTCCAGCCCATATATCGTAACTAAAAATATAATTCCTCTTTTCCCTTTGATGGAGCTTGACACCTCTGCTCCAGCTATTAAAATTACTTTAATTAATTTCTTTTCTTGATAATGTCAATGTAGTGCAGTATATGTCTCTGATCTCTGGCCCATAGCACATTTTGGAGTTCTTTTTTTAAAATAAAATTGGCATATATTATATTAGTATTAAAACATAAGGCTTGCAAGAACAAATTTAAAGAATGGAGCCAGTTAAATTCAAGAACTGTTCCATGTCCATAAACCAATGATTGATGATGATAAATAAAAATATCATGAGATCTAACAAATTCATACTTTAAATGTCATATATTGAGATTATTGGAGTGGTAGAACTGCAGCTTGAATATCCAAGAAGCAATTTTAACAAATACTGAAAGATTATCTTATCTTTCCTGTTACCTTAGTTCTAGACAGTCATCTCTGACAGAAAAGAAAATACCTGAACCTTCACCTTTAACAAAGAGAAAGGCCTATGAGAAAGCAACAGAAAAGCCAAAGGCGAAAGAACAGAAACAGTAAGAATCTTCACTCCCCAACCCCCCCTTAACGATATTAAGCTTTTGGAAAATATTCTTGAAGAATAATACGTTTATATCTTTTCCGTTCTAGGTTAAATTTTTAATGGTGGCTGTGAAATTATTATCCACTATCAGGTTTCTGTCTTTGTTTTATAATGGTATTCTTCTGTATTCTATGCAATTTGGTGTCAGCACTCGGAGAGAGAGTCCTCTTGAGTATTTGGAAATAATTAATTTTTTTAAAAGTTCTAAAATGTCTGAGAAAAGCAACATTTGTTCTTTTTACAAGAATTGCTTCCTTTTACATAAGCCAGTCTTTTTACCTGCATAGTATGGTTACCATTTAAAGTAATTGTTTGAATGTCATGACATCCTCTGGCCTGTAACAGTTTTGTATTCATACAGCTGTTACATTTTTTGATAGTGCATGTAAACAGCATTTCTTGTTTAATAAACATAATCTAATACATTGTTTGAGGCATGTTTCATTTAACCTCTCTAACATGTCATAATCTTTTAAAGAAGATGTTCTTTTTTTCTTGTAGCTCAGATTCTGGAACCTCAGAGGCTAGTCTCTCACCTCCTTCTTCCCCACCAAGCCGGCCCCGTAATGAACTGAATGTTTTTAGTCGTCTTACAGTTACTCAGGGAAACACATCAGTTCAGCAGGATAAGTAAGTCACAAAGGGAAGCTTCAAATCCCTACCAGCAAGTTGCAAACCATACTCATGTAATTAATGTACATTCCATTAAATACTTTGTCCTCTCTGGTGAGGCGTAAGATGAACTTTCAAAAAGGGAATTTAAAACTTTTATGGAAATGCTTTTCACACAGCCTAAATTTTACAAAATCAATTCCTGCTGAACCTTGTTCCTTATTTTATGTCCTGTATTTTAAATTTTCCTGTAACACAAAATGTTTGAAAGAACTATAGAATTTGTAAATATATATAATATGTATGTGTGAATATATATATGTTTCTTCTTTGAGGAATGTCCCCGTGGGTGCTTCATCTTAGGTATTTTGGCGCCGCAGCGTGCCTGGCTGAAAGATTTTACTAGCAGTGGCTTTGACAGCTAGCTCGCACATGCGCAAAAGTGCCAAATGCGCTAGGTGGCTAATGTGCATGCGCAAGATACGGTCACCTCAGTTCCTTCTCTGCCGCTGCTGGCGTCGGTTGCAACCCGCAGTGCGCTCTGCAGATTTCTCCTCAGAGGGACAGCTAGTCTTTTCCTTTCCTTAGTTAGCCTTTTCATTGTATTTTTATTATATTTTTACTTTTCTGCAAAAAAAGGAGGGGAAAAAAAAAGACGAAGAAGACTGTGTTTCTCCCTCAGACACGGAGACAGGCATGGGCTCCGTGCCCCATGCTTCCCCTCAGGGGACTCCTCTCTCCTGCACTGAGGAGTTTCTTTTCAGCTTCAGCTCTCGCTCCAGCCTCCTCACATAAGGCTAAGAGAGATTTTTTTTTTCACAGATTTAAAAAAAAATTCTTAATCTTTTTCTCAGCATTCTCCCAAGTGGGGGCTCTGTTTTAAATGCTGTTTTTTCCTCGTGGGCTGTCAGTCACGTTGCCAGACTAGCACTTTCAGTGCATACATTGTCTGGACAATTACAGTGCAGTTTACTGCCATCAGTGAAAATTTGTCAGCCGGGGCCAGGAAAGCCAGAGGGTTTTCAGCTCAACCTGATCTCACTCAAACGCTCCCTCAGACCAGCGTCGGACCCTGGTCTTCCTGCATCCACGCTATTACTGTCACCAGCGGTGGTGTCGTATAAGGCAGTTCCTGCTGCTGCAGCTGCAAGCTCTGCCTCTTCCAAACAAAAGAGAGCACATGTAGCAGCAAACAGGGAATCCCCTTCACATAAGAAAGGGTGATCCCTGAATCCTAAGCCAGCTCTGTGCCCTGCTGGGGCTCCGGACAAGTGCTTACCAGGTCAGTGTTCACCCACTGCGCCCCGAGGGTCTATGGACCTGGCCAATGTGCCTAAACATGATGATAAGCCCAAGCCTGTCCGACTGAACAGCACAGGGCTACAACAGCATCATCAGTCCTACCGACACAAAGCAGTGCAGTACATAAGGGCAGCGCTCTGGTCCCATCAGAGGTTCCTTGCAATACTACAACTTGTACAACTTCACACCACGGCTCCACAACTTCCTGCCACGGCGTGTCTCCAGTTACTAGGCCATATGGCAGCAGTGGCGATGGTTGTCCCGCATGCCAGATTACACATGAGGCCTCTACCACAATGGCTGAGCACAGTATACAGACCTTGGGTAAACATCCTACACAAGCTAGTCTCACTTCCAAACATGGTCAAAAGCTCCCTCTAATAGTGGTGAGAAGCACAAAATGTGTGCACTGAGGTCCCCTTCCACAGGCAAGCCCCATCATTCACCATTACCACAGATGCATCACAGCAGGGTTGGGGAGCTCACCTGGGTACTCTCACCACACAAACATGGTGGACCCACACGAAGACCAGAATGCACATCAATGTGCTCGAGCTTCGGGCAGTATGCTGTGCCTGCTGGCATTTTGTGAATCATATTTTCAACTCCACAGTGCAGATGTTATGGACAACCAAGCTGCAATATTGTACATAAACAGGCAAGGTGGGGAGAGGTCCTACCCCCTCTGCAGAGAGGCAGTCTGGCTATGGACTTGGTGCATCGCTGACAACATGTTAATTGCTTCACATCTCCCCGGCAAAGACAATATAACCGCAGACAGCCTCAGCAGGAACTTCCCTGCGAACCACTTATGGGAACTAGACCTCACCATCTTGCATCAGATCTTTACATAATGGGGCTTCCCGCAGATGGACTTGTTTGCCAGCAGTGCCAACAAAAACTATCCACTCTATTGTTCGCGTGCGGGCATTGGAACACAATCCGTAGGGGACACATTCACGATGCACTGGGGGGACGACCCTCTTATATGCTTTTCCTCCCATACCGCTTCTCCATCAAGTAGTCACCAAAGTGTGCTTAGACAAAGCCAATGTCATACTGATAGTGCCAGACAGGCTGAGACAAACCAGGTATACGTACCTACTGGAAATGTCAGCTGACTGCCTACAGCATTTCCCGCAGCTCCCACATCTCCTTATCCAATGTCACAGTCGCCTTCAGCATCCTCACCTCCACACCCTGAACCTTCAGGCCTGGCTCATCAATGGCTCACTTCACTAGAAGCAGAATGTACAGACAAAGTCCAACATATCCTCCTTAGCAGTCGGAGAACATCCACTCACAAAACTTACCTGTACAAGTGGCGTCGATTCTCCACCTGGTCTCACCTCCACAATCTCGACCCATCTTTGACTCCATTATTCGTGGTCCTGCAATACATAACCGAACACAAAAACTCGGGGCTTTCACTCAGTTCCCTGAAGGTTCACCTTTCTGCCATAACCGCTTTACACCAGCCAATAGGCAGTAAGTCGCTATTTATACATCCCACGACCAAAAAGTTCCTCAAGGGATTGCAGAACATTTATCATCGATCAAACCTCCGTCTCCGGTTTGGGACCTCAATTTGGTTCTGAGGGCCTTAACCTGTAAACCGTTTGAGCCTATGGTGACCTGCTCTAGGCTCTACCTTTCCATGAAGGTGGCCTTACTAGTGGCAATAACATCTTCGAGGAGACTCAGTGAAATTGTGGCTCTCGTGGCAGACCCTCCTTTCACCCCCTTCCATAAGGACAAGGTAGTCCTCTGGCCTCACCCTAAGTTCCTGCCAAAGGTGCCCTCTTCTTTCCACTGTAACGAACCTATTAACTTACCAGTCTTTTTTCGCAAATCCCACACCAACCAGACAGAGGCCACACTCCACACATTTGATTTATGGAGGCCATTGAGTTCTACCTGGAAAGAACCAAGCAAATTCGGAAAACCTACAGGTTATTTGTATCAACCACTGAATGATTCCAGGGACTCCCCATCTCCTCCCGGAGGATCTCAAAATGGATAGCGGAATGCATAAGAATAGCATATTCAATCTTCAGTAAAGAACCACCTGCACAACTTCGTGCACATTCGACCAGGGCCATGGAAGCATCAGCAGCCTATGTACAGGGCATCTCCCTGTCTGATATATGCAAATTGGCCACCTGGTCCTCTACTCATACATTCGCTGCTTACTATGCTCTAGCCTCCTGTGCATCCACAGAAACTGTGTTCGGACAGACAGTCCTTACCACGGTCCAAAAGGACACTACACTGTCCGAAGCTCCCACCTCCAGTGGATAAACTGCTTGTAGTTACCTAAGGTGGAGCGTATACAGGGACACTCCTTGTTGAAGAAGAGAGGGTTACTCACCCTCTGCAGTAACTGACTTTCTTCAAGATGGGTGTCCCTGTGGGTGCTTCACCACCCACCCTTCCTCCCCTCTGCTTCGGTATTATTTCCATACTTTTCCGGGGCAGAGAAGGAACTGAGGTGACCGTATCTCGCTCATGCACATTAGCCGCCTAGTGTGTGTAGCACTTCTTCACATGTGTGAGCTAGCTGTCAAAGCCACTGCTAGTAGAACACCTAAGGTGGAGCACCCACTGGGACACCCATCTCGAAGAACGTCAGTTACTGCAGAGGGTGAGTAACCCTCTCATATATATTTGAAATTAGGATTTAGTTAACAGTTTAGGAAATAGTATTGTTAACAGTTATTCATCTCCCCTTTTAGCATTGCTGAGAGAGCTCTCCAAAATATCCTCTGTTGGGTGATTTTTGTTGGAATAGCTATCATGCAGCAATTTAACAACAATCCTAATTATTTAATGGACTGACATGTTTGAGACAATTTGGAGAAATATCTTAATACTACCATTCTTATTTTGAAGAAATAAACCTGAGTTTCTTGACATTGAAGACATCTTCTTCTCTAAAAACCTCATTAAACTTAGTGATCACTTTGAGTTGAACCAGAATCTTCATTTCAAGATTTCAGTACTGACGGTGCTGCCATATAGTGCTTATTAACTCTGACTCAAAATGAAGAGTCAAACTTCAATTTTGATTGTAACATTTGGGATTGCTTTTAATCCCTTATTTTTGTGCGTGTTCTATTAAACTTTTGGTTTTCAGTGACCTGTAGAGTCACCACACACCAAGTAGTGTTGCTTGCAGAGCTTCCAGTAGTTTAAAACTGCTTGTAACTCCCTAATTGCAACTAAATTATCTTAGAATTTTATTACTAATCTGATATAATATTACCAGCGGCTTCTTTTTTGTGCTTTGAGCTTTTACTAAGCATAATTCTTTGTGTTTTTTTCATCTGGCTGTGAAATCAAACTCTAATTACTAATCATGTTTGGTTTGCATTAAAATGAAGGACAGCATATTCTTTATTATTTTAAGGTGTACCATAGTTGTGGATCTTGTTTTTGGAGGAAGGGGGCTCTAAAACATTTTTTGGAGTCAGAAGATGAAGGATTTTGGACTTGTCTGATCATTTGCAAACTATTGAGCTTGGTTCAATGAAGACTGTATAATCTTGATATTTTTTATTGAAGAATGTAAGCAATGTGCAAATGTTTCAATGTGTTCCTATACTAAACAGATCCTAACAGCCTTAGCATTTTCTTTTTAAATATTTGGCAGAATTAGTATGACATGCCGTGGCAAATTGTATCCATCTCATTTTTCTTCGCTGCCTATTTCTGTAACAAATATCGGAGAAATAGGAATTGACTATGCAGCATTCTTCAGCTTCTTGATATGTGACATTTTGTGCATTGAATTTACCCTGAGAGAGCTATTTTAATGTTCATCCCTGGTGTTATTCCTGATATAAAGTATAAACTGAGAAGCAAAGTGATGTGCAGTAAGCAAATGTGCCCTGCATTACTGAGTCAGCCATGCTGTTGTTTGTCCTTCTCATATGGAAGATATGCTGATACCTGTATTCTTTCTCCTCGCAATCTCCCACCACTGTTCAATATAGGTCTGATGAAAGTGATTCCTCTCTGTCGGAGGTACACAGGTACTCTCTCTTTCTCTTTTTTTTCCCATCCTTCTGGCCTCTTGTTGATGTTCTTAATGCCTTTACTCCATTTATAAGGTAGTCCCATTTTTGCTGCATGCTCTTTTTTTGATACCTTCCACAATACATTTGTTTCATTTATTCTTTTTTTTCCTAAGAAATTAAAACATTTGTTTTATTGTGTCCAGCATGTCCTTTTCATTTTTGAGAGAAAATAAGCATAGTTTTTTTTCTGTAGAGTTTACTAGCTTTTTTTTAGTCAAGCATGTCTTTAAAAAAAATAGCTAAAAGATACATTCCAATGTATGGTAGTCAGTGGTGTCTGCTGTCTTACTTCCAATACTCAAAATTCACTGAGATGAAAGAATGTTATAGCTCAACATACTTCCATCTTTATTTCTTCTCAGAACCCTGTTCCATGTTTCTGAAGCACACACCTGTAACTTGTAATGTGGTTACACTGTGGAAAAACAACAGAACATACCTAGAGAAAAGCAATGAAAAGGCTAATAATTGTATAGTGTTGGTAGTAATAATATTTACAGCATTATTCATCTATAGATTTCAAAGCACTATTGTAAAGAAAGATAAATGGCCTTGAGGTACAAAAATGTTGGATGAATTGTGCAAGGTTACAAGTCAGAGGCAAACCTATGAGTAAATTGTGGGGTCTCCTGGCTCTGACAGTGATATCATCTGCTGAATCGTGCTCTCTCTAAAACATTACATCTGTTTAGTTTAGAATGCAGAAGAGTTACAGGTATATGATATTGAAAACCACAGAGAAGTGCAATTGGTCCCATCTGTTCTCTTTGCTATAAGAGCAAACAAATACCTATCTTAGAAAAGGAAAACAAATAGAACTTGGAGAATTATAGATCAATCACTGTTACTTCTCTACCTGGAAAGATACTGGAACAAATTATTAAGTAATCCATTTGTAATCACATGGAGGTTAATAGGTATATGAGAAATAGCCAGTATGGATTAGTTAAGAACAAATTATGCCAGGCCAGCCTACTTTCTTTCTTTGATAAGGTTACTGTCTTAGTGGATGGGAGGGAAGCAGTAAATGTCAGGTGAGCCCTGATATGGAGTACTGTGTCCAGTTCTGCACACCATGCATTAGGAAAGATGTAGAGAAGTTGGAGAGAGCTCAGAGGATAAGATAACAAACACGATAAAAGGTTTAGAAAACCTCTGAGGAAAGTTTAAAAAAAACAACTAGGCATATTTAATCTTGAGAGAAGATTAAGGGAGGACTTGGTAAGTCTTCAAAATATGTACAGGACTGTTTATAAAGATGCCATTATAAAAAAGACATTCATGAATTGTTCTCCATGTCCCCTAAAGGTAGAACAGGTAGTAATGGACTTACTTTGCAGTAAGGGAGATTTGGGTTAGATTTGAGGAAAAACTTTGACTATAAAAGTTAAGGTCTTGAATAGGCTTCCGATGGAGGGTGGGGAATCCCCTTCATTGGAAGTTTTTAAAAACAGGTTGGACAGATGTATCAGGGATGGTTCTGATGACTCCTCAAGGTTTTTACCAGCCCTACATTTCTCTGATATTATAATGTATGACCTAGAGAACATTCTGTAAAATTATAATTCTGCACATTTAATACAGATAAAAGAAAATATCTTTTTACAGAATGTGTCATGTGATGACTTGAGGCAAATATATTAGTAAGATTAGCCATGAATAAGATCATACAACAAAGAATAGCCTCTGTAGTGACATGACAGGATAACATTACAAAGGCTGCAATATATAAACTTCCCACCAGGTGGGGCTGGTAAGTTTCTCTGCATTGTAGATTGTTGCTTAATGAACAGCATTGTGGAATATTATGCTTTCCTCTAAAGCATCTAGCAGTGGACATTGGAATATGTGGAATGATGGGTCTGTTGCAATGTGGCAGTTCATATTAAGCTGAGGCTTGAGCAGTTAATCATGATCATTTAATGATAGAGTACCTGGGATTAGATTCTCAGGGTGGAGTACAAACCTTTTGTGTCATTCAGACAATCCAGATACACATACCCAGTAGAGAATATCCTGGTGTAGTGGGGCTCATTGGTGAGGTGTCTGTGCCACAGCTCAGTTTCTCTTTTGCAGCATGGTGAAATTCTGTTATGCCAGTTCTCCAATCACATAAAGACCTTGCCTCTGTGCACATATTCAGGCACCCTAAGGACAGCTTTAAGTCATTCTGTGGTGACCCTGAGAATCAAAGAACTGTAACTGGCTCTCTTATACCCCAACCACGCAACCTGGTGTGCTGGAGTATCGTATCTGTTGAATTCTGTGTGGTTTCATTTAAAAAACAGCACAACATGAACGCTTTATAAAGCCGAATAAGAAAATAAATGCAGAATGTATAGAAGACAAATTCAGTTTTCCTATACCAAAATATGTAAGTTAATGATGTTAACGTATTTCCCTACATACATGCAACTTTTTTATTTGTAAGGCTATAGGAAATAACGCGGGAAAAATAAACATTGAATTACACAGATGTGTGGAAATAAGTGATTTACATTGCCATAACTAACTCATATTTCATTTTTTCTTTAGGGGCATAATCAACCCATTCCCTGCTTCAAAATGCATCAGATCTGCAGCACTTCAGTGTGTTCATATAGCTGAAGGGCATACCAAGGCTGTACTTTGTGTTGATTCTACTGATGATCTTCTGTTCACTGGATCTAAAGGTTGGGAAGGCTTCATGTATTTGTTGCCTACTAAAACTGCTTTGAAAAATAAATATATTTTGAAATTTCTTATCAGTGAGTGGCCAGTGTTAGAAATGCAAGATTTGGTGGTGGAAAACTGTGGAAGAGATATTTTGAGATTATAATAAGCTTGATTTGATTAACTAATGTACGTTTCTCATTTATATTCCATCTGAGAGTTCATTTTAAGTGGAAAATTAACCTCCAAAATAGCATCTTAAAAAACAAAAACTGCTCATCAGTGTAGGAGGTGAATACATGCTGCTCACAGTGCCATGTCATAGCTTGTGCCTGCAACCTCAAAATTAATTCTGATGTATGTCTCTTGATATAAGAGTGACTATTTAAGGTAAGCTCCCTTTCACTGCAATTACAGACTTGCAAGTGGAAAAGGAGAGAGATTCTGAACAGAAAATACTGAGGGAAGTGAATAGTTTTCTTAAAAATGCAAAAAAAGGAAGTGACAAAAAAGCTGGAGAGGGTAAGCACAAAATGTGAAATTATGAGTTTGAAGATTACTTGAGTCAGCATTAAGTGAGTTACTGTACATTAAAGCATGGTGACAGAAATGAACATTAAGAAGTTTGAGGGAAAACATACTCAAGGCAATACTATGTCTCTAAATGAATTAATACTTGAGCTAAGAAGCATGGGTAACATTTTTGACATGTAAGGCACCATTTTCAAAAGTGATTTAGGTATAGAGCATCATATATCTCATTGTATGGTCAAGATTGAGAATGAAGTTAAGATTACATTAAATACATTATTTTTAAGTGATGAATACATAGTGATATTATATAGGTTTATATACAGTAAAACTCCAATTGTCCAGCATCCAGTGGTCCGGCGCTCCTGATAGTCCGGCACCAACTGGAACCCAGAAGTGCTCCGGACAGTTGGAGCTGCTCCTCACCGCTTCCCCAAGTCCGCCACTGCTGCTGCTGAAACTAACCAGCGGCGGACTTGGGGAAGCTGCGGAGCAGAGCAGCTGGGGTGCTGCCGGGCGCCGAGCAGGGGGGCGAGGGGCGGCGCTGCGGGACCAACCTGGCAGCACCCCAGCTGCTCTGCTCCGCGCCGCTTCCCCAAGTCCGTTGCTGCCACTGCTGAAACTGACGAGCGGCGGACTTGGGGAAGCTACAGAGCAGAGCAGGTAGGGTGCTGCCGGGTTGGTCCCACAGCGCTGCCCTTCACCCCCCTGCTCGGGGATAACTACTGCAGTCTGGGGGGTGGGGAGCCTGCTCCCCTCCCCTCCTGGAAACTCTTGGCGGCTTCCCTCACCTTCCTGCAAAATGGCGGAGGGTTCGCCCCTCGCCGCGCCATTCCCCACCCACTCCCTGGACGCAGTGCGGGTCCGGCAGACCCGTCACAGCCCCCCCCCCGCCGGAGTACCTCCCGATACTCCGGCATGTCCAATAATCTGGCACCACCTAGGTCCCAAAGGTGCCGGATTATCGGAAGTCTACTGTATATTGTCCCACTGATTTTTTTTTTCATTCGGACAAAAGTTTCTTAGCAAATAAACCTCATTAGAGGAGTGGATTAATAATTTTACTTTGCAATTACATTACATTTTCTGTACATTGTAAGCCTTATCCAAGAATCTTAAGAGCCTTGTAAACAATCATCCTCAATACAACTATAAGGAAGGTAAATAATATGTCCATACTTTATAACTAGGGAAACTAAGGTGTGGAGAAGCTGTGACTTTCCCTGGGTCTGGGACCTCCTGCCATGAGTTTTCAAAGATAATGGCTAATGGTGCAATCACATAAACCAGCTCTCAGCACTTTCAGATGCATTAGATCCAGCCCAAATTTGTCACCTGCCATATTTGCTGTTCTTTCTACACACTTGGATGGTTTGTTCCTGCACCCTCAATAAGGCTTCTTTAAAATACAGCCAGCTGTCTTGACTCACACTTTTTCCATCACTCAGCTATATCTCATATAGCTGCACAGTATAGCTATGAGAACAGCTTAGCGATGGAAAAGCTCCCCTCTTCATTAAATAATAAATACTAATATTTCAGTGCTTCCTGTTTACATTTCTAGAAAACAACAGCATGGTTTACCCTGTAGTAGATCATATCTGAATAATCTGGTGCAGCCTACTCTGATTATTTCTGTTGGTGGCACATAGTATCGCTAACTATTCTTCCCAATATTGAGTTGTATTTTTTGATGGCTGAAAAGCTAGTTGAAGTCAAACACTGTCAGCATTTTCTAATGTTATTGTTTGCTATTTTCCTGTTTCTGTTTGTGGAAATTTATATCATTGTTCATGTTTTTGTTAATTGCATAAATATGGCTATTTTTACAGGGGATGCAGGTCACTAATTTTCTCACATACTTTAGTGATGTCAGGCTGTCTGCTGCCTTTTATTGTATTTGTGGATATTTTCACTATGATAATATGATTACACATTTTTGCTCATTTTAATTGCAATGAGATTTCAGTTTTAGTAGTTTTTTACATTTAGATTTGTGATCTTCGGTTTTCAAATCATCCTAAATTTTTGGAACTAAGCACATTGACAGGTGGGGTAAATATTTGGTTTTCTTGCCACTCGTTAGTTTCATATATATAAAAAAAGCATTTGTTTAAGAAAAATAAATATTGGGAAAACCTGATAGTGGCTCACTTCACTTCTTCATGTCTTTTTTTTTAGATCGCACTTGTAAAGTATGGAATCTAGTAACTGGACAAGAGATTATGTCTCTAGGAAGTCATCCTAACAATGTTGTATCTGTAAAATATTGCAACTATACTAGCCTGGTCTTCACCGTTTCAACATCTTATATTAAGGTGTGGGACATCCGAGATTCTGCCAAGTGTATTCGGACATTGACGTAAGTGGTTTAAACCTCAAATGCAAAGAGCTGAGTGATTCTTAATTTTAAATAAAAATGCATTAGTATTAGTAAGTGAAGGTTGAAAGGTCATATTTTAAGTACAGTCTATTATGAGACAGCAAAGAAATCAATATAAAGCAGTGGTGGGCAACCTGTGGCCAGCCCATTGAAGTTATGTGTATGGCTTGCGAGACATTTTGTTTGCTGTTGCTCACGTGCAGGGTTGCCAGATTTCACTGGTTTCCATTCATGTTGTTTTTTTCCCTACAGATATTGCTAAAGTGACACACACATGAAATTAAAGTGTGTGCTGATTGCACACAACATTGACTGTGGGAGCTGTTTGCTCCCTCTTCTCTAAATCAAAGCAGACGCTTATCAGATAGTCAACTAGTGATGCGACTAGTCTCTTCCCACCCTTTGCTGCCTCTATCAGAGAGAGGCAGCAAAGAGAAGGAGAAGAAGTCAGTGCTGGGGGGAGGCAGCTTAAAAGGGGGGGAGAGGGAAGAGAGGAAGAGGCACAGCGGGAAATGGTGCAAGCGGGGACTGAAGCAGTCTCTGTTCACACCAGTTCTGATGTGATTCTGCTTTTGAAATGTACAGGAGCCCTGCTGGGACTCTTGTACAGTTCAAAGGCTCAGGTGCCACAGGAAACACAGGGCCAGTCCCCTGCTGGCCCCGTGCTCCCTACTGGGCTTCCGTTTTTGAACTATAGTAAGGCTCTTGCTACTGTTCCAAGGCGGAGGTGCCCTTATCCCTAATGCAAGTGCTGTTAGCACTACCCTATCCCAGGAGACTGTCTTGGTTACAAGTCTTGCAGCCCGCTGAGGTGGAGGGCCACTCATGCGGCCCACTCACTAGCCTAGATTGCCCATCACTGGTATAAGGGCTCAAACTCCCTAAACAGACTCTCGTCTTTACACCTGGACTTTTAGACCTACAGTTTCTAGAACTCCTTAGAACCCCTAACCAAACCTAAAACCATCTCTACCTTATTTGCAAATATAAGAATTCAAGGTGAGAATTCAGTACTCAGACTAGTTTCAGAACACTATCATTCAAAAGCCAGAGCTAATATTTGAAGGGAACTTCTTTTCTGAGTAAATCTAAAAATACTAGGATCTTACTTGAGATTGCATCTTAGTGCTGACTAGTGAGGATATGGAACTAGAGGTGGGATATGTATTGCATAAAGTAGGAAGGGGATTGTTTGAGTTTGGGGAGAGATCAAGGGTATGGGAGTAGAAAAGTAGAATGGGCTGGGTTGCTTGTGGGTGGAGCAGAGGCGGCAGCTACCAAGAACTGCAGCTGCCACCAAGTTGATAAGAGCTCTGCAGGCATTGGTCTTACAGTACCACAATAGGGTTACGGTAATGAGGACACAACCCCTTTTGTTGCTCTTATCTAAATGAATGGTTATATGTGTTATCACTTTATCCATCACTCCACTGCAACTACCTCTGTGTTGGAACACAGCAGTCATTTTGTGTCCGTATAAATGTACAACAGTTTTTAGGAAGAGAAATCAATGTATCTAGTTGAAACAACAGAAATGTACTGAACAGAATGCAGTTATCTTACCTACATCTGGTCAAATTCTAGCTTAGTATCTGCACGCTTGTAAAAATATGCCACTGGGTCTTACATCTCATTTTATCAGGAAGTTGCTATTTCCAATAGCAGCATGACCCTACTTTTGTGCTGAGCATGAATCAACAGACAGATAAATCAGCATGTGTTGGAGGAATGCTGCCTCCTGAATAAACAGCACCTCGGGTTTTCCTGAATGTCTCCCATCCAAGTTCTTACCAGACTGACACTCTCTAGTTTGAAATCCCTGTCACAGGTCAGTGTAGTACAAATGGCTAGCTTGTTGATGCCAGGCTCTTCACGGATGTAGACTCAATAAATATTTGTGTATTATGTGTGGAAACTTCCACATTTTTTAATTCATGTACAGAGTGTTTCTGTGGATTAGGGATGTAAATGAGTGGTTGAGTATACGATTAACCAATAAGCTTAGGCTTATCAATTAATCTTCCCAATTACTCACATCCCCCCTCCCCCTCCTTTGCTGCCTCTGTATCAGAGGCAGCAAGGGCAGGGGGGAACAGGAGCCTTTTTCCATGCCAGTCTGTGTGGGGAGCTGGTTTTTAAATTGTGTCCCTCATGGACTGGCTCCCACCTAGCATCTGTATCCCACCTGATACAGAGGCAGCGGCACAGGATGGCAGGGGGCTCCCCGGGAGTGGGGCTGGATTGCACTGGCTGTGGGCCCCACCCCTGGAGACTATAGAATAGTCGAGTAATCGACTATTAGTCGAGTAAGAATTCATGAGGTTACTCAACTATTCTATTACCCAATATCTAACATCCCTACTGTGGATTTACCTTTATTTTTCAGTGTTCAGAATCAGTCTGCAGTTCTGCATATAAATAAGCATACTTATTTTTAAACGAAATGTAAGATATATTCGAGCAAAGAGAAAGTAACGGTCTCTTCTTGGTAATATACAGGTCTTCGGGCCAGGTTATGTCAGGTGATGCTTGTGCTGGAAGCACTAACAGAACAGTAACTATTCCTGCTGGAGAAAACCAGATCAACCAAATTGCACTAAATCCAACAGGCACCTTCCTGTATGCAGCTTCTGGAAATGCAGTGAGGATGTGGGACCTTAAAAGGTACATAACTAAGGCAAAAGAGAGTATTCTCTAGATATTTACCACCATACATGACAAAGGTAGTATTAGGATGTTTCCTGTTCATGAGGCAATGTCTTAGTTTTGGGCTGAACAAGCACATAAACCAAAACCCAAGGGATTAATTAGCCCAATATAATTTTTACTGGCTCAATACAATATATTATTGTTTAATTAGGTGTATGCTGAGTCTTTGAATTAAACATTTATTTTTCGACTGCGTGGAAAAGAATAACAGGATTGAAAAGTGACTTTTAAATGAAAAGAATACAGCCTTGTACATTGGCCTTTCTTAACTCCCCGGGCATTTTCCCTGCTTTCCTTCTTCATTGTCTGCCTCTTTCCTTATCTCCTTTCTCTATTCCCCATCTGTGCCTTCTCTACAGGTTGGCAAACTTAAAATTTATGTGCTAGAGGGGAGGAAATCACAGAAGCAAAGAAAATGGGGCTGTGAGACTGTGGAAATGGGTTTAAAAACCTTTTGACTAAGGATGTTAAATATTGACTAATTGAATAGTCGATATGCTAGTCAACTAGTCGCTTCCCCCTCCCCTTGCTGCCTCTGTCAGAAAGAGGCAGCAAGTGGGGGGGGACAGGGGACGGAGTACTTCAAAGCAGCAGTGCCACTAGAAGCCTGAGGCCAGACCCCAGGCTCCACGTGGAGCTGCCGCTTTGAAACGCCATGTGCAGCCTGGGGCCACCTGATCCTGGGCTCCACACAGCGCTGCCACTTCAAAACGCCACAAGGAGCATCGACTATTTGATTAGTTGATAGGGCAATTCCACCTTTGAAGTGTAGCAACAACCCTAGGGCTGTTACTACACTTCAAAGGCGAAAGTGCCACATGGAGTCCGGGATCAGCTGGGGACTCAAGCTGATCCTGGGCTCCACGCGGTGCTGCTGCTTTGAAACACTGTGTGCAGCCCGGGCCCAGCTGGGGTGTCCCCAGGCTGCATGTGGCATTTCAAAGCAGCAGCACCATGTGGAGCCCAGCATCAGCTGGCCCCGGGCTGCACACGACATTTCAAAGCGGCAGCGCCGCATGGAGTCTGAGGTCTGGCCTCAGGCTTATAGCGGCGCTGCCGCTTTGAAGTACTCCGTCCTCTTCCCTCTTTCCCCCCCCCCCGCTGCCTTTTTCTGATAGAGGCAGCAAGGGCGGGGGGAAGCGACTAGTTGACTAGCATATCGACTATCCAATAAGCATTTTGCTTATCAGATTGTTGACTAGTCCTTCACTTCCCTACTTTTGACTCATTTCCTGCATTGCTGGCATCTCTCTTTTCTCCTACCCTCAGGTCAGCAAAGTCTCTTCCCATCAGAATAATGGTCATTCTGTTTGCACTGAGATAATCCCAGTTCCACACAGCCCCAGTTCAGTTCTGAAACACAGCTCAGAACAAATAAATATAGATGGACTATGCAAGCCCTTAGTGCCCGAATAGTCACCCATGCCCTCATCCTGTAATGAGTTGTGTGTTGGAGGCACCCTCTTTAAATGAATGTTGCTTTGCGTGGAACTCATTGTAGTATCAGAGCTGTAGCTGGCACTTTGCATGGTAGTGGAAATCTGCAGGATCAGGCCTATATGTACCTTCTGCACTGGAAAGAAGAGTCATTTTCTGTTCTGTCACAATGCGTCAGAAGCAAGCAGTTTGAAACTTGCATATTTAAGATAGCTACTGAAAAATGGTTTTGCTAATGCCTGCATTCAGATGAGCAGTGGTTATCACCCAATGAGTGAATTTACATAATATATTGGAATTTTAAAATAACCAGACAGTGTTTATGCAAAATAGAATACAGATACCCAGAACTAGTCAGAATACAAAGACTAGCTAAAGTGGATATTTAGCCTGCAGTTGGAATTACTAACATAAAACTAGACTTTTCAAACAAGTTAAGCAAGTATTTGTTTACATTTAACCTGATTGAGCGTGCTTGTTAGGTAAATTGGATGTATGGAAGGGGCAGGAAGGAACAGAAGACATCTGGAATACTTGTGAAGAAAAGACCAAAAAGTCAGGAGAAGATCCATTTGGCCAGAAACTCTGTGCTATAAATCTGTATAAATAGAACATATTTTTGGCATATCTGATGGAAGTAATAAACCTCCAAATCCCCACAGGGTCACACATTTTTAAAAGTGGAGCTGAATATGCTCTACATCCAGGTTTTGAGTTGGTTAAAATTTTAAGAATATTCTTCATCACATTACCTCACCTCACATTTACTCCATTTCTTATTCTTAAAGATTCCAGTCTACAGGAAAGTTAACTGGTCACCTAGGCCCTGTCATGTGCCTTACTGTAGACCGCATTTCCAATGGACAAGATCTTATCATCACTGGCTCAAAGGATCACTATATAAAGGTAATACATTTTAGTATTAACATTTTCTTTACTTCCCAGATAGAGGCAGGGTTTAGGATTAGTGGGACTTCCATTTTTTGACCTTCCTCTCCAAAATCCCAAAAATAGCAGCCCAGATGGAAAATTTAACATCCATGTAATTCATATTATGTATTATTAATAATACTTACCAATTTTATAGCACTTTCCTTCTATGATGGCCACATCTCAAATAGTATGTAGCAAAAACAGTTTGATGAAGAGCAACAACAATTTTTAGATTCACGGAAAGACTTCCCTATTAAGAGAAATTAAAATATTAGGTCAATATCAAAAAATGAGATGAATAAGTGACATAATAGACATATACAAAATATTGAACTGTGTGCAATGAATGATGCAGAGATCCTGAGGGGAAAATAGCATGCAGTTATAGAATTAAATACTATATATTGTGCACATCCAGACAGTCAGAATTAAGGTTATGCAGGCAACCTTAATTCTTGCATTTTCAATTTTTGGATGAGTGACTTTGACAGGAAACTATATGGGTTGCAAATGTCATCATATTTGTACTGAAATATGTTGTCAAATTGTTGGAGAAAGGCCAGCAGATAAACTCACTTAATTTAATGGGAAACATTTAGTCATACTCTTTAATGGATATCTTACGATCTGAGATGTAAAGCTAATTTATTTAACTGGCTTGTTGTGTATTAAAGTATTCAGAACAGAATATATTACTAAAGGGAATGTAATCTCTAAATAAAATTAGTTTTACATATTTTTCTATGACGGACGCAATTATTCCATGAATATCTAATTGAATGTCATTCATAAAGACATTTTAAAAAATCTTTTAAGCTATTTTGTTACATTTCAAAGTAATCTGTTTTTCTTGCTGTCAAGTTTATTCATTGTAAATTGATATTAAGGGAACTAAGTTGCATGACACAGAAATTATTTGAATGGAGTTAATGGTCTGTTATTTGAAGATCCTACATTCTGGGATTCCATTCTCAGAGAGCTGAGAGGGAGGAAGGTATGTGGCTCAGAGAAGACATCAGTAATTAGAGACAGAACTCTTTTATAGAAATAAAATATTCTGAAAATTATACTGCTACAACTATTTCCTCCAAATATCCATCTCAACCACAAGACAATGCTTCTGCCCTTTTACTCCTCATCCTACTGCAGCCCTCATCACTGAGCAGTCAGAAGTAACTAATGGACTGTCTGTGAAAGTGTGTAGACTGAGAGGAGATATGTTCCTCTTCTACAGAGCAAATAAATACTGGCCATTGGTTATAATGTTTTTATAATACAATTAGAAGATTGATTTTATAGTGAGTTAGTACTTAGGTGCAATTCCTTCTTGAAGTGAATTCAGTAAAACACTGCTATGTTAATTAAGTGGGGCTCTGCCACATAATTTATGTGCTCCATACTATCCTGGGTTTTGACTGTAAGGAATGAAACTCTCCAGCTCTTTCCGAAGTTTCCTCCTATGAATCTTTCATGGAGGGTAGGTTGACACTGCATGCAAGCCGAGGGTTCAAACTCAGGCTCAAACCTCGCCCCTCCTGTCAACACACCAACTCAGGTCTCATGGGTCACAGATCCCATGAGTGTGGAGGGTCTGAGTCTGAATCAAAGTGGGACTCATGGTTTAAGCCCCATTGCTTTGCAGATTAGGCAAAGTCCCACTGGACTCGTGTTCTAAAATGCCACCAAAGGGTTTCTACAAAACATGGACTTTCTTTGGCCTGTGGACAGTCACATTTGTTGGATAGTCAAAGTTCCCTACACTGACCACAAACAAAGGGCTGAAACAGCCACATTTTGGAGGTCACTAAGAAAGGGATATGTGTGGTTGGACTCAGGCTCACATGAGTCCAACCACCAACGTAGGTGCTGGAACTCCAGGTTAAGACTCTGAGTTCACCAGTTCCTAACCTGGTATTACAAAACAAGTGTATGTGCGTCAGCCATAGATGAACAAACTCAGGGTCTTCTAACTTGAGTTCTTCTAAACTTGAGCTTACACTGGAGTGTTGACACACCCTGAATGTATTCATGATAGCAACATGGTAGAGATGAAGTGAGATCTCCCATGTGTTTTTGTTAATTGCCTGCCAAGAGCAGGTAGTATATCTGAACATTTATTGCTTTTCTTGTTTCAGATGTTTGATGTAACTGAAGGGGCTCTTGGAACTGTAAGTCCAACACACAATTTTGAGCCACCTCATTATGATGGGATTGAAGCACTTACTATTGTTGGAGACACCCTTTTCAGTGGGTCTAGAGATAATGGAATAAAGAAATGGGATTTAGCTCAAAAAGACCTGCTTCAGGTAATGTAAAATCAGGTGAACAATTATGCTGTAGTACTTTTGTGTGTATTTCATACTTTATAAAATGAACACTCAATTTGTGCTCAGCCAGTTACTCCTACTTTGCTACTGCTGTGTTTTTAATTTATTAGGATTCCTTAGCCTGTTCATTTATAAGCCACTGTCTGCCCCCCAATGAATAGGTAAAAATGGCAAAACATTATGACCCTTTCATAAGACAACTGTATAGTTCATCACTTGGCACACTTCAGTTCCTGGCTTGCCAGGGTAAGCTGCTGATGCGCCGGGAGGTTCACCTGGAGCTTCTGCAGGCATGAGTGCCTGGCAGCTCCCAGTGTCTACAATTCACTATTCTCGGCCAACAGGAGTGGTGGGAAGTGGCGGCCAACATGTTCCTTGGCCTGTGCCACTTCGTGCCTCTTCCATTGGCTGGGAGTGAGGGGCTCCATGCCTGCAGATGCATCAAGTAAACAAACCTCCCAGCATGCCAGTGGTTTACCCTGACAGACTGGGAGCCAAAATTTGCTGGCTCCTCTTGTACATCACCGATGATAAAATGTCAGTTCAGGACTTGCTTATTTAAAACAATGTGCTAAAATTCGATTTTTATTCAAATTGTATCTGCATGAAATTTGACCCATCCATTTCACAAAATGCTAGGCCTTACAAGTCAATCAGAAAAATGCAGTGAATGATAGTACTGTGGCACTGGTGTCAGTCTGCTACTGTGTAATTTGAGTCTCTAGCCTGTCTGAATATGTAATGTGCACAGTTGATGAATCTGTAATAAAATTTAAATAGGCTGTTATTGCCAGAGACATGCCAAAGAATTGCTTTGAAATAAATAACTATTATATTTTGACAGTGATAAAGCAGGTGACATTCCTTTATAAAGTCCTATAAAACCTATAACTAAATTATTTTCTAAGATTTTCATACTAGTATTTGAAATGAACAGTGAAATCAAAAGAAAATGGTCTGCTTGTGATGCAGCATTCAAACCTAAAGTTGTTGAACATGCAGAAGCAAACGGTAATTGCACTACTGCTCATGAATTTTGTTTCAATGAGAAGCAGATAAAAGAATGGCAAAAAAACAAAACAAACTCCTCCCTCCCCCCCCCGTCCCCCCCAACACTAAAAGACATGCCAAGAAGCAAGAAAATACATCCAACGATGTGTACTTCATGTCCTGGGCTGGAAAAAAGATCTCAGTGATTGGGTTGTTGAATGCCAACAAAATGGGTACCTTATCACTAGAACTGGAATTTGCGTGCTCTGCAAATGTCAAAAGACAACAAATAAAAGTCAGTAAATTAATCGATATTTGTTGCATGATTGTGGTGTTCTACTTGCTTCCTGAACATCAAGGTCTGTCTTCATCAGCAAACAAAGATAGCACAAAAGATAGCTGAGAGACCTGGAAGAAAAAATAAAATCTTTCCATAGGTTTATTATATAACATTAAAAGGAATATGCATTTGAGCTGTCACAACTAGGAAATATGGATGAAACATTTGATCTCCAAAGCAACAGAATGGTGACTGATGTTGGTGAAAACACAGTTTTAATTAAAACCAGTTGCCATATTTTACAGTGGTTTTATCATGTTTAGCCAGTGGATCAAAACTCCCTCCTGTTACTATTTTTAAAAGAAAAACCTTGCCTAAAAACATTACATTTCCTTTGGGTGTCATCATATGCACACGTGAAAAGGGGTGGATTGATGAAAGTGTGACTATTGAATGCCTGGAAAAAGTGTGGAATAAGAGACCAAGAGCACTTCTCAAGAAACCTTCTTTGCTTGTTTGGGACATATTCAGGGCACACATGATGGATGAGGTAAAACATGGGGCCAAAAAAAATTAAAAAACTATTTTTGGCTGTAGTACCTGGTGGCTTAACTTCTGTTGTATAACAACTTGATGTCTGCCTGAACAAACCCTTTAACGACAGGCTACGCAAAATGTGGTGTGATGGGATGTGCTCAGGCATGGCGAAGCTGACAAAAGATGGGAATCTTATGAAGCCCGAAATCAGTCTGGTAGCTTATTGGGTCATAGGGATGTTAAAATGCGGTTAATTATCGTAAGTAAACATGCAACCACTGAAAATTTCAGCAGATAAACGAGTAGGGCAGTCGGTTCACCAGAAGCCAGTGCACGTGGGGAAGTTTCCTTCCCCCCACAATTTGTTCTGTATGCTTATCAATAAAGTGCATAACCTGAACATTCGAATATGCAATTATTCTGTGTCTACTACTAATTTCTCTTGGAATCCAACATGTATGGGCTGATCAGGTAAATACCAGAATCAGTGGTGTGCTCTGTGGATTTTATTCCTATGCTACAATAGCACTTAGCATTTCTTACATTCAAAATTATGTACAAATGCTAACTAATTTTATTAAATAAAAACTGTGTGCAATAGGAAGACATTATCCCTGTTTTACCTAGAGAGAAAACAAAGCAGAAAAGTTATGATGTATGTATTCATGTCCACATAGCAAGTCTGTTGCGGAGCTGGGAAACTGGGATTAGAACTCAGAACTTCCTGATTGATGCCTAAACCTGTGCTCATTCCTGCATCCATTCTGCCTTACCATGATTTATGTATCATTTGTTTTCTCAGCAAGTTCCCAATGCACACAAGGACTGGGTGTGTGCCCTTGGACTGGTGCCTGGTTCCTCTGTTCTTCTCAGTGGCTGTAGAGGGGGCATTCTAAAGCTCTGGAATGTGGATACATTCACACCAGTGGGAGAGATGCGAGGACATGACAGTCCTATAAATGCTATCTGCACTAACTCCAGTCACATTTTTACAGCAGCAGAGTGAGTTTGTGTTCTGGTGTTTTCCATACGTACTACTTTTTCTCTCTTCATGTGTAACTCAAAATTTTGTACAAACAAATTAATTGAAAGCACTCACAGGTGTTCTAGTCACTTCAAAGTAAAAGCAGAAAGACAAGGTCCATGCTTCAAATTGACATAATATGTTATGGAGATCTTGGGCCATGCATTGGAATATGGCATCACAAAATTCCTATAGACCAGGAGACAACCCAAAATGCATGCTTTTGTAATGCTAAAACACAGTATATATGCCAAGCAGAAACTCCAAATATGGCAACTTCTTACTGTCCTCCTTTAGTGTTTTAACTAGAATATTTGTGAGTAATGCATTATTAGGTAGAAGTGAAAAATGTCGATGACTAGACAAAGGATCAGATCTTCCCATTAGACTCCTGGTATATGAGAGCCTGAGACAGAAAGATAAGCATGTTTAGGTAGAAGCAGCTTAGATGGAATCATTCCCTTGTTCTTGTGGAAGAATGAGTCACACCAGAGACACCAGAAACAAGAAAAGTATATAATGCTAAAGAAAATGTGGGCATCTGTACTACAGTCAAGCCTAGGCAGACAGCAACTAAAATGAGCACAGGGCTGTCTCAGGCCAAAATTGTTAAATTTGGATGTTATTTTTTGAGGCATTCAACTTCAAGAAATACTGAGCTACCACAACTCATTGATTAGGAGCTGCCAGTTCTCTGCCTTTATGAAAATCAGGCCACTTTGGCTATATCTATACTGTGCCTGTCTGGTGCAAGAAATATGCAAATGAGGCAAAGCATGGAATATCACTGTGCCTCATTTGCATAATTAATGAGGCTCCATTTTTGCGCAAGAGGCTTTTGTGCAAGAGCCGTTCTTCCAGAAGTGGGCACAGTATAGACATAGCCTTATATTTTGGTGCCTAAATATGGGTGCAGGTATCTCATTGTCTTTGTTTGCAAATGTTGGTCACGTACATTTTGAAATGTATATTGTATGTAAACCTAATGTGTGTATTTATTTAGATTTTAAAATAATTAAATATAAGCCTATTCTAGGCTCTAGGTACCCTTATGCCTCATTAATAATGCAGTAAATTATTATTAGTGTTAATAATTGCAATAGGAATTTAGGGAGCCATATAGAAACTCCATTCCTCATCATTGTAGAAGCAAAGCCTTAGCTTTTTGCAAGAGCCCACTCAAACGTGTAGTATGCCCAAAAGATTATCAAACTTGGGCTATTTCAGGTCAAGGGAGGGAAGGAATTCCAGAGTTTGAACCTTGTCAGCTGACCCAAACCTTTTAGAAGGACAGAATAAGAAATGTCTATATACCTAAGATACAATGTATGAGGTAAGCAAACAATTATTTAGTCAGATAGGAAAGAGAGAAAATATGATCATTATTTACATCAGGCTTATAACTGTATTAATACATTTTCATATACTATATGGATACTAACAATTCAGATCTTTTCATTTTTCCAAAAGGTGAAATTACCTATATCCTCCTTATTGTTTAACATGTATTGTACACATTGAAAGGGAAAACATTAAAAAAAAATCCCGAATAGCTTTACAAGAAGTCTCCTCCATAAGGTTTATGGTATATAGCTCCAGATTTAGGTCCCTTTTCTATCCTAGGTGACTGAGCATCTCATTATTTTGGCTGAAACATCCTGCATTTGATTAGCTTAGATTTGGGCACTGAAGTGGGAGCTTTTGTCCTAGCCAAACAGAAAGGAAGACATGATACAATGTATATAGTTTAAATGGGCCACGGCATTATTCACTTAGCATATCTAGGAATATGTGGCAGGTTACCATATTTGGTTTGGCAGGTTACCATACTTGGGAGGGCTATATTTGTCCTTCCCTCTTCCTGACTTGGTCCCAAAGTCAGCTCATTGCTGGGAATTCACGGCTCTCCCCTCATATGAAGGAAAAGAGGGAGAGTTCTCTCTCCCTGCTGTACCAGATGTTAAGACACAGCTTCCCTGGGTGGCTCCCCTCTAAACCCACTTTAACTCCTGTTTATCAGGGAACTGCATCCTGTCTGTAACAAGCACCTGCCCTGGATACCTGCCACCGGCAACTTGATCTAATCTCCTTACCTACCTCACCAGGTTTCTGACATGCTGTGGGGAAGGCAAAAACACCCATCCAGCCTCTGTCAGTCTGGCAGTGAGGGACAGAAAAAAAGTGACACGCACAAACCCATGGCAGAACCTAAATCTGTTCTTCTCTTTTCCCCTGGTGGGAGAGGGGCGCTGCTGATTGGTAACTGAGATAAATCCTTGTAGAATGTAGGGGAATAAATACTCTCCCTCTCTCACGATGCATATGATACATCACTGCCCCTCACTGGTCCCACCACTTCCTGTTCCCCTTGGTTACATTTAGGTAAGTTCCCTTTCTCACCCTTGTAATTCAAATTTAATAGCATCCTTCTTTTTGTGCTCCCTAACCAAAGCATCCCTGCCTTCAATTGTGCTAAGCACATTCTTACCACATGGTTCTTCCTGTTTTCTCCTGGCCTTCACTCCCTACCCTGCCCTAGTACTGCCTTTTAAAACAGCCTGACTTCTGTTCAGTGTAGACTGTGCCCATTTTTTCCTGTCAACCTCAGCGGGGTTCAGCCTTTCACCTTCACCTATGGACATTTTTACAAGCTTGAGTGTTCCTATAAAGGCAGGATTCAGCCTGCTCTTATTAATCTGTTTGTTACATTGGTATTCTTACTCCAGTCTGTAGAGATCTGACTGTTCGTATCTTCCAGTTTCCAGCAACTACTTTTAATTAAGACTTCTGATTAGAACGGAAATACTATTCCAATGCTACTTTGCTATGTTAGAAGTTTCCATAGTTACAACAGTAGTGTAGTGTGAAGTTTTATGTTTATACAGCATTAGCACCATGTAGTCCTAGTCCACAATTAGAACGCCTGTGTGTTATGGTAACATAAATAATAGTAGTAGTAGTAGTAGTAGTAGTAACAATATGAATGGGAGAGAAGATGGTCCATGCTGTGAAAAAGTTGGAAAACCCTGCTGGTATACCTGAAATTAAGAATTTTATGCTGATGACAAATGACTCTGTTACTCAGAAGTTGTGTAGTTAGACCATATTGTGATAATGTAGCCTTATATCACTAACAAAATATTCCCCTGTACAAAATACTTGTGTTAAGGTAAGGTCTGTCTTCAAACAAAAACCAAACCTGCCTTGAGGCCAGGCTTACATCAAGATCGGGAAATGTCTAGGACAGAAATATATATTTAAAACTAACTTGAAAAAACTAATGTGCTAAATGTTTCCATAAACTTGTTTTTTTCTCTCTTGCTCACTTTTTCTGTTTATATAACACATGTTTTACAGTGATCGAACTGTGAGGATCTGGAAAGCTCACAGCATTCTAGATGGACACATTTCTGACACTGGCGATGCAAATGAAGATATTGCCAGTAATTAAACATGAATTGAAGTGGCAGGTACAAATGAATACTGTGATAAAATGCTGTGTATTGTTGGTACACTTTGCTGTGCATTTACTGTGTAAACACTGGCAACTGGAATGAACTGGAAAATGCAGCTGAACCCAACTGGCAAATATATGATGTCTTCAACTAGAATTGATACATTAGAACAGTTGCCCTATATACTATATTTAAAAATAGCCTATTGGTAATATTCTTGAGTATCTGTTGACTGGATTTGTGTGCATATATAACACTTGTATTTTAAACAAATTGGAAAATATTCTGCTCTAATAACAGTCTCAAACCTGTAACCTGGAATACAAAATAAAATACTCTATTATACTTCATTCTCTCAGACATTCTGATGAGCTGATTTGTATCTTGGAATAACATAAAAATGATGCATCCATACTAAGCCTTTAATTAAACTAGTTCTTCATTTGAGATCATAATAGGTTATCTTTACTGAGGGTATAAAAGCTATCTGTATTGAGGTTATAACAGCAGACTGAATAAAATATCTGAAAAAGTTGTTAGTGCGACATATTATTGCTACAACAGTTTCTGGCTAAGAATGAATGCTATATGATTTATGTTAATGTTCACATACTCTTTTTGACCAAAGTTGTGTAGCTGTGTATACTCTGTGCTCAGGACTAGAACTAAATTGCTGTTAAATGGTTGTTTTATTAGTGCTTTGCCTGTATTCTGTAATCCACAGTATTCTTAATGTCATAGTAGAAGTCTATCTTAATCTATTTTTCTTATGGATTTGTTTTTATCATCTCACATTTTGTTTTTTAACGGCAATTTGTCCTTCATTTTTATCTAATTTATATGCTGCTAAAAATATTTCAGATACACTGTGTTTTGCAAACCTTGGCAGTGACTATGAGAACTGTGCCACTGGCATCGGAAAAGCTATGTAAATAGATGGATTGTAAAAAGAGAATATCTTATCTTGTGCCTGTATTGATTTTAAAATGCTGCAGAGTGTGAATATTGAAAGAGGATTTATAGTTTATCCAGCTGCTCCAAATATTAATTTGTAAATTCTGCAAGTTTAAAAAATGTATGTAGATTCAAAACAGTGTTTTGAATTTTGTTTTTTGGCAGAAATGATCAGCCTGTAAATTGTAGCTTATGTAGGTGATGCTTCAATAAACATGTGAATGTGAATTATTTCTCTGAGCATTTTTTTTTACCATTCTGCCTATAACGAATACATTATTAGAGTACTCTTGCTGAGGCCAAAAATTTTACATGAAATGTGCAGTTGTACTTTTGTAATGCAATAAAACAATCTGATAAGTAAAATATTCTATAGGTTCTACTTCTATACTGCTTCTTTGTTCTAAATGCCCACTATTATTTATTATGTGTGCTATAGTAGCACCTAGGAGTTGGGCTCCAATTTGCTAGGTACAGTACTGACTTGTAACAAAGCAGTCTTTCCCCACCCTGAGAGCTCACAATTTAAATTCTAGACACTACACATCAGGACATCAAAATGGACAAAAGCCTTGAAGTTTTGTTAATATGAGTTAAATGAATTTCCCTTCATGCTAAATCAATTTGAAAAGAAGATGAAAATTCATACATCTTCTCACTTAATCTTATTTTACACATGGTCTGGTAGCACTTTATAGACTAACAAAACATGTAGATGGTATCATGAGCTTTTGTGGGCACAGCCCACTTCTTCAGATGACCGGAGTTATGAGTTTAGGATGTGCAGACCCAAAATAAATAGGAGAGGGGACTCCTATCTCAGGAAGGATACTATCAATTGACTCTGATTCTTATCTGCTTCGTTTTAACTACCCAATCTTCAGATACTTACTGATTCCCTCCAGCTCCTGGACTCCCACAGCCCCTTTTTTTTCCCTTCCCCTCTCCTGTTTATTTTGGGTCTGCACATCCTAAACTCATAACTCCGGTCATCTGAAGAAGTGGGCTGCGCCCACGAAAGCTCATGATACTGTCTGCATGTTTTGTTAGTCTATAAAGTGCTACCAGACCATTTGTTAGTCTGTACAGAAAAAAAAAAACAACTCGGCTACTCCTTGAAGCTTAATTTACACAGATTGAGACTTCTAAAGTAGAAGCATTGTTTACTGGTTGTGTTTAGATACTTGGGAAGCATCACTAACACTGGGAATTTTAAGAGCACATTCTGACTACCAAAAGATTTAGGACACATTTGTGACAGTGGCAATGCAAAAAAGGTATACATGATGAAAAGACTTAGGACCATATCACACCTTCCTATGGTGGCAGGTATAAATGTGTAAGTGAGTGTGCCCTCTAGTGTCTACTCCACAGTAAGGAGAAGGCACCTGATACTGCTATTGTAAGATGCAGGAGTTCATCTGTAGCTTAAATTGTACTAGAGATCTGTGCCTTTGGACCTTGAAAAAGTTCAGGGTTCCAATTCCAGTACACAGCTGGGGGGTTGGATTGGTGGATGTGAGATTTATATAGTTGTTGTGAAATCTGCAAAAAGCTAACTACAAGAAGGCCCAGGTGACTACCATAGGTCATCTTTATGTTATTTGACTGTTTCCCCTCAATTGGTGAGGAGATACAGGGGGCAGAGCCATAAAACCCCACAGGTCCTGCCTGATTTCTGATGTCTTCTGTCCAGCAAACTAGAAGAAAGCATCCAGCTTCATCATTTTAAGGAATTTTAATTTTAGTTTACTTTTAATTTTTAGTTACCAACTTGTTTACCTTCTGTATCTTTATCCAGTGGTACATAGACTTTACTTGACATGCGTAGAAGAGCGTGTATTTTGTTTAATCTTATGTTTGTCTGGAAAATGTTCGCAGTATCTCAAATTACAGATATGCCGGTGTGGCTGCCAGTGGGTTGCCCATTATAAAATGCCGACATACTGCGGGCAACAAATTCTACCTATTGAATCATGGAACGAATCAAGACTCTTCAGTTTTTTGCTGTTCTGCTTGCAGGTCAGTATAGATAATACCTGTATTTCAAAATACACAGCTTTCAAAAGCTAAATATTGGGTGTGCGTACACAAAAAGTGACATGGGAAAGATATCGGGTGCTGTGTGTATGGGAAGGACAACAATAGATGGAGAAAACTGAAAATGGGAGTAGATTTGGAAACCATCACAGGCAAGGGAAGACTGCAATGGGGATGTCCGTCCGTACTGCAGTTTGCTCCTGATGTAACAAGGCATCTATGCACATGAATAGTCACACTGAAGTCAGTGGGACTACTCACATGCTAAAACTTAAGCAGGTACTTAAATGCTTTGTTCATTAGAAAGATAAGAAAAGGCCAATCTTGATGTAAGCCTGGCCTCAGGGCAGGTTTGGTTTTTGTGCAAATGATGCCAGTATGTAAGTCACCAGTATTACTCCACTGGAGAAAAAGGAGGCTAGACTGATTTTCCACAGGGAGGCCTAATAGCAGCAGCATTTGCTAGCTCAAGTTTCTGACAAAACTGGAATCAGAAAGAGAAAACATTAAGGAGAAGTTTCCATATTTATATTTCAGGGTGTTTATTTTCAACATCTGTTTCCATGGAAATTACCTTGACAAAGCCACCAGTGGGCAGCAAAAGCTCTTACTAATTTCAACTGCTGATTTTTTTCAGTTCCAGCCTCTACTAATGTTTACACAGAAACAGTCCATAGAGCCAGCAGGAAATGAGGTGCAAGGGCTTTAAAACAGAGAGAGAGAAAAGAAAGGAGGGAATCTGTTTTTGTTTTTCAAGATGTTCTTACCTCATTTGCACCAAAACAGTTAGAAATGTGTCTGGGAATCAGCAGCTGAATGAGAACATACTTGTGCATTTCAATACCTGAGACTTAACAAGGGCTGGTTTCAGAATCCGTTATGGATTCAGTGCTTCAAACTGCCAAAGAAAATTAATTTTTTAAAAAAATTGGACACCTACAGGATCAGAAATTTGCCAGGGAGCCAGTGTCCTTTCATAATGCCTGTTTTTATAAAGTATTTCGGTATGAAAATGAGGTGGTAGGGCTCTAGTCTGAAAAAATGGATACATTGTTGACAGATTTGCCATTTCTGTGTATTAAATCATGGTTGCTGACGTTAGAAATTATAAACAAGCCTATTTTGCATTTTAGAACAACTAACATAGCTAAGATGAAATGAGCTGGGTTCTTTCCATCTTGTGCATAGAATCGTAGAAGTGTAGGACAGGAAGGAAACTCAATAGGTCATCTAGTCCAGTCCCTGCACTCAAGGTAGGATTATGTAATAACTAGACAATTCCTGGCAGGTGTTTTGAGGTTTTTAAGAACAGGATAACAATAGAGATTTCACAACTGTCTTCTCCTCCCCTCCCCCCGATAGGTTTGTCGGAACTTAACTACCCTGACAAGAAGTCCATCTAAACCTCCCTTGCTGCAACCTCCATTGCTTCTTCTCCTAGCCTCAGAAATTAGAAAAACAATTGTTCACCCTCCCCTTGGTAACAACCTTTTGTGTATTTGAAGACTGTTACAGTGTCCCCCGTTCAGTCTTTTCTCCTCCAGACTGAACAATCATAACTGTTTTTCAATCTTTCCTTATCTTTCATCAGCACCATTACAGTGTTGCATTAGGTACCCTAGTTCAAAGCAACATACAGCAAAGAGGGTATCGCATGTGTCGGAGGGGGTCAGAATTTGTAACTCATGTGGCTGAATAAGGTGTCTGTGAAAACCTAAATTTGGCCCGTGGAAGATTTATTGGTGGAAAGAGCCTAGCTTGACTGTGCCCAACAGGTGATTTTTTTCAGGGCTGGCATTTAAATTAAGATCCAGAAAGTTGTTTTATTTCCCCTAAATATGTACCTCCCCCATCTCCCTGAAAATATTAGAGGCAGTGCAGACTTGTCCCCCAGACCTAGCCACATCCTGTCTGCCTTTGTACCAGATTTGTTTCAACAGTGGAAACTGCAATGTGTCACCAATCTTGCCTTGTCCTAGTTTTTAAAGCTTACTTTGTGGCTTCTAAAAAACAAATCTTCTCTTTCCCTCTTGCCCTGTTCTCTCCTCTCCCTTCCGAAAATGACTTTGAGAAGGTAACTTGGCTTCTTCCACAAGTTGCCATAGCAGGAGAGTTTTACCATGATGGTTTCCAGCCCATAGACCAGGGCAGGCAAAATATGGCCCATTGGCCAAATCCAGCCTGCCAAATATTCCAATCTGGCCCACCACTACCCTAAGCCACCAATGTCCCAAGGCCCAGTGAGCCCTCAGACAGGCTCTCTGTTTACTGCACACTCACATGCCACCCAAAGTGGCCAGTTGCTGGGGTAAATGTATGCATCTCTGCACAATATGCACCCCTTGGAGAGAGTAGGTCTCTGTGCACTACCCTCGCCCTAGCACAATCCTTGTGGCTCCTACTGGTCAGAAACCAGCCAATGGGAACTGCCTGGGCTGTGCTTGCAGGAGCAGACAGCTAGCAGAGCCCTCCTCCACCAATAATGCATGTGCTGGCCCTTGTGAATGAAGCTGCATTTGGCATCCCTGGCTAAGGAGTGCTAATTCCAGGGGAGCAGCAGTTTTTCCAAATGACCTTGCCAGCAGGAAAATAGAAACCACTGTGAGCATGGAATAACCTTGGAACTTCTTCTGAGGCCCTTAAAGCTGGACTGGTAACCAATCATATGCTCTTCTATAGTCACGATATCCCGGTGTGGCAAGCTGTAGAGCTTCACCCCTGAAAACCATGCTAGGTCAAAGTCAATTCTAGTTATGCATACATGTGCCTCTCCAGATGCTTGCTCTCTCATATCTACTGTGTTCAGAGTAGATGGATCCTGGCGTGCATGATGGTAGCAGATAAATAAATGGCCAGGAACCCTCTTTGGTTTCATCTGGGACAATAGAGAACTATTCAGAACTACTGCTCTGTACCTCAAAACCATCCCCTGGAATCCTGCTCAAGAAGTGTGTAAAGATGACTGACAATAAAGAGCCAAAAAGCTTGCTCTCTGCCTCAGTGAATTCTAAGAAGTTATAGGGCTGTATAACAAGTCTGAATAGCTATCCTTTCTACCTACAAGGCTACCAGAGAAGGGACTCCTCTCATTCCAGTGTTAAGACCTGGTGTAGGAGCACCAGAGAGCAGACCATACCAGGGAATTGCATCTTGGATGCCAGCTGTTTAGTCTGGGGATTCACACCCGGGGCACCACAGTACACAGGGAACTATGTCCAAGGTCAGAAGAGTTTGAAAGAATCAACTTGCTAGAAGTGAGTGTGGTCAGACTGGCTCTTGCATCTAAGACTGTCAAAGAGCTGGTTGTGGCCTCTGTCAATAAGTCAAAACTACAGCTGTAGTATGCATAAACTGGCAAGAGGACACACACAGCTCAAATCTACCCCTAACCAATGCAGAATGTTTCCTGGGTGGAAGGTCATCTACACAAAGGGAGCCACTGAACACAAAAATTATTGGGTTAAATTAAATATTTATCAGATTTCCTGGTATGACCCCATAAGTGGATTCCAGTTGATGCTTAACTGCTTCCCCTTTCTGAATTTATCTGGACCCATAAAAAACACACAAGTATTAGGCTTTTCCCAGGGAAGTATGCCAAAGATCACTGCAACAAAGAAATGGCTCTAGCTCGCTGATACCCAGCCTCTCTGTGTTTTTCCCTTAGTCCTTTTACTTTATTTCCTTAATCATGAGCAAGTGTCAGATGGTGTTACCACATTGTCCTAGAAAGCTGTGGTAACGTCAGTGTTAGAAACATCTCCATTTTCCTGCCTCCACTAACCCAAGGCTTTCCTACATTCCAAACTAGATTATTGAAAAGGACTTGATAGGTGAGAGAAACTGGGATAGTTTGACAGAGAGCAGAAAATAGAGGGAAAGGACATAAAGAAGAGATGGGTTACATAGAATGAAGAGGAGTTTAAAAAAATCTGTTGTACTATCAGAACCAACATGCAGCTCCAGCTGAAGTGTTCAGCATTGAGCTCATTTTAATTCTAGTGTCCTGGATACCAAGAAAAATACAGCAAATATGAGACAAAAGGAGAGCTATCGCTCAACAGGATATTGTTCAAAGATTCGTGAAAGGTCAGATGTCTTCAGACGTGCTTGTTAACAGATTATAATGAGCACTGATAACCTCCCTAAAAGAGCAAAAGAAGTGGAAGGCAGGAGTTGAAAGGAAGATTGTCTTGCATTGTTGCTGATAGTCTGTGAAAGGAGAGTCCTTTTAACATCAAGAATCCCCCTAAGTTCCCTCTCTTGCCTCCTGTCTCCCCAACATGTGTATGTGACACCCTCGGTCCTAAGGCTCAGCATTTCCAGAAGAATGCTAGTTATTCTGGGAATGTCCTGAGGTGCTTCTTTCAGAAAGAGATCTCCTCAGGGCCCAGTTCCCAGCCAACTGCCTCTTGCAGCAGCAGAATCACATCTGTACATAGCACCCTTGAGCTTCTGCCCCCCCTCTTTTCTTAAAGGGGCAGCTCTTATTTCTCTTATATCATGTACAACACCACTAGCAAAAATATGTACAGTAATAAATATTAAATGTTCCTAAATATAAATAATGTGAGACTGTAAAATACATATTATAGAAATCTCATGTGCACTCATGCAACCCTGCTGTAGCTTATGTGCACTTCTGACCAAGAAGAAGGTAGATGGGCTTCCCTCTGGAACCCACCATCTCTGATCCTAAATTGATGGGGAGTGGCTACTGCTGTGGGAGATACTATCCACAGACCTCCCTTATTTAGTTGGGTTGAACGCCAAAGCCTGTTTTATTGTTTTCCTTATCTCACTCCCCATTGGCAAAAGTCAATATCACTGCCTGGATTGGCTGCACCATGGGGCATTTCAGCTCTCGTCCAACTGTAAATTCCAACTGGCCAACTGTAAATTCCACAGCTGGTTAGGGTCATATCAGCAGTTCTAGAAAATCAAGGAGCCTGCATGGTGTAATCCAGAAGGAAGACACCAAGAGTAAATTCAGAGCTATAATTCTTGTGAGAAGTGTATCTGTGCTTCTCAAAGATGACATCAGCAGTGTCTTGAAAGCACCTAGCTGTGCTGCTGTGCCCAGTTGTCTCATGTGCTGGCATTTTCCCCACAGGGAATGCCTCAGTTTCCACAGATGACAAAAGTAGTTACCCATTATATAAAGAGGAATTAAACCTGTTAATGCTCCCCATGGTTATAACCATTCATGCTATTTCCAGACTATAGGGCCAAACAGGAGAGATACCAATGCCAGATACTAACAAACTTCTTTTTGATAGACAATGCCAATGGGGACATCTAATGCAAAGACTAACATGGAATGTGCAAGCATGAAGGGGGTGGCTCTTTTTTAAAAACGTTGAAATTGGTGTTGAATAAAATGCTGTCATGTGGGTCAATATTCAGACCTCATGTCACTAGATGGAGGCAGAAGACTGAAAATTTGTGATCTCAACCCACTCTAATGAAGCCTGAAAAGCCCAGTTCATTTGCTGTCTCTAAAGCATGGAACTGGTGATGAAGCTTTACATAGATTTTGTTTTTTAACCTATTTTGTCACTCAGAAAATATCCCCATGGTGTCCCTACTGATGACCACAGACCCATCGGACCCTGACACTGTTGTTAAGGGTATAACTATGTGGACCTATGCACAAACATAGAAGTTATTGGGCAATCATAACATTGACTGTAACTGTAATAAAACTGGCAAAATAAATTAGACCTTGTAATTGTGAATGTCTGTGTGGTCACTACCACTGGTCTTTGTGTTCCTAGAGACTTTATATCTCAAGTGAATAGCAGAGGTGATTTTCACCCCGTTAAGCCAGAAACTGTTAAGACCAGAGCTGAATCCATGGTGGGGTAATGCCACATTACAAAATTCACTTTAGATCAAATCTTGGACTCTTCACAGTCTGTTTTGGATTTAGCAATCTTGAATAATTTTATATCATCTGCAAACTTTGACACCTCACCGGCTATTTATTTTTCCAGATCATTTATGAATATGTTGAACAGTAGTGATCCTAATACAGACCCTTGGGGGACACCATTCTTTACTCTCTCCATTATGAAATCTAACCATTTATTCCTTCCTTTTGTTTTCAATCTTTTAACCAGTTACTGATCCATTACAGGAACTCTCCTCTCACCCCATGACAGCTTACTCTACTTAGGAGCTGTTAGTGAAGGACTTTGAGGAGATCCACCTGATCACCTTGCCTACGTGTTTCTTGATTTAGAATTACCAGCTTCCAGAGTTTTGCCCTCTTTGTCAACTGACTCTTCAGAGCAGGCCTAGATGATACAGTGCTAAAAATTCCAGCAAGTAGTCCACATTAATGCTCCTGCAGGTTCTAGTACAGATTGGACCTCCCTTATCCGACACCTTCAGGACCTGACCCATCCCAAACGAGAGAATTTGCTGGATCACGGAAGGTCCCCTACCACCAGTCTCCCAGGACACTCCCCACTCCCTGCGACTGGCTCCATTACAGCCCCACTGCCACTGGGCTCCAGCCTGCAGGGCTTGGACTTGGGCTCTGGCCCACTGGGACTCCCTAGGGACAGAGCTCCCCAGCCTCCATGGCTCCACTTCTCCACTGCCCAACCCGGAATCCCCTCCTCACATGAGTAATCCTATTGATTCCAGTGGGACCCACTCACCTGGGAGAGAAAGTGTGGGATTTCATTAGACTAAAGGAAATAGCTAGCTTAGGTAATGTTCTGTTTTAAGGTTATGAACAGGGCTAGACAATTAGGGCAATCTACTTGCCCGTGGCAAGAAGGTTTTAGCCCGGTGTGGCCGCACAGCGCGGTCTGCGCATGCACAGCGTGCCAAACCGCGCAGCTGGCGAGCAGGGCTTGCCACCGCTTGTCGAGCCCTGGTTATGAGGATGACTAGCTGCTAGTTTGGGGTTTGTTAGTGATGATTAACTATAATTATGCAAACATGCCATTAATAGTAAATATGCATCAAATTCAATCATTGAAGTGAAACAGGATTTTAGCCCTTATTTAAGGACAGATCTCAGTGCAGCCTTGACTATGAGGCTTGACCCCCAAGACCAGCCTGCATGCCTCCATAACAATAGTACCTATTGTTTTATCCACTATTTACCTTCTAATTTCTCTTCAGACAAATATTTCAGATTTACTCCTTCTTCAGCTGAAAACGATAGGCACTGGGCAAAGTAAGAACACACAGCTGCCTACATACAAAAAAAATCAAAACAAAAAACCCAACCCACCACATCAGGAGGAGTAGTTACAATGGTCCACCTCTCACAAATCCACATCTAAGTAATAAAAATATAGCACTTTGACTTGTGGTTTTGAATAAACAATATTCTCTTGCTTGAATGATGAGTGCACTACTGAAGATTGAAAGAACTCGGCTTGTTTAGTTTAGAAAAGAGAAGACTGAGAGGGGACATGATAGCAGTTTTCAAGTATCTAAAAGGGTGTCACAAGGAAGGAGGGAGAAAAATTGTTCTCCTTGGCCTTTGATAATAGGACAAGAAGCAATGGGCTTAAACTGCAGCAAGGGAGGTTTAGGTTGGACATTAGGAACTTCCTAACAGTCAGGGTGGTTAAACACTGGAATAAATTGCCTAGGGAGGTTGTGGATCTCCATCTCTGGAGATATTCAAGAGCAAGTTAGACATCTATCGGGGATGGTCTAGACAGTGCTTGGTTCTGCTGTGAGGGCAGGGGACTGGACTCGATGACTTCTCAAGGTCCCTTCCAGTTCTAGTGTTCTATGATTCTAGGGTCCCTTCCATCATAGGAGTCATGTGTTCTAGCTATAGCGACACAAAATCTAGTTGCATTATGTCATGCTAAGCTCTTGTGCATTTTCTGGTGCTCATTTGTCTGTTTCCTTTCTCGGTTTAGTTTTAGCTCAGCCTTTTCACTCAAGCACATGCCCAGCAACAATCTCCGAGCACCTTCGACAAGACTGTCACCCGGAACCTGGAGCGACTGAATCCTCCTGCATAAGTCGTGGCTGCTGGTGGTGTGAGACAAGTACCCCGAACGTTCCATATTGCTTCTACGATTCAAATGAAGATCCGATTTGCCCTAGTGATGTTCCAGTTCAGAAACGCATTGACTGCCACCCTCAGCAAGGTGCCTCAAAAGAGGCATGTGAGGCAAAGGGTTGCATTTGGTGTTCTACGAAAGTCTACAATGCCCCCTGGTGCTATTTCTCAGAAGACAGCCCATATGGGTACTCTCTAAATGGGCAGCCACAAAAGACAGCTAAAGGCTGGAGGTAAACTTCACCATTGCTTGCTTAAACCTTTAACCATTCTTTATGCATTCTCCTTTATTTGGACTGCCCAAAAGCCACATAAAATTTTGGGTTCTGATTCTAAAGTATAAATACATAGGCATACATTTCCCCCCATGCTCCTTTTGTAGAATAGCGAGGCTTTCCATGACAGGGCACAAATCAATGCTATCTAGTTGAATTTTGGAAAAAGAAATGCCCTCCTTTGTTCACCCAAATAACATCTATGTCAAATTCATGGTTTTTTAGAGTTTTATTCCAGAAAGTTTTAGCTATGAGTTAATAGAACTGAATTCTTTCCACTGTTTTGCCCTTGCATATGTCTGTTCTTGTGTTTGCACACTTTGGTGTGTGGTAATTAAGTGTGTTTGTAGGTTAATGCTGAAGAAACGTACGACGATGTCACTGTTTGGCAATGATATTTCTCCTGTTGCCCTCAATGTGGAGTTCCAGACAAAAGACCGCCTCAGGTTTAAGGTAACTGTTAAAAAAATAATTAAATCAAGTAACTTAAGTTAACTGTCCAACCAACAACTTTGTGCATACTGTCACTTTGTTTTAGATTTATGATCCCAACAGCCAACGGTTTGAAGTTCCACTCAAGATTGAGTCTCCATCCATTGCTGCTGCTGATACCAGCTATGACATTGAATTTATAAACCATCCCTCCTTTCAGCTTAAAATCATTAGGAAAAGCACAGGAACAGTGCTATGAGTACAAGTATATTAAAACTGTATAGGAAATAAGGAAGACACTATGAGAACTATTTTGCATATATTATTGCTTTGTTTAGCCTGTTGAACAGAAAGAAATGATTCTTCCTCTCGCAAACATAAGTTTTGCAAGCATCTTTACATCCTAATGGGACACAGCTTAATTGAAGAGTCCGATCACAGTACTTACTATAAACATAAATATACATGTGCAACAGTTACTTAAACATTAAGGAAAGATTGCTCAGAGAATCAGATCTATTCCTTATCAAATACAAAATCTAGTCAGCACTACAGGCTGTATGACTGCAATGCAATAAAACAGTGCCAAGGAACATGACTAATGAGTTTGGAAGTCCCGCATTTCTGGGTACCCAACCTGAGACATCTTAATGGGGCCTGGTTTTCAGAAAATTCTAATTACTCTCCCTTCAGGTACATCTACACAGCAGTGTTATTTCTGAATAATTTGTTTACTATGTTATTCCAAAATAACATAGTCCGTGTCTACACTACAAGCAGTTTATTTCAACATAACGTCAAAATAATGTTGCACTAGAGGACTTCTTAGTCGGATTTCTGCAACACTCATTTTACGAGGAGTAAGAGAAGTCAGTGGAAGAGTGCACAACTGACATAGCTCAAGTTGCATAGCTTATTTTGACTTTAGCCCTGCTGTGTATACATGCCCTTAGAGAATTAGGCTCCTGTAATGTCTTCAGTAGGGCTCCTATACACACTAATCACTTTTTAAACTGTTGACACGAGGAAACTAGAGAAATAGTGATAAAACAATGCAAAAATATTAGTTGAATTGTACAACTTGTGCAGTATATTTTACCTAAGGAAAAATGTCCCTAAATCAGTAAAGACCACAAATTCTGTATTGTCACTTTCCAGGCATTCTGACATAAATTTCTTCTTTGCTTATTTTATACCCAGTGCTGGTTACTAAGCTATTTGTAGGGAATGGATAACATACTCCTTTCTAATCAGTAAACTCCTCTTCTCAGTTTCATTTAATGCGGCCACAATTCAGTGTTCCTGACCAGTGTTTCCTGTAAGTGCCATAGTTGTGCAATACCTCAGATGAGAGATTCAGATGAGACCCAGCTGATTAGCAGAATGCCCACAACTAGGGGTCTTTTTTTCTAATGGAGGGGCACTTTAGCACATGCCTTGTTGTGCATAAAAATTTATTCCTCACATGGATGGAAAAAATCCACACACAGATGGAAAAGATTACAGGGAACGTTGTCCCTGATACCATATGATAGGTTGTGATGATTTAGGAAGATGTCACAAACTAGACTGTGTTATGATTAGATGACTTAGGGTGGAGGAACAGGATAAATAGATCATATAAATATGTACATCCCTAGACATGATAATGATGGGAGAGAAAATGCAGAAAGAGTATGTTTCTGCTCACAGTAATTTTTATGTAAAGCACATTTTCAAAAGTTTGTTGGAATGTGGCATTGGTTATTCCTATCCATAATTTCTGTTAAAATGCACAAAAAATCTTAAAGGTGAATATTTAAAATGAAAAAACCCCATTTCTTTCAAATAGCAGTTGTTAAACAGACTCACAATATAAACATTTCCTGGCAAGAAATGGAGCATCCAAACTTTTGGGAAGGAGACTGAACTTTTTCAGTTATATTTTGGTTGTTTTCTCTAAGGCTATGTACACACTGCAGGCTTCTTGTGCAAGAAACTTTTTGCGGAAGAGCTCTTCCGCAAAATCTTCTTGTGCAAGAGCACGTCCACACTGCAAAAGCACATCGGAAAAGTGATGTGCTTTTGCGCAAGAGAGCATCCAGACTGCATGGATGCTCTCTTGCAAGAAAGCTCTGATTGCCATTAATAGAACAGCTTCTTTCGATAGGCTGTTTTTGTGCAAAAAACTCCGTTTCCTGCCCCCACACACGTTTTTGCGCAAGAGCTCTTGCACAAAAAGGAGTTATTCTTTGTAGAAAGAGAAATACCTACACCGGAAAAACCCCTCTGTTCTGGCGATTCACTGTAAATTTTCTTGCACAAAAACACGATTGAGGTGTGGACGCTCCACGAGTTTTTGCGCAAAAACTCTGCAGTGTAGACATAGCCTAAATGATGTGCCTCTTGTGTATCCTGTGAGTAATTTTTCTCTGAGAATACTGCTTGTAAAATAGTCTGCAGATGTAAACGCGGGGCTTTATTATTAATTACCTGGGACATTCTTTTATATAGATAGCTTGTGACATCTTTTTCAATCTGCATAGTTATTTTTTTAATGAGGGTCCTGTAAATTAGCGTTCTACATATCAGGGAGATAGCAAAAATGTGCTTACTTTCTCATTGAGACTTAATGGCTTTGTGTTGCTAGCAGGTTCCAGTTGAAGATCCATTACTCCTTTCTTTGAGCCAAGAGATTTTTATCTCTATAGCCCTTTTTGTTCTAAGGTCTGATTAAGGCTTATTAATTGGAATTATGATATGTGAAGAAAATAATTACTGAAAATTACTAAGATGGTTCATAATATCATTCCCATCACTACTACCCCCTCATAGTCTTGCTAAGCACAGAAATTTAATCTCAATTATTCCAAAGTGTCTACCAATTTTGAGGGTCTCAGTCACTGGGTCTCAGCTAGAGATACCTGCAGGATTTCTTTTCAGATGTGCTGAGCGCACACAGTTCCAGTGGGAGCTGTGGGTACTCAGCAACTCTGAAAATCAGGCCCTATTTGGAAAGTTTCCAAAAGAGCTACTACCTGATAGATTCTCTTGTTTTCAATGGGAGCAGCTGAGGGCTAAGGGCTTTTGAAGATCAGGCAGTATCTGTCTAAAATGGGACCCCCAAAGTTATTGCTCACTTTGGAAGCTCTAGGCTCAATGGCAGCATGAGCATTGTGAAAGAATGGGCTGTGTTGTAATGAGAGGAAGATAGAGGGCAGCCTTGGCTAATAACTGTATCCACTGTACAGGTTTCACTAGCAATCCAGTGCTGTTAAAAATTGCTGTTGGCAAGTATACACTGTCTTACCCGAGCGACGAAGCTCTTCTGAAATCCATCCAATTAAAAAGCCAATTAAATGTTAATATTGTCCATGGTTAATGGTTTTATTCTGCAACTGAAGACATGGCTATTAATGAAACATTATCATTGCCAAGACTGTTGTTTGCCCATAGTGTAGGAGAAAGGAAAAGGCACAGAAAGTTGATTATAGATGGGCAGGCCTTGTTCCAGCAGGAAAAGATTCCTCTCCCAGTTGTACCTCCTTTGTAGCTGAATTCTGTGTGTGAGTAACAAAAACCCACCTCTTCATGCATCCTTTCTGATCTAAATGAGTGAATTTGGATGCACAGTAGTATCTTTGTCCCAATATAGGAATGTATACTCACCACTTCCTTTACAGGTCAGGAGAGCTGGGTGTGTATCCTCCTTTCAACATGTTAATTTGCATCATACTTTCCAATCGGGAAGCCATGATGTTTGCTATTTGTTTGACGGCAGCTGCTGCATCCACAATGATTCCCATTGGAGCTGACCAACCCAGGGCAGCTTGAGCAATGACAGGAGCCAACAATAACCAGTCTCCAACAACTACAGACTCCTATAGTTTCTGGCATTTTTAAAACTAGCTTATTTAACCCTGGTGAAAGCGGTTTTAGCAACATGTTGGTAAACACAGGTGTAGGCATATGGAAACCTTCTCTACATTAGGGCTTCCACTAGTGGCAACATGGGTTCAACTGAACAAGTGGTAAAATCCTCTCATGCTGACAAACCAGTAGAGTTCAGACTGGTTAAAGAAACAATTCTCTGCATGGAGTAATCAATTCATAGTGCCCTGTCCCTCTTGCTACTGCAGCAGTCTTTGTGGAACTATTAAATAAGTTTTGTCTAGAAAATTGCTCATTGCTGAGGATGGGTGTGAGCAATAGGGCATAGCTGCATGTGTGGCCAAAGTCAGAGCTGTGTTCTACAAAGTCTCAGGAGCTGTGATTAAAACTCATTTCTAAAATTGTGCTGAAGATGGTTTGGCCATTGCTGTTAGACTTTGCTGGGCACGTGTTGATGAGATCCATTGTTAACAAGGGGCAATTCTCTTTGTCTATTCAAGACTACACTGTGAACCAAAGTGCTCCTGTCCTGCTGCTATCAAACCTGGCAATTCAGCCTATCTGAAGGACCCCTCTATTTGGCTTAATTGGGGGGGAGACCGGGGTCTGTTTTAAGCCTACACAAGCTGCTCATATGAAAGTGACCCTGAACATCCTGCTAATCATGTGGAGGAGACCCTCTGTTCATAGCCTTTTCTGCTAGGATTCCTAGACTCTAGGAAGTGAAAGAACCAGATACTTGGTGGCATTGTTTCTGCTCTTTGCCTACCACATTTCAGCATGAAGAGCGGGAAGCACCCACTGGAAGTAGGAATAGGGTTGGTGCAGGGCTAGAAGGGACTGCATCATTCACTGTGAATACAAACCACCTCTTCCAACTCAGATGTGCATAAAATCCATGCCAAAAGTAATGCAGCTCCAGATTTTTGCACAGAGTCACCTCCACGCCTCTCTGGGAAGAACTGGGGACAAGTAGTGACTCAAGAAGAACCCTTTTTAAGACATTTTTTTTTTAAAAAAAAGCTTGTATATCCAGCTGCAGCAGATCAAATCCCTAGGATTCCAATAAAGAGCTGAACTTATCACTAATGTTTCTGTAAACACCAGTATTTCTCAAAGTAATCAATAAGAACAAACAAGGCCAAATTACAAGTTTCTGAGTGTCGGTGTCTCAATGGATGATAAATGGTGTGTGGATAACACAAATCCATATACACCACTCACTGTAGCTTTCACGGGTCTCTGCTGAAAGCTTTTCTATTGTAAAAACTATCCCAAATTTTTGTAAACTTGTTCACACAGAGCAACTTGAACTCTGTCAGCAGCTTTTCATTTTTGGACAATCCACTAAACATGCCTAGAAGTCCCTATAATCCCAGAAGTCGATAGCACAATGCTGGGGTATTGCCGTGGATGTAATCCAAGTAGGGTAAAGGACATTCTGTGTGGGAGAACCTCTGTGGATTTGTTGTTAGTACTTCCATTTTTATTTCTCATCCATCTTATATCCTGATTCCTGTCCCAGATCCAATAGATGTGCATTTATACTTTAAATTCCATCCCAGTGGACTAGTATGATAGATAAAGAAGAGGAGGCTGTCAGGCCTGTGCTCTTTTGCATAGTGTATAAAAACTCCTTCCAGCTCTGTCACAGGTGTATGCAAGATCTCCTTACAGCAAGTTAGTGAATGTCATTCTTGGAAAAAAAAATTGCAGGTGGGAGAGGATGGAAACTTAGGGGATCCGTATGCTCCTGAATATTATTTACAGTCATTACTGCTGCTCTTTGTATTACATGGGAAGCTTTTGTGAGAGGTGTGAAAACATCTGCTCAGGACCCAGTGGCAGTCAAAATAGCTGAGAAAATGTTAGGCTGTAGTGTAGGGAATAGAACTAAACAGACTGTAATGCCATTAAGTTCCTCAATAATATGGTCTCCTGTTGAACACCATGTTCACCATACCCTAGGTGCAGAAACAATAGAAAAGAGGCAGGCAAATGATCAAAGGCATAGAAAATGTTCTCTTTGAGAGGAGAGGAAAAGGGGAGGGGCTGCTTGGTTTGAACAACAAGCAAACACCAAACAGATTAAAAGATAACAAATATAAACATGATATAAAGAAATAATGTTTTACACAAAGTACTTATCCTGTGGCACTCACAATATTTTACTGAGGCAGAGAGCTTGGTAAACTGCAGGTTTGTATAGTACGAATCATCTATAGTCATATCAGCTAATTAAAAAATGATAAGGGCTGTCAACCCAAATGACTCTGAATACAAATCAATTCTCCCAACAAAATTAGCAAAAGCTTCTTCCACAACAAGTTTAATCTCATGATCTGGAACATCTGGCGCTGGTTATTGTTGGAGACCAGGCCCAGGTGTCTGAGCCAGTGTTAACACTTACACTCCAAACCATCTTTCTTATATAATAGAATATGAATAAGACAAGATAGAACATTATTCCAAGCCAAACTAATTTGCTGATGTCTGTGTTAAGAGCATGCAATGTTTTGTTAGTTATCACACATTGGAGGACATGCAACAAAATAATTAAATCCTAATCAAGATTGTCTCTAATTTCAAAACTGCTGCTGCAGAGTTCAGCTGGCTTTTGTATTGATTCTTGTAGTAAGCACAGGAACCACTTGTCATGAGAAAATTTTCTGGAAGGGAAGCTATCAAAATGATTTATAAAGCTATTGTCTCAAACTGCAATTTTGCTGAAAGTAACGTGGGGAAAATGTGTGCGTCTTTTGTAGCTGATATTTGCTTGCAGTTTGTAGCAGCCATTATTCTTATAGGGTATTTTTGGTGTTATAATGATTAAGATTTTTATGTATAGATAAGGAGAATGTAGGTAACATTTGCCTAATTCATTTTCAAAACAAAAGTGCAGTTGTCTAGGTTATTGCACTTCTGGAAAATGCAATGACACAGTGGTGAAGGGTGCAGTAGATGAAACTGAGCAGAACAGAATCAATAATTGTAAATACACTTGGTGATTAATTATCAAAAGCAGTATTACTGCAGCAGTTCCTAAAATGTGGTCAATGAACCACTAGTGTTCTGTGGAAAACCTGCTCATCACATGATGCTAATTTTCCTCCCTGCTTCCATTTACTAACTCACATTACAAGGAAGCTAGAAATATACCAATCTCTTTCTGAGTATTCCCCTTCCACAGGTGATTGCAAACAGGGAGTTTAGAGAGGGAGTTCTCCAGGACAGCAGATATGAATGGTGATAGTTCTGCTGTTGTTACCTGCACAGCATGTGCCATGTTTGTCTTCCTCCTGGAAGAAAGAAGGGATTTCATCTGCACTAAGTGCAAGCTGGTCGCCATTTTGGAGGAAAAAATTAAAGGACTGGAGGCCCAAGTTTCGACCCTACACTCGATCAGAGAGAATGAAGACTTCCTTGATAGAAGGCAGCGTTTAATCCTGCAAGCAAGGCAGGCAGACGAGCCAGAGAGGGCAGTACAGGATGAGGAAGAGAACTGGCAGCATGTAACTTCTAGAAGGAAAAAAAAACAGCACGGGAATCCCCCATTCCTACAGAGGTAAGTAATCGCTTTCAGGCTTTCTCCACAGGCTCTGTGATGGAGAATGCTTTGGAAGGGACCTCACAAGGAAGAAATTGGAAGGGAACCACTTCAACTGGAAGGCATGGGATGCATAGCCCTAGGGATGGGGGTTCTACGACCACCACCCCCAAAAGAAGAAGGCGGGTGGTGGTGGTCAGGGACTCCCTCCTAAGAGGGATTGAGCCATCCATCTGGACCTGGAATCTCAAGAGGTGTGCTGCTTACTGGGAGCTTGAATTCAGGATGTGACTGAGAGGCTTACAAGACTGATCAAATCTTTGGATTGCTACCCCTTCCTGCTTCTCCATGTGGGAACTAACGATACGGCCAAGAATGACCTTGAGCGGGTTACTGCAGATTACGTGGAGTTGGGAAGAAGGATCAAAGAATTCGGAGCGCAAGTGGTGTTCTCGTCCATCTTCCCTGTTGAAGGGAAAGGACCGGGTAAGGATCATCGAATTGAGGACGCAATTGGAATGTGACTTGCAAGGGATGTAAAGGATAACAAGAAAGGTTTCTACAGGCATGTTAGCAAGAAGAAGGTGATCAGAGAGGGTGTGGGGCCCCTACTGGATGAGGGCGGTAACCGAGTGACAGATGATGTGGGGAAAGCTGAAGTACTCAATGCTTTCTTTGCCTCTGTCTTCATGGACAAGGTCAGCTCCCAGACTAATGCGCTAAGTGATGCAATATGGGACGAAGGTGGACAGCCCTTGGTGGGGAAAGAACAGGTTAGGAACTATTTAGAAAAGCTAAACATACATAAATCCATGGGTCCAGACTTAATACATCCGAGAGTACTGAGGGAGTTGGCAAATGTCATTCAGGAGCCTTTGGCCATTATCTTTGAAAAGTCGTGGAGATCAGGAGAGATCCCAAATGACTGGAAAAAGGCAAATGTAGTGCCCATCTTTAAGAAAGGGAAGGACGATCCAGGGAACTATAGGCCGGTCAGTCTTACCTCAGTCCCCGGAAAAATCATGGAGGGGATCCTCAAGGAATCCATTTTGAAGCACTTTGGAAGAGGGGAAGGTGATCAAGAATAGTCAGCATGGATTCATGAAGGGCAAGTCATGCCTCACCAATCTGATTAGCTTCTATGATGAGGTAACTGGCTCTGTGGATATGGGGAAGTCAGTGGATGTGATATATCTTGACTTTAGCAAGGCTTTTGATACGGTCTCCCACAATATTCTTGCCAGCAAGTTAAGGGAGTGTGGATTGGATAAATGGACTGTAAGATGGATAGAAAGATGGCTGGAAAGTCAGACCCAGCGGGTAGTGATCAACGGCTCGATGTCAGGATGGTGGTAGGTTTCTAGCAGAATGCCCCAAGGTTCGGTTCTGGGACCGGTTTTGTTCAACATCTTTATTAATGACTTGGATGAGGGGATGGACTGCACCCTCAGCAAGTTTGCAGATGACACTAAGCTAGAGGGAGAGGTAGATACGCTGGAGGGCAGGGATAGAGTCCAGAGTGACTTAGACAAATTGGAGGATTAGGCCACAAGAAATCTGATGAGGTTCAACAAGGACAAGTGTAGAGTCCTGCACTTGGGACGGAAGAATCCCAAGCATTGTTACAGGCTGGGGACCAACTGGCTAAGTAGCAGTTCTGTAGAAAAGGACCAGTGGATGAGAAGCTGGACATGAGTCAACAGTGTGCCCTTGTAGCCAAGAAGGCTAATGGCATATTAGGTTGCATTAAGAGGAGCATTGCCAGTCGATCCAGAGATGTGATTATTCCTCTTTACTCGGCTCTGGTGAGGCCACATCTGGAGTATTGTGTGCAGTTCTGGGCCCCCAATTACAGGAAGGATGTGGATGCATTGGAGAGGGTCCAGCAGAAGGCAACCAAAATGATTAGGGGGCTGGAGCATATGACCTAAGAGGAGAGGCTGAGGGAGTTGGGTCTATTTAGCCTGCAGAAGAGAAGAGTGAGGGGGGATTTGATAGCAGCCTTCAACTTCCTGAAGGGAGGTTCGAAAGAGGCTGGAGAAAGGCTGTTCACAGTAGTGATGGATGGCAGAACAAGGAACAATGGTCTCAGGTTGCGGTGGGAGAGGTCCAGGTTGGATATTAGGAAAAACGATTTCACTAAGAGGATGGTGAAGCACTGGAATGGGTTACCTAGGGAAGTAGTGGAGTCTCCATCCCTAGAGGTGTTTAAGTCTCGGCTTGACAAAGCCTTGGCTGGGTTGATTTAATTGGGATTTGACCTGCCTTGGATAGGGGGCTGGACTTGATGGCCTTCTAAGGTCTCTTTCAGCTCTTACATTCTATGATTCTGTGAAATCCGATTTCACTGATTTGTCATACTTAAAATGCTACACAGTAGTTATATTCTGCTCCCTTAAATAAATAACCCAAGGATTATTTCATTTGTCTTCCAAGGCATTTCACTGATCCATTACAGTTACACTTTGAGCAGGTAGCACAAAAGGGACCTACTGCTTGTTCTCATGCTATAAGCTCAAATGCCAGCCAGAAATGCAAACTTCATGCTGTCCCTTTGGCTCCTGAGTCAGTCTTCTTCCAGATGAGAAGCTATAAATAGAAAGGCATATTCTTAAGCCTGGTGCACTGTGTTTGGAAAGGGAGCACCAGTTTTCAGAAGTGATGCTAACAGGAATGGCAATGCTATGGTTAGTAGGAAGCATCCCAGCTATCAAAATATCTTGGCCTCTTTATACTTCCAAAGATTGTAAAATACGATAGAAATGGCTAAAAAGTTGACATTTTCCAAACATTTTATTAGGGAGCTCTCTTGAGTAGAGGGGGATGCTCTGGTATCCACAGACAAAGCTGTGTGTAACTGGTGGCAAATGCTGCATCTCTGATGGTGAATATTGTGTGTGAAGTTTTTTAGATTTTTCTCCTGTGTAATCTTCTCTCAAATCAATTAATTGATGTGCAAATTCACAAACTTCTTAGGCCGCCTTTGTGAGTGGAAGGGAGGATGGGGATAATGTTCATGTACCATTGTAGTTAATAAGTAGCTTTTTAATGAGAACCAAACATATTCCTATAAACACCATAGAATTTTATATTGCTTTTTTTTGTTAGCTTCCATCCTGCTTTAACCAATCAGATGGGAGTCAACAAACACTCTCATGAGGGAAATGTAACTTTTTTCTTTGTTTTTACCCAAAGGTTTTGAGAAAGAAAGTTGGTCGTTCATTTAAATGTTCATTTTAAATTTAAATAACCCTTTAATAATTGCAGTTTTGTACAATAATAGCTCACAATAGCTGAAAACATTAATGTAAGCAGGGCTCGGGGCTTGGGAAGAGGAAAAGTGACAGGAAGCTCTGCTTTTTTATCTTCTAAAGGGGAGAAGGAAAAGGGAAGGGAACAGTGGCAATCGCATTCATAAGTTACCTAACTCTAAGGAAAAGAGAAGAGGCTTATTTCTGATCATGGGCACCAGTTGCCTCCTTTCTTCATGGGTGCTCAACCCCTGCTCAGCCCCCAGCTCTGCCCCCACTCCATCCCTTCCCCTATAGCCTCACCTGCCTTGTCTCTTCCCACTCTTGCTTTGCTGCTTTCCATGCCATTCCAACCCCTCCCCCAAGCACTCCCTGTCCCCACTGCCCCCACAGCCACAGAACTGCTGATTGTGGCAGGTGGGAGGCACTGGGAGGGAAAAGGAGGAGTCCATCAGTGGGGCCACCCATGGTTTGTAGTCATTGGGAGGGGGGTGAGAGAAGCTGGCTGCCAGCGGGTGCTAATCTTTTTCCAGTGGTGCTCCAGCCCTGGAGAAGCCACTAAGCCAACACCTACATTTGTGATGGTGTTATTATGCCACACTAAATGCTGCATTTGGCATCTGTCTACTACTGTGACTGGTACTCCACAAGCAAGATGGGGGGTGGGGGTGGGGGTGGGGAGGAGTGTAAATATGGGATCAAAATGGGAAATGATGTATAAGTGCTATTGGAGGCACACTGTGAGTTGACTGCTTGAGAGAGATGGGAGTGAGGCCTTAATAACACCTTTGAATCCCTGCAGAAGCTCAACATAGAACCATGAAGTTGATGAATACGTAGTACTTTAATACAAAAAAACGGTTTCCCTATACAGGAGCCACTGTGTTCCATGTTCCATTGCGGTAAAATAGTGTCACTGCAATTGTAATCCAAGCCACGCAGTGACATTATTGTATAGGGAATACCCTTTGTAAGATACAGCAAAATACTTGTAATCCTTGGTAATGCTACTTACTTTCAAATAGGAAATGTCAGCATTTTAATGTGGGTCCCAGGAAATAGGAAATCTCATGTTCTCTGAGTAGGCATCACATGGAGTACTCAATGGGCTAAGGCAGTTACTTGAGTTCTTTCCAAACACTTTCCTTCTGGCTACATTTACTTCAACAGTCCTTGTGTCAGGACACTGGCACTGGAAACCCAGTGCCTGTCTGATCTGGGTGATCCTGTTAGTTTTGGCGGGAACGCCGCACATGAGCTGATACCTATTTCCCTATAAAGTAACTTTTCATAGAAAAGTCTTGGTTTTCAACAGGCTCCTTGTAATTCTTGGAGATCTTTTATACACATTTCCAAGTAATAAGGAAAACAGCCTTTTCCAGGAGTATGGGGATTTCCATTGAACATCATATAATGGGTAACAACTAAGTCACCAGTTACATTGTTCCAGCTTCTTAGAGCTGTGGAGCTCCCAAAATGCAAAGGGCCAATAAACACAGTATCGTAATTTGCAATAATTGCTTAATCCGTTAGATTCTCTCTCTAGGCCCAAACTGCTTGCATATATGCACAGGGTTGGAGCAGGTGCAAGGAGCCTTCCTTTCCACCACTGCAGCTCTACCTAAGGGCAGGAGTCTCTTTTATTGGCCTGGCACTACCTGGTATGCCCTATAGGGCCAGTTGTTTCACCCAAATCTGTTTCCCACAATGGTGAATTGTTTGTCGAAGAATAAGGGAATATCCGTCTGGTGAAAACAGCATGAACTCAGGCTCTCAAACAGAATGCTCTCTAGGCCCTGGTCTATACTAGGGAGTTATTTCGAAATAACTCCCCTTATTTCAAAATAACAAGTGGAGTGTCCACACTACCAAGCCCGTTATTTCGAAATAAGGTCCTGATTATTTCAAAATAATAACTCCTGCTTTCCGCAAGGAATAATGCTTATTTCAAACTAGTTATTTCAAAATAGTGGTAGGGTGGACATTCCACTGCTGCTATTTTGAAATAACCACTCCCCAGAGTCATTCAAAGTAATTACTCCCCAAGGCTTCCTGGGACTCTAAGTCAAGGTAGTGCGTCCACATTAAGGGAGCCTGCCTTGGACTAATTTCAAGGCCTCCCTGTAGTGTGGACACGCTATTTTGATATAATTATTTTGGGAGTTATTATTTCAAAATAAATTATTTCAAAATCATTTCCTAGTGTAGACATGTCCTAGGTACGCTGCAGTAAATTGTTATAGTATCATGCCCACTGCTAACATACAGAACCTTCCACATAATTAATTGACTGGCTAATCTGGTATTCTGTTTAATTTTACCAAAGCCTCCGATGACAGAGAATTCATATTGAAGGATTTAATATTTATATTTGTATTTATATTCACACAGGAAAAAAAAGTCAGGGATGCATTTTAACAGTGATCATCATAACCACTAGAACAATTTCCCATGTTCTGTGGTGTATTGCTCATCACCGACCATTTAAAATTAAGACTGGATATTTTTCTAAAATATATGTGCTGGGATTTACTTTGGGCAAGATCTGTGGTCTGTGTACACAGGAAATCAGACTAGATTATCATAGTGGTCCCTTCTGGTCTTCGAATCTCTGAATTTGTGAAAGTAGTACCACTGCCACCTTCTGTGTTTTTGGTTTATTTATTTTAACGTATTATAATAAAAATGCAGTTCAGCCAGGACAAGCAGAGGGAGATAAATATGGTATTCATGTCCTACAATGGTACGAGGTACTTTGAGAGTAACGGTACAGCTCATTATAACATTAGCAACAGCAACTATAAAGTAATACCTCATTAAAATTTGACTTTGTCTGTAGATAACTCAATAGAAGTAAATGCATAAAAGTAATGAAAGACACAGCCATAAATATAAAAATATCTATTAATACTTTGTTTAGCTCAAATTGTATCCATTTTGCCAATATTATAAAGTCACAGACTAGAGAAAGCTGTCGGGTAAGGATCTGGTCCTGTTTAAAGTCAGGGATCCAACACACAAGTAATCCTATTAATTTCAATGGGACATCACACACTCATAAAAGATGGTTGCAACTAAATGTTGTAGACACCACCATGTGATCATAGTCTTCAATGTGTACCACTAGTTGTAGAAATAGCAAAAGCAACTGCTTATTTCAGTGACAGTACTTTCTATAGTGCCTGCCTCTTACCTCAGTTATCCTTAAAATAGAAGCACACGTTGAATTAATTTTACATTGCATTCGTGTGTGTTAATATTGAAAAAATGCAGCATAAATTCCAAATATTCCAACTTGAATATCAAGTGATGAATATGAGCCATGAGCAAACTAATTGTGTTCATAGCCTTCCTGTATTTGAGACAGGTGGGACACATCCCTTGGAGAATTAATTTTCTCCAAACAGTATCTGCAGATTGCAACCACTGTGCCATCCACCTCAGTTTATGGATTTGGTGAACATGAACATCCATCCTTTAAGCACAATATGAATTTTGTTACCTATGGGATGTTTTCCGGAGACCAGCCACCAACAGTAAGTCATTTAATTCAGCATCTTGTGCTAGGATCGTACTGTAAATGTGAAATGGCAAATTAAATACCAGATTAACAAATTAGGATATGACAAGAGGTGTTAATTATGAATTGTCAGCAAAGGATGGGTTTAATAAAATGTTATGGAAATACAACAAAATATAATTAGCTAAACAGTAAAATCACTGGGTATTTTACAATAATTTGGAAAGTTGGCATATGAAACATTCTTCATTCCTGGTAAAATATATTCCATGTGCTAAGGCTTTGATTCAGCAAAGTATTTAACTCATGCTTTAGTTCATCTCTATACATCCAACCACTTACGAATGACTGAAAGGGAATTAAAGTTAGGCACATTCTTAAATGCTTGGCTGAGTTACAGCTTGAATGCTAGTCTGTCAATGATATATTCTCTCCAGCAAGGAATTTCTTAGCCTGGTCACTCAGGAGCATTTGGCTGAATGCCAGAGTACTATAGTCCATGGCTAAAAGTTTAAATAAGATAAGATAAAAGTGACAGTGTTGGGGATAAAAATCTTTCTTGTTCCATTGATGGAGCTTTACATTGGTTTGCAAACAACCCATTTTATGAACTCATAAATTTCCTTGTCTGTGTATGTGTTTCTGGTTGACACAGATTGTGAAAAATTGGTAAAACAAGTCATATATAATCAATTTTTGATGTTTCAGCCTTTTTCCAATCTTTATGGTGTTCATCCTTTTTATATGTGCATAGAGAGAGACTCAAATACTCACGGTATCCTCTTACTGAACTCCAATGCACAAGGTAATGCAGTATATTATTTATACATAAATAAAGTATAGAGTGATGTTAAATGGTTTCTGCTAATTACAAATAACCCTTTCCACGAATGACTTTTAAACATACAAATATATGACAGGATTCCTAAAACATTATGCATATCACAAGTGAATTTCCAGGAACTATTATGTTCTCAAAGAGACTTTATCTCAATTACTGTAAAACAAGATATAATATGCACTTTCATCTAAAATTATATGATTGATTAAGTTTTTAAAAATAGATGCAAAGGTAGAGAATGTTGAAGACAATAGAAATTTCCTCTGGGAATGACACCAATGAAACAAGTCAATTTAGATTAGTACTGTGTTTACTCTGAGAAGAATAGCTTTGTATGTTACCATGGTCACCTCGCTGCATAAACGTAATACTAGAATTTGTGAGAAGGGGAATCTTCACCAAAGCTATGGAATCAATTTCACTGGCAGGCAATGACTTTCAGTAAAAAAATGAATTGTATATATATTTTATATAAGAGCTTATGATGCACATTTTTGTTCATTTCTCTACAAGTGAAATTAAGAAACACAAAACTTTACAATATATTTTATGTGCATTTTTTACAATGCAGAATAAAATAAATCTGGACATAGCTCCACAGTATCTTACTATTGTTATCCACATTTCCTTATTTCTCTTTGTTCAGACAGCATGCCATCCGTGCAAGACAGCACCACCTTGCATGGGTGCCCGTTTCTATTTTGTGATGCTGGCAAATAGGTGATTTGTACTTGTTCTGTGTGGGTGGGATATGAGCTTAAAGTAAACGGCTGGCTAACCTACTTAGCAGCTGTGCACTGAAAGATTCACAATGCATAGGACTGGCACTGAGGCAATTTGTACTGTGTGCAACATTTCTGTTTTTTTCTTTTAGATGTTACTCTGAGTCCAAATCCATCCTTAGCCTTCCGCACCACTGGAGGGATCCTCGACTTCTATGTGTTTCTTGGCCCAACTCCTGAAAATGTTGTACAGCAATATACACAGGTTAGTTGAGAACTAGCTATGGCACACAAGATAGCGCACTGTAAAGAAACCCTAAGTTATCTGTATTTAGAGAGATGAGATTTTCTGTCTCTAAAAGGACATTCCCATATGTAAGGCCTTCTCCCAACTTTTTTCTTAAAAACAGACAAGTCATCCCAGGCCCGGCCTTTGGGCAAGGCGAGCGAGGCGGTTGACTTGGGCCCCGCACATTCAGGGCCCTGCGCTGCCCAGCTTCCGGCCTCGCCCACCCACCTGCTTGCTTGTTGCCCTGACTGGGAACTATGCGGCCGTGCGGCTCAGCCAAATACAGCGTGCTGCCTTGGGCCCCGCAAACTCTTTGGCTAGGCTTGAGTTATCCTGTATATCCTGTCCCCTATCATCAGTACTGATGGGTCCTGCGTCTGGCTGGATCCCTGCTCAGCATCCACCTTCCCACCACCAATGAATGGGAGAGTCCACTGGCCAACCATGGGGGTGGGTGGGCAAGGCTGGTGGGGGACCAAAGCTGCAGCACGCAGGGCTGGCCACTCCCCCTGCTGGCCTATCAGTACAGTCCTTGCTTCATGCTGGCTCTCAGCTAGCAGGGCTTCACTCCCATCTCATTCCTGTCTGGCACTGACTGAGTGCTGTAAGCTGTGGTGATTGATGAGTGCAGGCAGGTGCCAGGCAGTGGCCGGTTGCATGTCACCTCTGCTGCTCATTTATCAGCCCTTTGCATGCTCCCCCTCTCACTGTTCTCTCCCTGCTTTTACCACCCTCAGCTTTACTGCTCCTCTATATCCTCACCAACAGCCTGGCCAGCTAGCTCCTTTCTTCCCCTGCTGCCTTTGGCTGGGTCTGCACCCTGGGAAAGCCCAAGATCCTCTGGCTCGGGGTGCTGGGCAGGAGGAGCAGAGCCCAGCATGTTCTTCAGACCTGTGCAGCACTAGCATGGAAAAGCCTCTCTGCCCCTCAGCTAAACACTGGAGGGGTGAATTTCCCTGTTTGCACCCTGGCCTTGCAGGCTTCACAGCCTCCCCCCCACCCCAAGCAGGGACTTAGCACATTCTTCACCCACCTCCCTACCCTGACGCCTGCTCCCAGGGAATGCAAAGGCTCCTCTGTCCCCTAGATACCCTCCCCTGCTGTCAGGTCCCTTGGGCCGGGTGCACAATGCAGCCTTCGGGCATAATCTCTTCCTGCCTATGCTGTAATGATGGGGGGTGACAGGAGGTGACTGGGTTATGTTGGTGGCCAGCAGCAGCCTGGCGGTGTTAGCTGCCTTTTGACACTGGGTGGCAGGAAGGGCCAAACTGCTTACAGCCATAGGGAGATGGGGGGAAGAGATGAGCTCTGCGAAGACACAGGCCAGGAATTCCTTCCCCCTCCCCTCCTCCTCTGTGGCTGGAAGCAGCTCCCGTCCCTTCCCTCTTGTTTAATGCCATATTCTGGCGTGGACCCTGGTAGAAATCTGGGGGTGATCTTGTGTGTCCCCTGACATGTTGCCTCAGGAAGACACACCAGGAGGTACCAGGAAAGGTGGGTCCATCTTGGAGGCCCAGCAAGGCACGGAGGGCAGAGAATGCAGGGGAGGAAGGTTGAGCACTTCCCTCCTGCCATGTGAGAGAGGTATATGGGGGTGCACGTGTGTCATCTCTCCCTGTGTGAACTCAAAGCCTTAGAGATAAAAAGGTAAATAAAAAGAACCCAACTACCCAGTATTTCTTTTTCATAAGGGCTCACCCCTCGTTAATGTGAACGTTTGTACTGCATAGTTTTGATTGATTGCCTTTAAGCTATCTTGAATACAAGCAATTTTACCAAGTGTCCCATACTCAGCATAGGAAAATACAGTCACCCTATCCATATTGTCAGAGAATTTGATTATAAATTTGTACATCAATCATGTTTACATCCAACCGGAGCTTATGTGATTAGGCCCAATGTGAGCAAGTGGGATGACTTTATCACATTACACATATATATAGCTCAGTCCTGCTCTTACTAAAGTCCTCAGCAAAACTTTTATATCTCTGTGCAAAGCAGAGTCTTTGTACAAACCCTAGACTTTAATAGGGATTTGACTAACAGAACTTGTTCAAAGAATCTGTATAATTTAAGAGGGAATGAGATAGGCATTTGAATCAAACTATAGAATCCTATAACAGGGATAGAATCTCTATTTAAGTTCTCTAGAATGTTTCCTAGAGGAAAAGGAAGGAACAGTTTTCCTCTGTCAATATATCTTGGTTCTTATAACAGTATATGACCACCTCCCAAGACATAATAACCAAAATCACAATAGGTCAGTGATTTAATTTTCCTCCCTTCTTAGCCCAAATCTGCTAGGTCTATGATTAATTTTTATTTGTCCTTCTCCACTTTCTCTCCCTAGGGTTACCCTGTACTTTCCTTGCATGGAGCAATAATTGTTACATTTTTCAAAGCACAGATAACTTTTAACAGTATTTTATTCCCATTAAAGTTAGAGTTTTGATTGCAGCTACTATTTTGCCATCTGCAAATTCTCAGCTTCATGGGAGAAGTTGTGGATTCTACAGGGGCTCATTATATATTCAGATGAGAAAGCCAGGGAGAGATTCTAACCCTTCTTGATTTTTATTTCACTCAATTACACAAGTCCAAGAATTTATGAGCATAGGAAGCAATAAAGAAGAGATTTGTCTATTCCTTTAACATGGTTAAAGCACTTATTTTTGCTTAATAATATAAATCACCAGTCATTTTTGGCTTCATTTGAATACACACAGACAGACCCTAGAACTGATCTGGATCCAAATTTCCTGAAGGTTCAAGGTATGTGGATCAGGTGTTCTCAACCAGGTTTTCATTTGTCCGATCAGCAGTTGGAAGGACTGAAGAGGCAATGGCTGCTGCACCCCCTTTTTGTGGCCACACCGTCAGAATGTGCTGGAATGCTGGAGGGCGGGTGAGGCGGGGCAGGCAAGTACTAAAGCTCTAGCAAGTGCTGCTTTTAAAAGGTTCCACCATTCAGCTCATAGCTCAAGAGTGGGAATATGCAGAGTACATTCAAAGAAGAATCTCCTACTAGAGCTGGCAATGCTGGGAGCAAAAGTAGGCAGGCAGGAAGTTTTTTTTACCATTTTGTCATCCTCACCCATCTCGGAGCAGCAGGCACTCCAAGGGCAATGCAAAAGGTAGCACATGGACATATTTGTGCTCTCCCATTGATATCATTGGTGTTCCTCCACATTTATATCTGCATGACAGATCAGAATCACCCCCACATATTTTAAAAGTATTTTGCGGGTGTTTTGAAACCAGTCCTTTCGCACCTCAGCAGGTGACCAGCAGCTAAAAATAACAAGAGAATTCTTGCACTCAGCTAATGACTTCTGGCAGCTTAAATTCTAGCCCTGTTTCTGTGGAAATTGAGGTTGGCTCTGAGAGAGCAAGGTAAGGGATAGCCAGTATTTCCTTAATGGGTATGTCGGAGGCCAGAAAAAAATACATGCTGTTCTGTATTCTTTGACTGCGTGTTAGGCTCTGCAAGGATTCTGAAAGAATGCATGGTGGCAATTTCATAGTGAAATTAACTTTTTAAGTACACATCATGAAATTCCCTGATATCTAATACTACTATTACCAGGATATTAATCTCATGGGGTATGTCGACACTGCCACCCTCGTTCGAACTAGGGTTGCTAATGTAGTCATTCGAACTTGCAAATGAAGCCCGGGATTAAAATATCCCGGGCTTTATTTGCCTGTTCCCGGGCGCCGCCATTTTTAAATGCCCGGTAGTTCGAACTCCCTGCCCGCGGCTACACGCGGCACGGGCTAGGTAGTTCGAATTAAAGCTCCTAATTCGAATTACCGTTACTCCTCATTGCAGGAGGAGTAACGGTAGTTTGAATTAGGAGCTTTAATTCGAACTACCTAGCCCGTGCCGCGTGTAGCCGCGGGCAGGGAGTTCGAACTACCGGGCATTTAAAAATGGCGGCGCCCGGGAACAGGCAAATAAAGCCCGGGATATTTTAATCCCGGGCTTCATTTGCAAGTTCGAATGACTACATTAGCCACCCTAGTTCGAACTAGGGTGGCTAGTGTAGACATACCCTAGGGTACTGATGTAGCTTTTATACTCAAGTAATGTGAGGAGGGGCCAGCGGGAGAAGGGGAAAATCTATTTTCTCTGAGCTTTTTTGGCCTTTCTTCTCATATTAAAGGTATTTTCTCTTGTATGGTCACTCCCTCTTTCTAGGGAAGAAGAGGGAGTGGAATAGAGTGGACAAGAATAGATGTGATGCATGGCCAAGTCCCTAAAGCAATGTAGTAAAATCTGTCTTCCTCTCCGCTCTTTTCTTGGCCCTGCGGTGAAGTTTTCATAACCACAGACTTCAGTAACCAGGAAAACTGTCTCATAGATGATTTATGATGCTCTTGAGCCATGTCGTCTGCTGGGCTGGTGTTCAAGCAGGAGAGGGAACATGGGTGCAGGAGCTCCTCCTGTGCACAAACAGTGAGGCAAAATGATGTGGCAGTGTGAAGATCATAGAATACTAGGACTGGAAGGGACCTCGAGAGGTCATTGAGTCCAGTCCCCTGCCTTCATGGCAGGACCAAGTACTGTCTAGAGCAGTGTTTCTCAAACTGTGCTCTGCGGAGCCCCAGGGCTCCACGAGACATCTCCAGGGGCTCCGCGAGGTTGACAAACTGGAAACATCGATAGGTACAACACATAAATCAGTGGACCGCTGGGGCTCTGCATATGTACGACACATATAATCAGTGGACTGCTGGAGCGCTGCATAAATTTTTACACATGTAAAGGGCTCCGGAGCCCAAAACATTTGAGAACTGCTGATCTAGACCATCCCTGATAGACATTTATCTAACCTACTCTTAAATATCTCCGGAGATGGAGATTCCACAACCTCCCTGGGCAATTTATTCCAGTGTTTGATGGCTCTAAGAGATGGCGGTCACATGCCTTATGGGCTGTGGCCTGCAAGAAAGGTGATATGGCCATTCCACTCAGCTAGCAACTGTGTGTCCTGCCCTCAGGAGCAAATACTAGCTGACAGCAATTAAGGAGCACATGCAGAAGTAACATGCTCTCTGTCTGTGTGTTGCGCTGGCTCACTGTTCTAGTACATTTCCTCAAATGACAGATCTGCCTTCCTATCACTAGAGCCAGGCAAATCTGCAGATATCCAATATATATCCACAGGTATCTGCATCTGCGGATATGGAGGCGGATATCCACAGCTTATTTTTGCGGATACAGATACAAATTTTGTATCTAGAACCATGAAAATCTGTGGACATCCATGGCTCATTTTTATTGGCTCCAGGTGCAGATACAAAATTTGACATCTGCGCAGGGCTCTAACCCACCGCCAGTCTTCTCTCCAGGATTCTTTTTCTATCAAGTCAGGATTCTATGTGAGATTTTCCAAGGGGCGAAGGGCAGCTAGGTGCTGATTTTTCCTCTTCTCCTAATCCCTTAAGCTAAACAGGCTTTGTAATGGAGTTCTTTGTGGGGCTCCCTGGGACAAGATTCTTCCCCATCTGCCTGTCTCTGTGATGTGTAAGCACTGTAAGGCGACAAGGCACCAGCAGTCACTCCATGACTGCTACTGGACCCCTATAGTGCAACCCACAGCCCCTGTGCCTCCCACACCTCTTCCCCAAATCTCCCTGGATTGGGGCACTGAGAGTGCTTCTATGGAACATGGTCCTAAAGTGCTTGAGGTACTGAATCCCCCTTGTGCAGCCAAGCTGCAGCTGTTCTGCCTTTGAAGCTGACCATGACCTTGTTCGAAGATTAGGCCATTTTAAAGTTATTTAATGTGTAGCTATGCCAGCCTATAAAAAGGTGATTCATTCTCAGTAGATGGCTTGCTTTCCCTTTCTTTTTGTCTAGACTAGAATGAAATATTATTTTTACTTTTTGGCTGCAACTCGTTTTTATCTCTTATTCACAAAATATTTATATTCAGCAGCACTTGGTAGGTTAATGCAGCCAAGCGCTGGAGCTTTGGTAAGGACAGGATCCCTAATGAAAGCAGTGAGTCCCTTCGAGTTTGATTGTAACTTGTGTCTGCAGAAGGTTAAAATGGTGCCGCTCCCAAATGCCATATATATCTGCATCTAATCTATTTTCAATGGACTTTGAGGGCGATGAAGAGAATGGCAAGGGAGTGCATGATTGAAAAGCAAATCCTTCTCCCATCTCTAATGAGCTGTTTCTTTTCCTGCACACTGTTTTGTGAGGAATTTAGTTGGTTGGTTAGTTTACAGGAAATAGCTTGACAGTGGCACAACAACAGTGGAGTTGCAGTAATTACTGAAAGTATTACACATATTTGCCACGGCTCGTATAACCGTAAAAATTCTCCACTCTATTACTTCTTCCTTTGCATTGTTAAATTCTACTGAGAGCTGGTGTTTAAGGTAAGTCATAGGATGGTTCCATCATGGTTTCATATATTTTCAAATAACCACTCAGTACTTCTCTGCAAAATCCTACTAGAGAACAAGTTTAGCTCTTAGTTCACTGTAGAGTTATATAACCCACATCGTTTCTTTAAGGACAAACAAACTATATAGCAAAAGAAAGCAACAAGCTAAAGTACTTACATTGCTCAGATGAACCAGTTAATGATTATACAATTGGACACTATAGTCATGTTATTACTGCCTGATAAATTTACAGCTAATTAGGCTAAAAGTATGTGGCATAACAATATAACATGAGCCCCATAGCAAAACATAAAAGAAAATTATAATTTAGTAAACAAAACACAATACTGAAATCAAATAAGATAGTGAGGGACACATTTGTTGTGATTATCTGAGGTCTAGCAACCAGGGGCTAAATGACAAGCATTAGAAGAGCACATTCAAGCTACGTCTACACTACAGAGAAGATCGAAGCTGCCTCTGTTGATCTTCCAGGGTTTGAGTCAGCAGGTCTAGTTAAGACAGCTAATTCAAACTAAGTGGGGTGCTCCAGTCAGTGCCAGTAATCCTGCTTTCACAAGGAGTAAGGGAAGTTGAAGGAAGAGTGTTCTTCCTTCGACTTCCTGCACTGTAGACAGCGCCAAAAGCCGAGTTAAGCTACTTCGACTTCAGCTACGCAATTAACATAGCTGAAGTGGCATAGCTTAATTCAACTTTGCCAAGTAGCATGAATATACCCTTAGATAGCTCCCACTTTTGCTTCAGCAGAATAAATTGCTGGTCAGTGTCTCCATTTAAGTTGACAGCTAATGTATATGAAACTTGATTATACATACAACTTGTCACAGACATATCATTGATGGTGCCCTCAGTTGATCTTACAGACCCTTCAGCAAGGAGATGGCAGCTGAAAAGAATTGAGGTGATAAACATTCTTTGTTCTGTAGTAGATGATGTTCCAGTTTTATAATATGACATTATTGAAGTCCACTGATGTCTAAGGCCATTAGAATCTTTAGATTCTTCTGAGTGTTTGGAATCTGCTTCATTCCCTGGGATATGCAACATATCTTGTCTTTTTATAAGTCAGATCTAGTCCTTTTTAAATTCACTGCCTGGACTTTAAACTCAGTCTTATCAACTGACTAGCTCAGAGTGTGCAGAATTCCCTTCACCACCTTGCCTAAAGAGGGAGGGTGTCTAATGAGCTGGATTCAGCTTTGGACATACTTGTGGACTGTGGAAGCTAGTGAAACTTCCATGTAATTTAGTCGTTCTGTGTGACTAACTGCTGATCTAAATCAAGAACATTTATCCCACTCAGATTTTTATAGTTACCTCCTACAGATCTTTACTAAAAAAGAAATGTAGGCAAATATAAGGTATCAAGAGTAATTTTATATGGCTAATTAGAGTTTGAGAGCTCCAGAGCAATCTTTTGTGGTACATCCATGTAATTACAGCAGTGCAACAGCCCTTTAGGAGGTAGCCCTTTGAGGATGCTGAAAATGAGAGAAATTAGAGGAAGAGCTCAGAAACATGACACTATCCTCTACATCAGGGCTACTCAACGTGCAGCCTGTGGGCTACTCAACGTGCAGCCTGCTGTCGGTGTTTCTAGCCCCCTGGGAGGAGGTGCAAGGAGGGCCGGGGCCTAAAATGAAATAAGCTATTTGCATATATTTGCATATATATTTGCATGTACTTGCAACCACACTTAAGTTGTGGCCCTTGGCATGTGCTGTGAGTATCATTGTGGCCCCTGGGGCTCCCAAAGTTGAGTAGCCCTGCTCTACATTTTAAAAGGACTGCACAAGGGCTTAAGCCACACAACTGCCACTAAAATTAAAGGGAATAACCTAACTTAATTTTATTCAGGGGCAATTGTTTTCCTATTTTTAACATGTAACAGCAAGACAGTGAGCACCACAAAATTTTAGGGTACCTAATTATTAGTCAGAAACCAGGCATAGAATTCCATGCATAATTTGTGCCTGTGCCTCTGACATGATCCTTATGTAACAGCTTGCTTAGCTTTCTTTGTGCATCAATTTCCTGAGTTGTAAAATGGGACAGTTTGTTTTAAAGGGTTTATAAAGTAGTCTGAATCTCAGGTTGAGGTGCTATGTATGTGTAAAATATTTGCACAGGACACAGAATGAACCAGTGATGTAAACAGGAATGGAATCCAGGAGTTCTGATTTCAGGCCACCAGTTCTAACCCTGAGACATACATACTCCCAAGGAACCTCTTTGTTTCAAGGGAGGCTATTTTCTGTATTCACCTGAATTTCTTTCAGAGCTACATCTAGCAATAGTGAAATTGCTACATGATGCCAGTTTTTCTCAGACTTGGAAAACTGACAGTGATACTACTCTAACAACCCCAGGGATCATTGTTCCTTCCTGCTCTTAACTATTATAGACTGTGCTTAGGATGAACAATAATAGAAACAATAAGACTCACTTTTCCACTTTCCCTGTGCATCAGCCAATTTCCCCTCTAACAACCCTGTATCTTTACAGCTTCTGAAATTCTGATATATTCCTTCCTTTGTTTACCTGCTGAAGCATCATTTTTCCTTTCTGTTTTTGGGAGAGTCACTGTGTACAGTCTTCTAAAACATTCTGTTTTTATGTAAAACAATTTATGATCCTCTGTAGGCAAAATATAGTTTATTCAACCAAAGTGTCTCTTAAATACATATCAAATCTGTCACAAAATCCAGAGCTTCAAAATTACATCTCTGCCTCTGCTCCATCTGTACTAGGTGTCATATGTCAGTTGCTTTATCAGAATGCTGCAGGGGGATCCATTAGTGAGAGAGTCCACAGCATAATTAGAAAAAAAGAAATTTCTTCAGCTGCCCTATTTGTATCCTTCCTTTTAAAATGTTGTGTTTATTTGAATTAAGCTCACCTCATGTTCCTGCTTGGCCAACCTGGGGAACTGTAATTGTTTTAGAAGTGAATCTTGCTTGCAAGGTGGGTTTTTTTTCAAAATCACTCAACTCTAATCCCAAATTCCCCAAGGGATGCTGTGCTAACATACAGTCATCTCTTAGAATAAACCTGAAGTTTACAGGCTGAAGAGAACATTTATGTAACTGAGAGTAGCTGAAACTAAACCAACAAACAATAACAGATAGGGGTCACCAGACTAGAAGGGACTTGGGCCAAAGAATCTGGCCATTCTCAAATGAGTGCCCAAGGGAAGGAGGAGTGTGAGGAATCGTCCCTCCCACCTTGCAGGCCTGTGCACTGGGTATCCAGAATTTTGATGCTCAGTGCTAGAGGAGTCCCTTTCACATGGCTAGCCACATGCTACACCATTAAAAGTCACAGCAGTTGCCTGTCCTCTGTATGCTCTCTCCCCACCCCCTCTCAGACATTCATTCTGTCAGCCTCTGTTTTCTGCAGACAAGAGTACCTCAGGAACTGTCCCTCTGTAACAATCCCTTATGTGGCGGTCACTTACACATTCTGCTTTATTCTGGCTCCCTGATTCTAATTGACTAGACTGTGGTATGTCTGTTAGGGCCTCTTCAGTTCCAAGCATTGCTTTCTCATGTCATTCTCTCAGTTGAGAAGATCACTGATGAAGACATTTTTAATCTTTATGCATTGCAAAGATGAATTAATGTGTTAACAGTGGTGAGGTTCCACTACTTAAGGAGTATAGGCAGTCTCTCAGTGTTTTCCATGTTGGTATTTTCTGTCATCAGCACTCAAGAGTTGCTTCGTCTTACTTCTTCTGTTGCATGTAATTAGAGACTCATGAAGATCTGAGTGGCATAAGGAAGGAATAAGGGCTACTTTCATACCAGAATGTCAAAGGCTGTGGTTATATGAAAATCATAAAGACCCAGTACATCTGTTTTCATGGAATTTAACTACCCTTACAGCAAGAATGATTTGGAATTTGACTGGGATAACAATAGTATATGGAGGTTAATTTAATGAAGCCAAATCCTGTAAAAGTAGAGTTAAGAAGTTAGGATTTTGCCTACAGAGAAGATCACTATGCATGCCCCAAACTTTTGGCGTCTTTCTGGAATGCAAATATCATCATTGCTGTGCATTAGTTTGAAACAGCAAAAGCAACCAATATTAAAAAACAGAAATTAACATATTGTCTCATGATGCTTGGAAACTTTTGTATCCAATTTCTTCCATTTATTTTAAACTAGTTTATAATTTATTCTATTACTAGAAGATTTATCTGGTGTTGCTCAGATTCTTCAGGGCTGGGAGCCTGGGAGGTGCAGGAGTCAGGACTGGGGATTAGGAATATAAGGGGCTGGAGATGTGGGAGTGCTGGAAGTTGGGGGTGTAGGGATGCTCATTTTTTTATATAGGCTTAATTTAATTTTTTTTAAGATGTGGAGCTGTCTTCAGCCTACATCCCCCAACTCTGCCCACAGAACTGGAGTAGCTAGATGCTTCTGCCAAATGCTTGGTAGTGACATTTTTGTCATTCTGCAAACTTTACCTTATCTTCAAATGAGACCAAAAGCTGATCTCCCTGGGAAAAAGCCTAATAGGCTGTGTGAAGAGAATATAACAGGCTGTGACCCTGCCACTCTACACATACAAATGTGTGTGTGGCTACACTGCAGTTGAATATCCATTCTGCTGCAAATGCTAGTGTTGGAAGTCTATTAGTGATAGCTGAAAGAAACTAGATTTGTGTGTCTATGTGATGGCTGCTCTCTGGACATTTCTCCCTAGCTCTGCTCCTCCTGGACCTGCCAGCCGCCACATTCCTCCTTGCAGAGCCCCTCTGTGCTACTCCCCTAGCTCCACACCATAGTCCTGGAACCACAGAAGTTCTGTGGTGTTTAGAGCTTTGTGTTTCTGTGTGGGGAGATCAGCGGGGGTCGTCTACAGGAGTACTGCTTGAACAAAGGGAAGTATATTTTTAAAAAGCAGAAAAAGATTAATAGGTATTTTGGTTTCTTACTGTTCTCTAAATTCTTTTCCAGTGACATAACCCCATTTTCTAATCTATTTCCAGTGAAGAAAAAAGAAATAGATGAGTTATTTTATTTCCCATTGAAACAGGACATTTTCTCCCTCCAAATTGAAATTTTTATCTAATAATGGAAAAATTATGATCAAAACAATTTTGGGGGAAGTGGGCATTTTTGCTGAAGTTGAAAACAGTTTGGACGGGGGCCGTTTAATCTCCAGTAATTGCACAGGGGCATAAATAGGATTGGAGTATTAGTGAGTATCACCCCCACACAAAAATGCCCTTGTGCACCAGTGGAGCTCATGCATCAATATTAATTGCTATATCATTCTTACCAAAATGAAGAGAAATAATTTCATTGCCGAATTTTACAGCAAGTGTTTTCTCAAAGTGCACAGTTTGCAAGGTGAGTAAATAGCACAACAACGATTGTAAGACATTCATATTCCATTTTTAATGAGTGGGGAAGATATGCTGATGAACATGTGATCTTAGAAATAGAATTGCAATATATTTCTGTCTCCAGATATTTCTGTTTGTTTCTTAGAATGTGTTAATTCCTGTTTTAGGCAATTGGACGTCCACATTTTCCTTCCTATTGGTCTCTGGGATTTCAGCTGTCCCGTTATGGGTATGGCAGCATTGATGTGGTAAAGAAAACAGTTGATCGCATGCGGCAGTATAAAATTCCATATGTAAGTATGGATTTTTTAAAGTGCAGTTTAATTATTTAATTACCCTTTAAAAATAAAATTAATAAAATCATCATAGTAGAAGGGAATAATTACCCTGTGAATTATACAGTACAAGGGTATTAAAAATTTGGTGTGATGATTTCATAAATATTATCCCTGAAGGTCACAATTTTAAATGATTTTTAAAGTGTCTAAACCCAATTCTTCTTTTAGTTCCATAATGGTCAAAGTATCTGTGATAAACTTAATGGAGTTATACATTGGATTTACCACAGAATGAGTGAGAGCAGAATTTAGTCTTCTAATTCTTAAAGTTAATCAGAACTCTCCTTTTGCTATATTCAGTATTTTAAATTACATTTGATAGCAGATTAATTAATTTTTGAGGGTTCTGAAATAAAGTTACATACATTTGATTTAGTTAATAAAATACTAAAATAATTTAATGTTCAAAATTATGTTTTTCATGTCAGGATTTCCAGTATGGTGATATCGACTACATGGAGCGTAATTTGGACTTTACCTATGATAAAGAAAAATATGCTGGTCTGCCAGAGTACATTCAACAACTGAAAAAAGAAGGAATGCACTATGTCATTATTCTGGTAAATTAACAACAAGAATAATTTTCTCTCAATTTATGCTAGGTATTTTTGTAGTCACCAAAATATCTAGGCAACAAAATATCTGTGTTTTTTAAATGGGTTCTCTATCTTTTTCTCTGGTAATATCATTCATCTATCTAGTCAGTCAAAAGAAATTCTTTATACACTTCACATAATGCTGTATTGCTTTTATCAGATATTTCTATACTAATACTCTCTCTATGCCACATCACTTATTTTTCTCTTGTACTTTTCTAATAAGTTTCTATGAAAATTATGGCCTTGAATTAAGAGGGAACTGGTTTAATGCATTTCCCTTTATGAAAATATTTTTCTTAGTATACACAAAACTATTCACAAGCTTTTTGGAAAACTAGAAACCATACTTCATTTTCCCATGTGTTACCTTTTTGTTAATAAGTCTCAGGGGTAGCTGTGTTAGTATGTAACTTTAAAAAAATGAGTAGTCCTGTAGCACCTTAGACACTAACAAATATTATATGTTAGTGGGCAAAACCCACTTCCTCAGATGAGTCTTTTTTCTCCACTCTGCTCATCTGAGGAAGTGGGTTTTGTCCACGAAAGCTCATTATACACATATATTTGTTAGTGCTACGGGACTACTTGTTGTCTTTTTGTTAATGTTCATATAAGAAACTGTGTATGGCAATTTGTAGAAAACAAATTGCATTTTGTGCCTGCAGCCAAAATGTATGTAGCTAAAACATATGTAATGATAACTAAACTACCAAACTATACTCATTTTTGCAGAAGTGAAAATAGTAAATTTGTCAGTTTTTCAAACAAAGATTATTTCCAGCAGATCAGCACACACTCATAATTAAATTACTATTTTTGTGACAATAGTTATAGTGACTAAAGTGGTAGGTGATAGAAAATGGGAGGCCCATAAGCTTTTCTTTTTTTTTAAGTCCTTGATTGATATAAAAAATAAGTCTACATATCTTAACATCAATGCAGCATTACACTGATTTTGTTTCCCCAAGCTATAATACTGACACTGACCTCATGTTTCTCAGGCTATGTCCTCACCACAGAGTTTTTTCAGAAAAACAACCATTTTTCTGAAAAAACTTCACTTACGTCCACACTGTAATCACGTTCTTTTGAAAAAAAATCAAAATAACAGAAGGGTTTTTCCGACATTGGTAAACTTCTTTCTACAAGGAAGAAGCCTTCTTCTGAAAGAGCTCTTTTGGAAAAAGGCCAATGTGGACGGGGAAGAGGGAGTTCTTTCGAAAGAAGAGGAAAGAGGAAAAAAGCACAGATGCCCTGGTGGCCACTCCGTCCATAGTAATCGCAGCTTAACCAGATTGCTTTTTCGATGCGTGTTAGCAGTGTGGATGATCTCTTTCGGAAGAAGTGTTTTTGGAAGTTCTCTTCCGGAAAAGCTTCTTCCAAAAAAAGCCTGCAGTCTAGACGTAGCCTCAGAGTTGTCCAAAGCCCCTGACTTTGATGGCTCTGAGAAACGTGAGATTAGTGTCTGTGCCAGGATTTATAGGTTGCCAAACCATTATATAAGACAGACAAGACTCTGACCCCCCGCTTTGTGACGGGAACTATGCACACATATAATACTGTGTAGAGTAGATAAAATCTATTTTAAATGTTATCCTCATTTGCAAATCTTACAATAACCTTATTTTTCCCAGCACTGATGTTTTGGACAAAGTGTGACTCCAATGCCATAGAAAGGACACATTTTGAAACGCGTCTCCTTAATCCGGTTGGCTTCTCTCTTCCAAACGTCCACAAACTGCTCCCACCTCTTTATTGATTTATACATTCTAAGGCCAGAAGGGACTGTTCAGATGATGTAGACTGACCTTCTGTATAATACCAGTCTAATATAGAATTTCCCTGTGTTGGCTGCAACAGTTTGAATTAATAAATGATCATTTAATGTTTAGAAGTTCCAAGAATGCTTTTGTATTGGCAGCATGTGCCCTCTGATATGTCACTCTGAGTGAACTCTCCCATAATCACACAGGTTTTTTTCCTCTACACATTATAGATACATGCATAAGTAGGTAATCATCCTTTTTGCTAGTGTGGTTTAGAGGTCTGTGACCGACACCAATTAGTACCCCACTTTGTGCTTTGACCAATAGGACACTGATCCATAAGCATTCAAGATCTTTTTCTTCTGAGTTATCATGGCCAGTAATGCCGTCTTTGATGTAAAATGCCACTCCCCCCTCCTCTTTTCCTCCAACTGATCCTTCCTAAATAGATTATAAGCATTGATTTTAACATTCCAGTGATGTGAATCATCTCACCAGGTTTCAATAATACCAACTAGAAGAAATTCATGCTCATAAATGAGTAGACTCAATTCTTCTTCTTTGTTATCCAAGCTCCTAGCATTTCTGTGAAGGTAATTAAAGAATTTCTTCCTTTCAGGTCCTTTAATTCAGTTTTGTTGTCAGCGTCCTGATTATGTGCTGAATGCTCAAATCTTCTTTTTTTATCCTGTCCCATTTGGTATTAGTTTAACTGACCCCAGCCTGTTCAGAAAGATATTGTTTCCTCTTTGTGGATAAGCTTGATTTTCCTCACAGGTTGGGCCAACTTGTCATCTATACATCACATACATCTCTTCATTCCCTTGGGCCTGCTGGATCTTGACTGGTGCCATCCATACTTTCCATGTTGAAGACCTGTAATGATTTTAAACTTCTAGCTATATAGAATTCCATCTGCTTCTCTTCTCGCTGGTGGCCACATTCTGCCTAGTCTCATCTGTCTCCAGTCATGATCTCTTGCCTCTGTTGGTTACTCCAGTCCTCTCCCACTTCCTCTGTCATTGACTCCAGGCTTCATTCTTCCTTGAATCTGTCTAGGAAATCTGTCTAGGAACCAGTTTCTCTGATTCTTAAATGTCAATTTATCCTTCCCCTCCAAGAATCTTTTCCTCTGGCACAAGCACCAATTTGTACTTCGGGTATGAGAAATTACTCTGGTCTTTAAGCAACAAAGAATAAGGCAACTCTGTTGCTGGTCATCACCACTCTTCCATTGTTGGCCATCTTGATATCACATAGTGCTGAACCTGGAAGGAGTCTGGGAGTCTGAAAGCCCTGGGGCCACCGCCCACGGCAATTCCAGGATTTCCAGACTCTGGGCTTCATGGCAAGAGGTTCCCTACCCCTGCTTTAAGGGCTGAACTTCCCAAACAGAGTCTGGGTAGGGCCAGGTCTGCTGCCAGGGAGGCAAAGAGAGTGGCTGCCCCAGAACCTGGCTATTTAAAAGGGCCTGGGGCTCCCAGTTAACACCACTGCTACTGCAGTAGTGGCAGCTGGAATCCCGGGCCCTTTAAATCAATGCTAAAGCCCCAGGTGGTGTCAAAGGGCTGTCTGGGGGAGGATAGCCCCATTCCCTTCCCTTCCCTTCTGCCCAAGACTACACCCTTCTGGGGGCACCAAGCTGCCCACCCTGGGTAGGGCACTCTGAGGCTCTTGCTGTTTGTTATCCACAGGTAGGTGGAATTGAACACAGATCAAGTGGAAATCTTAGAAGTTCCATGAGCACTTAGTGAGCACTGGACACCACACTGGGAACCAGGAAGCCCCAAGAATCCCTCCTCCCCAGGCTTTCAGTCTCCTGGTTCTGAGACTGGGAGCATGGAAGCTTGGGGTGAATGGCCCCAAAACTTGTCCACAGGGCATGACTGGCCTGGAGCCACAAACCCTGGGGGCCCTGAGGTTTCCACTCCATGGATCCCAGAAGCCTGGGAGCTATGGCAACCTTGCCTGCAATTCAACCAAACCTGACATGTTTTTGCAAACTTTCCATCTCTCTAGTGTGGAACCCAGTTTACCAGCAATTCCCAGCCTGAAACACTGTGTACTCACAGAAAGGGCCAGCAGTTATAAGTCAGCAGAGTTCCAGTGCAGTTAATGGAGCTACATCAGTTTTCAGCACCTGAAGGCCTGGCCAACTGTGTTTAAATTATTTTGAGTAGTGAGCAAATGAATGAAGCCCCCAGTCTGTTCAGCAAATAGAACTGTTTAGCAAGCAAAAAATAGAAGAAAGGGACTAAATGCAGAAGATGGTGGAAATGCAAAGAATTGTTGCTACATAAATCTAGATTTGGATTGCTAAATTAATGCAACAGGTTCAAATTAAGAATTCTTAATACAGGCTATAAATAAGTGGAAACTGGGTAATATAATAGAAAGAAAGTAACCTTCAAGTAGGGAACATTTTTTTACCCATCCCAAGAACTGTTTTGTCTGCTGATGAAAACGTGACAAAGACTGGTCTAGTTTGTCTTGCCCTGCAGGGGGTCATTGTCAGCCAGGGATGAATGCAAAATTCAATCATTTTTGAAAAGCTAATTGAGAATATAGGTCGCATTGGCGGTGAAAATTTTCATCTTCACTGTAGTGCAGTTACTGGAATTTCTATCATCTTTTTATTGTTATCATTCTTTAGTGATGTAAATCACTTCCATAAATTGAGTCAGGAGCTGGAACATTATTGAGTTTCATTCCAAGGTGACAGCAAAGCTATTGTAACTAAAGTCAAGGCAAGTATAATCCAGTTTTCTTGATGTTGAAAAACAGTTTTCCATTTACAATTCCCTTTGGGAGATCAGTTGCAGAGAGATAGAGAGAGAGAGAGTTCTTGTGCATCAAAATTTAGAATATCTGATTATGATTTCAGGAATGGTGATTAAATATATATGACACTTTCACCACACAAAGCCCAAGTAAACAGAGTTTTGTGAGGATCTGGTGGGTGGAAAGGGTGAAATCTAACATCAATCCATGGGCAGAGTGGCTGAGGGTATGCAAGTCATTCAGACCTCTCTAAATAATTCCAACCCCAGAGAACGAGGAAACTCAATCCCTGACAACCTATTATATTACTGATTCATCCACATTATTGATTCTGTGGCTTAAAACCTTTCCACCTGTTTCCTATTCTATCATGGCATGTACAGAGCTATGAAGATGCTCAGTGCAGATACATGCATGTCTGGCACATGTGCATTGCAAATGTCACATGTTGCTATGCTGGAAGTTGTCTATTCCCTCTCAAATCCAGGACAAATTTTTTAAGTCAGAGTATCATGACTCATTCATTATTATTACCTTGAACTATGTCCCCATTTTCAAATGGTACATATGCTGAGTCAGAATAAATGTATTGTTTAGAATCAAAATGAAATGTTCTAAAAGTAACAATGATTATAAAGTAATATTAAAAACATTTATTACAGCAAAACTTTAATGAAATCCCTTGTATACTATTAATTAAATCATACTGGAAATAGCTAAGAATGAAATTAACTGGAAATTATTTAAAATTTGTGATTAGCTAGATTTCAAGGTTAAAAATAATATTCAGTGATTTAAGCAGCTAAGGGATCTAGTTTTGTGAGGTGCTGAGACTTAACTGTTCAAAAGTGGGTGCATACAATAGGGCCCCAAATCCATTTTAGGGCACATAGATAAGTGCAGCCTGATTTTTGAGAAGTGCTGATTACCAATAATTCTCACTGACGCCAATGGGATTTGAAGTGAATAGCTAATCCTCCTATGATCAGTCCCTAAGGGTACATCTACATTGCACCCTTACCTTGAAATACCTTATTTCAGAATTTGGCATGGTTTACACAGTGCCAAATGTCGAAATAAGGTGCTATTCTGAAACCAGGCCCGGCCTTAGGGCAAGGTGAGCAAGGCAGTTGCCTTGGACCCTGTGCCTACAGGTCCCCACGCTGCCCAGCACCTGCTTGCCCCCACCTGCCCAGCTGCTCACTTGCTGCCCTGGCTGGGAGCCGCCCAGGCATGCAGTGCAGCCAACCACAACATGCCGCTTTGGGCCCCACAAATTCTTTGGCCGGGCCTGTCCAAAATGTCCCTTAAACCTCATGGAATGAGGGCTACAGGGATGCTGGAATAGCATGCCTGTTATTTCAAAATCGATTTTGAAATAATGGGCGCACTCAAAAGATGCGGAATAGTTATTTCGGGATACTTCCGGTATCCCAAAGTTGCGCTGCACTGTAGACGCAGCCTACATGAATAAGTAAAAGGAAGAGTATTGGAAGAGTTAACAGGCACAATTTTTTTCTTGAATGAAGACCCAGGTATGGCAGTTTTTGTTCTCCTTAGGATGATTCTAAAGCTGCATAATATATTAGATTTATGCACTGGAATAACCTTTTTAGCTGAAAGAAATCAGAGATTTTGATTATGAGTGGCTAATTAAGCCAGCTAGTTAGATCTTTGGTATCTCTTGGGAATCAACTTTCCAGGATTAAAAAATAATTATTGCAGATGGACAGTTCTCTTTTTCAAAGCTGAACTACTTAAGCAGGTTAAAATTCTAATGAACGCTTACATTAGTAGATTATTAGGTCACCAGCTGCAGCTCTGTGCTAAAGTCGAATTGAGTTTTGTACATAAAGCTGGGATTCAACCTCTTTGTTTTACATGGAAGAATACAGTATTTTTATGCCAGAATAGCAACATTGACTTTTTTGAGCACAGAATGAATTTTTAAATACTTTACAACTAAATTTGTTAATGTAGGAGTTCAAATTAATTTTGAAAGGGGATAGTGATTGCCTCCGGTTGGCTGGGTGTCCTGCGGCCAGCTCTTTTGCCCCCAGCACACCCTGCAGCTTCTTAACCTCACTAGCCCTCTGGCCAAGTCAGGCAGTGTAAAATGGATGAATTCCTCCTGGGGAGCAAAGAGTTCAACACACTGACCTCCCCAGGGTCTTCAACCCCTTCTCTAGGTCTCCTTCACTTTTGCCCTTGACTTGGATTCCCAACAGAGCCATGTCCCTTTCTTGGCACTTTGGCCACTTTGGTAGTCAGCAATTGAGAAGGATCTGGGTCTGTTTGCTACTCTGAGCCCCAGCCCAGAGACCTTACGCATATCAGCCATGCATGTCTTCCTTCAGTTTGCTGCTGCTATTCCTAGTCCTTTTCCCAGGTAGCCTTTTTCTCTTCACTGTGACCTCAGGCTGAAGTTCTTAAATTCTTCCTCCTTGCTGAAAGCATGTATCACTAGAAGCTGTCTTCTCATTCTCTTTTTGAGTTCCTGTCACCAGCAATGAGCATCCTTCCTTGCTACTCTGTTTCCCCAGTTGTAATTTTTTTAAAGGGCTTCTTTCATTGGGTGTACCAGGCTCTGCACTCTTACTACACTCCACACTGGGAAGGAGCAGCAAAGGTGGGCCTATCAAGAGATGCTGCTTAAGGAATAGCCAACCAGAACTCAGCAGCTTGGATAAAAGGAGATTCAGGGCCTGAGCAGGTTCCATTATTCTTCAGTATTACTGGGGGGACAGCTGCTCTCTTCTAAGGACATATTGAAAAGATCATCAATGTTCCTTTACTCTCAATTGGACTCAGGTCAGAGACTGCCTGAGCAAAGATGGCTACTTTCTCCATTCTCCCGATCCCAATAGTGTTCTTCTTTCTCCTGGTCCCAACATAGTGGACCACCATCTTCCCTGAAGGCAGCTTGGCTTCACTCTCTTAGAAAAAAACCTGGGAAACAGTAGCCATTTTGAAAAAAGACTTGAAAATGAGGGCCGCTATGCCTTACATTCATTAAAAAAATGGGAGATGGTTGCCATTTTGAACTGTAGGGCAGAAGGAAATGCAAAAATCGGATGTATAAGTGTGCAGTGTATATGTATACAAAGAAATATATGGGGTGCAGAAGGTCAGGAGAAGGGGATATATGTGTGTGTGTGTCTGTGTGTGTGTATACAGAGAAATATATACAGGAGGGAGGAGTGACTGGATTAAAGTGTATCTGAGGTGGAATGTAAAGAAGTACAAAAAGCAGGGGTATTTGGAGGACAGGAGAAGTAACACTGGGATATACATTCCTCTCCAGTGTGGCATAAAGCAGCCAGAGTGTACTGGTGAATCTGAATTGAGAATTTAAAAAATGATTAAAGGTTTATACCTCATATCTTCAAATCACTGGAAATATCATATAATAACATTCTCTTTGCATTTCTTGTTTATTGTTCATGAATGGAACTCTTATGAAAACATGAAAAAGCTTAAAAAATGAGTGGTCCTGTAGTACCTTAGAGACCAACAAAAATACAGGAGCACTCGTTTTTTAAGCTTTTTTTTTTTAAGTTACAGACTAACATAGCTATCCCTGAGACTTATGAAAACAAGGAAATCCCCCAATTTCACAGTGAGGTGGAGTTAAAGTTGAAAATACATATCAGTAATTTAGGATAAAATATGCTACAGAGATGTTATAAATATCCCAAACCAAGTATTATAAACTCAGGAAATTCAGATTTAAGGTTAAAGTTAAAACATGCAAATATATTAATGTGTTGTATTAAGGAAAGGCACAATATGGGCACTTAAACTAGCTTAGCTCTGCCAAATATGGACACCAGGATTGAGGGTGGGCAAGAGGAGAAAAATAATATACTTCTTTAAAATCAGTTTAATCTAATATAGAATATTGTGCACTAATGTTTCTTAAACGTAGTTGTATTGTTATTGGATGATATCATTTAACTAACTCTGAATTACCCAAGATTACAATGTTTGGTTTTGTACTGAGAAATACTCTCAACTTTAACTCCATTTAAGGTAGCTTTAGTCTAATATTAATGCAATCTACATTAACTGCATCTTCCAAATTATTCTGAAAAGTATAAATGAAAGTAGCTGTTATCTTAGTGCTTTTTCTTTTAAAGGATCCTTTCCTAAGTAAGGATGAAGCACCAGGTACTTACAGGCCCTATGAACTTGGACAAGAAATGGGAATCTGGGTGAACAATTCTGATGGAATAACTCCAGCTGTTGGCAAGGTTGGTTTCTTAAATTAGCATATATATGGATCTTAGTGTTGTTTCTCAGTGTTAGAGAATCTTCATAATAAGAAATCACGTATCTTAATCAGATACTCACAACTGTCAATTCCAGGTATGGCCTCCAGGAGATTCTGTGTTTCCTGACTACACTAATCCCAGGACAGCTGAATGATGGATACAGATGTGTGTGGAGTTCAGAAACGTCCTTAACTACGATGGAATCTGGATTGTACGTCTGATTATTTTTTCCTTCTCTTTTTTCAAAATAAAAAACCACAACTTTTACATAATGTTAACTTTTTTATTAAAGGATATGAATGAACCAGCCAATTTTGGAACTGGCCAATACCCAGGCTGTGCTCCTAATGACCTCACTACCCTCCTTATGTTCCTAGTAAGTGCCTTTTAAAAATGCTTCATCCAGGTGGGTTATTTTCTCAAGCAGTGCAAAGTTTCTTGTTTTCCATCTTTATTGCTTACCGTGCCATCAATATGGATTCAGGTATATAATCATTGAGGGTTCAGTTGTCCCCAGGCCTGCAGAGGGAGAAAGCACAAGACACTTTCTTTAGTCAGTCTGGTATCTAGGGCTGCCTATTTGAAAGATCTGCGTTAAGCTAATGCTACTGCCAGTATTACCATCCCTACCCATTTTTTTAATGGTCTCATCACCCAGATTGGTCAGCAGAGCTGGCCTAAAATGGAAAAAAGTGCACCCTGCAACCTGTGAAAGGGTAGCTGTGATGGGGGACTGGCCCTTTTGAGTAGAGATGAATCCACCCTAATATGTGACACAATTGACTAGGTGAGGAGACACAGAAAGGTTGTGAGACGTGCAGGTTAGGTGCTTTAATTAGGCCTCCTAGTGAAAGATTAGAGGACCTAGGACAGGGTTGGGCAAAATACAGCCTGCAGGCTGAATATGGCCCACCAAGCCATTGGATCCAGCCCATAGATGCATCGGGGAGCCACAGGTAGGCTCACTGCTTGCCTTGTCCCACCCACATATCGCTCAGAAAAACAGCTGCTGGGCCATTTCTCCTGCACAACTATGAGTCTGGAGGGGAGGCGGGGACAGTTTTGTGAGCTGTCCCCACCCTGAGGACAGTCCCATTGGCCAGTTCCCTCCCCTCAGGCTCATAGTAATTCACACACTCACATGGCCCCTGCAGCCTGTGCAGGGGCAGGGCAGCCAGGGAGGTTGCCTCAGAAACGTGCTAGGCTTCTGGCTGGGAGTTACCCAGGTAAATCTCCCAGACAGAGCCTGCCACTGGCACCCCAGCCTCCCTGACTCCCAACTCTTTGCCCCCCATTTCTGCCCCTTCTTCCACAAAACCCAAACCCTCTGTCCCCCTCAAAACCCAAACCCTCTGTCCCCCTCCTGCACCCATATCCTCTGCCAGATCTAGAACCCAAATCCCCTGCCTCAGATCCCAACCCAAACCCCTGCACCCTCTTCTGTACCCAATCCTCTGCCCCAGGTCACAACCTCCTCCTGCCCTATGTCACATCCCAAACCCCTGCATCCCATTCCCATGCCCTAGGTCACAATCCAAACCCCTGCATCCCAATCTAGTGCCCCAGGTCACAACTGCCTCCTTCACCCAAACTCCCTCCTAGACCCTACATTCCCTCCTACACCCTAATCCCTTACCTCAAGCTCCCTTCTGCATCCAACCTCTACCCCAGACCTTGTACCTCCTCCATTAATATCATGGAAGAGTGCAGCCCTCAACCATTTTCCAAAATCTTGGAGTGGCTCCCCCCATCAAAAATTATTTCCCACCCCTGACCTAGGGAAAGTTTTCTGCAGGGAAGGAAGAGCATAAAGACTCCAAGAAAGAAAATATGGAGGTGGCAGCAAAATAACAAGGGGAACCTTTAAGGAGTCCAGGTGGGTATGAGGGAAACTGAGACTGAAAAGAGCCCAAGAAAGGCTGAAAACTGAGCTAGAGAGCTCTCAAAAGACTGTCTGAAAAGCAGACCCTCAGAATGGAGGGGCTGGGGCTCACCTTGACACTGCGCTGTTGGCTGTGATTTTTATGTTTGTCTTTTTTGGTCCGGAATACTCTAGAAAGGCTGGATTATTGTTAAATGACTTATCCTGAGGGCTGAGTCATTGGAATATTTGACCCCAGTCTAGGGGTGGTGGTTGGTTGGTTGGCTGGTTTGTTTTGGGGTGGGTTTTTTTTTTTGTGAAGCCCTGAGGGAGAACTGAGTCAGAGCTGTTGCAAAGCCACCCTAAGCCATGAAAGGACACTCAAGAGACAATGATCCAGCCACAGTAGAACAAAAACTGTGCTCCTCCACTGCTATTAGAGGCATGAGGGAGCTCCAGGTATTCCTTCTTCAGATTGGTCCTCTGCTCTTTCCCCTCCTGTGGACTACAGCTTTGAACCATGAATGAGACTTTAGTGACTCTCTTAGTCATAAACAAACTGGAAGAAAACTGGTGTATTTCAAGTCCAATATTTTATATGGGAGGGAAAAATATTATAAAGGTTTGAAAATGTGTTGAGTTATTCATGTATATACAGCAATAGCAGCTATGTGTCTTGCACAAGTCTCTGTGGAATTTCTTTGAAATTACTTAGAAGCTTTTCAGAACCCCATGTGAATTCCCTCAGGAAGTGTGTGAATTCTTTTCTCCCACATTGTGTGAAGACAATGGTGCTTTCATGTGAGGATACTGTAAGTTTTAATACAAGTTTGACTTGTGACAATGTATGGGACAAGGATTTATCACTCTCGTGTCAAGTCACCTCACAAGATGTTCCCGAATTTAGCATCAAAATTATTTGCATAGATACACACAATTTTACCATCAGAAGAGGGTACTAGGTCTGCTAGTATTTCAGTGAGGAGACATCCAATGGGTTATCTTATTAGTAGTCTGAGGTTACTTGTTTCCTTCACCACTGACTAGAACAATGCACACAAATGTACCCCTATTGGCCCCACTAAGCAGGACTTTATCAATAGGCAATGTGTAGATCATGGAATACAGGGAATGAGAACATTCTCTTCTAGGAAGGGGGTACGCTTCCATCCCAGAATATTTTTTTCTCTGGGTTGTGGTTGCAAGTGGCAGGCAAGGGAGCTGATGTAGGGCTAATTGTCATGGGCATAGTTTGGGAAGAGAGCAAGGGGCATTGTCCCCCAAACTGCAAGTTTCAGGCAGGTGTGAAATTTGACCAACACACAACACAGCTCTTCTGCATTGGTGAAATTTCATTAAAAGAGCATGTAGTTCCCAATTGCAATCCCTCCCCTCCCCGTCTCTGATTTTGCAGTAAAAGTTTGTGAACTGAATTGTGAGTTGTGTATCGTTCTAAAACCCCACTGCAATCAGTGGGAATCTTTCTATTGACTTGAATGAGCTTTCAATCAGGCCCTCTATGTTGTGTTGTAGTTGTCACTTCAGAGGTTAAAATTCAGCTCATCTCTGATGAAAGGTCAAGATTCCTAGGCACTTTTCTAAGAGAGTATCTCGTTATCTCTGTATCCTTGGCAACACTTCTTCTCTCGGGAAGTTATGTTCTAATAAAGTTGTATGGGAGTGATGGGGTGGAAAAACCTCTTCCAGTACTCAACATGCCTGGGGTTAAAACTAAGTCTCAGGAAACCAGAAGCCCTCCAGCTGGTGCCAACAATCCAGCAATTAATCTGGTCAGCATTTTGTCAACAAATCCCTGCTGCTTTTGCAAGCCTAATTGGCAGCAGGCAGTTGATACAGTTTGTATTGGCATTGAAATCTTGGATATGTTTACTGCTTTTTTTCTCTGTCTGTTGCACTCCGGTATGAATGCTTTGTAACAGATACAATTTTATTTTCCTGTTTTGCCACGGAGGTGCTCAGAGCACTGAACAAACTAATGAATGAAGCACAACAAAAGTATGATATTATTACAGATTGTAAACTCATGAAATCAATAGACAATTTTTAAATAGAAAATATCAAGAAGATTCTGGCCTCGCTCCTTTATTTGTAGGAGTTTATTAAACTTAACAATTATATATAGATCCTATCATTCCTTCCCAGGCCAATCTCCCCACTGACTTCAAGACCTTAAAGAGGAATTTCTACAACTACCTTACGTAGGGCTTTTTTTGGTTTGCATTAATGTCCCTACAAATAAAGTCAGTGAAATATCTCAGCTGCTTTGCATTAACACATAACAGATTTAGCTCAACTGTATCCACAATTATTTGTACCTGTAATCTGAACCTCCTAAAAACAGAGGCTGATGATTGAAAATCTGGCCGGTAAAAAGCAAAAACCATTTTATGTTGTAAATTAATATACAATTGTGAAAATAAGCTGTATGGTTGATGCAGAAATTAAGGAGGCTTTATGGTATTTAAAATAAGAATGAATCATGACAATAGGATTCAGTCTTGGTAATTTTAATTTTACATTTCACTTTGTTTCTTATCTGGGACAGAACTGACATGTAATCACCAGAATATTCCACTTTCCTAGTTTCTTCTCCAAAGCCATAACTAGTGAATTGTCAGGCAAATTACTTGGAAACTGACTGCAAATGAAATTATTCCACATGCATTTCAGCCACAGAGGAGTCTGTACAGCATGTTGTGTCTAAGGAGCCAGTCATAAAGATGCAAGCTCTAGAAGCACAGTAGAGAGGACATGCTAATATGGTTTTAGGTACTGGTGATTACATTAGTAGTAATTTCATATATATAGTAGTGTGGACTTCACTAGTTCCACTGTCTTTTAGGTTCTCCATGCTACAGGGAAAGAGAGGCAGGATTTGAGCCTAATTATTAATTCTTACTCTATCACAGCGACTTTCTGAGTCATGCTGCTTAATTACCATCTACAGTTTAAAGTGATATGCAAATTGAAGACCCCTGATTTCAAATAATTATGTAAGGTCTTTGTGGTTTTGCATTTTTATTTTTGTTTGACACTGGAACTTATTAAAGTCTGTCATGCAATTGGAAAAAGTGCCACCCCATAGGATTATTACTGAATCATTGTTAGCATTTGAATTGACATTACCTTTGTAGAAGATCTGATTTTCTAGATGTTGAAATGGACTACATTAACACAGCTGTCTCAATAGAAACATCCCTTTGAACATAACATATCTAAGGTGGCCAAGTGCCTGGTTTTTGATCAGAACATCTGGTTAAGAAGAAGACCTGAGAGTGTCCAGGCAGATGTACTGACTGGACAGCCAAAGTCTACTGGACTGTAGGCAGGAGAGGTTGAGAGGCATGGGTCATCATCTGTGCTAGCCCCTGCAGCTCCCAGCCCCAGCTCCGTGGGTGAGTCCCTCCTGAAGAAGGCAGGGGTGGGAGGCGAAGCTGTCGGGAAAAGCAGCCAGCAACAGGAGTGAGGCAGAAGAGTAGTGCATGAGGTGGGTTCTTAGGAGGAAGGAGCAGAGCAGAAGAGATTCTTGAACTCCTCGTGCAGTGTCCAGTTTTTAAATATTACCCTATATATGTCCATCTATAAGAAGTTTTGTCACTATTATCTTTAATCACACAGGGTACGTCTACAGTTGCACCCTAGTTCAAACTAGGGATGCAAATGTAGGTGACCAAAATTGCTAATGAAGCGGGGATTTAAATATCCCGCACTTCAGTAGCATAATCTCACCTGCGCGCTATTCCGATCGCCAGCTGATTCGAACCAGGAAGTGAGCTCCAGGCCGCATTAGTTGGAATCAAATCCCTTGTTTCGAACTAACATTACTCCTCATTTTTTGAGTAACGTGAGTTCGATCCAAGGGGATTGATTCGAACTAACGCGGCGCGGAGCGCACTTCCTGGTTCGAAGTAGATGGCGATCGGAATAGCGTGCGGGTGAGATTATGCGAATGAAGCGCGGGATATTTAAATCTCCGCTTCATTAGCAATTTTGGTCACCTACATTTGCATCCCTAGTTCAAACTAGGGTACAAGTGTAGATGTACCCACAGGAATTTAAAAGGAATAAACCCTCTATGCTTCAGGTTTTATTCTCACAAGAATCTTTAGGATTTTGCTATATATTGTAGTATTTCATCATTGAATACAAATGTGAGAGGTCTGAATTTTGTTCTGAATAATTCTCTAACTTTACATGCCATTCTCAGGAATCAGCGATTACTCTCTAGCTGAGAAGACGTTATGTCCAGACTCAAAAACTTATCTGGGGAATCATTATGACACACACTCTCTCTTTGGCTGGTCAGAGACACCACCAACTTTCCTGTAAGTCATCCAAGTATCTTCTAAACATTCAGTTAAAAGAAGCATTTAAAGAACAACTGATATTACATGGAAAGCTTTGAAATGGGATCTACTTAGAAAATCTGTTTAGTTTTCTTTGCTTTGTATGTACTAAGGTTAATTTCAAGGAAACAGAATCTTTGCTTCTGTCATGTTAATTTGTTTCATCTGAAGTGAAAATCCTTCTCTGTCTTAACATTAGTGTTTACTAACTGTAATGTGATAGCATTTAGAGGCCCCATCATTCTGCTGCTTTAGGTACAGCTACATAGGAATATACTGTCTCTACCAAAGAGAGCTCAATAGAGAGTTCAGATTTGGCCCACAATCTCTCACCATGGTGTTTTAGGATATAAAAGAATCGTATGCTTCAGTCCACCTCCACCTCTGAAAACTGCCCTGAGACTTTATAACCATTCTGCCACCCACTAGGCACTCCATCATAAACAGTAAGCCCATGTGCTGTGCATGCTGTGTCTGCTGTACAGAACAGCACAGAAAGTAAAGGTCAATTTTGATCCTTTTCATATCTGTCTCATTCCAGCCTCATAAATGTAGCATTACACAAAAGTGCCTTTCTCAGCCACATTCCTGCTTCTGAAGAATAGCATTGTTCATGAGAAATACACTGTTCAACCAAACACAAAGAAACCTTGAAGACAGAAAAATAGTTTTCAAAACATAAAGTAGCTCACAATGCATTTAAAAACAAAAGTGGGAATTGCAGTAGAACTGGGAAAATACTGCAAGCAATTTCCCATGGACATTTATTTGGATTTTTAAACAAAATTCTTCCACGGCTGGGTGGCTGTGTTCATGCACTTTTTGCATTCACTTTCCACAAATAATGTAAATGATGTTACTGGCAGAAATGTTTATCAAAACTGTGTAGATTGCAGAAATTGAATTACAACACAATAATCATGAGTATTTGCATCTACAATCTGAGTCTAAGAAATCCAATCAGGTAATAGAAACATCTCAATTGATCTGTTTCCAAGTCAAATAGGATTTTTTTTTAATATTGAGTACATGCAACAATCAGCTGTCATACAATTTACAGACCAAGAATTATTCATAGCTATTATTCTGTGAAATAAATAAATATATCTGAGAAAATCAGATTTGGTTCTGTGATGACTCACAAAATGGCAAAATTTGTTAAATTGTTTGTTACAAACTATTCACCCAGCTCTAGTTTTCTCCATAGTACTACTACTCAACATTGTATTATAAGTAGGACCACTAATTTACCCCATCGATAAAGATGGAATATCTGAAAGGACCTATGCTAGGGTTTAAGGAAGGAGGGTTTCTTTGCCATATTGCTCCAGGACATTACTTCTTTAGGAAATGTGGAGTCTTGTTTTATGTAACTCACTCTACCAACTAGCCACCTTGCATAATAACCAGGCCAATTCCATTGAGTGCCAGGCATTGTATACCTTGCAATGTTTAGCACATTAGCTTAATGTTTATTGGTTTATTGTATGAAAACCTATTAGTTTGTCTTAGAAATGTCAACATAAAACATTTTGAAAAATCTATACCGTTAAAAGCCAGTACAGTACGAAACACTTAGCTCACTTATGTGTGCTAGGGCCTTTGTGCAAATCTCATTAATAAGGGAAAGTGATAACACTAATACACAAAAATATTAATTATCAAGGCTGCAGTTTTCAAGCCAGCCTAAGGAGTTAGGTGCCAAGATTCAAGTGAAATTGAATAGAATGTGGCTTCCTAACTTTTTTAGGCTCCTCTGAAAATTATTAATTCTGTAAATACTCCCAAACATAATTACATGGATTATCAAATAATGGGTGTTTCAGATACCTATTAAATACACATACTATTAAAGACTATTTAAGAAAACCCTAAAATATTTAATCTAATAGAGTATTTACTCTGTAACTAGGCATTCGTAGTATGTTTTCTTTGTCAGTAAGCAATAACATCCCATTTCTTTGATTATTCTCTCACACAATAAAATTACATATTTTGAAGTGTAAATGAAAAATCTATCATGAAAAGTCTGTTATACCAGGACAGGAAATGAGGTGAAATGATGAAAGGAAGGACACATTTGGTTTAGAAAGATTTCTTTCATGGTTTAATTTGGTGCTTGTTATATACAGGGCAACCAACAGACTTCACTGGGCCCTGGGCAATATGGGGGAGGCTTGGGTCCGGCCCCCTGGAAAGGGCGAGACCTCAGGCAAAAGGGGCTGGGGTCAGGGCTAGCCTCTCCCAGCAGACCTCAGCACTGCCTGGACTGCGCCACACGGGGCTCTGGCGATTCAAAGGGCCAAGCCTCTGGTTGCTGCTGCGGCCATGATAGCAGCGCAGGCATACAAGAGCCCCAGACCCTTTTAAATCACTGGGCTCCACGGCAAATGTAGCCTTTGCTCCTCCCCATTAGTGGCCCTGATTATATACTTGCCTTTTGCTTTCTTGCCATCAAAGCAATACTTTATTATCTAACAGTACTATGTAAACAAATTCTTACATTAAAAGCAAAGCAGTACAATTGTTTTTATACAGTGAATTTTATGGGAAAAGACACGAGACTTGATGACCATGTAAATGTAGAGGGGGGTCAGACTTATTAATACAGCTTGGACCTCCCTGGTCTGGCACCCTTGGGACCTCACCGATCCCAAAAGAGGGAATATGATAGTCTAGGGGAGGTCCCCTGCCATGGGCCTCCCAGCCCACCAATGACTCCACTTCTGGCTCCAGCCAGCTATACTACTGACCCTGGCCAGGCTTGCTGGATAGCTGACCTTCTTGCTACAGGGCTCCTGGATGCACCACCAGACCCCCCATCCCCCTGGACCCCCCTGCCACAGGGCTCCCCGCACTACCAGACCCCTCCTGCCGCAGGGCTCCCCACACCACCAACCCCCGCCCTGCTGTGGGGCTCCCAGTCCCACCACCAGCCCCCCCTACCCCAAGGCTTTCTGCTCCAGGAATATTTGTGGTCCTGTGGGACTACGGGTGTTGCTAGACCACAGAGTCTCAGTTTAGAGAGTTACAATTTATAGCAATCTGAGTATAGATTTACAGAGTTTATTGTCAAGGCTATAGATTAGACATAGTAATTTTGGGAGGCCCCTGATGATGTCCCAAATCATCATATATATTACGAAAAGACAGGAGCATACTCTGCAGTAAACAAACTTTGGCAACATTTCTTCTCTGCAATCCACATAATATTTCTCAGTTTCCTCTTCCTATAATTGCAGATGAATACTGATCTCAGTAGGAATTAGATATATGTCAGGATAGCAGATATTTCTGAGAATTTCTATGTGGAGCTGAGAAGAGAATTGTGCCCTACTTTTGAAATGTCTGTGATTTTGAAAACTTTGACATATTTTGGGGACACCTGGTATTTTGGGTACTTAAGCATTGCTGTCCCTTCTTTCCCATTATTTAAGTCTCCATGTACATCCAGATTTTTCATTTTCTTCCTCTTTCCATGTCTTCATTGATGTTGATGCATTTTTTTCCCAGTGCTGTTCAGAAAGCCACTGGAAAGCGAGCATTTGTTCTGAGTCGTTCTACATTTGTTGGAAGTGGGAAATACACAGGTCACTGGCTAGGTGACAACTATTCACGCTGGAAAGACATGCACATGTCAATAATAGGAATGTTGGAATTTAATCTCTTTGGGATTCCATATGTAAGTCTGTTTAATGGCTATCATTGTATCATTGATAGTATTACGTCACTTGAAATTAATCCAATTGTTTGCTTAAATGAAATGCTTGATATGGCAAACTGTCTCATACACTGAATATAAGCAGGTGCTGATTAAAATGTAACTTTGTCAGTTTTGTCCAGTTAAAGATGAATCCAAGATTATCCTATGAAGCCATTATGTGATGTGCCAACAACAACAGATTTTCTTCCTGATATGTTTCATCACTCATTTTCCAAAAAATATTTTTAATTTTGCAAGTTGAGTTAAAAATATGATTACTAAAATGTAGTAAAACCTATGTTAACATTCTCAGTCCCTGGGAATTTTTTCCATGTTCATCACGCTTTATTGTAGGACCCCCTAATAAAATCCAGAAAAATAGCTGTCCTTTTAGTGACCTTTATTAACAGACTTATTTATTTTGGGCCTGATAGTGCAATTCTTACTCTCAGTCATGAACACTTATTTAATTATTATGTTTCTTCAGATTGGTGCTGATATCTGTGGGTTTTTGCTTGATACAACTTATGAACTCTGCTTACGATGGATGCAACTTGGTTCATTTTATCCTTTCTCCAGAAACCATAATGGAAAAGGACGGATGGTAAGAAAGCAAAGCCACTAAATGGGGCAGCCTTTGATTGTAATATTTAAATTTTATTCTCAGAATTCATTCTGCGTATTTGTCAATAAGACCTTGTTGCATGACCAGAAATGTATTATATTGTGCAGTGCTATCAGATGTAATGCACAGAAGGCATTGTTATGCATGCCCATAACTTAAAAATGGATTGAAACTTTAAAAAAGTGTCCAACATCCCAAAGCTGCATCGAACCAAGTTTGTACACTTTACAATTACAAAAAGGTGAATAAAAATCAGTTCTTCCATAATTTACCAACCAACACCCAAGTTTTTGTTTCCTGTTCTCTCTTAGCTGTTAGTGATGTTATCAAGTGTTGCAGGGAACTGGTTATTTAAAGACAAATGAAGGAGAAACAGATTTACAATAGTTTATCTCCTGCCCATTAATTATTCTTTGTTTTGTCATTTTGAAATAAGAACATTATAACATAGCCTTTTACTTGCTTAGAATGTTTTAAAAATGTTTTATGTTCATCTTTTAACACACATAGGAACAAGCAGATAGGGCATAATCTAAAATGAAGCCTCAGACATGTATCATCATAACTAGACATTTTGAACAAATTATATTTCTTACACATTAGAAATTTCAAGGACAGGTAGCACTAGAAACAACAGTTACTTAACCTAGAAGAACTGAAATCCGGGGAAAACAACTGAACAGAGTTCATAACTGACAAGTACAGTACATTATCAAGTCTAACACTGCCATCCATATAATCATTCTAGCTCTTATCTCAGCTAGAAAGAAATATGTTGTTTCTAGCTATTGAAAGGTTGAAAGTCCCCTGGTCTTTGGTTATATATTATATTTCTCCTCTATACTCTAACAATGAATGAAAGAATGGTTCTGCTACTACAAGAGGCTATTTTTACTATAGTAAGATGGAATGTGCAAAGATTGAGTTAATATTGTGGTAATTAACTTCCATTTTGCCGCAAGGCCAGATTTAAAAAGGCGAGTGTAATATTTGCACCATAAGAATTCACATTTGCCTTCACAAATGGGTTTGTGCCTTTAAAGATTGCACATGCAAACAGGCACAATGGTTGCTACTAAAAAGTCAGGACTTGCTCTCACATCTGTTATCCAGTGATACAGGAAATATCAAAGTCTTTCTCTATAATTAGAACAGGAAATGTCTGTTCCCCCCCACCCCAGATATTATTATGGGTAAATATTCTCTGTGTAGTGGTGTCCACTGTATTTAGATTTATATAGCTCCAATTTGCACTCTTGCATGTACCCGTTTGTGCATGACAGTGTAAAATTGTGTTTGACCTACTTCAGAGTATATTTGTAGTCTATATGAAGGCTGCTAATTAACCTAAGTGCATATGAGGGAAATATAAACATAAGGTTACGTAAGTGCATTCTTCATGAAGGCTGTAGCTTATCAGCTCACAAGTAAATAGGTCAATGGCCCAATTCCACTATCCTTATGTTGATGGATCCATTTGAGGAGTAAGGCTTTAGTAAGGATGGCAGAATAGGGTCCACGTGGTGTTTTTGGGCAACCCACCCAATTATTACATGCTAATTCAAGAAGTGAATTGAGAAAATAGAATTATTTTTATACTGTTAAATTCATAAAACAGTTATTCGTTTCATTTTTTTAAAAAGTGTGATTTGCCAGGAGCTTTTAATGACTCAGTGATGGACTATATTTACTGTTTCAGAGGGGTAGCTGAGTTAATCTATAAAAGGAAAAATTTTAAAAACAATAAATAGTCTAGTAGCACCTTAAAGACTAACAAAACATGTAGATGGTATCATGAGCTATCATGGGCACAACCCACTTCTTCAGATAACAGGAGTAAAAGTGGGTTGTGCCCACAAATGCTTATGATACCAGCTACATGTTTTGTTAGTCTTTAAGGTGCTACTAGACTAGTTGTTGTTTTTTATTTTTACTGTTGTTAGACAATATGGGCTGCGTCTAGACAGACATGATTTTGTGCAAATACTTTTAACGGAAAAGTTTTTCCATTAAAAGTATTTGCACAAGAGAGTGTCTACACTGGCATGTGCTTTTGCGCAAAAGATGTGCTTTTGTGCAAAAGCATCTGTGCCATTGTAGACGCTCTCTTGCGCAAGAAAGCTCCAATGGCCATTTTAGCCATCGGGCTTTCTTGCGCAAGAAATTAACGTTGCTGTCTACACTGGCCCTCTTGCGCAAGAATGCTTGCGCAAGAGGGCTTATCCCTGAGCAGGAGCATCAGAGTATTTGTGCAAGAAGCACTGATTTTGTACAATACAACGTCAGTGTTCTTGCGCAAATACTCGCGGCCAGTGTAGACAGGTGGCAAGATTTTGCACAAAAGCAGTCGCTTTTGCGCAAAATCTTGCCAGTCTAGACGCAGCCTATTTGTATAGTATGGCTGTCCAAGTGGTGGTAAATATTCCACTATTAAAAAGTAACTACAGTTCCTGTACTTATAGACTAGCAGGAAACACGATTATTGACAAATGTAGATGTATATGTAAGAGAGGGTAAAAATAGTTTAAATATTTAATTTTAATTAATATTAAGTGTAATATTACAATTTTATCTTAAGCATCTGACTTGTCTGACTCACAGGGATGTTGCATGGTTTAATAATGTTTTTGTTTGAAAAATACTATATAATATAAAATCAAAGTTTTATTATTTTTCTTCCTTCTATGTTTCATCATTCCAAGAATTTTAATGCCATATTTTAAGAGAAATTGAATCATTTAGGGAGAATCTTTTAAGACAGATATGGAGTCTTATGACTCCTTTTCATGACCTCAGTCCATAGTTTCTGTAAACTTCAGTAAATAACAGAGTGAAAAAATCCACTGAATAGCACAAGTCAACAATAGCCAATGAATGTAGATAGAATTTTTGAATCTGCTCTTCCTCCTTCTGAGTGTTTTTGGACAAAACCTTAAAAATACAAGTCCTGTCTGTTATATATAGATTTTAGGAATGAGAGTTGAGATTTTCAAAGCAGGGCAGGAAATTTAGTAACACATTTTCCATTAATGGAATTCAGTGGGAGATTTGCTACTGACTTTAGTGGAGTCCAGTTTCACCCAAAGGCCATAAAAACACATAAATATGGCACTTTTCACACACGTTTGTCTCTGCAGTTTTGGCCAAAAGAATTTCCCTCTTCCCTCTGTTACTTTATATTCTGTTACTTTAGGTGTTTTTTACACTGAGCATTCAGTTGTAGACTGTTCATAGCCATAGAAACTTTCTTTAAATCCTAACAGGCTACTTCCTGTATCATAACTGCATATTTATAAACTTAAATGCAAACCAAAACACTTTCTCTTTGGTAGGAGCAAGATCCTGCAGTGTTCGGAGCACAATTTGCTGAGATATCTCGATCCACATTGCTGATTAGATACACACTGTTGCCTTATTTGTACACCTTATTCTTTCATTCTCATATCTATGGAAACACAGTGGTATGAGGATTAATGCATGAGTAAGCTATCAGTCTCTTTCCTACCTGTTATATTTTATGCATGGAAGTATTGCAAATTCAGTATGTAAGTTATTTTATGTTTATTTTGATAATGGTAATGATGATGAATTGTATTCCTCTGCCTTAACAAGAGCAGTTTACAGTAAAACAGTAAAAAAAAAAAAAAAAAAAAAACATAGTTCATGCAATGTTTAACACTGATTTTTCTTTAAAAGCAGTATTTTCCTCCCCTTAAATAAATAGCAGCTGGGGAAAGTTCTTAGTTTTTAGATGTTTGTTTAATAGAATGGGTCTTATGATGCTTCAAATATTTATTTTTAATATTATTGCTTAACCGTATTTATATGCATACTTGTAACCACTAGAGCTTTTTTTTTATATATATCTGGGTAGTAGCATTGATTTAATGTCCATTAATAAAAGAATGCCTCATACAGTCTTCAGTGATGTGACGTGTGTAGTCCTATCTATTCCCTGTTTATGGTATCAATGGTTTAGGCCAGATTCCGCAGACACTTATTACTGGGCATGTGCTCCTATTGCACGCATCCCATAGCTTCAGTAGGTACTTGTAGAGCAAAAAAGATCTACGGATTCAAGATGATATTTCTTGAAAAAGTAAACAGAATCATTAAGCGCAATAGAATTAATGTTTACTTTGTCTTGTTCTTCTTTTGAGAAGAAAAAAATGAAAACCGCATTTGTGACTTACTGTGAAAGGTGTTTTATTTATTTTGTGAAAGATGTCCTCTCCAGCAATAGTTATTGCTGGCCATGTGATTATTGCAAATAATATACAACATCTGTGGTCTGCTAGATTCTACTTTCACACTGAGGCAATGAAATAATAAAAGAATTCAATAGTTCAACAGTTAGAAAAGGACTTGAACTGAAGGTCTCTAACATATAGTGTTCAAGACTACACAGTATGTGTATGTCAAATCCAAGACTTTGTTAATAGCAAAAAAAAAAAAAAAAAAGATGGGACAATATCAAACAGTGGGAATGTGTATAGGTTAACTGTCTGTCATAGACAATGGGAAACACAATAGATTGAGGCATGAGTAAAAGGGCCTACATTTTCAACATGTGTGAGTTCATTTGCACGCCTAATTTATGCTCATGATTGCAATATCAGCTGTGATTTTTGTATACCTAACTAGATCAAATAACTGGTTATTTGCATGTGGAAATTAAATACCTAAATGTTTTTATCTTCTTCATTTGATAAATTTGCTCCCATATGATTTCCCATTTCCTCTCATTTTATCATATGATATTTGTATCATTGTATTAATAATATTACAGCTAAATCAACAGTAAAGAAAACTTGTTTAATAAATAAAAAACTGTCAAGGTTAGAAGTAAAATTTAAAAACAAATTTATTAGGGTAAGTCTTCAAAAAAATTAAAAATCTTAGCTATTAAAACAGTCATACAATTCTAAAAACTCTGAACATTTACAAAAGTTTTAATTGGAATTGGCTATTGTATAATAAGATGAGCTATCAAAAACAGATTTAAAAATCCTGGTGTATGACAATCTCCTGACATGCGCTCTGAAGAGCTCAAACACATAACCTGGTTGTTTATTTTCAGTCTGTTGAAGCAATCACCTTTATAAAAATACCATGTTAAAAAATCTAATTATAGCTTGTTGTTTCATACATCTGAGGTATGGGACTATTGTAGGAAGGAAAATAAATGGGCTTTTTTCCTAAATCCCTTCTTCTTGCAGCATGTTTAATTTTTCATAAGAATATAAATGTATTTATCTAGCAAACTTTCTTACTGAAAGTTTTCTGTCACACACACAATTAGGTAGAGCCTGGAGCAAGCCCTCAGGCACATTAACCTTTAGCTCAATATACTCTCCATTATTTTCAAATACGAAACATTGAGTACATTTGCCTTTGTTATGCAGTTGTCATGGTTCTTTTACTCAATTCTTTTGGAATTGCTGCAATGCTCAGTTCCTTTAGGATCTGATATGATGTGTTATGCACATATAGAGGCATGATGACACAGACACCACTGAGAGAATCCTTTCCCAGGCAATAAGACCATGTAAAGTCATTATATGGAAACTTTAGAAGTGTCATAAGAAATTTTGAAATAACTGAAGGAAATCAAAGGTGATAATGACACTGTTAGAACTGGTCAGAAATATTTTGATTAAAACGTTTTTCTCAAAAATGGTGGATCATAATTAGTCAGGAAGAACAAAATGAGCGACAGACCTCAGAATACCCAATAGCCCACTTATTACTAGGTACTCATACTTTCCTGTTACTCTGCCAGATATAGATCAGGGACTTTAGGGTCTCTTGCATGCCATGTGAGTGCCCCAACCACTATGCAACTGGTTATTCCCGTGTGTGTGTGTGTGTGTGTGTGTGTATTGGTCTGTCTGTCTCTGTCTGTCTGTCTGTCTGTCTGTCTGTCTCTCTCTCTCTCTCTCTCTCTCTCATATTTTAACCTTTCTGACTAAATATGGATCATCTAGTCATCTGGGCTGCTGCCTATGATATATGTCTTCTCCTCTTCCTCCCCTTTTTCTCTTTCTTTCAACAAAAAAAAATTTTTTTTGAAAGAGCCTAGGTTGCGTTCTCATTCGGAGTGAAAATAAATGACGAAACTCAAATTATTTTGTGAAATGGAATTCTTTTTCAGCTGGTCCTAAATAAAACCTTGTTTGATAAATAGCCAACACAATTACTTTCATTCTTTGGCCAATGACTGGCGCGTAAAATACTTACTGTCAAAGGACTGTGTTTAAAATTTAGTAGTGTTACCTCTTCAGTATGAAGAATCAATTATGTAATACCAGCTCTGTGTATGGCAGTCAGAGATCTGGTCAGCTTCTGCAGCCATTTGACATATGTCTGTTAATTTAGGCAAAGTAGATTGAAAGACTTGCAAAGAAGGCCATAAATACTTGAACATGCACTCAGTTAAGCTTCAGTTTTTCTGCAGTATAACTTTGTATGCTGCATCATGTTCCAATGAGAGGACAATTCTCTTTTTCACTTTGGATATAGTAGCAGCTCCTCTTGGATTTGCCATGAAAGGCACTGCATCCCCTGTTGGAAGGACATATATGAACCTCATTGACTTTCAGTTAAGAGACATTATTTTCCAATAACAACATGCACCTGGGGACTGTAAACATTGAAAACATAGGCCTCTTTCGCTTGAGCTCCTTTAGCTATGAGGTCATCATGACAGGCTACAGAGACTCTAGATCAACCACTAGAGAGTACCAGGATCGCATGTAAATAAATAGTTTAGAAGGGAAGTCTTGCATGAACTTGAAAATATAAGATCCCCAAGATTATCTCCAGTGCTGTTCATTTCCTCAGTTTCATGTTGTGTAGTGGTCTTCTGTTCACCTACAGTGTCAGCAGGTGTTAGAGCGTGCATAAAATTGCAGAAATTCTTCTGCAGATGTAGCTCATTAACTCTATCCATGATATAAGGGAGATGTGAGTGGCTGTCTAGAGAGAAAAAGGACTGAAAAAGTCCTCAAGGGACAATTAGACAACCAAACGATTCACATAGTGAATAAAAATTCAGCAAAGTTGGCATGGGTAATGAGGCTGTGTGGGCATTTGAATTATATCACATTTTGTTATTCATTATGTACTGTAAGTGTGCACAGGGTAAAAAATGGCATTGTAGATGCTCTATCTTGTTTTCAGAACAATAGATTCCAGAAACATGCACTGTGTGCTAGCAGAAACCCACAGGTGGTGTCTCATTCATTATGGAACCAAGGCTATGGTTAGCTATAGGATTAACTGAACATATATTTTGCCCCAAGTGATTTAAGGGCTTTCATGGCAAACCTCATTGAATTCATAGAATTCAGGAAGGTCTCTAATGTCAGTCCCATCCCCAGACTTTAGGTGATTTGATATGCTTTTTCTTTAGCATACCAAGAACTGGCTTCATCCACTAAATTCAGTTGCCCAACAGATGTATCCTTTTAGTGCAGACTAATGGCAGTCTCTGACCCATGTACAGGATTTGTGGTAAGGAAATTGTTGGAGAGATGGCCTAGAGGTGATGTGTGCAGAGAAGACGATAGACATTCCATAATCATATAGATTCTGTCAGGGTCAGTGGATACTCTACCGGGGGGAAGCTGACAGAATTTTTAGGCCACTGGGCAAGCCTCCATGCTCCTGGAAGGGGCAAGACCTTGGCAGAAGGAGTGGAGCTGGCAGCTAGCCTTCCGTCTCCAGCCTTTAGCATTACCTGGAGCACGCCATGCGGGGCTTCAGCAGTGATTTAAAGGGCCCACGGTTCCAACTGCTGCTGCCAGAGCAGTGGTAGCACCTGGGAGCCCCAGGCCTTTTTGAATTGCCAGTCTCTGAGGCAGTTGCCCCATGTGCTCCCCCCATCAGTGCATCTGCCCTCTTTCTTTAGTGTTGCCCTTCTTTCAGTGCTTGCAGGGTCAGTGCACGGGTCCCACAAGCATCCAGGAACAGATCCAAATTTATCTTAGAATTTACAGATGTTTGTCTTGCTTGAGGAGTGATGTCTTCATGCTAGAGATATTCTAAAATGTATCAAACTTGACAGATGGGCGAATAGTGCCCCTCTCCGATGTTACATTTTAATAAAGTTGCAGCCTGCCACTTAAAATCTGTCCCTGTGTCTGTTCTCTTCCACTTGAATGTTCAGATCAATGAATTCAGGAATGCTGAAGTTAGATAGCTACAGGAGAGCTTTCCAGCAACTCTGTGCCTGCTGGGGTAATGTTGTTCAGCAAAAGGCTATATATATTTATGTGAGGTACAGTTTGGAGGGAGTTGGAGAGTCTGAGGCTGGATCAGGGAGGAAGGCTTTAGAAATCATGTATATCATGTTTGCACCTGAGCAGGGTTTCGAATTCTCTTTGTGCATTTTCTCCAGGTCGCTTTTCTGCCCAGATCACTGGCAGATCTGAGTTAAAATTGGCAGTTTTAAATGTTGAAGACCAAGTGGCTCTTTTGACCCCCTGAGGCCTGTACTATACACAAGCCCAGAATAGGCTGGAGTCCAAATGTGTGGCAGCCAAAGTGGTGCTTTAGGCTCCCTGCTAGAGTTTCATTGAGGCAGGGGGAAGAACAGCAGGATGTTTCTTGCCAATGGGTCAGTCTGAGCAGACTCAGGCTTACTTGGAGGTGGCAGTTCAGGTATAGTGTGTACCTGTAATCTAAGTTGTGCAGCCTTGGCACTAGGTTACCCATCTAGATTCTCTCATCAGGAATTCAGGTTGGGGTATCTGGATATTGATGGAGCACAATATCATAGGATGAAAATATTTCACACATTCTTTGAAAATATCAGATTTGAATTAATAAAGGGTCTCTTTCTTTCAAATCTAGATTTACTTCTGATCAGCAGACTCATGGAATAGATACAGCTTTCCTTTGGGGACCAGCTCTTATGATAGCTCCAGTTCTTCAAGAGGCAAGTATTCTAATTTTAAAATGTTATAATATAGGAAGCAAAGAAAGTAATACTGTTCAGGGCTTTAAATCACATGCTATGAGATTATATATTTATTTACACCATCCACTTTTTTATCCACACTCAATTTCACAAACAGACCTAGGTGTACAGAAAGTACAACTACTGTATACACAAGCTACTTGCTCAGTCTCATGTGGAAGATATCCCTGAAGGGTGCCATCTCTAGCAGGAAAGGGATTGTAGAGTTTGGAAGCAGGAAGAGGAAAAAATGTAAAGGAGAAACAGATATAGAATGGCTGCCTGCTTGTGGACAGAGCTGTTAAACTAATCTCCAGATTAAAACTTCCCACAAAATCTTGGAACTGGAACTTCTGAAAGAACTTGTGTGAAAGAATATGCTAGGAGATTCCTAGCACCAAATCCAAATGAAATCAAAGTCCTTCTGTTAAGCTCATAATGACAATGTTGAATATAGCATTGTATCCCTTTGGTCCCAGGATATTCGAAAGACAAGTGGATTAAGTAATATCTTGTATTGAACCCACTTCTGTTGGTGAGGGAGACACACACATGAGCCACACAGAGCTCTTCTTCAGGTCTATATAGTTTGTCTCTCTCATCAACAGCAGTTCGTCTAACACATGGTATCACCTCACCCAGGTTGTGTCTAGACTACACCTCTCTGTTGACAGAGAGATGTAGATTAGGCACATCAAAATTGCGAACAGGAATTGCTAACAGGGAGTTTGGAGAGGGAGTTCTCCAGGTGAAAGAGGAGTAAAAACGGGACCCTTGTGGTAAGTGGCTGTCTGGAGTGTGTGTTTGTGTGTGGGGGAGTTATTTGCTGTGTGCAGAGCTTGTGTTTATCTGTTTGGTTGGTTGGTTTGACTGTTTGATTGCTTGAAGGAGCTTCTAAAAGGTTTGAAATCTAGAAGCCTCTGTTAATTGGCTAAGCCTCAGTCAGGGGGAGGGGCTACCAGAGCTATATAAGCCTGTGACTCAGCGACCAGGGAGCTTGCGAACAGGAATTGCTAACAGGGAGTTTGGAGAGGGAGGTTAGAGGGGGAGGTTAGAGGGCACTAGGGACTTCTGGCCTTCTTTAAAACATAACTCTTATCGTACTCTATATTCCAGAGGTTTAAAAAGAATCCCAGTTTATACTTAAACTTGTTCATTAGAAAAATGGAGACAGAAGCCCAGCAGCAGAGTGGGGGCTATCCTGTTTATTGCGTCGAGTGTAACATGTATGATTACCTGCCCTGTGGGCGGGTGGCGTATGTGTGCACCCGTTGCAAGGAGCTCCTGACCCTCAGAGACCGAGTTCGGGCTTTGGAGGCCAGGGTGGCTGAACTGGAGGAGCTAAGGGAGGTAGAGAGATTTGTGGATGAGACTTTCTGGGACACTGTAGTACTGTCCCACCTCCAGTCTGAGAGCCCCAGTGCTCTTAAGGAGGATGAAAGTCTCAAGGGAACAGAGCATTCAATGGGAGCAGAGGGAAACCATCCCGTAGTTGGGACCCTCCTCCCAGAGGATGTTGCGGTATCCTCTCGCACTGAGGATACCTCTGAGGGGGAGGGAAAGCCAGTTCGGAAGAGGCAGGTGTTAGTAGTGGGTGATTCGATCGTTAGAAACATAGATAGTTGGGTTTGTGATGACCGGGAGAACCGTATGGTCACTTGCCTGCCTGGTGCGAAGGTTGCGGATCTCTCGAGGCATCTAGATAGACTTATGTGTAGTGCTGGGGAGGAGCCGGTGGTCGTGGTACATGTAGGTACCAATGACGTAGGGAAGGGTAGGAGAGATGTCCTGGAGGCCAAATTTAGGCTGCTAGGAAAGAGACTGAAATCCAGGACCTCTATGGTGGCGTTCTCGGAAATGCTTCCGGTTCCACGCGCAGGGCCGGGTAGGCAGGCAGAGATTCAGAATCTCAATGCGTGGATGAGACGATGGTGTAGGGAAGAGGGGTTTGGATTTATTAGGAACTGGGGACACTTTTGGGAGAGGGGGAGCCTATACAGGAAGGATGGGCTCCACCTAAACCAGGGTGGAACCAGACTGCTGGCACTAAACATTAAAAAGGCCGTAGAGCAGTTTTTAAACTGAGAGATGGGGGAAAGCCGATTGGTGTGGAGATGCACGTAAATCGGAGGGAGACTACTCTTAGAGGAGAATCCATTGATAGAGATTCTCTAAGCTGTAGTCAGAAAGAGAGGAGGGGAGAGGGCAAACCATGGGCCAGAGCAGACAAACAACCGTGTACAAAGGAATCCAATGCATCAGGGAAGGGCAGACAAATAAGCAGTGGCAAATTTTTAAAGTGCTTCTACACAAATGCTAGGAGTCTGACTAATAAGATGGGTGAACTAGAGTACCTAGTATTAAATGAGGAGGTTGACATAATCGGCATCACTGAAACCTGGTGGAATGAGGAAAATCTGTGGGACACAATCATACCGGGATATAAAATATATCGAAAGGATAGAGCAGGCCGGGTGGGTGGTGGAGTGGCACTGTATGTGAAAGATAATGTAGAATCAAATGAAATAAAAATATTAAATGAATCAACATGTTCAATAGAATCGCTATGGATAGAAATTCCATGCTCCAAAAATAAGAAATTAGCAGTAGGGATATATTACCGACCACCTGACCAGGACAGGGATACTGACATTGAAATGCTGAGGGAGATTAGAGAGGCTACCAAAACAAAGAACTCTATAATAATGGGGGATTTTAATTACCCCCATATTGACTGGATACATGTCACCTCAGGAAGAGAAGCGGAGATAAAATTTCTCAATGGCTTAAATGACTGCTTCTTGGAGCAGCTAGTGCAGGAACCCACAAGGGGAGAGGCAATTCTCGATTTAGTCCTGAGTGGAGCGCAGGAACAGGTCCAGGAAATAACCGTTACAGGACCGCTTGGGAATAGTGACCATAATATAATAACATTCAACATTCCTGTGGTGGGAAGAACACCTCAGCAGACCAGCACCCTGGCATTTAATTTCAAAAAGGGGAATTACACAAAAATGAGGAGGTTAGTTAAACAGAAATTAAAAGGCACAGTGACTAGAGCCAAATCCCTGCAAGCTGCATGGAAACTTCTTAAAGACACCATAATAGAGGCCCAACTTAAATGTATACCCCAAATTAAAAAACATAGCAAGAGACCTAAAAAAGAGTCACCGTGGCTTAACCACCATGTAAAAGAAGCAGTGAGGGACAAAAAGGCATCTTTTAAGAAGTGGAAGTCCAATCCTAGTGAGATAAATAGAAAGGAACATAAACACTGTCAAATCAAGTGTAAAAATGTAATAAGAAAAGCAAAAAAAGATTTTGAGGAACAGCTAGCCAAAAACTCAAAAAGAAATAACAAAATGTTTTTTAAGTACATTAGAAGCAGGAAGCCTGCTAAAAAACCTGTGGGTCCCCTAGACGATCGAACTATAAAAGGCACAATCAAGGACGATAAAGCCATTGCGGAGAAACTAAATGATTTCTTTGCTTCAGTCTTCACGGCTGAGGACGTTGGGGAGATTCCCAAATCTGCACCGTCCTTTGTGGGTAATGAATCTGAGGAACTGTCCCGGATTGAAGTGTCATTAGAGGAGGTTTTGGAACAAATAGAAAAACTTAATGTTAACAAATCTCCGGGACCGGATGGCATTCATCCAAGGGTTCTAAAAGAACTCAAATGGGAAATTGCTGAACTATTATCTGTGGTTTGTAACCTATCCCTTAAATCGGCTTCCGTACCTAATGACTGGAAGGTAGCCAACGTGACACCAATATTTAAAAAGGGCTCTAGAGGCGATCCGGGCAATTACAGACCGGTAAGTCTAACTTCAGTACCGGGCAAATTAGTCGAAACAATAGTAAAGAATAAAATTGTGAAGCATGTAGAAGAACATAATTTGTTGGACAAAAGTCAACATGGGTTTTGTAAAGGGAAATCCTGTCTTACTAATCTATTAGAGTTCTTTGAAGGGGTTAACAAACATGCGGACAAGGGGGATCCAGTAGATATAGTATACTTAGATTTCCAGAAAGCCTTTGACAAGGTCCCTCACCAAAGGCTCCTGTGTAAATTACATGGCCATGGGATAAGAGGGAAGGTCCTTTCTTGGATTGAGAACTGGTTAAAAGACAGGAAACAAAGGGTAGGAATAAATGGTAAATTTTCAGAATGGAGAGGGGTAACTAGTGGTGTCCCCCAAGGGTCAGTCCTAGGACCAATCCTGTTCAACTTATTCATAAATGATCTGGAGAAAGGGGTAAGCAGTGAGGTGGTAAAGTTTGCGGATGATACCAAACTGTTTAGGATAGTCAAGACAGAAGCAGACTGTAAGGGACTCCAAGAAGATCTCACCAAACTGAGTGATTGGGCAACAAAATGGCAAATGAAATTTAATGTGGATAAGTGTAAAGTAATGCACATTGGGAAAAATAACCCCAACTATACGTACAGTATGATGGGGGCAAATTTGGCTACGACAAATCAGGAAAGAGATCTTGGAGTTATCGTGGACAGTTCTCTGAAAACTTCCACACAGTGTGCAGCGGCGGTCAAAAAGGCAAATAGGATGCTAGGTATTATTAAGAAAGGGATAGAAAATAAGACCCGGAATATCTTACTGCCCCTGTATAAAACTATGGTACGCCCACATCTTGAATACTGTGTACAGATGTGGTCTCCTCACCTCAAAAAAGATATTTTGGCCTTGGAAAGGGTTCAGAAAAGGGCAACTAAATTGATTAGGGGTTTGGAACGGGTCCCATATGAGGAGAGGTTAAAGCGACTGGGACTTTTCAGTTTAGAAAAGAGGAGACTGAGGGGGGATATGATAGAGGTGTATAAAATCATGAGTGGTATGGAGAGGGCCGATAAAGAAAAGTTATTTATTAGTTCCCTAAATAGAAGAACTAGAGGACACCAAATGAAATTAATGGGTAGCAGGTTTAAAACTAATAAAAGAAAGTTCTTCTTCACACAGCGTGTAGTCAGCATGTGGAACTCCTTGCCAGAGGAGGCTGTGAAGGCTAGGACTATAACAGAGTTTAAAGAGAAGCTAGATAATTTCATGGAGGTTAGGTCCATAAAAGGCTATTAGCCAGGGGATAAAATGGTGTCCTTGGCCTCTGTTTGACAGAGGCTGGAGAGGGATGGCAGGAGACAAAGCGCTTGATCATTGTCTTCGGTCCAGCCCCTCTGGGGCACCTGGTGCTGGCCACTGTCGGCAGACAGGATACTGGGCTAGATGGACCTTTGGTCTGACCCGGTACGGCCGTTCTTATGTTCTTATGTTCTTATGCTAATGAAGCAGGGATTTAAATATCCTGTGCTTCATTAGCATAAACATGACTGCCGCTTTTTTCAAAACGGAGTTTTTTTGAAAAAACGGCAGTCTAGATGCAGATCTATCGAAAATAAACCCTTTTTCGACAGATCCTGTAAACCTCATTTTTTGAGGAATACAGGATCTGTCGAAAAAGGGTTTATTTTCAACAGATCCTCATCTAGACTGCCGGTTTATTTTTTTTTTTTAAACCTCCAATTTGGAAAAAAGTGGTGGCCATGTTTATGCTAATGAAGCACGGGATATTTAAATCCCTGCTTTTTTAGCAATTTCAATGTGCTTGATGTGCATCCCTCTGTCGACAGAGGGATGCAGTCTGGACGTAGCCCCTCTTTGTCTCTCTAAGGACGTTAGTTACAATCTTATTGGTTTTAAAAAGGCACTGTCCTGTAGATGCACAGGGCATTTTCTCCTGTTGTGCGAAGCCATTAGAACCACTCATTCTTTTCCACCATTGAGTCTGAAGTACCAGCTGCAGAGCAGGATAGTGTGCAATTCTTATTCTGAGGTACGGAGGATTTCTCTCCCTATCACAAGGTGGCAGGTGTCCAGTGCACCTTGACTAATTACTAGCTACCCAATGGGACTTAATGGAGGGCACCTGAGGTGTAGAAAAGGGGAGATGGTTGCAGGTTGTGGCAGATGGCTGCAGGTATGGAAGGTAATAAGTAGTCTCCTGCAGGGCAGCAGATACCATTAGGGATGACTTGTGAAGGATGCCAACCTATAGGCCAGAGATAGTTTGGGATGGACAGTAACACAGATCTAAGAGAGGAAGGGCAGGACCTCACTTGGAACTGGAACAGAAGGGGGATTGAACCTTGAGGAAAGACAGACCCTCAGAGAGGAGGAAATGTACCCAGCTGGGTTTGGAGTGAAAGAAATTAACCTTTAAATAGATCCTGAAGCTGCTGAGCACCTATGTATAACTCACACACCCTACTGGTTATGGTGGTTCACTGTCCCGTGTACTGGCAATTAAACCATTTGCAGAGAGAAAGAACGAGTGAGTTCTACAGCATTAGCTGAAAGCTTAGCTGGCTTATAGCTCAAACCTTAAAGGCTCTTGTACTAAGCTCCAGAGGTCCCAGATTTCGTTCTGCTTGTTGGCATTACATACACCCCAGAGGCACCTCAGCCTCTTTGGCTCAACCCAACTGGTGTTTTCAGAGGCTGCCCACTGATTTGTATCCTCTGTAGGTCTATTCCCAAACAGGCTGCTGTTTGTCATGTATTTTTATCTTGAACTTGTGTCTCTTAAGTTCAAAGAGAAATGTATTATTCATATGTATCAAATCATTTTTTACCACCAGAGGAGATTGCTTTCTGAGCCTGCTTGGAGTCCTTCATTTTCAAATATCCCTAATATTCTTAATAGCTAATGACTAACTGGGGGGAGTTCATGGAGAGTTCAGAGAAGGGTGACAAGCATGATCATGAGCATGGGGAAAAGTCTCATCTGAAGAGACAGTGAAAAGAGTAGGATTGCTTATATTGGAAAGGAGATAAGTAAGAAGGGATATAATAAAAGTATGTAACTAATGGGTCAGATCATTTCCCCCTACTGTAAACAACCAGTGAAAGGAGACTCTAGGAAGGACATTTTTCCCCAAGGGAATAAATACACATATCCCTACCCCAAACTGGTGGCCATGTGGTAGACGAGGATTGAGAGGAGTTGGATCACTTGATGACTGCTTGTACTGTTCATTCTCTCTGAAGCACTTGGCATTGGTCATTGTCAGAAGACAGGATACTGAGCTAGCTGGACCTTTGGTCTGATTTACTATGGCAGTTCTTATGTTCATCCATGGCACCTTTGGCTCCCATGGTGCACCTGTTCCTTGGCAGCTGAACCCTGCTTCTGCATGCAAAGGGAGAGATGTGCATGTGGAGAGTCTATGGGATTTTATACATGAGACTAACAACCTATTTTGATCCAAGAATATATGTATCTACTTATATTGATTCAAACATTTTCCAGAGTAATCCTGTACTAAGCACTTTTAGAATGAACATAACTTTCTTTCTGGAACTCAATAATAAATGTTTCAGCAAATATAAAGTAATAATTTTGCAGTTTGCAATAACTTACCTATTAGAATGACACTGTAGAAGATTTTAAAGAAGAATCCTAGGCAGAAGATCTATGCACCCTTGCTTCCTGTCACTTCCCCTTTCCCCACCAGGAGGAATCAGGCATTCCAAACTGGGTGTCTCATACATACCTCTCCCAAGGAGGCCTTTCCCTTCCAATAGTATCATCAATATTTCTGTAATCTCATGCTGTTATCTAGTCCAAGGCCTGATCCTGAGGCACTGACACATATGTGAAAATTCTAAGCATGAGATTAGTCCCATTGAAGTCATATACATTGATGTCTACAGGATCAGGGCCTGCAGTAGGATACAGAGCTAAAATAATTAATCTGACAATGTCATGGACTCATTCAATAGACCTGCAGTGAGCCAAACTCAGCATGATGCGGGCAGCTGGCAAGCCCTGCTAGATTAGTCAGTTCTAATATATTGCTACATTAATAACACTTCTTAATATCCAAGATGTTTTTGTAAAGGGCTATTGAGTATACAGATATTTAAGCACATTACAAAAATATTAATTTAGCAATGTACTGCCAGAAGTGTGAGAAAATAGCTTAATTACTTTTGACAATTACAGGGAGCAAGATCAGTGGATGTATATTTCCCTGAAGCATCCTGGTTTGACTACTATACAGTATGTATTTTAAAATCTTACTTTTTCTTACAGTTTGGACATAATTTAAAATGTTATAGTCTACGTAAAATTAATTCTGAGCACTATTCAGCAATATCTTTTTCCAAGTGAAGAAATACACAAAAAATAAGTCTGCACCAGGCTGGCTAATTGAGCAAGAAAATTACCCAGCTCTCAGTAGCATTTTATTTTCTATTTTTGGTTTATATAGCACTAAGACACAGAGGGCTACATTTTCAAGAGCAGCCTATAAAATCATGCCTACAGTTGTCAGGGTTTCTATTTTTATTTGCATTCATGAGTTTCAGATTTGCATGCTACACTGCTTTCATGCATACAAATCAGGTGGATATATATTTATCTTATTTGCACACCTGACTGCAAGATTGCACACAGCAATACAAAACTTTGCATGCAACATCATTTTTGGCACTAAAAAAAATGTAGAGGACAATCTGACAAATGAGGGTGAGGCCTCTTCTTGAAATGTCTCTTTGAGAAGTCTGAAACAATCCACGTTACAGAAAACAAACAAGTAATCAAATTCATTCCACCCGAACACAAATCTTGAGCCTTGTAAGTATTTTGTGTTTGCTCTGTGTTTAGTGTATAAATAGTTCCATTGCTTAGGGGCTGAATTTCCAAAAGTACTATGAAGTGGCCTAACTCTGCTCTTACTGCAGTCAAGGATGAAACTCATTTTGACTTCAATATGAGCAGACTTAGACCAATGCTAAGCATCTTTGAAAATTTCAACCTGAGAGTTCAAACCCCTCTTCCCCCTGCCTTCCCCCCAAAATACTTCTGCACTATGCTGACTAACTGGACAAAAAAAAAAAAAAAATTACCCACCTAACTATCTTGTGCAGTTACAGATAGAGGAAGGGTAAGAAGAAAAATGTTAGTCATCTGGAACCTTAGACATTTTTATTCTTAAAGAATAATCACTTGGAGCTTTTTTTCGATAGGGGAATTTTTCCGCATTCATCCCTTGGCTCCAGGATGAGAGTCTAAGTTATCTTTTCCCTTTCTCCTTAAATAAGGATGTAGTCCTGCGTGGTTCAGAGTGTCTTCAGCTCACATTGGTAACTTCACACCTTAACAGCGCTAGGAGAAATGTTTTGTACAACTCCCTTTTTTTTTAATTAAACACATTTCAGTGTCACTGAATCTGCATTTAAAAACATGCCATTTTTACCTAATTGTGTTTTTTAAAGTAAATCTGAAAAAAAAATCCATTTCATTTTGATATTTTCAATTTCATTTGAATTTTTTTGTTTAGAAATTTCTTTCAATTTTATTTAACTTTTTTTTAGAAAAGTTAAAGCTCCAAATTAAAACTCTTTCATTTCAGGTCCAACAAAACATTTATATTAACTCCAAATGAAATTTTGTTTTCATTTTTTGGTTTGCACTTTTTTTTCAGGTTGACTGTGTGTGTGTGTGTTTTCAAACTGTCATCGAACCAAGTAAAAGTATTTCAATAGTTCTGTTTCTCAACTCCCACCAACTCACACCATGGTAGCCTACATCTCAGTTGACTCTTGTGGCAGCACTTAAGAGTTTTAAGGAGGATATTGGAGGAAAATCAATTGGCTTAAGCTGATATCTACAGGGAATTATGCCCAAGCTTGATATGCAGCATGGGAGAAAGCACAATTGCAGTTCTTTGAAAATGTAACAAACAAGGCTGACATCATGGCTAATCACAGGCAGGAGTCAATTTTTTGGTACAGAATGAAAGATAAGTAGGGTGGGAGTGGGTCATCAAGGTACCTCAAAATGAATATAAGTAGTTTATATTTGATATGATAGAGAGGAGGAAGCCTGTAAAAATATAGAAAAAGAGTGGTGGTATGTTCAAAGTGATGGCCCAGGACATTCTGAATTGGCTTTTTCTGACAAAGACCATGGTTTTCTTGAATTACTATGGTACCATCTTGCCTCAAAGACTGAAATAAATTTAACAATTCAGGCATTATTCACAAGTTTCTCACAAGATACTGAACAATGATAAATTTTAAAGATGATTCATTGTAACTTGATCATGATTGTTCTGTCTTTGGTGTATGCATAAATGCCACTGAATTTGATGGTGTTATTCTGGGGCTAAGTTTTCACCTCATTTACATCAGTGTAAATACAAATTTGTTTAATTGCTTTATGGCAATTAATGAAAGTATCTGGATTAAAAAAAAAAAGCTCTTTAACGGCATTCATTTCTGTGGTAGGGTGATAAAGTGCCAGCTTCCTGGCACAGAAGATTTGTTAGCGTTGATGCTCCATTGGACAAGATCCCACTTTTTCTCCGTGGAGGTTACATTTTGCCAACACAGTCACCAGCCACAACTACTACTCTGAGGTAACTACCACATTATAAATATTTCGAAAGAATATACCACCTTCGTCTGTTCAGAGATTTTTTTTTACAAGGGAAAGGAGTAAATAATAGCTTTATTCAGGGGAGCTGACAGCTTCTGTGGGCCCCTGAGCAAGGTGGGGGAGCAGCTCCATGCTCTCAGAAGGGGTGGAGTCAGAGGCATGGCACTCTGGTGGTGATTAAAGGGGCCTGGGACTCTGGCCACTGAGACCCAGGTCCCTTTGAATCACTGGGCCTTGAGGCAACTGTCCCCCTTTGCCTCATTGTCGGCAGCCTGGCTTTATTCTTCTCATGGTGAAGTCCTTCAAATAAACAAAGTATTCATTAGTAATAAAAGAGAAACCCCTCCAGTGTAAAGATTAAACTTCAGTTTAAAACAAAGCTAAAATATAGCATTGGCCATCTCTGCTTGGAATCCCCAGTTTACAAAATTTACTTTTAAATCAAGTTTATATGCTTAGATGCTGATGGGAATAAGACTCTGATGTGATGAGCAGTGGGTCCAACTTTTCTTAAATTGGCATACAATGGAGGAAAATAGGGTCGGCAAGCAAGTGACATGGCAATCAGTAGTCCAATGTAATGTGGCTAGATGGAAACCAAAGTATATTGTAAATAAGGGAAACTACATTTAGCCAACTCCTGGCACTATAGGGGGATTAAGCCTTTATCCCACCAGTTGTACTTGTGTTATATGAATTTCCACACAATGGGTTCCCCAATCTGTAAATCTCCTAGAATAGCATTTCCCAGAGGGTGGGTTCCAAATCAGCAGTGAGTCATGGGAAATATCTAGATAAGTCACCTCTTCAAGGGCTAGATATTATGACATCAGGGTGGCCAAGCCAAATATGTGTAACAGTGCAGCCAGATGTGCTAGATTGTAGTGCCACGAATTGGGAGCTAGCTCTAGCCCCATGTCAGAGAATCACTACTGTGGGGTGGGCCCACTCTCTACTCACTTCTATGGGCCTATCCTCCAAACAAGGCTGGGATTAGGATTGTGGTGCCAGGGCGGAAGGTGCACATATGTAATGTGCATTGGTGAGAGAGGGAGAAAGGAAATACACTTGTTGGGTGGCCTTAGTAAAAAGTTTGAGAACCACTGACCTAAAAGTTTTCCACCATCTTGACCTACCAGTACAGGATCCAGCCAAAACCTACTCCCAGCTTGGTAGTTGGGACTAGAAAGACAAATGGGTCCTGCATCTACCTCTGCTGTATCGGCCACCCAATCACTTAATATTTGCAATAAATATGTGGCAAAAGAGTAAACTTTAGATATTCCCTCCACTCTTACCTGGAACTACGAAATACTCTGGGGAAAGTAGAAAGGCCCTAATTGCTTAGCCAGTCAGTTGTAGGGGAAAATTTCTTCCTAATACCAAGAGTTGGCTTGCAGATAGCCAAAGCAAAATGGTAGTTCCAGACAAACACAACCCAAGAAATAATTAACCAGGCCTGAACCACAGTCAAAAGCCAGTGTAAAGGTTGGACAGGAGACATGTTCATGCTGCAACACACAATGCAGCAGCCAAACTGAGCCTGGGAGACCTCAAACATCCTTCAGACTGCCTAACAGATGGCACATCAAAACTGCCAAAAAAGGGAGGGTCTTTTTCTCAGGAACTTTTCTGAGGGAGATTTCCCTCCACAACAGAAGGTGTCACCTTCTTCAGCAACTCCAGCAAAGGATCCCCTTATGTGAGCATGTTGGCATTCCGGTCTCTTTTTTTGTTGTAAAATCTGATTTAATAATTTGTAAAAATTACCTCTCTAGTTTTATTCTTCACTTTGAGGGAGTGAAAAAGTAGCTCCATATTGATGAATCCTTCTAATTGAATTTCTCATCAGCCGTCTGAATCCATTTGGACTTATAATTGCTCTGAACGAACGAGGAGAAGCCTCTGGGTCCCTCTTCTGGGATGATGGTGATTCTATTGGTAAGTTTGTCACACTACTGCCAGGCAGTCAGCCATCCTGACTCTCCTCACACCAATTTTTCAACAGTGTAACTCCACTGACTTAGTTGGAATGATTCCTGATTCATATTGGTGTGACAGGAAAATGGATTCTGATCTCACACAGCTATTAATCATGAGTGATTCTGCTTAAGTCAATGGCACTGCACTCCTATAATAATGGTGTGAGATCAGAACAAGCACATCAGGCATAAAAAGATACTAATTAAGTTTCCTATGAAATTATCTTAGATTATTGCAGAACTGAAGATGTATAGGTAGCATTTGAAGAGTCATCCCAAAAGCCTGACTGTTCTTATTAGCCAGCTACCAGTAAATCCAATTGTGTATATATCTTAATATTATGAATCCTGTGTTTTGACAGATTCTCTTGAAAAGGAAGTCTATTTCTTGGCCAAATATACATTCAGTGAAGTAAGTAGCAATAAGGATTTTGGTACTTATCTCTGAAAAACTTTGTAACAGTTCTGATATTCAACATTTGAAGCTGGTGAACCACTTTGTCAAACAAAATTAGATAAAGTAATCACACTGTTATATTGCATTGCAATATTTGTGTCATGCCACGCCACTAGAATATATAATGTATTGATGGGTCATCATGATATGCCCCTGCTAATACATTCTTCACCTCCCTTCCTTTTTCCCCAGGTACAGCTGCTGGAAGGGAGGCAATCTCTTTCCCCACACTCACTTGCTTACTTTTAGATGCAGAGTGAAAGGGGGTATTACTCTTAAATGCAGGAGATGCTTGCATCTTTCTAACCATCTTTCCTAGGTGGGCGCAGGAGAGAGCTCAGTGAGTTTCATGCTGTCATCTACTCAATACTCCCAGCCCTGTGTTTGTTCCTGTGAAAGGTATTCCATGGAATCATTCTGGGAACCAGCTAGTGTCTAAAGTGTTGATCACATGCAGCTCTTGAAACAAAAGCTGAGTGTCACTGTGTTTAAAAAATGGAAAAGGAAAAACAATCTAAGTATTAACTGAGAACTACTTTGAAATGAGTTTACAAAAGGAGCTCATATTTTATATAAAAAGTTATGGCTTCTGTTATAAAAATAACTCGTGATCTACTTCAGCGAGTTATAATCAACACCTCTTGGTGTGGTCTGTCTAGTAGTTCCTGCTTCTTCTAACTGTCCCACCTGGGTTTTTTTTGTGTGTGTTTTGTTTTTTTAAACAAATCAGTTTATGAACCTTCCCATTAATTTGAGTCTGTGTACATTTTAGGTCTAGCGCTTACAGTCTCCTTCTGTCTCCTGGTTGCATTCTCAGAGACAGGTAGCACAAGACTGTTGCCCATTTGCTATTCCAGGCCTTTCGTCCTCCTTCTCCATCTCTGGTGTCTCCCCTGTATAGCAGATCTTATTGTCTTTGTTGGTCCCGGCTTTTTGGTGGCTGTCTCCATGGTTCTAGAGTCCAGAGGGTGATCAAGCTGTGTTCTTATAAACTGAAATGATTCTCCTCTCCCTTCTGCCTATGCTAAGTATGTACTTTGTAAATACCCTTACATATTTATAATTGCAGTCTCTGGAAGGAAATATTTTAAGACATACCAGATATATAGGTGAAGACTTAAATAATTAAGAAGATGGGAAAATAACTTAGTCTCTTTTTGAACCTATATTATGAATATTGGCATGGTTTTCAGATCATACATTCCCAAAAGTTTGCCATCGGTAGAAATTATTTGGAGACATTAAATTATATTTAATTTGCAAAGTGATACTGTTCCTAGAATTAGTCCTGTTAGGAGCAATAGCAGATTATAATAAACTTATGGGTATTCTTGTATGTTCTTGGAAATATAGAGAGATATCATCTATTTTCTTGTGTATTACAGCAAATGCTGCCCAGTGTTCACGGTTCATTATCTAATGTTTTTCTTCTGAATGCACTGAGAACAATTTCACTTCTTTAATCTTGTTGTCTTAAGAAAAAAATGGCATTTTCACATGATGTAAAGAAGGAAGAAGATTACTTTAGTTTTCTGTATTCTGTATTTAGCTATTTACTGTAGGCAGACTACAGAAAAAGAGCAAACAGATTTATATTAAATTGGAAACTGTGCAAATATGATTGTTGACTTAATGGTGCTTCCATTTCTCATTGCTCATATTTGATTTTATCTGTAAATCCTTGTCTGAAATTCCTATCTGTATTCTGGTAACTTCCAATGTTAAGATTTTATTATCAGTACACTGAAGTAAAAAAAATCATTCCAGATCACAAATTATGAATGTATGACAGATGTGTGACTTTGCAACATATGGGAGTCCTCACTGTATGCTGTATATTCATCTATAGGTATATAAAAGCATCACCCTAAACTAGTAGGGTTCCGGTTAACTGGTTGTAGCTGAAGCAGTTTCCCGCCCAGGTTGGGCACAGGGCTGCTCCAGACACATGGGGTCCACCACAGCCAGGGGCTGCTCCAGCTGACTGGCTGGAGCTGCTCATGTCCATGGTGGGACTGGCCTGGCTCCCCCACCAAAGATTACACGTTGGCTCCCCGGGAGTGGGGTGGGTGAGGGAGCCGGCTGAAAAACTTACAGTGAAGCCTTCCTTGATTGATTGGACAGTACTTCTTCAGGACTCATTAAGGAGCTTTGCCTAAGTAAGGGCTGCAGAGTTAGTCCCCAGAATTTATATTTTCATTTAAACAACGAAGAAGGCTTTAAATATATTACAGGTCTACAAAACACAGCTCCTTAGAAATAATGTAATTCCTCAATGTCTTTAATGTTGTGAAATTTGATGACTAAAAGGTTTGTAGCAGAAGTTTCACTATTAGGATAATAAAAATATGAGATTAAATATATGGTACCCAATAAACACAGAAGACATTAACTGGAAATCACTTCGTGTATGCTGTAGATAACTACCATACTTACCTTAAACTAAGTAAAATTCCCTGTTGAGATTTTGGTGCTGCGTATGACAGTGTAATATCTGAGTGGGGTATTAAAACCAGTGCTACAATAATGAAGAAGTCTAAAAAGATTTCATGTTCATACTGTAAATATTTATTTTATTTCCAGTTTTGCTGGTGGTTAATTATATGCAATATTTTATTCTGTATGAAAACTAATGTGTCCACTATTACTATTCTCTATTCTCTACCTTTCTATTTTTAAAATGTGTATACTTTAAAATGTGTATAGGACATTTTGAATGGAGTAAAACAATGAGATGTAACAAGTATTCAATAAATAATTTCTAGTTAGTTACTATTAATCTAAAAATCCTTATTCTGAATTATTATAGGGCCAAATGAAGACAAAGATTGTTAAAAATGGCTACCGGGGAGTTGATTCTCTGATATACAACACAGTTCAGGTTCTTGGTCTGACTTCAAGACCTAATGCTGTTGTTTTGAATGGAAAAGTCATCAAGGACTTCCAGTATCAGACAAATGGGGTAAGAGTTGTGCTGACAAATTATGAACATGATTTTTCATAAGTTTTTTTCCCAAACCCAATGAACAATGCTAATATTTTCCCATTCGAGTCTTGTTTTGTTCAAAAAACAAAACAAAAGAGGAGATCAAATTTTTGTACATCAGAGTATGAGGTTAACTTTGCAAAAAGTCACAAGAGTAAGAATGGAAGATTTCTTGGGTTTCGTTACAGAAAATTTTCTCTTGTCCTTATTCACATGTCTCTCTAATTTTGTAAAAACTTAAGAAACAACAAATAGTCTGGTAGCACTTTAAAGACTAACAAAACATGTAGATGGTATCATGAGCTTTCATGGGCACAGCCCACTTCTTCAGATGACCAGAGTATTGGATGTCTGCAGTGTTTTTAGCTATGCTGGTCTCTGCATATGAGAAAGACAAGACTGATGAGGTAATATATTTTATTGGTTCAACTTCTGATGAAAGAAGGTACAAGCTTTCAATCTACACTAGAGCTCTTCTTTGGCTAGGGAAAAAGTCTGCTTCCTTCCCCAGACCTGAAGAAGAGCCTTGTGTAGCTTGAAAGCTTGTACATTCTTCCAACAGAAGTTGGTCCTAAAAAATATTATCTTACTTACCCTGTCTTTCTGCTTTTGTGTCTATGACTTACACAAGCCTACATGCCTCGATTTATAAAATGCTGATAAAATGACATTCCCACAAATTATGTTGTTGTTATAATAGTCACTCCATTCTTAGAGCTATGGAGACATATTAGCTGCTGCTGTTGTGTTTATATTCTCAAATCTGCCACAATGTTATTTAGCAGCTACTTAAAATATCTGAAACATATACCTACTTCATTATTTTTTATCAGAAATGAGTGCCCAGATTGTCCAAAAAATGGATATAGTTAATTTTAGTGGGTGTTTTTCTATTTTCACATGCAAACCTGGGCCTGGTTCCATCACATCTTTTCTCACAATCTGGCCCAGTTGTCTGGGGCAGTTTCTACTATGGAAAACTCAGCAAAAATTTCACAAATTTGGAGTTCTAAGAAACTTACAACCGGTATATTTAAAAACAAACAAAAACAGGTGCAGACCTCACTACTTTCTCACAGTCCTGAGACAGTTAAATATAGCATGCTATGCAAGAACAAAAAAAAAAGTGATATTTGCTATTAGAAGTATAAATAATTCATACTCAAAGAGGGGTTGTATATGAGAGAGAATCTGAAAAAAATTCCAGATGATTAAAAAAAAAAGCCTAATAAAATTTAAATGCAGCTTTTATGGGGTCATATTCCATATGGTTGAATGTTCAACTCCTGTTTTACATTTACAAGCGTTGCTTCTCCTAGGAAGCTTGAGTGTAATCATTAACAAAGGCTTCTCAGATTATCAGTCGGGCATGAAGAACACCTTTTCACTGAACAGTATGTCTGAACAATAGTGGTGAAACAACTTTAAAAGAGCATGTTGGGAGTAAAAAATAGATCTGTTCCAGGTTCTGCATCAGCTTGTGATAGGGTTACTTCTGTACTGTACAAGGAGTATGCTGTTACTGATTGCAAATGCATAGATATGCCAGGCTTTGATATGGGTATCAGTGTATAAGAGCCTATGTATGGTTTGCCTAAGGATGAGGCAAAATTTCTATTCTGGCAATTAGAATGAAATCAGCATGGCAGAGGGGCTAGACTCCTTAAGGGAATATAGCAGGAAGCATGCTTCCCCTGTGCACTAGAAATCTCAAAAAAGAATTTTGTCTCTGCGGTGCTTTTTTCTATGGGCTATGTCTAAATACATACTACACCCCAAGGTATTCGTATATAAATAGAAGCAGTTTACTTAATAATCAGCCTCTTCCTCCTGCCTTATTCATTTGGTGATGCTGTATCCAACATTTGTGATATCACGGAAGGGGGACATTACCATAGATGCCTTTATGGTTGATATGACAAACACTGATCTGGAGCTTTAATGAATAAATTAATCAGGCAGAGGAGGCATATTACAGAGAAGAAAACTTCTGTTTATATACAGATTTCTTTGTAAGAAGCAATGAAAAATAGGGAAATATTGTACCTGGCAGAAAAATGGGATTCTGGAAGAATATCATGGACAAAATCCTTAGTGATGCTGTGCACATTCAACTCCCACTGGCTGTCTCTCAGGATTTGGCCACGATTATTTACAGTTTGCATTCTGTTACATGGTCTATTTCACTATAAGTGTGATTTTTTTCACATTTTAAAACAGATACTCTATATTTTATCCTGGAAAAATCAACAAGAATCTGTTTACTGTGTAATAAAGTCCCCATCTCCTGTAAGTCCCCATCTCCTGTTTCTAATTCTTAAGACTGTTAACCATTTCCCACCCCCACACATGTGCAGTAGCCCATAGGAGTATTATGCCTTAAGAGCTGTAGAAATTCCCCTATAATGGGTACAGAAGGAATCACAGAGAGGGGGTCTGCTAGCTAGGCTGAAATAAAAATAAAAATGACCTGAGAGTAGTAAGGTCCTCCATTCTCTTCAACACAGACCACTTTGTTTGGGGGCTAATTTATACTGTATAGAGCTACTGCAAGTCTTGTTACCTCTTAAGGACATACATAAGAACATAAGAACGGCCATACTGGGTCAGACCAAGGGTCCATCTAGCCCAGTATCCTGTCTGCCGACAGTGGCCAATAAAAGATGCCCCTGAGGGAGGGAACACAACAGGTAATCATAAAAATGATCCCTCTCCTGTCATCCATTTCCAGACAAACAGAGGCTAGGGACACCATTCCTACCCATCCTGGCTAATAGCCATTGAAGGCCCTAACCTCCATGAATCTATCTAGCTCTTTTTTGAACCCTGTTAAAGTCCTAGTCTGGCAAAGAGTTCCACAGGTTGATTGTGCACTGAGTGAAGAAAAATTTCCTTTTGTTTGTTTTAAACCTGCAGCCTATTAATTTCATTTGGTGACCCCTAGTTCTTATAGTGTTTTTCCTTATTCACTTTTTCCACACCAGTCATGATTTTATAGACCTCTATCATATCCTCCCTTAGTCTCCTCTTTTCCAAGATGTTCCTATCCTAAAATATTCAAATCCTGTTGATTGCTTATATTCCTGTGGATGCCTGGTGTTAGTATGTACAAACTTCCCCCATAAATACTCTATTCCCAGTTCCAAAAAATGTAAGAGTGACCCCTGGTGGTCAAAGGTAGCTAAGCCACTAGAGTCCAACCTGCCAGTAGCAGATGCATGCTGCTAGACAAGGCTTCAGAAAATAAGAACAGCCATACTAGGTCAGACCAAAGGTTCATCTAGCCCAGTATCCTGTCTGCCGACAGTGGCCAATACCAGATGCCCCAGAGGGTGGGATCACAACAGGTAATCCTCACATGATCCCTCCCCTGTCACCGCCTCCAGAGAAACAGAGGCTAGGGACACCATTCCTACCCATCCTGGCTAATAGCCATTGATGGCCCTAACCTGCATGAATCTATCTAGCTCTTTTTTGAACGCTGTTAAAGTTTTAGCCTTCACCACATCCTCTGGCAAGGAGTTCCACCGGTTGACTGTGCACTGAGTTAAGAAAAACTTCCTTTTGTTTGTTTTAAACCTGCTCCCTATTAATTTCATTTGGTGACTCCTAGTTCTTATAGTGTGGGAATAAGTAAATAACTTTTCCTTATTCACTTTTAGCACACCAGTGGTGATTTTATAGACTCTATCATATCCCCGCTTAGTCTACTTTTATGTAAACTAAAAAGTACCCAGTCTTTTTAATCTCTCTTCATATAGGACCCATTCCAAATCCCTAATCATTTTTGTTGCTCTTTTCTGAACCTTTTCTAATGCCGATATATCTTTTTTGAGATGAGGCGACCACATCTGTATGCCGTATTCAAGATATGGACGTGCCATGGTTTTATATAGAGGCAATAAGATATTCTCTGTCTTAATTATCTATCCCTTTTTAAAGGGATTCCTCACATTCTATTTGGGTTTTTTTTACTGCTGCTGTATAAGTGGATTTTTCAGAGAACTATTCATAATGACTCCAAGATCTCTCTCTTGAGTAGTTGTAGCTAAGTTAGTCCCCATTATATTGAGTGTATAGTTGAGATTATTTTTTCCAAAGTGCATTACTTTACATTTATCAACATTAAATTTCATTTGCCATTTTGTTGCCCAATCACTTAGTTTGGTGAAATCTTTTTGAAGCTCTTCATAGTCTGCTTTGGTCTTAACTATCTTGAGCAGTTTGGTATCATCTGCAAACTTTGCCACCTCACTGTTTACCCCTTTCACTAGATCATTTATAAGTAAGTTGAATAGGACTGATCCCAGGACAGACCCTTGGGGGACTCCACTAGCTACCTCTCTCCACTCTGAAAACTGACCATTTATTGCTACCCTTTGTTTCCTGTTTTATAACCAGTTATCAATCCACGAAAGCACCTTCCCTCTTATCCCATGACAACTTACTTTACTTAATAACCTTTGGTGAGGGACCTTGTCAAAGGCTTTCTGGAAATCTAAGTATGCTATATCTACCGGATCCCTCTTGTCCACATGTTTGTTGACCACCTCAAAGAACTGTAGTAGATTAGTAAAGCATGATTTCCCTTTACAGAAACCAGGTTGACTTTCCCTCAACAAATTATGTTCATCTATGTGTCTGACAATTTTATTCTTTACTATAGTTTCAATTAATTTGCCCAGTACTGACATTAGACTTACTCGTCTGTGATTGCCAGGATCACCTCTAAAGCCCTTTTAAAATATTGGTATCATGTTAGCTACCTTCCAGTCATTAGGTACGGAAGCTGATTTAAAGGATAAGTTACAAACCACAGTTTTCCTCCTGCTCCAATATCCCAACTCCCTGCTCCACCTCTCAGCCCCGTCGGACCTAACCTCCTGGTTCCCCCACCCATACTCCACTTCACAGACCCGTTGGACCCAATACCCCAGACACTGGTCTCCTGACCCCAATCCTCTGCCCCTGCAATCCACTTGCCAGCCCACAGCTCCATCTGGCTATTCCACTTAGTCTGCCTGTTCCCCCAACAGCCTTCTTGTCCTTCTCCTACCCCCGGCCCATAGCTCCTGCCTCCACAGCACTGAGCACAGCGCTGCCCCATAGAGTGGCTGCTCCCTTCCAGTGTGGGATGGAGGGTGCAGTTACTTGGGCTGCGTAGGGCACCAAAAATCATAAAGATGGTCTAGTTACCCACCCTGATCTAAACACAGGCCACCATTGACAGGTGTTTTATCCAACCATAAAAACCTCCAACAATGTGGGTTCCACAACCACCCTTGGAGGCCTGTTAACTACCCTTATAGTGAGAAACTTTTTTTCCTAATATCTAACCTTAGTCTGCCTTGCTACAGATTAAGCCCACTAAAACTGTAATGGATATGGAGAACAATTGATCACTCTCTTTTGAATAGCAGTCCTTAATATGTTTGAATACTGTATTCAGGTTCCCCTTTGGTTTTCTTTTCTCAAGACTGAATGTGCCAAGCTTTTAAACCTTTCATTATGAGCCATGTTTTCTAAACCTTTTTATCATTTTTGTTTCTGTCCTCTGAACTCTCTCAAGTTTGTCCATATCTTTTTCTAAAGCATGGCACTCAGAATTGGACACATTACTCCAGCTAAGGCCTTATTAGAGTGTGCAGAGTGGGACAATTATATCCTATGTCTCATAGACAGCACTTCTGTCAATACAGAAGATTAGACTTTGTTGCAACTGCATTATATTGATGTTCATATTCAGTATGTGATCTACTCTAATGCCCAGATGCTTTTCAGCAGAACTACCACATCACCAGTTACTCACCGTTTTGTAGCTGTTCATTTGATTTCCCCCCCCTTCCTTCATGTAGTATTTTGCACTTGTTTCTACTGAATTTCATCTTGTTGATTTCAGACCACTTCTCCAACTTGTCAAGGTCTTAATGAATTCTAATCTTGTCCTCCAAAGTGTTTTCAAATCTTCCCAGCCTGGTGTCATCCATAAATTTTATAAGCTTGCTTTCCACTCCATTATCCATTGAATAGTACTGAATCTGGGACTGATTCCTTTGGGGCTCCATTACATACATCCTCCCTATTTGACAATGAACCATTGATAGCCACACTTTGAAAGACCATGCTCAACCAGTTGTGCCACCCTTGTGTATAGACCACATTTTCCTTGTTTGCTTATGAAAATATCATGTAATATTTTCATAAGCAAACAAGGAAAATGTGGTCTATACACAAGGGTGGCACAACTGGTTGAGTATGATCTTTCAAAAAGGAAGTAAAGTCTTACTAAAATCAATATATAAGTTAAGTGCCTGTATAGAGAACTATCAATGATAAATAACTATTTTAGGAATTAAAGTACAATGGTAATACAGTTGTACATAAAGTATCAGCCAGAATACATAAGATATATTGTTGATTTATCTCTCACAAAATTATAAATGTTGAAATGCTTATAGGTAAGCCTTTGATTCTCAGGCTAGAAAATCTGCCACAGAATTCTCCACTTCAAGTAAAATTATGCTTTAGATTCTCATATTTCATTTTTAAAAGGTTGCTTTTAGCTCCCATAGTTGGAGAGATTACACTTAGTTCACATTTTCAAGGTTAATGCAGTAATGTAAACTCAAATTTGTAGGGAATCTGGGGGAAAATAAGGCTTGAGAATGAATTTCTCCCATTCATTAAAATGAGTTGCTGCTTCTGAAACCTAAACATAATCTGTGGCATAATGGAAACTAAAAGTAAAGAGACAGCATAAAATGAATTAAATTTAGTATCAATTTAACAATGGGGCTGCTACTTTGGTTTGATTTTTAATTTACATGTGTAATTAATTTTATAATGTATTTGAAGTTACTGCAGAATTGCCAACAAAGTACTAAAGAATTTTGGGAGTTCTCTGCAGAATTTATGTCCAGTTTGTTACCCATGAGATCTTGCCTATATGGTCAAGGGAAGGGTCTTATGGCAGTCTATACTCAAGCTGATATTCTTGTTGAAGGTGTGGAGCTGCTTTCAATTATCTTAGCATATGTTTCTTAATTAATTTTGTTTATTTTTTCCACAGAAACTCACCTTTCAGATTTCTGTACCACTTACTGAGGAGCTGAACATTATACTTCAGTAGAATATTTAGAAAGTATTGCTGCATTTCAAAATAAATTAATCTCAAATTTGATGTCATTCTGATTTCAATGTCAAAATAAAAAAGTCATTTGTTGCATATGTTCCTGATGTATTTTTCATATCATGTCAGTGGAATGTAAATAACCATTTTATTTTTTTAATTCAACAATTCCTCGGTTAAAGGAATATTAAGATTATAGAGAATTCAGTAACAATCACGATGTGATGAAAACTACCTTGAATTATTGCATATCCACATGAAAGAAAAAAAGCCTGGAAAATGTCCTCCCTCTTTTGAAACCAATCCTGCACTAATGAAGTCAATGGAGGCTTTACCATGAACCTCAACGGGCACAGGAGTTTGGAATGTGTCTCTCTGCCCATCAGAAGTATAGTAAAAATTGGTGTTAAAATATAACCAATTTATCTAGATAGCTGGAATCCCATAGTAAGAAGACAAGGAACACTGGTGTTGTCCTGGACAGACTGACATGACTATTCACATATCTTGACCTATAAAAGTATTCATTCTGTTGTATTCTACACCATCTTTAAAAAGGTAGGACTCTATTCTGGGCCGCCTGCTCTGGTTGTTTTGTGCCGCTATGCAGTTACAAACCAACTGGAAGGTTAGCTTAAGCAACTACATGGGTACTCCTGTTTTGTACAAGGAATTACATGGAGGCATACAACTGGAATAGTGGCAGCATTCTACCTTCCTTTCAGTCCCTGACATAAAGATGCTGGAGTGATGGGTGATTGGCTGGAGCAACTTTGTACTCCAGCTCTTTCTAGCTAACGAATAAACCCTTGAGGTTGTGGGCATGGCTCCAGATACTTGTACTTTTCCCTGGCCAGGCAGGGACACATTTTAAACCCTAAATACACTCCAGAAACCAGAGACCATAACTGTTTCCTGATGCCATCTTTGCCCTACCCTAAAATGCACTGAATGCCATTCAGACACAGTACAGGATGAGGGCTAGAGAGCTAGCAGTAAATAGCTACAAGCATAGTGAGAACATACAGATGGTCTAGGGAGGTCTCTGGGGAGTTCCAATGTTATTTTTCAGTTTCTGAGTCAGAAATCCCATAGGATTTCCTGTGGATATTTTTTCCATTATTATGGACCCCCTCATAACGGCAAACAATCAATGCCCCTAATTCTGCTTACAGATACAACTAGGCAGTGGTGCACACAGCATGGAATCAGAGCTTTTATGAAGTTTTTAAAAACCCAATTTATCATCAGAGAGAAGAACACTGACATCTTCTTTTCAATGTTCTTTTAAGCAGACATTTCCACCAAGAAGATGAAATATTGTAAATTATAGTAGTTCTTGTCATTTGCAAGTTCTTTTGAGAGTCACTGTATCACTAAAGCCATAATATGTATTCCTAACTAGAGGGTGGCCATATTTCCCAATGCCAAATATGGGACACCAAGGGGGGGGGGGGGATTACTGCTGGCGCCCAGGGCTTCAGCCCTACAGTGTGGGGGTGAGGAGCCACCGAAACTGAGGTCTGCAGCCCTGCAGCAGGATGGGCAGAGGGAAGGGGAGCCACCTGCACGTGGGGCTTCAGCCCTACAGTGAAGGGGATGGGGGAGGAGCTGCCGGCACTTGGAGCTTCAGCCCCACAGTGTGGGGGAGGAGCCACCAGCACTTGGGCCTCCAATGGCTGAAGCTCCGAGCGCCAGCAGCTCCCCTCCCACCCTGCCCCACTGCAGGGATGAAGTTCAGTCCTGCAGCACGCAGGGTGGGGAGGAGAGGAGCACCACCGGCTCTCAGGGCTTCAGCTGTGCAGCAGGGAAGGGGAGCTGCCGGTGCCTGGGGCTTCAGCAGCTGAAGCCCTGAGCACTGGCAGCTCTTCTCTTCCTATCCCACCCTCATTGCAGGGAAATTACAAAATAATGTGCCTTTTTTTTTAAAGCCGGGACACTGAGAGGAGGTCTTAAATAAGGGACTGTCCTGGTAAAAATGGGATGGATGGTCACCCAACCTAATTGTGACATTTATAACAGTATTGAAAGATTATTCTTTTCACACTTTGAGGTAGACTATTTTTATTGAGACCATTAGTTTTAATTCTAATGGTAAGGCACTCTCACCTACTTGCAATAAAAAAAATAACAACCAACCCCACCTTTGCTAGAAAGCAATATTACATCCTATCATAAAATTAATTCTCCTTTCAGAATTCTATAATATGACAATTCCCAAGCATATGCAATAGTTTTCTTGCCTAGGATGCGCCAGTATCTCAGACATTTACTCTGTTGCTTAAGTCCACTTTACACAGCAAAATGACTGGACAGGGTCCAGAAGCGAGCAAGAGAGTGCATGGGTGTGGGGGTAGGTTTCCTCTCCCACTGGATCAAATAGAGCTGTATGTCAATAGAAACATCTTTTATTGTAGTCTGTGACATTTTGCTGCATAATTCTCATGCCTTCTCTCTCTCACTGATTGAAATATATCAATATTATATTGCATTAATGAGACACAGCTTCTGCCAATGTATTGCAAAATATAACGTTCTGGATGAATTTAAGTACTGTACAACTGAAGCTATGAAAGGATGAGGGCCAAGCCAATTTACTAATGGATGTTTTAGCTGAAGCACTGAGTGTTTATAAGCTGGAGAATTTTCAACTTGCAACTCTAACTTCTTAAAAGCATAATGACAAATTATTTGAAGCAATAATAATAATCATTCCCATTCCCGTTTCTTCAGATAACTGGTTCCTTCCTAATCAGTAGTACTGAGTTTCAGTAGCTTCCATATGGTATCTTTATGCAGTAGTGGCTGAAATTTTACACTTGTGGGTAGAATGGATTGGTTCATCATAACAGCCTCTATCAGCCCTGATTTTTTCTTTGTTCCTGATTTAGGAAGGCATGTGTAACTTTAATTACATGAGAAGTCCAGCTGACGTCTCATGATTAATTGCATATTTAAAGAATATTGTGCAGCAGTGAAGAAGAATTTTGCTATGCTGGGGTTTGGGTGAAAGTAATGTTTGGACTAGATAGTTGAAACAATAGAAGTCACCATCCAAAACTGACAGCTGGGAAGGCTTGTTAGAATCTGAGCTATGTGGGTAAAGAGGTTTGACTGGAAGCTGAATGCAAATGCAGGAGGCTGGATACTGTTTGATAGAGCTGTGTGTGTGAGCAAGAAAGAAGCAGGAAAAACATGACAGTCACAGTGAAGGCAGCAAAGCAGCGAAGAGAAACAATTGTAGCATGACCTTGAGAAAAAGATAAAAGAAAGAGCTTTTGGTTAGAGTGCTACCTGGAAAAAGGCCTGGAACAGTAAACAAAGAAACTATCTCCTGTCCTTGGATTCCTTCTATCTTTAGTGGGGAAAAGCACTTTATTTACATTGTTTGTAAATAAACACAGGACTTCAACAAACAAATATTTGACTCTATCATCAAATTTCCCCTCCTCCTCCCACAAACATGTGAAACAACCCAGGATGGAGGATTCCAGTACTGCGGCTTTTGCTAGTGTAGATGAAAGTTTCAGTTTCATGTGGAAAAGTCTCTGCTTGAGACAGAGTCTGGCAACCAATATTGTAGGAACAGATTTTAACCCACTGTGATAGCCAGCAGGCCCTTAAACTATGGTCTCTGGCTAAACTTTCTAAAGGCCTGCTGTTCACATGGCCCAAGACCCATAACAGGATGAGCATAAAAAGCAACCCTGCCTGTTTATCCTCAAGTAGAGAGCCAAAGAAGCATAATATTAGGTAGAGAGCCACAACTAACTCTCATATCATAAGTTTCACACACCCATGCAAGGCCAAAGCCCTGGAAGGGGCCATTCTCCTGAGAAAGAAACAACAGCCGCCTTCTCAAGGTCAACCACGAATTGTTGCTAAGAAACTAGAGATAGTACCCCCCTTCATGAGCCCAATTTGCAAATCTATCAAAGGTACACTTTAAATAATTGCTTGCTGAGTATCTCATTTTGTTTTGTTTTTTTGCTCTATACCCCTAGACAAACACCTATGGACCATTCCTATCACTTATTGGGGAAACACTGTTACCACTCCTACACATCCCAAGTGGAATGTAACTACACCTAGCACATTTTGGGGGGAGGGGTGGGGACATATACTTGTGTTTATCAATTGTGTTAACCTGAGCCGTGGGTGGAGTTACTATGTAATCTTTTAGATTTTTTTGGCTTATTGGCTTATAATGCGTTGCTGCTAGAACCTATCTAGGGGCTCGGGAATGCCCCCCCCCATCTTTTCTTTCTGCCCATCAGCTCCCTTTATAGTGTCTTGAAATCATTTACTTGGCAGTGTCCGCTGAGCTCAAGCGTCAAGGTGGCACTCCGCCAGTGCTGTGTGTAATAAATCTTCCTGCTTGAATCTACACGGTGTCTACATTTTTGGTTTCCAACAAATATTTTCTGACTGCTGTGAACTACTACATTATATGTCTTGAAGTCAGCCTCTGCACTCATCACTGGGTAGTGACAATGACAGAGGTCCTGGCCAATGAACTCTTCGCCTGATTTCAGTTATGGGTGAATTACAAACAGATCCACTTGAAACCAAATTGTTTCAACAGGTGTGTTCTATTCTAGCATTCTTCCTGTTTGGGGCAAATCTCTTGTGTAGAGTTCCTGAAGATGAACACAGCAATCTGAATCCTTTCTACTATGTAGAATCACTACAAACCCCAAACTGAAAAGTTCACACTTCTGCTAGAAAACAATGAGGTTAGACTTTGTCTGAGGCTGCCTTCACCAGCTGGAAATGTCTTTGGCTCAGTAGGGTGCTACACCATGGTTCACTCAAATTCTTCCTTTTGTGTTGTCATTTAATCCTGTGTCTGTATGTTGTCATGATCCTACTCCTCCTTTTGGCGTAATAGAGTCAGGGCGCCTGTGACTCTTGTGGTGGCTAGACAGTGCTAGGTTTCTGGGGGCAAGGACCTTTTCTTGCTCCCACGTCATTATTATGCCTTGTATTGGAGATGGTGAGGGCACCCAGACCCATCCACCTCACTGGGTTCCAACTGACAGCCCTCATTTGCAGCAGCTAGAATCAGTTTCAATCAGTCCCTTATTGCTCTCTGAGTGGCAATTCCTACTCACCTCCCCTCTAGGCATTTCCCACACTCTTGTTCTGGTTCTCATTCTCTGGAAGCCAGGCTGCCATGGCAGCTCCTTGCCGGTTGGCTGAAGGGGTCTCCTCTCTGAAGTTCCTCTATTTCTCTCTGGCATCTGCCCTGTCCTTCTCCCTTGCATCTTTGCAGATGTTGTGAGGCCACTAATCAGACCCAGGAGAGCAGTCAGTCAGTTTTCCTATTAACCCTCTAGTTGCCAGGCCAGCATGGGGGTCTGTATGCCCCAGGACAGGCTGATAAAATGAAAGGTTAGATGGGGAAACTTTTAAAAAAGAGAACTGTTAAAGTTCTGCAATTAACGGTAAAAGAAAAATAGGTGCTCTAAGCTGGATAAACTTGAGAGGACCCCCATACAATACTGACCTGCACTTATGAAGTGGGGTATAGGACACAGGACTAAATTCAAATGTATCTAATGAGGGTAACAGGATTTCAGCATGGCATCCCTAGAACCCGGGAACGTAACTTGTAGAAACTGAGGAAGGAAAAGTTATGAAAGTAGTTCCCCATTAAAAGAAAATGAGCAGGATCTGCCCCAGACAGCAGATTCCACAGAAACAGCGGATATTCAGGGACTCATTGAAAAAAGACTAGATGCAAAGAAATTGGGCTTGGAGAAAAAAATTCCAGAGAGATCTGGATGAGTGTAAAACTGATTTGGATTAGAGATGTGAAAATGTCCTGACAGACAAACCCTTTGTAAGTAAATAATTATGCTTGTGTAATTTGTTTTTGAATAGTTTTCATTAGAAAAGAGAATTTTTGGCTGGATTAGAACGCCAAATCCCCCTCATAAGACTGGTCTACACACTATCATAATGCAATTTCTGGGGATGTGATTTCTAAACCATCCTAAAATGTTGTGCATTAATTGGCCTTTTTAGACTCTGCCCATTTGCTTTCACAAAATGCTGTTTGAAACAGTGCTACGGAATCTTCAGCGTGCAACAGAAGGGTCTACATAAACCAATTGAGGCACCTATCACAACCCCATAAAGAGAGCCCCTTAGCTAGAGGGAGACTGTCCCTCTGGCGTGGAAACTCAACCACAGACATGCTTGGATGTCAAGAGAGGTAAGTCTCATCCACAATTGGCCTGAATAGTGTTGAGACAGATGACTACCTGAAAATACCTAATGCGCTTTGCTTGTTGCTTTCCTGTGAAACCAATGACTGACTTAGTGTTGTGATGTGTTTCTTAATAAAATAAGAGCAGAAAAATATATTTTAATAGCCTCAGTGTATTCTATGGTGGTGTGAAAAATCTGGACTTGATCCCTAGTCTTTTATCTTGTTTCTGGTAGCATCAGTGGCTACAAAAGGAATCACTAATCTGCAAAACAACAACAACCCTGCCATAAAGGGTATCTCTCTCTCTCTCTCTCTCTGTATATATATATATATATATATATGTATGTGTGTGTGTATGTATATATAATTGGCGTATAATTATATAATTGGTGGTTATATATTTGAGCACAAAACTGTATATGCTATTTCACATTCTTTGCAATACTTCAATAGAAAAAGGGTCTGGGTGAATAGTCCATGCTCAAATATTTTGGAATCTTGGCAGTTGAAATTGGAGTCAAAGGTGAACTCATTCAAATGTTGGAGAGTAAGGATTCAGCCAATTACTGAAATAGGTCCAACTGTGGATTTATCAGATAAAGTTTTGGATTTATAGAGGCTTTTATGTAATAGATTATTTTTCTACAGATGGTAGTCTACACTGGGAATGTAGGCTTGCATAGCTATGTATTTTGTGTTTAAAAAATGCAGCCCCCCCTGAGAAACATAGTTAAAACGATCTAACTCCAGAAGAATTTTTCTGTTGCCCTAACTCTCACCTCTTGGGGGATGACTCATGCCTATGGGAGAACACCTCCCACTGATGTAGGTTATGGTCTACTCTGAAGTTCTACAGTGGAGTAGCTGCAGCTACCCATAGTTCATTCCAGGCTTTGGGAGGTATGAAACCCACAGTCCAAGCCCTGAAGATCTGGAGGTGCTAGAAATATAAATGTAAAATATCAGCTTTCTTATAATAAAATCACTCTAGCCCTTTCCTTTGCCAAGACAGTTTTGAAAATATAAACCCATATGAAATAATTGCTAGAAATAAACAGTTGGACTTCCCTGCCCATCTCCATGTACCTACACTCGCATACAATGTATTTAATATGAATAATTGTGCTGTATCATAAAAGAATAATCTAGAATGTCTAATACTAGTAAACACAATTCAAGAAAGACGTTTATAAACTGGAGATGGTTCATAGAAGAGCCATGAGAATGATTAAGCCATTGGAAAACACACTTTAAAGTGAAAGACTCAAGGAGCAAAATCTACTTTGCTTATAAAATAGAAGGCTCAGGAATGACTTGATCACAGTCTGTAAGTACCTATAAGAGAACAGAAAATTTATAATAGTGGGCTCTTCAGTGTAACAGTTATAACAAGATTCAATGGATGGAAGCTAAAGCTAGGGAAATTCAAACTAGGAATAATTGTAAGTGAGCATAATACACTGGCACAATTTACCAAGGATAAACTGGATTCTAATCAAGAATGGTTGTGTATCTAAAATGGAGGTGGGCAAAATATGGCTTGCTGGCTGGATCTGGCCCACCAGATATTTGGATCTGGCCTGCTATGACCCTCCAAGCTGCTAATGATCTGGGACCCATTAGGATGCTCAGTCAGGTGGCCTGTTTGCTCTAGCCCCACATGCCGCTCAGCGTGGCTGGCTGCTGGGACAAACATGTTTCTGCATGTGCACCCTTTGGCAGGAGAGACTACTGGATCTCCATGCATTGCTCCCGCCCCAGCACTATCTTCACAGATCCTATAGGCCTACTTTCAACCAATAGGAGCTGTGGGGGGCGATGCTTGAGGGTGTGAGCAGTGTGTGGAGATCCGCTGCTCCCTCCTGCCAAGGAGTATGCACACAGAGATATACACCTCCTGGCTAGAGCCTGAACCTGGTACCCCCTCTCACACTTCAAACTCTTCCTGCACCCAAACTCCCTCGCAGATTCTGCAGCCCCTCCTTAACCCAAGCCCCCTACCCCAGGTAACAATATCATCCTGCACCCTCCCTCCCAGACCCCAGACTCCCTCCATTAATATAGTAGAACAAAGTGAATCCTATGACCATTTACCAAATTCTTGGAGTGGCCCCCCAACAAAAAATATTGCCACTCCTTTTCTAAAAGCTATGCTCTAGTTCAAACAGCAATTAGTTCAGGGAACTCCTATAGCCTGTGTTAGGTAGCAGGTCAGACCAAATTATTACAGTCGTCCTTTTTTGTCTTGGCTATAACTTAAAAAGAACTGTTAAAATAACCATTTTCCGAAAAATAGCGTCTATTAATTTTGACATTGGCAAATGAACTTTGCTAAACAGGAGGCTAAGTGGAATTGGTTTGAGAATGCAGAATGTTTAGACTAAGGTTTCAGTGACATGCATATAGTCAATGTCTACGGCTACACTGTCAGCTTCTTGCGCAAGAACTCTTTTGTTGAAGAGTTCTTGTGCAAAAACTCTTCCACAAGAGAGCGTCTACACTGCCATGTGCTTTTGCACAAGCAATGTGCTTTTGCGCAAGAGCATCCATGCCAGTGTAGACACTCTCTTGCGCAAGAAAGCTCTGATGGCCATTTTAACCATAGGGCTTTCTTGTGCAAGAAATTCATGTTGCTTGTCTACACTGGCCTCTTACGCAAGAACAGTTGCGCAAAAGGGCTTATTCCTGAGTGGGAGCATCATAGTTCTTGTGCAAGAAGCCCTGATTTCATACAGTAGAACGTCAGTTTACTTGCGCAAGAACACACGACCAGTGTAAACAGGCAGCAAGTTTTTGCGCAAGAGCGGCTGCTTTGGCGCAAGATCGCGCCAGTGTAGACACAGCCAATGATTTGTTTCACCTCAGACTGTTAGTGTATCTGAACCAAAAGAAAAAAAAAGGTGGGTTGATCAGTCTGATTTAAAGAACATAATAATGTGATATTCTGTTATATAATTCTGCTATATAACTCTGTAATGCAGTAACTGGTTTCACGGTTTTAGCAGGCGGGCTAAAGGTCTCATTCTGCTATAGCATTATAAATAACCTTTAGACACTGGCTCTTTTTCTGTGAAAATTGTGATTAGTGAGAGATGTTACTGTGAAGCTAAAGTGATGTACAACTTCCATCCAGGTCACCACTTGGACAAGATTAAGATTGCAATTACAGTTGACCTGCAAAGAGGTAAGATGATTTTTGTGCCCCTTTCTATTCTTTGTGATAAGTGTTTTCCCTGCTTGTTTTATTACCTTTCAAATATCAAGAATATCAAGTCTCATCTTTCCTGACTTTTTAAAGATCTCCTTGGAGAGGATCAGGAAACTCAAATAGAAGTTTTATCAGTGTTTACTGAAGGGGTAGAAGTATTGAACCTTTAACAAAAATTGCCATTTAACCCTCTGAGTTAAAAAGATACAAACAAACAAAATAATGGCCTAGGGTCCACCTTTACTCCACGTCCTTTGCATTCTGTTTCCAGCACAAGGGAAATGAAAAGCAGATACATCTCTTCAACTGATATGGAGGAATCTTCAGCAGAAGAGACATGTCAAGGTATAGTGGGGAGGGATTTGCACTCCATGTGTCCCCTGCTGATAGAGAGTTAGTTGGGGGCTGCTACAAGCTAGAAAAGTTTAAAGCAGCCACTCCCAGGATGATTTGACCTCTGTCACAGCTGGTGTACAAGGCTGAAGAACTGGAGTTTGTGACTGGCTCTCTAATATCTCCCTGCTTTACTCATCTGTGTCTGTGCACCGCAAAGAAGCTAGGCCAAAGGGTTTTAAAGATTGACTAAAAAATATCCCTCTACCTTTTCAACTTTCCTTGGTACCATACTTGTGATATTATAATCCTATTAGTCCTCTATTAATCCATAAGAAAAAATGTCCAGCTTAAAAACCATAAAATTATTTTTGTAACTAAAAAAAGCAACCCTGGTCCCTGCCTCCAGATTTTCTTTAGACATACTAAAGGAATAAAATAAAAGGGAGGTAACATTTTCCTTCACCCCAGAGGTCACTTTAAAAGGAAACTATTCAGTCATTTCTCCATCTTGATATAGTAAAAACAGAGATAAATAGGATAGCGGATAGTTGATGCACTATATATATTTATACACACACACACACACACACACACACACACACACAAAGAAAAAAAAGAGAGAGAGGCATGCACACCCAATACACTACTATCCAGAATAAACATTCTGATCATATCAGAGGCAGCATTGTCTAGTGGTTATACTCCTGGGAACAGTGATCAAATAATCTAGGTTCTAATTCCAGCTCTTACTACATCACCTTGGACAAGCCCCTTAATTTCACTGTACCTCAATTTTCCATCTATAAAACAGATAGTATAAACTTAACTTCTAACACTGATGTTGTGAGGTATGATCAATTAATCCTGCAAAAATATTTTGTACAAAGTAGATTACAAAGAGTAACAAATGTATCTCGCAAAACTGGGAGACTGGGCAGTAGATGAAATTCAATGTTGAACAAGAGAATGAGAATGGTAGATGAAATTCAGTGTTGATAAATGCAAAGTACTGCACGTTGGAAAATATAATCCCAACTATACATATAAAATGGTGAGCTCTAAATTAGCTCTTACTACACAAGAAAAAGCTCTTGGAATTATGTGGACTACACTTCGAAAACATCCACTCAATGTGCAGTGGCAGTAAAAAAAATGCTAACAGAATGCTAGGAATCATTAAAAAAGGGATAGAAAATAAGTCAGAAAATAACATATTGCATATGTAGGCCCACATCTTGAGTACTGAATGGAAATGTGGTCACCCCATCTCAAAGGTACTTTGGAATTGGAAAAGTTTCAAAAAAGCACAACAAAAATGATTGGGGTATTGAACATCTGCCATATGAGAAAAGATTAATAAGATTGGGACTTAGCCTGGAAAAGACATGAGTTGGGGTATGCGTGATATGATAAAGATCTATACAATCATGACCAGTGTGGAGAAAATGTACATGGAAGTGTTATTTACTCCTCATAACAGAAGAACTTGGGGTCATCAAATGCAAATAGTCAGCAGGTTTAAAACAATAAAAGACGGTATTTCTTCACACAGTGCATATTCAACCTGTGGAAGGTTTTGCCAGAGGATATTGTGAAGGCCTAGACTATATGGGCACGTCTAGACTACATGGCTCCGTCGACGGAGCCATGTAGATTAGGGTTGTAGGCAAAGGGAAATGAAGCAGTGATTTAAATAATCGCCGCTTCATTTAAATTAAAATGGCTGCCGCGCTGGGCCGATCAGCTGTTTGTCAGCACAGCGCTGTAGTCTGGACGCTCCGTGGTCGACATCAAAGGCATTTGTCGACCTCCCCAGTATGCCTCGTGGGATGAGGTTTACCGGGGAGGTCGACAAATACCTTTCATATCGACCACGGAGCATCTAGACTACAGAGCTGTGCCGACAAACAGCTGATTGGCACAGCGCGGCAGCCATTTTAATTTAAATGAAGCGGCGATTATTTAAATCGCCGCTTCATTTCCCTTTGCCTACAACCCTAATCTACATGGCTCCGTTGACGGAGCCATGTAGTCTTGACGTGCCCTATCAGTGTTCAAAAAGAACTAAGTAAATTCATGGAGGATAAGTCCATCAATAGCTATTAGCCAGGATAGACAGGGATGTTGTCAGAAGCTGGGAATGGGAAACAGGGGATGGACCACTTGGTGATTACCTGTTCTGTTCATTCCTTCTGGGGCATCTGGTACAGTATTGGCCACTGTTGGAAGATAGGATGCTGGGTACGTGGACATTTGGTCTGACCCAGTATGGCCATTCTTATGATCTAATGTGATTCTCTTTTCTTGCATCCCTGGTTTAGGGTAGATCTGATGTGGCAAATGCCACGAGATCAGGACAATGGATGAAGATACGTGCTCTCATTCTTAATGCCATTGGTTATTAACACAATACAAGTTAGAGACAACATATTTTGAGACACAAAGCTTATTAGTGCATAAAAGACAACAATTACTTGCCTAGACCATACATAAATTATTTTATTTTTCTCAAAGCAATGTTTCGTGTGCTTCCAATAGTATGGAGGTGAGCATAGGAGAAGGCACTTGAAAAATGGCAGTTTATGGAGTTTTGTATTAACATATATATGTGGGGTAAAATAGAGGAAATAATTAAAGGTGATTCATGTCACAGTTCAGGGGAACTTCACCTGTATTTACGGAGTACACCATTTTGAAGACTGAGCCACTCTGCCCTGATGGCGTGTGCTACGTCATGCAGTCCGGGACAGAACAGCATGCTCTTCAGAAATGCCATCCCCATCTGATACCAGACAAAACCATATGGCTTTATCTTAATACTAGGTGGGCAACAAAAAGAGGACTGTGTGAATACCAGACAAATTGCCTGCCGACCTGAAATCCCCCTCCATTACAAGGGTCACCAACTCTAAACACATGGCTCCTCAGCAATCACCTCTCTTGGGTTGAGATCCATGTCTCTCCCCTCCTGACCAGGGTTTTTGCAGGCTGCACAATTCTTTGCCCATGCTGGGACATTCTCAGCAAGCCAGGCTGCCAAAACAAACCACGGCCTGAGCTTTGCTTTCTCCTCTGAGGCTATCAACAAAGTGTCCTTCAGTTATAATTAACCACACAGCTCTTTGTAAACCAGCACACTGATGTCTAAGGGGAATAAGTATTTTAAAAACAAGTTCCTATATGCATGCTACAAGTTCCTATATGCATTCTAAAAGATCCTGTATGGATGCTAAAAGCTTTCCAGTGATCCCCCATTCATCTTATGAAGTCTTCAGTTTTGTCTACACTTGTCATTTTAAAACACAGTTGCAGCGTTACTTTAACGTGGCAATGTAGTCATGGCACCAGAACTGGGAGAAAGTTCTCCCAATGCTGCAAGTAAACAACCTCCATGTGGGGAGTAGCTAACAGTGGAGCTTGTTTACATTGGCCCCTTACAACGTTATAAATTGCTGTACCTAAGGAGTGTTTTTTTATACCTCTAAGCAAAAAAGTTTCAGTGAAGTGGCAGTGTAGACAAGCCCTTAGTTTGCAAAAGCTCTTCTGATTCCTCCTAGAAATGATTTAACCGCTCTATACACACCTTCGACAGAAATTTGTCTGTTTGCTTGATCAGAAAGACAGCCCTGAATCAGTTTAAACACAAGCTATAATGCCTGTTCACCCCTGACACACACTTCTTAGTTCATGGAAGGTTGTGGAGCACAATGACACACAAATGTAATACAGTAAGGATGACCATAGATGTTGCAGGAAATTGCCATATCTGTCACAACATGTGCAGCTTTTCAGTTTATATAGGACAGACACTTTCTACTGTTAGACATTTCAGAGAACACTTCAAAACAGAAGGTAACAAATTTGACTACGCAGAAGCACAGTTTTGTGAGGGCAACACTTTACTTGTGCACACTAATCAGTTAAGTATATTGCCATCTGGCTAATAAAGTACTGTGATTTTCATGCTAAATAGGGTGTTAGCATCCATACCTGTTACACTTTGTTCTCATACCGTGCATTTTATGTATTCATGAAACCTACTTGCATATACCCATTAAACATTATATGCCCCCAATAAGCTTTCAACAAAAGCTCTAATGGGGACTATAAAGAAACATCATGTTAACTGTTCTGTGTGTGTTTAAAGTTTTAGGTGCCCGAGGGCCAAATTCAGTGTTTCCAATCATGCCTCCAATTCCCATTGACTTCAATGGGCATTATGTGTGTATATTAGAGGGCCAAAATTGATCCATAAGACTATATAGCCCCTCAAGAGGAGCTCAATTTTCTGCTAAAGAATAGCAAGGTCTTTCAGATAAAGGTGGGTATCAGAACCTTGTATTTCCAGTTAAAAGATGTTTTTAAAGAAACACATTTTGAGGTCAGCCTTATGCGTCATAAAAGCACAGTAAAATACTCACACATATCCACCCCAACAAACACACACTCCTTTGCAGTTAAGTGTTAACAGAATGTCGATAGGAATGCCTATTTCCTACAGGAAAACTTCCAACTTAATTGTTCCAATATGGTATGAGGCCATAGCTTCCAGTAAAGAATTGTGTAGTACAAGTACAATTTTTGCAGCATTGCTCTGTCTCTTTCTTTACTGATTCAAGTCGGTAATGTTGAGTTTTCAGAACTTGTAAATCATCATTTGTGATTTGTAACATTATATCTTTAATAATGTTGTGAAGCCGTATTGCAAAATGTACAGGTTAAATCGACAACTGCTAAGAATATTTGTGATTTAAGATTAATGCACCTTCCTATAGATAAAAAATTTATGATGTCAATTAGTTTTTTTCATGCTATCATAGCTCTGTAACACAGTAACATGTTACTAAGGAGCAGTGATATTATGAACCTAACTTCAGAAAACTGCTTAGAAACCACTTGTTTCATAATGTTTAAAATGAATTCCCCCTTCCCTTTAAAAAAAAAAAAAAAAGCTTTCTGTAGTGTTTAAGGTCACATCTTTAAAATGTAACCCTTCTGGTGCATGAGTCAGTTGTTTGCTTATATTCTGCTGTACATATCATTATTAACTATAAGCATATCCATAAAAGAACCTTATAAAAATAATCTTTACTCTCTGACAAGGTAACTCCAGAAAATCCTTGCTGTAAAAGGGTGGCATGCCTCTTTAAGGGCTAGAGGCTTAAGACCAGCCAACCCAAGTTACTAAGTGGACACATATGAGCAGCTAGCAGGTGATTCCTTTATAAAAACAGCAGGAAACAGCCAGGAAAGAAGACCAGGTAGCTATGCAGTGAGTGAGAACAGCTCCTGCAGGAAAGACCCTGAGATGAGAAGAGTTGCCCCAGCTAGGAAGGACTGCTACTAGTCTGCTAAATCAGGAAAGCTCTGAGACACTGGGGTGTTTGGGGTTGTGACTAACTTAGCTTTGAGGAAAGAATTTTGCATTTCATTGTGAACGTTCTCTCCTCCCCCACCCCCCAGTAAATTTTTTAGCAGGCTGTCCAGCAGCCCTGCTCAGTCCCAGCTTGTTCCGGGTCCAGGATCTACCCTCCCTCTGGTTGTGCATTTAAAGTGTATTAGCAGCCAGGCAGGCAGGCAGGCTGGCTCAGTTCTGGCTCGTGCCAAGTTGGGGAGCTCAGAATCTGATAGAGAGGCAGCAGCACGGGCTGGCAGGGGACTCCCCAGCCCCACTCCTGGGGACTACAGAATAGTCGACAATCGATAAGAATTCATGAGGTTAATGGACTATTCAATTAACCGATATTTAACATCCCTAATCAAAACCTGTACATGCTTTTCAGATGAGTGTTATTTATTGCAATTATTATTTTTTCAGTAGTTTCTTGTTATTGATTAGATTCTACCTGACCTTTATTTGGGCTCATATCATGACAGGGAGGAGGAAAATGAAGAGTGGCAGAGTTGCACCCCCATGCCCATTGCCCGCCAAAGGGACCATTTGGGAAACAGGAGATAGACAGAACAGAATAGTAATTCAGTCATGTGCTACTCCCCTGGAAGACCTCCATATGAGGACTGGGAAAGAAGGAGATACAGAGCTAGTAAGTTAGTTCTCTGCCACCCAGGGATCCTTTTACCCAAGAGAAATCTCCAACTTTACACTGACACATCTCTTTTGAAATCTGGGAATCGACAGCATAAATGTTGTTATGAAGTGAAGAATTAAGGCCAAATGGCTTAAACACTGAATTCAGAACCAGATTGTAGAAACCTTTCTATATAATGATGTTCACTTAGACTAAATGTTCAGTGCTGAAAAAATACATTTTAACTGTTTTATTGGACCTATAGAGAAAGCATGTAAGTTGGAACCTGCCTTAGTCATCTATGAAATATATAGACACATACAGGAAAGTTACAAGATCAAAAGATAATTAAATTGTTTAAATGACTACTTCTCAGCTGTTCACTGATGAAAACATAAGGTTTAGGACAGGTTATATAGGGTACATCTATACTGCATACTTATTTCGGAATAAGCTATTTCAAAATTTATATTTCGAAATAGAGCATCTACACAGCAAATGCCCGTTGAAATAGAGCTGAGGTATTTCAAAATAGCTCATCCACACTCATTGGATGCTGAATCGCATTTAAGGCCACCCAGAAGCACTTCAGGCAGGGCATCAGGACAGCAGTCACTTCCCATAGCTGTTGCCTGACCTCTTGCTTAAAGGGACTCCCCTGTACAGTCATGTCTCAGGCTCTTCTCCTCTGTCTAACTCCCTGAGGGACAACAAAGCCTTTTCACTGTTTCCTCTGGTTGCTCTTGCAGACATCACAGCATTCCTGCCATGGAGCCGGACCTGCCTTTGGGCAGCCTATGGCTCCTACATCTCATGCTGCACCTCCTGGTGCAGTTTCTGCAAGCTGCCCTTGTGGCTCTGCAGGAGGAGACCCTCAGCTCAATGCAGGGTACTTCCTCTCCCCTCTCCACATGCTCCTCATGCAGCACGACACCACCTGCCCTCCCGTGCACACAGTGCACCGCTGCTTCTGGAGACTGAACACCAGTTCCAGCTGGTGGGACTGGATCATCATGGAGTGGTGGGATAACAGCAGTGGCTCCAGATTTCCATATATGGAAGGACAGCTTTCTGGAGCTGTGTGTGTGGCTCGCCCATGCCTTCGCACAATGGGACACCCACGAGACCCCGCCACTCCCCTCCAGAAGCGGGTTGCCATTGCCCTCTGGAAACTTACCATGCCAGACAGCTACCACTCTGTGGGGAACCAGTTTGGCAGGGGGAGATCAACCATTGGGGCCATGATCATGCAGGTCTGACTCTCTTGTGCTATTGTCTCAGCGGGGCGGTGAACTGTTGGAATGGGGTACCCTATGGAAGGGAGGTGGTGGTGGAAGCCCCCTCCCCAGGAAGTTTTTCAGTCCCGCCTTCACAAAGCCCTGCCAGGGGATGGGGTAAATAGGGGTTGCTCCTGGTGTGTGTTGGGGAGGGAAGGTTTGGGCTCAGGGACCTCCTGTGGGCTCTGGCAACTCTGTGATTTTCTGTTTCCTTCTGTAGGTGGTGAGGGCCATCAACACCGTCCTGCTGCAGAGGGTCATCAATCTGGGCGATGAGGACCCCATGGTCACTGGCTTTGTTGACATCGGTTTCCCCAACTGCGAGGGGGAGTGGGTTATTGACAGCACCCACTTCCCCATCCAGGCCCCTGACCACTGGGCATGTGAACACATCAATCACAAGGGGTACTTTTTGATGGTCCTGCAGGCCCTCATGGACCACCCTGATAGGTCATGGACATCAACGTCCAGTAGTCAGGGAAGGTGCATGTCTTCAGGAATTCTAGCCTATTCCACAAGCTGAGTGCTGGCACTTTTTTCCCTGACCACACCATCATGGTCAGGGAGGTGGACATGCCAATGTGCATTGTAGAGGACGCAGTCTACCTTCTGCTCCCCTGGCTCATAAAGCCCTACAAAGGACACCTTGACCAAATTGGGGTAAATGTAACTTGGAAGGAACTGAGAAAAGAACCTGGAAGGGGAGAGGGATGTGAAGAGGGAGAAAAAGGGGACAAGAGAGGCTCAGGGGTGGGGCTGGGACTGGTGCCTGCCTCATGTGGTCCTAGTGCCTCTTGTGTGGGGCCCCAGGTGGCCAAGGAGGGGGCGAAGGGGGAGGAGCGGGAGCAGCAGCAGGAGCAGCCACCAGGCAGTTGAGGGCAGTGGTGAAAGCCGTGCACATGATTCGGCCTTGCTGCTCCTGCCAGGTCTTGTGGCATAGCTCCAGGCCTGCCTGTAGCCTGTGGTGCTGCCAGTCCAGGGAGCACTGCAGGGCATACAGGCAGGTGATATGCTCCCACTGCAGGTCATCCTGGGCTCGCCTGCGCCTGCGGGTCACACAGCATTGGGAGGATGGCACGGGAGATGTGGCTCATGCCCCACTTGTAGCTGGTCCAGCTGAGGAGAAAAAAGAGAAGGGCAGTCATCCCAGGAGACATTGTGCATAAAGCTGAGCCCTCATCTCTGAGCTGACACCGAACAGATGAAGGCGATGTGCTTCCAGCAAGGCCATCTGAGGCCTGGACAATGGGCCCTTTCCTGCAGGGACATAGATGTCCTGGGGGAGCCCCACTACCCCCATGCCCCAGGGACAAGCAGGCATGGGAATGTCCAGGCCAGGCCAGGAGCCTGCAGGTGGGAGGGTGATGGGGTGGCTCAGGTTCCCTTCATTCCGCACACACACTGGGTCCAGCAGTGGTGGCATCCCACACAAAGAGAGGACTTATATCCCTGCCCACTGGAGGAGAGGGGGGCAGGGTGTTTGGGGGAAGGTGTGTGTGAGAGGTAGATGCCACTTGCCAGGGAGGGTGCTCCTGGGGTCCCATTCACTTTCTTCCCCGCCCAGAAGGCTCCCCTGGCAGGGGCCTGGTGTCCTCTGACTCACCACACTGTCCCTAGGAGTGGATGCTGCCCCGAGAGGATGGGCTTGTCCATGTACACACAGACCTTGACTTTAGCTAAGCTTTTGATACCGTCTCCCACAATATTATTGCCAGCAAGTTAAGGAATAACTTGAATAAATGGACAGTAAGATGGATAGAAAACTGGCTAGATTGTTGGGCCCAACGGGTAGTGATCAACAGCTCAATGTCTGGTTGGCAGTCAGTTTCAAGCTGAGTGCCTCAAAGATTGATTCTAGGGCCAGTTTTGTTCAACTTCTTTATTAATGACCTGAATGAGGGGATGGATTGCACCCTCAACAAGTCTGCAGATGACACTAAGATAGGGGGAGAGGTAGGTACGTAGGAGGGTAGGGATAGGGTCCAGAGTGACCTAGATAAATTGGAGGATTGGGCCAAAAGAAATATGATGAGATTCAACAAGGACAAGTGCAGAGTCCTGCACTTGGGATGGAAGAATCCCAAGCACTATTATAGTCTGGGAGTGACTAGCTAAGCAGCAGTTCTGCAGAAAAGTACCTGGGGATTACAGTGGATGAAAAGCTGGATATGAGTCAGCAGTGTGCCCTTGTAGCCAAGAAGGCTAATGGCATATTAGGGTGCATTAGAAGGGGCATTGCCAGCAAATCTAGAGAACTGATTATTCCCCTTTATTTGGCACTGGTGATGCCGCATCTGGAATATTATGGCCAATTCTGCCTCCTCCCCGCCATTACAGAAAGGATGTGGATGCACTGAAAACAGTGCAGTAGAGAGCAACAATAATGATTAGGGGCTGGAGCACATGACTTACGAGGAGAGACTGAGGGATTTGGTCTTGTTTAGTCTACAGAAGAGTGAGGAGGGATTTGATAGAAGCCTTTAACTACCTAAAGGGAGGTTCCAAAGAGGATGGAGAGAAGCTGTTCTCTGTATTGACAGATGGCAGAACAAGAAGCAATGGTCTCAAATTGCAGTGGAAAAACTATTTCACTAGGAGGGTAGTGAAGCACTGGAATGGGTTACTTAGGGAGGTGGTGGAATCTCCATCCCCAGAGGTTATGTCCTGGCTTGACAAAGCCCTGACTGGGATGATTTAGTTGGGATTGGTCCTGCTTTGGGCAGGGTGCTGGACTTGATGACCTCCTGAGGTCTCTTCCAGCTCTATAATTCTATGAGTCTATGACTCTTGCAAAACCAAATCATTTTGTCATGGCTGAACATTTTGTTTTTAGGGTTGATTGGTTTGTTTGCTTCCCAGCCAAAACTATTTGCTGAATTCACTCCAACATTTGTGACAGGTTTGGGCGCCCCCGCATGATGAGTTTGGCAAGAAATTTGCTGTTCACCAAAACTCCTCCCGCAGTTACAGTCAGGATGGGTCAGCTCTAGGGGGGGAAGAGGCCTTGCTGGCCCCAAACAAGCTAGGCCTTGGCACCTTGCTTCCCCCTGTTCCCCCAGCCACCCATCAGACACGCTGACTATCTGGGTGGTGCTGCAGCTTGTGCAACAGCTACTGTGTGAGGACTCCCACCCCACATGCCTGCCACATGCACATGCTACTCCGGCCGCATTCTTGGCCCACTTGTCGCCATCAGCACTCCCTCTCCTGCCCAGCCCGGGCAGCTCAGGGGCAGATACATCCTCCGCTCTCCATGGACAGCAACTCCCTGGAGGCAGCAGCACCTTTCACCATTGGGTTTCCCGCCCCACACGCGCTGCTTCCTTCCATGTGCATCAGGATGGGCAAGTGGGCGAGAAGCCAGATGCCAATGGGACTCCACTCTAGCCACAGTGCCACCTGCAGCCCAAAGTAACTAGCTTTGCTTGGGCCTGGGCAGCCTGCAGGGCTCAGTATTGTCTTACAGCCCAGGAGCGGAATCGGCAGGGACAGCGCATGTTTACATGGCATGGATGTTGGGATTTAAAGTTTTATTCTGTTTATATTTGTATTTTAAGATTAATAATGTAGTAATGTAAGGTAACACATTTAACATTTTATTACTCAGGCCCCTTAGTTAAATATATATTTCTTTTAAAGTTTAGTAAGTAAAGAGATAGGCTACGTCTACACTGGCATGATTTTCCGCAAGAACTCTTTTGTGGAAGAGTTCTTGTGCAAAAACTCTTCCACAAGAGAGCATCTACACTGCCATGTGCCTTTGCACAAGAGATGTGCTTTTGCGCAAGAGCATCCATGCCAGTGTAGACACTCTCTTGCGCAAGAAAGCTCTGATGGCCATTTTAACCATAGGGCTTTCTTGCGCAAGAAATTCATATTGCCTGTCTACACTGGCCTCTTACGCAAGAACAGTTGCACAAGAGGGCTTATTCCTGAGCGGGAGCATCATAGTTCTTGCGCAAGAAGCACTGATTTCATACATTAGAACGTCAGTGTTCTTGTGCAAGAACACGCGGCCAGTGTAGACAGGCAGCAAGTTTTGGCACAAAAGCAACTGCTTTTGTGCAAGATCACACCAGTGTAGACACAGCCATAGAGTTTTTGGTATTGTGTCTATGTTAAGGAGATTAGAAATATTGAAGGGCCGGGCCTTCAATGTGAATTGTTTTGATTTTGCTTTTGCTTAATATAAAGCACTGTTGTTTACCTTTGAAGGATTTTGTGAAAGACTGTTTGTGTGAATGAGATAACATGTGAAGGTCATCGTTAGAGACAGATGGTCAAGAGAGAAGGGGGCAATACGGGGTGAAGACAAACTGTAAAAGACAGACTGCAAAGAGATATATCGGCATCAGAGGACCCATCAGAGCGTACCCACTGTCAAGAATTGATCAGATTGGCAGATTGACAGCTCTAAAGGTGAAGGCATCCCTAAAAACAACTGATTAACAATCCAGGACAGGATGAGCCTTTTGGAGATGTTTTGGGAATGATTAACATCAACAAGACAACTCACCGGTCACAGACTGACACAGCGAAATCCATAGACTTCAACAGGGAAAGAGGATTATAAAAGCAAGGTGCCTTGCTATGGGACTTTGGGTTCATCTTGCCACCAACTCCAGAAGAGCATTGGATCGCGACCGACAAAAGGCCCTGCACTCCCTCTGTGATTGATCTGGCTGGCCACTAGATTGATCCAGACTCTGGACTGGTAACTATAACATCGTCTGGCGGGACTGTACGTGTATGGGGTTTGTGTATATGAGTGACTGAAAAGCATATGCAACTGTTGTATTCTCAATAAATGCGGCGTACTGCCTTTTCCCCTATAAAAGATCTCGTGTACTTCGTTTAAGCATAACATGGGCATGGCCTTGCAGGATGCCAGGGCCCAACAGCCAGTGATTCACAGCCCGGCACCGATCCGTGGCCATTGGTTGGGCTCCACTGTGCTATAGCACTCCTAGGTATTGGGTGTGGAGCTGAGATGTCCCACTGCTGACCCCTCCCCCCTTGGTCCTGCTCCTGGTCCCCCTGCTTGGCCCTGCTCCCATCCCCCTGCACCTTATTAGGATGTCAATCCCCCGCACCTCACTCAGCCCTGTGGTCCTAGGTGGCTGCCAGTCCTGTGCCTGGTGGCTCCACCTCTGGCCCCCGAATGTGGGCACCCTGCCCTGGCTGCTGACCCCAGTTCTAGGAGTGGGGAGGGGCACAAACAGGAGTAAAGGATGTGTGGACACTCAACACCCCGACTCCAAAAACTGTTCCAATGCCAGTATGAGAAAATCCATGGAAAAAGCAGGAAGACTAAAGAGGCAGACCTTGATCATTTGCTACAGGGGCCTTAGGATGGAACCCAGGGGAGAGGGAGGGACTGAGTTCCACTATAGGCTATAAAGGACAGGTGTAGTGAAGGCCCTGGACAATGTTTTAAGGAAAAAGTGGCCTAGAGTGAGGTCAGAGACCTCGCACAAGACTGCTAGACTATTATTGGACTGAACTCTGACTTACTCTAAAAGGAGTCAGACTAAACATGACCTGGTCAGAGAGCTGGGTCACAAGACAAAAAGGGACCACCAGCAAAGCTGAATGGTCAATCCGGGGGCTATGGAGAGAGAGAGGGAGACGGGATGAGGTGATCCCGTCATGAAAGTGCACTCAGTCTGGTGAAAACAACAAGTGGTCCTGTGGCATCTTAGAGACTAACCAAAATATATGCTTTCATGGGCACTTTGTCACAAATGGTGTGGAACATGGGTACTTTTCCAGCCCTGAGGAAAGGTCTGATACAGGAGGAAAACAAAGCTACACTCTTGACAAGGGTTGAGTAGTGGTCTAGAAGTCAGGCAAGTCTGGATCTACTATGAAGAGGACTCAAGAGAAATAACAGTTGTTGCAATAGATGGTACAGCAGCAATGACTGGTGCAATTAGTTATCATCCACAACAGAGACTGATGCAGCAGATACAGGTAATTCAGTACCCCTTGGAAATGTTGGGGCACTTTTGGATATTACTACAAATGTCCCCCACCAGTTGTTTTCTTATGAACTATTGGGTCACCTCTAAGGTAGCAACCCTGGCATAGACTCGATGTACAGACAGGTGTGGACAGTGGAAACCTAGCCATGCAAGCAAGGCCTACTAAATTGACTGTCCCCATGGTAGTTAATGGGAAAGAAGCAGTCAGTTTAGGTGAATCTGGTTGCAACCAGGCTTTGGTAAGAGACCAGTTGATCAGTGTGATAGGTGTCCCCACAGAAACAAAAGCTGACTATAAGGAAGCACAGTGTGACTTTTGTGACTGGACTCTAAAACTTCTATTTGGTCATCCTGGGCTATGACTGGGAATCCTTGAGTGAAGTGTAGAAGGAATACAATGACCATTTGTCAGAAGAAGTCCCAGAGACCCAGGGGATCCAGCCAAGAACCTATAAAACTGGTGGGGTTTGGAGGAGAGGAAACTGGAAAGGGACATTTTAAAATCAGTGGGTCCAGATAACTTGCATTCAAGAGTTTTAAAAGAACAGGCCAGGGAGCTCTCTAGATTGTTATTGTTAATTTTCAATAAGTTCTAGACTTTTCAATAAGTTCTAGACATTTCAAAGAGCTGGAAGAAAGCTAATGGTGTTTAAAAAGGAGTAAGTAAGATGACTCATGCAATTATAGGCCTGCCAGGCTGACATCGATCCGGGGCAGGATAATGTAGTGTTGTTACACGTTTTAATTAATAAAGATTTAAAGGAGGGTAACATTATTAATGCCAACCAACATGGGTCTATATAAAATTGATCCAGTCAAATTAATGTGATTTTTATGAGATTAGAGGTTTGGTTGAAAAAGATAACAGTGTTGATGTAATATACTTAGATTATTATAAGGCTCTTGACATGGTCCCTCATGATATTTTGCTTTAAAAATTAGAAAGATATACACTTAAAATAGCATACATTAAGTGGATTAAAACCTGGCTAACTGATAAGTCTCAAATGTAATTGTGAACAGGGAATCATTACCGTGCGTTTCTAGTTATCACAGGAATCAATTCTCGGTCCTACACTATTTGACATTTTTATTAATGACTTGGGAGAAAATGTAAAACCATCACTGATAAAGTGACACAAAAAATGGGAGAATGGTAAATAATGAAGAGGAATGGTGGTCACTGATATATAGTGATCTGGATAACTTCGTAAACTGGATGCAAGCCAACAATATGTATGTTAATATGGCCAAATGTAAATGTATACATCTAAGGACAAAGAATACAGAATATACTTGAAGAATGAGAGACTATCCTGGGGGGCAGTGACACTGAAAATGATTTGTGGGTCCTCGTGGATAATCAGCTGAACATGACTTCCGAGCACAATGCTGTGGCCAAAAAGGTTAATGCAATCCTGTGATACATAAACAGGGGCATCTCAAATAGGAGTAGATTTGAGATTATTTTACCTCTGTATTTGTGTGGCTGATGCTGGAATACTGTATCTGGTTCAGGTGTCAACAAATTCAAGAAGGATATTGCTAAACTGGAGAGGGTTCAGAGTTGATGCTTGAGAATGATTAAAAGATTAGAAAACGTACTATAGTGAGAGTTTCAAGGAGTTCAATCTATTTAGCTTAACAAACAGAAGATTAAGGGGTGACTTGATTATGATATATAAGTACCTACATAGGGAACAAATGCTTTATAATGGGCTCTTCAATCTAGCAGAGAAATGTGTAATAGTACCCACTGGCTAGAAATTGAAGGTAGACAAATTCAAACTGGGAATAAAGGGGTACACTTTTAACAGTGAGAATGATCAAGCATTGGAACAATTTACCAAAGATTGTGCTGGATTCTCCATCACTGATCATTTTAAAATAAAGAGTGGATGTTTTTCTAATAAATATGCTCTAAGAATTATTTTGGGGAAGTTTTATGGTTTGTGTAATACAAGAGGTCAAACCAGACACTCAAAATTTTCCCTCTTTCCCTTAGAATCTATGACCTCTGGTCCCTCAGAATCGTACACATTCTTGGCAGTTGGAGACCCAGAGGCTGCCCTACTGTCAGAAATCAATGTCCTGACGAGGAAAGTGAATGGGTAACCAGTTAACCCGTTACCTGGTAAACATCACCCTGACTGGATGATGCTTACCAGGTACAGGAGCAGCCCCCCCATCTTCAGCCTGCCCTTGGCATAGGGCAGCAGCAACCCTCGCGTGGCTGGTGAGGGGGAGAGGGCAGCTGGGCAGCAGCTGTCCTCGCACAGCTGGGAGTGGCAGCAGCAGCCCCCCTCTGGGATCCTGGCTTAATCAGTTAACTGGTTAAACCTAGCATTTAACCAATTAACTAATTAACTAGGGTTTTATATCTGTAGTCCTGACTCATGACATCAATTTCATTAGTGAGCAGAAAATTGACCAGACACTGAGATGGACTTACAAACAACTGGCAAGAGTAAACAGGAAGACTGTGGATCCCAGCAAGATGAACTATTACCCCCATTTCAAGATCAGGGATGAATGAATATATTGCTAAGGACTGGAAGATGGTTGTGACTTGCCTCTGATGATCCTTCCAATAGCTGCTATATATGAGTAAGCTGTCTAGGTAGGCCACCGCATACTGGTTGTGAAGTCAAAGTAACCAGACCATAAGTCTCTGAAAAGTCATCACTACTCAATGTAGGCTGAACAGAATCATGCAGAACTGATAAAGCCCAAAAAGTGTAGAAAGCTGGTTGTCTTTTCATGGGACTCCAGAATTTACAGAATTTGCCAGTAATTTTCAATTACCATGAAGATGGAAATATAATTTGTCCACCCTTGGCAAGGGCTATGACTCACATTTAGATATGAAATTCACTATGTGAAAGCAGTTGTAAAATCATGCTGTTTTCTTTGGATTAAGCACAAGCTTTGTGGCACTCTTCCACTCATCATGTGATTTTTCTATCATTCTCAGGTCCAACATGTCCTTCCAGACAATCTCCTACATTTTCAAGGAGAACAGCCACAGCCCATCTCAAGTGCATTGATCAGGTGTCCTCTCATTGTGATAGAGTGTATTTGTTAAATATTCCATTTTAGTAGAGACTGAAGATTAAGTTTTTAAACAGTAATTGCCAGGATCGTTTTTCTCTTTTCATTTATTTTTTGAAGAACATTATTACACTTACTTTTTTTCCAATTCTTTGGTAGTTCCCAGTTCACACATTCTCAAAAGGAGCCCCTCAGGATAAAACAAAAGATGGAATCATGCTCATTTGGAGTAATTCTTTTTTCTATTGAAATTATTTTCTGTGTAATCAGTCCCTGAAAGCTGTCTCTCATGTGCTCTAATACCTGTCCTTCACCAAGCATTAGTTAAGAGTTAGTTTTTAAAAAATATGGCATTATTCTTCAATGATGAACCAAATGGTGCAGTGTACAAATTTGCCATTGTTTATCTGTACAAAGCAAAATGTTGAAAAATAATGCACTAGGCAGATATCATTCCCTGCTATAGAGCAGAGTGGATATAATGATCACATCATCAATTTCAAGTGTATAAAGTAATTAACAATAATTTTAATTTTTGTGACCTGATAAGAACAGGTTACTTTTTTAAAGTAAAAACTGTATCTCTCTTCAATATTTGTAGGTAGAATTATAACCATTCACATAACTCCTATTACGAACTATGGCAGTAGATACTAAAATCTATTTTTGCAAAATAAAACTTGTCCCCTGTTTATAGTTCTATCATCTCTTATCTCTGAATCCATTTTTCTCAATATGGCAAGTGGCACACAGCACTATTTTTGCTGCCTTCAATGTGATTGTAAAGAAAGTAACTGCTTTCTACTCACATCAAGGAAAAAAAAGATTAAGCAATCAGGGCACAATTAGTACCAATTAGAACAATTTTGCAGCTGTGAAAGGAGACATTTTTGTTTCAAGGGACTCTGTCCTCATGGCACACATAGTGGGAAACCTGTAATTAGCAATATTTTAAATATAAAAAAATTGAGGGTGAAAAAAATACAAACCTCTCACTTTCTTAGTAGGGGTAATTTTACTATTTTTAGTTTGTAACACAGATTGGAACAGATATTTAAAAAAACTATTCATATGCATTTATAGAAGATTGTCATGCTGTTAGTTTGCTTTCTTCATGCCATATGTCTTCCTTGCACACAGAAGAGATATCTATTCATATGGAAATAAAGACATGATGTAAACACCATATATGCATAAGAAACTTCTTTTACAAAGCAACTTTCAATGCAATAATATATTTGAAGTGATAAGGATGTAGTCTTTAAAGGACCCTCAAGGTGGCTTTCATATTCCAGACATAATTTTGCAATGATGGTACCTAAAAAGGTAACTGTGTGTTTTGCAGATGCCATTGTATACATTCACAATAAATTGCAGATGCAATTAATTCCAGGCATAAAATTGCAACTATAAAATTTAAGGCTCTCTGACAATCAGATCCTAGATGGCTAAATCACTGTTCATTGCTGCAGTACTTAAGAATCCCTTCAGGATTAATATATTTAATCTTCAGCAATCTCAGTATAACTTCTTGATTGTCCAGTACTGTGTGTACTGAATATTAACATCTCTACTCTCTTTTTCTGCTCCCCAAGTCAGGGAACTGAAATTCAGAAGATGGAGAGTGCTGTCCAAGGCATTTTACAAACATTCATAGCACTGATTATTCCACCTCTTGGGAGCAATTGTCGTTCTCACAATCAGTTGAAATGGCAATCTATAAGGGCTACTTTTCCATTTGGGTAGAAAAAGCTCAGGCGTTGCATTCTCTGAATTAATCTAGCTAGTCCTCCTAACTATATCCCATAATGCAGACCTGCGTCCACTTTTAATGATAACTCTGTTCTGTACCAGAGTCCCCTAACTATTTAGGCTTCCTGCTCAGCTACTCCAGACAGAAATTATACTCTAACTCCTTTTTATTTTACTCCAAAAAATGTTTTTCTTTAACATATCTGTAATGATCTCCAGGAATTCAGCATCTATAATGCTTTCCAGGTCTCAACAGTTGTGAGCTATCTGAATTTCTGTACCGGCTGTCCACTACTGCTTTCTTATAACAATACTTATTTCATCAAAAATCTTTGAAGCTACTTGCTGGCCCAAGGCTAGTGTGATGGCTCTGCTTAGAGTCTGGAAGTAGACCTCTCTTCTATTGTTAGAACCCAAAGGTTATTAGGAATATAGGCACTGTTTAAAACCAAGACTGAAAGTCAACTCTGAAGTGTTGCAGAGATTTGCTGAACTGAGCAACGAGTGCAGTACCAAAGTAGAAAAAAAAAAGACAAAATAAAATGGCTTAAATTTGAGTATAATGAAGTCTGGGTCAGTAACCATATAATTACAAATGACATTAAATACATTCTTAAAAGTGAAGCATTAGACTGAACAAATGGACAAATTCTGAACCATGCTCCTTCCTAGAGCCTGTTCAAGTAAGCATTTACTGTATTATAGGAATAGAGATGTAGCCGTGTTAGTCTAGTCTAGCTGAAACAAAAAACAGGACTATGTAGCACTTTAAAGACTAACAGGATGGTTTATTAGGTGATGAGCTTTCGTGGGCCAGACCCACTTCAGAAGTGGGTCTGGCCCACGAAAGCTCATCACCTAATAAACCATCCTGTTAGTCTTTAAAGTGCTACATAGTCCTGTTTTTTGTTTCTGTATTATAGGGTAGTGTAGGAAAGTTTGTATTGCTACTGCCTATGTTCTATTTGCCATGTATATTCATAGAGGATCTATTGCTAAAGCTGTAATTCCAGCACGTTTTATGAACACTCTGTTCATGTTAAAAAAATCTCTGAAATATTTCCCCATAATTATTAATTATGAGGGATAAATGTGTGAACATCATATAACAGATTATTAATATTACAAATTGGCCTTAATGTTTTGGGAAAATAAATAGGTTAAAAGTAGTATTAAGGCTCAGAAGGATAGTCTGCTAGAACATTTTTGATATAAAAACAGGAATTTATCTGAAAAAAGTCAGCTGATTCAAATCCACTCAAATTATCTAGCCTTAGCTGAGAGGCATTCTTTGTCTTATTGCAGTACTTTTGTACTTTTTTAAAAGACACTACAAAAAATAAAAAATTAGGACCTGCACAAATAGGACTAAAACAATTAAGCTCTGTCTACACTGCCCCCTCTTGTGGAAAAATATATGCAAATGAGGTGAAGCGTTGAATATCGCCGCGCCTCTTTTGTGTAATTAATGAGGCTCCATTTTTGCTCAAGAAACTTTTGCGCAAATACCCCCTCTTGCGCAAGAGCCTTTCTTCCTGAAAAAAAAGAGAAAGAACGGCTCTTGCACAAGAGGGGGTTTTTGCGCAAAAAGGAGCCGTGTAGACGGCTCTTTTTGGTGCAAAAGCCTCTTGCACAAAAACGGAGCCTCATTAATTATGCAAATGAGGTGCAGTGATATTCCATGCTTTGCCTCATTTGCATATTTTTTTGCACAAGATGGGGCGGTGTAGACATAGCCTTACATGAAATCTTCTGGGTTGGTATGGGCTTCATATTATTTTTAAGGGTATCATATATAGTAGCCCAATGTCTGAGAGTCTGTAATGCTGTAGCATTACAGACTCGCCTCTGGGGAGCGCTCTTGCCTCCCGTCATGGCGCTCGGCTGAGTTCTGCGCCACAGAGGTGCTGCGTGGGGACCGCGGACCCCAAACGGCCGCTAGCCACTGCTTGCTCTCCCGCCACAGCCCAGCTGAGCGGCACAGACCTTAGCCAAGCGCCACAGCGGGAGGGGAAGGGGAGCGGGGTGGTGACGTACATGGCCGGGGGCGGGACTGTGTATGTCACCTTCCCGCCCCCCTTCTCCTCCTGCCGTGGCGCTCGGCGGAGTGCTGCATGCTCAGCCGGGCCGCTGTGGCGGAGCCCAAACGACCGCTTGTGCCACTTGCTCCCCCGCAGCAACCCAGCTGAACGGCGCAGCACTCAGCCGAGCGCCATGGCGGGAGGGGAAGGGGGGCGGGGAGAGACGGAGAGGAGAGAGGCAGGAGGAGGAGGAGAAGAGAAAGGGAGAGTGAGACGCAGGAGTGGGAGAAGAGAAAGAAAGAGACAGAGAGAGAGGCAGAAGGCGAGAGAAGCAGAAGGCGGAGGAGAGCTGAGAGAGAGGGGGGGAGGCAGTAGGAGGAGGAGAGAGAGCGAGAGCGAGAGCGAGAGCGAGAGACTGGAGGCTCAGGAGAGAAGACCAACATGGAGGAGAGACCTGAAAATCCTGTCTTATGATGGGCTAATTGGCTAGTTTATTATATAATTCACTGAACAAATTCTGTGAAAAGGGAAATGAATGAGGTACTGAAGAGGATGTACGTATACAAGATTATTAAAATATTTTATTTGTATATAACTTCTATTAAACTCAAGAGGCCAAATTTATCCTTGATATAATTCCACATTCATCAATGGAGTTACAGTAGGGATGATTTCTGTGCAATGATTTAGATACCCAATATGCTTATGTCAGGGGCACGCTCCCCACCGTGTCTCAGTGCCCCCTGACTGTCCTCATCTAGCCCCTCTCAGGGCAAGTTACAGTCTGTACGGGTTGCTCATCATTGGCATTGGGGTTATCTCTACTGCCCCGCTTACCTAGGCTGCGTTGTACTCCGCCTCCAAACCCTGGGCCTTGCCTCTGGCCCCTAGCCAGAGAGAGTCTTGGCTGGCCCTCTCCCAGCCCTAGCTGTTCTCCCTCCTAGGAGCCCCTGCTTCCTCTGCAGTCAGCCCTTCACTGGCCTCCTCCCACTGAGCAACTGTGCTTCTCTATATAGCTCCCGGCTGGGCCCTCCCCCTCTAACGACTTCAGCTGGCCTCTTCAAGCAAACTGTGCTTCACTAGATAGCTGCCAGCTGGGCTCCCACTAGCCCTAATGGCTTCAGCTGGCCACTCTGTTCTCAGCCTCGGCTCCGGACCTGAGTCTTGGCCTTACAGGGCCAGTGCAGGGCAGGCACCCTGTCACAGCTTATAAGCAATAAATAAACTATTACAGGTTGAACCTCTCTAGTCTGGCACCCTTGGGGAACTGACCAGTTCCACACCAGAGAACCAGACTATGGGAGTCAATATCGTCTAGCACAGTGGTCCCCAACCTTTCATGGCTGCCGGGTGCCCGGGGGCAGGGCTGCTCACGTGCCGGGCGTCCGGGGGCGGGGCTGCTCACACGCCGCACTTCCGGGGGTGGGGCCACGCATGCGCTGCACGCCCAGAGGCGGGGCCGCCCATGATCCATGGTCTGGCACCGCGCATGTGCCACGTACCCGGGGCAGGGGTCACCCATGCGCCACGCATGTGCCGTATACCGGGGGCGGGGCCAGCCCAGATGTTTCGGCGGGTGCACATAAATGCCCCGGTGGGCGCCATGGCGCCCGCGGGCACCACGTTGGGGAACACTGGTCTAGCAGCATTATCAACACTTCCACTGCTTACTGGTCTACTAGAGGACATTTAGGAGTAAATTAGAGCTAAATAACAGCACAGAACCAATGAGAGCTAGCATTGTGGCTGTAAACAAAATTTATGGGACCGCAGGAAACTTGGCCACACCCATGAAAAGTGGCCATCTGGCTAAATAAAGTCATTCTTGATGACGGATGTTTCCCTCCCACAGAGTACTGGACTAGAAAGGTTCAACCTGTATTTTTCTAATTATTCTCTTTGTGCCATGAAACGTTTTAGTCGGCAATAATGCAAAATCAGATGTTCTCATTAAACATACTCATATGTCACTTCCAGTGTTACTGAATTACTTTAATATTCTGACATTTACAGTTAAATTCTAAAAATAAAATATAGATGTAAATAGGACGTGTGGGATCACTGTATGAATAAGAGACTTTTTATTTTAGGGAATTCTGTGTTCAGTTATTAAGTAAATAAAGAATGTAGGCAACATTATTGCTTTCAAAAGGCTTCCATTTTCCTTGCTTTCACTGCTGATAATCATAAAGAAAAATGAAATGTGCATGAAATTGTTTTCTCAGCTTTAGCAGACAGCTTGCAGTGGCAACTAGTCAGCACCTTTTTACAGAAGAACTATAATGCAACTATGCAACTGTTACCTAAATGGCACTGTAATTTTCCTAATGTAATTATTGCTAGTGTGACTTTACATCTTACACTGCCCTAAACTAATTAGTTCTTTATTACTGCAGAAGAATTGTCATTCAATGAATGAATATGCATGTTATGTATTTTGAGTAAGAGTATTCTTCAAGCAAAAGGCAAAGCTTACTGAAAATAAGTGAAAAAAAAGGTTCAGAACACATGCTGAATTTCTTCTTTTGAAAGACACCAACACAGGTCAGACCACAGTACTAATGCAATTTAATCTTTCATATTCTGTTATCTAAGATGTGGCAAAATTTACCTTTCCTTAGTTTTATTTCAGAAAGTACATATTTTAAAAATTAAAAATATGGTGACTTAAGATTTATTTGAAAACACGTAATCAGGTCTAAGTTGAATAATTCATAATTATTGATAACTATATTAAAGCACCAGAGTGTGAGATGTAACAGAGCAGCATTATTATGCTTATATTTTTCTACAGAAATATGAACCCTGATTTAGGAAATCATCTATATTCAGAGCAACGTATAAGTATGTGCTTATATCCCACTTAAGGCAATGGGAGTGTTGTCTTGAATACTGATGAGATTAGGCATGTGCTTAAATGCTTTCCTGAGTTAGGGTTATAGTCATTTATGGAAGATAGTTAACCCCACCTAATTACTTGTGCTGCAAATCTGCAACTTGATTTAAAATAGTGTTGATTTGAATGTTGCCATGAGATGAGCAAAAGATTCAGAAATCTGATGGAAGATGGTCAAAAAGGGACAAACCATACTTATTAAACTGTTTATCTAGTGTTAGTGTCATAGGGAGTAGAGGAAAACCAAAATCTGTAAAAGAGGGAATGTCAGGAGATCATGAAAAAAAGGAGACCTTTTTTTAAAATCTGAAAACAAGTGAGATTCACGAACTTTACCTATTTTGGCCAGTGGCTGTTTCAATGATGTATTTTTTTGCCCTAAAATTTCTCACCATTCCTACCATTGGGTAGAGCCTTGCACAGATACAAAAGTTGTATCCACAACTGCATCTGCAATGATCCGTGGATGCAGATACCCACAAACATCAACAAATTTGCAGAATTCTATATATAACTTTTTAATCTGCATCTGCATCCATAAGTGCAAAAATGAGCTACGGATATTCACATTCACATCCATGGATGTGGATACCCCCCAGATATAAAGCCGGTATCAGTGGATTTGCAGGACTCTAATGCTATCTTAAATAAGGCTCCAGGGTTGGATTCACAAGGCAGACTTTAACCTCTGTTAGGTACCCTGCCCCCTAGTGGAATTCACAGCCCTTTGAATATATACAAATTATGTAACAAAACAGGAGCCTATTTAAGGCTAGATCTACAAAAGGGACTTAGACTCAGCATTGCAAGTCTTAACATACAGGCACCCTGCTGCACAGTGGAATTCACAACCCTGACTTAGGCACTCAGGCTCCCTATTTAATGCATGATGATAATTAGGTGCCTAAGGGTCCATCTATCCTGCAACGTATGCCAGAGCTTGAACATCTACACTGACTGTTAACCTTATGTTCAGAACTTTCAAATACAGGCTCAAATCTGGGGCTCTGGTGTCCACATTGTAGCCTGTAGACCAGAGTCAACCTCCAGTTTCCCTAACACCTTTGAGTGTGGTGCACTGTGGAAAAACATGGATGTCACAGGAAATTTGAACAGTCTGCCAACACAAACTTAAACTACCATTTCAGGAATTGGGCAGAGCTTCCATGAGCTGCTGATGGACATGTTGGCAGTGTTTTCTGAGCTACCAAAGACAATGGCCAGAGTTTATGGTGGAGAAGTAATCCATCCATGATAGACTCAAACTGGCTGATGCTGCTCATAACATTCAGTAAAGCTGCTGATGCCCCCTATGTAGCTTGGCACTTCTGGAGTAGGGCCACAAGCCCAGACAGGTGGGGGTCACATTGCCATACAGACCAGCAGTGGGTCCAGAACTTTAGTGTGATGAAAGCTATATTTCTGGAGCTTTGTGAGCAGCTTGCCCTGAACCTCCAGTATAAAGAGCTATGCATGATAACTTGCCAGTCCAGAAGCAATTGGCTATAACTGTGTGGAAGGTGGTTACCCCAGGTTGCCACAGGTATGTTGCCTCAGAAACCTCTGCCACTATTTTACCCACAGTTGACTTCTAAACGTCAAACTGGTTGGCAATAAGGTGTTTTATTTACCCCAAGTTAGTGGGCATAAAATGTATTCTGGAAGCAATTGCTGAGAGAATGGGGTTTCCAACTACATCAGGGCCACTGATGGAACTCATGTGTCCACAGTTTGCCCTCAGCAAGGAACATATGAGTATATAAACTGCAAAGGGTTCTATTTCTTTGTTATGAAGGTCATCATGGATCACAGCAGGCAATTTCTGAATGTCAGCGTAGGTTGCACTGTGAAAGTTTCTGCTGCCAAGGTCTTTTGCTGATTGAGTGTCTACATTCATGGGCATGCTGGAACATTATTCCCACTGTATGACATTGTCATAAATGGAGGTACTTTCCCCATGGTTATTATGGGGAACCCCACAATTTCCCTTCCTTTTGTCTTGGCTTATGAAATTATATCTTGATTTAAGAAGCTGAGGCACAAGATGGTTACCCTCTATGTAGGTGTAGAATGGTGGTTGAATGCGCCATCTGGATACCTGTGTCATCAATGCTGTTTGTGTTACACAATCTTTGAGAAGCCAGAGGTGAGTGGATCTTTCCCCCGAGGGGATCTATGACAGCAAGGAGCCTCTGAATTACATTTGGCCAGAAATTGCACCTACTACAGCTGGATGCATCCGGGCACTAGAAGTCACAGAAGCTTTGTGCTCCCACATTATGGACTTGCATGGCCCAATGGAAAAGGGGAATTAGTGCCTTTATAAATATGCTTCTGGAGGTGGGGATGGTGTTAACTGATGTGTGACAACAGAGGCTCAAGGCTTGCTGAGTGATGAGGACTAGTTTGCCATGTTGTGTATTTATGTTATGATCAATTATGAGATGGGGAGATGATTTACTGTATATTCATATAAAGAAGTGATTGAAGTGTAGAGTGAGGTACCTAAGCCTTGGTCTATTTTGAAATAACTTCTTCTATTTCGAAATAACAAGCGGAGCGTCCACACTACCAAACCTGTTATTTTGAAATAACAGGCTGGTTATTTCTAAATAACTCCTGTTTTCCACGAGGAATAACACTTATTTTAAAATTGCTATTTCAAAATAGCAGTAGTGTGGATGCTCCACTGCCTAGAGTTATTCAAAGCAATTGTTCCCCAATGCTTCCTGGGGCTCTAAGTCAAGGTGGCTTGTCCACATTAAGGGTACATCTACACAGCAGTGTTATTTTGGAATAACTAATGATATTCCGAAATAACATAGTCCACGTCTACACTACAAGCAGTTACTTAGACATAATGTCAAAATAATGTCGAGCTGGAGGACTTCTTACTTTGATTCCTGTAACCCTCATTTTAAGAGGAGGAAGGGAAGTCGGAGGAAGAATGCTCTCTCTCGGACTTCCTGCTGTGTAGACAGTGCCAAATGCCAAAATAAGCTATTTCTACTTAAGCTATGCAATTGATGTAGCTCAAGTTGCATAGCTTATTTTGGTTTTAGCCCTGCTGTGTAAACATGCCCTAAGGGAGCCTGTCACAGACTAATTTCGAGGCTTCCCTGTGGTGTGGGCACACTATTTCAAAATAATTATTTCAGGAGTTATTTTGAAATAAGTTATTTTGAAATAATTTATTAGTGTAGTCATGCCCTAACTGTATAGAAGAATAGTGTTTGCTTACTATTTCCTAATTGTCTCTGATCATTATTTATTATTTCAGATACAGATTGAATTTTAAGACATAGCAAAGCCTGATCTATGGATTATGTATTCATTGTATTGATAACTTAAGAATTGCCAGTTATCGTTTTGAGATGTGACTGGTTGTTGTCCCAAGATCAGGTACAGTATTATCAACATTACTGTTTCATTGAGAACCTCAGTGTGCACAGTTGCCCTACACACACTATAGAAAATGTGTTTGTACTAGTGTATTAATAAAATTAGCAAATTCACACTCCCACCTAGCAAGATAGATACAGATAGTACAGAATGTACATCTGGACATCCATATATTCACACCAACCCTTACAGAACAACTTGAAATGTTAGCAATCATCTCTTTCATCACCAAGACCTTCCTTATCATCACTACTCGCTGTCATTCTGGCATTTTCCACATGCTACACCTCTCCTCCTGCTAGAAGGGTTGGATATAATTTTATAATATATTACTCTGATGCCATTATGCCTATTGCATACTCAGTAAGGGATTCTCCTCTCTTCTTTATTTGTATTTCCTCATCCTACTAACCTTGGGGTGACCTTCTCCTATAGGCTAATATATTAATGTTCTCAGCTTACCATATATGTTAATTGATTGCCATAACACTCTTGTAGTCAGATATGTTCAGATGTTCCTATCCTAAAATATTCAAATCCTGTTGATTGCTTATATTCCTGTGGATGCCTGGTGTTGGTATGTACAAACTTCCCCCGTAAATACTCTATTCCCAGTTCCAAAAAATGTAAGAGTGACCCCTGGTGGTCAAAGCTAGCTAAGCCATTAGAGTCCAACCTGCCAGTAGCAGATACATGCTGCTAGACAAGGCTTCAGAACATAAGAACAGCCATACTAGGTCAGACCAAAGGTTCATCTAGCCCGGTATCCTGTCTGCCGACAGTGGCCAATACCAGATGCCCCAGAGGGTGGGATCACAACAGGTAATCCTCACATGATCCCTCCCCTGTCACTGCCTCCAGAGAAACTGAGGCTAGGGACACCATTCCTACCCATCCTGGCTAATAGCCATTGATGGCCCTAACCTGCATGAATCTATCTAGCTCTTTTTTGAACGCTGTTAAAGTTTTAGCCTTCACCACATCCTCTGGCAAGGAGTTCCACCGGTTGACTGTGCACTGAGTGAAGAAAAACTTTCTTTTGTTTGTTTTAAACCTGCTCCCTATTAATTTCATTTGGTGACCCCTAGTTCTTATAGTGTGGGAATAAGTAAATAACTTTTTCCTTATTCACTTTTTCCACACCAGTCATAATTTTATAGACCTCTATCATATCCTCCCTTAGCCTCCTCTTTTCTAAGCTGAAAAGTCCAAGTCTTTTTAATTTCTATGGGATTAAATAAATATGGGACCTGTTCCAAACCCCTAATCATTGTTGTTGCCCTTTTCTGAACCTTTTCCAATGCCAATATATCTTTTTTGAGATGAGGCGGCCACATCTGTATGCAGTATTCAAGATGTGGGCGTACCATGGTTTTATATGAAGGCAAAAGGATATTTTCTGTCTTGTTCTCTATCCCTTTTTTAATGACTCCTCACATTCTATTTGGGTTTTTTACTGCCACTGCACACCGAGTGGATGTTTTCATAGAACTATTCATAATGACTCCAAGATCTCTCTCTTGAGTAGATGTAGCTAAGTTAGTCCCCATCATATTGTGTGTATAGTTGAGATTTTTTTTCCAATGTGCATTATTTTACATTTATCAATATTAAATTTCATTTGCCATTTTATTGCCCAATCACTTAGTTTGGTGAAATCTTTTTGAAGCTCTTCACAGTCTGCTTTGGTCTTAACTATCTTGAGCAGTTTGGTATCATGTGCAAATTTTGCCACCTCACTGTTTACCCCTTTCTCTAGATCATTTATAAATAAGTTGAATAGGACTGGTCCCAGGACAGACCCTTGGGGGACTCCACTAGTTTTCTCTCCACTCTGAAAACTGACCATTTATTCCTACCCTTTGTTTCCTGTCTTATAACCAGTTATCAATCCATAAAAGGAAATTACCTCTTATTCCATGACAACTTACTTTACTTAAGAGCCTTTCATGAGGGACCTTGTCAAAGACTTTCTGGAAATCTAAGTATACTATATCCACTGGATCCCCCTTGTCCACATGTTTGTTGACCCTCTCAAGGAGCTCCAGCAGATTAGTAAAGCATGATTTCCCTTTACAGAAACCAGGTTGACTTTCCCCCAACAAATTATGTTCATCTATGTGTCTGACAATTTTATTCTTTACTGTAGTTTCAACTGATTTGCCTGGTACTGACATTAGACTTACTGGTCTGTAACTGCCAGGATCACTTCTAGAGCCCTTTTTAAATATTGGCATCATGTTAGCTATCTTCCAGTCATTCGGTATGGAAGCTGATTTAAAGGGTAGGTTACAAACCACAGTTAATAGTTCCGCAATTCCCATTTGAGTTCTTTCAGATCTCTTGGGTGAATGCCATCTGGTCCCGGTGACTTGTTACTGTTAAGTTTATCAATTTGTTCCAAAACCTCCTCTAATGACACCTCAGTCTGGGACAATTCCTCAGATTTGTCACCTAAAAGGAATGGCTCGGGTTTAGGAATCTCTCCAATATCCTCAGCCATGAAGACAGAAGCAAAGGATTCATTTAGCTTCTCTGCTATGACTTTATAATCTTTGGGTGCTGCTTTAGCATCTCAATCAACCAAGGGCCCCACTAGTTGTTTAACCAGCTTCCTACTTCTGATGTACTTACAAAACATTTTGCAATTATTTTTTGAGGTTTTGGCTAGCTGTTCTTCAAACTCCTTTTTGGCTTTTCTTATTATATTTTTACACTTAAATTGACAAAGTTTATGGTTCTTTCTATTTTCCTCATTAGGATTTGTCTTCCACGTTTTAAAAGATATCTTTTTATGTGTCACTGCTTCTTTTACCTGATGGTTAAGCCACGGTGGCACTTTTTGCTTCTCCTACTATGTTTTTTAATTTGGGGTATACATTTAAGTTGGGCCTCTATTATGGTGTCTCTGAAAAGCTTCCATGCAGCTTGCAGAGATTTTACTTTTGTCACTGTGCCTTTTAATTTCTGTTTAACTAACTTCCTCATTTTTGCATAGTTCCCCTTTCTGAAATTAAATGCTACAGTGTTGGGCTGCTGAGGTATTTTTTCCATCACAGGGATGTTTCAGTTTATTATATTATGGTGATTACTTCGAAGCGGTCCAGTTATATTTACCTCTTGAACCAGATTCTGTGCTCCACTTAGGGCTAAATCAAGAATAGTCTCTCCCCTTGTGGGTTCCAGAACCAGCTGCTCCAAGAAGCAGTCATTTAAGATATCAAGAAATTTTATCTCTGTATCCTGTCCTGAGGTGACATGTACCCAGTCAATATGGGGATAGTTGAAATCCCCCGCTATTATCGAGTTTTTTAATTTGATAGTCTCTCTAATCTCCCTTAGCAATTCATAGTCACTATCACTGTTCTGATCAGGTGGTCGATAATATATCCCTACTGCTATATTCTTATTATTGGAGCAAGGAATTACTATCCATAGAGATTCTATGGAACAGTTTGGCTCATTTAAGATTTTTACTTCATTTGATTCTTCATTTTCTTTCATGTATAGTGCCACTCCCCCACCAGTATCACCTGTTCTGTCCTTCCGATGGTACCCTGGTATGACTGTGTACCATCGGATTTTGTACCCTGGTATGACTGTGTCCCATTGATTGTCCTCATTCCACCAAGTTTCCATGATGCCTAGTGTCATATGACATGCCGATAGGCCTGCCTGCAAGCCTCAGAGAGCTCGGATGGAAGTTTCCATCCTAGCTGTACAGAGCCTGGTAAGCTTGTACCCTCCAAGCGCAAACACCAGGTATTCTCTATCAGATGGCCGTCATCAGCCACAACTCCCTATGCTTTCTAGCTGAGAGCCGATTATGGGATGAATAACATGACCTCAGTTCTCAGCCCCGTGGGAACATTAAAAGTGGCATTGGGCCAGCTCATACACACTGAGTAAACAGCTAAAATATAAGAGTACTGAGAGTCCCACTCCTTGCTGAGTCTCACCAGGGACCTAGACCTCGAAGGGTGCCCTGGATCCCCCTAGCTGGAGCCACGTCCACTGCGGCCAGGTGTCAGGTGACCAGAATGGGACTCCCCGCAGACTGAAGGGGTGTAAGCATTTCCAAGTGCCTGTTACTCTTTTATGCATTGCTCTGCCTATGCTTATTGGCATATTACTTTGCAGTAGCTGTGTAACCATCTGGCAGTATTAAGCCTGTAATAGTAGTCATGTAGTAAGATTATTAAAAGCAACTATCCCTAATTGACTCTGTCTTGAAGTGAATCCACAACCCTTTTGGGCCCTGCCCCTGTGAGTTGATACCTGTTATATCAATATCCTTCTTTAAAACTAGGCACTCTAGTTCACCCATTTTACTATTTAGACTTCTAGCATTTGTGTATAAACACTTTAATAATTTGTCACTATTTATCTGTCTGCCATTTCTTGATGTTAGACTCTTTTTCATTTAATTGTGTCTCATCTGATCTGACCCATACTTCCATCCTCTCCTCCTGACTAGAACACAGAGCATATCTATTAATAGAACCTCCCCTAATAGATGTCTCTGTCTGATCCATGTGCCTCCTCCACATCCGTTGGCTTTCCCCCAGCCCTTAGTTTAAAAACTGCTCTACAATTTTTTTAATGATAAGTGCCAACAGTCTGGTTCCATTTTGGTTTAGGTGGACCCCATCCTTCCTGTATAGGCTCCCCCTATCCCAAAAGTTTCCCCAGTTCCTAATAAATCTAAATCCCTCCTCTCTACACCATCGTCTCATCCACTCATTGAGACTCTGAAGCTCTGCCTGCCTACCTGGCCCTGCTTGTGGAACTGGAAGCATCATAGAGGACGCTACCATAGAGGTCCTAGATTTCAGTCTCTTTCCCAGAAGCCTAAATTTGGCATCCAGAACCTCTCCCTCCCCAGCACTACACATAAGTCTATCTAGATGTCTCAAGAGATCTGCAACCTTCACACCAGGCAGGTAACTTCTCCTGGTTATCAAACCCAGCTACCTATGTTTCTAATGATCGACTTCCCCATTACTAACATCTGCCTTTTCCTAATGACTGGAGTTCCCTCCCCCAGAGATGTATCCTCAGTGTGAGAGGATACCATAACATCCTCTGGAAGGAGAGTCCCAACTATGGGATCATTTCCCTCTGCTCCTGTTGAATGTTCTCCTTCCCTGAGCCTTTCAACCTCCTTAACAGCACAAGGGTTGTCTGACCAGAGGTGGGACAGTTCTACAGTACCCCGGAAAGCCTCATCTATGTACCTCTTGGCCTCCCTGACCTCCTCTAATTCAGCCACCTTGGCCTCCAAAACCTGTACGCGGTCTCCGAGGGCCAGGAGCTCCTTGCACCAAATGCACACATACGCCACTCGCCCACAGAGCAGGTAATCATACATGCTACATTGAGTGCAATAAACAGGATAGCCCCCACTCTGCTGCTGGGCTTCTGCCTGCATTCTCTCCTACTGCTGCTTAGGTTATTGATAGGGTTTTTATTTAAATCAGGAATTTTTGGTTTTATTTTGGTTTAAAAGTGTTAAAGAATGGCAAGTGTACCTTGCTCACCTTCAAAACTCCCTCTTGAAACTCCATTAGCTGCCCCTGTTCATAAAGCTCCCTGGTTGCTTACTAATGGGCTGTATAAAGCCCTGGCCTTCCTGATAGCCCCGCCCCCTGGCTAAGGCTTGACCAATGAACAGAGGGTTCTAGATTTCAAATCCTCGCTACGAAGCTCACAGCTTCCAACTGCCAGCCACAGCACACAGTCCTTCAAACAAACAGCTCAGCACTTGAATCTCCAAACAAACAAACAAATAAACACACACAAGCTCAGCACACAGTTTCTTTCAGGCAACTAGCAAGTAATCCCCAAACACAAACACACCCCCACTACAGACAGCCACTTACCTCAAGGGTCCCATATTCGTTCCTCATTCATCTGGAGAACTCCCTCTCAAAACTCCCTGTTAGCTGCCCCTGTTTGCAAAGCTGATAACTTCTGATAACTTTTGTATGTGTTCAAAGAACAGAAATCCCTCCCCTTGCTGTATTAGTAGACATTAATATGGAGCCAAAAACTTACTAATCTTAGAGTGACTTCTGTCCTTTCTCCACATGCTCCAGGCTCCACAGTGGGCTATTTCTCAGAAAGGCAGTGTATCAAACTGCTCTTTTAAGTATGGTCCAAGGATATGCTCCTGCTGTTTCTGCTCCCAAACCTCCTCTGGGATGGGTTTCAACAACAGAATCACTTCTGGTCCTCACTTGGTATCTGCTGCTGGCTCCTAGCAGCCCATCCTGACTGATTAGGTCATCATGCCCTGCCATGGACTCTGTGCTCAGTGTAGTGCCCAGCACCAGGTCAAACTCCTCATAAAACAGGCATGATGTTAGAGAAGCAGTGCTGGTCCCTGATTTTCTTCTACTCAGTTCTGAGCCACTCAGTCTGCTCCCTGCACAGGATACCAGTCCAGTAAATTTGCAGTGCTGCCAGCTTCTTTGCTATTTGCTGATATGCATGATCATTCCTGGTACTCCTACTAAAGTCCACTGGTTTGCTGGCTTCACACTGGAGAGTTATAAAAATCTGACTGTGCTCCTGTGACCATGAAACAGTGGACTTTGCAAAAAGCTTGTGCTATTTAGTCTTTATTGCAAACACAGAAGACTCTCTAGCAGTGTGTTTGCAGCTTGGTAGTCAGGAGACAATGGAAGAGTTAAATACTGACTCACCCAGATGCTGCAGTATACATTAGGGGATTGCTTCAGTTTTCACTGGAGTTGACTGAAGAGTATTTGGCTAGAGAGAGGAAGTTGCCCCATGAGACTGTGGTTATTTTTGTTGGATTCCCAGGATCCAAACCATGAAGGGCTGCATCTCTATACTGGAAAACAATAGGTGTCAAACCCTGGCTTGACTTGGACTCAGCCCTCCATCTCTACAGAGTCTAAGGACCCTATTTCAAGCTTGAGTTTGGCAGACTTCTGTGTAAATGGAAGGGGGAGGGAGGATTAGGCTCAAGCCCGAGCTTTTGTCTGGGTTTACGCTGCAATACAGATATAATGTAAAATTGGGATTCACAAATACCAGCCTGCTGAGTAGAAAGCTGTCTCAGGGCACCATAATAAATCTGAGGAAATGAATGTGGTCTAAGCCTTGCTCCTCAGAGAGAAAATTTAAAAAACAACTAATAGTCTTGCAGCACCTCAGAGATTAACAAAACATGTAGATAGTATTGTGAGCTTTTTCAGATGAATGGAAGTGGATTGTGCCCATGAAAGCTCATGATACCATCTACATGTTTTGTTAGTGTCTAAGGTGCTGCAAGATTGTTTGTTGTTTTTTAAGTTTTTCCAGTTACAGACTAACCCAGCTACGTCTCTGAAGCTCCTCAAAGAGAGTTAGGCACCAAATCCAGGATGAAGGGAGGCACCTATCTCCAGTTAGGATTTACAGCTGTGAATCTGCCTGTGCAGTTAGGAGCCTAAGCCAGATATTTTTCAAGATACAACAATGAGAAGGAGGCGATGCCAACACTTATAACTTTTACCCCGGGGTTAGAGATTTCAATCGAATATGTGGGCTACCTTGGTTTTAATTCCCACTCTGTCTAATGTAAAGCAGGAACTTGAACTTAGCTCTTCTACCTCCCAAGATGGTGTGCTCTTAATTTCTTCTGTTGAAGCTGTGCCACTTCGTACAAAATAAATATTCATAGCAGGAGAATGACTATATAACCTAATAGTTGGGAAACCCAGGTTCCAGTGAATTTTTAAGTATTTATGCACAGAAGAAGAGCTATTGAAATCCCCACTCCAGAATAGACCGGAGGTTAGGTCACTCTTTGGGAAACTGGAAGATCCAAGTCTCTGAACCAGATTAGGGAGCATTTGAACCCAGGTCTCCTGCATGCTAGTTGTATGCATGAATCACTGAAATGAATACTAGTTTTTGTGTGAGTTTAAATGTGCGTTGAGCATTTCTTCCAGTTTACGCACAAAGGAAGCTTGGTAGATAAGTGAGGAAACACCTAGTATGTGAATCTGCTTGAGCTCAGGTGTAAGTTAGGGGCTGAGGGGCTGGCTAATGTCAGAATTTAGCCAGTGGTGCACATGCCTAGCCACCAAAATGCAGGAACCTCTGAGACTTTAATGATAGGCACCTTCAGTCGTAGACAGCAGCTGAGAAAACATTTAGTGAATGCTAAGGGCACCTAAATATTGGATTTAGGTGCCTAATATGGCATTTAGGCCCGCTTGTAAATCATGCTCATTATCTGTTGGCATTTTAAATACAGTGTCATCTCACAAGGCTCAAAGCGCATTCAGATGGCATGATGAATAACAAACCAGTAGCCATTATTGCCTATATTAGCTGAGCAATAAAGGGGAAACTTGTCACAATCATAGTGTAACCACAGCTAATAGTCAATGGCAGAATTCTCATTGACGCAAGAATAGTATACTATCTGGGCTAACAGCAGACTATCACACAAACTGATCTGCCATAAAGGGTGTAGGTGACAGCCATTACCAATTTCAAGTAGACATATAATTCAAACTGATATTTATCTGGACAGCATACTGCTTCTGGTTTGGTATCAGAGTGCCAGTTAACACAGAGACACAATGCAGGAAATTCAAACAAACAGAACTTTATTGTACCCTGTCTCAGATCACACTTCTGCACCTCCAGCTGGTTCACTTACTGGTGTGTGCCTCTGCTGGATCTCTGAAAAGCACTGAACACTGCACTACTGGCTAAGAGAAAGAGAAAAGGTCCAGGAGGAACCTGAACTGCATTTCAGCTTGAACCAGGAGTAATAATCCAAATGTTACTTTTGTATATAAACAATAGTAATACATAGATTTGATACATTTATATGGCATTCCACTTTTCTAAACTTCATAACTGCTTCTATATACAGTATAAGGTTATCCTCCTAATAGTAGCTCAAACTGGGAAGAGGAGAATGTACGAGATGGAAAGTTTTGCTGATTTATTTTAAAGAAAATTAGGCATTTAATTTTTTTTGCAGTAATGTGCTGGTGCAAGTTAATGTCTAAGTGGTTTCCAAGATAGAACCAGAAATAACAGCTGAGTAAAATGAAGTTACTATTTGATAAGTCACGCAGTCTTGTGATATTTCAGTGGTTAACGCAGAAGTCAACCTCTATCACCAGTATGTATTTGGATACTGACTGTGTTGCTCTAAATATATCAAAATAAATGCTGTAGGAAAATTCTGATTCAATGAAACAAATTTTGCCATTTCTGGCCAACATCAGGTTTTCTAAGAGTGTGCTGATGTGAAAGATTCAGAGCTTGTTTTCTACATAGGAAAAACTGGGGGCTACAGCTTGTTCATCACAGACGTAGCAAGCAGTGGTGTAATTTTCATACAAGTTGGACCTCCCTGGTCTGGCACCCTCAGGACCTGAGTGGTCCCAAACCACAGAGTTTGCCAGACCAGCAGAGGTCAAGGTTCTTCTCTGGACTATGGGCATCCCCCAGAACCTGAGCTTCCTTCCCCACTGCTGAGCCTATGCTGTGGTCTCCCAGGGTCATCCTCCTCAGGCTGGGTTTCCCTGCAGCTGCTGCTGGCCCCTCTCCGCCTGAGTTCCCGGCTGGGCTGGGGCTTCCTGCTGGCCTCGCTGCCACTGTAGTTCTGGCCTGGGGCTGGGGATTTCCTCTGGCTGTCACTGGCCTTGCTCCCACTGGGGATCCCCGCTGGCTGCAGCTGGTCCTGCTGCCACCTGGATTCCTAGCTAGGGATTGCCTGCACCCACTTCCAGTTCAGCTGCCACCTCAGTTCCTGGCCAGGACTGGGGATTCCTCCAAGCTGGCCCCACTGCCACAAGGGTTTCTGGCTGGGGCTGGGGATTCCTCTCAGCCACAGCAGGGGCTCCCCAGCCTGCGGCTCCACAGGGCTGGACTTCCCCACCCACCACAGGACCATCCCCTGCCAGCCTAGCTCCAGCACCCACGGGACTACCAACTGGCTCATGCTCCTTGCCTCTGGGGCTCGCTTGTCCAGTAACATCTGTGGTCCTTCCTTCTGGACCACGGATGTTGCCAGACCAGAGGGTCCAGAATTTGGGAGGTTCAACCTGTACAAGCACTGTCATGTTACAGTGCAAAGGGATTTTGTTCTGATAAAATTCAAACTCTCTATTAAAATCTTCAGTATACTAGTCTATATATCCCGTTCCTGCCATAGATGGTTTTGACCCCTTCTTGCCATTCCAATTTCCTCAGTCCTTCTACAAAATAGGTTTTTATCAGTACAAAGATTGAGTCATAAACATCTTCTCTTGAGACATATTAATTAATGGCCTATAAGCAAGAAAATTGAGGAGGTGGTAATGGAGTCATCAATGTTTGCATCTTGTGGTATTCCATTCAGTCATACTACTGAAATTTAGAAGCAGCACAGTTTTAAATCAATTGTTACAGTGTTCACTTGTTCTGGAATCTGTGGACCACTTCTAAGCTATGCATCTATTACCATAATGGAGTTCCTTTTACTTTTAAAATTAGGTTGAACTTACTGAAGCAAGAGGTGCAGATAGGTACATATTGATGACCACCAACTGACAGTAATGGCTTTCCAAATAATCTTTTCACATGAAGATCTAGAAATGATCTGCCTTGCCTTTCCTATCCTGGATGTGTACATAGCCCTGCACAATGCTCTCGTTTCAGATGGCAAAACTGTATGTATGACATACAGCTCTATTTTTTTCTGCAGCGCAGCATAAAAGACAATTGTGGTGCATTGAGAACTGTGTTGGAATTGCAAGCTAGCACTTTAAGAGGTGTTTGTGTGGGGCGGGGAGGGGGAGCGGGAGGGAGTTGCAGTCTTGCTTGTAGGCTAGAGGGCACCAGGCCTAGCCGACTATGTTTGCAGCATAAAGCAAGATGGGGCCTTTCTGTTTTTGGAGGGCAGTCTGCTTTCTTTCTCCTTTTTTGGGGGGGGGGGGGCGGATGGAGGGAGTTTCTTGTGAATAATTTTTCTGAATCCTAAGAAATAAAGTAGTGTTATATTGCAACCTTCCAGCAAGAGTATTTATGGTTTTTATCTAACTGGTTTTACAGAGCAATAAGAAGTTTTATAAATACATTAGAAAGATGAGAAAGAAGAAGGAAAGCATAGGTCCACTAATTTATGGGGAAGGTGAGCAAATAATTGATGATACAACACGCTAAAGCGCTTAATTTACTTTAGTCTTCTTTAAAAAGGTTAATTGTAAATAGATGTTTAACACAAATAATATTAACAAGGGGAGAGAAAGACAGGCAAAATAGGGGAAGAGCAGATTAAATAATATTTAGATAAGTTACATATATTCAAGGGCCTAATGAAATTCACACTAGAGTTAAAGCAATCTCTGAACCATTAGCCATTATCTCAAAGGACTCATGGAGGATGTGTGATGTTCCAGATGACTAAAGAAAGGCAAACATATTACCTATATTCAAAAAGGAGGGAAAGGACTGCAGAACAGACCAGTCAGCCTAATTTTAATAGCCAGAAAGATACTGGGGAACAAATAATTAAACAACTGGTAAGCACTTAGAAGATTACAAGGTGCTAAATAGGACTCTGAGAAAATTGTGATGTTGCGGAAATTGCAAAACTAGCTCAAGACCGTGCTTTTTCCAACAGCAGAGATGCAGAAATAAGAACTTTCTCATGCCAGTCTCATGTTTGGTGAGACTCATAGATTTTCATTCCTACTTCCGCCAAATGTTACTCCGACAGCAGGCTAGCCAATGGGTGTGCAGTATCTCACAGGGCAGCCCTCCCCACTGGCTATGCACTTGCCCATTAGGCTCCATCCCTCGCTGCATACTAATGAGCACAGAGGAAAGGGGTGGAAGTATTACAAGGAAAGTTTCTGAGGAACTCTATATAAAGTGATTGCTGCCACACTCCAGCCATCCCCTTCATGGCCACAGGGAATAGGTTTTAGGAGAGGAGAAGACCTAGCATTGGCAACACACAGAGGGCACGAGGAAGCATGTATCCCACAAATGCCATGGGTGGGAGGGCAAAGGGCTAGCCAGCAGCCAGTGCGGACAAAATCTCTGGGTGTCTGGGGGGATTAGCAGGAAGGCCTGGTACCTGCAGCAGGGGACTGGCCCTACCACACTTACCACTAGCAGCAGTGGAAGCAGAGCAAGGTGGCCCCCTCTTGCTCTGCTCTCCTGGAGCATTGCATGGGGAAAGCGAACATGACTATCTCTGCACTCATGGCAGGGGAAGCGGAGCAACACAGCCCCAGCTTGCACTGCTCCCCAGCCATGTTGCTCTATTTCTTGCCAGTGAATGCAGGGGCAGTCAAAACCCCTACCCCCAACCGACTCGTCAAAAAGGCAGAAGGAGATGGGGCTGCATTGCTCCGTTTCCCCCACAGATGCTAGTGAGTGTAGTGGGAGGTGTTGGACTTCCACTGCCAGCACCGAAACTCTAGCCCTGCAAGTCTCCAGAATGCATCACTTGGGGAAAGGGAATCAATGGGTTGGAGTGGAGCAAGGGTGGGGAACAGAAAGAAGAAGGCAGAACAGGGATGGGGAGAGGCGGATCCTGGGGCCGAGGGGGGTTGTCCTGACCCTTCCCCAGGCTGAAGAGTCATGTGGGCCCCCCTACCAGTTGCCCCTGAGACCTGAGGACAGTAAAGAAAGGTGTGGGGGGGAGTAGCTGAGTGGGGGGGGGGCTGGAGAAGGATGGGAAAGCAGGAGGGAAAGCTGAAGGGGTGGTGAGAGGCTTGGGGGAATGGAACAGTGGAAACGGGAGCTAGATGAGGAGGCTGGGGAGAGAGGACAGGATGAAGGGGGAAGGACAGCAGTTAAGGGATGGTCTGTGAGCTACACCAAGCATGAAACCAGTACATGTGACCCTACACCGCCCTGTTGCTGGAGAAACTGCAGCAGTTCAGGAAGGCACTCTGCAGCTAGTTTTATGCAAGGCACAGTAATTAGTACTGCTGCTGCTTGGACCATCAGCAGTTGCAGTCTCATTGGGAAGATGGAAGCATGTGCTTCAAGTGGTCATGGCTCTGGCTGCTGTGATTTGAATAAAACTAGCTACTAAATCCTCCCCTCCCCAACCTTCCCTGCAATCTGCTTTGATTTTTCAAACAGCAGGGAGATGGAAGTGGGCATCCACATGTCAGTCTCTAGCTGCTGGGAAAATTGCAACAGTTTGAGGGGGAGCACATTTTATGCAAAAGGAACACAGCAGTGACTTTTCATTGACTGCATTCTGTGAATATCCTGTGAAAATCACTACTTGATCCATGACAATGCTGTGAATTCTTTTGAATCTGTTATTTTGTCAGGGTCCTAGTGCTAAAGAATAGCTAACATGGATTTCAAGTACAAATCATACTAAATCTATCTAATTTCCTTCTGGTTAAATCTATCTAATCTAAATCTATCTGGTTAAATCTATCTAATTTCCTTCCTAGTGGATATGGGAAAAGAAGTAGATATGACATAGCTTGATTTTAGTTAGACTTTTCATAGTTCATAGACTTTAAAATCAGACAGGGCCACCATAATTATCTAGTCTGATCACAGAACTTCACTCACCCACTCCCATAACAGACATGTGATTTTCTCTTAAGCAAAGTAGGGAAATATGGTCTACATGAAATTACTGTAAGTGGGGAAATAACTGGTTGAGAAAGCATATTACAAGAATATATGTAGTTGGCTTTCAAACTGTGAGGATATTATCTAGTGGGGTGTCACAGGGGTCTACCTTGGATCCATCATTTTTCAGTATCATATATATAGTAGCCCAATGTCTGTGACTCTGTCACAGTGTAACACTTGGTGTTGCCTCTGGGAGATGCTGTTGCCTCTGTAACGTCTTTCACCTCCCACCGTGGCACTCAGCTGACTTCTGCGCTGCTCAGCAGGGCCGCCGTATGGGAGCAAGTGGCACAAGCGACCGTTTGGGCTCTGCGCTCCCCATGCAGCACGGGGAGCGCGGAGCCCAAACGGCTGTTTGGGCTCTGCGGTCCCCCGAGTGAGAGGCAGGAGGGGGAGGAGAAGAGAAAGAGAGAGACCGAGAGAGAGGCAGGAGGCAGAGGAGAGCTGGGGGGGGGGGGGGGAGAGGCAGTAAGAGGAGGAGAAAGAGAGAGAGAGAGACGGAGTGAGAGACCGGAGGCTCAGGAGAGAAGACCGACATGGAGGAGAGACCTGAAAATCCCATCTTATGATGGGCTAATTGGCTAGTTTTTAATAATAACTCCTATCATTGAGTGGAGAATATGCCTATAAAATTTGCAGATGACACTAACCTGGGTGGGATTGCCTCCCCATTTTGGAGGACAGGATTAGAATCCAGAAAACCTGGAGAACCTGTTTGAATTAAGCATGATGAACGTCAATAAAGACAAGTGCAAAGTACTACACTTAAGAAGGACAAAGTCAGATGCACAAATACTAATGGGGAATAACTGGCTGGCAGTAGTACCGCTGAAAAGAATCTGAGGGTTATACCAATCACAAATTAAGAATCAATAATCTACTGTTGGAAAAAAGGAGTGTGCTAACCAAAGTTATTCAGAGACATAGGAGGTAATTGTTCTGCTTTACTCAGCACTGGTGAGTCCTCAGCTATGAGTACTGTGTTCAGTTTTCAGCATTACACTTTAAGAAAGATGTGGACAAATTGGAGAGGGTCCAGCAAGGAACAACAAGAGGAATGAGAAGTTCTGAAAACATGACCCGTGAGGAAAGGTTGAAATAAATAGGCATGTTTAATCTAGACAACGGGTGGGAGAAGGAAGGACACATAATACTCTTCAAATATGTAGAATGTGTTGTAACAAGACTAGTGATCAATTGTTCTTCACGTCCACTGAGGACAGGACAAAAAGTACTCTGGTTAGTTTGCAGAATAGTAGATATAGGTTATATATTAGCAAAATCTTTCTAACTCTAGGATAATTAAGTACTGGAACAGGTTATCCATGGAGGTTACAAAATCCCTGTCACTGAAGGCTTTTAAGAATAGTTTAGACAAATACTTGTCAGGAATGGTCTAGGTATACTTAATCCTCTCTCATTGCTGGGGGATGGATTAGATGACCCCTGAGGTTTCTACCAGCCCCAAATTTTATGCTCCTGTGATGCTTTGGTGTGCATAAACATAGGTATTTCCCTAATATATATGTATTCTTCTAGACATTATATATCATTGCTGTTTAACAAAATGCAACTATATTCTGGTTCACTGGAGTTGTAGCAGGGATGAATATACTTTGCCTGATAATATCAAGATAATTATCACGCATTATTTAAACCCTAGTAGTGGACATAAGTTCCATGTAGTTTTTACTGCAAAAATAGATAAGTGAGGACAACACCGTACCTCCAGCCAGTGGTTGGTGTCTCATGTTTTACCATTATATAAATTTGTAGTGCCATGTTTCTTGTTGAATTTTTACATTGGGAAAGCTAACTTACATCAGTCATCCCTCAGTGAAACACACTTATTTTAGCAGTGAAAATATATGGTGCATCTACACAGCAGGGCTTAACTCAAAATAAGCTACGCAAATTGACATATATTAATTGTGTAGCTTATTTTGAAATTGAAATTGGAAGCGTCTACACAGCACTTATTTCAAAATAGAGCACTCTTCCTCTGACTTCCCTTACTCCTCGTACAATGAGGGTTACAGGAGTTGGAGCAAGAAGTCCACCAGCATTTCAACATTATTTCAAAATAACGACCTGCTGTGTGAATGCAGACTAAATTATTTTGAAATAACGCTAGTTATTTTATAAAATAAAATAAAATTAAAAATCCAGCGGTATATACAGCTACCTTTTTAATAAACATTCTGAACTGGAGCAATTTTCACTACAAACATATGCAGTCTGTCTTTTATTCCACGCAACACTGGCATGGATGCTCTTGTGCAAAAGCACATCTCTTGCGCAAAAGCACATGCCAGTGTAGATGCTCTCTTGTGGAAGAGTTTTTGCACAAGAACTCTTCCGCAAAACAGTTCTTCCGGAAGAAGCTGCCAGTGTAGACGTAGCCTTTGGGCATATTAGGGGGTATTCAGAAACTTCCAATTCAAAATTAAAGATTAAAAATGAATTAATTGAAAATTCAGAGGAAATACCTTTTCTTATAAGAGGGACTTGAGACTTTTTTTAAGGACCTGTTTTTACTTTAGTCAAACTTTTTATTGGGAATGTTATTTTCTTTCTCCTTATTGGTGAGAAAATTATTCCTGGCAGGTCATCTCACAGTAACCTTAGTCTGAGAGGAAGATACAGCTTTTAGGAAGCTGGAGAACTTACAAGGCATTCAGAAAAAATATTAACCAGGTCTCTGTCATGCCTCTTTTCCTTGTCTTCACATACCAGTACTGGGAGCTCCTGAGTATGTGGCACAGAATCAGTTCTATTTGACTGTGTCTTCTGAGTTCTCCTTCATTAAAGCAATTCTCCAATATTCATTTTTGACTGCCTTTAGGTCTCTTTTTGCTGGCAGAGACATGGGACACTGGTAGTTGAGGTCAAGTATCCTTGAACTAAAGCTTTTACAGTCTAAGCCTCCGATGTTGCAATCAGGTGCTTGTAACTGGATCCTTGCATGTGTGCAGAACTCCATTCAGTTCAGTGTGGCTCCATAATGGCAGATGGTTGACCTGCCACAGCAGCTTGCAGACTCAGAGTCCTAAATCTGACATGTGCCATTTTGCAGTGGAGGAACAGGAAACAAAGGAAGGAGTAACGTTAAAAAAAACAAACAAAAAACAAACAAAGCTAAAGGGAATGTAGTTTTATAAGAGTTTATGTTTAATTTGGATTTTACTCAAGCTATAAGACATTTAACTTTTTTCAGATACATTTATCCTGCCTATCGTAATAGCTTAACAATTACATTTACTTTTTTTAAAAAATACACTCTTCCTGGTTCTCTGAGAAAGACCACACAAATAAGGAAATGTATGGTCAAGCAATTAGGCTACTAGCCTGCAAGTCAGGAGAGCTCATTTAAATTGCCTGTTCCTCCACAGACATCTTGTGTGAGCCTTGGGCAACTCAATTAATCTCTGTGTCATAGTCTCCATCTTTAAAAATGGAATAATAGTACTTTCTTACATCACAGAGGTGCACAGATGCAAATGGGAATCATATGAATATCTGGGAAATTACATATTAAGGTCTTGATACTGTACATTTTTATGAATGTCTTTAATTTTATTTATGGAAATTGTACTGCTGAGTGTAGTGGACTACTCCATGCCTTTTCTGTATTGTTACTGATAATTCTACCATTTCTATCTAGTAATGGACCAATATCATTGTTAGGATTCTTTTTGTTCAGAATATGCTTTAAAAATTCCTCCTTATTATCCTTTGCTATTAGATCAGATTTCACTTTGTGTTCCTGCAGATTTGTGAAACTGGACCTTTTAAACCCAGCAGATGGGAATATATTTATTCTTGGAAAAATTCAAATTTTTTTGTTTTAGGATTTTTATGGTTAATATTTATATTTTAGCTTTTTAAGATTATCAATTTAAATTTTCACCGTAACATGTAATTGTGTGTTTTAAGCACTTTTTTTCTACATTTATCTATTTAAATTTTCAAGAGTTATGGGAACTTATGTGGGTGTCAGCCAATAATTGTTTAATGACAGTAGACATTGAGGTTCAAAAAGTCAAAGCTTATTAACCCTGAAAACACACATTGTATATTTTTCCACAGGATGTTGACAAAATAATTATCTAGGGCTGTCAAGTGATTAAAAAAATGAATCTCAATTAATTGTGCAATTAATTGCACTGTAAAACAATAATAAGAATACTATCTACTTAAATATTTTTGGATGTTTTCTACATCTTCTAATATTGATTTCAATTACAACACACAATACAACATATATAGTGCTCACTTTATATTTATTTTTTATTACAAAACATTTGCACTGTAAAAAAACCCTTCAGTTCACCTCACTGAAATACTGTACTATAAATTCTATTGTGAAACCTGAACTTAAATTCTTCTATATAATCAATATATTTGTGTCCTATTCAAAAGAGTCCTTTTTTAGCTCAGCCCCAGCTGTGGGCAGCACAGGGCCAGAGGGGGGTAGACTCTACCATTGGCAGTGCAAAGTTTGAGGGGGCTCAGCCCCCAAATGCAGGTGGCATAGGGCTCAGGGTGGGGTAAGGATGTTAAAATGCAGTTAATTGACTAGTTGACTAGTCAATAGGCATTTCCGCATTCCTCCTCTTGTACATTTCAAAGGAGGTATGCAGAACCCCACTTACAGACCGGGGCCAGCAGGAAGTCCCGCTGACTCTGGGCTGCACATGGTATGCCTGCTTTGAAATGCACAAGAGTCCCCAGTAGGGGCTCTTGTGCATTTCAAAGCCATGGAGCCTGGGGTCAGCGGGGGACTCGCAGTCCCCACTGACTCCTGGCTCCATGCTATGCTTCGTGCCACTAGGAGCCCGGGGTCAGCTGGGGAGTCCCCAGATGATCCCGGGTTCCAGGGAAATGCCACAGGGAGCCCAGGATCTGCTGGGGAGTCCCCAGTAGACCCCAGGCTCTACGGCTGCCCCTTTGAACCGCACAGAAGAGGCATTCCGCAGATCAGCTGTGCAGCAGCCGCCTTGAGGTTTCAAAGTGGCAGCGCCGCTGTGCGGTGCTTCCACTTTGAAGTACCCCTTCCCGCCCCCTGCTTTGCTGCTTTTATCTGATAAAGGCAGCAAGGGGGGTATCGACTAGTCGATTAGTCAAAAGACTATCCAATAATCGACTAGTCTTTAACATCCCTAGGGTGGGGGTCATCCCCCAAGCTCAGGGGAGGCATCAGCCCCTGGACTGGGGGGTAGACCCCCCCCGCCATGGGCAGTGCAGAGTTCTGAAGGGGGGGACTCAGCCCCAGAATCATATGTGGGGGGAGGCATAGAGGAGGCAAAGAGAGGGTGGCTTGGGTGAGCCCTACCGGGGCAGGGGAGGGGGTGGAGGAGGGACAGTTTGGGTAAGCCCTCAACCTCCAGGTTGTTTTATTTTAAAAAACATGGTCACCTGGGAGAGGAGAGCGTGTGAGGGTCTTTACTTTTCTTGTTTACTTCTCCACTGGAGCTGGAACCACTGCTTCAGTTTTTTTCCCTCCTTTCTGGATGCTTTGTTTTTCCGTGCGCTGTCTGGTGGCAGTTTGCATTACTGTACCTTACCAGAGATGGTCTTTGAAGCAGCTCATGCTGGTTTCCTGATCTCTGTGATTAACGTGAGTTAATTTTTTTAACATGTTAATTCTGCCCTACATTAATCACAGGCATTAACGCCCACTAATTGACAGCCCTATAATTATCCTTAAACCAATCTCTTTGTTCTCAAGCATCATTTTTCTTACTTTGTCTGTATATTTTTATGATTATGGAAATATTTTGTTGTTTTTTGTGTGTAAAGTGAAATTGAAATTATCAACAAAAATGGAATTATTCCAAATCTCTCTATAAATTAGTAGTTTGGGCTTTAGTGTGTTTGTACAAAACAAATGTGTTTAATTCATGATCCCTTGTACCTAAGTGACTACACAGTTTTAGTTCTGTGTTCAATTATTCTTTACTTATCACGATAAGGTCTAATAGAGAATTATCCTCTATTGAGTTAGGAAATTGTCACCTTTAATATTTAGAGATTCGAAGGAAGTTTTAATACTGGCAGGATGAGACCTCCAGCATGTCATTTAGGCCATGTCTATTCTCAGGCTTTCTCAGGATATGTCTACACTACAGTGTTATTTCGAAATATCTAATTTTGAAATAGTTATTTTGAAATATCTTATTTCAAAATAATGCATCTACACACAAAATGCATTTCGAAATAGCTTTTTGCTATTTCGAAATAGCGCGTCCACACTGATTGGACACTGAATCGCATTTAAGGTCAGCCGGAACTGGTTCTGACAGGGTATCAGGTCAGAAGTTACCTTGTGGCCAGGGTGGCCAGCAGGGCACCCTGGGAAGGGCTGGAGACCCCCTATTTCGAAATAAGCATCTACACGGCACTTATTTCAAAATAGCAATTTCAAAATTGGCACTATTCCTCATGGAATGAGGTTTACCAATTTCGAAATAAGCCCTCCGCAATTTTGAATAAATTTTGAAATAGCAGTTGGCTTGTGTAGACGCTAGGAAAATTATTTCGAAATAATGGCTGCTATTTCGAAATAACTTTGCTGTGTAGACATACCCTCAGAGAATAACAGAGGCCCAGGCCACTTTGAGTTTAGAGGCCCCAGCCCAGGCCCAGGCCCCCAACGTATCTAACTTTTCATCCTGAGGGTCATATTCTTTTGGTTTTAGTATATGAAAATAAATACTTGAGACGTTTATTTATTAACAATTAAGTCATTACACCAATAGCATGTATATTAAAAATGTAACTTTAATTGTGAGTTTTCACTGAAAGCAAAACTCTTCATTTTAGGAATGCTTTTCTGGCTTTGTTGTGTGCAAACTTGTTTATAGTTGAAGAAAAATCTAATTTATGTGCAACATCACTGTTAATGTTAAGCACTGTGAGCCCATTCAAATGCTCTTGTCCCATTGTAGAATGATGATAATTCTTTACTTGTTTTAAATGTTGAATGTGCATTCACCTGAAGCCACTGATGCAGGGAGACTGACAAAAATACATAATGCAGTTGTGACATTAAGAGATACAGTCAACAGGCCAAGATCGAATATTTCTTGAAGCAGTTCTTTTGGCTTGTATTCTGATTTAAAATTGGTGGAATATATACATTTCAGGAAGATGATCTTGTCACACACATCTTTTGAAATTTCGTTGTTGTACCTTTGTTGAAACTATTCAGCCGCTGAATATAGATCTTCATCACATAGGGTGCATGTACACAGCAGGGCTTAACTCAAAATAAGCTACGCAAATTGAGCTGTGTCAATTGCGTAGCTTATTTCAAAATAGCTTATTTGAAATTGGGAGCATCTACACAGCACTTCTTTTGAAAAAGAGCACTCTTTCTCTAACTTCCCTTACTCCTCATACATTGAGGGGTATAGGAGTTGGAGTAAGAAGTCCTCCAGCTTGACAGTACTTTGACATTATTTTGAAATAACTGCCTGCTGTGTAGACACAGACAAAGTTATTTTGAAATAATGTTACTGTGTAGATGTACCCATAGTTCTCTGAACTGCCAAAGGAATCCAAAAAGGATACAAATTTGTTGCAGTGACTCAAATTGACATGTAAGACCAGATTTGATGGAGTCAATAATAACAAAAAAATTTACTCAAAAGTGCTTTTCTGCATCAGATTGAAATGTTAGGCTGTGATTGGTAGAAAACTCATGAAATGTCAATACCCGGTGCTACTGATTTTGACTCAGAATGGATTGTATCACATTGATCACGAATCTTTTGAATATCTTTAAAAAGTCATTTGATGGTATCCCTTTCAATGTCTAATGTAGCATTGCATGCTTCAATTACAAGATTAGTTTTGTGGATCATTTTTAGCAGCTTCACCCACATGGACAACATTAAAATGCACTCAAATTTCGATGTATAATTCTAAATTGACTTAAACTCAATGCAAGCCTGTGCTGTGAGAGTAAGAGATTCAAACTCAATTAAAGCCTTTCTCACAGAGTCCAAATGCTGTGCAACTGGTTTAATTCATCAATTCGTGCTAACCATCTCATTGTTGACATGCCGTGAAAGGAAAGAGGCAGATGCTGCTTCATAATTCTTCATAACTTTCTGCAATTTTAACATATTGAACAACCAAGGTCATCTGTTCTTTGTGAGAACAGTCTGGAGTTGCATCAATAATAATTGAAAAGTACTTCACACGTCATGTCTCTTTAAGAACTGTTGTTTGCACAAATGTCCCACATTGCTCAATAAACTTGTTCTGTATTCTGGTAGATAATGGAGTTGCATGTGTTTTCCACTCTTCTGTGATTCACAAACATGCTTAACATGGCCTGATAAAAGTGGGTCATCCTTGCTAAGAAGCTCAAGTATACCAAGAAAGTTTCCATTTGTAGGGTCACCGATACGTTGACTGGAACCAAAGAAAGACAATCCCCGTTCAGAAAGAAAAGGAATAACATCCAATATGTGCTCAAGGAGTTTTTTCCAGTTATCAGTCTCTGTGTTTAATTCACTCAGGAGTAAGTTTTCAATTGAACTGTCAGCTGGTGATACTCTACTAGCTGATTTCCATGTAAATTAGTTATCTTTATGCAATACTGAAGTTTCATGTGCAGGTATTCATCTTTCAAGTTCCTCTAACCTCTACTGATGCTCCAACCAGATGGATGAGACAGTACTGATGCATTTGAAGTATTACTGTTAAAAATGAAACAGGGTACATAGTACAGGGGAAAAAAAGCGGAAGAGCATTCCCTGGATGCGGCGGAGTTTTCTGGGATACCTCCAGTATCCCAGAAAAGCCCTGTAGTCTAGACGTAGCCTCAGTGAGGTAGTTTATTCACTCCCCCTCCCTGAGCAATGTAAGTTATGCCAACATAAATGCCAGTGTGGATAGTGCTATATTGGTGGGAGAGCTTCTCCTGCTGACACTGACACTTGTTGGGAGTAGATTAATTATGTCAATCGAAGAATTCTCTCCCATCAACAGAGTGTGGCTACAGTAGAGATCTTACAGTAGTGCAGTGGTATCAGTACAGCTCCACCACTGTAAGCCCTCTAGTGTAGACATCCCCCAGGATCACACAGCTTTTTTCTTGCGTGTTGTAGTTATGTGTTTAAGGACCCCAGTCAATCTGTTTTCTAATTTGAGTAGTGGTCTGTAGCAGACATCTACTATCATCCCATCCTGCATTTTATCCAAGCATTCAAGTACAATTGTTTGACTAAAACCTCAGCTGCACTACACAGTTGGTAAAAAAATAAGGCAGTTATTACAACCTAATTACATCACTGTGCACATGACTGCCTTGTCCAGTTGATGCCTGTGCCCTACTACACTAGCATAGTTCCACCTCCATGAGAAGCACAGAGCTTATCTTGGAGTACATAGAGGGCTCCATCAGAAAGAGCTGGCCAAATCTCACTGATGGGGAGGGGGAGAGCCCTTTCAGTCAGACCATCCCCACAACTTACCTACTAGCAGTAGGAAGTAAACTTCTTTAAGCAGTTTCTAGGTCAGGCAGGGGAAGTTACATCTGTGGGGGATGGGTTTCTCTGTATGCTCAGGAAGCATCCCCATGTTTCATGACTTCCACCCAATAGCTGGAAAGCCCTCTGCCCCCTATGTTGGTCTAACCAAGTTGATGATGCTGGGGGAACAGGGAGGAGTAAATAGGGCTGCAGCTTTGTGGGGGCTGAAACAGGGCTTGATGTGTGCCAGCCCCTGACAGATTCTCTCTGGCTCCTGCCTCAGTGAAGTCTGATTTACTGTTGTGTTTTTGCTATGTGATCCCTCTCCATGGCTCCAGCTATTGGGGGATCCCATTAACAACTGGACAATGATCGAAGGACTCAAAAGAGACTTGGCCGGATTTCAGGCAGAGGAAGGTCCCTCAACATTCAGGTTTAGGGTTACTATCTGGTTGGTATTTGACCATTCTGACCATTAATGGATTTGCCAATTGCCACAACAATTTTATCTCCTGGGGTTTTTTAAACTTTGTCTAAAGATTTGCATTATTATCACAAAACACTAGGATGTCTAATGTTATAAAATGTCTTTATCCAGCTAAAGATGTGTTAGTGTTCATATTTTCGCAGTTCAAGAGATAACAAATCAAAACTGTTGAAGATACAGCAGCTCTCTGCCCACCTACTTGCAAGCACACCACATGCATGTGTAAGAGTGGGGTTGAGACAAGCAAGAGTGAGGAGATGTGTGAAGTTATTAATCTTATCTATATGTGTTATCTTTCTATAAGTGGATGTTTAAGGGGGCCGTGTTGCCTTGTGGTTGAGGCAAGCTTGCTGTGATGGAGGGGGTTAGGGTTGCCAAGCATCCGGTTATTTGACCGGAATTCCAGGGGATCCTGGAAGTTCTGATCAGCACTACTGACTGGGCTGTTAAAAGTGGGGCTAAGGCAGGCTCTCTGGTCGCTCTGGCTCCACACAGCTCCTGGAAGCAGCTGGCATGCCTGGTTCTAGGAACAGGGATGGCCATAGGGGCTCCAAGTACTGCCCCGATGTGAAAGCTGGCTCCACAACTTCCATTGGCCAGGAACCACGACCAATGATATTTGCAGAAGTGGTGCCTGCTGGTAGCACACAAAGGCCCCCTGTGGTAAGTGCTGCCCAGCCAGAGCCCACACCTTGAACCCCCTCCCACAACCCACACCACAGCCCATACCTCCAGCCAGAGCCCTCTCCCCTTTCTGCATCCCAACCTCTTTCCCGAGCCCTGAGCCACCTCCTGTACCACAAACTCCTCATCCCCAGCCCCAACCCAGAGCCTGCACCACCACCAGGAGCCCCCACACACTGCTCACTCGATCCTCCCTTCCTCTATTGCTTGATCTCCCCCACCATCACTCATTGTTGAAATCCTGGAGGGTAGAGAGTGTGAGGTACCCAGGCCCCAAGGTGCCTTTTTTTGCAGTCCAAAGATGGTAAATCTGCTAGGGCCCCATGTGCCCTATACTTAGGGTTGCCAGGTGTCTGGTTTTGAACCAGACAGTCCGGTATTTGAGCTTTCTGTTGGGCAAACAAATTGAGAAGATATAAATGAGAAACTAGAAATGTCTGGTATTTTTTAAATAAGATGTAATGTAGATTGAGCTGTAATGTCAAGTGTGTCCAGTATTTTTGTTGAAACCACCTGGCAACCCTACCTATGCTCCCTTCATGGGTCTGGCTGCAGCACCCCATCTCGGTGCCCTAGGGTCTCTTCAGGGGTCCAGTACTCCAGCTGCCTGTGCCCCACGGTCTCTTTATGGGTTTGGCTGCAGAACTCCAGTCACTATGCTCCCTTCAGGGGACTGGCTGCAGCACTCCGTCTCCCTTCGCCCTATGCTCCCTGCAGGGGACTGGCTCCCTCCAGCACGCCGCCCTTTGGGCGATCGCCAGCGCGTAGCGCCCGCCCACAGCAGCACAGGAAGCCAAGTAACAGCCACATGTTCGGCCGCAGGCGTCTGCACTTAACGGACTCCCCCACCAGGGGCCGCCGTCCACGTGACCCAGCGCCGCTCAGGACGGGTTAGGTGCTGTGTCTCCTCACCCTCCCCAACACGTGCCTCAGGGGCTCTCCCCACCCCAGCTCCCGCCACCCGCGGCGGCTCATGTGCCAACCCCCCGCCCCCGGCTAGCGCCCCGAGGGGCAGGAATGGTCCCACTGGCCATGCTGCGGAGCAGGGAAGGTTCCGCCCGCACGGCCCGGGGACGGGGGAGACTGTGGGTCACTCGTGGGGTTAGTGTCACGCGCGGGGTCTGCCCGTTGCGACGTCACCGGTCGCGCTCCCCTCTCACTCAGTCGGCGTTTCCCGCCCGCGAGCAGCCGGCAGCCACTCAACCCAGCTGCACCCAGCCAGTCGGCGGCCGCCGCTAGTAGCGGCAGTGGTGAGCGCCGCGCCTGGGAGCGCCTGCTAGCGACGCTTCCTACGCCCCGCCCTGCCCCATGTTCGGACCTGATAAGCAGTCGGGGCCGCCGACGCTGGACCGCGGTGGCGGGTTCGGGAATATGGCGTCTGTGGGGGAATTCAACTCGCTCAGCGCCAACATCCCGGCCACCAAGGTGGAGGTGTCTGTGTCCTGCAGGTGAGAGAGCGGGTCAGGCGGAGCGAGGCACCCTTGTGTGGGGAGGGGGTGTCTGGTGTGACAGCCCCCTCGAGTGCTCCGGGGAGCATTGGTAGTGGTGGGGAGGGGGTCGGACGTGCCTGATCCAAACCGCCTTGTGGTTTCTGGGGCAGAGGGGTGCGCTCCGTTTCTCCCCTGTGGTGAGCTGCGTGGAGGGTCCCCTCCCCCGTGGAGTGCGAGAGCAGGACCGGACTCGGGGGGGGGGGGGAGCAGGTGAGTGAAATCCCTGACAGCCCCCTCGAGTGCTCCGGGGAGCATTGGTAGTGATGGGGAGGGGGGTCGGACGTGCCTGATCCAAACCGCCTTGTGGTGAGAACCGTACACAGGGGAGTTGGTTTCGCTTCCAGTTCGCAAGCTCAGTCGGTGCTTTCCGAGAGACTTGTGTTTCTTTGGCTGGGAATCTTCCACTGGGAGAAGTTTCGTAAATCCTCATGCAGAGGGGGTGGGTATTCAGACTCCCAAATCTGAGAACAGGCTCGTTCCCTTCCTAGCAATCCCCGATTGGCTCGACTGTTGTAGACAGCGCGGAGGGCGAGATGGCGAATTCCCACAGATGTGGGATTCCCTGTATCAAAACGGTGTGCCAGCAATGCAGGGACTGCTGCCCCCAACTATTTCCTGGTGGGAGAGCTGCGTCCTGCATGTGATGCAAGTGCCTTTCTTCAGATTTACTCCAAATCTCGCACTTAGACACACTAGTTGGATTTCTGTGGTCAAGAAGCACTGGCACATCATCTCAGACCTATCCCCAGGTCTCATGGGGTGCGAAGAGGAGGGAGAATCCCTCTCAAGGCACTGTTTAAAAGAACCTCGTAAAATCTGTTTTTAAACCTTAACTCTCAACATGCTTCATCCATCCTTGAATAAGGGTAAAAAATTAATGATAAAAAAAGCTAATTATATTTTACTTGCTCATCAAAACTGACTGGGCCTGGGGGTATGTGGGCAAGTAGAATGCTCTACGTTTGGCAAAGAGTTTTTCCCTCTAGGATGCAGAATTTTTGCTTTGTGTGCTGTGAAACCCTCTTCCCCGTATTTAGAAACTCTCTAAAACTGCCAGTTAGGTAGTAGAACAGCCGCCACTGTCGCTGGTGTATTTGTAGCTTTAATTGTTAGTTGCTTCCTGATGGGAAGGGAAATGAAACAGTTGCTGAGCCATTGTCAGTGACATACTGTACTAAAATGTCCCGGACTGCTTCCTTTCCTCTCTTGGCTCCAGAGGCAGCAGTTTGCAAAACTGAACGGCTTGCTCCCGCAACTCCCTCCCCCGCCCTTCCCCAAAGTAAACCTCTGCAGCTGTTTGATAAAGGGAGTGCTTGGAAACTAGGATTAATGAATGAGAAGCACAATATTCCTCAACTTCCTCATGGCTAGGCTGATGAAAAGCGAACCCCTCCCAGCAGTACGTGCTTGTTTACTGTCAACTTCGTCCAACAATATTTTTGTCACCTATTGCCTCTTACCTTGTAATTTTAGTTTAAGACATTTTGGATGGTGATGGCCTTCTTGATAATGGTTTTGTACAGCATGTAACACAGGGGGGTCCCAATCATTGATTAGGCTCCCTATTTATGTGTGTATGCAACTAATAATAAAAAGGCTGACACTTCCCACTTTCTAGGTAGAAGAGAGATGAGCTTATTTAATGGGGATTGGTTTTAAGACCGTGTGCAAATGTTCTTCTTGGGAAGGAGTGTTTTTTCATATTGAAATTTTCAGTTTGACACACCTTGGAATACTGAATTTCTAGAAGTCTACACAAAATAGCTAAATAGCACCCAAAGGGGGCTTAAACCCCACATAGGGTATGTTATTAAACAGGATTTAGGGTTCAAGAGCTTAGTTTTAGGGTTGTTTTTATATAACTGCTAATATTTGTCATTTTGTGGTATCTTATACTTTGACTCAATGGTGTTGTGTAATGAGAGAATGCTTGGTTTACTTTTTTAATATTTTTTCACATTCAGCTTTAGTACCATAATTTGATAATACAGTAAATAAACAGTACTTTTATGAAACTTGAGTGAAGAAAATAAGTGATGTAAAACTATATATACAAATCCAGCTGATAGAGATTTACTAGATTTTTTTTTTAAAGTAGCCAATCAAGGAGTTAGTTAAATACTATAACTCACTTAATATGATTGGCTAAAATACTGGGCATTCATGTCTTTGTACGTGATTTAGACAGAAGAAAACATTCCATGAGTTCATGCAACAGAAAGAAAAACAAGCCAGTTCAAACAAAACTAGCTTCTCATTTGACTACTAGCTCCTCCCAGCTCGTTCCTCATTCCTATGTGATGTCTTGCTTGTCAAATGTCCATGTTTAAAGATATGGGAATTCTCTTAGGGAATTCCCTTTTTATAATTAAAGTAGTAAACTGCACTTTTTTTTGATTGGCAGCAGAAACATACATTAAATTCAAAATGGAAAATGAATGACTTTAGGAAGACACTAATGAATAACACATGATTATGACTCATCAGTACACATATTTATTGGCTAAGACCTCAAAACAAATAGCATTCCAGTAAAAATATGTAGTAAGGACAGAAGACTAAATTATGCCAGATCTAGCAATAAATGCTTCAATTGTTCAGTAATTAGCAATTGCATTTGCTTTTCAATAATTTCTGCCTTAATTTATACTGTAGTACAGTGTCTTCAAAGATGTAATTGTTTCATAATTTCTTATGAGCCATAGAACCAGTTTTGGCCCAAGATTATAATACTGATTATTAACTAGTAAAGGATTAGTTTGTGCTTGTCTATTCTTAAAATTCCAGCTACATTTTTCACTTCCTTTTTGGATGGATGTGTGTATGTAGGAAGCATAGAACACGGATCCATTTATTATTTGCTCACTGGTGTAACTGGGTTGCCAGTAGTGGCAATGTGATCTTATAGTTATATTAAACAACCTGGGGTCTTATGCCTGACTTAGTTAATAATTCACTTTGTGACCTGTGAAAGTCACTTCACCCCTTGGTGCTTTAGTTTCTCCATCAGTAAACTGGAGTTTATAATAAAATTATATTCCTCCTGAAATTCAAGTAGTATTACTGATCATAAGAGATTAAAAAAGTCAGACCATCCAAGAAATCACAAATCATACGATTGTCTCCCAAAGAGCTTTTTAAAAAGTTCGTGTGTGTGTTCTGATCTCTTTTCACTTTTTTTTTTTTTTTTTTTTAAACTCTCTGCTTATCACTAGGGATGTGATAGTGCTGTGGTATGCAACCAGTTCTGACACAATAGCCACTATAGGCTATATCTAGACTGCAGGCTTCTTTCAGAAGAAGCTATTCCAGAAGAGATCTTCCAAAAGAGAATTCTCTTAGGTCACTGTGGTCTGGGAGCGACATGGGTCTGGAGTGGAGTGAGTGGAGACACCAGCCAGAGGGAGGTGGCCTGTGGGCTAACAAGATAATGCCCAGTGTTACCAGCAGGAGGCACTATGGTGGTGAGTCTGCCACATGACAGTGCCTAAATCTAAAATTCACATATCGATGAGATCCTCAAAATACCGATTCAGTTGCTGCCTGTTTGGTGCCTATAGTCCACAGGTCCCCAGAGTGTGGGGTGTGCCCTCCTTTGGTTGGGGACAAAGGTTGGTGGAACATCTGGTGGGGCTTGAGCAAACAGAGTCAGGGAGCAGACACCACCCAATATCTCCCTGCCCCAGCTCTGCTCTGGTACCACTCCCAGGCCTGCTCTGCCCTGTCATCAGCCTTGGCATGGCTCTGCTGTTGGCCCTGCACTAGACCCCAGCCTCAGCTGTTAGCGCTGGCTCCTTTCCCCGTCCAAAGCGGAGGCAAAGGCCAGGAATGGAGCTATGTTTGGCCACAGGCCTGGCTACTGGCTCACACCATCACAGCTGTGGCTTTCCTGCTATCCCTGGTCACAGCCCAGACCCACCCTGAGCTGCAGGTAGGGTTGCCAGATGGTTTCAACAAAAATACCAGACACGCTTGACATTACATCACAATCTACATTACATCTTAATTAGAAAATACCGGACACTTGTATTTTCTCAATTTGTTTCCCAAACAGAAAGCTCAAATACTGAACTGTCTGGTTCAAAACAGGACACCTGGCAATCCTAGCTGCAGGCCCGGCTTTGGCCCCCTTATACCTGTCTGACTTCCCCCTCTCCCCTCTTAACTCTACTTCCCTTGCCCTTGGAGCTGCTTCAGTGCTCCCAGTCTGGGCTCTGGGAGTAGGACGGGATGTGTGAAATACTGAGTAGTATAGCACTGTGTCCTAGACAGTCAAACTCTTTTGTGAATGGAAAAAATGATGCTGATAATCTGGCAACACAAATAGAGGTGGCAGCTGCTAGTTTTGAACAAGGAACTGTCTACAAAAGGATGTGGCTTATTGATGGTAAATGTCAGACACCAGCAAACACTCTCATCAGGGACAAACAAGGCCACTTATTCACAACTGAAAGAACAAAAAACACTGGATAGAGCATTTCAACGAATTTCTGACCAGGGAGCCATCTGAAGAGGAAGCAAACCTTCAGGAGGCAGAAGATGATCTTGACATCAACAGAGACATTCTAACTTGGAAAGCTTGTCCTGGCAAGAATAACTTGAATGCAGAATTTTTGGTATATCCTGAGTTAGCAGCATCTCTCCTGGCCCATCTTTTCCCCTTTCCCAGACTGATATCAATAGGATTATATCTGTGGCTCAATGGGGGGTCATTGTAAAGATACTAAAGAAAGGAAGTCCTCAATGACTCTGTAGTAATTGGCATGGTATCACACTTTTATCTGTGCCAAGCAAGGTATGGTAAGAGCATAGTCCAGTATATACCTGAGGCAGTTGAGTGGTGTGTGTGTGTGTGGTGTTTTTTTTGTTGTTTGTGTGGTTTTTTTTTTTTTTAATTTTTTTAAAGGGGGGGGAGGCCAGCTTTTGGAAAGGGTGTGGCTGCATAGACCAGATCTTCACTCTATGAAACATAAAACAGTGTATTGCAATGGTAACTCTACATAAGCCTAATAGACTCTTTGAGAGCGCTTGTGACAGCATTCATGGGACCAGTGTATGGTGTATTCTATGGACATGTATGGCATAATCTATCCCATCAAAAGCTTCTGTTGTAACTTTTCATGCAGCATAGATCAGTGAGCTCAGTTTTGAAGTCAAAGCAGGAAAGTGCTGGGGTATGTCATAACTGCAATCCTTTTCAACATTGCCATTGACCGGGAATGTGGCATATTACAGAAGATATGCCAAGAGGCATAAATAGACACTCTCGTCATCCTTTGAAGACCTGGACTCGGGAGAGTGAGATCATGTACAGTCACATACCCAACCCCATATACCGAAAAACCCAACTCCACTCAACACATTCAGCTAGCAAATTGGACTAAAAATAAACTTCAATAAGCCAGCTATCATGGCCATATTGCCTTACCATCACCAGAACAGGTTGGTGACAACATGATCCTCTGTATAAAAACATTCACATACTTGGTCAGCGCTGCCAGCTAGGATGGTCAAACAAACCGCTACATCAGAACATAATCAATGAAGCCAAGAACTACTTCAGGAGTTTAAATACAGTCTGGAAATCATCAAATTACACCAAAACCAAACTCAAGATTTATCAGAGCTTTGGACTTTCAACATTATAATCACTTTATTTTGTTACTAGAAGAGCATTAAGATGAACACTTGAAGGTACATGGAAAATGAGGCTGCCTGAAAACATGGCACAGAGCTGAAAAATATGAGGCACCATTAAGACTTGCCAGAAACAGACAGGGATGGAGGAGCTTTGTCACTGTCCGAAACTCCAGAGACATAAAGGAAAGATGATGATAAATGTAATTAAGACCAATCAACACAGGCTTATGGAAAATAAATCCTGTCAAACCAAACTGAAACTGTAATATCAAAGATACAAAGTTTGGTCGACAAAGATTAATAGTGCTTAGATTTCCATAGGCCATATGATTTGATCTGCATGACATTTTGATTTAAGAAATTAGAAGGCTGTAACATTAACATGGCACACGTTAGAGGGATTACAAACTGCATAATTGAGAGGTTTCAAAATGTAATCAAAAAAGGGGAGTCATAATTTGAGTGCATGTATGTCTAATGGGGTTGGTCCTTCATGGGTTAGTTCTTGGCCTAATGCCTTCTAAAAACTGGGGCGGAGGAACACCTTAACGAATGACTTGGAAGAAATCACTAAATTTGCAGATGACCCAAAGAGTGTGGTGTGGGGTAGAGGAGAACAGTATTTTTTTGTCACTGGAAATTTTAAAATCAAGATAGGATATTTTTTTTTTTTCCCCCAAAAAGAGATGTTCTAGTTTGAACAGGAATTGTTTTTGGGAAACTATGTCCTGTGTTTTATGCAGATGGTCAGACTATTTGATCACAACAGTCCTTTCTGACATTAAAGTTTATGAATACTTATTACTGGTTCTGAAAACAACTGCTGACTCGCAAAGACTTGCATCTTTCTGAACAGTTTGATAAAGAGCTTATTCATTTTACTACTGTTGCACAGGGAGCTGTTAGACTATGTAACAGAATAGATCATATTGTGGAAATATGATTTCAATTTAACTCCCTTGTGTAGACCAGGGCTAATGGATTTAATATTTAGAAATAACCCCCCTTATTTTGAAATAATAAGCAGAGCATCCACACCTCCAAGCCCGCTGTTTCAAAATAATGGGCTGGTTACTTTGAAATCTGTCCACAATAACACTGTTTTCAAATAACAATTCAGAGGAAAGCAGGTGTTCAATCTGGTGCTGCTAATAATTGGCATTTGAAGATCTCTTACAGCTGCACTTCTGACAGCTATGGCTACACCTGTCTTCTCCACTTCTCCCCTTTTCCTGTAGAGCTTAAAACTGCAGGCTGCAGGAGAAGGGCTTGTACCAGCTTTGCCAGCCTTTGCCACACAGCAGCATCCCAGGTAGCCATGACAAACCCCCAGTGGTCCCTCAGAGCCTCCCATTGTCCAGGGATGCAAGAGAGCTCCAGGATCTCTGCACCAGGAAAAGGAATGCAGATCGCCACCAGCCTAGCTGACACAGGCCACAACTAGACCCTTGACCAGGTCCACGCTTGCTCCTTACCCTGGAGCTAGTTCCTCCCTACCCCCGCCCCGATGTCTCCCAGGCTTTGGGTGATCTTGGGGAAGGCACTTTTCCCTATATACATGCGGAGGACAGGGGCCCCTTGTTGAGAGGCACTGGGGGAGAGCCTCACAGCTGGCCTTGGATGAAACTCTCCATCAAGGCCTCTCTGACCACAGTCCATGATGTGTTCTCCTGATGGCACTGGTCTCCGGCTGCTTGTATGCCCTGCCCAGCCATTCAGTCTCTGCCCCCCACCCTAGTAGAAAAGTCTCCTTCCTGCTTTTGCAAAAATTGTGGCACACATAGTAAGCCACCACCATGAAGGGGATGTTACACTCATTGAGGTCCAGAGGGGTGAGGAGGTTCCGGATCCACCCCTCTAATAGACTGAACGCACACTCCACCACTATGTGGCACCTGCTCAGACTGGTATTGAAGTGCTTCTTGCTGGGTCCACCTGCCCATGTAGGGCTTCATCAGCCAGGGGAGCAAGGGGTATGCTGTGTTGCTCAGGATTATGATCATGTCCATTTCACCGACTCTGATGGTGTGGGCGGGGTGGGGGGGAGGAAGAGCTGGCATGCATCTTTCAGAACAGGCAGAAGTTCTGGAAGATGGCAGGAATCATGCACCTTCCCCAACCAGCTAACGCTGATATCGATGAAATGTCCCTTGTGATCCATAAGGCCCTGCAGCACCATGGTGAAGTGCCCCTTTCTGTTTGTTTAGTCTGAGGCATGGTGGTTGGGGGGCTAGGATGAGGATGTGTGTGCCACCTATGGGTTACCCGCCTTGTAGCTGGGGAAGTTCTTGGCAGCAAAGCCATCCATGATGTCTACATTGCCCAAAGTGACAACCCTCCATAGCAGCACATGGTTGATGGCCTTTGCTACTTGTATGAGCATGGCCCTGACTGTGGATTTTCCCCACACTAAACTGGTTCCTGACAGAGGTAGCTGTCTGGCATGATGAACTGCCGCATCATGAGCTTCCACATGGCGATGCACTTCTGCACAGGGATGGCAGGTCTCAGTTGAGTGTCATGTCGCTTGAGGGTAGAGGCAAACCACTTGCAGAACTCGAGGGAGGTGGCCTTCCGCCTGCAGAAGTTCTGCAGCCACTGCTGGTTGCCCCATAGCCGCTGGACAATGCGGTCCTACCAGTCCAAACTGGTCTCCCGCCACCAGAAGCAGTGTTCCATGGAGTTCCGTGGATTGAGGGGCATGTGCAGGAGCGCCAGGATCTGGGTGATAAGGGCCTGCAGTCTGGGCTGGTCCTCATGCTGCTGGAGCATCATGTGGGCAGTTTGGAAGTACTGCACCATGAGGCACAGCACGAGGCCCGTGAGCCTGGCACTACTTTGCAGCAGCTCTGACTCTGTTGTAAGTGCTGTGGTGCCCGCAAGGGCAACCAAAGCACACTGCATTCATTTTATATCCCACTATGGGGAGGCAGTGGAGGAATGGCATGTGAGATGTGGCTGTAGTGAGGAGCTCCTGAAAGTATGTGTTGCAGCTTGCCTGACCAAGCAGCCACAAGAAGTGTCCACACTTGTGGTGCTGTCCCCAAAGTGCTTCTGGGGGCTCCAAGTCTTAGCAGGCTCCAATCAGTGTGGATGTGCTATTTCAAAATAATTCTGCGTAATTTCGATGCTCCCCTGTAGTGGGGACGTGCTATTTCAGTTTTGTTATTTCTGGAGTTATTTTGATTTTACTTATTTTTGAATTAATTTCCTAGTGTATACATGCCCTTCGTCTCCCCTAGACTACTCTGTTCAGTTCTGATCACTCAATTTCTTAAAGATATGCACTAGAAGTAAGAGGTTCAGAGATGACTTGAAAAAAATAGGATGAAAAGAAGAGTATCTTAAGTCTGACCTGTAATGTTAAAGATCTAATTTCTTTAAGACATACTTATTTAGTTGGTGACAACAAACCTAAAATGCCATAATCAAACAGCTGTTGCATACAGTTGCTACAGTGGTGTGCTAAGGTTATTTGGGTGGCCTGACTAAGTATTTTCACACCCCCAACATGTTTGGATTTCTTTTATATGTAACATTTGGTGTGTTTTTTTTTGGGGGGGGGGAGGGGAGGGATAATTGAAACACTGTAATGTACTTTACTTTCTATACTCCAACCTTAACTCTGCTTTCACGTAGCTTATCTTGAAGTATATAATTAGAGCAGGGGTGGGCAATAATTTTTGGGGGTGGAGCCACACCAAGATTTTGGAAAGTGGTCAAGGGCCACACTATTCAATGGAAGAGGTGCAGGGTCTAGGATGGAAGATGGACTTAGAAGGGCACACTGCGTAAGAGACTGGGGTGCAGGAGATGTTGTGAGGTCAGAGGGAGTTTGGGTGAAGGAGGGGGTTGTGACCTGGGTCAGAGGTTTGGGGTGTATGATCTGGGAGGGGACAGGAGAGGATTCTGGCCTGGGGGAGGAGTGTAGAAAGGGGTACAGGATCTAGGGGAGAGTTGTGACCTGGGGCAGGAAGGTGCAGAGGGTTTGGCTGGTGACCTGGGGAAGGGAGCTGGGGTGCCAGAGGTAGGCTCTGGCTGGGAGGCGCTGGTTTGGCGGGCCAGATCCAGCCCACAAGGGGTATCTTGCCCACCCCTGAATTAGGGTATAAAGGAAATTTAGAGTTTCTTATAACTTTCTTTGAGGCACCTGGTATTGGGCATTGTCAAATATAGGGTAATAGACTTTGATGGGCCACTCATCTGATCCAGTATGGATTGTGGTAATTAAGTTTGAAATTACAATCAGTATGTGCAAAAGCTTCAGGGGGTAGCCGAGTTAGTCTGTACAGGATAAACTTAAACAACAAATAGTCTTTAAAGTGCTACCAGACTAACAAAACATGAAGGTGGTATCATGAGCTTTCGTGGGCACAGCCCATTTCTTTAGATGGTGTTCATGTTAATTCTAATGGAACAGATTGAGAGTAACCAAATGCCATTACAAACCTAATATTGGGGGGGAATTTAAGATCAGACATGGAAGAGGAGCACTGTTAACCAAAATAAAGTAGATTTTTTTTTTTTTTTTTTTTTTTTTGAGTGAAGTAACCGGTAAAAATTACAATACTGGAAGAACTTTGTAGCTCTTCAACCTGAAAGAGGAAACAGAGCAGTGTTAAGAGCCTGGGAGAAGAGAAACTAGTCAGTTAATTTCTACATTGCCCCACATTTGGGACTAAGGGATGTGAAAAGCAGTGTGCACCAAGGTGTTGTTCCGTAACTACCCAGGTGGGTGCTGTGGGTGCAAACAAAAAGTTTTCTAGTTGGCATTAATGATAGTTGCTAATAACAGCGAACTGCATAGTTACATAATGACTACATTTGTAGGCAAAGTACCCCACATGTAATCAAATCATGTGTTCTCTGTCCAAGCTGTCTTTACTAGAGGGATCCAGTGCCAAAAGACTGTTTCAGCCTTGAAAGATTAGGTTGAGCTTATCTTCGGAAGACCCCTACCTAAACAAAATAGAGAAAGTGTTATCCAAAATCTTGGGAGATTTTACTTTTAGCTGGAAGTTGAAATAACTTAACAAGCTGTCATGGTGATTTTTGTGAGTTTATTTCAGTTCCTGTGGGACACTAAATTTAAGAGTAAGTGTGTGTATATTAATATGATATGATCCTGGATGTTCTGCCTCTCTCCCCTTATGTGGTAATTAAGCTTACACATCAGAATTGTGTGACAAACTGAAAAGCATGAAGTTCAAGACTGGCAGAATACTAGGTCTGAGTAATTCTGATATGCGTAGGAGATGGAGGCGAGCTAATTGTGTCCCCTTAGTTTTTTAAATACTGTCTTAATCATGTCTGCACTGTTAATTTTTTTGAATGGTAAAGCTTTCAATGTTTTTCTTGGAATTTTTCCCTTCCCCTTCCCTTTTTAGTAGCAATGTTACTTACCTGTCTTTCTTTAACAGAAACCTTTTGGACAGAGACACATTTTCAAAATCTGATCCAAGTAAGTAAAAACTCTTCATTATAGGTGTGGTGTGGTGTGTGTGGTGTCGTCCTCCCCTCTCCTCCCCCCCCCCCCCCCCCCCCAAGATGAACTGTAGCATAAAGATGGCAAGTATGCCTCAAGGATAATTCAGTCTCTAAGTCATTTTAGTTCTTGTCCCTTTAGTGAAGGCTTAATGGCTTTTGTTATGTAGACAGATGTATGTTAGAAAGTTGATTGATTTCACCTAGGCCACTGAATAGTCATTGACTGATCAATTTTAGTTACTACTAGTGTGAGCCACATTTTCAACAAGTGGCGTAGAATTAAAAGGTTCTGTATCCCTCTACCAGTTTCCTGAGCTACCTAGTCCCTTTGAAGAAGATTTAACGTTTTTTTTTTTTTTTTTTTAAGTTACCGAAAAGTAAATGCCAAACTTCCTGTCTTTAATATGTGTTTCTTTTTCTCAGCTCTTTTTCAAGGTTTTTATAAAAAATTATATACAAAAACTATTTGTTGGGGCACTAGATATTTGATTGTAAACTGCCCTCAAATAGCAGAGAGGAAAGACAATAGACAAATGTAAGAAGTCAGCTTTGGACAGAACAATGTCTCTGAACATGGTCTTCACAGGATTTCCCTTTGTATGAGATTCTTGACTTTGAACCAGTATGGATACCTTATACTCTGATGTTTATCACAATTGTCCTGCACTCTGCAGACCACAGAACCTCATCCACTCATTCCTGTGTATCTGGAAACAGGAATGGTTTCTTTAACATGATGGAGATTGAAAGGGTAACAACAGAAGATGCACGCTTTATGTAACTGATAAAATTAAGGCCTTAAGAAAATATTTATTGTGAGGTCATAGTCAGGGTTGTCTCAAATTCAAACACTCATGCTTTGGAAAGAGAACCACCTGTGAAGAAGGCCAGGATTACTCACATTTTGGACTTCTTACATATCAGACTTTCCATGTGTTTGCTTTCAGGTTGCAAGAGTTAAAAGCATGGTTTTATTCTCTTTCTTACACTTTAAGACTTCTGTAAGCAGCAACTCACTGGACTTTTTCGAAGTACAGAATGTTGAACACTGAATTGTTTCTTGGTCAATTACAATTTCAAAGCCTATATTTGAGTCTCTGGAGTTAGCATCATTGACTAATTCTACAAAGTACTATATTTAGTAATTCATGTTGGACCATCCTGGTCTGGCAGCCTCGGGATCTGAGCTGTCCTGAGTCAGGGAATTTGCCGGACCAGGGGAGGTCAATGCTCCCCTATTTGGCTGCTCTGCTCCCAGGCTTCTTTCCCTTAGGCTTCCTGTCCTACCGTTGGCCCCACTAACGCTGGCCTGGCATGTGTTCCCCACCCTGCTGCCTGCCTGCTGCCTCATGGTCTCCCAGAGTTCCTGGCCGAGACAGCCTGGCTGCTGCTGGCCACGCTGCCACATGGTGTTCTCCTGGTTTCCCAGGTTGGGGCCACCCAGTTGCTGTTGGTCCCACTGCCGCCGGGGGTTTCATGGCCGGGATCACCCAGCCACACCATGCCGCTGCTAGGGCCGGCTCCGCTGCCTCTGGGAATTCCCTGTGGTTCCCAGCTAGGGACACCCACCTCTACCTGCCCTGCATTAGCTGTGGGTTCTATAACCGGGGCTGTCCAATCTGGCCCCACTGCCATCCGGGGGAACCTTGGGTTCCCAGCCAGGGCTGCCTGGCCCTGTGTTCTCTCAACTGGCTTCTGTTCACACTTTTTGGTCCAGCAACATCTGTGTCTCTGGTAGACCACAGATGTTGCCAGACCAGAGAGTCCCAGACTTGGGAGGTTCAATCTGTAGTAACCTCAAATTTCAGAACTTAAGCTCTGTCAGTTAAGCCCAGTATTGTACAGATCAAATGATTGAAAATCTCATTGAGGAGAGAACTACTTACTCTCCATGAAAGATCATCTTCCCCGAATATCAGAATAGATCAAATTTCTTTTTATAACTAAACTAGCAGATGTATCCGGTGTAGCTCAGGTCTTTAACTGAAGTATTTTTTTTAATAAATGTAAAATATACATGTTTTCAAAGAATACAATCATTGAAAAAGCAAAGGCTGGAGTGAGAGTTTGGGGATGAGGATGGGTGGTGTGTGTGTGGGGGGGTGGTTAGCCAGGGCCACCAGTGTCAGCAAGGGTTGTGCTGCTCTGGTGACAACCCCTCCCAGAGGGTCAGGACAGTGGGCCTCCTCCAGTTTCCCCCCTTCCCAGCCTACAGGCTGCCTGAGAGAGGCAAGGCTCTGGGGATTGCCTCCTTCTGCAGCGGCACCCTCTGCAACCTGCTGGCGGGTGGTGGCAAGGCTCTTGGAGCTGCCCCTGGCCTCATGTGTCCTGCAGGATGTCCAGAGGCGGGTACAGGCTCTGAGGGGGGGGAGGGGGCTGCTTCCCTTTTCAACCGCCTCCTTAGCCTGCCGGCTCTCTGTGAGGGAGGCAGGCTCCAGGTTTGGTTATCTGGTTTGGAGTCAGGCAAGATGGTGGAGCCCCAGCCCTGATGGCCCCTCTCTCTTGGTGCTGCAGCTGTCCTCAGTGGTCAGTCTTTCAGTATTGCATTCCTCCTCTCTCTGCCCCTTCCCTTTCCATGTTATGGAAAACAGCCGCATTCCTGGCACTGCCTGTGGTGGGTTGTTTTGTTTTGGTTTTTTTTGGGGGGGAGGGAGGGAAGCACAACCAAACCCTGACCTTCCTTTATGTTAGGGCAAGAGGAAGCTTCATACCAAATTTGGTGCTCCTAGCTCTTACTGTTTAGGAGGAGTTCTTGAGCAAATGGACTCAGACACACTTTAAAAATACATAGATTTAGCTTCTGACAAGGGGAAAAGACGCACAAATAGGATCTCAAAAGAGTAGTAAGTATTTATTTTTTTTTAAATTCAGAAAGTCAAACTCTATTTTTTATAATATGCTTCTGTCAAAGTCGATGAGGTGTCAGAAGTCTCACTGAGGTGGACAAATTCACACATTCCTCAAACTTAAAGCCAGAGGTTCTTTTCTACCTCCATGGCTGTGTCTAGACTGGCATGATTTTGCGGAAATGCTTTTAACGGAAAAGTTTTTTCCATTAAAAGCATTTCTGCAAAAGAGTGTCTAGATTGGCATGGGTGCCTTTGTGCAAAAAGTGCTTTTGTGCAAAAGCATCCGTGGCCAGTCTAGACGCGATTTTGCGCAAGAAAGCCCCGATCGCCATTTTCGCCATAGGAGCTTTTTTGCGCAAAACAGTTCTTCCCTGTCTACACTGGCCCTCTTGCGCAAGTATTCTTGCGCAAGAGGGCTTATCCCTGAGCGGGAGCATCATAGTATTTGCGCAAGAACACTGACAATCTTACATTAGATCATCAGTGTTCTTGTGCAAATTCAAGCGGCCAGTGTAGACAGCTGGCAAGCTTTTGCACAAAAGCAGCTGCTTTTGCGCAAAATCTTGCCAGTCTAGATGCACCCCATAAGTTCAGAGAGCATTTTAATCAATTAATAGACACAACTTGGGTCGAAAGTTTATATGCATAATAGCAAGAAAATTCAGAATGTTGTGTGACATGGCTGTTTCAGCTCATGCTAATTTAAATAGAAATTGAGTTTACAGTTCCCTAGCTGAAGTGTATTTGGTAGAAGAATGTCTCAATTTCAATAATAACATGGAAGATTTTGTTTTGTTTTTCCTTTTTTCCCTGCTCTGGGAGCTTCCTTAAGGGTATGTCTACACTACAAAGTTAATTCGAAATAACAGCAGTTATTTCGAATTAACTTTAATAGTGTCTACACAGCCAAACCGCTATTTCAAAATAAATTCGAAATAGTGGAGCCCTTATTTCAAATTTGGTAAACCTCATTCTACGAGGAATAACACCAAATTCGAAATAGCTAATTCGAAATAAGTGCTGTGTAGACACTTATTTCGAATTAGGGGGCCTCCAGCCCTTCCCAGTTTCCCCTTGTGGCCACTCTGGGCCAAACCAGGAAAACTCCTCTCCTCTCCCCCACCTCCGGGGCCCTTAAAGGGGTAGACTCTGGCCACTGGGCACGTGCGAGAGCCAGGCCTGCCTGCAGCTGCAGCCCTCAGCCAGGGGCCACACAATGGCAGCCAGCTGTCCCCCAGCACCCAGGGGCCATAGATAGTACGCGCCCTCATGGACTAGTGCGGAGATCATGGACCTCATTGAGGTTTGGGGGGAGGCCCCTAATGTCCATGATCTCCGCACTAGGCGAAGGAACACAGCCGCATAGCGGCCACCATGTCCAGGAAAGGCCACAGGCGCACCCAGGAGCAGGTGCGCCTGAAGGTGAAGGAGCTGCAGCAGGCGTACACCAGGGCCACCGCTGCAGCAGGGGCTACCACCTGCCTCTACTTCCCTGCCCTCGACTGAATCCTGAAGGGCGGGGCAGTCCACGCCAGCCCGGGAGGCAGCGAGCTGGGAGCTTAGGGCCCTGACCCGGGCGCCACAGAGGGGCCACCACCAGCTGTCCCAGCACTGGAGTCGGCAGGGTCGTCCGGGGAGGCCATACCAGGTAAGTGCCAGCACTGTCCCCTACCTGGGGGGGAGGCACAGAGGGAGACCAGGGACCGCGCGTGTGGGCCATGCCTCCCATGGATCACGCAGCCACCCGTGCACGTGCGAGCATGTGCCATGCCACCATTGGGCAGGTGGCTCCAGCTGCATGACACCCAGGGGCCGTGGCCTGATAGGCACACGTGTGTGTGAAGAGACCTGACACACTCCTGACCCCGGGGCGGGACCCAGCAGGATGCCCTCCCTTCACACACCCCCTCTACACAGAGGCAGGGGACATCTACCCCCCCCCCCCCCGCCTTGGCCGCACTATACACGGCACAGGGGTATGGGTGTGGTCTCAGGGCAGCTCCCACTCTTGGGGAGAGCCAGACATCCCGACCATGGCCTCTGTGCAAGCACATCGGCTCTGAAGATGCAGGGCACGGTTGTCCTCACCTCGCAGGGGGTGCTGGGCATCATCCACTGCGTCTGCAGGGAGAGCTGACCACTCTGCTTCTTTCTCCACAATTGCACCAGCTGCACGTGCAGGGCGCACCACCCTGCCTGGGACATGCTCCTGCCCCCACGGCCTGAGCAGGACCACCACCATGCGGCAGGGGTACCGGGACCAGCACCTGGGGGCCCTGCGAGCCCTGCACCACACCATCCAGGCCTGGATGCAGGAGGACCTGCAGCTCCACCAGGAGCAGCTTGCTCAGGACCGTGCCATGTGCTCACACCTGCAGGCCCTGCTGCAGAGCGTGCTGCCCCGTGCTGCCCCAGCACCTGCTGGCCCCTCCCCCCCCAGCTACTGTTCCTCTTCCTGCTCCTTGCCCCTTCCCCCCCCCCAACCTCTTCACCCTCCTCCTCAATCTCCACACCCCCCACCTCAACCTCCACACCCTCCTCCCCATCCCCCCGCACCTGCCATGCTGGGAGACATGTGATCCGGCGAGACCCCCACCACCCCTGAGTGCTGAGCTTCCCTTCCCCCTTCCAGCTTCCCCCTTCCAGTTTTCCCCCTCCCCTCTCCGACCCTCTTTCCTCCCCTCTCCTGCCTCCTTTCCCCAGTCTCCCCAGAGGTTCGTTTTCCCCCTCCCCAGTTTTGTTAAATACAGTTGATGTTTATGAAAAAATGTGTGTTTTATTTGACATCAGGAAGGGGGCTAAGGAGGGGTAAGCGGAAGGACGTGAAGGAGGAATGGGGCACGAGCCCCTGATGGGGAAGACTGGGGTGGCTCTGAGGGCTCCTCGGGGTGGACGCTCTCCCGCAGGGCCTCCTGGATCCTGACAGCCCCCTGATGGACCTCCCGGATGGCAGCCTGCAGCAAGTGCAGCCGGGCTAATGGCAATGACCCCACGAGATGCACCGGCATGCCCAGGGACAGGTCTGGTTCCATGTTGCAGTGTCGTGGTGTCCTGAGTGAGGGCAAGCAGAGCACTCCGAGACACAAATGATTTGCTGTCCCTCAGCGAGGTAGACCAGCAAGCAGAGAAACCTGAGAACTGTCTGTCCAGGATGGGGGGTTGGGTCCCTATAAGCACAGACCTCGGATAGCGTGTGGGGCTGCTGCCTCAGGCTAAGTCCTAACCTGATGCCCTGCCGGCACTGGTTCTGGCCAGCCTTACCTTCGATTCAGGGTCCACTCAATGTGGACGCGCTCTTTCGAATGAGAAAAACGCTATTTTGATTTAGGTTTTTGTGTCTAGATGTGTTATTTCAAATTAACTATTTTGAAATAAGTTAATTCAAAATAGGGTATGTCTACACTACAGCACTAAGTCGTTAGCTAAAAGATGCACCTGCACCTATATTTTATGAATTTTAGGCTCCCTTCATTATCGTCTAGCTTTATTCTCCTGTGTGCTATATTTACAGCATTGTATATGACAAAGCTATGCACTTTGAAGTTGTGGCTATTAGATTCAATGTCCCTTTGTCAAAGCTGGAACCTGAAACACAATGGTGTGTGTGGGGATGGGAGAGGGGGGGAAGTAATACTTGGTGCACTGCTTTAAAAAAATTAACTGTGTAAACAAGTCCCTCAAACAGCAGCTGTTTGTACCACTGTTCAAATGATTTATTCTAAATCCAATTTTATAGGGAAAATAATAAACTATAATGACCATCTAAATCTACTTTAAAGCTTATGTCTAGCAACATGCCAAACATGTAAACTCGTTTTTCAATGTTAAAATACATAATTCTTCTTCGAGGAGTGTCCCCGTGGCTGCTCCACTCTGGGTGCTGGTGTGTCCTTGTGCCAGCGCCTGGAGATTTTTCTAGCAGTGTCCGCCGCGCATGCATCCTGGTGCCTCCTCATGCCATTGGTGTCCATCAGGCGCGCCTGGCATGGCTCCCTCAGTTCCTTCTCTACTTTCTGCCTGCCCAAAAGAGGCCTGTCCTCCTCAACATGCAGGAGGGTCATACAATCACTCATACGGCATTACAGTCCGCAATGGTGATACCAAACTGTTTAGGATAGTCAAGACAGAGACAGACTGTGAGGGACTCCAAGAAGATCTCACCAAACTGAGTGATTGGGCAACAAAATGGCAAATGAAATTTAATGTGGATAAGTGTAAAGTAATGCACATCGGGAAAAATAACCCCAACTATACGTACAGTATGATGGGGGCTAATTTGGCTATGACAAATCAGGAAAGAGATCTTGCAGCTATCGTGGACAGTTCTCTGAAAACTTCCATGCAGTGTGCAGCGGCGGTCAAAAAGGCAAATAGGATGCTAGGAATTATTAAGAAAGGGATAGAAAATAAGACCCAGAATATCTTACTGCCCCTGTATAAAACTATGGTACGCCCACATCTTGAATACTGTGTACAGATGTGGTCTCCTCACCTCAAAAAAGATATTTTGGCCTTGGAAAGGGTTCAGAAAAGGGCAACTAAAATGATTAGGGGTTTGGAACGGGTCCCATATGAGGAGAGGTTAAAGCGACTGGGACTTTTCAGTTTAGAAAAGAGGAGACTGAGGGGGGATATGATAGAGGTATATAAAATCATGAGTGGTGTGGAGAGGGCCGATAAAGAGAAGTTATTTATTAGTTCCCTAAATAGAAGAACTAGAGGACACCAAATGAAATTAATGGGTAGCAGGTTTAAAACTAATAAAAGAAAGTTCTTCTTCACACAGCGTGTAGTCAGCCTGTGGAACTCCTTGCCAGAGGAGGTTGTGAAGGCTAGCACTATGATAGAGTTTAAAGAGAAGCTAGATAATTTCATGGAGGTTAGGTCCATAAAAGGCTATTAGCCAGGGGATAAAATGGTGTCCTTGGCCTCTGTTTGTCAGAGGCTGGAGAGGGATGGCAGGAGACAAATCGCTTGATCATTGTCTTCGGTCCACCCTCTCTGGGGCACCTGGTGCTGGCCACTGTCGGCAGACAGGATCCTGGGCTAGATGGACCTTTGGTCTGACCCAGTACAGCCATTCTTATGTTCTTATGGATGTCGCTGAAACTGCTGCCCACATCACAGCCTCAGCTATTGTGATGCGCAGGTTATCTTGGCTTCAAGCATCTGGGGTGCTGAGGGACTTGCAGCAAAAGGTCAAGGATCTTCCCTTCGACAAGACCAACTTCTTTGCGGCAAAAATGGATGAGACACTTCATTCAATGAAGGACTCCCACAAGACCCTCTCGACCCTGGGCATGTACATGCCCCCCTTCAAGAGAGCCAGATACAATAACTATCAAAGGCTCAGGGAACCATACTGACCACAATCCAGGTATAATTTCCATCAGAAACACGGGCCCCAACGATGTAGACCCCAACATCAAAAACAACATCAAGCCTCAGCATATCAACCTTTTACATCAAAACAGCAGATCTGAAGATTTGGTCAAGAGCCAGAAAGACACTCTCCCCCTGTGGTCACACCATCAACCAATCATTTACAGTTCAACCACTGCCTCCAGCGTTTTTTTACAACAATGGGCACAAATAACATCTGACCAATGGGTATTGGAGCTCATCCAGTTAGGTTACTTCATCCCCTGCACCTTCCTTCCTTCCTCCCATCCCATCCCTCTTCAGGGACCCTCTCACGAGACCCTCCTTCAGCAAGAGGTGCTTCACTTTCTACAGATCGTTGGTACTGGTTCTATACCACCTGAATTCTAAGGGAGAGGATTTTACTCAACTTATTTCCTAACACAGAAGAAGATCGTAGGATGGAGACCCATTCTGGATTTAAGCAGGCTCAACAAATATGCCACTTACCAACTATTCAAAATGATGACCCTTGCACAATTGGTCTTCACCATTACCAATACCGAGTGCTCCCTTTTGGGCTTTCAAAAGCTCCCAGAGTTTTTTTCCAAACCCTTAGCCATCGTCGCAGCATACCTTTGTTGTCAGGGAGTCATAATATTTCTATACTTAGATGACTGTCTCACAAAAGGCACATCCTTCTGAGAGACACAGGACATGGTCAAGACCACTGTGGACCTTTTGCTCTGGCTTGGGTTCCATATAAACTACCAGAAGTCCATGCTCCTACCCAAGCCCTAGAATTTATAGGAGCACACATCAACACCGGTGCAGCCAGAGCAACTCTGCCCACACAGAGGTTCGAGGTCCTACGCAACCTCATAAAGGTAGCACGGGCAACCTCTACCACAACAGTCTGCAAATGCCTAAAAATTCTAAGCTGCCACAACTTACATTGTCAGGCTGGCCAGGCTTCATATGAGATGCTTTCGATCTTGACTTGCCACACTTTACACTCTATCCAGAGACCCTGTCTCCAAGACAGTTACCATCCCACCATGGGTCTTCAGCTCCTTAGATTGATGGATGGATTCATTGATTGATGGGAATGTTCTAAATGGCATTCCCTTCCATCAACCAGCCCCAACGCTCACCATTACAACTGATGCATCACTTATGGAATGGGGAGCCCACCTAGGATCCCTCACTGCCCAAGGCAAATGGTTCTTCACCGAACAAATGCTCCACATCAACCTTTTAGAACTCAGAGCAGTATGCTATGCATGCCAGCGTTTCCTACGCCACATAGCACACAAAACAATCAACATTATGATGGACAATACAACTTGCATGTATTAATCAACTGACAAGGTGGTGCCCGATCACCATCCCTGTGCATGGAAGCTCTCAAACTGTGGAATTGGTGCTTGGCACACCAAATTACCCCTATTGCTACTTACTTCTCAGGAGTATTAACTGACAGAGAATGCTGTCAGTCGCAAGTTCTACAACCACCATGAATGGGAAAAAGACACGCAAGCCCTCAATTGCATGTTCCGCCAATGGGGGCAACCAGACATAGACCTCTTAATGACGAGAGCCAATTGCAAATGCCCCCTCTATTGCTCCAGAGCAGCCTTAGGAAAGGACTCCCTTGGGGATGCTTTTTCCCTCAAATGGGATGTACTGTTATTCTAGCGTTCTCACCCCTTCCCATGCTCCACAAGGTCCTCATCAAAATCAGAACGGAACGAGCCCTCTTGAGTCTCATCACACCAGCTGGTCGAGACAAACCTGGTTCCCTTATCTCCACAGAATGACAGTAGTGGATCCATACAGCTTTCCACTTCAACACCATCTTCTCTCTCAAGAGTCATAGCAGACTTCCACATCCCGAATCACACAAACTCCATCTCCACGCATGATTCCTTCATGGTTCCAAGATGCAGAAAATACCTGCTCAGAACGAGTACAACAAATATTAATCAACAGTAGGCGAGTCCACCAGGAAAAACATACCTTTACAAATGGACTAGATTCTTCGAGAGGCTCACATGTAACCACCCCATGCCTCCTGAAACTACCTCCGGTCCCTTCCTGTTGGACTACCTGTTGCATCTAAGGGAGTCTGGCCCGTCCTTCAATATGATCAAAGTATATGCAGTGGCCATAGAAGCCTTTCGTCACGCCACTGATGGCAACTGTCTTCTCTCTAACCCTATTACCAAGAGATTTCCCACTGGCCTACAAAACAATTCCCTGTCCATTCACCTACCAGTTTCCATCTGGGATCTTAACCATGTCCTTAAGAGCTTGACGAAGCTGCCTTTCGAATCTTTAGCAACCTGCTCGTGGTCATACCTATCCATGAAGGTCGCTTTTCTGGTCACCATAACCTCCAGAAGGAGGGTAGGGGAGCTTGCCACACTATTGGCTGACACCCCCTCCCCCTACAATTTTTAATAAGGACAGAGTGATGCTTCAACTCCACCCTAAATTCCTCCCAAAGGTCCTCTTCTCCTTCCACATTACCGAACCTGTTTACTTACCTGCATTCTTCTCCAAGCCCCATGCTGATCCATCTCAAGCAGCATGGCACACCCTCAGTGTCCACAGGGCTCTTGGATTCTACATTGATTGCACAAAATCCTGGAGAATATCACCCAAACTCTCTTCCTATCCTTTGCTGAACATTCGAAAGGACAAGTGGTCTTCTCTCAGAGCATTTCAAAGTGGATTTCTTCATGTATCAACACGTTACACCATCCACAACAAAGAGCCACCAGGCACCATCACTGCCCATTCAACTAGAGCCATGGCCTCTACAACCGCTTTTCTCAAAAACATACCACTCCAAGACCTTTGCAAAGTAGCCACCTGGTCATCGGACCACACATTTGCAAAGCATTAAGCTCTTGCATTATCTATTGCTTCATCTATGGCTGTTGGTCAGGCAGTACTATCCTCAGTGGTAGGACACCAAACCCATCTCCACAATTCGACCACTGCTTTATAGTCACCCAGAGTGAAACACCCACAGGGACACTACTTGAAGAGAGAGTTACTCACCTTGTGCAGTAATGGTGATTCTTCGAGATTTGTGTCCCCGTGGGTCTTCCACTACCCTCCTGCCTTCCCCTGTTTTGGAGCCCCATGCTCTAGCAGCACGGGTAGAGAAGGAACAGAGGGGCTGCGTCGCGCGTGTGCCTGCCTAACGGACACCAATGGCACAAGGGGGCACCACGGTGCGTGCACGGCATGGTGGAAACTGCTAGAAAAGTCTCTGGTCGCCGGTGCGAGGATGCACCAGCACCCAGAGTGGAGCACCCGTGGGGACACACATCTCGAAGAACCACCGTTACTTCACAAGGTAACTCTCTCTTCCCTAACAAAAATTTCCTTTTAAATAGGAAATATGCAGCTAGGATGTTTGTTTATATTGAACAATAAAAATCATTTCAGAAGTCAACAGCAACAGTAAAAGGTAATTGATAAATATTCCAACAACAAACTAACATACCAACATTATTTTGAACACAAATTTTGAAATTCATAAGTAAGCCACCCAAAACAAATTTGACTATAATCTAAATTATTTCCATTCTTATGGAATGCCTACTATACCTTGCATGCTAGTAAATTTCCCTTATTATCAGTTGATCCAGATTGTTCAGACAAGTGCATATCTTCTGAAGAACATCTGTCCTAATGTTTTATTCTGATAGCTGCTATGCCTTGCATCAACTTTTTTTGTTGCTACTGTTTATTTTGGCACTTTTTTTATTTTAAGAGAAGTACAGAAATTTCTTGAAAAAAGTATTCCTAGATGCAGTCTTGTTACTTGAAACTGTGGCAGGTTTCCCCCCCTCCAGTTCCCAGGAGTTTAAATCAACAGTAGAGGGCAATACTCTGAAGAATGTTGTCCCTTCTTCCTAATGTCCTGCTTTGACTCTCAGTATTGCATTTTTCTGGTTGCATGCTCTTCTCCTTAATTCTTCCTCCTCCTCCCCAACTCTGGCCCCAGAATAACAAAAGTCAACAGTAATCCAAGACTTTGCATTATGTAACCCATATGCCTCTTGCACTACAGCATTTTATTTGTTTAGAGACCAGGTGAGAGGCAAGCAAATGAGAAACTTATGTATTTCTGTTTACATCTCTCTATGTTCTCATGCAAGGAGGCAGAGCAAGGCCCTTTACTGGAAGTGCCCAGAGCCATGCAGAAGCAAGGGCTGGTAGTAAACTCTTTAGCTTATGGAAAAACACTGATTAACTCTGTGTTTGATATTGCTGTAAGTCTCAAATTATAAATGTATCCATAGTGGACAATCATAGCTTCTCCCTACTGGAGCTATGAAATAGGAGCATGAGTACCTAGGTGGACTCAAATTATGATAGTGTCTCCTACAGTCAGAGGCCAGGTCTCAATGTCTGAGGGTTTGAGAGCCCAGATTGCAGCCCCAGTGGGAATGTCTCCATTGCTGTTTTAGCCCCAGTTTTTAGGCTGAGTCAACTGCCAGGCGTCTGAGACTTGCTGCCATGTGTGGGGTTTTTTGTTGTTATTTTTAAGCATAGGTATCTTTAGTCAGAGTAGGAAGTCATTCACTAGATCAGTGGCGCACAACCTTTTTTCAGTCGCAACCTCCGAATTGCCAGATGGCATCACCAAAAACACCGGACCCAAAGTTATTGAGCAAAAAAAGAAGCTCCAGGAACATTTTGTTGGAGGGGGGGAAAAGCCAGGCCGCTGAAATGCTGCTCCTCTGACACTCCCCCACCATGTGTCCGTCAGTAAGAAAATACCAGCCAGCTGGATCACAGCGCTGCGACCCCCAGCCCCCCAAAGACGGCCGTGAACTCCACGGGTTGCGCACCACTACACTACATAAACCTACTTGTATAAATGGAAATGGGTTTTCTATGTAGTCAGAACAGCAGCACTTGACACAGTCATTAGTGTTGAATATATTGGACTACTTGTTCTCACTTGTTTGATCCCTCACTCTAGCCAAATGCACCTTACCTCATCATTCCCAGGATATGGACACAGGATATTCTGTTGCTCTGTAGTGGTAAGATTAGTTAGGGCCCTGATCCTTTTTACCAGTAAATAACACTCTGCTTTTTAGTGCTTTAACATGTTGATGGGACTTTCATTCAAGCACTTGGCTATTTATTTCTTCTTTTTCACTTTTGGATGAAAATAGCCTTCTCTGTGGCCAAAGCATTGGCCATAAACTAGAGTTAGTTCAGATCTTCATGGCAGGTCCTCCCTATACTGTTATCCATGAGAACTAGGGCACTCTGAGGCCTCCCCCTAAGATCTTATCTAAGATTGTTTGTTTGTTTTTCAGATTTTTCTAATCAGTGAAGCTCTTAATCTCTCTTTCATCACTGGCTGAAGCAAGACTTTACAGTATGATTTGGGTGAGGACATTGTCCTTTTGGGACAGCTCAGTTAGGAATACTGAGACTTATTTGTGCTTCAAAGGCCATAATAAGAGTGCAGCCAATATCCTTAGAGACTGTCCAAGTGAGTTTTGGACTCAATGTATACCTGCTAGATCCTTGTGTCCACGCTGATCCCTCTTCACATTGGGCCCTGTTCAGGTGACCTCTGGCACCACTTTGAACAATGTTTGAGATAATAGAGATTGTAAGGCATCAACAAGTAGTTTACACATTAAAACTCACTATGCCTTGTTCCTAGGTGATGACTCGAGCGTTGGAAGAGCATTCCTCCAGCTGATATTCCTATAGGTTTCTTCTTATCCACCTCTGAGAGCAGGATGCTGACGGTCCACTCAGGGTGCATCTCGACTTTAGCCCTGCTGTGTAATTAAGCTACGCAACTTGAGCTACGTCATTTGCGTAGCTCAAGTCAGAAATAGCTTAATTCGGCTTTTGGCACTGTCTACACAGCAGGAAGTCAGAATGTTCTTCCTTTTCCTTTGACCTCCCTTACTCCTCGTAAAATGATGGTTACCATGGATTGGAGTGAGAAGTCCTTCAACTCGACTTTATTTCAAAATAAAGGCTTGTAGTGTAGACACGCACTGTTATTTTTGGAATAACGTTAGTTATTCCGAAATAATGCTGCTATGTAGACGTAGCTTCAGAGTGGGGTTTGTGTGCAATCTCACCATGAAGAGAACATTGTTGATTATCCTATAGTAACCATTATTCTTGACTTGTGTTGTCCACACAAATTCCATGACTCATCCTCTGTACTTGCTAATAAGATTTCTCTTAGTATTCACAAGAATTGGCAAAGGAACTGAGAGGTACATAAAGCCATCACCCCACATATACCCTAGACTGTGGTTGCAGAGACTCAGAGGGCTTGGGTGTAATCTCAGTGGACATGGCTATTTTAAAAAGAATCCAGTCTTGCCCTCATGGGGTATATGCATGCAAAAGTGCAATCTGTATGGGAAAAGCACATATCTGAGCCACAGTTACTGTAGTTAAGCATATTTTTCTTTCTATGGAATACTTCTGTGGTAACTCTGGGTTTTTTTTTTTGTTTTTTGTACAAGACTTTTGGGGTACTAAGTACACAACTGGTATTTTATTTACCTATTCGTTTATTTAGACCTGCAAATCTTGATAAATCTTCAAGACACATTTATGTAATAAATAAAGCTAAAACTTAGTCACGGCTATTTTTAGTGAAAGTTGCTAACAGGATGCAGGTAATAAATCACAGCAGCAGAAATTCTGTTAACTGAGGTGAAGTCATGGAGACCATGTAAAATTATGGAATCTCTGACCTTCTTGACCAATGTATAGTCTTGTCATAAAGTGACACGTTTGTGAACCTAATAATCATATTCAGGAAATTTTTAAATATTATATATTTGCAAAATATTGTAATGCAATTGTAACCTATATGCTAGGGTTATAATCTAAGCAACATTGATAACAGGCCTGTATAATGCTTTCTGATGCATTTTTTTAGTTGCCTATAATTAGGCTTGGTGGAAATTGATATTGAAATTATAAAAAAGAAATTCTGTCTATCTGATTTTAAATTTTCTGTTATAGGAAATGAGGGGCAGACAATTATCTAATGTCAGCAGCCACTATTCAAAATGTTATAACTATATAGCTCTTTAAAATAAATGTCAGAACATTGAGAACAAATATCCATACAAACAGATGAGAAATATTTCCATTGATATTAATCTAAATTTACCAATAGTCAACATAAGAATAATATTGCTTGAGAATTAACACTGATTTTTAGGATATTTATTCTCAATGTTTTGACATTTATTTTAATCTGTTTGTATGGTGAACTTGGCATTTACTGACACTTGTAGATTAAAAATCAAATCCTTACACGCCTAATTATAACATGGGCAAAATGTAATCATGTTAGGTTGAGATTTGCATGTTGCATGTCTTCTAGTGGTTATTGGAAAAATTTCCAAGTAGTTCAGCTACTCTCAAGAATAAGGTTAGGGAGGAAATGTTTTATCCGTGTTAAATTAATACAGCTGTTTCAGCGAGAAACACTGATGTTTCCATGGGACACAGCAGGTAGTACTGTACTTAGGCAAGAGTCTAGGTGCAGATCCATGCAGAGGGGATACCCTTACTTCAGCATAGATGCTCTCACAAGTGCCTATTCCTACCTTAGCACCAATGCAAATTTGCTGGGATTGATACCTGCACTTGAAACCCTCATACCAACAACAGAAACTACTTGTATCTAAGGAATGAGATGAGACTCGTTGGTAGAGACACCATACGACTGTACAGCTGGCACCTTAACAGAAGATGTGATTGATGCTTTCGCCTGATGAAGATGGTTTTCAGGCATTAGTGGGGAGAATGATGATGGTTATTCTCTGTCTGCAAACAAAGACCTTTGATCCCTTGTTAAACATCTTAGCAATGCAGACCAAGGGGAAGCTAGTTATACCCATTGGGTCTATTCTTTCAACCTAACAAAGATTATCTGTCTCTTCCCCCTTCTCATGTCCACCTGTTTCTATGTGTACAAGATATATCCTGTACCAGCTGAAGGACTTTATATCACTGTACGATAATGGTTCTTAGAATGCCTGGAACTGAGTGTCTCCTTGCCTTTGGCTGGAGGGAGTCTAGTTTGTGTGGGTTTGGTGTTAGCTCCCTAAAGCCACCAGTCTTTCAAGCAGTCTCCTCTGCACTCTGCCAGCCCTGTCTTTGCCTTGAAGCTAAATGAGAGACTCATGACAGTCCCTGAGCCCACATTTAAGTGTTCTTTTGGGATTTCCAGCCCTGACACCTGCTACTCGCAGAAATCCCAAATCCTCTTTTTTCCCCCAAAGGAGCAGCATATCTCAGTTTGCAAGTTTTACCTGAAATCAGTACTCCTGTACATAACACAGCACTTAATCCTCTTGTTTTATAATAAGAACTTATTTTAAGAAAGCAGACGTTCTACTGGAACCAAGAGAGCTGCAAACAAATGGTCACAATTAAAAAGCCCCCATAAAATGAAAAACAGGGTCTAAACTTATTAGTTGTTTTACTTCTTATTAGTTTCCATAGCTATGTGGTAAAAAAGGATTTCCTCTCCATCCCTCACCCCGCAAAAGGTATTTTAATCCATTACATGGCTGGCTTGCTTTTCAGGAAACAGGATTCAGTCTTTCACGAAACCTCTCTATTGAATAGCCTGTCTCCTCAGGCTGTGTCTAGACTACAACCCTCTTTTGATGGAGGGATGTAAATTTATAGACACTTTGAAATTGCAAATGAAGCGGGGATTTAAATATCCTGCACTTCATTTGCATAATTGCGTCATGGCGCTCTTTGGAAAGCATTTTGAAAGTAAAACTGTGGTCTAGATGCGGTCCTTTTGAGAATGGCAGGCTTTTTCGAAAGATCCTGTAAACCTCATTTAAATCCCCGCTTCATTTGCAATTTCAAAGTGTCTAATTTAAATCCCTCTGTTGAAAGAGGGACATAGTCTAGACCAGAGGTCTCCAACCTTTTTAAGCACAAGATCACTTTTTGAATTTAAGTGCAATGTAAAATCTGCCTCAAATTCAAATAACCTTGCTCCCCTCCTTTGTACCCCTTCTCCAAGGCCCTGCCCCTGCCCACTCTGTCCTCCCTCCTTCCCCCATTCTCCCTCCCTTTCACCAGGCAGGGGCAGAGGGTTGGGGCACAGGCTCTGGTCTTGGGCAAACGGAAGGCTCCCGGGGAGTGAGGGGAGCTCCAAGGCAAAGGGCAGGAGGGGGGCAGCAGTGGGAGGAGGGGCAGCTGAAGTGCTGTGCTTGATAATAGCTTCTTGGTCAAACTAGTCAAGATCACCTGTCAGAGGTTCCAAGATCTACCAATAGATCCCGATCTACTGGTTGGTGACCACTGGTCTAGACACAGCCTCTGTGAACAGATCCAAAGTGTCTTTCTCCACCTTGTGATATACTGATATAATTGGTGATCTCTTATCTGTCCATAACGTTCCTCTTTACTTCAAGTGGTTTTGGTGTTTATATAATCACGCAATGTCCAGAGTTCCAAAAACAGGGAAAAGTCAACGCAAAACCAAAGAAACTATCATTAGCTAACGTGGGAGGGGTGACTGCTTCCTCCCACTTGAATGAGACATGATCAAGATGCATGATTTCCCTAGTGACTCACTTTCACACAATGACCATAAGGAGATAACTTTCAGTATAGTTACATTACTGCTTAAATATTACCTGCGCTCGTGCCTCAAGATTGAGTACTGATAAATTACATGCTTGAAGTGGAGACCTCCACATGTTATACTCTTCATGAGTAAATATACGGTAATCAAAATGATGTATTGGATGAAATGAGTTTGTTAGGTCTGGTGCTATGTTTGTACTGGAAAGGTTTGGTGACTTTTGCATGTCAACAGCACTTTCATCCCCAAAACTGAAAACTCACCAAACCTGTGTTTCTGCCACCCTTTGTCTACCTATTATGGCAAAATTGCTAGCTCCCCTTTCAAGAGACAGGGAGAAGCAATATGGGTAAGCATTCCACAGTGCCTGGCATCACTGTCAGTATTGTGGTAATGTGCAATGTAGTGCTAGGTATTTTGGGAAAGTGGAAAATATCTGGTCAGCAACCTCTTTGCTTCCCAGCCCCCTGGAGCTTTTGGCTTACTTTCGTGCCACTTGAATGACAGTCCTTGCTGCAAACTCCAGCATCTGCTGTGAGAAATCATGGATCCCAGACTTCTCTCCCATGTTGTGTTCAATGAGCTCAAGACAGCAGACTTTGCAGCAGAGCTATTTACGCAATTAATAGCAGATGATGAAGATTCGGATGTGGATGACAATGTGAGCAACAGGGACAGTTGCAAAGTGGCATTGCACTGGGCTATCAGATCAGCTGTGGACAACAGAACTCGCTTTTGGGCTAGGGAAACAGCACGGAGTGGTGGGATCATGTTGTCATGCAGGTGTGGGATGAAGATCAGTGGCTACAGAACTTTGGATTGTAAAACAGCCTTTCTAGAGCTGTATGCTCAGCTGGCCCCTGAACTGAGGTGCAAAAACACCCGAATGAGAGCTGCTCTCTTCTTAATGAAGTGTGTTGCCATTGCTTTGTGAAAGCTGGTGACTCCTGATTGCTACCATTCAGTTGCAAGTCAGTTTGGAGTGGGTAACTCTACTGTTTGGAGCAGCACTTATGCATGTGTGTAGCGCAATAAATCACATATTGCTGTGTAGGACTGTGACTCTGGGAAATGTGGATGACATAGTGGCTGGCTTTGCTGAAATGGGCTTTCCAAACTGTGGCAGGGAAATTGATGGCACATACATTCCCATTATTGCGCCACCCCACCTTGTGTCAGAATCTATTAATCATAAGGGGTATGTCTCCCAGGTGCTTGTGGATCACAGTCATAAATGTGGCCAATTTTGAAGGTGTTGTCTGGAGCCATGTATCCAATTTACATAATCTTTCTAGTCCTTCCTTTTCTTTGGTCATCGTCCTCCTCATGCCTACTGCATTATTACTTTGATCGCTGAGTACTGAATGTTATCTGTGTTGGGCACTTTATCGAGTGCTGCACCTGGCTGCCTCACCACTGTCCTTTCACAGACCCAATTCAGAGTCCTATTAGAAGAAGTGAATTAACTTCTCAAAAAGGGAAGCTTATACAGGTGTTTCTATGGGGGGGAAGGGGAAATGGATTAGATATCTGTTATTTCCTGATGACAAAGGAAGGCAACAACTTAGACCCAACCTTAACTTCCTACACTTCAACAGGTTTAGGAGAATATTTAAATTTATACCTTTACAATTGAATCCTAAGTTTCAGCTCCCAACAGGACTTCACAAACCAATTCATAGGCAATCTCTCTTCATGGGCAGTCTTTGGGATCGTTTAATCTCATGTCACAAATATTTGCTTTAGCCTACACAATGAATCACCTTTGTCTGTAATCCTGGATCTATTTGGGTTAGTATCTGTCCTGCAAAAGATATCAGAGGGGTAATCATGTTAGTATATAACTTTTAAAAATGAGTGGTCCGGTGGCCTCGTAGTGTAGACATACCCTAGGAGACAAACTCGAATTAAGATATGCAACTTCAGCTATGTTAATTGCATAGCAGAAGTCGAAATAGCTTAACTTGGCTTTTGGTGGTATCTATACAGCAGGAAGTCAAAGGAAGAACACGACTTCGCTTACTCCTCGTGAAATGAGGGCTATCATGAGTCAGAGTAAGAAGTCCTCCAGTTCAACATTATTTCAGAATAAAGGCTTGTAATGTAGATGTGCACTGTTGTTTTTTGGAATAACATCAGTTATTCCAAAATAACACTGCTGTGTTTATGTACCATGAGGACCATTCGTTGTCCTGAAAAAGGCTTTTGTTTTTTTGCTTTCCCACCCCTCCCTGACAATTCTCAGGTAACAACTGATACATGTCTCACAGTTATTTCTAAAACTAGTAAGCCTGATTGATTGCCTTAACAACCAACACCTCATCTTATGATTATACGTGAGATCCTTGAACCCTAGGCTGACTCTATATGGTAGTGTAGATGTAGTCACAGAGGCAACACATAAACAACAGAGGTAAAGATAGGGTGGAAGTAAGATAGAGGAAGATGCTTAATATACTAAAAACCATAGTATGCATCTTGAGGTTTTTTTAAAGTCTTTTAAATATTACCTCTAAAATTATAGGTCCCGTCCTTTACTTCAGTACCACTTTTTCATCCTCCATTGCAAAATGAGATTCTTGATTTGGTATTAGTTAATTTTAGTTTTGTCTTCACCCCTCCCCCCATTAGGTATAAATTCTTTCCAACTCCCCATTTTAACCCACTGAAGTTGAGCCTGCTAGTGCAGGCTCTATCATCTATGATCCCAGGACTCTGTGGTTCTGGAATCCAGAATGTGGTTAACTGGAATCCAGTGCAAATTTGGTATGGAGAAAAGTATCTTTTCCAAGAGAGAGAAAATCCACTTTAGGGCTTGATCCTGTGTCACTGCAGTCAGTCGGGTGATTCTCTTTAACTCTAGTGGTAATGGAATTGGGCGCTCTATTGCTAAAGACCGCAACACAAAGCATTTTTTTAAATTTAGAGATTATAAGTTTATTAGACCAAGGGAGTACTCTGTCAAATCAATTTATGGCAGATCTAGACCAATATTATTCAGAAGGGGAGATGGTTTAAGGACTGGTACTGGGTTAAGTTGCTTTTTGATTGCTGGTTGACAAGATTCAAATTACGGATGTTAAGTAGCATATAATTGAATAGTCATGTAACCGCATCAAATTTTAGTGGTTACATGACTATTCACTATTCCCCAGAGGCAGCTGCGTTTCATGAAGTCTTATATGTGGCAGCTTCCCTTGCCTCCCCTCCTTACTGCTGCCTCTGCTAGAGGCAGGAGCAGGGAGACAAGTGGCACTGCAGAGCTGATGCTGGGGGGGGAATCATCATTTAAGATGGCTCCCTCCGCACTGGCTTCTATCTGTTCTCCTCCCCCCCCCCAACTCCCACTGCCTCTGTAGGAGCAGCATGAGGGTGGGGCAGGCTGGTCCACGGAACTGGCATGTGCAGAGAGCCAGGCTGCCTTTTTATCAGAGGCAGCAGCACGGGTGTAGGGAGGCAGGCTCCCACCTCCCCCCCCCCGCTTGCTACCTCTGTGTCCGAGGCAGCAAGGGGTGAATGCTTGTAGTCAACAGGATTAACCGGTAAGCCCAGGCTTATCGATTAATTATGTAGTCGTATACACGTTGACACCTCTAATTCACGTGTAATGAACAACAATTAAACTGTAATGGCGGTGAATGAGTTGATTAGAGCAATCAAATCTATATTGGATAACTGTGGTTGTTACTGTATTACAGAAATGCATAGAAGCCTTGACTGTTCCTTAGTTTCCATGTTTTCCTGGATCTCACCTCTTGACGTGGAGCTAGAGATATAATGCATTTTATTATCTCTTTGGGAAAGGATTTTTTTTTTTTTGAGGCAGCAGCGTGAAGTCTGTTGCTAAAAGTAGAAATATTCTGTGTGGGCATTTAACGACCGCTCATAAATGTACTTTAATATGGCATTTTTTTAAGGCTTTTGTTGGATGGATGTATCACTTGGGCAACACTAACTGGTTTAAACAACGTTTTATGGACATTTTAGTAAAGTGTATTGCTATACAAGATTGTATATCTTTATTTTGTATATTTGGAGGAGATATAAAGAAAAGGGTTCCAGTAGTCTTTTTTTTCTTTTCTACCCTATTGTCTTTATATTTCCTAATAGAGTTCCCTATTGGTTTCTCAATTCTCATCTCCTGAAGACAGCATAATTTTAGAATACTTATGATTTAGATTAATTAGGATAGTAAGACCAATACTAAAGTCTGATTTTAATTCTTTTATCTAATTTTAAATTTAAGGATTGTCAAGAGACTTGCTAGAGGTCAAGCAGTAAGTGTCACAGCCCACTTTAGGGCCATCCTATTTCTACTGCTCATTGTTCAAATAATCTATTGGCACAGGAGTATTGGGAACTGAGTGCAAGCATTTGATATTTGTCCTAGCAAATAATTTCAACAGCAATGCAAGACTTACATTAAATGAATCTGTTTTAAAATGAATGTAAAAAGAAATTATGAAAATGACTGAGCATTTCTTCTTTTCACAGTATGTGTTTTGTATATACAAGGTATTGGAAACAAAGAATGGAGAGAGGTAAGGATATTTTGTGTATTTTTGTTTTTAATTTTTTAAGTAAGTCTAGTTGCTTGTCATGGCAAAAAAAAAAAGGGGTGGGGGTGGGGGAGCCATGATTAGTTGGTTGGTTGCTTTACCGAAAAAATCACACTCAAATGTACAGGAAAAAATGCCCTAAAACTCCAGGTCACTTTATTTTGAACTCTTGTATGTAGATGTTATGTATTGTATTTAAAATTGTTACATCCATTTAAGAAGAAAGGTGAGTGTCCCATACCCCCCCCCCCCGCCTACTCTACCATAAGGAAAAACAACTTTATTTTTACAACGCTCTTTGGAGAAGATTAGCCAGGTTGGGGAAGGGAAGGGGAAAGAGGAGGAAGGGACAAGAAAAATAGATCACTAACAGTTTGTCACAAATTATTAATGACTTTGCCTCTCAGATTTGGCCTACTGGTACTTTATAGCTGTCATACACAGCATTAGAGTTCTTAAGTACAGTGCTAGGGTGCCTCAATATTATAAATGGGGAAAAACATTTCATTGTTGTGGCACCAGTTGGAATTATCCCAGGTGGCAATGACTGAAATACGTTACCATCTTAAAGCTGTTCATTGTCCTGTGCTAAATAAGTTAGTGAGCTCCATTCTTTTTCTAGGGGACAAATGTGCACATCACTTACACATTATACTGTAGCCTTGTTGGCATTCTTAGCAAAGAGGCTAGGTATTCAATGGATGTAGAAATTCTATTCCTGTTTTACCTTTTTAAGGTGCCAAAGCAGAGAGACACTGATGTAACTCTGTGGGAAAACTGTGTTGCACCTGCTGTCCAATTAGAGAACTTCATTTTGCAGGACTGACAATTGTGTACCTTTTGTCACTAAATTAACACAATAAGGGGAAATCTTATTAAGGGGTGTGTGTGTGTGTGTGTGTGTGTGTGTGTGTGTGTGTGTGTGTGTGTGTGTGTGTGTGTGTGTGTGTGTGTGTGTGTGTGTGTGTGTGTGTGTGTGTGTGTGTGTGTGTGTGTCCGTCCGTGACCGGCTATGGTAGAACATTAGTCTATCATCCACGCTCTAGTGACCAGATGAGAATTCTCTAAGCCAGTGGTCTCCAACCTTTTTAAGCACAAGATCACTTTTTGAATTTAAATGCAATGTAAGATCTACCTCAAACCCAAATAACTTTGCCCCTCTCCTTTGTACCCCTTCTCCAAGGCCCTGCCCCTGCTCACTCTGTCCTCCCTCCTTCCCCCATTCTCCCTTCCTTTCACCAGGCAGGGGCAGAGGGTTGGGGCACAGGCTCTGGTCTTGGGCAAACAGAAGGCTCCTAGGAGGTAAGGGGAGCTCCAAGGCAAAGGGCAGGAGGGGCACAGCAGTGGGAGGAGGGGCAGCTGAAGTGCTGTGCTTGATAATAGTCTCTTGGCCAAACTAGTCAAGATCACCTGTCAGAGGTTCCAAGATCTACCAATAGATCCCGATCTACTGGTTGGTGACCACTGCTCTAAGCTGTTTTGAGCCAGCAGGGGGAAAGTATGCCAACCTTTGTCCTATAATTGAAGAACCACTAATGCTTCAATCACTTGTTCCTTTCATACATTATTGGAAGAGCTTGTCTGTTGTGAAAAGCTGGTATAGCATTTTATTGAAGCCTCTCTTTTTTTAAGAGTTGCTTGTTTTATTCAGGATCATCTTTTTCTGCTAGTTTGTTAAATACAATGGAAATATTTGGATCAGCTCCCATTAATAGCAGTCATTGTTTGTGTTGTCAAAGGCTGTGAACCAAGAGGCTCTTCTTGTCTCACATGTCTTAGTTTCATTATGCTAGGTATGGATCTATCACTTTGAAGGGTCAGTGGGAGGGTTGAGCCACAACTGAACACCACTCTTCAGTCCTTCTCTCCAAAGGTGGGTCTGATTAGCATACAAGCTTGGACTCTTTGCCTTACATATTTCAGTTATGGATATATTGTAAAAGGCAAGCTATGTAGACTTCCTTAGATCTAACTGAATGTGCTTTAAATTCCACCATTGGCACTCTTGCCAGATCACAGCAAGTCAAGCGTTCATCATTTGATCCGTTTGATAATTTGTGATAGTCTTCTTCCCATTTGCCAGAAAGAGTGTCTATGGGAACTATGATAACCAGGACCCCTTGATGCCTATTCCATAGTGTCTAACCAAACCCTGGAAGTGAATGAGTTTGTTAGAAAAAAATAAAGGCAAAGATTAATGATCTGGTTGAGATGGAAGTCAGATGCTACTTTGAACAAGAATTTGTTCTGCACTCTTCACCCAAACTTATCTGTATGGAATATTGTGAGTTTTGAACAGATGCTCTAGAATCTAATCTTTCATTATATTTAAAAGTATATTTCAAGTGCTCATGATTGTGAAGAAAACTTAAATCGGGATGGATTGATTTAAATCGAGGTGCTTTAAATCATTGATTTAAATAATCGAAAAACTGATTTAAATCAAGTTACCAAAAAAGCTAAAACAGACTGTGGTTAGAGTGCACTTAATTTTGGAGTAAATCCAGTTGAATTTACTTGTGCTTCTATTTTTTTGAGAAAATAACTATAGAATGGGGTTCCCTTGGAAAAGTGGAATTATGCTGAAGTACAGTAGGGAATAAACTTATGGCATCATTATGGTCTGTGGTCATGACTTTTTTGAAAAATAAGGAGCATGTATTATGTGATTATAAAATAAGAAAATGACACTCAGTGGAAACTGGCAACTCTAGATTTCTCTTACTGCAGCTTTCTATATTGTATACGTGAGTGATACATTCTAAACCTAGTTAACTAATTAGCTAATCCTTATGGCTTGTTTAAGCTAAACCTCTTTTTTCTAGCAAGATCTAACACAGCAAACCACTTTGGAGCTAACTTGTCAAATCACATTTATTCTGAAAGGCATAGGGAGAGTCTTGAAGAATGATACATTACAGAGTGAATTATTTAAGTTACTAACCAGTTGATTCACTCAGCCATCTTCAGCCACATAATTTTCTCCCAATAAACAGTTTTCCTTATGATGTTTCATTCTTGCAACTAGGTTGTGCATCAGCATCATCTTGCACTGCTTACACTTGACACATTTTCCTTTTTTGCCCAGGGAGCGAATTTCTTCAGAATATTCCCAGATAAGGCCTCTCTTGCACCTAGAAGCCATAACAGTTTTTCTATGGCAAAAACATGGGGGAATATAGAAAGCTCTGTGTATGTTGAAGAATGTCTTCCCTTTTTCTTTCCTGTGCACTCCACCATACTTTTCTATGCTGCCTCTGTCCTTTCCTATATATTGTCTCTCTGTCTTAACACAATGCCTTAACTAGCTCCTCTGCCATGCTTGGTCAAGTTCCACCACATAAGCACAGAATAAAAACAATCCTATCCAGCTTGTGTCTTTCTTTGCATGTGTTACTTTTTTAGTCTACTGAGAAACAGAACTTTCAAGAAGCAAGAGCTGGTAGTTTGTTCAGCCTAACTAGAGCCATTAATTCATGTTTATGAGACTGCAAGTGTATGTATAGTATTCTTGTCATGAGATGTAATTGTTGTTTTTAAATGGGAAATTTGGTATTGATTTTTAAAATCAAAATCTGCTTTCTAAAATAACTGACTTTAATCTACCATGTTTAAAAAATTATTTCTCCATGTTCCTGAAACACAGTAGTTTTTTCACTATGGTTGGCCACCTCAAAGCAATATGGCCCAGAATCACATTTCTCCCACATATTTGCTCGTTCTTACTATTACAACCTGGGCCAATATCCCTCTGTATGATCCCCAATCTGTTGTGTGACCCAATGACTGGGTTCACTCACATGTCTTCAGGTCAGTTGTGTCTAGATAGTCTAGTCACCGTTTCTAGTTTTTAGGTCCTAAACCATACTTCCTTGAGACATGGCCTCCCCTCTTACTCCATTTTCACTCCCAACCCAGTTGCTTAGTCATGTTCCCCTAGAGCTGCAGTTAGGCTGTAGATTCTCTAGCAATTTTGATCTCTTTTTTTGCCAAAGGTTTAACAAAATATTTGTTTAACCACAATGACTATACGTAGAGTTAAAGCATGCCAGAGTTAGATTTCTGAAAACACCAAAAAGTGCTGAAATGCATCAGCCTTCCATCTTGTCTCATCTTCCTTCTGTGAGTTTGAGGTTCATCAGCTTTTTCATAAGAACATAAGAACATAAGAATGGCCATACTGGGTCAGACCAAAGGTCCATCGAGCCCAGCATCCCATCTGCCGACGGTGGCCAATGCCAGGTGCCCCAGAGAAGGAGAACAGAAGACAATGATCAAGTGATTTATCTCCTGCCATCCATCTCCTGCCCTTGTTATGAAGGCTAGGGCACCATACTTTATCCCTGGCTAATAGCCATTTATGGACCTAACCTGCAAAAATTTATCAAGCTCTTTTTTAAACCCTAATAGAGTCCTGGCCTTCACAGCCTCCTCAGGCAAGGAGTTCCACAGGTTGACTGTGCGCTGTGTGAAGAAAAATTTCCTTTTATTAGTTTTGAACCTACTACCCATCAATTTCATTTGGTGTCCCCTAGTTCTTGTATTATGGGAAAAGGTAAATAATTTTTCTATAATCACTTTCTCCACACCATTCATGATTTTATATACCTCTATCATATCGCCCCTCAATCGCCTTTTTTCCAAACTGAAAAGTCCCAGTCTCTCTAGCCTCTCCCCATATGGGACCCTTTCCAAGCCCCTAATCATCTTAGTCGCCCTTTTCTGAACCTTTTCTAATGCCAATATATCTTTTTTGAGGTGAGGAGACCACATCTGCACGCAGTACTCGAGATGTGGGCGTACCATATTTTTATATAGGGGAAGTATGATATCTTTTGTCTTATTATCTATCCCTTTTTTAATAATTCCTAACATCCTATTTGCCTTACTAACTGCCGCTGCACACTGCGTGGATGTCTTCATAGAACTATCCACTATAACTCCAAGATCCCTTTCCTGATCTGTCGTAGCTAAATTTGACCCCATCATGTAGTACGTGTAATTTGGGTTATTTTTTCCAACATGCATTACCTTACACTTACCCACATTAAATTTCATTTGCCATTTTGCTGCCCAATCACTCAGTTTGCTGAGATCTTTTTGTAGTTCTTCACAATCCCTTTTGCTTTTGACTGTCCTGAACAACTTTGTGTCATCTGCAAACTTGGCCACCTCACTGCTTACCTCATTTTCTAGATCATTGATGAACAAGTTGAACAGGATTGGTCCCAGTACTGACCCCTGGGGAACACCACTAGTTACCCTCCTCCATTGTGAAAATTTACCATTTATTCCCACCCTTTGTTTTCTGTCTTTTAACCAATTCTTGATCCATGAAAGGACCTTTCCTCCTATCCCATGACCACCTAATTTACGTAAAAGCCTTTGGTGTGGGACCGTGTCAAAGGCTTTCTGGAAATCTAGGTATATTATATCCACTGGGTGCCCCTTGTCCGCATGTTTATTAACCCCTTCAAAGAATTCTAACAGATTAGTTAGACACGACTTCCCTCTGCAGAAACCATGCTGACTTTTGCCCAACAATTCGTGCTCTTCTATGTGCCTTGCAATTTTACTCTTTACTAGTGTTTCTACTAATTTGCCTGGTACTGATGTTAAACTTATCGGTCTATAATTGCCAGGATCTCCTCTAGAGCCTTTTTTAAATATTGGTGTTATATTGGCCATCTTCCAGTCATTTGGTACCAAAGTGGATTTAAAGGATAGGTTACAAACCACTGTTAATAACTCCGCAATTTCACATTTGAGTTCTTTCAGAACCCTTGGGTGAATGCCGTCTGGTCCCGGAGACTTGTTACTATTCAGCTTATCAATTAATTCCATAACCTCCTCTAATGTCACTTCAGTCTGAGTGAGTTCCTCAGATTTGTCACCTAAAAGGGCTGGCTCAGATTTAGGAACCTCTGTAACATCCTCAGCCGTGAAGACTGAAGCAAAGAAATCATTTAATCGCTCCGCAATGGCACTGTCTTCCTTGATCGCTCCTTTTATATCTTTATCATCCAAGGGCCCCACTGCTTTTTTAGCGGGCTTCCTGCTTCTAATGTATTTAAAAAACATTTTACTATCATTTTTTGAATTTTTGGCTAGCTGTTCCTCAAACTCTTTTTTGGCTTTTCTTATTACATTATGACACTTAATTTGGGAGTGTTTATGTTCCTTTCTATTTTCCTCACTAGGATTTGACTTCCACTTTTTAAAAGCTGCCCTTTTCTCTCTCACTGCCTTTTTAACATGGCTGTTTAGCCATGGTGGTTCTTTGTTAGGTCTCTTACTGTGTTTTTTTATTTGGGGTATACATTTAAGTTGGGCCTCTAGTATGGTGTCTTTAAACAGTTCCCATGCAGCTTCCAGGGATTTTAGTTTAATTACTCTCCCTTTTAGTTTCTGTTTAACTAGCTTCCTCATTTTAGTGTAATTCCCCTTTTTGAAATTAAATGCCAGAGTGTTTGACCGCTGCGGTGTTCTTCCCAACACAGGAATATTAAAAGTTATTATATTGTGGTCACTATTTCCAAGCAGTCCAGTAACAGTTACCTCTTGGACCAGATCCTGCGTTCCAGTCAAGACTAGGTCGAGAATCGACTCTCCCCTTGTGGGTTCCTGTACTAGCTGCTCCAAGAAGCAGTCATTTAAGGCATCAAGAAATTTAATCTCTGAATCCCGTCCTGAGGTGACATGCACCCAATCAATATGGGGATAATTGAAATCTCCTATTATTACTGTGTTTTTTATTTTGGTAGCCTCTCTAATCTCCCTTATCATTTCAGCATCACTATCACTGTCCTGGTTAGGTGGTCGGTAATATATTCCTAATGCCATATTCATATTAGAGGAATGAATTGTTATCCATAATGATTCTATGGAACATTTTGATTCCTTTAGGATTTTTACTTCATTTGATTCTATATTATCCTTCACATATAGTACCACTCCGCCACCCGCACGACCTGTTCTGTCTTTCCGATATAATTTATATCCCGGTATGATAGTGTCCCACTGATTGTCCTCATTCCACCATGTTTCTGTGATGCCTATTATGTCAACTTCCTCCTTTGATATGAGGTACTCCAGTTCACCCATCTTATTAGACAGACTCCTAGCATTAGTGTAAAAGCATGTTAGAAAACTACCACTATTTATATGTCCGCCTTTCTCAGACACATTGGATTTTTTTATGCACGATTGTTTCACATCTGATCTTGCCCATATATTATTTCCCACGTTCCCTATCTGACTAACTTCTAGGGAATCCCTACCTATGGAGCCTCGTGTAAGAGAAGTCTCCGTCCGATCCAGGTGCTCCCCCGCACCAATCGGCTTTCCCCCACCTCTTAGTTTAAAAACTGCTCTACGACCTTTTTAATGTTTAATGCCAGCAGTCTGGATCCACCTCGATTTAGGTGGAGCCCATCATTCCTGTATAGGCTCCCCCTACCCCAAAAGTGTCCCCAGTTCCTAATAAATCTAAACCCCTCTTCCCTGCACCATCGTCTCATCCACGCATTGAGACTCTGAAGTTCTGCCTGTCTATCTGGCCCTGCGCGTGGAACTGGAAGCATTTCAGAGAATGCCACCAAAGATGTTCTGGATTTCAGTCTCTTTCCTAGTAACCTAAATTTGGCCTCCAGAACATCTCTTCTACCCTTCCCTATGTCATTGGTACCAACATGTACCACGACGACCGGCTCCTCCCCAGCACTGCCCATAAGTCTGTCTAGATGCCTCGAGAGATCCGCAACCTTCGCACCAGGCAGGCAAGTAACCATACGGTTCTCCCGGTCATCACAAACCCAACTATCTATATTTCTAATGATCGAATCCCCCACTACTAAAACCTGCTTCTTCCTAACAGCTGGAGCTCCCTCCCCCGGAGAAGTATCCTCGGCACGAGAGGATACAACATCACCCTCTGGAAGGAGGGTCCCAACTATGGGATGGTTTCCCTCTGCTCCCATTGACTGCTCTCCTTCCCTGAGCCTTTCATCCTCCGTAACAGCATCAGGACTGTCAGATTTGAGGTGGGACAGCCCTACTATGTCCCGGAAAGTCTCATCTACAAACACCTCTGCCTTCCTTAGCTCTTCCAGTTCAGCCACCCTGGCCTCCAAAGCACGCACTCGGTCTCTGAGGGCCAGGAGCTCCTTGCATCGAGCGCACACATACGCCACCCACCCACAGGGTAGGTAGTCATACATACTGCACTCGACACAATAAACAGGATAGCCCCCACTCTGCTGCTGGGCTTCTGCCTCCATTTCCTACTCTAATTATATATGAGGGTTAATTAAATGTTTCAGATAGAGGTTGTTATAAAGGATTTAGTTTAAGGGCAATAGAAGTCACTGGCTCCCCCAAGCTCCCCCTCAAACTCCCCTCTCAAAACTCCCTCCTGTTAGCACTCACCCTGTCCGCGAGCACCCGGTCGCAAAGCTCCCTGGTCGCTTACCAGCAGGGTTTAAGTGCTCAGCCTCCCTGATAGCTCCTCCCTCTGCCTACAGCTCAGCCAATCAGCACACGGTGTTTCAATTCAAACCTAATCAGCTTCCAACTGCCTGCCTGCCTGCCTGAGCACACGGCCTTTCAAACAAACAAACAAACACACTCAGCTCAGCACTCCAAACGCTCCAAACAAACAAACAAACTCCAAACAAACAAACTCCAAACAAACACACACAAGCCCAAAACCTCCAAATATAAGCAGCCACTTACCCCAAGGTGCTTTAGTTTGCTCCTTCCTTCTCCTCCTCCAGGAGAGCCTCTCAAAACTCCCTCCTGTTAGCACTCACCCTGTTCGCGAGCACCCGGTCGCAAAGCTCCCTGGTCCCTTTTCGGGTGCAGAGTCATTCCTACTCTATCTGTACTGCAAATCATTCTTCCATGTAGCAATGATTGGCTCCTCCTTCTAAGAGTCTGTCTCTGTCACAGGGTTGGCCAATAATTATTGTTTGGGGGTCGCTCCAAGAATTTGGTAAGTGGTCGAGGACAACTGGAATTGTGATTGAGGTGGGAGTGCAGAAAGAGGTACAGAGAATTTGGGTTGTGACCTGGCGCATAAGGGGGTGCAGGAGATGGTGAGGTCTGGTGCAAGGTGCAGGCTCTGGTCAGGAGGTGCTTACCCTAGGCAGCTCCCAGCCAGTGGCCACAGGCACCCCTGGGGCAGCCTCCTTGTCTTCTGTGCCCCTACATGCCACTCAAAGTGGCCAGCTGCTTGGGACTAGCATGCACATCTCTGCGTGGTGTACACCATGGGAGGAAAGGGTCTCCATGAACTGCCTGGACCAGGTAGTTCCCAATGACCGGTTTCTAGCCAATGAGAACTGTGAGTATTGTGCTGGGAGACGGGGTGGGCAGTGCGTGGAGAATCCCTCCCCTCAAAGAGCATGCACCATGCAGAGATGCACATACTCGCTTCAGCAGCTTGCTGCTTTTGAGTGGCGTGTGGGGGTTGCAGCAGGCAGGGAGACATTGGTGACCCAGAGGTTGATGGCGTGCTGGATTTGGCCCATGAGCCATCTTCTGCCCACCCCACTTTGTGCTTGGTTGGAAAACTTCAGCTCACTTACTCAGGTGCTGCCTGTGGGCTCTGTGTAGGAAAAAAAAATATTCTTTGTGGTAGGCCTGCTGAGTCGTTCAAAGGCAATAGTTCCGAATGTCCAGCATCTTTTCTGGGCAGGGTGGCAATCTGTACGGCAGAGTGATAGGCTACTCTCAGGTAAATTTAGATGTGTTCAAAACATTGCAACATGGGAGTTCATAATTTTAGTAGAGATATGTTCTATTCTGTCACACCTGCCTTGTTAGCATCAGGATTTTTTCAACAAATTCTTGAAAATAATATATTTAAAGAAAAGCGAACACAAGAAACAAAATACAAATGTGTGTTCTGTAACCTGTATTTTATATCTTTAATATTGTAAATAGGAAACTGAATCAAAACTTCTCATCTAAGCCAATACAATTTGATGTAAACCTAATATTTTTTCAGCTTCTTCTGTGGGGAATGAGTCAAAACTCCATTGTGCAGAAAGGTGAAAGCAATGAGTATCTTGGTTTTTAATGAATGCATAAGAAAACATAGGAGTAAGGGCTAGGTTTATAATGATGGAGGCCATATATTTCTATTAGCAAGGCTTCCATTTCTGAAAGTGGATGAACTTATCAGTGCAATGGGAATTTTTTGTAACTTTTGCGTAGTAGTCCACATTCAGGAAGCTGTTTCTAAAAGAGACAGTTTACAGGCATAACAGCAAACTATCTTGATTCAAAGGGAAAGGTTAAAAATAACAAGAGACCCATATGGCTGTATCAGGATTTCTTTAATAATATGAAAATTAAAAGGACTGAGACAAAAACAGATGGCTAAGGATGAATATAAAGGAATAGCACAAATTTTTTAGGGATTAAATCAGTATGGCTGTGGCATAAAATGAGTGCCACATAGCAAGGGACATTAAAGGCAATAAGAAGTGGTTTGGTTAGTGCAATAAATGGGCAAATAATAATGATACAGCGAAGGTTGAAAGGTACTGATGGCTTTTTTCTTCATTCATCATTAAAAAGGTAAATTGTGACTAGGTAATTTAACAGGGATTTTTGGGCACAATAGTGAAATAAGAAGCTAAAGAATGTTTACATAAATCCGATGTCTTCAAGATGGTGGGAACTGATGAACTTTGCTGCTGAATACTTAAGGAACTAACCAAATCGATCTTTGAAACATAAGCTATTGTTTTTGAGAACCCTTGGAGGATGGATGAGGTCCCAGAGAAGTGCAAACATACTACTGTATCTATTTTCAAAAAAAGGAAAATGAGCACCCAGGGAATTAGACAAGCCATATAACTTCACTTTGTTCCAGTATCTTTTCATATATTGTTTAAACAATCATTTTATTCATACCTAGAAAATAAGTGAGAGCCAACATGGATTTGTCAAGTGTGCTTAAAACATTTGTGGATGGCTCCAAGCTGGGAGGGATTGCAAGCAGTGTTCCCTCTAAAATTTTCTATTCTTGAGTGGGTTGAATTTTTTTTCTTTTGAGTGGGTTGAAATTTCTTATGTACAATATTGAGATAGTATGTGGCTGTGCACCACCAGTACAAACAAAAAACTAGATATAAATATACAGGTTGTATCTCCCTAATCCGGGATTCTTTGGTCCAGCAACATGGACCACGGATGTTCATGGACCACAGAGCCAAGGAACAGGGAGGTCTGGTGGCAGGGCAGGAGTGCTGTAGTGGGGCTGTGGATGTAAGTAATGCAGTGGGGAGTTTTGGGCCCCAGTGGCTGGGGAATTCCAGCCCAGCTGCAGCCAGGGAGCCCTGGCCCTGGAGCCAGGTGGCTATGGAGCATCCTTGCTGCTGCTGGAGCTCCGCAACCGCCTGGCGCTGGGGCTGGGGCTAGAGGCCTGCAGCCAGTACTGGGGCCAGAGGGTTGGGGCCAGAGGTCTGCACCTGGGCCGGGGCCAGAGTTCCCTGGCTGCCTCTAGGCCTGGAGTTCCCCAGCTGCCAATGGGGACAGAATGAGGTTGAAACGCTGCACCCGGGGAGCTTCAGTCCCAGTGGCAGCCATGGAGCTCCAGCCCCACCCCAGCCATGGAGCTCCAGAGTCAGGTGGCTGCGAAGCTCCAGCCCCAGCTGCAGAGCTCTGGCCCCAGCAGCAGCTGAGCTGGGGGCAGCTAGAGAGCCCTGGGGAGCTGGGGCAGCAGGAGGGCCAGGATGGAGCTTAGCCTCCGGGACTGCAGGGAAGGGACTTCCCTTGGTCTGGCAAATCCCCTTGTTCGGGACTGGTTAGTTTCCGAAGGTGGCAGATCAGAGAGGTCCATCTTGTATATTTTAAACAATCCATAAGTGTGGAAGAAGATATATTAAAACAAGGGATAGTTAACAGGAGCAGTGCTGATGATGTTTAATATGAAATCAAATAAAAAGAAAACTAACACTACCTTCAGAATACATGTATTATAATCCTTTCTAACAACTCAAGCTAGTAAACACACCAAAATGCATATTATCCACACATCACTCAGCTTTAAGATGCTAAACAAATCTATAAGTCAACTAGAAATAGTCATGCTCTCCTTGCAAATATTAATACAATATTTACGGATATTGGAAAGGAGAAACAATGAGAAATCCTGTGGCACCTTATAGACTAACAGATTTATTGGAGCATAAGCTTTTTTGGGCAAAAACCCACTTCATCAGATGCATGTAGTGGAAATTCCAGAGGCGCAGGTATAAATATACAGGCACATGAAAAGAAAGGAGCACCAGTCAAGAGGAAGGCCAGAGATAATGAGGTCAATTCAGTCAGGGAGAATGTGGCCCACTTCTAGCAGCTGATGTGGAGGTGTGAACACCAAGATAGGAGAAACTGCCTTTGTAGTTGGCTAGCCATTCACAGTCTTTGGGCACGTCTCGACTATGTTTTTTATTTTTAAAAGAGGATATGTAAATTCCATGCATATCATCTTCTGATCGCTTTTTGAAAAAAAAACCCACCTTTTTTGAAAAACCGCTTTCTTAAAAAAGGAGGTTTACGCAGTTTTTCGAAAAAGGGTTTTTTTCCTGAAAATACTGCATCCAGACTACTTTCGAAAATAAAATGTAGTCTAGACGTGCCCTTTGTTTATTCGTAAATTGATAGTGTCAAATTTGCAAATGAATTGTAGCTGTGCAGTTTCTCTTTGAAGTCTGTTTTTGAAGTTTTTCTGTTACAGGATGGCTACTTTTAAATCTGCCACTGTGTCCAGGGAGATTTAAGTGTTCTCCCACAGGTTTTTTGTATGTTACCATTCCTGATATCTGATTTGTGTCTGTTTATTCTTTTACCTAGGGACTGTACAGTTTGGCCAATGTATATGGCAGAGGGGCATTGCTGGCACATGATGGCATATTACATTTGTAGATGTGCAGGTGAATGAGCCCGTAATGGTGTGGCTGATGTGGTTAGGTCCTGTGATGGTGTTGCTGGTGCAGATATGTGGGCAGAGTTGGCACCGAGGTTTGTTGCAGGGATTGGTTCCTGAGTTAGAGTTACTGTGGAGTGGTGTATAGTTGCTGGTGAGAATTTGCTTCAGGTTGGCAGGCTGCCTGTCGGCTAGGACTGGCCTGCCACCCAAGGGCTTTGAGAGAGAGGGATGGGTTGTAGATCACTGATGATGCGTTGGAGAGATTTTAGCTGGGGACTGTAGGTTATGGCTAGTGGTATTCTGTTGTTCTCTTTGTTGGGCCTATCTTGGAACTGGAAAGGAGAGTAAAAGGCATTCACTCGGGCTTATACAATTTCTGGGGAATATTTAGGATCCATACTATTTAAGAACAAGTGAAACAGAGATCTGTACAAACAGATATGTTCTCCTGGTTTGAAACTTTCACCATGTATGTATCAACAACTCAGAGTAAATTGCCCCAGAGCAAATTAACACATGACTTCAGGGTTTGTAGACAGATCTTGATACTGTTTGGGAACTGTTAAAATAGTCAGCCACGGATGGTAGAATGGCTTGACCTCCTCATCTGGACATAAGGAAGAGATGCTGTCTAGTGGAGAGATTCCTTCATCAATCCTAGCTGCTTGTTCCTAAAGGGTTTCTTCCTGGTCTCCTGGAGACAGAACGTGAGGAGAGTTGTCTGTCTCTGTGACAGGTAATATTTGAGGCCCTAGAGAACTGCTGATGAAAGGTGGCCAAGGGGGTGTAAAATATCTCATAGGTGGAGGAGTCCATGAGGCAAAGTGTGTAACTGGGCAGCACTCACCTCCTGCAAGTGCCCTCATCTGGCCAAGTGCGTGTGCCTACACTTGCTCTTTAAAAAGCCTTTTTGGCTACTCAGCCCTCCAGTTGAGTTGCACACTATGTCATGCAGGTCCTGGAGCTACAGCAATGGTGGCTGCTCAGTGGGGTCAACAGGACCAGTGGCAGGGAGCCAGAAGTGACCTTCTCTTGTCTGGCAAAATCCCTCATCCAGAACTGGTTAGGTCCCAAGGGTGCTGGACCAGGGAGGTCCAACCTGTAGATAGATTCAGAGAGGATAGGTCAATCAATGGCTGTTAGCCAGGTGGTCTTTCTTTCTTACTTTTCTGGTGTTTTCACTTGGGCATCCTCTCCTCATAAAATTCGTATTCCAGAGTGACCATCAGTGCATCCTACCTCAGGTCTCTTGCATGTTCCTGGATTTGTATGCAGTGATAAAAGTATGTAACTTACTAGAAAAGCATCTTGCGCTTGCCATAAGATGATATTTTTCTTTTACAGTTTGGAAGAACAGAAGTAATTGACAATACCCTGAATCCAGATTTTGTAAGAAAATTTATAATGGACTACTTCTTTGAAGAGAGAGAGAACCTGCGATTTGATTTGTAAGTTAATCAATTCATCTTTGAATCTAAAGTTATCACTGTGAAAATGCACCCCTATTTTGTCAAAGCATCTATTGGTTTACTTGGGGGAAAAGTGACATCTTTAACATGGAGCAGATGTGGTTGGATGAATATGGTCATTTAGATTTATCCAAATACAATAATTGTGTAAAATAGTAAGCCATTGAGAGAGTGTGAGAAATGAGTGGATGTCTAGTGGTTCAAATCATTGCTTTATTTTTTATAAATTCTTTTATAAGACTAGAGTTTTGAAAAACTTAAAAATTCACTGAATTAAGAAATGGTAAAAGTACTTGGGACATTTTTGCAAACAAAGTGTGAAGCAAACACTCCGAATGTAAATTATTACACATTAATTGCAGATTCAGGGTTTTCTTTATCAAAATAAGACATGACTCCATCCATAGTTACAAATATACATCTGATAAAGATTTACGATTAAGTTGGAGATAACTGTTTAAGAAGTGAATGAAATTTGACATTGTTTCAAATAAGTGGTGTGTGGTTTTTTTTTTTTCTTTTTAAAGAAGTGTCCCCAGAGGTGCTCCACCTTTAGGTGCATCAGTGCCACTGCACCTCTGATCAGAGATTTGTGACAGTAGTGCCCATGGCCAGCTACGCCCGGGGATTGCTGGCGTGGATTCTGAAGAGGCTACTGTGCATACACAGCCACCTGCCTCCTCAGTTCTGTCTCAACTGCCGCTGGCTTTGGTCGCAGCTCAGCAGTTGCCCTTTAACTTATTGACAAGTTACATAGTTCTTACCTCAAATCCTTTCCAAGTTGATACTTGTTAAACTTTCTCTTAGATTTTAGTAATTGTTTAAAAAAAAAAAAGCCTTCTACAGACATGTGGTTAAGGCAGGGGTTCTCAAACTTTGATACCGTGACAGCCCCCCCCCCCCAAGTTGCTTGCGACCCACCGGGGAGTCGGGACCCACAGTTTGAGAAACACAAGGTTAAGGGCACATACCAGTTCTGTGCAAACTGCACTGCTGTCTAGGACATGCTTGGTTTGCCCAGATTCAAAAAGTGTACGGGTTGCAGGCTATCCATTTCAGTCTCAGACGGACATGAACAGTGCGTCCGCTGCCTCGGGGAACAGCACCCCACAGAGCACTGTCCTCATTATCAGAAACTGACAGCCCACTCCAGAAGATCGAGAGAATTACAACTAAAAGTGCTCCAGCTGGAGAAAAAGGCTTTGACCAGGAGCAATCTACCCCTCCCAGATTGAAATCACCTGGGAGATTGAGAGGGAGAGAGCGCATCTCCCATCGGGTTGAGCCCAAAGGACCAGGATAATATTCATGCTAAGAAAAGGTCCTATTCTTCCTCAGGTTTGAACACTCACCTGATGAAGCACCCTCTCCATTAAAAATGCTGCACCTCTGCCCCCAGCACAAAAGGGCAGCAATGAAAGAAATCATGACCCCAAGCACACACAATGCGTCTCAGCTAAGGCACTGACAGAGGCAAAGCACAAAGCCTCCTCGTCAGCACCAGTTAAAATGCCCTCAGTGCCAGCCCAGCTCGGAATAAACAGAGCTTGCAAGCAGCACCAAGTGCGAGTGCTTTGTCTGAGGCAGCAGCAGCAGCACTGCCAAAACACTTGGCGCTGACCTCGCCTACACAGCAGTTGACATTCCAATTAATTAACACCGCTGCACACTCCACATGCCTCCCACCCTCCACTACTACCCCCTCCTCTGCTGATATCACACTTTACAATGGCAGCTCGGTACAATGGCAGCTCGATACAATGGTATCTCTAAACTCGGTACTGGGGACGCCTCTATTCGGCACTGATGGTACCCCAAACACCTCAAGGTGTACGTTCTCATCCACACTAGCCACTTCACCTGCCCCAATGTTTAGTGATGATGAGGACAAGGTGGCCAATCAACGACACTTACCTCTAAGCCTCAACAACAAATGCAACAATGGCAGCCCCCCACAATGGTTTCCACCACCTATTCTGCCTAACTGGCCATACTGGGACCCATGGGTGGCTTATGGACCACAGCAGATAAAACAGCCACAACAGCCGTCCCCAGCACCGCAGGCTCATACACCAACAGTGCAGTCTCCAGAGTACTACAGCTTGGACAGAGAGGAGCAGGACATGGCTATTATGGGGAACGAACAGTTATCACGCTCTCCCCCTCCTACACATACCTTATCTTCACCTCCTGACAATCCAATCATGCCCCCTCTCACCAACTACAGGGGATGATTTTAAATAATTTCAGGAACTTTTCAAGAGTTGCGGACACCTTAGAGATTTATTGTTTTACGTAGAATAAATAAATAGACACAAATCAGATATTAGGAATGGCAATATACGGAAACCTGTAGGAGAATGCTTCAATCTCCCTGGACACACAGTTGCAGATTTAAAGGTAGCCATTCTGCAGCAAAAAAACTTCAAGACCAGACTTCAAAGAGAAACTGAGCTACAGTTCATCTGCAAATTTGACACCATCAGTTTAGGATTAAACAAAGACTGTTGAATGGCTAACCAAGTACAAAAGCAGTTTCTCCTCTCTTGGTGTTCACACCTCCACATCAGCTGCTAGAAGTGGGCCTCACCCTCCCTGACTGAATTAACCTCGTTATCTCTAGCCTTATTCTGGCCTGCATATTTATACCTGTCTCTGGAAATTTCCACTACATGCATCTGACGAAGTGGGTCTTTGCCCTCAAAAGCTTATTCTCCAATACATCTGTTAGTCTATAAGGTGCCATAGGACTCCAAATCGTCATATGGCATTCTTCTTCGAGTAGTGTCCCCATGGATGCTCCACTCTGGGTGCTGATGCATCCTCGCGCCGACAACCAGAGATTTTTCTAGCAGTGTCCACCGTGCCACATACACGCTGTGGTGCCCCCTTGTCCCATTAGTGTCTGTTAGGCACACACATGGGGTGGCTCCCTCAGTTCCTTCTCTACCGTCCTTGGTAGTAGATGGAGCTTCTCTTCTTCCCACTGTTTCTACAGAAAAACGACAAAAAATGGCTTTCCCCTTAGTTTCCTCACATTTCCAAGTTTTAAGACCGCGCCCCCCCCTCCCCCCCCCAGCTCAACCCTATATTTAAAAAAAAAATTCCGTCATCATCGGCCCACTGATTCTCGCCACACCTAATGCCTGGATCTCCTGGCTTCAAGAGGTGAGAGTTGTGCCAGAATGCTATGCCCATCTCTGACAGGCATTCTGTGTGCATAAAGTGCCTTGGAGAAACTCACAAGACACAAAAGTGTCCTCATTGCTCCAAATTGATGGCCAGAGCACACTGTGACCACGCTAACAGGCTAAAAACCTTCTTCTTTGAGTGGTTGCTCATGTCCATTCGAATCAGGTGTGTGCACCGCGTCTTCTGGAGCGTTTTCCCTAGCAGTACCCGTAACGCCGGCAGGGCGCCTCCTGGAGTGGCGCCGCCATGGCGGAGCATAAGTACCCCTGCCGGCGCTCCCCCACCTCAGTTCCTTCTTACCGCCCTTGACGGTTGTTGGAGTGTGTCTCTCTGTTAGAGTAGTTAATGGTTCCCGTTTCTCTCAGTGTTGTAGATAGTTGTAAATAGTTCAGTTAGTTAGATAGTTAGTACTTCTTTGTTGTTTCCTCTCCCCCTTCGGAGGTGAGGAATGCCTGGGCCCCAAGGCTGTAAGGCTTGCGCTGTATGCGCTAAGTTCATGCCCAAGGGAGACCCTCACGATAGCTGTTTTAAAGTGTTTGGGTGAGGGCCACCTAGCAGACGCCTGTAAGATCTGCAGGTCATTTAAGTCGCGCACGAAGAGGGAACAGGACTCCCGTTTGAAGCTTCTCCTCATGGAGGCGGCTTTACAGCCGGCACCGACTGGAGGTTCCAGGGTGTGCAGTGTGCCGGCGTCGACGCGAGACGCTCCATCCCATGTGCAGACTTCAGTACCGAGGCCTTGGCACTGTTCTCACTCCTCGGTGCCGAAGAAGCCAAGGTCTTCGCGGGGTAGGTCTCCAGGCCAGAAGTCCAGGTCAAGCCTACACCATCGCCGTGAGTCACCGGTGCAGGCGTCTCCAAGTGCTGCTGGGCGGCATAAGAGGGCTGGACGACCATCGAGTCCAGGTCAGCTACCCTCACATTGTCCCTCGACGCCGGACACGTTTGAGGTGGCGCAGGACCTGATTAGCCTCACTACCTCCCCTCCGTTGTCGGTTGAGGCAGAGAGGTCGAGGTCTTCGACGCCGGGAGCCATGTTGGCACCGGTTTCCCCCCCGCACCGGGTGGATCAGTCGGTACCGGCCGCATATGCAGTGGGACCATCCCCGGTGGGACCAGTACCGCTTGCCTCTACCTCAGTGCCGGTCTCGGTGCAGGTCGCCAGGCCTCACGTGGTGCCCGACTGGACTCGACCCCCGTCGGTGCTGGGGCTTCTCCTGGAGCCAATCTTGGCTGCCCCGGTGCCGTACTACTCAGGCCTTGTGGCATCGTCAACAGCACCATATTACTCAAGCCTGGTGGTGCCGTCAACGGCACCGGCACCATCACCATCAATGGCACCGGCCATCTTGCCCTGGGTGCCGCTTCTGTCTTCAGCACTGGGCTCTTCGGCACCGACGCAAGTACAAGCCCCGATGCCTGTACTTGCACCGATTCAAGTTCAGGCACCGGGATCTTCGGCACCGCTGCAGGTACCGGCCTCGGCCCCGTGGGCCATGCCAGTACCACCATCGCCGGTAACGCCGATCCCTTCGAGGGCGACCACTACGGCCCCGCCGCCTTCCATCCCACCTGCTGTGGTGTCTATGGGGGCAACGATGGGGGCACCATCTTTGGGGCAATTGGACTTGGGAGGTCCACGCCCGCAACCGGCACCGACTTCGGCACTGCAGTCCACATGCACTGGGTCGATGCCGCACTCGGCACAAGGGCCTGCCTTCCTGGCACCGGCACCGGTACGCCCGCACCGCACACACGCGGGCAAGAATCTATGGCCAGGTTCGCCCCACCGATGGTGCCGGGGCACTCGTCATCGGCGCCACCCTGGCCTGAGTCTGATTACTCTTCAGATTCTGATGTGGGCTCTTTCAGGTCGGAATCCTCGGGAGCTTTGTCACATCATAGATCCCGTTCCTGGCATTGGCGTGACCGTTCGAGCATGCAACAGACTTGGCCACCTCAACCGCAATGGCCCTTTTGGACCCCGTGGGCATACCACCAGTGGCAAGGGCCTGTGCCCCCCTCCGCGGTGTCCAGTGTCCCCGGGCACCGAGCGCCCCCGTCGGCGTCACTGTCACAGCCCCCTCCCTCGCCCCAGAGGACTGCTACTGCCGATGCTGCTAGAGACCCGCAGGCTTCGGTGCCGGAGCCGCTTCCGCACGCGGTGCTGCCTGTCCAGCCTGCCCCTCAACCTGGCCCTACGCTGGATCCGGTGCCAATTCAGGAGTCGTCGTCGTCTCCTGATGAGGCCTTAGCAGATCCTGCACCGGCGATGCTGACCATGGATGCTCGGTCGCATCAGGATTTGCTCCGGCATCTGGCCTCCAACCTGGGTGTCCCAGTGGAGCCAGTCATGGAGGATACGGATCCCATGATAGACATCCTGTCTGACGATGCACCCGCCCGCTTGGCTTTGCCACTCAATAAAACTGTGGCTAAGATCACTAACGCCCTGTGGCAGACTCCGGCTTCCTTAACCCCTACCTTAAAGGGAGTCGAGAGGCACTATTACGTCCCGCAGTCGGGGCACGAGCACCTTTATTCCCAGCCTGTCCTGGGGTCCTTGGTCGTCCAAGCCATGGCCCAAAAGGGGAGGCTCCCACAACCGGGGCCGTCCCCGAAGGCTAGGGAGCCCAAACGCCTTGACCTGATGGGGCGTAAGGTATATGCCACTGGTGGGGTGCAGCTCCGCATTGCTAACCAGCAAGCGATGCTGAGTTGTTACGCTTATAACACATGGCAGGCGATGGATAAGTTTAAGGATAGGCTCCCTGCCGAGGCGCGTCAGGAGTTTGCGACTATGACTACGGAGGGCAGAACGATCACCCGCACAGCCCTTCAGGCTTCCCTGGACGCTGTTGACTCTGCAGCCCGTACCATGGTGTCAGGCGTAGTTATGCGCCGTGGTACCTGGCTGCAGGTGTCTGGGATACCTTCGGATGTGCAGCCTACGATTCAGGACCTGCTTTTTGATGGCAAGGCGTTGTTCTCGGAGCATACTGACTCGAGGCTCCATATGCTTAAGGACACGAGGTCCACTCTCCGGTCTTTGGGAATCCACACGCCGGCTCCTCAGCGACGTCAGCTTCCCTACAGAGAGCCGGGGAGAGCGCAGTCCCAGGTCCCCCGTGGGGATTACTGGATATGCCGCCCTTGTGCTCCCAGTGGGGGTGCGGGGGCAGCTGCAGCCCCGTCGTCGGGCAGAGGTCGTCATCGCTGCCCGAGAGGGGACAACCCCCGTGGGGTTGGACAGGGCCCCTCTCAACAGTCCAAACACCAGTTTTGATGGTCCTCTAGAGGGTTGTGCACCAGTTCCCCCCCCGGCCCCCTGTTCGGGGCCAGGTTATCCTGTTTTGCCTGTGCCTGGGCGGAAATCACCAATGACGCCTGGGTTCTGAGAATAGTCAAAGATGGCTATACTATCCCCTTCCTGGGCTCGCCTCCTTCCAACCCGCCTGCCCCATCCCTTTTCAGGGACACCTCTCACGAAGGCATTCTCCGTCAGGAGGTGTTAGCGCTCCTCCAAAAAAGAGCGGTAGAGAGGGTCCCTTCACACCTAAGGGGCAAGGGGTTTTATTCCCGGTATTTTATTGTTCCAAAGCCCAAGGGCGGAGTTCGTCCCATCTTAGACCTCAGGGACCTCAACAAGATGGTGGTAAAATCCAAGGTTAGAATGGTAACCCTGGCTTCTGTTATCCCGGTATTACAGTTAGGAGACTGGTACGCAACTCTCGATCTCAAGGACGCTTACTTCTATGTGGCGTAAGACCCAGCCACAGGAGGTTTCTCCGCTTTATTGTACCCCGTTGTCATTTCCAATTTATGGTGCTCCCATTTGGTCTCTCGACAGCACCCAGGGTCTTTACAAAATGCATGTCGGTCGTAGCGGCGTTCCTCTGCAAAAAAGGGGTACACGTCTTTCCGTACCTAGACGACTGGCTAATTCGTGGTCGATCCTACCAACAAGTGGAGGCTCATGTTTCCCTTACAAGGACCCTCTTCGTAAGGCTGGGCCTTATGCTGAACGAGGAAAAGTCATCGTTGACTCCCTCTCAGCACCTCGAATTTGTAAGGGCTCTTTTGGACGCCAGGGTGGCGAGAGCATTCCTCCCCAGAAACAGGTTCCTGGCCATAGTGGAGCTGGTCTCCGAATTAACCCGGTTCCCCATTACGACCGCCCGAGTCTGCTCGAGACTGCTGGGGCACATGGCAGCATGTACATATGTGGTATGCCATGCTCGAATGAGGCTCAGACCGCTGCAGGCCTGGTTAGCAAAGGCATTCAACCAGTCCAGGGGGTCTCTGGGACATGGTTCTCACGGTACCTCCAGAGGTGCTTGCCTCCTTACAGTGGTGGAGTCAGGAGGCTGTGGTGGGCAGCGGGATCCCGTTCACCGTACTTCCCCCTTCGCTCACACTGGTCACAGACGCCTCGGACCTGGGTTGGGAAGCACACCTAGGGCATCACAGGACACAGGGCTTGTGGTCTCCTGCAGAGCGGACCCTGCACATAAATGTCCAGGAGCTCAGGGCAGTCAGGAGAGCCTGCGAGACCTTCCTGTCGAAGCTGTCGCGCAGCTCTGTCCTGGTACGCCTGGACAACACGGCAGCTGTGTTTTACCTTAACAGGCAGGGGGGAGTCTGGTCGCCTCCCCTCTGCTGCGAGGCTTTGGAGCTGTGGGACCTGTGCGTAGCGCACGATTTAGTTTTGCAGGCAGAGTACCTACCAGGGTGCAAAAATTTGCTGGCCGATGCTCTGAGCAGGTCCTTCGGAGCCCACGAATTCGGCCCTTCGTTGGGTCTTCCACAGGTGGGGTTGTCCCCTAGTAGACCTGTTTGCCTCAGCACACAACACCAAGTGCCAGAGTTACTGCTCCCTGTTGGGGCTGGGGGAACACTCCAGGGGAGATGCCATAACCGTGCCGTGGCCGGCGGGCATCTTCTATGCATTCCCTCCATTTCCCCTAATTCCCAAGGTTCTGACCAGGGTCAAGACCTTCAGGTCCACAGTCATCCTGATAGCCCCTCAGTGGCCCAGGCAGTTCTGGTTCCCTATTCTGGTGGATATGCTCAGAGAGGAGCCTGTAACACTCCCGCCGGTTCGGGATCTCCTGACCCAACCTTGGGACGGGGGGCTCATGGTTCACCCGAATCTCAGCTCTCTCCACCTGATGGCCTGGTTTATCTGTGGCTGACCCAACCAGAAAGGGAATGTTCCCAGGAGGAACAGATGGTGCTCCTAGATAGCAGGAAGCCATCCACCAGGCGGTCATACGCAGCCAAGGGGCGGCTGTTCTCGTCTTGGGTGTCCAGAAGGGGAGTGCACCCGTCCTGTGCACCTGTCCCGTCCATTCTGGACTACCTTTTCAAACTCAAGTCTGGTGGGCTCTCTACCTCCTCTATCAAAGTCCATGTGGCATCACTCTCCACCTTCCATGTTGGATCAGCAGGAGTCTCTCTGTTCTCTGACCCTGTGGTGAAGAGGTTCCTTAAGGTTTGGACAAGTTGTACCCCTCGGTTAGACCCCCTCTCCCCACTTGGGACCTTAACCTTGTGTTGTCTAGACTTGTGTCGCGCCCCTTTGAGCCGCTGGCCACGTGCTCCTTGAAGCACCTCTCTTTGAAGGTTGCGTTCCTTGTAGCCATTACGTTGGCTTGCAGGGTCTCTGAGTTGAGGGCACTAACTGTAAACCTGCCCTACCTAGTGTTCTCGGAGAATAATGTGAGGCTCCGTCCTCACCCGGCCTTTCTCCCTAAGGTGGTGTCACCGTTTCACCTGTCCCAAGAAATTTACCTCCTGGTCTCTTTCCAAAGCCCCATGCCTCAGCTAAAGAGCAAATGCTCCATTCCCTAGATGCTAGACGTGCGCTAGCTTTTTACATTGATAGGACTAAACCCTTTCGCAAATCCACACAATTGTTTATTGCTTTCACTGACAGAATGAAAGGGCTCCCCATATCGACCCAGAGGTTGCCCAGTTGGGTCGCGGGGTGTATCAGGGAGTGTTATGCCCTGGCTGGGAAGGTCCCGCCCCAGGTTACAGCACATTCCACGAGGGCACAGGCGTCCTCTGTAGCTTTTGGGGCGCAGGTTCCAATCACTGAAATCTGCAGGGCGGCATCGCGGTCGTTGGTCCATACCTTTACGACGCACTATGCGTTGATGCAGCAGGCCAGGGAGGACACAGGACTGGGCTCTGTGGTCCTCAGCTCCGTATTGTAAATATGTTTGTTTTTATCTGTACCACATTGCACTTTTTCTACAGTTCTCTGTGTTCTGTTACTTGAATAAATATGTTTGGGTTGTTCAACTTTCGTGGACTTCTCTTTTTGGGTGCTCCGACCCCTCCTCCGTGAAGTGGGGTTGGCTTGGAAGTCACCTGATTCGAATGGACATGAGCAACCACTCGAAGAAGAAAAGAACGGTTACTTACCTGTAACTGTTGTTCTTCGAGATGTGTTGCTCATGTCCATTCCAATTCCCCCCTACCTCCCCTTCGTCAGAGTGTCCGGCAAGAAGGAACTGAGATGGGGGAGCGCCGGCAGGGGTACTTATGATCCGCCATGGCGGCACCACTCCAGGGGGCGCCCTGCCAGCGCTACGGGTACCGCTAGGGAAAACGCTCCGGAAGATGCGGTGCACGCGGTGCGCACATCTGATTCAAATAGACATGAGCAACACATCTCGAAGAACAACAGTTACAGGTAAGTAACCGTTCTTTTCCTCTATGAAAGGTCACTCCAACCACCTTCTGTCGACACAACATCTGCCTCAAAGTCAACTTCTGAGCCGAAAGGTATGGACAAAACACATCCTTCTACCTCTTCTGGCAAATCTCTCTCCAGCCTGATCCTTATCCTTGGCACTGATAACCTTGAGGGTCAGCACCAGGGAGAGGCCCGGCGCATCGGGCACGGCACTACCCAAGATGCCAGCACCTCATAAGAGGACGCACTCGGAATCCAAACAAACACAAATGGCACTGATGGCACCAGCTGCACCACTGAGCCTATATAAACACTGCTCAGCACCAAAGCTGCCAACTCAGTTGGCACTGGCTTCAGTACTTAAGAGACCCCGTACCGATATACTGCCTCCTGACCAATCGGTGCCGCCTTCACCAACGGCACCAAGTAATACACGTACCCCTGTACTGTCCCAGGAGCATCACCTATCAGGAGCCATCCTTCACTGGCACCTCCATATAATCGGTGCACTCATGCAGATCACCGAATCTGTCTTGCTCCCCAAGAAAGCCGGCACCAAGCCACACAGCTGCTTTTCTTCCAGCACTCCAGCTCAGCACAGAGAGCTCCATCCTGGAACACTGGGCCTATTATATACACATATCCACCACCACCACCACCCTGATATGCGCATCATTACACATACCTGCCGCCCCCTTCCCCTGGGCAATGGCAATCATGGGAGTCACATCCTCATAGGCAGAGTCATCATATTGCACCTTCCACCACATCCAGAGAACCACCTCGTTCTCCCCAACCCACGACATCTATAATACCTAACTCCCCAGTCCAGACTGAGATGGAGGGCTCTGTCTGAGGTCGAAAACAGGTCCCCTCTGCATACTTTTGTCCTCCCCAGACGAGGTGGTAATATCCACTACCCCGCCACCAAACGATGACTCAGATGTTCCAAGAACTTTTTTAAAGGGTAGCATTAGCACAAGAATGAGATTTACAGCGAGTTCAAGAAAAGCAGTATCGCCTCTTGCAAACCTTGCAATCTCCTACCTCCTCCAGAATTGTCCTCCCCACGTATGAGGCTATTATGGACCCAGCTGACAACATCTGGCAGACCCCAGCATCCATTACTCCAACCAACAAGGGAGCGGACCGAAAATACTTCATTACACCAAAGGGAACGGATTTCCTTTTCACTCACCCTCCACCAAACTCCCTGGTAGTCGATTCCATTAGATACAGAGCCAGACAACCCAATATTAGATCAATACCAGAGGACAAGGACCACAAAAAAATGGACAATATGGGTCAAAGTATACTCTTCGGCCTCTCTGCTCCTTAGACCAGCGAATTATACTGCCGTGCTAGTCTATTATGACTATTCTAACTACTCCAAACTTCAAGAGCTTATACAATACTTGCCTGAACACAAGAGGCCTATCCTCCACATTATGCAGGAGGGCCACACAATTTCTCACACTGCACTACAGTCTGCAATGGATGTAACAGACACAGCCGCATGCATCACAGCCTCAGCTATCATGATGCAGAGAATATCCTGACTCCAAGCATCAGGGGTACCGAGGGAATTTCTGCAGAAAGTCGAAGACCTATCCTTTGATAAGACTAATCTCTTTGCTGCAAAAACCGATGAAGTACTTCATTCAGTGAAGGACTCCCGCACCGCCCTCCGGACACTGGGGATGTACACACCCCCATTTAAGAGAGCCAGGTATAGCAACTACCAAAGACCCAGGGAGCCATACAGACAGCAACCGAGATATGACTTCCAACAAAAACAAAGGCCCCAGCAACGTAGGCCTCAACACCAGCAACAACACCAAACAGCAGTAGCCCAACCTTCCACATCAAATTTGCTGTTTCAAAGGTTTGGTCAGAAGCCAGAAAGTCACTTTCCCTGTGGTCACACTATCGACCAATCATTCACAATTCAACCACTACCTCCACCCCTTTTTTTCAACAGTGGACTCAAATAACAACAGACAAATGGGTCCTAGAGCTCATCCACGATGGTTACTCCATCCCTTTCATTTCTCTTCCCCCTACCCATCCTCCCACCCCATCCCTCTTCAGGGACCCCCTCTCATGAGACCCTCCTCAAGCAAGAGATGCTTCCCCTCCTCCGGTGAGGCACCATAGAACTGATACCAACAGAGTTCCATGGCCAAGGGTTCTACTCAACTTATTTTCTAACACAGAAAAAGAATAGAGGATAGAGGCCCATTCTGGATTTAAGGAAGCTCAACAAATATGTCGCTTACCAACAATTCAAGATGGTGACTCTAGCAACAATAATTTCAGCATTAGATCAAGGAGATTGGCTTTCGGCTCTCGACCTTCAGGATGCATATTTCCGCATAACAATCCATCCCACCCACAGGCGTTTTCTACAATTCACGGTTGGTTGTCACCATTACCAATACTGAGTGTTCCCTTTTGGCCTTTCAACGGCTCCCAGAGTATTTTCCAAAAGTCTAGCCGTCGTAGCAGCATGCCTACATCATCAGGAAGTCATATTTCCATACTTAGATGACTGTCTTATAAAAGGCATGTCCTTCCAAGAGACAAAGGACATGATGGAGACTACCATAAACCTCCTGTTCCGCCTCGGCTTCCATATAAACTATGAGAAATCCATGCTCTATACCACTCTGGCATTGGAATTTATAAGAGCACACATTGATACAGTCGCTGCCAAAGTGACTCTACCCACGCGCAGATTCGACACCCTGTGCAACCTCATAGCAGTAGCACAGGCGACCCCTACTATGACAGTTTGCAAATGCCTAAAAATCTTAGGCCACGTGGCCGCCACAACCTACTTCGTTAGGCTGGCAAGGCTCCACAGGAGATGCCTTCAGTCTTGGTTCACCACATTTTATACCCTGTCCAGAGACCCGCTCTCCAAGTCAGTTACCATTCTGTCACAGGTCCTCAACTCCTTGCACTAGTGGGTGAATCCACACAACTTTTTAATGGGTGTTCCGTTTCATCAGCTGACCCTTACACTTACCATTATGACTAATGCATCACTCATGGGATGGGGTACCCATCTAGGAGCCCTCACGGCCCAAGGCAAATGGTCCTTCACAGAGCAAATGCTCCATATCAACCTTTTAGAACTGAGAGTGATGCGGTATGCATGCTAGCATTTCCTACACCTCATAGCTCGCAAGACTATCAACATTGACAGACAACACAACTTGCATGTATTCTATCAGTCCTCAAGGTGATACATGATCCCCATCCCTATGTACGGAAGCTCTCAGACTATGGAATTGGTGCCTGACACACCAGATTACCTCCCCGCCCCCGTTACCACTTACCTCCCAGGGGTGCTAAATATTACAGCAGACGCCCTTAGTCGCAAGTTCTACAACCACCACGAATGAGAGAGAGACATGCATGCCCTCAATTATATGTTTTGCTTCACCCAGGTTGTTGGGTAGGACCTCACATCTCCATGGATACACTGCAGTTGTACCGCGATGCTCGGTTGGGTTTGGCAGGGGCACCACACCTGCCTACACAATAATTTGGCTGCAGCCAGAGTCCATTAGGCAGTGGTGTGCTTCCCCTTCACTTGGACAGGCACCACTATCTTGGCTGCATCTTGCTTATGGGCCCTCCATCCTGTCACCAGCACCTGCCCATAGGTGCAATTCATGAGGGGACACACTAGTAACAGCTGCCCTTTCTAGGTCTTGGCGACAGCGTTTCCTGTGGGGACACTTCCCATTCCATGGGGAGGTCTAGGCCTTCTCGGCCAAAAGTGTCCCTAAGGAGGCCTTTTCACTGGGTTACTCTAGGTCTTTGAGGTGTCCTAGGAGTGGAGAGCCGGGCACCACCGTTTTTTCTTCAGGGCCCCTCAGGCTGCTTTGCACCAGGTTTCTGGTCTAGCTTGACAGGCTCATCAGCTGCCATATAGTCCTCCTCCTGCAGCAAGCATTCTCGGGCGGTGGTGTTGTGCCAATTCTTTGCCGCCTCTTGGAAAGACCTGCAGGAACTGTTCTAGGGCTACTGTCTCTGCTACTTGGCCTTCTGTCTGCTGCTCAGATTTCAACCATTGCCAACATTAATCGCATATCTGCTGGGCCACGGCTAAGGGCCTATCCCCCAGCAGGAACCTCTCTTTGCGTATCTGCTGGTGGTAAGTCTCTGGGCTCATCCTGGCCTGGTCCAAAATGGCTGCTTTCACTTTGTGGTACTCCAGCGCCTCCTAGGCATCGAGGTTCTGGAAGGCTATCTGGGCTGTGCCCATCAAATAGGGAGCAAAGATGGTGGCCCAGTTCTCAGCTGGCCACTGGGCAGCAGTGGTGACCCTCTCAAAGGTAATCAAATATGTTTCTGGATCATCGCTGGGACTCCTCTTGGTCAGGCTTACAGGCATCCCTGGCAGACTGCTCCTGGCTCCACTTTCTCTCGGGATTGGGGCAGGGGCTGGTGCAGCCATCTGCTGGACTAGTTGATCCAGCCCAGCCTGTTGTTGGGTGTCAATTCCTGTAGCAGCAGCTGCTTCTTTTCCTGCTGCTGAGTCACTTGCAGTTGCTGTTGTGCCACCAACTGTTGAAGCAGCTGCATCTGTTGCTGCTGGGCAGCCTGCTTCTTCTGGTTCTCCATTAACCATTAAAAGAACTTGTTGGGATCCATTTTGTCTCTAAAGATATTACTAACAACAGAAAAATATCTGCCTATCAAGACTCTACAGGTTAGCCTTCCCCCTCTCCCCTCCCCCCCAGTCTCTTGAGGACTCAATTCCGTACCTCTACACTTCCCCTCATAGGGATCACTTTAAATGCCCACATTCTCCACCATGTGTCACAGGGTAATTCCCTTGTCCCTCGCCTGGGGGCACTGTTGAACCCTGGGCCTCCTGGCACCACACCACACATCTTCCTCAACCCTGACACGGCTATACCCTGGAGCCCCTCTTCCTCAGGGTAATGTGGCCTAGTGGCTGGCGTCTCTAGCAACGCCCCCATCTCCACAGCAGTGCAGCCTAGCGGCCAGGGTCTCTAGCAATGGCCCCTCCACTGGGACAATACAGCCCACTGGCTGGAGTCTCTAGCAAGGCCCCTTCAGCAGGGCAATGTGGCCTAGTGGCCAAATCCGACGTCCAGGTGATACATCCCCTTGGGGAATAAGGTGGTGGGGTAGGGGGACCCAGGCCCTCCATTTCCACTGGGTCCCAACCCAGGGACCTGTCAGTGGTGGGCGTGTCCCACCACTAGCTTAGCAGGGCGTCCACCCGAAACACACTAAGTTTCTTAGGGCTCCAGTCTCCCACCCTGGGCTATTTCCTACCCTGTCCAGGATTGCTAGCGTCTTCCCCACCTGCGTCCTCTGAGCCGGGCCCTTCTGTGTCTGGTCTCCATGGGCTGGCCTCTTCTGTGGCATCCATCTGCTGCTGCTTCTGCAGGCTGGAAGCCTCCCTGGCTGGTCCCCGCTGGCTCACCTCCTAGTCTGGTCTCTCAGGTGGCTCACCTGCAGGCGCTCAGGCAGTACATCTTTGCTCCCCAGCAGCCAGCCCAGACTGAGTCTCCCTCCAGGCTTTTATACCTCAGCTGTGGTCTGAGCATGCCCAGCAAGGCTGCGAAGGTAGGGCTTCGTCAGTCAGGTGAGGCTGATTAGGCTCAGCTTTCATAATGCGGGGCTGGTACACCCTGTCACAGGTGGTAAGAAATACATGCATACACTTTCTTCCCCTGCGTGACGCGGTGTACCAACCCCACAGTGGTCGGGGAGGGGTTAGCCAGGATTGCTGGACTGAGAAGGCCCCTTCTCCGCAGCTGTGCTGGGCATGCTCCAACTGCAGACCCGATATAAAGGCCAGAGGAGCAGCTTAGTTGGGGCTGACCACCAGAGGGGAAGGAGTTCCTGCCACATGCCATAGCCGCAGAGCCAGCCACTTGCCACAGCTGCAGCTGCTGCACCAGCCACAACCACAGCCACTGCCGCCTACGCAGCAACATTCGGCAACGCAGGTGGGGAATATGCCTGCCAGTGGACGGGGTAGGAAGCAGTCCAGAAACTCAGCCTCTGGGCCTTGCTTACCCCGTAGACGGGCACCAGAGACTCGGCTGCTGGGCCTTGCTTACCCCGTGAACAAGGGAACCATAGACTTGGCCGCTGGGGCCGTGCTACCCTGCTGACTGGGGTGTGCTGAACTAGGCCCTTAAGCCATAACACCCGCATTAGAGGGATTTTAGCCGGGGCTAGATCATGGGGGGAGAAGCCGACCTGTCCAGACCTTTGGGAGGGATGGGGTGCGTACTCTGTGACACCCTTATCCAGGACAGAACAGTTCAAATCCTCCTGGACAACATCACCATAATGTATTACATCAACAGGCAGGGAGGAGCACGCTTACACCAACTCTGCCAAGAGGCTATCCATCTGTGGGAATTGTGTATCCCACGGAACATAAACTTGGTCACAACTTGCCTCCCAGGCAAGCACAACATACTAGTGGACAACTGAGGCAGACAATTCCCATAAAACCACAAGTGGGGGATAAACCAATCCGTGCTGACTCACCTCTTCAAGAAGTGCGGGTTCCCAACAGCAGATCTATTCGCTACACACAAAAATGCTTGTTGCCCACAATACTGTTCCAGAGTGGGCATAGGCCCCTGCTCCACCAGGCGACACCTTCATCATACAATGGAAGGCACCCCTAGCATATGCATTTCCAGCGTTTCCCCGATACACAATGGGCAATCCTCAAGATCAGATAGGACAGGGCCAGAGTAATCTTAGTAGCACCCAGCTGGCCCAGACAAACATGGTATCTGTACCTCTTATAGATGAGCGATCAGCCACCACATCGATTCCCACCAGTCACATCTCTGCTCACGTAGCAAAACAGCAAATTCCCCATCCCGCCATCCACAAGTTACATCTCCCGGCTGGTTAAACACCATGGAAAAGACCTTCCCAGAATCTATACAGCCAATCCTCACAAATTTCATAAGACCTACAGTGAGAGAGACATATACTCAGAAATGGAAATGATTCACGGCCTGGTGCACGACCCAGACCTATGAATCTGCCCACACGGGAGTATCACAAATTCTGCAATACCTATTAGACCTCCACAATGCAGGCCTTTCCCCGAACTTCATAAGGGTACAATCTCGCCTCCATCTCCGCTCTCCATGCCCCCATTCAAGGACACTTGGTCTTTACGCATCCTTCTATCAGATGCTATGGTGGCTACACAATATGTTTCCACCACTCAAGGACTCATTTACAGCATGGGACCTGAACCTAGCATTAAAAGTTCCCATGGATAAACCTTTCGAGCCTTTAGCCACATGCTCATTACTATATCTGTCTGTGAAGGTGGCCTTCCTTGTAGTGATCGAGCTGGAGAAATGGGAGCCCTAATGGTGGATTTCCCCCATACACAATATTTCATAAAGATAAGGTGATTCTGCAGACACATCCCAAATTCCTCCCGAAAGTACTTACCTCATTGCTTTGCAACGAAGCCATATACTTACCCGTCTTCTTCCTGAAGCCGCATAAGCACAACAAGGAAGCAGCTCTCCATACTTCAGGATGTCCATAGGGTACTCACTTTCTACTTAGAGTGGACAAAGCCCTTTCACAAAACTCCACGAGTTTTTGTGTTATCTACGGAGAAATTGCAGGGATTGCCCATATCAAAACAAAGACTATCGAAATGGGTATCTGGCTGCATACAACTAGGCTATACCCTAGCACAGAGAGAACCCCCACCCACCGTACGGGCTCACTCTACAAGATCCATGGCAGCCACAATGGTGTTTCTAGGTGGGATTCCCACAGAACACATCTGCAGGGCTGCAATATGGGCATCAGTGCATATCTTCATGCAACACTATGCCATCCAGACAGTTGCAGATGCAGAAACAAGATTCAGCCAAACAATACTTTGTCACATACTCTCACCTACCAAAGCTCCCACCTCCTACTATGAATACTACTTCGTAATCACCTAAAGGCGGAGCACCGACGGGGACACTCCTCGAAGAATAAGGAAAGTTTACTCACCTGGTGCAGTAACTGGACTTCTTTGTGATCGTTGTCCCCGTGGGTGCTCCACCACCCACACTCCTCCCTCCTGCTTCAGAGTCAAACACATCTGGGTCAGAGAAGGAAATGAATATGTGGCTGGCTGCGCATGTACAGTACCCGCTTCAGAGAACATGCTGGCATTCTGTGCACGCAGCCAGCCACGGGCAGTGCTGTCACAAATCTCTGATCAGAGGTGCAGCAGTGCTGATGCACCTAAAGGTGGAACACCCATGGGGACAACCATCTCGAAGAACTCCAGTTACTGCATAGGTGAATAATCTTCCCTTCTTCTGTCCTTCCTATTTTTTGATAGGTTTTTATCCTCCTACATATATAGTCTGAGGGTTAAGCCATTTACAGAATAAATACATCAAACAAACTGTTGTCTTGTGCTACTTATAGGTACACGTTTTATGGGAAAGAATAGGCCTTCTGATATTCTTGAAAGACTAAACTAGATGCTGTCTCTATATGGAAGTAGTTGCAATAATCCATAATAACTACCTTTGTACATCTCAAAGCGCTTCATAAAGTGGTTGAGCATTATTATTTCTATCTTGTAGATGGAAAATCATAGGAAGGGGGAGAGAAAAGTAATTTGCTCCCCCCCCAACCAAGATCACTGTGATGGGGCATTCTTATGAGTATGACATAGATGGAATGTCCTTGATGAGAGAGACATCATATGAGAGATCACTGAAAAGCTTGTGATCTATTGAATATGAATTTTCCATTTATATGCATGGATCACCTTTGTAGATCAAGTTAGGAAATGGAGTATAAACCTTTGTTATTAATGTAGTCATGCTAAGAGATGGCTATTAATGGTACTTCAGGTCTATTATGACCCATTAGCTAAGACAATGAAGCTTTACCTTTTGTAGATGTGTGAGTCAGCCTGCGAAGGACAGAGACAGAGTTCTTGCAGAGATGTCTGACCATGTTGCCTAATACTGGAATTCATCTTAAACTGTGTAGTTTTCCATGAGTATATGGAGACAGTCAAACTGAAACAATAGACTCCAGCCTTATGCAAATCCAATTTAAGGGTGAGGAGTATGGTAATGTAGTTTGTCAGTTCTCTCTGACTATCCCATCCAAAAGGATTGCTGGAAACATCTAAGACTGAGCAGGGGGAAGGACTGAGTCCAGACTTGGAGGCTTTTCAGTTTGTGAAATAAGTTTTATTAGAACAACTCTGAGGGTGAAATATTACATGTTACCAGTTTCTTAGTGTATTAAGCTTAGCTTGCATGTTCTGTTTTATTTTGTTTAGTAACCTACATTGTTCTGTGTGCTATTTCTTATGACCACTTAAATCCTACCTTTTACACTTAATCAATTCTGTTTTTCAATAAACCCAGTGTAAGTAATTGTCACTTGGGAGAAGGAGTCTGTGCACATCTCTCTTTACCCCAAGAGAGAGGATGAACATGAGCTTACCACGTAAAAATTTTATACAGAATAAGACACATTTTTCAGGAGTTTAGATCCCATTGAGGCATAAGGCAACAGAATTTAAGGTGGGACAGGCAACAGTAAAACTGCCATTCCCTAAGTGCTGAAATCTAGTTTGCAAGATCAAGCAAGTGTTTTGGTTTTTGTATGTTGAAAGGTAGATAAATAACATTCTATATGTTAACTACACATATACCAGAATATATTGCATTTTTTATAAATTTGTAGGGTCAGTAAAATTGCTGGATTTTTGGCATAGCAAATTATTTCCTGAGTACATGTTTGAATACATTTTGTGTACCATCTTGTTTTCCAAGAAGCTGAGATGAAATTTAAAATGGTCATTGTAAATACTTCCTGTTCTGTTATCTATAGCCTTCCTGTCCGAATCACTGTAATATCTCACTAAGTAATAGGTGCTCAGATAAGTGATATGACTGACATTTGTCACGTGAGGTTCATTCTTGTGAAGGCAGGCTCTTTTCTGGCCAGGCCTCGTGCGCATGGCCTCCTAGCCCGGGATCACTTTCCCCTCAAACCAAAAGTCCTGCACTATGTGACTTACGCAGGAGCAGAAGACCAAGCAGGTAGGGGTCATGCAAAGTTCGCGCTGGCCAAGAACCTTCCACCCCCTCCCCTTCCCCCTCAGTCCTGTCACTAGGCAGACAGAATCTGTTAAGCCTATCACTGTGAAGCGCGGGAAAGCTCTTGCTCTCTCTATAAAACAGCTTCCCCTACTGCAACTAGTTGAGGGTTCCCGAAAATTTGGAAGGCAGTACATGAGCCAGGTTCTGAGGGCTGATCACCCAAGGACCCCCTCCCGCTCACCGAATCAACCGACTCTTCTGCAGAGCGATAAGAACATGCTGTTTTCCCTGTTGTACCTTGTGTGTCTGATAAGTGTGAGTACTCTTGCTGTTTAGTGTTAGTTAAAAGTTCGTTAAATATTAGTGATAGGAGTAAGTTAGTTAAAGGGTTGTTAAGCGGTGTTAAGGGTAAGATAGATGTTAGATCTTATGAGTGGGATTAATGTAAATATAACTGTTAAAAATCCCTGGGTGGTTGTTGATAATTACTTGGATTTGGAAAGACCACAGGGAATTCTCCTTTATTGTACTGCATTCTGTTTATTGTTCCTGTTAATAGTTATTTGGCGCCCGCACCTGTAAAAACTGTTAAATAAAAAGTTATAGTTAAAAACATTTTAATAAAAATTTAAAAGATATTCAGTAAAGGGCTGCCTGTTTCTGCACCTCCCCGGGGCTGGCCACATTCCCGAACCTTCCACTGTGCACAACATGGCGTCACGAACAGGATGTGGTTCATGTCCCTGGAGATGTGGAAAAGGCACTCATTCTATGGAAGACTTGTTTCCACCAACTTGAATCAAATAAAAGCCCCTCAAATTTAGTTCAAAAGCTTAACTTAACTATTGGGACCGGTGCAGAAGCAAAAACCTGGCAGGTCCAGGTAACCACAGAGGGCTTGGGATGTTTGCTACTCGGAACCCCCCATCTGTCCTTCTACCCCGTAAATGAGAGTGAAGGACCGGAGTTAATAAAAACTGGGGGCAATGAAAATAACCCCAATCCACCTGAAAATATTTTAAGCTCCATCGAAAAAATACTGAAAAAAGTAGGACACCCTTCAAAACCTACTGATTTTAGACCGCAAACCCCTTATGGTACCGCTGGACATAGTATTTTAGTCCATACCCTAGATGAATTGCTGGAGAATAAAAAACAAAAAAGGATAGGTCCTGATAATTACCAATCAGAAAAGGTAATTGGAACGCTGTGGCATGCTTTAAAACGAACCCTGGACAGACTGGGAAGCGCTGAGGCGGCGCTGCGGACTGCAGCCATAGTGTCAGCCTCAGACCCACCCAAACAGCCTGAGGCGGCGCTGCGGACTGCGGCCATAGTGTCAGCCTCAGACCCACCCAAACAGCCTGAGGCGGCGCTGCGGACTGCGGCCATAGTGTCAGCCTCAGACCCACCCAAACAGCCTGAGGCGGCGCTGCGGACTGCAGCCATGGTGTCAGCCTCAGACTTGCAAAACCCCGCTGAGGCACCATTGCGTACAGCGGCCGTTATGTTAGCCTCGAGTTCATTAGAGAATCCAGAACGTCAAGACTATCAGAGTAACCTATCACTCCAAGGAAAACAAATCCCCCCGCCATATCAGTGGGAGGCTGTAACGGAGGCAGATGGTGCTGTACCTTCCGCACCACCCTCAGCTGAACCTCCATTTTTAGAAGACTTACCCATTTCTGTTAATAAGACCACTTTTGATGCTGTGACTGGGCGGACTAATCGACAGACAGTATTCCGCTCACGTAATAAGGCAGAGTTAAAGGAGCTACTCACTGATACTGAGAGAAAACCTAACGAACCCCCCGTAGCATGGTTAGGGAGATTAGTGCTAGAAAATGGGTCAGAATGGCTTGACAAGGATGAATGTATGTTCTTGTCTAGATCACCTAACTGGGCAAAGGGAAGTGGTAACTCATCCATAGTGTCTGCTAATACAGTATACCCACTCTCCGTACCTGGCTTCTGCAGTCTTTTCCTAGGGGGAAGTCTTACAGCCTTAAGTCTACCCCCAGGTAGTATAAAAACAAAACAGCAATTGATGCACGCTTGTGTGGGTCTTAGCCTTTTAACTTGGGACCCTGGTACATATCCCTTGGGTCTCACTCGAGCTCAAACACAGCAACCCAATCCGGTCCGATTTCTTACAGACCCTAGCCAAGTTCCAATAGGAGCAATGGCTATTAACTCAGCCGTTGAAGCTACAGGGAGTAAAGATCCGGGGCTGCTTATGTGGCTTCGGACCACAGAAGGCCAGCCCGTTACTACCCTTTATCAAGTGATGGATAATGTAGATTTAAAAGAAAAAACACATGAAAATTTCCCAGTAGAAAATCTCAAAAAGCCAAAAAGAAATCAACCACCAGACCGGACAAGGTATGAAAGAGCATTGTTTGGGTTTTTACTAGGACAGGGATTGACAAAAGAAAAAATCCGTAGCTTTAATAAGGAACAGCAGGAAACCATAGCACAAACCTTCGGGTGCAAACAATGGGGAAAAAGTGAAAATGACAGTCCTCAGCCAAAAAACGAGTAAAGGCCGAATGCCATCCGGCCGACACTAATATAGATACCCGACCATACAAATCCTTACTTGTAAAAGAATCAAAGAAACCCATACGCTTTCTATTAGACACGGGGGCACAAATCTCTATTATTACGAAAGATGTCCCCCACACCAAGTTAGGGTCAAAAGTTTGGGTCCAAGGTTTACACCAAGCCCAACAATCTGAGTTGGTGTTAATTACCATCCACCACCTCAGACATAATTACAAAATAAAAGCCCTGCTTGGAACTAAAAACTTACTAGGAATGCCCGATTTAAGACAGCTGAATCTTAAGGCTACAGTATTATCAGCACTACCAATCCAAACTGCTCGAACTGTACATCAACCCATACTTGCCAAATCAGGTACTTGGTCATGTAAATCTATTCCAACCTCACTTGAAGGAAGACCAAGTATCCAAACCTTATTAGATAGGCTGTTAATTGAAGGAAAAATTGATTATGCTTCCCCAGGTCCATATTTGTCACCAGGATGGGGAATTAAAAAGCCAAATTCTACCCCAGAACACCCGTCCTACCGATTAGTAATTGATTATAGGAAAGCAAATGAATTCATTACTCCCATACCATTTGCTGCCCCGAGAACCCTGCCAGAAATCGAAGCCATATTAAAAAATAAACGATGGCAGTGGGGCTGCACACTAGATTTAACAGACATGTTTTATCAAGTACCAATAGCCGATAGTAAGGGATTACTCAATTTTACCTTTGGTGGCCAGCTTTATAAGTGGTTGGTCTGCCCTCAGGGATATCGCAACTCACCAGCAGTGTGCACTCAAGCTTTAACGGACACCCTTAGAAAATGCACTCTGCCACCCAATTGCGAGTTCCTGTCATATGTAGATGACATTTGTGTTATTGGGGAAGATAAAAGTAAAGTGGAATGTGCAACTACACAGGTGATAAATATCCTAGAAAAAGACGGCTGGGTCATTAATAAAAGCAAAAGCTGCCTAAAACCCAGCACAACCTTTTCATTCCTAGGACTAAAGATAACCCCTGACAAAACTGCTATTGAGCAACAGGATACCTTAGAGCTTGAAGCATGGCTAAGAAAGTCTCCCATCACCAAAAAACAAGTACAGCAGATACTGGGAATTCTTAACTACCATCGCAATACACTTCCTCCTGCATCAGCCACATCGTTAGCTACCATAAGGTCCTTAATTAAAGGAAAAGGTGTAATGGTCCACTGGACAGACCTACATCAAGAAGCCCTGGCTTGTTTAATAAAACATGTAAAAAACCCCCTATCTTTAACCCGATTCGATCCGGACATAAATCTAACTATCCAAATTAACTTTTCTCTGAGTCATCTCACATTAGAAGTTTTCCAGCATGAATCCTTAATATACCAGGCCATGAGGACTATAAAAGGTCCCGAAGCAAGATATGGCCCCTACGGGATCATGTTATTAGGTTTACACTTTGCTGCAACATGGGAAAAAAAATCATCAAGGAACCCTAAAAGGACCCCTAATAAAAGCTATACGATGGTTAACTTCGCATCCCCCACCTTGTTTTAATGGTACCCACAATACTTGGGAAAAGCTTTTATATTTAGCAAAAACTACCTGGCAGCAGTGGATTTTAACTGATACCCCTCTGTCAGATGAATTTATTCGAGGTATACCAATATTCATAAAATCTCAATTGGAACCATGGATTTTCATGATGGAAGTACAAAATTAGCACGAAAAGCTGGAGTTTATTGCACCCGTTGTGAACAGATTAATATTTTTAACCTCCCTGAAGGTGAAAGTGCACAATTTGCAGAAGCTGTAGCTTTTACAAAAGGTATAGAGCATGTAACCCAAATACATCCTAAGGGAGAGTCTCCAGTAATAGGTACTGATTCTAATTATAATATTCTCATTGCTACTGGGACTGGAGAGGCCTTTGCACATCCGGGCTTATGGGAATCAGCACTTGCCATTGCAAAAATGCACTCAAAGTGATGGTTTGTTACCCACTGTCCCTCACATAAACCTAACACTCATTGGGCACATAAGTGGTTAGATGAAATTTTACAAGAGGAAGATCCTTCCCTATGGAGCCTCAAGGTAGACGTTAATCAACCCCCACAAAAGCACGTACCCCCTAATTCTGACCCCCTAGCACAATGGTTACATGAGGAATGGGGCCACTGGGGATCAACCAATAACTACAATGAATTTAAACGACACACACTAACAAAAAGACCAGAAATCACTCTAAAAACATGGCAGAAAATTAGTAATAATTGTATAATGTGCCACAAAATAAAAACCATGAATCGTGTCAAACATGATGTAGGTGCATTCAGGGCTGAACTTTTTACCCCCGGAACAACTTGGCAAATAGACTTAATGGGTCCGTTAGCTGGAGCAAAACAGTACCCCAAAGGAATTGTAATTGTTGACCTAGGGTCACGCCAAATCTGGTGTCTTCCGACAAAGAAAACTAATAGTCACACAGTGGCTAACGCTATACTTAAATGCATGAGCCACTGGGGCACCCCACATACTATACAATCTGATGGGGGCCCACCATTTATGTCAAAAGAAATAGAACAATTTTGCGCAAAACACTCAATCCATCACCATTTGCACCTTAAATATCACCCTGAAAGCAATGGGGTCGTAGAAAGGAAGATAGGAACTCTGAAACAAGCACTCCGATTAAAAAATCCTAATCCAGATTACAAAGGGTGGCATCTTCATTTAGACGCTGCATTAATTGGTGTTAACAAATTTTGCTCCAGATGGCCAGAGCTTAAACCAGAGACCCCAACACCATGGCAGCCTAAGTTTATGCCTAGAGAAAAAGTTTGGCTCACAGAACCTAATGATCGCGATACCAAAAATCCCGAACCTGCTAAAATTACCCAAATTGGACAGTATCCCAATACTTATTGGGTACAACCAGCTTCCGGTCCAGAAATGTTAGCCCATCATAATTGGCTTTGCAAACGTGACTAACCGCGACCGAGTCGCAATCTGTTTTCTTTTTTAGGGTACAGCAGAACATTCCTTCCTTGAAGATTGGTTACGCGCCTATGCAGTCCAAGGAAATGTTACCGAATGCTTAGCCTGCACCTTACCTGTAAACTCTGTACTTACCCCTCCGTTCTTGATTCGACCAATATACCTTAATTTTTCAACCCAGTCCAATTATGAGGATTGGAGTAGTGATTCATACCTTATTCACCGAGCCCCAACCTTAACAAGTTTGGAACTAACCCCTTTCCCTGAAACTAACAACACTAACTGTCCCCGGTTCCCATGTTTTGAGTTTTTAGGAGTCCCTACCCACAACCAGTCACAACCTGTAGGCCCCCTTATTTTAGTAGGGAATCAAAGTGGTTGTTACCTTACCATTACTACTACCGGAGTCCTTAATAGTACAGGCCACAACATAATCTCTCAGTTAATTAATAACAACCTCTTAAGCTTAAATATAACCCGATTATTCATTAACCTTCAATCAAGCGGGGAGCCCTCTGAAGTTGGCCTGTATCCCCTATCCCTTGCAAAAGCCTTATTCAGTGTCCAACGCTATCTAGTTGGTTCCCACCAACCGGTATGGGGAACACCCTCTGAAGCTGTTTTTAAATGGAATGTAACCTCCTTTTTTAATAACAAATATTTGAGACCTGGACACTTTTGGTTGTGTGGCAATCAAGCCCATTCGCATCTGCCGGTTAACTCGCGTGGTCGTTGTACCTTTGGGTACGTGGCTATTGAAGGAGGAGGACTCTTTACCCTTCGCAACTACAAAATCCAACCGCGCTTTACACGTCAAAAACGCAGATTAGGGAACTTTTGGGATTCATTAAAGACTTGGTTCGGAAAAGCTGCACTTGCTGTTGCCACCTTTAATCCCGTTGGACATTTAATGTTTCGTGAACAGTTAGAGTTACAAGGTCAAGCAATCGAACGTCTTGGCAACAGCACAGCGAAAGGACTCTCATTATTGTCAGACAAGCTTGAAGAGATCCGGGTATACGTCATGCAGAATCGCCTAGCTCTCGATTACCTCCTAGCAAAAGAGGGCGGGTTCTGTAAGTGGCTTGATGATCAACCCCAAGCAAAAGAACTGTTTCAAGGGAAATGTTGTATGATAATCATTTCTGTGCACCAGAATGTAACTGATGTAATTTCTAATATTGATCAGGTTGTTCGGGAGGTGAGAGAAGGGCGGTCATTCTTTGGTCTTACCTGGCTCATAAATTGGTTAGGCTTAGGTCGGTATAAGGATATTATACTTCCCTTTCTATTCAGTATTCTTTCCTGTCTGGTGCTCCTGTGTATCTCTTGCGCATGCCTTAGGGCCTGTATCCGGCGCACAGTTCATAGTGTCATGGTAGCGGAAGCAAGACCCCTCATCAACAGCGAGGACGAGGAGGATAATGTGTAACTTCGAGCAGGATGGTTCGCTCTCGGCCCTGGCCACGGGGGCATGTGAAGGCAGGCTCTTTTCTGGCCAGGCCTCGTGCGCATGGCCTCCTAGCCCGGGATCACTTTCCCCTCAAACCAAAAGTCCTGCACTATGTGACTTACGCAGGAGCAGAAGACCAAGCAGGTAGGGGTCATGCAAAGTTCGCGCTGGCCAAGAACCTTCCACCCCCTCCCCTTCCCCCTCAGTCCTGTCACTAGGCAGACAGAATCTGTTAAGCCTATCACTGTGAAGCGCGGGAAAGCTCTTGCTCTCTCTATAAAACAGCTTCCCCTACTGCAACTAGTTGAGGGTTCCCGAAAATTTGGAAGGCAGTACATGAGCCAGGTTCTGAGGGCTGATCACCCAAGGACCCCCTCCCGCTCACCGAATCAACCGACTCTTCTGCAGAGCGATAAGAACATGCTGTTTTCCCTGTTGTACCTTGTGTGTCTGATAAGTGTGAGTACTCTTGCTGTTTAGTGTTAGTTAAAAGTTCGTTAAATATTAGTGATAGGAGTAAGTTAGTTAAAGGGTTGTTAAGCGGTGTTAAGGGTAAGATAGATGTTAGATCTTATGAGTGGGATTAATGTAAATATAACTGTTAAAAATCCCTGGGTGGTTGTTGATAATTACTTGGATTTGGAAAGACCACAGGGAATTCTCCTTTATTGTACTGCATTCTGTTTATTGTTCCTGTTAATAGTTATTTGGCGCCCGCACCTGTAAAAACTGTTAAATAAAAAGTTATAGTTAAAAACATTTTAATAAAAATTTAAAAGATATTCAGTAAAGGGCTGCCTGTTTCTGCACCTCCCCGGGGCTGGCCACATTCCCGAACCTTCCACTGTGCACAACAATTCTTTTTTTCATCTCCCTGAGGAGGGCAGGATTGTGCATATGTGCACTTCATAGGCTTTTGATTTGGGTAGGATTTGTTTTATTTTAATTCTATTTTGTTTATTAACAAATGCAAGTTGAAGAAGCTTATCGTGCCCTTGGATTAGAAGTTGTGGTGATATTCTCTTCCTGTAAGTATTAGTACTACAGTCTTGAACTAGTCCCTAAAAATTGCCTCTCCACTTTGAGTGTTACCCTTATGGTAGAAAGTTTCATAGTGCCCAAAGAGTGGAATTTCTTTTACCAGGTTTCTCATCTGAAAGCTTTACAAGGTCTTTGGGTTATTGTAGGCTGAAATAATCAAGCTCCTTTAAGATAAAGACAGAGAAACTGAACTTGACTTGTTATTCCTTTCGAAGCTACTATGTAGTGTTGCGAAGAAGTGAGATGTGTTCTGACTAGAAAAGTTACTACCTGATCCCAGGAGGGGATCGGTGACCAAGCCCCATCACCTCAGGTGAGGATGGAGCTTGGGCTTTAGCTTTGGATCCCAGGAAGTCTATTGGCCCTGGCATAACCATTAAAATGAGGTCCCAGCTCACAGTTTGAGAACCACTGTCTACAGTAATCTGTACTTGTTGATAGATTCATGGCCAGCTGCATTACATTACATTGCAATAATCTATCTGGGAGATGTTAAAATTGTGTCTAATGGAGGTCCAGCTGAATAGGATGGAGTCTTTTAGCCAGTCAGAAATAGTGGAAAGTGTTCCTTGCTGGTGCTGCCATGGGAAAGCTTAGTGTCCCATGAAGAATCCAGTACATAGTTCAGGGATGCTTCTATATGGACCAATTCTGGGTACTGTACAATCAACCAAAGGAGACTTCTCCATAGTTGCAGGCTCTTCAAAGTGCATTCCTCTGCCCAGGAGCGTAATCTCAGTCTTGTTTGGTTTAGGTTTTTGTTTCAACCAGCGATTTTGTCTGTCAAAGACAATTGGCAAATGGAAAAACTATTGAAATCACAACTAAGATTTCTGCTATTTATTTTCATTGTTAGTAAACTTAGAAAGATGGGTGCTGTAGCTTTTTTTCCTGGCTCTTTTTAGAGGCATGCTCTTCTGGCAAAAATACTGAGGGGCAGTGTGACAGAGTGGAATAGGTCCTGAGGACCCCTGTTTGGGGTCCTGCTACACCTCGCCCAAGAAAAGGTCAGTAGAGGCTGTTAAATTATGAATAATTGACTAATCGAATAGTCGATGCAATTTGGAGTAGTTAATAGGGCACCTCCACCTTTGAAGTGTAGTGAAAGCATTGCAAGGAGCATGGGGCCAATGGGACAGTACCCTGCTAGCCAGGGCTCCATGCAGCGCTGCTGCTTTGAAACGCCATGGGGAGCCCTGTGTCAGGCTCCATGTGGTGTTTCAAAGCAGCAGCGCCGCAAGCCCAGGGTTTGTGGCAGAGTCCCCAGTTGATCCTGCTTTGATCCACCTCCACACAGTGAAGCTGCTTTGAAACAATGTGTGCAGCCTGGGGACACCCCAGCTGGCCCTGGGCTGCATGCAGTGTTTCAGAGTGGCAGTGTTGTGTGGAGCCCAGGGTGTGGCCCCAGTCTCCACGTGGTGCTGCCACTTTGAAGTATCCTCATCTCCCCCCTCACTTTCCTTGCTGCCTCTTTCTGACAGAGGCAGTGGGGGGTGGGAAGCAACTACTTGAATAATTGTTCCCATTCCTAGTAGAGAGTTCTCTAAGTTGCCTGAAGTGGCTGTTTGAGAAGCAGCCAATCAGAGACCTGAAACAGAGAGCAGGCCCAGGCCCCTCTAACTCACCTGCCCATTAGCCAGTGTGGGAAGTGGCCAGGACAGTGAGGCACCCTATGGGGGAAGGAGGTGGACTGAATAATAGTGACCGAGCTGAAGGGCTGGGGCCAAAAAGGCTCTGAGACGGCGAAGACCGTGCCTTCAGGAAAGGAACCCTACTGGGGGAGGAAGGGGGAGGAGAGAGTGAGAGTGAGAGAGCATAGATAGAGAGGCCCTAATGGACTCGTAACCTGAAGGGGTTTGCCTTGTTATTTCAAATACAGATTGTGTGTGACTGTCCAGATGCTCAGTCATTGAAGAGAAACCAGTAATAGAGTGACACAGTGTAGGCACAGCACTTGGTCAGAGGGTGCTCATGAAAAGTGAGTGCACCCCATTATAAGCAGACATTTTGAGTGGGGATATTAGGTAGTCGGTGTTTCAGTTCCTGTTATTTTAGCGGTAGTAGACAAACACACTTAGCACTTCTAATACATTTTTAAAGCCTCATTCTCTAAGTTAGCGTATATATTTACTATTTATAGGCCATTTTGTCCTGGGCGCATTGACAGGTACATTTCCTCCTGCAGGTCCCTTTGGGATCATATGTCTTTGCATTATCACTGTTCCACAAAGCTGTATTGAAGCACAATATAGGAACATCTTTACATCAATATGGCAAATGACACTTTTAAAAAAGTGACTTTTCATTTTATTTTTCTTACACTTAATTTAAAAAGTTGATTTTAAAATATAGCTGGTTACATTTTTAAACATATCTGATATCAACTATTCACAGGAAATTCAAAGTTCAGGCAGCTAGTCATAATATTTATTGTTTTGGTCCTAATCCATATCATGGTCTCAGCTAAATGGAACAATTCTATTTTGTTGGAACTACAGTCCTAAATAATAAAACTTTGTGTGTGTGTGTGTGTGTGTGTGTGTGTGTGTATGTATATATATATATATATATATATATATATATATATATATATATATAATTTGCAGGATATATATAATATGCAGGATAAGTAAAATTTTAAGGGGCCACTACACTGGAAAAGAATGAAATGTCAGATTTAACTCTGATTTTCTTTTGCTTCTTTGTTACATATCAGGAACAATTAGCTATTAAGCTAATTTTTGTGTTAAAGGAGGTGGAAGGGTCCTACCTTTCTTTTCTCCTCTGAATTACACAAATATAAATTAACTGCCAAACCTTGATTTTTATACAATTGCTTCTGACTTTAAATATATTTGAGAAACTTCACAGTATTTTGACACTTCATAAAATTTATTTAAAAAAAATTAATTGCATGTGCTAGGCAAACTATTTTGTCACACCAGTGTAAATCAATAAATATACTGACTCCATTGCAGTTAGTCCTTTGTATTACAATGGTATAACTAAGGGTCAACCCTGAGTTCAATATCTGCCTTGAGTAACTAAGTTCAGGCTCCTAGCATCTGAACAAGATGTGCATAGAAATGCTCCTCCTAAATGATGGTATAGCTATAGAACTTTCTTGTGAAGACTTAAACCTAGTGTCTGAAATGGTCACTTTTGAGCCAGATACACAATCCTCTGCTAAATGGGAGACGAGAAATTGTGCAGCAGTAGATTCCCTGTCCTTTGCTAGTGCTGCTGCTAAAGAGTTCTTATGGTCAGAAAATTAGGTTGAATTTGCCCTTGCAAACCATGCTTGGCTTATAGTCTCTAATGGAGCAAAAGATTCCAATTTTTATTATCTAAACTAGTCTTCTGGTTTACTCCGTAAAACCTGTTTAATATAGAGACTTTGTTTTCATTGTATTAAAATACCTGAAAGCAATATTATTCTCTCAATATAAATGCCATTAACTTTATAAATAACAAAATTAATGGAAGATGCACAGGGTAAAATAACTAGTTTACAAACTTTAAAGATTAAAAAAGGATTTGGACAACAATATGTCCATGGAGGTTGAAGTGTTTTCCTGCTGTTTTTTTATGTCTAATTTGTGCCCATTTATTCTTTTATGTATAGTCCAGTTTGGCCAATGTACATGGCAGAGGAGAATATATCACATGAGAGGACCTCCCTGGTCTGGCACCCTCAGGACTTAAGTGGTCCTGAATCAGGGAGTTTTCCATACCAGAAAAGGTTAATTATCCCTGCTGATCTCTGGCTCACTCCCAGGCTCCTCTCCAGGCTATGGGACTCCCTGCCCTGCTGCCAGCCCCCCAGAGCTGGGCTCCCCAGGGCCAGGTCTCTCCAGATGGGGAGCTTGGGACAGTGGGACCAGCAGCAGGGTTCCTGGCCAGGGCTACCTGGCTGCTGCCAGCCCTGCTGCCACTGAGGGATTCCTGGCTGGGGCTCTCCACCTACGCCCTGCTGCTGTTGTGGAGTTCCTGGATGGGGTTCTCCAGCCCCACTGATGCTGGGTTCCCAGGAACAACTCTACTATCTGTATAGTTCCATGAATCCTGCCAACCAATTTGAATTGTTTCCATGTCCCGTAGTAATTTAGCTTCCAAAGAATCATTATGGTCCCCCCAGCTCTTCTTGCAACTCTTCAAATACTGCAGGATCAGGCATCCTGTGCTTGCAGTGTTCCTGACAGTAGTGCAGAATTGTGCTACCAGACCGTTTGTTGATTTTTAAGTTTATCCTGTACAGACTAACTTGGCTGCCCCCTGAAGCATCTGAGTTTTATCAGAGATGGCAGACTGTGAGGAAGGATATAGTGGCTTGTGAGGATTTTGAAAAGAGGCACAAAATTATTGTGGGATGGAGAGTACTGCATTTTGGGAAGTTGAACAAATGAACCTACTCACCTGTGACTTGTTTCAGTCCCATGAGGTATTGCAAAAACTTCCTAAAACACCCTGCATTGGATGGTGGTAAGTTACATGGTGGTATAGCTAACCATGATGACCTGCATTCTGCATTGATAGAAGCATTCCTGGGAAGGATGTGTCGTCATTATTTGTGGTGTAGACATGGCTTTTTAGTAAATATAGGCTATGCATTTTTAGTAGTTTATGGGAGTTATCTCCTGGAGAGGTTACATCACCATGACTCCGATCAGCTGAGCTTCAATGTTTTGTAACTTTTTTCCCCTCAATAAAGAACTCTTTGTTACTTGCGAAGGGTATAAGTCTACACTACAGAGTTTTGTTGGAAAAATGGCTGTTTTTCTGACAAAACCTGAGTTACGTTCACACTGCAATTGTGTTCTTCCGAAAGTAAATCGAAAGAACAGAGGGGTTTTTCTGGCATTGGTAATCCTCTTTCTACGAGGAAGAAGCCTTTTTCCAAAAAGAGCTCTTTCGGAAAAAGGCATGTATGGATGGGGCAGAGGGAGTTCTTTCAAAAGAAGAGGGAAGAGGAAGAAGAACAGGTGCCCTGGTGGCCACTCTGTCCATAGTAATCACAGCTTAAATGCAAGATAGCGTCCACACTGAATGGATGCTATCTTGCGAAAAAACAGATCGCTTTTTTTATGCACTTTTGTGTGGGGACGCTCTCTTTCGGAAGGAGTTTTTTTGGAAGATGTCTTCTGAAAAATGGTTCTTCCGAAAGAAGCCTGCAGTCTAGACATAGCTGAAGATTCTGAAGTCCATCTTGGACGAGATGGGAGGTAGGTGGAAACCCATGTGGAGTATTATAACAAACTTGTATGGTGTCCCCAACAACCAACATTAATGGCTATTAATGTTTTAAATATATGAAATCTTAATATTGTAAAACTTAAACTAGATAAAACTCTGAAGTGTACATTGTCTTGTACTGAGATAGGAATGAAGTTGTGTGGTTCTTTGAATTGAAACCTTGCTTTTAATCTTATTGGGTAAACAAATATAGATGTAGTTTCTGGCAGAAGCAAAAAAGAAGTCCAAAATATTGGACAGTTGAAAAGAAATAGCTGAAAAAGTAGCTGACACATTCTTCAGTTACTCCTACGTAGAAACATTAAGCAACAAAAATTTTAACGTGTATAAATTAAAATAGTTTGTAAGTTAATTTCACTTTCTGTGAAATTTAAACAGTTAAAGATGTGTTTTATTAACTGAATTTTAAATATTTTTACACACACACACACACACACACACACACACACACACACACACACACAGAGGGAAAAAAAAATCAGTGAGTCTCAGAGTCCAGATCAATTGACTTGGGTTTGTGAGCCTTGTGCACAGGGCTAAAAATAGCAGTATAAATGTTACCACCTGGGCTCTGAAACCTAGTGGGGTTGGTTCCAGAGTGCAGGCACCAACCTAAGCAAAAATGTCTGCACTGCTATTTTTGGTCCCATCCTGCAAGCCTGAACCAGTTGACTCAGGCTCTGACACTTGCTGCTGCAGGGTATGTGAGTGTTTTCTCTCATTTGTTTTTCTTTTCAGTGTAGATGTACCCATTGTGTTTAGATTTCATTGTTGGATAAGAGGATCTTGCATGTTAGAATACTTTTATACTCAATAGGTTACATCTTGTAGAATAATTATTTTTTCGGGACTATTATTTTGACTAATTGCACTTATACATTCCACTTTAGTGTTTGCAGCCAGCATCCTAGTATCAGAAATTTTTCCGTCAGCAGCACCCATTGGGATACACATATAAAGAGCAGAGCTGATCCTGACACCTGTTTGTTCTTACCATCATTGACAGTTAAGAACATACGAACGGCCATACTGGGTCAGACCAAAAGGTCTCTTCCAATTCTATGATTCTATGATCCTATCTGCTGACATTGTCCAATACCAGATGCCCCAGAGGGAGAGAACACAACAGGTCATCCTCACGTGATTCCTCTCTTGTCACCCATTTGCAGACACAGAGCTAGGGACACCATTCCTACCCATCCTGGCTAATAGCCATTGATGACTTAACCTCCATTAATCTATCTAGCTCTTTTTTGAACTCTGTTAAAAGTCCTGGTCTTCACCACATCCTCTGTCAAGGAGTTTCAGAGGTGGACTGTGCATTGAGTGAGGAAAAACTTCCTTTTGTTTGGTTTAAACTTGCTGCCTATTCATTTCATTTGGTGACCCCTAGTTCTTATATTGTGGGAATAAATAAATAACTTTTTCCTTATTCACTTCTTCCACACCAGTCATGATTTTATAGTTCTTGGAGCATTCTGCCTTAGCACTACTTGTTTTCCCTTGTTCTTAAGCTTGGATATAGTTGGTATTTAGTTTAGTGTTAGAATAGTTTTTTTAATATTAGGTTTCATTTTACTGCTGTTCTCTGTACTCTTAAGTTCTTTCTGGTGGGGTACCCTGGTACCAGGGCATGCCTCAGTCCCTGGACATCAGAGACTATAGTGGATGCAAGAAGCTGGTGCCTGTCTAGTGAAAGCGCCGTCTAGACACGGTTCTTTCGACCCCCCCCCCCTTTTCGAAAGATCCCATACTCCTCAAAAAATGAGTACCGGATCTTTTGAAAAAGGGGTTTTCTTTTTGAAAGAACCGCGTCTAGATGGCGCTTTCACTTTCGAAAAACCCTTTTTTGAAAAAGCGCTTGTACGCCATTATGCAAATGAAGTGCAGGATATTTAAATCCCCACTTCATTTGCGCTTTCGATTTGCCTAATTTACATCCCTCTTTTGACAGAGGAATGTAGTTTAGACATACCCTAGGTGCCTGAAGTGCTTAGGGGAACTTAACATCTGATCAAGAGGAAAAGTGTCTCTGACTAGTCCTTCCAAAAAGAGGTTTCCCTGGTCTGGTCTCTGATATATCTGAAACATAAGGGTTCATTAGTTCTGTCAGGCTATGTGTATATTACCAGGTTATTTTGAAATAAGTTATTCAGAAATAATAACTCCCAAAATAGCTATTTCAAAATAAGCTTATTCCTGTTCACAAGCAGGAGTTACCACTTCAAAATAACAAGCCCATTATTTCTAAATAACAGGCTTGGTAGTGTGGATGCTTGCCTTGTTATTTTGAAATAAGGGAAGTTATTTCGAAATAACTCCCCAGTGTAGACATGCCCTCAGGGTCCACCTAGCAGCTATCATTAGTTCTGTCAGGATCCACTTAGCTGTTGTCATGGCTTTCCACTCTCTGTAATCACTTGCCTTTAAACAATCCCATGTTGCTCAGATTTTTCTACTGAGCACATAACCAATCCAAACTCTTCAAAAACCTGTTTCCCCTTTAACAAAACTAATAGGTCCTTCCTTTGAACTGCTAGCTACCTGTTTATTGCTCCATCTCTCAGTGAAGATAGTCTTTTCTGTGGCAATTGCTTCAGCCAGAAGAGTGGTTTAATTAAGAGCTCTGGTGTCTGACCCTCCATATGTGTACTTCTATAAGTGTAAGCGGGGGGAATGGTCCCACTATTGTGGGGAACTTTCCTGGCTTCTTTACTACCCCGGGGAAATGGACCAGTGAAAGGATCTGAGTCCCCACTCCCACTTCCTTTACCCAAAGGCCTCCCTGACCCTGAAGGCTCCCCTTCCACTCTCCTGAGTAGCAGCGTCCTGTTTTCTAGTCACTTAGGGCAGGGGCGAGGGTGTCCGCACTCCAGGGTGCTCTCTTCACACTGGATGCTTTCTTGACCCACTGATCATTACATACAGTTCAAAGCGAATACAATTTATTAAACAGTAACTGATTAAAAAGAAAGAAAAGGAAAAAATGAGAGGTTAAAAGAGAACACGTAGTCCCGCTCTGTAGCGCAGGGACATCACAAACAGCAGTTTGCAGAGTGTAAGGACAGTTCACAGCCTGTCTCTTATAGGTCCCAGGGCTCTTTCTCAGGCCCTGGCTGTGCTGCACGGGGGGCTGCAGGTTGGACACACTTGCTCTGGCAGTAACCACACAACTTCAGGCTCTAGATAGCAGAACCCCTCTCCCAGTTGGAGTTACAATCCCTCTCCTAGTCTGGCCTGCAGGGCCTCTTGGCTGGTGGCGTGTCCCTGCCCAGAGCCTCTTTTCCCCCCTTTGCTGGTCCCAGCTGCTCACCACACCCAGCTCCAGACTATGCTGCTTTGCCAGCCTCCAGCTCCTTGCATTGCTTCTCTGACCTCTTTGGCTCTGGTCACTGCAGGTCTGCTTCTTAGCACAGGGTCTGCGCTCTTTGAGCTGTGTGGGCCTCTGGCTCTGTCACTGCAAGTCTGCTCCTCAGCACAGCTTGCTCTCCTTGCTGCTCTTCTTAGCTCTCTCCCCCTTTGACTCAGAGACCCAGAAAATCCCAGCTCACACGGAGGATGGGACTTGGCCTCCTAATTCCCTCATTGGCCTGTCCAACCTGTCAATCAGGCTGACCTGGAGTGTTGGCCTCTTCCCATTGTCCCTGGGGACTGTCAGTCTTAGGGTCCTGATTTCTCATGGACCCTTCCCCTTTTGGGACTGGGAGCTGGCCAACCAAAAACTCCCACTGAGTTTTAGTAAGGGGCTAACAGCCCCTTACATAAGGATAAAGTATACCATATCCAAAATTTTTCACTTCCACATCAATCATGCAATATATTTTCCAACTTTCTTCCCTAAGCTTTTTGTTCTATTAGGACAATGTTAACATTTTACTTAAACAGGACTAAACTGTATAGATCGGGGTGGGCAAAAGGGCCTCTGCAGGCTGGATCCGGCCCACGGAGGCCCTGCCGCTCCCTCGCCCCCGGCCAATTAGGGTCTGGGGGTGGGGGAAGTGCCCAAAGTTGCCTCTGCCCTGCCAAGAGCATGTAACACTTTGAAATGCCCCTGCGCTCCTGGCAGGGCGGGAGGAGACTTCACACGCTTCCCTGCCCCCAAGCCCTGATTGGCCTGGGGGCAGAGGAGCGTGCGAAGTCTCTTCCCACCCTTCCAGAGGCACAGGTGCTTAGTGGGACAGGGGGGCAAAGGAGCTCCCCCACCCGCAGACCAATTATGGTCTGTGGGTGGGGAAGCTCGGAAGCATCCTAGCCCCATCCCTTCTGTTTTAGGCTCTGCCCTTTCCGGGGCAGTCCAGGGCCACTTCAAAAATTATTGCCCACCCCTGGTATAGATCTTTCTCACAGTTGTTTGCAGACAGAGTGAAGGGACTTCCAGTCTCATCTTAAGGTATCTTCACGTGGATCTTCTCATTTTGTTATGATCTGGCTAATGTAATGGCATCAGATAGGGTTCTGGGACATTGTTATATCTCATGCAGCCTCTTTACCTTTTCTAGCTTACGTGCTTAGCCTGGAATTTTCCAAGTTGTAAACTGATCTTCAGTACAGTAATTCCTCACTTAACACGTGCCCGCTTAACATGTTTTCGCGATAGCACGATTTTTTTTGTTAGGGAACATTTTTCAAACAACACAACCCCGTCCCCGCAATAACACAATTTCCCCTAGGGCCAGCTGGTGGCTGGCAGCTGCGCGAGGCTTTCCCTGCAAAGCGGCAGAGGTTTGCCGCTCGCCGCGCCGTTCCCCGGTGACTCCCTCTGGCCGTACGCAAGGCATCTGGCCAGAGGGGGTCACCGGGGAACTGCGCGGTGAGCGGCAAACCTCCGCCGCTTTGTAAGGAAGCAGAGGAAGCCCCATGCAACTGCCGGTGACCAGCCAGCTGGGGAAACCCAGCTGCCGTCTGCAAGCCCCCTCCCCTGTCCTTCCCTTCCCTTCTCCAGAGCCAAACACCTCCCCTCCCTGCTATAACCCAGTTCCCTTTCTCCCCCAACCTTATGTCCCGGTCCCAGCTGCTAACAAGTGCAGGCTGGAGCTGCAAGGGTACGTGCGCTTGAAATGCAACCCCCACCTTTTCCATTATTTTCAATGGGAAAATTGACCCCGCATAACACGTTTTCACTTAGCATGATCATTTTCTGAAACGTATCTACCATGTTAAATGAAGAATTACTGTATCTACATTTGCTTCTCGTTACGCCATTTCCCAACAGTTTAGAGATGATGCCAAATTTGGACATGTAGGTTTTTCAGCTATTATTTAAGTAGACTCTGATCCCATCTCCAAACTGAACTACATGTGACTCATCTGAAGTGGGATGTCTGGATATACTCAGTGACCTGAAGAAGAAAAAACAGTTTCTGTAACTGTTCTTCAAAGATATTTGGAGATGTGCACTCCATGACTCATCCTTCTTCTAGGGATGTTAGTTAACTGGTGGGAGCTGGAGCAGCCCCCTGCCTGCCATGGGCAGGAGGATACTCCAGCCCCATGGGGCCTGCTGCGGTCAGGATATGGTACAACCTGGTCAGAGCAGCCCCTAACCGTGGCGGGCCCAGCCTCAGCAGGCTGAGGCACTACAGTCCAGCCAGAGTGGCCTCTGACTGTGGCAGTAGTGGGGGAGGAGTGTCCCCTCGCCTGCTCTGGTTAATCGATTAACTAGTTAAACATAAACTTAACATTTAATTAGTTAACTAATTAAAGAGGATTTTACATCCCTACCTTCTTCCCCTCTATATCTATCTATCTACAAAGAAGGAAATGAAAGGTCAAGGTGGTTTTGCCCTTTATACTATCATGTAGTAGCATAAGGCACCAGAAAGCACATGTACTGCCCTAATGGGCTGCTCCTTACTCAAAGTGCAGGTGGTAATCAATGAGGCCCTAATGTCTGATGTTTATTTGCTGAGTGTGCACAAATGAAGTGGAATGGTCCTGTGCAATACATCCCAAAGAATAAAAGTTCTGGATCAGATTTAGTAACTGTTTTTTTTCTGGTATGAGGTAATCTTATTTACTCCTGAAGTTTCTATTCAAATGTCTTGTATCAATTGTGAATATTTATTTTGTATATGTGAATAAACTGGAAAGTCTGTTTTTACATTTCCTTAACTCTGCCACCTGGGAGTAATTGTTTTTCTTTCATTTTTTAGATACGATGTTGATTCAAAGAGTCCCAACCTATCAAAGCATGTAAGTGGATGGTTATAGTACTCTACTACTTATGGGATTATTCCTTAGGTGTATCTTGTAATTAAAAAGCTATGCTATCCTCTAGAATATCTATAGTATTTACTAGCAAATAGTGTCAAATGCATCAGACATAAATACAGGGGTTGTGGTGTGTTGTGATGTAAGGTGTGCATAATCCTTTTCTAAAATGGGATTTTTATATGTCCATCATGCAGAGAGTACATTGGGAATAGATATGCTTTTTAAAAAAGTTAATATCAATTTAGGTAAATGAAGTGCTGACCTCTCCTCACTGACACTTTTGTTGAGCCCAATAGTTGAGGCGATCTACTTGCTAGCCTCTAGATTTTGATGGCAAGGCTGTAATAACTGTTGAGTGTAACTATTTTATTAATAAGTGAAGAGAGACTTTTTGGAAGAGGAATCCCTGGGTATCTGTAGTTGTTTGGAAGAAGAGGGTAGAAGAGGTTCATTGGGAGCGTTGTGTGTGTGTGTGTGAAGGCTGCAGAGGTCCTTGCAGCTCATTTGGGAGAAAAAAGGGTAGGTTTGTCTGGGGTTGCTGGGTAGAGAGAATGTTATGGCTCTGACATTTATTCTGGATCTGGGCTTGAGGCGAGCCTAGATGCTAGGGGCAGGTCTTTTGATGCCATGTACTTCCTCTATATAAATCCGTAGGTAGTGTGCTGTTAATACATAATCGATAATCTAGTACTATATAATGTCTGACAACCATGCTCTCAACACCATATTCAGCCTTGTGAGACATATTAGGTAATCTCTATGTATGTGGACCAGGAAATCTTATCTATCTAGCCAAGTATCCTGTCTTCCAAAAGTGGCCCTGTGCCAGGTGTTTCAGAGGGACTGAAAAATCACGGCAATTTTGATTGTAGCATCAAACACCTCACTCAGGGACAAGACCCCATTGTAATAAGCCATATACAAACACAGAACAAAGACTGCTTTGTACTGTCACATTTAACTTTCTAATTAAACAGTAATAACATTTAATACAGGCTGGCAATATTAATTTTGATTGTCCTTTCCATTATTTCTTAGCCTCTAATCTGGATGCTAAATTATAAATTTTTCATATTGTAAGACAAACCTGCAGAGACTGGGAAAATTCCCTCTACCCTAGAGGTCCAGGCACAGTGGGATGGGAGAGGGTGGTGGGGTGGGGCAGAGCAGGCTGCCAGGTCTCTCCACGGTGAGTGTGGGGGGAGACTCTGCTACCACCACGCCAGGTCCCCAATCCCAGGTAATCGCATGGATCCTGTCCCTAGGATGGCTGGGGCTGATGCCCGGGGGCCCCCTAAAAGTGCAGGGTCTGGAGTGCCTGCCCTAAGTCATCATATGGATGGGATGGTTCTTCAAACCCCTTTATGTATTTGATTAAATTGATTAACCAATTGATTCAGAAATCCTGGATTGCAGAGACTATATTCAAGAGAGAGTTTGTTTTTTAAAAAGGTGCTGCATGTGAAGAATCTTCACAAACAAAAAAGGACAATGGTTAAATTCTGAATATAATCTTTTTTTAAAGGCATTTGTTTTGTAATTTTTCAAATGTTTGCTTTGATTTGTATGGGTTATATGGACAAATATTTCTATAATTCAGTAAATTTTTAAACTACTTGTCATATCGTGTAAAAAAGCAAATCACAAGCTCTTTTCAATGGACCTCAAGAGGGTTGGAAGGGTTTCCATATTTTTGGGATGGTAAGGTGGTTTATTTGTGACAGGAAAAGATCATTCTGAGGAGCAATGAATGGGAGTGGGGGCAATTTGGGGGGCAGAGGATTGGAGTTGGACTATGGTAGGAGGACGGAGAGGGTGGGTGAGGTCTGTTTATTGGCTAAAAGGGATCTCCCCTTGGGAAAAGCAGGGGTTTCTCTAAGCCCAGCCCCACTCACTGAGCTGCCATTTAGGTGTAGGGAATAGAGGGAATGAGTCCAATTTCATACCTTCCACAAGGCCCAGGATGGATTCAAAAGTCAGCTTCATTCAGAGCAGATAGGAGAGACTCCTGCTCCCTGTGGAGGGCTTTCATCCCAGCCTTCCTGCCTGCCGGGGCCATGGCCAGATGCCCCTGTGGAGCTAGGGTTGCCAGATGGTTTCAACAAAAATACCAGACACACTTGACATTATATCACAATCTACATTACATCATCTTTAGAAAATACCGGACATTTATATTTTCTCAATGTTTCCCAAACAGAATGCTCAAATACTGGACTGTCCAGTTCAAAACTAGACAACTGGCAACCCTATGTGGAGCCCACCTCCCTCTCCTGGCCTACAAAGCCAAGGCCTAGACCCCACTGAGATGGGGGCCTGTTCCTGCCTCAGTGCAGGACAAGGTGGGCTTCCCAACCCCATTGGTCTTCTGCCAATAAAGCAGTGCTTCTCATACTGCAGTCCCTTCCCAGGTAGTCTGCAGCTTGAGCTCAGACCCCCTTTCCTCCCTTCCTCTCCCCACTGCAGGAAGCCCATGCTGGCACTCCAGCATTGCAGTGCCCCCCCCTCCCCATGAGGTTGAAGTGCCAGGACTGGCTTCCTGATGGGAGGGTGCGGGGGAGGGAAGCCCCATGCCTCCCTACCAGATCTGTCTCATGGGGAAGAAGTAGAGCTGGAACTGGCTCCACACATTCCTGCTCCCCTTCCCTGGCTGGGGAACAGCAGCGTAAGGATGCACTGCCTGGAGGCTTTCCATGCTGCTCCCATTGGCTGGATTCCAGCCAATGGGAGCAGCGGGAGGCCATGCTTGGGATATGGTACCTGGGAGTGGCAGGGGACACGAAGGCAGGTAAGTGGCCCCCCTCCCTACATGCCCAGAACCTGCATCCCCAGCACCTCATGCCCCCCTTGAGACCTTGCATCCTCCAGCCTACTCCTGCACCCTCCCTCCTGGCCAGATACCCCACCTCCAGCCCACTTCTGTACCCTCCCTTGCTCCTGCACCCTGCCCCCAGTGAGACATGCCCCCCCCAGCCTGCTCCTGCACCCTCCTCTCCCCCCGATGGCTATCTTTTCTCCAGCCTGCTTCTCCACCCTCCCTCCTAGCCACATATTGCACCTTCCCTTGCTCTTGCACCCTTCCACCCCCAGACAACGTACTCCCAGCCTGCTCCTGCACCCTATCTTCCACCCAGACTTCACACCATCACTCCCTCCTGCACCCCATCTCTTGCCCAGATCCTACACCCCCATCCCGATCCCACTCACTGGCAGCCCTGTCCTACACACTGACCCCCTTGCTTTTGTCTCCAACCCAGAGCCTAGAGGGGTTCACAAAATCCAGTAATCCCAGAAGAATAAATGTGGCCTATGGGAAGCCCTGAACTTCAGTCCTCCTTGTCCCCCCACCATGGGACTGGAGCACCAGAGGATGAGGTATCTCAGTTGTGAGCCACATGAGTGCGGGTTAGGGGTTTTTGGAGGGTGTGTTTTGCTTTTTTTTTTTCTTCGTCTCACTCTTGTAGTCCCCCAACTGATTTTTCTGTAGGTCAGTAGGCCCCGACCCACAAAAGATTCCCCACCTCTGCAATAAAGAAAACTTTGAAACCTTTTGTGTTGGATATAAATTAAATATTTTACTTTATTTAAAATGTTGATAAACTAATATGAGAAAGTTAAAGCGCTTAATTTGTGTAATTTAAATTAATATTTTCTTTCTTACTGGTTAAATTAAACCGTTCTCCTTAGATATAGCACGAGCAAAATGGCTTGGGTATAATTATGTAATTAACAGCAAGTTTCCATTAGCAAATGGTAGTCCACAAAAAGGTTTGCATTGAATCAGGTGGGCTATGGGCCAAAAAAGTTTGAGAACCACTGCAATAGAGCAAAGAAGAGGCTCTGGTCTAGAAGGACCAAGGGAAACCTGAGTGTTAGTGTTAGCATTATAGATATAAGCACCTGGTTTAAGTTTAATTTTGCCTGCATTTCAATTTCTATTCTGTTATGTGTTCTATATTAATAGCTTTTGAATTTTCTCTCTACCCTTCCCTGAAGCATCCCCCCCTCCCCCCGGACAATCCCCCCCTCCCCCGAACAGCTTCACCCTTGAGGCTTCTCTGACCGTTCAGGGTGGGGGATGCTTCAGGAAAGGGAAAGGGGAAGGGTAGAGAGAAAATTCAAAAGCTATTAATATAGAACACATAACAGAATAGAAATTCATAAATAATTGTGGCTAATTAGAACATTTCAGAATTTGGTCAATTGAAATGCAGGCAAAATTAAACTTATTTATCGTGTTAGTTATGCAGTTTTAAAACATGAGCTTTAAAGGCACTTTAATTGTTGGATTCTGTTTCCCGGTGCTTATATCTATAACTAGACAATTAGCCCATCATAAGACGGGATTTTCAGGTCTCTCCTCCACGTCGGTCTTCTCTCCTGAGCCTCCCGTCTCTCGCTACATCTCTCTCTCCCTCCTCCTCCTCCTCCTACTGCCTCCCCCTTCTCTCTCTCCTCCTCCTCCTCCTCCCTCCCCCCCTCTCTCTCTCTCTCAGCTCTCCGCCGCCGCCTGCCTCTCTCTCCGTCTCTATCTTTCTCTTCTCCTCCCCCTCCTGCCTCTCACTCGGGGGACCGCAGAGCCCAAACAGCTGTTTGGGCTCCATGCTCCCTGTGCTGCATGGGGAGCATGGAGCCCAAACGGTCACTTGCGCCACTTGCTCCCACACGGCACCCCGGCTGAGCAGCGCAGAAGTCAGCCGAGCACCACTGCGGGAAGTGAAGGGGGGGCGGGGCGGTGATGTTCACGGCCAAGGGGCGGGGCCTGGAGCCACTGTCATGCCGCACGTCAGCACTCCGCCCCCCTTCGTCTCCCGCCGTGGTGCTCAGTTGACTTCTGCGCCACTCAGCCAGGCCGCCACGGGGGAGCAAGAGGAGCAAGCGGCCATTTGGGCTCCCCTGCGGCAGCCCAGCTGAGCAGCGCAGAAGTGAGCTGAGCTCCACGGCGGGAGGCGAAGGGGGGTGGGGCGGCGAGGTACACAGCCAGGCCCCGCCCCCTGGCCATGTACGTCACCACCCCGCCCCCCTTCCCCTCCTGCTGTGGCACTCGGCTGACTTCTGCGCCGCTCAGTCAAGCCGCTGCGGAGGAGCAAGCGGCGCAAACGGCCATTTGGACCCGCACTCCCCATGCAGCACGGGCTGCCCAGAGGGAACAGCCAGCATTTCAGGGAACAGCGTCACCCAGAGGGAACAGCCAGCATTTCAGCGTTACAGACTCAGACGTTGGACTACTATATATATGATACTAACACTGTCTTTCATTCTGACATTTGTCAGCCCAAAGTGGATATGTTTGAAGGAGAAATATTCAGTTAGTTGTCTACGCTTGAAAAATAAATGTTCATGTGCTTGGGTAATTAAAAATAACTTAATCTTAAAATTTCAAACTTATGGCCCAATTGACAATTCATTGAAGTCATTGGAAAATTTCCCATTTATTTCAATGAGCATTTAAAGAGACCTAATAGAGAGTGACTTTATGCTTTGAAGAACTAATGCTTAGAAATAACAAAATTATAAGTGACTTTAAAAATCTTATACATTTCTGGTCAGCAGTTTGTGGGTCTGGGCCACAAACATGCACCAGGCGCCTTGTTCCATTTGTGCTTTGCACTTTGTGTGCACGGCCCAGCCCTCCTCAGTTCCTTTGATGCTGCCCTCAGTCACAGATGGAGCTCATGTCTCTCCTCATAGTTACCTAGTTTAGTCAGATAAGTTAGTTAGAGCTCTGGTAGTTGTTTCACTGTTATTAGTCTTGTTGAAGCAAAAACCTCACTCAGTTTACGCGACTAAACAGACAGTTTTATTGGCCAATAAAAGCAAAGTGAGCCAAACGTGGTCCCAGCAGAGCCGGGCCCAGTGAGGCTGGCTAATACAATCAATCCTAGTATTTTATACCCTTAACCAAACAAGTCTGATGCCAGGGCATTCCATCAAAACAAACTTCAAAGAGAAATTGTTATCAGCACAGAAAGAAACAGGTTTTTAGGGAGTTTGAGGTTCAGCTCAAAATAGTTCATTAACACATTCCAACAGCCCATCCTCCTGGCCTTTCTCACGTTGGTGAAGGTCAGTTAACTTTCTAGTGTACGTGCAGAAGCGAGAAACTTAAATGGCTTCTGTTATATGAAGTGGCTTCTAGCTAAATATGAAATGGTTTCTACAGTTTCTACAGTCTTATTCAATTCTCTTTTCGTTCTTAACTGCAGCCTACAACCTTTTTTTTTTTTTTTTTTTTAACGGCTGCTGCGCCTCAGTTAACCCCCCTCCTCCCCCCAAGAAAAACAAAAAAAAAAAAGGGAAAAGAAAGAAGATACTTCTTGAACATGCTGGGCTTGCCCGGTTTTAAGAATTGCAACGGCTGTCACAAACCGATGCCGGCATCAGATGGGCAGTCCTCATGCATTAGGTGCCTAGGAGAGGCACATGTCCCACAAAAATGCACTCACTTCTGCAAGGTAACAGCAAGGGCACGCTGAGACCGAGAGATGCATCTCCGCATGCTTCTGTTCAACAAGGCACTCCAACCATCGGATTCTAGGGCCCCTGCGTCTCGCTTGGACCCTTCCAGGGCCGAAAAATGGCAAGCGAACTCCCCGGTACTGGGCATGTCCACCAAGAAGAGGGCTTCACCAACACTCTCTTTCCCAGTCACTTCATTGGCCTGTATCAACACCAGGGATAAGCCACCGTGGACATCCAGGACCGCAAGCACCCATTCCATGGCGTGAAACCTAAGTCTTGGCATGGAACACCATTGGCACTGACTGCAACCCTACTGGCTCCAGCTCTGACACAGCACCTGCTCCGACAAGGATGCACAAACTGCAGAAACAGTCTACCACTCCAGTATTGCTGGCACTTGAAAAACCCTTGGCACTAGGGTTGCCAGATGGTTGAAACAAAAATACCGAACACTTCTCCTCCCCCCCCCCCACAAAACAAAAAAAAATTCTGTTGAAGGGAAAAAAAAGGCGGGGGGGAGACCAAAGTTGTTGAGGAAAAAAAACCCCAGCATTAAAAGAGCATGTCCCCTTTAAGAGTGAGTGCAGGGATAGGAACAGGGGAGCAGTTGAGCACTAAGACCCAGGGGAAGCGTTGCTTCCCCTGGGTCGGCAGCCTTGCAGAACCAGGTAAGCATGGGGGGCTGGGGGTGTTTGTGGGGGGGGAGGGGGGCTTCAGAAGGGGGGGCAGCTGGGCGCTGAGTGTTTGTAGGGTTGCCAGGTGCCCAGCATTTTCGCCTCCTGGCCGGGGAAAAAAATCAGAAAATACCGGACATTTTAGGTGTCTGGTATTCTCTGAATTTTTTTACCGGACAGGAGGCGAAAATACCAGACTGTCTGGGTGAATCCCGGACACCTGGCAACCCTACTTGGCACTAAGGCCCATGCCAAATCCAGTAAGGGGCCCTCCAGGGCCTTCAGCCCGGAACCAATGCGTTCATTGTCAGCTCTGATATCACTATCATCAGCACAGTGGTCACTGGCACCAATGGAGAATCCTTCAGGGCACAGAACACAAACTCCTAGGAGACACCAGCGATCCAGTTCACCACATGCTTTGATGCCGTAGCCCAGATCATATTGCAATACCGCAACTAGGCAGTTTTCTCCATTGCCTCCTTCCTCACAAGGCTCAATCAGGTCCTCTAGATCTCCCATGCTATCTGTATACAGTGACTTCCATGATGACCGTAGGAACATCTTTTCATCATGACACTCCTCACCTATGAGGTGTTACTATGACCAGTATAGACACAGACAGCCCTATGATCATCCACACCCTTGGATTGTGCAGTAGCATTACCCACCACCTTATTCCAGACATTGGTACCCATGCTGTCATCATTCAGTCTCCAGGCACCAAGCTACATTTTCGTCCACGCCGGCTACAAGGTACCTTCTTTCATCATCCCGGGCCTGTGCCCCACCTCCTCCTAAACAACTCAAGGGAGAGGAAGGTCACATATCAGACAAAGACAACCTCAGCAGCCTGACACTTCCCGTATGGACCAGTCCTCCTCCTCCCTGGACGAGGCAGTCATTCCAGAAGATGTTTCGCCAAAAGATGACTTGAAACAGTTCCAGGAACTGTTTAAGAGGTTAGCAGTCAGTCAGGAAGTAAAACTTACAGAGAAACAACATTGTCTCCTCAAAAATCTTCAGCCTTCCCATCGTGCCAAGATTGCATTATCTATTGATGAGGCAATCATGAAAGCGGCTGATGAGATATGTCAGACCCCAGCTTCTGCCATCCAACCAACAAGCAGGCAGATAAGAAATATTTTGTTCCTGCTAAAGGCATAGACTTTTTATTTTTGCACCCTAAACTGAATTCCTTAGTAGTTGATGCATCACATCATAGGTCAAAAGTGCAATACAAGAATGTGGTGAAGGACAAAGAGAATAAACGTGGACTTGTTTGCAGGAAGATGTATTCTTCCTTAACTCTCCAACTTCGTATTATGAATTAGTCAGCATTTCTAGCCAATCATGACTTTGACAATTACTCTAAACTCACGGGCCTCATGGAACATCTGCCAGACAATAAAAGACCTAACGTCTTACAAATGACCCTTGACATTGCAGATACCGAGGCTTGCTCTACCACAGTGTCCATAGTTATGCGGAGAGTTTCTTGCCTCCAAGCCGCTGGAGTCCCTAAGAACTTAAAAAAGTGGAAGATCTTCCCTTTAATAAGGAGAAACTGTTCTCAGTGAGGACATGAGGTCCTCTATACAAGTAAGGATTCTTGAACCACATTACATACCTGAGGTATGTACAGACCACCTTACTGCTGCAGACGTTACATGCCCTACCAACAACACTGCAACTTATCATATCCTTGGAACCAGCAGAAAAGCTTCAACAAGTCTCGGTCTAGACCACAAGCCCAGAGGAAGCAGCCACAAAACAATCACACCTCTAACCAACAGGCAAATTTTGAGACATTGGTCAAGAGTCTGTCTGATCTCTCCTTTACACGTCCATGCTATGAACATGTTCCCATTTTTCACCACTGCTTGTGCCTATTTTATCACCAGTAGGCTGCCATCACCTTGAACCATTGGGTCCTCGAGATTATAACATCTGGGTACACCATCCCTTTATCTCTCTTCCCCCAACCTCCCTACCTTTCCTGTCCCTCTTCAGGGACTCCTCTCATAAGGAGCTGCTAAGACAAGAAGTGCACCACCCTCACCACTGGAGCACTTTAGAGGGTACCAGATCAGTTCAGAGGCAAAGGCTTCTACTTCAGTTATTTTCTCATGGAGAAAAGAATGGGAGTCTGGACCCATCCTCTATCTCTACAAGCTCAACAAATACTTACGTAAGCAGTGGTTCAGAATGGTTACCCTGGCATCTATAATCCCATCGCTGGATGAGGGAGATCGGTTTGTAGCCCTTGATCTGTAAGATGTGTATTTTCACGTGACCATCCATCCAGCCCACAGATGATTCCTTCATTTCATGATAGCATCAGAATATTTCCAATATCGCGTTTTGCCCTTCGGCCTTTCATCTGCCCCCAGAGTGTTTTCAAAGACACTTGCAGTAGTTGCGGCATATCTAGGTCAACAGGACATTATGATCTTCCCATATTTCGATGATTGCTTTATAAAGGGCTCATCCTGCATGGAAACACACAACATGATAGGTATAGCCAGGAATCTATTTAAATCACTCAGTCTCATTATGAATGAGCAAAAGTCCACATTTCATCCAATGCAGACTCTGGACTTTATAGGCGCCTGACTAGATTCCATTACTGCCTGTACCTACTTACCTATGCAAACATTCCAATCCATACAGGACCTACTTGTGACAGCTTCCATGAGCTCCACTGTATTGATGCACGTAGCAGTAGCATCCTATGGTGGACGCTATGTCTGCCTATGCTTTTGTTGCCTTCAGTATTGGCTGACATCAATATATGTCCCTTCCAAAAGTCATATTTACAAGCATGTCTCTCTTCCATCCAATGTGGTTGCTTCCCTCAAATGGTAGATAATCTCCTGCCAGGGGTCCCATTCCACCACGATCAACCACAAATCATGACCGATGCCTTTCTACTGGGATGGGGCACCCACTTAGACAGACATTTTGCCCAGGGTTGATAATCCGACCATGATACAGCTCTCCATATCAACCTTCTGGAATTATGAGTGGTGGCCAATGCCTGCAAACACTTTCATGCACACAATCACAACTGCACAATCAAAATACTCACCGACAACATGACAACAATGAACTATATCAACTGTCAAGGAGGAGCCTGCTCCCACTCTCTTTGTGCGGAAGCAGTGCACCTATGGAATTGGTGTATCCACCACAATGTCACCATAACTGCATCATATCTACCCGGCATCAACAATAATATAGTGGAGATCTATTCGCCTCCTGCGACAATGCCAAATGCCCTCAGTATTGTTCCAGAGTGGATGTGGGATATGAATCATTAGGAGATGCCTTCCTAATCAGCTGGAATGGCCTGCTACTCTATACATTTCCACCAATCCCCCTCATCTCGAGAGTTCTCAAAAAAGTCAGGAGAGATAGGGGTTTGAATAATCCTCACAGCCCTCTCCTAGTCTAGGCAGACGTGATTTCTGTATCTCTCTCGGATGTCTCTCCAACCGCCTCCCCCCCTCATTTCCTCCCGAACCACCACGATTTGTTGATCCAGAATGGGGGAATCCTACTGCACCCCCAACCTTAGATTTTATACCTGACTGGCTGGCTCCTTGCTAGTTTCAAGAGTCTGAAACACTCTTCTTGGATCATATGAAAGATCCACACACACTACCTATCTCCAAAAATGGAAAAGATTTGGGGCATGGTGTATGCAAAATAAAATTGACCCATGTGTGGCACCGCTCAATGTAATTTTAGACTACATGCGTGACCTAAAGAAATCAGGGTTATCCCTGAGTTCTCTCAGTCTTGCTGCTATTATCGCCTTCCACCCCAGGTTTGACGGATATTCCATTTTTGCACACCCCACCATGAGAAGATTCTTGAAGGGTCTACACAATCTCAACCTGCCATATAGGTCCCCACCTCTGTCATGGAACCTGCAGATGGTATTGGACACTCTCATTCAGCCCCTGTTTGAGCCATTGGAAACCTGCCTGCTGTCTCTGATGATCATGCAAGTTGCCTTTCTATCCTCTATAATAACTGCCCGCACCAGGCCGCATCCCGCCCCCCCCCCCCCAACCCAAGCAGGCTACATCCCCCGTAGGCCCCGCACGGCTCCTACCCTCCTCAGATAACCAGAATTTTTAGGTTACCAGCACGCCCTAATCCCCGGGCATGCTGGATAACACAGGTTTTACTGTATATAGATAGAACCAGGTCCTTCTGTACATCACAGCACCTGTTTGTTTCAATAGCTGAGCGCTCCAAGGGAGGGACTGATTTGTCACAATGCATATCAAGAATTATTGTCTCCTGCATCACTCAATGTTACTCACTACGGAACAAGACACTTCCTGTTACACCAAGAGCACACTCTACAAGAGCGGTGTCTACATCCACAGCCTTTCTGCAGGCTGTCCCCTTAATGACATTTGCCATGCTTCTACATGGTCATCGAACCATACCTTTTTATGAAGCATTAAGCCAGGGGTAGGGAATCTTTTTGGGTTGAGGGCCACTGACCCACAAAAAATCAGTAGGGGGCCGCACACAAGTGAGAAGTGGAGGGAAAAAACCCTTAGAAGGAGAAGGACACTCCCCACATTCCCTTCACACACCAGAGCCCAGCGGGGCCTAGCCTAGTAGATTTTGTGTGCTCCTGCCCCCAGGGTGGCAGCAGGGGGGCTGTAGCGCCAGCATAGGCTCCCCAGTGCTGGGGGGGGGGAGGGGCTGAGCCTCGGGCCAGATCCAGGCAAGCTGAGGGCTGCATCCAGCCCCAGGGGCCTGAGGTTCCCCACCTCTGCATTATGCCATCCTCCTGCATCTCAACAACAATTCTTCAGTAGCCGCTGCAGTATTATGAACCACTAATAAACGGTGACTCTGAAACCTGCCTACCTTGCATTTCGATCACTGCTACAAAGTCACCTACAGTGGAGCACCCACGGAGATGTCACAGGAAGAAGAAAGGGAAGTTACTCACCTTGTGTAGTAACGACGGTTCTTCGAGATATGTGTTCCCACTACCCACCGTCCTCCCCTCTTCTTTGGAATTTCTATTCCTCTCTCTTTTTCCGATACTTGGGTGTACATGAAGAACTGAGGAGGGCCAGGCTGTGTGCACAAAGTGCAAGGCGCGAACAGCACGAGCCACCTGGTGTGCACGAGTGGCCCAACTGGTTGCTGCTAGGGAAAACTCCAATCTGTGGCACCGGGAGAAACCAACAACTACAATGGTGCACCCATGGGGACACACATCTCAACAAACCGTTGTTACTGCACAAGGATAATAACTTCCATTTTTGAGTTCTCCCGCCCCAGTTCTTCTTTGCCTGGTCAGATTACACCTTCCAATTTGGCCTTCCCTATGTGCCATCTTTCTTAGCTCTCATAATCATCCTGGCTTCAGTAAGAAAAAGGACTTGGAGGACCCTCAGTCTTCCAAACCATCAAAAAGGAAGGTATCCCATTCTGCAGAAAGTGATGAAGAGAAGGGGAAAGTCACCTTTTTGACTTGAGATCAAAGAGATGTCACATCCTAAAATGGGTTCTTCCAAGGAGTCTACATCTTTTGATATTATGAGCCTGAGACTGCCAAAGAAGACCATGTGGGTGCATCTAGACTACATGGTTCCATCGACGGAGCCATGTAAAGTAGTTTACTTGACATAGTCAATGAAGTGGGGATTTAAATAATCCCCGCATCATTAAAATAAAAATGGCTGCCGCACTGTGCCGACAATCAGCTGATCCGGCACAGCACGGCAGTCTAGACGCGGCGTGGTCGACAAAGGCTTCCCTTGTTGACCGCGCCGCATCTAGACTGCCGTGCTGTGCCGGATCAGCTGATTGTCAGCACAGCATGGTGGCCATTTTTATTTTAATGAAGCGGGGATTATTTAAATCCCTGCTTCATTGACTATGTCAAGTAAACTACTTTACATGGCTCCGTCGACGGAGCCATGTAGTCTAGACGCACCCTATAGGTTGCATACTGAGAACTTCCAAGAAGCAATCCTTAGTGAGTGGCATCTGCATCAGTATTGGTTTGAATTCTTCTGTGCACAAGAACTCTTCCAGGACTTAGGACTTGAATTTGTCATCCTCAAAACAGTGTTCCTTAGACTATGGTAGAGGTGCCGGTACTTTGTGATGTGCTACTACCCAGGAACTTTCCAGATTATCTGGTACCATCCAGGTTCCTTTCTCATGAGGTCCTTGGGATCCTTGAATCCCTTGCTGTTGAAGGTTATGAAGAGGAATTTCCCACGGGTATCAACTTACCTTCTGGTCCTATTGCATCTTTTCACAAAGGCTTAACCTCTGGTATCAATGTGGTTACCAGTTCCTCATCAGCTTCAGGTACTGACACCTATTGCTCCTCTCCACTTCCTCTGACTGAGAGGTGTCGATAGAGAAGTTCACCACCTTTCCTTTCCAGTCTCCCTCATTTGAGGTGCGGCCCAAGGAAGAGACCCCCAACAGATGAAAGACCCACCAATCATGGCAAGAGCAGCCCACAACAGTGAGCTTATGGGAACCTTTGGACCCTCCTATAATCAAATTTGCAGGTTACTTTAATGCAAGAGGGCCCGCCAAGAACAACAGCCACCAACACCAGATCCCCTTCCACAGAGGAATGTCTAGAAGAGTAAGATCCCAGTGCAGAGGTTGAGGCACTATTCTTTCACAAAAACTCCTCCTTACTAGGTAAGGCTGTTATTTCTACTCAGATGATTTCAAGGCCTTCCAGAAAAGGATCGCAGAGGCCCAACAAATTCTGTTATAGAAAGTACAGGAACCCCAACGTTCTTTGCTTTGGACATACTACAAGCTTCTTTTCAATGCCAGATTGCCTTGCCCATCAGTGAAACTTTATCAGCTTGTATGAAATTTCAGGAAACATACCACTTGCTTGTAAGGGAGCTGACTTCAAAAAAACCCTATATTTACCCCCACATGCTTGGAGTACTCCTTTTATCTCAACCTATCCCTAACTCCTTGGCTGTTGAGGCTGTCAGCAAAAGAAACAATCTAGAGTATCAATCTAAATCATCCCCTTCTGACCAGGAACTGAAACATTTAGATATGCTTTGGCACAAAAACTGCTCCTTTGCCTCGTCACAGTTCAGAGTGGTAAATTATTAAGACTCAGTTGCAAAATATGATTTCACAAATTATTCTACGATTTATTTCATTTCACTGAACATCAGCCACAAGACCAGAGTGGACATTCACAACCTCTGACAGATGGATCCTGGAGATGAGTTTGGCCTATTCCATCCAGTTCAGCTAATTCTTCCATACTCTCATCCCCATCCTTTTTCAGGAGTACACAGGATTTACAATCTCTCCTATACCTAGAGGCAGTTGAAACTGTTTCACCTGAACTTTCTCAGGAAAGGATTCTACTCAGACCAATTCAGGACCTTGGGACTTTGTCCATTCACAGTAATTCAGAAGTGTAACTCTGGTAGCAATAATAACCTCTCTAGATCCAGGAGATGGGCTTGTCTCCCACATCTTTCAGGATGTATACTTTCATATAACTATACATCCTTCTTTAGAGGGATTTTAAAGCCAGTTAATCAATTAACCAGTTAACCAATGTGTTTAATCGGTTAACAGATTAAAGGGGAGGGCAGGCGGGGGCGGGCACTCCAGCCTGGCTGAAGCATGCCCTCCTACCTGCCACTGGGCTGGAGCAGCCTCCTTTCTCTCTCTGCCTCAGGCAGGGGCTGCACCAGTGGGCCCACCACAGATAAAGGCTGCTCCAGCCAGGATGACAGAGCAGCTCCTGCCTGTGGCATGCCCAGGCCTACTGAGGACAGAGGCTGCTCCAGCCGGGACACTGGAGCGGGCCTCATGCGAGTCTGAAGCCAATGGCAGGTGGGGAATTGCTGCAGCCGCCACTGGTTAACCTTAGCCAGTAAGCCTTACCCGTTAAGGGTGAGACTTATTGGTTAACTAGTTAAATATTCACATCCTTCTTTTAGAGGTTTCCTGTGATTTCTCAGCCAGGACTGCTATTCATTCATGGCCTGCCCTTTCAACTACACCCAGAGCTTTTACAAAGATTCATCAAATGGGAATAATTGTTCCCTCCATGGACAACTAGCTCTTTAAGGGTTGCTCCTTTCAGAAAATGCAGTTGGTAGCCAACGAGACTCTATGTCTTTTCCTGCTCCTTGGGCACCCAACTCAACACAGAAAAATCTTTTCTTATACTTGTACAATCCATAGACTTCATTAGAGCCAGGCTGGATTCCACTACTTCCTTAACATATTTGTCCATGAACAGATTCACCACAATGCAGAGTCTGATATCCTCAAAATCTGCAAACCACAGCAAGATTTTTGCCTTCAACACAAGATCACATGGCAGCTCATCCTTTTGTATCGCCCGGCAAGTCTATGCTCCTATTATTTTGAAGCCTGGCTCAGATTTGTCATCTTTTCCATTAAGCATCTATTTAAGTGGATATCAATATCTCAGTGGGTCCTCAATTCTCATAAAGATCTTTTGGATCCTTCCTCTAGTTGTAAAGATCTTTCATTGTTACATCCTCCCAATATGCTTGCTGTCACTTTCTACCCAACATCGGGGCCACAAATGTTACCAGGGTGTGGATAGTTAAGCCCAGTTGCTACCACAGAAGTCATACCTACTGATTGGTTTGTGAGCTAAGAGTTGAGCAGGGGTGTCAAAGCTGGAGCTGAGAACCAGGAGTCAAGCCAAGTAATTGGAGCTAGAGTCAGGAGCTAGCAGGGAAGCAGTGGACTGGAATAGGACAGGTGAATGAGTCAAGAACAAAGCTGGAATAAGACTAGGAAAAGGCAATCATAGGAATAATCACATCTGTGGGCATCAGCGTTTAGCAGCCAGCAACCACCTGCTGCTACTAAAGAGCTCTGCTGACTCCCTTCAGCCAATCAGGTAGGCCTACCACAATCCAGCAGAGTTCATTAATTTACCTGGAGAGACTGGGCTGGCTAGTCCTCAAGCTCAGCTAAAAGAGTTCATTATCCTTGACACTCGATCAGAGTAATGCTGGATAACAAAGCAGCAGTTTATTCTATAAACTGCCAACAAGGAACAGGATCCTAGCCCTTATGCTCAGAGTTCATTAAACTGCAACTGGTGCGAGTCCCACCACATAGAGATTTCAGTTATTTATTTACTGGGACTGCAGGACACAATAGTGGACTCCTTTATTAGTCTTTCTTTTATGTCCACTATTATGTGGTCATGAAACAATGCAGCATTTCAGAAAATGTTATCTTAACTAGGGCTTACCAGAGAACCATCCAATATAAAGTCCCAAACATTCTGCTTGAGAAAAGAGCACAGTTGCAATTTGTTGGGGGATGCTGTCCTGATCTTTTGGCCTTGGATTACTATAACTCTATCCTCCATCTTTGTTGCTCCTCAAGATCCTGAGCAAAAGAAATTAGAGGCCATCCTGGCCAGCATCAGATATGGTTCTCAGATCTGGTTACTCTGTCCCTGCAACTGCCTCTGCCTTTCTTTGACAGCAGCCCACCTCACCCAGAAATCTGAAACATGACTCATTGAACCTCTCGTACTTTACCGCAAAACCTGGATCAAAGATGTCTATTTCCAAGCAATACTGGAAAATTGTGTGTGTGGGGGGGGGAATCACAAGGAAAATTTACTAGCAGAAGTGAAAACCTTTTTAAGCCTGTTGTAATCCATACTTTCTCTTCATTTTCACCTTATTTCCAGTCTCTATTAGCTGTTAAATCTAAAACCTATGAATTTATCAGTGAGCTTAAAGCACATCTGACTGCTGTTACAACTTCTTCCCCCCCCCCCCCCGTTTGTTTGTTTGCCTTTGTTTTTCTTCTTCGCTCAGTCAACCACCATGAGATTCCTTAAAATTTTGGGGTTTTTTTGTTTGCTTGCTTGTTTTTTGTTTTTTTGGTTCTTGTGGATAACAACTTTTTGCTGGGAAACAAGAGATTGCAAATAAGCAGAATCAACTGTAGTTGGCCTTTGTGTTCTGGCTACTATGCTAGTATCGCTCTCTTCACAGTCTGTAGTTGGATGGCCTTTTCTGTAGCTTCTTTGATTTCCATCAGTTTTGCTGTAGAATCTGGGAGATTGTGCAGCTTGTCAATGGATTTTTGTGTCCTCTTCCCCCTAGCTTGCTGATATTGGGTACATAGGTCTTGCATAAGGTGTCAGCTAACTCCAGTAATTGTCCTGAACAATATCTGAAATCTACATGCCAATGCTGGAGGTGCATCAATATGTGCTGCAGTATCAAGCACTAAGACGGCATTATTATCTCAAGGGGATTGTGATCTGAATTCACTGACACTGGAGGGGGGACATGTTCTGATGGTAGTGCTTCACTCCAGATGTGACAGCCAGCAGCTCTTTCTGTTTGGGCTACGATGAGCCTCTGCTGCCATAGGTGACTGACTACTTCTGCAAAAGACATATACCCAGTCCTTTCTCCAGTGTTATTCTGGGGGGACATTTTGTGCCAAAAAAATAAAAATTATACACACAATATTTTAAAATTCTGCAAACTGTCAAAATAGAACTTCATAATTATGTCAGTTGCAAGTAATTTATTTAACATACCTGTCGGCAAGTATGCCAGACAGACAGACAGACAAATTCCCCCAGGAATAGGAAGTTAAAGAAACCCCTATGACAATTCAGTTCTCTACCCTTATCTCTCTCCCAGAGCCTAGATGGCAGGCCAGACATCCACAAATTTCTCCCATCCCACCTCCCAGCCTACCTGTGGGGGCCCCCTTGGCAATACACCTGAACCTGCCTCTCCAGAGCCCAACTGTAGGCCCTCTCCAGCCCAGTTACTTGCACCCTATCCCCCCCATCCCAGAACCCAACTGCAGAGGAGAGGCAATTCTTGATTTAGTCCTAAATGGAGCAGAGGATCTAGTCCAAGAGGTAAATATAACTGGGTCGCTTGAAAATAGTGACCATAATAATGTAACAAATTTTAACATGCATGTGGTGGGAAAACTACCACAGCAGCCCAATACTGTGGCATTTAATTTCAGAAAGGGGAACTACACAAAAATGAGGAAGTTAGTTAAACAGAAATTAAAAGGCACAGTGCCAAAAATAAAATCCCTGCAAACTGCATGGAAATTTTTCAAAGATACCAAAATAGAGGCCCAACTTAAAGATATACTCCAAATTAAAAAACACAGTAAGAGAACCAAAAAAGTGCCACTGTGGCTTAACAACCAATTAAAAGAAGCGGTGAGAGATAAAAAGACACCATTGAAAAATGAAAGTTAAATCCTAGTGAGGAAGAAAGGCACATAAACTCTGTCAAATTAAGTGTAAAAAATATAAGGAAAGACAAAAAGAAGTTTGAAGAACCGGAAGCCAAAACGTCAAAAAGTAATAGCAAAATGTTTAAGTACATCAGAAGCAGAAAGATGGCTAAACAGTCAGTGGGGCCACTGGATGATCGAGATGCTAAAGGAGCACTCTAGGACAATAAGGGCATTGTGGAGAAACTAAATAAATTCTTTGCTTCAGTCTTCATGCTGAGAATGTTAGGGAAATTCCGAAACCTGAGCCATTCCTTTTAGGTGACAAATCTGAGGAATTGTCCCAGACTGATATCATTAGAGGAGGTTTTGGAACCTTTAAAGCCTCCTTTAAATCCTCTTCTGTACCTATTGACTGGAAGATAGCTAATGTGACCCCATAAGAACGGCCGTACTGGGTCAGACCAAAGGTCCATCTAGCCCAGTAGCCTGTCTGCCGACAGTGGCGAGCACCAGGTGCCCCAGAGAGGGTGGACCGAAGACAATGATCAAGCAATTTGTCTCCTGCCATCCCTCTCCAGCCTCTGACAAACAGAGGCCAGGGACACCATCTCTATCCCCTGGCTAATAGCCTTTTATGGACCTAACCTCCATGAAATTATCTAGCTTCTTTTTAAACTCTGTTATAGTCCTAGCCTTCACAGCCTCCTCTGGCAAGGAGTTCCACAGGTTGACTACACGCTGTGTGAAGAAGAACTTTCTTTTATTAGTTTTAAACCTGCTGCCCATTAACTTCATTTGGTGTCCTCTAGTTCTTCTATTTAGGGAACTAATAAATAACTTTTCTTTATCGGCCTTCTCCACACCACTCATGATTTTATATACCTCTATCATATCCCCCCTCAGTCTCCTCTTTTCTAAACTGAAAAGTCCCAGTCGTTTTAACCTCTCCTCATATGGGACCCGTTCCAAACCCCTAATCAATTTAGTTGCCCTTTTCTGAACCCTTTCCAAGGCCAAAATGTCTTTTTTGAGGTGAGGAGACCACATCTGTACACAGTATTCAAGATGTGGGCGTACCATAGTTTTATATAGGGGCAGTAAAGATATTCTGGGTCTTATTTTCTATCCCTTTCTTAATAATTCCTAGCATCCTATTTGCCTTTTTGACTGCCGCTGCACACTGTGTGGAAGTTTTCAGGGAACTATCCATGATAACTCCAAGATCTCTTTCCTGATTTGTGATAGCCAAATTGGCCCCCATCATATTGTACATATAATTGGGGTTATTTTTCCCAATGTGCATTACTTTGCACTTATCCACATTAAATTTCATTTGCCATTTTATTGCCCAATCACTCAGTTTGGTGAGATCTTTTTGGAGTCCCTCACAGTCTGCTTCTGTCTTGACTATCCTAAACAGTTTGGTATCATCCACAAACTTTACTACCTCACTGCTTACCCCTTTCTTCAGATCATTTATGAATAAGTTGAACAGGATTGGTCCCAACACTGACCCTTGGGGGACACCACTAGTTACCCCTCTCCATTCTGAAAATTTACCATTTATTCCTACCCTTTGTTTCCTGTCTTTTAACCAGTTCTCAATCCATGAAAGGACCTTCCCTCTTATCCCATGGCAATGTAATTTACACAAGAGCCTTTGGTGAGGGATCTTGTCAAAGGCTTTCTGAAAATCTAAGTATACTATATCTACTGGATCCCCCTTGTCTGCATGTTTGTTAACCCCTTCAAAGAACTCTAATAGATTAGTAAGACATGATTTCCCTTTACAGAAACCATGCTGACTTTTGCCCAACAAATTATGTTTTTCTATGTGCCTCACAATTTTATTCTTTACTATTGTTTCGACTAATTTGCCCAGTACTGAAGTTAGACTTACCGGTCTGTAATTGCCAGGATCACCTCTAGAGCCCTTTTTTAAATATTGGTGTCACGTTAGCTACCTTCCAGTCACTAGGTACAGAAGCCGATTTAAAGGATAGGTTACAAACCACAGATAATAGTTCAGCAATTTCCCATTTGAATTCTTTCAGAACCCTTGGATGAATACCATCCGGTCCTGGAGGTTTGTTAACATTAAGTTTTTCTATTTGTTCCAAAACCTCCTCTAATGACATTTCAATCCGGGACAGTTCCTCAGATTCATTACCCACAAAGGACGGTGCAGATTTGGGAATCTCCCTAACGTCCTCAGCCGTGAAGACTGAAGCAAAGAAATCATTTAGTTTCTCCGCAATGGCTTTATCGTCCTTGATTGCTCCTTTTATATCTTAGTCGTCTAGGGGACCCACTGGTTTTTTAGCAGGCTTCCTGCTTCTAATGTACTTAAAAAACATTTTGTTATTTCTTTTTGAGTTTTTGGCTAGCTGTTCCTCAAAATCTTTTTTTGCTTTTCTTATTAAATTTTTACACTTGATTTGACAGTGTTTATGTTCCTTTATATTTATCTCACTGGGATTGGACTTCCACTTCTTGAAAGATGCCTTTTTGTCCCTCACTGCTTCTTTTACATGGTGGTTAAGCCATGGTGACTCTTTTTTTTAGGTTTCTTACTATGTTTTTTTAATTTGGGGTATACATTTAAGTTGGGCCTCTATTATGGTGTCTTTAAAAAGTTTCCATGCAGCTTGCAGGGATTTGGCTCTAGTCACTGTGCCTTTTAATTTCTGTTTAACTAACCTCCTCATTTTTGTGTAATTCCCCTTTTTGAAATTAAATGCCAGAGTTCTGGACTGCTAAGGTGTTCTTCCCACCACAGGAATGTTAAATGTTATTATATTATGGTCACTATTCCCAAGCGGTCCTGTGACGGTTATTTCCTGGACCTGATCCTGCGCTCCACTCAGGACTAAATCGAGAACATTTAAAAGAGGCTCTAAATGTGATCCTGGCAATTACAGACCGGTCGGTCTAATGTCCGTATTGGGCAAATTTAATTGAAACTATAGTAAAGAATAAAGTTGTCAGACATATAGATGAACATAATTTGTTGGGGGAAAAGTCAACATGGTTTCTGTAAAGGGAAATCATGCCTTCCTAATCTACTAGAATTCATTGAGGGGGTCAGCAAGCATGTGGACAAGGGAGATCCAGTGGATATAGTGTACTTAGATTTCCAGTAAGCCTTTGACAATGTGTACCTCACCAAAGGCTCTTAAGTAAAGTAAGTTGTCATGGGATAAGAGAGAAGGTCCTCTCATAGATTGATAACTGGTTAAAAGACTGGAAACAAAAGGTAGAATAAATGGTACATTTTCAGAGTGGAGAGAGGTAACTAGTGATATCCCCCTGGGGTCTGTACTGGGATCAATCCAATTCTACATATTTATAAATGATTTGGAGGAAAGGGGTAAATAGTGAGGTGGCAGAATTTGCAGATGATACTAAACTGCTTAAGATAGTTAAGACCAAAGCAGACTGGGAAGAGCCTCTAAAGGATCTCATAAAACTAGGTGATTGGGTAGCAAAATGGCAAATGAATTTTCATACTGATAAGTGCAAAGTAATGCATACTGGAGAAAATAATCCCAACTATTCAAACAAAATGATGGGGACTAATTTAGCTATTACTACTCGAGAGATCTTGGAGTCATTGTGGATAGTTCTCTGAAAACATCCACTCAATATGCAGCAATAGTCAAAAAAGCAAACAATGTTAGGAAGTATTAAGAAAGTGTTAAAGAATATGGCTACGTCTAGACTGCAAGCCTCTTTCGAAAGAGGCTTTTTCAAAAAAGAGTGTCTAGATTACAACCAGTACTTTTGAAAAAGCAAGCTGCTTTTTCGAAAGAGAGCACCCAGGCAGTCTGGATGCTCTCTTTCGAAAAAGTACAGTTTGTATTATATAGCATCTTTTTTTGAAAGAGCACTTTTGGAAAAAAGGCGTTCTTCCTCGTAAAACAAGGTTTTCCGTGGTCGAAAAAATTGCCGCGTTCTTTCAATTTACTTTCGAAAGAACACGGCAGCAGTCTAGATGCAGGTAAAGATTTTTCGAAAAAAGGCTACTTTTTTTGAAAAATCCCTGTAGTCTAGACACACCCTAAGATAGAGAATATCTTATTGCCACTATATAAATCCATGGTATGCCCACATCTTGAATACTGTGTATAGATATGGCCGCCTCATCTCAAAAAAGGTATATTGGTATTGGTATATTGGCCTCTTGCCCCTCCTGCCAATGGTGTGTGTGTGTGTGTGTGTGCGCGCGTGTGCGGGGGGGCGGGGGGGGGGGAGTATGTTCCCCATGTGTTGCTCTTGGGATACAGGAATAAATGAAACTTATCTAACTGGCATTTACATTGTCCCCATTTTCCTTGAGTATACATGCCTCTGGATTTAAGAGTACTAGAGAGTATCTCGTGTGGATGGGCTTGAAGATCTGCAGCATGAGTTGAGACAGCACGCTGCAGGTTATGTATATCAGTCCTGCCAAAAGCAACAAACTGCAGAGCTCCTTTGAAGACTGGAGCTGGCCCCACTAAATGCCAGCAGCAATGTGCCCTGCTTCACTGGGAAGATTGTTTTGTCTCTCTTCAGTCTCAGATGCAGTCTCTGCTGTGCTCCTAACCTTGCAAACGCTTTCCTAAACAACAGTCACAGTACTCACAGTTCCTTCCCTGTAGGCCCATCTCAACTCTACGCACAGCAGTAGTCTCTCACCTTCAGGGAAAACCACCACTGAAGCTTCCTGCTTGATCAAAGCCCCAGCAGGCTCTCAGCAGCAGGCTCTACTTCTCAGTAACAGCAACTGGTCTGGACACTGCTCCACACCAACAAATCTGGCTCCTCTCTCCAAAAATCATAGAATCATAGAATACTAGGACTGGAAAGGACCTCGAGAGGTCGAGTCAGTCCCCTGCTCTCATGGCAGGACCAAATACTGTCTAGACCATCCCTGATAGACATTTATCTAACCTACTCTTAAATATCTCCAGAGATGGGGATTCCACAACCTCCCTGGGCAATTTATTCCAGTGTTTGACTACCCTGACAGTTAGGAACTTTTTCCTAATGTCCAACCTATGTTGTACCAATAAAAGCAAGAAGGATCTTATGAGGGGGATAAGGCAAAAAGCCACATTTATTATAAAGATAATAATAAAGAATAAAGAAAAGATAGAAGCAAACAAGGTTGTTTAACTACTTATTCCTATCACTACTTAACCCTTATACATACACACACACACACATATATATAAAACACATTCATTCAATCATTCATCCATTCATTCAGGTTCTGTGTAGTTGTTATAGTTACCAGCCTGGAAGTTGCTTGTGACAGAGTACTGGCCAGGTATTCTGTACACAAGTGATGGTAGTGGAGAGCGAAGTCCTGATCAGATGCGCATCTGAAGCTTCTGGTAGGCTGGCAGCAGAACCTTGGACTCTGACTCCATAGTCTTTTGGTCCAGTCTTTATAGGAATTTCTTCCTATGCCAGTCTATGGGAATTGCTGCGTCATGCTGATGGCTATAGGGTGGCTGCCAGGTGCTCGTCAGTGATCTCATAGGGTGGACCTCCAGTCTCCAGTTTTTCTCCACTTGACACCTTTTGGTTGCACTGGCACCTGATGCCTTCTTCAGCCCTTTGATACTGTATTCTCAGGCTGGCACCTCTCAAACCATTCATTCATTGTCCAAGCACTCTCTCTCTTACATACATTCCCTAATTAATGTTTCACATACAGTATTTTGTATAATAATAATTTTACATATACAAGAGTTGTAGTTACAAAAAGTTACAAAAGTTTCTGGGTGGCATTTCTTAAAACATTCTCTCTCTGAGTGGGGAGTTAGTTACTGTTATAGTTACAATGTTTCACTTTGCGATTAGGGTTGATTGGTTCACAGTGCTTTGAAGAGAACAGGCGTCAATTGTGTAACAATGCCCTTAATCAATTACAGGGCTTGGCTCCCAGAGCAGAGTTAGTGGCTTGACAAGCAGTCACTTGCAAAAGTTTGAGCGTGCCCTGGGACACAGAGAGGGGAGCTGTTTCTGGCTACATAGTATTATATTCTTAACAGTTTTAAGTTACATGACCTAATATTACATTCCTAACAAATTATATTCTAGAGGGGCAATAATTATAAATCTAAACATTTAACAATCTTAACAAATAATAATAATAATAATAAATCTAAACACTTATCAAACTTGATAATAATAAATCTAAACACTTATATGCTTCTTCTACTTAATAAACTTATATTATTTAGACTTTCAGTTGCGGGGAACAAATTATGGGGAGTCACTTCCACTTGGGGAATCATTTTTAATACTTTAATATGTTATCCCTACACCTAAACCTCCCGTGCTGCAGTTTAAGCCCATTGCTTCTTGTTCTATCCTCAGAGGCCAAGATGAACATGTTTTCTCCCTCCTCCTTATGACACCCTTTTAGATACCTGAAAACGGCTATCATGTCCCCTCTCAATCTTCTCTTTTCTAAACTAAACAAACCCAATTCTTTCAGCCTTCCTTCATAGGTCGTGTTCTCTAGACCTTTAATCATTCTTGTTGCTCTTCTCTGGAGCCTACCACCTGTTCTCTCTTGCTTTCTGGAAGAGAGGTTCCCCCCCCCCCTTTCCTTAGAATTCATGTGCCAAAACCATTAGTCAAATCAGGTGGTCGAGATTCTGCATTTGATAAGTAATGGCATGATGCTACTATCCCCTGATGACAAATTGATATCTCTTCAGTGAATGGTTTAGTGGGTTTGTGTCTGTGCAGATGTATAACATGTCTGGCATCTAGGTGATGAGTAGGGTTGCCAGATGGTTGAAACAAAAATACCGAACACCTCTCCCCTCCCCCCCCCCCAAAAAAAAACACCTGGGAAAAAATTCTGTTGATGGGGACGGGGGGAAGGCAGGGGGGACCAAAGTTGTTGATCAAAAAAAAAAAACCCCACAGCATGTCCCCTAGGTCTTCTGGCTGGCAGCCATTTTGTGCCGGCAGCCTTGGGGAACCAGGTAAGCATGGGGGCTGGAGGTGTTGGGGGATGGGGGGAGGCCGGGCGCTGAGTGTTTGTAGGGTTGTCAGGTGCCTGGCATTTTTGCCTCCTGGCCAGGGAAAAATTCAGAAAATACCGGACATCTCAGGTGTTCAGTATTCTCTGAATTTTTTTACCAGACAGGAGGCGAAAATACCGGACTGTCCGGGTCAATACCGGATACCTGGCAACCCTAGTTACATAGTGGTACTGGAATTCCTTCATGGGAAGCAGGAAGGCTCTATTGCACAATCCACTTTCAGCTTCAGCTTTTCTTCAAGGCACCCACTGCCTTTTAAACATCCCCATATGCTTTAAAAATTGTATCCATTGTCCATGGGACTCCTCCCCTTTCTGCTGCTTGTGCCGCAGCTATAGAATTCTGATGCTACCTCCTGATTGATCCATGGTTTATATGGCTGTATTCCCCAAGTGAGGTCTGGAACTTAACCGTCCACAACCAGAAACTTCAGGTGGTACTGGCTTTGTTTTGAGGTTAGTTACAGTGAGGTCACATTTTTCTCTGAACTGCATTAGGCCTGTCAAGGCTGTTCCCTGCGCTAGCACTCCAAGTGCAGAAGATGGAGGTCTGCAAGAGACCTTAAATATCTTGCCTCTATAGGCTTCTGCTTAACCCTCCTCTCCCTCTCAAGTCACAGATTTCTTGGCTTTGGGAAGTAGCTGCCACCATCAAGTATAAAAGCAAAACCCCTTCTGTTCCGACCCAGGAAGAAGCACTTGAGCACCTTCCATAAGGGTACCCCCAAGCTCTTTTACCACAAGAGAGCTTGAAGAAAAACAAACTGCAATCCCTGATAGCTGACCCTTCAGTCTAGGCATGCATACACAGACCTCCTGCTACCTTCCAGGACACAAGAATCAAATCAGCACCTTAAAAAAGGTGATTTTTATTAAAACAAAAAGATATACTTGATAAAGCATACCTGGTTGCTAGATATTACAGAGCAACTGAGAAAAGAACTGATCAAAACACAAAGAAAAATGTTATCTCTGGGTGCAACTTAGATACAGTGAATGAGGGAGGGGAGGCATATGGATTTAGCACAGAGAAGCTTAACCAAACAAAACAAAGAAAATAATCTGACTGTGACTAAATATACATGACAGTATATTTCCATGCCCAGTATTTCTTGTAGACATGGTAATTTTGCCTGGTTTACTTCATCTTGTTCTCCTCAGCTCCTAGCTTAGAACTTCCAATAAGAGAATAGCAGGCAGGTATATGTTTTCAATTCAAACTTCAGTACTGAATCCCATTGGTTCTTCTGGCTCCCTGCCAACACCCCCTAGCTATCTGAGTTTAACCCTTTAGTCACCAAATGCTGGCCAGCACTCCTCCTATCCATCACAATGCCCTTGTACATTATAAATGTGTGCCTGTTCTTTGTAATGGGTGTTTTCAAGTCCAGTTCACACCAAGCAACCACATTGCAGGAGGCCCTGCTATCCAGCTGAAATTGCAAATGGTGTTTCCCTATTTATAGTGAATGCATGAAGAGTGGTATCTTTTTTTACTGTTTTCCTATCCTAATAGCCTGAACATGATATGCTTTCAGACTCAAAGAGAGAGTCACGAAGTCATTATCACAGACTATGCTTCCCAAATCTGGGAAATTGTCACATCTCCAAAACTTCATGTACCAGTCAGGGTCTATTCCCTCCCCTTCAGATTGGTCTCTGTTGAAAAACATTTGTTGCTTCATAGTTTTGTTCTCTTTGAGGAACATTAGTTCCCCAGGGCTAGGGTTGCCAGGTGTCCAGTTTTGAACTGGACAGTCCAGTATTTGAGCTTCTGTTTGGGAAACAAATTGAGAAAATACAAATGTCCAGTATTTTCTAAATAAGATGTAATGTAGATTGTGATGTAATGGCAAGTGTATCCGGTATTTTTGTTGAAACCATCTGGAAACCCTATCCAGGGCTCCTAGCACCTTGCAGAAGACCCTTATGGCAGTCAGGAGTCTTTTTTTTTTTTAACTTGTTCTGTAGTAAGATTCTATAGTAAGGTTTTACTTTGCTGCTGGTTTTGCTTTTCTGCACACCTACGGTCTGTATACAGTTCAAACTCCTCCTTCTGGTGTATCTGTTGCTGAGGTAGGTTTGTATGCCCAAATCCAAGGCTTGGAAGGTGGAGGGAGCTTCAGAATGAGTTCCATGGCTCACATTGTCAGTTGCTTTACTTTAGATAACTCAGTTCTTGACACTGCCATCATTTTTATTTATCAAAGACTGAAGCTGACTGCAGCTTAAGTTGAACAAGTGGAGCTTTTAAAATCCTGTGTACTACTCTGTCCATGTGACTGAGCTGCTTCCACTTCCCTCATTCCACCTGGTGTCTTGTCCCTAATCATGCATCCAGCGAACATGGGCCCTCTGAATCTAGGTTCATGGATCATGATATGCTAAAAGTCTTTTTGAGAGCCTTTTTTGTAGCATTGTAACAGAATTTAAACCCCAGCAATGAAGAAAATCCATTTTGATTTCTGCAACCAGAACTTTATGTTGCATATCTAATGTAAACCTATATATTAATACTATTTATAGAACACATTGATTACTATTTCACTTCAGGGGGAAGAAGTTGCAACTGATGGAAACTTGCAGTCTTGCATGAATGTATTTTTCATTTTTGTGTGTCTGTGTGTGTAAAATATATGTTCTTTTAGATGCAAATTCCTGAAGTTAGACTCCTACATTCATATTTAGGCACCTGGCCTTTTTTTTTTTTTTTTTTTTAAGTGCTGAGCAACCAGTGGCTACCAGTAAGGTCAGTACATATATTCATCTCATCGAAATGGAAAACTCATCGTAGTAACACACCTTAATAACCTTAGGAGTTTCAAGTGTCAATAATCACAAACTCAATTCATCTAGAGTCAAACCTATGAAATAAGTTTACTTGGTATTTGAATGTTAAGGCTGCTATTACTGAATATTTCTTGTACATATCACATTTGACATTGCTGAAACATAAATTAATAGTTTGTCAATGTTTCTATATTAATTTCAGGTGTTTCATAGTACTTTAACTTTATATTTATGGAATTATTCCTGAGAGTTGTTCAGCATCTACAGTTTCCACTGAAATCAACTGAAGCCTTTTGAAAACAAATTGTGGGTGGCTGTTCAGTAATTTTATGGATCAGGTTCTTCATATCAGATGTTTTGAGACAACACACCATTCTGTACAGTGTATCTAATTAAAACATATATAAATATACTAGCAGATATACCCGGCATTCCTCAGGTCTTTAACTGAAATAAAACTGAAGTATTTTGTTTTGATTTTTTAAAAAATAAATGAAAAATGTACATGCTTTGTTTTAATTATTGTAATTTTTTAAAAAAAATTAAGGAAAATGAAGGCTGAAGTGAGGATTCGGGGGTAAGGAGAGGCAGGGAGTGGAAGGCTTAGGACAGAGCATTGGAAGGTGTGGGAGGGCTTAAGGCAGAGGGTGGGGAACTCAGGGCAGAGGGAAGGAGGTTGGGGGGAGAGCTGAGGGGAAAAGAGGTGGTGGTGCAGAAGTCCAGGCAGGTGGGAGGTACAGGACTTAGGGTAGGAGGCTCAGGACAGGGGGCTGGGAGGTGGGAGGAGGGAGCTTGCTGGGGCCGCTTGTGGCAGCGAGGGTGGCACTGCTCTGACAGCTTCTCCTCCCAGAAAGCCATGGCAGCCCTCCTAGACCAGAGGCTCCTCCAGAGAAGCTGGGGCTGTGCTCCCCGGAGGGTGGCCCCTCCTGAGAGTGGGTATTCCGGGTCTGTGTGCTTATCTGTTGGGGGTTGGGCTCTGTGGGCTGGCCCTGGCCTCCAGCTGCCCTCCCCCCACCTTGCAGGGGTGGGAGGGGTGCCAGCCTCTGGTCTGCAGATGCTTCGGTGGGGGAGAGGCTTTGCTTGGGGCAGTGCCCCCCCGTCCTGCAGCCTGTTTGGATGGAGGTGGTGTTCTGCAGGCTGGCCCTCACCTCCAGCTGCTCCCCCAACACCTTGCAGCTGATCTGGGGGGAGTGGCACCTCGGGCTACCGCCGGCCTCTCGCGGCCCTTTCCATCATGCAGCCTGTTTGGGGGGGGAGGTGTTCTGGGGGGCTGGCAAGGCTCTGTGGGCTGACTCTGGCCTGCAGGGCCCCCCCCTACAGCCTGCAGGCTATCTGAGGAGGAGTCAGGCTCTCAGCTGACCCTCCCCCATGTCCTGCAGGCTGAGGAGGGCGATGCTTCATGGGGTGCCCCTTCTCCTGCTTGCTGCCCTCCACAACCTTCAGGCTCTCCAGTAGGGGAAGCAGGCTCTGGGTTTGGGGCAGGAGGGCTCCTTACCCAGTCTGGTGGCAGTCAAGATGGTGGAACCCCAGCCCAATTTGCCACACACTTTGTGCTGCAGCTGCCCCCAGTGGCCACTCTCAGTATCGCACCCCTTCCTTTTGTGTCCCTCCCATCTTTGCCCCCTCCTTTTCCATGTTATGCAAAACAGTCCTATTTCTGGCACTTCTCATTTTTCAGGCACAACTAAACCCTAACTTAGACTGTCAGGATAAGAGGAAGCTGCATCCCAAATTTGGTGGTTTAGCTCTTACCGTGTAGGAGTTCTTGAACAAACACTCTCACAGGTGCAGACAGACATGCTTGAATATATAGATATAGATTGCGGAACCTATGAAACAGTGTTTTTAGGATAAGGTCATTTTTGAAACTTTTCATTGAATGACTATATTTGTGATGTTTAAATTTGTATAGCATGTTTTAATAAATCTTGTATCATTAGTTATATTGATCAAAACCAGTCTACTCTGAATATTATTTTCCATCTTAAATAACTTATTCACTAAAGGAATGTCCTCACTTGTCAATTCGTAAAACAGAGTTAAGTCTTTCTTATCACCTGAAGCATAGTATTTATGGGAATAGATGCTACAGAATGTTGACCATTTGTATTCTTAATATACTGAAGTGAGATGGGTTTTAAAATGTGATTTGGTTTTCAGTATGCCTTACCACAATACAAATGAAGTATCCATCACTACAGGGACACTTTCCAGTAATTAAACCCATAGTGACATCTTTGTGGTTGCACAAATCTCTGTAGAATCTTGTCAGTTGTGTTATGGTTTGGTGGAGTCTTATGGATATGTTCATTTATATTTATTTTTGTTTATATAACATTTATTGATTAATTTACAAAGCAGAAGATGCCACATTTTGTGCACTGCTGTTGTAATTTAAACCTTATTGTAGTGATCTTTTGGCACCCAGATATCACTAAGTGTGTGTCTAAACTACACCCCTCTGTTGGCAGAGGGATGTAAATTAGTCACATCAAAAGTGCAAATTAAGTGGGGATTTAAATATCCCACACTTCATTTGCATAATGGCCTCCGCCGCTTTTCGAAACGTGGCTTTTCGAAAAAACCCTGCCATTTACACAGGGCATTTTCAACAGAAATACCCCATTTCGAAAGATCCTGTACTCCTCATTTTTTGAAAAAAGCAGCGGCCGCCATAATGCAAATGAAGCACGGGATATTTAAATCCCCACTTCATTTGCATTTTTGATGTGTCTAATTTACATGCCTCTGCTGACAGAGGGGTGTAGTTTAGACATACCCTAATGTTACTAATACAGGAAGTGGTAATCAGAAAGCAAAATTAAATTTCAGGAATGTTGGAAAATAAAGGACAAAAAATGGGGCAAGGGAGAATTATTGCTAGAAAATGCTATTAACTTTCTAAGAAAGTTTAAAAGAATTAATTTTAATTTTTAATGTAAAAGGGTAACTGATAAAGCCCCTCGTATGTTAAAAACCTGAGGAGTGTTGCATTATATGCTGTACATATGACTACATTTCTTATTTTAATGTACCTTATTTTATATAAAATATAGAAGTAAAAACTGACTTCTGTATCGTATAAATTCACACAGTGTTTATCAGAATATAAATGTATATATAGATAACAGCTGAATAAGAATAAAGAAGGATACATGTTTTCTAGGAAAGGTAAAAAAACAGACCAATGGAAAAAAAACAAAATGATTTCCATCCAGGATATAGTGGTGTCTCATGGCATATAATTTTTATTGCTTTTCAGGATTTTTTGGGACAAGTGTTTTGTACACTAGGAGAAATAGTTGGATCACAGGGAAGCAGACTGGAAAAGGCAATTGTGTAAGTGTATCATTCTTAAATCTTGGATAAATAAGCACTACTTCATTAGGTGGGGTCATGGCAATTAATTTATTGAGATACTTTGTAATATGAATTGTAGCAGACAGTGTCATAGAGAAAATTGATGGGTGACGCATAATTTTCCATTTTAAATTTTTATTATGTTTCTGTTCTACTTCAGGCAATTATCAAATGAATTGATGATGTATTTAAATGTCCTGTCTCCTTTCTTTACAGTCAATATAATTAAAAGACATTTGAGAACATTGCCCTTAGTGAGATTTTGTTATTTTTTGGGATGACAAACTGTTTTATATTTGTAAGTGTAGGTTTAGAAAAGTTTCACTATAGAAATATCTTTGATTATGGTCATAATCTTGTCAATAAAATAAATAGCTTTAATTCTAATCTTAATTTGTCTCTAGCTTTCAAACAATCATAGCCAGAGAACAAGTATCCTATCTTCTCTATTCGTATTTATGGTTTCATACTCAAGTAGTTTAATTTATATTTTGATTCAGCAATAAACTATTTAGATCTGTTTTCTCTTCTTTGCTATCTGTATATAGTCCATTCTTCTTCAAGGACATCCCTGCAGGTGCTCCACTATGGGTGCTGTGCTTGCCCCGGCGCCGCAGACGGAGGCTTGTCAGAAGCAGAATTCAGCCGGACTGCTCATGTGCCGCAGAGCTCGCGGCTTTCATGCTCTTTTCCTTGGCATGTGGTCCAGCCTCCCTCCAGTTCCTCAAGACCGCCTCAGGCTGCAGACACTTGGAACTGCGCTCCTCACTTCAACCTCTGGAGACTAGCCTTGCTGTAGCCTCCCGGTGTATATACTTCTCCCTTGCCTTTCTCCCCTTTCTGTCCCATCAGTTCTTTAACAAAAAGAAAGAAAACGTTAACAGCCGTTACCCCTCCGTCCCTCTCAGCTGTTTCCCTGGTCCATCCTTTGTATATAGTTGCTCGTTTTAAAAAAAACAAACAAACAAACAAAACGAAGAACAAAGCAATCTTTATTTCAACAGTAAGAGAAGGTCAGAAACACACTTCTCTCTGGTTATAGCAAAGAACCTGTTCAGCCCTGCCTTGCAACCTGAACACTCTCACCGCGGAATCAAACCGGCATGTTGACAGGCTTCAAGAAATGCGGCTCTTGCTGGCAGGCAATGCCAGCCTCTGATGGTCACTCCACTCTGATTGTATAAAGTGCCTGGGCGAAACTCACATTCCCCAGAAATGCAGTCATTGTTGTAAACTCACCTCCAGGGCTAGAAAGGACAGAGAGGGGCGGCTGCGGATGCTCCTCCTTGATACAGCCCTGCAGCTGCAGCACAATGTTACCGGGGAACAGCCCCCTAAGCAATGGGCTTCATCCCCCACCACCGCCAGCCAGAAGAAACCCAGGCTCTCCCCTACTAGATCTTTGCCGCCTGCCTTACACGGCAGGGAGAGCCAGGGAGACAGACCAGGAACGTCCAGCGTTATAAAGCCGCGTTCCACAGCCTCAGCCAAACGACCACAGGAGCCTTGCAGACCGCGGCATCAGAGGGGCCGCCGTCTCAGCCTGCACCTGTGCCGCTGGCACCGACCTCTGAGCCACCAATGAAGGCTCCCCCGGAACCACCAGTGACGGCGCCGACACCTGCACTGCCTCCTAATCACCACGCGGTGCCGGAGCTTTCGGCGCCAATGCGCCTGATCTCCTCCACGGCACCAGCTGCTGCAGTCCCTCAATTGCCGGCACCGGGGAGTGCACGGGCCAGCGCCTCTGCGCATGCCTCCCAAGCCGGAGCACTGAGCCCAGCTCCTCTGGTTTCACTGTCCCAGAGCTGCTCCCGCTCTCTCCTCTGCTCTCCGGCACCGTCAGCATCTCCTCCAGCACCGTGCTCCCCATACTACCGCAGGAGCCGCCACTGGTCTCCTCCTGCCTCCTCCAGGCTCCCATCTCCATTACTGGCTGCTCAACCCTCTTATCAAAGAGATCATTACAGATGACCCACTATCTCTCCTGCTTCCTCCAGGGCGTCATACAACCGCTCTCTCTCACCATACTCTCCACGCTATCATCGATATCGTTCGCACTCCCGCTATCCGGACAGATGCTCACCGCGTGACTAGTTTTATCATCGCGATGACCATTACTCCTGAGACTCTCGCAGCAGGTACTCTTATCGCTCATGATCTGCATACGGCTTCGCCCAGGCTCTCTCCAACTCCAGCTCTGCTCACCCCCCCCAGAACAGACGGCTTTGCCTTCCCAGCTTCCATCTGAACCGGAGCACATTCCCTTTGCGGACCAGCCAACTGGGGTTTCTCCACCTCATTCCTCGCTGCCAGACGAAGCACTCACTCCAGGCGATGCCTCCCTGCCTGATGACCTCCATCAGTTCCAGGAGTTGTTCAAATGGGTAGCCATCACCCAGGAAATACTGTTGCAGGAACTCAAGGACAAGGAGCATAAACTCTTTAGGAACCTCCAGCCGCAGCACAGGTCACGCCTGGCCATTCCCCTCGATGAGGGCATTCTGGAAATCACCGACGAAATATGGCACACTCCAGTGTCCACTCTACCGACGCACAAAAAAGCCGACAGAAAATATTTTGTGCCTCCAAAAGGGATGGAATTCCTCTTTGCCTATCCCCAACTAAACTCCTTAGTCGTTGATGCAGCCCAACAGAGGGCTAAAGCCCCGCATTTCAAACAACAGGGCTCCGACAAGGAGATGAAGAGGCTAGACCTCCTAGGTAGGAGGGTCTATACGTCGGCAACATTGCTCTTGAGAATTGCCAATTATTCTGCGCACCTCTCCAACCACACCTTCGATACTTTTTCACGCTTGACTCCTCTAATGGACCACTTGCCAGACTCAAAGAAATCCATACTGAAGTCTATTATCCAAGAAAGCTATACATCAGCGCAAATGTCCCTTCAAATGGCTATGGACATCGCCGACACCTCCGCACGCTCTATGGCTACCACCATAGTTATGCGGAGAGCCTCATACCTTTAAGAGGCAGGGGTCCTTAAGGAGCTTCAGACCAAGGTCGAGGACTTACCCTTTGACAAAGACAAGCTTTTTGCGGAGAATACGGACATGATCCTACACTCGTCTAAGGACTCCCGAACGACTCTGCGAACTCTGGGGATGTATACACCCCCCTTCAGGAGGCGCCGGTACACCCCTTACCAACGTAGATATGACTACTCCTACATTAAACACCAATGGCAACAGCAACACCAGCAACAGAGGGGTTTCGATAATCAACGCTCATGCTAGAGGCCCCAACGCCGCTGCAATGTAAATGGCAGGCCAAACATTGCTCCCAACAACAAACAGCAAGTTTGATGCCTTGGTCGGGGGTGAGCAAACAGTCACAGGCAGTACCATGAATCGTCCTACCTAACTTTTTCACCATCGGTTGAGGCCCTTTTTCCACCAGTGGGCCAAAATCACCACAGACAGATGGGTACTGGAAATTGTTCAAACGGGTTACCCCATTCCCTTCACCTCCATTCCACCTACCACCCCTCCCACTCCGTCCCTTTTCAGAGACCCCTCTCATGAGGCCCTCCTACGAGCGGAAGTCGACCACCTTCTTTCCCTGGGTGCCATAGAGCCAGTCCCAAACGAGTTCAAAAACAGGGGCTTCTACTCACATTATTTCCTCACCCAGAAAAGGTCCGGAGGCTGGCATCCCATCCTAGATCTCTGCCATCTGAACAAGTTCCTGCGGAAACAACGATTCAAAATGATCACCTTAGCTGCCATAATTCCCTCATTAGATCAACAAGACTGGTTTGCCTCCTTCGACCTCCAGGACGCCTACTTTCACATCCCTATCCATCCAGCCCACAGAAGATTCTTACGATTTGTCATCAGAAAAGATCACTTCCAATACAAGGTCCTTCCCTTCGGGCTATCCTCAGCCCCCAGGGTATTTTTGAAGGTCTTAGCGGTAGTCACGGCCTTCCTCCGACGGCAAGGAGTACTCATCTTCCCATACTTGGACGATTGCTTACTCAAGGGTCCTTCAGCACTCGAGGTCTCTCACATGATCCAACTCATCAGGCGAGTCTTCCAGTCACTTGGACTCCTCCTCAATAAGCAAAAGTCCGTTTTGCACCCGACCCAGAACCTTGAGTTCATAGGTGCCTGCCTGGACTCACTGGAAGGCAGAGCCTTTCTACCTCTCCAAAGATTTCAAACCATCCAGGACCTTATTCATACCATTTCCGTCAGTCCCACCGTTTCACTCATAACATGCCACAGACTGGTGGGCCATATGGCCGCCACAACGTACATGGTCAAATACGCCAGACTACACTTTCGCACCCTTCAATACTGGCTGACACTGGTCTACAACCACACCAAATACAACCTCCACAGGTCAGTAGCACCTCCACCCTCCGTTACACGATCACTCCTGTGGTGGACCAGCCGCAAGAATCTCCTATCAGGGGTACTTTTCCATCAACAACAACCTCTCCACCAAATCACGACAGATGCCTCTCTACTGGGATGGGGCGCACACATGGGACCTCTCTCAGTGCAGGGCCAATGGTCCCCATGCGAAGCACGACTACATATAAACCTCTTAGAACTACGCGCCATCTTCAATGCCTGCAAATCCTTCCTCAACCACATCCAGAACACCACAGTGAGGATACTCACGGACAACATCACGGCCATGTATTATGTCAATCGCCAGCGTGGCGCTCGCTCCTGTTCCTTGTGCACGGAAGCTATCTGCTTCTGGAATTGGTGCATTCGCCACGGAATAACACCTACGGCATCTTACTTACCTGGCACCACGAACGTGACTGCAGACTTCCTAAGCAGGCACTTCGACGCAAAACACGAGTGGGAGTTGCACAGCAGAGTCCTACTTGAGCTCTTCTGATGCTGGGGGACTCCCCGAGTAGATCTTTTCGCAACATCCCACAATGCAAAATGCCACAAGTACTGCACCAGAGCGGGCCTCAGCCACTTATCCATGGGGGATGCCTTTCTTATCAGCTGGCACGGACCCCTCCTCTACGCCTTCCCTCCCATACCGTTGATCTCGAGGGTCTTTCAGAAGGTGAAGGCGGACAGGGCGAGGCTCATCCTCATAGCACCGGCCTGGTCACGCCAACACTTGTTCCCCTTCCTCCGCCGTCTGTCTGCACATGCACTGTTTCACCTCCCAACACTTCCGAACCTGCTCACCCAGAACCGAGGATGCCTGGCACACCCCCAGATACAAACCCTGGACCTGATAGCATGATTCCTCATTGGCTGAACCCATTCGAATCCCTCTGCTCGGCACCAGTCCAACGCGTCCTCATACACAGTAGACAACAAGCCATGAGGAAAATGTACCTACATAAGTGGCGCAGATTTACCTCCTGGTGTCCATGAACCACCATGATCCGGAACGTCCCATCTATTCCTCTGGTGCTTGACTATGTGATGCACCTAAAAGACACAGGACTTGCATTAGCTTCCATCAGGGTACACTTGGCGGCAATCTCAGCCTTTACACCACTGGTGGACGGCGTTTCCATCTTCGCCCACCCTACTACGAAGAGATTTCTCAGGGGTCTCGCCAACATGACCCCGTCACATGACCCAGTCACACTGATATGGAACCTGGATATAATCCTCGACGCCCTAATGAGGCCACCGTTCGAGCCTCTGGCGACTGTATCCTTACATCTCCTCACTATGAAAACAATTTTCTTACTTGCCATAACATCGGCACGCGGGTGGGCGAGCTTTCAGCCATGATGGCTATGCCACTATATACAATCTTTCAAAATGATGGAGTAGTGTTGAGACTGCACCCAAAATTCATACCCAAAATTGTCTCTCATTTTCATGTCAACGAACCAGTAATCTTACCAGTTTTTTTCCCGAAGCCCCATTCCTCACCACGGTAAGTGGCCCTACACTCCCTGGACACCCGGAGGGCCTTAGCCTTCTATATAGACCGCACTAGACCCTTTAGATGTATGGACCACCTATTTGTCTCCCTGGCACATAGGTCGAAAGGACAACCATTATCTTCCCAGAGGATTTCAAATCTTATAACCTCATGCATAACGCAATCTTACGCAGCAAAACGCTTACCCCTACCCGCCCAACCACGCGCCCACTTCACCAGGGCTATGGCGACCTCGACAGCCTCCTTTAAAGGGGTCTCCCTCAAGGATATTTGTAGGACGGCCACCTGGTTGTCATATGAAGCCTTTGCCAAACACTACACTATATCTCTGGGCATTCGCGCCGATGGGTCAGTGGCGACTGTGGTGCTCTCCACAGCGGATAAATAGGGACTCCTCTGGCCCTCCTTCTGTTCTGGCGACCACTGCTACACAGTCACCCATACTGGAGCACCCGCGGGGACATCCTTGAAGAAGAAAGCGAAGTTACTCACCTTCGGTGCAGTAACTGCCGTTCTTCGAGATGGTGTCCCTGTGGGTGCTCCACTACCCGCCCTCCTCCCCACTTCGGAGTCCTCTTTTCTCTTGTGTCTTACAGACTCTGAGGCGATCTCAAGGAACTGGTGGGAAGCCGGACCGTGCGCCAAGGAAAAGGACGCGAAAGCTGCAATCCCCGTGGCACATGCGCGGTCCTGCCGAATACTGCTTCTGACAAGCCTCCGTCTGCGGCGCCGGGGCAAGCCCAGCACCCATAGTGGAGCACCCATGGGGACACCATCTCGAAGAACGACAGTTACTGCACCGAAGGTGAGTAACTTCGCTTTTCTATAATTCAGCCATGGTTTTAAATACTAGTGGTCTGTGCATGTTGATGATGTCAATTTATATTTATTTTTCTGTATCCTCTGAAGAAATTTCTCCATTATGTTCCACAATGTTTAATAGCTATTTCTAGCTTGATTACACTTGACTCTTCTATGTTATGCAGAAATAGAACCAGGATTTTGTTACTGGAGTTGGCTAACTGATTTACCATCTCTGGTTGAAACTTACTCAGAAGAAAAGTAGCCATAAAGGTCATAAGACCAATTTATCTAAAGGTACTAGATTTAACAGATGCCTACCAAAGATCTTGTCGTTATAGTGTGAGATGCGTAAAGAAATCCCTAATCTCAAATTACTAATATTTTGTGTCTAGAAGGGGTTATGGCATACATGTCTCTAACAAAAGCTAATGCTTTCACTAATCATTTGTTCTAGATGGTTTGTTGAGTGACATCTCTGAGCATGGTTTGACACAGTTGTTGTCATAGAACCTACCTCAACAAGACACATTTACCAGTTTTATCAGAAAATAATTTTATCTATTACGTTCATATTTTTGCTAGTGCTTCTAACTTTCTCTGTTGGTTATTTAATTAAAATCATATTGTGAACCAAAGAGGTCAATAAGAATAGCGTGATGGGATTTACACTTAGATCTGGAAAGGTTTAATGAACTGCTGTGAGCATAATCAGCTCTTCCCAATCAGCACAGCCTTTTACAGATACAGAGTGTGAGACCTGAAAGAAGCAGTTCTAAGGGGGTGTTTTTTCTCAATTCAGAGCTGACTAGGAAGTAAAAAGACTAACAGCTCTCATTTAAAGGAAGAGGGTTGGCTGGAGCCAAGATTTGCCTGCCACAGTCTCCACTGTGGGTGGAGGGCGGCAGGAAACACTGACACCTGACTCTTTGGATGTAACTGGAATTTGCTGATGATTATTAAGCCAGACTATAGTCGGGGAGCCCCAACCTGAAATTAGGGTGTGTGAGCACAAGAGTGGAATGAAACTTGCACCCAGATAAATAACACCCTGAAGGACTGGGACAAAGACACTTTTATTGTGTATTTGTTTTGGATTTAGCTACCCCAGAAAAGGTTGAATGTTCATAGCAATCTATTTGGAGGCAGAGCCTTGTAAGCATTTAGTGCAGTCCAGGAACTCTGTAGGGCAGTGTTTCCCAAATACTGTTCCGCGGAACCCCGAAGTGAAAGTAAGGGTTCCATGAGAACCCGATCACTCTCGTCCCCTCCAGAGCTGGCCTTAGGGGCGGGCGAGCCAGGCGGTCACCCGGGGCTGCCGTTTTCAAGGGGCCTCCAGCCTCTGCGATCTTAGGGGCGGGCAGGCGGTTTTTGTTTTTTGTTTTTGGTCGACCAGTTTTCCCCAGCATTTTTTTAAAGGGTTCCGCAGCCAAATAAAATGGGGCAATACTGCTGTAGGGGAAACCATTAGGCAGAATGATTATTGTACCATGCTCTGCCACGAGGCCACCACAGAGCAGTGGGGAGACAATGAAAATAGAGTCAGAGGTGGGAAATAATTTGTTATGGTGGGGCACTCTAATAATTGGGTAAGTGGTCAAGGGCCGTACTTTTTTATGATATTAATGGAGGGGGTACAGGGTCTGGGTCAGAGGATGGGTGTAGAAAGGAGCTTGGGGTAGGGTATTGGGGTGCAGGAAGGACTATGGGGGTCTGGTAAGGGGGTTTGAGTGCAGGAGTGGATTTGACCTGGGGAAGTGATGTAGGAGGGGGTACAGAACCAAGGCGGAAGTTGTGACCAGGGGTAGGAGAGGGTGCAGAGGGTTTGGGTTGTGACCTGAAAGCAGGAGTTTGGTATGTGACCTGAGGCAGGGAGTTGTGGTGGTGAAGGCAGGGGTGGAGTACAAGATGCAGGCTCTGGCTGGAAGGTACTTACCTAGGCAGCGCTGGCCAGTAGCCCAACGTGACCCTTGGACAGCCTGCCTGCCATGGCCCCATATGCTGCTCAAAGCATCCAGCTGCTGGGTCCAGGATGTATATCTCTGGGCAGCACATACCATTGGGGGAAGGGAGCTCTGCAAGCTGTCTGTGTCCACAAGCATGGCTGGTTTCTGGCCAATGCGCACTGCGAGGATTATGGTGGGGGTGGGGTGCTGGCACAGACTCTGGAAAGATATAAATGTAAGCACTGGTTAGACCCAAACAGGAAGCCTTGTTCTTCTGGCACTGCACAGGTGTAGGGTTTGATGAGAAGAGTACTGGCTTTTCACTAGGAACTGAGGTTAAAAGATTTGGATGCAGGTATCCAACCAGCACAAACTAGACAAAAATGGTGTTGATGTCAAAAGCTAAATCTGCATCTCAGAACTGAGAGCACTCTGTGAGTCTCCATTCCTAAGGTACATTAATTACAAGACACATTTTCAATTGAAAAATAATAGAGAAGTAGCCGTGTTAGTCTGATCTTGGTAAAACAAAAGTAAAAAAAAAATATTATGTAGATATGCAACCCTCGAGCATCGCCTAATAAACTAACTTGTTAGTCTTTAAAGTGCTACATAATTTTTTTTCGCTTTTGTTTTGCACTTGAAGCACACTCTGAATAGAGAGAAATGGACTACCTGTAAGACTGGCTTTGAAAAAGAAGTGCTTTCTAGGTGGTACCTGTGCTGAGAGTGCATCTTCAGAAAAAGGGGATAATAGTATGGCATCCATAATCACAGTCCTCCGCTTGACTTCAAGAATTTTTTTTCCTAGCCTTTGGATGGGAGACAGGGTGTCTCGATAGCAAAACTGATTGTGTTAGCTGACAAAGCATCCTGTATGAATTGACTTTCTCCTTCCTGTAATGCTTACTTTGAGCCCTAAGAATGTCAGTGTTGCAGGAATTGGTTCTTTGCCCCGTGCTATTTAACATTTTTGTTAGTAACTTGAAATAAAACATATAATCACTGATTAAGTTATGAGATGACACAAAGATTGCGGGGTGGTAAATAATTGGAAGGAGAAATCATTCATGCAAAGTGACCTGATAGCATGGTGAACTGCATGCAGTGTTTGTTTAAATGCAATAAAAATATACAATTGCACATCTATGAACAGGGAATTTAGGCCATCACTACAGAATGCAGGATTGTATCCAGTTGAAGATTTTTCCACTGCTGAATATTTTGATGGGTGAATCATCTGCAAACTTTATCGGTGATGATTTATGTTTTTTTTCTAGGTCATTAATAAAAATATTAAATAGCATAGGGCCAAGAACAAATTACTGTGGGACTCTCCTAGAAATATACCAATTTGGTAGTGATTCCCTGTTTGATTACATTTTGAGACCTATCAAATATCCAGCTTTTCATCTACTTAATGTGAGCCATGTTATTGTTATATCTTACTAGTTTTGTAATCAAAATGTCAAAGTACTAAGTCAAGTGCCTTACAAAAGTCCAAGTATAATACATCAGCAGTGTTGTCTTTATCAATCAGACTTGTAATCGCATCAAAATATCAAGTTAATTTGACACGATCTGTTTTCCGTAGACTCGTCTCGACTTTCATTATGACCTTACCTTCTTTTAATTCTTTTTAATTGAGCCCAATAACAGCCACTGCATTATAACATAAGAACATAAGAATGGCCGTACTGGGTCAGACCAAAGGTCCATCTAGCCCAGTATCCTGTCTGCTGACAGTGGCCAGCACCAGGTGCCCCAGAGAGGGTGGACCGAACACAATGATCAAGTGATTTGTCTCCTGCCATCCCTCTCCAGCCTCTGACAAACAGAGGCCAAGGACACCATTTTATCCCCTGGCTAATAGCCTTTTATGGACCTAACCTCCATGAAATTATCTAGCTTCTCTTTAAACTCTATCATAGTGCTAGCCTTCACAACCTCCTCTGGCAAGGAGTTCCACAGGCTGACTACACGCTGTGTGAAGAAGAACTTTCTTTTATTAGTTTTAAACCTGCTACCCATTAATTTCATTTGGTGTCCTCTAGTTCTTCTATTTAGGGAACTAATAAATAACTTTTCTTTATCGGCTTTCTCCACACCACTCATGATTTTATATACCTCTATCATATCCCCCCTCAGTCTCCTCTTTTCTAAACTGAAAAGTCCCAGTCGCTTTAACCTCTCCTCATATGGGACCCGTTCCAAACCCCTAATCATTTTAGTTGCCCTTTTCTGAACCCTTTCCAAGGCCAAAATATCTTTTTTGAGGTGAGGAGACCATATCTGTATTCAAGATGTGGTCGTACCATAGTTTTATACAGGGGCAGTAAGATATTCTGGGTCTTATTTTCTATCCCTTTCTTAATAATTCCTAGCATCCTATTTGCCTTTTTGACCGCCGCTGCACACTGCGTGGAAGTTTTCAGAGAACTGTCCACGATAACTCCAAGATCTCTTTCCTGATTTGTCATAGCCAAATTAGCCCCCATCATACTGTATTTATAGTTGGGGTTATTTTTCCCGACGTGCATTACTTTACACTTATCCACATTAAATTTCATTTGCCATTTTGTTGCCCAGTCACTCAGTTTGGTGAGATCTTCTTGGAGTCCCTCACAGTCTGCTTCTGTCTTGACTATCCTAAACAGTTTGGTATCATCCGCAAACTTTACCAGGTCACTGCTTACCCCTTTCTCCAGATCATTTATGAATAAGTTGAATAGGATTGGTCCCAACACTGACCCTAGGGGGACACCGGTAGTTACCCCTCTCCATTCTGAAAATTTACCATTTATTCCTACCTTTTGTTTCCTGTCTTTTAACCAGTTCTCAATCCAAGAAAGGACCTTCCCTCTTATCCCATGGCCATGTAATTTACACAAGAGCCTTTGGTGAGGGACCTTGTCAAAGGCTTTCTGAAAATCCAAGTATACTATATCTACTGGATCCCCCTTGTCCGCATGTTTGTTAACCCCTTCAAAGAACTCTAATAGATTAGTAAGACAGGATTTCCCTTTACAGAAACCATGTTGACTTTTGTCCAACAAATTATGTTCTTCTACATGCTTCACAATTTTATTCTTTACTATTGTTTCGACTAATTTGCCCAGTACTGAAGTTAGACTTACCGGTCTGTAATTGCCCGGATCGCCTCTAGAGCCCTTTTTAAATATTGGTGTCACTTTGGCTACCTTCCAGTCATTAGGTACGGAAGCCGATTTAAAGGTTAGGTTACAAACCACAGATAATAGTTCAGCAATTTCCCATTTGAGTTCTTTTAGAACCCTTGGATGAATGCCATCCGGTCCCGGAGATTTGTTAACATTAAGTTTTTTTATTTGTTCCAAAACCTCCTCTAATGACACTTCAATCCGGGACAGTTCCTCAGATTTATCACCCACAAAGGACGGTGCAGATTTGGGAATCTCCCCAACGTCCTCAGCCATGAAGACTGAAGCAAAGAAATCATTTAGTTTCTCCACAATGGCTTTATCATCCTTGATTGTGCCTTTTATAGTTCGATCATCTAGGGGACCCACAGGTTTTTTAGCAGGCTTCCTGCTTCTAATATACTTAAAAAACATTTTGTTATTTCTTTTTGAGTTTTTGGCTAGCTGTTCCTCAAAATCTTTTTTTGCTTTTCTTATTACATTTTTACACTTGATTTGACAGTGTTTATGTTCCTTTCTATTTATCTCACTAGGATTGGACTTCCACTTCTTAAAAGATGCCTTTTTGTCCCTCACTGCTTCTTAACCACTACATGGTGGTTAAGCCACGGTGACTCTTTTTTAGGTCTCTTGCTGTGTTTTTTAATTTGGGGTATACATTTAAGTTGGGCCTCTATTATGGTGTCTTTAAAAAGTTTCCATGCAGCTTTCAGGGATTTGGCTCTAGTCACTGTGCCTTTTAATTTCTGTTTAACTAACCTCCTCATTTTTGTGTAATTCCCCTTTTTGAAATTAAATGCCAGGGTGCTGGACTGCTGAGGTGTTCTTCCCACCACAGGAATGTTGAATGTTATTATCTTATGGTCACTATTCCCAAGCAGTCCTGTGGCGGTTATTTCCTGGACCTGATCCTGCGTTCCGCTCAGGACTAAATTGAGAATTGCCTCTCCCCTTGTGGGTTCCTGCACCAGCTGCTCCAAGAAGCAGTCATTTAAGCCATTGAGAAATTTTATCTCTGCTTCTCTTCCTGAGGTGACATGTACCCAGTCAATATGGGGTTAATTAAATTCCCCCGTTATTGTAGAGTTCTTTATTTTGGTAGCCTCTCTAATCTCCCTCAGCATTATCTTTTTCAGAATTACTGTCAGAGTAACAGGAGTGTAATTAACCGGCCATATCATTTATCCTTTTTAAATATTGAGACAAAATTAACTTTTTTCAGGTAATCTTGAATTTCCTTCATCTTCCAGGGCTTATTGAAAACCAACAACCTCCTTGGCTAGCTCTTTTAAAACTCTTGAAGGCAAGTAATCCAGATCTGCTGATTGTAAAATATCTAACTTCAGTAGTTTCTGTTTAGTTACTGTGATACCGGTCGAATGGAAAGTGTTATCATATAATGTAACTACATAGTTTGTGTTTCTCCCCAATATAGAATACAAATAATTATATGTATCTCAGTAGCTTAAATTTTCTCTAAACAGTTGCCCCTCCAAAGTGCTCTAAAACACACCCCACTCTGAGGCCTCTCTTGATCCAGTGTTGATGGCCTCGATATTATTCACCATTTACTCAGACCTTTTGCACTCCATTACACCAATGTTTTTGATAATGCTGCTGATAATTATGCCTGTATGTCTCTTTAATTGCATGAGCTGACTAATCTGATCTTAGAATAACAAGTCAGGCTCATTTTGTCCGAGGTGAATCAACCACTACAATTTGACTCAGGACTGTCCTTTATGTAGAGCAATGAGCAGTCCTGTGGCAGTTTAGAGACTAACAAATATTAGGGCTGTCAACTGATGTGCTTTAACTCCTGCGATTAACGCAGGGCAGGATTAATGCATTACTTTTTTTAACGTGTTCATCTCAGGCGTTAATGATGCACTGCCCCTTTGAAGTGCCACTCTGGCACCTCAAAGGGGTAGTGCATTAGGAGCCTGGGATCAGCTGGAGTTGCCAGCTGACCCCGGGCTCCGTGCAGCACTGCTTCTTTGAAGCACCGGAACGGCACTTCAAAGGGGCAGCACAACACAGAGCTGGGGATCAGCTGGGCACTGCAGCTGATCCCGGGCTCCATGTGGCGCTGCCCCTTGGAAATGCCACCCCAGCACTTCAAAGGGGCAGTGCTGCATGGAGCCCGGGGTCAGCTGGGGTCTCTAGCTGATCCTGGGCTCTTACAGTGCTGCCCCTTTGAAATGCTGCTCATACATTTCAAAGGGCAGCTGCACTGAGTCTGGGGTCAGCTGAGGACTCCAGCTGATCCCTGGCTTCCGCAGTGCTTCCCCTTTGAAAAGCTGCCACAGCATTTCAAAGGGGCAGCACATGCAATTAATTGCATGATTAATTGCGATTAAGTTTTTTAATCATGCAATTAATCGTGATTAAGATTTTAAATCACTTGACAGCCCTATCAAATATTTTATGTCATGAGCTTTTGTGGGGAAAATCCACTTCATATGAAGTGGAGTGTCCAGGGTATATATACAACAGAAGCAGTGAACTGTCAATTATAGGACCAGTGTTAATGAAGCTAATGAAGTGATGCTGGATGTGTCCCTTTCATAGAATTTGATGTGAATATCAAAGGCGGGGGACATTCCCTTGTCTTTGTAGTGAGTTAACCAGTTGATAACTTTATTCCAGGGGTGAGCAAGAGGCGGTTAGTGGACTGGATCTGGCCCACGGCCGCCTGGCTGTCACCCTTACTACAAAACACCTGCAGCCTCTTGAAACAGCAGGCTGCTAATTGGTCTGCAAGCTGGACAAGGTGGAGAAATCTTCATGTGCTATCCCTGCCCCCTAGCAAAATCCCCAAGCTCACATTGGCCAATTTCCGGTCAATAGGAACTGAGAAATTTTGCAGAAGGCAGGGGCAGCGAATGAAACCTCCTCCCTCCCTTCCTTCCTTCCTTTCTCACTCCCTGTGCTGGAGCAGAGTCACGTGGAGCATCATGCCCCTCCCTTCCCCTCAGCTCACACACACATGGAACCTGTCACAGGTTGATGCTGGCTTGGAGCCCCCTAAGTAAGTGCCTCCCAGCCACAGCCTGGCTCACCACCTGCTTTCTCCCCCAACTACCTGCCCCAGACCACCACTCAAACCCTCTGTTTCCCCTCTCCCCACCTCCTCCAGGTCACAACTGTCTCCCTGACCCTGCACCCCCTCCTATACCCTTCCCTCAGGCTAGAATCCTCTCCTGCACCCATAACCCCTCCTGAACACTGCACCCCAGATCATAACCCTCTCTTTCACCACTCCCTCTCAGATGCCACACTCCCTCCTGCACTCCAGTCCTCTATCCCAACCTCCATTCTACACCTCATCCACCATCCCAGACCACACACACACTCCACAGAAATGTGGCCCTTGACCACTTACCAAAATCTTGGAGTGGCCCCCCTTTAAAAATTATTGCCCACTCCTGCTTTATTCTAACCCGAGTTGATAGTGTTGAATAGCTTCACTCTTGATATTCACTGGACAGTAGGGCTGGGCAGATCTTTCTGTATGGTTGAATTTTTCAGTGAAAAATTCCATTTTGGTCAACCTGAAACTGAGTGTAATACAATAGTTTTGGCTGGGGAAAAGTGTTTTTCAGAATTAGCTTTAAAAAAAGGAGAGAGCATGTGTCAGAGTGCATGTGAGAGTGAGTGAGTTAGGCTGGTTACTTGGGATGTGGGAGACTGAAATTCTGTGTCCTCACCGTGGAGCAAGGATTCAAACTCTAAGATTATGGGTGAGGGGAGAGATACTTTCAGTTTCTCTTGCTGAAGCTGTTTTACTTGGTGTAAATACTTAGATATTCTACCATGCAGGCAGAATATCTATGTGGATCCCAGGTGAACAACTTTTATCACCAGGCTGATATGTCATCACAGATTGGGGAAGGGGGACTCTAACCATAATTCCAGGGCTGAGTTCCCTCTCGGGTGCATGCCTGCATGGGCATGCACAAATAATTTTAATCCTGCCCATCTCCTCAGAAGGTAAGCTGCTGCTGCTGAAGGTGTGCTTAGTAGGAGAACGGGGGCAGGCAGGGCTGCGTGGTGGCTTTCTGGCTGCTCCCAATGGGTCCCAGCTGGGCAGCCACCACACAGCCCTAGCCCCAGCTTCAGCCAGGTTAGGCTGAGTGGCAGCTGCTGAAGCTGGGGCCAGGTGGCAGTACAGCTGCTCCTGGAAACGCAGTCCAGGCTCCAGCCCTAGCACATGTGACAGCTGCTTGCCATGCAGTCCCGCCCTGGGAGCAGTGAGGCAGCCACCACGCAGCCCTGTCTCCAGTTCCAGCCCTTCCCCTGGGCTGGAGCTGCAGCTAGGGCTACGTGATGGCTTCCCAGCTGTTGCCAGGGCCGCAGCTGCTGCCGGGGTGGGGGCTGCTCTGGGGGCAGGGGCAAGGGCCGGGCCTGTGGTGTGGCACGGCTGTGCTGGGCACCAGGGCTGTGGTGCGGCTGCTCCGGGGGCCAGCTCCAGCCCTTCTCCTGGGCTGGAGATGCAGCCAGGGCTGCATGGTGGATGTCTGGCTGCTCCTGGAGCTTGTGCCAGGCCCATGGGTGATCCTGGTGGCCAGGGCAGAGGGCCAAGCTTGCTGTGTGGCACGGCTGCACCAGGGGCGGGCTGTGGCTTCAGTGCAGCTGTTCCAGGGACCAGCTCCAGGGCTGGAGCTCTGACCAGGGCCGTGTGGCAGCTGCTCAGCTTCCCCCCTGAGCTTTGACCAGGGCCACATGACAGGCAGCTGCCGGAATTGGAGTGGGCTGGGATGTGGTTGCTCCTGGGTTCAGGGCCTCCTGCACTCCTCTTCCCCCCCCCCCCCCGCCACTGCCCCTCCTCTTCCCCGCTCACTGCACTCTGGCTCTCAGAGCCCCTGCCCTCCCCCTCTACCTGACCAGCATTCCCCCCCAACTCTCCACATACCATTGCCCCACTCCCAGCACCCCACTCCGTGCAAACCCTGGGCACTGGCAGCAGCTTCCCTCTGCCCCAGGCATGGACTTGCAGCCAGCCCCGGGGGGAGAAGCCTGGGGCAGACCCTGCCATGCACACAGGCTGCCCCCCAGGAACAGAATTCCCTGTGGGCCAGGTCTCACTTTCTCCCCACCAGGTGGGGGTGGGGGTGGGGGTGGGAGTGGGGGTGCTACCTGGGAGCAGGGCTCCGGGGTCCCAGCAAGTGGGGAGCGGGCTGAGGTCTGTGCACTGGGAGAGTCTCTCAGGGAACAGCACCACTGGTGCATCTGAACAAGTACACATGACCTCAATATTAGTGCACAAAACTCACTGCAATCACGGATGGAAAAATCGTAGCAGGAACACTATATAGGGGCTACTTAAGCATTTGAAAACTGCATCTTATTTGTGGATAATTTCTTAGAAAGTAGATGAAAGGAGGATTGTGGCGAGGTGGTTCACCGTCACCTCTTGCCTATCACCCCCAGTCCTTCCGGCCCTCAGGCAGGCTCCCAGACGGCCGGCCTGGGGACCTCCCCCGGCGGTCGCTCCCGGGCTGCACTCACGAGTCGCTGGGGCCTGGGGGCCCCTACTTGGGCTCGGCCTGCTCCGGTCCCCCGGCGTGGGGGCCGCAGCTTCCCGCTCCCCGTCCGAGCTCCCCGGGCGCTGGGCCAGGTCCTCCCACTTCCGGCGGGGTCCTGCGGGGCCGGTCGCTCCGCCCGGTGTCCTCCAGCTGCTGCTCTGCTGGGGCTGCCTGTGTGGGAGAGGAGAATGCCGCCAGTCTCTGCTCCCCCCGGCTCTCCCCCTCCCTGCCCTTCCTGCTGCCCTTTTGACCCGGCGGGCTGTGCCCGCCCTCCCCTGCGGTGTCCCCGCCGCTGGGGTCTCCCAGGGTCCTAATGCCCACCCTGGGCGGCAGGCCTGCTACGGCGGCTTGGCCCGCGGCCGTGCGCCCCGCCCCCCCCGGCCTCTCCGGGTTGCTCGGCGGCATGCCTCCTGAGGGTGCCGGCCGCCGTGTGGCCGGCTGCCCTGGGGCGCCCAGCTGATTCGCTGCCACGCGCCTCTGTCGGGCCGCGGCTGCGAGTGTGAGGAAGGAGTTCCCTGTCACAAGGACTATAATCTAATTTTTATATAAAAAGAAATTACATAAATAATAGACCCATTCTGCTTTAATACTAATATGTTCTGATTTTCTTGTGGCATGTCACTTAGGGCATGTCTAGACTGCCCACGGCTTTCGAAAGAAGATATACAAATTCAGCGCGAATTTGCATATTTTCTTCCAATCCCCTTTTTGAAAGAGGTGTGGGTTTTTTGTGTGTGTTTGTTTTTTAAAGTAGTCTAGACACATTTCTTTTGGGGAAAAAAACCCTTTTTCAAAAGAACCCTGTACACCTCATTTTTTTTTTAGGAAGAAGGGTTCTTTCGAAAAAGGGTTTTGTTTTCTAAAGAACGGCATCTAGACTGGGTTTTAAGTTTGCAGATGATACCAAGCTGGAAGGAGTTGCAACTGCTTTGAAGAATAGGGTCAAAATGCAAAATGATCTAGATAAACTGGAGAAATGGTCTGAGGTAAATAGGATGAAGTTTAATAAGGAGAAATGCAAAGAGCTCCACTTAGGAAGGAACAGTCTCACACATACAGAATGGGAAGCGACTATCTAGGAAGGAGTACTGTAGAAAAGGATCTAGGGGTCATAGTGGACCACAAGGTAAATATGAGTCAACAGTGTAATGCTGTTGCAAAAAAAAGCAAACATGATTCTGGGATGCATTAACAGGAGTGTTGTGAGCAAGATATGAGAAGTCATTCTTCCGCTCTACTCTGCACTGATTGGACCTCAGTTGGAGTATTGTGTCCAGTTCTGGGTACCACATTTCAAGAAAGATGTGGAAAAATTGGGGAAGGTCCAGAGAAGAGCAACAAAATGATTAAAGGTCCAGAGAACATGACCTATGAAAGAAGACTAAAAGAATTGTGCTTGTTTAGTTAGGAAAGGAGAAGACTGAGAAGGGGACATGATAGTGGTTTTCAGGTATCTAAAAGGGTATCACAAGGAGGAGGGAGAAAATTGTTCTCCTTGGCCTCTGAGGATAGGACAAGAATCAATGTGCTTAAACTGCACAAGGGAGGTTTAGGTTGGACATTAGGAAAAAGTTCCTAACTGTCAGGGTGGTTAAACACTGGAATAAGTTGCCTAGGGAGGTTGTGGAATCTCTATCTCTGGAGATATTTAAGAGCAGGTTAGATAGACATCTATCAAGGATGGTGTAGATGGTACTGGATTCTGCCATGAGGGCAGGGGACTGGACTCAATGACCTCTCGAGGTCCCTTCCAGTTCTAGTGTTCTATGATTCTATGATTTGTTGTCCTGAAACAGATTTCCAATTTGCTGACAAATTCTGAACATTTTCAGAACAGAAAATAGTTTTTCTGATTTCAGTTTGTGGGCCAATCTGAAAAATCATTTATCTGCACAGCTCTTCTAAACAGAACTGCTTGTACTCCATCTCTAAAAATTCCGTATTGCCTTCACTCAGACTGCTCGCAGGAATAGAGATCCACACACAATAGGGCAGACTAAAATGTTTATTTATAAATGCATTTATGTACAAATGCATACTCTGACTGCATGGACATACCTGCTGTCTTGCTCTTGCTGTCTCTGAGACAGCCAATACAACAGTGTGCCTCTCTTAGGGTACGTCTAGACTGAAGAGTTTTTCCGGGATACCAGAGCTATCCCAGAAAAGCTCTGCTGTGTCCAAGGAATGCATCTGCTTTTCTGAAAAAAGTTTCGGAAAAGCCGATGCGTTTTTTCGGCATCCCTGTGAACCTCATTCTATGAGGAAGAAGGGATATTCCAAAAGACACTTTTTTCTGACATTTGGTCCAGTGTAGATGGGCCAATTGTCAGAAGATCCTCTTTTGGAAGAAAAGTGGAAAAAGATATGCAAATTGTGGTTCGCAATTTGAATATCTTTTCCCGATAGAACTTTGTAGTCTAGACACAGTCTTAAAGGGAGAGTGGACCAGTTATCTAATCATGCGTGAATACAATACAGAGCATTTCTCTTTTGATACTGAAATTCTATAGTTCTGTTTCCAAGACATGCAAGGATAGACCAGGGGTTGGCAACCTATGGCTCATGAGCCAATTATGGCACTAGGGAACCAGATATGGCTCTTTTGGGGTCCCAGCTCAGCCCTCCCTAGATTCCTCCTTCCCTCCCCCACAGCTGGGAGCCCATGCTGGCACTACAGCCTTGTGGATCCCTGCAAGATTGGAGTGCCAGCACCAGCTCCCTGCGGTGGCGGGGAAGAGAAAGACCTGAGCCTCCCCCTGGATCTGGTATGCGGGGATCAGGCGGAGCCATTTTTCCTTCCCCTGTTTGGGGACCAACCTTGCAGAGATACACTTCCTGCAGGCTTCCCCTTCCTCCCAATCTGGCAAATGGAAGCAGTGGGAGGCCATGTTACATGGTGCCTCCAATGCAGCGTGAAAGCAAGTAAGTGGCCCTCCCACCCCCTCATGCCCTGACCCTACACCCCCACCCCTCTCACCCCCCTGCTGAGACCCTGCACCGCCCACCTCCACTTACCCCCCCTCCTGAGACCCAGCATCCCCATCCTGCTTCTGCCCCCTCCCCCATCCACAGAGCTTAAGGGGGCCCACAAAATCCACTAACCTGGTAATCCTAGGAGAGTAAATCTGTCCCTCCCCCCACCGCGGGAGTAGAGCACCAGGGGATTGAGGTATTTCAGTTGGGGACCACAACAGTGAATGTTGGAGGTTTTTGGAGGGTTTTTTCTTTTTTTTCTTTTTGCTTCTCACTTGATTTTTCTGTGGGACAGTGGCCCCTGCCATAAATAAAGACAATGTTGAAACCTTTTGTGTTGGACATAATGTTTTACTTTATTTAACAATGAAGCCTGCCCCACAAGTCCCCAATTGAGGCGCAGCCCTCATATGGCTGCAGCATCATAACACTGTCTTGCACCCCCCACACCTCAACCCTGAGCCCATCATACACCTGAACCTCCTGTCCTGAACCATTCATACCCCCACATCCCCAGCCTCCTGCCATAACACTCCTGCACCCCCCACACCCTAACCTTGTGCCTTGAGCCCATCATACACCTGAACCCCCTGCCCTGAGCCCCTCATACCCCACATCCCCAGCCCCCTTCCATAAAATTGACAGAAGACAGCTTAAATGCATGCGTGAAGCTAGATTTGACCAGTTGTGATGTAAACTTCAAAGAAATGTGTGAAAAGGTGCAGCAGAAGTCCCATTAAATAAAGTCTGTGAGTACAATGTTTCATTTATGCTATTATTAATCATTACGTCAATTATCAATAATATTAAGTTGCATATTTTCAGTCATGCAAATGGGCATTCTTATATGACTCTTTGTTGACCCTTGTTCTGAATTTTGATGTAATTTGGCTCTTTAGTTTGAAAAGATTCCCGATCCCTCTACTGCTTTCTGGATTTTTTTGTTTCCTCAGTATGTCCCTTCATTGAGTTGGTAAGATTTTTTTGAACGTTATTTCTGATTGTTGGATCACTTTTTGCATCTTCATTGATGAAGGCTGATCAGAATGGGAGATAATTTTTATCTCTTTTTTTTATTAAAGAAAACTTGCTCTTTAATGATATTTATCTTTGTTCTGTTAGCCATTTTTAGAAATTACTATACAGCATTTTCCTTTGGACATCTTTGATCTCATGCAGAGTTATTTTCAGCAGACAGAAAATTATTTAAATTCCATTCCATTCCATTAGAGCTATCAACTTAGAAGATTCTCACTCTCCCATCTCTCTTCAAAGTTTGTTTGTTGTTGGTACTGATTATGTTAAGCTAAGTACATATTACATGCACATGATTTCTGCTTTTGAGGCCTGATTTTTTGAACTGATAGTGTTTGACTTAATTTGAGGAACGTTGGTCACAAACTAATTATAATGTTCAAGAGAATAGCTGTAGGAGCAGGTAAGAAATGTGTGAAGGCAGAGATTTGCTCTCACTTTTAAGAGACAATGGAGTTTCGCTTACACTGGTCTACAATTTTTTAGAAGTCGTCTGCTTCAGAGATAAAATGTGCTATTTGTTATGTATTTTGATGTGCTGAATTCAAATATGACAATTAAAACAACTGATTGGCTACTGTTTCCAAGATATTTAAGTTTTTACATTTTACGTCTATGTATATTGTGTAGATAGTAGAGTTTTAATCATAAATTGTAAACCTAGGTCTTTTCATGTGTTTATGGTTGCTTTACATGATAATATTTCACCTGTCCTGTTTATGTAACACTTTAAAAATCAGCAAAAGGGTTATATAAATAAAATTTATTATGAAACAAAAGGCAAAAAACTATTATGTACATAGTTTAGTCCTATTCAGTGTCTACTCAGCGCTTCTTGGCTTGTCTCTTGTATTAATTAAATGGAGCATCTCTTGTCACTGTCCAGCAATAGTCTGCAAGCATTGATGGGCTCCATTTGCCCTGATAGCGTTTCTCCATTGTTGCAATGTCCTGGTGAAATCGCTCGCCGTGCTCATCGCTCACTGCTCCGCAGTTCGGTGGAAAAAAATCTAGATGAGAGTGCAAAAAATGTATCTTTAGTGACATGTTGCAACCAAGGCTTTTGTATGCCTTGAGGAGGTTTTCCACCAACAACCTGTAGTTGTCTGCCTTGTTTCCGAGAAAATTTATTGCCACTAACTGGAAGGCTTTCCATGCCGTCTTTTCCTTGCCACGCAGTGCATGGTCAAATGCATCATCTCGAAGAAGTTCACGAATCTGAGGACCAACAAAGACACCTTCCTTTATCTTAGCTTCACTTAACCTTGGAAATTTTCCACGGAGGTACTTGAAAGCTGCTTGTGTTTTGTCCATGGCCTTGACAAAGTTCTTCATCAGACCCAGCTTGATGTGTAAGGGGAGTAACAAAATCTTCCTTGATTCAACAAGTGGTGGATGCTGAACACTTTTCCTCCCAGGTTCCAATGACTGTCGGAGTGGCCAGTCTATCTTGATGTAGTGGGAATCTCTTGCACGACTATCCCATTCGCAGAGAAAACAGCAGTACTTGTGTATCCAGTCTGCAGACCAAGCAAGAGAGCAACAACCTTCAAATCGCCACAAAGCTGCCACTGATGTTGGTCATAGTTTATGCACCTCCAAAGTTGTTTCATGTTGTCATAGGTTTCCTTCATATGGACTGCATGACCAACTGGAATTGATGGCAAAACATTGCCATTATGCAGCAAAACAGCTTTAAGACTCGTCTTCGATGAATCAATGAACAGTCTCCACTCATCTGGATCGTGAACGATGTTGAGGGCTGCCATCACACCATCGATGTTGTTGCAGGCTACAAGATCACCTTCCATGAAGAAGAATGGGACAAGATCCTTTTGACAGTCACAGAACATGGAAACCCTAACATCACCTGCCAGGAGATTCCACTGCTGTAGTCTGGAGCCCAACAGCTCTGCCTTACTCTTGGGTAGTTCCAAATCCCTGACAAGGTCATTCAGTTCACCTTGTGTTATGAGGTGTGGTTCAGAGGAGGAGGATGGGAGAAAATGTGGGTCCTGTGACATTGATGGTTCAGGACCAGAAGTTTCATCTTCTTCCTCTTCCTCGTCTGACTCAAGTGAGAATGATTCTGGTGCATCAGGAACCGGCAGTCCTTCTCTGTGGGGTACTGGGCGTATAGTTGATGGAACGTTTGGATAATGCACAGTCCACTTTTTCTTCTTTGACACGCCTTTCCCAATTGGAGGCACCATGAAGAAGTAACAATTGCTGGTATGATCTGTTGGCTCTCTCCAAATCATTGGCACTGCAAAAGGCATAGATTTCCTTTTCCTGTTCAACCACTGGCGAAGATTTGTTGCACAAGTGTTGCAGCGTATGTGTGGGGCCCACCTCTTGTCCTGATCTCCAATTTTGCAGCCAAAATAAAGGTGATAGGCTTTCTTAACCATAGTGGTTATACTGTGCTTTTGTGATGCAAAAGTCACTTCACCACAAACATAGCAGAAGTTATCTGCACTGTTCACACAAGCACGAGGCATCTCTGCTCACTTTGGCTAAACAGAAATGTGTCCCTTTGCAAAATCAAACACTGACAAATAAGAGAGCACGACACTGTATGATTTCTAGAGCTGATATAGGACAATTTGTTCAGCAGAGTGATGTAAGCTTCGGTATGATTGCATCATCCATGACTTCTAGGAATAACATGATGCAATTCATATAATGTATGATGCAATATCACCTTCAGATTGCATCATTCATTGTTTTGCCTAAAAAACAAGTACTGTCCAAACCCAGTCATAGATTTATTCATAGATCCAGTCAGAGATGTATTTTAGTCATTTCTGGTTTAAATTGAGATCCCTTCCCTTTATAACTCACTTATCCTCCGCCATTCCCAAGTCAAGGGTCGTATATATTGACCCAATAGCATATCTTGAAAACTAAAGCCAATCAACAATTTTAAGCATCATTTTCGTTCTCAGTGACCCAGAACTAGTAAAGTTTGACTACATTTATTTCAGAAGCATTTTGGCTGTAGAGCAGTGATTTATCAGACTTTGATGCTGAATTTCAGCAATGAGAATCCTTCAAGATTGTATATTCCAAAAATCAGAACCCTCTACCACTTATTAGTTGTTATAGTAAATACATGCAGTAATAGATTGTTGTATGAAATTGCTGCTCTGATGTATAATTCAATATATATCAGATTATTATTTTATAGCATCATAATAAGCATCTTGTTTTAGCTTCCCTAAATTAATATAGATGTCATATTTGTTCTGCTTTTGGTAAGAACAGAATAATTTGATTTCATTAGGATGACTTTCTTTAAAAAGGAACAATGTGGTGCTCTAATTATCAAGAAATCAAACTATGAACAAGTCCCTAATTTTAATTCAGATTTTATGATGTGACAAATTTATTAATGAGAAGTAAAAAAAAAAAAAAACTAAAGTCGTTTGAGAGAGAGACTTTATTAATGAAAACTTTGAGGGGGGAATAATTTGTTTTTTGACTTTACAAATGGCTAATTATTTTTGATTAAAACATTTTTGTATCAAAGTTTTTTAAACCAGTACAGTTATATAAGTAAGAAAGGGTGAGTGTAGGTATAGGTGGGAGAGGGGGCTGTGGATTTTTTCCCCCTATGTCAGAGAGAATTATTTCCTTTCCATCAAACATGGAATCCACATTCCAAAATACACTGATAGGCAGCCAGGATGAACAATTTTCAGCATCTGATTGATAACAAACTTTTTATCAGATTTTTTTCCTTTGAGCCACTGTGTCTAGAATTGTGTGATTCACTAGAAAGCAGATTTGCAATTGTTCATTAAAGAACTTCTTGTCTTACAAAAATATTTAAGTATCAAGCCTAAAAATTGTCACATAGTATGAAAAGATATTTTTGGGTATCTGTGTATTCACGGATTACTTTTTTAAAAATTTCCTTCAAAGCTGGCTCAGTTAGATTCATAATACTTGGAGAGCTTGGTTTTACAGGAGGGGGTTATGAAAACTGGTTTCAATATAAATTAACATTGTAAGACCTTTCTAAATTACATTTTCCATAAAATGGATGACTTTCGAGGCAATCCCACTAGTTGTAGTGCCTCTGATGTTAATCTGAAGGACAACCTTGACAACATTTGTCCATTGGAGAGGCATGAGTTCCCACGCAAAGGTGCTGTACTCTTATTAGAAAATTTAGCTCCCAATTACCTCAGTTCCTTCGACACCATTTCAACAAGCAAATAAAACTTATATTTGCATCCTCAAGACTAGGTTTTTCTGTAAGTCTATTGTAAGAATTTACTGTAAATAGTTTGCATAGAGTAGTATACAACAGTTTGTTTGTTCCTTGGACACCACAAAGGCTTTAGGAGCTGAGGCAATCATACGAGAGACTGATACCCATATCTATTGCTTTCTGTGTCTGGGTGAGATTCATTAACTCAGTGCACTTTTAGCCATATCTTCACTCCCCTCATTGGAAGGAGGAGAAACTTCAGATTTATTGGCTTGGATAAAATTTCAACAGTGATTTTTAAGGTTCATGCTTTATGTTGTAAACTGATCACAGACAGGTGTCAAAAAGAAATTACTCTTGTATAATATAATGTACAAATAAGTGAATGTTGAGTATTTATGCCTGCCTCTGAAACATCTGCCATTGACTAGTGTCACACAAGATATCTGTCCTTTATGTTCCTAATTAATATTTCTCTTTGATGTAAGAATCTGTTGTGTACCTTTCTAAAATAAAAATATATTATTTCCTTTCCTATTTCTTGCTAATTTTTTAGTCTGAGCATTAAAATTTATTTTTATAGCTACTGCTGCTAACATATAAACTAAACACTTTGTAGTAGGACATCACAAAATAAAGGCATTTCAGAATATTCTAAATTGTTTTTTGAGTTTTGTCCATGAAACAGTACTTCTTATAAGAACTATTAAATTACATCTTTTCCCAACTTTTCAGGCTCTTTGGTTTAGCATACAAGATGGAAGAGATAAAATGGCCATCCTATCCCATCTGAAGATTTTTTGCTATGTCTTCTCTAATTTAAAGCTCTAGATTAATTACTTTGTCAAATAAAATAAAAGGAGCACATGAGCCATTTGCCATATTTCAAAGATACTCTTTCACTTTCTTTGAGTCCTGTTTATTGTCTTTAACCCCAGTACCTGAATAGCATAGTTGAAAGACAAACACTTGTGTTTCAAGGTACCAGTTATACTATTTAAAATACAAGAAATCCAAGTCCTCTTTCAGCAGTCTGATCAGCAATAGCACATTCTATTGTTCAGCTTGAGCTAGCTATAGCCTGTTCATGGAGGATATTAATTTATGGCTTTATACCTTCTAGCAATGAAATACAAATTATTCAGGATTTCCTTTATGATGAGACTTTTAAATCATGTCTGTGGAATTTTGGCTGCTGGCCTGGGTATTTTTCACTAAATGGTATTAAATCATTCTGAGTTATATATTTGTTTTGTTTTCAGAGGAATTCCAGGAAAGAAATGTGGAACAATCATACTGACAGCCGAGGAGCTGAACTGTTGCAGGGTAAATAAATGCATTTGTTTCTTAAACAGTTTGCTTTTATGGTACTAACTTGATCTGATATTAGACCAGCTTTTTAAAATGGGTTAAATCTTATAGCAATTTGTTATTTATTGCTTCTCTTAATTGTTCTTTTCAGTCACTGTTAACCTGAATAGTAGAGAGAGATGAAAGTGAAGAACAATTTGGAGCACAGAGAAGTTCCTATTAAAACTACTCTGAGCCCTGGTCTATACTAGGGAGTTATTAAGAAATAGTAAGTGGAGTGTCCACACTACCAAGCCTATTATTATGAAATAATGGACTGGTTATTTCAAAATCTGTACTCCTGCTTTCCTTGGGAAATAATGCTTATTTTGAAATTATTTCAAAATAGCAGCACCAGAGTATCCACGCTAATGCTATTTCAAAATAACTACTCCCAGAGTAATTTGAAGTAATTATTCCCCAGTGCTTCCTGGTGTTCTAAGTTGAAGTAGCATGTCCACAATAACAGAATCTGCCTCAGGCTAATTTCTAGGTTTTCCCGTAGTGTGGACACTTTATTTTGATTTTGTTATTTTGGGAGTTATTAAATCAATTTTAGTTATTTTGAAATAGTTAAACCATTTACTAGGATTAATAAACTAAAAATCATACTGATTAGTTTGGGAAACAGTAAGGGCATGTCCACAGTAAGAAACTATGTGAGTTCATGGGAGTTTTAGGTCCATTATGAGCTTTTTGGGAATGAATAGCGAGAGTGAATAGCGAGAACAGCAGCAAGTAAAAGAAATCTTTGTAGTTTTTGCTTTGTAATTTAAAGTTTGTCTATTTCATACTTAATGTGTGATGGGTTAAAAAAATCTGTAGCAATAAATAATAGTTGATGTGAAAAGGAATAGCTTCAAAAGAGGAGCTAAATTTAAAAATATTGAAAAAGATTGACCCGGGCCAAGTGATATTCGTGAGTGCCTATATATGGAACAGATGACACAGGAAAAGCTGTTGGGACTAGGAAAGGAAGGGAAGAATGAGGAGATATTATTGTTTAGAACAGTGGTCTCCAACCTTTTTACAGCCAAGATCACTTTTTAAATGTCAGGACAAGCCAAGATTTACCCCATCCCTTCCCCAAGACCCCAACCCTTCCTTGAGGCCCCACCCTCTCTGTTACCCTCCTCTCCATCATTTGCTGTCCTCAGCTCTTATACACTCTCAGGGTACGGCTATATTGCCGCTTTTTTTTAATCCTTCTGTTGGAAGAGGTTTTTCCGACTTTTGGCCCATCTAAACTGCACCAAATGTCGGAAAAACCCCTTCTTTCGGAAGGCCCCTTTTTCCTCGTGGGCTGCTGAAAGAGCATGTTTGCTCTCCCGCTAAAAAAAATGTGAAAGAAGAAACACATCCTTGGATGAGGAAGAGTTTTTCCGGGATGCCTGTGGTATCCCGGAAAAACTTTTGTAGTCTAGCCATACCATCACTGGGTTGAGACAGGAGGTGCGGGCTCTGGGGTGGGAATGAGGGATTTGGGTGTGCTAAGGGGTGAGAGGTGCAAGCTCTGGGAGGGAATTGGGATGCAGGAGGATGTGGAGAAGGGGATGCTGGCTCGGGGAGGGGGCTCCAGGCTGGGGAGTGTTGGGGTCAGGTGGAGGGTTGGGGTGCTGAGCAAGCCACAGGCTTGTGGATGTGAAGGTTGTGGAGTTTGAGTTGGGTGTGTGAGGGGCTCAGGGCAGGGGGGTTGGGAGTATGATGGGCTCAGGATGCAGATTTGCAGTGTGTGGATAGTGCAGGAGTGTTGTGGAAGAAGACTGAGAATGTGGGGGTGCAGGAGTTTGGGGATGTGAGAGGCTCAGGACAGGGGGTTCCATTTGGGGTTGGGGGGGGGTGCGGGAGTATTACGATGCTGTGGCCAGATGGGGGCTTGGCCCCAATTGGGGGCTTGTTGACCAGGCTTCATTTTTAAATAAAATATAATGTCAAACGCAAAAAGTTTCAGCATTATCTTATTTATGAGAGGGGTAGGGGACCTGTTTTGAGTCAGGGGTCACTGACCCACAGAAAAGTCAGTCAGGGCCACACAAGTGAGATGCAAAAAACCAACCCCCTCCAAAAACCCCCAAGCCTCACTAATGTGGCCCCAACTGTGCTGGTGGGTGCTGGGGCAGGGGACAGGGTGCTGATGGGTTCTGGGACAGGGTGCCAGTGTGTGCTGGAGCAGGGGACAGAGTGCTGGGGCAGGGGATAAGGTACTGGTGGGTGCTAGAGGCAGGGAACAGGGTGCTGGTGGGTGCTGGGGCAGGGGACAGGGAGTCCACAGTGTGCGCTTCCTCCCGGGACTCCTACCCCTCTGCCCCTGCAGGAAGGCAGCAATGGAAGTCCCTGGCACATGCTTCCTCCCACTCCCCACACAGGAAGGTGGCAGGCAGAAGGAAGTCCCCAGCGTGCCACGGACCTGGCCTTTCAGGTATAGCACTGGGTGTTTGGGGGAGGAGGGGAGCAGCCTGTGCACTTCCTGAAACCCCAGAAATGGCACACAGCTGTGGGATTGCCTCCCCCCACCCCGCAGTAAGCCGGCGCTACCTCCATTGTCACTGGAGGTAGCATCAGTGGGGGCTTCTTGAGGGTGGAAGGAAATGGGGGTGGCCCAAATGCCTCGCGATAGACTGGTCGAGCCCTCTTAGTCGATCATGATAGACGGGTTGGTGACCAAGGGTTTAGAATAACAAGAAGGATTGCTTCCTGAAAGAAGTTTTGAGGAGACTAGTAATTAGAAGATGTGTTAATTGAAAAGAAAATGAGATTTTTTTTCCAAGTGTAAAAGGAAACCTAAGAGAAAGTGCAAAGTCAAGAAAGCAAAAACTAAGTGTAGTGCTCAATAAAGCAAGGCATGTAGTCAAATAAGGAAGTAAAATGAAATTAGGTCAGACATAAACAGGAAGGAGTATATAGTGGGCTTTAATTATTAATAATTGCTAGTTTCATGATGAATGTTTTGTTTAATTGGGTTGACTTTTTTCGGGGTCATGTTTTTCACTTTCCCCCTCAGTTTTTGTAGTACAGGTTGAACCTCTGTTATGATTTTAGTTAGCCGAATGTCCATTTATCATGGACGTGGCAAAGTTTTCCACAGAACCATACAATTTGTTTACAGCCACTAGTCCTTTTCTCTCAGTGTTTTGTTATTGTTTAGCTCTAATTTACCCCTAAATGTCTTCTAAGTGCCCAGTAAACAGTGGAAGTGGTGATAATGCTGTTAGACAATATTGACCTCCCAGGGATCAGCAAATTCTCTGATTTTGGCATCAGTGAGGTCCTGAGAGTGCCGGATTAGAGAGATTCAACCTATAGTAACTTGTTTGTATCTTTATTGATATATCCAACATGTTATATCCTGAAAACTTACCATGATGTGTGTTTTTTGTTTTCTATTCTCTGTAAAGGTGATTTATCTATTACATATTTTGAAGAGTTTGTTTGTGCAAAATAAAGTCATACTTCGCGATTACTTACAGATACCAAATTTTGCATAAACAATCCTGCTATTTAAATTAGCTTAATGCACTACTTTTTATGCTGGAATATGGTGAGTGAAAGGTTTAAATAATTATTTTTGTTTTTCATCTGACAAAATTCATGACTGTTGAGTTCATAAAAATATTTAACAAAATTCAAATCGAGTCACCTATTCAACTGTCATTTTAATGCAAAGAAAAATTTTACTGTAACAAATCACAAAATAATTAGTTGTGGAAAAAGTAATGGAAGCTTTATGAGTTTCTGATTCAAATTTACTATGTGTGGTAATTATTCAATAAAATGAATAATGTTTGAAATCCTACAAATTTAAAACTGTTCTTTTACTTCTTTTTTTGCAAGCACATTAATAAAAATGTCTATTACATATATTTAATTTCTTGAACTTTCCTATAAGTGTAATCTGCACAAAATGACTTTGCCTGGTCAACGATGGCCATCGCTTGCTAGTTTAAAATATTTTTATTAAGAAGCCTAAATGTTGTGCCTTTATTTCTAGTTTACTATGGCTTGTATAGCCAACTGCAGAGCAGCAACTATTTCAAATTGCACCTAGTCCTAAAATGTAAATAATTAAACAGATTATTCATTGCCTTTGACACCTCAGCAGATTCCAAATCTAGTGATCTTCAGGGTACAGTTTCTTTTTCATGTGGCCTCTGCACAATCCTCTTCTTCAAGATTTGCCAACACTGTGGCTTGGCCTGAGGGAATCTTCCAGTAGCAGAATGTTATTATACACTCTGCCTCTCTCCTCATGGCTCTGAGCATTTGGTGGGTGGGGGCTACAAAAGAAGGTGTGGTATGCCAACCATCTCAGTTCCTTCCAAATGTGACAGCAAATGGACTAGGGCCCCACTTTAGGTTCTTTAACATAGATTTATTCCCTGTGCCACCACCTTCTTTAGTTGTGAGGGTTTTGGAAGGTACCGTGGGCAAGGTGGCCATATTGGCCTTCCCTCTAGGTATTATCCTGAATTTCAAAGGGCTGAAGAAAGGCAGACACAAAGGAAACCTTCTCCCAAAAGGATTCAAGGTAAATGCACTAGAAGTTAGACTTGCCGTGACCAAGAGATCTGTCTCAAGCACATTGTCTAAAGTAGAATTCTAGAAGAGCCTATTAAACCTCACACTTTAGATCCAGATCCAGATGTTCAGACTTTTCCACATAAGGGTGAATTATCTTCTTCCTCTCCTTGCAGAATATATGTTCCAGTTTCACAAAGTTATAGAAATAATGTCTGCTATCTTAAACATCTTTTGGGTTACGTAAAAGGAAACTTATATACTTAATTTTCAATATTCTGAATTAATGTTGCTCCTAAAGGATGATCTTGTGAATTCTAGGACATTTATTACAGCTGGCAAAAAACTGATTAAACTCATGATAAGGACAAGCAGTTTCTTTAAAAAAGCAAACTATGTGAAGTGCCTTCTGACATCTTTTTCTTGCTGATCCTTCCAGTTTCAGATTCGTTGGTATTGGTGCCTCCTGCCCAAAGAGATAAAGAGTTTTTTTGGAAAATGAGGGGAATATGCATATTATTTGTAAAGGCGTGCCTCAGTTTACTTGTGTAATATTCTCTTGTCTGAATGCATAGTTTAAGTCAAAGGAAGCTGAAATGGAGAACTGAACAGAAAATAAAACAAAGCAAAGACAAGACACTATCATAAGCAATACCAATATCTCCCAGCTGGGTGTCTACTAGACTGACCATTTACTCTTCTTGGGCCCAATATAGAATGAAAGCATATAATATCTTAAAGATGCTAATTTAGCAGTGATGGAGGGAGGAAAGAAAGGTTGTTAGCAAACTGAACCTGACACATGGGCTGAATGAGATACAGACAGAAGCTTCAGCAAGCACTTTGATTCTCCCAGCCTAGAGAGGGAGGTAACTAGGCTGAAATAACTGAGAACTAATATCTTACTCACGCTTGGTGACATTATGGTTTCTTTGTCTTACATAACAATGTGCGCATGTTTTAAAGACGAGGCCTCTAAAGAACTGGCTAAAAGGACACTATATTCCAAATACAGACACTATCCAGAGGTGTGTTCCTATCCTCATTCAACCCTGCAACTCTGTCAACCAGAGTAGACCCAGATGTTTCCAGTCTAGCTGGGAGCTTATTGCCAAAATTTAATTCAGTCAGTGGAAGATCAAAAAGGAAAAATTCCATATCATTATTTTAGATTTAAGTAGTCATAAGCAATACTGCACTGATATTTTGTATGAACGAGCAAACTGTGGAAAGAAATGAAGGTTACTCACCTGTAACTAGAATTCTTCCAGATGAACTCTGCATATTTACTCTCCCCACCCACATTCAGAGTCTTAATTTGGACTTTGGATCCAAGAAGATGATGGAAGGAACTAAGGTATTTGGTGCACCACGCCATGTCTTCCTGTTATAGTCCTGCCTTCCAAATAGTCTGCACCAAAAGGGGTCTGAGAGCATTTTAGTGAGTACTATTTCTAGAAGGTATAACTGGGCCAAGCTGCACTGTCAGCATATCTGAAGAATGTGTATGTGCAGAGGTTATTTGAAAGTGAGTAATCTTAAGTGTTAAAATATAAATTATCTGCTTTATTCCCAAGAAGACATGCTGTGCATAATTTGTGTCTTTTTTTTAATTTTCTTTTTTTTAGGATTCAGTACTTATGCAGTTTTGCGCAAACAAGTTAGACAAGAAGGACTTCTTTGGGAAATCTGATCCTTTCCTAGTATTTTATCGAAGCAATGAAGATGGCAGGTAGATGTTTAGCAACAAAACTATAAAGACAGTAGGGAGTGTATTTGTGACTATCTGATGATGGCATCTTATAATACATAGTTATTGCATTTTGGTGATGTTTGGCAGACTGTTCTAGTTCATTTTGTAACCTCATAACGTTTGTTTGGAATATAGTTAACTATTTTAACAAGTTCCTTTACCTAATCTAGATAATGTTATGGAAGTGTAGAAATAAGATAATTTTAACCATCAAAATAATGTAACTAAGGAATTGTAAAGATGGCTTTACTCATAAACCTAGAGTGCTATGAAAAATGGCATGGAATATATTACCATGGAAAATAATCATATGGTATGTTTTAAATTTTAATAGAATTCTAGAGGAAAAACGTGTGAAAAATATATTAATGCACAAAGATTGATTTAGATAAGAATTCTTTTACCACAAGCTTGGAGACCTATTTTGCTTTTTCATTAGAATCCTGAGGGAAGAAGACTATGAACTAAATTTCAAAACCTCACAGTACACAAGTACTTTTCTGATGTGTCTTCTACATTCACTAAATAGACTTTTATCTGTTGCGTTCCACTCAGGAAATATCTGATCTAGTAGTTCCTGGTCCAGGGACTGCTTATGTGGCTCCACTAGCAATTGATTTAATGGTTTTCTGGAGTCATCTTTTCTGGGCTACTGCTCATTCTCACCCAAGAATGCAGCAGTCCAGAGGCTAGTCATGCCTGATGATGGGTCCTATGGGAATCTAGCCTTACTAGCAAATTGTGGAGCATGAGCTGTTTTATATGAATAGCTGTGGCCAAGTATGGTACCTCTCTGAAGCAGTTTGCTTGTACATATCAGCTACTGAAGAGTATAAACTGCATCAGGAAAGTACTTAGGGCCCTATTAAAAAATTGCAGACCTTTCTTTCCTCTCCATGCTACTGTACTGATGCATTCACACGGTCAATAAACCTTTAGTGAGGAATGCCCTGAGTTACTGTAAGTGTGGCTGAGCCCAGTGCATAAGAACCATAGCCTATAAGGTAGGCATAATTGCCTCTGTATCCTGATGAGTGACCACAATGATCCTTTAATTTCTTACTTGCCCCTAGCATTGCCACCTGTCCAGATTTTCCCAGGATCATCTGTTTTTTGGTGTAGCTGCCTTAGGAAACGTGTAAAAGTGCTCAGTGTGCACATGCCCAGAAGTCCAGTTTTATTAGCTAAGCATCATCCCAGCTGCCCAGTTTTTTTGTACCTCAGAGGTGACAACCTTACTGGCCCCTTAAATCTGATTATAATGGAGCACACTTCAGAACTCCAGTGAGAAGCTGGATCGATACTCCCAGCTTGGCTCAGAGTTTCAGGTCCTCTGTCACAATAACAAGAATAAAATAAGATCTATGGAGCTTAGGAAAGTATTTGATGAACCTGGTAAACAAGAAACTATCATTCTCATCAGTCCCATCACCCTTAGAATCATAGAATTCTAGAACTGGAAGGGATCTCAAGAGATCATCAAGTCCAGTCCCCTGTCCATCATGGCAACACCAAGCACCATCTAGATTATCCTTCACAGGTGTCTGTCTAACCTGCTCTTAAATATCTGCTTTGATGGAGATTCCATAACCTCCTAGTCAATTTATTCTAGTGTTTAGCCATCCTGACAGTTAGGAAGTTTTTCCTAATGTCCAACCTAAACCTCCCTTGTGCAGTTTAAGTCCATTGATTCTTGTCCTATCCTCAGAGGCCAAGGAGAACAATTTTTCTCCCTCCTGCTTGTGTGACACCCTTTTAGAAATGTGAAAACCGCTATCATGTCCCCTCTCAGTCTTTTCTAAATTAAACAAGCCCATTTCTTTCAGTCTTCCGTCATAAGTCATGTTCTCTAGACCTTAATCATTTTTGTTGCTCATCTCTGGACCTTCTCCAATTTTTCCACGTCTTTCTTGAAATGTGGTGCCCAGAACTGGACACAATACTCCAATTGAGGCCTAATCAGTGCAGACTAGAGCAGAAGAATGACTTCTTCTTTGGGTAGTGTCCCCGTGAGTGCTCCACTGTGGGTGTCAGGCTCGTCCCGGCACTGCAGATCAGAGATCTTCAAGCTGTTATCTGCCGGACCACGCATGCGTGGTGGCCATCTTGCGGCTTTTTGCACCGTTTTCAGTCGCGCGGTCCAGCCCTGCCAGTTCCTCCTAACCGTCTTCGGGCACAGACGGAGAAACAGCTCCCTCTCGTGTCGTTCTTCACAGAACCTGAGAGGAGAGAATTTAAGCCTTTGTAATAGTCAGTATTTCAGTAGTTAGTTAAATTGTTGTTGTTAGCGCATTTAAAAAAACATTTTTTTAATAGTTGTTAGTCTTAGGTAGCTTGTTGAAATGCCTGGCTCTCCAGGCTTCAGGAAGTGTGCAGCATGCAAGGACTCCGTGCCCGCTTCAGATGGACATTTGTCTTGTATAAGATGTCTCAGTGAGGGGCACATTCCGCAGAAGTGCCCCCGCTGCTCAAAGCTGACAGCCAGGGCACATAGAGACTGCCAGATGCGGCTCAAAATGTTACTGTTTGACAAGGCCCTTCGGCCGCAGTCAGACCCCTCCGCGGAGCCATCGCAGCACACCTCATCTAAGGTGGCGCATAAAAGGAAAGCTCCATCCCCGTCTCACTCCCTACAACCGACCAGAGGGAGTACGGGTGATAAGCCGGGCACCTCTGGAATGACGGTGACCCGCAGACCGGAGAAGGAAAAACACGGACGTAGCTCGTTGGTGCTGAGCCCCGCTGAATGCACAGCGCACCACTTTAAGGCGACTTCGGCACCGTTGGCACAGAGATCATCGGCACCGAGTCGGGCAGCAGTGGCACCCTCGCCAGTGGACATCCCAGCCCCGAGAGCCCGGGCACTGACTACGTCAGCACCCAGCCTGCTGGCACCGACGCCTTCGCTGGCACCGACTCCGCCACTGGTACCGAGCGCATCTTCCCCGGTGCCAATTACTACCATGGCACTGAGCGCTTTGCATACTGCTCAGGTGGCACCAGCATATGCGGATCTGACCTATTCCAGAGTGATAACAACTCCTAGGTCGACGCCTCCTGCATCGCCACCGCCTCAGGATTCGGCACCGATTAGAGTTAGAAGGAAGGCACACAGGCTGCCTACTCCATCGCTTAGCCCTGAGCCAGAAGCTTTCTGTCCTGAGCCGCTGTCTCCACCAGTGCATTCATCTCATGTAATTCATCTCACCTCTCCTTCACAATACCGTGTACACAGTATCTCTCCTCATCCAAGGCATCGTTATTACCACCGTTACTATTCTCCATCGCCATCATATTCTAGGGGGTGCTCCCGATCACCGAGAACTCCCTCATACTGCAGGTCTTCTCTCTACACACACCATTACAGATGTGATCAAGACTATTCACTATACCACGATGACCGTTGGCATAGATGCCATGCTCCCACTGAACATTCACTACGCTTGTCTGTCCTCTTGAGAGCCATATCACCGTCACCGGCTCCCTCGTCCGTTGTACCGCATGTGAGCAGGTCCGCTTCTCCGTGGGTAGGTAAGCCTCCTACGCCCTCCAGCGAACAACCAGTGGTAGCCCAGAACATTACAGAAGAGACTGCCCACCCTTCCGAGGCTGAGGATTCTCACCACCGATCCCCCCCGGATGTGGCTTCGTCTTCCCCTGATGATGCCATATTCCAGGGAGACACCTCACCAACTGACGACCTCAAGGACTTCCAAGAGCTTTTTAAAAGGGTCTCTGAGAGCCAGAAAGTCCAACTGGCAGAGGTCCAGAAGAAGCAACACCATCTGCTGAGGAACCTCCATCCATCTCATTCGTCAAAAATTGCCCTACCGTTAGATGAGGCGATAATGGAAATAGCTGATGGCGTCTGGCAAACTCCAGCCTCAGCTCCATCCACTAACAAGAAGGCAGACAAAAAGTACTTTGTCACGGCCAACAGGATGGAATTCTTGTTTAACCACCCCCAACTGAATTCCCTCGTTTTGGATGCGGCTCAACAGAGGGCTAAGGCACCTCAGTACAAAAGCTCCTCAGGGGACAAAGATGTTAAGAGACTCGACTTGTTTGGAAGGAAGGTGTATTCATCTGCCACACTGTCACTTCATATGGCAAATTACTCGGCCTTATTGGCCAATGATAGTTTCTATAACTATTCCAAGCTTGTCCTTCTTCTTGAACACCTTCCTGAAACCAAGCGCCAAATACTAAAGGCGGTTATAAAAGAAGGATTCGCTTCTTCCCGCTTGGCGCTCCACAGCGCCTTAGATGCAGCCAATACCACTGCCCAGACCGCAGGAACATCCATGGTCATGCGGAGGGCTTCTTGGCTACATATGGCCGCAGTTCCCAAAGAGCTTCAAAGCAAGGTTGAGGACTTGCCCTTTGATAAGCAAAACTTATTTGCGGACAAGACAGACCAGGTCCTTCACTCGGGGAAAGACACCCATACCACTCTGAGGACATTAGGGATGTATACGCCACCCTTCAGATGAAGACGGTATACACCCTATCAGAGACAAAGGCTTTTCCCCTATTTCCCACCTCAAGGGAGGCAATATGAACCTCAGAGGGGAAGACCACATCCCCAGGGGCGTCGTCCACAACCGCCTAGACCAGCTCATCAGCAGTCAAACAAGCAGCAGGTTTGACGGGAGCATCGAGGGATTGCAGACCATTCCACTGTCGCCCAGTTCCAATGTCACCAAAGCGCTTTTCCGTTATCGCTTGAGGCCCTTTCAAGATCGTTGGGCCATGATAACATCAGATCAGTGGGTCATGCAGCTCATAACATCAGGCTACATGATCGATCCCATTTCTATCCCCGCCTCCTACTACCCCTCCTCTTCCCCCCCCCCCTTCAGGGACCCTTCTCACGAATCTTTTCTCACTCAAGAGGTGACCCACCTACTCGACATAGGAGCGATAGAGAGGGTTCCCCAGGGATTCGAGGGCAGGGGTTTTTACTCCCATTATTTTCTGACAGAGAAAAAGTCAGGGGGCTGGAGGCCTATTCTCAACTTTCGACAGTTGAATCAATATATCTGCAAACAGCGCTTCAGAATGGTGACACTAGCAACCATCATACCTACACTGGAGCAACACGACTGGTTTGCATCCCTCGATCTGCAGGATGCCTATTTCCATAATACTATTCACCCGGCCCACAGGAGATTCCTGCGCTTCCTAGTAGGCACCAGGCATTACCAATATAAGGTCCTTCCATTCGGCCTATCATTGGCCCCGAGAGTTTTCTCAAAGACTCTCTCTGTAGTAGCGGCATTTCTTCATCGGCTAGGAATCATCATTTTTCCATATCTGGACGACTACCTCCTCAGAGCTCCTTCTTTCAAAGAAGCATTATGAGGTCCCTGTTCTTCTTTAAAAGAAGTCACTACTACAAGGTTCCTGTTCAACGCTTTGGGACTCATAGTCAACATTCAAAAGTGCTCCCTTATCCCACAACAGTCCATAAAGTTCATAGGAGCCTGCCTCGATTCCACCATGGCACGCGCCTACCTGCCTGCTACCAGATTCCTGGCACAGGTCTTTATGACAAGTCCCACCGTCAGCATTCTTACATGCCTGCGACTCTTAGGGCATATGGCGGCAACTACATATGTCGTGGCCAATGCGAGACTCCACCTTCGTTGTCTTCAACACTGGATATCCAAAATATACACACCTGGCAGGCACAACGCGCACAGGACGGTGACAGTACCCACCTTGGTCAGGCAATCCCTCACCTGGTGGACTATTCCTTGCAACGTGTTAACAGGTATCCCCTTTCACAAACGTCAGCTCACAGTTCAGCTCACAATAGATGCCTCCCTCCTGGGATGGGGAGCGCACACGCAACACAGTCAAGCTCAAGGCCACTGGTCGCCTCAGGAGTCGCTCCTCCATATAAATCTTCTCGAGTTATGGGCAGTCTGCAATGCTTGCAGACGCTTCCTCTCCATTATTCGCAACCAAGTGGTGAGGATACTAACTGACAATATTACAACCGTTTATTATATAAACAGACAAGGAGGAGTTCGTTCCCACTCCCTATGCAGGGAAGCGATCCGACTGTGGAATTTCTGCAACCAGCACAATGTGACCCTCGCAGCAACTTACCTCCCAGGAGAGGATAACATCACAGTGGATGCACTCAGCGGGCGATTTGCCCAGCAACAACATGAATGGGAAATACATCCACACGTTCTACGTACTATTTTCGACAAGTGGGGTTACCCGACAGTCGACCTCTTTGCCACCCAGCACAACAGCAACTTCATGCAGTATTGCTCGAGAGCGGGCATCAGCCTAGCATCCAGAGGCGATGCCTTCCTCTACACCTGGGGCCGTCGTCTAATGTACGCATTCCCCCCTATCCTGTTAATCCCCAGGGTCCTGGAGAAGATTGTCAGGGACAAGGCGATGGTGATCTTAATGGTACCATTCTGGCCGTGCCAGACTTGGTTTCCTTCCCTGTCCCGAATGTCTCATCATCTTCCATTCCGTCTTTCCAGTCGACCTGATTTTCTCATTTGGGATCACGGGCGAACAGTCCATCTGCAGCCACGCCACCTCGCTGTCTCCGCATGGCTCCTAACTGGTTCAAGCAGTCAGAGATGAGTTGCTCCCAGGAAGTCAGGAATATTCTCCTACATAGCAGAAAATCCTCAACACATACTACTTACCAGCACAAATGGCACAGATTCCAGTAGTGGTGCTCATCTCGTAACCTAGATCCCATTGGAGGTCCACTACAGGCAATATTGGAGTATATCTTGCACCTTAAGCAAGCTGGACTCGCTCTCTCCTCCTTGAAGGTGCACTTAGTCGCCATTACGGCCTTTCACCAGTCTATAGAAGGATTCACCAACTTCTCTCATCCAACTACAAAGAGATTCTTTAAAGGCCTTATCAACCTTTTTCTTGAACACAGATGACCTCCGGACGCGTGGAATTTAGAGTTAGTGCTGGATATGCTAATGCGGCCACCAATTGAGTGCTTGGCTACATGTGACCTCTGTATGTTGACAATGAAAGTCGTATTTTTCCTGGCTGTCACTTCCACCTGGAGAGTAGGAGAATTGGCGGCCCTCGCAGCTAATCCCCCCTACACTGTCTTTATACCACAAGCGGTTATCCTGCGTCCTCAACCATTATTTCTACCGAAGGTTAATTCCACCTTCCATATAAATGAACCAATTGTATTACCAGTGTTCTATCCTAAACCTCACAACACAGAACACCAATCAAGACTACACTCCCTGGACTTACACAGAGCCCTGGCCTTTTATATCGAAAGGACCTGCGAGTTGCGCAAGTCACAACATCTGTTCATCTCCATGGACTACTGTTCTAAGGGTAGCCCACTTTCCTCGCAACGAATTTCAAAAATAATCGTCTCCTGCATAAGACGATGCTATGAGTTACGGAAGGTACCACTTCCGCACACCCTCACGGCTCACTCCACTAGAGATATGGCCTCCTCAGTGGCTTTCCTCAAGGGAGTTCCCCTGAAGGACATTTGCTGAGCAGCCACCTGGTTGTCAGATTTTACATTCGCAAAGCATTACGCGCTACAAAACATTCTTATGACTGACGCAGCCACAGCCACCGCAGTGCTATCCACGGCGACAACCTACTGATTCTGACCCTGCTGCCTTATTTCGGCTACTGCTGTGAAGTCACCCACAGTGGAGCACCCACGGAGACACTACCCAAAGAAGAAGTTACTCACCTTATGCAGTAACGATAGTTCTTGAGGTGTGTGTCCCCATGGGTGCTCCACTACCCACCCTCCTCCCCTCTTTGGAGTCTGTTCTTTCTGTCTTTCAGACCTTGATGATTAGGAGGAACTGGTGGGGCCGGACCGCGCGACTGAAAACGGCGCGAAAAGCCACAAGATGGCCGCCATGCATGCACGGTCCTGCAGACAGCAGCTTGAAGATCTCCGATCTGTGGCGCTGGGACGAGCCCGACACCCACAGTGGAGCACCCACAGGGGGACACACCTCAAAGAACCATCGTTACTGCACAAGGTGAGTAACTTCTTCTTCTCATATGTTGCTCACAACACTCCTGTTAATGCATCCCAGAATCATGTTTGCTTTTTTTGCAACAGCATTACACTGTTGACTCATATTTACCTTGTGGTCCACTTTGATCCCTAGATCCTATTTACCTCAGACCATTTCTCCAGTTTATCCAGATCATTTTCATTTTGACCCTATTCTCCAAAGCACTTGCAACCCCTCCCAGTTTTGTATCATCTGCAAGCTTAATAAGCGTACTCTCTATGCTCTATGCCAATATTTAAATCGTTGATGAAGATATTGAACAGAACAGAACAGAACCAGTCCCAAAATAGACCCCTGCAGAGCCCTACTTGTTATGCCCTTCCAGCATGATTGTGAACTGTTAATAACTACTCTGTGAGAGTGATTATCCAGCCAGTTATACACCCACCTTATAGTAGCCCCATATAGGTTGCATTTCCCTAGTTTATTGATAAGAAGGTCATGCAAGATCGTGTCAAATGCCTTACTAAAGTCTAGGTATGCCACATCCACCACTTCTCCCTTATCCACAAGGCTTGATATCCTATCAAAAAAATCTATCAGATTGGGTTGACATGATTTCTTCTTTACAAATACATCTGGCTGTTACCTATCACTTTATTGTCTTCTAGATGTCTGCAGATGGTTTGCTTAATTACTTGCTCCATTATCTTCGTTGGCACAGAAGTTAAACTGACTCACCTAGTTTCCTGGGGTGTTCTTATTTCCCTTTTTATAGATGAGCACTAGATTTGCCCTTTCTTCTTCGAGCAGTGTCCCGTGGGTGCTCCACTGTAGGTGTTGGGCTTGTCCCGGCGCCACAGATCGGAGATCTTTTCTAGCTGTAGTCTGCCGGACCGCGCATGTGCAAAGTGAGGCTTGTGGCTTTTTGCACCGTTTGAGTGCGCGCGGTCCGGCTCCTGCCAGTTCCTCCTGACTGTCCTCGGCCGCGGACGGACTGATTGCTCTCTCGTGAACTCCTCTTTCATAGAGACAGAGAGACCTTATTATTAGTCTTTATATATAGTTAAAAGTTATAGTTATAGTTCTTTCTTAGTTATAGTTAATAGTTCTAGTCGTAAAAAAAAAAAAAATTTCTTCAATAGTTATTACTGTAAATAGTTCAATGCCTGGGTTTAAGAAATGTGGTGAGTGCCGCGAGGCAATGCCTGCCTCCGATGGCCACTCCCTGTGTATCAGGTGCCTCGGGGAAGGCCACATAGCCCAAAAATGTCCCCATTGCTCTAAACTCACAGCCAGAGCAAGAAGAGACAGGGACATGCGATTGAAGATCCTCTTATTTGACAAAACCCTGCAGCCTCAAACCCAACAACCAAAGGGGCATGCAGAACAAACTAAGAAGATGAAGAGGAGACTATCTCCAGCGCGATCCCTCCCGCCTTCACGGATGAGTGTCGGTGATAAGCCAGGGACATCAGCAGCAGCTGCCACATGTGCCGCTGTAGAGCCGAAAGACAGACGGAGTAAGTTGGCTCCAAACCCCTCTATATCGGGCTCCACGGTCTCAGCTGTTCTCTCGGTCCCCAAACCACCAGGGACCTCCACGGCTCCAACAACCTCTCCTGGTGCAGGACGCGCCCCGGCACCGAGCCACTCCTTGGCACAGGAGCACTCGTCGGCACCAACTCATTCTCTGGCACGATCGCCAGTTCAGAGTCACTCTTCGCCCCGGGCACATGCGGCACCGAGACGTTGTTCGCCTCCAAGACAACCGGCACCGAGACCGCCAGCGCCAAAACGCTCTGTGACACCTGAGCGCCCTTCGTCTCCTACAAGCTCTCTGGCACTGAGTCGATCATTGACGCCGAGGAGTCCTTCGCCTCCTTCACACTCGCCGGCACTGAGACACCGATCACCGGTGAGGCACTCGCCAGCACTGGAGCGTCCCTCTCAATCAAGACGTTTGCTGGCACCAGGTAGCCCTTTGGCACCGGACCGATCGTCAGCACAGAGGCTTCCTTCTTTAGTAAGGCGCTCACCAGCACCGAGACGTCCTTCCCCTTTGAGACGCTCTCCGGAACCGAGGCGATCCTCTCCTTCCAAAGGTTACTCCAACCCATCACGATCATTGGTGCCGACACGCTCTACATCGGCACACCCCTCGGTACCAGAGGGAACTTCGGCACCATCTTCTTCAATACCAGTGGAGATAATCCCTCATACAGTACTCTCCACTCCAACTTCCTCTCCACCGGAACAGTTGTTGGCATTACCTACCCATCACAGAACCAAGAAATTACCTTCTCTGTCACCAAGTCCGGAATTCTCACCTGAAGTACGGTCACCATCCCCTGCGTACTCTCGGTACTCCCGTACTGGCCATCTTTCTCCACTATCAGGACGTCACTACCGTCATGATCGTCGGTCATCCAGCTACACCACCTCTTATAGAGAGAGGTCACGGTCTCCAAGATCACCCACGTTTTCGACCCATTCTGACTATTCCAGAAGGTACCGTCGCTCCACGTCGCCCTATCATCACCATAGGTCGTCGTCTCATCATCACCGGTCGCCTCAGACACACTCCCATTCCTCTCTCACCTGGGAACATCCTGCTTCTCCCGCATCTTCAAGACACCAACTCCGTCAGGGTCTCTTTCTCACACTCAGCAACCTCTTTCCACTCGAGATCCCGAACCTCATTGATCGCCTACGGATCAATCTTCATCGTCCCCAGATGACGCAGTTTTTCAAGGAGACACCTCACCCTCGGATGACCTCCACCAGTTTCAAGAGCTTTTTAAGAGAGTGGCCGAGAGCCAAAAGGTGTAAATGGGGGATGTGCAATAGAAACAACATCACCTCCTCCGTAATATCAAGCAGTCTCACCAGCCCAAAATGTCATTGCTGTTAGACGAGGCTATTCTTGAAATAGCTGATGATATTTGGCAGTTGCCGGCATCCGTCCCGCCCCAAATAAAAAGGCGGATAAAAAGTATTTCGTCCCCGCCAAAGGGATGGAATTCCTTTTTACTCATCCACAGCCCAGTTCGTTGGTTGTGGATGCAGTACAGCAAAAAGCAAAGATGCCCCAACATAAGCCAACTGCCGTGGACAGGGATAGTAAGTGCCTTGACTTATTTGGCCACAAAGTATATTCTTCCGCAACACTCACTCTGCATATGGCCAACTATTCCGCACTATTGGCGAATCACAGTTTTGACAATTATGCCAAACTTGTACCGCTGCTTCAGCACCTCCCAGAGGCCAAACGGGAAATCTTGAAGGCAGTAATACAAGAGGGCTATGCTCTGAGTGCTACAACGGCAATCTTCCACCACCGCTTGAGACCATACCTCCATCGATGGGCTTACATCATCAACGACAAATGTGTCCTTCAAACAATTCACCTTGGTTACACCATCCCATTCATGTCATTGCCTCCCTCCTCCCCCTCTGCCCTGTCTCCTTTTCAGGGACCCATCTCATGAGCCCTTGCTCAAGCAAGAGGTTACTTGTCTACTCACCAACGCAGCGACAGAGCCTGTTCCAAATAAGTTCAAGGGCAGAGGGTTTTATTCCCGATATTTCATAACAGAAAAGAAATCGGGGGGATGGAGACCAATACTAGATCTCTGCAGTTTCAACTGTTACTTACGGAAACAACGATTCTGAATGGTTACCCTGGCTACAATCATCCCAGCACTTCAGAACGGGAACTGGTTCACATCCCTCGATCTCCAAGACACATATTTTCACATTGCAATTCATCCGGCACACAGGAGATTCTTACGCTTTCAAATCGGCGCAGGCCATTTCCCGTACAAGGTCCTGCCTTTCGGTCTCTCGTCGGCTCCACGGGTTTTCTCCAAGACCCTTGCCGTAGTGACCGCGTATCTTCGTCGTCTACACATAATGATTTTTCCCTACCTCGACGATTGCCTAATCAGAGCTCAATCATTGCACGAAGCACGCCATGCTACAGACACCACACGCATGGTCTTCAAAGCTCTGGGTCTCATTCTCAATATTCCGAAGTCCTTGCTGGAACCACACCAATCAATACAATTCATCAGCGCTCGTCTCGACTCTACACGCGAGCATGCTTTATTACCGATAGAAAGGTTCCAGGCAATTCAGGATTTGATCCAGATCTTGCTCATCAGCCCAAGGGTCCCCATACTACGGTGTATGCAACTTATGGGACACATGGCTTCCACAACGTATGTCGTCAAACACGCAAGGTTACATTTTCGCTGCCTTCAACATTGGATGGCAGGGGTATGCCCCCCCCAACGTACGCGACGTACATATGACAGTAACGATTCCCACCCACGTCAAAGCGTCACTAGCTTGGTGGACAGTTCCAGGCAATCTAATGTTGGGCGTACCCTTTCATCGCCCTCAGCCGTCAGCACAGCTTACAACCGATGCGTCACTCATCGGATGGGGTGCTCACCTCAGGCACGAACAAGTACAAGGTCTATGGACTCCCGACGAATTGTTGATGCACATCAACTTCCTGGAACTCAGGGCAGTGTACAAAGCCTGCCAACATTTCCTTCCCATCATTCGAGGACAAGTCATACAAATCCTTACCGACAATATGACAACCGTTTATTATATAAACAAGCAGGGTGGAGCCAGATCCCACTCCTTGTGCGCAGAAGCGGTACGTCTATGGAACATGTGCAACCGTCACAATGTTTCTTTAGTCGCAGAATATCTCCCGGGCCAGCACAATGTTACAGCCGACGCCCTGAGCAGGCATTTTTCTCTCAACCACAAGTGGGAGTTACATCCCACAGTGCTTTCTGCGATATTTCAACGTTGGGGATTTCCGTCGGTAGACCTATTTGCCACTCATCACAACGCGAAGTGTCCTCAGTATTGCTCGAGAGCGGGAATTGGGCAAGATTCGAAAGGGGATGCTTTCCTATACAACTGGGGACGTCACCTACTGTACGTGTTTCCCCCCACACCTTTGATACCCAGGGTCGTGGAGAAAATTATACGAGAAGGAGCCAGGGTGATCCTAATAGCCCCCTCCTGGCCACGGCAAATGTGGTATCCTTACTTCCATCATATGTCGATACGTCCTCCATATCCTCTACCGATACGACACGATCTGCTCTCACAGGATCATCGCTCTCTACTCCATCCGCAGGTAGACCATCTCGCACTGACAACGTGGTACCTAGTTGGTTCCAACAGTCAGAAGTAGCATGTTCGCAATCTGTCAAACACATATTACTAAATAGTAGAAAATTGTCTACGCAAACTACTTACCTCTCAAAATTGTCCCGCTTCTCTTCCTGGTGTTTCCAAATGGGCCTGAAACCAACTTCTGCACCCATACAGTGCATCCTAGACTATCTGGTGCACCTCAAAAATTCTGGCCTTACCTGCGCTTCCATTAAAGTACATGTCGCTGCAATAACTGCCTTTCACCAACCTGTGGAGGGATGTTCAGTATTCTCCCATCCGATAATGAAAAGGTTCCTGAAAGGAATGGCCAACTTGTACCCACATTATACCCAACCTGCAGACCCTTGGGATCTCGAAATGGTCCTGAATACTTTGACGGGCAAACCCTTTGAACCGTTAGCGACATGCCATCTTCATAACCTGTCCATGAAGGTCGTTTTCTCGCTAGCAATTACTTCCGCGAGGAGAGCTGCTCTATCAGCCTCTCCTCCCTATACGATATTCACTCACCAAGGAGTGATATTGCGACCGCAACTGCGTTTTCTCCCCAAAGTAATCTCTTGTTTTCACATCAACGAACCTATAGTTCTGCCTGTCTTCCACCCCAAACCACACCCTTTGCCCGAGCATGCGCGCCTATACACTTTGGATGTCAGACGAGCGCTGGCCTTCTATATCGAGAGAACCAGACCCTTTCGAAAGGCGGACTCACTACTAATATCAATAGCAGACCGTTCTAAAGGCCACCCATTGTCCACGCAACGCATCTCCTCCATTATCGTGCAATGTATAAGGAGTTGCTATAACCTGCGGAGCAAACCACTGCCGTCAACATTGAGGGCCCATTCAACTCGGGCTATTGCAACATCCACTGCTTTCCTCAAGGGAGTTCCATTGAGAGATATTTGTAGAGCTGCTACGTGGTCTTCCAACTTAACCTGCACTACACGTTACGCCATCCCCAATCTCTTAATACCAGATTCTGAGGTGGCGTCAGTGGTGTTATCCACGGCTACAGCATATTAGCTTCGAACCCTTCTCCATTCGCGAGCTTCTGCTGTACATTCACCTACAGTGGAGCACCCACGGGACACTGCTCGAAGAAGAAGAAGAAGTTACTCACCTTGTGCAGTAACGATGGTTCTTCGAGATGCGTGTCCCGTGGGTGCTCCACGACCCGTGCTCCTCCCCTCTTCGGAGTTTCTCTATTTTATATCTTTCAGATCAAGAGGCAGGAGGAACTGGCGGGAGCCGGACCGCGCGCACTCAAACAGAGCGAAAAGCCACGCATGCGCGGTCCGGCAGACTACGGCTAGAAAAGATCTCCGATCTGAGGTGCCAGGACAAGCCCGACACCTACTGTGGAGCACCCATGGGACACGCATCTCGAAGAACCATCTTTACTGCACAAGGTGAGTAACTTTTTCTTTCCAGTCTTCTGGAATCTCTCCCGACTTCAATGATTTTTTAAAGATGATAGCCAAAGGCACAGATACCTCCTCATTCAGCTCCTTGAGTATTCTAAGATGCATTTCATCAGGCCCTGGTGACTTGCAGACATCTAACTTTTCTAAGTAATTTTTAACTTGTTCTTTTTTTATTTTAACTTAACCTACCCCCTTCCCTCTAGCATTCACTATTTTAGGCATCCTCTCACCATCCATCTTCCTGATGAAAACAGAAACAAATAAGTTATTAAACACCTCTGCCATTACCAAGTTTCCTGTAATTGTTTCTCTCTTCAATGAGCAATGGGCCTACCCTGACCTTGGTGCTCCTCTTGCTTCTAATATACTTGTAGAACATCTTGTTCCCTTTATGCCTCTAGCTAGTATTGTGCCTTTGCCTTTTGAATCTTACCCCTGCATGCTTGTGGTGTTTGCTTATATTCATCCTTTGTAATTTGATCTAGTTTCCAAGTTTTTGTATGATTCCTTTTTGATTTTTAGATAATATAAGATCTCCTGGTTGATTCAAGGTGGTCTCCTGCCATACTTTCAATCTTTCCTATCCAGTGGAATAATTTGCTTTTGGGCCCTTAATAATGTCCCTTTAAAAAACTACCAGTTGTTTTTCCTCTTAGTCTTGCTGCCCATGGGATCTTACCTACCAGCTGTGAGCTTACTATAATCTGCCTTCCTGAAATCCATTGTCTCTATTTTGCTGCTCTGCCTTCTACCATTGCTTAGAATCATGCATTGTATGATTTCAGGGTCACTTTCACCCACACTGCCTTCCACTTTGAAATTTGCAACCAGTTCCTCTCTATCTGTTAAAATCAAATCAAGAACAGCTTCCCCCCAGTAGCTTTCTCAATCTTCTGAAATAAAAAAATGTCTCCAATGCAGTCCAACAACTTATTGTATAATCTATGCCCTGCTGTATTAGTTTTCCAGCAGATGTCTGGATAGTTGAAGTCCCTCATCACCACCAAATCCTGTGCTTTGGATGATTTCGTTAGTTGTTTAAAAAAAGCCTCATCCACCTCTTCTGCCTGGGTAGGTGGTCTGTAGTAGGCCCCTAGCATGACATCACCCTTATTTTTTTACCCCTTTTAACCTAACCCAGAGACTCTCAACAAGTCTATCTTCTATGTCCATCTCCACCTCAGTCCAGTAGTATTCATTTTTAATATACAAAGCAATATCCTCCCTTTTTTCTCTGTCTATACTTCCTGAACAAGCTGTACCCTTTTATACCCTTGCACATCCCCCTTCTCCTGATGAGAGAGAAGGAAAGTGCCTGACCCAGGAAACAATCTGATTTTTTAGAAAATACCAAGTGTAGGGGTCATGAGCACCAGAAAAACCAGATACAGGGAAAAAACCCAAGTACTATACTGTGTACAGAGTATGCTACAGCAGAATCCATTTTAAGCGACTATCAGACACTGCAGCTGTGAGCAAATCTTTGTGGGACTTTTGAGGGAGCAGCTTTTCAGGTTCCCAGCCCAAGTTGAACTGTTAATTGAGCTTGAGCTGGAAACCTGAATGGCCCTATTAGATTTGAATGGAAGACTAGACTGCAGAGACACCCCAAGCACTTGGTCTGAAAAATCCTAACTTTGTTCTAATTATAACCTCTTCATTATATTTTGTCTAATTATAACAGCTATTTGTTGTAAACTTTTGACATATCTTAGACATGATCTGAATAGGTCATATACTAACTCAATGATTATGTGTAAAACCGCTAATAATGCTAAGCTTGTATATGAATAAAATTAATAATTTTGTCTAACTTTCCAAGGTAGATTTGTAATGAATTTGTTATAAAACTTGATAACCTAATACATCCAAACAGTTAAATGTGATTGTAGTATTAAATTCAAAACCTAACGTGGAATAGATTGTTTACAGTTCAGCTACAAAATGCTTATAGGTATCAAAACTTGACTTCCCCATCCAAATTATAGCTACCATTTAATGGAATCATTTATGCTGCATACATTTAACCTGTTCTAGACAACTACTAATAAATACCACATTAGAATTCATTGTAGTACCTCTGTCCTGAAGAAAAGAAATCAAATTTAAAATAACTTTTATTCAACACTGTTAGGGTATGTCTACACTACAAAGTTAATTCGAACTAACTTAGTTCGAATTAGTTAATTCAAACTAAGCTAATTCGAACTAACGCATCTAGACCCAAAAACTAATTCGAATTAGCGTTTTGCTAATTCGAACTAGCACGTCCACACTGATTGGACGCTGGGTCGCATTTAAGGGCAGCTGAAACTGGTTCCGGCAGGGCATCAGGTCAGTTGTTGCTTTGTGTGGCTGCTGTCTGAGGCTATCTGAGGCTCGTGCTTAAAGGGATCCCCCTGGACAGCCGGTTCTCAGCTTCTCCGCTTGCTTCCCTACCTCGCCGAGGGACAGCAAAGCGTTTTCCTCTGCGCCTGCCTGTGTCGGTGGTTCCCATTGGGGACTCCGCCGCAGTTGGCACCATGGAGCCAGAGCTCTCCCTGGGCATTCTGCTCCAGTTTTTGGACTTGCTGCTGCAAGCCTGCCAGCAATGGCTGGAGGCTGCCTGGCACCACCTGGTGCACGTCAGCCCCCTGCCTCTCCACCTGGCCTCCCTGGGGGCCGTGGAGAAGCCGCAGCAGCGCCCAGATGCCAGCGTGCCCCGCCGCATCTGGCGTCTGGACACCAGCAGCGACTGGTGGGACCGCATCGTCTTGGAGCACTGGGGAGACAGACAGTGGACCCAGAACTTCAGGATGAAGAGGGACACCTTCCTGGAGCTCTGCGAGTGGCTTGCCCCTGCTCTGCGGCGACGGGACACTCGCATGAGGCCCGCCATCCCCCTCCAGAAGCATGTGGCCATCGCCCTGTGGAAGCTCTCCACGCCGGACAGCTACCGATCCATCGGGAACCAGTTCGGCGTGGGGAGATCCACCGTCGGAGCAGTACTCATGCAGGTACGGCACTCACCGGCCACTGGGCCGGGGAGGAAGGGGCCTGCAAGGAGGGAATGGGCCGCCCCAGGGAAAATGGGGGCGGGGGAGGAGGCGACAGTGCCCCGCATGGGAGGGTTCGGTCTGTCCTGGCCGTACTACAGGCCACCAGCGGCGGCCAGGATCGCAGCGGGGGTTGCTTCTGGGAGTGGGGTGCGGGGCAGTGCCAGGGAACGAACACTCCCAGCCACCCGGGCGCCCCAGTGATTCGCAGTTTGCTGTGTCTCTCTGCAGGTGGTCAAGGCCATCAACCGGGTGCTGCTCCACAGGGTGGTCCGCCTCGCCGATCCGGACACCATCATCCAGGGGTTCGGCGCCCTCGGCTTCCCCAACTGCGGGGGGGCCATCGACGGGACGCACATCCCCATCTGTGCCCCGGAACACCAGGCCTCCCAGTACATCAACCACAAGGGGTACTTCTCCGTCCTCCTGCAGGCCGTGTCTGACCACCGGGGCCAGTTCACGGACATTAATGTGGGCTGGTCTGGCAAAGCACACGACACCAGGGTGTTCCGCAACTCCTCCGTGTGCCAGAGGCTGCACGCCAGGACCTTCTTCCCCGACCACCACATCAGGGTCGGGGACGTGGACGTGCCCGTCTGCCTGGTGGGGGATGCGGCCTACCCCCTACAGCCCTGGCTGATGAAGCCATACACGGGGCACCTCAACTCCTCCCGCCAGGCCTTCAATGCCAGGCTCACCAGGGCCCGCATTGTGGTCGAGGGGGCCTTCAGACGACTGAAAGCCAGATTTAGGTGCCTCCTCACCCGCCTCGACCTCGCCAAGCACAATTTCCCTCCCGTGGTGGCAGCATGTTGCGTGCTGCACAATTTGTGTGAGCGGAAGGGGGAGGCTTTCCTGCCAGCCTGGATGGCTGAGGCTGAGCGCATGGCTGGCCACTACGCTCAGCCCCACACCGTCGCCGTCCGGGAGGCCCAGCGGGGGGCTGTCCAGATCCGGGAAGCCCTGCGGGAGACCTTCCTGGTGGAGGAGGAGGACTGAACTCTCCCTGCATGCCCCATTGGGGCCTTCTTCCACCCTCCCCTCCTTCCCCCTTCCCCTCCCTAACCCCCCTTCCTAATGTTAAATAAAGATACCTGTTTTGCAAACAACAGCCTCTTTTTATTGTACATAACTGGGGTGGGGGGAGGGGGGAATGAGGGTTGGAGAGGGGAGGGGGAAACCTGGGAGGAGGGAGCTGGAAGGGGGAGGAAGGGGAGGAAGGAAAGGGAAAGCTCAGGGTTGGGGGTCCTGCTGGCTCTCCCGTCTTGCAGCACTGTGGGTGCGGGGGCATCGGGGGGGGAGTGGGTGTGGAGGGTGGGGCAGGAGGGATGGGGGGTGTGGAGGAAGCGGGAAGGGGAGCAGGGGTGGGAGGAGGAGCGAGAGCTGGGGCCGCCGCAGGGGCCGGAGCAGCAGGAGGCAGGAACCTGTCCACCAGGGTCTGGAGGTGGCCTCTGAGGGCACGGCCCTGCTCCTCCAGTGCCTCCAAGCTCCGCTGCTGCAGCCCAGTGGTCCTGGGTGCGGAGCTGGTGCTCCAGTAACCGCAGGTGCCGCTGGTGGTAGTCCTCCAGGTTCCTGGAGCGCCTGCTGGCCTGGGTGCGGGTGGCTGTTGCAGGTGGGGTGGTGCACCCTGCAGTCCCAGGTGCTGCAGCTGTGGTGAAACAAGAGCAGTGGTCAGTTCTCCCTGGGGACACAGCCCCCCCAGCCCCCCTCTGCAAGGCGAGGTCGGCGTGTGGGGAACGGGCCAGGGCCCCTGCATGACACCCAGCTGCTGCTCCATGGTGGGCAAGGCCCAGGTGCACGGTCCCTGGGCTCCCTCTCCCCCCACCTCCCTGTACACATAAGGGGAGCATGATGGCACTCACATGTGGAGCCCCCCTCGGCCTCGGACAACACAGCCGATGTGCTCTGTGGGATGCCTCGGGGGTCCTGGGTTCTGGGCAGGCTCCCTGCAGGCTCCTGGCTCTCGGCGTCCTCCTCCTCCTCCTCGGTGTCAGGGACGGGTCCCTATGCCCCGGGGTCGATCACCACCCGGGGGGGCATGGACTGTGTGAGCCCCCAGGATGCGGTCCAGGGCCTCATAATGAGGGCATGCCTCCAGGTCGGCCCCTGGCTGGGAGGCCCTGGAGTAGGACTGCCGCACGTCCTTAATTTTGCAGCGGACCTGCTCCCGGGTCCACATGTGGCCTCTGGTGGCCAGGCTGGCAGCCATGCGGCTGTAGACGGCCGCGTTCCTGTGGCTAGTGCGGAGATCGTGGACGTTGGAGGCTTCCCCCCCAAACCTCGATGAGGTCCACGATCTCCGCACTAGACCAGGAGGGTGCCCGCCTCTTGCGGCCCCGGGCAGGCTCCTGGGAGCCACCAGCCTGGTCCTGGGAAGAGGCGGAGGGCTGGGTGGCAGCGGGTGGCTGGCTCATGCCGTGCCAGGTGCAGGGTCTGCTGGCTGGGTGCTGGCAGGCTTGCAGCTGGCACGAGCAGTGTAGCCAGACCGTGGCCCTTTAAGGGCTCCGGGGCCGGGAGGGGGGCAGAAGAGTTTCCCTGGCTTGGCCCAGAGTGGCCACCAGGGCAAGCTGGGAAGGGCTAGTCTCCAACTAGTTCGAATTAAGTGGCTACACAGCCCTTAATTCGAACTACTTAATTTGAACTAGGCATTAGTCCTCGTAGAATGAGGTTTACCTAGTTCGAATTAAGCGCTCCGCTAGTTCGAATTAAGTTCGAACTAGCGGTTTGCATGTGTAGCGCCTATGAAAGTTAATTCGAACTAACGGCTGTTAGTTCGAATTAACTTTGTAGTGTAGACATACCCTTACAGTTTATTAATTTGTGAATGTGCCATCATATTGCTTTTTATTTAAAAAGAAACAAAACCCAATTAATTAATTCCACTGCCCTGGGATTTTTGAGATATAAAATTTCATTTCAGACCAATGGTATTTCACTATTTTTGAATGTTAAATGAGAGCTAAAAGATCATTTATTTAAAAAAAATAACTTCTCTAAGGTATCCCAAAATAGCTACTCCACATCTTAAGCTGCCTGTTGTTTTGAAATATTTTTTGAAATAACAGGCACACTATTTTGGCATCCCTGCAACCCTCATTCCCCAAAGGTTAAGGGATGTTTTGAAATAGCGCGTGATTTCGAAATTTGGCGCTGTGTATTTTATTTCGAGTTTAGGGTGCTGTGTAGATGTACCCTAAATAGAAATCATGAGGGTTGATGCACAAATGACTTTGAAAGGGAAATTGTTAACTATTTCTCACTGTCATGAAAGGTTACCTAGATCTGCAAAAAACTTGGCACTCTGCATATCTGTTGTTACAACCTTTCTCTAAAAGCAAATTATATGATTTATATGGCAGCAATACTGGCTGGACACTAATCAGACATGTACGGTTGCTCAGTCTGCCTTAATAAGTTTACAGTCATTTTTAAATAAAGAAAGCAGCTGAAAATGAGACAAGTGGAGAGGGCAGGATGATTTGACAAGAAGTTTGCCATGTTCCATAATTTCTGTTCAGATTTTGATTCTTTTATTTTTTTTTAGTTGAGTAAATATTTTCCCACATGTAGTTTGGAAATCCTTTTCTCGGGGAGAGACTGAAGATTGTTGTTATTTACTGGTATGATTGGCTGGCCTGAAAAATCACCAAGATCTGGTTCCTGTGGATACAGTAGTTGTGCATTCCACCAAAAAATCTCTGGTTCCAGTACACAGAATAGTCCTCCTGGGATTCCTTCCCAAGACAATCTAGGCAGACATTTCCTATCCATAAGAAAGACACAACAAAGTGATGCAAGCTGGGAAACAAGTTTTTAAGTCAGTTGCGTTCACAGTTCCTTTTAACCAGCTTTTGGGTCTGTTCAATTTTAAACGTTCTATTTCTGTATTGTTCCTTCTGCTTGTTTCACTTTATGTATCCTGCAGCTGATCTCAGATAACTGACTGATTACTAAAACTTGCTATCCTTCAGAGGATGTGGTTTCAAGGTTTGAACTTTCTAAAAAGAGGCTCTAAACCTAGGGTCCAGTGGGTGTCAATGGCCGCATGTTACTTTTTCTGGGTGTGTAGAATCACATGATTCAAGAATAGTAATCTGCATCAGAAAAACAGTTCTGTATCCATTTTTTTTTTTCCAGAGCTAGGTCATGCATAGAAGGGTCCTGGCGATCTCTCTCAAGTAGGTCTGTCCAAGTCCAGAAAAATAACTCAGTAGTTGTTATTCATGCAAGCAGTCAAAGATTACCAGGATCCAACTTGCCTTCTCTGAGTTTTGCAAGTTTATAAATTCTAATGTCCACCCTTTTTCAGTTTATGTAAAATCTTCCGAGACTTACACTTCATCATAATTCTGTGTTAGATTGTACTTGGATGTACTAGTTTTAGAATTAAATTCTTTAAATACTGAGCCAGAGCAATAAAGAAATTGAATACTTCTACAGATTTGTGACTCCACATTTGATAACTTAAAAGTGAAAATATTTTTTTTTTCAGTTTTACGATCTGTCACAAAACAGAAGTTGTAAAAAATACACTAAATCCAGTGTGGCAGGCGTTCAAGATCTCAGTCATAGCACTGTGTAATGGAGACTATGACAGGTAAGATAAAGACTGAGTTCTATGTGTAGACATAATTCTCTTTTAACCTACACATTCTTTTGTGAGCAACTTCTGTAAGCAATGCTGCTTCTGAATTTTTGTTTGGGTTGTTTAATCTTCATTTTAGAAGATATAAAATTAGTTCAAAGCATTGTCTAAATTTTAAAAATATTTATCTGATTCCTTTACTCAGAACTGGACAAAGTCCATTTTAGCTAGGAAACAAAAGTCTCAACAAATAGGCATTTCACATAAATGAACAAGACAAAAATATTAATCCTACAGTAAGTATCCTGAGTAATTCAGACTAGTATATCATCCTCTCTCCATCAAAAATAGTTACTACTTCTGCTGTGCACAGAAACTAGTTTCTCCTTGCTCTGCTTCAAAGAGAAGCAAATACTTATGCACTAATTTCCTCAGTGGTGGAACTTGTATCAGAGGTTGCAGGGAAGAAGTCCAAGAAAAATGAAGTATTTTTTCAAATGATTTTGTCTACAGTGTCCACCTGCCAGATACATAAGGACCTTTGCGCTTGAGTTAGACCAGCTCGAGACCCAACCATATGCAGACTCTAGAAATATTTATCTCTGGTACTTCTTACAAAAAGGTATACTCCGTATTAAATTCTGATAGATCCCATGAGAAAAAGAAGAATAACTCTACATGTTAACTACCTTTTCTTGGTATCACCAGTGTTTTCTAGGTGCACTGAGACATTGCTGCAATTACAGAGGACCCCTTGGCTCTTTTGTAGTGTCCATGCTTTCCTGTCATTACCTTGTATCTAGAGCTGTTGGAACACGTCAGCCAGGCCTCAGTGGACACCAAAATTATAGACAGCAGTCTGTCATTCAGCCTGTCCCAAGTAATCAGTACTAAGCTTCATAAAAGCAAGAAGCACTCGCATTCACCAGTAATCAAGAGCCACATGTTCATGATAGGCCTTTCTCTCCCTAAAGTATACAAAGAAATCCAAGCTTAATTGACCCAGAGTTCTTGAAGGGAAATTTCTTTATCATTCTTATTAGAAGTTGTGGAAACCATTTCATATTTAGCTAGAAGCCATCTTGTATAACAGAAACCATTTCAGCTTTTCTCTTTAGCACGTAGACCAAAGTGAACTTTCTGTCACCCCGTGAGAAGAGGCCTACGGGATGGGCTATTGGAATGTTAATTGGGCTGGTTGAGACAGGAGATGCACTCCCTCATACCTGTCCACCATCTTGCTGATAAGGCTTTGTTTTTCCAAGTTTAATTGATGATTTCTGTAATTGGATGCCCTGACGTCAGACTGTTTGGTTAAGGGTATAAAGATATTAGGATTGATTGTATTAGCAGCCTTACTGGGCCCGGCTCTGCTGGGACCACGTTTGGCTCACTTTGCTTTACTGATCAATAAAGCTGTCTGTTTAGCCGCCTAAACTGAGTGAGACCTTTGCTTCAACAAAGTGTAAACTGAGTATGCCTCCCAGAGTAGAGTTCAAGGCTCTTGTCTCAGTATATTGCACTACTTATTCTACTCTAGTAAAGGAAAATGGTTTTCTTAATCATTACAAAAATGAAAGAATTAATCCCATACATTCCAAAATAGAAGACAGAAAGAATCAGCTGTGCTTGAAAAGGACCTTGATGATAAATTTTAGCTGACAAAATTATTTCTTAAATTATGTAAATCTCCCAAAGGATAAGTGGAATTTTTTAATATCCTTATCAAACACTATGAATTCTCATATTTCCGAGGTCTCTAAGAAATTGTACATTCACTTAGTGAACAAATTCTTTATCTGATCTGTCAAAACACTTTAAAAGTATATGTTTGATGCATGTTCCAAGGGCTTGAAGGCAGATCTAAATGCATCTTTTATCACTAAAGATACTGACATTTAGATAAGGAGTGTTGTTAATTTTCTAGTTTGCCAAAAGAGAATTCTATAAAATGATAGAAAAGAATTTGGGTAGTGCCCTTATACCTACTAATTTTCTAGCCAGTGCTACTTTGAACTCTTCCAAGATATTTTGCTAAATCCTTGGCTTGTGGAAAAAAGACTCTTTGACTTTGCCTCTGATCACGGTGTGAGTAGATGTGTACTTGGTGATGGTCTAAATAAAGAACTTGTTTTTTTCCTAATTTGAAAGTTTCCCTTCATGATGGTTAAGACAATATACGTTCCCAAACTCAATCCAGTAATGCTTTAAAAAAACCAAAAGGCATTTTCAGATCTTTTCCATCTTGCAAATCAAATTGTGTCACAAGATGCCTAAGGGTCAGGAGAAAATCTATCACAGTGCATCCAAATTCCAACTTCCTCCCCCCATCACACTTAATTAATTTCAGAGGGAAAAATACCCGTTTCTCAGAGTAAAAAATTTACAATGAAAAAAAAGTGTTTTAGAATACAAGGAAATGAAATGAAATTTGGTATGTAGTAGTAGTTGTACACCAGTAAGAACTTTCAGAATCTTATAGGTTTTGAAAGCCTATTTTTAAATATCTCTTGCACATCTCATGTGAAATATATAAAATTGAAGATTAACAGTTAGCCTTCTCAGTGTGGAGCTCTTTCGGAAGAGTTTGTAGCCCTGCTCAAAGAAGAGATACCTGAGCTGAATAAGCAGAAAATAAACTTTTGGCACTTTGTCATTCACATAGCTGGGAAAATAAATATTGCTATAAATTGACTAAGTCTTTTCACCGTGTACACTAAGCAATGGAGCAGCCTTTTTCACATACATCACCTAATTTGTCAGGTGTAGAGAACTCCATGAGAATGGGCTACTTGCCAAAATTGCAAAGGTAACTATTGTACAGTGAATAAATGGAACCATATTAAAAGGCATAGACAAGTTATCTGCTATTTTTAAAATAACATTATGCATACTTTCTTAAATTCTATTCCCAAGTTACTAAGAAAAGTGCCCCAACTTGATCTCCAAGTGTCTGATTTATGGACCTGATACTTTGGACCAGGAGAAGCCCTGGCCATCACATAAACAGTTTGTCTCAAGAACTGATCTACCATAATTTTCAGCTGTCTATCACTTTGGCATGATTTATAGATAAAGGTATGGACTTGGAAGAGAGTGAGAACATCTAGACTATCTTATCCTCTCATTGCCTGTTTTTGATGATGATGTTTAATTAATTCAACTATACATGAAGCATACCACCAAGAAAGAGTTCCTTTCAAGAAGAAAACATGAAACCAGTGGTCTGAGGACTAAAATTAAGTAGCATAATGTTTTAAAAGGAGGAAAATCAGTAGGTACACTTTTAATGTCCCTAGTTCATCTCCTTGATATTGAATATAGTCTATTCAGTACTGAAGCTTTTCAGAAAACAGAATGTTTCCCTTCATAGAAAGGGTTTATCTGAGAAGATGGTCTCCTGGTGGCTTTTGTACTGTATCAGTAGAGATGTTTGATGTTAATGAGTTACTTCTAGGGAAACCATTTACCTCAATAATGTATATGCTAGCAGACGTGATCCCTTGAAGTGGGAGAATTTAAAATGGGGGAAATAGGGAAACTCTCTTTTCACTTATGTAATCATTCAACATTTGCTGTTGCCTCTGCCACTGAAGACAGGCATCTTATCCACCCATACAACAAATAGTTTAGCAATTTAGGATATAATTTTCTGAAATATAAAGAGCACATTGGCAATGTTTTAGCATGATGAATGCATGCATAAATAATAAGAAATGTATACAGCTGGAAGGATCCTCAAGAAGTCAAGTCCAGTCCCCTGCTCTTATGGCAAGACCAAGCACCATCTAGACCATTCCCGACAGGTATTTGTCTAACCTGCTTTTAAAAATCTTCAATGATGGAGATTCCACAGCCTTCATAGGCAATTTATTCCAGTGCTCAACCAACCTGAGAGTTGGGAAGCTTTTCCTAATATCCAACCTAAATGTCCCTTGCTGCAATTTAAACCCGCTGCTTCTTGTCCTATCTTCAGAGGTTAAGGAGAATAATATAACATGGTAATATAAGTATTGCTATACTAGATCAGCTTGCTAAACTAGTCCAATACCCCATGTCAGACAGTAGGCAATACTAAATTCTTGACAAGTACAAGATGCTTTCTAGAAAACAATTAAGGAATAACTCATCCTTAAGAGTAATTTCTTCCTAGCTTTGTCAACTAGTGGATAGTTCTAGATCCTTATTTTTATATTTTAACATGCATGGATATAGCCAATATCCATGGAAATGTCTAATTCTATTATTAGCCTTAGAATGTTTGGTGAAAATAAGTCCACAAGGTAATTATGTGTTTAGAACTTGCTAACTTTTTCCAATTACCCTGAGTGGCCCCTGGTCATTGTATTATAATAATACAGAGGGAGAACTTGATTTTACCTTCTGCATGCCATTCATTTTTGCAAGGCTTCAGTCATATTCTCCTTTTATATGTATTTTTAGTTTATCTCATGGACATCTTTCAGATCTCCAGTTATTTTTGTCACCTGATTCTAAATCCCTTGTGTTTCTGTTACAACATTTTTGAGCTGCAGTAACCAGTTTTGAATATGGTAATCTTGGGGTGGGCATTCTAACGATTTTTATTATAACGGGATCATGTTTACATTACATTTGCACATCCTAATGTTATCCCAGACACCACAGGAAAAAAAAAGATAGGTTACCAAGAATGTGGCATAACTTGGCTGTAACTTTATTAAGTAACACATCTGGGAAACAATCTGGTGATAACTCATCCATTGTATGTTAACCTTCCTATTCCGCCTAAGGGAGGGGGCTGTATTCACCTTCCACACACTCCTTTAATTTGGTTCCCACACTATTCTTGGGATCAGCACCACCAGAACAGGGGGTACTAGCGTACCTGCATTAGAAATAAACATAGGCATGGGCTGGCATCTGCTTGGAGGGTCTGGGTTCAGTCCAGAGAACAGAGAGTGAAACCAGAAATGGCTTGAATAGACTAGAGAGCAAGTAGAAAAGCCTGAAGCCCGCTCTCCCAGTCTGGAGCTGGCTGTCTCCTCAACTCAGTGAGTCTTATTGCCCTCCTCTGCTCCCCCTTCTGTCCTTCCATTTCCCATTTTCAGGGTGCTTATGCCTTCCAACTGTGATCCCACTGCCCTCTCCTCAGATGAGTGGGATTACAGTAGGTGCCGGGACTTACCAGAGTGCACTGCACTGGGCCTACCGTCCTTAGCAAGGTGAGCTCTGGGCCTCCAGGAAGGGTGGTACTTCAGGTGGAAGAGTCAGAGCTGAGGCAGACTCTACCCCCTTCCAGCCATTTCTTCCCTGAGGCCACAGCAGTTGCTTTAATATCACTGCCCCTTTTGCCCAGAGGCTAAACAGGCAGAAGTGCTGCCATGGCAGTACTGCTGGGCCCTATCAGCAGGGTTACTGATGGGGGGGAGCTAAAAGTTGGCTGTGTGCAGGCCAGGCTACTGGCAGTGTCTTACTGGAGTGCCACACCGACTTACACCAGCGCACTTTCACTTCTGCACATGAGCTGATGGTATGACTCCTCACTGTACAAGATTTAGAAACCACAACTCCATTTTCCATCTTCTTTAAGAGATTCCTTCTTCTAATTGGGTTCCAGTTCCTGTTTATCAGGGAACCAGACCCCTACTGAACAAGCACCTGCACTGGGTGCTTGCTATGTTATAACAATGAGTTTTACAATCTAATATATCCATCAGGTCCCTGAATGCTGAGAGAGAAGATTAAAGTACCTAGAGTCCTCTTGACAACTTGGTAATTCTGTCCCAGGAGATGCTAATGAAAATGCACTATTTTGTTTTCAAATATTAAACATGCTTTTTAGTGAAAACTTGCATTTCAGAAACATGCTTATATGGTTTTTGGATTTTTTTCAGAACGATTAAAATAGAGGTGTATGATTGGGATAGAGATGGAAGGTAAGATGCTTCTGTATTAAAAATAACTGAAATTGGATTGTATGTATTGTAAAATCAATTTAGGGGTTAATTGTTTTCCAATAAAAATTAGATATGCATTTGATATTAATAGGTATTATGTATGTGTATCAAGAAAGGTGTATAGTTCCACATAATTACTTTATTGCTTCAACTATATCTGTTTTAGATTATTATACAAAAGGGCTGATCTTTGAATAATTTCCAAAGCTCACTAAAAGTATGAGATCTGCTTGGACTTTGCAATATGGAAGCTACTCTCTAATAATAATTGCAAATAGGATCTGCAATTTGTTTATGCGAGGGTTATTGAAAATCCTAGGACTACAATTATTCTGCTGGGCATGATCAGCTTATAGAGCATGAGTGTAACTCTCCACTTGAGCTTGTCTCAAAAGAAAAGATTTGTTGTGTTTCACATTTGCCCTCTATAATGGGCTCACCTTTCTTATGGATAGATCAGTTTTTCCACATTGTGATCATTTGCAGTCTTCTAGGGTTTGAACAGGCTACAATATCACCAGTATCTTTCACAGAAAAACAAGGGCCCAAAACCAGAAAGAAATCAGAGCCAAAAATTTTGGAGGGCTGTCAAAAAATAAAAATGCTCTGTTTTGTAACTCTGTTAAAATTCATTGAAAACTGACATCTTCCACAGAAATTTCTATTTTAATCAAAATGTTGTTAAACTTTTTGAACAAAAAATTTCAACCACCTCTGTTGTTGTGTGTTTCCTTTTCCATGATACTAACAATAACTTTGATTCTTTCTTTAAAAATTATGCAGTACCTGAATCCAGTTTTTGCTTAATGTTTTTTCCATTTAATGTATTTCTCCCCATTACTTAATTTCTCTTGTGCAACCCAGTCAGTTCTTACATTCTAAATAAACAAACTTGTCATATTTCTTCTGCCAACTCATTCCCTATTGCTAATGATCTAAAACAAATTCAGCTTTATTTGCCTTTTATATAATTTTTTTGCCTTCTCAGCTCTTTCTAGACCACTCAGTTAATAAAAATATCTTCTAGTCACATGCTAATAAGCTCTCCCTGTGCATTTGACTCCTGGTAATACAGATTCATCTCTCTTGCTGAGCCATTCCCTTAAGAGGCAAAATTAACAGTCAAAATAACATTTTCCAGAAATCAGAATTAGGAAAATAAAATTATCACTTTTGTTTTAGCAAACTGACTCTTAGTTTCCATGGCAAACAGAGCTTTGTTTATCTCTCCTGCTGTTCTCTAGATAAAGGTATTTGACACTCTGAAAATGTGATGTGTTCTCATTTACAGCATGTATTAGACATAATATATGTTTGAAACAGGGCTAGAAAGCAACACTAAATTATATTCCCAAAACAGCAAAATGAAAAATCAAATTTGTATGTCAACAGGTCATAGACAACAGGTAATACTGTCCCCACCCTCTGTGATCTGAAACTAAAAATCTATGTAAAGCTTTGACAAGAAAATTAGTCTGAGTAGCTGTCAAATTCTCTTCTTCTGGGGATGCACAACTGTATCCTAAGAGACTCATGGGGTTAAGGTCGTCAACCCCCAAACCCGTATATCTGTACAGGAAGGAGTTGGTATTTTGCACATGTTGAAGTCTCATTTATCTTACTCTGAATACCATAATATATTAGTAATTTTATCTAGAATTAAATAGTCTTGCTTTGTTTGTACATAAAATATTTTACTACTCATATAAAACAAAGATATTATGCAGTCTTATCTGAAGGTTTGTGTTTACATACAAAATATTTCCAATAAAATTGGAAAAATAAGCTTATATCATTTTACGATTAAAATAAATTTATATCAACTTAAGCATTTCAGAAACAAACCCCAATGATTTAAATGGAAATATGAGTTGGAAATAACTAATACTTTTGTGAAATTTTCCACTGTAGATATTTCCCAAGTTTAAAAAATGAATACTTTAGTAAATTTACAAAATAATTTAAGGATCATTTTGGAATTTTTTATGTGGATTTAAGCTCAAATTTTTCATTTAAAAGAAAAGAACGAATGAGTATTATAGGCCCACTTTACATCTAGATTTGTCACTTTGATAACACAACCCTTGCTATCAGGTTCCTTTATAAAGATGTTTACGTGATTTCAGAGCTACTCTAACCCATAAGATAAGGCTGTAGTCTTAAGACTTCCTATTTTTAGGCCATACTTTCAGACCTAATTTTTAGGTCTTCCTAATTTTAGGCACTACAGTAGGTCCTTCGTTCCATATTGAAGCAACAGCTGAGCGACAGTAGCAGAACCATCAGAAATGTTTTGTCTCATTAGATACTGCTTTGTACGTATTAATCCATCAAGATTGTGAATTCAGTTTATGGTGGTTGTGAGTCTGTGTTTGTGGACTAAGTAAAAAAATGTTTGGGGGCCCAAGCAATATTGCAATTTCTATATCACAATGAAGAAAAGAGGATGTCAGAAGCTGAAGGGGGCCAAAGAAAGATGGCAAAGACAAGATGTAGTTCTTAAAGGTACTCCTTCTCTCCTCGCATTTTTTCTTCCTACTAAGTCTGGTGGTGCAGAAGTCCAGGTGAATACCAACCCAAATGAACCTGCTGCACCTGATGAAAAGGAGCAGCCTCTTGTGACTTCTCTACTTACAGTCTCATCCCACTCTTTCTGAAGATTTTCCCAATGATAGTAATACAAAATTCTTTCTCCAAGAATCCAGTTGAGTGGCACAAGATTTGTCAGATCTCATTGTATAATTGGACTGAGAAGAGCCCATAGAAATACCAGAATCTAGATGCTGACTTTTCATTAGCAAAGCAAAAGTGCACCTATCAGAATTATTTGACCAAATCATTGTTTGATCATGCGAATTCTGACAAACCGATTGGCAATCAAAACAAGGCTCATTTATTCACCTTTTAAGAAGAAAGTGTACTGTGTTTATTGCTGCCTGTTTTCTGATACCGAAAAGTGGGGAACGTTCTATAAAGGCTTCCGTGATTGGAAGAATACTGCATATATTATCAATTATGTAATGAGGGAGCAGTATATATTGTCAGCAGCTACAATGCCCAAAAGAAAGTTCATGCCACAATTGATGCCCAAATGGAAAACCAGTTTTTTGAAGCTAGTGCTTATTGAAAGAATGTTTCAGCGGTGTGTCTGAGAACCATATTTTTTCTTACTGAGCATGTGTGACATTGCACCCCCATGTTTATGGAGGTATGCTTTTGAATATGAATATGCCTAACTCAAATATGATTTATGATACATATCATTTTTGTATCATTCTTGTATTTGACGTTAGAAATATGAAACATAAAACTGTTTACTGATCTAGGCCTGCTAAGTGAGGGCTATTAGTGATACAGTAACTCATTTATCATTGTCCTGGTTAATGTTTCATTGTTACATTGCTTATCTGTTAGACTGTGTGCTTGTTTAAAGTTGCATAATTCCCCCTTATATCATCATCTGGCTGCTTTCTTTGCTACTTGCAGGATTTTCTGGAAAAAGAAGTCCTTCTTTGTAGGGACTTGGAAACAGGATGGGCTGACAGTCCCCCGTCTCCCATCAGCTCCCCTAAATTCCCTGTAAGAGATGCATCTGGGCAGCTGCAGTTCAGCTGCCCCTCCTCCCCACTTGCATACTTATACCTGCTACCTTGGAACTGCTCCCAGAACCTCCTGCAGGGGGAAAGGAGGAGCAGAGGGGTGCTGATGTCAAGATGTTTCCTCTACCCCTGATTGAGCCCCCCACTCCAAATTCCATCTCCAGCAAGCAGGTTGCAAACAACTACAGATTTCTGAGTTTAAACTTCCTGATCCACTTAAAAGGCAATAACAAGGAGTCCTGTGGCACTTTAAAGACTAACAAATTTCTGAAACTTAAAAAGGCAGTGTACTTGAAGGAGTCAGCTTACTTAAAAGGACAATGCACATCTCTGTCTGTGTCTCTCTCAAACACACACATACATACCCCTATTGGCTCTGTGCACATATCATCCAGAGGAGAGAGTGGTATATCCTGAGGAAAGAGTGGACACTACTCTTCTACTGAAGGTGAGAAAAGTTTGAACTAAACACAGGATTCCTGTCTCGGGCAAAATCTATATAAAGGTCCAAAACCAAACAATAGGGGCTGCTGCCAGATGCCAGAAGACCCCTAGTTACCATTTAACATGATTGCTAGAAACGTCTAAGATTGGACAGGGGTAAAATGATCAGGCCCAAGCTGTGAGGCTGCCCAGCTTTTGAGAAAAGGTGATTAGAACTACTGGTAGGGTAAGAAATTGCATGTAACAGGTTTTTTAGCATATTGCGCTTAGCTGGCATGTTTTGTTTTATTTTGCTTAGTAACTTATTTTTTAAGTAATAGAAGTGATTGACCTGCCTGCTGCTACTTATACCTAATAAAATCACTTTTGTTTATTAATAAACTCAATGTAAATAATTATTATCCTGGGTGGACTATAGATGTATGCATCTCTCTTTCTTTCATTGCTAAAGGAGGTGAATAACTTATGAGCCCAGGCTCTATAAACTTTGTGCATAGTGAGACAAATTTATCTGGAGTTCTGGTCCCATTGGGGTTGAATGCTGTGTCAAGTCCCTTTGACTGAGCCTTCCCAGAGCTGAGTGGATCTTAGTGTCTGTCACTTTGCTGTAGGCTGTGATCCCAACTCTGTACCATCAGTGGGAGAGACCAGAGTTTCAGGTTGAACAGGACATGATGAGGCGGTCTCCGTGATATGATCAGTGCATCAAATGAGAATTTCAAGGGGATTTCTGTGACTGAACTTGTCAGTGTGGTCTGCCATTCCATGGCTCAGATGAGACCGTCGGATTGAAACACAATGATAATCATCTTTTGGTGTTCTAGAGCGAATAGCTAAACTCAGCCCTTTCTTAGCTCAGAACCTCAATGAACATGCAGATCGTACAAAAGGCCATACGTTTTATGTATTGACCATTTGTGATTAATTCATTGCACTTCGGGCAAAGACGACATTCTCAGCCATTGGAGATGAGATCAAATATGTGCTATTTTTTTCAGTATCCATCAACTCTACACACCAAAAGTGTCACGTGTAGATTAGCTAACTGTCATGTTTAGTTAGGTGCTACACAGAGGATCAGTAAAGGTTTATGAAGATTTTGGGACCTTTGTAAACATCGCCAACCACATGGGAGAGAAACTTGCCTTGTACAAAATTTATTTCCTTTCTGAAAATGGGATTTACTTCAGCTTTGTTATGGCCAAAGCTACGACAATATGAATGGCAAATTAAACTGGGATGCAGGCAAAGAGGAAAATGCAGTGCTTTGGTTTGATTACATACTATGTATTCCTTCTCGGTCAACCTTGTTGACCAGTCTGCCATAGACTGTTGTGTTGAAGAGGTTTCCTTTTTTGGATTTGTCCAAGAATTGTACTTTTTTTTTTCCTCTGCAACCACCAGTCATTGGATTATTCTTAGAAATTCCCTGACAAAGGGACGTCCATCCCCAGATCACTCTCAGGGTTATGGTGGAGTGCCAAGGCTGAAGCTGTCAGAGCAGTTGTTCTGGGATATCCTAACATCCTTGGAGCACTAGAAAGCCTCAAGAACAATACAGCTCAAATATCAGCAATAAGGAAAGATGCAAAGTGATACAGTGTGCACTTTGGAAACAAATTTGCATAAGGTCTGGAATGGTATACTTCTGCCATTCAGCAGGTGAAGTCTAAGTTTGTTCAAGTTTAGCTTTCCACTGCTGTAAATGTAATGAGGAGTCTTGGGACTGTTCTTCAACAAATGTGGGATAGTTATGATGAGTGTGAAATTCAGAGGGCAGCAAAGACTGCTAACTATGATTATAAGTCATCCAAGTGTCACAAAAGACAGGAGACATACCACAATGCAACTGTCCATTCATTGCAACAGGGAGACCTTCAGAGTTAATACCTTCATTGCAGTCATTGACAAACTGAAGAGCTTATTACAACATCAGATCAAGGATTACAAAACCTTTGGTGTACTGATAATTTTTTACCTAACATTTCAAGTTCTAAAGTCAGTGAAGATATCAAATGTGTACATCAGATGTGTCCAGATAATCTCTTAGTAGGTTTTACTAAAGAATTTCTTCAACTTGTTGAATCCATATATAGAGAAAAGATGATAAAAGCAAATCTATTGGATGTCGTCAGTTGTCTCTGAATCCTGTGTGATAGAATTTTTCCCAAATGTTAAAACTGCATTATGGCTATATTTGGCAGTTACGATCCCTAACTATAGTGCAGAATACGCCTTTTCTCTTTTAACAAGGGTCAAAAAATCCTCTCGAGCATCTCATTGCTTTGTCCCTCTTGAGCATTGTGAATGAAATCATCAAGTCTTTGCATTAGATCATTCATGACTTTGCCACAGCTAAATCTAGGGGAAAGACTATTTGAAAATTGTGTGTGGAGAGAATAGAATAAAGTTATTAATTTTCCATAAATATGTAAATATAAGCTGAGATAAATGTTCTGACATAATTTTTGCAACATGTAATTCATACTTAGGCTCTTCCCTTCCATTAACCCAGGGCGCTCATAACCTTAATTCACCTCTGCATAATCAATTGATTCTAGCATAGGTGAGTGAGTAGTATCTGTGAAGTCACCATTTTCCCTCACAAACAGGTAGATGGACAGGTACAAGGAGTGAGTATTCTTGGCTCTTTCTCTCCAGTGCATGGAACAGCATAGTTCAGGACTGACCTATCCCAATTACAAATCATTTTTTTCCCCTTCTCACATGGATGGCTGGTATCCTAGGTAGGGGAAAGCACTGCCTTCCCAAACTGCCTCACCGGGCCCTGCCCATGCCCAGCCCTGTGCCATCCCTGCTGGCCAGCTCTCTAGAGCTCTGGGGTCAGAGGAGGCTACAGCTATGCTGCCCCCTGGCTCTCTGCAGCTCCAGGGCTAGAGGAGGTTGAGGGGTGCTACCTGGGGGCAAGGACCAGCAGCCACATTGCAGGGGAGACTGGGGGGGACCAGCAGGCCACAGTGGGTGGGAGACACATGGGCTCTAGTGGGTGGGTCTGTAGGGCTTGCCTCTCAAACCCCTGGGGTCAGCTTCCACCCATGCCTTTCTACTGACTTCTCTTTCTCTCCCCCTCTCCCTCTCCCTCTCACGGTACAAGTGGGAAGCCAGAGAGCGAATGGAGAACTTGACAATTCCTTTCAGGTTCTATTCATAGTTCTCAATTCTTATTCAGGGCTGATTGTAAATTTGCAATCTAGTTCTTCATTCTGTGTTGGGGTAAAATTATCATGAGCTATCAGATGGATTCAGTCAAATATATTTATAATTATAATTTGGGGGAAGAGTAATGAACATGCATTATATTCAAATCAACACAATAAGAAGTGCTATCATTATTTTTTCACGTGTGTATTCATGTTTCAGCTGTGCTTCACATTAGATATATATATATTTGGAAAATAATGGAAAAGTAGTTTATATTGTGCTTGTGTTGATTTGAAACCTTGTTTCCTAGCCACGATTTCATTGGAGAATTCACAACAAGCTATAGGGAATTGTCTAGAGGTCAGTCACAGTTCAATGTATATGAGGTAAGCATTTTGAACTTTTCTTTTTATTTATCTTGAGGAACTCTGTAAAGTTGAGAACTATCAGTGTTTGCTTGTCAAATTGGTCAGTGTGCAGGCTTACTGTCAGACTCCAAGCCTTTATAAAGGGAGAAATCAACATTCTGGTTCAAAAAGGATTGCTTCAGAAGTAAGTTTAAAATCATGTGTTCTTTGGATGAGAGCATTATCTTCAGTGCTGTTTTGAAAAAATTAATAACTAAGCTGTTTTAAACATTATGAATATGGCATACATTATGCATATTACCAAAACTGCCAAAATAATCAGTTAAAAAAGGAAACATTTTGTAACCTCATAATCTTTGCTTGGTGTTTCATTTTTTAATATATCACTGAATTTATTTTGTTTCCTATGGCAGTAGTGAAGCTAAATTGTAACAGATTTATTTTAAAAAGTCCATTCTAGCCTCAGATTAGTTTTATCAGATGATATCTGTTGGTTTCCTAACATCAGTAGTCATAACCACATGATCTGCACTGTTATTAAAAAAAAGCAAATGTTTAAGTCTGGTTTCCTTATGTAAAAGACTGGCCTATTTTTTCTTGTTTGAACTTGGATGGTTCTGACTGCAGCCAGTCAGACCCACATTTGGCTGGCATCTGGTATATAGTTCATGGTGTCAAGACTATTTTTATGGTTTGTTGGATTTTGAAGGAAGCACTTTGTTTGTTTCTTGTATGTGGCTTTCACAGTGCCACTGTACATGTGAGCAGCAACTACCTTTCCTTTCTATGCGGTATTGGTAACCACAGAGAAAGGAACCTGTTAGCATCATTCCACATAGTAGTTGGTGATTTCCTCCTTACAACTTACAAGCAAGCATATTTATTCTTAAGGTGAAGGCATTGCATAGAAAATATATTAAAAGCAATAAAAGAACCCGCACACATGCTACTAAGTTTACCCAAATGATCACCCCCCTCACCCAATTGCAACAAGGGCTCTGATAGGTGTCAGTCCTTCAAACCTCTCAAAGGTTTTTTGGGGTTTTTTTTTACAAGTTCATGGCAGCCCTAGGTCAGGATAGAACACCCATGAATTTTTTAATCTTTCCTTTATAAGCTTGGGGCTTTGATCTTCGTATTCCAGGAACAATTATAGTTGACAGTGGGCCTTTCCTCGGGATGTAGCTTCAAAAGGCTGGATTTTTGCATAACTGTTATTGGAGGATTTGTATTCACCTTCCATTACAGATTACCTCGGCAAACCATTTGACACTGCTTGTCTCAAAAGTCTGCTCTCATCTGGGACATGGTTTAGTATAATCATTTGAAATTCAAAACACTTCCAATGATTCATATCTAAACTCCCACCACCAGCACCGGGAAAGGTTACATGCAAATCTGGCCCACAATAAAACCTAAAGCGTTCATTTAATAAATGAAACCTGAACATACTTAAACTTAATTCAGTATTATCTTCCAAATTATTATAGAATTTTAGAAATTTAGGACTGAAAGGGACCTGGAAAGATTATCGAATACAGTCGCCTGCCCTGAGGCAAGACTATAGTGTCTAGACTATCCCTGGCAATTTTTTGTTTAACCTTGTTCTTAAAAACCTCCAATGATACTAATTCCATAATTTCCCTAGGTAATTTGTTCCAGTGCTTACTATTCTTGTAGTTAGGAAGCATTTCCTAATGTCTAAACTAAATCTCCTTTGCTGTAATTTAAGTCAGTTCTTGTCCTGTCCTCGGTAAATAAAGATAAAATTATCCCCCTCTTCATTATAATAACCTTTTATGTATTTGAAGACTATTATCAGGTTCCCTCTCAGTCTTCTCTTCTCCAGACATAAACCCAATTTTTTTAATCTTTCTTTCTGTATCATGTGTTCTATTCTTTCAGTAATTTTTATTCCTCTCTTTTGAACTTCTCCATTTTGTCCAATCTTTCCCAAAGCATGGTGCCTAGGACTAGACATAGTACTCCATCTGAGACCTTATCAATGCTGAATAGAGCAGAAGAATTACTTCTCAGGTTTTGCTTACATCATTCCTGATATTACATCCCAGAATTATGTTTGCTCTTTTTGCAGTTCAGTAATTTTACATTATTGATGCATATTTAGTTTGAGATTCACCAGAACGTCCAGATCTTTCTTCAGTGTTCTAAGGCAATCGTTTTCCATCTTGTATTTGTGCAATTGATTATTTTTCCTAGAAGGGAGTGTGGACCTTGGGGACAAACTCCTGAAGTCTTTAGGGTGCCTCTATTATGCTTCTTAGATGGCTCGAATAAAGTTGTGTTGAATCCTGTTCATCTTGTAATAATACTCCCAAGGATAAGATTGCTGAAGTGAACTTACAGGAGTTTGGTAGCTACCAGTATCCAATCAGGATTGTTATTTAGCTGAACTGTTTTGAGCTGGACCAAAGGGAGACTTCATTTAGAGCAATTAATGTAACAGACCAGGAAGTGCAATTAGTGAAAAATCAGATTGTGTGCCCAGTGTCCGCTGTAAATAGTGTCTGAGGGGTAGAGTTGAAGAGCAGTTGGTAAAAGAGGTAGGGGTTGACTTGACAGAAGCAGCCATATGAGGCAATGAAAGGAAGCTATTGGAACAGTTGCTCTTATGATATGCAGAGAGTGTATTCTTCAAGAATAATAAAGAACTTGGAAGATATAACTGGGTGCTACATTGGATTGTGCTTAAGTCTGTGAGTGTTCCAGGTTGCAGTAAAAAGATGTAAAATCTCATGTTGGAAAGTGGCCTAATTGAGAATCCCCAGTTGTAATGATGAAAAAGCCCAATGGAGATTTGAGGATATGAATTCTCCACAAGAGACTTAATTTGTAGAAAGCTCAAGATAGCTATCTGCTTCCCCATGGAACAGACACACTGGATAAAATGTCATGGACAATATATTTTAGTAGTTATGATTTGGTATCTACATGCCATCAAATTAAAGTCACACAATTGAGGGGAAAAATGGTCTCTGGCAGCCTGTGAACTGTTTCAGTTCTACAGAATACCTTTTGGACTAATGGATGCATCAGGGACATTTCTGAGAGTAGTAAATGATCTAATACAAGGTTCTCATACTTCCAGTCCACAGGCCATCCCTAGCCAGAGCAATTGCGCAATCTGCCCTGGGACTCCTACTGCGCGGGAGTGAGGCCTGTTTGTTACCGGCTCCCTGTCCCCTGAGGACATAGCTTCAGGGATCACCAGGAGGCCTGGTGTGGTGTGGCAGCAGCGGTCATACACCCCTGCACAGGGAAGCAGAATGCATATAAATATTTCTATGCAATTCAAAAAAGAACCCAAAGAAAATCCCAGACTGACCCCTTTGTGGAAGGGACCTTACACAGTGATAGAGAAAATAGATAATATATCTTTGCTAATACAAAAAACAAGACCCTCACCACACATAGTTCATCAAAAACTGGTCTTCTGATTCATCGGAAGGAAAGGGAGACAAACATTATGAATGCTCAACAGCAATTCCAAAGGAATGCAGAGAAGGATTTGGACATACTTTATCTGGCTCTTGTGTACTTGCAATGGCAGACAGGCTGTGCAGGAGAAATTGTCAGGATGTTCTCAGGATCCCTATTCATGGCCATCTGTCTACAAAGACAGGTCTTATCTAGAAGAGATGAACCCTGCACTCATGCATCTCTAGATCCAAATATAAGCAATATGTCCATGACTGAATGCACAACTCAAGGAAGGAGATGAACACAAAAATCTGCATAAATGGCAAACTATCCGGATTCTTAGGAGTTACTATATAAATTCTTATTTAACTGAAGAGGGAAAGGGGGAGATGTAAGGATTAGTGTAGACAGCACATTCACCAGTAGATGGTGCTATATCTTTATCTTAGTGTTAAGTTGTCTTGTGTGTTATGTTGTTGATCTGATATAGGGGATTAGCCGGAAATTCAATCCTGCCAGTATGTGCTGGAGTTGGTACTTGCCTCCTCCTGATAAATCTTTATTTGTGTAAGAGAGTATTACACAATACTTCCCCAGTTGCAACCACTGACTCTGTATATATTTTTTAATTAAAAAAAATAAAAAGAGAGAGAACACAGCATTAATTTGTCATAACACTACAACAGTGATTCGTAAGTATTCAGACAATAAGAAAACATCAAACCTGTACTACCTTCGATGGTAATTCTTTGCCTCAGTTGCACATCTTGCCATGTGAAAGTTTGATAGATTAATATCCCTTTAACACACTGCTTCCCTTTTCCCTCTGCTGCATCCTCTCTTGGTTGTCCATGGTAACTAACATCCCAGAATCCAGGGATGGTTGCATTTGGGCTTACTTCCTGCTTCTGGGAGGGAGTATTGGTTGAGCGATGTCTCTTCAGCAGATCTCTGCTGGCACTGATCGCTGCTGCTGCCATCTGTGCTATTGCTTATTAGCATTGCTGCTGCCTTTAGCTGCAATGTAGTACACAGAACCCCCCAGTACTTAATGATTTCATCTTTTAGTAATTGCCCTATAAAGATGGGACCCTAACCAAGACTACTTTCTCTGCATTACCTGACTGCAGTACTCTCCCCACACCATGTCTAAGACTCATCCAGCTAAACCATCCTATAAAGATTTCAACTCTAGTGATCACTGAGAAGAAACAAGGACTCCCAATTGAATCTGATCAGTTCTGTCTTTAAACGTTGCAGAAGGAGGGTCATATAGCAGCTAGGATTCTTTTAAACAGAGTCTACACCATCAGGTAGGAGCACCTGTCCACATCCACTCAGTCTTTCATTTGTATATGGCATCACTACTCTCCGATCGCCTATTCAGCTAAGCTTTAGGACAGCTAGGCTCAGTTTTCCTACTTTACACAGTGGCACAGAAGGCCCTCGGTAGTATATGGGCAGAATTTAAGTCCCCTGCAGATTTCTTTATTTCCCCGCAGAAAAATGGCTTTCTGATGGGGAAGCAAAGAGAAGCCACAAAAGCAGTCATGTGACCTTCCCCAGCACATGTTTTGTGTGTCCAGGGGAGTTGGCAGAGAAGTAAATCACTGTGGGACAAGTGGCGAAACAGGGGAAGATAGTTAGTGTCTGTTTCAGTGGAGCCCAGCTCAGGGTGAGTCCCAGTTGGGCTGGGGAGGATGGAGACTTCCTCTCCACCCCCCCCCCCCCAGATTTTTCCCTCAGCTGCAGGAAGCTTTGCAAACTCTCCCCTTCCCCCACTTCCTGCACCCATCACTCCTGGAGTACAGGAGAAGGAATCACTGTAGGGCGAGCTGCTCTCCCACCCACCAAACCCTTGTGCATCCAGACTTCCTCATACCCAGACTGTCCTGCAGAGCCTCGTCCTCCCTTAGACCCAGAGTCCCACCACTATGAACTCCACTCCTTCTGTACCTGGATCCCTGCAACGAGCCACCTGCACCTGGATCCCCACTCCACTGACCCCCACTCCTCCCAGCATCTAGTCCCCCTTCATTGAGCCTTCCACATTCAGGCCCCCATGCCAAACTCTCTTCTCCTCCCAAACCCAGACACACACATCCTGGTCATTTCCAGCCACCTTCACCTGGATCCCCCCCACCACACACACACACACACACACATATACGCAACACCCCATTACTATAGCAAACCAGAACCACCACCCCCACGCCCTTGTGCAGCCAGATTTCTTTTCTTCCCACACTCAGATCCCCGACTGAGCTGTTCATACTCATCCTATGTGAAGCAATCTCTTCTTAACCCACACCCAGATCCCTCCACAGTAAGTGCCTTCTCACTAGGACCTTGCCAGACTGACCCTATCTGTCTGCACCTGGCATGGAGGGGAGGGGAGGAGCAGGGCCCTGGTGTGTTTCTGGGGCAGGTGTGATCCTTATGCTGTGTCCCACTGTGTCTGTGTCCTGGGGATGCTGCAGAGTGGTCAGAGTGCTACCTCTTTTCAGCCAGTGGCCTGTGCTCCACAATGCTGTGTTGAAGCCTCCACATTTATTTGACAAATAAAATTTGAAGAATTTTGAAGAATTTTAAAACACTGTGACCAGAATATTTAATTTGGCACAGAATGCCCACAGGAGTAAAGTTATTTTAGTCTCACAGGAAATAATCTGAAGAGGCCTGATGAGGGCAAGTAGTCCTTATGGGGCTAACTGATTGATTACAGCAGTTCTATACACATAACTCATAACACATATCCCACAACCATAGTCCAGAATTCCCCAGCATAGTCCCAACAATGTATGCAATACATGATATACAGCCAATGGTATCCCTCACCATACCTCAGCTTTCTAGCACAGCCCTCTTTTCTCCTTGAACTAGGACAGCCACTTCAGCCCTTCCAACTTGAATGCAATCTTGCTCTTCACAGTGGGAATCCCTACAGCCTCTCTGTTGTGAGTGTCCTTGCCCCCAGTACCTGGCCCTCTCACTTCCTCAAGGTCCATCTCTCCAGCCCTAGAGACATCACCAAGTAAGCAAAGCACATAAAAAAAAACATAATCCCAACTATACACACAAAGTGATTGTCTCTAAATTAGCTGTTACTACTCAAAAAAACCTTGGGGTTATTGTGAATAGTTCTCTGAAAACATCTGCTCAGTGTGCAGCAGCAACACACAAAAAGCTAACAGTATGTTAGGAACAATTAGGAAAGGGATTCCTGTAAGACAGAAAATACAATGCCTCTGTAAAAAAAACCCCGGTACACCCACACCTGGAATACTGCATGTAATTCTGGTTACCCTATATCAAAACTTTATATTAGAATTGGAAAAATTATAGAGAAAAGCAACAAAAATATTAGAGGCATAGAACAGTCTCCATAAGAAAAAAGATTAAAAAGGCTGAGGCAATTCAATTTAGAAAAGAGATGACTAAAGAGAATACTATAAAATCTGTATGGTGTAAATAGGGAAGTATTATTTACCCTTTCACAGACACAAGAACCAGGAGTCTCTTGATGAAGTTAATAGTCATCAGGTTGTAAACAAACACAAGGAAGTACTTCACACAATGCAGAATCAAACTGGAACTTGCAAAAAATCATAACTGGGTTCAAAAAATAACTAGATAAGTTCATGGAGCACAAGGCCATCAATAGCTAGTAGTCAAGATGGTCAAGAGTGCAGCTTCCTGTCCTGGGTGTCCCTAAATCTGTGACTGCTAAAAGCTCAGATTGGATGATGAGGTGGATCACTCAATATGTTTCCCTCTTAATTCCATATGAAGCATCTGGCACTAGGCACTGTCCAAAGACGTGAAACTGAGTTCTTCTTCAAGTGATGTCCCCATGGGTGCTCCACTGTTGGTGTCGGGCTCATCCTGGTGCCGTGGACTGGACACTTTTACAATAGCATCCAGTCAGGTTGCACATGTGCGAGAGGCACATGGTATTCCCGCCTTTTAAGTGAGCGCATGCAGTCCAACTCCTCTCAGTTCCTCCTTCACTGCCCTTGACTACGGATGGAGCTCCATCTTGTCTCATCATGTCACTTCTGTGAAGAAAAAGAAAGAAATTTAAATAGATATTGTAGACTTACCTGTTCCTGTTCATTTTTCTTTTGTTAATCAGTTAATAGTTTTTTAAAAACAGTTATTTTACTTCAGCTTTTATATAGTTAGTCAGAATAACAGTTTACCGCCATGCAGCAGCAAGCCATGGCAAATTACAGACCACCAAAAAAAATAAGAAAGAGGGCTTTTACTCATAAATAAGAGTCACAGCAGCAAGCGGTGCAGTCCACCACCTGATAGAAAATACTTGGTTCTATCAAAAGGCATAGACTTTTTATTCTTTTACCCTCAACCCAATTCCTTAGTGGTTGATGCTGTAAATCAAAGGTCTAAAAATCCTCAATTCAAAACAAATATATAAGACAAAGACCACAAACCCCGGACTTGTTTGGGAGGAAAATATACTCCTCCTGAACCCTTCAACTTCACATAGCTAATTACACAGTCCTACTCGCTAATCACGACTTTGACAATTATGCAAAACTAACTAAGCTCATGCAACATCTTCCAGATGGTCCAGCTACATGGTCGTCTAACCACATGTTTATGAAGCACTATGCCATTCCACCTTGCTCAACAATGGACACTACACTAGCTTCTGCGGTCCTCTCCATGGCCTGCAACAACTAGCTGAAGCCCACCTACCATCCATCTGGGCACTGCTACACAGTCACCAACAATGGAGCACCCACAAGCACATCACTTGAAGAAGTTGTTGCTCACTCTGTGCAGTAACAATGGTTCTTCGAGATGTGTGTCCCGTGGGTGCTCCACTACCTGCCCTTCTCCCCATTTCTTCAGGCATTAACAACTTGCCAGGAGGGCATCAAAGAAGAAACAGAGAGGAGTCAGGCTGTGCATGCTAACTTCAAAGGCAGGAACACCACGCCTCTCTTGCACATGCACAGCCCAACTGGACACGACTGTAAAAATCTCCAATCCATGGTGTCTGGCACACCTGCAGGGACACACATCTCAGCCTCATAGCCAATTCTTTTTTCCCAGGGAGCAGCTCTGTAGCATTCCCTCAGAGACCTGTTCCAGTTGCTTGACTTTCTGATTGACTCTTTTTTTGTCTTTTTTGGAGAGTTCCTCTAGTCCCCTGCTATTTTGTAGCTCTTCCCTGATTTTTTTTTTTAAACTAAGCCAGGTTTAATTAGATGAGTAGACTATTAAAGAATCAGGTAAAGAAAAAGTGTTTCCCTAAAACGTCCTTTAAAGTTTATAAGCATGGCACAAGGGTAGCTTTTAAGCCACCTTTGTGCTACCTAGATTTGGGCCAGAGTAGCCCCTTAACTCTGATTAATTAGTTCAAGCCAGAGTCTTTTTAGCAAGATGGAGAAATCCTCTTCTGGCTCTGGCACAACTCCTACTTTTTCTGTGCCAGGAGATTTTTCTGTTTTGGCATCTTAAAGGCATTTACTCTATGAAGGGGACAATAATCTTTACCCCATTCTTCAAGTAATCTATCTTTAATGGTAATTACTTAGCAATTATCACCAACTCCCTGCTAAACAGATATACTAGCGAACCACGAGAGTGATCACAGCAAGATTAAAAACTGTAAATATGGGTTCTCTTTTCTGTGTTTTGGACCTAATAGATGAATTAAGCCAAAAGAAAATTTTGCGAGTTTTTGAGTGGATCCCCGACATTATGGATTTAGTGGTGCTAGTATCAGAGGTGCTGACTTTCAGTAGTGTCAGGGATGCCCAAACCCAAGCTCTACCTCAGCCCCTCCCCCCCATCTCTTCTTTCAAGGTCCCACCCCTTCTTCATCTCTTCCTGTCCCCCCCTTCTCCCTTGCCCCATCTCTTTCTCCCCAGTTCTGTCCTGAGTGTGCCCTATCCCTCACTCTTCGCACTGAGAGCTTCCCAAACACTGTGAAACAACTAACTGCAGCAGGTGGGGGGGAGAAAGAGGGAGTCTTTTATCTCGATTCCAGCTGACAGAAGGAGGACTTACGGGAGTGGGATTCTGATCAAGATACTGCCAGTGGGTGCTGCACATCTATCACTTTTCCCCTGGAGGTGCTCCAGCCCCAGAACTCCTATGGAGTCTCCACCTATAAGTAGTATTATATCTGTCTCTCCCATGGATTTTTTTTTCTTTATTTTTAACCATAGCCAAGAGTTCATATAGTTTTCTAGGATAGTCAGGGTTTGCAGCTTTCACTGGTTAAACAAATGTTGTTTGAATTGCAAACATATCTGAAATTTGAGTGGAAAAAGAATTATATTTTAACCATCCCGTTTTTTTTTTTTAATATCACACTGGTCCTATATTGTGCAAAGAATGTAGTTGTAGGACATTATTGCCTTCAGTTTATGGCCTAAAATGTTCTATTTTTCTGGTAATGTATGTTAGTGGTGGGCAATCTGTGGCTCTGGGGTTGTATGCAGCCCATTGGGGTTCTATGCATGGTGCACAAGAAACATTTTGTTTACTGTTGCCCATGCACAGGGCTCCCAGATTTTGTTGGTTTCCATCTGCATAGTGTTTTTCCTACTGTTATTACAAAGTGAGATGCACTTAAAGCAAGGGCACTTAAAGTGAGGTGCATGCTGATTGCACACAAGAGTGAGAACTGTGTGCTCCCACTGCATCCAATCAAAGCATAGACAAGGGCACATAGCAAAACTATTCTATCCCGGGAGACCATATTTGTTACGACAATCTTGCTGCCTACTGAGATGAAGGGCCATTCATGTGGCCCATTCACTAGCCTAAGTTGCCCCTTACTTATGTACAATATAATAACTCTGCCAAAATTTCAAATATGAATATTTTAATTCCAACATCTACAGATAGTGCATAATAAAACTTGGCGTCAGCCTTATGGATTCCTCTTTCATAGCTGTCTCAGAGATTAGTTGATAAATCTAATTGACAAAATGTCTTTCCTTCCACTTCCAATGTTTCAGCTTGAAAATGTGCTCCCATCTTGCTCAATGTGTTGATAGTGAAACTGATTGAGCTGAATGGATGGCTTTGAGCAGACATTCAAAAGGGAAGCTTTTTTGGTTGGTTGTGGATTTATGTGGCTCGCAAGATTTTTATGATGGGGCCACTTTCCATTACAATAGTCTCTTTTCAGTTGTTTATAATTTAGCCAAATTTGGCAGAAATTATTCATACTGAGTGTCTGCCTCATGTTGAATTTATTTGGAAAATATTCTGCAACAGTCATTTAGACATTTCTTAGAACAAGGTGAGAACAAAATATGTTTTGTTCCTCTTAAAAAATTATGACAGCCAAGCACCCACTAGACCATCCTGACAGATGTCTATCTAATCTGTTCTTGAATATCTCCAGTGATGAAGATTCCACAACCTCCCTAGGGATATATCTACACAGTAGCATTATTTCGGAATAACTGATACTACACAGCAAGCCATTATTTTGAAACAATGTCGAGATGGAGGACTTCTTACTCCAACTCCTGTAACCCTCATTTCATGGGGAGTAAGGGAAGTTGGAGGAAGATGCTCTTCCTTCCAACTTCCTGCTGTATAGACAGCGCCAAAGCTGAATTAAGCTGTTTCAACTTCAGCTGCGCAATTGACATAGCTAAAGTTATGTATCTTAATTTGACTTTTGCCCTGCAGTGTATATGTGCCCTAGGCAATTTATTCCAGTGCTTAACTACCCTGACAGCTAGGAAGTTTTTCCTAATGTCCAACCTAAATCTCCCTTGCTGCAAGTTAAGCCCATTGCTTCTTGTTCTATCATCACAGGCCAAGGAGAACAATTTTTCTCCCTTCTCCTTGTAATACCCTTTTAGATACTTGAAAACAGCTATGATGTCCCCTCTGTCTTCTTTTTTTTAAAACTAAACAAGCCCAGTCCTTTCAGTCTTCCCTCATAGGTCATGTTTTCTAGACCATTAATAACTTTTGTTGCTCTTCACTGAACCTCCTCCAATTTTTCCACATCTGTCCTGAAATTTGGTGCCCTTAACTGGACACAATACTCCACTTGAGGCTTGATCAGCTCAAATAGAGCAGAAGAATGACTTCTTGTGTCTTGCTCACAACACTCCTGTTACTGCATCCCAGAATCATGTTTGCTTTTTTTGCAACAGCATCACACTGTTGACTCATATTTACCTTGTGGTCCACTATGACCCCTAGATTCCTTTCAGCAGTACTCCTTCCCAGACAGTCACTTCCAACTCTGTATGTGTGAAACTGATTGTTCCTTACTAAGTGGAGTACTTTGCATTTTTCCATATTAAACTTCATCCTATTTACCTCAGACCTTTTCTCCAGTTTGTCCAGATCATTTTGAATTTTGACCTTATCCTCCAAAGTAGTTGCAACCCCTCCCAGCTTGGTATCATCTACAAACTTAATAAGCATACTCTCTATGTAAATTTCTAAGTTGTTGATGAAGATGTAGAACAGAACGGGTCCCAAAACAGTCCCCTGTGAAATCTCTCTTGTTATGCCCTTCGAGCATGATTTTGTGAACCATTAATAACTACTCTCTGAGAATGGTTATCCAGCCAGTTATGCACCCACCTTACAGTAGCCCTGTGTCGGGCTAGCTTATTGATAAGAATGTAATGCGAGACCGTATCAAATACTTCACTAAAGTCTAGGTATATCACGTCCGCTGCTTCTCCCTTTTCCACAAGATATGTTATCAGATTGGTTTGATGTGATTTGTTCTTTACAAATCCATCTGGCTCTTACCTATCACCTTATTATCTTTCAGATGTTTGCAGATGAATTCCTTAATTATTTGTTCCATTATCTTCCCTGGCACATGGGGCAGCTGACGTGAATGTACAGAGGAGCTGGCATTGCCACTTGCTCTTGTTCTTCAGCATTGCTCCTCTGTATCCCCTGAGGCATAAACACTGACTCCAGGGCTCCAGGGCTAGAGCACTCACAGATTAAAAAATGAGTGCTTAGCACCCACCAGCAGACACATGGATCAGCTCCGCTCCATTCCCTCCCGCATTCCCGTTTGATGCTGGGCCCTGCTTATCAGCTCTTCCCTTTCCCACCCAGTGCCACCTACTCACCCCAATCAACTATTCAGCCCATGTTTCCTTGGTGCTCCACATAGCACCCCCGATCACAGACTCTGGGTAGTCACCCATATGGCCCAATTCTAAGGACAGACTAGGGTCTGGAGTTGATGAGGCAGGAAAATGGGACAGTGAGGTGGGAGTGAAGAGGATTGGGGCAAAGAGAATAATAGGATAGGGGAATGTGAAGCTTGAGGCCTGATTTGCAGAAGTGTGGAAATTCTCAGCTGCAACTGAAGTCACTCAGATCTCTGCACTGAACAAACAGTAGTATAAATGCTATGAAAATTCAGACCAGAAGTATCTCAAATTGGTTGTCCAAAATTAATCTACATTTTTTACATTAATTTGTGTCTGCCATTTCCCCATCTGTAAAATGTGGATATAAATATTTCCTTACATAGCAAGGGTTTTGTGAAGACAAATTCATTAACATTCTGGAGGCACTCACACATTTATTATGAGCACCAAAAAAAAGTCCATTAAGAAAGTTAACACCTCTTTTGGAGCAGGGTGAATGGAGTGCAGTAAATAAGGTATGATTCACACACTGAATTATGAGGATAAAAAGCTCTTAAATAGATGGATGGTAGGTACCAACCATTTTGGTGCCAACTGAACATTGTAAGTCTTTAGTTACTGCATGTAATCTAAATTAATGTAAAGACTGTGTCATGTTGTGTACACAGGCAACTTTAATTCTGGCATTTCCTACCTTAGAATGCTGAACATTGCAACCAAAACATTTTTTAAAATGAAGTTTTTCTAAATATGTAATTTATAGTTTGCATTTGCTTCTGGTTTCCTACATGTCAAAATAACTGTAACCTATGCTTTGTGCTACATTATATGAATATTATGCTGCATTATGATTTAGTTTCATGATTCTATTATATAAAATTAAAGAAGAGACTGTGCCAAATCTTGAAGTTTTTTATTCAAGCAAACAACTTGATTGGTTTATTTTAATGTATGGGTGATAACTTTGTGTTAATTCTTACTTTAATCAAACCAGTTTATCCATTCTTTGAAGGTTGTAAGTCCTTGTAGGGCATTTGCTCACATCCATAAAAGGCAACAGTTTGACTCATTAATAGTCTTACAATTGATGGTCATTTTAAGAAGCATATAGACTTACTGAATATTAGCTCATTAAGGTCGCATATACCTAAAGTAGGTTATTTCATACCTTAAGGGGATCTTAAGAATTTTCACTGTGTCAACTGCATAATGAATGGTGCACCTGTAATAGTTTTATCTGCCCTTCTAGGTAATAAATCCAAAGAAAAAAGGAAAAAAGAAAAAGTATATTAATTCTGGAACAGTAAGTAGATACTTCTTGTATTAATTGATGCTTTCCTTTTCTTTCTGACTGCTTGAATTAAAGTGTATTCAAACTATAATTTGATAGTGTTAGAGTAAGACTTCCTTTGGAGTAAACTATTTATTATAACTGTTTATTATAAAGTTTTTGTACTTTCCTCTCTTCGGTGATTAAACAACAGTGTCTCATGAAAACTTTATCCAAAATGAAACAAAAGACAGGACTATGCAGCACTTTAAAGACTAGCAAGATGGTTTATTAGGTGATGAGCTTTCGTGGGTCAGACCCACTTCCTCAGATCAAATTGTGGAAGAAAATTGGCATGACCATATATACCAAAGGGATACAATCAAAAAAATTGAACACACATAAAAAGGACAAATCAAATTTCAGAACAGAGGGGGGATGAGGAAGGTAGGTTAATGTCTGTGAGCTAATGATATTAGAGGTGATAATTGGGGAAGCTGTCTTTGTAATGGGTAAGATAATTAGCATCTTTGTTAAGGCTCAGTCGTAAAGTGTCAAATTTAAGCATGAATGACAGTTCAGAGGTTTCTCTTTGAAGTCTTGTGTTAAAATGTCTTTGAAGCAGGATGCAGGTAGTCAAGTCGTTGAGACAATGCCCTTTCTGTCAGACCCATAGTCTCCTATAGACAACCACCTAACCTCAGGATGATTCTTACCAACAACCACAGGACATACCACACTAATACCAACCCTGGAACTTTCCCTTGCAACAAACCCCATTGCCAGCTTTGTCCACATATTTACTCTGCTGACACCATCATTGGACCTAACCAATTCAGTTATAAGATCAAGAACACATATTCCTGCTCATCCAGAAATATAATTTATGCCATCATGTGCCGACAGTGTCTGTCTGCTATGTACGTTGGACAAACGTCTCAGATACTTTGCCAAAGAATCAGTGCACACAAAACTGATATCAGACAGTTTCACAAAGAAAAAACAGTTTCTTGCCATTTCAGCCAGAAAGGGCATTGTCTCAACGACTTGACTACCTGCATCCTGCTTCAAAGACATTTTAACAAGACTTCAAAGAGAAACCTCTGAACTGTCATTTATGTTTAAATTTACACTTTACGACTGGGCCTTAACAAAGATGCTAATTATCTTACCCATTACAAAGATAGCTTCCCCAATTATCACCTCTAATATCATTAGCTCACAGACATTAACCTCCCCCCCTCATCTCCCCTCTGTTCTGAAATTTGATTTGTCCTTTTTATATGTGTTCACTTTTTTTTAATGTATCCCTTTGGTATATATGGTCATGCCAATTTTCTTCCACAATTTGATCTGAGGAAGTGGGTCTGGCCCACGAAAGCTCATCATCTAATAAACCATCTTGTTAGTCTTTAAAGTGCTACATAGTTCTGTCTTTTGTTTCAGCTAGACCAGACTAACACAGCTACATCTCTATTACTATTCTTTATCCAAAATGTAATTTTGGCAATTGTGTGTAGAACTGCTGGAGGTCATTGGACTAGATAGTGTCAACTTTCATCTGGAATAAATGTTGAATTTTAGAATGCATTAGAATGCTGCTTAGTGTACAGAGACATGAACAAATAAGGGATGATAGGTTGTGTCTGTGGTGCTTAAGACAATATGTATTCTTTACTTTTTTAAATATTTCACAGAATTAGATTTAAGAAATACTGTGACTATAATTTGTAAGAGTACTAACTGAGGTATGAACAAAGTAATGAAATATTTACTAAAAATGCAAGAACCTTTCTATTCTTGCTATGTTAGTTTGGTCCACAGTATTAACTGCATTGCTAATTTTAATGTTCGTGGAATCCAGAAGAATCAAAATATAATTTAATATACAATACAAATATAATAATGTGTATTTCAGAAAGTAAAACTAAGGACAAGTGCTGGTTCTGCAAATAAATATATGCTTGATTTTATTCATGTGATTAGTCTGACTGAAGTCAGTGGGACTTCATTATGCAGGATTGCGGCCTTAAGGTGGAAAATCATTATTCCTATATTTTTCTGATTACAAATGGGGAAAGTATGATTGTCTTTTCCATAAACCCATGGAAAAATTTTCCAGAATAGATGGAAACATTATTTCTATGGGAATTTGATGGTAAGATCTTATTGAAAGAGTGAGTGATTTTCTTTCATGTTAGTGTATTGCTATATTAATTAGAACAAAGTAGTAGCATGCTGCATCTTTGTGTTGGCAGCTAATGAAACAAGTGGATTTTTTAAGTCTATGCTAAAAACAGAAATATTCAGAATTTCATCATAAAGTTTTGTTAAGGATCTATCTCTACAAGAAAAAAACAGTTATTTTGTATGTATAATCATCCTTATTTTCAGAACATGTTCTTCTTTTGTACATTTTAAGTATTCTGATGTGCATACATGCATTCATATTTGAAAAGTACATCAGTGGATGTTTGCACATTGAAACATGACTGTATATCATCAGATGAGGTTGTATTGTTACCTCTGTCTGAAGTTGAAATGTTATTTTATGGGGCAGGTCTTTGTGTTTCTTCTGTATGAGTAGGCAACTAGTGTGCATTTAGTAAGCATTACAATAACAGTAATTTTCTTCCCTCTCTGATTCCCTCTACATCTTTTTTTGCCAAACACTTCCTAATCTCCTGCCTCTGTATTGCTCTCCTTGCCCTGTTAGCCCTCTACCCTCCACACACACTCCTTCTGTTTCTGTCACAATCCTTTTCCAACTCACATTTTCCATCTTGCACTCAATCTGTTGCCTCTCCACAGTTTCTCTCCATGCTTCTTCAAATTTTACTTCTCCCAGACCTGCCAGAAGCACTAAAAAGGTAAAAATAGGGCGATTGGTTAGTTATCTTGCATGCCTGTATACAAACACGGGAAGCCTGGGAAACAAACAGGAAGAATTGGAAGACCTGGCATAGTCAAGGAACTATAATCTGATTGGAGACTTGGTAGTGTAATTCACATAACTGGAGCACTGTCATGGATGAATATTAGCTGTTCTGGAAGGACAAGTGGAGGAGAAACTGTGGAGGAGTTGCATTGTATGTAAGAGAGCAGTATGATTGCTCAGAGAACTGTATGAAACTGGAGAAACACCTGTTCAGTCATTGGGTTAACATTGGAGATATGAGCAGCAAGGATGATGTTCTGGTGGATATCTGCTATAGACCCCCAACCAGAAGAATAAGGTAAATGAGGCTTTTTTTGGAAAACAGAAGTCTCCAGATCACAGGCCCTGGTTTTCCTGGTTTTCAATCACTCTGACATTTGCTGGGAAAGCAGTACAGCAATGCAGAAAATCAAGGATGTTTTTGGAGAGAGTTTGGGACAACTTCCTAGTGCAAGTGCTTGAAGAATGAAGTAGGAATCATACTCCTTCTTGATCTGCTGTTAACAAACAGGGAAGAATTGGTAGGGAAGTAGAGGCAGGTGGCAACCTGGGCAGCAATGACCATGAAATGGTCACATTCAGGATCTTGACAAAGGAAAGAAAGGAGAGCAGCAGTATATGAATCCTGGACGTCAGAAAAGCAAACTTTGACTCCCTCAGGAAACTGATGGGCAAGATCCCCTGGGAGATTAATATAAGGAGGAAAAGGGTTCCGGAGAGCTAGCTGTATTTTAAAGAAGCCTTATGGAGGACATGGGAACAAACTATTCCAATGTGCAGAAAGAATAGCAAATATGGCAGGTAACCAGCTTGGCTTAAAAGAGAAATCTTCAGTGAGCTTAAACACAAACAGGAAGCTTATAAGAAGTGGATACTTGGACAAATGACTAAGGAGGACTATATACCCCTATATGCTCAAACATTATCTTTTAATCAGAAAGGCCAAAGTGCAACTGAAGTTATAGCTAGTAAAGGATATGAAGGATAACAAGAAGGGTTTCTATGGGTATGTTTGCTGCAAGAAGAAGATCAGAGAAAGTGTGGATTCTTTGGGAATGGGGAAGGCAACCTAGTGACGATGATGTGGAATAAAGCTAAAGTACTCAATGCTTTTTTGCGGGATTGTGGAAGATGACAGAACAAGGAGCAGTGGTCTTAAGTTGCAGTGCTGGGAGGTCTAGACTGGATATTAGGAAAAGCTATTTCACTAGTATAGTGATAGAGCACTGGAATGGGTTACCTAGAGAGGTGGTGGAATCTCCATCCTTAGAGATTTTTAAGGCCAGGCTTAACAAAGTCCTGGCTGGAATGGTTTAGTTGGGATTGGTCCTGTTTTGAAGTGGGGGAGGGAGGGAGGTTGAACTACATGACCTTCTGAGGTCTTCAAACCCTAATCTTCTATGATTCATACCACAACTCACTTTTTGGACCCATATTCTTTCTGGGTGGTGAAAGCCAGTAAGAGATCAAACTTACACGTTGTAATGTTAGACATTGACAAATAGAATGTCTCATCTTCTATTTATTTTTAGTTTACTATTTTTCATTCTTTACATCCATCATTACCCAGAGGTCCCCACTGAAATGAAGTGACATTTAGATAATTTTAATGTAGCATTTTAAATAAAGTTGAAGCACTCACATAATGGATCAACTAGTCTTATCATCTGCCATTACTTTATCGTATAAAATGAGCCGCACCACACTTGTTTTTTACCCCATATGCAGCAGTGTTTCACTGAATTTTTCTCTCACATCCCTGTGCCCTTAATTTAGTCTAGAATAATGCCATAATCATTTAAAAAGTTTTTTAGATTCCCAGGTTTGTCCCATGCCTTCCAAAAGAGATTCATGAATTGCTTGTCTTATTTCCTAAAATTGTAGAAAATTATACCATAAATATGAGCCTTGAAAATATTGTACGTGAATTTTCTATTTGTATTTGATTTGCAGAATGACCATTCGTGCCTGATTCCATTTTACTTGCTTTCAGGTAACATTGCTTTCCTTCCTAATTGAAACAGAAGTTTCATTCCTTGACTATATTAAAGGCGGGTAAGTGATCCCTGCATGCTTTTCTTTTCCTATTTTTTGTTTTGATTCACAAATAACCGGTTTGCTGTCTTGCTATGTGATAGCCCTAAATATCCATGAGAATTGCATTACTTTTTTCATTTTAGGGGGTAAACTTACTGATAACTTTCTTATGTAGTTAGGTATTTTTTTTAATGTTTTGTTTTGGTAGGGTTCTGTTTTGTTAAATGGTTTGTTTGTGTTTGAGAACTCAATGCTGAATAACTGTATCTTCCACTTGGAGCAGAAGGTGGTAAGGTTAGTAATGGTCAGTAGTTTGTATGGTAGTTTATTCCACAGCCTCAAACTGGCCCTCAGAAAGGTCTATCTCAGACATGCACATGTTCCTCTGTGCCTAAAGAGTAGATTTGTTAATCATAGGCCTCATCTGGAAGTTTTAGGCAATTTTTAGGTATCCCAGACCTAGACGATGGCTAATGATTAGTTCTTATTGATAATTATCCAAAGCAGTGTGGACTGATGCATGTTCATTTTCATCATCTGAGTCAGATACCACCTGACAAAGGTTGATTTTCTTTTTTGGTGTTTCAGGTTCTGTAATTATCACAGTGTGTTGCTCTCTTAAGTCTTCTGAGAGCATGCTCCACACTTTGTCCTTCTTAGAATTTGTATGTAACTTCAGATTCTTAAACCTTGATTGAGTGTTGTAGCTTTCGTTAGAAATCTCTCATTAGTACCTTCTTTGAGTTTTGTCAAATCTGCTATGAATTCATTCTTAAAATGAACATGTACTGGGTCATCATCTGAGACTGCTATAATATCATTCCCTCTAGGGCATCTGGCATTGTCCATTGTCAGAAGACAGGATACTGTGCTAGATGGACCTTTGGTCTGATCCTAATATGGCTGTTCTTATGTTCTTAAATATATGGCAGAATCAAGTAAAACAGCAGAAGACACATAATTCTCCCTCAAGGAGTTCAGTCACAAATTTAATGTGTCCAACTGACTCTTGCAGGGCTTCTGACAGCCAGTACTGCCGGCTGACATCATCAACAGGCACCTCCTTCCATCTCGGCATGCTTCGAGTTGCTAGGAGCTGGATCTGCCCATGTGGGGTAGGGGCAGAGCAATAAGCTTTGTTACCTTCTCATTCAGTTAACCAGTAACTCCCATTTCCCATGAGTGCCGGATAACAAAGCTTTCAGTATAACAATGAAATTGGATTGAAATATTTCAAACCTTCTTCGATTCTATGTAAAAGTATTTAACATAAAGAATTGCAGAAAAATAAGCTCAGTGCACTGTAAAGTATGTCCATAACTTTTAGTTTGTTTCCAGGGCACAGATACAAGCATTTTGAGTAATGTTATGCAAATGAATAAACTAGTCATCTCTCTTTGTTTATAAAATGCTAATCTCTGGTATTTCCACAACAAATAGTTTCTGAAGTTGGTTTTCTGAGACTGTTTCAATTATGGCCATGTTGATTCATGGTTTATTGTATTTACTTGTTAACAGATAAAATTTTGGTGAACCCTAACTACAGTGGAGCTCATACTTCTCCATTATAATCCTTCACACTAGGGCTATGCATGTTTGCAACTTCATATTCTATCTTTGAAAGCCTTTCCTTCACTGACTCCATCATGCTGTGCAAGTGAATATTGAGGAGAAGCTTCCATCCCATTTTCTGTTCAAGGAATACTTAAGCAAATTTAATATGGCTAATTACTAGGATTGACCATAGTTTGGGTTTTTTTCTGGTATTGTTTTTCCTAAAGTCTCCTTACACTTTTCTCCCAGTGGCTATTGCTGTGCTGTTTAACTGGTTTTTGAGGGGTTTGCAGCTTCTTTTTCTGATGCTGCCTGAGATCACTTTGAGGGTCATGTGTTTTCAGTTATCTACTATAAAGATGTGAAACATCTGAGCATAGGAAGCGATGTAAAGTCACAATGCAGGCATGTGGCACTTGGAGAACTGCATTTACAGTGTTTATAATTGTCTTGGTCCTTGGTAATGTTTTCTTTGGCCATCCATCTCTAACATGAGATGGCTGCTAAAGTAACACTAACGGAAACCTAATGCATTGGACTCAAGAAGGTATCCTCTGTCCTAGGCATTGAGAATGTAAAAATGGCCACACTGAGTCAGACCATTGGTCCATCTAGCCCAATATCCTGTCGTCTAAGAGTGGCTTATGTCAGACACCTGAGAGGGAATTTACAGAACAGTATAATTATCAAGTATTTCATCCTCTGTTGTCCAGTCTCATCTTCTGGCAGAGATTTAGCGACACTTAGAACATGGAGTCTGTCCCTCACCATCTTGATTAATGGCTTTTGACGGAACTGTCCTCTATGAACTTATCTAATTCTTTCTCAAACACAGTTATACTTTTGGCTTTCACAACATCTTCTGGCAACAGATTCCACAAGTTGACTCTACATTGTGTGATGGCATACTTCCTTTTTTCTGTTTTGAAGCAGCTTTCCATTAGTTTTATTAGGTGATTCTTAGTTCTCACATTATGTGAAGGATTAAATAACAGTTTCTTATTCACTTTCTTCTTGTAGACCTATCACACATCCCTTCTTAGTCAACTCTTTTTTAAGCTGAATAGTCCATCTTTTTAGTGATCCTCATATTAAGTTGTACCTGGCATATAAACCTTTTTTGTTGCCCTCCTCTATACTTCTTTAAAATTCTGATAACTTTGAGAGATGAGGCAACCAGAACTACATGCAATATTCCAGAAGCAGGTATGCATAGATTTATATAGGGGTATTATAATATTTTCAGACTTGTTAGGTATCTTTTCTAATGGCTACTAGCTGTCTGTTTCGTTTTTTGAGTGCTGCTGTTCACTGAACAGATGTTTTCAGAGAATTAGCCATGATGACTCTAAAATCTTTTTTGAATGGGTACACTTAACTTACATCCCATCATTTTGTATGTATAGTTGAGCTTTTGTGTAAATCTTGAATTCTGAGTGCCCCGTATAAAAAAAGATGCTTTGGAATTGGAAAGGTTCAGAAACGCGCAACAAAAATGATTAGGGGTATGGAACAGCTTCCACAAGAGGAGAGATGATTATCTGCAACACCTTAAACAATTGGGCCTTGCTTTGAGCCGCTAGCGACTTGCTCCTGGTCCCATGTTTCGATGAAAGTGTCCTTTCTGGTTGCAATAATCTCCAGCAGGAGAGTGAGCAAACTCGCTGCACTGATGGCTGAACCCCCGTACATGGTGTTTACCAAGGACAAAGTTACACTTCAATCCCACCCAAAATTTTTCCCCAAAGTACCTTCCACATCAACGAACCCATACACTTACCTGCCTTTTTTCCTAAACCGCACGCTGATCCTGTGCACGCTGCGTGGCACACCCTCGACGTTCGCAGAGCGCTTGCATTTTACATTGATCACACCAGGGCCTGGCGAGCGTCCCCTAAACTGTTTCTGTCCTACTCAGAACAATCCAAAGGAAAAGCAGTCTCATCACAGAGAATCTCGAAGTGGATCTCCTCATGTATCCACATGTGCTATACACTCCATGATAAAAACTTACCTGGAACCATCAGAGCACATTCCACCAGGACGATGTCTTCCACTACTGCCTTCCTCAGCAACGTCCCTCTTCAGGACATTTGTAACGCCGCCACATGGTCATCAGACCATACATTTGCACAGCACTACGCTCTTTCTTCTTCCATTGCATCATCCATGGCGGTGGGACAAGCAGTACTGTCCACAGTAACAAATACAGGGCTCCAGACCCACCTCCACGGGCCGACAACTGCTGTGTAGTCACCCAGAGTGGAGCACTCACGGGGACACCACTCAAAGGAGAAGAAGGAGTTACTCACCTTGTGCAGTAATGGTGGTTCTTCGAGATGTGTACCCCAGTGGGTGCTCCACTACCCTCCCTCCTTCCCCTGCTTTGGAGCCCCATGCTCTAACAGCACTGGTAGAGAAGGAACAGAGGGGCTGTGTCACGCGCATGCCTAACGGACACCAACCACACAAGGAGGCGCCGCAGCGCATGCGTGGCACAGTGGAAACTGCTAGAAAAGTCTCCGGTCGCTGGCGCAAGGACGCACCAGAACCCAGAGTGGAGCACCCACGGAGACACACATCTCGAAGAACCACCGTTACTGCAGAAGGTGAGTAACTCCTCCTACTGGACTAGATGGACCTTTGGTGTGACCCATTATTGCCATTCTTATATTTTGTAATGCGCATTTCAGATCAGCACTGAATTTCATCTGCCATTTTGTTGTCCCATCACCCTGTTTTGTTAAATGTAACTCTCTGCAATCAGCTTTGGATTTAAGTATCATGAGTATTTTTATATCATCTGCCAACTTTGCCTCCCTTTTTCCTTTATCCCTTTTCCTAGATTATTTATTGGTCCTGTACTAATCACTGGGTACCACACTACCCTACTTCACTGACCAAAGCTAACCATTTATTGTTACTTGTCATTACCCAGCTTTCAACTATTACTGATCCCTGAGAGGACCTTCCCACCTATCCCATGAGAGCTTACATTTCCTAGAAGTCTTTGGTATTAGACTTTGTCAAAGGTGTTGTGAAAGTCCAAGTATACCATATTCACCAGATCTCCCTTTGCTCACATGCTTATTGACATTCTCAAATAATTGGTTATATATAATTACCCTTTACAAAAAGGTGTGTTGATTCTTTCCCAAAATACCATGTTTTAACTAGTTTGCCTGGTTTTGAAGGCATGGGGGAGGGAAAAGATGAGGGTATGGGGAAGTGGGACAAAAATAAATGAAAGCCAGGCGTGTCATATACAGCATATAGGATATGAAGTTATTGCTATACAATTAATTGGTAAAATATTTTGAACTAAAGCTTTGGTGAGGTGGATAGGTCTCTCTGAGGTGGGACCACTGAAAACCCACCCAACTGTATAATGCTTCCACATATGGAAAGGGAGACTCTTACACAAATGCAATTTACAGATAAGAGAAAATTATGTTTGGAAGAATTGTAACCTCATGAATTCATGCTTAATCAATGACACTGAATAAATGACAGAATGCATAATGATTTAACCTGAATTTTGAAGTCTTACCTTTTGACCATAAAGCTAATGCATTATAACATGGGTATTGATCCATTAAAAGTTATATTATCTCCTTTGCATATTTTCCAACTATCTATGGTATTATTAACAAGATTCCTATCTGCTTATTTGACAGAACTCAAATCAATTTCACAGTGGCTATTGATTTCACAGCATCAAATGGTGAGTGCAAAAGCAGCTTTCTGTAAAATTAAATCCTATGTCCAGCTTCAGAACAATTTTTCTTTAGTACTACACAACTATGTCTATATTTGTTCTATGCAAAATAGATTTGCAATTATTGTGTATTAATTGTGTCACTAAATGCTTAGTGACCTCAACTGTATCAGAGCTCCATTATTATACTATACAAACACAGAGTTAAGAGATGGTTTCTGCCCAAAAAAGCTTACAATCTAAACAGACAAGACAGACAATTGATAGGAGGAAGGAATATGATAAACAAGTGAACGTTTTGCTGGCCTGCAAACATTATGTTCATCACTATCAAATCAAGGAGGCCAATTTGTGTGTCATTTATGATCTTATCATGCTACAAAAGCTTTTAGTGACCACATGCTCACTGACCATGTAGCAGCATTATGTGGTAAACATACTTAGTAATTTGTTGATCTTCCATCTAAGAAAGCCTTCAAAACCAAACCAGTGCTGATGGAGGTGACTGCTAAGCTCAGCCATGAATATCCTGTTGCTGATTTTCTCCTGACACTTACAGTAAAATAGCTGATGAAAACAATCAGAATCAAAAACATTGGTTTGCTTTTCAGCCTTCCTAAGCACCCACATTTTATTGCTATGACATAAAGATGGTATAACTGATTAAATCTTCAGCTTTCTGATAAGCTGGATATCACAGTCTCCACAAAAGCTGCTGAGGGACCCAAAACATGGTGTCAGCTACTGCTATACAAACATATACATCTTTCAGATCTCCTCAAGCCTTGCCTTTGATGGTTTCCAGGTAGTTGACAAGTGTCACCTGTTGCATCTCTCATCATACAAGTTAATTCTTAGCTGATTGTAATCCAGATTTGAGGGCAGCTTTAAAGGTAATGATTGAGGACTTAATTTTATCTGAGTTGTTAATACAACCAGTGTTCACTGCTTCTTGCCTGACCAGATCATCCATCATCTGTAGTGATTCACCATACTGAGCCATCAAGGCAATGTCATTATAATAGCTGAGGTCTTAAAGTAAAATTACATTCACTTCAGTGCCACTGACAAATGCCTCTTAAAGCTTTTCCCTCAGCCAACAATGCATCAATGATACTGAATAACACTGGAGAGAAAAGAGATGTAAAGCAGATGGTGTAATCCATTTTTATTGGATCAACTTCCGTTGGTGGAAGGGACAAACTTTTGAGCTTCACAAAGTTCTTCCTCATGTCTAGGTAAAGTAACCATAGTGTCCAAATTGAATAAAAGGTCGGACAAATTCTTAAGCAAAAGAATTTTTTACACATTGAATTTCATTGTTTACTTCAGATCATTTCTCCAGTTTATCCAGATCATTTTGAATTATAATCCTATTCTCCAAAGCGTTTGCAACCCCTTCCAGCTCGGTATCATCTGCAAACTTTATAAATGTTTATATGTGCTGTAAGAGATCACTTAAAATAAAATAGTCTATTAAGACTCCTTCAGTCAGAGGACATTAGAGCAGTGGTTCCTATCCACCCGTGTGCGAACCCCTGCCTGCCAGGCTGTGGCACGTTGCCAGGCCATTCTCCTAGCTTTTAATTAGCCCCTCCTGCTGGGGTTCCCCATAAGGTGTGTGCCTGTGCACACACAAACTCACTTCCCGCCCATTTCCCCATGCAGCGACAGAGTGAGTGCTGCAGCTGGCAGCTGGCAGCCAGCTGTGCTACAGCTGGAGCTGGGGCCACAGTGAGGCTGTCCCTACTGGGGCAGCCTCACTGTGGTCCTGGTTGCAGTTCTGGCGGCTGCTATGCAGCCCATGTGGCAGGCGGCTGTGGTACTCGGCTGGGGCCAAGCACTGTGTGGAGAGTGGCTACCCCAGCACCATGTAGTGGGCAGCTGCTGCTGTAACCCCATTCTCCTCCCTTATAGCTCGGTGTGAGCCTCCCCCTGGCCTCCAGCTGCTCCCAGCCAGTGTACATTAAGTGCATAGGAAAATATGAATGTGCAGAATGTGTTAGACCCATTAAGTACTGCCTTTTTAATTCTTAAAGTACTTAAGGTATTGTCCTTTAATTTTGCAATTGAGGCAAAAGATTTGGACTAGAGAATATTCTTTCACAGGTAGTAGCAACTATTTTATTAGTTTTTTTTAAATGTTTGTGTGCACTGTTTTTCAAATTCTTATTAACCATCATGTCCCCCTCCTTTGATATGCCTTATATTCCGTGATGAATATGCAAATATTACCGTTCCAGTCCACCGGCAGTTTTTGTCTGAGTTTGCCGGTCCATGGTATAATAAAGGTGGGGAATCACTGCATTTGAGGCAGTAGGGGTGTTAAATTGTTATAGTGAGTCATAAAATTTGTATCCCTGCTAAACCATGTTTTCTGGTGTCTAGCAGAATTAAGAATTTAAGTTCCCAGTTTGTTTTTGAAGGTGATGTGCAGGTTTCCTTTCAGGACAAGGCTTCGAAGACCAGATATGGAGTGATTGCTTTGTGAAAAGTGTTCATCAGTGGGTCATGGGTTGTTTTAAGAATCATAGGACTGGAAAGGACCTCAAGAGGACACTTAGTTTAGTCCCGTGAACTCATTACAGGACTAAGTATTATCTAGACCATCCTTGACAAGTACTTACCTAACTTGCCCTTAAAAATCTCCAATGATTGAGATTCTACAACCTGTTTTGGCAATTTATTCCAGTGCTTAACCATCCTGACAGAAAATTTTTCCTAATGTCCAACCTAACCTGCTGGCAGGACTGTTCCCCACTCTGGCACTATGAGTGCAGAAGGTGAAGGCCCGCAAGAGAGCTTCAAAACCTTGCCTCTACAGGCACTGGTTACAAAAAACTTCACCCCAGAATCATAATACACAGATTTTGAGGAATCACTGCCACCATCAAGTGCTTTTTGATCCCTAAAAATCAGGGGTGAGCACTTGAAATCACCCCCAGGGGTACCCCAACCTCTCTTGCCCCAAAAGAGCTTGAAAAAAGAAAAGAGAAAAACAAGCTGCAGTCTCTGGTAGCTGACCCCTCAGTTGGAGGCATACAGATACACACAGACAGACCTTCCAGGACACAAGACTCAAATCATCACCTTTAAAAAAAAAGTCATTTTTATTACAAAACAAAAGACAAACTTGAGAAGGGATGCTTGGTTGTTAGATGTTACAGAGTAACAAATTAAAACACAGAGAAAAGTCTTGGCACAATGCTTAGATGGTAGTAAATGGGGATGGGAGGCATAGATTCACACAGAGCAGTTCAAACCAAACCACAAATAAAGAAAATTACCCTGAACATGACTGGATTCACTTTTCCGGTTTACTTACTTCTAATTTTCTCTTTGTTCGGTTCTCTCCCATGTCCTGAATTCCTTCGAGACATGGCAGTCCTGCCTGGGTTTTAAATCATTCTGTGTCTTTCAACTCCTGGTTTATCTCTCCCACACAAAGAAAGCAGGCAGGGAACCTATATCAAATTCAAATTTCAACCCTCTATTTCATTGGTTCTCCTGGGCCCCTGGCCATCACCTTTGCTAGCTACCTGAGCTTAACCCCTTAGTCACCAGGTGCTGGTCAGCACTCCTCCAGTCCATTACACTTATGTCTCTTCTCAGTCTTTTCTCCTCCATCCAAAAAAAAAAAAAAAATCTATTTTTTTTTCAATCTTCCCTCATAGGTCATGTTTTCTAGATGTTTTAATAATTTTTTTTGCTCTTCTGTGGGTTCTCTGATTCAGTGAAATCTTTCCTGAAATGTGGACCCAGAACATGACACAATACTCCAGTTGAGGCCTAATCTGCATGGAGTGGAAGAGTAGAATTACTTCTCATGTCTAGTTTACAGTACCACTTCTAATACATCACAGAATGATGTTAGGTTTTTTTTAAATTATTATTTTTGCAACAGAGTTGCACTGTTGACTTATATTTAGCATACAATCTATTGTAATCCCTTCCTTTCTATAGTACTGCTTTGTGGGTATTGTTTTCCATTTTGTATGTGTGCGATATATTGTTTCTTTATAAATGAAGTAATTTGTATTTGTCCTTATTGAATTTCTTCCTATTTACTTCAGACCATTTCTCCAGTTTATCCAGATCATTTTGAATTATAATCCTATGCTCCAAAGCACTTACAACCCCTTCAGCTTGGTATCATCTACAAACTTTATAAATGTACTCTTTACCATTCTCTAAATCATTAATGAATTTTGAATTGGACCCAGAATTGATACCTTTTGAATCCCATTCAGTGTGCCCTTCCACTGAACCACAGATAACTACTCTCCAGGAATGGTTTTCCAACCAATTGTGTACTCACCATATGGTAACTCCATCTAAGGTGGGATGGGCAATAAAAAAAAACGCCAACCGCAGGGTTAGTCCCTGGCGGCCCACTGCCACTATGTTTACCTGTGCTTTTAGCAGGTATCAGAGGATTGAAGCTCTGGTTGGCCAGAAATCACTAGCCATGGCCAAAGTGAGCGGTGGAAAGTGTCATGGACCAGGACACCACTACCCACCACTCGCATTAGTCACAACGGCAATTTGCGGCCAACCAGAGCTGCGATCCTCCGATACCTGCGGAGATGCAGGTAAACATGAAGGTGGGGGCCCGCCAGGGACTAACCCTGTGGACCAGATCCAGCCCATGGGCTGGAATTTGCCTACCCCTGATCTAAGGTGTATTTCCCTAGTTTGTTTATGAGAAGGTCATGTGAGAGTATCAAGCCTTTCTAAAGGCACAAAATGTGCCACATTACCACTCTGTCCCATCCACAAAGCTTGTTACCATATCAAAGAAAACTATTAGATTGGTTTGACACAATTTGTTCTTGACAAATCCATGTTGAGTATTATTTATCACTGTATTATTTCCTACATCAGTGGTTCTCATGGACTCCAAAGTGGGTTACAACCCTGTTTTAATGGGGTTGCCAGAGCTGACTTAGATTTAGGGCTTCAGCCCTGGCTGCCAGGGCTCAGATTAGAGGCCCCTTACCTACAACTGAAGCTTGGGCAGGCTCAGGATTCGGTCCCCATCCTGTGGTCATTTTAGCAATTTTTGTTGTCAGAAAGGCATCACGGTACAATGAAATTTGAGAACCCCTCTTCTAGGAGTTTACAAATTGATCGCTTAGTTATTTACTCCCTTATCTTTCAAGGTACTGAAGTTAAAATGACTGGTCTATAATTCCCCAGGTTATCTTTATTTCCCTTTTTATAGATGGGCACTGTATTTGCCATTTTCCAATCCTCTGGGTCTCTCTCATCTTCTATGACTTTTTTAAAGTAATTGCTGATGTATCAGATACGTTCTCAGTCAGCTTATTGAGTATTCCACAATGTATTTCATCAGGCGCTGGTGGCTTAAAGACATCTAACTTTTCTAAGTAATTTTTAATTTGTTCTTTTCCTATTTTAAATTCTGAACCTACCCCATTCTCACTAGCATTCACTTTGTTAGGCATTCAGTCACCTCCAACCTTCTTGATGAAAACCGAAACACAGAAGTCGTTAAGCACTTCTGCCATTTCTACACTGTTCTCCCTCTTCATTGAGCAATAGTCCTATCTTGTCCTTGGCCTACCTCTTGCTTCTAATATATTTGTAGAATGTTTTCTTGTTACCTTTATGTCTCTAGCTAGATTTTGTTTATTTTGTGACTTCTTTCTAATTTTGCCGCAACATATTTGTGGTGTTTGTTTATATTCATCCTTTGTACTTTGTCATAGTTCCCACTTTTTATAGGACTCCTTTTTTTATTTTTAGATTATTCAAGATCTGCTGATTAAGCCAGGGTAGCCTCTTGCCATACTTCTTTTCTACATAGTGGAATAGTGTGCTTTTGCACCCTTAATAATGTCCTTCTGAAAAACTGCCAGCTGTCTGCAATTGTTTTTCCTCGTAGTCTTGCTTCCCATGGGATTTTGCCTACCAGATCCCCAAATTTACTATAAAGTCTGCCTTTTTGAAATCCATTCTCTTGATTTTTCTGTTCTCTCTTTTCCCATTCCTTAGAATCATGAACTCTGTTTTCATGATCACTTTCACCCAAGCTGCCTTCCACTTTCAAGTTCTCAATCAGTTCCTCTCTGTTTGTTAAAACCCAGTATAGAACAGCCTCCCCAGTAGCTCCTTGTACAGTGGTCACAAACAGGTAGATCAGGATCTACTGGTAGATCTTGGAGCCTCTGACAGGGATCCTGACTAGTTTGGCCAAGAGGCTATCAAGTGCTGGCACTTCAGTTGACCCCTGCCCCCCCAGCTGCTTTACACTACCTGCCCTTTGCCATGGAGCTGCCTCCCTCACACCCCCACAAGCCTCCTGCTTGCTGTGCAGGGCAGGGGAGATATAAGAGGGGCGTTGATGTCAAGGTGCCCCCTCTCCCATCCTGTATCCTCTCTCCACAGAGAAGGGTGGTGGGCACAACAGGACTTGGGATGGAGTTTGCTGGCTGCTTTTGGGAGTGGTGCAGGGCCAGGGCAACCTTAGCCCCACTGCACCACCACCCAGGAGCCACCTAAGGTAAGCAGTGCCCAGTTGGAGCTGACATCCTGAAACCCTACCCCAGTCATGAACCCCTCCTGCACTCCAGGCCCCTGCCCTAAACCCAAGCACCCCTGCATCCAAACAACCTCCCAGAGCCTGCACCTAGAATCCCCTCTGGCACTCCAACTGCCTACCCCAAGCTCAGCTCAGAGCCCCTCTTGCTCTCCAAATCTCTTAATCCAAGACCAGAGCCTGCACCCCAACCCACTGCCCCTGCCTGGTGAAAGTGAGGGAGGATGGGGGAGGGATGGAAGATGGAGTGAGCAGGGGTGGGGCCTCGGAGAAGGGACACAAAGAAGGCGGGGCCAGGGCATTTGGGTTTGAGGTAGATTTTGGATTACATTTCTATTCAAAAAGTGATCTCATGCTTTAAAAGGTTGGAGACCACTGTCCTAGTAGCTTTCTCTACCTTATGAAATAAAAAAAAATTCTCCAATGCATTCCAAGAACTTCTTGGATAATCTGTGCCTTGCTTTGTTTTGTATTATGGTGCACTTTATCTCACGAAGTCTCTGGGATATCATCAGTGTCATAGTTGTGTTTATTAATTAGCATTTCAAATTTTTCCTACTTATTCCCCATATGTCTCTCATTAGTTCACAGTAGAGCTGTCAAGTGATTAAAAATTAATTGCAATTAATTGTGCTGTTAAATAATACAATACTATTTAAATATTTTGATATTTTCTACGCTTTCAAATATATTGATTTTAATTACAGTACAAAATACAAAGTGTACTGTGCTCACTTTATATTTATTTTGATTACCAACATTTGCATTGTAAAAAAAAAACCCCAAAGAAATAGTATTTCAGTTCACCTCATACAAGTACTATAGTGGAATTTCTAGCATGAAAGTTGAGCTTACAAATGTAGAATTATGTACTACACTCAAAAAATAAAACAATATAAAACTTCATAGCCTACAATCTAATCAGCCCTACTTCTTATTCAGCCAATCTTTCAGACAAATAAGTTTATTAACATTTGTAGGAACTAATGCTGTCCACTTCTTTTTTTATAATGTCACCTGAAAATGAGAACAGGCATTCTCGTGGTACCATTTCAGAGGACATGCATCATGCTGATGACAGGTTCTGCTCGATAATGATCCAAGCAGCGTGGACTGATATATGTTCATTTTCATCATCTGAATCAGATACCACCTGCAGAGAGCTGATTTTCTTTTTTCTTTTTTGGTGATTTGCGTTTTGTAGCTTCTGCATCAAAGTGTTGCTCTCTCAAGATTTCTGGTAGTAACTTCCATATTTTTTGTGTGTCAAATTTTGGAAAGCACTTCAGATCCTTAAACTTTAAGTCAAATGCTACCGCTGTCTTAGAAATGTCACATTGGCATCTTCTTTGCATTTTGTCAAATCTGCAGTGAAAGTGTTCTTAAATCAAACATGTCATCCAAAACTTCTGTTACATGAAATATATGGCATAATGTGTGCAAACACCAAGCAGGAGACATACAGTTCTACCCCAAGGAGTTCAGTCACAAATTTAATTAACATGTTATTTTTTTAATTAGGGATATCAACATGTAGATGACTACACAATTAACCAATAAGTCTGGGCTTATCAGTTAATGTTGTTGACTACATGCACTCCCCCCTCCTGAGAGTGCAGAGGCAACCGAGCGGGGGAAGGTGGGAGCCAGTGCCCATGAGGAGCTGGCTTTTAAACTGGCTCCCCATAAGCACTAGATCTGGTGAAGTCGCCTGCCCCCTCACCCAACGTGCTGCTGCCTCTCTATCAGAGGCATCAGCCAAGGTCCCATCCTCCCCTTTGCTGCCTACCAAAGAGTGGGGGGGGGGGCCAGGTGGCAGCCATTGCTCAAAGGGAACCAGCTTTTTTAAACCCGCTTCCCTCCTGGACTGGCTCCCTCCTGCCACCCTGCACTATTGCCTTTGATACAGAGGCAGCAGCTCAGGGTGATGGGGATCCCCGGGAGTGGGGCCAGGAGCGCACTGGCTGCTGGCCCTGCCTGCTAGGACTATCCAACAGTTGTATAACCATTAAAAAGTGATGAGGTTACATGACTATTCAATTACACACTATCTAACATTCCTAGTTTTAATGAGCATCATCAGCACGGAAGCATGTCCTCCAGAATGATGGCTAAAGCATGTTAAGACAGCACTGGTGAGGCCGCATCTGGAGTATTGTGTCCAATTCTGAGCCCCCCATTACAGAAAAGAAGTGGACTCATTGGAGAAAGTCCAGTAGAGGGCAACAAAAATGATTACAGGGCAGAGGTTGAGGGATTTGAGCTTATTTAGTCTACAGAAAGGAAGAGTGAGGGGAGATTTGATAGCAGCCTTTATCTAAAGAGGGGTTCCAAATAGGATGGAGAAAGGCTGTTCTCAGTAGTGACAGATGACAGAACAAGGTGCAAGGGCCTCAAGTTGCAGTGTAGGAGGTCTAGGTTGGATATTAGGAAAAACTATTTTACTAGAAGGGTGGGGAAGCACTGGAACAGGTAACCTGGAGAGGTGATGGAATCTCCATTCCTAGAGGTTTTTAAGTCCAGGCTTGACAAAGCCCTGGCTGGGATGATTTAGTTGGGGTTAGTCCTGCTTTGGGAGGGTGTTGTACTCAATGACCTACTGAGGTCTCTTCCAACCCTATGATTGTATGATTCTAAGACATATGAATATTTAGCATACCTGGCATATAAATACTTAGCAATGCAGACTAAAAAATTTCCATGCAAACACCTCTTCTCACTTTCAGGTGATATTGCAAATAAGTGGGTAGTATTATCTTATATAAATATAAACAAACTAGTTTATCTTGGCAATTTCCTGAACAAGAAGCTGGACTGAATGGACTTGTAGGCTCTGCAGTTTTACATTGTTTTACTTTTGCATGCAGTTATGTAACCACTTTCAGGGTAGAGATTGCACTGCAGAACTTGTATGAGGTGAATTGAAAAATACTATTTCTTTTGTTTATCTTTTTTACAGTGTAATTATTTGTAATTAAAAAGTTAGCAGTGTTCACTTTATATCTGTGCTCTAATTGAAATCAATATATTTTAAAATGTAGTAAAATATCTAAAATATTTAGTAATTGAGTGATTAAAATTGTGATTAATTGCAAACACCTCTTAATTTTTGAGTTAATCACATGAGTTTTAACTGTAAATAATTGACAGCCCTAGTACACAGATAGATATCTAATATACTGGTTTCATTCCCCCCCCCCCCCCGCTCCCCGTGTTTTCTCTTGTCTTTACTTTTTACCTTTTACAACAACCCATGTTTTCCTCAGATGCTGATTCCTCTCTAGGTCTCACTTCAGCCATAACTGTGTTTTCTTTTATTGTCTTTTGCTCTTCATTGAGTAATTGGACTACCTTGTCCTTGGTCTTCCTCTTTCCTTATGCATTTGTAAAATGCTTTCTTGTTACCCTTTATATCTATAGCTAGTCTAATCTCATTTTGTGTCTTGGACTTCCCAGTTTTGTCTCTGTATGTTTGCATGGTTCTGGGTTTTTTTTTTAAATAAATTCATCCATAGTCATTTGACCTAGTTTCTACTTTTTGTGTGACAAATTTTTGAATTTCATGTCATTGAAGCTGGTTAAGCTAAGGTTGCCTCTTACCATAGGGTATGCCTACACAGCAAAGTTATTTTGAAATAACTATGAGAGCGTTTATACAGCAACTGCATTATTTTGAAATTATTTCAAAATAAGGGGCGGCTTATTTCGGCATTGGTAAACCTCATTTTATGACGAGTAACGCCTCTTCCGAAATAGCTATTTCAAAATAGGGGCTATGTAGACAGGGCAGCTGCAGTTATTTCAAAATGAGGGGCCTCCAGCCCTTCCCGAGGAGCCCTGCTGGCCGCTCTGTCTACACTCAGCCAAACTCTATAGTTTCCCTTCCCCTGGAGCCCTTAAAGCTACAGCCACAGGGGAAAGGGCTTGAGGTACACAAGAGACACTGAGTGTCCTGAGCCACCCTGCAGCTATTACAGATTCCCTTTGGGTGACATGAGCCAGTCTGCAGCTCCCACACAGCCCCCAACTGCTCTAAGGAATCAGTCAGACGGCTCCCAGGAGCGTGCCCAGGGCCAAAAGACATGCACCTTCCTGGTCTGATGTGGAGATCCTGGACCTTATTGAGGTTTGGGGTGATGAGACCAACCTCCAGAATCTCTGCACCAGGCACAGGAATGCCGATGTCTATGGCTGCATGACCGAAACCCTGGCCACCAAAGAACACATCTGCCTCCAGGACCAGGTGCAGATGAAAGTGAAGGAGCTCTGCCAGGCATATGCTAGGACCAGTGAGGGCAGCTCCTGCTCCAGGGCAGAACCCCACACCTGCCCCTATTACACAGACCTGGACCACATCCGGGAGGGTGGGACATCTTGGTAGTAGATGCAGGGCCATTTTGGTCTTGCTGGGGGACAGAGCTGACTAGGAGGAGGAGCCAGACGAGGCCAGCACTATCACCCTCCTGACCCTGGAGCTGATCCCCCATGCTGTGGACATGTCCCAGGCATCATCTGAGGCCGGGGAAGGAACATCAGGTGAGTTCCATCATGTTCCCTTCACATGGGGTGGAGGTGGTGGGCAGCGATGGGTAGCTGCGCGCTCCTCGCTCAGCCCTTGCAGCCTGGGGATCGCGCAGCAGCCTGTGCACATGGGAGCACTTGCCATGCCACCCCGGGGCACGCAGTCCCAGCAGGCTACACCAGGAGATCCTTGTGCTATTGGCCATGGGGTATCTGGAGAGGCCTGCCATACTCATGACACTGGGGTGGGACACCCTCCCTCCACAACCCACCGCTAGAAGGAGGCTGGGGATATGGAGACACACATACTCACTCTCACACTAACTTACTCACTCAGCAGTGCCGCTCACAGGCATGCCTGCACTCTCGGGGCTGCATCCACTCCCGGGGACAGCACAGCAAGGCTCAGGAGTGTCTGCCCCTCTCTCATACCTCTCCCCACAACACCCTGTTCCCCTCTCCCCCAGCAGGCAAGGATACAAGTTCTCTCCCTGCGGGGTGCTACCACTGCCGGATCTGGTGGGCATATGGCATGGAGGGAAGCCCAGCTGCCCTGTGGTCCCCCCTCCCACCCACAGGATCCCAGTCTGGCTAGCACCTTCACATGCCTGCTTGTCCCTGGGGTGGGGCGTAGTGAGGCCCCCTCCCCCCTCTGGGGACATCTAGGTCCCTGAAGGCAAGGGTCCATAGGCAAAAGCACACATGGCCTTGCTCCAAGAAAATCGCCTTTGTCTGAACCGAGAACTCTTGCTCTTGGCTCAGAGATGAGGGCTAGGCTTCAGGCACAGTGGCTCCTGGGATGACTGACCATCTCTCTTGATTCTCCACAGCCAGACCAGCTGCAAGAGGGGGCAGTCAACACAACCCAGGTCAGTCTCCCAAACCCAGGGGACCCGCAGGCACTGGAGATCCATGGATGACTTCCAGAGGGAGCACCTCCCAGCACTCCAATCCATGGAGCAGACCATATACCGCAGGCTCCAGGAAGACATCCAGATGTGGCAAGACACCTGGCAGGAGATGCTGGATCAAGGCCGCACTATATGCGTGGCCATGCAATCCCTGGTCGCCAGCATGCTGCCTGCTCCCACTCCTGCTCCCACACCAGCTCCTGAGCCTGCCCTGAGCCTTCTCCTGCTCCTCCCGCTTCTTCCCCAACCTCTCCCTGTGGCCACGGCGATGGGATCCCGAGAGCCAGGTGCCACTCCCAGTCCTATCCTTGAGCCTCTTCTCACCCCTGCTCCCCCTGAAAGCACCCTCCTCTCCCCTCCAAGGTTCTCCTCTCCCTATCTTCCCCTCCCCCCTCTTCTCCCCTCTTACAGGTTCTTTCCCCAGTCCCTCCCCAGTTACTTCTTGCCCAAATAAAAATGATACACAGTTTGTTTCCAAAAGAAAAAATCTGTTTTATTGTCTCTGCAGGGAAAGGGAGGAAGAGAGAGGCAATGCACAGGACCTTAGAGGGGAGGCCCAGGGGAAGAGTGTCACCGGGGTCCTTGTGAGAAACTTCTCCTCAGGGCCTCCCGGATGTACACTGGGATGGGCCTGCTGGATGGCAGCTGTGCACAGCTGCTCAAAGGTGCTGCCATTGCAGTCAGCCTCTGCTCCCCACCCTGGCAAGAATGCCTCCCCCTTCTGCTAACAAATATTGTGGTGCACACAACATGTGGCCACCACGTGTGGGATGTTCCACTCCCTGACCTCCAGCTGGGTGAGGAGGCACCTGAACCGCACCTGAAGGTGCCCTCCACAAACATGCAGGCCCTGCTGAGCCTGGCATCGTAGAGTTCCTTAGAGGGGTCAAGGTGGCTGCTGTAGGTCTTCATGAGCCAGGGAAAGAGAGGGTAGGCCATGTCCCCCACCATGCACATGGGCATTTCTAAGTCCCCAACCCTGATGGTGCATTCGGGGAAAACAGTTCCAGCATGCAGCTTCTGGAACACATTGGAGTTGTGGAGGACATGGGTGTCATGTCCCTTCCCCAGCCACCCGATGAAGATATCCAAAAACTGGCCCCAGTGGTCTGTGATGGTCTGCAGGACCATCAAGAAGTATCCCTTCCAGTTGATGTAGACAGATGCCCAGTGGCCCAAATGGGAATGTGGGTGCCGTCAATAGTACCTCCTGCAGTTGGGGAAGCCCACATCAGCAAAGCTGGCAATGCTGACGTGCACATCGCCAAGGTGGATGACCCTGAGTAGCAAGATGGTGTTGATGACCCACACCACCTGTAGAAGGAGACAGAAAGACAAAGAAACCCTTGAGAGGTCCCCGAGTGCAAGCCTCCCTTCTTAACCCCTCTCCCCCGCCCCCCCAAACCAGGAGCAACCTCCCACTTACCCCATCCCCTGGCAGGGCTTTCTGAGGGCAGGACTGAAAAAAACTCCTGAGGAGGGGCTTCCACCACCATCCACCACTCCTCCTTTTCCTAGGGAACCCCAGTCTAGCAGTCCACCCCACTCCTGGGACAATAGCCCGAGAGCGCCATACCTGCATGAGCATGGCACTAACGGTCACTCTCCCCATGCCGAACTGGTTCCCAATGGATAGGTAGCTGTCCGGCGTGGTGAGCTTCCACAAGGCTATGGTGACCAACTTCTCGAGGGGGATGGTGGGTCTCATGTGAGTGTCCTGTCACCCGAGGGCAGGGACAAGCTGCTCACAAAGCTCCAGAAAGGTGTCCTTCCTCATCCAAAAATTCTGGAGCCACCACTCCATGACAAGCCGATCCCACTGTCTGCACTGGTGTCCAGCCACCAGAAGCATCAGTGCACAGTGTTCAGGGGAGCGCAGGTGGGATCCAGCAGCATGAACCATGCCCACAGAGAGATAAGGAGGGTCTCCAAGTGGAGCAGGGGATTGGGTTACTGTAGGGCCTGTGAGGCAGCCTACAGAAACTGCTGCATGAGGTGCAGCACAAGCTGCAATAGCCGTCAATTGCCCAGAGGCAGCTCCGGCACCACATCTAAAGAGCTGAGGTGTCAACAAGGGCAATCACAGCAGGCAAGAGAAAAGGCTTTGTTGTCTCTTGAGGAGGTAGTGTTGGAACTGAAAGTTTTATTCTTTTTATATTTGTATTTTAGGTTTAGTAATATAGTAATGTAGTTTAAGGATGTAGCAATAATATCGCAATATAAGGTGTATGTTAATACACATTTAATATTTCATTAAATTAAGTCCTTTTAGTTAAATGTCTATTGCTTTGTCCTAAAGTTTAGTGAGTTTAGTAAGTGGGCCTATGTAAAAAGATAGTTTTTGATATTGTGTCTGTGTTAATGAGACTAGAAGAATGTTGAAGGCTAAGGCCTTAATTGTTTGATTTACAACGCCTCTTTGCTTTGCCCAGTGTAGATATTGATGCTATGCCCTCCCTTGAGAAGTCCTTGTAAAAGATTGTTTATGTGTGAAAGAGGCATGTACGTGTCGAGATAAAGGTGCAAAAGTTATTGCTCAGAACCAGATGGCCAAAGAAGGAGGGGTGAGCGTGGGCGAAAACAGACGGCCCAGCGTCTAAGAAAAACCATCTAGTTTTCACCCACTCTCACCCCTCTTTGGCCATCTGGTTCTGAGCAATAACTTTTGCACCTTTATCTCGACATGTAGATGCCTCTTATATTGCTATATTATTGCTACATTAAATTACATTACTATATTACTAAACCTAAAATACAAATATAAAAAGAATAAAACTTTCAGTTCCAACAGTAGGCAAAGGAAAAAAGGCTGAGACATGGCTGTACGGGGGTTCCCTTTAAGCAAGAGCCTCAGGCAGCAGCCACAGGAAGTGAGTGCTGTCCTGATGCCCTGCCTGAAGTGGTTCTGGGTAGCCTTAATTGTCAGTTAGTGTCCAGTCAGTGTGGACGCCCTATTTAAAAATAAATGATTTCTGAATATTTCTTCCAAAATTGCTTATTCCGAAATAAGTGTTCAGTGCAGGCATAGCCACACTGTCTATCTTTCGTATGAATTGTCATAGTTTGTTTTAGTGCCCTTCCTGTGAATTAACAGTTTGTTTTAGTGCCCCTAATAATGTCTCTCTTAAAAACTGCCAACCTTCCTGAACCCTTTTTTTCCCCTGCCTTCTTCAGGCCCATTGTCTTCATTTTGTTTTGCTTCCTACCATTCCTTAAAATAATAAACTCTGTCATTTAATGATCAGATTCTCAACTAGTTCCTCCCTGTTTATCAGCATCAAATCCAGAATAGTCTCTCTGCTAGTTGCTTTCTCTTCTTTCTGTAATAACAGGTTGTCTCCAATGTATTCCAAAAACTTGTCACATAATCTGTGTCATGCTGTATTATCTTTGCATAGGATATCAAGACATGGAAGTCCCCCATCACTGTGAAATGTTGTGTTTGAGATGATTATATTAGTTTTAAAAGAGCCTTATCTACCTCTTCTTTCTAGTTAGATGATCTATAGTATACACCGATCATGACAGCATCCTTATTTTTATCCCTTTTATAATTAGTCTGCCTCCTACCTCAGGGCAAATGTATATATCTTTGATATACATGGAAACATCTCCTCTCTCTTTTCCCTGCTTGTCCTCCTTGATTGAGCTGTATTCTTCTATACCAATATTCATGTCATTCAAATTATCCCACCAAATTTCTGTGGTGCTACTGATGTCCTAACTGATTATTCTCTGTTTTTTCTAGTTTCCCCTGCTTATTCCCCATGCTTCTTGTGTTAGTATACATATATCAAAGATGTTTATTAGATTTCCCATCTAGTATCCCTCCTTTCTCTCCTTTGTCCCTACTGTGATTTCCCATGTTCTTCCCCGATTCTGATACTTCACCTAGGTCTCTCTGTTTTCAGTTTATCTATGGGCTTTTGTATTCTGCTTCACAAGTTGGCTCAATGCACAGAATCAAAGTCCTGATAGACATATATTAAAAATGGTAAGCATTGCTTATTAAATTCAGACATCTTCACAAAATTTCATGCTAAAGATCTGGTTTCAATGTCTGAAGATCTATGTTAAAGCTGCTTGTCTCTGTTTCTGCCACTTGAATCTCTGAGGGTATGTCTACACTTGCACCCTCTTTCAATACAGGGATGCAAATGAAGACATTTGAAATTGTAAATGAAGCTGGGATTTAAATATCCCATGCTTCATTTGCATATTCATGTTATGGCGCTATTTCGGAATAGTGCTATTTCAAAATAACAGACGCTGTTAAGACACGGTTATTTCGAGAGAAAACCCTTCTCTCGAAATAACCCTTGTTCCTCATACAATGAGGTTTACCAGTTATTTCGAGAGAAGAGTTTTCTCTCAAAATAACCATGTCTTAACAGCATCTGTTATTTCGAAATAGTGCTATTTTGAAATAGCGCCATAACGCAAATATGCAAATGAAGTGCGGGATATTTAAATCCCAGCTTCATTTGCAATTTCAAATGTCTTCATTTGCATTCCTCTATCGAAAGAGGGTGCAAGTGTAGACATACCCTGAGTGGCTTCTCCCAGCGCTTTATTTCTTCTAAACACAGGTGGCTGAGGGAGAAGATGGAAGCCACAGCGAGCTTGAAGCCTGCAAGAACCTACAGGGCTGGAACCTGGGATGCTGGGGTTTTGAGCTGCTGACACATCTGCATTGCCACTAGAGGCTTAGGCTAAGTTCTCATAGGCAGACCCTGTGAGGCTGGACTTGGCCCACAGAGCCTGTGTGGTGGCCTCTCATAGCCTATTGCTTGGCCAGCACAAGTAGTCACACCAAGAAGCCATGAAAGGTAGCTGTCTGAACATCAGCACAGACTGCCTGCTTGCCTCTACTTTGGACTTGGCTTGCAATAGATGCTAGACGCCAACTTCAAACCCTGCTTTATCCTTGACTTAGCTCTTCAATTGCTGTCTGTAACCTGACATCTGACCCCGATCACCTGGTATCTGACTCAGCCTGCCTCCTGCTCTTATTACTATGCCTGACCACCCCATCGCAGTCGTAACAGTGCCCTGGAAAGTGCATTGTGTCCCCTGAACATTTCTGATATGAGAACGGAGAAGTAACTAAGCTGAGCATCAATTCCCTTGTTTCCCTTCCTTATTCTTAAGTGTATAAGATAAATCATACAGATATTGGTAACAAAAAATTGTATGTTTATGCTTGTTCATTAGAATGAGGATACATTCTTAAAAACATGTTTTGTTTAGTTTTTATTAGTCTTGACTTGAATTCAGAACCCTGCAGGTGGTATGTCAAAAAGCTGTTATCAAGAAACAATGTCTGAAAAGTAATAAAGTACCTGAATTTGAACTAGGGCTGTGCATAAAAGGTTTGCATAAAGTATGAATCCATTCCAAAACAGGATGGACTTGGGGTTTTGTTCTTTTTTAACAGTGCAATGATTCATACATTTAGTTACTTACTGACTTTTAAAATCATATTATTTAGACTTTTATTATATGTAGACCTTTGAATTGGGTTTATACAGACTAGTGCCCATCCCATTGCATCCAGAAGGTGCACTGTCTCTCTTAATCCAATGTTTTCCAGTGTGGGATCTCTTCAGTGGGATCCAGTGGCCTGCCTCTTTCTCAAATCAACCTGGGGTTTATTGTCACTGGTCCTGGGGCATCCAAGGATGAAGAATAATTACTAGATCACAGACAGATTCTTTGCAGAGCTGACTGACACAGACAACAGCTCTCCATCCATCTGGGCCATAAGATGGTACGTGCATTCTCTCCACAAATAGGAAAGTTTGAATTTAGAAACACTTCTAATACTGCCATTTGCTTATTTAGCCAACTACAGAAACCACATATACTAGATAGCATAGCAGGTAGAGAACTACATGTCTAAAAAAAGTTCATCAGAAATCCTACCTGAAAATATCTTCCTTTTCTAAATCCCTATTCCATAGTTATTAATGATAGCATGACACCCAAACACCCTTAATTTTGCCCATTAATAATGCTATGCAACAACTGATGTATTTACGATACAGGCATTTGATTTCAAATGTATAGTTCCGGATTACATTAAACTGAGTGTTAAAGATTTTTTAGGTTTTTTTTCTTCTTAATGTAACAGCAGTGTTTTTGTAAATTTCATTAAAAAGTCTAGTATATTTCAGCATTTCTACAAATAAAAATTATCAGCATACTCACAACTAATTACTCAGTTTTATTATGTTAACTTTATTGCGCATTTAAAAATACTCACGATCATAGTACACTAAGATTTTGTATTCAGAATTCCACTAGCCAGGAATGTATATTAAAAATATATATATCTCATTAGCTGACTTTTTTCCTTCCATATTTTTAGAGTTCTCTTCTCTCCTTTATGTTCTGCTATGCCAGACAATAATTAAGAAGAAAAATTAATCTTCATTATGTTTAGTCCACCATAAATTAAAGATTCAGTCATGAGTAGCAAGAGGGAGTCCATTATTGTGCTGCCCTGTGCATTAACATAGCTATGCCAGCAGTAGCATTTGGGAAAAGAGCTAAGACTCCTCCCATTTTCACCACTTGCATCGGGTCAGTAGGCAATATCGCTACTTATGTGACCCAAGCATTACAAAAGCAATGCAAGACTATAACAGATGAGCTGAAGAAATTTCAGGAATTGTCTTTTCTGATCAAAAAGAAAACTTTTATACAGTGACTACAACACATGCATACATATTATTACCGTAGATCTCTACTATTTGATTCTTGGTCATTCAGTTTTGTAAGGTATGGAGTCAAGCACCATCCTGGTTACATTTTAGAAAAGCAGGATCTCTAGTTCTTGCTTCTGAACAAAATCTTGAATGGACTTATATTACAGGTCCCCTTGATTATCTCTCCTTAGAAATAAAAAAGTACTTTTCCATTCACAGAATAGCTCCCCATAAATAATCCCAAAATGATCTTAAGATCAGAATAAGTTTAAACAAACAAGGTTTGTTAGGAAAGGTAAGAGAAGTTCTTGTCAAGAACAATATATATGGTAAGAAAGAGCATAGTTTTATTAGTAGTAAAACTAATCTACCCTGGTATATATATTTAGAGGCAATAAAAGAAATCGAGCAATCAAATGCTTACATCTTTAGCTTAGTGTGTCAGTCACTCATGGTCTCTAAACTTGAGCATCACTGAGAAGCTGCAGGTTCAACATGTCAGTTTGAATCACACACTTGTGTTGAATTCCAGTGACCTTTTCTGTTTTGTTAGTGAGATTCCTTTTTGTGTAGCCATTTGTCTTTGAAGTCTCTGCTGTATTATCACGGTGATTATAGAGTTCTTAGGGTTTATTCACTTTAGGTACTGTGATGTTTAGGCCTAATCATTCATCTGCTCATAAGAAAAATTTCTGCCTTTTTAATAAATATACTTACTTTGTTTTTCCTATAACTAAATATTCAGATATGTTCCAATTTTATTCAAATCTCCTCTGTGTTTGTGAAATAGTCAGTCAGTTTTTCAGTCTTACATGAGAACAGTTGCAATGAACCTCTTCCAGACTAGAGGCAGTTCTGAGACCACTCTATCACTTGGTAGCCTAGTCTTCCAGGCTGCATATCTTGGATTTTCCCTAGAATAAAAGATACCTTTCTCACTTTAATGCTAAGTTGCATTCTCAAGTGAATCCATCGTAAGATGCATCTGATCTTTGTTTTAACAGGTAACCCTGCACAACCTACCTCACTCCACTATATGAACCCGTACCAACTGAATGCTTATGGCATGGCACTGAAGGCAGTAGGTGAAATCATTCAAGATTATGATACTGACAAAATGTTTCCAGCTCTAGGTTTTGGGGCTAAACTGCCCCCAGATGGAAGAGTCTCACATGAATTTGCTTTGGTAAGAAAAAACATAGAATTCAGTTTTTAATAACTTTTCTTATATGTTTAACAAAGATTGTTTTGTGATTGTACATACACTCAGATTACTGGCAGTACAGAAAAACTTTGAGAGTACAGTAGTGTATTCTGGTCTCTTTTTCAGGAGTATTTTTATGTACTTTGTTCACAACAGGCAATAAAACAGGGAAAAAAAATGTTCTACCGGATCGATCATCCAGCTTTCCAGAGTAAACAACTTTGCTGTTCAAGGAAGCAATTTCAGCAGTCTTCATCAGGACTAGCTTATAGGCAGAAAACCAGATCATAGGGAAGGTCCTTTTAAACCCCCAAAAGAGGAAGGAAATATAATATATCTAAGCCTCAGCTACAGTAGCTTGATAAAGAGGTTTTGTTTCTGGTATTCCCTTATTCCTGTGCACACTGAAAATGAAACAAATAATTTGGGAAGATACAATTCCACGTAATTGTTCTAGGAAGTATTATCGCTACTCTAAATTAGCAGGACTAGTCTGTGGCCTTAAACCTTCAAGATGTTTGTGCATACATTTCAATAAAAGAAGATGTAGGATATACCTCGGTGTAACTTTTAGTCACTACCAGTATAAGACGTGTTGTCCTTTAAGCATGCAATGCTCCCCAAAATATTCACCAGGCTTGGTGGTGGTAGTGGTTTAACGTCTTGATTTCTTGATTGATGCCTGCAGGTGTTATCTCTATATCAACAACTGACTCATAAAATCAAATCATTTCAGAAGTAAAGGTGGTTTTTTTAATTACCTGCCCTGATATTCAGTATGAACTTTTAAAGCTAAACTGGATTTGATATATTTGTTTCACAATATGTAAATAGAGCTCACCAAATTGGCAGCCCATTGTGCATAGGCATTCAGTGTAATAGGTGTTGTAGAGATGTAGTATATATATTTTAAAAAATGCCTGAAAAAGCTTAGTCTTAAATACAAGAATTCCAAGCAATCCAGTGTCTCCCAACATAGTGAAATCACAGGTCCTATTTGTCTCCCTTATGAACTAGGTCCAACCATCCTCAGGATCAGCTTGCCCAGTACAGAGGAGACTACTGAAGCCATCAAGAGACTATGGCATCCCTTAAGCTTACATACATTGGGGTCTGGCCACCATATTATTATTATTATTATGAACTAGGTCCAACCATCCTCAGGATCAGCTTGCCCAGTACAGAGGAGACTACTGAAGCCATCAAGAGACTATGGCATCCCTTAAGCTTACATACATTGGGGTCTGGCCACCATATTATTTTTCCTGAAAATTTTTAAATAAGAAAATACTAAATTGCAATATATACCAAAACATGATCCAATAAAAGATTCACATCCTCCACCTTGTCCCTCTAATATCCTTGTACCGAAACAGCTGCAACAACACTGCATACAGTATTAGTCTTTTTTTTCAAGCCTCAAAGGAACACAAGATGTTCAGTTAAATACCATATTAGAACTTTTTCTGTATATTTTGGTACTGTTTATTTTGGGTCTTAACTTAAAATATTAATAATCCTATCCAATTTTCTTTAACTGTTCAGAATGGAAACCCTCAAAATCCCTATTGCAGTGGAATTGATGGAGTAATGGAAGCATACTACAGAAGTTTAAAATCTGTGCAGCTTTATGGCCCAACAAACTTTGCTCCTGTAATTAATCATGTAGCAAGGTAAGTTTCACAACAATAGCTCGGCAGAAACCAAATACATTTACATCATATTACCAATACAATTATTCCACTGATGAGACAAACATTAATAGGACATTAAAGTTGAAAAATAAGCATTCAATTGTCAGGAAATAGAGTTAAGATTGAAAGTCTAATTTTCTGATTTCCGGCATAATCCTTAAAATGTGGTCTTTCCCTATATAAGGTTTGTCAAATAATTAAATTGTTCAAGTAGTACTTTATTTTACAATATTCTGTATAGTAAGCATAGGGATTGTCAGTCTCTGTTCAGTTACGCATGTTTTACTGAAGAAGGAATTTGGCCTTGTATGTGACATACTGTGTTACTGTGTATAAAGATAGGTCCTGGTCCCTCTCCCAGCCCATTTGTGCTACTCCAGCAGCAAAGAGATCCTGGAAAGCTGCCTTCAACACTCCTCAGTGGACAAACTAGTTCCCTACAGGCCAGCTCAGGCCTTGTCTATGCTACCGCAGGCCATTCACCTAAGTTATGCAACTTCAGTTACAGAAATAATGTAGCTGAAGTCAATGTACTTAGGTTTGCTTACCACGGTATCTTCACAGGGGTAAGTCGACAGCTGACGCTCTCCCATTGACTCTGCTTATTCTTTTTATTTTGCTGTAGTACCAGATTCAATAGGAGAGTGCTTAGTGGTTGATTTGTCATGCCTTGTATAGACACGATAAATCAACCCCTGCCCATCACTGCCCATCAATCCAGTCCATGGTGAAGACATGCCCTTAGTGGAGTGCAACTGAGAAGGGGTGTGATTGGTGTGTGTGGTGTTTTGGTAATACCTGGCTGATGTAAGGGCTCTTTGGTGACCATTACAAGCCAGCATAATTTAGAACAGATTTCAAACTGATCAAAGTTTATATTGAGGGCAAGATGTATGCAAAGGTGGCTTAAATGCATCTTTTCTCATCCCCTCTTCTCCTTGAAAGCAAGTAGATAATCTTGTGCAGCTGAGGGTCTGGCATCCCACATGACAAAATGACATTTTGGGAGGTGAAACATTTTTATTCCTCATTTGTCTTCTTTTGCTTTTTCAGGGCTTTCACTTATTTTGAGGGGAAACAAACCGTTACAATTAGTTGTCTATAAAATGGAAACATATTTCACACACACAAATCAAATTCTTGTAGTTGTTTTAAGTTTTACAAGGGCCTAACTAGAAGAATTTAAATTTTCACCAAACTTTTTTGACATTTTAATGTTAAAATATTCATTTTTTCCCCTTCTTCTTCTTTTTTCCCCAGATAGCATCTCAGGCTATGTACTCAGTGGTCAGAGTAGTCACGTCTATGGTAGTATATACTCTAAGGCTACGTCTAGACTGCATTCCTCTGCCAAGAGAGGGATGCAAATCAAGCACTTTGGAAGTGCAAATGAGCCTGGGATTTAAATATCCCGGGCTTCATTTGCATACTCACGTTCTGATGCTGTGCCGATCAGGCTCAGTGTCGAAAGTGAAAGTAAAGTGTAGCCGCGGCTCTGCTGACAGCGGGAGCTTTTTCGGAAGCTCCTGTACTCCTCAAAAAATGAGGAATACAAGAGCAACCGAAAAAGCTCCCTGCTGTCGGCAGAGCCGCAGCTACGCTTTACTTTCACTTTCGACACTGAGCCTGATCGGCACAGCATCAGAACGTGAGTATGCAAATGAAGCCCGGGATATTTAAATCCCAGGCTCATTTGCACTTCCAAAGTGCTTGTTTTGCATCCCTCTCTTGGCAGAGGGATGCAGTCAAAACACAGCCTAAGGTAGTATATACTACCTTGTATTATTTACATATCATTAGAAGCTTTGATGCAAAATATTTGCAGATATACATTTCATAAATAAAGCTTATCAATTTAAGTATTTAAGAAATAAAGAAAGCTGCATCAAATGAGTTGGGTGTTCATGGTGAGTGGATCTGTACTAGGGGAATGTAAATTTAAGTGTGCACTGGTGTGTTGTGCACTAACTGGACTGTGTGGATCTGCTGACATTCACTAAATGAAATGGAATTGCATTAATGGAACTACATTAAAGCACACAAGGAAATTTTAGTGTGCTCTTGAAGTCTTTCCCCTCTATTGCATCACTCATTGTGTGGGCAAGCCTCAACTAAGGAACCAGCATTTTCAACCGTAATTGTTTTCTTGCAGTTTGAAGGATGAAAACTTTAGAGTATGTAAAAGAAGTGTACTTCAATATGAATTTTGTAGATGATTTAACTGTTGCTTTTTCTTTCTAAAGGATTTCTAAAGAAATAGCTCCCTTTTGGGTCTTAGTTTATAGCTGTAGTAACACAACCTACATTCCTCTTTGGAATAACCTATGAAAAAAATCCTCTTTTCTTTTTTTTTAATGCCACTGGGTCTTTCTCTGAAACATGAAACTCTTTCGTGAGACAAAGATCATGTCTGTACTAGACTAGTGGTTCTGGTACGTGGGGAAGTACTTTGTTCTTTAAGAAGATGCTCATTTGTCTTTTCAACAAAATTGTCCTTGGATTTATGACCTGATATGTATTGCATTTATAGTTTGCAATTAAAATTTCTATTAAATATCTTATACAAAGCTCAAATTGTAATAACAGTAAATATTTTAAAACAAAGTATGGCATTAAAACAAAATAGGAGATATAAAACCTATATTCTTCTCCTTTGTATGGCTGATGTAAATGTAGAGCAACTGTAATTTTTCATTTAGATGGGTAAGCTAGATAATTGTGTCTGGAGTAGCAAAGTATATTGCTATGATGCTTCCTTCATATTTGTGGTTTGGGCATTCAGTTATGTTCCTGGATCTGTCCTAGGTAATCCTTAATTTTCCATTTGTGCAGCAAGTATCAGCATTTGTCATGGTTTGTGCAGATACAGCTTAGGGTTGCCCATGAACTTTATAGATCGAAATCAAGAATCTTCTGTTTCAGGTCTTTTTTAAAGTGTTTATTTGTGATTTCTTGCAAACTCCATTTGGCTTTCCAGACTTCATCAGGGTTGAAGTTGCATTGTTGAACATTTAATGAATGGGCCCAAAGGGGCTTACTTGACTTTAAGTGGTGGTGAGGGATGATGTTAAGGTTCTATTGGGAAGATGTTCATTGTCCATGATCCTCTGGAATTTCCAAAGGGTTGTGGTATCGTGGCAAATGGATGAGGGAGTAATATGCAAAAGCAACATGTTGAGATCAAATTGAGGGTTCCAGTCTTGCACCACATTGGAGTGTTTTGACAACCAACAAATCAAGTATAGCTACTTCTCATGTGTGCTGGTGCACAGTACTCAATTTTGGAGTGGGTAATTCAGCCATTGATGATACCTGTAACATTGACGCTGCTGCTCTTCAACTAGTGCTTGCCAGTTTCTGGACCACATAAACCAAAACATGGTCACAATAATAGCATTTGGGCCAGAATCCCACTTGTTCTTTGGGGATTGCTGACTCAACAAGAGAAATGATTTTCTGAAGAATGGTACGTTCTAGAAGTTTATAGGTATTGCATAGGAGTGATATTGGCCTGTATCTTCCTGGGCTGTTAGTTGGCTTGTCTGGTTTGAGTATGGCAATGACTGTTGCCTCCTGCCAGGCTTTTGGGATGCATCCATATGCCATAGTTTTTATGTACAGTTTCATCAGCCATCAGAGTCCCTGGGGCCTAGTCAATGAAGAAATTCTGAGGGGATATAATCTTCACTAGCCACCTTCCCTTTCTTCATTGCAGCCATCCCCTCTTTCACATCATCTGTACTGATGGCGATTAATATTCATTTTTATATCCGTATTGAGGTTTTATCCCAACAACCTCATACTCCCCATTAAAGGAGCTTATCCTTCAAGTTGAGAGCTGTTGGTGGGTAACAGCATAAAAACTGAGCATTCCACAATGCAGACATTAATATCATTTTTATTTTTACAACTGACATATAATATTTATTCATTTATTATAATCCAAAATTAAGAAATTATATTTCTTAACTACAGAATGGGAAGCGACTGTCTAGGAAGGAGTACAGCACAAAGGGATCTAGGGGTTATAGTGGACCACAAGCTGAATGTGAGTCAGCAGTGTGATGCTGTTGCAGAAAAAGAAAACACGATTCTGGGATGCATTAACAGGTGTGTTGTGAGCAAGACACGAGAAGTCATTCTTCCGCTCTACTCTGCGCTGGTTAGGCCTCAGTTGGAGGAGGGCGGAGAGGGGCAGGTCTCCAACCCATCCTGCGGTGCGCCCCCAGTCAGGGCAACTTTTCGTGCTCACAGCATCCTCAAGGTCTGCTGCTTCTAGATCAGAGCATGGCCAGTCGAGCACGACCAAGAGCTGCGGTACAATGGAGGAGCCAGTTCCGGTTGAAAGGCCCTCCACTCTGAGCATATTCAAGGCGGCACAGGCATTGATGGAGCTGACTGCTGATTCGCCCTTGCCTCCTCTGGAGTGCCAGGACTGGCCTCGGGCCTGTGCCTCATTGTTGGCACTGGCCCCCCCGGGCAGGCTCACACCACCCTCGGCACTGGTTCCCCGTGCGGTGCTTCACTCCCCAGTACTCACATCTACACCAGCACCGACGGGTCCTTCAATACTGGTAGCCTCACTATCTCAGGAATCCAGGGAGAGCTCGGTGTCTAGCACGCTCATCCTGGCAGCCCAGTCCATGGCACCGGAGCACTTGATGCCCCCACCGCCAATGCAGCACCGGGGCAAGCCAGATTCCGTGGTTTGGCACGTGCAGAGGCACCAATCCCCAGGTCCAGCCTCAGCCCTGCCTTGGTCAGAGTCTGATTACTCAACGGATTCCGATGTGGAGTCAGTGCAGTCCAGGGCATCACTGTCTCTCGTTCCCACTCCTGGCACCGCTCGGACTCCCAACGCTGATCCCAGCCCCGGCACCGTTCCAGGTCCCAGCGCCGCTCTCAATCCTGGCACCGCAAGTGCCATGACAGCATCTTGGGACAATCACAGACCTGGCCTCCACAGTGGCAGCACCCAGACCAGTGGCTGTTTTGGACCCTGTGGGCGTACCACCAGGCCCAAGAGAGTGCTCCCTTCACTGCAGGATCCTCATGTTGGGGAATCTGGCCCCTACCCTTAGCCACCCCATTGCCTAGTGCCCTGGCACTGGAGGCCTTGGTGGTACGAGGTGAATCCCTCAGCCCCCATCAGAGGGTGTCAGGAATTAAGGGCCGTCAGGGCAATCTGTCCCCTCTCAGGCATTGGTGCGGCTGCACAAACTGGAGGACTCGACAGTACACGAGTACTCATCGTTCTCCCTCGACGAGGCCCTAGGTTGGCCTCCTCATCAATGCTGGCCATGGACTCCTGGGCCCACCAAGAACTCCAGAGTCAGGGGTCCAGCTTGAATGGGCCCCTGAGGACTCTGACCCGACAGTCGACATCCTCAATACAGAGGTGCCGTCTCATGTGGCCTTGACCTTGAATAAGACAGAGGGCACAATCACTAAGGCCCTCTGGCAGATGCCAGCATCTATTCTGCCTGCAGATAAGAGGGCAGAACAGCGGCGTGTTGTCCCCCAGGTGGACCATGAGCACATGTTCTCACATCTGCCGCCGAGCTCGATAGTGGTACAGGCCGCTAAGGACCGCGAGCGTCAGGGCCAACCTGCGCTTACCCCAAAAACAGGGAGGCCAAATGATCAGACCTGTTGAGTCGCAAGGCCTACATCTCAGGGGGTCTCCTACTCAGGATTGCTAACCAGCAAGTCCTCCTAAGTAGGTATGCCTTCAACTCCTGGGCAGCTATAGACAAATTTCGTGAGTCACTGCCCCAGGACTCGAGGCAGGAGTTTAGGGCCTTGTCCCAGGAGGGCAAGGTAGTGTCCCGGGTAGCACTCCAGGCAACCCTGGACTCCACGGATGCGACAGCCTATACTGTGGCAACGGGCCTGGTCCTGCACAGGGACGCATGGCTTCAGGTGTCTGGCATTCCATGAGAAGTCCAGAACACGATTCAGGACCTGCCCTTTGAGGTGGAGCTGGGGGCGGTAGAGAAGGACCCGAGGACCTCAGGGGAAAAGGTTTCTACTCCCGCTACTTCCTGGTCCCAAAGGCCAAGGGCAGCTTCCACCCTATTCTGGACCTAAGGGATACTTTCATAGTAAAGTCAAAGTTGAAAATGGTAATCTTGGCCTTCATCATTCCTGCCCTAGCCATGGGAGACTGGTACGCTGCCCTCAATCTCAAAGATGCCTATTTTTACATTTGTATCACACCCACACACAAGCGATTCCTCCGTTTTATGGTGGGTCACAACAATTAGTTTACGGCCCTTCCCTTTGGCCTTTCTATGGCCCTCAGAGTTTTTACAAAGTGTATGGCAGTAGTGGCCACTTTCCTGAGGAAGCGATGGATCGAGATTTATCTATACCTGGATGATTGGCTTATAACAGGCTCCTCCCCATCCCAGATAATCTGCCACATATGGCTTGTTAGGGAGACATTCATCAGGCTGGGCCTTATCCTAAACAAGGCCAAATCCACCCAGGTCCCCACTCAAACGATACAGTTTGTGGGGGGGTTTCCTGGATGCAATGAGGACCAGAGCCTCCCTGCCCATGGGGTGCTTCACGACATTAAAGGAGGCCATCCTGCACCTCCAGTCATTTCCCCACAACGACAGCCCACTGTTGCATGAGGCTGCTGGGGCTCATGGCGGCCTGCACTTATGTGGTACAGCATTCCAGGCTCAGGTTATGTCCACTCCAACTATGGCTGGCGCGGACCCACAGCACAGTGTTCCAGGATATGGACATGGCGGTAACGGTGCCTGCAGATGTATTGAGATCCCTCAACTGGTGGCTTTGCAAGGAGGTGGTCTGCGAAGGAATGCTGTTCCTCAGTCTTTCCCCATTCATTCAGCTGGTGACAGACGCTTCCAATACAGGTTGGGGATCCCATCTCAGGAAGCTACGGACACACAGTATGTGGGTCCCTGCGGACCTCTCTCTTCATATCAATGTCAGGGAGTTGAGAGGTATTCGCCTCGCATGTGGTGTTTTCCTGCTGCAGCTTCGAAACAGGTGTATTTCGATTTTGATGGACAACACAGCAGCGATGGTTTATATAAACAGGGTGGTGCTCGCTCCTGTCCCCTGTGCAGAGAGGCTGTCTTCCTCTGGGAGTTCTGCATGGCTCATTGTATTCACCCGGTGGCCACTTACCTTCCCAGGGCCCAGAACAGGTTGGCAGATCACCTCAGCAGGTCCTTCAAGGAGCACAAGTGGTCCCTCAGGGTGGAAATAGCCCTATTTTCTGCAGGTAGGGTTTCCCCATCTGGACCTGTTTGCGACCCGCAGCAACAGGAAGTGTTCCCATTTTTGCTCCCTATTCAACCACATCCCGGGGTGTCTGGAGGATGCTCTCATGATTCCTTGGCCTTGGGGCCTGCTGTATGCATTCACCCCCTTCCCACTGATCCACTGGGTAATTCTCAGGGTCAGGGAATTTCAGGCTTCTGTAACCCTGATAGCCCCAGTGTGGCCTCATCAGCATTGGTTTCCAGCCCTTCTTGTGCTCTCAATAGAGCAGCCTCTAACGTTCTCCCTGTGCCAGACCTAATCTCTCAGGAGCTTGGCAGGCCACAGCATCCTAACCTCCTCTCCTTGCACCTCATGTCATGGAAGCTCCATGGAGAGGCAGTGTTCAGAGCAGGTCCAGGCAGTTCTCTTGGGAAGCCATAAGCCTTCCACTCGGACCTCTTTACTGGCAAAGTGAAAACTGTTCGTTCTCTGGTCAGAAGGTATAGGATTCTCACCTATGGAGGCCCCTGTGCCTGCTATCTTGGATTATCTCCTGGGTCTTAGGCTGCAGGGTGTGGCCCCTTCGTCAGTACAAGTGCACCTAGCAGCCATCTCAGCCTTTCATTCAGGCTTGGTGGCAGGGCCTGTTTCTCAGATCCCATGGTACACTGTTTTCTTAAGGGGTTGCATAGGGTCTACCCCCAGGTATGCGAGCCCTTGCCCTCTTGCGACCTAGATCTAGTTGTCAAAAAGCTCATGGGTCGCCCATTTGAGCTGTTGGCAACGTGCTCCCTTCTGCACCTTTTCTGGAAGGTGTCCTTCTTGATGGCCATTACTTCAGCCAGGCGAGTGTCAGAACTGAGGGCCCTATCCATGGACCCCCTGTACACAGTATTTTTAAGGATAAGGTCAGGCTGTGCCTCCACCCTGCCTTTTTGCCCAAGGTGTTGTCTAAATTCCTAGTTCACCAGGACATTTTTCTTCCTGTTTTGTACCCAAAGCCCCATAGCTCTGGGAGAGAGCAGGCTCTACACACTCTTGATGTGAGATGTGGTTTAGCTTTTTATTTAGAGAGGACCAGGCCCGTCCGTAAGTTCCCTCAATTGTTCATATCTATAGCAGACAGGATGAAGGGCCACCCTGTGTCAGCCCAGCATATCTCATCTGGGTTCACAGCTTGTATCAAAGTGTGCTACGAGCAAGTTCTGGCTCCACCCATTACTGGCCCAAGCATCTTCCATGGCCTTCGCAGCCCAGATGCCCATCATAGAAATTTGCAGGGCAGCTACTTGGTCATTGGTGCACACTTTTGCAAACCACTGTGCCATTATGCAGCAGGCCAGGGAGGATGCTGCCCTGGGTAGGGTTGTGTTTCAGTCTGTCTCTCAGTAGGCTCCGACCCCACCTCCTGGGGTTTTAGCTTTGGAGTCACCTAAGTGGAATGGACATGAGCAAGCACTAGAAGAAGAAAAAATGGTTACTTACTTTCGTAACTGTGGTTCTTCAAGATGTTTTGCTCATGTCCGTTCCACATCCCACCCACCTTCCCTGCATTGGAGCATTCCAGCAAGAAGGAACTGAGAATGTGGAGGGCCAGCGAGGGTATATATGCACCGATATAGTGGTGCCACTCCAGGGGGTTCCCCGGCTGGCCCAACAGGTACCGCTGCGGGAGAACTCTCCAACAATCCATGCATGTGCACACACACCTAAGTGGAATGGACATGAGCAACACATCTCGAAGAACAACATTTATGAAAGTTTTTTCCAGAACATGAAACCATAGTCTAGGGAAACAACGTCACCCAATTAATCATTGAAGTCCAGATTCTCTCAGGCAGTTCCCTAAACAATCACAGACTGCAAAGTGACTATCAAGCAGAAGACAGCTGGGACCATAGCTCCGAAGCTGTCTATTCAGTTACTAAACAGCAGCACATTTAGTATTGCAGATATCACTAATAACTTCTTATACATCTTAAATCTCAGGTTTTGGGTTGTTGTTTTTTTAATGTGGTTGATTTATCTCAACAGTAACACTGTTGGAGTATAGTCTTAGTTCCTTCCATGCTGTCGTAACAAGTGTTTTAGTTAGTTAACACCTGAAATGTTCAACATGCTACTTTTGATTGATTTGTGCCATGATTAAACTAAACTTTCTTAAAAGTTAATTTCATTCCCATATGGCCCAAGAATAAATCTGTAATTCTATAACTCAGAGCTTTTTTCTTATTTGTTTAAAATGCAACTGAAAAACTACAGTCACAACTATTTTGAACTGTGCTGGTACCTGGAAGTTTGTCTTTCAATTATTCATTGCAGATTGCTGATGCATCTTACACCAGTCCAAATATATAAAGTTTATATCAGGCTTAAATTCTACTAGATCATGGAGTAAAGAATCCAAGGCTTCAGATCTGGACAGCCACAGAGTGGGCCAGCTCTGCAGGCAGCAGCACAAAAGTAAAAGTGACAATATAATACCCACAGCTTCCACGCTGCTGCTGCTGTTGTCTGCTCTGCCTTCAGAGGCAGAACCATAATCCTCCTACAATAACCTTGCAACCCCTGCCTCCCCACAACTCCTTTTTGGGTCAGAACCCCTTCAATTTCAACACAATGACATTTCAGATTTAAATAGCTATAATCATGAAGTCTACATTTTTTAAAATCCTATGTCCGTGACATTGACCAGAATGGACAGTGAATTCTTATATGGTCCTACTAATAGTTAATACACTTCTAAGGCATTACCAGATACTACATTGTCTATTCTACCACTGCTGCTCTAATCCATCAACAGTATACTTCTTACACTTCTTGAATCTGCAGCTGCAGAGAACTTTGTTCAGTTGCTTCTGCAGTTATCTGTTAACACGTAATTATCGTACATGTCACAGTTACTTTGTTATAACATACTCCGCTAAAGGCAGAGTTGATTGTTTCAATTATGAGTGTTTTTTTTCTTTTGAGGGGCCTAGCATAGACCCTCAATATTACTTTTTTTGTAAGCAATTGAATTATGAAAGTATAATTTGATATATTAGACTGTTTTCTGTTACAATTTTTTGTTGCTGTTCTTTCAGATATGCTTCCTCGGTAAAAGATGGCTCCCAGTATTTTGTTCTTCTCATTATTACGGATGGGGTTATTTCAGACATGGCTCAAACAAAGGAATCTATAGTTAATGTAAGTTCTACTTAAATTTGGATTTCTATATGTTTTGGTCTGTAAACTCTTCTTTCCAAATAATTAAAATGGCTATGAATAAAGGTCAAGTGAAACTAACTATGAAATCTTAACCAGCTTTATCAAATCAGTGCTCTGAGGAAACTTGTGGTCTAGTTGATACTACAGAATGATTGTGCAGTCTAGAAGTAAATTGACTTCTCAATCCTCTTTATATCAGATGGTATTCTCCATCTCTGTGTCCTTTGTGGCCTTAAAATCTATGAACGAAGACCAGAATTTTGCTATTAGCCTGGGCTCAGGAAGAACTCTTAGAAAAACTCCTTTACAGAATTATTTGCCTCTGAGTGGCATGTACTGCATGTCTCCTTTTATAGCAGAGCTTTTACACAATTAAAAAAAAAAGATTTTTAACTAAAGTCAGTTTCTTCAGTGGTTTTGAAAGTTTTTCTTCTCAAATCTTCTAAACTTAAAAATTATTTTGGCTTTCTGAGAAGGGTTTGAAGGATCCTCACTTTTCTGAAATGCAGACAGAAATGGCAGGCTACAGAAACTCAGCTCCCGCATGATGTGTAGGCACACTGTATCGGCACAGATGAAATTCTCTTTGCTGAAATATGGGCATTATGGCATGGAATCAAGTTTGTTTTTCAGAACCCCTTTGCTTCTCCACCACACATGGGGCATCCTATTGCTACCATTTCCAGACAAGCAGGAAACTTTCCCTGGAGTCTCCTAAATCTCAGCAAAGACAAATTTAGAATAGGATCAGCACTAAGACTAAGGCTGTATACATGAGCTTCATACCTGAGAATATTGGCTGCAGTTTTTATCATGGATATCAATGCTCAGATGAGAGTCAATTGAGAGTATGAAAAAAAAAAAAAGAAATCTACTTTGAACTAGATTTCCCTAGTTACTTTTTTTCAGGAGAGATGTTTCATTTGACTGATTTGCTGTACGTTCAAAAATTCCAAAGATTTGTCTGAGGGGGGCAACTATGGCTCCATTTGAAGAAACTAAAATTGCTATCCAACATCTGATTATCCTTCCAAATATTTTATTGATAAGCCATTCAGGAAGTACTGAGACAAAACATCCACTGAAGCTTTAAAGAAGGAATAGATCCCTTCCTCCTTTCAGCAAGAGAATCTTTAAACTACCATATCTCCTCAGTTGCACTCTTGAACCTGGAGGAACAGGGCGATCAATCATAGATTACAGAGAATAGGACATTGTTGCCTTTCCTAAGAATTGGAGAAGTTGGGAGTCTCTGGAAAAACCATCCATCCCCAAAAGTGTCTCTTGAGGTTTTCCAAGACTGGAAACATCCCCCTGCCCAGCTCCCCCTTCTCCAGAGGACTTCATAGTGTGTCATCATCTGGGAGTGAGCAACCTTAGAAAAAAATACGAGACAGTTAAGGAATGATATTAAATGTGACTCACTTGTTGTCATAGGGACACGTTTATCAATTACTCAAAATAAATTAGCCAACACTATGAGACCCTTTGAAGCACCAGAAGATGAAGAGTGTAGTAGACCTTCTCCTACATAATAGAATTAGTTTTGTGGCGATCCAAATCTTTTGCAAAGGATACAAGATTCCACAAGGCTCTTTGTTTTGTATAGAGAAGTATAGCATGAAACCCATTCAGCAAATCCATATGAAGATAATATTCCAAGTAGAAATACAGTCAAATCTCAGTTATGAATAGTCCAAGAATGGAGGTTTTTCCTAACTGTGAAATGTTCATAACTTTGAACAAAATGTTACAGTTATTTTAAAAGTTTGCAACTGAACAGTGACTTCTTCAAAATTATACTATTCAGAAGAAAACTGCTGCTTTAACCATCTCAATTTAAATAAAACAAGCTCAAAAAGAGTGTTCTAATCTTATTAAATCTTTTTTAAACTTTCCCTTTATTTTAGTAGTTTACATTTAATGCAGTGCTATGCTATATTTGTGTATTTTCTTTTTTTGGTCTCTGCTGCTGCCTGATTGTGTAATTTCAGTTCCACATGAGGTTGACCAGTGTTCGTAGTAACTCTGAGATTCTACTGTACAGAAATCAATCATTATATCACAGGGGAAGCTGACATAATTGTTGGGCCCTGGGACAAGAGGTGGGGATGGCACCACGCTCCCGGAAGGCATCACACTCCCTCAGTTAGAAGGGGTGGGACTGGAGGCAGCCTACCCTCAAGGCTAAACTTCTTCAATTGCTTATACACTGGAGCTAGGACTATAGGTAACAAACAAGAGGAATTGGAGTTTTTCATTTATGAGCATAGATTTGATCTAGTTGGTATCACTGAAAACTAGTAGGATGATTCTTGGTATTGGAATGTTAAAATCAATGGATTTAGGAAGGATCAAGCGGGCTAAAGGGGAGTCTGAATGGCATTCCATGTCAAAATGGCATTACCTTTTTCTCACTCACTGATAATTCAGAAGAAAATTATCTTAAGTGCATATAACTCAATGTCAAAATAGATAAAGCACAAGAAAGGGTATTAGTGTCTATTACAGACACTAGGGAAGAGGAGGACCACCTCTGTAAGCATTTATCTATAATGTATGGGGGGGAACTGTGATCATGGGGGAATTCACTTTGAGTGCCACATTTTGGGAGTCTCATGGTGTTAATACTAAAACATCCTTGGAATCACTGAACATAATAGGTGACAAGTTCATGTCTAAAGCAGTGTTTCAGCCTACAAAGGGATTTTTGTTACAGATTTGATAGAATCATAGAACTTGGAGGAACCTCAAGAAGTCATTAAGTCCAGTGCCCTGAACTCATGGCAGGACCAAGCACCATCTAGATCATCCCTGAGAGGTGTTTGTCTACCCTGCTCTTAAAAATCTCCAATGCTGGAGATCCCACAACCTCCGTAGGCAATTTATTCCAGCACTTAACCACCCCGACAGTCAAGAAGTTTTTCCTAATGTCCAACCTAAACCTCCCTTGCTGCAATTTTAGCTGTTTGCTTCTTGTCCTAGTTCTTATTCTCCCTACTCCTTCCTAGACCCTCATTTCCCATTTTGTATATGTACAACTGAATATTCCTTCCTAAGTGGAGTACTTTGCATTTGTCCTTGTTGCATTTCATCCTGTTTACCACAGACCATTTCTCCAGTTTGTCCAGATCATTATGAATTATAACCTATATTTCAAAGCACTTGCAATCCTTCCCAGCTTAGTATCATCTTCAATCTTCATCCTATCATCATCCTAACAGATAAAGAGTAACTGATTACAAAACTAACAGTGTTAGTGGTAACTTAGGTACAAGTGATCATGACGGGATCACATTCATAATATATAAGCTGAATATAAAATCCAGAGAAGTAGTTGTGTATGTGTATACACACTTGTTATTTTAATAGAGAAAATTCACAAAGCTAAAAAAAACCATAAGCCAAACCAGCTGTGAGGAAGAATTTAATCAGAAACGTGTGAATGATTGGGAATCATCTTTACTAGATGCCCAAAAAAACAGCTTCTTCACAAGTGAGGAAGAACAACTTACCAGTTAAAAAAATTACTTGGTTTAAAGGAAAAGTAAAGGCAGTCATAAAAAAAAGGTAGGGAAAAAAGAATATAACATGGAAGAAGAGGGAAACTGGTAGTAATGAATACAAATGAGAAGTTAAGAATTGAAAAAAAAATTATATGGAAAGCTAAGGAACACAAGAAGAGATATATGTCCATCAGAGTTAAGAACAATAAGGAATTTTTAAAATATATTCGTAAGAAAATTCCTGATAGTGGTTTTAATCCATTAGATGGGAATGGCAGAAATATCAATAATAATGCAGACAAGGAAGAAGTTTTCAGTAAGTGATTCTGTTCTGTATTTGGGGAAAAACAGATGATATAGTTTCATACTATGATGATGACAGAACTCTATATTCCACTAGAATCTGAAATATGTTCAACAGAAGCTACTAAAATTAGATGCCTTTAAATTAGTTGGTCCAGATTATTTGCATCCAAGAGTTTTAAAAGAGCTCCCTGAGAAGTTCCTTGGACCAGTGTAAATAGTCAATATGTTTTGTAGTGCTGCAGAAATTCCAGCAGATTAGACTGGAAGAAAACTATTTTCCCATTTTAAAAATTGGCTCAATAGTGTGTCATGGGTAATTATAGGCCTGTCAGCCTGATGTTGATCCAGGGTTGGGTAATGCAGAGGCAGAGTCAAGACTCAATTAATAAAGAATTAAAGGAGGGTAATGTAATTATTGTTTATGAAAAACGAATCTTGTAAAACTAGCTTGGTATCTTTTTTGATGAGATTACATATTTTGATTGATAAAGGTAATAGAGTTGATGTAATGTACTTAGACTTTTCCCCAAATGCATTTGACTTGGCATTGCATGACATTTTGATTAAAAACTAGAATGATATTAAAATTAGTATAGTGATAGAGATGCAGCCGTGTTAGTCTGGTCTAGCTGAAACAAAAGACAGAACTATGTAGCACTTTAAAGACTAACAAGATGGTTTATTAGGTGATGAGCTTTCGTGGGCCAGACCCACTTCCTCAGATCAATTTGTGGAAGAAAATTGGCACGACCATATATACCAAAGTGATACAATCAAAAAAAGTGAACTCACATAAAATTGACAAATCAAATTTTAGAACAGAGTGGGGGTGAGGGGGGAAGGTTATTGTGCATATTGCTTCAGAGCGATTTTAACTCCAGACTTCAAAGAGAAGCTTCAGAATTGTCATTCATGCTTAAATTTGACACTTTATATATGGGTCTCAACAAAGATGCTAATTATCTCACCCATTACAAAGATAGTTTCCCCAATTATCACCCCTTTTGTCATTACCTCACAGACACTAACCTTCCTCCCTCACCCCCACTCTGTTCTAAAATTTGATTTGTCAATTTTATATGTGTTCACTTTTTTTTATTGTATCCCTTTGGTATATATGGTCATGCCAATTTTCTTCCACGAATTGATCTGAGGAAGTGGGTCTGGTCCACGAAAGCTCATCACCTAATAAACCACCTTGTTAGTCTTTAAAGTGCTACAGAGTTCTGTCTTTTGTTTCAGATAAAATTAGTATGGCATTCATTAAATGGAATTAAAAACTGGTCAATTGTAAGTCTTGAATAGAGCAGGTGTATTTCCAATGGGGTCCTGCAAAGTTTGGTTCTTGGCTCTACACTAACATTTTTGTCAATAACCTGACAGAAAACATAAAATCAATATTGATAGTTTGTAGATGACAGAAATTAGAGGAATGGTAAATAATGCAAGCAAACAATATGTATTTGAATATGGCTAAATGTCAATGTATACATTAGGGAACAAAAATTTAGGTCAGATTTACACAATGGGAGAGTCTTAACCTAGAAGCAGTGACTCTGAAAAAGATTTGGGGGTTATGATAGGTAATCAGCTGATTGTGGGCTCTCAGTTTGGTGCTGTGTCCAAAAGAGCTAATGTGATATACAACCCAGAGAATGTGAGTAGCACAACTGCTGCTGTCCAGTTCTGGTACCTGCAATTCAAGAAGGATGTTGATACATTTGAAGGGGTTCAGAGAAGAGCAGTGAAGGATTAGAAAGCATGCCTTATAGTGAGAGATTCAAGGAGCTCAATCCATTTAGTTTAAAAAATAGAAGGCTAAGGAGTGATTCGATCACAGTCTGATTATCTACACAGGGAACAAATATTTAATAATGGGCTCTTCAGTCTATCAGAGAGAAATATAGCATAATACAATGGCTGAAAGCCATAGCTTGACAAATTTGGACTGTAGATAAGATGAAAATAATAGAGTAATTAATCATTGGAAAAATTAACCAGAGATTGTGGGGGATTCTCCATCATTGGTTATTTTAAAATCAAGATTGGATGTTTTTGACATATGCTCTATGAATTATTTTTGGAAAAGTTCTATCATTTGTGTTATACAGGAGTTTTAGATGATAACAGTTGTCCCTTTTGGCCTTGAAATCCATGATTCTACAGTTACTTCTCTATTTCTGGCAAATGATCCTTCAGAAACATGGTGTGTATAAGACTGCTAAAAAGACAGAATACATTCAGCACTGCTTAGAGAAGTAGCCATTTTCATGTCCTAGGCAGAAGCTCTCACTCTGTTCCTCAGGGCTCTCCACCAAGACAGCAAGCCCAAAATTGTCTGGCTCAGCCAGGTATGTTTGGAACCAAGGAAATGCAATATAGGTGAGCTTAATGTGAATCACAGGCCAGGCTGATGAAACTATTTTCATTCGAGTCCAATTAGTATGTCTTTTCACTTTCTATGTGAGGAAGAGACCCTGAAACAAAGGCTTCAGTCTGTATCTCAAAAGTGGACAAAAAGGCTTCCTTTATTACTCAGCCACTGAAAGTAAGGATGGTTAATAAGATCATGAAAAAATAGGTCCCACTGGTTGTAATGACCTGAAGTCCTGTTTCACAGACCTGATTTAGTTTTAACTGAAACCTCTTCTCAAACTACTAACACACAAGCACGAAACATAGTGAAGCATAGTGCTAGCACAGTCTTGAACTGGTATCCAGTGCTGCATTATTCATCAGATGGAAAACAGAGGAAGCAACTACAGTCATTTATATAGAAAGGTGATAATCTCCTAACTCCTTAGAGGAAATCTCAGGTGACTAACATTTGAGATTGGTGTTGCAAGGAATATAAGTCAGAACAATATCAGGTGAAATAAAAGACATGTTAGTGTTTTAGTAGATAATCTGACCCTGGGGTCAACGCTTTTTGGAAAGACCAGCCTGTATCTGCAGCCATATTCAACTGTAAAAACTGACATTCTCATGATTATTTCCAGATGAGTGCTGGGAGTCATACAGGTTCCTGTCATGATCTTGATCTGTTTGTAGAACCTATACATGTATCCCCTCCCCTGCCTTGAGGAGTGGCTTAAGTCCTCTCTCTTCCTAGTACTGTAGAACCTCAGAGTTGCAAACCTCTTGAGAATGGAAGTTGTTTGTAACTCTGAAATATTTCAAACTCTGAACAATACGTTATTGATGTTCTTTCAAAAGTTTACAACTGAACATTGACTTAATACAGCTTTAAAATTTTACAATAAAGAAAAATGCTTTTAATCATCTTAATTTAAATGAAGCAGGCACAGAACAGTTGCCTGACCTTGTCCAATCATTTTTAAAGGTTTCTCGTTATTTTTAGTAGTTTACATTTAACAGTACTGTACTGTATTTACTATTTTTGTCTCTGCTGCTGCCTGATTGCATAATTTTGGTTCCAAAGGAGGAGTGTAGTTGACCAATCTATAATTCTGGGCTGTGTCTAGACTGGCACGATCTTGTGCCAGAGCTATGCAAATGAGGCTCAGTGTGGAATATCGCCGAGCCTCATTTGCATAACTGATGAGCCGCCATTTTTGTGGAAGAGGCTCTTGCGCAAGACGGAGCTGTCTACACTGCCCCTTCTTGCACAAGAAAAACCCTCTTGCGCAAAGCCGTTATGCCTGAAAATAATCAGCATAACGGCTCAGCTGCGTCTTGCGCAAGAGCCTCTTCCGTAAAAATGGCGGCTCATTAGTTATGCAAATGAGGCTCGGCGATATTCCACACTGAGCCTCATTTGCATAGGACTGGCGCAAGATTACGCCAGTCTAAACACAGCCCTGGTGTTATGACTCTGAAGTTCTACTGTAGTTGTTATCACCAGTATTAGGAGTGACTTCTTCCCTATTATCAAGTGTGTGGGGTTGTGGGGGAGGGGGGGGTGTCCTGTGCCTGTACCCAAGTGGCTGCTCATTGTGCCATGCACAGAGGTAATATCTCTTGAGAAAATCACTGCTAGTACTACCTGTCAATGGGCTTAAATCTGATACACAAGGGATATTTCTTCAAAAACTACAGTTAATTTTTATTTCAGGATTATGAATCAACACTCTGTTTTTATCAAGAATCACCATCTTCCCAGAGGACAGCTTATCTTTACTCTTATTGGAACAGTGGGAGGTGGTGGCTATTTTGAAACACTTTCAGTTGAAGGTACCTGTAGTCCCAGTTCCATTGAGAATAATAGGAGATGCCAGTCATTTTGAAAGAGGTTAGCTCTGGGTGTAATTCTCTGTTGAAGAATATTATTTGTTGGTCCCTTCTGAAGAGAATATGTTCAGTTTTTTACTGCAAGACCACAAAATGAGCATTTGTCCTTAAAAAGACTGCATGGGAAATTTGAAAAGTCTGTTTTATTCCATTATAAAGATCATTCAGGGAAAAAAATTGCCTGACATCATCATCATCATTCTTGGCAAATCCCAAAGAAATGTGACATCTTTGCCAGTAAAGGACCAAACAGAACAATCTCTGGCAAGATGCTTAAGGTGACCTGATTATATATTCCGTCTAAGACCATCACTGTTTTCTTATACCAGTGAAGATTTAGTGCTTACACGATCACCAACCTTGCATTTGCATTCCTTGTTATATACACTTTGGAATTCATCAATCTTCTGTTCTTATAATATGAGAATACCAAGAAAGCTGCTAAAATGGTGGTGGTGGTAATGATGAAGATAATGAAGATGGCTGGTTTGGGCTTCAAATATCCTTGTTTCTGATTTTGTCCTGCCATTTGATAAAGAGTTGCTCACAGAGTCAATGGCGAATAAAAATGTTGATCTGGTGTTTGAATCCCTAATTGAAATTCAAAATTCAACCCAACCTGAACTATGGGATCCCAAATGTTGCTGCTTCTTTGAGTGATGTCCCCGTGGGTGCTCCTCTCTGGGCGCTGGTGTGTCCTTGCACCAGTGACTGGAGATTTTTTTTCTAGCAGTGCCCTGCCACACCGCATACGTGCCCTGGTGCCTCCTCATGCATCGGTGTCTCTTAGGCACACGCACGGCATGGCCCCCTCAGGTCCTTCTCTACCGTCCTCAGTGGCAGATGGAGCTCCATTCTCTTACCCCTTTTTTCACAACGCCCACCCCCCCCCCAAAATAGTTAATTCTCCTCCGTTTACCTGGTCTTTCCAAGTTTTGAATCCCTCCCAATCTGCTACCTTAAAAAAAAAAAAAGCACCCCATTTTTTTCTTCATCATTCACCCAGACTTCGTTCTTCCTCATGTCTGGATCCTCAGGCTTTAAACAGTGTGAGTCCTGTCAAGAGGCTATGCCCATTTCTGACAGGCATGCCTTATGCATAAAGTTTCTAGGAGAGGCCCATCTGATACAGAAGTGTGCGCATTGCTCCAATCTTATAGCTAGATCATGCCACAATCATGCCAATAAGTTGAAGACATATCTTTACAAAAAATTGCTTCAGCCACCATGGGACAACTCGCCTCCCAGACCTAAACTGTCAGACAAGCCAAAAGGTATGGACAAAACTCATCCCTCTGCCTTGTCTGGCAAGTCAAAGGTGAAAAACCCGGATTTCCCTGGGCAAATCGCTACTCCTGGTACCAAACTCTTTGAGGGTGAGCATTGGCGATAAGCCTGGCATCTCCAGTGCAGCACTGCCTAAGTCATCGGCACCACAGAAAAGGACCCACTCTAAGCCCAAACAAAAGCAGTTGGCACCGGTGGCATCGACCACACTAGTAGAATCTGACATCTGCTGGACAGACTGGCACTGCACACAGCACTGGAGATGGCATCAGATGTGGCACCAAAAAGACCCTGCACCGAGATGCCACCCCACAAGACACCATCTCCAATGGCACCTGCGGCACTGAGTACCACACGCTCAGCCTCAGCACTGCCACCACAACATGCACAGCACTGTATGTCCCATTTCATCCAGGCCTCATCAGCAATGCCATCTCCATGCTCATCAGTGCAGTCCATTCACTCACTGAGATCACCAGTCCCATCAATCTCCCCCAGTGAAGCTGGCACTGAGTCACACAGACGCTTCTCATCTCAGCATTCAAGTCCAAATCACCTTAGGAGTCTCACTCCTCCAGACATCCTCACCCTCCTCCACCAGCACATTGATATTCACAACATTGGACATACACCCCCACACACATACACCCCTGGGATTCTTGGTCTTCTCATAGGAGCCATCACACTGCTCTGTGATCAACATCAAAAAGACCACCTTAGTCTTCTCAACTCACACCATCATCCACAGCACTGAACTCTCGAGAGCCCATTCAGTCTGACTTGGACAACTCTATCTAAGGAGGAAGACCCCTACACAACTCCTCCACTTTGCCAGACAAGGCTATTATTTCTACCACCCCACCTCCTTCTGATGATTCTAAACAGTTCCAAAAACTTTTTAAAAGAATAGCCCTGGCACAAGAACAGGACTTGCAGGAAGTGCAAGAGAAACCATATTGCCTCTTACATACTTTACAGCTCCCCACATCCTCCAGGATCTCCCTCCCAATGGATGAAGCCATTATGGACCCTGCTGATAACAGCATCCATCACCCCCACCAACAAGAGGGCTGACCACAAGTATTTTATAACATCTAAAGGCATGGACTTTCTCTTTACACATCTGCCCCCAAACTCCTTAGTAGTCGACTCAGACACAGGGCAAAACAGCCCAACATGAGGTCCACTCCACGAGACGAGGACCATAAACAGATGGACATCATGCGTCAGAAGCTCTATTCTTCAGCTACCTTGATTCTTAGAGCAGCAAATTACACTGCTATACTAGCTGATTATGATTACTCCAACTATTCTAAACTCCAATAGCACAAGAGGCATTGATAAATGTCATGCATGAAGGGCATACCATCTCTCGCACAGCATTACAATCTGCCATGGACATGGCTGACACTGCTGCCCGGATCGCAGCCTTGACTCTCGTTATATGGAGAGCATCATGGCGGACCTCCAGCTGAAAGTTGAAGACCTCCCCTTTGACAAGACAAACTTATTTGCAGCCAAAACAGATGAAGTCCTTCATTCAATGACCCTCCGGACTCTGGACATGTACATGCTCCTTTTCTAGAGAATACGGTATAACACCTACCAAAGGCCCAGAGAACCATACTGAGAATAGTCCAGATATGACTTCCGCCACTTCCCTCCCTCCTTCCCCTGCTTTCAAGCCTTCTTGGTTCAGTGGCCAGGGCAGAAAAGGAATGGAGGGGGCGCATTGCGCACATGCTTAATAGACACCAACGGCATGAGGAAGTGCCAAGGTGCGTGCGCGGTATGGTGGGGCACTTCTAGAAAACATCTTCGGTCACCGGCGCAAGGACGCACCAGCAACCAGAGTGGAGCACCCATGGGGGGGACACATCTCAAAGAACTCCTGTTACTGCACAGTGTGAGTAACTCTCTTTTTCATAAAACTATACTCAAATTCAGAATAATGGCAAGATGCATCATGGAAGAAAATACTGAAAACATTTTTTTAAATATTTCATACTTAGTCTTGTTTTTTTTATTACTACACTTCCACAGATTCTTATTTGTAAGTTGATTCTTGATTGTTGGAGGAGGGCCAAATCATTTGTGAGGATATGCTGGATGACTTGGTGCCTTGCCTTCATTCATTGTTGTTGTGGACATGCTGGCTGTGCTACTGATGAGTGCAAACAGTGATAGTTTTATAACTTGAGATCACTTTTCTCTCCCAGACACTCTCTGGAAAGGTACAAACCTTGTTCCCTTCTCACTTCAGGCACATAGTCTCTCTCCACAACTATTGAATGACTACTGTCTCTCAAGGAGCCTTCTCCTATATGAGATCCTTATCCCCAAATCCAGGAATTGCCCTGGAGCCCCCTTGCTCATCAATAACTGTTCAGACACCTGATCTTTCTCTGGCTAATGTAGCTGCATTGGTTTCCTCTCACTCTTTCAAGCTGATTCTCACATATACTTGTTCCATTCCTCAATCCAGGCACATGGTGTCCATCCTCCACTAATTTATAGTTCCTCATTCATCTGAGACACTGGGTCCTCCAGTGGATCAGTCTCTTAAAAAAAAGTCTAAAATTCTGTTGACCCCCACCCTCCTGAGGTCTCTCACTCCCTTTTCCTCCTCCTCTGGAGAATTGTCTTATTGGTTTCTACCCATAGCTGTTGTTTCTTTCCCTTTCAGGCAAAATTGCAGGATACAAATGGAAACTTTACACCTCTAAAGTTTTGTGGGGGAACAAAACACTCCTGCCCGTAGTCAAAGTACACATTGTCGTGGCTGCTCCACTTTCCACATTGCAACGTGTGGGGCTGAACGAGCAATTCTGCCTGCAAAGAATATTGTTGCAGAAGGAGGAGAGTTTCAATGGTTAGTTTCTCCTTCTCCACCTCAGTTTAAAGGCTTGGAGCATAGCTCCTTTCCTCCTTTTCAGCTAATAAAGGGACTTGTTAAAGCTAGAGGAATGACCTATGGGCATCCATCCAGGTTAAAAAAAAAACAATAAAAACTGCTCAACTGTCATTATTCTGTAAAATGATTAAAACAGTTATTTTTGTTTCAGTCAAAACATGCTTAATGTTAAAACAAAGTCTCTAATAATAAAACTGCTTTGTATGATTGTGGAAATACAGGTAAATGGCTATATCTTTAACTTGGAGTAAGTGAAATGTCGGTGATATCTATAATTTTTATAGCGTTCTGTTAATTTTTCTGCATGAATTCTTGAGAGTAAAGTTTAATTACATTTATTTAATCCATTTGTCACCTTGACAAACATACACTAAAATTGAATTGCTATTTGATAAAGCTTTTTCATTAATTACTAAACCTATCTATTTCTTCATGTAATAAGACAGTTGAAGTTCATGTGGTCTGATTTACATAAAGATCAAGCAAAAAATATATTTCCGGTGATGTAGGCACAAATGATGTTTTCATGAACTGAGCATAATCTTTCTCATTACTGCTATAACATGCACTCTATTTTGATAGAAAAAACTATATTAATGTGGTGTTAAAATTGCAATATTAAGCACTCATTCAGGAGATGCCAATTGTAAGGTTGCATTGATGAGCTTAATTTCCCCCTCTCACAGGATTCAATCTGTGTAGCATCTTGTAGAACTAACTGTGTACTGCTTTGTGTATACCAGACAGAGCCCATGAAAATAATTTATATTCAAGTTGCAATTCACAAGACTGTAATAAAACTTGTAGGGTATTTTATTTATGAAATGCATGTGGATACATTTATAATACAGTAACTATAGTTACACTGTTCAGTAAAAGTAGTACTTTATAAACTGAATTTGTAATGCAGTTACAGTTTAATTACACTGCTATACCATTTTGATAGCTACAGTTAACTAGTGAGCTGATATACTAATTATCCTGTAAATTACTCTATTTTTACGTATATATTCCTAATACAAGAGCCTATACATTTCCAGCAGAAGTTTAACTACATGGATTAGACTTTATAATTATACTGTAACTGCAGTAATTTCTTGGTATCTTAACCATGTACCTTATTCACTATGATTCACAATGGTGCATAGTATTAAATAGCCAATTAAATTAAAAACTTGCTGGTATCTTTGGCTGGTAACATGACTTCTCTTTTATAACTGACCATTTCATTTGACATGATGTATATTTTAAAAAGTGCACTTAAGATGTAGTAATTTAAGGTAAATTTGTCTGTTGTCTGTTGTCTCTGCTGTTAGTATTAAATTTGTCATATTTTCTTGCTAAAGTAGATTAGCTCATGGATAATATTATAAAATATCAAGAGTGAAAATAGTGATGGCATATATAAAAACAGAAGTGTGTGTTTCATAAACAACTTGCTACCCTACAGTTGATATTATGTGAAATTTTACAAATTTGATTTTGGCCAATTATATAGGTCTGCTTAGACTGACTTTAAAGATTTCAGATTTCAGCAGTGTGTCCCAATAAGAAACAATTGTCAGTTCTGACATTTGCTTGATGGATTTTGATTTTATTCTTCAGGCAGCTAGTTCCAGACCATTTCCTTAAACTAGTAGATAGCTTGTATTGCCATCAAGGAAAGAGAACCTAAAATATTTGTGGCATTGCCTTTGTATATTTACAAATATTTTGTTCACATAAAGCTGTATGTCATCTGTTTTATAGAATAAAAATATTCATGCATCTATTCTTTTTAAAAGCTTTAGCTTTTCACAATTTTGTGTTACTCATACCATTTTCTTTTTTCTCAATATACCAGCTAATTGATTTAATTAACATTTATTTTATGGGAGAAAGGCAAAGTCTTATTTCTGAGAGTCTTGAAGAATAGAAATTGTACATGTACAAATAAAAGGAAATTAGTTGCTTTCAGATAACTATATAGTATCTTGAAATTCTATGTACTTTACTGTGTAGTGTGTTAATTAAGCATCAAGTTCTTCCATTGTACATTGGATGTACATTTGCAACTCTGATTTGCATTGATTAATAAACTGCTGTAGGAATATTAGTTGTGCCCTCTTAATGTCCCTTAATAGAGTTTTTCATTTAATCATATTTTATCTGAATCATAAAAAGACAAATTATGGGAAAATAAAACCAAAACTCATAAGAACAAAATGATCAACTGTCATACTTCCTTCATCCAAGATGCAACATAAAGCCAACAACTTATATGTATTTTTCTTTTGTAATTGTTCCTAGTCCTCCTCAACATAAGAACCTGTGCATATTTTAAATTAAATTCTCTTTTATATCCAGAAAAATATCTCCAGATTATATTGTGTATTAAATCTGTTTCCTTCCTGTTTTGAAGGCTTCAAAGCTTCCAATGTCAATAATTATAGTAGGAGTTGGACCAGCAGAATTTGATGGTAAGTGTTCTGGTATCAATATGCTTTTCCTAAAATACTTATCCCTTATATTTCAATAATATACGTCTTTTCAAATAAATTCTGTTTTTTAAAGGACAGCGTATTATGGAACAAGCTATGAAAAATGTTGAAGTTTCCAGCTGACTTGATGATTGATAGCTCAGCATGCTTATAAACCAGCATGTGAAGTTATATTGCCCCAAGGGCATCAATTCAGTTCATAGAACTATATGTGGGTTATTTCATTTTTTAATGCTCCACAAGTCATTATGTAAAAAAGAGAAGAATAGAGAAGTGTAAATGCTCAAGAAGTTTTGCTGGACAGATATTTAGTTATCCATGCAGTTACAGTTCTTCCAAACTTTTAGAGCAGAATCCTCACCCTTCATTCTCAGACAGACACAGAAAACCCTACATGAAGCCAAAGCAATGTCTAAGCTGTAGATATTCATCCTCAGTGGGATTGCCTTAGCAGTCTACAAAGCTGTGTCTATGGCAGGTATCAGCACTTGAACACAGTGCTGGCAGGGGATGAGCAAGAAGCATCTAATTGGTCTACAAATATGAGATCTATTGAATGTCATTCCTTTGACCCATTCCAGAGCTGGAGAATGGTGGCTATAGTTGATATTGCAGCCCTGAAGTTGCAGTTTTAGCTTCATAAAATGTTGGACCTATATTTCGACTTGGCAGAACTCAATTGTTACTTTTTTCTATATATTTGACAAATAATATACATTTTTGTTTTAAGCATTTTTCTATGTTCATCAATCATATTTTCCACTGTTGCATAAAATTATGTGTTTTAAGCAATTTTTTTCTTTTTGTTTCTATCTGAATTTTCATACTTACAGAAAAGTAGAGGCTGGTCAGACAAATGGTTTCTGTCAGGTAGTAATTATTCAATGGCAGTAAATGTTGAGATTCAAAAAGTTAGTTTGATAACCATTAAAACACAAGTTGTCAATACTAGATATCAAAATATACAAAGTAAATATCCTTAAATCAAAAGTTAATAAGTTCTCAAGCAACATTTTTATTACTTTTCATGTTTGTACATCTTTATTATAATTGATTAAAACATTTTTATTGGATTCATGTTGGGTGAAATTGACATGTCCCAAACTTAATGGTGCCCTATACAGCTGCATATTCTGTATATGCCTAAGGACAGTTCATCTTATGCCTAAGAAAGAGAAAATAAATGTAGGACTTAGGGCCCAGTAATGAAACAACAGCAAAGATCACCATGAATAAGACAACACTGGAAAAATCACAGGTCAGCAGATTAAGGTATACATTATCAAGTTTCACCCAAACTTAGTGTCCAAAATTAAATCAACCCATTTTTTCCAAATGCCAGTGCTGAAGACACTGATCCAGTGGTATCATTGCCAGGATCAAAATGCATGCTTTGCAGGAGTTGTAGTTCCCATTCACCTTACTAAACAATATGGCAATGGTGAATACTTGGTTGACCACATATGTACAAACCAGAAATATTATATATTTTAAATTTTTCTTTTAATCACTAATGCAAAATTTGCCATGACTCTTGGAAAGGGCATTCTGATATTAGGTGGGTTTGGGGGTTAGACCAGCTTAAAAAGGTGGATGTAATGAAACAGAGCATTGATAGATTATTCTGCTAGAAGAGGAGGCATCATTTTGTCTTGAACTGGGGGAAGCTAAGTATTTGTCTTCATTCAGAATGCCTAAACATGGAGATGGGGGGGGGGGGACTGAAAACAAGGGACTCCTAAAAATCATCTGCTTTTAACTACCATGAATCTCCAGAGCATTTTCTCCCTGTAAAAGCAATTGGGATCCATCAGTGACAGGACTACAGGCAGTTCTCCCAAACAGAACCCACAAACTTAAATAAAATTTACAGCTATGAGAAAAAATTATAATCCAATGATGTGGGCTGATCAGAGCTGGCCAAAACTTGGGTTTTCCAGTTAACTGATATTCAGAGACTGGATTAATTCCAAATTGGACCAAAGCCAAATTTTCCTAAATTTCTCATGAACCAGAACCCCCAAAACCACTGGAAACACCAGGACATGGTGCTTTCCAAATAAATATCCTGCCCCACAATGCCAGCCACTCTGACTGGGGTTGATGCTATGAGCTTCACCATGACTAGCAGCAGGTGAACTAGCAAGAATGGGAGCCTAGCCACTATTGAATGAAATTGACAGAATCTATGTTCTGGGACAGACTCACCAAGCACATTGCCCCAGGCTTCAGATCCCAAGGCTTCCGGGCACCTTGGCCAGTTGGCTTCATAGGCTGCCCACTTGGGGTTTCAGCAGCCCAGGGTGCAGCTAGCCCAGGCATCTCAAAGCCCTGGTCCAAGGCCCAGAGCAGTCCATATGGCAAGGCTGCCACAGAGCCTGGAAGCCCAACATCAGACATCTAAGCTCCCAGGTCAGCAGCAAGAGGCCTGGAGGCCAAGAGCATCTAGGGTTGCAAGCCTTCCATCTCCACAGTAGTCCACATGGTAATGCTACTACAGACTCTGGTAGCTGGGAATCCTTGATCTCAGAGCAGTCCGTGTGGTGAAGCTGCAGACCCTAGAAGCTGTTGGGCAGTCCAGGGTCCCTGTTCTGGGGCAGTCTAGATGGTGGGGCTGCTTTGTTTCTATGGTCCCTGGGAGAGAGGGGTCACCAGTTCCAGGGTAGTCTACATGTCAGGGTTGTCCTGGAAAAGGACTCTAAAAACCCAGGGACCCCAGCAACCCACTAGGTGAATGGGCAGGAAACCTTTCCGTGTCCAACAGACTGTTGTCTGTGATTTACCTGAAGTTCATTAAACTGGACATTTCAGGTTTTACTAGTCAGACATTTCCTTTCAACCAGTTCTACTTAGAACTACATATGAACCAAATTATCTCCATCAAGTTGAGCATTTTTAAAGATTTCAGAATATGGTGCATCTCATTAAAAACATAACACTTGTGCAATTAGCTTTTAAACAGTTTTTTCAATCCATCTACATAGAATAGATATGACACCATAAAACTCTAAGTCGGAGCTCAATTCAGTGGGTAGCACAAAGATCACAACACTTTCTGATGACGTCTGGAAGTAGTTTACTTATGGTAAAGGAACTTACGGTTGAAGGTAAAAAAACTTCTAATCTTCCTTGACTTTAGTACTATGATCCTTCAGAAGAAAATCATTAACAAGAAGGCCCTAATCACTTATAATATTTCTATTTCAGTTTTATCATCAGCTAAGCTTCAGGTGATACCTACAGTATTGATAGCCTCTTCAGTGAAATTGATCAAAAATTTTAAAAAAAAGGAAAAAATGAATGTGAGAGGAATTGGAGGCAGTGGATTTGCACAGGTGTCAGATCAGAATTTGATCTTGCACAGGTGCCAGATCAGAATTTTACCTGCAGAATTCTTATTACTGGTTCTGATGCACAAGTAAGAAAAAAAAATCAAACTTTACTTTGTATTCTGGGTTGAGTTCATGGGGCTGGCATTTAGAAAAAAAAAAAGTACTTCTAAGCTGAGCACATTTGCCCTCAAAATTATTCTGAGACCATAGACATGTGGTGCCAGCTTTAGTCATTTTTCAGAATAGAGCATCACATTAGTATTTTCTAATTCTGTAAGTGTGAAATATGATTATGTTAATGTGCCATAGATGTGTACGTGCAAATCAGTTATGCCCTGTCGAATTATATACATAGACACTGACCAAATTCCTTACCTCTCAAATGTTACATGACCAATTTACTATCATAATCTTCAAGAATTTGTTAGTACTAGACAATAGCAGTCATTACATTTCCAGATACAAGTTTGAGTCACTCCTAACTCATATGATACCAAAAGATGTAAACATAGGCTAAGGAAAAAGGTTTCTTTACCTGGGATAGAAATAGAGAAGTGTTTTGAAATGTATTTTACCAAGAAAGTTCAGAAATTTCCTATTGACTTTCCATACCAGGATTTATTTTGTGCTAGAGAAGTAAATAAAACTATAATACAAGAAACAGATTGTTCTGTGAATGTTAGGATGCTGCAAATTAACTGTTGTACCTTATACATTTTGTATAAGGGATCTTAAGAGGTGCCTTAAATTAATAGAAAGAAAAACATCTTGTTGCTCTAGTTTTGGAAGGCTCTAAAATGTAATGTTGATAACATAGTTTTTTTGGATGACTGAAATGGCAAGTGGATAAACTACCTTTTTTTTTAAAGCTATGGAAGAATTGGATGGTGACGTAGTCAGAATCTCCTCAAGAGGAAAATATGCAGAAAGGGATATTGTACAGGTGAGATGAATTGTTTATTATTACTAATATATGACTGCTAATATGAATTGATAAAAGCAAAAACAGTTCAAATTGAAGTATTTTGTATGTATGCATTAGATATTAGCTGATAATGTATTTTGAAGAAGGTTTTCAAAACATGTATGCACCACTTAGTTCCATCATTCATGTTAATAAATCAGTTATTATACAGAGATGAAATCGAGACAAGGAAATCTGAGTAACTACATAACACATTAGAATGAATAACAACCTTTTATCTGTTTCAGACTCACCATTTAGTAATGTAAAACCTTAAATAATGTGCTAGATATACATGTTCCTAGAAAAGTGTGTTAAATGAAAACTCATTATATAAATTGAAGAATAAATGGGAAAATAGGGTTACATTTCCAGAAATGACAAAGTTGTAGATATTTGGGATGCAGGAGGAGGTGCAGGGCGCAGGCTCTGAGAGGGGGCTTGGGGCAGGAGGCTTAAGGTGACACATCCAGGGGGCATTCACCTCGGGCAGCTCCCCATCAGTAGCTTCCAGAGTCTGCTGCTATTGCTGGCATCCTTCCAGCTCAAGCTCCATTTTGCCATATTTTGGACTATCTTTTGGTTCTGAAACATGGGTGAGTTTTTAGTTCCATAAGTGTACATTTGGCAACTATCTCTGTTTTCCACCTCTTGTGGATAGCCAATCAATTTTTGCAAATCCTGTGCCCATCAGATTTCTAAAAAGTTTTTGCAGATTATATTCAGAGGTTCACAGCTCAGTTTCACAGTGAAGTTTAAACCAAGTTTAACAAAATCTATGGATCTCTCCTCTGAAACAGAACAGAAAATGCTAGTAATTTAGTTGGCTATGAAGTTGGCTTTCTTGGTTGCAATAACTTTGGCCAAGAGAGATGGGGAGTTGTAAGCAGTAGTATCAGAGCTTCACTATACAGTTTTCTTTAGAGACAAGTTTTCCTTTGACCTCACCCAAATTTGGGATTGACAGCTCTCCCAGACCAGACAGACTGGACACCATCATGGCAAATGGCATACAATATGTCCAATTGGCAGAGTTAGCAACCCTACTTTCCTGTTTAAAGTGGTTTGCAATTTCACATTAATTGATCAATATTTATCCACTTTCTTTTCATTGCCTTGTTTAAGTAAAGGGAAAGAAAAGCTTCGTAATCTAGATGTTGAAAAGCTTTGGCTTGTTACCCAGATCAGGCTGTCAGCTCTTTGTTGCAGTTTCAGGCAGAGTAGAGGGCCACAAAATACCCAGCCAGAGGATCTCTTCCTGGATTTCCAGCTGTATTGATGTATTCTACTAATGAGCTGATATTGCACCTCCAAGAAAAGTGCTGACTCACTCAGCCAGGTCTCATTCAATTTCCATGGCCTTTGTGGCTAACATACTCATACTAAAAAAAACTTTTAAAACAGCAAGTAATCCTGCAGCACCTTAGAGACTAACAAAAAAATGTGGATGGTATCATGAACTTTCGTAGGCACTGCACACTTCTTCAGATGAATGGAGCGAGGGGTCTGGAGTTGCAAATATATAGCAGAAAAAGAGGGGATGGGAAGGGAAAGGGAAAAAATTGACAATAAGGCTACGTCTATACTGCTTCCTTCTTGCATAAAAGCCTATGCAAATGAAGCGTGGATTAGCATATTGCCGTGCTTCATTTGAATAATTAATTAGGGGCCGTTTTTGCACAAGGGGGTTTTGCACAAGAGCCATTCTTCCTGAAAAAATGAGGAAGAACGGCTCTTGTGCAAGAGGGGGCTTTGTGCAAAAAGGAGCTGTGTAGATGGCTCCTTTTGTGCAAAAGCCTCTTGCACAAAAATGGCCCCTAATTAATTATGCAAATGAAGTGTGGCAATATGCTAATCTGCACTTCATTTGCATAGGCTTTTGCACAAGAAGAAAGTAGTGTAGACATAGCCTTAAGGGTGTGTCTAGACTACAGGATTTTGTCAACAAAAGCGGACTTTTGTTGACAAAACTATACCTGCGTCTACACTGCCGCTGAGTTCTGTCAGCATAATGTCGACAGAACTCAGCAGTTTTGTTGACAGCTGTAAACTTCATTCTATGAGGAATAATGCCTTTTGGCGACAGAGTTCTGTTGACAGAAGGCGTTATTGCATCTACACTGTCCTTTGCGTCTACACTGTCATGTCGACAAAGCGGCTTCTTTTGTCAACAGAACTGGATGTAGTCTAGACGCTCTTTGTCGACAGAAGCTTTGTCGACAAAACTTCTGTCGACAAAAGCCTGTAGTCTAGACGTACCCACTGAGTATCAGAGTGTCCATGCTAAATGAGGCTCGTTGAGTGGCCTATAAATGCCTGACACTTAACTTGTATTGTCATTAGGGTATTGAATGTAGCAGCCCATCCAAGTAAGGTCTTTGTTCAGACCCTGGTTCAAGGTGTCAAACTTGTAAATGAAACCAAGTTCTGCAGCTTCTCTCTTGAGATGGTTTTTGAAATTATTTTGTAATAGTATAGTCACTTTTTGATCCATTAGTGATTGCTCTGGCAAGTTAAAATGTTCCCCAACAGGTTTCTGTGTGTTACCATTTCAACTATCTGATTTCTGTCCATTAATCCTTAGGGCAGGACCATCCATTTGCCTCTCACTATGCCATCTCTCAGTAATCTAGAGACAGTGCCAGATTTGGCTAGGTGGTCCTACAAATCCCTGTTCAAGTAGATTTTGAGCCATCCTCTATTTTGAATTGCATGTGAATCACCTACAATGGCGTGGACATGTGCAGTCACCCAAAGGTGAAAAAATGTTTACCTGCCTTTCTGCAACTATTGTACTCCAAGATGTATTGGACATGTCCATTCCATGACCCTCCCTCCTTCCCCTCTCTATCAGTATCTTTTGGGTCAGAAGGAACTGAGGATATCGGGGCAGTGCAATCATTTATACCTTCGTGCAGCAGTGTAACACAGCAGAGGGTGCTCATTCTGCCTCAGTGTGTACTCAGTGTGTACTTGACAACTGTGGGGGGAAAAGGGCATGCAGCAACAATTACAGAAAGGATGGTAACAATTTTTTTTCAATTGTTTTAGAAGTAGCTGTAGTTTTAGAAATCTAAGGAATATCTTTGTTTTGTGCAGCATGTGGAGAAAACATCTGCTGGGTAAGACAGGCATGCCAAACTTGAGCTGCAATGCAAATATAATATTAAGATGTATTTGGGTTCATTCTGGATTTTAGATTCAATTTTGGCAAAAAATGGCTATAAAATTGGGCGTGGAGAGAAGATACACAATTGAAAAGTAATCAGGGAAGAGAGATCCCTCCCTCGTCACCATTACTATAGCACTTCTTGGTGATCAGGGATGGAGTATGTGTCATCTTCATTCATGTGATGACTATAGCAGCGTCTCCAACCAGCAGACAGCAATTTTGCAGTTGAACTATAAACTTAACTAAACAGTTCTTTTAAACATAATACATTTTCATATTTCCTAGCAAAATGATAGACTTGTGAAAACACACTCAGTTATAAGGCACAAACCACACACTATCCACCTGGTTTTTTATATTTTTTAGCATTCTTGTAGTATCCAAAACATTTTAACAAAATTCATTCATTTATATTCACTATTAATGTTTAATTCATAACCCTGTTACAAATCAGTAGGACACTTAATTAGCTGAAGGCAATATTGTAATGTTCTTTTGTTATTTTGACTAAGTAATAATAAGAAAGATATCATATATCTAAATCAATTAAAAAGGATGTCATCAAACCCTTTAAATACAGTGTGACCTTTATATTCACAAGCAGGGATTTTATCTAAAAATCACCTTTACTATGGTATATAACTATCAGACTAGATGGAAATGACTTGTTTTTTTAAAATTAACATTTTAAATGTAAAATAAGAATGTTTTTCTGTGTGGTGTGCTAGATTTTAACTATTGGGACAGATGTTAAATATCTTAATTAAATAAGAATGCAGCAACTTGACTGAATATAATGGGTCACAATAATATGTACATTATATCATTGCTGTAGGCTCTTCAGTTATTCCCTATTTACTTCAGGGGATAATATTACATGATCTTTGTTATGATCAGTTATGATCTTAAAAGCCAATTCTCCTCTCTTTTCTCCTGTCCTACCATATGTATGTATCACATTCTTTACAATCTGTCCAGTGACATGCCCCTCTCTGTCCTCTGTTTGAATGTTTCTCTATTTCAGCCTTGTCTGCATTTAAGAAATGTTAGGAAAAATACATTTCATACCCAGTGCTACTGCTAGTTTGGCTGAACTTGTGATAGAAGAAAGACGCTTTTTTCTGGCATTCTAAAACGTAAACACAAACTTTTTTGAATTTTTCTTTCCTCCTATATCTCTCTTATTCACCATCTTCCCCTCCTCCTGGCTATTCAATGTGTTTATCTTTCTCTGTCAGTTCTCTCACACCAATACTAATGCAGTCTTGTCTGCCTAAATTCTCAGACAGTATGAAACAAGTCTAAGCTATAGGAACAGTAGAACATTTTGGAAACACCAAAATGAGATGTTTCCAAAATTAAATATGTTAAACTGGTCACTAAATAATGTTTGTGGTGTTGTAACCGTGTAAGTCCCATGACATGAGAAACACAATGTAAGGTAGTATCTTTTACTGGACCAACTTCTGTGGATGAAAGACAAGCTTTCAAATTACACGGGCTCAAAAGCTTCTCTCTAACTTGGAAGTTTGCCTCTCTCACATATGGAAGTTGGTCTAGTAAAAAGATACTAGCTTTTCTACTGGTCACTAAATATCAGTTTCACTGAACTACTGCTGGAGCTCCCAGCATCTGCTGTTTTAGCCTTTCTGTGCAGACTGTCCTGAGAACAGGAACCCTGGGATTTCCAGTCTCCCAAGTTAGCTAGCTCCCTGGGCTGAACACCTCAGCAGGCAGCCCGGTGAGCAAATTTACTCAGGAGATTGTAGATCTAGGTTCCCTGTCTCCAGGGCACTCCACATGGCAATGCTGCCCCACATCTTTGCACCTTGTAAATCAGTCCAGAATTGCCAGGCCATCAGCTCAGCAAAAGGGAGTCTGATGGAGCAGGGAACATAGATGCACCAGGAGCTCTGTATTCAGATAGGACTGTTGAGATTGGCAAGCTCCCTGCCAGGGAGCTGTGGTCACTGGAATACTGGCATATTTTCACTAGGAACCTCACAGTGTTTTGATGACCTATTTGTCCAATCTGTAATTGATTTGGCAAAATAATTAGCTTCAGCAAAGTGGCATTTTCTGGCTAAATTGAATTCATCAAAATATTTCCAACTAGCTCTAGTGAATATGAATAGAAACCTTCAAGATAGGAATGGCAATGTCAACTATTTAATTGCTGATCATTTTAGTAGAAGCATTCACATAGTTTATTTAATCCATAATCTCAAACTTGCTTTCCCAGTTTTTAAAATTTCTAGCTTTCTCTGACAGCTGCAAAATGATAGTTATACATTGAGAACTCATAAATATACATCAAAGACTAAAAACATAAGGCACTATAAAATTGAATTTTAATTCAGAATAAATAACAGAAAGGCTGATGTTCTGGGTGTATTCAAATTGGTGTTCTATTAATAGTGCAATTAAAATTATGACTAATCACAGCTATTTAATCTAGTTAAGTTTGGCATTAACTGCAGTTAATTGACAGACCCAATGTTTATATTATATGATATATTTGTATGCACACAATGTTATATATGATCTATAAAGTATCTTTTTATTTTATTTTAGTTTGTGCCATTCCGGGATTACATCGACAGAAGTGGAAACCATATATTGAGCATGGCCAGACTTGCTAAAGATGTCTTAGCTGAAATCCCAGATCAGTTTGTCTCTTACATGAGGGTCAGAGGAATCAAGCCATTGCCTGCACCACCTCCATATACACCCCCCCTTCATGTGTTACAGACTCAGATATGACTACTCCAAAATGGTTAACACCGTAAACAAGTAGAGCTACTGAGTCAGTGCTTCAGTACTGGTACACTTTAAAGAACCAGTGAATCAAGACTGTTGTCTGTCTGGATGCAGTAGTAGGTTGCGATAAGTCTTTGGATTGAAACAAATTCTCTTCATATACCAAAATTCTCAAATAAGTTGCATGAGCAACTGAAAAGCTTTTAACTGCTATTCTCTTCAAGTCTTATATTTTTCTGACTGAAAATGCTAATTTTTCATGTATTTGTTGGGGGGAAAGCACAAGTCACAGTTTCAACTCAGAAAATACTGTTCTCCTTGATTACTGTGTATATATAAATATATAGGAATGCAATTCCTCTGTATCAATGTTTACATGTTACTACTTTTTAAATTTCAATACTTTTATAAATATTCTTAAGAGTAAGAGTTTGGAATATTGAATCATGTGTCTTCTAACTTGCAATAGTTATAGCCAATAGGAGAAGCAATATCTCTTTGAATGATTGTCCAGACAAATACAAGCATAAAACTAAAGAAAAATAGGACAAATACATTTGTATTTCTCAATAACTGAATTGTTTCACGTAAGTGCTTAGTAATCAATTCATCTGTCAAAATTTAAAACAGTATTTGAGAATAAGCTCCAGAGATGTGAATATTGTTACTGTATTTGACTTAATAAAGCTAAGCCTCAGGAAGGGGTTTATGTACTTTTCCGAGATACTCCAATTTCTAAATTTATGTAAGTTTACATTTTTTAAAATAGGTTATGCTGCCTGAATAGAACAGTTGCATACTAAAAGTAATGAAAGAAGAATTACCTCAAGTCCCATAGCTGGCTGACTTTAACTTAGTAGAATCATCTCATACTTTGCTTAATAGCATTAGCACTTTTGCATCTAAAGCTATTTTCAAGTTTAAAGAACAACAGACATTTTATAATGAAACATTTCAATGCTCGTTTAAAATGTAAAGTTGTCACATATTGTCTAGATCGCCCATTCAAAGGGATGCTGGCTCTTAATATTTGGATTCATTGTTGCCACCTAATCACATTGCTCTTCGAAGTGCACAGATGCTAATATTTCATGAATTATGGTAACTGATTTAAAAATTGCACAGCCATATTGCTTCGTGCACAATGGTTTTGTGTACTGAACTACCCAAAATTTTACTATATGCCTGTTCGTATCTAATTATATAATGTTTTGCATGTACAGTTTTTACAAGAAATTCACAGTATTATAAGTATTTGTGTCAAGTACATGTTTTATTTAGAATAAATGGCCTTAAATCTCACAAAATTCCTGGAAATGATTGTGAATTGCCTTCAAATTATGTTAAGACTGATAAATGTTTTACTCTTTGTGTTATCATTGTAACTACCTTGTAATGTACTTTGTTTTCTTTACATATAACAGGTTTATTACTTTTTTTCTTACTCATATATGTTGTACAGTATCGAAGTAAGGTACATTTTTTAAGCATGGAAAGAAAAGATTTTTTTCCTGAAAACATATTTGCAGTATCAATTATATATAACTATGTAAGTGCAGAATCTTCCATTTTGAAATATATTAAAACTTAAAATTATCTCATGTTGGATATTACTTTTTTTAGATAACTATTCTGTCATGACAAGGACTTTTTTATAATAACAAATATTATTTTAACTTTATTTTAAATCAATTTTTGCATAAGAATGAAGTTATTTTTTTCACCAAAATATGTGTGATTTTAAAGAGTTTGTTGTGTGAATGAAATTTAGGAGAGAGCTTCATAAAGACTGTGTCAATCTGCCTTATGTTGTTATTTTCATTTCTATGCTCTGAATTAATTTAAACATGCCATAAGATATTTTACATATTGCCTAAATAAGCGCTTCACAAGTTATTAAAACAAACAGTTTTGCAATGGTGTACCTCTATGCCAGTGTGAGAGCTAAGTCTCTTATTACACATGTAAAGCTGTTGTAATGGCCAACAGATTTAACAGCTTTAAAAATCTCCAGCCCAAGCCACTAGCTACCATTCTTCTATTCTCTGCTCCTGTAATTATTTAGTTCTCTTTCTGCTTTTGATTCAACAGATATCAGACTGTATCCAGAAAGAAATAGGCTTAAGATAGCTATTAACGATCTAATCCCTGACTCAGGTAACACTTTATAAATGCATAGCATAGGGTTAAAACTAATATGATTCTTTAAATGTTGGCAGTATGACCACTTTGAGATAGATATATAACCAAAATAGTGTTTTCCCACAACATACAGACCCATTATATCTGCACTCTTTAATGTTTACATATGACTGTATTGATCTTATCTAGCTAGCTTATCTGTTTATAAATCAAACAGAAATATGAAAATACTAATAAATAGATGAAGTACTGTCTCCCTAGAACAAAAAGAGGTGCAAATTGGCAATATTCCCTAGATGACTGATCCCTGAACTATGTGCAATTTTAAGTGGATGCAGTTATAATCTCTGCCTCCTTATTAAAAGAGATGAGACATTGGGATCCATCTTTATAAGAGGACTTAGATGCCTGTCATTTTATAGGAACCTGAATCCCAGAATCCTTCCCCACTGGGATTCACAAAACCCCTGCTCAGATGCTGCCAAACCCTGTATGAGCCCAAACTCATTCTGCGTCTAATTTTTTTATAGTAAAAATTTCTCTATTTAATAGTTTTAAGTCAATTTTTATTCAATTCAAATTATAAAAGCATTGGAGGCTTTTCAGGTACTTGCTTAAATTTTCATGTTTTCTCCAAGTGGCTTTTTTTTAAACAACTAACACAACCATCTAAAGCGCAGGATTTGGGCGTGATGGGGGATTTCAACTACCCAGACATATGTTGGGAAACTAACACACCAGGGCACAGATTATCCAATAAGTTCTTGGACTGCATTGAAGACAATTTTTCATTTTGGAAGGTTGAGAAAGCTACTGGGAGAAAGCTGTTAATTTAATTTTAATAAATAGGGAGGGAACTAGTTGAAAATTTCAAAGTGGAAGGCAGCTTGGGTGAAAGTGATCTTGAAATCATAGAGTTCATGATTCTAAGGAATGGTAGAAGGGAGAACAGCAAAATGGATTTCAGGAAGGCAGATTATAGTAAACTCAGAGAGCTGGTAGGTAAGGTCCCATGGGAAGCAAGACTAAGAGGAAAAACAACTAAAGAGAGTTGGCAGGTTTTTTTAAGGGACACTATTAAGGGCCCAAAAGCAAACTATTCCACTGCGTAGGAAAGATAGAAAGTATGACAGGAGACCACCTTGGATCAACCAGAAGATCTTATATGATCTAAAAATCAAAAAGAAAAATGAGGTCAAATTACACAGGATGAATATAAGCAAACACGGGTATGCAGGGGCAAGATTAGAAAGGGAAAGGTACAAAATGAGCTAAAGGCATAAAGGGTAACAAGAAGATCTTCTACAAGCATTTTAGAAGCAAGAGGAAGACCAAGGACAAGGTAGATCAATTGCTCAGTGAAGAGGGAGAAACAATAACAGGAAAGTTGGAAATGGCAGAGGTGCTTAATGGCTTCTTTGTTTCTGTTTTCATCAAAAAGATGGATGGTGACAGGATGCCTAACAGTGAATGCTAGTGAAAATGGGGTAGGTTTAGAAGTTAAAATAAAAAAAGAACAAGTTAAAAATTACTTAGAAAAGTGTTATGTCTGCAAGTCACCAGGGCCTAATGAAATGCATCCTAGAATACTCAAGCAGGTGAACGAGGAGGTATCTGTGCCTTTGGCTATCATCTTTGAAAAATCCTGGAAGTCGGGAGAGATTCCAGAAGACTGGAAAAGGGCAAATATAGTCCTCATTTATAAAAAGGGAAATAAGAATGACCCAGAAAACTACAGACCAGTCAGTTTAACTTCTGTGCCAGGGAAGATAATGGAGCAAATAATTAACGAATCCATCTGGAAGAAAATAAAGTGATAGATAACAGCCAGATGGATTTGTAAAGAACAAATCACGTCAAACCAATCTGGTAGCTTTCTTTGTTAGGATATCAAGCCTTGTGGATAAAGGAGAAGCGGTGGATGTGGTATACCTAGACTTTAGTAAGGCATTTGACACGGTCTCGCATGAACTTCTTATCAATAAACTAGAGAAACACAACCTATATGGGGCTACTATAAGGTGGGTGCATAACTGGTTGGATAACCATTCTCAGGGAGTAGTTATTAACCATTCATAACAAGTAGGGTTCTGCAGTTTTGGGACTGGTTCTCTTTAGTATCTTCATCAATTATTTAGATTATGGCATAGAGAGTACACTTACTAAGTTTGCAGATGATACCAAGATGAGAGAGGTTGCAAGTGCTTTGGAGGATAGGGTCGAAATTCAAAATGATCTGGCCAAGCTAGAGAAATGGTCTGAGGTGAACAGGATGAAGTTTAAAAAGGATAAATGCAAAGTACTCCACTCCAGCAAGGAACGATCATCAGTTCTTCTTCGCGTAGTGTCTCCGTGGGTGCTCCACTGTGGGTGTCTCCGTGGGTGCTCCACTGTGGGTGACAAGCCCGACACCCACAGTGGACCACCCACGGGGAGACACACCTCGAAGAACCATTGTTACTGCACAAGGTGAGTAACTTCTTCTTTCACACATACAGAATGGGAAGCGACTGTCTAGGAAAGAGTACTGCTGAAAGGGATTTATGGGTCATAGTGGACAACAAGTTAAACATGAGTCAACAATGTGACACTTGCAAAAAAAGTAAGCATGATTCTGGGGATGAATTAACAGGAGTGTTGTGACCAAGACACAAGAAGTCATGCTTTTGCTCTACTCTACACTGATTAGGCCCCAACTGCAGTATTGTGTCCAGTTCTGGGCACCACATTTCAAGAAAGACGTGGAAAAATTGGAGAAGATCCAGAGAAGAGCAACAAAAATGATTAAAGATCTAGAGAACATGAGCTGTGAGGGAAGACTGAAAGAATTGGTCCTGTTTAGTTTAGAAAAGAGAAGACTAGGGCAGGGGGACATAATAGCAGTTTTCAAGTACGTAAAAGGGTGTTACAAGGAGAAAGGAGAAAAATTGTTCTCCTCGGCCTCTAAGGATTGGACAAGAAGCAATGGGCTTAAATTGCAGCAAGGGGCATTTAGGTTGGACATTAGGAAAAACTTCCTGTCAGTGTGATTAAACACTGGAATAAATTGCCCAGGGAGGTTGTGGAATCTCCATCACTGGAGATATTTAAGAGTAGGTTAAATAAATGTCTATCAGGGATAGTCTAGACAGTGTTTGGTCCTACCATGAGGGTAAGGGACAGAGCTCGATGACCTCTCGCAGTCCCTTCTAGTTTTAGGATTCTATGAAGTGACATGTCAGCTCTGGGAACTGATCCATCAAAGGCAAAAGGAAAGGAAGCACAAGCATCCAAAAAGTCAGAAATACAGAGTGAGGGACTGAAAAACAAGTAAGAAAAATTATCAAAGAAACCCAGTTCTGACTGAAATAGAATAGAGCGAGGTTTTTTTCTTTTTTACGCAAGAGAAGAACAAAAATGATCGCCGGTTAGTACTGTGATCACTCCTTTGTGCTTTCATCACTGATCAGTCTGCTAGTGCTTACTTTATGTTCAGCATCCTTCTCCATTTTTAGGTAACGTATCCCTTCAGCTTGACTAATTGATTTTGAGTTAGAGGGGACGGTTGATTAAAATCTGAATTCTCAAAATACAAGTAATTCACAAATACACAGTTGATTTTACTCCTTTCCCGAGGTTTGGCTTTTGGGAAGTTTAAATAATAATCATGGAGCTTGGCTGAATTGTTCACATCTTCAGTGTCTACACACAAATGCAAAGAGTGTGGGGAATAAACCGGAAGAACCAAAGGGATTAGTACATATGCTAAATTATGATTTAATTAGCATCACAGAGACCTGGTGGGATAAACTTTATGATTGGACTATTGGTATAAAGGGGTATAGCTTATTCAGGAATAAGTCACAGAAAAAGGGAGTAGGTGTTGTATTATATTGCCAACATGCACCCTCAGATCTGGGACTGGCATGTCCACCAGAATGGTGCCCATCTCCAACAGTGAATGCCTCTCCAGATTCCACCTCAGTACCACCACATCTGCTGAAGCCCCACTGGGCATAAGGGCAGCTTCCCAATGGGAACTGCTACTAAGTGCAGTGTGGCTTCCCCAAGCTGGGTCCAGTCAGGTTAGAAGTTACACATTGTCCTGCCTGCTCTGGCTCCCAAGAAGCCCTGATAGAACATAAGGTGAAATACCACCACAATCTGCAGATACCACCTCACATTGTTACTGGTCTGCCACTGTCTTCATGGCTGGCACTGATGATGATGCTGGTCCTGTCTGAACTGCCATATCTGCTTCCTCACTTGCCAGGTCACCTGGTATGGCTGATGCCCACAACAAAGTTGATGTTCCCATATATCGGTCCCCTGCTATCTCTTCCACCTATGCACCACAGTACCAATAGCTCCACTTCTGCCAGCCCCATCTTCGGAGTCTGTGTTCTGAGATGGACCTGTCTTTCTCATGTGTGCACTTGCACAGGCTGGATCCCCGGAAACATCCATCCTGTCCACAGAGGGTGTAAGACCCTTCCACAGAGTGTGGTTCTGTTATCTCCATGGCTGCAGAGGCCCAGTGATCACTATTGGCCTCCCTGGGATGCCTACCAGACCATGGGGCATTAATTCTGCCTTCACTCTCTCTTCTGGATGACTATAGACTATACCATGACCTGCTTCAGCATGTAGTGGAAAACCGTCACCTCACAGTGACCTCACATTCAGGGCTCTCAAAAACAGCTCTTGGATATTCTCCAGCCACTGGGGTTCTCCCTATCTACATGGCCATCCTAGAGTCAGCACAGTTCTGGCACACTCTGGCTTCTTGTGCCTCCACTCCCAAGTGCACTGAGCAACAGTACTTCATCCCATCTCAGGGTACAGTCCTCTTTAACTTTAACACCTGTCCCCCAACTCTCTCATGATGCACACAGCAACCAAATGCACTCAACAGCAATGCCTTAAGGGCACGTTCCCCCTCCACACCCATACATCCAGTCACGCCAGCAGAAACCGGACCTTTAGTGGCAAAAGTTTTATTCATCTGTGGGACTTCAGTTCCCTATTGCTAATTACTCGGCCTCTTGGGATGTCCTGACATATGTGCAGCTTGCTGAGTTTCAGGTGCTACTGGATGAAGGCAAACTGATCACCCAGGTGACCATCCAAGCAGTAGTCTGATACCACATCCTGCTCCATAGCAACTGGCATCATACTCCACCAAGACATCTGGCTCCAGTACTACAGATTTCTTGAAGAGGTCCGGATTGCTCATGAAGATGGAAGAATCTTCTGTACTCCTTCAAGGACTCCTGTGCCACTCTGTGGTCACTCAGTATCTACATCCCAGCCCTGACCTGCAGGTAGCAAAGATCATCCTTTTGCCCCGGCACCACCTAATTTCAGTGACCACAGGAACCATTTTGCTGACATCCACACACTCAATGACCCTATTGCCCCAGCACAAGCTCTTCAGCTCCCTCAACGCGCCTGTAACGTCAAACCAAACAGCCATTTTCACTCTTCCAGACTCTGCCTCTGATTGTCTTTGGGAGCTGTCTGCCTTGTTTATCCACACCTGGGGCAAGATCACCACGAGTCGCTGGGTGCTGGACACCATTCACAAGGTGTGCTTGATAGTCAGCCTCTCTCCCCTCCCTCATCGCTCACCATGGTGGCTGTGGAGGTCCCTCCCATTGTGATTGCCTCTGAGGGGAAGTGGATACCCTCCTCGGAAAGGGTGCTACACAGTGCATCCTCAAGGCCAGCCTTAGGGACAGATGAGCTAGGGCTACACTCAAGAGTGCAGTATTCAAGAAGGCTCCCTACTGGTACCTCCCACCCACCTCATCTGCCAACAGCCAGTAGGGCTTAGAGGCAGCCAAGCAGGCCCAGATGTGTCTCGAGAGCAGAGGGATAGGTCAAGCTACAAGGGGGCAGCTAGACCAGCCAGGTAATGCTTCTGAAGTGGAGGGTGCCACTGCTCCCCCACTGCCCTGCTCCACTGTCATCAATAGCTGCTCCTGCCACCCTTCTCCTTGGCCAAGCTCAGACCTGGATCCTGCCTTTGACACTGATGTCAAAGTATCCCCCCGACCTGTGTACCTAGTCTCTACTGAGTTGGAGTGGGGACCAGGGAAAGCATATCTGTCTTTGAGCCTCTGGGTGCGGAGTGAGACCAACCAGCGGAGTCAGACCAACCAGGAGACTGTTTAAGCTCCTGAATGCTCTTAAAGAGACAGCATGCTGACAGTTGGATACACACATACATTTCCCCCCAACATACACATACTCACTGTGTTGCTCACTTTCACCCCTCACACACACACACAAACACACACACACACAGCCCCCAAAATCAGAGCCGGGCACCCAGCCAGCACCAGCCTCCTAGCTAGTGTTTAATGTGTTTTAGGGCTGAGCTCTGGCACCTCTTTTGATCCAAATTAAGCACAGGGGGGTTGGAGGCCTGGAAGCAATTGGGAAAGTTGTGGTGGCCACAGGTTATGGGGAGGGTATGGGAGCTGGTACGATGGAAGGGTGCAGTGGAAAGGTGGCGTGCCCACAGGTTACAGGGACACTAAAATACAAGTTCACACAAGGCACCATTTTTACTAAGGTCAGCCCTGGAGTCCTCCACTTTTACCAAGTCCCAGGGCTCTAGTCCCCTTATTTCCTTATTCCAAGAAAGAAGGTAGCTGCCTCCTCATTCTGCACCAGCAATTGCTCAAATTCATACCCAAATTCTGATTCTGGATCATAGAATCAAAGAATACTAGAACTGAAGGGAGCTCAAGAGGTCATCAAATCCAGTCCCCTGCCCTCATGGCAGGATCAAGCTTCGTCTAGATCAGGATGGTCAGGTTCCCCTCATTATTCCGCCCCTTCCCAAGGGCTTCTAGTTTATGGCTCTCAATATGAAAGGCCTATTTCCACATCAAAATCCACTGGCCTAATTGGAAATGTCTGCTTTTTATAGTGGGACACTCCCATTACCAGTTCAAGGCCCTCCCTTAGGTAACATCACCACTTCGCATGTGTTCACAGACATTTTTGCTGTTATCACAGTCCACATGCAATGCCTCAGCCACCCTGTGCTTCCCTACCTGGATGGCTGGCTTCTCGTGACGTCATTCCTCCTTTGCACAATCCAGGGTCTTTATGAGCTCCTTGTCAGCCTGGGCATCACTGTATCAATGAGGAGAAGTCAGCTTCACCCTGACCCAAGAGATTATCTTTATTGGAGCCTGCCAACAGGTCCATCAACCACCTCTCTTATCACACAGCTGCACCACAATCCATGCACATGCCACTGCAAATACTTTGCTCTCCTTGGCCACATGGCAGCCTTCACCTGTGGAACACCCCATGACTTCAACTCTGGCTCTGGTTGATCTATTCACCTCAGGCAGATTGCTTGGAGATGCCAGGCCTGCTCCCCCACTTTGTCCTGGCTTCCTTCACATGGTGGACTGATCCATCCAAAATCTTGGTTAACCCTGTTCACCCCTCACAATCCCCATCCCATTCTCCATAGACATCTCACAGGCCACAAAAGGGGAGAGGCTGCACATCAATATCTGGGCATGCCAAGCTCCCCGCCTTGCCTGTTGGGAAATTTGTAAAGGTGCACCCTGTGCAGCTTCCCTCAGTGCTGCTCCTTGAGAGAAGGCCCATATCAGATGCCCACTTCAGGAAGGCTGTCTTGCAGGCATTATTCCAGTAAAGTCAGAAACCTCCACCTCCAGGACAGAAATTACGAAAGGAGGGAAGGAAGGAAGGCAGGCTATTGATTGTAACTGATTTCTGGAGATGTCCAGGTGAATTCCACAGTCCATCTCCTTTACCTACTCCTGTTGCATACTTGTCCATCTGGATTTTGTTTTAATGAAGAAACTGGACAGTGGGATGTGTCCAGCTTGTCCTTTACACCATTAGCCATGGGGTGTCAGAAGTATGGTATATATGCAATCTCCATGGACTGTGTTATGCCAGTCTTGCATGCATGAAAAGCATGTGCACCAGAAGTGGAATACATGAAGACAGCACATCTCTAGGAACCACAGTTAGTGCTGGGTAAGTAACCATTCTTTCACCTAAGACAATTGTTATTAGACACCATTAACTAAATTAACAACACACATGTATTGCTTTGGTATTTTATGTATAATTGCTTCAGTACAAATGTAGTACCTACAACTAAATTCATAATAATGTAGGCAGGCAAACAAGCCTAAAAAAGTTCCTTTAAAAACTCAAAAAACAACAAATAATCTGGTAGCACTTTAATGACTAACAAAATATGTAGATGGTATCATGAGCTTTCGTGGGCACAGCCCACTTCTTCAGATGACCAGAGTGTTCCAGTGTTTTGTTAGTCTTTAAAGTGCTACCAGACTATTTGTTGTTTTTTAAGTTTTTCCTGTTACAGACTAACTCAGCTACTCCTCTGAAAGTTCCTTTAGACGTGTGCAAGTGGAAGGTGCTGTTAGCGAACAGGGATTGAAAATAGCACCATAACAAGTTTTTCCTACTGTAACAAACTCCAATAACTCTCTAGTGCTTCATAAACTCTCTGTTAATAAATAATGTATCTTGATAAATAGTGCTCAGAAGTAGTTTTGAAGTACAATTGCACACACTTTCTCAGATACCCTCAAATCTGCTCTGTGCATAAATTCTCAGATAAAATCTTCCTCTGGGTGGAGAGAAAAATCAGTTTCAGTGCTATGACTGTCCTGCTACTACATCCCAATAATCATACTCAAAGCTGATGGTTTCCTTCTCAGGCTGCTGATTTTACAGATATGTATTGTTTTTAGTATATCTATTTGGTAATACAAAAAGACAATTTGTCTTAAATTGAATTGTGCTGGATTTCTTACACTAAATATTCCCAATAATTTGGTGCTTTTCTGTAATTTGTTTTCAAATAAATTTCCTCTGCATGCAGCAGTTTCCAATCCCTACAAGAAGTCTAACAGGAACAGTGATAGAGATGCAGCCGTGTTAGTCTGGTCTAGCTGAAACAAAAGACAGGAACAGCACTTCTTTAGCATTTTACTCAGTGATGTAATCATGTGTATTTATGATATGCTCATTATAATGGTAGAATCACAGCTGCTAATAAAACTAATTCACATACATTTCACCCTGCATCCCAAATGATATGCAATTCAGCAGATAAATTGGTTTCCTTTTTAACAGTATGGAAAGCAAAAGTCAGCTGTGCACACCACAGTCTCTGCAGAGATAATTTCTTTTATCTCACTGAGCCCCTTGGGTGAATACAAACAGGAGAGTTGATAATACAGATGAATGAAGAAAATCTTTGGTTTACAGTGGTCCATTATTTGGAAGACTTTCTCTGTGCTGCCTCATTCAAAGATTACCTTCTGCCTTGACAGAATTAGTTAAAAAAAATGCATTTTAATATATACCTAGAACACTAAATAAGTGATTTCTGTTTAATAATTAAGTAGATTTCTAAAAACAGGGTAGGTAAATTGATTTTACACTCATGTATGCAGTTTATCAATATCTGTATGTCTCCCTGTCATATATATCATACCAAGGCAATGCCACATTTTTTTTAAAACATGTAATTATCATAAAAACCTGTTATACTACAATAAGACTATGAGGACTACGCCAAATGTGGCTTCCTTTTAGTATCTGTCAGACTTTTAAGCATTTTTTAACTTTGTTTCAAATGTAAACAGAAACAGTTGCAAGTTCATGAATACATTTCCTATTGCCCACCTAATGTATCTGTCTAGGCATTTATACTGCTCTCCTCGCTGTGGAAACTGATCCCATTTTGTATATGTTGTAGCATAAATACAATGTATCTCCAGAGGGCAGTACATCACTAATAGCTATTTTATGTCTTTCAAACACATTTAAACCTCTGCAAACAAACTATTGTTGATACATTCAAGCATGACAGATGTCGCCTGGGCACGTGGGTCTGACTCTGGAGGATCAGTGGTCTGTGGTTCCAGAGCAAGGCAAGTGGTATCGGATGCCACACGTGCTAAGCGGAGGTGCCCTCTTAGGTAGCGTAGCCCAGGAGTGGGTACGATTTGGAACACAAGGACCAAAACATAAAACATGGCCTACTCTACCACTGGGAGTCAGGAAAAGCAAGCAGAACATGGTGTGATGGATTCTCCTAGGCCTGCATTGCTGAATAGATGGGATATTGTGGTCTGAAGTGATTGCAAGTGTTTTACTGTTAATGGCTGCATCCCCAAGGTACAGAAAATTACAGTGGTTAAGTCTGAAGGTCATGCATGTGTGAGCATAATAGCATTGACCGCCATAGATGGACAATGGTTTCCAGAAGCAGCAAGGAGACCAAGTGGACACAGAGGTGTGGAAAGCCAAGGATCAAATATCAGCAATGTTACTAGTGACTATACACTATGATTAAAATTGAGTACAATATACAATATGTGTATTTTTTATTATGTATGCCTCAAATACCTGCAAGTAATTGTGACTACTTGGAAGCACTTTCATACTATCTGGGTTTGCAGAGCGAGCATAATGGGAAAGAGATTAATGTTCTGACAATTGAGTGAAGGGGTGAGGCTTGAAATTAAGTGATCTGTTATCTGAAGAAAATTGATCGTTCGGCTGTGCATCTGGCCCTTTGGCTCTACGAGCAGAGATTTTGCAAACCGAGAGCACATTAGCACTTACCGTCAGGAATGATGGACCTGCCAGTACCAAGGGGCTAAATACCATATAGGCACAGTAAATGAATCTCAAACTACAGCACAGCAGAGTGGATGCAGCAGCTCTACATTTAAGTGGTACAGATTTGCAATGAAAAGTAGCTCTGTAATCCTCATAACTATAAGATTGAGGTGTGGAAAATTTTCTAAACAATTATTAACTAGTTTATAACTCTTAACTCAGAAACTAAAAAGGTTATCCTGATGGCTCAACTCACTAGGTAATAAAATCCCTATAATTCAAGCAACCATTATCACAGGGATCATTTAGGGTGCATCTACACTGCACCGTAGCTCGAAATAAGATACGCAATTTGTGTAGCTCAAATTGTGTATCTTATTTCAATCTTATTTTGAAATAGCTTATTTTGTATTTTGGCGCTGTCTACACAGCACCAAATTTCAAAATAACCCGCCATTCTGAAACGTCCCTTACTCCACGTGGAATGAGGTTTACAGGGATGTTGGAATAACGAGCCCATTATATTTCAAAATAATGGGCTTGCTGTGAAGATGTGGGATAGCTATTTTGAGATACCTCCAGCATCACAAAATAGCATTGCAGTGTAGATGTAGCCCTATACTTATTATTTTAGTAATTAATAGCTGAACCTATCAACATAGCCTGAAAAAAACAAAAAACAGCTGCTGTGACCCTCCAGCCTGGCTCTCACTGCAAATCTCCAGCCCGGCCCTCGCTGCAAGTGTTAGTTTTATCTCTGTCAGGACTGTGGCATGAGGTTCAGTGCAAGTAGAGAGGCATTTTGTGAGGGAATGATCCCAAGTCCATTAAAATCACTGGCGAGAGTCCCATTTATGTCAAAGAGCTTTAGATCCAGCTCTTGAGTTCCAGCAATAAAACCAGGGGCCTGATTCATTGTTACCCTCCATTTTGTGTAGTCAGTTGTGCTGGCTTATGTGACTGCATAAGGAGCCAGGCAACAATGAGGCATGCCTTGCTGTTTTGCCATTTACAAAGGCAAAAATCTTCATGCGCACATTGAGCTCAATATAAGTGCCTTAAGTCTGGCTTTTCATTAAGCTGATAAAAAGACTGTGACCAGCCTGGACCTGGAGATAATGATGCATAGCCAGAAATGGTGAGAGTTTTTAGAAAGGGAGGCTTAGAAAGGATCTCTCGATGTCAATGAAATATAACGCGGGACAGAATTCTGCAAGTAGCATTAACTGCATCTGGAAGCTGAGAAGTATGTGAGACTCTGACAAAGTAGGTAGTAGGATGAATCTGTTCTGCAAGAAAGGGGCTGTGAATAGATAAAGCTTCTGAAGAAAACACGGTAAAAGGATTTATTGAAACTGCCATTTGTATCAGAGCTTAGATTCAGAAGTTTAAATCAAAAAGGCAGCCCTGGGAAGCCACTTCCTCTCATTGCTGGCTAGTGTCGTTTGAAGCAGAAGATACAAGGTATTTGGGGAGGTGATATTTAGCTGTCTGGCTAATCTCATAATCTGAGAGGAGCAAGTGCTTGTGCTTCTGGTACCTCACACTTTCATTAGATGTCTTCCCCGACAAATCATTTTCAAAATAAGTTTTGTTCTGCTCACACAGCTTCTTGCTTCACACAAAGACACACACAACTTCTGTGCAAAGTTTCTTGTTTTAATGCAGGATGAATGGCAGCGCTGGTACAGTGCAAAAATTTCCAGCCACACCTACAGTAGCCATCAGTGAGCTTTCAAAGATACCATAACAGGTGTTTCCTGTTGCTCCCCACACTGGTATCCTTGTCTCAAACAAAAAGTGTAACTTCCCTAAACTATTTTCCCTGCACATTTTTTTCTCAGTCATGATGACTTTTGGGGCAAGGATGGAGTCCCATTCTCTGTCTCTCCATTGTTCTTCCTGTCTCACCCTAAAGCCCTCCCGTTTTGCAATTGTCCTCTTTCCCCTTCCCCCAGGACTGTTACATGGGTATCCAGAGCATTAGATGGATGTTCTTATAATCAAAATAAATCACAATATGGTTACTGTGGAGTCGATCAACACCTCCATACATCCCTTCCTCAGGAAGACTGTGTTGTTGGGGCAGCTCTTACCAAGATGTGAACATTATCAGTTTTCTCCCTTGGTATCCTATGTTGTACATAGCCTTGCTATGCTGCCTTTACTGTGCCTTTTAAGTCTAGCAGTTAACCTCCTGTGTGTAGCTACAGCAGACCCCATGGCTCAGAAGTGCTGTAAGCAGGTAAAGACAAGACACACTGTAGCCAGACATGAACCCCATCTTGTTTCCCCCCCCCCCCGAGAGCCAGAGAAAGGCAGTCAGCCTTTGATGCCCTGGGAACGCAGGGGTGCTGCTTGTCCCTGACTCTAATAAACAGAAACCAGACAGTAAATGGGCTAGCTGACAACCAGGGGACCTCCCGCCACCCTGATGGCTAGTACCAGTAATTGACATGCCTACACTGTCCCAGGAGAGGAATCTTCGCCCATCACATACTAGACATGCCCATTGTCTGCATTTTCCCAGGTGTGAATTATGCTTTGCACCCTTCGTGGGAAACTTGGCATTCAAAGCCATTTTTCCTAATTGGCCACTTGAGACCAGGAAGAAGCCTACGTGACCCAAGGGGTATAAAGAGGGGTTTAGTAGCCCACCCCATTTGATCTCCAATCATCTACACCTGCTGGCAGGTATTGGTTGTCTCCCGAGGTCTGTGGGACGCCCAGCCTCGCCCTACTTCTTCCCGAGGGATTGAGAGAAAGACGCTGGCCACGCCAAGTCTGGAATGCAGGGGTGAGAATATATACCTGCTAGGTGTCTATTTTGCATGCATTTAATAAGAGCTCAGAGAACCAAAAGGGTTTCATGGTACCTGTAAGTGACTGTACCTGGTACCTGTAATTACATGGTACCTGTAATTTCTGTCCTGTCCTTTGTAGTGGCTGTGTTATCTGTGACACAGTAGTGGCATTTAACAGCTAAGTTTACCCTGTAACAATAAAATAGTAACTGTTTAAGCTGTGACCTGACTCCTTCAGTTGCTGTAACAGAACCAAGCACAATTTTAAAAAGAACTCCAGCCGGTCATAAGGGACAGATATAGGGAGAGCTTGAGCATTGGATTGTGTCGCTTCCAGGGGACAGATCCGTTGGGGCATCTCTCAGCCTCCCCAGGCTGCCCGCTGTGAAGGGATCGTGTATCCTAGCAGTCAAAATCTGAGGTGTAATAAGCTCTCCCTGTAAACTTCTTGGGGCGCCCGTCAACCTCCTCCAGGTTGCCTGCTGCTAAGGGACCTCAGTCCTAGCAGTTGAAGTCTCGGGTGTATAACACACACACACACACACACCACTCACTGCCCTGACCACCGGCTGACACACACACATGCTGTGCTCTTGTGGAGGTTTCAATTTTGTTCTTTCCCGATGTTATTCTTTTATCTGCAATAAAATTAATTTGCGACAAAGTACATTATTTTGCTCTTTTTGTATGAAAATGCATCACTACTAGGAACAAAGAATGCTGGCCATGCTAATGCCGGGCAGGGTTCTCTCCTGTGAAGCAGCACGTCTGAAAAAGATTTGGGGTCATGATGGCTAATCAGTTGAACAGGATATTGCTAAGATTATGTCAAGAAGGTTGCAGGACTCATGAAGTCCATGCTTTGCAGAGATCTCTGTGTGGGCATATCATGGATTTATATAGAGACAATGAGATATTGTCTATCCTATTCCCTATCCCTTTCTTAATGACTCCCAACATTCTGTTGGCTTTTTTGACTGCCGCTGCACACTGAGTGGATGTTTTCAGAGAACTATCTATCCATAATGACTCTAAGATCTCTCTCTTGAGTGGTAACAGATAATTTAGTCCCCCACATTTTATATGTATAGTTGGGATTATGTTTTCCAATATGCATTACTTTGCATTAATCCACACTGAATTTCAGCTGCCATTTTGTTGCCTAGTCACTTAATTTTGTAAGATCCTTTTGAAGTTCTTCACAGTCCACTTTGGACTTTGGATGTATTGATATACATAAAAGAGGGTTATTTTATTAACAGTACTTCCAGGAGAGGTCAAGGACTCTTTTACTAAATGATGATATTTATTCCTTCAAGACAGAGCAAGGCAATGAGCATCAAACAGGGGATTGTCTATAGTTCTGCTCATGGGTATTTCTCCTTGTGTCCTTTGGCTTCTCCTGTTACATGACATGATTCTCTCCAGTTTGGGGGGTTTGTTTTGCGTTTTGCTCCTCATTTTCAAATTTCTTAAAAGCTGTTCAGCATATAGCAGCTCAGCCAGGGCTTTTTTCCCCTTTCTTTTCATCATTCTTTGCTTCTTATCATCTTCTTTTGATGTAGAGATACAAAGGGAAGAGTCAGAGAGACAGAACTTCCTCACTCCTTGCTAGGAAAACAGATGATCTCATCCAGGCTGGTGCTGAATGCTAATGCTAGAAGTGCCATCCTTGGCTCTGTCAGAAAAGGCTACTTTGGGAGTAACTTCTTTTCCAAGCCAAAGTAATTAAGCATGCAAATCTTCCCAGCCGGACAATCTTACCAAAGGAGAGCATAAATAAAAAGCACTTTCTCTCCACATTAGCCAACGCAGGGACACCGACGAGGGGTCAGGGGCAAAGGAGACAGTTGCATCAGACCTGGGGCTCCCTGCCACTGCTACCTTGGCAGCAGCAGGGGGTGGAATCCCAGCCCTGGAGTGCTACACTGCATTGCGCACTTCATGCAGCTCTGAGGGTTGGGGGGCATGCCACACTCTGGGTAGCATGGAGGCTGGCTACCTCAGTCCCACTCCTTCCACCTGAGGCCTGGCCCCATTCAAGAGCACAGAGCCTGCTCCTCCCCGCCTCCCCCCCCCCCCACCACACACACACATACCTTGCCCAAGGGCCCACGTGGGTTGTTGGCTCCCCGGAGCCAACTACACATATTTGCAAAACATGTAAATTAGTACCCAACAATCGCCATGTTAGTGGCGGGGGGATCACAGTCCTGTGTTCTCTAGGAATAATTGCAGTTAAGTGCACATGTAAAATTTGCAAGTAGCTATACAGAGCTAGGTTTCATTACAGACAGGTCAGAACACAGAGCGTTAATATCGGTGTGTTGCACAGGCCAAGATTTTCAGCAGCAGCTTGTGATTCTGGGATCCTAACTTGCAATTAAATTGGCACTGTTATTAGAGTGAGTGTCATGTGACAAGAGTTACCAGAGCTGGGCACCTACCTTTGGTAATCAGGCCACATGACAACAATTCAGGTTGTGCCCCCAAAAATCAAAGGGCCCGGTCACTATTCACTTGTAAAAACACTGGCCGTGGGCATCTGCTGCAGTATTATATGCTGAAAATCTTATTGGTGTTGAGTGTCTTATAAACATGGGTGTTTGGTGCACAATTGCCATTCTCAGGCTAGTATGTGCAATGGGAGACATTGCACAGGGTAGTTTTTGATTGAGATCACAGCCATGTATCATTGGTTCTTGTACATTGCCATTAGTTCATTGGCTAAGCCTTGGTGAGCCTGAGCCTTTATACTGATGAGTTTACCAGGACTCCAGTTGCTATTTCCCAGTCTGCTTCATTACCTTATATAGGAAGCCTGAATTATGATTATTATAAGGACAGCTAAATGATTGCATCCTCCAGGCATCTCATTAGATGCTTCCATTAGAATTGGTGCAGTGGGAGATGGAAGAAAACACTAACAACTCCAGTCACATTAAGCCCACTCTAATAGTGCCAGTTTCATTAGGAGTACAAGTCCTGACTGATATGAGCTCCCTGCTGCTTCTTCGGTGCCAATTTTCTTTCCACAGCCAGCACTCCCCTCTTCATCTGCCACCCATGAGAAACAGCAGAGAAGTTGGCTGAATGGGGACACTGCATGAAAGTTGATCGTGCAGTTCCCAGGGGAACTATGTGCCAATTAGCCAGTTCTCAACACAATCTACATTGTTCTAAGCAGAGCTGTGCAAACGTTGCAGGATTTCTTCACCACAGGTTGGAGGCTCAGCAATCCCTTGAGTTCAAGTCTGTTTGGCTCAAAGCTTCAAGAGCTTAATGGCTCTCACTCTACTTCTCCCCTCCCCGGCTCTCTAGCAAGCACCATCTCCTTCCCACAAGCTGGTTTGTGGCTCTTCTCCACAGCCTCCTGCGTCATCCGGTTCTTTCATTCCAATTCCTAGATTCCTAGGCCATTTCCCACAGCAGTAGTAGCTACTCCACCTCCAGGACAGACAAGGAATTGCAAGGCTTTTCATCCTAGTGTGCAGAGCTCACTAGATCCTGGGAGTCTGGAGAAAGGGCAGTAATTCCCCCTAGCAAAGATACAAAGAGGGAAGAATCTATGTGGTAGAGAAGTGGGTGAGGAGGCCTGACTGTCCTCCCTTAGGACAGCCCCAATAAACTAAAGGTCCTGCAACTTGTTGGGGATCAAACTGTTGAAAGTTCCAGGGCTCCTATGTGTGTGATGTGTGGAAGGTGCAAGTGTTCTCACCAAGGTGTGCTTGTTGTGTGTTACCAAAATAACTGAGCCTTCTTTACTATACATTACCCAAACTCTTTGCCATTATGTGGGGCTTGGGGTGGGCCGGTGCATCTGAGGGGAAAGAGGACTATGATCCAGCAGCATATTTTCCCATTGCCTGACTGGCCTTCCCTCATGTTCATATTTAATTTCAAACCTCAAGCCCACCCTGTAAAGTCATAAACTCCTTTTGATTTGGTAGCTTATGTTGTTGGCTCCAGTGATGAATTTGCTCGTATAGATATGTGGGCAGAGTTGGCATTGTGTTTGGTTGTTGGGCTGGGTTCCTGGATGCTTATGATGTGGTTGTATGGCATGGTTACCAGAAAGAATTCGTTTCAGGTTGGGGGGTTGTCTGTAAGCGAGAATAGGCTTTTCTCCCAAGGCCTCGGAGAGTGAGGGATCATTTTCCATCATTTTGGGTCTGTCTTGAAGTAGTTCATGTCTGGGTACTTTTTGGGATCTGTCAATCTGTTTTTCCACTTCTCCAGGTGGGTATTTCTGTTTTAGGAATGCTCTATAAAGATTCTGTAGGTGATTGTCTCTGTCTGTGGGATCGGAGCAAATCTGGTTGTATCTTAGGGCTTGGCTGTATACAATAGACTGAGAAATGTGTCTGGGATAGAAGCTGGAGGCATGAAGGTAAGTGTAGTGGTTGGTGGGTTTCTGGTATAAGGTGGTGGAAATTTGTCCATCATTTAACTGTTCTGTAGTGTCCAGGAAGTGGATTTCTCATGTGGACTGATCTAGGCTGAGGTTGATGGTGGGGTGGAAGTTGTTGAAATCCTTGTGAAATTCTTCAAGAATTTCTTTTTCCATGGGTCCATATGATGAAGATATCGTCAATGTAGCGTAAGTAAAGTAAGGGTGTTGGGGGTGAGAGCTGAGGAAACGTTCAAGGTCAGCCATAAAGCAAATATTGTGGTGTCTTGCGAGTGCCCATGGCTGTGCCGCTGCCTTGGAGATACAAATTGTCTCCAAATTAGAAGTAGTTGTGGGTGAGGACAAAGTCACAGAGCTCTGTAATCAGGTGTGAAGTGCTGTTATCGGGAATGGTGTTCCTGATGGCCTGTAATCCATCTTCATGTGGAATGTTGGTGTAAAGGGCTTCTATGTCCATGGTGGCTAGGATGGTATTTTCAGGAAGATTACTGATGTTTTGAACTTTCCTCAGGAAGTCAGTGGTGTCGCGGAGGTAGCTAGGAGTGTTGGTAGCATAGGGTCTGAGGAAGGAGTCGATATAGCCAGATAATCCTGTGGAGAGTGTGCCAATGCTTGAGATGATAGGCCATTCAGGATTACCAGGTTTGTGTCTTTTGGGAAGCAAATAGAAAGTTCCTGGTCGGGAATTGTGTGTGTGGGGGGGGGAGGGGTTAGTGTAAATTTGTTCCTGAGCAGCATCAGGGAGCTTCATGAGCAGTTTTTTCATGGGGTTGGGGGTTTTTGTTTTGTTTTTTTGGTATTCCTTAGTGGGGTCACAGAAGAGAGGCCTGTAGAATCTGGTATTGGTGAGTTGTCTGTTCGCCTCTTGTTCATGATCTGTCCTGTTCATGATGACCACAGCACCTCCTTTGTCAGCCTCTTTGATTATGATGTTAGGATTGTTTCTGAGGCTATGAATAGCATTGTGTTCTGCATGACTGAGGTTGTATGTTATATGTTGTTGTTTGCTGATAATGTCAGCTTGAACAGATAAAAGCCCTCCCCTTGTGGGATTGGCGGGGGGGAGCAGTGAGGTCAGTGTGGGAAATATTCCTTCTGGAACCCCCCTCCTTTTTTTTCTCCCCTCCCCCCTTATCTCCTATTAATTTTGGGTCTGCACATCCTAAACTCAAAACTCCAGTCATCTGAAGAAGTGGGCTGTGCCCATGAAAGCTCATGATACCATCTACATGTTTTGTTAGTCTTTAAAGTGCTACCAGACCATTTGTTGGTTTTTTTTCTGTTTTTTGAGACCATACAGGAATCTGCTGACCTTGTTCCTGAGCTGACAGAAGTAACAGCTGCCCACCAGTCACTGATCACTAAAAGCACCTGAAGCAGTAAAGTGAAGCTCTCCGGGGCACTACAAATACCACACCCAAGCAAGCAGGAGCCATCCTCAGAGCAAGACTGTCCATGTCATTGGAAAGCCAGGAAGGTTCAGAGATATGGCAGCACCAGTTTCTAGAGCTCCAGTAAGATGCAGAGTAATTCTTTAATTTGACGGAGCTTCCTGTCATTTAGCCATCCTGGACATCTCTGCTTCTTTTTTCTTATTAACTGGCTGCATTAATTGTTGATTTTGGACAATTTGTTTTATATGAATTTGATTTTTGTAAGGAAACATGTACCAGGGAGTCATGGACTCAGTGGCTGTGAGCAACTTGTGAAACCCTCAGCCCTGGTGTTCATGTGACTGAGGCCAGGAACTCCAGTTTAGTGTCTCCCCTGCATTCCTGCAGTATTTTGTCCTCCGGACAATGGCATTCCTTCGCCGGCACCTGTGACTGAAGCACCCCCTGCTGCTCTGAAGCCTTCACTGCCTACGACACAATAGTCACTTCTCTTCCAGGCGTCCATGTGCTACGTGTACTGCATGAGATGGGCCCAGTGGAAATTCCAAATGTAATATTCTCATTTCAGGCTGTAGATTTCATCTGCTCTTTCTTTTTTCATTTTGCACAGAGATTGCAATGTTATATAAAAAATCCATTCGTCCTATGGACAAGTTGTTATGGGGAAAAGTAATAACCTGCCCTTTCCTAGAATAGTCAACACTACTTGAAGTCAGACTCAGCAGGAAAATAAGTGATGCTGCTGTTCAGGGCCACAACTGAAAGCATATTTTTGGTAAGGCATTTGTTTCTCTCCTTATTTCCATCCAGCAAAAGAAAGAAAGAAATCCTGCTAGGTGAGCCTGTTAGTCCAGTCACTCTTCGAAGAACACAGTCTGCAAGAGAAGGCTATAAATCTTGCCCCTCTGATACAGCACATTGTTCTCACATATATTTATCTGGGATAGTGGAAAAGACTGAAGTACTGTGTAATGTGGACAGATGGCAGGCCTAGAAAAAGACTTAGCTGCAGTAATTTTTTAAAAAAAGAACATTTATTGCATTTCCTTGCAGTAGAGCAAGATTTATACCCTAAATTAGCACAGAGAAAGCTAAAATTTATTCCTGAAAGGCTGCATGCTGCAGAGCATTTAGTTGCCAAGAGTAGGAGTTTTAGCAGGGCCGGATTATGTCATTGAGTCTCTAAGCAATGCCAAGTGCAAGAGGCCCTATACCATAAAAAATTAGTGTATTTTCACAGAAAGGACATTGAATATATAAACAAGAAAGCATTGTGTGCTCACAGGAAAAGATGTATACATTTTTTACACTAGGAATAAGGAAAATTATTCTTCTTTTCTTATGAATAAATGAAAAAATTATGATTACTTTTGTTAGGCAAATGCAAAGTTTATTCAGACTATATTTAAAATGTATTTACAAAATGTTTATTCTGATTTAATTTTTTGCTACAAAACAATGAATTGTTGGGATTTTTCTTTTGTCATACTATAAAAATACAATGAAGATTCCTACAACTGACAGAGGAAAGAGAACACAAATTTATGCTCCTCAAGATCCACATAACCTCCAAGACTGTGCTCCTAAAATACACAATTGTACATATGTACAGATAAAAAAAAAACTTAACACTGAAGAACAATGGGAGCTACGGCACTAAATGACTGAGTGTGCTGGCCTATAAATAAATAAAGCCCTGCATAGATACAAAATTTTGTATCCACGTCCACAACTGTATCCGCAAAAATGAGGTGTGGATATCTGCATCCACATCCGCAGCTGCGGATACCCATGGAAATAAAGCAGATACCTGCAAATTTGCAGGGTTCTAAATACAAAATCTGTAGTCGCATCCATATCTGCAAAAGTGAGCCATGGATATCTGCATTCACATCCATGGATGAGGATATCCACACATATAAAGTGAATATGCATGGATTTGCAGGGCTCTGTAAATAAAAGATGGCAGCCTTATGGCTATTACCAGCCAAGGGGTATGTGATACATGATGTCACCCCCTAAGACAAGTCCCTTACAAATATACGTTTGGCAGGATTGTTTTGCAACATTGTTGTCTCCAGCCTCACATGTCTCCTGATTTTATTAGCAGTGAGATTATATATTTATTTATTTAAATAAGTTAGGAATGGCTGGTCAGAATTTTACCAGTAGCAGCTGGCCAACAAAATGCCCTTACGTGGCCGGTAGCTGGATTACTCAAAGTAATACTGATTTTACAAATGTGTAGTGGGGCCGAATGGCTGCCCACTGACTCTGAGGGGGAGGAGCCCCACCGTGTGCCCCTTTGGGCAGAGCCTGGCCCCATCCCCTCATCTGACCAGAAGACAGGAGGCAGGGCCAGGACTCTAAAAGGCCTGCCCAGGAGTCCAGTAAGGTGCCAGCCAGCAAAGGAGGTAGACACCTGCCCAGTGCTCCTGTACCTGCCAGAGGCCGAAGCCTGACCCGGACCCTCACGCCTGCCTGCCTGGAACTGAGGAGCGGCCTGGATTGGCGGACCTGCCAGCATTGATGGACCCCCAACCACCCAGCAGACCTGTCAGAGTCCAGGGAACCCACGGAGGGGGAGATGGAAATAGCCCAGGGAGAGCTGGCCGCAGCGTAGCTGGGCCTCAGTAGTGGTCAGTGTGTTGCGGTGCGGATCCCCACTGCCCACAGCAGCAGAGTGGTCTGGGCCCTGGTCTGGGACACAGTAGAGTGGGTGGACCTGCATCCCCCCTGCCACCCAACTCTTGGCTGGCAGGTTCTCCTCCTTTGCTATCCTCGAGTAGCAGCCTGCATTTGCCAGACTTGAAGATGAACTGTAGTTCAGCTGTTTCTCTTTGAAGTCTGGTCTTGAAGTTTTTTTGCTGCAGGATGGCTACCTTTAGATCTGCAATTGTGTGTCCAGGGAGATTGAAGTGTTCCCCTGCAGGTTTTTGTATATTGCCATTCCTAATATCAGATTTGTGTCCATTTATTCTTTTACGTAGGGACTGTCCAGTTTGGCCGATGTATATAGCAGAGGGGCATTGTTGGCACATGATGGCGTATATTACTTTGGTAGATGTGCAGGAGAATGAGCCAGTGATGGTATGGCTGATCTAGTTAGGTCCTATGATGGTGTTGCTGATGTATATATGTGGGCAGAGTTGGCACTGCGGTTTGTTGCATGGATTGGTTCCTGAGTTAGAGTGACTATGGTGCAGTGTATAGTTACTGGTGAGAATATGCTTCAGGTTGGCGGGTTGACTGTGGCTACAGTTCATCTTCAAGTTTGACACCGTCAACTCAGGATTAAACAAAGACTGTGAATGGCTACCTAACTACAAAAGCAGCTTCTCCTCTCTTGGTATTCACACCTCCAGATCAGCTACTAGAAGTGGGCCTCATCCTCCCTGATTGGATTCACCTCGTTATCTCTAGCCTGATTCTGGCCTGCATATTTATACCTACCTCTGGAAATTTTCACTACATGCATCTGACGAAGTGGGTCTTTGCCCACGAAAGCTTATGCTCCAACACTTCTGTTAGTCTATAAGGTGCCACAGGACTCCTCACCGCTTTTGCAGCTTCAGACTAACACGGCTACCCCTCTGATACTTGTTCTGTTCATGGCATCCAAACCGGAAGTTAGATTACAAACATAACAGACCATTTCTGGAAGTTTTCTGTTTAACATTATTTTAGAATCCAGAACCCTAACACATGAGAATTTAAAAAAAAAAAAAAAGAGAGAGAGAGAGAGAGAGAGAGAGAGAGAGAGAAAGACAGGGGAGGCTGCTCCCTAAGCAGAAAGGCTCAGCTCATCCCACCTTATTCTGGGCTGGCCCTTTGCAGACTCACTGCTGAAGAGCCGGGTTTCACGCTTCCTTACAGAGCCCCCTAGGTTGCAAGCAGGGCCAGGAAAACCCTTTGAACTTAAAATGATAGCTTATAATTTTAGCATAGTTTTCACTACACCACAACCACAATGACAGTCCAGAGCCTCATGCACCTTCCCTACTCACTGAGTCAGTCCCACTGGCTGGGTCAGTTTTCTGGTATATATGCAGGTTTCTCAGTTCAGGCAATTGCATAACTCTGGCCTGCTCATCAGCGTCCATGTTCAGCAGGACTTCACCATTGCGCTTTTTAGCTGCTTCTGGCTCTTCTCCATAACCTGTAACTGGAGGCTCCTCTTCCATGTTGCATCTACTATTTGCTTATTGCACAAGCTCTCTGTTCTGCGAGTGCTGCAACCCGTGCTTCAGAGCAGCTCTGAGGCCACACGGCTCCTTTCCTATGTGTGCATTGTGAAGATATGGGGGAGCATGAGGCCAGGCTAGTCAGTTTTCTTTATACATCCCCCCCCCCAGTCCATTTGCGATGAGCTATGCCCTCTGGCCCCAGATTTTGCTGAGCACAACCCAAATGCATGAGTTACGTTCAGGGATGGTGATGGGCAGGCACTGGTTGATATTCACTTTATCCATTTTTTCTGTCCCATTCGTCTCTTTTCTCTATGGGCCCAGTGGAGCAGGCTTCATGTGGGTTCCACTGGCCTCGTGGACAGGCCAGGCTCAACAGACTCAGAAACTTGGAAAGGCCTTGCCAGGCAGTCCAAATGCCCAGCAGCTGAGTTACACTCAACCATCCCCTGGTGCTCCACAGGTTCTCCTGCTATAGAGGAAAGGGGGGGGGGGGAGGGTAGAAGGCTAGGAACACTCAGGTTCTCCCTCTGCACCATGACATGGCCCAAGACCCAAGGGGGAAGGGTGAGGAGAAGCTCAGTCCCTTCAAATTGGTGTAACAAACCAGCCTCCTCAGACCCTTTGTGCTCCAAAGTGAAGAGAGAACAAGGGGAGGTTGGGGGGGGGTACTCAGCTTCCCTCTCAGCAGAGGATTGCCCCCTCCAATCTTAATAGTCCAAATCCCAGCTTACTCTCCAGTGTCCACTTGCTCTTTCATCAGGGAGCAGTGGTGGGAGGCTTGGCGGGGGGGTGTTGTTTGTTAGGGCCTGCTTGGGTCTTACCCACAGTGCAGACTCTTGCCTCTGTCCCTACCTGCAGCCAGGCTCTCCTTCATTTTCCTCTCGCTTACCTGTCAGTCTCCTTTTAAGCAGGGCCTCTATTTAGAGCATGCTCTGCAGCTGCTGAGGCCAGGGCCGGCTCGAGCCATTACTGTGCCCCAGGCAGCGGGCGCGCAATGCATGTGTGGCTCCGCCCCTGGACGCATGGCGCATGCGTGGCCCCACCCCCTGGTGCGCTGCGCCCTTTACAGCTGCCATCAGGCGCTCCCCCATAGGTTGGCGCCCCAGGCAGCTGCCCGGCTAGCCCCCCCCAATCTGGCCCTGGCTGGGGCACAGGGCCTTCCTGCCCCAGTATAGTCATTGCTCCATTAGATTTCATCAGGAGTCCGTAACCTTCACCACAGATGGGCTCAGAGAGTTGCTGTCCCGGAAGGGGGGGTAGCTTTGATGTGCAGATGTGCAAGAATTCCATTGTTCTCACTGCATGAAAGTGCCTCCCAAAATGGAGTTTGTCATATGAGTAAGTCACTTGTCCATTTATGACTCAGTTCTTCACAGCCATTCCTTGCATGCTGATTCCTCAGATGTGAATTGGCACCACTCAAGGTCCATTGTCAGTCACATACTCTGATTCACTTAACTAGCCCCCCTTTCACAATAGGTGGGCAAGCCTGTTGATGGTTCCCAGAAGCAAACATTTGAAATACAAGTACATAACCAATACTCATAACTTCAAATACAAAAAAATCATACAGGCATATTGAGCAGTATGAACAGAATCAGCAAAGCATAAGCTTTCAATAGCCACCTCATCTGGCCCACTTTATACAACATTTGGTGCAAACATACAACAGTGATTGCAGCCATGTTTTGTATGTTCGCATTAGAATCCAATAACATCACTCCCTAAATAAATAATTTCCCTGATGTTCTTTGAAAATCCACCATTTCTTTGCACAAGAAAATTATTACTCTTTTAGCATCTGGGATGAGACAACCGGAGGAAACCTACTCCTAATAACCCAGTATGTGGACATGTCAAGAAATGGCAGGTGAATTTCAAAAGGTGCATCAATTGTTTGAAATGACTTCAGCTCAGATTTTTCCCTCACATTGAATCTGAGACACAAAACACTGACTAGCTAAATAGTCGGCTACCAATTAAGTGGTTTCCTTAGTAACAGGAATCATGTAAAAGATCCCTCAAATGCCCCAAGTGCTTGCCTTCAGAGAGGAGCTCAGGAATTGTTCTTCAACTGCCTCAAGCTACATTTTAGGACATTCTTTTTTAGAGGGGCCTTGGAGCCTTGTTCTTCTGTGTCCATCACTAAAAGGTAAGGGAGGATACTCACCAGCACAGCAGGGGTTCAATGGGAGATGGGCCACCTAGCTCCCGTTTGTACCTCTGAAAAACCTAAGGAAATAGAGTTCAAGTCAGATACTTGTCAGTGATGCATCCATCCATTGCTGGGGTTAACCGACCACACCAGAAGTTTAGACAACCAGTCAGTTTTGCAGGACCAGTGTTAGAGAGGGAGACCACCCTAAACTATATACCGATTAAAAAGACACTCTTTTTTCCTGGATCTGGAGTTCTGTGGACTACAGAATCACAACTTACTTCCTCATCCATCGTTTCCAACACATCCTTTAACACAGAGTTAAAGGAGTGCCCCCAGGCAACTCCTTTAACTCTGTGTGACAGGACTACGGCAGTGCTAAATACAGTGGGTTTGCTAGCTACACAGGGAAGCGGTGAAAACATTTTCTTCAGTGGATTATCCTCATAGGTCCACCCCATGCCTGAGTTTCACATGCAGTCTCCAGGTTACAGTGAACCCGTTGTCTCCAGGTTGCAGCCTGATCCCTTAAGAGCTGCCATTGCGGCCCCCCCATCTAATGAGAGGAGTAAAGACTCTTGTTCAGTATCCAGAAGTGAATCCTGGAGCAAGGTCTGGCAAGGGCACTCACACAGAGACCAAAGCACCACCTAAGCCACTTCTATTCGTATAGTTAAGGGAGACAGAGAAGCTCCAAACCATACAAGTAAATAGCAATAACACAGTTTCAGAGACTTCTTAAATATCATCCCGGGCATAGCCTATGCTCAGAGACTTACATACTCACCCCCCTTTCTTGGAGATCTGGTGGTAATGGACAGAGACAAAAGACCAGCCCTGTCCCTGGCATGCCAAATGGGTGCCACAGTCCAAATCCCTGGAGCTTGAAGATAAATTATAGATTAAAGTGCTGAAGGGTGTAAGACTAGCTACCTCCTTTGTGTGAGTTCTTGCTTATAGAGGGCCTAAATATAAACAAGAATATTCATTCAAATACCCAGCGTGTCCTGTCCCTAGCCAGCTTCCTCACCCTCCTAACATTAGGGAGCCTTCATGTGACAGGCTAGCATATTAATTCAATTTAGCTCATTATTATGCCAATGATCCTATCCTAAAATAGCCAAGCTTAGCATCAGTTCAATATTCCTGCATTTGCTTAGCCTCATTCTATGCCAGCTACTCTTGTCAGCAAGCTATTCCCAGTTCCCCAACATCCAGGATGACTCTGGACTCCGTTTTATTTATGCTAAAATTAATAGGGCTATGATTCACTTATGCTGCAACATCTTATAGAATACAGTCCTGTGAGTTCCTTGTGCTACTGCTGAGTAAAAATAGAAGGCTAAACTGGCCCTAAGGGCTACAAAGTAAAACCCATCCAAAGCTTGATTTCATCTGGCCCCATGTCAAACCCATGCAAATCGGCATATTTAACACTATTTCAGTTTAAATCTATAGGATGCCCCTAGGGCTTTTCAGCTTCATGAATGTCAGCAAACTGTTCACCAAAGCAGGTCTGAGGTTCAAGTCTGCCTTGCAGGTATTTTGTAATGCACCAATTAGGACCCAAATCTGGGAAGCCAAAACTGCCTTCAACCCATGTTTTCTGACCAGTTGTAATAGTTATCTCTCTGGTCAGTTGCATGAGCAACAGCAGTTCGACACAGTGCTAGCATTTCTCACTGTTCACCAGAGGCTCTCAAACACTCTACACAATAAATAAATTTATTTATCTACACTTCACCTACACAATAAATAAATTGACTACAGTCATTTTCTTTAAGAGGTTCCCCAGCTAGTACATATCTCTCTGGTAGTGTTTTGCTTTTTGACTGCTAAGCCTGCATGCATGATTAGTTGAGTCAATGTCTACTGATGTTTCCAGCATTCAAGCATTGAGCCTAAAACATAGCACTGAGGGATGTGTGAATTCCCCCTTCACTAACCCAGCTGCGATAGCTATACTGCGCTTTGATAGCGGAAAGCCTCAGTACCATGCTTATCCTGGCACTATTTTTAGCTGTTTCACTGTTCATGGTTGGAGCTGAAATACCCATCTAATTTGATTGTCTGGTGTGATTAGATATAATAGAAGTTAGATATGAAAAAGACCCATGTGGGTGGGACAGAGTTCAGATGAGATCAAATATGTGGAGGAAAGTAAAAGCCTTCTGTGTACATGCCAGATAGGCTCGGCATTTCAGCATCAGTGGCAGGGTAGCTTCATTGTGCAGCTAACTTTGCAAGAACCATGGACAAAGGTACCACTCGCAACAGACTCAGGGGCAGCTGAAGAAGCACCTAAGAAAACAACACAGCACTTGGCAGGCAAGGAGCCAGCTATCTATTGCCAACAGACGGTGCTTGGGACTTGCAGAGTTCTTATATAGCCAGTGTGGGCAGCCTCTGGTTGGCAACAACCAATAGAGTGTCAGCTATGCTAATTAGAAGCACCGCCCAGGCTTCCTGAATTTCTTACAGCAAGGCTCAGGAAAGACTCCAGTCTCTGTAATTATGTAGCTACTAGTTGGCTCAACAAAATGTTATTTCCAAATACTTAAACTTCTAAAATACTTTGGAGGGATGAGTGGGCTTTAAATTGTAGCTGCCTAGTGTATAGAGGTCTCTACTGGGAGCAGTTAAGGGGAGCAAAGCGGGGGCTTTTGTTTGTACCAAGCAAGGGGGAGATGCGTCCTTTTCGGTGGAGACCTTCAGCAGGCTGATCTTTCCCACTTACTGACTTATCAAGCTGTGCTGCAGAAATATGACTGTGACTGTCGTTCCTATGCTGGATGGAGCAGGAGGCGTCAAGATTTGTTTGTTTCATTATTCAAGCTGAGGGACAAAAGAATCTTCAGGTTGTTTACAGACCCATGTGCAGTGTCAGGGCTGAGGTCCTCTGGAATCGAGGCTTCACAATGCTCCGTTGCGCTGACTCCACGATGAGCTTTGAATTGCTGCTAATGCCAGTTGAGAAGGAGCTATGCAGAGTTTCAGAAAAGCCAGCCCTTTGCACCAGCCCTGTTGGAAGTATTCCTGATTGTGATCAGAGCTTCTCCATTATGAATCTAAGCAAACCACATACAATCAGACTTAAAATTGCCACTTCAAGTATAAAGCCAAACTTGGAAAGGGGCTTCAGAACAGCAGTGCCAATGTTGCCATTAATACTCCTTCCCCTGCAGAGTATGTTCTGTGTGATTAGTAATGTGCTTCATGCACTTACAGAACTCTGCTGTTTCTTTTTCTTTGTTTTGATGCTTAGCATTTTAATATCTGCTGAAACATTTCACTTGACTTACCGTCCTGGAATGTCTTGATTTATTCTATAAACAAACTGTAAATAGTGCAGGTGAATAGCTCTGAGCTAAGCTGCTTTCTCCCTGCTGAAACCTCCCCCATATCCCTGCATGTTAATAAATGGACTCACTCCATATTTAAATCCCTGAGCAGTAGCAGGAAGGCACTGGGAACAGGCTCTTGCAATTTGTGGGTCAAGTAGTATTGATGATGTCCCTTTAAACTGCTAGATTTATCCTGCAGGTAGGCAAAGGAACAGTGCTTGCATGAGAGTGTTTGCCAGCAAGAACCCAGTCATCTGAAAGCGTTAGAAACTCACAAACTCTTGCATTTCTGTGTAAACTGACCCGTTCTTTCAGAATTGTGCAGCTACTGGGCAATCTCTCTAGTGTTTTAAAACATTTGAAGAGAAATTCAGGTATCAAGGAGGACAAATAATAGAAGCTCTGTCAACTTTCTGCAGACTCATCAGTCCATTTTAGCTCGCACTTGCTTAGCAAGTTGTATGCGAGCAGCTTATGTCCATGGATGTGCAATAGCCTAAGGAATTATGAAACCCTAAAAATAGGGACAACTTCTTCCCCTAAGGTTCCTAGTTCACTTATCGAATACTGCTCTTGGTTATATTGCAGAAAATGGGGAGTAACTCTGTGGGCTTCACTGGAGTGGCAATGAATTTACACCAGTGTAAGTGGGAGAAGAATTTGACTTAACATCTTGTTTTCTATACAGCAAAACCACTTACCAAGTACTTGTCAGCAGGAACAGAATCACATCTTTTCTGCAATCATCCTTACTTAAGGCCTTATTTTACTCCCATTACAGTCATAGAAAAACTCCTATTCACTTAATGGGAGCAACACTCCAGTCTTGAAACTGATTCTGCTCCTGTGAATCAGGAACTGGGGTTCCTTGCAGGCACAGAAGTCTGCCCAGTCTGAGCTAGTTCATGACCAGGACTGTAACCTCCGTGTGACTGGGACCAGATCTTCCTTTCTATCTTGCACAGCTGGGACCATCCCAGTGCCAGGTAGCCCTGGGTTCCTGACTGTGCCATGTGATTCTTGGCTGGAGCAGAGGATCAGGGCTTCAAAGATTAGCCAAAGTGTCCGAGTCTCTACAGAGTGCAGAACTCCAATTGAAAATGGCTAAAGTGATCATAGGTCCCTATGCTGAATACCTGGGAAAATTACTTATATTCAAGTGAGTTCAATGATAATCAGTTGTACATTCAACTTAACTTTAAGCCTCCTGAGCCCCAGTTAAAAAGACATACTGCGTAGTTGGATTCTTCCCATTTATTTTCTTATCTTTAAGGCTTTAGAGTCTAAACAAAGAGGATTGATGCACACATACGCCCATGCACTTTCTCACATAGAAGTGGGGGGGGGGTGACTGACTCACCCAACACTTCCTGCCTGGCACTCTCTGCCTTCCACACCTGGTTGGGCTCCCGGGGTTTGCCTTTCCTAGTACCTGGCACAGCATCTTCCTAGGGCAACACATGGGCAGGGGGAATTCAGGGTCACATGCCCCCTCCCCAGATTTCTGCCAGGGTTCTCACAGGAAGGTGGCCAGCAGCAGCCTTTCAACGCTGTGCAGGAGGGAAGGGATGGGAGCTGCTTCCAGATGCAAGGGAGGAGTTGAGTGGGGAGGAGAGAAATCTGGCAACGCTCATCTCTTCCCTCCCCCACCCCGTCTCCACCCCAGCCATCCCTCCAATGTGGCTGGAAGCAGCTTTGTCCCTTCCTGCCTGCACAGGGTCTAAAGGCAACTAACATCTCCGTTCTGCTGCTGGCAACCGACATAACCCAGCCGCCTCCTGTCCCCTGGCTATAGCATGGGCAGGAAGGGATTAAGTCCTATGGATACTTGTGTACCAGAGCCCTGGGGAACTAGAGGGATTCAGTGATCCTAGCCAGAGAGGTGGCTCAGCAGGGCAGGGCACCCTTGGGAGCAGGACCCAGGCTGGGTGGTGGGTTGGGTAAAGCAGGTGCTAAGCCTCTGCACCAGGAGCTGCTGTGGAGTCTGCAGGTTCAGGGTATGAACAGGTTGGAAATTAATCCCCCCTCCTGCTACTCCAGGGCTTGGCTGAAGGGCAGAGAGGCTCCCTTGTGCTAGCGCTATGCAGGGCATTGGCACATGAAGGGCTTGACAGGTCTTGGGCTTTCCTGGGGCACTGGCCCAGCCAGGGGTTGGTCAGTGCACCCATCACTGCAGCACTGGGAGAGATATGGAGGAGCAGCAGGGGTAGGGCGGTAGAAGGAGCAAAGCAGGAAGATGACAGCAAGAGGGGAAGCACAGAAAGGGCTGATGGGTGGGCAGCAGAGGTGACATACAACTGGCCACTACCTGGCATCCGGCTGCACTCACCATCCATTGCAGCCAGTGCCAGCTGGAAATTGGACGGGGGCAGAGCCCTGCTGGCTGAGAGCCAGCACGTAGCAGGGCTGTGCTGACAGACCAGCAGGGGGAACATCTGGCCCCATTCTCTGCATTTTTGCCCCACCAGCAGCTCTGCACATCCACCCCCATTGTCAGCCACTGGACCTTCCCTGCTCACCACTGGTGGGCTGGTAGCTGACAAGCTGGCCACCAGCAGGACCTGCCAGTATGAATGGAGACAAAAATCTGTGACAATTTGGCAATTTTTAAGAAAAAGCCGGGATACCTGCAGGAAGCCTTAAACACAGGGCTGTCCCTTTAAAAACGGGACAATGGGTCACACTAAAAATGACATGAGAGGAGCCTTTTTTGCTTGATTTCCAGCATGACACTTCTGCTTCCAGCTATTTCAGCATTTTTCAGTAATGATCTGTCTCACAAAGTGGGCCCTGGGGGTGCTTCCATCATCCCTAATCAGGTAAAACAACTCTGATGATTCTCCCAGATCTCCTCATCAGATCCCTTCACTTTACAAGCAAACTAGAGAGTATTTTTATTTATATACGTGGAGGAGAGAAAAAATCCCTGGAGCCAGCCAGGACAGAGACTTAAACCAGCCACAGCAGATATAGATGCAGTTTCAACAGAATCTGGCAGACATTGATGGAAAAGATTCTGTTTCCCTACACCTTCCCCTCCCACACCCGCCTTCACAGTCTCTTTACTTCCATTCCCTCCACCTACCCCCCTTTCCTCCATTCTTCCCCCTCTACCTTGCTTCTCTCAATGTGCCTGTCTCTTCATTGTTCTTTTTAATTAATCTCTCCCAGCTTTCCCACTGCACCCACCTCCTCCCTAAAATACATTGTATATGTTCTGACACATGATGGTGTGTAGCAAACAAACACCTGTACAGAATGTTTAATTAAAAAATTCTACCAAGCTTTGAAAATGTAGCATGATATTTGCAACCCCTCACATGGTTTGTTCTGCTTGCATGTTGGATTCCATTTCTTATATGTCTAGTTCAATTGTCAGCCATTTGGTGCAGGTGCCATCTCCTCGTAGTGTGCCTGGCACACTGGGGCCCCAGTCTTGGTTGGGGCAGTTAGCCACTACTGTCATACAAATAAATAAATAATAATAATTAATAATCTGAGATCATTGCAGTCTTTCCTCTGATTTCAGCAAACTCTTGAATAGGTTCTAAAAGAGAATGATATAGTGGCTAACACATCCTTATGAATCCTACTCTTGCTGATCGGCAGATTCTAAGAGGATAGCTGCTTACTTATCTGAAGGTTTGAATTCCACACCTACCGAGCATGATTTGTTGAATAAGAGTTTGTCTGTGAAGACTGAACTGCTATGGAGTTAAAAATAATCCAGTTAACCCCCTCTCCCCAAAAGAAAATATTAGCTTGTTAAATCTCCTGAGTGCACAGATACATAAAACACAGTGTTTATTCCAGAGGCATTAAGCAAAGTGAACTGATTGCTCAGTTCACAATGAGAACAAGTAATATCCTTTCTTAATATAAAAGGTTTTGCTTTAGAGAAATACAAGATATCGTTACTATTGTATTCACTAAAATAATCATATAACAAGAATGAGGGACAATAAAGGGAATAATACAGATGCTATAGAAAACACTATTATACTCATGTTTTATTTTCCTTTGTTGACTTTCTAACACATTGTGGTCTTGCAGAACAAGTAAACTATTTTTTTAATGGATGGACGATGGATCTTGACAATGCAAATTATTGGAATGTACCCTCTTAACAGCATGATCTGAACCGCAATAAGCAAAATAAGAAGAACCTTTCTGGTGCTTCTAAAGCACTCCACACAGAGCCACAAGCTGTCCTCTGTGATATGATTTGCACTTGTAATGCAAGGATAGGTAACAAAAAGGCTTTTGATTAAATCATTCACTGCTTTCTGCAAGACCTTTTCAAGCATGAATGATGATGCCAACAAGCTCTGGAGGCTTGGAATGAAGTAGGGTAAGAAAAGGTTGAATGAGATATATGCCAAACAGCAGAATTTCAAAGCGTATGTATAGCAGAATCTCAAAGCATACTATAGGGTATGAAATAAAGGGGAATTTTCGAAGTAGCATTTCTAGGTCCTACTAACACTAGAGGCTGAAAAATAAGCTTTAGACCAAGGGTGGGCAATAAGATGGAGGTGGTTCACCAGGTTTAGCCCCTGATGGGCCACTAACACTTTAATTACCTGCACTTCCACAGGTACAGGGGCTTGTAGCTCCCATTGGCTGTGGATTGCTATTCCTGTCCAATGGGAGCTGCAGAAAGTGGCATGGACTGGGACACCTCTTCTCACAGCTTCCATTGACTGGGAATGACAATCTGCGGCCAACAGCAGCTGCAAGCGCCTGTAGCTGCAGAGGAGCAGGTAAATACAGTGGCTGCTGTCTATCAGGGGATAACCCTGGCAAACCACAGCTAGTCTATGGGCTGGTTTTTGCCCACCGCTGTTTTGTCCAAAGCAGTCTATGCTACCACTGCCCTCCACTGAGTGGCATTGCTGCAAGAAGCCTCCCCAGGAAGTGCCTGGAGATCCACCTTAGTTATAAAGGAAGCACTTCACATTTTATGCTGTAATATCTTGGTCTTTGCTGCTCCTGGCAGCTGATGAAAATCTGTTCTCTCTTTAACATTTGGTGTTAACACTGGATACAAGAAAATTCATTTCTGTTTCAGGGGGGGCGAGGAGTCCTGTGGCACCTTATAGACTAACCAAAGTGTTGGAGCATAAGCTTTTGTGGGCAAAGACCCACTTCGTCAGATGCATGTAGTGGAAATTTCCAGAGGCAGGTATAAATATGCAGGCCAGAATCAGGCTAGAGATGATGAGGTGGATCCAATCAGGGAGGATGAGGCCCACTTCCAGTAGCTGATCTGGAGGTGTGAATACCAAGAGAGGAGAAGATGCCTTTGTAGTTAGCTAGCCATTCAGTCTTTGTTTAATCCTGAGTTGATTGAGTCAAACTTGAAGATGAACTGTAGTTCAGCAGTTTCTCTTTGAAGTCTGGTCCTGAAGTTTTTTTGCTGCAGGATGGCTACCTTTAGGTCTGCAATAATGTGTCCCGGGAGATTGAAGTATCGTACAGACTGTAAACTACGATACGCACAAGAGGAAGTGAGGAGACAAATTAACAGAGCCAGACATGTACCCAGAAACCTCCTGCTACAGGACAAGCCCAAGAAAGAAACCAACAGAACACCACTGGCCATCACCTACAGTCCTCAGCTAAAACCTCTCAAACACATCATTAGTGATCTACAACCCATCCTGGACAATGATCCCTCACTTTCACAGGCCTTGGGAGGCAGGCCAGCCCTCGCCCACAGACAACCCGCCAACCTGAAGCATATTCTCACCAGCAACTATACACCGCACCATAATAACTCTAACTCAGGAACCAATCCATGCAACAAACCTCGGTGCCAGCTCTGCCCACATATATACATCAGCAACACCATCATAGGACCTAACTAGATCAGCCATACCATCACTGGTTCATTCTCCTGCACATCTACCAAAGTAATATACGCCATCATGTGCCAACAATGCCCCTCTGCTATATACATCGGCCAAACTGGACAGTCCCTACGTAAAAGAATAAATGGACACAAATCTGATATTAGGAATGGCAATATACAAAAACCTGTAGGGGAACACTTCAATCTCCCTGGACACACTATTGCAAAAAGCTTCTTGCACAAAAACCCTGCAGTGTAAACAAAGCCTTAGTGTTTTTTTTCTCTAGGCTGTCATTTTTTCCCTAAAATATTGATGAAGATTGATGAGATATTGAGAGGGAGGGACAACCCAACATCTGTGTTTCCTCAGAATGGAATTAAACTTCTTTGCAATAATATGTGCTACTCCTCCAAAATCTCAAAGACTATTCCTGAGTGAGCTTTGGCAATCCTTGATTTAGCAATTCTTATATCCAAAGCTAAGCAAAAATAACTAGCTCACTGGATCAACTGTCTTCGTATTTTATAGGTAAAGACAAAACTAACAGCGTAATTTCCTGAAGGCCTGGAAGCTCCAAAGAGATTGTGGCAGAAGTCACTTTAGGCTGAATTCAGGTTAGAAGAACTCACTATTAAACTTCCCAGCCAACTGATCTGCTATATTTGGGAGCAAGATAGTAGATAGTGGAAGGAAAACAACCCTGTGGGGGAAATAAGCCTACAGACGTAAGAGAGGTCATTTTTCCCTACTGACATGGAAAGAAATCTAATACAATCCAATTCCCAAAAGAAATATCAGTGCCACTGGAAACTGTGAAAAGAAAATTAAAATAAGAGGGACACTGAGTTCTACTGATCTCAAACTCCAGTGGCAACATCTGGCTCTCTACATGTATGTTATGTGGTTTGTTTGCTTTTGTACATGTCCACTGGCAAGCGAGAAACACTGGAGTCAAGAGCAGATGGTATTAGATATTTTTTAGTGAACTGTAAAGAAGTTTCCCTGACTATTCATGTGCATTCTTATGTGAACTGCAATCTGTCCATGGGCACAACCCTTTCATACTCATTTTCAGTGAGTCTTCATGCAGTGCTTTCACAGAATGAATACTTTAGCAAACAAAACCAGATTGCACGTTCTATTAAGGATCCATTTATAGTTTATAATGGATTAATAGACAATTAATAGACATTTAAATACATGGTTAAACAATTGTAATAAAGTCCTGCAGATCAGTAGTATGCTTGTAAACATGGCTTATGATGACCGATAGCACCGTCTCCTGATATGTTTATAATTAGCTGGAACAAACACTACTTATGTCATATGTTTACACTGTCAGTCGTTTTATTAACTCTTTATACATCATTTATGAATGGAACATTAATTAAAAGTGTGACCCAAAAATGTCACATAGTGTCAAAACCATTACTTTTCTTTGCAACCTGAATCCTGGATCCAAAACATTTTTGCAGTGTTATTTGTTTGCTTTTGAATAAAAGGCACAATTGCATGTACAATAACATTTACTCAGCTTCGTAATTTAAAAATGTTTTCCTTGATTAAGAAAATTAAAAACTGTATGGAGTGCTCTTAAGCTCAAAGGCTGGTTAAATATTTGGATGTTGGATAAACAGTTCAAAGTAGAAGATTGTACCAGCAAAATAATCAAATATTATTAAAAAGCTATCATTAAAAAGGAAGCTCCTCCATAGGACTGACCATGAACTAGGAAAAAGCACTTGTCAAAAAAAAAGTGCGGACATTTTAAAGAGGAGTGATGGGAGTGAGATGGGGGGAGATGTCATGTGCTTTAATCATATGGAAGCCTTGGATGGAAGGGGATGTCCTGTAAATCTTTATCTGCACTTAAACAGATTGGCTATGTCTAGACTGGCATGATTTTCCGCAAATGCTTTTAAAGGAAAAGTTTTTCTGTTAAAAGCACTTTTTGCGGAAAAGCATCCGTGCCAATCTAGATGCGGTTTTGTGCAAGAAAGCCCTGATCACCATTTTAGCCATCGGGGCTTTTTTGCGCAAAACAAATCTGAGCTGTCTACACTGGCCCTTTTGCGCAAAAGCTTTTGCACAAAAGGACTTTTGCCTGAATGGGAGCGTCAAAGTATTTGCGCAAGAAGCACTGATTTCTTACATTAGAACATCAGTGCTTTTGCGCAAAATCAAGCGGCCAGTGTAGACAGCTGTCAAGTTTTTGCACAAAAGAGGCCGCTTTTGTGGAAAAACTTGCCAGTCTAGACACAGCCATTGATTGCTGGCTCAAGCATCTGAATTTTTGGTAAAACGCCTTGTCTCTGCATTACGTACTTCTCATAGTTCCCAAGTGTTGCCAGGTCTGCATCAGCTCTGGGGAAGCCTTAAAAATATCTCTATGCTTGCCTCTTTAATTCAGTGCTAGTGGGAATGGGAACCGCTGGCATGACTGCTCTGCTAGTACAGCTAGCCCTCCCAAAACAAATACACAGTGCCCCTAGGCAGCTTTATTTGAATAGCCTGAACAAAGTTCTAGTCCTAAAGTCCAATCTACACAAGAAAAGGGAACCATTGCTGAAAACATGGGTCCCCTAGAGACAGTAGTGAAAATGGTTTGCTTACAAATGTAAACCACCATTTCACACTGTGCTGGAGGTTGAGCCCACCAGAGACATGCCTTCGCAGCAAAAGGGCCTGTTGTGAGGGCCTTCTGAGAGAAATACAGGTGCAGTCTCTGTAAACACTGCTGCAGGGAGAAAGCATTTCCATGCCAGGCCTGACACATGGGAAAAAGTCCAGTCAAGACACCAAATTCTTAGCCTTGTTTACTACTTCTGGGCATGACCTATCAAGAATGAGACTGCAGGGAAAAAGAGATTTTCCTTGTACCATCTACCTCTAGCACCAGCATAATTTCTGTCTGAAAACAAGGCCATTCTCAGATATGTCAGTGTTACCAACCCATGATTTTATTGCAACTCTCACAATATTTTTTTTCTTCTGCTTTTTTTACATATCTATAATTTTTATTATTTTTTTTCAAACACAACAAATATGCCAAAATACCAGATTCATCAGAATACACAAGTTAAGTAACAAGAATTAGGCTAAAGGGAAGGGAAAGGAAGTAATATCTCTCTTCGGGGTCTACATTAATCATAGACCCTGAAAAAGTCAGCCCAAATTGCTTTGAATTGCTTTGGGCATTCCTTTTCTGGGAACACATTAGCCACAAGGTCAGCTATATCCCTGAGCCACATATCTATGTTTGATGACAATCAACTTTTCCATTTTTTGCAAGATTAAATTTTTATCAACCAAAGCTGCGCATTGGCCCTCACTGTTACCAGGGAACTGTCAGCTATCTGGAAATATATCCAAGAATAAAACTTCAAGGGAGGGCTCTAACCAAGCATCCAATATCAAACTGGTGCTTTGACTCACCTCATACCAGAAATTCTTGATACTGGGCACTCCAAAAACATATGAGCTAATATTCCACCAAGAGAATTATATTTCCAAATATGTTGCCATTAACCTGTGTGGTGACCAGTGTATTTGAAAGAGTGAATAAGCTGCAGTTTTAGGTCTGTGGGGGGGTTTTTAACATTGGATACAATTTTATTTCATTGGGTCAGAGATAGTGTGTATCCAAATCTCTGTTCCAACCTACTCTCAGTTATTGGAGCCAGAAAATCATAAGAAGCTGAGTAAATCCAGGAAATTTCTTCCAAAACAATAAAAGTTCTGGAGGGTCTGGCACTCCCAATGCACCCAGTCCATTTGTAAGTAAATGCTTTAAGCCAGCTTCCTGGAGATGGCTTGGGGCCCGGGCGTGGTGTGCCCATTCTATATAAAAACAAAACTCTACTGGTGAAACCAATTTCATAAAGAACATGACAATGGTCATACTGGGTCAGACTAGTTGTCCACCTGTTCCAATACCCTGTCCTTCAGCAGTGGCCAGTGATAAATGTGTCAGAGGGAATGAACAGAACAAGGCAACTTCCTGAGTGAACCCCTATTGTCCAATCTCTGCTTCCAGCATTCAGCTTACATGCTGACTTCAGTTAGTAGTTTAGGGATTAATAAATTGATATTTGGATTTACGAGGCCTCTGTTCCCTCAGATGCCCTTGATCCTGATGTTATAGCTTTGTGAATTTGTTTTCTTTGAGGTCATCTTCCACTTCAGAAATTCTTTCTGTTTCACACATCTTTCTAGTAAGAGCTTGTACTGAGGTCTTGAATCTCAGCCATGGTGGTCTGTAGGAAGGATGATATAGATTTAATTTCAACAGTATCTGTCACCACTTGTTATAACAAGGACATCAGCTGTGTTCATTAGGCACAGGCACCATTTTCTTTGTAGAAGCAAGAGAGGAAGATCTCCTCTATTTTTAAGTGGTTTCATATTCTGAGATGAAGATGAAAAGCTAGTGGGCTTTCATCTTTGCATGTTTCAGGGGCTAGGTGCAATGTTTCTAAGGCTATGTCTACATTGCATCCCTCTTGCACAAAAGCCTCTGCAAATGAAGCGTGGATTAGCATATTGCCATGCTTCATTTGCATAATTAATTAGGGGCCATTTTTGCACAAGAGGCTTTTGCACAAAAAGGAGCCGTCTACACAGCTCCTTTTTGTGCAAAAACCCCTTCTTGCACAAGACCTGTTCTTCCTAATTTTTTTTGCTCAAAAAGGCCCCTAATTAATTATGCAAATGAAGCGCAGAAATATGCTAATCCACGCTTCATTTGCATAGGGTTTTGTGCAAGAGGGATGCAATGTAGACGTAGCCTTAGGGTAAGATTGTTACCCGCTCAAATTTCTCTATCCCTTCCACACTTCAGAGACATACCTTTACCCAGTTCCCAGGGCTCAAGGTGCAACCCTGTTAATTTAAACACCCACTCTTAGCCAGGCTGTGTCTAGACTACACCTCTCTGTCGACAGAGAGATGTAGATTAGCCATTTCAAAATTGCTAATGAAGCAGGGATTTAAATATCCCGTGCTTCATTAGCATAAACATGGCCACCGCTTTTTTTTTAAATGGAGCTTTTTCGAAAAAAAAAAAAAAAAAAAAAAAAAAAAGGCAGTCTAGATGCGGATCTGTTGAAAATAAACTCTTTTTCGACAGATCCTGTAAAGCTCATTTTTTGAGGAATACAGGATCTGTCGAAAAAGGGTTTATTTTCGACAGATCTGTGTCTAGACTGCCGTTTTTTTTTTAAAAAGCTCTGTTTTGAAAAAAAGCGGCAGACATGTTTATGCTAATGAAGTGCGGATATTTAAATCTCTGCTTCATTAGCAATTTCGACGTGCCTAATCTACATCTCTGTCGACAGCCCCAATTCCTAGGGCTCAGTGTGTAACCTTCTGTAGGTCTGCAGGATCTTTACAACTGAAAGAGCCTTACACAGTAATATTCTTATTCTCTATTTATTGACAATTCCCAAGCAAGCACAATACACATGCTAAGCACACAGTGTCATGCTCACCAACCCTGACAAAGGCAGGCAGACTTCCCCTGTTGGCCTGGCAAGGTCAGTCTCTCTGTATCTTAGCTGCTGCTGCATGTCATAGTCATGCAGAGGAGTCCTAGCAGCCCTGGTCTTAGGCTGTGTCTTGGAGGTGAATTCTTCTTCCAGGTCTTCCCTCCTTCTTCTTGGTCTTCCTTTCCCTTTTTCCTCTTTCTTCTTCATCTTCTTTCTGGTCTCCTTGGACCCCAGTTTATATTGTGAAACTTGAGTCCTGCTTAGTTAAACCTAAACCAATTATTTTAGTATACTTTTACTAACCAACCAGAACATACTGTAACAGACTTACCTAACCAAGTGGTTGATTTACACCTAGCAAAATTAATTATACAACAGACAGAAACAGTTACAAACCGGACAGAGGTCATACAGACAAACAATAGGAAAGTGGGGACAATAATCATAGAATGCAGATTCCACAACCTCAACTACTGGTAAACAGTTTCTTGCCAGATGAAATGCTGTTAACTAAGTTTTTGCTACCCATCTTGAGATCTATTTCTTTATCTGGTGACTGTGGGTGCTAGTAGGACAGGATCCCCTTCTCACAGCCTGGTGTGACACTATTTTACTGCAATTTAGATGGAATGGGAGTATGTGACTCCAGGCTTTACAGCTAATGGCTGCTGCTCTTCAGTCTGGCTGCAAAGGAAGGCTTGTGTTTAGGCCTTCCAATATGGCTACAGAAAAACCATATTGTTACAGGATCACTGGTTTTAAGAGATGATGTTTAAGAATCCCTTGTGGACCCCTTCAAAGGTTAAGTAGCCTGCATCCATCTTGGACACAGCACCCGTCAGTGTTCCTAGTTGGTGTTTTTCTTAAAGTGCCAGCACCTGGAGTCAAGTGATTAGTTAAGATTCTCAACTTTCATTAAAATAAAGTCAGTTTGTCTGTCTTGTGGTTGCTTTAAAAAAACAAGCTGGGAAAATGTCACCTTCATGTAACCTAAAGGCTCAAAAACCAGAAAGCAAAGGACAAGAACCTCAACTGTATTTAAAAAACAAACAAACAAACAAGCAAGCAAACCACTCATTATTTTAAAGACAGTTATGTGATTTGGGGGAAGATAGTGGAGACTTGCCCTGATGATTTTTTGAAAGCTTGGAGTTGGCAGTGTCTTAAAAGCACAGTGCTCCTAATCATACTCTAATGATTAGAAATCATTTTTCTTAAACCTTATACACATTTTTAGTAACAAGCAGAATAAAGTAACATCTTAAGGGGTGGTACATTTAAACAGTTGCATGCTACCACTGATCCTATTTTTGACATTGAGGTATTGAAGTCAGTGTCAGACATACTCTTCCATGCTAAAACACGATACAATACAATATTTATTTATTTATTTATTTATTTAATTCTTATATATGCTCTATTAGTAGATCTCAGAACATTTAAGAACCAAAGATCTCTGTAGTATTAATCAATTGGCAGCATGTGCCATTTCTATTTACTCGGCAGTGTTAAATAGAATTGAATAGACCCTTAACATTTTGTTCTGTTACTATAATTATTTTATTGTATATCCTGTTTATAAATTCTATCCTCTCCCTGCTTTTGTTTCTTATTATCCCCTTTCACCAAAGCTCAAGTGGTGAATTGTGTCACTGACGCTGTCAGGAGGCCTCCTGATACTGACTTCAGTACATGGAGGACTCTGTTTTAACTTGTTAGTCAGTAGAAAGAAACTACCTTCATAATTAAACCACTTCAGTGGGATTCCAAAATCCCAGGTTAAATTCTTACATCTGGCACAGACTTCAGTTGCCACCTTGGACACTTACCTCCTAGGAAGACATATGCAGAATTACAGTAGCTGTTTCAGTCCCAGGATATTAGTGAAACAAGGTGAATGAGGTAACATATGTTATTGAACCAATTTCTACTGTCAAGACAGAGAACTTCTGAGCTTACCCAGAGCTCCTGATGCTTGTAAGCTTTCTCACCAGCAGTAGCTGGTCCAATAAAAGATATTACCAATAGGAAAGAAGCAGTTGCAATCACCTGGCCAGAGGGAGATGAAACATAAGCCTTCCTAGAAACTATTGCTATATGATCAGATGGCAAAGGGCTTATCCACTCATTTAATTGAATTTAATACAGCTCGTGACATTTCAAAGTGCTGGGAAAACAGCACTGATTTTGTTTTAATTACTGTGCATAATTTTTATTCGTTCCTTTAATGACTGAGTCAAGAGAGAAGAGAAGAAATCCCCTACCAATAAGCAGATATAAAACCATGAAAAAATGATTGATTAATTTATTCTAAAGTGTTTCTGCTAGGCTATTAATTATGACAGCTTAGTTGCAAACAACTTTATTTTTCACAGCAAATCTCCTCTCTAAAAGAAATGGCATGTTTCCTCTGGATGTTGATCTTGATTGGCATCTTTTTATTACTTTTATTTTATTTGATTTTTTACTTAGTCTGATGAACATCAATGGTTACATCTGACCTTGCACTCGTTGTCTATTTCTAATGTTTAAATAAAGAGCTTTTTAATTAATCAATAACTCCACTACTCTATCAGTTGTTGTTTGTTCCTACAGCTGTTTTGTTTTAATTCATTTTAGTTTCCCATTCAGTTTAGCATAGGAATAAGACAGACCATCCCTGAAATAGGAATGTTTGTCCTCAGTAATGCCATTATACATGGGATTAAAGAGCATATGGAATGCAAATTGAATATGCAAGGATAAATGATTGCAAGGGTTAATATCCAATAGGTTTCTGATTATAATAATATATCTGTCTAGGTCAGGTAGCCCTGTGCCTCCATTCTAAATAATATAGCAATATTGAAATAACTTTCTGTAAGTTTCCTTTTCCTTCACCACTTTTGTTCCTCTTACTTCTCTCTCCTTCTTGTTCTTGTGACCTCTTATTTGATTTTTGTTTCAGATCTGTTTTCTTTTGTTGTCTCATATGCTCTTGCCTGCTGATCAAAGTTGGAAAACATCCCTTGTAGTTTATAGAGATGAATGTAGCCCTAGGGCTGTATCTCTCATTCTCGTACAGTTCAGATATGTGTGTGTGTGTGCAAGGGGGGAGGGGAGGGCTAGTTAGAAATAATACCAAAGGAGAGTCAGTAGCTTGGGCATCCTCAGATACTACCAAAGAAGGCACTTGAACTAAGCAGGGAGAGGGACAGAATGGCTGTAGGCTGTAGCCTTAACAGGGCTCTGGACTCAGCCCACCACGCTCAGCCATAAATCACTGAGGTTTGGGTCTATCCAGCACATGAAAGCTCAGTTCCAATAGTATGTAGGATATTGGCTGGAGCTTCAAGCTGCTCCTCTATTATGATAGAAGACCTACTGGGGCTGTACAATACATAGGAATTCAACCATCTTTAAGGAAAACCGTGCAGTGTTGTTAGAGACCTTCAGCCCCTTAACTGTGCTTAGAACATTGCTGCTTTGTTTGCGTGTAATAACTCAGGACAGCAGGGCAGGATGGAAGGAAAGTGTTTATTTCAGCAGAATGACCTTCTTGCTGTCGAGCCTCCAACAAAAGGCACATGCAACTAAGAGCAGTCCATGGTTCTTGGGGGCCCCTCCATTCAGAAAGTAGCCACTGCTTGTGCAGGCAGAAAACTTCCTGTCAGGGTGGTAAAGTTCTGGAATAAATTGCCTAGGGGGGTTGTAGAATCACCATCATTGGAGATATTTAAGAGCAGGTTAGACAGATGCCTGTTAAGGATAGTCTAGGTCAGTGATTTTCAAACCTAAGGGCAAGCCACTAGCTGGCTGAGACTCTTGGTTTACCTGCACCTCTGAGGTACAGGCGATCTCTGCTCCCATTGGCCCTAGGCAATTTATTCCAGTGTTTAACCACCATGATAGTTAGGAAGTTTTTCCTAAAGTCCAACCTAAACCTCCCTTGCTACAATTTAACCTCCTTGCTTTTTCTCCTATAATCAAAGGTTAAGGAGAATAATTTTTCTTCCTCTTCAGTCTTTCTCTTTCAGTCTTCCCTCATAGCTCATGTTTTCTAGAGCATAATCATTTTTGCTGCTTTTCTCTGGATCATCTCCAATTTCTTAACTTCTTTCTTGATATGTGGTGCACATTTGCTCCAAATGAGGCATAATCAGTGCAGAGTGAAGTGGAAGAATTACTTCTCATGTCTTGCTCACAATACTCCTGTTAATGCATCCCAGAATCATGCTTCCTTTTTTTGCAATTGTTTCACACAGTTGACTCATATTTAGCTTGTGGTCCACCATGACCCCTAGATCCTTTCCTGCAGGACTCCTTCCTAGACAGTTGCTTCCCATTCTGTATATATGAAACTGATTTTTCCTTCCTAAGAGGAGTACTTTGCACTTGTCCTTATTGAACTTCATTCTATTTACCTTAGACCATTTTTTCAGTTTCTCCAAATCATTTTGAATTATGACCCTATCCTCCAAAGCACTCGCAACCCCTCCCAGTTTGGTATCATCTGCAAACTTTATGGGTGCGTCTAGACTGGTAAGATTTTGCGCAAAAGCAGGTGCTTTTGCGCAAAAATTTGCCAGCTGTCTACACTGGCCGCTAGAATTTGCGCAAGAGTACTGACGTTCTACTGTCCGAAATCAGTGCTTCTTGTGCAAATACTCTGACGCTCCCATTCAGGAAAAAGCCCTCTTGCGCAAATGTTTTTGCGCAAGAGGGCCAGTGTAGACAGGCAGCTAAGACGTTTTGCGCAAAAGCAGGCTAAATGGAAAAAAGCCCTACTGGCCGTTTGCAGGCTCCGTAGCTGCAAGCAGCTCCCGGACATCCTGGTAACCCGAGCCCCCTTAAAGCAGACGCAGGCTGCTAAGGTCACGAGGCAGAAGACCTTCTCGGACCTCTGGCCAGAGCTCTGCCACGTAGCCCCTGCTGTCACCAACGCCACCCAGAGAACGATGGCAGCTCCAGGGGGGATCAGGCACCCGCACCCCCAGCACAGGCGGCCCCCAGGGCCAGAAAAAGACGGGCCCCATCCTGGTCGTCGGGGGAGCTGGAAGCCCTCATGGACCTCTGGCAGGAGGAGGAAGCCCTGCACAGCACCCGCTCCTGTTGCCACAATGCGGACATTTTTGCCTGCATGGCCCAGGCACTCGCCCAACAGGGCCATCCAGCCCAAACCCTGGAGCAAGTCTGGGCAAAAGTGAAAGAACTGCGCCTGGGCTATGTCCAGGCCAGCGAGGGCCAGGGGGCAGGAGCTGACACCTGCCCCCACTACCAGCAGCTCCATGCCATCCTGGGCCAGCCAGCACCGCAGGCACTGGACGTCCCTGTGGACACCAGCATGCGCTCCCCCCCGCCCCCCCGTCACCAGGACCACCGAGGCAGGGGAGGGAGACAGCAGTAGTGGGTCAGAGGATGAGGCCAGCACTGCCACCTTGCAGACCCCCTCCGGCAGCCCCAACGTGTCCCGTGTGTCCTCGGAGGCCGGGGAAGGATCCACCGGAGAGTGTTGCACTTTGCACTCACAAGGGCGGGGGGAAAGTACTTGGGCTGGCCCTAGGGCCACCTGAGTTTTGCTGCAAGGATGGTACACTTCCCAGTCACTCGCCTGGTTCCGTTCAGGAGACATCCCACATGGGGATCTGAGAGCCCAGACCACATCTGCTAGATGTGCTCCCAGGCACTGTGTGGGGATTCATCTTGCTCCCTGTCAAACACCATTGATTAGCCTAAAGCCTCACAGCCTCCACCAGCAGGGAGTTCCACAGGTTAACACAACACAAGCGCCTCCCACCCTCCAAGGGGCCAGGACACAGATCGGTGGTTCCAATACATGAATCATAGAATCATAGAACCATAGAGCTGAAAGAGACCTCAGGAGGTCATCAAGTCCAGCCCCCCTGCTCTAGGCAGGACCAATCCCAATTAGATCAACCCAGTCAGGGCTTTGTCAAGCCAAGACTTAAATACTTCTAGGGATGGAGACTCCACTACTTCCCTAGGTAACCCATTCCAGTGTTTCACCACTCTCCTAGTGAAATAGTTTTTCCTAATATCCAACCTGGACCTCTCCCACCACAACTTAAGACCATTGCTCCTTGTTCTGCCATCCGTTACTACTGAGAACAGCCTTTCTCCAGCCTCTTTCGAACCTCCCTTCAGGACGTTGAAGGCTGCTATCAAATCCCCCCTCACTCTTCGCTTCTGCAGACTAAACAGACCCAACTCCCTCAGCCTATCCTCATAGGTCGTATGCTCCAGCCCCCTAATCATTTTGGTTGCCCTCCGCTGGACCCTCTCCAATGCGTCCACATCCTTTTTGTAGTGGGGGGCCCAGAACTGGACACAATATTCCAGATGTGGCCTCACCAGAGCCGAATAAAGGGGAATAATGACATCTCTGGATCTGCTGGCAATGCTCCTCTTAATGCAACCTAATATGCCATTAGCCTTCTTGGCTACAAGGGCACACTGTTGACTCATATCCAGTTTCTCATCCGCTGTAACCCCCAGGTCCTTTTCTGCAGAACTACTACTTAGCTGGCTGGTCTCCAGCCTGTAACAATGCTTGGGATTCTTCCGTCCCAAGTGCAGGACTCTGCACTTGTCCTTGTTGAACCTCATCAGATTTCTTTTGGCCCAATCCTCTAATTTGTCTAAGTTACTCTGGTAACCAAGTGGGCCCAAGCCACACTACTGTGGGGTCACCTGGGCTCAGGGGTGGAGGGAATGAGGTGTGGGGACAGTGGCCGGGCTGCCTGACTGAACCATCCTTTCTTCTGTTCCCTGCAGAACAGAAGAAAGCCGGGGACCCTCTAGCCCTGCAGCAGCGGCAGCAGCAGCACCCCCCAGCCACCCAACCACCACGGCGGCGGCTCCACCACTGGGACCAGCTCCTTCGGCGCCATGTGCAGGTTGTCAATCGTGTCAAGGCAGCCATCACTTGGCACGTGGAGGCAGATGTGCAGTGGCGCCAGGAGGCCTGGGGCTCCTTCCAGGCCCAGTGCGTCCGCATGGCGGGTTCAATAGCCACCCTCACTGCACACATTGGCCATGCCATCCATTATGGCATGGCCTTGCCCCATGCACCCGCCATCCCTCCCCTAGCACTGCCCCTGCCCCCTCCTGCTCCTGTCCCTCCTGCTCCTGCCCCTGTCCCTCCTGCTCCTGTCCCTGTCCCTCCTGCAATGGCCCCTCCTGCCCCTGTCCCTCCTGCTCCTGCCCCTCCTGCCCACCTCCCCGTGCAGCCTGCCCCGATGCGGCCTGCCCCCCATGTGCAGGTCCGCCCCCACAGGAGCGGTTGCAGGGGCCACCCCTCCCAGGAGTAGCTCCTCCCCCTCCCAGTTCAAGGTCTCCTCCCCCTCCCAGTTCAAGGTCTCCCCTCTCCCCATTGTAAATAAAAAAAAAGACAAGTTTTTGTGTTCAAGAAAAACTGTGTTTGGTGTTTATTGGGAGGTAAGGGGAGGGGAGGGGGATGGATAGGGGATGGGAGGGAGTTGTAAAGGGAGACCGAGGTGACCCTACTATGGGGCCTGGGAGAACATGTCCGTCAGGGCCTCCCGAATGCGCACCCCATCCTGGTGCGCCTGGCGGATGGCAGCTGTGCGGGGTTGTTCGTAGGCCTGGCCCTCGGCTGCCATCCATGCGGGGAGGAAGGCCTCCCCACTCTGCTCCACAACATTGTGGCGCACACAGCACGTGGCCACTACCTCCGTGACATTCCGCTCACCCATCTCGAGGTGGGTGAGCAAACACCGGAAGCGGGCTTTCAAGCGGCCGAAGGCGCACTCCACTTGATTGCGGGCCTGGTTGAGGCAGTCATTGAACCGGGCCCGGTTCTGGTCCAGCTGCCCCGTGTAGGGCCGCATTAGCCAGGGCAGCACGGGGTAGGCCGCGTCCCCGATGACACAGATGGGCATAGGCACATCCCCGACAGTAAACTCCTGCCGGGGGAAGTAGGTGCCCGCCTTCAGCCTGTGAAACAGGCCGGAGTTGCGTAGTATGCGGGAGTCGTGTGCCCTGCCGGACCAGCCTGTATAAACGTCCAGGAAGCAGCCACGGTGGTCCACGAGGGCCTGGAGTAGGATCGAGCAGTACCCCTTCCTGTTCATAAAATGGGCCGCTCGATGCTCCGGGGCCCGGATGGGGATGTGGGTTGCATCCAAGGCTTCCCCGCAGTTGGGGAACCCAAGGGCAGTGAAGCCGGCCACCGTAGCATCCATGTCGCGCAGGCGGATCACTCTCGGGAGCAGGACGTCGTTGATGGCATGGACGACCTGCAGAAGGGTGCAGAGAAACACAGAGGAACACATCACATAAGGCAGGGTGAGTGTGCGCTCCCTTGGGCCCCCTCGCCCCTCCGTGATGCCCTCTATGCTCATGCACACACACACACACACACCAGGGCCCCCTCGCCCCATGGCCCCGCCCTCCCACCCCCCACCAGCAGGCCTGTGCAAGAGAGGGACAGCCCAAACCCCGGGGTGACCCAGCCTGGAGTCTTGGCTGCCCCTGGGCATGGAGTGCAGCACCCACCCCACTCCCCCTGGGACTTACCTCCATCACGATGACACCGATGGTGGATCTGCCCACCCCGAACTGGTGTGCCACCGATTGGTAGCTGTCCGGGGTGGCCAGCTTCCATACTGCGATGGCGACCCTCTTGTTGATGGGGATGGGTGCCCACAGCCGGGTGGTGGTTCTCTGGAGCGCAGGGGCGAGCCAGGCACATAGCTCCAGGAACATCTGCTTTCGCATGCGGAAGTTCCGGAGCCATTGCTGGTCGTCCCATTGCCCAAGGACCAGCCGGTCCCACCAGTCCGTACTGGTGTCCAGTCTCCACAGTGGCCTCTCCACGCTGGGGTGGGGATGCCACAGGGACACCATGGCTTCCCTGGTGAGGGAGTCCAAAGTGGTCTGCACCTCCTGGTCCTGGAACAGGAGGGCAGCAGCCTGGAGCACCAGCTGCAGGCACTTAAAAATGGCCGGAAGGGGCCAGAGCAGGCACATGGCCACCCCTGGCTCCATGGCAGAAAAAACAAGGGAGATGAAAAAAAAAACAGGCAAAGGCACTAAGTGGCAAAAGGCAGTGGTGTCCAAAAAGGCAGAGGGCAACCACCAAAACTGCTACAGCTGTCAGTCCCTGCAAGAGGTCCTATAGCACGCAGCAGGAGAGAAACGGCTGTCCAGGGAAATCCCTTTAAGCACGTGTCTCAAAGGAGCTCCAGTCCCCACCCCCGGAAAGGGCTGGTGCCTTTTTGCCCTCTTCAAAATGGTGCTGGGCTTCTGCTTTTGTGCAAAAGCGTCCCGCCAATGTAGACGCACTTTTGCGCAAAAGCGCATCGTTATAACGATAACTCCGGGACCAATCTATTTGCGCAAAATCATGCCAGTCTAGACGCAGCCTATAAGTGTACTTTCTATGCCAGGGGTGGAGAACCTCAGATCTGGGCGAATGTGGTCCCCCCAGCTTGCCTAGATCTGGCCCCTGAAGCTCAGGCCTCCGCCAGCATTGGGGAATCCATGGGGGGGCACTCCAGCCCCCCTCGGCTGCCCACTGCAGGACTGGAGCACACAAAATCTATGAGGCTGGATCCCCCCTAGGATCTGATGTGAGATGGGAATGTGGGTAGTGTCTTTTTCCTTCTCAATTGGGGGCCACATTAGTGAGGGGGTTTTTTTCATCTTGCTTCTGTCAGGCCCCGACTGATTTTTCTGTGGGTCAGTGACCCCTGAACCAAAAAAGGTTCCTCACCCCTGCTCAATGCCATTATATAAATCATTGATAAAGCTATTGACCAAAACCAGTGTCCAAACTGGTACCTGTGTAACCCCACTTGTTATGCCCTTCTAGCATGACTACGAACCATTGATAACTACTCTCTGAGGGTATGTCTACACTACCACCCTAGTTCGAACTAGGGTGGTTAATGTAGGCATTCGAAGTTGCAATTAGGATCTCTAATTCGAACTACCGGTACTCCTCGTGGAACGAGGTGTACCGGTAGTTCGAATTAGAGATCCTAATTCGAACTACCTACTCCGTGCCGCGTGTAGCCACGGGCACGGAGTTCGAACTAAGGGCATTTAAAAATGGCGCCCGCCCGGCAAGATGCAAATGAAGCCCAGGATATTTAAATCCCGGGCTTCATTTGCAACTTCGAATGCCTACATTAACCACCCTAGTTCGAACTAGGGTGGTAGTGTAGACATACCCTGAGTGTGGTTATCTATGCACCCACCTTATAGTAGCCCCATCTACATTGCATTTCCCTAGCTTATTGATAGAAGGTTATGAAAGACTTTATCAAATGCTATGTGCTGGCTGAACTCAGGTGCAGCAGGTAATGTTACTAAAACAACACTGTTAATGGTTCAGCTGTAGGGAGCTGGGAGGTTGGATGGTCTAAGACATTCTTTCAATATCTAATCTGTATAGTAAAAGACTTCTTCATGTCCTTATTCACTGGAATTAAGAAGGCTTTTGAAGGGAGCTGTGATAGGTTCTTAAAGCGCAGCTAATAAGCCAAGATCAAGCTGTCATTCCCCAAGCCAAAACAAAACAGTGATAAATAAAAAGAGCACGAAAGAGCAAAATATGTCTCTGTCTTTTTGTCAGTGCTAATTTTTGATTCTGTAGATGGGTCTATGGACTTTCCTAGAGCTCATGTTTCAAAGGAAATGGAATATGTTTTTTTATTGTCTGTCTATTGTCTGTTGTCTGTTATGACATTTACAACAAAAGAAAAGGTCTTTTCTTCAGCAACAGAAAATTTATACTGTGAAAGAAAGAAAAGTCTTATTTTGACAAGTAATCTGAGTAAACCTGTTGTGGAAATCATGGAGGGAGAACAAAGGCAAAACAACAAAAGGCTATTTCTATAATGTGTCTTATTTGAAACACACATACATGGACACACTTTAAATGTCAATGCTACAAAGAGTAATTTTTTCTTTTAAACAAGCTCAAATTTTTCAAAGTAGCTTTTCAAATAACTAATGATGCAACCGTGATGCACTGTCATGTGGCTAATTGTTTTGCACCTATTCAAGATGTACATAAAAATAACACTCACTAGCAATGATGCAACTCAAAGTCTGCCTGAAGCCTTGTGGAAAATATAGCTAAACTCTGCTGTAGTTAGAATCCAGCTCATTTCCAATACAGCAGTTCAGAATTAACAGTGAAACGTCCCTCTGCAGCTAGACCTGAGGTATTCAATGTTTGTTACCTCCCAAGCTCTAAAGAAATCAGAATATTTAGAGCATCCGTGTACCCCTTGTTTGTTTATTTGTTTGTCTATTTGACATTTTTTAAGTTATAATTAAAACAGAATCCAAATTATACCTGACACCATAGGCGCACATTGTTTTAGTGTAGGAAATGATTCCATATAAATGAAAAGGCCAAATGCAAACTAAGTAGGCCCCAATTTTCTGCTGGCATAATTCCATTAGTTTCAGTGTACTTACACAGCACAGAAAGAATTTGGCCTGGGATTTTTAGATTAAGCATGTCTGATCCCAACACAATTCTAATGTTACCATCTGATTAACACACCCTATCATAGAAATGTTGGCTCCTGAGAGCTCGCTGGGGTTGCTATACTGTCAGAAGACTAACACATGTTCATTGATCGATCCTACACGTCTGAAATTAATGGCAAAAGTCCCAGACTTCATTGGTGCAGCGCTGAACCAATAGCAAGCAAGGAACTGAGTACTTGTGCATTTCTTTTAGATTCAGTGCAGTTAGGGTCATGTTTGGGAAAGTTTTTGTGCTGTTATCCTACCCAGACTCCAGCCACAGTTGCAATCTTCACCCACAACAACAATCTCTAGGTATTTCTGTTAAAGCGATTGGCACAGAAAAAACTAACAATGTTGATTTTTAAAGGTACCCATTATGTTTCAGAATCAATGTACCATTGATATGAATGGGGCAGTTTTCTTCTTAATAGTGCTAATAGAAGATTTACCCTGCATTGCTCAGGTCCTTAACTCAGTTAATTTTGTTTTTCTTCATTTAAATCATTGCCCTGGGGTGGGGGTGGGGATGAGGGGTTCAGTCTGCAGGCTACCCCGGGAGAGAGGACAACCCCGGCCCTGTCTCATCACAGCAGCTTGGGGCCAGGTGAGAAGTGTCTCTTCATGGCCACTGCAGCTGGAACAGGCACAGCTGGAGGAGTGGGGCATGTCCCTTGGCTGGAGCAGGTCTAGGTTCAGGTTCATCTGCCCCTGAAACCCGTTTTCTGCTCTGCCACACACAACCCAAGCAAATGGGCTTTGAGCAGAGAACTGAAGAGTGCTTGAGGGAAAAGGAGTCCTTCCCTCATCCTGTAAGCCTGGCATGTTGCTGCTAAAGTCCTGTTTGTGTGCAGGGTCTCAACCATTCCCCCTGGCCTGCACCATGATTACCTTGTAACTAACTCCTGTATGCAAAATGCCACTGTACTACCCCTGCCAAGGAACCAAGCTGATTCTGTTGTACTTACACCTTTCTTTTGCCACAGAAGGGGTGAACACAGTATTAGCTTTGGCCTGGTAAGGTATAAATCTGGCTGCAAACTCATGGCTAGAATGAGATCTTTGCAACCAGAGGGGCTAAAATCTTAATTTTCTTTTTAAATGAAACTGAGAGAGTCACAAGAGATGTGCTGGGACAATGAGACCTGGACAATCCTGCCTCTATGCAGCAGGCTCTGAAACTGAAGTGATACACATGGACTAGATAAATATCCAGTCAGATGATATATTACACAGGAATAGTTGCCTCTGGGACAGCATCATGCCATGCTCTGTTAGGTCACTGTAGCCAGACAGAACCCCCCCCCTTCCTCCCTCTGACATCCTTGGGAGAGAGAAATCCTTGAGAGCGAAACTCTGTCTTCAAAGGCTCCAGGGCCTCCAGAGGTGCTGGAATAACAGTGGCTCTGGATGCTAGACAGGAACCACATAACAGCAACAATTGGGCCAGCAGGCGGTCGGGGGCCTTGGGCTACCTTTGGCTGGTACCAGTATTGATACGCCCACACACACCATCCCAGAAGAGGAATCTGCCACCCCATCAGAGAAAAGGATGTCTGGCCACAATGATTTAGTTACCTCCACCTCACAGGTGCAAATTAAGCTTTGGACCCCCTGTGGGAATGGGCGTCACAAAGACGTTCCAACTTAATTGGCATTTTAATGACAAGAGAAGCATCTATGTGACCACAGGGGTATAAAGTAGGGCCCTGTGCCCCACTCTAATTGGAGATCCACCCATATACCTGCTGGTCAGGCGGTCTTGGACCCCTGAGACTTTAGGGATGCCTTCGTCTCGTATCGACTGCTTCCCATTGGGATTGAGAGAAACGCTGGCTTCGCCGGAGTAAGGATCGCAGGGGTGAGAACATACCTGCTAGGTGTCTATTTTTGCATGCATTCAATAAGAGCTCAGAGAACCAAAAGGGTTTCATGGTACCTTTAAGTGACTTTTCATTGTATTTTCTGTCTTGCCTTTTGTGGTGGCTGTGTCATCTGTAACACAGCAGTAATATTCAACAGCTAAGCTTGCCTTGTAACAATAAATAGTAACTGTTTAAGCTTTTAACCTGACTCCTCCTGTTGCTGTAACAGAACCAAACACAATCAAAAAGAACCATAGCCGGTCAGGGGTAAACGCAGTAAGAGCTGAGCGTTGAGTTGTGCCGCCTCCACGGGGCAGACTCTTTGGGGCACCCGTCAGCCTCCCTGGCTGCCCGCTGCGAAGGGACTTTTGTCCTAGCAGTCGAAGTCGCGGGTGTAACGAGCTCTCTCTGCACCACCTTGGGACACCCATCAGCCTCCCTGGCTGCCCGCTGCAAAGGGACTTTTGTCCTAGCAGTCAAAGACTCGGGTGTATCTTTGGGGCACCCGTCAGCCTCCCTGGCTGCCTGCTGCGAAGGGACTCTGTCCTAGCAGCTAAAGACTCGGGTGTGATAGGGCTCACAGACCACTCACTACCCTGGCCACCGGCTAACAGTCACCACTCTCGTTCCATTCCTTACCAACTTCAGCATTCTACTGCAGCGACATAACATTCCAAACAACCCATCCAGAACTTTCTGGCCTGAGTAACCTCTCTGCTTCTCTAATCTAGTGATATAAAATACAGGTCTAGCTCTCTCAAAGGGATCCATAGCATTGCAGATATATTTAAACATGCCTGTCCAAATCCTAATAGTTTGTTGCCATAGAAATCTAAGCTTCCTGTAAACATTGCTGGGGTCTAAATTACCTGGGTGACTAAACACCTGCGTTTCATTGAGAGCCGTCAATTAATGCATTTGCTGAATCTTCAGTGATAGTCAAAAACAAAGCAAACAAAATGTTAGGAGGTATAAAGAATGAGATGGAAAACAACACTGACAAGATTAATAGAATCATAGACTTAAGTCCAGAAGGGACCATTATGATCATTCGGTTTGACCTGCTACACAACATCGGACAAAAACTTTCATCACTTCAGGAAGGCACCCAGTTTTGATTTAGTTTTCAATTTAGAATCCACCACAACCTTTGTTCAATTGTTCCACAGGTTAATTACACTCTCTGTTAAAGATGTGTTTTGTTTCCAATGTGAATTAGTCCAGCAACTAGAGACTGACTGTAATGCCTTTATTCAAATCAACGCCATTCCCTCACCTGAAATATTATTTTCAGTTTAGGTTCCCATATCTCAAAAAAATAAATTACTGTTGGTTCAGATTACAGGTAGGGCTTTACAAATTCACAGTCATGAAAAATGCATCACAGACTGTGAAATCTGGTCTCCCCCGTGAAATCTGGTGGTTTTTGTGTGCTTTTACCCTATAATACACAGATTTTTTGGCAGGAGATCAATGTTTCTCAAACTAGGGGGCCCTGACCCAAGAGAATTACAGGAGAGTTGCAAGGTTATTTTAGGGGGGGGTCATGGTATCGCCACCCTTACTTTTGCACAGCCTTCAGAGCTGGATGACCAGAGAACAGCAGCAGTTGGCCAGGCACCCAGTTCTGAAAGCAGTGCCCTGCCAGCAGCAGCGCAGAAGTAAGGGTGACAATATCATACCATGACACTATTACTGCTGTGCTGCTGTCTTCAGAGCTGGGCAGCCAGAAAGAAAGGCTGTCCCTGTCCATACACAAAACACAAAATTGCCCCAACTGTCATGGTGCCTTATGCAGCTGTGTGCTGCTTTTGGGCTTCGGCAGGCCCTATTGCCATCCCCTACCAACTCCCCTGCAGGCTCAGTGCCGGGGTTGCAGCAGCCCCCAGCCACACTCCCCAGGGGCTGTGGTTGCCTCAAGTCCCATTCATCCCCTCAGGTCTCAGTACCCAGCCCCTGCTTCCTGAGTGGCATTTGCAAGGCCAGAGGACTCTCAGAGCAGGGGGCAGCTGTGTAGCGGGCAGCTGTAGAGCAGCGGCACGAATGTCCACTGCTCCTCTGGCCTGTGCCTCCCTCCTAGCTCTGCTCCTGTGTTGCCAACTCTCCTGTACCCAGTGGACCAGACACCATTGCAGTAAATGGTGTCTGGTCTGTCCAGTCCAGGAGAGTTGGCAACACTTACCCCACAGCTTCAGCCTACCTCCACCCCTGCGGGGTGGCCACTCAGTGGGAGGGCGACGTGCCGGTGCTGGGTTGTGTAGGGCACCAGCACTGGTAGGGATGGCCCTGCCGGAGAGTGGTGGTTGCTGACTGACAAGTGCAGAGTAAGGGTGGCAATACCACACCAGGCCATCCTTACTTCTGCAGTGCGGCTGGCAGCCCTTCTGTCTTCAGAACTTGGCTCCTGGCCAGCAGCCACCCCTGTCCATCTGCCTAGCTCTGAAGGCAACTCCACTGCCCGCAGCAAAAGTAAAGGTAGCAGTACCACAACCTCCATGATCAAAACCTTGAGACCGTCCCCTGGCTCTGTTGGGTCAGGACCCCTACAACTACAACACCATGAAATATCAGATTTAAATAGCTGAAATCATGACATTTATCATTGTTAGAATCCTATAATCATGAAATTGACAAAAATGGACTGTGAATTTTGTAGCACCCTAATAATAGGCATGTACAGACTCCCATATGAGGAAAAACTGAAAAGGCTGAGGCTGGAACTGCTTAGCTTAGAGAGGAGACAATAAAAGATGCATGTAATCGTAAACAGTCCAAAACAAGTAAATTCAGAGCATCTACTTTTTGTAATACAAGAACAGCAGGACTTTCAGTGAAATGGGAAGGCAACAAATTTAAGACTGATAAAAGATTTTTTACAGGACACAGACTAACTCTATGTAACTCCTTGCCACAAGTATTATTGAGACCAAGAGTTAGAAGACTTAAAAAAAAGAAATAGACTATATATATATATATATAATAGGATTTTCCTGTAGTTGATGGAGGAACTTCCCTATTGATAGGCTATTTCATTATTATCCATTATGGAGTTTCTTGCACTTCACTCTTTAGTATTTGGTACTGACCACTATCAGACACAAGGTAGTGGACTAGATGGTCCCATCCAATCCTATTTTCATGTCATTGGTCAACTGTGAACACAATTCTTGTGCTTATATTTGACCAGGCTTTTCTTTAAGCCTTTAAATTACTGATTGAATCTATTTTGAATCCTTCTCCCCTAATCAAAAACCTCTTAAAGGTTTCCTTCACACAGTGTAATGGTTCACTAAGCACAGACCACTGCTTTATGTGATAACAGGCAGGTTATTTTCTGAAGGCTCTTGGTGCTTGGATCATATACTATTTATTTTGTTCCTTCAGGGCTTACAGTCTCACCCTTTCAAATAGTTATCAGGAAGCCATGTAGCTCAATGATAAGAAATTGCTTGAAAACGTTCCACAACTAAGGAAATGAATGTAAACAAATCTACTGCACAGATTCTGAAGCTCATTGAGAATGAAACTGAACAAGAAGACGGTGATGAATTTCCATGAATTGGGAAATCTAGTTAAATTGGGTCACTGTCACCTTAAATGGAAACGCTCATCTAGAATGTTCAGGGAGTGTCACTTACGTATTTTCTAAAAGACACTATTGTCAGGGCTGCCAATGTGGGGGGGGGAGTGGTTTGGGAAACGGAGGCCACTGTAGGAACCCTGTACAATGCGGTTTGGGTGTGCTGAGGGCTGGATGGGGAAGGTGCAGGGCTGTCTAGACAACACTGAGGGTTGGCTGGCCCTAGAACATCCCTTCTGCCCTGGGCCCCATTCCTTCCAGGGAACTCAGAGCCAAACCCCCGCCCCACACACACATACATTGCCCAGGGCCCCGCAAACTCTGTCACTGGTCCTAATTGTAGTTAAGAGCTGCCTAAGCATTCATTAGGCTCAGTGCTCCAGAGAAAGTGAGTGACCAGGATAGCACAGAACATTATAACAAGAAGCTTGATCCTGCATGGATTTGAGAGCCGTCAGTACTCAGGCCTTGTTGCAAACAGTAGTACATCAGTGAGCACTAAGAAACTTTTAATTCATGCCAAAAACATCTACACAAGCCAGATAACATGCAACAAGTTGGTACACTTAGAAAACAGCCCCCTTTTAGAGCTCATCACTGTGCCTTGTAGAAAAGCCTTCAGTGACGTCATTGAGCTCTAAGAACATTCAGCCCCTTGGTTTGCAAAGCAGTTTACATGGCTCTTGCACTGTAGAAGTTAATAACAGGTAGAAAGGATGCTGCTTTTTGGAAACAATTGCTGGAGACAGGGTGCAGCATTTGCACACTTTGTACCAAAGCTTTCATAATACAATGCTAGTAAATACTGATATGTTTTCACATCACTCCATCTGTTCTATCAGGATATCACAGCCTCATTTTGCTGCACTTTGTTTAGTGTAATTTCTGAAATGGTTTCTGTTACAATAAACTGGTTATAGTGTCTAACAGTAGACTCAGGTTCAGATAAGAAACATGGCATTGCAGCAGATGGTACTGGAGCCATTTCCAACTAGGAAAGAGTTAAAATGGGCTCATTTCATTCTCCTATCTGAAGTGGAAGGAATGAAACCTTGAGGGAGAGGTGGAGGAGAGAGCAGGTAGCCATTGGTGCAAAGGGAGTTATATCAGGGCATTTAGAACCAAATTAAAATCCCAGTGGCTGGGTACCATACAGGAGGAAACAAGTTGCATAAGCCCTTATGAAGTCGGGTCGAAGCAATGTGGAGAAAATTAAGAAACTTTGATGGATGAGTGGAAAACTGAGTATTGTGAAAGCAGTCAGCTGTACTTTGATTGAGCTCCCTCAGGCCATGTCTACACTGGCAGAAGACCGATGCTGCTGCAATTGATCTCCCAGAATTCGAATTAGCAGGTCGAGTGAAGACCAAGAACTGGAAGCCCAAATTAGAGTCAGGTTGTGACTTTTGGGGCAGTACTGGAGAAGAGGCTCTACTAAACCTCCTTAGCAGGGATGACTCCACTTCATCAAACCCTAAGTCAGTGTCAGAACTGTGAATATGGATCTATGAGGAGAAAGCAATTGTGCTGCCAGAGAGGTTGACAGAGGGGCTTCTCTGACCTTGGGTGACCAGAGTCTATTGAGAGGTTATGTCACAGTGCCAAGAGATGCCAGTAGGTTCCAAGAAGCCACCCTAACAGTAGAATACATCTCTACATGTGACTTCTTATATGGTACTAATGCCTTAGTATCTTTTTTGGTCAGGGTCTCAGCAACATAACTTAAGGGACACAAGGTCTCCCAGGAGTGAGATTTATGAGGTGACCTACCCCTCTTCTTTGATTCACTGGAAGGGGAAAGAAGTTTCTTTTCTCTAGGGGCATGTGTACATAGCAGCATTATTTTGGAATAATGTCAGTTATTCCAAAATAGCAGTGTGCATCTACACAGTAAGCCCGTTATTTCAAAATAAATTTTAAATAACAGGTTCTTACTCCAACTTCTGCAAACCTCATTGTATGAGGTGCAAGGGAAGTTAGGGAAAGACTGCTCTATTTCAAAATAAGTGCTGTGTAGACGTGCCCAGAGTCAAAACAAGCTATTTCAACTTAAGCTACACAATTGACGTAGCTCAAGTTGCGTAGTTTATTTCGAGTTTAGCCCTGATGTAGACATGCCCTAGAAGTCCTCAGCTCTGGGGCTGCTAACATAGCTCCAGCACTCACCAAAATGTCCTGAGATGTTGAGGCCAATGTATGGGAGTAGAGATAGTGGACTCCTCAGGAGCTAGGGATCATACCATTGAGAGAAGCTGCAGCCTTGCCACTCTGTCCTTTCTAGGACTTGCCTTTAAACCCCAAGCACACCTTGCACTTTAATTGGAGACAGCTACAGTGCCTATCGCTGTGGGGAAAAAGACCTAAGGTGAGTCTATCAATCAGGGCTTAAACCTTGGGGTCTTCATCATGAAGCAATGTACTGAAGCGCTAACCAAAATCCTCAAAGAAAAGGAGGAGAGAAACACCTTTGAAAGCACAACTGTGCTGAAATTAAATTAAAATTAAATGGTACGGTACATGAGAAAGGCAGAAAGCTGTAAACCAGCAGAAAACAAATGTTCCATCTTGAGCCACAGGTGGTTGAGAAGGAACTGAATGGCTGCAGTTTCCCTATATGTCATGAACATGAGGAGCTACTTTGCACAGGTGCAAGCCTGCAGACACTGCTTCACAGTCTCCACTTGAGAGCACACAGGCACATGCACATATCCTATGGCAGAGCACCCAGGTATGATATATTTTATCAAGAACTCCTCCTAATAGTAAGAGCGAAGCCCAACAAATTCTTTATACAGCTTCCTCTTATCATAACTTAAAGCAACATATGGGTTTGGTTGTGCCAGGAAAACAGGATGTGCCTGGAATGGGATTGCTTCTCAGAAAATCAAGCAGAAACAAGACAGAATCACCACAAGTACAGTCCTCAAACCTGACATAACTGAGTGATTGTTAAGAGAGATTGAATCAAGATGAGACAGAAAAATAGGGTGAACCTGGGATAGGATTGCGTCTCAATAAATCTTACAGAAAAGAGATAAAATGGAGAAATTTGGAGTAGTGCTGTTTTGGCGTACCTAAATCAATACTTCAGGTTGAAAACTAGATAAAAATGTTATTGGAAACAAAACTGATTATAGCCATTTTTGTTAAAACATAGTGAATGATAAGAGTTTATAGGGATGAAGAAACAAAATACACTTGATAACATGGACATATTCTTGAAGCAGAATCAAGCTGTTCTACTGAGTGTGAGACATTTCATATTAAACATAAATGCATTAAAAATAAGCTGAACATCTTTAATCAGTCTGACTAAAAATCTTTTCTCTCCCAGCTGTTCAAATGTCAGTCATTTGTCATGATATAACCCTACTTGCTCTCCAGTTAGCCATGCAATCTTCCAGTAAAAACAGGGTTGACAAGACTTGACAAGACTTGGATATTACACACATCTGGACACAAACAAGTAAAAAAATCCTTGTGAAAAACAGGTAAGGTTGCTAAAAGACAATGTAAAACTCAATAACACAAATAAAGCACAAAGCTAAACACCTACATCTCTATACTGAGGTTATATTTTTACCTTTTTATAATTTTGATTGATAATATCAACGATTATTTTAAATTTTTATCATATTTTTATCCATTTTAAATTTTTATCTTTATTGGACACTATGGAGGGGACCAACATACGGGGTCATAGAATAATATAATGACAGTAAACATTAAGGTTCAAAAAGTTAAAGCTTTATAATTGTTAAAACACACATTGTCAACTTCATGTCAAAATATGCAACGCAAATATCCTTAAATCTCAAGCAACAATTTTTGTACTTTGTTCAGCTGTAAATTTGGATTATTATCCATGGAAATATTTGTAATTAGTTTGTGTGTGTATAATGAAATTGACATTTGCTGATGAAAATTGAATTCTGAGAAGCCTATACCTATGGCGTTTTAAAAAAGGGAGAAACAGTATTTTACTCTTTTACTTCATAACAAAACAAATAAGGTGCAAACGTTTTACTTCCCTTCGCAAATCATCCTAAAAGCTGAACTAAATAGTTTCGGTGGTGGTGTTTCACTGATTAAAACAGAGTGAGGTCACAAATTTAAGCAAGATTTTAATATAAGAGAATTGCCTAATACAAGAAGCAGAAAACCAGGGTAATCCTTTGGTATATTTGCTTTTCTTTAGTTAGAGCCTTTGTGGTAGAACTTCCAAACATTTTCTAACCCTGTGTGTATTTGTAGTTTTACTCTTTTGTTAAGTCTATTATTTTATTCCTTTACCATTTGTTCATATTGTAGAGTTATCTGGTTAGCCTATAATAATCAGTTTTTAACTATGTGCTTTTAGAAGATACTCCTGTATTTGTAGTTGTCCCTTCCATATTAGATGGGGTATCCCTAGGGATTTGGACTTGCTAGGAGGCACTCAATTTGCTGGTCTGAAGAAATGTTACTCATCTGTTCCCTTCTATAATCTCCCAAGAAAGAGTTCTAATCTTCAGGCCTGCTCAAGTAAAACCAGAGCTTATGTCATGATACAAACCCTTGTTCTGGAACCAACTAAACAGACTGTGTAGTTCTACTCCAGCACAGCTGTGAGAAAAGGGGCTATGAAAATGCTAATCTAGTCAAGAGCTGTGTAATGCTATTTGGTATATTTCCAATAAAATTGGCTTTGTCACTATACAACAATGTCCCACAGAGGACAGCATCACAGCATAAAGCAAAAACACTGTAGGCTGAAATATTTTGCTACAGTTTCTAATACAAAGACATGTCCTGTCCCTACCTCCCCCATCCCAAAAAAATATAATGAATCAAGAGAAAGTAAGGTGGAAAAGCTTTTGTTAATTTAATAACATGCCTGCAAAAGTCACCTTGATTATTCAACTACAGCAAGGGTATGTCTAGACTGTACTCTAAAATCGAAATAAAATACGCAATTTGCATAGCGTCAATTGTGTATCTTATTTTGATTTTCTTTCGAAATAGCCTATTTCAAAATTTGGCACATCTACACGACACCAAATTTGGAAATAAAGCACTATTTTGAGACATCCCTTATTCCTTGTGGAATGAGGTTTGCAGGGATGCTGAAATAGTGAGTCCGTTATTTTGAAAATTATTTTGAAATAGCAGACGCATTCCTTGGACTCAGGGTAGCTATTTCGGGATACCTTTGGTATCCCTAAATAGCCTTGCAGTCTAGACATACACTAAGGTAAAAGGAATTGTTTCTCTGTATATGAAGTATTAGAGGTATTTTCAGACTGAAAACTTATTTGTGCTTTTAGTGGGAAACAACTAATGCGATTGATAATACTGTGCTCTCCCCTCGGGTCTTAGCTTGCAACATTGCCAGATAATGTTTCATCTTCTTGCTGACAGTGAATATTGAAGTTCAGTGGATCAAGTCTCCTTTTGAAACTACGAGGGCACCTGGTGGCAGGGAGGTTGCTGAAGTTTTGTACCACACTATCATGCTACCACAAGGTGCATCTAGACAGTGCTCTTATCTCGAAATAAGTGACGCAATTTCCACTATGCAAATTGTATAACTTATTTTGAGCATATTTTGTAATAATATGCTATTTGGAGACATCTCTTAACCCTTGTGGAATGAGGATTACAGGGATGCCGGAATAGCACGCCCGTTATTTTAAAATCTATTTTGAAATAATGGACACGTGTAAAAGACGTGGAATAGTTATTTCAGGATACCTCCAGTATCCCAAAATAGTGCCACAATCTAGATTTACCTTCGGGGTCCTGCACTTGTACTATGGCAGACAACTAAATCTGTTCCCTGCTTCAGGAAAAGCAATTTTAGCTTATTCCATTGTTTGCCTCACTAAACAAAGAGGGGATGGTTCAGTGATCTAAGCATCACTTAGAAATACCTGCCTTCTCCCAGAACCAGTCTGCTCAGCTCTTCATGTCATTTGAATGCTGAAGACTTAGGACCCCACTGAGATGAATATAACAGTTCATGTCTCAGAGCTATTGTCTTCAATTGCTTGCAGATTCAGGGAGATGACAATACGTTACAGTGGATGAGAAACTGAATATGAGTCAACAGTGTGCCCTTGTAGCCAAGACGACTATCGGTATATTGGGGTGCATTAGGAGGAGCATTGCCAGCAGATCTCGAGAAGTGATTATTCCCTTTTATTCAGCACTGGTGAGGCCACATCTGGAGCATTGCATCCTATTCTAGGCTCCCCTTTACAGAAAGGATGTAGATACATTGTAGAAAGTCCAGTGGAGAATAACAAAAATAATTAGGGGGCTGGAGCACATGATTCATGAGGAGAGGCTAAGGGATTTGGGCTTATTTAGCTTACAGAAGAGAAGAGTGAGGGGAGGGATTTGATAGAAGGGGGGGGTTCCAAAGAGGATGGAGAGAGGCTGTTCTCAGTGGTGACAGATGACAAAATGAGGAGCAATGGTCTCAAGTTGCAATGGGGGAGGTCTAGGCTGGATATTAGGAAAAACTATTTCATTAGGGGGGTGGTGAAGCACTGGAATGGGTTCCCTACGGAGGTGGTGGAATCTCTATCCCTAGAGGTTTTTAAGTCCTGGCTTGACAAAGCCCTGGCTGGGATGAATTAGTTGGGATTGGTCCTGCTTTTAGCAGGGGCTTGACGCAATGACCTTGTGTGGTCTCTTCCAACCCTATGGGTATGTCCAGACTACAGGCTTTTGTCGACAGAAGTTTTGCTGACAGATACTGTCGACAAAGCTTCTGTCGAAAAAGAGCGTCTAGACTACATCCAGTTCTGTCAACAAAGCAAGCCGCTTTGTCGACATGACAGTGTAGACGCAAAGGACAGTGTAGATGCAATAACGCCTTCTGTCGACAGAACTCTGTCGACAAAAGGCATTGTTCCTCAAAGAATGAGGTTTACAGCCGTTGACAAAACTGCTGAGTTCTGTCGACGTTATGTCAACAGAACTCAGCAGCAGTGTAGACGCAGGTATAGTTTTATCGACAAAAGCCCACTTTTGTCGTCAAAACCCTGTAGTCTAGGCACAACTTTGAGTCTACGCTCAAGTTGGTGTATGTGTTCAATATTTTATTTGCAGCCATAAGGATTTCTAGTATAGTTTGTGCTTTTGAAAATTTCCCCCTATATTCTAGAGCACAATTCTGTGCTCTTGGGATGGATCCGAAGGCAAATTCCACAGTTGCAAAATCATGGTGCATGGAGCCCTGAGTATAGATGCTTTGATGAATTAGCTGGACAAAAATGAATAAGAAGACAGATGGAGATTGTGGTAATCTACTGAGAAAAGGTTAGCAGAAACCCTTCCTGTGACAACCGAAAAGTTCCTTGATAATATTCCAAATGAGACAAATACAAACAGGCATTGCAGATGCCTCCTTTTTTGGATTCCCCATTCACTACTCGCCTAGTGGCCATAAATGTATGCACACAGAGACGAACCAGGTTCAAGCACCATGTTAGAAATCTCACTCTGCCCTTGAGCCTTGTCAACAGTCAGAAATGTATCTGTGGCTGAAAAAGGAGGTCAGCATTAGGTACAGCCAAAGCTATGTAGAAAACAGTTTAACAGCAAGTCCAGGCAAGACCAAACCTTGTTCAACACCATTCTGGTGTGCAATTTATACAGCAGAGTTCCACTTATACCACTTGAAACTGGGGCAATGGAAGAGCTGAATATGCAATGGAGGCATGTTCCCCTGAGGTTTAAAATAAATAAATATGGTAGTTTGTGCAGTCTGGTGTATTCCAAAGGCAAAAAAAACTAGGCTCTTCAGAAGTGTAAATGCCCTCCTAGCAATATCCAGAGAGGGGTGAAATTATTTCCCAGAGCAGAGAAATCATCCCAGTCTTCATTTCAACATAATGGAGAATTTTTAACTAGGTGCTCCAGGCAGCTCTAGGTATCCTTTATATTCAGCCTTAGTTAAATAGGACAGGTTAAAGAACTGATCCTACTAACTTAAAGCCAGTTTTCACAGTCATTAAATTTGGTCATATCTTAAAAGGTGGGATGCATATTTTCCCACAGTATTCTCATATCAGCAAATCTGTTGTGTTCTACAAGACTGATTTCCATAAAGTTTATCCTCAGACTCATTAATTTACTGATGCAGTAAATTCCCAGGCCTTAGTGCCAGGCACTAATGTAATTTGGAATGTGACTCTCCATTTCTTGCATACATTCATTTGCCGTCATAAATAATGTAGTGTTTGGAAGCAACTAGAATTGCTGCTGCACTCAGATAACATCAATATTGCCTGTGCAGTGCCAAAGAGATATTGATTGTGCAGAACCATGTTGCCAGCAGGAATGAGAAATGCTTTTACATTTTTGGCCTCTGTGCAAGTCTCCTCTTCAGGAAACAAAGGGGAAAATATACATGAGAGACATTTTAAGATGGTCTGTGGATTACAAAAAAAAGTGTTCAGAAATACATACATACATACATACATATATTTCTGGAAACTGTGAGTTTTTTATAATCCACAAACCATCTTAAAACATCTTCCATATTTGACACCATTTATGCAGACATCCATCACAAGAATAATTTTCTAGCAGGGAGTCCAGGAATGTGCTTTCTGAGGTCAACAGAGTCACAGTGGTAATTACAGAGATAATTGCTTTTTATGCATTTTTCGCGTACAGAAACCCATTAAAATGTTCCTCTTGGAGAGATAGAAAGGAACAATGTTTTAAGATATGTTAGGGAAGGGTCTACGACGTAAAACACTTTCAATCTCCTTCATTGTATTATAGCTCTTTGACAGTGATCCTGAATTAATTTTCACAATGCATACTCTGATTCTTAGCTGTCTTGAGCTGTGCACAGCTTTTTCTGGTTTAATCTGCAACAGTTTCAGAAGCTTACAATGGTGCTTAGAAAACAGAGTACTCTTGTGACTATTTAAGAGATTATATAGCAGAAGCAGTCATTCCTCAAGTTAAGGTTACAACTGGCTGAGTTTCAATCTAAAGTAGGTTAGATTGTCTGGACCAAGGTTTTAAGACTTACTAGACAGAGAAGGGTCTATAGAAAACAATTTATTTATCCTTCACTGTATTCAATTTTTTGACAGTAATCTGAATTAATTTTCAAATGGCATACCCTAATTTTTGCGTCAGTATTATCTAGCTGTAGCTGAATTGTTCAGATTGTGAAAGTTTAGTTTGCCTAGGATTTGCAGAAGCAGGACTGCCCTCCAGTGGACCTTAGAAACTTTAAAACAAGAAAGAAAATGTCCACCTACGAAAGTGAAGTTAAGGTTGCAGACGCATCAGCACAATGAGCAAATACTGCCTTTGAAGAAGATTATATAAAGAAAAAAGTTGTAAACCCAGGCAATTCAGGAAAAGGGCTGCATTCCTGAAACCCAAACATTTGAAACAATGGAAAGTTGCACTCCAGTAGAAATGACCTTACCTCAGATCTTGTAGTGATGCCAGGAGAGAATCAGTAACCCTATCTATGAATAACAAACAGCCCCGGCTTGTCAGTGACCACAAAGACTAGAATATTTCACATTCCATCTTTCACAGCTCACAGGGGAGAAATGGACTTCCTGAGAGGTTAGGCTTCAGGGATTGGTTGGGATGTGCTGGATCTTGGATACCATCCTCTCAAGCACGTTTCCCTCCCATTTTCATTGGAAGAGTAAGGTTGCTGTGTGGGAAAGGTTCTGAAGGCTGTTTCTATGGGCTCTAAACCATGCGGACCTACTAGTCTTCCACAATTCTAACTACAGGGATTCTGGTGTAGCCTGCAGCGCACCCACACCCACAAAGATATGGCTACAGCGCAGGGCAGCTTGATGGCTGTAGTATGAACAAAACCAGTGATACTTAGACTGAGGCACAAGAGCCCTGTTAATGTGTCTCCTCTGACTCTTTGCAGCACATGATATTAAAGCACTATGTAATGGCCCCCAGGCAGATTTGAACCTGGGCTCTCTGAAGCAGAGTATAGGAGCAGCTACCTGTTGAGCTAAGGGCCAGCTAGCCCCCAGTCTGTGCTGTAGAGGTCTCTTGGTCTTAACTGTTGCTGTTGTCTAGGTACCACTTGCATTGCTCAGTAACCACACTAGGGCTTTGTCCACACTGGCAGCTTCTTGCGCAAGAACATCTTGCGCAAGTGTTCTTGTGCAAAAAGACTTGCGCAAGAAAACGTCCATACTGCCATGTGTGAGCTGTGCTTTTGCGCAAGTGTGCCCATGGCAGTGTGGATGCTCTCTTGCGCAAGAAAGCTCTGATGGCCATTTTAGCCATAGGGCTTTCTTGCGCAAGAAATCCCTGACGAGCGTCCACACTGCCCTCTTGAGCAAGAGCTCCTGCGCAAGAGGGCTTACACCTGTTAAAAAAGAGCATAGCTCTTGTGCAAGAAGCCCTCTCTTACCACGCCGTACTGTAAATTTACTTGCGCAAGAGCGGGCGGCCAGTGTGGACACTCTGCAGATTCTTGCGCAAGAACGGCCGTACTTGCGCAAGAAGCCACGAGTGTAGACATAGCCTAGGTGTGTGGGTTACAACTGCATGATTCAATTATTAACCAATCTAATTTATTAACCAATCAGGATGCTTCTACTGTGTTATTAACCAACTGTAGTTGTTAAAATAATAAAATAATTTGTAATTTTGCTGTGAGAATTATATGCACACACTAAATATTTCCTGTCATACTGTTTAAATATGAATATATAGTACTTCAGATTGGACCTCCCTTATCCAGCTCCCCCTGGACCTCACCCGTCCTGAATGAGGAATTTTCTGGATTTTCCAAGGGCTTGGACTTGGGTTCCAGTCTGCTGGGGCTCCCTGGGGATGGACCTCTCCAGCCGCTGCGGCCCCCCCTTTTTCCCTGCCCAACCGGGGATCCCTGGGGTTGGGGCTTGCCAGCTGCCCCATTTCTGCCATGATTAGGGACAGGGCTTGCCAGCCCACTCTGCTGTGCTTTGCCAGGGATCCCTGGGACAGGGCTTGCCAGCTGCCCCACCTTTGCCACACTCTGCCAGGATCCCCAGGGACAAGCCTTGTCAGCTGCCCTGCTTTTGTTGCTGGCTGCCCTGCTGCTGTCCTGCCTGGCCAGGGCTCCCTGCAGACAAGGCTCTCTGGTGCCACTGCTGGCCCACTGGCCAGGGCTCCCAGAGTATGGGGCTCCTAGCCGGTTCGCACTCCCGGCTCTGGAGCTCTCTGATCCAGCAACATCTGTGGTCCTGCTGGACCATACATGTTGCCAGATTTCTGAGGTTCAGCAAATCAAATGCTGAATTCACACTGCAGGTTGCATCTCTATAAACCAGAACTCTCTGGTCTGGCAACCTGGGTGCAATGCAATGTGGGGGAGGTAATCCTGGTGCATGGCTCAGCAGGTTTGGGGAGAGGGAGCCAAGAAGGCCAGCATGTGACCCAGCTAGGCTAGGAGGGGCCAGAAGGGTGGACATGAAGCCCAGCAGGTGACCCAACTGGGCTGGCAAGAGAACCAGGGAGCCTGGTCAAGCAGCAGAGCAGGGGGTGGGGCCAGCAGCAGAAGGGTCAGAAATGATCTCCCCTGGTCTGGCAAAATCCCTCCTCTGAGACCACTCAGGTCCCAAGGGTGCCAGACCAGGATCTCTGTGGTAGGCAGCGGGGGGGGACGGACAGATGGTTCCGCGGGAACCAGCACAGGTGGGGAGCCATCTTAAAAGCCTGCTGTCCATGAGTACTGGCTCCTGCCCCCGCCCCGTACATGATATGGAGGGTGCATGTAATTGTTTTGATTAATCAATAAACCCAGGCTTATCGGTTAGTCATTTAAACATCAATACGCTAACATCCCTAATTCTTATATAAATTTATTGGTTCTTTCTGCACAGGCAGAATGAAATAATGTAATAACATAGTTGGGGAACTATTTGGCTAGATAATGAGCCCCCAAAATGGCTAAATCACTGGTAAAGATGAGTCCAATCTTTGTGTGTGACAAGTCCACACTGCAGAGATGTGAGGCAATATAAGCCAAGAGTGAGTTGTGGGTAATGCCATCTCATACCAACTCATGAAATGAGTCTTGCATTATATGTTGGGAGTAGGACAGATCAAAACAATCTTAGTTAATATTAACTTCATATGCACAAACTAACAATGGCTGAAAAGATTAAAAAGGGAAACAATGAAGTAGCAAACTGGTAAAATTAGTTGTGGAAATGACATTGTTAATTTAAAAAGAAAAGCTAAACTATTTCAAAATTATATGAACTGTTAACTCACCTCCTGTGCTGTTCCTCGACACTGCGAGATGCCACTTAATGCATATTCTCCTCTTGACTTTTTAGTGGCATAGCTGGAGGCAAATTAAAACTTAGCCTACCTTCACAATAGATATTTTCAGGTAATTAATGGTAACAGCTGGAGCTTTAGTGTCTACTTACATTTTTTGTAACAGAGAAATAGACTTGACCATCTCAGGTTCACAGAACAAGAGTGGCTTGGCATGGCTTTAGTGATCAACAATTAGTGAAGTTCATCATTCAAAAACACACTGGGCCAGATTCATCCCTGCTTGCAATGTTACTGAAACCAGTGACGTTACATTACACCAGGAATGAATTTTAGCAACCATGCCTAGACAGTCTCACAGGTTAGGTGCTGGCTAAATATGGCCTGCAGGCCAGATCTAGCCTGCCTAACATTTAGATCCAGCCCACTGCAGCCCAGCAGGACCCTTGGGCAGGCTTCCTGACTGTATTGGCCCCACACACAGCTCAGCTGCTGGGGCTAGCATGTGCGTCTCTGAGTGGCACACACCCTTTGGAAAGAGGAGGGTTTCTGCACCCTGCCCCTACCCCCAGCACAATCCTTGCAGCTCCCGTTGGCTGAAAACCAGTTATCTGGAGCTGCAGGGACAGGATTTACGGGTGCATGCAGCAGACAGAGACCCCTTGTGCCCCTCTCTCCAAGGGGTGACTCGTGCAGAGACACACATGCTTAGCCCCAGCAGCCAGCTGCTTTGAGCGATGTGTGGGGCCGCAGCTGCCAGGAAGCCTGCCCAAGAGTCCCAGCCAAGAGCCACCTATGGTGAGCACCTCCCAGCCAGAGCCTGCACCTGGCACCCTCTCCCATACTCTCTATTCCTGCCCCAGGTCACAACTTCCTCCTGCACCAAACCCCTTCACAAAACCCACATCACGTCCTGTGCCCTACTCCCCTACCCTCCAGAACCCAAACTCTGTCCCTGCACCTTTCATCCCCTCTGTACAGTTCCAGGTCCTTCAGGAAGTCCAAAGGGATGTTGTAAGCCTTCTCTTGTTTTCTTTTCCTATCACCTGTAATATGTAATGAACCTTGCATTTATTCACATTCAGCAACTTGTGTCTTATTGGTTACCCTCCAAACGTGAGAGCAGAGTCTGGCTGGCCCAGCCTCTGAAGTAAAACACTTGGTGCAGCAAGCAGGGTAACCAACTAGAACAATCGAGATGTGGCAAGGAAGGCACAGGGGCCTGGAGCGAGCCGAATCCCAGGGTGGCCGGCAACGTCGGTGAGTTAACGTGGGGCTCGGTGGAGCAGATGTTAGCCCGGGTGACTCCCCTGGTGAGTTGGGATGCTGATTTGCAAGGTGATAGAGGATCTACCCCAATAGCCCTAGAAACGTGTCTGCAGGAGTTAGGGCTGGGTAAAGGGAAGAAGAGGTGCCTTTTGGACCTGACCCAGGAGTCCATCCTTTGCTGAGTCAGAGTCCCCAGCAAGCCAAAGGGATGTTGTAAGCCTTCTCTTGACTTTTCTTTTTATATCTAATAAACCTTGCATTTATTCTCATTAAGCAACTTGTGTCTTCTTGGTTACCCTCCGAACCTGAGAGCAGAGTCTGGCTGGCCCAGCCTCTGAAGTAAAACATTAGGGGTGCTACTAAGATATCTGGGGGAATGTACAACCTTGTTTCCCCATGTATCTACTCTGGCCATATTGTATTCAATGAGGTATTATCACCAATAGGGATGTTAAATATCAATTAATTGAATAGTCGAGTAACCTCAAGAATTCTTATCCATTAGTCAACTATTCTGTAGTCCCCAGGGGCTGGGCTGGCAGCCAGTGCGCTCTGGCCTCACTCCTAAGGAGCCCCCTGCCACTTGGCACTGCTGCCCCTGTATCAGATGCAGCAGCACAGGGTGCCAGGTGGGAGTTGGTCCATGAGGGGAGCCAGTTAAAAAACAGCTCACCCCCAGTGACCGGCTGTCTGTCACCCTGTGCTGCTGCTTCTGATAAAGAGGCAGCAGCGTGGGATGGCAGCCCCTGTCTAGGGTGGGTCTGAGCTCCCGGAACCGGTGTGAGCCAGAACTGATCCGGGCCTGTGCACCCCGCTCTAATACACTTTAACTGCAGAGCCACAGCAGGGGTAGGTCCTGGATCCATTTCAAGCCAGGACTGAGCCGGGCTGCTGGCCAGCCTTCTAAAAAATGTACTGGCAAGTGTGGGAGGGGGAATGCATGTAGTCTATACCATTAACTTATAGGCTTTTCTTTATTGGTTAATCGGTTAATCGACTATACTATTACATCCCTAATCACTATATGTAAGGTGGCCACTGACGCATCCCCAAAATAAGGACCATTCTGTCATTTGCATAAACTTCCAGATCAATATGGACTGACCCTGCCTGTGACACCGCCCCTGCTAACATGATCAGACAGACACTCGGACCATACAGAGGATGCCATTTTGAAGAATGCTCCACCCCACCCTCACTGTTGTGACCTCACATGCACGGTGCAGGGTGAAGCAGAACACTCTGCAAAATGGTGCTGTCTGTGCATCCATGATCATACTATAAAATCATATCTGGTCTGATAGTAAAACTGGATGGGGATAAACCTTATAAAAACAAGCCCACACCACCTAAAACTGGATGAATGACCAGCTTAGATGCAAATTTAAAGTTATTTAATATGTGCATCTATAACTCCTCAGCCCTAAAAGGTAATATAATTTCCCTGTACAAGGATGAACCAGAATGCATTAATTAGATAAGTGCTTTTCAAACTATTTACTTTCCAGCCCTTCTTTTTTCAAATGAAATAAACTAGGAGGGGAAAGAGTAGAGACAGTAATATAGGAAGGATGGTAGTTTGCCATAGGAGTGAGAAGATAAGTGGAGTTTCATCTGAGTAGCCAGGTAGAGTTGGACATTTCTGTCTGCATTCAAGGTTGACTTTGCAACCTGAATACCCATTGGCAGGGGAGGAGAAGGCAGTTTAAAAGTCAAGAGATGGACTGAAAAATATAATGTGTTGATTAACTTATGATTGAAGTCTAATTTCATGAAATTGGAGAGTTTGATGATTGAATTTTGACTTCTTGAGACTGGCATTACCATATTCTTAGCTCCAGTAAGAAGGATATCATGGGTCACTATAGGGTGCAGGATAACCAAAGAGCCTGGCCCCTTTTAGAGAACCAAATTGAAGCTCCAGGAGGTAGATCATGGCTAGCAGGTGGTTACACACTGGCCAGGTATTTGCTCAATGGTATACTCAACCTGAGGCTATGTCTACACTGCAGGCTTCTTGTGCAAGAAGCTTTTTGCGGAAGAGATCTTCCGCAAAAACTTCTTGTGCAAGACAGCGTCCACAGTGCGTTTTTGCGAAGGAGAGCGTCCAGACTGCATGGACACTCTCTTGAAAGGAAACTCTGATTGCTATTTATAGAATGGCCACCAGGGCACCTGGGCTTTTTTCAATTGCCTCTTTTTGCACACAAAAAACCTGTTCCCTGTCCACACACACCTTTTTGCACAAGAGCTCTTTCGCAAAAAGGAGTTATTCCTCGTAGAATGAGGAATACCTATTGCGCAAAAACCCCTCTGCTCTTTTGATTTTTTTGTGTAAAAACGCACTTAAGATGTGAACACTCCACAAGTTTTTGCAGAAAAACAGCAGTTTTTCCGCAAAAACTCTGTAGTGTAGACATTGCCGTTATATGTGACGATTCCCACTGAAGTGAATAGGAGCTGTGTCCACAGCTGACAATACCCAAATCATGCTGCTCCAGTGACCCCTTCCCACAGCCAGCAGGGCACATGTGAAACTTTGTTTCTGAATATGGTGATGCTGGATTTGGCATTTGCACCCACAGATCATACCAAGGGTAGCTTGTGAAGCTAATCAGATGATTAAATAAAACCAGAGAATCAGCACAATTAATTTAAAAAAAAATCTGGAATACTGCTTCTCTGTATGAGCCATCTTTCAAGTCGGCATAAATTGAAGGTTAAGCTGGCCTGCCCTGTTGTAATCAAAAGCAACCCATGGGCTGCTTAATTTTAATTACAGCTCTTGGGGACCATTTAGGTACTGCTGTAGATGCAGCCTATGCTGTATGAAGAAGATGATTAAAGTTGTCAGTCACAGCTTATGAAAGCATAAGTACAGAAAGAACTGATTGATACAGGCTTCTCCCTAATTGGAACATAAGGAGGATTAAATAATGCAGATGATGTAAATAGACATTTTGAAAGCATTCTGGGCTTCTTTTGTCTGACAGTCGCTGCATAAATGCAAGTCGTTGCTGATTTGTCTGAATGAAGAGGAAGAATGCTTGAAAATGAGGCACTAAAAATACTGTATTTGAGATGAGACGTTAGATGTCATTTTTTTTCTCTTTAACTCAGACTGCCTAGCTCTCCCAACACAGGGCCAGCCCGAAGCTCTCTGTACCATATATGCTCTTCTCAGGGGCTGTGCCAAGGATGTGCCAGCAGAACGGCCACACTGCAGTGCCTGTGCAGCACCCGCACAGCAGCATAGAGACCAGTCCCACAGCTTGGGCTTGCCTGGGGTGGGATGGTCATGTTACAGGTGGATGGTGTGGGTTATCCAGCAGTAATCCATGGGAGAGACCACAGATCTTCATTTATACAGCCATTATATCCCATGCAACTCACAGAAGGAGCTGTGAGTGCTACTCCAGCCTCGTATTCTGGCCTAGGTTAGAGGGACGGGGAAATTTCGTCCTCTTTCCCCACCCCATCTCTCACCTACAGTGATCCTGCATAGGCACATTCTCTCTGAGCAGAAAGCATTTCATCCTGAGTGTGTCAGTGCTACTCAACACGAGTAAAGGCCACAGAATCTGTTTTTTAGAAGTATGTTTACATAAGTAATTTTAAATTATTGATTATAGAAATGAATCTGTTCTGAACCATGGGCAGCTGAGCTAGAGGAGTAAAGATCAGTGTTTGAATGTTAAGGGTTTTTTTGTTTTGTTTTTTTAGCTAGACGCTTGGGCTTGTTCTGTGGAGTAAATGACCTTTAGTCGTTATTATGCAGCACCTCAAGGGGACCAGAGAATGTTGCATGTTTCTAGGAACATCTTTATTATACTTTCTGCACTCTGGTCTTCCTCATGAATCCCAGAGGCCATCAGTAATTTTAAGATAATAAGCAGCAATAACTCAGAATTTGAATTATTGTAAATGTTAATGTCACTATGAATGAATCATATGCTAAAAAGAAATGAACAGCTCCATTCTGTGTGATAGCAATAACTTGCCTTTAGTTCTTCAAGGCTGGCAATTTAAGCAAGGGCAGCAGGATTAGGGGGGCTAGTGCTCCTGTCAGGGGAAATATCAGTGAGTGGCATGATGTATATTTCTGCTCTCCCCAGTGTTTTCCTCCCCCACACTCTCCCATGGATGTGAAAGCAGGACCGGCTATGTTTCCACCCTCACACGCATGTGCAGGGGAGAGAGGCAAGAGCAGGATCCAGAGGAGGGGCTGGGAAGGCCACCATGGTGCATGACATTGGGTCAGCTACAAGGGAGCAGGCAGGAACAACTCTGTTTTCCCCGCCCTCCATAGACTCATAGACTTTAAGGTCAGAAGGGACCATTATGATCATCTAGTCTGACCCCCTGCACAATGCAGGCCACAGAATCTCACCCACCCACTCCTAGAATAATCTTCTCACCTATATCTCAGATATTGAACCCTTCAAATAGTTTGAAGACCCCAAGATGCAGAGAATCCTCCAGCTGTAATCTGTACCCCATGCTACAGAGGAAGGCGAAAAACCTCCAGGGCCTCTGCCAATCTACCCTTGAGGAAAATTCCTTCCCGACCCCAAATATGGCAATCAGCTAAACCCTGAGCATGTGGGCAAGACTCACCAGCCAGACACCCAGAAAGTTCTCTATAGTAACTCCTATCATCCCTCCATTGACCTATTTACCACTGATAATGAATGGTCAATTAGTTACCAAGATCATGTTATCTCATCAAACCATCCCCTTCATAAACCCATCTAGTTTAATCTTGAAGCCAGATAGATCTTTTGCCCCCACTACTTCTCTTGGAAGGCCGTTCCAGAACCTCAGTCCTCTAATGGTTAGAAACCTTCGTCTAATCTCAAGTCTAAACTTCCTACTAGCCAGCTTATATCCATTTGTTCTTGTGTCCACACTGGTATTAAGCTTAAATAATTCCTGTCCCTCCCTGGTATTTATCCCTCTAATATATTTAAAGAGTGCAATCATGTGCCCCCTCAGCCTTCTTTCGGTTAAGGTAAACAAGCCAAGCTCCCTGAGCCTCCTTTCATAAGACAGGTTTTCCATTCCTCAGATCATCCTAGTGGCCCTTCTTTGTACCTGTTCTAGTTTGAATTCATCCTTCTTAAACATGGGACCAGAACTGCACACAGTATTCCAAATGGGGTCTCACCAATGCCTTGTATAATGGCACTAACACCTCCTTATCCCTACTGGAAATACCTCGCCTAATACATCCCAAGACCATATTAGCCTTTTTCACGGCCATGTCACAATGGCGGCTCATAGTCATCCTATAATCAACCAAGACTCCGAGGTCCTTCTCCTCCTCCGTTACTTCCAACTGATGTGTCCCCAGCTTATAACTAAAATTCTTGTTATTAATCCCTAAATGCATAACCTTACACTTCTCACTATTAAATTTCATCCTATTGCTATCACTCCAATTTACAAGGTCATCCAGATCTTCCTGTATGATATCCTGATCCTTTTCTGAATTGGCAATACCTCCCAACTTTGTGTCATCCGCAAATTTTATCAGAACACTTCCACTTTTGGTGCCAAGGTCAACAATAAAAAGATTAAATCAAATTGGCCCCAAAACTGATCCCTGAGGAACTCCGCTAGTAACCTTCCTCCAGCCTGACAGTTCACTTTTCAGTATGACCCGCTGTAGTCTCCCCTTTAACCAGTTGCTTATCCACCTCTCAGCTTTCATATTAATCCCTATTTTTTCCAATTTAACCAATAATTCCCCATGTGGTACTGTATCAAATGCCTTACTAAAGTCGAGGTAGATTAGATCCACTGCATTTCCTTTATCTAAAAAATCTGTTACTTTCTCAAAAAAGGAGATCAGGTTGGTTTGGCACGATCTACCTTTTGTAAAACCATGTTGTAATTTGTCCCAATTGCCATTAGCCTCAATGTATCTAATTACTTTCTCCTTCAAAATTTTTTCCAAGATCTTGCATACTACAGATGTCAAACTAACAGGTCTATAGTTACCCAGGTCGCTTTTTTTTTCCTTTCTTAAAATAGGAACTATATTAGCAATTCTCCAGTCAAATGGTACAACCCCTGAGTTTAGAGATTTATTAAAAATTTTTGCTAATGGACTTGCAATTTCATGTGCCAGTTCCTTTAATATTCTTGAAGATTATCTGGGCCCCCCGATTTACTCCCATTAAGCTGTTCAAGTTTGGCTTTTACCTCGGATATGGTAATATCTACCTCCATATCCTTAGTCCCATTTGTTATGTTACCATTATCCCTAAGCTCTTCATTAGCCTCATTAAAGACTGAAGCAAAGTATTTGTTTAGATATTGGGCCATTCCTAGATTATCCTTAACCTCCACTCCATCCTTAGTAATTAGCGGTCCTACTTCTTCTTTTTTTGTTTTTTTTCCTATTTATATGGCTATAAAACTCAGAAGAGACATCCAGTCCAGGCAAGGGCCAGGAGCACATGTGCCAGTCATCAGTGTGGCATGGGACACTGCATTGGCACCTGAGCAGGGTGAGGGGGTATGTCACTGGTGCACCAGAAGCCAGCTGCCAGGGATAGAGGGAAACATTGGGCACCAGCTGTCCAGGAACTGCAGGTATGTTCCTTCCTAAGCTGGAGCCACCATCAGAGGAAGGATGCAGTGGAGGTGAGGGGAACTTCTATGGTTAAGATTCAGGTAAGGCTTCTGCAGATACAAGCACACCTGAGTTCGGGGACCCACTGTGCTAAGCATCGAACACACATGCAGGATGAGCTTACAATCTAAACAGACAATATTAAAAGCTATTTTTATTTTTCTCCTCTGATCCCCTTAGGTTTATCCCTTCTGTATCAGTCAGCTCCCATGCCAGTATTTGGGCTATGTTGAAGCCTCATCATGGAGGAGGAGTCAGGCAGCCATGTGGAGATGGATATTCTACCATCAGAAAGCAAGAATTAAAGTAACTGTGGAAAAAAATTTTACCTAAGAACCTAAGAATGGCCATACTGGGTCAGACCAAAGGTCCATCTAGCCCAGTATCCTGTCTGCCAACAGTGGCCAGCACCAGGTGCCCCGGAGGAGATGGACCGAAGACAATGATCAAGCTATTTTCTCGTGCCATCTGTCTCCAGCCTCTGACAAACAGAGGCCAGGGACACCATTCCTACCCCCTGGCTAATAGCCTTTTATGGACCTAACCTCCATGAATTTATCTAGCTTCTCTTTAAACGCTGTTATAGTTCTAGCCTTCACAGCCTCCTCTGGCAAGGAGTTCCACAGGTTGACTATGCACTCTATGAAGAAGAACTTGGTCAAGGCCTCCCTCTTACTCTGGCTCTAAGAGGAATTTATTCAGCTAGTCGACCCAGATTTGCAAAGTTGCTTTTCTTTGTTCTTTTACCTTCACAGGTCACCTTTAAAAGATTTAGCAAAAGTAGCAAAACACGAAGCACATCATAAATTGATGAGAACCAGTTCTAAGAAAAACAAGATGATAAATGTTTAAACAATACATGGACAGCAGTAAATGAAGCATTCTGCTTTTGTGCCACAAAACTGAAATTTGCATTACTGACTTTTCCCCACTGGCCAAAGAGGTTCTGGGGAATTAAATAAGCAGTTTCAGATTCAAAACCCAGATCATAGTTTGCATCTGCTACTGTACAGGACCAAGTATCAGCTGAGTGTTTTAGCTAGTTGCAGCATGAATCACCCTTATATAAGGCTTCTCATTTGGTTTTGAAAGGATTTAGAGACGAGGTTTACATCACAGAAGAACTTTGTTGTATTAATAAAATATTCTTTGTTACTCTGACATAGGAGGTTCCAGAAACAAGAAAGTTATTTTCCTCATATATTTTAAGAAAATCTCCGACAGCATTTTCCTTGTAGAATATTATTTGGGGGCAGAATATTGACAATATTGGGGTACGTTGTTGTCCGATGTTGGCTGCATGTGTATGTTCTCTTTGCATACTGCACTAGCTCTAGCTTGTACAGCAGACTCCAAATGAACTGCCCACAGAGACCACAAGACTTGGTTTAGTAGCAAAGACACTCATTCAGATTTCTTGCCAGCAAAGTATGATCCTGCTTCCCCAGATCATTGTCTATAGTTACACTCAAGCATGTAAGCCTGTGACAAATGAATGGCAGGACTTTCCATTCCCTGTAGGATGGCCAAAGATAGTATCTTTGCAACTCTGTTTTATACATACAATAAACAAATCATGATATGGTCAGTTACCACTTTCTGATGTTAGCTTCTGCACTCTACCTTGTACATGTTGGTTTGATCTAAACATCTCTGTCCATCACGCTGTCCTCCTGCCCTTATCCTTAAGGGGAGGAGGAGGGAATCAGCATGTCCTTGTTATCTTTGGGCAGAGTATCTGTACCATACTTGATATTGGGATGTTCAGGTACCACCCTTCTGGAATGTATTTGTGTGAGTATCCCGGGCCTGCTACTTCTTAGGAATGTATGTGTTTTTGCAATACCAGCCTTCCCTTGGATTTCTGCTCACAGCATGTCTTGTTCTAACTTCACTTTATATTAGCAAGATTTGACAACTGTTTTAGTTCAGTCTTCAGACTTCACACTAGGCCTCTGATACAAGAATTTATGTCCAAGACTCCCTGTCCACTACACTGATTTTTTTCCCACTTTTTCAGGAGAATTTAGAATTCTACAAGACATTTTCAGTTCTACCTACATAGCCAGACTGGGAACAGGCTGAGTCTTTTCCTTATCCCCAATATCACACACTGAGCCTCAGACAGCATAGAAAATTACCTTCTTATCATGAAGTCACAAACTCCTATCTCATAGCGTATGTATCCTTCTCAGGCTCAGGCAGTCCTAAGGCTTCTTACCTGGACTTCTTAATACCCTAGGCTACATCTACATTGCAGCGCTATTTCAGGACACCAGGGCTGTGTCCAGACTGGCATGATTTTCCGCAAATGCTTTTAACGGAAAAGTTTTCCGTTAAAAGCATTTGCGGAAAAGACCGTCTAGATTGGCACGGACGCTTTTTCTCAAAAGCACTTTTTGTGGAAAAGCGTCTGTGCCAATCTAGACACGCTTTTGCACAAAAAAGCCCCGATCGCCATTTTCGCGATTGGGGCTTTTTTGCGCAAAACAAATCTGAGCTGTCTACACTGGCCCTTCTGTGCAAAAGCTTTGCGCAAAAAGGACTTTTGCCTGAACGGGAGCGTCATTGTATTTGCGCAAGAACACTGATGATCATACATTAGATCGTCAGTGTTCTTGTGGAAATTCAAGCGGCCAGTGTAGACAGCTGGCAAGTTTTTCCGGAAAAGCGGCTGATTTTCCGGAAAAACTGGCCAGTCTAGACACAGCCCAGAGGTATCCCAAAATAGCTATTCTGCATCTTTTGAGCATGACCATTATTTCAAAATATAATGGGCTCTGTATTCCAACATCCCTGTAAATTTCATTCCATTAGGAGTAAGGGACGTTTCGGAATAGTGATTTATTCTGAAATAAGTGTTGTGTAGACAGCACCAAATTTCAAAATAAGCTATTTTGAAATTTATTCAAAATAAGCTACACAATTTGCGTAGTTCAAATTGTGTAGCTTATTTTGAGCTACGGGTGCAGTGTAGACACACCCCTAGTGCCCTCTAGCAAAAGAAACACTCCAACCCCTTTTATATAATGGTTGGAACTAACATGCTCCCCCATTTGCATGTTGGCCATGACCACCCAGAATCTGAATTTAGCACTCATGCCCAAGATGACTCAACAGAAGAGTCCTGCATTCCTGTAATGGGTCTTAGTATATGCCACCCTATGATATAATATTTGTCTGGCCCAAAAGTTTCACTACTCTACCCCTAAAATATCACAGTTTTACAGTTACAAAGGAGACACTCTATAAGACTTGATAAAATGAAATTATTTTCGTGCAACACTACTGTATTCCTTACTCATTTTATTATGTCATGAAAGCAATCATCAGACAGTATTTCTTGTTTTCACTGTTGCAAAAAGGAAGGTTTGCCTCTATGACAAACATATATTCTTTTTTTTCCACCTTTGCTTTTTTGCTCTGAGTTTAGCTTTCAAATAACGCTTCTTTCTCCAGCTTCCTCTGCTGAGTCTGTAATTTCCACTATTAACCTTTCTTGTAGGTTATGACAATGCAGCAACTACTACACATGGTACAAGCTGTACTGTGCAGACATTTGAAAAGTTGAAGTTTCCATGTCAAGCAGTGATCAAGGGTTGTTTTTTTTTAATGAGTCTCATTATATCTTTTGTGTTAAATTATAATGATTTAGATATGGAAAGGAAGTCATTAGATTATGCTATGGTGATTAGTAAGGATGACCTGCAACACTAAGTACACTTAACAGCTCTCACAGAATATAGTTACAATACGAGAATAGATTTGTGTCCTAAAGAGGAGCATGTTAATTAAGCAGCTAGCAAATTAGGGGACAACACTTCCAAGATGTAAGTAGCATGTGTGGCCCAGGGGTATGGTACCTGGCATTGATGATAATGTTTCTGGCAATTTGTATTACTTGTCTGCTCATGCTGTGGAAATGTTTCTTTTTATGATACAGCTCCTCCTTATCTGCAGGTATCACAATAATGCTGTCAGTCACTCTCACTGACTCACAGGAGGACATCAGGGAACCAGCAGGAAAACAAATGTATTTCTGTTGCATTTTTAAAGTAGCTGAGAACTGGATGAAAGGAGCTGTACATTGTCTCTAAATTAAGCAACACTCTGACAGAGAAGGCTGACTCATTTGTGTGACACGGATACAGCACTCATCCATTATCCCCAGGGAGAGCTGGGCTATTGGCTATGATGGGGTAGAGTTGCTCTCTTTGGTCTTTGCAAAGGCTGACCTGTTTTAGCACCTAACTTCAGGAGAGAGTTCACAGATGAGAATCCAGCGGAGACAGGTGCCTCCCTCTGGCAAGCTGGTCACATGCCTAAGGCCCAAGTCAGAGTTAAGTGCCCAGGGACAGATCCCCAAAGGGATTTAGGCATTTTAAGACCAGTTTTAGGCCACACTTCAATGTACAAAACCTCCATTCACCTAATTCTAAATTCACTCACTGCCTAGATCTTTCTATTAACCATTGGACTATGAGCTAGTCTCACATTCTGTCTTTTTGAAGCCATTGAACCAGAGATCTCCCACATCCCGAGTAGGCACCCTAGGTTAGTCACATAACTAAGCTTTGTAGATCCCAGTGGTTTTCAAGGCATCTAAATAGTAAGAGTGTGTCTAGACTACATCCCTCTTTCTACAGAGGGATATAAATTAGACACTTCAAAATTGCAAATGAAGCCAGGATTTGAATTTCCCATGCTTCATTTGCATAATCGCATCATGGAGCTCTTTAGAAAAAGTGCTATTTCGAAAGTGAAACCGCAGTCTAGACATGGTTCTTTCGAAAATAGAAGCCTTTTTCAAAAGATCCAATAAACCTCAGTCTAGACTGCAGTTTCACTTTCGAAATAGCGCTTTTTCAAAAGAGTGCCATGACGCAATTATGCAAATGAAGCATGGGAAATTCAAATCCTGGTTTCATTTGCATTTTTGAAGTGTCTAATTTACATCCCTCTGTCGAAAGAGGGATGTAGTCTAGCATACCCTTAGGCATTGCAACTCTGAATATTAGAACAACTAAATCCCTTTGTGAATCTGGGCCCTCAAAGGTGACTGGTATCCCATACAAACAGTTGAAATGATCATGCCTTGACTTCAAATTATTTTGGTAGCAAGGCAACAATTACATCCCTTCTAATTCAACACCGAAAGTGCAAAACTCTATGTCTTCAAATTCTCTTTAAGTAGATTTATGTTCAACTGACTTTTGTAGTCCAGTTAGACTTCATCTCTCAGGACTCACCCCAGTTTCTCCCCAGGCCTCAGCCACTGAAGTACACAATGAGTAGCTTATGTGTCTACCCAAGGAGAAAGCAAGCTTTCCACTTCTTGTCAACAAACCAAAATTAAACATTTCATTTGCATTTTCTCCATGGAAAATTATACCAAAGCTGATTTTTTCCATGGAAATTCTCAATTTCAGTGAAACCCCAACTCCTTTTCTCCCATAATTCATTACCGTCACAATTTTAAATGCTTAGATCTTTGTTACTTAGTTGAAGGTTGCTATGGTGTATTTATACCAAGGAATATTAAAACAAACTGACTTTTTGGCTTTTTTTTTTAACTTAAAGAAAAAAGAGGTGGGGAGGGGACACTGTGTATTTTAGGAACTTCACGGAGTCTCCAGCTCCACATGCTTCTTCCTACGTTGTGGAGTATAGGAGCTCCCTATGTCCCTTGCTCCTCCTAGCTCATACTGCTCTGCTGAGCACATGGTTTCTAAAAGGCAATTGACAGACCCCGTGCACTGTCTATCCCACATTTTTTTTTTATGTCCTTTGAAATCCTCCAGGCTGAAAGTTGCTACCTAAATTTAGGCCAGATTTTTCAAAGTTGGGTGCCTAAAATCAGGCACTCTAAATCCATGTTTAGGAATTGGAATGAAGCCACGTGATTCTCAAAAGTATTAGGCACTCACAGCTGCTGTTTATATGTATTAACCAGCAGTGCTATGAACAAAAACATGTATCTCAAAAACAATTGTGAAATACAACTATTATTAAAGGGGGAAATAAAAATGGCAAACAACTTCTAGATTTTGTTAGTTCTTCTTAGACAAAATCTTTTCATTTTAAGAAATTTCCTGCATATGATCCCTGCCCATTCTTAGAATCATGAGACTCAAGGAGATATAATCACCTCCGGAGAATTCTCATTATTCATGGAGCAATCATTCATATTTCCATAGTTGCCGTAGCAGAGAACCAGCTCTGCAGAGTTTCGGTTGAGAAATATCTTTCTGGTTAAGGATGACTTGTCTAACTGCTCTTCAGTTTGAATTCTTAGATTGTCTTGAAAATTTCTGGGCCTCATGGGGCTGTACTAATGATCCAAATTTGGGATAATTTGACCAGCAGGTTCCTGAGAGATAGCCCACCTCCCCCCCCCCCCGCCCAAAAAAATGATTATCAGCATTATACAAAATCAGCTGGTTCTTAGAAATGTTTTGTACACGTCTGGGGCCCAACCTAAGGAATCAACCTTTGATTCACTCCCCCAAGTGATCTCTATCACTTGACATTTATCTGACATGCACTGGCCCTTTGGGGAAGTGTCACTGAAACTGGCATTAATAAAAGAATTTGGCTCTTATGTGACAAACAGTTGCACATCAAAGAGAATGAAATGTACATGTGTGGTAGAATTAGATGAGCGGGTTTGACAGCAGCCCACTGTGAAAGTAATTTGGTGGTTCCTGAGGCTATACTGTGATCAGTGAATCACTTATACCCCCGTGATAAGTACACTCACCCTGGGGAACTAATAAAGGCAAGAAAGGCTAATTAGCCATAGGCTGCACCTGGAGAAAAGACAGGATATAATGAGGCTTACTTGAAGATGACACTTACCTCATCAGAAAGAGGTTGTGTCCCCTGATATAAGGCAGGAGAGAGTAGGAGCCTTTAATACGCATTGTACAGAGTAGTAAGGGCTAGGAGAATAAAGATCTGAAATTCTGGGTTGAGGGTCTCTGGACTGCAACCTGGTATAGAGGGAAGGCCTGGGTTCCCTCACAAGCCCCTTTGGGAGTGCCATGCTAAGGACAGCCTGTAGGGGACTGTTTGGAAGGAGACTGATAAAACCCTGGAAGAAGAGGAACGACCATATGACTTGGCCACAGGGCTAAGCCACAAAGTGGAAGTTGCTGCAGCTCTAAGAGCACAGAGTGAGGGAGTAGGGCAATGGACTGAGCCACCACAGATGTCAGACCATGTCACCTGCTAATCCACAGGTGCAACACTAGGAGGTGCTAGACTGGCCGCCATGTTATAATGCTGTGAAGTTGAACTTTGCTCTTAGCAGAAATCTGAGAATGATCTGTTGGACTCTGGCTAGTATGTACTTCTGTTAGAAAATGTGTCCTTTTGGGAAATGTGTCCTGCTAATGGGTCCAGCTAATGTGGAAGGGGCTTTAATAATTTTCTGATAGATAATAAACTATCCAGGCTCTGTGCATGATTGCTGGGCATGTTGCTACTTTTCAGCTGGAGGACTGTTACAGCAAAGCATCAGCACTGATTTTAGCTAGAGAGAAGATGAAAGACAGCTAGAATAATGTAATCACGTTTCCTGAAAAATGGACCTAAGTGTGCTTATGGTCTTCGCATTCCTGATACACAGCCCCTTGATATGAAGCCTATACTACTTTTAGATTCTAATAACTTTTTGGGTGTTGAGTAGAAAACATGGAAGGGGGGTCCGAGCTGTGAGGAAGGATGTGGCAGGTGTCATATCAGTGCTGGAGATGTGTGGGTTGAGAGAATGAAGGTAGGGGAGGAGCAATGGGGGGAATAGGAGAAGGGGTTGGGGCTGTAATAAGGTCCCCACTGGGGACTCTTGTACATTTCAAAGCTGGCATGCTGCATGCAGCCCAGAGTCAGTGGGACTTCCCGCTGACCCTGGGCTGCACATAGAGTCCCAGCGGGGGCTCTTGTACATTTCAAAGGAAGAATGTAGACGTGCCTATCCACTAGTCCAGTCGTCAATGGAAATTCCATCGACTACTTGATTAGTAAATTACTCACTATTTAGGTTCAACAACTTTGAACATCCTTAGGTTCAACAACTTTGCTACATATAAAGAATATAGTATAGGCTCCCCAAAAATATAGCACTTCCTTTTCTAGTTAAGGTTGTGTGGTGCTCTAAATAACTGTTTATTTTAATCCTTACTTAACATGTTTTAAATTTAGTCCTCACACTGAGTTTTTTGGGGTTTATAACATTTGGTTTGGAATAACTGAAACATCTTTGTCATGTACTTGCCTCTAAATTACTGATACATACTTTCTATCTTAACTCCAACGTAAGGTTTTTGTCTGGACATATTAAAATGGGCTATACCCATACTGAGTTCTTTCCTAGAGTCATACTAACAATAAATGTGGCCACTTAAGAGGTAAACATACCCAGTTTGCAATTGATTGATTTGTTATATTAGACTATCACTGCCTGTAGTAAAACATTGTACTTTATTTCACAAGCAGCAGATATTCCAGAAATGGCTTTAGATCAATGTGCTTTGCCTGCATTGTAACAAATCTGCAAATAAAGAATATACATTGTAACACTTTATATAATGTAATTATTAACATACATACTGTGCTGAACAATGCATGTAAATACAAGAGAATATAAAAACACTTTACAAGATGTTCAACAAGCCCTAATCCCACAATCAGTGAATAAGGCTATACTGGTTTAAAAAACCTTTCATTTGAGAGGTTCTCACTCCTGACTGAGTTCAACCTTAAAATGAAGACTGGATTTTTTTTTTAATAAAAGAGATGTTCTACTACAAAAGCAATTATTTTAGGGCAGTTCTATGGCCAGTGTTTTAGAAGAGGTCAGATTTCATCATTACAATGGTATGAACCTCTGGCCCTGGAATCTATGAATCCATACTAAAATTTAGGCTTAGAAGCAAATCTGCTGTCATTTGAAACATGAAATTGCTAACTCTTCACTTTCACAATGGGCAGCGCTGGGATATCTTCCTATTTCCCATTCCTTTACAGGGCCAGTTTGTCTCTGGGACCAGCCTGGATATGCAAGATGGGGAGAGGAGGGTGCAAGGAGTCTTCTTCACATACCATAGAAAGAACAAGGACTATTGTAGCCCTGTGATCAGGAGGGTATTGGAGTTGTTTCCTTCAGGTGTAGAAAATCATTCTACAGGCAGAGAGGTGGAGGCATGGCCATACCCTCTCCCAACCGTATGTGCACTGCACTGCAAAGCTAGCTAAACACTCCCAGGAGCATGTGTTTTGCTGTTCCAAAGGATGATACAGCTTGTATCCTCCCCTCCTCACCCCCAACTTTCAGGAACCAGGGCTTTCTGTAAGATTCCCTTTAGGTGTCCTGTTGAGGACTGTGGTGAAATGCAGCAACCTGGCTATTGCAATGTATCTATACTTCAAGCTATGGTGTGATTCCCAGCTTGTGGAGACATTATACACTAACACTGATCAAGCAAGCATGCAAAAAATGATGTAGGAGTGGCAACACAAACAGTGGAGGGGGCTAGGAGCAACCCTAAGTACCTGCCAGCCAGAAATCCTAGGTACCCCTCAATGACAGCTAATGCAGCTGTATCTCCAGCAGCCGGGATTCACACCCCCTCTCCATGTGCAATACTTTAGTGAGTAGCTGTTTGCTAACAATTTGGGTGGCTTAATCGAAGCACAAGGAGTTCCCATCTCCTCTGTTTCTGAGAACTCCGCTTATTGCCTTCGGATTCTCATTATACAATAATGTGACATAATTCATACTTCGTTATCTCAGCTATCTGACATCTTACAGTGCAGCTCAACTGTACTTCCATCATGTTAATTAACAGTTAAGCCATCAGGCCATCTTATATTTGCATGATGGCCCCCAAGGGCTGTAATTAGTTCAACATAAAACTACTACAAATATTACAAAGCAGAAGGAGACACTGATTAGCACTGAGCAAGAAAAGATTGATGCCAAGCAAATTTTATATTTCTTCCTTTCCAATAGTGTTTGCAAATGTTTACTCTCCCTTTACTGATGTTTTCCCTCGTGAAAATCTTCTCACTTCATATTCTGCTCAGACAGGGAACTGGGGCAAGAATTTAAAAAATTGGAGCTTTGGGTTAGGTCCTAAATCTCTCTTTATGTTCTTCAGTCAATAAATGACATGAATGCCCAGCATTTCCACTGAAATCATAGGGAGAGGGTAGATGCTCAGCATTTTGAACATCAGATTTATTTATTTGAGATCACAAAGATTTAAGCACCTAATGTGAGGCTCCTATTTTTACTTAGCCTCTATGTTTAAGAAATTGTGGTTAAAAGGGTAGAATAGCAAGAATTCTTGGAACCAATTATTTTGCAAATAAGCTCGCTCTTTAGTTCTTAAAACTTCCTCAGATTCATGAGCACAAAGAAAGCTTCTGTGAAATTACTTCCTAATATCATATTCCATCACTTTTTCTAATGCTACATCCCATTCAGCTGAGGTACTGGTTCACTGCTGTCTCTTAGTTCTACCACTTTTCCTGATAGTACTCAAGATTTGGAGACTTGGAGACTCTATTTAAAGAGGATAGTTTAGTGCCCTAACTATCGAAGAGACCTTGAGAGGTTATCAAACCCAGGCCCCTGCACTCATAGCTGGACCAACCACCATCTATCTATACCATTCCTGAAAGTTGTTTGACTATTGTCTAACCGCATATTAAAATATCCAATGATGGAGATTCCACAACCTCCCTAGGCAATTTATTTCAGTTCTTAACAACCCTGAGAGTTAGAAAGTTTTTCCTAATGTCCAGCCTAAATCTCCCTTGCTGCAATTTAAGCATAATTGCTTCTTGTCCTGTCCTCAAAGATTAAGAAAAACAATTTTTCTCCATTCTCCTTGTAACAACCTTTTATTTACTTAAAAATAGTCTTTTCTTTTCCAGTTTACACAAACCTAATTATTTCAGTCTTCCTTCATAGGTCATGTTTTTTAGACCTTTAAACATTTTTGTTTCTCTTCTCTGGACTTCCTACAACTTGTCTACATCTTTCCTGAAATATGGCTCCCAGAACTGGACACAATATTCCTAGTTGATGCCTAATGAGTGTGGAGTTCAGCAGAAAAATTACTTCTCATTTCTTACTTACTTACTTACAACACTCCTGCTTGTACATCCCAGAAAGATGTTCGCTTATATTACAACAGTGTTATACTGTTGACTCATATTTAACTTGAGATCCACTATAACTCCCCAGATCCTTTTCCACAGAACTGCTTCCTAGGCAGTCATTTCTCATGTTGTATGTTTGCAGCTGATTGTTTCTTCCTAAGTGGAGTGCTTGTCAGGCCTACTGACTCCTAAACAGAGTACTTCACATTTGTCCTTCTTAAATTACATCCTATTTACCTCAGACTATTTCTTTAGTTTATCTAGATCATTATTTTTTTATCCTGTCCTCCAAAGCACTTGCAACCCCTCCCAGTTTGGTATCATCTTCAAACTTCAGGTGGGAAATACTCCTATAACTTGATGTTTGGATTCCAGAAGGGTCATGTCAGCCCTTTATCCTTCCAAGGCAGGTAAACTGAGTTAACTGAGTGAGACCCCCACCCAAAGCTCTCTGTGGACATTAACGATCTATGGTGCTTTTTGTAGAAGTCCTAGCCTGAATGTCTCCTCCCTGCTCACCATTGTACAGCATACTGAGAGGCTTTTGTGTGGAGGGTCCTGCCTCCTTGTCTGTCTGCATCTCTAGCTTCTGGATGGCTGATATTTCTTTCCCTTGCTGCTTCTTCCAGTCAATCGTCACCCTCCCCTGCCTCAGCTTCTTTTCTTCCAGAGGCAGCACCAGCTGGCTGCTGTGGGAAAAGGTGTGCAAGGCTGAGGTGTGTGCATTGGCCCTTTCATCACAAATAGATTCTCTGCACCTGTGAGTGGCCACCTGATGCCAGATGAGCTCTCACTGCCTGCTCCCTGGGAATAGAGTGTCCTGAGGAAAGAGAGGACTGCCCATGTCTCTAGTAGGGGAGGGAGTGATAGGAGGAACAGGAGGACTGCCAGAATACTCTGGGAGGGGAAGCAAAAAGTAACTGAAGAGAGAGGGAAGAGCCCTGGGTGAGTTGAGAAACTGTATTAGTGTTGATTTGGCCAGTAAAGCTGCATGAAAGAATATGGGTGTGGAGTGAATTCTTAGCAAGTGGGGAGAAGCCTTTGCAAGTGACATCTGCAGGTGGATCCAGAGTGGCCAAGTCCCAACTACCACTATCTCCTCACAGGCGCAGACATCCTATAGCTCATCGACTGGGGAACTAGCCTGCAAAGAACTCAGCCAACCTCCATCTGCATCATGTCTCCCTAGATGATCATCCTTCCCCTTCCCTGGAATGCATCATAGTTAAGACAAGGGAGAGAGGTTCACGCTCCAGCTTGAAAAGACACACAATGCCTGCCTGGTTAAAGATGGCCTGAAAGATGCTCAAAAAACTTATCCAGGGGCCTACCTCACAAAACACAGTTCAACATGGAAGAGACTCAACTGTGAGTGAGACTAGACACTGAGCGTAAATGGTCTGTGTTAGGAATAAGAAACCATCATGTTTCCACTTGCAGCATTGGGACTTTTCTTCATTGAGTAAAAGAAACCAGCATATTGAAGCCAGAGCGAGAGGGACACTCTTCACCATGAAGAGATCATTGTTCTGCAGAGAGAATGAAAAGAATTTTCATTTCTATAAATAAGACGTAAGAGAGACTGAATGGTGAGAATGGCCATTATCTGACATGAAAGACAGGTATGTTATGCATTATCCTCCAGAGTGGGGAAGGAAATTGCATCTTGTCATGATGATGAAAATGGATTTGAGAAAAAAATCAGTTGCAATGTACTGTCTTTATCTTGGGGAATAAAGGATAGAGGTATTTCATACTTAGAATGTTGGAAGAGTTCTGGGGATCCGCTGCACTGGAGAGGGAACTTTTATGCCTACCTTTCAGGCCCTTTTCCATTGCCTTGTCCAGGGGCAGGCAACCTGGGGCCAGCAGGCCAAAGCCAGCCCACAGCTTCATTTGATCTGGCCCATGACAAGTATTCACACTGTGGTCTGAAAGCTACCGGCTAGTGCTGACATTTGGTTCCAGCCAGACAATATCCCTTCTTCAGATTTAAAAGCCAAGGTTGTATTTATCAAAGAGCTAAACCGAGTCCATTTGATGCATGCTATTTCATATGAAACAGTGCCTAATTGTCGTGTTGTGCCCTGGGATCTCGAAAATAGAGATGGAATTTTGTTTCCTGTATTTCTCAGTTAAATCATACTGGGCCAGACCCTCAGCTGAGTACAATCGGCATAACACCCCTGGCTTCAATAGACTTACACCAGCCCAGGAACTGCTCTAGCACTTTCTGTGATATGAATGTACTGGAAAAAAAGCACTCTTGCCAAAAGAGCTTGTCACTTTACATTTCATCCAAAGCGTCACTTGCTGATCGTTTCTCCAAATAGATATATGGTGTTAGCCCGAGAAAAATACCCAACAATGCAGTTATGTTTGGTGACATTTAGATATTTGCCTTTCTGCCATTACCCCACTGAATAGGTCAGACTCCTTTTCATACATAACATACTCGGAGAATGTGTTCTTAAAATGTCACTTGCTTATGAAGAGCCACCCTCATAACTCCACACCAGTTCACGGCTGTTTTCTAGTTGTTAACCCTCTTACTCCAGCACAAGTGCTCCCCCCATAAAGTTCCCTCATCTCCTCCACTTCCCACCTTAGCTGTCCCCTGCACTCCCACACACCCTGCCTGACTGGCAACATAGTTTAACTGAGCAAATATAAAAGTGCACTTGGAGCCATGTACATGAAGAACACAGAGTGGTCAGAGCACTTGTCACAATCACATTACTACCTGCTGCTGTGATGGACAGCTGAAATTTTTGAGGTTGGTCGGAAAGTTAGAAGATCTGAGCTCTGGCAGTTCCCAGGCCCAACTAAGACCAGATAATTTTGTTTTTATTACAGCATGCCAGGGTTTAGGTAGGCAGCACTAACCAATGGTACCCTATTTACCTAGCTGGGACCTCTCATTAGAGCCTGATGTTTCCAACTCTTACTCACATGAGTAAAGGCTACAGAATTGGGCCCATACTTTGCATAATTTTATAGTTTCATCCTATTGCTATGAAGCTCTCTCAAAAGACTGGTCAGCAATAAAAACATTAACAGTCCAATGAGATTGTGGCTCCAGTGGAACTGGAACTGGAACAGGAATGGGATGAATCAGAGTCAGTTTTAGGAGCAGGCAACCCAAGAGACTATCTGAAGAAAAAATGTTTCATATATTCTGTTGCTAGTCTCCTAGAACTGGACCTTTGTAGAATCTGGAAGAACCTTCCAGACTTGGAGAATTACATTTTCCTTGAAACTCCTAGAATGTTGTCAGCCATGCCCTCGCGAGGATACAAGGGGTGGGGCATCACCAGTCAGTCAATGAGATATAAGAACAAAGTGAGAGGCCAGCTGCGATATTGTGAACTTTGTTTTACTGTGTAATTAAGAAAGTATACTTGTGATTTAAGACTTGAAAAGCAGCAACTAATAAAGGACATATTTAATGAGACACCAGAGATATCTATCAAACCTCCATCTACACAACAATATAAAACAAATACTGTTACTTCTTTTGCCTTGCTTAACACATTTGATGATTTTCAAAGACTGCAGAACATAGATTTTTGCTCTCCCTTATACTGTTTTCCTCCTAGGAAAAAAAGAGATACTTCCCTCAAAAAAAACCTTCAGGAGCTCAGTACAGGAAGCAAAAAGCTCAGTTGCAATCTTGTTTGCAACCAGGGGCAAATTTGATGTAAAAAATATCTGAAACAGGACAACATAGACCAGGCTTTAGATGGTAGCAATTGCCCCAGTGCAGAAGAAACTGAGGAAGAGAAGCTATGTCTAGACTACAAGCCTCTTTTGAAAGAGGCTTTTTTTTTAAAGAATCTTTCAAAAAAAGCTGCTTTAGAAAGAGAGTGTCCAGACTGCAACCACTTCTTTTGAAAAAGCGAGTCGCTTTTTTAAAAGAGAGCATCCAAGCAGTCTGGATGTTCTCTTTTGAAAAAGCCCTGTATGTATTCAAGAATGCCTTTTTTAGAAAGAGAATATCAAAAAAGTCTAGATGCAGGGGAAGTTTTTTCGAAAAAAGTCCACTTTTTTTAAAAAAAAACTGTAGTCTAGACACACCCAGAATGTAAATGATGGAAGTCCTATTACTAGGGAATTAGCAGATTTGCCTGAAGAATAAGAAATAGAAATATGAGATAAGTGATGAAGAATTGTTCAGTTTTTCCAGTGGCATAAAGGAGAGTGATGATAGAGAAGAATGAGGCTTGCATGAAAAGGAGAATAACAGTGAAGAGGAATCAGCCTTGCATGATGACAGAAACAACAGTGAGAAAAATTACACACCACAAATTGATACATCAGATCCTGCTTTATGGCTGGGGATCCTAAACTCTGCCAATATTAATCATGCAATTTTGTACAGGCTGGGCAAAAATGAAGGATATGACATTTACAGTAAATATGCAGAAGGGACAGTTCGCCCTATGAAAGAGTGCTCAAGAGTGGCAAAAAACTGAATGAAGCCTTGGCTAGTTTATTTGAAATCTGTCTGCTCTTTCTGTTTCTCTGATGCTGTGCTTCAGTTCACAAGGGCAAAGGAGAGAAAAGCGGCCTTTGGAGCTAATGAACAAGGGTTAAAAGGCAAAGACAGTCACCTGCTGTAACACTGTTTAGCGACTAGCACACCCAATGTTGGTGCACAGTTCAAGTTCTTGATATTAGTACATTTCAATTATTCTTAAAAGTTTCTATATGCCTAGAGGAAATTAATTTTTATTTGCTTATCTATAGTATTAATAAATACAGATTTACAGTTTGCAAATTTATCATCTTATAGGACAAAGATAAATCATGCATCAAAATCATGAAATGGGCCATGAATGCAACACAAATTAAGTTATTCAAAGGTTTAACAAATGGAGGAGGGGCACCGAAAACAATCCCTACATGGGACACCATTCGGTCTATGGCCAGTCCTGGGATGCATGATAGCAACAGAAGTGAAGATGATTTGCCTGACTTTTTAAGCTAAGCAAACTGGAAGCCCAGTTATGTAAGCCTGCAAGCAAGCCGCATGCTCTCTGCATCACTTTTACATTATTCACGCAATCACAGGCTATTTATGCCATTCAATACCTGTGAAACATAAAGAAGGGACTTCTCAAGGAGGAATAGTTTAACAGAATAAAATAGATTCTGTTTTCTGTTTGGTGATTTTCAAAATCTCCTTGCCCTATCTCCCTCTCACCCATAATGAGATCTTGATCACTCCCATGGCCATCATCTATGATGTCACAAACAGGATTGTAGGATCACACAAAAGGAAAAATACTGGGGTAGGGAGTCATTCTGAAATATACACCCTCTCAGAAAGGGGAGGCTGCCAAAAGTATTCCACAATCCCACAGGCTGACTTTCTTTGTCCTCTGGACAGTCAAGTTTTCCTATTCTGCACAACAAACAAAGGATTAGAGCAGCTACATGGACCCAGGGTTCAGCAATATCAATCAACAGTGTGACACTGTTGCAAAAAAAGCAAACAGTATTCTGGGATGTATTAACAGGAATGTTCTTAACAAGATACAAGTATTTCTTCTCCTCTACTATACTGATTAGGCCTCAACTGGAGTATTGTGTCCAGTTCTGGGCATTACATTATAGGAAAGATGTGGACAAATTGGAGAAGATCCAAAGAAAATAGCAAAAACTATTAAAACATGATCTATAAGGGAAGATTTAAAAAAAATGGGGTTTGTTTAGTTTGGAAAAGAGAAGACTAAGAGGCGACATGATAACAGTTTTCAAGTATCTAAAGGTTGTTATGAGGGGGGAGAAAATTATTGTCTTTGACCTCCAATGATAGGACAAGAAGCAATGGGCTTAAATTATTACAGCAGGGACGTTTAGGTTGGACATTAGGAAAAAAATTGCTAACTGTCAAGGTGGTTATGCACTGGAATAAATTGCCTAAGGATGTTGTGGAATCTCCATCACTGGAGATTTTTAAGAGAAGGTTAACTAGACATCTGTTAGAAATGGTATAAAATGATGGTACTTGGTCCTGCCATGAGTGCAGGGGACTAGACTCGATGACTTCTCAAGCTTCCTTCCAATTCTAGTATTCTAAGATTCTATGATTCCTAACTAGGGTTACAACTGAGTGTAGATGCTCAAGCATTTATATTAAAGCTGGTATCTGCTAATTCAAGTTCTAATCATCTTGGACTCACATTGTAGGGTAGACCTACCTGCAGAATATAAATAGCTTCTTTATAAAGTAAATAAATGCCCCTTTCTGAAAGGGTTAACAAACTCCGAAGTACTGATTTGTTTTTACTTGCTCTTTGTGAGCGTCTGTGTGACTCCTACAGCATTTTTACTTGCTATAAAATTCCATACACCTAATGCTTCATTCAGATATTGAATCATTCACTGCTGATTAAACAATGAGTTGTCCCGTGACATCTTAAAGACAAACAGATTTATTTGGGCAGAGGCTTTCATGGGTAAAAACCACTTTGTCAGAGGCATGCATGTCACTCCATGCATCAGATGAAGTGGGTTTTAGCCACAAATGCTTCTGTCCAAATAAATCTGTTAGTCTTTAAGGTGCCACGGGACAACTCATTGTTTTTGCAAATACAGACTAACACGGCTACCCCTCTGAGACTCAGTACTGATTATTTGTCATTATTTTGGTTAAAATACATTTTTCATTGAATGTTTTGGGTCTCATCCTGTATCCCTTGCAAAGGCAAAACTCCCAGTAATGACAACTGAAGAGCTGTAGGATCAAGTTCCAGATATGAAAGAGCAAAACCACAAAATCAACACAAACGAGCATACCATAATCCTCCCTGTGTAAACAAAACAGATATTGTAATAGTAATGATGCGTTTGGCATGCTATATTCTGAGACACTGCTTTATTGTATCATTGAAATTCAAATGTTTTCAGTGTACAGGTCTATTACCCAGAACCGAAAGTAAATCCAATTTTTAGAGTGCATTTTGTGAAAAACAGTCAGTCATGACTTTGCTTTAGTTCCAAATCCTTTTCCTTGCAAAGAAAGCAGAGGGTTGGGACGCAATTCTCTGTGATATTGAGTTGTTTCAATATTTCGCATCGAAGATGTATAGCACTAAAGGTAGAATGCTAGCATCAGGTTTTTCTTACTGTGCTACTTGCACTGTTTGGAGACTTTGTGTTTCTTGACTCTGGCCACAGAGCATCTGGAGATACCCCACCTGGACGACCTAAGAGAACAAGTGTGATGGACTGAACAGGAATGAGAAGAGTGGGAAAGGGAAAGGGATGAATGTTCAAAAGGATTTAGGCATTTGATAAAAGCCAGCAGGGTAGGCAGAGAGCTGCTTAAGCTAGCCAACAAGAGTTGCTGATGAAAGGGGTGTGTGTCATGCCTCAGCATGGTGTAGCGCACATGTCAAAGGTAGAGACATAGCTGCCAAGGGAACCTATGCTGCAAAACTTTAGGTGCTGAGAGAGTTTAGGAGCTTACACAGTTTTAGTGGGAGTTCTGTGAATCACAATGGTCCCCAAACTGGGACTTCGGTGCTAAAAACAGAGACTTGGTTTGGGCACCTAATGCCTCTTTAGCATCCAGGCCAAAGTGCTTTTCAAAAACAGTTAAAGAAGGAGTTAACAAACAGGCAAATTGGTATTGTGTCCATCTGTTTGCACTTGGAAAGGAAGATGATGTCTGTCTGTATCTGCACAGGTTTTTTCATGAAGTTGATGGATTTCCACTTTGGAAAAATGAAGTGGAAATCCATCAGCTTCATGAAAAAACTTGCGCAGATACAGACATTATCCTCCTTTCCGAGTGTGAACAGTCAAAGCGTGACAAGAGAAGATGGTATGGAGAAGGATAGAATGGACAAGTCATGGAAGGCGAGAGTCATGGAAGGCGATGAGGCAACTCACTCATGGCAGTGGCTGGACACTTTCTGACAGCATTGGAGAGCAGGATGCACCAGAGGAAGGGGAAATCTGACATGCACATTGTGCTCTTCCATTTTGCCTCTCCAGCATTTTAAGAGGTGTTTAGACAGGCTCCTGCTGAAATCAGCTGCAGTCACTAGCCATAGATTCACCCGTTCCACTCTTAGGGCTTGTCTTCACTACATGGTGGATCGGCGCTGCAGCAATCGATCCACCAGCAGTCCATTTATCACATTGATGGAGAGCATTCCCGCTGTCCTCACTGCATGGAAGACACCCCGGTAAGTACATCGACTTTAGCTATGCTCTTAGTGCAGCTGAAGTTGTGTAGGTTAGATTAATTGGAGGGATATATAATGTAACTAGGACTTACCCTTTGTCATGTCTATGAACCAATTGTGCTCAGTGACAATAAGTACTGGAGTTCTGGTATGGAGAGAGTTTCCAGCACCTTCTCTCAGAGAAGCCAACCTTGATTAATAGCCTTTATTAGACAGTAAGCCCAGTTTAATCTATTTCTGCTCCTTTATTTTATTGTGCTTCCCCAGCAGATACCTGCATTTCTGTAAGTTCAAGGGAAAAGGATGGGATGACTATTTTGCAAACTGCCAGTTAGTGTGGATTTTAGTTAAATACCTGGTGGAAAGGACTGAGAAAGCATCCTGCAGTTCACTGGGAAACACACAAAACCCCTTGGCAATGGAGGTCTAGCAGTTCCAACTCCTAGCTTAGGGGAAGACTTGTCCCTTGATTATTTTATTTGAAATATTAACAGATATGCAGAGACCCAGTGCAGGGATTGGGACCTATTGTTCAAGCAAAGAAGCTGCTGGCTGCTCAGTTCCGTTCTCTTCTACCATAACACTCAGTGACACATGACTCAGTTATGTTTGGGAATCTTCCCAAGAAACACCTCCCTGGATATTCTCAAAGTCAAAAGCAGACCATGTGCATTTATTTTGTGATTGATATTAGTTTGGTTTGGACAGGGCCTGAATATTATTTATTTCACTAAGAACCCCCCAAATGCCACTGGAAGTTCTCATCATTTCGCAAAGTCTCTTACCATGACATAGGATGTAACATCCCATTAGCAGGTTTGTATGTACATTTTGCGTTGCCTTGTGATATGTTATAAGATCATACATTAACTTTGCCAGGTTAGTGTGACCTGCTTGCTGAAAGAGAAGATGTGAGGAACGTGAAGAACAAGTACGAGCACAGATGGCATGGGGGAAGGAGGAGTCAATGAGAATAGTTTATATCCTTTTCTCTTGACTTCTAAGTACCTGTGAGAGAAGATATCATCCTAAATTTTCCATGAGATTTGAGACAAGGTGTTGGGTGAACGTTCAGTTACCACCCTTTAGAAATATACAAAGCTGCGAGTGTCACCTTGTTAACAGTATGTCCTAGTCACCAAGATAGAGGATATTGTGCCCTATATACAGGCATATGCTGTCTAAGGGAAACAAATGGTTCTATTTTAGGGTGGCAAATGAAAGACATATTGTACTCTTCAAATTAAGAAAATTTTGTATTAATTACTGATGTCAAAGCCAGGTTTCCTGAAATTGCTACATGGTAGCTATTTTAATCATTCAGTACAGAAATGAACCTCTTAATATTAAATACATTAGAAGGAACCCATTTGTTTAAAAAGTCAACATATTCCTTGTAGGCAAAAGTGTTGAAACGGTTTGAAATCTGTTAGTATTTTCATTTTTGTAATAACATTTCTAAATGACTGGAAGCAAAAAAGAATTTTTTAATTACTTCTGCACCCATGATAGTTGGGAGATAAGTTTCTGAAGAACAAGACTTTCCAGTTCCAAAGAGCACAGAGTAAACGCCTCTCAAGCATACTAGAAACCGACAGCAAACTGTGCATTCCTATTTTAATATAGCTTGATTAAATATTTAATACACAGTCACAGGTCACATACTTGAGGCTGTTTCCCTTTGTTGTTCAATATCGCACATCCATTGTGAATGCATCTTGACAAGTTTAGAGGCTATGTTTAGCTCTCATATATATATATATATTTGGAAACTACCATTTAAACTGTTTGAAAGAAACAAACCAGTCCTTCACTAAAAAATGCTGACCTTGACTTTGGGAGTAAGAGGCCAGGGAAATTTTTACACACACACACACACACACCTTGAATGAATACTGAGAGTTTAGGGTAGCCTCGTGACAGCATTTTCTACAGTGAGGAGATATATCATTCCATAATACCATGCACATTTTTTCATAAAAAAGGAAGAGAATATAATGGACCAAATCCTGCACTCAGTTATAGGCTTGCAACCACTTTGACATCAGTAGAGTGGCTGAGCGTAATGCAGAGCAGAATCTGGTCCACAGTATTTCCCACGAAGTAGAAGTGCTTCTGGTAAACATTTGAGTGATTTATTGCTCCTCACGTGCGCTAGAAAATATCTATAACCTTTTGTTGCCAACATGCCTAATCAAACAAAAACATCACAGTAGGGGGGTCTTTAGACAGAGAGGTCCAATGGGGTCCCAATAAGAAATTTGATGAAGAACAAAATATTGCTCCTAGAAAACTGAGGACTTGATCCTGCATCTCTCATGCACAGAATAATGATGCAACTAGTCCTAGGATACACTTAACAATGGCACTATTATCCCGAAATAGTGTTTGGCATGTCTTAACAGCATGCCCATTATTTCAAAATACATTCAAAATAACGGGCTTCTTATTCCGGCTTCCTGTAAACCTCATTGAACAAAGTTTAAGGAAGATGCTGGAATAGTGATTTATTTCAAAATTAGTGCTGTGTAGAAAGGGCCAAATTTTGAAATAAGCTATTTCAAAATAAGCTACACAATTTGCGTAGCTCAAATTGCGTAGCTTATTTCAAGGTATGCGCTAGTGTGTAGACATACCCTTACTGATTTCCACCAGTCACTTTTCAATGGAAAGAGTCATTGTTCTATTTGTATATATTTTAGAAAAAATTAGGAGACAAAATTGTTTGTGTGTGTAGAGTAAGTCAAAAGGTCTGAAACGAAGGGGTGAAGGATTCTACGGGATGAGAAGCAGGTTGGATCCCTTAATTTTTCATTACCATAACTGGAATATTAGGGTTTTTCAATTATGTCAAATTTTTGTAAAGAAGTGTAATATTGCTTTTGAGAACTTGGCTGGATTCCAGTCAAATGCACTTTCAAAGTGAGCGCTGTTTTTAACACTTTTTTAAAGCTGTGAATAAGTTTTGACCTGGCTGTGGTCCTTTGAAAATGTTTTAAAATTATTAAAAGATTATTCTGTAATGTTTACAGCTTGAAGGAAAGTTCCTAAACTCTTAAGACTGATTCCCACACAATCTTGCACCAGCAAATGCACTTAGAAGGTATGAATTAGTTTGCTGGTGGAAGTCTGCATGTAGATACTCTTACTTCAGAATAAAAATGGCTGAAGTCAGTTAGCTAAACAACTTTAGCCACTTTTCCAGCAAGATAAGAGTGTCCACACACTGATTCGCATGAAAGTAATTAAGTCTGTTTTAGAAAAGTGATTTAATTAAATTAGAGTTTGTGTGTAGACTAGTCTTATGTTCAGAAAATGGCAAGAAATAATTCCTATTAATTTTCCTTTTTAATTGCAAAAGATCTTTCTAAAACTCACATTCAAAACATCTTGAACTTTAAAAATAATTACTACTAAGGTATTCCATGCCATACAGAAGTCCAAGTTCTCTGCTGGTGTAACTACATTTCCTTTATTGCAGTTACAACAGCAAAGAATTTGGCCCAGAATAGTTTATTTAGACTGACGGCCTTAAAAATTTCTGCAATCCAAAAAATCAAAGTATTCTAAATGTAAAATATAAGCTGTATTCATCCATGTCATTTAGATATGCTCTCAGTTCCAAACTGCCTGGCAGGTAGGTTGAGGTGGCATTGTCCAATGATCAGAGCTGGAAACTAGGAATTAGAAAACCTGGGTTCTTTTATCACTTATTGTGACATTGATTAGTTGAATGATCTTGGGCAAGATGTGTAATCATTTTGTGCCATAGCTTCTCTTTGTGTACAGTGGGGACACCAATGCCCACCCTTGTAACCAGCTTTGATATCCTTGAATGAAAAGCTCCAAGTTTCACTTTTTTCTGTTGCAAACATTCTTCAGCAAGATACAGCGAGTGAATCTCTGGGATGGAATTATGTGATGCCCAACTCAATCCCAAAGTCAGTCTTGGTGCAGTGACTATTCCATCTGTCTTATTAAAGGGGACAAAGACATGCCTTCCCCTGCTAATGCTAACTGAGATAGCTATACTGAGACAATGAACTAAGGGTATGTCTAACACTGTCATAGTAGCATACGTAGATATACCCCCACCAACTAACAGTAGTGCTAAAGACATAGCAAAACGGACTAGCAGTCAAAGTACATACTCAGAGGCTTTAGTAGGTTTGTACTGAACTAGCTAGCCCACGCTGAAGCCCATGTTGCTACATCTTCACTTACATGTGTTACCTGGCTGTGCTAGCTAAATTATGCCTACCTGCATTGCAATCATGTTTTCATTTGCTGTGTAAATGTACCGTTAGCCAGGACTGCCCTATGTAAATGAATCAATCTCAACTAGATTCATCTCCACTTCCCGATGGAACAGTCAAAATGCTACCCATCCCAGAACTGGAAGTCTGTTGGGGACATTTGTGTATATTGGAAGTGTCTCTCTGATCTGCGTTGTCCAATTCACACTGTAAAAAGTGCAAACAGATTCTTTTATTGTTTACTTTACCACCCAAATCAGTTAAATGCCATAATCAGTTACTTTGCCACTTAAATGAAGTTTAAAAATAACCCATATCTTCCGACCCCTTATTATATCCTGCCATTTGTACACAATAAGAGGATCCAAAAAAGAATCATGTTGATACTTTCCATTATGTTGAAGTGACTTAACCTTCAGCTCAGCAGAAAAAATCTGAAAAGTGCCTTCAGTTTGTATTAACAATATTCATTTTCCAGCTCACCTCCAATTACTCTCTAACTAAAGATTTAAAGTAATAGGAAGAAGCACAGAATGAATGTACTGAAAGATTCTATATCTGACTTTTTTTAATGGTGCCCTGTCACTATAAATCTGTTCATCTAATTAGATAGCAACATGAACATGGTTCAGTGGGTTTTGCATATTATGTTTTATTCCATCTCTAAATGTTTCTCATACACTATAGAAGCAGGCACAGATGGTAAGAGCTCTGATTTTTAGGAGCATCTTTAAAATGCTCTGTATCTCTTGTGCTTATTAGAAAAGCAACTCAGAGCTGCAGGTACAGAAGAGTGGAGTAAAAATCAGATTTATTTGCAACATTAAATTGGTATGTATCCTATCCTGGCTTTGGTTTATCAGGGTGTAAGAGCGAGCTCTCCTAAAGATAAGTGTACAATGAATGAAGATTATATTAAAGTGTACAGGTTTCTCCTCTCTAGTGCAACCAGAACAATTCCAAATGCTGTTTGATCTGGTCACAGATTAATAGAACTTGAGAGTATGCACTTCCTCTGCTTTTCCACTCAATAGATACTTGATACTTATCCTATAAGTTTTGAATATTTCAGGTTAGGCAGAATTTTATCAGTCCCTGAAATATGCAATGCCTGATCTGCCCTAGAACAAAGAATGCTGCTGTAGGTCTGGTCTTACTGTATTTGTTTATTTAATGGTATCTTTCAAAAACACTGAAGTCACACTGAGAGGCAAATAGATAGACTTTAGGAGAGGGGAAATGCAATTAATGATAAGTAGCCCATCAGTAAGGGGGTCTTTAAGAGTGACATTTCTTTGATAACTCAAAATATCTATTTAACTTGTCTCCTTACATCCAATCCTGCATTTCAACCTGCCTTTCTCCAGATACAATTTGATTTTTATCTATACCACATAGGGAGAAGATATCAGGTAGCAGACAGCTCCTTACTTTAGCAGACAAAGATATGATAACCAAAGGGTTGAAATTGAAGCTAGACAATTCAAGTTAGAAATAAAGCACAAATTTTCAACAGTGGACCAAATTAACTATTAATCTATTTTGCCAAGAATGTGGTAGACTCTTCATCACTTGAAGTATTTCAATCACAAATTAAGGTGTTTTTTAAAAGAATTATGCTTTAGATTCAACCACCAGTTTCCTGCTGCTTCTTTTATGATTTCCATGATCTTTTCTTTCCAGCTCCCCAGCCAAACTTCTCATCCATGTCATCTCAATAATGTAACCTCCTCTCTGGCTTTGTAAACACATACTTTGTCCTGCACACATCCTGGTACAGTCAGCACAGAGGAGATCACCATTAAGCTGTGTTAGAAAGGCTGACATCCTTTTTTCTATCTGTTCCATTAAAAAAAAAAGACTGAAATAAAGGGAAAAATGCAGAGCAGCCCCTGAAGAATAATCTCCCAGACCTTACTAAAGATCCTAAAATGAGCCTTGGGACTCATCTAGTTCCTGGATTTCACAGAGATGTGCTCTCCAGTTTTTTTGTGGGCTAATGTGAAACAAGTTCTGTAATTCAGGAAACTCAACCATTGAATCCCTTTTTACCCCCTAGGTACCACTTTTAAAATAAACTGTCATCTACATGATACCCGTATATGGTAACTTACTGTTCTAGACCATAAGGTTAAGTTGCTTGCCTGACAACATGCTTTTCTTGGGTTGATTTATACTCATTTGTTATTATATCCAGCAGTCACTGAACAGTATTTCAAGGGTCTTGTATTCACCATAGGCATTCAAAGTTTTTCATAATATTAAGCTGTAATGAAAGAAACCTACAGGCCTGTATCCTGTATGAACAGCTAACTCAAATTAGTAAAGCAATTGCAACCTTTGGCCTAGATAAAATAACTATTTGGTTGCACCTCAACTTTGGGGAATGTTCCTAAATGAGGGAACGGAACCTAAAGCTGAGCTGGTTCATCCAGTGTGCAGAACTGGTTGGTCACGGAAGGGCATACCACAGAGCAGAGAAGTTGCAAGGAAGGCAACAGGTAATGGTTTTGGGAGTGAGATAATCCTCATTAACATGTAGAAATAAGTGTCATGATATAGAGTATGTGCACCCAAAGTTTTCTTAGGGTGAGAAAATAAGATCTTGGCATGGTAGATTGGGCTTGAATTAAGCAGTGCCAAGGCCCTACAAAATGTCCATTCTAGGATCCATTGGAGATCCACAGTCCATCTGCTTGTCTGCTCTTAAGATTCTCTATCGTCTATCAAACTATTAGCTCACTTTACAGTATAGCTTAGTCACTCAACACCCTGTCTGTTTAGACCTTCCAATTCATTGGGCATGCCAGGGGCAAGGCTGTTCCTATGTATCTTAATATCAGGTCTTCAGGAAGAGATGTAAGAATGCTAGTCTAAGGAGTTCTTTATCTGAGAAATGTTACCAGAGGGAGTCCTAGAATTGTATAATGTTCTTGTAACCCTATGTTCCATAATATTTGTTATTCTTGAAATTAACAGAGTGCTGGACGGGCTGCAGGCTCTGCTCCGGGATAGGAGGCTTCCTCCTCCCCTGGAGTGGGGCTGTCAGCCAGAACCAACCTCTCCAGGAGCGGAGCAGGCAGCCCATCTGGCATTCAGTTAATTTCAAACTTTGTTAACTGGCTAGAGACAATACCAGTTAACAGAGTGCCAGGTAACAAAGCTTTTACTGTAGTTTGTGTATTTCAGATTATATTTCCTCATAAAAGTATTGAAAAGAGACTGAAGGGTTTGACCCATACATTAATGTATTGCAAAGCATACTTAAAAATAAGTGACATCACACAACAGAAAAATTTCAGTATAAGCAATATATTTTTCTCCTTTAGTGACTTTTTTCTCCTTTAGTGACTGAGGAAAAACTATTTCACTAGAAGGGTGGCAAAGCACTGGAAGGGCGTACCTAATGGGGTGGTGCATCCTTAGAGGTTTATAAAGCCAGGCTAGAATGATTTAGTTGGGGTTAGTCCTTCTTTGAACAGAGGATTGGACTAGATGACTTCCTGAGGTCTCTTCCAATCCTAATCATCTGCTATTCTAATTTTTAAGTTTTTGCCTGGCTTCAGGTTTTGCAGGAGCTGTTTAGCACTCAGATTACTGTGGCACAAATAATTGCATCTATAAATAAGATAGTGAGATGTATTACCAATTATGTCCAGAGTTCCCCAGGGATACAAAACTGCATGTGCAGTTACTTGCATGCTTAATATAAAAAACCTATAACTAATTTGTAAATGCTGGATGATCCTGTGGAAATAATTATTGCTAAAGATCAGGGAAGAGAACATATACAAATACACCTCCCTGGTTGATATTTTATTATTTTAAAATGTTAATTATCGTAAATACTATTAGGAATTTATCCTCTTTTAACTTTAACAAATTACTATGCCATTTAATCATTAAAATAACATCCTTTATAAAACTCTGAGAGCTACAGATGAAACACCCTACATACAAACAAAATATTATTTCTCCAGTGAATCAAACCCTAGCATGCAATTCACAAAAACCTATTAACAGAACAATTGAAATCTTTCATCTCACATTCCCATCATTTTCATGGAGGGCACATAATCATGAATATCACTGTCCCGTACATTTCTGAGCAGAGTTACAGATTCATTATTGTTGCTGGCATTTGCTGTCCTTTTATCCATTTCCTCTACATTATTAGTATCAAACAAGAAGCATGTGATAGACTGTTGATCTTCAACCTCATTTTGATTAGTTTCTTTTTGCGGTAGATCAGTCTGCTTTTCAACAACCTCAGTCCTGGCTTCCTTCTATTTAATGAAATATTTTCATTACTAAAGTCATCTTTCAAGTCACGTTGAGATGGTCCTTTCTCTGGCATCTTGTTTGCTCCTCTCTATGCGTCTAATTATCTCCAGGGATAGATATATCTGATGTATAGTATTTGATTGCTTGTCACCGAAATAATTAAAACATTTTTTATATTTTGGATGGGAGGGGGGAGTTAAATAGCATCAACGTATAGTAATGAATATTTATCTTTAAAATTCATAAGCCATACTCATCAAGCTAAGGAATGATATTGCTTCCCACTGAAGTCTAATAGGAATTTTTGTCATCAGTGTCAATTCCTATTGCACCATTTATGGGATATACAAGGTAATGTAGAATGTTTTGCCAAGCGTGGTATGGTTTCTGCAGAAGAACAGGATTGTGTAATGGGTTTGCCACTCACTGCTAGTGTACCTCGTGTCTATGTCACAGAACATAGCTCTTGGTGTCAGGTCCCAGCCTTTCTTCCGGCAACTTGGCCCCCAGGCCAGGTCACCATTTAATCCACCCCTTCCCTGATTACAAGGTTCAACTGGATCACTGTCCAAATGCTTCTCCAAACAGTGTTCAACCCCAGCTTGGGGTTCTGTGCCATTATACGAGTGGCTGGCAGGGCTCAACAACTACCCAAGGTTCCAGTTCATAGATCCTTCAATCAGCAGTCTAGGTCTGCTCAATCCTAGTCCCTGTTGGTGTTTCCCTGGGCTCCTGCTGTCCAGCCTCTCTGCCTTATATTTCCCATTTTTGTATTTACTGTGGGGAAACTACTCTACTTCATCCCCTCCTAGCCTCTGTTGTGGCTCCTTACTCCAGGGCATGACCCCAGTGCTTTCTCTCTGTGGGCTTTCTTGTCCTGGTGACCTCCTGCTGGGCAGTGACTGTAAATTCCTTCCCCTACCCTTCTGCTTTTTTAAGCCTTTATAGTTCTGGACAGCCCTTTCCCAGATGGTTTCACTCTCTGTTTACCCAGGCCTTCCTTCTCTCAGGTGATGCTAGGTAACCTAACTAGCCTCTCAGGACCTCTTTAATTCCATCAAGGCTAGCATGGGGTATATACCCATCACGGACCTCAATAGCTTCCAGCCTATGCTATTTATGTTTTTACATTGCACTCACCACCTGAAATATGGATATGATGACAAGAACAGCCATAGTGGGTCACACTGTTACCTGGGGCTACCTGAATTCAAAATGCTGATAACTAATCTTTGTTTCCCAGGTGGTATTGTTAGGGGAGACTTCGGCAGCACAATAGAATGCCTAGGCCACTGCTGGTACTGGAATATTGGTTATTATACTTATTGCCAAAGCAGCTAAGCTCGAGGGCCTTTGTACTAGCCATAGAATAACTAAAGCAAAGCTGGGGGCAAAGGGGCAGCTATCACAAGGAGAGAGCCTGACTCTGCATCCTCCCCGATACACTGGGGTGAGTGTGTGTGAAAAACAGGATGTCTATCCATATTTGACTTCTGGTGTGGGTGTGTCTGGACCTATCTGACTTCAGATTGCAAAAACATGTATGTACAATTAACCATTCAAAAATGACTTGCCTAATGGTTTTTCTTTGACTGGCGTGTTGTTGATGTAATTGTAGCAGTTACTAACATAAGGGGCAGACAGCTCTGAGAATTTGGATTTGACCTTCTCAGCATCTCTTGGAATCCCCAGCAATCGAATATTTGGCCAGTTGAACTTTGTTGCTTAACCATTCAAAACCCTTCCAGACTGTGAATAACTATTGTTTGGGGTGCTCTGTAAACTTATTTTGTTTATATGAGCTTGAGATTAAATAAAGCACAGCCTTTGAGTAAAGGCATGCTTGTTGGAGCGCCAGAGACTAATAAAGTAAAGTCTCTAAGTGAAAGCACTTGACTTTGTGTGATTTATGCCAACCATATAGCAGAAAGCTGTGATGCAGCACCATTTATTTATTTCCTGACACCACCTCGCAGGGTGTAAAGTTATTGAGAGCTTTGGGTCTAGGGAATCCCGAGTAACAGTGTCAAGACATAAATCAGTGGGGGCACGGTTCACTCATCTGAGAAATGATTGGTGCACACAAGAGTGCTTACTCAAAACTCCTTGCTTTCCTTGAGTCCAAAGCAGGCAACTAAAAGAGCAATAGATTAAGACCATCTTAGCTATAGTTACTCAAAGTCTGGGATGGTATTGAATGGTCAGCAGCCCAGTTGCAGTGTCCAGCCTTTTTCCTCATCATTGGGGAACTGGAAACTGTAGCAGGGTCACCTGCACAATGCCTCCTGCTGGTCACTCCAGGAATTTGGTCAAACCAGTCTCCGGAGTACCTTCTTCCAGCCTTCTTCCACTGTTACTTGTCCATTCTCCACCGACTTGTACCTGGACCTTGTCTCTCCCAGACCATGGTGCCCTTCCCTCAAGATACTGCCCAAGGGCAGTGCCCCACACTCTGGAGTCCTGCCCTCCCAGAGAACCTCAACCCCTTAATGCCCACCTTGCCTCAGTGACGCAACAATTTAATCTGCCATATCATTGCCCAGTCACCCACTTTAGTGAGATCCCTTTGTAACTCTTTACAGTCAGCTTTGTACTTAACTATCTTGGGTATTGTTGTATTGCCTGCAAATTTTGTATTTTTTTGCAAATTTTGCCACATCACTGTTAATCCCCTTTTCCAGATCACTTATGAATATATTGAACAGCATGGTTTCCAGGAAACATTGTTATTCATACCTTTTATTTCCTGTCTTTTAACCAGTTACTGATCCATGAAAGGACCCTCCCACCCATCTCATGATGGCTTATTTTGCTTAAAATCCAAACATTCTTCTACTGATATCTAATTTTGGGACAGTTTCCCCAGATTTACCATCTAAAAGAAATGGTTCAGGTGTAGGGATCTCCCAGCACACCCTCTGTGGTAAAGACTCATGCATAGAATTAATTTAGCTTTTCTTCCTTGAGTGCTTTTTGGTTCCCTGCCCACATTTGGCAGGCTTCTGGCTTCTGATATATTTAAAATTTGAAGAATAACTGTCTTAGGACAAAATACAAACAGAAAAAAAAAGGTTTTGGCCAGCTTTATTATAATTTTACACTTGACTTGTCAGAATTTATGCTTCCTTCTATTTTCTTTACTAGGATTTGACCTCCATTATTTAAAGAATCCTTTGGTTGCCTTTAGATGCTTCTTTTACTCTGCTCTTTATCCATGGTGTCTTTTTTGTCTGTTTCCTTACTTTTTTGTTTGCTTGTTCTTGATTTGGGGTATACATTTAGGATGAGCCTCTATTTTCTATTTTGGTGTTTTAAAATAAACCCCATGCATTTTTTATCCTTGTGACAGTTCCTTTTAATTTCCAAGAAGCGAGGGGGGATGTGCTAATATCTTTAATTGGATTAGCTTCTATTGTTAAAAGAAAAATGTTCATGAGCCACACAGAGCTCTTCTTCAGGGCTGTGGAAAGTATTCCAAGTGTCACAACTAAATACAAGTAGGAACAGATTGTTTAGCATAAATAGTTAGCACACACTGTAAGGGTACTGTGACGGGGTGCCGGTCTCCACCGACATGGAGCACATGGCACCCCACAGTCTCCGGCACGCCGAGGGCAGGGGAGGCGCCGGCGGGGACACCGCGGGGCCAGCTGCAGCAGCAGAAAGCTCTAGGAGCCGGGGACGCTGCGGCGCGCATGCGGCGCCCCGGCTCACATGCACTGCCTGTATGGGGGTAGCCAGGGGCTCGGACGTCACCAGGGAAGGATTCCCCGCCGCTGACATCATTAGCCCGCGCCCCGGGGAGAGGGGCGGGGCCATGCTAGGCGGGCCCTTCAAAGGACAGGAGAGAGGACAGGAGGGGGGAGTGGGGCAGAGGGACGTGCCCCAGACGGAACCAGACCGGCCCGGTTCGGCCGGGATGACAGCTGGCTGCGTGGGAGGCGACACTACACGCCAAGGGAGGAACTAGACCAGTGAGGAGGAGGAAGCGACCCAGGATGGAGACGGCGGCCCCGCCTCAACCTTACCTCCCCCCCGAGGGTTGGTGAGTTATGGGGGAATCCCCACCAACCAGGCAGTGCTGGTGAGTTGCTGCCTTTAGGGTCCTGAGTCGGGACCCGGAGCGGGGGGTGGGCCCGGGTCCCCCTCCTTTCTCACGCAGGGGTACACGTAACCAGCGAGACTTGGACTTAGTGGACTCCCCGTCGAGCCACGAACTCTACGTTAAAGCGGGACTAATCTAAGGGGAACACGGGTGGGAGAAGGTGCGCGGGTGGACAACCCCGATGATTACCGGGCTGTAAGCCTGAGGGGGGGCCCAACCCGTGACGGGTACGTCTAAACTACACCCCTCTGTTGGCAGAAGGATGTAAATTAGATGTATTGAAAGTGCAAATGGTAGTCGCCGCTTTTTTTTTTAACGGGGCATTTCTGCCGAAAATGCCCTGTCTAAACTGCTGGGGTTTTTTTGAAAAGCCCCTTTCGAAAAAAAGCGGTGGTCACCATTATGCAAATGAAGTGCGGGATATTTAAATCCCAGCTTCATTTGCACTTTCAATATGTCTAATTTACATCCTTCTGCCGACAGAGGGGTGTAGTTTAGATGTACCCTAAGGGAACCATTCAAGATAGAGTGGTCCATTAATACTGCTGCAGTCATAGGACAAAGAGAGGGAGTTAGTGGTTTACAGGTTGTTATAATAAGCTATAACTCCAGTGTTTCTGTTCAGTCCATGATTTTTAGTATCTAGCAGAGTATGAATTTAAGCTTCCAGGCTTACCTTTTGACAGTGTTGTGCAGCTTCCATTTGAGGACAAAGACTGAAAGGTCAAGATATGGAGTAGTCACTTTGTGAAGAGTGGGGGTTATAGTGATTTTGTCTGACCCTTTTTCTGTGCAAGTTCATTTGAGAGCGTAGAGATTGTCTTGTGTCCCTCACATAGTCATTGTTGGGAGCATTTAGTGCACTGGATGAGGTACACTACATGTGATAGGCTTGTGTCAAACCCATGGCGAATGAAAGATTTCTTGTGTGGCATATTAATCATTATTGCAGTGGCGATATGTCTGCAGGTTTTGTATCCATTGTTCTGGCAGGGTCTGGTGCTGCTTTTGGCTGGTGCATGTGGTCTGCAGAGTGCTAGCTTCTGATAATGAGCTTAGGGGAATTGTTTGAATGCCAGAAGAGGTAGTTCAGGGAAAAATTACATAATGGTCGCTATTACTGAGTAGTTCAGCTGTATTCACCTCTTGGAGCAGATCCTGTATTCCACTTATGGTTAAAGAAAAAATTGCTTCTTTCCACGTTGGTTCAGGACAAACCATTTATTGTATCTAGAAACTGTATCCCTTCCTGAGGTGACATGTATCTAGTCACCATGACGACAGTTGAAACCCCTTTCATTTTTGTCAGTGTCCAACACTTTTTTTAATCTGAAAGCACTGAGGCATTTCTGCTCTCAGCTGCCCCAGTGTAAAGCTAGAGTAACTCCACTGACACAACTGATGTCACTTAAGTTGTTCCATTTTTTACAGATGTTGCACATATCGAGCAGAGTTACGGTTGCATGCATATTGCATAGTAGTTTTTTCCACAGGACATCTACTTCACTGAGTGCAAAGATAGAAGAGAGCACAGTTAATGAGGAAGCTGATCAATGCTTATTTTTATCCCCATTGTTCAATGAATGGACTCTTGCATCATTCATTGCAAACAATACAAACTGCAGAGGTCAGAGCAGAGAGGCAGGTTGCAAAAAGTTACTGGCAATTGCTGCGGAATGAGTGTCTGGTGGGGCAGCCAGGCAGAGCAAATGCTCAAATGGCAGAGTAAGCAAGGTGCCTTCTCTAGGTTTGAGGCATAAACTCACACAGATGAACCATGGATCCTGACTTGAACAAGAACAACTTCTGAAAGTGAGGTGTAGCAAGGGAGCAGTGAGGGGGCACAGAAAACATACTTTTTATTGTAGAACCCAAGAACATGAGGCAGAAGACTCTGCCCTGCGCACTCTGCGTTTTATGATTATGAATCCTGCTTGTGCCATTTTTTTCAGTTAATATCAGGAGACTTCCTGCTGTGCTTGTGAGTGGGCAGTATTGCTTCTCAAAGGCATGCAAGTGACTGGGTGGGGGCTCAAGCCAGTCTAGTGTTATATTTTTGAAAAGGAACAATAGATCTTGAACCTGGCCCTGAATGCTGAGAGCTGCACCTAGCGGAAGGGTAACATATATTTACTGTTACTGTAAGACAAGTCTGGTTTTTAAAGGATGATTTGGTCCATTCAGTAGTCTCATGAGCTAAGATAGTACTTTAGTGCTGGTCAATGTCCAGTTAAGTTATTAAAACATCAAGATCTTCTGATACAGCACTGAAAGAAATGCTTTGATTTCTGAGATGTTCAACTATATCAGCAAGAGCTGAAGTAATTAATCATATGGTTTCAAGAGCACGCCACAGATGCAACCCTCAGGAGGGACCAGCTTAGTCCACACTCTTCAAAATAAGTTTTAAAGTAGGATTTGTTTTGCAGTCAGCACAAAAGAATATACCAATTTACTGTCAAACTAACATTGACACAATGTGGGACCCGAACTGTAGATTAGCAATAAATTCTAAACCTGTTAGATAAATATGCAATTCCATACACCACATATTCCACTGTTACTATTTTTTCTCCATATGACTCTGCCATTTGGTGAACAGAGATGATGCAACATGTTATAGAGACTTGCCATGCTCCTTCTGTACTTTTTTCCAGGCCATTTGATTCCATAGGCTTAGCAGCAGATCAGCTGTTGCCACATCCGTACATTTCATTTTTTTCTGCCTCTTATATCAGCCCTTTTGACCTTGATATTGGCCTCACACAGCTGTTACATAGGTCTGAGTTCATTTTCTAACCATTCAAGGACCACATTTATTTTCCATCTCACTCACAGCCCTTTGACTCTAATATCTATATTAGATAGGCTAGTTCAGTAATATCTACAAAGCACTAGAATGTAGGCATCAGTGCCATGTTCACATTTTTTATCTATCCTTCTGTGACGGGGCGCCGAGACCCCGCACTGTTGCAGGGGGGGCAAGTGCCCTGTTGACGCAACCGGGGAGCGCCTATGGGCCGTGTGCCAGCTGCTCCCTGGCCGCGGCAGCTGCCGGGGGGAGGGCGGACAGAGCGCCCAGCTGGCCAGTGCCTGGCGCAGGCCGTGCGCCAGCTGCCTCCGAGCCACGGCCCCAGGGAGGAGTGCGGCGTCGGCCACCGGAAGGGGGAGGGGCCGCACGCCCAGCTGACCAGCACAAGGGGCAGGTCATATGTCGGCATCCGGGGCACGGTCCGAGGCGGGCATTTAAAAACCCACCAGGCAGAAGACCTGAAGAGGAGAGCTCCGGAGGAGGAAACAGACCAGGGGAAAGCACCAGAGAGGAAACAGAAAGAGGAGGAAGGAAGTAGTCCAGGGCAGGGCGGTGAGTTAAGCCCGTGGGCTGGCGTGTTTTGGGGCACGACCCCGTCGGCCGGACCAGAACTGCCAGGCAGTTCAAGTCCTTAGGGCCCTGGGCTGGGGCCCGTGAGTGAGGCCGGGCCCGGGCTCCCCTTCCGCCTCCGTCGCCAGGGGAGACCCAATTTGAGGTTCAGACACACTACTGAGGTGCCCCGGCCAAAAGGGGGCTGACTGAGTGGATTTTCGGGAGACCGGATGTCCCGGGACTAGACAGGGGAAGGGGTGGACAGAGGACCTCAGACCCACAGCCCACCCCCTGTCTGGGGCACGGTCACACCTTCTCTCTCTCATTTTTTTCCAAACAGAACCATAAGCTTTCCGTCTCAGAGACTAAATTTTAGTTTTAAAGATATCACAAAAGTAAACTATCTGTGAGACAGCTATTAAATGGTGGAGAACTACTTAAGCCATTATATAGGTACCAGAAGAGGCCAATAAACGCATTTATTTTTCAAACCATCAACCTAATTGTCCCACAGGCAGTTACTTTCTGTGAAATGATAAACTACACAGAGTTCAAACTGTGGCAATAACTCATCAACCCAAACTGGATACAGACTACATGTGCTATGTAGCACCTGAATATTTGATCACACCAGAGTTTTTTGTACTGAGGTATTGTTGAAGATTCTCAGTGTAGGGTTTGTTAAAATATCTTGTCCTTTGTTATCTTTACCCCCAACCATTTTGCACATGAAAATTCTTAATTGCACCTCCAGGAGACTCAGCACAGAGCTCACTACTGAGAAGGGATGAGAGGATTAAGGTGATTAATTCTGAGCAGTTGCAGGGCCAAATTGTTTCTGAGTGCAACTTAGACAGCTCTGAGGAACCACCTAAGCTGTGGCAACTTGTCTATGGACAGCAGCATGGGCTAAAATCACAGTGTTATGTGCTACACACTCTCAGCACACTCCTTAGGCCCCCCCCCAAACACACTCATGGGGTACACTCTACATGGAGCAAGACCTGAGAAAGACAACCAAGGAAGTTTTGGACAATGCCATTTTATACACCTTTTGTCGGGTGTCTAAAGGGCTGGAGCAAGAGTGAGATTTTCACCTGGAAAATGTCTTTGTGCTGGCTTCCAAATGGTACTAACAGTTAAACAGAGGTACTGGAAGGCATGTAGTAGCATCCTCCCCTGGACCAATTGTGGTGCAGAGGCCAATTGGTGGCTCATTACTTTGTGTTAGCAACCCTTTTCAGGCCTGAGATACTCACAACATCTGACACACTTTTGTCATAATCTGTGTCAGAAAAAGGTGGTATGTAAAGTACTTTGTTTAAAATGGGAACATGCTGGTTCTGAAAAATCACTGTGTGATGTATGCAAAATATATATTAACAGCTATACATACGTGGTAGAGTTATGTTCTTAAAATGTAGTTTGTAAGCAGTGCCGAGGCCATGGCTTTTTCCAGACAAAAGAATGTGGTTCCACCTGCTCAAATAGGTTCCACCAGCTCTGACATCCATTAGGCAAGGTGCGACCAAAGGCAAAGAATAGCATATTTACGTGCAATATAAACAAAACCATGAGGCAAGCAAGTGGGGAAGATGACCATATAATTTCGATGGGGAATGGAGAGAAGGCCCCAGGAAGCCTTTCTGAATCTTGAAACAGTGAACTTTGGGAAGACAGGCTCGGCAGCTGCATCCCAGCAGGAGAAAGAAGCTTGGTTTTCAAGAGTTTATTGAGATATAATGACAGAGGTCTCAAGTGATAAGCAATTGAATCAACTGGCTATAATACTACTATATTATCAAAATGTGTTGAGGAAGGTCTTTTATGAAAGCCTAAGATACACTGGGATTTCTATCATTGTGAAATGTAGGTATTAACACTATGTGAGGAATTATGGCTACTCCCTGACAATATGCTTTAAAGCCTCTGACCAAACAAAAGGAGAAGTTGATTTTCTCCCAGACTGGAGGGAAGGAAGCTATCTACCTCTTTCTAATGTAAATTAAGCAATGTGGAATCAGAACAGTGGCAAGCCCACTTACATACAAATCCATAAAAGCAGTCCACAAGCTTTCCTGGCTCTTGAAACCAAGACAATGAACTTTAGGGTGGTCTTTTTACCTGCCTTATAGATTTGAGTTATCGAGCACTTGGGGGAGGTCTAATGGGGCCACAGCTCTGCTACATCTGAGAAAAATGACTCCTTCAACAACAGGGGCTGAAATATCTGGGAACTGAATAGATGTGAGAAACCTGCTTTGGCAAAGATTCTAACTTATTGAAGTTAGACTGTAGTCTTCAAGAAGATTGCAAGCAAAAAAACCAAAAATATGCTTCCATCTTTTTTTCCATATACTTGGTATCACTTAATCCTGTGTCCTTTTGTGAAATAAACTTGCTTTATTTTTGACGATAAACCAGAACAGTGCTGTGAACAAAATGAGTGTTTGTCAAACTGCAATTAAGTTAATAAGTAGCAAACTGAATAACTTCTGTGAGTGTTCCATGAGATGGCTGGACAGCACAGAGACAGCTCTGGAGAGCATAGGAGTTGGAATTCACTATTTGTTATCTACAAGACAAGGTTTGGCTTGACACAGTGCTGAAGAGTTTTCTGACAAGGCAAACAAACCATCCAGTGTATCAGGGGATTGTCACAGCTTAACAGAAGCTAAACTCTGACATTTTGGGGCTGAGAGGGCTACCATAGTAACTCCCAGTTCTGGAAACCTCCACAGATTGACATAATGGCATAAGAACATAAGAATGGCCATACTGGGTCAGACCAAAGGTCCATCGAGCCCAGCATCCCATCTGCCGACGGTGGCCAATGCCAGGTGCCCCAGAGAAGGAGAACAGAAGACAATGATCAAGTGATTTATCTCCTGCCATCCATCTCCTGCCCTTGTTATGAAGGCTAGGGCACCATACTTTATCCCTGGCTAATAGCCATTTATGGACCTAACCTGCAAAAATTTATCAAGCTCTTTTTTAAACCCTAATAGAGTCCTGGCCTTCACAGCCTCCTCGGGCAAGGAGTTCCACAGGTTGACTGTGCGCTGTGTGAAGAAAAATTTCCTTTTATTAGTTTTGAACCTACTACCCATCAATTTCATTTGGTGTCCCCTAGTTCTTGTATTATGGGAAAAGGTAAATAATTTTTCTATAATCACTTTCTCCACACCATTCATGATTTTATATACCTCTATCATATCGCCCCTCAATCGCCTTTTTTCCAAACTGAAAAGTCCCAGTCTCTCTAGCCTCTCCCCATATGGGACCCTTTCCAAGCCCCTAATCATCTTAGTCGCCCTTTTCTGAACCATTTCTAATGCCAATATATCTTTTTTGAGGTGAGGAGACCACATCTGCACGCAGTACTCGAGGTGTGGGCGTACCATAGTTTTATATAGGGGAAGTATGATATCTTTTGTCTTATTATCTATCCCTTTTTTAATAATTCCTAACATCCTATTTGCCTTACTAACTGCCGCTGCACACTGCGTGGATGTCTTCATAGAACTATCCACTATAACTCCAAGATCCCTTTCCTGATCTGTCGTAGCTAAATTTGACCCCATCATGTAGTACGTGTAATTTGGGTTATTTTTTCCAACATGCATTACCTTACACTTACCCACATTAAATTTCATTTGCCATTTTGCTGCCCAATCACTCAGTTTGCTGAGATCTTTTTGTAGTTCTTCACAATCCCTTTTGCTTTTGACTGTCCTGAACAACTTTGTGTCATCTGCAAACTTGGCCACCTCACTGCTTACCTCATTTTCTAGATCATTGATGAACAAGTTGAACAGGATTGGTCCCAGTACTGACCCCTGGGGAACACCACTAGTTACCCTCCTCCATTGTGAAAATTTACCATTTATTCCCACCCTTTGTTTTCTGTCTTTTAACCAATTCTTGATCCATGAAAGGACCTTTCCTCCTATCCCATGACCACCTAATTTACGTAAAAGCCTTTGGTGTGGGACCGTGTCAAAGGCTTTCTGGAAATCTAGGTATATTATATCCACTGGGTGCCCCTTGTCCGCATGTTTATTAACCCCTTCAAAGAATTCTAACAGATTAGTTAGACACGACTTCCCTCTGCAGAAACCATGCTGACTTTTGCCCAACAATTCGTGCTCTTCTATGTGCCTTGCAATTTTACTCTTTACTAGTGTTTCTACTAATTTGCCTGGTACTGATGTTAAACTTATCGGTCTATAATTGCCAGGATCTCCTCTAGAGCCTTTTTTAAATATTGGTGTTATATTGGCCATCTTCCAGTCATTTGGTACCAAAGTGGATTTAAAGGATAGGTTACAAACCACTGTTAATAACTCCGCAATTTCACATTTGAGTTCTTTCAGAACCATGGCAAATGATTTGGAGGTAATTTGGGTCATGGAGAGAGTTAGGTGTCACTGTGCAAACAGTAGGTGGGAGGTGGAAGCCAGGGTGTGATTCCATGCTTGTATGCTGGCTGTTGGTGTCAGAACTGTGAGCCACAGTAGTGTAGCATTTAAGGCATCCACAGTTTCAAGGTAGGCAGTGACACTAACCTGTACTGGTCTGCACTGAACACCAAAGCCTCACATCCACCCATAGTGGGTGAGATTGAAAGGGAGGAAAAAAGAGCCAGAAAGGAAGAGAGAAAAGAAAAGAAATACAAGGAACAAAGGAGGCTGTGACAAAATTGCCATTTATATCTACTCTGTTGTGTTTCATTGTTGTATGGTACTTAGATACTATGGAGACAGGAGCCTGAGAACTGCATGTGTTTTTAGATACGTTTTTACTGTGAGTTGCTGGTAACAATATAAACCACAAGAGCCTCACCTTATATGTAAATGTTATACACTTTTTTGGGCTTTCCATAAAGCATAGCTATCTAATTACCTTAGAACAGATCAATTCATACAAAACGGACCAATTATTAGATATGGACTCTTCTCGCCTGTTGTGATAATTGGGCCTAAAAGTTTACCTTAATTGAACTCAGGTGTAAAAAGTGAGTGACAGTTAATAACATGTCACGAAAATGTGTAACAACAAATACTGATGTGGAAAAAGGTACAAAAGGGATGGAGTCTGAATTAGTCCAAACAAAATGCCTCCTGATATAATTCAAGGACTGTGTTAAGATAATGCCTACTAAACAAGAAAAAAAAGAAATCAATTGACTAAAATCAGTGTGTTAGAAATTAGGCCTATTGAGTGAACAAAATAATGAGGGGATGACTATTCCATCTATCATCTCCTCTTGAGGTCCTTATAAAGAAGAGGCTTTTTGGACAAAGTTAGCAGAGGATGGCTGCCAACAACTTCTGCGGTAAGGTTTACCATTGTGCATGCCTCCAGTACTAGCTCCCTGGGATCCATCATAACACTATGAGCATTTGTTGTTCTGGTCCTGAGGGATGTCCTGACAAGAGAGACAAGGCCAGAGTAAGGTATCAGATGACATTACCAGCTCCATGGGCTGTCTCTAGAGCCTAAACGCCAAATGGGATGTGAGGGTTTGTCATTCTTCCCCCAGTCCCATGCATCCTTTTCCTTCCCCACCACTTTCTTCTCTTTGGCTATGTCTAGACTACAGGGTTTTTTCAAAAAAAGTGGCCTGTGTCTAGACTGCCACCGCATTCTTTCGAAATTAAATCGAAAGAATGCGGCATTTTTTCCGACAGCAGTAAACCTCATTTTATGAGGAAGAATGCCTTTTTTCAAACAGGGCTTTTTCAAAAGAGAGCCTCCAGATTGCTTGGGTGCTCTCTTTCGAAAAAGCGGTTCGCTTTTTCGAAAAAGTTGTGGCTGTCTAGGCGATCTCTTTTGAAAGAAGCTCTTTTGAAAGAAGATTGTAGTCTAGATGTACCCTTTCCTAGCCTTTTCCTTTTTCCTTCTGTTTAGTAAGAGCCTGACTTACCTGGCCAAGACTGTATTTTCCAACACTGCTCAAAGCTTGTAGCCAAAATAGCAGCTAAAAGCAATGCCCTAAACAGCCCAATGCTGGTACAAATTGCCAGGTCTTAGAGTAGTGATATCAGGGAGATTAGGTCATAAGCTGTCAGGAATCAGGCCTTCTGACTCCTAAGTGGAGTACTTTGCATTTGTCCTGACTGAATTTCATCCTATTTATCTCAGATAATTGTTGCATAAAAAAGCCTCCGCCTGAGCTTACTTGATTTATATACATCGATTTTCTGAAACTCCACCAAACTGTAAGGTCTAAGGTTTTAAACTGCAACTTATTGTGATTTTTGTCAAACTTTGTAATCTGTGTAACTCTCAGAAACTTACTGTAAGCTGCAATTTTGTAATCTTTGTAACTCTCAGCCACCTTGCTTGTAACTTTCTCTAAGCTGCATTCCCTCCCGAGTGAATGGAGAAAGAGTGTGTTTGAAGAAGGCTTGAACAATGGAGCACATTTCAATGAGTCATCACAGTCTGGGCATGCTCCCTGCTGGATAAAGGGAAGTCTGGGCATGCTACCTGATGAAGAGGTGAATGAGTCACAGGAGCCATTCAGACACTATATAAAGAGAGGGAGCACATGTGAGACTCTCTTTTTCCTTCCCTGCTCTTGAGAAGCTCCTCTCCAGTGTCTCTCCTCCTGACCAGTTTCCTCAACCATGATGAGCAGACAGACCCTCCAGGATCCACATGCCTTGGCTCCTTCTGCAACCCATATGTCTGTGTAAGTGTGTGAGTGCCTGAGGGCAGGAATGAATGGGTGTGAATGAGTGAATGAATGGAGGGGTGTGTGCTTGCATGCGTGCGTGCGTGTGCGTGTGTGAGAGAGAGAGAGAGAGAGAGAGATTTATCTTCTTTAGTTTAAACCTTTGGTGGCTGCTTTCTCTTTAGTTTTACCTAGTGGAAATAAACCCATACTAGTGTAACCCTGGGTGGTCTCCAGTGAGAATATTTTTTGGCTAACATTAATTTCTCCAGTTTGTCCAGCACATTTTGAATTACAACGCTATCCAAAGCACCCCTCCCAATGTGGTATCATCTGCAAACTTTATAAGAGTACTCTCTATGTCGTTATCTAAATTGTTGATGCAGATATTGAACAGAACTGGTCCCACAACTGATCCCTGCAGAATCCCTCTTGTTGTGCACTTCCAGCATGACTGTAAATTATTAATAAATACTCTAAGGGAACAGTTTTCCAATGAGTTATGCATCCACCTTATAGTAGCTACATATAGGTTGTATTTCCCTAGTTTGTTTTTGAAAAGGTCATACAAGACAGTATCAAAAGCTTTACTGAAGTCAAGATACACCACATCTCCCACTTCCCTCCTATTCACAAGGATTGCTACCCTGTGAAAAAAAGCAGGTTGGTTTGACACAATCTGTTCTTGACAAATCTATGCTGACTGTTACTCATCACTTTATTATCTTCTAGTTGTATGCAAATTGATTCCTTAATTATTTGCTCCATTATCTTTCGTGGTACAGAAGTTAAGCTGACTTCTCTGTAGTTTCCTGTGTTGTCCATATTTCCCTTTTTATAGATGGGCACTATATTTGCCCTTTTCCAGTCTTCTGGCATCTCTCCTGACTTCCATGACTTTTCAAAGATAGTAAGTTAATGGTTCCAGTATCTCCTAATGCAGCTCCCAGAGTACTCTAGGACGTATTTCATCTCACCCTGATGACTTGAAGACATCTAACTTGTCTAAGTAATTTTCAACTTGTTCTTTCCCTATTTTAGCTTCTGAATTTACTCCATTTTCATTGGCATTCACTATGTTAGGCCTCCAATCACAAATAACCATTTTTGTGAAAACCAGAACAAAGAAGTCATTAAATACCTCCGCCATTTCCACATTTTCTGTCACTGTTTTTCCTTCTTTTTTGAGTGACAGATGTACTCTGTCCTTGGGCTTTCTCTTGCTTCTAATTACTCTCTCTAGATATAAAAAAAGTTTCCTGTGGGATAACAGAGTGACATCATCACATCACTCTGCATCAACAAGCACCGCCCCCACCAACTAATCTTGCCCTTGCTGCAGTGGGGAAAGTTTGAAAGAGTTTGGGGAGGTAGAGGCAGGAGGCTTTGGCAGGGAGAGGAGCTTGCAAACAGGTAGGGAGCCATGGGCTCCTGCTGCAGCCCCTGGGGGTGGGGGAAGGAACAAGGCAAGGGACTGTTGTCCTGAGAAATGCAGCGGCTGCGAAGCCAGAGCATATGGGAGTCCCTTTATGCAGTGTGGGGCTGGAGCTGCTGCAGAGTCACAATCCTGGAATGCCAGGAATGCAGAGCAGCCACTGCTCCTGCGGGGCCCAGAGACTTTGTGGACTTGACATATGCAAAAAAAAAAAAAAATCAAAACAAAAAAAAAAGCCCAAGAGCAGGAACAAAGTTGGTCCCAGGGAGGAAGAGGAGAGGCATGCTTCTGTCAATACCGCCTGCTGCCTCTCACTGCTAAGGTTGGGGTGGCAGGTCTGTGGATTTCCCCTCAGAGCCTTTCCCCCTCCCTCTCTCCCCCCCCCCCCCGACCTGCAGTCCTGCCATGCCCTTTTGGCTGTGCAACCTCCTCATGAGTCTGTGTAGACAGGCCTGAGGTGTGGGGGCATGGAGCAAGGGGTGGCTGGGGGGCTGAAGAGGCAGGGCAGAGCCCATATGGCGGGCGCAAGCACCGGCTTCCTGCAGGGGGGAAGGAGAAAAAGCCCTGCAGCCCCTCGTGCTGCCACTTCCCTTCCCCCTCCCCAAACTGGGGGAACAGCAGCACAGCAATGTGCTCCAAGGAGGTTTTTCTCACTGCTTGGCAGGGCTGTGAGTAAGGATGGTGGGGTGCGAGGGTTTGGCTTAGTGGGGGTAGGCTGGAGCAACAGCATGGCCCCAGCCCACTCACTCAGTGCCCTGCCAAGACCCTGCACTCCCACCCCCCTCAGTCACCACCCTGCTGAGACCCCCCACGCCCTCACCCCCTTACTCACTGCCCTACTGAGACCCTGCATCCCCAGCCCCCTCACACACCTCCTCCACCTAGACCACTCTGCACCTCCAGCTCCCTCACTCATCCCCTCCACCTACACCCTGCACCCCCAGCCCTTTCACTCACCCCTCCACTAAGACCCCACAGCCCCAACCCCCTCACTCACTGCCTGCTGAGACCCTGCACCCCCACTCTGCTCACTCACTGCCCTGCCGAGACCTCACACCTCCAGCTCACTCACTGACTGCTTGTCGAGACCCTGTACCCCAGCCCCCCTCACTCACCGCCCTGCCAAGACCTCGCACCACCAGTCTCCTCACACACCTCCTCCACCGAGATCCCCCACCCCCAGCCCACTCCTACACCCTCCCCCCAGCCAGACACCTACCCTCAGCCTGCTCCTGTACCCTCCCCCACTAAGCAGACACCTACCTCCAGAGAGAGGGGGGTTGGCAAGCATAGCTCTCACACTCTCTGGCCACAAAAGCTGCCAGAGAAAGGGGGGTTTGGTAAGAGTAGCAAGCAGGGGGTACAGAACCCTAGTATGTTTGTAGAATGTTTTCTTGTTACCCTTCATGTCTCTAGCTCATTTGAGCTCATTTGATGTCTTGGCCTTTCTAATTTTGCCCCTACATAATTGTATTATTTGTTTATATTTATCATTTGTAATTTGACCTAGTTTCCAATTTTGTAAGGTTCTTGCATAAACAAACACTCCGAGACACACACACAACTATCCTGCCACTTGGTAAGTTTCAGAGGGGCATCTGTGTTAGTATGTAACTTAAAAAAACTTAAAAACCGAGTGGTCCTATACCATCTTAGGGCATGTCTACACTAGGAAATAAGTTATTTCAAAAACTTAAAAACAAACACTCCGAGACACACACACAACTATCCTGCCACTTGGTAAGTTTCAGAGGGGCAGCTGTGTTAGTATGTAACTTAAAAAAACTTAAAAACCGAGTGGTCCTGTACCATCTTAGGGCATGTCTACACTAGGAAATAAGTTATTTCAAAATAATAACTCCTGAAATAACTACAGGGAAGCCTCAAAATGGAACTAAAGCAGGCTCCCTTAACATGGACACACTACCCCAACTTACAGTCCCACGAAGCACTGGGGAGTAATTACTTGGAATGACTCTAGGAAGTAGTTATTTTGAAATAGCAGTAGGGTGGATACTCCACTGCTGCTATTTCAAAATAACTATTTCAAAATAAGCTTTATTCCTTGTGGAAAGCAGAAGTTATTGTTTCTAAATAACCAGCCCCTTATTTTGAAATAATGGACTTAGTAGTGTAGTCGCTCTGCTTGTTATTTTGAAATAAGGAGAGCTTTTGAAATAACTCCCTAGTGTAGACCAGAGCTTAACGATTAACTATGTATACATATATATGTAACCCTTCTGCCAGGCCGAGTTAAAAGCAGCAAGGGCCGGGTTCAGTATCTAGGGGTCTCCTCCCAACAAGGTAATACAACACTGGCTCAAGCCCCCACCCAGTGACCTGGGAAATCTTACATACACCTCTGGGAGCCTCAAAGAGGCAATTCTTCCCCTCTCGCAAGCACAGAGCCTCAGTATAGCAGCAAACCTTTAATAACATGAGGTAACCGACATCAGCATTAAATTGGGAAAACACCACAACTCAGATTCATAGACCAAACGTGAGCAAAGACCCACCCCCCAGACACGAATCACCCAAAGTCCCGAAAGTCCAACACCCCAAGAGTCTCTTGAGTCCAGCAACCCCAAAAAAATCACCCAAAGTCCAATACCCCAAAAGTCTCTGCCCTGGGTCAGTGCTGCCCCAGGGTTCAAAAGTTCACCCGGCAGGGTTTTACCCTCCCAATCTGGAGGGGGCGGGGATTGATACACCTTACATGGTCCACCGATGGCTCCGCCTCTCCGTAGGGTTCTGCTGCCTATGTCAACGTGAGTCACTCCACCACACTCCACCTGCTGTCCAGTGAGCCGACTCAGCTGTCCCCCAAACTGTCCGGCTCCGCCAGCTGTCTTGGTCCATGCCCCTGGCCACCAGCTGGTTGCTCCTGCAGCTGCTCCACTGGCTGTCTGCTGCCGCTCCTACCGGCCACCGGTCGTCCCCGCAAACCGCTCTGCTGTCCGCCTGCACACGCCGGTCGTCCCCCGCAAACCGCTCTGCTGTCCACCTGCTTGTTGTCCCTGCAAGCTGCTCAGCATAGCGCCAGGCTCCCCACAGCAACAGTGATTTCAGCTCCTAATAGAGGAGCCTCAGTGCTAGTGCTCCACTAGCCCACAGTAAAGTCAACTCAGCAGCTCACAACTAGACTCTTAATGGAATCCAAATTAGTTCTAATATTCCACAGTGGAGAGAGGAAGGGGTGCAATTGGTGCTGTTTAGACCCTCAGCCAGGCCAGGCCCAGTACAAAGACCTGCCCCCCCAGCCTCTCTCAACTTGACTGGGTTTGGAACCCATGCCCCTTGTCTAGCGAGTGCTACTTAGTTTATGGCAAATCCCGCTGTCATAAACAGTTCCACCATTCCATTGTCCTTGATTCACATAATCAGGGTAACAACACTTTTATCCCCCCTGCCTCAATAACAGAGAGACTGGGGATCCCACAGTGGCCAAAGTGACCATTTGGGCTGCTGTGAGCACATACTAGGAGGGGTGGGTGTGTCTATGCAAATTGGGTGTATCTATGCAAATGAGATCAGCCTCTGAAGCCTCTTTGCACCACTCGCCCCAGTTCACCACCAGTTGTCAGGGTAGAGCTTATCCTGGCCCTGCTTACATATATGATAGATAGATACAGTATCATGAGCTTTCGTGGGCACAACCCATTTCTTCAGGTTAGGGGATTGTCTGTAGGTGAAGACTGGCCTATCTCCTAAGGCCTGTAAAAGTGAGGGATCATTTTCCAGGGTAGGTTGTGAATTGTTAATGATACATGCTAGTTTCCTTGTGCAGTTGATGGATTTCCACTCCATACAGCTGAATGGTGTGTCTTACATGTTTAAAAGTCTCAAAGGTGTAGCTGTGTTAGTCTGTAACTTAAAAAAACTTAAAAAACAAGTGGTCACTCTACAACCTATTCCAGAAATAATCCCTCACTCTCACAGGCCTTGGGAGACAGGCCAATCCTCGCCTACAGACAACCCCTAACCTCAAGCAAATTCTCTCCAGCAACCGTGCATCACATCTCAAACATCCTCACCCAGGAACCCACCCCTGCAATAAATGTAAAAGTAGCCATTTTTTACAAAGTAATTTCAGGAATCAATGGCAGAGAGAGACTGCGGAACTGGCCTTCACATACAACTTTGACACTATCTCCTAGGGACTAAATAAAGACATGAACTGGATGGGCCATTGTATTCAACACCCAAATGACATCAAAAGCTAAGTATGGGACACTTGGGGTATGTCTAGACTACATGCCTCTGGCAACAGAGGCATGTAGATTAGGCTACCCGGCATAGGAAAATGAAGCGGCGATTTAAATAATCGCCGCTTCATTTAAATTTAAATGGCTGCCGCACTGAGCCGGTCAGCTGTTTGTCGGCTCAGCTCGGTAGTCTGGACGCTCCGCGGTCGACATCAAAGGCATTTTTCGACCTCCCCAGTAAACCTCATCCCACGAGGCATCCCGGGGAGGTTGACAAATGCCTTTGATGTCAATCGCGGAGCGTCCAGACTACGGCACTGAGCCGACAAACAGCTGACCGGCTCAGTGTGACAGCCATTTAAATTTAAATGAAGCGGCGATTATTTAAATCGCCGCTTCATTTTCCTATGCCGGGTAGCCTAATCTACATGCCTCTGTCGCCAGAGGCATTTAGTCTAGACATACTCTTACAGCCCACTCTATTAGCCTCATTTAGCACAGACACTGTAATTGACAGGTTTTTTTCCCTCCCCCTCTCCCTTCTTTTTCTGCTTTAAATTTGGGGGTTCTGACCCTTTGCTATGTGCTACAGGACCACTCATTGTTTTTTAAGTTTTTTTCTGCCAGTTGATGTTATAGATACCAGTCCTGGGTCTCAATCTCTCTGGTGGCCAGCTGGATTGATCATGGGTTGGGAGGAGCAGGGTTCTGCCAGTCGCAACACAATGCTCTGGGGGAAGTATTTGTATGATGAACCCAAAAACCATGGCAAAGCAGCCTGTTTTATAGTACTTTTTCTTTAGTGGGATTTAGTTTTGCACCTTCTTGCTGCAATTAATTGCCATTTGACGAGTGCTTTTTTAAGTTGCTCTTTTTATTCTTTATTTTTTTATTAATTTCCTAGGCACTCATCCTATTCTGTAGTGTGAGTTGGTGGTCTGGAGCAGACTTTCTTTTTAATTTGTGTCTGTCAGAAGTAATCTACGCCAGTCACTAAAGCCCTCGTTAGCTTGGCTAAATTCCTATCTCTCAAAACTGGACTCCATTCCAAAAACTACTTCTTGAACAAGGATTAATAGGGCAGTCCATTGGTTAGATGCCAAGTTTTTTGCTTCAGTGAACTCAACTAGTTTCCTCTTTTCCTATGATCACGTCCTTTTTTTTGGTAAATATTTCTATTTTTATTTTTGTTCACTATTGTATCTTTTTAACCATTCCCATTGTTCACAGGTAGTGATATTAATATTCAGCATGTATATGCCATATTCCTTCTTCACCAACATGTGATATTTCCTCTTTTAAAATAACTAAAGCAAGGAACTACTCTAGCTAAAAGAAGAATGGCCATTTGCCTACGACAGTGCTATAATATGAATTAGTGCTCTCGAGGTTTGCACATAAGATTGTTCTCCTTTCCAGAATAACAGTGGAAATTTCAGTTCTTTCTGAACGACAGAATTTAATCTTACTCATTGCTTGACTTTACAATTTGCTTCATTTCCAAACTATTCTTTCCTTCAGTTTTTGTGCATGTGCATATTTTAAAAGTTCTAGATTATTTTAAAGAGCACTTACGGGAAGTGTAATTTTGTGTGAAACTCCTAAGAGCTTTAGAGAAAATGGACTATATGGGTACATCTGACTGTGTGAGCACCTGCCAGCTGTTGAGATTAAGCAGGTGCAGCAGGTACTATTTATGTGTAAAAACTGTGGGAGGGGAAGGGGTGCTGGCTGAATAGATGTCTTTGCACATTGCATTTCATTCTTATTCTGGGCTAGGGTTCTCTTTCTCTCTTTTAATGTATAATTTTTACAGACCTATATAACTAAAGAATTATATTTCAAATGGAGAGGAGAGGGGTCTCCTTTGTGAACAGATCAAGAAATGATGTTCAGGGAACATACACCTAGTGTATGAGTGTGCAGATCATTCTGAGAGTCAAACTGCCACTCTATGAAATGTTTAAGAAAAAACAATGTTTTTGTCTATTATATAAATAATAGGAGTTTATATTGCAGAACACAGAATGGCAGATGGAAGCTGAGTTTCCATGGGCACAACAGATAAAGAAAGGTAAAGTCACCTACAAGAGGAGGGTCAGACAAATGAAAACTATGTTGTTTAGTAAGTGGCAGTGTTGGGCTTGGGGGTGGACTAGAGAAATGTAGGTCCTATCCCAATGCAGACAGGCTAGTAAACATATAAACACACTGGGAGATCCAGCCACTGGTGCTTTCTTGAGCTACACTACAAAGTTAGGCTAACTTAACCTAGTTATGCAAGTGTCTATACTTAATTGATCTCCTACTACTGTGAGTGCCCCATTATGCCAATATAGTAACACCAGTTCCCTGAGTGGTATAGAGCCACCATCAAAGTATGTATGTAAATGCATTGCATGTGTAGCTCCTAATGGTCCTCCAACAACTATTCCACTATGCCCCACAGTGAACTCTGTGGACATCGTTGTGAACTCCCCTACCTAGGAGTCATGCATACCAGAAGCTCCCTTTCCTCTTTAAATCCCTGCAAATTTTTGCAATTCCTTTTCCTAACTGTCTGCCTTGGAGAGCACATCCTAGTAGCTCTCCATTGTTGAATGCAACTGTCCAACTGACCATACTGGCTACATGCTCCAGATGTGCTACTGCCTGAAGCAGACAGGAGAAATTGAATCAACTGGACCAGGGGGAGAACAGAATGTGCAACCACAGCTCCAAACCATCCAAGAAATATTGACATCTACGAGCAGATTGCTAAGGGGGTGCAGGAGAAAGGCTATGATGGGGACCAGCAACAATGTCATGTGGAAGCCAAGGAGCTGCAGCAGGCATACCAGGAGGCCCACGTGTCCAACAATCAACCCAGTGCCAAACTGCAGTCCTGTTGCTTTACAGAGAGATGCGTGCCATGCACAATGGAACTTTCTGCCATCCCCGCTCCTGCCACAGCACTGTGGATACCTCTGAGACCCCTGAGTCACCAACCCATGCTGTGAATAGCAGGGAGGAGACGATGGTAGATAAGGGAAAGAAGGAGGTGGAGTAAGGGGGCAGCCTCTACAATAAAACACATTATTCTGGCTCACTGTTAAAATGGTCTTTCAAAGACTACCTGAGACATATAGCACTACATTGAGTTCTTCCAATGGCTCAGGCATCTGGATACACAAATTCAGCAGACAGCTGCTCCACCTCTGATGGAAACTTTTCCCACTTTGCTACACAGATATTATGCAAGACACAGCAGGCATCTATAACCATTGGGATATTTTTCTCACTAAGGTCCAATCTTGTGAGTAGACAACACAGCTACTCTATGAACCCTTAAAATGATCAAAGGCACATTGACTTGTAATTTTGCAACAGTTGTGCCAATATTTGAATAGTTTGTTAGTGCTATCCAGATGGCCATTGCTTACCTTCAGGAACCATAGGAGCAAGGGATAGGCTGGATCCCTGGGATCACTACTGGCATTTGAAAATTACCTATTGTAATGCACTTGTGGGGAAAGTCCTTGCTTGCAACTTTCTGAATAGTCCTGGGTTCTTAAAAATGTGCACATCATGCACCTTCCTAGACCCGCCCACACTGGTGTTGGTGAAAGGTTCCTAGTGATCCACCAACACTTGCATTACCATAGCAAAGCAGCCCTTTCTGTTGATGTATTCCATAGCAAGATGGTCTGATGCTAAAACAGGGATATGCATTCTATCTGTCGCTCCACTGCAGTTTAGGAATCCCATCGCTGCAAAGCCATCCACTATATCTTATGCATTGCTAAGAGTCACAGTACTGAGCAACAGGTGGAGATTAACATCCCTGTACACTTGCATGACAATGGCACCTGTAGTGGATTTCCAAACTCCAAATTGGTTCTCACCTGACCAGTAACAATCTAGCATTGCACATTTCAACTGTGTGATTGCTACTTGCTTCTCCACTGTCAATGCAGCTCTCATTTTGGTGCCCTGGTATTTGAGGACTGAAGCAAGCTCAGGCCACAGATCCACAAATGTTACCTTATGCATCTAAAAGTTCTGCAGCCACTACTTGTTGTCCCAAACCTTTTCTACAATGTGACCCCGATAAGTGCCTGTTTCTCAGACCCAGGAGTAGTGCTCCAGCATCTGTAGCTGCTGTGTGAACACTATCAACACCTATGAATTTGTTCTTGCTATGTCCCACAGGGATCTGACCTCCAAGGAACTGTCATGTTCCCAATTTATTCAGTTCTTCTTGCAGCTCTGCAAATCCTAAAGGATCGTGCAGCTTGTGCTTGTCATGCTCATGACAACAGCAGAGAGCTGTGAGAGCTTCATGTTTCTGTCAGAGATGACAGACAGTGAGGAGAGCCTTGTGGGTTTGTAGGATTTTGGGAGGAAAAAGCATGAAAATTATAGCACACAAATTAAATTATGGGCTGGGGAAAGTTGCAAACTGGGAAGCTGACCCCAATATTCCCTCTGTAATTTGTTTTAGCCCCACCATGCATTGCCAAAATTTCCCCAAAATTAGTATGCCGCAGGGTGGCAAGTTGCACAGTAGGCTACCTACCCATAGTGCACTGCATTCTGCATCTACACAAGCATTCTCAATGAATATGTGTCCCAGTAAGTACATGCACTGCCAAGACAAGGAGCCAATCATGCACTTTCACAGGCAATGTACTAACTGCAGCAGCTGTATGCCAATGTAACACGAGTCAATATATGTTTGTAGTGTAAATTTAGCTTTGGAGTATCTTTTCTTTAAACCCCCCAACCCCGCCTATGATGAAGTGACCAGTTCAGTCTGTACTTTGCCCTGAGGGAAGGGGCTAGATGATGAACAGCAGTGGGTCACTGAGGCAAGTGGTGGCTTAGGGGTAACATGTTTCCCAGAAGGAGAGAACCTCAAAGTGTGGGTGCTGCCATGGGGTAGAACCCTGAAGGAAGGGCACTATGGTCTGGGAGGGACACAGGTCCTGATGACTGGTGGAGACTGGACAATAAGACAATAAGGTAACAGCAGGTGAGACACTGCCAGAAGAGGATGCTCTGAGGCTGGACTGAGCTAATTCCTGGAGTGACCAGCAGGAGGCATCACAGTGGTGAGTCACAACCTGTTACACTCTTACATGTGTGCTTATCTAAGAGTAGCCCTATTGAGGTTAATGGGACAACTCAAGGGCTAACTCAGAGTTAAGCATATGCATAAATCTTTGCAGGATTGGGGTCAAGGATTAGCATTTTGGGCCTTGTGAAGGGAGCAGCTTTCAAGAGTGGATGTGAATGCAGAGAAGTGAAGTGTTTGGTAATTTAATGTGTTCTTATTCTTGGGCTAATACTTTATTTATGCCTGCTCCATTGCATGGAATTTCTTCTGTATCCTACAAAAACAAAAGGAAAAACTATGTAGCACTTTCAAGACTAACAAGATGGTTTAATAGGTGATGAGCTTTCATGGGCCAGACCCACTTCCTCAGATCATATTCTGGAAGAGAATTGGCATGACCATTCTCTTCCAGAATATGATCTGAGGAAGTGGGTCTGGCCCATGAAAGCTCATCACCTATTAAACCATCTTGTTAGTCTTTAAAGTGCTACATAATTTTTCCTTTTGTTTTTGCAAGATCAGACTAACACAGCTACCTCTCTATTACTATTCTGTATGCTAGTCATTAAGCAGGTGCTCAATTCTGGAAGAGTACGAAAGTGGCAAAGTATATGAGGAAGAGGAATGTAAGGAACCGTAATTCCATGGAGGCTTTACAGAGAACAAAAGAATGGAGAAGTGGAGTGAGAACAGACTCTGTACTTTAAAATGGTTATAGTAAAGAGCCCTCTCGCAACTCTGACTTGCACATGGTTTGCTGTCTCTCAAGCGTCAGCCAGGAAATATGTATTATTGTATTACAATAGGCTCCAGAGCAGGGGTGGGCAAAAGGGCCTCCACGGGCCAGATCCGGCCTGACAAGCGAGTTGATTCAGCCCGCGTAGGTCCTGCTGCTCCCTCTGCTCCCAGGCCAATGAGGGCTTGGGGGTGGGAGGAGCTTGTGAAGTCTCCTCCCGCCCTGCAAGGGGCTCAGCACTTAATGTTAACCACCAGCTGCAGGAAGTGAGAGACTTCACGTACGCCTCCTCCCCAGGCCCTGATTGACCTGGGGAGAGCAGGGGGAGCACACAAAGTCTCCTCCCACCTCCAGGGGCACAAGTACCTAGAGGTTTAGAACAGCTGATGGTTCTCTTGGGGGGGGGACAAAGACTTTACACTCTCCTCCACCCCCAGTCCAATCAGGGTCTGTGGGTGGGGAAGCACGGAAGTGTCCTGGCCCCGCCCCTTCCAACTGAGGCACCGCCGATTCTAGGGCATCCCAGGGCCGCTTCAAAAATTTCTGAAGTGGCCCCTGGTCAAAAATTATTGCCCAACCCTGCTCTCAAGGGTCCTTTCAGGATCATAGCCCCTTTGTATTAATCACTGTGCAAACACAAAGTGGCAAGACAATTGCTGCCCTGGAGACCTCACAATCTAATTTAAGAGAGGGTACAACAGCGGGAAAAGGCAAACAGAAGAAGGAACTGGAAATACAGGACAAGGAAGACAGCAAGAAGAACACATAAGAGCAACAAGAAGATGAGACATGAGAAGACAATAGATTCAGCCCATGTGGGCCAGAAGCTTCAGGTCCTAACCTTATGTAGTCACATTGCTTACGTGCTGCTGGAAGGTGCTCAGATAATGTAGTGATGAATACAGTATAAAACCCATATAGAACAAAACAGAACCAGGTATCTGGTATTATGCTAATCAGTTGGAGCTAAAACATGTGTGTGCCAGCTAGCCACCAAAAGGGTAGAAGCCTGAAAGCATCCCAACAAATACAGTGTATGTACAAGAGGAAAATATTAAGGATATTGCTGGAACAGCAGAAGGCTACATAACAGACAGTTGCCTCTCTATTTCAGAAAACAACCAACAGCAAAAATGCTATAGCACACCTTTTCATTCTTCACTTACAGAACAATGAATTATAGACTAAGGGTATGTCTACACTACAGTCATGGAGTCCGACTGCAGCTCATATAAACATATCTGAACAATTTTAATTTAGCTAGATCTGGTACTGTGGCAGTACGCCCACAGCATCACGAGTATTAGCATGGGCTCGCCCCAAAAGTAATTACCCAGGGTTGTATGTTCCCATGCTGCCATGGCTTCACTGTGACTGGTTCCTGAGATTAAAATTAGCCTGGGTATGTCTACATGGGCTGCAATCATACCCCATGACTGCAGTGCTGACATACTCTAATTTACTGAGGCAAAGGAGAAAAGTATTCAGAGAGAAAAAAGTGGAGTGAAACTTATAATAGAGACTGCATGAACTTGACTCAAATGAGACATGTGTCTCATTCCATCCCAAAGTTTGATATACAACCCCCTGAGCAAACTGACATCTCACTTTTGCAGATGATGTATTGATTCCAGAAACTCCTATTTCCTCCCAGATGAAAGCCTCCCACAAAGACGTGATTCTTTCCTTATTCCTACAACTTTACATATGAAGCTCCAGTGACACTCGTGATTTTAGTCATCCCATTTCTTTCCACTGTTCATTTCCTTAAGCCAAAGCAACATACTTTTGCTCCTAGGCTGTTAATGGGTCATGTTGAACTCCTGAAACATTTGGTGCTTCTTCTTATGCGAATTTATTGCCATGTTAAATTAATATGAAGTTCAAGTTGCTCTTTTAGAAATGTATTAGTTTGCCTCAAGATACATTGCCACCTGACAAGGTAATATGTTACTGTCAGCCTGCTGTCTTTATAGCGTTATTCTATTAAAAAGTCATTCAGTGAACAGGACTTTGCTTGCACTGTGTATTTATCCATACAGGTTAATAAGATGTTACACAGGTTTGTACAAACTCAGTATAGTGATAGATTTTTTTTTAGGATGTAAATGTGCATTTAATTACAGTAACTCATTCCTATAACTTTTCAGTGTCATCATGTTGGATCTCTGCTGTAACTAACTCAGCATCTCTGCATTGTAAAATATTTATGTTCGTGCTGCCACAAAGGAGATCATGACAACTTATTGGACTGAAAAAGCAATAGGCCACACATTTACTTGATCTGTAAAACTGTGGCTCAATATTTGACACAATTTATTCTCTTCTAGTGCCAGCTCATAGGCCAGTTTCTCTGGTGTACTGCAGCTGCTTGGCTTCTCTGTGTTAACTGGCCCTACAGCCTATGTCACCAGCCAGACCGGGATTAGTCCATCATAAGGGTGATCCTCTGGTGGCATTGCTTCCCATTCTAGCTGAGAAATGAGAGCCTGGCCAGAGGAAATGAGGGAGGAGGGATCAAGGCTGGCCACACGAACTCCCATCTGCAGTTTTGACTCCTCAGGCTTCTCCTTTGCTGTACTCGTGTAAGTTGAACCAGCCCTGGATCTCTGCTACAACAGCACAAGGGGAAAAGCCCTGCACAGATTTTCAGCAGGTCAGGAGAGTGCCAAAGGAGTGTTGTACAGTACAACTGTCCACATGCACTGACCTGTACTCAGTGTACATCATCTGGACCCCAAAATGGGTGAGTGGGACCCCAGGGATGAGTGGGCAGTCGGATGGGAGAACTGGTATGGGCCCAGACAGCAAAACAGACCATTCCCTTGTACCTATACCTGCTATAGAAATCACTGACTGACTGTGGCAGGAACTACCAATTAACCACTGAGGAATGGCCAGTCTCAGAACACTGTCCATTCTTCCCAAGTAACGTAGGCATCCAGCCTGTTTGGTTAGTCCTTCCAATTTATCCACTTCTCCAGACTGCCTGCGGCAATATCAAACCAGCCATCTGGGCAAAGTGAACATTCAGGAGGAATGGGAGAGGACAGCCTTATCAATACGTAATTATAAAAAATGCTTCTTTTTATCCTGGCCTGATTGATGTGGAAGAAATGGTGTGCTGGAAATTCACTCTGAGCAATTTTATTGTGGTGGACAACCCCATCAATCAGCATTAACACATACACACTTGGACAAGTAATTATCCTTCAAAACTGTCATGTGGTGTATAGTCAAAACCTGTTACACTCCAAGGCTCTGGAGCCCTCCTTTTCAGTGTAGCATTACACCGAAGTGAAACCAGAGTGTATTTGACTTCCTGCCACTTCTAATTTTGTATATCTTAAAAAAGTTTACAGTGTCAAAAACTTATTTTTACAGGTCTGATTTATTTTTTTAACTAGTAGATGCTTCCTCAGTAGAAGATTATTTATTTTCTAGGACTTTAATCATGTCTCCTAGATCAGAGGTTTTCAACCTGTGGACTATAATCCTCTAGGCTCCACGGGCTATGTCTAAGGGATCCACTCAAGGTTGTTGCTACCACAGAACAGTGGTTTTCAATTGGTGTCTACAGATTCCTGGATTCTAAGATTTCTATCTCCATTCAAAAATTTTAAGGGCCCGCAAATGAAAAAAGATTGAAAACCACTCTACTAGATCAATCACACTTTGAATTTATAAATAGAGTGTGATGTCTAGCTATTGTAGTTCTCTGATATTCAACAACAGAGGTCTTAGACAGGAACAGCAGGTAGGTATTAGCTCAGGCTGTCTAGACAGTTGAATTGACTGGCTAAACTAGTAAGTCAGCCAGAATGTGTGGGAGGAAGATGAGCTAGGACTGATCTATTAAAACTAGCCAAAAACTATTACTCTGACGTAGCTTTGTAGGGAGCTGCAGTTAACTTGTTTTTAAAAAGGGTGACCTGAGCCCCGATGTCTATAATGGTTGTGGGATAACTGCCTTAGCTGACTGCTTTAAATCCAGCAGCTCAAGAGGAGTGGACAAGGGTACAGGATTCGTAGAATCACCTGATAAACAAAATAATCTTTGGTTACGTCTTATCTCCTGATAAGACCGCTGGAATTTTATTAGGGTTTTTTTTTTAACTTCTGTTTGGTTTAGGCTGGGAAGTGGGCAAGAGCAGAAAAAAAATTGTTAATGTTGGCACAAATGTGCTCTTCTGGAAAGAGAGAGCTCTCTGAAAGCTGTACAAGTCAGCCAAAGTTTTGCATGCAAATTCCTCTTACATACCCAATGAAAAATAAAAACCATGCACACTCTGTGATGAAATTAGTGCCTTTATAAAATGTTAATATATTTCAGAAAATGGGCCACTTTCCATAGGCACTCTCTTTAATATTTGATGAAAAGATTCCCACTGCTTGGGCCATACCACAAATCTCTTTTTACTTGGGAGGACAGTGTTTTAATCTAATTGTAGCATTTTAAGATGACACAAGTTATTCACTTAATTTAATATTCTTGGGTTACTCGGAAATGCTGCTTAGCACCTCTGCCATCAGATTCCTTAATGGAACTTTGTACAAAAGGCATTGTGTTTTGAAACATCAATAATTTCTTTGTTGAAGATTTATGGGTATTGGAAGTTATTTAAAGCAGTCACAACAAGAAACTGAAGGAACCTGTTAAACCTGCTGCCTATTAATTTAATTTGATGACCCCAGCCTGTAGTTGGGATTATGCTTTCCAACATGCATTACTTTGCCTCTTCTTTTGGTCTTACCCAGTATGGCCATTCTCATCATGTTATATTCTTAAACTCAAAAGGTTGTCTCTTACCAACAGAAGTTGTGATATGAAGAACAGCTCAAGGGCAAAAGAGCAACAGGCATCCAGATATCTGGTAATGAATTGCAGCTGGCTTTACCAGTTAAAGTGTACGTCAAATCTTTAAAGTCATTAAATGTATGTCATGCAAGGTGTCAGTGAAAAACCCATGACTCACTAGTTATTAATATCATCTTATAATGTAGACGCTAGCAACATATGCAAGTTATGACAATAAACTGAAATTATAATTCATATAATGTGTTTGAAAGCCAAGCAGGAGTTACACCCCCTTAGACAAAGGAATCAGCTTTCCCACCCTGGAGTTACTTCCAAGGTACTTTGAAAGACAGTGAGAATGTATTTATATAGTACATACACAGAACGGCCAAGCTTACAAGGGGCAGAGACCAACCTCACACTATCATGGTAGGATAGGAAATTGACAATCATATGTCTAATGTTCATTCAGTTGGACTGGAGGGGGCAGGAACTAAATAATTTCCATTTTAGCAGATAATCCCAAAGAAGGAAGAAGCAGCAGGACACTTCCTTCAAGATAGAGTCCATGTTGCCTCCCTTACAGCAAGAAATTGACTTTTATCTGGAGTTGCCCTTCAGAAGAATCCATTTTAATAGATCCAATGGAATATAACAGAGGGGGTCAGAATCCCAAATTATCTATCTTTCACGTAAGAAGACAAAGGTACCAGGCCTTTAATTTTAGGGGATAGATATGACCCAGGAGTTCTGTCAACCATCTTTACAGAAATGTGGTGAGGATTTTACCTTGAACCAAGTCTAGTTTATTAAGTGTTAATTACATTAAAGTGTTTAATCTTTATTTCTCTAGTAACCATGTATGGTTTTAATCCTTATATTCGTACTTACTTAAAATCTACCTCTGTGAAATTAAATAAACTTGTTTTATTTTTAATCTAAACCAACTCAGCACTGTGTTTGAACTGAACAGTTTGGCAATGCCAGTTACAATAACAAACTGTTGGGGACTGCCTCTTTAAAGAAGAAATGAACTTTAACGTTCCTCTGATTGTTCCAGGAAAAGACCACATGTTCAAATTCAGGGCTAAGTTGTTAACCAAGGCTGGTGGAATCCAGTGGTAGTCGGTGGTATTATAGGTATGCTCCAAAGCTTTTGAGCAGGGCAGCCCAATACATAGACATGTTGCTGATTGTGAGCATCCCAGGCAGAGAACTGCAGTAGCAAACCTTTAAGAAACTTAAAGGTTTTAAATGTAGGAGTGACAACTCTTCACCAGTCTGGATTGCTACCCAGAACATAACAGGACTATTTTAATATACATAATGTATATTTTTGTTCATGAAGTGCAGACAATCCCTGTCCCAGTCTAAGAAAATATGCAAACAGGGTGAGATTATGTAATGTTAATAACGTGGGCATGACTACCCAGTGCCTGTATTATACCTCACAGCATGTCCAATGTGAACTAGATGTTTTCAGAAGCCCCAGGAGTCTCAGACTGAACTGAGTACTCCTGTAGTTGTTGAAAAATGCTGTGCCGCCTCCCCTGACAAACCTAACTGCTGAGAGCTTTAGAAAACCTTACACTGAACTCAGCATTCCACTCCCAATGAAATCTCTCTCTTGTGGAGTCAGCTATCAAGTATAGATAGAGAGAGAACACTCTTATCCTTTGATACACAAACACTGTAGTTTAATGCCTCAGGACACCTGCCTCTCCTGCCTGGCAGCAGTGCAGGTCAGTAGCATCCCACTATCTCACAAACCGCTAGCTATTCATTTTAGAAGGTGCCAGTTTGGGGATTCCCACCCAACACCACCACTTTATTGCTAAGCTTTTGAGACGGTTGGAGTCTTTTCTTAACATTTTAAATAGCAAACTGTTAGCATACACCAGATAAGTAGCACGTTCATGTATTATTTCTTAGATGTGAAGGATGCATGACAAGGCTCCAGCAGTTTATTAGGATGTATAATGGAGATTGCTCAATCCGATCTCTCATCTCTATTTTCTTGTTAGTTTATTTTAAAAAAAATTCCCAGATTACAAAGAATATGAACTTAGTGCTCTTAAGGAGAAATTAACTTTTCAGGTGAAAATGGGCAGAGAAATGGGATTCCAAGATAAACCCCTTAGTTCGAATTAACTGTTACTCCTCGTGGAATGAGATTTAACAGTTAATTTGAACTAAGGGGTTTATCTCAGAATCCCGCTTCTCTGCCACATGTAGACGCGGGCAGTTACTTCGGGCTAGTCAGTTTCCAAAATGGCGACCGGACGGGAATATGCTAATCAAGCGGATATTTAAATCCCGTGCTTCATTAGCAATTTTGGTTGCCCTCATTAGCCTCCCTAGTTTGAACTAGGGGGCTAGTGTAGACATACCCTGGGATTTCATCATCTACAGTGCATTATGAAGTTCTGAACCCAACAACCCATATCCTAAAGCAAAGATGATTGGGGCCATGACTCTGTAGATCTCATAGTTCAAATACTTCATTTCCATGCAGGAGGCCGCAATAGCTGCAGGAGTCTTGAAGGATTAATACCTTTCCTTCAGCTCCATGGAATGTCCTGTGCTCAGCCTAATCACTGCAGGAATGGGTCATATAGGGTACGTCTACACAGCAGGGCTAAAATTGGAATAAGCTTCGAAACTTCAGCTACGTCAATTGTGTAGCTGAAATTGAAATAGCTTAATTCGGCTTTTGGCACAGTTTACATAGCGGGAAGTCAAAGGAAGAGCACCCTTCCTTTGACTTCCCTTAATTCTTTTGAAATGAGGTTACCATGAGTTGGAGTAAAAAGTCCTCCAGTTTGACATTATTTCAGAATAAAGGCTTGTAGTGTAGACAGGCTCTTTGTTATTTTGGAATAACATCAGTTATTCCAAAATAACGCTACTGTGTAGACATACCCATAGTGTTCACCTCGTATTACAACAAAGCACCAGTACAAAAACAAAACATACAGAATAAAGCCATCCTGGCTACTCTTTTCTCTGCACCCTTCTCAGCTGCACAGCTCCACTCCATTCCTTAATAAATACATTGATTTAAAGAAACAGAAGCACTCTCCTTTGATCCCACTCTGAAAGCCCATTTGTAGCTCTAACACTTTTAACTGCATGTTAACAAGATTGAAAATATTGCTCTTCCCATTGCAAGTTCTCATATTTACTCTGAATGACAGGATTAAATACCTAAGAATAGCCTCTTCCAATGGCCAACCTCCTCTTCTTCACACTGATTTCAGCTGGCTGTTTTGGCAGAGAAGCTGTCAGCTGTGAAACCAGTTTGGTGTTCAGTGTTAGCAACAGCATTTCCTATGCAAGATTAACATGTAAATTGACCAAAGGAGCAGACCTACAGACATTCCAGTCTGCTATCCTGAACCTCTCAGGGTCAAGAGAGGCAGATGGAACTGCTTCAGTAATGCATTTAGCCAAATGTTCAGACATATGCTATGGCATGAAACACTTTCCTAAGACTGGGGAAACTGATGATTAAATGCCAAGTTTTCAAGAGAAAACACAGCTGGAGGAGAGAGGAGAATCCATTAGTTCCTTCAAACCAGTTTACCACTTAACAATAAATGTTCACCCACAAAATGTGGACTCTTGCAAGGATTACAAGGGGTCTGTTTATTTTTGCAAGCATACCCTTTGTAATGTATCTTCATTTGAAAAGCAGGCCTTGAGAACATACAGTAGCATATTACTGCTGTAATCTTCATTGATAGATGAAAATAATTTAGTAGTGTGCAAAAGTCCAGCAGATAAATCACTTCAGCTCATCTACAAAGGTAAGGGGAGCACATGCATGCTTTCAAGGGGCTGCACTGACCAACATTAGGGACTAGACATTGCAAAGAAGGAGGGAGTGCTAGCTGATGAAGCCTTCTTTCAATATACCCAAATTTTGGCTGCATTAATCTGTCCTGTAGGTTAATTTGATCACACACTAGAAAACACTTGAAGCATTTGCAACATTGCCAACTTCAAGAGATCAGAAATGATGAGTTGGACCCCCCAAAATAACAAGATTGGCCCAAAAATGTGAGATTTTTTAAAAGAAATTATATTGTCTCTTGATTACTGAACTCTATCTACCCATCCTCAAGGTGTGTGCAAGTGACAATTAGAGTTGCCCACTCTCGCATATGTACCAGGTCAGGTGATTTTGGCCCCTGCTGCAGTAACCTCTACCTATATTAGACCTGTCTGTATGGATGGGAACCGAGAGCAGGAATGCTTAATGGGGACTGTGTTTGGCTTCTTGTTAACCAGGATGGTGCTACAGAAACTTTTTTTATACTGGTTTGATTAATCTCATTATTGAATAAATCACCAGTTTTTGCAGACTGGTTCTTGCAATCTGCCCTGCATGTAGCATTCTCAGTGTGGTTCATCCCAAGCACCCCACACAATCACATCTGCCTATCTTCTGTCCAACAATTAATCTGTCCTCCACTCCTCACCAATGCCACTTAATTCAGTTCTGTCCCCATCCAATGCCACTTAATTCAGCTCCTATTGATCCCCCAGATGTCCTCAGTTCCCTTTCCCAGCTCTCCCCCCATCAGATCAGAACACACCATCCACACAGCCCTCCCATCCCATCAGCTCTTATCTGCCTCACTTCCACCATCAGCGGTGTTCTCTAAGCTGCACAATTGGGCAACCATCCAGAAGAGAGTCAAATGCTGTGTACTTGATTAACAGAGCTGTGCACACCTGGCAGCATATGTTCAGTTGCCCTTTCTCCCAACACCACTACTTTGCAGCCATGTGGCTCCTGGGACCCTCCTGCTGACTGTATAGAATGGGGTGTCTGCTGGTGTCTCCCTTGCCTCTTTCTTGTGACCACAGGGCAGGTGAGAGGGAACAGGGCTCAGGGTCAGGACTTGGAGCAGGAGGCCCTGTGGTCAGAGGTCTGAACCAGACTTCTAGGTGGTGGTGAGTGCCTTAAAAAGATAGAGCACAGACTCTGAGAGACTTCCTTAGCGGCCAGCACACAATCTCTCTCTCTGTCTCCCTCTTCGTCACTGCCCATGTACCCCATCTTTGCAGAGAGAGGATGGGGGACAGGGCTCACTGGGGCAGGAGAGTGTTCAATGAGCACCTTAAAAAGAAATGTCTCTAGTAGCCAGTATGTGCATACACACATACACCATCTCCATGTCTGTCACGTACACCCACCCACATATCCCAATTCTGTCCCACACCTATACTCATACTTTCTTTGTCACACATACTCACACGGTCTCTCTCTCTTTCTCACACACACACACACACACACACACACTTTTATTATTCTTGTTGGTACTGCTTGGTACTTTCTTCAATGCACATAAAGTCTCTGTAATTTTATTCTTTCAAAGTGTTTTGACTGGGCTATGCATTTCATAATTTTTATTTCTCTCTAAGGGTATGTCTACACTACATGGCTCCATCGATGGAGCCATGTAGATGAGCTTTGTAGACATAGAAAAATGAAGTGGCGATTATATAATCGCCACTTCACTTACATCAAAATGGCTGCCGCGCTGTGACGATCAGCTGTTTGTCGGCACAGCGCGGTAGTCTGGACGCTCGGTGGGCGACATCAAAAGGCTTTGTCGACCGCCCCATTGTGCCTCGTGGGATGAGGTTTTCTGGGGCAGTCGACAAAGGCTTTTGATATCAACCGTGGAGCGTCCAGACTACCGCGCTGTGCCGACAAACAGCTGATCGGCACAGTGCGGCAGCCATCTTGATGTAAATGAAGCGGCGATTATTTAAATCTCCACTTCATTTTCCTATGTCAACAAAGCTCATCTACATGGCTCCGTCGACGGAGCCATGTAGTGTAGACATACCCTTACACTTAAATGTAACGTGAGTAGTGATTTCTGAAATACCTAACCTGTCCTGGCTGGAGTAATTATCCCAATGGTAACTTTTTTTAATATATATTTTATATCAAGGTGTTTTATTTCTATTGGTGGTGCACATTTGCACATTATCTCTGCCCCTCTTAGGGCTCCTGAGGGGATGCAGTGGGATCCCCTCTCTGATTTCCCATGCTGGCAGGCAGGCAGCTACCCAAGACTGGCAGCCAGAGCACACACTTCAGGGCTCCCACTGTCAGTCTCAGGTGGAGGAGACAGAGGAGGTTGACAGTCAGAGCTCTAGTTGCCCAGGGCTGACAGAGATATCTAAGTAAAATTAAGCCTCACTCATGATCTTGGGACAGAATTTTCAAATGTTAGGAATTATTATTATTATTTTTTGTTAGCCATAGCCAAATCCTGATCAGTATATTTCAGAGTTCTATCAAGAGATCATGATTGAGGCTTAATTTTAAAAATTGCATCTCTTATTTGCCATGTCTGCATTTAGTTTAAATCTCTGGCTGCAGAAAGACTTTTGTTAGTTTGAGCTGGATCACACAAGCCATTCATATGTGAGGCTAGTCAAAGACATGCTTCTGATAGACACTATATTCTGAACTTTCTAACCATGTCTGAGCCAGCTGAGAGTGTGAGCCTTTCTCCCAGGGAGTTCAATGCGAGATTTGTCTAAATGAAGGCAGTCGGATTGGGCAGAAAGCCTCCAAAGTGAAATCTTTCATCACTAACAGTTGGCTTATCTACACTGGCATGTTTTTGTTGCAAAAATTGACTTTTGATGACAAAACAGTGACTGCATGTCTACAACTAAGCAATTATTTTGAAATAAGTAAAATCGAAATAACTCCCAAAATAACACAATCAAAATAGCGTGTCCCCACTACAGGGGAGCATCGAAATCATTCAGAATTATTTTGAAATAGCGCGTCCACACTGATCGGAGCCGGCCTCGGACTTGGAGCCCCAGAAAGCACTCTGGGGAGAGCACCAAGAGGGCGGGCAATTCCTGTGGCTGTTGGTTAAGCAAGCTGCAATGCCTGCTTTCAGGGGAGCCTCTCTACAGCCACATCTCACATGCCACTCCTACCCTGCCTCCCTCCTCGCGGGACACAAAAGGGACGCAGTGTGCTCTGGTTGCCCTTGCAGATGCCACAGCAGTCACAACATGGAGCTGAATGAAGCTGCTGCAGTACTTCCAAACTGCCTGCATGCTGCTCCAGCAGGCTGAGGACCAGCCCAGACCATAGGCGTTGATCATCCAGGTCCTGGTGCTCCTGCTGATGTGCGTGCCTCTCAATCCGCTAGACACCATGGCAGAAGGTTGGCAGAAGACCTGTTCGGATTGGTGGGACCGCATCATCCTGCAGCTATGGGACGACCAGCAGTGGCTGCAGAACTTCCACACCAGGCTAAGCAGGTGCCACATGGTGGTGGAGCGTGCATTCGGCCATTTAAAGGGGAAGTTCCAGAGTCTCCTCATCCGTCTGGACTTCAGTGAAATGCAACATCCCCTTCGTGGTGCCTGCTGTGTGCTCCACAATCTGTGTGAGAGCAAGGGGGAGACTTTTCTCCCAGGGTGAGGGGCAGAGGCTGAACGGCTGGCCAGGGCATTCAAGCAGCCAGACACCAGCACTATATGGAGAGCACATCAAGGGGCTGTGCTCATCAGGGAGGCCTTGAGGGAGAGTTTCATCCAAGGCCAGCTGTGAGACTCTCCCCTGTGCCTCTCCACAAGGGGCCCCTGCATTCCCTGTGTGTGCCTTTTCTCCTCTGCCCCTCCCTTCCCCTGCCCGGACCACCAGCTACCTCTCTGCCTCCCCCCGCCTCCGGCTTCCCCTCTTAACCCTCCCAGAACACGTGGTGGTGGGAAGCTGAAGTCTCCCGAAGTCTCAGGCAGCCAAAGTCTCCCAAAGAACCAGAGGCAGATGCCAGTCCCAGCCCCATCCCTGAGCCTCCCTCCTGTCCCCTCCACCATTACAGGTTCTTTACCCAGCCCCTCCTCTGTTATATATCCCCCCCACACACCATAAACAGTTCTGTTGTTTCAGGAAACAATGCTTTATTATTTGCTCTGCAAGAGAGGGGGCAAGGTGGCTCCATGCACGAGGCCATGCGCTCCATCACTAAGGTGAAGAAGGTGCACATGGCCTCATGCTGACATGCCAGCTGGTCCCAGGTGGCCTTCCTCTGCTACTGGTCAGCATCCCGCTTCTGGAACGCCTCCTGAAGCACCCAGATGAGGGACTGCAGGCAGGCCATCTACTCCCACATCAGGTCCTCGTGGGTTCTCTTCCTCCTGCAATCCTGTGGAGTCGTGAAGATGGTAGGGGATGCACCAAGCTCGCAGCTGGTCCAGCTGTGAAGAAAAGTGACAAGGGCAGTCATCCCAGGAGACACTGTGTATGAAGCCTAGCACTAGTCTCTGAGCTGACACTGAAGGTCTTGGTTCAGATGATGGTGATGTGCTTTGAGTAAGGCCATATGCTGCCTAGACAGCAGGCACTTTCTTGCAGGTTCACAGACATCCCAGAGGAGCATCGCTACACCCACAGCCCGGAGACAAGCAGGCATGGAAAGGTGCTGGCCAGGCCAGGAGCCTGTGGGCAGGAGGGGGAAACGGGGCAACTTGGCTTTCCTTTGTGTCCTACACACCAGGTCTGGCATTGGAGGCATCCTGCAGAGAGAGAACTTCTATTCCTGCCTGCTGGAGCGGGGTTTGAGGGAGGTGTGTCTGAGCGGCAGACACCACTTGCCAAAGAAAGTGCTACTGGGGTCCCGTCTTCTTCCTCCCCCGGCAGGTTCCCATGCATAGGATCAGTCTCCTCTGCATTGCCGCACTTGACCAGGATAAGATGCTGCCCAAGTGTGGGCATAAGCCTGTTCCAGCTGCAGCACTGCTGTGTGGTTCCATGACCCCAGACTCCTGAGTGGTGGCTTGTCATGGGAAGGTGTCAACCCCAGAGGCCGGAGTAAGGCAGGCTTCTCCAGGAACCTTGTGAGAAGGACTGAGGTGTTCTTATATGAAAGCGTGATGGGGCCGAGTGCTCCAGACTGGCACTCCATGTGCACCCACATGCACAAACTGCTGTGCAGCCCCCAGACCGAGTAGGCCGAGTGAGGAGCACGCAGCCCCTCGCAGTCCACCACCTGCCCCCTGTATATAGGGAAAGTTTTAGAATTCACCTGAAGTGACTTTCCTGGGTTCTTCCAAAGCCTGGGAGACATCTTGGGAGAGGGGGACTGGCTCCAGGATAAAGAGCAGGTCCTGGCTGGTAGGCATGGTCATCTGGCTGGCCTCCTCCTCCTCCTTCTTCTTGTCCGAAACCTCGCCCTCGTGGAGGCTGATGCCAGGCATATCCTGGCCAGACTCCACGACAATGGGGGGGATGCGCGGGAGGTGACCAGCCCCCTTCCCAGGATGGCATCCAGCTGCTTGAAGTAGGGGCAGGTGTGCGGTGCCATCCCAGAGCATGTGCTCTGCTCCCTGGCCTTGTGGTAAGCCTGCCAAAGCTTCTTCACTTTCATCCAGACTGGTCCAGGCTCTGCTTGTGGTTTTTGTCAGCCAGGCTGATGGCAATCTGACTGCACACATCTGCATTCCTTTTCCTGGTGCAGAGATCCTGGAGGTTGGTCTCCTCTCCTCAGACCTTGACGAGGTCCAGGACCTCCATACCAGTCCAGGCCGGCGCTCTTCTATGTCCCTGGCCAGTGGCCACTAAGGGAGCAGCTGAAGTGCTGGCAGCTGTGGGAGGCTCTGAGGGAGCATTGAGGTCTGTCATGGCTCCCTGGGATGCTGCTGTATGACACAGGGCTTGCAAAGCTGGCCAAATGGCACAAGCCCTTCTCCTGCTGCCTGTAGGTTTAAGCTCTGCATGAGAAGAGCAGTGGAGATGGCAGGTGTGACCATAGCAGTCATAATTGCAGCTGTGAGTGGCCTCTGAAGGCCAATTATTTCAAATTAGCAGCACCAGATTGTCCACACTAACACTATTTTCGAAATAACAATCTTGAAATAAGTGTTATTCCCTGAGGAAAGCAGGAGTGCAGATTTCAAAATAACCAGCCCATTATTTCAAAGTAACAGGCTTGGTACTATGGATGTTCCACTTATTATTTTGAAATATAGAGTTATTTCAAAATAACCCCCTTGAGTAGAACAGGGTTGAGAGCAAACACTCTACAATGCAACGTTTGTAAGGGAAAACACCCAGTTTTTGTGACTGGGTGACAAAAACTTCCACCCCTGTGAGAGACTTTTGTCTTTTCCTCTCCCTTTACTGTCAGCAAAAATCCCTACATTTCTCTACTGTTTGTTTTGTTGAGAGATCTATCTTTAACTAGTATCCCATAATGCCATGATGGCTGTGCTCAGTGTTTTGTGATCTCTGCTGCCCTGCAGACTTGTGCCCCTCCGATTTCAAAGCTCCAGGAAGTATCTGACAGCTGACTGAGCTGCTCCGTTTGGGGAACAAACAAAGAACAAATCATTGGAGCACTTCTGTTCTGCCTAGCACTAGAAACGAAGCAGCAAGCAGACTGCTGCTGCGGTGGGGAAAGGGGAGGAGACTGGAGAGACTGCTGTGCTGCTTTGACATTCCTTAGCACAGAAGAGTTCACAGAGCTATGAAGGAATCTGAAGAAATGCGGGGATCTGCTCTGCCTTCCCACAACACTGCACTGTGGGATGCTTCCGCACAGTGCTTTGCTCTATCTGTTGACAGGTTGCTAGCAATGTGGCCATGGAATGTTGACAATGAGAGGCAGAAAAACTGGTTTGATCAGTTTTCACTTTTGGTGACTTTAACATGTCCACAGCAGTTTGTGGTCAAATTTTCCCAGTGTAGACATAGCTAGTAAAAGCAGTTGATCATAGCAATAACATTTGAAACAGAGACTATGGCATGAATTGGGTTTTCTTTTATAGAGAAGCCTTCTGGGATATATATTGTCCATCTGTTGTTCACATTTTTAAACAATTGCTTTATTTACAATTCAAGTGAATTTATCATCTTTCGCAGCTGCCTCTGAGATGAGGTGGGGGGGAACTCAAGGGGGTTCAGGCTTTGGTCCCCTCCCTTTGGGATCATGAAGTAATTTTTGTTGTCAGAAGGGGGTCACAGTGTAATGAAGTTTGAGTATGTCTGCACTAGATGTAAACTGTGCTAGACAGAGATGAAGTAAATTTAAAATGCTACCAAATCAGAATAGAAGCATTTACATCAATTTTGCCATCTATTTGTAAAAAGGTAACATCACATAAACTACACAAAATGGCAAGGAATTTGGAGGTGGATATTTTGTTTAATTACAGTGGGACACAGGGTTATTTTCTTTCAAGGACATGTGATGAAAGATGGGATGAGAAGTGGAAACTGGAAGGGTTAATTAAGACAAAAAATGTCAGGTTCCAGACATTTAATCTTTTTATGATCCCAAATTGCTTCTCTATCCTCTTTTCTTAAATCTTGTTTTCTATTTAATAGTTACTTACAGTAATTGTAAACTATATCTGAAATCCAATTTATTTAACTATCTAATCCTATTAAATGGAATTTAAGACTTTTTTTTAACAAAATAACATTTAGCAAAGAAACATATATAATAGGACTTCCAGGATAGTAGATACAAGTTGCTAACCTAGTCCACCTTAATATCTACCTCTTCTTTTCAAACATTTTCTACATCTATCCCTGCTGTTTTCAAGAAGCCAAGGAGAAATATAATAAATAAAATGTTCACGGTTGTGATCTCCATTTTTAGCTAGCAGTTATTACTCTAACACAGACTTTGCAGGAGGACATCTAGAGAGCCATACATGTGACTAATGGTAACAAATGCACTCTCTCCTTCAGCTTTGTAAAACACAGAATATATTAAGCATTCACATAGAATTCTAAGTGATTAATTTGCATGCAAAATTTGTCAGCTTCTTAATGTGCTACTCGAGTTAGTCATGAAAAAATGTGTCACATATTTGCTCCCTTGTCATAGGGACTTTGCCTACATTTAAACTTTTCATATGTTTACCAAAAGAAATTCTTATCTCTTGTATACTTTTCAAGGCAAATCTAGCAGAACTGTACCAATTCCCTCTCATTGGTCAATTTGACCAATATTGCTGTGATGCACAGAATAATTTGCTAAATGTTTTTGCAATATTCAACCAGCTCTGAACTTAAAATCAGTCAGACAATGAGGTACAGATTGCAGGTTACAGAAGAAAGTCTAAACTTGAACCAGGGCAGATATTTGTTACCTTTTTTATATTAAAAAAAAGCATGTTCCTTTTAATAGAGCCTTTGCAGAAGAGGTACGATGTGTGCGTGTGTGTGTGTGTGTGTGTGTGTGCGCGCGCATGTGCACATGCACACTGGGATTTGAATAAAGAGGGTTGTGCATCTGAAAGATGGAGAGTTTCAAGAGCTAGGACAGAAGGCACAGAGAAGAGTGTGAAGAAGTCACACTAGAATTGTAATAGAACTGACCTGAACCCAGTTGGATGTGCTAGAATGAGATGACCCTCTCATTCTGACAAATCTTTGGTCAAAGACTCTTGCACCTTTTTCTCTGGCTCCCTCTCACACCTTCTCTGTGGTAGCAAGTGGGAGGTATAGCAGCATGGGTGAGACACCAAGATCTATGCTCTTTGTAGGACTGTTCCCCACCTTAATGAGCCTCTCCCTCATGAAGTCTCCCTCTTTGTCTTTGTGGAAGTTGAACAAAAAAAACCCATGCATAGGTAAATCTCTTGGGAAAACAGAGACTGATGAGAGGGGTCTGGACAACCCCAGATTGGCAAAAAGCCATGAAGACATTCCTACTGCCCCAGACAGGGTGCATGGAGGCAGAGAGCTACTCAACAGCCCCAGAAGCAGTGAGTAGGAAGGAGAAGGCGGAGGGTAAGGTCTGTCAACAATTCCATTGAAAGGAGCAATAGGGCAACAGCTTCCCCTGTTGCAGTGAGTAAGCAGAATTGTTCTTCTAAATGAAATTCACATGGCTAGGGGTTTGCAGGACTGAACCCTTTGTTAGTATGTGTGAAGAAATGATAAATATTCTCATTATGTTTCTTGTTTTCAGTGTTTACCATTTGCTTTAGTCTACAGCACATTCACCAAGGGTATGTCTAGATTACATGGCTGTGTCAACGGAGCCATGTAGATGAGTTTACTAGACATAGGAAAATGAAGCAGCGATTTAAATAATGAGGTTTACCGGAGTGGTCGACAAAGGCTTCCCTTGTCAACCGCAGCACGTCCAGACTGCCCCGCTGTGCCGCCAAACAGCTGATCGGCGCAGCATGGCAGCCATTTTTATGTAAATGAAGGGGCGATTATTTAAATCGCCGCTTCATTTTCCTATGTCTAGTAAACTCACCTACATGGCTCTGTCGACAGAGCCATGTAGTCTAGACATACCCCAAGTGTAGTATTGCTTGATTTCCACTTACTAACCACCAGAGTTGCTGACTCGAGTTCCACGAATTGAACTTGAGTCCGACTTAAGTCGCCTAGGTGACTCAACTTGAGACTCGACTCGGGTTCATTGTTTGTGACTTGACACTCGACTTGAGACTTGCGAATTTTGTTAAATCTACTTGGTGAAAAAATTGTCAGAAAATGCCGATATTGATGGCTTGTACAAAAGTGACCTGACATTTTTTAAATTAAGACGTGAGACTCGACTTGGGACTTGACTCGAAAGTGACTTTAGGGACTCGAGACTCGACTTGAGACTTGAACTGTAGTGACTTGAGACTCAGCTTGGACTTGACAATGACGACTTGAAGACAACACTGCTAACCACAATTTTTTTCAACAATATGAAAGCCTGATCAAAGTGTAATCCTTTTATAAACAAATTATGTATCCAACAATTTGGTAAAGATTTCAGTTTCCTGTCAATGGTAGGATCTTCAAATACATCCCACTCTAGGACTTAACAGGATTTTTATTTTTAAGTTATTCTTATGGTTTATTTTTTAAAAGCCAAGATACATTTTAAAATTCTTTTTTTTCTCGTGACAAAGGATTCTGAACAAGCTATCCATAATAAGTATGTGCATGTGTGTGTACTTCACATGATGCTTCTTACCAATAGCACTCAAGTACCTCAAAATCATTAATGAGTTTTTTCTCAAATACCCCTATTACTCCTATTTTACAGATAGGTGAGATACAGAAATTAAATCTTAAAGCAAATCTTAAAGCAATAAAAATAAACTAAGAAAATGTTCAAGTTTCCAATATTAGCGTATTTTAAATAGCATTTGAAATAGAGGTATGCAGGGGACTGGGTCTTAGGCGTGATTCATAAGCTTTTCATAAGCAGCAGGAAAAAAATAGTTGCTCTGCTACAACATATATTTTTGGCTTAAAGAAAACTGTACCATGTCAGTTAATAGTAACTATCTAAGCCAAAAATAACTGTCACTTTTTCATTTTTAATTGCTGCATCTGGTTCTCCATTTACTCTTAGCTGATAACACAACGGGATACTGACAAATCAGATATACAACCCACTACTGGAGCTCATAAAGAAACAGCCAATAGACTAACATAAATGCAGTATAAATCTGCAGATGGTTTGCGAATGGTGAACAATGCTATTTCATCTGCACTAACATTACTACTAAATATTCTGACACTTTCCTCTTAAAGATACGTCAATAGCATCGCTAGTTAAAAGCAGCTACATGTTGTGACTTATGTAAATATATTTTTGCCTGCTTCCTGATTACTGCTGTGCTGCCAGCCTTAACTCCCTCTAAGGTGTTGCCCTCTAGCATGGAGAGCCATCCATAGTAAGTATGTGCATGTGTGTGTACTTCACATGATGCTTCTTACCAATAGCACTCAAGTACCTCAAAATCCTTAATGAGTTTTTCCTCAAATACCCCTATTACTCCTATTTTACAGATAGGTGAGACACAGAAATTCAGGGATTTGTCTCAAGGCCACACAGGAACTCTATAGGGAAACATCTACACTGCAGAGGAAGATTGAAGCTGCCACTATTGGTCTTCCAGGGTTCAAATTAGCGGTCTAGTGAAGACAGCTAATTAGAAGTGAGAGGGGCACTCTAGTCGATGCCGGTAACCCTGCTTCCACAAGGAGTAAGGGAAGTCAAAGGAAGAATGTTCTCCCTTCAACTTCCTGCAGCATAGACAGTTGCAATTAACTTAGCTGAAGTTGCATATCTTAATTTGATTTTGTCCTGTAGTGTAGACATACCCTAGTAGAGCTAGAAAGTAAGCTCAAAGTCTTCTGAGGCCCATTCCAGTATCGTAACCACTATATGATAGACAAGGTTTGAGTGTCTTAAAAATCTATGTTAAAACAAGGCTGATACTATATGTACAAGGAACAGGAAGAGTTTTTTAAAAAGAAATTTTCAATTTTTTCTAAAATCTCCCTTATCCTCAATTTTTTCCCCCCAAAGATTTAAAGTTTTTACATTTGAAATGTAAAATCTTAAATTTTCAAGATTTCAAATAATCCTACAGGTTGAAAATAGAATTTTGTTGTGACATTTTTCTGGGTTTTTTAAATTATGAAAACTCAAATATTTAAAAACTTATACCAATTCTACTACCAGTTGAACCTCTCTAGTCCAGCACCCTTGGGACCTGATGGGTGTCAAACCAGAGAATTTGTCAAACTACTGCAGGTCAATATTGTAGGGAGTGGCTCTCTATTTTTATTTTGCCAAAGTGAATAAATGGAACAATGATTGCAATGCTGCTTAATAATGTGTGTAGTATCCTTCCTGACATGAGAGTCTATCTATTGACATTGATTCTTATCTGCTTCCGTTCAACTACTTAATCTTCAGATACTTACTGATTCCCTCTGCTCTCTGTCTCCCACCCCCCCCCTTTTTTCTTCCCTCCTCTTCCCCTCTCCTATTTATTTTGGGTGTACGCTTCCTAAACTCATAACTCCGGTCATCTGAAGCAATGGGCTGTGCCCACGAAAGCTCATGATACCATCTACACATTTTGTTAGTCTGTAAAGTGCACCCAGACCATTTGTTTTTTTTTCTGTAAGGGTATGTCTACACTACAGCATTAATTCGAACTAACTTAATTCGAATTAGTTCATTCGAACTAAGCTAATTCGAATTAGTGCATCTAAACCTAAAAACTAATTCGAATTAGCGTTTTGCTAATTCGAACTAGCATGTCCACATTGAGTGGACCCTGAACCGAAGTTAAGGCTGGCTGGAACCAGGACTTAGAGTGTGGAGCTGCTGCCTCAGGCTAGCCGAGGGCTGTGCTTAAAGGGACCCGACCCCCCCACCCCGGACAGACAGTTCTCAGGGTTCCCCGCTTGCTGGTCTACCTCGCTGAGGGACAGCAAAGCATTTGTGTCTCGGAGTGCTCTGCTTGCCCTCACTCGGCAACATGGAACCAGACCTGCCCCCGGGGACTCTGCTGCGTCTTGTGGACACGTTGCCGGCAGCCTGGCTGCACTCTGTGCAGGCTGCCATCCGGGAGGACCATCGAGGGGATGTCAGGATCCAGGGGGCCCTGCGGGAGAGCTTCCACCGTGAGGAGCGCTAACAGTCTCCCCGGTCTGCCCCACCGGGGGCTTGTGCCCCATTCCTCCCTCTCCTCCTTCCACTTCCCTAGACCCCCCTTCCTGATGTCAAATAAAAGACACGTATTTTCAAAAATAACAATTCTCTTTATTCAACACAACTGGGAAGAGGGAATGAAACTGTGGGGAAATGGGGGAAAGGAGGCGGGAGAGGGCAGGAGAGAGGGTGGGAGAGGGGAGGGGGAAACCTGGGAGGAGGGAGCTGGAAGGGGGAAGGAAGGGCAAGGAGGGGGAGGGGAAACTCAGGGATCAGGGGTGGGGGTCTCACCGGGCCAACCACCTCCCAGCACAACGAGGAAGGGGGCCTCAGCGTTCCCGAGGGGATGGGGTGGAGGGTGCGGAGGTTGAGGTGGGGGGTGTGGACATTGAGGAGGAGGGTGTGGGGGTTGAGGAGGAAGAGGTGGGAGGGGGGGCAGGAGTGGGAGGAGGGACAGTTGTTGGGGGGGCAGCAGACACAGGATGGGCACGGGGCACCATGCTCTGCAGCAGGGCCTGCAGGGTAGCGTTTCTGGCTCACTCCTCAGCCAACTGCTCCTGGCGAGCTGAAGGTCTGCCCGCATCCAGGCCTCCACGGTGCGGTTCAGGGCTCGCAGGGACCTCAGGTGCTGGTCCCAGTAATCCTGCTCCGTGGTGGTGGTCCGGAGCAGGCCGCGGGTGCGGGAGGATGTCCCGGGCGGGGTGGTACGCCCTGTACGAGCAGCTGGTGCAGCTGTAGAGAAAGAAGAGAAGTGGTCAGTTCTCCCTGGGGACACAGTGGATGATGCCCAGCCCCGACCCCTCCCCCGCCCCTGAGACGTGAGGGCAACTGTGTCCTGCACCGTCAGAGCCGTTGTGTTTGTACAGAGGCCATGGTCAGGATGTCTGGCTCTCCCTGGGACTGGGAGCTGCCCCAAGACCGCACCCATGTCCCTGTGCCGTGTATAGTGTGGCCGGGGCGGGGGGGTGGGAGGGGGAGATGTCCCCTGCCTCTGTGTAGAGGGGGCGTGTGAAGGGAGGGCATCCTGCTGGGTCCTGCCCCGGGGTCGGAAGCATGTCAGGTCTCTTCACACACGCATGTGCCTATTCGGCCACGGCCCCTGGGTGTCACGCAGCTGGAGCCACCTGCCCAAGGGTAGCATGGCACATGCTCACACATGCACAGGTGGCTGCGTAATCCGTGGGAGGAATGGCTCACGCGCGCGGTCCCTGGTCTCCCTCCCCGCCTCCCCCCCGGGCTGGAGACAGTGCTGGCACTTACCCGGTACGGCCTCCCCGGACGACCCTGCCGACTCTGGTGCTGGAACAGCTGGAGGAGGCCCCTCCGGTGTGCCCGGGTCAGGGCCCTCTTGTCCTGGCTCGCTGCCTCCCGGGCTGGCGCAGACCACCCTGCCCCCCAAGAGTTGGTCGAGGGCAGGGAAGTAGGGACAGGTGGCAGCCCCTGCTGCGGCACTGCCCCTGGTGGCCCTGGCATATGCCTGCCACAGCTGTTTAACTTTCAGGCGCACCTGCTCCTGGGTGCGCCTGTGTCCCTTTCGGGACATGGCGGCCGCTATGCAGCCGTAGACGGCTGCGTTCCTCCTCCTAGTGCGGAGATCATGGAGGTTGGGGGCCTGCCCCCAAACCTCAATGAGGTCTATGACTTCCGCACTACTCCAGCAAGGCACGTGCCGTCTACAGCCCCTGGCTGGCCCCTGGGTGCTGGGGAACTGGGCGGGGGACGGCTGGCTGCCACTGGCTCCCTGGCTCATACTGGGGCCACTGGGTCAGGGGCAGAGACTGCTGGCAGGGCTGTCTCTGACAAGTGCCGTCTGACCTGAGTCTACCCCTTTAAGGGCCCCGGGGCTGGGGGAGAGGAGAGTTTTCCTGGTTTGGCCCAGAGTGGCCACCAGGGGGAATCTGGGAAGGGCTAGCCTCCACTAGTTCGAATTAAGTGGCTACACAGCCCTTAATTCGAACTACTTAATTCGAATTAGGCATTAGTCCTCGTAGAATGAGGTTTACCTAGTTCGAATTAAGTGCTCCGCTAGTTCGAATTAAGTTCAAACTAGCAGTTTGCATGTATAGACGCTATGAAAGTTAATTTGAACTAATGGCTGTTAGTTTGAATTAACTTTGTAGTGTAGACATACCTGAACAGACTAACTCAGCTATCCGCTGAAGCTTCTGTGGTTATATGGTAAGTCTATGCCTAGCCAAGGCTTATCAACTCTCTTCATAACAAAGTGTTAGTGTTGTTATACAATTTTACTGTATTGGCAAAAGGAAATAAGTAGATAAAGCATAAAAACATGCTTATGATTAGCAGCATTACCAACACTTCTGCTGGTTATTGAGCTCTTAGAAGACATTTAGGAGAAAATTAGAGCTAAATAACAGCTCAGAACACAGAGAGACAGGATTGATGGCTGTAAACAAACTGTCTGGTAGCACAAGAAACTTGGCCACACCCATGATAAGAGAACATCCAGCTAGCTAAAATCATGCTGGACCATGGATGTTGCAAGACTCTGAAGGTGCATCTACACAGCAGGGCTTAACTTGAAATAAGTTACGCAAATCGATCTACGTCAATTGCGTAGCTTATTTTGAAATTGGGAGCATCTATCCAGCACTTATTTTGAAATAAAGCACTCTTCCTCCGACTTCCCTTACTCCTCATCATAGGCGTGTGCATGGGGTGTGCCGGGTGTGCCCAGGCACACCCTGATGTTTCAAAGGGCCGCCCTGGTGCACTGGGGAACGGACGCTGCGCTGGGTTTGCCACGCATGCACAGCCAAAACTGGCGGGTCTTAGGACCCCACAGAAACAGGCGGCAGGGAGCAACATCATCACCCCGCCTCCCAGGCAAGTGAGGTAAGTTTAAACCCCGGGCGGGAAGGTGGGGGGTGTGCCCCGGGCAGGGGATTAGGAGCAGTGCAGCTGGTGTGGGGGGGGGGCGGGTCGGGTCAGGAGCAGCGCGGCTGGGCTTGGGTCGGGGGCAGAGCAGCTGGCCCGGGATCAGGGGGGCCCGGGGGTAGCGTGGCTGGCCTGGGGAGGGGGGCCCAGGGTCGGAGGCAGCGCGGCTGGCCCGGCCCGGGGTCGGGAGGGCCCAGGGGCAGCGCGGCTGGCCCGGCCCGGGGTCGGGAGGGCCCAGGGGCAGCGCGGCTGGCCTGGGGAGGGGGGGCCCAGGGTCAGGGGCAGCGCAGCTGGCCCAGGGCGGGGGGGTGGGGGCAGTGCAGCTGTTCCAGGAAGGGAGGGGGCTGGGTCTGGGGGCAGCACGGCTGGCCTGGGGAGGGGGGGCCCGGGGTTGGGGGTAGCACAGCTGGCCCAGCCCAGGGTCAGGGGGGCCTGGGGGCAGTGCGGCTGTCCTGGGGAGGGGGGGCCGGGGTCGGGGGGCCCAGGGGCAGTGTGGCTGGGCCGGGGTTGGGGGAGCCCAGGGGTAGTGTGGCTGGCCTGGGGGGGGGCCCAGGGTCAGGGGCAGCGCGGCTGGCCCGGGGTTGGGGGCAGTGCAGCTGGTCCGGGGAGGGGGGGCCAGGGTCAGGGGCAGCATGGCTGGTCCCTGCCCCTCCCAAGCTGCTTCCCATCCCCCCTTTTTCTCCCGGCCAACCCAGCATTCCTCGACCCCCCCCCCAGCTCTGCTTCCTGCACCTCCTTCCTCCGGGGCCCCCTTCCTCCCGGCCAGCCCTGCGGCCTCTGACCCCCCGCCAGCTCTGTTTCCCACCCCCCTTCCTCCTGGCCATCCCCCACCTGCCGTCCAGTCCCTCCCCCTGGTCCATGATCAAATGTGTCCAGTTTTTTGGGAGGTGGTCTACCTGGTAACCCTACCAGCTGCAGCTCCACAACATGCTCAGGGACAGGGCTTCTCCTTCTACCCAAGACATCAGACTCAACTAGAGACTCCCAGAGCCAATCATGCCCCACCTTCCAGTCATTCCCCCTGCCACCGCCAGGCTCCAGTCTGGCGCCCAGCCGGAAAACCAGGAAATACCGGACATTGTACGTGTTGGGTATTTTCTGGATTTTTTTTACCAGGCAGAGGGCCCAAAGACCGGACTGTCTGGTAGAAAACCGGACACCTGGCAATCCTACGATTCCTGGCATGAGGAAGGCATGGATGGAGCAAGGCATGTGTGAGGGCACAGGGGCATGAGGGGAACGGGGGCAGAGGGCGGTGAGGGGGTGGACATCAGGGAAAAAGAGGGCAAAGGGGGCAGGGGCAGTGAGGGAAGGGGGAGGCACCAGGAGGGTGCAGGGGTAAGGGAAGGTGCAGGTGCCAGCGGATTCTGGGGGTGAAGCAGAAGGGCAGACACCTGCAGAGGAGGGACCAGCACCAGAGGAGAGAGGCAGGGCAGGTGTGTAGAGGGAGGTGTTAGGAGAGGGGATGAGGAGGGATAACTCATGATCAGAGTGGGGCTACTGGAGGAGTGGGCACAGGGGGGAGAGAAAGGCTGGTGGAGGGGGTCAGGTCTCAGGAATGCTGAGGGCAGTGAGAAGGGCAGGAGTCAGGACAGCAGAGGTGGGTGAGGGGTTGGGGGAGGCAGCAGGCACCGGGGGAGCTGATGGAGCAAGGGGAGGAGACAGGGCAACAGAGGAGAAAGGTAGAGGTTTATAAGATACTTATTAATAACTTGGGTGCCACAGTGGCACATCCAAACAAGCCACAAACTCAGTACTGGTGCATAACACAAAATTTATTGTGCTCATGGGAGGAAACTCTTAGAGGGAACACTTCCCCCAGCCTCTCTGCCCCAGAGTTAATGTCACACACATTGGGTTAATGCAATTCGCAGGATAGTTGCATGAGGGGGGTTTGGTGAGGGCCAAACTAATCCCTATTGGTAAGAGAATGGTGGGAAAAGTCCTTGGGGGGGTGTCACGTGACACCTTTTATTTCTGGTCATGTGTCCATATTGCCCCGAAAGTATTACCTCCAGAGGCGTGGCTAATGGGGGTCAGGGGGTGTGCTAATGGGGGTCAAAGAGTACATTTTAAAAAAATTCTTTGGGTACACACCCTAATGAAATGTGCTGCGCATGCCTATGCTCCTCATAAAATCAGGGTTACAGGAGTCGGAGTAAGAAGTCCTCCAGCTTGACAGTATTTTGACATTATTTCAAAATAACGGCCTGCTGTGTATACATGGACTAAGTTATTTTGAAATAACACTAGTTACTTTGAAATAATGTTGCTGTGTAGACATACCCTCTAGAGAGTGCCAGACTAGAACGGTTCAACCTATATAAAACATGTTTTTGCAAGTAACTTAAAATATTCAAAAATGGTAGATAAAGGCACCACTTCCCTTCTCTTCTCTGTGGAAACAGCTATTGTACTAATTTAATCTATTCTGTGGCCTGTGAGCTCTCTTTGTTCAGTAAAAGTGAATCTGTGGTGTGTGTCTAGAAAGTGGTTTGACTTACAACAGGAAGTCAAATAAGGGAGGCTTATATGAGTTCTTTGGGGAAGGGACTATCTTTTTGTTTTGAGTTTGTATAGTGCCTGGCACAATGGAGTCCTGGGGTATGGTTAGGACTCCTATATGCTATGGTAATACAAATAATAATAATTAAAAAAATCATAGTCCAAAAAGACAATGAATGGCTATATTGGATTTTCTGCCTCAGAATGAAATGATGGCTGCAGAAGAGTATTATCTACTATGTACTAGAGAGAGTTTGTCTGTCCATCTATCCATCTGTTTGTTCAAGAACTCCTCCTAAACTATACAAGCTAGAACCACCAAATTCAGTATATAATTTCCTCTTATAAAAAAGTAAGGTAAGGGTTTGGTTATGCCCCCTGCCTCCCTAGCTCTACCTTAAAGGGCAACTGGGTGTGGGATGGTTGGGGCTTAGCAGACCCAGATGGGAAGGGCATGCCCTCAGCCAGCCCCTTTCACCTGCCTTTCGCCTGATGATTGTCTCTTTTTTGTATGGTTTTCTGAGAAGCAATCCTATTCCAGGCACATCCCATTTTCCTGGCATAACCAAACCCTTACCTTGCTTCAATGTATTATAAGAGGAAGCTGTATACCAAATGTGGTGGTCCTATCTCTTATTGTTTAGGAGTTCTTGAACATACAGGTGAACAGACAGACAAACTCATAGACAAACTCTCTCAAATATATAGTAAATATAGGCTCTTCAGACTCCTGAATTCTTCCATAATGCAGATGTTGGAGCTCTCATTTTTTAAAAACAGCTATTGATACTCTCCTCTGCAAAGTACATCATAACATTAGGTTAAAGAGGTTTATGTTTAAACTAGAATGGTTATCTTTCCCAGGAATATCAGAGTATTTTACCAGGGAAACTTTCCAATATATTTGTTAGCTGCTCTTAGTACAATTTTATTTCATTGCCAGTTGCTGGCCCCTCTTGGATGTCATTTTCAATGTGGACATGTCTAAAATACTTATGATAGAGTTGTTTTGGCAACTAAGTCAGCCACCCTAAATGTTGCACTAATTTTGTTTACCAAGCCCATGTACTGCAACTTCAGCTTTCTAGCTTAATATCCTCAAGCACCATCATGGTCCTGATCTGCTCAATTACCCCTTCTCAGCATTTTCTCTTTATCTTCAAATGCTGTGCAGCCCACACATTCTCCTGCACATGTCAGGCACAGAAGATACAAATGTTTATTTCCCCCCATCTTAGGATAATTAAATCTTTGGGGAATGCTGGAAACTCTTGTCTGAGATGTCTTGTTGCAGAATCTATAGAGGAAAAAAAACCAACCACCAACTACAACAATGAGAGAACTAAGAAGGAGATGGTCTGAGGAGCACTCAAATAATTGGCTCCCAATGGCAACAAAAATAAAAAACAAAACCTTCTTGCTGGCAATTTAGAAATAAAAGCTTTCAGTGATTTTGTGTCTTCATTTAATCTTCACATAAGGTCCATTTGCACTGAAGCTAGCTGAATTATATATAGTGCTGAACTGTAAATATGTTGATGGTAAAATTGAATAGGGATCTTTAAGGTGGTAACATAAAGAGGAAAAAACTTTCACTAACAAGCAAGACTCAGAGTTTTACCCACCTACATGTTTATAAATATTCTCCAGAAATTCTTGGCTCAGGTTTCACCAATTTGAAACTTAAAGCTATGTTTTCCATTCATTAAATAAAATTGTCTGGTGGAAACTACTTCAGATAAATACTTCACTTGAAATGATGATGAGATGAATTTTTGGCATTCTGAGAGTATTTCAATCAGCAACAAAAACATACCCCTCTCAAGTACATTATAGCAACAGATACAGAGCTCCTGTGTCATAGGTCATATCAAGAAAACGACCAGTGATTTGGATTACCTTTGAGGCTTAAATAACAGTGTTAAAAGCAAGGAGATAACTTCATATCAAATATATTTTTGTGTAAGGGCTTGTTTAGTTTCAAGAGTGAGAGCATCTTTAAAAATGAAGATTTATTATGGAAACAAGGTGCTCAGCAAAAACAAAAACACCAACAAAACCCAGATTTCTTTTTAAAGTTATAACAAGTGTACATCATCTGCTGCATTACACTGTGTATACTTTGGAATCTTCCTATAAATGAAGTCTTTTGTTCAGACACTAGGTCCCAGTAGACTTCATGTGGTTTATGAATATGAACTCCTGACTTAAATTAAATGGGCTGTGTGAGAGCTTATGATGTTGTGCTACATCTCTGTATGCACCTTTGCGGGCTTCCACCCCATTCCACATTCCACCTGAGCTAAAGCCCAAATGAGAATTATGCAAATACATATAACTGATGGGCTCATACACATACAAACCTCATCTAAATTTTCCTTTCTATATTAGACAGCCTGTGATATAAGCAGATACTCGTACATTCCCCTTCCTTCCCAACACACATTGTTCCAATGTATTTGTAATTGGAAACATATTGGTTTGCAGTCCTGTGACAGACACTATCTCTAACCTTATACCTGCTCCAAACAATATTCAAGCATTGGAGTTCTTTTGGAAAGTTCCTGAAAGCAGCAGTCATGGGAACCTCAGGTATAAGTAAGCTCCCTATAACCTCAGAGAAAGGCAAAATACTTCTATCCTTGTGGCAGCAGCTGAAACAACTCCCAAGATAACCTCTTTGTTTCTTTTTAAGTCTTCTCACATGTCCCTGTGGATTTTTTAGCCCCTGTAATGGATGGGAGAAGTACCATCCTTTTCTAGACATCCCAGCCATTCACTTACTTAAATTGCCTGTTAAGGGTTAAACCCAAAGACAGTGAGTAACCAGGAAGTGGTGGCAGGGAGCCAGAATAGCCAATGGGAAGAAAGTGAGAGATTTTAATTGAAATAGGTTCTGCCTGCTTCAGTCTTTTGTGTGAATTCAGAGCAAGAGCTGGGGAGAGATGGACTGAGCCAAGAATAAAGCATGGAATTTTCAGCAATATCCATCTCCAGAAAGGACTGAAGCTTGGAACAATAGATATGTAAGTGAACAGGGGATATTTAGGTAGATGTGATCAGGTTATTTTCTGGTTTGTGAACTTCTCTGTGCTGAACCAAGGTAACCCCCTCTCCCCCCATACACTGTAACTTTTAAACTGAATTACATGGAAGCAATTCTCTGTGTTTTTATCTGCTTTTCTCAGTTGTTCTGTAACACCTAACAACCAGGTGTGCTTTACCAAATATCTTTCTCTGTTTTGTTATTAAATTCACCTTTTTAAGACTATGATCTGATTCCTATGTCCTAGAAGACAGGAAGGAAGTTCTGTGTGTACGTGCCTGAGACTCAAGTTCTATTAGAAATTGCAGATTGTTTTTTAAGATCTCTCCTAAGAATGATTAAAGAGCTTGGGGTTACCCCCATAGGAAGCAATTCCCAAGTGTGTCTTCCTGTGCTCTAAAGGGGTTTTAGCATTTGAGTGGTGGCAGAGTACCACTCAAACTCAGGGAATCTGTGATCTTGGAGAGCTTTAGAGGCAGGGTATTTTTTAAAATCTCTTGTGAGCCCTCATTTTCTGCACTTGAAGTGTCAGAGTGGGGAAGAGCTTTGACAGCTCCACACAAGTAAGCACTGACCCCTGGCTAGCCTAATCAAAGAAGTTTACAGCTGGGAGAAACTTTCCAGGTTTTTATTTGCTTAAGACAAGTAGATCCCGTTTAGCCTAGATGAAAGACTTCCCCAAACCTTTTCTATTATTATTGACTCAGCAAAAGCCAATCTTTTGGGGGCTCAATCCTGGACCTACGATCTTTTGCCCAAGTCTATCTAGCACAGAAATGGGCAATAATTTTGATGGGGGGGGGGGCACTCCAAGATTTTGGTAAGTGGTCACAGGCCACACTTTTCTCTGGAGGAGGTGTGGAGTCTGGGATGGAGGTTGGGTGCAGAAGGGAGCTCAGGGTAGGGGACTGGGATGCAGGAGAGGGTGTGGGGTCTGAGAAGGAATTTCGGTGAAGGAGGGGGTTGTGACCTGTGACAGGGGATTGGGGTCCATGGTCTGGAAGAAGATACAGGTACAGGATAGGATTCTGGCCTGGTGGAGGGGTGCAGGGTCTGGGGGTGGGGAGGAGTTATGAACTGGGCAGGTGGGAGGAAGGTGCAGAGGGTTTGGGTTGTGACCTGGGGTATGGGAATTGGGGTTGGGATGCAGGAGAGGATTCTGGCTTGGGTAAGGATTTAGGAAGGGGTGCTGGGTCTGGGAGGGAGTTAGGAGGGTGCCAGAGGCAGACTCTGGCCAGGAGGCACTTACCTAACCAGTTCCTGGTCAGTAGCACTCTCAGACAGTCTTCCCTCCTCCGCCACCCAGCAGCCCAGACTGCTGGCTGGCTGTGCACATGGCTCTCTGCACTGCAGGGAGAAGTAGAGAGGAAGAGGTTTTCCACGCTGCCTCCTGCCCCCAGCAAAATCTCACACCTCCTATTGGCTGGAAACCAGCCAATGGGAGCTGAGAAATTATGCTGCACTGCCCCTGCCCCTGCCCCCAGCAAAATCTTGCAGCTCCCATTAGCCAGTTTCCAGCCAATAGGAGTTGAGAGATTTTGTTAGGAGTGGGAAAAACACATTGAAGCCTCTCCCTCCCTCCCTGCACCACAAGGAGCCACACAAAGCAGCTAGTGGCACTGCTCCCTGCCGCAGGGATGAGCGTGGGCTGAATCAAAAGCTTGGTGTACTGGATCTGGCCCAGCCTAAACACTGAGGAGTCCTGTGGCATCTTAAAGGCTAACAATTTTATTTGGGCATAAAGCTTTCAGGGGCTGGAGTCCACTTCATAAGATTCATGAAGTGGAAACTTCAGTTTGGAGGAGATATATACACACACATAGTAAGATGGGCGTGTTACATTACTATGCAAAGGACCAGCGTTAACATGGCTAATTCAATCAGGGTGGATGTGGCCCTCTTCCTTTTTATTCTATCCTGTATTAGATGCTCCATAATGGAATATTCAGAACGGTGTCTGAAGTAAAATTCTGGTCCTGTTGAAGCCAATGGGAGGTTTGTAATTGACTTCAGTGGGGTCAGGATTTTTCCCTTGGTTTTTTTTCCTAAAGAAATTTCTACAGGTCAGCTTCATCAGGCCACAACTCTTCTTACACAATCTCCTAAACTTATTAATTCTCACAAGTTCACAAAGCTACAGTTAGATTCCTGCAGAATCACCAAATTAGTATTAGGAAGTGAGGTCTCCAGAGCTGGAAAGAACAAGGATCTAAACTTTCAACACCAAAAAGTATCTTAGAATCATTGAAGGAGGGTGGGGAAAATGGCTGATTCCAATCACAGAGACTATTCAGAATATCAGTTTCTATCTCCTGGGCAGAAAGAAACAGAGCAGTATGAGTTTTGGAAAACAGCCCTATGGCAATCTCTACATTCCTTGAGCAGATTACCCTTGCAATTATAGGCTGGTAAACATAACTTCAGGACAAGGCAAACTGTCTGAAAATATAGTAAAGAACAGAATTATCTGATATATAGATGAATATGATTTATTGGGGAAGAGTCAACACAGGTTTTGTAAGGGAAAATCATGCCTTACCAACCTACTAGAATTCTCTGAGAGTTTCAACAAATGTGGAAAAAGGTGATCCAGTGGATATAGGATACTTGGACTTTCAGATCCCACACCAAAGGCTCTTAAGCAAACTAAGCAGTCATGGGATAAGAAGGAAGGCCTTCTCATAGATCAGATAGGTAACACCAAGTAGGAATTAGTGGTCAATTTTCAAAATGAAGAGAGGTAAATAGTGGTATACCCTGGATCTGTACTAGAGCCAGTGTTGTTCAACATATTTAAAAGTGAGGGGGTAAACAATGAGGGTATGTCTACACTACAAAGTTAATTCGAAATAACAGCAGTTATTTCGAATTAACTTTAATAGTGTCTACACATACAAACCACTATTTCGAAATAGTGGAGCCCTTATTTTGAATTTGGTAAACCTCATTCTACGAGGAATAACACCAAATTCGAAATAGCTAATTCGAAATAAGTGCTGTGTAGACACTTATTTCGAATTAGGGGGCCTCCAGCCCTTCCCAGGGAGCTCTGGTGGCCACTCTGGGCACAACCAGGAAAACTTGTCTGCTCCCCCCCCCAGCTCCGGAGCCCTTAAAAGGGCAGACTCTGGCCACAGTGCCTGTGCCAGTTGCCAGCCTGCCAGCACACAACCAGCAGACCATGCACCTGGCACAGGATGAGCCAGCCACCCGCTGCCACCCAGCCCTCCACCGCTCCCCAGGACCAGGCTGGCGGCTCCCAGGAGCCTGCCAGGGGCCGCAAAAGGCGGGTGCCTGCCTGGTCTAGTGCAGAGATTGTGGACCTCATTGAGGTTTGGGGGGAGGCCTCCAATGCCCATGATCTCCGCACTAGGTGGTCTACAGCCGCATGGCTGCCAGCCTGGCCACCAGAGGCCACATGTGCAGCCAGGAGCAGGTGCGGAGCATGATCAAAGAGCTGCGGCAGGCCTATGCCAGGGCCTCCCAACCAGGGGCTGACTTGGAGGCCTGCCCACAGTTCAAGGCCCTGGACCGCATCCTGGGGGGTCAGACGGTCTGTGCCCCCCTGGTCGTCATCGACCCCGGGCAGAGGGCCCTGCCCCTGACACAGGAGACGAGGAGGATGACGGCAGCCAGGAGCCTGCATGGAGTGTGCACTGCACCCAGGACCCTCAAGCCAAACTGGAGAGCCCATCAGCAGCCTCATCTGAGGCCGGGGAGGCCTCCACAAGTGAGTGACATCACGGTCCCCTTATGTGGGGCGGGGAGGGGAGAGGGGGAGCCCAGGGACCGTGCGCGTCAGCCTTGCCGACCACAGAGCAGGCAGCAACCTGTGCCTCTGCCGTGCCATCCAGGACATGTGGCCCCAGCTGGGTACCATGCAGGGGCCCTGGCCTGTTCCCCACACGCGTCTACGCGTGAAGGCACATGATAGGCTCCTGACCCCGGGGAGAGATACCGCACACTGCCCTCCCTCCAGACACCCCCTCTACACAGAGGCAGGGCACATCTCTCCTCCCCCTCCCCCCCCCCCACACCACACTATAGGCAGCACAGAGGCTGGGGTGCAGTCCTGGGCCAGCTCACACTCCCGGGGATAGCAGGACGAGATGGTGCGGAGACCTGCCGTCCTCGCCTTGCAGAGGGGGGCTGGGTTTCACCCACTGTGTCCCCAGGGAGAACTGACCACTTCTCTTGTTTCACCGCAGCCGCAGCACCTGCGAGTGCAGGACGCACCACCCCGCCTGGACAATCCACCCGCATCCGCCCCAGCTATCGCTCCTCCTCCCACCCCTGCTTCCCCTCCCGCTTCTTCCGCCCCCCCCGTCCCTCCTGCCCCACCCTCCATACCCACTCCCCCCCCGGGAACGCCGAGGCCCCTGCACCCACAGTGCTACGAGATGGGAGGACCGGCAAGACCCCCAACCCTGAGCTTCCCCTCCCCCTTCCTTCTCTTGCCTCCCCCTTCCAGCTCCCTCCTCCCAGGTTTCCCTCCTCCCCTCTCCCGCCCTCATTCCCCGCTTCCCCCCACCCCAGTTATGTTAAATAAAAAGAGTTTTTTGTGGCAACACAGGTGTTTTTATTGTACATCAGGAAGGGGGGTTAGGGAGGGGAAAGGGGAAGGAAGTGGCGGTGGAATGTAAGGCACAAGGTCCCAGTGGGGCACGCCAGGGGGACTTCAGTCCTCGTCCGCCTGGAAGCTCTCCCACAGGGCTTTCCCGGCTGGCAGCCATGCAGGGCTGTGCATACTGGCCAGCCAGGCGGGCAGCCTCTGCCATCCAGGCTGGCAGGAAAGTATCCCCCTTCCTCTCACACAAATTGTGGAGCACACAGCACGCTCCCACCACATGCAGAATATTGTGCTGGGAGAGGTCGAGGCGAGTGAGGAAGCATCTAAATCGTGCTTTCAGTCGGCTGAAGGCCCCCTCGACCACAATGCAGGCCCTGCTGAGCCTGGCATTGAAGGCCTGCCGGGAGGGGTTGAGGAGGGGTAGGACTTCATCAGCCAGGGCTGTAGGGGGTAGGCCCAATCCCCCAGCAGGCACACTGGCATGTCCACGTCCCCGACCCTGATGTGGTGGTCGGGGAAGAAAGTCCCGGCGTGCAGCCTCTGGCACACGGAGGAGTTGCGGTACACCCGCGCGTCCTGTGCCTTGCTGGACCAGCCCACTTTAATGTCCGTGAACTGGCCCCGGTGGTCAGACATAGCCTGCAGGATCATGGAGAAGTACCCCTTCCTGTTGATGTAGAGGGAGGCTTGGTGGTCCGGGGCACGGATGGGGATGTGCGTCCCGTCGATTGCTCCCCCCCCCCCGCACAGTCGGGGAAGCCCAGGGCGCCGAACCCCTGGATGACCACGTCCAGGTCAGTGAGGCGGACTCTGCGGAGCAGCACCCTGTTGATGGCCTTGACCACCTGCAGAGAGACACACAAAACCGAGGGTCACTGGGGTGCCCAGGTGGCTGGGAGTGTTCGTTCCCCGCCACTCCCCGCGCCCCACTCCCAGGAGCAGCCCCCGCTGCAATCCTGACCACCGCGGGCAGTCTGTAGCACGGCTGGGACAGACCGAACCCTCCTGGGGAGGGCACTTACACCACCTCCCCCCCGTTTTCCCTGGGGCAGCCCATGTCCTGCTTGCAGCCCCCCTCCTGGCCCAGTGGCTGGTGAGTGCCATACCTGCATGCGCACCACTCTGACGGTGGATCTCCCCACGCCGAACTGGTTCCCCATGGATCGGTAGCTATCCGGCGTGGAGAGCTTCCAGAGGGCGATGGCCACCCGCTTGTGGAGGGGAATGGCGGGCCTCATGCGTGTGTCCTGTCGCCGCAGAGCAGGGGCGAGCCACTCGCAGAGTTCGAGGAAGGTGTCCTTCATCCTGAAGTTCTGGGTCCACTGTTGGTCTCCCCAGCGCTCCAGGATGATGTGGTCCCACCAGTCGCTGCTGGTGTCCAGACGCCAGATGCGGCAGGGCATGCTGGCATCTGGGCGCCGCTCCTCTAGGGCCCCCGGGGAGGCAGGGGGAGGGCCAGGGGGCTGGCCTGCAGCAGAAGGTGCCAGACAGTCTCCAGCAATTGCTGCCAGGCTTGCAGCAAGACATTCAATGTGAGCACCAGAGTGCCCAGGGGCGGCTCTGGCTCCATGGTGCCGAGTGCTGCAGTGTCCCAGATGAGAGCAACCAAAGCAGGAGGAGAGGAAAACGCTTTGCTGTCCCTCAGCGAGGTAGGCAAGCAAGCAGGAAAGCTGAGAACTGGCTGTCCAGGGGGGTCCCTTTAAGCACAAGCCTCAGATAGCCTCAGACAGCAGCCACACAAAGCAACTACTGACCTGATACCCTGCTGGAACCAGTTTCAGCTGCCCTTAAATGCGATCCAACGTCCAATCAGTGTGGACGCGCTATTTTGAAATAGCAAACACTATTTCGAATTAGATTTTGTGTCTAGATGCGTTATTTCGAATTAGCTTATTTCGAATTAACTAATTTGAAATAAGTTAATTTGAAATAGCGCTGTAGTGTAGACATACCCTGAGATGGCAAAATTACTCAAGATAATTAAGTCCAAAGAGGCTGCAAAGAGTTTACAAAGCAATCTTATAAAACTAGATGACTGGGCAATAAAATGGCAAATGAAATTCAGTATTGATAAATGCAAAGTTATGTTTTCCAATGTGCATTTTCCCATTCTATGTACAAAATGATGAAGTCTAAATTAGCTGTTTCTTGGCAGTATGGGGCCTGGGATCACTCCCGCCATCACAGACCCCACCCCCCACTCCTGCCCCACCTCTTCCACCTCTGTCACACCCCCACCCCACTCCACCCCTTCTCCAAACCCCACCTATTCCCTTCTTCCTCCCACCTCCACTGCACCCCTTCCCTCAAGACCCCTCCCCCGAACCAGGTGACCTGGGTGATTATAGGAGGGGGCTGGCACTGGCAGCAGGGGTTGGGCCCCCCTGCACTCACCATGGCTTCAGGAAGCAGAGCAACCTGGCCCTAGCCCACTGCGTTCTCCCAAGCCCAGCTCCCAGGCAGGTCTTCCAGGGAAGCAGAACAGCCTGGAGCTGGATCACTCAGCTTCTTATGGCTCCCACTGCTGCTGGTGCCTGCCCCTTCCTCTCCATAATAATCCCTCAGTAATTCCATCCTTATTTTGGGGCCTGGGGCAGCTGCCCCAAACTGTCCTATGGATGGAATGGCTCTGATTAACTATAACCTTTCAAGAAAGAGTTGTGATGTCATTGTGGATCGTTCTCTGAAAATATCCACTCAATGTGAAGTGGCAGTCAAAAAAAGGTAACAGGATGTTGTGAATCATTAGGAAAGGGATAGATAAATAAAACAGAAAATACCATAATGCCACTATATAAATCGATGGTACACCCACACCTTGAATACTGTGTGCAGTTCCGGTCACTACATCTCAAAAACGATATATTAGAAATTGAAAAGCTTCAGAGAAGGGCAACAAAAATGATTAAGGGGATGGAACACCATCTATATGAGTAGAGATTAAAAAGACTGGGACTTTTCAGGTTGGGAATATGACAGAGATCTATAATCATGAATAGTGCATAGAAAAGGACTTTAAAAAGTGTCATTTACCCCTTTACGTAACACACAATACAAAAATCACACTAGAAGTTAATAGACAGTAGGATTATAAACAAGCAAAAGCAAGTCTGTCTTCACAGAATGCACAGTTAATCTGTGTGACTTGTTGCTAGGGGATATTGTAAAGGCCAAAACTATAACTGGATTCAAAAAAGTACTAGATAAGGTCATGGAGGATAAGTCCATCGACGGCTATTAACCAAGATAAACACAGATGCAACTCCATCCTCTGAGTGTCCCTAAGCTTCTGACTGCTGGAGCTGGGACTGGATGACAGGAAATGGATCACTTGATAATTTCTTTGTTCTGTCTTTTCCATTAGAAAAGGGGTGGGCAATAAAAAAAAGGCAGCCCACAGGGTTAGTCCCTTCTGGGCTGCTGCTGCTAGGTTTACCAGCACCTATGCAGATATTGAAGGATCTCAGCTTTGGTTGGCTGCAAATTGCTGTTCGCAGCCAATCCGAGCGGCAGGAAGCATCACGGACTGGGATGCTACTTCCCGCCACTCGCGTTGGCCACAAATCACCACTTGCGGCCAATGAAAGCTGCAGTCCTCTGATACCTGCAGAGGCGCAGGTAAACATGGAGGTGGGGATCCACGAGGGACTAATCCTGCGGACCGGATCCAGCCCACAAGCCAGAATTTGCCCACCCCTGTCTTAGAAGCATCTGGCATTGACATCTGTCAAAAGACAGGATATTGAGCTAGATGGTTCATTGGTCCGACACAATATGGCCATTCCTAAGTTCTTGTTTACCTTTCCTAGGTATTAAAAGTAACCTGTCAGTGACAAGTTACATTCCATTAAAGAACACCTACCGTATATTTAAGTCACCAGAACCATAAATCTGATGAGCCCTCACATATTTCCCTTCCCCGCCAAAGGGAAAAGAAAGCAAGTTCATAGGGCAATTTTATTAGGATTTGATGAGGCCTCTGCATGTCACCCAGACAAAAGAATAGGATCTCCCCTTTTCCTTCTCCAGCCCAGCCGGCATGAGTACAAAATATCCTTAGAAGAAAACGAACAGACAGAGGACTCAACATTGGAATACTTCTTGTCCCAGACAGGCACTGTTGCTGCATTATGTTCTGGAAGGATGCATGAGAAACTCAAAAGATCCTCAGCCAAGTACTAGCTACTCTGGCAGCTCGTAACTTCCACATTTTCTCAAAAACTATTATTAAAAATTATCAGCTATGCAAGGGTATTTTAAATGAAATTGCATATTGAGACACTGAAGGCATTTTATTTAGCGGCAAAATGGTTCAGTCGCAATGTCTTGCTATCCAGTTGTTTCACCTGAAAGGGCGACAATGCCTCTCCAGTAAAATCACCCAACATGGGCATTCTATTTAACAGTTTTGATGATATTCATTTCCCCAGCTTAGCTGTGAAAGCCCATCTGTTTGTGCCAATTTAACTATGAAGTCTAACAAAATAATATGGCAAATAAATAACAGTCACATATAGCTATTAAAGCTCTGAAACAGTGTACTGAATATAGATTCCCACTGGATAACAGTCTTTTCTCAGAAATTTTGTGCCTAGAAGTAAATTCCTTCTTGACAGTGTCCCTTCACACAGACTGTGATATTGAAATCAGATACTGTCCCACAACACTCCTGCCAAAATCTGTGGTTTTGCAAAACACATCTTATTGTACAAATCTTGACCTTTGTAGGGCAGGGGTGGGGGGGGAGAAAACTATGCAGGGTAAATACTGAAATTGACTGTACCCACAATGCTAGTTACAAATGCTATTTTTCCTCCCATTCATATGTTCTTTTCCCTTCCCCTGCCACGCTACAAAGAAACTGGGTGCCATATCTGAATAAGTTGATGCTTCATAACATGTTAGAAGTCACAGAGCCCTATACATTCCAGGGCAGAAGAGGGAAACATTGGTTTCTAGGTGCCTATTAACGATGTGAAACCACGGGCTGCTTTGAAACAAACTGAAAGCAAGACGCTTTCAGACATGAATCAAAATCATGTTGCATTTCTCACCATAGCTAAAACTGAACATAGCCAAAAATAAGTAAAAAATCCTTTAGACCATTCTGAAGCATTCTGTAGTGTTTTTAGAAACATCACCTGTATTTGCACATTTGGATTCAAAAAGGTTTGGAATGTGGGCTTGGTTCAGATAAGCATCAAAATCTGGATCCTTAAGCAAAGTGGTGAAACAACAGACTTCCTTGTGAGATACCCACGCCTGTTCCTGTTTCAAAAGAATTGTACTTCTTGTGGTATAATGGCACTTTCAACTTTGGCAGGAATCCAGAATGCAGGAGTGCAAAGACACAAACAATGGGGATGGTAAGGCGGAGAAGTTACTTACACATTTCAGAATCACAAAGACAGCTTGGTTTGAGCTGGGTTCCTAAAATGAGGGAAATTTATGGAAGGTTTTTTTTTCCTGGTCCTGTTTCACCCATCTATTTATTATTTACCGTGATATTTTCAAAAGTGGTACCCAGGGGTTTTGCATGTGTAAGTCCAATTTCAGTTATTAAAGAACCCTAAATAGCACTTTGACAGTGTTTCAAGTGCGAACACCAGGAAGGAGTATTATATTATTAGTCTCTTTAAACTATCACATTCTATTTAAAATTAATTTCTTCATCAAGGCCCACATGAGCCTACTAGTGAAGTTCTGTAATTAAAAAACAAACACTCACCTCGTCCAGTCTCCCCTACATCCGGGAAATAACTACAAGAGGGGGTATAAGGTGGGGGAAACTTGGTTTCCATGATGGCACCAGATGTTCCTCCTCACAGAATAGAGCCAGTGTTTATCAGGAAATGTGATTATCAGAGAAGTGATGTGTGCTCCTGCACCAGCCAGGACAACAGGTCTCCTCCCACTCTCAACGTCTACTAGCCTCTTTCCTCCCCTGACCACTCCCTGGTTGGGGAGAATAGCTCCACAGATCAAAAGGTGCCTATGGAAATATTAGTGAACCTAAGTCTATTGCCTTTTAACAATTCCCCACATTACTCAGGGAAGCTGTTGTTCACCTTAGGCCCTCTCTCCTGCCCTAACCAATCAACATCCTAAGCACAGATCCCAACTCCATGGGGCGCTCGAGCCAGTGCTGTAGAGGTGGCTGACCTCTCGCCTGACCGTCTTCAAGGGGCAAAGGGAAAGAACACTAACGGTAGGATACCAAACTTTATTTCATGTACAAATCTCAGGGTGATAATTAACATCATCTTCTGGGAAACCAAGTACATCTTGTGTTCTCTGCCTATTTCATTGGAAAATCATATTCTGTAAGGAGTGGAAAAAAGTAATAAGTGTGACATTGTGTCCCCATATTTTTATGGAAATATGTTTTTGAATATGAAAATGTCTAATTCAAATAAGCTTTATTCAAAATATGGCATGTAACCTAATGATGGAGAACTTATAATCTCCTAAATCTGCATGTTCTATTTGTGTGCATGTATCGTTCCTGTATTTGAAGTTAGAAATATGAAGTATAAACCTGTTTATATATCTAGAAATATTAATCACAGCCATTAGTAGTACTCAAGAAACTTAATGGCCCATTTACTCATGACAATGATCTGTGAACAGTGTCCCCTGTAAGATGAGCGCTTGGGCAGTCACCCAGCAGAGATTCAAGTGCTGCCCAACTGATTAGCAGAGCGCCCACAGTATATGTTTCTGTGCGTGCCCCGGTACACATAACAAAATTTATTTTGCACATGGGTGGAAAAAATTAGAGGGAACATTGTCTGTGCATAGTCTTGCTTTTCCTGTAGGTCTGGACTATGGTTGGTCCTGACAAAATATGGGTCCAAATCTCCTGATGCTAGAACCTATTTTGGATGTGGTACTTTAACATAGGGGTGTGAAAAGACTGAAACGGAACATGAAGGATTCCCACCTTGCATAAAATCTATAGGCATGAAAACAAACAATAGCAGAGTTGCCAGACACCAAGAGACTTCCTGCTTAGCATCCTGATGACTACTGGAAATACCTAAGACAGAACAGGGGAAGGATCATACCCAAGCTTAGAGACTAGCTTGCTTGTGAGAAAAGATTATTAGAACTACAGTTAGGGTAAGGAATTGCATGTAATAAGTTTCTTAGAGTACTAAGCTTAGCTGGTGTGTTTTGTTTTATTTAGCTTAGTTGCTTACTTTGATCTATCACTTGAAACCACTTAAATCCTACTTTTTATATTTAATAAAATCACTTTTATTATTAAACCCAGTGTAAATAATTGTTACCTGGGGGGAGACAAAAACTGTGCATATCTTTCTTGCATTGATATTGATAAGAAAATTGTAAAAATATAAAGTCTAGTCTTGTGAACTATTTCCTGCCTTTATTGTGCATTTTCCTCAAAAGAGTATTGTTCCCCGCTATATGAATTTAAAAATAGCTCCAAGATTGTTTCTTCTAGCAACTGTGATGATGGTATGATACAAGGTTTTTTCCTTCACTATTTTGTAGGTGATAAAAATAGAATAACTAAAGTGCTACTCACTATAATTTTAACCTCCTACACAGGGTTGTTTGTCTCTCATCCCCCAGTATAAATTACAGGCCTTGTTACTAAAATTGTAAATCAGTTTGTAGAAGCATGCATACTAGAATCACTGGCAACTTTATCTTCCAATCAGTTAGGGTTCACACAGAATATATAGGTGCCCAGTTACTAGATTAGACCTTTCTCTGTTCACGTCTCTTAAGAATTATTTCAAAATGATTCAGTATTACAGATTACAAATGTCAGTTTTAAACCTGATGCCTTAGATGAATCTTTCATTATTTTCCCTCCCACCCAATTATTTTTGGGAAAGTGAATTGAATAGAAAATACTTGTACACAATTTTGTTTGACTAACGCTACAACAAAGATTTGATTTGCACTATCATCAACATATTTTTAATTTTGAGAAAGAAATAACAAGTAGGAATTAATGCCTGTGTTGCTAAAATATAAAATTAAAGGCTGCACCTCCCTTAAAGCAGGGTTGGTGCAAGATTTTTATGTAAAAGCCTTTAAAAAAATGTTATGTAGTATAGAGATTGAGATCACATATATTGTGAATCATCATAAGTTAGACTCCAACAATGAGATTCTCATGCCTCTTACAATTAAGTAAATATGAAGGTGAAATCCTGGCCCTATTAAGGTCAAGAAAAATATCTATTGACTTCACAGGAGCCAATATTCTGAAAACTTCCACACAGTGTGCAGCGGCAGTCAAAAAGGCAAGTACGATGCTAGGAATTATTAAGAAAGGGATACAAAATAAGACCCAGAATATCTTACTGCCCCTGTATAAAACTATGGTACGCCCACATCTTGAATACTGTGTACAGATGTGGTCTCCTCACCTCAAAAAAGATATTTTGGCCTTGGAAAGGGTTCAGAAAAGGGCAACTAAAATGATTAGGGGTTTGGAACGGGTCCCATGTGAGGAGAGGCTAAAGAGACTGGGACTTTTCAGTTTAGAAAAGAGGAGACTGAGGGGGGATATGATAGAGGTATATAAAATCATGAGTGGTGTGGAGAGGGCCGATAAAGAAAAGTTATTTATTAGTTCCCTAAATAGAAGAACTAGAGGACACCAAATGAAATTAATGGGTAGCAGGTTTAAAACTAATAAAAGAAAGTTCTTCTTCACATAGTATGTAGTCAGCCTGTGGAACTCCTTGCCAGAGGAGGCTGTGAAGGCTAGGACTATAATAGAGTTTAAAGAGAAGCTAGATAATTTCATGGAGGTTAGGTCCATAAAAGGCTATTAGCCAGGGGATAAAATGGTGTCCTTGGCCTCTGTTTGTCAGAGGCTGGAGAGGGATGGCAGGAGACAAATCGCTTGATCATTGTCTTCGGTCCACCCTCTCTGGGGCACCTGGCCACTGTCGGCAGACAGGATACTGGGCTAGATGGACCTTTGGTCTGACCCAGTACGGCCATTCTTATGTTCTTATGTTATGTTCTTATGTAATATTTAACCCATAGTATCACCATCAAATTCAATTAATTAGCTTGGATTTACACTGCAATTAGGAAGATCAAAATCTGACCCAAGTGTGTGTGCATCTTTGCAGAGGATTATTAATTATTATTATAGCAATTCCAATTAAAACCAGTTGACCTTTGGGAATCATACTATAATTTTGAGAGTATAGTATTTTGTTTAAAATCCCATCAAGTTACAAAGTTGTTCTCATGTTTTCTGTTGTACAGAAGGAATAGCAAATATGGTAAACAGCCAGACTGGCTTAACAGAGAAATCTTGAGTGAACTTAAACACAAAAAGGAAGCTTACAAGAAGTGGAAACTTGGACAGACAACTAGGGAGGAGTATAAAAATATTGCTCGAGCATGCTGGAGTGTAATCAGGAAGGTCAAAACACAATTGGAGTTGCAGCTAGTGAAAGGTAACAACAAGGGTTTCTACAGGTATTTTAGCAACAAGAAGGTGGTCAGGGAAAGTGTGGGATCCTTAGTGAATGTGGAAGGCAATCTAGTGACATGATGTGGAAAAAGCTGAAGTACTCAATGTTTGTTTGCTTGCCTTGGTCTTCACAGACAAGGTCAGTTCCCAGACTGCTGTACTGGTCAGCACAGTATGGGGAGAAGGTGAAAGTCCTCAGTAGTGCTAGTACAGGTTAAGGACTATTTAGAAAAGGTGGACATTTAAAAGTTTATTGGGGCAGATGCAATGCATCGGTGAGTGCTGAGGGAGTTGGCTGATATGACTGCAGTCTTTGGCCATTATCTTTGAAAACTTGTGGTGATCAGGGGTGGCCCCAGACAACTAGAAAAAGGCAAATATAGTACCCATCTTTTAAAAAGGGGAAAAAGAAGAATTTGATGAAGTACGGGCCAGTCAGCCTCACCTCAGTCACCAGAAAAATCATGGAACAGGTCCTCAAGGAATCCATTTTGAAGCACAGGGAGAAGAGGAAGGTGATCAGAAACAGTCAACATGAATTCATCAAGGGCATGTCATGCATGACCAGCCTGATTGCCTTCTGTGATGCGGTAACTGGTTCATCATGATGGAAAAAGTGGGGCATATGATATAACTTGATTTTAGCAAAGTTTTTGATGCGATCTTCTACAGTATTCTTGTCAGCAAGTTAAAGAGTTAAACATTAGGGTTGTGTCTATACTGGCGCGATCTTGCGCCAGAGCTATGCAAATGAGGCTCAGCGTGGAATATCGCCGAGCCTCATTTGCATAACTAATGAGCCGCCATTTTTGCGGAAGAGGCTCTTGCGCAAGACGGAGCTGTCTACACTGCCCCTTCTTGCGCAAGAAAAACCCTCTTGCGCAAAGCCGTTATGCTGATTATTTTCAGGCATAACGGATTTGCGCAAGAGGGCTTTTCTAGCGCAAGAAGGGGCAATGTAGACAGCTCCGTCTTGCGCAAGAGCCTCTTCCGCAAAAATGGCAGCTCATTAGTTATGCAAATGAGGCTCGGCGATATTCCACGCTGAGCCTCATTTGCATAGCTCTGGCGCAAGATCGCGCCAGTATAGACGCAGCCTAGATGAATGGACTACAGCAAGTTAAAAACTGGGTAAATGGACTATTGGGTGGATAGAAAGATGGCTAGATTGACAGGCTCAACAGGTAGTAATCAATGGCTTGATGTCCAGTTGGCAGTCAGCATCAAGTGAAGTACCCCTGAGTTCGGTCCTAAGGCCAACTTTGTTCATCATCTTCATTAATGATCTGGATAATGTCATGGATTGCAGCATCAGCAAGCTCACAGATGGCACTAAGCTGGGCAGGAGAAGAGGGCGGGGGCATGAGGTAGACACTGTGGAGGTAGGTATAGAGTCCAACGTGACCTAGGCAAATTGGAGGATTGGTCCAAAAGAAATCTGATGAGGTTCAACAAAGACAAGTGCAGATTCCTGCATCTAGGACAGAAAAATCTCAGACTGTAGAAATGACTGGCTAAGCAGCAGTTCTACAGAAAAGGACCCAGGGATTACAATAGATGAGAAGCTGGATATGAGTCAACAGTGTGCCCTTGTTGCCAAGAAAGCTAATTGAATATTGGGCTGCATAAGTAGGAGCACTACCATCAAGGGGTATGTCTACAGTACAGCGCTAAATCAAGTTAACTTAATTCGAAATAGTTAATTTGAATTAAGCTAATTCAAATTAACGCATCTACACACAAAATGCAGTTCGAATTAGCATTTTGCTATTTCGAAATAGGGCGTCCACACTGAGTGGACTCTGAATCGGAGTTAAGGCTGGCCAGAACCAGTTCCAGCAGGGCACCAGGTCAGGACTTAATGTGTGGGGCTGCTGCCTGAGGCTATCTGAGGTCTGTGCTTAAAGGGACCCTACCTCTACCCCGGACAGACAGTTCTCAGGTTTCCCTGCTTGCTTGTCTACTTCGATGAGGGACAGCAAAGCATTTGTTGCTCTGCTTGCCCTCACTCGGGACACCACAGCACTCTGCCACAGGGAGCCAGAGCTGCCCTTGGGCACTCTGGTGCGTCTTGTGGACGCATTGCCATCAGCCTGGCTGCACTTTCTGCAGGCTGCCATCCGGGAGGTCCATCGGGAGGCTGTCAGTATCCAGGGGGCCCTGCGGGAGAGCTTCTGCCCCGAGGAGCACTAACAGTCTCCCTGGTCTGCCCCACTGGGGGCTTGTGCCCCATTCCTCCCTCACGTCCTTCCACTTACCCCTCCCTAACCCCCCTTCCTGGTGTCAAATAAAATACATTTTTTTTCAAAAATAGAAACTCTGTTTATTTAACAAAACGGCAGGGGGGGGATGAAGCTCTGGGGAGACTGGGGAAAGGAGGCAGGAGACGGGAGGAGAGAGGGTGGGAGAGGGGAGGGGAAAAACTGGGAGGAGGGAGCTGGAAGGGGGAAACAAGGGGAGGAAGGGGGAGGGGAAGCTTAGCGCTCAGGGATGGGGGTCTCATCGGGCCACATGTCTCCCAGCACAGTGGGTGTGGGGGCCTCGGCATCCCCGGGGGGATGGGGAGGAGGGTGTGGAGGTTGAGGTGGGGGGTGTGGATATTGAGGAGAAGGGTGAGGAGGTTGAGGCGGAAGGGGGAGAAGGAGTGGGAGAAGGAGCGGTACGAGGCAGCAGGCACTGGAGCGGCACGAGGCAGCACGCTCTGCACCAGGGTCTGCAGATGGGTACAGATGGCAAGACCCTGGGCAAGCAGCTCTCTCCAGAACTCCCATTCTTCCTGTGCCCGCTGCTCCATGATGCGGGTCAGGTCTCGCAGGGCCCCCAGGTGCTGCTCTCGGTACCCCCGCCGTACTGCGGTCGTCCTGTGGAGCCCTCGGGTGCGGGAGGATGTCCCGGGCGGGGTGGTGCACCCTGTCCGTGCAGCTGGTGCGGCTGTGGAGAAAAAAGAGAAGTGGTCAGTTCTCCCTGGGGACACAGTGGGTGAAGCCCAGCCCCCCTCTGTGAGGTGAGGATGACCGTGCCCTGCACCGTCAGAGCCGCTGTGCTTGCACAGAGGCCATGGTCGGAATGTCCGGCTCTCCCCGGGAGTGGGAGCTGCCCCGAGACCGCACCCATGCCCCTGTGCTGTGTATAGTGTGGGTGAGGTGGGGGGAGATATTAGAGGGGGCTTGTGAAGGGAGGGCATCCTGCTGTGTCCCACCCCGGGGTCAGGAGCATGTCAGGTCTCTTCACACATGCATGTGGCTATCAGGCCATGGCCCCTGTGTGGCAGGCAGTTGGAGCCACCTGCCTAGGGGTGGCACGGCAGGTGCTCGCACATGCACAGGTGGCTGCGTGATCCATGGTAAGCAAGGGCCACGCGTGTGGTCCCTGGTCACCCTCCCCGCCCTCCGCCCCGGGAAGGGGACAGTGGCGGCACTTACATGGTGTGGTCTCCCCAGACGACCCTGCTGACTCCTCTCCTGGGACTGCTCAGGGGTCCTGCTGGCATGGCGGCTCCTCCTCCGGGCCCTGCTCAGGGCCCTCCGGTCTCGGCTCACTGCCCCCCCGGGGTGGCATGGACCGCACTGCCCCCCAGGATGCGGTCCAGGGTATCAAAATAGGGGCAGGTGTCTGCTCCTGCTGAGGAGCTTCCCCGAATGGCCCTGGCATACTCCTGCCGCAGATCTTTAATTTTCAGGCGCACCTGCTCCTGGGTGCGCCTGTGGCCTTTCTGGGCCATGGTGGCCACTATGCAACCGTAGATGGCCACGTTCCTCCGTCTAGTGCGGAGATCATGGACATTGGGGGCCTGCCCCCAAACCTCAATGAGGTCCATGATCTCCTCACTAGTCCAGGAGGGAGCTTGGCGTTTAGGAGCTCTGGCTGGCTCCTGAGTGCTGGGCAACTGGGCGGGGGACGGCTGGCTGGCACTGGCTGCCTGGTTCATGGTGGGGCTATTGGGTTGGGGCAGAGACTGCTGGCAGGCCTGGATCTGGCACATGCAGTCTGGCCAGAGTCTACCCCTTTAAAGGCTCCGGGGCTGGGGGAGAGGAGAGGAGTTTTCTTGGTTTGGCCCAGAGTGGCCACCAGGGGAAACTGGGAAGGGCTGGAGGCCAGCTAATTCGAATTAAGCATCTACACAGCACTTATTTCGAATTAGCTATTTCGAATTTGGCGTTACTCCTCGTAGAATGAAGTTTACCAAATTCAATTTAAGTGCTCTGCTATTTCAAATTAATTTCGAAATAGCGGTTTGCATGTATAGACACTATTAAAGTTAATTCGAAATAACGGCTGTTATTTCAAATTAACATTTCAGTGTAGACATAGTGTAGCCAGACATGAACCCCATCTTGTTTCCCCCCCCCCCCCCCCAGAGAGCAAGAGAAAGGCAGTCAGCCTTTGATGCCCTGGGAACGCAGGTGTGCTGCCTGTCCCTGACTCTACCATAAACAGAAACCAGACAGTAAATGGGCTAGCTGACGACCCGGGGGCCTCTCGTCACCCTGATGGCTAGTACCAGTAATTGACACACCTGCACTGTCCCAGGAGAGGAATCTTCGCCCATCACATACTAGACATGCCCATTGTCTGCATTTTCCCAGGTGTGAATTATGCTTTGCACCCTTCGTGGGAAACTTGGCATTCAAAGCCATTTTTCCTAATTGGCCACTTGAGACCAGGAAGGAGCCTACGTGACCCAAGGGGTATAAAGAGGGGTTTAGTAGCCCACCCCATTTGAGCTCCAATCATCTACACCTGCTGGCAGGTATTGGTTGTCTCCCGAGGTCTGTGGGACGCCCAACCTCACCCTACTTCTTCCCGAGGGATTGAGAGAAAGACGCTGGCCACGCCAAGTCTGGAACGCAGGGGTGAGAATATATACCTGCTAGGTGTCTATTTTGCATGCATTTAATAAGAGCTCAGAGAACCAAAAGGGTTTCATGGTACCTGTAAGTGACTTATTAGTGTAATTTCTGTCCTGTCCTTTGTAGTGGCTTTGTTATCTGTAACACAGTAGTACCATTTAACAGCTAAGTTTACCCTGTAACAATAAAATAGTAACTGTTTAAGCTGTGACCTGACTCCTTCAGTTGCTGTAACAGAACCAAGCACAATTTTAAAAAGAACTCCAGCTGGTCATAAGGGACAGATATAGGGAGAGCTTGAGCGTTGGATCATGTCACTTCCAGGGGACAGATCCATTGGGGCATCTCTCAGCCTCCCCAGGCTGCCCGCTGCGAAGGGAGCATGTATCCTAGCAGTCAAAATCTGAGGTGTAATAAGCTCTCCCTGTAAACTTCTTGGGGCACCCGTCAACCTCTTCCAGGTTGCCCGCTGCTAAGAGACCCCAGTCCTAGCAGTTGAAGTCTCGGGTGCATAATACACATACACCACTCACTGCCTTGACCACCGGCTGACACATACCCAGACTAAGGGAAGTGATTATTCCTCACTATTTGGCACTGGTGAAGCCATATCTGGAGTAGGGTGTCCAGTTTTGGGGCCCCCACTACAGAAAGGATGTGTCTAGCAGAAGGCAATGAAAATTATGAGGGTCTGGAGCTCATGACTTATGAGGAGAGGACGAGGGAATTGGGCTTATTTAGTCTTCAGAAGAGAAAGTGGGGGTGGAATTTGATAGAAGCCTTTCAGTTACCTGAAAAGGGAGGGGGTCCAAAGAGGATGGAGCTAGTTTCAGTGGTGGCAAATGAAAGAACAAGGAGCAATGGTCTCACATTGCAGTGGGAAAGGTCTAAGTTGGATATTAGGAAAAACTATTTCAGTGTAACCCTTCTGCCGGGTAGGCCCAGCAGCAACCAGGGCCAGGTTCAGTATCTAGGGGTCCATCTCACACAGAACCAGCTCGAGCCCCCACCCACCCAGTAGCCTGGGAAATTCACACACCCATGGGCATCTGAGAGGCAATGCTTCCCCATTCGCAAGCACAGAGTCTGAGTGTAGAAAAGAAACATTTAATGAAATAGAGAGAGAAGTCACATGGCATTAACTTGGGAAAATACCACAAACAGAGTTCAAAGCCCAAACCATGAGCAAAGTCCAACACCCCAAGAGTCTCTGGAGTCCAGCAGCCCAAAATCTCCCAGAGTCCGACACCCCAAAAGTCTCTGTCTCTGGTCAGTGCTGCCCAGAGCTCAAAAGTTCACCTGCAGGGTTCTACCTCCCAACCTGGGTGGAAAGGGGGGCAGGAGGGTTGATAGGGGCACCTTACGTGATCCGAGGCCGACGGCACCACCTCTCTGTACGATTCTGCTGCAGCCTTTACCACGAGCCACTTCAACAGCTGTCTTGTTCCACTCCACCAACCACTCCGCTGGTCGCCTGCCACCACTCCTACCAGCCACCTGCCGGTCATTCCCACCAGCTGCTCCACTGGCTGCAATGGGTCTGACTCCCGGCCAAACCAGTGCTTTCAACTCTTAGTGATTTCAACTCTTTAGCCATCACCTAGACTGGCAAAAGATTCCAGCTTCCACTGGACTAGCAAAGAGACTTCTCATGGAGCCTACTTCAGGTCTGTCCTTAAAACAAAAGGGGGAAAGAGGCAGGTTGAACCAGTCTTACAGCTCACACCTGGCAGGTATGAAGCATGCTGACTCAAGCCCTTTAGCCCTTCCCCCCCCCCCCCCCAACTCCATTCACTCAGCTCTGGAAGGGGGGAGGCTTGTTCCTTGGAGACCTCTTACAGTGATGGTGTCTCTCCTGCAAGCACTGGTGTCATGTTTTACAGTTTCCACATTTAGGGGTAGCAAGATTTGTGACCCCCACAACAGCCCCAAATTATTTACAGTACACCACATTCCATTCCAACACTGATCCTCCATCAGCCCTGGCTGAGTTGGATTTACATAACCACACCTTGGATTCCTTCCCCCTCCTGGCATGAGCTGTATTTACATATCAACAGTTAACAGTTAATTATCTTGCAGAGCTAAACAATTGGAGTGAGCACACCCACTCCCAGAGCAGCTCCCTCCTTTTAGCTGGCTGATAATAAGCAGTAGTTCAGCCCCTGCTTACATCAGTGAGAGTGGTAAATCTCTGCAATGGACTACTTACAGAGATGGTAGAATTTCCATCCTTAGAGGCTTTTAAAGCCTAGTTTGAAAAAAGCGTTGGCTGGGATGACTTAGTTGGGGTTGGACTAGATGACTCTTGATGTCTCTTCCAACCCTGATCTTCTATGATGCTATGTTGGATATGCATAAGAACATAAGAACATAAGAACGGCCGTACCGGGTCAGACCAAAGGTCCATCTAGCCCAGTATCCTGTCTGCCGACAGTGGCCAGCACCAGGTGCCCCAGAGGGGGTGGACCGAAGACAATGATCAAGCGCTTTGTCTCCTGCCATCCCTCTCCAGCCTCTGTCAAACAGAGGCCAAGGACACCATTTTATCCCCTGGCTAATAGCCTTTTATGGACCTAACCTCCATGAAATTATCTAGCTTCTCTTTAAACTCTGTTATAGTCCTAGCCTTCACAGCCTCCTCTGGCAAGGAGTTCCACATGCTGACTACACGCTGTGTGAAGAAGAACTTTCTTTTATTAGTTTTAAACCTGCTACCCATTAATTTCATTTGGTGTCCTCTAGTTCTTCTATTTAGGGAACTAATAAATAACTTTTCTTTATCGGCCCTCTCCATACCACTCATGATTTTATACACCTCTATCATATCCCCCCTCAGTCTCCTCTTTTCTAAACTGAAAAGTCCCAGTCGCTTTAACCTCTCCTCATATGGGACCCGTTCCAAACCCCTAATCAATTTAGTTGCCCTTTTCTGAACCCTTTCCAAGGCCAAAATATCTTTTTTGAGGTGAGGAGACCACATCTGTACACAGTATTCAAGATGTGGGCGTACCATAGTTTTATACAGGGGCAGTAAGATATTCCGGGTCTTATTTTCTATCCCTTTCTTAATAATACCTAGCATCCTATTTGCCTTTTTGACCGCCGCTGCACACTGTGTGGAAGTTTTCAGAGAACTGTCCACGATAACTCCAAGATCTCTTTCCTGATTTGTCGTAGCCAAATTAGCCCCCATCATACTGTACGTATAGTTGGGGTTATTTTTCCCAATGTGCATTACTTTACACTTATCCACATTAAATTTCATTTGCCATTTTGTTGCCCAATCACTCAGTTTGGTGAGATCTTCTTGGAGTCCCTTACAGTCTGCTTCTGTCTTGACTATCCTAAACAGTTTGGTATCATCCGCAAACTTTACCACCTCACTGCTTACCCCTTTCTCCAGATCATTTATGAATAAGTTGAACAGGATTGGTCCTAGGACTGACCCTTGGGGGACACCACTAGTTACCCCTCTCCACTCTGAAAATTTACCATTTATTCCTACCCTTTGTTTCCTGTCTTTTAACCAGTTCTCAATCCAAGAAAGGACCTTCCCTCTTATCCCATGGCCATGTAATTTACACAAGAGCCTTTGGTGAGGGACCTTGTCAAAGGCTTTCTGGAAATCTAAGTATACTATATCTACTGGATCCCCCTTGTCCGCATGTTTGTTAACCCCTTCAAAGAACTCTAATAGATTAGTAAGACAGGATTTCCCTTTACAAAACCCATGTTGACTTTTGTCCAACAAATTATGTTCTTCTACATGCTTCACAATTTTATTCTTTACTATTGTTTCGACTAATTTGCCCGGTACTGAAGTTAGACTTACCGGTCTGTAATTGCCCGGATCGCCTCTAGAGCCCTTTTTAAATATTGGTGTCACGTTGGCTACCTTCCAGTCATTAGGTACGGAAGCCGATTTAAGGGATAGGTTACAAACCACAGATAATAGTTCAGCAATTTCCCATTTGAGTTCTTTTAGAACCTTGGATGAATGCCATCCGGTCCCGGAGATTTGTTAACATTAAGTTTTTCTATTTGTTCCAAAACCTCCTCTAATGACACTTCAACCAGGGACAGTTCCTCAGATTCATTACCCACAAAGGACGGTGCAGATTTGGGAATCTCCCCAACGTCCTCAGCCGTGAAGACTGAAGCAAAGAAATCATTTAGTTTCTCCGCAATGGCTTTATCGTCCTTGATTGCGCCTTTTATAGTTCGATCGTCTAGGGGACCCACAGGTTTTTTAGCAGGCTTCCTGCTTCTAATGTACTTAAAAAACATTTTGTTATTTCTTTTTGAGTTTTTGGCTAGCTGTTCCTCAAAATCTTTTTTTGCTTTTCTTATTACATTTTTACACTTAATTTGACAGTGTTTATGTTCCTTTCTATTTATCTCACTAGGATTGGACTTCCACTTCTTAAAAGATGCCTTTTTGTCCCTCACTGCTTCTTTTACATGGTGGTTAAGCCACGGTGACTCTTTTTTAGGTCTCTTGCTATGTTTTTTAATTTGGGGTATACATTTAAGTTGGGCCTCTATTATGGTGTCTTTAAGAAGTTTCCATGCAGCTTGCAGGGATTTGGCTCTAGTCACTGTGCCTTTTAATTTCTGTTTAACTAACCTCCTCATTTTTGTGTAATTCCCCTTTTTGAAATTAAATGCCAGGGTGCTGGTCTGCTGAGGTGTTCTATCCACCACAGGAATGTTGAATGTTATTATATTATGGTCACTATTCCCAAGCGGTCCTGTAACGGTTATTTCCTGGACCTGTTCCTGCGCTCCACTCAGGACTAAATCGAGAATTGCCTCTCCCCTTGTGGGTTCCTGCACTAGCTGCTCCAAGAAGCAGTCATTTAAGCCATTGAGAAATTTTATCTCCGCTTCTCTTCCTGAGGTGACATGTATCCAGTCAATATGGGGGTAATTAAAATCCCCCATTATTATAGAGTTCTTTGTTTTGGTAGCCTCTCTAATCTCCCTCAGCATTTCAATGTCAGTATCCCTGTCCTGGTCAGGTGGTCGGTAATATATCCCTACTGCTAATTTCTTATTTTTGGAGCATGGAATTACTATCCATAGCGATTCTATTGAACATGTTGATTCATTTAATATTTTTATTTCATTTGATTCTACATTATCTTTCACATACAGTGCCACTCCGCCACCCACCCGGCCTGCTCTATCCTTTCGATATATTTTATATCCCGGTATGATTGTGTCCCACAGATTTTCCTCATTCCACCAGGTTTCAGTGATGCCTATTATGTCAACCTCCTCATTTAATACTAGGTACTCTAGTTCACCCATCTTATTAGTCAGACTCCTAGCATTTGTGTAGAAGCACTTTAAAAATTTGCCACTGCTTATTTGTCTGCCCTTCCCTGATGCATTGGATTCCTTTGTACACGGTTGTTTGTCTGCTCTGGCCCATGGTTTGCCCTCTCCCCTCCTCTCTTTCTGACTACAGCTTAGAGAATCTCTATCAATGGATTCTCCTCTAAGAGTAGTCTCCCTCCGATTTACGTGCATCTCCACACCAATCGGCTTTCCCCCATCTCTCAGTTTAAAAACTGCTCTACGGCCTTTTTAATGTTTAGTGCCAGCAGTCTGGTTCCACCCTGGTTTAGGTGGAGCCCATCCTTCCTGTATAGGCTCCCCCTCTCCCAAAAGTGTCCCCAGTTCCTAATAAATCCAAAACCCTCTTCCCTACACCATCGTCTCATCCACGCATTGAGATTCTGAATCTCTGCCTGCCTACCCGGCCCTGCGCGTGGAACCGGAAGCATTTCCGAGAACGCCACCATAGAGGTCCTGGATTTCAGTCTCTTTCCTAGCAGCCTAAATTTGGCCTCCAGGACATCTCTCCTACCCTTCCCTACGTCATTGGTACCTACATGTACCACGACCACCGGCTCCTCCCCAGCACTACACATAAGTCTATCTAGATGCCTCGAGAGATCCGCAACCTTCGCACCAGGCAGGCAAGTGACCATACGGTTCTCCCGGTCATCACAAACCCAACTATCTATGTTTCTAACGATCGAATCACCCACTACTAACACCTGCCTCTTCCGAACTGGCTTTCCCTCCCCCTCAGAGGTATCCTCAGTGCGAGAGGATACCGCAACATCCTCTGGGAGGAGGGTCCCAACTACGGGATGGTTTCCCTCTGCTCCCATTGAATGCTCTGTTCCCTTGAGACTTTCATCCTCCTTAAGAGCACTGGGGCTCTCAGACTGGAGGTGGGACAGTACTACAGTGTCCCAGAAAGTCTCATCCACAAATCTCTCTACCTCCCTTAGCTCCTCCAGTTCAGCCACCCTGGCCTCCAAAGCCCGAACTCGGTCTCTGAGGGTCAGGAGCTCCTTGCAACGGGTGCACACATACGCCACCCGCCCACAGGGCAGGTAATCATACATGTTACACTCGACGCAATAAACAGGATAGCCCCCACTCTGCTGCTGGGCTTCTGTCTCCATTTTTCTAATGAACAAGTTTAAGTATAAACTGGGATTCTTTTTAAACCTCTGGAATATAGATTACGATAAGAGTTATGTTTTAAAGAAGGCCAGAAGTCACTAGTGCCCTCTAACCTCCCCCTCTAAACTCCCTCTCCAAACTCCCTGTTAGCAATTCCTGGTCGCTGAGTCACAGGCTTATATAGCTCTGGTAGCCCCTCCCCCTGACTGAGGCTTAGCCAATTAACAGAGGCTTTCAAACCTTTCAGAAGCTCCTTCAAGCAATCAAACCAACCAACCAACCAGATAAACACAAGCTCTGCACACAGCAAATAACTCCCCCACACACAAACACACACTCCAGACAGCCACTTACCACAAGGGTCCCGTTTTTACTCCTCTTTCACCTGGAGAACTCCCTCTCCAAACTCCCTGTTAGCAATTCCTGGTCGCAAGGAACATTTTAATCAAACTGGCTTTCTTGCCAACCTGCATAGACACGGTGATACATTAAAGAGGCTCTGAAGCGACTGCTGAGGAGGGAAACATGGGGGGCACCGGCTATGTGACCACCCCTCCCGACTCCTCCCACACCACTCCTAGCCTGCGGAAGAGCCCTTCCTCTTTCAACCCCTGCCCACCCCCACTCCAACTCTCCCCCCAAACCCATCTCCTACTCTGCCCCCTACCCTTGCTCCACCCCTTCTCCAAATCCCCTCCCTGAGCAATGCAGCCCAGGAGACGAATGAAGGATGGGGCTGTGCACTCACCATTGGCAGTGGGAAATAGAGCGATCTGGCATGCCCCACTGGGGCCTTGTGCCTTACATTCCACACCCACCTCCTTCCCCTTTCCCCTCCCTAACCTCCCTTCCTGATATACAATAAAAACACCTGTGTTGCCACAAAAAACTCGTTTTATTTAACATAACTGGGGTGGGGGGAGGCGGGGGAAGAGGGAAACCCGGGAGGAGGGAGCTGGAAGGCGGAGGCAAGGGGAGGAAGGGGGAGTGGAAGCTCAGGGTTGGGGATCTTGCCGGCCCTCCCGTCTCACAGCACTGCAGGTGCGGGGGCCTCGGCGTTCCCGGGGGGGAGTGGGTATGGAGGGTGGGGCAGGAGGGACGGGGGGGTGGAAGAAGCGGGAGGGGAAGCAGAGGTGGGAGGAGGAGCGATAGCTGGGGCGGATGCGGGTGGATTGTCCAGGCGGGGTGGTGCGTCCTGCACTCGCAGGTGCTGCAGCTGCGGTGAAACAAGAGAAGTGGTCAGTTCTCCCTGGGGACACAGTGGGTGAAACCCAGCCCCACTCTGCAAGGCGAGGATGGCAGGTCTCCGCACCATCACGTCCAGCTATCCCCGGGAGTGTGAGCTGGCCCAGGACTGCACCCCAGCCCCTGTGCTGCCTATAGTGTGGTGTGGAGGGCAGGGGGGAGAAGGGGAGATGTGCCCTGCCTCTGTATATAGGGGGCATCTGGAGGGAGGGCAGTGTGCAGTGTCTCTCCCCGGGGTCAGGAGCCTGTCATGTGCCTTCACGCGTAGATGCGTCTGGGCCCCCCACCCGACCCCCGCACTCACCAGCAATATAAGAGAAGGCTTGAGGCTGGGAGACAGTCAAGTGGAACAGGCTAGGGTTGGGTCACTGATTCCCGCCAGCAGTTAGTGCAGGGGAGGGGCTGACCCCTACTGCTGGCTCCAGACCCCCCACTAGTCCTCCAAGCTGTATCACTGACAGTGTACCCTGTAAGCTGTGTGCTTGTGTCGCTGCTCGGGAGAGATTCAAATACTGCCCAGCTAATTAGCAGATCACTCACAGCCAGGTTTTTGTTTCTACTAATGGACGTTTGTACAAGCCTTGATGCACATAAAAAATTATTTTGCACATGAATGGAAAAAATCTGCACATGGATGAAAAAGATTAGAGGGAACATTGGTCACTGGGGGAGAGGCTTGGGAGAAGGGATGGAACCACTCCCCGCACTCACTGGCACTGCAAAGTGGAGCTCGCAGCTGGGAGCTGGTGGAGTGGAGCGGGCTGAGGCTGGGTTACTCCGCTTTCCATTACCACCAGTGAGTGCAGTGGGGGCCCAACCCCTACTGCCAATACCAGACTCACCTCTAGTTCCTTGGGCCCTACAAGGCCTCCCAAAACACAGGGCCCAGGTTGGTTAGATGAATCGTCCATAGGACAGGACAGCTCTGCCTGCTGGCCCCTTATCCCTCCCACCAAGGCCTTTGGGGGGACATGTGACTCTTCGTACCCCCCTCCCGTACACATCACCCCTGCTCTGAGTAGATCTGCAACTAGTTAATATGACTCTGGAGTAGGTAAAGAGAAAGGAGGAAAAAACACATTTGGAGACTGGGACTTTTCAGCTCAGAAAAGAGACAATTAAGGGAGGATGTGATAGAGGTCTATAAAGGTATGGACTTGGACAAATGAAACTAATAGGTAGCAGGTTTAAAACAAACAAAATATGTACTTCTTCACACTGTGCACAACCAACCTGTGGAACTCCTTGCCAGAGGATGTTGTGAAGTCCAAGACTATCACAGGTTCAAAAAAGAGCTAGATACATTCATGGAAGATAGGTCCATCAACAGCTATTAGCTAGAATGGGCAGGAATGGTGTCCCTAGCCTCTATTTGCCAGTGTCTGGGAATGAGCGACAGGCAATTGATCACTTGATGATTCCCTGTTCTGTTCATTCCCTCTGGGGCACCAGGCATTGGTCACTGTTAGAAGACAGGATATTGGGCTAGATGGACCTTTGGTCTGACCCAGTATGGCCAATCTTATGTTCTTATGAGACCCTAAAAGTTGACTCTCCCTCTTACCCTTGCTGTCTGAGGAATATAATAGTAGTACAGCAGGCAAATGAACTTAAAAATTCACGTACGCACACAAAAAATTCCTTTTACAAATCGCTTAAGTAGCCAGAAATGATCTATGCATGGTTTCTGACCAATGTTTCCTCTAAACTTTTTCCATCCAGGTACGGAAACACTACTTCTGACCACATAGATATGACAAACCTAAGTTCATTGAATCTTTTTTTAATTCATAAGGCTGAAGAAGAATAGGTTCCGTGACAGTAAACACTACCCTGGGACCAGTGACATTCCAATGAGTGCCTACTGTCCTTGCAGACAAGATCTGCCTAACCAGTTCTTTCTAGTTAACTAACATACCTTGGGTCCTGCCTATGAATAACAAGATATTTTCCAAACAGATAGGACTTATTGCAACACATGCCATGTTAAATGAAAATCTTATACAGCTTTGCTCTCCACAGGAGAAAAAATAACCCTGGTCATCAGCTCAGTTAAAGGAATTTCCATTCAAGGGGTCCTATTTAGTGAATGGTGGGCTCCAATGCACACAGTAGATACAGGATCTTATTTCCATTAGGACTGAAAAATTACCCATTTTGAGCATGAATTGCTTTTTGTTAGAGAAAAATCAGAGATTTTCTATCACAGAAATGCTGTAGAGCTCCTAATACATTTAAGGGAAATATGTTTTACAATGAACTGGACAACTGGGCTGACAGGTTTGTTGGATAGGTCTTTGTTTAGTCTTTATTATTACAGTTGCACTGAGAAGAGAGGAAATGAAGTGTCAGTTTTGAAATAAATGGCTGGCATGCCCATGGCCTTCAGCAATATGTCTCCTACCTTCACACAGATTTGTGCTGTCAGCAGTTATTTTAAATTACATGACCATGAAATCATCTTTGCCAGTCAGAGTGGAGGGATGCGCCACAGTTGCTGATGAATTGTACAGTTCTTTAAGCTTCTTGAATCAAACCAATTAAACCTGAAGTAGTTGTTGAAGAGCTATGTGCCAGAAAAATAGGTCAGAAGAAATACCACAGCAAAAATGCCCAACAGATAACTACCCCCACTGCAAGTTGGAGAAAATGCTACATTTCAACCAGAAAATGGCTGCCAACCTACAAAGCTAACTGTTTGCATTCAGATTATACACATAAACAGTAGCTGAAATGGCTCCAGGTGGCACAGCTGTATCAGTAACTGAACAAATTACCACAAAAGGAATTATTTTGAGAACAAGTACTGACCATATTCTCGGAAAGTCACCGAGGTTCAGAAATATTCATCGACAGCTGTCCGGTACCTTGACTTTTATCCTAGATGTCTCTATTTGCTTTATTAATTGTCTGTACTGATTTCTAGTTGTTATTTTTGGTTCATAGGCTCTAAAGCTAGAAGAGACCAGTGTGCTATTCTATTTTGACCTCCCAATTCTGTAAACCGAATTTTAAAAGAACTCATAAAGCATATATTTGAGGAAAAAACATCCAATCTTAATTTTAAAATTGCCAGATAGAGTCACTGCAACCCTTGGAAAATTGTTCCAATAGTTAACTACCCTCACTATTAAAAACGTATGCCTTGCATCTGGTTGATACATTTTCTTTGCATATGATTTCTGGTTTAAAATATATTTTTAAAAGGAAGGTGCCGCAGAAGTGATAGGAGGCATGGAATACTGATCCCTGCTGAGTGAGAGGGGTATAATTTTGGGTAACTTTGACTTTTGTCACTCTAAAAGAGACAGAAGCTAAAACTCAGTGTCTTACCAGCACTGCTGCTGCTATGACATTTATTTCAATGTATGATGGGTATGTACTGACAGATAAAGAACATATTGATCAACTCTAAAATTTTTGGTACTAAAGAACGTATATTTTCTTGAAGTCTCCATAAGAAGTCTCCCCCTCAATAGCATTGGTTTAAAGAAAATTGCAGATGCAAATATTGCATATTTGTATTTAATATGAATATTTGTATACTAAGCAATTGTGCAATATTCTCTCTGGCAGAGCTTCCAATGAGACCTAAAATACCAGAGTTTAAATAAAATGGACCAAATCTGCACTTTAAATAGAATTGTAGGCGCTCAACACTTCTGAAAAATCAGACCCAACAGCACCAGGTTGGAACATGGCAGAACTCTAGACTGTGCTTTAGCAAAGATAAATTACAAAAAAACAACAAATGGTCTGGTAGCACTTTATAGACTAACAAAACATGTAGATGGTATCATGAGCTTTCGTGGCACAGCCCACTTCTTCAGATGACGTGAGTGTTGGAATGTCCAACACTCCTGTCATCAGAAGAAGTGGGCTGTGCCCATGAAAGCTCATGATACCATCTACATGTTTTGTTAGTTTATAAAGAGCTACCAGACTATTTGTTGTTTTTTAAGTTTTTCCTGTTACATGCTAACTCAACTACCCCTCTGAAGCTTTTGAATAAAATAGAGTTAGCCAAAAAAACATTTGGGAAAATGTCAGCCTTAGTAAAAATATGTATTCGGGAAAGGGTACATGCAGGGAGAACAGTTTGCCATACAGGATAAGTAAAATATATTAAAGAAGCAGGCAGTTAGAATGGAGTGTAAGCAAAAAATAGCTAGCAAAAAAAACTTAAAACCCATTGTTTACTGCAGCCTGCTCTGCAATTAAGTATTGTAAAGGGTAGCAACTCATAGTGAGACACTCAATAGAAAAAGAAAATAAGAGTCATAAAACTCCTTTGAAAATAATAGCAGTTTTGTGGCTAAATCTTCTACTCAGGTTGGAAAAATCTCAACCTAATTATCTCAACCTAATTAATATATCAAGATAGGAGAAACAGCTATTTTCTTTTATTCCAAAAATAGGGTCAAATTTAAATGTAGCAATGCAAAGTAGTTTCGATTTTATGCTAATATTTGTAATGAAAAATGTCCTTGTGTGCATAAATATCATCTAGTATCAACTGTTGAGTAGGAAACAATGCAGGACAAACAATGATAACAGTAATGAGAAGGAACAAAAGCATTGTGTGCTTACTTGACATATCTTTGGCTCCCATAGCCATTTTCACTCTTATCTGAGCTGCATTTAGCCTAGTGTGTTTTAGGCTGAGATATTCAGCAAAGGAACAGTTAGCATTGTTTTGTTCCTTCAATTTTCATGAACATTATTAGTCAATTTCCATACACTTCCTATAACATCAAAGCCTAAAAACCTCAATCACAATAACAACATCAGGATCTAATTCTCTGTTTGCTCTGAGCAAGTTGGGGCCACTGGAATTTATTTTAGCTTTTCTTTTCCTTCATAGCCCTTATAGCTCCCCCTCTTTCACTCTGCTCTATAGTCTCTCCATATTTATCCACTTCTGAAGTTTATGAGATGAAATATGATCATGTTGCTGACTGTATGGTACTCTTATAATAGGAATTGTACTGAGCAAGCACTTGGACAGGATTTCAGATTTGTCTAATTAGGTTGAGATTTTTTCCCAACCTGACTAGATGATTTAGTCACTATTATTTAACTGCTATTATTTTCAGTGGAGTTTTGTGGAACTTTTGAGACACAGAAGTTGCTTTTTGTTTATCTAAGGCCTTAAGGCTGATATTTTCAAAAGATGACTAAAAGGATTTTTTTTAAAGTTACAGATGGGAGTTAAGTGTTGAGATGCGTTTAGGCACCTGGGAAAAAAGTCACAAGAACAACATTTTTTTGAAGAAGAACATTGTGATTTACAAAGCCATATTTAGGCTCTCAGGATCTCTGTACAATGACTTAGGTTCATTACTGACTTTAAAAGGAGCAGGATTAATGTAATGTAAGATCACTATGCTGTGTCTGTGAACACAGTGAACAGTGAAGCATGGTTGAAGTAGGGACCTTTATCTATATCCTTTGACATTTTAGATTGGATCATTATTATTATTTTAATTAAATATTTTGTCTCATGTATACGTGTACTAGGCCTTAATACAGTTCTAATGATTTTTAAAATGCCCGCACAGTATTATATTCTCTATATTGCAGATGCACTTCAGTTTTTCACTTTAAAAATAAACAGAATTGCATATTCATCTGAGAGTCACCATGTAGAACTTCAGTAAGGAAAAAGAACTATCAAAGAGCATCCATCACTGAAAATCCCATAGCAAAAGCTGTCAGAAATCTTTTAAACCTATTTGCTGAAATAAAAGCAGTCACTACAAGGAACTGCTTTTGAGATGTTGTTTTCAGAGTTAGCAGCAGACCACATGAGTTCATAGATCAGGCTTTAAAGATTTTTTTATTTACTGCAGAGGGTTTGGCAAGGACATTTGGATGAAATAACTTTTCTATGTACAACTTGAACAGCAAATTATGTCCAACTTCCATAGAAAGTAACAGAGTTGTGCAAGTCTCTAATATCTTGGTGATAAAGAGTAAAGATGATACATGAATCAACTACAAAGAAATCCAACTTGAACTTTTATATTACTTACTAAAAATGTTTTGACAGCTCAGGAGCCAATACAGATTACTTTCAGAATTCATCAAAAGCAAAATTGAGTTTTGGACTTACATTTCAGATGTTTTACCATAATATATGACGGATGTTCATGACAAGTCAGAAGTAGCTCCTGTGGGTCAGCATTAAAGTTTTTAGAATGTATATGGGTAAGATTCCACACCAATATTGTCATGAACTGAATGAATCAACTATAAAAGGTAAAGTATCCTAGTTACAATGGTCATTTCAATGCTTCTGTGCTAAGGTTTCTTTTAAAATGTTAATGAGATGTATTTAACCAAATAATCCTTATACTCATCAGGCAACCTTCACTATAAAATTAAATTTTATCATTGGTGGTACTAGGTGTCTGTGCAGAAAACTGAAGGAACCATGAAAATGTATATAATTTGATGGTTGCTAATATCACGTATATGCACACATAAACTTACCCTTTCAATCATGTAGTTTTTCTCTGTTTATTAGAGCTACATTGCAGGACTTCCCCTCATGTATAGGTCTTCTGAGGTATAAAGGTAAAATGGCTGATCAATCAGCCAGAGAAACACTTTAAAGTTTAATGCACATAAAACTTAAGCGCTGAAGCATTTAAAGACCAAGCTAATGAACATTAAGTCAATTGGTATTTATAACCAAATAGCTTTTAAAAGAGGTAAATGGATCCGAAATAGCTCTGCAGGGCATAAGCTATGGCTGCTATGCTCCACAACCTCACTGTCTCTCCTGTCCATTACAACTTACTGATATGCAAATCTTTAGAAAACATCTTCGCTAGCAGAAATCCAAGTTTTATTTGGGATCCATTTCCCTTCAAATGGAGTTTTGGATGTTAAAGAGGAGTGATTCTTCGCAAGGCAGCTCATATGATGTTGAGACAAAAGAGGTTAATATATCCCTTGCACAGATAAAGTGTGGGGAAATCAAAAAGGAGCGGGAGATGATTGTAGCTCCACATGTAGACTGGAGAGACCATCCCCAGAATACCATGTCCAGCTCTGATTACCACACTTTTTAAAAGGATGTTGGAAAACGCTGGAGAAGATTTAGAAGGGAAGTTAACTGATGCTGGATTTGAGGGGACTACCAGAAAATCCAGTAACTAGAAGCTGAAGTTAGAAAATTCTAATTGGAGATAAGATGCAAGCTTTTACACAGCAAAGGTAACGGGAATCTCTTACCACATAATATAGTGAATTCATCATTACTTGGAGTCTTCAAACTGAGTGCATGCCCATCTAGAACTGGGGTGGGCAATAAGCAGCCTGCGGACTTGACACAGTAAGCCAGGATTAACCCCTGACAGGCTGCCGGCACTTTATTCACCTGCACATCCACAGGTACTGACTCTTGCAGCTCCTGTTGGTTGCGGATTGCCATTCTCGGCAATGGGAAAGGTGGAAAGCAGTGCCCTAGTCCATGCCACTTCCCACAGCTCCCATTGGCCAGGAATGGTGATCTGCGGCCAACGAGAGCTGCAAGCAGCCATACTTGAGAGTGCACAGGTGAATCACATGCCAGCAGCCCACTGGGGCTAACCCTGGTAAACTGCCTCAGGCTTATTGCCTGCCCGTGGTCTAAAAGATATGCTTTAGCTCAATCATAAGATATTAAAGTTCAGTACTTGTCAGCCATGCCTGCTTGATGTGGTGCTCTGTACCCCTCTAGTGGCATCTAGCCCAGCTAGAGTTTGAGGTGTCTGCTCCAGCATTGGCTAAGGGCTTCTGGCTCATGCATTTAGTTCCAGGGGTCCCAGGATCAATCCTGCCTGTGGAGGACCAGTGTCTGTCAGCACTACATATATACTTCCCTAATGTGGAAATAATTCAAATCTAGAAGGCCTAATGTTATGCAGAAGGTAAGACTCAATATTAGCACTACCTTCTGGTCTTTAAAAAAAGACATTTTTTAATTAATAAAGAAAAATTGTAGCATATAGACTGAACACAACCCTAAAATTCTCTCTTCAGCATGAGAGAAACCAAAAAAAAAAAAAAAAAAAAAAAAATCTCCAAAATGCTTAATTTACAGTCAAGCAAAATTTCTGGTTTCTCCCATTCATCAGGAAAGAGCAAAAGTTCAAACAAGAATCAAATACAAGAAACCCAAACTATAAAGTAGTTGAACATTTATAATACCTCCTACAAATGTTTTCGGCCAGTAGCCTATCACTCTGCCTTGCTTCAGGAAAAGACAGTAGAAAAGCTTCCTTTTCATCAGGAGTTAATCAGAGCCCACTATTGTTGAAGAAAGATAACATACTACTGTCTTCTTTCAGTGCAAGTATGTAACTCTGGCTCACAGCCATCATACAACTTTCTTTTCCTTTAGCATCCTCCAGGCTGTCTTCCTGACAGCCTAATGGGCCCCATTTGCTGCAAAGCCCTACCTATTAACTTTCTTCCCTAGAAAAACCTTGCCGGGAACTCTAGAGTTTCCTTACCCAGCCACCTTTCTGGGGTCCACCATAAATATGTATGTATACATCTGAAATTTCAAGTTTTAAAATAGCTCCATTCTTTAGACAGAGTTAAAAATTCTACACAAATGTGGTAGTTTTAATGGGTACATTAAAGCTTCTTATAAACATGAAAAGCTTATTCCACATATTTAAAATGTACAGCAAAAAACTGTTATCCTGCCTATTGTAAAATATTTCAGAGGTAAAAGTTGTTCCTGTGAAAAAACAGAAGGTTGTAAGCACATAGAAGTCTGGTTGCAACCTTAATTATGAATAGAGCCCTGCAAATCCACAGATAATCTGCTTTATATCCCTGGGTATCTGCATCTGTGGATATGGATGCAGATATCTGTGGCTCATTTTTGTGACTACAGATGGGGATGCAGATACAAAAAGGGTTCTAATTATGGAGTATTGACTGCATGATCCTTCACTTTTTCCTTTGTCTTTCTTCCCCATCTCCATTTTTACAATTGGTACTGCTTGTTTGAAATTACATTACAGATCCACAAACTAAGCATCATGGCGCCTAACTGGAACAACAATGGGATCCACAAAATTTGGTGCCTAGGCACCTTGTACAAGTATAGAGCGAGAAGCCCCTAAGAACACCACTCACAAATGCCAGCATTCTAGGTGGGAAGCTACCTAAGCTAGCCAATGGGAGATGTCAAGGAAAGGAGTATGGTCCACTTCTCATGGAGTTAGGTGTCTAAATCCAGGATGCAGGGAGGTGCCCATCTCTGCTTGCAATCCCCAGCCTGGAACACCTCTCCTGGAGTCAGACAGCTTAAGTGCCTACGTCATTTACTATGAAAATGAACCAAATACCTGCCTCACTGCACACAAAACAGCCAGAGGAAGCATGATGGTGCTGCTATAACTGTGGTTAAATTCTCACCCAGGATACAGGAGATCCCGATTCAAATCCCCACTACCTGAGTAGGGATTTAATCGTTCGTGATGGGGGCATGTGTCCAGGTTTCTGGATTTCGGCCAGGGTCTATTTCCCATCCTGACTCTGCTGTGTACCACCAGAACATTTAAATTGTCTTCTCCCACCACCACTATCAACAGATACACATCATCTCTGCTCCACACCTTGCAGGTAAATGTTCTAACTTTTGAGCTATGAGATCTTCTGATGTGAGGCTCCCTCAAGCTCTCCTGATTAAGCTGTTCCACGATGGACAAATAATGAAACTATTTGGTGCAGGAGTTCTGGACTCTTGTGTCCCATCTCCAAGGTGGATACCCTAATCACTATATGAGAGTGTCAGTCTCTCTCTGGTCCAATAACTAATTCATACACAGTGAAACAGCTTCAACAGGATGGACTGGGAGAAGTCCCACATCAGAATGTCCCATAGCTCGGTGGTTAGAGCACTTGCCTAAGTAGGAAACCTTTAGTCATAAGCCCTTCTCCAGCAGTGAGGGATACTGAACCAGTGGTTCTCAGGTGGGATCTTTCCACCTCTGGCCAGATTTTATTATGGGGCCCACGCTGGTAGACATCCCCTGAGCATGCCTGCTAGATCACATGAGTTAGGTAGAGAAACATTTAATCTTTCCCTTGCTTGTTTGTTGACTGCACTGGGGCATAAGCAGAAGAAAAGCATCTGGACATGTAGCATAAGACAGCAGTGCACATGCCCAGCAGCAGCACCTTAGGCATTTGAGGAACTTTATTAAAAAACAGTAAGGCCCCAAGTGATTCTTGGCGCCTATAAGGATCAGGCAGCAGCCAAGTCAGTTACACTAGTGCTTAAATCTGCTACTTAGGTAGCTAAATTCCTTAGTGGATTGCGACCTAACCTCTCAGGGGAAAGGACTGTGTCTTCCTCTGTGTTACCTTAGCTGGTACCAAATATGCCCACATCCTGATCAGTGCTTTTGAGCACTGTCACAATAAACACTACTGAAGTGCAGATAAATGTGTCAGCAATTTAACTGCACATAACTGCTTACAGCAGGAAGTGAAAAAGAGCCAACAAACTGCAAGGGTAATTTTAATAAGCCTAATTACCCAAGTCACAATTAGCCTAAGACAGGGATTAACGTTCTTACTCCTAGAAAAAGCATGCCCCCTAACAGAATGCCATAGCACTTCTTCAGATCACAGAACAGAATGCCAGCTGTGAAATCAACAACATCCCTGGGTGTTCTCTTGAAGCCTCATCTAGTCAGTTTAGATATCTGAAGACATTCCAGTGAAACTGGGTTTTAAGCAATACTCTAAAATTACAGCCTTTGTGGCTAGTAATCATCAAAAATATTCTCTTTAAACTGGGTAAATGACAAGATTTTCTATAGCAACTGTAGTAGAGACCCCTCACCCCTGGAGCACTCCCCAGCAGCCCAGGACAGGGCTGCCATTACAACACTACGTTTCCCAGGTGTTTTTAATTAGTCCCACGAGGCTTGTATATTGAATATCACCCTTCAAGAGCCAAGTTGGGGATCCACAGCTTCCATTGGCCAGGAACGGTGATTCACGGTGAGTGCAATTGCCTGTACTTGGGGAGGCACCGGTAAATACAGTAGCAGCAGCAGCAGCAGCCTGCCAGGGGCTAACCCTGGCAAACTGGACTTGGCCCGTGGGCTGGTATTTGCCCACCCCGGTATAGTTTATTCAACCCTCAAAGCAGATCACCAAAACAGACCTTCTTCTCCTCAGTTTCTCTGGCAGCTGGTAGGCTGTTTTCAAAATTGTGGTTATAGTTTCTCACAGCTCTATTCCATGCAGCTGGAGCTGTGGCTCATGCCAACTGCAGGGCTTAAGCCAGCTTCTCCTCCAGCTGGGCCTACTTACAAATCAGTCCTTCCCCTCTCAGACTGGAAGGGCTCAACAGGCAGACCTTTCCCTGCTGCTGTTTTTTCTGTTAATTCAGGGGCCCTGCAAGAACCTTACTGCTCCCTGCAGTACCGAGTCACCTGCCTTGCTGCACAGAAGGAGACAGCATTATACTGGCCCTTGCTCGCTGCTTATTTCTTATGGCCTGCATTAGAGGGGAGTCTTGCCTCACCTTCACTGCAAGGCTGCAGCTTCTGAAAGATACTTATGGGGTTTCTTTTAACTGCTTTTTTTCCTCAGCACCCTTTTCCTCTCCATCCATATCTCCTCAGTCCTTATGTGTAAGCCTACTCCAAAATTCTTAGGGTACACTAAGAGGAGACTAAGTAGGGGGGGATATGATAAAGGTGTATAAAATCATGACTGGTGTGGAAAAAGTGAATAAGGAGAAGTTATTTACTTATTCCCACAATATAAGAACTAGGGGTCACCAAATGAAATTAATAGGCAGCAGGTTTGAAACAGACAAAAGGAAGTTTTTCTTTACTCAGCATATAGTCAACCTCTGGAACTCCTTGCCAGAGGATGTGGTGAAGGCTATGACTTTAACAGGGTTCAAAAAAGAAATAGAGAAATTCATGGAGGTTAGGTCCATCGATGGCTATTAGCCAGGATGGGTAGGAATGGTGTCCCTAGCCTCTGTTTCTCTGGAGGTGGGTGACAGGGGAAGAATCACATGATGATTACCTGCTGTGTTCCCCTCCTCTGGGGCATCTGGTATTGGCCACTGTTGGCAGACAGGATACTGGGCTGGATGGACCATTGGTCTGACCCAGTGTGGCCGCTATGTACATCTACACTACAGAGAAAATTGAAGCTGCCACTGTCGATATTCCAGGGTTCGAGTTAGTGAAGACACACTAATTGGAACTAAGGGTATGTCTATACTGCAGAGTTTTTCCAGAAAAACTGCCATTTTTCTGGAAAAACTACACTTATGTCCACACTGCAATTGCGTTCTTTCAACAGAAAGTCAAAAGAACACAGGGGTTTTTCCGACAGCAGTAAACCTCATTCTATGAGGAAGGCTTTTTCTGAAAGAGCTCTTTTGGAAAAAAGTGTGTGTGGACAAGGAAGAGGGGGTTTTTTGAAAGGAGAGGTCTCCAGGAAAAAGCACAGGTGCCCTGGTGGCCACTCTGTCCATAGTAATCACAACTTAAATGTGAGATAGTGTCCAATCAATGTGGACGCCATCTTTTGAAAAAACAGGTCGCTTTTTTGATGCGCTTTTGCTGTGTGGACACTTTCTTTCTAAATAAATTTTTCCGGAATATCTCTTCCAGAAAAGCTTCTTCCGAAAGAAGCGTGCAGTCTAGACATAGCCAGAGAGGGACTCTTCGGTCGATGCTGGTAGTCCTATTTCTATGAGAAGTAAGGGAAGCAGAAAGGAGAGTATTCTCCCTTCGACTTCCTGCAGTGTGGATAACACCAAACGTTGAGTTAAGGTATTCAACTTCAGCTATGCAATTAATTTGACACTGTAATGTAGACATACCCTTTAAAGGCAATTCAAGTGATAAGGAGGATTGATTGGTATGCAGAATTACCCTAAGGTGCAGGCTACCAATCACAACAATATATTTAGGAGACTTGATGGAGGTAAATGGAATTCACAGCTTATTAGAACAGATATGAAGGTAGCTGAAGATTGATTATATTACTGAAAAGAAGTACAGCACTATTTTTAATGAATTCAATGCAATTTGAGTCAAATATACAGCGTACACAATAGTAAAAACTGGTAAAATATACAAAACCATTTATTTAAAAACATAGAAATAAACATGTTCATGGCAAGACATCTTTGAAATGTATTACTGTATAAAGCACCTACATTACTCTTTGGATGATGGACAAAATACATAAAACAAACATGGCAGTCACAAGTCCAATTAGCATACTATTTTTCTTGAAAGCTAAGAGGCAAAGTATTTAAACAACTACAACTAAATACAAGAAAAATAATCTGATGAACTATTACAAAACATAGATTCAATGAGGTCTGTCACACCAGGGAACAGACCTGTTTCCAGGAGTACTTCTCATTCCAAAGGGAGAGGTCCAGGTGCTCTCAACCACAAACAGACTGACAACTCCCCAATCTCGCCATACACCTGACCCAGACACTGTGCACCACCAAGTAAGTACAGAGAAGGTATCCAAAAACCAGAATGAATCACCTCCCTCCGCTGCTGCTCCTAGTAGCAATTCTAATAAGATTAGAATAATGATCTCCTTGTGAAAAATCTTGTTTTTTCCTTTTAGCTCCTGCGAGAAGCATCTCTAACTCTCGCTGAAGAAAAGGAAGTTCACAGAGTTCTGAACATTGCAGGATTGAAAACAAAATCCTTACAGATGAAAAGTGTAGCACCACAGGCATTTTATCCAGATCCAAATGTCAATATACCTGGGCTAGATAAGCATTCATGCTTTATGAACAAATATTTTATTGCTAAAAAGGATGAGCAGAACCAATCCAGCTGTACTGGCTTAGACCTAACCACTCTTATAAAGGACATTTTGTAAGCAAATATTGAACAAGTCACTGAAATACACACAAGGGGCAGACACTAAAGGAAAAAATGTAAATTAGTGAGATAAAACAAAAAATTAAGATTGTTAATACAGCACAAGAGAGATATGCAGAATATCCTTGAGAACTCTCTGGCTCTACATATTTCAAGTACACCAAAAACTAAGTGACATTTAACATATAGTAGCGTACCATATGGCTCAAAGCCCTTGGAGCATAACCTTTTTTCAAAAGCACATAGTACAACCAAAAAAGCATGAATATTTTAGCACAGCAGTTCTCGAACTGTGGATCAGGACTGTTTTAATGGAGTCACCGGAGCTGTTTTTGACTTGCTGAGTGAGGCCTGGGGCTGAGGTAAAAGCCTGAACTCCACCTCCTGTGGCTGAAGCCAAAGCCGGAGGGCTCCAGCTCAAGTGGCAAGGCTCAAGTTATAAGCTCTCCCTCCCCGGGTGGCGACACTAAGGCTTTGGCCTCTACACCTGGGTCTGGAGCAGGCTCAGGCTTCGGTCTCCTCCTCCTGGGGTCATGTAGTAATTTTTATTGTCAGAAGGAGGTGTCACACGCCATAAAATATGCTGTATAGTAAGACCCCAATTTCAACAGTGAGCTTTTGGGCTTAATTTCTGGTTTTTTCTAACATGAAGTATTAAAATACATTAAGGATTTCACAGAAACAAAATACCAAATCTGGAATTAAAACAAGTATTTTAAAATAATATACCAAAAATACATGGTTTTAAAAATCCTAACATAAAAATTAACAAATTAAGAACACAAACACTGTAGCTACACAAGTAATTGAAAAAGTTACATGAGGATTTAAAGTACTTTAAATGATTTAACTCTTGAACACAAACTAAGGAACCACAACACTATACTTCAAAATAGTGTTAAAATAAATAACTGGACTTTGAAAAAGATGGTTCAAGACTGCCACCTTGTGAGGATTTTTAAGTGTGCCTCTCAAAACAAAATTAACCATCCTTCCTCAAAGATTACAACTGAGCTACATCATTTTCACAGAATAAATCTGAACAGAAATTATATATATGATGATATAAGCTATTTACTATCAAAAGTTATTAGTATAATCCAAACTAAAGAACAGAAGCAACAGAAAATGAAATTAATTCTACAGGACTAGTTGTACACTGCTGTCCAAAAACATCACCTGTAAAAGTTCCAAAATAATAATCTCATTTTCTGTTTAAGAACTGAATGCAAAGGCATCATGTAATTCAGCCTCTATCTGCTGACCACCACATTTTTATGTAAAATGTTCTATTTTCCCACACTATAACAAATCAAACACGTTACTGTAACTAAATCAATTGTACCTTTTCTCCTCTTCACTTTAAACTACATACATTGTGAAGCCAAGAGGATTCACATGATTTTTTCCCTCTTATATAATTCAGACGAAAGTAACCTCAAAGGTCAAAATTCAGTCTTTTCTCTATATATTTCTCTACTGTCTGAGATGCAAGCAATATTGATTTTCCTTATACTGAGTGTGGAAGATCACCCTTCATTTTCCTATTTAATAAAAAAAAATCAATCTATCTAGAGCTACTGCTTTTTGGATGCCATTAAAAAAACACCTTCACTGCCACCCTGGACAAAATCATCTGCTTCAAATTAGTATGATGAAATTATTTGTAAATAGACATTTCATTAGAAACATTTACAATAATTCAATTTTATAATGCTTCAATACATCATTTTACAGGTTGTACCTCCCTCCGTCCTGCATCCTCAGGACCTGACTGGTCCCAAACAAGGGGATTTGCCGAATGAGGCAAGGTGCTTCCCAATATGGCCTGTGCTGCCCCCAGCTAGAACTCCAAATGAGCCCCGCTGCCTGCCCAGCTATGGCTCCCCAGGCTGGAGTTCCATGGCTGTTGGGGCTCCAGGGCTGCTGGGGCTCTGCTGCTGGCCCCCATTACCACCTGGCAGCAGATCAGAACTCCCTGCTGTGCCGCCCACACCTCCCTCACCACCGGGCTCCTGGCTGAGTCGCACCTCCCCCACCACCGCTCCTGCCCTGTGGACCAACATTATACCTAGATCCTGTTGGCCACAGATTGCCATTCCCAGCCAATGGGAGCTGCGATCACCCATACCTGGGGAGGTGCAGGTAAAGATAGCAGCAGTAGCTCACTTGGGGCTAACCCTGGTGAACTGCCGCAGTTTTATTGCCTGACCCTGATCTAACCCAATATCCTGGCTTCCAACATGATCAATGCCAGGTGATTCAGAGGGAATGAACAAAACAGATAATCATCAAGTGGGATCCAGTTCCTATCACCCATTTCTGGCATCTGGCAAACAGAGGCTAGGGACACTTTACATTAGAGCATCAAAAGTAACAGGAAGAAGCACCCTATAGTATGCATTCAGAAATTCAATTAATGCATTTCACGGGGGAAGAAAATTCATGGTGTTAAAATGTGGAGCTGTTTCTATTTGCAAACTTCATCCTTTTAATTTTAAATAGTTATTAGGATCTATGTATACTATATAAGTCACATATGAACTGCTTACTAGTATCCTGTATTAAAATACTCATCAGAAAATGCATGGTGCTCGGGGGCTTCCACACTGGGTCCCTTCTCTTTACAGGAAGGCTATGACAGCATCAGAATTTTAGTATTAAACTGATTCTTCTTTTCAGCTGAAAAATAGCTTAGCTCTCTCAATTAAGAAAAAAGAGCACAAAAGCTATCCATCCTTACATTTATCTGAAAGGCATCAAGATACCACAATATCAATAGAGATCTACACTGAAAATAAGTGTACACGGACCATTTAAATTCAGACACATTCTCCTCCATTTAATCAAGGAAAAACCAGCTTCCCCATAACCCACACATTCAGAAAAACTCTATCAGGAAGAGGTCAGAATTCTAGCCATAAAACTACCAGAACCACCTTGGTTAGTTCTTCCCTTTCCCCACACACCAAAATTAAGGAGTGTATGTTTAAAGTTATATTTAAAGCTTACACACACACACACACACACACACACCTTTTACATAATATTAATTACTGTTTTAATTAAACAATCAAAAAGTTTGGAGCCATGGGGGATTCTCTCCCTTAAATCATAAATTAAGACTGTGGTATGGGCTGGACTTGGAGGCAATGATGTGTGAAGGTGCTTGAAATGCAACCCAACTCATGCTTCTATCTCTTTACAGTTGGCTCCATCATGTTGAAGTTTCTGAGTGGGCTCCCCTATTCAAATGCTATATACAGATTAACAATAAATTACTATTATTGGAGGCAGGGCAAGAAAGCAAGCAGGAAGCAGGGGAGTGCTTTAAATACAATACTCAAAGAAATTACTCACTGAAGGGTGGCTCTTAGCTTTTCTTAAGAGAAGTGAGGTTGCAAAGACAGTGGTGGGCGAGTATGCTATGAATGTATGGATTGGATTCCAAACCAGAGAGCAACAATTTACATACCACACAGCTGAGAAATGACAGCTGTGGGTCAGTAACCACATAGTTCTACCCTGAGAAAAAAATTCCAATTCAGAATTACTAGAATGATGGCTATATCCATCTTATAGGCTGAATTTGCTATGGGTACACAGCAATCACTGCAATATTTCAGTCCCAGAACAAGGAGTTGCTGAGAGACAATTCACTATATTTATAAAGCTGCTTTATAAGCAATTAGAAATGTTCATAGAATACTTGCAAATTCAATTAAAGTAATTTACTGAGGGGAAGAGACACAGCATTCGTTGATTCTGAAAATACACAAATGTGCTTTTTAAAAAAAAATACTATATACGGTATACCTTTGCATAGAAAAAGTACTAGTTCTATATATATGAAAAACATTTAAAAATACAATTCAATAATGTCATTGGTACTTTTAAAGACTGTATGTCAGATCTTAGAAACAATCAACCAACTTGGGAGAATGCTTACATCCTACTTAAGTGCAAATTTGTTAAGCACACAACCTCAGAACATAGAAAGCCTATTATTTTAAAGAGTGTTCATTATACTAAGCTCCACAGTGTAATGATGTGTTTTAGAAATTGCATCCTTTTTAACACATCATGTTATCAAATGCAATTTATCTTTTGTTATACAATCACATGTATTTCTCAAAAAGAAATTTCATGCATAAGGTTTGCATTATGAATTTATAAATATTGAACCTGGGGTAAAATTTTCAAAACACCTAAGTGACTTAGGAGCCTAGGTCACATTTTGAAGAATGACTTAGGGACTTAGCTTAATTTCACTGAAAGTCATTGCAAAGTAGGAACTTTTGAAAATGTTATCCTTGAAGAATCTGAGGTGATATCTCGGATTCACTGACTTTAGCCCCTGATCTCTAAGGGTACGTCTACACTGCACAGCTATTTTGGGATACCAGAGATATCCTGAAATAGCTACCCCATGTCTACACATGCATCCTGTTATTTCAAAATATTTTTCGAAATAAGGGTCATGCTATTTCTCCATCCCTGTAAACCTCATAGCACAAGAAATAAAGGATGGCTCGAAATAAGGTGTTATTTCTAAATTTGGTGCTGTGTAGACGCGCCAAATTTCAAAATAAGCTATTGTGAAATTTAATCACAGTAAGATATGCAATTTGCATAGCGCAAATTGCGTATCTTATTTTGACTTTAGGGTGCTGTGTAGTTGCACCCTAACAGATATGGATGGAAATGATTTACTTTGCAGATTTTTACTGTTTATGTAACTCTTCATAACTGTTAGATACCTATTTATCTGCTGAAATACTTTGAAAAAAACCACAATCTGACATAAGAATGCTTACCAATTCATTTGCAATTTTTTGTTGGAGTTTTATATGTGCTGGTCTCCACCCAAAAAAGTAATGTTTACTCCAGCATTCCCAAGCATCTAAAAACAGATACCAATTTCTTCAGAATCCCCACTGAAGAAAGACAGTTTTATAAGTATTTACCATAGAACAACAGTATTATTAGGAAAAATGACTGTAAACATCTTCCTCATTTCACATTAATTGCAGAATGTTTGAAAATACTTCCCCCCAATGCCCTATATAGTAAAGCTTCATAAATTTGGCGCAATGCCCTATCATGTGGAAACAGTAAATCAGATCTCACATTTATTTTCAATAATATAAACATACAACTCACATCAGTCCCCACACTATACTCAGAAAAGTTACACAAAGCAATACACTTTACTTAATTTCAGGTTCTGTATTCACATGTTAATTGCAGAAAAGGCACAGAATTGAGTTTTCTTAAGAGTACCAAATCACCACATAAACCTCTGGATTTCTTCACTATTTGGCCACTGAAAAGTTTTGTTCAGAAAGAGATGAAAGGTTATTGCATTCACAACAACATAAAAAGCCAGCTCAAGAAGAAGCCTGGAAAGAGGTGGAACTGGAATATTGAGCCTATATATTAAAAATGGTAAAATGAAGTAACGAAATTCTAGTAGCTTCTGAGGAACTGTGACAGCAAACACACATACAAAATATAATAAGTTCCAGAAAATAGATTTTGATTTCAGTGAATCAGCCAAACTCCAGCCAGCAAATATATAGGCAGGAACAAATATATATTTCACAAGGTCATGTCTTTGGAAGACTTTTCTCCATACATAAAATGTGTAATGTCTGTTATCCGCAATCAAGTATTTATGAACATATGTAAATTTCCAGACCAGGAATAAAGAGATGGCAACAAGTACGCTATACTGAATCAAGTGCTTCCGTACACACTGAAGGAAATTTCCAGTTTTATTCGGGGTCATTAGATGAGGAAAAGAAAAAAAGAGAGTAAAGGAAAAGAAGTAGAACAGCTGAGGAACGTGGAAACAGGCTTCATGGCTACTTCTGTCACCAACAACTATTCCACCATTGATTACCACAAAAGCAAAGAACACAATTACTAAGAGGATGTATGGCCAGGTCAATATAATAAGAGTTACTACATTTTTAAGTGACATGATATACTCAGTAAGAAATTGTAACACTTTGATTAATTCTGAAAATGATCCCTTTGTAATTCTTTCTTCTTTCTTCTTCTGTGATTCTGTCTTCCAGGCTTCACTTAGCTGTTGTGCAACAACACTTCCCCCACAAAAAATTGTCCATATAATATTTGTCTGACGAAACATAAAGCCACAGAACCCAAGTAGGGCAGAAGTTTTATGATTACCATAAAGGCACATTAAATATGCAAACAAAGTAAAAAATACTGATCCTGCGTCTGTATAATAAAGGAATGTAAAAAAATAAAGAGTAGGGAATACTGCAAGGGTTACGGTAGATAAGATTCTCTGGAAACCAGACACAGTCTAGAGAGAGAGAGGGAGAAAACAAACTATCAGTATTACTACTTTCATGACAAAAATTACAATTATTTAAAGGGTACCATTCTTTAAAATCCTCAGTACCATAAAACAGCATCTTTTATGAATGGCATTAGTTTTGATGGCACCAGTATGGACACTGCACTCTTTATTGTCAAACTTTTGTTACACTAATATGGAACATAAGACAAAAAAGTGTAAGAGAAAGATGATAATGTAGAATATTAGAGCACTGCTGGTGATTTAAAAGTAAATTGTGAAGAAAATAGGAAAATTACATTAATTTCAATTCAATCTTAAGTGTTTATACAATGTCTGTCATGGCATATCTAATGCCCCCATCCTGCAACTATCTTACCTCAGTTCCCTATGACATCCAAATGCACCATTCTCTGTCTGCACAGTTACCATTTCTGCTGAAACGGGCCACAGGGCATCATTTAAACCTATTAAAATATGTGGTGTGGTTTCTACTAGGGATTTACATTTCAATTAATGAGCTAATCGAATAGTCGATGGAATTTCCATCGACTACTCAATTAGTCGATAAGGTGTGGGGTGGGGCGCTCACTATCCTGGATGTATCTCTGCCTTTTAAATGTAGTAAGTAGCTCTTGCTGCATTTCAAAGGTAGAGGCACAGCAGTCACACCAGCATGAGCGGGGACTGCTTCCATTTCCCACTGAGCCTCTGCCTTCCCTGCCACACACACCCCCCGCCCGTCCCCCCACCCCCGCAGAGACAGCACCAGCTCCTGCTCCGACCCCACCTTGCTGGCTCTATACAGAGGTAGCAAGGGGGTGAGTAGCAACTAGTCGACTAGTCACCTACATCCTTAGTTTCTACAGTTCCTTTTCATTATTATTTTATAAATTAGTAAAGAAACTTTGGGGAAAAAACTCCTATAGTTAAAAATACTGATGTCAAACTCTATATACCAATTACTTTACATTTATATTTCTATCTACATATATAAAACTAAAGCCAGTACTTCTTTATTAAATTAGACCCTGACTCTATAAAGATTAATGCATGTATTTTTAAGACTTTATCCTGGATTGAGAGTACCTACATCGAGTAATGATTTCTGATGATAAACGGATCATTAACCTGGCTGACAAAGGCATAAAATGATCTTAAGGATGAAAGCCAAAGCTAGATAAATTCAAATTAGAACTAAGGTGCAAGTTTTTATTTAAATTAACCACTGGAACAATTTACCTAGGAATCTCACTAAAAATCTTTATATCAAAATTAGGTATTTTTCTAGACAATAAGTTATAGCTCAGTGATACTCAGACCTCAGTAGTTCAGGAGCCAAATTAGCAATTACCATTACCTAAGAGAGACATAGTAGTGTGAATTCATTGTTTCATTTGCTATCACTCTCTTTATATAAAAAAAAATTATTGCGGGACGTCAGAGTGACATCATCACGTTATCTGTGTCCTCATGCCACCACCCCCGCCCATCTCCTCCTCCTTAGTTCAACTTAATGTTAATGGGTTTTATGCAGGGTTCAGTGCCCCTTGCTATACTTGTCAAATCCCCTCTCTCTGGGGGTAGGTGTCTGGCTGGGGAGAGGGGGCAGGTGCAGGCTGGGGGTTAGGGAACTGAGGGTGCGGGGGAGGGAGGAGGGCTTGGATAGTGGAAGGGACCTGGCGCAGTCCAGGGAGGGTCAAGCTTGGATGGTGGTATGGACCTAGCACAGCCCAGAGGGGGAAGAGGGGCAGATCAGGCTCCCCTCTGCCATCCAAGCCCAACTCCCCCCAGGCTGTGCCACCCTGTTCCTCCTGGCGAGACACTTATCCCCAACCTGCTCCTCCTGCCCGCTCCCCCCTGGTCAGACACCCTGCCCCCAGCCTGCTCCTGCATCCTCCCTCCTAGCCAAAGAGAGGGGGGTTAGTGAGCGTAGCTCTCATGCTCTCTGGCTGCAAAAGCTGCTGGAGAGAGGGGGTTGGCAAGCGTAGTGAGCAGGGGACACAGCCCCCTAGTAGTACAATATTATCTTACTATATATTTTAGAAATGTGTGTCTGTCTGTGAGTCCGTTTGTACACGGACACCTCAAGAACCACCAAATTTGGTATGCAGATTCCTCTTATCATAACTTAAAGCCAGGTCAGGTTTTGGTTGTGCCAGGATAATGGGATGTGCATGAAATTTGATTGTTTTTCATACAATGGAAAGGGAGGGATCTGGTAGGAGGGAGCTATACTGCAGAATGGCCAGAATGGGGGTAGCAAGGGCCAGATATGGACACTGGGCCAGCTGGAGTGGAGAAAGGGATGACTATCCACTATATATTTCAGAGAGTTTGTCTGTGTCTATCTGTCTGTCCTACAGTCGGGGGAGATGCACCGCTCTCGTGGCTGTGCCCATGGACATTAACATCTCACCTGGCCCTAAGCTGCTCTGATGAGAGACGGCTGGAATTGTCCTCTCTTCCCAGGGCAGCCTGCATGCTGAACCCCTCATCCCCAGCCTCACCCCAGAACAATAATTTAAAAAAAGAAAAACAAAACTTATTTGAGTTAAAGACTCAAGCAATGCAGGATAAATCTTGTAGTATATTTATATTTAAACTGTATGACAGAAAATATTTTGTGTGTGTATTATCTAGCTAATTATTCTTACAGCAAAATGACTGACCAAGTATTATTTTATCAACTACAATTGGTTAATAACACATTAAAAGCATCCTGATTGGTTAATAATATTAAAACACTATGTGATTTAATATTATGTGCTGCAGAGTCACAGGAGAAACATTTAAAATGTCACTCCTGGCTCACAATCCTCAGTCTGAGTATTACTGTTCTAGCTCAACTCCAACTTATGGGTTCAATGAAGGAATTACTTGGCGAAGTTCAAGGCCTGTGTAATACAGGTCAGACTAAATTGTCATAATGGCCCTTTTCAGACTATAAAAATCTATTAATATTAACTTTATAAGAAGAGTAGTCCCATTAACTTGAAAAGGACTATCAAGCCCTTAGGGAGGAAGAAAAAACTGTTTTTATAGAAAAAGAAAGGATTCAGTAAAATAATCCAAATGATATAAATATCTGTTGCATAAAACTGAAGAGAGCTGAAACGCCTCATATAGTAAGGAACAGTTTGTGGTCTCATCATAAATTTGTATATATTACTATATGAAATTCTAATGGATTTGGACTGTACCTTGTTTTTATTATGTATCTTGCATAAAAGCAAGTACAGTAAGTAGAAGTTTCCAACACTGAAAAGGAGGTTAATAAAACGGAGCATTCCTGTGGAGCACACTATACTTCCAGACCATCCAAAGAGCCAAACTGCAGGTTTCACTATTCCAACAGACATCAAGTATAAACCAGGTAATGTAGTGATCATGGGGTCCCACTGAAAAATTTAAAAACAAACAAGGAATTAAAGGTTTGGGTATACCCAACGATGTATCACAGAAATAATTTTAAAAAATAATTGGTGGATAAGCAGTTTTATTTTTTACTTCAACATATTAATTTTCCATTTAGATATGCTATATTGTAAAGGAGAGTATAAATCTTCAAAACACTTTTGCACGTGACTAACTTGTTTCACTCAAGTAGTTCCATTAAGTAGGGGCCATCAACTTTGAATTCAATATTAGTCAGATCTGTAAAAAAATAGCCTTAGCCTACTTTGAATTACAAAAAATATTTTAGTTTTTTAAGGATTCTATGCATCGGTGCATAAAAAAATCATTTTTGTATAAAAGAACTAAAGATACTCCGAAAAGAAATTGCACCTGTTCACTTATTTCCCTCTTTACCCACCCATCCATAAAAAAGTTTATTTTTCTGATTGTTTTTTATATGACTAGACATTTAGCTTTCACTATCTTATTATTTTTCTTAAGACTTTATGAACAACGAACCGATAAACCAAAAGATTATGCCATCAAGTTCATCTATCAAATTAAAATTCACTGTAAGTAAAAACCAGATATCTATTCAGACTGTCTAAAATCTTAGGTTTTGTTAATACTTAACAACCAGAAGAAAAGGGATAGATAAGTGGTAGATGCCTAGCTGCTTGGGAGATTTTCCAAATGGAGTAATGTGTAATCCTAACAGGAGGTGAACAAAATGGTTTTGATACTGTTTACTTTTTTCTCCTTTCCCTCTACCTTTGTCCGCTATTCCTCTTTGTCAATGAGTACAATAAAATAATGTCTAAAGTAGATTTATTCTCTTAATTTTTTACTTTTTCTTTTTTTTCCTTTTTATTTCTTCTACCTTTCTGTAACCTCTGAGAACAATTCCCATCTGCTTCCCGCCCCAATTTATCTAAATGCAGAGGAGGCCATTCTTAGCATTGCTGATATATCTTAAAAAGAACAAGCATGAAAAAATCCTTAATTTTAAAAAAATGTTCAACCTTCTTTATATATCATAAACAAAAAAGGCCCCGAGTGCTGTGCTATCTTCCTTTTTGTGGTTGTCCCTAACTGCCCTTGCTCAAATTATTGTTACTAGGAAGCACTTATGGTTATATTGATAATGTCTCAGTCAATATTACATTTTTCTGTTGACAGCTAAGGCCTGACAATTGCCTCCCCCCTCAGAAATAACTTGTGCAGTCCAAGAATTGTTAAAAACTCACTTCACTTATCACATCATTTGAGTGCCAAAGCAGTTTAATCTGTTCCAGCAGACAGAGGCATATATTCTAGAAGAAAGAGTTATATGTATACTGCACATTTCTTTCTGTGGCTTGTAGAATACGCAGCCCCCTAGGATGTTATTGGTTTTTAATAAGAAAATGTTGTGCATTTGGCCCAAATTCGGTGCAAAGTGGGCCAAGTGAGGTTTCTAATGAAATCTTATGCAATGCTGATTCTGTTTGTACTGCTGCTCATCTCTCTCGATATATAAAAAAACTTTTCCTGCAGGGCAACAGAGTCACATCATGACGTCACTCTGCGTCGTCCCATCCCCCAGTCTGAGCAGAGTCCCCAGAAGAGGAAGCAGTGGCCATGGCTTAGGGTTCCCCCGGCCCCTCCGGGTGGGGGGGGGTGCCCTGACTCCCCTGCAAGAGCCGCTCTGAGGCCCTGACACTCTAGGACCCAGAGGGGAACCACTGGCTCCCCCCGGCCTGCACTCGGGCCACGGCCTGCCTGGCCTTCCAGACTCAACCCCTCCTCCCACATGAGATTACAGGACCAGTGCCAGCGCCAGCTTCCTGCAGGGGAGGAGGGGTGAGGAGAAAGCCCTAAGACTCCATGACTCTTGGATGGGGGGCGGGGGAGGAAGAGGCGAGAGGCCGGGGGTCTGGCTGCAGGTTGCCAGGTGTCCGGTTTTGAACTGGACAGTCCGGTATTTGAGCTTTCTATCTGGGAAACAGACTGAGAAAATACTGGACATATAAATGTCCGGTATTTTCTAATTACATTTTTATTATTATCATGAGTATCAGTACGTAGTTGTGTACTGCCTGGCTGGTAGACACACTCTCACTGCGTGAGTGTGTCTACCAGCCAGGCAGTATGCAACTACGCAGTAGAGAGAAGAGGGGTGGGGGCCGGGGCGGGATGGAATCCCAGGGCCCAGACTTGCCCATGCGCCCCGTCGGGACTGTGCGCGGGACAAGCAGCACCCCGGGATGTGCATGCAGCCCGGCCAGCCCTGCTCCCCGGCGGCCAGTTCCCCCCCAGCCAGCCCCACTCCCCCCAACTCCCTCCCGGCTAGCCCTGCTTCTCGCCGGCCAGTCCCCCCCCCCCAAGCTTCTCCGGCCAGCCCCACTCCCCCCGACCCCCTCCCGGCCAGCCCTGCTTCCTGCCAGCCGGTCCTCCCTGCCCCCCCCCCGATCTCCCCCGGCCACCCCCACTTCCCCTGACCCCCTCCTGGCCAGCCCTGCTTCCCACTGGCCGGTCCTCCGCCCCCGCCCCGATCTCCCCTGGCCAGCCCCACCCCCCATCTGAGATCAAGTGTGTCCAGTATTTTTTTAAAATCATCTGGTAACCCTACAGAGGTGGGGCAAGAAGTCGGGACTGGCTGAGGCTGGGAGAAGGTTGGGGTGGCCGAGAGACCAAGGCTGACTGCAGCCGGGAGGGAGGGGCCAAGCTGGGGAGCATGTTCCCAGCCTTCCCATCCCCAGCGGACGGGAGGGCGTGAAAGGCTAGGGTTGCTGTAGCCCCTATTGTGATAGGTGGTGATCTAAATTTCCTGTAGGGTGCGCGCCTGCACAGGTGTAGATAAAGAATTTGAATGGTGTGTGTGAGGCCCACCTCCTCAACTCCAGCCGCAGCACACGGGGCAGCCGCCCGCCTTGCAGCCCCACCCTGGGAGCAGGTGAGCAGCCTCCACATGGCCCTGACCCCAACTGCAGCCCTTCCCCAGGGCTGGAGCTGCAGCCAGGGTGGGCCACGTCATGGCTGCCAGAGCTGGAGCTGGGGCCACCGTGCGCCTGCTTCTGGGCCCAAGGCTGTGGTACTAAAAATAGCACCATGGCCCTGGCTCCTGCTTCGGTAGCCACCACGCGGCCCACTTTGGCTGCAGCTCCAACCCTGGCAAAGGGCTGAAGCTGGGGCCAGAGCCACATGGTGGCTACTGAGCTGCTCCAGTCCCCGGATGGGGCTGCGTGGCAGGTGACTGCCCCGTGTGCTGGAGCTTGAGCCAGGGCTGCACTGTGAGATATGCAGAACCCCCACAGCCACAGCTCCCTTTGACAGGGAACAGGAGCAGTGTGGGGCAGGGACCATCAGGTAACCTACAGGGACTGCCTCAGCTGTGAATGTGCTGCTCCCCCGCCTCCTCCACACCCTTCCTACACACACACCCTCTCATCCCCTGCCCTGCACCTATAAGAAAAAATTGAGTTCCTTTTACCTCTGTCTAACTCCCATAAGTCTTTGACGATTTCAGCCTAACTATGCTTACAGCAAAAGAAATAATGGACTTTGCTGTGCATTTCATTGAACAACATTGTTCAGTATATGCACTTTCTGGTCTTAATCAAAGCTCTATCTAATATCCTCTATCTAATTCATTCTGTATGTGTATTTGTAGCCCGGATGGGCTCACGGAGGGGCTCTTCCCCCTCTGGGTCAGTGGGTGGCCACTTCACCCCAAAACACACCCTTTTGGTCCTGGGCCTCAGGTCCATGACCAGGCCAGATCATGGTCAGTACACCAGTCTCTGGAATGAGAGGCCCGGGTGGGTCAGCAAACAAATAGTCACGGAATTCGGTAGCCCCAGCCCTGGTTCAGGGTGAAGCAGCAAACAAACAGTCACGTAGGTCCATAGAGCAAGCCCGGGTTCAGGCATGGTGGCAAACAAACAGGTATGGAGTTCAATAGCCCAGGCCCTGGTTCAGGGTGAGGCAGCAAAACAAACAGTTGGGTTTCCTTGCTCAGGTGGAGATCTAGGAGACCCAGGCGGCTAGTCTGAAGTGGCGGAGTTGGAAGGTTGGATGGCAGGGGGGACTCAGGCCTGCTCACTCCACTGCATCCCAGCCCAGAGCCCTAACAGGAGCAGAGCAGTCTATTGTTGGGTCAGCGGGGATCCAGACCACAACACGCTAACCCTGGCCCTGGCTCAGCCAAACTGTAGTTGGCTATCCCAGGGCTACTTCCATTCTCCCACTCCGTGCACACCTGGTTCTCCGGCAGGTTCGCTGGTGTGTTGGGGGATCAGTAGCTTCAGCAGGAGTCCTGGTGGGCCTGGCCAGTCCTCAGCCTCCTGCAGGCAGGGTGGTCCAGGCCAGTCCTCAGCCTCCTGCAAACACAGGGGCCCAGGCCAGTCCTCAGCCTCCCAGTCTGGGAGCACAGGGTAAACATATGGTTCCTCTGCTGGCTGGGCCCTGACTGAGATCCTGGGATTGCTTTTTATAGCCCTGGCCACGCCTCCTGACTTCCGGTCAGGTGAGGGGTTGGGGTCAGGCTCGGCCCAAGAGGGGTCATGGAGGGACTCCTCCCACTCCGGGTCAGTGGGCGGCCAACTCCACCCCAGTACAGTATTGTTTATGTCCAATTCCATTTGTTTATCGTGGCACTATGCATGCAACTTTATGACTGATAAAGGCAAGGCATTTCTATTAAAAGAGAAGGAGTTAACATTTGGCCACTGTTTCAGCAGGGCCTTTTTAGTTATTGGAAGCTTTGTAAAACCCTTGTACTTAGGAGTTTTCTGAATATTCAGAAAACTGGTATGTTTCATCAATGAAAGATTTTATTTATTTGTGCATGGATAACTAAAACTTTAAACATGCCTTGGTTTCAGTGCTCACTACAGTTTTGCTTTTGAGATAGTAGACGGGGCAAGGAAGGAACTGATTTGGAAATAACAAAAGGGAAAATATTTCAAAATTCTCACATTGCACATAGGCAGCATGCCATTTTGTATTAAGGGTCAGATTCTGCTCTCACTTATACTTTTATAAAACAGGAGCCCAAAGGTGTAACTGAGAATTTGACCTTAAGTTTCAAACAATTATTGAGTTGCATATGTGTGCATGAGGAAGTAGAGAACTGGGGCATCATAAAGAAATATAACCATTTTTTTCTGTATGTTTAGCTCCAGATCCCTGAGTATGGGAAAACACACATTAATTTAAATCAATGGGCCAAACTGACTCCATTATACTGCAGTAATTTGGATTTACAAAGGGTGTAAATTAGTCAACATTAACCTCAAGTTTTTGTTAAGCCAAATAATTAGCCAATATATTTGAAGTAGTTATTGGCCTATACTTCACATATCTTTTGTGGGATAAGAGTTAATCCCAGATGAAAAAACAGACATATAAATTCTGGATGAGCACATGGATACATATCTTTGCTATGCAAACAATTAGTTTTGAAGTCAATTACAGAGGAGCACACAGCCCATGGTGCAGCATCAGTAACATTACATCTCTCAATTGACACTGTATATGAACAATGGAAGAACTGTAAAGGCAGAAGAGAAAAGGTTCATCGTGATGACCTGCAGAAAGTAACTAAGAACATAAGAATGGCCGTGCTGGGTCAGACCAAAGGTCCATCTAGCCCAGTATCCTGTCTGCCGACAGTGGCCAGCACCAGGTGCCCCAGAGAGGGTGGACCGAAGACAATGATCAAGCGATTTGTCTCCTGCCATCCCTCTCCAGCCTCTGACAAACAGAGGCCAAGGACACCATTTTATCCCCTGGCTAATAGCCTTTTATGGACCTAACCTCCATGAAATTATCTAGCTTCTCTTTAAACTCTATTATAGTCCTAGCCTTCACAGCCTCCTCTGGCAAGGAGTTCCACAGGCTGACTACACGCTGTGTGAAGAAGAACTTTCTTTTATTAGTTTTAAACCTGCTACCCATTAATTTCATTTGGTGTCCTCTAGTTCTTCTATTTAGGGAACTAATAAATAACTTCTCTTTTCTCTCCACACCACTCATGATTTTATATACCTCTATCATATCCCCCCTCAGTCTCCTCTTTTCTAAACTGAAAAGTCCCAGTCGCTTTAACCTCTCCTCATATGGGACCCGTTCCAAACCCCTAATCATTTTAGTTGCCCTTTTCTGAACCCTTTCCAAGGCCAAAATATCTTTTTTGAGGTGAGGAGACCACATCTGTACACAGTATTCAAGATGTGGGCGTACCATAGTTTTATACAGGGGCAGTAAGATATTCTGGGTCTTATTTTCTATCCCTTTCTTAATAATTCCGAGCATCCTATTTGCCTTTTTGACTGCCGCTGCACACTGTGTGGGAAGTTTTCAGAGAACTGTCCACGATAACTCCAAGATCTCTTTCCTGATTTGTCATAGCCAAATTAGCCCCCATCATACTGTACGTATAGTTGGCGTTATTTTTCCCGATGTGCATTACTTTACATTTATCCACATTAAATTTAATTTGCCATTTTGTTGCCCAATCACTCAGTTTGGTGAGATCTTCTTGGAGTCCCTCACAGTCTGCTTCTGTCTTGACTATCCTAAACAGTTTGGTATCATCTGCAAACTTTACCACCTCACTGCTTACCCCTTTCTCCAGATCATTTATGAATAAGTTGAACAGGACTGGTCCTAGCACTGACCCTTGGGGGACATCACTAGTTACCCCTCTCCATTCTGAAAATTTACCATTTATTCCTACCCTTTGTTTCCTGTCTTTTAACCAGTTCTCAATCCAAGAAAGGACCTTCCCTCTTATCCCATGGTCATGTAATTTACACAAGAGCCTTTGGTGAGGGACCTTGTTAAAGGCTTTCTGAAAATCTAAGCATACTATACCTACTGGATCCCCCTTGTCCGCATGTTTGTTAACCCCTTCAAAGAACTCTAATAGATTAGTAAGACAGGATTTCCCTTTACAGAAACCATGTTGACTTTTGTCCAACAAATTATGTTCTTCTACATGCTTCACAATTTTATTCTTTACTATTGTTTCGACTAATTTGCCCGGTACTGAAGTTAGACTTACCGGTCTGTAATTGCCCGGATCGCCTCCAGAGCCCTTTTTAAATATTGGTGTCACGTTAGCTACCTTCCAGTCATTAGGTACAGAAGCCGATTTAAGGGATAGGTTACAAACTACAGATAATAGTTCAGCAATTTCCCATTTGAGTTCTTTTAGAACCCTTGGATGAATGCCATCCGGTCCCAGAGATCTGTTAACATTAAGTTTTTCTATTTGTTCCAAAACGTCCTCTAATGACACTTCAATCCGGGACAGTTCCTCAGATTCATCACCCACAAAGGACAGTGCAGATTTGGGAATCTCCCCAATGTCCTCAGCCGTGAAGACTGAAGCAAAGAAATCATTTAGTTTCTCCGCAATGGCTTTATCGTCCTTGATTGCGCCTTTTATAGTTCGATCGTCTAGGGGACCCACAGGTTTTTTAGCAGGCTTCCTGCTTCTAATGTACTTAAAAAACATTTTGTTATTTCTTTTTGAGTTTTTGGCTAGCTGTTCCTCAAAATCTTTTTTTGCTTTTCTTATGACATTTTTACACTTGATTTGACAGTGTTTATGTTCCTTTCTATTTATCTCACTAGGATTGGACTTCCACTTCTTAAAAGATGCCTTTTTGTCCCTCACTGCTTCTTTTACATGGTGGTTAAGCCACGGTGACACTTTTTTAGATCTCTTGCTATGTTTTTTAATTTGGGGTATACATTTAAGTTGGGCCTCTATTATGGTGTCTTTAAAAAGTTTCCATGCAGCTTGCAGGGATTTGGTTTTAGTCACTGTGCCTTTTAATTTCTGTTTAACTAGCCTCCTCATTTTTGTGTAATTCCCCTTTTTGAAATTAAATGCCAGGGTGCTGGACTGCTGAGGTGTTCTACCCACCACAGGAATGTTAAATGTTATTATATTATGGTCACTATTCCCAAGCGGTCCTGTAACGGTTATTTCCTGGACCTGATCCTGCGCTCCACTCAGGACTAAATCAAGAATTGCCTCTCCCCTTGTGGGTTCCTGCACCAGCTGCTCCAAGAAGCAGTCATTTAGGCCATTGAGAAATTTTATCTCTGCTTCTCTTCCTGAGGTGACATGTACTCAGTCAATATGGGGATAATTAAAATCCCCCATTATTATAGAGTTCTTTATTCTGGTAGCCTCTCTAATCTCCCTCAGCATTTCAATGTCAGTATCGCTGTCCTGGTCAGGTGGTCGGTAATATATCCCTACTGCTAATTTCTTATTATTGGAGCATGTAATTACTATCCATAGTGATTCTATTGAACATGTTGATTCACTTATTTTTATTTCATTTGATTCTACATTATCTTTCACATACAGTGCCACCCACCCGGCCTGCTCTATCCTTTCGATATATTTTATATCCCGGTATGATTGTGTCCCACGGATTTTCCTCATTCCACCAGGTTTCAGTGATGCCTATTATGTCAATCTCCTCATTTAATACTAGGTACTCTAGTTCACCCATCTTATTAGTCAGACTCCTAGCATTTGTGTAGAAGCACTTTAAAAATTTGCCACTGCTTATTTGTCTGCCCTTCCCTGGTGCATTGGATTCCTTTGTATGCGGTTGTTTGTCTGCTCTGGCCCATGGTTTGCCCTCTCCCCTCCTCTCTTTCTGACTACAGCTTAGAGAATCTCTATCAATGGATTCTCCTCTAAGAGAAGTCTCCCTCCGATTTACGTGCATCTCCGCACCAATCGGCTTTCTCCCATCTCTTAGTTTAAATGTTTAGTGCCAGCCTTTTTAATGTTTAGTGCCAGCAGTCTGGTTCCACCCTGGTTTAGGTGGAGCCCATCCTTCCTATATAGGCTCCCCCTCTCCCAAAAGTGTCCCCAGTTCCTAATAAATCCAAACCCCTCTTCCCTACACCATCGTCTCATCCACGCATTGAGACTCTGAAGCTCTGCCTGCCTACCTGGCCCTGCGCGTGGAACTGGAAGCATTTCCGAGAATGCCACCATAGCGGTCCTGGATTTCAGTCTCTTTCCTAGCAGCCTAAATTTGGCCTCCAGGACATCTCTCCTACCCGTCCCTATGTCATTGGTACCTACATGTACCACAACCACCGGCTCCTCCCCAGCACTACACATATGTCTATCTAGATGCCTCGAGAGATCCGCAACCTTCGCACCAGGCAGGCAAGTGACCATACAGTTCTCCCGGTCATCACAAACCCAACTATCTATGTTTCTAACAATTGAATCACCCACTACTAACACCTGCCTCTTCCTAACTGGCATTCCCTCCCCCTCAGAGGTATCCTCAGTGCGAGAGGATACCGCAACATCCTCTGGGAGGAGGGTCCCAACTACGGGATGGTTTCCCTCTGCTCCCATTGAATGCTCTGTTCCCTTGAGACTTTCATCCTCCTTAAGAGCACTGGGACTCTCAGACTGGAGGTGGGACAGTACTACAGTGTCCCGGAAAGTCTCATCAACATATCTCTCTACCTCCCTTAGCTCCTCCAGTTCAGCCACCCTGGCCTCCAAAGCCCGAACCCGATCTCTGAGGGTCAGGAGCTCCTTGCAACGGGTGCACACATATGCCACCCGCCCACAGGCAGGTAATCATACATGTTACACTCGACGCAATAAACAGGATAGCTCCCACTCTGCTGCTGGGCTTCTGTCTCCATTTTTCTAATGAATAAGTTTAAGCAGAAACTGGGATTCTTTTTAAACCTCTGGAATATAGATTATTATAAGAGTTGTTTTTAAGAAGGTCAGAAGTCCCTAGTGCCCTCTAACCTCCCCCTCTAAGCTTCCTCTCCAAACTCCCTGTTAGCTGTTCCTGTTCGCAAGCTCCCTGGTCGCTGAGTCACAGGCTTATATAGCTCTGATAGCCCCTCCCCCTGACTGAGGCTCAGCCAATTAACAGAGGCTTCTAGATTTCAAACCTTTTAGAAGCTCCTTCAAACAAACAAACCAACCAACCAAACACACAAACACAAGCTCAGCACACAGCAAATAACTCCCCCCCACACAAACACACATTCCAGACAGCCACTTACCACAAGGGTCCCGTTTTTACTCCTCTTTTACCTGGAGAACTCCCTCTCCAAACTCCCTGTTAGCTGTTCCTGTTCGCAAGCCAACTACCCCATCATCTAGCCTGGTAGTGTCAACTAGTTGCTAGGGGCCTCATTCCAGAAACTGTGATTACTCTCCTAAATAAAGAAAATACTTAGAATATCCGTGATTTCATCAGTGCGGATAGTCTGCCACTGATGCAGATTCCAGCTTTTCCATGCCATCCTGTTTTGTACAAGTCTCTTCCATGTCCTTCCATGAATCCTCCATAAAGGAACCACCCAATTTCTCTTGTTCTTTTTACATCTTGCAGATACCAATGGAGTATATTCACTGTCCATCTGTTGTTTCTCAGTCTCGCTACATGGCCAGCCCATCTCCTTTTCCGATTGAACATAACTTGGATATCGTTGATACCACTTCTTGCACGCAAATCATCGACAGTAACATGCTGTAGCCTACTTACACACTCCATGCCTCTTTCCATTGTTCTTTGGGTGGTTTACAGCTTTAATTCTTCTGTAAGCATTGTGTTCCAAATTTCGCAACCATACAGAATTATTGGAAGGACAATGGTGTTAAAGACATGGGCTTTTGCAATGGTGGAAAGTTTGGGATCAACAGAAACACGCGACAGACTCCTAACAGCAATCAAGCCCAACTTCCTTTTCCTGCTCAATTTCAGGCCCAACTCATTGTCCATCTGCAATATTTGTCCAAGATATACATATTGATCCACTAACTCAACAGACCGTCCATCCAGCTGCATGATGTACTCTGGGCAATATGTGTTTTCCAGTGTGGATAGTCAGGTCAATCTCCTTAACGTTCTTACCAATGTCACTGAGGAGGGTTTGCAATGTTTCAGGTTCTAATAAAATTAGGATGATGTCATCTGTGAAAAGGAGCATCTGAAGAAGCTCGCCATTAATCAGAAATCCATCTTTCACTTCAATCTTCTGCAGGACATTTTCCAGGATGCTGGCAAACAACTTTGGTGAACAAACATCACCCTGCTTTACTCCTTGCTTAACTTCAATAATCAAAGTATCATCAAAAAGCGTGATTTCCAGATTAAAGCTGCATCATGAATTAAAGCTGCATTTTGTCCACCGAGTCAAAGGCTTTTTTAAAGTCAATGAACAACAGGCATAGCGGGATCTTGTACTTTCTACCCCTTTTGGTCATTGGTATGACCACAAAAATGTGGTCCACTGTGGAGAATTCCCTAAGAAAGCCAGCCTGTTCTTTTCTCATGTTTTCCTCAAGGACACCCTTAATACGGGCATAGATCACTCTCATAAAGATCTTATAAAGATGAGAAAGCAGGCAGATGGGTAGATAGTCGCGAATGTCTTCTCGATCGCCTTTTTTTGGCAGAACAATAGTTCTCAATCTCTTCCAATCTTTTGGAATTCTCCAATCTTTAACATATCTTGAGAGTCTCTCACTAAATGTTTTTAAGAGTGTATCACCTCCCACACGAAGTTCTTCTACGTGTACTTCCCAACTTCATCTTCTGAAGGGCCGCTGCCACTTCTTCATGGAGCACATCAGGTTCAGGAGTGATGGAGCTCAGGTTTAATGGCTCTACTGCTGTTGCTGACGAAAATAGTCCACAAAATCCTATTCTGCTGCCTCATTGTGGCATGGAGGTGACCCTGGGCTCTCAAAAGCTATGCCAGCGGCGCATAAGCTCTGACAGGTTCTACCAAACTGGAAAGGTTTTGAGTATGGCCCTGGTGGCAGACTCTGTGTCCACCGTCCAAGCACCAGCCTAGCAAAGTTCGGAGAGGTTCATCACCAAAAGGTTGGTGATTTGGCCACAGCAGTTACGAACACTATGATAATACAGCATGACCTTCAATCCTGTGTAGTTCCTCCTCACTTCCACGGTGATGGTGATGGTAGTGGAGTGATGAATATAGGGGCAGAGGATGCCAAGAGTCTTGCAGTATTGAGACTGTCCATATGTATTAATTTATATGTTGGCACACTTAATGTGTGATCCCTCTCAAGTGATAAGCAGGTCAATATATCGCTGGAAGAACTGCATCGTATTCACATTGACATTCTTGCCATAACTGAAATCAGAAGTAGCAAAATGGAAGGATGGATCACAAATTCTTCTGGGAGCAACAGAAGGAAGAGTCAGGGGGAGTTGTATTCATACATGGTGGTGCTTGGCGACTTCAATGCTAAGGTGGATATAGGAGAAGATCAAGAAAACTACATCAGACAATATGCTCGGGTATGAGAAATGAAGGAGGTCAAAAGCTGACTGACTACGCAGAAGCCTCACATCTATATATCATGAACAAATTCTTCAAGAAGAGGGTTGGAAGGCAATGGACTTGGCGAGCGCCAAATGATGTAATAAGAAATTAAATTGATTATGTCCTAGTGGACAAGAGGTGACTGGTTACAGATATAACAGTCATTTTGGAATCGGCCATCTATATACAGTCAGATCATCGACCAGTTACAGCAAGAGTCAAAATAAACATCAAATGGGAAGAAAGGATAAAGGGGAGAGTTTGGCACTGCATGTGGGTACAGCAGTTCTGCTCAGATCTGTTTAAGTATGCTGTCGACTCTGAGTCATGGGAAATGGATAAAACCAAAGATATTGATTCCGACTACTATCACTTTTTTGCAAAGTTGGACAAATGCAAAAATGCTGCCACTGTGAAGAATCCTAAGGAGTCCAGAAACTGTCTTACCCAGCAAACTCTTGATCTTTTTGCTAAACGGAGACACATGGCAGCCAAGGGCAATACCAGCCTGGAGTATAAGCTTGCCTGTAAAACGTTGAGGAGAAAGATGATAGAAGATTCACCTTGTAAAACAGCAAAAGACAGTTGAAGAGAAAACGAGTTTGCAAAGAGCTCGGCGTGATAGCCAGATAAGCCAAACTCTTCCAAGTGTGTTTGTTGATGAAGAAGGTAGAAGAACGACAAACAGACGTGAAATGGAACTAATTTGCAGGCGCTTTTATAGTGAAATAAAGAAAGTAAATAAAGTAATTTATTGTGAAACATAAAATTAAACATTTTGTTTTGACACAAGTCACAACAACAAAAGAGACTATATATATACTTTTGCATATATAAAGATGCTAAAGTTTTTTCATATGTGTCAAGCCAAGAGACATAATCTTTAATTTAAAGCATGAACTGTAACTATTTCATTTCATGTGTCAATACTAAGGATAAAATATTTTGTTTGCTATGTCAAGAAAATGGACAATTTTGTTTTATGCCTCAAAGCAACAGATACATGTAAGATACCAACTGGCCACTTAAAAATTTTGCAGTATTAATTTCCTTTTTATTTGATTTCATATTAAGTAAACATTTAAAGTCATACACCATGTTAATTATCCCTTGTTTTAGTATTCTTTCTTCCATAATATTATATATGATATCAGTTAATAACTTGGGTGGCAAACATCCAAACAAGCTCACATGACCTCAATATTGGCACACAAGACAAAACCCATTCCACATGGATGGAAAATCTTAGAGGTGGTAACACAGTGAATAACTATGCTGCATAAACAGTGGCCATTAAATGTTGCCAATAAATGTCTGAAGAATTCTACTAGGAACCTGCAGACCAACAGATACACCATGGCTGTTTGCCTAAAGAGGACATGGACAGGTCACTTGATCAGCTCCATTTTGGGAGTAAGGATGTTAACTAGCAGTTAATGTACTAGTTGAGTACTCAACGGAATTTCCATCAACTACTCAACTAGTTAATAGGCACGCCCTATGGGGCTCTTATACATTTCAAAGGAGGAATATGGAACTCCACATGCAGCCCTGGATCAGCTGTGCTGCTTTGAAGTATCCTCTGTTTCCCCCTTTGCTGCCTCTATCTGATAGAGGCAGCAAGGAGCGGGAGGGGGTGAGGGGAATTAACTAGTCGCCTAGTCCTTAACATCCTTATTTGGGAGGTATCATCACACAGGAGAAAAATGTATTTCCTTCCACATGGGCAAGATTATAAAAGGATCCTGGGGGTTCCTCCATCTTTGTCTTCAATCCTGCCTTTCACTTCAGAAGCATCTTTGCTATGAACAGAGAACCTGGAAGGACCTGGCAACTCATCCTAACAAAGGATGTATTCCAAAGACTTTTAATATAAGGCTACGTCTACACTGGCAGCTTCTTGCGGAAGAACAGCCATTCTTCCGCAAAAACTCGCCGGCTGTTTACACTGCACGAGCATTCTTCCAGAATTAAATTTACAGTACAGCATTGTAAAACAGGGCTTCTTCCGGAAGAGTTATTCCTCTCCCCATGAGGAATAAGCCCTCTTGCGCAAGAGCTCTTCCACAAGAGGCCAGTGTAGACAGGCAACATGAATTTCTTGTGCAAGAAGCCCCTATGGTTAAAATGGCCATCAGAATTTTCTTGCACAAGACAGCGTCTACACTGCCATGGATGCTCTTGCGCAAAAGCATATGGAAGCGCAGACACTCTCTTGTGGAAGAGTTTTTGCACAAGAACTCTTCCACAAAAGAATTCTTGTGCAAGAAGCTGCCAGTGTAGACGTAGCCTAACAGTTTATTACATCTCTGCTAAGAGCCTGCATCAAGAACTGTGTGATTGATGTATGTAATGTGATTTCTTTACCAATTCTGTTCTCAATCTTTTCTTTCTTTTTATTAATAAATCTTTAGATTTTAGATCTAAAGGATTGGCACAGTGTTCTCTTTTGGGCAAGATCTAAGTTATAAATTGACCTGGGAATGTGGCTAGTTCTTTGGAATCGGGAGAACCCGTTCAGAGTGGGTGAGAATGGTTTTCATAACCTCTCATCTGTGTAAGGAGTGGTGCTGGTTGTGGCACAGGTAAAGCTGGAGTGCCTGAGAGGATTGCTTGTGTAACTTCTTGCCGGCCAGAGGGCAGCTGAAGTGTGCTTTGTGACTGGTTTGGTGCCTTACAGAGGAGGACCTCCAGTCTTGGGCTGTAAGCAGCCCTGGTTCTAAGCTGTTCACCCTGATTTGACCCTCTCAGCGTTGCCCCCATATAAACTGTTATATTACACCCCCTAGGAAAGGTGCACAGATAGTAAGATGCGGTTTAGGCAAATAAAGATACACCTGAATGGCAGAGCTATCCCTATCAGTGCTGGTGCCCTGTGCAGACTAGGGATGTAATAGTATAGTCAATTAACTGATTAACCAATAAGCAAACCAATAGACTATAGTACTATAATGCTACAAATGCATTCCTCTCCCCGCCCCACCCCCTCCACTTGCCAGTAAATGTTTCAGCAGGCTGGCCAGCAGTCCAGCTCAGTCCTGGTTTGAAACATGTCTGGGATGTACTGCTGCTGCAGCTCTACTTTTAAAGTGTATTAGAGCCGGGCAGGCAGGTAGCCCGGCTCAGTTCTGGCTTGCAATGGGTCCGGGAACTCAGACCCACCCTAGACAGGGGCTGCCACCCTACGCTGCTGCCTCTTTATCAGAGGCAGCAGCACAGGGCAACAGGCAGCCAGTCCGTGAGGGGAGCTGGTTTTTAAACCAGCTCCCCTCGCAAACCATCTCCCGCCTGACATGCCATGCTGCTGCTTCTAATACAGAGGTGGCAGTGCAGAGTGGCAGGGGGCTCCTCAGGAGTGAGGCCAGAGCACACCAGACCAGCACCAGCACACACACCTCAAGGGTGAGTGATCATTCCGCAGGGGAGGGAGGACATGCAGAGGTCAAAAGCTGTGGGGGGAAGAGAACTGCCAATTCTCCTGAACCAGATGCCATTTGCTGGAATGGCATCTGGCCCATCCAGTCTGTGAGAGTTGGCAACCCAGGAGTGGGGAAAAACACCACTTCTTTACACTGGCAGCATGGTTGCCCTCTGCTCCTCTGGAGTCCCATGATTCATCACTGTCTGGTGAGCAGGGGATGGATGCAGAGCCCACAAGGGGAGAAGGGCAGGGGTGGCTAAGGGCTGGGGGATGCTGGAGCCCCAGCACTGAGCCCACAGGATGCGGGGGCTGCCCCAGGTATATGTGGCTAGTTCTTAATTTGGGACATATACTGCGTATGGCTAAGAACAGTCCTAGTATGGACCTGAATACATAACTTGCATGCCTCTCTAGTTGCCCAAGCTACACATTACTACTGCTGGAGCTTCTCCTAGGGCCTCCCCCCCCCCCCGCAAACCCCTTGCATCATGGACACCCCTGCAACCAATGGGGCTCTGCATTTCCAACACAGGTGGTATCTTGCCCACCCTGATCTAGATGGTGCTTGGTCCTGCCGTGAGGGCAGAGGACCGGACTCAATGACCTCTCGAGGTCCCTTCCCGTTCTAGTATTCTATGATTCCTCCAGTGACAAACCAACTGTATCAGCTGGCACTTACCAGGCTCATGCCACACAGGCAAAGGTGGAAGCAGCCCCAGAGGATTGGTAGAGTTGCCAAATGGTGTCAACAAAAATACCGGACTTGCCGTTACATCACAATCTACATTACATCTTATTTAGAAAATACCGGACACTCGTATTTTCTCATTTATATTTTCTCAATTTGTTTCCCCAAACAGAAAGCTCAAATACTGGACTGTCTGGTTCAAAACCGGACACCTGGCAACCCTAAGTGGGGACGGGGATCCCACCAGCTCTGGAAGCCTGGGCCCGCTCAACGGAGCAGGCGGCGACCTGGGCAGGAGTGGAACAAGGCCATGGCTGGCCGGGACCCCGCAGCACCCTGTCAGGAGCGGGCCCGGCGGGGGCAGAGGTGCGGGCGCGGGGTGGGGCCGGGGCGCCAGCGGCCCATACGCACCTGCTGGAAGCGGCCCTGGCAGTAGGCCTGCGCCTGCGGGACGTGGAAGGTCTCGTCCATGTAGGGCGCGCGCTGCCCGCGGCTCAGCGCCGAGAAGAGCAGGCACGAGAGCAGGAAGGTGCCGCTGATGGCGGCGGAGAAGCCGTAGGCCTCCGAGCGCTCCATGGCGGGCGGAACGGAGCCTGCCGAGCCGGAGCTCGGGGCGAGCCCGGGTTTCCGGGGAAAGGGTTGTCCGCGGCACGCGGGGAGCGGAGGAGGAAGCTGGTGGGTCGGTCGGACAGACGGACGCGCGGGCAGGGAGCAGGTCGGCGGGCGGGAGCGGCCGGGGGAAGGCGCTCACATGGGCTGCTGGTGGCAGAGGCTCGCTCTGAGCAGCCCCAGCGGAAGCGCTCCGGGGTAGGGGGGGGATGCCTCAGGCAGGTGCCTGCGGGAAGGGCGTGGAGAGGGGCTGGCTACTGTGCAGGACTGAGTGCCCCTCCCATGCCGGAGCAAAGCGGCGCTGGCAGCCCCTTGTCTGGCATCTCAGATGGACGGACAGACCGACCTCGGGGGGCGGGGCGGGGGGCGAAGGGTGGCGGGCAGCAGCTGCGTGAGACATAAAGCTGGTCTCTCTGCCCCTGCCACAGCATTGCAGAGCCTCCTCGGCCCACACCATTTCAGACACTTCTTCAGCCTCTGGCGGCCTGGAGCGGATGATAGTTGGAGCGAATATTAATAATTTAACTTGGGGGGGGGGGGGAGATAAGAAAAATGATTAGCAATGCATAGTAGGCATACCTATTCATTATATGCCATGGATTCCGTTTCTAAAAATAATTTTTAAGTTTTGTGTCAACAGAGTAAAAACAAGAAATGGAACATTTTGCAAATATTTTTACAAAGTATTAACTTGTACAAAATTATGTTTACTTATTAAAGAAGAGGGAAAAGGAGGAAAGAAAGTATGTGTAAAAAGGGAGTCAGACCAATGGTCTCTCTTCAGGGGAGCTGGCAGCCTTGCAGGGCCCCTGTGCAATGAGAAGGGGGGTAGTAGTTCCATGTTCCTGAAAGAAGCAGGATTGGGCAGCCAGCCCTCTGCGCTCCCCAGACTGTGGTGCACACTCCTCCTCCCGCCAGCTCTCAAGAGCTGCCGGGAGCACGCTGTGCAGCATTCTGGCTGTGCCCACTGTCACAATACCAGCCACCTTGAGCCCAAAGCCCTTTTGAATCACTGGGACCCAGAGCTGTTGCCCCCCAATTCCTGTCAACAGGCCTGCTTTCTTACAGGGTACCGAAGTGCCTTTAGCTCCCATTTAGGAGGGCAGGGCAGCACCTTGTTAAGATGCTGTCCATCTTAGAAGACGGGGATTTTCCAGTGGGTAGCTATCTGGTCATGTGTTGCTGCCCCAGCTTTCTTGTTTCCATTTGTCAAACTTTCATCTGCCATCTTCCAGTTCTTTCTTAATGTTTTTTTTTTCCTATATCAACCACTGGGATGCCATCTGATTGTGAATGACAGGATTTGCAGTCCCAAATAGGAGAGGGAGTGGTCTTTGAGACAATTTCTTTATTAAAATGTGGTCCATATTAGGAAAATATTTGCAAATGTCTGTCTTTACAGATGGGGTGGTTAATTTATGCAGTGTTTTTTGTAGCCATGTTGTTCCCAGAATAATAGAAAGGCAAAGTGGGTGTAATATCTTTTATTGGACCAACTTTTGTTGGTGAGGGAGACAAGCTTTCTAGCTCACACAGAGCTCTTCTTCAGCTCTGAAAAACTTAATCAGTGTCACAGCTAAATACAAGATGGAACAGAATGTTTAGCATAGTGATTTTCAGCCTGTGGTCCATGGACCCCTTAGAGTCCACAGACCATATCGAAACGCTATGAAAAAAAGTTGTCCATAGAACAGTCATTTTCAATCTGTGGACTATATCTAAGATTTCCAAAGAGGTCCACCCATCTATTCAGAGTTTTTTAGGAGTCCACAAATTAAAACTGGTTGAAAAGCACTGGTTTATCATAAGTAGTTAACACACATTTCAAGGGACCATTAAAGGTGAAGTGGCTTATATTTTATGATATTTACCACATAAGCGTCATTAAGAAACACTATTCTGAAAGAGACAAAGGTATCTTAAGTATTATGATTCCTGTGCAGTAATTATATTTATAAATACTCTAGGTTTGGCTGTTGTATACTGGTTCAAGGCAAACTATTTGTTACAAGATGCAGCATTTCACACACAAACTGGAACTATTTCCTGACTGTAGTGTGACTCTTGTTTTGTTTAATGATGTCAAAAATGCTGCTGCTCTAAGAAAAAAAGCAATGGAAGGATCTATTGATGGAGCATTAATAAATCCTGCAATGGTAAGCAAATCACCAAATAATTGCACTTTGTAACTGTTTGTATACAGTTGTATAGGCTATAATTCTTCCTCTGTTAAAAATGGTATACAAAACTGGGTATGTTTGTATTCCTGCAAGCTTCTGCATATGATCGGACTTCTGTGCATATCCACAGCCCCATGAACTTCACTTGACTTCATGCAAGCTTAAGAGTCCATCCCATACAAATCTGATTGTAGGATTCGGCTTTAAGAGCTTACAGTCGTACATGTTGACTTACTTAACCTCCTAGAATATGTAGGTATTTGATTTACTTCCATCTCTCAAAATAAAAGCTAATCAGTTGAAAATTTAGTTCCAGAAATAATTGAATAGTCTTCATATCCTAATAGCTAACATCTGGAGCCCTTGTTCTTCTTTAGAACCTGACATTACCTTTTGTTAGAAATAAATAGCAAAGCAAAGGATCTGGGGGTGAAGAAAAAAGAACTTTATCAAACAACTTGAGACATTAGATTGCTGGATTTGATTCTTTTAAATTCTTTGATTTGAGACTGTTAACCAGTGATGTTATGCATTCATCACTGAGGCTACGTCCAGACTACAAGCCTCTTTCGAAAGAATCTTTCGAAAAAGAGCATCTAGACTGCAACCACTTCTTTCAGTCTGGATGCTCTCTTTTGAAAAAGCCCTGTTTGCATTCAAGAATGCCTTTTTTCCGAAAGAGCACTTTCAAAAAAAGGCGTTCTTCCTCGTAAAATGAGGTTTACCACGGTTGAAAAAACGCCATGTTCTTTTGATTTAATTTTGAAAGAACGCAGCAGCAGTCTAGACGCAGGGGAAACTTTTTTGAAAAAAGACACACCCTAAGAAGCAGAAATCATTTTCAACCTTTCCCCAAATAACAATGTATTGTTTATTTTGCTGAACAAATATCTCTCTGTTGCTAGATGTGCTTTCCAAAATCCACCTAGCCAAGTTGAAAATAAACATTCACTGAACATTTTGCTTGTCTCAGAGTACCCAATTCTGTGAGGTACTGAACTTGCTTAAATAGCTACAGCGGTTTAACTTCCCTAGTCATATTTTGGTGCACACTTAGGTCATCCTAAGGTTGAGTATTACCTGTCTCAGTGAGTAGTTCCACTAACTTGAGTGGGACAACTCACAGAACAGTCTGATGCTCAGTGTAAGGATGGTAGATTTTAGGGTAGTAAAACAGAAGTAATTCATAGAGAAAGTTAATATTATTAAGATTTTATTCTGACTGGGGAAAAAAACTAATTTGTAAAGTTTTTATCTTTTCCTATTCTGTTCTGCAGATTGTTGATCCATTTCAGATACTTGTGGCAACAAACAAAGCAGTTCACTTACACAAGATTGGTAAAATGAAGACTAGAACTCTTTATGCAGAAATCATTTTCAACCTTTCCCCAAATAACAATGTAAGATTTATTTTGCTGAGCAAATATCTCTGTTGCTAGATGTGCTTTCCAAAATCCACCTAGCCAAGTAGAAAATAAACATTCACTGAACATTTTGCTTGTCTCAGAGTACCCAATTCTGTGAGGTACTGAACTTGCTTAAATAGCTACAGCGGTTAAACTCCCCTAGTCATATTTTGGTGCACAGTTAGCTCTCAGTGCTATGACTTCTTTAGCTCATCCCTGAGAATCCAGGAATACTCCTGATTGACTTATTTGCTCTTTATATGGACTGCAGGTGGCAGCAGTCCTGATTGTGAGCCTGTTGTAATTATTTTTTTAAATGCCAAAAACTAGGCTACCGATAATTGACACCAAATCCTGGTCCAAACTGTCAGGAATATATTTACTTGACAGAACTCAAATGAGCATTGAACTGCTAATGCGTATCTTCAGCAAAAGGTAAACGTAGCCAGTGAAATCAACTTGAGGTCTGTAAAAATTGTTAAAATGTTTGATATTAGGTGTTTTATTTATCAGAGTAAGTACATATTTTATTAATATAGCATCCTTGGAGTGGGATATAATCCTCAACACAATAGGCTCACATTTTTAAAATTACCATAATACAAAGACAGAAAATATACTCCTGGCTTTTCTCGTTGCATTTAAATTTTTAAAACACCATGTAAAAAAATATACAAAGATGAAATTGCATAAAAATAATAATTCATTTTATCTATAGGAAAAATTTATTTCATACAATTTCTTATTATTTTTGCCACCAAGCAACCGAATATGACAACTGTCTGGATAACCAAACTATTGTATAACAAATATTCTAATTATGAGATCAATAAGAGGACTTAGCCAAAATTGGGGAAAAACATGTTTGACAATAAATGCTACAAAATAGTAAGTAATGTGGCAAATCTTCAACATAGCTGGACCTAAAGGTACATGAATAGTTGTGTGTCTCAGTGCAAGTTCACTTGCCTTTTTTAAAAGTCACATACATTGTTTGACATTTGTGTTTCTAATTAGCTTATTAAGATTTTTACTTATTTCTCTGTGACACCTTAAGTTCTAGAAGACCCCAGAAATGCAAAAACTAATGGATTTGCAAAAGCAAGGGCAATTTTTAAGTTTTAGACTTAAGATGTTTCTCCAGACATAAACTTGTAAATGTAAATGATATATTCTGAATGCAGTACTTGTACATGTATATAACTAGTACATATAAATATAGAGGCATTGTGCTTTTGGATGAGAGAGCATTCACTCACCTTTGTCGTTATGTAAAAGAGCTGAGACAGAATTAGGAAGACCAAACATTTTCCTCGAAAATATATTTTACACTTTTTCTAATGACCTAAGAACAATTTTTACAGTGCGAAATTTTCTGTGCCACAGAATATTTGAGTACAAACTTTGCCCTAAGCACTGAAACAATTAAATTATTTCCATACATATGAGAAAAATAAAGAATTGCTTGTATAGACTTTAAGGCACGCCCTTTAACCTTCTGTATTCTATTCATCACTGCATGTACAACAAACACCCAGATTAAAAAAGGGCTTGATTTGTTCAGGACAGTGGTCATTGTCCATTTATGCATGTTTGGCCTGCAGCCAAAGTTTCTGATAATTTATGGGCATACTCTCCTGTTGACAAAAAAAAAAATCTTTAAAATGTCTTAAACACTTTAGACCCAAAAGTATTTGGGGCCAAAGTAAAAATTGGGCCTGTATTCTCTGCTGCTGTAACTGGCACTGGTCAACAGCTGTGGAACTATGCCAGTTTATACAATTGTAAAATTTAGCAAAATGACCGAAAAGGTTAAACTGGTTACTTGCTTCTATGTAATAAGAAAATGACTAATACAATGTCAATATTTCTCATCTTAGATTTCAGATGCATTGAAAAAGTTTGGTATTTCAGACACTGACTCTGCAGTGCTCATTGTTCTCATTGAAGACAAAGAAAAAACTGTAAATCTGGAAGGCATAATATCTCAAGTGGAAGGCCAGCAGGTTGCTCTGGAAGAACTCCACAAAATAACAGACATAGCAAAAGTTAAAAAGGTTTGTAAAGGCTTGTTTTAGGAATATATGAAATAAGACTAGGATATTTTACTTAACTACTTTCTAAATTCAGTGATTACTCACATTCTTTTTCTTTAATCTTGTGGGGTTTTGCAGAAGTGATTGGAAGCTTTTGTTTTAAGTGAAAATGGAATATTTGTTTGCTGCTGCTTCTATTTGCTATTCAGAGAAATTTCATTTTTTGATGGATATTGATCCAGCAGCATCCAAAATTGGCTCCATCGGTGGGTTTGGATAAACAAGGAGTGCTATATTGAGTCATTTAGAGGTTTCTCACAACAGCAGATTTGCACTTTGTTTTTCTCTGCGGAAGATGCATGGAATTAAAAATTAGGTTCAAATACTGGAAAAGTTTATACAATTACTTAACTTTAAGCATGTGAATAAAGGACCTTGTACGAGGGTCCTAAAATAGTAATGAAGTGACAGATTGTGGGCAGTTGCTTTAGAAATTTTTAAAAATGCCATGTCATAGCTTTTACTCAAGTCCTTGCTGCTTTGTTCAACATGTATTATATATAGTCTTCTGGAAACCAAAATTGGAGTGTGGTTAACTGTACTAGAATATAAAATAGCTGTTCAGTGACTGAAATGCTTCATATAATAAATCTATTTAAAGTAATGGTTGCAAACCCATTTTCATATCTAAACATGATCAGCAAAGGACTTCTTAAAAGCCGAGTTTGGGCCTTTTCTCTTCTTTTCTATAATATGTAAAGAAGGGTTGGGGATTTGGTAGAGGATGATTAATTCTACATTTTTACGTTTAGAAATATCAAGAATATCAAGTCCAGTTTTCCTTCTATATTGTTGCAGAACCTTTTGTAAATCTTTGAGATGTGTGTTGGAAGCTCTCACACTTAACTGAAGGGCAAAGGTGTTAAGTATTTAGACTGAGATCCTGTGTGGAATTCTGGTCCCATTGAAGTCAATAGAAATTTGCCAGGGTCAGAATTTCAGTCCCAGTTTCCAAAATGCTCATTATGTTAAGAAAGTTAATTAGATGCAGACCAAAAAAACACAGAGCTCTTTAAGTGCCTGGCTAAATGTCCCATTTCCTCAGTTTCTTAATTTTCATTCTCTTTCCTCTTGTGAAAATTTGTCTGGTTCCTCATTCTCCATCAAGTCTAGCCTGAAAGACAAGATCTACATTTCTAATGTTAAAAAAATGAAAATATATTTAAAATGTTTCTTGTATATATTCTTTATACCTTTCATAAAGAAATGTTTTATTGCATTGGATTTTTTTTAAGAAGAGGAGTACATTCCAAATTTTTCTTCTTCATGTAACTTTTACATGTTATTTTTTTTGTTTGTATAGATGTACAAACTTACTCCACAGGAAGAAAAAATTGGCACATTGCTGGATGGCATCATTTGTAGAATGTCAACAAAAGATATTTCATGAAAACATCCAAATAAAAAATCCACTTTAAAACTGCAGGAACAGCTATTGCAACCATTATTAATTTTGGACTCTGTCTCACAATGAAAACATTGAAGCAATATTTTTTCTTCAGCTTCATTCCGCGCCAGAAGTGCATCACATAGTGCAATACTGAGCAGTTTGAATTCTCACAGCTTGTATAGATTCTAACCATTGTTTTATTTACAAATATTTTTTTAAAATAATGTTTCCCAATATCTTTAACGGGTCATAGTAATAGATTTTGAAATCTTATGTTTATGTACCTTTGTTGTAAAGTGTTTTAAGATAATCAGATGTGCCACTAACTATGCAAACTATTTTTATTATTCCAGGGCCCGTGATTACTTTGTTTGCATTGGCACAGAGAATAAAGGATGATACAAAGATATTTTTAGCTACTTAGTGTTTATGTATGTATCATACTTGTCTGGCCATCATGTACTAAGAGAGCTTATACAAATTGTCTCTTGTGATTTCATAACACTCATAATCAAAAACACATAGAAAATGGGTCTCTGCCCCAAAGAGCTTACAATTCCAATGAGAGACTTGATAAATGAGGATAACACATATATTATGGAAGGGGGAGCAGTGGGGAAGAAGACAGTCTATAGACGTGTTTATATTGCTATTCTATATTAGTTATGCACATTTAGTGGGTTCATAAACTATTTCATGTAAATGCACTTTTTCATTTGGAGGTGATATTGCAGAAACTAGTTGTTAGGAAGGATTTGAACGAGATAATTGAATAAATTTGAATAAATTTTTGGAAAACAGCCACAGAGATATTTGCAAGAGGAGATGTTAAGGGGTATTGAGGCTGGTGTCAGTGAAAGGTCAGGAGTTAGTTGTCATATGGACCGTTTTCTCAACAATTCAGCTATATTGCAACTGTGGCATACCATTTGAAAACTCAGAGAAATTTTCTTGTCAGCTGTTATTGTTTCCTTCTTCCAGAATGCAAGATGGTGGGAAGAGTCCTTTTGCACATAGCTTCTTCATGGGTTTGAAAGGGCAATTAACAAAGTCTGCTGTTGATAGGACCTCCTTGATTGTTAGAAGGCAATTCCTTTTGGCGGGGTTCACAGTTCCAGAGCGAATGGTTTTTTAGAGTTATAAAGCAGGAACTTAAAGCATTTCATAAAGTCTGAATACATTGTTACCACATCGGTATCCATTTCAACCATACTAACACATAGGTGAAACAGAGTTTTGTGGCACCTGGTTTGTCTGCATCATGTAGCCCTGGAAAGAAGTGCTGGAACAGGCTGACCGTTGGCAGCAGGCGAGTTTGCAGGGCTGCAGTCTGGGAAGGCACATCCCAGCACTTCCTTCCCTGGCTACAGCTTGAAAGCCTGGCTTCAGTTATGGCCTCTCAGAAAACAAGAGTATCACAATCTGGGGGAGGCTGTGCCTCCCCTAACAGATGGTTGTGGCTCTGCCCATGCTCCATCCCCAGACACCTCCTACAGTTCCCAGGACATGGCTGAAAGGTCTCCCATTGACAAAACTTGTTCTCTAAAAGGAGATTAAATGGAATTGAAGGAGAGAAATCCACCACCATAGAGTATCTGAAAAGTCTGATATCTACTTAAAGTGAACTGATTTTAAATGATGCTTGGAAAGGGTCATTGAAATAATTTTGTTTAACTGAACCTATATTAGGGTCTTTAGAGGAAAGACCATATGTTTCCAATAGTGACCAAGTCCCTATGTCCACACCACCTAATATAGAGGCATCCCTATTTTTGCAGCAGTCCTTACCATTGAGACTATGTCTATACTACAAAGAAAAGTCGGAAAAGATATGCAAATTGTGAACCGCAATTTGTGTATCCTTTTCCGCTTTTCTTCCAAAAAAGGCTTTTCCAACATTTGACCTGTCTACACAGGGCCAAATGTTGGGGGAAAACCCTCTTTCAGAACATCCCTTCTTTATCGTAGATCGAGGTTTACAGGGATGCCGAAAAAACGCATCTGCTTTTCTAATTTTTTTTTTTTTTTGGAAAAGCAGATGCATTCCTTGGATTGTCTAGATGTACCCTGAGTATCATTAGGCTGTATTTCTTTCCTCGGAAAAGGTCATGTATAGCACTATATAATTGTCAACAGAACAATCAGAACTGGATACTGACAGGCTAACAGCAAGGTGCAGATGAATGGGTCATGTCTTCACTAATGGTTGAAAGTGTGTGTGCATCTGTTGAGGGAGAAGTTAGAAATGATATGAAGCCTACTCTCACTTCTTCCCCCCTCCGCACTCTGAGTACTGGCTGCTGCTGAATGTACCCTACCAGGAAGGTCACAAATCGGTGCAATTTTGGAGCAAGGCAGGAAACAAATTCCTATGTACACTGAAAGAACACCCTGCCAGCTGCCACCTCTCTTTCATAACGAGGGCGATCCAACTTCGGCACCAGTGTTCCTTTAAGCTGAGTGCCTGGACGGCCACCCAGGAGAGATTCACATGCTACCCCACCGATTAACAGAGCACCCACAGCCAGCAGCATGTGTTTCCCTGGTGGTGCACATCCACATTGGCCTCAGTGCACGTAACAAAATGCATTCCACACACGGGTGGAAAAAATTAGAGGGAACATTACTGAGCATCTCTGCTGACCCCATCTGTGCAATAGGGCCTGGAAGTCTGTCAGGGAAGCTGGTCCCAGGCCATTTAGGGCATTCTGGGTCAAACCAACATCTTAAACTTCCCCTGGGGATTACTGGGAAGCTAATGCCAATCTCAAAGCAGTAAGGTAATGTGCAAGATACCCTGCTCAAAAAGAGAGCCTCTGCATGTAACCCCTTATAGAGTGCACTGCATAAGAAAAGAAAGATGAGGGGACTTCTCATGAGTTATGGTTTGGGTGGGTCATGTATTTTGAACCTGGGACAAGTAGAGCAGGCAAGTGGTGGTGGGGTGGGTTTCTCAGTGCTCCTTGCTGTCATTCTGGGCACCACATTTCAAGAAAGATGTGGAGAAATTGGAGAAGGTCCAGAGGAGAGCAATAAGAATGATTAAGGGTCTAGAGAACATGAGCTATGAGGGAAGACTGAAAGAATTGGAAAGGAGAAGACCGAGAGGGGACATGATAGCAGTTTTCAGGTATCTAAAAGGGTTTCACAAGGAGGAGGGAGAAAAATTGTTCTCCTTGGCCTCTGATGCTGGGACAAGGGCTTAAACTGCAGCAAGGGAGGTTTAGGTTGGACATTAGGAAAAACTTCCTAACTGTCTGGATGGTGTTTAAGTTGCCTAGGGAGGTTGTGGAATCTCCATCACTGGAGATATTTAAGAGCAGGTTAGATAGACATCTATCAGGGATAGTCTAGATGGTACTGGGTCCTGCCGTGAGGGCAGGGGACTGGACGTGATGATCTCTCGACGTCCCTTCCAGTTCTAGTGTTCTATGATTCTATGATGTCCTGATCTGGTAAAGGTGCATCTTCCACTCCTATATTTAATATAGAACTATATAACTTCCAGATTTCTGACACCTCTCCTGTTTTTGTGGTCTGATAGCTGTTGGGATTTCCTTCCTCCTCCACTTTTTAATTAAGCAGAACATAACATGTCCTTTTTTGTGAACTTGCCATTGATTTGACTTGCATCACAGCTCAGGTGCATGACTACATGCCCTTTTACACAGAGCAAATAAGAATCTTGAAAGTAGATAGATGATTAACAAGTTTAAAACTTGTTTTATATGAGTTCCAAACTAAAGCCAAGATTTTAAAAAAGAGCCTTATGTTAAGCTTCTAAAACCCTATTTAGACACCTAAATTAGAGTATGTCTGTACTCCGGTATCCTGGAAAAACTGCCGTGTCCAGGGAACGCATTTGCTCTTCTACTTTTTTTTTACGGAAGTGCAAATGCGCTCTTTTGGAAGTCCTGTCTTCCTTATTCCATGAGGAAGAAGGGATCTTCCGAAAGAGGGGGATTTTCCAAAATTTGGCCCAGTGTAGGTGGGCCAAATTTCAGAAAAGCCTCTTCCGAAAAAAAATCGGAAAAAGCTACTCAAAATGCAGAGTGCATGTTGCGTAGCTTTTTCCGAAAAACAGCTGCAGTGTAGACCTAGCCTAAGTGATTTTTCCACTGCTGGCATGGTTCCTGTACACTTCAGTAAAAAAATTTAAGATCCTACTTTTGAAAGTCTTAGCCTCAGAAAACAAACAGAAGTGCACAGGGCCTCGAAAGACAATATTTAAAAATTAGGACCCACGTACAAAGATAACAAAGTTTTGATAAAAGAAAAGGTTCAAACAGAAAAAGACAATACTTATTTCTGTGCTAAACTATTATATTTTGGAACATGCTGTCTTTTCTAAAAAGGAAGACATAAGACAGTATTTGAAGATGACGTAGGGAAGAGTTTGAGGCGCCTGAAATAAAACATTCACAAGTGCAGCCTCGGAATATTATCATGGAAAATTAAAGACTTGTTTTCATTGTCTGAGAAAGCACATTGTACATGGAATATATCACCAGGCTCGTTGGCTGAAGTGCTGACGTTTTTGGTAGTTTAAAATAACAGCAGGCAGGTATGTTAAAATCACATCCTTTATTGAACATGTGCAAAAAATCAATCCAAGCCTCTTTAACATAAACAAATGAATTAACAAAAAAATCACTACGTAATAACTGATGCATACTTTCCAAACTTGTGTTGGCATTTTCTCTTTTGTTTGGTTGTCATGTCCATAGATGCAAAAAGTATAAACAGCTTTTGATTGTATGCATTTTTATTAACTGTTTTAATAATATTTAAATGGTGCTGCTGTTGTGTTTCTTTGGTTTAAGTGCTGTATTATGATTTGCTCTAAGAGCTGAATGATATATTTTATTCTTTTAACAAAAAAGGCAATAAATCCTTTATAGATTCAAGTGTTAGAGCCCAGTGGAAATTTTTGCTCTGTGAGGCAGGAGATTTTTTTAGTTAGTTTGTTTATTTTTAGTTTTAAAAGAAACACACTCAACATCGTTATCTTTGGATGGCTGAACACATTAGATGTGAATAGCCTCAAATCCAGAATTCAGCTACTAAACAAAACACAGATTTTTATAGATCTCCTATTGACCCTCACAAGCAAAAATCCAAACAGATGGTTTAAACAATGTGACTTGGATTTGAGTCTGGGTCTGGGCACAGGCTTGGAATTCTCCTTACAAGCCTAATATCTTCCCTCCACAAAACCTGGGAAAGGAAAGTTAAGTCAGGAGAATAGGATAGGTGTCACACAGTAGTTATTACAGTCACCTCTAAAACTGCTGTGGCCCAATGTGAAAATTCCTCTCTGTATTCTACATGGCATGTCTGGCCAATATTGGAAAAGTCAGGAACCCAATGCTCAACACAACATGTTCCCATCTCAGAACAGCATAACTGATAAGGAGATGAGTATGTGGCTGCTAGCAAGGGCAGATAGCTGTGATGCTGGACCTGGAGAAACACAGAAAGTTGCAATCCATGAGAACCAGCAGCTCTAAGTCTTCTTTGAGAATCAACATTTCTGGCCATTCCAGCAGATACTTTATTTTGACGGGCATCTTTTTTTAGCATGGGTCTTAAAGCCCTTTTAAATGCCACACAAGCACTTAAGGCAGCTGGAGTGAGGGTCACTATGAGGCATTGCCTTACCACAAGAGTGGTAGAGCTTGAAACCCAGAGAACATGGCACATCTCTGGTACTGGGTCTGGTACCCAAACTGGGCATCAGAACCAAATAAAACATTTTTTTTAAAATTAAGTAACAACTGAATAACCCTAAATATACAAAGGGTACTATTTAGAGGTTTTGACTAAAGATTTGCAGAAGCAAGAAGACAGAACTCCAACAACTGCCACGGGCAGGAAGGGTGCTGGAACAATGTGTACAGTGGGGGTGCTAAGAAACATTGAACCAAACTGTAAACCCTATTTATGATAGAAACCATTTCAAGCTAAGAGGTGTGGCAGCATCTCCAGCACCCTTAGTTCCAGGACCAACTGGAAGTAGGATGGAACTGGAGGAGGGCTAGGATAGCTTAGCCATTCATGTCTGTGAGTGATAGGCAAGGCAGCAGATTGCACTTGTGCTGTCCCAACAGGCATGGCTACAGGAAAAACTCTCCAACTGTGCATTGAAGTGCACAAACACTGGAATGGGAGAAGGAGCATGTACAATCACCCGAAGAAGAAATAAAAATTAGGTCAGTACCTCTTTCACAGTTTCTTCTAAATAATTGGTTTTAATAAGGTCATCTAACTAAATTTACTTCTAGAAAAGACTACTTAAATATATTTGTTAAGATACATTTTCCATTAAAGTATATCCCAAACACACTGAAATGTGAAGTACTATTAAATGTACTACTTGTTAAAGGGGATAATCTTGCACCAGTAGATAAACACAATAAAAAATCTAGCTAAATGTTATATTTCTATTCATACATGGGGTTTCTCATATATCAGATTAACTTCTAACACATCACCCAACCTATTGCATCAGTTTTATATTTTCCATACAAAAAAAATGTTAAAACTGAAAAATTATTCAACTATTCTTTTTACTCAATGAACAAATATAGTCCACCAGGGCCAAATCATGGCCCTTGTTATGTGCCTGTACAGGGAAATAAGGAGACTCTTCACTCCCAATGGATTAGTTATTTTACAGTTGTAACACATTGGGAAGAACAGCTCACCCAGGACACTACTTCTTCTCTAGATGTGGATGGCAACCTGGAAAGCAGTGATTTGAGATGGTTGATTTCAGGATCCTGACCAAAGGAAGAAAGGAGAGCAGCAAAATATACATCCTGGACTGCAGAAAAGCAGACTTTGACTCCTCAGGGAACTGATGGGCAGGATTCCCTGGGGCGCTAACATGAAGGGGAAAGGAATCCAGGAGGGCAGGCAGTATTTTAAAGAAGTCTTATTGAAGGCACAGAAACAAACCATTCTGATGCACAGTAAGAAAAGCAAATATGGTAGGCGACCAGCTTGGCTTAACAAAAACAAAAAGGAAGCTTACAAGAAGTGGAAACTTGGAAAGATGACTAAGGAGGAGTATAAATATATTGCTCACACGTGCAGGGGTTTAATTAGGAAGGCCAAAGCGCAATTGGAATTGCAGTTAGCAAGGGACGTGAAGGGTAACAAGAAAGGTTTCTACAGGCATGCTAGCAGTAAGAGGGAGTTCAGGGAAGGTGAGGGACCCTTACTGGATGAGGGAGGTAAACTAATGACATGATGTGGGAAAAGCTGTGAAGTACTCAATGCTTTTTTTGCCTCTATCTTCACAGACATGGTCAGCTCCTAGACTACTGCACTAGGCAACACAGTATGGGAAGGAGGTGGGCAGCCCTCAGTGGAGAAGGAACAGGTTAAGAACTATTTAGAAAAGTTGAACATACACAAATCCATGGGTCCAGATGAAATGCATCCGAAGGTGCTGAGGGAGTTGTCTGCTGTGATTACAGAGCTATTGGCCATTATCTTTGAAAACTCATGGCAACTGGGGGATGTCCCAGATGATTGGAAAAAGGCAAATGTAGTGCCCATCTTTAAAAAAGGGAAGAAGAACAATCCAGGAAACTACAGACCAGTCAGCCTCACCTCAGTACCTGGAAAAATCATGGAGGGGATCCTCAGGGAATCCATTTTGAAGCACTTGGAAGAGAGGAAAGTGATCAGGAATAGTCAACATGGATTCACCAAGGGCAAGTCATGCCTGACCAACCTGATTGCCTTCTGTGACAAGGTAACTAGCTCTGTGGACACAGGCAAGGCGATGGATGTGTTATATCTTGACTTTAGCAAAATTTTTGGTATGGTCTTCCACAGTATTCTTGCCAGGAAGTTAAAGAAGTATGGATTGGATAAATGGACTGTAAGATGGATAGAAAGCTGGCTAGATTGTCAGGCGCAATGGGTAGTGATCATCAGCTTGATGTCAGTAGGTATCAAGTGAAATAACCCAAGTGTCAGTTCTAGGGCTGGTTTTGTTCAACATCTTTCTTAATGACCTGGATGAGGGGATGGATTGCACCCTCAGCAAGTTCACAGATGACACTAAGGCAATGTCTGCACTGACCCTCTCTTGCACAAAAACATATGCAAATGAGGCAAAGCATGGAATATCGTCATGCCTCATTTGCAGGCTAAGCTGACCTGGGGATTACAGTAGATGAGAAGCTCAATATGAGTCAGCAGCGTGCCCTTGTAGCGAAGAAGGCTAATGGCATATTAGGGTGCATTAGGAGGAGCACTGACAGCAGATCTACAGACGTGATTATTCCCCTTTATTCGGCACTGGTGAGGCCACATCTGGAATACTGCATCCAGTTCTGGACCCCCCATTATAGAAAGGATGTGGGTAAACTGGAGAAAGCCCAGAGGAGACAAAAATTATTAGGGGGCTGGAGCACTTGATCTACGAGGAGAGGCTGAGGGATTTGGTCTCGTTTAGTCTACAAAAGAGAAGAGTGAGGGGGGATTTGATAGCAGCCTTCAACTACCTAAAGGGAGGGTCCAAAGAGGATGAAGAGAGGCTTTTCTCAGTAGTGACAGATGGCAGAACGATGGGCTCAAGTTGTGGTGGGGGAGGTCCAGGTTGGATACTAGGAAAAACTATTTCACTAGGAGGGTGATGAAGTAGTGGAATGGGTTACCTAGGGAGGTGGTAGAATCTCCATCCTTAGCGATTTTTAAGTCCTGGCTTGACAAACCCTGGCTGGGATGATTTAGTTAGAGTTGGTCCTGCTTTGGGCAGGAGGCTAAAGTCAGTGACCTCCTGAGGTCTCTTCCAACCCTAATTCTATGATTCTATAAAAACTTATAAAACAATGAATAGACTTATAGCACCTTAGAGACTAATAAAATATGTAGATGGTATCATGAGCTTCACAACCCACTTCTTCAGTGGGTTGTACTCAGGAAAGCTCATGATACCATTTACATGTTTTGTTAGTCTCTAAGGTGCTACAAGACTATTAGTTGTTTTTTAAGTTTTTTCAGTTACAGGCTAACTTGGCTACCCCTCTGAAGCTCTATGATTCTCATGCAGATGGATAAGCACTGATTCCAACCCCTTGAGTCTAACACACTGACCAGTACATTTGTTCTGGAACAGAAGAGAAATAAGCTACACTAAGAAAAATAGTTTACTTCCTCCTTGGACCAAGGAAGAACCAGGGACTAAACCATGACTGAGTCACAATTCAGTCCATGATCTGCTTTTGGGGCAGTGTAATTATGTGGTATCCCTTTATTTGGGACTCCTCATAATTCTGTCTATTCTGGTATTTGTAAAATATACGTGAAGCATAGCTGATCTTCAGAAATTATACAGTTTGGAAAAAGTATGAAGTGAAGCATAGACCAGTGGATATATCTCAGGACTATGGGTTAGTATTCTGTATTGTGTTCTTGTTTCTGCCACAGAATTTTTTAACTTCCATCCAAAATGGAGATAACAATTAGATGAACTAGTACTGAAAATTAACATTTGCAAATGCTTTGAGACCCTCAAATTAAAGGTGCTATAGATATGCAAAATAGGAAGACTATAATTGAATATAGATTTCTTCTGAACTATGGAGGAAAGATTAAAGGTAGGATACACTTTCATAAGTGGGTGGTGAACTTTCATATCAACAAATTATAGATATATTTTAACTTAATAAGGCAACTCAATTTAGAACTCTCCATAAAACACTCATGTGGTGCATTTCTTCAAAAAAAAAAAAAAAATCACCAGCATTTCACAGGAACTTGCGCAAACAATAGCAATAACATATCCTCTTGTAACATCTTTTCAAAATAAGCTGATTGTGGAGCAAGTGAACTGCCTCTGGCCATCCTGATACCATAAAAGTTTCTAAAAATACTTGTTTTACTATACTTGTGGGGTCCTTAGTTTCCATGGAGGGAAAAAAATGTACAAAAGCTTCATAGCTGCCAAATATACTTTATTGATGGGAATTAAACAGTTTCAGAATGTGGTTTTTTTTTTTTTTTTGCAGTGATTAGTTGTTTTTCTGGTTTGTGCCAACTGCCTTGTTTAGTAACAAGAAATCCATATGAAAGAAGGGGGGAGGGTCTTACCAGCTTTCATCTTTAACTGTTAGCATCAATATAGCAGCAACAGCAGTTTAAAAGTTGTAAAATCATACTGCTCCTTTCTAGAATGGCTTGAGAGCCTGGGATCAAGACTGAATGATAGATATTGCTTTAGTCTAGGAGTTCTCAAACTTCATTGTGAGTGGCCCATTTCTCAACCAAAAATTACTACATTACTCCTGAAGGGAGGGACCAAAGCCTGAGCCCTGCCACCTTGGATGGTGGGGCCAAAGTCCAAGTCCTACTGGCCTGGGTAAGGGGGGGCCAAAGTCCAGGCATGGGGCCGGTAACCTGAGCTTCTAAGCAGTGGGGCTTGGACTTTGGCTTTAGCCTTGGGCCCAAGCAAGTCTAAGCCAGCCCCGGTGACCATTAAAATAGGTTCACAACCCACTTTAGGATCACAAACCATTGTTTGAGAATCTCTGATTTAGTCAACCACACGAGTAATTGGATGAAATTTCAATGTTTTGTGTCACTCAGGTCAAACTACACGATTTAATGATCCATTCTGGACTTAAAAATGTATGTAACTTCTTAGCTAAAAATCTTTCCCTTCTTCCCAATCACCACGGCAAAAAAAGAAATAGAGTGGCTGAATTGCAATGATAAAATTACATGAAAGAGGATGTCAGACCTCATGATTTAGGGCTCAAATTCCCATTTATTTTCACTGAGTATTGATTGGAATGAAGGTGTAAGAAGTGCAGTAAGGGGCCTTAAACTATATGAAGAATACCATACCAAAAATGTACTTTGGTGCCATGTTTTGGGTATCAAACCTGAAACCTTATGCTGAACACCCGAGGCTTCTATTTACTTCTAACAATTATGATCTCAGTGTCTCAAACTGGGCAATCAGAAAAATGAGATTAGGCAACTTGAAAATAGTGGTATTAATGTATTTCATTTGAGACTGTAGTATCAGCACTGAAAATTATGGACCAGATTTGCTCTAATTTTCACTAGTGAAACTCCCCAAGCCTTGATGGGATTGCAATAATGTAATTGTGAACTGAATTTCTGTTCCTAGTACATTATTCTTTCATTATTATTACAGTACTTCTGAATGTACGGTGTTAAATCACATCAGAGATGAATAGGATTTGTCCTAAGTCAACATAATAGCTTTTCATACATAATTTGTTTTATTGCCAAGTATGATTTCATCATCATACTAGTGTTAAGTCATATTTTCTTAGTATTCATGAATTTCTAAAAAAGTTACTTAATATAAAGGGCATTGTCTGTGCATGATGAGATCAAAACCAAGACAGCAAATGAAGAGCATGTTCTATAGAAAAAAAAAATATATCAATAAAAACTTAAAAGAAGCTTTTAGAGAAATTCAAAGTTATTATTGTTCAATAGTTTACCATCACAACAAGTCTTATGATATAGACATAATACTCCTTTCTAGATGGAAATTCTGAAGCATATAGGTTAAGTGACTTTCCAAGATCGAGTGAGTTGGCAGTAGATGCCACATGGATGTAGCAATATTTGAATGAGCCAGAAAGCACAGAAAATTTTAGGCCTCTGTTGAATAACTTTGCAATTCTCCTATTCCCATGTTGTGCTACTTTTACCACTACCCAGATCTCTTTTCCATCAGTTCCTGCTGATTCTCACTTTCTCCTCACCTTTGCTCACCAAGTCACTTATGGTATTGCCTCCATTTTCTCTGAAATTTACAGGTCTTTCTCTGTTTTCCAGCACCAGCAAAGAGATTCTTGCAACACGATAGAGCTGGAAGCTTTTGCTGTACTTTGCTGGTCCTCTGCTCTCACCTCTAAACCTCTATGCTTCTTCCCTACTCAAAGACCAATCAAGGTGGGAAAAATGGCAAACCTGGAAACCTAATCATCTCCTCTGAAGCACCAGCAGCACTTGCAGTACTTTCTGGACCTGTGAAATACCTTCCTGCCTGCCTGCAGTTACTTATTCTAAAATTCAAGACTTTTCATGTGTCTATTTATACTTAGAGTAATAGCAACGATGTTTGAAGCAAGAGAAGGCTCTTTGGTCAATCATAGTTATTCCTTGTTTTCTTCACTTTAATTCATTTGTTCTTCATTCTCTAATCCTTGATAGTTACTTTTTATTCAACTAGCTCAGTTTTGGTAAACTCATAAGAACATAAGAAGGGCCGTACTGGATCAGACCAAAGGTCCATCTAGCCCAGTATCCTGTCTGCTGACAGTGGCCAACACCAGGTGCCCCAGAGAGGGTGGACCGAAGACAATGATCACGCGATTTGTCTCCTGCCATCCCTCTCCAGCCTCTGACAAACAGAGGCCAAGGACACCATTTTATCCCCTGGCTAATAGCCTTTTATGGACCTAACCTCCATGAAATTATCTAGCTTCTCTTTAAACTCTATTATAGTCCTAGCCTTCACAGCCTCCTCTGGCAAGGAGTTCCACAGGCTGACTACACGCTGTGTGAAGAAGAACTTTCTTTTATTAGTTTTAAACCTGCTACCCATTAATTTCATTTGGTGTCCTCTAGTTCTTCTATTTACGGAACTAATAAATAACTTTTCTTTATAGGCCCTCTCCACACCACTCATGATTTTATATACCTCTATCATATCCCCCCTCAGTCTCCTCTTTTCTAAACTGAAAAGTCCCAGTCGCTTTAACCTCTCCTCATATGGGACCCGTTCCAAACCCCTAATCATTTTAGTTGCCCTTTTCTGAACCCTTTCCAAGGCCAAAATATCTTTTTTGAGGTGAGGAGACCATATCTGTATTCAAGATGTGGGCGTACCATAGTTTTATACAGGGGCAGTAAGATATTCTGGGTCTTATTTTCTATCCCTTTCTTAATAATTCCGAGCATCCTATTTGCCTTTTTGACCACCGCTGCACAGTGTGGAAGTTTTCAGAGAACTGTCCACAATAACTCCAAGATCTTTCCTGATTTGTCGTAGCCAAATTAGCCCCCATCATACTGTATGTATAGTTGGGGTTATTTTTCCCGATGTGCATTACTTTACACTTATCCACATTAAATTTCATTTGCCATTTTGTTGCCCAATCACTCAGTTTGATGAGATCTTCTTGGAGTCCCTCACAGTCTGCTTCTGTCTTGACTATCCTAAACAGTTTGGTATCATCTGCAAACTTTACCACCTCACTGCTTACCCCTTTCTCCAGATCATTTATGAATAAGTTGAACAGGATTTGTCCGAGGACTGACCCTTGGGGGACACCACTAATTACCCCTCTCCATTCTGAAAATTTACCATTTATGCCTACCCTTTGTTTCCTGTCTTTTAACCAGTTCTCAATCCAAGAAAGGACCTTCCCTCTTATCCCATGGCCATGTAATTTACACAAGAGCCTTTGGTGAGGGACCTTGTTAAAGGCTTTCTGAAAATCTAAGTATACTCTTCCTGATGTATATTCATAGTCTTTCATGAAGAGGTTTTGCCCACTTCTAGTTTCTATTCCTTATCCGTGTACTATGGATACATAGTATGCATTCAGCAAAGCAGCAGACATACATATGGACAGATTTATGAGACCTCATGTTCCATTGAATTTCATGGGCCTGCATTAATACTGTGATATACACTCTCTGTGTAAACAAATTAACATCTATTAAAGGAGGGACAAGTGACAAGTAAACAAAATAGGTAAATTTGTGTGTCTAAACTCAGAAGAAAAGTATCCATAGCTAATAATTATAATATTTATAGAACCAATTATCTCTAAAGTATCATATGTAAAGTATTCAAAATGTTTTGCAGTCAATGTGTTCTTGGTATGTGGGCCACTATTACCTAGCTGAGGTACTGTAATTAAATCATTAGCAGAGGGCAGGCAGTGGTTAAGGATGAGATTTCATATAATGGTATAAACTGTTAATAGGCTAGCTGGTCCATTAACAAAAGACTCTTACAAATATAGTTTTCTCCACTGTTTATTCCTGAGCCTGTACAGATTTTAAGAAAAAAGTGATTTCTACATAAACATAACACCAAACAGAACTGCCTAAATCAAACTATAATCCTTCATTCTAGCAACTGAGTTGGGAACTCAGCTAAATCAGAGGTCTTTACTTGCTCATAACCAGGTAGACCCCACCAGCCTTATCACAACCTCTTCTATAATATAAAAATGCAAACTAACGAGCAACTCAAGTCAAGAAGTGGGACACATATAAATATCATGGCAAACAAAAGTTCTAATGATATTCCCCATCAGACTGTATTTAAAATAGTTTCATTTATGCATGTATACCATTGTTACACTGAACAGTGTTATATTACTAATATTCCATTTTCTCACTGAAGTCTTGTTCTGTACTTTGTCAACAAAGTGGATTAAAATCCACTGGCAGAAGCAATTTTGCCTTTAAAATTAAAGATGAACTTTAATTTTCAAAGATTGTGAGTTTTGTTTCTTCTTTTGTCTTTTTAATCCTCATAAGAGTCTCTTAAGTTTTTGTCAGAGACACATTTTTCAGCTATAAATAGGCATCTTTCCTTGCCCAGGCTCCCCAAATTGCCATTAAAATAACCATGATGATCACTGTGTAGAGTGTATGGAGTGTCACTAGTTCATCTCTACAGCACTGTTTGGAGCCACAGGAATTCTGCCAGTTCTCCCCAGTGTGTGCTGGAGCTTTCTGTCTGTGAGCACGGAGAGAATGTATTCTGCCAAAACAAAAAAAATCTAGGATTAAAAATAGCACTTTTAATTAAGAATATTATAATATGAGAGTGAAATCCAGGAGGCAAATTAAACCATTAAACAGATTTGGTAAACAGCTTCAAACTGCATGGGGCTAGTAGGGAAATCTCCATAATTGGAAATATGGAACATCTGCCAGCCATTTGCACATCTCTAACACTGACAGGCTGAGTGAATATTAGTCAACATACTGTGCTCTTGGCAAACATTACTATTCATTTATTTGTTCATTTTATTCAACTTTGTGAAATATTTTTCTTTCTTTCTTTCGTTTTTCAGTGTTCATAAAATATATCAAAGCATTAGAAACTGAAATCCTCTTTTATCCACAAGAAGAGGTACAGCTTCCTCATATCGCTCTGGCAATATATGTCCAATTCTCTATTACTATAGAGGGTCACTCCTAAGAAAATCCTTACCCAGCGGTACCAATCAGTGGCAACTGCACTGTGAGCATATGTCCAGTGGTAACTATATTGAGAATGATAATATTTTGCACTTTCATACCACCTTCTTTATCTGGTTTCAGAACACCTTGCAGGCATTAAATATCACAACACATTTGTGAGGTAGGTATTATTATTATCATCCCCATTTTACAGAGAAGGAAACTGAAGCACCGGGGAATTAAGACTAACATTTTCATAGATACCTCAGTTATAGGTGGTCACTACAGACACTGTAGGCCTGATCTTGTGAAATGCTGATTATCCATAATTCCATCTGAATATGATGCAATGGAAAAGACAGAAGACGACCAGCCACCTTTGTTTTAACCATCATTATGCCTAAAACCACTCTGAGAAAGACTACATGGTATGGTAGTAAAACTCTAGTCTATACTAGTCTTCCCACCATTACTAGCATTAGTGTAAGAGCACTAGGTAGTGCTTAATTAAGTTTGACAGTTCATAGCCCCAGCACCTTCAGCTTGCCGCCTCAATTATCAAAGGAAAAAAAATTGCTTAAACACCAGCACCTCTTTCGTTACATATTGAGCACTGGCACCAGTAGTAGTATAACAATGCAAACACAATCTTTGGGTAAAGAGCTCTTCAGCACACAGATATACGATTGTCATATACTCAGAAAAAGAGCTTTTAGAGCTAATGATTAAAGAAAGACAGCTAATAGGAAATGCAGACTGCTGAAGGAATTCCACCATTGAAGCAAGAGCTCTGCATATGTTATTTTTCAATAGATGAAAAATGATTCTATGATTCTGAAATTAATTACTTAACAATTGCTTCTTAGGTCTAGGACTGTCATACATTTTGTACAGCAACAAATAAAATACCAATAATTAATATCTAGCTGTAAATTTTTTTAGAGCACAAGAAAATTGCTGTAATTTTCAAGCAGTTTGTCTTGCCCCTCGCCCCCCATTATCTATCTGCCTTTAGGAACGTAACAAGTAACTTACCTCCTGGAAACATTCATGCTGTCCCCGTGATTGAGCTCTCACGAAGACAGGCTTCCAATCCCTTTGAGGTGGGAGAAGGTGTTTGTGGTGTAGATGGGCAAAGTTGTCCTTTCGATACCTCTGTTCCCTCCCACAAGAGAAAGACCAGTACAGGGTACACAGAAAGACAACTTCGCATTCAATAATGTGATAGTCATCCAGGAAATACTCTGGAGCTGCTCAAGAGTAATATAATAATGAGAAATCTCAGTTGTGCTTTCTCCTCCTTCTAGGTGCTGGGATCTTTCCTTATAAACAGAAGCAGCTAAGATGTTGCCAAATTTGCAGAAGTAGCCCGCCCTATAGAGTTATGTGCAGGGGAGGGTACTAGAAATGGAAAATACAGAATGATGAAGTGCAAATCAGAGCTGTTTCAGTCCAACCAAACACAGAATGTGAAAATCTAAATAGATTTCTAATACAATGCAGCCAGTCTTTTATGTATAACTAGTGTACTTCCTGCAATGTGAGCATTTGATTGAATTAAACAGGAGAATAAATTTAACTCATCATCATTCAGACCTGTTCCAAGACTCACAATCAAGTAATTGAGTGAGGAAGACTCCCATAATTGGTATCAGCTTAAATCTGCTTTTAAAATCTGTCATGCTTTGGGAGGAAGGAGTATGCCATGTATACAAGATATTTTCAAATTCATTTTCATGTTTTGAAGCCTTCTTTCATTTAAATGTGTAACATATGCCTACTGAAAATGCTCCTCCTTGTCTACTCAGTAGTTCACAACTTTGGGGAATGTAATGCAGAAAGACAGGGGTATAGGTAGCTAGGAAAAAGATAAAGTTTAGCTTGTAACAGGACAAGAGGGTAAAGGGAGGCTGGCTGGAGAATACAGGACAGAATGAGGAAGGACAGAAAATAGAACAGATGGTAGCAGATGAAAGTAGGTGATGGTAGAAGTTTAATCAAGAACACAAGGTGAAAGACAAACAGCAACAAGAGGAAGTGCAGAAGGCTGCAGGTGGACAAATGGGAAGCAGATGTTAACTGAGGGTAGTAGGTGACTGGAGGAACAGAAAACAGTGAAAAGCAGAGTGGAAGAAGACAACAGAGTAGCAATTAATAAGCTCATAATGTGGCTTTTCAACCTGTGTTTATGCCTTAGGTATACCATCTTTATTCTTCAGTCCACTTTCAATACCTTTAATATCCAATTTAAAAATGCAAAAAACCAAAATATTAGGCAATTAAATCTTTGGAAGTTTTTCTGTTTGTTTTTGAACTATTAAATGATTATCAGTATTACCTCATTGTTTATGCTCCTCCATCTATCTACCTATTGTCTCTGGTCTGGTACTCAGCTTGTAAACTTTTTGAGGCAGGGACCATCTTTTTGTCTTGTACGGTATTTGTTCAGCACTTAGCACAATGGGAGCCTGATATGAGATTAGGGCTTCTGGGTGTTTCCACAATATAAATAATAATAATATTTGAAATGAGAGGGTAAATATAAAACATTGTAAATAACCCTATGCAGTAAGAATTATGATGACTATTGTGTTTCTGCATGGATTTTTAAATTCTATATTGTTTATTTAGACTTAAGGAAAATAAGAAATGTTTCTCTCTGCAGTCTCGCAGCCCAATCCTGCCAGTAAGTTCTGTGTAGGTGGACTCGTACAAAGCTTATTGCAAGATGGAATCTGAGCCCCAACTTACTTGTTTTTAGACCTATATTGTTGGGGGGGGAGGGAAGCTATGTGATTTAGGGCTGGCAACTAAACTTTAAGCAGATCTGCTGCAACAGTAAAATTAAAAATGGAGTTTATTCCCCTTTTTGTTCCTTTATCATTTGAAAAAATGCTTGATTTTTCATTGTTATTGGGGGGGTAGCTTTTTTTTTAATTTAAATGTACCAAAAGTTAAAGCTGATCAAAGTTTTTATCTAATTGTGATGACACACAGCAAAAATATTTTGATGAACTTTTCCTTTTTTGCCATGAGCTGTCAGGAATGTCATATTTTTTCTCTTCCATTTTTGTTGCCTCTCTGTGTTTTCTCTCTATGAATTTTCTCTTCCCTTAACTCGGGGTTCTCAAACTTTTTGATACCGTGACCCCCTAAAATGCTCATTGAATTTGTGTGACCCCCACACCAAAATTGTTGAGAAAAAAAAATGCTTGACTCACCCCTCCTGCAGTCACTGTGCTACAGGGAAGCCGCCGGCGCCGCGCTCCTCCTCCGGAGCTGACACAGCTACACAGCTGTGGGAGGGGAGCGCACTTCCGGAATCCCCGGAAGTGGCATGAAGGATCCCGGCAGCTGCGACCCCCCTGTAAGTTGGTCACGACACTTTGAGAAACGCTGCCTTAACTGAATGAGTGAAGTGTTGACTCATTAACAAAAAAAGAGCTTTCCTCCTAAGCTTTATAGTTAAATAAGATGTCATGGTGGAGATTACCAGATGGCACTGTTACACAGAGTGATACAAGTTATTTTCCTTTGTGTGAAAGCACTATGCTATCTTTGAAAAAATAGTACAAAAATTGTATACAAAATCAGGTTAAAGAATATTTAGATAATTTAGGTCACATCTATACTTACCAGCTGATCGACGCTTCGGAGGTCCATCTTCTGGCATTTGATTTAGTGGGTCTAATAAGAACCCGTTAAATCGAACACTCATCAGCGCTGGTACTCCTACTCCTTGTGAAGAGTAAGGGAAGTCAATGGGAATGTTTTTCCCATCAACCTCCCGCTGTGGAGAAGGCAACAAAGTTCGAATCAAGGTACGCTGACTCTAGCAACACAATTAACATAGCCAGAGTTGCATATCTTAATTCAAACGTATCCCCTACTCTAGATCTGGCCTTAATTGTACTCTATTATTCTAATTGCTTTTGGCTAAGTCAGGAATGTCATTTAATAAAACACTGAAAAACTAGCCCTTCTCGATGAGTCCCAACATTGTTTGCTTTTCTGACTGCTGCTGCACATTGAATGGATGTTTTCAGAGAACTATCCATAATGACTCCAAGATATCTTTCTTGAATGGTAACAGCTAATTTAGACCCCGTTATTTTATATATATAGTTGGGATTATGTTTTCCAACATGCATTACATTTAATTTATCAATACTGAATTTCATCTGCCATTTGTTGCCCACTCATCCAAGTTTGTAAGATCCTTTTGTAGCTCTTCACCGTCTGCTTGAGACTTACCTATCTTAAGTAGTTTTGTATCTGCAAATTTTGCCACCTCACTGTTTACCCTCTTTTCCAGATCATATATGTTGAATAGGACTGGTCCTAGTACAGATCCCTGGGGTACATCATTATTTACCTCTCTCTAGTCTGAAAAGTGACCATTTATTCCTACCCTTTGATTCTTATCTTTTAACTAGTTATGAATCCATGAGAGGACCTTTACTTTTATCCTATGACAGCTTACTTTGCTTAAAGGCCTTTGGTGAGGGACCTTGTCAAAGGCTTTCTGAAAATCTAAGTACAGTACAATATATCCACTGGCTCCCCCAGTGTTCTTATGCTCATAATGTACACGCTAGTAAAAGAAGGGGAATATGAAGCTGAGCAGTCATTCTATCCTTGCCTCATATCCTTGTATCTGGGCACTGAAAAAAATGACTGTAGTAGGGATGTTAAATATCGGTTAATTGAATAGTCGATTAACCTCGTGAATTCGTATTGGTTACTCAACTATTCTATAGTCCCTGGGGGTGGGGCTAGCAGCTAGTGCACTCTGGCCCCACTCCCGAGGAGCCCCCGCCACTCTGCGCTACTGCCTCTGTATCAGAGGCAACAGTGCGCAGTGCCAGGCGGGCGCTGGTCCACAAGGGAAGCCAGTTTAAAAACCAGCTCTCCTCATAGACCAGTTGCCTGTCACCCCACACTGCTGCCTACGTCTGTTGCTGCCCTGTCGGGGGGTGAGAGGGCTGAGCTCCCAGACCCGGTGCAAGCCGGAACTGAGCCAGGCTACCTGCCTGGCTCCTAATATACTTTAAATGCAGAGCCACAATGGGTGTATGTCCCAGACTCATCACAAGCCAGGACTAAGCCAAGGTGCTGGCCAACCTGCTAAAAAATTTACTGGCAAGAGGAGGGAGGAAATGTGTGTAGTCTATAGCATTAACCTATAAGCTTTTGCTTATTGGTTAATCAACCACATTATTACATCCTCAAACTGTAGTACACTCTCCAAGCAGTATTTGATTTTGTAAGAAACATCAGAAATCTAGAATTTTACTGCTAACAAAAACTTCATTTTTCCACTCACGAAACAGACAAATCTCACATACATCAAGGATTCTGGATAGTGCAATCCAGCACACAGTTCCATGGGTGTCTAGTAGCCTAGGCAGCAGAAGGTTTTGCCTTCCCAAACCACCAGGCACTGCCCCCAGAAAGCCAGTTGTAGGCGTTCTGGGGGCAGAGTGCTGATGTCCCCAGTGCCTGTCCTTCCATTATCCAGGGCAGGAGGTTGGAGCTGCATGCCCTCCTCCCTCCCTGGTGCTGGGGAGGCTGGAGCCACATGGCCTTCTTCCTCCCCAATGCTCCAGGCTGGGGCCATACTACGCACCCTCCTCCCTCCCTGGTGCTCCAGGGCTGGGGCCACACCATACACCCTCCTCTCTCCCTGGTGCTGGGGAGGCAGGAACAACACCATGTGCCCTCCCTCCCCTGGGGCTGGGAAGGCTGCGGCTATGCTGCACGCCCTCCTCCCTCCCCCAGTGCTCCAGGGCTGGAGAGCCTGGGGTGAGCACATGTGCGCCTGCCCCCTCATCTCCACTCCCCATGGGGGGGCGGGGCCTCAGCAGAAGTGGTGATGCTGGAGGTGGGGCTGGGGCTTGCCTCCTCCAGCCCTACCTTCACCAACCGCCCATGCACATTTCCTATAGTACTACTATTATTATTTTTTTCTAAGATAGTGCCTAGAGGTGCTGCTTACTACTACTCCTAATACTTAGCACTTTTTATCAGTAGCTCTCAAGTGTTTTACTAAGGAGTATTGTACCATTATCCCCCTTTTAAAGACAGAAACCTTAAATACTGAGAAGTATTTATCATGAATAAATGGTTATGAAACCTACAGAGATGACAAATGTGTTCATCCCATAACACTTTAGAAGGGCAGACTGGTTAATCTCTGAGTTTCCTGATGTGCTGTCAAAATCCTGATGCCTTGAATCTGTGGTAACAAAGGACTGTGAGGGATGTCATATGTCTGAAGTTTTGTGGCAATCTACAGTGAGAAAGTTCAGGTTGAGGATCTCTTGAACTGGCCAGGTAATATTTTGGGCAGATTTCCTTCCCACAGTGCATGCTTTGAAATTTCCTGCATTAGCACTTACAAACCTGGAATAGAAATGTATTTAAGAATGGGATCCACAAAAGGACTTGGGTGTTACAATGCTGAGAGACATAAGAACAGCCACACTGGGTCAGACCAAAGGTCCATCTAGCCCAGTATCCTGTCTGCCAACAGTGGCCAATGCCAGATGGCCCAGAGGGAGTGAACAAAACAGGTAATCATCACGTGATCCCTCTCATGTCATCCATTTCCAGACAAACAGAGGCTAAGGACACCATTCCTACCATTAGAAGTCACACAGCACCCAACTTAAAGTGCCTAGAAAAACACAAGAACACCACTGAGATCCAAGAAGCTAAGTTAGGTGCCTAACTTTCCTATATATACACTGACCATACATCCCAAATTTTCCAGGACAATCCTGAATTTAAATACTCTGTCCCAGTGCCCCATCAAGTAGTGAAATGTCCAGCAAAGCCCCACCAGACATTTCACTACTTGATGGAGACACCAGCTTGCGGGAAGAAGCAACCAAAAAATGGCTCATGCCATTGCTCCTTATGTGGCGCAGCAGCCTCTCCCATCCTCCCAGCAGGGTGAGTAGGCAGCTCCATTGGAGCTTTGCCAGCAGACAGACGGGCCCGCTTCCAGTGGCATACAGCCCCTACCTCCCTCCCCTCTGCGGGACTGTCTCTGCCGTGAGGGGTCCCAGTCTGGCAGCGCCACCTTCTCCTCCTCCAGGTTGCATGGTAGTCCAGTGGCCACTGCCGCTGGGGGGCCAGGCAGGTCGAAGGCAAAATCTGGTGGAGCTGCTCCCAGAACTCTGCACCTTGGAGGCCTGGCAGGAGCTGAGTAAAGCCCAGCTGGGGCACTGCAGGGCAGAGGGTGCTCAGGCTTGGCGCTCAGCCAGGGCAGCCTGACCAGAACGGGCCTCATGCCGTTGCCACTTTACTCCTGCTGGAGCCAAGGCCGCCCACGGGAACCAGGACCCCGGTACTAAAAATAGCATCATGAGTGGCCTCTGCTCCCAGCTGGGGCTGGGGCTGCGGCTGCGGGGGCTTCTGGGGCTGGGACTGTGGTACTAAAAATAGCACAGCGCCCGCAAACTGCTTTTCACGTCCAAGGCAGAAAGAGAGGGAAGGGGCAGAGGGAGAACTAAAGGGAAGGTGGGGGTGAGAAAGGAAAGGGGCTTGTGCTGAGGGCAGGTGGGGGGCCAGGGCTGGAGAAGAAAGGGAAAGGCAGCAAAGGACAGGAGGGAGGAGAGAGAAATGCCAGGAGACCAAGAAGAGACAATGAGAAAAAGGGCAGAAGGGGGGAAGGGTGTCAGTGAAGGTGGGAGAAGGGAGGGGACAGGGTGATGCTGGGAGAGGAGAAGGGAGGGACAATGGGGGCAAGAGGGAGAAAGAGGAGAAGAGAGGAGTATGTGCCTGGAGAAGAGGAGTTGAAAGGAGGGGTGGGTATGAGGAAGGCAGGGGATGGATCAAGTCGTGTATAAGGGCACAGAGGGGCATGAGGAGAACAGGGGCAGAGGGTGGTGAGGGGTGGGCACCAGGGAATAAGAAGGCAAGGAGGGCAGGGGAAGGAACCAGGAAGGTGCAGCTGCCAGGAGACTGTGGGGGTGAAGCAGAAGGGCAGACACATGGAGGGGAGGGACGGGTACCAGAGGACAGAGAGAGGCAGCATAGGTGGGTGGAGGGAGGCATTAGGAGAGGGGATGAGGAGGGGTAGCTACAGTTGATTAAAGTGGGGATAGAGGAGTGGACACAGGGGGAAGAGAAGGGCTAGTGCAGGGATCAAAGAGGATGGGGAGGGGGGCAAGTCCCCAAAGGTCTGAGGGGAGTGAGAAGGGCAGGAGCCAGGACAGCAGAGGAGGGTGAGGAGTAAGGGGGCAGCAGCAGGCACCAGGCCAGCAGATGGGGCAAGAGGAGGGTGGGAGACATGGCAGCAGAGGGAAAAGGGAGAGATTTATAAGATATTTATTAATAGCTTAGGTGCCACAGTGGCACACATCCGAATAAGCACACATGAACTCAATACTGGTGCACAAGACGAAATTCACTCTGCTCATGGGAATAAAATCTTAGAGTGAACACTTACACCAGCCTCTCTCCCCGAGTTAATGCAATGCAAGTTGGGTTAATGCAATTTCAGGATAGTTGCATAGAGGAGTCCTGTGGAGGCCAAACTCATCCCTATTGGTAGAGGATTGTGGGAAGAGTTCTTAGATGGGTCATACGACATCCTTCTGGTCATGTGTCCATCTTGACCCCAGGAGTACTACCTCCAGGTGTGGAACTTCTTGTGGCAGGGGGGTAGCTACTGGGGATCAGAGGTGTGGGTAACAGGGGTGTGGCTAACATGGGCCAGGGAGCATGGCTAACATGTCCCTAATTTTGGTTCAGAAAATATGGTCACCATACCTATATAATAATTGGGAGAGATAGGCACCTAAGAATGTGATCCATAATAGTCAGCACAGTCTCCTAAGGTAGCCAATGGGAAATACTGCTAAAAGGATTGTGTCCTAAGGAATGTTTCACTTGCAAAGGTGGGAAGAGACGTATCTAGACCACATGGTGTGCGACATTTAAAAAGCTGCCATTTGTGGTCTATTCTACTGCTAACTGACAATCACCAGAGAGAAGGTAGTTTACCTATAGCCAGGCTACGTCTACACTGGCATGATTTTGCGCAAGAACTCTTTTGCGGAAGAGTTCTTGTGCAAAAACTCTTCCAGAAGAGAGCATCTACACTGGCATGTGCCTTTGTGCAAGAGATGTGCTTTTGTGCAAGAGCATCCATGCCAGTGTAGACGCTCTCTTGCACAAGAAAGCTCTGATGGCCATTTTAACAATAGGGCTTTCTTGCACAAGAAATTCATGTTGCCTGTCTACACTGGCCTCTTGCGCAAGAACAGTTGCACAAGAGGGCTTATTCCTGAGCGGGAGCATCATAGTTCTTGCACAAGAAGCACTGATTTCATACATTAGAATGTCAGTGTTCTTGCGCAAGAATTCGCGGCCAGTGTAGACAGGCAGCAAGTTGTGGTGCAAAAGCGGCCGCTTTTGCGCAAGATCGCGCCAATGTAGACACAGCCCCAGAGTATTGGGAAGCTGCAAACTCTTCTCTTAAAACCTGCCCCTCTACTGTGCCAAGTGAAAACTCTGTGCACAGATTTCCCAATCATTCAAGCCTCCATTTTGCAGCATCCACAACCAGAGTAAGAAAGCACTTTTGTGGGAACTTCCTGATAAAAATATTAGCTGTACATCACTAGAGAAGGCTTATACAGGTCAAATGTGGTTCCCCTGCATAGTCTTATTTTCAATACAGAGGTATGGTCAGTGGAGACACCATTTAAAGCACTGTTGTTTAGTACATTAAATACCTCTGACAGATGTTAATTAGGGTTGCCAACTGTCTAATTGCACAACCCCCACACACCCTTGCCTTGCCTCCTGCCCCACCTCACTCACTCCATCTCTCCCTCAGTCTCCCATACTCTCACTCACTACTCATGAGGAAATTCTGTGCACATGCAGCACAGCAGAAAAATCCCTCGCCACAAGACTCCCTTTGCTTCATTACAGAAAATGGTTTCTGTGCAGGAAACAAAGAGAAACTGCATGAGCCAGGGCTGGGGCTTGGAATGCTGAAGGGGGGGGAACGGTGCAGGCTCCAGGTGAGCAGTACTTACTTCCCACAACAGCAGCGAGCCAGGGCTGCCCCACTCGACTTTTAGTGGCCTAACATCTCCCAGTTTGGCTTCAATAGCCTCCAGGAGATAAAGCCCAGTTTTTGGAGACTCCCAGTGAAACCAGACAAGTAGATGACCCTAATGCTTTTCTATTTGATCCATTTTTCACTCCCCATGCCCTTCAGGCTCTCACAGCCATCACCTTGCCTCCCTTACCACAGTAGCTGTGCAGCTGACAATCTGTGAGGAATGTATTGGCAGACCATGCCAGGGAGGTAGGCAGCTACTGTTACCCCATTCATGGACAAAGAAACGTGCCCCAGAACAGAGGGCTTGCAGCTACCCTTCCTCTCACTGGCTCAGAGGTCAGGCATGCATGGGGCGGTACGACCATGTCTCATTGCCTGGTATCTGCAGCCCAAGGACTGCCTCCATATCAGGTCCCAGACACCCCGCAGGCTGTGTCCCCACACTGGGGCAGGCTGCCCGGGCGGGAAGGGATTGCTAGGCGTGAGGGGGGGGGCAGGGCTAGCGCGGCCCTCGGCGAGGAGGCCGCAATGCAGCTGCGGGGAGGCTGGCTCGGCCTAGGGCACACAGAGGCCCCGGCTCTGGGACAGCGAGTTGAGAACAGTCTCGATTTGGCGCGCACAGTGCCAGACTCCGACTTGCGGACGGGTCGCGAGCGGCGGGTAACGGTGACCAGAGCCTCGCTGTGGTGCTGGCTGAGGCGCTGACCGACGAAAGGACCTCAGGGGGAGCCTGGAGCAAACCAGGGCCAGGAGGCGCCGCGCCGCGCCCCGCCTCAGCGGAGTCATCTCTCCTGAACTACGAGTCCCGCCATGCATTGGGTTCGTCTCGCGCCGCCCGAACGTGGGCAGCCCGGGGTCACGAGGCTGCAACCTTGTTTAAACCGACCAATGAGGAAACTCGCTCGTTGACAGTTCTGCGTGCCCGTGGCCGCGAGGAATTCAAAGGTGCTGCCGCTCGCCGGTTCCCTTTTAAGGCGGCCGCCATTAGGGGGTTCCAGCGCGACCCGAGGGCTACGCCTGGTGCAGCGCAGCGGGACGGTCTCGGGGGTGAGGGCGGCCAGGCGGTCTGTGCGGAGTCGGGGGCAGAGGGGAGGCCCTGGGTGGGGGTGAAGGAGCGAATGGGGGGGGGGGCTGGCTGCGCGCGGGGGCCCCGGAGCGGAGGGGGGCGCAGGGGCTTGGTAGCCGAGTGGATGGGGACCAGGCTATTGCAGAGCGGGCTGGGAGCTAGCAGAGGGTGCAGGCTGTTCCCACCCTTTTCCAGCTGGGGACCCATTTTGACAATTCAGGAAGACTTGGTGACCCAGGGCAATTCAAAAACGGGGGGGAGAAGGGGCAGCAGAGCCATCTGGGGAGACACCTGGCAACCCTTTTGAAATGTAATGGCGATCCATATTTGGGTCCCAACCCTTAGGCTGGGAAACCCTAGCCGCATACACAGCTGCCGAGTCCCCACGTGCCTGGACCCATCCGAGCGGAATCGTTATGAAATGAATAATCTCTCCAGCCGCCTCATGCCCTCAGCAAAGATTTGTAGCAGGCTCCCCTAACCAGTGTTTAAATTCTACAGAGCTGCAGGCCGGTGGGCTTCTAACTTTGCTTAACTGAGAGGTACATTTGCTGCTTCCGTCCACGAACTAACTCACGGAGGACACCTATCTTCTATAGAATGGATCCCATTTAATCTTTACTGTGGAGAGGCTCACCTGGTTTAGTTGTTACTAAGGCATGTGTTTCTAAAAAATATATAGTGTTAAGGCCCAATGGTCCTGAGTACAAATAACTGCCTAGGTCCGTAGTCACCAACCCGTAGATCGTGATCAACTGGTCGACTGCAAGGCCTCGACCAGTCGATCACGAGGCGTTCGGGCACCCCCCATTTTCCCCCCCCCCACCCCCGAGAAGCCCCACTACCTTCCTCTAGTGTAGTGCCGGCTTCCCGCAGGGTGGACGGAAGTCCTGTCTGAAGCCCGCGTCACTTCCGGGGGTTCCGGAAGTGCGCGGGCTGCTCCCCTCCCACAGCTCTGTTGCATGCTGGGGGAGGAGGCGTTGGCCCTGGAGGAGGAGTGTGGTGGCTTTCCTGCGCCGCTGGCGCCGGAGGGGTGAATTGAGCGCAGGAGTTTCCTTGTGCCGCGGGAGCGGGGGTCGGCCCCAGGGTTTGGCCGCGCTGCAGGAAGGGAGGGGGTTGGCTGGGCCAGGCCGCGCCGCGAGAGGGGGGTTTGGCCCCGGGGTAGGCACCCGTGGGGGTTGGCTGCGCTGCGGGAGTGGAGTGGGGGGGGGGGTTGGCTGGGCCGGGCTGTGCCATGGGATGGGGGTTTGGCCCGGGGCAGGCGCCCGCGGGGCTTGGCCATGCTGCAGGAGGAGGTTGGCCACGCTGCGCCGCGGGAGAGGGGGTTGGCCAGGCACCTGCGGGGGCTGGCCACACTGCGGGAGGGAAGGTGAGGGGATGGGGGGGTGGGCTGGGCCGCGCCGCGGGGGGGGGTTGCCCCCGAGGCAGGCGCCTGCGGGGGTTTGGCCCCGCCGCGGGGAGGGGGGGTTGCCCCTGAGGCATGCACCCGCGGGGTTTCCCTGTGCTGCGGGGGGGGAGGGGGAGGGGAGGGGGGGAGTCGGGCCCGGAGGCGGCATGTGCTGGCCTCCCTTTGGGCAGTTGGGGGGGGGGGGGGGGGAATCCTGGGAGGAGGTAGATGCAGGGGACTCTGCTGCCGCCACTGGCACCCCGTCCCCTGTCTGCACTCCCCGCTCTCCAGATCCCACTCCCCTGTCCCTAGCTACAGAACTCTGTCCCCACTCCCCTGTCCCTAGCTACAGAACTCTGTCCCTACTGGCACCCTGTCCCCAGCTGCAGAAACCTGTCCCCACTGGCACTCTGTCCCCTGCTGCAGAGCCCTGTCCTCTGCCCTCCCAGCACTCTGTTCCCTCTCCCCTGCCCCCAGCCACAGAACTCTGTCCCCACAAAATGTATAATTATAAATGCTTCATTTTAGATTTAAATAGCATGAATAAAAACCAGACCATTTATTTCATAACTATAAACACGTGATTTTAATTTTATATATCACATAATTTAAAAATAAACTGTTTATCAGAGTGTGTAAGTAAGGGCTGGGGATAGCAAGTGATGGACAGGAGAATAGAGAGGGCGGGGCTTCAAGGAAGGGGCTGGGCGGTAGAGCTTTGCCTGTTCTGAGATTTAAAAAGTGATATTCGGTGTAAAAAGGTTGGAGACCACTGGCCTAGGTAGTCCACGGAAGCTACTCTTCCCTAATAGGGTGACCATATTTCCCAAAAGGAAAATATGACCCAGTTGGGGCTGGCCCAAGCTGCTTGCCTGAGATCTGGCCTGGTAGCCTACTCTTCTCCCCTGCTCTGCACCAGTTGCTTGGTGGTGGGCCTGGGCTGCTCTTCTCCCCCCGCCCCCGCATGTTCCTCTGCACCCCACTTTTTTTTTTTTTTTTTAAATTACAAAATTGGGCATTTGTCCTGTTTTGCCAACGGATCAAGGTGACAAATGCTCACATCAAGCTGGCTGGTATGGGGCTTATAAAAGAGAATTTCCTGACCAAAATGGGACATACAGTCACCCTAACTTAGATTGCATGAATAGTTTAAAACTTGCATTTCTGTACCAGAGATCAAAGTACTTAGCGGTGAAGGAACAGAATCTGGACACCATATGTGATGCAAGCGGGAGAGATTATTACACACATAATGCTGTCAGAGTGTCAAGTCGCTTGTTAGGGCTCAGTGAACACTGCCAAACAATAGGTAACAACTAATTATATAGGATTCTCAATGGGCAGATCAAAGTGATGGGGGGAGGGGTAAGATCCTGGACCCCTGGATAGGTGCTAATTGTGAGGCAAAATAAGAGCAATAATATAAAGTTATGTAGTGTTTCCAGTAAAACAAGTATTTAAACAAAGCAGACATCAATTATCAATTTTGTGTTAAGTGGTGATATGTCTGTCAGCTTCAAGAAGGTATCTCTGCAGGAAATGGTCCATCTGGGGATTAAACCAGAGACATTAGGAGCAGTTGACAATTGTGCATTTGTTCCTAGCACTATTGAATGTGTCATGTCCTGTCTCCCACCATGGGCTAGGTGTTGGAAGGGGTGGGGGGTAACCATCATGTACTGTGTTTGTTTGCCAGTCCCAGACTCCAAATTTAGAATAGGGGTTCTTAACAGAATATCATAGCCTGCCTCAGAAACTTTTATCCTACAGCGGTAACACTGAACACCTCTAATCTCTGAGCTGGGCTTGGAGCTTTGTTTTACAGAGCTCACACCAGTATATTTGTGAGTTCTGCAGTTTCATCTGACTTGATGAGAAGGGCGACTTTAGATTTGCAGTCATGTGGAGGACTCTGGGTGATGTTAACTGATCCAACTCTCTATAGTTACGGACAGGGCTTGCCAAGCGGCGACGAGCTCTGCTCACCAGCTGCGCGGTTCTGCGAGCTGCGCATGCGCAGATCGCGCAGCGCTGGCTGTGCCGGCTTGTAATCTACTCTCCACAGGCAAGTAGATTATATGATTTGCTGAGCTCTGGTTATGGATATCAAAGTTTGCACTTTTTTGAACAGCACCTATATGTGGGTCCCTAAATGATATTTTGCAGGTTCTATGGAAGAATTAAAAGACATATCAGTAAGCTGGTCAAGTAACATGGCTGAAGAAAAACTGGATGTTTCCAAGAACAGTGGTAGGTTCAAAATCATTGTTTAATTATCTTGTTGTAACTTTCAGCAAGCGATATACAAACCTGAGCTACTTTCTACTTTTCTAAGGTACACTATACTGCAGCTTGGGGTATAACTTCCAGCTCAGGTAAACATCTACACCAGTGGCTCCCAACTTGTGATCCGTGGACCTCTGGTGGTCTGCTGTAGTACTGTAGGGAGTCCACAGGAAGATTGGGCCCACCACAGGACTGGAACTTTGAACCAGGCGATTCTTTTTCCTGGGGCTTGCTGTTCGCAACCATCTGTCCTTCTGCCACCAGCTGCGCTGCTGTTTATACTCCAGACCTCTCAACCCTCCCACTCCTACGGTGGGCCCAATACTTACTTTTTTTTTTTTTTTTTTTTGTCTCCCCCAGGGCTCCATGCCTGACCAAGGGCAGAATGCTAGGTCAGGAGCTGCCTTTGGCCACGAGAGCCCCCTTGCCATATCCTCCATGGATGGGCAGGGGACTGTGTGGGGGTGGGAGCTGAGGAAGCAGCATGGCCTAAGGGACATGGTGGCTGCTGCTTCCTGCCATTACCCTTGGCCCAAAACAGTGAAAAGCAGGGACTGGGAGCAAGCCTGCACAGACGCTTCACGTGGATTAAAAAGTCCCTGCGTGCCAGCAGTTTGCCCTGCTGGGCTGGGAAGTGACCCTGGAAAGTGCTGCAGACTTTGCTGTACTCTACTGAGACATTTGTTTGCTTTCAGAGTTTGTGTTTATTTGCTTGCAGGCACAGAGCTTCTCAGCTTCCATTGGCTACTGTTTCGCTTTTCAGCCAATGGGAGCTGAGATGCTCTGTGTCCTGCAGTCTGCATGTCCCTCAGCCCATGCTGAAGCTGACAAGCTGTGACTCCTCTGGAGTTGGCTTATAAATGGGTCAGTCACTTGTTACCATTTTTTTTTCTTCTTTTGAAAAAAATCATGTTACATGAATACATCATCCAGCTCAAACTGTTCAAAAGCTTCTAGAGTGGCGGGAGGGGTTTAGTTGGGCCGCTAGCAAAAAGGATTGGTGAATCCAATAAAATGTTGTTCAATAAAAATATATAGCACCTCAAAGTTGTTACAGTACAAGGGGGCCACACTGCAATCTATCTCAATTAGGGCTGTCAATTAATGTACGTTAACATCTGCAGTTGATGCCGGGCAGAATTAATGCGTGTTAATTGCATGTGTTTCCGTTGCACTGCCCCTTTGAAATGCTGCCGCGGCATTTCAAAGGGCAGCGCCAAGTGGAGTCTGGGATCAGCTATGCGGCAGCATTTCAAAGGGGCTCCATTCAGCGCTGCCCCTTTGAAATGCTTTGGTGGCGCGATTTCAAAAGGGCAGCACTGCACGGAGCGTGGGGTCAGCTGGGGACTCCAGCTGATCCAGGGCTCCCTTGGCACTGCACAGCTGATACCGGGCTCCGTGTGCCCCTTTGTAATAGGGTCAGCTGGAGTCTTATTATTGTTTAACATTGCAATTTAATTTTTTTAATCGCTTAACAGCCTTACTTTCAATACTACTGTATTTGTTTAGATAACATGAACTATTATACATTTCAAATGATTATCAAGTAATGGAATGTTTGAAAACGGCTATATTGTTTGGGGGGAGGGGTGTCTGTAAAATTTTAACAGATTGAAAAGGGGTCTATGTGCTTGAAAAGGTTGGGAACCACTGGTCTAGGCTTATTGAGTTGTCAACTACTTGCTTACATCTCTAGCTTTAGCAGCTAGTTCCTTGGAGTAAGGCAGTAGTGCACTTGCTGAGAGGCAGAAAAACAGGCATTTATGGAACTGCATTTATGGTGCAGGGTCTGGCCAGGACATAGGGTGCAGGAGCAGGCTAGGGGAGGTGGTGTGAGTGGGAGGTTAGGTGCAGGAGCGGGCTCAGGATGGGGATCTGATAAGGAGGTGGGGGTTGATAGGGGTGCGAGGTCTGGGAAGGAAGGAGGGTGCAGGAGTAGGGTGAGGGTGCAAGGCTGACAGTTGATATTTATCCACAGTGAGGTCTGGGCAGGAGGTAGATGTGGGGTGCTTACTTGGCTCCATGCCCCCCACTGCTTCCACTGGTCATGATTCTGGCCAATGGGAGCAGTGAGCTAAGCCTCCTAGTTTCCTGCACTGCCATTCCCCCATCTGGGTGGGAGAGCAGTAGTGTGCAGAGCTGCTTCCTCCTCCACAAGCCAGATCCAGCCCATGAGGCTCCCCCTCTGCAGTGGGAAGCTGATGGTGGTTCTCCAACCTCACAGGAGGGCTGTGGGGCTAGAGTGCCAGCACAGGCTCCCTGCTGCAAGCCCTGAGCCTGCAGTCCACCTGCACACTTTGAGAACCACTGCCCTAGATGCTGAAGTGCCTAAGATAGAGGCATGGGAATCTGATTAGGAGTAGTAGCAACCTGTGGCCAAGGATGGTGTGTGGTAAGAGAAATAAAACACTGAATCAAGGGAAATAATTATTTATCCACAGCAGAGGATCTTTAACAGGAGATGTGATAGGGGAGCAGTCATAGAAGACCCCTTGGGGGTGCTTCCCAGAGTGCTGACACTCACCTTATTGCTCTCTGGGGCTTCTCACCACCGTGTTCTGCTGGGCAAGTTCATATGGTCTGCTTCTAGCCAAGGCACAGAGCTGAGATCACTTCCCATCCCCCCTCCTAAACTCTTCAGGTCTGAGGAAAATGCAGTTTAGTGCTCAGTTTCCTGGGATATCACTTGCCATATGGGATCACAACCCCAAATGGATTATTTAGGTATGCCCCCTTTAACAATGAAAGGAGGATGAACACACTGATTGCTCCCCCAGCTAACAATTATTTACACTGGGCTTGATACTTAGTAAAATCACTTATTTACTACAAGCAGTAGGATTTAGGCTTATTGGGTAGTCAAGCTGACTACTTGAATTCCCCCCCACCCTTGCTGCCTTGCTGGGGGCGGAGGCGTGGGGCGGGACGGCAAACAGGAGCCAGTGCTGGGGCGAGCCATCTTAAAAGTTTATACATTTTGTTGACTACATGATTAGTGGAATACCTGCTTCTTAACATCCCTAGTTTAACATACTACATTGGGGCTTAATCTGGAAAAGAATAGGCATTCTTTTGCCTGACTAACCTGCAGGGCTGATTCTAGTATGCAGGCTGAGAATTTGCCAACCAGATCAGGCCTCCATGGATGAGTTGACACAAAATGGAGTGGAAGAAAACCTCCCTCATAACTCAGTGGTTAAGAGGTGGGAGACTTACAGTTCAAATCCTTCACTCCACCTGAAGGGTGGGAAAGGATTTGAACAGATGTTTTGTCATCTCTCAAGTGTGTGCCCTATCCCCTGGGCTATAGGATATTCTGTTAAGGAGCTGCTTCTTTCCTGTTGAAGCTCCTTTGTTGTAGATAAATTAGAACTGTCACCCTCTCTATATTGTATAGGAAGCCCAAGTACATAACCTGGACTTTATGGGCCACAGTGATTTTTTTTTTTTTTTTTTTTTTTTAAAGGTGCCTAAAAGTGCCACCACTCCAATCTTGACTATCTCTTCCAAATGTTTGACACCCACCCTGCCACCTGAAGCCTGCATCCCTAATCTTAGATCTGATTGACCAGCTACAAAACTGACACCCTTTACCAGGAATTTTCTCTTTGCCTGGGATTCACTCTATCCCCGCCTTACCCTCTTTTCCTTTTCTTCCATATTCCAGTTAGAGCTAGGGATGGTAAATTTCGATTAATCAGTTAATTGATTAGTCGATGGAATTTCCATGGACTACTTGATTAGTCAATAGCGGGGAGTGGGGGTGCTCGCTATCCCTGATGTGTCTCTGTCTTTGAAATGTAGCAAGAGCCACCCATGCGAACCTGATGCAGTCCCCATTCACACCAGGTCCCAACTGCTGTGACTCTGTCTTCACATTACAAATAATTTTGGGACCGGGTTCCCCGCTGCACTTCTGCCTCCCCTGTCCATTTCCCACCCCTCGCACCACGGAGATGGTGCTAGGGGGAACCGGCTTTTAAGCAGGCTCCCCCCAGCACTGGCTCCTGCTCCCCTTGCCCCCCGCCCCAATGATGCCTCTGATATCGAAGCAGCAAGAGAGGGGGAATGTGAGTAGTTGATTCAACTACCTAATAAGCCTATGCTTCTCAGGTAGTCAGGTCAACTATCCGACTACTCTTTTACATCCCCAGTTAAAACTCCTTTCTGCTGTCTCCAGTTCCAGGTAGGGATGTTAAAGACTGATCAAGTAGTCAATTCCCTCCTCCCCCCTCCTTGCTGCCTCTATCAGATGGAGGTAGCAAAGGGGGGGGGTGGAGCAGAGAGAGGGTACTTGAAAGCAGCAGCTCCACACAGCTGATCCCAGGATCAACTGTGCAGCACTGCCCCTTTGAAATGCCGCCTCGGCGTTTGAAAACGGCAGAGCCCCACAGTAAGCTTGGGCTAAGCTGTGTGGCGCTGCACACATGGAGCCCGGGGTCAGTTGGGGACTCCCCAGCTGATCCCAGGCTTCAGTGCAGCATTTCTGCAGAACCCGCTGTGAGCTGGGGAGTCCCCAGGTGATCCTGGGTTCTGCTGAAATGCCATGCAGAGCCTGGGATCAGATGGGGACTCCCCGCTCTGCGTGGCATTTCAAAGCAGCAGCACAGCATAGAGCCCAGGGTCAGCAGGGGACTTTAGAGTCCCCCGCTAACCTCAGGCTCCATGCTGCACTGCCCTTTGGAATGCCCAAGAGCACCAGCTGGGAACTCTTGTGCATTTCAAATCTGGCACCCCTGTGCAGCCCAGAGTCAGCCCTGGCTGCATGTGGAGTTCCACATTCCTCCTTTGAAATGTACAGGCGCCCCAGTGTACATTTCAAAGGAGGAATGTGGAACTAGTGCCTATCCACTAGTCAAGTAGTTTATGGAAATTCCATCGATTAGTCAATTAACTGCTAGTTAACATCCTTAATTCCAGGCAGGCCTTCTTATTCCCGTGTTTTTAACCTAACTGCTATTGTCTGATTTGTTTTGTAACTTATTAAAACAAGTCCTCTTACCCTCTTCTTGGTGGGAGGGTGGAGGTCTGCTTTCCTAGTTACTGTCTCATTTCCTCTCATGTTCTTTGCTTTTTAAACATTTGACAGCTGGGTTACATTTCACCCTTTTATTTTTCATCCAACTCTGACCCATTCCAATCTTGTGCTTTCCCATTTCACCAAAACTGTTCTCATTAAAATAGCATTCTCACTTTTCTGAATCTTTCTGCTGTCTTTAAACACAATTAAACAGCCTATCTTCAGCTGCAAACTTATAACATTTAGTAGCTTATTTTAATTGTTTCAGTTGAGTGCATTGCACAATTAATGGGTGATAAAGAAGCCACCTTTAATCTGAATATTTTCTGACCATCAACTTGACATCTGTTCCATTCAGTGTTAAAAGTATTTCTGGTCACTTTCTCCAAGGATTCTCAGTAACAATTTTGCATTGTACAACCTTTGCCTGATTTTTAAATGTTTCTCTCTGTTGCTGTATGACTTCCCCAAAACAGAAACTTTCTACTGAAACAAGAACACTGGCTATACAGACAGTGTTGTCAAATGCAAACTAAAGTGAAGAGATTTTTCTAATCTTTCAATTTTAATCCTGTTCAGTGTTTCTTGAAACAGATATGTTTAGAAAGGTGTATGGTTATTGATCTGATCAAATTTGAATTATTATCACAGTTAATTTTAAAGGCTGTGAACTTAATTAAGATCAGGTAAGTTTAAAATAAAATTAGAAGTAACTTAAGTTTAAGGCCAATGCCAATTGGCAGTGTTAGAAACATACTGCAGTGCAAATTGTGTATATCCTCGTAACTAAAAGAGTCACAATTAATTGTTATATTTTTCAGACTTTCCCCTTCTAACTGATGAAAAATTTGATTTTGACCTTTCACTGTCTCCTGTAAGGTAAGCTAAGTATTTAAGAACAAGTACATATTTGAAGTGCAAAGGATTTTACAACATCTTGATTGACTTGTCTGTCTTACAGTGGAAATGAAGATGAAGTATTTGTTGGACCTCTTGGGCACAAAGAAAAATGTGTTGCTGTCAGTATTGAAGCAACTAAAAATGCTGAAGAAAGGATCTCTCAAACTCCTGTTAAGCTTATGTGGAGTCCTTTTACTGGAGAGAAATTTGTGGAAATTTTTAAAGAAGCTCACTTGTTAGCACTGCAGCTAGAAAGTGGCAACAAAAATGAAGAGAACAAAGTCACTCAATCAGAAGGATCAAAACCCAAGGTTATAGAAAAATTTGTGCAAGAATCCAAGTCAAAATTAAAAATCTTTCAAAAAGGAAATCTACAGAAAAGCCCCAGGTCTCTTAAAAGGGAGACATACTGTGTGTCAGACAGCCCAATTTCTCAACTGCCACCTTCATTTCAGAAACGTTCAGGTTTACCTGTGACACCAGTTGGCAAAATACGTGCCCTTCAGACTCCTCCAAACACATCTAGTCCTCTTAAAATCCATAAATCTCCTAAAATACCTATTTCACCTCTCGCCCAAGAACAGCAAACTGATGGAAAAAATAGAAAGACAATAAGCAAATTGCACACAAAGGCCTCATCTGCTCTTGGAAAAAGCAATCAGCTGACAGTAGAAAAGGTAAAGAATTTTATTCTGCATAACTTAATACTCAGTAAAAAAATGGTTGACTTAAGTTAATGCATCTCTTCATTGTTTGAGAGAACCTCAAATAGAAAAATGATTATACACAGGGCTCGACAAACCACAGCGAAATCCACTCGCCAGCCCCGCACTGCGCATGTGCGCACTGCCGGTGAATGGGGCGACCAGCTGAAATCTACTCGCCACGGGCGAGTAGATAAACAGATTTGTCGAGCCCTGATTATATGCAAAGAGCTGGCAAATGCACAAGTTAAACTGAAGGTGTATTTTAACTTGTTATACCACTGCTAGGAAGCAGTAATTATTAAAGTAGTGGCTAGAACTGCAAAAAGGAGGTGTGGGGAGGGTGGGGGGTGGTTTTTTTTTTTTTTTTTTTTTTGTTTTGAGTGAATTGATGTTTTTACTCTTATTAATGCTCAATGTTCCTGACTCCTATGTAAGTATTTAACACATTGTCATCCCTCTGATAAAATATTTGCTGTCTTGGTGATTTACATACCAACAAGCTCTTTACTCTTATTAAACTATCTTCAGGATTGACAGTAATAGGCACAGCTCTGTAAATATGGCAGTAATAATACCTTCTAGTCTTCGTACACATCCTATTTAGAACAGGATTAGCCAAATGAATAAGTTTGACCGGACCCAGTACAACTGCTCAGGTAGGTTAGGGGAAGCAGTAACTGTGTCAATCATCTGCCATGTGTATATGTCCTGTACAGGATGGTTTTTCTCTGCTATCCAACTAGCAAGATACTACTTCCTTCTGTGTGCACTCCTGAGGAGGAGGATGTTGGCTCCTTATACTTGAGAAGGAGGGTGAGGAACTTCTGCCATACGGAAGGGAGCAGGAGAGCTTCTGTTGTGTACCCCTTGTTTCCCTTGTCTTCCATCCCATAGCTTTGATATTTTTGCTGACTGTGTGACCTCAGATGCTGTTTGGAATGCACATATCGGCTGTGCAATTTAAAACTTTTTTTAATGTCTAACAGTTTGATTTTTGCCTGATTGGTTCTTTCTCCTTTGGGCTATTAGAAGGAAGGGTTTGTGTGCCTGCCTTACATTATGCCTATGGATGTGGGCATAATGTGCAATTGTCTTAAAATAGGTAACAGGCACTGTAGTGCCTGGGGATGAACATCGGCTCAAAGAATCCCAGAGAGCAGGGATGGGGAACCTAAGGCCTGAGGGCCAGATGTGGTCCCTGGCTTGCCTGGATCTGGCCCCCAAGGATCAGGGCTTCTCTCTTTTCTCCCCCCCCCCCCCCCCCCCCCCCCCCATTAGGGAGCCTCTGCTGACCCTCCGGCTCCCCTGCCATCCCTTCCACAGAGCTGGAGCACACAAAATCTACTAGCCTGGGCCCCCTAAGGCTCTAGTGTCTGAGGAGGATATGGGGAGTATCTTTCTCAGTCGGGGGCCACATCAGTGAGGGTTTTGGTTTGGTGGTTTTGTTTGGTTTGTGGTTGGTTGGTTGGCTTTTTTTGCTTCTCACTTGTATGTGGCCCCCGACTTATTCTTATGTGGGTCAGCGGGCCCCAATCCAAATAAGGTTCTGCACCCTTGCTATAGAGACTATAGGTGACCCCCGCACTTACGACCTAATTGGTTCCTGGAGAACCCTTGTAAGTCAAGCCGTCATAAGCTGAACCCTTATTTCCCATAGGCGCAATGTTATAAATGGCAGTTCTATTCCTGGAAACCGATTTCATACCCTAAAAATACAAACAGGCAGGGCACTGCTGTAACAGAGCCAGACATAGCTCCTAGCCCTGCCTGCTGTGATTCCCATGAGGCCACGCGGTGAGAAGCAACCGCCCACTTTGCCTCCTGGGAGTTAGACCCCAGTGCCCCAGGCTTGAGAGGTCACTCTGGGCTGGAGCAGGGCGGTCGCTAGGGACAGGCTGCGCAAATGTCCCAGGCCTGCAGCAGCGCTAATCAGGGCCCAGGGCAAGGCCCCGGCCTGGCGGGGCACCAGTTCAAACGCTGCCTGCTGCTGGCCGGCACTGGTACTGACACATGGAGTCTGTGTTGTATGCCGTTGTAAATATGGGGGATCGTTAGTCAGGCGGTCACCTGTAATTTGTTGCAGAGAGATTGTCTTACGTTGATTTATCTCACTTAATTGATTTCAGAAGCAGGAACATAAATCTATGTTGGGTTTAATGACTTTAAAGTCCAATAGAGTCTAAATAAATTGAACTTAGAATTTTTATATCTAGCAAATCACATACTTGGTAGGTTCAGTTTGCTTTTCTGTTGACTGGTATAAAATATGGATTATTGAATAAATCAGTTTATGCAAAATCTTTACATCTACTGAAATTGTAATTGCTTTCAAGTAATCTTTTAAAAATTGAATCTAATAGCCAAAACCTGTGAAACACTTAAACAGCATGGGGTCATCTGAAGATCTGCTTTCTGACAAATCCAGTGTTGCTTCAGATGTATGTGACTCATCATTCAGTGGCAGCACCTCATTACAAGACAAGCAAACTCTTCCTTCTCAAAGCAAGGTAATAGCAAGTGTTAATACGATCACGGAGGGAGAATATTCTTATAGTACTGGTGACTTTTAAATACATAAAAATAGAGACGGCAAACCCCAGCTTTCTCACTTAGTTTTAATGTCATAGTTGTGTCTTATAATGAATTTAAGATAAAGTTTCTTTCTACAGTTGTAATTCTTCAGTGGCTAAATTATACATCAGTGCTTTTCTAATATTTGTAACAGAAAACAATAGCTAGATATTGTGTTTTCATGAAATATAGAATGTAGTATTAAAGAGCAGGGAAATGCAGATAATAGACCTCATAGGATGCTTGTGAATTTTCATAGTTACCTATTGTGCTACTTGGAAAGATTGTCATTTTTCGAGCATGCAAGCAGAATAGCAGTGACAGAAGCAAAATTTATAGGAACCATACCACTACAAAGCGCTTGTGTCTACCAGAAATGTGTCTTTATATTTTTTTAATATATAATAAAATTCTGTCTCAATTTTGCTAAAACTTGTACAACACTGCAAGCCACTTAATATTGTCTATGCAGTTCATTGTGCCCTTCTCCCCTTGCACCAGAGGTGCCTGATCTCTTGGTAGTTGATACTCTTAAATGAAATATTGGCCACTTTCACCAGATCTATCACTAATGGAACAGTCTTAGTTATAACCATCAAACTTGCCTGATCTCTTCTCCTAAGAAAAGAATTGTAATAACATGGGATATTGGGTGAGGTGCAGAGAAGATGCATAGCACCTAAAAAATTAACTTTAGTGTACTATCCCATTAATCTTTATTTCTATATACTTAAAGAATTCATCTTAAAGGTATACTTGAACTGGCCGGGAGGTGAAAGGCTAAAAATCAAAGACCTATCCCAATTCTACATAGGAACTTAGGTGCCATATTTTTTTTTTCTTTACAGCAGTGTGCTTTTTACTTGTAAGTGTATTAAAACAAGATTATAGAACTTTTCTCTGGGATAAATGAACACAGGGACCTGTAATGCATAATGATATAAAAATCTAGCAAAGGAAAATATGTTTGCTTAATGTCTTTTAGATAGAAGATTAAATTAATAACTTCTTCTTCTTTATTCACAGTTTGGGCTGAGAATGACACAGTTAAAACCTCCTAGTATTGCTAATGGTCCTCTAAGAAAGAACACCTCATCTTCATCATCATCATCAGTTTCCAGCATGAACTCCAGTTTGAATTCAAGTTTGTCTCTCTCTCCCATAGGGGGAAATGGTAATGGTTCGCATCTCTCTGCTAATCTAATGCAGTTTTTTTGACCTGCAGAACATGTTTAGTGCTTTCTCTATTTCTTGCCATTTCAGAGCAATAGGCAGTCATTGGAGCGAAGTGTTGTAGCTATATTGTTCCCAGGATATGAAAGGCAAGGTGGGTGAGGTAATATCTTTCATTGTCCAGGAAGATACATGGAGCTCTGTGTACCTTCTGCCAACAGAAGTTCGTCCAGTAAAAGATATTATCTGAACCACCATATCTCTTTGGGGTTGACAGGAGAATAAAACTTCATGTACACTAACTAAATCAAGTTCTTAACTTCTAGCACCTGAAATAAACCAGACTTCAGAATTAATGAGGCCAGTATCTAGGGATGTCAATGTGTAGTCGACGACACAATTAACCGATAAGCCTAGGCTTATTGGTTAATCTTATTGACTACACCCAATCCCCCCGCCCTCCAGGTGGTCCTGTATCAGAGGCAGCCAGGGGGAAGGGCAAGAGCTGGCTTTTAAGCCGGCTCCCCATGAGCACTAGATCCGTGGAATTGCCTGCTTACCACCACCAACAACCACATGCTGCTGCTGCTGCTGCTGCTCTGATAGAGAACATAAGAATAGCCATACTGGGTCAGACCAAAGGTCCATCCAGCCCAGTACCCAGTCTGCCAAGAGTAGCCCATGCCAGGTGTCCCAGAAAGCGATCTCTCTCTTGCCATCCATCTCCACCCTCTGACAAACAGAGGCTAGGGACACCATTTCTTACCCATACAGGATACTAGCCATTAATGGACTTAAATTCATGGAGGTTATCTAGCTCTCTTTTAAACCGTTACAGCCCTAGCCTTCATAACCTCCTCAGGCAAGGAGTTTCACAGATTGACTATGCACTGTGTGAAGAAGAACTTCCTTTTATTTGTTTTAAACCAGCTGCTCATTAGTTTGATTTGGTGGCCCCTAGCTCTTATATTATGGGAACAAGTAAATAACTTTTCCTTATTCACTTTCTCCACACCACTCATGATTTTATATACCTCTGTCATACCCCCCTTAGTCTCCTCTTTTCCAAGCTGAAAAGTCCCAGTCTCTTTAATTTCTCCTCATATGGGACCCGTTCCAAACCCCTAATCATTTTAATTGCCCTTCTCTGAACCTGTTCTAATGCCACTATATCTCTTTTGAGATGAGGAGACCACATCTGTACGCAGTATTCAAGATGTGGGCGTACCATAGATTTATATAAGGGCAATAAGATATTCTCTCTCTTATTCTCTGTCCCTTTTTTAATGATTCCTAACATCCTGTTTGCTTTTTGGACTGCCGCTGCACACTGCATGGACGTCTTCAGAGAACTATCCATGATGACTCCAAGATCTCTTTCCTGATCAGTTGTAGTTAAATTAGTCCCCATCTGTTATATGTATAGTTGGGATTATTTTTTCCAATGTGCATTATTTTACATTTATCCACATTAAATTTCATTTGCCATTTTGTTGCCCAGTCACTTAGTTTTGTGAGATCTTTTTGAAGTTCTTCAGTCTGCTTTGGTCTTAACTACCTTGAGCAGTTTAGTATCATCTGCAAACTTTGCCACCTCACTGTTTACCCCTTTCTCCAGATCATTTATGAATAAGGTGAATAGGATTGGTCCTAAGACTGACCCTTGGAACACCACTAGTTACCCCTCTCCATTCTGAAAATTTACCATTTATTCCTGCCCTTTTTTTCCTGTCTCTTAACCAGTTATCAGTCCATGAAAGGATCTTCCCTCTTATCCCATGACAACTTAATTTACAGAAGAGCCTTTGGTGAGGGACCTTGTCAAAGGGTTTTTGGAAATCTAAGTACACTATATCTACTGGATCCCCAGAGGCAGCAATGCAGATGGTGAGGGAGGCAGGCAGAGCTGGTACACGTGAGAAGCCAGCTTTCAAACCAGCTCCCTGGTGTCATTGGCTTTCACATGAGCCTTCCTTCCTCCTACCCGCCCCCCGCGCACTGCTGCCTCATGGGCAGGTGGAAGCCAATATATGCGAGGAGGCGGCTTTTAAGCCAGCCCTCTGTGTGCCAGCTCCATGGAGCTGTCTGTGTGCCCCCCACCACCACCTGTGCAGCAGTGTATGGAGCAAGGAAGCCTGCTGCACAACAGCTTCTGTTGGTAGTAGGCCCATGCTCACTGGGGACAGAGGCTGCTCCATGGGATGCCAGTGCAGCTTCCCATGTGGATCAGTTCCCACCTGACACCCTGTGCTGATACCTCTGAGGCAACAGTGTGGGGGCGCCCCAGCAGTGGATCCAGGAGCGCACACATTGGCTGCCAGCCTGCCTTCAGGGACTATCAAATAATCGTGTAACTGCTAAAATTTGATTTGGTTACATGATTATTCAATTAATCGCTATCAAACATCCTTACCAATATCTACAAATTAGGATCTGATACAATTAAAGTCATCCATAATGGTTCTTTTCTAGTTAGAATTATGTTTAGCCACTAGAACCTCTAAAAGCCACAGTGTAACATCTGATTTAGAGAACCAGTGTTATGAAGTAGAGAATAAAGGGGAGGTGGAAAAGTCTGTTACTCAAGCCCTGACTTTTTCCTACAAAGTCCATCGCAGTAAATTTTTAATTATGGCAAACTAAAACAATAATATCACAATGGTTGTGGCTAACACAAAAAAAGATTCAGAAGGGTAGCCCTGTTAGTCTATAACAAGAAAAACTTTAAAAAACCCAAATAGTCTAGTAGCACTTACCATCTACACGTTTTGTTAGTCTTTATCATGAGCTTTCGTGGGCAAAACCCACTTCTTCAGATGACTGGAGTATAATAAGTTCAGATCCAAGAATAAATAAGTGGGGGCGGGGGGGAGGAAAGAAAAGAGAGACAGTAAGTAGATAGTTCAAATAGTTACAAAAAAAAGAGTAATAATGTTTGTCAAAGCTTTCAGGACTTACTAGAAACAACAATGGAATACAATCTCTTACAGTTTCTTGAGCCAATGTAAAACAATACTAAAGCACAAATCTTATAACATTATTTCATTATTGGCAAACTTTCCTGGCATTGCCTGGGTCCTTCATGGCAGGGGTTGAGGGGGTGGAGTGTAGGACTCAAGGCAGGGTCTTGGAGATCGGGGGAAGTGCAGGAGGTTGAGGGCGGAGTGTGGGTGTAAGGGTGAGGGTTGTGGGTGAGGAGAGGGTCTGAGTGGGGGCTCCCATCTGGCATGGATCTCTCCTACCCCAATAACAGGGGCCTTCTCCCCCTCCCTCCCCCCCACAAAGGTCATGGGGGGGAGGGGGAGAGAAAGGCTTTACAGCAGGAAAGCTACTTTATGTGCTGGCAGGCAAGATGACAGAGCCCCAGTCCTGCTGGCCACTCCCTTGTTGGCATGGCTGCCTCAGTGGACACTGCAGGATAGCTTTCCCCTGCAGGCTCCCTGCCCCTAGTGGACACTCTCATATCGCATCCCTCCAAACAACTGCCCTTCCCTTTGCATATTATGAAAAACAGGGGGTTTTTTTCCCAGGGCTTCCAGTTGTCCTGGCACAACTAAATCCTGACCTTGCTTTAAATTAGGAGAAGAGGAAACTGTATACCAAACTTGGTGGCCCTCACTTTTACTGTTTAGGAGGAGTGCTTGAACAAACAGTATCTTCATATAGGCAAATGTTTAAATCTAGGCAGGCAAATGTTTAAATCAAGACAGAACAATGACTGTTTCTTATATAGATGAGTGTCAAGACTTGGAAGCCTTTCTAACCTTCCTGTTTCAAAGTTCTGTATTAGCTTTTTACACTACATAATTACATATAATGTCTCTGTTCTTTGTCCCTGTCTTTGTAATACATGTTGGCAAGATGTATTTCCTATTAAAACTTGATGACGGACCCCTAGAAATCTCACTGCTACCCAATTTACCTCTAGAGCAGAGACTTCCAATTTTTTCTTACTGCATTCCGCATTCCAGATGTACCAACTGCCAGTGTACCCCTACCCTTCTCATCACCGATACTTCGTTCTTAACACTACCTCTCTTTAGCCATCTGTCCATATTTTGCTGTTACATAAAGATTGAGTTATAATGTGACACATGCAACCAAAAAAAATACCCTAAATTGAGAACTCAGTAGGTCTGGACAGTTGCTGATCAGCTGAATGTGCACTGTAGGGTGGGTTGGAGATCTCTGTATCTCTATTCTCATTGGTACATCTTGAAGTAGATTAACTACGGGCTGAACCTCTCTAGTCCAGAAACATCTGTTGTCCGGAATTATTTTAGTTAGCCAAATGTGCACTTTTCAAGGGTATGGCCAAGTTTCCTGCAGTCCCATAAAGTTTGCAACTCCTGGTCCTAGTTCTGTGTTCTGTGCTGTTGTTTAGTTCTAATTTACCCTAAGCATAAGGGTATGTCTACACAGCAACATTGTTTCAAAATAACTAGCATTATTTCAAAATAACTTAATCCATGTCTACAGAGCAGGCAGTTATTTTGAAATAATGTTGAAATACTGTCAAGCTGGAGGACTTCTTACTCGGACTCCTGTAACCAATGTACAAAGAGTAAGGGAAATCAGAGGAAGAGAGTGCTCTATTTCGAAATAAGTGCTGTGTAGACACTCCCAATTTCGAAATGACTCAATTTGTGTAGTTTATTTCGAAATAGCTTAAGCCCTGCTGTATAGACACACCCTAACACCCCAGTAAGCAGTGGAAGTGTTGGTAATTCTGCTAGACGACATTGAACTCCCATTGTCTGGAAAATTCTCTGGTTCAGAACCAGTCACGTCCTGAGGGTGCCAGACTAGAGAGTTTCAACCTGTACTGTATTTATATAAAAGTTTCACGGTTATAAAGTATTGCATTTTCATAATAGGTTACTTAGACAAAAAACAAAATAATCCACCACAATTTCTCCCAAATAGCCCCTCCCTCCCAATATGTCTCTCATATCGCTAGGGATGTGCATACCACAGGCCATGTCTGCACTTACTAGGGATCCATGCTGCTATGACTGATGCAGTGATGGGTCTATTTAGCAGATCTCAACCACAGAGTGTTCTCCTGTACTCTACTGGAATGATAAGATTATCATTGGGAGAGCGTCTCTTGTTGTTTCACCATGGTCTAGATGCCACAGTAAATTGACTTAAGTTACTTCAACTCCAGCTACGTTATTCACATAGCTGGAGTAATATAACTTAGACCAACTTGTTATCAAGGCCACAGTTAGGTAACCCTTGGTATAGGGAAAAATTACTACTTAATAATAATAACATACATCTGATGAAGTGTGTCTTTGCCCATGAAAGCTTATGCTCCAATAAATCTGTTAGGCTATAAGGTGCCACAGGACTCCTCATCGCTTTTGTAGATTCAGACTAACACGGCTACCTTTCTGATATTTAATAATTGACTTTCATATGCTGTTGCATCTTTTTTAGTAATCCAAGAACACAAATAAAATGCAGTGTACATTTAGAGGGCAATTATTTTAGAATTTGTGTTTCTATTTTATATGATTTGTTTTTTGTTTTAAGGAGCAGAGAGGAGGGACTACTTTTTAAAAAATAAAACTGAAAGAGTAAGACCTGCTACTAATTTCTTGTGAATTAAGAGATTTCATGAAGTGAGGAGAGAGACGCACCTGCAAGAGATTAAAGTATTTGGGCATGCATTATTTGGGAAACATTTGTGCTTGGCTCATGCAGCTCAACATACTTGGAAAGTCTTTGAGAAAAGGGAAGTGGGGAAGGGAGGGGATGGTAATGTTCAAAGAAAATGTTAAGTAACGCATGTCCTAGAAATATTTAATGTGAATGACTAATCAAAAAACTAAGATTTTTAAGTGAATAAATAGCCTGTTAAAACTTGTTACTTAACTTTTACACTTTTTTTTTAAAGTACTATTAACTAGATTAGGTAAGAAGACTTCATTGACTGTCCCTTAAAATATGTATTTCAGGTAGCCGGGCCAACTACATTGAAAATACAAGATATGCTTAAATATTACTAAAAAGAAAGAATATTTAAGTGCTTCTCAAAATGCCTTGCTCTTTCATTTGGACTTGGAAGCTAATACTCTGAATCATGTCAAGACTAGTCTGAAGCATCAGAGACAACCATTTTGTAGACTTTTTCCTTCAGCTTTTGTTCTTCAAGGATTTAAAAACTAGTGGCTAACAATTTTAAAACCTTTAAATTGTAACAGCTGCAAAGTTCAGGTGCTTGAACACTTACCACAAATCATTGCATAATGTTTTCATATCTTCAACTGCTCTTGAGTAAATTTAGACTCTTGTAATTTGTTAAATGTACCTTGTAACCAATTGTGGGGGAAACAATTGGTGAACTTCTGGTTAACTGTGCTTTCTATTTTTTCAGCCAAATCAAGTGTCTCTTCAAAAATTTCTGTGATCAACTCCAAACTCTCTAGCACACAAAGACTGGCTATGGTTAGACCTATCAGAATATCATCTGTGCAGGCTGTCCATTCTGATGTATCCTGCAAGCAAACAAGATTTGTTAGCACTCCCAAAATATCTACTGCTGGGAATTTAGCTAAGTCTTCAGCTTCTATGACCAGATCCCAAAATCAAGCCAGTGGAATTCAGAGACTGAGCTCCGTTCCTAATCTGCAGAAGATACCTCAGCAGAACAAAGATGGAAGTGCAGCTAAAGGAAACACGTGCCCAAAAGGCAAGACTAAAGTTATACTCACACCTACAAATCAGGTTAAGGTCCCTAAGAGATGTGGAGGTAAGCACACATTTTGGAAGGCTGTTTTTTGTTAACTTGGCTTTTTGATTTTGACACTACTTTGAACACTCTTCACACTATGTGCTAACTCAGAGCGATATATTTTTTGTTATTGTTCCAAAGCTGTTGGGATGGAATTTTGTGACTTGTAGGTATTTATTGTTGAAAACTAGAGTAATATGGATTTTTTTTTTTTTTTTAAAGGTAGTAACGTAGAATAATATTTTCTCTTCCCTTAGGTTCTTCATCAGAAAATATAGCATCAAAAGTAGTGGAGCCACTCAGATTACTATCTTGTGGTACATTTGGAAGGTAATGTTGTAATGTATTGGGTCACTTGCATGTTTTCTTAAGTATATCTACCTTTTGAGAATGTTATATTAAGCAACTATGTAACCTAAATTTTGAATGTGCAGGTCTAATACCTTCCAATGTAATTTGAAGTATTTTGTAGTCTTCTGGTGACTTCCTGTTTTTCACAAACAAAAATGTTAAAACTTGCCCTGGGATATGAAGTCAGTTTGGTTCTCCTAGGATTAGGTAATGTTAATGAATTCCAGTTAGACACTTACTATTCTGATGTGTGAGGGAATAGAATCAGCTCTCATGTAGTAGTGATATTTCTGCAGAGCTAATGAGGTACGGGGGGGGGCGCTTTTTTTTGACTGAGGGGCGGTGTGTGGTATTTTTGTATTTGGTGAAGTCAGCTTTGAATATAACCAGGAAGCAACTCTGTTGAGGAATGTTTTCACATAATACTTATTCACAGTAGAAGTTTAGGGTGTTAACTATCAAGTATTGTGTAAATGTGTAACCGCTGGAAATGTTAGTGGTTACAGACTTACATGTGGGGAGGTGGGGGAGGAGATAGTGACCATACATGCAGGAAGTGGCTTTTAAGCCAGCTCCCAGCTGAGCATCAGCTCCCTCCTGCCACCTCCCTCTGCTGCTGCCTCTATGGGAGGCAGCTCTGCTGGAGCAGGCTCCACCCATGTATCTGCTCCCACCTCCTCCCCTGCCCACCCTGCTGCCTCTCATCAGGATTATAGGTTTAACCAATAAGCCTGAGCTTATTGGTAAATCATGTAATCGGCTACATGTTGACATCCCTAGTAGAAGTGCTTTTCAAGTTTCAATTAGATTGTTTCCTCTTCTGTCTCAAATTAATTTGAAATTTTTACAAAGTGAAGATTTAAGTGTAGGGAACCTCTTTTTGGTCAGGGGCCACTGACCCACAGAAAAATCAGTCGGGGGCTGCATGCAAGTAAGAAGGGGGGGAAAAAAACACCAAACAAACCCTTGTTAATTTGGCCCCCAACTGAGAAGCAGAAAGACACTCCCCACATTCCCCCACACACCAGAGCCTAAGGGGCCCTAGCCTAGTAGACTTTGTGTGCTCCAGCCCTAAGGGGAAACAGTGTGGGGGAGGGCTGGAGTGCCAGCACCAGCTCCCTAATGCTGGGTGGGGAGGAAGAGTCCTGATCCTCTGGGGCTGGATCCAGGGAAGCCCAGGTCTGGGATCTTAGGTTCCCCACCCCTGGTTTAAAAGATCTGTTAACTGAACTTTAATTGTGATGTGACCAGTTCCAGCATAAAACAGCAATCAACTCTTAGGGTATGGCTACACTAGCCACCCTAGTTCAAACTAGGGTAGCTAATGTAGTCATTCGAACTTGCAAATGAAGCCCAGGATTTAAATGCCCGGTAGCTCGAACTACCTGCCCGCAGCTACACGCGGCATGGGCTAGGGTAGTTCAAATTAACACTCTTAATTCGAACTACCGTTACGCCTCATTGCAGGAGGAGTAATGGTAGTTCAAATTAAGAGTGTTAATTTGAACTACCTAGCCCATGCCGCGTGTAGCTGCGGGCAGGTAGTTCGAGCTACCGGGCATTTAAAAATGGCGGCGCCCGGGAACATGCAAATGAAGCCCGGGATATTGATCCCGGGCTTCATTTGCAAGTTCGAATGACTACATTAGCCACCCTAGTTCGAACTAGGGTGGCTAGTGTAGCCATACCCTTAAGGTTTAGTTATTCTAACACTTTCATATCTCTTTTTTGTATTTTTAAGCCTGCCTTCTGTTTGGTTTTTTTTCTGTTATCTGAGTAGTATTCAGAGTGAAGTTGTAACAAGTTTCTAGAAGCTTTCAGTTAAATTTATATTGCTTATTTTCCTTTAGTGGTGTGGCTGTTTGCACTCCTGTCAGACCTCCTGAAGATGGGGCCTCGCAGAACTCTTGTCTTAGTTCCAGGTCCATTTTAACTACTCCAGCCAGTATAAAACGTTCTGCTCTACCAACACCCGCTAGTCGTCGTATCTCAGGAATTCCAGCAATAACCCCTAAAACTGTGCCAAGATCTGTTTCCTCTCCACATTTTAAGTCTGTACATCAAGTCTCCAGTATGTCCTCCAGAAAGACTCTTGCAGCTGGGTAAGATACCACAGGTGTAACATGGTCCTATTGAAGTCTATTAAAATGCCTATTGACTTCAGTGGGAAGAATTTTGTCCCAGATGTTTAGACAAGTGACACTATACACTCACATATAAGTGATTTCATGTATTGTTGAATAGAAACATGACAGTTAAACAGCAAAATAATATAGTTATACTTGTTGGTCCTTTCCAACTTAATTCTCTAAGGGTGCGTCTAGACTATATTCCTCTTTTGAAAGAGGAATGCAAATGAGTGAAATCGAAAATGCAAATTAAGCACTGATTTACAAATCTTGTGCTTCATTTGCATAATCTCTTCAGATCGCTTTTTCGGAAGAGAATTTATTTTGGGGGGGAAAAAGGCAGTTTAGATGGGGCTCTTTTGTGGTGGTGGGGGGGAAACAAACCTGTTTTGAAAGAAACCTTATTCCTAAAAAAATGAGGTTTACAGAGTTCTTTCAAAGGGTGTTTTGGGGGGTGTTCCCCCCCCCCCCCTTCGAAAGAACCCCATCTAGGCTGCTTTTAAAATTTTTTTTCCAAAAAAATCTCTTCCGAAAAAGCGATCAGATTATGCAAATGAAGCACAAGATTTGTAAATCAGCACTTCATTTGCATTTTCGATTTCCCTCATTTGCATTCCTCTTTCGAAAGAGGAAAGTAGTTTAGACGCTCCCTAACATAGTTTGGTTTGCCTGAATCCTTAGATCAGAGAATAATGTTGGATTCTTGCAGAAATAGCAAAGATAAGCACATCTTAATCCATCATTTGACCACATCTTCAAACTACCTATGAATCAGCTTGAATTATGTACATCACAGAACTTGTATCTGAGGACTTCTGCTGCTTTCAGCAAACTTACTGGATGCACAGTGACTTCAGAAGTAACTTTTTGTGCCACCCCAATGATATTTCCAGCTGTGTGACAGATAATGCAGGATCTAAACATGACAGTACTTTCTAGATGAGGAAAACCAGCAGTCAGTTAAGTCAAATGAATTACTTTTAACTTTGGACAATGTTAAAGTGTGATGTATTAAACAATCCAATGCTGTCATCATTATAAAATCTGATAACCTAAAAAGAGGCCAAGGATCGAATTAAGATTAAGCTATTTTTGCTCTGTAAGGTGGTCTAGTCATGCCATAGTTGAGACAATTCCATGCGGAATCTGGGCAGCATCATCACATTTCTTTATCTGAGGTAGAGAGGATGCTTTCTCTTCCATAAGTCAACTCAATAACTTTTTACAAGGTCCAAATATATTCTCACAGTTTAAACTAGTGTATTTGTAGCAGCCTTGTAGTGTTGGCTCTTCAGTAAAACTTAACTAGCCGTATATTTCAAATAAAACCTTTGTCTTCCAGCATAAACCAAACATCATCATGCCTGTTGCATGTCCCTCAGACATTTAGTTACTTCCTCAACGTACACATCCAAAATCTTTCCCTTTTCCAACTCCACTGTCATCCCACTTGCAGCTTTGGATTCCCAATCTATCCCTGTATATTTTTCCTTTTACCAGGGATTGAACTGAATTATTTTGGTGGCATGCAGTAGTGGCACCTCTCTGATACAGCAGTCTCTGGATAAGCTTCCAGAAACTTGAGCTAAAATTTTTCAACAAGGTATCCTAAAAATATCCACCAAATATGGATTGCCCATTTTGCTTTTACATTGTAGACAACTTGTCCACTTGAATTGTAATTCAGCAGAGCAGGGGACAATTTCTTTAACATCCTTACCCCACAGAACATAAAGACTAATCGATAGGTACTGCCGCATTCCTCCTTTGAAATGTACAAGAGCCTCCACTGGGGCTCTTGTATGTTTCAAAGGAGGAATGAGGAACTCTGTGTACAGCCAGGGGCCAGCGGGAAGTCCCTCTGACTCCTCCCCAATGGAGGCTCTTGTGCATTTCAAAGCCATGGAGCCCGGGATCAGTGGGGGGACTCCCCAGCTGATCCCGGGCGCCCCATGGTATTTCCCCAGAACCTGGGGTCAGCTGGGGAGTCCCCCCACTGATCCCTGGCTCCATGGCTTTGAAATGCATAAGAGCCCCCACTGGGGACTCTCATGCATTTCAAAGAAGGCACCCACATGCAGCTGGAGCCAGTGGGGGCTGTTGTACATTTCAAAGGAGGAATGCAGAAGTGCCTATTGACTAGTCAATTAACCACATTTTAACATCCTTACTGTGGGGTGCATAATGTGCTTTTGACTGAATAAATAAGACTTTACTATCAGACTGAGGTGCTCACAAAATGGAGAATAATAAAGCTATCAAATTGTGCTTTAGCTTTGTAGAGCAGCTAAATAACATGAACCTTACTTTGTCGATTCTTTATTAGTAATGTTTGTTTAACACCTCTTAAATATTTCATTTTCCTCCAGTTTTAAACAGGCTAGAGACCTCAGGACAGAAGTATCATCATTTGAAGATGACTTATCTCCTCCACCTGTCATACCTCTTACACTTGACTTTTCACCAGAAAAGACTACAGAAATAGCAGAGAATGCAATACAAGAGACTGAAGTGCAAAAGCAGCCAGCTGAAGGAGCACAAGCTAATGAGGTAGGTACACTGAATCCATGAAAATGTGACCTATCTACTAACTAAAAACTTGCTCAAATTTTTAACCAAACCAGATTAGTTGTACAGACATCCTCTAGAGTTAGCTTATACCACTAACCAACATTTCTTAATTGCAATAAATGTTCCTGAAAAACTAATTTCAATGTCAAATTTAAATTTTCACTCTTACCTGTACTGGGAAGCCCTTGTGTACTTAGTGTTTCATAACTGGATCCATATCACATGAAGTAATTCCAGTCACAATTACAAAATATACAGGTTGAAACTCTCTTAACTGGGATTCCATGGTCGGATTCTTGCTGGGCCAGCAGGGCAGTAGGCTGCCCGCAGCAAGCCGATGGCGGGGCCACCCAGGCACATGGCAGTTGAGCTGCCAGCATAGTTGGAAGATCCAGCGCAAGGCTGCCTGGAGGGGCTGGGAGCCGTGGTAGGTCGGTGGGGCAGGGAGCTGCAGCGCATGGCATTGCCCAACTGGTCCCGGAGCCATGCTACCCAATGGGGTTGGTTTGCAGGGCAGTGGGGCCAGCAGGTTGTGGTGAGCTGGTCAGGAGGCCAGTGAGGCTGGTGGCAAGGATCCAGAAATGACCTCCTCTCGTCCAGCAAAATTCCTCATCTCTGATCAGTCAGGTCTTGAGGGTGTTGAACCAGGCAGGTCCAACTTGTATCTGTTTTTGTACAGTATTGAATGTCTGTAAGTAACTGGAAAAAAGTCTAAACCAGGGTTGGACCTAATTTTTGACCAGGGGCCACTTCAGAAATTTTTGAAGTGGTCTCAGGCTGCCCCAGAAGGGGCAGGGCTAGGACACTTCGTTGCTTCCCTACCCACAGACCCTGATTGGACTCCTCATACTCTGCCCCTGTCCTGCAAGGAGCATGTGGTGTTTAGAAGCACCACACCCCTTGCAGGGCAGGAGGAGACTTTGTGTGCCCAACCCCACCCCAGGCCAATCAGGGCTTGGGGCCGGGGGGAGTGCATGGTCTCTGTGGGCTGGATCACTTAGCAGGCTGGATCCAGCCCATGAAGGCTCTTTTGTCCACCCCTGGTCTAAACTCATATTTGCTGGAATAGCAATTTGCTTGCAGCTATAAGGTATATACCAAACTAACTACTATTGGTTCACCTGTAGCTATTTTCTCTAGTATCCTATTTACAGAATGCTGAAAGCTTGCTGTGGGCTTTGTGTTAGTGTGTGTAAATAATAGATAACAATCAAATTGGATAGAGGTATGAGTAAAGCTAGTTACCTTGTTGAGCTATTTCTTTGTCAAAATGTCAGTTCAAATTGCAGTTACAAGGTTAAAACTGAATTGAAAAACTGAAATATGAAACTTGAGAATATTTTTCAAATATGATTTATTGCTTACATAATACTTAATCACCTGTGCTCAACACACTAATCCTACTTCATTCACCAGACCATGCTGCCTTACCTTTAGGATAGTCTACATATAACCATCATTCTTCTGTTAGTAGGTTGGTTTTTGTGGCTTTTTCCCTGTAAGTCAATAACTGGCTTGCCTACATTATTCTGAAGGAAGCACAATAAGCAGAGGAAAATAAACTTTTTATTTCTAGGTCTTCCTGGTTGATGTTGGAATAGTTGAAACTCCCATTGCTTCTTTGGAATGTGAAAGCACACCTCTTATTGACCTTTCTAATACTCCGGAAGTGAATAAAGCTATTCCACTAAAACCTATTGTGGTAGGACAGGTAAGGGGTATCAAACTTCTCAATTATGCATTTGTGGAAAACAAAAACAATTGTTTTTAAAAATTGTTTGTATGAATTTGTATGTAGAGTCGTTACAGGAGAGACATGAATATTGTATATTATTCTTGGCACTAATACTTTATATTTAATCCGACACCCTTTGCTAAACTGAATCCAATTTATGGAGTAAGCTATGATGTCTGTTGTTGTCATCTCTTATACTAGAGACTGAAAGGGAAGTGAGCATTTTTTGTAAAACAGAGCTACGAATAAGCCTCAGTTCATGATTTCAAATACCTTAATTATTCAGCCCTGCATGACCCACTCTTTGTGTTGTTTTTGAAAGCCAAACAAACTTCCTGCATCAGTTACAATTGTAGGAACAGAGCGCTGTGCAGACTCACTAAAGTTCTTTTAATAGCAGTGGTATCTCACGATTGCCTTTTTTTGTGTTTGTTTTTGTTTTTTGTTTAAGTACATATTGTGAGGGCGTGCAAGGATGGATAGAATCATCCTATGGATGCAACCAGTCAGGAAGTCACATTCAGAGCTTTTATCTTCTCATAGAAATACCAAGTGCTATAGCCAGCCACCGTGGAATTACACTGTAGGGCAACACTAGCAAACTCCCATTCCAGGGGCCCCTTGTGTATGATATTGTGCAGCCCTGTCCAGACAATACAAGCTCATATAGTCTGTCATTTAATAGATGATATTCACAAATCTTTTTCTCAATCTAAACATATTGGTTTAGATAAAATAATAAAATTATTAATTGCAGAATGAATGAAGCATAAAAATTAATCTAAAAGAAATAAAGGTAAAATGTGACTAAGATGTAACTTAACAAGTGAATTCAAAGCTAGCCAGGATCCCTCCAGACTACTGATGCTTTCTTTGACTTCCAAGTGTTGATGCTGTGAATAAAGATGAAGGGGGAGAGATCCTTTGGGAAGGGGGAGGTGTTCCCCATTTTTACATCTCATTTGAGAATGCTCTCCGGCTGGGGTCCAGGAGACTGAAAGTTTGTGAGATGTGAACTTCTAGCTGTTTCTTTGCCAAAATGTAAATTTCTTGCTCACATCCTTTTTCTTGACAAAAATGGGCACTTAACCAGATGTTATGTCTGTTTTTATTTTATTGCCAGCTAGCTGAGGCATCAGTTTGTCTGTTATCTTTGAGGAACTAATTTGGGCCTGCTTTTCTAAACTTGAAATATGTCTCGGTAATTCTATACAACGCTGATGCACATTTTACAAGGAAAATAATGATCAGCACATTATGGATTTTGAAATACCTAACTAGCCATATTTTGTACAAAATGAATTATAGTTTTAACAAAAAGTGAACATTGGGGGACACTGTCACTGGGAAATGGAATAGTAGTAGCAGGGAAGGGGGTGGATAGAACCTATATCTCTCTCTGGCAACTCCCAACAGTCAGCAAAAGTGAGGGGTGATCTACTATCTTGGCTTTTGTGAATCCCTTTCTTAAGACACCCCTCTAAAAATATGAATACCTAACTCTGGCTTTGAATCCCAGTAATTATTTTAAAAAAATCCTAAAGCCTCAGTCCTCATGTGGTTTTTGCATAAATTCTTGGTGGTGGTCTCTAGGGGGGGGGTGTGTGTGTGTGTGTGTGTGTGTGTGTGTGTGTGTGTGTGTGTGTGTGTGTGTATATATATATATATATATATATATATATTAAAAAAAACACAAACTTTTGGGAGCTAATTCAAATCTGATAGACGAGCATTCTCTGATACCTTGGATTTTAAAAAAAAGACTTTGGGGGTAAGAGAGTAGGTCTCCTTTTATATAGCACCAAGGGCTCTGATTGGTGCATCTGGGTGCTGCTGAAGTAACTTTTACAGTTGGGTGAAGAGACTGTAAATTGAACATCTAAGTGTGGTGTAAAATTAAGGATGTAAAAGACTAGTCAACTATCCAATAAGCATTTGCTTATCGGATAGTATTTTGACTAGTCGATAGTAGCGCTGCCACTTTGAAACCCTCAGGCAGCTTTTCAAAGGGGCAGCCACTGCACAGTTTATCCGCGTATCAGCTGTGTGGCGGTTGCCCCTTTGAAACACCGCCTCTGAGGCGATTCAGAGTGGCAGCCGTGGAGCTCGGGGTCAGCTGGGACTCCCTAGTGGCATGCAGTGTAGCATGGAGCACAGGGTCAGCAAGGGACTCTTAAGTCCCCCGCTGACCTCAGGCTACATGGCTTTGAAAGGCACAAGAGCCTCCGCTGGGGACTCTTGTGCATTTCAAAGTAGGCACCAACATGCAGCCCAGACACATTTCAAAGGAGGAATGCGGAAGTGCTTATCGACTAGTCACGGAATTTCCGTTGACTAGTCAATTAACTGCATTTTAACATCCTTAGTGTAAATATGTCTTCAAGCACCTGCACTAACATTAGGGTAACTGGCTGCAGTTACCCATGACCCTGATAGTTCCATGTGTGGAGCAACAATCTGGCCAAGATACTAGTTAAATATTATGTCATTTCATTCTGTCTTTCAGCTAATAGATTTGAGTTCTCCTCTAATCACGCTAAGTCCTGAAGTGAACAAAGAGAATCTGGATTCCCCTCTGCTGAAGTTCTAAACTAATTCAGAGTTGAACCAAAAATGTATCACAGTACTAGCATCTGCAATCTTGATTTTATGCATTAGCTGTCTTAATAGGACTGCATGGAGAGAATGATGTCCTGCAATGGAATCCCTTTAATTTACTACTGAATGTAACTTGTGTTGACAAAATGGAATGAGAATAATCTGTTCAGTGAATCCAAATTGGGAATATTTGATTAATGGAACTGTCTTCGCATTATTGAAGATCTGTGTAGTTTTTTTAAATGTTTTATATGTCTGCTTTAGTAAATTATTTTGTCTAATCATACATAAAATTAACCTTTTTTCAAACGGTTTGCTAGTAAATAAAATGATCTAAAGTACTAAAATTAAACAGAAAATTACAGCTATTGTGGTAGTTGTCTTTGTATCTAATATAATGTATATGTTTGAAACCATAACAAGTCTGGAAATAAAATGTGTTTGGGCCAACAACTGTGTTATATGCTAACTGTGCCATGGAATATTTCAGGAGGCTAAAATAACTCTATAGCCAGTTGCTTTTACTGAATGTAATGATTCATTAACATTATTCTGATTATCTGTCTAAGATGGCAGTGCTAGAACTTTGCAAAATGCATATAAATTGAGGGACCTGCACTGAAGGCTTTTTCTGTAATAGGTTTAGAAAATGGAAAGAGTGTGATCAGAGTGAAAACTGCATTATTCTATTCTTAAATGCTAATAACTTCAACGTAGGGTAAGCTGTCAGGAAAGGATAAAACAAGGTCAGCTGTGGAAAGCAAGGTAAAGGATAGGATCTGACTAGGCCCTCTGGTCCACTGTATGAGATGCAGTTCTAAATACAAGAAATGATATGAAGTCAAAAATAGGATGTAAAATGAGTACATTTGAGGTGTAAAAAAATCAGAAGAGCCAAGTATTTTAAAGTCTGGTATGCTATATCTTACGTGGAGGACCCTAGGAGTGGACTGACAGCTTTTTTTAACCCTTCAATTAACAGACCTGTGCTCTGTTATCTAAGGTAGCAACTAGGGCTGTAAATGACTAGTCAAGTTATTACTTGATTAGTTGTTTAACCCCTCCCTGTTGCCTCTATCAGAGGCAGAAGGGGGGGAGCAGGAGCAGGTGGGGGAGGCAGAGGCACATCAGGGGAGTGGGTATGAGCCAGGACTCAGCTGTCCCGGGTGACTCTTGCAGCATTTAAAGGGCAGAGCCACAGCGGGATTAGCTCCTGGGGAGCTAGCGGCATGACTCCTGGTCAGCAGTCCTGCAGGGTTCTCAGGCAGCTGCCCTGCCCCTGCACAGGATCCAGAGGCCATGTGCATTGGTGACTAAGAACCTGAGGGGAGAAAGGAGAATGGTGCTTTAGTTCTTCAAACAGGCAGCTCCCATTGGCCACAAAACTACCAATGGAATTGTGCTGGGGCCAGGAACAGTGCATGAAGCACCATTCCCTAGGCTTCCAGCTGAGAGAAACAGCTGTGGCAGCTACTTTTCTGAGTGGGGCAAGCAGAGAGTCCTTGGGTGCGGGCTGAATCCAGCCCCTAGGCTGTATTTTCCCCAAGCCTGTATAAACTATAAAAGTTGAAGACATAGCCACCTTCCTCATCCCTCTTCAGAGACCCTGCTCATGAACAACATGAGCTGTAGTCACTCCTCACTCTAGGTGTGACAGAATAGGTTCCTCAGGAACTTTGGGACATGGATTTTTCTCTCATTACTTCCTTATTCCTTCATCAGGAGGAGTTTGCACTCTATGCTGGATCTTCAAGACCTCAATTCCTTCATAAAGGTAGGATGCCAGATGGTCTCCTTAGCTTCCATCATTTCCTTCCCTGGATCCAGGGCCCTGGTACATTGCCCTCATTCTGAAAGATGTGTATCTTTTACACATCCATTAGTCGAGTCCACTTTTGGAATGCAGGGGGTCAAGCACTACCTTTCTCAGCAGCCTCCACAGTATTCATGAAATGCAGAGCAATGGTGACAGGCTTCCTACACAAGCATCAGGTGCAGATGTTTCTGTACCTTGCCAAATGGCTTGCGAAGGCCAAGTCATGAGTGCAGTTAAAGGAGCATGTGGCCCTAACCTGTGCCATGTTCTTAAGATAGGGTCTTATTTTGAACATACCCAAATCCATGTTCATACCTACACAAAAGATAAGAGTTCATAGGCACCCTCATATATTCCATGGTAGAAAGCTTCAGCCCCAAGGCCAATTTCCAAGCCCTAAAAGGCATAATTGAAACTTCTGTCAGTTTCCCACAACAACAGCCAAAAATTGCATGAGACACTCAGGACATACAGTGACATTCCCATACATCATCCAGTATGCCAGACTGCGCCTCTGCCCCTTCCAGGCCAGGTTAGGGTAGGGATATGGCCATGGCCCTATGGATGCTGTTGTTACTCCCCCACTACCTGTCCTGCCATTCACTACAGTAATTCCTTCAACCTCAGGTGGTCTGTGCAGGAGTTCCCTTTGCTAAAACAATCCACTATGTCACTAATGCCTTTTCACTAAGCTGAGAGCCACATCTGGGTGAGATCAGGACCCAAGCAGAGTTGTCTCTGTGTATCAATGTACAAGAGCTCAAGATGGTTTGGCTGGTGTGTCAAGCTTTCAAGCACTACCTGTAGGGCATCCATGTAGCAGTGCTCACAGAGTTGCAGAGTCATGTTAGTCTGTATCTGCAAAAACAATTAAAAGACTAATAGATCTGATGTGTTTTTTTTCCCCATGAAAGCTTATGCCCATATAAATCTGTTCTCTTTAAGATGCCACAGGACTCCTCATTGTTAGTGCTCACAGACACGAGTGATGTTCTATAAAAACAAGCATGATGGTGCGTGCTCATCTCTCCCTTGCTGAGAAGCCCTAGAGTTCTGGAAATTTTGCATTGCCAATTCAATACCTCTTCAGGCTTCATACCTTCTGGGGGTGCAGAACAAGCAGGCAGACCACTTCAGCCACTTGTTTGCAGTCACAAATGGTCCTCCAGGCTGTACATTAAAATGTCAGTTTTCCAGAGGTAGGGGTTTCTCCACTTGGACCTCTGTGATGTGAAACTGGAAGCGCCAGAGGTTCTGCTTGTTCATGAAACAGCCCTGGCTCTACTGCAGATGCCTTTCACCTCCTGAGGTTATATCTTGATGTATGCCTTCCCTTTCATTTTCTCCTTGAGATCTACCAGTACAAGGCATCATTCATTTTAATAGTGCTGGCATGTCCCTGCCCACACTGGTTCATCACACTGTTGGACCTTTCAGTGGACAGATCACTCATTCAGGATCATGGCAAGCTCCAGCACTCCAGCCTGGATACCCTCTACCTCATGGCCTGGAAACTCTGGGGCTATGTCTAAACTGCAGGCTTCTTGCGCAAGAACTGTTTTGCAGAAGAGTTCTTGTGCCAAAGATCTTCCACAAGAGTGTGTCCACACTACCATGTGCTATTGTGGAAGAGATGTGCTTTTGCACAACAGCATCCATTGGCAGTGTGGATGCTCTCTTGCGCAAGAAGCTCTGATGGCCATTTTAGTCATAGGGGTTTCTTGCACAAGAAATTCATGTTGCCTGTCTACACTGTCTTCTTGTGGAAGAGCTCTTGCGCAAGAGGGCTTATTCCTCATGGGGAGAGGAATAACTCTTCTGGAAGAAGCCCTGTTTTCCGACGCTGTACTGTAAATTTACTTGCGCAAGAACACACATGCAGTGTAGACGCTCTGCAAGTTTTTGCACAAGAACAGCCATTCTTGCACAAAAAGCCTGCAGCGTAGACGTAGTCTGGTAGAACTCGATGGAGCTCCAGTGTTCAGACCCAGTAAGAGTGGTGGTCCTGGAAATTAGGAAGCCTTTCACCCACACCTCTTACCTGGCAAAGCGGACATGGTTTTCAAGCTGGTTTCTTCACCATCTCCACAATCCTGGGCTACCTACTGCCCCATAAGCAACAGGAATACCTGGTGGCCATCTCCACCTGTCACCTGTGCATGGAGGGTATATCAGTGTTTGCTAACCCTGTAGCATGCTTATGTTGGAGCCCCCATCTACTGTTTTTTTTACAAAGACAAGGTCCAGCTGCATCTACACCCCAATTTTGTACCCAAAATGGTCTCAGTTTGTGTTCTTCCCAAAACCCCACGCCACCACCAGAGAGCACATGCTTCATTCCCTACATGTCAGGCATGCCCTAGCATTCTACATTCCACAGCCAACATGGCAGGTACCACCAGGGAAAACTTAACAGACAATCATGCACACATGTAATGGACACAAGTAACTGTTGGTCTTCAAGATGTGTTATGAGAGTTAGGTAACTGTATTATATATTTGATTCAGCGCTAATTAGAAGAGAGAAGGGATGGGTCGTAGCACAGAAATTCAGATTTTACACTAAAAAAATTGAAAACAACAGTGTTTAAAGCTGAACAACTATTTTGTTTTAAAATACATGCTTAACAATTTTAGTAGCATGTTGGCTATTCAGTTTTATACATTGTTTTCCTGTTTGAACACATTTTTAGGGTGTAATTTTATTAAAACTTTGGTTTTAAAGCTCTTGAAGGATTTCTTTAAATGCATTTCTATCATTACAATTGTTTTTAATTAAAATGAAAAGGCCTCCAGGACATTGATTACTTGCAGCGTATGTAATAATTAGAAGAGTTTGCCTCAAACGAGAGGTTAACAGTGGGGCCCAGTGTCTATTGCAGCAGCACAACGCACGCGGACCTCGGGACAAAGTTTGAGCCCCTCTGCCCCAGAGGGGAGCCCTTCACTTGTGTCCTACGTGAGAGGCTCTGGCTGAGGGTGAGCTCCGGCGTTCTGGGGGAACCTCTTACCACGCGACCTGAGCCCGACTCGCTCCTTTTCTCAATAGGCTTCCCTTTAACACCGTGCCTCGAGGAGGGGAGACGGGCTCCCTCGCCCTGCTCCCACAGCGCTGCAGCACAGGCGCTACAGAAAGCGCAGGGCGGGGGGACGGGCCCAGCCCCACCGCGAGAACAATGCAAAGCGGGGGAGGCTGCACACGCTGACGGTGGATCGCTGCTCGCGGAGTCCCCTGGGGCCTTCCCCCCGCCCGGAGCGGGAGTGAGGAATCTCCCCAGACCGGGCCAGGGCTGCGGCTACCCCTGAGGCTCGTGCTGGCTGCCGGGCACGTTCCCGTTCGCCCCGCGCCGGGTCCTCAGCCCCAGCCCCCTCCCACGCCCTAGGCGCCCCAACCGGCGCGCGCTGCGCGTTGCCAGGGCCAAGGCGGAAGCGGAAGCGGGTGCCTTCGCGGGCCGGGCCGGGAGGATGCTGGCGGCGGCGCGGCGCGTGGTGTGCGCGCTCTCCGGGGGAGTGGACAGCGCGGTGGCGGCGCTGCTGCTCCGGCGTAGGGGTGAGGCGCGCGCGGGGGCTCAGAGCGTTAGGCGGCCGGCGGGCGGGCGGGCGCGGGGGCTGGGGTCCGTGGGGCCGACGGAAGAGAGGGGGCAGAGCAGAGCAGAGCAGAGCACAGGGCTATGGTTTAGTGCTGGCTGGACCCTGTGACTTTGGGGGCGGGGTAGGACTGGGGTGCCTGGTGTGGGATGAGGCGATGGAAGGGGGGGGGCTAGGATGTTTGGGGCTGTGATGTGGGGCGAGGGCGAGAGAGCCTGGGACATGTGACGGGGTGGGGGGCTGGCAGTGCCTGGGGTTTCCCTGTCATCAGTTGCTGCTAGGCAGAGTATGACAGGATGGGGATGGTTGTGGTGACAGGCACTCCTCCCGCCCATAGCTGGCTGTACCAGTTCATTCCAGGCTGATTTTCCTGCAAACTCTGTTCCTTGAATTCATACAGCAGTCACTTATCTCTCTCTAATAGTTAACCTTAAAAATGTAACATTATTCTTCCCTGCAATTGGCTCTAAGTACTATTAAGCTGTTAACGTATTTTCTCACATGACATTTTCACAGTGTAGATAATATGGGCTTTTAGTGAATGCATCAGGACTCTCTGTCAATCATCTGATGATATCTTGTGATTTGTTATACCAGGGCTGCTCAACATGTGGCCATGGGCCTCATGCAGCCCGCGGCCCTTTTGTTTGTGGCCCAGGGTGCGGTTTGGGTTTACATGGGGCTCATCAGGTGGCCCATGGGTGGGATCCTTTGAACATGGCCTCCACTGGGAATACGCTCCACAACGGTACAGGCTGGCTGGAACACACGGGTATGGGGTGTCAGCGTTTCTAGCTCCCAGGGAGGAGGTACCAGGAGTGCCAGAGCATTGTGGGAAGTGCTTTGTATTCATGCCCATCAGTGTGGAAGAAGCTATTCGCATATATTTGCATGTATATGCAACTACACTTAAGTTGCGGCCCTCTGCATGTACTGAGAGTATCATTGTGGCCCCCGGGGCTTCCAAAGTTGAGTAGCCCTGTGTTATTCCAATGCTTATATCAAACTTTTGATACCAGGTTGAAGACTTATTGCAGGCATGCACAACATACGGTCCGCATGCGGCCCGCAGGGGCTCACTGTGTGGCCCGCAGGGGCTCACTGTGTGGCCCGCAGGGGCTCACTGTGTGGCCCGTGACGACTATGGCCCCATCTGATCCGCCGGCCGGGCAGAGGAGCAGAGCGCCGCCAGGGAGGGGGAAGTGCAGCAATTCTCACCACCGGGCTGCCTGCATGCAGCTCCGGCGCGAGGAGGTGAGGCGTGAGTCAGAGGGCAGGACGCCGGCAGACGCCAGCGTGACGTGGCGTTGTGACGTCACAGCCAGTGACCACTGGATTAAAAAAGGCTCCGGCAGCCCCGCAAACTGGAAGGCAGAAGCCAGATAGGGGAGGGGAAGGGGCTTGTGCTGAGGGGAGGGGGGCAGGTCAGGAGAAGAAAGGGAAAGGCACCAAGGGGCAGGGTGCAGGAGAGACAAATGCTAGGGGGGCCGAGTGGAGACGATGAGGAAAAGGGCAGGAGGGGAGGTGTCAGTGGGAGGGGGGACAGGGTGATGCTGGGAGAGGAGAGGGTAAGGGCATTGGGAGCCGTATGTTGTGCAGGCCTGATTTAACTGAAAAATTCTTAATAAAGTATCACCCCCCCCCCCAAACCTACCCTTGCAGCCCGCAGCTGTTTTCTTTGGAGTAATATGGCCCTCGCTGCTTTCCAAGTTGTGCAGGCCTGACTTATTGAATGCACTTTTCTACTTACTAGGGATTTCAACGTGTACAGAACTACAAGATTAACCGATAAACCTGGGATTACTGATTAATCCTGTCGACTACATGCGTTCCTCCCCTTGTTGACTCTGTATCAGAGGCAGCAAAGGGGAAGGGGAGGCAGGAGCCCGTGCCCATGGGGAGCCAGCTTTTAAGCCTCCTCCCCATTAGCATTGGATCCACTTTTCTCATCCCCATGCTGCTGCCTCTGATAGAGAAGCAGTAGCTCAGAGTGTGAGAGGGGCGTGGGGAGCTGGCTTTTAAATTGGCTTTCCATGTGTGCTAGCTCTGCAGACCTGCCTGCCCTCTCCCTTGCTGCCTCCGACAGAGGCAGGGGGGGTCAGGCAAGAGACCGTGCTGTAGGGAGCCAGACCTGCTCCGTGGAGATGCTTCTCCCCACCCCGCTGCTGCTTCCACTTTTAGAGGCAGCAGCGGGAGGTGGGAGGGGGGAGTAGGGGCTGCTGCTGCAAAGCAGCCTCTGTCTGTGCGGGGCGCTGGTTTTTAAACCGGCTCCTGCCTGCCACCCCATGCTGCTGCCTCTGATAGGCAGCTCCCCAAGGTGAAAAGGGGGCTCTACTGGCCCTGCCTTCGAGGACCATCGAATAGTCGTGAAACTGCTAAAATTTGATGTGGTTAAATGACTATTCAGTTACACTCTAACATTCCTCCTACTTGCTAAGAAGGAACTCCTTATTTTCAAACCTGAAGAGTGGTTGAAAAGAAGATAGGTTGAATATTTTCCATTATCATTGCAGCCACATTGAGGGCCCTTACATGGCAAGTGCAAGTCTTACAGCATTTCAGAGATTGAAAAATTAGAAATTGTAGGTAGGCCTGCTGGGAGATCTATAAGAAAAGCAAATCCTTATGTTTTGTTAGGCTTAGGAACATTAAGTGCCAAATGCAGCATTTTGGTGAGGCGCGTCAGGACCCTTGTGAGCTTAGGGAAGTGGGGTAAAACTGCTGAGATGGGTCAGCCCCAAGCTCAATTGGCAGGAGCAGAGGCATGCATCTGCAACAGGACCCTTATGCACTCTGTGCAGCTGGTTTTTTTTTTTTTTTTTTACATTTTTTACTCTGGACAGTCTTCCTTTCTGCTGATTGGCTGTTTGCTCCAATTCTCTCCCTTCACTATCTCTTCACCTCAGCATTGCTTCACTTGCTCTCTCCAGAGTACATGCACAGGTCTTTCTTCTATTTCTCCTATCCCTTAACTCCCTGCACATGCACACACTTTGCCCCTCTATTATCTTATTCCCTTCTGTCCCAGCTGAACTAACCCCTCCCCCCCAAATTTATGAAGCTAATATCATATATGTAGCTGACTATTCTTCTTCACTACACAACAGATTCCTGTGTCCATGTGGGATCCTAGAGACTGCTACAATACATACAATTTTTTCCTGTCTGGGGAAAAAAGCTAAAAGCTAGTATTCAACGTGTTAGTGTCACCTTATGAGTTCTAGAACCAGTTTTTTTAAAATCTTCATATTGGACAGTGAGTGGCTTGGGGGAAAAGTGATCTGGATGGAGAATATTCTGAACAGCTAGCAATGGATTAAAAAAATTAAATCTCTAGGAAATTGGCTTTTAATAATTATTTTCAAAGTGTGCATATATTAGTAAACCAAGTTTACTTTGAGGTTTTGGTATGTTCTATGGAGGTGTCAGGTGTTCAGAATGTGGAGTGAAATAATGGTATTTGGAAGAAGTGAAAGAGGCTCATGGCTTTTCACCAAGCACACATCAGTCTGCCTTAAAATCTGAGTGTTGCACTATATGTAGCAAGGAAGTACAATGTGAGGCTCTCATGGAATGACTTCTTAACAACTATAAGAAAATACTTAAGATGCTTTTGGCCAGTTGGGACTTGGAAGCAGCGTTGTCTTCAAGTCGTCATTGTCAAGTCCAAGTCAATGCTCAAGTCACTACGGTTCAAGTCTCAAGTGGACTCTCGAGTCCCTAAAGTCACTTTCGAGTCAAGTCCCAAGTCGAGTCTCAAATCTTAATTTTAAAAATGTCAAGTCACTTTTGTATAAGCCATCAATTTCGGCATTTTCGGACAATTTTTTCACCAAGTAGATTTAACAAAATTAGCAAGTCTCAAGTCACAAACAATGAACCCGAGTCGAGTCTCAAGTCGAGTCACCTAGGCGACTTAAGCTGGACTCGAGTTCAAGTCGTGGGACTCGAGTCAACAACTCTGCTTGGAAGATCCAGAGTTTGGGTCTAATCCTTAAGAATATTTTCAGTATATGAATAATTTCTTTTCTCCTCCCTTAGGCTACCAAGTGACAGGGGTATTTATGAAAAACTGGGACTCTCTGGATGAACAAGGAGTTTGTTCTGCTGACAAAGACTGTGAAGATGCTTATAGAGTTTGTCAGAAACTGGATATCCCTTTTCATCAGATTTCCTATGTCAAGGAGTACTGGAGTGAAGTTTTCAGGTAGGATTGTTTTAGAGACATTGCTTTTAGAAGTGTAGTTTCTGATAAAGAGTTAGTATGTGAACAGGGGAAGGTAGAGAATGGCAAAAAACTGACAAGGACAACTTAATGTGGATAGTTAGTGTCTGTGAAGTCATAAGCCAGTACAGAAATACTTTACCATGGCTAAAACTATTATTCATTCTTTGCTTACAAGTTTAGGGTCAGGTATATGTACTGACTGGGTGTGAGTCAATTGGCATACTTAAAGTAGATTTATTCTTTGAATGGATTCATGAGATTTCTCGGGAATTAGGTTAATTCAAGTGCAGTATGTCATCCAGTTCCAATACCACTGTATATTAAGCCTTGGACCTTGTTTAGCAGTTTAATGTTGGACAGTGATTGGATTAACACCTTTAGCCCATTTATTCCATCTAAATTAATATAACAACCCTTCCCACCTCCAATTCCCCTGACTATGGGACCCTGCTTCCTTCCTGGCCACCATTCCACACTCCTTTCCTTGTGACTCCCTGCTTTGCCCTCCTCACTTCTATGCATCATCAGATCCACTTCATTGCTTCCTCTAATATTCTCAGAAGAGAAATACTATCAGGTTAAGCATAGGATCTCACTTTGCTGAGCAAAGAAATACAGTCCTTTGCCTGGGGATAGAGGAGAGTGAAGAGGGTTATTCTCCTGCCCTCTTTGGAAGTACTGCATGGGCTCTCTAAATAAGACAGAATGCAACTCAAGGTCTTAAGTCTACATTCATATTTTCTTCAGCCAATTCCTTCTCCTGTTTTTTCTGCATCTTCCCCCTTGAGTGAGGGCTCATATGCAGTCTTTTACTTGAGCAAGCAGCTTGCCCTTCCTTAGAACTTTCTCTTCTGCCTCTTCAGACTGTAAATTTACTGCTTCCAATAATTCCCTACCTCTTTAGGCTAGGGATGTGAATGTATTAATTTGTACACAATTAACTGATGAGCCTCTGTATCACAGGTAGCAGCACAGGGGAGGGAGGCAGGAATCAGTGCTCACAGCAAGCCGGCTTTTAAGCTGCTCGGTAGTGCTGGAGGGCTGTGACTCTGGGAGCTGGTACTCACAGAGAGCTGCTTTAAAAGTCAGCTCCCAATGTGCACCGGTTCCTGCCTGCCCCTCTGTGCTGCTACCTCTATATCAGAGGGATACAAAGGCAGCAGCGCAAGGGGGCAGATGGCTTCCTGGGAGCCAGTACATACAGGGAACATTCTTAAAAGCTGGCTCTGTGCACATACCAGCTCCTGGGGAGCTGTCTACCCCTGTGTGCAAACATGTAACCACTGAAGTTTTCAAAGGTTATGTGTTTACCTAAATAAATGCATTTTAACATCCCTACTTCAGGCCTCCTCTTCCTAGGTCATCTTAAACAAGAGAATCACTCTGGTCTTGCCTTTCCTATAGTCTCTAACCAGTCTTGGAGAGCTCAGCAGCCACTCTTACTCCCCTTTTTCTGTTTCCCTAAAGAACCTGTTAAAGTCTCTCTTTTTATTTTAATTCCCTCTGACTGGCATGAAGGGTTCTTAACCAATGCCTACACTACTGTACAGCCTAAATTGACAAAAACTTACATTTCTCAAGCGTGCAAATTCTCCATCCCCTGACATGAGCGTTTGTGTGTGCAGCAAGTTTCTCCCATCGACACAGCCTATCCTACTCACAGAGGTGCATTCTAACCCAAGAAAACTTATGCGCAAATAAGTTTGTTAGTGTTTAAGGTGCCACAGGACTCCATGTTGATTTTGCTGAAACAGACTAACATAGCTACCCCTCTGAAACTTTTTTTAAAGTACAAAGATGTTGAAACCTAGAGAAAATCTAGCAATGAATCCCTTACAATGTTTGCTTCTTTCACAATATTTGTTTAGTATTATTGATAGGTCATAAGCTCTCAAGATTAACAAGTACTTCTCCACATTTGAATAGAGTTACTTTACAATAAATGTTTATAGTCATTATGCATTTGTTTTCCAGTTACCTTTTAAATGAATATGAATTGGGAAGAACTCCCAATCCTGACATAATGTGCAACAAGCATATCAAATTCAATTATTTTCTCCATTATGCTCTGAATAACCTTGGTAAGTTGTCTTCAAGTGTATTTGTATATATCCTATACTGCAAAAGTGCTAAAGACGAGCAAACTCTCTTTAAAATCTTGGGCAAGGAGTCTGATCTCATGTGCAAACACAATTTTGTAATTTTGTATCACTGTTTGTGAAAAGAAGTTTAACATTTGTATTTGAAGGTGCTCCTTGAAGCACAAAAAATGGAAGTGTGATACATTAGGAGCTGTGATTTTCCATTAAATATTGGGGCTGTATTAAGATTAGGAAAGCACTAGCTGGCTATGCAAAGCTTCTCAGATATCATTTGTCTTCAGTTTTTGTTTCTATAATGTATGTGTTTCCAAATATTTCTGTAACTTTTAATACTCTGAATACTGTGATGTTCAAGAGCAATATTTATATATTTTTTTAAACTTCGTATAGGTGCGGATGCCGTTGCAACTGGGCATTATGCAAGGACTTCGCTAGAAGATGAAGAAGTTTTCCAACAGAAGCATATTAAAAAACCACAAGGGCTTTTCAGAAACCGATTTGAAGTTAGAAATGGTAAGTGGTTAATATGGCTTTGTCACAGATTCACAGACTCACCGGCCAAGTGCTCTCTCTTGGCTTCATAGGGTCCCTGGGAGGAACACCTTTCAGGTGTCAGCTATCTTCAAGGATGATTACTCTCTCTGTAGTTAAGCCCTTTGACTCCATCACCACATGGATAATACCTCTAAACCCATAGTGTCCAACCAGTTCTGAAGAAGTAGCCACTATAGTGGCTACTGCTGTAGCAAACTAGCCACCCTCTCCTGGCCAAATAGCCACAATGTTCAAGCCAACTAGCCATACTCAACTGGCCAAATAGTCACATGCGGCTAGCTAGTTGACACCATGGCTCTAAACCTTCACCATACCTGATCACACTCTAAGCTCCACTCAGTGAGTCCACTCGAACTGGACCCTTGGGGGAAGACTTTTGCACACCATGAGGATGCGACAAAACCTTGAGCTCTTTAGATTGTAGTGATTCTCAACCAGTATTGTAAAATAAAAGGATTTATTTGAAATCTGGAACACAGCATAGAAAATTCCTGAGTGACCTTTACAACAGAAAGTTACAGCATAGTTCATTTGAGACTTCCCAAGTTCCAGTGGGTACAGATTCCTTTGTCTCTAGTCCAGAATTGTCATTCCTTCCAGGCAACCTCACTATATCACCTTCATATAAAAGACCTGCCTCTCTCTTTTGTCTTCTTTATTGGGCAAAAGATCACTTGTGCTCTGTCTCTTCAGCCCTTTATTCTCCCGCTGGCCAAAACCGAATGGCTTCCAAGTTTAGGAGAGCCTTTGGGTCACCCGTCACTAATTAACAAAATGTCCCAGCCATTGTTTGCGGTCCATTGTCTGCTAGTTGGAGTCACACCTGGTCCTCTGAAACAATAAACGCTCTTTTCCATCACCTGGTTAGAAATTGAGGCATGCACAATATTCATACAAAACATTAAGAAAATTCCCTGCTTCTTCCCCAGGCTCTTACACGGGCCTATTAAAAGCAACATGACCTTCTTAGTTTAGGTCTGTCAAAGAATTTATTTTCTTAAGAACTTTCCTTAATGGCAGTTATATTTATAAATATTAAAGAAACAATATACATAAATGACTTTAAGTGTAACATTTTCTTACACAGTATAGCCTGACCCTGTTGACATTAGGTCATTGGGTTGCAGGGGTCTTTGCCTCCAACATCCCCTGTTGCCCTCTAACAACCTGTTTTTGTCCACAACATAGCCCTCGAGCTAAATTGTATCTTATCTTGATCCTTTCAGGATAACAGAAATCCAAATAAAAATCCTGACATCCCAAACAGCCCTTCTTGGGCTGTTCTTCAATCCATCTGTGTTCAGTTCTCAACCCCATCTTGGGCTTACTGGTCCTTAGGTTGGTGCTTCTATGCAAGAATGCAGACACACCTTCTGCTTTGAGTTCCAGCCCAAGGACCCTTTATTAAGCAGCTAGGTCCTTACCTTTATACAGGCTATTGTTTCTCTTGATTACTTCCTGCCTCCAAGGCCCATTTGCTGTTTCCCAGCAGGCTATTGTTGTTACAGCATCTTCTCTGGTTTCTAGGTCTCTGGCTTCTTCTTAGGTTGTCTCAGGCCAGGTCTATACTAGACCCAGAAAGTTGGCTTAAGGTACCCAACTCCAGCTATGTAAATAACATAGTTGGAGTTGACATACTTTATGCTGAGCTTGGCGTACAGTGGAAGGTCAATGGGAGCAAACACTACCATCAGTTTCCGTTACTCCTCACGAATTGAGGAGTACTGGCAACCAAGGGCACCCTCAGCATTCAGTTTAGCAGGTCCTTACTAGACTCGCTAAATTGAATGCCAGAAGATTGATATCTGGAGTGGCAAGTGGAGACATTGCCTTGCTTCTCCTTGGGAACACTGACTCCAGGATTGCTTCCCTGGTGGTTGTTCCTTTTCAAAGGCCCTTTACAGGACTAAATCTATGCCTGTAGCCTTTTTAAGCATGTCTTTGTCAGGCCCTTGGGTCTCCTTCTTTTCTTTTAAGGTGTTGTCTTTTCTCTATGTAGTCATTCCTAATCCTTTCACAGCTTGGGTCACGGATGATAATCAAGCCATTAAGTCAGGATCAGCAGTGGGATAGCTACTATATTGCTGACAAGGCTGACCCACACTTCCCTTACAAGGCCAGCAAGCTGATGACAATTGGTTACAATAATCAGTACATATCAAAGTGCCATGTCAAGTGACATCTTGATATTGTTAAACCTCAGGAGTCTAACCTCCTGTTGCAATGTTTTTTTATAAGATCAAAACAAAATCCTTTTTTGTTTAAGAACTGGAGCCTAGATCCTCAGTTTGTGAAAAACAGTGTGGCTCCCTTGCCTTCCATGCATTTGGATTGATTTACTTCATCTGACTTTCTGGCTGAGAATCCTTAAGTAATTCTGTTAAATCCAGGTCCTGTTCTCTCCAGATATTAGAAGTTATGGGATTTGTTGAATTCCAAGAAAAAGCGTAATCCTGACTGTCAATATAGTTCTTTTTATAATAAGAGATGGAAAAGTTCCTGATCTAATGTCTCTGTAATGGAGCAATGTCTAGGTTGTAAAAAGTGCCCCAGATGTTTTCTGTTGAGTGCAGTGAGGAGATGTGCTATGATATGTTAACAATAGATGTTCTTATAGTAAGCAGAATTTTAACTAAATGTATGTGTAAATAGTAGCAGTTAAGCTATGAAACATTGAAACATCTGGTGTGTTCTATACCATGCAGCTGTAAAACTCCTTCAAGGTGCTGACCACATGAAAGATCAAACCTTCTTCCTCAGTCAGATTTCACAAGATGCTTTGAGGAGAACCATTTTTCCTTTAGGAGGATTGACAAAAGATTTTGTAAAGAGGATGGCAGCAGAACATGGCTTTCATCATGTGCTGAAGAGAAAAGAGGCATGGTAACACTTATTAAACTTTTGGTTTATATTTATCTCGAAACCTTTGTTTTTGATTTGTATATTATACAAATTGAGACTGGTTAGGTAAATTTTACATTTTTTTAATTACCTGGATCAGATTAAGTCAAATTACTTATGAGTGACCGAATATATATTTTAGGGCTATCAATTGATTAAAAATAAGTCACAATTAATTGCATTGTTAAACAATAACAACATACCATATATTTAAATATTTTGGATGTTTTCTACATTTTCACATTTTGATTTCAATAAAAAGTGTACAATGCTCATTTTCTATTCTTTTTTTATTATAAGTATTTCCACTAGGGGGAAAAAACCAAAAGAAATAGTATTTTTTAATTCATGTAATATTGTAGTGCAATCTGTCTATCGTGGAAGTTGAACTTACAAGTGTAGAATTATGTAAAAAAACCACTGCATTCAAAACTAAAACTATATAACCTTTTAGAGTCTGCAGGTCCCCTCAGTCCTACTTCTTGTTCAGTCAATCTCTGAAACAAACAAGTTTGTTTACATTTACAGGAGATAATGCTGCCCACTTATTGTTAACAATGCCACGTGAGAGCGAGAATAGATATTCTCGTGGCATTGTTGTAGTCAGCATTGCAAGATTTTTATATGCCAGATGTGCTAAAGATTCATATGTCCTTTCATACTTCAATCACCATTCTAGGGGACACGTGTCCATGCTGCTGACAGGTTCTGCTCAATAACAATCCAAACACTATAGACTGACACGTGCATTTTCATTCTCTAAATCAGATGCTACCAGGAGATTGTTTTTCCCTTTTGGTGGTTCGGGTTCTGTAGTTTCCTCATCATAATGTTGAACAGGCATGAGGCTTCTTCAGCCCCACAGGGCCCACCGCAGGCAGAAGCACGCTTCTCTGTAGCCTCCTCCATACCCCGCCTGCCCTTCCCCTTTAATTGGTTAAACAGATAAACATAATGCATAACCGATTAACTAGTTATATGGGATTTTACATCCCTGTTTCCAACTAGCACAAGTCACAGAGATAGTAAGTGATTTATATTTCTTCATGGTTCTGTGGATCTCTGATTTACTGTAGTTGTGTTGCAGGATGCATTGGTGTCAGATTGCTGGGTTTTTTTTTCCCAAGGTAACTTTTTAAGGAGGCTAGTTCTGTTTCCGTTGCTAACGAACTAATACTTTTATAGTGTGATCTTTTGGAGTGAAAATGTAAGTTACTATGTTCCAGATGTTCCTCCTTGGTTTTAGTACTTTTGTATACATCTTCATAGCAAGCAGTTTTTTACCGTGCAGTTGTCTGAGGACAATAGAATAGGTTTTAAGGTGATGTAGTTTCAGGAAGAAAAAAGAGCTATTTTTACATGAAAGGATTTTCAGGGTAAGGCTTAAATCTGTAGGAGTGCTTAGGCATTGCTGTAATAAGTGCCAAAATCATATTCCACCCTGGCCAGCAACATTGCTAGGACTTATCCTATCCACATGGTTAGGCATCAGCTGAGCAGTTTTGTGGATCAGAGTGGAATCTAAAAGTGGTACTTAGCACCGGAACCTCAGATTTAGATATTAAGTACCTTTGTGGATCTTGGCCTCAGTGACTTGTCTTTGTGTTAGTATTGTATGGTAAGGTGAAGGACAATTTTTTTGAACATACATGCAACACAAGAAGTGTTTGTCTTACTGAGTAACTGTGTGAGTAACTAAGTAACTGTTGTCACCCTTGTCTTTTTCCTGTTTCCTGTGCTTATGGTTTTCACTTGTATTAAATTTAGTTTGTATGCTTTCTAGGCAGGGTTTTATACTCATTTTTTGAAGCAACTACCATATTTTTAGGTGCATGGAAGGGTAAATCTTTGCTGTACTGAAAATGAATGTTTTGACATTAGGATTATCAAAAGGTTCATACTACTTTTGCATAGAATTTATACTGTGCATTCATTTTATTCTTTTTTTAAGAGTATGGGAATCTGTTTCATTGGGGAAAGAAATTTTGAAAACTTCATTCTTGAGGTAGGTAACATTAGATCTGGGAATCTATAAACTTCTGATTTTCCTAGTAATTTTTAAGGTGGCCCATGGAAAGATCTTTTACACATCTATTTTTCTTTCTTATAGTATTTAGAACCTCGTCCAGGTAACTTTGTTTCCATTGAAGATAACAAAGTGATAGGCACACACAAAGGTAAGCATCTGCCTCTCCTATCTATTTTAAATAATCATTTGTGTAGTATAGAATAGTGCTATTTTATTTGAAAAAACTAGTTCTGTAAAATTCCAAAGCTCTATTCTGTTTTGGTATGCCTAATGAGTCATAGAAGATCCATTAATCCAGTAACCGTGGCTTTGGTCTGTCCTTAGTTTTTCTATAATTTTTACATTGCAATAAAAAGAAAAGCCATAATTATTGCTTGGCACCACTGATATGTAAGAATTACTTGGTTGCCATTAGGTCGTCGTCAAATTTATGTGAAGGAATCACTATCAACTTTATTATTTTTATATGGCTGAGTTTCAATTCCAGAAATTTTAAATTCCTTTACAAATAAATTAATACAGGTTGTGATGCACACTAGGGTAGTTACAGAACACAAGCACCAAATAAGCCAAGTTTCATCTCTCCTTTCCCTTCCTCTCTATGCACATCTTCCTGTTGCTTCTTCAGTTTCAGATTCTGTTACTAACAAACACTTCCAGGCCTCAAAAGAGCCTTCAACTAACATCCCCCAATCCAGTGCATGAAAATCTTCTGTCATATTAGTAAATGTAGTAGGCAGTGAAACTGGCAAGCTACATTTATCAAATGCTCAAACTAAACAAGCTAAAATATTGATGATTTTCTATAATCTATTTCAGTTATAGTAATCTTTTGAGGTATTTGTAGCAACAGTAGGTACAGACTTTTAAGATAAAAGCTTATTCAAGTTTTTGGGGTCTCTTTCATTTTCAAGATGTAAGAAAATTAAAATTTTTTGCTCAGTACTTACACTTTTGAAGAGAGAGATTTCTGCATTTGAAATATTATGATTTCTGAAACTAACCTATGAGTTAAGGGGTATTACCAGTGTAAAATTTTCATATTTCAATAGGTTGTTTCCTGTATACAATAGGCCAGAGGGCTAAGCTAAGTGGCCTCAGCAAAGCTTGGTTTGTTGTTGAGAAAGATGTCACATCGGGAAATATCTTTGTGGTGAGTTTATTTACATTGATAGTGTAAATAATTAATGCAGGTATTTCATGATTCCTGCTGAAAAGAATGTGATTCTAATTTATGAAGAAGCCTTGATTTTTTTTCCATTTAACAGAGAAACAAAAGCTGCCAACTGATAGAGCGTTAACAGGTTTCAGACAGTCTGTCCAGAAATCTGACTTCTGATCAGTAGAAAGTTATTAGAGTTTTTAACATGAGTGTGTCCTAAACTATTGGCAATCAGCTTCCAATGTATTACTCCTAAAACACAGGTGGTTTTTCATACAGCCATTGTGGCACAATATATAATATTTTATCTAAAACCTTTCATTTACTATATTGGCTTAGCAAGTTGCCAGAAAATGAAATACTGAACACTAGTACAGTTTCACCTTCTGCAGACACAGACAAGAAATAGCTCTGTAAATCATTTCTGCCATATCGATAAGTCAGCATTTAGCATTCCCCCAACATTCTGAAGCACCTTAACTTCACTAATATTTTTGCAATGTTTGGTTCTCTGATTGGCTAAGGATGCTATTTTTTTTGCTGTGGAGTGCAGATGTGCTTTCTCATGGAAGCACGTAAATCAAATAGGGGATGAGGAGAGAAATGAGAATTTATTTTATGCCCCAGAGACCTGAGACACCCTCCTCTTGGTTGCACCTGGGATGCCAGAATACTCAGCTTTGTGGTGGTCTCCTTCACACCACTGGCAGAATGACAAAATAATAGCTTAAGAGCACCTCCAGTGGCATGTATTTTTAGCTCTTTATGCTTTACCTATGTCTCAAAAATTCCTTCCAGAGGTAGTATGTCACATGAATTGGCATTTGTCTTTCATCACCCAATGCTATTTAATCAATAGAATAGCATAGTTTTCAAGTCCAAACATCTTTGGTGTTTTAAAATTGGTAACAATGGTTGTGACAGTTGAGAGCTTATTATACGACAGTACTCAAAAGTGCATTAATCCTTTTTTTTAGAACAAATAGGAAGTAAGACATGGTCCATTCCTCAAGAAGGCTAACAGCCTAATGTTAGCTATGATGTGACATGTTGGTAAATCAGTAGAGTGGGGAATGGGTGAGTTAAGGAAAAGGGCGCTATAACAAATCACATTTTCTCATTGTAAGTATGTGCACATCTTGATTTCTGAATTCCTTTTAAAAAAAAATACAGATTTTTTTTTAATGGATATCAAGGATGAAGTGAATCTGAGGGCTTTTTGCTGCTACCTCCCAAAACTGGGACTCCCTCATCCAGCAACAGTCGCGGTCCAGCAAGTACCATGGTAGTTCCTGGACCAGCTCCCTGGCTGGGAGCCTCAGTGGCAAGAGGGCTGGTGGCTCAGACCCCCGTGGGGCTGGGCTAGGACTGGTGCCGGAGCTCTGGTAGTGCAGCAGGGGCTGCAGCAGCCCCAGTAGCAGGGCTGGGGACGTGGCAGTCGCAGCAGCTGCAGTAGCTGGGTCGGAGCCAGAGACGCAGCAGCCAATAACGGGGCCGGGGCTGGAGATGTAGCAGCCACAGCAGCCTTGATAGCAGGGCCAGGGATGCAGGGGCTGGGGCAGTCCAGGCTGCCAGGGACGCAGCAGCATGGCAGCTCAGCAAGGGGGCCGGATGCAGGGAGGGAAGGTGGTCTGGGGAGCTGGTAGCAGGGGACCTCCTCTGATCCAGCAAATTCCCTCATTCGGGATGAGTCAGATCCCCAGGGTACCGGACCAGAGAGGTCCAACCTGTACAGACAAAATTAACACTGTGGTGATTGATTAATCTTGGATCGATTTAGCAGGTCTAGTGAAAATCAACTGATGATCACTTTGATATCCGGTATTCCACCGGAATGAGATAAGTTAGGGGAGCCAACGGGAGAAACATAGTGTGGACACTGCTGTATGTAAGATCTGAGCTATGTTGAATTGAGTTATGCTACTAAGTAACTCTTAAAATGAGGAGTCCTGTGACAATTCAGAGACTAACAGATTTGTTAGGGCATAAACTTCTGTGGGAGCTTATGAGTTTATGCCCTCATAAATTTGTTAGTCTCTAAGTTGCCACAGGACTCCTAGTTATTTTTGCAGATACAGACTTAACACAGCTGCACCGCAAAGACATAATTCATATTGCATAGCTTAAAGCAGCTTTTCCCCACAGTGTAGACCTGCCCTGAGAGAGATGAAGAAAAGGTAGTAGACTTGGATCAAGATAATGAAGACAGTATTGCATAAGGGTGAGCATGGAGTAAGGCCAGGCGAGGACTGAGGGAGAAGTGCACAAATGAGCTAGTATAACTGTGGGAATGAAGGGAGCATGATGCTGAATAATAATTCAGACTTGCTATGGGATATTTTTTTAATAAGATTTTAAGGAAGCTGGTTAGACTCTAACATCTACGTGCTTTACTAGTGAATTAGCTTTTATTTTTATATGCCTTGATGCTTTTCTGAAATCTATGCTTTCATTCACAACAATTATGTAATATCTGTCATAAACATACATAAAACATTTTTGTATTTTAAGGCACCATCTACAAATCACCCTGCACTATACAGAGACCTATTGCGAACAAACCGTGTGCACTGGATTGCAGAAGAACCTCCTGCAGAGCTAATTAGGGACAAAATGATGGAGTGTGCTTTCAGGTTTCAGCATCAGATGGCACTAGGTGATCAAACTTTGTATATTTAAATCTATTCAGATTGTGATGTGGGTGATTGAAATGTCATCTAATATAACTTCTCACGGTAGATAAAAATGGTTGTGCTAATTATAATTTTCCATTTTTTAAGATTAAAAATGAATTATTTTTGGAGACCTCTTAACTCATTAGACTTGTTTAAGCCAGTGAAAAATATGTAATTTGTGAATATAAGGGTAAGCTAGCTGGTTGTTTAATAACTTTCTCTTTTAGTGCCATGCATGTTAACTCTGAACCAAGATGGGACAGTGTGGGTGACACTAGTCAAGCCAATAAGAGCTCTTACACTAGGGCAAGTAAGTGTTGCCAGAATTGGTTCTTTTAATTTATTTATACATGTCCTATGTTTTATTAATTGCAGAGCATCAGTTAGAAGAACTTTCAGTACCACACTATAGACTGTATAGCTCAGCCTTTTGAAGAGTCTCCTCTAGAAATGATACACCCTACTTATGTGACTGTCAGCTCGTTTTTTAAAAGCTTTTCAACCAAAAAGTACTACGTAGTAACTAAAGAGAGATTCCATCCCCAAGGAAAATAATTAAAAATAACTCTTACTACTGATTTCTCATGTAATACTGTAAAATTTCATGATAGAATTTGTTACATTTATATTTATACTCATATGAGCCCACAGTTCTATCCTTTTGTTTGTTCTCTTTATACTCCCATTTTATGCAATGTGGTCAGAGCAAACACAAGGGAATAAATATTACCTTCAGTATTCAGGAAGCTGTCCCTCCTTATTTGTCAGTCTCTCAGTATTCACTTTTCCAATGCTCTGAAGTCTTGCTGTGTTTATTTGCTAGTTTGCCGTGTTCTACAAGGGTGATGAGTGCCTTGGCAGTGGAAAAATCATCAGACTGGGCCCATCGTTGTACACTTTACAACAGGGCAAAAGCAGAGAGCAAGATTCAAGGCATGTGTTAGCAGAAGAGATCAAGAAGTTGGAACCAGCAACGTAATACATGCATTTTTCTTGAATGAAAGACTTTGGGGACTCTGGAGCATTAAAATAATGAGCCATAAACCACATAAACGTATTTTCTTTGACAGACTATATCTTTCAAAAGATGAATTAAGACAATTCTGCCATAATATTTGACTGATGGTACCTAAGAGGGTTTTTGAATTAAAATAGATTTAATACGGTTTAATTAAAATAGATAAGTAAGATACCTCAAGTAAGTAATGGAAACATATTGTACAAAAAGGTATGTATACTGTGTATGAGACATCCTGGCAGTTTTAAGATCAGCACTTCTGTATTTTTAGAGTGGGGTTAACTGTAAACCAAGTTTTTAATGTCAAAGTCTTTCTAATATAAATGCACAGTTTATGTACTAATGTTCTAGAAATACATGAGAGTTTCTGCAGTTTGAAAAAGCTGCTTTTCCCTTTTGTGCCATGATATCAGTCCTGTGGTAAAGAAATAATGTAGTGAATTTTCAGTATGTAATAAAGCTGTTAGTTTTCTAAAATTGCTCTGTAACAGCAGCAGCATATAAAATCATTTTAATTTAAAAAATGCCCCAAACCCTAAATCTTTCTTTTAGGCACAACTGAAAGTATTTTAAGAGAGATGTCTGTAGGTAAAATGGATGCATGACTTGTGTTAAATTTGTGTTGGACTTTGGGAGAAGGCTGTGTTATGTCTCTTACATTCAAGTTCATGAACTGTGAGCAATAGGTATTTATTTTTCACTTGCAGTAAATTTTATAACACTTATTTTACACTTGTTTGAATCTTATGCTGCTAGTAGTTATGGTTTCAGATTTTATCATAATTCAGGTTTTGAAATCTAGTGATTTGAAAATAAATGCATTGATACATCTAACATTCTTTTATAAAACTGAGTAATGGTGTGCCATTTTACTGCAGTTTGATTAATACTGTAAACTAATCTGAGCAGGGACTTTGACATATGCATCCTTGGAGCACCGAGAGTGCATTGTCAGTATGTAAATAAACCCAAACTTATATGTACTTGTTTGTTGTATTAAACCTTATTATACAGGCAATTTTTTAGGGAGGGAGAGCTGGAAATAGATACTAAATCAATGTGGTGTGATGTTATCTGGGAGGATATTATGGAAAACAAACTTTCCAAGACTTTTGATACAGTGAATTGAAGCAAGCCACTGTATCCTGAAGACCTCCTCAGATGTTTGTATAGCTCTTTTATTATGACTCTTAACAAAAGGCAAGTCATGCAGTTAACATTATTGTATAAATTACCTTTCATTAACACACAGCGGCATAGAAGTAAGACTTATCCGATGGCTGTAGAAGGCAGAGGGTATAAAATTCTTTATCAGTTAAGATAAGAGAGATAGAAAACTGTACCACACATAGGGTGTGTCTAGAGACTACCTCCCTCTTTCGACAGAGGGATGTAAATTAGACGCTTCGAAATTGCAAATGAAGCCGGGATATGAATTTCTGGCACTTTATTTGCATATTCACATCATGGTGCTCTTTTGAAAAAGTGCTGTTTTGAAAGTGAAACCGCAGTCTAGACGCGGTTCTTTCGAAAATAGGAGCCTTTTTCAAAAGATCCTGTAAACCTCATGAGGCCTCAAAAGGCTTCTATTTTTGAAAGAACCGCGTCTAGACTGCGGTTTCACTTTCAAAATAGCACTTTTTCGAAAGCGTGCCATGAGGTGAATATGCAAATGAAGTGCTGGAAATTCAAATCCTGGCTTCATTTGCAATTTCAAAGCGTCTAATTTACATCCCTCTGTCGAAAGAGGGGGAGGTAGTCTAGAGGTACCTATAGATTCTTTCGCTGAATGTAAAAGTGCATTATGTGCAACTATGTTGGTTCCCCCTCCTGCACACATCTCTTTCTATATCTTGATAGCCAGTTTAACAGAGGAAAATAATTCCTTTTTCTCCAGAGAGAGAATATAAATGAACAGAAAACTTTCCTTGCTAACTGCCACTTGCCAGGCTGGTGGATTTGCTAAGGACACTTGTTCAACTAAACTGTGTGAAGCAAACAAACTGCACTTCCCATAAGAAATCTGTATCACTTCTCAGAAATATCAGTTGTCCTGTTTTGAAATAAATAAATAAATAAAATGCCACTTATCCTGTTGTTCCTTACCCATCTATCATAAGTTCAGTGGGGGAAAGTGTTTTACTTTGGATACCCAGATAAGAATTTTATTATAAGGTTTGCTTTTGACTTTAGCAGTGTTATTCCTCCTTACATCTATTCATTCCTATTATTTTGATGCCATTCCAGTAATGGATACAGGTAATGATTTGTATGGTTTTTTTCTTCATCTTAAACCCTTCATTCTTGAAATCATAACTCTGCAAAATATGGAATGACTATAAAGAGGCTAATTGTCCATGTTTTTTTCTAATTTGATTTATCCTATAAATATGAAATACATAATAAAATATATTTTATTAATGTTTTGTGCTATACTATGTGTGATTTTCCTGTTGCTTCACCTGAAAACACTGTCTTGAGCAGTTTAGTATCATCTGCACATTTTACCACCTCACAGTTTAATCCTTTTCTCCAGATCATTTATAATTAGGTCCCAGGATGGACCCTTGGGAGACATCACTAGTTATCTCTCTCCATTCTGAAAAGTTACCATTTATTCCTAACCTTTGTTTCCTGTCTTTTAACCACTTATCAATCCATGAGAGGACCTTCCCGCTTATCCCATGACAGCTTACTTAAGGGCCTTTGATGAGGGACCTTGTCAAAGGTTTTTGGCAATCTAAGTACACTGTATCCCCTTTGTCCACATGTTGACCCCCCTCTGCAGTGGCACCCACATGGCAAGGTATAAGGGGTGCCACTGGCTCTCCCCAACCCTCAGCTCCTTTTTGCCACCAGTGACAGTGCACGGAACAGTCACTGTTCTTTGTAGGTTAATTAGGGTCCATCCATATCAACTAGTGTTCCTGTAAAGTTAATTAATTGAGCTAGTGACCCTTTGTAGTAACTAGAGTTTTGTTAGTCCCACATCGGACTTAGTGGGGAGACAGGGCCAGTTCCCAAGCCCTGCAATCGCTGTAACTGACTTATGCAAATGAGTCCAGTTAATCCACATATTAGTTGTCTCAGATACCCTGGCAAAAGGCAGATGAGCAACAAGTGTCACATCTACAAGCTCTTCAATCCTAGGACTAAGAAGGAGCGTGCTATCTGATTTGAAAGTACTTCTGATGGAGATGGTGCTCACTGTGGCCCAAAGCAGAGGTCCAACTCTACCCAGCACAGTGGGATGGGTACACAGTTTCTCTCTGGCACCATCAGTAAGCCGGCAGCAATACCTTTCCACAACCCTGGCCAAGAAGATGAATGAGGCCAGCAGGGGACAGTCTATCCCTATAAGGGGAAGGACAGGACTGGGGGCAAGTGAAGACCCACATGGGTAGCTCATCTCCTACATCAGGTAATCATGTGTTAACTTGTGTTGAGCAATGCAGCCCACCCTGTTCCCTGCCAGGAAGCCGTGACACAGAAGCGAGCCTCTCAGCTTCAGGTGCTGTTGATGCTGGAAGTTCTCTAGGCTGCTCAGGAGATCCTGACACTCCTGGTGTTAACCAGGAACTCAGTAATGACAATGAAAATAATGGAATTTGGATTAGGATCTGATCTTGGTGTTAATTTTGTTCCTGACACCAGAAGCACAGGTCCCCTGACAACTGTATCACCAGTGGATTAATTTGGCAGAAATAACAATGCAACAAATATAAATTTAATCAAGCTATTAAATAATCTGAACAGTACACAGCATGTGACAACACAGAACAAATCAACCCCAGTACAACCAGTAAACCAACACCACACCCTCGAACCAGAAAAGAGAAGAAGATACAATAGACTTCCGATAATCCAGCAGCTTTGGGACCCAGGGGGTGCCGGATTACCAGATATATCAGAGTATCAGGAAGTACTCCAGCAGGGGGGCTGTGACGGGTTGGGGGGGGGGTCAGAGAGGAACGGCGTGGCATGGGGTGAACCCTCTGCTGTTTTGCAGGTAGGCGGGGGAAGCCCCGCACAGCTGCCAGCGACAGACCAGCTGGGGCTGCAAGCGGCAGCGGCGACTTGGGGAAGCGGCAGGGCAGAGCAGCTGGGGTGCTGCCGGGTTGGTCCCGCAGCACTGCCCCTCACCTGAGCGGCACTGCGGGACCAACCTGTCAGCACCCCAGCTGCTCTGCCCGCCACTTCCCCAAGTCCGCCGCTCATCAGTTTCAGCAGTGGCAGCGGCAGACTTGGGGAAGCGGTGCGGAGCGGTGCTGCTGGGCGCCAAGCAGGGGGGTTAGGGGGCCACGCTGCAGGACCAACCTGGCAGCACTCCAGCTGCTCTGCTCCATGCCACTTCCCCAAGTCCGCTGTTGGTCAGTTTCAGCAGCAGCAGCAGCGGACTTGGGGAAGCGGTGCGGAGCAGCTCCAATTGTCCGGCTGGCCGGAGCACTTTCCGGGTTCCAGTTGGTGCCAGACTATCGGGAGTGCCGGACCACTGGATGCCGGACAATTGGAGTTTTACTGTAGTAAAGGATTCCCCAATACAACAAGGTAAGTCAAAATACTTTACAGGTGTTTGGTTTAGATGGAGGATGACACTTAACGGATGGAGGGAAGAGGCACGCCTAGGACCTTCTACCGTTCAGCAGGAGACCTGCTGTCAGGGAGGAACACTAGGTGATCCCACGGAGATGTTGTTCCGGTTTGGATTAATCACAGATTCCTTGAGTTCCCAAGGGCTTTCACAAGGACCAGGATTCCAGAATGAGGCAAAGGAACCGAAGAGCCCTGCTGGATGTCCCCTAGACACAAATCCCCACACCCTTCAGTGGAGGCTGTGAAGGGAGGTGCCCACAGCAGCTCAGAGATTCCAATCCTCAGGCAGCTTCTATCCTGTAGCCAGATGGTAGGTTTCACCCCCGAGCCTTTGCCATGGAGAGTGAAAACAGGATGAACCAGAAGCAGCAGGCCAAAGACCGGAGGATCAGAGGACCAAGCAGTGAAGCGTTCAGGAGGAGCCCCGCCCCCTCAGAATGATAGTCCTTTTATTGTCCTTTGAGCGGGAAAAGCAGTAAGGGTGCTGGGTGCACTGTTTCTGTGCTGTGTGCAAAATGTCCCATGCCGTGTGCAGCGTAGTGCACCCCGAGGTGATTTCAGCTTTGGCGGGAAAAACCGGATGGCGCTTGTTTTTCAGTGCAGGGCACAATCCAAGATGGAGTTGGTTAAAACAAAATGGAGTCCATTGTCCTTACACTGGTGCCACCCATACCTGCCACAGCAGTACCCAGACATAAGGGTAAATCCACCTTGGGACCTTACTGCTTGCCCTCACTCCAGTGACACAACTCGCCATCACGTGGGATGTCCTGACACTATTCATCTGCTCATAGGTATCCTGCCTCAGAATTGGGGAGACAGACAGAAAGGCACCCTCTTCAGTCACCACACCCTGGGCACTGACAGCAAGATTCAAGGGGATCTTGCCAGTAACCTGGCACAGACCATGGAGGTATGTGCTCCCCAGCAGGAACATTGGGACTGACCCCTTGAAACGCCAGGTGTTTGATACAAAGCCCGCAACTGATCAGAATACTGAAGTCATCAGCCCACCAAGGGTACATCTACACAGCAGGGCTAAAGTCGGAATAAGCTACACAACTTCAGCCACATCAATTGCGTAGCTTAAGTCGAAATAGCTTAATTCGGCATTTGGCACTGTCTGCGCAGCAGGAACTCGAAGGAAGAGCACTCTTTCTTTGACTTCCCCTACACCTTGTAAAATGAGCGTTACCCTGTTACCCTGAACCAGAAGTCTTCCAGCTAGACATTACTTTGAAATATAGGTTTGTAGTGTAAATGTGCACTATGTTATTTCAGAATTATGTCAGTTATTCCAAAATAATGCTGCTGTGTAGACATAGCCCAACAGTCCTTGCGAAGGGTATCTCTGTATTCAGGGAGATCCTCTGGCAACTGGCCTGTGACACCTGCAGGTCCCATTCCTCGTCCTGGTACCAGTTTCAAAACACGAGGAATTAATCACTGGACTTCTATTGCAGATCCACTAAGCACCATCAGTCAACAAAGTCCCCACAGAGATGTATGTCCCACTCAAATCAGTACTCCTCAGGCACAGCTACAGACACTGCCCAGTGTGCAGTCACCACACCAGTAGAACCTGGTCACTGAGTAGCAATAACTCCGGCTTATAGCTCCATGAGGGAGCAGAACTCCTGAATGGTGGGGCAGTCTCCCAGACCATTGATGCCAGCTACGTAATCAGAAGTTAAATCCTAGTGAGGAAAATAGAAAGTAGGAGCATACACTCTGTCAAATTAAGTGTAAAAATGTAATAAGAAAAAGCCAAAATGGAGTTTGAAGAACAGTGAGCCAAAAACTCAAAAAGTAATAGTAAAATGTTTTTTTAAGTACAGCAGAAGCAGGAAGCCGGCTAAACAACCAGGGGGCCACCGGACAATCAAGATGCTAAAGGAGCACTCAAAGATGATAAGGTCATTGCAGAGAAACTAAATGAATTCTTTGCTTTGTTTTTCACAGCTGAGGATGTTAGGGAGATTCCCAAACCTGATCCATTCTTTTTAGGTGACAAATCTAAGGAATTGTCCCAGATTGAGGTGTCATTAGAGGAGGTTTTGGAACTTAACAATAACAAGTCACTGGGACCAGATGACATTCACTCAAGAGTTCTGCAAGAACTCAAATTTGAAATTGTGGAACTATTAACCACTTTTTGTAATCTATCCTTTAAATCATCTTCTGTATCTAATGACTGGAAGATAGCTAATGTGATGCCAATATTTTAAAAAGGCTCTAGAGGTGATCCTGGCAATTACAGCCCGGTAAGTTTAATGTCGGTACTGGGCAAATTAGTTGAAACTATAGAAAAGGATAAAATTGTCAGACACATAAACGAACATAATTTGTTGGGGGAAGAGTCAAGGGCAGAACATGAGTATTTTATTCTAAGGGCCATGAGTACCTATACTCCTACCATGCCCCTAATTCCTTGGTAGTCGAGGCAGTTAAACCAAAGGGAGAATCAGGGGTAACCCATGGCTACCCCCCCAGAAATAAAGACTCTGGGAATCTGAACTTGTATGGACAAATAATTTAGTCCTCATCTAACCAATGGTTGAGGGTACCAACACATCTCGAAGAACATCAGTTACAGAATGGGTAACGGCCTTATTTAGTTCACTGTCATGATTATGAGAAAAATGTAAGACTTATTTTTCTATTTTAAAATCTGTACTGTAGTTTAACACCAAAATAAGTTTTAAACCAGTCAATTTCACTTCAAGTTCTCAAGGCTGAAGTGTTTCTGTTTACAAAAACCCCACTAATCTACAATGTTTAAACTTTTCCTCCAAGTATAGCAAGTGAACATGTTTTGGTTTATGAAGCTTTAAAATCATAACTTATTTCAGCTACAGTTTGAGATCAAATTAAGCTCTTACTGACATCCATACTTTGCAGTGGGACTGCCCAGGTACACTGATGGGAATTTAGTTGCTGCATGAGGTGAAAGAGAATCATCCTCTTCTAGCTGTGTTGACTTTGCAGAACTAACAGGAATAAAAAGCAGTTGATTGTCCCTAGAGCCAACCAAGGAGTAGGAATACACACCAGGCGAAGATTTGCTGATTATTAATTTGCCATATTTACATAGCTACTCTTTGAAGTACTAATGCTGTATGAGGTCTACACTCAGTACATTTAGAGACCACTCCCTAACAAATAGCTGCTAAATTTTATTCATTGGGGACTAGAGTAGGAGTCTAGAATGAAACACTATATTATACAGTTCTTTATTTCTGCAAGCATGAGATGCAAAATGTATGTAATTTCAGGTTTTAGCACCAGATGGCAATAAGTGATCAAATTTTGTTCCTTGAATCTGTACCTCTTCTCCTACATAGGTGAATAATGTTTGTGCTAATAATGGCTTTTTGTAGACTTAAAATGCAATTATTTTTGGAGACATAGTGACTCATTAGCCTTGTTTATGCAAATGAGAAAGTAGACAACTTTTTGTAAATATAAGCATGAGCTATACAAACCTAATTCCATACTTCAAAAATGGGACCACACAGTCTTAAATAGATTCAACTTTGGTACGAGGAGATTTGGCTTATACAACATTTTTAAACCTTTAGAATTTGTTATCCTTAATTTCTCTGTATAACAATACTGTGTTTCATTAACTACACTAGAAAGTTTACCCAGCATTGCTCGGGTCCTTAACTCAAATACATTTTGCTTTTCTTCCTTTAAATGATTGCTCTGGGGTGGGGGCTGAGATGAGGGGTTCAGTATGCAGGCTGCCCCGGGGAGAGTGGACTTCCCAGAACTCTCTCACTGCAGCAGTTTGGGGTCAGGTGAGAAGTGCCTGTTCATGGCCACTGCAGCTGCAGTGAGCACAGCTGAGGGAGGGGTGCATGTCTCCTGGCTGGAGGACAGACAAACAGACACACAAACAAACAAACTCTCTGAAATATATAGTAGACTAGCAGATGTACCTGGCATTGCATGGGTATTTAACTGAAATAATTTAAAAAAATAAATGAAAAATGTAAATGCTTTATTTCAATGATTTTCAAAAATGAAGGCTGGAGTGAGAGTTGGGGGGAGGAGGAGCAGGGGATGACTGGCTTAGGGCAGAGGGTTGGGGGGGGGTGTCAATGCACAGGGGCGGGGATGCAGAAGTCCAGGCAGGTGGGAGGTGCAGGACTCAGGGCAGGGGGCTCAGGACAGGGGCTGGGAGGTGGGGAGGATTTCTGGAGTCACCTGTGACGGCAAGGGTGGTGCTACTCCAGCAGCGATTCCTCCCAGGAGGTTGGGGCAGTGCTCCCCTGCCAGCAGTCCCCCTTGCTATCCCCACCCCCTAACAGTCTTCAGGCTGTTGAGGTGGGGGTGAGGCTCTGGGGGCTGCCCCACTCCAGCAGTCCCCCTCAGCCTACAGGCTATATGGTGGAGGAGCCAGGCTGTGGGGTCTTCCATGTCCTCCAGCAGCTCCCAATTCCCATGGCCTGCAGCTGTCTGGGGGAATGAGGTTCTGGGGAGCTTCCCCCTTTTTCCAGCAGCCCCCCTCCCCCCCCCATGGCCTGTAGGCTGTCAGGGGGCAGGATCCAGGGGCTGCCCCCTTCTCCAGTTGCTCCCCCTCCAGTGGCTCTACCTCTCCAGCCTGCAGATTCTCCATGGGGGGACAGGCTCTAGGTTTGGGGTAGGGGGTGCTACTTATCCAGTCTGGAGGCAGGCATCCCTCCTCTCTGTGTCTCTTTCACAGCTTGAAACTGAATTTGGGCTTGATTTCACATCCATTTGAATGTGTATGAAAGACTCTGTGGAATCTTTGGATTAGGTCCAATATGAAGAAACTGAGCCTGTCTTTAGAATGACAAATACAGGAATTTGATTGATAAGCCCACTGTTTAGAAACATTGTGACACTATGACTTTCTCATATTGATTGTTTGTCTGAGACACCGATATTGACCTGTTTGTCCTTATCCCACCTCCGAACATAATGGTGAAAATAAGAATTAAATATTGGTGGGTAATGTAACTGCCTTCCCCACCCCACCCCCCAAGAATTAAGAATTCAGCAACACACTATAACTTAAAAACAACAAGCGGTCCTGTGGCACCTTAGAGACTAATCAAAATACATAGAATCATGAGCTTTTGTGGGTAAAACCTACTTCATTAGATGAATTGGAATGGAAATAACAGAAACCAAGTGATACAACAGCAGAAGAAGTCCCTGTCAATTGTAGAAAACCATGCTAATGGGGCTAATTAAGTGGGCTGGATGTGTCCCATACATAGCTTTGGAAATGTAAATGTTAATGGCAGGAGAAATTGGCTTTGTAATGCACCAACCAGTTAATGTCAAATCGGTAAATAAATTCCTGTTCTGCAGACTGTCTCTGTAATGGATTAATGAAATTCTTTTGCAGAAGAATTGCTACTTTTAAATCCATGATTGAGTGATGGGGCAGATTAAAATGTTCCCCTACAGGTTTCTGTGTGTTACTTTTCCTGATGTCTGATTTGTGTCCATTCATTCTTTGTCATAGAGACTGTCCGGTTTGGCCAATATACATGGCAGAAGGGCATTGCTGGCACTTGATGGCATATATCATATCTGACGATGTGCAGTTCCTTAACCCCTTAATAAGCCCATTATAACTTAGTCTTTTGAGGAAATTTCTGTGAAAGTGTAATTCACATAATAAGTAGAGTGTATCAGTCTGTTATTGGAAAGTTGTTTTAAAGAAAGGAGTTGGCATTCACCCAGGAGTTCTGACAGAACTCAAATGTGAAATTGTGGAACTATTAACCGTGGTTTGTAACCTATCCTTTAAATCAGCTTCTGTACCTAACATGACACCAATATTTAAAAAGTGCTCTAGAGGTGATCCTGGCAATTACAGACTGGTAAGTCTAACGTCAGTACCGGGCAAATTAGTTGAAACTATAGTAAAGAATAAAATTGTCAGATATATAGATGAATATAATTTGCTTGGGGAAAAGTCAACATGGTTTCTGTAAAGGGAAATCACGCCTTCCTAATGTACTAGAGTTCTTTGAGGGGGTCAACAAACATGTGGACAAGGAGGATCTAGGGGATATAGTGTACTTAGATTTCCAGAAAGCCTTTGACAAGGTACCTCACCAAAGGCTCTTAAGTAAAGTAAGTTGTCATGAAATAAGAGGGAATTTCCTTTCATGGATTTTATAGACCTCTATCATATTCCCCCTTAGTCTCCTCTTTTCTAAGATGAAAAGTCCAACTCTTTTTAATCTCTCTTCATATGGGACCTGTTCCAAAATCCTAATAATTTTTGTTGCCCTTTTCTTAACCTTTTCTAACTACGGCTAATCACTTAACTATTTACATAAGAAAGGCTAAAGGCGCACTTGCAATGGCAAGCAAAATGATCCAGCAACAGACATGGGCAGAAAGAAGGAACTGAGGGGGTGGAGGGCCAGCAAGGGGTTATATGCGCGGATATGCTGGCACCACTCCAGGGGGCTCTCCGGCTGGCCCAATGGGTATTGCTAAAAGTAAAAAAAAAGTGCCTGGAACTTGTGCATGGGGCACACACACACCTAGACGGAATAGACATAAGCAACACATCTCGAAGAACAACAGTTACGAGGTAAGTAACTGTCTTTTATCTGCCATGTACTGGTAGGAAGTAGCCAGGGCAGGGAATTGCTCCCCGAGCACTCAGCATGTTGTGACAGGATTCCCTGCTGAGCAAGCAGTGGACCATATTACAGGGCTGGGACCCGGTGGAGTGGGAGGTTCTGGGTCTCCCTACCCCCTCCATACATACCCACATGTGGGGGAGTTTTCCCTGCATATGGACTTAGGCCACTGGGCCATATTACCCTGAGTAGCAGGGACTTACATGTGGACTTGGGTCCTAGGGCCACAATACCCTGAGAAGAGGGTCGTGGGTACTGACTGAAGCTGTCAAGCCATCCTGTAAATTGATGGTCAAGTCACTCAATCAAAGGAAATTAGGCTTGAGGGGTCTCCCGGGGTGGTTGGTCGCCATTGGACAGTCCCCTAGCTTGCTGTGTTTTTACAAGATGTTTTCTCCTTTGCAGTGGAAGAGGCTGCACCCATCAGTGTGCACTTTACACCAGGGCAAAAGCAGAGGTGGATTTAAGGCATGTGTTAGAAATGAAGATTGAGACTGATGCATTTTCTTAATTAATTGAAAGATTTTTGGGAAACTGGAGCCTTATAATAAAGAAAGCAATCACATGCACATACACGTTCCCTGATGAGCTATAACTTTCAAAGAGTGAATTAAGACAGCCATGTCACAGAATTTGACTGATTAGTACCTGAGAGGGTTTTTAACAACAAACAGTTAGTTGGGACTTCATAAAACTAGCTAGTGATTTATGCTAGTTGGAAACATCAAACAAGCATAAAAAATAAGAGTATTAAAAAAAGTTGGCATGTTGGACTATGAGAAATCATGACAGTTTTACGCTCAGCACATCCATGTTTTGAAAGTAATATTTATTGTAAACAAAGTAGTTAATGAATCTTTCTATTATAAATATGTTTTTATGTACTATGTTCTAGAAATATACGTAAGCAGGCTGGTATGCAGGAATTTCTGTGGGGGGCCCGAGTTGCGGGAAAGGATGGTAGCTGCCCCACCCACATGGCATCACCTTGTCCCCAGTCTCTCTCCTGGGGGAAGGAAGTGGGGAATCAGCCCCAGGCTTCCCCTGGCCAGCCATTGCACAAGGGAAGGAGGCTGGCAGTGTGCCGCCCATGCCTTTCCCAGACCCCCCAGAATTGGCCCCACATGGAAGACCATGAAGGACCATGCGGGTGCATGTCCACCCTTCCCACCTCCCCTATGTATGGACCTGGTAAGTGTCCATAACGTGAACAAGTTGCTTTCAATCCTTGAGCTGTGACTACATCATTAGTGAATTTACATTATGTAATAAGATTATTAAGTTCTTAAACCTGTTCTGTAGTAGCACAATATTGACAATTATTTTAGTTTTAAAGTCATGCCTGAAATTCCAAAGCTCTCTTATATGCAGAACTGAAACTATTTATTTTAATTTAAGGCATCTATCTATAGATGAAATGAGTACATGACTCCCACTGCATTGGTGCCTGGTGCTGATGGTTCTGGGAGAAGGATGTGTTATGCAGGAACAGATTTAATTATTTTAAAGTGAAAATGTTTATATGAACCACCATATTTAAGAGCTGAAAAGCAGTGAGGTGTTTTGCTATAATTTGTTTAAGAAAATTTGTAAGTTTCTTGGGGAGGGGACTAGCTGCATTTTGTGTCTTCTCAGCATACTGTGGTATATAATGCTTTAAATAATACATGCACTTAATTTGCAAGGCCTAAGTTATGTATTGATACCTCCTTTTCTATCTTCATAATGCCAGTTTAAGAGCTGTTATACTCTGGTCTTAGTAACAGAAAAGAAGATAAAAGCAGAATGAATGAGCAGCAAACTCTCCTTGCTAATTGCCACTTGCTAGTCTGTGGCTTTGATAAGAACACTTGTGCTCAGAAACTATGTGAAACAAACAAATTGTCCTTCTTGTAAGAATAAGCATCATTTGTCAGAAATACCAGTTACCTGAAAAAAAAAGCTGGTTTTGATTTGTGTATGACACCTCTAAATTAGTTCAGTATGAAAAATATCTTTCTGTACACAGTCAAATGGATAAAAATTGTACTATGAAGATTCCTTTTGACTTTGTAGCTTTGTTGTGCCTCCTTAAATCTGTTCTATTAGAGTACGTCTACACTACGGGCTAAAGTTGAGTTAAGATACGCAACTCAGCTACATTAATTGTGTAACTGAAGTTGAAATGCCTTAACTCAACTTGGTGCTGTCTGCACAGCAGGAAGTCGAAGGCAGAACACTCTCCCTTCAACTTCTGTAACCGTCACTTCACGAGGAGTAAGGGAAGCTGGAATAAAAAGGCCATTATTTTGAAATAACGGGCTTACTGAGTAGACATACACTCTTATTTTTTAAATAACATGCGTTATTTCGAAATAAGAGTGCAGTGTAGACATAGCTTTAGTTTGGTAATTTTATTTTGGTAATAGAGCCAGGTCATGATTTTTGTTTTGTCTTTATTTTAACCTCTTTGTTCTTGATGTCTTTAACTTTGTGCAATATGTGTGACTAGTTAATTGTTCATGGTTTTTCTATTTTGATCTATCCAGTAAATGTGTAACATAATAAAAATCTTCTGTTTTGTATTACCATTTTATGTTACATTGGCCTGATTTACTACTTTGCCTGGAAACTCCCTAGATTCACTTGCTCTCAAGTCCCATCTGTTCTTATTTTATACTAACTCGGTAGGAGAAACTTAATCTGAAGGGCATAAGTGGAAAGGATCCAGGTGAAGACATTAATTTCCTTTAAAAAATAGCTATTATTTGCCTTCCTGAATCACATTAATCTCTTGGGAAGCTCTTTCTCAACTACAGAAATTATGGGTTTGGGTTCCACTTTTGGCTGATGTCCATGTATGTGTGGCCATCAGCATCCAGGAATAAGAGAAGTGCATCTTTAAGGATGCCTAGGAACTGTAGACTCAGTAATAACATGATTGGACAGTTTAGTGTATGGCTGGGCAGGGCACAATGTGGCCCGGTGGCCGGATCTGGCCTGCCTAACACTTTAATCTGGCCTGTGGATTGCATATGGCTGCTTTCTATTTATATCCTGAGGCCTGGGCCACTGAATTTCCAGGTGGTGGCTCAGGCAGCAGGATCCTATTTAAATGGCTCATGGCTCTTAATTGTGGCGCTACCCTGGCAGAGGCTGGCGCCGTGAACCCTTTAAATAGCCACATTAACCCTGGGCAGCTGCCAAGCAAGTGCTAGCAGTAGGGCTGGGAGCCGCAAGCCCTTTCCTGTGGTTTTAATTCAAAGCCTCCAGCCCCAGACAACTCTGGGAGGAGGCTAGTTGCCAACCCTGCCCATTCCGTCCCAAGCCTCATTCCTTCTGGGGTGGCATCAGCCCATGGCCATGTACCAAAATTCATTAAGTGACTCCCCCTGTGAAATTATTGCCCAACTCTGGTGTATGGCCTTGCTTTATATGGTCAGTTCTTTAGCCACCCAAAGGCAGGGGCACCAACAGCTTCCGTGGGCTGCTGAGCAAGGTGTGTGTGTGGGAGGGGCAGGGCCTCAGGCAGAAGGAGGCAGAGCCTGAGGCAACCAGCCCTGAGTGCCACCTGGAGTGCACTGAGCTGCCAATAGGCAGCCCTCAGCACCACCTGGAGCACAGCATTCCCTCTCTCTTCCCCCTCCCCCTCAACAGCCCTTAGCCCTGCCCAGAGTGCATGCTTTGAAGGGCCTGCTGTAGCTGCCCCCACCGCAGTAGCAGCAGTGGTGGCCAGGCCCCAGGGCAACTGCCCCTCCCCTCCGCCACGGTCAGCAGACCTGGCCAAAGGTAATATGGAGCATCATATAAATGTGTCTGGTTTAATCATTCTCTCCTTCAGGTTCCCATCTCCTGTTTCTAAATAATGCTGCCTCTGTTCTGTAGCCATAGCAGTTAGTTTCTATGTTCTGCCAGAATTGGTTGACTTAGACATTTTGCATAAGGTTGTAAAAACGAGACTCTAGTTCTGCCATAAGATCCAGTGCAAGAATACGTGTAAAGAGTGACTCCCCCTTTCCAGGACTTTTGCACAATTCCGTCCAGAAATGGCTACATAGAACAAATCAGTTATACTAATGTGTGTAGTTTATGTACAATTCTAGAGGTTCAGTATTACCAAAAATGGGCACTTCCATGGACAGAAATGTTATTGGTTAAAACAGTACAATAGAAATTCTCTACCCAATACTATTATTCTGCCTCATAAATGGCCCAACTTGCAGCTGATCTGTAACGGGGGGGTTTGGGAGCTAGTTTACCTAGTGGGTGGAGTGCCTGATTTCCTGCTCCCTACTTCTGCGGTTGAGGTGTCTCAGTCTTTAAAGAAAGTGGGGGGTTGAAGGGACTCAAGCCCTCTCACACTGCGGGATTCCAGCCCAGGGCCCTGTATAACTCACTCTGAAGAGGGGACCTCCCAGCAGGGAGTCTATGTCCACTGCCCTGGGCTATTTCCTACTGTTGCATATTTAGTCTGGGGCATGGCCCCTACGGTACAACTTCTATTATGGGGGCAAAGCAGAGCTGGGTGCTGCCACCATGCCACCCTTCATGGGAAGTGACCCAGAGCCAGGGTGGATTGATTTAAATCCCCCCAAAAAACCACTGATTTGAATCAAGTAACCAAAAATGCTAAGACTGGCTGTGCTTAGAGTGCACTTAATTTTGGAGTGAGCCCCACTGAACTCACTGGCACTTCTGTTTATTGAGAAAACAAGTATACGATGAAGCTCCCTTGGGAAAGCTGAATTATGCTGAAGTAAAATAGGGAATAGACTTATGGCATCACCATTATGATCTATGGCCATGATGTTCCAAAATAAGAGGCATGTATTACACAATATAAAGTAAGAAAATGACACTCACTGGCACCTGGCAACTCTAGATTTCTTTTACTGCAGCTTTCTGTGCTGTATACTTGACTGACAGATTCAAAACCTAGTTAACTAAACAAACAAGCCATGGGGATTAGCTAAGCTAAACTTTTAACAACCAACACAGTAAACAGCTTGGCACTTCACTTGTCAGTTCACACTTACAGTAAAAGACAGAGAGAGAGTCTTAAAGAATGATGCTTTGAGGTTTTACCCATGAAAGCTTATGCCCAAATAAATCTGTTAGACTTTAAGGTACCACAGGGCTCCTCTTTGCTTTTTGAATTTAAATTACATGAACAGGAAAGGGGGGTAGGACAGCAGTCCTGTCCGGCCTGCCTTCCTCCCAGAGCATCCTGCAGCTGCATGGAGTGTCTGAAAATTTGATGCCCCAAATTTGTGGGTGCCCCATGCAGCCTCATATTTTGTGTATGTGTAGAAATGGCCCTTCCAGGACTTCTAAGTAGCTCTTACCATGGTCCCAGTTTCTAGCCAGGCCAGGAGAGCAGGGCTTTGGAGGAAAATGAGGAGAGGGGACAGACCCCCATATTGAGGAATATAGGAGACCCAAATTTTCTTTGTGCCCAAGGCCCAGGTAAATCCTAATCTGCCTCTGAGGCCCACTGAAAGTCACTTAGGACCTTTTGAAAGTCAGTGGATCTTTTGCTCCTAAATCAATCAGACACATTGAAAATTCAACATGGTTAGGATTCTTCTAACTTATTAAAACTGTAAAAAGTTTTTCTACTGGGGATTTACCAACCTTACTGATGACAGAGAGAACTCAATTCTAAAATGTATCAAGTCAGCTTTATATACACGGTGGCAAAAAATTCCAATTGATAAAGAGTACATGATATTCAGTGAAGACATTATTTATCAAACTTAAGAGTGGCAATACTTATTTCATAAACTTGCAGGAGCTACTGGCCATCATTTAAAACATGATATATATTCGCACTTTTCCCTTTTTCTCAGGAAGTGCACAGTTGCTGTGAACAATGGATTCTTGGCCCAGATAGAGAGATAGCCACTCCCTATGCTTTAGCGGAGGAAACACCCTCCCTCCCCCTCCCCCCCCCACACACACACATAAGCTCTGAGTACAACTTAGGCAGATGTATGATTTAAATACTGCTCAGTTTTACCTTTTTGTACTTACTTGTATACTTGGTTATACTTGGAAGTTTCATCGATGCAAATGGTCTCGCCACTGATGCGGATCACAACTTTTCCATGCCATCCTGTTTTGTGAAGTTCTCGTCCACGTCCTTCCATGAATCCTCCATAAAGGATCCACTCAATGTGCTGGAGGCCTTCCTCTTGTTCACATTTTTGCACACCATGACAATTTGATTTTGTTCTCTCTCTCTCTATGTGTATATATATAAAAAAATTTACCTGGGGGATGACAGAGTGACATCATCACATAATCTGTGTTCCACCACCCGCCACCATCCTCTGCTGCGTGGCATCCTCCATCCCTCCCCCCTCCCCATAGTCTGGGTTGAGGGAAGCAGGCGGAAGTTACATGTCCTCTCCCATCCCCCTCTCCAGTGCTATGGGGAGGCAGGAGCCATGTGGCCTCCTCTCTCTCCCAGCTCCCACGTGCCCCCCCCCCGGTCTTTGCCAGTGAGTGGGATAGGGATAAGGGTGCAGGATCTGAGTGAGAGGTAGGGTGCAGGAGGGGATGAGGATGCAAGGTCTGGGTGGGAGGTAGGGTGCAGGAGAGAGTGAAGGTTTGAGGTTTGGGTGAGAAGTACCGTGCAGGAGGGGGTGAGGAGGTGAGGTTGGGTGGGAGGTAGGGTGCACAAGGGGGTGAGGGTGCAGAGTCTGGCCAGGAGAGAGCCAGAAGCAGGCTGGGGTAGGTGTCTGGCCAGGAGGGAGGGTGCAGGAGCAAGGAAGAGTGCAGGAGCAGGCTGCTGGTAGGACATAGCAGGCAGAGACAGCACAGGGGTGGGGGGCATAGTGGCCAGAGAAGGGGGGACTGGCGAGGGTACCAGCCAAAGGAGGGATGGCATGTGCAGTGGCCAGAGAGAGGGGGTGTTGGCAAACTTGTGCATCCTCCCTTGCTCCTGCACCTCCCCCATGGCCAGACACCCTATTCACCCCCAGCCTGCTCCTGCATCCTCCCTCCTGGCCAGACTCTGCACCCTCCCTTGCTCCTGCCTCCTCCCACTGGCCAGAGACCCTACTCCCAGCTTGTTCCTGCACCCCACCTCCCACTCAGACCTCACCCCCTCGCCCTCTCCTGCACTCCATTTCCCGCCAAGATCCTGCACCCCCATCCCTATCTGATCACTGGCAGCCATCTGGCTGCAGCGCCTTGTCGCCGCAAGCCCCCCTGGTCCAGTCCCCATCTGGCTGCAGGAAGGGCTGGTGGCAGCCCGCCTCCTGCTGCAGTATACGTAGGAGGGGAGGCCACGATCCAGCTGCGGTGGACAAAGGGGGTTGGTCAATATAGCAAGTAGGGGGCACCATCCCCTAGTACTACCTGGAAGAAATAAGACTTATGGGTTTGGGTGGATATATATGTGGAACTAAAGACTAAACACTTCTGTGCCGTTTCCCTTTTATACCACATTTTACATGTTTTTAGATTTTATATGAAATGTTTTTATTAATATAAAAAGCACTGGATATAATATAGCACTGTCTTTGTTCCTGCTCATGAGCTGAAGGCTTTTGTTAATGTACTCAGCTATGATTCCAACATTCACTTTAATTTTTCCTCTAAAGAGGACTGTATTCAGTTTCTTATCCAGCTGGCAGTCCTCCTGGGTATACTAGAGTTGCTAAAATGCTTTCATGGCTCTTTTTCTTTCTTTTTGTAATGTTCTGTGCTGCCTTTATGTGGCTGCCGCTGTGAACAATAGGACTATTGGCCACTTCTGTTTTATTCAAGAATGACCCGCATGAGTGCATTTCAGCACCAGTGACCTAAGCTGTCCTTGCTTGAACAAAAAGCCATATTTCCCCCACCCTTCCCACACACCAGTTATTAAGAAATCTGAACCTATTCTCCTATTCTCATTAGTCTGCCATGCATTTTCCTAAGTGTTCCTCTTGATCAGCTGATGATGTTATAGTATATTACACCCTATCCCATCCACAAGAAATAAAGAGCCACCAGTAAAATTAACAATGTTCAGAGCTAGTCAGTGGTTTGAGAAGCAGCTCCTTAGGACAGGAACCAAGTTTTCTTCCCTTCTTTCTACAGCACTGAATCATACTGGAGGTGTTCACTTCATTAATAACTTTTAACATTCAAAATACAAAACCACTATACTGCTTAAGTTGTTGTATCATAAATGCACAGCTCTCCATGCTAGCACTAGTTCTGACAGTGCACAAACATACATAATGGTAAAACACATTTCAGTGTCTTTATTTCCAAAATACAATAGCATCAAAATACTAACAAGATCACTAAACAAAGACCTATGAAGAGGCACTATATGACAAAAAGCAACATATTCTGGTAAATATTAGTTGAAGATTATCATAAATTTCAGTTTGTTACATTTGTAGGAAAATGCTATTAGTTACTGCACTACTCAAAAGGAATCCCATCTAATATTTTACAACTGTACAGTTAAAGAGAGTGTCTGCTTCTAGAAATGAGTTCTGCTTAACATAGCGTTCTCTCTTCATGTGATTTGATTTGATCATATCATAAACAAACAAATTAACTACTGAGCATATCCAGCCAGCACTAAATTGGGTACAATCCTTTAGTTGTAGACTTAGTACACTGGGGAATATAATCTAAAGATGGTTTGTAGTCCCCACTATGCAAGGCTAAATACTGTAGTAACAGACCAAATCCTCAAAGGTACTAGGCATGCATTAACTTGCATGAAGAACCAAAAACTGCCATGAAACAGTTTTTAGCATGATCAGTCTCTTTCAGGATTTGATACAGATTTTTTTATCAAACATTTTTAAAAAATAATTAAGCTTATAGATCTGGCTGCAGATCACAGAATGAATCACTCATGCTGCTGCAGTGAGAATGTGAATCTCTTACATTTTTGCGCAAACTGATTTCTGTTCAATAGATAAAATATTTAGCAACTGACTATGTTGGAATTGGAAAAGATTCAGAAAAGGGCAACAAAAATAATTAGGCATATGGAACAGCTGCAATATGAGGAGAGATTAAGAAGCTAGAGACTTTTCAGACTGGGAAAGAGGAGACTAAGGGGGGATATGATAGCGGTCTGTAACTATGACTGTGGTGAAGATAAATAAGAATGTGTTATTTACTCCTCATAACACAAGAACTAGGAATCACCAAACGAAATTAATAGATTAGCAGGTTTAAAACAAAAAAAAAGGAAGTGTTTCTTCATGCAACACACGGTCAACCTGTGGAACTCTGTGCCACAGGATGTTGCGAAGGCCAAGGCTATAACAGGGTTCAGAAAAGAACTAGATAAATTCATGAAGGAGAGGTCCATCAATGGCTATTAGTCAGGATAGGCAGGGATGGTGTCCCAAGCCTCTGTTTGCCGAAAGCTGGGAATGGATCACTTGTTGATTACCTGTTCTATTCATATAATCAGAAGCACCTGGCATTTGCCACTGCCAAAAGACAGGATACTGGGCTAGATGGACCTTTGGTCTGACTGAATAAGGTTGCTCTTATGTAACTTCTCTTTAAGTTCATTGTTTGACATACACGTCAGTTTAAAAGCAAGTTAAACAGCTCCTTGTACTGCCTTTGCAAAATGCTGTTGCACAGATGTTATTTTGGTAACAATCAATTCAAATAAAAGAATTGATGCTCAGACATTGTAATGTTTCAGAACCCCTCCTTCCCTAAAACTTTATACTATTACCCGAGTAGAAAGAACTGTTCGGGTTTGGGTTTTTTTGGTTTATCTCCCCCTCATCCATGGCCAAAGTTGATGTAAACAGTTAAATCTGTTCGCCCAAGCAAACATGGTAGGGAGGTTTGTCTGTTGTTGCCTAGCTTCTGTAAGAAATGCGCAAGAGTAGACAATTTGCTTAGAGGGGAGTGGGGAACCTTTTTAGGGTTGGGGACCGCTGACTCACAGAAAAATCAATTGGGGGCACATGCAAGTGGGAAGCAAAAAAAAAAACCCCACCTCTCACTGATGTGCCCCCCACCTGAGAAGGAGAAAGATGGTCCCCACATTCCCTTCTCACACCAGAGCTTGGGGGGGGGGGGCCAGCCAAGTAGATTTTGCATGCTCCAGCCCCGAAGGGGACAGCAGAGGGGCTGGAGTGCCAGCACAAGCTTCTCAATGCCGGGGGAGGTTCTGAGCCTCGGGGGCCAGATCCAGGCAAGCTGGGAGCCGTATGTTCCCCACCCCGGCTTAGACCAAAGTTGAAGGGCCTGATTCTCATTTGTATTCTGGCATTGTAAACAAGACTCAGCCCGAAGATGTTACTGTTACTTAAAAATAAACAATACAATAAAAAAAAAGAGCTTTTCCTCTGGGCTCAATCCTTGTTTTGGCTTGTTTAGTGCTGATTTTTGGCAAAGTTAGGCTTTAAAACTTCTAACACCCTCTTCATTTCAATCCCGATTCATTATAATAAATGTTGTTTCCTTCACTGACCTCACACCCTTCCAGTTTATTTCATGAGTTTCAGATTAATGTATCGAAAAACTGGCCAGGTATTTAGAAGTAATTCAATTAAATATGCTGGCACATTCCCATCAGTCAGCGCTGTGCTGCCTAAAATACATGAACCAAACTACTTGCACCAGTGTATTAAAAAAACTTACCTCTTACTTTTATTTACCTTTAAGGAATGGAAAGTAATTTTTATTATAATAAAGTACCATCGCACTCATTGATTCACTAATGCCAGTCGAGTTCAGTTTGCTAGACTTAGGTATTTTGAAAACAAAGCTTTTCCTTATAAATATAAAATAGCTACAAAAACTGGTACCATTTGGCTTGACTGGAAATTTACTTAGAAGCAGCCCAGGACAAGCAGGTTGTTGATGGGTACAATTTCATCATAAATAGTGTAGGGCAGTGGTCTCCAACCTTTTTACACCCAAGATCACTTTTTAAATGACACACCAAGCCAAGATCTACTGCCCCGCCCCTTCCTTGAAACCCCACCCCTTCCTTGAAGCCCTGCCCTCTCTATTCTCCTCCTCTCCATCACTTGCTATCCCCAATCCTTATACTGCTGCTTTTTAAAAAAAAAATTCTTCTGTACGAAGAGGTTTTTCCAACATTTGGCCTGTCTAGACTGGACCAAATGTCAGAAAAAAACCCCTTCTTTTGGAAGCCCCCTTATTCCTTGTGGAAAGAGGAATATAGGGATGACCGAAAGAGCATGTTTGCTCTTCTACTAAAAAAAGCGGAAGAACAAATGCAACCGTGGATGCAGAAGAGTTTTTCTGGGGTATCTCCAGAATCCTGAAAAACTCCTGCAGTCTAGCTGGACCCTCCCTGGGTTGAGACAGGATGTGTAGTCTCTGGGGTGGGAATGAGGGATTTGGGTGTGGGAAGGGGTGAGAGGTGCAAGCTCTGGGAGGAAATCTGGATGCAGGAGGAGGTGAAGAAGGGGACACAGGCTTGGGGAGGGGGCTCCAGGCCAGGCAGTGTTGTGGATGTGAGGGTGCAGGAATTTGGGTTGGGGTATGTGAGGGGCTCAGGGCAGGGGGTTCCAGTGTATGACAGGCTCAGATCTAGGGTCTGGGTAAGAGGGAATGCAGGAGTGGTTGTGGCCAGATGGGGGCTTGGCCCCAATTGGGGGTTTGTTGGCCAGGCTTCATTTTTAAATAAAATACTATGTTAAACACAAAAAGTTTCTGCATTGTCTTTATTTATGAGAATGGCAGGGAACCTGCCTTGAGTCAGGGGTCACTGACCCATAGAAAAGTCATTTGGGAGCAGGGGACATAGTACTGCGGAGGGATGCTAGTGGGTTCTGGGGCAGGGAACAGGGTGCCAGTGGGTGCAGGGGAGAGGGGGCAGGGTGCCAGAAGGACAGGTTTCTGCAGCAGGGGACAGGGTGCTGGGGGGAGGGAGGGATTCTGCACAGGGGAGCAGGGGGACAGGTTTCTGTAGTGAGGAAGGCAGGGGGACAGGTTTCTGCAGAGGGGTGGGGGGGCAAGGGAGAGGGAACAGGGGGGCAGGAGGGTGGGGGACAGGTTTGGGGCAGGGGAGAGGGAACAAGGTTTGGGGGCAGGGAGTCCCCTACACAAGCCACAGAGGGAAGCCTCCGTCCTGCGCTCCCTCCGGGCTGACCGCAGGGTAGCCAGGCGGAAGCGAAGAGAAGCCGCTTCTCTTTGCTCCAGCCCGTCTGCCCTGCGCTCAGCCCAGGGAGGCTGCGCCTAGCTCCAGCTGTGCTGGAGCAAGCTTCCCAGGTTGAGAGCAGGGCAGCCGGGCTGGAGCGAAGAGAAGTGACTTCTCTTCGCTCCAGCCCAGCCGCCCTGCGTTCAGCCCAGGCAGGCTGCGCCTAGCTCCAGCTGTGCTGGAGCAAGTTTCCCAGCTGAGCGCAGGGCAGCTGGGCTGGAGCAAAGAGAAGTGGCTGCCCCGTCAGCTGGCCATGGCACTCAGCCAGGGTGCCCCACACTCCACTTGGGCAGGCGCAAAGGAGAAGCTGCCGTTCAGCTGGAGCGCAGGGCAGCCTCTTTCAGCTGAAAGCCACAGCCAGCTGTCCGGGGTGTTTCAGCCCTCCTGACCTCCCAGCTCCCACCATTCTGCGCAGCTACTCACCTGTGTTGTTGCTCAGTGAGTAGCTGCTCCTCAAATGAGGAAATCTAATGTAAATGTGCTGCGCAGGCGCGCAGTTCAGAGAGGGCTCAAGAGCGACTCTTAGAGCCCCTGAGATCGACCGGTAGATCGCAATCTACTGGTTGGTGACCACGGGTGTAGGGAATGTACCTTTTTTATTTAAGAAAGAATGGTACAGATCACTGGTGCTGAAAATGATTCTTTGGCTACTAAATTTTCAGGCCCTTAATCAGTCAAATTCCTCCTGAAGTTGATGGGAGTGGAAATCAAGAACAAACAGTAACTGCCAGATTTTTAACAGTATTTAGGGACCTGAAATGTAGCTAGCTGCCTAACAAGGTTTGTCAGAAAGTACGAAACTCTCATAGGCCTGCGTACCTGAGGATTTGCCCTAAGAGCCTGATTTTGTGACTCTTCCTCACACTGAATAGTACTTACACAAGTACTATGCTGACCACAGGTCCTCTCTGCTGATCTTATCAATTTATATGGGACTACTTGGGTAAGGAATTACCACTCCTCCTCCATAAGGGTTGCAGAAAATTGGGCCCTAAATGGGTATTTTTCCTGTCAAGTATGGTAGGATATGGACCTGTATCTTTATTCACTACATCCATGGACCCTACAGCACTTGCATTCTCTTTTATTTTTTAAAGAGTAAACAGAAGTGATTTTTAAAAACACAACTGTCAGTTATTTTTGTACCCCCCAAATCAACATTATTTAAGGTGCAGGTTTTCATTTTTTTCAAATCCCCAGGGATTATACTTGAGGATAAAATCCTCTTCCAAATTTTTGCTAGGTCAGTCTTGGTAACAAATGAAAATGGATCTTAAACCTTGTTCAGTCCAATTAAGACACTTTCAAAACAAATATATTAATCAGTGATACTTAGACTGGGCTCACAAGTTGCAAGTGACTCTTCAATGACGTTAGCTATAAACCAAATATCAACTTATTTTCTGTGAGTGTGTGCGTGTGCGTGCGTGCGTGTGTATAAAATCACAGAACACTAGAACTAGAAGGGACCTTGAGAGGTCATCAAGTCCAGTCCTCTGCCCTCCCGGCAGGACCAATCACCCTCTAGATCATCCCTGATAGATGTCTATCCAACCTGCTCGTAAATATCTCCAGTGATGGAAATTCCACAACCTCTCTAGGCAATTTATTCCGGTGTCTAACCATCCTGACAATTAGGAAGTTTTTCCTAATGTCCAACCTAAGCCTCCCTTGCTGCAATTTAAGCTCATTGCTTCTTGTCCTATTACCAGAGGCCAAGGAGAACAATTTTTCTCCCCCTTCCTTATAACACCCTTTTAGATACTTGAAAACTGCTATCATATCCCCCTCAGTCTTCTCTTTTCTAAACTAAACAAGCCCAATTCTTTCAGTCTTCCCTCATAGCTCATGGTTTCTAGACCTTTAATCATTTTTATTGTTCTTCTCTGGACCTTCTCCAATTTCTCCACATCTTTCTTCAAATGTGGTGCCCAGAACTTAACACAATACTCCAGCTGAGGCCTAATCAGTGCAGAGTAGCGTGAAAGCATGATTTCTCGTGTCTTGCTCATTGTACTCCTGGTAATGCATCCCAGAATCATATTTTTTTTTGCAGCAGTGTCACACCGTTTAAATTGTGGTCCACTATGACCCCTAAATCCCTTCCAGCAGTACTCCTTCCTAGACAATCACTTCCCATTCTGTATGGCTATGTCTAGACTATGCTGAAGTTTCGAAAGAGGATATGCAAATTCCCACGGATCTCACTTTAGAAAGCAAAGCTTTCAAAAGTGAAAGTAGTTGGGACGCTTTTTTTTCAGCAACTCCCCCCCCCCTTTTTCGAAAAGCTGCTCTTCCTCAAAAAATGAGGTTTATGTGGATTTTTGAAAAAAGGGGTGGGCTGCCTAAAAAACCGCGTCCCGACTACTTTCACTTTCAAAAGCTCTGCTTTCGAAAGTGAGATCAGAAAAAGATATGCAAATTTCCATGGAATTTACTTATCCTCTTTCGGAACTTCAGCGTAGTCTAGACCAGCCCTATGTGTGAAACTGATCCACTATAATCCCTAGATCCCTTCCTGCCATACTCCTTCCTAGACAGTCGCTTCCCATTCAGTATGTGTGAAACTGTTTGTTCCTTCCTTAGTGGAGTACTTTGCATTTGTCCTTATTAAAATTCATCCTGTTTACCTCAGATCATTCCTCTAGTTTGTCCAGATCATTTTGAATTTTGACCCTATTCTCCAAAGCACTTGCAACCCCTCCCAGCTTGGTATCATCTGCAAACTTAATAAGCACACTCTCTATGTCATCATCTAAATCGTTGATGAAGATATTGAACAGAACCAGTCTCAAAACAGACCCCTGCAAAACCCCTCTGTTATGCCCTTCCAGCACGACTGTGAACCGTTAATAACTACTCTCTAAGAATGGTTATCCAGCCAGTTATGCACCCACTTTATAGTAGCCCCAACTACGTTGTAGTTCCCTAGTTTATTGATAAGGTCAAGTGAGACCATGTCAAATGCTTTACTGAAGTCTAGGTATACCACGTCTACCACTTCTCCCTTATCTACAAGGCTTCATATCCTAACAAAGAAACCCATTAGATTGGTTTGACATGATTTACAAATCCATCTGTCTGTTACCTATCACCTTATTTTCTTCCAGATGTTTACAGATGGATTCTTTAATTACTTGCCCCATTATCTTTCCCGGCATAGAAGTTAAACTGACTGGTCTGTAGTTTCCTGGGTTGTTCTTATTTCCCTTTTTATAGATGGGCACTATATTTGCTCTTTTCCAGTCTTCTGGAATCTCTGCTGTCTTCCATGATTTTTTAAAGATGATAGCTAAAGGCTCAGATACACCTCCTTGTTCAGCTCCTTGAGTATTCTAGGATGCATTTCATCAGGCCCTGGTGACTTGCAGATATTTAACTTTTTAAAATAATTTTTAACTTGTTCTTTTTCTATTTTAACTTCTAAACCTACTCCATTTCCACTGGCATTCAATATGTTAGGCATCCTGTCACCATCCATCTTCTTGACGAAACCAAAACAAAGAAGTCATTAAGCACTTCTGCCATTTCCAAGTTTCCTGTTGTTGTTTCTCTCTCTTCACTGAGCAATGGGCCTACTGGTCCTTGGTCTTTGTTTTGCTTCTAATATACTTTTACAACATGTTCTTGTTCCCCTTTATGCCTCTAGCTAGATTTAGCTCATTTTGTGCCTTTGCCTTTCTAATCTTGCCCCTGCATTCCTATGTTGTTAGCTTATATTCATCCTTTGTAATTTGACCTAGTTTCTACTTTTTATTTTTAGATCATATAAGCTCTCCTGGTTAATCCAAGGTGGTCTCCTGCCATACTTTCTATCTTTCCCACACAGTGGAATAGTTTGCTTTTGGGCCCTTAACAATGTCCCTTTAAAAAACTGTCAACTGTCTTCAATGGTTTTTCCTCTTAGTCTTGCTTCCCACGGGACCTTACCTACCAGCTCTCTGAGTTTACTAACATCTGCCTTCCTGAAATCCATTGTCTCTATTTTGCTGTTCTCCCTTCTACTATTCCTTAGAACCATGAACTCTATGAGTTCATGATCACTTTCACCAAAATTCCACTTCCAAATTTTCAGCAAGTTCATCCCTATTCGTTAAAATCAAATCTAGAACAGCTTCCCCCTACGAGCTTTTTCAACCTTCTGAAATAAAAAATGGTCTCCAATGTAGTCTAAGAATTTATTGGATAATCTGTGCCCTGGTGTGTTAGTTTCCCAACATATGTCTGAAATCCCCCATCACCACCAATTCCTGTGCTTTGGATGATTTTGTTAGTTGTTCAAAAAAAGCCTCATCCACCTCTTCTGCCTAGGTGGGTGGTCTGTAGTAAACTCCTAGGCTGACAAGGCTCCCATCCCCCTTGTTTTTTACCCCTTTTAACCTAACACAGAGACTCTCAACAAGTCTGTCTCCTATGTCCATCTCCACCTCAATCCAAGTGTATTCATTTTTAAGATACAAGGCAACACCTCCTCCCTTTTTTCCCTGCCTATCTTTCTTGAGCAAGCTGTACCTTTCTATACCAATATTCTAATTGTGTGTATTATCCCAAGTCTCTGTGATACCAACGATGTCACAGTTGTATTTATTTATTAGCACTTAAAGTTCTTCCTGCTTATTCCCCATGGGTATGTCTACACTACCACCCTAGTTCGAACTAGGGTGGCTAATGTAGGCATTCGAAGTTGCAAATGAAGCCCGGGATTTAAATATCCCGGGCTTCATTTGCATCTTCCCGGGCGCCGCCATTTTTAAAAGTCCCCTAGTCCGAACTCCGTGCCCGCGGCTACACGTGGCACAGAGTAGGTAGTTCGAATTAGGTTCTCTAATTTGAACTACCGGTACACCTCATTCCACGAGGAGTAACGGTAGTTCGAATTAGAGAACCTAATTCAAACTACCTACTCTGTGCCGCGTGTAGCCGCGGGCACGGAGTTCAGACTAGGGGACTTTTAAAAATGGCGGCGCCCAGGAATATGCAAATAAAGCCCGGGATATTTAAATCCCGGGCTTCATTTGCAACTTCGAATGCCTACATTAGCCACCCTAGTTCGAACTAGGGTGGTAGTGTAGACATACCCCATACTCCTTGCATTTGTATACGGTATCTAAGTTACTGATTTGATTTTGCCCCCCAGTTCTGACTTGTCTCTTCCTTATCTCTGCTATTATAGCCCATGTTTCCTCCCATTTCTGAGCCCTCTCCCAGGTCTCCATGTTTTTCACTTACCTGTGGGCTTTGGTTACCTGCCCCCATCGAACCTTGTTTAAAGTCCTACTCACTAGGTTAGCCAGTCTGAGTCCAAATACCCTCTTCCACTTCCTCAAAAGGTGAACCCCATCCTTGCTTAGCAGTCCTTCTTCTTGGAACAGCATCCCATGGTCAACGAAGCCAAAGCCCTCCTGGTGACACCATCTTCGCAGCCAGGCATTCACCTCTAGGATGCACCTGTCTCTAACCTAACTCTTTTGGGTAATGTTGATTGTTAATTTGGAAATCTGAAGCCAAGTCTACATGAGACTCAGAAGGTCAGCTTAAGCTTATGCAACATAAATAAAGGCTTTCCACAAACAAGATTAGAAATAGCATCTTTCACGAAACAGAGATGATGCTATTAGACTAACAGAGGTTTTCGTAACTCTCTGGTTGGTGCAGGGAATATACTCAGAGTATATTCTCTGCTCTTCAATGCTCATACTCCAAAGAAGGTTCACACAGTAGAACTTGGGAAAATAAACTTAATATTTAAGGTCTAGATAAATTCTGTCTGCCTGTGCTCATCCATGTGAACAGAAACCTTTTTGTGTATCATGCCTTATAACTCCTTTCCAAAGTCTATTTAGTATCTACATTCTCCATAGAAACTCCATTTACTTTCAGTTAAGTGGAGAGGGGCTGTAATTCCATGGGAAAGGTCTCACACAGAGAGCGTGAATGGTAGGTTGTGGGACTGAATTGAAATGTACTGTTTGGAAATAGTGGGCCAGCAATTTGTGTTAGTTTATGTTGTTGGTTTTGAACAAAGGGAATGTCATAATCTCATTGGCTTTTCTGATATTTTATAATATTTGGGCTATGTCTACATTGCATTCCTCTTGTGCAAAAGCCTATGCAAATGAAGTGCGGATTAGCATATTACCATGCTTCATTTGCATAATTAATTAGGGGCTGTTTTTGCACAAGAGGCTTTTGCGCAAAAAGGATCTGTGTAGATGGCTCCTTTTTGCACAGAAACCCCTCTTGCACAAGAGCCGTTCTTCCCGAAAAAATGAGGCAGAACGGCTCGTGCGCAAGAGGCGGGTTTTGCACAAAAACAGCCCCTAATTAATTATCCAAATGAAGTGCAGCAATATGCTAATCCACACTTCATTTGCATAGGCTTTTGCGCAAGATAGGTGCAGTGTAGACATAGCCTCAGTGTGAGTGGTCTGAATGGTTATAATGGAAATGATCACTGAACAGATGGACTTAAAAGTCTCGGAAGGTGAAGTGGATGAGAGGAAGGGAAGGGAGGGCCACCCAGAGGAACAGGGAGGGGGCCCCCCCTTTAGCAATTGAAATTTTGGCAGGGGTACAGGAGGGTTGCCTATGCCTGCCCACATTGTGCTCTGATGACGGGGATGAAGCCAGAGACCCAGACCTTTCCTTTTGCCTTTGGCTATCTCAGCCTACCTCTCTCCCTGAAGCCTGGTACAGGGCACCACCCACAACACCTCAGAAGGTGAAGCATTATGGAGGGGAAAAGCTTCCCAGCAATCAAACACAACTCTGGGACATCTGGCAGATGTCCAGCCACATGCTGTGGAGTCCAAGAAACAGACATTTGAAATGAGCGTGTGGAATTTCCCTCAGTAAAGCAGCAGGGAGGAATGGCTGGCCCACTGGCAAAGCGTATCTAGAGGGAACTTCAGAGGCTTTCTGCTGTTTTCAGTATCTGATAGGTCTGACTACTCTGAGCAGGCTGAAGTGCCTGTTATAATGGATCTGTGGACATTAGACAAGGTGAAGAATTTGTCTAAGATTGTATTTAATATTTCAGCAACTTGTGAAGGCATCCAGAATAACTGTTAGTAATTTTCTAGCAAAAAATCAGCTTAAACTTGTTAGCTGCTCGGAATATTTTAGAGGGAAGAACCACGGGAGATAACTAAATGGGGGAATCAATCTAGAGGTCGTAATTGAAATCAAATGGTCAAATGCTCACACATGCTCAAATTAAATGGGTGCAATCTGTGGCTCTGATTCAACAAGCTCATCTGCTTGGGCAGACCCCCTGTGCTTCTGCAGAGCGCCATTAACTTAATCATAGTAAGGAATGGAATCACACATTTCAGCATTAGAAAGTCATCTGGTTTCAGGAAAGAGCATCTTGGGAGAATACGACATGTAGTATTGACAGATATGGCATATTCCAAATGATACTGGATGGCATAGGGTGTTGTACAAGCTAACTTAATGAGCATTTCCCCTCTCTAATTTCTTGCCTGGCAACCTTCTTCAGAAGCAGAACAAAACATTTAAAAATTTCACAACTAGTCTATCTAGGTGCTAACTATTCTTAGAGTTTTTCAACAACCTTTCTGATTCACAAGACAATTAAATGCTATCAGTGCAAACATTACTTCTGTCTGCGTTTTCAAACAATTGCTTTACAATTATAGGAAATGCTTTTTGTCCATTTCTACTTCAATATGGCATGGAAAATAAATGGCCAGTGCAGGAATACAAATTTAAAATCTTAATTTATTCTCCTTTCATCTGTGCTGCAATTCCAGTGTTCTGCACATTAATAAATATACATTTGTTAAAAAACCTCCAGTGTCTAACCTGCCATAAAGTTTTAAAACATCATAAAAATAGGTTTTAATTTTCCATCATTAATACAACTGACACATTTACTGAAACAGTTCTGATTGAAATAAAAACTAACTACATCTCACTGGGGCAAAATATACATACACAGATGCAAAATGATTAACACAGGTTGTACAGGGTATCTGAGCATACTGTCAAGTGTGATAGACATTTAAAACATTTTTCAATAAAAAATTTCACACAGTATGTTGTATAATTTTTTAAAGAGACAGTATCCTTTCCCCTTTCCAAAGGCCTCAAGTAGATTTAAAAATGCTTAAGGATATAATAAAACCAATATTACTACAGTATATGCTTTTTTGTTAATTTCCTGCATTTTATCCAGTCTGACATATTGTTTCTGTTTATTCTCTCTCACATGCACATTCATACAAAAGAACTGTTAATAGCTTTTCAAACTGTTAACTATGAAAAATTACTGCAGTGTGAAATATACACTAAGAAAAGGTAGATAACAGATGTATCATTTTTAGTGGAATTTTCAGGACTCATTTTGAGTCATATTTTCAAGCCAAAAGGAACTGCTAACAAAAACATTTCCTTACGCTATTTTTTACATCTTTTTTTTGTAAACAATGTAAGATGAGGTTGGCAGACACTATCCACATTTCTCACACTTGTGGAAAATATTTAGTGTGTATGAAACATGAAGTACGTTAATACACGTGTTTATATTGCAAAACAACAAGATAGCCAGGAATTTCCCAGTTAAGAAATGAAACACAGACATCCTTAGACTCATGTTTCTGCTCCAATTTGTAAAATGCTGACTCTGAGTAAAAAATAAAAACTTAAACAAAGAAATAAGCCTCACATGTTACTTGTGCAATGGGGGAACTGCACAAGCATGTCCTCCAAACAAGACCCTGGCTTGTTGCTTACCAGGAAAAATGTGATGAAAAAACAGAAATCTGAAAACAGAAACCTATAAATTATATTTATAAATTTAGATTCAACCTTTTCACTGTAGTATTTTAAAAACTGCACTGCATTTTAGGGTGGCTTTGATGCAAATATCAGTTACATTATCAAATGCCAAATTCAAGTACAACTGTGCAATTTTTAATATAAAAAATAATCAAGAGCTCTTCCCATTGATTTCCTAGCATCAAATGAAGAATATCAGTATAAATGTAAAATATACAAAGGAACTTTTCCTTCTTTAGAGTCACCATACAAAATATATAAAATTATCTACAAATTTTTTATATTTATATATTTATATATAAAGGACATTTTTAAGACACTGTGTCCATCAAAGGCTCTTAAAGATGCTGGCATAGATACAGAAGGGCACTTGGTGTGATATTCTTCTCTCTAGAGTTCACACTGTAACACAACAAGACCTCAGCAAGAGGCATCTTCTAGGGCTTTCTTAAGGCTGATCATTTCACTTTTTGTAGGTCCACTGTAGCAAAGACAATCTGTTCTTGTGTAAGTCATTAGCATGGGCTGCACACATGAGCAGTCCCTGCAGCGCTGCTGTGACTCTGTGTACACTTCTTATAGCTATTCATCCATCTCAGTGAGTCCCTGTTAGGTCTTCATGCATTTTGGCACAGTTACAAATTCACACAGCCATTGAATATGCCACAATGTAGCCCTATCATTCATGTCTTGGGCATTATTTTTCATTTATGACCTGTCAGTAGTCAGCCGTAATATGTAACAGTAACATCATCCTCATCCTCAGTATGGAGCATCTCCTGTGAAATTCGAGGTACCAAGGAAGTGACATCACAACAAGTAGTCCCAGGGTGGAAATTTCATCGCTATTGCCTGATGATTCAAATTGAAGTTTCATTACTGCCTCTGTTCATGAGAAGAAGTAACCATGCAGGCTTAGGGTTAAATAGAGATAGGCAAACAATTCCAGGTGAAACTAACTATTCCATTTTAGTAAATTACCATGCTTCACCAACGAAGCGCTTGCAAGACAGCGGCCGCTCTTGTTATAAAGGACAAAATAAAGAGGAAGAAAGTTATTTACAGGAGATGCAGTGAGAAATGCATTGAGAGGAAGGCCTGTACAATGTATGTAACTGGTTAATGTCTAGGAGGAGTCGTGCATATAAACTACTGAACTCCTACAAGGTGTTAGAAACTGCATTTCAGAAACTCTCATGCCATAGCTTATACATAAAATGTATATTTTCTTTCGCATTGCAGGTTGGCCAGCTATCCTCTATGAGGTTATGTCTACACTTGCACCCTCTTTCGAGAGAGGGATGCAAATGAAGACATTCGAAATTGCAAATGAAGCCGGGATTTAAATATCCCGCACTTCATTTGCATATTTGTGTTATGGAGCTATTTCAAAATAACAGACGCTGTTAAGACACGGTTATTTTGAGAGAAAAACTTTCTCTCGAAATAACCGCGTCTTAACAGAGTCTGTTATTTCAAAATAGCGCCATAAGGCGAATATGCAAATGAAGCATGGGATATTTAAATCCCGGCTTCATTTGCAATTTCGAATGTCTTCATTTGCATCCCTCTATCGAAAGAGGGTGCAAGTGTAGACATACCCTGAGTGAATACCAGCACTGATAGCAGCAACTAGCTACTATTAGTGAGTAATACTTAGGTTTGTAACTAACTGGGAAACATTCCAAATAGCCAGCTTCCAAAGATCAGAGGGTTGCTTTACAAATGGAGCCCAGAGAAGTCTGTGTACCAGCTAGAGTGTGCACACTGGAGCTGAGGGATCTGGTCATGATGTCATGGTTAAGGCTGTGTTACAGATTTCCTTATGAAAAGAATTAGGATATTTATTATTATTGTACTTAAGGGAAAACTGACTATGTAAAGTTTGGGTAAAGAAGGAGTTTAGAGTCCTGTCATTTTCCTAGCCTGAACTTTGGAGAGGTTACTAAACATGATTATTAATGAAACAAACATTCCCTGAATACCCGCTTTAGGAAAGTCTGGGCTGTACCTGGGATTAAAATCTAGCTTTAGTTCACAAGGGCAAGTATATGCACCAATTTCAGCCCAACAGATTTTTTTCTGTCAAGCACATATATATGGTATTTTTAGGAACTGTGGTATTGGATGTCTCTTTTCTCCCTGGCTCCCTGGACTATCCTACAACTCTACTTATCTTCCCCCAGTACGGTTACCCCCCACCCCCCAGCCATGCCAAGCTCCTCATTCCTTTGACCTAACTATCCACTCCTTTCCCTCATGCTCCTTGCAGCCCTCCTGAGACCTAGTTCCTTGGTGTTCCTGTACCCTGACACTGCTCCTCAACTTTCTCTCACAGCTCTCAGCCTTTCTGGCACCCTGTTACTTAGAACCCATCTCACACCTGCGTCCACTACTCAAGATATCCTTACTCAACTCCCCCGAGCATCCACTCTTTGGCATCTGCCCCCTGGGCCAGTGGCCACAGCCCTTCCGAGGTCTCCAGCACATCTATCCCCTAAGTTTATCCTCCTCTTCCTCCCATTGCATGCAGGCCTTCACTCTCCCTGTACCCCTTTCCCTCCCTCCCACTGGGACCATCCCTCTCTATCTTCTCGGAGTTCCTGTCCTACTCCGCCTCCTGAGGCCCCAGCTGCCTGGGGAACCTGTTTCCGACTTTTTACCATGTCTGCATTACACTCCTCATAGCCTCTGCCCTCAACACTGTCCCTCCTCACTGCCTAGAGAGAGCATCTGCTCAGCATACGCCTGCTCCTTTCTCGCTGCTCCTAGCTATTTCTGCCTCTCAGATGTTCCTATCCATCCATAGCCCTCGGGTGACCAAAGCATCTCCTCCACAGCATCTCACACCTCCTCATTTCCCATTCCCCACGCGCAAGAGACCCTGCCATGGGGAATCCCCATCTCTCCTCACTGCCCGCAGCCCTACCAACTCTTTTTGCCTCCACAGCTCCAGCTCCCCAACCCCTCCCTTACTCCCACTGCCCCAGCATCCCTCCCACCTCCCTTAATCCTCCCCACAACTGGCCCTCCCAGCCCACTGATCCCCCCATAGCTCCAGCCCCTCTTCCTCCTGCACCAATGCCCAGTCCTCTGATCATTTCCTCACTGTCACCTGGCCTCCAAGCTCACTGATTGCTGGCAGCCCCATCCCCGCACCCCTTCCTGCATTTGCCATCCTGGCTTTTTTAATTTGAGGCTGTTTGAGAGGTGGTTTTTCAAGTCTGTGGCCAAGGGCAAAGCAAGGGTTGCTTTAGTCTAGAGTACGTGTGTAGCAGTAATGGACTGCATTTCTATTTAGTGAGATGCCAAGAAGCCTTTGGACAGGGGGCACTGTATAAGGAAGAAGTTATCAGCCATTGTCTGCGGTCTTTAATCCAGTAGCCTAGAAACTCTAAAACACGAGACAGTGCAGCCTTGTGAGGAAGTGAATTTGGAGCAGGGCAGAGAAAGGAGCAGAAGTCAGAAGCAGGTGATTGTGGGAAACAGCCCCCGCACTGGCACTTACTCAGAATCTGAGGTCTCAGCAGTCACTGTTCCCACATGGACATTCATGGCCATTCCATTGAGTTGATCTCGATTCTGTTCCTTCCGTGGACTTTTTATTGTCACCCCAGTGTCAGAGGGTGAACGAATCCCATCATTGTTCCCTAAGAAAGCTGTCCTGGAGGAGATAGTGGTTTGACTGTAATCCGATAACTTTTCCCGCAGCCTATTCTTCATATTCTTATCCAGCAGAGGGGGAGGGTAGGTGACTTTATTTTTCAAGATGCCTGGTACAGAAAGAAAGGAGGAAAGATTGGAACTTTTAATCATGTTCAAAATTTTACTTAATCAAACCGAACAAGCGCAAAAGTGTCATTTACCCTTCATTAGGCAGATTGTTTCAAGCTCACCGCCATTCTTCCATGTTAAAATAAAAAGGCTAGACCCATTTAAAAACAATCCCAGACCTCTGGTTACACAAACTGAAGGGAATTATGACCTTCCAGAGCAACCCTACTCTGCCAAAATATGAACTGTGCTGATGGCCAAGACAACTCATGCCCGCCCTTGCTCAAATTATGCTGCAGATTGCTAGAGAAGCAATTAGCCTGAAGGAACAAAGGAGGAACGTGGCAAATTCCCCACTTTCCTAATATGGCAATAGATTCATTCAGCGGGGATCTCTGAGGCTATGTCTACACTGCAGGCTTTTGCCGGCAGACAGTATGCTAATGAAACACTCATTAGCATTTGTCGTGCTGTCATTTGCATATCTCTGCCAATGCTTTTTGCACAAGAGGTTTTTGTGCAAAAACAAGCAGTGCAGATGGGGCCGTTTTGCTCAAAATCCTGTATACCTCCTTTTTTGAGGCATAAGGGATCTTGTGCAAAAGGGTCTTTTTGTGAAAAACAGACCCGTCTACACTGCTTGTTTTTGCGCAAAAACCTCTTGCGCAAAAAGCATCAGCAGAGATACACAAATGACAGTGCGACAAATGCTAATGAGCATTTCATTAGCATACTCTCAGCTGGCAAAAGCCTGCAGTGTAGACGTAGCCTGAGTTACCATCCTAGGCTGTAAAAAGCAGTTCATTTTGTCTCGTGCTTGTTTCTTTCCAATGGCTGAGTTACCTTTCCTCTGTTCCGGCAGCTGGTTATTCTGCTGTTGTACGGGTTTGTTCTCTTTCTGCTGCCCTTCAGTCTCATTTTCTTGAGGTGCTTCATTGCTGTGGTTCACTTGATTTTCCCTATGAAGCTCTACGCTGACCTTTGTCTCCACTTTCAGTTTCTGCTTCCCACCTGGATCCTCCCCATCACTTGTGGTTACACACTCTGTGGGCCAATAGGGTTTCACATGATTGGGGAGAGAATCAGCTGCAATGCAAAAAAACCCACATTGGTTCGAAAATGACCCTTCAACAAAACTTAAGATTCTGCCCTTCACTCTTGCTCAACTAGCCCTATTCTCTGCAACAGTTTCAGTGGAAGAGTCATTTGCAGCAGACCATTTCGAAAGGTTTGTTAGCCAACCTGTCCCGCCAGGTAAATGCAGCCCTCTCTGGGGACAGTGTGCTGGTGCACTGCCCCGGGGGGGCTCTGGGAAGAATTCTGTTTCCCCAAGGCAGAACTGTTGCTGGAGCTCCCTTTCACAGAGCGGGAGCCACAGCAGCATAGTCTTCATGCCCTAGGCGCCTGACTAGCTCTATTGACTGATACATGTGCATAGGGATGGGAAGTAGGTGTGTGGGGGGAGCTGTAGCACCCCCAGGTTTTGCACTTGGCTTCCCCACACTCAGGGGCCAGCCTTGCTGCCAACACACTGCTGGCTCTGAGAGCCCCAGGGTCCTGACCTCCAGATGGGCCCTCTGGGGTCCTGTTGCCCACCATCCCTGTGGGCTCTGCAGCCCACCATTCCCAGGGTCCAGGCCTCTGGCCCTGCAGGCTCCATGGCCACTCAGGGTCCTGCCATTGGCCTGGGACTCTGCAGCTTCCTCTGGCTGTGGCTAGGTTGCCAGATCTTCCAGACTGGATGCCAGTTGCAGCTATGACATCTGGTCTGTCCAGTCTGGGAGAGTTAGCAACCCGAGGTGTGATCTCAGCCTGGGGCAGTGAGGGGCAAGAACCTGCACTGAAGGGGGCATACCTCATCACCCTTCCCCCCAACTAGTTCCAGCACCACTGTACATGTGTATATTGGAGCATGGCCCTACCTTCTCCTCTCTGCCTTTTGAGATATATTGAACCATTGGGCTTAAGTGGAGACAGAAATGCCTATGCTAGAGGGAGCACAGGAACAGCAGCTGGGCTGCACTAGGGTGTGGAAGCAAATCTCCCTTCGCATCTTCCCTCATTGTCCAATAATGGAGCACAATCTGCTCCTTAATCAGGAATGGCTCTTTAATGTTCTTTCCAGAAGATTAGCCTTTCCATGAAGCAATCTTACAATTGTGCATTCCTTTGATAGGAAAAAGGACGCGGTATGACAGCAGTTCAGTTCCTGGAAAGTTGCTTTGTATGCCCGAGGCGAATAAAAGAAACCATGAGAGTACCTACTAAACTGAAAATCCACAGTGCTGCCCAAACACTGTGAGGGAAGCAACTGCTATTGTCCAGGTATAATTAGAAGGAGCTGAATTTAAAGCCAGCATCATCAACCCTAACCCTGGCTGCTGCACTAATGAATGAATTTGTTGAAAACACACTAACCCAAGACTTGCTCCAAGCCTGGACTGAGTTTTGATCATATCAGTTTACATTTGTGGGAAAACTGCAGCAATTTTGGTTGAATTTTACTCTCGGTTTGTTTGAATGTAAAAATCAAAAGGGAATTACAAACTTGTATAAGTTGTAACAAGGGAAAGTGTGACTGAAAGTGTGACTGAGATCTGAAAAGCGGTGAGTTTTGTCTGACCATGCCAGTCTCTCTTAGCATCAGAACAAAGCCCGTATCTTCAAAAAGTCATGGAGGGACACAATGAACAGAACGTCCACAAAACAAGACACCGAGTTTTAATTTCAAACCTTTTAGTTCCATACCCTCCCCAACCCCAGGAAATCTCCCTTATTCTATTGTACGAGATGTTCCTTTTTTTACCAAATTGCCCTGCTCTTTTATTGCCTCCTCTTCCTGTCCCCCTCTGGTGATATTTAGATAGATGTATAGTGCCATCTGCAAGATAGCCATGGACAGAAACAGCCCCGCAGGGATCCCCCTGTAATGCTAACAGCCATGCTGCATTGGTACGCTAAGTAGCTGGTGAACACTTGTTCCAGTGTCCTTTGTTCTTGCATTCATTCACCCCAGGGGACAAAGTTCTCTCTGCTTGGGGGGGACAAAGATCTCTTGGCTAACACCAATAATAAGAAAACAGGGATTCAAAGCCGCTGTAGCTGTACACTATCCAGGTCAATTACATCCATCCATCCACTACTCAATTCATTTTACAATATGGGAAAGAAATCTATTCCTACCATGTGAGCCACTGCCTTACCTTTAGGAGTGCTGTGGATTGGGCCACAGTCATTGTTTTTGGCAGTGGCTGTGTTCCATTTTTTCTCCGTTTCAATCCCATCTTCCTCACTCTCTGATGAATGGGAGGAAGCGTAAGAGCTGCTATGTTCATCAAGCGACAACTCACTGTCAGAATCAGAATCATTCTCTGTTGAAGTGGAGGAGGCAAAAAACCCCACAGGGATTAGAACCGGAAAGGCAGTCGTGCAAATCTACATGCAAAATGAATGGGGTGAAAGAAAACCACTGTAGACTCCTAGGTGCCATGGGGATGGGCACTTTAGAATAATTTCATCTACACAGCCCAGCCAGCCAGATGAAATTAGATTATTAGTGCAGCTGTCTTTATCTGAGACAATCAAACGAAACAAAATTGCATAGGACGGCTAACTGGACAGGATACTTCAATGTTTTACAGGGTTAGTCTCCACTATCATGGCTCATGTAATGGCTGCTAAAATTTAAATGTGTGAGAAGAAGAGAGAGACTGAAGTTCATTCATTGGATAATTGCTATGTATACACAGGGGCTGCAGAGCACAATTTTCTCAGCTATTCAATGTGCAAAACAGTCACGCAATGCCATCTTGGTCAAAGCAATACATACAACCTCCAACATAAAGCACCCGGAAGACCCAGAAATAGAAAAGCAAAAAGCATGCTAACAATACTATCCTGCAGCAGTACATTTGTCCAGATCCAAAATAGAAGCAATATGAAACCAAGAGACACTTCCTATTTAACTGTAAAAAAGTTAAATAGTAGTAGTAAGTAGTAAAAGGAAGAAACTTCCTCAAGCTTTTAATCAGTAAAAAATTTCCATCTGAAAAGCAAGGAAGTAAAATAATGTATAACTTTGCAAGGAAAGAGAATCCAGAAACACTCACACAACTCGTGGCAACCTGCCATCAAACCAGAAATAGACTCTTTGGAATGGGGTGCCAGCCCCAATGTGGCAAGGGAGGGGTTAAAAGTAGGCTGGATGGAGCCTGCACAGACCCCTCCAATCAAAGAGAAGCTATAGGGAGCCAATCAAAAGGTGGCTTGCTGGGACAACCCTGTTATAAGGAGCTACTCAGCAGAGCAGAGGGCAGTTGGGTCCAGTGAAGGGGAAAGACTGACTCCCTGGGAAAAGCTCGTTGGTTGGGTGGAGCAATGCTGGCAGGCTCAGGGGAGCCAGATAGAAGCTCCCACCTGATACCTTGATACAAAGGCCAGGAAGGTGCAAGTGTCATGGGGATGTAGGCCAGGGAATGGGAACAGTCAAGGGGAGAGGAGGAGGGCAGGAGATGGCTGCGGCCAGAAGGACCCTGGGTCAGGATCTAGCATAGTGAGCAGGCCTGGGTCCTCTTCCCCCTTCTTTGCACCGCACATGACCACAGTGGAGCATGGCCTATACAGACTGCAGCTTGTCCTTGAGACAGCGGGCTAGATAGTGGGGGCTCCAGTTGTTTGCTGTAGCAGGTGTATTGATGGAGGACTTCTGATAGCCCTGGAAAGGGACAAGAACAGAGTAGCAGGCACTATTGGAGGGCAGTGTCCTAAGAAGGACACCATGGTCCAGGGAGCAACACAGGTCTACAGAGACATGGGATGGAAAGTAGAACAGACAACAGGCGAGACCCCAGCCAGAAGGCGGCGCACTCCATAACCTGAGCTAATCAGTGCTGTAACTAGCAGGAGATCCTGTGGCGGTCACTTGACCCCACTGCCCCCTACTACAAAACAGACACATATTCCTACTATGAAACCCTGTCCTAGATAAAGATACTCAATAACTATGGCAATACCTTTATATCTTGTTATGCCAGTATGGCTACTTAAATTGAAAGTACAACAGAGTAAGATGGAGAGGCTACTGTCTTGATTATAAGATCTTTTTGAAGCAAGTTATCTGTATGGAGTTATCTGTATGAGGAGGAAGAAATGAGCACATGATTCTAAGCAATTCTCCAGAACACTCTTACCATTGGATTTTGAAGGATTCCTATGAAAAATGGAGGAATCTGCTTCAGTCTGACCAGTTCTTGCTTGGCTTGAGGACCCACTGAGCTTCTGAGCAGCCTCATCCCTAAAATGTGGGGAACAACATGTTTGGTAAACATGCTTGTCTCAGTGACAAGACCAAGACAGAGATAGCCGGAAATCTCCATTAGGCACTGTCAAATGTAACATTTTAAGCTGTACAGGACTAATAGCAAAAATAACTATGGTATTTTGCTTTAATTTTAGTTTGAATTGCCCACTAAAGTTGCATGCAAATGAGAAATACATAAAGGAAGATGCAAAGATCACAACTGCTAAGACGCAGGACAAGTAGCAGTTGAACCAAAACATTAGTTGGTTTGTGTTAGTAGTTTTTCTCACAAAAGCAATGAGAAGGGAAAAATAAAGGCCTGAAAGCCATGCACCCTCCACCCGATTACCTGAAAATGTAAGCAAGGTAGCTATTGTGGCTCTTGGCTGACCTTATGGTGCTTTCTAGGGAGACAGTGGATTCACCAATATTTGTGCGATACATATTTGGCTCCTCTATGTATGTGTTGTTACAGTTCAGAGATCGCTGAGGAAAAAACAGTATTAGTGAATGAGAACAATAAACAAACATCTCTCCTTCAGCTGCCCCCAGAGTGGCTACGCAGCAGAAGACCATCTAAGTACATGACCCCCAAGATTGCACATTCTGAGCTGCAACAGCTTCTCCCTGCCCCCATTGCAAACAAGGTCTCTAGGTTCCCAAGAAGCGCAGTTTGAGTGACCTGAGCACAGGAATGAGAAACTCCAGAGTTATAATCCCAGCTGACACAGGCTTCCTGCCTGGCCATGGACAAATCACACAAAGCCTGATTGACAGACAGATAGAAAGACAAACAAACTCACTCAGCTCCCACTGATTCTCTGTTCTGTTTTAGAGGTTCTTATACACACTCATTACCGCAGTGTCTGAGCACCTTCCATCAGTACTTTAGGCAACATGACTATCATCTGTCATGCATGATTCAAACTCTTTCTCATCCTCTCCACAGAGGGAGAATTCTGCGTGCTGTGGAATGGTTTGGTTCAGTAGGGCTGGTTGGTTATTTATGTATATGCTACTCTGTGTTAGGCAGAGAAGGTGGATTTAAGAAGTTCACCTGGCTTTTGAAGGGGAAGGTGGTGAGGTTTGTGATGATCCTTAGCATATGTGGGAGTTTGTCTCAGTCTCAGATCAGCCCCTAAGAAAGCTCAGATATCTGTCCAGGCAAGGTTTATCCTGACTACACAGTTTTGTACCGTGCCTGAGGAACTAAGTAGTTGACCACAGTACTTATCCTAGAGATTTGGGTGTTATCTAAATATTGTGAATCCAAGCCAATGCGGACATTGGTGATACAGACTCTGAGCTTAAACTTGACTTGATATTCTAGGAAAAGCCAATGTAGATAGCAGAGGACAGGTATGGTGTGTGCAATGCAGGCTACCACGAACTGCAGTGTTTTAGGATGTTAAAATGCGGGTATTTAACTAATTGAGTAGTCGGTAGAATCTTTATTGACCACTCGATTAGTCAATAGGCATCCCAGCTCAGTTCCGGCTCGCACCAAATGTGGGACCAAACCCCGCTGCAGCTCTGCAATTTAAAAGGAAGTAGGAGCCAGGCAGCCTGCCCCCTAGCTCCTACTAGATTTTAAATTGCAGAGATGCAATGGGGTTTTGTCCCGCACCTGGCACGAGCCAGAACTGAGCCAGGCTGCCTGCCCAGCTGGCAGCAGCCCCTGTTCGTGGGGACCCAGCAGGGATTTGGGAACTCTCGCACACAGGAACTACTTCCTGCTGGGACCCCCCCTCCCCTGCCTTGTGCACAGGGACTACTGCAGCACAGCAGCCCCGCCTGCGGGAGGTCCCAACTTCCTGCTGGGACCCCCTGTGCAAAGGGACTGCTGCTGTGAAGCAGCCCCTGCCCACAGCCGGGTGACCACGGCTAGGGGTTGCTTCACAGCAGCAGCCCCTGTCACCACCACCACCACCCCTGCCTCTGATAGAGGCAGCAGGGGGGGAGGGGATGGGCAGCACTGCAGAGATGGTGCTGGGGGGGATTTAGCTTTTAAGTCGGCTCCCCACAGCACTGGCTCCTACTTTCCCCCGCCCTTGCTGCCTCTGATACAGAGGCAGCAAGTGGGGGGAGGAGAATGCGAATAGTCGACTTGCATAGGCTTGTCCAATAGTCAACTAGCCAACTACTCCTTTGCATCCCTACAGTGTTCTATTCTAGTTGGAATTCCCTAGGTGCTGAAGCTTTCATGTCCCGGTATAACACATTATGGTAGTCCAGCAAGCAGTGACAAAGGCATAGATAAATGAGGTCAGGTCTCCATCCGCCAAGATGGGACTAAGGCTCTTGCCAACTGGAGATGGTAGAAAGCATTGCTAGCAGGTCCTTTTATGGGACAGTTTAATGTCAGCAAGGAATCCAAGAATGCGCCATTCTATGGATTGAATTGACCAACTGTGGGTGTGTACTTTCAACCAAAGGAGACCGCACCATGGCTGCAAACTACTCAGCGTGTTTTCTGATGCCCATGAGTATCACCTCTGTCTTGCTGCAGACTTATTTAAATCAGCTTTTCTTTATTCATGTGCTGATCTTGTCCAAACACTGGCCATCTTAGTGGTAATGGTATGGTCATAGCTAGTGAAGGATAAGCAGAGCTTTGTGTCTTCTGTATACTGAGTCCATGTCATCTTACTAGTTCTCCTAATGGCTCCATGTAAACATTGAATAGGACAGGAGGGAAAATCGATCCTTGTTGGGACTTCACATGGAAGGGGGGGTCTATTGGCAGAGGTAGTTTTCCATCACCACTTTTTGGGGGCAATTGTGACTCCTCGAAGGTAATAAAATATACCTCCCAGGGGACTAAGTAATGTTCTTATATGGAGGAACAGGAAAAGTGCCAAGTAATAATTACCCAGAACAAATCTTTACATATTAACTTATGGGGGAGATACCTGAAACTGTAAACAAGAATCTTTTCATAAACAAGGAATTACTTACTTGAAAATATGTGCAATATAACTACAGTGACAGTTAGCTAGTCTACTTAACCACTTTCAACTGTCCATTATAGAAGTTAACATACTGACAAACTGGGCAGTTACAAATAAAATGCATAACTACAGTTAACAGACACCATCTTTACTTTCAACGTTGAGAATAAAAATGGAAGTTCTTAGTAAAAACCCATGCCAGTCGCATTTGCATGGAAAGTCTTGTACAAATAGCTAATAGCTTCATGATGTGCCCTTTTACTTAAAGAAAACAATTTCCTGTGCCCAAATGTTTTCATTTCTGTTTTAAAATAAAAAGGCTTTCAGTGAATCACTTAAAGCAGGGAGAAATAATTAATTTTGTTATGGACACGTTAGTTAAAATTATAGGTATGGCTGGCTGACAACTATTAACAAGGAAATGTTTTTCCAAGATGACCTCTTACAGTTAATAATGTAGCTCTTGTTGTTGTAGAATCATCTGGAAGGGGTTTCTTTCCAGTTAAAGTGTTCTTCAGATGCTTCCTAACTTCTTTATTAAAAATGCAGTGGAAGAAGAAAATGAAGAGGCCCTGGGTTGTTAGAGAGAGAAAAACAGTCTAAGGCAAATGCATTATTTATTACTACTGGACTGAAAATGGAAATTAGTGAACAGCATTCTTCAAACCAGATCTTAATTCCAGCATATGGTACATACTTTTAATAGCAATGACTGACTACTATCCCATTAAACACTTGCTATCCTTAGTGAACTGATAATGGTCAATCCTTCAGGGAATCATGCTTTGCTACTTGAGCTACCACAACAAGAATGGGAAAACACAATTTTCCTCTGAGAACTCCCTGGATAGTTGAAAGCACCCTGGTAGTTTGGGAGGGAAACACACTATTCCAATGTGTAGAACAGTGTTCAAATTAGGTAGGTAAAAACACTTTTTAAAAGTAACCGTGTAACTGTTAAAAATCTTAGCGGTTACATGCGCTGCAGGCTCTGCAATGTAAGGCTTATACTGCAGAGCCTGCAGCATGGAACAGCAGTCAGCTCCTAGGAGCGGGGCCAGGTACCAGCATACACCAGCAGAAGAGTTTAACCGCAACTGGAAACAGTAAACTGATGCTTATCAGTTAACTGATTAAACTCTTACATCCCTAGTCCAGATTCCTTGTTGAATGGTTCAGGACATGGCATGATGCTCGTGTGTTGTACCAACATCAATATTTTGAGTTTGTACATGGACTATGGTACAAATCCTGACAGGTACATTGTAACCAATCAAAGTATCACAGCTAGCAGCGAAAGCCTTGGGATGGCAGAAGTGGGCTACTTCTGTCCAATTCCCCTTAAAAACACTGGAGAGAGAACGAGGCCCATAAAGTACTAAAACAGGAGCTGCAGAAGAGCATTAAGGGCGAGGCTGGGACCATATGCTAACAGGTGTATGTTCCTCTGAACCAGCAGTCACCCCTAATTCAGCTTTTCTGCAGATTATTCATACTGCTGGCAGAAGTACTATAATCTAGGGGCTGCTTTGGTGCCTCTGCCAAATTTGTTATTTATTTAGGCTGCAGGTGTGCTTGTTGTGAACTCATCACTCACAAAGTTACAGCAGCACCAACGTCCCAAGTTGCCTGCATTTCATGAGTTCAGACAAATCAACTGAGGCAGAGTAATATTAAGTGTAAGGTAAGCTCTTTCTAAGCATTCAATCAAATTACTCCTATCTGACATTAGTTCTTTGGGATTACTCATTAATAAAATTCACATACATACTTTTTTTTAAACATTCAAAGGCAGCAATGATGTGAAACGTTATGTAGCTCTGACTCTCTAGGCTAGGCAAGAGGAAAATTCCAGTCTCTTATGTTCTTCCTTCTGAAGTTAAGTTGTATTTAACATCATTTTACTTTTGGTTTTTTTTTTTTTTGTTCAGGCTTGTGAAAGATTTTAAATCCCCAATAACTGAATTTACTTCCTTACAGATCAGTTGGAACATGGGCAGTAGCACTGCCAGCATCCCCCATGCTGGACCTCCGATGTGCCTCCACGCTGACCCAAAGGAACCATCTTGAGAGGAAAGCGGGCAGTTTTATTTTTTTAATCCACTCAAACCATGACCTTTTTATTGGGCCTGACAACCAGGGTACTCCATTTCTGAGGGTGGCTTTGTACTGTGGATACCTGTCCATTAATTCATTTCACACTGACCAACCAGATGCAAGTAATTTTTGGTTACTACCATCCTGGGCCACATTCAAACTAGTGATTGAATTCTGAATCCCATTGCTAACTCCTCACTAGGTCTCTGTGCGTTAGCTGGGCTGTGTGCTATGAGCTTCAAGCTGCTAACAGCTTCCCTAATATAATTGAGGAGTTTGAAAGTCATTTCCTCCATTTGTCTTTCCTACAGTAATTCAACTGTAAAAAACTGTAAGCTCTCCACATAGAATAAAAAACCACAACTTGTTGCTACTGCTAGCAAGAACAGCAGTGTTACTACAGGCAATAACTAAAATCTGACAGTGTCATACACGAGGTGGCGTCTGAGATAGTTTCCTTTTATTAGTGATGAAATTGCCCACCATGAATTCCAATAGCACTATATTTGGAGCCATTGAGAGAATAGAAAGTTCCATTTCTCGAAGGGTGAGATAAAAGGTGTGAAAACTTCCTCTAGGACTTTCCAACTTCTTCAACTGGAAACTCAGTTTTCAAAGATAGTTGCTCTGGCTTGAATTTGAATTGAATGGATTTGCCCTGTTAATGGAGCAGCACTGCCGGAAGATGGCTCTTCAAAATGCAGCATGTTTTAGATCTGAAGAAATACAAAACTTAATGTTACAGAACTTACTTGTAAGCAGCTGAAGATGGCAAAGAGATAATGGAATGTCATGACATCGCTGTTCACTGCCATCAACCCCAGTAACCATGTGGCGCTGATCAGCAACAGCAGGAGGAAAGCAGTTCGTAGCACAGACCTAAAATAAACACAAACTCAGTTGTAGTAAGGCAGAAAAATACTAAAATGAAAATCTAACACCTCATGTGCCAGCTACAGTTTTTAATGCATTTTGTTCTGGGAATGCATATCTACTATATATCTGAGAGAGTTGGCATGTCTGTCTCTCCATCTGTGAGTCTGTTTGTTCAAGAACTCCTCCTAAACCGAAAGAGCTAGGGCCACCAAATTTGGTATGCAGCTTCCTCTTATTGTACCTTAAAACAAGGTCAGGGTTTGATTGTGCCAGGAAAATAGGATGTGCCTGGAATGTTTCTCAGAAAATGCTAAGGGAAGGGTTAGTAGGCACTGTTATACTGCAGAACACAGTGCAGCCCCCATCACCCTCGGGAGCTGACACCAGTTGGTCAGAATGGCCCCCGTCATCTCTGGTAGCCCTGGGAGCTGCTGCCGGCCAAGCAGCACCACCCCTACCACCCTGCACAGCCCGCTAAGCAGTGCTGCCCTGGGGAGCCCCACCATGCCTCCCAGTCTCCTTTCCCAACTTCTGTACACCCCCTGCCATCAACCTCCAACCCCTACCCTGATGCTGGCACCCCCACTCCTTGCCCCCATGCATCCCAACCCTCTGCCCTGACTCCTGCACCCCCTGCCTTGAAGAGCCTGAGCAATGCCAGGTAAATCTTCTAGTTCACTATAAAGATCCTGGCTTGAAGAGGCAACATGGCCCAGTGAATTGTTTATGGGTCTAGGTGACAGAAATGCCAGAGCTTTTATCCTACCTCTGTCAATGACTTTTGTGATTTGGACAAATCGTTCAATCTTTTGTGCCTCAGTTCCCTATCTGTAAAACAGGGCTAATAATGCCTCATCGGGTACTGGTGTAAATTAGTTAATGTCTGTGCGTTACTTTGACAAATAAAGTAGTTTATGAGACCAAGTAAAAATTATTGTTCCTGGCATAAGGACAGTTCCTAGACCCACAGCTTGCTGCAGAGAGGAGGAACTGAGGCGGGAGCCGCATGGCTCTTATACAAACTTAGCTCTGAAGTTTGGTGCTGCAGGAGGCCAACTGGTGAACTTCTGCCAATTGGCATTGCTTTCCAAAAGTTTCCCATGGTGCAGCGCCACCACTCACACATCCTATAAGTGTGAGACCACGTTCTTCAAGGAAGAATTATTAGTGGCTGGGGTCATGTTAAATGAGTTGCCCATGGCCATGGCTGAGTGAGAAACAGAACTGGGAGATGTGTGTGGATATCCTGGTGACTGGGCAGGCCCTTTATGAATATTTGAACAGAAAGAATTCAGTAACACCCGACTCCCAGAATTACTCCCAAGCCACTCATACCTTAGAACATTCAAACAAACATGTTAGAAATTCACTTTTCTTGGTACTCTGCTGTTTGTTTATTAGGGATGTCAATGTGTAGACGACTACATGATAAGCCCAGGCTTATCAGTTAATCTTGTTGACTACACGCACTTACCCCCCCAGTGACAGCGGTATGGGGTGGCATGTGGGAGCCAGTTCACGTGGGAAGACAGTTTTAAAATCAGCTCCCCTTGTGGACTGGCAGCAGCTGGCCTGATAGAGAGGCAGCAGCATGGAGTGGCAGGGGGCTCCCTGGGAGCAAGTCCAGGAGTGCACTGGCTGCCAGCCCCACCCTGGGGACTATCGAATGGTCGTGTAACTACTAAAATGTCATGCGGTTGCACGACTATTCAATTACATGCTATCTAACATCCCTATTGTTTATTTCTTGAATTTCTTCCCCATGGACAATAAAATCTGTAAAGTCTGTTTTAGTTTTGCACGTCAGTTTCACTTTCAGGTTTTCCTATCTGAGCACCATGTTGCAAGGTCTGGATTACAGATACTCTGGAAGGTATTTATTTATTAATTTAAAAATACTATTTTCATTTACATTTAAAAATGCCTTGAGATAGTTCAATTGGTAAAGGTTTGTTTTTATAGATTAGAGATTATGGGATGAATCTCACCTGCCATTGTATGGCAATTAGATTTTCTTCACTTAAGGAGATTAAAAAACAAAGCAAACAATCACTTTTAAATAAATCACTTTTTTTCTTTCTAAAAGTGCCCACCAGGTCATATGTTCAAGGAACAGCAGCGGATGCCTTGGGAAATCTCATATAGATTATTAACTTGAAAAATGGGGATGTCTAGCCATTAGTTTATCACATTATAGTTCACAGGTAAATTACAAGCTCTGGGCAAAACACGTCTCAAATGGGAACAGGGTACCACAAAGCCTGGAAACTGCAAATTTTTGACTCATCTCAAGTAGAGGTGAAGAGAACATGTCCTCTGGTGGACTGGGATGGACACATTGCCTCAAAAAAACTTTGCCAAGACAGCAGCAGGAAAGAACAATCTGTTGGTGCATGAGGTAGAAGGGGAGAACTCTCTGAATGTCTAAATCACCACACATGTGCCCAAGGAGTCTGCCAACACCTAGCTCAAAACCCCCTGAGGAAGATGTGTACTGTGCTGGGAAATTTCATAGAAGAAAATGTGGGGAAATGTTGTGGTAGATGGGAACAATGCCATGTGGAGTGGCCAGCCCCTTAATTCTTCCCCCTTCATGTCCTTCCGTATTCTCAGAAAAGCTGCAGAAGCCCTGCTCTATGCAGGTGTTTCTACAGAATGCAGGATGGGGGCTGGAGAGAAAGAATGGCACACAGGCTTAACCTCTTCTGTCCAGTACAAACTGCCCCTATTTGTGCAGCATTCTGCTTCTTTCCCCAACCCTTCATGCTTCTTTTTGAAAGGACATAATCTGTCCCTTTATTAATCTTGGTTAAGGATCGTCTCATCAGTTTTTGAGCTTTAACTGCAAACTTACATGACTCCAGTTTTTTCAAATGAGCGTTGTCTTCGTCCGCATGATGCTTTCACTGCTAGTATAAAGATGACTGTGTTGATCTGAAAGAGAAATGTAAATAACACAAAGTAGATCATTCTTCCTGAATTTCTCAGAGCTTGTTTTTCACCAACAATGGAATTTTTTTATCATCAAAAGTCTGCAGTGCCAAGAGCTTTTTTCTCTTGTAGTTACGAGTTTCTTCATATTTCAAAAATGACCCAGCTTTGAGTCAAAGTCCACTAACAACCTTCTTGGGTTTTGCAACCACTGAATTTGCATTAATATAAATCTGGTAACACATCTCTAAAAAATGACCTTAAACAAAACTCTCATTAGGGTGGCAGGAAAAAGCAGAAAAGATGGGCATGACCATATAAGCATTACTCATACTTTCTCATGCAAGTAGGTCCACCGAAATCAATGGGGAATACTCACATGAACTGCACTTACTTTCACAAGGGACACTAGATTGGATACAATAGCTTTGTATTTAAATAAGATTATGAATAGATAGAGATGAAGCGAAAAACAGACAGAATATTCAGTGCAAGGTGCAAACTTCACAATACTTACAACCACAACGACCACAACGGGGCCTGCAAAACTCCAAATCAGGGTATCATGAACAGAAAGCCAGCAGAAATCAGGGTTCCCATAACCCTGTGGGTCCAGACCCACAGCAAGACCTAAATCACATAACAAAAAGAAAAGGATAACGGGGAATATTAGTGATGTCCACTGTAGGAGCAGGATATTTATGCCATGCCTAATCAATCTCAAGGTTTTAGAATCAATCCAAGGGATGAATAACAACATGGTTAGTAAGAAATTCCAGAAACAGAACACTACATATGCACTTTTCGGAAGTCTACACATAAAACCAATCATCATTCATATTCTTCTGCTGACCAATACAAAGTTGGACTCTATAAAAGCTATAATACACGTGTGTGCCAAAATAATTCATTTTAAATTCATTTTATATAGCACAATTAATAGAGAATAACAAAGCCTTTAGGTGAGAGACATTTTGAGGAATTTCAATAAGTCAGTGCCCCATGATGACATACATCATGATATACATAATTATTTCTCTTATAAACTGAAGATGAAAGTTTCAGCCTAGGAGATCCTCCTTTATCAGTGACTTGAACCAAATATTGTGGTTTCATGAGTAAGTAAAGCAATTCCTTCTTGTGTTAAAAAGAGTTCTGTTTGTGAAGTTAGCGCTTACAACAAAAGCTGGAATGAGCGCTCGGGAAAACAGAGACACTTTTCTATAGAAACAGCCTAATTTGCTTCAGTCCTAACCTGAGGAAGCCATCTGTAGGACAGTCTCTATGTCCAATTCCGTCCTTAGGCTCTCTGCTCAGAACACCTCAGGGTGATGCCAAATGTAACTGTAACAAGAAGATGTTCTACAAGCATATTAGGAACAAGAGGAAAACCAATGACAGGGTAGGCCCACTGCTCAGAGAAGAGGGAGAAACAATAACAGGAAACTTGGAAAAAGCAGAGGTGCTTAATGACTCAGTTTCGGTTTTTGTCAAGAAGATGGATGGCGACGGGATGCCTAACATAGTGAATGCTAGTGGAAATGGGGTTGGTTTAGAAGTAAGTTAAAAATTACTTAGAAAAGTTAGATGTTTGCAAGTCACCAGAGCCCGATGAAATGCATCCTAGAATACTCAAGGAGCTGATAGAGGAGGTATCTGAGCCTTTAGCTATCATCTTTGATAAATCATGGAAGTCGGGAGATATTCCAGAAGACTGGAAAAGAGCAAATATAGTGCCCATCTATAAAAAGGGAAATAAGAATAACCTAGGAAACTACAGAGCAGTCAGTTTAACTTATGTGCCAGGGAAGATAATGGAGCAAGTAATTAAGGAATTAATCTGCAAACATCTGGAAGAAAATAAGGTGATAGGTAACAACCAGCATGGATTTGTAAAGAACAAATCGTGACAAACCAATCTGATAGCTTTCTTTGATTGGATAACAAGTCTTGTGGATAAGAGAGAAATGATGGACCTGGTATACCTAGACTTTAGTAAGGCATTTGACATGGTCTCGCATGACCTTATCAATAAACTAGGGAACTACAACATAGATGGGGCTACTGTAAGGTGGGTGCATAACTGGCTGGATAACCATTCTCAGCAAGTAATTATTAATGGTTCTCAATCATGCTGGAAGGGCATAATGTTTTGCAGGGGTCTGTTCTGGGACTGGTTCTGTTCAATATCTTCATCAACAATTTAGATGATGACATAAAGAGTGTACTTATTCCGTTTGCAGATGATACCAAGATGGGAGAGGTTGCAAGTGCTTTGGAGCAGTGTTTCTCAATCAGCGGTACGAGTATATTTAGGGGTACCTGAGAGAAGTCTGCGGGGTACATCAACACAACTGAAAATTGGAGAAAACTGAATTTTTGTTTTAAGTTTTACAGCGCTGTATTATTTTTGTACTTTTACACCCAAAAATTTCATCACCCGCCCAGCTATGATTAAGTTGTTTAAACAAATGTGTTGCAATGGTAGAAAAAAAATTGTGTGTCTGAAAACTGTAGGTACTGGGTGTACTTATAATTTTTTTTAAAGGGGTACTTAATAAAAAAATGGTTGAGAAACACCGCTTTGGAGGATAGGGTCAAAATTCAAAATGATCTGGACAAACTAGAGAAATGGTCTGAGGTAAACAGAATGAAGTTTAATAAGGACAAATGCAAAGTACTCCACTTAGGAAGGAACAATCAGTTTCACACATACAGAATGGGAAGTCTAGATAGTACTGCTGAAAGGGATCTAGGGGTCATAGTGGATGACAAGTGTGACACTGTTGCAAAAAAAGCAAACATGATTCTGGGATGTATTAAGAAGAGTGTTGTGAACAAGACATGAAAAGTCATTCTTCCGCTCTACTCTGTGCTCATTAGGCTCCAATTGGAGTATTGTGTCCAGGTCTGGGCACCATATTTCAAAAAAGATGTGGAGAAACTGGGGAAGGTCCAGAGAAGAGCAACAAGAATGATTAAAGGTCTAGAGAACATGACCTGTGAAAGAAGACTGAAAGAACTGGGCTTGTTTAGTTCAGAAAAGAGAAGACTGAGGGGGACACGATAGCAGTTTTCAAGGATATAAAAGTGTGTTATAAGGAAGAGGGAGAAAAATTGTTCTCTTTGGTCTCTGATGATAGGACAAGAAGCATTGGGCTTAAATTGCAGGAAGGGAGGTTTAGGTTGGACATCAAGAAAAACTTTCTGCATAAATTATCTAAGGGGGTTGTAGAATCTCCATCACTGGAAATATTTAACAGCAGGTTAGACAGACACCCATCAGGGATGATCTAGACGGTTCTTGGTCCTGTCATAAAAGCAGGGGACTGGACTTGATGAACACTCGACGTCCCTTCCAGTCCTAGAGTTCTATGATTCTATGTAGATTTTGACATCTATCCATGAAGAAATTGTTGAGACCATCAGCTTATTTCATGTAAAGCACTGCACCATTATTCATTCTTAAAGATGCAGAAACTTATCCCAGAGACGCATTTGACAGATATTATAAGGGACATAACTACTACACATTATACTATTTGGGAGGCAGGAAGATAGTAATTGCAATGGCTTTAGGTCCTGATTCAAGAAGGCATTTAAGCATGATAGTCTGAATGAGAATACTCGTGCACATAGTCCAATACACGCATAAATACTTTATTGAAAGGGGGCTTAATGCTTTGATGAAAAAGCACTGAGTAGTGTAGAGGGAAGGTAACTGCCTTCACCACCCCCCTTTTTAAACCTTGGGCCAAAGCCAATACTGATACCTGGTACAGGCCTTAAAGTCTATGAAAATTCATCTGTGTCTGTTTTGCAAAGGGATTTTGGATCTGTTTCCTCTGAAATATGGAACTGAGACAGGATCACCTCCTCTCCCTCTCACTGTGATTGCCTCTTGCACCATATCCTTTAGCAGTGACCATCCAGAAAGAATTAGCCATAAATGATTAAAGGATCATAAAAAATTTTATATTGCCATAATTCTGCAAACACAGACTCAGTGCTCAGCACTCAATCCTGTCATTGGGGAGGGGAGCTTTAATCACAGTTTGGCCAAACATCTGGCCCTAAGATTACCGTAAAAGTTACTCCACTTTCCAAATCTCATCCTATAATCCCCTATTAAATGAAGGGGGCCAGCTTTGACTCGCTCATGAACCCCGTTCAATTTTTATTGAAATCAATAAGGGGGTATGTCAGCTCAGAGTAGGACTGAGCCCATAGAATTTACTACAAGTGGCAAAGAATCTTAACATTTCTCAGTTCTATTCAGTAATATTTGGCTGCCATGACAAGGGTTGCCATGGTGTCTACGGAGCCCTCCAGCCCAGCCCACAAAACCTCTCTGTGCACTGTGCTCCTTTCCACTTGTGCAATGGAACTGCACTGGTTGTAATTTACATTCAGAACCTCAAACAACATTTTGATGTTATTTCAAAAATACATCAACTCCACTTGTTTAGAAAGTATGGGAAAGGATTCAGTTACTTGTTCTTAGTCCTAATTTGCTTAATACACTGAAATGAGATTAAAGTTCATGAAAACAACACATTTACTAACAGGTCCTCAGAGCAAAACTAAATGAAATACATAGGTGTGAGATTCAGTCCTCTCAGCTCATAAGCTGATGAGAGGCAGAGTCAGTGGGGATCAGGCTAACTGACATATTCAGAAACTATGTTTGCTTTGGTGGCTGGGCATAATGGTCAGTATCCCAGCTGCAGAACACACAGAAAGATGCATTTCCTGAACATTTGAGCTCTAACACCCTGTGAAATCATACAAGACATACAGTAGCTATTAATGAAACCTTCTCCTATTTTGAGTCATCATGGGTGGCAGGTGTAATAGGCCAGAGAAGGCATTGCCTTCCCTAGCACTGCCAAACAACTGGGCCATGGTGCGTCCCCTTCCCTAAGAATCCCATGGCCTTCTCCACCCCAAAGGTCCCTGCTGCTCACCATGTCCCTCCTCCTGAGGACAAGGGATTAATGCAGAGAGCTGGTGGACTGCCGCTGGGGCTGGCACTTCAGTGGGGAGGACTTAAGGGCTCAGATGCTCTGGGGGCCAGGGAGCAACTCAGTCTGGTGCTGGGAGGTTGGCAGCAGCTTGGCTCAATGTGGCTGGGATCAGCAGGCCAGGACTCCTCTGCAATGGAGGCCCCTCAGGGATTTTCCTTTTACTGGGGGGAAGGAGACTTTGGGGCACTGGCATGCACGGGCAGGGCTTTGGGCAGAAGGGTCAGGGCTGGCAGGCTTGCCCACCCCCCCCCCAAGTGGGGATTCACCCACTGCCCATGGTCTTTGTGTTGCTTATTATTGCAATAAATCTGCAGATAGTCACCTTCTAGGGGACATTTTGTTTTAGTTATAAGAATCGGCTAAATAAGAATCCAGTTTAACAAGAGAACAGCTGTCTTCAGAGAAAGGTCTTTTCTAGGTAGTTCCATGGCCCAGTTTCCATGATGTCAATGGAAGTAATATTCAATAAGGGTTTGGGCCTAAAATGATAGATTCCTTTCCCAAAAGGGCCACGCCCTATCATAGTTCCTCACTGGGATCATCCATCCCATGTTGAAACCAATGAGAGATTTGAGCGTGGAAAAGTGTCACTATTGAGCCCATGAAGTACAATGGGATAAATTCATTCAGTGCAGGAGAGTTCTATCTATGGATAAAGAGGGAGACAGTGAAAATATGGATGTAAAAAGAGACTTTCCAAGTTCTAATTCAGTCCTAGGCATCTGGAGCCACCTTTTCAATGGTTACATAAATTCAGAAATTAAAAGACGCTCATGAAGCTCAATAGTAACAAGGTGCTGCTCTATGGAGCATGAAACTCTAACAATATGCTACTGTACTTAATGAGCTGCTTATTAATCTCCATCTTCTAATCAACACAAAGCTTTACCTTTCTTACTGATCACTGGCTAGATTTTTAATGTAAGCGAGTACTAAATTTTAACAGATTTATAAGACAAATATTAGTTAGTATCACCCAGATGATATCTGCCAATCTGAGACTATGACACACAACATAAACTTAGTTTTAACAAAAAAAATTATTTCCATATTCCACAGACCAATGTCCAAGCAGAAAACTGTGGGCTCTATTATTTTAAATTACATAATTATTCTGTAGAGAAAAGCTTAATGTGTTTAAAATCCAGGTGAGAAGCACTATTGAACATTTCACAAAAATCACAAATTACATTGAAAACCTTTTCTACAAATCTGTGACCTAGGATAGTATTCTCTGAAATGCAAATTATTCAATGCACTTCCTAATCAATGAGTGATGCCTTTTTTTTTTTTTTTTTGGCTTTTCAGCACTGGAGGCCTACTTCCCTTACCTGTTATAATAGCGGGAATCCCCCAACCGACGACATAATAGAACCTCATATGTCCAAAATTGATGTTCCTCACTTCAATCAGCATGCGGTAGATGTGGAGCTGTTCCACAAACATCCAGGCAAAGGTGCTCATGTAGAAGTAGTGTAGGAGGATGGCTATCACAGTGCACACAAACTGGGGACGGAAAAAGAACACTGAATTACAGCTGCTCCTGCTGAACCAACCCTTGCAACATACACAAAACTGAATGTTCACTAGATGGATCTGAGTCTTAGAAAAAAAATGATAAATAGATTTAATTCTTTTGTCATAGTTTTAAGAACTTTAGAAAAGTTATTTTATAAGCCTTTATTTTTACACTGTGTGACCTGGATTTGGTCTTACTGTTGAGAATTGTATATTTCAGTCTAAAATTCATTCAGTTATTAACCCCCTACCCCCACTTCTAGGTCTCTTTTCTTAAGTTCATTTCTTTGTGCATATTTGCTTTACATTTGATGGCTTGGGCCAGTCTAACACGCTCACCTTGTTATGTGTGCAACACTTAATTTGTCAAGAAAACAACATTTTTTGCAGCAGCAAGGCATGGAGCCTCCACTACTTTTAATAATTTAAGGTTCACAAAACAAAGGCAGAAGCCAAGAGGCAAAAAGTTTTTTAGCAAGGTTTCTGATTGCCACCACTGACCTTTGGCGCCATTTCACACTGTAATCATATATACCAGTGGTGGACAAGCTAGGCTAGTCAATGGGCCACGAGTGGCCCTGCTTCATCTCAGTAACCAAGATGGTCTCCCAGGATAGGGGAGTTTTACTAACTGCGCTAACCTAGAATAGCGGGGTGTGCTGTTTGAACCATAGCAGCATTTTGACTGAATGCAGAGGGAGCACATCTCTTACAGTCTGTGCTGTGTGCAATAAGCATGCACATCACTTCATGAGCCATTGATTTACGTGTCTGTGCCTCTTTAGTAATACCAGTAGGGGATTAGCAATGTAAAAGAGCAGTCGAATAGTTGACTACCTGATAAACAAAGGCTGATCTGGTAGTCAAGTCAACTACTCGCATTCCCCTTCCCGACTGCTGCCTCTATATCAGAGGCAGCAGAAGGATGGGAGGGAAGCAGAAGCTGGTACTGGGAGGAGCCAGCTTAAAAGCTGGTCCCTCCCAGCACTGTCTCCGCAATGCAGGGGAGCAGACAGGGAAGACAGGGGCGTAGCACCGAAATGTAGCAAGAGCTGCACTTCTGCCTTTGAAATGAAGCAAGAGCTTCAGACAGCTCTTGCTACATTTCAAAGGCAGAGGCAACTACTCGATTAACTCATTAATCAAAATTTAACATTCCTAATGTGCAGGGCTCGACGACTGCAGCGAAAACCCACTCGCCAGCCCCACACCGCGCACACGTCAGACCCACACTGAGCATGCGCACGCCGCCGGTGAACTGGGCAACCGGCTGAAATCTACTCACCACGGGCGAGTAGATAAGCACATTTGTCGAGCCCTGCTAATGTGGATGGAAATCATAGAATCATAGAATACTAGGACTGTAAGGGACCTCAAGAGGTCATCTGCCCTTGCCCTCATGGCAGGACTCAGTACTGTCTAGACCATCCCTGATAGACATTTATCTAACCTACTTTTAAATATCTCCAGGGATGGAGATTCCACAACCTCCCTAGGAAATTTATTCCAGTGTTTAACCACGCTGACAGTTAGGAACTTTTTCCTAATGTGCAATTTAAACCTCTCTTGCTGCAATTTAAGCCCAATGCTTCTTGTCCTATTCTCAGAGGCCAAGATGAACACTTTTTCTCCCTCATTCTTGTGACACCCTTTTACGATATGTCTACACTACCACCCTAGTTCGAATTAGGGTGGTTAATGTAGGCATTCGAAGTTGCAAATGAAGCCCGGGATATTTAAATCCCGGGCTTCATTTGCAACTTCGAATGCCTACATTAACCACCCTAGTTTGAACTAGGGTGGTAGTGTAGACATACCCTTAGATACCTGAAAACTTCTATCCTGTCCCCTCTCAGTCTTCTCCTTTCCAAACTAAACAAGCCAAATTCTTTCAGTCTTCTTTCATAGGTCACATTCTCTAGACCTTTAATCATTCTTGTTGCTCTTCTCTGGACCTTCTCCAGTTTCTCCACATCTTTCTTGAAATGTGGTGCCCAGAACTGGACACTATACTCCAACTGAGGCCTAATCAGTGCAGAGTAGAGCGGAAGAATGACGTCTCATGTCTTGCTCAGAACGCACCGTTAATGCATCCTAGAATCATGTTTGCTTTTTTTGCAACAGCGTCACACTGTGGACTCATATTTAGCTTGTGGTCTGCTATAACCCCTAGATCCCTTCCTGCCATACTCCTTCCTAGACAGTCACTTCCCATTCAGTATGTGTGAAACTGTTTGTTCCTTCCTAAGTGGAGCACTCTGCATTTGTCCTTATTAAACTTAATCCTGTTTACCTCAGACCATTTCTCCAATTTGTCCAGATCATTTTGAATTATGACTCTGTCCTCCAAAGCAGTTGCAACCCCTCCCAGCTTGGTATCATCTGCAAACTTAATAAGCGTACTCTCTATGCCGGTATCTAAATTGTTGATGAAGATATTGAACAGAACCGGTCCCAAAACAGACCCCTGCAGAACCCCATTTGTTATACCTTCCCAGCAGGATTGTGCACCATTAATAATTACTCTCTGAGTAGTTAAATCAGCAGATTCTGGCAACCTTGCACGGGCAACAGAAAATAAAATGTCTTGGGAGCCACACATAGAACACCAATGGGCTGCTTGTGGCCCTCAGGCTGCAGGTTGACTACCACTGGTAAAGACTGTCTTCCTGACAATGTACATATGTACGCAATGGCATAGAGCCAGATGGATTCAACAAAGTTCGCTTAGTTACCACATGAACTTAATCACAGATGGTACTTTAGGGCTTTATGGGGCTGGCTGATCCCTATCCTAAAGCCAATCTACAGCTAAAATATCTTTTCTACATAGGTTCTACATATGCTTCATAATCATAGTTTCTGAGAACCTTCTAACAATGCCTTAAATGATGGGACTAACATCTGCCATGTGCTGTTCACTCTCTCCCAAACCCTCTCGCACTGTGTGTACAGTGAATTGTTTTGCTTTGTCAGGGTTTTGGTTTTTTTAATGTACAGGCTACTGTGTGTTTATACCAGAGTGGCCTAGCTGAAGAAGTGTGCCTTGCACAAGATGGAAAGTGTTGAGGCTTCTGAGTTCCTGTCGGAGTTCATCTCTCAAATATTGGACTGGACTCTGAGAAAGCTCTGTCTCTGTTACTAATGAGCTTTACCTACAGTGTACAAAGCTCCACTGTGCCTGGGGAAGGCAGTTACTGACTGCAGTCTTCATCCCAGAGCTTTATGTGATCTATGCACTTGTAAAAGTTAAGCCTGATAAGTAGAGGAAGGAAAAATAACCCATGCAAGGGCCAGCACTAGATTAATGCTAAAGAATGACTTTGCCCAAAAGTGAATTTCACTCAAAGGATCTTGGATAACACAGCTATTTTTCAATGGTGTAACAACTGGGGTCTAAGCAGGCCTATCTTATTGGCAGGTTTAATTTTTGGAAGGTGCGTGAAAATTTATAGACTAAATAACAACTCATAATGAATGCTGATAGAAAGGGCCTGCTTAAGTATAAACTAAAAAGGGACCCTGATCTGACCCAATGGTTATACTATAGTCACAGTCTGAAACTAGATAATTATGTACAAAATTGGGATGTTGGTAATTAGGCTAGTTGGTGGAGTAGATAATGAGGGGATGGTTTATTCCGCACATCACACCCTTTTCTGACCCCTTAAAATATTTCAAAGAACAGAAACATGGACTGTTGGGGGATTCCCTTGAGATTACATCACAGGCCGCTGCTTCACTCCTGAAATTCTGCCCACTGCTGGTGAACCTCAAGGATCCTTGGAGACATCCAGCCTCTCAACAAGGCAATGAAGATACCTGACTATCAGCAGCAATGACCATGGATTGATGCATGTGAGATCCTGCTCTGTCTTCCCCTTTCCTCATATGCTCCTTTCCATTCCACATTATTTTTCTTCTCTCCTCTTCTCTCTCTCAGCTTCTGACCAAATGAGACCAAATCCTTTACATGGCACCAGCATGAGATGAGATAGCCCTAAGAGGGACTCATGGAAGTGCCAAGACTAGCTAGATGAGCTGCTTACCTAGAGCTTCTGTTCATGACCCATCAACTGCCTTGATCTCATGAATTTACTAAAAGTAGTATTTCCCCCACTTTTACTCTGATATTTCCTCCTATTTTTCTCTGTTTGGCCAAAAGTGGGAATGACCACAAGAACCCAGAGCTGAGTTAAAAACATAACAACAGAACTAACCTCTTCCCTACTAAGAAGGGACATTTGATAAAACAAAGGACTCTGCCTGACAGCTTCTGAAAAGTTTTGATTATGACTGACTTGCATAAACACTCAGTGTTAATTTCAAAATGCTGAATGCTTTGTTTTCGATTCTTTCTATTCTGCACATCACAATCAATACATTTTCAGATCCCGGCATGATCTCTCTAACTTATCTGCGATAGGTCTCAGTAGACCAAAGTCTCTGCACTTGGAACCCTGAAACATGTTGGACAGTGACAGAGTCATGTAACACTCTGACTCTCTCTTTGACCGCTCACATCAAATTCCATCAAATTTAATATACCAAGCACTGCTGAAAGTTTAGCCCTTAACATAAAAAGCTTTTGCTTTATTAACAAAGGTGTGGTTCTTTATGCTTCTAGAGGCACATATCAGTACAAGCTGCAGACTGAAACTCTGCCTTTTTCAGGTAAGGAAAAGAGAAAATAAATCACTGTCCATCAATAGTCCACGGGGGATTAAAAACCTCTCCCTGAAATGTGATTGTTCGTTTATAGAAACCCATAAAAGCTAGGCCCAGTGCCAGGCCCTCATTATTATTTGTGCCTCAACATTCTTCTTTTAATGTTCATCAGTGCATGACTCGTTAGACAACTCTCATTCCACAGAGACAGATGAATAATTGCCTCAAACACACAGAGCTTACAGTCCTCCCTGCTTCTGAAGTTGACTGGGGAGGTTGCAAGGAGTGGCTTTGCCTGATATAAAATGTATTCTCTAACTTTTAAAGACTTTTTTTACAGATGGTTTAAGGCTAAGGGTGTTACAGTAAGCTGTAGTCACCAAATCAGGGAGAGAAAAATGAAAAGGGTGGTCATGCCCCTGGCATGCAGACACAATGTACACTGTAGTAGGAAAATACCAGGAAGTAATATTGCTGGTATAAACAATGCTTCTGAAGTAACCTACTAAAATGAGCTAATCTACTCTTTTTATATCCATAAACTTGCACTTAGCTTACAAAAATAATTCTAAATGAGGGGGTTTCTAGTGGGGTCTCACAGGGAATTGTTCTTGGCCCACTGCTGTTCGGTATTGGTGTCAATGATTTGAAACAAACTATAAAAATATTGTTGGTAAAATCTGTAGATACAAAATCAGCAGAGTGGTAAAAATAATAGGGAAAGGCCAATTATACAGACCAACCTGGATCACTTGGGAAAAGGGCTAATCTGAGCAGCAGGCATTTTAATACAGCCAAATGCAAGGTCACACTTCTTGGAATAAGGACTATAGGTCACACTTGCAATGGGAGACAGGAATGCAGTGACAGAGGAAAGGACTTGGCAGTAATGGAAGATAACAAACTGAACCTGAGTTCCCGGTGTGATGCCATAACTAAGAAGGCTAACACAATTCTTAGATGTAGGAGGAAGAGAGAATTTGTATTATCTCAGGTATATGGCATTAGTGACAGAGGTGAAAGTAAGCAAGTGTGCCCCAACGCGCAGTTCTGGCAAGAGCTGGTTGAGCTGTGGCAAAAGCCAGTGGGGAGCTATTTATAGAGCTGGCAAAGACCTGGTTTGCAATAGGACAGTACCTGTAAGAAATTTTAAGTTACTTTCACCGTTGATTAGTGATATTACTATTAGAGTAGCGTGTCCAGCTCTGGCATCCACACGTGAAAAAGGGATATTGAAAAACTGTAAGTATTCAGTAAAGAACTAAAAGAATTATCTGAGCTCTGGGAAAACATGCCTTATATAGCGAGAAACACAAGAAGCTCAATCAGTTTTGATTGAGGCTGCTGGAGGCTGAAACTAGACAAATTTATACTAGCTACAAATTTTTAATGGCAAAGGTACATTGGAACAACTTACTTAGGGGCATGATAGAGAATATACCACCAGAAGTTGTTAAATCAGCAATTGGCAACCAGTGCTAGCGAGTGGGATGCATGAATGGCCCTCCTTCATCTCAGTGGGCTGCAGCAGCCTATGGCCCATTGGGGTTCCAACTGTGGTCCACGGACCCCCCAGTTTACCCTCCTCCCCCATGTCTCTCCAACACCGGGGCACTGGAGCCCTGCACTTCCTACTCCTCCCTCTCCATCCCAGTACTTTTGGAGCAGGGACGGTGGATTCACAGTGCTCCAACAGTACTGGGAGGGAGGGGGAAGAATAGGAAGTGTGGGGCTCCAGTGCCCCAGTGCGCGAGAGGTGCGGGGAGAAGGGGGACAGACTGGGGTCTGCAGGCCGCAGGTTGCCCACCACCGCTTTAAATCAAGACCACGTATCTTTCTAAAACATATGCTAGGGTCCCAACAGAACTGATAAGCCTGATGTAGAAAGTACTCAAACAGGCCATACTACATGATCACAATGGAACCTTCTGGTCTTAAAACTGACATGTCTTTTGCACTTTTCTCCCCTTGGCCAATGAAAAATCAATGTACACAGCTTCACTTGTATCTACAGGATAAAGGCTATTTAAAAAGATACTTTTCCAATTGAATTTTCAAATAATATTTGTGGAACATTTCTAATGGTCTTAATTTTTGTAAACGATTGTTGTTATGATCTGATATTCTTTTCACTGCAGCTCCATGACCCCTCTGTATATTGGCTGTTTATGAGGACTACAAGTTCTCTGGTCTCTTGCCTTTTGCCTGTCTGTACTGAATCCTGTACACTTTGCATGTCATTAATAACTAATAATAATTACTACACAAAAATGGCTACAAATGAGGTACCAATTATAAAACATGAAAATGTTGTGTATTGCATCTCCCGCTTTTACAGTTCAATCCAGCTTGTATTTCCTCATGAACTCAGGAAATGCCTATAGTAGGCTATACAAATATTCATGCTCTGCCAAAGTCAGAAACTTGCGTGAATGGAAAGCACAGTGCTAGACAATGAGTTTCCTTGTGGTGCCAGGATGTAGCAAGCTACCTGTGCCAGGGAACTGGCTTCTGCAGCATGACTAGTGTCAATGTGCGACATGCCCACTGCTCCTGCATAGCACAAGTGCCGGCTGATATACCTTTCAACACTAGGCACTTCTGTGTGATCTGTTGTGCACAGTACTGAAAAGATAAAGTGAGGCAGAACATTATCAGGCAGACTCAAAGGAGCGAATCAGTATATTCAGGATTTGATTCTTATGTCACATTTGCCCTTCACACAGGGCAGTTTTCACTGCCCTTCACACAGGGCAGTTTTCTTACCTGAGGGGAAAAATACATTAGGTCCTATCTAAGGTCTAGTCTACCGTATGCCTCCCCGCAACAATCTAAGCCACGCAACTTCAGCTATACAAACAGCACAGTTGAAGTTGACATACTTACCGCAGTGTCTTCCATGAGGTAAGGTCAGTGCGGGCTGTTATCCTGTCAACTCCAGCTACTCTTCTTGTCCTCATAGAGAACTGGAGTCAACAGGAGAGCGCTCGGAGATCAATTTATTGCACTGAAGCCCTAAGGGACTGCTATTCATCCCAAAGAAATGTGTATAAAAAGGTGCAGCTTCATACAAATGAAACTTCAGTGCCGTCTAGCTCCCTCCCCCCCCCCCCCAAAAAGGAAAAGGTGAAATAGATAACAAAAGATCAAAACTTGTGGTGCAAACATTCTATTGACAGCTTTACACAAAGCTTCAGTAACTGAGTGGCCAGTGATATCCTAAAAACACTGAACTGGCTCTTACTTGGTTTTCTGTCTGGTTGATTCCAATAAGAAAGACCAATTCAGAGAAGAAAAGGGCAGCCACCAGGTTTCTGTGAATGCTGTGCAGGTTTGAACGGAGCGTGCGTATCAGGACTAGCAGCATGAAGGTCATCAGCAAAGCCACCAATGAGATGGACACTGTCGTGTAAGTGACTATCTTCAGAGGGAGCACCTCACCATTCTGTGGAGTGACAGATTAAAAACATCTCTGTGAAGCTTTCCTTCTAATTATGGTTTTTGTCTGATGTGATTCCTTAGATTAAAATCAAACTCTTAGCTAATATCCAGCCAGGTGATGTACTACAGAAGAGATGGAAGGGGAGACAGTGACTCAACCTCTCGAGCACGAAGAAATATATCATAAGCTCTGTTAAATGTCAGGTAAAATTAACTCACTCTGGGGATTAAAAATATAAAACCTCCATTAAGTGAGTTTCAAACTTCTGAACCAGTTTTACTTTTGCCCTGATTTACAGCTGCAGGAAGAAAATCAGTGTTAACAGGAAATCAGTATGTTTCAAGAAAAAGGCCCTCAAGACAGTGCCTGTCACTGCCCCAGGCTGGGACCATAGCTGGGGGTAGCTGTGGAGCCCTTGGCCGAGGACAGGAGTGGAGTCCTGGGGCCAGAGACTAGGACCCTTGGGCCAGCAGCAGAGGGGGCAGTGGCCAGGACCCAGGGTCAGTGACTGAGAACCAGGGGCCAGCAGCCATAGTTGACCTCCCATGGTCCAGGAAATTCTCTACTTCGGTACTGGCCAGGACCCTCGGGATCTGACTGGACTAGAGAGGTTCAACCTACACAACATACTTAGAAAGATGAATTTGAGTCCATACTTCTCTGACACCCTAATTTCTTAGGTGGGAACAAAGTTCTCATTAGCTTTATGATAATGTTTAATTTGTCACACTTGACTCTCTGTGGAGGAAAGCAAAACAAGGCCATCTTAATATCCAAATCTTGTTTAGCTTCCTCCCATGAGAACTGTCCACAAACAAATAAAGCAAGCAATTGGAACCAGGACATTGCATTCCATAGACAATATTAAATCCAAATAAGATTGCAAGGGTTTTAACTAACTTTAAATGAGATGTTCTTTTTTTGCAGGGCTGAAATGTGGGCCCCTATGAACAAGGGGAAAAGGCTAACAAGATGCTTCCTTCTCTCTCCATGTAATGCTCTGAGGTTCCCCTCTGCGGACTCACAGAATGCTGCAGGATGTCATCACCAGCAATACTACGATTGTCACTCTTCTTCTGCTGGTATGGCTCAAAGAGCCGGAGGCCAGAGCCAGAGGCATGATGGAGTGGGGCATGGAAGCAACACAATGGCTTGAGAACCAGAATCCAAATACTCAGAAGACTTCCATTGCCTTTTGGGGTCCTGTTGCCTGCTGATTTGGGCCCCATCTGTCCCACCGACTATGTGTGCAGAGTTACAGACACTAAAGTTTCAGTGGAGCTGTTAAGTTTATGCATTTGTTTATTTCTGGATTAGGAAAGTATGTTGACATTTCTAAATAAGGACCACTCACATATCTACAAAGTGCAGCCACTTGTGGTGTGGGAGGAAGTCTCCATTGCTATGAGCTTGATTAAAGCAAAGCAAAGAACTCAAGGAGCTCAATCTATTTAGCTTAACAAAGAGAAGATTAAGGGGGATTTGATCACAGTCTGAGAGTATCTACATGGGGAACAAATCCTTAATATCAGGCTCTTCAGTTTATCACTCAAAGGTATAACTAGACAGCTTAGACAAATTCAGACTGGAAATCAGGGGTACATATGTTAGGCTGGTACTGATATTTAATAGTGAGGATAATTAACCACTGGAACAATTTACCAACGGCTATGATGGATTCTCCATCACTGGCCATTTTAAAAACAAGCTTGGATGTCTTTTTAATAATATATCCTAGTTCAAAAAACAGGACTTTATTTTGGGGAAAGTGTATGGCCTGTGTGATACAGGAGGGCATACAGTTCCTTCTGACCTTGGAATCTATGAACTGGAATAATTGCCACAGCTCCTCCACACATCTGACTTGGGTTTCTCAGCCACTGGCTCTGTGTACACACATGTGGGGATCCCAGCCCTTGCTAAGCTTTCTCCACGTTCATGTACTAGGAGACAGCACAGAGCCCCATGTCGGCAGTGTGCAAGAACCCCCAGTCCATTCACTGCTACCTCATAGTGGGGCTTTAGTGATGGAAAGAGCATTGCATAGGCCCTCTAAAGCTAGGCAGAGCAAAGCCCAAAGCAGCCTTTTCTGAACTGAGGAGTAACCGCCCCCCTTTTCCTCCAACACATTCTTATCTGTGGCCTTGCACATTAATTTTTAGTTCAGAACAATGTTTTTATGGCCATGAAATAAAGAGACAATGAGTCATAGGCCTCATTGCAGCAGCATTGTCAGGCACCACAGGAATACATTTCTGACATGTTGTTGGCTTTGTTTGCAGGAGAAAGCAAAAAAGGAATTAACCAGTTGGGAAATATCACACCCAAGCCCCTTTAAAATACCTTTGCCTGGTAGCTGCATGAGTGTGGCCACTCACCTCTCGTTTTGAAATGTCCATTAAGACTGCAAAGCTGGTCATATGATTGCACTGGCAAGAAACGTGGCTCTGGTTTCTGGAAAAAAGCTCACACCCTTTGGAGGACCAGCCTCCAATCCCGCCAACTCTGTTGAATGAAGAAAGCACAAGTAAAGTGATACATTTTTGTTATTCTAGAGCATCCCTATGTGTCCACTTCCTCCTTTCACCTCACCTCATCACTGATATTAATCACTAATTCAGCTCTCAGTTTTAGACTAATGGGGACAGCATCCTAGACAAAGATGAACATTGGCAGCCTTTACCTGCATTAATTTAGCAAGACATTATCACCCTTCACAGAATCATGAATATTAAGTGGCAAGACAAAGTTTCAAATGTAGATGTCCTATCAAGAGCTGGCATACCCAGTCTCATAGCGATCCTTAACAAGAAGACTCTGGTGGCATGGCCATGTGAGGAGAATGAGTGATAAACGCCTTTCCAAAGAAATCCTCTTTGTGAACTAACCAGTGGAGCAAGGGCAAGAGGAAGGCCAAAGTTAAGATTCAAGGATATATGTAAAAACACTATGAAAAGGTTTAACATCAATCCAAGCTCTTAGGAATCTAAGTCATCAGATTGCAACACCTGGGAACAATTATTACAAGGCACGTCATTTTTCGATAGGACCTGTACAAGTTATGCAAAAGAACTCCGTCTCAGAAGGAAAAAGTCTCAAACTCATGAAAACGGAAGTAGACTGGCATGTAGCTATTGTAATCGACTGTGCAAATCCAATATTGGACAAATAAGCCATGAAAGGAGTTGCAGATCCAGGCACAACTCATAGATTGTCACTGCCTCTGCTTACCACCGTCTCTCGAGAGGAATGGGCCATATATATATCACCCTGAAATCTAGTCAGTTTCAAAAGCTGAGTCAGAAATGGTATTGTTTCACCTAGATTCTTGCAAGTATTTTTAAACAGAAGTGTGAGATTTTAAACTGTGTTCTTTTAAAATCAGACTGGAGAACAACATTCTATATTGAGGGTTATCCTGCACCAGCCCCAGAGAGGAACAGAAAATGCAACAAGGGTCCCTAATTCCATCAGATGTAACTCCACTGACTTCAGGGATAAATTTGTCCTGAAATCTATTGCTCTAATATTTGTCCTGAAATCTATTACTCTAACATTTGAACAGTAAATTTTACTGTACTCATTTCAAAGACTTTTAATTACATATTTTAACTGTTTTTCCCCATTTGGCAATACAATATTTTAACTGTGTTTTTAAGCTAACCAGCCTCTTGAAATATGAACTAGCTTACTTAAAATTCTTTTGCTACAAGAAATTATAAAGCCAATGAACAAAGTTATTTTTAACGGCAACTGTGAAAGACTGCAGTACCAATGAAGTAGTCAGGAACAGAAGAGGCAAAATATCAAAATATTTAAAACTATTTAAGTTATTCTAACCATACTATTACTGCAAAACATTAGGGACACAAGAGAATTGTCACTCTCTTTCATGAGTTATTCACAGAAGCAAGGTGTCAAGAAGCTGCTTCTCTGAACTTAATTACTGTTGTATTACGTTTTTGTCAATATGTTTTTCCTAAAAGAGAGATTGGTATTATAATCCTATTAATATATTTGTAATCTCACAATTTGGGACTTTCATATATTATATTCATATATTGATTTTAATCTATCAAATTTATTAAATGCTGAATGAGTAGTTAACTCAATAAAAATGTTCATTCCTTTTCCCCACACCTGTAAAAAATTTCAAAGAGAATTGCTTTGCTTTTCTTCATAACATTGTGGAATCCCCAGATGCTTACACAATATAATACTGTTCACAGCATTCTGTGTATCTTTAAGGAATATTTGTGTTTCAATTTCCCTCTTTACCAAATATGAAAGACTAGACTAGACAAAATAAACTATTTCTCCTCATTCTCCCAGTTGCTTCCTTCCATAAAAGCCACATACAGAAACTGCTGCCTGATCATGATGGGCTGAAAGATGGAATGGGAAGGGGTCAAAGATTCCAAAATAGCACTTCCTGTCCTACGCAGTGACATGTTCCTTTCATTTTTTCTCTCAAAGACCAATAAACAATGATCTTTGGGGGAAAGATAAATTGCTCATAACTAGCACAATTATCCTTGTGATCAAGTTTTTATTCCCAAACAATATTGTGAGGTTAGATTCAGTGTGTGTAATTCAGTTTAAAACGTGTAATCTCATCAGCTCTATTTAAGAACCATTTTCCTACTTGTTCTTGTACAAAGAATAGCTAGCTGCTTTAACTGTATTCATATTAGGGACCTGAATGGATAACCAATTAACCAGTTCCCTGGGAGCAGCCCCCTAACCCGTGGCTTGCTGCTCCAGCTCTGCCAGGCCTCTGCGTGGGGCAACCAGCCCATCCCATGTGGTTGGCAGCTGGGGCCAGGACCTGGAAGCCAAGCCCTACACGAGGTTGGGAGTGGGGGCCCCATAGGCTGGGGGCTGGTCCAGCCAGACTGAAACAGTCCCCTTCCTGAGATCCCACATAGTTAGTTAACCAGTTAAATGTTAGATTAACCTAATGTTTAATCATAGAATCCTAGGCCTGGAAGAGACCTCAGGAGATCAAGTCGAGCCTCCTGCCCAAAGCAGGACCAGTCCCAACTAAATCATCCCAGCCAGGGCTTTGTCAAGCCAGAACTTAAAAACCTCTAGGGATGGAGATTTCACCACCTGCCTAGGTAACCCATTCCAGTGCTTCACCACCCTCCTAGTGAAATAGCTTTTCCTAATATCCAACCTAAACCTCCCCCGCTGTAACTTGAGACCACTGCTCATTGTTCTGCCATCTGTCACTACTGTGAACAGCCTTTCTCCATCCTCTTCCTTCAGGTAGTTAAAAGCTGCTATCAAATCCTCCCCTCAGTCTTCTCTTCTGCAGACTAAATAAGCCCAAATCCCTCAGCCTCTCCTCTTAGGTCATGTGCTCTAGCCCCCTAATCAGTTTAATCATTTAACTGATTCATATAAAGCCAAACTGGGCTTGGTCATACCATAGAGAGTATAGGAAGGCACAGGGCATCTTCTCTTCTTTATGCCCTCTCTACTGCAAGAATTGGAGGATGGAACAGTAGCAAAAAAACTCAGCAAGCAAATCCTCACAGAGATTTCCTTCCAAGAGCTCTCAACCACTGGCTTCAACATAAGAGGGGGAAGCTCCCTCAGAGTTTGTAAAATCACTGGCTTTTCTGAGGCTCAGACTTCACTGTGATCAGATACTGCAGAAAGTCATGAGGCCTGCAAAAGTGGCTTTGCTGGAAAACCACATTTTTAGAGCCACACACTTTTGTTCTCAAAGGTTATTCTCATTACTTTTATATTGATCATGCATAGTGAGAAGTGATTTCATGTTGTTATTCCCACACTGCCTGCATGAACAAACTAAGAACAAAGGGGCTCACATTCTTCTCCCACAGTGCCTTCTCAGCCTCAACACCTGACACCTGCACTGCAATGCCATGGCTCCCTCCCAAAATATTAAAGATGTCACCAACGTACGTGATTGAGTGGTTCCAGAACACACAGACTGGCTTAGTTCTCTCTTCTGTTTCCAGCATGGCATATTCAAGTATAATGGGCTTTTCCAGGAGGTTTGGTACAGGTTCCCCTTGACTATAAATGGTGGTGCTCACTATGGGTGTGTTAATGATGGGTCGATTAGGTAATCTGTGGAAATAAAACAAAGTTGCAAAAAGACTTCAACATTAAAATATAACCGCCCAATTTTTCAGCTCCTGCGTAGGAGTGTCACAATCAAGAAGTTGTCATGGTTGCACAATCAGAACTGAAGGTGCTTAAATTTCTAAAATTAAGCATTGCAAACTGGTTGTTCTCATACAACAGCCTAGAATATCAACTATCTAGAACAACAGAAGGATAGATATGCAAACAATTACTTTTTATAGCAAGAAATGGATTAGAACTGAGAAGTATAATTACAACATAAGACAATCACTAACCATCAAAGCAAGTCACAGGGATTCTTTGATTTTGGTGTGTGTAATTCAGTTTAAACCTTCATCTGTAATCTCATCAGTTCTGTTTAAGAACCATTTTTCCACTTGTTCTTGTATGAAGGATAGCTAGCTGTTTAATATGAATATGTACTCATATTAAGGACATGAATGGGTAACCAGTTAACTGGTTCCTTGGGAGCAGCTCCCAACCCAGGGCCTGCCATGGGTGGAGGGTTGTTCTAGCCCTGCTGGGCCCAAGCACGAGGCTGCCCACCCTGTGTGGCTGGTGGCTGAGGCCAGAAGCCGGCTGCCAGCCCTGCATGTGTATAAAGTTTACCTTAAGCTTCTTCTATCAGGATCGTAGTTCTCAGGTAAAAGTTGTCCTAGAGATCGGTATACAATCACCATGGCAACAGCATACTGGTTAGACTCATCTGGTTGTCGCTTCTTTCTCTTTGTAAGTGCATTCTCAAGGTTTAAAATACCATTATCAGTTTTAGAGGATAATTTTTGGTTTGACGGCTTCATTGTAGGTGCCACTACAAAATCAACACAAACATCCAAGTCTAACTTTTTCACCATAAAGTTTCAGTTACCATTTAGTACTTTGTTACCTATGCTAACATTCATGCCCAGGTTATGCTAGATGCACAGCACAGAGCACATGTTTGATACTGAGTTTTAGTTTCCTTTATATGATTATATCACACAGACTGTAAGTCACAGAATTGAAAATCATATCACTGAACCTTTTTTCTATCTAGTTAGAAAATGAGCAGTTCTGAGACTAAAACATGCACATATATTTAAGTAAGATGAGTAATTTAAGGAGAAACATTAAAACCCATAGATATTCTCCTTGTAATACTGCATGAACCTTGCAAGATATACAGTAAATTGTGTGCCTTTTGGGAATGCAACAGCAATGGGCTACTATTTGCCAACATTTGAAGACCATATAGTGGTGCCAATTTACATTATCTTCAAATTCGGCAGTGTGTCTTAACATCATTTGCTTTCCCCTTCCAGAAAAGAAACAGATAGCATAAATAAATTACTTATAACAAAAACCTTCATTATAAAAAGAAAAAACAATACATTATAAAAGTATTTGTTTTTATTTATTTTATACCAATCTATTTTTATATTGAGGATATTCAGCCATACACAATGTTTGACACTTTTAATTAACCCATTCTGGCTACTCTTTCTGCCTGTTTTGAGCTTAGAATCATAGAATCCTAGGGCTGGAAGAGACCTCAGGAGGTCATTGAGTCCAGCCCCCACCCAAAGCAGGACCAACCCCAACTAAATCATCACAGCCAGGGCTTTGTCAAGCCGGGACTTAAAAACCTCGAGTTTCTGAAAAAGCAGATGTGTTCTTTTGGCATCACTATATTCTTCATTGTATGAGGAATAAGGGATGTTCCAAAAGAGGAGGTTTTTCCAAAATTTGGCCCTGCGTAGACGGGCCAAATTTCAGAAAAGTCTCTTCCAAAAAAAAAAAAACGGAAAAAAGCGAACCGCAATTTGCGTATCTTTTTCCAACTTTTCTTTGCAGTCTAGATATAGCCTCATACCATGCTGTCTTCAAATCTGTCTTTCACCTGTTCTGCTCATCTGTGCCATCACTGACTCCATTTCTGCTAAAATTTCTTTTATGCCTTCACATGAGAGTAGGTGCATCTAATGTCTACAGTTTTCACTTACATACTATGGATTTTGTTGAGTTCCTAAAGAAAGAGGGTCACATTCCTGCTATTCTGGGGTGAATGTGAAATAACTTCCCTATCTGGAATGAACAGTTAATCTCTGAATACAAGTTTTCATGCACAATTATGTTTGGAAGGTTCTTGATACAATGGCTTTCAGTATCTTCCCTTTCAAAATAGATATATAAAATGGGAGATATCAAACTCTCAACTGTAAATGCTACAAAAATCAGAGCAGTGAGGTTTTCAGACAATCGTCTAGCCCTAGAAAATGTCAGTTAATCAGTGCTTCTTAAGTGCTTCCCCTACGTGGGCTGGTTTGACAAGATATGACTATACTAAGGGCCATCTATCATTTGAATGGATGTGGTGAGGAGCCTGTGGGTGTGGGGCAGCCATGAATACTGCCAATAGTGCTAAAGGCCATTCCTGTGTGGAATAAATGACAGGACTATTCTCTGCACAGTGACCGAGCAGCGTGAGGGGACTCAAACAGGTATAGCAAGTTTCACAGTCCATCATGCTCTCCCTAATGCCCAAAAGGCGTTATGACTTACAGGTAAGCATGGTCATTCTATTTCTACATTAAGTTCACTTACATATAGGACTGTCCCACCTCCTTCCTGAGGATAATGCTACCTCATAAGAGGCATAACTGATCCCTAAGAGCATTTTCCAAAATGTCTGGAGAGGTGTTTTACCTTTTCTATCTGAAGGTCTGAACAAAGTATCAGGGAACAAAACAGATGATTCCAAATCTTTAGGATAATCTTCTTTAATCCTGTCAAACTGTGGTACTTTGGCGCCCGTAAAATTAGATTTGTCAAAGATGTCAACAGCAATAACTGTGAAAAAAATTAAGTTCCTCCTATTATTATCTTCATTTCAATCACATATGGTATTATCCGATTTTACTGATAGTTAAGAAAATCCACGGTGTTAAGAAATTTAAACTGAAAAACATGACAAATGAAATCTCAGTAATTATTTCCAGTGAAGGCTGAAATTGTATGTCCCTGCATTATTTCAAAGAACCCAGGTTGGCTTTCATATTCTAGGCTGTATGCAGTGTTTAAGCTCAAAAGCATGTGTCTCTCACCAACAGAAGTTGATCCTATAAAATATATTACTTCACCCACCTAGTCTCTCTAATAACCCAGTTTAAACATGCAAAACTAGCAGGCAGACAATGAAAACCAGCAAACAGAGCAATTTTTCTCTAGCACTCCTTTAGAGACAAATATGAACATGCAGTGTCAATTTTCAGAGTTAAACTGTGTTTTATGTGATCTTCTGGAAAAGTATAAAATGTACTTTTACATATGGTATTAGGGAAGAAGGCTCTGATAAGTGCAACGGCAGAGAGACAAAAAAGAGGAATGACCAGGACTGGAAGTCAGGAAATATGGATTCTGTTCCTAGCTTCATCATACATTTCCTGTAAGGCCTTGGAAAAATCATTGCCTCACTTTCTACATCGGTAAATTGGGGATAATAATACTGCTCTAATAGGAGTGCTGTGAAGCTTACTGTTTGTAAGGTGCTTTAAAATCATTGGACAGGTGGTGATATAGCTAATATATTATTATATCACCACTCAAGTGGAAACGGTCTATTTTCTGTATATGAAATATTGTGTGGTGGTCTGCAACAGAAGAACATAGCTATCTGTACAGAGTGCTGCAATATTCTCTCTACTTCACAGGGACATATATGAGCTAGAAGTTTAAAAATATGCCTTTCAAAAATGAAGTTAAAAAGTTATAATACTTCTATGGGTACTCGTATACTAAAAGTCTGATCCCGTGGCTTAGTTTTAGTGCTTGCCAGGTAGAAGTGGGATAGGTTCCTAGTCTCAGTCTCTTCTTCCTTGAAGAGGTCTAGGTTGAGAACACTTCTCAGCTATCCTCCACTGCTACCTTTCTAGCTATTCTGGGGCTCATGTTCACACCCTTTTGCTGTTCTGCAACTGCTAAAAGTGTTTAGAGTTGATTGGCTTGTACCTTGGATATTTAAAAACTTCACAAACTGCCAATTCAGGCATTTTAATAAAAATAAAAATTTAGAAGCTGGCGCTGTGGAAGGAAACTGTGCACTGAAAGCTATGGCTCACTGCAAGTTTCTGTGTGAAGCAATGTCCAAGAATTTCCATGCTTTCCCTAGTCCCTAAAGAACTCCCAGATAAATTGTTTGTCAATCCTACTAATGCAGTGCCCACCTGGGAAAAAACTGCTCAAGAGAAAAATAAAAAAAGGTAGCTGGTACAGAATTGCCTTGCTCCTTAGAAGCTACATCCTTCTGACCTCAGGCAGAATTGGTGAAAAAAATTGGATTTTTCATCCACCAGGAAATTCAGATATTTTGAATTTTCATGCCAAATTGGGATGAAAAGTTGAAATATTATTTTTTTGGAGGAAGTTCAAAAATTGATTTGGAAAGATCAAAACATTTCAACAATTAACATGTTTTGTTTCAGTTTGTTGAACAAGCTGGCTTGATGGATTGATTCAACTTTAATCTATTGCCACCTGAGCTGCCTCAGTGTGTCATCAGAATTGTAGTTAGAGCATCTCATATTTCCACTCATCTCTATGGGCAGGTCTCCTAATCAGACTGCATTTCACATCATGATACACTGTTTCAGGGGAGAACTTGGTGCTTCATGGGATATGTAGTGGGAGCCTGACCTATAGGGGAAAATGGGCATATGAGACAACTGAACTACAATCCACATAAGGCAGCATGGCATGAAACAAATCAATGCTGAATTGAGTCAAAACAAATTGTTTCAATTTGGGTCCATCAGACTTAAAACATTCTGTGTCAGTTATCCCAATGAAAAATCTAATCAGTTTAGCAAAATAAAAATTTTCTCATGAAAAATTTCAGTTTTGTGGAAATAGCATTTTCCATTGATCCCCCCTCCCCATTTTTATGGAAAATTTCAGACCAGCTCTTGCTTCTAGGCTCCAGTTATCCACACAGAATAAAATCCCTATTGGTACATGAATGGAATACAAGCTGGATTAGGAATATTTTTGTGTGTTTCCCTCTCCTTCTACTTGAAATTTTGCTGATAAGAATTTCTGCCTTGTAAGACGAGATGTTCCTGCTTATTTTAATAATAATACTTACCATTTATCAATTATATTATATTTTCAAAGTTATGTACAAATATCAACTCATTACTTACCACATAAGCTCTGTGAGGTAGAGTAGCAAGAATTATCATCTCAGTTTTGCAGATCAACATAAGAACATAAGAACATAAGAACGGCCGTACCGGGTCAGACCAAAGGTCCATCTAGCCCAGTATCCTGTCTGCCGACAGTGGCCAGCACCAGGTGCCCCAGAGGGGGTGGACCGAAGACAATGATCAAGCGCTTTGTCTCCTGCCATCCCTCTCCAGCCTCTGTCAAACAGAGGCCAAGGACACCATTTTATCCCCTGGCTAATAGCCTTTTATGGACCTAACCTCCATGAAATTATCTAGCTTCTCTTTAAACTCTGTTATAGTCCTAGCCTTCACAGCCTCCTCTGGCAAGGAGTTCCACATGCTGACTACACGCTGTGTGAAGAAGAACTTTCGCTTATTAGTTTTAAACCTGCTACCCATTAATTTCATTTGGTGTCCTCTAGTTCTTCTATTTAGGGAACTAATAAATAACTTTTCTTTATCGGCCCTCTCCATACCACTCATGATTTTATACACCTCTATCATATCCCCCCTCAGTCTCCTCTTTTCTAAACTGAAAAGTCCCAGTCGCTTTAACCTCTCCTCATATGGGACCCGTTCCAAACCCCTAATCAATTTAGTTGCCCTTTTCTGAACCCTTTCCAAGGCCAAAATATCTTTTTTGAGGTGAGGAGACCACATCTGTACACAGTATTCAAGATGTGGGCGTACCATAGTTTTATACAGGGGCAGTAAGATATTCCGGGTCTTATTTTCTATCCCTTTCTTAATAATACCTAGCATCCTATTTGCCTTTTTGACCGCCGCTGCACACTGTGTGGAAGTTTTCAGAGAACTGTCCACGATAACTCCAAGATCTCTTTCCTGATTTGTCGTAGCCAAATTAGCCCCCATCATACTGTATGTATAGTTGGGGTTATTTTTCCCAATGTGCATTACTTTACACTTATCCACATTAAATTTCATTTGCCATTTTGTTGCCCAATCACTCAGTTTGGTGAGATCTTCTTGGAGTCCCTTACAGTCTGCTTCTGTCTTGACTATCCTAAACAGTTTGGTATCATCCGCAAACTTTACCACCTCACTGCTTACCCCTTTCTCCAGATCATTTATGAATAAGTTGAACAGGATTGGTCCTAGGACTGACCCTTGGGGGACACCACTAGTTACCCCTCTCCACTCTGAAAATTTACCATTTATTCCTACCCTTTGTTTCCTGTCTTTTAACCAGTTCTCAATCCAAGAAAGGACCTTCCCTCTTATCCCATGGCCATGTAATTTACATAAGAGCCTTTGGTGAGGGACCTTGTCAAAGGCTTTCTGGAAATCTAAGTATACTATATCTACTGGATCCCCCTTGTCCGCATGTTTGTTAACCCCTTCAAAGAACTCTAATAGATTAGTAAGACAGGATTTCCCTTTACAAAACCCATGTTGACTTTTGTCCAACAAATTATGTTCTTCTACATGCTTCACAATTTTATTCTTTACTATTGTTTCGACTAATTTGCCCGGTACTGAAGTTAGACTTACCGGTCTGTAATTGCCCGGATCGCCTCTAGAGCCCTTTTTAAATATTGGTGTCACGTTGGCTACCTTCCAGTCATTAGGTACGGAAGCCGATTTAAGGGATAGGTTACAAACCACAGATAATAGTTCAGCAATTTCCCATTTGAGTTCTTTTAGAACCCTTGGATGAATGCCATCCGGTCCCGGAGATTTGTTAACATTAAGTTTTTCTATTTGTTCCAAAACCTCCTCTAATGACACTTCAATCCGGGACAGTTCCTCAGATTCATTACCCACAAAGGACGGTGCAGATTTGGGAATCTCCCCAACGTCCTCAGCCGTGAAGACTGAAGCAAAGAAATCATTTAGTTTCTCCGCAATGGCTTTATCGTCCTTGATTGCGCCTTTTATAGTTCGATCGTCTAGGGGACCCACAGGTTTTTTAGCAGGCTTCCTGCTTCTAATGTACTTAAAAAACATTTTGTTATTTCTTTTTGAGTTTTTGGCTAGCTGTTCCTCAAAATCTTTTTTTGCTTTTCTTATTACATTTTTACACTTGATTTGACAGTGTTTATGTTCCTTTCTATTTATCTCACTAGGATTGGACTTCCACTTCTTAAAAGATGCCTTTTTGTCCCTCACTGCTTCTTTTACATGGTGGTTAAGCCACGGTGACTCTTTTTTAGGTCTCTTGCTATGTTTTTTAATTTGGGGTATACATTTAAGTTGGGCCTCTATTATGGTGTCTTTAAGAAGTTTCCATGCAGCTTGCAGGGATTTGGCTCTAGTCACTGTGCCTTTTAATTTCTGTTTAACTAACCTCCTCATTTTTGTGTAATTCCCCTTTTTGAAATTAAATGCCAGGGTGCTGGTCTGCTGAGGTGTTCTTCCCACCACAGGAATGTTGAATGTTATTATATTATGGTCACTATTCCCAAGCGGTCCTGTAACGGTTATTTCCTGGACCTGATCCTGCGCTCCACTCAGGACTAAATCGAGAATTGCCTCTCCCCTTGTGGGTTCCTGCACTAGCTGCTCCAAGAAGCAGTCATTTAAGCCATTGAGAAATTTTATCTCCGCTTCTCTTCCTGAGGTGACATGTATCCAGTCAATATGGGGGTAATTAAAATCCCCCATTATTATAGAGTTCTTTGTTTTGGTAGCCTCTCTAATCTCCCTCAGCATTTCAATGTCAGTATCCCTGTCCTGGTCAGGTGGTCGGTAATATATCCCTACTGCTAATTTCTTATTTTTGGAGCATGGAATTACTATCCATAGCGATTCTATTGAACATGTTGATTCATTTAATATTTTTATTTCATTTGATTCTACATTATCTTTCACATACAGTGCCACTCCGCCACCCACCCGGCCTGCTCTATCCTTTCGATATATTTTATATCCCGGTATGATTGTGTCCCACAGATTTTCCTCATTCCACCAGGTTTCAGTGATGCCTATTATGTCAACCTCCTCATTTAATACTAGGTACTCTAGTTCACCCATCTTATTAGTCAGACTCCTAGCATTTGTGTAGAAGCACTTTAAAAATTTGCCACTGCTTATTTGTCTGCCCTTCCCTGATGCATTGGATTCCTTTGTACACGGTTGTTTGTCTGCTCTGGCCCATGGTTTGCCCTCTCCCCTCCTCTCTTTCTGACTACAGCTTAGAGAATCTCTATCAATGGATTCTCCTCTAAGAGTAGTCTCCCTCCGATTTACGTGCATCTCCACACCAATCGGCTTTCCCCCATCTCTCAGTTTAAAAACTGCTCTACGGCCTTTTTAATGTTTAGTGCCAGCAGTCTGGTTCCACCCTGGTTTAGGTGGAGCCCATCCTTCCTGTATAGGCTCCCCCTCTCCCAAAAGTGTCCCCAGTTTCTAATAAATCCAAACCCCTCTTCCCTACACCATCGTCTCATCCACGCATTGAGATTCTGAATCTCTGCCTGCCTACCCGGCCCTGCGCGTGGAACCGGAAGCATTTCCGAGAACGCCACCATAGAGGTCCTGGATTTCAGTCTCTTTCCTAGCAGCCTAAATTTGGCCTCCAGGACATCTGATACAATAGAGAAACTGATACAATAAGGTCGCATAGTAAATTAAAATTAGTCAGAGGCAGGACTGGAAATCAGTAAGTTCTGGCTTCCAGTCTTCTGTTCTGTCCTTTAGACGAAGCTGCTTAGCTGCGGATAGCTTAGTTTAAGCTGATATATTGGTTGTAAAAATTCTCCACTGAAAATTGTGTTTTCAGAGGTATTTTAGAAATTCCTGTGCCTGAAGTGAATGTATTAATGTGTGTTTCATATTTATGAAAGAATCTTAATTCAGTGTCAGTGTCACTATAATATTCTGACTATTGGAATGGTCTCAAGATTCTCCAAGATGTTGGAAATAAGTATCTTCTGGCTCTGGAATAGAACACCCACCCCATAGCTTGGTAAGCTCTTCAAATGTTCTAATATGAGTTGACAATTTACAGTTTTAGAAACATGTGGCTTGTTTTTTGGCTCAGGATTCCAAGCCAGAGAATAGGGAGCTCTTTCAGTGCTCACACAGCACTGTTAAGGGATGAGTTAAACATGACTGGAGAAAAGTGATGGGGGCTGTCTCCTTCAGATTCAACATCCGAGGGCATGTCTACCTAGAAGGGCAAAAGTCGAATTAAGAGACGCAACTTCAGCTATGTCAATTGCATACCTGAAGTTGAAATAGCTTAATTCAGCTTTTGGCACCATTTACACAGCAGAAAGTCGAAGGAAGAACACTCTTCCTCCAACTTCCCTTACTCCTCGTGAAATGAGGACTATAGGAGTCGGAGTAAGAAGTCCTCCATCTCGACATTATTTCGAAATAACAGCTTGCTGTGTAAATGTGCATTCTGTTATTTTGAAATAACGTCAGTTATTCTGAAATAACGCTGCTGTGTAGATGTACCGCTAGAGCTTTTCTCTTATATAGCCTTGGCACCCTTGGCTGTTCTCTGCAGAACATATTGCTGGTCCACTGAACGAACAATAACTGAACCTCTCAAGTGTCAGGGAATTTCATCTAATAGCACTGACAGTTTCCAACAGATACTCACTCATGTTTGTGGCAACAATGACAAAAGGTTTCAGGTACGTTTTCTTCATGTTCTGGGCCACAGTGTTGAAATACTCCTCGTAATGTTTCAGTAGGTGGGATGTGCCACCCTCTGTTCGCTGGATCTGCTCCCAGTGCTCCTTGGTACTGGGGTCCAGAAGGGTACTACCCACTTTAATGATATTCTAGGAACAAAAATAAATATAAACTTAAATTATTAGATTACCCAATACAAGGCAATGGGGAGAGTTTAGCTGGGCTAGGTTTCAGTGAGGAATATTGTAAATGATCGGCATTATTGCCTCAGGTGAACACATAAGTAAACATTTTGATCCAAACATGTTCTGCTTCAGCCTTATAAAAAAAATGCACACCTTTTAGTCACCTTCAAGTTGTTTACTTATAAGAAATCCCTTCTGGCTTTTAATTTGAAATCTGAGCAATGATCAGAGATTATAAGAAAGGGCGGGTTTTTTTGGGTTTTTTTTTTAAAGCAGGAAGCCCATCAAGACAACTCAGAAGGGAAACCTAAACATACTGGCTTTGCCTTTCACAGAGATGAGACTGCTTGCTATAGTGGTTAGGAAACATCCCTGGGGAAGTCAGATGAGTAAGATTTGTTAAAAATCTCATTTCCCAAACAAAAGACATGGTGTTCTATCTTACAGAGGTTGCTATTTGTTTAGAATCATCAAGGAATCTATAAATCAGTCCCTGTCTTTCATCTTTTTGGTTAATACGCATGAGTTATTATAAACTCAGTCATGAAAGAAAACTGAAATTATATATTTTTCCATTTCTATGTGGTTTTAAAATAAAAATCTGCTAGAAAAAAGGCTCTGGATAAACTGCATATACACCCCTTAATTATGATACTAAACAAAATATTACAGTGGAAAAGCAGTAAACAAAATAATACTAAGGCTCAATTGATCAAGAACATTGAAACTGTTACAAAAAGCTATTGGAGCAAAAATAGAAAACATTACTGTATATTGTATGGCACTAAAAAAAAATATGAGGATACATTTGGATACAATAAGAGTAGTAATTAAATTACTCTGCACAATGGCCTAGACTGACATGCCTATAGTCAACTCCAAAAACTTTCATTTGGCTGGCAGGGAGGAAAGATACCTCTTAAGTATTGGTTTAAGATAACATAAAGGACATCTTTATAAATGACCCATATATCACATGATTAGCTAAAACCACACTGCAGCAGAATATGGAAGCAGCCATCTGCAATAAAACTCACCAATTTTTAGAGACCTGCACAAATACAAAATTTGTATCTGCATCTGCATCCACAAAAATAAGCCTGGTATATATGCATCCACATCTAAAGATGCGGATGCCTGCAGATATAAAGTGGATATCAGCAAATTTGCAGAGTTATAGATAGAAAATTTGTATTCATCTCCATATCCACAAAAATGAGCTACAGATATCTGCATCCACATTGGCAGATAGTGCTTATGGAAATAAAGTACATATCCACAGATTTGCAGGGCTCTAAAAGGCAATGTCTTCACAGCAGTGTTATTTCAGAATAACTGACATTATTCCAAAATAACAGTCTGCGTCTACACAGCAAGTAGTTATTTTGACATAATGTTGAAATAATGTTGAGCTGGAAGACGTCTTACTCCAACTTCTGTAACCCTCATTTTACAAGGAGTAAAGGAAGTCGGAGGAAGAGTGCTCTAACTCGGACTTCCTGCTGTGCAGACAGCGCCAAAAGCCAAAATAAACTATTTCGACTTAAGCTACTCAATTGACGTAGCTCAAGTTGCGTAGCTTATTTCAACTTGAGCCCTGCTATGTAGATGTGCCCAAAATGTGTATTCACACCTGTATCCGCAAAAGTGAGCTTCGAATACACACATCCACATCTGTGGATGTGGATAGTTGTGGATATAAAGCAATAGCCACAGATTTGCAGGGCTCTAAATATTATAGTTGGTATTTTATGGCTAGGTACATGAAAATGTTTTAAATAAACAGAAGTCAAAATTTCAAAGGTAGATTAATTCTCTTCCTTTGTATTCACACTTCTATTAAACAAAATCTGCTAAGGTCTTATTCAATTCCATCTCATGGCTTGAATGAGTAAATTCATCCAGATCCAGTGCCTGAAGCTATAAGTTTTTGTTGGCACAGTATTTGCCTCAAAACCGTAATCTCTTAAAACCTGTGAAATCTAAAAAAGTGAACTTTTAAAAAAGTTTTTATAATTTGCAAATTGAATAACCTAAGATACTGAGAAATTTTCTACAACAGTGAGGAAAATGCTTTGGGTACGTCTACACTGCACAGCTATTTCAAAATAAGTTATTCTGGAATAGTTATTCCGAAATAGCTTATTTCAAAATAGCTCGTCTACACTGCAGGGAAGCCTCAAAATTAGTCTGAGGCAGATTTCCCTAATGTAGATGCGCTTTCTTGATTTAGAACCCCAGGAGGCACTGGGGAGGAATAACTTCGAATGGCCCTGGTGAGGGGCCATTTCGAAATAGCAGCAGTGGAGCGTCTACACACGCCTTATTTCAAAATAGCTATTTTGGAATAGGCATTATTCCTTGTGGAATGAGGTTTACAGAAGTTGGAATAAACTGTCTGTTATTTCCAATTTATTTTGAAATAACAGAACTGCTGTGTAGACACTCACATTATTTCAAAATAACACTAGTTATCTCAAAATAATGGTGCAGTGTACATGCACTCTTTCTTCCTAAGTTGCAATGAACTTTCTATTTTTAAAGTTTGTTTTTTTATACTTTGATATGCCATCGACAGACATTTGTCTGCAAATTAACACCATCACGAGCAGTCTATTAGCGCTCTTTTGTGGGTAAACAAACAGAAAAAGAGTATTACTACAGAATACAAAATTGCCAGAAAAGTTTTTAAATAATTCTGCAGGGTGGCACTGGTCAAAATGTTATTTCAGTTCTAATGAAAACAACATATAAAACTCCAGAGCCAGTAACAGACCAGTTATAATTACAAAGACATAAAGAAAGGATTCTGATCGTGTATGAATTTTCTGTCAGGAAATAGCTACACAGGACATTACAGACCAGGTATGATACATTTACTGCTTTTACACTCTCCTCTAAAAGGATTTTTAAATCTAGTCAAAGTAAAACGGGATAACCCACTTTCACAGCTAATTCACCTTAGTGCATTTTATGTATTAAATACTAAAATATAAGTTTGGTAATATCTGACTGATTTTCCAGTACAGAGCAGAATTCAACAAAGTGATTTTACTCAATATCAGCCCTTTCCTTCAATTACTTTCTAGTTTGGAGAATTCTGCTTTGTGTGTGGTACTACCATGGGTGGACTTTACCTATAGTCTCACTCCCTACCAGTGTTCCCTCTAAGCTATGTGGCAGCTCAGCTTCACAGGTGATTAATCAGCTCAGTGCATCGACTCTTGAGATTCTGACTGGGTGGGACTGATTAATCACCTGTGAAGCTGTGCTGCCACACAGCTTAGAGGGAACGCTGTTCCCTACCTAGTCAAATTTCATTTCAAACTATTCAGAAGAATGAATAATTTGCAAGACAGATTAAACATCTCACTGGCACATTTATTCTGTCTGGCTTTGAGGTGAATCTATTTATGAATTTCTAAATGAATATATCAATAAGAACCTACGAGCACAGCTTACTTCATTGAATTCTGCATCTCTTGTTGCAGCTAGGTCAAACCCCTGCTGCTGGCTCTCATACTGCAGGACCTTGATCATCAGCAGGTATGCTGTCCTCACATCATTCCCATACAAGGAGTTTGTGTACTTGGTAGCATTCTGCAGCACTTTTGCAATCTGTATGGACTTGTCTCCATCCAGTTTGGTCTCATTGAGATGTAGTTTTTCAATCTGAAGTGGAAAGGAGAAAAAAATAAAGGAAAACAATTTAGCAGCAGTCTTAGTTCAGTCATTCCTGTTACAGAGACACAGTTACTTTCCATCAACTAGAGATTTATGGGACAGAGAATCATCTGATCCAAACAGAGATGTTACATGGAAAGGAGAGAAGATGACACTGCAATAGAAATTGCATAACTGTCAGAGAGGAGCAAAGGTTCTAAAGGGAAATGCAGGGCCTGAAGGTTCACCAGCTGGCAGAGGGAGCCTGATGGTATCAAGGTGGAGATTGTGGTTCAGATGATGAGCATTAGAAGTAGGAACTAGAGAAAATAACAGGGACTGGGGATGTTATTTAGTTTGTATATTAACATCATGTGGGTTTCCCAGCAGGCAAGACAAAATTTGTTAAAGATGAACACTTAAAAACAGGATGGCATATCTCCACAGGGCTTTACCAACGCATTACTAAAACTCAGGCAAATTGTAATGCAGCCCAAGGAAAATGATGGGCCAGATATTCATTGAAGTCAATTTATTAATGAAGCGTGACTGGGTGCCACAGTGAATATTTGAGTATTTGGCACCGATGTATGCAAATACGAATACAGACCTAGTAGCCATCACCACTTTTAGGAAACTATGTGCTAATAATTTCTTCTATTCGAAGTATGTTCATTATATGTAGACACTACAGTGTTTTGGACAGGTCAATAAGACTCTGGCCTGCTAAGTACAAGAAAACGTTGCCTACCATGAGCTTAAGATCCACAAAGGTAAGGGTGGTGCAGTTAAAAAGCTCAGGAGGGAGCCAGCCTCTTTCGCTATTACAGTGCCGAACTGCATTCCCTGAAGAAAACAAAACAAAGGATTTACAAGACATACAAATCTTAAATAGTTCTTCACAAATCAATACAGAATTTGTTAGGAAATCAGGTTTTTTAACTTTCAAATCTCTTAAAGAAAAGCACATATTTCACCTTGCAAACTAGCATTCCTCAGCCTCAGGAAAGTTATACGATTTATTGTTGTTCATGAACAGATTTCTCCAGCAATGGTCTATGTTTACATCCAGATTTCTGTCTAAATCTGTCTCATGCTAGCTGCCAAAACATCCTCTGATGAATTAAGCAACTTAGATACAGTGAATCTAACAAAGACTGTGCAATTCCTAAACACCAAAGATGAGAGAATCAGCTATCTTACATAGGTAAGATTTTATTCCTTCATTTAGTCCAGTGGGTCTTGGATAAATGCTAGCGGAGATTCGCAACATGTGAGCACTGAAAAGATTACAGTTAAGCATACAGTTCATAGTGAACACTTTAAGCAACAAAAGTAACTTCCTTTTTTCATTTGGACTTGTTGGCATGCAGATTTCCATTTTAATGTATTCACAATTTGAAATTATTTGTCAACTAATTTCTACACATGACTCTTGGTTTGTAGATTCTTTGTGAACAGCTGATTGTAGGTATTTGTTTTCCATAATTGTAACTATGTTCATTATCTCTAATTGGATACATAATCTTGAGATACTGTTTCTGTTCCCTGATGACCTGAGAATTTTCCAGGCTCAAGTTTCCAGTTCAAATACCTACATTTGCAAATACAAAATTTGCTTTCTGTGGGTGTTCTAGAACAGGGGTGGGCAAGGGGTGGCCAGTGGGCTAGATCCAGCCCGCCAAGCTTCGGGATCTGGCCCGCGGCTGCCTCTCCAGCACCCTTACTACAGAGCAGGGGAAGCCGCTTTAAAGATCGGGCTGCTAATTGCTCTGCAAGCTGACCAGGGAGGAGGAAGCTTTGCGTGCTGTCCCCACCCTCTAGCAAAATCTCCAACCTCCCATTGGCCAGTTTCCGGCTAATAGGAGCTGAAAATTTTTGCTGAAGGCAGGGGCAGTGAATGAAGCCTCCTCCCTCCCGCCTCCCTGCCTGTGCCGGACCAGAGCTACATGGAACAGCCCACAGGCAGGGGGAGTCGGCAGAGCTGCTGGCTGAAGGCCACCTAGGTAAGTGCCTCCTAGCCAGAGCCTGCCTCTGGCACCCCACCCCCTTCTCTTCCCCAACTACCTGCCCCAGGCCACCACCCAAGCCCTCTGTATCCCCTTTCCCCACCTCCTCCAGGTCAAAACTACCTCCCAGACCCTGCACTCCCCTCCTATACCCCTCCCCCAGGCCAGAATCCTTTCCTGAACTTACACCCCTCCCTCACCCGGCATCCCATTCACCACCCAATCCCTCTGCACCCCTTTTCCCCGGTCACAATTCCCTCCCAGGCCCTGCAAAACCCCTCCTGGACCCTGCACCCCAAGCTCCTGACCCAGATTATAACCTCCTTCTTTACCCAAACTCCCTCTCAGACCCCACTCTCCCTCCTGCACCTTAGTCCTCTGTCCCAAGCACCCTTCTACACACCACCTGCTGTCCCAGATCTTGCAAACTTTCCACAGAAGTGCGGCCCTTGACCACTTACCAAAATCTTGGAGTGGCCCCCATTAAAAATTATTGCCCACCCATTCTAGAATGATCATTTAAAATGTGCTGTTTCCATAGACATCTCTGCCTGTTCAGTCATTTACTAGAAGACACAAGAGGACACAAGAGGAGTGCAAATATCACTGATGAAAATTTATTTTAAGCAAAAAATTATACCACAGATTGAACCTCTCTGGTCTGGCTGTTGCTGGACAAGACAGCCCCAGCAGGGGGCAGCACAGTCCCTAAAGCCCTGGGACAGTGCCAGGGTTGACCATAGAAACCCAGCGGACCTGGGGCAGCTGAGCCTGATGCACTGGGACTGGCCACAGAGCTGGGAGCCCAGTGGCCCAAGGAGCTGATCTCCCCAAGTCTGGCAAACTCCCTTCTTCGGGACCAGTCAGGTCCCAAAGGTGTTGGACCAGGGAGGTCTGATCTGTAGTTGAAAATTTAAATAAAATTAAACAATTAAATTTACTCCCCCGCATGTGCTCTGAAGTGCACAGAACTAGGGACTCAAGGGCTATCAACTTTCCTCAAACATATGGCATCAATGCTGATACTCCATGGTGCTAATTTTAAAAGTTATATAATCATTTGCAGTTCATTTCACTCGGAGAAGGATACAAGTTGGCAAGTGCAGAAATGAGATAAGCATCTACAAAGATTTAATTTCCCACAAAAGTCTCCATGAGCTATGTGAGAATACTCTTATTTTTAGTCCATTGTTGTAGTCTAGCAGACAAACATAACACTCACATTAACAGTTGCTAGTGTTTGCTGTCCAGGAACCTTTCTTTCTCCCTATTCTCTTCATCAGTAATACTTATTTAAGAAAAAAGCTCAGACTCCAGAAATATACAATGAATTTTAATAACAGAATCTTGTTTGGAAACATGTCATTGTTTATCATTCACTTGTTTCCTTCATCCCACACACATGCACTCTAGTCACATCTAATCTATCTATAAAGGACAGTAGTCATAACAAAATGGTGGAAACATAGATGTGTCTATTATAACACTGGTCTACAATTTTTTAGAAGTCGTCTGCTTCAGAGATAAAATGTGCTATTTATTATGTATTTGATGTGCTGAATTCAAATATGACAATTAAAACAACTGATTGGCTACTGTTTCCAAGATATTTAAGTTTTTACATTACGTCTATGTATATTGTGTAGATAGTAGAGTTTTAATCATAAATTGTAAACCTAGGTCTTTTCATGTGTTTATGGTTGCTTTACATGATAATATTTCACCTGTCCTGTTTATGTAACACTTTAAAAATCAGCAAAAGGGTTATATAAATAAAATTTATTATGAAACAAAAGACAAAAAACTATTATGTACATAGTTTAGTCCTATTCAGTGTCTACTCGGCGCTTCTTGGCTTGTCTCTTGTATTCATTAAATGGAGCATCTCTTGTCACTATCCAGCAATAGTCTGCAAGCATTGATGGGCTCCATTTGCCCTGATAGCGTTTCTCCATTGTTGCAATGTCCTGGTGAAATCGCTCGCCGTGAAATCGCTCACTGCTCCGCAGTTCGGTGGAAAAAAATCTAGATGAGAGTGCAAAAAATGTATCTTTAGTGACATGTTCCAACCAAGGCTTTTGTATGCCTTGAGGAGGTTTTCCACCAGCAACCTGTAGTTGTCTGCCTTGTTGTTTCTGAGAAAATTTATTGTCACTAACTGGAAGGCTTTCCATGCCGTCTTTTCCTTGCCACGCAGTGTATGGTCAAATGCATCATCTCGAAGAAGTTCACGAATCTGAGGACCAACAAAGACACCTTCCTTTATCTTAGCTTCACTTAACCTTGGAAATTTTCCACGGAGGTACTTGAAAGCTGCTTGTATTTTGTCCATGGCCTTGACAAAGTTCTTCATCAGACCCAGCTTGATGTGTAAGGGTGGTAACAAAATCTTCCTTGATTCAACAAGTGGTGGATGCTGAACACTTTTCCTCCCAGGCTTCAATGACTGTCGGAGTGGCCAATCTATCTTGATGTAGTGGGAATCTCTTGCACGACTATCCCATTCGCAGAGAAAACAGCAGTACTTTGTGTATCCAGTCTGCAGACCAAGCAAGAGAGCAACAACCTTCAAATCGCCACAAAGCTGCCACTGATGTTGGTCATAGTTTATGCACCTCAAAAGTTGTTTCATGTTGTCATAGGTTTCCTTCATACGGACTGCATGACCAACTGGAATTGATGGCAAAACATTGCCATTATGCAGCAAAACAGCTTTAAGACTCGTCTTCGATGAATCAATGAACAGTCCACTCATCTGGATCGTGAACGATGTTGAGGGCTGCCATCGCACCATCGATGTTGTTGCAGGCTACAAGATCACCTTCCATGAAGAAGAATGGGACAAGATCCTTTTGACGGTCACGGAACATGGAAACCCTAACATCGCCTGCCAGGAGATTCCACTGCTGTAGTCTGGAGCCCAACAGCTCTGCCTTACTCTTGGGTAGTTCCAAATCCCTGACAAGGTCATTCAGTTCACCTTGTGTTATGAGGTGTGGTTCGGAGGAGGAGGATGGCAGAAAATGTGGGTCCTGTGACATTGATGGTTCAGGACCAGAAGTTTCATCCTCTTCCTCTTCCTCGTCTGACTCAAGTGAGAATGATTCTGGTGCATCAGGAACCGGCAGTCCTTCTCCGTGGGGTACTGAGAGTATAGCTGATGGAATGTTTGGATAATGCACAGTCCACTTTTTCTTCTTTGACACACCTTTCCCAACTGGAGGCACCATGCAGAAGTAACAATTGCTGGTATGATCTGTTGGCTCTCTCTAAATCATTGGCACTGCAAAAGGCATAGATTTCCTTTTCCTGTTCAACCACTGGTGAAGATTTGTTGCACAAGTGTTGCAGCATATGTGTGGGGCCCACCTCTTGTCCTGATCTCTAATTTTGCAGCCAAAATAAAGGTGATAGGCTTTCTTAACCATAGTGGTTATACTGCGCTTTTGTGATGCAAAAGTTACTTCACCACAAACATAGCAGAAGTTATCTGCACTGTTCACACAAGTACGAGGCATCTCTGCTCACTTTGGCTAAACAGAAATGTGTCCCTTTGCAAAATCAAACACTGACAAATAAGAGAGCACGACACTGTATGATTTCTAGAGCTGATATAGGGCAATTTGTTCAGCAGAGTGATGTAAGCTTCGTTATGATTGCATCATCCATGACTTCTAGGAATAACATGATGCAATTCATATCATGTATGACACAATACCAACTTCAGATTGCATCATTCATTGTTTTGCCTAAAAAGCAAGTGCTGTCCAAACCCAGTCATAGATTTATTCATAGATCCAGTCAAAGATGTATTTTAGTCATTTCTGGTTTAAATTGAGATCCCTTCCCTTTATAACTCACTTCTCCTCCGCCATTCCCAAGTCAAGGGTCGTATAAGAACGTAAGAACATAAGAATGGCCGTACTGGGTCAGACCAAAGGTCCATCTAGCCCAGTATCCTGTCTGCCGACAGTGGCCAGCACCAGGTGCCCCAGAGAGGGTGGACCGAAGACAATGATCAAGCGATTTGTCTCCTGCCATCCCTCTCCAGCCTCTGACAAACAGAGGCCAAGGACACCATTTTATCCCCTGGCTAATAGCCTTTTATGGACCTAACCTCCATGAAATTATCTAGCTTCTCTTTAAACTCTATTATAGTCCTAGCCTTCACAGCCTCCTCTGGCAAGGAGTTCCACAGGCTGACTACACGCTGTGTGAAGAAGAACTTTCTTTTATTAGTTTTAAACCTGCTACCCATTAATTTCATTTGGTGTCCTCTAGTTCTTCTATTTAGGGAACTAATAAATAACTTTTCTTTATCGGCCCTCTCCACACCACTCATGATTTTATATACCTCTATCATATCCCCCCTCAGTCTCCTCTTTTCTAAACTGAAAAGTCCCAGTCGCTTTAACCTCTCCTCATATGGGACCCGTTCCAAACCCCTAATCATTTTAGTTGCCCTTTTCTGAACCCTTTCCAAGGCCAAAATATCTTTTTTGAGGTGAGGAGACCACATCTGTACACAGTATTCAAGATGTGGGCGTACCATAGTTTTATACAGGGGCAGTAAGATATTCTGGGTCTTATTTTCTATCCCTTTCTTAATAATTCCTAGCATCCTATTTGCCTTTTTGACTGCCGCTGCACACTGTGTGGAAGTTTTCAGAGAACTGTCCATGATAACGCCAAGATCTCTTTCCTGATTTGTCATAGCCAAATTAGCCCCCATCATACTGTACGTATAGTTGGGGCTATTTTTCCCGATGTACATTACTTTACACTTATCCACATTAAATTTCATTTGCCATTTTATTGCCCAATCACTCAGTTTGGTGAGATCTTCTTGGAGTCCCTCACAGTCTGCTTCTGTCTTGACTATCCTAAACAGTTTGGTATCATCTGCAAACTTTACCACCTCACTGCTTACCCCTTTCTCCAGATCATTGGGTATATACTGACCCAATAGCCTATCTTGAAAACTAGAGCCAATCAACAATTTTAAGCATCATTTTCATTCTCAGTGACCCAGAATTAGTAAAGTTTGACTACATTTATTTCAGAAGCATTTTGGCTGTAGAGCATAATCAGTAGTTTTAGATAGAAACTTTAATGCAGCCCAAACCTGCAGCTATTACTCCTCATACAAAAAGAGAAGTTATGGTTACATTCTTCATAAAATGCAGTAATTAAGAATCTAAAATTACACATAAAGGTAAAGTGCTTGATAGAAAACTTTAGCTACATTGTAATTCTGAAGTTATATTAGCAGAAATTTAGTAAAGCAAACACCATATAAATAAACCCCCCGAAGCTCCCATATAATAGTACTCCACATTTTATCTCTGTCTACCTGAGTAAAATCACTAAAGGTCATGTGTAATCCATTATTTACTGAAAACAAAACATATAATTACTATATAGACAGAATGGAAAATGAAACAATTGTGTTCATTTGCAGATATTGTTTTAGATTCTCTTTTCCATACTACATTCACTTGTTTGTCTATCGACTGCATTTTTAATATTCTGCCTTTCATTGATTAACCTGAATATGCTTTAATTAATTCTTGATATGGAAGTTATGCCTAGATAAACCCTTCAGCTTGTGACAACCACCAGCTACACTTCAAACTCTAGACTTTTTGAATAAATTCTTCTCTATGTATACATGTTTTATCACTCTAATTTTTTCCCATGGTAGAGCTTCAGATAAAAATGTTAATGTTCTACCCGGTCAACTTACCTACTGATCCCTTGGGACATGGTACAGCGGCTGGTTGTCCAAATTTGGTCTGTGGCCACCAAATGCCAGCCTCAAATGCTTTGGGACACCCATTGTAAATCACTGTGACAGGAAAAAGAAATAAAACAATTGTTCTAACATTGATAGTAAGAATACATCTATAGCTGCAGAAGGCTTTCCCTGCATTTAACCTTACTGAAATCTCCAACAGTTTCCACAGGGAACCATTTATATTTGTTCTCTTTTCAAAACCAGTGTTCCCCAACCTTTAACCTGCAATCATATGATCAAAGACATATGTGCCAAGGAAGGGTCATTCTGAATTTTCAACTCTGGATGTCAGACCATACAAACTTTACAGCTTTAGCCACTTTTCTGGACACAAATTTCCACTTGCCTTTACCCTAACTGTCTTAATCTTACAGTTGTGAGATTTGGGCAGGTGAAATATAAAGACAGTTTGAAACCACTGTCAATGTGGCTTCATCACTAGGACAGCAGAGGGCACCCTAAGCATGGTGCAGTCATATCCTATATTATCTATAGAGGCCTTCACACAGCTGATCTTTAACAGGCAGAGGAAGCAGGAGTTAGGGACTTTTTGTACAGTCTCACAATTGAACATTACTATGATGCTAGCAAACTGATTCATGTATCTGTGTCTCAGAAATAAGAAGACAAGAATGTTTTGCTTTTTTCTTACCTAGCACTTTCCTCATTTGGCACAAATTAATAAAATATTAGTTTTAATTAATTTCCTTCTATTTCTGCAAGTAATAGCACCGGTGGACTTTTAAAAAATGTTAGAGCAGTTGATGGCTAAACTGTACGGTACCTTCGCAGCCTTGAATGGTAACCTCAGCAAAAGGATTGTCACAACGGTTACACTGTCGCCCAATCACCCCAGGTTTACAAGGGCACTGCCCTGTCTCCAGGTCACAAGATCGAGTATGAGAACCAGAAGGGAAGCAGTCACATGGATAACAGGCGTCACTGCTTTGTGGCCTGTAGTAATTTGTCTGGAAAAATAGAGATAGACACATAGTATTTTAATTCAGCCACATTTCTTATAACACCTTGTTACTCGTATTTCTTAAGTTCTTCCTGGATGGCTTGTAAGTCTGATAAAAAGAATTTTAATGTAGTCCTAGCACTATGAGGATGGGGGCTTTGAAAGTGCATAGATGGAGAGATTACTTACCTGCACAGCAACTTGAGTTCTTTCAGATGTTTTTTCCTGAATGGGTGCGCCACTATAGAATGTTTATCTGTCTGTGCACTCTCAGCCAGAGACTGCAAAGCAGTGTCTACGGGCCTGCGCCTATGCAGAGCAGCTCCTCATGCTCCCATAGGAGGAAGACACCCCTCACGTCATTCTCAACTGTATAGTCAAAGACTCTGCTACAGAGGGGAAGGAGGGTGGGAGGTAGAGAACTTCTAGGGACAAAACATCCCAAAGAACTCAAGTTACTGTACAAGTAAGTAACTTTGTCTTCTTCATGTATTTGTTCCCATGAGTAAAAATACAAGAAATAGACATACTGGGTCAGACTAAGGTCCATCTAGCTCAGTATTCTGTCTTCTGATAGTGGCCAATGCCAGATGCCCCAGAGAGAGTGAACAGAACAGGTAATCATCACGTGATCCCTCTCCTGTCATCCATTTCCAGCCTCTGACAAACAGGCTGGAGACACCATTCCTACCCTGGCTAATAAGCACCGATGGACTTAACCTCCATGAATTTATCTAGCTTTTTTTTTGAACCCTGTTAAAGTCCTGGTATTCACAACATCCTCTGGCAAGGAGTTCCACAGGTTGACTGTATGCTATCCTTCACCACCGAAGACTCCCAAACAGTAACCCAACCTGCAAGTGGGTGCTAATGAGGCAGATCTAAGACAGTTCGAAACAGTGCATCACCAAAGGTAGCATTAACCCTGAGCACAGGTAAAATGATGTAATGCTTCACAAATGTGCGAACAGATGTACAGATTTCTGCTATGCAACAAAGAGGGCTATGCAACATAAGGAGGGAGCCATAGTGAAATGTGTTGTCACTCTGTGAGGGGGGCTGTACTGCAGAAGTCTCCTAGCATGTTAAGAAAATGTCTGAGAGAGTTCCTAAAGGCCTTGGTCCTGTCTAAGTAAAAGGCAAGAGCAATTCTGATATCTGGTGTGTGTAGGCTAGATTCCTCTCTGGAGGCAGGAGGCTGTGGATAGAACACTGGTAGACAGATTAACCTGGCATTCCGATCAGACCCCAGGGGGGAAGCAAGCATGAAGAATTAGTGTGACCTTGTCTCTGTAATAGGCAGTGAATAGTGGATCTGCCATGGCTGCACAGAGTTGTCTCATTCGTCTGACAGAAATGAGAGTTATAAGGAATGAGGGTTTGAGGGAGAGGTGGAGGGAAGAACAGAAAGCCATTGGTTCAGAGGGAGGAGGAGTGTTCCTTAAGGCACAGAAAACAAAATTATGGTCCCATGGAGGAGCAGGGTTTCATACAGTGGTAAATAAGTTGTATAAGTCCTTAAGGAATCTGGTTGTAATAGGGTTGGCAAAAACAGGTGCTCATAGAGGCTACGTCTAGACTGCAAGCCTCTTTCGAAAGAGGCTTTTTCAAAAGATACTTTTGAAAAAGCCTCTTTTGAAAAAGAGCGTCTAGACTACAACCAGTACTTTCGAAAAAGCAAGCTGCTTTTTCGAAAGAGAGCACCCAGGCAGTCTGGATGCTCTCTTTCGAAAAAGCACAGTTTGCATTACATAGCGCCTTTTCTCAAAAGAGCACTTTCGAAAAAAGGCGTTCTTCCTCATAAAACGAGGTTTTCCGCGGTCAAAAAAACTGCCGTGTTCTTTTGATTTACTTTCGAAAGAATGCGGCAGCAGTCTAGACGCAGGGGAAGTTTTTTCGAAAAAAGGCCACTTTTTTCGAAAAAACCGCTGTAGTCTAGACACACCTAGAGGGCGCAGAAGGCTGAAATAGCTGCCAGCTGTATTCTGCCTGACCTCCCTGAATGGAACTTCTGATGAGATAAGTGAAGAGGACATCGGGACACCAGAAACTGAAATATTTCCACTTCTGGAGGTAAGTTTTGTGAGTAATACAGTTCCCTGAGATAGGCATACTGATAGGACAGGTAAGCTCTTAACAAGTAAGCTCCACATTAGAGAACAATCAAGGATCAATGTCTTGTAATCATGTAGAGCCGGACCTTCAGGTCTGCTGAGTTTATACTCAGGGCAGAGGAGTAGAGAGGAGGGCACCTTTCTGCATCCTGATCCTGGGATTGCTAGCACCTACCTAACTTATAATAGGATTGGCATACCCAAGTCTGTCAGAGACTTTTAGGGCAGCTTTCTGACTGCTTTGTGCTGCTTTGTGCTAATGATGCAGCTGAGTTAGGACAGAGAAGCTGGAGCTGGGACCAAGGATCTCATACATTCAGTTATTTCTCATGCACTCAGTTTATGTGGTAAATTAACATATGATTACAAGATTTCTTGTTTTTGCCCTGCTGATTTCACTCTAATTTGAAGAGTGTGTCACCTAATAAGAATGCTTTTTTATGTTGTCCCATTTATGTTGCATGATGGACCCTGAGACACCAATAATGACCAGACCAGACCAGACTTGAAGAAAAGCTCCGTGTAAGTTCAAAAGCTTGTCTCTTTCACCACGGTGATCCAATCAAAGATATCATCTCACCCACCTTGTCTTTTTGAGAGTGGGGTCATATTCTGATCTTATCAGCTGTAAAACAAAGAATCAGAATCTGACCCCTTATTCTCTTTCCTTTGATTGCAATTATATAGTTACTACAAAAACAAGGAAAGAAGAGCTCCATTATGTGGCTAAAATGAAGGGCTAATGTCAGAAAAATACATGATATGAAATACATCTATGAAAAATAACTATATTCTATATGATACAAAACACAAATGTGCAGGAATATATATTATACATTGTAGTTATCCAAATAATTATGTTTTAACTTGAAGAATATTTCCAATAAACACAAAAATTCTTCTTCTTACCTTACACTGACACTCTCCGTTAGTCTTATTGCAGTCAGGATCAAATCCTTTACTGATCTCACAATTACACGGACCACAAATGGGATTTCCCCACCAACCTCTGGGACAAGGCAAGTCAATTCTACAAAAGAAAATAAAATGAAAAAGAGGCTCTATTAAGTTCACTTCTGAGAAGTAAGATGACATTGACCCAAAATCTGCTCCCAGTTACGTTACTGAGTGTATAATTTGTCCCTCTGCAGCTACCAAAATTCAGCACATACAATAAAACACAGAAACAGTTTTTGTGCTGCAAGATCACTTCCCAAAGTGGTGTTGAGACCACATGCTCTCTCTCTCTAGTCTCTGATGGAGACTGTGTATCCCAATACTCACCTCTCTGCTGCTAATTTATTGGAAAACAGGTTGCTTCCAATGCATTTCAAAGATCAGGTTGAATTCTGATATTCACTGCAGTTGCAGAGCTAGTATTCCTGTGTAATTTTTAGGAGTAAAATGTAAATGCTGAGTGCTAAAGGATTCTAGCAGTAATATGTGTAAGTGATGCCAAATAGAGTATTTGCCTTCCTAATCCAGGGAATGGGGCTGGTTTTAGAAACACTGCAACCAATATACATAACAGTATAATGGAACAACAGAGATGGTGAGGGTTGCAGTTTCCAAGAGGACAGAAACATCAGATGAAAAATACTCCTCAGTGATACATAAAAGGGGGCAAAAACTTAAAAACCAACAGTCTAGTAGCACTTTAAAGACTAACAAAACATGTAGATGGTAGCTTTCATGGGCACAACCCACTTCTTCAGATGACCGGAGTGTTGGAAGTCCAGATCCAAGAATAAATAAGGGAAGGAGGGAGGGGGGAAGAAGGAAAAAAAATGAAGGAGAGGAAGAAAAAAAGACTGAGTAGATAAGTTTCAGAGGGATAGCTGAGTGAGTCTGTAACAGGAAAAACTTAAAAAACAACAATTAGTAGATCACATTAGTGGGTGTGCAGTTAAACGAGCCTCTGATTTAGTGGCTGATGTGGTTGGGTCCAGTGATGAAAATGCTTGTGTAGATGTGTGGGCAGAATTGGCACCGGGGCTGATTGCACGGTTGGGTTCCTGGATGCTTATGATACTTCCCATTTCCATTGAATTTATGAATTATACATGTTATGCTCAAATGGGACAATAGATGAGAAACTGCTAGGCTGTTGTTTGCCTCTCCAAGGCCAGCTGGCCTGAAGTGGTAGGATACCAGGGAGCTTCTGTTCCGTCAAACTCCTAAGTTTTACAGGAACAGAGATGAACTCTTGCTGCACTTAGGGAGCTCTGTAGGACAAAGGATCTACTCACTTTATTGTTATGAGCTCTTAAATGACAAAGGGAATTTTTGTTGAAACAAAGAAAGGAGCCATTGTCTTATACTGATGGAAGGAATAGGGGAACTGGGAAAGACCAAGAAATTGAACAGCAAATATAATTCTCTTACTTGCTTTCACAGTACTGCCCATAATAGCTTTGTCCACATTCACAGGTATATCCATGGGATGAGCTTGGTTTATGGACACAGGTGGAAACATGCTCACATGGGTTCAGGTTACACACATCAACACAGTTGCTCCCGAAGTATCCTTGGGAAACAAAGTTATACAATTACAGCACCCACAGGAATTTATGGTTTGCAGGCCTCAGAAAGACCGTCTATTTTAAGCTTGTACATGACAACACATCTTGGATAATCCACGGATTTCCCCAGAGATACCGTCAAGAAAGATAACTGCTTACTGTGAGAAAAAAAAAACTTTGCAAACTTTTGGAAAAACACTTTGGGAGCCCTTGAATCAACAGCTGCTGACTGTTTGCTCAGGTCATACATTAAAAATAGCTCAATATTTTCTTTCTGGCAAGTACAGGAGGTGACTGAACTTATGCAGGGCACACACCTCAAACTGAAGACTGATGAGAAGTTTCAAAAGGTCTCTTAAGGGACTTGGTGTGTAAAACATACATCTAACACTACAAAAGACTGTGTTAGAAATACGAGAACACAGAGAAGATGAGCTTAAAAAATCCCCAACAATAACAACGCTCTTTGCAACATAATTAAAACCAGGTACAATTCCAATGCTCTATTATGCCCAATTTTCATGCAGACTCCTTTACCTGGGTCACAGACACAGGAGTAGCTGTCCCAGTCATCAGTGCAGTAGCTGTGCTGGGGACATGGACTGGAATCACAAGGGTTGTCTATTTCACAGCCTTCCTTTATATTGATCTTGATTGCCTGTTTCATGTTCAATGTAGCTACATTTGTAGAAGTCTCCCCCATTCTTACTCCCTGAACAAAGAAAAACAGTAACCTTCAACTAAGAGATTCTTCCTTAAGGGTATAGTGGTACATATACCAAACAATACAATTCACTAAATTCCTTAATCTCTCAGTTTTCTTACAGTGATCTGGTTAGTCAATTGCCAGATTTTTTTTTAAGCGTTGAACTTTGATTTAAACCAAGAAGGGAAAAGAAGAAATTTCTTGAGGTCAAAAGAGAGTGGATTCTTTCATGAAGAAATTGGCTTTGTTTAATATTTTAGTAGTGGGATATCTTACAAGGATTTAAAAGTTATGCAGAAAACAAAACTTGTGAAGAAAAAGATAATACATTTCTTGCAGATATCTTCTCATAAATGAGCTATTACCTTTTTTTTTAATTCGTACCTGCATGCAGCCATAAAACCCCTGCTGTACTGAGACTTGATCTCCAGAGATACCTCCCACAATGATGCTTTTCATTTTGAGTCCAGGAAGCTGATTTCCAATCTGCACAGTGCTCTGTTAAAAAAAGAAAGAAAGAAAAGGGCAGTGGTTAAGGGGACCACTGCACTATTATCCTTTCAACACAGAGCACTGCTTTCCTTACAGATGTACTAACATGATATAAACTGACAGTAGGTTAAACAGAAAAGCTTACCAATGAAACGAAGAGCTATTTATCTGATCTTGATTTTACAGGTATGGTCAAAAGATAAAACTACACTAATATCAATAGGCTTACACCAGGAGTAAGTCACTGAAAAATCTGGACCATATACCTCTTGCAGCAGGAGCAATATATGGTATTTATTTACCATCCCTTCCACATTCCTTTCTTTTAAAGGAACTTTCTGTGAGGATGAAGAAAGGCCATATTATGATGCTATCTCACCTGATACATCCCATAGTCCAAGGACATAAGAGCCAGGTACTTGATGTCTTTGCCATCTTTAGCACTCTTTAGTTCTATTAACAAATGATGCCATTCACCATCACTGACTCGTGTTTGGGTCATCTTCAAACTAGCAACCTGGTTCAGGCCGTTGTAAACTTCAAATTGCACATAGTTGTTCAAGATCTGAAGGAAACAAATATCCTCTCTATTCATTTTTGAAATATTGAATTATTCTTAAATGCAGCTCACAAGAGACTACCAGTAGGAGTGCAGGCAAACTGGTTCCTAAAGTAACGAGCTGTAACTTGGAAAAAACTTGTAAGTGGGACAGTTGCAACACGTCCCAACCGAATTTAGGGAATTCTGCTTCTAACCCACAAAGGAGGAGGAGGAGGAGATGACAACAAAGAATAAAAATAATATGGAGTCAGAGTTATAAACGTAGGGCAAGCCTTGTTGTGTCAGGACAGAACTTGGCACATCTGGGACTGGGAGGCTAAGGCACCTTACTTAATGACTGAATTTTGAACTAAAAGTTTTTATATTCAATTTCAATAGATACTTCTGATTTCTGCCTTACTCAGGGAAAGAGTAAATAGAATGAGCAGGTGAACACAGCAGACATCTTGGGTTCTACTAGCTCTGACTACATGTATTTTATGAAAGGTAGAAAAGAGCTCTTTCAGTTTATATTAACATATATTTATGGTTCCTAAGATTTTGCATTTTATAGAAATAAATGTGTCTTGTTATACAAAGCATTTGAACTGTAAAATGATGAAGGGGGCCAACTTACAGTATTTAATATGTTACTTTTAGCTGCATGCATGAAGATACATATTCAGTTTAGCCCTGTCAATCGGTATTTGGGGAAACTTTCTGAATTCCATTCCAGATGAAGCATATCACACTCTTACCTGAATGTTGATCTTGGATGAAGCTCCTGCATTAGCTTGCATTAACATGCCATTAACTTTTCGGGTCCTGAACATGAGTCCAATGTACCACGGTACAGAGATAGTAATATCAAGGTCACTCCAGACAATAATGCTCTCACCACTGAAACGCTGGGGAGAGGGCATTACTGTAAATCAAGAGACAAGAGATTAAAAAATGGTATCTTTGACACAAGGACTAAGAGGCAAAACAATACAGTTTCTCATGAGTTTTTCATTTACAATTTATTTTAATAAATGGACCATATTCATTGCTTGTGTAAGAAGAAGATATATACCACTGAAGCCAATGGGCGTTGCTCCTGCTTATCTCAAGGCTAAATTTGGCCATATTGCTATTTAGTGAGCAACCGATCAATTACCATGGATACGACAATTGTCCCAATAATAATGATATCATTGGCCAACAGTTAGCACATAGCAATATCATGGCTATCTCAGTTATTTCCGGTTCTAAATGTACAAAACAGATTGTAGTATCTCAGAAAACATTATGTGGGAACTGTCACCTTCATAATGGTGACCACTGGATTTTGTCTACATTAAAAAATGAAATCCTAAATCATAATGCAAATAAATTTGGATTATTCTTACATAATGATTTCTCTACATCTGATGAAAATTAAGTTATATTGCTTATTTGATTTCAGTCTAATGTGTTACTGTGTTTATGTATGTCATTGTTAATTATGGAATCAAATAAACAAATTAAAATATTGTAAATGTGTTTTGTCCAATAGTCAAGAGACAAGAAATGCCTTTATAGGCTTCAGCTGAAGAATGGCACATAAGCACATACTTTGAAGTGACTGGAACTTAAGCCTATGCCAGAAATTTGCTGGTGTTTTAGAGCAGGGTGATAAAACTAGAGAAAGTGATGGAGACAGAGAATCATGTTGTCTGTTAAATTACTTTTTTTGTTTCAATCGAAGGATTCAGCTCAACATGGAAAGCAGATCTTCATTAACATCTTATACAAAACAGGGTCTTCTCTTCCTTTCTATGATGTGTTATCAAACTTCTTTTATAAAAGAAGTGTGTTATAAAACTATACAAATCTTGTTATGATAATATTTGCACATAAGATTTCATTGCAATAAACACCTTATTATTCACAAAAAAGTACTTCAGGTAAATGTTGTAGGATACCACAATGCCAAGAAATGTTACAGACATTATTAACAGGTAATGCCTCATTTTACTTGTTATTAGGTCAGTATATTTTCTTATAAAATCACCAGTACTTTTGTCAGTTGCTTCAGGTATATGAAATAATTGAAGACATCACTAAAAAGCTACATAAAAGCTAAGACATTTACCTCAGAGTGCTATTATGTCACAGAGAGAGATGTTTCTGGAGAGAAAAGTTAAATTAAAAAGTTACGTATCTGTATTGTAACTGCTGTTGTTAGAGATGTGATGCAAACATGTATTCCACATAGGTATGTGTGTGCCTAGTACACATACTGGGCATACACATACCTATGTGGAATGTGTGCTAGAGAATTTTGCTTAGTTGTATCTGTACAGGAGTGGTACTTGTACCTCATGGTCATATACCCTATCCTGGCTATACTAAGTGTCTCTGCCCCTCTGCTCGCCTCACTTCCTTTGTACCAAATCTCAGGAACATAGACTCCAACGTAGAGGAGAGGGAAGGTGGTTTGTGGAATACATGCCTGCCTCACTTCTCAAAGAACAACAGTTACAACACAGGTAAGTGACTGTTTTTTGTCCTTCAAGTACATGCAGCTGTATTTCACACAGGTGACTCACAAGCAGTACTTGCAGGCGGTGGGGCTCAAAGTCTATTCAAATAAGGACGGCAGGACTGCCGTCCCAAAGTTTGCACCTGCTCTGGATGCAAGCGTAATGGTCTGTAAACATATGACCAACAGATGACCAAATGGTAAGCCCTGAACATGCCCAATATTGAAACATCACTTAAAAAGGCCACCAATTTAGCTTGCACTCTTGCAGAATGAGTGCACAGAGGGGGCATAGTCAAAGCTACTTTATACTCTGTGTTGATAAAGGAAGTTGTCCACCTAGAGATCATTTGTAAAGAGACAGTCTGTCCCTTCAAACAGTCTGCATATGACACAAACAGCTGAGGCAAAGTGGGAAAAGGTTTGGTCCTGTCCAGGTAAAAGGTGAGACAACATCTGACAGCCAACATTTGGAGATGCTGGTCCTCTGGTGTTGATGTGTCTTAGGACAGAACACAGGTAAATACACTACCAGATTTAAATGAAACTAGGAGACCACTTCAGATAAAAATATAGGGGGTGGCTGTAAGGCCACTTAGTCTTTGGAGAACTACATATTAAGGGGATGTGCTATGAAAGCCTGCAGTCCATACACTCACCACAGATGGTAATGCTATGAAGGGTGGGGGTAGCTAGGAGCTGAGTGGTGAGAGGACTCCCCTGCAGTGGGTGCTCCTCCCAACCTTCAGCCCCATGCGGCTGCTGATTTCAGACTGGGAAAGCAATGGGACTCCCAGATTCTGCCCCAGGCCACTGCCAGCTTCAGCTCTACACTACACTGCTGCTGGCTTTGGGGGGGGAGGTGTGTGCATGTGCCAGGGTTTGGGATCGCAAGTTTCAGTCTGGTCACTCCTACTGAAGCATCTGGCATTGGCCATTGTTGAAAGACAGGATAGTGGGCTAGATGGACTTTTGTTCAGACCCACTATAGCTGTTCTTATGTTTTCAGATCACTGGGACACAACCAGAGATCCTGTGAATGAGGCAGTGGAGGCTGTGGCCCTGGCAACGTGCTAGATGAATGGAGAGTACAGAACAAATAGGCAAAGAAGAAAATCTGCCACCTTACAGGCCACCACCTTTGAAGTCATTGACATCTGACTCAATGGACACCCAAAGGCCAGAACTAGAATCCATGGTATGGGCCTCCTGGTGGTCTTTGCATGGTACCAGAGAGTGGTTTGACAAACATGTTCCATTCCATTTGCTGAAAGCCGTATGGAGCTTGTCCACACCCTTTTTAGAGGAGAAGGAAGTGTCCCCATGAGCCCTGGGATGATTCTGGTCAGTTATTGGACCTTTTTCCTCAGTCTCTCTGAAGAGAGTGAATGGTTCTTCCATCTCTTGAGGTTTCCTTGAACGAACAGCTTACAAACCCGGCACCACAGCAAGCACCTCACATGGGGGTGGGGGGAGCACTATTAGGAATCTCCCTCACGCCCATGATCGGCAGTGTTTGAACCCTAGTGCGGATGTCACATAAGCACTGCTAACTACATCTCGCTTAACCTTAACTAAGGCCATCTAAGGTACTACTGACTGCATACATACAGTGAAATTATCAGAAAAACTCAGCTGGAGAACGTGAGGTGATAACCACACAGAGCTCTGACTCTAGTCACAGTTAGCGAGAAGGAGCTGAGGGGAGGGTTGGAGCAGAACTGCCTCATACAACTCAGGGAGAGGCTACAGCCATGAAGCACAAGTGCTGCACCTTCAAGTACTGCTAGACACAATTCTCCAGCTCCTGAGACCAGGGCTCTCACAATATGCACCTGAATCTACTACAAAAACTATGTACACATCACTTTTGGTGTTGCAGTGGTAAACAAAGCAGGCAGTACACTGTATCTTGACTTACTTGATTCTAATTAACAGATTAAATAGAAAGGAAATGGCTCTGAGGCAACAGGAAACTTTTAATGAATTTCAAATCTTTCAGAGCCAGGTTGGTGAGCTGTCTAAATTACCCAACCTTTAGGCAGTGAGTATGTTCATCTTGTTCACTAATTAAATATCTGCCCTAGCATCACAAAAGCGATGTGTTAGGAGGAAGCCCATAGCATTTCCTCAGTCTCTACTTGAGCAAAAACACTTTACTCAGTGAACCTCTGGGCACAGCCTTCAGTGGAAAGCACCTTAATGTAAGAGTATTGTCCTGCAGTTAAGTACCCATCCTGTGACACTCATATACACATAAGTCCTACTGAAGTAGATGGCAGTTTTGTGTGTGCAGAGACTACAGGATCAGGGCCTTGAAACAGCTACTCTACAGTACATTCTGGCAGATGACAGAGGCACAAGTTCACCTCAAGTTAGGGTGAGCAAGATATGGCCAGCGGGCTACATCCAGCCTGCCAAGACATTTGATCTGACCCACGGCACACCCTGTCACTCCCCCCACCCTCAGGCCAATCGAGACTCAAGGGGTGGAGGAGCACACAAAGTCTCCTCCCTCCACCAGGTATGTGCAGCACCAGAGGGAACTGCTAGCTGTTCAAAATGGCTGGCGGTTTCCTCTAAGTGTTGCGAGCCCCATCAGGGAGGGGGTGGAAGACTTTGCATGCTCCTCTACCCCCAGACCAACTGGGACCTAGGGGACCGTGCAAAGTATCCCCCCACCCCTGCCAGGGGCACGCAGCACCAGAGGGAACTGCTAACTGTTCAAAACAGCTGGTGGTTTCCTCTGGGCATTGTGCCCTGGAGGGCCTGGGGAGGCAGGGGGAGAGACCTCCTATGTTCCCCTATCCCACAAGGGAGCGCATGAAGTCCCCCCCCCACCATGCCATGCCTAGAGGGGGACCACCTCTTCCATCCAAGGCTCCGCAACCACTACCATCATTGGGGAAGTGGTCCCCCCTGCAAAAATTATTGCCCACCCCTGCCTCAAGGGATATTTAACCTCTAAGGTTTTAACTGCTGCTTGCATTTTGAAACACACCCCTGTAATTAATCATGCCTCTTTCCTAACACCTTAGTTTTCCCACACTCTATAGCAAATGATATTGTCAGCTCACCACAAGCAGACAAGGAAGGAAACAGACTACAGAACGCACAGTGTAGCTTCACCATTTTGGTTTTCTCTAAATAATCAGCAGTTCAATGAGGTTGTACAGGAGACCCTTACAGTTCTGCGTATTTGCAGGTCTCCTGTCCCCATCTGGGGGGAGGGTGGCGCAGTAAGTTCCCCATGGCTCCTGGCAGCTTTGGTGAGTTTCCTGGCCCCTGCAATGAGTTCAGGAGCCACAGGGAGCTCATCATGGGGGCTGGGAGCTGTAGTTCCCAGTATTCACAAATGGCGAGGATTTCCAGTATCCATTTGATTTGATTCACCCCTACTCATATAGTTTCACCCCTCACAACTCCTCTCCCCACCCCCGGGGAGCAGCTTTGAAGTGTAGTCAGAGTTTCACAGGAGCCCAGGCAGCGGAGGGAAAAATGAAACTCTTTGAGCACCACTGATCTGGGATCAGAACCTCATTCCACAACTGTGGCATCTGCCACAGAATCTACCCACTGCCTCTCCATTGCGGCAGAACTGTGCTCCAACATCTATTCTTTCATTTTTAAAATAGAATTGTATGTTTCTATTTTCCATGTTTTCAAAGATAACCTGGGCAGTATGAACCAAATGTAAATGATGCAGATATATCTGCCTGACCTGCGGACAGCCAGAAACAAAAGCTCTAAGAAATCATCCATGTACCTCGTTGAGGAGCTAATGCTGTACACTAAACATGATTATTTAACTGTCACCATTGTTAACTGTTTCGCTGCTAATCACTTTTGCAAAAACATCCAGGAATATCGTTTAGCACACAACCTCAAACTGCTTCCCACTGCCATGTATGCCAAAAACTCCAGATATTCCCTATCCAGCATCGGCCCCAACTTCTATAACACTTTTGTATGTGGTCAATACAGTCATCTCTGGAAATCTGAAAACACTGGGAATGGAGACAACATATGGGCTACTTTTATGTTTCCTTTATTCTTTTTCATAATTAATTTGTTAAAATATCTCAGTAGTTTAAATGAAGCTATTACCAAATATCCAGTCTGTATCACCAGAGGGCCACAGGATCTAGGGACTCTGCTACAGAACTTAATTCCAGCTTGCTATAGAAGACATGAGGCCTTGTCTACTGATGAGAAATGTACATACTGGTTTGTTGCTGAGTTTGCAAAAGGTCCTTTAGATTTCCACACATCCAAGGAGCAAGCTAGAGGAAGGTTTCTTCTTCCATTTATGCTTTGTCTTCTCTGACTTATCAGGGGATTCCTAATTATTGGCTTAATTAATTATTGTTTATGTTATGATATTGTTCAAAAGGATCCATGAGGAGTAGAGGTCCCATCGTGCTAGACACTGTACAAACACACAGCATGACACGAGCCCTGTCCTGAGGTGCTTAACACTCAAATAAGATGGATTTTTAGCCTAGCCAAGTTCATTGATATATTCTTAGTGAGGTTGAAAGAGATGGAAAATTGCTAAAATAGCTGTTCAGGGTATATCAGCCAACTAAGCCCAAATAAGGATTTTGCATTTAGCCTAAGCTTTTCACACACAGAAGCCTCCCAAGTCTATATTTAGGTACTTAAATAGGTGGCCTGAATTTCAAAAGTGCTGAGCATCGGTAGCTCCCACTGACTTCAACTTTAGGCTTCTGACTACTTGCCCACATTCACTAACAGCTTTCTTCTTTATGAATTTCTGAATGCTCTTTAATAGATATTTTGCCCCATAGCTATATTCTGAGAAATAAATAAGTTATTTGTGGCCTGTTGTCTTCAGACTGAAAATTCTTCAAGAAATTGAAGCTGTGGCAAGAATAAGGATTAAAGCAACTATATTTAATGCATGAGAAACCTTTCTAGGAGGAGATAATACTGTTTTGTTTGCTATGAATCATACTGGCTATGATTCAAATCGTGATTTGGTATTTAAACATACCTTTTAATTATGTAAGATAACCAGTAAGTTAGGCTTTTTACTCCAAAAACATGATGATCTGATACTTTTTTTTCTTGATATAATAGGTCAAGAAAATATAAATTTGATACAACTCCTGATCTTTCTACCCAATACCAGAAGAAAGAAGAGAATCTAGTCCCTTGCCTTAGAATGGAATTACTCCACATTTACACCAGTATGAATGATACCACAATTAGACCCCACCATTTTAGCCAATCATCCTATCCTGCCGTTTCAGCAGTTAATCTCACTGGACCGATTAAGCAGTCAGATGCCATAGAACATGTGATGGAAACCAGCAAATGGTTGACAAAGTGACCTGTCATCAGACAACATGACAAATCATGTCTTCTTTTTGAGGAACTGTTATCCAATCATAACTCTAGCATCTATTTCCTGCCAGAAGGAAGCAAGAGTGAGCCTAACTTTCTTTGGCAACACCATAATAAGCAACCCCATGCTCACACTGCAGAGAAGTATGAGTCAAATTACACCAGTGTAAATCTGGAATAATTCCATTCATGTCAATGGAGTCACTCCAGATTTACACTAGGATAGGTGAGGTAGAATCTGAATTTTTATTTCTTAGAAAGCAACTAAATCTAGGTTTGCTAGGATTTTCCTCTTAGAATGCATCAATGGAGCATCACTAAAAATTAGCAACCTGTACTATCCTAGTCTAGGTCCTGTTGCCAAAGTCTATGGGTGTGTAATGCCAACTCTGTTGCCCTCAAGCCCAGCATCCTGTTATGGTTTTCCTAATGATCAGCCACTCTTACTTCCCCAGGAAAGGAACTGGGTCCAAAGTTTTCATTCCCTTTATATACCACCCTTGCTGCCCCTTTCCTACATTTTATTAACAAACGTTGCATACCTATACACAGTGTTTTCAGTCCTAAGCCTAATAAAATGTAAAGTGTTCTTATTAAGAGAAAATGCCTTATACCAGAGGAAGTGGTAATTAAGTCCATGTTCATTTTGGGCCTGATCCAAAACCCATTAAAGTCAAAGGAAGTCTTTTCTTTGATTTCAATGTGCTTTGGATCATATGATTTTGTTTTAACCAAATAAAAAAAAAAGCTTTGAAGAATTAATCAATATTAGTAAATAGATAATAGGAAAAAAGATAAAAGCTGTTACTGCTGTCCCAATAGGATTTCTGATTGATATTTTCCTGTTTTTTTTAATCAAAAGTCAGCAACCATCTTTTATATACAGATGAACATACAGATATTTCAAATGTATAATGGATGAATGTTATGCTTAACTGCAATATTTCATGATCTATTCCCTAAAAGCATCCCACACACTATGAGATGTTAATTATTAAAAACAAAATGCCAAAACACAACTAAACTGGAGGACACATGCAATGGGAGCCTCATGCACCTACCTTGCTCACAGTTTTTCCCACCATACTGCAGGGGACACTCACAAGTATAGGTATTCCATTTATTCACACATGTGCCTCCATTTTGACACCAGTTAGTATCACAGTAGTTCTTCTGAGCTGCACAACCTGGAATTGGAAAGCGGAGCTATTCAGCATAAAACCAGTCACCATTCGTGTATCTGGTAATCACACCAAAAGAGACTTTAAATGACTAGGAATAAGTTTGTGAGTGACCATCTCTAGGTTTTTATCAGTACTGAAGGAAAAGGAAATCGCTAAATCATTACAACACTTCAAACGCTAGATGATCAAAAAAAAAAAAAAAAAAAAAAAAAGACCAAAAAACCTCTTAGATATAGACAAAGGGCTTAATTTAAAATCATGATGTAACTCTACTGGAGCCAAAGGAGTTATACTGTAGGGGTCAATTGCGGAAGAACTCTGTATGTGTGAAGTATAGGGGTGGTGAGGCCTGCATTCTCCCCCCTTTCCTATTCCCTCCCCTTTCCCTACTACTGACGAGCAAGAAGCAAGCCTCTAGGAACATACGCCATTGTAGCAAGAACGAATTGTAGATAAGGACAATCTTGTTTACCTAAATGTACTGATCATGTAAACAAAGTCAAAGGACAAGCAGTATAGCTGAGCCATATTGTAACAAGCAATATGAGTAACCCACGGAAATCTCCAAACTGCCACAAACAAGGTAGAGACACAGTATTTAAAGCTGCACCAGAGCACAGCAATTTGGACCTCACTGATGGGCTTTGGGTTCCGACCCCTCAGAAGCTGAGACAGTCTCCCACTTCATCCGCAGCCGAAATGGGGTTCCCGGCTAGCCGAAGGGATGTCAGAAATGCCGCTTTTCCTATCATGTTGTTCTTTTAGTTAAGGGGCACAGCTGATAGCTGTCAGGAAATAAACTACTTGTGTTTGACAGATACCTGTGTAGCGTCCTTTGTACTTTGAGAACCCAGTGTCAGACCTGAGACTTACTCTTGCTGGCAACATATACTATATAGGAATGTGCTTCCTAGTCAGAAAGCAACCAACATGAAATCTTCCTTGGTTCTACCTCCCCTGAAACAGGAACATATTTACATTGATCGAAAACTACGTTGTGCTCAGCTAATTTTAAGGTGAAGACACAACCTGGTAAAAGCCAGGTAATTCAGTGTCAGTGCTGAAGTTCCATCCTTAGCTCACGGTCATTAATAGTTAAGTACCTGAGAAGAATGCACAGCATCACAGGGGAGTGCTTAGTCTAGTACAGTGGTGTGCAACCTTTTTTCATTCGCGACCCCTGCACCGCGGGGACCGCCAACAGCCGGGCCCAGCCCCCAGCTGATAGGGTTGCCAGATGTGGTCACTGAGAAAATTTTGTTGAGGAAAAAAAAAAAAAGTGCTTGGAACATTTTGTTGGGGGGGGGGGGAACAAAAAAAGCTGGGCCGCCAAAATGCAGTCACGGCCCCTTTAATTGCCAGGCCACTCCCCTGCCACTCCCCCCATGCCCACCACATGTCCGTTGGGCGCAGAGCCAGGAAAAGCAGAAAATACCGGCTGGCCGGATCACAGAGCTGCGAACTCCCAAGAAGACAGCCGGGTTTGCGCACTGCTGGTCTAGTGTCTGACAACAAGATCACCGCCAGGTTGTGAGAAGGAACTAACTACTCTTACACAGGGCCGGCTTTAGGAAGTGCGGGGCCCAATTCGAACAGTTTCGACGGGGCCTGGCAGCCAGGATTTTTTGTTGAGAAAAAACAAAAACCAAAACCATCGCACACAAAAAAAGAGTCACAGCCCCTTTAAATCTCCAGTGTGTGACCCAAACACGGGCGGGAGGTAAACGCTAATGTAAAATGATCCTGAAATCGCTGAATTAAATCATGAAATAAAAGTAAAATTCGTATTGTGGTAGAGAAAAAGAAAATAACTAAAAAACTAAATGTCTGGAAAAACAAAAATAAGGGAGATAGGAGGCGCAACTTGATTTGTTAAAAAACAGAAAGTTGCTTTAGATCAGTGGTCTCCAACCTTTTTACACCCAAGATCACTTTTTAAATGACAGATCAAGCCAAGATCTACCGCCCCCCCCCTTCCTTGAAGCCCCGCCCTCTCTATTCTCCTCCTCTTCATCACTTGCTATCCCCAACCCTTATACTGCTGCTTTTTTTTCACAATTCTTCTGTGGGAAGAAGTTTTTCCAACATTTGGCCTGTCTAGACTGGACCAAATGTCAGAAAAACCCCTTCTTTTGGAAGCCCCCTCATTCCTCGTGGAAAGAGGAATATAGGGGTGACAAAAAGATCATGTTTGCTCTTCCACTAAAAGAAGGGGAAGAACAAACGCATCCCTGGATGAGAAGAGTTTTTCTGGGATATCTCCGGAATCTTGAAAAACTCCTGCAGTCTAGCCGTACCCTTGCTGGGTTGAGACAGGAGTGTAGGCTCTGGGGTGGGAATGAGGGATTTGGGTGCGGGAAGGGGTGAGAGGTGCAAGCTCTGGGAGGAAATCTGGATGCAGGAGGAGGTGGATAAGGGAACGCTGGCTTGGGGAGGAGGCTCCAAGCTGGGCAGTGTTGGGGTCAGATGTAGGGTTAGGGTACTAAGCAAGCCACAGACTTCTGGATGTGAGGGTTCAGGAATTTGAGTTGGGGTATGTGAGGGGTTCAGGGCAGGGGGTTCCAGTCTATGACAGGCTCAGATGTAGGTCTGGGGGAAAGGGGCGTGCAGGAGTGTTATGATGCTGTGGCCAGATGGGGGCTTGGCACCAATTGGGGGTTTGTTGGCCAGGCTTCATTTTTAAATAAAATACTATGTCAAACACAAAAGGTTTCTGCATTGTCTTTGTTTCTGAGAAGGGCAGGGAACCTGTTTTGAGTCAGGGGTCACTGACCCACAGAAAAGTCAGCTGGGGCCACACAAGTGAGATGCAAAAAAATCCTCCTCCAACTGCCCCTCCTCCCCAAGCTCCACTAATGTGGCTCCAACTGTGTTGGTGGGAGCAGGGGACATAGTACTGGGGAAGGGTGCTAATGGGTGCTTCGGCAGGAGACAGGGTGCCAGTGGGGACAGAGTTGGGGAGTGGGGAGAATGAACAGGGGAGTGGGGAGAGGGAACAGGGGGCTGGCAGGGGAAAGGGAACAGGGTGCCAGTGGGGACAGATTTCTGCAGCTGAGGAGTAGGGAGAGGGAACAGGGGGCCGGGAGGGGAGAGGGAACAGGGTGCCAGTGGGGACAGGTTTCTGCGGCTGGGGAGAGGGAACAGGGGGCTGGGAGGGCATGGGATAGGGTGCCAGTGGGGAGAGGTTTCTGAGGCTGGGGAGTGGGGAGAGGGAACAAGGGGCCGACAGGGGAGAGGGAACAGGGGCCCAGTGGGGGTAGAGAGTCCCCTGCACCCGCCTCCTCCCAGAATTCTTCCCCCCCCCCAGAGGGAAGCCGGCCAAACCCGCCTCCCGCGGTGCAGCCAAACCCACACTCGCGCCTGCCCCAGGGCTAAACCCCCCTCCCGCCGCGCAGCCAAACCCCTGCTTGCGCCTGCCCTGGGGCCAAACCCCGCTCCCACGCCTTCCCTGGGGCCAAACCCCCCTCCCGTGGCGCAGCCAAAACCCCTCCCACAGTCCCGCACCTGCCCCGGAGCCAAACCCCTGCTCGTGCCTGCCCCGGGGCCAAACCCCCTTCCCACGGCGCAGCCAAAACCCCTCCCGCGCCTGCCCTGGGGCCAGACCCCCCTCCCACGGCGCAGCCAAACCCCCCCATGCGCTCCTGCCCCAGGGCCAAACCCCCCTCCTGCGGTGCAGCCAAAACCCTTCCTGCGCCTGCCCTAGGGCCAACCCCCCTCCCGCAGCACAGCCAAAACCCCTGTGCTCGACTCACCCCTGAGACCCGTCCTGCAGTGCAGGGAAGCCGCCGGTGCCACGCTCCTCCTCCGGGGCCGACACCCCCTCCCGCAGCGCACCCGGCACGCCACAGAGCTGTGGGAGGAGGGGAGCAGCCAGCGCACTTCTGGAACCCCCGGATGTGGCGCGAAGCTGCAGGAAGGACTTCTGTCCATCCCATGGGATGCCGGCACGAGGCTGGAGGTAGGTAGTGGGGCTTCTCAGGGGTGGGGGGAAAATGGGGGTGGGAGGCCCCGAACGCCTTGCGATCGACTGGTCGAGGCCTCGCGATCGACCAGTCAATCACGATCGACCGGTTGGTGACCGCAGTTTTAGGGCGCGGGCCCTCTTAGGCACGGGGCCCGATTCGGGGGAATAGGTTGAATCGGCCTAAAGCTGGCCCTGCTCTTACACAACAGTGATTTGTTCTGTTCTCCCCTGTGGAGATAAGACCACCACTGTGGAGATAAGACCATCTCTTCCAATACAGGAGCCAGCTGAGATTGCACTCAGAAATCAGTCAGTACCAGAGGTGAAAATAAGCCCGTGCGTCCCTGCAAAAATGTGGTTGGCTGGGGGCCGGGCCATAATCCTGCCATTTCCCCTTCTCCCACCCCATAAAAAGTTGAGGCCAGCAGCCAGGAGAGACCCAGGCATGCAGGACCAGTGGCAGCAAGAAACCCCCCTACCCTGAGCCCTTCACACATACACCTCCAGCCCCCTGCCCTGAGCGCCTTATATACTCCAACCCCTTATATACACCCCCGCCGTGTCTCCAACCCCCTGCCCTGACTCCTGCATCCCCCCTTACCCCAACCCTCTGCCCTGAGTCCCCCACATTCCACCCCACACTTATATTTTTACAGGTGCTGTCCTATCACAATCCTCCCACCTTGTATCTTGAAGGCCCCCTGGGGGGGCGGGAGGAAATGGGTTGTGATAGGACAGTACCTGTCAGAAACTGAAGTTACTTTTCCCCCTGGGCAGTACAGCAGTACTCAGCAAGCCAGAAGTGCAGCCCATGTTTTATTTTTAAACCACAGCTTCTTAAAAACTCATGACTATGTGCATACTTCTGAGCAACTTGCATTTCAGGTTTGATGAGCGACTGCATTTGTTTTAAAGCAGAGGTGGGCAAAAGAATGTCTGAGGGTCAGATCCAGCCCACCAAGTGAGTTGATCTGGCCCACGGATACCCTGCACTCCCCCTGCCCCTAAGCCCAGATTGGCCTGGGAGAGGGGGCAGTGCGCAGTCTCCTCCCGCCCTGCATCTAAACACCGTACGCTCCTTACAGGATGGGAGCAGGGTGGAAGGAGACTAATCAGGGTCTGTGGGTGGGGAAGCATGGAAGTATCCTGGCCCTGACCCTTTCAGGGTGGCCCGGGGCCACTTCAAAAATTTCTGAAGTGGCCCCTGGTCAAAAATTATTGTTTTAAAGTATAACCAGAATTGGTTTAAATATTTGACTCTTCTTGACCTCATTTCACTTAGTTTCAGAACAGCGAGTTTTAATAGTTGCACATGAAAATAGAGGATTATGAAAAGAAATTCTGGTGCAACTCTTACAGTTCAAGGCAAATGTGTTGCTCAAATACCATCCTGCCAGCAGAGTTCATGAAATGCTACTTACACTGTAGGGTTTAATTTGAAATAAGCTACGCAAATTGAGCTATGTCAATTGCGTATCTTATTTCAAAATAGGGAGCATCTACACAGCACTTATTTCGATATAGAGCACTCTTCCTCCATCTTCTCTTATTCCTTGTACAATGAGGATGACAGGAGTTGGAGTAAGAAGGCCTCCAGCTTGACAGTATTTTGACACTATTTCGAAATAACTGCCTGCTGTGTAGATGCGGACTAAATTATTTCGAAATAGCGCTAGTTATTTTGAAATAGTGTTGCAGTGTAGATGTACCCTTAGAGCTAAACTCTATTGCAAATCTCTGAGTGTCATTCTCTCAGTGCAAAGGACCCGTAGAAGCTCTGAGCACCTCTTAAGTGCCATTTAATTCTTTAAGTGGTACACAGAGGCTCAGGTCATTGTGTGGTTCTTTGGCACTTACTTGAATTTCATCTGGCTCAAACAAATGAGGTTCATACAGAGTATTTATACAGTGCCCAGGCTACAGAGGATAGAATACTTTTCCCTTTTTTTCCAGGCAGTTCCATAGTAGTTACCACTGCTTTAAAGGCACAGCAGCTTCTGTGGCTGCCCCACTCCTCCAAGAAAGATGCCAGAGAGGTTGGCAGTGATGACAAAAAGCGTGTTTCCCTTCTTCTCATAACCCTATCCAACCCTCTGTTCACTAGGGTGTGGCAGACTACTTAGTCGTACTCCTAAACCCTTCCCTCTTCTGTTCATCTAACATGAAATAGCTTCAAGACCAATTGTGCCTTCTGTACCCAGTGGCAGCACTGCAGGGGTAGGGGAGAATGAGGGCAGGTTTTCTCCTGATGGGAAAAATGTCAAGGACCATAGTGGTACAAATATGCCTGTGCCTCACTGAGGTTTACATGTGCAATTAGCTGGTCTACAACAATTTGTACCCTCCCCAATCAAACACTAATTTTCACACAGAAAGGTTACACTTGCAGATTTCATGTGTACCCCATGCACCCTCCTTTGTGAATCTGGTTCTTGGCATGCACAAGCACTCTCAGCATGACAGAAAGCTTTTTCTTGTGGCTTTTTGAAGATCTGGGAGTTTTTACCTGCAAGAGTGCCATTATTGGCTATGAAACTAGCCATATCGATTGGCTTGTTGTCAATGGAGAGGTTCCTCATACAGCCAATGAACTCTCTGTTGTGCACAGGGAAGTCTTCAGGCAAGTTTGGGACACCACCAAGCAGGAGTGGTCCAGTCAGATCCAAAGATCTAAAGAAGTAAGAAATTATCTAGATTATTTTCATGTCATATGTTTGGCCTCCTTTACTTTACAGTTCTAAATTGGCGCCCCCACCCCAGCATGGCACCCAGGGGCAACTGCCCCTCAGATCTCCCCTGGCTACGCCACTGTTCTCTGGATCTTTTCTATTTCTGCTATAGCTTTTCTGAGGTAGAACGATATACATTAATTTAAATGAGTCATTATCTTTTCCATATTACTTTATTTTTCTTAATGCAACCTCACATTTTATTTACTTTTCTGGCTGCTGCTGTACAATGAACAGATTTTTCATTGAGCTTTCAACAACAATCCCCAACATTTTTTCTTGTATCTTTACAGTTATATTAGACCTACCCATGTGTATGAGCCATTCAAATTGCACCTTCTGATATCAAGTGCCTTTCACTTTTGTGCACTGAATTTCATCTGCCAATTTATGGTCAGTTGTTGTGTAAAACCTCTGCCCAATCCAATATAATGTGAATGAAAGACATGTAACTTTTTGTATTTTAAGTCATGGCAGTTTCAACCATTGCAAGTTAGGTGATTCTCTGCTATTGTAAGCCATGTAACTCTCAGTTGTTCTACCTTAGGTCAGTTTATATTGTAAGCCATGTAACTTTCATGTAATGTTTCAAGTTCTGCAAATTCTTGCAAGCTTTGTAACTTCTAACCATTGCTTGTACAATCTTTAAACTCTGTAATATTCTATCCTGTGTGAGTGCATGGGTCTGTGTAAGTGGTGTGAATAGGGTATGTGTAAGTGGTGTGAACAGGGTAATGTCTGCGTCTTTGTGGAGAGGAGCCATGAGGCTATAGAGAGGAGCCAGGGGCTAGGTGGGGTCTGATGTAATCTTCCCTTGCACTTAAGAAATGCAAGTAATGGAGGTGCAGCAAAGATGAGAAGAAATTAATATGCATGAGGAAAATGAGGTTTGGGCGGGCCTCTCGGTGACAGACACAAAAAAAGAACTCAATGTATGGGACAGGGCCACCCAGCTCAATAAAGAGAAGAGAGCATGTATGATCAGCTCACCAGCCCAGATTGGTGACTGCAGATAGACACACCGGACCCATCATGCTTGGCTGCTTCTGCTCTCTCTGCACAACTCGTCACCTGTGTAAGTGTCTGAGTGTATGAATGTGTGTGTGAGAAAGAGTTCCATTCCCGTTTTGCTTAATCCAATAGCGGCACTGAATAAATCAATTTAAGTGTAACCCTGGGTTGGTCTCCAATGAAATTAGGTAACATCAGTCAATTAGCTTTCTTATAAACTCTTTGTTAGATGTGCTTTTCTTCTCACGGCCCATGTGGCGGTGGTTTTATTGCTCAATTCTTTTAAAATATGAGAATGAAAAATATATTTCTGTACAAAGAGCTTACTTTTTTGAGCCAGTTTGAGTCCCTTGGGCAGCACACGTGTAGTTTCCAATGAGACTTCCGAAGCGCACAGCAACTGCAGTGTCACAGTCGTCCACTGTCACTACTGCTACCTTCTCTCCAGAAGGTCCATGAGGAATTCCTAGTCGTCCAATGTGGGGCTTCAAAAAATAAACATGCCTATAAATAATGCTGTGTGTTCAAAGGAATCAGTAAGTCTGCACTCCAATCAAAAAGCATATCTCAAAAAATCTGCTTTTATGATTATTAAAGTAGGCTATGAACCAAACATGCATTAGTTAAGGCAATCTTACTTCCAACTCATCTGTGCAAGAGGAAACACAATGGCTGACTCCCTCTAAGAATAGTAACAAGCAGGGAGAAGAATGAGATGATGACTTTTTCATTCTTGACATGGATTTGAAAAATAGGAAGGTAACTTGGCCAAAACTATTTATGCTTCATTTCTATTGGTGAAAAGATCTGGCACAACTCACTTCAACCAGTTCCATTCTACCAATGCAGAATAGTCTCCAAACAATTCCATCCCTGTCACCAACTCTCCCCTCTCATCTAAATTTAAGCGCTCACTTAAAATAGTATGTTTCTTACTCTTTTCTTTGCAAAAACAGCCTTGGCAATATGAACTGACATAATAAGTCTCTCCAGGCTTAAACACATGACACCAATTTTACAACTAAAGGGTTATAGACAGCAACCTCAAAGCTACTCAGGACTGGGTTTTAGAGTGCAATCCACCCACCACCACCCCCAAAAAAATCAAAGAAAAAAACTTCACAGTGACAAGTTACTTAATTTTTGGGAAGATTACAGATCACGATCACAATTACATACCACTGCATCACCTACAGTATTGATGGCACTATGGATGCCTCAAGAGTCCTGCCAGTCCCTGCCACAAGCTGAGCCAGCCCCTCTGCTGGCAGACAGAATAACCTTGGGTCTCAAGGAGAAGCAGTTCTACAGAGTCAGCATGGTGTAGTGCACTGGGCAAGGGACCCCTCCCAGCTCTGACTATCAGTCCTTCAATGGCCTTGCTTCAATCACACAGGCCAACATTTCCAAACATTTTTATGGGTCACACATGTTTTGCAGGGCTGGCAACACATGTGAAGGCCAATTCTGTTCTTATACTGTCTATCTGGATATTCATAATGTCTCCAGCACAATAGCTTTGAGCGCCTCACAAGCATTAATCAGTTTACACTCACCACCCCTGTGAGGCAGAGGTGTGGCATTTTACAAATACATGAGGCACACAGAAATTAAATGATTTAGTCACCAAAGTCAATGTCACCACCAGCAACTGAACATCAATCTCAGCCCTGGGTTCTAACTACAAGAATATCCTTTGTCTCTGCATAGGTCCATCAAGTTCAAAGGAGTTACTTCAGCCCAACTCCTGAGTAACAAAGAGCAGAACAGCCACACAGAAACTTAAAGATTTGAGATACAGATCTCTTGGACTGAACAATACAATTTTGTAAGAGACAAAGTAACAGTGTGCCACAGTGGGAGAGGTAATACCTTTTATTGGCCCAACGTCTGTTGTTAAATGATACAAAGCCTTCAAGCTCACCTCCAGAAAGAACTTGATGTAAGTTCAAGATATTTGTCTCTTTCACCAACAGAAGGTAGATCAATAAAAGGTATCACTCACCTTGTCTAACTAATTATCCTAGAGCCAACAACATTGCAAACAATAGTGACAGCATATCCGTCTAAACAAAATAACAGCAAATGAATATGATCATTTTTCATATTTCATACCTGTAGAAGGCAACTGAATCCTACTTCTCTAATTTTACAGCTTCTATGAGAACACTCTATGTAAGATACAGTACAGAATGAGCTAAATCCAACTCACTTTATTCATGCCCCATTGAGGTCAACAGAGCTACTCAAAATTTAACGCCCAACACATTACACATTTGAAATCAGAGAGCTATGCTTATGATCCATTAATCATCAATATTAGCAACTGCTGATCAATTCTGTTTACTTCAGATTTTGCAAGTACAAATATACTGAAATGATTATCAATTTCATCCTCTGCAAAGAATAACAGCTTCATTTATAAAGCTAATTATACCCGTGCATAAAAACATTTTAAAACCAAACTTCCTGGTATCAAACAATTCCAGCTGGAAAGTATTTTCCATTTCCTTTATCACCAGCTAACATGACCACATAGTTTGGCAGCTGTTCACATAAAGGTTTTGACCTCTATTAAGTGATATTAAGGCATGCTTTGTATTTCCCAGATTCTATGGGCTACATGGCAGTCTAATTTAGAAATGACTGGGAGCAAACATAGATGCAATTCTCGAAATGTTAGTAACAAAATGGTCGAAATTAAGGAATTAATAATACAATATTTCATCTAACAGCAAGACCTTCTGCTCCAAAGTTGAAATTTATATTTTTTTCTTTTGTACTAATGTTACACAGTTAGAGGGAAAAACTTAATGCTTAAGAACAAGATGCTTTAATTAAACAAGCCTGTTGTTTATTAAATTAGAAGCACCAGAGGAATTGGCAGAGAGAGCATTTTCTCCCTCCACTGGAAGAGTTTGCACATAGTTAATCAGGCTTGTAACCTAGATTTCCGACTGAATCCATAACAACTTCTGGATATCATGTGGGTGCAGTGGCCATGGAAGCTTTTCCCTTCTGTTTGACGAGGAGTTTGCATCTTTTCCTTTTAGTTAATGATTTGTCACAGTGATCCTGACTTTTGACACTTTAACATTAGATTATTGGCATGTACTCTACAGTTCTTAGGGCTACACCGTACAATCTTAATAACTTGGAATTTTAAATTGATGCAGAATATGGCAGCCTGTTTGTCACTCAGGGATCCGGAACTACAGAACTTTCTCCTCGCTTCAGTTCAAAAAAGGCTGAATCTTCTGACTTTCTCATCATGTTGCAAGGCCTGTTTGTTTTCCAAGAGTTCCCTTGAAAGGGCAGGAAATAGCTTGTAAGGGACCAGGAGGGCCAACAGACATACCAGGCTCCTAAGCAACGTGAGAGGGCGGTTCCATGCTTCTGGAAGGGGGTGGGGCCTTAGGTGGGTAGAGTAGCCAGCCCTCAGTGCTAGCGGAGTGAACCATGACCTCCTCTCTCCCTCGCTGCACAATGATTTGGCAGTGTTTTAAAGGGCCCAGGACTCTGGACACTGCTGCTATTGCAGAAATGGCAGAGGCCAGGAACCCCGGGTCCTTTTGAATTGCCGGGCCCTAGGGTGGACCTGTACGGGACAAAGTTGGCAGATGATTTCGTGGGATATGCAGAGTCTTTTTTCCCCTTTTAAATATGTTTACAATGTATACCTTTCCAGCACCAGACATGGGACATACTTTAAAACAAAAAGAAAAACATCTAAAATCATATAGATGTATATAAGTAAATATTTAAACTTCTCCACGGAAAAGTAAAGTAAATTGGTGAGACTATATGTAAGAAGTCAAGGCATTCCTATTTAGGGTCTGATAAGAATATAAGAACAGCCATACTGGGTCAGACCAAAGGTCCATCTAGCCCAGTATTCTGAATGCCGACAGTGGCCAAAGCTGGGTGTTCCAGAGGGAGTGAACAGAACAGGTATTCAGCAAGTGATCCCTCTCCATTTCCAGCCTCTTACAAACAAAGGCTAAGGACACCATTCCTACTCATCCTGACTAATAGCCATTGATGGACCTAACCCCCATGAATATATCTAGTTCTTTTTTGAACCCTGTTAAAGTCCTAGTCTTCACAACATCCTCTGGCAAGGAGTTCCATAGGTTGACTGTGCACTGTGGGAAGAAAAACTTCCTTTTGTTCGTTTTAAACCTGCTACATACCTTACTCACATGGAAAACAAATGGGAGTTTTGACAATTACTTCAACAGCAGCAGGACTTGGTCCTTACTAAAGAAAGGGTCATTCAGTATAAATAGCAACGTCCACACTGACACTGTTGCTCTCTGAGGGAGATTTTCAAGAACACAAGAAGGAGTTTGCTGCCCCATTCCCATGACTTTTAATGGGAACGGAACACCTAGCTGCTCTTTGCGCCTTTGAAAATCTCCCCCTAAAATGCCATGCTATCTAAAAGCCAAATTTCATTAGCTTTACTGTACAGTAATTCTGTATTCATGAGTAAATGTTCATTGCAGTGCACAGGAATTTACCAGCATGACTCCCATTAATGTTAATGGAAGTCATGTAACTAAGTCCCTACTCATAGAGCTGAAAATTTACCTCTCACTCTCTAACCTGTAGGGCTGCCTTTCCACATAGTGCTTGTATGAAGATAGGCTGGGGTTCAAACTTCAAAGACCACATTCTGTAAAAGTGAGAAATATGCAGAGGCACCAACACTCAATAAATAAATCACCAAATAATAATCTATGCAGAATTCTCAGCTCCACAAATGCAAATCAGGAATGACCTTGATTCTTCCTGGTTTCACAAAAACAAGAGGCACCTTGCAGAGTATTCTCATTATCATGTTCCATGTTCAAGTACATTGCACCAATTCTTGTTTTTGCTTGTTACATTGTCAGTGAACAACCTCACAGATTCTTGTCTTGCTTAGATAAGGTTGAGCATCAAGCATATTCTTTTGGCAGCCAGGAATCCTTCATTTCTAACCCCACTTTGGAAACTGACTCATATTGTAGCCTAGACATACCTTTTAGCATCTATTATTTTACTTTCCCTTACCTGTGAAATAACAATAATAATATTTACCTCCCTCAGATAATGGCAATTAGTGCACACAATCTACACAGAGCTTTAAAAACATTAACCATGACTCACAATGCTCCAGTGCGGGAAGTTAGCATTCTGTCACCATTTTAAGGAGGGGGAACCTGAGGTTTAGGGTTTAACCCATGACATTCCCCATGAAAGAGAGGAAACCATTGTTAGCCCCACAATTATAATGCAGACATTTCAGACTCCCAGGTCCCGTTTTAATCAGACCACCTCTCTCCTTCAGACCATAATGAAAGCACCTGTGAGATGTGTCAGACTCAATCAATAACATCAAATGTAATCTGGAGGAACCATCTTCTCAGAGCCCAACAGCAAAAATAATGTCCTCCTGGGTACAGATTTTCTAGTTCTAGGATCTACAGCAGACTGAAGCAACACCACTGCACACCACATATTTTATTCAAGATGTCAGATCAGAGTCCAGTAAGATCCAGCTGAGGAGTAGCAATCTGTCTTTCCCTCCACTTTTTTCAATATGAATAAACATACACATACTTTCACAGGGGTATAGTCACACATTAGAATGCTGACAATCTTAAACCATGATTTTTCAGTTTTAAAGTGATGGAGTCATCTAAATGTGTGTCTGTTTTATAGTCTGCAAATTTGCTGTCATTTCTGTCAGTGTTTTGCTTTAAAAGTCAGAAACAATGATAAATTGATTTATTTAGTATGATGTAAAAGTTCAAGCCACTGAAAGCAAATATTTAAATCATTTTCCCATCAGTTATCCATTAAAGGTACAGATGGTCTCATAGTAAATATTGTACAGAAGTGATCCACAGATTAAAGGATAATGCAGGCTCTGTCTTAAACACTTAATGGCTACATTTTTTGTATTGTATTAATTATATTTCTCAAATGTCACAATCTAAGTTCAGGGGCCAGTTTAACAAAATGCTCCAAAGTTGTGTGGATTTATTTGTAAATAAAACAGATCCTTGACACATTGAATTTTGTACTTAGTGATAATATTTGCAAAGTAAAAATTCTTTCTTTGGTCAGATAGTGGCAGAAGTGGGAACATGACTCTAGATTTCCTGCTTTGTGCTCAATCCTCTCTAGCCCATATGGCATCACCATCATTTCCTTCACCAGTGGCACACACTCCACTAATGTACATTTCTGAGTGAAAGTACCACTTTATTTTTCGCAAACATCCAGAGAGTGAAAAAAAAAATTCATTCAACCTCATAAAATTGCTCCACTTTTACAGCTGTTTCAGGAATTCAACTAGGGCTCAATTTGACAATAAACATTTCTATTATATTTCAGTCTGCATGGCTTCCTTTGAAGCAATTGACAACAGAGGAAACTACTTTACAGCAAACTATAGATAAAAACAATCTGAAAAACATACATGAATACCCTTGAAAGGGAGACAAAACAAACCTAGTTAGGCTTGGCATAAGGCAATCCATTCTTCTCAGGGGACAGATATAAAGGTGCATATTATAAACATATTCTTTGCTTAACGTGCTTCACAAAAAAAATCTACCAGACTAATGAACATTTCAGTGTCAAGACTTAATACGCAGTTTAACTTGTTTGCCATCATTGCAACTTATTTTTAAAAAGAAAAGCTCTTTCAAAACCAATCCTACTCTTTCTCTATGAAAGCTTCCAAGTTTTTGCTCCCTGGTCAATAAGTCACACATTGTTTTTGTTAATGAGTAGCTAATGATATATTGAGTATTTTGGGGGGTCAAAGGTTAAAAAAAATCTGTTTCCTAGTTGTTCTTTTAAAAAAAAATTCTAGACTTCTTGCTTAGCTCAAAAAAAATATGAGTGTTATTCTAGGACAAAATGTAGCATGTTAATATACTTTCAAACCAAATTATTTCACAATTTTTCTAGCTCCAGTAATAATTAGCAGAAAGGGGCGCACCTTCCAAAGTCTACTGCACATGCTGGAAGTTTGTGGTGCTGTTTTGGTTCAAACAAGCTCAGTCTCATTAAGCAGCCAGCCATGCTCAGAGAACCCTTTCATTAACCTGTTGGCATCAGCCCAACTATCTAACCCGGGAAAGAGGAGAAAAGTCTTCAGATTCCCAGGCAATACTTCACTGCTTCATTGGTCAAAAAGCTTGTTAACTGCCAGCTATGGAGACCCTTTTGCTGGACACAGCAATGGGAATTAACCCTCCCCAAAAAATAAACAAATTGGAAACAACAAATGAAGCAGCGGGAACCCAAAAAGTGTAACATTTATAACATAGGGGGAAAGAAACTGGTAAATGCTGCTACATGGATTTACAGAATGCACTAATCAGAAGTCAATTGGGTAACTGGAAATTGGGCCAGATTAGCATAAACAAACTGGTTCTGGACTTCCAACACTCCAGATATCTGAAGAAGTGGGCTGGGCCCACAAAAACTCATGATACCATCTACATGTTTTGTTAGTCTTTAAAGTGCTACCAGACTATTTGTTGTTTTTTAAGTTTTTCCTGTTACAGACTAACTCGGCTACCCCTCTGAAACTTTTAAAATTAATTACTGTGTCATAAAATTGCCCCCCTGCTGATTTCCAGTGGGGGAAGGGAACAATAGCACCTTTAACGCAAGCCAGTATAAAGAATGGAGAAGCCATCACATATTTCCACTCTGATACATTCCGAGAGTCACCAAAGGCAAATATGACAAACTATTATTGCACACAAACTTCTCATTCCTTCGTCATTCCCTGAAGAATCTGAAGGCAATGTTTTTAGTATGTACTTCTTTTTTTTTTTTGGCTTGATCCTATAAACATTAATTAGAATGTGTGACAGCAAAAAAGCACTTTCCAGCCAACAGATCAAATGCTACAAACACAAAAAACCAAATCACTATACCATTTATTTTCCTAGGCAAAAAGATAGTGACATCCTTGGACTCAGGGTTCAGGCTAGGCCATGACACTAAGATGGTGTTAGTAGCACGGAGTGGTGACCTCCTTATGGCTATGGACAGAGGGTGAACTTAGAAATTCATACAGCTTGACTCATTGGTGGCTTTTGACATGCTGCTCATCTCCCTACAAGATCTAGTTGGTGTGAATGGTATAGCACTCCACTGATTTTTGGCAAGTCTTTCTGCTGAACACAAGAATGATAATAGGCAGCAGCTTTTCATCCTCACAAGCTCTTGCATGTAGAGTCCCACAAAACAAGTTCTGTCCTGTTTCCTTTTCAATATATGTGTTGCCTTGGAAGAAATTATGTAATGTCATGCATATGCTAGTGGCACTAAACTGTACAATTGCTATCCAGAACAAATAACCAACAACTTCACAGATACGACATACTTCCTAAAAGAGACCAGTGTCCGGTTCAGGGATGGGCAATAACACGGCAGTGGATCGCCAGGGTTAGCCCCTGGCAGGCTGTTGCTGCTATATTTACCTGCACGGCCACAGGTCCTGGCGATCGCAGCTCCTGTTGGCCGCTGATCACTGTTCCCAGCCAACGGGAGCGGCAGGAAGCAGCACGAACTGGGACACTGCATCTTGTAGCTCCCATTGGCCAGGAACAGGGATCTGCAGTCAACCTCCCTCCTGTTCAGTTCAATAAAAGTACTTTGAGTGATCGTGTCACATTAGTGGCCTTTGAAAGGGACTCAATGCAGTAAATGAGGATTCCTGTGGGGCCTCTTGCTCTTTCCCCTCACAGCCACAGATGGAAATTCTTTAAATCTTCTCTGTAAATCAGTGAGCTACTGTAGGTTTCTGTGTGATTAAATACAGATAAGAGTGTACTTCAAAGTACTGCAGTGAATTCCTGAGGTGCCATTTAAATGACTCTGCTAGAAACAGTGCCAGTGTTAAAATGTTTTTTTTCAATCAAGTAGATTACAAAAAAAAGATCTGCTCTTATAACAACAGAAAGGAGTCCTGCTGCAATAAGGTCATGCCTGCTTTGAAACAAAAAAGAGTAGCAAAGGTATAGAAAAAATGACATTTTAAATTGTTGTTATTACGTGCATTACACTTGGTTAAATAGTTGTAATGTAGTCTGGAGAGACTGGAATTTTCAATGGCTTCCAGCCCCATTTTGTGATGTTTATAAGAAGAAATGGTCAGCATGAATTCATGTGGAACCCCCCCCCCCCCGCCTCCGCCAATAATCAATGTAAGAATATCATCTAATGCAGTAGCTACAGAATGGCCAGCCTTAATCTGGTGCATCCACATTTGGTGCACATTGTTATATGCCATGCGTCTGCCTGCCCACAGGCTAACTTTCCAAAGTACACAGAAGGGCTGAAAGAGTCCTTGAGAAGTCACCACGTCAAGGCCGCTGCACAGAGACAGGACCAAATACACATAGACCATCCATGACCAATGTTCCTTTTAATCTTTTCTACCCATGTGCAGAATAAACTTTAATGTGCACTGAGGCTTGTGTGAATGTGACCATCAGTAGAAATAAGACCGAGCAGTAGGTGCTCTGCTAATCAGCTAGGTGGCATGTGAATCTCTCCTGAGCAGCCACACAAGCGCACAGCTTACAGGGAATAATGTTCAGGACGGGTGTTTGTCCAACCTATTTTTAAAAAACCTCCACTAAGGGATTCCACAACCCCCCTATTGGAAGCCTATTCCAGAACTTTACCCGTTGCTTCTTGTTCTACATTCAGTAGGCAAGGAGAACAGTTGATCACCATCTTCTTTTTAACTATCCTTAACATATTTGAAGACTGAGAGCAAGTCCCTCAGTCTTCTTTTCTCAAGACTTTCCAGAAGACTAAACACACAGGTTTTTTTAAACTGTTCCTTACAAATTTGGTTTACTAAACCTTTTATATTTGTTATTGCTCTCCTCTGCACTCTCTCCAGTTTGTCTGTATCTTTGCTAAAGTGTGGTGCCCAAAACTAAACACACTATTGCACCTGTGCTGGGTACAGAGGTATAACTACTGTTTATGTCTTACATACAACCACTTTTGTTAATACAGTATACCTCACAGTGATACTAGCCATTTTTCTAATAGCATCATATTGCTGATTCTTGTTCAAGTTGTAATCCACTAAAACCCTCAACTCTTTTTCAGTAGTCCTCCGCCCACTCAACTTTCACCCATTTTGTAGCTGTGCATTTTATTTTTCCTTCCTATCTGAAGTACTCTGCACTTGTCTCCACTGATTTTCATCTTGATGATTTCAGGCTGATTCTATAATTTAAGACTGGATAGAAATCTAATCCTATCCTCCAAAGTGCAACCCCTCTCAGCTTGGCGTCATCTGCAAATGTTATAAGCATTATCCAAGTCATCAGTGCAAATACTGAATAGTACCCCACCGACTAATCCCTGCAGCAAACTGTTAATAATTACTTTTTGAGAATGATCTTTCAACCAATTGTGCACCAACCTTATAGTAAGTTCATTTAGACAAGGGCTACTCAACTTTGGAAGCCCCGGGGGGCCACAATGATGCTCACAAGCACATGCCGAGGGCTGCAGCTTAAGTGTGGTTGCATATACATGCAAATATATATGCAAATATATGCAAATAGTTTCTTTCACACTGACGGGCATGAAGGCAAAGATTAAGGAAAGTACACAACACGCAGGCTCCATTTAAGTCAGTTCTGCTGATAATAATAAAATGCAATATTTACCCGATTTTCACCCATATGACAGCATTTTTAATGAGCAATGACAGTCCAGGAATTTAACTACTAAAACGCATATCAACCATTTTATTGACTACTTTTTTGTTTTGGCTCCTACCTGTAGGCCACATGTTTAGCTCTTCATAAACCCAAACTGCACCACAGGCTACAAACAAATGGGCCGCGTGTCGAGTAGCCCTGATCTAGACCATACTTCTCTAGTTTGCTTATGACAATGTCATAAGGGACTGTCGTAAAAGTCATAATCAAATGACATGTATCAGAGAGCTGAAGTGAGCAATCCAGAAGCCTTACTAATCCCAACTACCACTGCTAATGTCTCATTCAGGGCTCTGTCATCCCCTCTCTCTCTGTGGACAGAGGGGCTAAGAATCATCACTGCAGGAACCATGCTTATAGGAGCTTCCACGATGCCCCATTAACCCCTCCATGCTCTCCCCCCTCTTCCCCAGGGGATTCTGCAGTGCAGAGAGCTTAAAACTGCCCAAGTTAATACAGCCTCAGGCTGCCAGCTTCCTCTGAGGGTTGCGGGGGGGGGGGGGGGGAGGAATCTGAAGGAGGAGAATCTAAAGGAGCCCAGGCAATTTCTCCACTGCCTCCTAGTGCTCCCAAGTCAGAGCCCAAACCCCAAGGGCTTTGTCTATAGGGTTGCCAGGTGTCCAGTACTGACCCGGACAGTCCAGTATTTTCACCCCTGTCTGGTAAAAAAAATTCAGAAAATACCGGACACCTAAAATGTCCGGTATTCTCTGATTTTTTTTTCCCTGACAGGAGGTGAAAATACTGGACACCTGGCAACCCTATACACACTCAGCAACCAGGCTCAGCCCCCCCAGACCTCCTCCGTCTCCTCCCTCCCCTCGCTTACCTGGTTTTGCAGGGAAGCTGCCTTGGCTCTGATCAAGAAAACAAGATGGCCACCAGCAAAAAGCCTAAAGACTTTTCTTAAAGGGGCCATGCTGTTTTATTTTTTTGTATTTTTTTTTTTTTTTGCTTAACTCTCGGGGTCCTTTTTTTTTTTTGCTCAACAACTTTGGTTCCCTGCTTTTTTTCCCTCAACAGAATTTTTTCCTCTGTGTTTTGTGTGTGTGTGTGTGGGGGGGGGGGCGTTCGGTATTCTTGGTTAAACCATCTGGCAACTCTATTTGTCTATACTTCTAAAATTAAAATGCTGCCGTAGCCGCGCTTTAATGTGAAGTATGGTTATGGCAGGAGCACTAGGAGAGAGCTCTCTCAGCGCTATGGGTAAACCACCTCCAAGAGAGGAGTGGCTCACAGCATTGGCAGCCCACCTCCATTGCAGCTTTACAACGCTGTGACTTGCTGCACTCAGGGTGGGGTGTGTGTGTGCTTTCACACCCCAGTAAAGTGTGGCCGCACGGACTTAACCATAAGGGGGCTTCTGCAGGCTTGGAGGAATGGAATAGTGTGAGGTCTAAGTCTGTTGTCTCCAGGCTGTGGAAGAGAGCATGGGCCCTCAAATGAGTTATTCAAACTCTGGCCCACTGATTTCAAAGAGAGCAATGGGCTCTCAGCTCCTCTTGAAATCAGTATCAAATCAAGCAAAACTCTTGGATTTCTAATGGCAGTTTTGTCTGCTTAGGAATTAATAAAGACTTCAGGACTTGGCCCTGCATGCAAGACACATACTTGTTAAATGAAAACTTGGTTTGCCCCTGGAAGTTTTCTTTATTTGTGAAGAGAACAGAAGAAAAAAAATCCCTTAATAATTAATCAAAAAAGCATTTACAGAGGAGAAATTAAATATTGAGTTTGCACAGTCCATTTCTTACCTAACAGTATAACTGGTTCTTTAAAGCCATTATAGATTATATTTAATCTTGTATACACAATATCTGAGCAACATAGGTTTCTAGAGCAGAATACACCTCACAGCTCAATATCCCTGGAATGACTTTTGCTGCTCTATCCCTTCACTTCCTGATATACAAAGCTAGGCATAAGTTAGCTCTCATAACAACAATGAAACATCAGGTATCATTACTTTAGAGTCAAATAGTGATTTTCTTTCTTAGGTTTTATTCAGTTTTCACTCAGTCCTTACCAGAAGGAATGTCTACTGACTAGGATTTGCCTGAGGAAAAACACAGTGAAATAGACTGTCTTCCATATACAGAGGGGACACTTCACATATGGCTCTTCCTCATCTCCCATCCCACACAGAATGGAGAATAGCTGCCTGTACAGCACCATACCACATGTCCTCTGCACCCCACAAAGGGCACTCGGTGGACTGGAGGACTTCAGCTGGTTGCAGGAGGAAAGGGAGATGCAGTTCATCACTCAACCAGCTCTTCTGCGATTCTCTGAAAAAGATACCAAAACCTGGAGCTGTGCTATCTTTTCCCCACTTCCTCCTTCCTTCTGATTTTAAAGGACCGAAGTGCCTATTATAATAATCTAGTCTGATCTCCAACATAGTACAGGTCATGGAGCATTACTAGTGACTCCTGCACTGAGTCCATAACTTCTGGCTGAGCTAGAACATATCTGCAAGAAAAATATGCAGTCTTGAATTTTGGACGTCACGTGATGGAGAATCCACCAAGGGCCTTGGTAAGTTGTTCCAGAAATTAATTATCTTCACTGCTTCTTATTCAAATCTGAATTTGCCTAACTTTAGTTGCATGATGGATCTTGCATGTCTCTTTAGCCAAAGGATCTTCTCTGCGACCCTCTATTGGCTAGGTGGGAGAAACTGTTGGTGCCAGAATTACAACAGAGGTGTAGGACTTGTGCTTGCATGGCCTAGAGCAGTGTTTCTTAAACTTTTTAAGACCACGGAACACCAAAAAATATTTTTTTTATGCGGAACACCATGGGTATGTCTACACTAGCCCCCTAGTTCGAACTAGGGAGGCTAATATAGGCATTCGAAGTTGCAAATGAAGCCCGGGATTTAAATATCCCGGGCTTAATTTGCATCTTCCCGGGCGCCGCCATTTTTAAATGTCCCCTAGTCCGAACTCCGTGCCCGCGGCTACACGCGGCACGGAGTAGGTAGTTCGAATTAGGATCTCTAATTCGAACTACCGTTACTTCTCATGGAACGAGGTGTACCGGTAGTTCGAATTAGAGATCCTAATTCGAACTACCTACTCCGTGCCGCGTGTAGCCGCGGGCCCGGAGTTTGGACTAGGGGACATTTAAAAATGGCGGCGCCCGAGAAGATGCAAATGAAGCCCGGGATATTTAAATCCCGGGCTTCATTTGCAACTTCGAATGCCTACATTAGCCTCCCTAGTTCGAACTAGGGGGCTAGTATAGACATACCCCAAGGGTTTTTTTGTTGAGAAAAAAAACCCGAGGGAAATGAGGTCACGGCCCCTTTAATTGCCATGTGTCCCGACCGAGCTTCCATCAGCTACTGGGAAAAGAAAAAACTCGCTGGGGAAAAAAAAAAAAAAAAAAAGGAAGAAGAGGTTGTGGTATACCTCCGACTGGCTGACGGAAGACCAGTGTGCCATGGAACACAGTTTAAGAAACACTGGCCTAGAGGATCTGCCAGGTTTACAGGTGAGCCCCTAGATTGGAATGCCAGAGAACAGAATAAAATATCACAGTTAAGAACACAAGAATGGTCAGATCTAAGATCCATGTAGCCGAGGTGCCCCAAAGAGAATGAACAGAACAGATAATTATCAAGTGATCCATCCTCTGTCACCTATTCCCAGTGCTGACAAACAAGAGTCTAAGGACGCCATCCCATAGTTTAAAAAGCTAAGTTCTGCACTCAGAGATGAGTAGCATTTTATGTATTTGATTAATGAACATGGTTTGAACATAGTTCTTAATGAATTTCCTTGAAATGCATTCAACAATGGAACATCTAATTTCTGTACTTTCCTATATGTGCTAGTAATTGTAACTGGTACACATTTTTTAAAACAGCAATGCCAGTCACGGTCACAGAATAAATACTACAAGTGACTTTTAAATGTACATATATAACTTCCTCTGATTCTTGGGACAGACACTGTATGTGTGCCTCATACCCGTGCTGTTTAGTAATTGTATAGCAGGGACAAACTCACCCAAATAAAAAGCACAATAATCTTTTTTTTGGAACAAGCTCCCCTGAGACAATCATAACCCTCTCTGGCCACCATATCATTAACTCAAGACAAAAACTCTTTGGGTGCTTGAGTGTGAGAGTAAATTAAACATGCCGCTACAGGATTCTGGTAAATGCACTGTGCATGAAAAGTCAACAAAGTGGCTTTTTAGCTGAATCACTTGAATTGCATTTGAGCTTTGTGTAACTGGAAGGCTCCCTGCAAATTTCTCTGGGAAGTGAAGGCTCTACCCGTATGCAAATATCCTTATAGGGGGCATTTCTAGAATTACAAATGAAGGTTCCAAACTCAGTCAAATTCTTGACTGTCTTTGTGTCCCCTAAACCTTCGTATCTGAAATCCATGGCAACAAATTTGATCCGACAGTGGCTTTGTAGAAGAAAAGTCATTCAGTGCAACTGGGGCTCCTGCTGAGAGCTCTCTAGGTGCTTTGCAGGAAACAGATTGCCAACTTGCCTGCTGCATTACAGCTAACCCGAAAAGCCTGAGAATACATTTCATTGGTTACTTATTATTAACAATTAGAAGAGATATATAAGGGTAACAATCTTAGGACAATAGGGTACATATAGGTCATTGGATACTACTATATCACAGCTAGTTAGGACCTCTGATTTGTTCCAGATAAAAGCACATTTTGGAAATGAATTAAACAAAGTTACCATCCACTGTTTCAGCACCATACTCCAGTCTAGAAAGAAGCTTCAAAAATGTGTCTGTAACACTTAGAGCCAGTCAGGCCCACCAGCCAGTCCTTTTCCAATAGCATTGATGTAGCAGCAGCTGCTGGGAGTCCCACAGCGTGGATCCAAGAAGCAGCGGGGGGGAGGGGGGGAGAGGGGTTGAGTTCCCTGCTGCTTTAAGCCCTATGCTCTGATCAGCAGAGCGGCAGCAGAAGTGCAGGGAGGGAGGGGAGGAGCTCCCTGCCACTTTGAACCTCTGCCATGTCTGTGGAGTGGCAGGGCAGAGGGAGGGAGGCGAGGGGAGGGAGCCGAGCTGGGAAATAGGGTTACCAGGTGGCTTAAAAAAAAATACCGGACACACTTGATCTCGGGGGTGTGGGGGGGAAGGAGACACCAGCCGGGAGGGGAGCAGGGCTGGCCGGGAGGATGGGGGGGGAACCGGCTGGCGGAGGGGGGAGTCAGGGGAAGCAGGGCTGGCTGGGGGAGATTGGGGGGGCGGGGACCAGCCAGCAGGAAGCAGGTCTGGCTGGGAGGGGGTCGGGGGAGCGGAGCTGGCCGAGGGAGATCGGGAGGCGGGGGGAGAACCGGCCGACAGGAAGCAGGGCTGGTCGGGGAGAGCAGGGCTGGCCAGGGTACATCAGGTGGGGGGGGACCAGCCGACAGGAAGCGGGGCTGGCCAGGAGGCGGTTGGGGGGAAAGAATCGGCCGGGGGGGAGAGCAGGGGGAAAAGAATTGGCCAGCGGGGAGTGGGACTGACCCAGGCGCACACAGATCCCGGGGCGCTGCCTGTCCTGCACATGGTCCTAGCGAAGTATGAACGAGTCCGGCCCCGGGGATTCTCTCCCGCCCCTCCTCGAGTTGTTGCGCACTGACTGGCTGGTAGACACGCTCACGCAGTGTGAGCGTGTCTACCAGCCAGGCAGTTCACAACTAGGTACTGATACTCCTAATAATAATAAAACTTACTTAATTAGAAAATACCAGACATTTTATATGTCTGGTATTTTCTTAATTTTTTTCCCGGACAGAAACCTCAAATACCGGACTGTCCAGTTCAAAACCGGACATCTGGCAGCCCTACTGGTAAAAGAAGGAGGGAGCCAAACTCCGGGGGTAGAGCCGGGCATGGGACTGTAGAGAGCTAAGGGATGGAGGAATCGGACTAGAAAAAGGAGCAGGGAGAGGGCACAGGACTGCCGGGGGGCAGAGCTGGGCTGGGGGTTGTTGGGAGGAGGGCAGAGACGTGTAGGAAGGTGGGAGGGCATCTCCAGGCAGGTGGAGGATGGGACAGTAACTGACCACAGGATCCTCTGATTGAGGGGTCGTGCTCTGAGTTTCTCTGGGTAGGGAGAGGGGTGGTTTGTGGCTCCCTCCAAGGGAGGAGGCCCGTTGATGTTTTGTCCTGGGGCCTGGAATTCCTGTCGGCATGTAAGTTTGGAAGCCTGGGCTCACTAGATGGGGAATGCCCTACATCTGTACAGATGGCTACAAGCAGCTGCAGTGTTCCCTACAGTCTGCCGTCTCCCATTTTTGCAAACTACCTTCTCGCCACCAATAATGTTCAGCTTTTAGCCTGCATTGCACCTCACTAATAGCCAGCAGAAGGCAGAGGAAAGAAATGGAGTTACTTAATCTCTATACAACTGTTACCTGGGCCATTGAAGGCTTTCACTGAGCTAGCCTGCTAAAAATGGATCATAGCTGCTGGCAATACAGGCCAGCTATCTGGAGGAAGGGCCTAGGGTCTCGGATGGGTCCATACTCTGGGCAGCTAGGCTGTCTCACTGCTTGCACCACCATGCCTACATTCTAGTTTTAGTACTCTAGCTCTATAAAAGCTGGCACAAGTATGTCTTTGGAGTTGGAAATCACGTCCCTGGTTCAAAGCAAAGGCACCCTGAGTTACTGGCCGCAGTGACAGGAAGTCTGGCACCGCACCAGCTCTCAGACTGAGTCCCAGGGGAACTGCACAAGCAGCACTATACTTGTGAGCTGAGATTGGAGTATCATAGGCCAGTTGGATAGACAGAGAGGGAGGTGGGGCCATAGCTTTGCATTTTCCCTGCTCCCTTGGGGCACTGTGTAGTGAGGGAGACATCACTTCATACCCCCAAACACACAAATGGTAACTGTGACAAGCCCTTGTGTGAGACATGGGGAGGGATCCATTCATGTTTCTCCCTCCTCATGAGCCCCAATTAAAAACCAGTCATAATCTTCCACATGCTATTCAGTCCATACCTTTAGATGGATTTCTGGGGTTATTTTTCAATCCCATTCAGGTAGGGAAATGAGTTTTTTTGGTTTCACCTGGAGCAAACATTTCAAGAATTTGCAAATTTCCATATTTAGTATCCGCAGTCCTTGTAAACTCAAGCAAAAGTTCCTAGCTTTTATTGTAATAGAAGCTCCAGTTCCTACCAAAGTCAACGTAAAAATGTTCCTATTGAGTTTAATGGTTGATTCTGGTCATAGTGGCATTAAGATAATCTTCTACAACTGCATTGTTTATGTAGAAAATCCCTCTTAATCCTTTAACAAATTAGTTTTAAAGCCATCAGATTTATTTCATGAATACTCTCTGTGGGCCACAACCCATCTCCCATCAGATGTCATTAGTGATCGACGACTACATAATAAAATGTTTCTGCTAAATTACATCTCCAAATGATCAGACTTCTCTTCTGAGGTATGCTTTTCAATAGGGATCTAATATTTAGTATTCAAAAAAGATACTCATGAAGATAATAAATAATCATTTCTTTCTCCTGAACATATGTGTGGCTGTGGCCTTTCCAAGCACATTATCATAGTCTCCAAAACTGTTAATTTCTATTTAAGAATATAATTGCCAATCACATTTCCAAGTGTGCTGACTACCAAGTAAATGAACTGGTAAAATCTGTCACTTTGGATTTAAATAGTGACTGACAATTGTTGCTCTGCGATGGCTATTCAGTGGCCTACGTGCCCACCAGTGATCTCTGTTCAGTTCCTTGTGAACTTGTAGCTGAATCATAAAAATCACTATCACAACTGGCAGCCTCGTTGGCAGCTTTAGTAAAGAAAACAAGGAGAGAAAGGCATGGAGAGCAAGCGCCCCTTTCACTCCCAAAAGGGGCCCTGAGGTACACAGGGCAGCAGAGAGAAGTTAGCACTGTTTCTATAGTTGTATATCAGTTATGTGTGGGAACAGAGGACTTCAGGTTGCAGGACTGTCAACCCAACAATTTTCACAAGCATTAAATTCAGTTTCAAAGAGAGAGACTATCCAGTATTGCCATCAGTGGCTTTTCAAGTGATTGTAATTTGCAATCTGAGTTTAACCCCAATGGTATTTGATAGCTTGCTTTGTTCTTCCAAAGGTAGCAGTGGGATATCATGGGGAGGGGGGGGGGGGTCAATCATCATTCCTGGATATGGTCATTCTGTTTCCATAACAAGGCCTGTGTTTGCAGAGGGAAACATAATAGCCTATCTGTCAGCTCCACCAGCAGCCAGCACTGTGGGACATGTATGCCACAATGAATGACGCTTGCATTACTATCTCCACTGCAGACTGTTGTGATGTAGACATATTTCATCCAATCCTATTCAAAACAAACTGCAACATTAATCTCTCTAATGCAGATGAGTACCACTGTCACCTTCTGGGAGCCTGCTCATTCTGTTCAATGAGGGTGGAGGAAAAGTCAGACTCTGGCTGCCCTTAGGTGGGGAAGGCAAGCTCAGGGAGCTGTTTTGCCCTGAAAGCACACCTGCACAATGGGCAGCCAGACACCTGCTGCCCCCTGACTCCAACAGGGATGGATGCAGCTGGCACAGCCAGAGGTATTTCACAGCCCCACCGAATGACCTGGGGCCATGACAAGGCCCCTACCCCCCTGCAGATACTTGATCTCTGAGGCAGACCATGCCTCTTTAAAAAGGGCACTGCTGAGCATGCTTCGTCAGTCCCTGTGGTAACATTCTGCCTTTGGCTCTTGCCCCTCACGCACTACAGTCAGTGAGGAAAGCTAGCTGTGCCTGATTCACAGAGAGAGTGAACCTGAGTCCTGCTGGTCAACTGCAGTCAAAACACATTTTCTTACTGGAATAACTGTAAGAATCATGGGAGAGTGAAGCTAACGGCTTCACTGCCTTGTTAGTTCAGTTGGCTACCCTCAAAGTACTACTGTCCAGATAACCAGACACAAGTGACAGTGGCCAATCTGCAAAGGCCAGCTCAACCCTTCCTCATGGCCACAGTACTGAGTCAAAAAAAGGCACTTGCCTTCTGGGGACACAGCCCTTGCTTCCGAGTGTTGCACTAATCTAAACTGCTCTTTCCAAAGACTTATGGTGTAGTTTGGGAAAACAATATTTGTCCATTCTGGTCCCAAGGGCAGAAATGGGGAGTGCCCGGCAACTTACTTGCATTTGTTTCTGTGTCCCAGCAGAACACCATCGGTTCTGTTCTGAATGGTGAGTGGGATCTAGGGCTTTTCTCCACCCAGCTCCTCATCCCCCTGCCTGGCAGGCAGCAGCAGAGATGGCTGTTCAAAGGCTCCAGCTCCAGGGGACTGACGCTTTTTTTCCTGCCCAAATACTAATCCCCCTGCCAGATTTGGAGAGAGTCAGGGGGAGCTTGTGGCTGTGTATCTGCATTCCTATATTGGAGATCCTTCTTCACACACACATTCATTGAGATGGTGAGGCTGAAACAAAACTGTGTTAAGTGTCCAGCCCTCTCAAACACAGCCAACACACTAGATAAACAAAGGGACTGAACAGAGGAAGGATTCAAAACAAATAAAATAAATAACACTATCAAAACAAATAACAACTTCAACACCACCAACTTTAAGCACCTAACAGTGCAACTGCACCTATCCCTGTCAGTGCAGCTGAATTAACCTTTCACTGTGCATCAGTGACCAACACTATTTGTGCAGCTGCATTACGAGTTAAATTCATGAAAAAAGTTTAAAAAATGCTGGCATCATTGCTGCTCTGAATCATTGACACTGAAACAGTGCGCAGTAGCAGCAGGTCACCCCAACCAGATGTAACACACACATGTGGCACAGTATGATGTCACTCAGTGGGATGTGTATACACGGTCAAGATACCTGCCATCACACTACTGTCCCAGGAGGGAGGGTGTAGTGATGACAATAATCCTGACCCTGGACATTTCCTTCCATGAACCAGCTAAGCTTCCACCAGGGACCTCTGGCTGCAGCTTGTGGTTTAAAGAAGGAGAATTCATTGCTGCAGGATGAAGATGGCCTAACTCCAAGCCAGTGCAGGGGCAAGGTTGTTCTAGCACTTGTTGGCCATAAAGCCCAGGGAATATTCAAACATGGCCATTTGCTGCTGGCTCTCCTTGCCCTCACACAGTCATGGATGATGAACTCGGCTACCATGAGCTCTTCCCTCTTCAGTATCCTCTCACCTGCAGCTTGGGATTGCTGTTCCTGCTTTAGCATCCCCCTTTGAAGCGCAAGGAGGCAATAACAGCTCCTGCACAAGTTCCTATGAGCCTCTATCATCAGGTTCTATCATGCCCTCTTTCTACTCCTCAGGTCCTGCACCCAGCGCTGATGGTCAATGACCTTCTGGGAGGATGCCAAGGATGCACTTTGTAAAACTTTTCTGTCCCGGCTAAGAAAAGGAAAAGTATCACCCCTTTAACGTTTTGCTTCATGGCAAGGTGCATGTTACAATTGTTATCTCAAGGCCTTCTCATGCCTCCATAACTGAAACTCCTCCACTTTGCAGCTGCTAAATTCCAGCGTTCCTGACCACAATTACAATGGTAAATATTTTACATTCATTAATGAAAAACATAAAATCTCTCTGGGGAACTTTTGTGTAGATGTGGAGGGACTCAAACATGGGCCACCAGAAGAATAGTAGTGATGCTCTTAATACTTTTTTAGGCTAGGGTGGTACTGGGAGATGTTAATTCACTTGAGATTCCTCACAGAAGAAGAGAACAATTCCAAGCTTTGAAGGAAAGCCCTCAATTTATGCCCTGGATCCTTCATCATCTTCCGACAGAAAGGTAAATGAATGACTGACTGACTGCCTTGGACCCCATCTATAAGCCCTCCTGAGAGCACATCACAACTGAACAGGCAGCTTGGTGTCAGCCAGAGGCCAGCTAGTTGCATGCTCGGAAGAAGGTCCCCCCTTTCCCACAGTCACCACCTGAATGATCAAGCACAATCACAGACCTAGAGTTAAGAGAAACAGTACAGGTGCAGACCGTTGCATGCAAGGCATGGACCAAATGCTAAAGTATTTGTACTGGGTAGATAGACTAGCCAGTCAGGAGGCGGGGAGGACAGAAACAACAAATACCCCTTGATGGGAATTTTGGGAAGCCCTTGGGGGGACTTCTAGCGCTCAAACAGACTTTACGCTGAGTCCCCATTGCATTACCAGCTCAAACTTCAGTGGCACTAAAGCTCCACCCAATCCTCTTGACAGACCTGCTACCTTGAACTTACAGTACTACTTAACTCCAGCTAGAGACTTCTGTATATGAACAGTGATCAGTATATAGGGAAAAGCTCAAGTTCTATCACAAGCTGACACTGTAGTGCAGACCAGCTGCAACAGACCATTTTTACTTTTAAGTTTATCTTGCACAGAAGAATTTGCATGTTTAGTTTGGAAATAAAGAGAAACAAAATTCAATAGTCTCTAAGAGGTGGATGCTGCAATCAATTCTTTACTCACAGAGGATAGTCCCCCACCAAAAAAAAAACCACACCAGTATTTCAACGGTATTACTTAGGTGAATATGTAAGAGTTTTCAAGTCTGGGCCATCTGTAAAAGGACACAGGAGTGGTTCAGAAAACTTTCGTGCACTTGGGCCTTTCACTTAGTGACGAAAGGTTAGTTTAGACGCTTGAAAATAATGACCAGACACTGGCTCAAAACCCTAAAGAAATTCCATGAATTAAAAGAATAAAAGATTGACGCCTTATTGCATTCCATCAAGAACAACAAGACATCCTTTACCCATTCACAACAAGTAATGTGGAGTTTGTACTATATACACTTATGTACTGGAAGCCTTAAGACTCAAGTGGAATGACATTACAGATTCTTTCTTAAGCATTTACTTTCCTGGGTCCTGAGCAGTTGCAATGAACAAATCTTTGACCACTAATGGAGGACTGAACAGCTATTCTCACAGACAGATGGGCCTGATCTTGCAATTCTTATTCTGTTGCAGAGATGAGCAAGCTTTTCATCCTGAGGGTCACATCAAGGCATGGGACTACCATGGAGGATCATGAATACTCACATACTGGGGTTGGGGTGCTAAAGAGGGTGAGGAGCACTGAGGTGGGGTCCAAAATGAGTTTAGGGTGCCACAGTGGGCTCTAGACTGGGACAGGAGCTTAGAGAGAGAGAGACAGAGAGAGAGAGAGTGAGAGTGACAGTGTGTGTGTGTTTTTCTGGCTCTGGAGTAGGGCTGGCGATGAGGGGTTTTGGGGCTCCAGGCTGGGACAAAGGGATTTGGAGGATGGGAGAAAGTTCCAGGCTGGATCAGGGGTTAGAGTGAGAGGAACTGAGGGCTGGGGGTGTAGGCTCTGGGGTGAGGCTCGGAATGAGTAGCTTGGGGTGCAGAAGGGGGCTCTGGGCTGGGACAATGAGTTCAGAGGATAAAAGGGGGCTTTGGACTAGGGGATGGGCTTCGTGTATAGCAGGAGGAGGGACTTAAGAGTGCAGGCTCCAGATTTCAAGCAGATCCCAGAAGCAGCAGCACCATGTCCCCCCTCCTGGCTGGCTCCCATGCAGAGGTGCAGCCAGCCAGCTCTGCGCATTGCCCTGCCACCTATCCACTCGTACCACCTCTGCAGCGCCTATTGGCCGTGGTTCCCAGCCAATGAGAGCTGTAGGGTGGTGTATGGAAGGGTGGCTGCCCCTATGCACAGGAGCTGTCCAGAAGGGGGAGATGCTGCTGCTTCTGGGAGCCACCTAGAGCAGAACAATCCCCAGACACTGCTCCGCAGCAGGAGTTTGAGGGCCGGATAAAAACGGTTGGCGGGATGGATGCAGCCCACAGGCTGTAGTTTGCCCCCCTCTGCTCTAGTGAGTCATTTCATGAGTCATTTAGTGAGATGCTCAAACCATTTGGTGGTGTGACTGAAGTACTGTAACACATGCCATAAGGATTTTCTGTTCTGTGCAGGATTCCTGGCCTGCAGGGAAATTACCTTATGAGCTGTTGAAAAAACATACTCAGGCTGTAGGACAGTAAGATTTTTAAGCAACCGTGACCACATTTATATATAAATAAATATGTACATGCCACATAAATATACATATCTAAGCCCTGCAAGGATCAAAGAACATGCCTATACTTAAAACATTTTTATTTCCTGCCAAAGGATGAGTAACACTCTTAGGGGATGAGTCAGTCAGGAATAACTGGAATAAAAATTTAATGATGCAACTTGAATTCTGAACAAAACTGCATTTGTACTAAAAATTTAGGACAATAGGCTGAATTTTTTAACCAGTAATAAACAATCTATTTTTACCAGTTTTCAATAAAACCTCCTTCGATAAATATAAGCTGTGATCAGATATGGTGCTGCATGTGAAATTAACACTGGATTTCTTAAATCAACACTATTATTACTGAAAATGGTTACCACAGGGTGGTCCAGGGCTGGCCTTACCATGAGGCAAACTGAGGAGGCCACCTCAGGTGCCAGACTGTGGGGGGGCACCACTAGGACCTAGAGTGGCGAAAATTGTGTCTGCTGTTGGTGCAGCGAAGGAAAATGGGGGTGTCATTTGAGCTCCCCGCCTCAGGTGCCAAAATTTTGTGGACCGGCCCTGGGGTCTGGTGGTTTTGTTCCTTTCTTGGTAGATGAGCATCAACATCACTAAATAGATCCATTTCCAGTCATGTTGGCAGACTCAGCAGAGGCCAAGAACTTAATATTTATGAAGATGAAACTAATGTCTCACCTTAGTTGGGCTCCCTCCATTTAGAGTAGGAGCACATTAGCAGAGCAATGAGGGAAGCTTATACTACTATTGTCCATTACTTTATCTGTTCTGTGGCTTAATGGAGGACTTCAATCTCCAGGACTCTCACTTTTCACCAATGTTTAATTTACTGGGGATAAGTCTTTCCCTGCTATGTCCTCCTCTTCTTCCAAAGTAACAAATAAGGCTGAGAGAGTCTCTACATGGTGAAGTAGTGCACATAAGTGTGGTGTGAAATCTAAACCAAACCAGATGGCCTGTGTGGACCCTAGTAGAGCGCATTGAAAGTTCCCTAGTATGTGTTAATGTAGTTCTGTTTGACAGAAGACTATACTAACATATACTAGTGAGCTTTTAGTACATGACAGAATGGTCAAAACGGGCCAGTGAATGAGTGACACATTGGTGTATATTAGAATTCACAGCCCACTGATGTGCACAACTGCATCAGATAGAGAAGACCTTATGCATATGAAAATATCGGTCTTGAGGAAGTGTGACATGCCCATCAGAGGAAAGATTTGCAAAGAATTTTTAGCACCCCCCCCCCAAAAAAAGGAACACTCCCTTTTCCTCTCTTCCAAGAAATGTGTCTGGGTTGGAAGCTCAGTTAATTGAAATGAAATCAGGATAATATCAAAATACCTAAAAGATAAACAGAGATCCTTGCCATCAGTTATTATCTATTAAACTACCAGTCACATATGAAAGGTGAACGGTAAGTCCCAATTCTCTGTTAGCCATATTGGACATAGGAATACAATGAAGATTGCTTCACCAGTTGCCTGTATAGGTGTAAAAACAAAAACAAACAAACAAAAATGAGTGTTTTCAACAGTCTGAATAGAAAACACTTCTCCCTTCTCAATTAATCAGGGTTCACCTGCTTGATATCTACCGTATAATAATTCTATCACTTCTCTAGATGTCCAAAAATTCTTCCAGGGAGAACTGGGTAGGTAAGGCTTGAAGTCAAAATGTAAAAATATGTAAAATTAAAAGAAACCCCCAAAAGAGTTTAAAGGCCCTCTTTATGCAATATAAAGAAACAAAATGGGACATTAAAACATGTTTTAAAATAATATTGCTTACAGCAGGTCACTTTTAAACTCAACAGCACAACTCCCATTAGCTTTAGCAAGTTTTGGGCCCTACAGGTAAACAATTTGCACATGTTCACCAGCTGAGTCAGTAAAAAAGAAATGGAAAATTTCAAGTATGTTAATTCCCACGCTCCCTTCCCCAAAAATCTCATCAAATATCTAACTGCAAGAAACACCACTGGCAGGTAAAAGCATATTTTATTATGGGTAACTGAGAAGACTTTAAGTATGAGACTGAAACTAAAGCAAAGCCGTGAAACATCTCTGGATCACCTTCGCTGGCTCAAAACTCCTAGTTCTTTCTCCTCAGTGTTTGTTATCCAGAAAATTCAATTCAGAATTACCATTGCCATCACAAAGACATCTATGTACCTGCTTTAGGCATTTAAATTGAAATCAAGAAGGCTCTCAATTGATGACAAAAGCAGGGAGGAAGGGCAAGAATTATTTTCCTCACTACACGTTAATTAAAACTTTATTTCTGTCTCTTCCTCTCGGATAATTGTCATCTTTGCTATTGTGATATTTGTGCACAAACACACAATGTTTGTAGCAGAATGTTGAACATTTGAACAGAAGCTGCTGGGGTGCTTTCTAGTGAACACGGCTGAATATTGTCTACGTCAGGGTAGGGGATGCATTAAGTACCATTGGAAGTACTATGGTTAACATGTGCTACAGCTTAAAGAATGGTTACCCTATTTCCCTCACCTGCACTTTGTAAGAGTAAGGTCAGCGCTGATCACTGCCTATATGGCGTAATGTTAATGATAATATCAATATGTGTGAAAGGGTGGAGGGATGAAGACAGAGACGCAAAACAAGACAAGTCTTGCCTCCGATTATGCAGTCTGAGAGAAAAGGAAGCCCCTAAAGGTTTCCTAATGACAGAAGCAGAGGCTTGGCAGGAGCAGACAGACACCAGCCTGGAGGGAGAGAAAGAAGCACCAGGGATCTGCCCTGCAGTAGAGGCAGCAGGCAAGACAAAATCTACCCTCAACTACTCTTCAGGGAAAGAGAGGAAACAGGCCCCTGGAGGAAGTAGAAAGAGAGCCACAGGCCCCTGCGTCTGGTGAGCTCAGACACTTAGCTCAATTGAGATATGGTGGGATGATGTGGTTGGACACTTCCCTTTCTCTAACTAGCCCACACAACTGGCTGGCTGCACACTGGGAAAGAAGACTACACAATCCATAGGGAAGGTGCAGCTTCATGCTCTGCTAGCCTGCTGGGGAGCAAAGGAGGGATTGTGGCCTGCTGAGCCACCCTGCAGATAAACGATCCATTTTCTTCATCATACAATGTAGCCCTCCACTGTATGGCCTAGCAAGGCACACACAGTGAAATCCCACCACTCTATGCACCATAGCTCACTGGCTGTACACTTGCTTTTTCTTAGGCAAATCAGTACAATATGCAAAGTTGCAGGAGAGGCCAACCTCTTGCTTTTGTATTTAAAACATCTGTCTCTTCTAAGAGGTCACTTTCTGACTGACAATCTTTTAATCATGTTGTAACTTAACAAGCAAACCCTTTCTGAATTAATTTTAAATAAACACCTTGGGAGGCATTTCCATGCTTACCTAATTGGCATGCAATTCAGCCACAGAAATAAATCTAAACTCATAGCTCATACGAGCTACTAGTATCACTGGCCTGTTGTGGAAGAGTTGAGACTTGCAGACTTGTATTTCAAACAACCAGCTACTGTCAAACAATGAGGAACTTCCCACACACTTCCAAGTCAGCCATTCACAGAATCCACATTTCTGGGACACTTAAAAGTGTTGCTGACTGCCTTAAAAATGTCAATAACTGCTTGCACTTCATTCAAAGCTTATGATTCAAAGATAAGACCAGTTCATTCATTTCCATAAAATGCAAATTGGCTGATATTTAGAATATGTCTTCCAAGATACTCTGCAGTTTGGTTAAATGCTACTTTCCCTATCCTGACTTCCTTCTGCACATCAAATTCTCACTGAAGTAAATGGGAGTTTTGCATAGATTTCACAACACTCACAGGAACAATAGCTGCACTGGATTCAATTAGAATCAAGATCTGGTTGTGCTAGGTGTTGTACAAAAACAGAAAAACAGGGACCTTGACTTGAAGATAGGGTTGCCAGATGGTTTATCCAAAAATACCAAACACCCCCCCCCCCCAAAAAAAACCACACCGGGGAAAAAATTCTGTTGAGAAAAAAAAAGGGGGAGACCAAAGTTATTAAGAAAAAAAAAGGACCCTGAGAGTTATTAAGCAAAAAAAATTAAAAATTAAGAACAGTGTTTGAGGGTTTTTGCCGGTGACCATCTTGTTTTCCTGACCTGAGCCAGAAGACAGTTCCCCTGCAGAACCAGGTAAGCAGGGGTCCAGAGGGTTTGAGGGGTTGCTGAGTGTGTATAGGGTTGTCAGGTGTCCGATATTTTCGCCTCCTGGCAGGGAAAAAAAAATCAGTTGGGGTGTGTGGGGAGTGCAGGAGTGTTAGACACGGTGGTCAGATGGGGTCAGTGCCCCAACTGGGGGCTTGTTGCCCAGGCTTCATTTTTAAATAAAGTAAAATATTATGTCCAACACAAAAAGTTTCAACATTGTCTTTATTTATGGAAGTAGTGGGGAACCTTTTTTGGGTTGGGGCCACTGACTCACAGAAAAATCAATTAGGGACCAAACAAGTGAAAATAAAAAACAGAACAAAACAAAACCCTCCCCAAACCCCCAATCCTCACTGATGTGACCCCCACCTGAAATACCTCACTCCCTTGATGCTCCAGTCCCATACTGGGGGGAGGGGCAGGGAAGACTGAGGTTCAAAGCCTCAGGCCAGATTTACTTTTCTGGGGTTCTAAGGTTAGTGGATTTTGTAGGGCCCCCTAGGCTCTCGGGTGGGGCCAAAAATGAGGGGTTAAGTGTGCAGGACGCGGCTGCCAGTGAATGGGATAGGGATGGGAATGCAGGATCTGCGAGGGAGGATGTGCAGTGTAGGAGGGGGTGAGAGTGCAAGGTCTGCCTGGGGGCAGAAGTGTACTGGGGGCAGGCTGCCTGGCAAGGGGGAATGCTGGCCAGTGGGGCTGTGGGGGGAGGCAGGGAGTAGGGAGGATTTTGGCCGGGGGACAGGGGCTGTCTGGCTGGGGAGAGAGGTAGTGAGTGAGGGGGTGGTCTGGGCATGAGGTGCACGCACTTGTTTGCGTGCTGTATGGCAGGCACCACCTGCTGCTCCCATTCCCCAGAAGCCTCCAGGAAGGATTCCCAGGAGAAGCCTCTAGAGAAATGTTTCCTGGAAGGACAAAAAAGGGCAGTGCACAGGGAGCCATTTTGACTGCTTGTTTCCCGCATGTGGAGGGAAGGAAAAGAGAAGCGCACCGAGACATTTTTCACTCTGCTTTGCTGTGCGCTGCACGGCGCCTCGGGGCTTTTTTCCCCCCCGCCCGCCCAGGAGCTGTAAGGTTGTAGCGCCAGCGCAGGCTCCCTGCTGCAGGGGGAAAAAGGGGGGGGGGCTGAGTTGGGGCTCCAGAAAAGCCATATCTGGCTCCCTAGAGAGCTATAGGTTGCCGACCCCTGGGCAAAGCCACATAATGTGTAGCTGTTCATTTTTCAATACATCTGCGAGCACAGTGTCACTGTACGCAATTGTGTGTGCACTACCAGAAGTGGCATACACATTTATTGTTCTGGCCAAGGTAAATCTGTAGGGTTACCAGATGGTTTAACCAAAGATACTGAACACCTCCTCCCCCTCCCCCAAAAAAAAATCGGGGAAGAAATTCTATTGAGGGAAAAAAAGGGGGGGGAGACCAAAGTTGTTGAGTAAAAAAAAAATTTTTTTAAAAATAAAACAGCATTAAAACAGCTTTAAGCGCGTGCAGAGTCAGAATAGGGATAACAAGAGTGGAGCGGTTGAGCACTAAGACCCAGGGAAGGCATTGCTTCCCCTTGCTTCAGTTCTTTAGGCTTTTTGTCAGCAGCCATTTTGTTTTCTTGATGGAGCCAGAACGCAGCTTCCCTGCGGAACCAGGTAAGCAGGGGGTCCTGGGGCGGCCAGGGCCCGGGATGGGATGGTAGGGGGCCAGTTGCCAAGTGTGTTGTAGGGTTGCCAGGTGTCTGGTATTTTTGCCCGTGGCTGGGAAAAAATAAGAAAATACCACACATTTCAGGTATCTGGTATTTTCTGAATTTTTTACTGGACAGGAGGTGAAAATACCGGACTATCCGGGTCAATAGCAGACACCTAGCAACCGTACTTGAAGAGCTTACAATTTCTCTGAAAACTAGACATTTTGAAGAGGGGAGTAAACAAATCAAAGGAAGGAAGATTAAGCATAACAATGATAAGGATACATAGCCACACAGACCTGCTAGGTGCACCTCTCGAACAGTGGTAGTGCTTACACTGTATTAGGCATTTTCCAGGTGTATAAAAGACAACAGATCTTTCCCAAGGAGCCTGAAGCCTAACGACAAACTACCTGTGTAAGGACACGGAACAACAAAAGGGGTTTTCTGTACAAATCAATAACAATGCTGTGCTTCCTATAGTATATTTTAAGAGGGATTTTAAGAGTGGAAAGGCTGAGGCCTTGTGAATTCAGGGAGCTGACAACATGTGAACAGGTATTGCCGTAGAAGACACAGAGGAGATGGCTCAGGAAACCGTCAAATGGATGGACTGGAGTGAAGTACATGGGGGACATGAAGCTCAACAAGAGAGAATAATCAGGGTGTGACAGATTTATATTGATCCATTCAATTTTTTAAAATCATAACATACCAATCCATTAATAAAATAGACCCCAGGAGTTACACACAGCCAGCTTTTAATTTATTATCAGTTGCAAGTTTCCCATAAATATCCTGGTAGAATTCAGAAGAGGAAGGGTTTGAAAGAGGACAGGGTAAAACAGTGGTGGGCAACCTGTGGGATGTGACCCACTGGAGTTCTATGTGCGGCCCACAAAACATTTTGTTTACCATAGCCCATACACAGGGTATACGTATAGACTGCAAGCTTCTTTCGAAAGAGAGCATCCACACCTCAAAACCAGATTGAAAAAGCGATCTGCTTTTTCGAAAGAGAGCATCCAGACTGCATGGACACACTCTTGAAAGAAAGCCCTGATTGCTATTTACGGAATGGCTTCCAGGGCACCTGTGCTTTTTTCGATTCCCTCTTCTTTCGAAAAATGTTCCTGTTCTGCATCCACACATGCCCTTTTTCAAAAGAGCTCTTTCAAAAAAGGCGTTCTTCCTCGTAATTTGAGGTTTACCAATGTCGAAAAAAACCCCTGCGTTCTTTCAATTTAATTTCAAAAGAATGCGACTGCAGTGTGGACGCAGGTGAAGTTTTTTCGAAAAAACAATGTAGTCTAGACATACCCACAATATTGCCAGATTCTGCTGGTTTTCATCACGTAGTTTTTCTCCCACCAGTATTACAAAAGTGTCAAGCTCTTAATGCAAGGGTCTATTGTGAGACCAGGTGCTCCCTCTACATCCAATCAAAGTGCTGCTATGGTTCAGACACCACACCCCACAAATTCTAGGTGTGCAAGTGCAGTTAGCAAAACAACCCTATCCTGGAAGACTGTCTTGGTTAAGACAATCTTGTGACCCACCTAGATGAAGGAGGGCCAATCATGTGGCCCACTCATTAGCCTACTTTGCCTCTCATTGGTTTAGAAGCTACACAGACTGGCATGGGAGGGGGGGTTTCCATGTGCAAGGAACAGCACTGAAGATACAAAGAAGTGTGTGGGAGAAAAAGACAATATACAGAGGCAAATTTGTAAAGGGCCCTAAAGGCAAGACACTGGAGTCTGATGCAGGAAAGGAGGAGCCTGTCAAGGGATTGACTGAGGGAGAAGACAGGCAAAGAAGACCAGCTAAGTAGCTATGTTTTGGCCTAGAGCTGGAAGGTAATGTGTGTGTTTGAGACATCAGAGAGCAGGAGGCTGCAGTGGTCAAGGTGGTAGATAATGAGGTGCTAGATGAGAGCTTGTGCCATGGGCAGGAAAAAAGACAAAGCTGAAAAATGTACACTGTCCTCTGAACAATATAGTGTTGTCTCCCCTTCAAACCTGTGTGTTTACTTTCAATGAAGTCGTAAGTTTTAGGCATTCTTTTATTCAAACATGTCTGAGTTGTATTGAGTTGAGACATAACATCCTATTTATCTTGGCATAACACAAATCCCTACATTAACTGCCTTAGGAAACTCCTCGCAGGGACTTTTTATTGTTGAACCTTGCTAAAACAGAAGCTTGCTAAGGAATTGTCTTGTACATACATATCCCCAGAAACAAAGACCTAAATCTCCCCTCAGTTATACCACAGTGGGCTCAAAAGAGAGAGGGGGCAGGGGAAGCAGGGCCACGGCTCTGTCTTACTTCCTCTGCCCAGCAGGACTGACCGCTGAGGAGCATGCTGCAGCATCCTTAAGAGATGGTGCAAGATGTGTGCTCCCCTGGCACTGCCCCCAGAAAAGCACTCTGGAGGCCTGCACTATAGTTTGCATTGCTTGTTAAAGTACTACCACATGACACTGACTTTGAGACCTGTGTGTGATTTCCTCTCCCTAAACACCGTGCTAGAGATTCCCCAAATAAATTGCTAGAGATACCAAAGCTTGATTTACCACAGTAAGATGGCACAGATACACGTACCTCTCAGCACAGTGGTTACCACACTGAATTCATGCTTCCTTATTGCATTTTATGCCAATTGAAAGACCCTGAAGTCAACAAAGCTACGCTGGCATAAAATGGGAGTAACAGGGTAATAAAATCAGGCCCTATATTTTTATATCTACTATTTCCAACAGGCTTATAAATCAAGAACAATAACTGTGGCAGTGGGTTCCATTCCTGAATTAGTGGAAAGAAGGGGAGAGACAGAGAAAGAAAGAGACCCAAAACAAAATACAGCATTAGGGTGATAAAGAGTAATATCATGCCTTTAAATCAATAGTGTGAGGCAGAGAAGATGTCTTCTGGTAACGACCCCACTGGGTTGCTTATAGAAGATGAGAAGGGACTACTGGCTGAAAAGTGAAAGTTAAGAGTGACCCTCAAAAATTTCTTCCAAAGAAAATGGCAAAGCAGGAAGAGTATTTCAAGGATGCCCAGCAGGCCATTTACTGCTCCCAGCCTGAGTGTCGAGCTCCCTGCACTCTCCTCCTGGCATGGCAGAACTGACAGATGCCCCTCTGTCCTCCTTTGCCAGTGAGCATTCGATCTGCAGTTGGGAGGAAGAGGGCAACACATAGGCCCTGAGCGCCATTCTCACAGTGGGAATTCGTCCACACCAGCTCAGAGGGAGGGGTTCCATATTCAGAGATAAAGAAATAAGCAAGTGCTTATGCTTTAAAACAGTAAAATGTCCTTCACTATACAAACAGAATAACTTATTACCCCTTTAATAAATAGAAACAAACCCTGAAAATGAGGCAAAGGTTTATTTTTAACCACCGCATTGGCTCACTTTTCCTTTTAAAGCATATCCTGGAGCTGTCTCAACTCCTTATCTTTTTGGCAGCACTTTAGGATTTTAAACTAGTACCGATACTATGCAATCCAACCTTCCACTGATGTATGTTCCTTTCCCCATGCTTGCTGGCCCATGAAGAGAAATGGCTCACCATGAAAGATATTAAGGGTTTCTTTATCATTTCAGTAAAGAGCTCCCTTTATATTAAAGCTACTTACTGTGGGAGGGTAGAGCCAAGAACATGAAGAACAGTGTTTTACAGATTACAAGAAAGATTTACACTGTGACCAAGGTCACATACATACAAGTTACACTTTTGTTTCTCTGTTGTATTGCGAAAATAAAGGCACATAATACAAGAATAAATGCATAACTGGATATGATTTTATTTTCTCCATAAAATATCCATAGGTAAGGAGAATCTGATGAAAATCCTAGGAATCTGATGAAAATCCTAAGGCTCTCATTCAAAGTCACAAATTGTGATGAAAGGACACAGCACTAGGAAAATGAATTTGTTGAATATATTAATCCTTCATCTTCTAGTCATCTTCTTACATTAATATAATTTCCTTTCTAACACAACAAGTACTCATCTATTTCTTTATTTAATCTTCATAATGCTATCATGTCACGACTACAAAGCACTGATTTTGAATAACCACACCAATTATTTAATTCTGTTTCAGATACGGGAGCCCTGAAATCTGTATCTAAACTATGACTCAGTATTTAATCTCAAACCCCTCTTGTTCTTTACAGAAATGGTTTGTGTACCTAGATCCCTGATGTCACTAAAGAGTAAGTTACATTTCTCATAAGCTACCCACAGAGCACATGAGCATCATTATTTCCTGTAGTTTGTTGAATATATGGAACAGCCTTTTCTCCATTAAATCTAATCTCTTATATCTTTCTACAAAACAAATGAAAATTATTTAGTAGGATCGGCTCTGATTACTCCAAAAATAGTACATCATAGTTTAATTTTCCAATTTTCGGCATATGGTATGTTGTTTCCTTTACATGAATTTTTATGAAAGAATGCACCAAAACAGAAATACATAGCATGCAGTGCTGTCTGCTTTTTCAGTGCTTAGCTACTGTAATAAATATTAATATTAGAATCCGGTAAAAAATACATAAAGGCAATAGCAGATCCTGTCAGAGAGCCCTTGAAAGGAAAATCTACAAGTCACAATGCAGTCAGTCTTCCCTGCATCTGTGAGTTAGAGCAAACCTAAAAGTGAGTGGCCTTGACCATGCAGAAGGCCTAGTCAGAGCGGTTGGGGAATGTGGAGATTGAATGCACCCCCTCAGCAGCCTCTATTGGTAAGGCTTCTACAAAATATTAGCCAGAGTAGTGCAATCATCCAAGAACAGGGTAGGGCAATAATTTTTGCAGGGGGGGGGAAGGGCATTTAATTAATTTTGGTACGTGGTCACTGGCCGGCTCTGCCTCTGGAAGGGGCAGGACCTGGGGCAGAAGGGGTGGGGCTGGGGACTTGCCTTCCCCCAGAGTTGTCTGAGACTGGAGACTTTGAATTAAAAACACAGCCAGCAAAGGACCTGCAGCTACTGGCCCTGCCACTACCACATTGCCTGACAGTCAGGGGGGGCAGGTTTGTATAATTTTTGGTGGTGCCCTGAATGGGTCTAGTCCCCCCCCCAACCTGCCCTGTAAGCTGATATATATTTTATTAAATAATGTAAAAATGGACTGGAAACCATAAGTGTTCAACAGTTTCCCTTTATTGCACAATATCACTATCATAAGAAAAAATTATTTAACTAAGAATATCAACGCTATTAATACTCTTTTGAATATGGAAACAACCAGCCACCCTTTAAAACATGTTGATTTACAACTAAATATAACCTTTATGCCAAATTTGGTGCTTCTATTTACTAACCAGGAGAATACACTCAGTACTGCTACCAACTAAATAAGTGCCCAAATAATTGTGTAACTTACATGTCATCAGATTCTTAATTTTTACATTTTTATTCTAGTACAAAATGGTGTGTAATAGGAACACTTAAGAGACAGGTTTTACCCCATTTATTATTTGCTAAGTGGTGGCTCCTTTTTTTTTTAAAAACGTATGATTTGCATCTACTTCTGTCTGGACAGAAATTCTATTTAAAATAAACAAAACCAGCATTTAATTTTTGTATGAAATAAAACTACCTTAAATGTGAAAGATACGTAACAAAAAAGTATCCAAACACATTTTGAATCTAAAATTCATTTATTAAACAAAGGAAATGAAATATCCATAGTGAATTTAACAGATCGATTCTAGTCATCATGTTTTTCAAGGTGTTAGAATGCTCTCATAACCACTTTTTTACTGAGAAAAGAGGAAAACAAGTTTTTCTGCTTGGTCAACTCTCGGTTTTGCAATGGTAAATGAACTAATCATTGAATTGAATTAGCTGAATAAACCGAAGTGATAAAAACATTCTCTCTTCACCTGCAGAAGAAGCTACTGCTGATGTAAACACTGGTTCTGGGTGCTTACACAGCAACTTACACTAGTGAACGGGTAGAATTTCTTTAAAAGTTGACAGGAAATGTTCTATTTAATTTTTAAATTTAATTCATAAGTTATTTAAATAGGTTATGATAAATTTAGGCCATAACAATTTTTAATTTAATTTTAAAGGTATATTATTTAAAACAAAGCCTATTTAAATGGGATCACAATTCCAATTTTAATAAAGCTCTCCTGCCCCAGATAGGAAGGGACTTGGGGACATGGGCACTGGGAACACCAGAGTTCCCCTTCCTCAGACAAAGGGGGAGGGAGAATCACCTGGGTCCCAGGCACGGGTGAGGTTGTCAGGACACAGCACAAGGGGGCCGGGTTCCTGGGCAGGTGTGTGGGCGGGGGAGGGTTCAGGGCCCCAAGAGTAGGGGGAGGGGGGATTGTTCAGAGAGCCAGACAGGAGATGGGAATCCAGGTAGGTGGCAGGGGGGAGGGAGAAGAGGAGACAGGGTCCCAGCAGGGTTGCAGTGGGCCAGGAGGTGGGGTGTGGTGTTGCTGGGTGGAGGCCGAGCCGGGGGAGGAGAAGAGAGAGGGGAGGTAGCGAGGGGGGGGGAATCACAGGACAGTGGGCAGGGGCACACAGGTTGGGGGGGGTCCGCCGGGCAAGGGGGGTTCACAGGCAGGGGAGTTGCGGGGGAGAGAACACAGACAGGGGAGGGTAGTCCGGCCAGGGGGCCCCATGGGCAGGGGAGGGGGAGTTGCAGGGGGGGGCACGGGAGGGGGAGGTGGCCGGCCGGAGAGGGCACATCGGTGGGCCGGGGGGGGGGCGAGGGGAGGGCCGCACTGAGCCGAGCTCCGCACTGAGCTTCTGACGACGTGGTCGCCGGCGTCTTCTTGCAGGGGCAGGGGGACAGGCTTGCCCAGTCACACCCCTCCTCCGCCAGCAGCCTCCAGCCGGCCCGTCTAACGACGGCCCACCGGGAAATTCTCGGTGTCCCGCCGGGCCAGTCTGCCCCTGGTCAGGGCCCGCTCCAGGCAGGGCTGGGGGAGAGACCCAGCTCCAAATATTGGTGGGTCAGGGCCCCCGGCTCTGAATATTCCTGGAGCGTGGGCACCACAAGTCCATATAACTCGCCACCTATGCTGGCAGTCACATTGGTTGCTGTAGCTATTTAGAGGGCTTGCAGCTCCAGCCCCTACTTGGGTAGCGCTGCGATGGGGAGCTGGGAGACATTTAAATAGGATCCCTCTTCCTGCGCCACAAGCTGGAAATTCAGTGCTATGGGCAGCAAGCTATAAATAGAAAGTGGCCAGATGCAATCCACGGTCTGGATCAAAGTGTTAGGTGAGCCGGCTCTGGCCACTGGGCCGCATCTTGCCCAATCCTGTCCAAGAAGTAGCTTAATCACTGTTTTATTGAAAAATAATTTTTCCGTTCGATACTAAACACCCCAAAACAGTAAGTGCAGTTCATTCTGTTTGGAGCAGTATATCAGGACTTCGAGCTCATCAGGGATGGTTTATTTTGCTAAGTAAGATTATAATGTGTTTAGTCTAATAGGGAGGGACTCTCTAGTGTGCTTGCTAGAGATGCATGCACACAGGGAAACATCTTGTATGAGAGTGTGAGTGATGTCAGAGAAAGAATGAGAAAATGCACCAGGATAACATATAATTAAAAGCAGGTATGGAACTGGAACACACATATTTCCTGACAGGTGACTATAAAGAAGCCAGCAACAACTATATTGTTTCACTATAATAAAAAATGACAATTATTTGGAACAAACCTTTTAATTTTTAAAAGTTGTAAACTAATTTTCAGCCAGTAAATTGAAAGCAATTGCATCACTCATTATTCAAACTCTTTAGAAGGATCCCAGTTAGTGATCTATTAGCTTGGGACACTGAACCATTAGGGGTTATAGAAGAACTGAAAACTAGAAAAGCCCAAAATAACTGAACATTTTCAATTTTATTCTTCCTCAGAGGAGACACTGGGCCCAAGCCTGTGCTCCTACTCTGACTAGACTCTAGAACGGGGCTACTCAACACGCAGCCCATGGGCTGCATGAGGCCTGCAGCCCGTTTGTTTGCAGCCCACGGTGCGGTTTGGGTTTACGTGGGGCTCAGCACGGCCTCCACTCGGAACACGGCCTCCACTGGGAACACGCTCCAGAACGGCAAGGCATCTCCCAGGCGGGGTGAGCACTGAAAGATGCAAGCGGACGGGCTGGCTAGAACATACAGGTACAGGGTGTTGGCGTTCCTAGCCCCCAGGAAGAAGGTGCTGGGAGCGCTGGGGCATTGTGGGAAGTGCTGGCTGCTTAGCTTTGTGGGCAGAGCCTGAGAGGTGTTGAATGGCTCACATTGGCCACGTTTGGGTCCAGCGCCACGGCTTAAGGCTTAATCTTTGTATTCATGCCCACCAGTGTGACAGAAGCTATTTGCATATATTTGCATATATATTTGCATGTATATGCAACCACACTTAAGTTGCGGCCCTCGGCATATGCTGTGAGTATCACCGTGGCCCCCGGGGCTTCCAAAGTTGAGTAGCCCTGCCCTAGAAGAATCTAAAAGGGAGTTTTACGTCAGATGAGCAGGTTCATTATAATGAAAACAAAACCAGAAATCCCAGGGCAACTACATATGCGGGGCCAGATCCTCAGGTGGTATTAATTGGTGTTACTCGATTTAAATGAATGAAACTGTGCTGAGAATACACTAAGTGGCTCATTGTCTTTAAACTTCACACATAGCATCCCTGAAGTGTTCGGCCTTACCTTGTTGTAGTACTGCACCTGAACGGAGTGCCATTGTCCATCACTGACCCCTCCTGGAACAAATGGTGCAACCGTTGTAGTGGTCTCCCCTGATGTTAGTTGGAACATGAGGAGAAAAAAAAATAGTTACCATGACTGTTACTCATGATTTAGTGAGCTGCTCAGCATTGCACAAAACACAAACAGAAAGATAGTTGTACTTGAAAGACAGTAGTTTACCATTCACCTAATACAGGCCTAATACAGTACAGGTTGAGCCTCTCTAGTCAGGCAACCTTGGGACCTGACTGGTGCTGAACCTTAGAATTTTCCGAGCCATGGGAGGTCAATATTGTCTAGCGCCATTACCAACAATTCCACTGCTTACTGGCTCTTAGAAGATATTTAGGGTAAATTAGAACTAAATAACAGCACAGAACACTGAGAGCCAGGACAAACTTTATGGGACTGCAGAAAATGTGGCCACCCCCATGATAAATGGACATCCGGCTAGCTAAAATCATGCCAGACCATGGATGTTGCCAAACCAGAGAGTCCTGGACTAGAGAGGTTCAACCTGTATATACTAATGGTAATTTAATATGCAAGAATTTGGAATGGGAGTCTGTGAGCTGCTGAGCACACTCAGTTTTACTAAAGTCTATTTTGGGTGTACAAACATAAAAGTGATTTCTGTAACATATTAGTAAAACATGTTTCTTTTTGCTGCTGTAGAATGCATAAGGAGATATACAGGATAGCTACTGAGAAAATTGTCAAATGTGAAAGCATTGACATGAGCTTTTCTGCTTTTTCTATCATCGACAAAAGTGCGACTCCTGGTTTGAAGAGTATCTTGCTGACTAAAAGCATATCAATTAAATGTACTCCTGATCAAGGCTGAGAAGCTGGATCTGACATCCCTATCACTTAATAAACTATCTTGTTAGTCTTTGAAGTGCTACATATTTTTTCCTTTTGTTTTAGAAACAAAACATGCATCTCAGAAGAATTCTTAATTTCTAACCTTGTAGTTAAGCAATACTGTTTGCAGCCAGTTATTGTTTAAAATCAAGGTTGTTTTGTATATTATATTTGTAAGGGTAGAGGATGTTAAGTCAGGTATGCAAACTAGAATAACTAGCATGGTGGCTCCTATGAAGTAATGACAAAACAAACATTTACTGAAAAAGTACATAAGGGCCTGGCAAAGTGCTTTGGATTCTCCCCTCCCTTTTAAACATTTGGACAAAGTTCCATTTACAGAGGAAGAAGAAAAGAATGAGCATTAGAAAAGCTACCTATATAAGAAGTCACAGAAAAAACAACGCCCCTCCCACAAGCTAACAAAGCTGATAGTTTCACACATTGAACATAAAGCATGCATTCTCCTCTACATTCATAAGTAACCTTTCACAAGTCTCTTCTGTGTCTATGGCTATCCCTTACTGTCAATACACCACAACTATTCAAACAGTACAGACTATATTTTTATGATCTGATCTACATTTACCTTGAAAAGGGCCTCAGTCATAGATGAGAGTAACAAAAGTTATGCTAAAAATTCATAAGCACACTTTTGTGAAAATCCCTAATTATTTTGTCTTAATCTCTGCTAAAAAAATGTTGTGACACATTACTCCACAGGCAAAAGTGACTGCCAGCATGTCCAAAACTTGCATCTTCATGTTAATTTTTACCCATAGATATAAAACAGATCAATCTCTAAATATATGGGCCAAATTCTTCTGTCATTTGCACTGGTGCAAATCCAAATGAAACTTATTGATTTAAATGGATTTTCAGAATTTACACCAGTGTAAATAACAGAATTTAGCCAATTCACACTCATCCTCAGGGTGTCTTCCTAATAATCTGACTCTTAAGGAACGCAAATATGAAATTGCAGAACTACTAAATGGTGGTATATAATCTACTGCTTGAATCAGCCCCATTCCAGTTGACTAGAGGGTAGATAATAGAACACTGTTTTTTTTAAAAAGCTCTGGAGGCAATGATGGCAATTACAGACTGGTAAACCTAATTTCAGCACCAGGGTTGAAGTTGATATGTTAGGAAAGAAGCAACATGGCTTTTGTAAAGAGAAATCATGCCTCTATTCCAATTCTTTGAGGGGGTGAGCTGGAGTGGTGGAGCTGTGGAGCCAGTGATGTGGCTGGTATTAGTCAATTAGGGCCCAGCTGAGGGCAGTATAAATAAAGGCTCCGAGAGATTCAGACTCACTCTTGCTTAGGGTTGCCAGGTGTCCGGTATTCTACCGGACAGTCCGGTATTTGTGTTCTCTGTCGGATAAAAAAAATCAGAAAATACCGGACACGTGCAATGTCCAGTATTTTCTGATTTTTCTGGCTGCGCAACGGACGGAAGCCTGGCGTGGGTGGGGGGAGAGGCTGGAAGGCGGGGCCACGATCGGCGCTGGGAGCCTGTGATTGCGCAGAAGCCTGGCGGGGGCGGAGGGAGTGGCTGGGATTCCCCAGCCACTCCCCCCGCCCCCGCCAGGCTTCTGCGCAATCACAGGCTCCCAACGGCGATCGTGGCCCCGCCTTCCAGCCTCTCCCCCGCACCCATGGCAGGTTTCCATCCGGCCACGCCCCCGGCCACTCCCCCCGCCCCCACCAGGCTTCTGCACAATCACAGGCTCCCAGCGCCGATTGCGGCCCCGCTTCCCGGCCTGGGAGTCCCAGCTGGGAGGCGGGGCCGTGATCACCACTCTGGGCACGTCAGAAGCCTAGCGGGGGCGGGGGCAGTGGCTGGGAGGCGGAGCGTGATCGGCACTGGGAGTTCTCTACAATCATTTCAGCTGCATGATAAAAAGGAGTTCTAAATTCTTCTATAGCCTTAGCTTTAGAGGAATAGAAAACAATGAAAATAGCATGCACATTTGCACAATTACTTCTAGGTCTCTTTACATAGAGATGGTGTAGGATAAAGACTGTTTATAATAAAGTTAAGTATTAAACATAGCATGTGTGTTTGTGGCAGTGTTTTGGTTTTTTTTTCCCCGTGACAAATTTTTAGCCCGCGTGTTCGGTATTTTTTGGGAGACCATCTGGCAACTCTACTCTTGCTCTAGCAGTGGAGCAGGAGGGACCTAGCTGCCAGGGAAGCTAGAGGCTTCCTGATTTAGAGCAGGGCTGGGGAAAAGCAGGCAGAGCTCAGGAAGCTCTGGCCATGCAAGCTCCCAGGTTGCAGGGCCTGAAGAAAGGCCTCAGGCAGGGCCGGCCCGAGCCATTTTGGCACCCTGGGCCCGGGCGCACGGCGCATGTGCAGCCCGGTCACGGCCGCTGGCGCGCAACCCGGGGCCTGCCTGTGGGGCGCACAGCGCATGCGCAGCATGGCCGCTGGCGTGCAGCCCGGGGCCCACCCCCGGGGCGCACAGTGCATGTGCTGCCCGGCCCGGCCAGTACTGCTGGCGCGCGCGCTGGGCCGTGCAGGGCCCCGCGGCCATGGGGGGAAGGGCGCTGCTGGCCGGCGCCGCGGGAGCCGGGCGTGCGGCACCTGATGGCTGCTATAAGGGACGCCACGTGCCCCTTACAGCTGCCATCAGGTGCCCCCAATCAGTTGGCGCCCCGGACAACTGCCTGACTAGCCCACCCCTCAGTCCGGCCCTGGCCTCAGGGTACTAGTGCTGCAGGGAGGCAACCAGGGGAGGCAAAGGCAGCAGGTCCACACCCCCTTGCCTATGATGAGTGACCATTTCAGACCGCAGTTCGCCCCTGTGGCAGGGGCTAGATGAAGACTGGCAGTGGGTCACTGATGCAGTTATGAAAAAAAAATTGCTTGAGTCAAGCACCTTTTTCATTACAAATTAAGCACTGGGGTCACCAAATGAAATTAGCAGGCTTCCATGCAGTGGCCTGATGCCTCCCAGTGGCCAGGAAAGGTGGGCTGCTGCCCGATGCCTCCTTGGCTGGGCTGCCGCCCGATGCCTCCCCAGTGGCCAGAGAAAGTCGGGCTGCTTCTCAGCGGCTCATTGCTCCCTGGCGGCCGGGGGAAAATCGGGCTGCCGCGCCCTGACTTGTTGCTCCCATGCGACTGGGCTGTCTTCCCCAGTGACCGGATGGAGCCAGGCTGCTGCACTGCAGCCCCAGCCTTCGGTGGTGGGTCATTTAGGCAATTTTGGGAACTCTGCCTACATTACCACCCATGGCTTTAGATATGCATCAGTGCACTTTACTGCCAACAGAATAGAGAGTGATGATTTTTCCTTCTATCTGATATGTAATTTTTTTTCTTTCTCTGAGGAATAGCTTTTGGATAAAAATGGGTTTTGTAACTAGTATGCTGACAAGCCCTTATCTACATAGGGAGTGCTACCACTGCACTGAAACATTTTACTAATCTCTTCACACATTATGTCATGAGAGACTGATTATGCAGGATCTGCAGCTTAACATCCCCGTCTAACTAAAAGAATTACTAGAAGTAGTATTAATTACAGCAGCTGAGCACCTATGAATATGAAAGAACAATAACTGATCTTTAAATGTTCGAATTAATGCCATGACAGTTTTACAGATTGAGAATAGTTGCCTACCAAAAAGCACTTTTTCCAAAATATGTCTTCACTTTACAAGTACCAAGATACTTTATGTATAGTAATACTGGAAGTTCTCTTCTCAAACTCACAGTTCTCTTTACTTAGAAATGTTGGATTACTGAGACTGCCCAACAAATACAAACATTGTGCACTCTCTTTTCCTGCCTTACTTCCAAGGACTGAGAGATTGATCTGATATCTAAAGCCCTCTGCTCCTCTAATGCCTAGTTCTGTTCCCACTGAAACCAAGAGGATTTTTTTCAATGGGCTTCAGTGTGATTTGGATCATGCCCACTGTGTGTTGTTCTGTTGCTCAAATGGTTTGATAAATGCTCTGTATTGTAATGGTTGATAATGGAAGAGCTGCTAAAACCAAACCACAAAATAAAAAATAAAGAACATAAAAAAGGAAAGTAAAAAAAGCTGGGTAAATTAACTGTTATACCATTCAATAGTGCAGTGTCAATCATTTGTACAAAAGAGCAATTAATTGGCAATGTTTAAAACTCAATTACAATCTTTAATTTGGGATCTATGACTCAAATCTAGGAAACTACATACAATCTGTAATGAGGTTCATTTCAAAATACAGTGAGATGTTCTCATTACCATAATGGTATTGCTATTATTTACATATAAAAGAGTATCGAACTAAATGAGCAAGGGACACCTTACCTGCAGAGAATGTTAGCTGGATCTGTTCTTCAATGATCTCAAGGGCAATAAAGTCATGCTTCTCATTAAAACGGCCATTGTAGAGGAGGAGAGCATTCCTTTCTCTGGTTGCAAACCTGTAACATACAAAAACAAATTTAATATTTAATGATTTACAAAGCAAAGAACAAACAATCAAAGCCACTCTGAAAATAGATAACATAAAACATACTACAATGGATTGCGTTGTTATTCTTTTCTGAGCGTCCAAAAGTGTGGAAGAATTCACATAAGCAAGGAAATAAACACTGCTTGCCCCCAAATGCTTACTGCCTAAATTCAAAATGATGCAATGAGGGTCAGACACAGATGAATCATAGAATACTTGAACTGGAAGGGACCTCGAGAGATGATTAAGTAGGGCTGCCAGATACTTTGACAAAAAATACCAAACATGGCGGGGGAAAAATTGGTTGGAAGAAAAAAAAAACCCCAAAGTTGTTGAGTAAAACAAACAAGAAAGCAAAAAAAACACCGCACCAAAAAAGACAGTCACTGTGCCTTTAAATACCCCCACTCCTCCCATCCCCGCCAGACACGGCAGGACATTTTACATGTCCAGTATTTTCTGGGGTTTTTTTAACTGGACAGAGGCTACAAATACCGGGCCAATACTGGACATCTGGCAACCCTATCAAGTCCAGTACCCTGCCCTCATGGCAGGACCAAGCACGGTCTGGATCAGTGTTTCTCAGCCTTTTTTTATAAAGTACCCCTTTAAAAAAAAAATTATAAGTACCCCTAGCACCTACAGTTTTCAGACACACAATTTTTTTTTCTATCATTGCAACACATTCGTTTAAACAACTTAATCGTAGCTGGGTGAACTGTGAAATTTTTGGGTGTAAAACGTACAAAAATAATAAAGCTCTGTAAAACTTAAAACAAAAATTCAGTTTTCTCCAAATTTTAGGTGTGTTGACATACCCCCCAGGCTTCTTGAGTACCCCTAAGTGTACTTGTATCACTGGTTGAGAAACACTGGTCTTCTAGACCATCCCTGATAGATGTCTGACTAATCTGCTCTTAAACATCTCCAGTGATGGAGATTCCACAACCTCCCTAGGCAATTTATTCCAGTAATTAACCACCCTGAGGAAATTTTTCCTAACATCCAACCAAAACCTCCTTTGCTACCACTTAAGCCCAGGAGGCTTAAAAAGTCAAGGAGGAAAAAGACAAGACTTACATTAATAATGTCACATGGTTAATCAGGGCCTGATCCTTCACCAGTGAAGTCAATTAGGAGTAAGGCAAATTCATATATCTTGATGATTCCATTAAATTAATTTGGGTTTTCTTCATTTTTTAATTTCATGTTCTCTAATGTCAAGAATTTGATGCTCCAAAAACAGGGGGAGTTTCCACTTTTGTGCAAGGAAATAACTGATAGCTGTAGTTTAAGAAAAGCCTAGTTTGGCCTCTGTAGCTCCTTTATTTGAAAATCTGAGTAGGACTCATTATGAAATTCTTTAAATTTATCTACATCTATAGCTAATGTTTAAGTGTGAAGAAGAATAGAAGTCATGGGAAGTTTTTACAATTCTAAACAGTAATACTATGTACTGATTCTGTATCATCGACATCGATATGTAAACAGTTACATTATCTTCATCTATTAAATATTATATATGAATGCAGCATTGAGTAAAAATACATAAAAACAGGCATATTCCTATGAAATGTTTCAATTCTGACTGAACTGTACTTTGAGAGAAAACTATTCCATCAAAACAATTTCAACAGCTCTAAACAGAATATATCTAAAGAAAAGAGGAAAGAAAGCAGAAATCACTTGCTTTCCTAGAAGGCAGAAATTGTTAGTTAATTGAACAACACTATCAACTTCATATTTGTGTCTGAAAATGTTAGCAGGAATTAGTACTAAGAGCACTATAACTGAAAGTGGGTAAAATCTATATTTTTCTATTTTTTTCTCTATTTTTTTTAACCTTGTGCATTTAACAATACTTTGTGTCTGTTCACTTTTACTGTTCTGTCGATGGACAATTGAACTTCCTGTTTCATGCACTAGCAATTTGGTGTGGTTGCTATGGCTATCTTTCCGGCAAAGAGCCATATACACACCTCAGCTGGGGAGGAAAAAACAACACTTTTTTTAAGGGAGGGTTTGGTGCTTTGTTTTCTTTTAAGTTCAGACACATTACTTATAGAGTGCTTTTTCAGAGACTGGAATTGTTTGAAATGAATCTCTTAAAAAAAATCAGTTGACAATTCCCTTTACATAAGGTGGAATGACTAAGAACTGTTGAGAGAGAGGAGGAGAGGGGGCAGTGCACATCTGATAAGTGTCCCAAAATAACAGTGAGGTTTAGCATGAAGAAATAGGGTTTATGGTAAATAAGCATCTGACTACTTGTTCTTGTTCCTTTTCCCTTCTGTAAGGACATATGGTGAGGATGAGCTATATGTTCCAAGCCATTTAAATGCTCAGAATGCCTCATTAGCTTGCAGCATAGTCAGTGAACATAAAAGTTATTTTTAAAATCCCATTTTAATCATGAGGATGAAGTTGACAGACTTCCCACTCCTTGATCTGCTGGAGGAAAGTGGGGCTGAAGGATGCTAGACACCCTGAAATTATCGGACCATTTACAAATAAAGAAAAATATGGAATGGCAAATCATTTGCTTGGCCAAACTTCTACAGGTTGGACCTCACTGGTCCAGCACCCTCAGGATCTGACCGGTCCCGGATGAGGGAATTTGCCAGACCAGGGAAGGTCTCCTGCCACCAGTCCCCTCAGCCTGCTGCCCCTTCCCGCTGCTGGCTCCTTCGGACCCACTGCCAGCTGGACGACACAGCTGCCCTAGCCCTGCTGCCATAGTTGCTGCTCCAGCACCACTGCCAGCAGGCAGCCCTGGTCCTGCTGCCGGTCAGCACGAACCCGGCTGCCAGCTGGCACACAGCCCTGATTGGGCTGCCGACCTACTGCGGCCCCAGCTGGGTTGCCACTGCCCAGGCTCCACTGCCACAGCAGCAGAGAGGCTTCCCCTGTTGGGCTACTGCAGCCTAGACTTGCTGCTAGCCAGGCTGCTACAGCTCTGTTCCACTGCCGGGGGACAGCTGGGTTGCCAGGCTGCCTCTGCCCCGCTACCATGGCCCCGTTACCACCGCCAGACTGCTGAGGCTCTGGTCCTGCTACCACCAGCCTTGCCGTGCACAGGGTTCTCAGCAGCTGGCCCTCCTGCCCCGGGGCTCTCTTGCTCAGTAACATCCGTGGTCCTGCTGAACCATGGATGTTGCCGGACAAGAGAGTCCCGGCTTAGGGAAGTGCAACTTGTACTTCTTATTTATCTTGAAGTAATGTTTCCCAATAGCAATGGAGGAGAATAAAGTGCAAGAAAATACTCAGCATAAAATCTGTTCATTATCCTGATCATATGGGGACAAATTCTGTACTAATTCTGTCACATGCCATGAAGCCAATGGGTTGGTATGGTATTTAATTCAGCATCAAATATGCCTGCTGAAGATTATGAAACCTATAGTGATGGTAAGCCTTTCTGTTTGTTGTTTTCCTAGTAAGCTCACAATCTGAGTGAGAGCCATTCTAGCCTGATGCAAACACACACCACTCTTTGAGAATCTTCCTGGAAGCCTGTAAAATGACACCATGTGCAGCAACCCTTGTGGTTGGCCAAAAGTCTCCCAGAATCAGAACTGATCTGCTGGTGGCTACTGAAATCAATACATGAGATTTTAATGGGCTGCTAAAATCCAGTCAGCAGCACAGTGGAGCTTTTTTGGGTCAGGATTCTACAATTACAACAGTGACGTTTCGGATGTAATCATGAAATCTACAATGTTTAAAATCTTATGACCATGAAATTGATCAAAGTGGACCACGAGTTTGGTAGGGCCCTAGTTATGCAACCCTTCTTCTAAGAGTGCCAGGAGCTGCAGAGGTTGTAGAGGGAGCCAGCAACCCCAGCTTTGTTGGTCACCAATTGGGCACCCAGCAAAGATCCAAAAGCAGGCAGTACTCGTTGGGTACATGGCCAGGCCAATTGTGGGACCTGCCATTTTAGTCCATCCCCTAGACATGGGGGCTGACAGAGTTGCTGGGGCTCTGGGTAAAGTGGGGGGCAGCTCTGTGCTCTTGGAAGGAGGGGACCTTCAGCAAGAGGAGTGTAGATAGGGGCAGCCAGCCCTCAGAGCCACCCGGAACATGCTGAGTGGGGCTCCAGCAGCAATTTAAAGGGCCTGGGCTCCAGCCATTGTTGCTCCTGTGGTAGTGGCAATAGCAGCCAGGAACCCCCAGGCCATTTTGAATTGCCCAGCTCCAGGGCAATTGCCCCTTTTGTCCCCCCATACAGCCTCTGGCAGCTGCAAATTGAATATGCCCTACTCCAGCAAAATCCCACATTTCCTCTCTCTGGATACACTGTTTCCTGATGACAACTACGCCCTCCTGAGCCATAAGGGCTTGAAGGAGCCCACTCCCTCTATCTGTGTACAGGATTTTGCAATACTTCAGTAGAAAAGACCTCTGCAAAAGAAAACCCTGATCTATCTAGCAGAGGAGCTGACTATTCTGAAAATGAAAAGTGTTCTGATATAAGGAACACAGTCAGTGCTTCATGTTAGACACTCTGTATTTGTATAGGGCTGAACACAATGGGGTCCCACTTTTGGCTACCCTTTGGGCACTACCATAATAAACAGGATTAATAAGTCTCAAGTAGCATGGTCCTGATTCTGCTCCCATACGAGTTGATGGCAGAATTCCCACAGTAACCACTTTCACACGTTTAACTTTGTGGGTTACAAATATACAGCACTTGGCCCTATATCCAAATCAAGGTGCAATCTGGACTGAAATCCTTTGCTATCAAGATGGAAAGAAACAAACTTACATGAGGGAAACAGTGAAATGGAAGCGTTGCCTTAATCCTTTGAAGGTGACAAATGACTGTGGAGGGAAGCTTCTTGTTGTCATCTCACAGTAAGGTCTCTCATACTCTCCTGGAGGACACTCGCATTTGAAACCTCCTACCAGTAGATTAACACAGGTTCCTCCGTTTTTACATACTCCCGGCACGCAGCGGCCAGAGCGGGCATTCACTTCACAAGACTCACCTGGAGGAAGGAGAAACAAAGATCAGTAAGAAACACTTGGCACTAGATTTCTACTATACAACAAATTGCCAGAGATACCAGTGAATGGGTGTACATCAAGTTAAGTAGTTATAATTTCAGCATTGTGTACATGCTGCATTGTTTTTCAAATTTTAATTCTCTGCGTAGTTCAGGATATTGTGTCCTCAGTAATCCATTTTTAAATACTTAACAATGCTGGCTCTGATTTTTAGGTTATTAGACTTCTTTCAGAAATAGTGATAATTACATAAAAACCTGTTCACTTCTGGCCAACTAAAATATGTGTCAACGGTTCCAGCATTTGACATTGTTTTCAACCAAATGTTCATTACAGACCGTGAATGGTGTAAATAGATAAGTGTTTCATTTCCCCTTTAATGGAACTCGGTTTTATTGCAGGTGTCATTGACTAAGCACAGTTGAGCCAGGAATATACTACTTTTAAAGTGTGTGCATTGATACAAATATGGGCAGGATACAGGTGATATGCATAGCATTTCAATTTTTTTCTGTGTCCCACAGACAAGAGTACAATAACTTCATTCAATTGTTAAGTATCATATGTATCATACCAAAAAACCCCACCCAAAAACCCAAATAGTAAGATGTGTTAAATGCAAACACTCAAAATTCAGGAAATAGAAAAGGTAAAAATTGGTAAATACAACCCTCGCCCTTATAACTTTTGCACGTATTAAAATTTGGTCAAGACTGTCAAAAATGCCTAGTGAGTTTGTAGTTTACCAGGTTTGAAGGACAGTGGTTCCTAACCACCGGGCTGTGGACTGGTGCTGGGCCACGAACCACTGGCTGCTGGGCTGTGGCGGCTCTGGGGGCCAGGGCTGGGATACACCGCCCAGCGCCTCCCCTCCTGTTGTGGCTGTTGGGAAAGGCAAGTCCTGCCCCATCTCTCAGCTAACCAGGGGCAGGGTCTCCTCCCAGATGTGGAAGAGCGGTTCGCTGCACAGTGGGAGGGCCGTGCAGAGCCCAGCATGGCAACCTTAGAGCACTCATGACCCAGGCAGCGGCGCTCCGCTGGCGGTTGGGAGGCAGCGCAGGGCTAGGTGAGGGAGGCAAGGAAGACATTGAGGACTCTGGGGGCAGGGCTAGTGCTGTGGGGCTTTGGGAATGGGGAGCTCTAAGAGGCAGGGTGCTGGCAGAGGGGGGCTCCGAGGAAAAGGTAATACTGGGGGGACTCTGGGGGCAGGGCTACTACTGGAGAGCTCTAAGAGGCTGGGGGCTGACACTGGGGGGGGGGTGGGGGAACTGGGGTATCCAGGGTAGGGAGCTGGCACTGGAGGACTCTGGGGGCAGGGCTAGTAGTGGGGTCTACAGAGATAGGGCTGGCACTGGAGAGGGCTCGGGGGGGGGGGGTTGGGTGTATTGGGACTCTGGAAGCAGGACACTGGCAGTAGGAGGGTTTGATGGTGGGGACTCTAAGGGGAAGGGAGCTGGCAGTGAGGTGTTTGGGATGGAGGGATGGTAATGGGAGGCTGGCACTGGGGGGGGGAGGGTTGGGCGCAGTGGACTTTGGGGTCAGTGGCTGGCGCTGGGAGGTAGTGGAGGGGTGGGGGGCTTAAGGGGTTACGGCTGGCACTGGGGAACTACCCCCAGAGCTGCTGCTAACAGCCAGCTTCAGATGCGGCAGCTGCCCACCATTCTGTTCACAGCAGCTCTTGAGCCTCTTGGTAGACCAACGGTAACATTTTATTTGCACATTTGCCTATATGCAAATGTGCAAATAAAATGTTGCCGGTACGCCAAAAAGTTTGTGAATGGGTTTGACGGTCCGCGGTATAAAAAAGGTTGGGAACCACTGCTGTAGGAGACACTTTTGAGCCTTTATACACCACACCAAATCTACAAAGGCTGTTACAAAATTAACTGTTCTACAGAAAACTAGTTATCTCTGTTAATTATTTAAAACTTCTATATATGAATGTGGGTTGTGCGGTGACTGCCATTGTTATGTTTGATTATGTCTACCCTGATCCTGCATGTAAAAAGTTATCCCAGGAACTAACGTGAGTTTCATTCCAGAAACAGTGTGAGATAACTAAACATAGAACAAAGCTGTGTGGCGCAACCCAACGGAAGAAAGACATTTCCAACACTATAATATTTGTAAAATTACTAGTCACAGGTCTATATAATTACATTACTTCTTCAGCCCTAATGGAAATCTTTATAAACTGCATTCCTAGAGCATTCAAAACAATATTTAAGGAACTATGTCTCGCACACATACAAAACACCGTAGCATGCACAAATTTACCATTATCACTCAGCAAGTCAAATTCAGACCTGTGTATAGGGTTGCCATATGTCCGGTTTTGAACCGGACAGTCCGGTATTTGAGCTTTCTGTCCGGGAAACAAATTGAGAAAATACCAGACATATAAATGTCCGGTATTTTCTAATTAAGTAAGTTTTATTATTATAATGAGTAACAGTACGTATTTGTGTACTGCCTGGCTGGTCAACATGCTCACACTGCGTCAGTGTGTCCACCAGCCAGGCAGTACGCAACTACGCAGTAGAGAGGAGGGGAGCGGGGGCGGGGTGGGATGGAATCCCTGGGGCTGGACTTGCCCGTGTGCCCTGCCAGGACCGTGCGGCGTGGCCAGCCCCGCTCCCCAATGGCTGGTCCCCCCCCGCTCCCCTTGCGGCCAGCCCTGCTCCTCTCGACCGGCCAGCCCCGCTCTCTGCCAGCTGGTCCCCCCCACAGCCAGCCCCTCTCCCCCTAACCCCCTCCCAGCCAGCCCTGCTTCCCACCGGCCGGTTCCTTCCCCCAATCTCCCCCGGCCAGCCCCACTCCCCTGCAATCCCCTCCAGGCCAGCCCTACTTTGTGCCAGCCATTCCCCCCACCCCCTGATCTCCCCTGGCCATCCCCGCTCCCTCACAATCCCCTCCCAGCCAGCCCTGCTTCCCACCAGCCATTTCCTCCCCCCCCCCCCCATCTGAGATCAGGTGTGTCCGGTATTTTTTTGAAATCATCTGGTAACCCTAGTGTCTGCTTGGAAATAATCAAAAAGCTGGTATCTTAAAAAGTACCTAATGTGAGGCATATTAGATCTAACCAAACAACTCTCTTCCAGGATTGCCAAATATTTGTATAAATTGGAATTATAAAAGAATAGGGTTACCATCTTTCTAATTGCTGGTAATGGGACTGCCAAAGCTTTGTCCCCGTTCTGCCTCTTCTCCTAAGGCCCTGAACCTATCGCTTGCTCCTCTTCCTCACTCCTCTGTTTCTCACTGGATCTTCTCTGCCTCTCTGCCCCCACTCAGCTGAGCTCCCTCTGCTCTAGGTGAGGCACAGGAACAGCCGCAGCCTGACGAAGAACCTGCCTGCAAATAGAAGATGCCCCCAGCTGAGAAGGAGCTGACGGGTTAATGATCTGGCATCTTCCTCCACCCCATGGTAACGGGATTTTTGGTGTCCAATCAGCATATCTGGCCAGATACTCCAGGGCCCTTTTTCAACTGGACTTTCTGGTTGAAACCCAGGCACCTGGCAATCCTAAATGGCACCCAGGCACAGAAGCCAAAAACTGGACCCAGACAGGTAGCAATCTTAAAAAGAAATTTTTCACTCGAAGAAACAGAAACAGCAAGAGCCCCAGTCCCTCAACCAGAAGGCAAAAATCAAGGCCCTAATTTAGAAAAGCATCATTGCTGAGGAAAGCGCTTAAGCTGGAGCTTAACTTTAAGCATCTCCTTTTCTGAAGCAGAGTCCAAGTTCTAAACTTTCATGTTATCAAGAATTTCAGAATTCTCAAACAAACTCTTGAAAAAACCCATTCCTATTTCCCACTACCAGCCGTGGACACCAGTTCAGACAGAATTATCTGAATGGGCACTCAGCATTAGCCAGGCAAGGAGGTCAGATAGATAACAAAGATACGCAACATGATTCCCTCATAAGAAATAACTATAAATCTGTATAGTTGATGAGAAAGCTCTCAGGTGGTGTACTGAATATGAAGGAACAAAATAATCAAACAGGTAAGATTACTAAGAAGACATCAAGGAATGCATTTACCGGGGACTTGCTTTATAACCATTGTCAATCCTTCTGCACCCCAACAATCAGGACTCCAACTCCAGCCTGAGTCACAACCTCAAAGCACTTCCACTGAGCTATTTTAGGGCACCAGCATGAGCCCTGTCATTCAAGCAAGGCAGGAGGCTCACTTCTGCAGGCAGCATAGACCTGCTCAAAGACAAACTCCCACTCCTGTGTACCAACATTTTTCAGGACTTAGAATTTTACATTTTCTGTATAAGAGACTGAACAGAGATTTGCCCCCATTTTAAAGGACAGTTAACAATCTAAATCTCCAATGCTGAATGGAGTGGAATCTTCCAGGGCAGCTGAAAAGAGAATGATATACTTGACAGAAGCAAACAATGTGCAAATAGCATGCAGACAAATGGGGGCAATTGTTTCCATTCTGACTTGCTGTTGGAATACCATGGTAATACAGAGGGTTCTCATAATACAGATTGAACCTCCCTGGTCCAGCACCCTCGGGACGTGATTGGTCCTGGATGAGGGATTTTCCCAGGGGAGGTAATTTCTGGCCCTCTGCTGCAGCCACACCCCCTGCCCTGCCACCCCACCGGGCTTCCTCTCTCCCCAGTGCAGCCCAGCTGGGCCATGCACCAGCCTTCCTGCCCCACCCCACTCCTGGCAGCATGGCAGCTTCCCGGTTCCCTTTGCAGCCCAGCTGGGCTTCATGCTGGGCTCCCGCCTCCCTGCTCTGCAGTGTGTTGGGCTCCCGGCCGCCCCCCCCCCCCCCCCCCACACACACACACAGAGCATGCTGGGATTCTGATCCTGGAATATCCATGGTCCGATGTTGCCGGACCAAAAAGTCCCAGTTTATAGAAGCAATCTGTATACAAGTCTATGCTTTAAATCATTAATCCTTCTGCATTAATTCTTCTATGCAACAAGAGTTCACAGGCACCGCAGATTGCTGATTTAGACACAATTACAATTCATGTTTATAGCAGACAAGTGTAAACTCATTTAGTAAACAATAGAAAAGGAGGTCTTGTCTGAAATCGGGGATCTGCAATGGTGATCAGAGAACTGGGGGATCTGCACTACAGTAAGGAATGGCTGTTTCAGCTGGTACTTATAGTTTAGTAGTCTGGTTTATGACTCAGCCAATCTGCCCCTCACTGTTATTAGCAGCCTTTTCTCTGTTAATGTAATTTAATAATATTTCCTATATTATTCGTGTTTGAGCAATCACTAAACATACTTCTTATGTATCACAGCTCCATGAAATCCAAGCAGGAGTATAATGCAACATTGAGCTTTAAATAGTAGAAAATGTAATTGAGTCTTTTCTACAGTGAAACATAGTGTTTGCCCTTTTGGATAATTCTGCCTTATGCATGGGTACCATCCCTCATCCAGACTTTAAGAAATCTTTAATAAGAGCCAACAACCACTCCATGTAAGTCAATTAATTTGTAAACACCTAGAGGATTATAGGGTTATAAGGAATAATCAGAATGTATTTGTCAAGAACAAATCAAGCCAAACCAACCTAATTTCCATCTTGAACAGCTTAACTGGCCTAATGGATAAGAAAAAGCCATCCACATGATATATCTTGATTTTAATAAAGCTTTTGACACAGTCCACATGACATTCTTATAAGCAAACTAGGGAAGTGTGGTCTAGGTGAAATTTCTATAAGGTGGGTGTGCAATAGGTTGAAATTCCAACTCAAATAATGGTTATTAATGGTTCTTTGTCAAATTGGGAGTTGAAAGAGGATATCTAGTGGGATCCTGCAGAGGTCAGTCTAGGGTTTGGTGCTATTCAAAATTTTCTGTAGTGACTTGGAAAATGGAGTGAAAAGTATGCTTATAAAATCTGTGAATTACACCAAAGTGGAAGAGGTTGCTAGCACTGTGGAGGACATAACGTTGTCAATGTAGGCAGGGTTCCCTCTAAGGTGCGCACCTGCACGCGTGCACACCAAAAATTTCAGTCCCACCCACCTCCTCAGCACAGCTGTGCAGCCACGGCCCCAGCTGCTCCTGGGGCAGGGCCACGTGGCGGGTAACTGCCCTGCCCCAGGAGCAGCTGGACAGCCACCACACGGCCTTTGTGGTGGCTGCTGGAGCTGGAGCCTGGTCCATGGTACTAAAAATAGCACCACGACCCCAGCTCCAGTCCCAGCACACAGGGCAGCCACCAGCCACATGGCCCACCCTCAGGAGCAGCTGGAGCCATGGCTGTATGACAGCTGCTAGGGCCAGGGCCGCAGGGCTATTTTTAGTACCATAGTCCCAGCCCCAGCAGCTGCGGCCCTAGTTGCTCCCGAAGGCAGGCCATGTGGCAGGCGCTTGCCCCGTGTTCCGGGACTGCAGCTGGAGCTGTGGTGCAGCTGCTCCTGGGCCAGGGCCGCGACGATAAGTCTTCAGATATGTTAAGGGCTGTTATAAGGAGGATGGTAATCAATTGTTCTCCGTGTCCACTGAAGTTAGGACCAGAAGCAATGAGCTTAAACTGTTAGGTATTAGGAAAAGCTTTCTAACTATACTGACTATTAAGTACTGGAATAAGTCCTCAAATCAGTGGGCTGGCAAACTCTTCAAGTCCCTTTCAGCCCTATATTTCTATGATTCTTCAATGCATATTAAATCTATTTTCTGATCAGATTTAAAACAAAAATTTTGCACGTGTATCAATATACTAAAGTATTCTGGAATGTGGCAATGGAAGTGGTAGAACAAAAAGCAGATAGGAAAACAGAGAAGGAAATCCCACTGCCTTGTCAGAGTGCTTTTATTCTATCTTCTAGGAAGGGTTCCACTGTATAACCAAATGAAGCAATCTTACAGATTGGATCTCTCTGTAAGATATGGTAGGTGTTAAAGGAGCTAAACAAAAATACTAATGATGGTAAAAATTAAAATAAACAAACCATGGATAAATTTGGGTTTTTTTGAAAATTGAGAGAATAAGCCCATAATTGCAAATAAACTGTAAGCAGAAATATTAGCTTTTGATCATCAAACTGTATACTAATTTGAATCAAAGAATGAGTTTTTACATAAACGCTCCTGGTTTGGTAAGTTAAATTAACTCGACAATGACAAAGCATAAAGACAGTTACTTTTCTAGAAACAACAACTTTGTGACATTGAAAAAAATAAGTAATTATTCTAAAAGCTTAAATTAGATGCTTCAGGTACCTCAGAGTACAGTATCATTCTATGACTGTGCTAATTGGATATACTGTATTAAACAAGCTGCACTGAATTGCATTTTTTCCCTTTTTCTTTTTTATTATGCTCGATATAGATTAATTTTCACTCAGTATCTGTAATTGCTTCACCTGGGCTACAGGCAGTTTAGTAAATGGACTGCAATTTCAGGTCTAAAAAGAAATACATTGTCAGCATTTTACTGGAAAGGAGACACACCAAAGAGTAGGGCATTAAAGTTCTTTCAAAAAGAAATCCCCAGTAACCAGTATTCTTGAAGGAGAACCAACCATTTGCAACTCTCCTTTATATCTTAAAAACCGCTCTTCCTTCCCCAACACACACAACTGAAAAATGACTCTGGTGATGGTACTGAAGCAATTGGTACAACAAACCAACCAACCATAAAAATAAAAGGGGGAAATCCTCACAGAGCAATAAATACCTATTTTTAAAACCGATTCCATTAATGTGAAGTCTTCACTCCTTCTAAACTTTGTACTGATTGGCAGAAAGCCTAAGTAACATGAGCACTCAGGGGAGAAATAACCAAGCAACAAAATCTCTAAAGCAGGACTCTTAACATTCTATTAACATTAAAATGGATTCCATTAGAATCTCATTAGGCCTCCAAGTTAAACATTGATAGACTATGTGAATAGCCACTACAAGGAGTTGGTGGTATGCAGTTACAGTAAGTAAGGAAACTGACTTCTTGCAGTTTCAATCTTGTTGATGCCTGTTTAGAAGTGAGTGAGGCTCTTTGCTGAGGCAAGTAAGACCGCGTCCAACATAATGAACAAAGAATGTGAAGTGCAGCCTTTAAAAGGAATTTTTTTCCTTTCCAGTCTACTCTGCAGGTGTCTAGTTTATATTCTCCACTCACTTCATATACAGGAGTAGTGCAGAACATGCATCAGAAATCTGTACTGGGGATAAAGAGATACCTGGAGGCAAATTTATGCTTAGTGACATGAGATGTATGGAGCCCAATTCATGACTTCACTGACTCCATCAGGCATGAATCTAGCTCTCAGTGCAGACTGGAGCAGAGAATTTTGCACTAGCTCTGGGTATGTTTCATCTACAAATTAAAACGTTGTAAAAATTTTCCAACTTTATGGAAAAAATTATACACCAGTGAAGCAGAGAAAGGGACCAAGCCAGCCAGCTGGGATGAAGAAGAGGATGTATTCTGTAGTGTAGACACTGTCAGAGAACTTGTGAATGTGAAAGCCAGGAATAACAAAAGGAAAGAAACACACACAATTGTGTCTCCTCTTAGGGTACATCTACACTGCAACACTATTTTGAAATAACTAGTACTATTCCGAAATAACTTAGTCCGCATCTAGACAGCAGGCAGTAATTTTGAAATAGTGTCAAAATACTGTCAAGCTGGAGGACTTCTTACTTCGACTCCTGTAACCCTCATTATATGAGGAGTAAGGGAAGTCAGAGGAAGAGTGCTCTATTTCGAAATAAATGCTGTGTAGACGCTCCCTATTTCGAAATAAGCTATTTCGAAATAAGATAAGCAATTGACATAGCTCAATTTGCTTAGCTTATTTCGAGTGAAGCCCTGCAGTGTAGACACATCCTTAGAGTCTATGGGTAAAATCCTGGCCACACAAAAGTCAATGGCAAAAAATTCTCACTGTCTTCATTGGGGCCAGGATTTAGGTTCATATGTGAAGAAACTGCCTCCACCTTTTTTTTTAAAGATTGTCATTGATATAAACTACATTGGGATTGATTCTCATTACGGTTTCACTGGAGTAAATAACTCAATGAAGTTGATGAATTATTCCAAATTTAAATCAGAAGCTGACCATTTTTTCCCCTTTCTCCTAAAGACTGCTCTGATTCACAAAGCTTGATACAGACTTTCTGAATGTGTGGGCTTGTTCCAGTTCACTGTTTGGTTTGAACCTACAGTATCTGCTCTTGTTTGTATCTCTTTACAGTTTGTATCTCTTTACAGTTATAGCTGAAAACAAACTTACCAAAGATTGTTTTGGGAAATAGTTTTACCATTAAAAATTAAAATACTGCCAAGGTCTGTATTCTCTTTCTTCATATCATCATCTCTGGATCTGAGATCACTGTACTAGTGGGCATAATGAGCAGTAAAACTCTGAACAGGGAAGGATGAATTATGTGACAGTACTGTCTCTATGTCAGCTTTATACACAATCATTGTACCCTTCCACATCTGCCGCTTATGCCTTTTTCCACAACACCTTCTGCACGTGCAATGCAGTCTTCATCCCAGTCCACTACCTCCCCACTTTCAAGCCCCTCCTAAAGACTTACTTCTTCTATGCTGCCTGGAAGTGAGCCAAATTACACACACAGGGCCTGATCCAAAACTCATCTGTACTCAGTGGCAGCCTGCCAACTGACTCCAACAAGGGATGTAAAAGTGTAACCGTTTAAACTGTTAATTGATAAGTACAGTAGACTTCCGATAATCTGGCATCTTTTGGACCTAGGTGGTGCCGGATTATCAGATTTGCTGGAGAATCGGGAGGGCCAGTACAGCTGCATGGCTTAACAGCTGGCCAGGACACAATTTCCTTCCCTCCCCCTTCCTCTTCCTGTCTCCTCTGTGCTGTAACCTGATCCTCCTTCCCCTCCCCTCCCCTTTCCCCTTCGCTGAAGCAAAAGGCTCTTCTCCATACTGTAACACGATCCCACTCCCCCAACCTTATGCTCCCTCTGGTTACAGCCAGCATCCTGTGCTGAGCCATAGGCTTTTTAATCAGCTGGTCAGGAGCGCTTGGCATTTTGATGCAGGAGTATTGGGAGTGCCGAACAGTTGGATGCCGGACTATCGGAGTTTTACTGTATCAGTTTATCGGTTTGCATTACAGTTACACGTTGGCTCCTTTTATATTGCAGTGCCCACAGCAAAGCCTCCCTGGGAGCGGGGCCGGCAGCCCCTGATGGTCCCGCTCCCGGGGAGCTGGCTTCGCTGTACGCTCTGCAGCATAAAGCTTTATATATAAGCTTTATACTGCAGTGCCTGCACGCAGGTAACCACTAGGATTTTTAGCCGTTACAAGATTACATTTTTAACAACTTTTTCCATCCCTAATTCCAACAGGGTTTGGGTCATTCCCACACACTTCAGCAGTATAAGTTATTGATTTATCTGAGCTTCTCAGTGCATCCTGTCTGTGTGTGCTGGATCCTATAGTACAGAATGGGGAGCCTTTTTTGGGTCGGGGGCTGCTAACTCACAGAAAAATCAATAGGGGGCCACACACAAGTGAGAAGCAAAAAACAAAAACTCCTCACTGACATGGACCCTGACTAAAAAGGAGAAAGACATTCCCCACATTCCCCTTACACACCAGAGCCTTGGAGGGTCCAGGCTGGTAGATTTTTGGGTGCTCTAGCCCCACAGGGAAGCGGTAGGTGATTGAAGTGCCAGCACGGGCTTCCCAATGCTGGATGGGGAGTCCTGAGTCTCAGGGGCCAGATCCAGGCAAGCCAAAGGGCTGCATCCGGCCTCCGGGCCTTAGGTTCCCCACCCCTGCTATAGCAGATACTTAGGCCAGACAAAACAAGGAGTCCGGTGGCACCTTAAAAACTAACAATTAAGCTTTTGTGAACTGCAAACATGAAACAGACTAACACGGCTACCTCTGAAACCTTAGGCCAATAAATTATTTTACTTGCGTAAGTAGCACAGGGTAGGTGTATGAGACTATATACCATGCAGTTTAGCTTGATAAAGAGAGCCCTGCAAATCCGTGGATATCCACTTTATATCCATAGACATCCATGCAGATACTCACAGCTTATTTTTGCAGATATGGATGAGGATGTGGATACAAATTATGTATCTGTGCATGGTTCTATTGATCAAGTTTTACAGTTCTATGTACTAATCTCTAAAACAGGGGGCAGCAACCCACAGCTTGCAAGCCAAATATGGCTTGTGAGAGATCAAATTATGGCTCTTTTGGAGTTCATGGGGGGGCGCACCTGGGGGATGTGCACAAAGAATTATACTTCCGCTTACCTCCTCAACAGCAGCACTCACCTTCCTTATACCTTGAAGGTAAACTGCTGCTGTTGGTGGGCTTGTGAGAGGAGAGGGAGGGGGACCAGAGCCGCATGCCTGGCTGAAGCTAGCTGCCGTGTGGCAGCTCCGGGGTTGGAGCGGGGTACACGTGGAGGGTGGCTGCCAGAGCTGAAGTCAGCTGTTCACAGTGGCTCTGGAGGCCAGAGCTCCTGTACACCCACCCACACCCCAACCCAGACTCCTGGACTTCCACATCCCCAGCCCCCTGCCATAACTGTCCTGCACCCCCACACACCAGTGTTACCTCTAAGATTTTCCATCCATGAGCAGAGTGTGTTTTGTCTTGTGCACCAATATTGAGATCATGTGCGCTTGTTCGGATGTGTGCCACCGTGGCACCCAAGTTATTAACCTTTATATATATAAAGATTATGGAGAAAGAATACTAAAACAAGGGATAATTAACAAGATACATGGCTTTGTTTATTTAATATGAAGTCAAATAAAAAGGAAATTAATACGGCAAACTTTTACGTAGCCAACTTGAAGATTGGGAGTCTGTGGACTCTCTGTCACTAATGGGTTGGGAGAATTCTTTTAAAATTGGGATAAATGAGTCTCTGTAGGCTGATTCAATGTCAGCACTGCTTCAGATGGCTCCAGTCAGTCCTCACTCTGCTAAGAAAAGATAAGGCTAGCTTGCTTTCTTGACTGAATCTGTTTTGTATGTTGCATAATAGGATTAATACCTATAAACTCCTCCACATTATGCACCCTTCCAACTTTAGCCACAAAGAAGAAAGCCTTTGGGGCACTCAAACAAAAAAATGGTTGAGTGGCAGAGGACCAAACTGTCCGCTTAGTTCCTAGTCAACTAGGAATTGAGAATGTATAAATACACACCCCATCCCAGATTTGGGGAGAACACACACAGATGCGGAAGGAATCACTATAAATCTCATACATGGCTATCTGTTTATGTTCTGATACATGAGAACAGCTAAGAGACCCTGGTATCTTTTCATTCAGACTCTCAGCTGCTTGTTTCTTTTTTCTGCAAAATATATAAGAAGTATATAAAATTATCTGGGGAACTTATCTATATGGAAATTTAGTACATGACAAGCCGGGGTATAAATCTACAGTGTCCTAGCCTGCCACAGAACAGGGTGGTTTAGTAAAGATCAGGCTGGTTTGCCTGCAGAAGATTATGCAACATTTAGAGCAAGTTTATTTTTCCATGGATACATTAGTTACTTCTGTTTGTTTTATTTATACCTGACTACTTTGATGGTGATCTATTGTTTAAGTCTTCTCATCTAAATGATTATAACTTAATAGGATAATGGTGTGTTAATATGGATATAATCCTGTTTATATCAGTACTTTGTACTACACACATATTTGGTTCTCTCTCCTGTCTCCAGATGGGCTCCAACCCATTAGGACTAGAACAATATTTTATTACTATTTCTCTATGTTGATTGCTTATTGTGTTTGTCTTGGGAAAAAAAAAGATCTACTCAAACTTTAGAGAAATATTCCTGTTACTGTTAAAACATATCAGACATTGTCATTCAGCAATAATCAATGTTTTCCTCTTTCTATTTATCATGGTTTGTAATTGCTTCAGTTGTAGAAAAAAAAAGAAAAAAACACTGCAAAAATAAAAGAAAATGTTTTAGCTACATGTTAAAGTGAACAGTTCTGAACTGACAGAGGGGGTGGACCAGTTCGCTTTCCAAAAGACTTTGACTTCTAAGTGCATAAATAACTTTCAAAGATGTGATTTATGCCACTTTTGAAAATGTTAGCCCATGTTTCACAAGCAAGGCACAGTGTCAGCACATATTATTCCAAAGACGCTCCTCCTCTGACCATGCCAAAAGAAATATTTGCTTTCTGTAAACTGAACATTTTTCTCAGGTGCTGCAAGGATTTCATAAAACCATCCTGCTGGTAGGCATGCAAAAAGCCTGTTTAATTGGTTAACATTATGTTTAACCGGTTAACCAATTAAAGGGGGAGTGGGCAGGAGAGGAGTGGTGCGGTGCGCTGCCCAGGCCAGGCCCTCCACAGACAGGGGCTGCTCTGGCTGGCCAGAGCAGGGAACTGTTTCAGCCCCTGAAGGTTAACTGGAACCAGAAAGCCCATTAAAGGTGAGACTTACCGGTTAACCGTTCACCATCCTGGGTCTCAAAAAACCATAATGCTAAATGCAGCAGCAATTGATAATGGAGAAAAGCATCTGACTGACATTCTCTTCCTCCTTAAAGTCTGTATGTTGTCACCAGCCCTGAGCTAGCTGGCTGACCAAGTGGCAGGGAAAAGAGGATGAAAGGAGTTTTCTTCTCTTCATGCCTGGCCCTCTGTAGACGTTCAGTTCCAGCCTTTGTACTCCTGGCACACAAAAACTAGCTAGTCAATAGCACAAAGCTCCTCAAAGCCCGTGGGACAAGAGTAAGGCCTCCATCTTCCAAACCCTACTCCCCTCCAAACAACAGATGCTAATGTAACCCCTAGCACTGATCAATACAGTTTCATGGTTTCCTTGAACTCCTCCCAGAATCTGTCTGCATCCATCTGTTGTCTCTTCAATTGTAAGCTCTTTGGGGCTAAAGAATGTCTTTTGTTCTGTGTTTGTACAGCACCTAGCACAGCAGGGTTCTGGTTCAGGACTGGGGTTCCTAAGTGCAAAGATAATATAAATAATAAGTAAAATCAAGAGGACGGCTCTCCCCTACCCCAAACTCCCATCAGAGTTGTGCCTGCCTGAGGCACTGTATTTCCATGAGCAGCTGTTTGTCCAGGCAGCCTTCTTCCTCCCCCCAGCACAGATGGGCTAATAACGCGTTTAAAAGCACAGTCCTGATCTAAGGAAAGGAGAAATGTGCCACTTGCCCCTTCCCCCACTTTGCACATTCACAAAACACAACAAAAAGCACCCTGTGGGGATGGATGATTTGGGATTCCGCTCTTTTGTCTCATTCACAAGAGAAGGATAATTGAAAAATGAAACAATATACATGGGGATTACAGATATTTAGGGCACATCTGCTGGAGAAATGAGTTAGACTATGGATTGCAGAAATTCTAAACACATTCCCAATACTGTAATATCAATTTTTGATGGCCACAATAGGCTGTTCAAAGCACGATGTCTCCTGTGAAACTTCCACTCATGTCAATGGGATCTATGTGCACAGCTTGAGGCTGCGATATGGTAATGTGCTTTCTGCCTTCCATGTTCATTCAGCACTGAAAGCTCCTAAATCAAAACTTAGGCCAGGTCTATACTAGAAAGATCTGTAACCAGTCCTGGCAACAAGCAATAATGTAAACATTAGCAGAGTTGCCAGTTCTCATCATTGGACTGCAAATCGTGCAATATTTGGTGTTTTACTTGAAGTTCCAGCAGCTGGAGTCAAGAGATTGCATGAGACTTCTGCTCTCATTTTTTGGGGGGAAAAAAAGTTATTCACCTTTTCATAATTGTTGTTCCTTGAGATGTGTTGCTCATGTCCATTTCAATTAGGTGTGTGTGTGTGCCGCCTGCATAACCATTACAAAAATGTTCCCTCTGTTGAACGCCCTGGAGTGTTACCTCCATTGTGGTGAACATATGATCCTGCCAACCCAGCGCCTCTTCAGTTCCTTCCTGCTAGCTACTCCAACAGCTGAAAAGGCGGATAGGTATTGAAATGGACATGAGCAACACATCTCGAAGAGCAACCGTTACAAGAGGGTAAGTAACCATTTTTTCTTCTTCAAGTGCTTGCTTGTGTCGATTCCAACTAGGTGACTCCCAAGCCCTTTCCCGGAGGTGGGGCCAGCATTATGGAATCGCTGACTGAAGCACTGCTCTGCCAAATGCTGTGTCATCTCTGGTGTGCTGGGTGATGGCATAACAAGAAGTGAACATATGAACTGAGGACTAAATTGGTCAGATGTACCCAGGAGAGATTCAAATTTGGGATGTTAAAATGCATTTATTTGTGTAAACGTGTAGCTGCTGAATTTTTCAGTTACACATTTACACACAGGGGTGGGGAGCAAGCAGCTCCGTGGGAGGCAGCTCCCCATGTGTTCTGGCTCCCACCAGCCCCTCTCCCTTGCGACTTCCCCCTTCCATGCTGCTGCTTCTGTGGGTGGCAGCAAGGCAGGGGAAGGAGCAGGCAGCTCCACGGGAGCCAGCTCCCCATGCGCACCAGCTCCCGCTCCCCTCCCCAGTGCTGTGGCCTCTGATACAGAGGCAGCAGCACAGAGGGTGGGCTGCATGTAACCATGAGCGTTAACCAATGAGCCCAGGCTCATCGGTTAACCGTGTACTCGGATACATGTTCACATCTCTAATTCAAATGCCACCCAGCTGATTAGCAGAGCACACACAGTGCCCAGAGCCAGCAGCATGGGTTTCTTCTACTGGTGATGCACATGCACACATGCCTCGGTGCACACAACAAAATGTATTCAGCACATGGATGGAAAAAAATTAGAGTGAATATTGATCTGGTTAATTAGGTCTGGGAACAGTGAGAATGCGATCGAGGCATCCACCGACAACTTCAAGAGCATGGTATTCAGTGTTGGCGAGTCCAAGCCAGTGCTGACATGACCACTGCCTTGTTTCTGCAAATCTTGAGGGGACGTTGTGTACAAGTGGGAATGGCAAGAACATGTACAGCAGATGTTCCTTCCAGGGGAGGAGAATCATATCTGCAAGCAAACCCATATCGAGCTTCTGGAAGGAGAAGATTTGTGGGCATTTTCTGTTGCCTCTTGTGGCAAAAAGGGTAACCTAGGGAGCTCCCCACCTCTGGAAAATGCTGTGTCTGATGTCTGGATAACTAGATCAGTCATAGTTATGGAAGGATCTGCTTAGGTAATCCACCAATTAGTTCTGGGCACCAGGGAGGTAGGATGTTTCCAGGTGAATGGAGTGAGCTATGCAGAACTTGCACAGCTGGAGAGCTTCTGGACATAGAAGAGAGGAAGGGGAGAGGAACCCTGTCCACCCTGCTTTCTTTTGTTATTACTGCTTTGCCTACAGGGTTGGGTTTCCTGCATCCTAAATTCTTAAGCCTTTTCTACCAGTCTCCTACTTCTGAAAGGCTTGGCACTCTTAAGCAGTCAAAACCGGAAGCCTGCCCGCAGATAGACTACTGACAGCAGCAGGATGAGAAGGGCAAAGGAGATACAAGCATGTAGGTGACAGGAGACCTAGTTTCTTCTCCTCAGAGGAAAACTCTATTGTTTTCTTTGGAAAAGTCTAGTCCTCTTCCTCCTAAGCTCTGTTTACTTTCCCCTTCTCTTCCTGCTGCTCTTAACAGTCTGATCTGCTAATTTAGAATAACAGGGTCCAACAACAAAAGAGCAATCTCCAACCAGATCCCCCACCTGCCCACTGCACTCTCATTTCTGCCTCAGAAAGAAAGATTGTAATTGAACTTGTAATTAAACATTATTAATACTATTTTCTAGATTATTTTAAAGTAACTTTAAAAGATTAAGAATGTAAGATCAGCCATAGGGGGAACACCAATGGTCCATCTAACCCAGTATCCCAGCTTCCAACAGTGGCCAATACCAAAAGCTTCAGAGAAAATGAATAGATCAGGGCAATTATTGAGTTATCCATCCACTGTGGTCCAGTCCTAACTTCCAGAAGTCATAGATCTGGGGACATTTTGGCTACATCTACACTGTGTGTTTTTTGTGGAAGAGGAAATGCAAATGGAGCGCTCATTTGCATATCTTGCACTTTCATTTGCATATCTTCTTCTGATCCTTTTTGCGGAAGAGGTTTTGGATAAAAAGTCCTGTGTAGACGGGGCCATTTGTCGGAAAAAAACCCTTTTGTGCAAGAGCCTGTAAACCTCATTTACAGAATGGCACAGAAATGCGTCTGATGATACGTCAGCTCCAGCTACGTAATTAATGTAGCTGGAGTTGCATATCTTAAGTCGAACTTCCACTATAGTGCAGACCAGGCCTAAGTGTTTTTGAATCCAGTTATACTTCTGATCTTCACAACATCTCATGGTAATGAGTTCCACAGGTTGACTATGTTACGGATCTGTTCTGTGTCTGGTATTTAATATATTGATTAATGATCTGGATGTAGAAACAGAGAGCATACGATCAAATTTGCAGAAGACAAAAAGCTAGTAGAGTTGCCAACTTTTTGGAGGATAGCACTACAGTTTAGAGAGATCTTGATAAACTGGAAAACTGGGCTACAGACAACAAAATGAAATTCAACAAAGACAGATGCAAGATGCTACACTTACACAGGAAAAGCCAAATGCACCAATACATGAGAGGGATAGCTAGCATGCAGCAGCACTTCTGAGAAGGATCTGGGAGTTGTAATGGATCAGAACAGCAATGTGATACTATAGCAAAAAAAAAAAAAAAGAAAGAAAAAAAAGCAAATGCAATTCAAAGGTTTCATTAACAGAGGCATAGCATGCAAGTCATGGGAGATGACAGTAAAACTCAAGTTGGTGCTGGTTAGACCACAGATCTACCACAGATTTATGAATGATGTCCAATTTTGGTTACCCATGTGTAAAAAGGATGTAAAGAAACTGGAAAGGATCCAGAGTTGAGCAACAAAGATGATAAGGGTGATGGAATGCAAGCCATATGAACAAAGGCTGAAAGAACTGGGTACCATATATTTAGTTTGGAAAAGAGGAGATAGGAGGTGCATAACACCAGCCTTCAAATACTTAAAAAGCTGTCATAAAAATGATGGAGAAAAGCTGTTCTCTCTTGCCACAGAGAGCAGGATAAAAGCTAATGGGTTCAAACTACAGCATAACACATTTTGATTAAATCTCAGGAAAAACTTCCCAATTATAAGAAGAGGAGTACAATGGAACAGATTGCTTCCTTCACTGAAGGCTGGCTAGCTATCTGTATTGAAAGGTTTAGACACAACAATCCTGCATATTGGCAGGAGGTTAGATGAGAGGACCTTTCTAGTCCCTCCTAACCATATGATTCTAATAAGTACTTTCTTAGGTTGGTTTTAAACTTGCTACCTATTAATTTAATGACCCTAGTTTTTGTATTATGTTAAGAGGTATACAACATCTCCCTATTCCCTTTCTCCACACCATTCATAATGTAACACACACACCTACTCAGTGTGGTTCACTGTCCCATATAGTGGCACTTAGACCACTTACAGAGAGAAAGAACAAGCTTGTTCTACAGCAGGGGTCGGCAACCTATGGCACACATGCCATAAGTGGCATGCAAGCCGATTTTGAGTGGCATGCGCAGTGGGAGTGCAGCCCCGCCCCTCCCCTGGCAGCAGCTGGAGCCTTGTAGTAACCGCACAGCTGCAGGCTGGAGAACCAGCTCTGGCTTCCTGCTGGAATGGCAAGCTCTGGGCAGGGGAGCATGGGCACATAGGGACAAGGGCAGCCCAGCAAGCACAGCAGGTGGCATCACCCCACAACTGGGTTCCGCATCCCTGGGGCTGCCCCTGCTCAGCCTAGACATGCAGCTCCCAGGAACTAAGGGGTTAATCCTCCCCTCCAGGAGGGAGCGAGGTTGGAGCTGCTCTGCAGATCTGGGGTGGCGTGGGGTGGGGAGGAGGCCCGTCACAAGCTGCTGCCACCTCTGTGGGGTGCCGGGGCCCAGGCTGCGCCATGCTACTCCCCGTGGCGTGTGTGAAGGGCAAGGAGCCCCTTCCCTAGCTCCTGGCTGGGCTGTAACCAGCTCCAAGCAGCCCTGGGCTCTGCCCACCCCAGCCCCAGAGCAGCAGCCTGTGGGTGAGGGGCAAACCCCAGCAAAGGGCTGGGTCGAGCAGGGAAGTGATTCTCTCCCCCCCGCTTCCCCTAGCCCTTCCTTGCCCCAGCGCTGCTCCCGGGGGGCTGTGAGTCCTAGTACTGCTGCCCTGCTGGTGTGCACGCTGGGGGCACAGCGATGTGGGGGCAGGAGGGGGACGAAGGATGATGCAGGGGGAGGATGGAAGGGGGCAGAGGTTGCACTGAGGGGCATGGGGCGATGCAGGTGATCAGGGCTAGGGAGGATCATGGAGCTGAGGGGAGCGAGGCTGGAGCAGAGGGAAGGTGAGGGGGGGATACAATTTTACTTTGCAGAAGCTGCACTTCCCTTTACTCCCCACTTCTTTGCCTCCCTCCCCAACTAGCTATTTGGCTGTATTCTCACTCTCTCACCTTTTCTGCATTATTCCCCCAAACCCCCTCTTGTATCTCTGCCCCACACTCTCTCCTGCCACCAAACTCCCTTCCAAACCCTGCCTTCCTTACCCCCATCCTGCACCCTACCTCCTTCCCAGATCCTGCAGCCCTATCCCACACAATGAACCTCTCATTTTTGAGCCTAGGGAGGTCCACAAAATCCACTAACTCTGGAAGTCTAGAAAAGTAAATCTGGCCTATGGGAAGCCCTGAACCTCAGTCCTCCCTGTCCCTTTCCCTCACCCCATGGGGCTGGAGCGCCAGAAGAGTGAGGTGTTTCAGTTGGGGGCCACATCAGTGAGGACTGGGGGGGTTTGGAGGGTTTTTTTTGGGGGGGGGCTTCTCACTTGTGTGGTCCTCCACCCCGGCCATAAAGAAAGAAAGCACTGAAACCTTTTGTGTTGGACATAAATTAATATTTTACTTTTTTTTAAATGAAGTCTGATAAACTAACATGAGAAAGTTAAAACACTTAATCTGTTTAATAATTTAAAATTAAACCATTCTCCCTAGCTGCAGCTGGTTCAAAAAATACCTCCTTCTCCCCCCAGCACGCATATCTGTAAATGGAAGTGAATAAGTTAAATCTTGGCACGCCACTTCTGAAAGGTTGCTGACCCCTGCTCTACAGCCTTAACAGAGGTACAGCTGGCTTTATAGCCCAAGCTATAAAAGCTCATGCACTAAGATCCAGAGGTTCCATGTTCAGTTCTGCCTGTTGGTGTTACAATGACTTTACCAACCTCTATCATATTCCACCTTAGACATCTCTTTTCTAAGAGGGACAGTCTGAGGTTACATCTACGCTATAGCAGGAATCGACACTCTGAAGATGATCCACAGGTGGTCTATTTAGTGGGTCTAGTGAAGACCCATCAAATCAACTGCAGATCTCTCTGCAGTCAACTCCTTCTGCCCCCGACAAGAACAAAGTACGTTGACAGGAAAGTTTCTCCCATCACTCCCCCCCCCCCCGGGGCAATGTAGAGCCTACGGTAACTCCAGGTATGCAGCTGGAGTTGCATACCTTAGGTCAATTTTCTGTGGTGGTGAAGACATTCTCTGTAATCTCTCCTCATATGGAAAAATCCCTAATCATTTTTGTTGCCTATCTCTGTACTTCTCCTATTTTAATATATCTTCTCTGAAATGGGGCAACCAGAATTGCACACAGTATTCAAGATGTGGGCATACCATAAACTTACCTAGTGACATGATGACATTACAGGTCTTATTATCTGTCCCTTTTCTAACATTTCATTAGCTATTTTGACTCTGTCTGCACATTGAGCTGATGTTTGCATGACGGCTCCATAATCTTTTTCTTGAGTGGAAATAAGAAAGAGACTCCATTATTTTTTATGAGTAGTTGGGATTATATTTTACAATGTATATTACTTTATGCTTAACAACACTGAATTTCATTTCATCTGCCATTTTGTGACCCAGTCACTCAGTTTAGTGAGATCCCTTTGTAACTCTTCACAGTCAGTTATGGAATTGGAGTAAAACTAATTCTGTATCATCTGCAAACTCCCCCCCCCCCCAATTGTTCACCCTCTTTTCCAGATCACTTATGAATACACTGAACAGCAGAGATCTTAGTCCTGATCCCTGAGGAACCATACTATTTTCTTCTCTCCTTTGTGAAAACTGATCATTTATTCCTACCCTTTGTTTCCTATCCTTTAACCCACGTAGTTTTCAAACTGAGATTCATGACTCCTCAGAGGTCACAAGATTATTATGTGGGGATCACAAGCCACCCATCTCTGAAGGCAGTGCCATTGTCAGCAGCAGCACAGAAGTAAGGGTGCCAATGGGGTACTAAATTGGCTGTGAAAAGTGCTACTGACATCTTCACACCTTCCTCAATTAAACAGTAACTACCCCAAAAATAACTTTTCTACCTGTACCAATAATTTGATAAAAATGTGTTTTAGTCTTAATTTAAAAGCAGTGAGAAAAGGTAAATTCATTTTAAACAACAAAGTTATAAATTTAGCATTTAAAATAGTGTTAAATATACAAAGTGTTTATGTTTTTAATATATAAGAGGTCACACCGAGAGGCTTGCTGTGTAAAAGGGGTGGTCCATACAAAAAGTTTGGGAATCACTGCTTAACCAATTATCTATCCATCAGAGGACCTTCGCTTTTATTCTATGACTTCTTACTTTGCTTTAGAGCCCTTGGTGAGAGCCCTTACCAAAGGCTCTGTAAATTCATGTACACTATACCAAGTGGATTATCCCTGTCATGTCTGGTTATAGTACATGTGCTATATTATGTCATCTGGATTGTTTTTAATTATTAATATAAAGCTTTTTTATATTCATACTAGTATTTTTTACAATATTCATGACAGTGCACTGATCTCTTCAGGGTGGGAGGCCCATAGCTACCTAAACTATGGCTCCTCAGGCAACAGGCATATGTGTTGTAAAATATAATCTATATGCTCCCATATACACAGTGAAAGTTGCCAATGAAATATTATTTATGGTAAAAGTTTTTCAGTTTTCATCTTATGAAATAAACCGAAAATACAGAACAGTGATTGTTTTAAAAGCTTCAGGCTTAACACATCAATAGTACAGTGCAGTCTACTCTGACAGAACAAAAACAACCTGTATGAGTAGCATGGGATTTAGATGCAGTTACTGAACCGTGACACTGTAAACAAAGGAGCGTTTGCAGCAACAATGAAAGCGCAGTTCCCACAATGCTTCACACAACTGTATTTCAGAATTCTAATTATCTCAATGTTCAAGTCCAACTGTCTCACTTTGTTGCTCAACTGTCGAATATTTCAACCATTGTAAAACGAAGAGCACATGCGCAAAAAACTATCTGAAACTTTGCCTTCTTTAACAAGAGACTCCTGGATCACCACCTCTCCCCCATGTTTTGAATACTAGACTCTCTCATCTCTGTGCTTGTATTTCCTATATAGTGGACCACTTGTTGTCCATCCTTTGGTTAAAAAAAAAAAAAGGAGTCTCCGAGCCTGAAAGTGGGAAAAATGCAAAGAAGACCCTTAGTTTCCATAATTTTGTTCTATTTTCATTGATACTTTGTTTTCCAGTACTTAGAGATGGGACAAAACCAGAACCACTTATTCTCCAGCTTTTGACCCAAGATTCTAGTTTTCTTCTGTCCTCCAAGATCTTTATGCTTCCAGATTTCTACATTTGACATTTTGCATTTTGATGTTTACAAGCAGTTGAGAATTTTATCCAACTAGCCATCTGGAAAATTTCTTATAAAGACAGTTATGAAAAAAGCCAGCCCTGGACATTAAACCTGATAGAAACTGTTGTAAAACAATGTAAATATACACAGAGATTTACACCAATTTAATAAATTGTTTTTAATTAAAATAACACAAGTTTCGTACTGAGACAAGGTTTAACTCTGTTAATGCAATGTTTTCACATATCTGTGTTCAAGATTATACTAGTTGCTAGCCTGTGGGCTGCCAACAGGGAAAAAGGACCCTTGGACTGTTGGAGGGGCTGTCCTCCAAACCCGTGACTGGCCAGTGATGAAAAGGGCTCATGAAGCAGGGAACCCTTGCCTCCTAGGCAGTAGTAGGGACACCATGAGGCTCTGAGGCACACAAAATCCCACCAGGAAGCTCAGGGCCCAGGGGGGAAAGCCCAAGCTCCGCGACAGTACTTATATGACATATGAACACCTCAAGTCTTTAACATATTTAATATCACCACACTGCTGTCCAACTGTGAATTACTATTAATCCATTTTTAGAGGCCCAGAGTTAACATGACTTTGCCAAGCTCATGCAGGGTGCGTCTACACTGCACCCTTATCTTCAAATAAGTGACGCAATTTGAGCTACACAAAGTGTGTAACTTATTTTGAGTTAATTTTGAAATAGTTTATTTCAAAATTTAGTGCTGTGTAAGTTTTGAAATAGAGCGCTATTCCAAAACATCCCTTAATCCTTGGGGAACGAGGTTTACAGGGATGTCAGAATAGTGAGCCCATTATATTTCAAAATAATGGGCTTGCTCAAAAGATGCAGAATAGCTATTTCGGGATACTTCCAGTATCCCAAAATAGCTCGTCTACATCATAGATGTAGCCAAAGGAATCTTGCAGTGAAACAGGGACTTGACTCAAGTCTCTAGCTAGTGTTTTAACCACTGAACTATCCTTCTTCTCCCTAGGAGTCTCAAATTCTCCCACACAACTGGTAGGGTTCTCAACTACAATCATTCTGTTCCAAAAGGACAGTCTTGAAACATGTTCACTTTTGACCTTGTTTAAGGTACAAAAATACTGGTCTATATTAGCAGGAGCACATTTCACATCCATTACCCCATAAATTAAACAAAGTGGAAACAAAATATCTGTATACATACTTCCAAGTACGTATACGCACATATTGTATATAGGGATGTAAAATCCTGTTTAATCAGTTAACCGTTAGGTTTAACCAGTTAACCGCTTAAACGGGGTGGGCAGTGGGCCAGTCAGGTTCGAGCAGGCACCCGCCTGGAGCACAGAGGGCTGCTCCGGCCAGGCTGGGCCTGTCGCAGGCAGGGGCTGCTCTGGTATCCCGAAATAGCCGTGCAGCATAGACATACCCTAAGTGGCACAACTGCACAGAAACAACCAAACTACATCCACTTATTCCAGCAATAAATGTGTCTTTTAAAATCTACTCAGGTACCTGCCTTCTCAAGCAAACATCTGAAAGTGGACTGGAATAGAGATAGTTTTCAGCCATTTAGGAACTGCAGATAGAGGATGACTAAAGATGTGTTATCAAAGCAGCACATTCAGTTTCCAGGGCAAAGGTTAAGTGATTATGCTGGTGTTTGGTCTATCACTTTCTTTTACAAAGCATCCTTAATGCAAGCACTTTAAAATGCTTTGTATCAACAGAAATCTTGTCAAACCACTATAAACTAATTAAAAAGAACAAACAAAACATTAAGTCTTTAGCTTCATTTAAAAAAGACAGCCAAGGACTTTGATCTGTGCAAGTATTTCCACAGGCAAGAGGCATAACACATAAAGCAGGCAGCTTCAGAAGAAAAGTCTAAAATTCAAGCTCTTTCAACAAGCTGAATTCAAAGATTGCCAGAACATGCCAAAACGAATCCTCTGTGACAACTGGGTGAAAATAAAGGAAAGTTTTGTACAAACCTGACCAACTTTCCAGTCATATGGATAGCCTGTGGAGATACTTCAGAACTGGGGTAACAAGAAAAAACTATTTCCCCTGATAAGAAAACTGGTGGTAGACTGATGTTAAAACTGGAGGCAATCTACAGTGTTTGAAGAATAAACAGTCCAAGACAACTGCACCATAGAACTCTAATTAGGAAGAGACCAAGACATCAACAAGAATTTGTGCATCCTGTCAAGGTAAGCACTGATTGTAGAATTAGCTGGCGGAAAACTCCAGAAACAACTGTGAATCCAATATAAATTCCAGATTTCCAATGTAACTTTCTGCTGCTGTAACAAAGCTTTGTCCATCAAAAAATATGGACAAAAATGTAGGCCAGCCATTGAATCAACCAAAAATCAGTTTTATGATTTGGACAGTCACTCCTATGGCTGAGAAAATTTAGTTGTGAAACCACAAGACAAAGATCCCAGAAAACAAGAAGAGAATCTGGGTGACATTCAATCAAAGCCAGAGCTACAGATGACCACTGCGGAAAAGCCAGTGGGCAGCCTGCATGGCCCCCACCCAGCCCAGCCCTGAGGAGAAGCTGGAGGATGGGCCGTGCTGCCCCCCATTATCCCGGTTGGCCCCAAGGAGAAGCTACCATGCAGGCTGTGCGCCCTCCTGCCCTTGTGGGCTGGCCCTGGGGAGAAGCAGCTGGGCAGGCCGCATGGCCCTTGCTGCCCTTGGACCGAGGCAATGCCAGATAATTCTTCTATTAACAAAGTAAGTGAAATAACTGGTGAATCTAGCCTGGAATCAGTCATGTATTGAACCACTCTGATTTTACATGTGCTGTGGCTAAATTAGAGGCAATGATTTATGTAACATCCCAAGAAGAAGTTAAAGCTGTTCTTGTTTGTTAAAGTGTGGTTCTGTCCTAAAATGGTGGACTCATGGGTTCCCTACTCATTGTCACTCACTGACTTCCACATAGTTGGTCATTTTGCAAATAAAAATACTGTTATTTTTTCTAACTGCTAATTCCATATATTCACCATGGGGCCTGGCATCAAGCTATGTCCCTTTAATACCATACAGCAGCTATAGTCACCATTATATCCTCTTGGGCTGTGGGTATCATAGAGAGAGGAAGGCACTGCCTCCCCAAACTACCTCCCTGCCTTCCCCGGAATCCCCCAGACCCCCTTCCCCCAGCCTGCTGTTGCAGTGCTAGGCCAGACCCATGCTATCCCAGGCTGGGGGTGCACCCTGGGGCAAGGGGTCAAGACCAACAGCCACACTGAGGGGGGGATTGGGCAGGGGCCAGCGGCAGCCACAATGTGGGGTGCTGGGCTGGGCTCTGGTAGGCACGGAAGGGGCAGGGCTGAAGGGGGGTTGCCTCCCCAAGCAATGGGGTCACTCACTCCCATGTATATCCTCACCTAACTACCTTGAAACTAACAGAGCAGCCCACATGAGAACGCAATCTGAAGACAAAGGGTTGCATAGGTGTGACAGAGAATAATTTATCCTGCCAAATCACTGATGGTGATGTTCAAAATGGAAAGAATCAGAGAAAATTCATACTCACCATCTAGGCACAATGCACATGCATCAGAAACGTCAGCAAACTCTACCGTGGTCTGCACCCTAATTATTAAGATTCTGCTGCTTTTGTTGACTCTAGCTACAGGTCTGACTCTCTACTGCCTTACACCTTTGTGTAGTTCCTGACATATGTGCAAAGTGGCTGTAAAACCTCAGAACATGTGGAGAATTCTGACCTGGCAGTGGCAAATGTCTCACAGCCACTCTGCACAAGCATCAGTTAACCAAAGTGCACGGCAGTGAAGAATGAGACCCTATGACTGGTTGAGCCACATGATCTTTTCTGACCCTTGTTTATGGAGGGAAAGCCACCATCTAATTTGAACTCGGAGCATCAGCATAACCCTTTCTGCATGGGAGAGGAGAGGATCAAGCCCCTCCTAGGCACCACGGTCCCAACTACGACGAACTTATAAAGAGTCCTCTAGATGTTGACATGTGTGTGTAACATATTTTGGGCTGGGAGAAAGCAGTGTCTCCTTAAACTCTGCAAGAAATGTGCCAAAAATATCAGTGCAGCTAGATGTGCTAGTAACTTTACAAAGCCCTCCCCACCCCTCTGTATGCTGTGATCTGGACAACTCCCCCATTAACAGAGCATCCTGGAATAGCCAGGTGGGAAGTCTCAAGTAATACAACTGAAGAAAGGAGATTCCAGAGCTAATGCAGATGCCTTATGCCTCTAGCTCAGCAGTTTCCAACCTTTTCCAGATGGGGACCCATTCTGACAATTCAGGAAGACTTGGTGACCCAGGGAAATTTAAAAAAATGTGTGAATGGCTCCTTAAGAGCCACCTGGGGAGACACCTGGCAACCCTTCTGAAATGTAATGGTGACCCATATTTGGGTCCCACCCCATAGGCTGGGAAACCCTGCTAGCTGAAGCTTGTGATCTGTGGGATTTGGAAGCAAATCAGCTGCCCACTTCACAGGCTGCAGGGTGTCAAAGCCTCTCTCTCTCCCCAGAACAGTTTTCCTTCCCAGGGCCCTATCACTCCTTTTATGTACAAGGAAGAATCCAGCAGCTATAAAGAAAACTTCCCTACCAATGCTACTGCACCACTAAAAATGGAGAAATGAACAAAGTTATTATACAACGGAAGGGAACACTGGGAGATGGAGGAGGAGGATGTACAATGCTTTCAAAATGTTCATGGTTTCAAATTTGAGGAAAATCTGGTCCAGGTTTTCTAAATAGAAACCCTGCTTCAGAATGGCTTCTGTGTCTTTGTTTTATCTCAAGTTTTCCAAATAGGCAAATGAGATTGTTTCCCCTTTCTGTGGTGTTAACTTAAAAGAATTAACTTCAGTGTGATGTTAAATATATTGCACCTGCACATGTAGCCTGAGCAATGAATGAAATAAATACATAGAACTCAAACTGTTAAAAGTGGAGCTTAAAATTAGACTCCTAAATGCATATTGAGACACCTAAGCAGAGGTGGCTTGATTTCCAGAGGTGCTCAGCATCTGCAGCCCCCACTGACCATCAAACCATCTCCCCAGGCCATAGCCCCAACTCCGGTGGTTATAGACAGTGGGGCTAGGTATATGAGCAGCTATAGGAATTTTATGCTGACAGAGAATTCCCCTTCGCAAGTGAGATCCTCCAGGCCACTTGTGTTATTGGAGTAGCACAGGGCAGCCAGAGTCCAAGGAAGGGTTATATGCCTGGCTTTCCCTAGAAATGATGTATGACCCTTGTTCAAGCCTCTTGGTGCCTCAATTTCCCCACCTGTAAATTGAAAGTGACAGTACTTCTCTACCTCCAAGAGCAGCTTTTGAAGCTTAATTCATTATTATTTATAAAGAACATTGATGGAAGTTGCTTTGTAAGTACAAAATGTAATTACAAGAAATCAAGGTTCTTTTACAAAAAACACAAAGAGGTTTTTGCCAAATGATACATCTGCATTAAAATCCTTCTCATGGTAAGTGCCCAGAACTGACAAGCTTACTTCCATGACTATGTGATACAAATGGGGAATTACCCAAAAGAGAAAGTCCATTAAATATCATAAAGGAGTACTACCTTCCTGAAATGCAGAGTGGAACACAGAACAACAGAGGAAAGACTTTTACGGTCTGTGGTTAATTGTAGAGATTCCTCACACATTCAAACTTTAAGTCAGCTCACAAGGAAACATCAGGGGTTTGTTGCTCCTCAGCATGGTAAAATGTAACAATCATAAGGGAAAACTTCAAAGTGTTACCACCACCAGGCGGATTTGAACTTGGGCCCTCTGAAGTGGAATATAGGAGCCTCTACCCTCTGAGCTAAAAGCCAGCTGGCTCCCAGCCCATGCTGTAGAGATTTCTTGGTCTTAACTGTTGCTGTGGTCTAGGTACTACTTGCATTGCTCAGTAACCACACAAGATGCGTGGGTCACATACTTCCCCTAGGTGAGGAAGCGCATCCTGAGCTTCCGAGACCCAGATGAAATCCTGTATGAGCCCCCATTTGTAACTGCCACAAGGCAGATTTGAACCTGGGATCACTGAAGCAGAGTATAGGAGCCTCTACCTGCTGAGCTAAAAGGCAGCTAGTTCCCAGCTTATGCTGTAGAGGTCTCTTGGTCTTAACTGTTGCTGTCGTCTAGGTCAGCATTTCCCAAATTATGGGCCACGGCCCGGTACCAGACCTCAGGAAAAAAATACCAGGCCTCAGCGTGGTTGCCGGGGTGTTCCGGGCTCCCGGAGTGCCTGTGTGGTGCCGGGTCCCCCAAGCCCTTGGCCAACCTGGGCAGAGTCTGCAGCTGGATCTCCCGGCTCCCGGCAGAGGCGTAGCTAGGGGAGGAGGGGAGAGCCAGCCATCGGAAGCAGCACTGGCTGGGGGAATCGGGGCAGGCCAGGGAGATTGGGGGAGGGGCAGCCGGCGGAAGCAGAGCTGGCCGGGGAGCAGGGGGCTGGCTGGGAGATCGGGAGGAGGAGTAGGGGAGAAGCGGCCGCTAGAAGCAGGGCTTGCCTGGGGCATCGGGACTGTCCGAGAGAGATTGGGGGGCCAGTGGAAGCAGGGCTGCCGGGGGGCGCGAGGTTGGGGGTAGGGAGCTGGCTGGGGAAGATGGGTGGGGAGAAGCGACTGCCGGAAGCAGGGCTGGACGCAGGCAGTGGGGCTGGCCAAGGGAGATTGGGAGGAGAAGCGGGGGAGAACTGGCTGTCCAGGAGGGGGTTGCGGGAAGTGGGGCTGGCCGGAGGTGCAGCGGGGGGGAGTGAATCAGCCGGCGGGGAGCGGGACTGACTCGGCCATATGTGGATCTCGGGGCGCTGCTCCCCTTCCCCCCCCCCGCAAAGCACGAGTGAGTCTGGCCCGGGGATTCTGTTGTGCCCCCCGCCCTCCCACAAGTAGTTGCGAACTGTCTGGCTGGTAGACACACTCATGCAGTCTGAGCACATTTACCAGCCAGGGAGTTCAAAACTACAAACTGATACATCTAGTAATAATAAAACTTACCTAATGAGAAAATACCAGAAATGTAATATGTCTGGTATTTTCTCAGTTTGTTTTTTATGTGTTTATATTTTTGGGCTGCAAAAAACAGTACTGAAAAAAAAGGGTTCCAACTAAAGTAAAAAGTTTGGGAAACCCTGGTCTAACCAGCTTTCTGTCTGTCTTACACTCCATTTATCCAATCCATATTCCTTAATCTGCTGGTAAGAATATTGTGGGTGACCATATCAAAAGCTTTGCTAAAGCTGGCACTGGGGGCTTTGGGAGGACCAGAATCAACTTTTTTGAATATTCATATTTGATTGATGAATATGCAAATATGCAAATGAATGTTACCAGTCCTCCAAAAGTTCGTAAATGGATTTACTGGTCCCCGTGTCAAAAAGTTTGGGAACCCCTGGTCTAGGTACCACTTGTATTGCTCAGTAACCACATTAGGTGTGTGGGTTACAAAAGCACTGAGAAATAAGATTTATGAGGCATGATGACTCAATGTGCATTGATATTATATGAAAGAAGTGGATAGGTTTTTACAGCTTTAGCAGTTCACAGAACCTAAATGCTACCTCTAAACAGTTTGCTGCATTGCAAAAAATTGCAACCTACTGAATGCTTTTAGTCTTGCTGGTTTTAAAAGGAATACAGGTTGAGAACAGTCAGTGTTCTCACTACACCTAAAGCACTCTGGGTACAGACTTTCTGTTTAAATCTATGAGAGGGCTTCCAACAGCAGCTTCAGAGCAATCAAAACATCTATTTATTTCATGGGCAGAAAGAAGGCAAGAAAAGGAGCTAGAGAACAGCCATATAGGAGGTATTAGGCTTAGAACCTCTAAAATGACAAGGACCTGCTCTGGTCTGTAAGGACATTTTAATTTATATCACTAACAGGGGCAGACACCAGATTGAGTAATGGTGATACAAAGGAAACAGGTAGCCCCACAGATGTACAGTGATTTTTTCCATGTCCATACAGCCATTCTTTGTTGGAGCCACATGAACACTCAAACCATGAGTGAGCAAAGGACTAAGACAGGACTATGATAATAACAACATGACACTGTGCTGGGGAAAGAGAAGGGCAATTTTTGGGATAGGATACAGGGACTCTCTTGCTTCAAAGCAGCCCTGTCATTTTAAAGTCAACTGTCCTATTCCAAATGCCCTACTGAAAGTAGAAGTAAAAATAATCAACATTCCTCTGAGTCTTCAGGAAACAATCCAAGGAATTATAAGAGCAATACTCAACACTCTCCTTGACTTTCATACAAACAAAATTAAGAGACTATGTTCGTCATAAAAATGTTTCGACTCATTAGAAGTGGGAAAAGGTGTAATGTGCACCTTCTTAAAACACTGTGTACCATTACTGCCCTTCCCAGTGTCTGGAATTAATACTTGTTGATTGGTTAAAAGTAATCCTTAGAGAAAGGCTTTCTGTTGTTTTCAGTACACTGACAACATACAGTTCTGCTGAGTTCAACTGCATGTGTACTTGAACCTCACCACAACAGACAACTATAAAGACAGGGCCAACACTCTTTTGAAACAGTGAAGAGGAACCAGTTACAGGACAATAGAAAAAGGTTTTAAGATTCATCCATCATGTTGTTGTTCCTTAACATTTGCATCTGGTAACAGAGAGATGATCCATTTGTGCTAAAGAACCATTGGTGAACAACAGGATCTGTTTGTTGTAATTTTTATGTGTGAGATTAATTTAGCTGTCATCAAATTTGTTTTAGAGACCTGTAGTTCACATAGCTAGGATGCTACACACACAGCATAAGGATCAATCTAACAGTTATGAAAATTGGAGCTTCTCTAATAAACAAAACCAGACTTTAGGACTACAATGAAGGAATCATATTAAGACACATTAGGCAAGATTTTACTCTGTTACACACAAGCAATTCCTCTGATTTAAATAGAGCTGCACAAGTGTAACTGAGAACAGAATTTAAGACATTCTGCCTAACATAATATGCTCATTATGGCTAGACTGGCTGCCAGATTTCCGGACTCATCATGTTTGTGAAAGCCAAAAACTTTCCAATTAAGTATATCTGGCTTGAAAAATTAGAATCTCATGTCAGTCTGAAGACCAAGTAGGGATATTATTGGCTAAAGAGCAAAAATTCCCTGCAATATCTCAGAAATGAATGAATCTCTGCATTTTCTCTTACTGTTTGTACCATGCCCAACCAAAGAGATTGCGGGTCCCAAAGCAGCACACTGTGACTGGGTGAGCCACACAGCCGGGTGGGTGGGGCCAGGAACTGGGCAGCGCGGGGCCCTGAATGTGCAAGTCCCAAGGCAACCGCCTCGCTCGCCTTGCCTGGTTTGTACATAGCTCAACTCAATTTACTACAGGGCTTGTGCCAGTTCTCAAATCCTCCTAGCTGGCCAGTGGGCACTCCCGTATGGCAGGAGCTGGGGTGGGGGGAGGAGGGAGTTCCGCATGTTTCCCCCCTTGTGCCACTAGCAGCACAGCAGGGCTAGAGTGGCTTCTGGCTGCTAGCTCCGCACTGCTGCAAGCATGTCCCTGTGGCCCAAGGAGGTGTGTGCAGAGTCACCCCATCCATAGGATGCTTCGGCGCAGCTGCCCTGAGCCCCATACTTTGGGGGGGGGCCCAAACGTCTTATGGGTCGGACAGTCCCTCATATTCAGGTTAGCCTGTGGGGCCTTGGGCAGGCTGGGGCCAGCAACAGGGGTCAGGCCCCCATTCTTTCACTGTTGCAATGGGAGTCGTGGGGAACAGGAGTGAGGCAGCAGCCTGCTCCACTCTGCTGCCATCTCCTAGGCCACCTGGGTCACCTTGGCAGTGAAGTGGAGTAACCAAGCTGGCCTGGGAGATGGCGACAGAGCGAGCAGAGGCTGCTGCATCACTTCACTTCCTGGGGCTCCTGCCACCATGGTGAGTGCTGGGGGCCAACCCATGCCAGGCCTCCGTGTGAACGCTAGATGTTCAAGGCAGGATACTTAAAGACCGTGTCCTTGATTGGGCAAGTGGACAATTATGAGTATTTGTGACTGACTTACTAAGAATTACAAACATCCTACAATATTTCTTACCCCATTTTCATTTGTTTGTCTCACACGTCTGTTATGCTTTGTCTTTTAGACTGAAAGCTACTTGGGACAGAGGCTCAATCGTCCAGTTCTACAGTACCTAGTACAACGATACCCAACCTACGTGTGGCTTTTGGAGGCTACTGCAATAAATATATTGAAAAGTAGTAACAGTAAGGATGATCCACATGACACACAATGGGAGCGTATGGTTTCACTTCATGGTTTCTTATGTCATTACAATAACCATGACAATGAAGCTTAGAGAAAAACTGCAGTGCAATAAATATGTACAAGTTCTCTCTAAGCACTATATTTGATTATAAGTTTTACATTCCCCTCTCTATAATAAAAGCCAAAGAAGAGTTACAGAAGGTTCAGGGAAACTCTGGGGCATCATTTTTCCAACAAATGCTCCCCCCCAGATGCTTGGGTGTCCAAAGAAAATGCAGAAGGAATACCCTTAGCTGTGAGAGTGAAACATTGGTGGGACAAATCCCTTCACAAAACCCCTCCTGTCTCTCATCCCCCAATTGCATTTAGCCTCCAACAAATGTGCAGGTCCCCAGGATTAGGGCCCTACCCTCAAGAGCACCAGGTATATCAAATGCTATATCACCATTTTTACTTCCACATACACCACCACTCACATTCAGGTCTAGGGATTGCGAGCTTGAGTTTCCAGATAATCTTAACTGCTTCAGCAGCTCTCAAACAAAGCTCAGTGTATTAGGCACAAATAAACTATGAAATACAACTAAAAGTAAATACATGAAGTAGATATTTCCACATTACTCTAGTTAATCACATTTGTTTGCTTAACTTAAATTACATCTGTCACAGGGCCTGTTTTTTCAAGCCCTCAGTAATGCACGTAGACCCATCAAAACCAATGGTGACAGTGTTATTGTGTACTGTTTGCTTAATGCTTTCAGGGTACTCATATTTGTACAAAACGAAGAAATTAAGACAGTCACTACTCCAAAAATGATTGTTATGTCTTCTGTTCACTCACATCCTTACATCGCAGGAAGTGAGGCCAATCAGCAATTAGCCCGTATTCCAATTTCAAAAATACCTTGTAAAAGCTCGGTTTACATTTGTGCAAGTAACTGAAGACTCCTGAAGACAGAGAAACTTTCATCAAGTAAAAATGACTAATAATTATTGCAAAACAAAATGGAAAACTTCAAAGCAGCGGAGGAAAAAATGGAGGGAAATTCCAACTTATTGGGATATAATTATCTTCTATAGGACAAATACAATATTTTAGCAGGTAACCACAGTGCTTTTATACTGAGTTATGTCTATTTTATGATGTATCATCAAGATTTTGGGATCCTTATCAAATAGATGACAGCCTTAATCATTTTTCTCTAATTATTTTTCTAAATATGGCTATCGATAGGGAAAGGGATTTTAGAATTTCCAGAGCAGGCTACATTCCACTGAGTAATACTACTCCAAAGGAATAAATAATCTTTTAAGTTAATTCAAATAAACAACAACATCTCACATGTATACGATACTTCACTGAATCAATATCGTGATCACATTTCTGTAGGGCCAACATTCTTCCACTTTCAGCACATGTAATTTTCCAAGCATACCACTGGAGAAATGTTTATTGTATTTATTAAAATTTACTAATTTTGCATTCAAGTAAATATTCAATGTTAGCATTGGAAAAAAACATGAATTATTTAAATTATAAATATATATGAATTATTTATAGTTTTAAGCAGTAAATTGTATTTTGTTAACATTTTAAAATAAAATATTATGGAATGTTAATATCTAGAAATCAAACATGTAAAATGAGTGAAATCTTATTTTACATAAGACAAAAAATGGGACAGGGGACATCTTTGTGTTTGTACAGTGCCAGTCACAAAACACACATGGTTATGACTGGAGCGCGTAGGCACTACGGTAATACAAATAATCAATAATGACAAAGTCTAATTTTTTTCTCCAAAGAGATGCGTATCTAACTGACAGGGGCTAAGCTACTCAGTAAAAATATTTTTAAGATTATTTCTGATAATAAATTATTTATTGACAATATTTTCCACCGTTCCTGCAAATGCGGGAGGGAAACAAGCTCTGGCCAATGATCACCTTAGTTCAGTGATTATCGAACTGTAGGGCGAGCTGCCATAGGGGGCACGGAGGAATGTTTAGAGCAGTGTTTCTCAATCAGTGGTATGAGTACCCTCTGGGGGATATGTCAATACAACTGAAACTTGGAGAAAACTGAATTTTTGTTTTAAGTTTTACAGCGCTTTATTATTTTTGTACTTTTTACACCCAAAAATTTAATTGCCCACCCGGCTACGATTAAGTTGTTTGAACAAATGTGTTGCAATGGTAGAAAAAATTTTGTGTGTCTGAAAACTGTAGGTACTGGGGGTACTTATAATTCTTTTTTTTAAAGGGCTACTTTATAAAAAAAAAGGTTGAGAAACACTGGTTTAGAGGGAGGAGCAGTGGGACTCAGGCCAGGCCCCCCATGCAGGGTGAGGAGAGAATAGCACCACCCAGCCTGTCTCTGCTCCCAACTCTATTCTGGCTTTGGCTTTGACTCCAACCCTGCCCCCGCCTGAGGCCCTGCTTTCAGCTCCACCCCCTGCCCAGCCCTGGCCCCAGCCTCTGCCCCCAGCCATGACCCAACTCCCAGCTCCAGCACCTACCTTCTAGCCTTGCTCCTGTCTATGGCTCTAACTGCAGCTATGGCCCGGTCTCAGCCCCTGGCATTTTTCCCATATCCCAGGAGCATGGACAGCTTATATTTCAGGTTGGGGGGAACTAGAGGGGGGGTTATGACATAAAAAGTTTAGGGACCACAATGTTAGCTGCATCAATTTCAATACAAAATACGTATAATACTACTATATGGACAAAACATTCCTCATATATCATCAACTTGATCATGTTACACTTACTGCATTTTATTGTATTAATTTAACAATAAACAGAAATATATTCTTTTTTTTACAGAATAGCAAACTAAAAATATTACGGTGATACCACAGAGGAAGCACTTAAGGCTGCACCAAGGTTTGCAGTTGAAAGCAGGAATTTAACTTCTTTATTACACGTGAGCGTTGCTGTGCAACTTCTCCAAACTTACGGCTCTTACTCCTCAAAATGAATTTTATAATTGAGCTAAAATGAATGAAAAATGGACCCTTAACTTTTTCTGGTTTGGTGTTTACCTTTGTGGTTCCCTCTAATAAATGAATTTCTATTCTGGACATGTGAAACTAGGCTTACTTCTAAAAGAGAAATCTAAGACATGCACTACTTTAAATTTTAATGTTAATCTTTATGTACTAATACTACTTAATCATTATATACACTGCAGATGACCATTATATTTTTGTCAAACATTGCAATTATTGAATATGTGTGTCAAAGGATGCTTCAGATTCCAAGTTTTCATTTTTTTTAAATTGCTTCTAGCCTTCATAGTTTTAAAGAAAATCTCAAAAACATTAACCAAATATAACCCAATAGTGTTATCTTCTTAAGCCTGCAACAAGTCTGAAGAAATAAAGTCTGAGAAGTGTGGTTAATGTTGTGGTTAATATAGAGACTAAAGATGTCTATTCAAAAGTCAATTCTGTTAGCTATTTTACTGTTGATCCTTTTGCCACAAATCTTCAGCTAATATGACAACTGGTTCTGAAAATACAAAAAGTGTAGACAACTGCACTTAAGGCAGCAATTACATTTGTGTGTGAATAAAAAATATTCTTTCCATATGTATATCCCCTATAAACACAGAATGAATTAGTGTATGAGTTAAACATTTAAAAATACCTTTTACATTGTCATCTGTTCATCTATTCATCTGACAAGCCTACAATATTTTTCCCCCTGAGATCTTCAGCAAAGAAATTCCTGAACAGATGAAAATGCAAATTATTGCGATTCTAATACATGGGTTAATGAAGTACGTTTTTGTTTAATAAACCGCTGGTGATGGTTACTTCTATGTATGCCATAATGTTTATTATAGAAAATATTTTTCATTAACTTAATTGGTCAAAAATATTTTAGGACACATACTGCTGCAAACAAAATATTTCACATCAGTTGCTTTCCGTGGAGAATGGGGTTGCTCTCCTGCAGACTTCCTCTGATCTCTAGAAGAACCCCACAGCCTGTGCACCTCTTAAGGGAGGTCTCTTGTCCACTGTCTCTGGCCTCATACCCTCACAGTGCAATGCTCCCCCAGCAGTGCTGCCTCCTTTCCATTGCCCCTTCCTTTGTAATCTGATCCCCACTGATGGTAAAGAAGACTTTCAGGGGGAGGAAGGGGGAAGCAGGCCTTGGCATAGATTAAGAACGTACCAGTTAGAAAAAAAAATGCATGGAGCAGTCATTGCATAACAGATGTCCAGCTAGAGGAGATGAAGAGTAGCTGATGGTTTTGACCAGAGAGCTGGTCAAAAAACGGGGCTATAGAAGCTTGGGACCCACAAACAGTAGTATTTGCTCTATTTTAAGTTTTACACTCCCAGTGCTAGAAAATGCCTTAAATTTTGTTCCAGCTTTCTCTGCCTGGCCTCAGGTTTTGAGCCAGCCAGGCTGCTGGAACTTTCCAAGAAGTTTAGCATAGAAGCAGGAGCATAGGTTTAAGCCTTTTCCAGGTACACAAAGTTTCTAATAGCAGAAGTATGTTTACCTGACAGCCTCCCAGGCCCTGCAGCCAATCCCTCTCCCCACCACCTCAGCACTGCCTCAGTCCCCTTCCTAAAATGATTAATTTGAAGATTTTTTTTAAACAAACCACACAACTTGGAAATTCCTGCACAACATATTCCTAGTTAATGTTATTTAGACATTTAATATTCAACTGTTCAAAGTGTACAAGAAAATCAGCTAATTTTTAAAAAGTAGATTATTAATAATAAGCAAATTAATATTCAAAGAAATTTTTTGTTTGTTTTTTGTTTCTATGCTATTTCACGCTGCTTTTTAACTACCTGATATAACTTAAGCTCCTACTAATGCAGCAAGTAAGCATACTACCACATTTCCACTCTTTCTTATAAGAATTTCGTCCCTGACTTTCATGGAGTAGGAGTAGGCTCTGTTCCTAAGAACTCAGGAATTACTTCAGTTTGCCTACATCTACTTCTACAATGGATACACTAGGAAAACACTATTACAATGCGTAATATCACAGGAATCCGCAGGAACTTCAGAAAGACTATTTATTCAATAATTTCCTACCCACTCAAAAAAGTGTAATTCCTGTTAAATGACTGTGTCATTCAGGTTTTTTTAGAAAGTCAAAAAGCTAAGAACTTTGCTGCAATGTAAGTTTCAACTGAGAGTTTAGGCCCTCTTCCAGAAAAATACTTGGACACATGCACAATTTAAGTTAATAAGTAATCCCTTTAACTACAATGGTTCCCCTATGTAGTATTTAATTCTTCTTTTTTCTATACACTTCACGAATAATGCAGAAGCAGCACTTTCACCTTTATTACTTGTCTGGTAAATTATGAGATAAAGTAACTCCATCCACAAACTGATGGGCCGACTAAGAGAGGAAAGCAAGAAGAAGCAATCTTATGCTCTGTTAAACCTACAGTTGCTACAAAGGAAACTCTTGGATTGAGAGTTAAGTTCTCTCTATTTATATTTGCCTGGGTGGGGTATTTGCAAACTAAAGCTTACATATGGTATTTCACATATCTTAACATTATAGTAAGGTCTTTGAGGCTGGGGCCATCTTTTTGCTCTATTTATAGAGCATCTAGTCCTACAAGGTCACAGTCCATGACTGGGGCTTCTAGGAGGTTCCACAATAAAACAATAAGGAATTATAATGGTTCAAACTAAGGAGTGACTCATCATAACATGCTGCACTCAAAGAATACTGATTTACTTCTAATGCTGGTCGCTGTCTTGAGTATTACTTAAGGGGTAGAAGACAGATGTGTCCAAGACATTTTAAAGCAATGAATCAAACAAACAGAATAACTGCAATGGTCACAGAGGCCTTCCTATTAAGTGCTTACCAACTTTGGTGTAAGCTTTGAATGACTGATTCTCATACTACACTTGCCCCCTAGTTCGAACTAAGGAGGCAAATGAAGGCGACCGAAGTTGCTAATGAAGCGCGGGATTTAAATATCCCGCGCTTGATTAGCATAGTCGTGGCCGGTTGCCATTTTGGAAATTGACTAGCCCAATTTAACTTGCCGCGTATAGACGAGGTACTCCGAGAAAAACCCCTTAACTCGAATTAAATGGTACTCCATACAATGATGAGTTAATTCGAGTTAAGGGTTTTTTCTCGGAGTACCGCATCTATACGCGGCAAGTTAAATCGGGCTAGTCAATTTCCAAAATGGCGACTGGCCGCGACTATGCTAATCAAGTGCGGGATATTTAAATCCCACGCTTCATTAGCAACTTCGGTCCCCTTCATTTGCCTCCCTAGTTCGAACTAGGGGGCAAGTGTAGACGTACCCATATTGATTTGTGTATAAAGATATGGGAGGTAGTCTAAGTGTAAATGTGACACATTCAATCCTTCTCTCTACCCCAGTTTAGTGTCAGATGTTTTCTCCATTTGAGCTAGAATGTCAACCATTTGAGCTTGATACAGAACTGACTCAGTGCACGGCCTAACATATAAATCATGGGTATAATAGATAAGATAAACACATACCAGTGTAGTCCTCATAACATTCACAAGTGTAGCCTCCTTCTCGGCTCCGACAAAGTCCATTATTGCCACAGGGATTGGAGTAGCAGAGGTCAATCTCTGTTTCACAATAGTCGCCTGTAAATCCCGGGGGACATCGGCACCTGAGACCATTAATGGGATGGATGGGTCGAAACAAGACAGTGTTTGAACTAATAAATGGAGCGGAGCTGTCAAACTTCAACACTGAAACACACTTCATGTAGTTCTCGCAAGGCTCTCGCAAACAGATATTGTCATCAAAAGGCAGAACCCGCTGCATAGAGATCATGGTCAGTAGAGTTCTGTTGAGGTAGATCTGTTCCTGGAGGTCCTCTGAGGGGAAGAACTTATTTCGAATGCCACCAGGAAGTAAAGCAGAGAACGTCACATTCAGAATATTGGAGCTGACGTCTGTATCATTTTGAATGTTGAAGACAAAGATGCCATCCGTGGTAGTAGACAGCACCGTCGCCACACCCTCCACAAAGAGAGAGAGAAGTGGGGAGAGGAACTTCTCCTGGGACATGTTTTCCAGCCGCACTGTGATACTGTTGGTCAGCATGTCGTCAGTGATGATAGTCACCCTCAGGGTGCAGACTGCTGTGACACTGTGAACACCATCTATTGGCGGGAGGGCAAGGGGGTGAGGAAAGAGAGAGAGAGAGAGATCAGAGTTATTTCCAACAACATCCTCTGAAGTGCTCTGGCATACAGTCCAGGCTGCTCAGGCATTCTCCAACAAACACAACCGAGATGTGAGACATTCCATCCTGCTGGAATGTGAGAGCGCAAGTGAGGGAAAGTGCTTTCACTTCTGCACTGGAAATAAGCTAAGGCTTGTATCAAAGCAGAGGGACATCCAGGTATGCACTACCTAGACTGCCCCTGGTAGGACATTCCAGTCAAACAACTGCAAACTGCTAGCAAGACAAATAGTTGTGAAAGGGGTAAGGGCAAGAAACTTCTTCTGATAGGGCCTGAACATATCTTATATGAGTCACTGCTAGCCTACAACTAATGCTGTGAAGCTGTCACTTTCTGCAGCACAACACCAAAATTATCTTCTGTCGCAATGCTCTCAGGCTTAACGTTCCAAAATTATCCAGAGCAAGAAAGGATTATCAGGACTGTAGATAACAGTCATCATGGGGAACAAGAGCTAACTACACCTGATTTTCTTCAGGAACATTATATGAAACTTAGAGACGGAGTCAAATTAAGCAAATCTCTATGATGAAAGCAGACATTTTAAAACTGCTCCATTATGCTGTTGACATATCCACGTTTGTTTTGCTACAAAACATTTCAGTGCACCCATGGCAGTGATATCTGATACTAGAGCGTGATGGATGCCACTACAACCCCAGGCCACAGTTAGCTTTATATTACTACAATGTCTTTGTAAACTTTACAGTACCATTTCATTATGAAATATAAATTACTGATTGTGGGCAATGCTAAGGGTTCCGTATTCATTATGTATAAGACTGCGTGTGTCAGGGAGGTGACTTTCTGTAACTTTTCGTGACTTCTGAAGCAGCCAGTGTGGCTGGCTCTGAGACTGCCTGAGCAGATCAGGCAGCCCCTGGGCCAGGCGCACTAGCTGCAGCTGGGGCAGTCTGGGTGTGGGATGGGTCCCAAGGCTGGGAGGGTTGGGGTCGGGGTGGGGCGCTTACCTCAGGGGAGGGCCTCCAGAAGACTGCGGCATATCTCTGTAGCTGCTCCTAGGAGGAGGGAAGAAGGGAGCTCCGTTGCATGATGCCCTTGCAGCTGCAATTGGCTGTGTCTCCTGGCCAATAGAAACTGCGGAACTGGAGCTCATAGCAAGGGGAGGGCACACAGAAGCCCCCTGGCCTTCCCTTCCTCCTAGGTGCAGGCGGGCCATGCCACCCGCTTCCGAGGAGCTGCACAGAGTCGGGTAAGGACAGCCCCGCCAACCCTCTCCCTCCCAGGACCAGAAGGGTTTTTTGTCCACATACCACTGCCCACTCCTCCTCCCACATTAGGGGGGGGTCCTGGGCTGCATTCTGCTGCCTGGCCCCTCCACAGAGCGCAGTGTGAGGACCGGCCAGCTTCCTCCCCGGAGTATCTGCGGCCCCCCAGCCCAAGTTTTAGTCAGGAGTAGAAAGTACAAGTCATGGACTCTCCATGACTTTTACTAAGAACACCCATGACTAAAACTAGCCTTAATTACCTATTGTACATACATAAATGAACATGGAATTTGCAATGAACAGCAAATCAGAGAGTTCAAACCCTCTTGTTTGGTTCTGTCTCCTTGTTGATCTGAGGACTTAGTAATTTTTTTCATTAATATATCTTAAATTATTTAGAATGTACAGATCACAGAGTGTCAAATATTAAATCATTTGTACTAGAGTAGTGCCTTGAGGCCTCTTTGTGCTAGGCACGGTACAAACACATGGTAAGAAACAGTCTCTCCAAATACTGCACAATCTAAATACAGTAATATCTCAGAGTTACGAAGACCAGAGTAATGAACTGAACATCAACCATGCACCTCATCTGAAACCAGAGGAATACAATCAGGCAGACACACACACATGCACACCAGAAAAGCAAACACACTGTACAGTACTCAATTAAATACAAACTATTTACAAAATACAGGGGAACCAAAATTTTTCTTCACAGTAAAATTTCAAAGCTGTATTAACTCAATGTTCAGCTGTAAACTTTTGAAAGAACAACTGTAACATTTTATTCAGAGTTATGAACATTTCAGAGTTATGAATAACCTGCATTCACGAGGTGTTCATAATTCTGAGGTTCTACTGCCAACCAGGTGGGAAACAGAGTCACAGAGCGGTAAAGCAAGCTGGATGGTCATGTCAGTTGCACAGTTGGAACAGAACCCAGCTCTCTTGACCCCAGACAAATACCTCATCTACTAATCCAAAATACCTGCCACATGGTCCTTTCTAACCTCTAACATTGAATAGTCACCTGCTATATACATCTACTCCAGCTAAAATGGGTGTGACTTTGCATCTCTTGAAAGAAAATCAGCACTAACTGCATTTGAGTCAATATAAAACCAAATGGGAGATAAGAATCTGGTCCCACGATTTCCTAAAAGGACTTTTTTTCTTTTTCCAGTTGGTGGGGTTTTTTATTTGTTTTTTAAGGGGTAATAAGCAGAGAATCCATCTTGTGCCAGGTGACGTTGTGTTATAGTCACAATAACCACCTAGAAAACTGGCGAAATCGGAGCAGCACCTATTATCTAGTAATATCGTCCAGGGAGCCGAGCGACTCCCTCAGCCCCTGGGAAAGGTGGAGGTGGCAGCTCCGCACTCCCAGAAGGGGCGGAGCCAGCTCTCAGTGTTGCCCGAAGCATGGTGCCCCCTCTGAGCCCTCAGTGCTGCCTGGAGCGTGCTGCGTGGTGCTCCAAAGTAGAAATTTAAAGGGCCCGGGACTCCGGCTGCTGGCGCTGCCACAGTCGCAGCAGATACAGCTGGGAGCCCGAGGCCCCTTTGAGTCACTGGGCCCTGGAGCAGTTACCCCTCCTACCACGTCGGCAGGCCTCAACAATATTGGGTTTGTAATGATGTAATCTGGATTTAATGTTAGGTGATTTCTTTTCCAGTAGTGCAGATGGGTCTAAGCTAAGAATTTACTACTTACCCAGAAGTGTCTATAAAATCTCAGCTACAAATTGGTTTTCTTTCATTATAAAGCAGCTTCAAAGCCAATAAAATATTTTCTTCCTGGTGTTACTTCATAGCTAGCAGTGGTGGAATTACTAGCAAATGGTTATTATTTGGGGGGATTTTTTGTAGGACTCATTACATCGGATGTAAGCTTCCAATGTCCCAAGATGGATAGTCCACAAACATTTTCCATGTCCTCCTCAAACTGCTCCAGATAGACTGCCCTGCTTCCATTTCCACAGAAGAGGCAAAGCCACCATGCATTACCTTCAAAGCCTTTCAATAGTCAAAACCCTAATTATAAACTCTTCCAAGTGCATAATCTGCAGATTCCCAAACAACGGAAATACAGGATGTGTATTAGTACAATTAACTTTTTTCATAAATGACAGGCTCAGACTACTTTACTCATTTGTGTCAGCTAGATAGTTTATTTCACTAGAGAACAGCAGCAGAACTAACTGATTAATGCATGTTCCTACAGCTATTGTCATTCTGATTGGCTAGTCTATAGGGTATCGGATCTATTTTGTTATTTGCTGCACAATACATTACACAAGTTCTCTCATAACATGGAGGAAAAAAGAGTGTCAGACAAAGGGCCTTTTTTAAAGGAAACACTGATGTATAGTCCATGGTATGTATAGTGAGAAGACAAACTACTATCTACTGTCTAGCAACCCACTGGAGTCCACAAACTGTCATAATCAATATCAACTGCCACAATATACAAGCGCTTCCCAGCATTCACAGCAACTATTCTGACACAGTTAATAAATCACTATAAAAAGCCCAGTGTCGGACACTGCACAGCTTTGTTGTTATGAAGAGAGCAAAAAAGAAAACCAGACACATGCATATAGCTACAAATACTTTGAAATTATAAATAATGCTTTAAAAACAAATATAACTTTGTGCAGCTCTGTTGCAAAAAGATTTTTAAAAAGGCAGCAAAAAGTATTTTAAAATGTATTTTATAGACAACACCACAACTAGGATTTTCAGAAAAAATGGCCCTTGAATCTTACTATGGACTACATCGCACCATCAAGTTTGAAAAGAGAAATTCCCATTGGATGATTTATTCCATTCATTGGAGAACTCTGTTTAAAAACTGATGCTACTTTTTGTGAGTAGTACTAGTATCTATTCTGTTTTCATCAGTGAAACTATGCATAGAGGGTCCAGTGCAAAGCACATTAGAATTAATGAGAATTTTCCCCTTAACTTCAATAGACATTGAATTAGGTCCTGTTTAATCACAGTATTTGTAAAATGCAAATGCCTTGAGATCCTCATGTGAAAGTACCAAATATTATTACAAAATACAATAATTTATAAAAGTAAGGGCATTTCATGAAATACAGTTATATTATACACCTACACATCATGATTGTTTTATACTGCATGACATGTCTATTTTGTACAAAAGTCTAGCATAAATGCACAAGTCCTGTGCTCTTGCATAATAGTGGTGCCTCTTAAAATGATTTCATGTAAATCCCATTTTTCATGAGGGCTGCCCTACACTATAAACATCTATATCGGGTTTTGGCCTAAATAAAACTTCTTAGAACAACTAATAACATATTCTATAAAACTGAGTATTTTAATACAATTTTATTAAAATATCTTGAGATGTAATTTCTCTCACTCCTTCTTTTGACTGTTCAGAATGCAGCATGGTTTTACCAATCTCAGGTGCTGTTTAGCTTTTGCTTGCTGTCATCACCATGGGATAGCTCAGTTCCTTTCACTGATGTCAGAGGGCACCTGGCCTGGAGAGTCCACCTCCATCTCTTAACTTCCAGAAGACAGATGGTCCAGTGGCTAGTGCATTAGTCTAGGCCAGGGGAGAGCTTTGTTCAATTCCCTACTCTGCTACAGACTTCATGACCTGGGGCAAACCAATTATTCTCTCTGCACACAGTTCCTCATCTGTATAACGTAGATGATAATGTTGCCCTTTCTCTTGTGAGGATGAATGCATTACAGACTGTATAGATACTACAATGATGGGGCCATGTAAGTATCTTAACTAGACCATCAAATATTGCCCCGAAGACTGCTAGAGCCAACTACACCAGAGAGAGAAAGGAAAATACCTAATGTCTCATTTGAGGATGTTAACGAGAAGTGGAGACAACCTGCCGAGTTATGAACACCTGTGTTACAGTACAGGAATAGAGGTATGCAATTCAACAGTAGTCTATCTACCCCTGAATTTATTTCCCGACAATGCTTCTATTTGCATGCATATTGCAAAAGGAAATGTGACAAGGTGGATCTGTTACAGTGCAGATTTATTTTGTAACGCTGATATATATGTTGAATGGACCCAGTATTCTTAATTATGCGCCAAACTAATAAGAAGATTTAATAGATACCACATAGTCCCACAAATTCCAGAAAAAACTAGAAATGGAGGAAAACTTAAACATGCTCCCAGTCCTCTAAACCAGTGGTCTCCAGCCTTCTTAAGCATGAGATCACTTTTTGAATTGAAGTGCAATCAGGATCTACCTCAAACCCAAACACCCTTGCCCACCTTCTCCCCGCCCCTACTCACTCCATCCTCCCTCCCTCCCCCATAGGGTTGCAAGGTGTCCAGTTTTGAACTGGACAGTCCGGTATTTGAACTTTCTGTCTGGGAAACAAATTGAGACAATACTGGACATATAAATGTCTGGTATTTTCTAATTAAGTAAGTTTTATTATTATCATGAGTATCAGTACGTAGTTGCATACTGCCTGGCTGGTAGACACACTCTCACTGCGTGGGCACTTCTACCAGCCAGGCAGTATGCAACTACACAGTAGAGAGGAGGGGGATGGGGGTGGGACGGAGCGGGATGGAATTCCCAGGGTCAGACTCGCCCATGTGCCCCACCGGGACTGTGCGCGGGACAGGCAGCACCCCGGGATCTGCGTGCACCCAGGCCAGCCCCGCTCCCCGCTGGCCGGTTCCCCTCCCCGCCCCCGATCTCCCCCGGCCAGCCTCACTCCCCCCCAACCCCCTCCCAGCCAGCCCTGTTTCCCGCCAGCCGGCTCCTTCCCCCGATCTCCCCCAGCCAGCCCCGCTCCTCCCGACCCCCTCCTGGCCAGCCCCGCTCCCTGCCAGCTGGTTGCCCCCTGGCCAGCCCTGCTCCCCCTAATTCCCTCCCAGCCAGCCCTGCTTCCTGCCGGCCATTTCCGCCCCTTCCCCCCCCACCCCCCGTGATCTCCCCTGGTCCAGCACCACTCCCCCCGACCTCCTCCTGGCCAGCACTGCTCCCTCCCAGCTGGTCCCCACCCCCATCTGAGATCAAGTGTGTCCAGTATTTTTTTGAAATCATCTGGTAACCCTAGTCCCCCATCCTCACTCACTTTTATCAGGCTGGGGGCAGAGAGCTGGGGTGCACGGAAGGGGGATGCAGGCTCTGGTCATGGGCTAAAGGATTTGGAGTGTGGGAGGGGTGCTGAGCCTGGGGCAGGGAGTTGTGGTGCAGGACGGGGTTTAGGGTGCAGGCTCTAGGAGGGAGTTTGGGTACAGGCAGACTCAGGGCTAGGGTTTGGGGTGCAGGAGGGGTTCAAGACTGGGACTGGGGTTCAGAATGCAGGCTCTAGTTGGGTACTGCTTACCACAGGTGGTTTCTTGGTGGTGGTACAGGGAGCTAAGGCAGGCTCACCCCTGCCCTGGGCCCATACCACTACCAAAAGCAACCATCAAACATCAAACTCTCTCCATCCCTGCCTCCCCTTGCTCTGTGGAGGTGGGATACAGGGTACAGGGAGGGGCACCCTGGCATCAGCACCCCCTCTTCTATTTCCTGTGCCCTGCACAGCAAGCAGGAGACTCCCAGGGTTAAGGAGCACCTCTAAGGCAGACGACAGGAACGGCAGGGGCAAATAAAGTGACAGCACCTGACAGCCTTCTGGCCAAACCTGTCAGGATCACACGTCAAAGGTTCCAAGATCTACCAGTAGATCCCGATCTACTGGTTAGTGACCACTGTTCTAAACTAACACGCCCACTGCAGATAAGTTAATCAGTGGTCGTCATTGTACAAACAGCTTTTCTTTATGGAAAAAATGGATCGCATCTGAGGCTTTAATCTTATCTTTCTAGTGATGGGCACTTTATGAACAACAGAATTTTATTATCTAGCAATGTAAACACAATATTTAACTGAAAGGTGTCTTGGGCTTTGGCAATATCTGGCGAGCAAATTTAAAAAAAAATAACAAAAAATAAAATTTTAAACAATCTATTTGTTTTGTTGGCTCTAAAATTTATTAGGGTCTGACCAATAATCAAAGCAACATACTTCATAGCAATGTCCCAGTGTCACAGGCTTCTTTCACATATGCCCCATCTTACATTTGTTCTGCTTTCCCCCTTATGATGCAGCTGGAAATCTTTTGGATGTCAGAGTTTACAACACAGCTGTGCAAACTCTGTGTCACATAATAAAATAAGGGGACCCCTTAGCTTCTGAAGCTGCTATTTAAATAGCCTTATTTTCTCAGCGAACAAGAAACAAACATCCCTCTGCAGTAGATGTACCTTGGTGACATGCCTTCAAGCGAGTGACCTTCCATACACAGTGCATTCAAAGATGATTATATATAACCAGGACTTTGTTTACACCATGTACAAGACCACACCAAACACAGCAGAAAACCACTGCAGCAAGGAACGGTGCAGCAAGGATGGATTATGGTAGCACTGACAAGCGCCTTCCATGACCATGCTAGGCAGACTACAGATATTGAGCTAGCAACAGTCCCAGACCAAAAGAGTTTTCAATCAAAACAGACAAGGCAGCCAGACAAAAAGTGCAGGGAAAAGACATGTTCATGGTCTCACTGCTGGTTAGTGGCTCAGTCCAGGTCTTCTAAATCCCAGTAAGGATGTTAACTGAAAGGTAATTTACTAGTCGAGTAGTCAATGGAATTTCCGTCGACTACTCAGCTAGTTGATAGGCACTTCCGCATTCCTCCTTTGAAATGTACAAGAGCCCTCTCTGGGGGCTCTTGTACATTTCAAAGGATGAATGCCGAATTCCATGTGCAGCTCAGGGCCAGTGGGAAGTCCCACTGACTGCGGGCTCCACAAGGGCGCTTATCCTCCGAAATGCACAAGACCCCCAGGGGCTTTTGCGCATTTCAAAGTGGAAGCACCTGCATGGAGCCGGGAGTCAGCAGGACTTCTCACTAGCCCCGGGCTGCACACGGCATGCCAGCTTTGAAATGTACAAGAATCCCCAGTGAGGGCTCTTGTGCATTTCAAAGCGCAAGCGCCCTCATGGAGTCGGGGTCAGCAGGGGACTCAGAGTCCCCTGCTGACCCCGGGCTCCACGCTGCGCTGCCACTTTGAAATGCCATGCGGAGCCCGTCAGCTGACCCCAGCTCCCATTTCCACAGAATCCAGGGTCAGCTGGGGATTCCGCAGCTGACCGCAGGCTCTGTGCTTCGAAATGTCGCACTGGAGCCCAGGATCAGCTGCAAAGCGGCAGCGCTGAATAGAGCCGGGGATCAGCTGGGGACTACCCAGCTGACTCCAGGTTCCGTGGAAATGTCACAGGAAGCCTGGAGTCAGCTGGGGAGTCCCCAGCTCACCCCGGGCTCCATGAGGAGCTGCTGCTTTGAAACGCTGCCGTAGCGCTTCAAAGGGGCAGTGCCGCATGGAGCCCAGGGTCAGCTCCTTGTGGGGCTGCCACTTTGAAACACCGAGTCGGCATTTCAAAGGGGCTGCGCCGCACAGACCCCGGAATCAGCTGTGCAGTGCTGTCCCTTTGAAATACCACCATGGCATTTCAAAGCGGCAGTGCTGCATGGAGTCCGGTACGGGCTCCATGTGGCGTTGTCGCTTTGAAGTACCTTCTCTTTCCCCCCTTTGCTGCCTCTATCTGATAGAGGCAGCGGAGGGAGGGGGGGACATTGACTAGTCGACTAGTCCTTAACATCCTTAAATCCCAGCCCAGTGTCCTATCCACTAGATCATATCTCCTCAGAGACAGCTAGCCAGATGGCGAAAATTATCTTTCCCATTTGCATCTTTCAAACACCACTGACATACAACTAAAATGCATAATATACTTACCAATATCTCTTTTCCTTCTAAACAACTCTTGTTTACAACAAGAGTTTACTACAGCGCTGTTCTATGATTAGAAATGGGCGGTAGGTGAGTCCATGAGATAACCTCTCTATTAAAATATCCACAATATGGAAATATTTGAGAATCCCTTGCACAAAGGAAACATTCAAAGGGAAGGTAAACTATACAGAAAATGAGTTATTGGAAACTAAGTAAAATGTTTAATTAAAATGATAAAAAACTTTAAAAAAATTAGGCACACCTGTGCACTAACATGGAAATTGTACATCATGTGCTCTAGACCATAGTCCCTAAAACATCTTTTATGAAGGACTGTAATGTTTCAAAGGACAAGTATCAGGACAGCCATCTTCCCCTGTTAGCCATAGCCTCTCAATGTATGTGCACAGCCAGTCAGAGTTTGGCCCATGTCCTGTAGTTTGAATGGATCAAAGTGCGAGACTCTCTTTCGCTCCCAAAAAGGTTGAAATTACACAGTGCAATACATGAAATAAAAGGAGCACAGCCAGGACCTTAAAAAGATACCCTCTTATCTCCTTTTGGAAGACCTTAACTTGTTCCATATAAATGTAATACAAACCCTGGGAACAGCTTTAACTGATTCTGCTGTAGCCTACTAGTCTCCAAATCCAGGATTAGAAATATTGCTGAAAGGCAACATGTTCTTTACAGTAAGTTAACCAACATGACAAGTAAATGAAACTACTGTTATTCTTTCTGTTCCTTCCTTCATTTAATACCTGTCCAACAGGACAGATGGCAGTCTCAAAAGTTTTGTGTGTTTGTAAGGAGCTATGGCTGCCAACTCTATTTTGTTGGGGGTTGGAAGGAGTGTTATAATAATTTATTACTTGGGTAAGGCCATGGTTATTTACAGTACAAAAACAATGAGCCCAGGTGCTGATCAATGTAGCATGCTAAAAATAGCAGAGCAGTCATGGAAGAATGGCAGGCTGCATGGGTTAGCTGTCCAAGTACAGTCCCTTCTCAAACCCTAGTGGTTAGTCTGAGCCATCACCTGTGCCGCTCTGCTCTTTTGAGTGGTGTGTTATCTTAACCAAAGCTAGCATGTATATGGCTATCTGAGCTTGAATATACATCTGTGGAGAAACCCTGAAGGCCTGATCCAAAGCCCACTGATGTCAACAGAAAGATTCCCACTGACTTCAATGGGCTTAATGTAAAATGACTCCATGCAATCAGAATCTTATATTCATGCAGAGGTCTCGCCAGCCAAAGCTTGTTTCAGGCTCAGGGCCTATTAGCTAAGACAAGAACACAGCATTCGACAACAGAGGAGGGCTGAGGGTGGACAAGGGTGAAGAAGACAATATGATCACATAGTCACAAATGCTCCACAAGATTCCTTTTAAACTTAAACATCTAAAATCAGGCACCTAAATCCACGTTTGGGCTCCTCTTTGTTTTTAGCAGTGCTTAGCATCAGCAGCTCCTACTGAATGCAACGGAAGTTGTGGGTGAAAAACTTTGAGGCTTTGTCTACACTGCAGGGTTTTTGTACAAGAGATCTTCCGCAAAAGCTTCTTGCGCAAAAGCATGTCCACGCCTCAAAAGCGCATTGCAAAAGCGATGTGCTTTTGCACAAAAGAGCATCCACACTGCATGGATGCTCTTGCACAATAAAGCTCTGATTGCCATTAACAGAATGGCCATCAGAGCACCTGTGCTTTTTCTGATAGGCTCTTTTTGTGCAAGAAACCCCTGCGGAACGTTCACACATGCCTTTTTGCACAAAAGCTATAGTGCAAAAAGGAATTATTCCTCTAGGGAGAGGAGTAACTCTACTGGCAAAAGCCCTCTGTCCTGTCAATTTACTGTATTTTTTTTTTTAAAAACGCGCTTGAGGTGTGGATGCTCCACCGGTTTTTGCTCAAAACAGTTGTTTTTGCGCAAAAACCTTGTAGTGTAGACCAGTGTTTCCCAACCAGTGGTACGACTACCCTTAGGGGTACTTGAGAGGGTTCGGGGGGAACATCAACACAACTGAAACTTGGAGAAAACTGAATTTTTGTTTTAAGTTTTACAGCGCTTTATTATTTTTTTATTTTTTACACCCAAAAATTTCATCACCCACCTGGCTATGATTAAGTTGTTTAAACAAATATGTTGAAATAGTAGAAAAAAAATTGTGCGTCTGAAAACTATAGGTACTCGGGGTACTTACTTTTTTTTTTTAAGGGGGGACTTATACTTTTTTTAAAAGGGGTACTTTATGAAAAAAGGTTGAGAAACACTGGTGTAGACATAGCCTAAAAGTAGACACCCAAGTCTGAAAATGTTGGCCATGTTCTTAAGCCTCCTTGAAGAAATGAAATTTGAGAGATGGACACATGGCAGATGGTATTAAGATGGGGGTTTCCTTGCACATAAGATGATATAAAAGAAGACAAAACATACATGGGACAAGGGAAAAACAAAGCCATTCAAACAACTGGCTTTGGGAAACAAGGAGGGACTAAACTAGACAATATGCTAAATGTAAGAAGGAGCTAAGTTGTAGGAAGCCTTGAAAGCAAGAACAAGGAGCTGGAATGAAATAGAGCAGTCAGCAGAGGAGAAGTAAACATGGCTATAGCATGTATCTTAGTAGATGACTTTTGTAGTAAAGTTTTGGACTATCTCCTACCCTCAAAGTTCTCCATGAACAATTCCAGAGGTTTAGAGGATCTAGGTTATAATGTTACTTGGAAAGACCAGACTTGTCGTATATGTTTTGTTGCTATAGCACCTTGTACCTTTAAAACATAACATGTGTGACATGCATGAGAATAACAGTTATTTTTTCTGATCTGCATCAACACCAAAAAAGTTGTTAAAAAATACCATGACAAATAACTATTTTCTAGCTGGAATTTTCTGTGTATTTTTATCCATGTGGGATCTATTTTAATGTCATTTAGGAAAGCAGCCACAGGCTTCCTGTACAGGAAAACTCCCTGGGATAGAGAGTTTGTTATATATGAAAGGATGTGGCCTTACCAAAGACTTTTACCCAAATATCCAAGAAGGAACAGGATATCCTTTAGGTATCAGAGGTACTTAGTTTAAAAGAGAACTTTGAAATGGACCAATATACTTAAAATGCTCAAACGTTTGGGGAGGAAAAGGAAAAGACTGAATGTGAAATCCTGGCTCTAATCAAGTCAATTGGAGTTCTGCCCTGACTTCAATAGGCCATAATTTCACCCTGTGAAAAGGAAAGCAGTTAATTAGAAGTATGAAAGACATTGTGTATTGAATTTGAACTGAAGAATGAGACAATGTCTGTAACAGGGGTAGCCAAGCTTACTGACCCTCCAAGCCACATGCTTGACATGGTTTGAGGCTTCAGCCCAACTGGAGGTGCCTGTGCATCCAGGTGCTGTGTATCATTGTTCCAGCCACGGCCAAGCTCTTCACCCTTATGCTCACACAACTTATGTGAGCAACAGCATGCAGCCACCACCTTGGGGACATGCCAAAAGGTCCAGCCTGCCACAGAGACACCTCCATCTCTCTTTCTATCTGCCAAAGGCACATTCAGCAACCATTCAGCATTGGCTTAACCTATTGTTGAAATGCCCCTTACCGCTGTCCAGATGCCACATGTAAGGTTTCACAAACCAGGGCTGCAAGGGGTAGGCTGCATCACATAGGATCATATCGGCATTTCCATGTCCCCCACTAGGGATGTTAAATTTTGATTAATCAGCTAATCGAGTAGACGATTGAATGTCCACTGACTACTCGATTAGTCAATAAGGGGGCACTCACTAACCTGCTGCGCCTCTGTCTTTGAAATGTACAAGAGCCGCCTGTAGCTCCTGTACATTTCAGAGATAGAGGAACAGCAGTCAGGACTGGAACAAATGGGACTGTTTCAATCCCTGCTCATGCCACTTCCCCACTGCCCTCTGCCTCCCCACCACCCACCCCACAGAGACAGTGCTGGGGGGAACTGGCTTTTAAGCTGGCTCCCCCCAGCACCAGCTCCTGCTCCTCCCACCCCCGCCTCTGTCTGATAGAGGCAGCAAGGGGGAGTGGAGAAGCGACAAGTCAAGTTCCTACTCGACTACCCGATAAGCATTTGCTTATCAGGTAAGCTGACTACTCACTTATATCCCTATCCCCCATTATAATTTTCTGGTTTGGAAAGTTCCAGCATGCAGCTTTCTATACAGGTCACTGTTCCCGAAAATGTGTGCATCATGCATTGTTCCAGACCACTCGACATTTATGTCTGTGAAATGCCTATGATGATCCACAAGCACCTGAAGCACCATGGAGAAATACCCCTTTTGATTGATGGATTCTGGCACAAGGTGGGGTGGCACAATAATGGAAACGTGTGTGCCATCGACTGCCCCGCCACAGTCTGAAAAGCCCATTTCAGCAAAGCCAGCCACTATGTCATCCACATTTCCCAGAGTCAAAGACGTAAGCCGCAAAAAGAACGGTTACTCACCTCGTAACTGTGATTCTTCGAGATGTGTTGCTCATGTCCATTCCAATATAGATGTGTGCGCGCAGCGTGCACGTTCCGTCGGAGACTGTTCCCTCAGCAGTACCCTTAGGGCCAGCAGGGAGCCCTCTGGAGTGGTATATCGACCCATATATACCCAGGGCTGGCCCGAGCCATTCGCACGCCCCGGGCCCTGGGAGCACGGCGCCACCCCCAGGAATGCGCCGCAAGTGCAGTCCCGCCCCTGGGCACACAGCGCCCCCCACTGCATGCGCGGCCCTGCCCCGGGCACGCGGTGCATGCGTGGCCCTGCCCCCGGGCGCCTGGCGTATGCACGGCGCTGCCCTGGGTGCACGGAGCATGCGCGGTGCCACCCCCGCCCGGCCCGGCAGCCCTGCGTGGTGCCTCCTACAATGGGGCACCCCAGGCGGTAGCCCGGTTGGCCCGTACCTTGGGCCAGCTCTGTATATAACCCTGCTGGCCCCCTCACCCACTCTGTTCCTTCTTACCGGCATATTCCGGATAAAGGGCGGTGGGCGGGGATTTGGAATGGACACGAGCAACACATCTCGAAGAATCACAGTTACGAGGTAAGTAACCGTTCTTTCTTCTTCGAGTGATTGCTCATGTGCATTTCAATATAGATGACTCCAAAGCAGAACCTAACTAGGCGGAGGGCTGGATGTCGAAACCAAGGAGGAGTTAAGGTCCGCCCTACCTAGGGCAGCAACCTCTCTGGCCTGATGGGACAGCGCATAATGGTTAGCAAACGTGTGGACCGAGGACCATGTGGCAGCCCTACAGATGTCCACAGATGGGAGCCTGCGCTGCAAAAGTGGTGGAAGCTGCCACAGCTCTTGTGGACTGCGCTCTAAGGGTCAGGGCTGAAATGCCCGCTATGCAATAGCACCCCTGATACAGGCGGTTATCTATGAGGCGATCCGCTGAGTGGATACAGGTTGGCCTCTCATGTGTTCCGTGATGGCTACAAAAAGTTGTGGTGATTTTTGGAATGGTTTGGTCCTGTCTAAATAAAAGGCTAGCGCCCTACGGATTTCTAACGTGTGTAAAGCTTGCTTTTTCCCCGATGCATGCGGTTTTGGGTAAAAAACTGGTAGAAAAATATCCTGGGAAGTGTGGAATGTAGAAACAACCTTCGGCAGAAAGGCTGGGTGAGGGTGGAGCCGAACCTTATCCTTGAAAAATACTGTGTAGTGGGGATCTGACGTCAGTGCCCTAAGCTCAGACACCCACCTCGCAGATGTGATTGCCATGAGGAGGGATACCTTATATGATAGGTGAAGGAGGGAGCATGTGGCTAGCGGTTCGAATGGGGGTCCCTAAGTTTGGATAGTACCAGGTTTAGGTCCCACTGGGGAATGGGTTGCCGGACATGCAGATAGAGTCTGTCCATTCCTTTCAGGAACCTGTTGACCATAGGGTTGGCAAATAGCATTTTCCCCCTTTCCCCTGGGTGGAAGGCCAAAATGGCCGCTAGGTGGACCTTAACAGAAAAGGAAGAGAGATGCTGGAACCTAAGGTCCAACAGGTAATCCAGGATCAAGGGGACTGGTGCCCACCTCGGGTGTACCCCCTTCTGAGAAGCCCAACAGCAAAACCACTTCCACTTAGCGAGGTACGTAGTTCTAGTGGAAGGTTTTCTGCTACCCAGAAGGACTTCTTGAACTCGTTGAGAGCACTGGAGCTCCTCTGCCGTTAACCATGGAGCTTCCATGTTGTCAAGTGGAAGGACCATAGGTCTGGGTGGTGAAGCCTGCCCAAGTCCTGGGATATCAGGCCCGGGACTAGTGGGAGGGTTACAGGCCTCTTGCATGAGAGGTCGAGGAGGGTTGAAAACCAATGCTGTCTGGGCCATGCTGGGGCGATTAGAATTAATGATGCCCTGAACTCCCGCACTTTCAACAGGACCCTGTGGACTAGTGGGAAGGGCAGGAAGGCGTACAGCAGGGCTTGCGGCCAGAGGAGGAGAGCTTCCCCTAGGAACCCCCGTCCCTGTCCCTGTCCCATGAGGGAGCAGTAGTGGGGGCACTTTGTGTTCTGCCCTGTGGCAAACAGATCCAGATGGGGAAACCCCCACACGCAGAAGATGGATTGGGCAACATCCCAACGCAGGAACCACTCGTGGCTCGCAAACAATCTGCTCAATCTGTTTGCTAGGACGTTCTGTGAGCCCAGAAGATACAAGGCCATCGGGTGGATATCCACCCCGATGCAGAGTTCCCATAGGCCGATCGCTTCTGAGCATAGGCAAGGTGAACAAGCCCCGCCCTGCTTGTTTATATAGGCCACTGCTGTTGTGCTGTCTGACAGGATGAGGACAGTCTTGCCCCTCAGGTGGGGAAGGAAAACCGCAGAAGCCAGTCGGACCGCCCTGAATTCCCTGACGTTGATATGCAGGGAGGTTTTGCGGGGGGACCACATATCTTGAGCGTGCAGCTCTCCAACCCGTGTCCGACGCGTCTGTGACCAGTCGGATGGACGGGACTAGCCAGGAGAATGGGACCCCTGCGCAGACTTCCGCTCGATGGGTCCACCACTCCAGCGCAAGGAGGACAGGGTTGGGGACGGTTAACACTCTGTACGGCTGGGTTGTGGACTCGCAATAGCCACATCTGAAGTGGACGCATGAGCAGTCTGGCGTGTTGCACTACATAAGTGCAGGAGGCCATGAGGCCCAGTAGATGCATGCAAGCCCGGGCAGTGGTCACTGGAAAGTTCTGGAGCGACCTGACCACCGACTGTAGCATGAGAAAGCAGGAGCTGGGTAGAGAGCCTCTCTGAGACTGGGAATCTAGGGTCACACCCATGAATTCTATTGTCTGAGTAGGAGTTAAGGTGGATTTGTCCAGGTTAAAAGAAGACCCAGTTCTTGAAAAAGTTCGCGGACTATGGCAATGTGGTCTCTCACCTGGGTTTCCAACTGCCCTCGGAGGAGCCAATTGTCCAAATAAGGGAACACTTGGACTCCCCTTTTTCTGAGCTTGGCAGCCACCACTGCCATACATTTGGTGAAGACCCGGGGGGGCCGTAGAAATACCAAAGGGAAGGGCTGTGAATTGGTAGTGGTCCTGGCCCAGAGTGAATCGCAGAAACCTTTGGTGAAAGGGGGCATTGAAACATGAAAATAAGCGTCTTTTACGTCGAGGGTGGCGTACCAGTCTCTGGGGGCTAGGGAAGGAATGATGGACGCCAGAGTCACCATTTTGAATTTTGTCTTGACAATGAAGAGGTTTAGAGCTCTGAGGTCCAAGATTGGGTGAAGGCCCCCTTTTGCTTTTGAGACCAGAAAGTAGCGGGAATAAAAACCCCTGTTTTGAAATTCGAGGGGAACTTGTTCCACCCTCCAAGTTGAGAAGGTGGCGAGCCTCCTCCTGTAACAGAGGTTCGTGAGAGCGGTCTCTGAAAAGGGACGGGGTAGGGAGTTGGGAAGGAGGGGGCGAGTGGAAAGAGATTACATAAACCTTTTCCACTATCTCCAGAACCCATCGGTCCAATGTAACAGAGCACCAGACCTGCAGGAAACAGGATAAACGGTCCCGGAAGGGTAACGGGGAGACTGGTAAGGAACCCTCAAGGGTCCCGTCAAAACCCCTGTCAGGGCCCGGGGGGCTTATTAGGGGGCCCATGGTTAGAATCCGGGGCTGGGCGAGGGCGGCGCCTATTGTTCCTGCCATTATTACCCCTGCCCCTATGTCGGGTAAAGTCGGGACGTGGGCCCTGTGGAGGCAGTCTAGGAACCTTCCTGTTGGTATATGACCGCCTCTGGTTGGCAGGTGTGTGTAGGCCCAAGGACTTTAATGTGGCTCTCATGTCCTTCAGACCATGCAGCCACTGGTCAGTTTGCTTGGAGAAGAGCGACTTGCCTTTGAAAGGGAGGTCATGTAAGGTGTTTTGGACTTCCACAGGCACTCCGGAGCCTTGGAGCCATGAACTGTGATGCAGGACCATTCTGGTGGCCATGACTCGTGAAGCCACATCAGCCACATCGAGTGCTGCTTGTAACACCGTTTGGGAAATTACTTTCCCCTCTTTTTGAAGGGCCTTATACTCCGCACAGGAGTCTCTGGGGAGCAAATCTGTAAACTTGTCCATTGACGCCCAGGTGTTGTAGGTGTATCTGGACAGAAGGACTTGTTGGTTGGCAATTCGGTATTGGATGCCCCCGGATGCATAGACCTTTCTGCCCAGTAAATCTGTCTTTTTAGCCTCCCTGTTCTTAGGGGTGGCCACAGGCTGTCCCTGCCTCTCCTTCTGGTTGACCGCCTGAACTACTAAAGAACCCTGGGGGAGGATGGGAGAAGAGGTGTTTGTTACCCTCCTAAGGGACAAAATACCTCCGTTCCGCACATTTATCAATGGGTGGGATGGACGCTGGGGTTTGCCACAAGGCTGCTGAAATCTTGGCTACCATCTTATTGATCAGCAACGCCACTCTGGAGGGAGTCTCTGCGTGCAAGATATCGCCGGTTGGGTCCGAGTCCTCAGACACCTTGTCCGCCTGGATTCCCAGACTTTGGGCTAGGCAGCAGCGGAGGTCTTGGTGGGCTCTGGCATCCATGGTGGGCATGGAGGGCGCAGAGTCGGCCAGAGCCTCATCCGGGGAGGAGGACGATGACCCCTTGCCATATCGCCCACAGGAGCGTCTGTACGGCCTGGACCGTCCAAAGTGGCCACAGAGGGAAGGGGGAGAGGTTGGCTCACTAGAGCCACGCTCTCCCCTGGGCCTGGTGACGACTGGCCCACAGATAGCGAATGGGCCAACGTGGGGGACCGGACCAAAGGAGTCGCCGATGGAGGGACTCGTAGACCTGATGTGACGGAAGCCAGTCTAGGAAGGTTCACACCCTGGCCCTGATGGTAGGCCCAGGGCGTCCAAAAAGGCCACTGCCCGGGTGGCTGGGGTGGCCACGTCTGCTGGACCATCGGTATGGGGATCGGCTGAGCCCACTGTTGTTGGTACCGATGTGAGGAAGTACAGCGCTGGGACCAGAGTGGTGTCATGAACAGGATCAAGAACCCCATGAAGACCATGCAGACTCCACGTCAGAATCAGAGAAGTACTCCGACGTGGACCATGGCGGTGCTGATGCCGATGTTGATTGTTCTACGGCGTGCCGAGACATGGCTTCTGGCTTGCTGCGGTGCTGGGGTGGAGGAGGAGGAGGCACGGCTGAGATGGGATCACTGACGGTAGGTGCTGGGGGTCGGAAGCGGTGCTGGGCGAGTAATCCGCATCACGTCTGGTGCCGGATCCGTTGCCAGTGCTGGTGCCAACGGCACCAGCGTGACAGTAGCCGGTGCCGGGGGAGGTGCCGCGTATGCCACATGGCTCTGCCACACCTCATGCACCGTTTTTCCATGCACCCTAGGAGGGGAGCGGTACCGGGCATTCCCGTGCCGTCTTGAGGGTGCCGGAATTGGCGGAGGGGAGGGAGAAGAGTCTATAAGGACTCTTGCTGCCTCCAAAACCTCCGGGGTGGACAGGTCCGGGAGATCCTCTGAAGGACTCACATCCCTCCGGTGGGAAAAGTAGTCACCCGACCTAGAAGGCCCAGGCTCTGGACTGGCTGGCACCGCGTGCCCCACTGTAGAGCGCACGGAGGGTGCATGCCTGGGTGGGGACCGACCCTTATTAGGCCTCCTTTTCCGTATCAGTACCAGCGACTGGGAGCGACGTCTGGCCCTGTGCGGTACCGGGGAGGCACGGTGCGTGGGGCTGTCATGCACCGAGGCCGATGCGCTGTTGGAGCTCGGTGCCAAGTCCTGTGCTGGTGCCGGCCAGAGTGACGCCTCCATCAGGAGCGCCTTGAGCTGCGACTCGCACTCTCGTTTGGTTCTGGGCTTAAACGCCTTACAAATCTTGCACACGTCTGTAATGTGCGATTCTCCCAGGCACTTTAAAGACGATGAGTGTGGGTTACCACACGGCATAGTCTTGTTGCACTTCTTGCAGGGCTTAAAGCCTTGCAGGCCAAGCATGCCCTGCCACAGGCACACGGCACACCACGGCGGGGTAAAAAGAGAACTACAAATGAAAGTCTTTAAATTAACAGGTACTTAACAGATGATTGCTAACGAAGGAGAAGAACAATGAAGAGAACGACTCGAAGAGGAGCTGAGGGTTGTTCCAACTGACCATCACGGCGGTAAGAAGGAACTGAGTGGGTGAGGGGGCCAGCAGGGGTATATATGGGCCGATATACCGGCGCCACTCCAGGGGGCTCCCTGCTGGCCCTAAGGCAGGGGTTCTCAAACTTATGATACTGAAACCCCCCCCTCAGTTGCTCGTGACGCCCCTCTCCATTGCTGCAACCAGCCTCTCAGTTGCTTGCGACCCCCCTCTAAGTTGTTTTCAATCTCCCTCTAAGTTGCTCGCGACTCCCCAGGGGGTCGGGACCCACAGTTTGAGAAACGCTGCCCCAAGGATACAGCTGAGGGAAAAGTCTCCGACGGCACATGCACGCTGCGTGCACACACCTATATCGGAATGCACATGAGCAATCACTCGAAGAAGACAATTTATTACTCAGCACACTTGCATAAGTGCTGCCCCGACGAGAGACTTCCCCACTCCAAATGGATTTGCAACTGAACTGTAGCAATCGGGAGTCACCAGTTTCCACAAAGCAATGGCAACACACTTCTCTATTGAGACAGCAGCTCTCCTTCGGGTGTCCTTGCACCATAGTTCAGGGGCCAGCTCGGTACACAGCTCCAGGAAGGTTGCTTTACAAACTGAAAGTTCTGTAGCCACCAGTCTTCATCCCACACCTGCATGACAATGCAGTCCCACCACTCCAGTGCTGGTTGTTGTCTGCCTCTAAGTCTCAACATGTAATTTTCATTTATTTATTTTTGAAACATGAATCACCTTAATGTGCTAATATGATGATCTATGAAACCCTGAAAAAGGGCAGGCAGCATGACCTGAAACTTGGAACTTCTTAGAACTCTCACTTAGAGTCTAGAGATCTCTTCTGTGGAATTCATGGCAATACAGGCTGAATTAAGAAGATGAACTCTATCGGGGGAGAGAGGGAACCATATCCTCTACTTTGTACAGAACAAAGTCATCAATTCCTGAACTACAGAGGAGAAAAACTGAGCAAATGCTTTCTTGAGAATCCTTGTCCTTTAAACATTCTGTCACTTGAAAACAAACTCTGTTTGGCTGCCTGAGCCAGAGTAAGATTGCTTGTAGTCATCATGAATTGTTCAGATAAGGTTGTGACTAATGAAACAGACATGTGGAAACATTTAGGAGGTAGATAGGCTGATAACACCAGTCTAGATATAGGGACATTTCCAGAAACTGGGAAGCAACTCAAGTGAGATGTGTTGTCTGAAGTGAGTTCTACTGCATCTTGACTATGCTGCTGGTAAAACATTTGTGTGTATGGTAGGGATGTAAAGATTCGTTTAGAAATGTAACTGTATAACTGCTAAAAATCATAGTGGCTACACAGTTACACACGCTGCAGGCTCTGCAGTATAAAGCTTAAAAAAGCTTTATACTGCAGTCAGCAGCAAAGTCTCCCCTGCCAGCCCCGCACCCAAGAAGGCAGTTTCACTGCGAGCTCTGCAGCCAGGTCCCTGAGAGCAGGGCCAGCATGTAACCTGCATTGGGGGGAAGGGGAGGAGGCTAGGACAAGCCACCACGGACAGAGGCTACTGTAGCAGGCCCTGCGGGGCTGGAGCAACCCATTGCCCAGGGCGGGCAGGCAGCTGCTCCAGTCCCTGCCAGTTACAAGAACTGTTCAGCTTACCTGTTAACCAATTAAACTTTTACATCCCTAGTATATGCACTCCTAGGCAGCCTGCTCCCTGGTGCTGGGTCTGGATTAGTTGATGGCGAGTGTACTGAAAGTTAGTTGTGGGGTGGGTATGGGGTGTAGAGGATATTGATGAGGGCACTGGTTGGAAAGCAATGGCAGTAAAGCAGACAGATGGGAAAAAAGTATCTGTTCATCAGGAAGAACATTAGTAGAAACAGTGAGGAAGGGGGCTGTGGTGCTTTGAGGTGTTATCCACATCTGCATCTGTAGCTGCAAAAATGATCCGCAGATGTTTGCAGTGACATCCACGGATACAGATACAGTTTGAACCTCTCTAGTCCAGCACCCTTGGGACCTGACTGCTGCCGAACCAGAGACTTTGCCGGACCACAGGAGGTCAATATTGTCTAGCCGCATTACCAACGCTTCCACTGCTTCTTAGAAGACATTTAGGGGTAAATTAGCGCTAAATAACAGCTCAGAACATTGAGAGCCAGGACTGGTGACTGTAAACAAACTTTAGGGAACCATGGGAAACTTGGCCACACCCGTGATAAGTGTATATCTAGCTAACTAAAATCATGCCAGAGCATGGATGTTGCTGGACCAGAGAATGTCAGTTTACAGAGGTTCAACCTGTATCTTCAAATTTACAGGGTTCTAGATACAAATTTGTATCCATATCCAGATCTGCCAAAATGAACTACAGATATCCACATCTACATCCGTGGCTAACCGTAGATTTGCAGGGCTCTAAGTACTAGGAACAAAACACAAGCAGGGCTTAAATTCAGCTGGAGCCATCCAAAGCTGAGCTCCGGTAAAAATTTTCAAGCCCTTGGGTATTCCAGCATTTCCCACAGGCCTGAAGCCCTAACCCCCAGGGATCTGGGAAATACTCTGTGAAAATGTAAGCCCTGAACACAAACACCATCTCCTTCATGGTGTGTATGTAAGGAGAGACTTGCCCTCAGATAGCCAAACATTAAATAAGACTCCTCTACTGTACACTGACACAGGAGTCGAGTCTCCTCACAGGAAGTGAGTGCCTCCTTAGTCCCAATCCAGTAGGAGATCCAGGGAGAGCAATTTTAAACTCCAGCTGGCATTCCATAGAAATTTTGCTAGCACAGGCTACCAAGATCTCCAGCTTATCTCAACACACCTAATTTGTGGGCTGAGCAAGTCAGCTTCAGCCACACAGTGGCAGAGACGCTGCAGGAGGCTTGTGCAGCTACGGCCCAGTTCCAGGATGATTTTCTACTACATGGGGCCCACACTCTGCCAGGAGAACCGAGGCAGAAAATGCTGCCTATAGCATTGAAGAAGCCTACCCTGTTGCCACTACAAGACTGCTCATAGCAGTGTATTTCTAGTGTGCTCTTATCCTGGAGCTGAAGAGATTGTATCAGTATTCCCTATTCTACATTAAAGTCTAAGGTGACTGTAAATATTACTACATTAATCACAGCTGCTCAGGTTACAAACAAAGCTCACACCATGACAACCAAGTCAGGTACAAGTTAATTTGCTGGGAAAGAGAGGTCTGAGAGGAAACTCTTCAAACCTATTCCACAGAGCTTTGTTTTCTTTCACTTATGATTAAACCTATTACCTTATTACTGGTTTACAGGTCATCATTCTAAGCAGGTCTGAGCTATCAACACCGCCCCCGCCCCCCCCCCCCACACACAATCTTCAAGTAATTTATGTTTTCTGTCAAGGTCAGTATGTGGCTGCTAGCTGCAAGACAAGCTTTTGTTTCTCAAGATATTTTCTGTGTTTCCCATGTCACCAGTTTACATTCTATGAGTCTCTACTCTACAAAGTCCTTCAGAAACAGTAAATAGTGGGTTAGTGAAATATCGCACAACACTAGACTGTGACCTGAAGTCCTGGGATACTCAGCTAGTAATCTACATACATGAGTGTGCACTCCAAGTAAATTATGTATTTTGTAAAGATGGGAGATATCGCCAGTGTGTTTACTTGAATACATACTTTTATGTCATTAACTCCACTTCAAAAGAGCAAGCCCACATTCGGAATGCTTAGCTGCTTCACGTGGCACAGTGAACAGAGCAGAGAAAGTGGTCTCCACAAAAGACTTTTATTCGCTATTTAGCTGAATCTCCCTTGTAAACATTTTTCTTAGGATAGTTGATTAAAAGAAGAACTTTTCCTGGGCAGACAAGGAATGAATTTAAATCATTTTGCCAGTTGCAAAGCAAGGATAGGTTAATGCTATTTTAGGGAAGGAAAGGAGTAACAGAGAGACAGCTTCTGAAATAGTACAGGCATGAAGTGAGCAGCCCCTGTGTTGAAGTGTCACATAATTGTAAAAGTAATTTAATAGGGCTCTTTTCAAAACAGTGCTAATACAGCCTAGCCTTTCACAATTATTTTCTATTAAAGCTAAGTATTTATATGATCTTATGAATCATTTTTCTCCAGATTGTGTTTTATTCACAATGGAATTCATCCAGCTCCCAATGAAGTCAACAAAACTCTTTCTGCTGGATTGGGCCCAATCCTAATGCTTCACTCAGGCTGGAGGAAAGTAAGCACTCCAGGCAAAATCAAAAGCTGAATACAATTTCTGAAGATGGCTGTCATTCTCTCTTGATAGGCTGGCTATGCCTCACCCTCAGCCTCTTTGTGTGACCTGCTGAGGTGGAGGCTCAAGAAATAAACTTGAGTTATCAAGAAAGTTATGACCCTTCCAAATAACAATTAAGTGTCCAGTGTGCTTGACTACTCTGACTACCCTACTTTCCTTTTCATAACCTGACAGTACTAATAAAAGTCAATGTCAGGAGCAGAACTATGCAAATAGATGCAACTTCCCTGACTTAGTGAACTGTGTAATCCAGAGTTGTGTGTCCTGTCTTCCACACTAGGGTCCGGTCCCTGGAAGTTAATGAGACTATTCAAGTTTTCTGAATTAACCACATGCTTGAATAACTTACTGAATCACAACTTTTCTCTTAAAAGTAAGTAACTGGTATCTGTTGATATTGTGTGATTAAAATATATACATACATAAGTAAAGAATAAAACATTTCTCCCCAAATTCTGCAGTTTCTGGACAGTGACTGCAAATTTAGTCTGGCTTTAGGTAAAATCTCTAAATTTTACTCAAGTTCTCTGCTCAGAAGCAATCACCACAATCACTTTTTTAAAACTTTGCCTGACTTCACTAGCTACTGGCAATGAGATTTTTTTTGGGCGGGGAGGGGGTGGCAGTACAGTCTACTGAGGCTATTCCTAAACTGTTGCTATTAAGCTAGTTTGCTGAACACTAGTAAAGAGAGAAAAGCACTTGTTGCCTATTTCTATAGCCTTCAACTTACAGTGGGTGTTTTTCTCTTTCTGGGATTTACTCTACAGAAAAGAAAAACAGCCCATCAGACAACAAAACTGGAATAAGAGATTCGCACTTATGTATCTAACCACTAATGGCTCATGCAAAAAAACTACATATCAAGCTACAAAAAATGAAAATAGATATCAACAGTGATCAATATTGTTTAGCAGCATTACCTACACTTCCACTGCTTACTGAGCTCTTAGAAGACAACTGGGGATAAATTAAGAGCTAGGTAACAGCACAAAACACTGAAAGCCAGCACTGGTGGCTATAAATACACTTTATGAGATCCTGGGAAACTTAGCCACACCCATGATTAGTGGACATTCAGCTAACTAAAATCATGCCGGACCACAGATGTTACCAGACCAGAGAGTGCTGGCCAGATACTCATCTCTATCAGAGAACAGTGCAGTCCCAGCCAAGCATTTTACAAGGTACCAATCCAGAGTGAATTACACAATACAAGTAGTAATGAAAAACTCAAAATATTTTACAACAAATGGTCTGGTAGCACTTTATAGACTAACAAAACATGTAGATAGTAGTCTATAAAATGCTACCAGACCATTTGTTGGTTTTTTTTTCTGTAACAGACTAACTCAGCTACCCCCTGAAGCTCAAAATATTTTGCATCTCAGAATTATAGCAAATACAGAAATTGGTGGCAATTGTTTAAAAATTACATCTAGTTTACGTGAATGTGTTAGAATAGATAGTTTGGGAAAATGCTGGTGCTTGCACCAAATTTTATATGCCATGTGACTAACACAGCAGAGTGTGTATCAAGGTGTGGACAGATGTATGACTCTCACAGAGAGGCACAGTGAGAGTGCAATACCGTGTTGTGTAAGGACCAGGTACAACTGCAGCCTCTGCTCACCAAGGAACATAAGACGCTGCTCCCTTCCTGCTTCCCAAAGGTGGCACACATCCCAGAAAGAGACAGGAAGGTGAACGAGGGGGTCAGATTATACATCCATACAGCTATAATCTGCCCAACCATGTAAGGAGCAGCGAGCTACACCTATGGAGTGTTGTACTAAAAACAAATCCATAGCTCTGCATACATCTGAGAACTCTGCCAATAATCTTTACTACAGAGCAGAATGCCCCACTGTGCCCTCTCCATGGCAGCATGGCTTTGTATCACCTGCAATGCAAAGATGTGCCTAGACAGCATTATCAAGCCCTTAGTAAAATAATGAAAAGTCCCAAGTTATAAATCTAGAAACATCTGGCCCTATACTGGACAAGCACTCTGTGCCACCCATGGAATAAATGGGACACTGCCTTCAACATGGCAAAGTTAGGGTTGCCAGATGGTTTAACCAAAAATACCGAACACCCCCCCTCCCCCCTCCCCCCAAAAAAAACACCAGGGAAAAAATTCTGTTGGGAAAAAAAAAAAGGAGGGGAGGGGAGACCAAAGTTGTTGAGAAAAAAAAAAGACCCCAAGAGTTATTAAGCAATCAATCAATCAATAAAAACACCCAGCATGGCCCCTTTAAGAACAGGGGCTGAGCTCTGCCTCTCCCAATAGGCTGCCGGCAGCTGCCGGCCATCTTCTCTCCCTGCTCCAGACCAGACAGCTCCCCTGCAGAACCAGGTAAGAGGGCGGGGGGGAAGGCCGGTTGCTGAGTGTGCGTAGGGTTGTCAAGTATCCGGTATTGACCCAGACAGTCCAGTATTTTTGACTCCTGGCAGGAAAAAAAATCAGAAAATACTGGACATTTTAGGTGCCTGGTATTTTCTGAATTTTTTACTGGACAGGAGGCGAAAACACCAGACTGTCCGGGTCCACACCGGACACCTGGCAACCCTAGGCAAAGTGTAACTTGTGCAACTAAAGCAACTCTATCTCAAGGATATTTGGTTCTTTTTATTGAGCCTTAAACATCTATGTTTCTTTCAGTAATTGTAATTACTAAAAAACATGGTCACACCAGTAATGTTAAATTTTTCCATTACTTGTCTTAGTTGTTTATACAGAAAAAAATAATACAAAAAGACTGCAAAATAAGTCACCAAAGTGTAAACTCTGCTGATTTTTAACTTTAAATTGCAAATAATGCAGGTGAATCGGGAAAACCCTCCCACACAGAAAGAGCCTTTATTTTCCCGGGAACCCCCTGAAGTGTTAGGAAGCCACAATTTGTGTAAAGATGTCTCACATAACTGTTTCAAGATTGGGCCCTCAGTCCCATACTTCAGCACATCTCCAAAATATGAGGGTGGCTTTCTGAAGAAGGACTGCATCAGGACTACGGGATCTGGCCCTGCTCTTTCTGACCTTCTGCCATCCTTTTCTGAGCATAGTTACTGCATGAAAAGCATGAATGTCACTAAGTGTAGGCGCAACAGTGCTGCTGCTCACTGGGTGTATTCGCCATACCAAGGAAGTCTGTGGTTGAAAACCAATCCAGTCAACCTGTTTATGCTACACTGGTGATTCAGAGTTGCAGCATTCAAACAACAGTATGGCACTTGCTAAAGAAAGGGATGTTGTTGAGAAGAGTGGCTCTAAACTTCTGTTCAATGCTTCACGCTACATAATGACCCTCCCAGAAGCTCAGGATTTATATGCTGTATTGTTGAAAGCTCTGTTAGTCCCAAAAATATTACAGATATAGGGTAGGTGAGGTAATATCTTTTAAAATCTGTTGATGAGAGAAATAAGCGTTGAAGCTTACTCAGAGCTCTTCTGCAGATCTGGAAGTTTCCCAGTGTGGCTCAAAAGTTTGTCTCTTTTGCCAACAGCTGTAGGTCCAATAAAACATATCACCTCTCACCAACCTTGTCTCTCTAATATCCTAGGAATGACACACTTACAGCTACATTGCTTGAAGATAATACTGTGTCATTCTAGCAGAAATGGTGCTGGGAATCTAATCGGTTTGCAGCAAGTCCATTTATAAGTAGTGGGAACATTCTTTGCTACCTCAGTTACTCCTGAAGTATGTACTGATAAGGGTATCAGCCTCCTGTGAATGGCAGTGTATCTAAACTGCTTTCTTTTCTTATGCTTAGGTACAAAGACGCCTGTAGGAGCTGCATTCCAGAGCTTTCTGGTGCTGCACTATTTCAGCTGCTTTCTTGGCATGACAATGGTTCCTTCAGATTATTCCTTTTGCCACTGTAAGTCTTGGTTTACAGTCTCTCCCTCCTGCTGACCCATCAGAAAGCAAGGGCTTCAGTCAGTCACCGGGGTTCTCTCACCGGAGTGTTAAACAAGGAGCAAGCGTTAAACCATTCACATTGTCAGAGCCATGACCACTGTTCCATCTGCTGTCCTCTGCCCTGCAATTACTACAGGGGTGCCTAGGGGTCTGGAAAACTTGTCTCTCTCACCAACAGAAGTTGACCCAATAAAGATACACCTCACCCACCTTGTCTCTCTAATAGAGGGGGGCCTGATGTGGCTACAACTAGACTGAACAGGGAATTCCACCACGGGCTGACTAATGAGCAGGTGACTAAAACTTGAGAGTTACTGGCTAATGATGGGGGGGGGGTCCAAAAACTACAAATAGGGTTCTACAGGACTTAGCTTCCAAACGCCTCTTATTCTTTACAACGCTGCTTTTAACTTCCAACTGTAGGTCAGTCTAAATTTGCCTTGAGGCAGTGTCTTGCCAACACTGATCTCCTTATGATCTCACATGCACGCACCTGTGAGGGCACAATGCCTGACCCCTAGGGTGAGACGACACATAACTGGCATGCTCACTCAAAGTCTGCAAGAGTTGTACTAGCATTATTTTCTTCTCTCTCCATCCATAAAGCCAGGATTTCTCTCACACTCACACCTCTCTCCTCCTCCCCGCATTACAGAAGAGAAAGGACATACAATTCCCCCTTAAGAGGATTCACATGTATTACCTCAGCAGCAACTGACTTCTCTGCCCCCTGTCTAAACAAAAGGAGCAGACCATACAATGAAAGTACAAATAAATCTATATAGACTGAATGTTGTGAGTATTGAAAACGGAGTGGATTTCACTGGGACTCCTTGTGTAAGAATTATTTACTTAAAGGAGGCTTACAGGATCAGGACCAATATTTTACAAATTATTTTTCCAAAATTCTAACCTCAACAAAGCTTTAAATTCTTATAAAACACTTCAATAACAGGAAACTTTTCAATTTGCAGGTTCAAAAGCATCAAAATATTCTCTCCACATCATCCCCTCTCCTCAAAAAAAAAAAAGAAAAAAGATTGTCTCATTTTCAGAAGCATATTGAGGGGAGAAGATATCTTACAAGCTCTCAGATGATGTTATAAAATGTGAACTCTCTTTGCTTTCCAGGACTGTCACCTGTCTCACACCTAACCACTAATCCTTTTGCACTTGACTTTGAAACCAATTCCCAGAAACAGGAAGCCTATGCTGAGCTCCTACACAGTGCGTGAAACATCTCAAAAAGCCACACACTCTTAAAAGAAGTGTGGGCTGTGAATAATGACCCTTCTCGACTCATTGTCTCAATTCACTGCAGACATCTGTTCTCTCAATGATTCTTCTACAAAGGTAATTTTAATCTGTAGAAAATGTTGTAACAGGTGGTTAAATTCAATGCAGGACTCAAAAGCAGAAACACGTTAGCAATTCTGATCTAACACAATCTTCCACTTTTTAACTCTTACCCAAGCACATTTATAAGTAGCATCTGTTCTTTGTTCAACCTTCTGACTGATATTATTCAAGACCAATAGGTAAAAAGCTGGTTTGTCACAAAAATCAATAGCTGCTTGCCCATCTCAAATTGTAGCAGCCATGGATCTGTATGCAGGAAGATACAAGCCTCATTGTGAAATCATGCTGTAATGTAACTGTTTGCTGTATTATCTGACTAAGTGGATTGAAAGGCACAGAGTTCTTTGATGCACTATAAAGAGAGGAGTTTCCTCTCTCTGTAACTTAACCAACATTTTAACTTTCTAGCTGACTGCTGGTTACTTATCCCTAGAAGTGCCACTGGAACTGAGAAAGTGCTGTGGCAATACAGAATCACTCCTTAACTGTTCACATAATTGATGAGGCTGGAATAATCATTATACTATGCTTGAAATTACTAGTCTGTGTTTTCTAATTAGTTGCTCCAGCAGATGCTCAGTAGTCAGAAATAGTGAAAGAAAAATGAGGTTTTAAACCAAAAAATATAGCTCTACAGACTAATAGCTGTAATAGCGGTACAGACTAAGGGTACATCGACGCCGCACGCGTCTTATGGCAGCGTGTCAAGTGCAGATACTGCATGCCCCCTTAGCACTGGTATATAAGCAGAAGTGGAGATGGTGAGACGCGGCATCCACAAGCAAAGACACACTCGCGCCCTTAGGGTGTGTAACTTACATGGATTTCTACACACCCAGCCACTGCCTCCCCTATACACACGGCTAGTTTTAGTAGAGTTGTGTCTTACAGCTTCCCCATTATCAGAGATTTTCCCCATTGCAGGAAGGCGCTTCAGCAGGTAAAAGGCTTCCCCACTCCCTCCTCAGTGCCAGAAAGACCTGGGCAGCAGTGAAAGGCCCTGGGAAGGGACAGGCAGTGGGGAACAGAGCCAGAGCCTCCCCCGCCGCCCCCCCCCGGCCAGAGCCTTTTACAGATGCTTGTTGCTACACACTGCAACGTGGATGCAGCCTGCTTTTCACTGAAGCATGTAGCTACACGCATAATGCTTACATGCTACACCAGCAGTGCAGACAAGGCCTAATAGCTGTAAAATAATATCCTTCCTAATTGTTCCTCTGTGGCATACAGTGTAACGCTTATCTACATGAACAAAAAGAAGATACATTCATAGATTCTTTCCCTTAACACACAGTTGCCCAGGTTCTGACGCAGTGCTACACCCGTGATTTCTGTGGAGGTATGCTGGATATACACTGGTGTCACTGAGATCAGAATCTGGCTCAATCACTTGTAAAAGATTCAATTGCTCCAGATATTAAGACCTGGAAACCCACCTCTTAATACTCCATTGCTCTAATTTCGCTTCTTAAAGCATTTGCACCAGTAATCAGAAGTGATCACCGAGCTCCATACTGTACCTTTAATTAAGGTCTCTTTCTAAAAAGCCCTGTCTAGATGCTAATCCCTCTTTGCTTAGCTGCTAGATTTTCAAAGCAAGGCAAGGAGACAGATGTGTGTTTTGGGAGGCGAATGAGGACCCTGTTTGGCATCACAAACTGCTGACAAAAAGCCTGTTGGTAGTGAAGCCAACTAATTCAAATGCAAATAGTCAACATTCAATAAAGAAGTGGAGCAGAGAAGCAGAAGCAGGGGAAAACCATGAATACAGCGATAATTAATCATGCTAGTGTAACCATGCAATCACAAGGACTATTTCTTTGAGTTTGGTACAGTTAGCACAGGGTGAGGTTCTGCTGGCCCTTGCATGGGGAAGCAGCGGTAAGGAAGAGTACGTGGATACTAGCATGACCTGAATAACAGCCTGGCTGAATTGCAGAATATAGGAACGTTTCCCTCCCTACTCTGCTGGGGATCCAAGCAAGGAGGATTGGGGTGGAAATGAGGCAGCTGCCAGCAGTGGCACAGCAGGTGTAGCAAACCAACCCATTAAGTTGTTTTGCAGTACACGCTCCACATGCAAGCCATGAACGGACAGGACAGAGGAGGCATCCCCAGAGAGAGATGGGGTAGGTCAATTCACTTCCTCTTTTCTGGCCAGAGTCTGCCATCCTTACCCAGAATGCATTGCCACTTACCCCTGTACACCACTTTCCAAGAACATAGCTGCCTTAACCTAGCCCACCAAATTCTCTTTCCAATATCCTCTCAAAACTTTCTGCTATTGGGATACCTATAAGTAACTGCCAACTGATAAACAATGACTAGGCAGCGTCCCAGTAAGAATTGCTTAGATTGCTTATGTTCTATATGCATTAGAATCTTGGGAAATATTAATGTATTAATTCATTAATATAAAAGGTTCCAAACTATCCAGTATATGCACATAGAAACAGACAACTTTGCCTTCCCCTCCCCTCTTTCACACACACTTTCTCTTTTGTGTTTGTACAGCACCGAGTGTAAATCCTTTCTGGGGTCTCAATGCGCTGCTGTAATACAACAAAACAAACAACAACTGAGTTGTGAATTGACTTGTAAAGAACATGTATGGTCCCAACGAGAGTATTTGTCAGGATTGCATAAGTAGAAATTTTCTTCAGCCAGCTCAAACTGCACCTTTTACATATGCCAGTATATAGAAGACACTTCTATAAGAGACCCTTTTAACTGTTTTTCCAAGAAGCAAAGCCTGGGTAGGAACCACTAGAAAGAAAGATGAATTCAAATGATCAGAAGGATCACTCTGAAGCAGCGTTTCTTAAAGTGTGTTCCACAGGACACCAGTGTGCCACGGAGATATGGTGACCATATGTCCCTTTTTTTCCGGGACAGTCGTGGATTTAAAGACACCCAGCACTAGTGAGGTGCAGCAGCAACTCCCCACCTCCAGCCAGCACGTAAGTGGCCCCCTTGGTGCTTTGCGCAGGCAGCCAGGGCCGCTGCCAGTGGTGCACAGTGTCCAGAGCTCCAAGCTCACGTGCAGCGCCCACTGCATTCCGGCAACGCCTCCCCCACCCCGCATGGCCCTTCCCTCCCGCTGCGGGACTGCCTCCACCATGCGCAGCCACCAGCCCGGCCTCCTCCATCCACAGGCAGCCGCCACCGCTGCCAGAGGGGGAGAGGTGCTGGTTGGGAGTCAAACCCAGTAAGCCGCTCCTGGGAGCTGCCGCCGGAGTCCCGGCAAGGAGCGTGCAGAGCCCGGCTGGAGTGCTGCAGAGCGGGGTATGTTCAGGCTCTGCTGTTGTGCTCTGTGCATGGCCCTTTCTCCCCCTACCCCTTCCCACCCCGCTGGGGGAGCGGCAGTGCACGGACCCGCTCGCTCTGCCACGCTCCGCAAGCTGGGTCCAGTGGGGTGGGGGGTTTCTCTGAGGCCCGACCACAGACTCCAACCCTGCAAACTGGAAGGCAAAAGGTGGGGTAGGGGCACGGAGAGAACTAGGGGGAAGGAGGATGGGAGAGGAAGGGGCGTGTGCTGAAGGGAGGGGGGGCAGGGCAGGAGAAGAAAGGGGAAGGCACCAAGGGACAGGGTGGAGGAGAGACAAATGCCAGGGGGCCAAGTGGAGACAATGAGGAAAAGGGCAGGAGGAGGGAGGGAAGGTGTCAGTGGGGGTGGGAGGGTGGAGGGGACAGGGTGATGCTGGGAGAGGAGAGGGGAGGAGTATTGGGGGCAAGAAGGAGGAAGGGGAGGGGGAGGTGCTGGGAGAAGGGGGGGGTGGGCATGAGGAAGGAGGGGATGAAGCAAATTGTGTGAGGGCACAGAGGGGCATGAGAGGAACTGGGGCAGAGGGTGGTAAGGGGATGGGCATCAGGGAGAAAGAGGGCAAGGAGGGCAGGAGCAGTGAGGGAAGGAGGAGGCACCAGGAGGGTGCAGGGGCAAGGGAAGGTGCAGGTGCCAGGAGATTCTGGGGATGAAGCAGAAGGGCAGACACCTGCAGGGGAGGGACCAGCACCAGAGGAGTGAGGCAGGGCAGGTGTGTAGAGGGAGGTGTTAGGAGAGGAGATGAGGAGGGGTAGCTATACATGATCAGAGTGGAGCTACTGGAGGAGTGGGCACAGGGGGGAGAGAAGGATTGGTGCAGGAGGGCAGGTTCCACAAGGGCTGAGGGCAGGAGTCAGGACAGCAGAGGAGGGTGAGGGGTTGGGGGGCAGCAGGCACCAGGAGAGCTGATTGAGTAAGGGGAGGAGACAGGGCAGCAGAGGGAAAAGGTAGAGGTTTATAAGATATTTATTAATAACTTGGGTGCCACAGTGGCACATCCAGACAAGCCACATGAACTCAATACTAGTGCACAACACAAAATTCATTCTGCTCATGGGAGGAAAATCTTAGAGGGAACACTTCCCTCAGCCTCTCCCTCCCACCCCCAAGTTAATGTGATACAAATTGGGTTAATGCAATTGCAGGATAGTTGCATGAGGGGGGTTCGGTGCGGGCCAAACTCATCCCTATTGGTAGGAGGATGGTGGGAAAAGTTCTCAGAGGGGGTCACATGACACCTTTTACTTCTGGCCATGTGTCCGTCTTGACCCTGAGAGTCAGGGGCATGGTTAACAGAGGTCAGGGGGTGTTGCTAATGTGTCCCTAATTTTGGTTCAGAAAATATGGCCACCATATGCGGAGAGAACAGAGTTCAATCAAATGGCTGCCCTTAAAAGGGCAAGCCTTTTTTTTTTTTGCTCAACAAAAAAATCCTTGGTGTTCCCAATAAAAAAAAAAAAAAATTATTGTTTGGTGTTCCTTGGTCTTAAAAAGTTTAAGAAACACTGCTCTGTAGTGAGGAACCTGACCAGAAATCTCCAGGACCCCCAGTAAAGAAAACAGAATGATATGCTGGCATCTGGGTGCAGGGAACAAAAACATACTGATAAGGATAAAAAAACAACCTTAGAAATGCTGTGGAATTTCCACTAATTTTCATCCATATATGGGCACTACTAATTATATGAATGGAGGGAAAGTCAATAACATCTAGATGATTTTAGGGACATGAGACGCAGATACATAGTTGACACTGCTGACCTTCTGATGTCCTTCTGGGGCCAGATGCAAACAAAAAAAGAAGGCTGAGATGACATGCCAGCCAATGGATGCAACAAAAATGTAGAAGGGAAGGAATTCAGTTCTTGTAAAATAGGGATGCCTTCTCTGAAAGGCTACTGCCAGGATTAGGAGATGGTGTCCACTTAAAGAGATAGGGCGCTAACCACTTGGATTGACAACTAACTTTTACTCATTGTAGGTGAGCTTTAAATGAGAGGAAGAAAAGATTCAGAGGGGTAGCCCAGTTAGTCTGTACAAAGAAGTGGGCTGTGATACCATCTACATGTTTTGTTAGTCTTTAAAGTGCAACCAGACTATTTGTTGTTTTTTAAGTTTAGGAAGAAAAGAGGCAGCTTTCATTTCTTTCAAATATCAGGCATTTACTTGCAGCATAAAAAACAAAACAGAATATGAATGCTTTCATCTTCTTAATTATTTCCTAAATGTGCAACACACCTATCAATGGAGCAGCTGAATACTACTGCATACATTTAAAAAGCCACAGTATATAAGGCATCTGGGTGGCCAGCATATGCATCTTTTGCTTGTGCTTCCAGAAATATGCGTGTGCATGAACAAACACACAGATACAGTCATAGACACACACAGAGCTCTAAATAACTGGAGTTTTCCGTGCAGGTGAGAAAAATCTGTACATGTAGGTTTTGAGAATCCACTTCGTGTTCTATTTCCTTAAGTCTCAAAAAAAAAAAGTCTCAAAAACAACAACAAATAAATAAAGCTGCAATGGTAGATAAACATACATAAAGTGCAATTATAATTTACTTAAGTGTTTGTGTACAAATACATGGGGGTATTGCAAATAAACATGGTGATTAAGAAGAGTCAATAAATAATGCATTTATGACCTAGGGACATAACTGTTGTTTAAAATAATAATTTTCGTAACTGAAATAGAGATAAAAGGAAACAAGTGGGAGTGTGTCTATGCAATGTTAAAAGTGTTTACATTGTTTTGAGATAACTGTAACAACGAGGAGGATTGAGGGTGAAATATTTTAGGTAACAATAAAAGGAATGAAAAACAAAGGATTAACTTCAGTGGAAATCTGCTGCAGACAACCAGCAACAGAGCACAAGGCAAATGAAAAATCCCTGGCCCTTAAATATCTTTTATTAAATACACTCGTACCAAAGGAGAAAGTAAGGCAGTGCGCCCCAGTGCACCACTCTGGCAAGAGCCGTCTGGAGCGCTCCCCTGCGAGTCAGCTGGCAGGCAGAGCAGCTCTTCCAACTGGGCTCTTGGGGCTCCTGCCATAGGCTGGTGCCAGTGACTCAGCATGAGCAGGCAGGTGAGGGAGGCAGGTTTAAGGGGCCAACGGGGGAGTGCGCTGTAGGGGAGGCATGTGCGCTCCCAGCCCAGTTTTCAGTGCGCCCTGCCTGACCTGCTGCCCTCTCAGAGGACGCTGGTCAGTGCATGAGCTGTCGGTGGCATGCGCTGTTGCCAACAGCCCTTGGAAAAAAGCCAGGGGATGGGAAAGGCAGCCAGGGATCAGTCTTGTGCATTGCTGCTGGTTTCCCTGCAGCAGTACCCTCACACAGCCGGCCCTCCGCTCCCTTGTGGCAGGGGCAGCAAACAGAAGCATCCGAGCAAGGACCTGTCCATCAGCCAGATAAAGTAACATGGCTCCAGGGCCCCCCCCCACACACACTCTCCCCCCACATTCCCAGAACACTCCGCAACCTTGACTCCTGTACTCCTCCACACCCCAACCTTCTTCCCTGAGCCCCCTACACTCTACCCCACACTCAAATTTCTTACAGATACTATTGTATCCCCCCCCCGCACCCACTACCCTAAGCCCCCTCCCAAGGGGGCAGGTTGTAATAGGAAAAAGTGCCTTAATTTCTTTAAGTTACTTTCATCCCTGTCTCATACACGTATCATTATAGGTTACTAGGGGGCTGCACCCTCTGCTCACTATGCACACCAACCCCCCTCCCGCCTCCCCAGAACACTGCTCCTGCCCCTCTCCTGGGAGTACCAGGGAGGGGGAGGCCATGGGGCTCTTGCCCCCCCCTCCCCCAGTATGGGGGAGAGGAGAAGGGAAAGGCCGTGCAGCACCGCTCCCCAAGCACCAGAGAGGAGGAAGGCTGTGTGGCTCCGGGCCTCCCAGAGCACTGTGGAGGGGGGAGGCCACGCAGTTCCTACATACACAAACACACCCCGGAGCACCGAGGAGGGGAGGGAGAAGACTGCGGGGTCTCGCCCCCCGAAGCACAAGGGAGAGGGAAGGGGGGAGGCCGTGCCACTCCCACCCTCCCAACACTGGAGGGGGAGGGGGAGATCATGCTGCTCCCACCCCCCTCCGAGCACTTAGGGTTGCCAGGTGTCTGGTTTTGAACCAGACAGTCCAGTATTTGAGCTTTCTGTTCAGGAAACAAATTGAGAAAATAGAAATGAGAAAATAGAAATGTCCGGTATTTTCTAACTAAGATGTAATGTCGATTGTGATGTAATGTCAAGTGTGTCCAGTATTTTTGTTGAAACCATCTGGCAACCCTGCGAGCACTGGTAAGGAGGGAGGTTGCTCAGCTCCATACCCCCCACCCCTGAGCACCAGGATGGCCACACGGCTCCCACCCCTGAGCACCAGGGAGGCTGCGTGGCTCCCACCCTATCCCCCACAGCACCGGAGAGGGAGGGAGGAAAGATGCCAGGCAGCTGAGGGGGGAGGAGTGGCGGGACTCAGAGTGACATGCTGGCATCACTCTGTCATCCCGCAGGAAAAGTTTTTTTATACGAAGAGATAGGGTGGGTTCACACTAGGCCAAAAAAAAAAAAAAAAAAAAAAGCGGAGGATTAACTGTGTCAGCTAAAACATGGTGAGATCACACCTTTTTCCTCGTAAAGATAAGAGGACAGCTTTGTGATGTAAAAGGAAGAGAAGGCAACGAGAAGAGATCTGGGACATACACATAGATGGAAAAGGACTAGCAAATATAGGAGTAATAGGAAAGCTTAGTACCAGCAATCATGAACTGTTTGAACTCTGCATATTCTAAAAATGTTCACAAAATGCAGGAGTCAAATATATCATTCTAGCGGTTATTCCACCACTGAATTATACAGCGTGGGTGGAATTAAAAGACGAGAGCAGTTAGTGTAGCTTTGTGGGTATTCCAGCTTTGCGTCTTGTACATCTCCACTATTGGCAATTTTAAAGAACACATTATAGCATCCAAAGATTTTATGAGAGTAGTTGCTTGATTTTAAAAAGTCACCTCCAGTTCAGATAGACCTAAAAGAAATTAACAATATGCTCAGATCTTAAATTCTCAAAGATTATTTCTTGGAGCCTGCAACACTCGTCCCCTCACCCCTACTCCCGGTTGCAGGCTTCAGCTGTGGGGCAGGGATCTCATGGCTCCCACAGTTTGAAAATATTTACAGGAGCTCCACTCTGGACTGCTGCAGCTGAATTTAAGACCTGAGTATGCTGAGTATGCAATTGCTGCTGTTGAAATTATAATGGTGAGTGCCACACCTCTCTACTTTTAACTGTCACCTTGTCTAGTTTAATTTATATCTCTTTGTAGCCAGTTACAGTGCACTATGTGGACTTGGCTCATGGTGCTTAATGAAATCATTCAGAGAATGCACATTCACATTTCAAACCAGGAATAGATGCCAACGGCATATTTCTCAGCCAATCAAGCAGCAGCAGAATGCTAATGTCAGTCTTCCTTTGCTAGCTCCCAGAATTGAGCGTCGCTCCCCCACAAAGTATGGGTTTGTTCAACTCAATTAACAGTCAGTCAGTCTTGCGAAAGAAGGGATAGGCTTTGAGCTCCAACTGAACAATACAGACTGAAGTTCTTACTTTTACTGTATCCTGACTGATTTCAGATGCCCATACACAGAATGGTTATTCAAACAGCCACAGTATGTTTTAAATACATTAGCAAACTAGAACTTACAGGAAAGAGTTATATTTTCAACTTTGGGTTATGTTTTCTACAAAGACACACTGCATTCTTCTTGATTAAATATATCCAGAAACTACAGAACTTCAGATTAATTTAGTACATATCGTAAAATCATATGGGGTTTTTTTGGTGTTAATACTTTAGTGAAGCTGTGGCTCCCTCTCTTTCACCTGGGGAAAGTCACCTGACATGCTTTCCAAATTTAAAATTAAATTCTGTCTATATCTGGTATGCTGTCATAAAAGTGACCAATATTACATTTTGCTAGACCTACAACAGATAAATCCAGCAGCAGAAAGAAGAATAGAAATTCTCAATTATTCTACCTTAAAAAAAATCTCTCTTTAGCCTCATTATAGCATTATAGATCATACCTAATGAAAGTTGTCATTGCATACAAACGGCAGCTTTGTCTCCACTATATCACAATGGGAATCCAGCATTCCAAGTGGTAGCCCATACAGCATTTCAAACAGTGCAGTGACACTTTCCTCATTGCTTCTGTCCAAATCTCATCAATCTTTAACACAGAGCAATCTTTTGTTGTTTATAAACCGTAACTTCACCAGGCCCGTAGGTTTGTCCTCTAGGTAGTATGTGAAAGAAAGAAAAAAGTAGACCTACTAGCCAGAAATAATGTAGTTTTGTTTACAGTTCCTGAAGAAAAAACAATTAAGAGCTATTCTCATCAGGCTGGAAACCACCACAGCCAAAGAGAACTCAAAGCAGACATACAAAGCTATTGCTAGTATGTTCAACTTTCATCTTACTAGAGAAGAATCCAAATAATGTGAAGCTTGGACACCAGGTTGGTTGCCTTGGCAGAGGGCAAAGACTGAACTGGCATGAAAACTCAACTGCCCTCTCGCTCATATGGGTGGTCCATTCCCTGGCTCATGGTTGAGGCATGAGCTGAGGTAGTGTGTGCAGGGAATCTTACACTACGGCGTTAACTCTTCTGTGCACAAACAGAAACACTCAATTTCTCCAAGACTGTCAATGTGGAACTTTCCAGAGGCTCCATATCTATTCCAAACATTATGAATGACAAAACAAAGGAGGAGAGTGGAATTATATACCACACTCGAAGGCACAAACCTGCCTACTCCCCATGGTTGTCCTTAGGAAGGAAGAAGGCACCCAGAGTTGCTGCCACAGCCTCTGCCTAGTCTCCCTTACCCAATCTGCCAAGGCTAGGATTGCAACTAATGCTCTGGAAAGCACCAGGTTTTTGCCTCCAACCTATGCACGACAGCTAAAATACATTAATTCTGCTGGGGTCCCTGGGATTCTCAGCAGTAAGCGAGGGAGTACAGTGGTTTGTATTTTTTATACAAAGTCAAGCCCACCACATTCATTCCCTATAGCTTCCCTGATCCATGCTGCTCCAACATGTGGATGATGGCTCTGATTCCTACTGCAGGCTAGCACTATATGTTATCCTCCCAAATGCATTATTTACAGTAATGATGACAGTATTTACACAGGCCTCTAGCTATCAATAGGAAGTCAGAATCTAGTCACTGTTTACTTTACTGCAACACTTGTCAAGGGCAGCCTTGAACAATCACAGCCAACTGGGAAATTCAAAAAGGGGAGCTAGTTTTGATCCCAGTAATACAGGTATAAAACCAGAATAGCTCCATGGACTTCACTGCAGTTACGCCAGATTTACACTGGAGCAAGTGAGAACAGAAGTTGGTCCAAAGTAACAAAATCTCTCTAGCCAAAAAATCCCACAGACGTGCACTCTCCCAGAAAGATAATACCCACAACATATATTATAGGGCATATTCCTCTGTCAGTAACATGGATACAGCCCCCATTAAGTCAGTGAGACGTCAATGCAGATTGCATTCACATACATTTGCCCCAGAGAATATATATTTAAATACTTGTAATCTATTGTTACACAACGTCAAGAGGATAACAATTCTCTTAAAATGTATTTCTCATTTTATAACAGCACAACTTACATGTAAACCTATAAGTGATGGGGATCTACAATTAAAAGGGAAAAGTGGGGACTTGATATAATGGTACACAATTGCATTGAAGTTGAAGAAGTTGTACCTATTCACACTAGTGTCCATAATCATATAGCAGCCATTAGCCACTCCACAAGAAAGGGTGCAGCCTAATTTCTGTGCACAGTGGAAACTTCTAGAGCATGGAGAGCCAAACTTTTGACAAAGAGGCTTGCACACAGATTGCTCATAGAGCTATGGATTGGAATATACATTATTTTGTTTCAGGGAAGTACTAGTGGGGAAAGGGTTTAGCATGGAAGTCCTGGGAACCAATTAATCCCTGATGTAATTGACTTCAACACTCAACATCACCACTGCAGCAAATTTAAGATGTAATGGGGGGGATTATGGATGGCAGATAGGAAATGGATTTGAGAAACAGAAATCTGCTAGTAGTTTTGGATCCCTTATGTTGGTGAAGCAAATGTGAAGAGAGATGATTTGTGGAGTGTAGATTCGGTCATGAAATCTTTTAATAGCAAAAGAACAACAGCCTCAGCCTGTCTAATTTAAATGAATTTGTTTCTAACTTTTCCTGCCTTAGGTAAGTTAATTTATGGCTCCCCTAAGAGTAAAGTCTGAATGCTATTGTTCCTTAAAGATCTCAACAAACAGGTTTTTCAACCTTTTATTCATTACCCTCTGCAGCAAGGGGACTGAACCAAAATTCTGGATCCACACATCCCAAATTTGGGGTAAGCAGGGACCCAGATAGGAATGTCCTGATAAGCCCTTACTTTTGTAGTCGGTCAGTCCAGCCCCCTACCTGAATACACAACTTTGGAGGATGTTTGACTCTAGATCCAAGTTTCTGCTCAGCTCTCATTCTCTTTACCTTTTCTTTGTCTGTTTTCCTCTTCCTTGTCCTTGTTTGTTTTCTCTTACCTTTCCTAATCAGTGTGGCTGCTTGGAAGAAGAAATGTATTGCATCTGTGGCAGGAAGGGCTTGATTGAAATCAATTTGATGTGCTTGACATACAAGTCACATAGTATAGGAAGGGACTATAACCCACTGTTACAGATATGGCAATTTCCTGCAGTATCCTTGGGAGACCTTATTGAATTTAGTTTAAGTCTCTCTGGCGCCCATTGTATTAAATGATTGATGTGTTATTGTGGGCCAAATTGTATGTAACATCTTGAGAGGGGAGATGTGACCGATACGAGATCTGGGGCTTCAGAGAAGCGGTTCCCAACTGTCGGTCCGTGGACCAGTGCCGGTCCGTGAACTGCGGGCTGCTTGGCCCCAGCAGGTGCTGCAGCTGAAGCAGGCTGTTCGCACGGCTCTGGGGGCAGGGCTGGGGAGAAGCATGTGGCTGAGCTGCAAGGCAGGTCTGGTTGTATCTTCTCCCCCATTCCTCCCTCCCTCCAGTGCACCTGCAAGGGAGCCTGGGCACTGGAGAGCCCCCACCTCCCTCGTGCGTGGCCCAAACAAACAAGGCGGTGCGCAACGCCATTCAAGTGGGGGGCCCTGCCTAGCTGCTGGGTGTGTGCTTTCTTAGCGTACATGCTACATAGTCTTGGCCTCATCCCCACCCCGCTCCGGGCTTCCTTGCTTGGCGTCTGTGCAGTGGCGTTGCTCCTGTGAGGGGAAGCGAAGCAACAATCACTGCCATGACTCCCCCCCGTCTCTCTCCCCCCGCAACCAAGTTCACTGCGGTCAAATCTCGGACCAGCCGCAGCTTCCCCTGTGACAAGGCGAGAGTGGAGGCGGTGCTGCCCGATGTGTTTGTAAATGCATCACAAAGAAGCGGCACAGAATGAAGAAGGCAAGCAGGTCTGTTGGCTCAGTGCCCAAAGTGCCTGAAATAAATAAAACTCAAACACGAGAAAAAAATCAAACCAGAAAATGTCTCCTCAGTGTCTGCAGTAACAAAACTTTCAGAAACAGGGACAGCAACCTCCCTGCTGAAGACAAAAAGTAATGATGACTTTTTAGCAGGGATGGCTGGTGGTGAGGTGACTAAGGTGTCAAAGCAAAGAAGAGCACCTGTACACCCACAGCATCTTCAGCTTCAGGAAGGCTAAAAGTAAAAAAGTAATGGTGTGTCGGGGCCCTGCAAGCGGGGGGAGGGGGAAATTGCTCCAAGACAGACCCTTGCAAATAGCCGCTGCCAGGCTGAGCCCTGCGGGGGCAGGGGGAGAGAGAAAGCGGCCCAGAGGAGGTGGGGTTAAAGGGCCCTGCAGCACGGCAAGGTATGGCTGCAACCCTGCAGCCAACATGGGCGTGTGTGACCAACTGCTAGAAATGGACCAGTAACATTCACTTTGAATATCTGCATATTTATTATTTGCATAATGAATATGCGAATACAATGTTGCTGTCCGCCCAACGTTTGTGAATGGTTTTGGCAGTCCATGGTATAAAAAAGAATGGGAACCACTGCTTCAGAGGACTACACTGAATAATGTGGCAGCCACAAATGGACTTCTGGATTAAAAAGCGTTGAGAGGTTTTTTCTAGGGCTATCTAGGAGGAGGTAAATGTTAATTTCTCACCTCTAGTTATGCCAAAGCCCAGTCTTTTGAAGCTATGACCTGAGAAGTGTGCCAGTGTCTGATGACCTGTTACATGAAGCCAAGGTCAACGGCCCAAGCTGTATAAAGGAAAGACTGAAATATTCATGACTGTTCCAACTCAGAATCTGAGACCATTACGTACTTGTAACCATGGGAAAATCTCAGTTGTGGGTTTTGAAAGGCTCACACACACCAGGGCCTAAGGTTGGTGTTACTGTGAGCTCTGGGTAAGATTTTTAGCATGCATGTAGATTCTTCTATTATTTTTAATGTTTTCTCTTTAATGCTTTCACTTTAAGAATAAATGTGCTTGCTTTGAAAAAGCTATGTGGTAACTTTATAACTACAGGCCATTTTGTTGTTCATCCTCTCTGGAGAGAAAGCAAAAGGCAGATGTTGGCTTGTTTAGACAGTCTGGCTTGCTGAGAATGCCACAGTGTAGACAGAGATCTGGACAGCCTTAAAACACCCTGGTCAGGAGGGAGACAGATACAGGTCCCTAACTAAGAGAGGTGACAGATGAGGAGCCAAAAGTCTAGAGTTCATGCCCTTAGCGTACCACAAGGAAGGAATGCAAGTGAAATTTCCCTGAACTGTGACTCACACAAGTGGGATACAATTTTTAAAAAACCTGATATTTATGTACAGGCCACACATTAGGAACCCTAAGGATCTGTTCTCTGACCACCAATGTGCTGCAACAAGTACCTTAGTCCTAATTACTGCTTCTTTCATTGCAGAGAACAGGTCTGAGGCCTGGTTTATATTAAAAAGTTAAGTTGGCCCAGCTATGTCACTCCAGGGTGTGAAAAATCCATAGCCCTGAGCAACACAGTTAAAATGACTTAATCTCTGGTACAGACAGCACTACTACCTCACCTGGAGGTGGATTATCTGCTCCAATGGAAGAACCCCTCCTGTCAACATAGGTAACCTCAACACTGAAGTGCTAGAATGGTGCAGCTGCCGCAGACCTACTGATGCATTTCAAGTGTAGTCAAGCCTTTAGAAAAACAGGTTTGGGTGGCTGAAGAGGAGTTACATTTCTAATGACTGGCTAATCCAGTAAAATATTTGAAAAGTAAACTGTGGCCTTCTGAAAAACTACAGCAGTCAAATGAATCTGACTTCCATAAAAATATGCAATTAAAGCCCAGCAGCTCTTAGTCTAAATAAATCAACTAATATCCCATTTTAATACTAAACTCAGTACATGTACATACCTGAGGAGTAAAACAGAGTTTCAAAAGATATTCTCATGGGGGAAGGTGGAGTGCATGAGGTATTGAGTCCTGCCCAGGAAAGAAGTCTATGGCAGTTTTGTCAACATTGCTTCAAATTATTTTTCATAAGCAGTATTTTTGGGGAGGGGGGCAGACTCAATAAACATCAAGCATTTTATAATTCACTGAAGATTTACAGACTTTGCTATGTTACTCAGTTTAATATCTGATCTGTCGCCAATGGACTCAATGATCTAACACTAAATACTATGAGCAACTATAAAAATTTGACATAACCCCCAAATTAAACCATAAGATAAGATTTACGTTTGTGGTCTTCTAAGTGAACTAATTATCTGGCTCTTCAAGCTCACTAGTAACTGAATGACTTTTGGTAGAAGTCTGGTTCAAGAAGGATTTTGGAGCTAACATGGAAAGATCAAGAACTTACTTAACCAGTTATTTCCTGGATTCTCTCTGAGCCCCTCCTGCACACCTACTCCCTCCCAGACCTTGCACCCCAATCCCCTGCCCCAGGTCATAACATCCCTCTTCACTCCAACTCCGTCTCAAACCCCACACACTCTCCTGCATCCCAATCCCAAGCATTTTTCTGCACCCAACCTCTGCCCCAGACCCTGCATCCCCTCCATAGAAAACTGTGGTCCTTGACCACTTACCAAAATATTGTAATGGCCTCCCAACGAGATGCACACAGATTTGCCTACATTCAGCTGTTAATACACACGTTCACTAACACCTTCCAAACCCTACTCTAGACAGGGCCAAAAGAGGCCTTCACAGCAGGCTTTTCACACTGCAAAGAAGGGGATTGTGGCAGAATGCTCCCTTGTCTTCAGGGACAGAGAAAGAAAAGCACCTTTGTTTCTGTGCTATTGAGTAGGGATGAAAGAGTTTAACTGGTTAACCGATAAGCTGCTACTAATCAGCTAGGATTGATTCTGCATGGGGCTGCCAGCAGTGCTGCGGGGCTGGGAGCGGTGAACCATGTAACCAACAGAATTTTTATCAGTTACATGGTTAATATTTTTATTCAATTTTACATTCCTACTTTTGAGGACAACACGGCTAGTGCTGTATCACATAGCAGGGACCACGTCCCACTTCGAAAGCCAGCAGTGAGAAATATGAATGGAACCCTCGCAGAAATGGATTTCTCTTTAGAAACCAACTGCAAGAATCATAATGTGCCGAACATTTCCCTTGAATCTTTCCACTAGGGATGTGAAGGTTTAACCAGTTAACTGGTAAACCTCAACCTTAACAGGCAGGGAGGGAGCTGCTGCAGCCGCACGGGGAGGGGCTGCCTGGGCTTACTGGTTAATCCTAACGACTACATGCACACCTCCTTGCTGCCTCTGTACTAGAAGCAGCAAGGGAGGGGAGGTGGAAGCCGGTGCTCATGGGGAGCCAGCTTTTAAGCCAGCTCCCCGCATGTGCTTGCTCCCATGGAGCCGCATCCCCCACCGCCAAGTGCTGCTGCCTCTGAATCAGAGGCAACAGCGCAGGGGGAGGAGGGAGGCAGAAGCATGCCGGTGCGTGCAGGGAGCCAGCTTTGAAGCTGGCTCTCCGTGCATACTAGTGACCGCCAAGCCTACTGCCTCCCCCTATCTCAGAGTTGGTGCTCCCGTTTCCCCCACACACCGACGTGTAAACATTCAGCAGATACACATTTACATAAACAAACACATTTTAACATCCCTACTTTCCTCCTTGATGCAATTCTTTTTCCCCACTCCCATTCTGCTAGGCCCATAGAGCTCACATGCAAGTGTTTCTGCAAGCTCCTTCAGAGGCAGGAGGAGACTGGGCTTCCGCTTCCTCTCTCTTCTTGAGAGACCTCCAGTCTTGTCCTCCTTTTCTTCTCTCCATAGTGTACCAAAAATGTGTCGTCTGTCTGTTTTTAGATAAAATTTTAGTTGGGGTGGGTGGGACTTGATCCTTCTTAGCTGGACACTTTTCACTATCCAGATTTTTTTATATGGTGCTATGCAAATAAGGAGAAAAGATAACCCTACTGCCATTCAGAATGAATGGTTAACAAGTAACAGACTTTGATTAAGCCCTTTGTATGACAAAAGGGTAGAGAAAATTGCTAACTAAGCAATAATCTGACCAGCACCTGAACTCCAGTCTGTTTCAGTGGTTTCTGTGTAACAATTTCAGCTGCCCAGCTGAGCAATGAAGGACCCAGTGTTCAGGTCTCTGGACAGGTAAAAAGCCAAAAGGAGTTTTTCCTGAGTACTGACTTCAGGACAGTGACTCGATGATGCCAGTGCTATAGCACATTTCGCAAAACAGCAGCTTCCTCTCCCAAGAATTTTTGCCTAAAACAGTGAAGCTAATCAGCTGACTTATGGAAAAAGTAATCACAAAGTAATCACATAAAATGCACTCTAGTCAAAGCAGACAGCAGGTAAACTTCTAACTACACACACTGAAGCTGTGCCCCTGCCTCCCCTGTCCAGGTTTCCCACTGCACCTCTGCCTTTGAAAAGTAGCAAGAGCTGCAGGCGGCTCTTGCTACATTTTAAAGGCAGAGGCACAGAGGGGATATCTAGCACCCCCCTCCTCCCTTATTGACTAATCTAGTAGCCCATGGAAATTCCATCGACTACACAATTAGCTGATTAATCAAAATTTAACATCCCTACCCTCATTTAACATCCCTTTAACTTTTAAAAATCTCTCTTTTTAATACTGCCAGGGAAACCTTAAAAGTACCAATGGGGTATTAAAAGGTATTAATATTTTCAGAAATCTTTAAAAATTCATAAGCAATGGTAACAACTTTCATTTTTGCCTGTGCTAAAACAACCAATTTGTGATGGACTGTAGTCCACTTCAGCTACCAGAAATTATAAGAATATCCATTCACAATTCAGAATACTTTTTTGGGAGGGAAGGTGTGTTAGAACTTGTCTGCACATAAGAGTTATACCACAATACCTACTGGTATAGGTAGAGCAGTATAACCTTCTTAGTGAGGATGCAATTATACAAGTGCTAATATTGGTATAACTAATCCTATACAGGAAAGGGAGTAAGCTATACTTAGTCTTGGAACTAATCAATTGTTCATTAGTGAAGATCTTATTTTACAATACACATACAAGCCAATGAAAAGCATTCCCATCCATACTAATAAAAATTATAGATAGGCAAAGTAAGAAAAATGCTGCTTGAAATCTTTTTAGTTTGATTTAAGGACACTTGCTTTGTATATTGTGACATGTCATGTCTGTGTTTTAACAGCTATAAAATCTAACCTTTTGAATCTGTCATTAAATTGTGCACCCCAATGTCTGCCCCTGAATAATTTCCCTCAACTGTAAATATATATTAAAAATTTTTATTTTTTTTTTACAAAAATCAATACTATCAATCAAAATTACAAACAAAAAAAAAGTGAATTCCGCCAAGGCATATTTACAGCAGTATAACTACTCATACTAGGGGTGTACTGCACGACTAGAGCGATAAAAACAGAAGTAGCATTTCACCTATTCTGTAGTGATGCTCGTTTATGTGCTACACTTACTGCTTCTACAGACTACAGCTGGTTTTTACCTCTCATTCTCCATAAGTTATTCCAAACCAAGCACTAACTTTGGGGGTTTTAACCACTCAGAGGCACAGATAAGCCCTGATTTCAGAGGTGCTGGTGACCCACAGCTCCTATTGATTTCCAGGGGAGTCAGAGCTTCTGAAAACCAACTTTCATTACTTCTGACTGTCCTAACAAATCACTCAGTCATTCTTCCCAGTTATTCTATTCATCAGAACAGATACTATCCTGCAGTAATTCTTTTGGTGACAATTGCTTAATGACCACTATGCAATCCTTGTTCTCACTAAAAAGGAAAGGTATTTTTAAACTATTAACCATGTGAAGAGTTTCCCCCACCACAGCAATAGAATGAAATATTGCATATTTAGCACTTACTCATCCACTGCAATTATTCCCTAAGACACTATTTATCCAATTGGTACTTTGGTACCAAATTAAATAATTGCTACTTCGGTGCAAATTAATTAACTTATGATATACAATAAAATCTTCATTATCCAAATATCATGGGTGGGAAGGAAAACCTTGCTAAGTATGGATAACTGAGCCCTTTGGTGAATAAAGGGAATTGTCAAAATAATTAACAGGTGTTTTGGGTAACTCTGAGTTTGGTATAATTAAAGCTTGGATAATACAAGTTGTACAATATCACAAATAAGACTAAATGTATTGAACTATCCAGAAAGTCAAGCTGATTTTCACTAAGCAGTGGGGGTTGAAATGTTTTGTTGGTAAACTAGTGACCTCAAAGACACCACAACTAGCAATGACACTATGGCCAGAGAAATAGGTATGATTTCTTCACGAACTTGCACTTCCTGTAGTTATTTACAAATCTGTGAAAACTGACTGCAAACTGGGTGTAGGATGCTGTTGACAGGAGCAGAAACAGTATTTTAGACAATGTGGGCCTCTCTACATAAGACTAACTAAAGCCAATGCTTTTTGCTGCCAAAATTTCTCCCTCCCGTAAGTCAATTAAGAAGGAATCTGACAGTTGAACAGGTGAAGAAGTCACCTGGAGTTCGGAGGAGCTGTTACCACCCACCATTAAGGAATGTCACTTTATCCAATCCACAACTTTCTTTGGCATTTGTGAGGGGAAGCCATCTTTGTCACTGGCTTTTGGGCAGAATATCCTCCTGCTCTGAAGAATGCAGTCATTGTCTGAGTCTATGAACAGTTTCAGGCCAGGCTGCCCATTCACAAGTCTGCTAATAGAGTTGTTTAGAAAGGGGGAAAAAAGCAGAGCTTGAGCAGAACAGTTATACAACAGACTTGGTAACTGGATGAAGGAAACACACAGGTCTGTTACCCTGCTACGTTGCATTACCATGATTTGCCTTTGAATATATAAGCATAATTGACTTATAAAGAAGGAAGTACATTTCTAATATGCAAAGTGCTGACTGTTCCTTTTTAGAACTTATTTTCTTCGTGTACACAGCCAGTAGTTGTTTAAGATCTTCCATTCCTTTGCTCATGGAACAATACTAAATCATTCCACATTAGATCCAGCCTTTCTGCCTCATCACTTTCAAAGCTAAGAATGTGTGGAATTTCTTTCCAAAAACATTTAACAGTGCTGAGAATGTGCTTCTGCATCAAGGGTTTATAAAAGCAAGAAATATCAGAAGAAGAAAAAATCTCATCATTTTAAGCTAGTGGTAGGTAAAACAAGGGGGTTACACTCCAGTTCACATCTTCAAAGTGATGCATGGCAGGAAAATCAATCCATTTAATTTTGATAAAGTTTCCAGCAGGGTGTCTGTTCTTCCTGGGTACCTAGGAAGACCGGGACTTGGATGAGTGCAGAATGATTTGAGTTCTAATCCAGAAAAGAAGGAACATCATGGCACAAGGATCTCGAGAATACAGCAAGGCTGGATCCAGTCCTTAAAACTGAGGATCACAATTTGGAGACAGACTTTGAGTCCCTCTCATCTCTTGGAATCCTTGGGAATGAGGGTGGCAGTGGCAGCTACTTTCATCTGCGTGCAGTGAGATGTTGTTCCCAATCATAGAATACTAGAACTGGAAGGGACCTTGAGAGGACCATCTAGATAGAGATGGGGAACCTTTTTTGGGCGGGGGGCCACTGACCCACAGAAAAATCATTTGGGGGCTACACAAAAGTAAGAATCCAAAAAAACCCCACATTCTTCTTGTATGCCAGAGTCTAGGGCCGGGCTACTCAACATGTGGCCCGTGGCCTGTTTGTTTGCAGCGGTTTGGCTTTATGCGGGGCTCCACACGTGGCCCGCAGGTGGGAACCAAAGCAAAAAAGTAGTCAATATAATGGTCTTCTGCTGATATGCATTTTAGCATTTAAATTCCTGGACTGTCATTGCTCTTCAAAAATGCTGTCATATGGATGGAAATTGGGTAAATATTGCATTTTATTAATATCAACAGAACCCGACTTAAATGGGGCCTGCGTGTTGTGTAGTTTTGCTTTAATCTTTGTATTCATGCCTGTCAGTGTGAAAAGATATTTGCATTTACATGCAACCACGCTTAAGTTGTGGCCCATGGCATGTGCTGTGAGTATCACTGTGGCCCCAGGGCTTCCAAGGCTGAGTAGCCCTGGTCTAGAGGGACCCAGACTAGGAGATTTTGTGGCCCCTTCCCTATGCTCTGGGCCGGGCGGGCACCAAAAATGAGTTCAATGTGTGTGAGGGGGCTGCCAGGAAGCGGGCTTGGGATATGGGATCTGGGAGGGAGGGTACAGAAGTGGGTTGGGGATTGGTGGGTCTGGGACAGAGGAGGATGCAGGAGTGGAGTGGGAGTGCAGGGTCATGTAAGACTGTATCAAATGCTTTACTAAAGTCTAGGTCTACCACATTTACCACTTCCCCCTTATCCACAAGGAAAGTTATCAGGTTGGTTTGACATGATTTGTTCTTGACAAATCCTTATCTTATTATCTTCAAGATGTTTGCAGATGGATTTCTTAATTATTTGCTCCATTATCTTTCCTGGCACAGACGTTAAGCTGACGGGTCTGTAGTTTCCTGGGTTGTTCTTATCTCCCTTTTTATAGATGGGCACTATATTTGCCCTTTTCCAATCTTCTGGAATCTCTCCCATCTGCCATGACTTTTCAAAGATGATGGCAAATGGTTCAGATATGGCCTCAATCAGCTCCTTGAGAATCAGATCAAAACAAGATCTTTCTTCAGGCCAACTCTAACTGAAGTCTATTGAAATTTGCATAGGTAAGGATTAATCCCCAAATAAATGCAGAGTAAATACCTCAAATTTTGACCCAATGAGACCAATCATATAAGTTAGAACTACTCACATGCATAAGAATGAGATGATCGAGCCTGTATTCTACATGGTATAAAGCTAAAGCTTTACTAAAGCTACTGCAGTATTTTACAAAATAATGTGAGTTAACTTCTGGCACTGAAAGCCAAATATTGTTTTATCTATAGGCAAAAACATTTACACATCACAACCATTATATTTAATTAATAAAAGTAGGCAAAAAGACAAGTGTGTTAATACATAAAGTTGAAATTACAGATAAGCTGTAATTTTACACACCAATTATATTTTGCTGATCAAATTGCACTTTTCTAGTAATTCAAAGGATTTGAGGAGAAAAGTTTCAAAAATGATTCTCTCTCCTCTCCCTCTAAAAGTTCCAAACCTCCACCACCTTTTTTGTGCAGTGCAACAACTGATACAATTACAAGCTACTTCACTTGTGAAGGGGAAGTGAATCCCATTTACTGCTTACCACAGGGTAGAGAGTGAATATTCCACCCTTTGTTCACTTTTTGGGGAGGGAGCAGTAATGTGATTTTTACAGGTTTCATTATTCGTACATAGAAGCTTATCAGTATATTTCCACAACAGACTCCTTCTAGTGTCACAGGCAGAAGAATACATGTGGACCAGACTAAAGCACAGACACAAAACTGTAGGCATAGTTAATTGTGGCTACAATTTAATTAATTAAAGGTAGATTTTCACTGAAGATTGAACCTAAGTGATTGGCACCCAAGTTTAGCCTATTCTAAATGTGAGCAGCCATACTGCGAAGCTCTACCCACTGTACCATCACTGTGCTGCTCTGCCTGGGTACACCACCAGGACTTCAGGGACATATCCAGTGGGTCTCTGTGCTTCAATGAGCTGAGTCACTCTATGATTTGTTCCCAGAGAATTGTGGGAGAACTTGTCTGTCTCTGGGCACATGGGGGCAACTGCAGGGAAGTACTGGAGGACTGTCAGCATTCGAGTGATTTCGTTTGATCACATACGATACAGTGGGCAGGTTACCAGCCCAAGTGAAAGCAGAACCCAAGCTCTAAACCCACACCTTCAGTTGTGCCAGCTAGCCTGGGATAACAGCACCACTCAGAAGGGAGAGGTTTGTGTGTGTGAACAGGCGAGAGATTCAGGGCAACACCTGAGTAAATGCCTGTGCTAGTTCTATAGTGAATGCATGTCTTTAGATCCTTGCATACCAGGCTGCACCTTGCACCTAAAGGGTGCAGCTGGGACTTCCAAGTTAATTGTGTCTGAATTTAATCGGAGGCAGAAATGAGACTAATAAAAAGGCCAAAAAGGCATAGCAATTACAGATAATTATGTGCTATTGAATTGCAGATAACTATGCATAAAGATAGTCAGGCCAAGTTACACAAAACATACAAAGACAAGCATTTTAAAAATAAAGAAGGCCTTAGGTTATGCATTTCCTCATTCCCCTGGTCCCAGAAAAACTTTAAACAATGAAAAAAAAAAATCACATTGTGTCCCCTTGAGGACAGGAGATTTAGGGACAAAGAGGATCTTGTGGCTGGAGAGCAATCAAATCTTTCCATATTATTTCCATCTTTTCCATCACCTGCTAGAGTGATGACTGCAGAACAGACAACTGAAAAAGACAGAAGAACTCGCATGGGCATCATCAGTAATGCTGCAAAACTTGAAGACCTGGTGGATGGATCCTGGCTTCTATTTTCTGAGAACAATCCTTTCAACTACCAGGATAAAAATTGCTAACTCTTGTCGAATAACACTGTTGCATCAAGTCTTCCTAGTGCTTTGTCTTAATTATTTTAATTGAAGCTAACCACATTTAATTGGATACCACAAAAAGACGACTTCTCCTTAAGAGAGCAGCATCCTTTCTTCCCAGATGACAGCCTATCCTGCAGTCACCTACACTGAAGCCACAACCTGCTCTCTGTACCTGACATTGAATGTAACTGTCATATCAAAGTTACAACCATACATCAGCAACACAACAGTCCTGAACATCCCCGATGTGGGCCCATGTCTTGCAAACCCACTGACTTCCTATTCACGTTAAGTCCAAATTCAGAGTAATAGTCTTAAACTACAGTCTGGGACAAAGCTGTCTGAGAGACCCACTCTTTCTATGGGACATCACAGAGCTAAATAGTTGAAGAAATTAACGTCATTAAAATATAATAAATATACATATATGCTATACTATTTAATTAGGATTTTGTCTACACTTAACAGTTCATGAAGCAGTATCTTAAACATTTTCTTTTACAGTGATACACACTTCAATTGCTGGTTCTCTTTTTCTGCTCAAACCCCATTACTCAAGGAGCGTGGGGAACACAATCTGTCTGTCTCGGTCCTTTTCCCAGCATGTCATATTTGGACATTTTTTTGTTAAGAAAGTGGTCAGCAAAGAGACTACTATAAATTAGAGCGGCTTTGTTTCCGAACTGACCAGATCCCTACCTGGGACTTTATTTCCTATTAAAGCTGGCTTTCTGTATAAAAGAGTTTTTTCTAGAAAGTTAAGAAACGTAATGCCTAGACAGACAGCACTAAGTCAAGGGAAGAATTCTTCCGCTGACATAGCTACTGCCTCTCAGGGAAACTCTCCTGTTAGCTTAGGTAGTGTCTATCTACACTGAAGCATCACAACTGTGCTGCTATAAGATTTTAAATTTGAATAAGCCCTGATCTCCCAGGGCCCAACTTCACAATTCCTATGGTGGTGAGTATTTATTCTTGTGAATAATCCCATTGACTTCAGTGGGACTACTCATGTGAGTTAATGCTTACCAACCTGAACAACAGTTGGACACTGAAGCCCAAAATAATTTTTTCAGGAGTACGGAATCTTTCAAAAAAGGTGGATTTTTTTTTAAAGAACCACGTCTAGACTGCGGTGTCACTTTTGAAATACCCTTTTTCGAAACAGCAATCGAACACAAATATGCAAATGAAGCACGGGATATTTAAATCCCTGCTTCATTTGAACTTTCGATCGGGCTCATTTGCATCCCTCTTTTGAAAGAGGGATGTAGTCTAGACAAGCCCCAGAATAGGTTAACATGATTAGTTTTGTATTCAAGGCCCAGATCACATATTGTTTTACATAAGAACATAACATAAGAACATAAGAATGGCTGTACTGGGTCAGACCAAAGGTCCATCTAGCCCAGTATCCTGTCTGCCGACAGTGGCCAGCACCAGGTGCCCCAGAGAGAGTGGACGAAGACAATGATCAAGCGATTTGTCTCCTGCCATCCCTCTCCAGCCTCTGACAAACAGAGGCCAAGGACACCATTTTATCCCCTGGCTAATAGCCTTTTATGGACCTAACCTCCATGAAATTATCTAGCTTCTCTTTAAACTCTATTATAGTCCTAGCCTTCACAGCCTCCTCTGGCAAGGCGTTCCACAGGCTGACTACACGCTGTGTAAAGAAGAACTTTCTTTTATTAGTTTTAAACCTGCTACCCATTAATTTCATTTGGTGTCCTCTAGTTCTTCTATTTAGGGAACTAATAAATAACTTTTCTTTATCGGCCCTCTCCACACCACTCATGATTTTATATACCTCTATCATATCCCCCCTCAGTCTCCTCTTTTCTAAACTGAAAAGTCCCAGTCGCTTTAACCTCTCCTCATATGGGACCCGTTCCAAACCCCTAATCATTTTAGTTGCCCTTTTCTGAACCCTTTCCAAGGCCAAAATATCTTTTTTGAGGTGAGGAGACCACATCTGTACACAGTATTCAAAATGTGGGCGTACCATAGTTTTATACAGGGGCAGTAAGATATTCTGGGTCTTATTTTCTATCCCTTTCTTAATAATTCCTAGCATCCTATTTGCCTTTTTGACTGCCGCTGCACACTGCGTGGAAGTTTTCAGAGAACTGTCCACGATAACTCCAAGATCTCTTTCCTGATTTGTCGTAGCCAAATTAGCCCCCATCATACTGTACGTATAGTTGGGGTTATTTTTCCCGATGTGCATTACTTTACACTTATCCACATTAAATTTCATTTGCCATTTTGTTGCCCAATCACTCAGTTTGGTGAGATCTTCTTGGAGTCCCTCACAGTCTGCATCTGTCTTGACTATCCTAAACAGTTTGGTATCATCTGCAAACTTTACCACCTCACTGCTTACCCCTTTCTCCAGATCATTTATGAATAAGTTGAACAGGATTGGTCCTGGGACCGACCCTTGGGGGACACCACTAGTTACCCCTCTGCATTCTGAAAATTTACCATTTATTCCTACCCTTTGTTTCCTGTCTTTTAACCAGTTCTCAATCCAAGAAAGGACCTTCCCTCTTATCCCGTGGCCATGTAATTTACACAAGAGCCTTTGGTGAAGGACCTTGTCAAAGGCTTTCTGAAAATCTAAGTATACTATATCTACTGGATCCCCCTTGTCCGCATGTTTGTTAACCCCTTCAAAGAACTCTAATAGATTAGTGAGACAGGATTTCCCTTTACAGAAACCATGTTGACTTTTGTCCAACAAATTATGTTCTTCTACATGCTTCACAATTTTATCCTTTACTATTGTTTCAACTAATTTGCCCGGTACTGAAGTTAGACTTATCGGTCTGTAATTGCCTGGATCGCCTCTAGAGCCCTTTTTAAATATTGGTGTCACATTGGCTACCTTCCAGTCATTAGGTACAGAAGCCAATTTAAGGGATAGGTTACAAACCACAGATAATAGTTCAGCAATTTCCCATTTGAGTTCTTTTAGAACCCTTGGATGAATGCCATCCGGTCCCGGAGATTTGTTAACATTAAGTTTTTCTATTTGTTCCAAAACCTCCTCTAATGACACTTCACTCCGGGACAGTTCCTCAGATTCATCACCCACAAAGGACAGTGCAGATTTGGGAATCTCCCCAATGTCCTCAGCCGTGAAGACTGAAGCAAAGAAATCATTTAGTTTCTCCGCAATGGCTTTATCGTCCTTGATTGCGCCTTTTATAGTTCGATCGTCTCGGGGACCCACAGGTTTTTTAGCAGGCTTCCTGCTTCTAATGTACTTAAAAAACATTTTGTTATTTCTTTTTGAGTTTTTGGCTAGCTGTTCCTCAAAATCTTTTTTTGCTTTTCTTATTACATTTTTACACTTGATTTGACAGTGTTTGTGTTCCTTTCTATTTATCTCACTAGGATTGGACTTCCACTTCTTAAAAGATGCCTTTTTGTCCCTCACTGCTTCTTTTACATGGTGGTTAAGCCACGGTGACTCTTTTTTAGGTCTCTTGCTATGTTTTTTAATTTGGGGTATACGTTTAAGTTGGGCCTCTATTATGGTGTCTTTAAAAAGTTTCCATGCAGCTTGCAGGGATTTGGCTCTAGTCACTGTGCCTTTTAATTTCTGTTTAACTAGCCTCCTCATTTTTGTGTAATTCCCCTTTTTGAAATTAAATGCCAGGGTGCTGGACTGCTGAGGTGTTCTACCCACCACGGGAATGTTAAATGTTATTATATTATGGTCACTGTTCCCAAGCGGTCCTGTAACGGTTATTTCCTGGACCTGATCCTGCACTCCACTCAGGACTAAATCGAGAATTGCCTCTCCCCTTGTGGGTTCCTGCACCAGCTGCTCCAGGAAGCAGTCATTTAGGCCATTGAGAAATTTTATCTCCGCTTCTCTTCCTGAGGTGACATGTACCCAGTCAATATGGGGATAATTAAAATCCCCCATTATTATAGAGTTCTTTATTTTGGTAGCCTCTCTAATCTCCCTCAGCATTTCAATGTCAGTATCACTGTCCTGGTGAGGTGGTCGGTAATATATCCCTACTGCTAATTTCTTATTATTGGAGCATGGAATTACTATCCATAGCGATTCTATTGAACATGTTGATTCACTTAATATTTTTATTTCATTTGATTCTACATTATCTTTCACATACAGTGCCACTCCGCCACCCACCCAGCCTGCTCTATCCTTTTGATATATTTTATATCCCGGTATGATTGTGTCCCACAGATTTTCCTCATTCCACCAGGTTTCAGTGATGCCTATTATGTCAATCTCCTCATTTAATACTAGGTACTCTAGTTCACCCATCTTATTAGTCAGACTCCTAGCATTTGTGTAGAAGCACTTTCAAAATTTGCCACTGCTTATTTGTCTGCCTTTCCCTGGTGCATTGGATTCCTTTGTGTGCGGCTGTTTGTCTGCTCTGGCCCATGGTTTGCCCTCTCCCCTCCTCTCTTTCTGACTATAGCTTAGAGAATCTCTATCAATGGATTCTCCTCTAAGAGAAGTCTCCCTCCGATTCACGTGCATCTCCGCACCAATCGGCTTTCCCCCATCTCTTAGTTTAAAAACTGCTCTACAGCCTTTTTAATGTTTAGTGCCAGCAGTCTGGTTCCACCCTAGTTTAGGTGGAGCCCATCCTTCCTGTATAGGCTCCCCCTCTCCCAAAATTGTCTCCAGTTCCTAATAAATCCAAACCCCTCTTCCCTACACCATCGTCTCATCCACGCATTGAGACTCTGAAGCTCTGCCTGCCTACCTGGCCCTGCGTGTGGAACTGGAAGCATTTCCAAGAATGCCACCATAGAGGTCCTGGATTTCAGTCTCTTTCCTAGCAGCCTAAATTTGGCCTCCAGGACATCTCTCCTACCCTTCCCTATGTCATTGGTACCTACATGTACCACGACCACCGGCTCCTCCCCAGCACTACACATAAGTCTATCTAGATGCCTCGAGAGAGCCACAACCTTCGCACCAGGCAGGCAAGTGACCATACAGTTCTCCCGGTCATCACAAACCCAATTATCTATGTTTCTAACAATCGAATCACCTACTACTAATACCTGCCTCTTCCTAACTGGCATTCCCTCCCCCTCAGAGGTATCCTCAGTGCGAGAGGATACCGCAACATCCTCTGGGAGGAGGGTCCCAACTACGGGATGGTTTCCCTCTGCTCCCATTGAATGCTCTGTTCCCTTGAGACTTTCATCCTCCTTAAGAGCACTGGGACTCTCAGACTGGAGGTGGGACAGTACTACAGTGTCCCAGAAAGTCTCATCAACATATCTCTCTACCTCCCTTAGCTCCTGCAGTTCAGCCACCCTGGCCTCCAAAGCCCAAACCTGGTCTCTGAGGGTCAGGAGCTCCTTGCAACGGGTGCACACATACACCACCCGCCCACAGGGCAGGTAATCATACATGTTACACTCGACGCAATAAACAGGATAGCCCCTACTCTGCTGCTGGGCTTCTGTCTCCATTTTTCTAATGAATAAGTTTAAGCAGAAACTGGGATTTTTTAAGGCTCTGGAATATAGATTATTATAAGAGTTATGTTTTAAAGAAGGTCAGAAGTCCCTAGTGCCCTCTAACCTCCCCCTCTAAACTCCCTCTCCAAACTCCCTGTTAGCTGTTCCTGTTCACAAGCTCCCTGGTCGCTGAGTCACAGGCTTATATAGCTCTGGTAGCCCTTCCCCCTGACTGAGGCTCAGCCAATTAACAGAGGCTTCTAGATTTCAAACCTTTTAGAAGCTCCTGCAAACAAACCAACCAACCAACCAAACACACAAACACAAGCTCAGCACATAGCAAATAACTCCCCCCCACACAAACACACACTCCAGACAGCCACTTACCACAAGGGTCCCGTTTTTACTCCTCTTTTACCTGGAGAACTTCCTCTCCAAACTCCCTGTTAGCTGTTCCTGTTCGCATTCTTTTGATGCTCTCAAAGAATCATATTAGCTGCAATTCCCAGTTCTCTTGTTTTTGTGGCCTTAACTTTCGCATCACCTTAACAGCATTTTTATGAATTTAGGCTGAAAAGTTTAAAGCTGCCAAGAGGATCTGGATGCCCAAGTCCCATTAAATATAACAGCAAAACCTTAAACTGTCATAAGAGCTTATTTAAAAAACACAATTAAACTACCACCATTTTCAGAACACACAGAGTCACCCAGTAAAAATCACCCAATAAAAATCATTCACATTTTGCAAATGATTTAATCACCTGCACCAAAGCAAAGCAGTGATCTGCTTTAAGCTGTCACATCCCTTCCAAGTGAGACAGTGAGAAACTACAACAACAAACAACAACAAAAAGAGGAGGGGAAAAATATTCAAAAGGGATTGTTTCTGAAAATACTGAGCCCCCACAACTCTCACTAAAGTCGGGACTCCCCACCCCCACCCCCGAGATCAAGCCCAGTAAAACTAGTCTTCATTTCATTACTTTTACTTGGTCACAGGTTATCTTTAGTAACACCAAAAGGTATCAGACATCATGAAAGAAAATGTGACATCTTCACTGCTCCTACTTTCCTCCTATAGTTAATACAATTTTTCCTGCTAAAGTCACTTGACCTTTTTGATTCTGCTCTCTGTTACAACAACTTAATCTGATTTTTATGAAATAAGGCACAAACTTCATTCTTATTTACACGGGTATAAATCCAGAGTGGTGCCATAGAAGCTAGTGAAGTTTACACCCACAGTCAATTAAATCAGAATGTGATCCTGACCAACAGTGTCCTGCAAGAAAGACACAGAGCAGCAGCAATTTACATAGCACATCAGCTACCGACTGTCAAAGGACCATAAACACCATGTGGTGGAAGGGCAAAAAGACAGTCATACTATATCAAGGTTTTTGCATTGCTTTTCAAGCATCCTTCCCCCTCAAATGGGTTCTTCCAGAGATGGGGGTAGAACAGGCCCACTATGACATTTTACTCACTCTTCAACCATATACAAAACAGCAAACCCAAATGATTAATATAAATTATGGATATTCTATATCCAGGCCCACCAATGGGGGGGGGAGGAGAAAGGGGTGAAAAGGGGCAGCTCCCCAGAGATTAAAAAGGGCTCAGGGCTCCCAGCTGCTGCCGCCACTACTACAAACACAACTGGAGCACTGGAGCCTCTTAAAATTGCTGATGGAGCCTCTGGACATGTGGACCAGGAAGTGAAAAAGGGCTGGCAGGGGGAGGCTCTGCCCACCCCTTCTTCCCAAGGCCCCTCCTCTTCCATGAGTGTCTAGAGATGGCCTCTACCACCTGGCTCTGTCTGTAGCAATTCAGAAACTGTTTAGAAAAAGAAACACTTAGCCTGGAGGGCAGACCTTATCTTCCAGCAGTTTAGATCTAAACTACTCTTTGCCAGGTTCATGAACATTTAACTGCCACCTCCCCTTTCTGTTTGCATGGGCGGTTTGCATGGGGCAACAGTAAATAAGGAAGGACTGGACAGTATGTATAAAGTTGCTATGACTCTTAATTAATTTTGAAATGTCCATATTTCTGAAAAGTTTTTTAGGCAGAAGAGTTATTCTTTTGAAATTATTTAGTCTGTATTTTCTACACATCAGGTAGAAGCCATAGAGACACAATTTCAGTCACAAATGTATCCTATGGAAGGTTTTTAATTTCCAAAACTGTTTGATTTTAGCAAGACAGTTATATTAAATGGCAATGGAAGTAAATCTAATGTACAACCGACGAACCCTGCTTCTGATCTTTTCAGCAATTCATTATGAAACCAAGAGGAAAAAAATTAAAACATTTTATAAATCAAACCCAAAATACTCAACACAACTACTAATTTCCTTGAGTGACTACACAATCCATAAACGAATAAAGAAAGATGACAGGACTATTAGCATCTTTAATGGTGGTCCCAAGTAGGGATGTTAAATTTTGATTAATCAGAATATCCATCAACTATTCAACTAGTCATATCCAGGGGGAAGGATAGCTCAGTGGTTTGAGCATTGGCCTGCTAAACCAAGGCTTATGAGCTCAATCCCTGAGGGGACCATTTAGGGATCTAGGGCAAATCTGTCAGGGATGGTACTTGGTCCTGCTGTGCAGGCAGGGGACTGGACTCCATGACCTCTCAAGGTCCCTTCCAGTTCTATGAGATGGTGTATCTCCATATATTATATTATAGTCAATAAGGGGGGTGGGGCGCTCACTATCCCCATTGCGCCTCTGCTTTTTAAGAGCCGGCCGGCTCTGACTATATTTAAAAGGCAGAGGCGCAACAGGGAACCCGGGGTGAGTGGGGACTTAAGCACTGCGGAGACAGTTGAGCCAGCTGATACAGAGACAGCAAGGGGGGGACGCAACTAGCCACATAGTGACTCAACTACCTGATAAGCCTAGGCTTATCGGGTGGTCAACTAGTTGCTTACATCCCGAGTCCCGCAGCCAACACTGTTTTATATACTGTGTAATTCCATTCACTGCAGTGCAGCTGCATGCACTGTAAACCAGGACAGAACAGAAAGCAGTGACTTTCTGTGTTTATCTGTTGGATAGAGGCCTCTATCCTGGTAAGGAATGATACTGAAAAAAAATTAGGGGTCCTGGTGGATATTCAGCTGAGTTCCCAGTGTAAAGCTGAGGCCAAAAATGCTAATGCGATCCTGGGACACATATAGAGAGGAATCTCAAGTAGGAGCAGAAGGGTTTTTAAATGTCTGTTTTTGGCACTGATGCAACCACTGCTGGAACACCATGTCCAGTTCTGGTGCCCACAATTCAAGAGGGATGTTGATAAACTGGAGAGGATTCCGAGAAGAGTCAAAACAATGATTAAAGGATTAGAAAACCTGCCTTAGAGTGATAGATTAAGAGCTCAGCCTTTTTAGCTTAACAAAAAGAAGACTGAAGGGTGATTTGATCACAGTCTGCAAGTTTCTACACGGAGAACTGATATTTAATAATTGACTCTTTAGTATAGCAAAGAAAGGTATAATACATTCCAATTGTTGGAAGCTGAAGTTGAATAAATTCAGACTGGAAATAAGGAGTAATTTTTTAATGGTGAGAATAAGTCACCATTGGAATGATTTACAAAGGGTTTGTGGTGTATTCTCTATCACTAACAATTCTTAAATCAAAATTGGATATTTTTCTAAAGACTATGCTCTAGGAATTACCATTATTTGAGGGACATTCCACAGTCTAATAACACTGGTCCCTTCTGGCCTTGAAACCTATGAATATACTAGAGTCAGCAAGTTAGTCAGACCTGCCATATCATGTAAAAAATTACAAGGCCTGATCTTGAAAAGGGTTCAGTGCCCTCCAGAACACCTTTTTTAAATGGGAGTTTAATTAGCACTGTGTATTATTATTGTGATTAGGTTTGCAGAGCCCACACTGAGACTAAGGCAGTGAAGGAGCAGCACTGGGCCTAGAAGACCCTGTCCTTCAGCGACTGTGGTGCATGTGCCAAGTGACGCTCTGCTGAAAGGGGACTCTGACAATCGGAAAGAGAGCGAAGAAGAGGCTGACTGAAGGAAGGAAGCCAGTTTACAAGCTTTTGGGGATAAACTCATCATAGGAAAAAGTCTGGACTGTAGGTGAGGCCCAATTGGGAAGGTCAGAGCCTGACCCTTTTCACTTCTCCACTCCCTGAATGGGACACTAGGCAGGGAGCTGGGGAATGCTTAGTTGACTACTGCTGGGTGGGCGGGCGGGCGGGGGGGAGGGGAAGGGAGGGAAGCGGGCTGCGATACACCTCAACTGAAGAGAAAGCAGGGAGGTAGGAAGCAGCTCAGGGAAGGCTGGTGCAACACAAGTGGACCAGGAAGAGGTGACAGTCATCCCATGCCTCTCCTCCAGCCCAGGACCTGGTGGGAGGCCCAGGTTCCCCTTTCATCCCCCTACCCCTCTGTTCATCTAGGACACCACCATGGAATTCACAGGCCTTGGTTCTCCCATTTGGCCTGCTAGCTCCTGACTGAAACCCATTATGGGGTGCAATAACTGTTGAGTCAGAGCCTGCATATTAAGCATGTTGGCTTCCAAGTGAAATTCGCTGCTACTATTGTTGTTGTTTTTAATAAGTCATCAGTTATGTGCTCTGTACTGTCCAAGACCAAAAAGCTAGTCCCTGTCCCAAGGAATTTATATCAGTGTAATATCCTTAACAAACAACCAGACAAGGTACACATGATGAACAGATGTTCCTGATGGATAAACAAAAGTAGTTAATCCTAACCAGAGACAAATAAACAGGATTCAACAGCCTCTTTGAGTCACTGTAGAAGCAAGCTTAGTACTTTGTTTAGAGACATTATTGTTCGAACATTACTTTTCATCTCAGTGTTAGTTCTGATGACAATGAATCTCAAGAGTGTCAACACGGAGGAATATCCAAAAAGGCCAAAATAATCATAAAAACAGGACAAGCAAGCAAACTTAACAACAACACTGTAAAAGAACCATTTAAATAAAACAGTAGAAAGAGCAGCTGCCCATAATAAAATTCCCTAGTCTTGTCAGATTACAAAATCTGACTGTGGATTCTGCAAGACTGTAGTCACACCAACAGTCCTAATGAATTTAATGGAGCCGTTAATTTAATTTGTTAGTCTCTAAGGTGCTGCAAGACTATTGGTTATTTTTAAAGTTTTTTTCACTTACAGAATAACATGACTACCCCTCTGAAACTTTTACTAGAGCTGCTCAAGTTACAAAGGACCATTCACATCAGGAAGGGTTTGCAGGATCTCACCACAAAGTTGAGGAAATTAGCACAACTTTTTAACAGAATTCTAAAGTTATGCAATAGTGCTATCTTAACTAAGGCCATGACCACTCTACAGAGTAGTTTCATTATTTGTAACTGTAGCTGGCTTTATTATATCCATGCTAGTCAGACTGAATCATGATCTCGCTGCCAACATTGCCATGCATCCATACCAGCTCTGTTTTAAACGGTCTCAAAGTGATGTCTTCTAGCTACGCACGCCTCTCTTCAGGCTGAGAGTATGTCTAGACTACACCCCTCTGTTGGCAGAGGGATGTAAATGAAGCACTTTGAAAGTGCAAATTAAGCTGGGATTTAAATATCCCGCGCTTCATTTGCATAATCACGTAATGGCGCTCTTTCGAAAAAGCGCTATTTTGAAATTGAAACTGCGGTCTAGACGCAGTTCTTTCAAAAATGGGGCACTTTTTCGAAAGATCCTGTAAACCTCATTTTTTGAGGCTTACAGGATCTTTCGAAAAAGTGTCCCGTTTTCGAAAGAACCGCGTCTATACTGCGGTTTCAATTTCGAAATAGTGCTTTTTCAAAACAGCGCCATTACGTGATTATGCACATGAAGCGCGGGATGTTTAAATGCCAGCTTCATTTGCACTTTCGAAGTGCTTCATTTACATCCCTCTGCCGACAGAGGAATGTAGTTTAGATGTAGCCTGAAAGTTAACATTAAAACTGAGATTTACCACTGATGAAAGCACAACTGCTCCAAGAATAGTTTGGAACATTTTTGAATGTGTAGACAAGAGGATCTTAACATGAGAGATTTCTTTGCTTTTCCAAAATTATTCCTTTTTACTATTGCCATAGCAGTGTGTGACAGGGTGGTTGCCCTGCATGTGACAGAAAGGGCTAAACAGCTCTGAGTGAGGGCTGAGGCTAGGAGCCAATCAGAAGAGGGCTTGTAGCAGCCAATCAGAGCCTGGCAAGGCTGTATAAAAAAATGACTGGCCAGGAGGAGCTCACTCTTGTTCCAGCTCTGGAGGGAAGGGACCAAGCTGCCTCCTAGCAGAGATACCTTGGACAAAGCAGTGCTGGGGGAAGGCAGGGGAACTCAGGCTTGAACAGACCCCAGGCTGAGGCCCAGCAACAGGGGACCAGGGAGGTCCTCAGAGTGCGGGTGTTGACATGGAGCAGTACCTTAAGGGAAGAGTGCCATGGTCTAGGAGGGATACAGGGCCTAAGGAGTGGTGGAGAATGGACAAAAAGACAAGTAACAGTGTGTGAAACCGTCAGGAGAGGGCACTCTGAGGCTCAACTGAGCTAATTCCCAGAGTGGTCACAGGAGGTGCTGCAGCAGTGAGTCAGGAACTGCTACACAATGGTAACATAAATAATGTATTGTTGTACTTTGTTTTCCTAAATTATTCTGGGCCCTTTCCAACTGGAATTGTTGAAAAATTTGTTGAGCTAAAACCTACCATCAACTAGTTAGAAAAAGGAGGCATTTATTTTAATCAAACTGATATCAACTCAGCATCATATAACATCCTAGGGACAGGAAAAATACAGTGATTTATTGAGCAATCCATCATGATGAGAGATGCTTTCTCATTAATATAATCTATGTATCTGTTAAATTTTCAAAAAAGTTAAAGGAAAGCAGTAAGACAGATTGTATACAGATACATAGGAAGACATTAGAGATCACCTCACTCTACTGAAAACAGCCATTGTCTTACAGAGGACAACTTGTGCAATTCTTTTAAGGCAGCATGATTTGGCCTTATAGTGGCTTATGAAACAGCACATGGATTTTAATGCTAGCAAATGTAAAGTAATGCAGTTTATTTCTAAAACAACATATATGATGCTGGGCAACTGAAATGTACTGCCAATTAAAAAGAAAGTTTCAAGGGAGAAAAAAAGGCTAACAGAATTCTTGGCTACACTAAAGGGAATCCAGTATGCTATTACAAAACCATGGTGAGGCTATATCTGCACTAACTCAATTTTAGGGCACGTCAGCCCATAAGGACGCACAAATCACAGCAACCATACCAATATTGATACTTTGGTTTCTCTTTCTACTCACACAACTGTGTACCATTTGCTTGGGACATCCTGCTAAATGCTATCCTCAATCTCCAAGCCTACTTCTGCCACATGGTTTTGGAAGCAATCAGTGTGAGCACACTAACCCTGCATCACTTCCCGCCATCCTGAGCTGTTTGGCACAAGATTCCCAAGAGGAGGAGGAGGAGGATGTAAACTATATTATACTGGCTGGTATTATCTCACCAGGGGCCATTATGCAGCCAAGAATCCGTGGAGCTGAAGGTACTCTGGACACACACTACTGTGTGTGTACACCCCTTACTTTGACTCAGGGCTTGTTTATACAGTCAGTTATTCTAGAACAGCTATTCCCGATTCACTTTTCCCTGTGCGGACACTCTTATTCCAGTATACGAGTTCCTTATTCAGGGTTATCCTAATACACTTCAGAAGTTAACCATGAATAGCTATTCTGCTTTAAATACATCCTCTGAATCCCAATTACTTCTCAGGCAGACAAACCCTCAGCACAAATGGGAGAGAGCTCCATGGGTATGTTTGCACTGCAGTTAAAAACCCTTGGCTGGCCCAACACAGGGGGCTTGGGCGCCCAGCACAGGGGTCTTGGGCTGTGTGACTGTTTAACTGTGGAGTAAACATTTGGACCATCCCACCTCACGGGGTCGTACAGCCCAGGCTCCAGCACAAATCCAAACCTCTACATTGCAATTAAACTGCCCCGTGGGTCAAGCCTTAGTCAGCCATCAGAGGCCAGCAACAGGTTTTAAACTGCAATGTAGACATACCCAAGGTCAGCTAGGGATTTCCTTATGGAAGGAGAAATCCCAGGGGCACCAACAGGGTGAAGGATGGAGCAAAGGGGGCAATTGCCCAGGGGCCTGAGAAACTTAAAAGGGCACAGGGCTCCCGGACACTGCTGCTGCTGCTGCAGCAACAATGGCGGCTGGAAGCTCCCTGCCACTTTTAAATCACAGCAATTTAAATCATGGTAGCGGTGCAGTGGGGGAGCCCCAGGTCGCCCAGGGCTACCTGCATGCACCCTTCATCCATCACCTGTGGCCCACCTCCACAATCATGTAGCAACCCTATGCCAAACCAGCAGCAGCATGGGCAGTCCCTAAATCTATATGCGCACAACCTGGAGCTGCTTTTCTTGTAGGAACATTTTCTTGCTCAGGGTATTAAATATGATAATTATTCTGCAGCTTGGATTGATCACACCTGTTGCAGGAGATCACTTAGCTGAGGCTGATGAGAACACAAATTAAATTTCTTTCTAATAGACAGTCAACTTACATTTTTTATAGATCTTGTAATCAATCTAGGATGAAAAGCATTGTCATCATTCTGGAGGCTCATACCCAGGCTAAAGGAAACAAGTTTAAGAAAATTTTGAAGAGGAAAAACAGTCTTCACTCATGTCAAAAGAAAAGGAAAAGAAAGAACTTAGATGGGTTTTCTCATTGCAAAGCAGAGATACCTGGTTTTCAACAGAACAAGCCTCTGTTTCATCTGGCTTGTATCAGATAACCTTTTACATCCTAACTATTAGAGGTTTGTCTTCTCTAGAGCTGTGAAAATTCCTCCACACCCTTCCAGTATGGTCAAAGATCACATTTAGAAATGTAGCACAGCACTCTTGGTTACCACAGTAACGGGTGAGCCCTCTGAAAGGCTCAGTCCTTTTCTATTTAGCAATTCTGCCAATCAGACTGTTTATGAGTAACTAAGGAGACAATGATATTCACTGAGCACTTGTTCAAATTACCAAATGCTAGATAGATCAGGGACATGGAGAAAAGGCTGCAGAATGAAACAAATACATGTGTTCACATGGTGACTAGTGAAGGTGGACAAGGAAACCAGCAAAGTTTAACTACAGCTGGAGAGGATCTCTGCAATGGTGGTAGCAATAATAAAGATAATATTAAAGCTGATTTCCCTGCCTGCCTTCAGGGCTCTTTTTAAAGGATTTTATAGTGTGTCTTGGTAGAAATTTCTCACGTTGATAATAAATGTAAATGGAATAGTAAGGTATGCATGCACTCAAGCCACAAAACTCAGAACTGAATCCAGCTTTGAATTTCCCTTAACATTAGGGAACAGGAGGAGAAAGGTTATTCCAAACAAAACAGATCTGACCTACTTGAATAACAAGTAGTCTGTCATGTCTAATTTGTGAAGGAGTTCCTTCAAATACCATCCCCTTATGCTGCCTAAAATCCACCACTGAAATTAACTTAAGTGTGCCCAGAAATTGACTATTGTTAAATATGGTAACAGAGCAACTTGCACAAAAGGAACTACCTTGGTTGTTTTAAATGTGACATAAAAACAGGAACAGGCATATAGATACGGTAAGTGTTATTAATACATACTTTGTTTATTTAATTAAACAGCAGCATCTCCCTAGCCTGACTGAGGCCTGTGGTGGCCACTAATCTATATAAACCGCAGTAGTAATCTAAGCATTAAGCATGTCATTTGTTGTGGTAACTGAGCAGCAAATAGGAAATGGGTGTTAGACAAGCACAGATGTACACTGATGTAATAAAGCAGGCCAGATTTAAATTATACTGCATTACTGTTGCGCTCCAAAGAAAGGATAGAGCAGTTAGGCAGACTGACAGTTGTAGAGTTTTAAGAGAGGCAGCAGCAATCATGAAAGCTTCTACACACAGCCACAACATGCGCCCATGTAGGGTTGCCAGTTGTCCAGTATTGACCCGGACAGTCTTGTATTTTTGCCTCCTGTCCGGTTAAAAAAATTCAGAAAATACTGGACACCTAAAATGTCCCCTCCCCCTGCTTACCTGGTTCCGCAGAGGTTTATCTTATGGCTGGAATAGAAAAACAAAATGGCCACCAGCAAAAAAGCCTCTTAAAGGGGCCATGCTGATTTTTTATTTTTTAATTTTTTTTTTTGCTTAATAACTGATGTCCCCCCCCCCTTTTTTTTTTCCCCCAAACAACTTTGGTCTCCCTCTTTTTTTTCTTCAACAGAATTTTTTTCCCGGTGGTTTTTTGGGGGGGGGGGGCGGGGAGGTGTTTGGTATTTTTGGTTAAACCATCTGGCAACCCTACTCCCATGTTGACCCCCATGGGGGACTTTTAGGAACATGTGTTCAGTTTACTTGGCCACAGAACTTTCAGTTTTTGGAAACTGTACTGAGATTGCCAAAGGGCATCAGAGGGAATGGGATATGGACACTCTGATGAGGGCACTTCCATGACACAGTTTGAAAAACTTAATGGCCACCATTAATATCTCCAAACACAGGCCAGAACAGAGGACTCCAACAAAAGTCGAAAGAGCAGGCCCTGCTCCCATTCAGATGCCTTTTCCTAAAAATGAAGTCACCATCTTTTGTTTGGCAAAGCTCCATTTACAAAAAGGAAGTAAAACAAATCAGTCAAGGCTGAATACCTCTGCAAGAATATATTTTGGAAGAAAATCCTCACAAACTATTTCAGAAATCAACAGATATATTAGAGGCCAATCTGCTCTTATTAAAAGTAGGGATATAAGCAACTAGTCGAGTCACTACTAGACTACTCACTTTCCCCCTCTCTCCCGCTTGCTGCCTCTACGTAAGAGGCAGCAAGGTGGGGAGTGGGAGCCAGTGCTGGCGGAGCCGGCTTAAAAGCCAGCTCCCCTCAGCACCATCTCTGCAGTACAGGGAGGGTGGAGTGAGGGGGGAGGAGACAGGGGAGGCAAAGACACAGCAGTCTGGGACCCAGCGTGAGCCAGGATTGCTGAGTCCCAGCTCACACCGGGTCCCAGACCTACGCCCACCATGCTCTGCCTTTGAAATATAGTAAGAGCTGCTCAGGCTGGGGAGAGTTGGACCCTGACATATCTTAGCTCTAGTTTGTGGTGTAGTATTAGGACTTCATAGGATGAAAATGATACAGAGGATTTTTGTAGTGCCCAATATTGTGCCTGGCTCTTACTACATTTAAAAAGCAGAGGCACAGCGGTTCAGGTCCCGGCTAGCACCAGGTCCCAGACCTACCCCTGCTGCGGCTCTGCAATTTAAAAGTAGTAGGAGCCGGGCTGCCTGTGCACCCAACTGCTACTAGATTTAAACTGCAGAGCCACAGCAGGACCTCTTATCAACTAACTGTGTACTCAATACAAGTGTACTTCATACAGACTGTACTGAGTACATGATTAGTCAATTACCCACTTCTTAACATCCTTAGTTAAAAGTCAATGGCAAAAATTAGGAATCAGGGATGTTAAATTTAGATTAATTGGCTAATCCAATAGTCGATGCAATTTGCAGCGACTATTCAATTAGTCAATAAAGGTGGGGGCCTCAGGGCTGTTACACATCAAAGGCAAAAGCGCTGTGGGGAGCACGGGGCCAGCAGGGGACTCAAGCAGTCCCCTGCTGGCCCCATGCTCCCTGTGGCATTTCAAAGCGGCAGCACTGCATGGAGCCTGTGATCAGCGGGGGACTCCCAAGCTGACCCCGGGCTGCAAGCAGCATTTCAAAACAGCAGACCCTGAGCGCCATATGGTGCTGCTGCTATGAAACGCCGCATGCAGCCTGGTCCATCTGGGGACTCCCCAGCTGGCCCTGGGCTCCATGCACCACTGCCACTTTAAAGCACCCCTTTCCCCCTCCCCCCACTTGCTGACTCTTTCTGATAGAGGCAACAAGGGTGGGGAGTGACTAGTGAACTAACGTGTTGACTATCCAATATGCATTTGTGTATTGGAAAGTCGACTAGTTGTTTAGTCATTCACATCCCTATTAGGGATGTGAACACATAACTGGTTACCTGGTAAGCATCACCAAGGGCGGAGGGCTGCTCCTGCCCCATGGGGCTTGCTGGCTCCTAGCCCACATGGGCTAGGAATCAGGAGCCTTACCAATGGACTTGGATCCTTCCCCACCCCCTTTAATCAGTTAACCAGTTAAGCCTAACATTTAACCAATTAACTAATTAATTGGGATTTTATATCCCTAGCAAAAATCCCATTGATTTCAGGAGAAGCAAGAGCTAGGTTTTTATTAGATACTCATACTGAAGGATTTGAGTACTTCCAGAAATTACGAAATATACAACAAAATCTGTTTCTCTCCCTCACGTTGGTAGGTACTGGGCTTCAGGTTGGACTTTTGGGGGTGGAGGGTGCAGTGTTAAAGCCTGATTCTGCACAATTGGGAATTTTGTCATTGCCCATAAAATCAAAGGGCACAGAATCAGACTTTTTCTTTTTCAGACTGCTTGAGCTTTGTCTACAAAAGGTATTGTTAGTATCCTTGTGCTCTACATAAAATTTAAAAAGGGACTTTGGCATACAGGCCCATGCTGACCAGTTTAGTCTTGGACAAATCTTAGTTCTGATTTCTCACTTAATAAAATTACATAATTCATACCAAAGGAGCACAAGTGCGGATGGATACTTTCTTCCAGAAGAATTTATATCCCCTTTCTCATGCTTTTGATGCCACATGTACTGCTCTTGTCTCATCCAACTAGATAATACTCTATTGTAAAATGAAGACTCAATCCTAGGAATATCTTCATGCTCCTTTTCTGTAAATACCAATATCATACAGAAGTAAGAATGATTTAAATACAAGTAGGCAACAGAGACAAATGGTATTTTCTAGGTAAAACTGCTTGAGCTTTGTCTGCAAAAGGTATTGTTAGTATCCTCGTGCTCTACATAAAATTTAAAAATATAAATATATCTCCTTAGCATAATTCACAGGGGCCATGACGGACTGACTGTGTGCCTGAGCATTCACAGTAATGCTGGACATTCATTCACTAGCTCTTCTCAAACAAATGAGCATCTACCAGGGAACATTTCCAAGCTGCGCTTTTCAAGTCTGCTCATAGTTGTCCATTCAGTACTAAGAATTAGATCGCAGTGTCATCTTGGCAGCTTTTTTCTATGCATCTGGAAACCAAGCTGTGATCCATGCATAGACCTAAAAATCTGAGCCTGGCAATAGCAGGGAAACTGAAACTTAGGAGGCACTTCTTGTTAAAAGTAATTAAAATAAGCATTGATACACAAAGAGTTCTCCAGACCACCATTGTTTTACAAGAGGCAGAAATCTACATTTAGACAATGAAAGGAGCTCCTCAATTTAAAGGGTCCCTTACTTAAAAAAAAAAAAGGCATTACAAAGGTGCATCTTGCAGCCTACTTTTCCGGAGGAATGTCTATAAGGAAGTTTCAATCACTATGACAACTCTTTTCTAATGCCAATACTTCTCTAGTCCAGACAACTTTCTTGAGAAAGGGCATGTTTCAAGGCTCTGCCAAAACTGTGGCTGACAAGAAAACAATCTATGAGGTTATTGTTTTGACAAACACAGACTCTTTAAGAAAACTGGGAAATTTGTGTGAATGTTGGCAAAAAGAATGCTGCTCAAAGGGAAAGAAAACATTTAAAATATGATGGAAGTAAATTATGTTTTAAAAAAGACAATCTTAGCTCAGTACTATTTTTGATATTCTGAATGTCTGCAAATCAATATTATTTATACACTTTTAAAAAAAGTTTTAGAGAACACTTATTGACTGTATTGCTATTTCTCATGCTTTTAAACTAAGCAAACAGAAGGGTTTTTTTATTAGTGATTCCATGCTTTATTTTATTATTCCCTAAGTATCACACTGGAGAGGCGTGGTAAAAGAATCAACTCTTCAACAGCCACCACACTGATCCAACAAGCATGATTTGAGAGAATATAAATTCCTGTTTTCTACTCTTTTTTTGTTTATTACATATTATTTCCTTTATAAAAGGGGAAGCTAAGGCACAGAAATGTTAAATAACTTACTCAAGGGTACACAACAAATCAGCCGCAGATCCATGATTAGAACACAGGAGTTTCTGAAAAAACTTGACTGCTACATGATGTTGTAAAGACCAGGACTTTAACAGGGTTCAAAAAGGAACTAGATAAATTCACAGAGGTTAAGTCATCAACACTTACTAGCCAGGAATGGTGCCCCTGTCTGTCAGGGGCTGGAAATGGATGACAGGAGAGGGATCATGTGATGATTACCCTTTCTGTTCACTCCCTTTGGGACATCTGGTATTGGCCACTGTTGGCAGAGAGGATGCTGGGCTAGATGGACCTTTGGACTGACCCAGTATGGCCGTTCTTATGTACATGAAGCCTGAATTCAGCCTGTTTCATTGTGGAATATTTTAAGTATTCTATCCATCACAAAATTCTTACTAGCTGTTGTTCTAGAATCTGAAGTATGAAAAGCGTTGTCAATACATTCCAAGCTACTACTTTGGTCCCAAATAACAAAGATGCTCTCCAGAGAGAACTGTATAACTTTTTTCCCCCCAGTGATTGCTCATGAACATAAAAACACAAGTTTTCAGCATTACACAATATTAAAAGGAAAAAAATTTTCTAGTGGAGGTCTCTGTGTAGAATATATTGTGTAAGATCTCTGGGCAGCACTTGATTCTCTGAGAGAGAGAGAGAAGCGGGTGACGCTGTACTGAACCTTCCCTTGTAAAAGCAATATGTATATACACATACAGATATAAAGGCTGTGCATTTCAGTGTTGCAGGAATTCAAATCCGAATCTCTTTGTGCCCATATTTGTGATTTTCACTAGTATATATTGCCCCAGGTTGCTAGAGAAGGAGCCAAAATAATGTACTCTCTTGAAATAGCTTTGCCACTTAGCACTGTGCTGGCAGAACTTTTACTGGGACAACTTTATTGTGTGGATAGGGCCACAGGGTAAGCATTGTAATTCACCACACTAACTCCTGCTGTGGCCTCACTGGACCATTATCGTTATTGTCAAAGAGATTAGATCTTTAAAGAAAAAGGCAGTAAGGCCTCAATTCAAGAGGACATCCATTAAAGCCTGCATGTTCAATTCCACTGACCAAATGGAAAGGCACTTTTAATACAGTTTATTAAAAATGGGCAAGAACAAATGCAAATCTGGGCTGGCCTGGCAAAGGTGATCCATGCTGAATTATGGGAGCGCTAAATTACATTGCTGAAACTTATCCTCTTGCTCAATGGGCAGCAGGGCAGGCAGAGCTATATAAGAAGCATATTCAGCTAGGGGTATGTACTGCTTTTGTACACAGACAACAGAGCTCACCAGTGAAGAACTCCTGAAAGGTTTCAAAAGGGAGCTTTGTCCAGTTCTCCAGAATGGACGCTGATTGCTGGGCATTATCTAGTCAGAGGAGTAGGGAAGAATTCCAAAAAAGCCTAAATTGTAATGGCCCCTAAGAGTCCATATAAGTCCCCTAAGGGTGTGTCTACACAGCAAAGTTATTTTGGAATAACAACTGTTATTCTGAAATAACTATGTGAGCATCTACACAGCAATTCCATTATTTTGAAATAATTTCAAAATAATGGATGGCTTATTCCGACTTCTGTAAACGTCATTCTATGAAGAACAACACCTATTCCAAAATAGCTATTTCGAATGAAGGCGTGTGTAGACTCTCCACTTCTGTTATTTCGAAATAGCCCCCCACCAGGACCATTCTAAATTATTTGTCGTAGGGCTCTAAATCAAAATAGTATGTCTACTTTAGGGAAGCTTGCCTCGGACTAATTTTGAGGCTTCCCTGCAGTGTAGATATGCTATTTTGAAATAAGCTGTTTCAGAATAACTATTCCAGAATAGCTTATTCTGAAATAACTGTGCAGTGCAAACATAGCCTAAGAGTCCACACAATTTTCATGTTGCTTGGCTGTCGTACTTCCTGTTTGCACCCTCTGTGGGAGCAGCAGTCGGGAGCAGGACCATGGCTCCTGGAGGGGAGTAAGGGGTCGAGACCTGGGCTGCATCTGGGGGCAGGTCTGAGGCTGAAAGCAAAGTCATAATCATACATCATAAGCCGGAAAAAAAGACAATAAATATTTAGCTATCACTAGAGCAGCTGCAGAATGAATGTGGTGTGGCCTTTTGAAAACTGAAGGGGAGGGTGAAAGTGTCTTATGACAAGGCTTAATCTCAATGAATTAAACATTCCCACACGTCGTGCTGCAGGCTGTGCATTGCATAACATCTGTGAGACTCAGGGCAAGAACCTCTTGCCATGGTGGATGAGTGAGGTGGACAACTGGTGATGCACTGCTCAGATCTGCTCTTTCACCCCAAACAGATATGAATTAATTAATTTTAAGATTGACAGTATATGTATCTGAGCAAAAATAATTACTAGAGTACTTCTAAACCCAAGACAGGCAAATACTTTTGTAGTGTACATGGATTACTGACTTCTAAATATTCTGCAAAAGCGGCGAGGAGTCCTGTGGCACCTTATAGACTAACTGAAGTGTTGGAGCATAAGCTTTCGTGGGCAAAGACCCACTTCGTCAGATGTATGTCATCTGACGAAGTGGATCTTTGCCCACGAAAGCTTATGCTCCAACACTTCAATTAGTCTATAAGGTGCCACAGGACTCCACGCCGCTTTTGCAGATTCAGACTAACACGGTTACCCCTCTGATACTAAATATTCTGCTAATTTCTGAGTTATTAACACCTTTCTGGCCACAGGAACTACTTTCTAGCAATCAAGGTAGCACTGTAATGCCAGAAATAATAATTTCAGCCAGCGTCATTTACATAACAACAGACCAGACATCACAAAACAAGAGGCAGCAATTTACAAACACAGCACAATCCTAACTCCCTCCACCTTAATTTCTGTGCAACAGGAATTCATTTATGCCCCTTCTCTGTAAGGCTATGTCTACTCAGCGGCACTGACGTTATTGTGAAATAACAAAGAGCATGTCTACACTGCAAGCCATTATTTCGAAATAATGGCAAGCTGAAGGACTTCTTATTCCGACTTCTGTAACCCTCATTTTGCGAGGAGTAAGGGAAGTCAGAGGAAGAGTTCTCTACCTCTGACTTCCTGCTGGGTAGACAGCGCCAAAAGCTGGAAGAAGCTATTTTGACTTAAGCTATGTGATTGATGTAGCTCAAGTTGCTTAGCTTATTTCGTCTTTAGTCCTGCTGTGTAGACGTACTCCATGGGTATGTCTACACTGCACACTTATTTTTAAATAAGCTATTCCGGAAGAAATATTCTGTTTTGGAATAGGTGTTATTCCTCATGGAATGAGGTTTACAGAAGATGGAATAAGCCGTCCATTATTTCTAATTTACTTCAAAATAACAGAATTGCTGTGTAGATGCTTGCACTGTTATTTCAAAATAACGTCAGTTATTTCAAAATAACTGTGCTGTGTAGACACACCCTAAGAGTCAGGCATCCATTATTCTCTTTTCAGATTATCCTTGGTCATGAGCCTCTTAGTCTGTGTTATAACGTAGAGACTATTCAAGCCACAAGGGGCCCGTAAGTATTTATAGACCACACAAACAGCTATGCTTAGACAGAAAATATTTCTAAGGCACTTCTGTATACCTTATGGGCTCAGGTCTGGTCTGATAAAGGCAAGGGGAGATTTGCCACTGATGCCAATGGGAGCAGGAACAGGTTTTTATTTAAAAAAAAAAAATCACACATTTGGTTCAGCAGGGTAAAGAAGATTATGGTATACAGTTTTAATTATCCGTGCTACCAATCTAGAAGAGAGGAGTTGTGATACAACTCTGGAACACAGAATTAGTATAGTGTAGTTTAATTAAAACAGACTTTCTTTGTGAGCTCAGTTTGAAGTGGCTGATGTCTGTCAAGAGACAAAGCTGACAGCCCTTTGGCAGAGTCTCAAGCAATCTGAACTTTCTGCAGCTTTTGTAGTAGCACATTTCACTCAAAGCTGACACAATCAAGAGCACTCTTGTAACCTTTGTGTCAGTTTTTAATGCTGAGTTAATAATTCACTGCCTGATCATTTGTGAAACAAGAATTTTTTAAAATGTCCCGTCTATTACCAGAACTTGTAAATTAAAAGCTAAACATACATATTATGTTATGTTTTTTAAATAAATCAGCTGCTCAGTTATGTCCTCTTTAAAGCCATGCAACTTTTTTGTTATAATAATTTATAGTCCAGAAAGAGCTACAGGACCCATTCAGGATCAGGACCTGATTGTGCTATACACTACAAACACCTACCACAGTAATGAGAGGAAGACACCGCAGGGCAAACATTTTGCAGCTGACGTCTTTTGAACAGGTTTTTACTAGTAAATGGAAACAATTTCAAATGTAATTCTCTAAGGACAGGATCTACCCAGTCATCTTCCCTTTCACTTTAGGAGGAAGCCCCGAGGTCCAACTTTCAGCAAGACTGTTGTTCTCTACAGCACTGTGACAAAGAGCCCCCTTACAATGCTACTCCGAAAGTACGATCTTTCAGGTTTCCTAAATTAAAAACATTATCTAGACAGAATGAATTTAAACAAGTCCTATTTTCTCTGAAGTTAGTGGAAAGTATATGACATTTCTGCAATATAACTGTAAATAGTGCACTAGTAAACTAGCTTTTCCACTATGAAAGAAAGATTCAACAAAAGATCTATCTAAAAGGTAGGGCATATCCAAAAGGTAGGTCTTGGCAAACTATATTTTATATAAAAGAAAAATAGAGGGAATTTTCTTAGAGATTCATAAGTTAACATCATAGAACTAGTAAAATACTAGGTTCAGATTCATCACTTAACTGCTCAGAAAAAGTATGAATAAATAGTCTTTCGTCTTACTTCTCTGAGCAAAAAGGGCTGAATTTTATAACCTGCTTCAAGTTAGCTGGAGACAAACTTTTCTCCAACAGACAAAGTAAAACACAGCCCTCCTCATAGTTCTCAACCCAGCAGACAAAGTAATGGGTTAGTTGAACAGGCACGCATCGAGCTAGCTATGGTAGAGAGTGGAGGTTTCAATACTCAAGGCATTACCTCTCTTTTCTTCCTCTCCATCATTTTCCTGGCCAAGTATCTTGTGGGACACAGGGTGGCAGTGGCACTGCTGTGGTTGTGGGAAGTCAAAAGGAAAGAAGAAGAAACAAAAGTACATAGAGAAGTAAACACCAAAGCTCTGTCTTTGACAGAAGCTCAGGTCACTGCTAACTTATATCCTCTATCGTAAGGGGAAAACGAATCAATCACCCTGGAGCAGTGAGCATAGAGCAGTGTTTCTTCAACTTTTTAAGACCGCGGAACACCAAACAATAATTTTTTTTATGCGGAACACCAAGGGGTTTTTTGTTGAGAAAAAACGAGGGAAATGCGGTCACGGCCCCTTTAATTGCCACGTGTCCCAACCGAGCTTCCGTCAGCTTGCACAGTAGAGTGCCTTCACTCACAGAATCCTGAGCTAGCCAGCTAGCCAGCATTTAATAATGTGAGCAACCAGCAAAACTGCATCCACTGGTGACCTATATTTCCTATGGAGACTGGGGAGACCAGACCATCTATAGCCTTACAGTGCTTAAATGTGCAATCAGCACTCTTTGAAAACACAACTACAATAATTATTGCTATTTTCCCATTATTTTTCTCATGAGTGGTCCTACAAAGCTGTTCCCAAATTCTATAAAATGTGCCTGACGTATGGGAAGCCTCATCTCAACAAAATGGCCTCGGATACTAAGAAATGACAATTCTTCCCCATCAAAAATACACAGCATGGAATAAAACAAAAAACAAGAACAGAGCCTCTTTCATTATTTACCTGCCTGCTGTTAAACTCAATTCTTGTGAAAGGAAAAGAAGGAAGTTTGCTTTTTGACTCACAAATATTTCGCAGCAGAATGTGCAAACCATCTGACCAACCATGTATAAATCTTTTGAAAACTTTTTTGGGGAGCGTTAACCTTCACCTTAGTCATAATACTTCACATTTGGAGTCATATCACTTCACATTCCCACTCCCCAGGGAAACCTACAGGTAAGATTTAAGGACTTCAGTATCTTTACTGAATAAACTGCTGGTTCTGTCCTCAAATCCTGTGGACTACAAAAGGGAGTTTAGAAGGGTCCAGGGTCATCCCTGAAGATACCTATGCCTTCACACTGACTCTGAACATGACACCCACCTGTTGCTCCCTGACTATGTAGCACAAATGGAGTCAGACTCCCAGGGTTTACCTACTAAAGAGGACTTCCCTACCGCAGGAAGAGGGTCTCTAGCTATATTACCTATAACCGATAAACTTCATAGGGCCAATGAAAGGATGACGTGAGTGCCTTTTGGTCCTCTCCACTGCAGCTCACTCCCCCAGTCCAGTAGCTCTCAGCCTTTCGAGATTTCTGTACCCTTTCAGAAGTCAGATTTGTCCCGCAAACTCTAGTTCCACCTCACTTAAAAACTACTTGCTTACAAAATCAGACACAAAAATAATAAATAAATAAAAAGTGTCCCAGCACACTACTGAGAAAAATTGCTGGCTTTTTCATTTTTATAGCACAATTATAAAATAAGTCAATTTGGAAAATAAATATTGCCCTTATATTTCAGTGTATAGTATATAGAGCAGTATAAACAAGTCATTATCTGTATGAAATTGTAGTTTGCACTGATTTTGCTCGCGCTACATAAAAATGCAGCCTGTTATAAAACTAGGCAAATGCCTAGAGGAGTTGATGTACCCCCCCTCCCCTGAAGACCGCTGCATACACTGGTTGAAAGCCACTATACCAGTCCAAGAATCCTAAGATCCACTAAGACCCACAAAGGCAGCTGACTCCTCTGTAAAGCGAAGGAGAACGGGGGAGATCTGTGTGCGAACAGAATGATTTACAACAAACCCGCCACTCATAAGACATTAAAGCAGATTTCTTCTTTGGTCTTCACCAAGCTGTCTTATAATTATACAATACAATTATTTCTCTACATGCCCTACAACGGTTAAGAAGGACTTGCAGTGCACCATACATTGGGCAATCAATGCCTTCCTGAAGCGTGACAACAAAAGCGTAAGAATGCCAATGCCTTCTGCTTTTTAAGCTGCCAGCTTTGACAAGGAATAACACTATACAGAGGATTTAAAAAAAAAGAAGGGAAACATTAACTTCAGTTGTTGCCTTGTTGCAACATCAGTTCCTTGGCTGGAATTCAGGATAATTAGATACTTTCAACCTAATGAGCTAATACGTTATTTTTTTCCTCTCACCACAAACTAACAGATTCTACCAATCATTCCCAAAGCTGTAAAAAACAGCAAAACCAACAAATAATACTGATTCCAAGATAACAGAGTGCTACATCCTGTTGTGTTTTAGAATGTGGTACCCATATTTTCACAAACCATAAGACAGGCAAAATCTGAATCTGGGTTTTTCCCACTTCTATGAGTTGTCCTACTTAGATTGTCTCACCTCCACTGGCACACACCAAATGCAAGCTACAGGTTGCACCTCGATAAACCAGGACTCTCTGGTTCAGTAACATCCGTGGTCTGGCAGGACTACAGATGTTTCAGGATCAGAGAGTCCCAGTGTGCTGCAGGGGGTGGGGTGGGGGCCTGGGAGCCCAGCGCACTGCAGAGGATGGGGAGCCCGGTGCATGGCCTAGCTGGGCTGCACGGGGGGCCAGGAGCCAGGAAGCTGCCACGCTGCCAGGTGAAAGGAGATGGGAGCCAGGAAGCCCTGCGCATAGCCCAGCTGCATTGGAAGGAGGGGGAAAGCCAGGAAGACCAGCATGCGGCCCAGATGGGCTGGGGGAGGGGGGAGCCAGGAAGACCAGTGGGGTGGCAGGGTAAGGGATGGGGCCAGCAGCAGGGGGGCCAGAAAAGACCTCCCCTGGTCCAGCAAAATTCCTCATCCAGGATCAATCAGGGAGGTCCAACCTATAGTACTAGCAAATCCTAATCAGAAAGTACTGCCCCATAGGAATTCTTATAGCTAGTGGATAACCAGATGTCCTGCCCGATTCTAAAGGCATTTAGGTGCTGTGTAGCAACATAGTGCCACATTGTGAAGAACATGTTCAGCCAAGTTCTGCTATTTAGTTTTGTCAACACTATGCTTCTTCATATTTGCTGAATGGGTTCAGCTCCATCAAGTAAACAATAATGGGGGCACCTTAAAGACTAACAAAACAAGATGGTATCATGTGCTTTCATGGGCACAACCCACTTCATCATGAAAGCTCATGATACCATCTACATGCGTGGTTAGTCTTTAAGGTGCTGCTAGACTATTTGTTGTAGGGTTTTTTAAGTTTTTCCAGTGACAGACTAACACAGCTACCCCCTCTGAAGCTTTTGAATAGTGGGAGTGTTAGTATAGGCAAGGCTCAGGCTGCTGAAACTGAGCAGGTTTAGATGGCACAATGCTTAAAATAGCGAGAGCCATTCAGGCCCTTGTTCGTACTGTCACTCGCTCCCAGCAGCACTACCATTAGTTGCAAAGGTAGGGGACTTTCAAGGTGTAGACACAATATGTCATTTGGGCATCCCAACTGAAGCTAGGGGGGTTTCCCAAGCATACCAGATGTCAGAACCCAGCCCTTTCTATTCTCCCCTTTTGTTCAGATCAGGAAATGTGAAACCAAATCCTGACCCAATCAGTGCTCAGGATCACCACTGTAGGTAAGAAGAGCCTGCAGGAAGTTGCAGTCAGAGAAGCTGAATCTGGTTTGAAAAGTTGTACTGTATTTACACAAAGTCATATTTCAGGACAGTTTCCTTATTTACTACTTTACTGCTTTTGTATAAATGCAACTTTTCAAACCAGATTAATCTATTCTGGCTGCCAGCTCCCTGATGGATGCTTCTTACCCACAGTGTAGCTGTGGTCAAGTCTTTGAAATATTATCAGGGTTATCAGTTCTTCAGCATACACTTATCAGTTACAGTAGTGCCTAGAATTCAACAAGACATAACAGGGCAAGTTAACACACATGCTTACTCACTATACTGAGCTCTGGGTTTTACAGAATTTCTTATATTTTCAGGCAAGATTGATCCAGAGTTTAATCAAAAGAATCCAAAAACACAGGCAGATGCTAGGAATGAGTTTGTTATCAAGCTGTCCTTTTCCAAAGCCACATTGTAACTAAACATAATGTCTTCTACTCTGGGAGTTTCTAATCTATACATGAGCTTTAAATGTTCACAAATTAAGCCTTGTATGGTACTGACATGAGTAACACAGATACATATTGGTGTTACTGGATTTGTGGTGGCTTCAGGCTTTGGGGTGTCACATGTTAAAGGAGAAACATAAAGAGGCCTGTCATGCAAAGCAAACAAAATCAGAATAAATTCTGCCCTACCTTACAAGTCAGCGAGGCTGCATACAAGTAAAACCAGGGCCAAAGTAGCCTTTGGGAATCTAGAAGTAACAGGCATACCTTCTGCACATGCACAGATCATTCTCTGTCCCTTCAATGGGACTCAGAACAGGAGCGTGGAGAGGGGACCGGCCAAGTGCAATGGCAATGGTAGTAAAGTTGCTCAAACTGAAATTTTGGGAGTTAGAGAATAATTTTTGCTTTCTTTGTATTTTATATGCCCTAGTCGCTTATTTTGTTTGCCCTCTTCACTCCGACGTACTCTTCATATATTTTAAATCATTTTTTTAAAAGCATAAGCTCTTGCAAATTGAATTTAAGATTGTCTGCTGAAGAGAAGTAGGGATATAAAAAGCATCAGACTGCAGCTAGTGACTCATGAGTATGTGGAAACAAATTGATGCTGCTAAACATTTTAATTTAAAATCCCTTTGTTGTCATACCATACAAAAAAGACCCATGCAACTTTAAAAGTCATTTTTAATGGGCATATTGTACCCTAATTTTTAAGTGAACTCTCTAGCACCATTTGGAGTAAAAAGGAGTTCTACTTAAAAAAGAAATTCAGTGGTTCTGTACAACGCCTATACCTGGAATTGTTATGACCTGTTCAATACATAATAAATAAAACAATAACAACAACAACAACATAGGCCAATACTTTCAATGAGAAATGAAGAGCTTCAAACAGTTAGTTAATTGATGCGACTTCAAGAGCTCAAAAATCCATCCCTACTTCATTTCTTTCTACATAATAGCACATTTATTTTTAATATGAGGATTTTTTGTAATTTTGCTTTAAAACTGGTACACAAAGAATAAAGTAGTTCTAGTTTATTAGTTTATTTTCTTTGCATCTTCACTTTGCTTCAGTAAACAATCTTTCTTCATGACAAAAAAAGACCCCACTTCTAAAATGTCAGCACTTTGATAATACTCCAATTCTTTTATCTCGGGGTTTTGCTTATACTTTTACCTTTATGGGAAAAAAGTACTTAGAAGAAAAATGAATGTTCAACACGAACGTCATTATTTGACTCCTTTTTAACCATATTCAGAAATCTAGAAGTTGATTGTTAATCTGGTCTTGAAAAAGCCCTTCTGACAATTTACTTTTGCTGCATTTAAAAATAATCATTTTCTGATGTAGAAACCAGTTTTTTCACATCTTACAGATTTTAAATGACCACATTTACTTCAGAAATAAACAATGTCAAATTCAGGAAGAGGTTGACTATTTATTTAGATTCCAATAGCACCACAATATTTCAGGTACTTTCCACACAGAGGAAGATATGCTTCCTGTCATGAAGAGACTAAAAGTTTGAAATTAAAGTGACAACATCTTTGAATTAAATGTATAACCACAACTCTGTATAAAACAAAGAATAATTAAACGAACCAAAAAAGAATATGAAGAGCAATTAGCAAATGATCCAGAAAGCTAACAGCAAAAAAAAAATTTTAAGTATGTGAGGAACCGCCTTGCAAATAAGGTAAATTAATTCTTTACGTGGATCCTTACAGACAGGGAAATGTGAGGGAGAGTCCCATACCTGAGCCATTCCTTTTAGGCGACACATCTGAAGAACTGTCGGAAGTTTTGACAGGTTTTGGAACAAATTGATCAATTAAATGTAATAAGTTACCAGGACCAGATGGTATCATCCGAGAGTTCTGAAAGAATTCAAATATAAAATTGCAGAGCCATTAACTGTGGCACATGACTTTCCCCCATGACTAATGAAAAGCTAATGTAACATGGACTTTTAAAAAATGCTCCAGAAGTGAGCTTGGCAATTGCAGGCCAGTAAGCCTAACGTCAGTTCCAGACAAGTACAGATCAGAATTATCAGACACATAGATGAACATGACACGTTAGGGAAGAGTTAACATGGCTTTAAAAAAAAACCCATGCCTCACCAATCTACCAGAATTCTTTGAAGAGGTCAACAAACATGTGGACCAGGATGATCCAGTGGATTCTGTGTACTGGGACTTCCAGAAAGTATCTGAAAAGATCCCTCATCAAAGGCAATTAAGCACAGAAAGGGGGAAGTCCTCTCTTGGAGCAGTAATTGGTTAAAAGATAGGAAATGAAAATTAGAAATACACGGTCAGTTTTCACAGTGGAGGGAGATAAATAGTGGGGTCCATCCAGTTTATCTATATTCATAAATGATCTAAAACAAGTGATAAAACAGCAAGGTAGCAAAGTCTGCAGATGATACAACATTTTTCAAGATAGTAAAGATCAAAACTGACTGAAAAATTTCAGAGTTCTTACAAAACTGGGTGTCTAGGCCACAAAATGACAAATGAAATTCAATGTTGATAAATACAAAGTAAAAAACAGATCATTAGAATTGGAAAAAATACAGAGAAGGGCAACAAAATGTTAGACACAGACTGTATAGCTTAGAGAAGAGACAACTAAGGGGGGGGGGGACACATGACAGAGGTCTATAAAATCATGAATGGTGTGGAGAAAGGGAATAGGAAAGCATTATTTACCCCTTCACATAACACAAGAACCATAGGTCACCCAATGAAATTAACAGGCAGTGGGATTAAACAAATGTAGGGAAGTATTTCTTCACACAACACATAGACAACTTGTGGAACTCACTGCCAGGGGACACTGAGAAGGCCAACAGTATAACTGGGTAAAAAAAAGAAATTGATAAGTTCATGACAGGTAGGTTCATCAGTGGCTATTGGACAAGATGGCCAGGGATACAAAAGTATGGGCTGGGTTAGGGAGGTAAGCGACTAGTCAACTAGTGATGCGAGTAGTCACTTCCCTGCTCCTTGAGGCACAGTGGGAAACGGTACAAGCGGAGACTGAAGCAGTCTCCAATCGCACTGATTCTGCTGTGATTCTGCTTTTGAAATGTACAAAAGCCCCAGCAAGACTCTTGTACATTTCAAAAGCAGAAGCCTGGCAGGGAGCACGGAACCAGGGGCTCTTGAACATTTAAAAGGCTCAGGTGCCGCAGGGAGTGCGGGGCTAGTGGGAGAGTCCCCACTGGCCCTGCATGCCCTGCGGGGCTTCTGCTTTTGAAAGGCTCAGGCGTTACAAGAAACCCCAGCAGGGTTCTTGCTACAGTTCAAAGGCAACAGTGCCCTTATCAACTAATAGAATAGTCGATGGGAATCCCATTGACTATTCGATTAGTTAATTAATCTAAATTTAACGTCCCTAGTCTGGGTGTCCTTGAGGCTCCAACTGCCAGATGCTGGGACTGTACAACAGGGAATGGATCATTTGAAAATTGCCCTGTTCTATTCATTCCCTCTGGGGCATCTGGCATTGACCATTGTCAGAACACAGGATCTGGGCTAGACAGACAATTTGTGTGACCTAGAATGGTCACTTATGTTAAAACAAAATTGCTGGAGAAATCAAATCTAAGATCCCAGTGCTACAGGCATTTATGTCTGTGCTTAACCATGCAAACAATCTCACTGACATTAAGAACATATGTAGGTTTGCAGAATTGAGGACAAAACTAAATTAAGTCAATGTTTTATTTAGCAGTGAAATGAAAGTTTAAACTAGAGTGCTTGGAAAGTGAAATACACCAAGTAACTTGAGATAAGAGCTAGCAGAGACGTATCAGGAAATATTCCATTTTAGTTTTAACCCAAGAGATACAAAACAAGACACTGAGTATGTCTACACTGCAAAGAAAGAAAGAAACAGTCCGAAATAGCTTATTTCAAAATAGCACGTCTACACAATAAATGCCCATAGAATAGCGCTGAGCTATTTCAAAATAGAGCGTCCATACTCATTGGACACTGAATCGTATTTCAGGCCACCCGGAAGTACTTCAGGCAGGGCATCAGGACAGCACTCTGTTCCTGGAGCTGCTGCCTGAGGTTATCTGAGACTTATGCTTAAAGGGCGTGTACAGCCGTGTCTCAGGTCCTCTGTTTTGCCTATCTCCTTCAGGGACAGGAGACCCATTCCACTGCCTACTGCGGTTACCCTTGCGGAGACTTCAACTCTCTAGCCATGGAGCCAGAGCTGCCTCTGTTATGCTGCAGCTCTTTTCTGTCCTGCTGCAGCTCCTGCTGCAGTTTCTGCAGGCTGCCTTCCAGGCCCTGCAGGAATGCAACCCCCAGCTCATCACGGAGAACCTCATCATCTCTCTGCGAGCACAGCTAATGCAGCTGGACCCCACTGCACACCGCTACTTGTGGCGTCTGGGACTGGCTTGTTATGGAGCGGTGGGACGACCAGCAATGGCTCCAGAATTTCTGCATGCAGGACACCTTTCTGAAGCTTTGTGACTGGCTTGCCCGTGCCTTCAGGCGATGGGACACCCACATGCGACCCGCCATCCCCCTTGAGAAGCGGGTTACCATTGCTATGTAGAAGGTCGCCACAGCAGACTGCTACCCATTCGTTGGGAACCAGTTTGGCATGGGGAGGTCAACTGTCGGGGTCCTTGTCATGCAGGTATGGTGCTCTCAAGCTATTGTCTCAGGAGGGTGGTGAAGTGCTGGAAAGGGGTACCCTAGGAAAAGGGGCAGTGTAAGCCCCCTCCCGAGGTGGTTTTTCAGTCCTACCTTCACAAAGCCCTGCCGGAGGATGGAGTAAGTAGGGAGTTGCTCCTGGTGTGTGGGGGAGGGGTGCGTGGGGGTGGGTGTTCGGGAACCTCCCAGGGGCTCTGGCAACTCTGTGATTCTCTGTTTGTCTCGTGCAGGTGGTGAGAGCCATCAACACCATCCTGCTGCACAGGGTCATCAACCTCAGCGACATAAGCCCCATTGTCACTGGGTTTGCTTCCCCAGTTGTACGGTCCCCACATCCCCATCCAGGTCTCCAACCACTGGGAATCTGTATACTTCAAGTGGAAGGGGTACTTTTCTATGGTCCTCCAGGCCATCATGGCTGGGTCATGGACATTTACGTCAGGTGGTCAGGGAAGGCGCATGATGCACAATGCCCGCATCTTCCACAACTCCTGCATCTTCCAGAAGCTGCATGCTGGCACTTGTTTCCCAAACTGTACCATCAGGACTGGGGACATGGATATGCCACTGTGCATGGCAAGGGACGCGGCCTATCCTCTGTTGCCCTGGCTAATGAAGCCCTACACTGTACACCTTGACCACACTAAGGAACACTTCAGTGCCAGGCTCTGCAGGGGCCGCATGGTGGTGGAGGGCGCCTTCGGGCACCTGAAGGCATGGTTCTGTTGCCTCCTCACCTGGTTGGACGTCAGAGAACGGAACATCCCTCAAGTGGTGGCCCCATGCTGTGTCCTTCACAATTTTTGTGAAAGGAAGGAGGAGACATTCCTACCAGGTTGGGGGGCAGAGGCCAACTGGATCAGCAGGGCCTTCGAGCAGCCCTGCACGGCTGCCATCTGGCAGGCCCATTAAGGGCCATGAACATCCAGGAGGCCCTGAGGGAGAGTTTCTCACAAGGACCCCAGCGACACTCTCCCACGGGCCTCCCCATTAGGGGCCTGTGCATTGCCCCTCTGTGCTTTTCCTTCCACACCCCTCGCTACTCCTCTTCCCCCCCTCGCTCCAGCAGAGACAATAAACCACACTTTTTGTTTTGGAAAAAATAAACTCTTGGTTTTTTTATTTGAGGTAGAAGTAACTGGGGAGGGACTGGGGAAAGAACCTGGGAGAGGGCAGGAGAGACTCCGGGCTGAGGCTGAGAATGGCACCTGGCTCTGGGGGTTCCAGCGCCTTGGGTGTGAGGACCTCAATGGCTACAGGAGGAGGGGCTAGGGGAAGAAGCAGGAGGGGCAGGCGCAGGCATCATGCCAGCAATGAGGGCTTCTACAGCTGCGCAGACAGTGCAGTCCTGATCCAGCATCTCCCACCAGGTCTCTTGCCACAGCTGGATGCCCTCCTCTAGTCTCCAGTCCAGGGTGTGCGGGGCTTGCAGTGCAGAGATGTGCTCCCACTGGAATTCCTTCTGGGTTCTCCTGTGCCAGTGAGTCACTCAGACTTGGGAGGCTGCCCCACGTGGTGTCGACCACCCCCTTCTCGCAGCTGGTCTGGCTGTGGAGAACAGAAAAGTTAGTCATCCCTGGAGACACTGTGCCTGAAGCTCATCTGTGAGCTGAGACCGACAGTTCTCGGCTCAGACGAAGGTGACGTGCTTGGAGCAAGACCACCTGAAGCGCACAAATGTCCGGGGGGGGGGGGGAGAGGGAGAGCCTCACTACTCCACGTCCCAGGGACAAGCAGGCATGGGAAGGTGCCAGCCAGACTGGGAGCCTGTGGATGGGAGGGGGGCCACCGGGCAGCTGTGCTTCCCTCTGTGCCGCACACACACCAGGTCCAGAAGTGGCAGGACTTGTATCAGTTGACAGCAGACACTCTTGCATCGCAGTGCTGTCCCCGGGAGTGGCTGCTGCCCCGAGCATGCGCTGCCCCGAGCATGCGGGCATGCCCGTGTGCAGCACTCCTGTGTGTGCGCGTGTGGCTCCATGTCTCCAGCCTCCTTCTGGTGGTGGCTTGTGATGGGAGGGAGTCCCACCCCAGTGTCAGACCCTGTGAGAAACAGAACAAGGATCCTCTGGTGCAGCCTTCTGGGGCTGCGTGCCCCAGAATGGCACCACATGATCCCCAGGCTGAGAAGGCCAAGCGAGGAGCACTTCCCAACCCTTCACCACCTGTCACCTCTAACCTGTGTATGTAGGGAAAATATTGGCACTCACCTGATGGGCCTTCCCCAGCCTTGGATGATTCACGGGAGACATCCAGGGAGTGAGGAGATGGCTCCAGGGTCAGCATTGTGATGGTCCGGCTCCTCCTCTTTCTCCTCCGCTGTATCTCTGTCCCCGGGGAGGGCGATGATGGGCGCCTCCAGCCCTGAGTTCACTAGCAGGGGCAGGAGGGACTGACCCTCTCCCTAGGATGTGGTGAAGGTCAGAGTAGTAGGGGCAGGTGTGGGGTTCAGCCCTGGAGTGGGTGCTGCGTTCCCTGGGCCTTGGTATAGGCCTGGCAGAGTTCCTTTACTTTCATCCGCACCTGCTCCTGTCTGCAGATGTGGCCAGGCTCTCGGCCATGCGGCCACAGACGTCCACATTTCTGCATCTGGTGCAGAGATCTTGGAGGTTTGCCTCCTCGCCTCAGACCTCAATCAGGGCCAGGATCTGCGCACCAGACCAGGAAGGCGCGCACCTCTTATGTTGCCTGGCAGTGTCCTGGGAGTTGGCAGACTGCTCCCTAGGAGCAGTGGAGGGCTCAGTGGGAGCAACAGAGTCGCCCATTTTGCCCAAATGCTAAGCAGTGGCAGCTGCAGGGTGGCTCAGGGCTGTCAGGGCCAGCTTCCTGCCACAAGCCCTTTCCCTTCTGCCTGCAGCTTTAAGGACTGCAGGGGAAGGGGAATTATAGAATTCTGATGAGTGTGGACAGAGCGGCCAGCAGGACACCTATGGGATTTCCTGGAGTCCCCTTATTTCAAAGTAACTCCAGCTACCCAGTCTACACACACACCCTATTCCAAAATAGCTATTTCTGAATAAGCCGCCTATCATTTCGAATTTATTTCAAAATAACCGGCTTGCGGTGTAGACGCTCACAAAGTTACTTTGGAACACAGTAATTCCTCACTTAACATGTGCCCGCTTAACACGTTTTTGCGATAGCACGATTTTTTTTAGGGAACATTTTTCAAACAACACAACCCCATCCCCGCAATAACATGATTTCCCCTAGGGCCGGCTGGTGGCCGGCAGCTGCGCGAGGCTTCCCCTGCCTCCCTGCAAAGTGGCAGAGGTTTGCCGCTCGCCGCGCTGTTCCCCGGTGACCCCCTCTGGCCGGACGCAAGGCATCTGGCCAGAGGGGGTCACCGGGGAACGGCGCGGCGAGCGGCAAACCTCCGCCGCTTTGTAAGGAGGCAGAGGAAGCCCCGTGCAGCTGCCGGTGACGGGTCAGCTGGGGAAACCCAGCCCCCTCCCCTGTCCTTCCCTTCTCCAGAGCCAAACACCTCCCCTCCCTGCTATAACCCAGTTCTCTTTCTCCCCCAACCTTATGTCCCGGTCCCAGCTGCAAACAAGTGCAGGCTGGAGCTGCGAGCGCACATGCGCTTGAAACGCAACCCCCACCTTTTCCATTATTTTCAATGGGAAAATTGACCCCGCATAACACTTTTTCACTTAGCACGATCATTTTCTGAAACGTATCTACCATGTTAAATGAGGAATTACTGTAACGTCCGTTATTTTGAAATAACACTGCTGTGTAGATGTATCCTATAGGTTACAACATGCTTTAAAGTGGCTATCAGAACTCCCTCAGTTTTATCAGTATGTGCTGAATGTGCCCAACATCATTTACTTAAAACCCACTTTCTTCTTAGGTCCTTCACAGGCTGAACAGACCCATTGGTCATATCACCATCTCCTAGATACATTGCAGGCATTATTAATCCTGAGGGATTGCTACCAGGTTTTTTGCCAGATCAACTTTTAAAGAATTGCTGATGCCATCTGGGAATCTGAAAAACATTGTGGTCTGCATGCTGCCTCTTTCATGCAAACCATCAAAGCAAGCATGAGCTGGTCTTTTGGTTAGAGACAGATTCCCCTTGTCATATACTGTCCAGTTTGTCTCTCTTTTGATTATTAAGGATACCCAGATCTTTGTCACTTATTCCTCATAAACCTGTCTGTGATGTCATAATCTCCATACAAAATAATGCTGTCATAGAAAACTAAGTATCAGCTAGTCAGAGGTCCCCAAGAAAGGAACAGTATGGTCCTGCCACACCTCACTCAAGTAACAGCATGTTTCCCAAGGCGATCCCAAAATGATGCTACTGGCATGCACACCCCCCCATTTAAAAAAAAAAAAAGATTAGGCAATTGAATGCCATCCAGAAAAGGGAACAAAGTTACTATTTTGATCTCAACTTTCATATTTCCCAATGATAAATTGGAGGTGGAAAGGAGACAGGAATAATTACAATTAATCCTTTTGCCCCCAAATTCAAGTCTTTATTCAAAAGACCATAACAAAGAAGAGGAGAAAAGAAATACAGATTATTTTGAAAGGTATTTGTCTGTGTTGTGTCTTTAAAAATATTTCTTTTCAAAGTCTTCTTTTAGATGTTGGCAGGGCATAATTCAGTGAACTATTAAAAAGAAAATTAAAAACTAGAAGATATCTATTAAATTACATTTTAAATATTAAATGTCCCTTGTAAAGAACAGAAGCAGTGGCCATTTGTTAGTGTTCTTAAATTATTAACTATCGTGCTTTCTCAAAGCAGTCAAATTACTCTACAGCTGTAATGAGCCAGCTTGTCACGAGAAACCAGCAGGTTTTATAATGGGAGAAATCATCTCTAAGGGGCAGGTTATGACTCAAGTTGTATGTTCTGCAGTGGGCAAGTGCCCCAGACAGCCTTCCTGTGCACCTACTACTTCATACTTTCTGGCAGGTGGACAGGGCATGGTACAACTGAGCCAGCACAGTGAAGACATAGCTATTTGCTACTTGTAAGGGCTAGCAGCAAATTACCAGCCCGCTGCAGGAAGCATGTACACATCATGAGCATGCCTTGTGGTAAAATTAGTCAGATCCATGATTTCTTTAGTGACAGAGGTAACTCATAGACTTATAGACTCATAGACTTTAAGGTCAGAAGGGACCATTTTGATCATCTAGTCTGACCCCCTGCACAATGCAGGCCACAGAATCTCACCCACCCACTGCTGGAATAATCCTCTCACCTATATCTCAGATATTGAAGTCCTTGAAACGATGGTTCAAAGACCCCAAGATGCAGAGAATCCTCCCGCTAGTGACCCATGCCCCATGCTACAGAGGAAGGCGAAAAACCTCCAGGGCCTCTGCCAATCTACCCTGGAGGAAAATTTCTTCCCGAGCCCAAATATGGCGATCATTCCCAGATTATAAAATACTCGATCATTCACAGATTATAAAAATGGGGAAAACATTATAAAAAGAAAAAAGTTGTGAAGATGGACAAGCAGCACACTGAAGCTGTCAAGATGAAGTCCCTGCTAATGTAAACAGATGCATACATTGACTCTAATGGCATTCCGCCCATTTAAACCAGCAAAGAATTTTTCCTACTGTATATTATGTGACTGTGTGGCTGAATAATAACAATAAAAAGCAAAAGAAACACTTATCTTATAGAAACTCAGTAGATCGACTAAATAAAATTTTCTAAAATTCAATGTCATGAACACAATAAAATTTCATTGGCCCTTTCCTACTGCCATCAATTCGTACCCACTTACTGAAATACTTTGGGGGGGGGGGAAGGGGGTGACTGTACCTAATTTTTTTTTGCAATATTAAAAATATTTGTAATATTGTTGTCAAATGGAGTTCTAAATGATGTACATAAGATTCAGTGTATTGGTAAGTTAGTTGTTTATGCCATAGAGCCCTTTCAGTCCCACACACACCTAGTAATTAGGGTGAGGCAAGGTTTTTAAAGCAGGCATGAAAGTTGTCACTTAACTTTCCCTTTAGGCCTTAAAAAGAACAGTTGGATGTTTTGACAGTTACAGTCTGATTAAAGGAGATGAATAGTAAAAACAAGGGAGCCATTGATAGCTTCACCTGCCTCTGATGTGGTATCTCAGTTGAAAGAATCACAACAGCAAACAAAGGCATTACTACTAAACCATTACTCACAGTTGGAAAGAATCTGATAATTTTTCTCTCAGCTCAGCACATAGACTCCACTGCATTCTAAAGGTATGTCTATACTACACAGCTTTGAGCAGCAAGGCAGTGTCGATATAGTATTATCACTAAAAGTTGGCTTGCATGAACGCTGTTTGTCGCACACTTTTGCCGACAAAATACTTCCACGCTCTACAAGGGGGTTTCGCCTTGTTGGCAGGGGAGGGCTCCTGTGGATAAAGCAGCATTCACAATTTCACTTGCTGCAGCAAAACTTTGTCATTCATGGGGGAGCAGAGTTTAGGACCCATGAATGACAAAAGTTGTGTTGACCAAGTGAAAACCATAGACATAGCTTAACAGCTATGTATTTACTACAGAGTTCCTTAAACTAGTCAACATTGCTTAAGAATTCTTTGATGATTTGACATGATGTTTGTGTTGGGAAGTAAAACTGTAATAAAAGTGCATAAAACGGCAATACACCAAAAAGAAAAAGCTAACTGCAAACTGCACACCATATAAAATAAATTCTTGCTTCTCTCCTCCCACTAGCTTTTATTAATGTTAATAATTTACATCTATTTATGCTGTTCAATAATAAAACAGAAACTGCTGAATTCAGAAACCTCTTTAAACCAGAGTTAAGTTACAAAAATTACATTGTAAAGGGCAGATACACTGAAGTGTCAATAGATACTTTTGGTGATTTAGCCCACACAGACAACTGCAAATAATCGAACAGATTAGCTGCATACTAAAACGATAGATCAACACACATACTTTTAATATCTATAAACAAAAAGCAAGGATTAAATGGCTGTGACAAAAAAAATTCTTCCATTTGCATTCAGCTGTTAGCACTACGAAAAAAACAGGACTCCCAAAGTATTGTAAAAGGAACAGCCATTTCAGTGAAAACAAAGGGCCTGATTTTCATCAGGGTGGGGTCTACACTGTTCCCTCTCAAAAGCCAGTGACTACACCTCCTATGCCAGAGGCTCAGGTCTCTTGCCCTGCATCTATACACATCTTATGGGACCTGTAGGAGGCAATGGGGAACCTATGCAGATGGCCCTAGTAGTCTTCCATCTGTCACCGGGCCCCCCAGGGAAGGGCAAACCCAAATATAAAATACAGAGAGAGTGAATACAGACAAATGAAAAAGTTAGGGAGTGTGGGAAAAAGAGTGATAGGCTGACATTTCAAAGGGGATGGGGGAAGTGAAACCTGCCTGACCTTTCAGAGGCCAGGATAAGATGGGAATGAGAGCAGGCTTGCTTGCTGCAATCAACAGAATTGGAAGTACCCACTTTAACAGACAATGGACAACAAGCCTAAACACTCCAGTATCAAAAACATCATTAGCAGGGCTCCATGCTGCCCTCCCACTATCTACCCAGCTTTCACAGGGTTTTGGTGAGCACTATCTGTGGTTACTAATTAAGTGTATTACAGTAGCACCCGAGGGCACCAATCAGGCATCCATTGTGGTAAGCCCTTACAAACATGTAGTAACAAGGCAAACGCTCTCTCATGGAGGCCCTGACTCTGCAATGAGCTGTAAACCTGGGGAAAGGTATGCGCCCATGCCAAATGTATTGAAGAAATGGGTGAATGCAGAACTGCCTACAATAACAAGTTAAAACAGGTGGGAGGAAGGATGAGGTAGCAGTAAACTAGCATTTTTGCAGAATAAGGAGGAGTCCTTAGTCAGCCAATCTGCCTGGTAACACTGTCAAGCCTGGATATTTAGGGAGCTATACTGTATTGTACTTTGAAAAAAAAATCAAAAGGCAGCATCTAGGGTTGCCAGGTATCCGGTTTTGAACCGGACAGTCCAGTATTTGAGCTTTCTGTTCGGGAAACAAATTGAGAAAATATAAATGAGAAAATATAAATGTCTGGTATTTTCTAAATAAGATGTAATGTAGATTCTGATGTAATGTCAAGTGTGTCCGGTATTTTTGTTGAAACCATCTGGCAACCCTAGCGGCATCAGCATCTTGATTTAGTTGGGTTCCTGATGGCCAGTCATTTCATGTCATAGGTGAAGATTACAGTAAGAGGCATCCTCAAATGGTACCTGCAAATACTACTCAAGTATTAATACCCAGATCAGAATTTTAGATTTATAATCTGAATGCAGAAAGTTGCCTGATACTTTGACAATCCTCAGCCAGAAAGCTGCAATGATATTTTGCCACTACCACATCATTTAACTTAAAGTTGCGAATTTTGTGCTTGTATAAGTTCCCAGACTGGCTATGCTGGAGACCAAATGCATGTAATTAGCAGACTTAATTTCTATTGCTTAGTCTACTTCAACCTTTTACTGAATCTATCCTAACATCCAGATGACATCTTTCTTATAGTTTTCCACACTTCAACTTCCGGAGCATTCACTGAAACAGTATGGTCCCTTCAGACCCTCCCCTAAATGCTTTGGAAAACAGCTGAAATGAATGGGACTGAAATCCACTAGCATCGTCACTGCTATTAAGCTAGTCATCTCACCCTAAATAACAACTCACTCTGTATTTTAAACTAGTATGTTAGCTCTTGAAAAGTAATCATTTTCTAATTAACAAGCTATCCGAAAAGAAATATGAACAAATCAGCAGCTTTTGTTCATGCTAAAATTTAAGAGGGATTTAAATTCACAAAAAATGACCTGCCAGATGGCAAGTTTACCACATAGAAGACACTTACCATTACATTGTACTGAATTAACAGAATAGTTTAAAAAAAAAAGAGAGGCCAATTTCTGGGATATGTACACATACCATTTATGGTAGACATACTCTTAAGAGCCTCAGATTAGTCAGTGCTAAATACACATCTTCCTCAAACATATTGTGCTATGAATTCAAACCTCCTGCCCCTCTTTCATTGAGCCGCTATTGTAGCTTCTTTACTCAGTGTATCATGATAATCTCTACCAACTCAGGCACCAGCATCAGCATTGCTGGAAAAGCCACGTTCTGCGAAACAAGCAACAACATGCAGGTATTACAAGCAGGTCTATCATCCTGACAACACTCACTGAAGAGGAGGATTAAGCATAGGTGAAGACATATTAAATTCTAGTTCTTTAACAGTTGATTAGACTGAGCCGATGAATCCTTTTGTAACGGAATTTTTAACCCACAAGTGACATCATAAGGCTCCAAATAAACATATAAACACACACCCATGGGCAAATGGAAAGAATCCATTTTACCAGAATGAAAATGCCCCAGATAAAGCTTTTCTACCCACCCAAATGGGGTTGAGAATGAAGAGAACAAGCCTTGTTTACACACTGAGTCTGCACTAAAATAACTGAATTGGAATGAGTTCTCTCCTTTGGTTAGTTCTGTACATGTGTAAGAAAAAAACAGCCCTTAAACTCTGAAAAGATCTTAGTGCCCCATTTTGAAAGGCACTAGACTGCCTTTTGTGAATGGTGCCAAGAAAACTGCACTGGCAGCAGTCAAATGTCTGGGTGCCGGAGGACATATGGTATATTTCTGCCTAAAACATACATATTATTGCTTTAGTCAGTTTGTGACATAATCTTTGTCATTTAAAAAAACCAGCAAGTTAAATTTGAAAAACTGCACTCAATGTATTAAATTTCCTCCCACAGAATATGACTGGGTAAATGCTAAAAAATTCACCAGGGTTAGCTGTGACCAGCTTGGAAATGATGTTAACACTGTGAGGTAGTACTACTCAATGGGAGTAAGGGTAGCAGAGTCAGTGCAAGGAGAGGGTACAGCCTACAAACCCTACAGATCCACAATTTCCTCCTGCCCACATGGCAAAACTTGCTGCCACTGGCTGCTCCTCTGTCTCTAAACCAGCTCTCCCTCCCCCTCAGGAGTAGATAAAAATCTATGGAGGGGCTTTAATGTTAAGTTCCTTTGTGTAGAAGCATTAACTCTAATGAAGATTTCTAATCAGCAATCCATCTGGTCGCTAAGGGTGGAACTGCAAAGAGAAGGTACTAGAATCTATCAAAGGCCCACTGATGGGGGAGGGCAATTGCCCAGGGGCCTGGGCAGCACCTTTAAAATCACCTAGGCAGGCCACAGGGCTCCTAGGCATTGGTGCCAAGTGAGTGCGGAGTACCCACTTGCAGGTCCCTCCTTTCGTGCAGTGCCTCCTACCTGTTGCTGACAGCTGTTTGGTGGCGTGTCAGAGGTGCTGGGGACAGCAGATGGGAAGAGTCCGGGCAGAGGTGGGCCTGGGCAACACATGGCTGAGATGCTGGGAGTAGAAGGGGCAGAACCAGTCTCTTCCAGCCCTGACACACTGCTCCGCAGCCCTGCATGGTGGCTGCCCAAGAGAGCCTGGTGGGGAGCAGAAGCTGCCTCCTCGCCAGCCTGGCTCTCAGGCAGCTGCTAGGCAGGACTGCAGAGCAGTGACTGAGAGGGGTCAGTGTTAAAAGTGGCTCCCTCCTGCTCTCTGCCTGGGTTCCAGTCCACCAGGGAGAGCAGCAGAAGATGCCTGAGGAGAAGGCACAGCTCAAGGACAAAATGCCTCCCCTGCACGGAACATGGAGAGGGCAGTGGCCATGGGCTGGGCATAGGGGGAGATACGTGACCTGCTCTTTAGTTCATGCCCCCCCTACTAGGGGGAGATGCCAGATGCATATGAGGCGCCCACACGGGAGAGTTCGGAATAGGTGTGGGAAGAGGTGGGGTAGGGTTGGGTATCGGGAAAGGGGGCCTAGGACAGAGCAAGGGGTCAAGCATCACCTTGAAAATCCGGAAATTGGCGCCTCTGCACCTAGGCAAGTGCAGGGTGGTACCAGTGGTGACAAAGGTAGCTGGGTGGGCACATGGAAGCCTTGGCCGTGATGGAACAGCGCACTCAACAGTGCAGCTGGCAGCTCACTGGGCACCAATAGGGACCTGTTGACTAGTCTGCTCTGGGGCCTGTAACTGTTGGTGGTGGTCCACTACACCTGACCTGCAGAGTAGTAATTCTGCAGTATAACTCCTGCTATACCCTCTTCCACAATCACCACCTGCAGTCTAGCTAATTTTGCACATCATGTAAATGAATGGAAGCAACTTTCATTTACATGGTGCACAAAACACTAGGAAAGGGATCTAACGTTGACAACAGTTGTTAAATATAATTTAAATATCATGTCCTCCCCTTCTTCGAGTATTGTTGAAATATTGTGACCAGATGGAGCCAAATCATTTTCAAGTGTACAAGATATCTGTTAGAATGGGGTCTCTCTCACGCTTTCTTAACTGTGTTGTAAATACACTGGCCCTGTATGCCTTTCTTTGTACTTGATAAGAATAATGTGTTCAGTGCTTATTAAGTAGGCAGTATAAGAGTTAACATGCCCTTAATTTTTTACTGCTTTGTTTTTTTAGTGCTTGGCATTCGTAAATGCAGAAATAGTTAAGATGACTGTTGTAACTTCCCGATTTTAACTGGTTGTCATGAGAAAGTCAAAACCACTTAATTTTCCTAATGCAAATGAATTCTAATGATCTGTCCAACTTATGTTTAACTACAGCAACTTTTATTAAATCTTTTTAAAGAATTCTTTTCCCATGAGGAATGCTAATTTTTTCTTTAAAAAGATTATCATGGAATGATAAACGTGTGAGAAATCTGAAATATGAGTTATAATAAACAAAACAAAAACAACCAACCTCTCAAACATTATTTAAGAAAAAACAAAAAAACTCCAAACAACCAAAAATTAGAACTAACAGGACACTGCGAACTACCCCTTTCCCTTGCCCTGTCTCTGTTGTCCGTTAAAACTATAAGCTCTTTAGGGTAAAGGCCATTTTTTACTCTATGCCTGTGCAGTACCTGACACAACATTGCTACTGCAAGATGATAATTAGAAGTGTGGTAGTAGTTTCTTCTCTGGAATCTGCACGACTACATGTACAGAACGATGAGCCAGATTCCGACCTCGGCATCCCTCCTGTAAATCTGCAAGAACTCCACTGAAGTCAACAAACTTCCACAAAAGACTGGGCCTCTATTTACACACCCCTGACATACAACAGGAATGCACTAGATGATCAGGAAAGCTCTATATAATAGGTCCTAATATTTTCCAGGCTGTTTCCATTCTCATTCTGTTGATGGTTTTTGGAAACTTTCATCACATCAAGAAATACATGTTAGAGTTTTCCATTCCTGGAAAAAGACACACATAACACCACAAGCAAATGCCACAAATACGCCCCTGGCCACAGAAATACCAGCTGACAAAGGTGTGATTATTCTAATCTGCATCCCAACAACGCTAATGCTGTGAGTAAGGCTTTCCAGGACTGAGCCCCTAAGTCAACATATTTCACATTCTGCTTTATTCAGTCTAACTGCAAGGTAATGCTGAAAAAGGCAACAGAATGCCACATACACATGCAAATAGAAAAAGGCATGTTTCTTATACAGGAGCCAATGCAGCTAGAATGCTGTATTTCCTTAAATCCAAGAATGCAGTAATCAGCACAGATTAATTATAAAATGATAAATGTTATTAGAGATGCTCTGGAAATTTGACAGAAAGGGTTGTTATACTGTAGTCACACATCAGACCCTTTTTTATTCTCCAACAATTCCCCAGTGAATTACTACTGACATTTTTTAAAAATATGGCAGGGATTTGCAAAGGAAGTGAAGGGAGTTAGATACAACCTCTAACTCTTTGGGATTTGGGCACTTACCTCCCATTTGTGCACATGTTAAAAGGAAGAAAGACACAGGGGCTTGTGAAGGGGCAGTGCATGAACAACTGTAGGAAGGAGCTGTGACTAGGCCTACCAATGAGGAAAGGGAAGGGAGAGGGGACAAAAGGGGCAACTGGGGCTTAGAGCTCCCACCTGCTGTCTCCGCTACGAAGGCAGTGGCCTGAGCCCCGGGCCCTTTAAATCACTGCCAGGATGCCATGGGACATGCTCCAGGCAGCACTGAGGGTTGCCTGGGAGGTGCCTGGTGCTGAGGGTTACCTAGCACCAGCCCCGCCCCTTCCACCTGAGGCCCTACCCCTTCCGGGCCAGGTGAGGCTGCCAGCCCCACTGGCTCTGACGTTGATTCTCCCTTGTTCCAAGAGGGAATAGTCTGCAAAAGCCCTTCCCCAAGAGCCATTTACTTACCTCTTGCACTTCATGACATTATTTAAATATGACCGAAAAGAACAGACTGTTGAGTAAGCAAATATTAAATTACATATTTCAGCAGCAGCATGTTGCTTCTCTAAATGGAATTTGGAATTTCGAAAATAATGTAAAAAAATCCACAACTACACTCCATGTGATGGCTTCTATTTCAATTGTACTAATTTACTGTAACTCTAACAACCAAATATAGCAAGCACCACCTGCCTATTATGGCAGTTTTTGGTGTAGAAAAAGGTCCTTTCATGTTTAAGTTTCATAGTAATCTGAGCATTTCCTAGGTATTAGTGAATTCTCAAGAGAGTCTCCCTGGAGTCAGTCCTGAAAAGGTGCTGAGCACCTGCAACTCACACAGGCTTTGAATGCTGATGTCAAAATTATTAGTAAAAGTTTTCAGGCCAGAAGTGCTCTTGTGCCCATTGTGAAAAGCCTGCTCTCACTCTCTATTTTAATCCCAACAAAACAATTCTGAATGGCAAACAAATCAGTGAACAGAATACTAAGGACACCTCCTACTTCAGAGGGATAAGTCATCCAACTAAGGGCAAGTGGCTGGAACTTAGGACGCTTAGGCTGCCCCTCATGGCTTGAAGTGGTTTCCATAATAGACAGGATTTAAAGTATGGTTCAATGGCTTTTCGCACCCCGACCCCACCTTACAAATTGTTCCAACACCACAGAATAAGGGTCAGAAATAAAAGCATGTGACTTAATAGACCTATCACATGGTGCCACGCACTGAGTACACATAGCAACCAATTCCCAAATAATCCATAAACTGAAATTTGTTCACATAAATGATCTCACAATTTCACTTCATGAAGAAATAATGTATCAGAAATCACTACGTTTGCAAATTATTTGGAAACAAAAAGGGCCACATTTTTTCAGACAAAAATATTCACAATATATGATTTTTCCAGCTCTAACTACCACACCTGATGTGACTTTCATCAGGTGAAGTCCTCTTATACAACTTTACCACCATTTACATCTCTAGCCTCATTTCTCCTACTCCCCCTTCCTTACTCTCCCATTTCTTACCTCCTTTATGAGGCACTGAGTAAAGTGTCAAACAAACCACTGTTATACTGAGGGAAGCATGCTTACTGCATAGAGCCATCCTAATTCCAACCTCCTTACAACTGCTGAAGTGTCAGCCATTTTTCATTTTATGTCAATTAGAATAGGGGGACAAACTTTTTTTTGCTAGCCTCCCCCCACCTTTGCAAATAGCAGGCTATAACAACCACTGTAATATCAAATTAATGTTACCACCACCCTTACTTCTGTAATGTTGCTGGCAGTGGTGCTGCTTTCAGAGCTAGGAAGCCAGAGACCCACCCTAAGCTTTTGCAGCAATATTTGTTATGATCTTGTGACCCCCAACCCCTACAATAGCCTTGTGATCCCCTTGTGGGTCAGGCCCCCAATAAGAGAAACACTAATATAGAAGAAAACCCAACATCAACATACTAAACCACATGCTTAACTCTGAACTCTGGGATTGGGCATAATGAGAATACTCATATGCATGAAGTTAAATGTTTACAGAATTGGGGTCTTAACCATTGTTAATATTCCATTTGCCATATCTGTGAATTTAAAAATGAAAAAGTGAGACATTCTTCACAGCATGTCCGCCTCACTAAAAGCCAGTGAACCCTAAAGTTGTTACCAGCTGCTCTTTTCCAACGTCAACAACCTTTAAATATTAACATCAGCCAATTAAGTGTTCTTTGACAACTGTATTCCTTTAACGCTTGTGTGTGTCTAAAGAGTCAATTACAGTAATGTATCTAAAAAAGAGCACTAAACCTGTGTAATCACAAGTAGCAGAGACAAACTATTCCAATGCAATTCAACCATTCTAAACAACAATTGATGTCCTCCTAAAGAGCAGGAATAGAACACAAATCACATTTGATTGAGATAGCCAGTTTACAGCTCACATCAGAAAAGACTTCTGTGTTTCATTTGCAATTTTGACTAGGCTGACTTTTTACTATATTTCTCTTATCTAAAAATGAGTGACTATATCTATTTTATTCACCTCTTAAAGAGCCTCATATGGCTTTTTTTTTTAATTGAGGAAGGAGAGAGAATTATAACATGTCATATATTAGGGATGTAATATGTTAACTGTTTAATCAGTTAACCCAGGGGTGGGCAAAAGGACCTCTGCGGGCTGGATCCAGCCTGGGGAGGCCCTGCCGCTCCCCCGCCCCCAGGCCCTAATTGGCCTGGGGGCGGGGAAGCACAGGAAGCCTCCTCTGCTCTGCCCCTTCCCTGCCAGGAACACATGGCGCTTTTAAGAATCTCTTAGCCTAGGAGAGAGGCTGATGGAATAGAACAGTGTGTGTGTGGGGCGGGGGGAGGTAGTAAGTGGCTTATGGCACAGAACAAAGACAGCTGAAGACTTAATAAGACGCAAGGGTCCCTATGAAGAATGGTGATGACAAGGAAGAGATCAATGTAGGTCCACTGGTCACCTCCTCGATGGGATTCATTTTGTCAAGTCCCTATAACCCAGTCCTTCTGTTGTTGCCAGTGAGTTCACTCCCTCCTTAGGTGTAACGTGGGGGGGCAAAGGCACTCTCTCACCCCCAGACCAATCATTGTCTGGTGGTGGAGAACCCAGAAGTATGTTGGCACCGCCCCTTCCTGTGCGACCCGGGGCCGCTTGAAACATTTCCGAAGTGGCCCCTGGCAAAAATTATTGCCCACCCCGAGTTAACCAGTTGAACATTACGTTTAAGCAGGATCCTTTTTACAGTACAAATATTTGCAATAAAAATGTAAAAAGTGAGAACTGTATACTTTGTATCATATTATAATTGTCAGGGCTCGCCAGCCGCGCAGTTCTGCGAGCTGCACATGCGCAGATCGCGTGGCGCCCGCTGTGCCGGCTTGTAATCTACTCGCCACAGGCGAATAGATTGCATGATTTGTCCAGCCCTCATCATTGTAATATATTTGAAAAAGTAGAGAAACACCCAAAATATTTCTAATGAATTTAAACCATGAATCAGCTGTTGGAAGAGCAGGAAGTGCTGTGCTCCAGTGCCCCAGTATGTGAGAAGTGCATGGGGGAGGAGGCAAACGGGGTGAGGGAGACACAGGTGGAACCCCAGTGGGCCATGGGCCACAGGCTGCTCACCACTGGATTTCAATCATGAGGCCCACTGAGACACAAGAGGGCCATTCATGCAGCCCACTCATTAGTCTTGGTTCATCATCACTGATATATAGTGTAGAAATGTTTTGTTAAAGATGTGTAGCAAAAATAATACATGTATGTAAACACATGTATACAGAGACAAAAACAAATATCTTGAACACTGGTTATTTTCCAAAAGGTTTATGATGAATAGAGAAATATTAACTTTATTTTTTTGTTTGATCTGTTTCAATTGGCAAAAAGCTATCGATGCATTGTTGCTTTAATGTTTTTCCTTCCATATAATTCCTGTATTTCATAGGAGTGGTATATTTTTGTTTCAGTAGACAGGAAAACATTTACTGTTAGAACCAAATATTTATTGGAAACATATTGACAATATAGCCAGTGTTGAGAGAAAGAAACCTCTGCTACAGAAAGGTAAAAAATACTTAGGCACAGTGACGATAACTCACTGATATAAAACTAGCAGTTTTTTCATTAATTATGATCACCAGAAAAAAACCCACACAAACAAAATTTCACTTTTTAAGAATAGTATGGTTCAGAGTTCATATGCTACTCTACACTCGTGAGCCAACAGGCACTAACACTAGCAATACATGCAATCATTTTTAGAGCCATGTTCTCTTCTTGACTTCCTGAATTGAAGTGGAAGAACAGTGAATCTGCATGGGTGAAAAGAGGAAAGCACCAGTTATACTGGTCACTCCCAACTTTCTCCTAAGACGACAGAATATCCTCCACCAGGGCTTCATGGATAGGGAGGGGCCAATCTTTCCATAAGTATCCTCAATCTATGCTTTGAGATTTCCAGAAGTAGGCCAATACTTATGACCAGTTAACATTCCCTCCCTCTCTAGGGTTGCCAGGTATCTGGTTTTCTACTGGACAGTCTGGTATTTGCACCATCTGTCCGGTAGAAAAATTCAGAAAATACCGGACACGTGCAACGTCCGGTATTTTCTGAATTCCCGGCTAGGCACCGGACGGAAGCCTGGCTGGGGCGGGGGAGTGACTGAGAGGCAGGGCTACGATTGGCGCTAGGAGCCTCTGGTCGCATGCAAAAGCCGGGGGGGGGGGGGCTGGGACTCCCAGCCAATCCCCCCGCCCAGCTTCTGCACACAACCAGAGGCTCCCAGCACCAATTGCGGCCCTGCCTCTCAGCTAGGAGCCTCTGGTTGCGTGCAGAAACCAGGCAGGGGGAGTGGCTCCCAGCCCCTCCCCCCACCCCCACCCGGCTTCTACAAGCAACTTGAGGTAGTGCCTGCCAGGGGCACAGCCCCTTGGACTCAGGCAGCGACCAGTGGCTGCACCCATCCCCCGGCCGCCAGCTCCACTTCCCGCCCCACTTCCTCTGGGCCCCCCTCCCGTTCCTCCCATCCAGCCCCACGGCCCCCGACCCTCCCCAGCTCTGCTTCCCAGCCCCCCTTCCTCTGAGCCCCCCCCATTCCTCCCGGCCAGCCCCGTGGCCCCCCTCAGCTCTGCTTTCTGTCCCCCTCCCTTCCTCCCAGCTAGCCCTGTGACCCCCCGGACCCTCTTCCCAGCCAGCCCTGCCCCCCTCCTGGCCGGTCCCTCCTCCCCCCGCCCATGATCAAGTGTCCCTGGTTTTTTGGCGGGGTCTACCTGGTAACCCTACTTGATGCCCCCCTGGCCTCCAAAGAAGCAGATGGGAGGGCGGACAGTGGTAGCTAACAATTCTTTTGGAAGAGCAGTTGTCCCAAAGTAAGTTCCCCAAAGCATTGCTCTATATTCTGGAGAATGAAGTCCACAGCATTTCAGGAGTACATATGACCTATCATGCCTAGGTGTATGGCCAATGGAATACTGGGACCTTAAACTCTGATGTTCTTTTCATGGGTATGCCTAACTTAGACCAATGTTTTCAAAATTGTCCTCTAATTTTGGGAGCTACAGTTCAGACCCAAGCCAACTCTGCATAGGGACCCAGCTTTTCAGGAGAGACTGAGCACACAAAACTCTAAAGCTACATCTACACTGTAGCATTTTGTGGGCAGAGGAAATGCAAATGAAGTGCTCATTAGCATTTCTCGTGCTCTCATCTGCATAGTCTCTTCCAATCTGTTTTGGAAGAGGCTTTTGCGAAAAAAAACGCAGCGTAGATGGGATTTTTTTGCGCAAAATGGCCCCATCTACACTGCGTTTTTTCCCACTAAAACCTCTTCCGCAAAACGGATCGGAAGATACTATGCAAATGAGAGCACGAGAAATGCTAATGAACACTTCATTTGCATTTCCTCTGCCAACAAAATGCTATAGTGTAGACATAGCCTAAGTGAAGTCAATGGATGATGACAATCTCGGTACCTCTGGAAAAAAAAAAAGAAGTCATGCTGTTTAAAACTCAGCACCCAAAAAAACCCCATGCACCAAAACTGGAAGGCACTTTGGAAAAATTGTATTTTGAAAGGCAGATTGGGTTAATAGCAGCAATCCCTGCTATAGCCGGTGCACTCCCCCACTACACATCTTGATGGCCAGTAGTGAGGGAAGGACAGATCATGGCCCCATGGAGCGTCTCCTAGCATTCTGCAGTCAAGTGGTACTTTAGGGCAAGGATCGCTTGTATATCTTCCTGTTTGTATACTTCCCAGCAAAATGAAGGGCCAAATGTGATTAGGCCATTTGGACACTACCACATTCTAAAATAATGATGACGATTCCTTCATTATTTGAGTAACATAAACTTCCTATGACTCTGAGTTATAAGACTTTTTGTCTTCTAACAAACAGCCCAAAAAAGAGACTAGAATCATGCAGCTGCCATTCAGACTAAATGAGATCAATAACAACTTGCTCCCTTGTCTCTGTTAGTCTTCAGATTATTGCTGTTTCTCAGATTACTTTACCACATGATTTGCCAGCTATTGCACTTCCAGAGCTGTGGGATACTAACAAGAATGTTACCATTCTAAATTACAGTTTTGGGCTATTCCCACCACATAATGGATTCTGCTCCCACGTGATCATTTTCTAAGAAACCTGATGTGTCTGAACATCTTTATCCAAGTATCATAATAGGAATGGAGAGCATCAAAGGTCATCCATTCATAAATACACTTTAATCTTGTAATTGTATATAACCTGAAGGGATGTCATAGCCAATAATGTTCTACACTTCTAGAATTTACTTCCCAGTGGCTACTGGGAGGCCTCAGCCAGCAGTTCATGTTTTAATCCCTTCTTTGATGATACCTGAAACCAGACCTTTCCCCCTAGGTACTGGTAACTTTGTGAATGATTGAAATGGAAGCAAGTTCTTGCAAAAATGCAGAAACATCACTCATGAAGGAACTGGTTACTCTGCATAGCTGAAACCAAAAAAACTCAATCCGCAGCATCTCTGTAGGGCATGATCCCAGATCACTGACGTTACAGGCAACAACTCTTCATTAATTTAATAGAACAAAATCAGCCTTATAATAGAGATGCTAAACTCCAAAGATATACACAATCTACACTTCGAAAAAGCAATGAAAAAATGGACCTCACTTTGGGCCAGATCGTGCATTCTCTGTAATCCCAAAAATGTCTTTGCAAAGTTTCCCCTCAACCGTTCCTATTGTACTTCCATGCTTTTTGCTCTTTTAACCTCAAACCTTCCTAAAAATATTGTAGGTATTTATACAATACTTTTTTCTGTAGTATCTTCCCTCTGTCCATGAGGAAATTGCAGCCCTAAATTCACCAATATACAAATAATACAAAACAAGGTGCACAACTTGCAGTTCTATTTATTTAGAAAGTGACCAAACTGGTAATGGAGAAACATTGGCATAATGACTTTTTAACTACAATAAAGAAAATTATCTCGATGATCACTGAACTGGAATAATAAATGTTTATTGCACCACTACATGAGTCTTATCTTAATTTGGGTTTGTTGGTGTTGAAGTGACTTCATTAAATCCCATTTCGATATACAGTATAACTTTAGGTCAGAAGAACATAAAAGGAAATACTATTAGCTCACATATTTAATGGTCTGTTAAAAGTACATAATTGAAAACAAGCTTTGAGCATGACTTTCTTTAAATATAATTATAAAAAGACAGCAATAACATCAATCTGATACATAATGTAATTGCTCTTATAGAATCATAGAATAGTAGAACTGGAAAGGACCTCGAGAAGTCATCAAGTCCAACCCCTGCTCTCACAGTAGGACAAAGCACCTAGATCATCCCTGATAAATGTCTATCCAACCTGCTCTTAAATATCTCCAGTGATGGAGATTCCACAGCCTCTCCAGGCAACTTATTCCAGTGTTTAACCACCCTGACAGTTAGGAAGTTTTTTCCTAATGTCCAACCTAAACCTCCCTTGCCGCAATTTAAGCCCATTGCTTCTTGTCCTATCATCAGAGGTTAAGGAGAACAATTCTTCTCATTCCTCCTTGTTTTAACACCCTTTTAGGTACTTCAAAACAGCTATCATGTCCCCTCTCAGTCTTCTCTTTTCTAAACTAAACAAGCCTAATTCTTTCAGTCTTCCCTCATAGGTCATATTTTCTCGACCTTGAATCATTTTTGTTGTTCTTCTCTGAACCTTCTCAAATTTCTCCTCGTCTTTCTTAAAATGTCCAGAACTGGACACAATACTCTAATTGAGGACAAATCAGTACAGAGTAGAGCAGAAAAATTACTTCTTGTGTCTTGCTCACAACACTCCTGTTAATGAACCCCAGAATCAGGTTTGCTTTTTTTATAACCATGTCACACTGTTGACTCATATCAGTGATCAGGAAAATGGTAAAGGAAACCACATTGAATTTCCTTGCTTCTATATTTCATCATAATTATAACAAAACTCATTTATAATTAAAAACATAGGTGATGTGCAAAATTGGTAGTAAAGCAGATGCATGGTAGATTAAGAAACGTATTACTGACTTTAAACATTTGCTTTCAAAATTGAAAAAAACCCAGGATTTTAGGTTTCAATCATGTAATTTGCATTGGACAGGTAGACAACTATGCCTTCCAGAGACCCATTAACCAAGGTGGAGCACACAAAGGGACATCAGTTCACCTGCACACTATAAATTGCAGAATCAGGGTCTTAGCTACATTAGCAATGCACTGAAATATATAGATCAATTACAGATTGGACCTCCCTGTTCCAGCACCCTCGAGACCTGACTGGTCCCGGATGAGGGATTTTTCCCCAATCAGGGGAGGTCAGTTCAACTATGTCTACACTGCAGTGCTATTTTGGGATACCAGAGGTATCCCGAAATATCTATTCCGTGTCTTTTGAGCACGCCCGTTATTTTGAAATATAACGGGCTTGCTAATCCAACATCCCTGTAAACCTCATTCCATAGGGAGGTAAGGCACATTTCGGCATAGCGATTTATTTTGAAATAAGTGCTGTGTAGACAGCACCAAATTTTGAAATAAGCTATTTCAAAATTGACTCAAAATAAGCTGCTCAATTTGCATAGCTTATTTCGAGCTACCAGTGTGGTGTAGACACACCCTTCAGGAACCCTGCTGCTGCCCCTCTCTAGCACTCTCCCCACAGACTTCCAGGCTCCCCCACATAGCCCAGCTGAACTGCACACTAGCTCCTGGCCACTCCCCAGCCCAGCTGAGCAGTGCACAGGCTCCCTGTCGCCCTCCTCCTACAGCCCAACTGAGCTATGTGCCGGTTCCCAGGCAGCGCGTTAGGACTCTCTGATCCTGGAACATCCATGGTCATGCCAGACCACACATGCTCTGGACCAGAGAATCCCCAATTTCAGAACTGCAACATGTATATATTTGAGAGAGTTTGTCTGACTGTGTGTTTGTTTGTTCAAGAACTCCTCCTAAACAGTAAGAGCTAGGACCACCAAATTCAGGATACAACTTCTTCTTATCATAACTTAAAAGCAGGGTAAGGGTTTGGTTGTGCCATGACAATGGGCTGTGCCTGGAATGGGATTGCTTCTCATAAAATAAAAAGGGAGGGGGCTCTACTAGATATTGATCACGTTGGGGGCAGCAGGAGATATGGATGCAAAGCTGGAATAGTTATACTATATTATGACGACGGGGAGGGCAACAAGGGGCCAGAGATGGGGACTGGGATAACTATAACCCCACTGGGGCAGCAAGGGGCAGGGATGGAGCAAGGGACAGCTATCTACTAATTATTTAAGAGACTTTGTCCGTGTGTTAAGGAGACAAGCAACACTGGATCAGTCTTCTAGTAGGAAATAATTCATAGTTATCTCTCTCTAGGTCTTTTCATATCACTTATCACCATGTTACCAAGAACCTAACGGAAAGCAATTTACAAAAAAAAAAATCACTGATTTATGAGTCAAAGCCGCATTTTCAAAAGTTACTTAGACATACAGGAGCCTAACTCTCACTGAAAGCCACTGGAATTGAGGTTTCTAAAGTACTTCGACTCCTATTTTGGGTGTTTTTGAAAATTTGACCCTAAATTTTGACCTCAAGTTTTGAGAAATTTTAAAATGGAATTTTGCAAAAGGGAAAGTCTTATACGTACTCCCTCTAATTTACCAATTAATTTTTGTTTCAGCCATCTTTGTTTTCCACTTCCTATGACCTCTTAGAAAGTTCTCTCACATTCCCAAAGTGATGATTTTATTTCTACCTCGCTTTTACTTATGTGAGCAAATGGCACCACAAATAGCCACAAAATAAAAATCAATTGGCAATAATTTTGAAATGAGCAATGATCAAAACGGATTAGAAACAATCCAAAGAATCAAAATGAAAAAGAATCAACTGGTGCCAAATGACTGCTGGCATTTAAAGTGTTTTACTTAATAATTCTCTATTTTTCTCTGTGGTGCTACTTTTTCCAGAAGATGAATCACGGGTTTACTAGGGAAACAGTTTTAAACAACATTTATCAAACTTAAATTCACTTAACACTAACAAGTAAAAAAGTTTATCAGAACAAGCAGCTGAAAGGCACAATAAACCTTGTTATTTTTATTCAGTTTCCATGTTTCCTGTCATGCCTGAAAGCTTAAATGATTGAACACTTTTTGTAAAAATATTCAAATCTCTGCAACAGGAGCTAGCAGCATGCTTAACTTGTAAAACACTTAAACTCTCAAAAGATGACATGGCAGTATGCAAGTTCTTTCGTCTTTTATAAATATATTTTCAAGACATAATAATTTACTAAGAGAAACTTTTGTTTCTCACAATCTGATATATTAATATATTTTGGCAGTTTCAAACTCACATGTGCCCAGAATCCGCAGAATCTAAACTGTGTGCTCTAGAGACACGAGTTAAAAAAAAATACGATTTGCTCTTACAACACCCAGGAGATTAAACCAAGCATTAAATATCTCCTTAGAAAAATACTTCCAAAAATGTCTATTGCAATCTGGAAAAAAAAGATTTAATTAAAGGGGAACCAGCAAATTAAAAAAAAAATGTATCGCATTTTTGTCTGAAAGATTCTCTTTTAAAATTACCTTTTTCTACAAGTAATGTTTATGATTCTTATGAGAGAGAAACTGGAGAAAAAAATCTTTATTTTTTCCCATTTCTTTATTTTGTGCATTTAACCACTTCAATGTATATTTATTTTCATTATTTTACCTGTGTTTCATTTAGGACCTGATCCTGCAAATACTTAACATTACTGATGCAAATTGTTCCACTAAGAGCAATGGGAATACTCAATAGTAAAGTTAAGTGCATACACAAGCGTCTGTGTGATCAGGCATTTAAAGTTCCATTAACTTCAACTGACAAGTAAATCCCTATGCAAGATTGGAGCCAGAGTTAGTATCCCATCATGATGGGATTTAACTAGCTAGCACCCTCCAGATTTTACACAGGGTTCTGGCTGCCTCCCCCATTCTGAACCCGCTTACCTCTGTTCACACCCCACACATGTGCGCGCGCACACACAGACATGGCTTTGCACCTGGCTCCAGCTCTGGTGTGGGAGAGCATGCAGATGGGGTAAGGATGGGGTGAGGTAAAAAGTCTGGGGACCACTGCTTTATAGTTTCACTGGGTTTCAGCACCCCCACCATAAAAAGTTCCAGCACCACTGCCCACAGCACAAAAGGAGAAAAATTAAAAACAAAAAACAAAAAAACCCCAGAAAATGGTACTATAAACTGTTAAAATCAGCATGGGGAAATTAGTGTCAGACGCTCTACCTTGAATACATTTTCACAAACTAACTAGACTGCAAGTTGACAGTGTCACTTTAATTTTTTTCTTATGTTATCTGTTCATAATCTTGATAATTTACTAATGTCATTTTTAACAGCACTAAACAATTGCCAATTCTGAAATTAAAAACCCACTCAGGATCCCCAGTATGAAATCTTGATCCCCTTGTACTCAATGGCAAAACTCCCATTAACTTCAATGGGGTGTTTTTCATCCCAGCTGTTCAAAAATTCACATCTCATGATCCCACACACAGTCAGGCAAGGAAAATACAAGGCCAGACCATCCCTTTCTTTGGAAAAGCCCACTGCAAGCATAAGGCAGAGGATACTTGTGAGATTTCTTTGCAAACTGTCCAGCAATAGGAGCTGAAAGTGGATTTCTTCCCATTTCCCTGCAGAATGAGCTGGAGCCCAGAGCCCCACTGTTGTCCCCACCCTTAGCCCATGCAAGGGTGGATTTGATTTCAATCAAATTGATATAAAGCATTATTTAAATCGTTAGTTAGGAAGACTCAATTTTACATCGTTTTCTGCATAAGAAGAATGTACTTAATAAATATTCTTCACAACTCCTGGTCCTGTCATGAGGGCAGGGGACTGGACTCGATGACTTCTCAAGGTCCCTTCCAGTTCTATGAGATAGGTATTTTTATAACGCAAGATATGTAGGTTTCATTTTTAGAAGATACACACTATACATTTTTAAACTGATTTTTTGGAAAACTTTTCAGATTAGTTTTACAGCTATATCAGATAATGAATATATATCAGGTAATTTCAATTATCAAAGGTAACAAACAGATATTTATTAGGTCATTGGGAGGTGAACTCTCTCCAACTCAGCAGGTTAATCATTTATATTTGCAGGATTTTCTTGCAGGAGAACATCACCAGACCGACATTTAAATTGTATATAATTAAAACAACTTTATATATTCTGGTTTTTTTCTTCAGCAGCAAATATTTAATATTTTAACAAAACAAGCATATGAATTTTTTAATTTAGTTAAACATTCAAGTTTTTTAAAATCTAGTTTGTTTTTAACTAAATATTAAATGAATTTTTGTTAAAACAAAAATTAAATTGATTGTGTCAGCCAGGTCAGCATGAGAAACTTAAAATATTGGCTTCTATTCATAGAACTTTTTGAAACTTTGCACTTTTAGAAAGAGGTAAGGGATTGACTCTGTGTACACACATTTGCAGAGGGACAATAAGGTTGAGGTCTGTTATTTCTCACCTCTATTATATATTTATTTTAAAATATTTTGCTGTTAACAAGCAGGTTCTCTCTGGAAACACAAATCCATTGTTTGAGAACTGCAAAACTAAACATCTCTGATGGTATCTTCTAGACTGAGCGCTGAGTCCCATTGGGTAGATAGAAAGATTAATTTAAATAATCTATGCAGAAGCCTCTGGAACCCCATAAGATTGTGTTCCTAATCCATGGACTATTGGAACTCATTTACAAAACTTTCCTTACACACTACACAAATTAGAATTTATAATCCCCATTCCATGAGGAGATATCTTTGAGCTATGACGTATCTTAATTAAAACTTTACATAGTTTTTTAAAACCCATTTTTTTTAAATCATTGATTTTTATTCACCCTGGCCCATACCCTGTGATGGGAAGTTTTACCCATGGAGAAAACCTCATCAAAGACTAATTTTCCCCTCTGCCAGTTGCCAAAGGAAAAGATGTGCATTCACACTACCTCAACCCCTGCTAGACTCCCTCTCTGTACACCTATTCCACACCTTGTTATGGGCTTTCAGAGGCATGGACGCAGAAGAGAAACAGCGCTGGCACAGCACAGTGAAATCCACACACAGAAGCGTCCCTCTCTCTGGACTTTCTGGTCTAGTATTGGTATGGTTTCTTCAGTAGGCTTGCCAGATGCTTTCACCAAAAATCCCAAACATGGCCAAAAAAAAAAAGGGGGGGGGGGAGAACCAAACTTGGTTGAAGAAAAAAACCCAAGGAGACAAAAGTTGTTGTTGGGGGGGGAGAGGGTGCTGAGCCTTTAAGAATCCCCCTGCTCCTCGCTTCCCCCTCGCCCACGCCAGATGCTTTGGGGAAGATTGTACCCATCGGCCTTCCGTCCAAGAGAAACAGAAAATACCGGACATTTTACATGTCCGGTATTTTCTGGGTTTTTTTACCAGACAGGGGGCAGAAAAAACGGACTGTCCAGGCGAAAACCAGACACCTGGCAACCCTATTCTTCAGATATCCATTTTAAAAACATGGTTACCTTCAGCAACATGAAGTGGGTCTCTCATTTTCAAATATCATTAAATCTACAGTTCTGTTTCCTGTTTTTTCAGGGATTTTTTTAACAAATTCGTATTTCTGTTTTTATTTGGCAAACATTCATTTTAAAGTCATTTATAAATAAAATGAATGCTGTTTTATCCAACTGTCAGAGTCCCAAGTTTGCCTAACTGTATAGCAGGTCTACTTTTTTACTTGTCTAAGACCAATCATACCTGGCAAAGTTAATATTTTGTTTACACACTTATTCACAATGCCCTCACAGCAAGCCTCAGATGTATCCCTTGTGAGTAGGTGAAAATGCAATTGCACAGCAGCAGCAACATTTCCATATGCCCCACAAGAGTCTATGTACAGCTCAAACTCCCAGACTCTTCTAGACAGAACTTTTGCCTGCCTCAGGATTGCTTGGCTGGCTGATAGGTAGGTTAATGACTACCCAACAGACACATTTTTCAGTTAACTAAAGATAAGGATGTTGAGTATTTCACTCCCAGCCTGTTCATCTCTCCATCTCACTTGTTAAAGAATGCATCAGATAACTGGAGAAAGTGGAGAGGTGAGAGAGTTTCTTAAATGGAATCACAAGCCTTTGAAGACCTCTGCCCTCTGAAATACCTCTATGGAGCAATCTTTTCCCGTACACAGAAAACTTTTCAAAAAAAGTATCAAACTGGCTTTGATGCTGGCCAAAATTACTTAAGAATGCTAAATGATGAAAAAGCCTCTTTCAAATATCTGGGGGGGAAGGGGGCTGTGACCGAGATTAACAGGTGAATATTACAAAGAAGTTTCCATGCTCATATTCTCACAAAATGTAATAATGCATAGTCATATTACAAGATCTCATAAAACAGCAGTTTAATTGGTGATCTCCTTTTCATATTTTATCTATAGGTCACCTACTGAAATCTATATAAATGAAGACAATTTAGAGTGAGAAGGGAGTGCTATAATCTTCTTCTATCCCATATTCCCCCCCCACACACACACACACACCTAGCCCATTTAAAATAACCTGTCTAGCCTTCTTGCTTTATGTCCAGTTCTTTATCTCCTTCTGTTAGATAAGGAGCTACTGCTTTTTGTCAGCTGGTTCAGACTGATTATGACCATGTAAATCACATGTACGCCTTTTTAATCATACAAACTGATGGCTTGTCTCTCTGTTAGCTTTCAAAGCATGTGGAAATAACAGTTATGAGCTAATGTACCACAGTGGTTCCCTTCTAGTATTTTGCATGAAATATGAACCCACTGCCAGATAACACCCATTAATAATTTCAGTCACTGGAGTTACCACCACTCTCCTTTACCCTGCAGCAAACAAAGATCCTGATCCTACAGAGCATGGCCCTCTGTCCCATGAAGTCCCATTTATCTCAGCGATGCTACTAACAGTAGCAAGTGTGGTCAGAATTGTTCCATATTTAGGTGCCTGAAAAAATGTCATTGCACACACTTAGTACTTACATATCCTACTTCACATAAAAACACAAATATTAGTGTCAGGCTGCAGGGAAACATGGTTCGTGATGGGCCTTTGAAGTCCACAGGGCCAGGCCAGTGATGAAGACAGCACAGTGGAATTTGGAGAGGAAATTAGGCTTTGCATTATAAAAAGTAATTCCAAAATAAATAGCAAACTGAGGAGAAAGTACAGTTCTTTTCTATGGAGGTTGGTTTACATTTTATTTAAAATACCAAATTGTAAAACAACACAGTAACGATTTAGGACTTGCATACATGTGAATTTACTGTAGAATTTGAAGCCACTGTACCTACTACAATAGGTAACACATTACTGTGACTATATATTAGATTAGTTAAGCCTAAGACAAAAAAGAAAACTTATAATACTTATTTTGGCAGCACTGATGCCAACATCCACCCTGAGCTACACCAAAGCAACCCTACTGAAATTAATTGTTACACAGCTATAACTGTTTTCTGCAGGAGTCATTTTCTAAGGATGTATACAGAAGGTGAAAAACTGGTGCAAATGGAAGCAGCTCCACTGACTTTAGTGGAGTTTTGCCCATGTTACATTATTTTATAGCAGAAAATGTGACCCAAAATCCAAAGGAGATTTACTAGCCAACTTTCCTAGTATTCAAAAGAAAATAGTCAAATCTGCTTTACCTTGATGTTTAAAAAAAATATCAAATCCCAAACTCTTATGTATAACACACTTTTCACTGTTCTTATGCAAAACTAATTGTAGGAGTAAGTCTAAGCATTAAATGCAAGACAATTAATGAGTGCAGTGCATTCTTTGCATCTTTAAACATCAGGTCACTTATTAACTCAAAGCCTCCAGCATCTGAAAGTTGTAGCCTAAATAGTCAAACAGACCCAGGGAACGTATTTTACCCCATCTATAGATAGATGTTTGTCTCCGTGATTCAAAATATCACAAGCTAGACACACCTCAATATGCCTTCACTTTGATCCACAGCACATAGTTTAGATACATTTTTGTGGCTCCCCTCCAGAAATTTAATGAATAAGCCACTGTCTCAGGAAATTAAAAAGTTGTACGCTGCACTGCACATAGCACATTGCTGCCAATAATACTATGTTGGTGCAATAAACAAAGTTCTCATACATTATTATTCTCTGACAAGTTTTCTTACCTGAGACTGATACTTTCATGAGAGCCTCCAGGGGTCTGTTGTTATCCAGATCTCGACTGAGTTTGAGTTCCCCAGTGGCAGAGTCCAAGAGCAGCAAATTTAACTCATTGCCCTGAACAAAAGCATAAGCCAGGCTGTCGGACACATCAGGGTCATGGGCTGGGATCTTGCCTATCACCCCAGAAGGGAAGCTGTTAGACTTATTGGTCACATAGTTGTTGAAGAGGATCTGGAAGTCCTGCAACACAGGTGGATTGTCATTCTGATCCAATAATCGAATGTGCACAGTGGCTCGGCTGACAAGAGGGGCTGAGGTGGCCTGCACCACAATCACATACTCTGTCCTGCTCTCATAATCCAGATCCATCAAGGCAGTGAGGTCACCGTTGAGCAGGTCAAGCTGGAAGACCTCAGGAATGTTACCCTCTACAATCTGGTACATGATTTGCGCATTGGTTCCTTCATCTGGGTCAGCTGCACTGATCCGTGCCACAATGGAGCCCACTGGGCTGTTCTCCTCCACAAAGATGTCAAACTCATCCTGTTCAAAGACAGGTGGGTTGTCGTTGATGTCAAGCACGGTAACCTGGATATCCACAGAGGCTTTGAGAGGTGGGCTGCCTCTGTCCACGGCAAAGGCTCGCAAGCTGTAGACACCCACGTTCTCACGATCCAACTTGCGCAGCGTGCGTATCACTCCAGAAGTGGGCTCAATGTAAAAGTCTCCATCACCATCATCCCCACCCTGGAAGGTGTAAAGAAGGCGGCCGTTGAGGCCTGAGTCACGGTCAGTGGCAGACAACTGAAGGACACTGGTGGAGAGTGGTACATCCTCAAAGACCGAGCCCTGGTAACGGTCACGCAGAAAGCGGGGGGCGTTGTCATTGGCATCCAGGATGAGGATCTCTACGTAGGTGGTGTCAGATTTCTGAGGGATCCCATTGTCACGAGCTGTAATGGCCAACGTGTAAGAGGCTTGGTCCTCGTAGTCTAGCTCCATCAGAGTTGTGATAGTACCTGTGTCAGGATCAATGCGAAACTGAGGAATGTTGTCCTCTAAAATGTATGTAATCCTGGCATTTTCCCCTGTGTCTTCATCGCTGGCACTGATGGTCACTATAGAGGTGCCAATGGGCTTGTCCTCACTGACACTCACTGTGTAATGGGAGCTCTGGAAGACCGGGCGGTGTGTGTTGGCATCGGTAACATTGATGAATACCTGGACAGTGTCAAGGAGTGTGCCATCTGATGCAGTAACAGTCAGCACATACTGCCTTTCCTGCTTGTAATCCAGGGGCAAGGCTAGGGTGATCAGCCCACCCCCACTTTGGCTGGTGATGGCAAAGCGGTTCCTAGTGTTGCCACTGGTGATCTGGTAAGTCACTACACTGTTAATGTCCCTGTCCACTGCTACCACAGTCAAGACACTGCTGCCCACTGCTGCATCCTCATTCAGCCTGAGCTGATAGACCTTCTCAGTGAAAGCTGGGTTGTTGTCATTCACATCCAGAACTGTGATGGCCACGCTGGCTGAGGACGTCATGACAGGCACTCCATGGTCCCTAGCCTCTACCCCAAAGTGATAGTTCTCCACAGTCTCTCGGTCCAGCTCAGCCGACACTGTAATCCACCCAGTGCTATTATTGATCTGGAATGGGAACCCAGTATCTCCCCCAGGGGACACCCCACCAGGAGATGGGGACAAGTCTATAAGTCTGTATTCCAGACGGGCATTGTCTCCGGAATCAGCATCTACTGCTTGAACATGCAGCACTGAGTAGCCCAATGGCACGTTCTCCAGCACTGTGGCCTGGAAGGGGGTGCTGACGAAGATCGGGGCATTGTCATTGACATCCACCACTTGCACCGATACCATCCCACTAGAGTTAATCAAGGGGGGCCTGCCCCCATCCTGGGCTTTGATTCTCAGTGTGTACTCACGGATAGTCTCATAGTCCAGAGGATTGATCAGGTCGATGGCACCGGAGAAAGAGTGGATATAGAACTGGCCTTTGAGGTTGCCACTCACAATGCTGTAGTGCACCTGGGCATTGCTGCCCCGGTCCCGGTCAGTCGCTTGCACTTGCAGCACTTGGCTGTTCACTGGGGCATCCTCCGGCACCTGTACCAGGTAGCGCTTCTCGCTGAACTGTGGGTAGTTGTCATTCTCATCCTCCACAGTGATGTGTACTGTAGCAGTGGCACTACGGGGACCTGGTTCCTTTCCTTGGTCATTGGCTTCTACCACCAGGTGGTATTCAGAGACCTCCTCACGATCCACAGGGGCACGGGTCCTCACTACTCCAGAGCGCGGGTCAATCTCAAAGACACCATCACCAGCCCCTGGCTCCAGCAGGCGGTAAAGCATGTTGGCATTATCCGGGGCATCCCCATCTGTGGCACGGATAGTCAGCACCTCATAACCCACCTCCAGGTTCTCCCGGATGGTCTCCCGGTACACAGGCTGCTCAAACACTGGCTCGTGGTCATTGGTGTCACTTACAGTCACAGTCAAGTAGGTGGTGGCTGAGCGGCGGCGGGGGGAGCCCTGGTCAGTTGCAGTCACCTTCAGCACATGGGTGTCCTTGGTCTCCCGGTCCAGGCTGCGCGTTGTGACCACACTACCAGTCTCGGAGTCGATGGAGAAGTAGTCATTGGAGCGCTCGTCGAAGAGTGCCTCCATGGAGTACACCAGCCGACCAGCCTCCCCCTCATCCGGGTCCTGGGCCCGCAGGGTGATCACCCGGGTCCCGCAGGCTCATTCTCGGGGATGGATACCTGGTAGCTGGGCAGCTGGAATTGTGGGGGGCTGTTTGCACTTCTCCTCCTCCGAGCCCCCTGGAGAGAAGGGTCCCAGCTGCCCCGCTCCTCTGTCCACAATCCCTGGAGCCCCAGCTGCAGGGTGGCCACTTCCCCCTGGCCTGCACCCACCACTCCTGCCTCCTCTCCCCTCACACCCACCGGCTCCTGGTCCCCCCTAGTTCCCTCCCCACCCCTTGCGGACACAGCGTGCTCCAGCCCCAGGAGAATCTCCCCCGCTGTGCTCCTCCAGGCACAGACCAGCTGCAGAGGGGCCTCTCCGGCGGGCTGCAGGCAGCACCGAGCCCTCCCCCCTGCCTCCAGCTCGCCGCCGCCCCGCGGGCCGAGGTCCGGGCACCTGCAGGCAGGGAAGCTGGTCAGGGCGCTGAGGGCCGAGCGCAGGCCCCCGACGGGCGCTGGGGGCAGGTGCCGGCTGGCTGCAGGGAAGCAGAGCGGAGCGGGGAGCTGCCCCGGGGAGAGCCGGGCGGCGAGTCGGGGCCGCGCGTGCCCCCAGCTGCTTGCGCCCAAGGGCCGGCGGGGGCAGCCCAGGCTGTGCCAATAGACGGGCAGGCGGAGTGAGAGCAGCGCCCCGGAGCGCGGGGAGGCGATGCGCACGTAGAGAGGCAGCGGGCTGCGCTCCAGCCGCCCGCAGCCCCCGGGGCTCGCCGGGCAGCCCCCGCCGGCCGCCCAGCTGCGCCGCAGCTGCCCCGCGGCAGTCACCTCCACCGCCTCCCGCACGCGGCGGGCCGTCAGCGCCTCGTCCACGCTGTACCGCCAGCCGGGCCCCAGGGACACGTCGAGCAGCAGGTCCCCGGCGCGCCCGGCGCCGCAGGAGAGGTGCAGCCCCCAGCCCGCCGCGGGCACCAGCCGGCAGAGCAGGACGAGCCACGGGAGCCAGGCGGCGGCGGGCACCGGCAGCATCTCCGGGTCTCAGGCGGCAGCGATCGCGGCCAAAGAGCGCCTGCAAAATCCATCCACCCGCCGGGGCGGCTCATCCGCCCTCCGCCATGGGCAGCGGGGCCCTCCCTCAGAGCCCGGCGGCGGGGGGCATCGCTCGGGCCCCGGCTGGAGATCGGCAACTTTTCCCCCGAAAGTTTAAAGCGAGTTCAAAATGGCTCCTCGCCGCCTCCGCCTCCTCCCCCGGCTGCTCCCGGCAGGACGATTAGCATAAACCTGCTGCTCGCCCGCTTCCCAAACAATCGCTCCCCCGCTGCCCGCCGGGCAGCCTCTCCCCGCCCGCAGCGCCCGGCCGCTCCGCCGCCTGAGTCCAGCCCGTGTAAATCCCCGCGGCGGCGGCGCCTCTGGGCTCAGCGCTCGCCCCCTCTCCAGCCGGCACGGTCCCTGGCAAACGCAGCCCCTTCGGCCCGCTCCTTCCAGCCGCTGCTCCTGGCTCCTGCGGCCGGGGCCCCTCTGCGCGGGAAGGGGGTGGGGGGGGGGGTGCTCCGAGAAGCCGGGGTGGCGCTAGGAAGAAGCCCTGGATCTGGCGCGGCTGCGAATTGACACCCGCCAGCGTCCTCCGAGTTTGCTGGTGTCCAGCAGCGGCACGTGCGTTTCGACGCGCGGAGCGGAGTTGCCCAGAGATCAGCCCGCAGCGCTTTCCTGCGGCCGCGGCTCCGTGCGCTTCTCGCGCCGCTTTCCCCCGGTGTTGTTCCCGGAGAGCCAGCGAACGCTGCGGGGTGTTAATGTCTCTATGGAGACCGCAGGTCTCTAAAGTGGGCTCGGGGGAGAGGAGGCTCGCGCGGTGCCCGGGGCGGAGTTGACTCCCGTGCCACTCAGGGCAGCTGCAACCTGCAGGGCGGAGCGCATGCAAAGGGCGGAGTGAGCCGGCGGGGGGCTGGGTGTGGCGCTGACTCTTCTGCAGGCCGCGGGGGCGCAGAGCTCCCTGCTGGCCCCGGGACACAAGTACAGGGGACAGCGCGAGAGCCAGGCCGCGGCCACGCCCTGCAGAGAGCTGCCCTGCGAGCTAGCTACGGCTACTGGCTCGCGCGTGCTGGCTCCTAGTCTGCAGAAGGGGTGAGAGCAACTCCATCACTGCTTCCACGCCGCACGTCCTGCTCTGGCGTTTCCTTCGTGTGCAGGAAGCCGGGCGCTTTCTCTTGCAGACCCCACCTGACAGCACCAGCAAAGTGTAAGCAGGGTTATTCTCAGCTTAGGGTTTGCTCCCCAGTCCTGTCAGTCCTAATGGCATCAGTATGGGCATGCTGACTAGGGATGTAAAAGGTTAATTAGTTAACCGGTTACTCAGTAAGCATTACCCTGCCATGCATGCTTGCCCAGTAACCGGTTAACCGGCACTCCGGCCCGGTGGCAGCCCCCACCCACGGAGGAGCTGGAGGAACTGCCTGCCATAGCGGGTTGGCAGTCAGGACCCCAGCTGTGGAGACCCGGCAAGGAGACGTCTGGACTGCAGAGATCCCAGCCCTCCATGGTTAACTGGTTAACTTTTTAAAGGTGTATTTACATACCTACTACTGGCCTGTCCATCTATTTCATCTGCTGAAAACTGAAAGCTTCTCCCAGTGCTCTCCCCAAAAGCTAAAACAACTCCATTCTACAGGATGTGAATTTGGTGATCAGTAAATGGTACTCTTTCATCTGAAGCAGTTCTGAACCAATATCATATTTCGATGGTACAGAGCATTATGTCCCTGGAGGGGCCAGGGGCCATCATCAAATGAAGAATAAAACAAAGTTCCAGAACACCGTAAATATAATTTTCTCCTCAAAAAAGGTGTAAGGTTGCTTTTCTCAGCCCCTAAGAGAATAAGCAGATAAGCCAGATAATGTGAGCAAATGGATTTTAATAAACATGCATTGACACATGGAAGAAAAAATGTGATGTATTTATTGGTCAGATAGTAATAGATTGCCAACATTTGCCAAGTGTTTGACTGTGACTCCTTGGTTTTTGGGGTTGACAGGTATATCATAATCATTCTGCAATACCTCTTCAAGTTAGCCACTAGTTTGCTGCAATACTGTTTCTACCAACATTATACTTAGTTTGGAAGTTATTTTGCAACCTTTGCTGAAGGAGACTGTGCATTTGCAAGGCCAGATATGTGCTTTCAGCAGCAGTCAACAACTAACTACCCTTGATAGGATAAGAAATAACACTGATACAGAATATTCAAGAAAGATAACTGTCAAGAATGGTTACAGAAAAAGGATCCATACATGGCAATACATATCAGCATGGAAGGAACTAGAAATAAAAGATCAGGAATGCGTTGGATGGACACACCACAAAGAATAACAGAGAACAAAAAAGTTTTAAAATAAAGTCACGAAGGTAGGACAAAACAGAAAATGGTAAAAAGATCTCATTCAGTCTTGTCATCACTGTTGAGCTGACAGATGGGAATCAGAAAAGAAGATACTAGCACACTGTATCTAGGGTTGCCAGATGGTTTCAACAGAAATACCGGATACACTTGACATTACATCACAATCTACATTACATCTTACTTAGAAAATGCTGAACATTTATATTTTCTCATTTATATTTTCTCATTTTGTTTCCCGAACAGAAAGCTCAAATACTCAAATGTCCGGTTCACCTGGCAACCCTAACTGTATCCATTGTCCTTTTACTAGAATGTCTAGCTCCAACTAATGTTGAATGCAAGAGTATCACTTTCTTTAGTGTAACAGATCAATTGCAAATGTTTAAGATGAATAGATGCTGTATAGATGTATCCACAGTAACCCTCTCAAGTAGGATCTTGCCCTAATTTCAAGGCATAAAGTATAAAACCGAGTTAAAATTAAAAGGCCACATCAGAAATTTAGGGGAAAATGATATATGTATAACAAATCAAACTAATTAGAAGCTCAACATGTATTTTAGATGTTATCAGTAACAGTAAGGGTCACTGACACAGGGTGACTTGCCCCTTAAGAGCCTGAGGCTGGACCCCATCAACCCCGATTACTGAAGGGACTGCTCAAGCCCATGTTAGTCACTAACAGAGTCATGATGAAAGGAAGCTGACTTCCCTGTAAATAAAGGGTTAGGGAAGCTACAGGGGGGAAATCCAGGAAGCTGTGTTAATGAGTGAGGAAATGTTCTTATAGAGAAGCCTGTCAGACCAGGAGAATTGCCCTAGCTAGGATGACTTTTGTCTAGCCTGCCAAGTTAGGAGGAAGTCAGAACCAGCAGGTTGCGCTCCAGCCTGGTAAAGCCTGGGAATAACTATTGAATTTAGGACCCAAATCTGGGAAGGGGTGCTGGGGACTAGATCCTTGCATTGGGCTATTTTTACCCCTGCTTCTGCTATTATCCTAATAGATCTTGTGGGATCCTGGACCTGGTACAGGTCTCTATTGGGGACTCCTTATCTGAGGGGAGAGAGACACTGTATGGGACTTAGGCTTGAGGGTCCAACTCTTGCTTAGAGACTTCCTATTTGAGGAAACAGCCACCAAACTGAGGATGGAGAATCATGGAATAAGGATTAAATACATAGGACCCCAGGAGGGAATGTTTTTAATTACTTTGGAGAGAGTCATTAAGGTACCCTAAAGAGTTAGGATACAGAGAGGTTGCAATAGAGTAGAGAGACTGGGGACTGTGGTGAGGAGGAGAAAAAGTGCTCAGGCTGCATGGGGACCCTGGTACAGTAAAAGAACAATGTAACAGTCTCCAGAACAAGTGTGGATGATAGGTAGGTAGGTAGGAAGCCAGATGTGGAAATGCAAATTTAAGGCACCCAAACTCTGCCCTTCATGACAAGTGAAATAATCATGTGACTATGGCATTTCACTTTGTTTGTGGCCCAAGAGAAAGCTAAGCTCCTTTTGGAGAGAGTGGCTCTCCCCCGTCTATGAAATTCAATGGGTCTGCTTGTGTGGGGTAAGTTGAGCAAGATTTATTTTTAGCCATATTCAACCAAAAACATTTTGGGAGCCTTATTCCACCTGGAAAGTATTGTACATAATGTGTGCCATAACTGTGCTCTGGTATACAGATCACGAGGTGTCCCGTTATCTCACATTGACCTGATAATGCTGTGTTCCTTACTATGCAACTATTTAAATAATGTTTAAACATGCATAATCTGGAACACCTATTGAAGGTTTTATTCTTGTAGCAATAGATATTTATATATGAAATAGTGTTGCAAAATTAGATCAGTTGCTGGGTGCTTTAGTAGGCAAAGAAAAACCACATTTTAATATACTTATTTCACAATGAAGATGATGATAATTCTGTGATCCTGGCATACATCTTAATTTGTCTTACATAATTCTTCACTATATCTGTTGGTTTTCCTGGCTGTACCTGATCCCTACTGCAGCAGTGGTCTCTAGTGGCCAATGAGAGTTTCTCACCTAGCCAGAGCCATGCTAGTATCCTACAGACCTTTTAGCATTTGAAACCGTGCTTGGGTGAGACAAGCTGTAAAAATTTGTATAAAAATGTGTATTTCCACATGATGCCATGTATAGCTGATAAATGTCTCTAATGATAAAAACTGATCATAAGGTTACTTTCTCTCCATGAAAGTTAAACCATTTAAAGATATTTGAAGCACTGAAAACTTGAACACACAAGGCAGCTTTCAGGAAAAGCTGTTCCTGTCAGTCTAGCATGCCCTCTATTAGTCATTAGTCTTCTCACCATCTCCATGAAGAATTAGATTCTCACAGCTGCTATCAACATTGGGAGGGGACTATACTATTTCATGGGAGAGGAAAGTGATTATTTCTAACATTTGTGACAAAGAAATAACAAATTATTTTAATTCTGAAAGTGAAGTGGGTTTTGCCAATGAAAACTCATGATACTATATATAGTTTTGTTAGTCTCTAAGGTGCCACAGGACTACTTGTTTTTAAAGACTAACATGGCTACCCCTCTGAGACTTCTTAGATGATTAATGCAGTTTTACTCAGAAATTTTCCTGCCTCCCACCCCCAGAAATTAGGGGCATATTTACATTGTCAGATCTTCAGATGAAACCAAGCAGTCCTTCAAGAATAATAAGCAGCGGAATGATTGAAAATGTTTTAAACTTTCCCGTTAAGCTTGAGGCCTGATTTATACCACAAACATCGGGTAATTTGAAGTCATGCTCAAAATTTAAACAGATTGGCTTTTGGCAAGACTTGGTATCAAAAAATTAAACTGTCAACCCACATTTTTTAGAATTGTCTCTGAATTTCCTTGCTATGGGGAGCTAAAGTCCATCCCTTTTAAAATACAGACTTTTGCTTAATAATTCTGTGTTCTGCCCCTTGGGGTTGAGTCTACACTGCACTGTACTCAAAATAAAATATGCAATTTGAGCTAGGCAAGTTATGTATCTTATTTCAATCTTATTTTGAAATAGCTTATTTCATCATTTGACACTGTCTACACAGAGCTAAATTTCGAAATAACCCGCTATTCTGAAACATCTCTTAGAGGGATGTTGGAATAGTGAGTCCATTATATTTTGAAATAACAGGCTTGCTGTGAAGATGCAGGATAGCTATTTCAGGATACTCCAATATCCCGAAATAGCATTGCAGTGTAGACATAGCCTTGGTGAGCTAGTACCAGCATTCAGAAGTTTTCATTGGTTTAACTATATCCACAAAAAGGCATCTTTCACATTTTTCATTCTGTCTTGTTTGCTGAAAACTAATGTTCAGGAGTTTTAACAAAGATAGCGTAGGAATATTTATATGAACCTTGATAACTATTTAATTACAACAGCATCCTAGACTCAATTCTTGTTTATGTGAGTGGCCTGCTATTTCCTCATGTTTAGCAGCTCCAGTTAATTTTGGCCTGTTCTGTCAGACGTTCCACTGTATTGTCTTTAGTTGCATAACTCATAGTATCAGTCCCCAAATCCTCTCTCACTTTACTGTGGCTTTGCAAATGCACTGGTTTTTATAACTTCATCTTACCAGGATACAACATATTTCAACTGTTGGAGCAGAAGTGCAAATCTCATGTTCTCAGCAGTAAGGATGATGTATTGGCTTCACCAGACCCAGTTGAAGACTTATCACTAACACTTTATTTTGCTTTTTGTAATAATAATTTCTTAAATCCATTCAGTATCTAAGCAGAATATTTCTCTCTAGAACCATTATTGCTTGTTCTGAAATACTTTTTCAAGCACTGGTATAAAGGGCCATTATCTCACTAACAATCACACTTCTGTCTGAGATTTTTATCTTGCTACATGTGACACTTAATGCTGTGATTAAAGAAATGACTTTGTTTAATTTTTTTTTTTTTTACTTTGTGTATTATCTGCTTCCACAGATCTAGGTAGAGCAAAGCACCTAAGCAGAGACTTAACTTTTTAAGCATGTGTGGGTCTCTGTAGCAATGCAGAGGTTCACACTAGTGCAGGGTTTTTCAAAGTGGTCCGTGAACCCACTCTGAGTAAGCTGCTACTGGGCCACTATGGCTTATTTACTTACCAGCTCTGTAGCTGCAGAGCCTTGTGGCTTCCCTTGGCTGCAGTTCACCCTTTGCAGCCAAGGGGCGTCATGGGAAGTAGCATGACCCAGGCCACTTCTTCCTGCGGCTCCCTGTCGCTACAAACAGGAACATGAGCACCTGGAGTGTCAGGGGCAGGTAATAACAACTTAGATTTATCTCACTTTGTTTTTAATTTTGTTACATTTCAGCCATGCTCCCTGATAAATAAAATCAATTACCCATTTGAGGCTTGATTTTGCAAATCTTCCTGGTGTAAGTTGTCTTACACAAGAACCTGCTCTGGGTTCAAGAAGTTGGTTGATTCAATAGGACTATATGTCTGAATAAGAAGTTGCAGGAGTTCTTATTGTCTTGGGTAGCAAATCTAATATTCATTTCACAGTTTAAAAAAGTGCTGTTTCAGTCAATGGAAAAATCAGAAGGCTGTGACTTTTCAAATTTCATATAAAATGTTTGACATTTGTATTCTTCTAAAACTTTGACACTTTCCCCTTACAATTTTGTTTGTTGGGGGAGGGGGGATGTTGGGGGAGGGAAGAGGGAGAATTATTCCAAGGTCTAAGTATCTGCTCAACAATTAAAATACAAACTGTATATAGACTTCATAAAATATATAATAATCCCACATCTATAATTTACAAAAATAACCCCTCCAATGAACCAGCCTCTAGCCATACACTCTCTTTCAATCAGCTACTTGAGAGGTCTTCAGATGAAGAGCAGTGTAGAGTATTTTAAATTTTAATGAAATGAGTTCTGGCATATCAAGGAGAATAAATGCCAAAGCTAAGGAACCCTTTTTAGAAAGTTCCTTCTCCAAATTAAATAGCTGCTACTTCATCCAGCACTTGAGAAAACTCGCAAATCATTTAAAAACTCCTCCCCCACATTTAACAGCTATGGTTTCAGATACATTAACGCACGATTAGGGCAAAATCATAGGACTGGAAGACACCTTAGGAGGTCAAGTTCAACCCCCTGCCCAAAACAAGGCCAACCCCATCTAAATCATCCCAGCCAGGACTTTGTCAAGCTGGGACTTAAAAACCTCTAGGGATGGAGATTCTACCACCTCCTTAGGTAACCCATTCCAAGGCTTCACCATCCTCCTAGTGAAATAGTTTTTCCTAATATCCAACCTAGACTTGCCCCATTTGAGAACATTGCTCCTCGTTCTGTCATCTGTCACTATTGAGAACAGTCTCTCTCTATCCTCTTTAGAACCCCCCCTTCAGGTAGTTAAACGCTGCTATCAAATCCCGCCCCCCCCCCCACTCTTCTCTTCTGTAGACTAAATAAGCTCAAATCTCTCAGCCTCTCCTCGAGAGTCATGTGCTCCAGCCCCCTAATCATCCTTGTTGCCCTTTGCTGGACCCTCTCCAATGTGTCCACATCCTTTCTGTAATGGGAGGGGGTGGCAAAATTGGACACAATACTCCAGGTGTGGCCACACCAGTGCCGAATAAAGGGGAATAATCACGTCTCTAGATCTGCTGGAAATGCTCCTCCTAATTCACCCTGATATACTGTTGATTCATCCAGCTTCTCATCCACTGTAACCCCAGGTCTTTTTCTGCAGAACTTCAGTTTAGCTAGTCAGTCCCCAGCCTGTAACAGTGCTTGGGATCCTTCTGTCCCAAGTGGAGAACTCTGTACTTGTCCTTGTTGAACCTCATCAGATTTCTTTTGGCCTAATCCTCCAATTTGTCTAGGTCACCGTGGACTCTATCCCTGCCCTCCAGCGTATCTATCTCTCCTCCTAGCTTAGCGTCATCTGCAAACTTGCTGAGGATGCAATCCATCCCCTCATCCAAGTCATTAATAAAGATGTTGAACAAAACTGGCCCTAGAACTGACCCTTGGGGAACTCCACTTGAAACCGACCGCCAACCTGACATCGAGCCATTGATCACTACCCATTGACCCTAACAGTCTAGCCAGCTTTCTACCCACCTTACAGTCTATTTATCCAATCCATACTTCTTTAACTTGCTGGCAAGAATACTGTGGGAGACCGTATCAAAAGCTTTGCTAAAATCAAGGTATGTCACATCCACCACCTTCCCCATATCCACAGAGCCAGATACCTTGCCATAGAAGACAATCAGATTGGTCAGACATGACTTGCCCTTGTTGAATCCATGTTGACTATTCTTGTTCACTTCCCCTCTTCCAAGTGCTTCAAAATGGATTTCTTGAGGATCCCCTCCATGATTTTTCCAGGGACTGAGGTGAAGCTGACTGGTCTATAGTTCCCTGGATTGTCCTTCTTCCCCTTTTTAAAGATGGGCACTACATTTGCCTTTTTCCAATTGTCCAGGACCTCCCCTGATTCCCATGAGTTTTCAAAGATAATGGTCAATGGCCCAGCAATCACATCAGCCAACTCCCTCAGCATCCTCGGATGTATTAGACCCAGCCCCATGGATTTGTGTATGTCCAACTATTTTATATAGTTCTTAACCTGTTCTTTCTCCACCGAGGGCTGCTCTCCTCCTTCACATACTATGTTGCCTAGTGCAGTAGTCTGGGACCTGACCTTGTCTATGAAGAGAGAGGCAAAAAGAAGTACATAGAAGTATGACAGATAATTTGCTGGTATGATGGACTAACAATCTAGGCCAGGCCTGGGCAAAATATGGCCCGCAGGCCACATCTGGCCTGCCAAGCCACTGGATCTGGCCCACGGAGGCTTTGGGGAGCCCAAGGCAGGCTTTCCATTTGCCTCACCCCACCCCCACTCAGAAATGTGGCTGCGGGGCGGTTTTTCTTTAAAAACTGTGAGTCCACAGGAGAGTAGGGAAAACTTTAGGAGCTGTTCCCACCTCCAGCAGAATCCCATTGGTCAGTTTCTGGCCAGAAACTGGCCAGTGGGAGCTGCCTGTTTCAATAACAGGCAGCCACAAAACACAAGGGGCTCTAGAGCACATGGCTGCAGCCTGTGTGGGGGTTGGGCAGGCAGGGAGACTGATTCAGGAACTGCTGCTGGCTGGTAAGTTTCTTGGCCAGAGCCTGCCTCTGGCACCCCAGTCCTTCCCTTCCCCAACCCTTTGGCCCTCTGCTCCAGCCTCCTACTCCACATACCAAATCCTCTGCCCCCTTCTGTACCCATATCCCCTCCCAGATCCAGCACCCCAATTCCCTGCCCCAGATCACAGTCCCCTCCTGCCCTAGCTCACAACCCAAATTTCTGCACCCCCTCCTGTATCCCAATTCCCTGCTCTAGGTCACAGTCCAACCCCCTGCATCTCCAGTGCCCCAGGTCACAACTGCCTCCTTCACCCAAACTCCCTCCCTTACCCCAAGCTCCCTTCTGCACTCCACCTCCATCCCAGACCCCCGCCTCCTTCATTAATACCATGTAAGAATGCAGCCCTTGACCACTTTCCAGTGAGTTGCCCCCCACAAAAAATTATTGCCCATTCCTGCTGTAGGCCCAGATCTTCAGATATGTAAAAGCCTAACTCCTTTGGAAATCTATGGGAATTAGGTGTCTAAATATTTTTGAGTATCTGGGACCTAGTCTTTATCCAGTGTGATGTTACTGAATGTTCCTTCAGAGGCCTGTGAACACTTCATCTACTGTCCCATCCTGAAAGCAGACCACTATGCTACTGGATTTCTTAGAATAATATCTGAGAGCAGACATACTGGAGGCACTGCCTATCACATGCGCAATCAGCAGAGACATGTGCACTGGGGGGTGACTCTTCTACACAACCTAGAATAGTGCTCAGGTAAAGTGGTTGGGGGATAGGGGAAGAGAGAAGGAAGTGCAGATAGGTTCAGACATTGAAAAGATGGGACCAGAAAATAGTGGCTTGGGCTACATTATTGGCCCTTCAAACTCATTAGCTCAATAAGAGGAAGCATGGCAACATAATTGGGCTTCATCTATTGTAATTGCCCTAATAATCTGGCCTAGATAGCTAGCAACAGTGCTACCCAGTTAAGATTCTCCAAGCATTTGCTTGGAGCCATGGTTTTTAGACTATCTTGGTCCTCACTGGTAAGAGACATAGTAAAAAGTAAAGCTTGAATAAGAAGAGCTGCATTACAGTTAAACTATGTTTATTTTATGAGTGGAAGAACCTAGTTCAGGCTGCACAAGAAGCAACCTGAACTTTCAGCTACTCCAGGGATCAAACTCGTGTTTGGAACTGGTTCAGAAAAGTCAACTCCTCCATCCCCCGTGCCACCTACCTCTGTTGTTTTAGAGCAGTGGTTCCCAAACTTTTTGGCATCATGCCCCCTTTTTGATTTTTGAGAAACCCTCACACCTCACCCCACCGCGAAAAGCAGCAAAAAAAAAAAAAAAAAAAAAGAACTGACCGGGGCTGAAAAACAAAAATAGCAGCAAAACGTGGGGGGAGAAGGAGAGATGAGTCGCCTCGCACCCCCCCCCTGGAATTTCTTCACGCCGCCCAGTTTGGGAACCCATGTTAGAGCCATGAACAGGCTTCACAAATGTTGACATCTTTATTTTCAGAATCTTGTCTGAGGCCTTTTAACTGCATCATATCTTAGTTTGGCTTTTTTAAAAAATACACAATACGCTTCAACAGTCAGTTCAATTTGTCCAATCGTGGTGCTGCTACTTTTAAAATCCTGTGCAGGGGTGAGAGCTAGTCCTTTCATAATTTGTTTATTTCTTTACTACTGCTGTGATCCATGTAGAATTTACCCTCAGGAGCACCTCTCCAGCCTATGCTACCATTACCTGTTGGTTTTTCGCACTCTAAACATACAGGTGTTCATTTTCTCATTCAAAGATTAGGAGAAAATTCGACAAGTACAAACATGCAAAAAGCTAGATAAATAAAAAGCAATTAAGAACAGACATCACACAATAGCCAAGAGCTACAACGATCTCAGTAGAGCATAACACTCACTGGGACAGAAAATGCAATGTTTTTTCTGCAAGCACCATTAAGTGATTTGTTTAATCCTCTGCCCATATCATGCTGAAATAAAACATGCACACTGGATATTAATGGCACTAGAAATTAAGAATGTTTTAAAATTAAATCAAGTAACTTAGAAAGCTCAGATCGCACGTAGAAGCCTGATTTGGTGGGATGGGTGGGAAGCAGAAGGAAAGAACGTAGGAGAAGGGGCTGATTTTCTCTTATTGTCATACTGTTAACAGTCTGGACTGGAAAACAGTCCCTTTGAAGTTATCTTTCATATTTCTCTGGGACAATTGCATCAAAAGTTTTGTAACAGGACTGCTCAGCACACAAGAAATACGGGTACTACTGTAGATTTTTTAAATTTAAATCAGATTTTTGATTTTTAAAATGATAAAATACTAAATTTCTCATTTAAAAATAACAGTTACAATCAAATCTCAATACAAACATGCTACACCTCTGCTTACAGTCTCATAAAATGAATTAATGGCTCCAGTTTGTCCAGACTAACAACCTGCTCTTGCTTGTTGAAAATTCTGGACTTCCAATTTCTGTTTCTCAGGAGATGAAAAAGTAACATGTAGAAGGAAAGACACAGGCTGGATAGGATTGTTGTTGTTCTGTGCTTATGTGGTGGTAGACCTTGGCCAAGCGTGGCAGAAGAGTTAATTAAGACATTGTCTTAAAGACAGAGAGACAATATATAGGAAAGGGCAGAGGCAGTATAGAAAGTAACAGTGGAGTGAACTGGAAAGAAAAAGGGAAGACATTAGACAGCACACACACAGCTGTTGCGGTGTGTAAGTGTTAAATGAGGGGTCTTGGTAGTTACAACCATGGTAATGGGGCAAGGCCCAGGCAGACCCTGCTTCCTATTGATTTATGGACTTGTTTTGATTCCTCCTTCCGTGCTTGCTCAGGATAGATGAGTATGCAGCTGTACCCAAGATGTAACTTTAATGAATGGCCTATGTGTTGACAATGTTATCCTCCTAACCCCCTTATCTGTTCCCATTGGCTCTGAAGTATACGTTCAGGGTCACATATCCTGTACCCCTTGTAAGTTTCTGATTTAAGAGTTTTGTGATGTGAGAACTTACTACATAAACTAAAAAGCTGTAAGCAGTAAACGGGGTGGGTAATTATATTCATAACATGGTTATGACTATGCATTATATGGGTGTTCACATTACTAAATTAGGGCTTCAGAAGTGATGTAATTGATAAGTGTATTTACATACTAAGATAAAAAGTGTACTTGGGGTTAATTTGTTGCTCACTCACTTCCCAGGTAGGAGGGATGTGAGATGGAATGAGTATCAGCAATAAAGGTGCCCTTCTACCCCATCCACCTCTGGGTAGCCTGTTCTTTTTTAACAGCTTTCTGTATTCCTCCATACTTTTGCCACAGAAAAACTGTCATGGCTTCTGGGTGTAAGAGAAACCCTATCTGGGACTGTTTTGAAGAAATTTGCACTCTTGGTAAAAAAGGAAAATGTGTTAAGTGTAAGCAATGCAAGAAGAAGATGCAGGGCCGAGATGCAAGAATGAAACATCATAAGGAAAACTGCTTATTGAGAGAAAATGATGTGGATGAAGATGTGGATATGGCTGAATGGATCAACTGGTTAGTAATTTTAAAAAATCACTTTGCAATGCACCATTCTTCAAGACTCTCTCTCTGCCTTTTAGTCTAAGTGTGATTTAACAAGCAAATCCTCTTGCTGTTTGCTATGTTGGATGTTGCTAGAAAGAAAAGTGTAGCTTAGCTAATCCTTATGGCTTGTTTAGTTAGTTAACTAGGTTTAGACTCTATTACTCAAGTATATAGTACTGAAAGCTGCAGTAAGAGAAATCTAGAGTTGCCAGTTGCCACTGAGGCTATGTCTACACTGTAGCCTTCTTGCAGAAAAGCTTATGCAAATGAAGTGCAGCATGGTATATCGCCGTGCTTCATTTGCATAATTAGCAGCCGTTTTTGCGCAAGGGGCTTTTGCAGAAAAAGGAGCTGCGTAGACAGCTCCTTTTTGCGCAAAAACCCCCTCTTGCGCAAGAGCCGTTCTTCCTAATTTTTTCAGGAAGAATGGCTCTTGTGCAAGAGGGGGGTTTTGTGCAAAAAGGAGTCGTTTACACAGCTTCTTTTTGCGCAATAGCCTATTGCACAAAAATGGCTGCTAATTAATTATGCAAATGAAGCACAGCGATATTCCACGCCACGCTTCATTTACATAAGCTTTTCTGCAAGAAGGCTACAGTGTAGACGTAGCCTGAGTGTCAGTGTCTTATTTTATACTACATAATACATGCTCCTTCTTCAGATGAGATGATCTTGAGTGGAGAAAAAAAGTGGGACTCTCAGAATAAAGACTTGAACTGGTTAACATATTGTAACACCAGCTTTCCTTACATTCAACACACAATTGACATCAAAAGCTAAGTATGGGACATTTCTAGCCCACCTCATTAGCACTGGTAGTACAAATGACAGGTAATCCCCTTTTTATTCTGAGGGTCTGCTCTTTTTCTCCACTCAAGATCATCTCCTCTGAAGAAGTGGGTTTTGCCCACGAAAGCTCATGATACTATTTATATGTTTTTGTTAGTCTCTAAGGTGCCACAGGACTACTCCGTTTTTAAAAGTTGTTTTTAACGTTACAGACTAACACAAATATCCCTCTGAGACTTACACTGCCTAACCTCTACTTATTTTTGTTTTTAGCATTATATAAATAATTTATAATCTGGGAAGTTTTCCAAATGCTCCTTATACATAAGGGTTAGTCAACACTAGCTGCACTAATGGGCTTTTTGTACATAACATTCTTCCTAGTGCTGCAGTAAGCTGTGGAGGACATCTGACTTTGGAAGTTGAGTGAAGGAGAATTGTTTTCTATAGGTCTGGCCTCAGGTAATTTCTTGCAGTGCCTAGTATTCCCAGAAACATCATTATCTTGAGATGTTCTAGCCTGGAAACTGACGTGAGGAAAGAGGACAAGAATTATTCCAGGAGCCTCAGCTTTGTTCACGAAAACATCCTTCCTACAAATGCTGTACAGCCTCAGGCATGAGAAAGGCAGAACAACGGCAAGCTTGCACTCCGAATCAGTCAGTGTTGACAAGCCATTGTTTTCACTCAGTTTACATGCAGATGATGGTTTGCAGACTATAGTCTGATTCTGCTTCTATTGAAGTTAGGAGTAAAAATCCCACTGAATTTAATGAGTAAGGTCAAGCTGTGATGGAGTATACCAGGCATCTGACACCTCCTATTGGAATGGCTGTTGCTTTGTTGCAACTTATCTGAAGGTATCTTTCCGTGTGAAAGAACAGCAAGTTTAGACCTCCAAGAAATGCTGAGAGGCTGCTCAGGATCAGCTGCTAGCAGAACCAACAAGAATCAGTACTGCAGGAGTCAGAAGGACTGGGAGCAGGCAGTAGCCAATCAGTGGCCAGGTGGCAAGGTAAAAGAGTGTTGCCTGCTTCCTTCAAGGGGCAGTTTTGGGGGAACCTGGGCCAGTGGAGGGAGGATTTTCCCTATCTTAACCCAAAAGCCCAGCTTGGTCAGGGGCCTACCTCTGACTACACTTTTTGAGTGAGCCAGCAAAGGATTGTTTTGGTTTATGTTGTGGAGTGTAAAGCCCCGGTGGCCACCAACTGCCTGCTATAAAATTAAAGCAACTGCTTGACAAGACACACCACTGGTTCAGGTGGTCCCATGACAGAAGCACAGTGCTCACTCTCACTCAGTGTCTCCTTCAATTTCAAATCTCCCATTACCTCATCTGTCGGAACTGCAGTTACCAAATACACAGCACTATTACTGTACTACCCAGCAATGACTTGGTGAACAGCTAGCTCAGAATGGCAGAGTATGTGTACAAATCAGCTAACCAGATTGCAGGGAGTGGGAGAGGCCTGCCTGTTTAATCTTTGCTTGACAGCAATGACATTATGCAAGAATTTTTAGCTCCAGGAAGCCCCTGGGGCATGTCCGTAGAAGGGAGATTTCCATCTGTCTAAGGAACTTCATCTTTAAGCTGTTGCTCCAGCTGTCTTCTGTCCTTGTCATGTAAGGAGAAGAGCTGTAGGGATAACATATTAAAGTATTAAAAATGATTCCCCAAGTGGAAGTGACTCCCCATAATTTGTTCCCCACAACTTAAGTTTGTGTTTAGATTTAGTGTTATCAAGCTTGATAAGTGTTTAGATTTATTATTATTATTATTTGTTAAGATTGTTAAATGTTTAAATGTTTAGATTTATTATTATTGCCCCTCTAGAATATAATTTGTTAGGAATGTAATATTAGGGCATGTAACTTAAAACTGTTCAGAATATAATACTATGTAGCCAGAAACAGCTCCCCTCTCTGTGTCCCAGGGCACACTCAAACTTTTGCAAATGGCTGCTTGTCAAGCCACTAACTCTGCTCTGGGAGCCAAGCCCTGTAATTGATTAAGGGCATTGTTACACAATTGACGCCAGTTCTCTTCAAAGCATTGTGAACCAATTAACCCTAATCGCAAAGTGAAACATTGTAACTATAACAGTAACTAACTCAGCACTCAGAGAATGTTTTAAGAAATGCCACCCAGAAACTTTTATAACTTTTTGTAACTACAACTCTTGTATGTGTAAAATTATTATTATACAAAATACTGTATGTGAAACATTAATTAGGGAATGTATGTAAGAGAGAGAGTGCTTGGACAATGAATGAATGGTTTGAGAGGTTCCAGCCTGAGTGCAGCATCAAAGGGCTGAAGAAGGAGTCAGGTGCCAGTGCAACCAAAAGGTGTCAAGTGGAGAAAAACTGGAGACTGGAGGTCCACCCTATTAGATCACTGACAAGCACCTGGCAGCCACCCTGAAGACATCAGCATGATGCAGCAATTCCCATAGACTGGTATAGGAAGAAATTCCTATAAAGATTGGACCAAAAGACTATGGAGTCAGAGTCCAAGGTTCTGCTGCCAGCCCACCAGGAGCTTCAGATGCGCATCTGATCAGGACTTCTCTCCTCACTATCATCACTTGTGTACAGAATACCTGGCCAGTACTCTGTCACAAGCAACTTCCAGGCTGGTAACTATAACAACTACACAGAACCTGAATGAATGATTAAATGAATGTTTGCTTCTATCTTTTCTTTATTCTTTATTATTATCTTTACAATAAATGTGGCTTTTTGCTTTATCCCCTTCATAAGATCCTGCTTATTTTTATTGGTACAACAGAGCAAAGACCCCCTTGCCTTTGCATGCCCCACATGAAGTATCAGAGTATCATCCACATGCTCCCTGTAACATATACACACAATCACATAGGGAATTATTAATCATGGTGTAAAAATGATGCCTGGATGATCCTTATTGCACTAGCAAAACTAGCATGGACAGCATTTTCAGAAACCATGAATAGAAGGGACAGGAATGAAGCTATTCTTGAAGCTGCTGCTGCTACTACTAGAATGAGCTACCAACACTTGTTTTCTCCAAAAACCTTTAACAAACAAAGCATGCTGCATATTTCCTGATGAGGCAGGGTCTGGAAGATCTGGTCATGGTTCAGCTGGCAAAAGCAATGTTACTCTTGTGATAGTCCACAATCAAATGTGTAATTGTGCCAACAGGAAAATCCTTCTGAAAGTCTTATGGCACATATTACTCTTCAGAACATGGTTCATAAAGCCATGGGATAGCTCTTTTCAAAGACTTGTTAAATATAAGCAGAGGTAGTCTCTCCTATTAATCTGATAAAAGGTTTGCTGGATGCTAGATTAAATTAAATGTAATCTCTGTCCAAAGATGAAATCTGCACTGTTTTTATTCTAATTTTGCATAGCTGAGGGAGCTGTTTTGTTACTTTTATGGAGTGACACATTGCCTTGGTTTCACCACTGCCTCTCATGCTGAAGATGATTTTGGTAAAAATGTCACACACACTTCTTCAGTCAGAAATGACGGTGAGCTTCAGTATGGAGTGGACTGGCCAGGAGAAAATCCCATTCTTATGAAACCCACTGGACACCTCTAAAGTATGGGCTTGGCTAATGGAGCCCAATGCTACCTGCATCTAGCAAATCTTTTGGACTTCAGCTGGAGTTAGCTGTGCATAACCGAGTGCAGACTTTGGCCTACTGTGCTCGGGAGCTGCAAGAGGGATGGTACTCTGGGGAAGGAATATGATCAGGGTGAAACTGCATAGACTAGAGGCCTGAATGGAATAGGAGACAAACAGCTGGTTGAGTGGGAAGAAGGATGGGCAAAAGATGGATAAGAAACATAAGAACAATTAGTTTTTAAATTCTTTACCACTTTGACATTATGAATTATGCTTGTTCAAGGCACGTATGTCAACCAACCTATACCACTGTGATGTCAGAGGTAACTCAACCAATCACCACCTTCACTCTATTATTCATTTGTATGCAATCATTTGATTGATTGTATGAAGGAGACTGCACAGATGAGGTTGCATAATCCACCAACTGCAGTCGTTCTTTGAAAGTACACACACAATAGATTCAGACATGGACAGTGAGTAAAAAGGCAAGGGAAGTCTCTCCCTCCCCTGGGTCTTAGCACCCAATCTCTAGCCTCTTCCTGTCCCTATTCGGACCCTTTTTAGAGGCTTCCACAGCTGTGGCTCCTACAGCCAGGTTTGGGAACCAGTAACTTAAAAGCCTTCCAGCCTGCCAGAGTTATTAGTACAACATTGAAACTGTTACAGAGCCATTAAAGTAATAACAAAGTCATTTAACAGGCATTTTCCAGGCCTCCAGATATACACTCCTCCCAATTTCTGAATTCACTGACAAAACAGTTGTGCTTTATTATAATATTTACTCAGAACAAGTTAGCCTATAGTATAGGACCTTAGTTTAAAATCTGCTTTGAAAATATTTCCTTAGTGTGTTGCTGAATATTGTAAAATCACACCTCTAAAAATCCTTGCATGGATTTTTAGATTCACAATCAAGGAGAGGGAGCCTGCAACTTATGAATGGGCTGTGTTCCAAAAGTCCATTTAAAGTCATTTGTGTGGATCACAGACATGTATGGCCCTCCACAGATATAAAGCTGCAAGTGCAAAGCTAGCTCTTATGCCTCATCTCCAGATAATGCCAGTGCAGGGGTGTGCTGTAGTGGGAGAGGGGTGCGGCTGGAGCCTGGTGTGCTTTGGGCAGATAGTCTTTTGGTGCTCAGTCCTGAAAGTGTATTTGAGAGTATCCTCAGACTCTAACCTGAGCCTCCAATCCAGGAGCCCTATCTAGCTCCTTGATGCTCCATTCACTCCACTACACCAAATAGAATCCAGGGACAGCACAAAATCTGGCCTAATTCATCTCTTCAGGTTGCTTTGCCCCCCCCCCTCTTTCCCCACACTAATTCACCAGCTCTGGGAAGGAACAAGAGGTTTCATGTAGACAGGCAGAGGCAGTGACAGTGGAATCCAACAGGTGTGACTTATGAGTGACCTAAAGTTTCTGCAGCAATTTTCTATTTTCATCAGTCTTTGAATTCTTGTAACTGTGACAGGAGGTTATGACCATCACATATAACTGAATACTTATTCCCATGCAGCTTGAATGTCTAAGCACAACCAGCTGCCACACATTCCTCTCCTGCATGTCTTCACCTCCAACGCTTATCTAGACTGCTGTGTTATATGTTAGTGACAAGGCGGGTGAGGTAATCTCTTTTATTGGGCTCACTTCTGTTGGTGAGAGAGAAGCATTTGAGCTTACACAAAGCTCTGTGTAAGCTCAAAAGCTGGTCTCTCTCTCTCTCTCTATCTGTGTAAGTTCAACCAGCAGAAGTGTGTTCAATGAAAGACACTACCTCCCCCTCCCCCCCGCCGTGTCTCTAATATTTTGGGACTGGTACAGCTGCAACAGTACATAATAGCATTATATGTTGACAGTTTTGTTAGGAAGAACAATGAAGGGATTTGATAGTTACTAGTTTAAATGTAATTGCCATGGAGGCAGGCTTGGTTTTCTGCCTGTTCCAAGCCAGGGGTGAAAGTTACTTAAATTTCTTACAAGTACTATTGTATTACCCCTCCTGTGGGGGACTCATGGGAGAGAGTTAGGGGTATGATAGGATAGTAACTGTGAGAAACATAAGTGTGGGATGGAGGGCAAAGGGTTGGGGGTGTGTGTCAAGGGGGTGCAGTCAGGGCAGGGGCTAGGGATGTGAGGAGGGGCTCAGGGCAGAGGGTTGGGGTGTGTGTGGAGGGGGTGCAGTCAGGGCAGGGGCTAGGGATGTGAGGAGGGGCTCAGGGCAGAGGGTTGGGGTGTGTGTGGAGGGGGTGCAGTCAGGGCAGGGGCTAGGGATGTGAGGAGGGGCTCAGGGCAGAGGGTTGGGGTGTGTGTGGAGGGGGTGCAGTCAGGGCAGGGGCTAGGGATGTGAGGAGGGGCTCAGGGCAGAGGGTTGGGGTGTATGTGGCAGGGTGCAGTAATCAGGGCTGGGAGTGGGGAGAGCTCAGGGCAGAGGGTGGTGTGTGTAGGGGCAGTGAGGGATGGCAAGGGTGCCCTTAAGGGAGGACAGAGGATGCTAAATCCCCTCCCCCCAAAATTCCTACCAACACTGCTTGTTGTTTGCTTTAACCCTTCTGTCAATGTCAGGGAGTGAGAGGAAAGTGCATAGTGTGGGTCACTCACTCCTCTGCCTCTGCCCTTGGCAGCCAGGAGGCAGAGGAAGGCAAGAATGCTGTGTACTTTCTTTTTGATCCCTGACAGTTACAGAAGGGGAAGAGTGAGCAATGTGTGTGTGTGGGACTTCATCCCCTCTGTCCTCCCTAATGGCATCCTAGAGGTTGTGGGGGAGAGGGCTCAGGCAGTCCTGGACCAGTGTAGGGTGTGCCACAGCCAGACCCTTTCACTTGCCAGCTGGTTAGCGCAGCAGCCTACAAGAGAGCCTGGGAGCCTGGCTAGAAGTGCACTGCCCCTCCTCCTGCAGCTGTGCACCCCAGCCAGCTCTTACTGGAGCAGTTCACTGGCTTACTTTTACCTTTGGTCCAATCCCAACATTCTGCAGCTGGAAATCCAAATTATTATTACTGCAACAAGCATTTATTTGGAGCCAGTCACTATTTTCTCTGGAACTCTTACACGACTGAAACGAAAAGAATAAAGATATGAACAAGAGAGATCTTGTTCATGGAACAGATAGCATGCTTCCCTGCCACCTGCAGTTTGAGCTAGGATATTTGGATTAAAAGTCTCTTCCCAAAAGGTACTGAGACCTTGTTCTGTGTTGGTTTGTCAGGGTTCAGCAATGGGAGGTGAGAGCACACAGCATCTCTCAGAACTAGGCTCTATTAAAGTTGCAAAGTCAAGCACTCAAATCAGGAAATGCCTCCTAGGCAAGCTTGTCTTCGTGAGAGACTGTCCATTATACCATAATATTCAGGTTATGCTCAGTCCCAAAGGACCAGTTACTTACTCCAAATGGATTGCACTTTAGCTCTTACCCCAAAGACAACACTTGTAGCCAATCTATAATAAAGTAACTAAAGATTTATTAGCCAAGAAAAAAGAAATTAGTATTATTTATAAGCTTAAAGCAAACAAACATACACAAATAAGTTACAATCTTAAGTTTCAAAAAGTAACAGATGCTACTGCAAACTCTGTATGTTCTCTAAGGCTTAAAAATCTTGTCCTCCCAAAATCCAAGCAGCATACAGGTACAGTTTTTCTTATCAGGGATTTTTATTCCCTTCCCCACAGAGTTCAAGCTGATTGGATGAGTCCACCTCTATGTCTCCTCTTCATGGGCATGGGGGAAGGAGGTGCTGGCAATCAACAAAGTCTTTTATCCTCTGGCGCTCCACAATGATTTGTCTGGTATCTATGATCCTTTTATTGTTGGACAGTAGATAACAACATCCCCTGTGGCAAACTAGTGTTTTCTGCTTGGTAATGCTGCTCTCCTGACTGGTAGCTTGCATTTCAGAACAAACACTTTTGCCATTACAGAATAAATACTTTAATATTTATTAAATACTTTAATATCAGAAGCCTGTATCCCAAGAAAGGGGAAAAAATTTATAGGCAGGTGTTTTAGACCAAGCTGGATAAGCAAGCATCTCAGAGAGGTGATTAAGAAAAAGCAGAAAGCATATAAGGAGTGGAAGATGGGAGGGACCAGCAAAGAAAGCTACCTTATTGAGGTTAGAGCATGTAGGGACAAAGTGAGAAAGGCTAAAAGTCATGTAGAGTTGGACCTTGCAAAGGGAATTAAAACCAATAGTAAAAGGTTCTATAGCCATATAAATAGGAAAAAAACAAAAAAATGAAGAAGTGGGACCGCTAATCACTGAGGATGGAGTGGAGGTTAAGGATAATCTAGGCATGGCCCAATATTTAAACAAATACTTTGCTTCAGTCTTTAATGAGGCTAATGGGGAGCTTAGGGATAATGGCAACATAACAAATGGGAATAAGGACATGGAGGTAGATATTACCATATCCGAGGTAAAAGCCAAACTCGAACAGCTTAATGGGAGTAAATCCAGGGGCCCAGATAATCTCCATCCAAGAATATTAAAGGAACTGGCACATGAAATTGCAAGTCCATTAGCAAAAATTTGTAATGACTCTCTAAACTCAGGGGTTGTACCATTTGACTGGAGAATTGCTAATATAGTTCCTATTTTCAAGAAAGGGAAAAAAAGTGACCCGGGTAACTACAGGCCTGTTAGTTTGACATCTGTAGTTTGCAAGGTCTTGGAAAAAATTTTGAGGGAGAAAGTAGTTAGGGACATTGAGGTTAATGGCAATTGGGACAAATTACAACATGGTTGTACAAAAGGTAGATCGTGCCACACCAACCTGATCTCCTTCTTTGAGAAAGTAACAGATTTTTTAGATAAAGGAAATGCAGTGGATCTAATCTACCTCAATTTCAGTAAGGCATTTGATACAGTACCTCATGGGGAATTATTGGTTAAATTGGAAAAGATGGGGATCAATATGAAAATTGAGAAGTGGATAAGCAACTGGTTAAAGGGGAGACTATAGCGGGTCATACTGAAAGGTGAACTGTCAGGTTGGAGGGAGGTTACTAGCGGAGTTCCTCAGGGATCAGTTTTGGGACCAATCTTATTTAATCTTTTTATTACTGACCTTGGCACCAAAAGTGGGAGTGTGCTAATAAAGTCTGCGGATGACACAAAGTTGGGAGGTATTGCCAATTCAGTAAAGGATCGGGATATCATACAGAAAGATCTGGATGATCTTGTAAATTGGAGTAATAGCAATAGGATGAAATTTAATAGTGAGAAGTGTAAGGTTATGCATTTAGGGATTAATAACAAGAATTTTAGTTATAAGCTGGGGACACATCAGTTGGAAGTGACGGAACAGGAGAAGGACCTCGGAGTCTTGGTTGATCACAGGATGACTATGAGCCGCCAATGTGATATGGCTGTGAAAAAGGCTAATACGGTCTTGGGATGCATTAGGCGAGGTATTTCCAGTAGAGATAAGGAGGTGTTAGTGCCGTTATACAAGGCATTGGTGAGACCTCATTTGGAGTACTGTGTGCAGTTCTGGTCTCCCATGTTTAAGAAGGATGAATTCAAACTGGAACAGATACAAAGAAGGGCCACTAGGATGATTCGAGGAATGGAAAACCTGTCTTATGAAAGGAGACTCAGGAAGCTTTTGGCTTGTTTACCTTAACCAAAAGAAGGTTGAAGGGAGACATGATTGCTCTCTTTAAATATATTAGAGGGATAAATACCAGGGAGGGAGAAGAATTATTTAAGCTCAATATCAATGTGGACACAAGAACAAATGGATATAAACTGGCTATCAGGAAATTTAGACTCGAAATTAGACAAAGGTTTCTAACCATTAGAGGAGTGAAGTTCTGGAACAGCCTTCCAGGGGAAGTAGTGGGGACAAAAGACCTATCTGGCTTCAAGATTAAACTAGATGGGTTTATGAAGGGGATGGTTTGATGGGATAGCATGATCTTGGCAACTAATTGACCTTTCACTGTCGGTGGTAAATAGGCCAATGGTGGCATGATAGGAGTTACTATAGAGAACTTTTTCCTGGGTGTCTGGCTGGTGAGTCTTGCCCACATGCTCAGGGTTCAGCTGATTGCCATATTTGGGATCAGGAACGAATTTTCCTCCAGGGTAGATTGGCAGAGGCCCTGGAGGTTTTTCGCCTTCCTCTGTAGCATGGGGCATGGATCACTTGCTGGAGGATTCTCTGCATCTTGGGGTCTTTAAACCATCATTTAAGGACTTCAATATCTGAGATATAGGTGAGAGGATTATTACAGGAGTGGGTGGGTGAGATTCTGTGGCCTGCATTGTGCAGGGGGTCAGACTAGATGATCATAATGGTCCCTTCTGACCTTAAAGTCTATGAGTCTATATTTGATGTTGTACCATGGGCATGCATGCAGCAACTTAAGAGCATGTCAAAGTCTAATCATGAAGCACATTTTTATAAATCTGATCCCTATTTCAACAATACTAAAACACAAGTGAGTCAGACTGGTTTCCAACTGTGCATTTTCCTGTTTTTAGACCTGGGACCTTTGCATAAATTGGCTTCTGATCTCTATCACACCAAGTAGTTCAAGTTTGGCATCAGAAAAGGAGGTTGTGTATCAGGAAGTACTGAGCAACCTTAATAATAGGTAGGTTACCAGTCCTGCCTATAATGAAACCATTTTTTTTTAATATTCCCATGCAGTGTTAGCAGCCTAAATGCTAGTGCTGTGCTAGTACATGAGAAACTGATAATGAAATTGACTGGAAGTTTAGTACAAACAAAAGCAAATCTGTTTAGTGTATGTTCATCATCCAAGCTGAGAAAAAAATGCAAATAGTAGGAGTTTGATGGTGGGTGCGATGTACCAAATTACACCATTGGTGTTGGATCCTGGCATGCAAGCATTGTAAAACTGAGCCCTGGGGTAGGGATAATTCAGTGAGTTTCTGTGCTTTTGGGTTTATCTTCTTATGCAAAAGACCCTTTTTCACAGAATACAAAAGCTGTGTTTAATCTCATGCAATTCACTTTCCATCCACTGGGTAGAGGCAAACACTATTACAAAACCTACAATGACAGAAAAACTTTTCAGAAGGTTCAACAGATATTTTGAAAGCTCTGAACCCATTCATTATCCTCACCAATCTGTGTTAATGTTTCTGCTTAAAGTAATTCTGGCTACATGCAAATATCAAAATTACTTTATCTCATTCCCTCTCCTAGTCAATTGGTTAATATGAAGGCATTTCCAAAATAGCAGCAACATGTTATCAGGCATGATCTAATTACACATTATGGTATTTAGAATGTTGGAAATAAGCACTGATTTAAGATTACAAATGATTTGTAACTATACAAAATAAACAGTGAACTAAATATCTGACATCTCAAATAGCTTTCTGAGAGATAATTTAAAAGGCATTGCCTCCTATTTAAGCAATGAGTTAGCACAACAATCTAGTCTGCCAGTTAATACATTTCTAAAACACTGATGACAGGTTTCCGAGGGAGACATGTTAGTCTATTTCAGCAAAAACAACAAGGAGTCTGGTAGTACTTTAAAGACTAACAGCTTTATTATGGCATAAGCTTTTGTGATCAGAATGGGGCTGGAGCTGTAGCATGCAGTCGAGGAAGGGGGAGGAAATGCTTTGGAACTGCTCTGTATGAAGCCAGTCAGGACTCTGGCATAGCATACCTCCTCTTTGAGCACACTGTCACCAGGGCAAGAAGCAGCTGCAGCAATGCCCACAAAACTCACACATCCTTATTCCCACCACCTAGGCATTCGTGCAATGACAGGGAAACTAATGCACACCCAGCATTCATTCAAAACAGTTAGATTCACATAGGCTCACACACAGCATAACAAGGGAAAATCCCCTCTTTGTCACATCCAGGCAGTGAGCCTGCCTTAGCCCTGCTGCCCAGGAGCCACCTGAAGTAAGCACTGCCTTGCAGGAGCTTGCACCTCTCCCCCATCCCAACTCTCTGCCCCAGCTCTGAGCCCCCAGCCCTCTGCTGGAGCCAGCACCCTGTATCCCCTTTTGTACCCCTACCCCCTGCTTCCGGTTCAGCCCAGAGCCTCCTCCCATACTCTGAACTCTTCAGCTCCAGCCCAGAGCTCTCAGCCCCCTGCCACAGCCTGGTGAAAGTGAGGGGGAGGGAGAGTGAGTGGAGAAGGGCCTCAGGGAAGCAGAGGGGTTGATCCTGGGTTGCATTTAAATTCAAAAGTTGATCTTGTGCATAAAAAGCTTCGAGTTGACTGACGTAGATGGCCTCATCCCATCAATTTGAAATCTAAAGAGAGCAATAAAAATAGCTGACATGGATTTTTTACTCTTTGCTGTTTGGACTCTTACAATGACTGATGCTAAGAAAAAAAAGCGGAGCTCACCAAGGTTGACTTGGGTTAAGCCCTTAAAAAAATCAGTGCTAACAGATTACTAAATCTGTCACCATTTGAATCACAGACTGAAACTCATCTCTGTGTATATATGGTTACTTGCTTTAAACCTGCATTCACTTTCCATCCACTGGGTATAGGCAAACCATTTCTCTAATTTCTTTTTCTGACTTAATAAACCTTTAGGTAGTTTGTAACAAGTTTAGCTGTAAACATTGTCTCTGGAGTGAGATCTAAGATACAAATTGATTTGGAATAAGTAATTAGTGTCTTAGAACTGTGATGTGTGCGTGCGAAAAGGTGTGTGTGGACGGGAAACAGGGTTTTTTTTGCACAAAAACAGCCTATCGAAAGAAGCACAGGTGCCATGGTGGCTATTCTGTTAATGGCAATCAGAGCTTTCTTGTGAGAGAGCGTCCATGCAGTCTGGATGCTGTCTTGCACAAAAGCACATTGCTTTTCCGATGTGCTTTTGCAGTTTGGATGCACTCTTGCGCAAGAAGTTTCTGTGGAAGAGCTCTTCTGCAAAAAGCTTCTTGAGCAAGAAGCCTGCAGTGTAGACGTAGTCCCACAGGAGAACAGAGTTCTTGCAAACTGAGAATGATGGGTCCTTCCAGCAAGAGGGGGAGATGTTGCTGAAGTCTCTGAAAGCTCACTACAGGTGAGAAACCTGCTTAGGCAAAGATCTTTCACTTAGGAAGACAAGGACACCAGCATCTTGTAAGTTTGCGTAAGATCCTGACTGAGGGAAAGACAGGGAAGAAGAAAGACTGGGAGAGAAACCATCTTGAACAAAGCCTACACCTTGCTAAATTAAGCCTGAGACTTTTAAAAGTGTATTTTGTTTTGTTTTTACTTGTAAATTTAGCAATCTTCATTCCTTATACTTAATGCTGTGTATATTTTGTTGTTAATGTTTTGTTTTTATTATAAAGCAACTCAGTCCTGCTGTGTTTAAAGGGAAGTCTGTCTTTATCCCAGTAAATTTAGTAAGTTTTGATGTGCTTTTGTCTCTTTAAAGCAGGGGTGGGGAACCTTCTTTGGGTCAGGGGCTGCTGACCCACAGAAGAATTAGTTGGGGGGCCACATCCAGAACACTCCCCATATTTCCCTCAAACACCACACCCTAGCGGACCTCAGGGGCCGGATCCAGGCAAGCCAGGCAAGATGATCCCCACTCCTGTTTTAAAGGGGCAAACAGATCTTATCTTTTCTCTGACCTGTCCAGGACAGAGTGAGATGCTTCAGGGCACACAGGGGTAGAATCTCCTTGTTGGTTATAACAAATGTTGGAGGAAGCCAGAATGGTGCTGTAGACAGCAGGAACATTGGGCACCTGTGCTGCCCCCCCAAACTCTGCTCCTACCCCCACATTGCACTGCCCCTTTTCCCTGAATCCCTACCTTTGCATCACCCATTTCCTCTGAGATTCCAACCTTGCACCACCTTTTCCCTCAATCTTCTACCCCTGCCTGCTTCAGCACCACCTCTGCCTCTCAAGACAGGCTAGAGAGGCTTCTGGGATCAGATCTGCAGAAACAGTGCCAACTGCATAGCCCCCAGATACCCAGGGTATAACCTGGGTGCAATTTGGTCATGATTTCAATCCCAAATTATATACAGTTGAAGAAAATCACTTCATCTACTAACCCACCATTGAAATGCAGTCATGGTTAGAAATTAATGTTGGAGAAGCAACACCGGCTCAGAGAGCTTGCCCTGATCACCCAGCAAATCATTTACACGCTTGCTTACTTTAAAGTAAAGCCTGTGAAAAAGCCCTGGAGAATCCCATGCCAATCTGGGAAATATTAGCCGCAGTCAATGGGCATGTCAGAGTGTTGGAAAAGGAACTGCCTGGCTTTGGTTCAAGCTGTATCACTGGTATAAGGGGTCCCTGTTAACTCTCAGCTGTCATGAATGTAGACTAACAGCTGGCATGTGTTACTGAGCTGCAGTCTTTTCTATTTCCCTTGACAGAAAAGCCACACAAATACTTCAGAGTTCTAACTAACCTAGGAAGAACTTAAAAAACAACAATTAGTCTAGCAGCACCTTCAAGACTAACAAAACGTGTAGATGGTATCATGAGCTTTTCTCTGAAGAAGTGGGTTGTACCCATGAAAGCTCATGATACCATCTGCATGTTTCGTTAGTCTCTAAGGTGCTGCAAGACTATTTGTCGTTTTTTAAGTTTTTCCAGTTAGAGACTAAAATGGCTACCCCTCTGAAGCTTTTAAACTAGGGGGGTATGGGAAAAGAGAATGAAGGCAGGTGACTTTTCCAGTGTTCCCAGCCACACAACAGAAAGCACATCACATTGAAGCAATTGCAATTCAACTGCAGGTGGTGGAAAAACTACTTATTTATATGTTAGGCACTATCTGAAATACCAGGATCAGGTCTTTTAATTACATCTTGCTCTATTGCTAGTTATTACTGTGAAAACTGATGTGTTTCACTGGACAGACTACTGTTAATGCTAGGTTGCAAAGTCAGTTGCTCCAGTCATCTTAATGTGACATTCTTACAAGTGTAATTTAATATATTTCCCCCTATTGATTCTCACGTGAGAACTACACAAGGGAGCTGCTGCTTCTCTTTCATCTGATCAGAAGGGAAAACAGTAAATAGCAGTGTGAGCCACTGATGAGTCAGCAAATGTCACAAGCTACCACCAGGTCAGCAAGAAATTAGGCTAGATTGGGTTACAGCTGGAAGTTTGTGTGAGACAGTTAGCACTGTGGAATTTTTAGCCCTGGGCCAGAGTGCCAGCACTTATCAAACTCAAGGGTTTCACGTCTGCTCTTTTTAAACTTCCATACATGTTAATAATAGCCAGTTTCTAAATAGCCTTTTTCTATGCAGAGAATTTAAGGACACCAGATTAAGGCCTGGGTACCCTAGGGCAGTGCCTCAGCTCTTACAGTCATATAATTATCAGTATCTGAGCTTTCATTAACACCCTGCCCAACCACAGGTGAAACCCAGCTGTTACACAGTACTTTAATGTTGCTGTCGCTTTTGCCCCACCCCCTCACCGTTGGCAAAGCCAGACCTTACCTGCAGGGCTGCCAATGCTGAGGAGTGTGTGTGTGTGTGTGTGTGTGTGTGTGTGTGTGTGTGTGTGTGTGTGTGTGCACGCACGCACGCACGCACGCACGCATGCACGCACACACACGCAAAAGGGGAAGTAATGCTATGGCCTGGTGATTTAAAAGGGCCCAGGACTCCTGGTAGCTGCTCTGGTGGCAGCAGTAGCCAGGGCTCATCCAGTTGTTTCTGGAGCCTCAGAGCTCCCTGCCATTGTGGCAGCAGTGGCACTGAAGGTCTGGTTGGAGGAGGCTGGTCCCTAGCACTGCCCCCTCCATCTGAGGCTCCATCTCCTCAGGGGTCCCAGAGCCACTGGCCCCACAATACCCAGGACTTTGGCCACTACTGCACACAGGCCCGCTGAGGGTGGGGGGAAGAGAGCAAAGGGGGCATTTGCTCTGGGGCCTGGAGAATCTAAAGAACTCTGCAGCACTGGCACCTGGAGTCCTGGGCCCTTTAAATTGCTGTTGGAGTGCTGTGTGGCATACTCAGAGTGGCTGTAAGGGTTGGGAGTGGAAGGCATGGCATGCTGCCCCGACCCCTCCCTTTCCACCCAAGGGACTATCCCTGCTGGGAGCATGGAGCTAGCCCCCCACACCCTGTCAAGGGATGGATGTGGCTGTTGGCTCCCCTGGCTGCACACCAGTAAGGCTGGTATGTTATTTTCACCCCTGCACCCATTCCTGTCTCCTGAAAGTAGAGAAGGAGGATCTCCTCATATGGCCCGAGGGAAGGTGATTCTACTGCCACTCATGGGGAGGAGAGCTGATGCTGCCAGTCCAAGTGTGGGACTGGGGCATGAATGCAGCGCACATTGTAAGGTCATAAATATTAATACATAATGGTTTGTATGGCTTGAGCTATCAAATGCACCTGAATCTTGATTAGTTTGAGTAGCAGGTTGTCACAGGTTGAGCTGGGCCTTTTAGATCCAGATCCTCAAAGATGTTTAGGCACCTAACTTCCATTGCTATGGAGGATCTAAGTCCAGCACTCCAATGAATGGAATATGTTTATGGGGTCATGTGCCAAGAGACTAACCCAGGTCTGCTGCAGTATACAGAAGCAGCCTGAGCCACCTCACTGTGAGTTGGGGTGTCTGGCAGGAGAAGGTAGATGATAGTTCACCATGGCGCTCAAGTGCAGAAAGAGAAACCTCAGCTGAGGGACCATAGGAAGGAGGCTGCTGGGTGGGAAATCCAAGTTAGGTGGGTTGCAAAGGACTTAGCTGGAGGGAGGTCAAAGGCAGAGGAAGTCCCTATAAGGACTGTTAGTCCTTTCAGTTTATAGTGACTCAGAAGTCTTAACTGAGCCAAGGGAAGAGGGCTAGAACATTTTGAATTTTATTAACCATACCTAGCAGGAGACAATTTGTGGAAATAGCAGTTAATTCAATGTGAGTGAGTGGACCAGCTCTCAGCCAGGCTGAATAAGATCCGGCTACACAGATCAGTATAAAAACCCAATGTATGGTGATATGAATGTAATAGGAATGTGCAAGAATCATAGAATACTAGGACTGGAAGGGACCTCGAGAGGTCATGGAGTTCAGTCCCCTGCCCTCATGGCAGGACCAAATACTGTCTAGGCCATCCCTGATAGACATTTATCTAACCTACTCTTAAATATCTCCAGAGATGGAGATTCTACAACCTCCCTGGGCAATTTATTCCAATGTTTGACCACCCTCACAGTTAGGAACTTTTTCCTAATGTCTAACCTAAACCTCCCTTGCTGCAGTTTAAGCCCATTGCTTCTTGTTCTGTCCTCATAGGCCAAGATGAACAAGTTTTCTCCCTCCTCCTTATGACACCCTTTTAGATACCTGAAAACTGCTATCATGTCCTCCCTCAATTTTCTCTTTTCTAAACTAAACAAACCCAATTCTTTCAGCCTTCCTTCATAGGTCATGTTCTCTAGACCTTTAATCATTCTTGTTGCTCTTCTTTGGACCCTCTCCAATTTCTCCACATCTTTCTTGAAATGTGGTGCCCAGAACTGGACATAATACTCCAACTGAGGCCTAACCAGCACAGAGTAGAGTGGAAGAATGACTTCTCATGTCTTGCTCACAACATACCTGTTAATGCATCCCAGAATCATGTTTGCTTTTTTTGCAACAGCATCACACTTTGACTCATATTTAGCTTGTGGTCCACTATAACCCCTAGATCCTTTTCTGCCATACTCCTTCCTAGACAGTCGCTTCCCATAAAGAGGTACACTTCCTAGTCTGCTCCATCTGACTCACTAGAATGTGGACTTCACACGATCAATCGTGTTCTTGCCCTGCAAAAAATCTATTGCATGTAAGAATGATTTACTTCCCTGTTTTTGGCACTTGTCAGTTTAATTCAAGCACCACATTTCAGGTAAGTGGGAAACCTGAAGCCAAGACAATGGGGCAAATTCATCTGTGGTGTAGCTCCAAGGAATCTGTTCTCCTGAAGTCCAAAACTGAGCTGAAGTGAGCTGTGTGAATGAAGAACTGGGCTAACACAATACCTCACACAGACATGCCTGAAAATGTCAGGCACATATTACCTTTCATCCAGCAGTCTGGTGTAGAGTTGACAGCTACCAATCAGAGCTTCTTCTCTGCTTTCCAATGAATGACAAGTCACCCAAGCTCTGGCACATCTAGAAGTAAGCTAGGTATCATTCAGAACCAGCAAATAGCTTTCCACTTGGCTGAGCATTATTTCTGCAAGAGTGATTTCTGAGAGCAAGAATGAAAGGAGCGTTGGCTGTACGTGAATTACTTATTGACTTTTTATTGGCAGCAAAAACATCTTTATACTGTAAGCCTTGTGAGCCCCACTCAAACATTTGGGTGGGCGTTTATTTATTTCAATGTGTGTTTTCACTTGTTCCAAGCGCAGGACGTAAGGATGCCACTGGAATGATGGAGAGGCCAAGGAGCCTGAATCATCACTTTGCTATCGATGATCAAAGAATAAATGTTTATATCACTGGTCAAAGCATTTCAAAGCACTTATACAGGACAGAGCTGTACACCTCAAATGTATATACATAGTTGTAGGCCACTTACTTCAGCTGGCCATTAATCACAAGGGTGCACATGTTGCCAGGGCCACAACTGCTTTAAGGGAAATTGGAAATCAGAGTTACTCTAATGAGAAGACTAGATTACTGGAGGTGTTGAAACATGTCAGATAATTTACCAGGATAATGAAAAAACCATAAAAAAGGAAGCCATCAATTTGAGAGTCTGAAGATTTAGTAAAAAACACAAGAAATGAACCTTACCAGTGAAAAAGATAGAAAAAAGCAGAACCTTTCACAGCTGTTGGAAACCAGATTGTTACAGCTCATTCCAAGCTCAGATTTTGCTGTCAGTTACATTGGTGTAAAATGGAATAACACTCTTTACATCAGGCAAGTTGATCCAGATTTAAAGTGGTATCACCATGGCATGATAAGAGCAGCAACCAAAAAAAATAAAAAAATAAAAATAAAGCTTACAACAGGAGTCCTGTGAACAATGGAAAACATTATTCATCATGATGTGTCCCTAGAATTGTTTTATGATGTTATTAATAACTTTTGTGCCTGGTGCTAGGAAATGGGGAAATGACAGGGCAATGTTCTTCGAATTATTCAATTTTTAAATACTGTAGTGTTTTAATACTATATTAAAAATACTGTCAGTCTAACACAAGCACCACATTTCAGGTAAGTGGGTAACCTGAAGCTCAGACAATGTTTTTATTTTAAATACTGTAGTGAGTGCACGTTGCTCAGTCAGTTCTGCTAACACTGTGAGGTCTGTACCAGTCTCATTCTTTCTAGGGGAAGCATCATTTCCTGTAGCTTTATCTACTTCCCAGCAAAAGGTCTTCTCAGAAGATTAAAGGGGAGTGTGCCCCTATGCTGTAGAGACTGTACAGGGTAGATGTAAAGGGGCTGCACAGCCTGGGATGAATTCCCCATGGAACAATCAGCTCCACTGGCTTGGTACCAACTCTGCAGAAGTCCCAGTGCAAAGGGCATTGGGACAAAATGGCAGGGGAGGGAGGCAGAGGAGGACCTGGGTGAACTTGGCCCCTTGGTCTTCTCCACTGCCTCAAACCTCATAGGAGCTGTGGCAGCATAAGACATAGGTTAGGGCAAACTCAGGGCTGCTGTTGCTCAGACAGTGGCTTACAACAGCTGAGAATCTGGGAGATACTAGCAGCCTCTCCTGCATCTCAGAATCAAATATTGGTACAAGGATGTGTGCCTGGTTCAGAACCATTCACTGAGGGGATACAACAGTAATGACAGGCACCTGTGAGAACTGCTTTGAAAGTTCTTTCTGTATTTTCTCCTAGAGGAAGAATTTTTCTCTCTCTCTTGGGGTATGTCTACACTACAGTGTTAATTCGAGTTAACTTAATTCGAAATAGTTAATTCGAATTAAGCTAATTCAAAATAACGCATCTATACACAAAAACTATTTTGAAATAGCGTTTTGCTATTTTGAAATAGTGCATCCACACTGAGTGGACCCTGAACTGAAGTTAAGGCTGGCTGGAACCAGTGCCGGCAGAGCATCAGGTTAGGACTTAGTGTGTGGGGCTGCTTCCTGAGGCTAACTGAGCTCCGTGCTTAAAGGGATCCTACCCCCACCCCAGACAGACAGTTCTCAGGGTTCCCCACTTGCTTGTTTACCTCGATGAGGGACAGCAAAGCAGTCCTGTCTTGGAGTGCCCTGAGTGCCTGCACTCGGGACACCACAGCACTTGGCCACATGGAGCCAGAGCTGCCCCTGGGCACGCCGGTGCATCTCGTGGGGTTGTTGCCATCAGCCCGGCTGCACTTGCTGCAGGCTGCCATTCGCGGGGTCCATTGGGGGGCTGTCAGGATCCAGGAGGCCCTGTGGGAGAGTGTCCACCCCAAGGAGCCCTCAGAGCCAGCCCGGTCCTCCCCACTGGGGGCCCATGCCCCATTCCTCCCTCACATCCTTCCACTTACCCCTCCCGAGCCCCCCTTCCTGATGTCAAACAAAAGACATGTATGTTTAAAAATAGAAACTGGGTTTATTGATCAAAACTGGGGGGGAGTGGATGACCCTTTGGGGAGACTGGGAAAAGGAGGTGGGAGAGGGGAGGGGGAAACCTGGGTGGAGGGAGCTGGAAGGGGGAAGCAAGGGGAAGAAGGGGGAGGGGAAGCTCAGGGCCCAGGGTTGGGGGGTCTCACCGGATCAACTTGATTTTCATGCAAACCTGCTCCTGGGTTCGCATGTAGCCTTTGGTGGCCAGGCTGGCAGCTATCCTGCCATATATGGCCACGTTCCTCCATCTAGTATGGAGATCATGGATGTTGGGGGCATCCCCCCAAACCTGAATAAGGTCCATGATCTCCACCCTGGACCAGGAAGGCGTCCACCTTCTCCAGCCCCTGTCAGGCTCCTGGGAGTTGGCAGACTGCTCCTGGGGAGCGGTGGAGGGCTGGCTGCCAGTGGCTTGCTGGATCATGTTTTGGGGCCACTGGGTCAGGGGCAGTGACTGCTGGCTCTGGGCTGGCAGGCTTGGAGCTGGCAGAGGCACTGTGGCCAGGGTCTACCCCTTTAATGGCTCTGGGGCGGGGGGAGAGGAGAGTAAGTTTTCCTGGTTGTGCCCAGAGTGGCCACCATGGTTCTCTGGGAAGGGCTGGAGGCCCCCTATTTCGAATTAAGTGTCTACACAGCACTTAATTTGAAATAGACGTTTCAAATTTGGTGTTACTCCTCGCAGAATGAGGTTTACCAAATTCAAATTAAGCGCTCAGCTATTTCGAATTAATTTCAAAATAGCGGTTTGCATGTATAGATGCTATTAAAGTTAATTCAGAATAATGGCTGTTATTTCGAATTAACTTTGCAGTGTAGACATACCCTTGGGGATTATAAATACGCACTTCACTTTTCCCTTACTTGGAAAGGTTCTTCCTGTAGAAGGCTAAGCAGTGCAGGTAACCTTCATGAACAGGATTAAAAATGAACAGAACAGCAGGCGTGATCTTTTCAGAGTGCAGTAAGTTTGTCACCTCAGAACACCATAGAATGCGTCACTCAGTGTATGCTGGTTTCAGAGTGCCTGAATCATCTCTCCACAGTCAATGGTGCTTGTAACTTCAAATACACAGAGATACTGTCACCATTTAAATGCTAAGATAAATTAGCACAGAATGTTAATAACTGAGGTGCAAGATGATTCTTGAAGGTCAACTCCACCCTTATTGCTTTCTTAGACAATTCTCGCTTATCTATTCCCACCTGTTGTCTCTTGGTTTAAACTTAGATTGTAAGCCCCTTGGGGCCAGGACCATCTTTGTGTTCTGTGTTTGTACAGCACCTAGCACAACTAGGTCCTGGCCTGTGACTATTGAAATAGAAATTATTAATAATGACAATAATGCATAGAGGGACAGCACTGGACCTAGTACCGGTGACATGTCACTATGGTGTGAGGTTGGGGTAGCTGAAGATTCAGAGCCTAGCATTCCAAGAATCCAGCTAGCCTTGTCAAAACATACTAATCTTTATTCCCACATCTGCCCCAGTTTCAAAGTGAACACAGGTACTCCTACAAGACTGTCTACCGGGTAGGTGCATTAACTCTCCTGGGGGCCTAGGGCTAGTAGGAGGGAAGGTGCAGGAGAGAGGTGGGGTGCAAGGTCTGGGCGGGAGGGGATGAAGGGCAGGGGATTGGGGCACTTACCTGCACAGTTCCCGGAGGGCACAGGTGGCTCGGCACACAAAGGGAAGTGCTTCCTGTAGGCACTGCCTCCCCGCTGTTCCTATTGGCCATGATTCCCAGCCAAAGGGAGCAATGGGGAGGCAGTGTCTGCAAGGAGTGTTTCATTGCAGCTGTTTCCCCCCCCTGCCAGGCAGAGTCCATGGGTCCAATCCGGCCTACAGCTTGCTTTGACCTGACCCATAAGGCTCAGTTCCCCCTCCCTGTAGCAACGTGAGCTGGCTGGTGCTAGAGTTCCAGCCATGGCCACCTACGTGTGGTAGGAGCTCCAACTCATGCTGCTGGGAGGGTGGGGTGATGAGCCCCAAGCCTTCTGGATCTGGCTCACGGGGCGTAGTTTCCCTACCGTGGCCTAACACAATGAGATCCTGACCGCTAATGGGGGTTCCTAGGTGTTGGTGTAAAATAGATAATACTAATAATGGCTGAAAAGGCTATCGGTGATGCTATAAGCAGCTCCAGCAGCTGTGCAAGACACCAGAGAGATGGAGGCCTATATGGTATGATACAAAGTCAATAGTACCAAGATTAGCTGAAAAAGTCCCATTAAAATAGGTTTTTAACTGAAAATTGAGTTGTAGATTTTTTTTTCAAAAAAATAAAAATGGTTCCATGTGTAGCAGTGTATGCACACCCTAATTCCTGTCAGGGTGAATAGTGGGCATGCTGACACTGTGGTTACTGTCTACCAAACGGTCTTGGGCCTTATCATGATGAGGTCCAAGGGTCAGAATCAAATCAGCAGCCCTTGGTTTCTGAGCTACATGGCGTAATGTCCAGAGTCAATACCACAGCCCTCAAGTACAGGAAAGGGTGGCTTAGCAGCCAGCATCAACATAGCAGCCTTCACGCTGTGTGGCCTAGTAGTCAGAATCCATACAGTGACCATCAAGTGCAAAGTGGTGTGGCTTAGTGGCCAGATTTGGAGGGCTGCCAACAGAGGGGGTGACAGCTGGGCTAGTGGGACCTGAGCCCACAGGGTTCTGACCCGGGGCCCTAACAGCGGCAGAGCGGCCTGCCTTTCAGCCAGCGAGGAATCCAACTGCAACATGGTGATCTTACACATATGGGAGCTAGCACTCATTCACCCTTGCTGGGTTACTTTCTACCAAGCATCCCAAAGCTGCAATCTATAAAGCATCAGTGTCTCTGGGCTTCTCTATGAGGGATAAAGCAAAGTGGAGAAGGAAACAAGGTGAATAAATCTATTATAGTTTTAAAATATAAAGCACTAGGTACCAGTGGGATATACAGTGGGATGGGGATTCAAGTCAGAAAACCCTATTTCTGTCTACATCTTCCCCAAGTCCCATAAAATCCTGATTGCAGCCCTGCCTGGTGATAGCAATCTTTAGGGATGAGATAGCGGTTCAGAGGATGTGCCCTTTCCCTCCTTGGTCTCTATAATCTGTTTGGAGCAAGGAGCCAGCTAGTATCAACTGTAATCAGAGGGGAGTTTATTTGGTTATTTAGACTATGAGCCACAACACTTTTCACATATGGAGCCAAACAGCTGTCAGCTTTTCAATTCCTCTCAGGCTGGACCAGATTCCAAGCAGTGACCTTGGGCTGTTCAGCTCCATAGCTCATTCTAAATCCACAGCTGCTCTCCAGTTGTAATATATTAATGAACCTGACAAGTTATATTGGTACACATCTTTGTTTTTCCAAGTTTTTGATAAGAAATACTAGCTGTGTGGGAAAAGCATGTGATCTTAGCCTTCAAACTTTCAGAATCTGCATGCTCCTGATAGTCAATTTTTGACAAGCTATTTCAGTCCTTGTTAGAGTAAATAAAAGCCATTTGGACACTCATTTACTCAGCTCTTTACATCTGAATTGTTTAGTTAGGTCTGTCCAATTAATTCTCCTTTCTTTAATTCCTCTTGCAGAATAAAATCAAGCAAATCTGGCTTTAATCCTACATGTCAAGGAGCTTAAATTGAAATTTCCTTCTACTATTTGTGTTACCATCTCCAAAAACAAAGAAGGGCTGCAAATTACAGTATGTTCCCATGGTAAAAAAATAAAAGCCTGTCGTAATGGGTTCTTTCATCTGTTCAGAAACATTTATAAAAGCAGAGACAAAACATTTGTAATGTGCGGTTTAGGAATGGCCAGACTGCCATCAAGTGACGGAGCTATTATTGGAACACTGTATAACTGCAAACTTAAGTCCATTCCTTTCTATGATACATGTTATTCTTTCTTAAAGGCACTCAACATGCATTCTCTAAACTTAACAGGTACTGTTAGGACTCACAAACAATTATAGAAAAGAAATTGATCCCTTTAGATTACTTGGCTCTCAGTGTACCTTAGGGTATAAATGGGTTCCAGTAGTGATGGTTCTGAGTGATACACATGGGGATGCTTGCTCACATACATGAACTCCGAAGGAATTATTCTTTCTGGCATATATTGTTACAGACTGTAGTGGTGGTGTTATATTAGCCTTCTTCTCGAGCCCTAAGTAGGGATCATGTATTAGGACAAGATGAGCTTATTCCAAATGACTAATTTCCTGCAATTGCAGAAAAGCATGGGGATTGGCAGATACCAATTCTTCTACCTTCTCTATCTTGGCTTCCTTTTTAACAGACCATAATTTTAAAAAAAAATCTAGTAAGGAGAATTCACTGCAGTGTTCCTTGTAAGCAGAGTACTTGGGCCACCACCCAGGAGAGATTCAAATGCTGATTAGCAGAGCACCCACAGCTGGTAGCATGTGTTTCTACTGGTGGTGCACATCACACATGCCTTAGTGCACGCAACAAAATTTATTCCACACATGGATGGAAAAAACATGAATCCATGTGTGATGGATAGGAGGAGTGCTGGCCAGCAACCGGTGACTAAGGTGTTAAACTCAGGTAGCTAGTAAGGGTGTTGGCAGGGGGCCAGAAGAACCAATGAGGATACAGTGCTGACATTTGAATTGGATATAGATACCTGGTCTGCTCTTCCTTTGTGTCTTCTAAGTTAAGGGCTGGAGGGAGCAGATGCAGTAATCAGTCTTACCATACCTATAGGAAATATTGGACAAGGGAGTGAACTGGGCCTTGAAGTACAGATCAGCATGGATATAAGTAAAGGGAAAAAGTATATTTAGTTGTGATCAGGGTATTTTTCTTCGTGTTGGTTATCTGGTTAAACTTCCCTGTGTGAATCTATGCCTTCCCTGCCACACTGAGTATCTAAAAGTGTACCCAGAGATGTTCTCTGTGTTTTAATTTGTTTTGCTCAGTTGATCTGTAACACCTAGCAACCAAGTATGCTTTATAAAGTATATCTTTTTGCTTTAATAAAATTACCTTTTTTTTAAGGCGATGATTTGATTCTTGTGTCCTGGAAAGAAATAGGAAGTCTGTTTGTGTGTGTGTTTTCCTGCCTATGACTGAACGGACAGCGACCAGAGACTGCAGTATATTTTCTCTTTGTTTTTTCAAGCTCTCTTCTGTGGTAAAAGAGCTTGGGGTACCCCCCTGGAAGAAGTCCAAGTGCTTCCTTCCTGGGTTCAAGAAAAAAGGTGTTTTTTTTTCTTTTGTTCACTTGGTAGTAGCAATTACCCCCCCAAAGATCAGTGACTCTGTGACTCTGGGGAGATTTTGTAAGCAGAGCCTTCAGAGGCAAGGTATTTAAGGTTTCTTGCAGGGCCCCCATCTTCTGCACTTGGAGTGCCAGAGTGGGGAACAGCCCTGACACCAATGTATTTAAAATATGGCATTTTTCAAAAAATGATCATTTAATCAGACAGCCAAATTCTACATTTGGATGAATGAATGCACTTCCTGTTGATTGTAACCAGATTTATTTGACTGTGAGAAAATTAAAAAATGATCTGCCCTAGAGTTACATATATGCAAGTGTTACACAAGCTGGCATCAACTAAGTAGCTGCCAATTTGTATAATACTTGCACAAATCCTATGTAACCCTATAAGAGACAATATCAGAAACTGATTTTATGAGTTATTACAGCCAGAGGTCTTTGCCCCCAACCATATGACTGTTCCTATGCTTGTATGTGTTTTCCTATTTGAGCATACATTTGTAGTTTGGGGAAAACATATATATTTTAAATATCAGAAATAGCCATTTTTTTCTAAGGCCCATAAAAACAAGGTTTCATGTTCCTTCTGCCAGAATTGTAAACTATCCTCAGGGTTATGGTGACATCACAGATGCTGATGCACAATTAAAGAAATCTGAGTGTCATTTAGTACTGTGTACAGGATGCACAATTTGGATTTTTAAAGAAGAAAAAGTAAAGTTCAGACCAGTTATAACACATGGAGAAAGAAATGTTTGGCTAATAGAAAAGCACACTATTGGTAGATAAAAAGCTTTTCTCAGTAGGCTAAATACTGTTGCTTTCATGATGGGTATTGAAAACAATGTTTAATCTGAACTGAGCCTCAGGGTCTGTTTTTGTCAGAGATGTTGGACAAACATTAGCTTCAGCTTGAGTTTGGGATGTCCAGCACTTTGAAAATCAGTCTCTATATTCTTTGAGGATTTAGTATGTATAAATAAGAGTATTTTTTAAAAAGTCCTCTCAAAATTACATATAGCTGCATGTTAATAACACCATGAGCATCTATTTTGGAAACCCACTATACTGCACAGCTTGACCAAAGGCTAATATGTGCAAAAAAGAATTAATGTTTTCCACAGACCAATACACACAATATTTTAAGAGCACTTCTAGTATAGTACATAGCAGAAGCCTGAAATCAACACTCAGTGCCTAATTCTCCCCAGAAGAGTTCCATATACCATGAGATCTATGGTATTATATTACATCCTTACTACCCAGGCTAGTCCTGAGTATGCAAAGAAAAGATAAATTTACATTAAGGGCTGTGTGCATAGGGTGAGTCCCTAACTCATACTTCATAAAGCACACAGATCTTGAGTTAGGTACAAACTCACTCCTAGTTTGGTGCCATTAATAAATTAAATTATCACAACAGACAGTGCTCTTCTGTTTCACTGTTTCTGGAATTGCCCTCCTTTCTCCTAGATCCCTTTACACCAGGGGAGGCTGCTAACTCCTTTATATCCTGGTTGGCACTAGCTAGCGTCACCTGGCAACCAGTTAGTAGTAATTGCCACGAATCTTAATGCAGGATTGAGCACCTGTCCTGTCCATAGAGTGATTTAGCAGAGGAGTCCTGCATTCCCAGACAGGTATTACAGTCTGCCAACTTCCTATAGGGAGATGACCTCAAGCAGAGTTTAGAGCAATTTAGCTTTGTGAAAAAAGAAAACAAAGCATCCCAGTTGCTCAGCAACCGTATAATAGCACCCAGGCCTGTACAAATCTTCTTTAGCATTTACAAAGCCACAGAAATGCTAATGCAAAAATGGATGTAAACACTACACTCATAAGCAACCAGCTTCAGGAATAATATCCAGTTCTACTGCTATTGTATATTGGAGAATTAAAAAAAAAATAGGTCTGTCTCCTGATAAAGTATTAATACCAGGGCTTTTATAAACCACACTGTATTTTTAACTATTTACAGTCATTGGGGAAACTAAAAGAATATACTCCAACTCCCTCTCTTATGTTTGTACATCACCTAGTACAATGAGCGGCCCTGATTTCTCAGTGCTACCAATAGTACAAATAAGAGGTATCAGTTCCCTAAGCTTATTATTATAATTATATTTTGAACCATTCATTATATTTTTTCACAATGGAAGAACTACTGAAGTCCCATGATATATTTTACATTGGTGATGAAAAAAAAAAGCATCTCTCCAAAATACTTTGTTAGCCATGACCAAATATATAGGAAGAAAAAGGCACAACCCAGCACTTGCAACTCGTGAAGCATGGGCGAGGAGATTAAGGCAGGTTTGAATCACCAGGGGGCCTGATTCAGCAAGGTGTTCAGGCTGTGTAATGGGAATTTCCATAGCACTAACCCTGGAATCTCATTTGTGGCCCCAGCCAAGGCTTGGTAGGGGGCCACTGGAAGATATTCTTCTGGCTGGCTTCCATGGTGTGTGTGCCAGGGCAATCTTCCTCCAGCCAGACTGCAGCTTTCAGTGTCCTTTTATGCTGCTCTGGCCTCATCCCAAATACTTACTGTGGTCATACCAGTTGGACTGGGTAAAATATACATGGTTCTAAAAACCTTGTGTGGTAGAAGCTTTATTGCTAAAGCCTCACGATAATTCTTTTTAATTTGCATATTTTTTCAGTTTTATTTTAATTGGGTTTTATTTTGTTTTGTTGTTGGAGGCTCAGAGGGGTATGTATATTGGGTCCTGCCACTGGGTATTTCTGTGGCAGGTCCAGGGAGTGGGCTGTTTGATCCTGACCCAGGGAATTGCGTGGGAGGCCTCAGGGCATTGCAGAGTAAGCCTATTCCACAGTGGTGGCTTCTGTCTGGCAAGGCTGGTCTGGGCTCCCCAAACTGGGCCCTATGATCTGGCACTTGGGGTTGCAGCACCACTCACTCAAATTTGGCCCAGAAGGACCATCATGATGGAGGGGAAGCTGGGCCAAAGCTGAGCGACACTGAGATTCTGTGCACTAGATCACAACACCTAGAGCAGGGAGATGAGTCCAGACCCATAGGCCAGGAGCTGCTGTCGTGGCATAAAGTTTTCTGTTGTTATTATTGTTTAATTGTACTTTATTCCATTTTATTTCACACTTGCAAAAACTCGGGGCTCTCCTCACAGCCATCTGTTACCAATCGGCTGTGTCTAGACTGGCAAGATTTTGCGCAAAAGCAGCCGCTTTTGTGCAAAAACTTGCCAGCTGTCTACACTGGCCGCTTGAATTTGCACAAGAGCACTGATGTTCTAATGTAAGAAATCAGTGCTTCTTGCGCAAATACTTTGGACGCTCCTGTTTGGGCAAAAGGCCCAGTGTAGACAGCTCAGATTTGTTTTGCGCAAAAAAGCCCCGATGGCTAAAATGGCGATCGGGGCTTTCTTGAGCAAAACCACGTCTAGATTGGCACGGACGCTTTTCTGCAAAAAGTGCTCTTGTGGAAAAGCATCCATGCCAATCTAGACACTCTTTTCCGCAAATGCTTTTAATGGAAAAATTTTTCGTTAAAAGCATTTGCAGAAAATCATGCCAGTCTAGACGTAGCCATCCAGATGGAAGAATATGGGCAAAGATCACACCTATACTGCCACAAAGGCAGCCTACAAAAGTTGCAATGATTGTAGTGCCTACAAAAGAGCTAATGCATTTTCGTAATGGAGAGTTCAGTTATCTTATTGTGGAAAAAAGTACAGAAAGACTTTTAAACTGTCAATGTCATGGGTGCACATGTGAGATGCACACTCACTCACTCAAATAAGACTCCAATGGAACAATAAATACCACAAAGTGCTTACTCTATGTAGGGAATTTTTACTGATCTAAAAGGGTGTTTTCCTTGAAAATTGAGGAGAGGCTGTGGCTGGTATGTGTACACCAATAATAAACCACGAGTAGAGTTTCTTTTAAATGAGTAACTTTAAATCAGGTTTTATTTTTCAGGTTACCTTACCCAAAAGTATACAACCCTCTCTACATTTCAGAAAACTCATTAAAATCAGCAGAATGTGTGCTATTAACAAAAAGGCCTGGAATAAGTGAAGGCTTCTTTATCATTATTGTAAATTGTAGCTGCCTCAGAGTGTAAAAATTAAACTCAGGAATTCTGGGCTGAAGTAGAAAAGAAGTAAATAGGTACAGACTCAAATTTGCATACTCTGCTAGAAACTACAAGGAAGAGTGACAAGGAGTCCTGTAGCACCTTATAGACTAACAGATGTATTGGAGCATAAGCTTTCGTTGGCAAAGACCCACTTCATCAAATGCATCTGATGAAGTGGGTCTTTGCCCACAAAAGCTTATGCTCCAATACATCTGTTAGTCTATAAGGTGCTACAGGACTCCTTGTCGCTTTTGCAGATCCAGACTAACACGGCTACCCCTCTGATACTTGACACCATACAAGGAAGAGATTAGTAGGGATCATGAAAATAAAGTGGTAATTTTAATATATACATTAATAATAATACTTAGCACTTACATAGCAACTTTCATGTAATGATCCCCAAGTACTTTACAAAGGAGAGTAAATATTATAACAACCCATTTTACAGATGGGGAAATTAAGAGACAATGGAGTTCAAGTGGACTTCCTCATAGCACATAGCATATCAGTAAGAACAGGAATAGAATGCAAGATAACCTGCTCTTACCACTAGATCATACTGTCTCCAGATTAGGTGAAATGTTGGCATTAAAAGTTATCTCAGAACTATGGTATTTAAAGGGACATTGTCAACACGTTGAGTTCCCTCATGCTTCTTCTCACTGCAGCGTTCAGTTATTCTTAGAATACCTATTATAAATGCCAACACATGCAATCGAAATCAAAATGCTAAAGCTCACCTTGACTGAGTACCTACTATGGCCTTCGGTGAGGGGTATGACCATTGGGACTATGCCAGCTAAACAGATTAACAGAAATGTAGGTTGCCAAATAAACATGCATGCATATTAATATTTATTTGTACTAAAGTAACCCCTAAGAGCTCCATTCATAGTCCAGGACAGCATTGTGATAGATGTCATATAGACATAAAACAAAATTCCCTTTCCCAAAGATTTTACATCAAGCAAGGATGCTAACACCTCTGAACCTGAGACAATCTCCTTCACTGCAACCACTATTCCAGAGATAAAATCAAACGAGAAGGTGGAAAAATACGTAATGCAATGTGGTGGTGGTAGTTTCTGACTGGCTTCCACCTGGTGGTCAGAAACTAGGAGCAGACTACTAGTGTCTGAGCTCTGATAACCTGAAACTGAACTCACTTTGAAAATTACTGCAAGGCTCAAATGAGTAACTTCTTAGCTCAAAAGCAGCAGCTCTAACATGTGAGTTAAGAGCAACCAACATGTCCTTGACTAAGCCAGTGAGAGCTCTTTCATCTAAAACTTGCTTTTGTGTATTAACAGTACTATATCTCATTTTAGACACAGCTGATCACTCCCACTTCTGCCACTTGTTCTCATGACTATGCTCTCCCCACCTTCTCCTTCCTCATATCCATTGGTGATTGCCTTTCCTCCTTCCCACTCTCTGTTGATGTCTCCAAGGATTCTATTCTTCATCACCTCCTCTTCTTTCTCTGTACCAATTGCCGGATGAGCTCCTTCATGCCATGGGTTCCGTTAGCTCCTCTATACTGATAACGCTTAACTCTGTCTCTTCACACTGACTTCTCTCCCTCATTGAATATACTCATTTAACAATAAGAGAATAACAACCAGCATTGAGTTGGGGGGTTGGAACATGCACAGAATCTTTTATTTTTTGAGGAGCAGGGGGGAGATTAGGTGGCTGCTGCATTTCTTCCTGTATCTTTAATATGCAATAAAGACATATTTTAATGCTTATATAAATATCAATCAACAAAACAGCACTCTTGTGCTAGGTGCTATATGGAAGACAATAGGAAGACATGGCCCCCTAACCCACAGAATTGACAATCTCAGATCTTCCTCTGCCTCTTTAGCTTCTCCACTTGGATGTCTATCACCTCTCAAACTCAGCAAGTTGGGAACTAACCAAGTCTTCCCCTCCTTTCTGTCTTTGTGGCAATTCACTGTTCTCTTCAGTCGAAACTGTAACATTATGTTGATATGAACTCCTCCACCTTCATCCATATCCTTTCACTTGCCAACTTTGTTTCAGAGTAATAAACATTTATATAATGTATCCTTTCCCTACTGCTAACACTTTTGTTTCAATTTCAAAATAGCGTCAACTGCTGCAACATCTTCCTTTAAGGTAGGGGCGGGCAAGATGTGGCCCATGAGTCAGATTAGGCCACCAGATCCAACTTGCGGGCTGCCCCGCTGAGACCTTGAGGTACAAAGCAACCCCACTTTGCTTTAAGCAGCTGGCTGCTCCCTGTGGGTCGCTGCTCTAGGCCCCAGGGGAGGCATTGCATGCTGCCCCACCCCTGCACAATTTCTCAACTCCCATTGGCCGGAAATTGGCCAATGGAAGTTGAGAAATTGTACTGGGAATGGGGTCAGTGCACAAAGCCTCTCCCCTCACTTGGAGCAGAGAGTCACAGGCAGTGGCCAGCCATTTTGAGCACTCTGGGGCTGCAGCAGGCATGGCACCTGCCTCAGGGTCCTGCAAGACTGCTGGCTGGGAACTGGCTAGGTAAGTGCCTCCAGGTCAGAGCCTGCCTCTGGCATCCTACCCCCTTTTGCATTCCAACTGCCTGCCCAAGGTCACCACCTAAACCTTCTGCAACCCCCCAGTTACAACTCCCACCCAGACACTGTACTCCCTCTTAGAGCCATTCCTAGGCCAGAATCTTCTCCTGCAGCCAAAGTTCCTTCCAGACCGTGAACCCTATTCCCCTGCCCCAGGTCATCACCCAAACCCTCTGCATCCCCCCTCTTCCAGGTCACAACTCCCTCTCAGATCCTACATGCCCTCCTACATTCCTTCCCCAGGACAGAATCCTCTCCTGCACCCATACTTCCTCCCAGGCCTGGCAGCACAATCCCCTCCTTCATCCACACTCCTTCTCAGACACCACACCCCCTCCTGCACCCCAGTCCCCTACCCCAAGATCCTGTCTGCACCAACCTCTGTCCGAGACCCTGCATACCCTCCATAGAAAAGTGCGACCCTTGACCACATACCAAAATCTTCGAGTGGCCCCGATAAAAAATTATTGCCCATCTCTGCTCTAAGACCTAGTCCCTGTGTCTCATTTCATCCCCTGCCAGTGATGAAATGCTGCTAAAATAGCCTTCCTCTTCCATTCTCTGGCTTCCTCTTACCTTCCCATATCAAATCCAATATTCTTATCCTGATTTTTGAGGCTCTACATCAGTGGTCTCCAACCTTTTTACACCCAAGATCACCTTTTAAATGACAGAACAAGCCAAGATCTACCGCCCTGCCCTCTCTGTTTTCCTCCTTTCCATCACTTGCTATCCCCAACCCTTATACTGCTGCTTTTTTCCCCCAATTCTTCTGTACGAAGAAGTTTTTCCAACATTTGGCCTGTCTAGACTGGACCAAATGTCAGAAAAACCCCTTCTTTTGGAAACCCCCTTATTCCTCGTGGAAAGAGGAATATAGGGGTGACCGAAAGATCATGTTTGCTCTTCCACTAAAAGAAGTGGAAGAACATACGCATCCCTGGATGCAGAAGAGTTTTTCTGGGGTATCTCCGGAATCCTGAAAAGCTCCTGCAGTCTAGCTGTACCCTCACTGGGTTGAGACAGGATGTGTAGGCTCTGGGGTGGGAATGAGGGATTTGGGTGCGGGAAGGGGTGAGGTGTGCAAGTTCTGGGAGAAAATCTGGATGCAGGAGGAAGTGGATAAGGGAACGCTGGCTTGGGGAGGGAGTTCAAACCTGGCAGTATTGGGGTCAGATGTAGGGTTAGGGTACTAAGTAAGCCACAGATTTCTGGATGTGAGGGTTCAGGAATTTGGGTTGGGGTATGTGAGGGGCTCAGGGCAGGGGGTTCCAGTGTATGATAGGCTGAGATCTAGGGTCTGGGGGAAAGGGGAGTGCAGGAGTGTCATGATGCTGTGGCCAGATGGGGGCTTGGCCCCAATTAGGGGTTTGTTGGCCAGGCTTCATTTTCAAATAAAATACTATGTCAAACACAAAAAGTTTCTGCATTGTCTTTATTTCTGAGAAGGACAGGGAACCTGTTTGGACAGGGTGCCAGTGGGGACAGGTTTCTGAGGCTGGGGAGAGGGAACAGCGAACGGGGGGAGTGGGGGCAGAGAGTCCCCTGCTATCGCCTCCTCCCAGGATTCTGCCCCCCACCCCCTCCGAGGGAAGTTGGCGTGTGCCTCCCGCAGCACAGCCAAAGCCCCGCGGGTGCCTGCCCCAGGGCCAAACCCCCTCTCCCTCAGTGGGGCCAAACCCCCCCCGCAGCGCGGCCAAACCCCTGCGGGTGCCTGACCTGGGCCAAACCCTGGGGCCGACCCCTGCTCCCGCGACGCAGGGAAGCCCCTGCGCTCGACTCACCCCTCTGGTGCCGGCGGCGCCGGGAAGCCACCGCACTCCTCCTCCAGGGCCAACGCCCCCTCCCCCAGCATGCAACAGAGCTGTGGGAGGGGAACAGCCCGTGCACTTCCGGAACCCCCGGAAGTGACGTGGGCTTCAGACAGGACTTCCATCCACCCCGCGGGAAGCTGGCACTACACTAGAGGTAGGTAGTGGGGCTTCTCGGGGGTGGGGGGAAAATGGGGGGTGGGGGTGCCCGAATGCCTCGTGATCGACTGGTTGAGGCCTCACAATTGACCAGTCGATCGCGATCGATGGGTTGGTGACCATGGCTCTACATAATTGCCTACATTTATGTACTCAATGTCTCTTAATCTCCCTTGCAATGCCTGCTGAATGTTTCTCCTAAGCCTCCACCCTACTGACACCTTCATATCTAGAGCCCTGCAAATCTGTGGATATCAGCTTTGTATCCGCAGATATCCACATCCATGGATGTGGCTGCAGATATATGTAGCTCATTTTTGTGGGTACGGGTGTAGATATAAATTTTGTATCTAGAACTTTGCAAATTTCCAGGTATCCACTTTATGTCTGCAGGTATCCACCTCCACAGATATCAGTGTGGCTATCCATGGCTCATTTTTGCAGATACAGCTGTAGATACAAATTTTGTATCTGCGCAGCGCTCTATTGATATCTTTGTCACTCTACTCTTTGTATCTTCTTCCCAGGACCCCTTATGCTTGAACCAACCTCTGCTAACTCTAAATGACATCCTTCCACAACACACATTTCTTTCACTAAGTCTTTTGGTGATGATCCGCTGCATCATTTTGACACTAATCTTCCAACTTATGTAAGATATGTCATATCTCATTTCAATGTTAAGCTCTTTGTAATATAGACTGTATCCTTTATGTTTGTACAAGGATAAGCAAACTATCAATGCTCAATAAATAACAGCAGAATGTGTTTATTATTGCAAGGATCACTTCCAAATTTATTGCAGATTGAGATAAACTTTTTAACATGTAGTGCTGGAGATATTTAGAAAGATATAATATTCATCCATGACCGATCATATTTTAAAGAGGGTCTGTGAAATGACATGATAAAGGTGATGATTAACATTCACCACAAAGAAAAATGTTGAGCTGCTGTAGGAGGCATACAAATTCCCCCACTCTTTCTGACTCAGGTACGCTGCCAAAAAGTGGAGGTGGATACTGTGGGATGGAACTGATTTTGATTCAAGCCAACTGCTCATCAGATTTATTATTTTTTTAAGGAGAAGATAGTTAAATTGTTAATTAGGTTTTTTATTAAAATTCTTATTTAAAGATCCGAACCTAACACTTGTCTTTAGCATTCAGTTGAATTACTAGTGCACACTGAGGTAAAGGACACTGTCTAACATAGCCTTTTGTCAGCACACAGCTGCCCCTCAGCATCCCCCCCGCTCCTGATGATACATGTGGTTCCACAGTCACATCTTTCCTATTTCTGAAAGCATTTTTTCTCACTAGCTGCTGTATGGAAACAAGGGAAACTAGCTACACCCCTGTCCTGCAATTACCTCCATAGAGGGCAACCTTGCATCTACACCGAGCTCTTTAGAATTTGAGCCTAATTAACTGGCGAGGGAAAACACTGACCATAACTATATAAAACATGCTGCCCAATTTACAAATTTACAAAGGAACTCAACACAAAAGAAATCAGAGACAAAAAAGATAATCAGAAGTTGAGAGACAATGCTGATAGTCATGGTCCAGAGTAGTCCTCTGGCACTTTTGAGGGCTTTAGGATAGTCCTCTTGCTTCTCTACATTCACACTGAAGAGTGAAGGCTCAACATGCTACTTTCAGAAGACCATTTCCGAATTCTCCTGAACATTCAGTCCAGTCAGTGCTCTCTATTCCTCCCTCCACCTGATACAGTGCTTAACTTTACATGTGTTTCTGGCAGAGTAGGGAGAAGAGTACTTGAGAATGTGACAAAGTGCTGATCAGGAGATGCCATAGGACTGGACTAGCAGTATGAGTCAGCACCCACGTGGCATCTGGGAAATGGAAGATCTAGAGTGGATTAATGTGGGTATGTAAACCAGGAGATGGGGTGGAGTACAGTGGAAAAGGCCTAGAAAGCAAGGTATGAACAGAATGAGGAGGCCAGAATGGCAAATTGAGACATGGAATTAGGGAGCAAAAAGAGAAAAACTATGGCATGTGAAGTGGAATGAAAGAGGGCAGAGAGCAAAGGAGAATGTAAAAGCAGAGAGGGACTGAGGGAGAAAAGGAGGGGGAGGACATAGTAAGGGGGTTGGAGAATTGAGGGAGCAGGCATGAGAGGGCAAAAAAGGAAAGAAGTGGGGAGCTTGAGATGACAGACAGAAACAATGGATAGAAGAAGACAGAAACAATGGCTGAGAAGCACAAGAGAAGAGCTGGGAGAAAAAGAAAGACAAGAAGTCTTCTGAGGAAACTGAAGACAGAATGGACTGGAGAAAATGTCTCCTGCCAGACAGCACTTTTGACAGTCACAGATAGGAGTCACTGCTGCTTCATGGAGGGATGATTCAAACATCAAAAAGTGCAGGAGATTGAAAAACGAGATGGAGAATAACCTCCTGACCTTAAATTGGACATAAGAGACCAAAGCAGAAGAAGAACAATTTATGTCACTGTTTTATTGGCTTCAAATACTTTCATGCCTCCCTTTTTTTCTTCCCTGTTAATAGTCCAAATTAGTTACAGTGCTAATACATAGCTGTACCTACATTTCAGGAATGTGCTCCTGGATCTCATTTTATGTCTAAAGTAGTCTGTCCCCATGCCCCAATAAACTATTTCAATTCTGAATGTAGAGTTCCTGCTCCTGAAATATTACCACAACACCATGGCAATATAGTTCAGGTAAGGATTAAGGAACAAACAGGGATGGAATTTAGAGAAAAGTTAAATAACTAGAACAACTTACCAATATGTAAGGAAAAATTAAATTGCTGCTGGACAAGTAAACTGTTATTTCCTTGCACATTTAATACTATGAACAAAGAAAGTATTTGTATGATGTACATTCATGTTAACACATTCTAACTGTAACTAGTATGCATTCAGTAAAATAGAAAAAAAATCAGGAAAACAATAAGCTATAATAAAGCTGATACTGAGAGAATGGAGTAAAACCCCAGGAAGACCAAACAAGGTTGGTTTCATTCATCCCCATATGCTGATCCTATTAGTAGTAATAAAACTCTGGTTTCTTAAACTCATACTACCAAACAGTGTAGTATCAGTTTAAGAAACCAGAGTTTTATTAGTAGTAATAGGATCAGCATATGAGGATGAATGAAACCATATTTGTAAATGTGATATTGCACAAACTCCCTCCTGGTTTGATTTTCCACCAGCTGACTCATCCACTGCATGGACTGACTCCTCCACCTTTTGATTCATAAATTCCTGATCATGTAAAAATAAAAAGCATCATGTGAATTAAAGGGCACAAGATGACGTGAAACACAATAATGTTGGAGGATGAGGAACATGTAATGAATCATCACCAAGTGAACAAAAAAGCAAACCAAAACATCCAATAACCACCACCACCCTGAAAGGAGACTGAAAAAATATATAAGTTGAGGTCATCCCTTGCAAGAGTCTGAACGATACAACACATAAGAAGCTAAATCCTGTCTCCATTCTACTAGAAACACAGAATGAGGTATATCAATGCATCACAAAGAGTGTCTGACATATTGTTTAAATTGCACGTGTCCAATTATGTATTTATTCCTTGTGTGCTGAAAGTCAAGATGCTTTTGATAATAGTGTCATAAGTGGTATAATTGTTTATATTCTACAGTGTACTAAACAGATTATATATATCACAATATGCCAATAATGCATAATTATATATAATGTATAACAAAAGTATGTAATGTTTACTAAATAACTACAATACATCTGTATAATGTAGATATAAAATGTATAAATTATGTAACATATAACAAAGGTATGTAATGTTTACTAATTACAATACTTATGTATCGATAATATAGATATAAAACGTGTATATCTGAATGACTTTCCTTCCACCTTCTTTATGTCCTGGTCTTCCGAGAGCCTAACCCCAGACATGTATGCACGTGAGTCACATCACTAACATGAATAGCGCCACTGCTGTCAATGGGACTACTCACCTGACCCATGTTTGCAGGACCAGAGCCCCAGCCTGCGGCGCCCCGTGGGCAGGGACCCCCAGCCTTGCACAGGAGCCCAGCTGACAGCAAGGGAGCTATTCACGCGAGCCAAGTCCCCGCAGAGGGACAGCCGCCCTGCGGGAGGGTAAAGCCACACCAGGACCCGGACTGTGCTGGAGGCTTTCTGGGAGCCTCCAGCATAAAAATGGCGTGTGGCCGCCATGGCGGAGCCACGGCCCAGGGCGGCTGGAGAGAAGCCCGGGCACTAGCAGATGGCAGCCCAGCCGGCCAGGCGAGACTCCCTCGCAGGCGATCCCGGCAGGTGCACGGGGGCGGGGTGCGCTGGGGTGTTTCGCAGCAGCGCGGACTGGAAGGACTCAGCTGCCCGGGCAGCCCAGAGACTCCGCCAGGCGGCGGCGCCCAGGCTGCCTCCGCCCGGTGCAGCGGGAGGGCACCACCAACGCACCCCACGGAGCTTCGCCGCCGCCGCCGCCGCTCCTCCCCCCCCCCCCCGCATCCGCCTGGGAGCGCTGACGCGCGAGGGGGCGGGGCGGGGCGGGGCTGGCGGCGGCGGCGCGGGCCCGGCGCCGGACGAGGGAGGCAGACGGGCAGCGGCGGGGTGTGCGGCTGCCTGGCCCAGCAGCGGCAGCGGAGTCCCTCGGCGCCGGGCGTCCCCTGGCGGTGGGCGGGGAGCTGGACGGGGTCGCGCCGTCCGCGTGAATGCGAGTGTGCGCCGAGTGCCGGGCCGGGTGAGTCCGTCGCGCCCGGGAGGGGTGGCGGAGACTGGGGACCCCCCCCCCCGTTCCCTGCGTCCCCGGGGAAGGGATGGCGGAGAGCGGCCTGAGGGAGCCCCTCTCTCCGCCCCGTGAAGGAGCCGCTCCCCCTGCCTCCCCGGCCAGCGATTCCCAGCGCCCTCCGGCGATGAGGGGACACCCGCTCTGCGCCCCCGAATTCAGTCCCGGGGCAGAGAGCTGCGGCCGCCTCCCGGTCCGTGGGGCCTCCGCCTCTCTGCCGCCCTTTGTGTGGCGCGCGGGGCAGCTCTCCTCCGCCCCCGAGAGAGCTGGTGGAAGGGGCTGACTCCTCTCTGTGTGACACCCCCCCCCCCCGCCCCGCCACCGCCACCGCCACCGCCACCGCCGTCTGGGCCTGCGGGAGCAGCGCCCTGTGAAGATGCCAATGTCATTTGTGTGATGCTTTCGGCATGGGAAGGGTTAAGTGTGTTGTGTGGGGTTGTGGTGCCCTTTTGTGTATGAGCGGGGTGGGGGGGGGGGAAGGAGCCGTTCTGCTGTGCTGCACAATTAGAATGCAATTGTGTGGGTTCGTGTGTGGCTATAGGCCGTATATGGGGGGGCGGGGGTTGTGGTGTCTATGCAGTATTGGGGGGGATATGTTTCACTATTGGGTGTGACGACATCAGCCTCAGTATTGATGGATGTGCTGTATCTTACCGTGTGGAAGCAGCGCCCTGTTTGTGCGGGTGATGGGACTGTGTCTTTTCTGGTGAAAGCAGCGCTGTGTAAGTATGTATGCTGTTGCCTATCTTGTGGGAGCAGGGAGGCGGCTGGTAGGTTTATTTGCAGTGTGGTTAGAAAGGGGAGCCTTTGGGGTTTGTTTTTGTTCCACTTACTTTCTCCATGACCTCTGGCAACTATCTTCTCCTGGTTTATGTTTCTCCATGTGTAAAATGGAGAGAATAACGATCTACTTTTTTGGGCTCGTGGTTGCTTTTGTTATGCTTTCTCCAGCTTCCTCCACATGCTAATTGTTAAAATTATTTCTGGTCCTTCTAAATTTTGGAGGATGTTTAGCTGTAGATTCTGCTCAATGAGTTCAGTAAATCAGAGTTTACAAAAAAGAAAAACCTTATGAATTTATTTTTTCTTTATTTTATTAATAGCAATAAAGTAAGACTTAATAGTGCTTTGTAAATACAGTACTATGTAAATATACTGTGGAGGACATTAATAGTTTACCTTCAAGATCAGAAACCTGGGGAAATTCAAATGAACCTTGAGCACACAATAGCAATCTTCCTTGCAGGATGCCTTCATTTTTGTAGGGAAGATGGGGCTCATAATAAAGTGTCCCTGGCAGACCTGCCCATTTTCAGATCTTGAATTCGCTCTGCTGTGCAAATGGCAGCTGGTCCTTAGCAGTGTAATGCATTTCTTGGGCTGGCTGATAGGGTCTCTCCTGGAGCAGAGGTGAAGGTCAGGAGTGACCTGCATAATACTGCCTTAAATATATTACCAGTGTCTCGAATAAAGAGCCTAGTCTGGTCACTTCATACAAACTGACTACATTTTCATTTGAAAATAATTACCTAGTGGAGTAAGACCCACTGCAAGGCGTTCTTTTTTTTTTTTTTTAATGTCTAGTTACTTCATTAGGTTAATATACAAGGTAAGCTGTGTGCCAGTAAGCTTATTGAGGAAATGGTCTTCTGGTGGGTATATATACTGGCAAATATATTGGCAGATTCTGCTCTGCAGCCTTCATTAAGTTTATTTGTACGTAAGGAGTAAGTGATTACTCTAATTTTTTTTTGATAACTTATAGGGTAGGTTGAACTACTGAAGCTGTAAACTCTATATGAATACATGTTAGGGTGAGTAAACTTAGTTGTTAAGCATGTGTGCTTGGGGGGGAAGTGGGAAGGATAGGAAAGATTGATTGCATTAGACCTTAGCTTTCATGTCAGAATTGGGGAGGGAGATGAGTGTGTTTACTAAATTAAGGAATCTAATTACATCAGAATGTCAAATACGCTAGAGCTGTTTCATACTTCTGCCTTAGAATTTTTATCTACAGAAATTAAATACTTGTTTGACTCTTCTCTTTAAAATGTTAGAGATCTGTACAGCAAACTTCGTTGAGCACCTCCATGTGTCTTTCTGCAGTTACTAACAAAATTATATCCATGTGGAAATTCATTGGCTTCCAGAAATATTTTTTTATGGAAATCTTATGATAGCTTAAAGTAGCAATGTTAGTTTTAAAGATATAGTTTGAAACACTCAGTCTAATGTAACACGAGCAGTTATGCAACATAACATCTTATTTACATGTTAGCACTTCCTTATGCTGCCTGTTGTGAAGGAGGAGGGGAATGTGTAAAATAAATTTAATGTGAATGGGGAAGATGAACTAGACTTTCTAGTTCACTTTCAGGTTCTCATTCCTTAACACAGAAGCACAGCATTAGGCCCTATTCCAGAGAGGAGCAACATGCTGTCATACCCTAGGCTTCTTTCCTGGTGGCCATTGGTTGTAAACTTGTCAAGAAGTGCTTTTTGGCTTTAAGGATATCTTAAGTGGAAAAGAACTTTTGTCTGTCTTGTACCTACAGGAGCCAGGGTAAATCATAGGGATCAGACTCTGTAGTTACTGGTGGATCTTTTGGGGATGGGGAGTGGAAGATGTCTTCTTCTCTAGTATTGTTCCTATCTGACTCTGCAGATGTATCACATTAAGCTTTTTGCCTCGGATAGCATGACAGCCAATTCCTGTGGAGTCCTATCCCTCCTTTGTGCTTCTACATCCCTCTGCTCGGGTTTTTGGATTATTGTGGGGGAGTTGGGTGAAGACAGCAGGTTCTTGAAGGAGTTATGCTGTCAGGCTAGGGGTAATTGGAGGAGCATCAGGAAGAGATGCCTGGAGGTTACATTCTGTTAGATTGTAGAATTTAATGCAACTGGAAGTTGTTTTCTGTTAAACAATAGGATTATCAGGCCATGCTTTTTCTTTTCTTATGACTTCTTCTTAAACCTCTGCCAGATGATGGCAGGAGGTCCTTGGCACTCAATCCAGATTCTGTTTTCCAGATTCTCTATCCTGCTCTAATTGCTTTTTTTTTTCCCCCAGGGGAAAGGTTAAGATAGTCCTTTTATTAAGTGTTAAAGGGTCTGTCATCTCAAGCATAACATTGATATTTAACACAGTGTCTTAGTTCAGTTATACTAAGGCAGGCACTGAAGAATGCATCTGTCCATATACAGATCTCACAGGATGACCCTGAAGAAGTTACTTAGCTCAGTGTAAGACACATAGTTGAGGGCAGTTCCTGTATTATTTCAAGAATGTTTGCAGTGTTGTAGCAGTGTTACGCCTCTCTCATCCTGGGATCAAAGTGGGTTAGGTAATATCTTTTATTGGATCAACTCCTGTTGGTAAAAGAGACAAGCTGTTGAGTCTACACAGAACTCTTCATCAGGTCTAGGAAGAAACTAAAAATGTGTGTCTTTCACCAACAGGCCCTGGCCCAGTTAAATATATTCCTTCACCCACCTTGTCTGTCTTATTTCAAGAACAGCAGTCAGTTGTGGGTGATGGTGGTGAGGTGAAGACTGGAACAGAAACTACCTTAAATAAGGACTATGCAGCACTTTAAAGACTAACAAGATGGTTTATTAGGTGATGAGCTTTCGTGGGCCAGACCCACTTCCTCAGATCAAATTGTGGAAGAAAATTGGCATGACCATATATACCAAAGGGATACAGTCAAAAAAAGTGAACACACATAAAATTGATGAATCAGATTTTAGAACGGGGGGGGGGGAGGTTAGTGTCTACGAGATAATGATATTAGGGGTGATAATAGGGGAAGCTATCTTTGTAATGGGTAAGATAATTAGCATCTTTGTTAAGGCCCATTTGTAAAGTGTCAAATTTAAGCATGAATGACAGTTCTGAGGCTTCCCTTTGTAGTCTGGTGTTAAAGTCTTTTTGAAGCAGGATGCATATAGTAAGATCATTGAGACAATGCCCAGTCTGGTTGAAATGGCAAGAAACTGTTTTTTCTTTGTGAAACTGTCTGATGTCTGTTTTGTGTGCATTGATTCTTTGGCGAAGAGTCTGAGAAGTTTGTCCAATATACATAGCAGACGGACACTGTTGGCACATGATGGCATAAATTATATTTCTGGATGAACAGGAATACGTGTTCTTGATCTAGTAACTGACATGGTTAGGTCCAATGACCGTGTCAGCAGAGTAAATATGTGGACAAAGCTGGCAACGGGGTTTGTTGCAAGGGAAAGTTCCAGGGTTGGTATTAGTGTGGTATGTCCTGTGGTTGTTGGTAAGAATCATCCTGAGGTTAAGTGGTTGTCTATAGGAGACTATGGCTCTGTCTCCCAGAGCCTTTTGGAGTGTAGTATCCTGTTCCAGTATAGGTTGTAGTTTATTGATAATGTATTGGACGGGTTTAAGTTGGGGGCTATAGGTGATGACAAGTGGTGTTCTATTATTGGTTTTCTTGGGTCTGTCTTGAAGTAGATTGTTTCTGGGTTTTCGTCTGGCTCTTCAATTTGTTTTTTTATTTCTCCGGGTGGGTAATTGAGGTTTATAAATGCTTGGTAGAGATCCTGGAGTTTCTGGTCTCTGTCAGTGGGATTAGAGCAGATGCAGTTGTATCTAAGGGCTTGGCTATAGATGATGGATTGTATGGTGTATTCTGGATGGGAGCTGGAGGCATGTAGGTAACTGTATGAGTCAGTGGGTTTTCTGTAGAGTGGTATCTAATTTGCCATTAGTGATTTGTACTGTGGTGTCCAGGAAATGGATCTCTCGTGTAGAATGGTCCAGGCTGAGATTGATGGTGGGCTGTAGGTTGTTAAAGTCTCTGTGGAATGCATCCAGTGTTTTTTGGCCATGGGTCCAGATCATAAAGATGTCATCGATGTAGCGTAAGTAGAGAAAGGGTAAAAGGGGACGGGATCTGAGGAAACGTTGTTCTAAGTCAGCCATAAAGATGTTAGCGTACTGTGGGGCTATGTGGGTACCCATGGCTGTGCCGCTGATCTGGATGTATAAGTTGTTCCCAAATTGGAAATAATTGTAGGTGAGAACGAAGTTACATAGGTCTGCTACCAGATTGGCAGTGGTATCCTCTGGGATAGTGTTTCTAATTGCTTGTAATCCGTCTTCATGTGGGATGTTGGTGTAGAGAGCTACATTCATGGTAGCAAGGATGGTGTTATAAGGGAGATTATCGATGTTTTGTAGCTTTCTCAGGAAGTCAGTAGTATCTCAGAGATAGCTGGGAGTGTTGGTTGTGTAGGGTTTGAGAAGAGAGTCTACACAGCTGGATAATCCAGTAGTGAGCATGCTGATACCTGAGATGATGGGACGTCTGGGGTGTCCAGGTTTATGGATTTTGGGAAGCAGATAGAACATTCCTGGTCAGGGTTCAGAAGGTGTTTCTGTGTGGATTTGGTCCCGAGTAGAGGTAGGGAGTTCTTTAAGGAGACAGGAACCCCTTCCACAATTTGATCTGAGGAAGTGGGTCTGGCCCACGAAAGCTCATCACGTAATAAGCCATCTTGTTAGTCTTTAAAGTGCTGCATAGTCCTGTCTTTTGTTTCAGCAAGACCAGACTAACACGGCTACATCTCTGTTACTACCTTAAGTAAATCTCTCCAAGCAAGTTTGTATTTACATATTTCTTTATTTAATCTCCATATCCATTTTTCTTTTAAAAATAATAAAGTGCCTTTGAAAAGTCCTTGGCTCCTAAGCATTGGGAGACCAAATTTCATGCACGGAATACATATAGTGATGTCCATTACAATGCAACATTCCTTTGTGCCACACCTGGTGGCTTCAAACTTGAGTAGGAGAGATCATTTCTAGAAGTGAATTGTTCAGTTTCCAAACCTATAGAGCAGGCTGCTTCTGCTCGGATGACAAAACCTGTGATTCCACTTCTGGTGATGAATTATCAACCAGCAAACTGACTCCAACTTCCTTTCATGTAGACTACTAAAGAGCTATCAGTTGGTATGAATAACTTTTGGTCACTACCAAACTATATTGTGTTACAATTGGTGATTTGAAATTAAAGGATTCATATTGCAAGATTGTTCAGTTCTAATAATCTCTGAATGGAGTAACTTCTATTTGTGAAAGAGAAAAGCTTTTGAACTAAACCGAGTTCTTCAGATCTGGGAAAGGTACTCAGAGGCCTTGTCCATACTACACAGTTTTAAACAGTGGAAGTGTATAAACTATAATTCTTCTTTGCCAGCAAAATAAAACTACGTCCAGGAGAGGTGTAGGGCTTTTGGGGGACAGATTAAGTTTCAGTGTAGGCATTGTGTTTGTTATCTTGCCGTAACTGGCCTCCAGAAGGCATTCCATAATGTCCAATGTGACCACTCTGCTCACTGTTTTGAACTCTGCTGTCCTGCATCCAGCTGTATAGGCATGCTCCCCTCCCCTTTCAGAGCCCCAGGAAGTTTTGAACCTGCATATTGTAGATAACTCACATAGGTACAGCTCAGCTGAGCATGCTGGCTCCTGGCAGCAAATGCATTTCTGCTTGAGCTACAGGGGAGGGGGAGGATCTCTTTAGTCTGTGGGGTGAGGAGCCCTGGGAGAACTCAGAATCAAAACATTAACACATACTTCTACTCTCCCTGGCACTAGGACCTCAGCAGCTAGCTGGCAGGGCAGACACTGCTATGTTGTGCAGAGCTGATGTGGACGATAGAGACTCTCAGTGATTGGATTGGAGACACCACATAACTATCTGGGCATCAGATTCTGCCTCAGGATTGCTTGTATTCCGCTGCTGTCTGAACTTAGATAGCTCATTCTCCAATACACGCATGTGCGTGCGCACGCACACACACACTTTCTCTCTCTCTCGCTCCTACACGTTCCCCCTGCAGTCTCTCACATGCATCAAAGAATCATAGGGCTGGAAGAGACCTCAGGAGGTCATCGAGTCCAGCCCCCTGCCCAAAGCAGGAACAATCTCAACTAAATCATCCCAGCCAGACATGGTTCCCCTACATACCCATTCTCTCATACACATACATGTTGCCTATTGCATATTTGCAATCACACACTTCCTCTACCCCCATATACATTCTTGTGCTGGTGTTCAGCAATGTGAGTTTGATTATATTGCCAAGTGTTACAGGGCGTCCCCGCTATACATCCAAGATGTGTTCCAAAAAACATGGTTGTATTAAGGATGTTAAAATACAGTTAATTGACTAGTCAATGGAATTTGCATCGACTAATCAATAGGCACTTCCTCATTCCTACTTTGAAATGTACAGGAGCCCCTACTGGGGCTCCTGTACATTTCGAAGGAAGAATGCGGAACTCCATGTACAGCCCGGGGCCAGTGAGAAGTCCTTCTGATTCCAGGCTGCATGCAGCGTGCCTGCTTTGAGATGCACAAGTGTCCCCAGTGGGGGCTTTTGTGCATTTCAAAGCCATAGAGCCTGGAGTAAGCGAGGGACTCAAAGTCCCCTGCTGACCCCGGGTGACATGTTGAGCTGCATGCTGCTAGGAGCCTGGGGTCAGCTGGGGACTCCCCCACTGATCCTGGGCTCTCTGCGGCATTTCCCTGGATTTCTGAGTCAGCTGGGAACTCTCTAGCTGATCCCAGGTTCTGGGGAAATGCCACGGGGAGTCCCCAGCTGACCCTGGGCTCCAGGGCTGCCCCTTTGAATTGCTCAGAGGCTGTGCATAGAGACAGCAAGGGGGGGATATCAACTAGTCAAAAGACTATCCGATAAGCAAATGCTTATTGGAGAGTCGAGTAGTCTTTAATGTTCCTACGTTGTATAGCAAAATGACGTAAAGCAGGGAATTTTTTTTCTCGTGGATGACTTCCATTTACGCAAATTGGGTTTTTGTTTTTGTACAACGTGAAAGTGGGGAATGAGAGGACATATAACATCAGTTCTTACAAGCATCTACACCGTTAGTGCAGAACTGATGTATACTGGGGCAACTTTTAGCAGGGACGCCCTGTACTTTAAAACAGGGGTGGAGAACCTTTTTTAAGTTGGGGGGGCCACTGACCCACAGAAAAATCAGCCAGGGGCCCCCCACAAGTGAGAAGCAAAAAACAACCCTCGCTGACGACATTCCCCATGCACACCAGAGCCTAGGGGGACCCTACCTCGTAGATTTTGTGTGCTCCTTCCCGACTGTGGGGCGGCAGGCGGGCTGGAGTGCCAGCGTGGTATCCCCCATGTGGAGAGGGAACCCTGAGCTTTAGGGGCTGGATCCCCTTGGGCCTGAGGTTCTCCACCTAGGAATGTGAATGACTATTTGACTAGCATGTGGACCATCCGATACGTCGACAAGCTAATCGACTAGTTGCTTCTCCCTCCTTGCTTTGTCTATCAGAGGCAGCAATGGGGTGGAAGAAGTGGGGATGCTTCAAAGTGGCAGCACCATGTGGCCAGACCTCAGGCTCCATGTGGTGCTGTCACTTTAAAATGCTGCGTGTAGCCTGTGGCCAGCTGGCCTGTGCCCACTTGAGTCTCGCGCTGGTCCCCCGTGCTCCCTGCAGTGCTTTCACCTTTGAAGTGTAGCATCAGCCTCCGGGGGCTGTCGCTACACTTCAAAGGCGGAGGTGCCCTTATCGACTAATCGAGTAGTCGATTAGCCAATTATTCAAAATTTTATATCCCTATTCCCACCCCTGCTTTAAAAAAGTTATTTAAAACATGTTACTTTTTGAACATACACAGCAACAAGGTTCATAGCACAGTTCAAACAATGTTAGGCTCAGGACGCTACCTGCCCTCGTGAGGCATTGCAAATCCTTCCCAAAGCACCCTGCTGCCAGTTGTACAATGGGATAGCTACTCACAGTTTTATTGCTCTCTGTGTCTATGCAAGAGGTGCTATTGTGGATGTGTTCCACTGACACATGGAGCAGTGTGGGCATGCAGCAGCAATCTAATTACAGCGATCACTGTATGTTGGTGTAACTTGGGTTGACAAAACTCTATAGTGTAGGCAAGGCCAGAGTGTCACTGCTAATACATACAAGGTGGAACAGATTGTTTAGCATAAATAGTTAATATATACTGTAAGACCATTCAAGGTGAGGTGGACAATTAACACAACTGTACATGTAGGACAAAATAAGTGGATTAGTTGTTTACAGATTATTTATAACAACTTATAAATCCATTGTTTATCAAGATTGTGGTTTCAGTTATGAATTTAAGCTCCTTTTGAAAGTGTTGTGCAACTTTCTTTTGAGGACAAGGACTGAGAGGTCAGATATGGATTGACCATTTTCAAAAAAGGATTTGCCCCATGGGTGATATGGTATTTTTAGAGAGAGAAGGTGGATGGGGTAATATCCTTTATAAACCTCCCCCCATCTTCTCTCCCTTACACCCTGGACCAGGGCATCTGTAACAACACTGTACATAGCAATGGTGTATTTGTCGTCTTTTTTTTTTTCCTGTGTAAGTTTGTGGGTGAAACCAGACAACCATTATGCCCTCATAGTTGGGACAATAGTATATATGTTTACTACTTTTGTAAAATAAGCTGTTCCACCTTGCATTTATCTGTGAGACTCCAGAAAGCTCTAAAGCGTGTCTCTTTCACCAACAGAAGTTGGTCCAATGAAAGATATTATCTCATCTGTCTTGTCTCTTTACTATCCTGGGAACAACATGCTACAACAGCAATTCATACAGTTCAAATGTCTACATCTCTTTTTAAGTGAAACTACTCTGTTCAAGCAGATATAATTTCTAATACTTTTCTCTGCTGCTGTTTTGTGTTTATGAATTTGAAACACCATTTGGGAATGTTAGATGACGTGCCAAGACTGCTCGTGACTTGCTGAAATTCTCTTTCAAGCTAGTTGGCTTGTCAGAATCCCCTCTACTTGTCAAGCCTAGCAATGACAGCAACAATAACTGAGTCTTCTGAAAGCAGTAGCAACAGCATAAAGGGCCTGATTATGCATGCAGAAGATTTGCAGGCCTTCCATATAGGCTTGGAGAATAAGGTAAAAAATGAACAGGTTCAAATGGCTGTTCCAAAGCTTTCATGCCTATGTTCTGTGCCACAATAATCTTTTTCTTCTATAACCCTTCTGCCAGGTGGAGCCAGCAGCAGCCAGGCCCAGGTTCAATATCTAGGGGTTCCTCTCCATGCATCCAACACAGAACTGGATTGAGCCTCCACCCAGTAACCTGGGACATTTACACATCACTCCTGAGTGCTATTGAGACGCAATGTTTCCCCAAGCACAGAGTCTGAGTATAGAAAGAAAAACATTTAATGAAAGGGAGGGAAGTAATTTGGCATTAATTTGGGAAAACACCACAAACAGAGTTGTTAAACAAAAAACACGAGTAAAAGTTCCAACCCAAGTACGTTGGGTAATGTCCTTTTCATCTCAGCGATGAAAGTTCAGCAATCTAAGTGTATGGCCAACCTTTCTCTGCACTCACAGTTGCTGTCCTTGGTCAGAGCTGATCCAGAGTTCAGAGGTGCATGCAGAGTTCACCTCCTATCTTGAATGGGGCTGGTGGTTTAAATTGGCATCTTACTCTCTCTGCTGTCACTTGCCACCTTCCTGCTCACTGCTCTCCACTGCTGCCCTACTGGCTGTTCATTATGCTTCATTACTGCTGCTCTGATAGCTCTCAGTCTCCATCCACCACAAGGGTGGGCAATAATTTTGGAAGAGGGGGCACTTCACAAATTTCAGAATTGGCCATGGGCTGACCCGGAAGGGGCGGGGCCTCAGGCAGAAGGGGTGGGGCCTCAGACGGAAGGGGCAGGGTTGAGAACTATGTTGCTGGGAGCTTTGCTTGGCCTGGGGTCCCTGCCTCCCCTGACTTCTGGCCAATGGAAGAGACATGGAGCAGATGGGAAGGTCCTGGGGGCTAGCCTCCTCCCAGAGTTGTCTGAGGTGGAGGCTTAGAATTCACATAACATAGCTTGCAGCTCCTGGCCCCGCTGCTAACCTGTTGCCTGGCAGTCGCCCGGCAGGCACAAGCCCTTTGAATAGAAGCAGTTGAAAGGGCTCGTGCGTCACTGGCTCCCAGGCAATGTGCTAAGCCAGGGGTCAGCAACCTTTCAGAGGTGGAGGCCTGAGATTTGATTTATTGGCTTCTATGTACGAATCCGAGTGCTGGTGATACTTTTTAAGGTCGATAATAGTCCTACTTAGAGCAGCTTCATTAATAAATAAATGAAAATGCAGATCTTACCTTTTTAGTGCAGGGGTTGGCAACCTTTTAGAAGTGGAGTGCTGAGATTTAACTTATTCACAGATCTGTATGCCGGGGGAAGGAGGAGGGAGGGGACGCAAGGGCAGGCTGGGTATGGTGACCTTATTTTCTGAACCAGCTGCAACTAGTGAGAATGGTTTAATTTAAATTATGAAACAGATTAAACATTTTAACATTCTCATGATAGTTTATCAAACTTCATTTTAAATAAACTAAAATATTATGTTCAACACTAAAGGTTTCAATGTTTGCTTTATTTATGACAGAGTTGGGGAACCTTTTTTGGGTCGGGGGTCACTGAATCACAGGAAAATCAATTAAGGACCACACAAGTGAGAAGCAAAAACCTCCCGTGGCCTCCAACGAAGACACCTCATTCCTCTGGTGCTCCAGCCCCCACAGAGTGAGGGGAAGGGGCAGGGAGGACTGAGATTCGGGGCTTCACATAGACCAGATTTACTTTTCTGGGGTTCCAGAGTTAGTGGATTTTATTGGCCTCCTTGGGCTCTAGGGTAGGGACAGAAATGAGGGGTACAGTGCATGAGACAGGGCTGCCAGCAAGTAGCATAGGGATGGGGTACAGGATCTGGAAGGGAGGTGGGGTACAGAAGCATGCTGGAAGTAGGATGTCTGGCCAGGTGGAGGGAGCAGGAGCAAGGGAGGGTGTCATACCAAGCTGGGGGATGCTGGGTTTTGGGGGGGGGAGCAAGCTGGGGGATGCTGGGTTTTGGGGGGGAAGGAAGTGATGGGATTGGGGTGGGAGAGGTCTGGATGTGAGGCGGGGACCTTACCTTGCAGCAATGGCTGCAGTCATGTAGTCCTGGCTGGCACGGAGGAATGCCCTGCTGTTGGGGCCCATGTGGTCCCACTGTCGCTGTGGTCCCGCTGCCGCTGTGGTCTGGGGCCAGTCTTGGAGGCCCTGAGGCTGCAGCGCACGTGGTCTGAAGGTGCCGCTGCCATAGCCACATGGCTCTAGCCCAGCCTCCAGGGCTGGCCCTGGACCGCATGGCTGCAGTAGCGGCACTTCTGGTCCTGGCCGAAGCGCTGCTGAGGAGCCTCAGTCCCAGCACCTCTTCTTCCCACTGTAGCCTAACCTTCTGCAGGGAAGAGGGAGCGGGGCTGAGCAGCTGCGTGGGGGAGGAGGGGCGGGGCTGAGCTCCCTCCCACGTGCTGCTGAAAATCGGCTTGCATGCCAAATGTGGCATGCATGCCATAGGAATCAAACATTGAAAGTAAGGCCAAGCTGATGTTCTGCATGCTTTTGTATGTGACAGGAAATTCTTTCCAAGCTTGCAGAATCAGATTATCATTGTGCTCCAATTTCTTCACGTCAGTCCACTTTGTGCAGTTTTACCAATTCTGCACATTGTTGAGCAAGTCATTTTAAATCAGAATTCAGCTAGATTAATTTTTCCACCCAGATATCTGAGTCCTTGAAATCTGCTATTTTCATTTCCAAATTGCTGACTGAGATGCCTGGAATGACTGTCAAATCCAGTTCTTCAACAGACGCTTTTAGGTGGACGAATCATAAACTTAAACAGAGCACTGTGTTTGCAAAAGTCAACAAAACGAGACTTGAATGCCACCAGGAGCTCAGAAACAAATCTGGCAAGCTGCTGCAAATCAAGGCTTTTATTTGGAGTCTGTCTCTGATATGAATCATGAAACATTGGTAATATTTTGAAATGTGCGAGTCTGGCCGTCTCGATATCTTTGATGAGGACAGTCCATTTTGAATCAAATCCAAACACTGCCTGCTGCCTTGCCCTTGTAGTTTAAGGTTCAACTCATTCAAATAGCAAAACTTGAGCAACCAAAGTCTGGAAGCTTGGTGTGTTTGACACTCTTTATATTAAAAAATGACTTAATCTCATTAATTCAGAGGGCAAAATGAGACAAATTTTTGCCACGAGATAACCAGCGAACATAGTACATTAGTAGACTGGGTTATTTGTAATCTAATTCCTCGAGCAGGGACTGAAATTGATGGTGGTTAAGGGCTCGGGCAAGAATCTAATTGACAGTGCGAAGGACCAGTCCCATTACATTTCCGAGTTGGGTTCCACAAGATTGCTCACAATTGCCTCCTTGTTCACAATGCAATGAAAGTTGAAAAGCAGGTGGTTCAGCTGTTCTGACAAGAGTAAGGAATTCCCTGTATTTGCCGACCGTGACAGGTGAACTCTGTATACACAGACACAAGATTATCCAACTGTATTTTTCTCGTTTACAAAGTTCATCACAGTTTTAAGTATGTCTTCACCCCTTGTTTGATTTTTTTCATTGGTAATATCTCAGTTATTTCTTTGTGCACGTCATTGCCACAAATATATCGTCCTACAATACACAACTGATTAAGGTCACATATGTCTGTTGTCTTGTTCAAAGCAAACAAAAAATAAGTAGCTATACTCAAGTTTTGCATTTGTTCTTTGTTGATTTGATGGGCCATCTTCACAGTGCTCTCATGGACTGTTTTTGTCAATAATGGCATGTCTTGAATCTTCTGTACGATTTTTGTCCTGTTGTAAAACTTGTTAATTGGGTCATGACTAATTTTTAGCATGCATCTCTTCGCATAATCCCCGTCAGTGGAGGCTGCCCCTCTCAAATAATGCTGTACGAACCCACAAAACTTGCGGAGTTTTGGTTGGTTGGCTAACCAAAGAGGATGGCTGGTTGTTAAAATGGACAGTCAAAGGTGAAATAGACCAAAAAAAAAAAAAAATCTTGGCATGAGTAATTACGTGTCTTTAAAATTTTGAATTATTTTTTCATTTTAATTTAAAAAGTTGTGTGTATTTTGGGAATGAGAAAAGAGCCCTATTTGGTTCCATACTGAGCCATATTTGGCTCTAAAGCCATAGGTTGCAGACCACTACTCTAACTCATTAAAATTTGAGGCATCACTAATGAAACATTTTTTTATTTAAGTGATGTTAATAGGTTGACAATTTGTGTTAACGTGTTTTTAGTTTTAGTTAAAAACCAGTTTAAATAAATGCTGGATTAAAAAGTCAGCTTTTTATATACCTTAAATGAAATTAGTGGAAGTTAGTGCTGAATCGGGATAAAAGTTCTCAAAATCTCACTAGTCACCCTGAATACCTTTGAAATCTGGCGGGTAATGACCACAACAATAAGCCAATTTACTAATTACAAAATACCATACTTCCTTCAATAAAGTAGTTGTAAATGAAAATGTATTCTGGTAAACTTACTCTTTTTCCTACATATTTGCACATTTTATTTAGTGAATAATGTTTTTGTGCATCTTTAATTAAATTGCAATTTCCATCCAAGGGTAACTTTACACAAATTAAAATTAAAAAAATATCTAATAAATCATCATCATCATAATCAGTTACAATTTTCTAACATAGTAACATATGTAAAACTTAATACAATGTAAAAGCCCTGCAAACTCTTAAACATGTGTAGGCCTATTCTCCTGGTTAGGAAATAGTGTAATTTAGTATGAAGGCACCTGTATTAGCAAATCAACATGTGTTAGTGGTTACCTGTCAATGAGGATGATTCTTTCTTTAGGAGATATCTAAAGTATAAGCACAAAAGAAGATTTAAATCAGGGTTTCTGCTTATTGATTTAATTTAGGGATGTAAGCGACTACTAGAGTAGTCAGCTACCTGATAAGCTTAGATACTCCTCAGCTACTCACTTTTCCACCCCCCCCCCCCGCCCTTGCCACTCACCTCCCCTTGCTGCCTTAAAAGTCAGTTTCCCTCAGGACCGTCTCCATGGTGCATGCAGAGGGACTAGCAGAGGCAGAGCCACAGTGCTTTTACTACATTTAAAAAGCAGAGTCGCAAGGGTCTGTGGCCTGGTGTAAGCTGGCCTGGCGTAAGCTGGCACGTCTGAGTCCTGACTGACTCGTGCCAGGTCCCAGACCTACCCCCTGTGTGGCTCTGCAATTTAAATGCAGCAGGAGCTGGGCAGCATGCTTGGCTCCGACCACATTTTAAACTGCAAAGCTGCAGCTTACCGACTAATTGTGTACTTAGTACAAATTGTATTGAGAACATGATTAATCATTTACTCACTTCTTAAACGAAGGATGTTAAGTCACCAGTTTTAATTATGATTTAAATCAATCTGCTGTAGTTCACATATGCTGTAGTTCTTATGCGCTATAAGTCATGAGACTATATCAATTATGAGTCTATATAAATTATGATTTTTTTGCTGAAGGTCACAAAGATCATGAAAGTGCTCCCAAACTGTGATCTTTAAATATTTTTTTTTTTACAGGGAAATGTCTACAAAATTTTTATTATGAAAAATTACCTTAGCTAGTCAGTTTCAAAGGTGAAAAGTAAGCATTACTCCCAAAATTCATACTGCCCTCGAAATTGATTAAATTTGGTCATGAAATTCACACTTACACTGTTACAATTTTGTGAAAATGACATTCGATAATGGGCCCTAGTCTTGAATGAGAGAGCATTTCTCCTCTCCCCTTGAAAGCTTTTTCAAATGGTGATTGCATCTCAAAAATCCAAAAAACAAACCCCTTGTGATTGTAAAATGTTGGTTACATTCATTGTAGGACTAACTAAGTTGAACACAAATTTAAGGGCTGTGTATTAATTATAGCTGTAATGTAAGTCCACTGCTTTGTTTGGCAACGTAATCCTTATTTTGTACACATCTTTAGTTTTTATTTTTACTCTGTCTTGTTATGTTGAATTCTTCACTATTGCTGGAACAGAAGTGAACCTTAAAACAGTTTTTGATAGCACGATGAGATGTGTAGCATCACTGGATAAGCACAGTGATGGATATACTTTTTATGTTACTTGGTAGAGAAATGGTGAATGGTATTAATTTGATCAGAGGAACAAGTGAACTGATGTCCCCTATTATTTACACAGACAGATGAGGTAGTAATACTGGCATTGGTGTAATGAGTGCTAAATCCTTGTAGAGCAAATGCCACTTCATTAGTGGAAGAACTGTGGACCCGTTTCCTTGTTAAATACTCTGTTGCCCTAAGAGCTTTTTCTTTATAGGTCTTCTGCTAAGAATTTTTGGAAGTAAGGGGTTGAATGGTGAAGTATCATCTAATTCTCACAGTTATTCTCATTCTTTGCTACTCCTCTATTAGTATCTTATCAAACTTCCCTCTACTCCCTCCCCTTGCAATGTAGTCTCTTTCATGAATATCTTCAGTCTCTGCTTCTGTTTCTGCCTTTTCCCTGAAATTATTATGATGGGAAGTTTCAATGCAACCAACAAGCAGTATCTGTGAACCTGACAGATTTGTAAACTTCCCTTTGCCACTGGATAGGAATCATATAATCCATAAAGGAGATGCTGGAGTCACGGGCAGTCTTGGGAGCAGAGAACATTATTGGTTTATAACATTTGTTTCATGTTGAGTATGTTCTCTACTCTGAGAAGAGCTAGAAACTCAGTTTAAAAACCAAAATCTTAAGTGATGGAAGCTTTCCACTTTCCTCTGGCAGGTGGATTTTTTTCAAGCTATGCGAGAGAGTATTGCTACAGCATATGAAAAAAGCATTTCAGTGTTGGATATCAGCTGCCTACTTGCTACGTGTATAAAAAATGGACACCCTTTTCAGTATATTAGAACATTAATGTTAAAAAACACAATTTTATCTAAAGATGCCAAATTATTCATTTATATTAAAAATTGCTGGATGTTGCAAGGTGTACTTTTAAAGAGTTAGAGAAATTCCTTGCCCTGTAGAGCTTAAAATGAGGGGGGAAATACAAGAAAAACACACCACAGCAATTTGGATAAGGAGATTGATGTGAAATTATTAGAGAAGAGGAAGAACTCCTGAAAAATTGGTTATATGGCGGTTTTTGGCAGAAGTTGTAGGGGCTTGCAAGATCTTGTATAGAGATGGTAGTAAATAAGATATGAAAGTCACTTTTTAAAAAAAGGGAGTGAGTTATAAGGTATGATTTTAAGTGTGAGCAGGAAAGTAGATTAGAAATGTATGGGGACAAGGTTAGGTAAAGCCTTCAAAGAAAGGTCAAACTTACTTGACACATCACTTCTGTTCATTCTAAGTGTTCACATGCTATGGCTATGTATGCAATTCTGTAATATATATATTCAAAAAATAATTGCATAGCATGAGAGGAAGGGCAATATTTAAAGAGAACAAAGTCCTGCACTCCATGTTAGTCTTATGCATACAGTTAATGACTAGGTGTAGTTTCTGGCTGCTAAGATTATCTTATCAGCTCTGTGACATAAGTCTGTATCCGACTTGCACCAGAACCTCATATTATTACTTCCCATTTATACAGTGCCTCTAAAAATCTCTTGCGGGTCTGAAATTATTTTGAACTCATTTAAAAAAAAAAACAAAGAAAAAATAAGTTTGAAGACTGAAAGTTGGCATCTGAGTTTTCAATTAAGGATACACAAACCTATGTATATAACAGTTTTCAGGTAAGCCAAAGATAATTTGAAGCTTAAAGTCTTTAGAACTTCTCTTTTTTTATGTGGCATAAACAAATGCTGGAATCTCTTTCTCGCCTAGAAGATAATGTGGTGAGAGAAGAAGTCAGATCTTTCAGTCTCCAGCCTTTCTTTGTCTTCTGGAGGGAGAAAGCCACTTCTAACATAGTGGAGTGTTGTGGAATGTAAAAATGACATGGCATGATTCTGTTAGGGTGGTTTCGATACTAATGTTTAAATCCAAGATCTGATTGGGTATATAACCTCTCTTTATTATATTGTTGGGCCATATACTAACTGACTAGGGCCCTACCATTGTGAGAGGTAAGCATTAATGGAATTTGTCTGCCTCAGTGCTTAACCTGACTCCTAAAACTGTATTTAAAATCTATTTTTAGGTTTTATTTCAGTCCTCTTAACCATAACTTATAACTCTGCACTTCTATAGTTCATTCAAATGTAAACCCCTTTTTCCTCCCTGGATTACTCATGAGCAGGTCACACACACGTGTGCCTCAGTGCCTGATGTTTTTAACGTAAAAGGAGATCCTGAGTACCCCAGTGGTGATGTTGTTTAGTTGGGGATTCCCTATCCAGTCCCTTGCTGCAGTCCCTTGCTTCTAAAGGAATATTCAGTGGTGGTGCCTCCACTTGGCTGGCCCTGTACACACTTAGTGGTGTGCCGTGGGAGCCTCCAGGAATAAAATTATTCTGGTAATAATCTGGATCTAACTCCAAAACAACAATTATAAATAATATACATCTAATTGATTAAATTAGAATTAACACACCTTTACGTAACAAACTTAAAGAAACAGGGTTTAACAGATTAAAAGTGAATAAAATCAGTTAACAAAGTACACAGATACGTTCCTTTATTTCTATCTGGCATTTACCCTGCCACCATTCATCCCACCCCAGAGCATGTATTTCTCTGGATTCAGAGTCCCAGACACTTGTGTGGGCATGCTTGAAGGTCTGCAGCTGGAGTAGATAGCCTTGTGTAGGTTCTATGTGTGTCAGTCCAGGCAGGCAACCAGCTGCACAATCCCTCTGTCACTGGAGCAGGCCCCACCAAATGCCAGCAACTCTGGTTCCCTGAACTGGTCACTCTGCCTCTCTTTGGACCCGGAGTCAGTCTATTTTCTGTGCTCTGTCCCAGGTAGCCCTTTTCAAAAGAGCCCAGTTACTCACCGTTACCTTCTGTGCAGGTTTATGTAGGCTCTTCTCAGCCACAGGCACGGCCAGAGTCTCTGCCCTCAAGGGACAATCAACAGTCTCTGAAGCAGCTTGCTAGATCCAAGCCCCGGCAGGCTCTCACTAATAGGCTCTCTGCAATACAATAGCTCCTGGACTGCAAAAGACTCCCCACTAGCAGCCTGGCTCCTCTCTCCAAAAGGACACTACTAACTCTCTCTCTCTCCGTGCCTGGAAGAGCCGCCTTCCCTCCTTTTTTCCCCCAAGGGCTCATGGGAGTTGTAGTCTCTAGGGCTAGATTGCAGTGCAAAGGATCCTCCCAGTAAAAGTCAGAGGTCCCCTTAGTAAGGGGACTATACAAGGATTTCAAACTATTTTTTTAGACATTAATTTACAGTACTCAACTCCCTCAAGGGCTACATGGGATTGCTTCATGCAGCCACTTCTGGAGTGAAACATAGCAGTTTGACAGCAGTGCTACTCAACAGATCAGTACATGAAGGCTATCGTAATGCACATGTTATGGATTGCAGAATGAATTGCCTCCTCTTGGGAAAATTACAGACTTCTAGCATTTCTTTCATAGTTACAAGGTATTGGGACCTCGGTCTCTCATCCCATGTTAGAACCAGGAGCACAATAGGCCCACTATGCTGGGGTGCTGATTTATTACTGACTTGGAGATAAGAAAGACCTCTCTCTAACTAACATGATCACCTTAAAGGTGTATAGGTAACCTAGCACAGCCCTGCTTTGCTTCTGAGACCAGAAAGGATCCCAACGCAAAGCTTTATGGTTCAGACAAACTGAAATCCCTATTTTACATAATTCTAGAAGGGACTTTCTTGGATATGAAGTTCAGCCCCTTTGCTATTGCAGGTAACACCATCGTATAATCTTGTTCATAAACTAATCAACTTCCATCTTGGTAGGTTGTTGGAAGCTGTTCCAGAACTTCAGTCCTCTGATGGTTAGAAGCCTTATAATTTCCAGCCTAAATTTATTGATATAGCCAGTTTATACCCATTTGTTCTTCTGCCAGCATTGTTTCTTGATATTAAATTGTTCTTCTGTCGCCAGTGCATTTATAGAGAGCAATCATATGCCCTGTCGGCTTGTTTAGACTAGCAAAATCAAGGTGCTAAGCTCTTTTTGTCTCTTCTTGTAAAGTAGGTTCTGCATTCCTTTGATCATTTTAATAGTACTTCTCTGCACTTGTTCCAGTTAAAATTAGTTTCTTTAATGTGGGTGATGAGAATTGCATGCAATATTTTAGGTGTGGCATTAAATGCATCCCTATTTCTACTGGAAATACCTCACATGATGCATCCTAGGATCACATTTCCTTTTTTTGTGGGTGTACTACATTGGTGATTAGGGAACAGCCTTTTTTGTTCTTTTTTGTTCCTTTAAAACCTTTTTTTGTTTATGTAGCGTATTTTATATACTGTGGGTATTATTGTATTTGCTTTATACTTTTGATAGGAAATCAATTTTATTTTGTATAATACATCTACATAGTGAAATGTTTTATTTATTTTGTGTGTTTTTAAAAAATACAGCATTTTATGATGCTAATACTTATGTAATAGATGCAGTACTACTTGCGATTACCTTTTGTTGAAATGCTTGGACATGTTTCTGAAACCAAGCAAACAAAATGACATACCAGTACCAAACAGGCTTAGCTCCTGTGTTAAGCTTCCTGCAGTTTTGTTGCTGCTCCACCTTGGTAGGCTTATGCATTTCAAAAATTTACTGTTTTTGAGCTTAAAATCCTTTGTATAGTTTTTACTGCAGATTGGTGAAATTTAATAACACTTGGCACATTAATAAGTTAAATATTATGAAATATTTCCTTAATAGATTGAACCCTAAGCCATTAGTTAAATTTATTTTTAATTTAGGGCATTTTATTTTTATATAATTTATTATTATTTTTTCATTTACAAAACATTACCATATAGATTTTTACTTTTTAATAGCATTTATTTTACACAACAATTAAACAGAACTTTTGGATAGAAGTGTTTATGTTAAGTTCCATTTCTTACATTCATTGATGTTTCTTTGTGTTGAGTTGGCTGTATGCTTTTAAGCAGAAACTATGTGAAAAGTAAATACAACCTGTTGTGACTCCTTTTTGGAGCCTATAAAGGATTTTAATTAAATAGCATGCTCTTTACATTTGTTGTTCTGCTTTTTAGGATATACACTGCATGTTCCAAGGGAATGCGCCTTCCTTCCATAGTGACACTTTTCCCCCTTTATTTGCCATAAAATTATGTTAGTCACATAAATTTTCATGTGAAGTAGAACTTTTGTTTCATGGTTATACAATTTCTGTGTGTCCTTATAAACAGCGGTTCCCAACCTTTTCCAGATGGGGACCCATTTTGACAATTCAGGAAGACTTGGTGACCCAAGGCAATTCAAAAACAGGGGGAGGAAAAGGGGCAGAGCCACCTGGGGAGACACTTGGCGACCCTTTTGAAATGTAATGGTGACCCATATTTGGGTCCTGACCCATAGGTTGGGAAACCCTGCTTATAAAAGTAATTTGTCTAATTACTTAGAGCCACCTTATGGCTACTGTTATGATGGCCCTCTTCCCTTGCTGTACTCTAGAGGTGCACTATGTCTTTGAAGGAGCTTAAGAACAAATAAAACAGCATGCGTTTTTTTTTCTTACTGCTAAAGGATCCAGAGTTGTCTCTTTCTAGTGTTTTTATTTTGGCCACCTCTCCCACAGCTACAACCATGTTCTCTAATCCTTATTTTAAAAGATGTTGAACTTTGTAATAGGGATGTAAGAGTTTAACTGACAAGCATTACTGATTAAGTTCCTGGCCACCGCCAGGAGTCTGTGGGATTGGCAGCTGCTGGTTGCTTGTGATGCCAGGATCTCGTGTAGCGTTTAACCATGTAACTGAATTTCAAATGGTTACATGGTTAGTGGTTTTATAAAAAAATTACATCCCTACATCATAAAGACATTGAGGTAGCAAAACCTAATATCAGCTATTTGTGCTTGACTTGATTTGGGGGATGAGAGGATTTAGCAAAGACTAGTAGGGAACATTGTCAGCTGCTCAAAGTGCCTGTCGGTTTTTGCAATTTTGAATGAAAGATTCAAATGGATTTTTAGTGGAATCTTTTAAAAAGGCAATTTTAAACATACAAAATGGAGTTACAAGCCAAAGGGTTTTTTAAAAACCTTGTATAATTACACAGATATGTGTGAAAGATTGGGTCACAAAGATCCCCTGGAGACTGGCACTTGATGGACTGATCATACCACTGAGCCAGCCTACTTGTCCTCTTGGCATCCTACCACCCTGTCCTGCTGAGCCAGAAGCAGATCTCCCTGGTCTGGTCACCCCAACTCTGTTCCTTTGCTGGGGGAAACATCCCTGCAGCCGAGTAACAGACATCGAACCGCTCAACTCTGGGAGGGCTCAGTCACAGGGATATGATGGCACTTAGGTACAGAGCCTCAATGGGACCAAAGCCCCAAATAAAACCTGTCTTATTCTATGTATAAAAGTTTTACACAGCTCGTAAAGTTCCCTCCCTTCATCAATGAAAGAGAGAGATGCATAGCTTTTGTTCCCTTCTCCCTGCCCCCAGTAACAATTATATACACTGGGTTTGATAATAAGTGTTTTTATTAAGTATAAAAAGTAGGATCCAAGTGGCTGCAAGTGGTGACATACAGATTGAAGTAAGTGAAAATAACATAAAATGAAACAAAATATGCCAGCCAAGCCTAATATTTTAAGAGAAATTGTTACAAATAATTTCTCACCTTAGTTCTTATTTCAGGTAGTGATCTTCTCAAGCCAGACCTGGTATTTTTCCTGAACTGGGTCTAGTAGCTTCTCCCCCCATATCATTAGAGTTCTTTTGTTCCCAACTCTTTTCATGTGCCCTCTTGTTGTGGGGAACACTGTGTGAAGCAAGCTGAAGGCAATCATTGTTCACTTCCCATTCCTTTAAATAGAATTTCTCCAAGGTGGGAAGTCTTTGTTCCATTCCTCCCACCTCTGTGGAAAAATACAAAATTCAGGATGGATTCCAGCAGCAGGTGGCATGGCCACACGTTTTTGTTGGACCAACCACCATCCAGGCTTACAGGAAAAAACAGATTATTCACTGATTGTTGCCTTAGGCACCGGGCCATTAAGTTCTTTCAGTGCCACTAATGGCTTTCACTTGAAGACCTAGATTAATAAACTGGTTTACATTTAATATTTCTAACTGCACGTACAAGAAAGATACATGTGCACAAAGAATATACACATTCAGGGGATTACAAGCTCTTGAATGATAGGTCACATGCCCTATTTGCACAAAGAATATTTGAGTTAAGCATATTCATGTGTGCTTTGCTTTATTTTCTTAGAAATCTGCTTTGTTCTGTTTGCTGCTACTTTAACTACTTAAAATACACCTTCTATAGTTAATTTTTTTTAGAAATGTTATAAACTAGATTAAATTATAACTCCATGGTGTGTGGGGGGGGGGGGGGGAGAGGAGGGGAAATGATGTGCATACCCTTCCTCCATGTTGAGGGAGGAGGTGAATTTCATATAATTTTGAGTTTGTACTCCAAAGCAGGGGGATATCTGGGTACTTACACAAGATCCTTAAAATGAAACTTACAAGAGCTGTTCTCAGTGTCTGTATTGTTCTTTGGTGGTGTGTGTGCTGGAGGATGCTTAAAAGCCTGTCTCAGGAAGATAGGATTAAAGGGTGCCCAGGCTGGCAGAAAAGGTGGGCTCGGTGGCATATTAGCTCATTAACTCATTCCAATGGGTTCTAGCTGTCATAATCAGATAACGTGTTAACATTTTATATCCCTAAATGGTAACTAACAAAATGTGCATAAAGTGCTTTATGTTCAGGAGTTTTAACTAAATTGAAGAAACTCACAGAGTTTGAAAATGAACTTCCGTCACAAGTTTGTACATTGCTAATTGCTTTTATAAATGCTAAGTGTTTTATAAAAAAATTAAGGTTGCAAGAAACCCTGTTGTAAATTAAATATTGATATTATTGTGGTAGAATGTAGATATGTTGGAAAAATTACTTTTCCCTTGTGGTTAAAACCTCCATATAAATGTTTTAAGTGCAAGTTAATAAAATCTAAAATGTTACATAGATACAAGGGGTTTTAAAAAAAAAAAATCTTAAAGGTTTCAGTAGGAATTGTTTTGCTTGTGACAGGATCAGAGGTCTGTTGTGTGGGTTGTGGTGTGTGTGTGTGTGTGTGTGTGTGTGTGTGTGTTTTTTTTTTTGTTTTTTTTTTTTAAGGCAACTGATGAAGCCAAGGAAAATATAGCATTTTCATCTTTAAGTGTAGGTATTTTTCTCAAGTACTCAAAGATCTTGTATTGGGTTGTAATAATTAGATTTGTGTGAATTGGGGGGGAGGGGCAGGAGAGGTGTGGACCTGTTAATATGCTGTTGAAAAATTGGTGTAATCAGTTAAAGTGGGATGGCTGACACTTTAGCTTGATACCTCTCCTGGTTAAAACCAGAGCTAAACTCTGACAGCTGGTTAGGCTTTCAAGCACGTCTTAACAAATTGTTTTGTTAAATATTTCAAGTGATCTGTGATCTTTCAGGGCCTGAGTATATAAATGCTATGGATATGGCAAACTGGCCAAATAAGTTACAATTTGGAAGAAGCATGTTGTCTTGTTTTTGTCACTTAAAGCAAACAACAAAGAATCAGATAAGGCCACTGCTTGTCTATTTCCACTGCTCTTTGAAGTAATAATTTCTGCTCCCTACTTCAAATATAAATCTGAGTATACAAGATGTTAATCTGCCTTTATAGGGGTGTGCAGACACTGGGTTTTAATTTGTGAAGTTGCTCTTATGCTCCTGACATGGGAATGGAGTTGTCATGTTCTGTCCATCTTTGCTGAACTGGCACGTAATTTAGAACAGCCCAATATTTGGGGAACGGGAGACTTCACTGTTGGTGGCAAGGGGTATCCTATCTATCTAATTAATCTATCCTGATCTGCCTGTGTTGCATTATTTTCTTTCTTTGCTATTGGGCAGATGAAGCATGTTTATAAATATAGACTATTTTGACCTTTGGACCTTTGCCATTATGAATGGAAGTGTCAGCATTACACAAATACACCCTTAAATTCTGACTCTAATTTTGGCCAGCTCCCAGTTTTAGAGACATAGATATGAACTGCCCTTCAGCTTGCTTGAAAACTGGTTGGTCTGGTTATGGTTAGGCTCAAAACTGGATTGTTCAATGTTGTGGTGTGGTTTCTTTATTAAAGGTTTTTTTTATATGAAATTAATAGATAGGATTTACAGAGTCTCCAAGAATTGCCAGATTATTCTAAATTTCATTCATTTGCCACAACATTTCAAATATCTGACAGTTTACGTAATGCTCAGAATGTTGTTTCTTTTGTGGAATGGGAAAATGTTTTATTTAAAATTAAGTTTGAAGGATTAGGTTTTTCAATGTCGATAAACACCATTTTCACTGGGCACGCTCAACCAAAAGTGGGGGAAAAGTCAATTGATGACAGAAATTTACAGATTGACAAAGTAAGAAAATGCTGCTTTGAAACTTCAGAGTTTGCCTTAAAGATATTTATTTGTATATTTTGACACAACGCAAAAAGGATCCATTGTAATCATGTAGTCTGACCTGCTGTATAACATGGGCCATAGAAATCCCCCAAAATAAGACTCAAAGTATATCTTTAGAAAAATATCCAGTCTTGATTTTAAAATGGTCAGTGATGGAGACTCTACCATGACCCTTGGTAAATGGTCCCACTGGTTAATTACTCTCATAATTAAAATTTTGATGCCTCAATTCCAGTCCAAATTTGTCTGGCTTCATTTTCCAGTGATTGGACTGTTATACCTTTCTCTGCTTGATTTAAAGAGCCCGTGTTTTGTTAGTCTTTAAGGTGCTGCTAGACTCCAGTTACAGACTAACTTGGTTACCCCTCTGAAGATTATAAAATGTGTTTCCCATGTAGGTACTTGTAGACTCCATAATCAAGTCACTCATTAATCTTTTAAGTTAAATCAGTTGAGCTCTTGGAGTTTGTCACTATAGGTAGGGATGGGCAAAAGGGCCTTCACGGCCGGATCCTGCTGCTTCCACGCCCCCAGGCCAATTAGGGCCAGCGCTCCCTGGCAGGGCAGGAGACTTCATGCGCTCTCCCACCCAAGCCCTGATTGGCCTGGGGGTGGCAGGAATGTGCAAAGTTTCCTCTGCCCTGGCTCTGTCCTGCGAGGAGCATGCGGTGCTTAGAAGCACCACATTCCTGGCAGGTTGGGAGGAGGCTTCGCGCGCACCCCTGCCCCCAGGCCCTGATTGTGCGTTCTCCCCACATCCAGACCAAAGTCTCCTCCCACTGTCTGGGGGGGGTGTGTGCAAAAGTGCTCCCGCACCCCCAGACCAGTCATGGTCTGTGGATGGTGTGGCTCGGGGCCACTTAAGAAATTTATGAAGTGGCCCCTGGCAAAAAATTATTGCCCACTCATGCTGTCAGGCATGTTTTCTAATCTTTTAAGCATTCTCATGGCTCTTCTCTGAATCCTCTCAAATTTATCAATATTCTTCCTCAGTTGTAAACACACAAACTGGGCACAATATTCCAGCAGTGGTCACACTAGTACCAAATATAGAGGTAAAATGACATTTCTGCTCCTGCTTGAAATTCCCCCTGGGGTTTAAGCCTATCTATTGGGTGATGCTTACCAGTCACAGTTGACTGGTGGGCTGGAGCCCCAGTGAGTTAGTTAACTTGTGGGCCCAGCCTGGCTGGAGCAGCCCCTGCCCATGACAGGCCTGGCTCCTTTAATTGGTTAATCAGTTAAGCATAACATTTAACCATGATTTTAATATCCCTACCTGGTACTCAAGTCAGGTTAAAAAATGAAATCTAACCTAAATAATCTATAAGACTTATCTCCAAACACCTCAACCCTGTCTGGTATGTGTGTGTTAAAGCACCATTGCTAATGGCAGTGTGTCCCGGAAAGAAATAATATTGGGAGCAGGAGAAATGATGCTATGTTCTGTTATTGAGGGAAGATTGCTTCCAGACATAATTGCATCAAAGCTCATTTCAAGTAGAGGGGGGTGTGTGTGTGTGTGTGTGTGTGTGTGTGTGTGTGTGTGTGTAGAGAGAGAGAATTTAAAGGGGGTGGGATGTCTTGGATTTTTCTCTGACCCTCTTTGCTTTAAGACTTGTTTTGCGATATCAAATACTTGAGCTTTCTACTTGTTTCAGTCTCAAAGGGAAAATATGTTTAGTTGTTCCTACAGCAATGTTCACAAGTGTTTTTTAAAAATATTAGCCCCATAGATTTGACCAGTTTTATTTTCATTTGCTTGAAACGTTACAAGCAAATTGTCAAACTAGGTACAAAAGATGTGTGGTTGGTTGGTGTGTGTGTGAGGGTGTGTGTGTGTGTGAGGGTGTGGTTTTTTTTTTTTTTTTTTTTTTTTGCCTAAATAGAATCTAAATTAGGGCTGTCAATCTCAGTTAACTCAAGCAATTAACTCAAAACTAATTGACTGGATTAAAATAATCATGATTAATCAGTTTTAATCACATTAATAATAGAATGGTAGTTTAAATGTATTATACATATTTTTGGATTTTTCTAAACCTTTTGTTTTCCAAACATGTTGATTTCAGTTTTTAAGCTTATAGTATGTTAAACCTAGGGTCTCTCATTGTGCTGTGCTGCCAGCTCTTGTTGCATTTGGTGATGCTTTGCCAGAAGATTTTCAGAAGATTCCTTTTTCCTTACCTATTAAAAAAGAAACTCAAAGAAAATGGATAGAAGTGACACTAGAGAGACATTGAAACGTTATCAGATAAGTGCCCATCCTAGACATCTCTAGGCAACAAATTTTTGTACTACTATAAAGCTATACTTTTGTTTAATTAAATATAATCAATAACTTGACTCTTCAATTCCTTTTTGGACAGCATTTTTGTATTGTTTACAGTATAGTTTATTTCTGATGTTCACAAGAATTTAATTCAAATTTCAGAAAATGCAGTTACTATAGGTTAACAGCAAATGATTTATTCATAGTCACTACTGTCCTTGAAATGTGTGATCTTCTTGTGAAAGATCACCTCTGATGGCAAAAGATGTTCATGAAACAAACATATACTTAATAGAACTGTTTGGGGAAAATTTCAATGGAAAATTTTGTGGGGTGGGAAAAGAATTTTCCTAAAATATTTCCCAGTCAGTTAGGGTATGTCTAGACTACATGGCTCTGTCGCCAGAGCCATGTAGGTTAATTTACTAGACATACGCAAATGAAGCCGCAATTTAAATAATCACGGTTTCATTTACATGAAAATGGCTGCCGCGCTGTGCCGGGGATCAGCTGTCCTGGCACAGCAGGGCAGTCTAGACGTGCCGCAGTCGACAGGGAAGCCTCTGTCAACTGCTCCGTTATGCTTTGTGAAACAAGGTTTGCTGGAGTGGTCAACAGAGGCTTCCCTGTTGACCGCGGCGTGTCTAGACTGCCCTGTTGTGCTGGGACAGCTGATCCCCGGCACAGCGCGGCAGCCATTTTCATGTAAATGAAACCGTGATTATTTAAATAGCGGCTTCATTTGCGTATGTCTAGTAAACTAACCTACATGGCTCTGGCGACAGAGTCATGTAGTCTAGACATACCCTCAGTGTAGTAATATTAGTTTTTAATGAATGCTCAGTTCTGTCATCTTGGATTGGCTGCCATTAGCATGTTGAAGACTGAGGAAGATAATGGTGGTACAACATAGCTTTTGTGCAGTGAAACACATCTTGCTGATTCCTGTGGCTGTACTATAGCTCTTCTGTTTTCACCCCTTTAGATAATTTGTTGGTAAAAGCTTACTGCAGACTAAAATGTGATACACACGTGTGATTTCTGGGGTGTGTGATTCATTCAATCCTCTGAAGTCTACTTTTTAAATGTGAACATGCACAAATTGTGCATGGTCATTAGATGCATTTCTTAGGAAGGTGGATGATCACTTTTGTAGCTAGACTCTGTGGTACTTGAGGGAGGCAGAGAGATACTTGGCACACCCATAACCAATTGTCGTCATCCTAGATCAGGGTGTGAATGCATAGTCATTCTCTTAAAATGAGTCTCTTGATTTGTGCCTTTTTTTTTTTTTTTTTTTTTTTAAACTGTGTTCTCTCCAATTGTCAGGTTGGCCAAGAAAATGAATTTTCACCTCTTGTTGACATGCATGCATGCCATCCCCAAGACTTACTTGGAGGTCTGTTTTACTAATCCTGCTGGTTTTTCAAGATACCATTCACTGTTTAGATCCTCAGCAGTTTCTGAGATTTAACGACTAGGCTCTGAGATTTTTTGACTCCTAAACCAGGTCTGTCCCCAGAATCTAGTGATAATATTCTGCTTCTATTTTACAAACATTTCAACTAATCTTCCTCTGTAGGGAAATTTGGAGAACGTGGTTTTTTTGAGTATATACATGAATGGTTCCTTTTTGCCAAACAGATCATGCTGCCAATGCTACCGTATGCACATTTTGTTAATATTAGCAGAGAACTAAAATGGGCTTGGTTGGAATATGAAATGGCAGTTCGCTAATGTTCCTCCATTAGCAGGAGGTACAACCTGCATATATATCAGTGTAATGCACAGAGTCCCTGGGGAGCCCGCTGAGGTCACTCAATTAGGGTACATTGCAAGAAATGGGATGGCCATTTCCCAAAGCTGACGGTTATTTTAATATTTATATTTACCAAGCCAACACAAAGTATCTTCTGTATTCTATTATTGGTCAAACAGAAGTCCAAACTACCAAGCCTCAGGCCACTACCCAGACACCTCAGCCAAATAAAGTTCTACTAATCACAAAGGATCAGACACTTACCTTCCAGGTCAATAAATATTTCAGGTCATATCCCAAATGGATGCTTCTAGCCAATTCTTATTAATGTAACCCTTCTGCCAGGTAGCACCAGTAGCAGCCAGGGCCGGGTTCAATATCTAGGGGTTACTCTCCATCCACGTATCACAGAACTGGCTTGGGAAATTCTCACAACAATTCTAGTCATCTCTGGGACGCAATGCTTCACCACTCGCAAGCACAGAGTCTGAATGTGGGAAAGAAACCTTTAATAAAAGGGGAGAGACGTAACATGGCATTAATTTGGGAAAACACTGCAAACAAAGTTCATAATCAAAGCCATGAGTAGTAAATGTCCCAGCTCAAGTAGGTTGGGCAATGTCCTTTTCCTATCAAGCTCTCAAGTCCAGCAATGAAAATGCCCCCTTCACGTGCCCAGCCCTTCTCTGCACCCCACTCAGAGTTGCTGCCCTTGCTCAGGGCAGACCAGAGTTCAGAGGTGATCTGCAGAGTTCTCCTCTCATCCTGAGTGTGTGTGGGGTTGAAGGAAGCATTTCATCCATGCCGCTGGTCACTTGCCACCCACCTGCTTGCTGCTCTCTGGCACCGCTCTGCTGGCCATTTGTTGTCCTTCTCTGTTGCTGCTTTGCTGGCCACTCCTCATGCCTTTCCATCAGTCCCCCCTTGCTGCTGCTGCTCTGCTGGCTACTCCTCATGCCTCTCCATCGCCACCCTGCTGGCTGCTCATCACATCTTCTGCTGACTTGTGGTGGATTTGCCTCTGGGCCAAACCTAGTAATTTCAGCTCTCACCCCAAAGCACAGACCAGCCACAAGAGATTCCAGTATCCACTGGAGTAAATTTATGTACAAAAGAGACTCCTTATGGAGCCTTTCTTTAACTCTGTCATTGAAACAGTGGGGAGAATCAGATTGAACAAGTCTTCAAGGCATGCCGCTTGCTGACTCACCGCCCTCATCTGTTTAATCAATAGGGCCCTGGAAGACGAGTTTCTCTCCATCCAAGTCTATTTACACTGACAGGGTCTCTCCTTTGAACTGAATTAAACAGTCTGACTTTTCTGCATTCCCCCAATAGCTGCAAGCATTGTTGGTCATATCTTATATTTCCTGCATTTAGTGTTAACACAGTTTTTGACCCCACAATAGCCAAATTAGTTACAATGGGCAAAAACACCTTCTAACAGTTGAATATCTAGTAGGCCTATGCAAACTGAGTGAACTCTAGTTACATAACCATACCCAGGATTTCATTCCCATTCCAGCTGGCTGTCATAGAAGCATTGATTCAGACCGTGCTTACATTTAATTAGACTAAAATTTATTAAAAAAGAAAAGAGTATTGGTTAAAAGACCAATATACATACAGTTCCATTCTTGACACTCAGTTGCGTAATAGAAATGGTGATCTTGTAGTTGCAAAAAGTTTTTAGAATTTAGTCTATGGTTATAGTCCTAAGAACGGCCATACTGGGTCAGACCAAAGGTACATTTAGCCCAGTATCCTGTCTTCCGACAGTGGCCAATGCTAGGTGTCCCAGAGGGAATGAACAGAACCAGCACTCATCAAGTGATCCATCCTCTGTCCCCCATTCCAAGCCTCTGAGAAATAGAGGCTAGGGACACTGTTCCTGACCATTCTGGCCAATTGATGGACCTTATCTCCATGAATTTATCTAGTTCTTTTTTAAACCATGTTAAAGTCCTGGCCTTTAATAGTATCTTCTGGCAAAGAATTCCACAAGTTGTGCATTGTGTGAAGAAAAACTTCCTTTTGTTTAACCTGCTGCCTATTAATTTCATTTGGTGATCCCTGGTTCGTATGTTTCTTATTTACTTTCTCCACACCTGTCATGATTTGATAGCCATCTATCATCTCCTCTCCCCCACCTTGTCTTCTCTTTTCTAAACTGAAAAGTCCCAATCTTAATCTCTCCTCATGTCAGCCATTCCATGCCCCTAGTAATTTTTGTTGCCTGTTTCTGAACTTTTTCTGATGCCAAGATACTTTTTTTGAGATGAGGTGACTACATCTGGATGCAGTATTCAAGATAATGGCCATACAATAGATTTATATAGAGGCATAAGAATAGTCCCTGTCTTATTCTCTAACATTGTTTCCTTTTTTGACTGCTGCTGCACATGGAGTAGATGTTTTCAGAGAACTATCCACAATGACTCCAACATCACTTTCTTGAGTGATAACAGCAGAATTAGTCCTCCATCATTATATACATATAGTTGGGATTATGTTTTCCAATATGCATTATTTTGCATTTATCAACAGTAAAATTCATTTGCCATTTTGTTGTCACCTCGATCCTTTTGAAGCTCTTCAGTTTGATTTGGACTTAACTCTCTTGAAAAAATTTTATCAGCTCAAATTTTGCTACCTCACTGTTTACTCCTTTCTCCAGATCATTTATGAACATGTTGAATAGGACTGGTCCCAGTATAGACTCCTGCTGGGGAGATGTGCTTCTGTAGGTGTGGGGGGAGCCAAGATCCCTGATGAGTCCTTGAAAGTAAGCATCTAGGGGCAGTTACAGTAAAATCTGTGTTATCTGGCACATCCAGGGATTAGAGTGTGCCAGTAACCTAAAAATTCTCGTTATCTGGGGTGGGGGTGGGAGCGGTTGGAGAGCCGGGGGGGGGGAGGCGGGCACGGCACGGGATATGGCCTGCTGAGGGAGGAGAAACCATGAGCCGCGCGTGGGGGGTGGGGGTGGGGGTGGGGGTGGGGGTGGGGGTGGCAAGGGCAGCCTGCTGGGGGGAGAGGGGGCAGGACCCACTGGGGGTGCCAGGATCCGTGCGGGGGAGCCAAGATACTTGCTGCTTGCTTCCAGCTGCCGTTTGCCCCTCCCCAGGTACGTGCTGCATGCTTGTCTGAGGAGTGGCCTGGCACTTAAAGGGCCAGTTTCCTTTTTGGTTTTTTTTGTGTGTTTTTGTTTTGCTTTTCCTGGTGTCAGAAATTTGCCGGTTTCTACAGTTTTCTGGATGCTTAAGTTCCGAATAGCGCAGGTTTTACTGTACCAGGCTTCTGATCATAGAATCATAGAACCATAGAGTTGGAAGAGACCTCAGAAGGTCATCAGGTCCAGCCCCCTGCGCTACGCAGGGCCAATCCCAACTAAATCAACCCAGCCAGGGCTTTGTCAAGCTGAGACATAAACACCTCTAGGGATGGAGACTCCACTACTTCCCTAGGTAACCCACTGCAGTGCTTCACCACTCTCCTAGTGAAACAGTTTTTCCTAATATCCAACTGGACCTCTCCCACCACAATTTGAGACCATTGCTCCTTGTTCTGCCATCTGTCACTATTGAGAACAGCCTTTCTCCATCCTCTTTGGAACCTCCCTTCAGGAAGTTGAAGGCTGCTATCATATCCCCCCTCACTCTTCGCTTCTGCAGACTAAACAGACCCAACTCCCTCAGCCTCTCCTCATGATCATATGCTCCAGCCCCCTAATCATTTTGGTTGCCCTCCGCTGGACCCTCTCCAATGCGTCCACATCCTTTTTGTAGTGGGGGGCCCAGAACTGGACACAGTACTCCAGATGTGGCCTCCCCAGAGCCGTATAAAGGGGAATAATGACATCTCTGTATCTGCTGGCAATGCTCCTCTTAATGCAACCTAATATGCCATTAGCCTTCTTGGCTACAAGGGCACACTGTTGACTCATATCCAGTTTCTCATCCGCTGTAACCCCCAGGTCCTTTTCTGCAGAACTACTACTTCTGTTACAGGTTGGTCCCTAGCCTGTAACAATGCTTGGGATTCTTCCGTCCCAAGTGCAGGACTCTGCACTTGTCCTTGTTGAACCTCATCAGATTTCTTTTGACCCAATCCTCCAATTTGTCTAAGTCACTCTGGACCCTATCTTTGCCCTCAAGCGTATCTCTCTCTCTCTCTCTCTCTCTCTCTCCCTAGTTTAGTGTCATCTGCAAACTTGCTGAGGGTGGACTCCATCCCCTCATCCAGGTCATTTAATAAAGATATTGAACAAAACCGGTCCTAGAACTGAACCTTGGGGCACTCCGCTAGAAACTGACCGCCATCCTAATACCGAGCCATTGATCGTTACCCGCTGGGCCCAGAGCTGGTAGCAAGAGGGCAGCTCATTGAGGAGCTGGGAACCCAGGCGACAGCCTGGCTCCGAATTGGGAGCCCAGGCAGTCCCTGGGTTTCCAGTAAGGAGCCAGGAGTCTCAGAGGAGCTTGGGGGCAGCCTGGTTCCTGGGGTGAAAATGTGTTCAAAGTTGTATCTTAAGTCCATGGAAGCACTCCTGGTGAGGACATGTACACCAACAGAAGAAAGGGCAGTGTGGAAATTAATAACCACAGTAATTACTGTAAGTTTTTAATGAGGGCATGCCTTTAACATAGCTTAGTTACTGATTAAACTGGCAATATATAGAAACACCATTGCCTGCCTTCCTCTCTGTGCAGTTAGCCAAAGTGCATAGGAAGTGGTCACTGTCTTCCAACACATTCTTGTTAGTCATCCTGTGATAGGTTTAACTACTTAAATATGTTTGAAGTGTTTATGCTAGAACTCCTCATGTAAGTTTTCCCCCCCTAGAGCACAGGTAATGGTGTTTATAATCAGTGTCTCTAGAAGGTGAGTGGGAAGCAAGTTTTCTTTAGCTTGGTTGTGAGGTACTGAACTTCTTTCTAAAACCACAATCTAATGTTCCCTCTAACTTATTCCACACATGGATGGAAATGATGTTTTATGTGCACCGAGGCATGCGCAAATGGGCACCACCAGTAGAAACAAAAACCTACTTGTAGGTGCTCTGTTGATCTACTGGGCAGCATTTCAGTGCCTCCTGAGTGGCCACACAAGTGCCCAGCTTACAAGGAACACTGCTCTGGGATAAAGTAATAGAAATCTGGAAACCATAGTTCATTGAGTACCAGCTGCAGAGTTCAATCCTATGAATCGCTGTCTTTGGCTGAAATCTACTATCCAGTAATAACATTACTTGTTTATTAAAATGTATAAAAAGCGAGGGTTCTCAGGGGTTTCTTTGTTAGAGCTTCCCATACCCATCATCCCATGAGGGGAGTGTCTCTTGGGCCTGAAGGTGTTGTGAATATTTTGGGCCCTGCTTGTAATTGTTGCTTATGTTTGTATTTTGGATGTAACCAGCATGAAATGACCTTTGGATTAGTAAAGGAATGCTTGGGTGGTAACTGACTCATATTGAACCTTAGTAAATTTAAGAAAACTATTTCCAACCCCTTTGCATTCTGGGACAGCACTTCTACTTTATTTGGTCACAGTACACACAGTAAAATTCTAGTGCAAAAGGCCTACACAGGCCCCAAACTATAGTCAGGTCCTTTAATGTTGGGCTTGACAAATGTAGGGAGTACACCCTTTGCACTGGTTTGAAATTAACCCAGAGTGCTTTTCAGTTTGGGAGATCAATAAAGACACTAATTCTCACAATCTTCAGGTCCTGTATTTTCATTTCTCCACTCATAGCGTGGGGAAAGTGAGTTAGGTTGGCTGGGGCAAGTCACTCATATCCCCAATGGCAGAGTTAAGAAGATCTTTTGACCCTCAGTCTGATCGACTGATCATACTGTGTCTCTGATTTTTAAGATTTCCCCATGGCCAAAAAGCAGTGGCAGATGGGAAGTAGGATACCGGTGCAGCTTCTGTCTGCGAGGAGCTCGGCCCCCTTAGGACTGGGGCTGCTGCTACCCCACGCTTCTGCCTCTGATACAGCAGCTGGCTGCCAGCCCTGTGCCTGGGGACTATTGAATAATTGTGAAACCGCTAAGATCTGATGCAGTTACACAATTATTAAATTAAGTGATATCTAACATCCTTGGTATGTACTGCAGTATGTAGGTTAAATCTGTCATATTTACTGTTTTTTCTCTTGCTGCTTGCATGCTGTAATCTCTGTAGCAGTGGTGGTGTTGGGTTCCCCTGCAGAAGAGGAGGGTGCTTCAAAACAGCAATGCCACATGGAGCCCAGGGCCAAACCTGGATCTCCATGCGGCACTGCCACTTTGAAACATGTGTGTAACCCAGGGCAAGCACCATGGGCAGTCAGGGTCCCCAGCTGGCCCTGGCTAGGGATATTAAATTTGATTAATTAACTAATCGAATAGTCGATGGGATTTCCATTGACTATTTGATTATTTGATAAGGACTAGCATGGCATTCTGCCTTTGAAATGTACAAGAGCCCCAGCTGGGACTCTTGTACATTTCAAAGCTGGAACACCGTCACTGCGCCCCTCCCACAGAGGTGGAGCTGGGGGGACCTGGCTTATAAGCTGGGTCCCCCCAATCACCCTTTCCCTCCCTCCCCCCCCCCTTTCTGCCACTTTGTGATAGAGGCAGCAAAGCGGGGGGGGGGAGGGGAGGGGAGTGAGTGGCTAGTTGACTAGTCGCTTACATCTCTACTTTGGTTTGCACACGGTTTTTCAAAGTGGCAGTGCCACATGGAGCCCAGGGTCAGCGGGGCACTCGTGGCATTTCAAACTCCTTCCTAGACAATCACTTCCCATTGTGTGTGTGAAACTGATTGTTCCTCCCTAAGTGGAGTTCCTAGCATTTGTCCTTATTAAACTTCATTCCGTTTATCTCAGACCATTTCTCTAATTTGTCCAGATCATTTTGAATTTTGACCCTATCCTCCAAAGCTCTTGCAACTCCTCCCAGCTTGGTATCATCTGCAAACTTAATAATCATACACTCTGCCATCATCTAAATTGTTGATGAAGATATTGAACAGAACCCAGACCTAAAACAGACTCCTGCGGAACCCCACTTGTTATGCCTTTCCAGTATGATTGTGAACCGATAACTACTCTCTGAGAACAGTTATTCATCTAGTTATGCACCCACCTTATAGTACCCCCATCTAGTTTGTATTTCCCTAGTTTATTGATAAGCTCATGCGAGATCATGTTAAATGCCTTACTGAAGTCTAGGTATACCACCTAGAAGCCTCAGAACAAATTAACACATGACTTCAGGGTTTGTAGACAGATGCATGTTTCAAAGAGCTTGTAAATAAGCTCTACAAAACTAACATCACACCGAGTACTTGGGTACTTCTGAATCATGAAAACCAGAACTCTACCACATAGCAAAGATCTGGCCTTAGGGCAACACAGTATACCATGTATTAATTAGTAATACCAGATTTACAAAAATCCTTAATATTAGAATTTTAGATATCTGCAACACTCCAAAAAAAAAATCTGTTAAAAGAATTTTTTTTCTGTAAGCAATTAACACCTGTGTAAACTTTGAAATGTAATCATGCAAATGTCCTCCTGGCACTCCCCCTCCCCCTCCCCCCATGCAGTCTGCTTGCCCCCTCCCTCCAACCCAGACAGAGAAGAATGCAGCAAGTGAGTAAGGAGACCCCAAACAAACTGCCTTCTGCCTCCACCTCACCCTAATACCAGCACACACCCACCCCCTATCTCCCCCACCTACCATGCAGTCAGCCACTTACCTCCCCTGCAAGTGATACAGAATTCTTTGTCCATCAACCTACCTTCTACACCCACACAGTCCTTTTTCATTATCTGGGCAATGCTCAGTTTCTGCCACCTTCCATTCCCTATCACAAGTGTAACTATGACAGCTGGACCTACACACAGTTGTGATACTGTACCCTAACCCAAACTGTCCCTTACCAGCAAACATTGATTCTTAAGTGCATGACCATGGTTTATAGTGATCAGTAAAGGCCTTTTGTAGGTGTACAATGACTTTATTTTCTGTTCCACAACCCATAGCAATCACTCAGGCTGCAGGTACAGGCTGTTACATCCCTTTCTTTCATGGGAATGTGTTACTTGGGATGAGGAATGGGAGGCAACAAGGAATCAACCCCAAAAGAGAGACATTTCAGCATCCCTCATTGTCTAAATGGTTCCTCACTGATATTAATGGCAGCTTTATGGACTCCCTCTCACAGCCCTAGTATCTGGCTTCTCAAATGAGTGCTCAAGAACTGTGCCTCAGTGCTCCACCAGTGAGCAAACAATTCACCCTTATTTTCACTCATATGCCAACAGTATACAGCTTATAACCATGGGGATATGATCCTCCATAAGATCTAGCCTGCCATAGAAACACCCCCATTTTCATTTCAGTCTATCAAAGGCACATTTTACTACCCTGCAGTGCTGGCTCAGCCTGTTATTGAACCACTCCTTACTCCTATCCAGGTCCCCATGTAAGTTTTAAATGAGCCAGGGCTATAAGGAGTAAGCTACGTCCCCCAAGATCACTATGGGCATTTCCACATCCCCCACTGTAATCTTGTGGTCTGGAAAGAAAGTCCCTGCCACCAGTTTTCTGTACAGTCCAGTGTTCCAGAAGATGCGCACATCATGCACTGTTCCAGAACACTGCATTGATGTCAGTGAAATGCCCATGGTGAGAGACAACCATATGCAGCACTACTGACAAGTATCCCTTCCTGTTGATGTATTCTGTGGCAAGGTGGGCTGGCACAACAATTGGAATGCATGTGCCATCAGTGGCCCCACCATAGTTAGGAAAGCCCATGTCTGCAAAACCAGCCACTATTTCATCCACATTTCCCAGAGTCACAGTCAAAGTTCCCTGTAAGCTGCGTAGCTGTGCAGCTGTTTTATGAGCCCAACTCAGAGGTTCAGAGCTCCAGTGCAGGCAGCGAGCGTAGCTGACCAGTGTGGGTCAGGGGCATCTTGCTAAGCAGCAGCGAAATGGAGCTGCTACATGCTTCAGCTGAGGAGCTCCCAGAGCAGATATGGAGGTGAGATAAGGAGGGAATAAGTGGCTGAGGGGGAGGGAGGGAGTAATTGGCTGGTGGTGAGGGGGCAGTCTGAGGGGAGGGGAGTTTGGAGAAGAATCCCATCTGCCCAAGGAGAGAGAGAGAGGCAGAGGCAGAAATCCAGCACAGTTCCTCCCTATTTTGCTTGGGTCTTCTCCTTAGTTGACGTAGCCTGTCAGCGGGAGAAGTTTTCTGAGTTATCAGAGCACTTTCAGAAAAGAGCACTTTTGAAAAAAGGTGTTTTTCCTCGTAAAACGAGGTTTTCTGTGGTAGAAAAAACTGCCGCGTTCTTTCGATTTACTTTTGAAAGAACGTGGCAGCAGTCTAGACACGGGAAGTTTTTTCGAAAAAAGGCCACTTATTTCGAAAAAACCCTGTAGTCTAGACACACCCTAAGCAAATGGTGTTTGAGGGCAGTTCCTGGCTGCTTGCCACATTGGGTGACCACTGTGAACCCCACTTTTTTACAGCTCTACCTCTTAATTTCTAATTTCATCCTCCAGGTGAAGTCCTTTATTCTGCTGAGTCAGTGCTTTTGTAAGTATTCACAGGGTTCTTGGCTATGGAGTTGAGGGTCCTCTCCCAGGATTGCATCCAGCTCTTTAAAAAAATGGCATGTCTTGGGTGCAGCACCAGAACAATGGTTTGCCTCCCTCACCTTATGGTATGACTGCCTTTATCTTTGTTCAAAAGTTTCAGAGGGGTAGCCTCTGAAAACCTTAAAAAACAACGAATAGTCTGGTAGCGTGTTAAAGACTAAGAAAACATGTAGATGGTATCATGAGGTTTTGTGGGCACAGCCATTGTGTGCCCCAATCACACCCTTTCTCACACAAGGAGAGATGCAGCCATACGTGTCCCACGTCCTATCGGTCACTTGCAGCTGGGACTGCACTGACTCCTCTCCCCACACACTGATAAGATCCAAAAGCTCCGCAGTGATCCAAGCAGGAAAGCATTTGGAGCTATAGCTCTGATCTGGCCAAGAGAGCACACCATGGTGAGCCACCCAGCAGGAAATGGACTTTACATTTCCCTGGGCTTGCAAGGGGGAGGGGTGGATTGCTGGTTACTTGGCTGCAAGACAGCCGATTTGAAAGCACTGCCCAGAGTAGTCACCGAAACTGGATGTTTTCATGTTGCAGTGTGAATGCTGTTTGAGTTTTGTCCCTAAAAGGTTTTTTTTGTGACAGAACTTTCCCGTGTAGACATGCCCATAGTCATACTGATTCTGCCACTGGAGCAACTGCTGCTGGTGTGCTGTATTATGCCCTCAGAGAATACTGAAATATGTAGCAATGTAAACGGATTATTTTTAACAAAATAAACTCAAAACCTTACACTGTACTGGGTGTGACACAGAAGTATGTTACTTTCTATTAATGTCATCCCTGTTGAGGATAGCTAAGGTCTTCAAACTGAGTCATCTGAAGTGCACTGTTTTGAATATTCTATTTTCATATAAATGAAGCACTGCCACTTTCAGTTTGCAATGTGATTAATTTTTTTTTTAAGGTCTAAGACTAGTCTGAAATTGTAAGGAGGAGTATTTTACCACAGAGCCAGTACTGAACTCGTTACCTGTTTCTGAATTCTAGGTAATTGGTAGGAAATTTGAAATGGGTAAAAACAAAAGCATACATTCTTCTTCGAGGAGTGTCCCTGTGAGTGCTCCACCTTAGGTATGCGGGTGCTGCTCCGTGCCTAGTTGGAAATTTTTGGTAGCAGTGCTCTCTGGTAGGCTGCACACGCGGAGCCGACGGCATGCATGATGCCCCTAGTACGCATGCAGATCCTTCAGTTCCTTCTCTGCCATTGCTGGTCAGAACAGCAGTTGCTCTCCAGCCTTTTTCAAAAACCTCATAGTTTGTTTTTGTTAGTGTAGTTTAGGATAGTTTAGTATAATTTTTTTTCACAGTTTAATCAGTTATTGTTAGTCTAAAACATTTTTTTCCTCTTCGCTTGTTAAGTCTGTTTGTTTGTCTTAGCAGTATTTTCTTCCTGGGATGCCAGGTTCCCCAGTCTTCAAATGCTGCCTATCCTGTAGATTTAAGGATGTTAAAATGTGGCTATCAGGCTAATCGTACAGTCGATACAATTTGTCTCGACTGTACGAGTAGTTGATGGGACTGCTCTGCAGAGCCGTAGCGGGGGTAGCTCTAGGAGCCAGCTCGAGTTGGGACTGAGCAATCCTGACTTGTGCCAACTCTAAGAGCCACCCACGTTGCAGCTCTACATTCTAAACGTAGTAAGAGCCACATTTAAAATGCAGAGGAACAGCAATCAGCGTGAGCTGGGACTGCTAGGTCATGATGAGTCCAGCAGCCCCTGTTTGTGGTGGCCAGCCCTGACTGCCATGAACAGAGGCTGGTGCCGGAGCAGCCTCGTTTTGCGGTAGACAAGGCTGGCCACCGCGAACAGGGGCTGCTCCAGCAGCAGCCCCTGTTTGCGGCAGCCAGAGCTGGCCGTGGACAGGGGCTACTGCCAGAGCAACTCCTGCCTGAGACCAGCCCTGGCTGCCATGAAAAGGGGCTGCTTGGTGGCAGCAGCCCCTGTCCATGGGGATCTAGCTCCCTGCTGGGACCTCTGCGGACAGGGGCTGCTTCACAGCAGCCTCCCCTATCCTCCCCCACCCCGATAGAGGCAGCAGGGACCATTTCAGCCTTGGAGCTCTTGTACATTTCAAAAGATGAAGTGGCCGTGGTGGGAACATGGGAGCAGAGGACTTCTTCAGTCCCTGCTGTGCCCCTGCCCTCCCCCAATAGAGGCAGCAAGGGGGGGAAGCGACTAGTTGAGTCACTACTCGACTATCTGATAAGCTTACGCTTGTCAGATCGTCGACTAGTCACTTACATCCCTATGCAGGCTCTCAATCCTCATCTCTGATTTTTTTTCCCAGTGTGTTTGGTGCCTCAGGCAGGCATGCACCATCGCCCAGTGTCAGCACTGCAAGCAGTTAATGGCCCTCACGTGTAAAGCCGAGGAGGTACAATTGAAGCTTCACTCCCTGGCAGAGGCATAGCAAGGGTGTTATGCACCCAGGGGCGAAGGCAAAATTGGTGCCCCCCCCCCGCCAAATGGTGGGGCCCCAAACCTGGCATATAGCTGAGCTCGACCCCGGGAGGAGTGGGGGGAGCTTGTACTGCGTCTTACCCAACCCCCTCCAGTTTGGGGCTGGGTCCCGCATGCACTAACCCTTTGGCAGAGGTGGAGGGAGTTGGGCTGGGGGCAGAAAGGCAGGGAGGAGGTAGCTCCAGCCGGTGATGGTAGGCAGAGGAGGAGCAGGTGAGCAGAGGGGTGACAGGGGGAGTGTAGGGGGACAATACTGGCACCTCACTAGTGTGGCACCCAGGGGCCACTTCCCCTCCCCCCCACCTGTGCCCTCCTCACTACACCACTGTAAATAATCCACCTCTTAGGACAGTTATTGTTAAATGAATTACTTATTTTACTAATTACAGACATATAAATTATATAGTTTTGTGGTTTACATTCTGTTAAATATTTTTTCTCTTTAATTTGTTCATATCCCATTCTCATTAGGTTCATGTCTTTTACATAAAAAATGTCAAATTCTTAAATATGTAAGTTTTATAAAACATGAGAGAAGTTAATGTTATACAACCTAAATATGAATTTCATTACTATATTTCATTCAAGCATTTAAAACCACTGTTATAGCAAATGAGTAACACATTGCTTTAATGAATAAAAGTAAAACAGATTTTGAGCATATCAAATTTATTGTAATAGAGAGGAAGCCATGTTAGTCTCATCTTGGTAAAACAAAAAGAAAAAAAGTTATGTTGCACTTTAAAGACTAACAAGATATCTAATAAATTTATTATACACAATCTGTAATGTTTCCTAGCTGCCCATTTACTTACCTAGTTAACCTAATTGTTTTTCACATTATCGCACAGCAAAAAACTACACAAGAGTTATCAATGTAAGAAATTAACTTACCTGTTAATAACACTCCAAAAAACTTTTAAATAAAACTAACACACAACACACACTTTCTTGAAGGCGCTTGAAGCAATAAGTAGCCTAAGGCTGAGGATACCCTGCAAGCGTGGCTTTCTGTCTGCCATGAGGACTTTTTCCTTCAGGCTGCCATGAGATTTTATCCTTAAGTAAAGGAGAGAGGTCTCTCTGAGCTGCTCTTCCAAATTTCACAGAAGCCATTCAACTGAAGCCATAGATATCAAGATTCAAGGCCAGCTTTGCCCGGAGCACACTGCCTCTCCAGGTGTTCACAATCATAATATCCGAACATGTATAAGACTTTTAGTTGAGAGAGCCACGTTAATCCCAAGTCTCTGCTACGACTGGGAGATGGAAAATCTGCAACAAAACATGGGGTGATCTATCACTTCAGTAATGCCAACTCCTTTAGAATTATCCAGCACCAGCTGAGGTAGAGTGGGCACTGTGTGTATGTCTGATACATTTTTACCAAAACTCCTGCCTGCCCAACTCACCAAAGGATAAAGGAAACAGGGAGGCAAAAAGGAATAGAATAGTATAGAACCTTTTTTATAAGCTTCAAAGGGATAGCTGAGTTAGTCTGTAACAGGAAAAACTTAAACAACAAAACAGTCTAGTAGTACTTTAAAGACTAACAAAACATGTAGATCAGAGGTAGGCAAAAGGGCCTCCATGGGTCAGATCCGGTCTGCAGAAGCCCTGCTGCTCCCGCCCCAAGCCCTAATTGGCCTGGGGGCGGTGGAGAGCACATGAAGCTTTCTCTGCTTTGCGCCCACCCAGCAAGCAGCACTCAGCACTTCCAAGCACCACTGTTAGCCGGTGGCCGGGGTAGTGAGTACTCTGAGCCCTGTCACACCCGAGTCTTTAGCTGCTAGGACAGAGTCCCTTCGCAGCGGGCAGCAAGGGAGGCTGACGGGTGCCCCAAAGAGTCTGCCCCATGGAGGCGGCACGACTCAATGCTCAGCTCTTACTGCGTTTACCCCTGACTGGCTATAGTACTTTTTAATTGTGTTTGGTTCTGTTACAGCAACAGGAGGAGTGAGGTTAAAAGCTTAAACAGTTACTATTTTATTGTTACAAGGCAAGCTTAGCTGTTAAATGTTACTGCTATGTTACAGATGACAGCCACTACAAAAGGCAAGACAGAAAATATAATGAAAAGTCATTTAAAGGTACCATGGAAACCCTTTTGGTTCTCTGAGCTCTTATTGAATGCATGCAAAAATAGACACCTAGCAGGTATATTCTCACCCCTGCGATACTTACTCCGGCGAAGCCAGCGTTTCTCTCAATCCCAATGGGAAGCAGTCGATACGAGACGAAGGCGTCCCTAAAGTCTTGGGGGTCCAAGACCGCCTGACCAGCAGGTATATGGGTGGATCTCCAATTAGAGTGGGGCACAGGGCCCTACTTTATACCCCTGTGGTCACATAGACGCTTCTCTTGTCATTAAAATGCCAATTAAATTGGAACGTCTTTGTGACGCCCATTCCCACAGGGGGTCCAAAGCTTAATTTGCACCTGTGAGGTGGAGGTAACTAAATCATTAGGGCCAGACATCCTTTTCTCTGATGGGGCGGCAGATTCCTCTTCTGGGATGGTGTGTGTAGGCGTGTCAATACTGGTACCAGTCAAAGGTAGCCCAAGGCTCCCGACTGCCGGCTGGCCCAATTGTTGCTGTTATGTGGTTCCTGTCTAGCATCCAGGGCCACTGTTATTCCAGCACCTCTGGAGGCCCTTTGAAGACAGAGTTTTGCTCCCAAGGATGTCAGAGGGAGGAGGGGGGTTTCTGTCTGGCTACAACCACATACTCCTCGCAAGGCAGGAGGAGGCTTCCTGCACTCCCCCACCCGCAAGCCTTGATTGGCCTGGGGGTGAGGGAGTGCACAAAGCCTCCTCCTGCCCTACCAGAGACATGGGTGCCTAGTGGGAAGGAGGAGGCAAAGGGGCTTCCCCACCCCAGACCAATCATGGTCTGGGTAGCCCCACCCCTTCCTGTTTAGTCCCCGCCCCTTCCGTGGTGACCCAGGGCTACTTCAAAAATTTTTGAAGTGGCCCCAGGGCAAAAATTATTGCTCACCCTTTATGTAGATGGTATCATGAGCTTTCGTGGGTGGAAGTGGGTTGTGCCCACAAAAGCTCATGATACCGTCTACATCAGGCATGTCAAACAGGCTTCTGGTGAGCTGCATGTGGTCCAATCGAAATTTTATAAAAGAATAAAGTGTGGCCCACTGGCCACTCAGAGCACGTGGCCGAGTGCAGATCACGGGTGGCTGGGCTGCTCTGCATAGGCATCAAGTGCCTGCTCACTGCTGGCTGCTATGTTCACACCTCCCCAGCACCTGAGGAAGAAATGTGGGGCAACAGAGACAGTGGCTCTGGGACCCAGGCATTAGATATGGTGGGGAGGGGCTGGGAGTGCCTGGGTCTAGGGGAGGGAGGAGGCATTGGGTTAGAGGGGGGTTTTCTGGGGGAACAGAGGGGAATTGGGTTAGAACGGGGATATGGGAGTGCCTGGCTCTGGGGAAGTGGAGGGGGATATTTTGTTAATGTTTTGGTTTTTATTTATTTATTTCCAAATAAAATCACAAAATGTATATTAATTTTATATCAAATATGTCAATTTTTTGCAATTGCACGAATAACTATATGTTTATGCAAAATCGCAAACTTATAAAGTATCTGAAATTTTCACAGAAGCCTGTTCTATTTGACTGACCATGGTCTGTACTTGTTTTTATTTCAACAAAATTATGTATCATATACAAAATTTAAAAGTACCTTAAATATATATTAAAAATTATTTTCTGAGTAAGTAACAATTTTACACATCAAATTATTGTATTATATTAAAACAAGACCTGAAAAATATTATAAACTATACCTAAAACATAATCTATAATAAATAATTACAACTTTCCAGTGGAAGTACATTTTCTTTGGTGTCCCTGAAAGCTATCAGTTTTCATTTGTGGCCTTCAGTGAGCTTGAAGCTTGACATGCCTGATGTATATGTTTGTTAGTCTTTAAAATGTAACCAGATTATTATTTTTTAAAGTCTTTCCTTTTGTTATAAAGTACTTATTTTTTTAAATAAAAGATAACCCCAATGCACCCACCTCTCCCCTCAGAGCCAGACCCTCACCAGCGTCCCCCCCCAATCCCAATGCACTCACACCTCCCACAGAGCCAGCCCCCCATCCCAAAGCACTCACCCCCTCCCCCTGAGTCAGACCCCCCCCAGCGCCCCCATCTGAATGCACTCACCCCTCCCCCTGAACAAGCCCCCCCCCCCCACCCAGCGCTGGGAGCGCCCCCCATCAAATCCTCTTCCCCCCCAGAGCCAGGCATGGGAAGAACGGAACAGCCGGGTAAGGGATTCTAACCTTTAAAGTGGCTGCTGCTGCCACCCGTCCCTGCTGCCTCAGCTCACAGTGTGTAGAGAGCTGGGAGTACTTAGCCAACTCCCGGTCTCTGTTCAAAAGCATCACGTGGGCCAGGGCAGCGTGTGCTTTGCTTCCAGCCCAGCTTGGCATGGCGCCTGGGGGCAACTCCCCCCCGCTACGCCTCTGCTCCCTGGAGAATACCATGAGGCTGGCCTCGGACCTGGAGCACTCTGCTCCATCTCAACAGCCCTCTCCATGGGCCGTGTCTGAGAAGGCTGCACCCTCAGGCTCCGGCCCCAGGGATTCTTCCTCCGACCAGCCTAGGAAGAGATCCCATTCTTCAAGTAAGGGTGACTCCCCTTTAAAAAAACGGGGGCAAGCACCCAAAATACTGCTTGTACCAACCACATCTAGGGCACCGGACAAAGAGTACCAGGACCATCTGACGCTAACTGTTCCTGAGAGTCCAAAGACCTCACTAAGGTGGGTGCTAAGGCACTGGAGAAGCCCAAGTCAAAATCAGTGTTGCCACCACCGTCTGTCTCTGCCTCAGTGCTGATGAAGGCAAGAGCTAAGTCAGCTTCTTTGGATGCACCGCTGGCACCGAAGAAACTTAGGTCAAATTCAGCAGCATCATCACCTATGCTGCCTCCGGCACTGAAGAGGCACAAGGATCCTGTGCTGGAGAGCTCACGTACAGCACTGTTGGCACCACAGGTAGCGGCAGTACCATCCTCTACGCTGCCTTTAGCACTGGTAACCCCGGCACCGCAGCCTTTCCCAACTGCAGAGGACCTCGGTGTAACATCTGTGCCGAGGACCCCGCTGTTGGGCATCGATGGTATGCCCACGTCTAGCAGATTTACCCTCTCTACCCTGCAGGCTTGGCATCGCCGCTCTCGAGCAATGAGGATGAGGAGCCCTTGGTTGATGCTCATATACCAAGGCATTCCTCTCCAAAACAGCCACACCACCAGCAGCAGCAACAACAAGCTCTGCTTCAATGGTAGCCACCTCAGTGGTTGCCCCCTCCAGTACCAATGCCAGCCAGTTGGCCGTACTAGGACCCCGGGCACCCTACAGAGCCCAATAGGCACAACAGGTGCAGCTTCAGCCAACTCCATCAGCACTATTGAGGTCCACCTCTGTACCCTCACTATACAGAGCAGTGTATCAGGAGGAAGATGAGCCAGTTTCAACTGATGAGAGTTTTCTGTCTCTTCACACCCACCAGCACACATCTCGTCATCTTCTCCCGATGAAACACTGATGCCCCCTCCCACCACAGTGGGAGAAGATTTTAAATCATTCCAAGAACATTACAAGAGGGTGGCCGATGTCTTGGAGGTCTCCTTAGTGAGCCTCCCTGAGACTCAGCATAAATTAACCAGCATCCTGCATGCCTCACTCTCCGCTAAACTGGCCCTACCTATGGATCCAGCCCTTATGGACCTTGCCACAGTGATTTGGCAGACGCCAGCAACAATTTCACCGGTTTGCAAGAGGTCCAACCATAAATATTATGTCTCACTACAGGGAGCTGACTTGTTGTTCTCCCACCCATGCCATTAATCAGAGGGGAAAACGGAGTTCAGCTAGGACCCCACCTTACGATAAGGAGTGGAAATGCTTTTGACCTCATGGGGAGGAAGTCATACTCTTCTGTGTGTCTCCAACTCTACATATTGACTATACTATGATGCTCGCAAAATACACACATCACATTTTTGAGCAGCTGTCCCATTTTATTGATGGCCCTGAACTGTTCCTCCTTGTCCTCCGGAAGGCTAACATACACAAAGGCACCTTGATTTCCTGTCTGGCTCTACAACCTGCCTTAGATGCCTCTGACACTGCATCTTGTTCCATCACCTGTTGGGGGTTCCCCACAAGGTATAGGCCATGGTGGAGGATCTTTCTTTTCAGGAATCCAAGCTCTTTACCAACACCACCAATGTGTCCCTTCACTCATTGGTGCCTGACTGCATCCCACACTCTCTGCGCTTCTGCCTTTTTATCAGAGGCAGCTGCGCGAGGGGGGCGTGGCGAGGCAGATCCACTGCTTGTGGGGAACCTGCTTAAAGCCAGGTCTTGACAAGCACCGGCCCCCTCTTGCCTTCCCCCCGCTGTCTGTGTTACAGAGGCAGCAAGGAGGGGTGCTTGTAGAATCATAGAACACTAGAACTGGAAGGGACCCCGAGAGATCATCAAGTCCACTCCCCTGCCCTCACGGCAGGACCCAGTACCGTTCAGCCATCCCTGATAGATGTCTATCTAACCTGGTCTTAAATATCTCTAGGCAACATATTCCTAGGCAACTTATTCCATGGTTTAACTGTGGTCGATAGGATTAACCAATAAGCGTAGGCTTATTGGTTAATCGTTTTCTCAACTATACTCTAACATCCCTAATTTAAACTGTATAATTTCAGGTAAACTAGATCTCCATCTTTTGGGTTTGAGCATTTTATGTTTCAAAATGCATTAAAGCTGATAAATTAACATTGAGTTTTTCAAATTTATGTGGCGTGAATAACTAGAAGCAGTATAATACAGACAGAAACTCATGGAGTTTGAGACGTGTGGCAAATCTATTGGGGGCAAGGTGTGGGTTTATTGTGCATGTTTGCAATGTAGCTGTAATTTACCAGTAAGTGTAATTCCAGCCTTTGCTCCCATTTTTGTAAGTATTGCTTAAGTGTTAAGCAGAACATTTTGTTTTTAATCTGAAGTTTATTTAATTTATATCATGGGATGCCCAAAGCTGTGAGAAACTGATTCACAATGTTGTTCTAGGGAGCATGGGCGGCAGGTTTGTATAATTTTTGGTGGTGCCCTATTAGCCACACCCCCTGACTGCTGTTAACCACGCCCCTGACCCCCATTAGCCACACCCCCTGACCGCTGTTAACCACGCCCCTGACCCCCATTAGCCACACCCCCTGACCGCTGTTAGCCAGGCCTCTGGAGGTAACATGCTTGGGGCAAGATGGACACATGACCAGAAGTAAAAGGTGTCGTGTCACCCCTCTCGAAGGACTTTCCGCACCATCCTCCTACCAACAGGGATTAGTTTGGCCCCCACCAAACCCTCCTCATGCAACTATCCTGCAATTGCATTAACCCAATGTGTGTGACATTAACTCAGGGGCAGAGAGGCTGGGGGAAGTGTTCCCTCTAAGGCTATGTCTACACTTGTGGCTTCTTGCACAAGTACAGCCATTCTTGCACAAGAACCCGCAGAGCATCCACACTGCCCTTCCTTGTGCAAGGAAATTTACAGTACAGCGTGGTAAGAGAGGGCGTCTTGCTCAAAAGCTACGCTCTTTTCTAACAGGTGTAAGCTCTGGCGCAAGAGGGCAGCATGGATGCTCAGCAGGGATTTCTTGCACAAGAAACCCCGATGGCTAAAATGGCCATCGGAGCTTTCTTGCGCAAGAGAGCGTCCACATTGCCATGGATGCTCTTGCGCAAAAGCACAGCTCGCACATGGCAGTGTGGATGCGTTCTTGCGCAAGACGTTCTTGCGCAAGAAGCCGCCAGTATAGACATAGCCTGAGAGTTTCCTCTCATGAGCAGAATGAATTTTGTGTTGTGCACCAGTATGGAGTTCATGTGGCTTATTTGGATGTGCCACTGTGGCACCCAAGTTATTAATAAATATCTTATAAACCCCTACCTTTTTCTCTCATGCCATGTCTCCTCCCCTTGCTCCATTAGCTCCCCTGGTGCCTGCTGCCCCCCAACTCCTCACCCTCCCCTGCTGTCCTGACTCCTGCGCTTCTCACTGCCCTCAGCCCTCCTGTGACCTGCCCCCTTCCACTAGCCCTTCTCTCCCCCCCGTGCCCACTCCTCCAGTAGACCTACTTTGATCATGTGAGCTACCTCTCCTCATCCCCTCTCCTAACACCTCCCTCTACACACCTGCCCTGCCTCTCTCCTCTGGTGCCGGTCCCTCCTCTGCAGGTGTCTGCCCTTCTGCTTCACCCCCAGAATCCCCTGGTATCTGCACCTTCCCTTACCCCTGCACCATCCTGGTGCCTCCCCCTTCCCTCACTACCCTGCTCCTTTGCCCTCTTTTTCCCCGATGTCCACCCCCTCACCACCCTCTGCCCCTATTCCCCTTATGCCCCTGTGCCCTCACACATGACTTGCTCCATCCCCGCCTTCCTCATGCCCACCCCTCCTTTCAAACCTTCTCCCAGCACCTCCCCCTCCTCCCTCTAGCTCCCAATGCCCTTACCCCCTCCTCTCCCAGCATCACCCTGTTCCCCTCCCACTGACACCGTCCCTCCTGCCCTTTTCCTCATTGTCTCCACTTTGGCCCTCATTGTCTCTCCTGCACCCTGTCCCTTGGTGCCTTCCCCTTTCTTCTCCTCCCCTCAGCACAAGCCCCTTCCTCTACCACGCACCTTCTGCCTTCCAGTTTGCAGCGACCCTAGCCCAGGCTCCAGACCCCATCTTCCGGGGTGGGGAGCCCAGACCCAAGTTTTGGGCCTCTCCCTGTTTCCCTAGCCAGCTCCAAACTGACACTGTCTCCAGCCCCTCCTCTGGCCTTTGTCTCTTTTCCGGACAAGGAGGCCACCTGATCTCTTTGTTCTCCAACAGCTTCAGTTGGCACCTTGCAGGAAAGGGGCCCAGGCCATCAGTTGCCAGGAGACAGAGTGTCAGCCATTCTCTCTACAACAATCAGACACCCTTATACCCGCATTTAGATACTTAAGAAACGCACAGGGGAAGCTGAGGCACACACACAGTATTCATAAACCAGGTACCAAAAAAATCAAGTTCCTCTATGGCATTTCTAAACAGAGCTTGTAACAGTGTTAAAAGCCAACCATTACAGTGGAAATAAAAAGAAACATTATTACACTACTGACAACCAAGCAGTTTGACAGTGTGTTCATAACTAACGCACCAAGATTTGTTCAAAGCCTTCTCTAGACATCTATTTATAGCCAATCAGCCCCTCTCCAATTCCATCCCTCCCCAGAGGAAAGTCAAGGGAAATTTAACAGATGTAATCCTGGACCCTAAAACCACACAACTGAGAGGAAAGTGGAATTCCCATCCAAAGATCACCATGTACAGCAGCAACTGGGCATAGAGATGTGTGCTCAGACTCAAGTGGAAGCCACACATACAGGATTGCCCTTATTCCTACATTATCAGTCCATACACATACACTGGGGTCCTCCTGGCACACACGCTGCAGCCCTACCTCTGCCATATATCCCCCTACTCTTCCCCCCCCCCCCAGCCTGTAGTACGAATATAAAAACTAGTGGGGTGACAGCCCTGTGGCTATTACAACCCACCCTCTTGTACCAACACCCCCCCCCCCCATCTCAATGCAGATTGCAACAGGCATGGGAGGGGTGATAATTTCTTGGGGAAGGAAGAACACCGAGCAGGGACATCTCGGGAATAATCCCCCCTGAGGAGCCGTGCGGGGATCAGATGGGGGGTAAAAGGAGGCAGCAATGGGGGGGCTAACCTCTCTGGGGAAGAAAGGACCGGGAACTGATAGTCTTCTGGAGATGAGAGGAGGCAGATAACCTCAAGTGGCTGGGAAATCACTAGGGTCATGGCAGGGTGAGAGGTCAGTCTGCTCCAGCACCAACATCACCGTGCTCCCCTGCAGCAGGTATGCAGGTATGTGGCTTGGGGCGGACCTGCCTATGAGCGGCTCACACACAGGGCGGTTGGCGCCTCCCCCCACCCCCAGAAGGCAAAGGAGCCTCCCCCCAGGGCGGAGGCCAGCTGGTCCCACTTGTCACAGCCTCCTGAGTGGTGGGGGCTGGGACATGCTCTAGGCAGAGCCGGGGGAGAGACCTTGCTCCATATTGGTGGAGCAGGGCCCCCGGCTCTGAATATTGGTGGAGCATGGGCACCATGAGCCCATATAACTCGCCACCTATGCTAGGGAGATTAAGTGTTACCATGTTTGTTGATCTACTTTTTTAGCAGCTGGTTGCAGAAATATGACACTAGGTGTGTTTGTAACCAGAACATGCATAGTGCTGCACTTTTGTATAAAAACTGGGTTTACTTATGTCCTAGTAGTGTTGCAAATATTCTTTTATTAAAGGAATAACTAGCCTGCTTGTTGCACTCACCAACCCCCCTCTCCTGGGGAGCAGGCAACAGAGAGCCGAGCTGTAGCTGCACCAGCCCAGGCCCCTTCTATCTCCCCCTCCTGCTGTGCCAGCCCTTCTCTTTACTTCTCCTCCTTGCACCAGGGCCAGGCCCCCTTTTTCTCTCCCCTACCCTAGCCTGGGCCCCCCTTTTCCCTTCCCCAGGCCCCTGGAATATCAGCCCAGGCGCCTTCTGCCTTATCCTATCCCGCCAGCCAGGACCCCTTCTCTCCACCCCCGTGAGCCTGGGCCCCTCTTCTCCCTCCCCCTGCTGCACTAGCCCAGGCCCCCATTCTCCCTCTCCCCCACCCCACCAGCTGGGATTCCTTCTCCCTCTCCCAGCTGCCAGGCAGTTGGGCTGAACCGAAGCTACACAGGCCAGGCCAGGCCCTCTCCTTCCTGGCCTCTGAGCATGGGCAAGGGGGGAGAGAAGGGGGGAGGGAGGGGCTGCAGGACACAGAGTGAAGCATGACATCACTCTGTGGTCCCACAGGAAATTTTTTCTTTAATATATAGTAAGGATTTGTGAATAATGTTGTAGTCATAAGCAATATCATGGTACCAGAAGATGGGAGTTCTCCATAATTTTCAGATCTGTATTGAACAAAATGCTGCTTTAATTTGTACTACCCCTTTCAGTTTAAATGAAGAAAACTGTACTTTTTAACCTATTTAACTCTTCTGATTAGTACCACTTTCCTTGAAAAATAGGAAGATGACACAAGGATTTTCTTTTCTTTTTAATCTGCCTGAAGGAGCTGTTTAGGTCATTGTTAGTGTTTTCTATCTTGCCTATTTTTCAGCTAAAATTTAAATTGAAGACTTATTTTGATAAGCAGAGCAAGTTTGTTAGTGTCTTACTTTTAAAATGTCTTACATTTTCAAAACTACAGTTGGTAACAATTAAAGGTGGGTATTAAGCAATTGGACTATATTTTAAATACATTGGAACCTCAAATACAAACATCTTGGGAATGGATGTTTGTTTGTAAGTCTGAAATGTTCGTAACTCTGAAGAAAACATTATTGTGGTTCTTTCAAAAGTTTGCAACTGAACATTGTCTTAATACAGCTTTCAAACTTTACCATGCAGAAGAAAAATGCTGCTTTTAACCATCTTGGTTTAAACAAGCACAGAAAGTTTCCTTACCTTATCAAATCTTTTTAAAACTTTCCATTTATTTGTAATAGTTTATATTTAACACAGTACTGTACTGTATTTACTTGTTTTTTGTTTCTGTTGCTTACTGGTTAGGTACTTCACCTTCCAAATGAGCTGTCAATTTGTAACTTTTTGAGGTTCTATTGTATACTTAATACAAAAATCTGCATTTAAATAGTTTACTGTTATGCCGCTATCAGATGCAAAGAAAGTGTTTTTGTCAAAGGCTTGGTCTTCAAACTCATTGTGTGCTCAAAACATGTGCATGAAACTAGTGTAGCATTGGTTCTTGACCTGGAAGCCTTATCTTGGAAAAAGCTTGTTTTTATCATCAGATGAAGCTTGTTAAATGCATTTCTTACCTCTCCTTTGCCTGCTGTGCCCTCCCCCACTCATATTTGCTTAATAGGTTAATGTCGTATAGACTGTGGAAAGCAGTAACTTGTGAATTTTTTTGTCACTTTCAGATTCATATCTCTGTGTCATAAATCTTATGAACATACTAAAGACTTTGTCCATTATATAAACTATATGCCTTCTAAGACTTCACATCTGCTTTGGACAGACCAGTCTTTTAGCTGAGGTGCTATGCTGGGAGAACAAGGATTGTTTCAGACTGTTGCAACTTTGAAAAGGGGGCCAAACCCGCAGCTGGACACTTTCTCTAATTTGTATTCCCAATATGATCTAACCTAGTGTTGGAATATGAAGCTTAAGGATAGAACAAGCAGTGTATCATTATTGAGGGTAACAGCAGGGGCAAGGCAGGTAAAGGAAAACTGGTTGGATAGCAAAGAAAGATAACTTGTATTATGCACTCTGCATGAGAAGTACGGGGACTCCAGTTATGACTAGAGATTCTGAAGAGAGGTTGTTTATCATGGGAGTCGGAAAGGGAGTATTCAGGCATATGCATGACATAGAGGAGTGGGCCAGCAAGTCTGCTCTGCTCCGGTATCTGGATAGGCAGCAAATATACTTGTTTTTGGTTTTGTGAATGAAACTCCATCCTGTTCAAAAGCTTCTTTTGAACTCACTTGCTTTTCTGCCTCAAATAATTGAATCTGTTTTAAGAATTAAACTGAGCTCCCTAAAAAATCAGCCCCTCCCCCAAAGAAAATACCTTGTGTGTAATAGGTAGATTTTTTTTTTGTTTTAACTTTAGCTGGCATACGAACTGAAATAGCAAAAGAGTTAAATCTCAGATATTAATTTTTCCATCTGCATTTTAAAATACAAGACATTAGTTTAATGATGTTGTGGATAGTAATTAATTTGCATTTTTATTTCTGATGAAAGACTGAATTCACAACTTGTGCAAATGTTAATATGGTTTCCAAACTATTCCATTTATTACAAACTCTTAACTATATATCTTGCTCCATTCCATTTATAGTGCCTTGCTTCATGAAATAAAATGTTTTTTAAAAATAATGGGTTGAGTAATTCCTCTCCTACCCTTTGGAGAAGTAAAAGAGAAGTCTCTCAGCAAGGCTGCATGGGTCAGATAGCAGTGATGGTTTTAGAGATGGATCTGATAACTGCTTGCATAGATGAATATAGGTCACTGCTTCTGTTCAGTATTTTTAATTTTGATGAGGTCTTTGTTTTCAGTTGGCCATTCAGTAAAGCCTGTGCAGTATCTATCTAGTCCTTGAGTAATACTTTGGAAGCTTTGAGGTCAGTACATTTACATTTTCTTGCTGTGATTTGTGAGTCTCCTGAAAAATGTGACCTCAGCTATTCAGTGGAGTTGTATATCTTTTTGATTAGGTGTAGCAACAAGTCTCTGTGCATGTGATTTTTACCCTCAGAACAGTCTTTTAATGTCCAAAAAAATCCTAACAAACAAAACCTTTTGAGAGTCTCTTGAGTTAGCAGGTTCCTACCTGGTCAGGAATGGTCACCATCAATTATCAGCCACTAGAACATTTATCCCGGGTTGCTTGGGACCTACAGGGCAGGGGGGCTGGCAGTGTGGAGGATGCAGGAGTCAGGGTGGGGGCTTAGGGATTTGGGAGGCTCAGCGTAGGGGGCTGCGGTGTATATGTGAGTTCAGGAGTCAGCGTTGAGGGTGAGGATGAGCTCAGGGCAGGGTGTGGCATTGCAGGAGTCAGGGAAAGAGGTTGGGAGGAGGTAGAGCTTGGGGGTGGGGGTGATAGCTGGCTTCTGCCCGGAGCAGGGGAGAGGGTGCATTCTACTCACTGGTGGATCCCCAGGGCTGACCCTGGGTAGGTGGGTGCTGCGTGTTAGCCAGCAGCTGCACCCTGGGTGGTGAAGGCCCACCCAGGTCCAGGGGGGCCGGAAGCAGCGGGATGCCTACAGCCTGCCCACAGATCTCCAAGGGTTGAGGGGGCCATGTTGCAGCCAGCAGCCAGGAAACCATCCCTCAAAAGGGATCAAACCCCCAAATAAATCTGTCTTTGTATAAAGGTTTTACACAAGGAAAGCTCATGAGATGTTTGCCCTCTTTATCAATGAAAGAGAGAGATGCATATTGGTCTGAGTCTCTAGCCCTTTGTATCCTTTCAGGGTTTTCCAGGCCAGATGAAGACAAAGGGCTGAGAACTTCCTGTTGCTTAAATAGATGTTTCCCCAGTGTAGGAACTCTTTGTTCTAGATCACCCCCTTACATGGAAAAATACCATGGTCAAAATAGAATCCAAGTACCAACTGGTATGATCTCATGTCTTACTAGTCCAATCACCTTTGGACCTGCAGGACAAACAAAGCTGTTTAAAAGTCATAATGTTGATCACCAAGTTGTTAAGGTTTGGGGGGGTGTATACTAGTAATGGCTCTCCTTAGCACACTTAAAATAAGCATTCTCATACTTCCTATTTCTAACTTTACACAGAAGAATGATACATGCACCAAAATAAGATATATAGATCCAGCAGATTGCAACATTAAAAATTGATAGGTTACAGGAGGCATTTAGTTGAAAGGATCTCCAACTTACTAATATAAATATGCATAAATCAATTTTCATAAAGCATGGGGTGGAACCTTCACAGTTGCAAATTTGATGGTGCTAGCTCTTGCCGTTTAGGAGGAGTTCTTGAACAAAAGTACTCCCAGACAGATGGACAGATAGACACATTTGCAAAATATATTGTATAAAAGATAAGATTAAAAGCAGGCTCTGCTCATTGTCATACTTGAAAATAACTGCTTCTTTAAAAGCTAAGCATTATTACAGTTTTCTTTCTATTATAAATAACTTTTTAATCAGAAAGCACTTGAAAAATTATTAAAAGCATTCTTTGTAATTAGAATGTTTGTATTCAGGTATATTGCAAGTGTGTTAAAAATAATCTTCAACATATCACTTTCTTTTGTTTCTTGCAGGGACTCCAACCGTCATGTTAAGGTAAAACAGAAAAGTGCAGTGCTGAACATGCTAAAGAGGTTAGACAAAATAAGGTTCAGAGGTCACAAAAGAGATGAGTTCCTTGATTTAGCAGAGTCTCCAAATGCTTCAGACACTGAATGCGGAGATGAAATCCCGGTAAAGATACCTCGAACGTCACTCAGAGAGAATGACGAACTAAGAGACCCTGTAAGTATTCAATCTGGCTACATGTGTAAAGCTATTATCAGATTTAAAAAATAATGCAGCATAGTAGTTAACGCTATTCTCCTGGTTCTATTTTTTATTTGGAATAATATTTCAGGATTAAGAAAGCAAATAAAAGGGGACACAGTTGTGAACATGCTCAGATTTTTGTAACTGCACTTCAGTTCTTCCTTTTTGTTTGTGGATTTTAAGCCTATTTATTCTAATGGTCCACTGCTGTCCATGTCATAAAAGTATAAAGTTCTATAAAGTAAGAACTTTATTCATCTTTATTCATGCTCTTGCTTCTCTTGGCTTTTGTGGGTTGACAAGCCTATGGATGCAGTTAGCATGGGAAAGGAAGGCCAGTGATAGTTAGCAACACTAGTTGGGTAGCAGCGTGTTAACCAGGACTCCCTCAGCTAACATACATACTGTGGAGAATGTGAAAACTTTTTGTATTTCTGTGAATATTATATTTCCCTTAATTTACCTGCTTGATGATATTCTGACTGCTAAATCACAGGAGGGTGTTACAGGGAATCAAATGCAACATTTACGAACAAATATACCTCTAGATCAGGGGTCTTCAAACATCACTGCATCATGACCCCCAACAAAAATTGCTACATGATCCTAAAAGGTGGACCGAAGCGCGAGCGTGCCCAAGCCCTACTGCTGTGGGGTAGAAGCCTGAACGCTACCAATCTGAGGGGGATGGAAAAACTTGAAGTCCTTGGGCTTTGGATTCAGCCCAGGGCGGTGGGGCTAGGACTTCAGCCCTGGGTCCAGCAAGTCTAAACCAGCCCTGATACCTCCATTAAAATGGGATTGTGACTCGATATAGGGTACCAACCAATGTTCCCTCTTATCTTTTTCTTCCATGTGTGGATAATTTTATAGAAGAACATAAGAACAGACATACTGGGTCAGATGAAAGGTCCAGCTAGCCCAGTATCCTGTCTTCCGACACTGGTCAGTGCCATATGCCTCAGAGGGAGTGAACAGAACAGGGAATGATCAAATGATCCCTCTCCTGTCATGCATTTCCAGCCTCTGACAAACAGAGGCTGTGGACACCATTCCTATCCATACTGGCTAATAGCCATTGATGGACCTAACCTCTGAATTTATCTAGTTCCTTTTTGAACACTATTGAAGTCCTGGTCTTCATAACATGCTCTGGTAAGGAGTTCCAGAGGTTGACTATGAGCTGTGTGGGGGGGAAAAACCTTCCTTTTGTTTATTTTAAATGTGCTACCTATTAATTTCATTTGGTGACCCCCTAGTTTTTACGTGTTGGGAACAAGTAAGTAACTTTTCCTTATTCACTTTTTCCACAACAGTCATGATTTTATAGACCTTTATCATATTCCCCCCCTTAATCTTTTCTTTTCTAAAATGAAAAGTCCCAGTCTTTTCAATCTCTCTTTGTATGGCTCCTGTTCCAACCCCCTAATCATTTTTGTTGCCCTTCTCTGAACCTTTTCTACTGCCAGTATGCCTTTTTTGAGCTGTGACCACATCTGTACATAGTCTTCATTATGTGGCCACACCATAGTTTTATATAGAGGCTATAAGATATTCTCTGTCTTATTCTCTATCCCTTTTTTAATGAGTCCTAACATTCTCTTTGCTTTTTTGACTACCGCTGCACATTGAGTGGATGTTTTCAGAGAACTATCTACAATGACTCCAAGATCTCTCTCTCTCTCTCTCTCTCTCTCTCTCTCTCTTCTCTCTTCCCCTCTTCCCCGCCCCCTCCCTCCCTCCCCTCCCTAGCTAAATAAGTCCCCATCATATTCTATGTATAGTTGGGATTATTTTTTCCAGTGTGTATTACTTTACATTTATCAACATTACATTTCAATTGCCATTTTGTTGCCCAATCACTTAGTTTGGTGGGATCTTTTTGAAGCTCTTCACAGCCTGCTTTGGTCTTAACTATCTTGAGCTGTTTGGTATCTGTAAATTTTGCCACCTCACTGTTTTTCCCTTTCTCCAGATCATTTGTAAATAGGTTGAATAGGATTGGTTCCAGAACGGACCTTTGGGGGACACCACTAGTTACCTCTTTCCATTCTGAAAACCTACCATTTATACCTTTAGTTTCCTGTCTTTTAACCAGTTATCAGTCCATGAGAGGACCTTCTCTCTTATCCCATGACAATTTACTTTACTTAAGAGCCTTTGGTGAGGGACCTTGTCAAAGGCTTTCTGAAAATCTAAGAACACTATATACACTGGATCCCCCTTGTTGACCCCCTTAAAGAATTCTGGTAGATTAATAAGGCACATTTCCCTTTACAAAAACCATGTTGACTTTTCCCCAACAAATTATTCATCTATGTGTCTGACCATTTTATTCTTTACTATAGTTTCAACTAATTTGCCCAGTACTGACATTAGATTTACCGGTCTGTAATTTAAAGGATCACCTCTAGAGCCCTTTTTAAATATCGGTGTCACATTATCTATCTTCCAGTCACTAGGAACAGAAGCTGATTTGAAGGATAGCTTACAAACCACAGTTAATAGTACCACAGTTTCCCATTTGAGTTCTTTCAGAACACTTGGGTGAATGCCATCTGATCCTGGTAACTTGTTACTGTTAAGTTTATCAGTTTGTTCCAAAAGCACCTCTAGTGACACCTCAGTTTGGGACAATTCCTCAGATTTGTCCCCAGAAACAATGGTTTTGGTTTGGGAATCTCCCTAACATGCTCATCTATGAAGACTGAAGCAAAGTATTCATTTAGTTTCTCCACAATGACCTTATCGTCCCGTGTCCCCACTGGCTGTTTAGCAGGTTCCTGCTTCTGATGTACTTAAACATTTTACTATTACATTTTGAGTTTTTGGCTAGCTGTTCTTCAAACTTTTTTGGCTTTTCTTATTATATTTTTACACTTCATTTGACAGAGTTTATGCTCCTTTCTTTTTTCCCTCACTAGGATTTAACTTCTGCTTTTTAAACAATGCCTTTTTTTATCTCTCTCTGATTCTTTTACTTGGTTTTTAAGCCATGGAGGCACTTTTTTTGGGATCTTTTACTGTGTTTTTAAAATTTGTGGTATACATTTAAGTTAGGCCTCTATTATAGTGTCTTTGAAAAGTTTCCATGCTGCTTGCAGAGATTTTACTTTTGTCATTGTGCCTTTTAATTTCTGTTTAACTAAGCTCCTCATTGTTGTGTAGTTCTCCTTTCTCAAATTAAATGCCCCAGCATTTGGCTGCTTAGGTGTTTTTCCCAACACAGGGGTGTTACATTTTATTACGTTATGGTCACTATTTCGAAGTAGTCCACTTATATTTACCTCTTGGACCAGATCCTGTGCTCCATTTAGGACTAAATTAAGAATTACCTCCCCACTTGTGGGTTCCAGAAGCAGTTGCTCCAAGAAGCAGTCATTTAAGGTATCAAGAAATTGTAACTCTGCATCCCGTCCTGAGGTTGATGTGTACCCAGTCAATATGTGAATAGTTGAAATCCCCCACTATTATTGAGGTTTTTTGTTTTGATGGCCTCTCTTAATCTCCCTTAGCATTTCACTGTCACTATTGTGGTCAATAATATATCCCCACTGTTTTATTGTTATTATCAGAGCAAGGAATTACTATCCATAGAGATTCTAGGGAACATTTTGGTTCATTTAAAATGAAGTATACATTTGAATCCACATTTTCTTTCACCTATAATGCCACTCCCCTACCAGCATGACCTGTTCTGTCCTTCCAATATATTTTGTACCCTGGTATGAATGCATCCCATTGATTGTCTTCATTCCACCAAGCTTCTGTGTTGCCTATTATATCAGTATCCTCCTTTAATATGAGGCAGTCTAATTCACCCATCTTATTATTTAGACTTCTAGTGTTTGTGTACAAGCACTTTACAAATTTGTCGCTATTTATCTGTCTGCCATTTTCTCATGTGTTAGACTCTTTTTCATTTGCTTATTTCGCATCTGATCTTACCTGTGCTTTATCATCTTCCATTCTCTCCTCCTTACTAGAACATAGAGAATCTCTATTAATAGACCCTCCCCTAAGAGATGTCTTTGTCCGATCCATGTGCTCCTCCGCATCCATTAGCTTCCCCCCAGCCCTTAGTTTAAAAACCGCTCTAAGACTTTTTTATTGTTAAGTGCCAGCACTCTGGTTAAATTTTCCATCCATGCGAGGAATAATTTTTATGTCTACCAAGGCATATGCGAATTTGCACTGCCAGTAGAAACAAAAAAACCTTGCTGTGGGTGTTCTGCTGTTCAGCTGGGCAGCATTTAAATCTCTTCTGAATGGTCGGACAGGTTACAGGGAACACTGATTCCAACCCACAGAACAATACGGGGAGCAATTAATTGGGCGATGGCCTAGCAGGATCTAGGCAGATGTCTAGCAGATTTATTTTTATCAGGCCCCAGCCTTACATCAAATAAATAAATCCTTAAAGATCCTTGTCTATTGAGACAGGGGGTGAGTAGGCAGCTGTGTTGGATGTAAGACTGGCAAATGCTTACAGAAAGCTGCAGGGGCTGTCTGTTTCTCCCAGCCCAGGAGTAGGGGGCCTGTAGGCTGAGAGGAATTCAGCCAAAAGTTGCGTGAGGTTTAGGTAAGTTGTGCAAGTTTAAGCCACTTTGTTGTGTTAATTCATTTCTCCAGCTATTGTATGCCTGTTGAGTAATACATACATCTTTTTTTTTTTAAAAGGCTGCACTGTGTTGCTGCATTCACTTTCTGATTACAAAGCTTGGGGTCATTCTCAAAGGCTCCTGCAGGAAGCCAAGCCAAATTGCCTCAGCTAAAGGAGCCATAGTGAAAAACAGGAGGAGGGGGACTGAAGCCTTGGGGCTAACCTATGAGTAGCAGAGTTTCTGGACTCGTCCTTGACTGAAGGGGAGGCCCACACAGAGCCATGTGATCAATGATGCATCAGCTTGAAATTGCTCTGTGCCTTTAATCTGAGAAACTCAAAAAGCTTTAGACAGCAGCACCCAGATCTCAGTGCCCTGTTCCCATTCAGAATAAGAGGTACTGAGCACTTATGAAAAATCTGTCTATTAAAAATTGCAGAGGTCATGTGAAAGGGAGGGATCACTTTTTTTCATTCTCTACTGAAATGCAGTAGCCTTTGGTGTGGAACACAAGGTCTGTTTAACACTGTGCAGTAACTGAGGAAGGGAAGTGAAAGACACTGGTCAAGACTTTCCAAAGCTTACTTGGCTCCATGCCTCCCCCCGCTTGTAGTCACACCCACCCTCCCCCCTGCTCCTATTGACTGTGATTCCAGCCAATGGGAGTAGCAGGGAAAGCCTCTAGGTGTGTAGCTTGCTGCGTTGCCATTCCCCCAGCCAGAGGGAGAAAGGGGGGGTGTGGCAGCATGTGGAGCTACTTCCTTCCTCAGCAAGCTGGATCTGGCTCTCCCACACCCCCTTGCAGCAGGAAGCCGCGCTGGTGCTCCAGCCTCATGGGGGGCAGGGCACGGGGCTGGTGCACCAACACAGATTCCCTGCTGCAAGGAGAGCCCTGAGCCAGCGGTCCACCTGCAAGATGGGTGTGGTCTGTAGACCACACTTTGAGAACTACTGTTCTAGCCTGTAAGGTACTTCGATATATGCTTATGTTCAAGCAGCTCCATGTTCTCAAAAGTGGTGCTTTGCTGCATTTTGTCGATTTAAGGGATTGTGTTTTTTCCAGACTGACTATATAATACAAATAAGTTATTCTGATTTTCCTTCTATGGTTTAGCAAAGTTTATATTAAAAAATGAAAGTCTTTTTGTTTCTGGCCCTGCTTATGACTAGCTAGCAGACTTACCCAACATTGCCCGGGTCCTTCAGGGCTGGGCCTTGGAGATGGGGGCGGGGTGCAGAAGGCTGTGGGCCATAGGCCTGTTCTCCCCCAACCCACTCTTGCAGCTCGTCTGGGTCCTGCTCTTTCCTCCATCCACCCCTCAACCCCCAGTCACTTCCTGCTCCCCCAGTCCACCTGGGGCCTGCTCTTTTTCCCACCTGCCCAGATTCGGGGCAAGGACGACTACTCACTGGTTTGCTGGTAGGCAAGATGGTGGAGCCCCAACCCCGCTATCCATTCCCTTGGTGGTACAGCTGCCCCCACTGGACACTGCATACAGCTCTCCCCTGCAGGTTTGCTGCCCCAAGTGGTCACACTCATTTCATGTCCCTTGGAACAGCAGCCCTTCCCTTTGTGTGTTATGGAAAACAGTCCTTTTCCTGGGGCTTCCAGTTCTCCTGGCACAATCAAATGCTGACCTTGCTTTAAGGTAGAAGAGGAAGCTGCATACTAAATTTGTTGGCCCTAGCTGTTACCATTTAGGAGGAGTTCCTGGACAGACTTGCCGATAGACACATTCTAAAATATAGACATAGATATAGAACTCTGAACTAGGGATGTTAGTGGCTAGTCAACTTGTCTACTATTGATAAGCAAATGCTTATTGGATAGTCAAGAGGCGACTCGACTAGTCGTTTCCCCTGCCCCCAACAGCTCTTACTACATTTAAAATGCAAAGTTGCAGCGTGGGTGGCTCCGGAACCTGCACAAGCCAGGACTGCTCATTCCTGGAGGGAATCAGCTCCTGGAGCTACCCCTGCTGCGGCTCTGCACAGTGGTGCTTATCGACTAATTAGCCAGATAATCACATTTTTAACATCCTTAGCTTAAACTGCACCTAAAGTGGCAGAAATATTTGAGTAAGATAAGGTCTGTAGTGCTTTTCATGTTTAATCAGATTTTTTCAGGAGGAAAGAAAGCCTGGTGCTTTCAGATACTAGATTTTAAAATAGGGATAAAATACTTCTCTACCTTATGAGGGTGTGGAGGATAAGTGCATGTATGATTTGAGATTCTGATACTACAGGGACTGTGAATTGGAGGGATTAGATACCATATGTGAGTACAATATAACCTCAGAGTTAACACCTTGGGAATGAAGGTTGTTTGCAGTTCTGAACAAAATGTAATAGTTATTCCTTCAAAAATTTCCAAATGAACATTTACTTAATACAGCTTTGAAACTTTATTATACAAAAGAAAATATGCTGCTTTTAACCATCGTAATTTACGTGAAACAAGCACAGAAACAGTTTCATTACCTTGTCAGATCTTTTTCAACTTTATTTGTTTTAGCGTATGTTTAACACAGTAGTCTACTGTATTTGCTTTTTTGTGTGTGTGTCTGTCCCAAATTAGATGTGTGGTTGATACTCTATTGTTTCATTGTATCTAATGTCTGTGAACCTCAGGTATTATATTTTTAGTACTTATATGCAAAAATGATTGTATTTGGAATCTGCATTAATGTGTTTAAATTAGCACCCAGAAGTCAAGCAAACCAGAATTGCTGGGTTCAAGGACCTATCTCTCTCTTTCTTTCATGGTATTCTCCCCCCCCAGGAGCTACTGACATTGTTTTATTTAGTAAGATATGTATGTTCTCCTCCCTCATGGTACTTTCAAGAACAGAGGTAGCGTGGAAAGATGTAGTCTTGTGTTGCTTCGTTCTCATGAATCAGTCCCTGGGGTGTTTTGCAAGACTATGAAAAATAAACATGAACACTACCTCTTACACATATCTGTTTACAAATTAGACTGCACAGTCCTAAAACTATATCTACTCTGCAAATGCTACAGCAGCAAGGGGTTCTTCCATTACCATAGTAAATCCACTTTTCTGACAGGTGATGGCTAGGTTGACAGAAGAAACATTCCATTAATATAGTGCTATCTATGCCAGAGATTAGGACAGCTTAACTATATCTGTCAGGAGTGTGATTTTTTTTCCCCTCCCCCATGCCCCTCAGCAATTTAGCTAGATCAACCTAACTTGTAGTGTAGACCAGCCCTTAATTTTTATTCTGTTTTTCTGTATATTTTTTTCCTGCTTTTGCTGCTTCACCTGTGCACAGTTAATTATGGTATTAAATACCAAGACAGAGTGCAAAACTGTTTCCATCATACATATTGTTTCAGCCAAGCAGAACTGAGAAAAATGGAGTACAAATTTAGTCTCTTGTTAACATTCAGTTTGGTGTTTATAGAAGATGACAAACTGATGGCCTTGTAGACTATACAATCTTGTTCATAAAACAATAAAGTAGGTGCAAGCATGGGCTGTGGAGTGCAAGTTGCTTCTGTATTGTGCCATGACCTGTATGGAACAGAGCAAAATGACAGTTCAGTTTCTGTTCCATTCTTGCCTTGTGAACTTGCCAAAAGGAAAGCCAATTTATATCAAGCTATGTGGACATCTGCCCATTAGGAACTGGATTAAGGCCTCCAATTATCTTTATGCGATCCACTAAATCATCACAGATGGTAACTTTTTCAGTTACTATTAACCAATGTTGGGTTTGAACCAGTGACCTAGTGCCCAGTGCTGTAAACAACAGAGAACATAGTTCTCCTACTACGAGTACTTGCTTGAGTAAGGACTGCTCACTGGAGTCAGTGTTGAAAGGATTAGACCCAGACCTGAAAAGCTGAATGCCAACTAAATTCATTGAGCTAGCAGTTGCACAGCAACTCATAAAATTTAATTTTTTGGGGGCCAAAACTTGACTCAAGCTGCCTGTAGAGAATACTACATTTTCTTACATAATTTAATTTTAATATATTCATTTTATGTTCAGCTATAGAATACAAAAAAGTAAATGTGAAATATTTAGCCTTTTTAAATTGGAATTAGGACTTTGATATTTTAGATTTGTTTTCCTAAGGTAAAAGAGCTAGAATATAGTGTTAAAGGCCAAAAGGGACCATTAGGTCATCTATTTTGACTGCCTGTACATCCCAGGCTATTGAGCATCACCCATTTATGGAGCCCAATAATTTCAGTCTGAATGAAGCATGTTATCTTGATTTGAAAACCTCAAGACCCAGTCCACTACTTCCTTGATAATTTGTTCTATTGTTTAGTCATTCTCACTGTTAATTTTTTTGGCCTTGATTTATAATTTCATTCTATCTTTCACTGCTGGAGTTATAGAGCTCTTTAGTAGCCATTGTTTTCTCCATGTGAAGATACTTTATATTCTGGTATAAGGCCATATTAAAATCAATTTAAAAATCTTTTTTAGTAAGGTTGTCAGGGATGTTCCCCACTGACACTTTGAGTGCAGAAGATGGGGGCCCGCAAAGCTCAAAAAGGAAAAAAAAACCCAGCCTTTGCCTCTACAGACACTGGTTACAGTGAATCAGAATGCATAGATTTTGGGGAATCGCTGCCACCATCAAGTGATTTTTATCCCTAAAAAACCAGGGGTCAGTACTTAAACCCACCCCCAGGAGTATCCCAACTCTTTTGCCCTAAAAGGACTTGAAAAAAGAAAAGAGGAAAACAAGCTGCAGTCTCTAGTAGCTGACCTCTCACTCTGAGCCATGATGATATACACAGAGACCTTCCAGGAAACAAGAATCAAATCATCACCTTAAATCAAGGCTACTCAACATACGACCCACATGCAGCCCGCGGCCCATTTGTTTGCGGCCTGCTGTGTAGTTTGGGTTTATGTGGGGCTCAATACGTGGCCCGTGGCTGGGATCCCAGGGCCTACACTGGGAACACGCTCCACAATGGCAAGGTGTCTCCCAGGCAGGGTGAGCATTGTTCCAGCCAGCCCATCCGCTTGAGTCTTTCAGACGGGTACAGGGTGTCGGTGTTTCTAGCCCCCAGGGAGGAGGTGCTGGGTGCCAGGGTATCATGGGAAGTACTTTTTATTCATGTCTGTCAGTGTGAAAGAAGCTATTTGCATGTATATGCAACCACACTTAAATTGTGGCCCTTGGTATATGCTGTATCATTGTTGCCCCTGGGGTTTCCGAAGTTGAGTAGCTCTGCCTTAAAGGATTTTTTTATTACAAAACAAAAGATAAATTTGATAAAGCATGCTTGGTTCCTAGTTACAGCTGGCAAACACTGTTAGAACCCCTTTCTGTTGTCACTACAAATATGCCAGAGGGGGAAAAAAGGGAAAGAAAAAAAGGAAAAAAAGAAAAATGGTGTGGGTCTGCTGCTCATGGAGCAGGTGAGCTGGTAATGGAAGATGATAGGGAAAGTAGAGCTCTTTAGTGCATGCTTTGATTCTGTCTTCTCACAAAAAATAACATGTGAGCAGATGGCTAGCCAAAGTTATCACAGACAACGAAGGAAAAAAGATGCAGATCAGGCAAAGTAAAGAACACATCAGAGAGTTTTTCTGTCCAATTTGAATGAATTCAAGTCAGTGGGGCCTGATGCTGTTCACCCCAGAGCACTGAACGAATTAGCTGAAGAAATCTGAGAATATTGGCAGATGACACAAAATAAAATGTTGGAGGGTTGCCAACAGTTTGGAGGATAGAGCTAAAATTTACAGGGCTTTTGATAAATTGGAGAAGTGGGCAGTACACAACAAAACAAATACAAACCAAATGCACAAATACAGAATGAGGGTTGACTGGTTGATAGCAGCATTCTCAGGAAGGATTTGAAAGTTGTGGTGAATCACAACTTCAACATGATTCAGCAATGCTATGCTGTTGCAGAAATAAGCAAATATAATTTTGCGTTGCATTAAGCAGGCATTGCAAATAAGTCATGGGAGGTGACAGTACCACTCTCCTTGGCTTTGGTTAGGCATTAGCTGGAGTACTGTATCCAGTTTTAGTCACCAATGTATAGAAAGGTTATAGAAAATCTGGAAAGGATCCAGAGGCAAATTGCAAAGATGATCAAAGGGCTGGTAATGCAAGCCATATGAGCAAAGACTGAAGGAACTCAGTATATTTATTTTGGAAAAGAAGAGATTAAGGAGGGACATGATAGCAATCTTCAAATACTTGAAAGGCTCCCATTATAAAAGTTGGAGAAATGTTGTTCTCTCATCCCACAGAGGGTAGGACAAAACTGACTTTTAATAAAGGGGTACTCCTTGGATCAGGTGTGGGATCAGGCATCTTGATCTGGTTTGCTCCATTTGTCATGACCTGGGACTGTTGACTAATGAAAAAAAGTTGACCTTAATTCCACTACAATGTATAGAATTCATTGGAACAGTCCTTAGCTCTATTCAGGAGAGAGCCTTCCTCCCTGTGACTCAGTTCTAACCTATGGCTGGCCTGATCTTTTTCATGCAAGCCCAACTTCTCACCATCCCATGTGCCTGCAGTTGTTGAGCCATATGGCAGCCTGCATATATGTGGTTTGGCATGACCACCTCAGCCTCACACTTCTGCAGGCATGGCTAGCATCTATCTATGCCTCCAACAGACACAGCATGGACTGTGTGGTTAGTGTCCTGGACCACATACTATAGTCTCTTGCATGGTGGCAAAATCCTGCATCAGTGTTGGAAGGGGTTCCTTCGCAAATCTGTCCCTGTTGGTGACTCTTGTCTCCAGTTCTCCTGGCGTGGGGAGCATGTTGCTTGTGTCACAATTGCTCCCTACACATCAAAGTCAGGGAGCTCAAGAGTGGTTCACCTGACCTGCAAACCCTTCCTACCTCACATAAGGAGCATGTCCTCAGGGACAATACAACAACTATGTCCTATACCAGCAAGCAGGATGGAGCCTGATCATCTGTACTTTGACCGAAAGGCCTCAGGTTCTGGAATTCTATGTAAAACACAGCATCCATCTCATAGGTGCACATCTCCCTGGGGAACTTTTTGTCTCACGGTGAGTGATTCCTCCACGTGGAAATGGTCATCTTCCTTTTCCTGCAGTGGGCAACTCCCCACGTGGACCTGTTCGGGTCCAAGTAGAACAGGAAATGCCACGTATTTTTGCTTGATTAGCAGAGGTTCCCCGTTGGATGCTTTTCTGCTCTTGAGCTGGGGGTTTTGTTGTACAGGAGTGCTGTTAATTCAGAATTCTCATGAAAATCAAGCAGGACAGCATGAAGATGATCCTTGTAGTACCACCCTATGGGTATGTCTAGACTACATCCCTCTATCGCCAGAGGGATGTAAATTAGACATACAGAAATTGCTAATGAAGCGGGGTTTTAAATATCCCACGCTTCATTAGAATAAAAATGGCCACCGCTTTTTGCTGACGCAGTACTTTACCGGCAACAAGCAGCAGTCTAGACGGGGATCGGTCGACAAGGAAAGCCTTTTCTGACCAATCCCTTATGCCTCATGCAACGAGGTTTACAGGATCGGTCGGAAAAGGCTTTCCTTGTCGACTGATCCCCGTCTAGACTGCCGCTTGTAGCCGGCAAAGTGCCGCATCGGCAAAAAGTGGCAGCCATTTTTATTCTAATGAAGCACGGGATATTTAAATCCCCGCTTCATTAGCAATTTCGGTATGTCTAATTTACATCCCTCTGGCGATAGAGGGATGTAGTCTAGACATACCCTATCAGTGGTTTGGTATGCTGCTGGACCTGTCATTGGCTGCTTTGTTACGGATGCTGCTCAGATTTACCACAGTAGTCTTTTGCATCCAAAGCTGGCAGGGCTGTATCTGATGGCTTGGCTGCTGCATGGTTAAATGTGGAGGAACAGGAGCGTTGAGCTGCTGTCCAGCAGCTCCTGTTGGGCAACAGAAAGCCTTCTACCAGGGTGATCTACCTGGCTAAATGGAAGCAGTTTACTTGATGAACATCAGATTAAAGGTATTCAGCCTGAGTAGGCCTTGCTGTGGTTGATTCTGGACTACATTCTTCATCTCATGCTTCAAGGCCTGTACCTTTCATCTATCAAGGTCCACTTGGTCACTGTTTTGACCTTCTGTCTGCCACTCAGATAGGTCTATTTTTGCCCAGGACATGACTGCCAGGTTCCTCAAGGGTTTCAAGCACCTCTACCACAAGTCAGGGACCCCATTCCACTTGCTGTCATGACTCACCCTCCCATCTATTCTGCAGGTTGATGCAATTGTTCATTGCGATAGCCCATAGAATGAAAGAAAGGTCATCCAGAGTCTGCTCAAATAGTTTTTTCTTGGGCCGCTGCCTTCATTCATTGCTGCTGCAATCAGGCAAAGGTGCTCCCTTCAGCCACTTGTAACCAATCACTCAACTAGAGCACAAGCCTTTTCCACACGTTTCCTAGTCCAGGTGACTATCCAGGACTCCTGTAGAGCAACCGCTTAGTCACCCGTCCACATGCTTATATCCCGTTATGCACTTACCGAGCAGGCCTGGGATGATTCTGACTTCAGAATAGCAGTATTGCAAGCTGGTGGTCTGAACTCTGCACCCACCTCCAAGGATGCTTTTTGTGAGTCACCTGGAATGAAATCAACATGAGTAAGCATTTGAAGAAAAAAAGCTCTTTTAACTGTTGTTCTTTGAGACGTGTTGTTCATGTCCGTTCCATTAATTGCCCTCCTACCTTTGTGTTGGAGTTGCCGACAAGCAGGACCTGAGAGGGTGTATGGTCCGCAACGCCTAATGTACCAATGCATAAATGCAACACTCATGGGGATGCTACAGCTAGCCCTACAGTTACTGCTAAGGTAAAAATCTCTGACTGTATACAAGGGCATGCACACACCTACAATGGAATGGACATGAGCAGTGTATCTCAAAGAACAACACTTGCAAAAAGGTTGATAACCATTTTTTTTTCTGCCACCCTCCCTCTGCTTCCTTTTTTAAAGTGAGCAGTTTTTCTGTGCATGGCTATACTGGCAGACTTTTCTAGCTCCTTTGTATCCTGAATTACTGGTAGTTTTGCTTCCCTCTTCTTGATCATTCCCAGGCATTCAGGAATGTATTGTGCATTTGATATTAATCCAATTTTGAGATGTATTTATTTTTAAAAAGAGAAAAAATAATTCCATGGTGGCTTTTAGAACAATGTGGAATTGACTTTGATGGCTCTTCAAAAGCAGCGTCCTTAGAGATATCCTGATATGGTTCTGCTGGCCAGTGTATATTTCTGCTTGATATGGCATCCTGTTCTAAGAGAGTATGCAGTTTGATATGTGGCATGCTGTGACACAGTTCCTTAACCAGCCCTGTATTATCTCTTCTACACTGGGAGTTGAGGATTTGTCACTTATAAGTGTTTGATGTCAGCTGCATAACTTGTTGCTGCCAAGTTAGTCGCTTCAGCTATAAGGGGGAAGATACCAAAGACCATAAGGATATAATTTTCAGCACAGTTACAATATTCTTTAAATATTTTATGTAAACATATCTTGCAGTGATTATGAATATTGATGAATTGCAAGCTTTCAGGCAAGATCTTATAAGCTACCCATTGTGGATAAATACCATAAAACAGTGCATTAGGTGTAGTTAGTTTCAGGTCTGATAAAGGACTTGATCATAGAGAACAGAGAACCTATTTGCCAGTTGGCACCAATGGACCTTCTTATAGGTACATTGGTAGGGTACTTAAAAAGTATAAATCATTCCTAACAGTGAAAATAATGTGTGCGCTCTATATGTTATGAATTAATCACTGAACTGCTTTTAAAACCTTTGTGTGGGATACAAAAACATTTTAAAACTAAATACTTTATAATTGGTTTTTAAACATGTAATTTGTTTTTAAAATTATTCCATTAACTTGCTGAATTACTTGACTATATTTAGATCATATTAAACTAACCTAGTTACAGGATTTTATTTTGTATAAAATGTTTCATTTCTTTCTCACTTGAGCTCTGAATGCATACTGATGACTCAACTGTGGGCTATGAATAAAGTCACCTTTACTTTACTTATAAAACGAATACTGGAAATGCTGGCATCTGGCAAGCATTTAACACAAGGAATACTCCAAGAGTTTAAACCCAAAATTAATCTACAGACTTTGTACAGTGCAAATGATGTTTTTAACCAGGCTGCAAAACCAGAAATTTGTCTCCCTCCCCCCCCCCCCCCCCAAAGTAAATCCTCACCTGTCTCTTACTATGTATATCTGTTCCTTTGTTTCATTTTGTGCAGGCAGTTGCTGCTTCTGTTCATAGCCAGGTATTTGATTTTCATATTCAGCAGTATTTCCAGTGCTTAGTTTATTCAGCTGCTGCTGATAAAGACAGTAATAAATCACAGCCCAAAGATGCAAGAGCCTGGAGTTTTTGTCCTGCACCACCGTCTTTCGGCCACTACTCGCATTCCTTTTAAAAATGTAACAAAAATCCAGCATAGCTATTTTGTTCCCTTTCTTGCATCAGGACCACAGATTTTCTTCCTTCAGGATTGTCTTGATGCTAAAGTATTCACATATGTGAGAGGAGGATTTGTACAGAATGGCAATCAGTGCTTAGAAAAATCTGTTTCTATAGGGGTTATAGCAATATAGCTGTGGAACTGCAACTCTGCTTCTGTGACGTCATAATATAGACATACGCTACAGCAGTGAAAGTACAGTAACTCCTGTAGTAATTGTGCCTCCCTGAACAACAGTAGCTGATCAGTGGAAGAATGCTGTAGTCTGCAAGGAGTGTTTAGGTCAGCATGGCTGTGGCACTCAGGAATGGGGATTTTTCACAGTCCTGAGAGCTATAGATATGTCAACCTAAGTTTTAAGTGTAGACTAGGACTTAGATTGTTGCTTATTTTCATAGTGGATTTTGTTTGTTTTAATTGGCTATATGTCACGTTCAAGGAAAAAGAACATTATTTGAAATGAACCTTGAGCCAGCAGGAGGGAAGTGAAATGATTGTCAAGTTGCAGCAAATCTAGAATTTTTCTGAGCAAGCGCACTGAGTGCTGATCTTGTCTAAGGAAGATGTGGTGTGTTTGATCAGCTGTTATTGATTCATTTCAGTAATTCTAATGCTGAATAAGAGGGTTGCTAAGTTGATTCATTTTAGAGTTGGCTTCAAATGCTTACACTTTTTTTCACACAGCTCTCTGTTTACTGTCTTTGAAGTAAATTTATGTGTTTTAAATGACACTTCTGGGGGAAACCTCCTTTTGAATTGTTAACATGTTTTGTGTTATCTCCTTTTTTCATAGGCTGGTCCAGGGACCATCAATATGGCATCAGGAATCCAGGATTTTAACAGAACAGAATCTGATAGATTAAATGAAATCAAAGGTCACCTAGAAATCGCCTTATTGGAAAAACACTTTTTACGTAAGTGATAAAAATGCTCTTGAATAAGGAATGTTTAAGCTTATTGAAATATGGCTTGGTGTACATGGAGAATATGGAAAACCTGTTTGGCAGTGGATGGGATTTTTTTGCTTTCTTTGGGTATGCTGCGAGATACCAGATATGAGGTGGTCTTTAAAAAAGTGGTAAGTTTTTTGTTCTGTTTTTTTGAGTATGTTCCTTGACTAGCCCAGGTGGATAGGACTCTGACACACACTCCTCCAACCCTCTGCCCTGAGTATTCCATTCCACAATTACATTTCTTACAGGTACTGTCATATTGCAACCCCACTCCCCAACATGGGGTTGTGATCCTGTAGTGCCAATAAGAAACTTGTTACTTTCTGCCCTGCTATTTAATAATGTAAAATGAAGATACTTTCCATCTCCATGGAGATGCAAAGACTAAATTGAGCATTTATGCAAGAACTTTAAATTTGTACAGAATGGTACATGGGAGCCACATGCTTTTATGACCTTCAAGATTGAGTAGATCCACAGTTTGTTACCTTTAACTCTGTTTCCTCATCATGCTAATTTTTTCTATTTGTAAAGTTATTAGATAGTGATTAATGCAAAGTGTGGCTTTTTTTTATTTTGACTCAAGAGGCATGAACTCACAGATTACTGTTGAGGTCCAGTCCAGGAGATTAGTTCATGAAATCCAAGTTGTATAGATCAATTTGAAGGCCGCGCCCTATTGTAAAAAGCCCTTGTTCGTATTTTCAAAGCAGCAGCCTTGCTTAAGATGCAATGACAAAATCTTTTTTGACTAAGGTTGGGTAGCAGCCAATTAAGGATACAAAAGGGGATAGGTTAGTAAATTGTAGTGGCAGTAATGAAGAGCTCAACAAAATATTACATCTTAAAATGCATTTCTGGCCTGATGAGAATAATGTGGCTCCTGATTTACTGTACCAGACCAGAGTTTTCTTTTCCTTTTTCCTCTCCATTCCTTTCCCCCCTTGTTCTCCATAGAATGAATAAATGCTAATTGTTTTGGTATCAGGCTAGTTAATGCTACCATGCTACCAGAAATGTTTTGTCATCTCCAGAGGGATGAACAGAAGAACATTATGGGCATGTGAGGTCTGTTCACTTTATCCTTGGAGGATAGGTTTCAAAATGGATGACAGGAGTTGGACTATCAAAAGTAAAATATAGGAAACAGTAAAAGGAGGCTTGTCATGCAACTATCTGCAAAATGCATCTTGCATAAAGAGGGAAATTCATATTTTGAAAAGTAAGATAAATGTAAGATAAATGTTCACAATTCTAAGGAAAGGTAGAAGGGAGAACAGCAAAATAGAGACAATGGATTTCAGGAAGGTGGATTTTGGTAAGCTCAGAGAGCTGATAGGTAAGGTCCCATATGAATCAAGACTGAGGGGAAAACCAACTGAGGAGAGTTGGCAGTTTTTCAAAGGGACATTATTAAGGGTCCAAAAGCAAGCTATTCTGCTGTGTCGGAAAGATAGAAAATATGGCAAAATACCGCCTTGGCTTAACCACGAGATCTTGCATGATCTAAAAATAAAAAAGGAGTCATATAAAAAATGGAAAGTAGGACAAATTACAAAGGATGAATATAGGCAAACAACACAGGAATGCAGGGGCAAGATTAGAAAGGCAAAGGCACAAAAGGAGCTCAAACTAGCTATGGGAATAAAGGGAAACAAGAAGACTTTTTATAAATACATTAGAAGCAAGAGGAAGACCAAGGACAGGGTAGGCCCACTGGTCAGTGAGGAGGGAGAAACAGTAACAGGAAACTTGGCAGAGATGCTAAATGACTTCTTTGTTTCGGTCTTCACTGAGAAGTCTGATGAAGGAATGCCTGACATAATGAATGCTAGAGGGAAGTGGGTAGGTTTAGAGGATAAAATAAAAAAAAAAAGAAGTTAAAAATCACCTAGAAAAGTTAGATGCCTGCAAGTCATCAGGGCCTGATGAAATGCGTCCTAGAATACTCAAGGAGCTGATAGAGGAGGTATCTGAGCCTCTAGCTATCATCTTTGGAAAATCATGGGAGACAGGAATGATTCCAGAAGACTGGAAAAGGGCAAATATAGTGCCCATTTATAAATAGGGAAATAAGAACAATACAGGAAACTACAGACCAGTTAGTTTAACTTCTGTGCCAGGGAAGATAATGGAGCAAGTAATTAAGGAAACCATCTGTAAACACTTGGAAGGTGGCAAGGTGATAGGGAATAGCCAGCATGGATTTGTAAAGAACAAATCATGTCAAACCAATCTGATAGCTTTCTTTGATAGGATAACGAGTCTTGTGGATAAGGGAGAAGCAGTGGATGTGGTATGCCTAGACTTTAGTAAGGCATTTGATACGGTCTTGCATGATATTCTTATCTATAAACTAGGCAAATACAACTTAGATGGGGCTACTATAAGGTGGGTGCATAACTGGCTGGATAACCGTACTCAGAGAGTAGTTATTAATGGTTCACAATTCTGCTGGAATGGTATAACAAGTGGGGTTCCGCAGGGATCTGTTTTGGGACCAGCTCTGTTCAATATCTTCATCAATGATTTAGATATTGGCATAGAAAGTATGCTTATTATGTGTGCAGATGATACTGAGCTGGGAGGGGTTGCGACTGCTCTGGAGGATAGGGTCATAATTCAAAATGATCTGGACAAATTGGAGAAATGGTCTGAGGTAAACAGGATGAAGTTTAATAAAGACAAATGCAAAGTGCTCCACTTAGGAAGGAACTATCAGTTTCACACATACAGAATGGGAAGCGACTGTTTAGGAAGGAGTATGGAAGAAAGGAATCTAGGGGTTCTAGTGGACCACAAGCTGAATATGAGTCAGCAGTGTGATGCTGTTGCAAAAAAACCAAACATGATTCTGGGATGCATTGACAGGTGTGTTGTGAGCAAGACACGAGAAGTCATTCTTCCGCTTTACTCTGCGCTGGTTAGGCCTCAGTTGGAGTATTGTGTCCAGTTCTGGGCACCGCATTTCAAGAAAGATGTGGAGAAGTTGGAGAGGGTCCAGAGAAGAGCAACAAGAATGATTAAAGGTCTAGAGAACATGACCTAAGAAGGAAGGCTGAAAGAATTGGGTTTGTTTAGTTTAGAAAAGAGAAGATTGAGGGGGGACATGATAGCAGTTTTCAGGTATCTAAAAGGGTGTCATAAGGAGGAGGGAGAAAACTTGTTCATCTTGGCCTCTGAGGCTAGAACAAGAAGCAATGGGCTGAAACTGCAGCAAGGGAGGTTTAGGTTGGACATTAGGAAAAAGTTCCTAACTGTGAGGGTAGTCAAACACTGGAATAAATTGCCCAGGGAGGTTGTGGAATCTCCATCTCTGGAGATATTTAAGAGTAGGTTAGATAAATGTCTATCAGGGATGGTCTAGACAGTATTTGGTCCTGCCATGAGGGCAGGGGACTGGACTCGATGACCTCTCGAGGACCCTTCCAGTCCTAGTATTCTATGATTCTCTCTTCAGCGGTATTTCCTGTGTTTGCTAACAGTCATTTATGTGTAAACAAAAAGCAGTTTGCCATTACGTCTCATTCCTCCTTTCCCCAATGAAGTCTACAAAGCACTAGTCAGTTAATAGTGACAAGGAAAGGAGGATGATTAGTAGGATATTTCATGAATAAAAAGGCAGCCCCATGAAACTATCAGTGTGTGTGCCAACTGTTACCCTTTGAACTTATTATGGGTGTGGCCAAGTTTCCTGTTGACCCATAAAGTTTGTTTACAGCCACCAGTCCTAGATCTAATTTACCCCTAAATGTCTTCTAAGAGCCCAATAAGTAGTGGAGGTGTTGGTAATGCTGCTAGACAATATTGACCTACTGTGGTCCAGCAAATTCTCTGGTTCAGCAACAGTCAGGAGGGTGCCCGACTAGAGAGGTTCAAGCGGTAGAAGAAAACTTTATAAAAAAATGGACATCAGTGCTTCTTTGATATCTGTAAAGATGCTCCAAAAATCTTTCTTTCACAACTTAGCTTTTTTTCCTATGTTTGTGACTTCTAGATTGCCGTGAGATGTACATTACTGTCAAAGTCAAAAATTTAACATAAAAGGTCAATATTCTGCTCCATTTGTACCATATATTCATCTTCTGCTAAGCTCTATGGAAGTCAGAAAAAAACCCAAATGCATGGCCATATAAAGTTCTCTATGTTCAAACAGAATGATTATTCAGCCTGCAGTAGTTCCCACAGTACTCTAGTTGACAATCTAGAAGGAGAAAGGTAATGAAGGAAAGGAGGAGGGCAAAAGATACATACACAGGGTTCAAAGGGTAACAGTTGGCACACACACTGATAGTTTCATGGGGCTGCCTTTTTATTCATGAAATATCCTACTAATCATCCTCCTTTCCTTGTCACTATTAACTGACTAGTGCTTTGTAGACTTCATTGGGGAAAGGAGGAATGAGACGTAATGGCAAACTGCTTTTTGTTTACACATAAATGACTGTTAGCAAACACAGGAAATACCGCTGAAGAGAGAATACATTTATCTTACTTTTCAAAATATGAATTTCCCTCTTGATGCAAGATGCATTTTGCATGTAGTTGCATGACAAGCCTCCTTTTACTTTTTCCTATATTTTACTTTTAATAGTCCAAATCTTGTCATCCATTTTGAAACCTATCCTCCAAGGATAAAGTGAACAGACCTCACATGCCCATAATGTTCTTCTGTTCATCCCTCTGGAGATAATGAAACATTGCTGGTAGCATGGTAGCATTAATTAAAATCATGCTGGACCATGGGTGTTGCTAGACCAGAGAGTGCCAGACTAGAGAGGTTCAACCTGTAGTTAGCACCAGTGATGGTTTCTTTCAAAGTCATTTTTTGTTTTCTGGCTGATTCTAGGAGGAAAAAGCAGGCTTAATGCAAATGCAGTTTCTTGGTTTCTTTATGGTTTTTATTTGTGACCTAGAGGCTAAAACTAATAGAGACACTTTTTCAATTTGGAACATTAAATGCAGAAAAGACAGGGTATGTGGAGGGAATGAAACAATGGACAGGATGGTGGAAGTCTAAGTTAGGCCAACTAAGTGTCTCACATATGTTCAGGGTGTGTCTGTGTTACTCAGCACTTGTTCCAGGCCAGTTTCTTATTCACTTGTTCTTAAATAGAGAGACATAATTTGGAGACTTGTATAAATTAGTGCATTTATAATTAATACACTTACTGTGGTTTGCTAATAAATCCTATTTGGATGCTTAGGCATTTGTTTTCTTTTAAGGTTATATGTTACCCCTAAAAATCTGATGTGTATTTGCTACATTTTAGCAAAGCACCAACTATGGCACCACAATATGATACTAAACTAATACTGCTGTGCCATTCATCTGTATTAGGAAAGAGTCAGAAGCAGCTTGGGAACTTGTACTATATTTTCTCACATGTTTAATTAAAAAGTCTCAGAAGGGTAGCCGTGTTAGTCTGTAACTTCAAAAACAACAAGTAGTCCTGTGGCACTTTAGAGATGAATAAAAATATTTGTAGCAGCGCTTCCCAGCTTTTTCAAGCATACAGACCCCTTTTCAATCTATTAAAATTTCATGGACCCCACTCCTTGGGGGAGGGAAAATAACCAAGAAGAGAAAAAGAAAAGAGAAGTGGGCCCAATCCTTATTTTTAAATTTTCCATGGACCCCCTGCAGTACTGTCATGGATCACCAGCGGTCTACAGCCCACAGGTTGGGGACCACTGCCACATAATACTATGAGCTCATCTAAAGTAAAAACTTAACAAACAGTCTGGTAGGACTTTAAAGACTAACAAAATATGTAGATAGTATCATGAGCTTTCGTGGGCACAGCCTACTTCTTCAGATGACCCGAGTGTTGGATGTCCAGAACCAAAACACTCTAGTCATCTGAAGAAGTGGGCTGTGCCCATGAAAGCTCATGATACCATCTACATATTTTGTTAGAGTGTTTTGGTTCTGGACATCCAACACTCGGGTCATCTGAAGAAGTAGGCTGTGCCCACGAAAGCTCATGATACTATCTACATATTTTGTTAGTCTTTAAAGTTCTACCAGACTGTTTGTTAGTTTATAACAGGAAAAACTTAAAAAACAACTTGGCTACCCCCTGAAGCTTTTCATCTAAAGTAGTGGGTTTTGCCCACAAAAGCTGCTAATAATAATTATTATTATTAATAAATAATAATTTAGCTTTCGTGTGCAAAACCCACTACTTCAGATGAGCTCATGATACTATGTATATTTGTGTCTCTAAGGTGCCACAGGACTATTCGTTAAGTTTAGTTAACACATTCTTCTGTCTTGCTAGTCAGAAGGTTAGTTAACCTTTGAAATGTCTCTAAATCTGAATTTTAATAACTACTTCCTCAATGCAACACAAATTCAAGGCAAAGATAATCTTGAGAATTGAGTAACGGCAAGAAACAAGAAATCTTCACTTTTAGATCCCAAGTTAAGCTCATTGCAGAAGGAGACAGTTCCTATTTATTGATTGATGTATCAGGTTTCTATACAAGATGCATACAATAAAGCACAGAAATATTCCTTTGGATAGTAAATGTTTTTATTCATTGCCACTAGAACCCAGATGCTAAAGTTATGGATCTGCTGAAATGTGGCCTTCAGTGACTGTTTTTAATGTTAATGGCACAAGATTGCCATTCAGGTTACCAAAGCTGCAGGCATGCTTAACAAAGAGATGAAAGCCAAATGGCGTGTGCCTGCCTATAGTTGTTTTTCCTTAATTTAGCAAATGTCCTGAAATTAATCTTGAAGACTAAAGTGTTAAGAGATTTTTGTAAAAGCTGTGAAAATGTATTTAAATTATTAGCGTGGCCAAATAATATTTTGTTATAAGATCTAGGCATCAGCTGGGCTGAGGGCAAAACTGTCTCCCTTTTTGTGTAGGAGATATGAATATATTGCACACATGTTCAGACAAACCTGAATTTCTCTTTATGGTAGAAGGAAATATATGATACTATGTCTTTCAAATTCTTAGCTGAAAAATGTAACTGCTGGCTTATATAGGAACTCTGTGGATTAAAAGGATAGAGACTCTTTCCTGTGGCTGAAAAGACTACACAAAGGAAAGCTGACAATGTATCAGATTGGGTGGATAGTCTTATGGGGGTACTGTAAGGACTAGTGAACAAGCTATTCTAAATGTATGAATCCATATGACCTTAAAGGTTCAATAAACGGCATGTTAATGAGATTTGTAGTTGTTTCTGAAGTTAGAATTGTGAATCCTCTTGAAGATGAAAAAATAACACAGAAGGTCCAAGAGATCAGAAAAATGGAAAATGCATAACAAAATGAGACTTTTTTTTTTTTTTTTTTTTGGAAAAACAGAGGCCAATATAGGAGAGAGATGTTTCAGTTAATTATATATTGTGAGGAAGAAACTTGGGGAGCAGTAATGATGGAGAGACCAAGATGAAGACAAATTCACCACACATTAAATGTGTTCAGCAAAACATTTTTGAGTTGTATGTGCAGATATATTACCTGAGGAAGACAACTTGGGCTGTGTCTAGTAAGTGATGCGATCTTGCGACCAGAGCTATGACAAATTCACCACTCAGTGTGGAATATGTGCTCGAGCAAAACATTTTGCAGTAACTAATGTGCCGCCATATATTACCTGAAACGGACAGAGGCTGTTGCGCTAGACGGAGCTGTGCTACACTGCCCCGATCTTGCGCCAGAGCTTGCAAAGAGGCTCAGTGTGGAATATTGCCGAGCCTCATTTGCCTGAAAATAATGAGCCAATGGCTTTGCGGAAGAGGGTCTTTATGCGCAAGACGGAGCTGTCTACACTGCCGTTTGCGCAGAAAAACTCTGTCTTGCGCAAGAGCCTCTTCCGCAAAAATGGCGGCTCATTAGTAATGCAAATGAGGCTCGGCGATATTCCATGCTGAGCCTCATTTGCATAGCTCTGGCGCAAGATCGCACCAGTCTAGACACAGCCCAGGAGAATAACTGTCTCTCTATACAGCTTTGGTCTGACCGTACTAGGAATATTGTGCCCACTTGTGTGAACCACACTAAAAGAGTGACAAACTGAAGAAAGTTCAGAAAAGATCAATAATAAATTCAGTGAACTTGATATTACAAGGAAAGCTTAACAATGAAAGAAGTAGAGTTTGGCGCGATGATTTAATAGAGAAACAATCTACAAATAATTTGAGGATATGCAGAGTAGGGATGTAAGCGACTAGTTGGCTACCTGATAAGTCTAGGCAGCAAGAGGCTAGGTATCAGAAGCAGTAGGGGTGGAGAGCGGGAGCCGGCTTTGGTTTCCCCAGCACCATTTCCACAGGTGGCGGGGAGGACAGAGGAGGCAGAGGCACAGTGCGGGATCCAATGTCCCAGCTTCAGTCCCAGCTCATGCCAGGTCCCCAGCCACTATGCCTCTGCTTTTCAAATGTAGTAAGAGCTGCCTACATGGCTGGCTTCTACTACATTTAAACTGCAGAGCCACAGAGTGTGTGTGTGGGGAGGTGGGGTAGCAAGCACTCCCCCCCCATTAACTAATCGATATGTAAATGCTACTTAATATCACTAGTGCAAAGTGAGGATATGAAGGAATAGTTTAGGGTGGTACACAAGACTGTAGTTAGTCATAGGAGTAGGAAACTGAGAGGCAGCTAAACTTTAGGCTGACTATCAGGAAGAATTTGTGAACAATGAAAGGCCGTGAGCTATTTTACTTGGTTCTTTTGAATTTAAAAGCCTTATTTTATCTACTGTGACACTGTCAGTATAATTATTTCAACATATTTGCTTATGACTCCATCTCCCATCAGATGTCTAGATGTAATCCTTAGCTTTGATGCCTTGATTATCATAAATATCGAGCCCCAGAAAATGAGTTGCATTCTTAGATGTTTCGTTTTGGCATAATCTTATATATACCTTACAGAATCCACATCACCCCCACATCATGGCTGTGGCTTTACATTTTCTCTAAGTATCTGACATCTGGCTTATATGGATTGATTTAAATCAGCAAGCAGGAAACCTTGATTTTAGTAGTAGACTTTGTGTATTGCTTTTGTACTTAGCGGCGAGGAGTTATAAAAGTTAAAAGAAAATAACCTTTTATTAGTTATTTTCCTAAAGGAATATTGGATCTCACTTGTCGGTAACCATTAAAATATTCTGATTTGCTGCACATTTAAATGATTTAGCTGAATTTACATTTTTTTTCAGATTGTTTACATTTTTATGTTAGAAAATGTTGACTGCTATATTACTTGATGATTAGCTTTGTGCTTGTGATTTATGTCAAGCTCTACCTGTGAGATTGTGGTTTGATAGGTATGCTAAGTGAGTTTTGCTGCGAATCAGTATTGGAAATGGAACTCTGGTCTCCTAACTTCTGTTCTAATTCACAGGCAAATCTCATACTTAATAAGGGCCCAGAATCACCCCCTGAATCACCTTCAGAATGGAATTCTGCATGTCTCCTGGAACTATAGGTTGTACCTCCAGAAACCAGCACTCTCTGGTCTGGCAATATTCCTCGTCTGACAGGACCAGAGATGCTCCTGGACCAGAGAGCCCAGGAGCCTAAGGATGGGAGGGACAGCCAAGCTGGGGCAACAAGGTTGGCAACCCACTGGAGGGTGGGGTCAGCAGCCCCGTGGCAGGAGTTGGAGCCTATGTTGCCCAGGGAGCTGGCAGCAGCTGAGCAAGCAGCCGAGTAGGGGACGACAAGGCAGACTAGCATCAGGGATGGGGTTTAGGGCCAGTGGCAGGAGACTGTCCCTGGCCCGGCAAATTCTCTCATTCGGGACCGGTCAGGTCCCGATGGTGCTGGAACAGGGTAGTCCAACCTGCACTGTCAAATCTTTGTAAAAGGTTCAGTCACAGAGATCCCGTTGTTACCCACTTATGTGCTGAAATACCACTGAGCCAACCTTCCCGCCTTCCTGAACCTTTACTCTGTCTTGCTGAACCAGGTTCTATGGCTTCCTCCAGTACTGACACAGAGATGGGGGTCACAGTGCTTGGCAGAGTAATACAGACACTGAGATTAGCTCAGCTCTGGGAAAGCTCAATTAAAGGGACTTTCTTCAGCTCCCCAGTTGCACAGCCCCAATGGGATATGAACTGCAGATAAATCCAGCACAATTTTCGATGTCCTGGATGGTTTCTAAACGATAGTTGCCTGCTTATGGGCAGCAGTGCTTCCACCTGCCTAGAATCTCCTAAGCCGTGCGTGCTGTGACCCCACTCTCAGCAAGCCCTCTTTGTCAGGCTTGTTCCTAAAAGGGTAGCCTGCAGCTATCTTGCTCAATTCCTGTGCAGGAGAATTCCCTCCTGGCTGGAAGTGGGGCATATAAACCTTTTATTATCTTGGTCCTCTTTTTGGTGTAGGCTTCCTTTCATAACTTGTCAAATATTGTAATATAACCTGCAAATCTCTTTTACATGCTACTCCATAACCCAGGTTTATCTATCCTGCTGCCTCCACCATGGCATGTTCAGTTTTTTCCAGTTAAATGAAACTTGGTAGTTTTCAGATCTTTCCTAATGTCTTGTATGTTTGTGTTATAGTGGAGGTGGTTTGCAAGTATTTGCCTTATTGCAAGAGCTTCCATCTGTTTTATGGTTTTAAAATAGTTTGAAAAGATCAGCAGTCCTCAGAGAACCCAAAAGTGCGTTAAAATGCCGCAATGTATTTTCAAAATATAAATGTGTGAAATGCACAGAATGGGTTAGGATGAGGCTTCCATTTGTGTAAAATAAGGGAAGGGCTGTGATATCAGAGGTGATCTAAGATGTATTTTATTCTGGACCTTGATATGAATGGGGAGCCAGTGGAATTCATTTGATAATGGGAGTGCTGTAGTCTTGCTTCTTTGTATCTGTACCCAGTGAAGAGAGCAGGGGATAGTGCTTGCAAGTGAAAAGGGGAAAGCCTAGAGCAGTGTTTCTCAAACTGTGCTCCTCCACAAGACATCTCCAGGGGCTCTGCGAAGTTGACAAACTGGAAACATCAATAGGTACAACACATACAATCAGTGGACTGCTGGAGCGCCACGTAAATTTTTACGCATGTAAAGGGCTCCGGAGCCCAAAAAGTTTGAGAGTGGCTGGCCTAGAGAGATGGATAGTGTAGAAAAGGGCTAGACTCCCAAATTGTGTGTACACATCTACAACTAAATTTTCACCCTGAAATACGTACATGGAATTGGGTAAAAGCTGAGTTGTTTTTCTCTGAGGCTTTTAAAAAAAACGATTTGTTTAAAAATGATCACGTCGTTGGGGGTATCTGTTTTATGATTTCTGGAGTGTGAACATGTATTCTTCTGAGTTAAATGGGTCTACTCACATGAATAAAGTCTATTATGTGAGTACATTTTGTAGAATTGGAGCTTGTGTGTGTGTGCAATATAAAATTTTGACTGTCCAGAAGTGAATGAAATCTAATCCTATTTCTTTTATTTCTTGTTTCCCTTCAATTCCTATGATATATTGCTCTAATGCTGGCTGTGTTGTGTGTGCTGACGTTGAAGTGAAATTATCTAAAAATCTGGTCACAAAAGATGCTTTGTCAGCACTTCAATAAGCAGCATTTTAGTAATCACCACTTTGCTGTCAGCTCACTGAAAAGTGCTGTGGTGGTGCTGGTTGGAGAAATAGGCTTGTTCAAGATTCATTCTATGTCAACTGGGAAGTCAGGTGATAATCTGTGTCCAAATGCAGAAGTTACTTTGTCTAAACTTTAGACAGTACTAGAAAAAATGCACTTATTCAATTGCCTGTGGACAGAGCGAGTGTGCTTTTCATACAGCCTTGGCTTGTAGTTAGGGAGCATTGTTCCCCAACTTATTGATTCACACTTACCTTCTTTGTAGGCTCTCAGGCTTTTTCTATACCGGCAAGATTTGTGAGGAAAGGGCCTTTTGACAACAAAACTGCATGAGCATTCACACTGTAACAACTTTTTTTTTTTAGGGGCGGGGGGAGGAAGGAGAAGGGCCATTTTTGTTGACAAAAAACTTCCAGGTCTATGAGAGACTTTTTTCTTTTCCCCTCCGTGTTGTTGACAAACATGCAGTGTAGACCCCTCAAGGCACTCTATCGCGGATTCTGGCCTTTAGGAAGTGGCCCACAATTCCCAATCAGCTGCTCTGGTCAGCAGTTTGAACTCTGCTGCCATGCAGCATGGGAGCAGTTACCTGCCTGCCCCCTTTGCAAGCCCTGCAAAATTTAAATCCCATTTCCTGTTGGCTGGTTTTTCTATGTGAGCTCACAGGAAAGGATAGTGACTGTTTGGCTTCATCTGCATGATGGTTGAGGCATTTGATGCAATGGATGAGATACACCGTACAGGTCTGACCTTAACATTCATGATGCCCTATGCAGCCTGAGTACCTGCCCTCCTCTCTCCCCATGGGCTGGCTCAGTGTGCGGTGGTCTCGTGGGATCTTTTCAGCTGTTGAATCTGATGATTGTATGGAGGAGTCTGGTCAGTCCCAGCTGTGAGTGACCCATAGGACCTGGGACATGTACAAGCACATTTCTCTGTCCTTAGGTGAGGGGTGGGCAATAATTTTTTACTGGGGGCCACTTCAGAAATTTTTGAAGTGGCCCTGGGCCGCTCTGCAAGGGGTGGGGCCTCAAATGGAAGGGGAGGGGCCAGGATACTTTCCTGCTTCCCCACCCACAGATCATGATTGGTCTGGTGGTGGGGGAGCCAGTGAAGTCTTTGCCCCCCTCCCCCCAAAGGTTCCCCTAGGCACCCGTGCCCCTGGTGGTGGGAGGAGACTTCGCACACTCCCTCTTCTGCCTCCAGGCCAATCAGGGCTTGGGGCTAGGGGAGTGCCCAAAGTCTCCTCCCACCCTGCCAGGAGCATGTGATGCTTCTAAGCACCATGCACTCCTTGCAAGGCGGAGGAAACTTCGTGCACTCCCCCATCCCCAGGCCCTGATTGGTCTGGGGGCGGGGGAGTGCGCGAAGCCTCCTCCCGCCTTGAGAGGAGCGCGAAAGCACCGCATGCTCCGGGCAGGGTGGAGGAAACTTTGTGTGCCCCCCGCTCTCATGTCTTCATTGGCCTGGGGGCGGGGGAGCGGCAGGGCCTCTGTGGGCTCGATCCAGCCCATGGAGGCCCTTTTGCCCACCCTTGCCTTATGAGAAAAGGGGTATGAGCAGGACATAAGGATTAAAGAACGGAGACAAGCCTGTGCTAAGGCTTGTAAAGCAAACCGATGCTGGAGTGCTTCATTGAAGACCTGTTGTTTCTGTAAGGAGTTGGACATTATCCTTGGTGGTGACCCCACTTCCACTGCCAAGAGTCCCATGGATACGTCAGAGGGCAGAGAGGCAGAACTTGGAGGATGAAATAGTAGATGAAGAAATTGAGGTAGATGAGGACATGGGGCTTCCTCTGGGGTTGTCGTGTGTGTCTGTTAGCCAGGAACTGTTCTCCACTGCCAGCGGGCAATCTGTAAGGGCCAATGTCCTAGTCATGGCCCTTATCACCTTAAATCCTGAATATCTTACTGTCCTCGTGCTTAAACTATGGATGTCTAACTTCCTTTCCTATTATTCATGATCACATTTCAGAGGCAATCTGAATGAAGTAAAGAGCACTTCCTTTTCTCTCATTACAAACAAGTTTGACTAGCTGTGAGGACTTTGTATTTTGAGAAGAATGGTTCAGAATAACAAAGAATATTGTACAGAGAGAGGTTATCGCATGCAGGACTCCCTTCAGAAGTGGCAAAAAGAGGAGATAACCTGCCACTTTAAATAGTAATAATCATACTTCTCTGTGGAAAAACCACACTCAAGTTCTTCAGGCAATTCTCCCTCCTCCTGTTACTGTTTCGTCCGCATCCTGTGCACTTCATGAGTAACAAATTTTGACTGCAGTGACAAGGTATGATTGTACTTTTTTCTAGGTAGGCATGTTTATTATGTCTAAGCACATATTGTTTGAGATTTTTCACATTTGCCACTATTTAACTTGCATTATGTATGAATTTCTTTCTTCTGTTGAGGTTTTATAACAATTAAATCATGATATAGGACAGTGTTTCTCAACCAGTGGTACAAGTACCCTCAGGGCCGGACTGAGGGGTGGGCGCGCCGGGCAGCTGCCCGGGGCGCCTGATGGCAGCTGTATGGGGCACGCGGCGTCCCTTATAGCTGCCATCAGGTGCCGCGCGCCTGGCTCCCACAGCGCTGGCCCCGTGGCGCCGACCAGCAGTGCCCTTCCCCCCATGGCCCCAGGGACGTGACGGCCCGGCGCGCATGCCAGCGCTGGCCAGGCCGGACTGGGCAGCGCATGCGCCGTGCGCCTGGGGGGCAGGCCCACTCCCCATGGGCAGGCCCGCACATGCGATGTGCGCCCGGGGCTGGTGCCGTGCGCCCGGGCCCGGGGCGCCAAAATGGCTCGGGCCAGCCCTGAGTACCCTTAGGGGTACTCGAGCGAAGTCTGGGGGGTATGTCAACACAACTGAAATTTGGAGAGAACTGAATTTTTGTTTTAAGTTTTACAGCGCTTTATTATTTTTGTCCTTTTTACACCCAAAAATTTCATCGCCCACCCAGCTACAATTAAGTTGTTTAAACAAATGTGTTGCAATGATAGAAAACCATTTTGTGTGTCTGAAAACTGTAGGTACTGGGGGCACTTATAATTTTTTTTTAAACGGAGTATTTACATTTTTTATTTTTTTGAAAAAGGGGTACTTTATTAAAAAAAAAAAAAAAAAAAAAGGTTGAGAAACACTGATATAGGATATGATGACCAACATCTTTTGGCTCTGCAGTGCTTGAAGAGACAAGTTGGGTGAGGCAGTATGTTTTATTGGATCAACATCTGTTGGTGAGAGAGACAAGCTTTCAGGTTTATATGTCCCTCTTCTCAAGATGTGGGTTTCCATTCAGATGGCAAAATCCAGTATCTTTAATCATTGTATATCTGCAGTGCTTGACAGAGTTTGGTGAACTGCCTTCTTAAACACATGTGATATTTGAAGTTAAAGTACATTGTCAATAAGAAATTATACAATTAGGATTATGTCTTAAAAGTAGGATGCTACTCATGACAGTTAATAGAATGAACTATGAGAATTTCCTGTGCAATATATTTTCAGTTATTGTAGGAAATAGGGGTGAATCTGACTTGTGTTACTTTGACTGTACCCTGAAAACTGACTTTTGATTGAAAAATGAATACTAATACATTTTATGCAGACTAGTGCGGTTTGACTTATTTGGATGATGAATGGATTAAGGGGAGAGGCCCTTTGTGTTAATTCTGTTTTTCCTTGGCTCTCACCCAAGTAAGAGCAGGGAAACTCTTGCAGATACCAATATATTGGAAATTGCAACTGTTTTTTATAGTGTTCATCATACATGCAACACTGTAGTGTCACCTTTGTTCTGAGATGTACTATAGTGATAGCTGTAGTGATTCATAAGCAGGAAGAGAATGAGGCATGCAACATTTAGTCTGCTGTAAGTATACACACACTTACACAAACATCTAGGACAAGTTCCATATTCACTCATCTGGATATGTAAATACAGATTTAAGAGTAACTTTGTTTCTGGATATATAAACAAACACAAAAAACTTTCCCCAAAACCAACAACTTTGGTGAAAGCCAGAAAGTTTCTATCCCAAGCATAGGTGCTGACTCTGTGGGTACTCTGGGGTTAGAGCACTTATGGAAAAAATATTGGGTGCTCAGCAACTACAGGCAGCGCTGCAGATCATTTCTTCTTCCTCCTCCCAGCACCTCCCACCACCATGATCAGCTTTTCAGCAGTGCTCAGGAGTAGCGATGTCAACATGTAGACAACTACACAATTAACCGATAAGCCTGGGCTTATCGGTTAATCCTGTCGACTGCATGCATTCCCCCCTCCCGCCTCTGTATCAACACCCTAATCACGTCAAAAGCTAAGTACAGTATTGGGCTCTTACAGCCCACTCTTAGTCTCATTTAGCACTGACACTCTAGTTGACAAGATTTTTTTTTTCTTCTTCCCTCCCCATCCCCCTTTTTTTCCTGCTTTTTATTTGTACCTCTGGACCCCTTACTTCATTCATCTGAAGAAGTGTGTTTGGGCCCACTCATGATACTGTCTACATTTTTGGTTAGTCTCTAAGGTGCTGCAGGACCGTGCATTGTTTTTTAAGTTACAGTCTAACACAGCTACCCCTCTGCGACTTTCCTCTGAATGTTTGAGAAATGTGATATACCCCAGTGGTAGGGGATATAGGATATTGATCTGTGTGGTTGACTTAACATGTAAATATTAGTTTATTTTTATTACTGATATTGGGGATACTGGCTTTGAGTGAAATCTGTATCAAAGCAATAGAGAGATGCCCTCCAGTTAATATGTCAAGAACTTGGTCAGCCAGATGCTGACACTCTGCAAGCAATACTGTATGACCGATCCTCTTGGAAAACTTTAAAAGTTAGCTTTAGAGGGGAAAAAAGAAAGCTGGTAGCAAATACTTACTAAAATCATTTTATCGTGTCTGGCACTGCCTATGTTGCTGACAGATCCAGTTTCCCAGTGTGTGACTGGGATTTAGCGTATTAGTCTGTACCAATTACACAACATGCTTGAACTGAAATAGTATTTAGGGAGTCATAGCGGATTTGCCATAATTAACACAGGCATAGAGAACTATTTCTGTCTTAAGCTTACACTGGGAAACACCAGTGTTTAACTGTCTGTGACTAGAGGATATATTTAAATTTTCCATTACCGCTTCTGTTAGGTCCCTTGCCCTCAAAGTCAATATAATATAGTGCCTGATCCTGTTCTCCTTTGATAAACATATATCTTGCCTTATAGGCTGTACTGCAGCACTGCATTGAAATTTGATGCACTGTCACACACAAACATAATGTAGATTGCTTGGAGTGGCTCATGAATGAAGGTATCAACTCAGGGCAGATTGTCAAGGATTGTCAGATTGGTTGTATGTTCTATAAATAGAAACTGGCAGCCAAGTACCAAGCGTGGAACTGCACAAGCACTGTAACAACTTTTTCATGGAACCTCACAGTGCCCTGGATATTTTGCTCTACCTTCTTACTGTCCAGGCAGGCCTGCCCTTATGCTGGAGGATCCCTTACACCAAAAATCACTTTAATATTCAGATTATGCCCAGCCCTGCAGGACAAGTCGTAGAATCATAGATTAGGGTTGGAAGAGACCTCAGGAGGTCAATCTAGTCCAGCCCTCTGCTTGAAGGAGGGTCAACCCCAACTAAATTATTCCAGCCAGGGCTTTGTCAAGCTTGACTGTAAAAACCTCTAAGGATGGGGATTTCACCACCTCCATAGCTTACCCATTCCAGTGCTTCACCATCCTCCTAGGGAAATACTTTTTCGTAATATTCAACTTTGACCTGACCCACTGCAATTTTGAGATTATTGCTCATTGTTCTGTCAATTGCTACCACTGAAAATATCCTGGAACTCCCCTTCAGGTAGTTGAAGGCTGCTATCAAATCCCCCCCCTCATTTTTCTCTTCAGAAGACTAAATAAGCCAATTTCCCTCAGCCTCTCCTGATAAGTCATGAGCCCCAGCCTCCTAATCATTTTCATTGTCCTCCACTGGACAGTCTTCAATTTGTCCACATCCTTTCTGTAGTGTGGGGCCCGACACTGGATGCAATATTCCAGATATAGCCTCACCAGTGCCAAATAGAGAGAAATAATCACTTCTCTTGATCTACTGTATCAGTGCATGGGATTCTTCTGTTCGAAGTGCTAGATTCTGCACTTGTTCTTGTTGAATTCATTAGATTTCTTTTGCCCCATTCCTCCAATTTGTCTAGGTCACTCTGAATCATATTCCTACTGACACAGGGCCCCTCCCATGCTTTATGAAAATTGGTATATGAATATGCGTAACTTGAAGATGCTTTATGCAGAACAGGTAATATAACATCACTTTTAAAGTTACTATCTATTGAATCTTTATATACTATTTTTGTGCCTGAATCATTCTTTTATATGAAGTTAGAAATATGAAGTGTGAATCTGATTTCAGTTCTAAATGTGCTAATGAAGGCCATTAGTGTTACTTTAGAAACTTATGACCCATAAATGGTTTTATTTGTCCTGTGAACCAAAACTGTGATTGATCCTAGAAAGACATGTGACCATGTCACCTGGTACTGGAATCCATCTTGAATCTGGTACCCATCTATGGGGATGGAGAGATTGAACAAAGGGTTCCCACGCTAGGGAAAGTCTGTTTAAGGAATGGAAAACAGTTGGGTATTTGTCTTCGGCTGGCTTTTGAAATTGCCTCCTCCACCTTAAGAGGATGCACATGAAAAGAGCTGGACACAAAGAACTGTAGCAAAAGGGTGAATGCAAAGCTGCTGGACCCAGGTAAGAAAAAGATCAACTCTGCCCTGAGATAAGAACAGCTGTTTAGGGTAAGAATTTGCATGTAACAAGTTTCTTACTGTATTAGAATTAGCTGGCATGTTGTTTATTTTAACTTAGTAACTTACTTTGATCTGTCTGTTTTCCTTTGCTATCACTTAAATCCTACTTGGGTATTGTCAGAGGTCTTATAGTGATGTCCTTCCAGAGCTGAGCTGGTTCATCATCTGTGTTGCTCTGCTGGGGGGCAGTAATGTCAACTCTGTACCTGGTCTGGGGAAGACAAGAGTATCTGGCCCAGCATGACAGGGTGGTGCAGAGCCCCAGAGGGCAGGAAGTCAGGTATCAGTGGCTTGATCAGCCCACCAGGTGACAACCACAAAGGGACCCTGTGATCCAGCCCATCTATCTCCCCTCCCCCCCCCAATCTTAGTGTCCTCCACAAACTTGCTGAAGGTGCAGTCCAACCCGCCATCCAGATCATTAATGAAATCACTTATAGGGATGTTAAATTTAGATGAATTGGCTAATCAAATAGTTGATGCAATTTGCATAGACTATTTGACTAGTCAATAAGGGAGCCTCCGCCTTTGTAGTGTAGCAACAGCTTCATGGCTGTGCTCCCTGCGGTGTTTCAAAGTGGCAGCGCCGCATGGAGCCCAGGGTCAGCTGGGGAGTCTGCTTTGAAGCACCCTCTCTCTCCCCTCCCTACTTGCTGCCTCTTTCTGATAGAGGCAGCAAGGGGGGGGGGGGGAAGTGGCTACTCGCCTAGTCATTCACATCCCTAGTCACTTGCCCCTGGTTAATTGCACTGTAGCACTCTCTTTCCAAAGATTGCACTTTATACCCATCCTGAGGAAAAAAACCGAACTGAAGATTTAGTAAATAAAAAAGGAAATGGTTAGGGTTACAAAGTTAATGCAGGTAAGCATACACACCCATGGGTTAATCTTGGGTTTCAAACTGTAACAGCAGCTGTTATGATATGCAGGTCTACCTTGTTTCTAACACTGACAATTTAAGTACATTTCCCAGACATGAAAAAGAGCTCTGTGTAATATTGAAAGTGAGTCTCTCACCAACAAAGGCTGGTTCAATGGAAGATATTATTTCTCCCACCCTTGTGTGTCTCATCCTAGGACTGACAAGTCTACCACAACATAACATTCTTGGGAATCCCTTGCTTATGCTTAGAACTTCTAAGCAACATAGTGGTACTTCAACTTTTAAGCAACGTAATGGTACATTTCTCCTTAACAGGAATTCCTTTCTTTCAGTCTTCAAGCTGTGATGGGATGAGGGCTTGTGTACGTACCCTCTTCATTGGTGTTTGGGAAAGCAATCAATAAAGTTTTGTCCACTGATGTTCCACAGTGGTTTGATTGGGATCTATAGGTCTTTTATGCCAAAGAGATGACACACATTGTATCATCTGATAATTCACATTTAGTAATGCTTCTTGTTTGATTGTGAGGTTTATAGTCTTATCAAACATTTTCATAGTTACAGAGCAAGCGCTTAAATATTACCCTATAATGTGAGGTACAGATATAAATATTACTACATGCAGCATGCAATAGGTATTTCATAAAGTATAACTACTAACACACTCTTAAAACTCTGATATCTGTTTTAATAACACTAGTATACAAATGAGCTTGACTGACTTCCAGCTGTGCATTGATCAGCATTCAGTGAGGTCCATTGACCTTGAAATGTGCTGGCATCTGGTCTGCCAGTGTGTCATATACCTCTATATTTAGCAAGCTGTGTTGATACATAGATTTTCTGGCAAAAGGCACAATAGATACTATAGCAGTTTGCGATCAGCATTAAGAGAAGACTTTCCCCTTACTTTGTGTGCTTTTGTGATGAGATCAGAAATCTAGTTTGCTGCTATAATGAGTCTTCCCCATCTATAAGGTGGTATTTTATTTTATTTTATTTTATTTTAGTCAACATAGTCAAAAATTAACTGTGGCATTTCAAAATTATTCAGTCTAATAAAAAGGCGGTCTTAAAGCCAGCTGTTGTCATGAAAGGATATTTGATGATCTACACTTCAGTATTTTCCTTATCTGCACAGAGCTATAGATGTCTGAATGACCTAAATGCCTTTTGTATTATTGCAACCTCTTGAAATTGAGACATTTCTTGATGCAGATAGCTGTCCTGCTCTCAATCTAGATCAGACATACAGGATTTAGCTGTAATATTTGAGGAAGCAGTGGTGGTGAAGGAGGGATGCTTCGGAAAAAGCGAAGACCCTAAAGTTGTTTGGGAAACTCATTCCATTGCTATTGATTTCTGCAATTATGGTCTGTTGTACTACATGCTTATCTAACCTAAAGATAATTGTACTCAGATCTTATGACATAAACTTGTTCAGCTGGGTCAGCTCACAGTACTTATAGGGCAGAGGTGACTTCCCTTCATTGTGTTTAATGACCTTCTAAAATTTTTATTTATACAGCACTTAAGGCTTTTTAATAGAGTGGGACATGACTCTCTGATGAAGATTGCTGGGTGCTTTTGTACAATCACTTGTGGTGGTGCTAAAACTGTACATTGTAATTACTGCAGAATTATGCTGGTAGGTAAGTCCAGTACAACAAGCAGGTGGGAGTGTGTCTTTGGTCCAGAGGGAAAGAAGGAGCTATGACAGCGGTGGGCAAACTTTTTGCCCTGAGGGCCACATCTGAATAAGCAAATGTATGGCGGGCCATAAATGCTACTTGGCCCAACTTCCTCCCACTGGCAGATTAGCCACTGGACAAATGGGCATGCCTTGGGGCCCCAGCCATTTGGAAAAATTAGTGCCCCCATTAATGTTCCCTGTAACCTGTGCACTTGTGCGGCTGCTCATGACAAACTCAAATGCTGTCCAGGTGATTAGCAGAGTGCCCACAGCTAGATTTTTGTTTCTGTTGGTGGTGCACATTCACACATGCCTTGGTGCACATAAAATATTTATTCTGCACATGGATGGAAACAATTTGCACATGGATGGAAAAGATTAGAGAGCACACTATGCCCCTCTCCCCCATCCGATATTCCAGCTAGGGAGCAAGGTTGGAGTGGGGCAAGCCTTTGACTGCATTCCTTGACGGGAGCTCGAGGGCTTTATGAAAAGGTCCAGTGGGATAGATGCAGCCTGTGGACTGTAGTTTGCCCATCCCTGAGCTATGCTTTATGGCAGTGGTTTCCCGGGCTGCGGAGCTCAGGTTGCTGGGCCACGGTGGCTCTGGGGGCCGGAGTTGGGTTACATTGCTCCCTCCGTGGCTGTTGGGCGAGGCACGTCCTGCCCTGCTCTCAGCCTGCCAGCACCAGGCAGGGGTGGGGTCTCTTCCTGGACGTAGAAAAGCACTTTGCTGTGCGGTGGGGGTGGGGGGGGGGGCGGCACATGGAGTCCAGCACGGCAGCCTTAGAGCAGCCACGACCTAGGCGGCAGCACTCAGCTGCAGCTGGGAGGCAGTGCAGGACTAGGTGAGGGGGATGGGTCAGGCACTGGGAGGGTGGGGCTTGTGCTGGGGTGCTCTCAAGGACAGGGGATCTAAGAGGTGTGGGCTGGCATTGGGGGGCTCTATGGGTGGGGCTACTACTAGGGCGCTTTAAGGGGTGGGGGACTCAGAGGTGGGGGTCTGACACTGGGAGGTGCTGGGGCGTCTGGGATGGGGAACTGGCACTGGGTGGCCTTGGGGGTGGGGCTCATAGTGGGGGGGGTATAGGGACAGGGCTGGCACTGAGGGGCTTTGGGGATGGGGCTAATATTGGGGACTGGCACTGGGGAGGGCTCGGGACAGGGTTGGGTGCAGTGGGGCTCTGGAAACAAGAGGCTGGCACTGGGGGTCTGGTGGGGGGCCTCCAAGGGCTGGGGGGGCTGGCACGGAGGCATTTGGGATGGGGGCTGGCACAGGGGGGCTCTGAGGGCAGGAAGCTGGCACTGGGGGAGGTTGGGTGCAGGGGACAGTGGGGTCAGTGGCTGATGCTGGGGGTGGTGGAGGGGTGGGGGGCTTTAGGGGTTGGGGCTGGCACTTGGAGGACTCTGGGGGCCAGGGCTTTTGGTGGACCAGCAACATTTTATTTGCATACTTGCATATACATTATTTGCACAATGAATATGCAAATAAAATGTCACCGGTCCACCAAAAATTTGAGAGTGGGTTTGCTGGTCCCCGGTATAAAAAAGTTTAGAACCACTGCTTTTTAGTACAGTCTTCAATTTGATGATCACTTATTATTTTTTTCAGCAACCTTCTGCCCCATTTAGTGTATAGGGTGAATGCACAAGGGAGCAGAATTAAGGTTATACATGAAAAGAAAATTGCTAACTGTCATACACACCAATGGTAGATTCCCGGTGACTGTCCAGTCAGAGGGAATCTACCAAAGTGGTTGTGCATGGGGCCTAAAAGCTAAGTGGGCTCTGTACTTGGAACTTGTTGAGTCTGAACAGAATCCAAGTACCTACCCCATTTGATCTGTCTGGCACCCTCTTCTGAGAAATGACACCCTTCAGTCCTACTGCCTAGCACTGGGAACAGTGCTGCTGACTCAGACTCTGTCCTTAGCTTAAACACATGCTTTCCAGAACTCCAGCTGAATGTGTGCTTTGGATTTACAGTTCACCTCTTCAGGGGCATGTGAAAGTCAGCAGATACATAAATCTCTTTTGCATAGGAATCTAAATGCAATCCCTCTACTGAGGTATTATAAGAGACACAAATCTAGACAAAATAATAAACATATCCATACACATTTCTCTACCTCAGCTTTGTCACTGTTCTGGAAAGTCCTTTGGATTTAGAGCAGAGACCTCTGAGGGGGTCCAGATTGCTTCTCTTCATCATTGAGTCTCCCTCTCAAGGTCAGTGAGCACTCTTCTTTTCTGGTTCGCTCCTGTCCAAACTTCCTGTGCATCTGACACTCTGTTTGTATATCCCAGCAGCAACATCTGCTTTCTCTAATATGCTGCTGAGGATTTTTCACTCTCCACTTCTGCAGCCTTATGCAGAAGAACTTGGTTGATCTGGTTTCCCTCAACTTCAGCCATCCTATTGTCCGGAAGTGTTGCTACTTGAATAGATGAAACAAAATTAAAAGTCCAACAATCCACCTGATGTGGGAGGGGACACACTATATGATTGACAGCAGATGGCAGACTCCACATGCATATCTATTGCATGGCACAATAGTTTCATAATATCAATGAGAACTCATAAATTGTACCTAGTGTGATTCTGACAGCACTCAACTTTCAAATACCTGGTTTTTTTCATTTAATTTTAAATGACTGAATCAATGAAAACAAACTGGAGAAAGAGAATAAAGTCTAAGCAAAAATCTTTCATGGCGATCGAGGTTTATGTGAACCACTTAGTGGCTTTGCTGTCTGCATATACACTGTACTATTGTTTTCTCTTTAACACTACAATGAGAAATCTGTATATTTTGTTTCCCTCTGGTCCATTACATTCCTACCCAGCACTCAAAGTTCCCCTGACACTTTGTTGCAATATTTTACTAACTTTTAACTACTCTGAATTGTTCCCCACCCCAGCCCTGCTCATTAAAGTTTCCTCCCTCTACTTTCTCTAATGTGCCGCAATACTGACAAGGAAGAAGGTCCTTTTGAGGTTCAAGGGTGGATTTCTTTCCATGTTCATTTAATCCTGAATCTTTTTTTTTTTTTTTTTTTTTTTTACAGGTACTCCTTATTAGACATCAGTCTGATATATTAATAACTTTCATTCCCTATGGACATAGGTGGAAACTGAACCAGTAAGCTAGCGATAAATAGAGTTGCAACCTATTAATCAGTTACCCTGAGTTACTTATTTTACCCCAAATATTTTGTAATCTTTCAGTGTGTATTCATAGAGACGAAGGAAATGGAGAGAGAGATGTTCTGTCCACTATCTGTCACAAGGTCACTTAAAAGTATGTTGAAATGTTCTTGCAAATTGCATAATCCTCTGATTAGCCCAGACTCATAAGAAGTGATATGAATAGGCACTGAATGGCTAGTCAGAGGACAGGCTATGGTCTTATAAGCATGTGATGTTAGTTTATATGAAATAACTCTGTTTCTGTGCATAAATTTGTTTCTGTGCAGATAGCAGGATTAGCCAGTTTCCTTGTCTGGTTCGCTTTGAGTTTGAGACATTACAGCTGTTCTGCTGCACGTTGTCAAGGCAGGTTTTTTTTTAAAGCGACAAAATACTGAGCAGAGTAACTTTAATCTTTAAAATTTTAATGAGCCTTCCTATCTTGTTTTATTTCATGCCTTTGTGCATCTGTTCAGAGTGTGCTGGAATTGATACCGAATCCTTTCCTTCATTGGGGACTAATGTGGAGTTGTAAAAAGGATACTATCAGTAAACTCTTCAGTTCTCAGACGGCAAGATTAATTAGCTGTTAAGTATGGTTTTCATTGGTTGTACTAATTGGTTCAACACAACAGACTTTTCTTAAAAAGTGTATCAGAATACCCCATTGACTATAAAATCATAACTTACATTTTTGGGTAGGAATGCAATGTTATCCTTCTAAGGTGCATATGGATACCTTCTACGGTGCATATGGATATGCTGAAAATATGCTGCTGCTTTTTTATGAAGAGCATATTCAATAATAACATTAAATATTGTATAAAACGGTCCTTGTCTTCTTCCGGACAATGTATTTCATAGATATAATGCATGTAAAGAGGTCCATTTGGATACTTACTTGTCTTTATGGTTTTGCCTTTTTAGAATTTTCTTAACACTTCAAAAGGTAATTATCATTTTTCTCCCTCTTTTCTTAACAGAGGAAGAGCTCAGGAAGCTCAGAGAAGAAACAAATGCTGAAACCTTAAAGCAAGAACTAGAAAAAGAACGGCAGAGAAGATTGGAACTAGAACAAAAGATCAATGAAGTACTTAAAACAAGGTAAGAGAAATCACTGCATGAAGTATAGCTCAAGTGTCAGCTAAACTGAGTGGCACTGAGTGACGAATTACAAACGTTTAAAAACTCATGCTTGTTTATTCTTCCAGGATTTCACTAGAGAGAGTAGGCAAGCTAGAAGTTGGGGCTATTGTAATTTTCGAATCTGTCTTCATGCATAACACAGGCCATAGGACTTCTCTGAATTAATTCCTTTGAACTAGAATCATAGAACTGGAAGAGACCTCAGGAGGTCATCAAGTCCAGCCCACTACCCAAGGCAGGACCAATCCCAACTAAATCAGCCCAGCCAGAACATATAGAACTTGAACATATAGGCTTCTTAGAAAAACATTTGGGCTACGTCTAGACTGCCCCCTCTTGCGCAAGAAAATATGCAAATGAGGCAAAGTGGTGAATATCGCCGTGCCTCATTGCATACTTAATAAGCCGCCATTTTGCACAAGGGGCTTTTGCACAAAAAGGAGCCCTTTTTTGCACAAAAACCCCCTCTGGCACAAGAGCCATTCTGCCGCTTTTTTTTCAGGAAGAACGGCTCTTGCGCAAAAGCAGGTTTTTGTGCAAAAGCCCCTTGCGCAAAATGGCGGCTCATTAAGTATGCAATGAGGCATGGTGATATTCACCTCCTTTGCATATTTTCTTGCGCAAGAGGGGGCATCCTAGATGTAGCCCTAGTCTTGGTTTCAAAATTTGCAATGGAGTCTCTACCATTGTATTAACTTGGTAAGCTGTTTCACTGGTTAATAACCCTCCCCCAATGCACTTTTAATAATAATGTCTTATTTCCAGTAGGGATGTAAGCTACTCATTGACTACCAGAAAACCATGTGACAATACTGATCTCTTCCCCCCCCCCCCCCCCAAGAAACCCCAGTAGCTCAAGTGCACTCCATTTCAGAGCTGCTTCATGTAGACACTGATCTTTAGTTTACTCCTTTTCAGGGATATGTGATAGTTAAAGCTTGAACACAGACTTTGCAAAAGGATTTCTGCAAGCAATTACCCGTCACTTTAGATCCCACAAAATGTTAGATAAAAACAAATGCTTCTGTTTCCTTGCCACGTTAAGTGTTCTTTGGGATCAGGGTTAGTGTTTTTTCAGGGTTCCAGGTCCTGCTTATGGCTTCTCCTCCAAACATGAAGTAAGCGCTCTCTCCTATAGCCAGCTTCCTTTTCGTTATTCCTCTGTAAAATGGCTGGTGCCTTACTTCCTTCCATTTCTTCCAGCTCCTTTTATTAGATGATGCATTGTTCAGCCTCAGACCCCCAGTTAAGTGATCATTTGTCTGGTTTCCAGGCTATCTTGGATAGACTGGTTCCTCTTGATAATAGTTCATTGACCTCCTTTTAAATTGAAGATCACCAAAGGTGTTATGATCCTCCACCATATGCCTTGTGTCTCCACCCACTGGAATTTTGTGACAAAGATGGAGGTTAAAATGATAGAGAAGGCACAGATTAGCTTTACAATTAAAATGGGGATTGTAGTTTGATATGGTTATACAGAGTCCAGAATATCCAATGGAATTCAAAAGTTGCATATAGATTCTCCAAATTGTCAGAAACCCCAAGCTTGTTTCTGTTTTCACCAGTTCTGTCTGCTGTTCTTTGTGCAGTGTGTAGATATGTGCAAGACCAAAAGGACAACACCACTGAGAAAGTTTCCCTATTTATTCTCATATCAGCTAGGTCTTTATTTTAAGGAGCCTTTTTTCTAGCATGTCTTCCACTTGAATGAAATGTGTGTCTCATTCCTTTTTGATCAGTTACACGTGATACAACTCATTTTGAAACACCTTACATGATTTGCAGGCACATATACTGCAGCCTCTCACCCACATGTACGAAACTAAAACTACTCAAGCTGTAGAGTACGAAGAAGAGATTATTGTTGTTATTTTTATGTAGTTCGGAGGTGCTCAGATACTACAGTTTTGTGGGCATCCAGTAAGTACCCCAGACAAACACAGACGGTGCAACTAAAATCAGTGAAGGGAAGAAAAGGGATGCTTAAGAGGACTGTCTTGCCAAAAACCTGGCATCTTTCTTCTGAATTTCTTTATGGTTTTTGATTTTGCAGCCATAGTGCCCACATCAACATCCATTGTTTGGGAAGCATCAGAAAAAGACATTTCTTTAGGGATGTATGGGGAGTGCCCAGGCTTTGGTACAGCAGCTGCAGCTTGTGGTGCTTTGCCAGTGGAATGCATAAATGATCTGTCAGGTTAGAGATGAGGACCCATATCACAGGTTCTTGTCTGGCTCTTTTGCATGGCAATGCAGAACACTCATCTCCAAAACATCCAGTTGGCTGCACTGTTTGTTTTATTTATTTTGAATCTGCCTGAGTTCGTGATAGGCTGCATGTACAATAGCTGCTCTTAAAAGGTTTCACAACAGATGAAAACATTCTCAACATCCCAAGAGCATTTCTTCTTATGCGACTTACACATAGACCTGTACGGTTTTGTTGACAGGATCTCCTGTGTAAGAATCTTTCCCTTTGTTTTTGTTGGCAAAGAACCTACAAACCTAGAATGTTAGTTGGATAAAGTGTGCTGCTTGTTCACAAGTGTGGGAGTGCTTGGTGGGTAGGGAAAAAGGAAAGTCCAATGTATTTTACGTAAACCTGTTATCCTTCCTCTGAAGTAAATTTAATATGCGAAAATAATAGATTTATTCAAACAAGAGGAGGGACATCAGAATATATGTAACTGGAGTGTTAACTCACCTATTCTTGTATGTAAGATCACTCCAACTTCAGAAACCTTTAATTTGCATAGGCACAATTGAATCACTGTTTCTCTGCCCTAGTTTGAGAAGAATAGTGTCATTGTCTGTCTATACTAGAGATGTAAAAGGTTAACCAGATTGGCTGGAGCCCAATTAAATGGGATTTTACATCCCTAGTCTATACTCTTTTAATATAAATACATTTCAAGGGTTAGAGGACACTTCTATAGCCAAACCTTTGCAAGTATATGCAGTAACAAATGCAGGGCCAGAGTCTCTGCTTCTCTGAGTTTCTGAAGCAGTGACCAGGAGACCAGTTATGTCATGAGTCAAGTGCTGATGCTAAATGCTGGCATTTTGGAGACCACTTTTGTGTTCTGTCCACAACTTGATGCAATTTGTGGCAAAATATATTTGATTTAATTCTGAAGTACACTTGTGCTGTAGGAATGGGTATCCAAACTTTATTCTTCCTCACCCCCCCACCCCAACAATTGTGATATCACTGTCAGGAAGCTTCCCCCCCATAAAAAAATCCCACATTGTTTGTGTAGCCTTTTGAGAAGACTGGAGTAAATAAGTAGTGTGTCTGGTTAAAAAAAATCCTTTTACATTTTTGTATCATGCACATAGCTATAAAACTGAGGCTTACTAATATCTTGACGCTGTTGCAGTGTGTTTTCATGGTTCAGAATTAAATGGAATGATGTAATCCCTTTCTTTGCCACTGTTGTTTTGTTACATTGTTACGTCTTTTGCTACTTGTGAAGAGCTATAAATGACATTTCATGCTTTCCTAATTGCTATATGTTTAAGCACAAATGAGCCCATTCAAAAATAATCTACATCCTTTTTTTTTTTAAATCAATTTAGTCCTTACGTTCAAGTGCAGGTAATTTGAGGTTGAGTAAACCTATGACTTACTCCGGTCTTAATGCTGGTATCCCTTAAAATGAGTTAGCCCTTCCCTTCCCACCATTCTTCTGGGTGGGAGTTCCTAGTTGCAGGGGAATTGATGTGATTTAAAAAAAAAAAAACCTGGGCTGGATTTAGGAAGCCTGAACAAGGAATCAGCTCTTCCTGTACACCATGCTGCCCCACTCGATGTAGTGTGAGACTTGTGCAGGCAGTGGCCAGTATGCCCCATGACCTCCCTTGCTGAAGGAGGAGCTCAGAAGTTGCTGAGAAGAGTGGATCTGTCCATTACTCAGCTTGTTTATTCAGTGTGTCTTAGTTCTAGTACTTGGTCTACTATTTTAGAGGTGCACAAGGCTGAAACAAAGGAGTCTGTAGATTCATCCTGTGAATCTGTCTGAAGCAATTAATTACAGGCCCTGACCCCACAGATGCAACCAAAAGATGCCATGAACTATCATCTCATAACCTGATTCTGAAAATATTGGGTTTAGGCAGGCAGGGTGTGTTTATTCAAGTAGGGATTCAGCCAGAACATTGGGATTCACATCTGCATTTTTATAAGAACGTACACAAAAGTGCTACTGGGGCCAATGGCTGTAAGCAGTCAGGTTTTTGGCTTTGAGTCTTATCTAAAATACAACAGTCTCATTTTCCTCACATGTTTCTGGCAAGGAGAAAATTTAAATCGTAAGTTCTTGCCAGTCACCCCTACCTACATGCAGCCTGACCCTTCAGGGGTCAGTAGGAGAGACTGCTCTTGGCTGTATTAACAATTATTGCTTTATAGAGTAAAAAAGACATTGTGCTCCAAAAAGCTTAGTATCTAAATGCCTGATTTTGCACACACCATTATGTGAAGTGCAAGAAGAATGGCCCATAACAAAACTGACAGAACAGGAAGTAAAACAGAGTGGGGGTATGGAAAGAAGATTGAGGGTGAAAATGAATGAGCTGTGCTCAATAGCAAGTAACTCTAAGGACCGAATAGAAATAGAGCAAAATCATAGAATAGAATCATAGAATACTAGGACTGGAAGGGACCTTTGGCAGGACCAAATACTATCTAGACCATCCCTGACAGACATTTATCTAACCTACTCTTAAATATCTCCAGAGATGGAGATTTCACAACCTCCCTGGGCAATTTATTCCAGTGTTTGACTACCCTGACGGTTAGGAACTTTTTCCTAATGTCCAACCTAAACCTCCCTTGCTGCAGTTTAAGCCCATTGCTTCTTGTTCTATCCTCAGAGGCCAAGATGAACAAGTTTTCTCCCTCCTCCTTATGACACCCTTTTAGATACCTGAAAACTGCTATCATGTCCTCCCTTAATCTTCTCTTTTCTAAACTAAACAAACTCAATTCTTTCAGCCTTCCTTCATAGGTCACGTTCTCTAGACCCTTTAATCATTCTTGTTGCTCTTCTCTGGACCTTCTCCAATTTCTCCACATCTTTCTTGAAATGCGGTGCCCAGAACTGGACACAATACTCCAACTGAGGCCTAACCAGCGCAGAGTAAAGCGGAAGAATGACTTCTCGTGTCTTGCTCACAACACACCTGTTAATGCATCCCAGAATCATGTTTGGTTTTTTTTGCAACAGCATCACACTGCTGACTCATATTCAGCTTGTGGTCCACTATAACCCCTAGATCCCTTTCTGCCGTATTCCTTCCTAGACAGTCGCTTCCCATTCTGTATGTGTGAAACTGATAGTTCCTTCCTAAGTGGAGCACTTTGCATTTGTCTTTATTAAACTTCATCCTGTTTACCTCAGACCATTTCTCCAATTTGTCCAGATCATTTTGAATTATGACCCTGTCCTCCAGATTAGTCGCAACCCCTCCCAGCTTGGTATCATCTGCAAACTTAATAAGCATACTTTCTATGCCAATATCTAAATCGTTGATGAAGATATTGAACAGAGCCGGTCCCAAAACAGACCCCTGCGGAACCCCACTTGGTATACCTTTCCAGCAGGATTGTGAACCATTAATAACTACTCTCTGAGTATGGTTATCCAGCCAGTTATGCACCCACCTTATAGTAATCCCCCAAGCAGTCAGCAGTATGGAAAGGAAGCATGGTCAGAAAATCCAGAACTGGGGTTCCCAACATGTGTCAGGATGACTGTACTGCACATACAATACAGTTGTATAGGTTGAAAAGCTGTAATCCGGACTTCCCTGGTCCGGCAACACCACTGGTCCGGCATCCTCAGGTGATCCCCTGAGAGCATTGATGGGATTAAGCTGTCTGGCTGAGGCCAGGAGCATTGCCAAAGTAGGGGGCTGAGATGGAGTCCTGCGGGCAGCAGAGCCGCTGGGAGGAATGCAGAGCCCTCTGATTTCTGGGGGGGAGGTGGAGCATGGCTGCCAGAGAGGAGTACGGAGCCCCCTGGGCCATAGTGGGGGGTACTGAGGAGGTGCGCAGAGGAGCACAGAGCACCCCAAGTGTTGATTTTCATGAGATTTTAAAAAAAATTTCTAATCAAACTCCAAGACTACTGGGGGAACGTGGAGCCGCTGAGTGGAAAGCAGAGCTGTGGGCTGCAGTGGGGAGGTGGGGGTGGAGAGCCCCCCCCCCCCAGGCATCAGCAAAGTTGTTGGGTGGTGCACGAAGCCCCAGGTGCATGCAGGACACTGGCAGGAGCATGGAACTGCTGGGCAGTAGCAGAGCTCAGGATTGCAGCAGAGCTGCTGGGGAGATAGCAGAGCCCCCTGCCACCAGCGGGAGCATAGAGCTCCAGGCAGCAGTGAAGCCATCGTGGAGAGAGTGGAGCTCTGCACAGCAGTGGAGTCCTAGACCATTGTGGGGAGTAGGGTTGCCAAGTGTCCGGTATTGACCCGGACAGTCCGGTATTTTCGCCTCCTGTCTGGTTAAAAAAAAAAAATAAAAATAAAATTAAAATTCAGAAAATACTGGGCACCTAAAATGTCCGTTATTTTCTGGGGTTTTTTTCCCTGCCAGGAGGCGAAAATACCAGACACCTGGCAACCCTACAACACACTCAGCAACTGGGCCCAGCCCCCGCCCCTCCCCCGATCTCCTCGCCGGGCCTCCCCAGACGTCCCCCCACTCCCCTATGCTTACCTGGTTCCGCAGGGGCTTGTCTTGTGGCTAAAACAGAAAAACAAAATGGCTGCTGGCAAAAAAAAAGCCTCTTCTTAAAGGAGCCATGCTGATTTTTAATTTTTTTTTTTTTTTTTTTTTTTTTTTTTGCTTAATTGTTGTCGGCGGTCCCTTTTTGCCCCCCCCCCTCCCCCAACAACTTTGGTTTTCCCCTTTTTTTCTCAACAGAATTTTTTTCCCGGTGTTTTTCTTTGGGGGGGGGGGTGTTCGGTATTTTTGGTTAAACCATCTGGCAACACTAGTGGGGATGCAGGTTTGACCTCCCTTCGTCTGGCAAAATCTCTGGTCCGGGCCCAGTCAGGTTCTGAGGGTGCTGGACCAGAGAGGTACAACATGTACAAAGATATCTTGGAATTAATTATAGAATGGCTGGCTGTAAAACTACAGAGAGGTGCAATTGTGCTGTTAGGAAAGAGGAGCTTACTTTAGCCTTTAGCTGTAAAATGTATGCTGTTTTAATAGATTCTAAAAATCTGTGAAAATAAATCTATATTACTTCCCCTTTAGCTACCAGCTCAGCTTGCACCACAATGGAAACAAATTTTGCTTGTCCTTCTGCCTCCCTCCTACCATGGTTTTCTGCTGCCCCTCCTGTGGAAACAGACTGTGACAGCACTTCTGTTTCCTAGCAGGGGCAGTCCTGCAGCATGGAAACATGTATCTGGTTCATTCATGGGAAATAACAAGCATGAAATATTCTGATTCTTCAGGAATTCATCTCTTCTTGTTTCTTTTTTTTTCCTTTATAGAACGGAAGAGTTGTCTACAATTCAACAACCCACAAAACCACTGACACAAGTCAATGGAACAGGTACTTTTGACTAGTCAGTACTAGTGATTCGATTCACTTATCAGTTTTTCTTCACATGAGCTTTTCTCTCAAAACTGATCTGGAAGAGGATACTGAAACATTTATGTAAAAGCTGCTGGTTCTTTATTCAGACTTTTGGAGAGGTACCTGTGAAAGATTATTTGGATATACTCTTCTGCTCACACAATCATGGTTTAATTTAACAAACTTAAGTTTACAGGATGAAAGAAAAGAGTGCACTCTTTCTCTTTTGATTTCCTTTAAAGTTAAATGACACTGCTGGTGTTAAAATGTTCTTTAGTATTTGATATTAAGTAGAATTTTTGTTGTCTTCTAAAAGCCAAGATAAACATAGCCATCTAGCCCAGTATACGGTCTTTCAACCAAGTGGCCAATGCCAAGTGCTTATACAAATGCTCTGCTGCAGAGGGATCTGTATCTGTTAGTACCCAATTAAAATGTAATAACTTTATTGCAACTGGAATTTCTGGTCTGTGGGAAGTTCTAAAATTCAAAACAAAACCTGAAGCAGAACACACACTAAAATTTGGGAAAAAGTATAAATTAAATATTTTGACCTTTTTGAAATGTTTCTAAAGCTCCCTAGGATTTTTGAAGATGTTGAAGAGCCAGTAGCCCCAGCCCTGAAGACTGCTTGTGTGGGGTTTATGTACTGGGAACCTATTGCAGCTTGGGCTTCCAGGATCCTTATCTGTCCAGGCAGGGTACCAAGCAGCTGGACAGGCATACTGGCAGGAAATCAGGAAGGTTTTGAAGCCTACTTGTTTTTTTCCTCAAAATTAGACTCACATATACAAGGTATAACTAGGGAAGAGATTAAGGTCCAGCCTACACAACAGTGTTGTATTACTGGGCAGGGGGAGGAAGAAGGAGGAATAGTTTATTTGATTATAATTGTTGAGCAAATAGGATTATAGAGTACAACTGGCCAATCTTAAGGCTATGTGGCTACTTTAACATGAAAAGACTCTTAGCCTTTTCATAAAAGGTCATAGTCTGTTGTTTGGCTGGATTCAGAAGTTTTATGAATTTGGCTTTCCATGTTGCCAGTTTAATAGTGTATGGTTTGTAATGGTCTTTGTGCTAATTAAGCATTTACTGTGTTTAAACAATTTGTATTGTTGAATAAAGGATATTTGACTCTTCTCTTTTACTTCCCATGAAAACCAACTTAATAATCATTCAGAAATTGCGATGACTTTTTAAAAGTTAAATGATTTCTCCAGTTTTTATGCCAGAGCAAATATCTAGTCTTGTTTATCAAATGCTTTCCTAGGGTAATGTATCACAGATACTAATTGATTTGGGATTAATGTTTTTGGAAGATCACAGCAACACTTGTGCACCTGAAGTCCCTAGACACTTATTGCTTGTTTGAACAAGACAATCCTGGCAACAGAGCTAAAGAGATAATTTGAAAGGTGAAGCCTGAACACTAAAAGTTAGAGAAATTTGGGGGCCTACTAATATATAATTGGTGGAATATCTGAAAGAGAAGCAATCCAGAGAAAGACACGTACAAAATGGTTTATGAACTACCAGTTTTCTCAATAAAACTTTATCTGGTGGCATCTGCATTTAACTTTAATATTTCTCCTTGAAGACCAGGAGTCAAATGTTAATTTCAAAAAGTGGGTGACCCTAGATTGATTGTTTTTAATTTCCACAGTTGGTGGGGAAGGAACCATTCAGTGCCATTTGAATCTGTACTGGAAGGTGATAATTTTACAAAGAATGCAACTAAACTACAAATTCAAATTAGATTTGGGGCGGCAGTTTTTTGTCCTAACATACAAAATACTCTGTTTGGTTTTATAGATAAACGCAGTCAGATGATGTGTTCAAGAGTCCAGAAGTGGTTTTATGACAAATTTGGGGAGTATGTTGAAGACTTCAGATTTCAGCCAGAAGAAAACACAGTGGAAACAGAAGAGCCACTTAGTGCTAGAAGGTAAATATACCTTTAGAACCACCTCCTTGCTTTGGATAAACCAGCATAAAACTTGTCACAAATTATTCTACTGTAATAAAATACAGGTAAGGAAATGTATTTCTATAAAAAGTTATAGAAGTTGAAGTAGCAGGGCTAATTTTGGCTTTGTATGGTTCTAAATTAGTGTTAGAAACAGAGTTGAAATCCTGTAATTTTTCTCCATGTCTACAATAAAATTAGACTTGGGGCATGTTTACACTGCAGTTGAGAGCGTGCTTTCTGACTTGGGTGAACAGACAAGTGATAGCTCTGCTCAAGCTGGGCACACCAAAAATAGAGTAGTCAGGGATAGGACAGATGATGACTTCGTGTACTGGAGAGTCCTGTTGGCTAGCTCAAGCTACCCATGCTCTTCCTTGCTATCTGCTAATTTAGCATGCTTGTGTAAGCCACACACGTTCTGGGTGTGGTGCCACTGTGAGAATAGCGCGTCGGCTTGACAGTCTTAGCTAACAGCCAACTGGCTTTTAGCCCGTGTGGTAGAGGTTTGTGCGCCAAGCTCCAGAGGTCCCAGGTTTGATTTTTCCCACAGATGATTGGGGTCTGTCAGTGTTTTACTAGCATGTCTGTCTGTGCTGGAAAGTACACTTCAGCTACAGTATAGATGTACCCATGAGCTAGCTACTGGATCCACAGTGTGCTAGAAAATATTTCCTTTAGTTGTGAAGCCAAGTAGCTCATTAGGCTATTGAGATTTTTGGCTTCAAATTTGATCTTAGTTGTAACTAATTTTGAAATGCATTTTTGGCAGTTGACAATAGCTTTATACCATTGATACACTAGCTCTCTAATGTATGTATTGTACTAGAACAAAAGTTCACAGAGATGTTGAGTTGCCCTGAAATGATTGTTTGTCTAACATCATATTGTATTATCCGTATTTTTCTAGGCTAACTGAAAATATGAGAAGATTAAGTAAGTACCCAGCAATGTCATTGCCTCAACATAAGATCAGACTTTTTTTTGTCCTTTACCATAATATTTGTGCATATAAAAAGGCAGAAGTTTTCAAAAATACTTTTGCCAGTTTATAGGGGAAGCATTACTGAATCTTGGAATTAATCCTTGGAGTAAATATTAACTTAAGAAACATGACACTAGGGATGGTACTGTCTGCCGCATTATTAAATAGTGGCAGAAGCTATGCCCTTGTTAAGCTCTAAGGAAACAGGATGCTCCCATAGAGACTGTAATACAGTCTCTAAATAAATAAATACCCAGTCTGCTAAATAAATACCCAGTCTGGTGAATATTAACTCTTCAGAGCTGGATAACTGAAAGCTCATCTTACAACCCCGTACTCCACCTTAGTTAATGGAAGTATTAGCAGAGATAGAGACCTACTAGAGTCAGTATGTGTATGCAGGCATGGACCCTAATTGACCAGGAGGAATACTTCATTATTGCGGACTATGCTAATGCTTTGTTCTACCTAATCTTAAAAGTAAAATGATCATAGTGTGGTGTTTCTGTTTGCTTTGGGAAACTGCAGGGTGGCCAAACTTCAGGTCTTGAGCCACATGCAGTTATTTTACAGTTAAAGTCTGGCTCGAGGAATCCACCATTCTCTGCCTACCAGATGGGAGCGAGAGACTCAGGGCTTCCCCCTTAGAGCAGGGTGGTGGGATTAGGGGTATCTGCCTAGGAGGGAGAGGGGTGTAGGGGCTTCAGCCCCTTGGGAGGAAACTGCTGGGGCTCAGGGGTGTTCAGACCCAGGGAAGGTGCCAGGTGATGTTCTGATCCTCGAGAGCCTGCTGCAGGGCAGAAGCCCTGAGCCCCGGTGTCTGTCCAGCTCTTGAGATTCTGACAATTGTCCTATGCAGCTTGGTGGGTCTGTAAGTCTGGCCACCCCAGAGACACTTCTGTTGCTTGTCCTCCTTATTAGGAAGTCAAGACAGTCCCGGCTGACTAAGAAATGTAAGACTGCATCCTGGGTATTTTTCTGGGAGATCAGAATCATTCTTAAATTTCCTCAAAAAGCAAGGAAATACAGATACAAAGGCAAGGAAGGTCACCAGAGCTACTGTCTTTTGAGGTCCCTCAGGGGCTGGGCATTAGACTTAACTCAATACAACACTGATGACAGGAGCTGCCTGATTGAAACAGTGGCCGTCTCTGGTGCTACTGTCCTCCCAGTGAGTTCCATACAGTTTGGGGTGTGATGTTGGCACCTAGAGCTTCCCTTTCAATGGTGTTGACCCTTAAGCACATCCAGCCCTGGGTGTTTTAAGAACTTCCGAGTCATAGCAGGGAATTTTGAGCAATACAAATTAATGGCCACATACTACCCTCCTTGAGTTATCAGGAGTCTTGATTAAAGACTACAGGGGATAAAATTAGGCCCAGTAATAGGATATGAGGTTGGAAAGAGAAGAGTGGTTAAAGGAGCTAACCCAGTGTGAATCATGTTTCTACTTCCTTGTGTTAAACACTGGTTAGTTTGTGGGTGTGTGATTCCCTTTAATTGCTCAAAGAACTTGAAGTCTCTTTTTTTAGTTTTGTTAGTCTTGTTTGAACTAGTTTTGCATGCTTGTGTTGTCAGGCGGGGTCCTCCCAATGAGTTCCTGACAGGTCTTTGGCTCCATGGATGAGGATAATCAGAATTCTGCTTGCTTGTGCGCTCAGTGATGTGTGCTGTGTAGATTTGCATGTTAATTAACACAGCAGACTTCAAGAGAGCCCCCAAAGACCACAAATCAGAGAAGGATCGAAGGTGGCCAGCAAGGTTTATTGTTACACAGAGTACAGTAATAGTTGTCAGTAGACTGTACTGAACCACTGTGCATATGTAGTCCGTAACAATGGACTGACTCAAGGAGTGGGAGACCGCCACTGCACTCCCCCCCCCCCCCCCCTCCATCCAGACAAATACTGTCCCACTAAGACACCACTTTTTATACAGGTACAAACAAGTTCTTCTTCCAGGAGAGTCCTTGTGGGTGCTCCACCTTAGGTGTTTTGGTGCAATAGCACGCCTGGCCAGAAGATTTTGCTAGCAGTGGCTTTGACAGCTAGCTTGCACATGTGCAAAAGTGCCACATGTGCTAGGCGGCTATTGTGCATGCACAAGGTATGATCTCCTCGGATCCTTCTCTGCTGCCGGCGGCGTCGGTTGGAACCCGCAGTGCGCTCTGCAGATTTTTCCTCAGAGAGACAGCTAGTCTTAATTTTTCTTTTCCTTTACTTAGTTAGTCTTTTTTATTATATTTTTACCATAATCTTTATGATTCTTAAAAAAAAAAAAAAAAAAAGAAAAAAAAAAAAGGCCGACTGTCTCCTTCAGACACTGAGACAAGCACAGGCTCCACGCTTTGCGCGTCCCCTCAGGGGACTCCTCTCTTCTGCGCTGAGGAGTTTCTTTTCCTCAGCTTTTGCCTCTCAGCCTCCTCACATATTTTCACAGATGTAAAATTTTTTTTCTCTCAAACAATCTTTTGTGCAGCATTCTCCCAAGTGGAGACTCTGTTTTAAACGCTGTTTTTCCTCGCAGGCTGTCAGTCTCGCTGTTAGACTAGCACTGTCAGTGCACACATTGTCTGGACAAATACAGCACAGTTCACTGTCATCAGTGGAAAATTTGGCAGCCAGGGTTAGGAGAGCTAGAGGGTTTTCAGTTCAATCTGATTTTGCTCAAATGCTCCCTCAGACTAGCGCTGGACTCTGGTCACCCCACATCCCCACTATTACTATTACCAGTGGTGATGTTGGATAAGGCAGTTCCCCCTGCCTCAGCTGCAAGCTCTGCCTCTTCCAAACAAAAGAGAGTACCTGCAGCAGCAAACAGGCAATCCCCTTCACATAAGAAAGAGCGATCCCTGAATCTTAAGCCAGCTCTGTCCCTTGCTGGGGCTCTGGACAAGCACTTACCAGGGCAGCATTCACACACAGCGCCCCGAGTGTCTAAGGACCTGGCCAATGTGCCTAAACATGCTGATAAGCCCAAGTCTGTCACAGCTGAACAGCACAGGGCTACAACAACGTTGTCAGTCTTACCAACACCAAACAATGCTGTGCATAAAGGCAGCGCAGGAACCAGAGCACTGTTACCACCTCCAGTACCTGCACCATCCCCCCTGCTGGCAAAGCCAAAGCATACACTGGCACAATATTCTTTACCACCTGTGCCTCCTTTTTGCCCTTATACATCTACAGACGATTCTATGATCTCTTCAGTGCCCACGACACCCTTGTTTGGCACTGATTCCTCCCCGCATTCTGAGGGGTTTTCCATGTCTATGCCTGGCACTTCCATACCTCTGTTCTCTAGTGGGGAGGATCAGGCTTCCATCATGATCTCAACTCCTCCCAGACACTCTACACCAAGGCGCAAATTCCCTCACTTACAACCGGTCTTCCCACACTGGCAACGTGTGCATTGGCTACCACCACCAATGCCAGTGCCCCCCCACATCGCCCTACTGGGACCCCTGGGCACCTTATAGGGCTCAGCAGCAACAGCATCACCATGTTGCCCAGCTCCGGTCCAGGCCTACATCCATGCGTCCCTTGATGTCTCAAGGGGCCAGCCAGATTTCGATCAGCCACTACGTGATGAGGAATTCACTACTTCCTCTCCCCCACTTACACAGATCTCACCTTCCTCGAGATGGGTGTCCCTGTGGGTGCTCCAGCACTCCCCATTCCTCCCCTCTGCTTTGGTACTATTTCCATACTTTTCTGGGGCACAAAAGGAACTGAGGAGATTGTTCTTCGTGCATGCGCATTGGCCGCCTAGTGCATGTAGTGCTTCTGCGCTTGTGCGAGCTAGCTGTCAAAGCCACTGCTATTAAAACACCTAACGTGGACACCCACAGGGATACCCATCTCAAAGAATGTCAGTTACCACAGAGGGTGAGTAATCCTCTCTTACACATCACTCCTGATGTTGTCAGGTTGCCATCCTCTGTCCGTCAGGTTACCACCCATCACCCTGTACCTCGTGGTTTGATTAGATCACCTCTATCTACCATGCTGTCATTTTGGACCCTTTCTTGAACCTGAGTCTGTATCTGTGGGGAGTGTGGCTACCAAGGTCTTTTTTAATGAGCTGATGGTACCATGTGCTTTCAACTTATGACCAGTACCAATTACTGTTTTACAGTTGATACCTAATACCAAGTACTGTTCTGAACCTGGGCCAATTACCAATTAGTGTTTTACACTCTCAGCCGTGTTCCTGTCAAGTTCTGTGAGCAGGGGCCTGCCCCTCATGCTCATGGCTTAGCCTTGCTTTATATTAGCAATGTTTTTACCATTGTTAGCTAGGCCTCAGGCCAGGCCTTTGCTACATGGGCTTATGTTTTAGGCCTTCATCTTACTATACCTGAGATTCTGAGCAAGCTCTTGCATTTAAATAAAAAAATCCAATCCAATCCACAAGCCTGTCTTTAACATTCAGAATAGATCCCGGTTTATTCCCAGTTTACTTATTGTTTTACAAATGATTCAAGTGCTATTAATTACTTACATTTGTTTTTTCTTTCCTTTAGAGAGAGGTGCCAAACCTGTTACTAATTTTGTGAAGAATCTTTCTGCCTTATCAGATTGGTATTCTATCTACACTTCTGCTATTGCCTTTATTGTAAGTTACCTTTTTCCTCCAAGTTGAAAACTTTATAGTCATCACCTAGTGGCATTTTTTGGAAGTACCTACTATAATTCAGCATTGCCACATTTGCTGAAGTCAAAACAGTGTAGTACAATTTAGATAATGTTTTGTTCTGTATTTAATAAAACTATTTTTCTTTGTTCAGAACTATTTTTAATGTTTGGATTTTTGGTTCATTTCATAACATAACATCAGGTATTGACAAAAGTTTCCATATTTGCAAATTGTTTATAATTTAGTGGGTGTCATCCTCATGGACCGGTTGCCTGTGCCTGCCACCACTTCCTGCCCACCATCCGATCATCTGACTGATGTTCCTCTATGAAATATCTTGTCAGTCTCAGTTCAGTTCCTAATATGGACAGGTCCATATCCAATGCAATATTCCCCATCAGTACCCCACCGTAACATCACAGTAAGCATTAATTTTGGCACCCTTTTTGCCATTGTCAGAAGAGACGCTCGGGAAATAGGCATACAGACTGAACTAGAATTGAGGTACACTGATGTGGTTTTGTGAGGAGGGCTTGGACTGCTGCCGGTGATGTGTGGTCTGTAGATAATTACAGGTCTTACGGTCTCTGTATCTCTTCATCCACACTAAATCTAATTTAAATATACTGGAAAAAATCTAAACTATAATTTAAAAATAAATTACAAGCTACTGAACTGAAGGGTTCTAGCAACATCATAAACTGCAAGTGAAATTTAATTATTTTGCATAGTTACAGCTACATTTTCACTGATTGTAGCACTATTGGTCAAAATGGGCTGCTGATTGAATATTGTTTTTAATACACTGATCAAGGAACACTAAAAAGAACCACCTCCCTTCTGGGCTCCCCTATGACTTCTAACACTGCCTCTACACCTCTTTGCCCAGACCCCTTCTTCTCCTCCTCCCATTTCTCCCTCTCACCAACTCTTGCTTCTCATCTGGAAAGTGATTTATCTAGAAGCAGAATGGTTTGAAGAACCTTTTCTGGGGTTTGGGAACTTCTAGCTGTACAGCTGGATGAGCACTGTCTCATTGTGTGGCTTTGAGTAGAATGCCTTGCTATGTTTCCTTGTCCATACTGTGGCCTTTTCAGAGGTTTTGAGGGCAGTAACGGACATGTGGGAGTGGGGGAGTAACAGAGTGGGGGAGATCTAGGTTGGCTGTTAGGAAAAACTATTTCACTAGAAGGGTAGGAAAGCACTGGAATGGGTTACATAGGGAGGTGGTGGAATCTCCATCCCTAGAGGTTTTTAAGTCTCAGCTTGACAAAGCCCTGGCTGGGTTGATTTAGTTGGGGTTGTTCCTGCTTTGGGCAGGGGGCTGGACTCTTTGACCTCCTGAGGTCTCTTCCAGCCCTAGGATTCTATGATTCTATGATGTGGAAATCACTTCAGAAGTGCAATCTGTTATGTAAGCACTAAATAATATTTTCCCCTTTTTTCTTAGACATCTTAGTTTTCCTTCCCCTGAATGGCATAAAACCTGGTAAAGCATTGGGGATATTGCTTCTGTGAAAAAAATACAATTCAATATCTTGATGCTCAGCCTGCTGTCTCTTCCTCAAGAGTCTAGTTGCTGGAGCCATTCTGACTTCCACTCAGCTGGTTCTGATTCACTGCTAGATGATCATAAGATGGCCCCTTTTGTCTTAACTTCTGTTACTCTAATAACTTTTGAGAGAGCCTGTTAAGCTCCAGCAACTACAAAAGATTTACTGAAGCACATGCAGCTCCGAGCTGCTTCCATGAAATTGATAGAATCTCATCGATAACATTTAATGCTGGGTATATGAATCTGGTGCAGTCAAGGGTGCTTTCACACCCTTAAGTGTTAATAGATTGGGGAGTTGAGTTTTAGCATGTATTGCCATGTGCCTAGAAACAAAGTTCATGAATTGTTTTGTGCAAATCACTGTAATTTAGTTTGTAATCTGCAACTCTCTTTTTGTCTACAGATTTACATGAATGCTGTATGGCATGGCTGGGCCATTCCTATGTTCTTATTTTTAGCAATTTTGAGGTTATCTCTAAATTACCTCATAGCCAGGTATTTACTTTGCTCTAACTATTAAGAATTTAGCCATTTGTGTAACTTAATTTATCAAGAGGCTTTTATTTTGTTCTTGACATCTTACAGTTAATTTCAGTTTATTTGCTTAGAGCAAGGGTTAAAATGTGTGTTTAAATAAATGTGTGGTTCTAAAGCTATGACAAATATCAAGTCATAGAATCCAGATTAGTCTTGTGATAGATCTGTATATCTCTTAAGTAATAGTCTCGGTTTGCATTGACTCAGGTCACCAGAAGCAATGCCACATGTTCTCTGACTTAATGCATGCATTATTGCTAGAGTAAAACCCCCAAAAGGAACCAGTTTCCATCCTCTAGTAATACTAGAAGAGATGGGAAAGCATCATGTTATAGGCTGAAGCCTGTTCAAGTTTAAGCGAAAAATCTTTTTCTTTCACCCAGGCTTGACACAAGTTGAGTTAATTTTTAACTTAGATACAAATATGCTAATGAGAAGATATTTAGTTTTTCACAGTTTTAACCCCAACTTGCCTTCATACTCTTACATGTACAGGAGGCCCTCGACTTGTGACCACCCGAGTTCCGACCCCCCACACTTACAACCATTTTTGTAAGTGTGGAAGGTGCCGAAAACCCCCGACCTACGTCCTCGGCCTGCATTTATGATGGCACACGGCGCCTGTCATAAATGAGGGTTCGAGTTGTGACGCCCCCGACTTGCGACACTTCCCCAGGAACCAATCGCATCGTAAGTCAGGGGCCTCCTGTAATGGCACTTTTTGTTGTAAGCATATAACTCAGCTGTTACAGAAGCTATAAAAAAAAAAATCTAAAAATTCAGTAATATAGATTTGAATTGATTAAACAGCCCCAGAAATTTATATTGAGTGTTCTGAGAAACTGAGGTATTAAAAAAAGTCCATTCCTGAGAGTCATGAAGAATGCCTACCTAAACCTCAGTGTCAGGCTTAGGACCCTTAAAAGTGCAAAGTCTCACTTCCAATACTGATGACTTTCAACAGTTCTACTGAGGAAGGGGAGAGAGCCTGTGTTTATTGGAATTTAACAAGTAAAATTTAGTTTTAAGTGTGCAACTCCAGTGACTTCATGGGAGATTCATCTGTTTAATTGCTGAATTAGATCCAGAATGTGTAATCATTCAGTTATGGAGAAAAATACAATCTTTGCAAATGGCCTATGCAGCATTAGTATATATTTATTGGACAATACTATAATCCCTTCATTACTGCTTATTGTAAGAAAAGGATTGATGCGCTTATTAAAAAAAAAAACCTCCCAGCACAAATGATGATTCAGAATGGTTGATGTGATGTTTTGCTCAACAGCTTAGAACATACTTTAAATTAATTACTATAAACATACAAATGGCTATAACATCATTGCTATAAATCAGTGTTAAGTGTTTGAAATATCAAGGTCATATAACTGGTTATTGTTTGTGTGTGTACTTAAAAGGGTTAGTTACCCTCTCATAGATATTTAAATACTTCATCATTTTGTTAAAGCCACTTAAGAGTTGGTTGCAGAAAAGCATTTTAAACCCTGCTCAGTAGACTTGTGAAGAAGAGATATCTACATAGCTTGTTCCTTTCACTTTTAGGGGTTGGAGAATACAGTGGAGCATTGTACCTGAAGTTTCTGAACCCATTGTAAGTCTTCAATCTTCAATTTGCAGTGCATGTTGTAATGCTGTTCCAAAACACATTCATATGTCTATGTGAAAATTGTCCTTTCTAAGGGCACACCTTGACTCTGTGGAAGATCGACACTACTGCGATGAATCATCCAGACTTTGATTTAGCGAGTCTAGTTAAGACTCACTAAATCGAACTCAGAGCGCACCGGACAAGGGTCTGGTACTCCTGCTCTTGCCAGGAGTAAGGGAATCTGATAGGAGCATATGCTCCTATAGGGCTCCTGCTGTGGGGACGCCGCCAAGCTTGATTTAAGGTATGTGAATTCTAGCTATGTATTTTATGTAGTTGGAGTTGCATACCTTAAGCCGAGCTGCCAGGTCTAGTGTAGACCTGGCCTAAGTCTTTTGCTATTTTTAATCACTCAAACGGGGAAGATGTAAAAACACACAACTGTCACCACTCTTCTTTCTTTTTGTTACTTGCAGTTTCAAAATCAACATTGATGGTGGGTTTTGTTGTTGTTTTTACTGGAGAACGTTGGCTGTTCCGTCATAAGTGAAAGTGTAAATTGAATTTCTGGTTTGAATTGAGATTTGAATCCAGCAGACTTTTCCATTTCGGAAACTTGCTTATACTTTTGCTGAAAGTCCACTGCAGTAGTATGAAGCTGTTAGTAGCTTTCTGCCTGTGAAGAGTAATATTGATTTGAATTAAATAGCCCAGAAATGTATACTCTCCGTAAGAGTTCTTAGGAAGAACTATTGATGATAGAGAGCTATTTTCATTTTTATCATAAGTTTCTAGACATATAACTTTACAAGAGTGTTTTTAAACAGAATATAAATGATCATTGTCTAGCACAGGAAGGACATCAGATTTGTACAACATCTGCATACATCAGAGCAATTTGTTAGTTAGCTACTACTAAGACAAATCATGGCTAGCAGCGGAAAAACTAAAACCTGTACGTGGCCTATAGTAAATTTAGGATACAGGATGCATATTTGTTGGCTTTATTGTATCTGAAAAGTGTTTTGATTTTTTGTAACCAGCAGTTTTCTAAAAATATAAAGAGAAGTGACAAACCTAAAAGGTAAATTTAATTGGAATTTTTTTATCTTGTCCAAGGAACCTCCAAAGGAAGACCTGACAGTGTCAGAAAAGTTTCAGCTTGTTCTAGATGTGGCACAAAAAGCACAGGTAGGTACTGTGCTCCATTCAAACTTTGCCAGTGTTTCCCAAATAAAGAAGATACACCTTGACAGAGCTTGGTGTCAGAACTAATTTACCTTGTTCCTTTATATATTTAAAAGAAATAGCTTGTAATGGAGAAGTAGGAATTATTACTAAACTGCTTTCGATTTTATGAAAACAACATACTGAATTGTATAAGGAAAACTTCAAATAAAATACAAAAAGGAATAAAATACAACATGTATAATGGCCCTGTTCATCTTTAAAGATATTTGTGACCTCACATCCGCAATAACCAGTTGAGTATTGCAGCTTTTTTGATGACTATAAAAGCCAATTATGGGCAAACAGATTTTATTGCATTGAATGTAGGGAAAGGTCTTTTCCTGTTAATGATGGCTAATTGTTTTTTACTCTTGTCTTTTTGTTTTGAGTATAGAGAGCTACAGTTTATCATATTTTGCAGTGTTTCTCTCCAGACTGGATCACCAGCTTGAACAATCTTTCGCTTGGCTTCCCAAGTCTGTGGCTCATTACCAATGCATTTTAGATCTCTCTTGCAGGCATCTTGAAACCTAAATTTTGGGCATCCTCTCTGTCTTTGACCTTTTGTATAATCATCGTATAAGAAGTCTTTTGGAAGTCTTCCATCTTGCATTCTATGTACATGACCTAACCAATGAAGAAGGTTGTAATAATAGTGTGACGGGGCGTATAGGCTCCACACTGACGGATAGGGGGTAGCCCAGGCCCAGCTGGCGGAGAAAGCCCCGCCCCTCCAGCCCTGCTGGGCATGCTCCCAGCAGAGGCCGGGTATAAAAGCTGAGGGAGCCCTGCAGTCGGGGGGACCACAGGAGGAGGGAGTAGATCAGGCCGGGCCAGTGTTTCTGCAGCAGCTGGGACCGGAGTGGCCACCTGTACCTGACCTGGAGATAAAGCCAACAGCCGCCAATCCCAGCGAGGGAGGAGTGCGCCCGCAACACCGGCAGGTACTGACGCGGAGGCGAATGGGCCCCAGGGGAACCAGGGCGTGGTAGGAAGCAGCCCAGGGCAAAGGTTTCAAAGCTTGGCTCGGCGTGTATCGGCCGGAGTCCCCGCCGTGCAGACAGGAGCCATAGGCCCTGCCTAAAGGGCCCTGGGCTGGGACCCGGTGGAGAGGGAGGGCCCAGGTCCCCCTACCACCCATTTTCCCTTCCCTGGTTACTCTACCCCGGGCCAGGAGAGGCGTCTCAGAGCGGCTAGGCCTCTTAGGCCGTATTTACCCTGACAGAGGGGCATGAACTTCATAGAGAGAGACTGGTTAGGCCGTATTTACCCTGATAGAGGGGCATGAACTTCATAGAGAGAGACTGGTTAGGCCGTATTTACCCTGATAGAGGGGCATGGACTTTTAGGTGGGGACTGTTAGGGTTGTAATCACCCTGATAGAGTGGGCGGCAGGCCCGTAAGGAAGGGGGCATGCCCCACGGCGGGGGCGTACCCCGTGACAACTTGGTGGAGAATGTGGGCACGAGGCCACCCCTGAATCTAGGGGGTACGGTGGTGTGAGTGTCATCACAGGGATAAAACCATTAAGGTAAAGAGGACGAGATGGAACCCAGGAAATTGTGGGAAGAGATGGCCGAGAGGCAGCGGGAACAGCTCCTACTGCTGACCTGGAGTTTGCAGCAGTGGACTGTGCAACAACTGGAGCAACAATGGCAGATGTTCCAGAAGCTGATGGAAGGGTGGCAAGCCAGGCAGGAGCAGAGGCTGCCATTAGGGGCGACGGCGGACAGTGGATATGCACAGGTATCGACTGTGGGACAAAGGGCTCGGGGAAGCGGGCCGGCAAAGGCCGTGGCGGAGGTACGGGTGGAAGGGACCCTTATCAGGGCCCTAATAGACTCTGGGTGTAGCCAGACCATGGTACAGGAGAACCTGGTAAAGAACCCCGAACCTGCAGGGGGTCCAGTCATGCTACAGTGTATGCACGGGGATATAAGGGCATACCCGATGGCCTGGGTGCGGATAGCAGATGCCTGCGAGGAAAAGATTTGTCGGGTAGGGTTAGCCCCCCAGCTGGCATACCCGGTAATACTGGGGCGAGATTGGCCCGGTCTCCGCAGGTTGGTCCAAGATTGGGCCCAGCAAGAACCTCCTGAAGTAGGAAGATGGCCCCGAGGAGGGACGGTGGCAGCCCAGGGCGACACCCCAGAACCCGAGGATGAACCGAGAGCTGAAGCCGGGACATCAGGTCCAGTGGGACCCCTGCGGCTGCCAATAGATGAGGGAGAGACGGAGTGGCTGGGCGCCGGAGGGGACTTTCTGCGGGACCAGAGAGAGGACCCGACGTTAAGCTGAGCCTGGGAGCAAGTCCAGGAGGCAGAGGATAAGGAGCCCGGAGGTGCAAGGGGGCAGCAACGACCAAGGTTTGAGGTCCGGAATGACAGGCTCTACTGGGTGGTCCGAGACCCACAGACAGAGGAGGAATTCGCACAGCTCCTAGTCCCTGCCAGGTACCGAAAGGGGGTTCTGCGGTTGGGCCATGCTAGCCCCTGGGCCAGACACTTGGGCCGCGAGAAAACCCTCCAGCGGGCGGCCCAGAGATTTTTTTGCCAAGGATCCACCGGGAGGTAAGGGAGTTCTGCGAATCCTGCCCCGAGTGTCAGCGCACCAACCCAAAGGGAGTAGCCAAGGCCCCACTGGTGGCCCTGCCAGTGGTAGGAGTCCCCTTCGAACGGATCGGGTTGGACTTGGTGGGGCTGCTCGAGAAGGCTAGCTCAGGGTGCCAATATATCCTAGTTATAGTGGATTATGCCACTAGGTACCCCGAGGCCGTGCCGTTATGGAACACGACCACCGCTACCATAGCCGCGGAACTCCTTGAGGTATTCTCCAGAGTGGGGATACCGAAGGAGATACTGACAGATCAGGGCACCAATGTCACATCCAAATTAATGGCCGAGCTATGCCGGCTTTTAGACATCCGAGCCCTGCGAACTACCGTGTACCACCCTCAAACAGATGGGTTGGTAGAGCGTTTTAATCGGACGTTGAAATCAATGCTCCACAAATTCGTAGAAGAGGAACCCCGAGGGTGGGACAAAATGCTGCCGGCCTTGCTTTTCGCTGTGCGAGAAGTCCCACAAGCCTCGACGGGCTTCTCCCCTTTTGAGCTCCTATACGGGCGTCAACCCCGGGGAATCCTTGACCTCCTGAGAGAGGACTAGGAGGGGCAGGAGTCCTGCGTGATGGGGACGGTCCCCTACGTGTTGCGATTGAGGGAGCGCTTGCAGAAGATAGGGGAGTTTGCCCGGACCAACCTGTTACAGGCTCAGGAGACCCAAGCCAGGTACTACAACCGAGGGACAAAGCTACGGATGTTCGAGCCTGGCAATTGGGTGCTCCTACTCCTACCTTCGCAAGAGTCAAAGCTACTAGCCAAATGGCAAGGCCCATTCGAGGTAGTACGCAGAGTAGGGCCTGTCGATTACGAGGTGAGGTTGACGGGGGAAGAAAGGATTGCAGGTGTATCATGTGAACTTGCTAAAGAAATGGAAGGTGCAGGAAGGACTCATGATCGATCCCTGCCCACCTGACGAGGATTGTGGGCTGTCGGCCGTCAACCCATCCATGAACCGGCCAGTCACCCTGGGAGAGGAATTGAACCCTGCCCAAGAGGAGGAGCTATGCCGCTTAGTCCAGAAGTACACCCACGTCTTGTCTACCCAGCCAGGCCGGACCAGCGGGATGAGTCATCATATAAGCACCCTACCAGGCCATAAGGTTCGGGACCAACACTGGCCCCTACCCCGGAAAATGTGGGAGCTGGTGCGAAGAGAACTCCAGGTGATGCTGGAAATGGGGGTAATTGAAGAATCCCGCAGCGAGTGGCGCAGCCCCATCGTGCTTGTCCCAAAATCCGACAGAACAATGTGGTTTTGTATTGACTTTCGGAAGGTCAGCGCCATATCACGATTTGACGCCTACCCCATGCCACGCGTGGACGAGCTACTCAGGAGGCTAGGAAAAGCACGGTACCTTTCCACGCTGGACTTGACAAAAGGGTACTTGCAGATTCCGCTGACCCTGACCTCCAAGGAAAAGACTGCCTTCCCCACCCCGTTCGGGCTATACCAATTCGTCACAATGCCCTTTGGCCTACATGGGGCAGCTGCCACCTTCCAGCGCTTAGTGGATCAGCTATTACGCCCTCACCAGCTATATGCCATGGCGTACATAGATGATATAGTGGTCTACAGCCACACGTGGCCAGAACATCTCCAACACCTGGAAGCAGTATTAAAGGCCCTGGGGGAAGCGAACCTTACGGCAAACCCTGGGAAATGTCACTTGGGACAAAGGGAGGTGACTTATCTGGGATATACAGTGGGGCGAGGCACGTTGAGACCCTTAGTCGACAAAGTGCAGGCCCTCCAGGAGTGGACAAGACCAATGATGAAGAAGCAGGTTCGACAATTTCTGGGACTGGCGGGCTATTACCACCGATTCATACCCAATTTTTCAGCACTGGCAGCACCGTTATCGGACCTGACCAGGAATTCCATGCCGACAAAGTTACGATGTACACAAGAATGTGAAGGGGCTTTCCAAGCACTGAAAAGACGTCTGATGAAAGCACCAGTGTTGTTTCCCCCAGACTTTTCCAAGGACTTTATTCTCCAGACCGACACCTCTGAGAGGGGACTAGGAGCCGTACTAGCCCAAGAAGTGGACGGTGAAGAGCACCGAGTGCTCTACATGAGCCAGAAGCTCTTCCCAAGGGAGCAGAAGTACTCCACAATTGGAAAAAGAGGTGCTGGCAGTAAAATGGGCCATAGATGCGCTCCGATATTACCTCTTAGGTAGCCACTTCCAACTGGTAACTGACCACGACCCTTTGAGATGGCTGCACAGCATGAAGGACACCAACCCTTGGATAATGTGTTGGTACTTATCGTTGCAGCCATACGATTTTGAAGTGGCTCACCGCCCGGGTAAGGCACACGTGAATGCAGGTTTCTTTTCCCGAGTAGGGGAAGAGGAAACCGGGTCAAAGCAGGCCATAACCACCCATTTAAGGGGGAAGGTGTGTGACGGGGCGTATAGGCCCCGCACTGCCGGACAGGGGGTAGCCCAGGCCCAGCTGGCGGAGAAAGCCCCGCCCCTCCAGCCCTGCTGGGCATGCTCCCAGCAGAGGCCGGGTATAAAAGCTGAGGGAGCCCTGCAGCTGGGGGGACCACAGGAGGAGGGAGTAGACCAGGCCGGGCCAGTGTTTCTGCAGCAGCTGGGACCGGAGTGGCCACCCGTACCTGACCTGGAGATAAAGCCAGCAGCCGCCAATCCCAGCGAGGGAGGAGCGCGCCCGCAACACCGGCAGGTACTGACGCGGAGGCGAATGGGCCCCAGGGGAACCAGGGCGTGGTAGGAAGCAGCCCAGGGCAAAGGTTTCAAAGCTTGGCTCGGCGTGTATCGGCCGGAGTCCCCGCCGTGCAGACAGGAGCCATAGGCCCTGCCTAAAGGGCCCTGGGCTGGGACCCGGTGGAGAGGGAGGGCCCGGGTCCCCCTACCACCCATTTTCCCTTCCCTGGTTACTCTACCCCGGGCCAGGAGAGGCGTCTCGGAGCGGCTAGGCCTCTTAGGCCGTATTTACCCTGACAGAGGGGCATGAACTTCATAGAGAGACTGGTTAGGCCGTATTTACCCTGATAAAGGGGCATGGACTTTTAGGTGGGGACTGTTAGGGTTGTAATCACCCTGATAGAGTGGGCGGCAGGCCCGTAAGGAAGGGGGCGCGCCCCACGCCGGGGGCGTACCCTGTGACAACTAGCTTTCAGGCTGGAGATTTGTGCCCTCATTAACACTTCTTCATTGGTGATTTTGCTCCTTCTTCATGCTCATTCTATGATCAGAATTGGTGGCTGCCTTCCCAACGTGTATATCGCAGCTCCTCATCCAATGACAAGCTCTTGTAATAGCTCACAAGTAACAAAATGAGTCAACTGTTTGGAGATTGGTATCACTGAGTGTTATGGAAAGTTGGCATTCTGTGCCTTGCACCATTATTACTGTCTTTTTCACACTAATGGTGAGTTAGAGACCAGTGTGCATCTGGGAGACGATTTATGAGCTCATTAGAGGAGACTATACAGATGAAGTAAAAAGTTGGTTTTCTACTTTTGAGTAGTTCTGCTAGAATACCATCTTTTCCAATAACAAGAGAATCTACAGCCTTACCCAGATTTTTCAATGCTTGGTTCTTGATCATCCAACATATAAACTGCTGTAAATGATCTTCTTGGCCGTTCAGACCCATAATATTCACCAATAATAGTAAAATAATAACTGCATATAAGTGCTGCCCACCATCTTCAACCCATCATTCCTTATAAGAAAAAAATACAAACAAACCAGGAAATTGGTAGTTTCCTGGGGAAAGTTAATCAGTTAAACTAACACTTTAAATGCCACCTACTGGTTAATATGTATTGCACTCTGTTCTGGACTCCCTTATTGTAATGTGTTCTTTATGAAAACTTGATTAATAAAAGTGAGCTGCTGCGTTCTGCACTAGCTTTAGTTAACTCTAGCTAATGGTCCTTAGATGTATACACATGTTTGTAGTCTTGATTTAGACATTGACATTTCCTTCTGAATGTCTTGCCATTATCTTGAACTGATCATGCCGGAATTTCTTACCTTTCGTCCCAGACCCTCTCTACTCACCCATTCTTTGTGATTGAGCAACGCTACCATCTGTTATGTAACTCAGAACTCAGGGGAATTGTCAAGTCCTCCCTCCTACTTCTCAGCCAATCCCTTCTAGGCAGTGTCCAAATTCTTCTATATCCTGACATGGTCTGACATCGTTTCTGTCCCTGCAGCTAAAATACACATTCATGCCCTCATTTACAGCTGCAACAACTTCCCTGGCCTGCCTGACACCTACATTGACTCCTCTGTCCCATATAAAACATGGCTACTAAGATAACTTTCCTGGCTCATTATTATTTTTTTTTACAGTACCTGCCTTGTCCCTGCTTTCTCCCCTACTACATTAAGTTCAAGCTTTGTGTCTTTCTTCCAGTTCCTGTGTAATTCTGCCCTTCCTTATTTATTCATATCTGAAATTTTTCACCTGTTCTCACCCTTAGTTTCTCATCTTCCTTTGCTCTTAATGATGCCAACATCAACATACTGTTTATCTGTTTCTCCCACAGCAGTCAGAGACCATGCTCTCTGTATGTTTATTAGAGCACAATGTGGGAGCGGCTGAAAACAAACCATGCATTTTAATAGCAAAGGACAAGGAAAAAAGATGTGTAGAAAATTCTTCCAGGCCATCAGAGTGGTTAAGTGTTGGATAAACCATGTTCTTCATCAGAGCTGTAGGGAGTCCAATAGTCTGCATCTGCTTCAAAGAATGTACCATCTGAACAGACCCACTACGTGCTTGAGAGAGGTGGATCCTGATACCAAACCAAAGAAAACTAATGGTCAAACCATGACACAGACAATAATCACCATTTCCAAAATCAGTTCCATCCAAACTCTATTAGTTCAGATTTGGTGTGTTGTCTACTTAAATAGTTTGTCTTTTGACGTCTCCATCAATTTAAAATGACTACCAGCACACGTACGTTTTCTAGCCAAAATAAATTTAAGACGTTCCTTTCATTTAATTTAGTTCATATATAACGAGCAGTTCCCAGCTGCCGATCTGCTACCAGACCGCAGCTGGGGCTGGAGACACCACTCCCGCTGTGGCTGTAGTGGAATGGTTGGGGCTCTAGGGCTTAGGGCTGACACTGGGGGGCCTAGGGGGCTGGGCTTTTGGCAGGTCAGTATAATTGTATTTGCATATTCATCATTTGCACAATGAATATGCAAATATTCAACTAATGTGTTACCAGTCCGCCAAAAGTTTGTGAATAGGTTTGCCGGTCTGCAGTATAAAAAGGTTGAGAACCACTGTATTACAGAACAAGATATATAACAAAACTGAAATCCCACTGAATGCTGTTTGTTTAAATTGTAAAGGGAAATCATGCATGTTAGTGAAAGTGCATATTTCGTAATTCTCTAGACTTTTAACTAAAGCCAGGAGAAACTGAGGGTATGTCTACACTACATTTCTCCTTCAAGAGAGGAATGCAAATGCTTCTTTTGAAATAACCCAACATCTAGACTGCGTCTTTTGTTTCGAAATAGGGTATTTCAAAAAGGCGCCTGCATGCGATTATGCAAATGAAGCACAGGAAATTCAAATCCGCGCTTCATTTGCAATTACACTCAGCTGCATTTGCATTCCTCTCTCAAAGGAAGATGCAGTGTAGACATACCCTAAGTGATTGATTGGCTTTCAAGAATCCCTTAACATAGGAAGTAACTTTTGCTTTCAGTAGTATCAGTTATCTGCAGGAGAAAGTATACCACACATTAACTATCTGTTGCTTTTAATGCAGAACCTATTTGGCAAAATGGCAGGCATATTGGAAAAAATCAAGAAGTAGGTTTATTTATTTCTTTTTCTCCTAAATAAACCATTTGAACAATCTCCAGATGGCTAAAAACAAAATGATGTAACAATTATTTCTGTTTTGTTTTTACAGCTTGTTCATGTGGGTCCAGCCCGAAATAACGCAGAAGCTATATATTGCTCTGTGGGCAGCTTTTATTGCATCCTGCTTCTTTCCCTACAGGATGATAGGGCTTGCAATGGGTAAAATAAATATATATATAATAATTACATCGCTGGGTAGACTTAGCTCTTTAAAGATCATCCAGTTTAAGAAGAAAATGTTTTGATAAGTTTTGAACAAAGGATCAAATTAAGTCCATACATTCAAGCACCACATTTACTAAAGAACCAGCACTGTGTAAAATGCATAGAATAAAGGCACAATCCTTGCTGTATGAGGCACACAGTTTAAAAGGCAGAATGTACAAGGAGACCTACTGAATGGTAACTTAGGGTACGTCTACACTAGCCCCTAGATCGATCTAGGGAGGCTAATGAGGGCGACCGAAATTGCAAATCAAGCCCGGGATTTATATATCCCACGCTTGATTTGCATGTTCCTGGCTGGTCGCCATTTTAGAAATTGACTAGCCCGAAGTAACTGCCCGCGTCTACACGCGGCAGTGAAACGGGATTCCTATTTAAAGCCCCTAAATCGAATTAGCTGGTATTCCTCCTGCAATGAGGTTTACCAGCTAATTCGATTTAAGGGCTTTAAATCCCCGGGCTTGATTTGCAATTTTGGTTGCCCTCATTAGCCTCCCTAGATCGATCTAGGGGCTAGTGTAGACGTACCCGTAGGGAAGTTGGGGTGTTGAACAAAACAGGCCTGGTGATGATGTGCCATTAACATGGGTTAGTTTGAAGGACTGGGATTAAGTATGAGGGGCAATAGAGAAGAAGTTATGAACTGAGAATGAGAGGAAAAACATGAAAGGAGCAGTGACATCGTTGGTAGAACAAGGACATAAGGAACAATAATGTTAGGGGTAAAATTGTCCTTTTACATTTGGCCTTCCTTATATTTGACTGTTAGCCAAGGGGTAGCTAATAGAGAAATTGAATAGGAAGGAAAGTTATGTCATCAATGGCCAAAGATCTTTTTGCTTCCTAAGTGTCTGTGTGTAACAGGAAGAGAAGGGTGCTTCTTAAAGGAATCAAGAAAGAAAAGCTTTTTTTGTATCTCATGTAACTATTTCCTATGAATTAGGAGTGCCCACATGCAAAGGTGCTGGATCTAGGAGTGCTTGCATATTTCTGGCTTGAAGAAGTTTCCATTATGTACAGGGTTTTCAGTTTGGTTCAGTGGTTCTCAGCACGCTCACTATACAAATTGCTCCAGCACTGCTGCCACCATGTTTCTGTAATGAAACTTGTGACTGTGATATGTACAGTTCTTAAACTGTAAGTAATGTGACATTGACTTTAAATGGTTACATTAGATTAAGCAACTACTATACATATTGGTTAACTTTTTATGGTGGTTGAATTGATTGACTGAAGTTTGTTATCCAGTGTGTTTCAAGAATGAGATTTCACTCACTCTGAAGACTCCTTTTAAAATTATTAACCTCTGTTAAGAGATTAGAGGTTTCAAGTATATTCAATAACCTATGGAAAAAGGTTTTTTGTGTAACATAAGAGAACATAATCAACTGTCCAAATACTTTCTGTTTCCATTTAGATTATTATAGGGGAATACTATTTTAATAGAAAAATGGGCAAAAGGGCGTCTGTCATTGCTCTGTTTTGCTCTGAAAACAGCTGGCGCATATTTGATTTTTTTTAATGCTTCTCAGCATTAAATACTAACCTTATGCAAAGAAACCAAAATTATAGCTGCAGAGATCTTGCAGTTGTAACTCCCAATTTGTCCACTTTATGAGATGAAAGCATGTATCTGGGCGTGTAATGTCTTTTATACCACATTGATTAGAAATAAATAGTAAAATATGGTTTATTGATGGACTTTATGGAAAAATAATGGAAAATCTGACAATTCCAGTTGTTGTGTTGGCTAAAAACAGATTTTTTTCCCCAATTGTTCAGGACTTTATGCTGGAATTAAGTTTTTCCTTATTGATTTTATCTTCAAACGATGCCCAAGACTTCGAGCTAAGTATGATACTCCTTATATCATCTGGACAAATCTGCCTACAGATCCTCAACTCAAAGAAAGGTCTAATGCTACAGTATCAAGACGGGTAAGTAATGTTTTGTGTTTTTACGTGCCTGGCAAAGTCCACTTTTTCTTTTCTTTGCAGTGACTAGAGCACATTGAGGGAGGGGTAATTGTTAAACCTAATTTCAATGTTCACACTTCAGTGGTAGTCTGATATGTCTTTATTTTTAAATCCGGGGTCCCCATATTCATAAAGTGAATTGCTTTTTATAGACAAGGATTTAAAAAAAAATTTTAAACAAAAGTGTTTTGGTATTCTAATGCTTATCACAAGAAAAATTACTAAAATAGTATCTACATCACAAGTAAAAACAAGGCTTTTTTATCCATATGCTATAAGTGAATACTCAGTGTGTAATCTGGGTTACCTAGATAAAGAATCACTGTGACATTTAAAAGTACCCATTCAATAATATCAGAGGGGTAGCCGTGTTAGTCTGGATCTGCAGAAGTGATAAGGAGTCCTGTAGCACCTTATAGACTAACAGATGTATTGGAGCATACGCTTTTGTGAGCAAAGACCCACTTCGTCAGATGCGTTTGATGAAGTGAGTCTGATGTATTGGAGCATAAGCTTTCGTGAGCAAAGACCCACTTCGTCAGATGCGTTTGATGAAGTGAGTCTTTGCTCACGAAAGCTTATGCTCCAAAACATCTGTTAGTCTATAAGGTGTTACAGGACTCCTTGTTGCTTTTCCATTCAATAATAGTTTAAGTTTATTAGTTTAGTTGAATAAATGATGAATAGATGTTGTTGTAAGAATCTTACAAACCTAAGTATGATTACAGACATAAATATGGTTATAAGTGCATCAGTAAAAAACATAGAAGATGAGTGTAAATCAGCCTTCAACATTTTTGAGCTTTAATAATTGATTTAAATATTTATTAAAACCTTAACTCTTTTATAAACTGTTTATAAATGTACCATCAGTATAAACTGTAGTTTCATTCTGCTTTCTACATAATTACTAGCAATACAGTTTTTGTAATAAGAAACAGTTTTTGTAATAAGAAACAATGTGCATAAGGCACATTGGAATGCAACATGTTTTTTCCACATCTGTGAGTTTGACAGTGTTTTACAACAGTAAAACCGTGCTGAAGACTAAGGGTGCATCTATGCAGTGGAAATATTTTGGGATACCAAGGTATCCCGAAATAGCTGTCCCTCGTCTTAGAAACATGCCCATTATTTTGAAATATTTTTTAAAATAACAGGCGTGCTATTTCGCCATCCCTGTAAATCTCGTTGCACGAGAGTTAAGGGATGGCTCGAAATAGTGTGTTATTTTGAAATGTGGTGCTGTGTAGACAGCGCCAAATTTTGAAATATACTCAAAATAAGCTATGCTATTTGCATAGAGCAAATTGCATATCTTGTTTGAGTTTAGGATGCTGTATAGATGCACCCTTAGATGCACTTACAAGGAATGGTTATATGGAATAGAGGTAGATACAAATAGAATTTTATCGTAGAACTTTCTTTTTGTCCCCACTGTATGAGTGTTTTAACAATCATTAATAGCAATGGTTCTCAACCTGTTTTTAATTTGCAGACTCCTAAAAAATTTCAGATGGCAATAAGCCCCTTTGGAAATCTTAGATATAGTCTGTAGATCTCCAAGTTTGTGAACCATAGGCTGAAAACTACTGTTCTTTGGTAATGACATCCTTTCACTGACCCCTTTGCCATATTCTGTGGGCCACTGATTTATAGACATGTAATCAACCTTTAAAGAACAGTATGTCTCTTCCGTTTCCTGAAAGATTTTTAAAATTCTAGTTTTTTAAAAGTATGATGCCTTCCAACAGATATGATTCCTTTCCCCCACCCCACTTTCCCCACTTTAATGGTGTCTGGTTTCTAAACTAATCACTAGCACTCAGAAAGAAGCAAAGGTGGTAGCCAACTTTATACAAACCCATCTACTCTCCATTCAGTGCTTAACCAGGAGGTTAAGTATTTATGTCTTAAAGCTTTTCTGAATCTCTTCAAGGAGATCTCATGCTCCATTAAAAAGCAGTGCTAACATCAAACCAGTTGGTTAATCCTTGAGCAAAGGGGTGAGAATGAGGATAATACTGTAAGTATAAGACTTCCACTGCAGAACTTTTTTATTCTTTCCTGTTCTTTTCCATGGAGGCATCCTTATACTATGGTAATTCCAAAGGTAAGATGATAAATAGTCCATATCTGCCTAGCTGTTTTATAAGACTAGATTCATAGACAGTGATTTCAATGCACAGATGTCCTTTGTTTTGAATTTTTTCATCCTGTGCTCAGTAAGGATGTTAAGGACTAGTCGACTATCTTGTAAGAAAAAGCTTATCAGATAGTCCAGTCGACTAGTCGATTTCCCCCCCCCCCGCCCCCCCCCCCCGCCCCATGCTGCCTCTATCAGCATGTACCCAGGCTCCGTGTGGTGCTTTAAAACACCGAGGCGGTGTTTCAAAGGGGCAGTGCTGCACAGCTGACCTTGGGCTCAGTTGTGTGGCACTGCCTCTTTGAAATGCCACCACGGTGTTGCAAAGTGGCAGTGCTGCGTGGAGCCTGGGGTCAGCTGCGGACTCCCCAGCTGATCCCTGACTCCATTTCCACAGAACCCCAGGTCTCCGTGTGACATTTCAAAGCAGCAGTGCTGTATGGAGCCCGGGTCAGCGGGAGACTCGTGAGTCCCCCACTGGCCCCAGGCTCCATGAGGGCACTTCTGCTTTGAAATGCACAAGAGCCCCTGCTGGGAACTCTTGTACATTTCAAAGCTGGCACGCCATGTGCAGCCTGGAGTCAGCAGGACTTCCTGCTGGCCCCAGGCTGCACATGGAGTTCCGAATTCCTCCTTTGAACTGTACAAGAGCCCCAGTGGCAGCTCTTGTACAGTTCAAAGGAGGAATTCAGAAGTGCCTATTGAGTAGTCAGTGGAAATTCCATTGACTACTTGACTAGTAAATTACTCGCTATTTAACATCCTTAGTGCTCAATACTGAGAGTGCCACGAACTGACAGTGAAATCAGAAGCAGCAGTGAGTACTCGTCTTGTTTGTACAAATTAAGGGATTGATCCTGTACCTACACGATGGGCATTTATACATTGTGTGTGATAAAAAGGGCTCCATCCTTTGAGAAACACCAGCTTGTAGAACTCTGCATTATATTACCAGTCAAGACACAAGAAAATAAAGTGCAAGAAAGCTTTTCAGATTTAGCTGTGCACTTCATTGTCAGAATTCAGGCTTTGGGCTAGATCCAAATAAAGGGGCATAAAACTTGAAATGCCTAACTCTTACGTTTCCTTCTGGTGAACAGAAGTCAGAACCCTTAGTTTAGTGTTGGAGCTCCCTTTACAGTGCATTGGGAGAGTTAAGCACCCTCAGAAAGGGATTCTTAGAAGATGGAAAAGTAAGTGCAGAGCCACCTAAGTTAGCTAGCAGGAATGCCATGGAGAGGGTGGGGTATAAGTCCCACCCCTCAGTGGGAGAGAGAGAAGCACCTAAGTCTAGGGCAGAGGGAGATGACTCTCTGCACTTGGCTTCCCAGCTATGAACCCTCCCCTGGAGTTAGGCAACTAAGCCAGGTCAGCCTTTTCTGGTGGGGGGGAAAAACAAAAACAAATAAGGAGAGGCAAAGGTGGGGGGCAGTGGTTAAAGCACTTACCTGTGAACTGGGAGAATCAGGTTCAATTTCTTGCTCCAAATTTGGCCGAATGGGAACTTGAACTTTATGTTCTGTGTGCTGGGGAAGTGCTTTAAATCAGTGTTCTCAACCTTTTTTTATAAAGTACCCCTTTAAAAAAAAATTATAAGTACCCCCCAGTACCTACAGTTTTCAGACACGCAGTTTTTTTTCTACCATTGCAACACACTGTTTAAACAATTTAATTGTAGCCGTGTGGGCGATTAAATTTTTGGGTGTAAAAAGTACAAAAATAATAAAGCACTGTAAAACTTAAAACAAAAATTCAGTTTTCTCCAAATTTCAGTTTTGTTGACGTACCCGCCAGACTTCTCTCGAGTACCCCTAAGGGTATTCGTACCACTGGTTGAGAGACACTGCTCTAAATCACTGGGCTGCTGGATTATGGGTATAATCACACACCCCGCACCTAGCCACAGAAATTCCCAATATGCTTGTCCCATCTGTGTGTTGTGTAGGGCCTGTGCAGTGAGCATGCCTACTGGATTGGATCCTGCAAGTGAGCTAGCACCTTGCCTTGTTTGAGAATCCCACCTGAACTAAAATGCAGAGCAGCTCAGCAACATTAGGACTTGAATAGTTTTGCAGATGCCTTCTCGCCAAACTTAGGCACCTAAATTTCCTTGGCTCCTATAGGGTTAGGTTAGAGCTGAGCAGGGGTTTCAAAGATCACATGCTCACCTAAATGTTGGATTTTTGGTGCCTAAATTGGCAGTTAAAAGCCTAAGTCACTTTGTGGATCTCACCCTGTACAATGGGACAGCATCCAGTGACTTAGGAGCTTTGTTTGAAAGTTGATTTTGTTTTAGCACATAATGTTTGAGATCTCCGCTCCTATCTTCAGTGTTCATGGCAGTTTTAAGAGTGTTAGCCTGGACAATTCATATCAGCTTCCAAAGTTGGGAGGTCAGTCCACCTTAAGACAATATGGAGACATTATAATGGTGTGCTCTAACCACTGATAAACTGTTTTAAATTGCATTCATTGTGTGCAATTTCTTGGTATGTAAGATCTTGCAGCTTCATTCAATTCATGTTTTATTCTGTATATGATACTGTTAAATAGATTTCACTTTTTTTCTTTTGTCACTGTCACATTTGTGTTTGTTGTTTCTTTTCCTGCTAGCTGTCAGGGCATGAAAAGGTATGGATCTTAGCGTGGAAAACTTTCTTTCAATTTGAGCATTTGTGTTCATAACGAGCTGACGCTGTTTTGTGTGTGTGTGTGTGTGTGTGTGTGTGTGTGTTCTTTTAATGTTTGCTTTTTTAATTCTTTCTTTATATTAAGTGTTCTGGGTTTGGTTTCTGTGTGTCAAAGACAATTCTTAAATGCTGCTACTGGTTATATATTAACTGGGCCTGGGGAAGTCCCTTCTAGCAAATTAATTTGGGTTGTTTGCATTGACATATCCATATCTAATCTGGTGTATTCCTTGGTGTGCAGAGACTATATTTAAATACAGCTGCCTCTTGCAGATTGTCTTGTGGAGGCATAGCTCTGTCTAAAGAATAAAATTGCAATGAACCAACTTTAAAATTATCTTCAGATGGGATATTCTGGTATAGCAAGAATACTGTAGTATTGTACTAAGTCCAATTTGTGCTAAAAATAGCAAGAATGTTATTCAAGGTTATTTTTAGCTATCCTTTTAATTTGATTTTAAATATAAGAAAGTTAAATTAATAATTAACTAATCCTTTAAAGAGTGCATTTAAATATTGCTGTTCAAATTAATCCAATTTATTTCCCTGCAGGTTCAAACAGCATCATCGAGAAGCTATGTGGGCTCAGGTGCCCCAGCTGGAGTGAACAAAGATGAAGACACTAGTCGTTTTCATACCACCAAAAGAGGCAATTTCCATGAAGTCTTTAACCTATCAGAAAATGAGCGCCCGTTGGCAGGTATTTAATATTTGTACAAAGTTGTAGTGGTGGAGAAAATTAACTCTTAAACTAGTCAAACATATAATTAAAAGTCTGGGTGTTTGCATATCCTAGCACTATTCAGAAGTGAACTGTATGGCAATATTATCCACTCTAAACTGGTGTAGATGAGAGATCAAGCTAATCTTTTATCCATAAAATTCTCTGAAAGAGCCTAATGCTTACAGCGTGGCTTGTCTCTTGTCCCTACAAATTTGGTATGGGAGAAAAGGTGCTTAGTCGATTCAGAAGAAGACATTTAATCCATTGTTTGAAACAAATATTTTCATGTTTAGGAAAACCTTGACAGCAATGGCTGTAGAGCAAAACCTTGCAACTAGAAGAACATACATGAAACTTCATTTGTAGTGTGTGGTGCTTTTTATAGGAGAATTTTCTGATTGCTGGGGAGCCATCAGTCTCATTTTTAAATCTTTCATCTTTCTTTCCTAAGACACTGTCCTTGAAGCATTTGACTTTGTGTGTTGTGTTTTCTGGTAGTATGTGAAAATGGTTGGCGCTGCTGCTTGATTAACAGAGACAGGAAGATGCCCACGGACTACATTAGGAATGGAGTTCTTTATGTTACAGAAAAGTGAGTCATTGGTACTTGGCAGTGCATTGTTTGGAAGGATGAGGGAATAAACTTATTGGGAGCCCATTTCCTTTTATAAATACAGTTAAAACAAAGAAATGCAGTTTAAAAGAAATGCAAATGTAATCCTATAGGAAAACCTTTTCAGTGTTTTTTCATAATATTAAAAAATAGAGAAACTGTATAAGGTAGTAACTGTTGGAAATTGGAACATGGTAGGATTTAACAAATGTGTTAGGTGTCTGAAATATTTGTAACATAGGAAACCATAGCATCTGTGTTTAGTATTTTAATGCTTGTTACAGTGAAATTGAGAAAGTAAAGCACTAGCTACTTAAATATGGTATGAATGTTCTCATTATAGTTTACCAAATGTTAATGTTTTGCTGTATATTTCGAACGCTGACAAACCCCTGGTAAAAATGAATGTATGCCTTTAAAACACAGTTGAATAAGTTTCAGAGGGGTAGCCATGTTAGTCTGTAACTGAAAAAACTTAAGAATAAAAAACAGTGAATAGTTCTGCAGCACCTTAGCTATGTCTACACAGCAGCGTTATTTCGGAATAACTGATGTTATTCTGAAATAATGTAGTCCATGTCTACACTACAGACAGTTATTTCGATATAGTGTCCAACTGGAGGACTTCTTAACTCCTGTAATTCTCATTTTACGAGGAGTAAGGGAAGTCGAAGAAAGAGTGCTCTTTTTCGGACTTCCTGCTGTGTAGACAGCACCAAAAGCCATAATAAACTATTTTGACTTATACTACACAATTGACAGTTCAAGTTGTGTAGATTATTTCAGCTTTAGCTCTGCTGTGTAGACGTGCCCTTGGAGACTAACAAAAAATGTAAATGGTCTCATGAGCGTTTGTGGATACAACCCACTTTTTCAGATGAATGGAGTAAAGAGGTCCAGGTTGCAAATAAATAGCAGAGAAAGAGAGGGTATGGGGATGGAAAGGGAAAGGAAAAATGGAGAAAAAAATGTCAATTAGTGTCCATGCTGAATGAGGCTAATAGAGTGGTCTATAAGTATTCTAAGTTCCCAGTGCTTAGCATGTTATATCATTAGGATGTGGAAAGTAGAAGCCCATCTAGGTCAGGTCTTTGTTTAAACTTCTTCCCTTCTTTTTCCCTTCTTCTATCTCCTCTCTTTCTCTGCTATTTATTTGCAACCTGGACCCCTTTACTCCATTCATCTGAAAAAGTGGGTTGTGTCCACAAAAGCTCGTGAGACCATCTACATTTTTTATTAGTCTCTAAGGTGCTGCAGAACTATTCACTGTTTTTAAGTTTTTTACAGTTGAGTAAGTTAAGCTTTGGTTTTAGAATCAAAGCTGTTTTCTCTACACACATTGGATGTGTATTAGCAATGCTTCTTGGAAACTTAAACTGAAATTCCTTCAGTGTATTAGAATCTTGTAGGACTAACCCTCATCTATATACTGTGGCAGGTAAGAAAGGAGATAATTCCGACATCTAGAATTTCACGTTTTATTTTAGCATATCTTCAGGTTTATCTGCATTATAGTACAGGTTGAACCTCTCTAATCCAGAACTCGCTGGTATAGAAACAGCTGTCATCAAGGATGATTTTAGTTAGTCAGATGTCCACTTTTCATGGGTGTGGCCAAGTTTCCCATAGTCCCATAAAGTTTGTTTACAGCCACCAGTGCTGGCTTTCGGTGTTCAGTGCTGTTGTTTAGTTCAAATTTACCCCTAGATAGCCTCTAACAGCTCAATAAGCAGTGGAAGTGTTGGTAATGCTGCTAGACAATATTGACCTCCTGTGGTCTGGAAAATTCTCTGGTTTGGAACAGGTCAGGTCCCAATGGTTCTGGACTAGAGAGGTTCGACCCTTAGTTTGTAGCTAAATTTAAGTTCTCGTTAGTTTTCCCTAAGGAGATTGTATGGATGATTTTTGCTGTCATTTAAGAGTCGTGTGTTTGGTCTTATTACATAGACTTTCACTGAAGGTTTCATTGGTTAACACACATAGGTACAGCCTTTCCCCCCCGCGGCTGCCTCTGTATCATAGGCAGCAGGGGTGGCAGGAGCTGTTTCTCTACGAGCACTGGCTCCCATCTGCTTCCCTACTTAAAAACATAAGAACGGCCATACTGGGTCAGACCATAGGTCCATCTAGCCCAGTATCCTGTCTGCTGATAGTGGCCAATACCAGATCCCCAGAGGGAGGGATCACAACTGGCAATCCTCATGTGATCCCTCTGCTGTCACCCACTTCCAGAGAAACAGAGGCTAGGGACACCATTCCTACCCATCCTGGCTAATAGCCATTGATGGACCTAACCTCCATGAATCTATCTAGCTCTTTTTTGAACCCTGTTAAAGTTCTAGCCTTCACCACATCCTCTGGCAAGGAGTTCCACAGGTTGACTCTGTGTTGAGTGAAGAAAAACTTCCTATTGTTTGTTTTAAAACTTTTAAATGTGTAACTGCTGAAAATTCCAATGGTTACATGTTTACAAAAATAAACGTATTTTAACATCCCTAGCATGCAGCAGATTACTGATCTTTTGGGAATTATATGTTCAATTAATAGAGTTTATGAAAGTTTTTGTTTTAATATTAAATCATAACCGGAAATATGTTTTTTACATAATTGCTTGCAAAGCTGTTTTTAATGTAGAGAATTTCAAAGCTCTTTTTTTTAAGAAGGCAGGATTTTAAGAGTTTTGGTTTCCAGTTATTATACCAAATATGCATTTTCTTTCCTTTGTCTTCAGTTACTTATGCTTTGAAAGTTCCAAATCTGGCTCTTCAAAGAGAAATAAAGTTATTAAACTAACAGATATAACAGATATTCAGAAGGTATGTCTGTTTCATTGATTGTACCATAATGTGAGAAGGTCACTTTTTCTGTTCCATTGCTAATTTTACTTTTGTCTTCAAAAATCAGGTAGTAGCATTTTAGATTTTGTAATGCAATTAGACATGCAATCATCTAAGTAAAGATTACAAATGTATAAAATGATTTAAATGAACATTGGGGTTTCTCTTCTGATAAATTGGAATGAAAGTGAAATAATGCAAAGGAAGTCAGTCGAGTTTTCCAGAAGATGTTTACAGGAGTACATGGCATCCCTTGAACTCACAATAGCTCCAATGAAAACATTAGGGTTCTTTTCTGATGATAATACCTTCAAAACCAGTCTTTTCTATTCAAGACCTATTATAATATAAAACTAAGTTGGAAATTGTGATTGGGTTCTTCTAGTTCAGCTTCCTTAATTCCTCATTCCTCCCTCTTTGATTTAATGGGAAATGACCATTACACCGTCTAGCCAGATCTTCTATATATCACAGGCAATTAAATTTCATATAGTATCTCTGTTTTGAGTCTAGTCATGTGAGTTAAACTAAAGCATTTCAATCTTTGGGGGAATAAATTTATGTGTACCACAAGCAGAGAACAGGAGAGACTGAGGTGGCCCCTGCAATGTCAGGGAATTGTTTAAGCGGGATATACTCAGGTGACCTTTCACTTCCTTTTCAATTTGTGCCTCCAAAATTGAAAATCTTTCCTCCTGATGCCTCTTTATTGCTATTGACAGGTGAATGGCCCTTCCTATATCAAACTCACAGCCTCCCTTATGTTTGACTCTCTTCTTTGTCTCAGTTATGTCATGATAGTAACTTTGTCACCAAAATTATACCCCTTTTTCTGCTCTTAAAATCTTCATCCAAGCCATATCTCTGTCCTGGGATAACTGTATCCTGCTTCTTGCTTCACCTGCTACAACCTATCTACAGTGTGACTCGGTGCTCTCCTATCCCTTGATTTCAGATCTTTGCCCAGCCTCTCATATACATAGTAATTAACTAACTACAGTATTTTGTCTAAGTATTCTTTTCTTCTCCTTTTAAATATCTCCTTAAACCCCATTTCTTCTTTATCAGTAATCACTGTCCTTTGCCCTCTTTCACGCTCACTCAATAGCGACAATGATGGTCACCAGGTCTTGCTATTAGGATTATAGTTTAGTATCATGTGGGGCCTTTATGTGGTAGGAAATATAAGACATGCCCTAGAAGAATGTTACATTCTTGAATATTATTTCTGGCATTTTCCTTGGCTTGGTTTCCATTCAAGTAGTCTACTCTTGCTATAATACTTACAAAAGGCATCATACAGTACTTTGTTTATTGGATTTTCAGTGTATTGTTCCTGAATGATGGGAGTTCTTCAGCCCAATAATAGGAAGCAATGATTCCTGCTGTCCTGTACCTCTGAATTGTCATTTATGTATAGTTCACCTTAATAGTACCGGTTTGTGAATTCCTTATTGCACACCTCGTAGGGATGTGAAGAACTAGTTGACTATCCGATAAGCATTTGCTAGGATAGGATAGTCGACTAGTCACTCCCCCCTTACTGCCTCTATTTGATAGAAGCAGCAAGGGCGGGGGGGAGAGAAGAGAAGAGAGGGTACTTAAAGCAGCAGCGCTGCTTGAAGCCTGGGGCAAGACCCCAGGCTACATGTGGCGCTGCTGCTTTGAAAAGCCGCGTGCAGCCCAGAGCCAGCTGGGGTGTCCCCAGGCTGCACGTGGCGCTAGGGATGAGCTGGGGATTCCCCATCTGACCTCAGGCTCCATGTGGTGCTGCCACTTTGAAATGCCACAGGGAGCCCAGCGTTGGTCTGCATGCAGCATTTCAAAGTGGCATTGCCGCACGGAGCTTGGGGTCAGCAGGGGAGGCCCTAAGACTGTTGCTACACTTCAATGATGAAGGCGCCCTATCAACTAATTAAATAGTCAATGCAAAATGCATTGACTACTCGATTAGTCAGTTACTTAACATCCTTAAGACCTCTACCAATAATTTTAGAGCGTGCTGTTGACAAACAGGTTATAAGTACATCAAATATCTATTTCATTAGTATATTTGGTTTATGACCAATTTCCTTTTTCATTTGGAAAAATAATCTTTGCAGTTGTCTTTTTAAATACTACGTCTGTCACTTTAAGTAGTAAAAATAGGGAGCTTTTAGGCAAAGCTTCAGAAGTGGGTGGGAGGATCCACAGTAGATGGATTACATCACATTCTCTTTCATGTGTCTTTGTAATTGTTCTGCATGTAAAGTATTTTTGTTTTTTGTAGTACAAAGTGCTCTCTGTTCTCCCAGGATCAGGAATGGGTATTGCAGTATCAACACCATCTACACAAAAAGTAAGTGGCCAGCTCTATCTGTATTGCTGCACAGCAATATCTGCCATTTCTTTATAGCTTGTTGGGGGTAAAGGGACCGTGCGTGCATGTGTGCGCATATGCACACACACACACGTAAATTTTTGCTTTCACTTTTTATTTTTATTCAGTTCAATAAATTTTGGGAGCTGAGTGCATCTGTTACAGAGTATTATATAATTGACATTATCTGACTTGGTTCATTCAAGTGGAATCAAACAATTCTGTTTTAAAATGGTTTTACTTTATCCCCTCACCTGTGGTGCTCACAAGTCTCTTACTCCAAACTTAAATTGGCCATTTTCTTGCCAACCATCTTCATGGTGGTGATAGGAGCTCTTTGCTGCAATGTTACTACATGCTGGAAACTCAACGCCACCTACTCTGTAGGTAGTGCCTTGGAGTGATAGTGTCCACAATGCACTTAACAAAATTTTATTGTATTACTCATTATCTGTCACACTGTTAACCAGAAAACTCTGTTAACCAGCATTGCCCCCAGCCAATTAACAGAGTGCCAGATAGATTGTTGCTCAGCTCTAGGGAAGGAGGCTTTCTCCTCCCCCTGAGTGGAGCCAGCAAGGGCTGTTGGCCCTGCTCCAGGGGAGGAAGCTTCCTCCTCTCCCCATCCTCCTTGCCAGCTCTGCTCATGGGGGAGGAAGAAGCCGCCTCCTCCGAGGGGGACTGCAGTCCTTGCCACCTCCTGCTCCGATGGAGGAGGCTTCCTCCTATCCTGGAATGGAGCCAGCAAGGACTGCTTGGTTATCCAGCACATTCAGTTAACCAGCAACCACCATTCCCCCTGAGTGCTTTCCTTGTATAATAGTTGGGGTATTTTGAAGGCCTGTGCGTTTTTGACAAGTTCTCCGAAGTATGGCTGAAATCCACTAAGGTTTCCATCTTCAGTGTCACATTGTGATTTTTCCAAGGACATGTGAACTGAAAACTCATGAGGCTTATGTAGTTTAATAAGCATTTCAGGTTACATTCTGATAAACAAGGAAGTATTAGTTGTCAAGGCTCAATAATAACTTGGAAAGAGATTCCTTTTGTTTCATATGCTAGTGTGCTGAGCCTTTTACATCCATGTCTTGGCATGCATTTGAAAATTATTTTTTTTAAACATCATTTTAATAGACAACTAATTACTTGGGATGTTTTTAAAATTGGAAAACCAGTTTTAAAATAACTCTGTCTCTAGTTATCAAGAAGGCTTTGTAGGTCACAAGCAGTTGGAAATGGAAATAAGACAGATGGTATAGAAGACCTATGAACATTCTTCACAAGTGCTAGTGCACTAGACCACAACTGTGAGAGCAAAAATGATAGATGAAAATGCAATCCGACACTGAACAGATTCTTAGATTGTTAGGGAAAAGCCCCTTCTAACTTCCATTCATATCCTGTTCATGTTTCACTGGGCCAAAATAACACAACTCCAAAACAAAAGAACCTAAAGCTCTAAAAAAGGCTTGTTAAAAAGGAAGGGGGGAGAAGTGTGTTAATTTGAAAATCTGGTGAGACTTGCCTATAGACTTCAGGAAACTTTCTTCTTTCCTTTAGACTATAATTTGGGTTGATTTTTTTTTTTTTTGTCTTCTAGCCATTGGTGTTTGGTGCTATGGTACACAGAGATGAAGCTTTTGAGACAATTTTCAATCAGTATGTGAAAATAACCTCTGCAGCATCGAACAGTGAAAGCTAGTATTTCATCTTCAGAAGATCAAGAGGAGACTTTTTTATTTTACAACTTGGTAGTGAAAAATTGAACATCCTCATCTATTTTGCAATAATTTTTGTCATATGGTTTATATTCTATCTGTTACTAAATCAAGTGTATTTTATATATGCCTTCATGTTTGTTTTTAAGGTTTTTGTAAAAAAACAGTGAAAGTGCTGTCATCACTATTAGCCTTGCACATTAAGCACTTTTAATGTTTATTTACTGACATTAAAAGCTAGGATGATGCTTGGAGAACTGACTGACTAGACAACAGAAGGACTGGAAACAGATTTATCCCTTGGGTAACTCCATTGATAGCACCAGGAATTAATTTCGCCCACTGTCTGTTGTTTTTACCTGAGTTGAAACACATTACAATAGTCTGGTGTTTGTTGGATACAGCAAGCACAGAATTGGTACTTTATGAAACCGGTATCCACACCTAGCATACCACTATTAGCTGGTAAGAATATTGATAAGGCAATTTTTCTTGCTGATTTCTGTACTATAAAAGGGTTTATAGTTGAAGAGTTTGACTTATTCTTTTTCCTGTATAAATAGTTTCAAATCTTTGTGCAGTGAACTCAGCATTACAAATCAGAAAGAAATGATTGGACCTTTATCCTCCTTTTCTGTTCAACCAAAAGTGCAAGAGGAAGAAAGGAAACCACTTGTTTTTGAGGGTATCAAAACTTTGTTCATACAATTTTAGGCACCATATATTTGTATTCCTATTGATATTTGTCATGGAAGGGCTCAATAATTGTACTTGTACGCATAATGTAGCAAGATGCATGTACGTTCATGCAAAAAGACTTATGGGTATCTTTTTGTGATGGGGGAGTGGGAAATAATTATGCCCAAGTAAAACTTGAGATCTGTTTTGTATGAGATGTATTCATTTGTATTTGAGATTGTTTGTTTGGGTTTTTTTTTTTCCCAAGAGTCTCTCATGACAGTAATGTCAGGATAATGTAACAAATGAAAGCGCTATTTCCAAAAAAATTACTCTGTTTTGATCTCCCCTTCTTTATTCCATTTTCCCAACAATAGAACCTGGTATTGCCAAATAGAGCAGTAACACTGTGCTCATCTTCTACATACTTTGTCCCCCAGTAGAGGAAAATTTATGTAACATTTATCATACTTTAAAGTTTGAAAGCTTGCATATTCCATGTAATAAAGCCCAGCTGAGAGTTTAGGTTTTAATTTGCATTATTCTAAAGACATAACATAGCAGATAACTCCCCTGTGTATTTTCCTCCTACTGCATCTTTTGAGCTTAGTAATATTTTCATTGAGCAAACTTTTTCATAAAGCCAATCAAGAACATAATTCTGTTAGCCTATTTAAAAAAAAATCTTGATTTATTTTTTTTAAAGTCAATACACTTAGCCATGTATTTTCTATTGAAATAAGTTTTGTGGGACATCATTACTCAGAAGTTCTTTAAACAAACTCCAGGTTTACATTCAATGAACCTGTTTCAGAGTGGCAGTGAAGATAATTTTAATATTAATATGAATAATTAATTATAGTATTTCTCCATATTGTGTTTAAAGTTCATGTGCATTGGGACTTACTCATTTGAATATTGAAGGCATAGAGTTCATGCTAAGCTCTATGCTGCACACATAAGTGTATAAATATGTATCAGAATCCATCTTAAAGAATTTAAAATTATTATCCATACACTGAGTCATCAGTTCATGGAATTACTTAATCATGCATTCAAAGATTGTCTTGAATAGTTATGAACTTAACATTTGCTTAAATACTGTATGAAGAGGGATGTTTTCCTGAACCAGGGTCTTGAAAGTTTACAATATAATTTAAGATTAGTAGGAGATCCAGTTATCCACTATATAACAAGGATGTTAACCAAATACCATTTTTAAGCTACTCTCATTTGGCAAATACGGATATTCATTTGGCATAAACAGGCTTATATTTAAGCAAAACTATTACTTATAATCATGTAGATTTTTTAAAAAAGCAGTTTGATTTAAAAGGAAGAAATTGTCATTTATCCAACAATTTAATATATAATTAGACTGTTATAAAACCTCCATTAAGCATGAAAGTGGCAAATGAATTACAATAAGTGGGAAATAAATAAGCATTAATATAGCTTAATGTTATGTGCAATTTAGTCATATATTCATGGTTCATTCAGTTTGTCTTAAAACTCCTTGGGTGTTTCTGAGGTGGTCATTTTTTGAAGAAACAGAAGATTATATTTTTTATGGAGAGCAACTGGTTTTTCTTATTTTTGTATCATTTTCAAATGTAATTTTTACCTTTTCTCTGATCATAAGGCACTGGATTTAGTGCAACTGCCGATGACTGCACTTATTACCTCCTCTCCCCATTGACTGACTGTTGTATGTAATATTGTCCTATATTCTGGTTTTTGAAAGACAAAAATATTGTTGGGTTGAAGATGCCAGGATAGTTACAAGACTTATTCTTTGAAGAAGAAATAAATCATTTGCCATCTTCACAGATTTAGAATCCTCCTATGTACAGCATATTTTAGCTTAATCAACAACAGATAACCTTTCTCCTAATGCTGATTTGTCATTCAAAATTAATCTGCACTTTAACAATATGTACTTTAAAAATTGTTAAAGCAGTATAGTTATTGCAAACTACAATGCAACACTGGTTCATTCTGATAAAAATAAAATTAACTGGATTTTTTAAAGAGTAAAATGTGTAATATAACGGATAACATTCATGTATATATTTTGCAAAGTTCACTTTACATTAGGTTATAAGAATTATTGCAAAGTAGCTGCTCTCATGTTACAGAATTAAAGGCACTAGTCAATAACTTCAGTGTGCTTACTTGTGACTATCGCTATGCTTTTGTTTCTCCAACGTCCTAAAATGCTGGGAGACAGTGGGCAATTACATAATTTACTTGTGTAATTACACTGAAGTTAATTTTAAATTTACCTTCCTACTTACAATTTGCAGTATAGTCCTCTTTTTGATTCAAGGTTGAGTGATGCCATTTAATGTAAAGTATTACCTTTTTGACAGCAAAAAGTGATGTTTTTGCCATTGTTCATTTGCTGTTAATGTTGTAATTCTGTTGATGTATATGGTTTATTGTTGGATCATTCGCATTTAATTGGTTTAACTTCTTTCTTAGAAGTTTAGTGGTTAGTTTGAGTTCCTTTCAAGAAAAAAAGGGAGATGAAAACTTACCACATTTATTATTCGTTGGTGACCATTTAAACAAAGTTCAGATCTAACATCATGTTTTTCTGTATTTTGCCACTATTGTGAGTTCAGACTGAATAAAAATGAGCTACTTATAAGTGGCAACATGGCACAAAAAGCCAGCAACAAAACTTTTATTTACTGTTCATGCAGACCAAGAGAGAAGATATTTTATGCGAGAGTGAAGAGGTGAACGTGTGTATACTTTTTTTGTCAACTTAAACTCCTACAAAGAAAACTGGTAGTTTTTAATTGAATTCTGTAAATTTTGTCTGATATTTAATTTCTATTACTAAACAATGAAATAGAATGTATGTTAAATTTAGTTTTTATTTCTGAAGTTTGTCTGTTTTGACGTTGTAAATAATGATCCATTAGCAGTGTAACTTTTGGTCAACAAAAGAATTACACTATAAGAAGAATTGAAATAATGAAACAATTTGCCCTGTACATTTTTTAAGAACTTTGTTTGTTTAAAAAAGAATTGTATAAATTATAATTTTTATTTAAATAAATCTAAAATGCTTTGTGCTAACAGGTATATTTTTAACAACTTTTCATCCTTCAGATAGTGCAATCTTTGTCTCGGTTTCCACAGACTGAAGTTAAAACACATATTTTTCTATTTTGATCAAGAAGATCAAATAGGTAACTGGTTCTTTCATAAGAAGCAGTATCGTGAGTGTTGATTGAATTTTTACATCTATAAATTGTTACTAAATAGCTCACATAACTTATTTGAGATTAAGAAAAAAATAACATTTTTCTTCATTCTATTCAGATTTTAAAAAAACCCCAAAAACATCTTTCTGCAGCAGTGGCCCTTTACATTTTCTGGTTTTATCTAAGACAAATAAATACGCTTACCAGAGAATATGTTGTATTCCCTTCTACATGCCTGTATTTACTGTAGCAAACACCAAAAATGTTATATATACAATTGGCAAGAGTTCACAGCCCATCCACAGTAATTATCCAGTAGTAGGCAACGAGTAGTCCCTGTTGCACCTCAGGGTATGTCTACATAGCAGTATTATTTTGGAATAACTGATGTTATTCCAAAATAACAAAGAGCTCATCTACACTACAAGCCTTTATTTCGAAATAATGTCGAGCTGGAGGACTTCTGACTCTGACTCCTGTAACCCTCATTTTATGAGGAGTAAGAGAAATTGAAGGAAGAGTGGTCCTCCTTCAACTCCCTGCTGTGTAGACAGTGTCTAAAGCCGACTTAAGCTACACAATTGACGTAGCTGTAGTTGCATTGCTTAATTCAACTGTAGCCCTGCTGTGTAGATGCACTCTGAGAGAGAGAGAGAGAGAGAGAGAGAGAGAGAGAAAATATATATGAATGAATATTGTGGACTTCTGTGGGCCATACCCACTTCATCAGATGAGCTGGAGAGGAATAACCGAAACACAGAATTTATAACTGAAAAAGAAAGGCGTGGGGGGGGGGGGAAATGTGATTTGTTTTTGAAAAATTATAGTAATTCAAAATGTGTTACCAAACAAAACATGGGGAACTGTTTTTAAAACTTTGCTAAACATCTGAAGTGTCTACGTTATATTGCATTTAACACAAGTAAACCTGAATGAGAAAATATCATCCAGAACTACAATACATTCCCCAAGCTTCTGAAAAGTCTCCCACCACTCCTTTCCTCTTCTTCTTCCACCCCCAAAATTTTGCTCATAAAACAAATAGGGAAAAGTAATTTTCCTATTCTGATCCTTTTTATTATAACTTCCAATCCTCAGTTTCATACTAGATGGATTTTCCCAGGAGAGTTCCACAGCGCCTAGGCCTCAGTTGAAGTAGTGTGTCCAGTTCTGGGCACCACATTTCAAGACAGATGTGGAGAAATTGGAGAAGGTCCAGAGAAGAGCAACAAGAATGACTAAAGACCTAGAAAACATGAGCTGTGAGGGGAGACTGAAAGAATTGGGCTTATTTAGTTTGGAAAAGAGAAGACTGAGAGGGGACATGATAGCGGTTTTCAAGTACCTAAAATTGTTACAAGGGGGTGAGAAAAATAGTTCTCCTTGGCCTCTGAGGATAGAACAAGAAGCAATGGGCTTAAACTGCAGCAAGGGAGTTTTAAGTTGTATATTAGGAAAAACTTCCTGACTGTCAGGGTGGTTAAACATTGGAATAAATTGCCTAGGGAGATAGTGGAATCTCCATTTCTGGAAATATTTAAGAGAAAGTTGATTAGACATCTGTCAGGGATAGTCTAGATGGTGCTTGGTCTTGCCATGAGGGCAGGGGACTGGACTCAATGACCTCTTGAGGTCCCTTCCAGTTCTAGTGTTCTGTGTTTCTAGGAGAGGCGAGAGGAATTTTATGTTCAGGTCAGATTATGTAATGAGTTGCAGTTCTATTTAATACCTATATGTATTGGGGATGGTAGGGCATGAGGGAATCTACATAATCACTGATCCAGTGGTCACTCCTGCACCTGATTCATCCTTCTGCATGGTTATGGGTGAAACCTGTAACAGAGCGTGCTTCTAGTGTCCATGGTGTTGAGATATGTTACATAGGCTCACTACTTTCTGTGCCTCTTGAGTAATACTGCACCAGTTCTATTGCCCATTGGACAGCACATACCTCTGCCTCCAACTGATTAGCTTAGAAAATTCAAAACCAGAGGGTTGAAATTTTGTAGATTAACTAGCCCAGCCATGTTGCTGTGCCAAAACCATCTTCCTCGTGCATTTCACTCAATCATGGTTTTTCTTTTAAATGAGTACATGTTGCTTCCCCTATTCTAATACCTTACTTTCTGCTGAAGTCAGGCCAAAGTAGCTGATAATTTCCTGACTGAAATTTGTCAGTTCTAAAAATGTTTTCTTTGACCATTCTCATGTCCCTTTTATGCAAAATGAGTTTTATGTGTGCCAGTGCTCAGAAAGTGAATTCTAATCTCCATCCCTGAATTTGAGGCAGGCACACTTAAATGCTTGAAGCAAACAAATGTTGATGAACATGTTCAGAATTTTGGTTATCCACTAGCAAACTGTTGAGTAAACAAAACTTGTGATTCTCAGACTTTCCCAAAATAAAACCATGGAAACTGTGCTTGTGCTGACAGTCTGGGAAAATAAATAAATTCACTGCATGAACTGTCTATTGTAGGTTGTTCACACAGCTCTTGACTGCACTGGGATGACAGCAAGTGTGCCAGCTATTACCTATACAGCGTGCAGTGTTTTAAATTAGAAAATAGGAAACTAGGGCATCCTGTGATACAGCATCTTACAGGCTTCATCGGAACCTTCCTGGCATTTACACTAATTTACACCACAGTTGAATTTGGCCATGTTGCTTTAAAATAACTCCTGAGCCAGTTGTGGCAGTCTGGCTGCCAGTAACAGCAGCTTCAGTAGGGATCCCTATGAGGCACGAACACTCCTGGTAGCTAATCATAAAACTCTCTCAAATGGCTTGTCAGCAGGTCACAGGTTCCTTTAAGAGAGCCAAATCTCTTCCCTACATAACCCACTAAAGCTGTAAATGATTCCATCTGTTTTCTAAATCACAAAAATTGGCTATTTTCCAGTGAAGAATCCCCCATAGCAACAGTATCCACAATTCACTGGCAGCCTTTAAGTCCACGTGTGTTTAATAAGATTATTATTCTCAACATGTAGGTTTGAGACTATAAAGATTTCTGTCAAGCTGGATTTGCTCTGTATTTGAATGATGTGTGTTGGAATCTCCTCTGTCTTTGGACATTTATACATATCTAAGCCCTTCTTATTTGGTTATATATTCTTTGAGTGCTTGCTCATGTACACTCCAAGTTAGGTGTGTGCACTCCCCATATGCACCAGTGCTGGAAGTTTTTCCCGTAGCAGTAGTGACAGAGAAGCAGCTCGGGCAACCAGGGTTGGTTTGTTTTTTTAAAAGGGGCTCTAGTTGCTGCAGCCCAGGGCCCCAGGCTAAGGGGGCCCTGGGATACAGCCACTAAAGCCCCTGAATGCTATATTCCTGGCTGGTTCTGCCTGCAGGGAGAGGGAGGTGGCTCTGTGTGTTGCCATTTCTCCCCACCCCATCCCGGGTTGAAGCTGCATCCCCATGAGTGCAGGGAAGCTCTCTGTCTCTGGACTTACCAACAGGCTTTTCCCCTGCTACTCCCATTGGCCAGGAATCACGGCAAATGGGGGCAGTTTGGGGTGGTGCCTGTAAGCCCAAATGGGAGCTACAGCAGGTAAGTGCCCCAACCCCCCTGTTAAGCGGTATGAAAACTTATATACCTCTACCCTGCTCCAACCCACTTGTAGTTTCAGTGGTGAATGAGCAAGAAACACAGGGTCAATCAGGTGCTACTCCCAAGAATAAGGAGGATGGTTTATTCATCAGAGAGTCGACAGCTTAAGAGTGGCAAATGGTCAGGGCCTATTAGGCCTCTATGATTTTAATTTGTGGCAATCCATAGCCAAATTTGTTGACTTCCTTCTCGAGATTCCCAGGAAAGAGTTTCAAGTCATCCTGGAAGAGGGCCAGAGTGTGGCTAGGTTGGCATTGCAGGCAACTTCAGATGCTGCTGATCTGGTGATGCAGTCCATGGCCTCTGCCATTACTATGAAGAGGGCTCCAATCCTCTTGGCTGTGGGTGGAAGTGCAAAATTCTCTGCAGGACCACTGTTTCCATGGTCTAGCCATTTGCAGGGAAAAAAAAAAAGAAAAAAACTGCACTGGCTCAAGGACTCGGCTTAGTATGTTCTTGGACCTTGCCGTAGCCCACATTAGATGCAGCCTGATTGCCTGGATCTCTCATCGCAGGATCACAGTTATCTCCTGTATCCCACCTCTCCACCTCACAGAGTGGCTGTTATATGCTGAACCTAGAAGAGCAGGTGTGCTCTAGGAAAGTGCAAGAAATAGTTAGTTAGCAGGAAGCCCTGTACTAGGGCAACTTACCTGGTGAAGAGGATGAGATCCTCCCTGTGAGTGACTGAGTGAAGCATCTTCCCCTTCAGATTCATCCTTGCAGTCCATCCTCAAATATTTATTTCTCCTGAAAAATCAGGACTTGAGCCTGTCCTGCATTAAGGTTCATCTTGCAGCTCTTGTGGCATCCCACCCTCCGATCCAGGGCAGATTGGTGTTTCTGGATGAGATGTGGGCTTTGTTCCTGAAAGGCCTTGAAAGACTCTTCCCTCTTGTCAAAGAGCCCATCCCTCAATGGGTCCTCAGTTTAGTTCTCTCTAGGTTGATGGGACCAACCTTTGAGCCGTTAGGAACACACTCTCTGGCTCAGTTATGGAAGGTTGCCTTCCTCATAGCAGTGATGTCAGCCAGATGAGTGCCAGAGCTAAAAACCTTGACATTGGAACCAGTGTATACAGCAGGGCTACTCAACTTCGGAGGCTGCAGGGGCCACAATGATACTCTCAGCACATGCCAAGAGACACAACTTAAGTGTGGTTGTATATACATGCAAATATATGCAAATAGCTCCATTCACAGTGACAAGCATGAATACAAAAATTAAGGAACAACTACACAACACATAGGCCCCATTTAAGTCAGTTCTGCTGATTTTAATAAAATGCAATATTTACCTGATTTCCACCCATATGACAGCACTTTTAATGAGCAATGACAGTCCAGTAATTTAACTACTAATACGCATATCAACAAAAGATCCTTCTATTGATATTTTTTGTTTTGGCTCCTACCCGCAGGCCGTGTGTTAAGCCCCACGTAAACTCAAACTGCACCGCAGGCTGCAAACAAACAGGCCACAGGCCACATACGGCCCACGGGTGCTGTGTTGAATATCCTTGGTATACAATATATTAGAAACACAAGGCCCAGCTCTTTCCCCACCCCGCCTTTTTTATGAAAAGTGGTACCATCCTTCCATGTTAACCAGGACACTTTCCTCCCGGTGTTTTATCCGAAGCCACATGCCAACAGTGAGAACAGGAGACTGCATGCTTTGGATGTCAGGTGGGCCCTGGCTTTTTACTTGTAATATACCAGACCCTTTAGGAAATCGACCCAGCTCTTCATAGCAACTGCTGACAGGATGAAGGGCCTTCCAGTGTCCATGCAGAGCCCTTCCCAATGCATCTCCAATTGCATTATCTCCTGCATCAAAGTGTGTTACAACCTGGCACATGTCCCACTGGCGCCAGTTATGAAGGCACACTGACAAGGGTCTTGTCCCTAAACTCCTACCTGCCTCCGTCAATAATGCTTGGTAGTCATCTAACTTGGAATGGACACGAGCCAGCACTCGAAAAAGAAAAGAGTGTCTGTCCTGTAATTGGTGTTCTTCGAGATATATTGCTAGTGTCCATTCCACAACTTCTCTCCTTCCCCCTGTCAGAATTTCCATCAAGAAGGAACTGGGGGTGCTCAGTGCACCTTATATTGCACCGTGAGGGCACCACTCCAGGGCTTGCCAGAGCTGCTCTCCTATGGATACATCTCAAAGAACACCAATTACAGAACAGAGAACTGTCTTTTCTTTACCTCTGTGTTGTCAAATTTACGTTCAAGTTAGTGTTAAATGCTTCTATTTGGAATTTAAAATAAAAGTTACAATATTCCTTTTGCTTCTCCACTTTTCTTGTCAACTTCTAGGAGAAGACTGACGTTATCTAGGATTACTTTCCTTCAGCCTGTCTCTCTCCATACCCTTTCTTCTCTGCCAGTTACTGAACCTGAGGTGTCTTGCTTGCTTCCTTCCTTCATCTGGCCTTAGGCATGGGCGTCCAATAGCCTTGATAGGGGAAGGCTTTGCCTTCCCAAACCACCAGGCACGACCCTGCCTACACTCTGCCCCCAGCACACCTGCTGTAGGTGTTGTGGTGGCAAAGTGTTGCTGTCCCCAGTGCCCACCCTCCTGGTGCTCCGGGGCTGGAGAGTCTGGGGCTGCATGCCACGTTCTCTTCCCTTCCCCTGGTGCTCCAGGGCTGGGCCACGTGGTGCGCCCTCCTCCTTCCCCCAGTGCTCTGGGTCTGGGGAGGCTGGGGCCATGCTGCGTGCCCTCCTCCCTCCGTTGGTGCTCCAGAGCTGGGAAGGCTGGGGTGAGCATGTGCCTGCCTGCTCCCCTTCCATCCCCTTTTCTGGGTGGAGTGGGGAACACAAGGAAGGGGCAGGGCCTCAGCAGAAGGGGCAGTGCTGGAGGTGGGGCTGGCACTTGCCGCCTCCCCCATCCTATCTTCACCAGCCGCCCACGTCTGTGGGCTTCACCCACTTCTCTCTATGCACTAGCTCTCATTTCTCCTTGTCATCCTCTCCTGGATCCAACCTTCAGAATATATTGGGAGTGTCCTCATCCAGATCTGGCGAGCTCTCCTTTTTCCTCAGTCCTTTCTCTGTGATTTTTCTCCCCCTCTGCATTTTGGGTTTGAGTGACTTCATCTGTAAACATAATTCATGAGCTATCTGCATTATTAAGTGACAAATTTCTCTCTTAACCCTGCACTAGCTTCTGATACAGCCCCACTGTCGCTGACACGCTGCAACAATTGGCCTCATGCAAGTTCAAACTGAACATGGCTAAAGAGGAGCAGCTTTTCACTATCCTCTTGATTGCTGTGGAGAGACAACCATTGTCAAAGTCACTCCTGCTCATCTTTGACTCCTCCTCCATTTCTTTGTCACATTGAAATTGTTGAAGTTTTGATGTATCTTCACATCTTCTAAATAATCCATGTCTTCCTGCCCTGGCAGTTAAAATAAGTGTGTACACCCTAATCATTTCATGTGTCAATTACTGTGACCTCCTTTCTGGCCCCTCTATACTGTAGAAATTGTAGCTGCTAAAATTATCTTCCTTGCCCTGTCAGCATCATGCCTTCTCTGGATCTTTCCACTGTATCATATTTGCTCATCATATCAAGTTTAAAATTTTCACTCTTGCCTTCAAGAGTCTGTGCAACTTGAGTTTAACTGAGGTCAGAGTATGGTCCATGATACGATGTACTTCCTTTCAGCACACACTATTTTACAAGGCCTTCCATACAAATGCTAGCTTCATCCAGCAGAATACGTGATTGGGATGGAGGATGGGGGGAGATCTAGAGCATGCCGGATATTGCAGATGATGGGAAAATCCCACGTTAAGGTTTTTTTCAGGTGAATGTTGCAAGAATGATTGCTATTTGCATAACCACCTGTATTTGCATGGAAACCAGTACTGTATATACACTGATCCTGATTCCTCATTAATTACTCTTCTATATAAAAATTCATCCAGTTTGCAAAAGAACTGTGAACAGAAAAAAGGGCCAAATTTGCAATAAATATTTGCAAAGAATAATTCAACCAGGTCTAAGAAAAATTAACTGATTTTTAGGGAACAGCTGCTATTTTAATTGATATTTGGGAGCATTCTGCTTGAAACTGTTTTTTGTCTTGCTGAAATGTGGACCGATGGCAAAATACAGAAAAATGTCTGGGGTAAATTTTCAATATAAACTGGATACATGTTAGTATCTATAGTTGCTGTTCACTTGAAGATGTAGGGAATCACATGAGTTAATTTTCAATTGTACATTTTTCAGTTTGCTGCCTGGAAAGCCAATTGATCAAATGCTTAGAGCAATAATTACTGTAGAAGCAGCCCCTTTTTATTTAGTCAGTATCTCTCAAATTATGGGGCCTGAAACTCCTGTTACTTTTCAATTACAGTACTGGGAAAAGTTTGCAATTCGCTGAGACTTTTTGGCTACGTCTGCGCTGCCTGGTCTTGTGCAAGAACATATGCAAATGAGGTGCTGCAATGAATACCTCCACGCCTCATTTGCATACTTAATAAGCTGCCATTTTTGCACAAGGGGCTTTTGAGCAGTCTACACTGCTCCTTCCTGTGCAAAAACCCCCTCTTGCCCAAGAGCCATTCTGCCTGAAAATAAGTGTTTTTTGAGGAGGAGGGGGTGTTTTGCGCAAGAAAGAGCAGTGTTGACTGCTCCTTCTTGTGCAAAAGCCCCTTGCACAAAATGGCAGCTAATTAAATATGCAAATGAGGCACGGTGATATTCATCACCGTGCCTCATTTACATATGTTCTTGCGCAAAACTAGACAGTGTAGACATATTGGGAACTGACCAAGCTTTGCACTACTAGCTGTAAGGGTTTGATGGGGTTTGCGGCAATGATGACAAGGTAACATTTCACCTGCTCCTCTCATTCTGGTGATGCCCAGCAAAGGAGGAGGCAGAGCAGTTAGTTGCCTTAGCAGGGGTAGGGAACCTTGTTTGGGTTGGGGGCTGCTTACCCACAGGAAAATCATCAGGGGCTGCCCAAAAGTAAGAAGCCAATCAACAAAACAAAACCCCTCACTGACATGGTCCCTGCTTGAGAAGCAGGAAGACACTCTCCACATTCCCCTTGCACACCAGAGCCGGGGGGGGCCTGGGCTAGCAGATTTTGTGGGTCCCTCCTAGGCTCTGGGATAGGATAAAAATGAGGGGTTCAGTGTGTGGGAGGGGGCTGCCAGGACTGGGTTTGGGGTGTTGGGTCTGAATGGGTGGTAGGGTGCAGGAGCAGGCTGGAAGTGGGAGGTGTGGGCAGCAGGAGGGGTGCAGGAGTGATGTTGGGGGTCTGGGCAATGGGGGATACTCTCTTGGTGCAGCTCCCCAGAGACTCCCATGGCTCTATGTCCCCCATCGCTCCCAGGCACTGCCCTCTGTCGCTCCTATTAACTGCAATTATGGCTAATCAGAGCAGTGGGGGAAAAGTCTCCAGGCAAAAGCACTGCCATTTCCCCAGCCAGGGAAGGAGAAAGGGGAGGGAGAGTGGCTGTGCAGGCTCCCTGATGCTGGAGGGGGAAGCTCTGATGCCTTGGGGTCAGATCCAGAGAGGTGGGGGGCCGGATTCAGCCCCTGGGCTGTAGGTTTCCCACTCTTGACTTAGGGCTTGGCAATCAAGAGAGAGAAATGTGTCAGTGCTCCAAAGAGCACAGGCTGGAAGAAGCCTGGGGGTTCTCCTTTGAGTCCTGGTTGCTCCCCCATTCTGTGCTCCCTGTTTTCTCTTGGAGCACCTGCTCCTCTTCTGGGACTTGAAGGCCCCTCGCTTCTCAGTTTGGAACAGCCTTGAATCTAGAAGCTTTGGGCATAGAAACCACCTCATCCATCTTTGAACCCTGTCGAGGGAAAGACAGCTCTAGTGTTCTGTATGTTGTGGTGTTTGCATGCAGATGGGGGCAGCATTGACAAACTCAGGAGTCAGAACTCGAAAATCATGAGACTGAACCTCCCTTTCCTGGTGTCTGTGTCTCACGCAATTGCAGATTGAAAATGCATTCAGAGTGTGCATGTGCACAAATGCGGCTATGCTGTCCAACTCCCTCCCATTGCCCAGTCCTCCTGACTGGCAGCCCCTTGCAGCCCCCCCCCCCCAGCATCTCCTACCTGTCCCCACTCCTCCAGTTACCAATACAGGCTCTATCAGCCTCTCTCCCCAAGTTCCCATTCCCCTAAAGGCTTCACACCTTGCCCCCTGGATTCCTACTTCCATTAGTCCATGGTGGTGGGGAGAGTGTTAGGCTGAGATTGCAGAGGAGTGGCCTGTGCACCCTCAGAGCACACAGGGATGCCCTGACACTGGAGGCAGAGCCTATGACTGTCTGAAGCACAAGCAGTTTCCAGTTGCCAAAAGGGGGAATCTGCAGGCAACACTAGAACAATTTCTGAGGTGACTTTTTATCATCAGAGCCTGGACAGTCAATGGGACGCTGTGACAGTACAAGTGCTGGCATTGCTGTCGGGATTCTAGCATTTCACTAGCATTTCTGCGTGAAATGTGAGCTCTAGCATATGGGTAGCTGGGACTTGAGTGGCTGATTCAATAGAAGTTGGCTCCCCAGTCTTAGAAATTATTTTGGTGACTAGAATAACCTGAGATTTCGCAGGTGCCCAGAGGAAACCCAAGTCTATGAATGTTCCCCGCCCTTAATTATTTAGTTCCAGGGCTGCAGTGTTCCATGGTCTATAAAATTTTAAGCAGACTTCAAAGGATTAACCCTGTCTTTGTGTGAGTTGGCAGCAGATGCAAAATCAGCGCTGCCAGCCTGCATCAGAAGAAAGTAAATGGAAGCCTTGCCTTTCTGAATTTTCCAGTCTTTCGGCTTCTGTCCTATTGCCTTTACAAAATGGAGGAGGCTTGAGCTATGGAGAAGGCCACTAGCCTAAAAGAGACTCAAGCACATAATATTTTGGTACAGTGCATGCAGTCTAAAAACGTTATGTTTATCCTGCTGAAGTGCACTTGCTGTGGAAGTCCATACATAAAGATTTTTGGCTTATGTCTTTTACCGAAATAGTGCTTTAAAACTATAGCTCCATATTTGAAATATAATGACTGAATTTAAATGTACTTTACAGGAAGAAAGTTTAATAGCAGGTGTGAAAGCTGGTTTCATGAGCTTTGCTTTACATTAAGCTATTTATATTTGTCTAAAATTGGAATGTTTAGGTGCTGTACATTATAATCATTGGATGCTGATAACATTTCCCTCATAACCATCACACAAAACTATATTGATCATGTTTTGACTGTCAAGATGTGTTCATACTTACTTAGGAACTTAAGGCCTTTTTTTTTTTTTTTTTTACTGGTGCCAAGGAATTACTCAGCTCTAACTAAAAAAGAATCTTTTGCAACCTGTCAGCTTTTTTTATTGTGGTAATCTCATTACATTGTTCATAAACAGATCAGCTGCTGGGGCCTATAAGCTCTCAGCTGAAATACTTTGCTTACACACCTTCAAGTGAACAGGACTCAGAAGTGTGTGCAGCCATGTGATAAACAGCTCTGGTCAGAGCTCTATTATGTCACACATTGCTTAATTCAGGCAAGGGGAAACAGTGATTCGGTATTTGTCGTATGTCCCCAGCTACTGTTAATCGTGGAAGTACATGATCATATCATGTTTCTCTTAAAATAAATGTTTAATTCCAGCCCTCAAGACAGCAGAGAGAAACATGAGTGTTCACACTGCAGGAGGAAAAATCATATAAAACCTTGACAATGTGTGTTTTTAAAAACAATTTCAAAGAGATGAATCCATACAGGAATTTTACATTTAAATGCATTTGCCAAGAGTTGCTCATGGTGCTGCCTTTGGGAAGAGGTATTTCTTAGTCCTTTCAGTTTTGTACCTTTTAGTTTTGTACACTGTGCAACTCTGCCACCACCATTGTCATCGGTTGCCGTTAGGAACTGAGTTCAGCTGTGAGTATAATGTCTGCTGCCTCGCAGAGGATATATTGACAGTATATTAAAAAATGAATCCACTGTTTACTTTGTTTCCTCCCATATCTTTTTCATTTATTTTAAAGTCTGGTAAATAATTGTCTTGACAACATGGAAAGCTCAGCATATTGCAGACAGTCCATGATTCTTAGAAGTGACTTATGATTTTGGGTATTGAAGTCGAAGTGCCTTACAGATTTTCAGAAAAAAAGGTGCTTAGCACTGCCTCAAGTTAGACACTTGATGTCACTAATTGCTTTTCCTTTTTTGGCCACAATCCCTTGGTTTATGTTACATGGAAGAGAGATTGGTTACCCAAGATGAAAACATCACACATTAGAAAGCAGAACTCTCTCTTTGCTACCCATCCCAATCTTTTCAGTGCCTTAGCAATGTGTATGTCATGTCCCATCAATGATAAAGTGTTTCTTCATTTCTTCCTTGTTTTTGGGTGGCTTTCCAAGCGCACGTATTAGACGTCTTCATTAGTATGTGTAGTTCAGCTATCAAAACAAAAAGCATTTGAATGTTACAACATTTTTGGATTAACTCCAGTATTTCTTTTCTCTGGATGATCAGTTTAGTTTTCTTTTCTAAATTTTCATGGGGAAAGATCTATCAATGAGATACTATGGTGACTATTGCTATAACTACAACTGACATAGATCGTGTAGCCCCTTTGCAAGACACCTGTGAGCTGATCTACAAGCAGATGGCATTTCCACCCTGTTCTTGACACAATACATATACAATGCACATGAGGTGAGCCAAAACTATCCCCAAATCATGTCAAACCAATCTGATCACTTTCTTTGATAGGATATCAAGCCTTGTGGATAAGGGAGAAGTGGTGGACATGGTATACTTCGACTTTAGAAAGGCATTTGACACGATCTCTCATAACCTTCTTATCAAAAAAACTAGGGAAATACAACCTAGATGGAGCTACTATAAGGTAGGTGCATAACTGGGTGGATAACCATACTCAGAGAGTAGTTATTAATGGTTTACAATCATGCTGGAAGGGCATAACAAGTGGGGTTCCACAGAGGACTGGTTTTGGGTTCTGTTCTGTTCAATATCTTCATCAGTGATTTAGATGATGGCATAGAGAGTACAATTACTAAGTTTGCAGATGATACCAAGCTGGCAGGGGTTGCAACTGCTGTGGAGGACAGAGTCAAAATTCAAAATGATCTGGACAAACTAGAGAAATGATCTGAGGTAAATAGGGTGAAGTTTAATAAGGATAAATGTAAAGTACTCCACTTAGGAAAAAACAATCTGTTTCACACATACACATTGGGAAGTGATTGCCTAGGAAGAAGTACTGCTGAAAGGGATCTAGGGGTCATAGTGGACCACAAACTAAATATGAGTCAACAGTGTGACGCTGTTGCAAAAAAAGCAAACATGATTCTGGGATGCATTAACAGGAGTGTGGTGAGCAAGACACGAGAAGTCATTCTTCCACTCTACTCTGTGCTGATTAGGCCTCAATTGGAGTATTGTGTCCAGTTCTGGGCACCACATTTCAAGAAAGATGTGGAGAAATTGGAAAAGGTCCAGAGAAGAGCAACAAAAATGATTAAAGGTCTAGAGAACATGAGCTGTGAGGGAAGACTGAAAGAATGGGCTTGTTTAGTTTAGAAAAGAGAAGACTGAGAGGGGACATGATAGCTGTTTTCAAGAATCTAAAAGGGTGTTACAAAGAGGAGGGAGGAAAAATTGTTCTCCTTGGCCTCTGATAGGACAAAAAGCAATGGGCTTAAACTGCAGCAAGGGAGGTTTAGGTTGGACATTAGGAAAAACTTCTTAACTGTGAGGGTGGTTAAACACTGGAATAAATTGCCCAGGGAGGTTGTGGAATCTTCATCACTGGAGATATTTAAGAGCAGGTAAGACAGACATCTGTCAGGATGATCTAGAGATGGTGCTTGATCTGGCCGTGAGGGCAGGGGACTGATGATCTCTTGAGGTCCCTACCAGTTCTAGTATTCTATGATTCCTCAGATTTTCCTTTGTTGTTTAATAGAGGCTTGTTTGTTGTAATTTAAGTTAAAGTTTTGTTTGAATAGCATCAGGGCCTCAGATAAAACTCAGACCAGGATACATCTGATCATTCTGTCAGGTTGAATCAACATAATATGTCACAGCAACTGCTATTTCTAGTACCTGTTTAAGTTGTGCTAAATATCCTTAAGTCTATCACTAGCAAAGCCATTGTGTAGCTTTCAGCCATGTATCATAGAAATGACTGGCAAGCGGAGGGGGAGTTTGCAATTAAATATTTTGGTAGGAAAAGCTAAAAGATTTTTCATCTGTGACAATTGCTAATTTCATTCTAAAAACCCAATGTAAAAAACCCCACCCCCACAAAAAAATTCAATAGCTCCTTGGTTATTTTGCTAGTGCTGCAGATGAAATATCTTCTGGGTGCACAATGCTTTACTTCTACAATAGATATTCTATTGTTTGCCCTGTAATAGGCATTTCTCTATAAGCTTAGTTTTATGTTAATTCATGTTGGTTCTAAATTCATAATTATTAGAACATATTTCACGCTAGTGGCTCCAAATGTGCTAAAGTATTGGAATGTGACTAACCTGTTTATAAGGCATTTTAGCATCCGAAGTTTTGTATATAGTATCAACCTGCATTTGTCATTGCAGATAAAGGGCCAGATTCCTGTCTCACACTGTTGTAAGTCAAGAGAAAGATGCTGAAGTTACTCTGCTATAAAACTTGTGCAAAGTGAGGAGAAGTGGGCACTAACTCAATACAAATAGCTAATAGTGAAGTAAATGCAAAACCATTATTATTTTAATTTGCTTAGTGCTGACCAATGTGTTCAGAGCTGCATGATGCAAGATATTGACAGTGCCTCTTCATCAGTATGTTTTAGAATGGCATTTCTCAAATGGGGGTCCTGGCTCAAAAGGGGGCTGCAACACTATTGTAAGGGAGGTTGCGGTATTGCCATTCTTACTTGTGCACTGCCTTCAAAACTGGGCAGCCAAAGCGTGGCCATGGCTGCCTGTGTGCCCATCTCTGACAGCAGTGCCAATGTCAGCAGCAGCACAGAAGTAAGGGCACCATGGTATGGGGGTATCTTTTCAGCCTGAAACATTTTCAAAGGGGGTCCCAGCAAAAAAAAGATTGAGAACTCCTCATCTAGAATGTTGACACACTAAAGACAGGATAAAATGGGAGATCTGGGAAAAACTGAGTCCTTCAGAATAAACTTCCCATATATCAGATTAATGGATTGTGTTAAAAAACTCCTAAACTAAAAAGGGCTTTAAATGGGTCTGAGTCTTTGGTCATCCTCAGTGCAGAAACAAATGCATTCCTTAGCTATGTCTCAGGCCACAGAAGCAGACACACACTTCTGCAAGTTGGGGAAGCCAGGCCTCATCTCCTTTGAAGTTTGAAAAGGATCCGGAACCATTCAAGCCTTAGAAGTTAAAACCAAGATCTGCCCATGCAGACAGTATTTAAGGGAGCCCAACAGCAGGGACGGGTGAGCAGAGTCTCTAACAAAAATGGGATTGCTCCATTCTGTGCAGACTGCAGGTGATGGATCTGAGCATACTGGGGCTGGTTAATGGAAGTGTCACACAGGTGCAGATCATCTTTGCTGGCTCAGCATACGAGAGGCATAGCCATAGTCTGGAGCGTGTAGTAACCCAGGAGATGACAGATGGCTTACGTGGAGGAGAGCTAACTTTGGCTGTAAATTAATGAGTGTACAGTGCAACTGCATGCAGTTACGGAAATACCATTCTCTGTGTAGTCTGCAGTAATCACCACTTAGCAGGCAAAGATCAAAGTAGCCTGTGATTGCACTCACAAAAGCAGAAGAAAAGGCAGGGATGTTTAAAATGTTGATGATAGCCTCACCTCGCAGAGCTGGGCTGCAGAGCAAATTGATTTTGATTCAAAATCCATCGAATGTGCTATTTTTTGCTAGCTCGTCCATCCATATGGGGTGTCCAGTGTGCATGTCAGGGCTGAAATTCAAAACCAAAGCCACAGTGCCTCTGAAAATTCAACAGGCACTTCATCATAAAAGTGCCAGGGCTGAAAACAGAAGCTGGCCAGCAGAAGGAGAAGTGAAAAGTAAGGGACTCTGAATGAAGGTTTGGATCAGTATATTTGAAACTTCTGCTAGTTCTAGTGTAGTTCCATCTTCATCTTGACCTAGTGATTCAGTCCAGAGGTTGCTCTTCTGAAGAAACCCAGTTGGTGCAGAGCTTCAGTTCTCCTGGCATAATGAGTTTGACTAAATGACAAATCCAGAAAGAATTAAAACTGAAAAGAAATTGTGTGTTTTATTTTCTGTTAACCCTTCTTCACAAGCATCTTAACTTGTTCCCTTAACAGTTGATATGAGGGGTATATTTTTTAAAAAAATGTCACATCAGGTCAGTTGTCTTTATTACAGACCTGGACTCATTGAGGGAACAATCCTTAACTCATCACTGAATGGTTATTATTAGTCTCCCTGATGTCCCTGTGGGTATGTCTAGACTACATGCCTCTGCCGACAGAGGCATGTAAATTAGACATACCGACATAGTCAATGAAGTGGGGATTTAAATATCCCCCGCTTCATTAGAATAAAAATGGCCACGACGTTGTGCTGGCTCAGCTGTTTGTCGGCACAAAGTGGCACTGAAGATGGGGATCGGTCAGCAAGGAAAGCCTTTGCCAACCGATCGTGTAAACCTCGTTGCACGAGGCATAAGGAATCGGTCGGCAAAGGCTTTCCTTGCCGACCGATCCCCGTCTTGAGTGCCGCTTTGTGCAGACAAACAGCCGAGCCAGCACAACGCGGCGGCCATTTTTATTCTAATGAAGTGGGAGATATTTAAATCCCCGCTTCATTGACTCATTAGTATGTCTACTTTACATGCTTCTGTCAGCAGAGGCATGTAGTCTAGACATACCCTGTGAAGGAAGCTGGGACAAATTAACCAGCTTCTTTCTCTGCTCATTTGCTTAACAAATGAGCAAGGTGGCAAGACAGAAAGCAATTTATTATTGGTGCATATTTCTTCCACTAATTAACAAATATAGAATTGGACTTCACTGCAATTCTCCCCTTATGGTGTGAAATGTTGGTTCAGGGGATAGCAAAAATGAAGAGATATTTTAAAGTGTCACTCAAATGGTTACGCTACAGCTTGCTTACAGACTTTGTTCTCTGTTTCTATGGGAGGCCTTAGGTAATAACAGTGGAAAAAACAAGTTATCAGGGAAGAAGTGAACATCATTTTATTAATTGCTTCTCATCAAAACAAACTTACATCAATCTAATCTCATTTAACACTGTGGAAATGTTCTTGGAAAATGACAATAGAACCATCACACAGAATGTAACAGCAAATCATATTCTTTCTAGAGGAAAGTGTAAATAAAACAACTCTTGAAACAAAGTTAAATGGTGTAGGTTTTTAGAGTAATTTATTTAGAATTCTATTATTTCTCTGTTAAATTAAATTCTATTAGAATTCTCTGTTCAATATATTGGCTTTTCCATAAGGGTACACATTGCATATTGTAACGCACTCAGATAAACCAATGAGCTATTCTTACCTAATCCATTTGTGTTCTACAAGAGACGTGATGGGCAAGTCTGGTTTGAACAATCTCTCAAGTAGAACACTGTCTCATTTTCTCTTTTTCTCCAGCCATAATTAGGGTCTACCCATAAAACTATATATCTTCATAGCATATAATCCACTAAGTTAACACTTTATACAGCATGTTTCACACACCACTTGTGTAAGCAGAGTCTGAATGAATTCTTCCCCAGCACCTAGATGAGAGATGGAGACTTCAGAAGTAAACTGTATTTCCATGAACACACCTACTCTGTATAGGTATCCAGCAGACAAGATTTCAGAGAAAATATGTCACAGTTTTGATTCTCATTGCTACATATGTGAATTTTTCAGCCTTGAAGTATAGAATTGGTCAGGGATTTTCCACCAAAATGGTTTTTCCAAAGGAAAGCACCATTTCTGAAAACATTTTTGACTTAAAGTCAAAACAAAATATTTCATGTCATTAACCCAAATCAAAATCTTTCAGTTTGTTGATCAGAATTGAATCATTTTGTGTTAATTCAATATCAGTCATCTAATAATATAATATAATATAATATATATATGGAGATATACCATCTCATAGAACTGGAAGGGACCTTGAGAGGTCATCAAGTCCAGTCCCTGCCCTCACAGCAGGACCAAGCGCCATCCCTGCCCCAGGTCCCTAAATGGCCCCCTCAAGGATTAAACTCACCCCTGTCTGTTCTCCTGAACTGCTCTGCTGCCTTGTGGGAATTTGGGTGTCTCAGGGCTTCCTTTTATATGGAGTAGAATGCATTGCAGGCTCTTCTCTGCTTTAATTACCATAGTTCAGCATGAGGCATATGAGACCCATGACTTTGGTGGATCATGGGAGATATTGTCCATCTATGGTGCGTCTTCACTGCATCGTAGCTCAAAATAAGATACGCAACTTGAGCTACGCAAATTGTGTAGCTTATTTCGATCTTATTTCAGAATAGCTTATTTCGTCATTTGGCGCCGTCTACACAACACCAAATTTTGAAATAATCCTCTATTCCAAAACGTCCCTTACTCCTCATGGAATGAGGTTTACAGGAATGTCAGAATAGCGAGCCCGTTATATTTCAAAATAATGGGCTTGCTGTGAAGACACGGGATAGCAATTTCAGGATACTCTGGTATCTCAAAATAGTGTTGCAGTGTAGATGTAGCCCTAGGGACCCAAGCTCACCAATGAGAATGGGGACACGCAGAGGCGAATTAAGGTTTTGTGGGCCATGGGCCAGGGAAAGTGAAGGGCCCATCCTTACCCATCCTGCCTGCAGTCCAGCACCATTCTTCCCCTTCCACCTGCTGCCCTCTAGAGTGAGACAGAAAAGGGTAATTTTAATGGTTGGATTCCAAGTAATTTTATTTAAAAAAGTAAAAATATTTAGTTTGAAGAAACAATAAATAGTTCTGCTATTTTTAGTTTTTCTTTTCCCTGACTGCCAACTCAGGAGTGTAGCTCACACTGTTCCCTGACTGCCAACTCAGGAGTGTAGCTCACACTGTGTTTTAATCACAGGTGTTCTTTTGTGTGCCAGTTAATGAATATTAGGAATTGTGTGTCCAGCTAAAGCCTACTATTTCTCAGTGTACCAGTTTCTAACCTGTCTCCTCTCCAGGAACACATGACTTAAACACCTGGCGAAGAAACAGGTTTTAGTTGTAAGAGTCATCACAAGACTTTGAATCTAATCCTTTAGCAGTCTTAGTTAACGTTCTCTCATCAGTCCCACTTGAGATCTGAGGAAGATTTTCATAGGGCTGGTTTCTTTTTGAGTCTTCTCTGTTTTTCTAACCTTGTGGCAGTTTGTTTATAGGGATGGACAGGATGAATTGTGAAATTATTGACGTCTGCTGAATCAGAGGGCTGTGGTGCTCATTTCAGAGCATCCTTGTGCCTATTTCCATGAAATTATAGGAAACAGCCTCTTTCCGGGTTGTTCAGATTCATAGTTGGTTGCTGTCACTCTTTCATTGGCTCAATGACTTTATGCTGATGCCTTCTGCTCCTACATATGCATTCTGCCTAATGAATAGGGAACATTTCTATTTCCTCTGTTCTTTTTTGTGGTGGGAAATCATCGGAGAGAGAGAGACATTGTTAATTTAACTTTCAAAGTTTCCTTTTTATTCAATCCCCTTTCTCCCAGAGGCCTGGAGACTGGGGTTAGCGTGGCACTGCTGCTGGAGCTTCTCCTGTTGCCCTGCAGTGGATTTGTGCTGGGCTCTGCAATGCTCATTTTCCCAGGACCAGATGCTTAAGTCCTTAGGGATCCAGCAGATAATCTGCCTTGGGGGACATGAAGCAATTGAGCTGCAGCTCCGAGGAGGCACCACTGTGACTCAGGCTGACACAGTTCAGAACTGAAACTGGCCAAAAGGCAATGTTCAGGCATTTCTAGGATTTTTTTTGTACTTTCTGTTCTGTGAGGAAAGCCAGAATTTGACTTTCCAGCCCAGTAATCTGGGGGCTCCCTCAGCAGCTCAGTTAGAATCCAGAGCCATTCCCAAGTCTCTTTTTCAGCTCCTTCCTTTAGGGTCCTTCCTTTCTGAACAAAACACAATGCTCACAAGATAACACAAAACCAAATGTCAGTTCCCCAGAGCTTACAGGCTGCCAGGGCCTAGAGGCATTTTCCTATATACCTTTGGAAAGGGCACCTCCCATCCTTTTAAGCCCAGCTGAATCATGTGACTGGTATCCCCTGACCATTTTCTGGCCATTCCACCCTGTTACCCCTCCCTACAGGAACTGGGTCTAGAGCACACACTTGGTCCCCCCCCCCCCCCAAGGAAAATAAATCCACAGGGGATGCACCACAGCAGTGCTGTTCTGTGAAGGCACAGGGCTGCAGAACTTGTGATTCAGCCTGGGGTCAGTCTCTCTCATAGCCTGTGGCCATTTCAGAGGGGCATAGTTGCTGAGTAGGGGAAAAGATGGTCTGAAGACATAACACTTTAGGCCCACTGCTGCCCATTGTATTGTTTAATAAAAGTACAGATTGAACATGTCTAGTCAGGCATTTCCTGGTCTGGCAACATCCATGCTCTGGCATGATTTTAGTTAGCCGGATATCCACTTATCATGGACTGGAGAAGTTCAAACTGTAATTTTTTCTCCCTGGTAATGAGCTTCCTTCTGAGATGTAATGTTCAGTGTTCCCCATCTTCCAGCTCCTGTGAAGATAGCCCCAAGCCTTTACTCAGGGGCATCCAGTGTAAGAAAAACTCCTTGGTACAGCACCAATCTGCTGTACTGCATCCATTTGAGTCCCGCCAATGCACCTGCACATGCTAGAGAGAAGTGTAGCTTCCAGGGTGCCTTATTGTGCTGGACATACAGTAAGAGCCTGAGTTTCTCTGGGGAGGGGAAAATGGGATGGGGTGGAGCAGGGCTTGTGGTGGGGTGGGGTTGCCCTGGGCATTGCACCCATCTTGGGATGGCCTTGAATGACAGCCCCCCTCCCTCTTAACCATTTCCTGGCTTTTCCATCCTTGGAGGAACCCATAATAATGTTAGTGACCCCCCTCGACAGATCCTGTGGGCCCAGGTTCCTGATCTGGCCATTGACTGATTTGGCATGTCTTCCTTGCCAGAGAGAGAAGGGCAGACATGCAGCACTGAGTGGTTCTGTGACCTAATTCACCAAGTTGCAATGCTTGGAGCAGGAAGCGAGGCCTTGTTTCATGGGACAGAATCTGCCCTACAGATTGAGTATGAGGTGGACTTGCTCTCTCCCTTTCCTTGCTTGCTATCTTAGACCCCCCCACACACCTTAGCTGTGACCATTGTTCCTTCTAATCTTTTCCTTCCATGTGTGGAATGCATTTTTTATTGCTTCAAGAGGCATGTTCGAGTGTGCACCACACGTACAAAGAAAGAAAGAAACAAAAATAGCTGTGGGCACTCTGCTAATCAACTGGGTGTCATTTGAATCTCCCCTGGCCAGATGTACAAGTGCACAGCTTATAGGGAACACTGGTTGGGACCTTTCACAGACTAAGGGGATTTCCCTAGCACCTCTGCCATGAAATTGACAAAATTATTGCCTTATTGATGATGAATTGTTACAGGGGTTCTCAGACTTTTTTTTTCTGGGCCTTCTTTGGAAACATCATATTTCAGGCTGGGATACCCCCAAAAAGTGAAAGCAAAATACTACACATGCTTACAGAACCATATCCCTGGTGTTGTTGCACAAGGGCTACCTTCTCTGTAGTGCTTTTCTGGGATGCCGGAGGGATCCCAGAGAAGCAATGCTGTGTCCAAGGAACACGTCCACTGTTCTGAAAAAAAAATCGGAAAAGCAGATGCACTCTTTTGCCATCCCTGTAAACCTTGTTCTATGAGGAAGAAGAGATGTGTCAAAAAAGCAGGTTTTTCTGAAATTTGGCACTGTGTAGATGCACCAAATTTTGGAAAAGCCTCTTTTGACAGAAAAGCGGAAAAAGATATACAAATTGCAAACCGCAATTTGCGTATCTTTTTCCAACTTACCTTTGTAGTCTAGACGTAGCCTTACAGAAATAGAACTAGCAGAATCCTGTTTGGGGATTAAGACAATAAGCCACATTTATTGTGAATGCAGAATTCATTCTGGCTATGTCTACACTGCAGTGCTATTTCGGGATACTGGAGTATCCCGAAATAGCTATCTCACGTCTTAACAGCAAGTCCGTTATTTTGGGCTCACTACTCCGATGTCCTTGTAAATCTCACTCCATGAGGAGTAAGGGATGTTTTGGAATAGCGGTTTATTTTGAAATTTGGTGCTGTGTAGACAGCGCCAATAAGATTGAAATAAGATATGCAATTTGCATAGCTCAAGTTGTGTATCTTATTTTGAACTACAGTGCTGTATAGAAGTCGCCTTACTGTCCCTAGCTACTAATGTTATCCACCACACACACATACACTCATACACACAATTCTATGGATGGGATATCACTAGTAGCTTCAGCTGTTCATGCTAGTCCTCTGGCCAGGCAGTCTAAATGTGAGGAGGGGAGCCGGGTCATGTTGGTGTGCACTGACGCGCCTGGAGGATGACTGTAGAACCGAAAGACCCAATTCTATAGTTTTGAACCCATCTTTTTATATGTTTTAGTCCATAGATCCTGTCCTGTCCCACTGCCTCAGGGTATTATATGATCATGAGTCATTACTTAATGGCAGATGCGACTTTGAGCTTCTTTCCCGGGACTTTTGTCTCTTTCTTAAACAGGTTCTTTTGCAGGGCCTGCTGTCATTGTGCTTTGGCCATCAAGGTGGTGCTAACAGCTAGTCACTGACAGGCTGGCATTGCGACTGAGTCCTTTACCCCCCACCTTCACACTTGTAAATGAGATTACAGAAACACACCTAACTTTAAGCAGAGTTAAGGCAGCACAAAGCTTAAAGTTGAGATTTTGGGTAAAATAGTGTATTAAGAGTTTAATATGGAGTTTTACATACAATATTTATAAAAAAGTTACAATGACAGATTCTTCAGAGGCAATTCTTAGCAGGCTACTGACAAATTCACCCAAAAGTGGCTACACTGTTTCATTAATAAAATTCCATCAATACAAACATTGGCCCACAATGCATGAGGTTACAGAATGTCATATTGCGAGATATAATTCATTAAAGGGTGAGTTCATCCTTCAGTCCTACAGATTGGCATACTGCCGTTTGTGCTGCTGTTGGTGGCACTGCTGCCTTCACAACTGAGGGGCTGTAGAGTGGCGGCTGCTGTCAGAGACATTCTGTCCATAGGACGATTCAAGGCAACTGCCCTGGGCCTGGGGGATGAGAAGGGGCGTTTTGCTGGCAACAGGGTCGGGCCTGCTCCTGTACTCACTGGTGATGGTGGGAAAAGGAGCAGCTCAGCCCCAGCTCACTGCACTCCCCTGGCTCCTAGCCATGTTGCTTGGCGCAGGGGGCTTGGGAGAAGGGATGGGACCTCCCCCGCACTCATCAGTGGTGGGAATCATAGAATCATAGAATACTAGGACTGGAAGGGACCTCGAGAGGTCATTGAGTTCAGTCCCCTGCCCTCATAGTAGCACTCTGTACTATCTAGATCATTCCTGATAGACATTTATCTAATCTACTCTTAAATATCTCCAGAGATGGAGATTCCACAACCTCCCTAGGCAATTTATTCCAGTGTTTAACCACCCTGACAGTTAGGAACATTTTCCTAATGTCCAACCTAAACCTCCCTTGCTGCAATTTAAGCCCATTGCTTCTTGTTCTATCCTCAGAGGCCAGGAAGAACAATTTTTCTCCCTCCTCATTGTGACACCCTTTTAGATTCCTGAAAACCGCTATCATGTCCCCTCTCAATCTTCTCTTTTTCAAGCTAAACAAGCCCAGTTCTTTCAGTCTTTCTTCACAGGTCATGTTCTCTAGACCTTTAATCATTCTTGTTGCTCTTCTCTGGACTCTCTCCAATTTCTCCACATCTTTCTTGAAATGCAGCGCCCAGAACTGGACACAATACTCCAAGTGAGGCCTAATCAGTGCAGAGTAGAGCAGAAGAATGACTTCTCATGTCTTGCTCGCAACACAACTGTTAATGCATCCTAGAATCATGCTTGCAACAGAGTCAACAGAGTCACACTGTTGACTCATATTTAGCACTATAACCCTTAGATCCCTTTCTGCCATACACCTTCCTAGACAGTTGCTTCCCATTCTGTATGTGTGAGACTTATTGTTCCTTCCTAAGTGGAGCACTTTGCATTTGTCCTTACTAAACTTCATCCTGTTTACCTCAGACCATTTCTCCAATTTGTCCAGATCGTTTTGAATTATGACCCTATCCTCCAGAGCAGTTGGAAGTGAAGCTATGACCTGCACACTTTCTGGGTGTGATGTACTGTCCCATGTGGTAGCACTGACAGAGAGATTAGTGAGTCTGTTCTACAGAACAGCCACCTGGCTTGTAGTTAATGTAGTGGAGGCTCATGCACTAATCTCCAGTGGTCCCGGGTTGGATTCTGCCTGCAGATGACTGGGATTTGCCAGTGTGACAGAGTGATGTGCCTGGGAACTGGTGGAGCAGAGCAGGCTGGGTCCAGGTCACTTGGCTTCCCATTGCTGTCGGTGAGTGCGGAGAAGGGTCCAACTCCTGCTGTTGTCATCCAGTCCACACCAGTTCCCTCCAGGCTGTGTCACTCCGGGAAGGGGGTCTGTGGGAGGGGTGGAGTGATGGTGAAACAGGGGAGAGCTTGGGGAAAAGGGTGGAGTGGGGGTGGGAAGGGGCAGGACCTGGAATGGAGGGGTATGTGTGTCCTGGGCTCTGCACTTCCTCAGGGTACACTACAGAGAAAGATTGACACTGTCGCTGTCGATCTTCCAGGGTTTGAATTAGCAGTCGAGTTAAGACAGGTAATTTGAACTGAAAGGGGCCCTCCTGTCAATGCTGGTAACCCTCATTTCATGAGGAGTGAGGGAGGTCAAAGGAAGAGTGTTCTTCTTTCCATTTCCTGCTGTGTAGACAGTGCCAAAAGCCAAATTAAGCTATTTCAATTTCAGCTACACAATTAACATAGCTGAAGTTGCGTAGCTTAATTCGACTTTGTCCTGTAATGTAGACGTACCGTTAGGGATGGTCCTGGCTGCTGTTCCCCCCTTCCCCTTAAACTCCCCCTACCTTCCAGCAATATTGTTTGTGATCTCACAACCTTCTTTTGGGGTGGATCCCCCAGTCTGAGAAATACTGAGCTCATACATAGCAGAGGAATTGGCTACATGCCGTAGCTGAGCATTTGGAGACTGACATGCTGTTAGCAGTATATGATAGGGAGTTTTAAAATGGTTGTGTGTTCACTGAGGTAAATTCCCAGTGCTGCTTGTAAAAAGCAGCTCACAACACAGAATTTGGGTTTGTCCTGCAGCTGGGCTGGCTTGCAAACATTTCGTGACCTAATGCAGTAGTTTGGTGCAGGGATGGTTCTGTTTTCCTTCTATGTGGGCTTATTCCCCGTACTTTTCAGAATGGACAGGTCCTGATGCTGTACATACTTACCTGAGGGCTGGTTAATCTATCTGAGGTAGTTATATGGGCCTCCATTTTGGTAGAATTATGGTTCACTACATGAAATTTTGCCAGTGAAAACATGTTTTCACACAGGTGAGCCAGATACTTTTCAGCTACAACGTTTCAACAGCGCAGAAATGACAAATACTTAGAGAAGCATATGCTCACATTTTTCAGCGTTTGAAGTGGGATAAGATTTTCTTTTATGTCAATTAGCTCTTGAGAAAGCGTAGTGAAGGGTCTTTAAAAATGCAAATAAAAATGCAAGTAAATAGCCTAACTTCTTTGAAGAGACTGGCGACTTTGGGTGCCCAACTGGTTACATCATAAAGAGGCCTGATTTTTCATCACTTTTTGAAAAAGTGCTGAGTGCCTGCCCTCTGGAAATCATCACCCACTAGCCAGTGCTTCGTTTGTATATGAAAGAGGTGCTGGGACTCAGTCCTGGCAAACCCTGGCACAAATTAAGCACTGGCTGGGTGGCTAGAGAGTGGCAGCTGCTGGATGACGGCTCAGCTCTGAAGGCAGCACTGCCACCAGCAGCAGTGCAGAAGAAAGGGTGTCACGAGATAGTGTATTGCCACTAGGGATGTTAGATAGCATGTAACTGAATAGCAGTTACACAACTATCTGATAGTCCCTGGGAGCTGGGCTGGCTGCCAGTGCGTGCTAACCCCACTCTTAGGGAGCCCCTGCCACCCCGCGCTGCTGCCTCTATATCTGATGCCTCTGTGGGATGCCAGAGCAGCCTCTGTCCGCAGGGAGTTCAGACTCCCCACAGACAGGGGCTGCTGCCACGGGGCAGCCCTTGTCCATGGTGAGCCTGGGCCAGCCATGGACAAAGCCTGCTTCACAGCAGCCTCCCTCCCCCCCCTCCCCCCTGCCTCACACTGGCTCCTGCCTCTGTAGCTGGCTCCTTGCTTGAATCAGCTCCTGCCTGCCCTCCTTACCCTCCGTGCTGCTGCCTTTCTATCAGGCACCAACCACCTCCCACCACCCCTACCCCTCTTGCTGCCTCTGATACAGAGGCAGCAAGGGGGAGGAATGTGTGTAGTCGACAGGATTAACCAATAAACCCAAGCTTATTAGTTAATTGTGTAGTTGGCTACACATTGACATCCCTAATTGCCACCCTTATATCTTCACTGCTATTGACAGCGGGTCTGCCTTCAAAGCTGGGTGACCAGAGAGCAGCAGCTGCTGGGAGCCCAGAGGTGCTGGACTGTGCATTTTCAAGCTTAGGGGTGCCTGACATGCCCTGGCAAAAATTAAGCTCTGCTATTAAGGTGCCTCCAGCTGGGCACTTAAAACGGGGGGCACTCAGGGTAACCATTTGTACCTCCAGCCCTTACGGCAACAGTATCATACAATATATTTCAAGGCACTCCAGCTTTCATTGCTGGGTTGTGGCAAGGCTTTGGCCTATTCCCTAGAACACCTGCAGCAGTTCTTTTACAAAGGAGGTCAACTTATTTATTAGGGAGACAAATCACCATGCATTGGGTTAGCTCTTCACATGAAAATGCAAGTGCAGACTCCCACATAAGCACTGGATGGCAGTAAATGCACAATAAAAAACTAGCTGGAGAAACAAAGAAAGTGATGACTTCAACGAGTTCAGTGACCAATTCTTTCCAAATGGTTATTATATAACATAATATGTAATTCTATTGGCCCGATTCATGAGTAAGCTATATGTGTGAATACAATTTGTTTGCTTTAAATGCCTGAGGAAGAAGTTAGTTGTCTCGATGTTATGGGAGTAACCAAATATCAGACTGAAGTGAAGGCCTTTTGTTTGCAGGACAATTGCAAGAGAGGAGCTAAATCTATTTCTTTGACAATTTGAACAATTTAATATGTTTTGTTACTTGCTGAAGTTTTGCAGGATTGACTGCTTTTGATGGATATGCAGGCAAATGAGTGTGCAGTGGTTTTCTGTCAAGCCCAATATAATTTTTTTGATGACATTACAAATCAGGTTGATAAAGATAACTGTTAACATAATATGCTTGGAGTGCTGCAAGGCATCTGACTTTAATACTGCATGACATTCCGATTTAAAAATTAGCACTATGCAAAATCAATTCAGTCCATATTAAGTGGATTAAAATTGGCTAACTGACAGATCTAATAAAATAATAGTAAATGAGCAATCATCATCCAATGGGAGAGTTTCTATTAGGACCCCAGGGAATGGTTCTTGGCCCATTCTACTCTATATCTGTCAGTGATCTGGAAGAAGACAAATTCAATGCTGGTGAAGTTTGCAGATGATGCATAACTAGTAGAGTAGTAAATAAGCATGAAAACAGGTTAGGCCTGCAAAGTGATCTGGATTACACGGTAAGATGGCTCCCTTGAACAACATGTATTTGAATGCAGCAAACACAAGGTCGTATATATTTTGGAGCAAAGAAACTAGGTGATATTTACAGGATGGAGGAAGGTATTTTGAAAAGCAGATTCAGAAAAGGTCTTACAAGGCATGGCGAATTGACCATGAGCCCCCAGTTTAATACAGTGGCTGAAAGAACTGCTAAAAGGCTTCCATGTTGAAGCAGGGGAATGTCAAGCAAGAGTAAGGCAGTGGTGTTACCATTATATGTATGGCATTGGTGAGACTGTTACTGAAATGCCCTGACCAGTTCTGGTGTCACACTTTAAAAAGGATGTTGATACATTGGAGAGGGTTCAGGAAAGATCTATGAGAATGATTTGAGTCTGGAAAACCTGCCTTACAGGGAGACTAGAGAAATTAAATCTATTTGTTTTTTCCAAAAGAAGATTGTGAAGTGACTTGTTCATGGTGTAGAAGAGCCTATGCAGGGAAAAGATTTCAGAAAGCAGTATCTGTTTAATCTAGCAGACAAAGGCAAAACAGGATCCCGGTAAGGCTACACTAAAAATACATTGAAGATTCAGGCAAGGGGCAGGGACTTTCTGATTAGTGTCCAGATAGTATCTTCCATTATGGAATATCGAGTTCTGTTTGCAGCCCTTAAAAGACTAGCAAAATATGTATGTAAACTTGTTTTGGGCCAGTTTAGCTCTCAGGTACACCCCTGACTATCTAGAGTAACTGGAAGGTATTTATGTATGTGTAAATCAGAGCAGAATTTTGTCCTATAGTAGCTATGTATACCTAAATGTTAACAACTGTGCTGCCATATATACATATAAAGCATAAAAAAATGTTTCCATGAAATGTGAATCTATCTGAAGTATAAGATTCACATAATATACTGTAGTCAATGTGGTCTGTATTATATATGATGAATATATACACTCAATTTGCAATAAAAGTATAACAACGAATCTTTGTGTGTGAACAAATGCTGAAGGACATCAGATAAATATTTCAGTACATAACTAAATAAGAAGGGAAAACAGTCCATATTCAATATGTTTTCTAAACACCTTGTTTTGTCTGTCAAGTCCGATGACTAGACACTTCAAAGAAGTGCTGCTTTGCTATTTATTTCTTATTTGTACTCCTGAGAAATCTCAAAACATTTTAAATTTGATTTAGAGAAGTATCATGACATAAATGGAACACACTACGGAAAGCAGTTTACTTTCATGGTCGATATGCAGACAATAAAGTACAATAAAGGTAAAGTAATTTCATTTTGTGACACTTGTCTTGTATGTTTATGCTTTAGTTGGATTTTAATACTCCTGTCACTTACTCTGAAGCTCCTAGATACTTCCTTTATGTTGAATCCTTTTGTCAAATCTAAATCTTCATTGATGAGTCAAGAACGTAAAGCAGATGTGCAAAAGCTTTGTTCAACTGAAGGTCAAATTAGTTAATTGCCTGAGAGCCACACCTAATCTACGGAAAATGGAACACACTACGGAAAGCAGTTAGGGAGTGCTGCACGCTAGGATCTGTAGCTGCAGAAAGTGGGAATTCCATACTAAGGAAGATAACAGCTGTACCAAAGAACTCCGTAGGCTGCTTTCCCCATTCCAATGAAAGACATAGCATAAAGTGAGTGGCATGGAAACCATCTGACTGGAATGTAAGTATTACTGGAAAACTGAATGTGGGGAGGGTAATGCCCTTATTACCCTGAACATTAAAATCCTCTAACCCCGACTTGGAGTTTGGCCACTTCTGGAATGCCTGGCTAAACCTCACAGAGTTCTAACCAAGGGACCATGACAGGGTCTTCATCTGGGCAAAGAAAACCCTCTAAAAAGGACACTTTTTTGAAGTAAACTGGCTATTGTTCACAGTGCTGCAGCACATGTCTCATCCCAGCATGCCATCTGCCTGGGAAGGTGCCAAGGAGGGAGCTGCAAAGAGTGGTGAGTACTGGAAGAAGGGAAATCCATATTTATTAGTTATACTAACCCTTTCCCTCCCCAGGTCTTATAGTCCTGCTTTTAGTAAAGTCCCCTTGGTGATATTGTTATTTTAAGGTATGTCATTCCTTTGCCGTGGTTTGTGTTGAAGTTAATTGTTTCTTGGGTATTGGGTTTATTACTCCTTACCAGCTGCAGTAGTAGTAGTTGTTGTTTTCTCAAGGGACAGCACTCCTTGTGTCTCATGAGAAGGCACAAAACATAACGTGGGACCCAACCCATTTGAAGGGAGGGGAGAAGCCACACTAAATAGCAACCACCCCCAATGGAGGCTTGAACCACATCTCAGGGGACAGGATACAATTCTAAAAGTCAATAAAAGTGACAACATGTAACAATCATAGATGGTAGGACAGGAAGGGACTTCAATGGAAAAAAAAAAGAAATAATTGTCTCATTTAACTCAAAGCTACTTTATTTTTTTGTTTTTGTTCTTATGGCTAAACTAGGCCATTCTGTGCTTCCAATGTTATCGTTCCAAAACAAAAACGTGGCTAACTTGGAGTTAAGGTTGACTCTGCCTACCTGTAATATTAGCAAAAACACCTTGCATAAACATTGTAGTTATCAACAAAACATTAGAAATCTAGGAAATTCAGAAGTAAAGTTGAACTTAAAAGAAAACGAAACACTTGAAAGTATGATAGTGATAGAGATGCAGTCGTGTTAGTCTGGTAATGACATTAGGGGTGATAATTGGGGAAGCTATCTTTGTAATGGGTGAGATAATTAGCATCTTTATTGAGACCCATACATAAAGTGTCAAATTTAAACATGAATGACAATTCTGAAGCTTCTCGTTGAAGTCTGGAGTTAAAATCGCTCTGAAGCAATATGCATGTTTTAAGGTCATTGAGAGAATGGTCAGTCTGGCTGAAATGGCAAGCAACAGCTTTCTCTCTGTGAGAGAGTCTGATGTCTGTTTTATGTGCATTGATTCTTTGGTGAAGTGTCTGAGAAGTTTGTCCAATGTACATGGCAGACGGACACTTTAGGCACATGATGGCATAAATTATATTTCTGGATGAACAGGAATATGTGTTCTTGATCTTGTAATAGGCATGGTTAGGTCCAATAATGGTGTCAGCAGAGTAAATATGTGGACAAAACTGGCACCGGGGTTTTTTGCAAGGAAAATTCCAGGGTTGGTATTAGTGTGGTATGTCCTGTAGTTGTAGGTAAGAATCATCCTGAGGTTAGGTGGTTGTCTATAGGAGACTATGGGTCTGTCTCCCAGAGCCTCTCGGAGTGTAGTATCCTGTTCCAGGATAGGTTGTAGTTTATTGACAATGCATTGGACGGGTTTAAGTTGGGGGCTATAGGTGATGACAAGTGATGTTCTATTGTTGGTTTTCTTTGGTCTGTCTTGAAGTAGATGGTTTCTGGGTATTCGTCTGGCTCTTTCAATTTGTTTTTTTATTTCTCCGGGTGGATAATTGAGGTTTATAAATGCTTGGTAGAGATCCTGGAGTTTCTGGTCTCTGTCAGTGGGATTAGAGCAGATGTGATTGTATCTAAGGGCTTGGCTATAGATGATGGATCGTATGGTGTGTCCTGGATGGGAGCTGGAGGCATGTAGGTAACTGTAGGAGTCAGTGGGTTTTCTATAGAGAGTGGTGTCTAATTTACACCAACACTAACCTTCCCCCCCTCACCCGTTCTCTGTTCTTAAACCTGATTTGTCATTTTTATATGTATTCACTTTTTTTGATGGTATCACTTTGGTATATATGGTTGTGCCAATTTTCTTCCACATATTGATCTGAGGAAGTGGGTCTGGCCCACGAAAGCTCATCACCTAATAACCCATCTTGTTAGTCTTTAAAGTGCTACATAGTTCTGTCTTTTGTTTCAACTTGAAAGTATGGGCATGCACATCCACATTACCCCAAGAATGTTATCTCTGGCCCTGTAGTGATACCTCCAGCCTTGCATTTTGCCATCTTAGTATCTTTCATACAGATTGAATGGTGGGTTGGTTTGGATCAAGGCTATTTTCCTAAGGGCCTTAAGAGATCTGCAGCTATGGATGCAATGCAGTGATCATACCCTGAACATACCTTCTTCTTGTCTTCATCATGTTTGTTTACAAAGGTTTTAAGAAGTGTGCAGTTTATGACATTTGATGTATTTGTACAGATTAGGGGTGGAGTCTCAACAACATGCATCACAAAGCATTAGGTTTGTAATTGGTTTCATGAATACAGTATGTCGCGGATGTTTTGTTGTCCTGCTATACTTTTTTCCTTAGCATTATGTAAGTGTTACAATTTCATGATTGGATATTGGTCCATTCGGACATGCTGGCCAAATATTTAATGATACTTGTGTACATGGAACTTTTACAAAGACTGGCTTCAGTAAGCTATTGTGTAATCAGGCATTTGTGAAGTGTTTCATTTTCTGCAGTTTCTGTGTGGCCATAAAAAAACACTGCAGCTAGCATTAAGGCTGTACAATTAAGACTAAGGCATTTTAGTATTTTTGTCTATCAAATGAAATTAAACTCTTAGGGATGAACACATCGAACTCACACTGTCTGATTTTTCTCAGGCTGTTCCACAGGGGCAGAGTTTATTGGTGACTGTAACTGTGAAAGTCCATCCTTTGGAGTGGTTGGATAGCAGGAACCCTGCATGTAGTGGAGATTGTCTAGAGGAGCTTCCATGAAATGTTAAAAATTCGATAGGAAGCAAAATCTGGAAGTGAGAGCGGAAGGCGAGGTGCTGAGGCAGATGACTTGGGGAAGGTGCTGAATTTTAGGGTCAAGGGAAGCCATGGGACACTTATAGTCTCAGTTGGGATCCAGAAGTCACAAGGGCCAACTGAAGTGGGAGCCCCTGTATTTTCTGCTGCTGGTGACTGTTGCCTCCTTGCTTTTCACTTGCACCGATGCACATTGGGCATCTTGTAACTCCCAAAAGGACTCTCATTTTTTCATGGTGGTCATAGAAGTCTAGGATTTCTCATGCTAGGATGAAAGGACCCTCCTTGCCCTGTCCCTCCAACTGCCTGTTGAGACAAGGCAGCTGCTGCTGAGAGGAGAGCAGAGACTGGCGCTTTAAGCCATGGGGGAATGGAGGTGGGGGAAGTGCATTACCTAGGAGGAATGAAGGCAGGATATGAGGTGTTTCCTCATCTCCCAAATGTAGCCTATAGACTTCTCAGTGCCCCAGGAGTGACCTCCTCTCCACTGGATTTCCTTTCTCCAGAAGGCACGGCTCAGGGCCGAGGGGAAAGATACTGACATTTTCCTGGTGATGCCTTCTGGCTCAGCCACAGATGGGGAATGAAAATTCCTTGGCACCTTACTCTATGGCTGTGCCTAGGCTGGCCAGTTTTTCCGCAAAAGCAGCTGCTTTTGCGCAAAAACTTGCCAGCTGTCTACACTGGCCGCTTGAATTTGCGCAAGAGCACTGACGTTCTAATGTAAGAAATCAGTGCTTCTTGCGCAAATACTTTGACGCTCCCGTTCGGGCAAAAGTCCTTTTGCGCAAAACCTTTTGCGCAAAAGGGCCAGTGTAGACAGCTCAGTTTTGTTTTGCGCAAAAAAGCCCCGATGGCTAAAATGGCGATCGGGGCTTTCTTGTGCAAAAAGCATTTGCGCACATTCATGCCAGTCTAGACACAGCCTATGAGTGGTATGGGATGAAAAGCAAGCTATGCCAGGAGCAAGCACTGAGTTAGAAGCTCTCCCTGCCAGGGGCTGAGCTGAACAGGCTGTCCTTGACAAAGAACTTACCAGGGGATGTTGCCTCGTTTTACTCCTGAGGTCTCTGCCTATAGAAAGCTGTGATCCCGCAGATCCCTTATCGGCTATGGGAAGAATTGGTTTTGCCTGATATCATGATCCTGGGACTGACCATGGACAGTTGTCTCTGCTGAGGATTTGTTATTCAGTCCTTATTGTTCTGCTCCACTTACGACAGGGCTAATGCCTCCCTCCCAGCCTGTTGCAGGAAGGACGGCAGCTCATCTGTGCATGTTTTCTGTCACTCATCTTGAGTAAATTAGAACATTGATTCTAAATTTGCTTCCATGAATAAGATACTATATTAATTGTATTTCTCCTTCCACTGTTTTGCACTTATCCCTCTCCAACTGCAGCCACCTAGGACCACCATTAGAAGTCCGTAGGATACTGACTTCAGCGAGAGCTGAGTGCCCTAAAAACCATTCCAATTCATGCTAAGTTTCAGCAGGTCCACTGCAGCTGATGGACTCCATGTTCCTCATCTGCTTCTACTGAGGCAGCTGCATGCAAGCTGGGCAATAAGTTACACAGAATGGGAACTCAAAGCCTTTTTTGATTAATTTGAAATCTTGTGTTTCAAATTTTTTGGCATTCCCATTGACATTAGTATTTAAGTGCTTCCCATATTAGCTGTATTAGCTGGTTTTGCTACCGTGCTTGAGTGTCTGGATAAACCCTAAACTCTATATCCATAGGGGCCCAGTTTTGGTGTATATCTCCTGTAAAACTCTCTGACAATTTCTATGACTGTGACACAGTTTACATTAATCCTCTACCCCATTCCCCATAGTAAACTTAATTGCAATTTAAAATAACAGAAATATGACGTTGGAATGGGCCTAGAAAGATAATCTAGTTCAGGAGTTCCCAAATGTTTCCCCCCCTGAGCACCAGCTGCCCTGTGACCCACTATTATAGAGTCATAGAATACTAGAACTGGAAGGGACCTCGAGAGGTCATCAAGTCCAGTTTCCTGTACTCACGGCAGGACCAAGCACCATCTAGATCATCCCTGACTGATGTCTGTCTACCCTGCTCTTAAATATGTCCAATGATAGAGATTCCACGACCTCCCTAGGCAATTTGTTCCAGTGCTTAACCACCCTGACAGTTAGGAAGTTTTCCTAATGTCCAACCTAAACCTCCCTTGCTGCAATTTAAGCCCATTGCTTCTTGTCCTATAATCAGAGACCAAAGAGAACAATTTGTCTCCCTCCTCCTTGTAACATCCTTTTAGATACTTGAAAACTGCTATCATATCCCTTCTCACTCTTCTTTTTTCTAAATTAAACAAGCCCATTTCTTTCAGTCTTCCCTTTTTTTGTTGCTCTTCTCTGGACCTTTTCCAATTTCTCCACATCTTTCTTGAAATGTGGTGCCCAGAACTGGACACAATACTTCAACTGAACAGGTTAGATAGATATCTATCAGGGATGGTCTAGACCATGAGTTCCCAAACTGGGGGGCGTAAAGAAATTCCGGGGGGGGGGTGCCAGGTGACGCAGCCCCCCCATCAATAACCCCCCAAGTTTTGCTGCTATTTTTGTTTTTCTGCCCCAGTCAGTTCCTTTTTTTTCTTTGCTTAACAAGTTTTGCTGCTATTGGGGTGAGGGCATGAGGGTTTCTCAAAAATCAAAAAGAGGGTGTGATGCCGAAAAGTTTAGGAACCACTGGTCTAGATGGTGCTGGTCCTGCTCTGAGGGCAGGGGACAGGACTTGATGATCTTTTGAGGTCCCTTCCAATTCTAGTGTTCTATGATTATATGTCTCCCCTCAGTCTTCTCTTTTCCAAACTAAACAAACCCAATTCTTTCAGTCTTTCCTTATAATACTTCCTATGGAAAATTATTCTTTTTTTATTATTACATACGCAGACTACAGCACTATAAATAAACAATGTACATGTTTCCTTTTCCTTTTAATGTAAACAATTGTAATTGAAATCCTTAGCAATATGCACTCAAAAATGTGTCAGGATCTTTGAAATTAAACAATTTTAGGAAAACCACACTTTACAAAAACATTGAGAGCAAAATGTGGTATTCAGATAGGGAAAACAACAAGCACCACAGCATAAACAAAACTGTTACAACATATAGTATTATTTGTTAATTTTAATAAAAAAGAGTTGTACAAATTTAAACGTTATATTGTGCTTTCAATTTTTATGAGTATAGAATTTGAATTTCTATGCTGTATAAGCAGACAAACTGTATGCTCTGCTAATTATAAAATAATCAAATGTTGTAAATAAAAATAGAAAATAACAATGTATTATAACCCACTGAGACAATGGGCACTCATCGGATCCAGTAAAGGAGAATCCAAACTTTTATGTCATCATATTTTCTTACCACTTTTTTTTGGCTGGCTCATTTTGTGTAGCTGTAGATGGCCCAGAACTTTCATTATGTTCTTCACTAGTGCACCCTTCTCAGTTTTGACAAATATATCGATCCATGTCAGATTGAAATACCGCTTGCCATTTTTTACAGTTGTAAATGACAAACTGTGTGTACATTGCAAGGTTGCCTTTTAGTAACATGCACCGTGGTACTTGTGAGAATTAAACTTGACATATTGCTTCTTGTTTGTTTTTTAAATAAATATTTTTTCTATACTCTGTCCAACATATACAGCTCAAAACATCACACTGAGATAGCTTTTACTTAGATTACGTGAGTCACATGGCGAGAAAGATTTACAAAGAACTTGCTTGGAGAATGCACTGTGATGGTGTTCCGTCCCACCTTTGGGCTCTGACCCACAGTTTCAGAATCCTTATCCAGCCTCTGCACTGAAGCAGGATTTATTAAAACTAAATCATCCCAGAGAGGTGTTTGTTTAACCTGTTCTTAAAAACTTCTGATGACAGGGATTCCACAACTTCCTGAGGTAACCTACACCAGTACTTTACTGTCCTTAGTATTAGGAAGTATTTCCTAATATCTAACCTAAATCTCCCTTGCTGCAGATTGTCTATTATTTCTTGTCCCTATCTTCAATGGGCATGGAAAACAATTGATCACCATCTTCTTTCTAACTTCCCGTAATATATTTCAAGATTGTCCACCTTCAGCCTTCTTTTCTCCAGAGTAAACATGCCCAATTTTTTAACCTTTCCTCAAGGTCAGGTTTTAAAATCTTTGATCATTTTTGTTAGACTCTCTCCAATTTATCTGTCTCCTTCCTAATGTTACACTTCCTCAGACCTGCTGAGGAACAAACCCGGACAAAAGGTGGGCTGGAGCAGTATTTCTTTTAGGGTTGTTTATTGGTACAGATTCTTAAGAATAAGGATACACATACATCACATTTATTCTGGCAGTTTGGAGGAGGCCTGCAAGTGCGGTGTAGATTACCTTTGATTTTGCTGGTGGCTGGAGTGCTGGCCAGGTGTCAGTTTCTCAGAGACTCAGCCATGAGGTTCCTTGGGAGAGCCCTTTGGATCTGCAGGAGGCTTTACTTTCTCTGGGCCGGTCCCAGGTTTCTGCTGTGATGTTACATTTTGTCCGTGAGAGAGAGAGATTTTTTGGTTGCTTCTCAGTTAATTTATCTGCTTGCAGGGTCTTTGTTTGCTTTAAAAAGTCACAGATCCTAAACTTCCGTTGACTGAGTATTTCTCATTCACACCTCACACACATTCCAGAGACCTCATGCATATTCATAAGCAATATGGCTTCTAGGCAAAGTTGGGCCTAGAGAACAAGAAGAAAGAGCTTAACATAAATTGTAATTAAGGGATCCAGGGTCAAGGAAAAGGGGAAAGCAAAGGGGTATGTCCAACCAGCTAGACGTCAGTGGAGAGGAGACGGGGCGAGGGAGGGTTGTGTCTAACTGGTTACAAAGTGTAGCACCCAAAATTAGGCACAACACTCCATATGAGGCCTCATGAGAACGAACTACACTCCTGTGTAACTCCAGTATCTTTCCTATAACATCCCTTAGTAATATTTGCTTTTTTTCACAACCGTATCACACTGTTGACTCTTATTCAATTTGTGATTCACCAGACTCATGAGATACTTTTCTGCGGTGCTACTGCCTACTCCATTATTCACATTTTGCATTTGTGAATTTGATTCTTACTTCTGAATATAGTATTTTTCACTTGTCTTTATTGAATTTTACCCTGTTGATTTTAGACCAATTCTCCTATTTACCAAGGTCATTTTGAATTCGAATCTTATTCCATAAAGTGCTTGCAACTCCTCCCATGTCAGTTTGGTCCATAAATTTTATAAGCACTCCATTATCCTAGTCACTAATGAAAATATTGACTAGTGCCAGTCACCTATGGGACTTCCTCCCCAAATATACAGATTTCCAGTTTGGCAGTGAGCCTGCTGAGTATGTTTTTTCAACAAGTTGTATACCCACTTTATAGTAATTTCATCTAGACCCCAATTTTACCTTGTTTGCTTATGAGAATGTCACATGGAACTGCCAAAGATTTAACTTAAAAAAAATTCCACGATTTTACACTTACTTCTTCCTCTCTGTTCATTAAACCAGTAACCCTGTTATGTATCACCTTAGTATCCTGTACCTGCTTACAAATTGATTGTTGAATAATTTGAGCTAGTATCTTTCATGGCATTGAAGTCAATATTTCACTGGGTTCTCTTAGTTCTTCTTTTCGAAAATACTATGTTTGCCCTTCTCCTGTCATCTGGGATCTCATCCCTCCCTCCATGAGTTCTTAGAAATAATCATTGAGTGTTGAGAGATTGTTTCAGCTAGTTTCTTAAGTACCCTAGTGTGACTGGCTTTGAAAGCTCACTGCTGTATAGACTAGGAATTAAACTGGGTCAGCTGTTTGGAAGACAACTCTGCTCATTGCCTGTTGTACTACCCAGGCAACAACTAACAGAAGTAATAGAAATGACTTATTACTTCTGTGTATGCACAGTAACTTCAAGTATCTCAGAACCTGGACAGCACCTCCTTCTGCTCATTCAAATTCAGTTTAAATATAATTGGTAGTAGGACTCTCAGGGTGAGGGAAATGCGAAGAAAGAGAGTATTGACAGAAACAGCTATTTGGTACTCTCATTCTCTTGTTTTTGCTGCCAGATATTAAAAAGATGCATTGTAAATGCTTCCTAGTTTTTCCTTGTCATCCTGTCACCTTCTGCTTAATCATGCTGGGAATTCAAAAATCATCGTACAAGGTGCTGAGCATCTTTTTGGAACTGACAAGGACCCTCAACTCCCATTCCAATAGGGAGTTGAGGCTTCCCACTATCTTCCGGGTTCAGGCATTTAATGGCAGGGTGGCCTGTTAGCATGGAAAAAAGCATTGCCTCTTTCAATTTCCTATGTGTGTTTGACAAAAGCTGAGCAGCATCAGTATTGATCACCAGTCATTTCTGTAGGTTATTCTAGGCTACCCTTTTTTGGAATGCACATCAAGTTCAGTCAACAAGGGGTTATTGATGACAAAAGCGCATCAGTGTTGACAGAGATAGAAAACCTATACTTGTCAGCCTAACTATGCCGCACTCCAATGAGCAGCATTTGAAGATCAAACATATTTCTATTCTGAATTCAGAATTCATACCTCAACAGTGTGCTTGTATCTTGATTCTCTTGAACATTAGGGCAAAGGGATTTTTGTAATAATCTGACTTGCTGCTCATTTTTGCTTTAACAAGCATTTGCAGCTCGAGTTTTTATTAAATTAGCCAAGTTCCCCCAAAAGAAACAGGAGAAATTTTCCAACTAGTCTCAAACTAGTCATAGCCACTCCCTGATGTACTTCCCCTTCCTTGGGGACCACTGCAGAAGGCCCTCTGTCCACATAGTTTCACTCTGCAGTCCCCTTCTAGGTTTGCTCTTCCTTTACTCTCACCCATCGACTCTGTCCGACAATGGCTCTAGAGCCAGACTTTCTCTTTGTAGCTGCTCCTATGGAATGGCCTACTTGAAAGAGCTTTAAATCCCTGTTTAATTCTCAAAATAAAACACCCAAACACACCCCGCCAAGCCCACAAGAGCGGGTATGGAGAGTGATATGTGATCTAGGTAGAATATCCATCTTTTCCCTTAATTGTTTTGCTAAGATGGGGAGAAATAATTACTCTTTACCCTTATGATTACACATGGAGCTATCATTTTGAAATGAGGCCGTTTTTAACTGGCTTTGGGACTGAATAAGACACTGGAACAGACTCAGATCTTAGTTACACTAATATGAATCCAGAGCAACAACTCTGAGATTAACGGAGTTACGTTGCTGAGATGTCAGCTAAACAAGACTCCATTGTTGCAAGAGCACGTCGGTTGTTGGGTTGCTAACAGAGAGGTGCATCAACCACAGATTTGTGCTTTGCTGCCATTTTGTATATCTTGCTAAAGAGTTTGGATGGCAAATTTGTGGCAGACCCAGGGGCTGTAGCTTTAGGGCAGTGGGTCAGTGCAATGCTCCTTAAGCATGATTCTTGCGTCAGTCCTTTTTCTTTCTGAAAGGACGTGATTTTAAATAGCTTTGGTGTCAGATACTTGGGAGGTGAATGAGGAGATACAACTCACAATAAATCTTTATGCTTTGTTATGGTGGGGAATGAGGGTATTGTCTAGAAAAGGAAGGACCTGCTGAACAAGCCAGGCAGAAAAGCAGACCAGAGTTGAATAATCAGTAATAATGAGAAATGAGGATGTTTGCCTTTCATTAACCTGCTTCTCTGGCAAATACTACAGGGAAAAGAGCTGGAAAAGCTCTTAGACAAGGAGAATAAAGGCCAGACTTCTTAAAATTGATAGTCAAATTCAAGATAATATTTACTGATGCTGCTGGTTTCACTGACAATATGGTGCTAGTATAAATGATTAACTCCATTTTAAGCCAGTTGCATATAGGTAAATTGCTGGGCCTCTGTGCGTTTGTATGTAAACCTATCAAATACAGTAATAGTTGAGGACCGGAATTTTCAATGGAGCCTAAGAGAGTTGGATGCCTAAATCCCACTGATTTCCCATTGGAGTTGGGCACAGGTTCCTTTTACAAGTCCAAACTACAGTTTACAGAAATTTTACTAGTGTTCAGCTTCCTGCTATAGATAATTTAAATCCTTTCGGTTATAATCCCATTGCAATAATGGGAAGTGTTTTTTATCCCCATTTAGCAGGTAGGCTACCTCAGGCTCAGAGGTGAGGTGTCTTGCTCCAGGTCACACAGGTTCATGGGGAGAAAGAGATTGCAGGTTGCTCAATTGCCAAGTACTGCACTTACTCCATACCTGCCCCTTTAAAAAGATATTTATTACCCAGGGCTCCTTCATTAATAAATAATTGTAAGTGGAAGGCACCATTAGATTGAAATGCCACCACTCTGTTAACTGTGTTGAGAACATTGGGAGGTACTGAGATGGGCTCTGCTAATTCACTGGAGCAAGTAAGTGCTTAGAGGACCTAGGGACTACGTCTCCACTGCACAGTTATTTCAGAATAAGCTATTCCAGAATAGTTATTCCGAAATAGCTTATTTCAAAATAGCACGTCTACACTGCAGGGAAGCCTCAAAATTAATCTGAGGCAGGATTCTCTAATGTAGATGTGCTATCTCGATTTAAAGCCCCGGGAGGAATAACTTAGAATGGCCCTGGTGAGGGGCTATTTTGAAGTAGCAGAAGTGGAGCATCTACACAGCCCCTATTCCAAAATAACTATTTCGGAATAGGCGTTATTCTTCATAGAATGAAGTTTACAGAAATGGAATAAGCCGTCTGTTATTTCGAAATAATTTCAAAATAGCAGAATTGCTGTGTATAATAAGAATAACAGCCATTTTTTAAAAATAACTTTGCTATGTAGACACACCCAGGGTGTAGGCTGAGCAGTTGTCCCGTAGAACTCTAGGAGCAGCCAAGCTTGAGAAAGATCTGAGCTGAGCTTTATTAATTTCTTTGTAGCCAATCCTTCAGGCAGAGACTGAGTGTTTGACTCAACTATGTGTGGACTTTAGAGAAGGCTGGAAAAGATGTGTGTTGACAGCTGCATTTTTCCTAACATTACAAAATGTAAAACTCTCAACTTCACTCTTTTGAATGGATATTGTGCTGAAAAACACAAAAATTGCCACCATAGCCTAAAAGCACTACACAAAAAGCTTTACAAATTAGCATCAGCAGAATCTCAGCAAAGTGATACCTCCCTTGACTTCTATTTGCTGAAGCTCCAAGGCAAAAAATTGTGCAAAAAATTAACACTTTGGATATCATAGCTAGTGAAAAATTGGATGGAGTTATTTTTATAAATAAGTTACAGATTTTACAGGCTTAACCTTTTACCCTGGAACTTCTCATAACGTGTTTTAATAACACCCAAGGGATCTGACTTTCTGATTACTCAGTTTAAAGTCCAAATTTAAACTATAGTTAGATACTGACTTATTCTCATGATCCACGGCTGCAGTGGGGTGTAGGTGGTTCATGCTGACTATGTAAGCTAACACCGGCTGCTTGGAAAACATATCAGTTTTTACCTATGGAGATTTCATAGCTGAATGGTAAAACCTTAACTTGAACATTCAATGGGGAATACTATGTTTTCTCGTTACTCCTCAATACATGCTGCTATTTTGAAAAATTATACCACATCAGTAGACCCATTATCTCTATCTAGACCCATTATCTCTATCTACTGGGGCTTTTCTTTACAGAGTGGGGCAGCTTTTGTTCTCATTTACACTTATGTAAATAAAGAGTGACTTCAGACAAGTGAATGGAACTACACCACTCTATAATTGATTAGAATCAGGTCTATTGTTTCCTACTTACAGCTATAAAACAATGTCCAGTTCTGCTCACATTAAAGTCAATAGGAAAACCCCTTTTGGTTTCAAGATCAGCATGATCACAAAGTGGAAATGATAACCTCCTTTTGTTGGGTTCTCTCATATACAAATACAAACATACTTCAGTCAGAAAGAGTTTTGTTTTATATAAGAGAACAATAAAGAAAACTAGGAAGCACATGGTGGTTACATCTACATTGCCAGCGTTAGGACCCATAATTTACCACAAGTACAGGCTGTAGAGAAGAAAAAAGACTCAGGTGTTTTTACCACTATGTCATCTAAGCATCAACAAAAGGCAATTTACAGGCCCTAATTTTCCTAGTGCAGAAAAAGATGTATTTCAGCCCTGTAACAGGTAGTGTTTCAGTACAAAAGACAAGCTGTCGCTGCAGGCATAGGGAAAATGTACCTCCATGTGAAAGGGGTTGCACAAAGAAAACAAGTTAGAATTAACACAAGCTGCAGCTGCCACAGCCTGGTTTGCCAGTTAATTTAATGCCAATCGAAACTCCTAAGTATTTAGTTGGTGCTTTGTGGGTATTTCAAAAAAATATCAGAACAGTGATCATTGCAAGAGACATACAAATGGGCACATACTCAACAGGCTTTTTGATGCAATCCTACATGACATTCAAATAGGTAAGCTGAAGAAATGTGGGTTTGGTAGAACAACCATTGAATGGTTAAACAACTGCCAACAAAGAGCAGCTAGTAATGCAATGGTGTCAGAATGGAGGGAGGTCTCAAGTGGGGCTCCATGAGCATATGTTCTGGGTCTGGTATTGTTTACCATCTGTATTAATGAGCGGGGTGTAGGAATGGAGAGCATACGGATCACATTTGCAGATGACACAAAGCTAGTGGGGCTGCCAACACTTCGGGGGATGGTGCTAAAATTCCGAAGGATCATAATAAATTGGAGAACTGGTCTATGAACAGCAAAATGAGATTCAGCACTGAGAAATGTAAGGTGCACACCTCCACACAGCAGAGCTATTTTGGGACACTGGAGGTATCCCAAAATAGCTATGCCATGTCTTAAGAGTAAGCCCATTATATCAAAATACAACTGGCTTGCTATTCCGACGTCCCTGTAAACCTCATTGCACAAGAGTTAAGGGATGTTTTGGAATAGTGCCTTATTTAGAAATTCGGCGCTACGTAGACAGTACTAAATTTTGAAATAAGCTATTTTGAAATAAGATTGAAATAAGCTACCCAATTTGGGAAAATCAGATGCCCAAATACAAAATGGGGGCTAACTGGCTTAGCAGCAGCACTGCTGAGAAGGAGTTGTGCAACATGAATCAGCAAAAAAGCGCTGCTGCAAAACAAGCAAAATGTGATGTTAGTTTGCATTAACAGAGGCATTGCCTGCAAGTCATGGGAGATGAGAGTACCTCAGTACTCCACTCTGGTTAGGCCTCAGGTAGAATACTGCGCTCAATTTATGTCACCAACGTATAGAAGGATGTAGAGAATCAGGAGGGGAGCAGAGGGATGGAATACAAGCCATATGAGCAAAGGCTGAAAGAACTGGGTATGTCTAGTTTGGAAAAGTGGTGATTAAGGGAGGATATGATAACAGTCTTTAAATACTTGAAAAGCTGCTATCAAAAAGATGGAGAAAAGTTCTTCTCACTTGCCACAGAGAGCAGAGCAAGAGGCACTGGGGTCAGACTACAGCTCAGCAGACTTAAATTAAATCTCAAGAAAAAACTTCCCAACTGTAAGAACAATGGGATAATGGAACAGACGGCTCAGGGACGTTGTGGAAGCTCCTTCACTGATTTTCAAAAGATGCTGAATAGCCATCTGTCTTGGACAGTTTTGACACAGCAAAGCCTGCCTCTTGGCAGTGGTTAAACTAGATAACCCTTGCAGGTCCCTTCTAATTTTATGATTCTCACAGCACATGCAAATTGTGCATGTAATTTTTTTCCAGGTGTGTGCAGGCGGCATAGGGAGCAGTCAAGAGGGACACAAGATTCATAAATGGACATTGTGCAACAGTTGTAAACAGTGCAGGCCAAATGGCAGCACCCATATATGCCCCAGAGAGTGTAGCTGTCGGCCCTAGCCTTTACCCCACATCACTCTGCAGGAAGGATACTAACTTGACCCATTCTGGGGATACATTTGTGTCCCAATTTATAGTAGCAAAATTCCCAGTGATGACAGTGGAATCAGGCTAACTCTTCAAGGATGTTATTGTTTTGCAGACGCAATGGTCTCCTTGTCTGCATATTCTTCCTAGAGAACATGGTTATGGGGTTTCATCAAGACCCAGCGGTTTAAATTTCAGTGGATTGCTCCTTTGCTTTTCAGGTCCTAAGCTCTTCAGAGCAAGCACCAGGATGAGTTTTGTTAGCGAGTGACTAGCACATCATTGGTGCTACTGAAATATAAACAGTAAATAACACTGGGATCACCTCACCTTCTCATTTACATCTCTTAGTTCAAGGGAAAATGGCTGTTTCCACGAAGGGGGTAAAATCTCTCTGTACAATGGGAGAATACAGCAGAGCTCACAGCAGGAAAGGAAGCCTTCAAATGGCTCCAAATATAATTATTCCTGACCTTGGAGTGCAATATTTAATATTTGTGCCTTGGATGTATTAAAAGATAAAAAATGAACCAGGGGCATGACTGAAAGCTGCCTTCCTTAAGAAGAAAGAGGAAGTTAAAAGTTTCATGCATCTGTACATCAAAGTGTTATTACTAGCGAGGGTTTCTTTTTTATAATTTCTGCCTGTACATGAATTGAATTTCAATGGGCTGGCTGTGCAAAGGATTCCAATCTCCAGATCAGTCACATTTTATGAACACCCCAAAGCTCAGTGGCTATGAAAGAGTGAAGGAAAAAAGCATGGTTAGGACCATCAAATGGGAATGCAGGACTGATATCTTTTGTCAGTAGAAAGATTGTTTTAATACCCTGTCGGTCACAGTAATAACCTTAAACAAATAGATCACTTGTATTTACTTTGTAATATCAATGCTTTTACAAGATTGACTACCTAGTGGGATTGTCTGTACAAATTTCACAGTTGTCCCCAGGCAGCTCTGTGAAGAGGACACTTTCACTCCATATGCCATAGAAAGATGCCTTCAGTGACGCTCTATGAATTAATCATATCCCCAGGGGCTGGAGGAGGATAATCATAGAAAAAGCCTGTAGAAGTGACTCGGAGAGCTCCAATAAGCTGTAACAGCACCTGGCCACTTCGTACAATGAGGTGCAGTTATATCAAATAGGCTGCTGCCTCCGAGAGAAGATAGCTCTGAACCTCATGGAGCTGCCCGGGTTAGTCAGAGATGAAATGAGATGAGTCCACATGATTTACATTACAGATTTGTGCATGCTCCCCACCACCTGAGGCCAAGAGGTTTAGAAGAGAGAAAAGGCACTAACCATTTATCTAGCCGATGACTCATTTTTGAAATCCCCTCACTGCTCCTGTATTAGAGAAGCACAGCAAGGACAGGCTGTACTTTATTCAGTGATAAAATGCAACTGCCAGACAGCAAGCTGAAGGATTTGGTGAAATGGTGCTATGCATCTTCATCAGTTACAAGACTTTCATGCACGTTTCTGCCTTTTCATGGAAATCAACTCACTCTCCTGCCTCCTCCTTAAAACTAGCTCTTACACACAGCCTTCTTTAGGTGACGTTTCCTCCTCCCCGCTTTCCTCTAACACAGAATCTAGGAAGCTTTCATTGGTCATTTAGCATCCATCAGAAAATAAAAAAGCCATAGGAAAGGTAAATGTGCAAGTAAAACTGTGTTTGATTTTCCACTCTTGGCCTTCTGAAATGTTACAGCCAAATTTGGTTAAGCTTTATTGCATCTCTATGGGACAATAAGAAGTTCCTTTGTGTGTAAAAGTAAACATACCAATTTCAGAATAAAGATATTTGTGTGCTGAGTGTGCTAACTTGCAAAGTCTGGAGTTGGTGTCTGAGAACAGTAGGTGTATAGTGGTGATTCTTCCTCTGTCACACCCATTTTATTTTATTTCCTCTTGAGTTGTGAGCAAGTTTATTATTCTTACTTAAAAGCCACCAGGAAAAGTGAATGATTCATTTTTCTGCTGGTCTATTTCTATTTATTTTAAAACTTCTTGTTCCCTTTCCAAACAAATTCTGACCTGGTCCAAGTAGGTGCAATTTTGCAAACCTTGTTAGTTTTGCATCTACTTGCGTTGGTCCCAGTGTTTTTACAACATTCAGAAAGTTTCTAGATACAATAGCCTGATTATCTGCTGATTTACACCAGTAACTCCATGGACTTCATCAGAGTTACTCCTATCAAAGGAAGAGGAGAATGGGGGCCAGTGATAAAATACTCATCCCCCTCTAAACAGTGTCTCTTTTTCAAATCTGTTAGTCTCTAAGGTCATGTCTACATTAGGAGATGATTTCAAATTTACTAAATTCAAATTCTGGACTCCCAGTTTAACAAATTCCTAGTGTAGATCAGGCCTAAGGTGCCCACAAGATCTCTTTTTTTTTTTTTTCAGCTACAGACTAACATGGCTACCCCCTGAGATGTTTTCATAGTTGACACTAATCAAATATTCAGTAAATTTGTTCTTTTTAAAAAAGCAATCTTGAGCTCTCAGAGCTGAGGCTCAAACCCTATCATATCTAAACACTAAGCTCTGGTAGTTGGCACGCTTATTGGGAGTTTCAGCACACAGATCAATGACTGAGTGGCTATAAAAGCTGAACTCCCCATTTTTTCTAGAGGTCAGAGTTGAGGCACTCTACCCCATTTTTTCTAGAGGTCAGAGTTGAGGCACTCTACCAGGGCAGCATTACCATGTGCTTCCACCGTCCTTACCTGTTCTGAGGCTAAGGAGAAGCCTGGGTCACTGAAGCTGCCAAGTAGGCATATCTAGGTATATCTAGTGATCAGTTTTATACAGATGCCCATCACCCTGGAATCTGGGCATCTTCCATGTAAAATTGATATCAATAAGGAATTCTCTAGCAAACTCCATGGAGTTTCTGGCTCTTCCCTTTTTGGTGTAAAATCTCTGCTTAGGATAGAGTTCTTCTGGGTGAGTAGGCGAATGAGCGGGTGGGTGAGAGGGGAGATTGGTTGATTTGTTTTCAGTGTCTTTTTCTATAACCTGTGCTAGATTCACACACTTTTATTTCTCAAATCTATAAAATCTACAGTGTTTATCCAAAACGTTCTTGTCTAGCAAAGAACTCGACAGTCCCTGGCAGTTTGGATATGAAGCCTCCTTCCTCACTATAGCAGTGAAATTTCCTGAGAGAGCACCTTGGTTTTGATTACCTGACTGCTGTAGGAAATGGCACAAACATAAGGCTCTCAGTTGTAGATGAAAGTGCTGATTGCAGGTAAAGACTGCACACAGTTCTTTTGAAAATTAATTCTTTTGTCTGTCAGGGGAGCAAGGTAGGGGATATCCTGCCTGGTTGCCTCAGTAACCCTCGTCACATCAACACTGCTCTCTCTTGTCCAGCTACTGTCACAAAATAACCGTGAGTCACCATGCTTGAGAAACATTGTGGTGGCTCCCCACATGACTGTTGTGAAGGGGAATGCTCACCGCTAGTGCCATCTACGGTAGGTCTACATCAGGGGTGGGGAACCTTTTTTTGGACCCACAAAAAAAATCAGTCAGGGGTCAAACAAACACAAGTGAGAAGCAAATTAAAAAACCACCATCAACAACAATGACAAACCCTCACTGACATGGCCCCTGACTGAAACGGAGAAGGAAGGAGAAAGACACTCAGACACTCCCCATATTCCCCTTGCACACCAGGGCATAGGAGGGTCCCAGGCTAGTCGATTTTATGTGTGCCAGGGCTGTGGTGGGCTGGAGTGCCAATGCAGACTCCTGAATGCTAGAGAGAGCCCTGAGCCTTGGGGGCTAGATCCAGGCAAGCTAGGGGCCCCACCCCTGATCTACACTATAACATAAACCATGCTCAAGTCTAACCCCCCTTGCATCTACACTGCAGTTGTGCTAGCCCAGGGCTCAGACCCTGGAGAGACCAAGCTTGACTTAAGTCAGGACCCAGGGTCCAAGCCCTAATGCTTTGCAGTGTAGATGCAGCCACAATTGATTTGGATCCCAGGACTCAGTTGGAAATATCCCACAGATCCATTAGACAACTTCCTTAGTCCCCTCTGTGTCAACAAACTGCAATCCACTCTATTGAAAATGGAAGCCATTTAGATCAGTGTGAACTCCTTCTCCACTAATCATCTATCTGCAGGCAGGCCATCAGAGAGCCCTGGGTTCACCATGGAGACGAAAGGGCTGGAGCCCTTTGCAAAGCATGCTGCTTCCTGGTAACATGCTGGACAGGTCAATTTTTAGAGAGAGTGGCCATATTTTGTGAGGGATAGTGGATGCTAAGAACTAAGGGATATAGGATTGCTTTGACTCTGACCTGTGCTGTGCAGTGTGGATGCTGCAGCCCCAGGTCTGGCCACAGGTTAGAAAAGCCTTAGCATAGGGTTAAAATACAATGTAGATGCCTCAAGCCCAGGGTTCCCTGACACGTGACTCAAGCCCCATTAACCCCATGCAGTATAGACATACCTTCAGGGGTCTGATGAGCTGCAGCAGGTTGACTTTCTCCATGGTGTTCCCTTTTCTTATCACTCCTCTGTCTTATGGTGCCGTGTCCTTTGTGTAACTCGGTTTTCCAGCCAGGGCATGTTTCTAAGGCCTTTCAGGGTATATGACGATTCTAGTATCATCAGTATTGAGTGAGAGATTTAGGGCTTCCCTCTTGTGTCAGGATCTCTTGGCCCAGACCTTTGTATCTTCAGGGTCTTCCTCTAAATAGGTTCCCCACTGAGGGATAGATTTCCTTCACTGCCCTTTTCAGAGGTTGGTAGGGGAGCCCAGATCCAGCAACTCCACCAGGCTCTAATTCAGGGCCCAATGGTAGACAGCTAAGCTCTGCAACTGGGGTCCTATGTAGCTACCTCCCTGGATCACTTCCTACCAACCGCTGTCTTCCCACAGGGGAAAGAACCAGGGGAGCTGACAGCCTCCGCAGGTTCCTGGGCAAGGTGTGTGTGGGAGCCCAGCTCCATGCCCCTGGAAGAGGTCGGGCCTTGGTTGGAAGGGGCAGGGCCAGGGCAGCCAGTCCTCATCACCACCGAGACTGCCGCACACCTTCCCCACCCAGCCCTCAGAGCCACGTGGAGCACGCAGCCCTCAGAGCCAGAGGCAGCCCAAAGAGCCACCCAGAATGCTCTGCATGGCGCTCCAGTAGTGATTTAAAGGGCCCAGCATTCCAGCCGCTGCTGCTGACATAGTAGCAGCAGCAGCCAGGAGTCCCAGACCCCTGTGAATTGTCAGGCCCCCAGGCAACTGTCCCCTTTGCCACCCTGTCTGTGGGCCAGTAGAGAACTAAACCTAGCAAAAAAGCCTCTGGGCTCCATGGAGTCACCAGCCCCATCCTTGCAGGTTTGTCTAGGTCACTATTGCCAGGCGTCAGGGAGTAGGAGTTCTTGCAATGCTCCTTCCCAGGAGCTTACAATGCTGTTTAGTTCACCGCCAGCGTCTGCCTGCCTCTGCTCACCAATCTACACCTATTCAGGCTTTGCAGATACAAAGGAGCAGAGCACCTGGGCACAGAGCAGCTCCTTAACCCTTTTATCTCCAGAGTGAGGTTTGTATGCCCCAGCACAGTGCCTATATCTATAGCTAAACCACTATGTTTATTCACTGTATGGGGATGGCAAGACATCAAAGGAAAACCTGTGACTGGCCCCAGTAGTTGACTTGGGCTTGCAGGACTTGGTCTACACTGCTGTTTCATTGCTGGGCAGACTTCTGGTTTTGGGCTGGAGAGTGGGGTTTAGGATCCTAGGAGTGGGAGCCCAGAAGTCAGGGCTGGTGAAGACTTCTCTGGGCCCTGGGCAAGTGTGTGTGTCGGGGGAGGGAGGCTTGGCTCAAGGCCCCCCGGAAGGGGCAGGGCTTCAGGTGGAGAGGTGGGATAGGAGCAGCCAGCCCTCAGCACTGTCTAGACAGTACTGTGCAGGGCTCCGGTGGTGATTTAAAGGTCCCAGAATCCCAGGGGGCAACTGCCTCCTTTGGTCCCCTCCCCCTGTCAACAGCCCTGCCAGAAGTCTCTACAACAGTGAAGCATCTCTGTGAGCCTGAGTCAGCAGCACAAGCCAGCTGCAGGTTTTTCTTTGCTGTGTAGGCATATCCTATAAGGTCCAGAGAGTGCTTCATAAAACACTCCCCAAATAATAGCTCATCATTCAGACGCTCAGAGTAGCCCATTTCCTAGGATCACTGCCTGACTTTGTGGCACTCCAATTTAGAGTTGCTTCAAACAGTCCAAACTCAGATTATTTAGGGTGTCTATAATATCTGTGCAGTATAAACAGAAGTGTAACTATTCAAATGCTATTGCTGTTTAGAAACCTAGTCCTTTCTCCTATAAGAAATCTGCATGCCTTTCAAAGGCCTATAGGGAGCGGCATGGGGGGAACATACAATTCAGGTGTTTCAGAGTACCCCTTTAAAGGGACAGATGATACAGAAGCAACTTTACTGTGGAGATGCATAAACTTACCAGAGCAGGGCTGAGCAGAGATAGAATCCAGAATTTTGGTTAATTTGAGAAGATTGTTTTAACATTAATATCAGGGATGACAGGCATATCAGTGATGTAATAAAATATTAATTAATAGATCTCAGTTTAAAACACTTAAGTAATACGTAATAAAACCAGAGTACAGAACCTCTGCGTCCTCTTGCACTTCCTTTCTCTCTTTACCCCTCTCTCCTTTGGACAACCAAATTCACAGCCAACAATGGCTTGCACAGAGTAAGTCAGAGAAAAATTGTTGTCCCCAGATTTCTCACTTACTCAACCCCTGTGCATTATGTCTATTCTCTATCTTCCCCCCCCTCCCCTCATCCCAGTTCCCAGCCTCCCTCCACTGATGCTTCACCAGCCCCATCTTCTCTCATCCTCTCAGCCCTCTCTCTCTCTCTCTCTTCTTTTCCCTTCCACCATATTCTGCCCTCCTTGATGGCAAAGCCATTTGTAACCTGGCTACCAAAGGACCTTAAACAGCCTCTATAGGTTGGGAATGGTACAATGTCTTCCAGAAAGGCAAGCTGGAAGAAGTTCTGAGCCCTACTTCCTTTGTATGCTTCGTCGTCGACAAAGTACCCTTAATCCTTCTCTGGAGCGACGACGCTCTCCCTCAGGAGCTTTAATTGGACAGAGAACAGAAGCAGATGAAAGGAGAGTTGTACTCTTAAATAAAATACACCTAGACTGGTGCTGCTTTTCTTTTCAAGGATAAACAGCTGCAGTTGGTGGCAGGAAATATCTTTACACACTGAAACACACAGAGCTTTAAAGTGAAGCTGCACAACATCAGGATTACACTGAGTGGAGACGTACCTGCACCTGGAGGGCAGGGGTACGGTCCAGAGTGACCAAGACAAATTGGAGGATTGGGCCAAAAGAAATCTGATGAGGTTCAACAAGGACAAGTGCAGAGTCCTGCACTTAGGACAGAAGAATCCCAAGCATTGTTACAGGCTGGGGACCGACTGACTAGGTAGCAGTTCACCAGAAAAGGACCTGGGAATTACAGTGGATGAGATGCTGAATATGAGTCAACACTGTGCCCTTGCAGCCAAGAAAGCTAATGGCATAGTAGGTTGCATTAGGAGGAGCATTGCCAGCAGATCTAGAGAAGTGATTATTCCCCTTTATTTGGCACTGGTAATGCCACACCTGGAGTATTGCATCCAGTTCTGGGCCCCCCACTACAGAAAGGATGTGGACGCATTGGAGTGGGTCCAGTGGAAGGCAACCAAAATGATTAGGGGGCTGGAGCACTTGACCTCTGAGGAGAGGCTGAGGGATTTGGGTTTATGTAGTCTGCAGAAGAGAAGGGTAAGGGGGGATTTGATAGCAGCTTTCAACTTCCTGAAGGGAGGTTCTAAAGAGGATGGAGAGAGGCTGTTCTCAGTAGTGACGGATGGCGGACCAAGGAGCAATGGGCTCACGTTACAGTGGGGAAGGGCTAGATTGGATATTAGGAAAAAACTATGTCACTAGGAGGGTGATGAAGTACTGGAATGGGTTACCTAGGGAGATGGTGGAACCTCCTAGAGGTTTTTAAGTCTTGGCTTGACAAAGCCCTGTCTGGGATGATTTAGTTGGGGTTAGTTCTGCTTTGGGCAGGGGGCTGGACTTGATGACTTCCTGAGGTCTCTTCCAGCCTTATGGTTCACTGATTCTATTATTCTTTACACTGATATAAATCAGGATTAAAACTTGTGCATATGAAAGGAGAATCCAGCCTCATGACAGTTAATAATAATTTATAATTATTGTTTTTTCTGCTATTGCAATTCTAAGAATGGAATCAGAAAATCTGTTTTCAGGAGAATGTGACTGAGGAATCTAAACTTGTTGGTAATTTTCCAAATACCACTTCATAAATTGTCTATAAAGACTCAGATTTTGAGATGTCTTATTTCTGTCATGCAATGCATTGTATTCTTCCAGTGCTGGGACACTGTTAGATTTTTTAAAGAAATTTTGCCTTCTAATTTCCATGAGGCTCAGATAGAAAGGCTCGATCTCGAGGCATGGTTCAACTGCACAGTCAAGCACCAGTCAAGTAGATGGAGTGTACAAGTGGCTTAAAGTCATTTTTACACTTCCTGATCTTGTTTCAGTTTTCAGCAGGATCAGATGCTCTGTCCTGTGTTAGAGCAGAGCTAAGTGCTGCTCTAACTTACACCAGCTTCAAACAGCCACAGGGGACAAAAATTCAGCTGAGAATGAGGAAATTATAAGAGTGTATTTTCCTCTGGCTATGTCACTTTTTCACAGCTTTTTCACAGCTCCTACACATTTCTATAGCACTTGGGGATCTCATCTGTTTACTGTATTTCTCCCATGGCCAGGTAAAATGGCACAAGCAGCAGATTATTTTACTAATCACTACAGAATCAGACCCACTTTTTCTCTGAATAATCTGTTATCTAGGCATTTATATTTTTATTAGGGCGGATCTGAAGAGACAGTATTTGGATCTGGATATAGTTTAGTCTGGTTAAGATTTGAGAACTAATGGCTAGCATTCATCTTCAAATCCAACTGTGCTGACATCCTGTGAGTAATTCTCGTGAGATTTTGGTCCAGAAAGCCAGATGTGTCATGAGAATCATTGTGCTCATAAGATTCCACCACCTTGGGCCAAAATCTTATGAGAATGGCTCTCCTCACAAGATTTCAGCTGCATCTGAACTGGAAACAGAAGATGTGTTCCTGAGTTTATTGTCATCCAGAATCAAATCCCTAGCAGTGGGTGTGGATTTGGAATTCAAATCTGACATTCTTCCCCAAGACTGAAATTTGAAGGGGTTCAGATATGAGATCCTGTCTTTGCCCCATACTTCATACTATCCCACCCTGTCTTTTACCTTTGATATCCATAATGTTCTCTTCTTAATGCCACCTCCAGGAACAGAGCACTTAAAACTGGTGGCAAGAGTGTGACAGCCTGCTATAAAGTGAAGAGTCACAATTGTCGCTCTTCAGTGGCCATTTCTGGTGGATTGCAAGGAATGATGGGGACAGGTCCTCTTGTGATAGCTGCATCCTGAATTTTTCTAAATAGAGACATGTTTTGGTTCTGCTTCTCACTTCCACTTTTTAAATAAAACAGGTCCAAGAACAGCAGAAAGAGACAGCTGCCCCCATGATCTGCTGTATGTACTAGTGTTCTGAGATACCTGGGGCCACCCAATCAGTTTGGGTATTTCACACCCATCACCCTGTCTGGCCATAACCAGGAGCCTCAGAAAGATGGTGGAACTGCATTATAAAGCTTAACACTGAACTGATCAAGATATCCCTAGGACATTGAATGAGCTCTCTTGCCTGACTGAGGCATAGCAGGAATCAGAGGCAGCAAACCCCTGGGATATGTATTAGTTCTGGCACATAGGGCTATAAGCATTGCTAATCAGCTGGCCATTCTGGCCTGACCTGGCAATCTCCACCATACTTGTATCCTCTGTAGCATATTAATCTCTCAGCACAGTCTCTCTGCTGAGCTCCGGTGTAATGATTGCCATTCAGTTCTGGATCTCTTGCCTACAACAGGGGTCTCCCTACTGCTGTAAACCCATCTTGGAGCAAACTAGGCTTTTGAGTGTCCTGAGAAACATGTGTGACCAAGTAGGGTGCAAACTGCGTCATTGCTGCGGGGCATCCTGAATTCATCCAAGGAGCCGGGCTAGGAAGAGATCACTGGCAGTACATGGAAAGTGTAGGGTTGGCACCTCTCTGGGACTTCGTGGAAATAACTTGGACACTCACAAAACCACATGACACTGAATCACTATCTACCTGGCATCTCCATCACTTTTGCTATTTCCTTCAACTCTGTTGCTATTCACCACTCCTAGGCTTTGTACCAGCCCTGCCTGTTCCTGCCCACCTAACCTTATTTCCAATTAATGGCATGATCCCTGGCTCCTCCTCCAGGCACACCTGGTGGAGTTGATAGACTGCTTGGCCACTTTAAATTCTGTCAACCCAAGGCAGATGCCCCATCAGGAGTCTGGAGCCCAAGGCTCAGTCTATAAGGGGGGGGAGAATGTCTCAAATTCCTGGCCCCCAGGCCATGCCCAGCCAAAGCAATCGCGCAATCCAGCCCAGGCCTCCCGGCAGGCTTTTGGGGTCTGTCTGTTACCAGCCTGCAAGCCCCTGCCCTCTCCCCACCATGACTCCCTGTGTTCGAGGACGCAGCTTCAGGATCACCAGAGCAGCCTGGTGTGACGCGTGGCAGCAGTTGGGCCCCCCCGCATTGCCCACGGTGATGGGAATGGAGAGATGGCGCATGGGCCAGGAGTTTCAGACCCCTGATCGAGGCAGTGTTACAAGCTTCATGACCTTTTCTTGGGGAAAAGTAGGACCCCTTGGGAGGTCTGGCACATGAAGGGGCCCTCCCAAGGAATTGCTTATGATCAGAGCAGAACATGGGCTGTGCTTAAATTATGTGGGAAAAAGGAGAGAGACTCCAAGCCAGGAAAAGAGCCAAGGAGTCCTGGGTTCTGCATCCCAGCAGCCTGGCTGGGCTGCCAACAGAACCCTGATAGCTCCTGGGACTCTTCCTGTTGGGGGACTGGGGCTGAGGGGGTGAGCAGCTTTTTCCCTGAGTCTGGACCAAGGCAGGATTAGGGACTGAGTCTCCCCTCCCCCATACCATGTAAGATAGGGTTGCTAACTCATTAGTGCAGAAAACCCAACACCTTTGCTCCTCACACTGCAGCAACACATATTACATGGCTTGCTGCTAAGGCAACCCCTAACCAAATAGATCCCTGTTGGGCTTCTCTAAGCTTTGTAAGACACAGCACACTAGTGAAAAGCAGTGCAGGGTCCATGCTTTCTGACAGAGATGGCTGGATTTCAGGTTACCAGGGCAATTGAAAAGTGGTGGCAATCTAGGGGGATGCCCATGGAACAATGGGATTGAGAAACCTGCATCAAGTGACACTGAACGTGCTCTCATGAAGCATTGCAAACCCTTCCCAGAGCACCCTGCAGCCAGTCGCACAATGGCATAGCTACCCACAGTGTGCTGCTCTACGTGTTGATGCAAGAACTGCCGGTGTGGATGGGCTCCATTGACACATGGAGCATAGAGTGTGCATGCAACAGCAGCTTAATCACAGGGGTGGCTGTATGTCATTTAACTTGTGTCAACAAAACTCTATAATGATGACGTAGGCCTTGTCTGAGTTCAGATTGCCCAACGCCAGGGATCCCTTGAAACATGCTGCTGTAAGAACCATCTTTGCTTCCTCTCTTTCTCTGTTCCTTTTTCTTAATCCCAGATAAGCGCTCTCTGTGTCTCTGCAAACCCAGTTCTTAGCATAGCCTCTCGTCACCTCTGCCTATTACCCTTTCCATGTTTAGCTAGCTGCTAGCCTTCTGCTGGTAAGTGTCAAATGTGCAAGTGCTGAGATTTCCATTGTCTCTGTAGGGTCTTCCAATGTTCCAATTAAACACATGAGAGTGGTTGGTTCCAGCCAGTCCTGAATGACCCATTCATACCACTCCTGACACCTACCTGCCACAAACATCTCATGTCTCCTATTTTGCCCTGAGAAGCACAATTTACCCTTCTGACCCCATTAGCTACCAAGGTGGAAGGCACAGAATCATACTGACCGTTCATAACGAAACTACAGATAATCTCCACTTTCATCACAACAAGCAACTTACTTTTGAAGCCATGGAAAATACTTCAAAAATACTGGGAAATACTCCAGAACTATAAGAGTTGGCAAATTGCACAAGCTGTATGAAATAGAGTGCCACAATTTTGTACAACTGTTTTTTTTTTTTGCATGTTAGTGTTTTGGGAGGCTAATTCTAAAATAGAGCAGAAAGGAATAAGAAACTGTTTCATACACACAGAGATGAAAAGAAGCCTATGCAGCTGAGCACAGTTTGTTAAAAATTAAACAAGTCAGAGGGAACTTGGTGGTGGCTTTCATAGTAAGATAAAAGCCCTTAATCCTTATTGAATCCTTGAAGAGTTATTTATAATATTGAAAATAATGGGTCTCAGACAGGATTTAGAATTTTTACAGTTTTAAACTGTAAGCTGTGCACTTGTATTTTTAGCTCTGCTCTGGGCACATCTGCAGCAATGAGGTCTTTTTCTTCATACAGAGTCCGTTTTAAATAGCATTGCCAAAAATTATGCACCACATTCCTTTTCTCCGCTGTATTTATTTCACTGAAATGCAGAGCATAAACCCACCCCTCTCCCTGCTGTCCCCTTCACTAGTTCTGAGGGGGCCTAATTGATTCTTCTAATCTCCTCATCTGGCCTTTGATCCATCCTCCCCTGCTGACTGATTCACTTTGTCCCCTCTCACTCTTGCTCTCTTACTGTGAGAAGGAGCCAGAGAGGTAGTTGGAGGCAAGTGTCAGCTTCTCCCAATATTGCCCCACCTCCTTCTATCGGTCTTCCTTCCTTCAACTCACTGAACGAGCCATCCACAGCCATTACCCTGAGTTCTTCTGCTTTAACTCTGGCCTACCTCTCCTCCAGCCCAGCTTCTGCCCTCTGCATCAAGCTTTCTAATGACCTTTAAACAAGTGACGCAGTCCACTTGTCTGGCTGCCCTTCTTCATGCTGACAAATCTCAAATCGACCTTTGCACTATGGTTCTTGAGCCAGTCTCACATTTCAGCCTGTCTGTGCAATTTAACCACCTGTTGAGCCATATTCAGCGTGATAGGCATACCTAAGCTGGAAAGCCACATCTTAGTGCTGTAGCCCTTGTTCTTTCTCACTTCACCTTCACCACTTGCCTATTAGTCCCAGTGGTCATGTCTATCTGAGAATACACTGTAAGTTCTTTGGGGCAGGACCACTGCCTTGCTCTCTGACCCGTAATGCTCCTACAACAATTGGGATGCTGTAATGCCTGCTCATGTTCTCCATGGCTCCATTCATGATCGTGCAGTGTAGTGGCAGGGTAAACATGTTGCTTTTGTGGCACAAAAACCCACTGACCATTCACTACTCTGTATCAGCTGCACTTGTCAGGCCTGACAGACTCAATACACCTGACACACTGCATGAGGTAGCTAAAACACAACATGTAATATAACATTGCAAAACAAATAACTCACTGCTCATTAATATCCTTGCATGCTGTGTGTATGAGGTGTATACAGACTGTTTGGGATACGTGCTAGAATTATGTTTTTTTGAAATGTGTTTGGCAAGCAAGGCATAAGGCCAATCTACCCTAGACAATGGAATGTGTATTTGCTTGTCTCACCAGCTTGGCCATCATGCAGCGACAATGAAGGTATATTTATATGAAAAGTAAACAGAGCCATCAGCCTAGTGAGCAGGGCAAATAGTCTGGGGGTCGGGGAATTAAACATCAAATCAGATGCAATTTGAATCAGCTGATGGTATACAATATTGCTCTTTATAAAAGTGTATCAGGTGAGGTTTTTATGAAGGCAAATAACACATTGGTGATTAATTTTATGATGAAGTATATCTATTAACACTGTGAAAAACATGGATATTCAATTATATTATGCTTTAACCTCTGTGACCAAATGCAGGGGGATATAGGTTTTCCCCCAGAAAGGTGGGAGGGCAGTTATTTACTTGCTGCCTATGAAATTAATCAAAATGTGAACAAAAACAATGGATGCTCAATTTACCGACAAATTAGCAGAGATATGGGAAGTCCATAGGAAGGCAAGATCAGCATGAGGTAAAAGAGTGAGTTAGAGAAGATATAAGGAAAGAAAAGATGTCTTGGCACCATCACTGGCCAGACACAAGCTAGCTGAGAAAGACGGGTCCTTCTGCCAAAGGAGTTGAAGTCTCTGGGAATTGAATATAGGTGAGACACTTGCCTAGGCAAAGATCTCTCATCTAAGGGGAAACAGGAATTCAGCATCTTCTGTGGAAGGTCCTGAGACCGAGAGAAAGTCAGCCATGGCTGAAAAAGAAATTTATCTTGATCCAAGGCTGTAGCTTATTGAGTTAAGTCTTGGCCACAAAAAAGTGTATTTTACTTTTATGTGCTTGTGACCATTTTTGTCTTTATCCCTTGAGCATGAGCTCCCTTAAAATCTCTCTTTTGTTAACAAACTTGTTTTATTTTTAATCTAAGCCAACTCCATGCTGTGTTAGAATTGAAGTGATTGTTAATGACAGTTAATCATAGAATCATAGAATAACTAGAACTGGAAGGGACCTTGAGAGGTCATTGAGTCCAGTCCCCTGTCCCCACAGCAGGACCGAGCACCTTCTAGATCATCCCTGATAGATGTCTATCCAACCTGCTCTTAAATATCTCCAATGATGGAGATTCTACAACCTCCCTAGGCAATTTATTCCAGTGTTTAACCACCCTGACAATTAGGAAATTGTTCCTAATGTCCAACCTAAACTTCCCTTGCTGCAATTTAAGCCCATTGCTTCTTGTCCTACCATCAGAGGCCAAGTTGTGCATTAGTCTTTTTAAAGGAGCAACAGACCTTCTTAATTTTCTGAATGTTCTGGGAGATGGCTGGCACTTTAGGGCTGAAGTTTTTGGGGAAATGTAGGTCTGGAGCTTGTTCTGAGGTCACCCTGAAAGTAGTTAAAGGCTGGCTGAGACAAGGGTGGGGCTGTTGAGTGTTAGGCAGGCTGCTGGAGTCAGAGCTCTGAATTAGCGCTGCACAGCACCCAGACTCTCAGGGATCTGCATGCTTGTCTGCTGGCTGTTGGCGTCTGGGCAGTGAGCCAAGCAGCAGAGCATTTAAGGTGCCCAGGACAGGTGGTGACATAACCTCTCACTGGTCTTGATTGCATTGCAGAACATGGCAGTTCTATGACAAACAATGCTGGGGCAGCATACTATAGCCAGCTGAAATGCCATAGTGTCAAAGGAGACAGCGCTCAGAAGAACAGACCTCTAATACTTAAACCAAAGGATATTCTTCCACTGTTGTTAGCAGTACAAGGGTTTATTACAGCTGAGCTACTCTGAGCCTGTCTGGGAAAGGCTGGTAAACCCATTGCTACCAGGAGACACTGGGAGATGCTGTTTTTCAATTGTTTAGCCGGCTGCACTAGTGACGCCTCTGGACTATGCTGCTCTTTGCCTTGCAGCAGTGCCTCCCTCCATGGGAACTGACACGCTGGGACCCTGGGCAAGGGGCTCTTGGAAGGGGCAGAGCCTTAGGCAGAAGGGGCGGGGCCAGGTAGCCAGGCCTCAGCACTGCCTGGAGTGCTCCACGCCAGCTAACTCAGCCCATAGAGCCACCTCGCCCTTTAAAGGCTCTGGGGCTCCAGGCACCACCTCTGCTGCAGTAGAGGTGGCAGCAGCCGGGAGCCTCAGGCCTTTCAGAATCACTAGGCCATGGAGCAGTTGCCCTCTTTTCTCCCCCTGTCATTGAGCCTCCCCCCTCATGCTTCAGCCACCTGACAACAGCTCTGCTATCCAGCAACCAGCCCTATTTGGGCCAGCAGCCTCTCCCTTCTAGCTGTGCCAGTAGCAGGGGCCCCCCAGCTCATTTTGTGCTGTTTCTCATGCCAGCTGGGAGTGGAGGAATTGCTCCAGGGCACAGGTGTGGTGAATTGTTTGGGAAAGGGGCATCGTACAGATGGGGAGAGCTTGTACAGAACTGATGCACTGGTGGGAGGGAATGAATTATGTGACACACAAAACTGGGAAGAAAAAGAATGATTAGACTGGATAGGAGGAGGGGAGAGAGAGAGAGAGAGAGAGATGGGAATGGGAAAATGGTGGGTGGAATATGGGGCAGAGAGAGATGGGGGAGTGAGATTTGGAAATGGACAGATGGGAGAGTGACAGGTTGTTAGGGAAAGACTGAAAGAACAAAGAAATTGTGCCTACTATTTCAAAATTACTCTCTTTAGTTTCCAGAGCTTTGGGGTGATTAGGGACTGTGTCTAGCTACTGGTTTGGGTAATGCCTAGCACAGTGTGGACACAAGTAGGCTGAGAAAAATGATGAAGATAAACGATGAAAGGCAGTGTGATAATCTCACACTTGTCAGCTCATTACAGTAATTTCTAGTGGGTTTTTTTGTTCAGACTCCAGTGATTTGGTTTTCTCCATCTTCCTTGCGAGCCCAGTTCTATAGATCTCGTGGTCAAAATATTTACACTAATGAAATATGTAAGAAACCCAAAGTATCAATGTTTTCAGTTCAAGTATACACATAATGACAGAAAAGGTATCTAGCCAAGACCAAAAGGGGCAATGTTGCTTTTAATGAAAGACCTAGCAGCTCTTAAAGTTTCAGAAAGCTGGTGTGTGTATCTAGATCATAGCTTTTGTTTTAGCTGTTAGCTTACTCCTAAGCTGTGCTAGGCTGCAAATTGGTTTCCTACTTTCCCTTGTAGTCTGAGAACTAGAAATGTGTTTGTTCTTTTCCCTCAATACTCTTCTCTTCTTACCCCACTTAAAGGGCTGTGTTTCAAACTAAGGAGAAACACCACAATGGTTTTCAGTACTAAAATATCATTGTGCATTATGAGGATCAACTTACTGTCAATGAGAGAAATGACTAAGAAGGAGGTTTATTCCCTCACCCCCCCCCAACTTACTCCAAAATTGACCCGGCAGTTTTCAGTTACTTCCTTAGGTGCTGATTTCAACCAGTAAAAATAAATAATTTTCAGCACTTGGATCTCTCCTTGGCACTCAGTGCTCAATCTCACCACAATACTTAGCGGCTACGTCTAGACTTGCATGATTTTCTGCAAATGCTTTTAACGGAAAAGTTTTCCGTTAAAAGCATTTGTGGAAAAGAGCGTCTAGATTGGCACGGACGCTTTTCTGCAAAAGCACTTTTTGCGGAAAAGCGTCCCTGGCCAATCTAGATGTGCTTTTGCGCAAGAAAGCCCCGATTGCCATTTTAGCCATCGGGGCTTTTTTGCGCAAAACAATTCTGGGTTGTCTACACTGGCCCTCTTGTGCAAAAGCATTTGCGCAAGAGGGCTTTTGCCCGAACGGGAGCGTCATAGTATTTGCGCAAGAACACTGATGATCATACATTAGATCGTCAGTGTTCTTGTGCAAATTCAAGCGGCCAGTGTAGACAGCTGGCAAGTTTTTCCGGAAAAGCGGCTGATTTTCCGGAAAAACTGGCCAGTCTAGACACAGCCAGCATGTCAGAGGCTGTCAAACAGTTCAGAGCCCTGCTGCAAAACATATTACTACAAACAATAAAAAAAATGTACCAAGACTATGTTTTGGCAGGAGGTTTAAATCTCATGCAAGTGTCTGAGTATTGAGATTAATTAAAGACAGCCCAAGTGTTACTTCAGCTTGCAACAATTTTAGCTGGTGGTGTGTCAGAAAGCATCCTAATTAATACTAGGACACACTGAAACTGGAGAGGTATTTTGGATTTTTAGTTACTAAAGGGAACCTAAGCATTGTGCTAAATACTTTGGCCTCCTTTTACTTGTAGAAAATCTGCTTTGTAACTCCCCCATATGCACGTCTGTTCTCTTCCTGATGGATGTTGCTATGGAAGCAAATGGGGGAAAAACCAAATAGCTAATGTTTCTGCAAATGACTGCACAGGTGGGGTTGGAAATTGCAGATGACACAAGTTAGTTAAGCAGTAGCTCTGAACTACCACAGCAATTTGAGCACAGGTTTCAAATTGGCAAGATTTTTTACATTTATTTTCCTTTCCTTTCTCTTTCTGTGTGTTTATTGAAACTACTCACCCTTGTCAAAACTAGACCCAACGGCTTTCTGTGCTCTTGGCTGACTGAATTTATTCAAAGAGATTCACGGATGCTCCAAACCTTTGGATAAAATAACTGGGAGAGAGGAGGGTGCATGAGAGAAACAGGGAGAGGAAAGCAAGGAGTGATGTTTATGCTCCTAAGGTGAAATGGCTGAGGCTCCCTGAGGCTAGAGCGTAACTGGCATATGACTGTCCATTTTGTTTCAAGTAGCTATTTAATATTCTTATGCCAAAGGTGGTAAACACAGGCTGGGAATTTGTGGGGGGCAGGGAGGGGCTGTGTGACTTTCCATTAACCCACTTGTCTGAACAGAGACTCCTAGATAAGCATTCAGATCTATTCAAGTTATGTTCAGCACTGAAAACATGGGAGGGGGGGAAATGTGTTCCACTGACCTGTACCTCTGTGCCTGACTTACGGCAGTGCACCCAGCCCTTTCTTTGGGATGGTCTCCCAGCTCTGCACTCAGGTAGTTCCATGCCTCAGCCAATGCTTGCAGCCCCATTCTCTGGTCTTCCTCCAGCCCCATCCTACAGATCTGTTTTCAAGGGCATGAATCAGCTGTTTGCTGGCTACTGTCCACCAGGCCAGCTATGAATCTGGGGAGGGCTGAGTTTCCACCCCCCCTCCGGCATGTCATTTCCATCCTCCAACAGGAAGGAGGGCTGACAGTTGGAACTTGGTTTCCTACCAGCTCAAACAAGTTAGGGCTGTTCCTCCACCCATCCCCATAAGCTCTTGGGCTCATGGGACATGGCTGGCCCCATTCACAGCCAGGCTGCCATGACATAAGGTGTGGACTATGTGTAACCCACACACCTACTGGGTGTGGAATCCTGTTCCATGTAGTGGCACTTAGACCACTTACAGAGAGAGAGAATGAGTTTGCTCTACAGCCTTAGCTGAGAGCCAGCTGGCTTTAGTGCAAGTGGCAGAGGCTCATGCACTAAGCTCCAGAGGTCCCAGGTTCCATTTCGCCTGTGGGCGTTACATACGCATCTGAAAAACAGAGGTGGGGTGGATTTAAGCTAATTATACCTTAAAGGTGCCTGTCCCATACTGTGAGGAAGGAGTGTGGGTCAAGCAGCAAAATTGTGGGTCTACAAACATGCATATTTCCAGGCAAAAGTTGAGGCACAAAAATTGAGGACCCATTTGCACTGTGTGCCATGAATCAGTGGATCCAGTTCATTCTGCTTCCATTGTACCTGGAGAGAGAAACAAAATTACAGCAAAAGGCTTTAAAATGTCTCAAACTGCCAGAATTTACCAAGGCTTTAAAGTGAAAAGTCTAATTTGCCGGCACTCAGTTATTGCTTCTTGTTGTGTTGAACCCTGATGCCCAGAACTGTACCTGGTGTTACATGGTACTGAATCAGGATGCAAAGAGCATGTGACTCAGGGTACATCTACAGTAGCCCCCTAGTTCAAACTAGGGAGGCTAACGAGGGCGACCGAAATTGCTAATGAAGCACGGGATTTAAATATCCCACGCTTGATTAGCATATTCCCGGCCGGGCACCATTTTGGAAACTGACTAGCCCGAAGTAACTGCCCGTGTCTACACGCGGCAGAGAAGTGGGATTCCGAGATAAACCCTTAGTTCGAATTAACTGTTACTCCTCATGGAATGAGGTTTAACAGTTAATTCGAACTAAGGGGCTTATCTCGGAATCCCGCTTCTCTGCCGCGTGTAGATGCAGGCAGTTACTTCGGGCTAGTCAGTTTCCAAAATGGCAACCGGCCAGGAATATGCTAATCAAGTGCGGGATATTTAAATCCCGTGCTTCATTAGCAATTTCGGTCGCCCTCATTAGCCTCCCTAGTTCGAACTAGGGGGCTAGTGTAGACGTACCCTCAATTGTATTTTTTAAAAAATCTATTCTGAAAACAGTGCCACTACCCCTCCCAAATTGCCAGACTAATGGGAGGGGCATGATCTTGAATCTGAACAACCTCAAACTGGACTCTGATCTGGGCTTTGCAGCCTTGCTTCCTGGATAATACAAATCCTGCTGGATTGTACCTTGGGATCTGTGGCCCCTAACCTTGCTTTAATAACACCAGACCTATCATCTGCTTTTCTTGGAGCACAGTTTTTTAACACCTTTTTCCCTCAGAAAATGAAGACACTCTAGCACAGCAGTTCCTGAATGGTACAGCCCTATATGGATATAAAATGTGTATCTGCATCTGCGTTTGCAAAAATGATCTGTGGATATCTGCATCCATCTCTGTGGATATGGATGTGGAGGGTGGACTGTGATACCTTGATACCTTCTGAAGCATCAGTCAGATGGCTGAACAATTTAACTATCCACTTGTGACCCATGCAAACGAAGGACCTGTAACGCTCTCTCATTGTTTGACAGCATCAGGCATCATAACACTGTTTCCTTTCTTGATAATGTTCAGTTACTGCTGAATATAATGGCTATTACTTACTCTTCTCATGGATTGCTAACTTGCATTCTAAGATCAGAGTGCACACCCTAAGTCCTACTGTTGCATGTCTCTTTCTTTCAGGAAAGTGAGAACATGAGTGGGCCTTCTGCCATTTCTCCTTTTAGATGATTCAAAATGATCATGGTGCTTCTGCCTTTTGTTTCTTAAGATTTAATCAGAAATGCAGATACACAGTTTGAAACATGGACATAATTCCTGGGTTAGACCCATCCTCCTGGTACGGGAGTCGCAGTTACATTGGAAAGGGCAGACAGACCATATGTTATGACTAGTGTTGCCAGCTCTGACTGAAGCTATTTCCCCCTCGAGCATGATGTGATGTCATTTTCTTAAATAACCAGGATTGCTTTCAGTAGTCACTGGGAAATTGATGCTGATCCGGGGAGACTCCAGACCAGTCCTGGAGGTTAGCAACCCTTCTTGTGACCCAAAGGTCTCAAACCTGGATGTACAGGGTTTAAAAGAACAGCCATGCTCAGCCCTCCATCTGGCGGCTTGCTGATGTTTGCTTACATGGGACACATGAAGCCCAGCCCTGGTTTGAGGCTCTGCCCCTGTGGCCATGTTGGTGGAGTCCTGGAGCGGCTCATTGACTTGGTGGCTCTACCTAGGTTGAGCAGGTCCAGGAAGTTGATCTGAGCTCTGTGTGCTTTGTGCTTCCTGCTCCTGTTTCCTGGTATCCTGACCTGGTGTGACTCCTGGATCTGTTTGCAGTTTTGACCTCCAGGTATCCTGACCCAGCTGACTGTGACTGTGGAATCTGGCTCTGACTACCAGGTCTGGCTGCTCACAATCCAGCCATGACACCCCTTGCAACATCTATCAAATATGCATTGTAACTTACAGTTCTTCTCCAGAGTTGCTGCATCCTCCCAAAGGATACATCTTTAACCTATGGAGTAGCTGGGTTGCACTGTTTTGCTGATAGTGCACATTTCTTCAAACAGACAACACTGTGAGAGGCAGTGTGGCAGAGTCACTTCTGCCCATTTTCATGTGTAAGCCAGCCATCAGAAAGCAATCAATCAATCAATGCCATTTGGACTTGTCAAACTATATCTGAGAGGGGTAGCCACGTTAGTCTGTAATTTTAAAAACAATGAGTAGTCCTGTGGAACCTTAGAGACTAAAAAATATATATATAGTATCATGAGCTTTTGTGGGCAAAATCTACTTCCTCAGATGAGCTTTTTGCCCATGAAACAAAAGGAAGTTTTTCTTCACACAGTGCACAGTCAACCTGTGGAACTGCTTGCCAAAGGATGTTGTGAAGACTAGGACTTTAACAGGGTTAAAAAAAGAACTAGGTAAATTCACGGAGGTTACTCCATTAATGGCTTTTAGCCCGGGTGGGTAGGAATGGTGTCCCTAGCTTCTGTTTGTCAGAGGCTGGAAATGGATGACAGGAGAGGGATGACTTGATGATTACCTGTTCTGTTCACTTCCTTTGGGGCACCTGGCATTGGCCACGGTTGGAAGACAGGATACTGGGCTAGATGGACCTTTGTCTGACCAGTATGGCTGTTCTTATGTTCTTATGTTAGTCTTTAAGATGCCAGAGGACTACTCATTGTTTTCAAATGATTTCTGTAATTATTGAATGCATTAGAGATGCTGCAAAGATTAGCACAATAGCAAACTCTAAAAGATCTTCATTGCTGCCCTGCAGCCTGAGAACAGCTTAAAAATTAACAAGTAGAAGGAAAATTCTAACATAAAACTGGAACCAGGCACTGAAACCACTTAGCACGTGTTTGCTAAAATATGACTTGTTTGTGAACTCTCTGGACAGAACATCTTCTCCCTGTGGCAGAGCTCAGTCTGTTAGCAATGGAAGCTGAACCTCTACATACTTTAGGGTTAGTGCATTGAGTTGTCATGTTCTTCATCAGCGTAGCAGTCGGGTAACAGCAAGTGCAGCCTGGGGATTTGCTTTGTGTGTTTTGCTGGGCTGTGTTTGAACCCATGGGGGGGCTGAGTAAGGCTGGCCTGTCTGATGAGATGTGCTGGTTACATGTGGAGAATATCTCCAAATGAAGCTTACCCGATGACTTAGGAGGATACCTGGAAAAATTGTCCGAAAAATGCTCTCAGTGTCAGCCAGGCAAACCCACTGATTCTAGTAGGATAGGGTAAGTTTGGCTCCCTTGGCAGCATTTGGCTCAGCACACAGAATTGTGGATGAGGTGGGATAGTAAGGAGCTCCTGTCTCCTCTGATGTTCTAGAGGATATGCAGAACAATATTTATATGTGCTCTTATTATTGGCTGTGCACAGAATGTAGGGCAGCTGGGGGACCACTCCAGTGGCACAGTGGAAAAGGTACCCAGTTCTGGAGCCAGAGGTCATAGGGCTCCAGCCCTGCTCACCCAACCTGGGGTCACTCAACACAACCTTGGCAATGGATGGACCTGGCACCCTTGGGACATAGGACAGATAAGGGGATGAAATTAGATTCTCTTGAACCTTTATCCAAACTTAAACCAAATGTGGACCTATGTGCTTCTTGAAAAAGTTCATTTAACTGTCCTTTTTATCTTTTCTATCTGTGCACCTGTAGGCTCTGGTTGGGCCTAGATGCAGACAGGTCAAAACTACATATGCTTTGCACAATCACATCAGGCAACTGAACCTTTAAGCACAGTGGCATGTCTCCAGCCACAGTTAGTAAGGATTCTATCCTGCTATAAAATATTTGCAGGCAGAGCGCTTTTGAAGAGAGAGAGAGTCTGGGTGTGAGCACATGTAGCATTGGGATCTAGGCATACTGATAATTTGTACATAATAATTTACTGGACTCCCTTTCAATTGGTGAATTGTCTACCATCAGGTCAAAATCAATTTGCCATACATTTTTTTGAATACACTTTTGCTGCAGCTCATTCACAAGCAGTTTGTTGCAAGTATTTTGAGCTTGTTTTGACTGGACACGTGGGTCACATAGTATGTTTTGTGTCTTGGGTGGATGAGCAAAATTTCTAGAATCTAGCATAATTTCTAGTGTGATTACCTGGGGATACACATTCAGAACTTGTTTTCCAGGGAGATGCTGCCATAGTAATTTAAATTTGCTCTCTTGGTGATGATTCCTGCTAGTAATCTCCTTTACTTGGCTATTTTCAGGATGTGAGCACCAGAGGGGAGTGCATACAAAGCAAATTAATTCAGAAGATATTGAATAGCTGCAGAAGACTTTGTTGTACATCCACCCAGCCAATCTGCACCGGGCCAATTGTACAATGCAGCTCATGGGAAGATATGCTCTTTTTATTAACACAATCAACCTGACTGGCCCGAAGCAAGAGATTTACTATTTGCATTTTTGTATGCTAAAATACAAATACTATTACTGGTCATAAAACTGTCTAGAGAGACAAAGTAGGTGAGGTAATTTTTTTTATTGGAACAACTTCTGTTGGAAGGGGCAAACTTTCAAGCTGTACTGAGCTCTGCTTCAGGTCCAGGGAAGGTTAACCAGAGATTAAACTAAATGACAGCTGAGACAGATTGTCAAGCTTAAAGCAGTGGTGCTCAAACTTTTTACTTCACGCCCCCTTTCTCTTGTCCAGGTCCCTCCTTCTCCAAACCATGTTTGTTTGTTGGGGCCCGGAGCGGAGCCATGGTCAGGGCTGGAGCTGGAGCTGGAGCTGGAGCTGGAGCTGGACTGGGAGTCAAAGGCCAAGGCCGAGCACTGGGGTTTCAACTCGGACCAGGGCAGGGGCTGGAGCCAGGGGCTGTGGCTGATGCAGAGCTGGAAGCGCAGCAGGGTCAGCTGTTGCTCCCTCCCTGCCCCCTGTGGGGGCTGGGCCGGGTCCCACCAAGTTCCCTGAACATTTCTCCGTGCCTCCTAAGGGAGTGTGCCCCACAGTTTGGGGCCCACTGGCACAAGCTGTTCACACATGCTGTAGGATACCCCTTAACATGAAGTGGGCAGTTAAGGGAGAGCAGGCAGCAATGTGTGTTACAAACTGTGGTAACAAGCTAGAGGCGCCAACTTGCTAATTTCCCTCTGTGGTGCTCAACCCCCACTCTGCCCTGACCCTTCCCCCACTCCTCCCCTTCTCCCTAAGACAATATCTCCATCTCTTGCTACCTCCACGCCATCCCCTCCCCTGGGTGAGCCCAGCCTTGGCTCCTCCCTCACCTGCCACCTGCATGCCACCGAACAGCTGATTGCAGTGGGCGGGAGCCCTGAAGAGGAGGGAGAGGGTATGTCTAGACTACAGAGTTTTGTCAGAAAAACGGACGTTTTTCCAACAAACCTGAGTTATGTTCACACTGCAAGCACTTTCTTTCGACAGTAAATCAAAAGAACTGAGGGGTTTTAGCGCAGTTGGTAATCTTCATTCTACGAGGAAGAAGCCTTTTTGTGAAAGAGCTCTTTCACAAAAAGGTGTGTGTGGATGGGGAAGAGGGAGTTTTTTTGGAAGAAGAGGAAAGAGGAAAAAGCACAGGTGCCCTGGTGGCCATTCTGTCCATAGCAATCGCTGCTTACATGCGAGATAGCGTCCAGGCACTCTGGACTCTAGCTTTTGAAAAAGCACATTGCTTTTTTGATGTGCTTTTGCAGTGTGGATGCTCTCTTTCACAAGAAGTTTTTCAGAAGAGCTCTTCTGAAAAAAGCTCCTTGCACAAAAAGCCTGTATTCTAGACATAGCCAGAGAGAGCTGATCAGCAAGGCTGCCTGTGGGTGCTGAGAACTCATCTTTTTCAACCCTAAAGCACCCATGAAGTTGGTGCCTATGTAATGAACATTAAATCAGCAAGTATTTGTTTAGTGTCTAGCAGACTTATGAATTTAGGTTCCCACGCTTGTCTCTTGAAGGAGTTGTGCAAGTTTCTTTTGGGGATGAGGACTAAGAAGTCAGATATAGAGTGATCTCTTTGTAAATATTCTTTCCCCATGAGCGAAATGATTTTTTTGTCTGTTATTTTCCCATGTGAGTTCATTTGGGAGCATAGTGATTTTCTGGTGCCTGTCAGGCAAGGATTGTAATTGTCTGATATCTTGTACAGGATCCAGTTTGGGGGCTTAGGTGAAAACTAGGAGTGCTTGGTTAATGTTGTAGGGGTTTTTTTTGCATGGAAACAGGTTCTCCCAGGATATTTGGGTGGCCTTTTCCATGATGCAATCTACTTCTCAGGTGAAGTGTACTTTTTTTTAGTGAAGGTGATGTTAAGTGTGTTTAGATGTATAATCCAGACTTTCCACTCAGAGAAAATTCTGTGGTACAACGGCACAGCAAACATCACATTATGCACCGTCTTTCTATATCCAGCTCCGGGGTTTGACTCTAATCCTCCTGTATTGCGCAGATGGACTGTATAGTATGTGAGCAAGCAGTCCCCTTTGTTTGTTTTAAATGTACCTGCTCTTTACCTAGCTAAGTGGGTCGGTATGAAAGAGGAGGTGCTGGTCAGTTTCATAAGTCTAAATTCTTCAGTTAGGTCATTTTTATTTCCTCCTGTCAAGAAAAAAAAATAATCCTCACTTTGAAAAACCTCTACAAAACTACACTCAGCTATTCCACTAATCCCAAAATGTTTTATCCTGGTGGACATAGATATTTATTACAGTATTGCCCATAGGCTCTAATCAGGATCAGGGCATGAGGTGCTGTACAAACACATCAAAGACACAGCCCAAAGAATTTACCGTTTTCACTGACCTTCACTATACCAGCTCAACCTGTGGTGAGTTCATCCAAACTGCACACAATGATCCTAATGAGGATGTACGATTGCTTGATAGCATGCCTTTGCAAAGCGCTGTGGAAAATATGTTCCATTATGGTTCTGCATTTGTGTTTCAAAGGATTATGTTGGCTGCAGAGAGAGTATTCGTATGACAAAGGGCTTCAGCAGGACTGCGTTCTTAATGGGAATTATCAATTGTGCCATGTTAACTGGGGCAGTCATTTTTACCCTTCTTATTTAGAGTTATTAGTGGGGAAATTCATGGTGCAGCCATTTTTACTTCCTGCAGATTTTCTTTTTGGGCTTGATAGCGGACAAGAAGCTGAGCTCCTGTTTGAGCAGGGCTGGGATGACAAAATAAAGGCTTCATTGAAGTCAGCTATTTATTGGTATCACTGTAGGTGGACAAAAGGATCCTGTTTAAAGGAATTAAATATTTTTATGCCATAGTTCAACATCCTAGAACTAATTAATTCATTATCTTATCCTATTTTCCCAGATGACTGTACTAATAGCAGCCTGATGTATTTTTAATGACTAGGACTGCTATATATGCTTGGAATATACAAATGCCAAAAATCTTTGTATTAAGGTACCTGTCCCCTTAATATCTCCAGAAGGAGATAACACATAAAAATGGAAAAACAATGAACACTTTTACAGCACACAAATGTGACTATTTCTCAAGGTAAGTAATGACCTTACTCTTTGATTCCCATTCTTTTCAGCTTTTGAGACGTTAACATGAATTCAGACTCTATAGTGTCTGTGTAACATTGCCTGCTGAACAAACCACACCAGTATAGCCACTAAAATCCCCATGGGAGGGCGGGGAGAAACCCATACAAACTGAGCTATGTCTACATTATGAGCCTTATTTTTTGGGGAAGAATGGGTCTTGTGCAAAAGGGGGTTTTTGTGCAAAAAGGTGCAGTCTACACAGCGCTTTTTTGCACAAAAACCTCTTGTGCAAAAGGGAAAGGAAGAGGAAATGCAAATGAGAGCACGACATGCAAATGAGCGCTCCATTTGCATTTGCTCTTCCGCAAGAGACTCGTAGTGTAGACGTAGCCTGAGAGTGCATTTGCTAATGTAGAGAATGTGGGCCTTAATTTTCAAAGGGTTTCACAAAATTCAGTGACATGATTCACAATGAGACACATTTCACCGCATGACACCAGCATATATCTTCTGACTTGAGCATGTGGTATTGATGAACCTGATATAAATGTGCCCATAGATATCTTGCAAAACAGATGGAGAAGTGCAGCTGGTTCTTATTTTAGGTGTAATAAGAACTTGGTATTTGCAGTGCAGTAGATACTAGATAAGAAAGGCACAATTCCCCAGCATAGTTGGTAGATGGGGCATTATTCTTTAGAAATTGCTGCTTTCATTGTCGATGTTAACTCTGTACTTTGATTTGGTTCCCCCTTTTTCTTTCTTAGGTGTCACTATTGTGTGGACTTAAATAAGCTCCCAGGTCCAAGAGGCTCATTTATATGGTATTTATACCACAGTGACATCTTTCTCCTTCTTCTGTGTGTGCTTGTTTTGATTTAGTATATCAGGTCCCTTTAGTACCAAGAAAACACGTTGCTTCTCTCTGGCTGATAAATTCTGATGATGGCTCTCGTTCTATTTTCTTATGTGAGGAGACATTTTAATATTGCCGTCTCATCCATCAAATCTCTTCTTCATCTTGGAAACTCAAGCAACTATCCTATTGGGAAGTGATTTCTTGTAAGTGTTATTTTCTAAAGGTGCACTCTGCCTGGCCACTATTTTTAATCATATTTTAAAGGCAAAGTGTTTGCTGAGACATTATGTTATCAAAAGGATCTTTTAACACAGCTCCCAGGAGCATTTCCAAACTTTCCCTCCACCCTTTCTGTTGTCTGGAAATTGCAGAGAAGTAGGGAATCAGTGGCAGGTCAACCTGTATATTTTTGCAAAAACAGCTTAGAATTGGCTACTCCCCCAAAATATGAAGTTAAGAGACGATTCCTGGAACACACTGTGAGCTGCATCTCTCTTAAAAAGAGACATTTGTATTTATATTCATAACTAGCAAACGGATTTTAATTTCGTATGTTAAGGCTGCAGAGATTTGTCCTCATGTCCAAGGGATGATAAGATTTCATTTGTTTTCTGCTGGCAAGGACCAAAGATCCTGTTTTTGTCACTAGGTCTTTGATATGCAGGAACAGGCATGTAAAAAGCCAAAATGGCATTATGCTGATTCTTTGCACCTGGATGGTGTTATAGGTGAACAATTAGAAGACTCTCGCTTGAGAACCTCAAGAGACATTGTTGGGCTTCACAAACAAATGAAGAATAATGAAGCTGGGCACAACAGGATGTATAGGCTGGTACAATCTGCTTCTGGGCTGCATCAGCTGATCTTTTGTCTGACTCCACATTAGGTATTTGGAGTGAAATGTCTTTTGTAAAATCTCATTATTTTCAAAGGAACCATGTAAGTGTTCTGCATGGCAGACTGTGTTGGACCTGGCAACTGGCCAGCCACAATGCAACACAGACTGCATTGGAAGATGATCATTCTTTACTATAGGAAGAAAACTACTCTCATTTCTTGGTCTTGGAGCTTGGGGTGGCATCTGATGGGTGGTTGAAGGGCCCTGCACCTTTCATACTCCAGCTTGCTGCAGAAATTGTCATTTTAACGCACAGCAGGAGATGGGATTTGGTGCATTTTAGGACTGCAGTTTATCTTTTCAATGTGCCCTACTGTGCATTGATGTAATAGACACTTTTGAAACTGCTGGACCTGGAGAGTTCTTGTCCAGTCTCAGGTAGGGTGGCAGTGAGCAGTAGCAGAGATCTTCCATCTGTTCCTAAGGTGGCATTCCCAGTCCCTGAAGCCCCAAAGGCAAACGTTTTCACAACACGGTTTATTGAGGCCAATATGGTCTTGCCATTTCTACTACAGGCAGGATCTCCCTGGTCTGGCACCCTCCAAACCACAGAGTATGCCAAACCAGGGGAAGTCAAGGCTCCTTACCCAGCTGTTGGCTTTGCTCCCAGCTAGGGCTGCACTTCCTGCTGCCTGCCCCCTGCCAGGCCCCCACCGTGCCAGCCCTAGACAGGGGCTCTGCTGCCTCCAGCCTGGGTCAGGGCTGTGCCCTCCATGGTGCTGGCCCCGGCTGCATGCCCAGCTGCTGGCCCTGCTGTCTCCAGCCCTGACTGAGGCTGTGCTCCCTGCCACCAGCCCTGGCTAGGGCTGCGCCCCCACTCTGTGCCAGCCCTGACCGAGGCTGTGCTCTCCACTGTGCTGGCCCCACTAGGACTGCACTTTCCAGCCTGGGCTGCACTTCTGAACCTGGCCAGCTGGGGCTCTCTGGTCTAGCAATATCTGTGGTCCTGCTGGAACATGGATGTTGCTGGACCAAAGAGTCCCAGATTTTAGAAGTTCAACCGATAGTAGCTGGTAGGCTACTAATTTTTAGGACTACTTACTGGGAAACTTGAGCACTGTGGGATAAACAGATGATTATTTCATATTAGATTGGAGTGATTCATATCTGTAAAATAACAGATCAGGCCACTAAAGGTTTCCATAAAAAATAATGGGGATCCTTGTTTTGCTTATAATTTAGAGTGTCCAGATCTAGAGTTGCTAGGGACTGTACATTCTAAATACATTTCTCTACGTCCCCTACCCCATCCTTATTTCTCAGGTTTCCCATATCATCCCACTGAAATTTGCTATGAAAGATTTTTGGATCCCTCGTACTATTTTAGGTTGTCCATGGGGTAAAAGATCAAGCTGTTTTGCAGTAAATGGGAATGAATTATTCCACTGGTACAACTTCAAGAAACGCTTCATTGCTAGATCTTCTAATCTGCAGCAGTACAGAGTGTTTGAAATGGCTTAATCTCTCTGAATTTTCCTTTGACAATTCCCCTGGAGTTGTTTGATATGTATAGTAGGGATGGTGATCCCATCTCACCTTTTTTGGATATGTCACCAGGAGAATTAACAGTGTGAGAAATCTGACATGGATATTAATGGGTGATTATTTGTACTCTTTCGGCATCACTTATAAACAGTCTAGATACTGTTGTTATCACTTATTCCTTTACATCCCCAAATGAATGTAGTGCCACGCAGGCACATAAACCAGACACTGTCCATACTCTGAACTACTTCGGATCTCGGCTCCTGATGTGCTCCATGAGCTATGTGAGAAGCCTCCTTCATTCGCTAGGAGCTCCACTGATTTAAAAAAGATCCCACTCTGGCATAAGGGACCGCCTGTAGAGCCGTGCAAATCTGTGACTGTTTACAGATCATGGCTCAGATGAGGGTACAAATTTTGTGTCTGTGCCAGGCTCTAACCACCTGTGAGGATTAGATGATAGAATTGGTACTGAAGTGCAGAGGAGATGAAACAGAAAGAAAAAATGGGATATAAACAACACCAGGCACAAGAACAGGATCCTAGGTTAGCTCATGTCTAGTTGCTGTTTGTCTTTTTATAGGTTTATTGGGTAATTTGGAACTGAATCTGGATCTATGTTTTAAGTGGTGTATATGTGTACAGTGGGAACAGGTGAGCGCGAGATTGCTGGGGAGGAAAGGCAGGGGAAGGAGAATATTGGGGGAGAGGGGCTCTGGCAAGGACAGTAGAATGCAACCACAAGTAAGACAAGGAGAAGCCGCTGCAAAGACTCCATCTGTGCCGAGCTGAGTGCATCTTCAGGAGGGGAAGGTTGGGAAGGAAGCCTGATGCAGAGTGTGTGGTTTGGGCAAAGGAAGGGAGAGTGACCTGCACTCACTCTCTTAGTGGCTTATCTCCTGATGCTGCAGAGGCAGCCGGCAGTGGCTGAAGTGCAAGGGTAGCTGGTAATGTCACTGTCCGGGGGCACTGAATGGTTAAAGTGGGCCCTCGACCTCCAGCTCCTCGTGATTGAGTGTCCTCCTCCCTAAGGCTGACTTGGAACCGTGGTGGGGCCTGTACAGTCCTGTATGTGGGAAGGAATGGTTCAGAATATCGATTACCCTGGGAGACTCTCCACTGACTTTGCTGCTCCTGTAGGCAGAGGGAACTGGCTGGCTCCCACCCTCTGTCACTCTTGCTCTGGGACCAAAGTGGGAGCAAATCCCTGCCTTACTAAAGGGTGGCTCTACCCTAGTACCTAGGGTTAGAGCCATGTGATCTGCTTGGCATGGGGTTGGGATACCGGAGGCTTAATGCCCTGAGCAGCTACCACCTCCACAGTGTCCTTCTACACTCAAGTTTTGCTACAGTAGAACTTAAAATTAGAAATGGGGCTCTTCTAACTGTTTGCCCCTGAATTTATGTAAATATATGAAAAGGTGCACACCTGGACAATCCATGGCATGTATACTCATGGGCAGTGGCTTCACTGACTTGTGGTGTTTCACGCTGCAATCTGGTCCTGTGCAGACCACTGGCTGGAAAGACACTAGGCTCTCAGCTAGTTCAGGAGGGAATCAAGAGTTTCCAACATGGCACAGTAGGATGCCTAGGTGGGAAAATGCCAACCAATAGGCACAAAGCAATGCGTTGAATCTTAGCTTTCAAGCCTTACACTGTGCAGTTTTTCTAGCATTCATGAGATTCTTTAGGAGCAAGCAGGTCACACTTTACCCAAAAGACAGCTATTTTGGTGATGAAAATGGACACATTTTTCCAAAAAATCAGTGTCAAACCTCATAATCACACTCACATTAGAGGCATTTCAGTCTTTAAGTTAATGTGGATCCGTAGTATCAGTTCATTGTCAATGAGGATGGAGGGAATCTCTTCTAGTGTAGAAGTCTTCTCTTGAGACTGGCTTAAATGGGGAAAAAGGCAAATTGAGCATGAAGGTTCAAACCCTCTTATTGTGTCAGGCCTTTCATACCATGGAGGGGCATCAAAAGGGGCATTTATTGCTGAATCATTCACCAGGTGATGTGACATATTTTCCTTTTTCTCCCTGCAGAAATGAGACTGTGGTCCTTCAAATGCAGGGCATCGGGGGGGCATTCTGCATGCTGATTGAACAATCCGTTCATGACGGTTTCGATCCATTTTACCTCCTCACAGGTCAGCAAACTCATGCTAGAGTTCACATTGCTTTTTGTAATAGTCATGTAAAAATGCACTGATGAACTCTCAATGTAATTTGTCTGTTTTCAGCACAATTCCTTCTTACTTCAATGCTGAAGTGCCACTACACTCGGGATAATAATGTGACAAATATGGCAATGTCCTATAATATCCTGGACAAATCTCACTGAATGAAGTTAAGCCTTACTAAACAAAGCCTAAGTATCTTATGTGTTCATTGTACTATAGTGAATATGTTTATGTATTATTATGCAATTGTATATAATGTCTTGAGGGGGCAGACGTGACTAAGGTAAACCAGAAAATTATTATGAGCTTCAAAGAATTATTTGAAACAATGTAAACTTTTACAGTCAAGTGGATTTCTCAGGAAACCTCCAAGGGGCACTGCACGCAAATATAACTCCTTGTGTTATGCAACTGCCTGCCTTTTGAAGCTATGCCCTGAGGAGAGTCCCATTGTCTGTGAATTACCTACTCCCGGAACAAAGACCCAGACTGTATAAAGGAGGGACTAAAGAGTGAACTCATTCTGAGTGAACAGTGCTATGAACTCATGACAGCAGACCAGGGTTCCCTCTAAGTTGCAAGGGAGCCGCCGTGGCGGGGGAAGAGATGTGCTCCTCCGGCCCCCGCATCAGGGAGCTGCCACAGCCGGGGCAGAGGCGTGCTCCTCCGGCCCCAGCAGCATGGCTGGATTAAGAAAGGGACCTTAGAGGCTGCAGCCCGTAAAGCCCCTGTGTGGCTTTTCATGCTGCCATTCCTTCTCTCAGTTGAAGCCACATGACCAGGAGTGCCAGGAAGTTCTGTCCCTGCAGTTTCTTTTGGCTGGGAATTGAGGTCAATGGGAGTTGCGGGGGGCAATGCGCACAGGTGACCATGGGGCAGCCCCCTACTAATGGGAACTACGTCAGGTAAGTGCACAACTCCCCAGTCTGAGACCCCTCCACCACTCTAGCTACCTCTTAGACCCCCATACCCCAACCTTGAACCCCCTTCTGCACCTTAACTCCTTCCCAGACCCCACCTCTGCACACCAATCTCCTGCCCTGAGTCCACTCTCACATTCCAAATCCTTTGGGCCCAGCCTGAAGCCCCCTCCTGTACCCCATACACCTCATTCCCCACCCCACCCCAGAGCCCTCACCTCCAGCCAAAGCCCTCATCCCCCCAACCCACAGCCCCCTTCCCCTCAGTTCCATCTCTGCCACAGATCGTCCAGGTGCAGAATGACATTTGTCATGAGCATCGATATGGAGGTGACGTGTTGCACATCATCTCCATATTGGCACACCTAACAAAATTCATTCTGCAAATGGACATAAAAATTAGAGGGCACACTGCTGCAGACAAACCCTTTGGTGGGGGTTGAAGGACTGCTCACCCACCCTTGCTGGAACTGGGGCAAAGTCTGGGGAGCTTATTAGCACAGGTGGAGATTTCTTTATTGTTTGAAATGTTTTCTCTGTAATGTGTTGGGATATGTAAAAATGAATAGGTCTGAAATGGCTCTACATTAGTGGTTCATGGGTCAGCCACAGCATTACCCTTTAAACATGCTTTTTCTTTTTGTAGTTTGGGAAGATAGATTAAGAGTCCAGTCAAAATCAGTATTATCCTTTCTGGTGTATAAACATGTTCTCTCTCTTCATTCTTGTAGCCTAGGAAATCAGATAAGCATAGAGTTGCTTTATTTTGTTATGTCTCTTGCTTATCCTCATTGGCTCTGCATAACACATCTTCAGGGTCAAATTCCTTGTAATCTCTGTAACCTGTTAATTTAGAAGGTTTGTAGTATAGAAAAGTGTTGATTTAATTTGAAATTATATAAATAGTAATTAGGGGTATGACTAATGCCAATTTGTTGCAACTTGGACGTTGTGTTGAATGTCCGAGGTAAACATCCGTGGGCAGTAAAGCAGTTCTGTTTACCCCATCCACTCCTGGGCTGCCTGTTTCTTCTCTAACATAATGCTTTCACCTTAAGAATAAAAGTACTTGCTTAGAAGCAGCTGTGTGGTAACCGAACTGTGGGCAATTACACTGTATATAGCCTCTAAGGAAGGAAAGCAAAACAGGCCTGCTGAAGCAGTCTGACATGCTGGGAAATTCACAGCGTAGGCAGGGAACTGTGCAGCCAGGAAATACCATGGTCAGGAGGGAGCAAGACATGGGTCTCTGTCCAAGACAGATGACAGCAGGGAAGCCGGAAGTTTTGCAGAGTCATGGTGGGGGGAGGGGGAATACTAGTGCTGGTGCTCTGAACTGTAGCTAATAGTAAAATGGAAGTTTGGAGAGTTACAACCCAGAGATGCTGATTGAAGGATTCAGCTGATTGATGAGATGAAAGTGAAAGGCTCCAAATAAGAAAGCAAGAATGATACATGTGGAAGGAAAGTCAGGGTAAGTGCATCTACTCTAGGACACCTGTGGTCTAGCAAAACACGGCAGATGGGAAGGTGTCAGCCTTATTACTTTTATTATTGCTCGGTTGATTCCAACATTGCCATTACTGTGCATGATGCTTTACAAGTCGTAGTTTAAAGGCACATGACAGTTAATGAACAGTGCATCATCTAGACTCTTGCAATTTGCAGCTTTTCAGATCTGGTGGGTTTCCAGAATGAATTTGAAAAAGACACAGGAGGGGACTGGGGATGCAGAGAGGCAAAGATACAGCCGCAAAGATATTACAAATGGAGAAGAATTAGGACAGTAAGGACAAAAATGCTAAACTATACATTCACTTCACAGGCACTGCCTTTCCGATTTTCCTGGGGTGCTTAGCTGAGCTTTGCCCCAAGCCCCGCACTTGCCCTGTGCTCCTTCCCCATGGTCCCTCCTTCCCCACCTGCTCCACCTCTTCCTTCCCTGTTCTGCTCCCTTCCCTGAACACCCTGCCCCCACTCTCCTCTCTCCCCCCGCCCCCCCCCCGGCAAGAGCTTCCTGCCTCCAGGTTCTCCCCACAAGTTCAAACCCGGAAAGTCTCAGCAGCAGAGGGAGCAGCCCTGGCACACATTGCTGTGCTAGTGAAATTCATGCCTTGGGAGCATGAACCTTTTGCCAGGGGCTGGCAGCAGCTCAGAGGGCCAGCATCAGTTCTCCATGGGGTTGGTTCAGAAGTTACTGGCTGGGACACTCACCAGACCATACTTAGCTCAGGTGCCTTGCCAGGCAAAATTGACTCACTCTTGGGCCCAGCATGCGGGGCTTGAACACATGGAGAGCTTTGTGCCTGGGGGTGGGAGCATGACTCTGGCTTACTGGACCTGGCACCTGTCCCTAGAAGCCACATCCCCAGTGGGGTTCTCTCAGGAGCCCCCAGCCTGCCCCTTCCACTCTCCAACAGCAGGTGCTGAGGACCCACAATTTTTTCTGTGGGTGCTCTGAGGCTGGAGCACCCACAGAGTCAGCACCTTGGGTTCACTGTGCAATTTAGTGTCCTTCTGGAACAGGAAGGCCAACATCCATACCAATGGAAGGGCAGGCGGTATTCTAAGGGATCAGTGGAGAATGCATAACATAGCTCAATGTATCAGGTTGTTCTGGTCAGACCCATTTGCTAGCCAACTGCACTAACTGCTGGGACAACTCAGTAGTTAACTGTTCCCTGGTAGAGCGGGAATTGTGGGCATTTTCCACCTCCACAACCCACTTGCTGGCAGATTTTCCGTCACTGGCTCCCTGCTGGAACCCTGGGATACGTCAGTGCAGTCAGCATGGCCAAAGGTTGAATGAGGACCTATGTGTAGAAAATATTAAATTATCCTGAATTGATACAGATACGAAATATTGAAAAGGAAAAGATTCAAGCCCTTGGAAGCATCCCTTCTGGGCTTTACATCGGCTTTAAATATGCTGTAGTATTGTGACAACAGTTTCAATAGTCATTTATTTTGAAAAAAAAAATTGCAGGAAATGTCCCCTCTTTCTTTTGCTCTTCAAATCCTCGATCACCCAGCTTACATTCTGAGCACAATGGCATGTTACTGCTGTAATGAAGATAGGCTGCTTGATCTTATATTAAACAGCAATTTTACTTTAACTGTTGTTTTTCATTGCTTACACCGTAGCAACCCAGTACTCTGTTGCATCTGGCAATTCATGCTTACCATGCATCCCACAAACAGCTCTTTTACGAGTTCTCTGTTTCCTTACTCATTCCTCTTTTATTACAGGCCTTATAACTGTGTCATCTCTTAGCAAGCATGCAGATGTGGCACGTGTAGGAATCCAGTCTAAGAACTCTCCTGATGGGCAGAGATTAGCCACCCCTTTGTTTGTAGTGGTTTTTTGCCTGTAACAGAGCAGGCACATACAAAATAGTCTTCAATGCTATTACCTGATCTCTTCTCCTCCTATCTTTTGAGGCAGTTTTGAGCTGTGCTCAGCTTTAAAAATGCAGCAGGAAGGATGGATTTTCATTTGCTGCCGTGAGCATATCAAGAGAAAATAGAAATTTGAACACAGACTCCTCTGAAGAACCTATAGGGACTTATTTGCTGGAGTTGCATTTCCACTGAAAAGTTCATGGTGGCCCTAGTGTATTTCTTTGTGTTCTAATGGTCTAGTCATCTGCATACATTTGGGGCCTAACTTGTTATAACTGAATTTGAAGTAACGTGGCAACCCAGAGCATGGCATAATGCGATCATTTATTTTTCCTGACCATCTTGCTTCTGCTAGTAGCTTTTTGATTATGTAAAGTAATGAATCAACTGACAGCACCTTCAGAGACTTCCCAGCTTGCACAAAATCCCACTCCGACTGTAACCAAGGTGCAAGTGATGCACCCACTAATGAATCCATCTGAGAGCTGGATTCATTGTTTCAAGGAACCAATGCTAGAATCACACTTTGTGTCTAATTCCTAATTTGTGAGCCTGACTATCTATCTAGTTATTTCCTTGTTTTTTAAAGAAATCAATACATATTCTCAGCGTGACCCCATTAAAGGCTACAGTGACGCCACATTTCACATAAGAATGTTCGATCACTTCTTTTGGTTTTCCTACTTTACTTTTAGTGTGTCATGGCTCTTCATATACAGCATGTGCTGAGGGACGACTGGAATTCAATTATCACCTGTCACTCTTATTTATATTCATTTATAGATCATCCATTGTGACACGTTCATTATGCAGGCTTAATGGCATTACTGTTTATTAATAGTAATGCACCAGTCAACTTTAAGTCTTACCTTACATATAAGCTATTTCATTGTCCAAAAGCTCAGTGATGCAGACGCCAGGTAGGTGGTGCAGATGCCAGATGACAATAAGACTGTCACTAATATGCTACAACCCTGCCCTATATGCTAAGGCTCTACAAACATGACAAGGTTTCTTCTAATCATCATTAAAATGACATGATTCTTCTAATCAATGAGTTCCTACAGATTATTTTTCTTGTACAGATTTTTGTGCATAAAAAAACAGTTTTGTTCGAATAGGTAATTAAGAAATAAAGTAAGCAAATATTTATCATACAAATAACCCCCTGTGAATGTTCCTAACAATGCTTTCTTGTTCTTACTCCTTTTTGGTGTTCTTTGTTATCTGGGGTCTTGCTGGTCTGTGCAATTCCTCCCTGCCCTGCTTTTGTGCTGCTTCTGCAGTTACTGACTCTGTTCGGTAGATAGCACTACAGCATACAGAATCTGCTGAGTTGGTTTAGCACATAATGTCTGGTGACAAACAATAAAAAGGATGAAGATTAACATTCCAAATGGTTAGCATATCAGAACAGAATAATAAAACCAAGAATATTACAGAGAATATAGAGGTGAAAAATAATGTGCATCATGGGGCTTTTTTATGGCAAGCTATGTTGAGTTTTATAATGAGGGCAGAGTTCACTGACGATTATTGCTGGGAAGAGTTTTCATGGAAGGCTATTTTTCTTTTCTTTCTAAATCCCTGCTCTATTAACGATTCATAGGAAAAGTGTGTCTGATTTCTGTCGAACAGCACAGAAATCAGACACACTTCCCTTGTACAAGGAAGCAAGAATGTTTAGGAACAGGACAACATCATGGATAAACAAATGTCCTGAATTTCTGTATGATGGCTTGTGTTGCACAGTGTACACTGCATACTGTAGCACACCAGCAATATTAGAGGGATAAACAGCTGCACAAGTCATACAAACCAGTATACTGGCTGTCTACAACATTTGGAGGCCTAATTTTCAAAATGAAAGAATGAGGAGTCCTGTGGCACCTTTAAAGATAACAGATTTATTTGGACATAAGCTTCTGTGGGTAAAAACCACTTTGTCAGATGCATCTGATAAAGTGTTTTTTACGCACAAAAGCTTATGCTCAAATAAATCTGTTAGTCTTTAAGGTGCCACAGGGCTCCTTGTTGTTTTTACAGACACAGACTAACATGGCTACCCCTCTGAGACCTTTTAAAATGAAGTGACGTGTATTTGCTTGTATGTAGATTTGTGTACTTTCTCCTCTGTGCTTTGATCTTCGCCAGGTGGCACCTAATAAGTTGGATTTTTTTTATTGGTTGCAACATGTTCTGATAATTCCAGAAGGAGGTTGCCTTGAAAAAGCCATAAAATGTAATCAAGGCACAGAGCCAAGCTGTTACATGAGCCTAGGAGGGAGTAGGTGAAAATTCTTTTTCAAGATGCAGATATCAGCATTTCAGACTCATCTGTAGCAGCACAACTCTGTTACGTGAGTGATTTATTATGACAGCAGAGTCCAGTATCGTTTATAATCCCCTTCCAGAAAGTTTGCTGATTCCTGATATCATCTTCAGTGGCAATGAGCATCTTCAGAGGAAAACATTTGTGTGCTCATCTTGTCTTTTCCCTAGTCCACTCTGTTTTCCCATGTACATCAATCCATGCATTCTTTTTCCCTGTTAGGATGAGGATTTATGGATTGCATTTTTATATTATATATATCAAGATCCAGATGCACACTTAAGTTATTCCTATGAAAGGCAATTAGGGTATTTTATTTTTCCCACTTTCTTAGATTCAGTTTTCTAAGTGAATTCAGCAGGAGTTGCCACTTTTGATGATGAGATGTGACCTGTTTTAATCACCACTGTCCACTGTCAATCCTGTCAGGCAATTTAGCTTCAGGTGCATAATGGCAAGTTATTATAGAGAGAGAATCATTTTAAGTTTCTAGACAGTGGGAGCATTCCCAGAATCCATTACTGACTGATTAAATTACCCAGATTTCTGTGTGTGAAGGTTTGTTACAGCAGCATGTAATCCACAAGAGTAACTAATCATATCATATTGATTTAGATGCTGCTAGAATAGGAAATCTAATTGTAATACTGTGAAAGCTTCTCAGGGAATCTGTACTAATGATTGCATTTGTAATCCCATTTGCAGGTGAAAGTTCTAAAAGACAGCCGTGAGATGAATATCAATACTGTAGTTTTGGACAGTGCATTGGAAATCAAGTTGCAGAAGGTAAGGCTGCTAGAGGTTATCTTGATGACTCAGTGGTACAGCCACAAGGTTCCACCATTGAAACACACTCCTCTGTTGTTCTCTTGACCTTTCAGAAAGGAATATGCAGGAAAGTTGCATGCAAATATGAAGACAATTTAAAGGATTTGACTTTCTGCCTCGCTAAACCTTAGTATTCATTTCACTAAGGTTGCTGTACTTTGATCTGTGCCTTGAGGTCTGTGTAGAGACTGATATCCTTGATCTCTTCTCTCCACATATGAGAACAAACAAGTATGAAAAATACTTCTCTTCAGGGCAATGAAATGATGGCCTGCTTTTTATCTGGCATGCTTTTGCTGCTCTTTAGTTCCTCTTAAGATGATACAAAAATCTACAGTGCTTCTTTAGTGTTCAGTGACTTCCAGCAACTTAACCTTGTGGGTGTGTGTACACATTAGGCTATTCCAACTCTTTTGTGTTTAGTGAAATGTATGGGTTGTTTATTACATAGCAGTTGTATTTATTGTTTTCAATCTGTTGTCTGTGTAAGGGTGACCTGCAGACTGTATAAATACAACACAATGGCTCATATGGTGTACTTGTTGGTGAGGGATTCTTTTAGCAAACCAGGATATTCCCTCTTCTGAACTGCAAGGTCTGTGTTTTAGAACAGTAAACAATCATACAGCATATTAAGCTAACTAATTTTTATCGCTCACAAACAAGCTGTGTGTGTTATAAATGATTAGATGTGCAAGATAAGGACAAATGATTTGACTAGTTAAAATCCAGCCATGCATACTGTGCTTTAGAAAGAGTTTCAAATACTTTCAGAAAGCAAAAGTGAGGATTCCCCTGGACCACAAGATCATTCTTTTGTTTTCAGATGACTATGGGACTGATGAACATGACTGACTTGACTAATAGCAATGGCTGGTGCCAAATGACTGGACTTTTCTCACAAAACGTTGAAATCTGATTTACAACATCTTTGTGCCTTGGGCGTTAATTCAATCCATTTTTTGATACAGAAAGAGACTGACATTTGGAGACAGAATAATCATGCCCCTGTGGGAATAGGTTGGTGTTGAACTTTGTTTCCATGTTCCCTTTTGGATGTTTTGTTGCTGATGACAATAATTAAGTGTCCTCTGAAAATCTGGAACTTCTGGAGAAGGCAGGGGAGTATATTATTCTTTCCCTTCTCTAATGTGGGCAAAATTCCCTGGTCAGGCTGAACGTATTTCACATGAGACCAGGGGACAGAGAAAAGGTGGCTTTCCCAGCCCTTCTTTCCTTGACCTGCTCACCCTGAAGACTGCACAAAACTGCACCAGTTGGAAATGGCTGACCGGTTTCCTCCTAGCAACTGGGGATTGCTGGAATCCCAAGATGCTCCAGGGAGTATCCTTTTTCCTAGATACATTGGCAACTACACTGAGAGTTGGGAGCAGGGGGTGGAAGTAGAGGCCATGCCACCCAAAGAAGTCCTTGTGCAGGGAAGGATCCTCCACTATCTGAATGTGTTAGGTTTTAGACAGCACAAAACTACCCTAATGAGCTGGAAAATTTGGCCTTATCTGAGGCTTTGATAAACTTTATTGTATTGAGTTTTCAATAAAAACATTATGTAACCTTACAAAACAGAAAATCTTACAGCCCCCAATTTGCAAGTCCATCAATTCTTCAGAAACCCTGCCCAGGATATTGCCCATATACTAGCCCCTTTTAGAGGCTAAAGATGCTTCAGATATTCCTTTTCAGTCTGCACCCTGGCTTGGAGGAGTTCAGGGATGTGGAGAAATGTAGGTGTCTTAGACAGACATTAACATGCTCCAAGATGGTTTTAATGTTTTTGTACAATAAAGCCCTATTTGTGTGACAGTGTATTTTCTTGCATAGTTCAGACATAGTTCAATCCGAGTTGTAACAGTAATGGCCTGCACAAAAATTAAATTCTGTACTCAATATTTCACATTCTGCATATTGTATCTGAGAAAATAACACAAGTTAATAATGCCAGTTTCAATTCTTTTGGTAATTTATTTCAAAATACCTGTTAGCAAGTATATCTGTAACAGTGCAGGCAACAAAAAGACTCAGGAAATATTTTTTTGACAGAGATTTTTTTATGAGGAATACAGAGCTCTGAGTAATCATTCATTAAAATACAATATAGAAACATATTTCCTGCACTCCTAAGGAGCAGTGCAAGGGCTTGGGAGAATCAGGCACTATGGAGGAGCTGAAGGACAGGAAAGTAACTGCTGGAAAGAAATCTGGAAGTGAACTTGCGGGGTTGCTGGGTGGGAGAAATGTTGAACGGTTCTTTATTTTTGGGGGGATGGGGGAAGAATTGCTGAGGAATTGGGGAGGCTTCCCCATGCAGACCCCTAGCCTCTCCCATTCACTCAGGCACATCTGCCCTGGTCCCCTTACGGCCCTGCAGTCTCCCATTCCCATCTGTCCCTGCACCGCCCCCCTCTTCATATCTTCATGTGGCCTTGCACCCCCTTCCATTCAGCCTCTGGATCTGTGCTGCCACCCCACTGGCTCCTATACCCCCACCTCATTTGCCCCCCCACTAGACTTCCTGAACCCCATGTGCCCTTCTCTGCCCATCCCCCTGTATGCCATGCTGCCTCACCTGGCCCCACGGGCATGTCACCGTGAGGAATGCAGTTTCTGATCCCTCTCTCTGTCTTCATTGTCTCTGGCTGATTCTGCCAGCTGCCCTCTTCTGTGGTATCATAGCAGCCCCTAGTACCAGTGGGACTTGGATAGTGCAGGGTAAGTGACTCTGTATTTATTGAATCAACTAAATAAGAAATTTGATGTCTTAATTAGCTAAGCTTACAACTTGTCACACAACTTCTGCCCCAGCTAATAAACACTGTAGCTACCTACTCAGTATGCGCTAGCTTCAGAGGGGTAGCCAAGTTAGTCTGTAACAGGAAAAACTTAAAAAACAACAAATAGTCTAGTAGCACTTTAAAGACTAACAAAACATGTAGATGGTATCATGAGCTTTCGTGGGCACAGCCCACTTCTTCAGATGACCGGAACATCTGAACATCTGACCGATCATCTGAAGAAGTGGGCTGTGCCCACGAAAGCTCATGATACCATCTACTCAGTATTTGGTTACTCAGAATTCAGGAAAATAATTAGATCAGAAATCATCTGAATTTTACATAAACTGGTAATGCAGGTTTCACAAGGTGGTGCTGGTATGCAGTCTTCCAATTCTTTTTCTTTTTCTTGTGGGGAACATGTGACCAAGGCTATGTCTACACTGCAGAGCTTTTCCCGAAAAAGCTATGCCACATCCGAGGAATACATCTGATTTTTCAGAACAATTTCCTCATTGTATGAGGAAGAAGGGATGTGCCAAAAGAGGAGGCTTTCCCAGAATTTGGCCCTGTGTAGACAGGCTCCATTTCGGAAAAGCCTCTTCCAAAAGAAAAGCGGAAAAAGATACGCAAATTGCTTTTAACAATTTGCATATCTTTTTCCGACTTTTCTTTGAAGTCTAGACATAGCCCAAATGTTCAGTCTTGAGGCGCTATATTGTCATAGCCCGAGTAGTTTGAATACCAGAAGAATTAACTCACTTTCTTGGTCACTGGTTGCCACCAATTCTTGAGGCAGAATTGCTGTCTGGGAACCAGGTATTGGTGTTAGGCTGACAGTCCTGAAAGAAGAGATTGTCTGCAAACTGCATGGCTGATTTTTTCCAGGACTGATGTATGTATCTAAAAAAAACAAGTAACACTTAGAATATACCCACTGATTTCTTCTCCTGAGGGTAGCTGCTCTGGACATCTGCAAATGCTTGGCCTCTGCGCAATAATAATAAGAAAAAATAGCAAAAGACCTAAGCTTTACCACACTTTACACATTATTCACTAATTAGCAGTAAGTTTTGTCTTCATCTGAAATCACAGTCATCTCTACCATCGTTATTCTTTACTGTAGCTGCAGATTCCATCTTCCTAAACCTATGTTTTTCCAGCATAGGCTGCCTTATATTTTGCAGAATACAGGAGGAATACAGAAAAGCCTCCATTAACAATGTCTTTTTAAAATTTATTAAACTGATTTCTCCCTCATGGGATCTCTGCACTGAGATCTCATGCACTTGCTCCTTTATTCTTTTAGCAAGTAGGTTCTAGGATCTACTCTCATTATTGGGAATCTGAACTGTGCTCTCAGTTGTAGTTTCTCTCTGGGTTCCTTTTGGTGGGATTTGTGGCTTATCTAATCTGTGTACAGATGGTCTTCTTTAGCAAGGTCTAACTGGGTTAGGATTTTACCTTCAGAACAGTTCACCAGGACTATCTAAGCTAGCGACTGTTTTTCTATGATACACCTGAACCTCCCTAACATGGGTGCCTCTTATCTGGGTACACCTGTGGTGCAGACCCCCGTAGGGAGTGTAGGAAGTAGCTCTATGCACTTCCCTTCCTTCCAGCTGGGGGAACAGCAACACAGCAAATTGCTTCACCGGAGGCTTTTCCCTCACTTTTCCTATAGTGGCTTTTCCCATAGTGGCAGAGGGTGGTGCCTGAAAGCAGTGGTGGGAGGGGACGGAGCCCTAATCACCTCACCCCCCCAGACTCCTCACACACCCTCCCTCCCTTACCGACCCTACCTCAGCACCCTTCCATGGCCCAAAACATGCTTTAATCTGGCATACCCTATTAATCAAGGTTGCCGGATTAAAGAGGTTCAAGTGACCATAGAATGCAAGCACTTTCAAATGAGTGTCAGTGTTACAGACTCAGGCCCAGAAACTTCCAGGCATTTGTTATGGAAAGTCAGCAGTGACATATTAAGATGAGACAGTGAATGTGGCTTTTAATTGTGATCAAAACAGGATCTGAAACCAAGCATTCATGTGTGAAAAGCTCATAGACTCCTGAGGCTGGATACCATCACTGTAATCCTAAATCAAGACTAGCTCTGTTGGGGTAACTGAAAATACAGTGTTTTTTTAATTTCCCCAAAAGCAGTTTAGCAAGTAAGCATATAGCCCATTAAGTGTTAATAACTATATCTAAACTTTGGTTAATTCATACTATATTATTATAGTAATTCCTAGCCTATTGCCAGGTGGTTCCTCCCCCCCCCCCCCCCCCGATCTCTATAGCTACCGAAATTAAATGCAAAGTCATTTTGTTTAAAAAAAAAATCACTGATTAATACAGGCATAACATCCCAGTATAGGAATTAAGAATTAAATAAATTACCCACATGCCTTAGCAACTGTTCTGAGTGAAGGGCTTCTAGACTTATGGTGCAAAGTCATTTGGACAGATTTTAAATAAATTGCATTGACATCAGTGACTTACTTCAGGTTTTCACTGCCGTAGTTCACAGTTTCACATGGTTTTTTATTCAAACCAGGTTAATTTGGGTAGTTTGGGTTGAATTATGGGATTTGCTCAAAGCAGCAGTTAGAAAAAGTGAATCATACGAAACCAAAATCAAACGAAAGGTTCAGATGAACTCTCCAAACAAACCCTGCTGCGTTTTGCACAGTTATAGTCTATCACAACAGAAGCCTCAATGAGTAATTTTTCTCCAGCGGTGTTACTTTTATTTGGACTGTGTGGAAGACATCAGAATGCCAGAGTACATAATAACCCTGCAGGGATAGTCATTGTAGTTAACCCTTCATAGTCATTAGTCCTACTGCAGAATCAGGCACTTTGCCTATGACTCACGGTGTGATATTTCCTATACAAACAAGCTGCAGTGCTTGCTCACAAGGTCTGCACAGTTTTAGGTATTATGCACCTTAAGTACAGTTAATCTGTATCACAGATGTAAGTCTTGATGGGCTACATTTCTGTTTCCCTGGTATGTTCTGTTTTTATATCTCAGTCAGCATGTTACATTCCACCGGAGAAGAATTATTTCCACAATCAGATTAGTGCTGCATTTATACTGAGTCTGAAGTGTAGGGATTTACTTACTTTATTATTTAGTTTGCTATAAATGTTGGAAATAAATTCTGAGAGAGGGAATTGAGCAATTTCTTTTCTCCTGCTCTGATACATATTTCTACTTATTTGCTGTATATCTTTACTACATTAACGTTTGTTGTTAAGCAAAGACCAAACTGCTGTTTAGAAAGATTGTACAGTCTCCTACTGTGCAGAAATAATATCAGTAAACCATGTTCCAGATGAACAGAGCCCATAAGTTTCATGTAAATTTTCCCAAGTCAGGGTTGGCATTTCATCTACACCAAGATGATTACTCACCTTGAACCTGAGTGGTGATAATGAAACATGTCTTCGTTTCTAAATTGATGACGATTATGGTTTATTTACACACAACATAGGATCTGAGTTATGCCAAAATAGGTCAGCCCCATAGCTTTTTTGTATAAACTTCTGTATGGCCAGCAAACATTAAAAGGCATTCAGTCTAGCTGGAGCCTCCTTTTGTGTTGTACATTCTGCACTAGCCGTGGATAGACATGGTTCGTCTTAGAATTATAGTCATGTTTTTGAGGACTTTGCTAAAGCAGATGTGCTGGATGCAGCCTTTTATTTCATTAGGAAGGAGAAGAAAGGACTGCCAATCCACTCATATGCCCCCTACACTCTCTAATAGTTTTATGAGGGTTTGGCAAGCTTGTTAGTCATTATTATGTTCTCTCAGAGCTTCTTGGCCCTTCTAACCTGTTCTCATTCCATGATCTTAAAGGGCAAATATTTTTCTCTCTTTAAAGCTGTCTAAAGCAGCAAATAAAAAAAAATGTCTAAGTACATCATTCAGTAAGGAGATGATATATGCACTACAGGGCAAGATTCTCAAATGTTTTTCTTAAATTGAACCTCTACAGTTTGTAAGTGTACTGCTTCACAACACGTGTGAAGGGAAAAAATAGTAAGTGGGTATGTAAACAGGCACTAATCCTTGCAATTACTTGTCTTCCACCAAGAAAAGGATCTCTACCCTTGAGAGATGATCCCACAGTCTAATAGATTTCACTATCAGGAAGTTCTTCCTAAGTCTATCTGAATTTTCACATCCTTAATATAATTTGTTTTCATTTCATTCCTACTAATATCTCCAGGTACCATCCCAAATACTTTCTCTCCCTTCTTGTTGTTCACAACTATCAGAGCTTTGTGAAGTGTGATCATGTGCTGGGCACATGCACAGAGAATTTTATAATGTACAAAAAATGCTAAAGGGTACTAACATTAAATTCATGACTGATGCAAGGAAGCCCGAATCCTATAGCCCTTGCTCAGCCAAAATGCCCATGGAAGCCAGGGCAAAGGATTTAGGAGTTGGAATGGTAACACATTTGTGTGTGACTCATTTTAAGACTGTCTGATCTCTTCATTAGCCTTTGAATTATTATAATAACATCTCTATCAGTTAAACATATTGTAAACTATTCTTGTTGCTTACCTGTCCCATGATGTCCTAGAGGGGGAAAAAACCACACTGGTTCATGCATCATGCTAAAGGCACGGGAGCACCCACAGTCATTACAATATTCCACATAGTTCAGTACGTTCCAAATCTGCTGCCCCTGAAGAGGAGCTGCCATTATGGGATCACTCTGTCAGGGTGGCAAAGTTTTTCCATAGGGGGGTAACATCAGAAGGGGAAATAGCCTGAGTGATAGTCTTACAGTGTACTGGTTGCTTCTACGTTGTGGCAAACCTCCCATTAAAATAATAATAACGAATACAGAATTTTCCATTTTTGTAGAACTTGAAGATCTCACACATGAATGAATGAAGCAGCTCAGAAACCCAGGGGTGTAAATGGAATCACTTCCATTTCACAGATGACAAAAATGAGGCACAAAGAGACTGTTAAAATTTATCACACATGCACTTTGTAGCAAATCTGAGACTATAATCCAAGCTGTTTGACTTCCTATCCCATCGTTTAACCACAAGCTCAACCTTCTTTTCTAACTAGGCAAGGCAGCTTGCGTTAAGTTCCTGTCACCCAGTATCCTATTTAGTAGTGTTACTGTACAAAAAGCTCTCTGTTGACAAGCTCAGAGAAAAGTGATTGATAGCTAGAAAACTTTCCCCTTTCTCATGGTGTGATAATAATGGACAAAGACAAAGAGACCGGAGCAGGGAATTCACTGTTCGCTAACTATGTTGTTTAAAGTAACAACTTTGTGGCTTATTTCCTAAAGTTCAGGGCCTTAAAAAGGGTATGTGGATGGCTCCCAGGGCAACCTGGGGATTTCTGACTGGGACGCTGAAGCAATTGCTGCATGACTTCATATTTCAAAGACCCTTCAGAGGAATCTATGTAGGTTGCACTGACTGGTCCCAGTACAATAAGTAAAACAAGTATCAGATTAGTCCAAGAGACAGGCTGCTCTGTTTATTTTGGGGGGTTCTTTTAAATTTTTTTTCCCTGTAGTTGAGGACTAGGCTGCCAGACGTGATACACATTTTGTTTTCACAGGCTACACATCCAGATATTCTTTTCTCCACTGAAATCTAAAGTAATTTTAAATACCTCCCCAGCAATTCTGGCACATGGTTATGTGAACAAGGCACTAACTTATCTGACCACATGGCTTTATTGTACATTTGAGACAGTAAATACATTCCCTCTCTTGGAACCTATTGGAGCTGCCTCGGATGCTTAAGACTTTTACAGTAGTATCTAAATCCATCACTGAGCCCCCATAGCAATAACTGCACTCCCCCTCCCTGTGCCACTAACAAAAAGGCTCCTTGAAGATTTGCACATCTCTTGGGGAGAAATACATATCCACTTGTGTGAGGATTTGTTGTTTCAGTCACAGAAATAATTCCCCTGCCTCCTCCATACTTATTTTAAAAGTGTACTTAAGTTACAACCAGTGATCAAGGAGATGCTGTAGAGGAGAAATGCGCCTTCAGTAGGGAATCAGTGCTGCAGCAAAAGAATTGTGGACAGGGAGGCTTCATGCCAATTAAAGAAACCAGCCTCAGATATGAATAATATTGAGTGGAGAATAAAAGCAATTAAGCAACACATTCTGGTTGCTGCTCTGGATCATATTTGCATAGCCCATAAATCCTTCATACTTAGTAGTTGTTACACAACAGAAATCTGTTTTTTAGTCAGTACATATTGGCCGCCAAAGGTTTAAATTAATCCATTTACAGCAAACTTTAAACAAGTCCCTCTGAGAACTGGTCAAACCTCTCACCCTTGCAGGATGATTGATAATGTTTCTTTCTTCTGTAAAACAGACCTTAAGCAGGTTCCTGTTGAGCACAGAAGGTCTGCTCATTTCCAGTACTGGAGGGGAGAACACCCTCCCACTGTCCCTCCTGGGGGAAATCTTGTATATTTCAAAACACCATTCATGTAATAATGTGAAACCCTCTTAAGCAAATAAAGGCGAGAGAAATGAGACTACTCAAAACTGTGCATTTGCTGTTCAACCGTATCTATGCTGGAAGCAGTTTGACCCTGTACCACTGACTTTGTCTGCTTTTTTTAAGAAAAAAAAAAAAGAGAGACAGTCCAGCATCTCTAAAGGAAACTGTGCTAATTCTGACTGTCGTGAATGGAGAGTGGACTTTCTGACTGTCATGGTACTGATGGCTAGGCTCCTGCCTACAGCTACAGCCTGTTCACCAGAATAGCCCTAAAACGTGCAACTCATTGTTCCTCTGAGAATAACCATTCAGGTCACATTTTATTTGATGGTCTCAGGCAATCTTTCCTCTCCTGTTAATCATGATCAGAGCCAGCCTTAGGGGCAGGCGAGCTGGGCAGTCACCCGGGACTGCCATTTTGAAGGGGCCGCTAACAGAGCTGGTCTTAGTGGCGGGGGGCCATGAACGCATTTCGTCCCAACCTCCTGAAGTCCCTGACCTTTTTTTTTTTTTGCTTGGCCAGGGGCCACCAGTTGGTTAGGACCGGCCCTGATCATGATAACTGTACTTACTGTATTAAGAAAAATAGGCATTCAGATTTTGTGTGCCATGCAATGGGGGCTTCCCAAGATGAGAGGTTGATGATGATTAATTAATGCTTTGGCTGTGCCGGGGCACTTCCTTGTATTTGTGTATTGTATTAACTCAAGGGTTATGATCTGTTTCCAACATGACTTGTAATAGTGGGTGTTGTGTATTTCTAAATTCACCATGCATCACTTTCATAAGGTTTCAATGTGTGGTGGTGCTTACAATGAAGTAAGTTATAGCAAAACTATAGTTATGGATTATAGACTCATAGCCCTGGTCTATGCTAGGGAGTTATTTCAAAATAATCTCCCTTATTTCAAAATAATAAGTAGAGCGTCTACGCCACCAAGCCCTTTATTTTGAAATAGCGGGTTGGTTATTTTGAAATCTGTACTCCTGCTTTCCTTGGGGAATAAGCTTATTTCAAAATAGTTATTTCAGGATTTATTATTTCAAATTTTAGTTATTTCAAAATAATTTCCTAGTGTAGACATGCCCATAGACTTTGAGATCAGAGGGGACCACCATGAACAACTAGTCTAATCTCTAGCACATTGAAGACTATGGAACTTCACTCACCCCAACTGTAATAGGCCCAGAATCTCTGGCCGAGTTACTGAAACCCTCAAATCAAGATTTAAAGGCGTTTCAGAATGAGGCAGAATTAATTATTTGGAATCGGTGGAAAGCCTTGCAATATAAAAACTCCTTTCCCAGTGGTAGAGAACTCTCTTGCAGTGACATTGTTCTGGGAATCTAGTCCAATATAAGATACTGATATTTAATAGGCCTGTCACATACTACCTATGCTCCAGACAAAAATAGAGTTTCAGTAAATCTAAGAGGGGGCCTTACTGTCCACCATTTCTTGATTCAACCACTTTTGGGGAATGGGAAGACTCGTCTTGTCTTCCTTCTCCATTGCTATCTAGTCCACAGGAAACCAAGTAGGAATGGTGGCCTCAATGCAGAGGAATGGTCTCTACTTATAAATCTTCTATAATTTGAAGGAAACAATACCATTTCTACCACCTTACTCCAAAAACTCCTCTCCTATCCTGTGCAGTGTGTTACCTTAGTGAAGCTCTAATACCACAATCTGTTGTTCAGCTCTCTCCTGGAGAGGCCACAGGAATTAATGGCTTAGAACTGGCCCCACGCTAGATCCTTTTTCTGACCATCCCATCCCATTGAACATTTGGATAAAACAGAGCTCTGATTCCATCCATACAAAACATGGGTATTTACAGAACCAATGGCAGGCCTAAGTTTCTCTCTATCCTATAGTTTTGTTCTGGCTATTTAAAGTGATACAATAATTCCAAATGATTGTATATACAAAAATTAGGTGTAGATAATTTATGCCTCTCTCTCTCTGGGTATGTGTGTGTGTGTGTGTGTTGAGAGAGAGAGATTTCCACACCAGTCTAAGATGTCCATTTGCTGCATTTCCACACCAGTCTAAGATGTCCATTTGTTTTTAGCCTAACATTTTTCCTGACCATCATGCCCTGTAGGGAGGAAGATTTATTCCATTATTCTCTATGATTTGCACAACGTGCACAATCTGTTAGGTACTTACTTTAGAGGATTGGTTCTCAACCTTTTCCACACCAAGACCCCTTTTCCCATGGCTGTTGATCCCCTCTCCATTCTACCTGGGATTTTCCTCTCACTCACCAATAGGAAAGGCAGATTTATTGTGAGCCCCTGACACCGATTTGGGATGTCCCCCATTGACAAACCCATGTTTTAAGAGCAAAGTTAGATAGGCGGTTTGAACAGGATTTGTCATCTGTGTGACCATTATTTATGTTCTCCCATATTCCTGTGTACCTTAATGTTCAGGGGTACTTGTGCTGGGGCTATCAGTCACTCATTATTAATGCACGAACACCTAGAACACTTGAGGCAGAGTCTGCACACCCAGGTGGAAACACTTGCCCCTGCCCACTCTAAGATTTGGTATCCCTACTTACCAAGAGAGGCTGAATTTAGAGTGCCCCTCAATCAGGCCATGCTCAGCACAGATCTCCTGCCCTTTAATTGTACAATAAGGAGAACAATATTTCACTACTCCTGCCTTCAAATACTAGAGTGCACTGTAACCCCAAACCAACCAGAATGAATCATTTTGGCAAAGCAGCTCCGTCATGCTGCACACCTAGGAAGCACATCTAAGCACATCCCGTCTGTTCCTGAAGCCTTTTCCCCTAATGCATCCCAAGATGTCCAGGGAGAGCTTGTTCAGACCCTGCTTACATAGAAAATACAAGAAGAAATACAACACCTGAGTTTTGCTTTGCTACGTATGCAGCAACTGGTTTGTGGAGTGGAAATGCTAACAAACATGAGTTGGTGGGTGGTAAGGTGGCCAAACCAATCAGGGTAAAGGTGGGAGATGGTGAGACTGGTTCCTTTCTTAAAATAATCAGTGAGTTTAATGTAGGGAAATGACACAGATAAGAGGAGTTCCTCTTATTTAACAGGGTTTCTCATTAAATGTTCACCATTCAAGCCCTGGGGCTCATGTTCAATCTATGAATATCTATTCTTCTATTAGGCTATAGAAGCTTCCCTTCTCTTTCTTTTTAAGAAGGCATACATTTGCCTGAGCCTCTTGAAATCCCAACATGAGCCATTCAATTCAGCTCTAGCCAGCAGACCACCCTGGTGGGGATGTGCCTTTGACAACACGCTGTCAAAAGTGTTTCCCTACAGGCACACTCTCTTTTTAAAATTCCTGACTGAAACATTTTCTGAGTGCTTTCATTCTGTAAGCATGTTTCATTTGCTCCCTCTCTCAAACCTCCTGAAAGCTGAATTAGCACCCTGTCGAAGCCTCTGGTGTGTCTTCTTGCACCCCCCCCCCCACCAAAGGCCTCAGGTTCTGCAATCTGATTAGATGCATAATTTAAATTCAGCAGACATCTGGCAAACACGTCTGAAGATTTTCAGTACGTGCCATCTCGAAATAGCTGGAGCAAAATCCATGGTGTTAATTAGCAATTACATTCATGTCCAAGAAATATGTAAATAAAGTACAACAAGCTAGGAATGCTAAAGATCACAAAGACTGTAGGTACTCAGCAAAGTCTAATTAAAAATGTGAGGGGACTGCCAGTATATCTAATTTATGCATCTTCCTTTTCAAGACGATCTTTCAATAGGCAGGGCTATAAAATGTGAGTTATTCCTATTCAGTGGAGATCATGCACCTAAAAGCTCTCTCCATTTATGGAATGAAATAAATAGAACTTACGTGGTGAAAAAAGACCTTGAATGGTGAGCAGGAACAAAGCTTTCTGAAGAGTCATGGCCAGCCTTTGAATGGTAAATAACTGCCACTACCAGCCTTGGTCCAGAAATATGATAGAGGGCATCTGCTTCCTGAAAGCTTACAAAGCTATTGTGGCTTCCATCCTAGCGGAAAGGCTTGGTACCTTTGGCTTTTCCCTGTCTATATTCCTGGTCATTGTTTTAAAGTGTCTAAACAACACAATGCCGGATAGAATGTCTTTGAAAGGCAAACACCGAAATGTGATAAAGTGCAGCTGAGGTGCCATGTAAATTGAATACACCAAATTGCCTCTGACTGATGCTTGTAATTTCCTGTACAAATCACCGATATTCTCAAAGCTGTCTCCTGCTTTTATGTCTGTTAAAGAAAACCAAAACCAAAACCAACCCTCAGTTAAAAATCAAGAGCTATCGTATGTCACCCACTGCCCACTATTAAAGGAACATGAATGACTTTGAAAGCAAGCCCTCCATAAAAGGAGCCCAAGGGACCAGCTGTCATTTCATCCACTGCAAAGGAGTATTCTGGGGGAGGAGAATCTTCTAGAATTAGGTGCTTTTTCACCATTAAGAAAATACGAACCTGGATGCACATGGTTTTCTGCCCGTGACCTTGGTTCATGCATCAGTGTGTACCCACATTGGGCATGGCAGGACCCAGTCCTGCACACCCCAAAACTTCAGAATCAGGGCCTTGAGCTATGTGCTTTTGAATAGAAATCGAATTGAAAACAGTGCTGGCCACACCCAGGAACATCACAGAACAAGCCTAACCGTATTGCTGCAGAAATCCAAACCATTTGCTGCAGGACACACTTGTCAGTGGAAGCCCTTCAGCTGCTGATATATGGAGACCTTTTTTTTAAGCCAGGGAAAGGCAATGATGTTCTGCAGTTTTGCTTTTATTAAATAAAAATGTTAGTGCTGAGATTTGTGTGCAGTGCACTGTGTGTGAAGCTTGTAAAATGAGTTGTTAAATTGCTCTGTCCTTGGCTTTACCAGTGAGTGGTGCTAGTGGCACAGTTTTGCAGCCCTGCAATGGAGGTTGAAGTGAATACAGTGGATCCCGTTTTAAAGGGTTACTTTTTTAGATGATAATGTTTGAGTATAAACTGTTTGAACTGCAAAACATGGGAAACCACCCCCAGGCTACTTTAGGCATGCAGTGGGCATGTTTGAATGGGCAGTCCCTTGGTTGGTAAAGACAGGAACAATCACTCCTTGTTTTTCTAACCGGTTACTAGTATTATTGATGTATACATGCACTGAGTGCCAGAGATCTCTAGGAGCAAAAGGCATGCTTTGACAATGGGGCCAAAGAACACATTCACTCTCAGAAGGAAAAATGTCCTAGCTGCCTTTGTACTTTTACTCAATCAGGTTTTTAGTTTTTACTACATTTCTCTAAGGGGCAGGGGACTTGGTGGCTGAGACTTCACTTCCTTTTAGTGAGGGACTTGATGCAGCTTTAACTTTATGTAATGGTGCCTAGGTACTATGGGGATGGATACCTCCGAGACATGTATGCCAGGAACATGAGATCCACAGTGCCAGAGTGTTTGTGAGAGTTAAACTGTTACATTGAACAAGGACAAAAACTTTTTGGGGAGACCAGCATTGAGGGAATATCACCTGAGAAGAGTGATAACTATACATACATGTGCCTACCTGCCGGTATGAGTAACACAACACTATCGAGTAGTTAGCTCACAGGCTGTGTAGTACTTAGCAGCTGAGATTCACTTCGGATGATTTTCTACCCTGGCCTTTTTTCAGACTGGATAAAGCTGTGCCGGGCTATCTTTGTGCTGGTCTAAGAATTTTATTAGTAAAGCAAAATGAAAACTGATGCTCAGTAAAAGAAGGGAAGCATGTTAATGGCGCTGTTTGACATGCTGATGCATAGTTTTTTTCTGAATGCCGGTTTGAAGGGGGTGCAGAGTAAATGTCTACATTAGGCCCACAGCCTAGGACAAATAGACTGTATTCAGTGAACAACCCTGCAATGAGCTAGTTTTCAGTTGCTGGTGGATGGGTGGGGTTCCCATAGGAATTGGTGCACCCCAGGCAGATGTAATTTTCATAGAGCACGGGGCTTCTCTTTGCTCAGCAGAGGGTATAACAAAAATGTGCACACAGATGAGGAGAGTTTATTTCTTGGCTGGTCACCTAAGAGATGTCCATTAGCTTCAGTGGAGGCAGGACCTCTACATCGGCGAGATGTTCATGAGGTGTCAGAGCATTGATACCATCTGCTCTCATTTATCTGCACTTGAGTCGCTGGCCCATGATCTATGGATTCTGGATGTTTTGCAGTTTCCTTTCAAAATAGGTGTGGGAGGGGAAGGTTACCAAGAAGGACAGAATAACATTATTTTGTTAGCAAAGGAAATTCTATTCCTCTGCCTGATTTCCATCCTACATTTGGATGCTGTGGACAGCTGACTACCCCTAAAGTCAGCCTCAGGGAGGAGAGAGCCAGGGGAATAGTCTCTCTGAAGAACCGTGCTGCACAACTGACTAGGAATGTGCTTTGCTTTAACACACTGACTGCCTTGAAATAGTCTCGCTTATGCCAAGTCAGGCTGTAAATTGGACTTTGAAAGGTTTTGGCAGTTCAAGCATTACTCTGCAGTTTGAGTGTAGGTACATCTTCTTGGGTTGCCAGCAGCTGCAAAGGTCTAGGACACAAGGTGCTGGGGATGGAGAAAAGAAACTCTTGAACACTAGCTAGTGCTGGAGGGGAGAGGGGGCTGCTCTTGGAAGGTGCTCTCCACACAAGAGCTGTTGGGGGTTTTCAGTCCCAGAAATTCAGCCTGATTAGATTTCCTGCTGTATGGGAGCTGCCTTCTGAAGAACAACCCCTAGGGAGCTGTCTGCAAAGTGCTGACTGTTGGAAAGGTGGGAGAGGATATGCCACAGCAGGAGAGAATTTTTAATTAGAGCTGCTCCTGCTGAGAACACAGGGATTGCAGGGAGCAGGTGGGAGAGGCCCTTAAAGGTTGCTACTGAACAGCGTTAATCAGAACAGCTGCTAAATCTCTCGAGGACCAGAAGGTGCTTTTGATCAGGAAGGAGGGAATTCTTTCCTTTGCTGCTGCTTCTCCTCCCAACTGCAGAAGCAGAAAGTTAGCCAGGCCCGTCACTGTGTGCTCCCAATCAGACAGAGGAAGGTTGCAGGTGTGTGGGATGAGGGGGCAACTCCTCAGCAGCAGCAAAGCATGAAATGTAGGACTGATTCGGAGATAGAATCAGTGCTGTGTACAGTGCCTGCAGTGGAGAGACTGTTGTCTGAGCTGCATAGCTTCCTTTGTAAGGGTGGACACTAGTCAGCAGTAACCTTAGGGAATCAGGGCTAAGGATGGTCTGGGATTTCACTGCAGCTGCAGTAACCTGCCCAAGACAGTGCTACGCCAGGGATTTCTGCTATGTGTGTGCATCTTCTGTGGCTGTGGAGAGGTGACTGAAAGCAGGCAGTGGCAAAATCATTATCAGTGTGAGAACATCCAGTACTCATAAGATGGATGGATCATATCACATAGGCCACTGGTGCCAGGAATGCTAAATCTTGCTGCATCGTAAATGGCAGCATTGGTGCTCAGGGCGTCTCAAAATGTCATGGTGTTGAGTGGAGTTAATTGGTGCTGACATCTCAGCTGCTGTGGAAAGCCCTGCTCACCTTATACTGCACCCAGCATAGGTATTGGATGTGTGGGGGGTGGGGAAGTGCTTGTGCTCCACCAGCAGACCTAAAATCAGCAGTCAGTGTGAGAGGAAGAAGAGAGTTGGGAGGGGCAGTAAAGCATTTGCTCCCCTGGAATCAATATAAATGCTGCTTCTCTGCCCCCAGCTCACCAAAACAAAGGAAACTTTCAGCTTCTCTGCAGCCCTACCAGAGGGAAAAGTCAGCCCTGCTGTATGTTTTCAGTTAAACATCAGGATACAGATTCACTACTGTGTCTACATACTTGTCAGCAAATAAAATTGCCTCTCCATATTGAACTCGTTTGCTATCTTGCAATCCAAATTTTATCCTACCAGTGGCGTTAGCCACTCGAAGCCAGCATTTGAGCACTGGCTAAAGAAGCTGAGATCATTCTAAGTGAGCAGGGTAGACAGACTTCCCAGCCAAAGCTGTTGCAAATGGAGCAGACTGTTGATACTCTACATCTATGACTGTCTTGCTAGCTGAGGATTTTAACTTCTGTTGCTGGAAGACCACAAGTGGCTAGCAATAGGGTTGCAGACAGCTTTGTATGGCTATGTCTCCGAGATGCTTGAAAGCATATATGTGATGTGAAAGTCTGTTTAGTAGTTTACTATTATACACTGGCAGTGCTCCTGAGACATCTTTGTTTTTGGGGGCGTGTGTAGTTCTGTGTCTATGTAGAAAAGCCAGACTCTCTAGCAAAACAATGTGTGTACAGTATTCTTTGCTTCTTGCATCCAGTTAATGTAACTTTTGCCAGACAATGCTTACAATGAATCAGAGGGCTTTGTGTCAACTGATCTGTGAACAATTTAACCAATTTTTCATTAACCAACAGCTTATGGAGAAGTTGCTAAATTTTATGGGCCATTAGCAGCTTCTGACGCTGCAAATGACTATGAAAATCAGGGTCTTGCAGTTTTGAATCCTGCTCATTTGATAAATTGCCTCATTGCAACTGTAGCATTTTGGAGAAATGTACTCCGTCAGTATTACCCAATTTAAACAAGTTGTTGAAGGCTAGTAAAACAACCCACCCAGGGGGAGGGAAACGACTACAACAGCGTGCAAATACTCCACAGCTTCAAAAATGTGCTGTTTTTTTTAAAAAGTTACTTTTTAAAATCTTTGCATCAAGGGAGACAGTTCATTGTGGTCTGAAACTAGGGAGGCTAAGAGGAACAGATATTTATGTAGCAAAGAAGGTACCCTTTCATGTAGGTCATGTCTACACAGCAGCGTTATTTCAAAATAACAAAGTGAGTGTCTACACAGCAAGCCCGTTATTTTGAAATAATTTCAAAATAACAGGCGCCTTATTCTGAAATCTGTAACCCTAATTTCTTGAGAAATAATGCCTATTTTGAAATAGCTATTTCGAAATAGGGTGTGTGTAGACAGTGCAGTTGGAGTCTTTTTGAAATAAGTGGCCTCCAGGGCTTTCCGCAGGTGTCCTGCTGGCCACTCTGTCCACACTCATCAGAACTCTGTAGTTCCGCTTCCCTGGCAGCTCTTAAAGCTGCAGTCACAGGGGAAAGGGCTTGTGGCACACAGCAGGCCATGCCAGCCTTGTGCCACATCGAAGCAGCCTTCATAGCTGTCCCTGCAGCCATGAACCACCCCCAGGTTCCCACTGAGCCCTCCACAGCTGTACCCAAGCAGGCAGACAGGTCTCAGGAAGAAAGAGACCCACATCTTCCTGGTCTGGTGCGGAGATCCTGGACTTCATTGAGTGGAGGGGAGTGGAGGCAAACCTCCAGGATCTCCGCCCCAGACACAGGAACACTGACATCTATGGCTGGATGTCTGACAGCCTGGCCCAGACTTATTTGGACACCCAGGAGCAGATTCACGTGAAAATTAAAGATCTCGGGCAGGCCTATGCCAAGGCCAGGGAGCACAGATCCCACTCTGGGACGGCAGCTCATTTCTATCCCTATAATGATCAGCTCCACCACATCTTGGGGTATGTGTGTCAGTCCTTTCCCCCTTCCCTTATTGTGGACTCTGGGCAGGAGACACTCATTATCACCCTCCCGGTGGGCACAGCCAGTGAGGAGGAGGAGGCGGACGAGGCCAGCACCATCTCGATGCTCACCAGCCAGGAGGTCATGCTCACCCTGGAGCCGTTACCTCCATCCCAGGATGTCTCCCAGGCTTTGTCTGAAGCCAGGGAAGGCCCATCAAGTGAGTGGCATTACTCTCCCTAGACATGCACAGGTGGAGGTGGTGGGCAACGAGGAGCAGCTGTGTGCTTCTCGCTCGGCCTTCTTGGCCTGGGGATCATGCAGCAGCCCGTACACATGGGTGCATGTGGAGTGCCAGTCTGGGGCACACAGCCCCAGGAGGCTGCGATAGAGGACCCTTGCGCTCTGGCACACAGGGTGCCTTACTCCTGACACCGGGGTGGGACACCCTCTCACCACAAGCCGCCACTATAAGGAGGCTGGGGACCTGGACACACACACACACAGAGCAGTGCATGGGTAAGCCTGCACTCTTGGGGTAGCATCCACTCCGGGGGACAGCGTGACGAGGCGGAGGACACCGAGCCCTGGCCAGGGAGCCTGCTGGGAGGGGAAGGAAGTGAAGGGGACCCCAGGAGCACCCTCCCCAGCAAGTGGTGTCTGTTGCTCACATGCACCTCCCCACAACACACTGCCCCCCTCTCCTCCAAGTGGCCAAGGATATGAGTCCTCTCTCTGTATGGGATGCCACCACTGCTGGACTCAGAGTGCGCACAGCATGGAGAGAAGCCGAGTTGCCCCTCTCCCCATCGCCTTCCTCTCCTTCCCGCAGGCTCCTGGCCTGGCCTGCATGTTCCCATGCCTGCTTGTCCCTGGGGCATGGGAGTAGTGGGGCTCCCCCCCACCCAGACATCTGTATCCCTACAGGAAAGGGCCCATTGTCCAGGCCTCAGATGGCCTTGCTGGAAGCACATTGCCTTCATCTGACTCGAGATCTTGCAGTGTCAGCTCAGAGATGAGGGCTCGGCTTCATGCACAATCTCTCCTGGGATGACTGCCCTTCTCTTTGTTCTCCACAGCTGGACCAGCTGTGAGTGGGGTGTGAGCCACATCTCCCACACCATCTTCCCAATGCTGTGTGACCCACAGGTGCAGGGGAGCCCAGGGTGACCTGCAGTGGGAGCATATCACCTGCCTACATGCTCTGCAGTGCTCCCTGGACCAGCAGGACTGAAAACTGGAGGCAGACTTGGAGCTACGCCACAACTCCTGGCAGGAGCTGCTGTAGCAGGGCCGGATCATGTGTGTGGCTTTCACCACCACCCTTGACTGCCTGGTGGCCGCTCCTGCTGCTGCTCCTGCCCCCCTGTGTTCTCCTCCTAGCCACTCCCCCATGGCCACCGAGGGTGCCACACAAAAGCTGGTGGGATTTATTTCGAAATGGCTTATTTATTCTGAATAAGCATGCAGTGTAGATGCACCCTAAGAGTACGTCTATACAGCAACATTATTCTTGAAATAACTTACTCTGCATCCACACAGCAGGCAGTTATTTCAAAATAATGTTGAAATACTGTCAAGCTGGAGGACTTCTTACTCCCACTCCTGTAACCCTCATTGTACCCAGGAGTAAGGGAAGTCACAGGAAGAGTGCTCTATTTCAAAATAAGTGCTGTGTAGATGCTCCCAATTTTGAAATAAGCAATTTCGAAAAAGATATGCAATGACATAGCTTATTTTGAGTTAAGCCCTGCTGTGTAGACACACCCCAAGGGAACAAAAGAGCTAATAATAATACATTGCTCTATTCATCCAAGGACTTTATAAAGGAAAGTAAATGCCATTATTCCCATTTTAGAGATGGGAAAACAGAAGCCCAAAGAGGTGAGTGAAACTTGCCCAAGATCACACCGTGATTCAGTGGAAGAGCAGGGATTAGACTTTCACAGTGCCCAATCCACTGGGCTGTGTTGCCTTCTCCACATGGGCAAAACAGTAGTGTGGCTACTTTTGAACTAGAGGTTTGTTTAATTTATTTTTACAGCATCCCAAAGTGTACTGGGAACTTCACAACATAAATAAAAGACAATGTCTCTGGCCTGAAGGGATTACAATGTAATTTGTAAAAGAAGAGCTGAAGTCACAACATTTAAATCTGGAAATGAATTTTGACAGATGTCTGGAGAGGGAGTGTTCAGACCCAGTTTGTAGTCTATATTCAGCTCTGATTTACACATCATTTTTGTCAGCAGGGTTTAACTGTCTTTTTCCCTGGGCTTTGTGAACAGGCCATTTTTCGCTGAGAACTGCATTACAAAACCGCATTATAAACTACCAAAGGGTAGAACTCCATCTGATGCTTGGTTGGAAGGAGGGAAATGGGGAAGTCTTTCTCATAATGGCCTACAACCAAGCTAGGAGCAACTCAATAGCTAACACGCTTCTGTTCCCAGTGGTGATGCAGCTGAAATAACTGTTGTTAGCCTTGTTTGTTAGAACCAATTGAGTCAGAAGTTAATTATGGAATGGATTAGCTAGACCTAGGTAGATGGGGCAATGCTACACCATGGCCAGACTTTTAAAACATGCAATTCAATTCACTCTATGTGGCTGAAAGAACAGTTGTATACCTGGATTATCACACAGGTTAGCCTTGTCTATACAGATTGTACCAAACTGTCATAACTGCTGAAAGGGATTTAGGGGTCATAGTGGACAACATGTTTAACATGAGTCAGCAGTGTGACACTGTTGGCAAAAAAGCAAACATGATTCTGAGAAGCATTAACAGGACTGTTGTGAGCAAGACACGAGATGTCATTCTTCCGCTCTGCTCTGCAGTGATTAGGCCCCAATTAGAGTATTGTGTCTAGTTTGGGGCATCACATTTCAAGAAAGATGTGGAGAAATTGGAGAAGATCCAGAGAAGAGCAACAAAAATGATGAAAGGTCTAGAAAACATGAGCTGTGAGGCAAGGCTGAAAGAATTGGGCTTGTTTAGTTTAGAAAAGAGAAGACTGAGATGGGACATGATAGTGGTTTTCAAGTATCTAAAAGGGGGAGGGAGTTATAAGGAAGAGGGAGAAAAATTGTTCTCCTTGGCCTCTGCGGATAGAACAAGAAGCAATGGGCTTAAACTGAAGCAAGGGAGGTTTAGGTTGGACATTAGGAAAAACTTCCTATCTGTCAGGGTGGTTAAACACTGGAATAAATTGCCTAGGGGGGTTGTGGAATCTCCATCACTGGAGATATTTAAGAGCAAGTTAGACAGATGTCAGGGATGATCTAGACGTTATTGGGTCCTGCCATGAGGGCAGGGGACTGGACTTGATAGCCTATTGAGGTCCCTTCCAGTTCTAGTGTTCTATGATTCTATGATAACATAGCTGGACCACAACCTAATTTAACAAACATTGTTAAAATTGGTAAAATCAGAAGCTGTGGCTGTAAGGTAGACTGAACCATAGACAGCAGCACAAAACCAGCTCAGGCTTTGTCATATGAAAGGGGAGATGGTCTTTAGTAGCAAAAAAAATTAAATGGTGATAAAAATTCTATAGAGGGTTCAGCTGCCAGCCTTTGACTGACACCCCTTCTATACTGAAGCCATTAGAGCCAGTCAGCATGGCCATCTTCCATGAACAGTGCCAGTGCAGCTACCTCACGTGGGAGCAGAGGTAAAGGCGGAAAACTGCAAAGCAGAAATTTGGAATCCCATTCAGACTCGTTGGAGCAAACCTTTAGTCTAAATTCTTAAATGATTGGAGGGTCTCCTAACAGCTGCCTTTTAGTGAGAATGCCCCTCGAGAAATACACCCTACTGGCAGATCTAAGAAAAACTGATGGTAGATGATAGATTGGCCAGATGCCAACATGCCCTGCTTGGCCAGTAAAGGTGAATTAACAGAATAGCAATTCAGATGGGGATGTTTTCTGACAACCCTTGGCAAGAGATTGGAAGATTTAGTGATCTCAAGAGACATTTTGGCACCTTGCTATAGGGAGGAGGTGGAGGAGATGGCATGTACATATCCCCATGAGGGGGAAGTGAAAAGAAAGACAGACATACGCTAAACAGGATTTGAACTTTCCCATATATTGAAATTGTCAAGAGTCCCCACAGCGCTCCAGCTCCACTTACACTCAAAGGAAAGCACATACATTATGTTTGCCCATATTCAGCTGAGCTAAAGCAGAAGTTCCCAGGGAATCTCTGTGTAATCAGAGGCAATGCCTGGGCAAGTAAGCACAGCTATAGCCGAAGTGCATGAGGGTGTTGAAGGGAGATGGAAAGTGGTTTAAAACTTACATTTACACTCCTCCGATCTTGACACTGCTCCGTACCAGACTGGTTCCCATTCACTGTGACCGAGCAGTCCTCAGGTTCTTCTACTGGATGCCAAGTAACAACAGCGTACCAGGATCCAAAACCGAAACCAATGATCAGTGTGAGAAAGGGTCCTCCAAACCCCGGTTTTTCCTCTGGCCATGCTGTGGAGGAAGCAGAGAGAGTGAGCACAGGGCAGTTAAGCCATTTTAGGGCCACTGTGTCAACAGAGAAGGACAAAGCAGTGGCACCGTACTAGAGACTTTAATACTTAGGCCTAGCTGTGATGGGATGTGCACCCCACACCAGCTCAGGCAGGGTTGGTGAGACCTGAAAGTATATGTACACCACAATGAAACACCTACAGCTGGCCCGTGTCATCTGGTTCAGGAGCCAGTGCTGTAAACTTGCAGTGTAGATGTTGCAGCTTGGCCTCAAGCCTGCTCCCTGGGATGCAGGACTTTGTCAAGGTCAAGGAGGATGTCCTGGGGGAGAATAAGCCCTGAGATATTGCCCTGGAGTAAGGAGTCTGGCAAGTGGTTGGGAGGGCATGAAGTAGCCATAGGGAGTAGAGTAAACTACAGAGGTAAAGCTAGAAACAGTCAGAGAATATAAAGAGGCTGGGTAGGAAGGAGCCCAGAGAAATAGTAGCAGAGATGGGAATTGCTGGTTGTAGGGTCCTTGGTCTGGAACCTGGTTTAGAGGTTGGGCCTGATACAGAGTCTCCCCTGCTAGCCACCGGCATAATGGCACAGAGCCCTGCGCTGGGGCTGAGTACCGTCTGGAGATGTCATTTGGACTGTTGTCTTGTTGGACTTTGTAATTCCAGAGGCCACTCAGCCGCACTCGACACAGTGAGAGCTACATTCCCATACATACTTGCAAGGAGGCACATTAATGGTGAACAGCAACCCCATTACATTAGCCTTAGAACTGATGTCAACTACTTCCCTGGGGAAAAATGTGAACCCCTTAAACTTCTCTGACATATGAGCCAATGCCTGTTGGCAGACACTGGGACGAAAACAATAAAAAGGAACATTACAAGGACTCTTCAAGCAAATGTAGGTAGTTTTAAAGATGTTTACTACCAATTATGCTGGAACACTTAGTGCTAAGAAGGAGAAGAGAGCTCAGCTAGAGCTGGAACAATCAGATATAATCACTAGTTCAGAAGTCCCTGCATCTCAGCAGGAAATTTCCTGTAAGGAGCTACCAAACAGTTTCATGCCACTTATAACAATAAAGGTCTAGAAAAGGTACTGATGGAATAGCTTGCAAATCAGTAGTAGCATTTTCTAGATGTAACAAAGAGAAACATGCCAAACCTTGCTAGCTACTAGAGAAATAATAAGAAATGGCAAATGGAAGGACTGTAAACAGTGGAAGTCAAACAATAAGTTTTACTAAGACTGAGGCTAAATCTACACTGCAGAGGTAAGTCGGAAAAAGAAACACAATTTGCAGTACGCCAAATTTTGGAAAAAAGTCCTCTTTCGACACATCCCTTCTTTCTCATAAAATGAGGTTTACAGGGATGGAAAAGGAGTGCGTCCACTTTTTTGAAAAATTTTCTGAAAAAGTGGACGCATTCCTTGGATGCAGCATTGCTTTTCCGGATTACCTCCAGTATCCTGGAAAAGCACTGCAGTCTAGACATAGCCTGAGTGGTGTGATTTTCACATGCAAACAAATCAGATTTCCAGGGGTATTGTTGATTTAGAAGTGACATTGGACACACAATTAAAAGTGAAAAAACCAAGAGTGGGCAGCAGTGAGTGACAGAGCATTGATAATAGAATGTGGAGCCATTCATGTCCAGGTGACTGAGTCATATCCAGCCCTCATTGCAATTACTATGTGATGGTTCCTTGGTGGCATACGTGAAAAGTGCTGGTGCTCTCACCAAAAGGTGTCCCCATCACAAAAGCTGACATGAAAATTGCAATCCTTGTTGGTAGTCCTAGATGCGAGGCCAATGACTGAATCAAGTAACACTGAAATCATCTCTGAGAGTGTTCAAGATAGCAGCATGCCTGCAGACTTGTTCTGCTGAGGTCCTACTGAATCTGTTTTATAGCTGATTTCAGTCCCAGAGCTGGCAATCTTGAGTCCTTTAGGAGCACTTAGTATGTGTAATGAATATTCAGTAGAGAGTTGTGGACTTGTAAAAGCAACTGATTCAATCTGACAGGATTGCAAAAATATATATTTAACAGAAAATGGCTATTAAGGAAAAAGTCAGATTTGAGAACTAGAACATACAGAATCATAGATTTGTAGCATTAGAGGGGACCTCAAGAAGTCATCTAGTCCAGGCCTGCACTAAAAATGTCCAATGATGGAACTTTCACAACCTTCCTAGACAATTTATTCCAGTGCTTAATTACCTTGATAGTTTAGAAGTGGTTCTGCTTAGCATAAGATATCACATGATGTATGGATTAGAGATAAAAAAGATAGGTCACTTAGGGTACGTCTACACAGCAGCGTTATTTTGTAATAACTGAGGTTATTCCAAAATAACAAAGAGCGTGTCTACACTACAAGCCTTCTTACTCCAACTCATGGTAACCCTCATTTCGCGAGGAGTAAGGGAGGTTGAAGGAAAAGTGGTCTTCCTTCGACTTCCTGCTGTGTAGACAGCACCTAAAGCCGGGTTAAGTTATTTTGACTTAAGCTATGCAATTGACATAGCTGAAGTTGCATAGCTTAATTCCACTTTAGCCCTGCTGTATAGATGTGCCCTTCAGGTAAAATTTCACATACTTACCTATATCTGTTTGATCTTGTTTTCTTCTGATGTTTTATGTGTCAGAAATAATTCCAGAGTAGACTTTTTCCCCCCTCTGTATTTTAATACTTGTGCCTCTGGATATATCCAGGAAATACACAGGCCTTTGAAATACAAGGAGTGAATCCTCTGAATTTTTGTATTTGTACATTTTTGTATTTCATGGGTCACTTAGTTTTGACCATGCCTATAATTGTCTTTAGCAGCTCCTTTGGTGGCGTGTCCTCAGAGATTAAAGGACTTTCTCTGCTTGGCCAGCCAACAACTGTTTTCTGATAACAGTTCAGATACCAAGTTCAAGTTGCCTTAATATCAATACATTTTTTTATCATTTCAGAACATAATAAAATATTTATAGATTCCAAGGCTTGGTGGGACCATGGTGATCATCTAGTCTGAGCTTGTTTGTATTCTAGGCCATGGAACAACCTCAAAATAATTATTAGATAGTATTTTTTTAGAAAAAAAATCCAATTCTAATTTAAAAATGGTCAGTGATGGAGAATCAGCCATGATCCTTGGGATACTTGTTCTAATGGTTAATTTGTCTCATTATAAAAAGCATACTTTGTTGTCTGAATTTGCCTAGCTTCTACTTCCTGCCATTGGCTCATGTTACACCTTTCTCTGCTAGATTGAAGAACCCTTCATCAAATATTTGTTCATCATGTAGGAACTTATATATTGTAATAAAGTCACCCCCCAAACCTTCTGTTTGTCAAAACAAGGCATGTTTTCTAACCCATTAGCCTTTCTTGTGGCTCCTCTCAGAACTCTCTCCAATGTACCAACATTCAGTATTCCAGCAGTGGTTGTGCCTGTGCCATTCCAACATTGCATTACCTCTTTTGTCCAGAGAACTGGGTGCTCATGTTCAATGGATTATCCACCACAAGCCCCACATATTGTTTCAGTCATTGTTCCCCAGGATAGAGTCCTGCATCCCATACATATGACCTACATTCTTTATTCATAGATGTATACAGGGGTGAGGAACCTTTTTTGGGTGCAGGGGGCCACTGACCCACAGAAAAATTAGTCAAGGGCCACACAAAAAAACTCCTCACTGACACAGCCCCTGACTGAGAAGTAGAAAGACACTTCCCACATTCTCCTCACAGACCAGAGCCTACGGGGGGCCCAGCCTACTATAGCTTATGTGCTCCAGCCTTGTGAGAGGACAGCAGGGGCTGGGGCTTCAGCATCAGGGGTCAGATCCAGGCAAGCCAGGGGCCACATCCGGCCCCCGGGTCTGAGGTTCCCCACCCCTGATGTATGCATTTACCTTTAGCTTTATAAAATTAAGATTGTATACTTGTACCTCATTTATCAAGTTATCCTGATTGCACTTTGTTATTTACCTCTCCCTCAATATTTGTGTAATCTGGAAATGATCAGTAGTAATTTGATGTTTTCTTCCATGCCATTAATAACAATGAATAAATAGTGTAGAGCCAAAAACCAATCCCGAGGGAACCTCTTTGGAAACACACCCACTTGCTGATTGCCCATTTATATTTAGCCAGTTTTTAATCCATTTATTGTGACCGTGTTAATTTTTCAAATCAAAATATTGTGCAGTACCAAGTCAAACAACTTACATAAGTCTTAGTATATTACAGTCAGCCTATTAGGGTATTAGTATATTACACTAATCCTATATTAGTTTGACAGTATCTTTTTTCCATAAACCTATGCTGATTTGCATACATTTCATTTAGGCCTGTACAGAGTATATGTGAGCAGATATCTATACCAGCAACACCATCACAGGACCTAACCACATCAGCCACACCATCACGGGCTTATTCACCTGCACATCTACTAATGTAATATATGCCATCATGTACCAGCAATGCCCCTCTGCCGTATACATCAGCCAAACTGTACAGTCCCCACGTAAAAGAATAAATGGACACAAATCAGATATCAGGAATGGTAATATACAAAAACCTGTAGGAGAACACTTCAATCTCCTTGGACACACAGTAGCAGATTTAAAAGTAGCCATCCTGCAACAAAAATACCTTTAAAAACAGACTTTAAAGAGACACTGCAGAGCTACAATTCATCTGCAAATTTGCCACTATCAGTTTAGGATTTAACAAAGACTGTCAATGGCTAGCCAACTACAAAAGCAGTTTCTCCTCCCTTGGTGTTCACACCTCCAAATCAGCTGCTAAAAGGGGGCCTCATCCTCCCTGACTGAATTGACCTCATTATCTCTAACCTTACTCTTGATTGGAACTCTTTTCTTATGCCTGTATATTTATACCTGCCTCTGGAATTTCCACTACATGCATCTGATAAAGTGGGTCTTTGCCCACCGAAGCTTATGTTAGTCTATAAGGTGCCACAGGACTTCTTGTTTTTGCAGATTCAGACTCACACGGCTCCCTCTCTGATATTTGCTTCCATTCCTAAGGTGTTGATAATTCTGAGATTCCCACAAATGCAAATACTATACTTTTATTATTACTTTAACATGATCTGCAAATAGAGTTTCTTAATTGAGGAACTAAACTAGCATTTGTTCTATATTTTGGTTTTGTTAGTATCTAACTAACATGCCCTGCTTGGCCAGTAAAGGTGAATTAACAGAATAGCAATTCAGATGGGGATGTTTTCTGACAACCCTTGGCAAGAGATTGGAAGATTTAGTGATCTCAAGAGACATTTTGGCACCTTGCTATAGGGAGGAGGTGGAGGAGATGGCATGTACATATCCCCATGAGGGGGACGTGAAAAGAAAGACAGACATACGCTAAACAGGATTTGAACTTTCCCATATATTGAAATTGTCAAGAGTCCCCACAGCGCTCTAGCTCCACTTACACTCAAAGGAAAGCACATACATTATGTTTGCCCATATTCAGTTGAGCTAAAGCAGAAGTTCCCAGGGAATCTTTGTGTAATCAGAGGCAATGCCTGGGCAAGTAAGCACAGCTATAGCCGAAGTGCATGAGGGTGTTGAAGGGAGATGGAAAGTGGTTTAAAACTTACATTTACACTCCTCCGATCTTGACACTGCTCCGTACCAGACTGGTAACTGTAAAAATATCATCACAATTTTCAGTGGTAGTTTTTCAAAAGTCACACACGAGTAAATGACCTGGAGTTAAACCCATACAATGCACTTGTCTCTTAGTTTATCTTTTCACCGTGTAATATTAATAAGCCAGCTCTAGCATGACTGCCAACTATTGCTTCATGAAATACTTTTGTATCATTAAAACAGTGTAATTTACAAAGTGCTTGTCTCCTGAGAAGAGTCTCAGAAGAAGGTGTTCTGTATTTCTTTCACACTTTCAAGGCAGCCCAGTAGAGAATTTTTATTACTTGAGTTTCCTGTTTTCTTCTTTGTTTGGTCTATGGTTATTCACTTTTATTATAAATCCCTCTTCCTTGGTATCTATAATGAAAATGCATTAGGTGGGTTTAAATTTCCACAGTGAAATGACATAGTTCTGAGTTACTCGAGACTCTTCATAGGAACCCTACTAATTTAAATTATGTGCCAAGAAATCCCACTGAAATATATTAATTCACAAGGCTGAAAAATGAATCATCTGAAATATGCTTCCCGTTCATGCCTGTTTAATTGAACATTGCACATCCATACACCATATCTGTGCTGAGGATATTGATGTGCTTGCTTGCACTCTGTTATCTGAATGCACCACTACTTGAAGTATTTCTAAAATTCTAAAAACGGCCATACTGAGTCAGACCAAATGTCCATCCAACCCAGAATCCTGTCTACCAACAGTGGCCAATGCCAGGTGCCTGAGCGGGATGAACAGAACAGGTAAGCATCATGTGATCCATTCCCCAATTCTGGCCCCATTGTACTTAATGGTAACATTTCCTTAGACAACAACAGGGCCAGGATTTTAACTCAGATCTCTGAGCTGGTTCAAGCAGTTTCCAATGAAAAAATCTGATCTAATACATTTTTTTGTCTTCCTCCCTTTACCCTGATCTCTCAGTTGATTGATCTGAGGTGCAAGATAGGCAATCCTGTCCTGTACAAACATGGTCTGGGGGTGGGGGAGCCCTGTGCCTTCCCTTTTAGGCACCACCCTTCCTGTTTAGGCCCCACCCCTTCTGAGGTGGCCTGAGGTGACTTCAAAAATTTCTGAAGTGACCCCCGGGCAAAAATTATTGCCCACCGCTGTTAGAGTAGCTCCATCTAGGTTGTATTTCCCTAGTGAATGAGACGGTCATGCAAGACTATACCAAATGCCTTACGGAACTCTAGGTATACCACATCTTCCATTTCTCTATCCACAAAGCTTGTTATGCTGTCAAAGAAAGCTATCAGGCTGGTTTGACATGATTTGTTCTTGACAAATCTATGCTATTACTTACCACCTTATTACCCTCTAGATGTTTGTAAATTGATTCCCTAATCATTTGCTCCATTATATGTTAGTTAATTAATTAATGTTAATGTTAGTATTAGTATCTGATCTAGTTTTCACCTAATGGTAATTTCTTAAATAGTTTACTATACTCCTTCCCTTGAAAACTGCTTCTTGCGTGACCACATGTCAAAATCAGTCAAGGATTCATGTGTTGTAGAGTAATGTATTTTCCTTGGGTAGGGAAAGACTCACAAAGAAACAGACATTTTGCAAATAGATACATACTTGGGGGCTGCACCCCCTGCTCGCTACAATTGCCCACCCACCTCTCTCTGCGAGTAGGCAGCCCCGGCTTTCCCTATGGTCATTGGGGAGGGCCAGGCCAAGGTGTGACAGCCCTGGCCTGCCCCCTTCCCTCTCCAGCTGCTGGGCAGGGCTGAGGTGCCAGCCTTAGATCTCCCCTGCCCCCGGCTACCAGGCAGCGCTGAGGCTGCCCCAGCCCTGGCTCTCCCCACCCCCCACACTGCCAGGCAGGGCAGAGGCTGCACCAGCCCTGACTACCCTTTCCCCACCTGCGCCAGCCCCAGCTCTAACCCCTTTCCCCCCCCCCAGCCTCACTAGTGCCCACTCTCCCTCTGGCCACCGGGGTGTAGGGCCAGGCCAAGGCTGTAGAAGTCCCAGCTCTCTCCCCCTAGCCCTGTGGTTCTCAACTGGTGGTCCATGGACCACTGGTGGTCCATGGTGACTTTTTCAGTGGTCCACAGGAACATTGTCCAAAGTCACACGGTGTGAGCAGGTGCTGCCATTAGGCTGTTTCACGCCGTGTTCACAAGCACACGGCGCATCATCCATAGCATCACCTAGGATGCAACCGCGTTGTGTTGCCAGTAACTTCTGTCTGAGGCTTTGAGCATCAGTGTAGCTGCCGCCGTTGTGCTCAGTGGTTGCTGTGTCATTCGTCCTGTGCTACATGTGCTGTTTTACAGGTGTGGTGTAGTTTGTTTATAATGGCAATGACAGGAAGAAATGTCAAGCGCAAGTATTCAGAGGACTACATCAAATTCAGCTTCACTTGTCAAGAAAAAGAAGGCATGGATTTGCCACAATGGTTTTGTTTCAAAGTCTTGGGGAATGACTCAATGAAGCCGGCTAAGCTGAAACTCCATCTCAAAAAGTGTCACCCCCAACTTGTTGCAAAAGGATGAAGATTATTTTGAGCTGCGGTTATCAGGTCTGAAATGGCAGTGCTTCGACTCAACAAGTGCATTCTACAATAAGACAAGCAATGCAGTGCGTGCTTCCTACACTGTTGCATACAAAGTTGCACAGGCCAAGAAGGCTCATACCATTGTAGAGCAACTTGTGTTCCCCTGTGCAAAAGAGATGGTGTGTCTTGTTCTTGGCAAGGAAGCAGCAAGGAAGCTGAATGATATATCTGTCTCTCATGACACAGTATCGAGACGGATAAATGAGATATTACAGAACATAAGTGAACAAGTTGTGGATGAAATAAAGAGGTCTCCATTGTTTGCCATACAACTGGATGAATCGACCGACATTGCATTGTGCTCTCAGCTATTGGTGTTGGCACGATACATGGTTGAGGGAGACTTCAAAGACAAGTTTCTTTTTTGTAAGATTCTTGATACCACCACAAAGGCTCAGGATGTGATGGAAATTGTTAACAATTTCTTTGAAGTACATGGTCTGGATTGGGTAAATCTTGTAGGTGTCACTACTGATGGTGTACCTGCCATGCTGGGCTCAAAATCGGGCTTCCAAACGCTAGTGAACAGCATGCTCCAATGGTAACCGGAGTTCATTGCTTCATTCATAGGGAAGCTTTGGCATCAAAAACATTGCCTGATCAACTGAACGCCATTTTCAAAGGGTTGGTGAAAGTGGTGAATCACAGCAAATCATCGGCTCTGAACACCAGGCTGTTCAAAAGATTTTGCCTGGACATGGGTTCCGACTTTGAGGTTTTGCTGTTCTAACACGTCTGTACGGTGGTTGTCAGCAGAGAACGTACTCAACAGAGTTTTTCAATTGAGAGAGGAGTTGGATTTATTTCTCCAGGCTCAAGGGAAAGAGGAATTCCTAAATGTGCCGAAGCAGTCAAATTTAGAACTTGCGTATCTTGTCGATATTTTTGGAATCGTGAACAAACTGAATCTTCAGCTGCAAGGGAAAGGTGCAAATCTGTTCTCCCACCAAAGTATCATCGAGGCTTTTCTTGACAAATTGGAACTCTGGATCATAAGAGTCGAAGGCAATAATTTGGTTCAATTTCCATATGTGGATGCCATGCTCAGGGAAAAGGAAGCCATTCGGATGCAAATTCTCAATCATTAACGGAAGCTACGAGACGAATTCCAATGATACTTTCCAGAGGTGGACAGGACAAGGGATGGATTATCTTTCATCAGGAATCCATTTACAACAGATATTAATAGTGTTCCAGAGGATCTGCAGGAGGAATTCTTGGATCTGAAAAATGATTTTGCGGCTCAAGACGTGTACCAGCAGTCTACCATAGAGAAATTTTGGGCCAGCATGACCGGGAGTTACCCAAATCTGTCAGCACATGCAGTCAGATTTCTTTTGCCATTTGCAGCAACTTATATGTGTGAGACTGGATTTTTGTGTTTGTTGCACGTTAAGTCCAAACAGAAGAATTGGCTTGCAGTGGAAAGTGATATTCGTTGTACATTATCAAGTACCACTCCAAACATTGAAAAGCCTGTCAGTGAGAAGAGAATCCAAAAATCTGTTAGTAAGAAATACATTTCAAACCAAAATGTTTGTTGTCTGCTCTTTTTTATCATGTCTCAAAAAGGACGTGGTCCACAAAATTTTTTTAATTGGCCTGGTGGTCTGTGGACTGAAACGAGTTGAGAACCACTGCTCTAGCCCCTGGGGTATTGGGCTGGGTATTGAATTAGGTTAAACATATGGTTATGTCTTTTTTTTAAGTTTGCAGTAAACTAACTGTGAATCTTTGAATGGTGAATTGTCTTATGCTCATCAATGCAACTACTTGTGTGCAACAGGAAATAAGACGTTTATTTCAAAGCAACAATGTATATTACTTGGTCTTCATCCAGTCTGCTAAATTATCTGCCATCAAGAAGCTGTTTCATCCTGCCCGAGTTGCATAAAAGAACTAGGGCCTGATCCTGTCATCTCAGATCTGCTTGAACTTGGTCAGACCAAATTTAAATAGCAACACTGAGATCTCCAGCTCCACTCTGGATTATTCTGCAATTTCTCCTGGCAGAATTTACAAACTGAACATGGCTTGCCTATTACAGTATTATTTATTTATTTGATTCCAGAAGGGTGTGGGGGTTTTTTGTTTTTGGTGTGTGACACAGCAGCTCAACATCTCTGCTCTGAAACTGGCCTAAGAATTTTATTCATATCTATAAATGTAATGATCTTTTAATCATAATAACCTTCTTTTCTATTTAATAAGTCTTAGATCAGTTAATAAAAATTGGCTGTAAGTGTGTCTTTGAGTAAAATCTGAAACCCAATGTGTAACATGTCAGATTTCCTGGGATTGGTAGAACTTTATATATGGTAAATAACATTTTTAGTAATCCTCATCATATTTGACTTGGCTGTCTGGGTGGGAGTCCAGGGCTGAATTGTTATTTAGGGGAATTGTATTTTTGGTTTCTGGGTAACCAGTACAGTATTGTAGCTGTTTTGTTGTTATTTTGGTGAATCTAATTAGTAGAATAAATCACCAGTATGGCGGATAATCTGCCCCATTCTTTATAATTTGCCCTGATTAAGCAATCTCAGAGAGGACTCTCCAGCAGTCATGGTCATAGAAGCCTTCTCAGATGTGGGTGATTTTATGTAATTCAGAAACAGTTTGACAAATTTTCTTCAAACTTTTCAGAACCAGTCTCCTTTTACTGCAGAATAAATATGGCAATGTCAAAAACAATGTTACAAGGGAGTTAAGCCAGGGCTTTAAACTGGAAGCTGGTGACACCTTTAATTTTTGGAAATTTACTACCTCTCCATGGGTGTGTCTAGACTACATGGCTCTGTCGATGGAGCCATGTAGACGACGCAGGACGACATCAATCAAATGGCCGCCGCGCTGTGCCGATCAGCTGTTTGTCGGCACAGCGCGACAGTCTAGAAGGGGATCTGCCGACCCCAGAACCCTTCATCGGCAGATCCTGTAAACCTCGTTTCACGAGGCATAAAGGATCTGCCGATGAAGGGTTCTGGGATCGGCAGATCCCCGTCTAGATCAGCCGACAAACAGCTGATCGGCACAGCGCGGCGGCCATTTTGATTTAAATGAAGCGGCGATTATTTAAATCGCCGCTTCATTTCCCTTTTTTGAGTAAACTAATCTACATGGCTCCGTCGATGGAGCCATGTAGTTTAGACGTACCCCATAGTACTAGGACTATCATAGGCTGGCAAGGGGATAAACCAGATGATCCTGGGGGCCTCTGCTTTCAGTTACTAAAATTCTATATATTCTCTAGTTTACATATACAAAGAATTCTTTTCTCCTTTTATTTGCAGTGTTCTTGGCTCTGGCCAAGATTCTGTTGTAAGTGGTAGCTACCCATCATAATTATTTAAATGTAAATTATGTGGCTACTTGCAGATTTGGGGGGGGGACAATATCGTGGTTTCTAGATGCAAATCTCTGGTTTTCACCAGAGATTAAAGCACATGATCTGAAATATTGTTAGAGATGTGTATGACCTATAAGACTAACGCTGTGTAATGACATCGTTCCTTTGTTTGCTTTGATCTTTTGCAGGTTTTTTCAAATTAAGACTTTTCTACTAGGTCTTAAAAGTATTTAAACTCTAATAGAAAAGAATCCCCATGGAGAAATGTTCACTCTCAAGGTATCTTTTAACTCACTGTTCTCTTTTCCCTGGAGAATGACTTAATAACAGCCACATTGTGTGCATTCTATGTGGTCTAAGCCTGTTGAAAGTAAAACACCAATGTTGATGAACAGGCATCATTTGAAGCTGATAATGAGTTAGGCATCTAAAATCTCACCTAAACTGACACTAGAAATCAGCCCTGATGGTGATGATGAACTGATATGTATTGCACATCTATAAATAACACCCTGTATAATTGCTGTCATTTTGCGGAATGCATTTTCACCTTGCCTTTTGAAGTTAGAATAATCAGTGTCTCTTTTTTTTTAACAGGAAAGCACTTTGCGAAGTTGTTGGATCAGAAGCAGTATAGGATGCCTTAGTGGGCAATTTAAGCACAGATGTTTTTGGAAGATAAATTTGCTGCACAATTTTCAAACCTATCTCGATAACAGTTTGTAGACTACCAAAATTGAAGTTTTCATATTTTAGTGGGTAAAGAATCTGAAATTTGTTTGCAAAAAGAATGTGTCATAAAGATTAACACTCAAGACAACAAAGATACTGAGATGGAGGCATTTGCTGCCAGTTAAGCTTCAGGAAATGAAAGATTTGAGTGAGGGACCCAAGCATGGGAGACCTAATATGTTAGTCCCGCTGCCATTTGATATTAGAACACAAAAGCCATCACTTGTCATGACGCTTCCTCTTTATTTCTGAATAGGTTTTACTGAAAGCTTCTCTTTCACCAGCATCACAGCAGTTTTTATTCCTGTATCTTGAAAAGTCAAAAATGTTTATTTTATCTTACACTGATGAAAAACAGAATCCCTCAAATCACAATTCCTGATGGCCAGACATGGATACTGTATGCAACCCCCCCAAGTCTCAAATAAAAATAAAGAGATGGCTACTTAGCCTGCCTCATTCATAATGACAAATGGGGCAGATTCTCAGCTGGCTGATCTATTGCAACATGGTTTACAAAACAGTGATATAGCTAGACAGGAAAACTGGGTGGGCCCTGGCTTTTGGGTGGGTTGGCAATTGAGGAGAAGGGCAGGAGGAACCTGGGGAAGGTGGCAGGAAGGATCAGGGGTGCAGGAGGATACAGTGCCCTGATGAAGGGGGCAGGAGAGATGGGGAGCTTTCCTCCATCACCCTCTACCCCGGCATCCCTGGGCACACAGGCTGTGGGAAGCACCCACAGAGGATCTCTGACTGCCCCTTACCTTGGTGTCCCTCAGCCCAGCTATGTCTTCTTCCTACTAGCGCCACACACTTCTGTCCCAGTCTCCAGCCCAGGACTAGCCCCTTCTAGGCCTATCCCCTAGAGGCACACACCCTTGGCATTAGCTATGGGGCTGGAGACTGGGGCAGAAGCGTGTGGTTCCAGCAGTAGGGGGACATGGCTGGGGGTTGATGGATACCGAGTCAGGGTCAAGAGTCCCAGTCTGTGGATTCAGGAGGCTGTGGCCCTGATTTGGATGGGCCTGGATGCTGAATGTTCCATCCAAGCTCACCTGTGGCTACACCCCTATTACAAAGGTGGGTAAGCAGAAAGTGACCATAGATCTTTCTTCTACGATATTCCCAGGGGCGTCTTTTAGGACTCCTGAGATTGTTTATTATTTCATTTATGTATTATTTATTTTATTAATCAAAATCTTTAGGGTTTTTATTAGCTACAGAATGTTCATGGTGAGCACGGAACAAACTCTACCCAGAAGAATACAATAGCTTGAAAGAAACAAGGTGAAATGACTACTCACACTGCTAAACTGGAGTAGGTGTAAGAAGTTGAATGAGTATAGAGTCCTGGCTTGAGAATGTGTAACTACAACCAGGTGGATTTGAACCTGGGAAGTTTAGAATAGGAGCATCGACCCTCTGAGCTAGAAATTACTTGGATCAGAACTTATGTTGTAGAGGTCTCTTGAGCTTAGTTGTTGCGGTGGTCTAGGTGCCTGCATGGGTAAGTGAACCACACTTGGGCTATGTCTACACTGTGCTGGTTTTGCACTAGAAATATGTAAGTGAAGCTAACTGTGGACTATTTCTGAGCCTCATTTGCATAATTAATGAGTGGCCGCTTTTTGCGCAAGAGGCTTTTGTGCAAAAAGGAGCCATCTACAAGGCTCCTTCTTGCACAAAATGCTCCTCTTGCGCAGGAGCTGTTTTTCTGCTTTTTTCTGCTTTTTTTTTTGTGCAAAAGCCTCTTGCGCAAAAAGTGGCTGCTCATTAATTATGCAAATGAGGCTCCACAATATTCCATGCTTAGCCTCATTTGCATATTTCTTGCACAAAGCCAGTGTAATGTAGACATAGCCAAAGTGTGTGGGTTACATACTTCCCCTAGGTGAGGGAGAACTTGCCAAGCTTTGGAGACCCAACTGAGATACCAGACTGCTAACTGCCACTAGGCAGATTTGAACCTGGGATCTCTAGAGCTCAGTATAGGAGCCACAACTTTCTGAGCTTGTTACAAGTGCACTGTGCTCTTTTCCAGACCTTAGAACTGCCTGGTGACTCTTTCTCAAGTTTCTATTAAGGTGACCTAATTTGCTGCTGTGTTTAGAGACAAAACGATAAATCTGTGTTTCATACAAGCAACAGCAGCCACGATTCTGCTCTGATCCAAGAAGTGTAAAAAATGAAGGCACAAACAAGCATTATCTGACCATCACCAGGTATGCACCAGCTGTGTTTTGCACCTAGAACTCCCTTACTCTTAACAGTGGCAGTTGATCTTCCTGGTCACCTTCCAGTGGATTAGGACAAATTTCATTATTTAATAAAAAATAAAAGAAACAAAAGATGCGTTTGTTGTATGAAGGACTATAGTGCTAATATGGATGTAGTTAAAGGAATAAAACTAAGAAAATGCCATGAGGAAAGAGAAAAATAGTTGAAGATAGAGGATTTTTTTCTTAATTAAAAAAATGAGTATTCAGGTGGTGAGATCTTGGCTGCTACCTCAGTTCGCACTAGGAGTGAACACTTGAGAATTTCTAATAAAATTATTCATTTAGGGCCGCTAATTACTCGTATTTTAAACTCTGTTGTGAAGATTACTTTTTATCATAAATGGTTAGGTGATGTGTAAAAACCATTATTAAAAATCCCAGAATGTAAAGTCGCTTAGAACATATTCTGCTCTGTATGTTCCTTCTCCTTGCCTATACGGCCAAATTAAATAGCTCCCCCCAAAAAGGCCGGGGGGGGGGCAGAGGCGAGGAACACCAACCAACTACTTCAAAAAGTTGCCTCCAAAGTCAAGGTAATACTAAACCAAAAACCTGTCTGGCTAAAACAGCCTTGCAGTGTGAGTTATACCGTGGCAAACTCAGGCTCCTGCTTATTTTCTAAAAAGTATCCTTATAAGAAAGAGTTTCTGTTGAAGACTGGGGTCTGGATTCCACTCTCACTTATGCTGGTGTAAACCAAGTGCAAGCCCAATGGCATCAGTAAGAGTTACATTGGTGCAAACCATTATGGCAGCAGCCCCTGTAATTTCATTACTGCTTGTTCTGGCATCCCATAAAAAGTGGTGCCACTGATTTCAGTGGTAGCAGAAGTGGGCCCTCATGAAAGAGAAAGGCAACAACACCACAGAAAGGTAGATGGCGTGGCTGCTGCTTTTCAGAAAAGAGATGAGACCATTATTTCTCATGTGTCGGTGCACTGATTCGTGAAGACAAAAATCTAGCTGGTGTAGCAACAGTCTTACTCCATCAGAGTGGTATCTCAGTTCCTGTTTCCTGGAAAAGTAAAAGGACCAGATGAATAATATGCATAAGAGAGGTAGAGAAAAGTGTTAGTGTGGGGCCCCAGCATGTGATCATTCTTCAGGCAAAACTCCCACCAGTAGGCAAACAAATGCAGTTACCACTCACATAAACTATGTGGACAGGGATCCGGAACTCTTCTTGTAAATATTTAGGGCTAAGTGACAGCTGCTTAGAACACCGGCAGAGGGACATGCCTGCACTCCAGAGCACAGAGTAGGGATCATTGTGGTTTCTGTTGTCATAGGGCTAGATTTTTAAAGGTAATTAATGACTTAAAGATGCACATAGACCCCTACTGGGATTTTTCAGAAGCACCTAACTGCCTAATCCCCACGTGTTTCCACAGGAGTTAGGCACCAAAGTGCTTTTGAAAATTGCACTAGGCACTTAACAGCATTTTTTGGCATTTAAATAATGTTTCAAATCTGCCCAGGTTGCTTCTACAGTGGCTGGTGTAACCAGTTGGACATGACCCCCTTTCCTCCTCTCCACTGGCATCTAGCTAACTGGACATACGCCTCTGCTTTTCCCTTCTTCCCTGACCTTGGCTTTCTTAGTTATAATTTATGCTAAGCTTTTTATCATGCCTTTGGTATGTTATCTTTAGTTCTCATGTGGTTCGATTTATTTTAGATCTAAGGGAAACCAGGACACTCCAGGGATACTTAACCACTTTCTTATTTATTGCAAGCTTTAAGTGGTTAACATAGTTGTTTGAGTTTTACAAACCTTAAAAACAATTACTATACAATTTAAATCTTAAATACTATAAATTGTAAAGCAATTAATACAGTTCAAAGCAATGCAAAAGCAATTCACAGACGATCTACTATAATACAATAATAAAGACTAATTCCCTTACACTTCACCCATATGCTACCTGCTGTACCAGGCAGGAGGTCGTGGTTCCTTTTCTTCCCATGCAATGGAATGCCATGCACTGGGTTGCCAGTGTGAAGTGCCTAGTTACTTCTACAGTAACCATTTGTTTCACACGTGGCTGCTTAACATGTTTTCGCAATAGCACGATTTATTTTTAGGGAACGTTTTTCGAATAACACGACCGTCCCCGAAATAACATGAAAATAATCAAGTGCCGGACTACTTCGCATGGCAGTATTAGTTGGTGGAAACAGTGGTAATACGCATGAGCGGATGAATACACGTGGTCACAGCGCTCCTTGGCTCACTCACATGTTTATCTATGTGTTTTAACAAACAGCGGCAACTTGTGTTGCTAGTTATCTTGCATTGCTAGACATCTAATGTTGATGCTGATGACCCAGCACCAACAAAAAATTGACTTTGCCACCACCACGTGAAACGCAACCCCCCGCCTGTTCCATTATTTTTAATGGGAAAAATTGACCCCGCATAGCACATTTTCGCTTAGCACGAACATTTTCAGAAACCCATCTATAGTGTTAAATGAGGAATTACTGTAATTACATCGAGCAGGACCTGTGGAGCAATCCTGCCCATTTCCTCTCATTGATTGTTCTTACTAAGCCCATTTTATAGGAAAACGAGACTTGGTCATTCTAATAATATTTACCAATTGATTACGTATTGCGTAAGATATATAAAATGCCTAATACCCTATTTGGAGTACATCCTGTCACTCAGGATGTTGCTGCTATGTGCGTAGTTGTATGTATGGCTGCATCCATAATTTTTGGTTATCAGAAACAGAAGTACCTGTACAAGGTTGCTTGTCCTGTGTTCTTGATGTGGTCTCGCATGCCATGCTTAATCTGCATTGTTATTCAGAACATTCCCTCCTCTCTCAGTTTCTCCCTTGACCTTGTGCAGCAGTGTGTTGGGGACCCCCCTCCCCCCCAAGCTGCACCCCATCTCCAGCAAGATGAGACTCTGTCAGCCAGTAGAATAGAGAGGGTTTATTGCTTCTCCAGGATACAGCACAGCATAGACGTGATGTGGACATAAGGAGTCAGGGGCTAGCAGCTCTAGACCCCTTGGGGAAGGGGTGCCTAGGCCCCTCAACTCCCAGCACTCTGCTTAGTCTGTGCTCTTCATGGTTTTCCAGCCAAAAACTGCCCAGCTCCCAGGCCCTGCCCCCCAGCCAGGTGGCCGTCTCCGCTTCCCTTCCTTTGTCTCTCCCCCTCAGAAGAGACTTGTTATCTGCTCAGGCTGGGACTAGGTGTCTGGGCCAATACACATGTGGGTGAGTCAGTGGGAATCACATGTCACAGCTTGGGGGAACCCTGGGTTACAGAGCAGACAGCACCCCTACTACATCACACCTTGCCTGCATGCTTATGTGAACCAGACTTGAGACAGGCCTGGGTTTTGCTTTTTAGAGATCCGCACTTTGGACAAGGCAGACGTCACCATTTATTGTCAAGGCAGGGTAGTCCAGGCTCCCCTATATTAGTACAATGCAATTTCTTGTTACGCAAGGCCATGAGTCCCAACTTTGCCTAGAAACCATATTGCTTATGAACATGTCTGTAGCCTGTGGAATGTGTGTGAGGTGTGAATGAGAAATACCCAGTCAAAGGCAGTTTAGGATCTGTGACCTTTTAAGGCAAACAAAGACCCTGCAAGCAGATAAATTAACTGAGAAATGGCCAGAAAATCTCTCTCTCTCTCTCATGGACAAGATGTAACATCACAGCAGAAACCAGGGATGGTCCCAGAGAAATAAAGCCTCCTGCAGATCCAAAGGGATCTCCCAAGGAACATCATGGTTGAGTCTCTGGGAAGCTGGTGCCTGGACAGCACTCCAGCCACCAGCGAAATCAAAAGTAATCTACACTGCACTTGCAGCCTGCCTCCAAACTGCCACAATGAATGTGATGTACCTGTGTGTGTATCATTTTACTGTTAAATATCTGTCCAAATAAACAACCCCAAAAGCAATACTGCTCCAGCCCACCCTTTGTCCGGGTTTGTTCCTGAGCAGGTCTGAGGAAGTGCAACAGCTGGTGCGTGGAATAAAGCAATGTCAGGGCTGTTCCCCACTCTGACACTCCAAGTGCAGAAGGAGAGGGCCTGCAAAAACCTTAAATGCCTTTCCTCTAATAGGCTCTGCATGCAAAACAACAACAACAAACAAAAAAACCCCACCGCTTCAGAGTCATAGATGCAATGGCTCTGAAAAAAAAACCCCAAATGCTGCCACCATCAAGTGATTTCACCCTAAGAAACAGTAGGGAACACTTGAATTCCTTCCATAGGGTACCCCAAGCTCTTTTGCTGCAAAAAAGCTTGCAAAAAGAAAAGAGAAAAACATGCTGCAGTTTCTGGTAGCTGACCGCCCAGTGTAGGCAAGCAAATACACACATCAACCGCCTGTTACTTTCCAAGACACAAGAATCAAATTGTCACCTTAAAAAAAAAAGTAAGTTTTATTAACAAACAAAAGATATACTTGATAAAGCATACTTGGTTGCTAGGTGTACAGAGCAACTAAATAAAACAACTTAAAACACAGAGAAAATCTCTGGGAAAAACTCTTAGATAGTGAATGGGGGAGGGAAAGCATGGATTCATACAGAGCAGTTCAAACCAAACCACAAAAATAAAGAAAACTACCCTAATTGCTACTAAATACATGTTTCTCTTTATTTATTCACGATCCCTTCTTGGTTCAGTCCACTTCCATGTCCCGAATTCTTTGGAGGCATGGTAGTCCTGCCTGGGTTTAAATCATTCTGTGTCTCTCAACTCCTGGCTTAACTTCCCCACACAAAAAAAGCAGGCAAGATATCTTATACAATTCAAATTTCAGCACGGTATCCCCATTGGTTCTTCTGGTCCCCTGACAACACCCTTGCTAGTTATCTGAGTTTAACCCCTTAATCACTCCTTCTATCCATCACAAAACCCTTTGTCTAAACCTGGCAGAAAGGACGCATTGCCTATGCTCAGTCTCATGCCACCATGCAGCTGCTTGCAGATGTGCTATTAGGAGTAAGGGCATTGTCTCCCCCACATGACTTTTGCCCTGTATGCAGAGAACAAGGCAGGGTCGCTCAGCACCCTCCATTTGCCCTGCCTCGCACACCCACACAAGGCAGTGTGTAATATGCGGGTAGGGTGTTAGGTGGCCTTTAAACTCCCCAATCAACACTCTTTCCCATTGTCCACACCCACTTCCTTTGGTATTTCCTAGTGAATGATGGACATTTAATTGCATACAATTAATTGAGACCCATATGCAATGTATTGCTTTCTCTATTTGTCCACAGCAATGGTTCTCAGTCTATTTACCATTGTGGGCCGCATATGCAGCTCTCTATGTGTTATGTGGGCCACATTCTGCTTATGGGTATACTATCAGTATGGCCCTAGAAATGTCACATCTGTTTGCTGACTGGCCACACGCAGCCCATGGGTTGAGACCCACTGGTCCACAGTATTTTAAATATAACCACCTTTATTTGTATGTGCATGTTGTAGCCCTTTAACAAAGTGACACCGACCACTATATAACAATAGAGAAGCCTTAGTGTTTTCCTCTCCTCCTAGTTAACACCCAAAAGAGCTACATCCAAATTTGAATAGCATTGTAAGGAAAAAAATGGCACTGTAAGCTCTTCAGGGCAGTGACTATCTCTTCTTCTGTGTTTATATAGCCCCTAGGACATTGGTACTCTGTTCTCTGTAAGGAAATGTGTTCTACAAAGCCTTATAGGAACAGCTTACTGCTGCTGATGCCAGTTAGATCAGCCTCTGGGAAATTTTATTACATGTGTATGCAGCAGACTTTTTGCTTAGTTCTTCATTTAGAAATAAACAAACATCATTTGTACATTTGAATGAAGCTCATGTTTTGTTATCAGCCATCACCATCTCTTTTTCACATTCTGTTCCCTGAAGGTCTGGGAAGTTATTATGCAAAGAAAGAAAAGGAATATGAAATATTAAAAGCAGTGACTCTACAGACACCTGCTCACTGTCTCTCTCTCACTTTCTCTTGGAGTAAATGCCCTAGCAAAGCATGACGCATGATAGGAAATTAAAAATGAGTTGGTATTAAAATAATTGTTTAACAGATATAAAAATCACTTGGGGATCAGCTAGAAAAATGCAAAAAGCTTGTTTTGTTTTGTTTTCTTAAGTACATTGCTGATTGGTTCCAGCTGAGTATTTCTAATGGCAAAAACAACTCATATAATGTATAAAAATATAAAAAGCATTCTATATAGATTTTTAAACATAATTGAACGCCTTTTATCATCAACCAGGCAAGGAATTTGGATAAAAGTTGTCTAAATCATAGTGGCTAGAGCAGTAGACTGAGAGTTTAGGCCATGTTCTCAATTGGGATCATTATCATCAGTGGAGATGAATATATTTACTTTAGTAGAGCATATCAGCTCTGACTCCGAGATAGGGATATTACATTGTGTTTAATTAGCTAATCAGGTAGTCGATGGCATTTCCATTGACTGCTCGATTAGTTGACAAGGGGGGGAAACTGCAGAGCTGCAGCAGGGTTAGCTCCCGCCCCAGGAACTAACCCAGCTTTGGCTCTGCCTTTTAAATGTAGTAACAGCTGCCTGGCTCTGACTACATTTAAAAGGAAGAGGTGCAGTGGGGGACCAGGTATAAGCTGGGAATCAGGTGTCCTGGCTCGTGCCTGGTCCCAGACACTGTGCCTCTGCTTTAAAAGCATTTAAAAGGCAGAGGCTCAGTGTGTGGGACTGGATGCGAGCCAGGACAGCTGATTCCTGGCTCGCACCTGGTTCGCTGTCGCGCCTCTGCCTCCTCTGCCCCACAGCGGAGACGGTGCTGGGGGAGGGGGAACCAACTTTTAAGCCGGCTCCCCCCGGCACTGGCTCCTGCTCCCCCTTGCTGGCAGCAAGGGGAGAGTGGAAAGCGACTAGTCGAGTAGTCACTCAACTACCTGATAAGCATATGCTTATCGAGTAGTCGACGACTCAACGAGCTGCTTATATCCTTACTCCTGGATTCCTTTCCTGACTCAGCATCTGGTTGACTTGGAGCAAGTCACTTAACTTCTTGGGCCTTGTCTAAAACATTTTTCCCCCTAAATTTTTATCAGTGGCAGTAGGATTTTTGGACGAAGTGGCACCAGTGGCCCCTGGTGTTTTAATCACTGTGTCATCTGGATTGACTCTGAGCAGGGTTAGACAAGGAGGTGGATATTATTCAGCTTATGCACTAACTATCATCTTCACAGCCCAACCTGTCTTGCTTCAGAGCCTGTGCAGGAGAGATCCCAGACTCTGGCTTCTGACTCTGTCTACCTCCTGCTGCTTTATTATTTACCCTTTGGCCTATCTTGGACTTGGACTTCACAGTAACTGGATCCTGCCTGCCTCCTGGCTTGCCTTCTGCCCATGTCTGAGACTCTGACTCTCTGGGTATGTCTACACTGCACACTTATGTTGAAATAAGCTATTCTGTAATAGTTATTCCTAAATAACTTATTTCGAAATAGCACGTCTACACTGCAGAGAAGCCACAAAATTAGTCTGAGGCAGGTTTCCCTAATGTAGATGCGCTCTCTTGATTTAGAGCCCCAGGAGGCACTGGGGAGGAATAACTTAGAATGGCCCTGGTAAGGGGCTATTTCCAAAATGCAGCAGTGGAGCATCTACACACGCCTTATTTCAAAATAGCTATTTCGGAAGAGGCGTTATTCCTCACTGAATGAGGTTTACAGATTTCAGAATAAGCCGTCCATTATTTCGTGGTGTAGATGCTCTCATTGTTATTTTGAAATAACACTAGTTATCTCAAAATAACGGTGCAGTGTAGACGCACCCTTTGATACTGACCACTAGGTCTGATCATCCCCAGCTCAGTTATGACATACGGGGCTTGGGCTACAGGGCTCAAAACAGCAGTGTAGACTTCCAGTAGCCAAAATGTAATATTTTAGTATTGATATAGGAATATAAGTATGATGTATAATGATTTGATGTATAATGCTTTGCTTATAAGTTCTGTATGCTTCTATTTTACCCTGTCTCTCATGATTAGATGACGTTTACTGTAAGGAGCTTCAGGGGGTAGCCGAATTAGTCTGTTACAGAAAAAAATAACAAATGGTCTGGTAGCACTTTATAGACTAACAAAACATGTAGATGGTATCATGAGCTTTTGTGGGCACAGCCCACTTCTTCAGATCATCTGAAGAAGTGGGCTGTGCCCACGAAAGCTCATGTTATCATCTACATGTTTTGTTAGTCTATAAAGTGCTACCAGACCATTTGTTGCTTTTTGTTTACTGTAAGGTCTTGCTTCCTGTTAGCATTACAAATTACGTTGTAACCTTTGCCTGCATCACAAACTAAGTTGTACAAGATTCCTTTCTTTTTGTTGTTCCTTTAGTAACTATTCATCTTGTCTGAAACTCTGCACAATTGTTTGGTGTGCGTGCAGGATGTGTGTGTGTGTGAAAGCCATCACAAATGCTCAGGTGGTCAAGAAGAAAGGGGAACTTTGAAGTTAACCAGGAAAAACATCCGTTGTGTCTGAGACTGAATTAAATTAGCAAATTGATGAACCCTAGAGACAGGCAGACACCCCCAAGATTGAGGCACAACAAGAGACAACTATGGGAAGCCTTGCAATAGCCATCAAAGAATAATTATGGAAAACACAGAGATTTTAAGGATGAATAATTGCAGTGTGACATTGCAATACCCATAGACTCAAATGGGAACTTACATGTATAAAAAGGAAAGCTCTTGCCTTTAAACTCTGGGCTCGGTCCTGCAAGCCATGGCTCAGAGGAGCGTGAGAGGAACCCCAACTCCTCACTTAGTCAGTGTTGCCTGGCCAGCAAGATGGACTTGAGCTACGACAGACTGGTAACTGTACACCATCTGCAGGACCTGTGTGTGTGTGTGCGTGTGTGCGCGTGCTTGTCTTTATAAAGCATATCCTAGCTGTTTTAATATTGTATTCTTAATAAACACGGCTTCTTGCCTTTTCCCCTAAAAAGATCCCGTGTGCTTCTCATAAGCATAACAATCCCCACTTGGACTGAAGCCTGGGGGGTGGAGGGAGAGAAGGGGGGGTCTCAGAACTCAGGCTGCAGTCTGAGTGGGAATCATAGAATCATGGAATCCTAGAACCGGAAGGAACCTTGAGGGTGCAGCTACACTGTGGGGTTTTTCCGGGATACACCACCGCGCCCAGGGAATGCTCTTGCTCTTCTGCTTTTTTTGCAGAAGAGCAAACGAGCTCTTTCGGGGAGCCCTGTATACCTCATTCTACAAGGCATAAGGGCTCCTCCAAAAGAGGAGGCTTTTCCATCATTTGGCCTCATCCAGATGGGGCCAAATAGAGGAAAAGCCTCTTCAGGAAAAGCAATCAGAAAAAGCGATGCAAATTGCAGAGTGCAATTTGCGTAGCTTTTTCCAGAAAAAGCCTATAGTGTAGACTTAGCCTGAGAGGTCACCAAGTCCAGTACCCACATAGTGTAGGCAGATGTGACCTCCTCAAAGTATGCAAGTTCATTCAAGCTATCCTAAATGGGTCCCAAGCAAAACTGTTGGCCCTATATTCAGCAAAGCATTTATGCATATGCTTAGTGGGAAGTCCCTTTGTAGTCAACAAAGTACAACTTCAAAGGTAAGTTTAAGTCCCAGTGACTTCAATAGGACTGAGACACATGCTTTACTGAATCAGGGCTTTGATATCTATATCCCCCATGAATTTTTATAAACAAACATATACAAAACAACAGACCTGATAGTCTTTTTGATGTAAAGATGATAATTTTATGGAGTTCTGCTTTTCTGAGTAAGATCTGTTTGTTTTAATTGTCTCTGAAGTGAAAATACCAACAATAAGGGATGGATAATTGTTGGTTTTGCATATGAGAGATCAACTCTTCCTGAATATCAGGCTCTTATAAAAGTATCTGAAACTGAACAAGTGACATTCTCAAAATTGCAAATGACTTTAAAAATATAACTTTATTACTGTGTCACTGGTGATCTTTGCTCTACCTACATAAAATTGCTCAAAAATAAATGGCCTCATTAGAGAAAGAGTAAATTTTATAATGTCTCTGCAGTTTAAGCCAGTAGTAGCTACTCTAGATACCACCCAACAGCAATCCTTCTGCCTACTGGTGAACTTATAAGCAATGATGAATTTGAGAAACAGTAATAAAAAATTGTCTATCTGGGTTCTAAACTCAGTGGGAGACCAAATTAATAACTGCTATTATTCCTAATAGAATAGTTGAGGTTTTTTCAGCTCTGTTTCCTACAGCCAAAATAATAGCCCAGAGATGATAATGTTAGAGAATTTTAGCTTTTGCTCAAATGTTATTAGACTGATCTTGGGCTTGAGAAAATGGTACTTTTTATGCAATAGATGATGAAAATATCAAAAAAGCATGAGTTCCAAATAAAGTCCATTGTTAACTGGATGCCTGTAATTGCCCTTACTGCCTGAGGCCATTCTAGTCAAGTAACATCATGGTACGTATAAACAGAGATGTCATAGAAAAAAAGTACTGCATGTGTTCGTCTAATCTTTTTCCAATACTTCTCATTTACTTGGATAGATATAAGTTGACTGGTTTTCTTTTGTGGGTTATTTAGCTTAGCAAATAATATACTTTAATTCTAAAAATGACTCAAGTTCAGGTAGCAAGATAGCTCTGCACTATTTGGCTACATCTACACTGCAGAACTATTTCACGATACCATTAGTATCCCAAAATAGCTATTCCGCATCTTAAGAGCAAACCCATTATATCAAAATATAATGGGCTCGCTATTCCAGTGTCCCTGTAAACCGCATTGCACGAGGGTTCAGGAACGTTTTGGAATAGTGATTTATTTCGAAATTTGGTGCTGCGTAGAAATAAGCTATTTTGAAATTAACTCGAAATAAGCTACGCAAATTGAGTAACTTATTTTGAGGTAAACGCACTGTATAAACTCATCCTATTATAGCTATAAAGGCTGGGACTTCTGTACTTTTTCTTTTTGAAACAGGAATTTTTTAGCTGTACATTCATAGCTTAGTAAAGTTTGTCTCTTCCTTTTTTGCTGTGTAATTGACTTGGTTGCTTATACAAACAGGACATTAATTATTTTCACAAATTATACCACTTTGTGAGAGTTTATAATCCATAATGGCCACCTCCCGTGTTGTGTCCATGTTGCCAGCAAGGATGGAATCTCCTCTTCATGTGACGTGGCTGCAATAGCCTGGTGCTGCTTTACCCATGTGTCAGCGTCCCCCTCTTAACTTCACTGGTTTGAACCAAAGGAAGGACTGAAGCTGATAGATTTGGAACTAGCTACGCTGCAGGAGAGAAGATCTTTCAGCTTGTCTTTCAGGACTTTGCCCCTAATCTATTTATCAGTCACAGCTGAAGGGGCCAATCTGTCCCATGTGGATGTCATTGACAACAACACTGAGACTATGTCTACACTGCGGTATTTGTCTGCAGAGAGGATGCTAATGAAGTGCTCATTAGCATTTGTTGCACCCCCTTTTACACAAGTCCTGTATACCTCCTTTTTTGAGGCATAAGGGATCTTGCGCAAAAGGTTTTTTTTGCACAAAATGGACCCGTCGACACTGCTTGTTTTGCGCAAAAACCTCTTGTGCAAAAAGCATCAGCAGAGAATATGCAAATGACAGAGTGACAAATGCTAATGGGCACTTCATTAGCATACTTTCTGCTGACAAATACCTGCAGTGTAGACATGGCCTGAGTGAATTTGCTCATCTACCTTTGGATGGCATTTCCTACATCAAGGGTGCTGCTAACCTCCCTCAGGCACTTATTGGCCAAAAGCCCTAGGTACTCCCTGAGGTTTCTGGATTAACCTCCACCCAGCACTCGGTCTTGACCAATACAGGTTGTACCATTCATGGTCATAACAGTAACAGATTTTCAATTTGGACCTGACATAACAAGATATCTGAAGCTTCACTTTAGAGCAAGCTATGAAGGCAGGCAAGCAAGCAATGAAGGAATTTGGAAGCGATCCTGACCAGTGGAAATTCTTGGCAAGTGATTATAATAAATGGCACTGTCGTCTCCATCAGGGTATCAGAGTCCATGACAGAAGCCAGCTCCTGCAACTTGAAGAGAAAAGAGCCTGCAGGAAACAAGCAGCTTGCAACCAAGATACATATATCTGCAATAACTGCCAAAGGTCATGCAAATCTCAGACTGGACTATTCAGTCGCGGGAGACATTGTAATCCATCTACATCATCAGCTGCAATTCCAACCATTTCTCATAGATGAAAGGATGCGAACTAAATGGTAAGATACTGCAAAATGCAGTGCGGATAGCAAAATAATAAAAATGGACCAAAAGAAATGGGACATAAGTGGTTGAGTTTGCCTTGTGCTGAATCTTTGCAAAAGGGTTAATTTCTCCCTGGAAAAAAGATAGCGGTTCCAGACAGAGGGTTCAGCATTGGAAGAAGAAGCCTGAACACAAAGAGTGCAAGAGACATAAATAATCAGATAGGAGAGTGGGCAGCATATAGGGGATGAAGAAGGGAGTTAGTAGAAACAAGGACTGAGATGTAGATGGGGCAAGGTTGTGCAAAATCCTGGAAGCGTGGATGAGAAATTTGCTTTTGATGTAGGAAGAGATGAGAAGCTAGCAAGAGCATTTGAGAATATATGCATGGCAAGAGCAACACAAATACAGTTAGTAAGTCTACAACATAGCATTTGTACATCTGGGATGTCAAATATTGGTGGCCATTAAATAGCTTAGTACTGATCTGTGGGTACAATTTTAAAGTCCAATCATAGCCATGTATGTAAAAGTAACTAAAGGAATCTCTTTTATTGACCCGTGCTGTGTTAAAATTGTGTCATGAAAAAAACTAGATTTTTCATTTGTATTTTGAATTTACAGCTTTAAATTTCCAAAGCCGCAGAAATAGAATGGTATCAGAGGTAGCCGGATTAATCTGTTTCAGCAAAACAACAAGGAGTACAATGGCACTTTAAAGACTAACAAATTTCTAATCTAATAGATAATAAATAAAAGCCAGTGTAGAAAAATTGAGGTCTCCATCCCAAACATATCAATTTAGCACATTTTAAGGATTACTTGAGGATCTTGTCCAATGTGTGTGGGAAAACACAATCTACAGAGATTATTGTCTTTTGCCAACATGTCAGTTTTTTGTAGCTAGATAATATTATCCCTGTAATTGTCTGAAAGGAATTGACTTGAAACATGTGTATATTCAGTTTCATCAAGCTGTTCAGGAGTCTGATCAATTTTGTTCAAGCTCTGCTCTTTTTTATTAAAAGAAGATTGCAATAAATTCATCTTTCAGGGAGAAACCCATTTTCATTCACTACATGCTCCAACGTCGTGTATTAGTTCTTATGTTTTTATTTACCTTTTAGGTTTCCCAACCTAAATAGATGTCCCTCTTAGAAATTGTTTTTAAGGTGTCAAAAGCTGAAGTAGTGTACTAGATCCTATTTAGAAAAAATAGTTGTGAAATGACCAATCCCTTCTTCCTAACTGCTTTGTGTCATTAAAATATTTATTAATAATATTGTATATACAAACGTGGAGACCTTATTCCCAAAGGTCTCTAGGTTCCCTAACAAAGGATAACCATAGCAAATTTAATTAAGTAAATATATGAATAAAATATTCATGAAGGTGAAGGAACCCCCAAACTTCCTTATTACAGAGTCTCCTGACATGGGGTCCATTCAGACCAATTTTCATTTTGGTCAAGATTTTTCAGTTTTTAATATAATGTGTTTTGTATACTGTACAACTCTGATCCAACCCCTTTGAATCCATCAGCAAGCCAGACACACTCTTGTCTGACCAAACTTGGTTAATGTTTGCACCCTCATCTCTAGTCCTGAACTTTCCCAAACCTGTGTGCTCTGCAAAGTCCAGCACGTCTTCTGTGGCACTCAGGCTACATCTAGACTGCCTCTTTTTACTGGGAAAAGGTACGCAAATTGGGCTTTTCTGATAGTTTTGTTGGAAGAGGCTTTTCTGAAATTTGGCCCATCTACACTGGGCCAAATTTGGAAAAACCTCCTCTTTCGGAAGAGCCCTTCTTCCTCATGGAATGAGGAAGACGGGGCTTCCAAAAGAGCATGTCTGCTCTTCCACAAAAAATGTCAGACGAGCAGACGCGTTCCGTAGATGCGGCAGAGTTTTTCCGGGATACCTCCAGTAGTCTAGACATAGCTTCAGAGAAATAATACAGTCCATTTGCTCCTTTAAAGTGACAGAAGCCAACAGCTTGCCACAGAAGCTGCCATTAACATTCACTTTCACTCCAACAAGAACTCTTGGTTAGATGGATGATAAAACTAATTTAATAACAAAAGAAGATAGGATTTTTTTAATGTTCAAGTATCAGAGATAAAGTTAAAAACGCTTACAAGCAACAAATCATGACCCTGAAAGTCTGCTACTTACTCTAGCAAGATACAGGCTTCTTTCATCCACCCTCTTCCAGCAAGATGGTGGCTAACCCCTCCCCCTTGTCAAGAACTTCTCTAGAAGCCCTAAGTGTTTGTTTCTGTGTTTTCTTAGGTGAAAAGGATAACTTGGGGTTTTCCTCCTTTTTCTTTTATAGCCCATTGCAGTGGATTCTTCTCAAGGTCATTCCTCAAACTAAAGTTTATTCAAGCTGGGGAAAAGATAACATTGAGTCTGGTGGTGAAGGAAGCTCTAGGCTCTTTCTCCCCCTGCTGGTGTTTGCTGAAATTGTTCTGTTTCCAGCAATCTCCCCTATTGCTAGTTTATGTAAACTGAGGTAAATTCACATTCCTTTGTTTAGGCTAGACCTGCTTTAACAACCCCTCCCAACATGCTTGGTTTAAATACACTTTAGTCATAATTCCAGCATATATTCAAAATCCCTAACACACACACACACACCAAGTACCTACATCCTGCAAGAGTATTAATGAACAAGTTATTAGTTTTAAAATGATGCCTCAAAGGTATGTTTTATACAAAGCCTATGACAGCGGTGTGTAGGGTATGACTACATGGTGCCTAGGAGTACACAGTGAACCAGTGATTATAGGGCAGTCATTCTGGTATTTGCCTGCTGCTGACACTTCAGCATAGTTTTGGAGCAGAGCAGCCTTAGTTCAAAGAAACAGAAAGTTAAACTCCTCCTGGAGTTGTGAACTGGAACTGTTCACTTTTTGTAAATAGCAGAGCTTGTTCAACAAGCATGTGTAATCTATCTACAGCATCAATTAATGACATTTACAATGTTTCCACTGGAAATATTTAAGTTGTGTTTAAAACTTTTTTATAAGTGTTTGTGTCCTTATACACGTAAAGACATATCCTAGGTAATAGCATGGACCTTAGAGACAACATCATTTATGCCAATAATAAAAGCCAGTGTAGGAATCACTGTTTTGTGAGGCACATTAATTGTCCACCAGGGCAACATGTGGCAGAAGTCCTGTGAGATATACCAGGGACACAAAAAGGATTAACATTTAGGAGCAACAGAAAACCTGGGCACAATAGCACTGTAATAGAGGCAGAGACATCCTTAGGATGTATGAGGCCCTATGCAGTAGTATTAAACTGGTGGCCCTGTGCCCTGGCAGCCCTCAGTGGCGGGGGAATGATGATTTTTAGAGATGTGATTTTATATTCAGCGACAGATGAATGAAACAGTTTTAAAGCAAATTTTAAATTAAGGTTGTGTAGACTAACACATCACATTCGGAAACTGACGGTCTATTCCTGAGATTGGCAAATGCCTGTTAAATGGCTTCATTACCACGTAAAATGGCTCTTTCACAGGTTCAGTGTTCTGCTCCTAGGTCTGGCAGGCTTCTTCACTTTTAAGTTAATTAGATCCTCTGTGGAGGAAGCAGGCCACATAACAGGAATAGAAAGAGGTGGGCAGGTGGGCATTAAGACCTAGTGGTACTGCAAATTTTTGGGTGCCCTGCACAGCTGCATATTCTGCATATGGGTATGGATGGCCCTGAATAGGGGGGCAGTATGATAGAAATAAGCCCAGGTGTAGTTAGGGAGATTATATTTGTAGGAACCTAAGCAGAGTTACTCTTATGCAATATGCTGTTAACATATACAACATAATTTAATCTTTAAATAAGCTCCTGAATTTTACACATAAAGGGGTGGTCCTGTTGCTTTTGGAATACGGCCAAACTCCCAGTGGCTTTATAGGCCTTGGCTCAGCAAAGCTTAAGCATATGAGTAATTCCGCTGTTGTTAGCAGGATGTCTATGTGCTTGAAGTCTAGTTTGGTCGTAAGAGCTTTGCTGGGCCAGAGCCATATGAAGCAGGAGTTTGCCCAAAGAGTTGTAGGGTTTTTGTTAGCCCTTAGCTTTATAACTCTACTGACTTTAATGGGTAGCACAGAGGGTCAGCCTTGTCCAACTCTGTAGGCAATCAATATGTAACTGGTCTGAGGGGTGACATTATGAGTTGTTTGTTCTGTAGATTTATGACAGAGCTTTCATCTATAGCAGCTACCTTCCTGGAACAGAGGGGTAACATTCAGGAGATGGCATGTTATTAACAAAGCATAGCCTTCAATATCCAGGCTTTATGTGAGGCTTCTTGGTTTCCAAGAGTTACTTACTTCCGTGTCTTGGTGTTTCAGTTCAGTTTATCTCTTCTTATTACAGATGACCACATTAGCTGTCAAGTACTTTTGTACCCCTAATTACAGTACTGAGAAGCCTGTGTTCCTCAGTAAATGGTTTCTAAGGCTGATGGGCATTTTCCCTTTATAGGCAAATGTATTTCCAAAAAGACCAATCATTTAAATTTGTGATAGATATTTAAAGCATTCAGTGGCTGCTTCGAGGATAAGTCCAGTAGCAGGCTAATTGTAATCTTACTCATTTCTCTTGAATCTATTGCAGAAATAAGTATATAAATATAGTTTAAATAACTGGCATTTGTCTATAAATGTTACCTTTTGCTTAGAAATATATTGTGCTGTGTATTGTCCTCTACCCACTGATACTGTTTAACTCCCATTAAGTACAATGAAAGTAACATCAAACCATTTCCTTACATATGCTATCATATTAGTATTATTAATATTCCTCTTCATGTATGTGCAAGTATGGTTGTGTGATGGGGCGCCTCGGCCCCGCGCTTTAGAACAGGATGTGGGCTGGGCCCAATTGGCTAGAAGTGCCCCTCCCCCGTGGCCTTCATGGCCTTGCCGGGCATGGTCACAGGTGAGCTTGAGTATAAAAGGCCCTGAGATGGCTCACTCAGGGCTGACCGCTGAAGGGGAAGGACCTGCAGAGCCAGCTCCAGAGCCAACGCAGCCCGAGCCAATGCAGCAGCCGCTACAGCCCCAGCAGCAACCACTGCAGAGACAGCCACGGCCCCAGAGGCAGGGTGGAGGTACAGCAGCAGAGAGACACGCGGGGTGATAGGAAGTGGCCCAGGGAGGGAAATTGAGACTCCCGAGTGCTCAGTGTGTTGTAGGGAGGAACCCCTGCTGAGCGAGCAGTGGACCGAGCCACTGCCAATAGGGCTCTGGGCTGGGACCCAGTGGAGTGGTCCCCCTCCCCTGCAGTGCTCCTAAGCAGAGGTAGCTTCTGATGCCTGTGAACTAGGCCTCAGGGCCGTATTTACCGCAATAGAGGGGAGCACTACAAGGACTGGGACTCAGGGCTGTATTACCCCAACAGAGAGGAGTGCCGCAAGGACTAGGGCCCAAAGCTGTATTTACCCCAGCAAAGGAGAGTGCTACTCAGACTGGGCCTCGGGACTGTAATGACCCCTATGGGTGCGGGGGAAAGCTATAGGGACTTAGGCTGCTGAGCTGCACTGATCCCCTAGAGGGGGATCTGGGACTCAGACTCCAGCTACTGGGCTGTACAGATCCTGATAAGTGGACCGTGGGAGATTTTGACTGTGGGAATCCACACGAAGGGAGACCACCCCTCGACAGGTTGTGACTAGAATAGTCTCTCTGCTGTGCCAACAAAGCCTTGATGCACATGGGCCAAAGTTTTGCACATGGGCCAAAGTATTAGGTTTGTTTCCTAGAATGTGTTTGTTACTTGATCTCATCAAAGTTCTGAATCCTGCAATTTGGAATAGAATACCCGTAGTAAGCACTAAAAATACTATAATTGATTAGGAGCTAAACTGTACCATAGGAAATTAATGACAGATAAGGTTGATTATAACAGACTGCTTTTTTTTCAAAAATGTGCATGAAGGCAATTGAAAATGAGATGGGGAAAGTTCAGGGTACGTGTGATGTGGCATTCAATATGCTTTATGGTATGAATATGACATAACGGAGATATACTTTATGCAAGATGGTCCATGTACAGTGCCATTTGAAGTTAGGAATATTAACCTGTGCATCTGTGTTTCATATTTGCTGCTTTGGGTCACTGCCAAAACTTCAGAAACTGAAATGGAAAAGCCCGACAGGGTTGACAGCCCATCAGCTAGTACAATGGACTGTGCATAGACTTGTGCTTCCTGTGGGCATTCCATAATGCTGCTGACTCATGGATGACTTAGTTCTGGGTTATAATATGACCCACTTTATATAGTTTCTTACTTGGGGTGGGTGAGAGAGTGTGCATATCTTCTTCCACATTGAAGGAGATGAATATCATATAACTTTGGTTTTTTACACCAAAGGAGAGTGTGTGTGGGGGGGATGGGGGTGGGAGGGGGATGTATACATGTGTGAACATCTGGGTGCTGTATTAAGTCCCTTAAGCTGAGTCTTCCTAGAGCTGTTCTCAGTATTTATACTTCTGCAGCTGGGGGTGGCCCTGTATGTGAGCTTTGCCACAACAGCTGATAGAGGAGGTATCTGAGCCTCTAGCTATCATCTTTGGAAAATCATGGGAGACAGGAAAGATTTCAGAAGACTGGAAAAGGGCAAATATAGTGCCCATCTATAAAAAGGGAAACAAGAACAATCCAGGAAACTACAGAACAGTCAGTTTAACTTCTGTTCCAGGGAAGATAATGGAGCAAGTAATTAAGGAAATCATCTGCAAACACTTGGAAGGTGGCAAGGTGATAGGGAACAGCCAGCATGGATTTGTAAAGAACAAATCATGTCAAACCAATCTGATAGCTTTCTTTGATAGGATAATGAGTCTTGTGGATAAGGGAGAAGCAGTGGATGTGGTATACCTAGACTTTAGTAAGGCGTTTGATACGGTCTCGCATGATATTCTTATCAATAAACTAGGCAAATACAACTTAGATGGGGCTACTATAAGGTGGGTGCATAACTGGCTGGATAACCATACTCAGAGAGTAGTTATTAATGGTTCACAATCCTGCTGGAAAGGTATAACAAGTGGGGTTCCGCAGGGGTGTGTTTTGGGACCGGCTCTGTTCAATATCTTCATCAATGATTTAGATATTGGCATAGAAAGTACGCTTATTAAGTTTGCAGATGATACCAAGCTGGGAGGGGTTGTGACTGCTCTGGAGGATAGGGTCATAATTCAAAATGATCTGGACAAATTGGAGATATGGTCTGAGGTAAACAGGATGAAGTTTAATAAAGACAAATGCAAAGTGCTCCACTTAGGAAGGAACAATCAGTTTCACACATACAGAATGGGAAGTGACTGTCTAGGAAGGAGTATGGCAGAAAGGGATCTAGGGGTTATAGTGGACCACAAGCTGAATATGAGTCAGCAGAGTGATGCTGTTGCAAAAAAAGCAAACATGATTCTGGGATGCATTAACAGGTGTGTTGTGAGCAAGACACGAGAAGTCATTCTTCTGCTCTGCTCTGCACTGGGTAGGCCTCAGTTGGAGTATTGTGTCCAGTTCTGGGCACCGCATTTCAAGAAAGATGTGGAGAAGTTGGAGAGGGTCCAAAGAAGAGCAACAAGAATGATGAAAGGTCTAGAGAACATGACCTATGAAGGAAGGCTGAAAGAAATGGGTTTGTTTAGTTTAGAAAAGAGAAGATTGAGGGGGGACATGATAGCAGTTTTCAGGTATCTAAAAGGGTGTCATGAGGAGGAGGGAGAAAACTTGTTCATCTTGGCCTCTGAGGCTAGAACAAGAAGCAATGGGCTTAAACTGCAGCAAGGGAGGTTTAGGTTGGACATTAGGAAAAAGTTCCTAACTGTCAGGGTAGTCAAACACTGGAATAAATTGCCCAGAGAGGTTGTGGAATCTCCATCTCTGGAGATATTTAAGAGTAGGTTAGATAAATGTCTATCAGGGATGGTCTAGACAGTATTTGGTCCTGCCATGAGGGCAGGGGACTGGACTTGATAACCTCTCAAGGTCCCTTCCATTCCTAGTATTCTATGATTCTAAGAGGCCTTAATGCCTGACTCAGCAAGACAGGGTTTCAGAGGGGGCCAGGCTGTCAGAATAGGCTGACTCAATGGTATCTCAGCCCTTCAATTGGTGTCCTAAAAGTCCTAAACCAACACGGTATGTAAAAGACCATGACTGGCAACTACATTCCTCTGGCACATCAGAGCTTTCCGCAAGAAGGGTAAAGCTTATCTGAGAGAGAGCTTCTCAAGGGGAATGATAGTCCAAGACTGTGGAATAAGCTCCCATGGGAACTCAGCCTACCACGAATCTTATCACTTTTGACTTTAATGTAAGATGTAGTTCTATGACCTTGCCATGTGCAAAATAAACAAATCCCCAAGAAAACACTCCCACTGCACTCACTGCTCCCCTTGTAGAGAGGAAGAGAGAACAAACAGATGTTAGTCCCATTGCTTAATGCACTGCTGGAAGACACACAGATACCACAGAGATGAGCACAGTACAGGAACACACCTGTATAAAATAGAATAGATGTTGAAATTTGCTACTGGTGAACGTTCACTTTGGTCAGATTTGCTATGAAACCCTCTAAGCTCCATTGCTATAAAGGCAGGGGGAGGGTGTATCATTTTCCTTGGTCCAGTCAGGACTAAAGATTGTTGGTGCCCTGTTGTCAGGCAACTATCCCTTAAGCAGAGAGGAGGCTAGAGGGATGGAATTAAAGCAGCAGACCTAGATGTCCCCAAAGAGTGAGTCTCTGACTGGTTCAGTATCCCAGAAACCAGATGCCTGGGAGACAGAAGATAATTCTTCCCTCTGAAGTAATAGCTGAAAGAGAAGAGAGATGGAGAGAGCCAGAGTTTGGGGGTGGGGACTACAGCTCCCCTCAGTGACAGGTTTTACAATTTTCTCAAGCTCTGCCAAGGTAAGTTTCCACTGAGCCTACCACACCGCTTTGAAGGGAGTGACTGCCCAATAGACAGTTCAGCTGACTGTCAGCTTGCTTAGCCTGCAGTCTGATCACTCTCAGATGTGTTAGCCAGGAGGAAAAGTAGAAAGATTATATCTAAGCTTGTTACCCCCGTGTGAGGAGGTTTCAGACCATCTCCTGGAGCTGAACAGCTATTTCTGAGACCCAGACTGCTCTGTGACTCATTGTACCCCCGGGTTGGACTTCCACAGGCATGTTAGCAAGTTGACTTAACAACTTTGAGGTATATGGCATCCTCTATGGATGGTTGTGCATGCATATATTACAAATCTAGAAATATTCACATTTTTTCAGTATAACTTGTTCTTTCCAATGTTTGTTTAAAATTTCTATTGTTTTATATAAAGTTTACTGGAATTTGATGATTTGAGAATTGTGACCTTACTTACAGAGTACCTGTAGTTACCACTGTAAAATGGATTACCCAGTATTTCCCTGGAGACCCTGCCATCAGAATAGCAATTCAGATAATTCCGATCACCAATCAGAGGAGTTGTGATTTCAGCAGTGAGACCCACATTGACAGAATGACCAGAGCCAGGACTCTGCTTCCTGCAGCTCCCATTGGTGGGAAACAGCAAACCACAGACAATGGGAGCTGCGTGGCTCCATGGCTGAGAAGCCTTAGAGTAGACAAAACATCACAGGCCTGCTAGGGGCTTTCCCTGGCAGGTCCATAAACCAAGTTTGAAAACCCCTGCTCTAAGGTGCCACAGGACTACTCCATCTATAGTCACTCCTGGATCACAGATACAGAGGGTGAACCTTGTTGGGAACTACAGTAACAGAGAATTGGAAAGCACTCCGTGTTGCAGAGCAGGCATAATACAGCCCCTCATTGGTCTAGACTGCCCCCCAGAATGTAATTCCTGCCAAAAAATAGGGAGGAAAAAGCTCCCATTTAAAAAACAAGCTTTTGTTTTAAAAGCAATTTCCACCTCCTGTCCTCAGGTACCCTGATGTCTAGATGTCTTCCTTGGCAGCCCAGAGCACCATGTTCTAAGAGAAGGCAGCAAAATGAAGACGAAAGGCTTGTCTGTACTTTAATCAGATTGTCTCCTGAAATCACAGTCTTTATTCATCTTCTTATAGGAGCAGCTTTTGCCTTCTACCCTTGACTAGACTGGTGATAAATCACAATGTGGGCTGGAGTCAGCTTCCATTGTGTAATACACAGTTAATTCAAGATGCGGCTGAAGAAACCTTCGCTTTTGGGTCTGGCTGGTGTTCCTCTGTGACCTCCCTTATTTGAAAGAAAAAGGGCTTTTGTGAAAGGGGGAAGGTGCACTAAATTAAGACAGATCAGTAACTCTGAATGGGCTGGAATTTTCAGAGAGGATTTTAGATTCTGGCCATCAATCATTAGCAACACCTCAACCAGACAGAATCCAGACAGCAGAAAATGAATATTGAGAAGACTGAAATTGCATTGAAAAGGTCAGCAGTTCAAACAGTCTCAAGTTAAAGTACAGTAGGGAGAGGTAATGAAAAGATAGATTTTCAAAAGTTTGATTCTACCATGCTATTCATAAAAGGTCTCATCTGGGGTTTTCACATTTTCCCCCCTCACATGCTTATTCTTTTTTTTAACTCAAAGTACAGAATGGGGGGAGCAGATGGATATGATGCCTGCTGTGCTTAAAACAGTTAAAACATACTGATAGTCCAAAAGAGAAAAATAGCTATGCTAGTTCCAGTTAGAAATTGAATATGAGAATCATTTTGGTAACAATGATCCTGAAAGATGCATGTGGCAGTAATATGTGTTTGTACAGCACAATGGGGCCCTGGATCCAGCATAGTAATTATATTCGTATTATTTATTTTATATTATTATATTTATATTAGTAGTAACTATTATTAATAATAATAATGAAAGATGGGCTCAGTTTGCAAACCAGATCCTGATCCTGATTTGTAATATTCCAGAGTTCAGGAGTGTCTAGTACTAGGGAAAGAATCCACTTGCAAAATTTGGATCTGGATCTACATGCAGATTTTGAACACAACCTCCATATTTCAAGGGTGTTTACATTCAATGCTATTGCTCAGGCCCATCTCAAATCCATGTTAATGACAGGTATCCATTCAGAGAAGTGTATTTTCAGAGAAACAGCAACATTTACAGATTCTGCACTAGACAGTCTTTGCTACCAAGATGTTATAACCAACGACATCCATAAGCTCCTCATACATCCTGTTCCAAGGAAATGCTTTCTACTGTGCAGTGACACCTAGTGTCATGGCTATTAGCCGATAGCATTCTGTTTGTGACATCTGATTGACACGTTGTCACGAGGAATCTCGAGTTGGCAATATGAATTTGTGTATGAGGATTATTTTAGGAGATGGGATGACAATTTTACATTTCTGTCTGGTACTGTAAAATGAACTGCACACTGAGCTCTTTATTTTTTGTAAAGATCCCAGTGAAGATTTCTTCAGTTGTTTTAAGCAAAAGAAAAAAATTGCCAATTATAAGCTGTGGACATCAGGAAAATCTTTTAACCTTGCAAATCTTACTGTGCTGTACATTAGTGTCAAACTGAACTCATTAAACTGGAAAGCTGCTTACTTCACTCTCTGCAGACACATATTATAGAAGAGGAAACAAGATATAATTACTGGGGAAAATCGCCCTGAATATAATGGAAATTTTTGTGCCACCTCTGAGCATTGTGAATGTGAAATCTTTGTTGTACAAATTACAGACTACATATAGTTCTGGACATCTACCTTTTAGAACAATGAAGACAAATTACAGGGAATTCAGAGAACAGTGAGAAATAACTGAGGGGCTGGAGAGATTGATTTATGGCGCAAGATTAAAAGAGCTAAATATTTTAAATTGCCACAAATAAGGTCTAAGGAACTATAACTGTCTACAAGTATGTGAAAGATCTAAAGAGCAAGGAGGCAAAGGGATTGTTTAGAGTGATTCTAAGAGGTATAGTTAGGAATAATATGATGTAATTGAGCAAAGGGAGATTTAAGTTGACAAAATAGCTAACAGTGAGGTCTAGCAGATTGTGAAATAGCTTCCCAAGTAAAGTGGGAGAAGCCCCATTTCTTGGATGATTTAAAAACAGGCTGGACATCATACTTTCAAATATAATGTCATGGAATAGAAGAATAACCCAGTTATGTGTTTTTAAACTCCAGTTTCTATGATCCCCCAATTGTTTCTGATAGTGTGGACCACCTCCCCTTCCGTTATATGCACCATATAATCTCCCATCAGCAATTGAATAATATCTCTGTCAACTAACATGGACAATGAGTACAAGGAAAGTGTTTAATGCACTGTGAGCAGGTGGAAACAAGGAGGAGGAGCTAGCAGTATATGACAAACCAGCAGCCACATTCAGAACTACAACTGAGGCTTATATTTAATTTCTCCTTATGAATCCTGCAACCATAAAATCACTGATTCTGAAAAAAGAGAAGAAGAAAAAAAGCAAAATTACCAACCCATCAATGTTCATTTGAAATGTCTAATGAATTGATTGTGTTTTCTCCCTTTTTATGTTCTACTTCTGCACCTGTTCTGGTAGATGAATTCACTGGCTCCCATGCTTGCCAAAGCAGTGCATTTTAAGTACATATTATAGAAAGCAAATGTTGTAGCTGTCATTTTCCTCAAGTCCTGCTTATATTAAACCTGATGTGGTGGGCTTAATATAGCCAGGCTCTTTCCAGTGAGATCAATAGGATGACTTGCAGAAGTAAAGGCTACACAGGGGGCCCTTCAGGAAGGAAGGCGCTCCAAGCATTAAGGCAGTAGTAGTCATTAGCAGGAGTTTGGTTTGAAAGCAGTAGGAAAAGATAGTTTCGCGGGTGAGATACAAAACCAGGAGTCAGGAACTATAACTGACTTCTAGCTTCTATTCCTGACTCAACCACAGACTTTTCTTTGTTTGATTTATAAACTAGTTGATAAATCTCTCTTTGGGCCTGAGTGCTTTCATCTGTAAAATGGGGATAATAACATTTGCCCCCAACTGAGAGCTATTGTGAGGCTCAGTTCACTTTTCTGATTTAGATCCAAGTAGTTAGCATTAACTGAGAACAGTTATTGCATTGCAAAAGTCTTTAAGATCCTCAGGTGAGAAATGCTATGGAAGTGAAAAGGATTATTTAATGTCTCTTTTATTGTGTCTATCAACAGATGATTCACCTTGTTTGTTATTAGTAGTGCAGTGTTAGACCTGACAGATCATGCTGGGAAGCAAATCTTAGTCCTTGGAAGTAGCAGGATAGGCAAGTGATGTCCATGGGCATAGCAACAAGAGCTGGCTGAGAGTTAGATGGTCTCTATCTGAAAACAAAAAAAGATAAAATGTAAAAGTGTTTCATCTTACAGCCTTAAAACAAATCTTTGCAAAGCAATACCAGCTATCTCATCATGGACTGCTTCCATCTAAATACAGCAAAAGATGGCTGCACCAAGTTTAAAAAAAGAGGACAGTCAAGTAAATCAAAGGCAGCATAATTACTTTGTTACAAAACTGTGACCACAAAGAATGATGAATGATGTTGAAAAACAGAAATACAAAACAAAGCATCTGGCTCCAATATGCCAATGAACCTTCTGCAAGCCAGAAATGGAAAAGCGATCAGTACTTGGACTCCATTTAATAAATATTCCATTAGCATATTGGAAATACATGTCTAAGCTGTAAAGTGGTGCTAGCTCCTTGAAAAAATTAGCAATGGGAAATGTAGATCTGTCAACATATTAGGGAGATTCTTGGAATTATGTGAGTTATTTTTTTCAAAGTAGTGGCAGGAAAGGCTGACTAGGAAGGATATGTGGGAAGGAAGTCAGAAGAAATAAGAGCCCCAATAAAGGTTCTGATGCTGGGTTAATGTTAATGTACTATCTTCTTTCTACCGCCAGCATGTAGTGCTAGCTGATGGCTGCTGAAGTCCAACTATCTTAAAGAGCCTCTTTCTTCACTAATATTTTCAATAGGGGGCCTGCACTGCATAGTGAACTGCCAGGAATGTTTCTATCAGCAATGGCTTGCAAGCATAGTTTGCCACTGCTTCCAAGCACTAGCCAGAGTGTCTGTGCTGGAGAGAACACATGCTGCATGTATTGAAAAGGTTAATAAGAAATACCCTCACAAACCAGCCCGGTTCAAGCTCTAGGAAATATAGAGGCTGCTTTTCTGTTCTGTTCAACTCATTTTGCACCCCTGAGATGCTGGGTGATTGCTTGGGCAGAGAAAAGGAGCACAGTGGCTGGGGACCATGGACAGCTGACACAAGCAAGAGCAGCACCCAACCTGTTTTAAACTGGTCCAGGATCATGGCTGGGACAAAGACCCAGGGACCTCTGACCAAATCTCTGGGATTCTCCTTCCCTACTACACTGCATTGTGCTGATACTGCTTTCAGGAACTGCTCTGTGTTAGAGCTTGTCTTGGTGCACAGTTCAATTTGCTGCAATGTGAGGTGGAACACTACTGTTCCTGTTTCAGAGAGGAGTGAATTAAAATTAGTGTGTGGTACAGGGTCCACGTGGACATGCAGTGTTCAGCAGGCTAGTGCATGGTAGATTTACACTCCAGCTTAATGTGTTTGACTAGACCAACCCTTCACTTTTAATGTGTCTTCTGGTGAAACGATCATCCTGGTTTTAAGAAAAATCCACCTCATGCCTTCCATAACCCACTCCTTGTGTGCTGGGCAGGGGCATTCAGACACCCCCTGGGGACTTCATTGCAAAGGGAGTATATTTCAAAGGCAAAGATAATTTGCCATGCCTTTGTCTAAGAGAACTCTCCTATCATCCTCAGAGTGCACAACCTGAGGAGCCAAAAGCAAGAGCAGCCCTGATACTGTGGTGATATGAGGGCACATAAGTAAGTAGACTAAGGGCCTGGAAGTCCTTCTGCCCTGCTATAGATCAGTCCTTTCTTGCTTCAGGGTCTTGTCTCTGGCAGGGACCCAGGTGCTTCTGAGGTGATCTGTTTGAGGCAGTCCTATATCCTGGAGTGTTCCTGAGGTCAGTGCAGACATAACCACTCAGAAAGGAGCTTGCAGATTCTTTTTCTAAGGACTCGGGATGAGATTTCAGTTCCCGTCAGGATCTCCTGACTACATAACTCAGGGCTACCTCTCTGTGACTTTCCTCCAGGAATGTAGCTATGAAGCTAAAATGTAGCTTAATGTAATGTCCCTTACCAGTCATCCTTTCAGACTTGCAGAAAGGAACAGCCTAGTGCTGTTGATAAAGATGCATTACGCAGGCTGTTTGTGATTGTTATTAATGTTAAAGTAGGAACAGACCAAAATGGTCTATTTAACACTATTGCCACCCTTTTGCCATTAAGATTGTTTTCTTTCTTTAAGAGTGTAAGAAATTTTTGTGGGGATACTAGATCTGTTTTTATATAAGGAACTGTGTAATTTTCATTTTTGTGAGTGCAGAATGAGGAATGGGTATTAGAAGATAAGTGTGAAGGCCATCACCAGACCAGATGTTCTAAGAAGGAACTGAGGACAGATGTAAGGAAGATTGCTCTATACCTCTGAGATGCAGATTGAGGACTCTAAAAGATAAGGCATGAGCCTATCCATTGGGACAAGATAGCTGTGATATGAGACGAACAACTTAAGAAAACAAGCACTCCTTAAACACTGATTACAGCTTGACAGTGTGAAACTTGCTGATCTCAATGAAGAAAAACTGCTATAAAAGAGGGCTGCTTTGCCTCAGTTTTTGGGTCCTGTCTTGCCATCCTGGAGCATTGGTCTGGTCTGATAAAGCCCCACTCCTTGTTCAGTCGACCTGGTCAGTAGGCTGATAAAAACAACAGATGGTAACTATAGCAAGGTTGGTAGGACGTGTGTGTGTGTGTGTTAGCTGCTTTACTAATGTATTCTTAATACACAGGATCCCCTAAAAAAAGATTCTGTGTGCTTCTTATAAGCATAACAGGACTTCAGGGAAGAGTCCTTAGTTTTTGATTAGTTCAAAAAGTGACTTCCAATTTTCCAGAGCAGAGCTGGTTCTAGGCATAAGAAGGAGATATTGGGGAGATGTGGTTTGGCATTTTGGAATATTTTGTCTTAACTTTCTAGTTCTTTACAGTAGAAATGCCATATAAAATCTAGCTATTCCATATCCTCAAAATATTATTTTTCATACCAGGAAGACACTTCCAGTAACACTGCAAAACTTTCTCTCCACAATAGTGAATGTGAAGAAGCCAATAAAATACCTTTACCTTTCTTGCACATAAAAGTAGGTCAGTTCCTTCTATACATTGAAGACAAATTAATGCAAACTTTTAAAAAAAAATCCTTAAATCAAACAAACATAAAAATGTAGACTTGCATATTGACAGATTATGTTGTGATATATCAAATACAGAAAAAGTCAAACCAGTGTACCATGAAGGATTATATCACAGCAGTCACCAGATCATCTTGTCTGCTTCAGCTATTTAATCAAGCATGAGTCCATAAAACCACCTGGGTGGTTAAGACACGTAAGTGACTATGTGTGGATTAAAGGAGCACGTCAACACTAAAACAGTTGGACAGTGATGTATCCTGATACTTTTTTCTAATGTGACCCTCATCGACCACAGCTGCAGAACCCGTCATGTTGCCTTAGTGACAAGTATCTACCTAATGTAATTTTTCACTTTTGAAGATAGTCCTCTGTGACAGGCAGAGGCTGTTTATTGTGGCATTTCTGCTGCACATTGTTACACTTTACATGTCTTGATGCATATTTGTGATGTCCCAACTGACAGGTGCATGTCTTAATAAGTTCTACCAGGGGCAGGAATTAACAGACAAGAGAGCCCAAAGCAGTGGAAGCATCTGGTAGAAAGAAAAAAAAAAGTCTTGTAGTCTGTATTCTGTCAAGTGTAATTAGAGTTGCCAATTGTCATTGCTGCCAGCACTTAGCTAAATAAGTTACTGTGATGTTATCTAGCTGGCAAAGTCAAAGCCAGTCTATAAACTCAAAAGGTAGGATAATCACAAAAAATGATAATAGTCTAGTTATTTATTGCCTCACAAGCTAATTGGTGAATAGTTAAGAAGTTTAATGAGCTGCAAAAGAGTTTTAATAAGTGTGTGCTTTTAAAAAAATTATCATCAGCAATGAATGTGTTAGTGGTAAGAGGATGTGTTCTTCAGCCCAAATAAGAAGCATACAATATATTGAAATATATTTAATTTCATTTCTTTTAGAATGACATACATGTAATATAGAAGAACATACATATCCCACAGACCCAGAGTTTACTGCAGGTCCCCTTTCACCACAGAACTGTGCTTCAGGCACTACAGCTTTCAATTCAAAACACATGTAACCCTTCTGCCTGGTGGAGTCAGGACCAAGTTCAATATCGAGGGGTTCCTCTCCATCCATCCAATACAGAACTGGCTCGAGACCCTACCCAGTAACCTGGGGAATTAACCTGGGCACCTTTGAGAGACCATGCTTCCCCACTTGCAAGCATAGAAGCTAAGCATATAAAAGAAACTTTTAATAAAAGGAAGGGAAGTAACTTGGCATTAATTTGGGGAAACACCACAAACAGAGTTCATAACCAAAACCATGAGTAACAGTCCCACCCTGTGTAGGATGGGCAATGTCCCTTTTCCTCTCAGCTTCTTAAGTCCCGCAATCTGAATGTACCTTTCACATACCCAACCCTTTTCTGCTCCCCACTTACAGTTGCTGACCTTGGTCAGAGCAGACCCAGAGTTCACCTCCCATCCTGAGTGGTGGGAGGGAAAGAGGCATCTTATTCACTCTGCTGGTCACTTGCCATCTGCCTGTGCACTGCTTTCTGCCACTCATCACATCTCTCCTCCGCCACCCTGCTGGCTCTCACTCACCATCCACTGTCATCCACTTTTTGGCTGTGACTTCTGTCCATCAGTTTCAAATGATTTCGATTTCCAAGCAAGGGAAAAGAAACACAGCTCCAACGGTGTCTGGGTGGGTACAGGTCAAACCAGTCCAGGCAGGGAAAGCCATTTAGCCTCCTAACCAGAATAGCCTTCCCGTACCCCTTACAGGGCTCTGGAAGTTGAGCCCCTGCATTAGCAAGATTCTTTTTGCTAACTGTGATCCCTTTCATTTGCAACAATGTAGCAGTCCTGCTTTTCTGTATTCCCACATTTCCAAAATTGGTAACCTTATTTTAGCTATCCCTGTATTTAATACAGACATAGCTGGTGTTGGGTTACAAATTAAGTTGATTATAATGAGCAAAATACTACTCCATCTGCTAAATATCTAACAAATCTAAGCAAAGCAGGAGCAAACTTTATTTACATAGGCACACCCAGAGTCTCCCTCCACTTCCAGCTAGCTGTAAGGGACACAGTCCTTTGGATCCTGCTTTCACATGTTATAACTGGTTATGAAGAAAGCCCTCCATATACAAATTAAACCTAAAACGAATGCAGTTCTCTGCGATGCAGGCTTTTAGGGTCTGCAACCCTTCTGATACAACAGCTCTGATGGGGGAGGAGGGCTGCCTGTTCACCTTCATGGGATGCTGAAGCATCATGATGACAATATCAGAGTCAATATCATTATGGCTGATCAGCTTCACATTCACTCCAAGTTTTCTGGCATCTGAAGAAATACTGCATGCTGGGGCACTCTCGTGCTGGGGAGCTGGCGAGAATGATGTCATGTCACCCAAAAGGAATATTTGCAGGAACTGTGAGGTTTGATAGCCACACCTTTCTTTCTGAAGCTGGTTAGAGCCAGTAACTTCACTCAATGTAATGGAATCACTAGAAGCAACACATCCTAGCTGGTGCAAAAGAGGCCCACTCTGTAATATGGGACACAGAGCGGATAGAATGATTGTTACTGCACTGTATTTCTCTCAATGAAAAAAGATTATAAATGGTTGTAATGTGTATCATTTGTTTCTGACATTTATATGGCAATGATTTGTAAACTTATTGAAACTTTGTAGAAAGAAAGAATAGCGAGTAGTGTTTATGCTTGAGCAATAAGGGCATTCAGCTCGTATTGTTGCAGTAAAAAAGAAATTTAATTTTTGTTTTAGACAGGTAGTCACACTAGTCAGTTTCAGCAAAAACAAGGAGTCCTGTGGCACTTTAGCAGGGCTGGGTAACCTAGGCTAGTAAGTGGGCTGCATGAGTGGCCCTCTTCCATCAAAATGGGCCGCAAGACTGTCGCAAACAAGACAGTCTCCCAGGATAGGGTAGATTTGCTAACTGCACTTGTGTTCCTAGAATTTGTGAAGTGTGCTGACTGAACCATAGCAGCACTTTGACTGAATGAAGAGGGAGTATGTGGCTCTCACAGTCAATGTTGTGTGCAATCAGCACATCCCTCACTTCACGTGTGTTACTTTAGGAATCTGGATAAGAAAAAAAACCTACATGGATGGAAACCAGCAGAATCTGGCAACACTGTGCATGGGCAACAGTAAACAAAATGTTGCATGGGCCACATATAGACTCCCAATGGGTCATATGCAGCCCTCAGGCTGCAGGTTGCCCATCATCGCCTTAAAGATTAACAAATTTATTAGAGCATAAGCTTTCATGAGTTGCAACTCATTTCATCAGATGCATGTAATGAAAGAATCAGATGGCAGGGATACAGAGATGGGAGTGTTATATCATTGCTTCCAGCAATGATAAGAAGGTGAGAGTGGGCCATATCCACCCTGACTGAATTAGCACTGATATAATATTCCCTTCCTTGTATCCCTGCCGTCTGAGTCTTTCATTTCATTCATCCGATGAAGTGAGTTCCAGTTCATAAAAGCTTGATGCCTAATAAATTTCTTAGTCTTTAATGTGCCATTGGATTCCTTGTTATTTTGCTAAAACAGACTAACACAGCTCTCCTCTGAAACCTGTCACCATGCAAGGCATTGAATTTAGCCATATGAAGTGGAAATGCATCAGCTTAATGAAAAAACTTGCACAGCTATAGACAAGCAGCATCTTCATTCCCAAGTGCAAATACGTGGACATCATACCAAATGGGCTGAAGGTGAAAAATCCATTACCATCAACTTACTACACAGACTACAGTGGGAGATTGTACCACATACTGTCAAAGAAACTAGGGAATCATCTGATTGGCATCCTGCAGAGCAAGCCAGAGAATATCGAGACAGAGCTCTTAAAACTAGTGACTCTCATACAAAGCCAACATTCCACAATAACTTCCACCTGTGTGGACTTTACAAAATCTTTGGTTACCCTCAACTCGCCCAACAATTATTAATCTATCCAGCTACACAGTTAGGACAGACTCTTCTGCCAGACTATCTCGGTGACTCTCTTTCTGCTCCATCATCCCCACGCACATGATACAGTTCTGTGGTGACCTGGAAGGCTACTTCCACCACCTCTAACGCAGGGAATATTTCCACTACACCACACAACTGAATAACACACTAACAATAGTTCAAATAAGTGATAGTCACATAAACACAACCCTATACCGAAAATCTACTGATCACTTACTCCATATGCCAAAAAGGTAGGGCCTGGTGCCAGGGACCACAGCTCCTATTGAGGTCAATGGGGGGTTGCACATGACTCTGCTAGAGTTGAATTAGACCCTCTATCCATCCTGTTGCACTGGGCTTGTTCTTGTCAGTAGTTTTTCCATCATTCCTAATTGGCTGTTAATGAGCTGTCAGTAACATCTGCTCATTAGGTGCATATTGAAAGGTTGCTGTAGCTAGATTTGAAGTTTATCTGAAATATTACAGAATAAACGTCAAGCTGATTATTGTCATTACCCTTTTGTCCTGATGTACAGTACACACATTATGTGATCTCCCCTACAGATGAGGTGACTTTAAGTGCCCCTTTACAATATTTAAAGAGCTAAACAGAGGATTTACAAGTCATATGAATGCTGATCTAAAGCTCTGCTGTGACATAAACTACAGTACAGTTTAGTCTAATCCTGTAATAAAAACATGACAAAGTATCTTTTCTGGTTACTTATTATGTAATAACAAGAAATTGGGCACATTGGCTGAGAAGCAACAAAGATTGTATTTCTGAAAAAGGATGAGCGAGAGAGAGAGTGTGTGTGTTCATATTTGGATATTCCACCCTTCCTCCATTCTTTGTCTTCTTAGATTCTGAGGTCTACGTTTTGTACAATGGAAGCCTCATCCTGATAGGTGGCTTCAAGGTGACTGCACTGTATTAATGAACAATAATTACCGAGCACCATAACTGTCAAAGGGAAGATGAGGATGGGCCCCGAGAGATTTGCTCTCAAGAAACAACTTATGTCGTGAGCCTGTTTGATGTCAAATATGCTATACTGCAAGACAGCATTCAATCACAACAGCCCAGTTCTGAGTGACACAGGAATTATGTGAAGGTTTTCAGATGACAATAAAATATCCTATTGGATGAGACCCCCAAGGTGAGGTGCTGAATCTCTTCTGGTCATTAAAGGTTCCATGTCACTTTCATTGTGGACATGCAGAAAGAAAGACAAGATGTGTGGTACAGGGTTCACTTAGACTTCATCTGTAACTTAATTCCCCTGGGAGGGCTCCATCTGGAGGGACAGGATTTATATACCCTGCCTCAGAGGCAGCTTACCTGAGTAACTTCAGCCAGACCACCAGGTCAGGTGATGCCTTTACCTTCACCCAAACAACCTCCATACACCCCAGGTCAATGGGGAACCCTTAAAGGAGCCACCACCCAGTTCTTCCTGCTAATGGGGAAAAGAGCAATTCTCCTCCCCCAACACAAACACACATTTGAAGTTGCAGGGAATCCATTCTTAAGAATAAGGATATTGGACTGGGTGACTTGGCAAGATTTCAGGTCAGATAATAATATTCTGACCTGCCTATGTTTTCCCTGTGTTTTCAGTTGGCTATTAGCATTCACTTTCTATTCCAACCTGATGTTTGGTGTGGCTGGAAAGGCAGATGAAAAACAGCTGTGTGCTCAAAGGTTGTATGAGAGAATAATAAATAAAGTAGGGATAAAAGAGGCTTATGGGGATAAGCAAGGAGATTCATGATATGATGTTTGAGGAACATGATTGGCTTATTAAACAGCACAGAGATCAAGGCAGGAACATGATGAAAAAGAACCTGGACAAAATAATTAAAGAAGCATAAAAATGAATAAAGAAGGGTAAAGTAGCAAATATAAAGCAACTAGCAAAAAAGAGAGTAACGAGAAATAGTAACTTCTTTAAATACACCGTAGTGGGCCCAGTGCCTGCACACAAGAGTTATAGGTTCCAAAACGACTTCAGCTTTTTTGCCAGGGCTTGGAAAGTCTGTAGAGCTGGCAAGAGGAAAAATACAGTAATTAGCACCTTTCAGCCACCGCCAGCTACTGGATACCGGTGCCAGGTGGTAAACATTTCTTTCCTTCCCAGTTATGAAATAAAGTGCAGCCATCACAGCGAACATGGTAGATACTATTTAAGGGCATGATTTAAAAATAATTATAGGGGGGAAATGTTAGCATAGATCAGTGTTTCCCAATTTTATTTGGCCACGGAACCCTTTTAAACTCATAAGAATTTCGAGGAACCCCTACAGCCGGGGGAAAAATTGTCGAGCATTGGCTCCTCTCTAGCTCTTTAAGAGGGGGGAAGGGAAGTGAGCGAGTTCTCGCGGAACCCTTACTTTCGCTTCGCAGAACTCCGGGATTCCGCGGAGCACCATTTGGGAAACACTGGCATAGATAAAGATCTGGGGTGACAGGCTTTGGTATTACAATGCAACTGGCAATAATGTAGCAGTGTCTAGTCATTCCTCTGGGAAAATAGTAGTTCCCTCAGCAGCTATCCCTCGCCATGGTCAGTAGGAGTGGGGTGCACAGCACACCGAAATGTGAGCTCCAGAAACAGTTTAAAATAGTTATTTCAGTACATGCATGAAGATTTAGGGCAAGAACTGAGAATTAATGAGAGCTGAATGACAGAGCTGTAGGGTGTAGTGAGCAGGGTACAGGCATGGGAACTGGGAGACATGAGTTTTAAGTGGCTGTGGGGTTTGTTACAATATTTAAAGGCTGTATCACCATTTTACAGGATTCTACCCAACAACTCATAGAGTGCAGCAGTGAGGGAAAAAATTCCAAGTTTCTGACGTTTGTTAGAAGATACGTTCATGAAGCCTGAGTTGAAACCATCTGGGGTTAAATATCTGCAATGGGGTATTATTCTTATTTTTTAAAGAGTATTTTAAATACACATTGTGGGGGCACAAACACAGACTTTGTTAGACACCTAACTGTGCTTTGTGCTTTAACTTTAGGATATTATATGCATTCATCTTTAACAAACACTGCATGAAGTTGAATAACTTAGATTGGTGCATGAGCCCGAGTGGTCTGTTTGGTCTAGCTATTTTTATGAGGATAAAGTAATAAATCTGCAAAATATTCATTTCCAGAACAAAAGCACAATGTATGTAAAGATCTCCCAAATGAATAAGCTTGGAGAGAAAATTTCTTGCAGAGAAAAGCGACCTATTAAAAAAAAAGTTGGCTGAAAAGTAATTGAGTTTTTTCTTAAAAAAAAAAAAAAAAAAGCCAGCAAGCACTTGTGCAGTTGTGAGGAAATTGTGAAGACAAAGAAAGGCAGTTGGGGAAGAGTAGCCACTCAATCCCTCTGGATTTTTTTTTCTGAAAGTGAACATGGTAACAAGCTAATGTAGGATTTTGACTGACCGCACGAAAGCTCTTGGCATTCACTGGCAAGATAGAATGAACTGATTAAACTGTCTAAAAAGTGGAGCAGCTGTGCTCGGGCTTATTCAGAAAGACTATAGCACCAAGGCTAATTGGCAGTTAAATTTATCTGCCTATGTTGCTATGTTGAAGGAAAGTTTAAGAACTGAAATTTCCCAGTAGATATTTCCCCCATTGACCTTTTAATTAAAACTCTGCTCTGCACTGACTTGAATATAGAAAATTATTGAAGGGTGATGTAAAGGACATTGGTTATTTTTGTTTCGCAACAGCCTGGCTTCCATTTACATTGTGTGGCCACGGGAGATAATTTCTGGGAGAAATGAGGAAAGAAGAGGGATAGAAGACAGGAGATCTGGGCCTCATTCCTAGCCATGTTAAGCATCTAAATCCACATTAGACAATAAGATTGAGTGGCCTCGTTTTCCACATATGGATGTCACAGCTGCCACTCAAATCAAGCTTGAAAGAGTTGGCCTTAATCTTACAAGGCAATTTGTGCTTTAATACAGAAGGCCCATGCAGTCTACACGCAACATAAACCCCAAACATGGGGCTTTGAATTCTAATCTCCATGCTTCATTTTCTTTTCATCTGTAAATGTAGATAATTATGCTTTACTATCAGGATAAAATTGACTAACATTTGTAAAAGATTCCCAGATGGAAGATGGTGGAAAATGCTGTAACCTATCCGTGGGTGTCAACCCAAACCTACAGATAAAAGGAATGATAGCAAAGGTAAGGGAAAAACAGAAACTTCACTTGTACCAATGAACCAGGATAAGGGAATGAGTATTATCCCTAAAAAGCTTATGTCTCACCCTCTACTTCATAATCAGGCTCTTGTTTAGAACTTTCCAAAGCCTTCCTTCTGCCTGGCTTCCAGCTGTAGATTTAAAGAAAGCGTACTCATATGCTCACAGGGATTGTATTAATTAACAACAGTTGCAGAAGCAGCAGAGTTAACTGCCAGGTGATGAAGTGATGGGATTTAAATAACCCCACCAAAGCACTGTAATTTAAAATTATCTAAATTCTCCACTGCTGTCATCCAGTGTTTCCACCCCCTGTGAATTGTGTAGAGTTTTGCAAAATTAGCATATGTCTACATTACAGAATGAAGTCAGCGCAAAGTATGCCAATGATCATAAACGGCTATAGTTACAAAACATGTCATCTACATGTTTTGTTAGTCTATAAAGCGCTACCAGACCATTTGTTGTTTTGTTCTGTAACAGACTAACTCGGCTACCCCCTGAAGCTGCTATAGTTACGTCACTTGTGCATGTTCACACAACACTCCTTGTGTTGGCTAAGTGCATCTGCAATTGGTGCTCTAGCATTGACAGTGAGGGCATCGCACTGCAGGTAGCTATCCCACTGTGCAACAATCTACCTTCTGCAGCTAGGAGTTGTGGGAAGGCGGAGTGGATCTCAGTGCATCCTGGGTGCTGGCTCAATGTCCTATGATGAAGTTATTTTTGTGTTACTATTCCATGGGCTTCTGACTAAATTATGTGCCATTTTGCAACTGTTCCTGTTTACTGTGCACCTGCCATCTCTGACTGAAAGGATGGATTCCACACACAGCTCTCTGCTGTTGTAGTCACTGTTCTGATCACAATGCAGCTGATCATGCAATATATCATGAGCTCTGAATCAGAACTGGAATCTGTAATGCCTGCCTTGCTGTGTGCCAGGGAAAGAAACCCCAGGTTACTTTTGCCATTCACCGAACAGCTGGACATGGAGGACCATAGCTTTTGGGCTCGGAAAACAAGCACTGAGTGGTGGGCTTGCATTCTTATGCAGGTCTGGGATGAGGCGTGGTGGCTGCAGAACTCTGAGGGTGCAAAATCACTTTCCTGGAACTGTGTGTGGAGCTCGCTGCAGCACTGTGGCACAGGACACCAAAATGAGAGCTACTCTCTCGGTAGAGAAGCGTGTGGCTGTCACTGTGTGGCAACCGCTAACAGTGAGTCTCAAATCAGTTTGGAGTTGGAAAGTCCACCAGAGAGGTTGCCTGCACACAGGTGTTCAAAGCCACTAATTGCATCCTGCTACGAAGGACTGTGGCTCTGGGAAATGGGCGTGAAATAGTGGATGGCTTTGCAGCACTGGGATTCCTTAACTGTGACGGGGGATAGGTGGGAGGCATATCTCAATTGTGGCCCCGGACCATCTTGTGCCAGAATACAACTACAGAAAGTAGTACTTCTCTGTATTTTTTCAGGTGCTTGTGAACCACTGGGCTAATTTCACTGTTGCTCAGGGAAGGTACAGGACCCACTTATCTTCAGGAACAGTGGCCTGTGCAGAGAGCTGTAAGCAGGGGCTTTCTTTCCAGACCAGAAGATTCCAATGGGGAATGCTGAAATGCCTACAGTGATCTTGGGAGACCCAGTGTACCCTTTAAACCCAAGACTCATGAAGCCTTACACAGGAAATCTGAGCACAGCAAGGAGCTCTTCACCAATAGGCTGAGCACGTACAGAATGGCTGTTGAAAATGCATTTGGCAGATGAAAAGCTCTCTGGCACTGCCTTTATGGCAGGTTAGACCAAATCAAGGAAAATATTCCCATGGTCATAGCAAATATTTGTGAGGTGAAGGCTACATCTATACGCTACCAAGTTTTGTCCCCCAAACCTACCTTTGGGCAAAAAAACAGTCAGAGCGTACACACTGCAATATGACTTTTGTCAGGAAAAATGCCCAATTTTGGTGACAAAAAAACTTCCACCCTTAAGAGAGACTTTTTTCTTTTCTTCTTCCTTTACTGTCAACAAAGAGCCAGTGTGGACTCTGCTGTTTGTTTGGTTGACAGAACCGGCTTCTGCCAATATCCCACAATACCTGTCCTGACGGTTCTGCTCTGTTTTGATCTGTGCATCCCTGCAGGCACGCTCTTGAAAGTATATCTGACAGCTGAGTGAGCTGCTCTGTTTGGGGAACAAAGAACAAATAATTGGAATGTTCCTGTTCTGCTCTGCACTAACACAGAGACAGGGGGAGAAAAATAGGCCACTGTGCTGCTTTGACATTCCACAGCAGGGAGAACTCACAGAAGCTACTCATGGTGCCGCTCCTGGCAGCTGAGACGGCTGTGGGAGAACTTGGAGGGAATCTCAACATGCCAGGAATCAGCTCTACCTTCCCACAACACTGCACTGTGGGATACACACCTACAGTGCCTTGCTCATACTGTCAATGATGTTGCCCCCTCCCATGTGGTCATGATCTGTTGACCGATGGTGCATGTGTGAACACCCTCTTGTCGATTTTTGTTTTGTCAACTTCTAGATGTCTACATAAGTTCTGTCAACACTCGCTAGTGTAGATGTAGCCTTAGGATAAAAAGTTTCCCTGGCAGTGGATCATGGAGGCGGATCACCTCGTGGCTGATTTTGAGCAATCAGATAGCAGAGGTGTTAGAGGGGGTATGATGAGGCTATCCGGGGGCTTTGAGGCACCATTTTGACAATGATCATCAGTAATGTGTCTTTCTATAAAGCATTCTGCCATGCGTTCTGATTGCAGTATGATTAAGTACTTCAGCATCTTGGTTTGTTCCTCTGCCACTTTTATCATCCACTCCTGGTCCACTAAAATTTGCTCCTGACTCTCCTTCGTCTCCAGCCTAGCTTCATGCCCTGTGTGCTTGTTCTCTGGCAACAAAGTATTGCTACGCCTTCTGAAACATGTCCTCCTTGCTCTTCCTCTTATCAGGTGGAGGCTTTCCACCAGGGTCTTGGGGGGTCCCCGGAAGGTCACATCTGAAGAAGTACAAGCACCAATAAATAGAAGCATGATAGTGCACTTGGAGCATTGAATCATAATAGTAAAATACAATTTCTCACTGTCCCTCAGAAAGAATGCAGCTCGACAAATGCCCTAAGCATGGAAAGTTTTAACTGCGGTAGGAGTGATGTTCAACACGGGGCAAAAAATTTTGGTGTTTTTAAGGGATTACTGCAAGTGAGCAGGGACAATATTGTACATACTGCCACCATTTTCCATAGCATGTGTGTGTGTGCATGATTGAAGCTAATAGTTCGCTCCTGAGGGTAAGCAAGGATGCTTGCATGTGTACAGTGTCCGACCAAGTCCCTATGTTGCTCATCTGTGTGTTGCTTTGGTCCCTGCACGAGTGACTGCTGATTGGTGCAAGAAAGTTTCCTGCAATGGGAGAAGACCAAAGCAGTTCTGCCCAAGAGCATTAAGCAGAGGATTGACAAGTACCTCCAGGAAAATTTTCTAGTGATCTCTCTGGATGATTTCTATGAAATCTCAGGGTGCATTAACACACAGCTGTACCCCACTGCATAGCTATACAAGAGAATGTGAAACAGTCACAGACACAGCTAGTCTTGTATATTTCTATCCCATAAGCCATGTTTTGCATATAACAAAACAAAGGACAACTTTACCTTAGGTAACTGTGCACCATCAACGTAAAAATATTACTTACTAGATTTTTCCTATCCTTTATCAGGTGCACCACAGATGGGGTGCTGGGACTGGCTTGAACCATCCACGGTCAAGAAGTGGTTCTGGATCACCACTGAACTCTATTGACAGTCCCATCTCATCCTCCAACTCCACTTCCTCATCAATCACTTCATCCTCAGGGGTGAGTTTGCTGGCTGCTGTCTCGACTCCTGAAAGAGCCATAGAGCTGGTGGTGGTGAAAGTGGGGGTCACCACTGAGGATAGCATCCTGCTCCTAATAGAAGCAGCAGGTCTTTGGTGTAGCACCCGAGCAATGGTTTGATTCCTGTGCCTTCTTGGTATGCCTGCCTCAGCTCATTTTTCTTCATATTGCACTGATGCTCGTCTGGTTCATAGCCCTTATCCAACATGCCATCAGAAACCTTCCAGTAGGTATTGCAGTTCCTATGGCTGGAATGGAGCCAGGGCTGTGTAGCCTCTGCTCCCCACAGACCCAACAGGTTCACCAATTTAGGTGTGTGCTCCAAGTGGGTGAGGCTTTGCTGCATAGAGCCAGGAAGCCAGGAAGATGCTATGAGAGCTGTCCATGCTGAGTAAATTTCAAAATTCCCCAGACCTTTAAAGGGGGAAAGGCAGATGTCAGTGTACCTGGGTGCCAGACAACAGAGTTCGAATGCTGACCAAAGTGGTCAGGATGGGCAGTGTGGGAGATCTCACAGAGGTCATTTACAGCAACATAACCAAGCACAGTGTCTACACTGATACTTTGTCACTCTACCTTTGTTGCAAAAATCTGTAGGCCTCTCATCAAGGTGATTTTATTTTGATGTCAAAGCAGGAAAGTTTTGTTTTTGGAGGAGCACTGTTGAGTGTACACTGCCACTGTATTGTCAACAAAAGTCACCTTTTGTCAAAAAAACTGCCGTGTAGACATGGCCTTAGATTAATTGTGAGTGTTTTATACCTTTCCCTAAATCCTTCTGGATCAGGCTCTGCCAGGGTTTGCACACCAGTCCACTACTGAACTATAAATTGGGCTTTTCCACAAATAGCATATCAGACCATGACTGAATATGTAAATATTAAGTTCTAAAAGACCTACTATAGGCTGCTGTGTGGCCTTGCCCAAGTCACATCACTATTATCTGCTGTTGTTCTCCTTTGTCTGGAATGCCTGTTAAATTTTAAGTTCTTTGGGGCAAGGACTTTCTTTTACTGTGTGCACAGTAAGGCCCTGATTGCTCTTGGCACCCCTAGGCACTACCAGAATGCAAACAATAATAATATATTAAAAAATCATGAGTCAGGGCCCAAATATCATGAGACTAGCTTAAAATTATGAGATCTTAAAATAACAACTTTGGGCAGCTTTCTGTTTGATGTCCAGTTTTGGGACCTTTGAGGTTCACTCAGATCATATTTTCAAGCTTTGTGCCACAACCATGAGGATCAAAAATAACATACATTCATTTAAAGGGAAAGCTGAGATGCTTTAAATACAATACCACATATGGTGAGAGTTGGCAATGGAATTGCAGCTTCTGTCCCCTCTCAGCTTTATACCTGATTGAGATTTCATGGCTTCTAGTGATGCATCCATGTTACACAGAGATGGTGCTCAAGGCAAGGAAAGCAAAGGTCACTCTCTATCATGGTCCACTGCCTCTGAAGTTAGAGAGAGAGGGTTAAGATGGTGCTCTGACTGTTGGAGTTGTGTATGCCCACACATGCAACTGTTTAGCTATGTAGACTTAAGAGTAACCCTGACTTTTTTTTTCCATTGTAGTTTTCCCCCAGGTCTATCTTTATTTAAATGTAGGACTTGGAGAGTTGTGAATAGCATGACTTTATGTTACATATTTAATTCCATGTCTCTCTTGTAATATATATTATGTCTATTATTTACTCCTTATATGTCACAAATTATTCAATAAAGCAGTCATTTGGGTGTCAAGCATCCACTAAGTATGAACTGGACAGCTCTATTTACTATTTTTTCTGTTTTTATAAATTGAACTTTTATCCCTTCTCTCAGTGGCTTACGTAGTCAGTACAGGTTCGGAATCATGTGGTAAGAGACATACGCTAATAGCATAGGTGTACGCTGTCTCATTGTTGACAGAGTGTTGTGTCTTCAGTGCTGTGTACTACACTTTTTGGGGGAGGGTTGGTCACAAAAGATAACAATATTAAGGCAATTACTTTTGCTACACTGCAATTGCGTCTATGTGCAGAGTTTGTGCTGGCATTCTTAGCATCCTGTCTTCTAAGGGTGCTCAGAGAAGGCTGAGATGACACATGGTACAAGTGCTGGTGACTACTCTACACAAAGAGGACCAGTGTGTGGATATGTTTTACTGGTGGTGGTAGTGAGTTAGGGGAAACATTCCCCGTCTCCAACTTTTTTACTTGTTCACTGGTGTCTCTGTGAATCCGACTGTACTTTCAAAAATACCAGGCCACTTAAACTTGGTGATTGAGTTGTGTAACTTTAGGCAAACAAGTCTGAAAACACTGATTCCTCCTCAGTTCAGTTGCTGGTCTCCTGCCTTCTTATCTCCTCTTCCTCCAAAGTTGATAAAGATGTGAATGATATTTTCTCTCTATATTTGTAAGTATCAGGAAAATCTAATCTATCAATCTATCCACACACACAACTTTGCAGGGTATGCATTTGATTTTATGGCTTTCCTAGCCATCCCACCCCACCCCTTTTTATGTCACTTGTCTTCTCAGGGTATGTCTTATTTTGAAATAAGCTATTCCAAATAGTTATTTTGAAATAGCTTATTTTGCAGTCTATACTGCAGGGAAGCCTAAAAATTAGTCCAACGCAGGCTTCCCTAATGTAGATGTGCTATCTTCATTTAGAGCGCTAGGAGGCACTGAGGAGGAATAACTTAGAATGGCTCTAGTGAGGAGCTATTTTGAAATAGCAGCCATGGAGTGTCTACACATGCCTTATTTCAAAATAGGTGTTATTCCTAGTAGAATGAGGTTTACAGATTTCAGAATAGCCATTCTGTTATTTCAAAATTTTGAATAAGATGGCTTGAGTAGATGCTTGCATTGTTATTTCAAAATATGGCTAGCTATCTTGAAATAACAGCACAGTGTAGACACACCCTTAGAGGCAAAGGTCTTCTAAGCATAGACTGTGCCTTGCTAAGTGTTTATACAACTCCTAATACAACAGATCCCTGATTCTGATTAAAGTAATGCCTCTGGCATTATGGTAGTGTTGATATTACATAAGAATACTAGTGCTACTTCAATTGCACCCTTGCAACAGCTAATTGCAAACACATTAAGTGTTGCAACAGACCAAGCCCCCAAGGATGAAGGCCATTTTCTTGAAAACATAGCTCACAATATCTATAAAAATTGCCATGCTTGTGAAGGGCCAACCTTATACATGAGTAGGGCCCTACCAAATTCACAATAGTCCATTCTGGTTGATTGTATGGTCAGAATTTTTAAAATAGTAAATTTCATCATTTCAGCTATTTAAATATGAAATTTCCGGGTGCTGTAATTGTAAGGGTCCTGACCCAAAAAGAAGTTGCTGGTATCACAGGGTTATTGTGGGGGGGGGGGGGGGGTTGTGATACTGATACCCTTATGTCTGTGCTACTGGTAGCAGCGCTGCCTTCAGAGCTAGGCAGCTGGAAAGCAGTGGCTGCTGGCTGGAAGCCTACTTCTTACAGCATAGCCATCACCAGCAACAGTACAGAAGTAACTAAGTCATGGTGTGGCATTGCCACTTACTTCTGTGCTGCTGCCTACAGTGCTGGGTCCTCAGTCAGCAGCTGCCACTCTCCAGCTGCTCAGCTCTGAAGGCTGCAGCACAGAAGTAAGGATGGCGTGGTATGGCATTGCCACTCATACTTCTATACTGCTGCTGGAGGGGCACTGCCTTCAGAGAGGGCCGGCTACCCAACAACCGCCACTTTGTGGTTGCCCAAATCTGAAGGCAGTGCAGAAGTAAGGATGGAAATACTGTAATGCCCTTAAAAGAACCCCTCGACTCCTGGAACTGATTTTTGGGTCAGGACACCCAGTTTGAGAAACACTGGTCTCCCTTGTGAAATCTGTATAGTATAGGACAAAAGCACACAGAAAACCAGTTTCACTTGCAGACTGAATTTCACGGTTCATGGCATGTTTTTCATGATTGTGAATTTGGTAGGGCCCTATGTGTGAGCATATTCAAAGAAGAAAAAACTTGGCTAAATTCATGTTCCATGCCAATTCTGAGCTCAGGTTGTTAGCATGCACATAAACCTGTTAGGGGTCTGTACCGTTAATTCATTTCTCATAAACAGTGGATGGGTAGTGGAAAGCTAGCCGGGTGTAGGATGATGAAATTTTTTAAACTTTGAAATTGTTCCAGTGGGCTGGGCAGGTGCAGAAGAGCTATGGGACAAGTCCCTGAAAGGCATTTCTTGGACAGATGATGCCTCGCAGACTTTGAAACACCAGCTGCTTGTTGCACCTGTAAGTAATTGCTGTGCTGCTGAAAAACAAGATTGCTCTCTTGGGATGGAAGTGTTCTTTACTCTGAAGCCTGGGAAAATAAATGGCTTCTTTCTGTCAAAATATCAAAAATTTCATTTAGAGCTCAGCAATCAGTCTTAAAAGGTGGCACTTGTCTGACACAGCTACAGAAGTGGCATTCTCCTCAGGAAGGGAGCTTACATTAGTATCCTAATTCCAGCAGGTCCAGCTGGCAGAATGCAGAGCAGCTTTAATCACAGTTTTAAACAAAAGTGGAAGAAATTTTTGATAGGAACAAAGTGGTGTCAGCTGTGTTGGCTGTGGTTACAAACTAACAATCAGCTGTCAGATATGCAGACAAAATAAAAAGAAGTAGGCTCCTCTTAAAATGGGGAGGTAATTTTACAAAAATATAAAGAACACAATTAAATTTAATTAAATGTTTGCACTCATAAATGGCTGCCCTGGGGGTCTTTTGAGGTTGTGATAAACATTCAAATTGTCAAGAGTATCTGCAGGAAGATTATATGGAGACGTATTTTGATAAGGGAATTAAGAAAAAGGTACCTTCTCCTGCAGGGATACTCTCCACTTCTAAAAATGTGTAAGTTATGTTTCCTTGGGTGCTTACTGCTACCACTCTCCCTGGTATTTATGCCAATGATAATCAAGGATGCTCACTACTGCAGGAAGGAGAAAACCAGACAAACAGTATGAAGTCCCCTAATATTTTTATCTAATGAGTCAAATCCTAATGTAGAGCATTCTGTAATAATGCAATCTCATCTAGTATTGAATAGCCCTCTCCAGCATCACTAGCTGGTTGCTATGCGCTATTGCCATTTTTTTATTGCTCTTCCTCCTTTACTGAATCCCCACTCCACCCTCCTGCAGCAGCACCACAAAGTATGTCTACACTGCATCTTTCATAGGGCCTGTATGGACTCACTTCCACTTATGGGGCTCACACTAGCATGCTAAAAATAGAAGCTTTGGTGAAGATTCAGGCTAGCCACCTAGTTTCCAGCCCAAGTACATAAGAATGGCCATACAGGGTCAGGCCAAAGGTCCATCTAGCCCAGTATCCTGTCTTTGACAGTGGCCAATGCCAGGTGCCCCAGAAGTAATGAACAGAACAGGTATTCATCAAGTGAACCCTCTCCTATCACCCATTCCCAACTTCTGACAAACAGAATCTAGGAACCCCATTCCTATCCATCCTGGCTAATAGCCATTGATGGACCTATCATCTATGAATTTATCTAGTTCTTTTTTGAACCCTATTAAAGTCCTCATCTTCACATCATCTGGCTAGGGCAGACAGCTAACATACAAGGTACAGGCTTTCAGGGCCTGAATAGGCCACCACCCCTAGGTCCACCCACTCTACCAGGTCCTAGCCTATGGTCCAAACTGTGACAGGAGGTCACCTCTGGGTAGACAGTGGACTGCAGTCCCAGCAACTCTTCAACTCACTCTGTCTCCTCTGGGTAAATCATAGATGGCAATCTTAGCAGCTCCTCTTTGCATTTCATTTCCCCTGGGGTCCCAGTGCTACAGAGCTCAGCAGGGGAGCTAAAGTCTTCTAGCTGGCTTCCTTCCTTCTTATACTTCCTGTCCCACCCCTCTGCTTCTATCTGGCTTTGCTCCATCCAATGGGGGAGTGCAGTGGTCCCTCCCCACCAAAGTCAGAGGGAGGCCACTCTGCCTCACTATGCTACTCAACTGAGCCCCAGCATTGGGAGTTCAGAAAAACACATCCTTCAGCTTTTTATCTTGGTTAATTTCCAGAGCCATAATTCCATGCTTCCTAGCTAGTTCTCACCTGGATCTTTCATGCATCTTTTCCCCCTCAGGGTTTATAGACTTCAGCATGCATTTCTTCTCATTGGTGATACTGTTAATTACTCACACTTAGGTGAGTTACAAGCTAATATATAGAATAATGACAGGGAGGTGTGGGGTTTTTTTGGGGGGTCAAGCCTAGGTAGAGAATTAAATAGTCTCCTTCACAGTCTGAGCAAACAGGACCCCATAATGTCAATATATTCTCTTCTTCCTTCCTCTGTTGAGATGTGTTTGATTTTCCTGGCCCAAGACATGTCTGGAGACTTTCATCACACTAACAACTTGGGGTTCACAGGATGTCAAGAGAGAAGCAAAATATGATTTTTCAGGTCAAGTTAACAGAAAACAATTGTCTGTGTAACGTAATAGATACAAATGACTGTTACACAGAACAAACCTGATGAAAAGTAGATTGAAAAACCACTTGGGTGAGATGTATACTGGTCAAAACAGATCTGGCCAAATTCTTAGCTAGTAACTAATGTAGCTCCATTAAAATCAGCTGAGCTATGCTGAATTACATTTGCTGAGAATGTGGCCCTTCAGGCTTAATTGATTTTGTTCATAGTATCTATACAAGGAAAGAAAATAGGGTTGCTTGCAGTATCACCAACATTTAAGTGGAGGGAAGAGGGCTGTGTTAAGATTTGCTTGAATTTCAAAATTTTTATGTAAGATTGTTAAAGTAGAGTGATTACATGCCAAAGGCTTCAGAGCACAGTCACATCGAATTTTATAATCAGCATGCCACTGGCCAAGCCTTCAATGCAAATCTGAATAAACTCAGAGAGGCCTTGCCTTGAACTAGCAGCTTTTTTCTGTTGTATATCTATATTCTGTGCTCCTCCCAGGGAAGAAGGAAAAGTACTCTTTACCTTTTTTATAGCCACTCTCATCCTTCCCACTTTAGATCCAAAGTGTCTTAGTATTACTAAATGTAATAACGTTCATGCTCAGCAAGATGTCCAGGCACACAATGTCCTTCCAGCAGTATAAACAGCTATTTTCTTATTTATTGGTTATGGTCTCTGACAAAATCCAGTTACAGATATTAGGATGCTCTTCAGTCAAGTGTTGTGTAGATTTAGGATCCCATTGTAAGCAAGCAACTCTGTGGCAATAAATGTTAAGAACATCTACCCTGTAATTAATCTGTCCTATTTTCTGCTTTTACATATATATCATTGCTTTGCTATACAGGAAACAATACATAGAGCATGAATATGGACATTTATATTACTCATACACTTAGCCAACATAAAGAAACTGTGCTTTTTAAAGCTTTTCAATAAAGACTGGCTATGGGATGGTTAAATAAAATGGGAACAAGCATCTCTTAGCGGTACCCTATTGTACTTCTGCTTCTGTGGAGACTCTCTTAGATCTAGAAACAAGTAAGGAAATCTTGTTCACAGTATAAGAACAAGACGTTTCTTTTAATCATCTCCTAGTGAACATTAGCTAGATTCAATGCAAGTGTGAATAAGCCAACCCTTTACTAAAATAGCTATTGCCCTGGGTTTCTCTGCCAGATATGGACTAGCTACAGAGCTGGGGTCTGTAAAGGCACATAGTAAGAGCTCCTACTCTAAAGAACTATGGGTATGTCTACACTACAGCACTAATTCGAACTAACTTAGTTCGAATTAGTTTTTAGGTCTAGATGCACTAATTCAAATTAGCTTAGTTCGAATTAACTAATTCGAATTAGTGTTTTGCTAATTCGAACTAGCATGTCCTCATTGAGTGGACCCTGAACCGAAGTTAAGGCTGGCCAGAACCAGTGCCGGCAGGGCATCAGGTTAGGACTTAGAGCGTGGAGCTGCTGCCTCAGGCTAGCCGAGGGCTGTGCTTAAAGGGACCCGACCCCCACCCCGGACAGACAGTTCTCAGGGTTCCCCACTTGCTTGTCTACCTCGATGAGGGACAGCAAAGCAGTCCTGTCTTGGAGTGCCCTGAGTGCCCACACTCGGCACATCACAGCACTCGGCCATCAGCCCGGCTGCACTTGCCACAGGCTGCCATCTGGGGGTGTCAATGGGGGGGGGCTGTCAGGATCCAGGAGGCCCTGCAGGAGAGCTTCCACTCCGAGGAGCCCGCAGAGCCACCCTAGTCCTCCCCATCGGGGGTTCGTGCCCCATTCCTCCCTCAGCTCCTTCCACTTACCCCTCCCCAGCCCCCCTTCCTGTAAAAAATAAAGGACACGTGTTCAAAAATAAAAACTCTCTTTATTTAACAAAACTGGGGTGGGGGTGGGGATTAACCTCTGGGGAGACTGGGAAAAGGAGGTGGGAGAGGGCAAGAGAGAGGGTGGGAGAGGGGAGGTGGAAACCTGGGAGGAGGGAGCTGGAAGGGGGAAGCCAGGGGAAGAAGGAGGAGGGGAAGTATAAAACTATGGTACGCCATATCTTCAGTACTGTGTACAGATGTGGTCTCCTCACCTCAAAAAAAAAAAAAAGATATTTTGGCCTTGGAAAGGGTTCAGAAAAGAGCAACTACAATGATTAGGGGTTTGGAACAGGTCCCATATGAAGAGAGGCTAAAGAGACTGGGACTTTTCAGCTTAGAAAAGAGGAGACTGAGGGGGGATATGATAGAGGTCTATAAAAGCATGAATGGTGTGGAGAGGGTGAATAAAGAAAAGTTCTTCATTAGTTCCCATAATAGAAGGACTAGAGGACACCAAATGAAATTAATGGACAGCAGGTTTAAAACTAATAAGCGAAAGATCATCTTCGGACAGCACATAGTCAACCTGTGGAACTCCTTGCCACAGGAGGCTGTGAAGGCTAGAACTATAACAGAGTTTAAAGAGAAGTTAGATAAATTCATGGAGGTTGGGTCCATGGAGTGCCATTAGCCAGGGGGTAGGAACGGTGTCCCTGGCTTCTGTATGTGGAAGGCTGTAGATGGATGGCACAAGACAAATCGCTTGGTCATTGTCTTCGGTCCATCCCCTCCAGGGCACCTGGTGTTGGCTGCTGTCGGCAGACAGGCTACTGGGCTAGATGGACCTTTGGTCTGGCCCAGTACGGCCGTTCTTATGTTCTAAGCTCAGGGCTCAGGGTCAGGGGTCTCACTGGACCAACTTGATTTTCATGCAAACCTGCTCCTGGGTTCGCATTTGGCCTTTGGTGGCCAGGCTGGCAGCTATCCTGCCCTAGATGGCTGCATTCCTGTGCCTAGTGCGGAGGTCGTGGAAGTTGGAGGCCTCCCCCCAAACCTCGATGAGGTCCACGATCTCTGCACTAGACCAGGCGGGCGCCCGCCTCTTGCGGCCCCGGACAGGCTCCTGGGAGCCGCCAGCCTGGTCCTGGGAAGAGGCGGAGGGCTGGGTGGCAGCGGGTGGCTGGCTCATGTCGTGCCAGGTGCAGGGTCTGCTGGCTGGGTGCTGGCAGGCTTGCAACTGGCAAGAGCACTGTAGCCAGACCGTGCCCCTTTAAGGGCTCCGGGGCCGGGAGGGGGGCAGAAAAGTTTCCCTGGTTTGGCCCAGAGTGGCCACCAGGGCAACCTGGGAAGGGCTAGCCTCCAACTAGTTCGAATTAAGTGGTTACGCAGCCCTTAATTCGAACTACTTAATTCGAACTAGGCGTTAGTCCTCATAGAATGAGGTTTACCTAGTTCGAATTAAGCACTCTGCTAGTTTGAATTAAGTTCAAACTAGCGGTTTGTATGTATAGACGCTATGAAAGTTAATTCGAACTAACAGCTGTTAGTTCGAATTAACTTTGTAGTGTAGACATACCCTTACAGTCTAAGGAGACAAGATGTGTTCATCATAACGTCCTTTAATGCTCTGCCAGGTCTGGTGCACATTACCTTCCCCTACAGTATCACTGTAATTTAGGACACTGCCAGTTATTTATATATTTAGGACACTGACAGTTATTTATATATTCACAAAGGTAGCATCTACCACCTTGTCTACTGAACTCCTTACATCTAATATTGTTTTCATATTACCATGTTAAGGCATATGCTGTGCCCCCAATATTTCTATCAGACTGAGGGTTTTCAACAGGTAATTGTATTTAAAAAGAGACATACACGTCGTAGTTACAGATAAAAATATGAGCTGTGTGGCTTGTGTGTTATGGTGCTTATTTTAATTATTGTTTGGCTCAGACAGTGTACCACCACAAAAAAGATGCCATCGCACACGGTCAAACAATTATAATACCCCTTTCCTGGACCAAATTCAGGTCCATTGTCACTTCTTTAGCATCAGAAAGTCAAGAAACACTCTGTACAGACTGGAGGGAGCATAGAGAAGGACTAGAAAGACTGTCAGGTAGAGTGGCAAGGAACTGTACCACTGGAATATCGAAGAAGTGCCAAAAGAACATAAAGGAGTACAGCTTGAGCACAGTACTATTGGACCCAGGGAGCACTGGAAGAGGACAAGTGAAAAAATACAAGGTAAATGGTAGCATGAAGTAAAGCAAGAAGAGAAACCTGCACAGAAAAGCCAGACAGGAAAGCAGAAGTAGGCTGGATAAGCTCTAGGAAAGGCTGGGCAGGACAACAGAGCTCAGAAATGATTTGTGGCACAAATGAGCACATGGAGGCAGGAGACAGAATGGCAGGAATTTACACACCGAAGAAAACAAGAGTTTAACTTTTTGGAACTGGCAAATTTCACAAATGCTTGCCAAAGTGACTTCAAATGGTACAAAAGCAAAGGAGTGATTTTATGGTGCATGTCCTGAAAGGTGCCGGAGTGAGGGAACTAGAAACTTATTGTCAGGGGGCCTCAGGAGGAACCACACTCAGGGATGAAATGGTAGCTCAGCTTCAGAGTCTGTTTATTTCTTGCCCTCTCTATTGAGACTGCCAACAAAAGTGCTAATTAGTATGAGTGATGGGATTGGGAATGAGCTCACAGGCTCATTTCACATAGGTCATCATATAGTAGTCTGATGAAAATGGCCTTCATTAACAGACTGCCAGCACTACATGTGACCTGGTGAGAGAATATTTTACATCCCATTACCAATCACCAGGCCAGACTAAATCTACAGGAGCCATATAAAGAGCCCAAGGATCCCAGGTAGAAAAGAGCTGCAAAATTATTTTCATCTAGTGGCAAAAATCTTTTTTTCCTAATGCATGCGTGACATTTTTCAACAACTCAAATGAAGTCAGAAATCAGAGACCTTGTCCAACTCGTTCATCTAAAAACAGTAAGCAATCAGAAAGGAACAACTACAGATCCATATAGTTTTATATAAACTATCCAGAATTATTTGCATTCAATACTCAATTAAAATAAAAAACCAGGCAGTATCACTTTGCAAAAGAAGTGCATTTTTTTTCTTGAAACTTTTTTGGACATTTCTCAACAATTGACTTGGAATTCATAGCTCACTTTCAGAAACAAAGACTCTTGGTGAAATATACAGAATTTTAAGAGAATTAATTTACAGTAGAGACAGGAATCTATAGGACCACAAGATCTTCTTGTGTTCAGGTGCAAAGATTTTGTAGGTGCAATTTACTACATATATCTACTTTTCAAATGCAGTCTACATTTCCAGATTTTTTTTATCATATTATCCCACTGTTATCCCAAATTATCCCACTGGCGCAGCTCCACTACTGCTAGCAATATGCCAGATAGCACAGACTAGCTGCCAACATTTTACCATTTGCAGCCAGTCCTAGTGTTAGGCAGCCTTAGCTGCCAAGGTGCTTTAGGGAACATCAAAAGCCAAGGTGGTGGTATGTGCTTGTTCAGAGGAAGAGGTGGTTAAAGCAAAATATCCAGTTTCCCCAGATATCAGAACACAGCCAAGCATATGTTCAGTCTAGTTATCTGCTTGAGGATTTAGCTCTTTGGCCTTTTCTCGGATGCAGCTGCACAAAGGGGCTTTGAAGAGTTATCTCAAATGAGCTTTTTGTCAAATTACAGGGTTTACCTTTTTCATAGAATCATAGAACACTAGAACTGAAAGGGATCTCAAGAGGTCATCGAGTCCAGTCCCCTGCCCTCACGCCAGGACCCAGTACCATTTAGACCATCCCAGACAGATGTCTATCTAACCTGCTCTTAAATATCTCCAGAGATATTAGTGAACACACGAATGAAGGAATGGGCTATTTCACCCACCTCTCCCTTCTGGGGGGTCCTCCAAAAAGAGACTTTTGAGGGAAATGTGAACAGATGGGCTCTCTGAAAGCAAGTGATGGGGAAGGAGCAAGGTTTCCTATCGTGGCTGCCACCTGTACTGTCTCCTGGAACCTTGGACCTTCTTCATCCTAATCCTGGAGATGTCATGACCAGACCAAGGGAGCCAGATGACATTGCCACTTCCCCTTCAGCTAAATCCTCACCAGCTCAGATATGACATTTTGTCACACAAATACCTTATTTCTTTTTCCTGCCCCCCTTTTCCCTTCTCTCTAAGGCTACGTCTAGACTGCAGGCTTTTTTCTATTTCCGCTCTTTTTTTCGGAAGATTCCGAAAGATTTCGGAAGATTCCTTTCCTAAATGTGGCCTGTCTACACGGGGCCAAATTTCAGAAAAATCTTCTCTTTCAGAACATCCCTTATTCCTCTCACTGAGAGGAATACAGGGATTCTGAAAAAACACACCCACTTCTTTGGAAACTGTTCTGAAAAAGCAGATGCGTTCCCTGGACGCGGTATCCCGGAAAAACTCTGCAGTCTAGACATAGCTAATAAAAGTCTGGCTTAGCCAACCAAGACGGTATATTTTATAACACTGCTGTCAGCCTGTGACCAGAGAGAGAGTTAAATGCAATTCCCTGAACAGCCCCGTCAATGGTACAAATTGGCCAGTGGTGGATTGAGGCGAAGTCTACACTAGGCGACAAAGTTGAACTAAGGTACACAACTCCAGCTATGGGAATTGACATACCTTAGTCTGTCTTACTCTGCATTCCCACTGTGGGGATTGATGGAAAAAACTCTCATAGACTTCCCTTACTTCTTGCGACCTGGTGGAATTCTGCAGTTGACGAGTTATGCAGTTTAGTGCGTTTTTACTAGATCTGCTAAATCAGGAGTGCACAATAATTTTTGCGGAGGGCACAATGACATTTTTAAGTGGTCACAGGCCAGCTCCAACCCCCCGTAACGGGGAGGGCTCTGAGGTGGAAGGGCCACAGCGTTGTCCGGGGCCAGAGGCTTTTAAAAGCACAGCAAAGGGCTCATTGCTCCCAGCCCCACTGCTACCACATTGCCTGGGAGCCACACAGGTTGCTTCAGCTATTTAAAGGGCTCACTGCTCTGGCCCCTGCATCAGAACCAGGAGCTGGAAGCCATTTAAATAGGATCCTGCTGCCTGAACCACCTCCTGGAAATTCAGCGGCAATAGCAGCAGGATATAAACAGAAAGTGGACAGATGCAGTCCAGGTGCTGGATTAGTGTTAGGTGGGCCGGATACTGCCCCCAGGCCACATCTTGCCCAGCCCTGCGCTAAATCGACCCTTGGGAGATTGACTCTGTGGAGATCAATTTCCTGGTAAGTGTAGACAAGACCTGAGTCTGTGTCCTGTATCTGTGTGTTTCCAGCAGGAGGGCTGCCAGTGAGCATCAACACCAGAGATGGGAGCTGGCTTTCTAGCTTTACTGTTCTTTTTCTTTACATTGTTATGTGTGTTTGTCTTGTTTTGTCTTCTAGGAACCAGGATGGGACTTCAGCAATGGAACCAGCAGCTCCAGCCATCCCCATTCACTTCTCTTCCACCAAAAGGCCAGATAGGGCCATCTTTAATTCCAACTAAGTGACACCCAACTAGTGGGGGGAGGGGGGGGGGATTTTTTTCAAAAATACTTTTCAACTTACCAGGAAAGGGTCTAGGGGATGCTGTTAAAATGGAAGTCTTACTTAACACTTTACATTATAATTGCTTTAACTGCATTTCCTTCTTTTTCTATAGCTTTGATACAGTGTTAAAAGATTCTTTTAAATGGTGTATTTGCCAGGTTACTATATAGGCTGAGGTCTCTGTACAGTAGACCCGGTTTTAAAACTCCTTAGTGTTGAACAATTTCAGATTCATAACAACACCTTTAACTCTGTTTGTCAGAAGCTGGGAATGGGTGATAGGAGAGGGCTCAAAAAATGAGGTGTTCAGGATCTGTCAAAAAAGGGTTTATTTTTGACAGATCCGCGTCTAGACTGCCTTTTTTTCCGAAAAAACTCCGTTTTGAAAAAATGCGGCGGCCACGTTTATGCTAATGAAGCATGGGATATTTAAATCCCTGCTTCATTAGCAATTTTGACGTGAGAGGTGTAGTCTAGACATACCCTGTATTCACTAGTTTTGTGATTCACTTTGGTGTTATACGTTTGAGTACATTACAGTTAGTGCCTCTAGAACTGGGTTTGCATTTTACAGTATAAAGTTATTTAAACAGACTAGTTATTTTCAGTAGAAAACTAAGTTCTGCAAAGTTAGTTGCTATTGGTGTTGTGGCAACAGCGTGCAAATATAACCCCCACGTGCACTAAGCTCCAGAGGTCCTAAGTTCAGTTCTGCCTGTCAGCACTACACAAACTCAAAGAATTGTCTTAGTAATTAAATTTAAACCAGATTATCCATGTTTTTCTTATATTTGGCTTTTGGAAAGAATTATTGTTATTCACATGTAAAATGTACATAGTAGACAAGGTGAGTGCGGTAATATTTTATTGAGCCAATTTCATATGCTATTTGTCACCTACGGCAGCGGTTCCCCACCACCGGTCCTGACTGGTGTTGGGCAGCAAACCACTGGTTGCCAGGCTGCAGGAGCTCTGGGGGCCAAGGCTGGGATACATTGCCCAGCACCTCCCCTCCCATTGTGGCTGTTGGGAGAGGCACATCCTTCCCCAGTTTGCTGCATGGCGGGAGGGCCGTGCCACATCAGGAACAGCAGCCTTAGGGCAGCCGCGTCCTGGGAAGTAGCACTCAGCTGGCATCTGGGAGGCAGAGCAGGCCTAGGTGAGGAGGGCTGGGCAGGCACTGGGGTCTCCGGGGGCAGGACTAGTGCTGGGAGGGTCTGGGGGTGGGGAGGCTCTAAGAGGCAGGGGGTTTGTACTGGGGAACTCTGGGGGCAAAGCTAATACTGGGGGGGCTAGTACTGGGGATCTCTAAGAGGTGGTGGGTTGACACTGGGGTATCCAGGGTGGGGAGCTGGCTCTCGGGGGCTCTGGAGGCAGGGCTAGTAGTGAGGGGGCTATGGGCGCAGGGCTGGTACTGGGGGGTAGTGGAGGGGTAGAGGGCTCTAGAGGGTTAGGGCTGGCACTGGGAACCGGGGCTTTTTATACTGTGGACCGGCAAACCCAGTCACAAACTTTTGGCAGACGGGTAACATTTTATTTGCATATTTGCATGTTCACATTTGCATATTTATAATGAACATGCAAATATGCAATTAGAATGTTACTGATCTGCCAAAAGTCTGTAAATGAGTTTGCCGGTCCACGGTATAAAAAAGTTGGGAACTACTGATCTATGGTATATTGTCAACTCAAACTTTATGGATTTCTTGTATTCATTTCTTCCTCCGATTTGAATTAATATGGCTACTAGGCACTAAATAAGTCCTGTAATCAGTTTTTCATTAGATGTATCATTGACCAACAAATGATCTGAGAACTGCATTATCTAAAATTCAGCCTTGTTTCTTCCAGTTTATAATTCATGGTGAATCATCAGTACAATGACTTAGTTTAAATGTAGAAAATCCTTTTTATTACACACACACACACACACACACACACACACACACACACACACACACACACACACACACACACACACACACACACACTTACTTCAGCTCTCAAATTTGAGAAATTAATGGTTATCATGAAAGAAAGATGTAAGAATTTTACAAATTAGCCATGATCAAATTACTTTTTCAACAATGTCACAAAGCTTATAAAATATGCAGGGAACTTCAGAGTCACCACCCATAAAACACAAAATCCACTGGCTAATTTGCTAGTTCCTTGTTTTTTAATTCTTCAAAAAATTGTATCTATTTGGCAGGCTCCCATGCATAAAGGATGATGCATACGCTTCTGGATTTGGTGCTCTGCATCAAACTGGCTATATAGTAACATAATTATACTCACTGTTTGGAATTTAGATGTCCCAGATGGAAGCCTATTAATTAATTCTGTGTTTGGCTAAATCTGTTATGTTGATGCCAACTAGCTCTTGCTATCACAAACCTACAGGACAGAGATCTGGTGATGAGCACATTTTGGAGTGTGAGAACATGGTTGGGTGAACCAGTTAGCAGGTTAGTGACAGTTCGCTTTACACAACTTACTCTGAATTTTGAAGATCTTCTGTGAAATTAGCACTACTAAAATAGGTCAGCCTGAAATCTGTGAAAAAAGAACAGATTGGCACACAAACTCATGGCAACAGAAAACCAGCTGTATGGTGTACAACGTAACTTTATTTTTCAGAAGAGTTCACTTCAACATGTCAGAACAAAATGTACTTTTCTAATCTTGAAGCCAGCAAGATTTAAAAAATTAAACTTTTGAGTTTTTCATCTGTAATTTCTATATTGAAATTTTTTTTAGAAAAGAACAATCTATTCTAGTATTAATGAAGACATAAGCAGATACTACTTACTTACTCTCTGCTTAAAATAAACATATCACATAATCACATATGGTGCTTTGGTAGTATAATAAACTACAAAGGAAAACAATTCAGAGGAAACAATGTAGTTTGTCAATTATCTACATTTTTGCTATGTTGTAACAGCCCAGTTATATTTTTTATTTACTTTTCATCTTTCCATCAGAGCAAACTCCCTCTGTGTTCCCTTTGTGGCTTATTCCTCACAACAGGGTCCTTCAGAACAGGATTGTTTCAAATCACTATGAACACAGCCTCTAGCAATAGGAGTTCTCAAAGGGTTTCAATGAACATTCATGACATACCTAAAGATTTTTACTCCACAAAGACCTCTTTTTCTCAGCCTTACACCTCTGATCAGCACATCTGAATAATGCTCTCACTTTTGAGTACATAAATTATACTTCTGACCAGCCAATACTGATACTTCAGAATATGATCAATATCTCCATCTGCTCAGGAGCTGAATGAGCCACATCCACAGTGCTGCCTACCCAAGGATCAAAAGAATTGGGTTTCTCTCTCGACAGAAGTGGACAGCTAACTTTTACAATAATTTGACACTTTTACAAAACATGTATTTATAAAACTGGATTATTGTACTTCCAGAGGAGGCTTTATTTCAAAATATAGTTAGTACATGTCGCTCTAAAAATATAGTGTAAATAATGTTTTTATGTTAAATGAGTTTAAACAACATTGGTTCAATCTATTTTCCAACCAATCCCATTACAGAACAGTGTAAAATAGTACTGCTTTTCAAAAAGTATTCAAGTATTTCACTGAAATAGTACATAATGAAAAATAGAGTCTAAGATTTATATTACTATATTTTAAATGAAAATCATTTGCATATGTTATCAGAACACTGCAGTACAAATATCATTATAGCAATGATACAGCATATCACTTCAAAATTATACTTAAACATAATTGCCTCCAATGAAAAAAAAATCAGCCATCTAGGATAACTGTACTTCAAGTGCTTCAGCAGTACAATGAAAAATTACCAAGGTTTAAACAACGCAAACAGGTGGGGAAAAACTAATAAAGCTAATCAGCAAAAGTTTCAATAAATTATGTAAATACAGTACTGTTAGTTCAGACATGAAACAAGGCCAAACACAACTTTTTTTTAAAAACTATATACAGAAAGGGTGCTAAATTCTTATCTTCATTATGTAGATGTGAGACTGGAATGACAAAACAGAATTCAGCCCAAATCTATATTGACTTCAGACTTCAGCACAGAAGTGTTAATACACAAACAAATATACACATTTAAATAATCAATTATCCTTGCTACACTAGTAAGCAACTGACACAGTGAATTTATGATTTATCAAAGTTTTCCCTCGTGACTTCACACAGGAAATTAAGATTTATTTTATGTTTCCACATTTCACTAATTAAAAGTACCTAAAACATTTCAGTCAATTAAATCACATTTAAGCTGAACATTTGGCTCCCTATCCTAAAAAAAGTTTCATCTTGTATAAAGAACTTTACAAAGGACTGTGCCATTGTCACTGCTGAGGAGGGAATATTTTTGTGCATTAATTTAAAATGCTTTAAAGATGTAAAATTTGCTGGTGCTTTATAATATGTATTCTCTCTTTTCCTTTTGCCTTTCTGGTATTATAATATGCTCTTGTGAGTTGCTTGTGAGATATTTCAGTTGCAGTTTGTGGTATAAGCTGCCCCTGACTTGCGACACGATCAGTTCCAGAGATAGCGTTGCAAGTCAGGGGTATCGTAACTCGAGTCCGCATTTACAACAGGCGTCATATACAGTCGTAAATGCAGGGCCAAGGATGTAAATTGGGGGATTTAGGCCCCTTCTGCACTTACGGAAAAGATCGTAAGTGCAGGGGGTTGTAAAACGGGCTGTCATAAAACGTGGGCCTCCTGTACTTGGTATCATCTAAACAGTTCATTAAAGCCTTTTATAATCCCAAAAAGTTCCATGAAGAGGAGTTTATAAATACATCTGTAAATCATACCTGATCTTACATACTTGCCTTTTATTTACTAAAATATTTCAAATCTCTTAAAATTATTACTTAAAGCCAGGAATGTATATTTGAATTGCATTGATAAGTTGCAAGATACAGTCAGAACCAAGTAATGAAAGATTAACCAAAAACTGAAATGAAAATGAAGTAAATGAAGATATAATATCACTACTGTCCAGTATTTAATCACATGCATCTACAGAATAATTCTAGGAAAGCAGATCTTTTAAAATTGATACTGCAAATACCTTATTTTGATCTACTCCAATGGTCTGATTTCAGTGGAAAGTACTCACAATACTTTAACACATCTATAATTATTATTGCAACACAGTCAATTAGTTCTTTTAAAATGGCATGAACAATAGTTATTATGAAAATGTAAGCCAATTAATACTCCTTGTGCCATACACATAATTTAGGTTGTTTTTCTGAGATCTCCTGATGAATTTAGGTTTAAAAATTCCTTTAACTAATGTACATAGATGAAGCAAAATATTTATAAAATTATATTTTAACAAAGTAAAAATACTTTAAAATATTTATTAACTTGAATGAAATTCAGATTTACTCAAGTAATTTTCTTTGTTTTTTAAACTGTGTGGAAGGATATCTATAGAAATTGCTCAATTGTACTCTAGCAGTAAATAGCTTCATCATTAGAGTTCTCTTCTATTCCTCTTGCAAAGAGTTTTATTAACTGACAATGAACCCTGCAAAATAAAGAAATCATGTAGTCAAGATCTTTTTTATTAAGAAGTAATCACATTGCTATGAGCCTGATTTGAAATCACTGTGCATCACATACAGCTGAGCTAAACAGTCTACACTTCAGCACAAAACTAGTGCCTTCTGCTGCTTACACACTTCCCTTCTGCAGAGTAAGTTGGACTGTGGACTATTTATTCATAAGTTCGCAGACCCTGCAAACACCACTCCTCACAGAGACCTCTGAATGGGAGTTTTGCATGAGCAGACTACATCTGATAGGTAATACCTATTTATATAAGCCTCTATTAAATAATTGATTAATAGATTCCAAGGCCAGAAGAAACCATTGTGATTATCTACTTCTTTGAATACTGTTCAATGGACCTCTGTCCTATGGACACCCATCTGTACTGTATAACTCGTTCTTTTTACCAATTACAAACTGCTTCCTTCCACACACTCTCTCATCTGATATGAACATTTACAACTAGGTAAATATACTTCTCTACATGCCAAAGCAACATCTGACAAAGACCCAAAATCAGGGATACATATATCTTTATGTAGATTAAGGGTTGGTCTACACAGCAGGGTTTAACTCGAAGTAAGCTATGCAAATTGAGCTACATCAATTCCGTAGCTTATTCTGAAATTAGGAGTGTCTACACAGCACTTATTTCGAAATAGAACACTCTTACTCTGACTTCCCTTACTCCTCATACAACGAGGGTTACAGGAGTCAGAGTAAGAAGTCCTCCAGCTTGACAGTAATAATAAATAATGCTAGTTATTTTGAAATAATGTTGCTGTGTAGACGTACTGTAAGTAAAACAGTATGGAATTGATTCAGTCCTTTATAGAATATAGTTTCTAAAATGTAAGTTTTATGATCCTTTATTTCTGATTCAAGTAATTTTAACAACAAAAATAAAGGGATATCGAATGTGTGCAAAATATTAGTAACTTTGAGTTGTATATGAGTGACAGCCTTCAAAATGAAGGATAATTGAAAGATACAGGTTCAAAGCCAAAAGTGGATATTGTTAACCCTTATACAACCTAACTAGAAGTTCGGCAAACTTGTGAGGTTGTGTGGGACTAGATCCTCACTGGCTCAAATGACCACTGGAAGTGCTCTCCCTATCTTCCTTGTGGAATCCTGGGAACTATGGAAATAACTAGTAGCCATGTAAGCTTTTCAGTGAAGTAGGAAGAAAAGAACTGACCTATTTTCCTTTCCAATCATTGCTATTCAGGCATATTTACAATCAGTTTTACTTGGCAAACAAGAAGACACATGAAGAATAGCAAATGATCCCTGAAACCAACCAACCAACCAACCTGAATTCTTGTTGGGATGTATTTTGAATCTTTCAGATACATTTTAGTGTTTATTAGTGTAAGAAAAAGTATGCATTTTATTTTTTCCTGTAAAGTATCTGGTAAAAACCAAATGCTAGCATTCAAAGTAATTCTTGCAAAAGATTCCAAGAAGAATCACTGAATTCTTTAGGAATACAGTGTCATCTGTTACTTATTAACTTCTTAAAACTGATTTAAAAGCAGACATCTTAAAAGGATCTCCTTGCTACAAACAATATACATCTCAATAGTTACTCACCTAACTTCAACAGCCGAACTATCCAAAGTTTCTCCATCGCAGTTCCAAATACTGTTACTAAGATTACAGCAACATGTTGGATGGTCACTGCAGAACTGGCCAAAGTGTTTCTTTCCTATATCCTTGATATCACTGTCATTGTCTTCTAAATGTTTTGATGTAAATTGAAACTTCTTTACCCGATAAACCTCTACAAATGTGAAGTCAAACTACAAAGAGAAATTAAAACAGGTATTCTATAAAGTATGTTATTTAAATTAATCAGTAAAGCTTAATATGGAAAGCAGCATTTCATTTTCACTGGGGTTTCCAATTTTCCAGAAGGGCTGACTGTGGCAAGAAATACAAGTGACATTCTCCTAATGTTACACAATAACTCAATGGTTCTTTTCACATAAAATACATGGTCCTCCAAGCTGTCAGGCCTTTGCTTTCATCACCACAGCATAGGTTCTCAAGGGACTTTCCCCCCACAAGACCCTGCCCTTCTTTACGGCTAATGGGGCATGATCCTGAAATTATTTTAACATGGCCAAACATTTTGTTTTTAGGGTTGATTGGTTTGTTTGTTTCCTGGCTGAAACTATTTACCAAATTTGCTCCAACATTTGTGACAGGTTTAGGCACCCCCTGAACAATGCCTTTGGCAGGAAATTTACTGTTCACCAAAACTCTTCCTGTGGTTCCAATCAGGAAGGGTCAGCTCTGGGCCCAGCGGCTTCCTCTCGCAGCCAGCCCAGCACTACTTCCCACAACCTCCAGGGAAGCTGCCAAAAGAGCTAGCATGAGTCTGCACACTCCATTCTCCAAGGAGCTCACAGGTGGTGGGGGGAAGAGGCCTTGCCGGCCCCAAACAAACTAGGCCTCAGAACCTTGTTTCCCCTGCTCCTCATCAGAAACGCTGACTATCTGGACAGTGCTGCAGCTTGTGCAACAGCTACCGTGCAAGGCCAGTACCGCCGCCCCCCACCAGCCTGCCCCGCAGGCAGCACATGCTACTTAAGCTGCGTTCCCGGCCTGAAGCTGGGAGTGGTGGGGCACGATACCACGCACACAAGCAAAGCTCCACCAGACCTCCACTCTGTCCCCTAATCCCCGCCACCAGTGCCCAGCCTGGGGTGGCTACGTCCTCCACTCCCCATGGACAGCAGCTCCCTGGAGACAGCGGCACATTCCACCATCAGGATCCTGGCCCCATGCGCACCACTTGCGTCCATGTGTGCCGGTGGGAGGGGAGCGGGTGAGGAGCCAGATGCCAGTGGGGCTCTGCTCTAGGAAAACGCCACCTGCAGTCCACAGTAGTCAATGCTGCTTGTTGTCTTGCAGACCAGGACCGGAATTGGCAGGGACAGCATGTGTCTACATGGCATGGGCATGGCCTGGCAATGTGCTGCGGCCTGGTAGTGGTTTGCGGCCTGGCACCAGTCTGTGGACCAGCGGTTGGGAAACACTGGTCTAATGTAATTACCAAAATTGGAATTTGGCTAAGGCAGAGCTGGGTAAAATACAACCTGTGGGCCAGATCCAGACCACCAAGCCACCGGATCTGGCCCGCAGACGTAGCAGGGAGCCCTGAATTCCGTGCTTGACTCGCTCCACCCACACACCATTCAAAAAAAGTGGCTGCTGGGCCGTTTTTCTTTTCATAACAGTGAGCCTGGAGGAGAGGAGGGAGAAAGCTTCATGTGCTGCCCCTAACCCCAGTACAATCCCACTGGCTGGTTTCTGGCAGTACATGAAGCACCATGCCCCTCTCCCCTCCAGCTCATAGTTATTCACACATGCACATGGTCCCTACAACCTGAGCAGGGGCGGGGCAATCAGGCAGGCAAGCTGCCTGAGAAACATGCTGGGCTGCTGGCTGGGAGTCATCCAGGTAAGTTTCCCAGTCAGAGTCTGCCTCTGGCATCCCAACCTCCCCTTTCCCCAACCCTCTGCCCTCATATCCCCTCCCAGATCCAGCACTCCAATTCCCTGACCCAGATCACAATCCCCTCTAGGTCACAACTCAAATGCCTGCAGCCCAATCCCCTGCCCCCCAGGTCACAACCCAAACTTATGCCCCCTAGGTCACAACTCAGACCCCAGCACCTCAGGTCACAAACCAAACCCCGGCACCCCAGTCCGGTGCCCCAGTTCACAACCACCTCCTTCACCCAAACTCCCTCCCAGATTCCACCACTCCCTCCTGCACCCCAATCCCTTACTCCAAGCTCCATCCCAGACCCGGCATCTCCTCCACTAATATCATGGAAGAGTGCGGCCCTTGACCACTTACCAAATTCTTGGAATGGCCCCCCACATCAAAAATTATTGCCCAAGCTTGGGCTAAGAAACCCATGGAAGAAGTCCTTGCTCTTATGCAAAATGTCATGAGATCTCTGGTTGTCACACATGGTCAGAATGTGTCATCCAGAATAAACAGATGCTTGTTTATCAGTTCAACCACAAAATTATTTTTGTGCCAAATAGTTCTACTAGCATTTAGACCAGGGCTACTCAACGTTGGAAGCCCCGGGGGCCACAATGATACTCACAGCACATGCCGAGGGCCGCAACTTAAGTGTGGTTGCATATACATGCAAATATATATGCAAATATATGCAAATAGCTTCTTTTTCACAGTGATGGACATGAATACAAAGATTAAGGCAAAACCACACAACACACAGGCCCCATTTTAAGTCAGTTCTGCTGATATTAATAAAATGCAATATTTACCCAATTTCCACCCATACGACAGCACTTTTAATGAGCAATAACAATCTAGGAATTTAACTACTAAACTGCATATCAACAGAACACCATTATATTGACTACTTTTTTGTTTTGGTTCCCACCTGCAGGCTCATGTTGAGCCCTGCATAAATCTAAACTGCACCGTGGGCTGCAAACAAACAGGCTGCAGGCCGCATGCGACCCACGGGCTGCGTGTTGAGTAGCCCTGATTTAGACCATCTTCATATCCTGCATAGTACATGGTCTTAAAATGAGACAACACATACCTGATCATCTTGGTTTGTATGCCTGACGAGATACCTTAAAAAACTGAATCTGGAGCATTTGCGAACTAGAATGAGGTCAATAGAGCCATCTGCCAAGTGAGCTGCTGGTGAAAGACCTTTAGGACTCCGTGGACAGGCACAGCTCATACTGACTGCATTGATGGCCAGAAACTTTCCTTTAATAACTTTCCAATCTTCTTCTCCATCTTCTGAAACACAAAGTCATGAATGTCATTAACACTACTGCTGATATAGCTATAGGAAGGGTGAGATACAACTATGCTCAGCAAGTGTCAGTTATGTAATAAACATTTTAATGCATTATGAATATATAATACAACACGTTTTGTACATCTTATCATGCATTCACCCACAAAGTTCATATTGTAATATAGTAATTCCTCATTTAACACGTGTTTCTGAAAATGTTTGTGCTAAGCGAAAACGTGCCTTGCGGGGTCAATTTTCCCATTAAAAATAATGGAAAAGGTGGGGGTGGCATTTCAGCTGGTGGTGGCAAAGTCAATTTTTTGTTGGTGCTGGGTCATCAACGACAACATTATTTAGCAACACAAGATAACTAGCAACACAAGTCACCGCGGTTTGTTAAAACACAAAACTAAACATGTGAGTGAGTCGAGGAGCGCTGTGACCACGTGTACTCATCCGCTCATGCATATTACCACTGTTTTCATCAACTTATACCGCTGCGCGAAGTTGTCTGCCACTTGATTATTTTCGTGTTATTTCAGGGACAGTCGTGTTATTCAAAAAACATTCCCTAAAAAAAAAATCATGCTATTGCGAAAAAGTGTTAAGCGGGCACGTGTTAAACGAGTATTTACTGTATCTAATATTTCTTCCTACTAAGGATTCTTTTCAGGGTCTAGAGACCAAAATGGTACACATTCTTCTCCTTCATATCATAAATGTTTGACACTTCTATCACATGAATGTCAAAGTCAGTACCATATACTCAACATTAATGGTAGTGGAATTAACCCACATGAAAGCAAAAAACAAAACAAACAAAAACAAAAAGTGGTGTCTACTGAAAAAAAGGGAGCAACAGGAGACAGCAATTTTTGCCGTTTTATTTTAAATTTATTAATGTATTTATTTATTAAGATGTCGATACTAGAAAATTAAGGATGTATGTGTGGTGGTTTGCTGCTCCACTCTGTTTTGATTTTTTTCCCATGCCACAAAATGTATTCAAACAAAATAAAAAATGTGGGAGGGAGGATAAATGACTCAGGGATGACTGAAGTGGTGAAGGAGGGAGCAATGGAGAGCTGAACACTTTTATGGCAACCTCCGTTTGCATGGGATTAACTGAGGGCAGAACTGGTCCCTGTATGGTATTATAAACCTGCCCAAGTAACTGAAACAGAAACATAACATAGATGCTTGTTTTCATCAAGACCAAGTTATGGGTATTAACAAATTATAACCAGACTCAGTTTAACTTTCTGGATGCATCCATTTTACTATAATGTGGTAGTATTTTTTCCCACACAGTGATCTGTTACACTGGAAACACTGTATACAACTGGCATTTAAAAAAAAAGTAAAGAAAAACAGTCAGACATGAGAAAAGGAAGTTAAATTGTATGTTTTGGTTTCAAGATTACATTTTTTCTGCCTTATCACCTCAATGAATTAAGAAGGCTATAAAGGCATTTTCAAAAATCCCTTCCAAATATAAATGGACTTTAAATATTTAATATAGACTCCTTTATACAACTTATCCAGTGAAAAGATGCTTGGAGGCTATGGTGAGACACACTCCTTTAAGAACCTACCTAAACAGAAAAGCCACACAATAGTTGATTAGGGTAGAGTATGTTAAAATAAATATTAAGTACTCAACAAAGAAGATAAGCTTGGATTATCAATTTTGGTGCTGAGTAGCAGTAAGAACATAAGAATGGACGTACTGGGTCAGACCAAAGGTCCATCTAGCCCAGTAGCCTGTCTGCCGACAGTGGCCAGTGCCAGGTGCCCCGGAGGGGGTGGACCGAAGACAATGATCAAGCAATTTGTCTTCTGCCATCCATCTCCACCTCTGACAAACAGAGGCCAGGGACACCATTCCTACCCCCTGGCTAATAGCCTTTTATGGACCTAACCTCCATGAATTTATCTAGCTTCTCTTTAAACTCTGTTATAGTTCTAGCCTTCACAGCCTCCGCTGGCAAGGAGTTCCACAGGCTGACTATACACTGTGTGAAGAAGATCTTTCGCTTATTAGTTTTAAACCTGCTACCCATTAATTTCATTTGGTGTCCTCTAGTCCTTATATTATGGGAACTAATGAATAACTTTTCTTTATCGGCCCTCTCCACACCACTCATGATTTTATATACCGCTATTATATCCCCCCCTTAGTCTTCTCTTTTCCAAACTGAAAAGTCCCAGTCACTTTAGCCTCTCCTCACATGGGACCTGTTCCAAACCCCTAATCATTTTAGTTGCCCTTTTCTGAACCCTTTCCAAGGCCAAAATATCTTTTTTGAGGTGAGGAGACCACAGCTGTACACAGTACTCAAGATGTGGGCATACCATAGTTTTATACAGGGGCAGTAAGATATTCTGGGTCTTATTTTCTATCCCTTTCTTAATAATTCCTAACATTCTATTTGCCTTTTTGACCACCGCAGCACAGTGTGTGGATGTTTTCAGAGAACTATCCATGATAACTCCAAGATCTCTTTCCTGATTTGTCGTAGAAAAATTTTAGCCCCCACCATACTATATGTATAGTTGGGGTTGTTTTTTCCAACGTATATTACTTTACACTTATCCACATTAAACTTCATTTGCCATTTTGTTGCCCGATCACTTAGTTTTGTGAGATCTTTTTGAAGTTCTTCACAGTCTGTTTCTGTCTTGACTATCTTGAACAGTTTAGTATCATCTGCAAACTTTACTACCTCACTGCTTGCCCCTTTCTCTAGATCATTTATGAATAAGTTGAATAGGATTGGTCCTAGGACTGACTCTTGGGGGACACCACTAGTTACCCCTCTCCATTCTGAAAATTTACCATTTATTCCTACCCTTTGTTTCCTGTCTTTTAACCAGTTCTCAATCCAAGAAAGGACCTTCCCTCTTATCCCATGAGAATGTAATTTACACAAGAGCCTTTGGTGAGGGACCTTGTCAAAGGCTTTCTGAAAATCTAAGTATACTATATCTACTGGATCCCCCTTGTCCGCATGTTTGTTAACCCCTTCAAAGAACTCTAATAGATTAGTGAGACAGGATTTCCCTTTACAGAAACCATGTTGACTTTTGCCCAACAAATTATGTTCTTCTACGTGCCTAACAATTTTATTCTTAACTATTGTTTCGACTAATTTGCCCGGTACCGACGTTAGACTTACCGGTCTCTAATTACCGGGATCACCTCTAGAGCCCTTTTTAAATATTGGTGTCACGTTAGCTATCGTCCAGTCAGTAGGTACGGAAGCCGATTTAAAGGATAGACTACAAACCACAGTTAACAGTTCTGCAATTTCCCATTTGAGTTCTTTTAGAACCCTTGGGTGAATGCCATCTGGTCCCGGTGATTTGTTAAGGTTAAGTTTTTCTATTTGTTCCAAAACCTCCTCTAATGACACTTCAATCCAGGACAGTTCCTCAGATTCATCTCCCACAAAGGACAGTGCAGGTTCGAGAATCTCCCCAACGTCCTCAGCCGTGAGGACTGATGCAAGAAATCATTTAGCTTCTCCGCAATGGCTTTATCATCCTTGATTGCTCCTTTCGTATCTCGATTGTCTAGGGGACCCACTGTTTTTTTTTTAGCAGGCTTCCTACTTCTAATGTACTTAAACATTTTGCTATTGTTTTTTGAGTTTTTGGCTAGATGTTCGTCAAAATCTTTTTTTGCTTTTCTTATTACAGTTTTACACTTAATTTGACCGTGTTTATGTTCCTTTCTATTTATCTCACTGGGGTTGGACTTCCATTTCTTGAAAGATGCCTTTTTGTCCCTCTCTGCTTCTTTTATACGGTGGTTAAGCCATGGCGATTCTTTTTTAGGTCTCTTACTATGTTTTTTAAATTTGGGGTATACATTTAAGTTGGGCCTCTATTATGGTGTCTTTAAAAAGTTTCCATGCAGCTGGCAGGGATTTGGCTCGTCACTGTGCCACAGTAATATCCTGTGTCAATGAAAAGTGGGGAAATGGAAGCCATGCGACACTTTACTTGTAGGGATTTTGCAATACAATGTTCTTTCCCTCTACTCATTTTGGTAAATCAGTAACAAATGGTTTTCGTTCTGAGTTGTGCTTCTGTGACTTAAATGGAATATTTTAGGATCTTCATCTATTTGATGAGAGCGTACTTGAGATTTCTTTCATCAGTATTATAATTCTAATAGTCGTTGAATGTGATCAAATGGTTCCATGCTTGTTTTGGAAAAGAATTATCCTGATCATGCAGTTTGCAAAGCTTGCCTTCAAAAGCAGTAGTGGTTGCCTGTGTTGGATTAATTTTGAACTGATCTTCCTTCAATCTAAACAGCAAGACAGAGAAACCAAGAGCCTGAGGGAAATATTTCTTAAAAGCAAGTCAATTTTTCTAAATTCATTTGAATTTTCCACTTTTTGGACTTGTCTACTCAGACTCTTTGGCAAATGAACTAAAGGAAAGAATGTTAAACATGGAGATGTTTCAGAGTATTTGACTGAAATATTCATTTGAGCCTTGACTCTCTGCAGGCTGCTGAGAGCTGCTGAAATAAATAGTGCTAGTACTCAACACTTGCTCAGCACCTACACAGTACTAAGAAATGCACTCAGTGCTCAGCCATGTGAGCAAATTATTAAACCTGTGCTGAAATGAGCAGAGGGGAAAGTGGGCACGATGGAGGGTAGGGAAAGCAATTTAGTGCATGGGTGCCATGGCCTTTTTAATCTTTTTAGTTCTTTTTACTGCAAACCAAGTACAATTGCAATACAAAATCAAGATTAGCAGATTATTCCACCTTGCTCATCAAGAGGACCAGCAGCTGACAGTATACAGCATGATCAGAGGCTTAATGCCTCATGACACATACTGGCCACCGTATTTCTGATGGCTCACTAGCTGGCAGGTCCTATTTTCCTGAGCCAATGTTTACTGGATCATAACTAACATAATACCATGCTTAGCAACCTTTGTGATGGCCTCTCTCACAACTGCCTTTTAAATCTTTGCAGGGTCAAGTCTTTGGTCAACACATAAGATGATTTTCTTCTAGGGTGACATGACACATTACCATCATCATGCCACTTCTTTCTGCACATAAAGATGCTGAGAATGTAGAGTTAGGAGGAAAATATGAAATTTGAAACAACTATGGAATGCTAATAAACTATGATAAGCTCTTAAACTGATTAAAATATTTCCTCAATATGATGCAATTTTTGCAATTTCATCTTACCAGGAGTATGCAATGTTAAAATAAGTTACATAACCATAGAGAGCACAGGGAAATCTGTACCTTTGATTTTGGCTGTATGTGAAGTGCATGCCCATAGGAAAAGCAGAGGTATGAGACTGAATGGAAAGCACTGCTAAAAATGTTCCTTTGCTCCTGATTTTTGGGGATTCTGGGCCCGATCCAGCGCCTTCAACAAGCACTGGCTCAGGTACTCTGTGAGCTAGGTAGGTTCCTAGGCATAAGTCAAAGCAACTTGAGAGTTTTTGTAATTTACTGCAGCTGCTAATATCTTAAGGGGTTGAAATAGCAGCTGGGGGATCAGTGCAACATGAAAACATCCTAACTCTTACACTGGCAGCAAGAGGTGGGCCAGAGATATAAGTCAACTTTTGGAGCTAGATATGCTAGTTTTATGGCCAGAATCTACCAGTAATGTAAACATGACTCCAATATATAGGAGGATATGGTCCGTTATGTTTAATATTTAAGGCCTTGAGCCACTGAAGTTAGGCTTTGGATCAGGGATGAAGGAAATGAAGAACAGACACACAGGTCAGCACTGGAAGTCTGTCCAAAAGACAAGAACACTGAAGAAGGATTTACATGAGGAGACTGAGGCCAGGAACTAGTTTCTAGTCAAATGGAAAGCACCCATTTACATTAGTCTGAAGTTGCCTCTAGTCAAGATTCAAGGTTTGCCAAGATGGTAGAGCGCAAGTGAGGGTGAGATAGGCTAGAGGAAAAGTGAGCTGCACAGAGCCTTGAAGGGGAGGGAGCAGTAATCTGAAGGTACTGAGGAAAGAAACTGAAAGTAGGGATGGAATAGGATAACCATTTACACAATTAATGGATATGGCTGGGCTTATCAGTTACCATGAACGATTACATCCAGGCTCCTGCCCTGGTCCTGGGGACCTGGTTGCCACCCCGCACTGCTGCTTCTTGGGAGCACCAGCTTCTAGGGAGCTGGCTGCCACCCCACACTGCTGCCTGATACAGTGATTACATGCTTACCCAATTACCCACTTTTTAACATTCCTAACTGGAAGTCAATGCAGGAATTCAAGGAGTTCTGCGTGTGTGTCGGGGGGAGGGGTTGACATGAGTGGAGCACCAGATGAGGAACAATAAATACATCTGGTATAACTGGTAGGATATCACTGGGAAAGATATTAAGTAGGCTGTGAAAAGTCCATGTTCATAACATGATATTTACAATTTTCAAATATATAACTGCTTATTTAGGATGAACATCAATGCTGAAAAAATACAAAACCTTCACTTCTATCTGCCCAGACATCCATCTAGAAGGCAATTCAGCTTCCACACTAACTCAGGGTTTGACAATTAAGTGTTATTTTGTGATCAAGAATTCAGATGGTTTAGGATTTAGATGAACACAAAACAAACTCATTTTCTCAGGCAGAAGAAGCCTGATCCATTGAACTGTTCAAGGAATTAGTATATTTATTAGAAGGATATTGGAGGATGATCTCTCTCATTTCTTTTTTAATTCTTCTTTTCAACTTGAATCCCAAATTCTTGACTAGTTTATAATAATTAAAACAAAGTAAAACTGATCTAAGTGTTTTAAGAATTTTTATTGTAATAAAATGCTACACCAAGGGTCCTCAAACTTCACGGTACTGCAACCTCCTACTAACAACAAAAATTACTACATGAGCCCAGGAGAGGCAACTGACACATAAGCCCACCCGAATCCTGCTGACCTGGGCTTCAGCCCTGGACGACTGGCTCATGCTCCAATTTCAGTCATGGGCCCCAGTAAGAATAAGACAGTCCTAGTGAACCCCATTAAATTAAAAGGAGTGGCAATCCACTTTGGGTCCTGACCAAGGCTCCCTCTAAGTTGCATGGCAGCACGGCCCCCCACAGCCGCTTAATGAGCCCTGCCCAACAGCTCAGGGCTGCTGCACATAGAGCTGCCTAACTGGAGGAGAGGCAGTTTTTCCTTAGGGCTCATTAAGCAGCTGCAGAGCAGTGCTGCTGCGCAGCTTAGAGGGAACCTTAGTCCTGAACCACAGTTGAGAACCATGGCACTATTCTTTACATTTATCACTACAGTAGGTTACCATTATGCTCTGATCCATAATTCTGTTGCTCCTCTAGTTGTTGCTTACTGTGACTGCAAATGTAGCACCTGAAAAACAAGAATATTGTTCAATTTAATTTTAGTATGTTTTTCTCAGTTATTGAAATAAGTTACTTACATGATTTCAAATTTGGAAAAGTTTACTTTTACCACAGCCTACATACATTGTTCTTTAGCACATGAAGATTCCAAGTGCTTCTGAGTCAGTCAGTGGTTAGATTTACACTAAAGATATCTATGTAAGAAATACCCAATCCATAAAAGGGATACATACACAGTAATGACTGACTTTAATATTTAAACTATGCATAGGTCACACTAAAACTTTTATTTTCTGCTAGTGATCAGAATCAAACTGAGCTGCCATTTCAAGAGATGTATAATGCACCCCCAAGACTCTACACCAGAGTACCAAAGTACCAGAACAAGAGCACAAGTATGACTCTCCTCCACCCACATCCGCACCATGGTCCTATTGCTCCAACTGGATCCATGGATTCCTGTGCCCGTGCAGAGCCTCACTGATTTCAATGATCTGTCCTCATGGATTGGACAGCAGGAGCAGGGTTCACACTAAGTCTTTTGGGAGGGGCACATTTACAGCACTGCCAAAGGCTGAGGAGTCTGTCTGATCCCCATTTCAGACAACATTTTTTAAATGTCAATTTGTTTGGAAACTCTTGTTTAGCTTTTACAGGATTTCTTAATTTCATAATTATTTCCAGGTTCAATATTTTAAAATGGAAAATAGTGAAAAAACACAAAAAGGTAGCTAGAAAGAAAAATGTTCTACTACCTTTGTTATGCTTCATTAAGATTGCTCATCATATTTGAGAAGGAACAGCTATGCGCTAATACTAGAGTGGGACAAAAGTCTCCCAGCATAGGTATCTGGCAGCATGAACTGGACACAGGACACCAGGCTCTAAAGCCATGAGCTTCTATTGTCCAAAATCAAAGATCCTGGTTCCATCATGTCAAAACCAGCAACAGATTCTTAAGCCTGAATGACTACTGACAATAGCAGTTCTAACTTGGAGCAAAATTATTACTAGTATTGAACAAAAAGGAAATTAGAGATCAATTAAAATATTTGGCTATTTCAGGGGACCCTGCCCCCAGTTAAAAAAGGTTTCAGTTTTGCAATTTACTTCAGTGGGAACAGAACAAGGCCCAAATCCTGAAGCGACTAACAATATGTGTAATCACATTAACTTCAAGAGTTATCTTGGGATAACAGAAAAGATTTTTACTTCAGTGGGGCTACTCACCTGCTTCAGTCTTTCCAGGATTTAAGGCCTCATAGTGTGATTACTTCTTGTTTGCAGAAGCTAGAAGACTTTTGGATTTGTCTTTTGCTAGTGTTTACATGACATATGCCCTTGGGTATCTCTTTAGTAACTGAGCACTACATTATTGCTTTATTTTGCTTCTTTTAATAATGCAGGATGAAATATGCCAGCAGGTTACTAGACACACTTTTGTAATGCAAGCCAGTGCTAGAGGGTTTTTTTGTTTTTGTTTTTTTTGTTTTAAAAGTTTACTTTGTCTAGGAGAACTTCCATAGCATGTTTCTGGATATGGAGAAAACAACATTGCCTAATCTGTACTGAAATAAATGTTCTGAATTACTTTTCTTTGTTAGATCACACAAAAAGTGAAAAGTTTATCAAAACTGAAACCCTCTGTTCTGAACCCTTTTAAAACAGTCTGCATATAGTACCAACACATAGTAACCTACCCTGTTCTGCATCTTTTTTTATCTCTTGGAGATCCCAGTGTGGGTTTTGCTGGCAGAAAGGAAACTGTTCCCTCATAGTAATGATGAGAAAGAAATGTCTTAAAACCTATATTAAAAAAAAAAAAAACCAGTTTGCATAACTTTTTTGTTGAATTAATCCTACATTTCATCCATTCCTTAGTTGTTGCTCTATTTCCTCCACCAGCAATTGCAAGAGAACAGTTTCTCTCTTCAGTTCCACATCTCTTTGCTATTCTGGAACTTTTAGAATGGCTGAAGAGAGAAAAAATACCTCTCCTTCATTTTCTTTAATTATTACTTGAACAACAAAAATTGTGGCTTAGACTTTTAAAGCCAGCTGTGGTGCTTACCTATGTAACACCCATTAATTTCAATAGCCTTTAGATTGTTTTTTAAAGGAGAGGGGACAAACAATACTTCCCAGTAGCATAACAAATGAATTCACAGGGTTACAGAATGGAGTGTACAACCAAAATTAAAATTCAGATACTAGTTTCCAAAACTCTCTGTCAAAGTGAGAAGCACTACAATATGAAGATCAAATACAAGAGTGAATGAGTATATTTCTGGATTTATCAGCAATTTGGCAAACAGTCTTAAGAAAGAGTGATGAAGAACTACAGAGAGTAGAAATATTTGAAGATCACTAGTTCATCTCCCCTAAAAAAAACTCCATCAAATCAAAACCCATCAATCCATTTTTTTCTTACCAACATGATTTACAGAATTGAGGATAATAATGTTTTGCAGGATAATAATGCTTCTTCCACGTTACTATAGTTCCACTGCTCCTCTAAACCCAAGACTCTCACTATCTCCAGTGAATCCAATATCTTACTCCATTTTTTTTCCTCCTTGAAATTCTAATACAATATTTGTGAAGAGGAACAATTGTGTTCATTGGTTCTCCTACTACCAAATGTTGCTTCTTGCCCTTACTCTTTGTATGCCTAACTTGTTAACAAAAAAACATTACCAAGCTCTCACCACTAAAACTGGTTATTGAAAGTTAAGGCTGATATGTAGTATCACTATTCAAACAGCACATTTATAACAGCATTGCTATTACAGGTTGGACCTCCTTGGTCCAGCACCCTCTGGACCTGACTGGTCCTGAACCAGGGGATTTGCCAGGCCAGGGGAGGTTCCTCCCCTAATGATCTATATTGCCCTGCTGCCCTCAGGCTAGGGCTCCCCCAGGGCTTTTTAACTGACACCGGCTCAGCTGCTGCCAGGGCAGTTGTTGACATTTAACAAATTTTGCCTAACATGACAGCTTCCACAATGTGAACGGAAACAGTTGTGATGAATACTATTAGCAACTTTGTTCGCTTTACTCAATGAGTTAGTGTCTTGATGAAATTTATTTGTAGAGGAGGAGGTTATATACCTGTAGCTGCAAGGCTTTTTGAGATGTGTGGTCCCTATCTGTATTCCACTGTGGGTTATGTATGTGCACCATGGGCCCAGAACCAAAGAATTTGAAAGAAGGATCTGTTGGTCTGCACACATGCCCTGACTCACATCAGGCCTCTGACCAAGGTGATAAAAAGTGATAAAAGGGTGGGGCGGTCTGCACATGTGCCCTGACTACCACATTGGTCAGAGGCATGATGTGAAAGAGTGATAAAAGGGTGGGGTGGATTGACGCCATCTCCAGTTCTGTCACCACTGTAAATCTGACAGATCTGAAATGGAGGGGAAGGAGGGTAGGACCACATATCTCAAAGACCCTTCAGGTAAATAACCTCCTCTTCTTGAAGGGATGGTCTCTGTTATATTCCACTGTGGGTGACTGACAAGCAATACCTAAAGTGGGAAGAGAGTGTGAGGATGAGGACAGACAGGTTGTGTAGAGGACCATCACTCCAAAGGAGGTATCACTGTGACTTGCCCCAAGGCGTAATGTGTTGTGAACATGTGGACAGAACTCGACATGGATATTCGACCTACACCTATAAAAGGGACGTCTTTAAGGGATGCCATAGTAATTGTGTGCAATTTAGTGGAGTAAGCATATACCCTACTGGGGAAAAAACAGATTCAACAGCTGGGAGTGGAGTTGAATGCAGCCAGAAATCCAATGGGAGATTCTCTGGATGGAGAAGGCCTGTCCACTGACACCCTATGCTACCACAACAAACAGTCTAGGGGACATCCTGATTGTTTTTGTTCTCTGAAGGTGAAAGGCCAAAGCTTGTCAGACATTGAGCGAATGAAGTCTATATTCTCCTGCAGACATGTGTGGTTTTGTGAAGAAAAACAGCTAAGTGAAAGGACCGATTAATATGAAAGTGGGAAATGACTTTTGGTAAAAATGTAAGATGTAGATATAAGGAGATCTTATCCTGTGGAATACTGTAAATAGCATGTCTGCCACCATTGCTTTCAGTTTACTAATCCTTCTCCCTGAAGTGACAGCAACAAGGATGGAGATCTTCATGGAGATGAGGGAAATGGTGCAAAACACCACTGGTTCAGAGAAGAATTTTCATAATACTGAGAGTAGCAGTTTCAGTTCCCATTGACACACGATCATTTGAATAGGAGAGCACATTGGTAGGAGGCCTTTCCAAAATTTAGCATTAGCATAAAAACAGATTAACCCTCCATAGATGGATATAACATGCTAATCGTCACCAGCAGACTCACAAAGAGCTGAGGGAGAGACCCAATGCCTTTAAAGACAGAATATAGTCCAGGATTAAGGAAACTCTGCAGCTTCTGGAATAACACCTTTATGTTGTGCCCAAGATGAAAAGAGTTTCCTTTTAGTCCAATAAAATTGTCTAGTGAATCTTTCCTACTGTCAGAATACCCTGTACTGCAGTGCTGATGAACTTATATATTTTATGGTCGATGTCCTACAAAAAATCCACGATCTGAGGTTCAGTAGTTGTGAATTGGGTGAGAAGATCAGGTAAGTTCAGGATGGTAGTCAGTGGACAGGATGACATGTGCAGCAGACTAGGGAACCAGAATTATCTGGAACTGAAGGTGGCAGAGTGACCTGCCTTTTCTCACTGGATTTTGTATACTACCCAGAAGTAGGAGCAGTAGTGGATGGAAGGGTAGTTTAGTTGGTCTAACCAGGAAAGGAGGAGAGTATCATCCTGGGAGAAGCTACCAAGGGCATTCTTGAGCAACATATTGGCATATGTGCAGTTTGTCTGAGAAGTGAACAGGTCTCTGTTTGGGGACCCCCACGATGCGAAGATGCTGTATAGTATTTTTTGCCACGTTCTCCACTCATGGTCAAATGTAAAGTGTCTGCTGAGTGAATCAGCAAGCATATTCTCCATCCCCAAAAGACAAGCTGTGGACAGAGTGATCTGATTGCTGATGAGCTGGTTCCAGAGATTGACTGCAACTGCGCACAGAGCAGTGGATATCGCTCTCCTTTGTATATTGATGTAGAAAACAGTGGTGGTGCTGTCTGAAATTATCAGGATTAGAGAATGAGTGGAAGAAATAATTCACACACCTCCTTTACTGTTTGAAGTTCTAGGATATGGATGGGCATCCTGAATTCCATATCCTTTGGGTCATACAGTTGTCCATATGAACTACCGAGCCTAGCAAGCACGCATACATCAGTGATGACAGTTTTGTCCGGGGAAGAGGGAATAAAGGGGACTCCCAATGCATATATGATGTGGGTCTATCTACTGTAGGAGGTAAGACAGTACCTTGGCGAGAACTGTCAGCATGAGGTTCGTGGAGTGGCGACTCACTGAGTACATGAACTGCAGCTCAGTTAGAAGGCAATGGAGGTGAAGTCTTGCAGTGGGGGAGGGGGCTCACATAAGTGCAAAAGGCCATGTGGTCAAACAGAGACAGACAAGTCTGGGCTGAAACACAAGGGTGGCTCATGATGCAACCTATGATATTGTTCATATCCTGAAATCTGTCTGTGAGCGGAGATGTCCGTGCCAATATAGAGTTTAGGGAATCCCAGAGTTGGGAAAGAAACTGGAAGTAATGATGGAAATGATTACTTGTCTCTCCCTTATGCAAGCCCCTGCATGAACCAATGGATGCTATTTTCAATTTCTTTACCTTCTAGTGTTAACACAAAGCCACTTGTTAATTACAATAGTCTGAAAAACAGATTAGGCACCCAAGGTAACATTTCAAAAACAAGGTCTTTTTAAACTCCTTCCAGCTCCCAAAATATTGAAAATATTAATTTATAACTTTCCAGGAAATTAAATCAGTATAATCAGACTAAGTAGGCCACAATTTTTGTTATTTGAAATACTTATTTTTATCATAGATAAAATATTGGGAAATAAGCGGCGAGGAGTCCTGTGGCACCTTATAGACTAACCGAAGTGTTGAAGCATAAGCTTTCATGGGCAAAGACCCGCTTCGTCAGATGCTTCAACACTTCGGTTAGTCTATAAGGTGCCACAGGACTCCTCGCCGCTTTTGCAGATTCAGACTAACACGGCTACCCCTCTGATATTGGGAAATAACAGACTGAAGTCCAGTGTTAAACCAAAAATTCAGTACAACCTTCATTTCTGAGCTATTTGGGATGCCTCCACATTATGATGCACTAAGCGTATATAAAGTTTTACAACAAGCTAGACTATTAATGAGATCTAATGTGCTTGGTGCTACTCCTAGGGAATTTCTGCCTAATTCAATCTGGCTGCTATTTCTGAAAAGTTTGACAAAAGTTTACTTAGAGAGAGGTTATCCAGAACGCCATTATCTTTAAGATTTTCTACAAAAGGATGCAGTAATTAGACAAAAGCTACCTGAAAAGTCGTATCTGATCGTACCCATCCACCGCTTCTTTTCACTGTCTTTTAGAATATCACCATAAAAACCGTAACCCAACAGTGACACAGAGTACTTAAGAAATGTGTTGTTGTGATGTATGGAAGAGACATCCAGAGGCTGAGAATCACCTGTTAACAGAAATTCCAGGCTTTATCTCAGTTAAAAAATTCTTTGTTTCAAACCTGATACCTCTACTAATTTTTAACATTAAAAACATTTTGTTTTGCTGAGAGCTCCCTTATATATAAAACATGCAACAGAGAAAAAGAGAAACATGCCGCAAGGTTAGCAATGTCAAATACTGTTAAATGAGGAAAAATAATGAAGACACAAGGAGGCAGTATACCAATGGGAGACAATGGAATGGGTGAAAGGGACAATTGCAACATCTTGATGAATTCTGCCATTTTTGAAGTCGCTTAATGTAATGTATTCGGGCTAATTCTACATTTTAGAATAAATAATAAAGCAATGCTTAAAAGTACAAATTACACCTATATTTAATATTCTAGGCCAAACACTATACTCAGAGCACATGAGGGCCCCAATGCTGCAAAGATGTCCACAAATGCTTAACTTTATATTCACTTCACTGGGACTACTCACAATTCATGAAGTTAAGTATTTGCCTAAATCTTTGCAAAAAACCAAATAAATCACATTTTAGGATTACAATGGTTTAGCTTTTGAAAGCCAAAGAATGCTGAAAGGTGGCATGCAAAATCTTAATGCTGCTCTTTATCCTTCAGAATTACAATAGTCTTCAAATACATAACATTTTGTTCTTGTTTACAATATATCATAACATTTTTTATAACTTTAAATCATAGTCCACTGTGTATTGCTCTGTGCATGCTAGACAGTATCCACAAAAATGTATTCACCAAAAGTTAATGTTTCAGAAAGTTATGAAAACAGTGGGTTAAAACAGAAATGCTCATTTAATCTTAACTCTCTTTAGCATATATATCACTAGCAAACATCTCATACTTTATCCATTATAATCAAACTATATTCTTACACATGAAAGAAAGGCCTAAACAGAAATGATCACTCCTGGATATGTTAAGGCAGGCATGTCAAACTGGAAGCCTACTGAGGGCCGCACAAATGAAAACTGATAGTTTTCAGGGCCACCAAAGAAAATGTACTTCATCAGAAAGTTGTAATTATTTATTATTATATATTATGTTTTAGGTATATTTTATAATGTTTTTCAGGTCTTGTTTTAATAGAATACAATAATTTGATGTGCAAAATTGTTATTTGCTCATATAAAATATTTTTTAATTTAAATATACATTTAAAGTACTTTTTAATTTTTTATATGATACATAACTTGTTTTGTTGAAATAAAAACAAGTATAGACCATGGTTAATCAAACAGAACACGCTTCTGTGAAAATTTCAGATACTTTGTAAGTTTGAGATTTTGCATAAACATAATTATTCGTGCAATTGCAAAAAACTGACATATTTATTGTTATAAAATTAATATACATTTTGTGATTTTATTTGGGAATAAATAAATAAAAAAACAAACAAAATAATCCCTTCCTCTCCCCCAGAGCCAGGCACTCCCATACCCCTGTTCTAACCCAATCCCCCTCTGTTCCCCCAGAGCGAGGCACCCCCAATTTAATGCCTCCTCCCTCCCCCAGAGCCAGCCCCCCCCACCTAAACCCTCCCCCAGAGCCAGGCCCCCCCAACCCAATGCCTCCCCCCCTCTCCCAGAGCCAGGCATCCCCAGCCTAATGCCTCCCTCCTCCTCCAGAGCCAGCTCCCCCCACCTAATGCTTCCCCACTCCCCCACAGCCAGGCACTCCCAGCCCCCCCAACCTAATACCTGGGTCCCGGAGACACCATTCCTGCCACCACATATTTCTTCCTCAAGCACACTGGGGCGACGTGAGTACAGCAGCCAGATGTGAGCGTGTGGTGGGCACTGTGCACAGAGCGGACCAGCTGGCTGTAAGCGCATGTGCAGAGCGCCCAGCGCAGAGCGGCCCAGCTGGCTGTGAGTACGTGCACAGAGCGCCCAGCGCAGAGCACATGCTGGCATGAGCCCAAGCGTGAGCACATGCTGGGTGCCATGCACAGAGCGGCCCCGGCCGTGAGCAGTCGCTGCGGCACAGAGTGGCCCGGCTGGCTGTGATCTATACTCGGCCACATGCTCTGAGTGGCCAGCGGGCCACACTTTATTCCTTTATAAAAAAAGTACTGGCGGGCCACAAAACATTTTGATCGGGCCACATGCAGCCCACCAAACGATAATGTGACATGCCTGGTGTTAAGGTCTTGAAAAGAGGTGAATGACATTTAAGCTGAATACCTACCTAAAATAATATGCAGTGCTGATGTTACTGGATCAGACACACCAACTGTTGCATAGCATATGCAGTCCGTTGACCCTGTAAAAACAAATGCTTTTAACTTTTCATCCTCTAATAATAGAGAGAATACTGCTTTATATATGTGCGGTCTTTCAAATAAAAACATTAAATTTACTCTCGTTGCTTTTATTCCATTCCCTGAAATGTGGAAATAGAATAAAACAAAGAAATAATATGGATATGAAAATTATAACAATCTATATTAGAACACTGATTTTCTCTCTCAGTGAAAGAGAGAAAGTCCATTCACTTCCATTCTCTGCACAAAGTCCATTCACTTCCATTTTATGCACTGAAGAATGCTGGATTTGGGGAGACAGAATCAGCTCCTACTTTACACCTCTTTATCTCAACCTGTGGAAAGAAGTGGCAGCTGCTGCCACTTTACACCCACAATTCAGAAATTCCTGCTCATTAAAACCTCATTAAAAGAGATAAAACAACCCACTTCCCACCAGTCAATTCACATCCTTAGGGCACAGTTCCTTAGAGCACGTCTACAGAGCAGGGCAAAAGTCGAATTAAGCTATGCAACTGCAGCTAGCAGAAGTCAAAATAGCTTAATTTGGCTTTTGGCGCTGTCTACACAGCAGGAAGTCGAAGGAAGATTACCAAAGTACAAAATTACTGGGTTGTGGACTCTATAATGAATCAGTAACTTTATATAAGCATCTGGATTGCACGTTTGAATGTTTGTCTGAAGTAAATATACAACAAAAAGTCTAAAATCTAGCAGTTATACCTTGCCTCTGAATTAAAGAAGCATATTTATCATTACTGCATACTTTTGCTTAGATGAGGAACAGCTTATGATAAATCCCACACACTGGAAAAGAGTTGCTGTGACACAGAGTTTCCTGGGTAAAAGGTCCCTACTGTTCTTTAAAAAACTCTCATCTCAGACCTGACGAACTCACTACACAGAATATTTATCTATGTAAGCTAGCTACAGAAAACCCATAACTTGTCAAGATTCATAACGGTGACATTTATGTACAAGTAATATTTAAAGGAATAAAAGTACTTGTATTGAAAGTATGGCTTTATGGACTCTGCATAAAAATTAGTTAACAGGAGATAATGTGTGTTGATGATAGCCCATTCAAACAGGAGGAAGTTGCCACCCTGCCTATTTTGCTGGCTATACAATATGAGGCTCAGTTGTTTGGTCTTGTCCAATGCCGAGACTTTCAATAGAAAACCATGAGAGGCAACGGCAAGCAATCCAAACCTCTTGAAGGTAAAAAAGAAACATTATAGCAAGACAGGAGTTCACCCTATCTATGAATAGATACAAAATTATTTTTCAGCCAAACACAGAGGAAGGGAAGGTATCCTGAATCCTTTCATTGTGGAAACACCTAGACAAGCGAGGTGTTCTCATAAAAAATTGGGTCCTGGTTCACATGAAGCCAGCCAGTGCTGCAACAGACAGAACTTAGAGCAGGGATCCAGAAATCTACATTTTAGATAATAAAGATAACTATTAGTAAGTGTAGACTCAGGTTCTTTTTTTTTTTTTTTTTTTTTTGCTTTGTAACTAACTATTTGTTTTCATCACTCTCACTTCTAGCAGAATCTTCATTCTTTTGTTTTTTTACAAGTGCTTACGTGTTATTCAGGGGCAGTGCATTAAGATAAAACTAAACTGTTTCTCTTGGGGACTAAGGATCTGGAATGACTGTTTGCAGACAATATCAGGGGCTGGATATCACAAGGGAACCATTCAAAAGGATAGGGATATTGTTAATCAGTAAAGTGAAGTCACAGCTATCATTGCCTGGAGGAGAGTGCACAAGTGGCTGTGAAGCTAGTGGCATTAGGGAGCTGACACCTAAGCGAAGGACAGGAAAGAACTCTTACACTCAGTGGGTAAGAGTGGGTAACAAGCTGTCTCCCAGTTCTGGAAACACTGAGAACCATCATAGTTGTTAAAAGTAAACTTTGCTTTTTATAGCACAGCAAATCATTCTTTTTCTACCTTCTGAATAATTTTAATAGTTTTAGCTTTATGTCAATGGTTTTACTATTTTTGAAGGGATAGGGTGAAATTTTACTCAATATTTAGATTTTGTAAAAACAAACAAATCTAAACCCAAGAGATTACTTTTCATGCATTTTTAAAGATTCCAGTAGTACCAGTTTTTTAAAGAGAGAGTATCCATCTATATTGTGTACAAGCCAAACACCTCGGAATTCTAGAAACACATATAACCTGCAAGTGAAGTTAACTAGAAAAGCAAACTATAAAGAAGTGAAACTGAAATTGACTGTTTCTGTCTTCTTATTAATGCAAAGAAACATAGCACACATCGCAAGGAGTACTTTTTATTTGTTTGATCTTTAACAACTAAGGGTGTTCACTGCTGCACAGATATGGAAGTTTTATTCAAAACGATTTTTAATGTGGCTACATCCCTTTAATTTTTGGCCCTTCTTACCTACATGTATAGATATTTAACATACCAAACATTTAGCATTAGACAATTAAACCATAAAAAGATTTGTTCAACTAAGGACATCATCTATTTTATACTGTTTAAAATATATCACAGGATTAATTTAAAACCATAATATAAAGGATGCATAATATACATCCAATCTTAGATTATGAAATACTGCCTTCAGATGAAGAACTGCAGAGTGAGTAGACTGAGTAGGGGGAAATTCCCTTACTGGAGCCTAACCTCAGATGAGAAATGGGTTTGGAGGAAAATCAAGCAAGGTTAAAAATGAGTAGTCCTGTGGCACCTTAGCAACTAACAAATATATATATATGCTGGCTCCTGGCTTTGTCTTGATATATATATATATATATATAGTATCACGAGCTTTCATGGGCAAACCCCACTTCTTCAGATGATTAGTCAAGACAAAGCCAGGAGCCAGCATTTAGGTGAGATTTGCTATGGATCTGCAGTCCCTTCTCCTTCCCCCTTCCCTCAAATTGACAGCATAAGCCTTGAAAAACCCCTTTGTCCACCTGCTCGTTTCAGGTACAGCCCAGATATTCTGGACAGAGGCCAAGTCAGATTACTCCATTTTCACAAAGCCAATTCAGACTAAGAAACATGCCAAAGGATGAATGATTAATTTATTTGAAACCCACTTTCCATTCATTTTCTCACCCCAGAGGAAATCAGGGCATACACTGCTGGTAGATGGTGTCATCACCACTATCACTGAAGGATACTAGAAAGGAGGCTGTTCAATCTCATACAAACATTTTGCAGAAGCTGGCCACAGTGATTTAGAGAGTTTAATGAGTAAGGCCTTGAAAGCTGGAGGAGGCAAATACACTTAATGGAATCAGACTCCAAAAGAAACAGTAAGTGTGATAGAGAGACATTTCTGAGAGACCTGCAGTTCTGGACACACTATCATGGGCAAGGACCCCAATTTCTTTTTTAGGGTAGTGACAAACATGGTGGATGACAGGTGGCAAGAAGTCAAATTTGTGGCTTCATAGTAGTAACAGCTGTTCAGAGACTTAGCATGTTGAAATGCTAAACCAAATCTTTCCATTTTACTTTGCTTCAAGTTTGTGGAACATCCTGTCATATCTTGGTTCACTTCGGAAAGGAAGCAGATGACTCTCTAGTTATCTAGTCTATTAGTTAATATCATAACCACTTGAGCATCTGAATAGGATCTGTGCATTCAGATGTGAATGCCTTGTTTGTCATTTAGTCTTTGTACTCCTCTTCTAAGTAAGGGATACCATAGTAGCTGAACAGAAACGGAGTTCCAAATTCAGACCTGGTCTAAGCATATACAACTCTAAGAGTAAGTTACACAATGTCTAAACAGTAAACAGCTGCCATTACAGAGAAATGAAACACATGATACTGCACAGGAATGGTTCACTCCTTTAATAATTCTTCACAACATTCCAAGAGGGTATTGTGAGACTGAAAACAAACAGCTCAATTAGAATTAACAGGCTAGGTCACCTGTGTGTAACCTTTAAAGGCATGTCAGGAGGCACTGACATGTAACCAGGCCAATTCAATTGTGTGTGAATATCAAAAAGCTATTAATATTGGCTAGTAGATATCACTAGCTCTTATACATCTGTCGATAAAAAAAAATTGAGGAAATGTTGTTTGTATGCTTACATCCTGTACACAATAAGCCTTATGATGAAAACTGTGTATACACTAGCTCCGTATTCTGTCATCCAACAGTAGCCAACAGCAGGAGCCCCAAGGGAATGAATAGAATAGGTAATCATCAAGTGATCCATTCCGTCATCCATTCCCAGCTTCTGACAAAAACTAGAAATACCATCCCTTCCCTTCCTGGCTAATAGCCTGTCATGGCCATGAGGGATGGCCAGCAGCCTGGAGACTAAGGAGTTAACTATGTCCCCTGTACCTAGCCAGGTATCTGCTCAGCCAATAGTAACGCAGGTAGGGATTTCAAACTGGGACAAAAGATTTTTAACTTTTCCCTCCTTTGTCTCTGGGCCAGTTTGCTCTCTACATACTGAGGGAGACAGAAGACATATCCCTCTCCAAGAAAAAGACTCTTCATAATATGTAAATAGGGTAAAGTCTAGATAAATACATCAGGTTTTATTGTTTTCTGGTTTGGGGATTTGGATCTGAAGTCTGTGCTGTTAGAAAGGGTTTTCCTCTCTTTTGCAACTAAGTTTTGGCCCATGGGGGAATCCTCCATAAGTATATAAATTGGTGGCTCTTACCATCTAGCCATTCCAACTATGCTTGTAACTGGGTATTGTTTTAATAATAAAAGTTCTTTCTTTTTTTAATTAACCTGGTATTGGTTCATTTCTGTGTCTTGGAAAATCTGTCTGTGGGATCTGCATGCCTCTGACGAGGGGACAGCAATCACAGACTACAGCTTGTATTTTCTCTTTTCTTTTCAAGCTCTTTCAAGTGTCCACCCCTGTCTGTGAATTCAAAAGCACTTGATGGCGGCAGCGGATTCCCCAAAATTCAGATATTAGTATTTTGGGGGGAATTTTTGTACCAAAACACGCAGAGATCAAGTTGCTTTTGCAGGGCCCCCACTTCCACATTCATCCTGCCAGAGTGGGGAATAGCCTTGACATAGCCACTGATGGACCTATCCTCGATGAATTTATCTAGCTCTCTTTGAACCTCATTTGTTATAGTCTTGGCCTTCACAACATCCTCTAGCAAGGACTTTTACAGGTTGATTGTGTGCTGTGCAAACAAATACTTCCTTTTGTTTGTTTTAAACCTGCTACCTATTAATTTTATTTGGTGACCCCCTAGTTCTTGTGTTATATAGGAAGGAGTAAATAATTCTTCATTCACTGTTTTAACACCAGTTATGGTCCTCCATCACATCCCCCCTAGTCATCTTTTCCAATCTGAAAAGTTCCAGTCTTATTAATCGCTCCTCATATGGCAGCTATTCCATATCCCTAACAATTTTTGTTGCCTATTTCTGCACTTTTTTCAATGCCCACATATCTTTTTTGAGATGAGGCAATTACATCTGCCCACAGTATTCAAGATGTGGTGGGCATGCCAGGGATTTACATAGAGGCAATAAGATATTCTCTATCCCTTTCTTAGTAATTGCCAGCATTCTTTGCTTTTTTGGCAGCCACTGCATACTGAGTGGATGCTTTTAGAGAACTATCCACAATGACGCCAAGATCTCTCTTGAGTGATAGCAGCTAATTTAGTCCTCATGATTTTATACATATAATTGAGATTATGTTTTCAAATATGCTTTCATTTGCATTTAACATTGAATTTAATTTGCTGTTTTGCTGCCCAGTCACCTACTTTAGTGAGATCCTTTTGAAGCTCTTCACAGTCTGCTTTGAACTTAATTAATCTGAGCAGTTATCTATCATAAGCAAATCTTGCCACCTCACTGTTTACCCTGTTCTCAAGATCATTTATGATATATTGAATAGGACTGATTCTAGTCAGACCCTTTGGGGACATCATTAATTACCTCTCTCCATTCTGAATATTGCTGCCCTTTGTTTTCTATCTTTTAACCAGTTACCAATCCACGAGAGGACCTTCCCTCTTATCCCATGACAGCTTACTTAAGAGCCTTTGGTGACAGACCTTGTTAAAGGCTTTCTGGAAATCTAAGTACACTACATCCATTGGATTCCCCTGGACTACATGATTGTTGAGCTCCTCAAAGAATTCTAGTAGATTGGTGAGGCATGATTTCCCTTTACAAAAGGGAACTTAAGTTCAAAAGCCAAAGATTCTTAGCTTAACAATGAAGACTCACATATTGTCTACATTCCCTGTTCTTTGTCAGAGGAAAATCCATGCTGTGCCAGTAACCCTCACCAAGCTACTTCCAACTACAACTATTGGACCATGGGAACATTCCTGCTCTGATTCATTTTTGGAATTCTTGAATTTAGGCAGTGGTGGGGGAGACCTAAGGACAGAGATCACTGGAATTCATTCTGGCAAAGCCCTAAGGACACACATATGCTGTCATTTGGACTATAACCTCTAATTCACCTGTGTATTATTTTCTTTAATTTATTAAAGAATTTCTTTTGTAAATTAATAAATCTTTAGTTAGTTTACTATGGATTGGCTAACTCTCTTGTTTTGGGTAAAATACTGAAGTATCCAGTGACCTGGGATGACTGAATGGTCCTTTGGAACTGCAAGAACCTAATGTGAGAAAGTGTTTTTGTTTAATAGCCTTGCATCCTAAACTGCAGCTTGCATAAGATAAACAGGAGTCTGTATTCCATAGTAAAACAAGTGTAATAGTTTAGGATTACTCTGATTACTAGGTTGGTAAATCTAATGATAGAATACAGGTTGGACCACACTCTCCAGCACCCTCAGGACCTGACCAGTCCCAAAGGAGGGAATTTGCCGGACCAGAGGAGGTCCCCTGATACTAGCTCCCCAGAGTACCTTCCCTCCTTACTATCGGCCCCAGCCGCCACTCTACCCCACCGGGCTGCCGCATCTCCGGCCCCGGCCCTGCCATCAGAGCTGCTGCAACTGCCATGTCTCCAACCCTGGCCCCGCTACCACAGCTGCTGCAACTCCCACATCTCTTGCCCTGCTACTGGGGCTACTGAGGCCCCTGCTGCGCTACTAGGGCTCTGGTCCCAGCCCCAGTGGGCTCCAAGCCACCAGCCCTCTTGCTACTGGGGCTCCCAGCAAGGACTCCCTGGTCCAGGAACACCCATGCTCCTGCTGGACCACAAATGTTGCTGGATGAGGGAGTCCCGGTTTTGGGAAGTCCAACCTGTAATCACCAGTATGGGGGTTATCTGCCCTGTGTTCTGACAATCTGTCCTGAATTTAGCTTTCAAACAGGCTTTCAGTTTGGACTCATTCTAGGCACTGTAACTGGTATAATTAGCCTTCAAAATACAGGAATTTCCATGCCCTATCTAACTAATCATCTTTTGAGTTTGGGTCTGATAGTAGCTAGTTCCACAGGAAGTTGCAAGAAACCATATGGCAACTATTATGGAATAGGGAAAGTTCCCTTCTGTAACTTGTGTGAAAGATTAGTACATGCCATAAATCATGAGAGTTTGTAACTTTTTTTAAATAACATTTTATTTTCTTTTTCTGTGAATGAACTCATCTGCCCGGACACTCATTAATGGATCTCCAGTCTCCGTTTTGTTTCAGGTCAATTCCACAAGCCAAATACATAGGGAAGGATTGGAACTTAACTTCATTTACAAGTTTAATTGTTATGCAAATGGTATGAAGAGGGACATCGGCTGGCTCTCACGCTACCTTCCACATTCTAATGACTTAAAATAATTAGCACCTCCACTGGTTGGTTATCAGCCTCTTGTAACTATTTGAACCATCTACTCACTGTTTCTTTTTTTTCCTCCCCTTCTTTTGTCCTCCCCTCTTCCCTTCCCTTATTTATTCTTAGATCTGGACTTCTAATATTCCTGTCATCTGAAGATGTGGGTTGTGCCCACAAAAGCTCACGATACCATCTACATGTTTTATTAGTCTTTAAGGTGCTACTAGACTATTTGTTGTTGCTTAAGTTTTTCATTATCTAGGAGTATTTCCTTTCATCAGTATGAAATAAGGTCAGCTCTGGATAAGTTCAGAACCTCTTCATTTCCAAAACAGCACCTGCAGCAGCTGGACAGGCAAGAATCTATGATCGTAATGGGACTCAGAAGCTGATGAGAGATGTTTCAACTACAAACTTGGGCACATGTATTGTTCTCCCATTCCTTATTTAAACTTAATACAATTTCAACTCATGCCCCTTCTACTTTCTGTACTCAACCATACCTTAAGACTATCAAGATGGTCTTACTGACTGAAAATATCAAAATTAGACCCAAAAAGAATCTTTGTATATTTAGAGGGCAGTGCCCAAAACACAGTGAAGGGAAACCTGTAGTGTTAAGAATGGTTGCTGGACTTGCTATATGTGTTTAGCCCTTTGAGAGAGGTGAGTGTTAAGTGAAGCCCTTTATCCTAGGGATGGTAGGAAGCCAGTAATTAGCCGTGTAGTCGATAGAATTTCTATGGACTACACAATTAGTCAATAAAGGGAGGAAGTGCTCCATCCTGGCTCACACTGGGTCCAGGAGCTACCCCCTGCTTCATCTCTGCAGTTTAAATGTAGTAAGAGACAGGTGGGCAGGCAGCCCGGCTCCTAGTACACTTAAATATAAGAGACACAGCGGGGGTAGGTCCCAGACCCAGTGCAAGCTGGGACTGAACTGGGCTTGCTCAGTCCTGGCTCACGCAGAGTCTAACAGCCCTGTCTGCAGGGGGTCCCAGTGGGGAGATGACCCCCCCCCCCAAAAGAGGCTGCTGCTGGAGCAGCCTCTGATTATGACCAGCTCCAGCTGCTGCAGACAGGGGCTGATCCATGGGATGTGGAGCAGCCTTTGCCTGTGGTGAACCTGGGCCTGCCGCAGGTAGAGGCTGCTTTGCAGCAGCCTCCTCTCCCCGCCCTCCCCCCCCCCCAGGCTATTACCTCCGATAGAGACAGTGGTAGCAGCATGGGGTGGAGAGCAGGAGACACCATGAAGAGGGTGCTGGGGGGCAGGGGGACACTGGCTCCTGCTTCCCCCCCTCCCATCCTTGCTGCCTCTGATGGGGGGGGGGGGAAATGCAAGTAGTCGAGAACCGATAAGCCTAGGCTATTGGTTAGTCGACTACTCATTTACATTCCTACTTTATCCAGCTGTGAGTGGACTTCCTTAATAAAAAGTTAGGCTACATCTATACTATGAGCTAACACTGACACCTACCTTTCATATACATGCTTGAACTATAGCTTCATGAGAGCCAGTATAGCTATAGCAGTGTAGCTATAGTAGGAAGCCATAGCATGGCTTAGCTATACTAAGTACATACATCCCCAGGCTTCCAGTGGGCTTGTTCCTGGGCACCACTAAGCTGAGCTGCCAATGCCTGTGCTACCACAGCTGTTATTTCCATTGGCCCTCTCAGGGAACTAGTGCAGGTATGTACATTCAAGATAAAAATCACAGGCCTAGCTTCTAATGTGGATGTAGCCTTACAGTGTTTTCTTTGTTAAGGGCTGCATTTTTCCTCTGTGGCAGGAGGGAAGGAATAGTTTTCTAGATTTGTTTCACTTGAATAGACAGGGCCCCATACAACTCCAATCTTGATATAAGGTTACTGAATGTAGCTTGGTATGTGTGGGGCCAGGCTGGCACGAAATGAAATCAACCCCAAGTCAAGTGCTCCTTATGGTAGATAATCGTTGTCAAGAAAAATGCTATTCAAAACCACTTGTATATCACGCAGGGAGGTCATAGAATGAGAGGGCTGAGCAACAACATTTAAAAGTCAAATAGCTGCAGACGGTGTATTGAGTCGTTTGCTCACAATGTATGCAAACTGACTTAACAGGGGATTGACTGTATCACTGCATGTTCTTAGCCCCAAAACGTTACTCGTGGTTATGACTGGACCATGGTACTACAATTGGGCACCACTATGAAAAGATGTTCCACAGCAATTTTGTAGGTGCATGGGTTTGAATCCAAGTCTCAAGTGGTACAGTAAACTACTGCTTATCAAAATAGCATGTGGTGCAAGAATTTTATTTGGAGCTCAGATTCTCTCATTCCTATTACAGAAGGGCTGCAGGAGGCTTGCTACACTGCTCCCTGCTGGTTCCAGATGTGGGAGAAGAGAAGAGATACCTCCCCTCCACCACAGCTTTGCTCCCCCAGCACCTGCTGGATTGGGTAGACTTCAGGTAGCACCACAAGTCCTCTATAGCCCCACTCCCATGACAGAGGAATTAGAGAGAGCTCCCTGCACTGCTGTCCAAGCTACAGAACAGCAGGAAGGAAAGTTCCCATCCTCCACCTTGAAGTATTGGCTAGAGACTTCTGCTGTGTTAGACTATGAGGCATTTTGGCTGAGTCCCTTCCTTCGCCCCGAGCATGAAAGGCATATGGGTCAAGAAAGAGTGGGATAATGTGGAGGTTTCAGATAACTGGGAGCATACTGCATATGGTTGAAGATCAAGTCTGAAGTCACGAGAGCCATAGAGTACATAAAGTCAATGGAAGTTCTGGCTGCAGAAAGACTACAGGATTAGGAAATAACTTGGCACGAGAGGTCTGTGTTAATTATTGGCAACTTCTGTTGAAGTAGTAAATTCATTTTCCCTAAATACCTTCCCGTTGGTCCTGATTCCATGTAAACGTTTTGCAGGTTTTTTTCAAGAAAATGTGTAATAGTTTACAGTCAAGATAATGTTCCCTTTGCATTAGGTATATTGAAGACGTGGTCATGACATTCAATTCATAGACGTAGGGTGTGGATGGAGTTCATATTGTACATCCAAGGAGAAAGAATTACAAGTCTGAGGTGAAGAGAAGCCACAGGATAATACTGCATTAAACAATATGACAGCTAAAGTAAGAAGCTAAACTGGGGCGGGCAATAATTTTTTTTCCGGGGGCACTTCAAACATTTCTGAAGTGGCCCCAGGCTGTACTGGAAGGGGTGGGGAGCGGGATACTTTCAGGTTCCCCACCCCCAGACCAATCATGATCTGGGGGTGGGGAAGCACCTTTGTCTGCCCCCCTTTCCTCTAGGTGCCCATGCCCCTGGCTGGGAGGCGACTTCCCATGCTCCCCTGCCGCCAGGCCAATCAGTTTCCTCCACTCTGTCCCCGCCCTGCACGACACTTAAAAGCACCATGTGCTCCTGGCAGGGTGGGAGGAGGCTTCGTGCACTTCCCTATCCCCAGGGCAAGCAAGGCCTGGGGGCAGAGGAGCGCATGAAGCCTCCTTCCACCCTGCCAGGAGTACGTGGTGCTTTTAAGCGCCGTGCCCTGCTTGCAGGGTGGGGACAGAGCAGAGGAAACTTCACATGCTCCCCCACCCCCAGACCCTCATTGGCCTGGGGGGCGGGGGTGCATGTGAAGCCTTCTCCAGCCCTGGCTCCCTGTCAGGAGTGCCTAGTTGGCCTGGGTGTGGGGGAGTGGTAGGGCCTATGCAGGTCGTATCCACCCACTTGGTGGGCTGCATCCGGCCCATGGAGGCCCTTTTACCCACCCCTGAGCTAAACTGTTCCCTTTTCATGCACCTATACAAGTGTTTTAAGACAGACAGTGAACAGGCACCACAGTTTTTAAATTACTCTTTAATCTAGTGAGTTGACAAGCGAGAGTGGATGCACTCCCTGGAAACTGTCCTCTGTTGGCACAGAACTCTTACTACAGCTCTCTGAACATAGTGGCTACATCTACACTGAGTTTTTTCGGCAAAAAATATGCTAATGCGATCTCATTTGCATATTTTCTGCCGATCCATTTTTGCGCTGGGTTTTTTGCGCAAAAACAAGCAGTGTGGATGTTTTCTTTTTGCGCGTCCCTCCCCCCTTTTTCTGCAAGATCCTTATGCCCCTACCGAGAAAACTCATACTGTAGATGTAGCCAGTGTGAAACCAAAGTAGGGCTATGTTTGATTTCTTAGAATCCATTTGATGACATTGGCAGAAGCAATCCAGTGTTTCAAGAGAAATTTGACAGGCTAAATCATTGTTACTCTATTTGCAATATAGAAGTCTTTTGTCAGATTGTTACTAGTGCTGAAAGAATCCTAAGACAGTGAAGTAGACTGCAGCACAGAGATACAAATCAACTGATGGATTCACGAGGGCAGAGTTGTAGGACAATATGTACATTCAGCAGCATGAGTAGCAATCTGGTCAACAGGTTTCATTCATGCCAGTAAATGCACAAGTTCATTAATTGCATACTGAAGTTAAATAAATACAAAAGGACTGGAGCTATGGCCAACAGGAGACATGTCAAAGAAATATACTAATGACCACCTGATCAGTCACACAGGTAAATTGCCACTAGATGCATTGTTCACCATAGCTCACAGTGTAGCACTAAACAACATTTTGAACAGCAGCTTTTGTTTCTGCTAGTGAACACAGAAACAAAGTGCTTGAGAAGCCCGGGTGGGTGAGTATATGTGTTGCTATTATCATGCCTATGTCCATGCATTAAGTTCACAGATAATGCATATACAAATAACTTTTGAATTTCCAGGCATGAATTAAGCCTGGTGAAGTGTATGCTATTCTGAATGCTATCAACTTAAGAAGTGAACTGGACACTATCTGGATTGTTGTGATTGGTTTTTGCATACACATCATAGATTACTTCCGAATTTAACAGGTTATACATAGAAAAAGTTTAGACAACAATACAAATTTAATCAATATTTGGGGGTATACCCAACCAAAGGAGGGAAGGTATTCTGAACCATAAAGATTCCCAGGTTTGTAAGAAACAATTAAATGGAAGACAGCACACTGACAGAAGCAGGATATCTTGAAGGAGAAAGTCCATAAGGAAAATTTAATAGGAAGCAGGGAGAAGTGTGCAAGGAAACTGGTGGTAGCATAATAGAGGAAGGCATCAAAGCAATAAAGAAACTGTCTCAGAAGCCAGTCTAATATAAAGGAGTGACTCTAATAGTACTAAGATCAAAGGCACAACTACTAACTCAAAACAGGCCTCATTTTACTTTTCATGAATCTGAACTGGTCTCAAATGATCTTTACAGAGAACTCTTATTCTGTTTTAAATACTGAGATTAAAAGCAGGAAATATGACCCACATAAACATACTTCTACCTTAGCTGAGCTTCATACTAAGAGTCCACATCTTCCCATCTCCCAGCCCCTCACCATAGGACAGGCTTCTCAGATTTTTCTTCCTTGCTTCATTGATTCTCTTAGATTATCCCCAGTTCTCGAACATTTTACCCTACTTCCTATTACATTTTTCTTACTTCCTCAGTAAGGGTATCCTGCTCTCACAGCACTTTCTTCAGTTTTCTATGCATACATAGGGGCATGCCTGTAGAGATGGAAAAAAAGAGTGTGGTCAAAAGGGAGAAAAAAAAGATGGGCAAGGATGGGTAAATAAAGTTAGGAGGAGTTTTGAAAGCAAGAAGCTTGAATTTGATGTGAAAAAAAATCGTTTTTTAAAAGCAGACGCTTACGTGGGGGACATTTTAAATCAGTGTTTCTTAAAAGTGTGTTCCGCAGCACACCAGTGTGCCACAAGGCAGTTGGAGGTGTGCTGCAGAGAAGAGAGTTCAAAATGGCCACCCTTAAAAGGGCAATGCCTGCTCTCGTGATAAAAGGGCAAACTGTTCGGTTTTTTGCTTAACTTCTTTTCCCGGTCCCTTGTTTGTTTGTTTTGCTCAACAACTTTTCCCTTGGGAATGGCCACCCTTAAAGGGGCAAGCCTCCTTTCCCCTCCCCCGCAACAAAAAAATTCTTGGTGTTCCCCATAAAAAAAATTGTTTGGAGTTCCTCCATCTTAAAAAGTTTAAGAAACACTTTTTAAATAAAAGCCGTGTGTAGGAAGGAAGGGAAAAGGAAAGGTTTGTAAGTAGTATGAACACTTAGGCCTGGTCTACACTAAAGGGGAAAGTTGAGTTAAGATACACAACTCCAGCTATGTTAATTATGTAGCTGGAGTCAACGGATCTTAATCGTGTATCTGGGATATCCACACAGTGGGAGGTCAATGGGAGCAAATACTCCCATCAACTTCCCTTACACTCCTCATGAAGAGCAGGAGTGCCGGCGTTGACAAGGGCAATATTCAGTTCAAATTAGCGGGTCTAGTAAAGACCAAACTAATTCAAACCCTGGAAAAATTGACTGCGGCAGCGTCCATCTTTCACGTAGCATAGACGTAGCCTTAGTTTCCAACACACACAGTTAAAACAGGAACAAAAACTTCAACTAGAAAAATGGCTTCTGCTACAATGCATCATCCTACTTTTATCTGCTCTTAAAATGGTTTGTTTCAATTCCTGGGCATATCCTGAATTTCCTACAAAACTTCAATCGAACATTTTCTTTTACTATTAATTGGAAAGCTGGTATAGCATGACAGACTGTACTGTAAAGTTTCCCTTTTGTCCCACAGCACAAGTGAAACAACACAGAATATACTAACAGTTACCGAACCTTTTCATTCTATAGTTCCCTTTGGGCTCATCTCTTAACATGAACTTCCTGTACTTTGCATTCAGGCTGACTTTTCACATATGAATGTTCCATTTTATCAGTCTACTTCAAAAACTATGGGTGGGTGATGAGGCCCATATTAATAATCAATATGTACTCAGCATACTTGCACAGAGACAGGGCCTCCATTGCAGGGGGTCCCCGCAACCAATTAATTCAAAAATAAAGGAATGGACAACAAGTGCTTGCGGGTCACTTCTAACCCACTAGATTATTTGGCCTGCTGCACCATTCACTGATGGGGAGTGGGAGATCCTCTCCCCCTGCCCCATCTCACCACTAAGCTCCTGCAACCTCCATGTGGAGTCTGTGACATGCTGTAGGCCACAGAAGGCATACTGCTGCAGAAATAGAGCTCTATTCTTCCAAGAGTCAATGGCACTGCCTAGCTGCTTAGCACTGCCAAGAGCTGTTTGTTTAGAACTTTGATACATTTTCTCCCATTCCTCAATAGTCTTGGAACTGTGACTCCACCCCCCAGAACCACAGTCATGGAACAAATGTTCTACCATACAGAACTTGAATAAAGATTTTTGGATAAACGTAACAGATGCTAGACAATATGCCTTTGCTGGCCACTTAAGATTTTAAATGTCACCTCCCTTGCCTCCAAAACACCCTTCTAATTCAGAACGGTTTGCTATAAAAACTCAATACGTGTGTCTAATCTGAACAAGGAAAAATGAATAGCTACATGCACACTAAATTAAATATTACAGAAATAGATTTCCAATTCCAGAATGACAATGTATAATATTTTTGTAGCCATAATTTTGTCTCATCAGAAACTCTCACCTAATAGACACTGAACTCAGGTTAACACCAGGACTACCACTGTGAGTGAGTTCACAAGGGTTTGGGAGAGAAACCCTGCAACTTTTTCTCAAATGTGTCACTGACCATTTCACACATGGCCATCTTATGAGTTAGGAGACCTGAAATTGAGCATTAAGACTTGCACAGAAATATGAATTACTGAAGTATACATTATACACAAGCATCTCTTTAAACAAAGATAGGAAATTGGTAATAAAACATTAAGATGCCCTGCCCTTCCTGCTAATTTTCAACAGTAAAAGCTAAACCAAAAAATCATAAATGCTTCATCAATTATTATGCATAGGGATTTATATTTTTAAGTTTATTCCCTAAAAGGAGTACGCAACAAATAATGTAGAGGTTGTAGCACGTTAAAGACTAAAATTTATTTAGACATACACTCTCATGGGCTGGAATCCACTTTGTCATATGCACAATATGTTAGCCTTCAAAGTGCCACAGGACTCCTCACTGTTTTTGCTGAAACATACTAACTCTCTGAAATTTAGAGGTTAGCTTCTTTAAACATGTTCATTAAATATATTTTTTCAAAATTGCTATTTCAGAGCTAAAAATAAAAATATGTCTGTATTGACAATGTGTAATACAAAACTTTGGAAATTACAGGACAATACAATATAAATTCACATATAAAAATGGCTATAACAGTGGACAAAATGAATGCAAAAAGCAAACTCACATTTGTAGCCAACAGACTATAAAGGATTACACAAGAAAGAAACCTGAAGTTTAATACTTTAACATCAGTGAAGATTGTTTAAAAAAAAAAACATAACTGCAAGCGTGTACATTAAACAAATGTCAGACGGTGACAAACTCATATACTTCAAAACCAAAAGCATTTCAACTCCACTTTAATTTGTTCCTCTCCCCAAAGTTTAAGGGTGCCATAATCTAACTATGAGAGCTATGCTTTTTAGCTGCATCTTCTTTAGGCCATCAACACCATAAATAGATAAAAGTTTTCAAATAAATCTGTCAAACCCAGAACACTTTACTCAGACAAAAACAACCAACCAACCAACCAACCTTGACTGAAGTCAATGGAACTTGTACTTGAGCAAAGAGTAAGGAGTGAGAGCAATTCAGATTTTGTTTCTGAGGTGTACAATTAAGTTGTAAATGGATTGGAGTGTGTGTCTTCATTAATATTATTAGGAGGAGCACATGCAAATCTCTACAGAGTGATTTCTAGAAAGCACATCTGATATACGGTACCTCACTGGACTATAAGACTAAATGAACAGGAGTGAGAGTTGGGTAAGTTTAACAGAACATAAATATCAAAACACTAAAATCCAGAATTTTTCAGTATTTTACCATCAATATACTCAGTGTTTTGTTTCTTACTACACTCTAGTTTCAAATTTTAGTCATTTACTCAAAGGCAGTCATGAGACTGTCAAAAAATAATTTTGTGCCTTACCTGAATCGTATGTCCACATTCATCTGCAGTTCTGGAAACACCCCTGAGTATTATTAATATGAACTCCAGTTCTGGAAGAGGGACAGCTCCCTCTAGCCCAGACTACATTTTGCATAGAGCCTTAGGAATCTCCTTTTTTGGTTATATGGATGATTAGTTTTTGTAGTTAAATCTACGTTGCCAACAGACTTCACTTAGAAGAAAATTTTGAACAATGCTTCTCATCAGTAGTAATGAGAATTAAACTGAAAAAGGTGGCTGGCTATCACAGAACTGGAAAGAACCTCTAAAGATCATCAAGTCCAGTCCTCTGCACTCATGGCAGGACCAAGCACCATCTAGATCATCCATGACAGGTGTTTGTCTAACCTGTTAAAAATCTCCAATGATGGAGATTCCACTATCTCCCTTGCAACTTAAGCCCATTGCTTAATGTCGTATCCTCAGAGGTTAAGGAGAATAAATTTTTCTCTTTCTTCCTAGTAAGATTAAACAAATTCATGATCTTAGTGAATTAGAATGGACAAGCATTTCACTAGGCCCTGGTCTACACTAGGGAGTTATTTTGAAATAACTCATGGAGTGTACACACTAGCAAGCCCATTATTTCAAAAGAAAAGGCTGGTTATTTCAAAACAATAACTCCTGTTTTCCATGAGGAGTAATGCTCATTTCAAAATAGCGGTAGTGTGGATGCTCCACTGCTGCTATTTTGAAGTTACTACTGCCCAGAATCATTCCAAGTAATTTCTCCCCAGTGCTTCCTGGGGCTTTAAGTTGAGGTAACATGTCCACATTAAGGGAGCCTGCCTTGACTAATTTCGAGGCTTCCTTGTAGTGTGCACACACTATTACAAAACAGTTATTTTATGAGCTATTATTTCAAAATAACGCTAACATATCTCCTAATGTAGGCATGCCCTGAGATATGGAAGAAAACTAGCAGCAGGGCTTCTTCAGGCCTTATGACTACAGGACATCAAGAACATAAAAGATACACCTGTCTGTGGAAACTGTGGCCTGGCTTTCCAATGGTTCTATGCTTCTTGTGGCAGAAGCACTGAGAGAGGAGGTGAGGTTGTGTTTATATCACAAAAGAGATTTCAACACTTGCATACAGAATATTGGGGTCCTTTTAGTGTACAAACTGTTTAGCCTCTATTCAGTAGGTTTCATAAAACAATAATGTTTTCAGTTAAGTGGTTGTTAGCGAGATTTTTTCCTTACCTTTCTTTTTCATTAACATTTATACTAGTATATGTAAGACCCAGAATACTAAATATAAGAAAGCAGTTCTTAGGTGCTACAGTAATTTTATTATATACTTTAATTTTTGCTTCCTCCCCTCTTGCAAATTCCCTCTTCCACAAAAAAGGCATTGCAGCCATCACTATCTATACTGGCCCACCAATACCTTTATGGAGTATTACTATTCATATTGAATTCTACAGGTAGGCCTAACTACAAAAAGTTGTTTAATCAATAAATTAAGTAAACTGAAAGGTAACCCTTTTTCATTCTTACCAGCAGGGATAATGCCAATCCTTATATTGCTCTGGACTAATGGTGCTTTGGGATTATTCTGATCTATGCCAGAATCCTTCTGTATTCTTCCAATTAGACCATGCATCACTTCACTGAACATTCCGTCCCCACCAACACAAACAATACTGCCAGAAAACACAAGTTAGAACACATGCTAACAGTCAATAAACACATGCAGATGTTCCGATTAGAGCAGACATCGCTTATAAAAGGAGTCATCACTTTGTTCTTCCTATTTACCTTTATGATATATAAAAAAGAGAGACACAGTTATCTTAAAACATTCTATTAAAAACACAAACAAAAAATTCAAAAAACCCACGTTAGACGCAGGAACCACTAGCGTGTCCCTCAGCCAAATTTGGTAACTTTACAACAATTTTTTTCTATTTTTAAATGTGCTCCCTCCCCCCACTGCTGTGTGAACACAGACACAAACATTAGTGAAAACTAACTATACAAGTAAAACAATGAAACAGACTGTACACAAAGAGCCCTCAAATACAAAAAACAAAGTAAAAATTCCTCCCCTCTTTTAGCTGATATATTTATAAATAATTAGTAAATTCAAATAGATTATATCTGTATCCCTTTTAAATAGAATTGTATTACATATTATCTAGGTGTTATATTATTTCATCAACTTTACTTAATATGCTATGCCATACACAATTACTATAAAAGACATACTTTGAATCCTTAACTAAACATTATACATTTAAAAACCTTATAGTATCTACTACATATATTAGAAATGTGCATCTGTCTGTTTGTCCGTTTGTTCAAGAACTCCTCCGGAACAATAAGAGCTAGGACTATCAAGTTTGGCGTGCAGCTTCCTTTTATCATAACTTAAAATAAGGTAAGGGTTCGGTTGTGCAAGGTCAATGGGATGTGCCTGGAATCAGATTGTTTTCTATAACACAGAAAGGGAGTTGTCTGACAGCACGGACATTTATGCTCCACCATGACCACAGGGGGGTGGCAGCACCAGTAAGAGTGGCCACACAGGGGCGGAGCTCCGCATGTTGCAGGCCACCAGCTGGGTAAGTGGCCTTCCTTCCCCAAAGCTTCAGGCAAAACCCCTCCCCTGTGGTCGCCAGCTCCAGTGCCAGACCTGTGGAGAGGAAGCCCCGCTGGCCAGCAACCTCCCCAGGGAGTAGCTGCTCCTGGGATGGGCAGCACAGTCCCTGACGCTGCACCCTCTCCCCCCCCCACCCCACAGGAGGAGCCAACGGGCAGGGCATAGCTGCCCCAGCCTGCATCTAGGTCCCCCCAATTGCCCCCATAAGCCCTAACCCCCCTGCCCCGAACTCATACACCCTCTCACCCCTACACTGAGCCTCTCTTCATCCCAACACCTGTACCCTCCTACCCTGAGCCCCAACCCCCTACCTCCAGCCCCAATTCTCCCCCCCCCATCCCCATGCCCAGCAACATGCCTTAAAGGACCCGAGCGAAGCTGGGTAAGTCTTCTAGTATGTTCATAAAATGGAACACTACTGGAGTCTCAAGTCTCAAAAGTACATAGACTTACATACTATCTATCTGAAGTAACTTATACTTCCTAATTAGGGATGTTAGATAATGTGTAATTGAATAGTCATGTAAATGCATAAAATTTTAGCAGTTACATGACTATTCGATAGTCCCAGGGGAAGGGGCCAGCAGTCAGTGCGCTCCAACCCCACCACCAGGAAGCCCTCAGCCACCCTGTGCTGATGCCTCTGTATCAGAGGCAGCAGCGTAGGATGGCAGGTGGGAGCTGGTCCACAAGGGGATCCAGTTCAAAAAACTAGCTTTCCTCGCAGAGTGGGTGCCTGCCGCCCTGCAATGCAGTTCCTGTCTATGGGGGGGGGGGTCCGAGCTCCCCACAGAGAGACGCTGCTCCGCAAGATGCAGGGCAGGAAGAGACTTCGTGCATTCCCCCTCCCCCAGCCTGACTGGCCTGGAGGCATGGGAGTGAGTGCATGAAGTCTCTCGTCCCTACCCCCACCCTGCAAGGGGTGAGCAGCGCCTAGAGTGAACCACCAGCTGTCCATAACAGCTGGCAGATCACTCTAAACACTGTGTACCCCTGGCAGGGGGAGGAGACTTTGTGTGCTCCCCTGTCTCCAGGTCTCAACAGGCCACGGACTGGATCAACCCACTTGGCAGGCTAGATCTGGCCCGCAGAGGCTCTTGCCACCCCTGTGCTAAATCCTGACACCTTAAATTGTCTGGTTATGCAAAAGCATTAAAAAGAGTTGGATATACCAAGATTACAATTCTACAACCAGACAAGTGATTTTAAATATCTTCAGAAACGAGTTTGTTTTCCAAATTTAATCCAGTTTAGCTGGAGCAGCAACTGTAGTTGAAGCTCAGAATGGACAGAAGCCAAAACTGTAGCCAAAAGTAACATCAGAAACAAAGTATTACTTCATTGTAAATAATATCTGGTCTGTGCATAAGTGTTAACAAAATTCACTACCTTAAAAAAAAAATCTTAATAGGGCACAACAAGAGTTATAATTAAAAAAAGCCTTCCAATGGGATGCATTATGAAAATGAGCCCAGTCTAGTCTTCAGAAAATTGTGTAAAAAGTCCCCAAGCTACACATACAAGCATTGGAAAGTAACATATTAAAACAAGTGGATTAGTACAATTACTCTCTAGTTTGTTCACTGTGTAACTAACTTGCAGCACCTGTTTCTCTTTAGTATTCATTCCTCATGAGGAATACTCTATTGCATATTCTACACCCTCTGTCTGAAACAGACTAGTGCAGGAAATAGGCACTCCACAGTTCAGATCAGAACAGAATTTGTCCTCACCATCATTCAGCTCATGTAGACTATTACACTGATTCACTTTTTCATGTTACTTGTTCATTTAAATATTTCAATTCTGACAACAAAGCAGTTCAGTGATGACAAATGAATCAAACTCTTGGCATAGAGTAGAAAAATAAGCAGTTAAGGGGAAACCCTGTGGATATCCTACCTAAGTGGCATTTATCCTTTTAGAGAACCCTCTGTCTGGTCCAGTACTGGAATCACTAAGCTATAAATATAAGTTCAATATTTGTTCTACATGCCAAATACCTGGTTTTAAAAGTAAAAGAGGGGCAATTGCTCAGTTGTACATTATACCTCATTTTCTCACCTCCTTAAGTATATACTATACCCATTTACATCCTTGACAAACTTCTTCCCCAATTCTAGATTGGATTTATGGTACTGTGAAGGCAAGGAAGTAGTTTGGAATTAAATGTACAATTGATAAGGATATTATCATCTTGCTCTCAACTAACAGCAAGTACAGATTCAATATTGCCAGGATGAAACAGATGCCTATCCCTTCTGAGGATAATGGCCAATGTAATAGAGACCAAAAAATTCAGAGTATATTACTTTGACTCAAAACCGGAAGTGAATATCAAAATGTCAATGTGCAAAAAAATTGTGCTTCAGTGAAGAGTTTCTGTGCCTCTAGAGTAGTGCTTCTCAAAGTGGGCCACGAAACTAAGGGGAGCCGCAGGAAGCGGTGGCTCAGTCCATGCTGCCTTCTGTGGCTACCCTTAGCTGCAAACGATAAACCGGAGCCAATGGGAGCCGTGAGGACCCCATGGCCACAATGCTGGTAAGTAAACAAACTGGCATAGCCAGTTAACATGGTTCTCAAAGTGATTTCGCAGACCACTTTGAGAAGCACTACTCTAGAGCTATTCCTTGTTTTAATTATGCTTATGAATCTGCATCCCAGGCCTGGTTATTCTGGAGATATCTGGTACCATTCCCAACTTTTAAGCAGAAGCATCACATGAATACATCTCAGACAAATTGATTTGAAAGGATTTTTTATAACTGGATCTGTGGCAATCACGTATGCAGAAAAAACCAGAAAGTATCACAGGGGCAATCAACTTAGTAACACTTTCTTCTAAAGATCAGACCTTCACTGTAACTGAATTATTTACTGAATTACTGTAAGACACTGAACTATTTTTGCCTCTTCTTTGGTCTTGTTTCGTTTAGACAGCTCAGACTTTTCTCTTAGCCAGATGAGAGGAGTTCCAATTAAAATCTAATGTTCTATGTTAGAGAGAGATAAAATGGAGATATTCAGGAATAAGACGACGACTGTATACAAGGATACCCAACTCGTTTTAAAGGAAGTATTTGAACAAATATTGGGAGTGATTTTCTCTGGGGATATATGTCCTAAGCTGCATTAGGAGCTACTACCTTTGTGTTTTCAGGGAGGGTGTGACTGTTGCCAAAGGGAGAAAATTCACTATGAGGATGGTGAGAAACTTAACTGGTCTCATTTTATCCTAGAGTACAAATTTTTCTGGGAAGTCACAAAAGGAGTTTTAAAATTTGTGGTGTTGAATTTTCCCTGTTGACATCATTAAACTTATGTAATATTTTGGTTCATCTCTCCAAAATGGCTTTGCCTAAGAAGTACAGGTTTTGTTTTGAGCTTCTTCAAGATAAATATACTAGTATCCTGATGGAGTGATGAGCAGTATTAGTAACAGAGTTTAAAAATGATACAGTGATTGGGATACGATGCATACAGCTCACGTTAACACAAGGGCTGTTGATGTGGGAGAAGGGGACACGGAAAGCAGTGTATTATCTACTATTAAACTTCACAGGGGAAATTTTCTGGAGTAGTGAAGGGATTGATGATCTGTATTCTAAGTTATGCTCTTTAAAGTTCTATCTCTAGAAAAGGAAAACATTAAAGGCTAAAAGTTTATGATATTATAACTTTTGGCTAAAAGCTTTCTTTTAGTACTGGAAATCAAAATCTAGGCCAATGACTGAAAAATCAGTGTCCAAAATCCAGTTCAATGATTAGCATATCAATAGGATAGCAATGGAAAGGATCTCCATCCATAACAAAAATTATACTAATTCACTTACATATGAATAGACTTTATAGAAAAGACTTTATAGAAATAGTGGAATATGTTAATGGGTCATGTTATGACTCCTTTCCTCTTCCCTTTCCACTTATATTGCTTCTGTCCCTCAGTCTCCTGTATTTTATTGCCTTTTCTATTATTTATATTTTCATAGAATCATAGAACACTAGAACTAGAAGGGACCTTGAGAAGTCATCAAGTCCAGTCCCCTGCCCTCACAGCAGGGCCAAGCACCATCTAAACCATCCCTGATAGAGGTCTCTCTAACCTGCCCTTAAATATTTCTAGATATGGAGATCCCACAACCTCCCTAGGAAATTTTTTCTAGTGTTTAACCATCCTCACAGTTAGGAAGTTTTTCCAAATGTCCAACCTAAACCTCCCGTGCTAGAGTGTAAGCTCATTGCTTCTTGTCCTATCATCAGAGGCCAAGGAGAACAATTCTTCTCCCTGATCCTTATGACACCCTTTTAGATACTTGAAAACTGCTACCATGCCCGTCTCAGTCTTTTTCTTTCCAAACTAAACAAGCCCAATTCTTTCAGTCTTCCCTCACAGTTCATGTTCTCTCGACCTTTAATCATTCTTGTTGCTCTTCTCTGGACCTTCTCCAGTTTCTCCACATCTCTCTTGAAATGTGGTGCCCAGAACTGGACACAATACTCCAACTGAGGCCTAATCAGCACAAAGTAGAGCAGAAGAATGCCTTCTTGTGTTTTGCGCACACTTCTGACTCTGGAATGCATTAATATATCTGCTTTTTTTGCAACAGTGTCACACTGTTAACTCATACTTAGCTTCATATTTTATTTTGAGTGTATGACTACATAATTGGTAGTTTTATCCTCTGTATGGTAAGTTTCACTGCAGCATTTGGGTCATTTTAAATTATGTTCGAATATAAATATTCAATAAAAATGGGGGAAAAGACAAGAAATGGCTATGTACTCTAATGATGGTCCTTTGAAATGCGATGCAGACACATATTCCACTTTGGTCTGTATGCACTATTAGAGTCAGAAACTTTTGCCTAGCAATACCCATAATGTGTCAGTGCTTACGTCTTGTTTACTGATTAGAGGATGTGTGATAATCAAGTAGCCCTGAGCAGGCAGATGGTATGGACTGACCATCACTAAGTGAACTCACATGCAGCTGATGGATACACCCAACACCTTCAGAGAGGGTACAGTGTCTTTGTGGGCACAAAAGATTCCAGTCTGGATAATATGACTGAGAAGGAATGGGGAGGGGAGAGAACAGTCCAATCCACCCTTTATCAACCCAGTCGGAGCATGAGGTGAGCCAGGGAATGTGTGTGAACTGACAGACTTTCACGTTCTTTGGCTTTGGGCACATGATGTGCATGCATTATCCCACAGTAGAATACAACAGGGACCATCACTTGAAGAAGAATATTAAGTTCAGGGGATTAACTGGATTCCACTGAAACACTCTTATTTGCATTTAGAAATAAACCCAAATTCAAATGCAGCAGACCTGTCTTGAAATCCTGTTTACTGTAATGATTTCAAAGTTTCCAAATTACCATAAACTATCTTGTTACAATACCCTCTTCTCCAGAAATTAAACTACACATTTCAGAAAAAACGAACATGTAAGGTAATGTGAATTAAATCACTTACCCATCATACTTGTATACATTAACTTCAAATAAGTTATCCTTAGCATGATTAGCATGTTCAGTTACTATGGAGAAAAACAAACAAACTTATTCATTCAAGCCTTCCTATTAAGCTAAGTTTCATAAACTTATCATGTAATGTTTCATAAGTTCCAAAAACAAAATACCACATGAATGTGGCTGTCAAGTAGAAAACATGAGACAAGGTTGGTGAAAGACTATCTTTTATTGGACCTCTCATCAACAGAAGTTGGTCTATTAGAAGATATTCCCTCAGTAACCTTGTCTAACATCCTGAAACCAACAGTCATCTACATTCCATATAAGCAGAAAACAAAACTATTACAATGTCTTAGCTTACTTAAAAAAAAAAATTAATGGATTTTACAAGGAAACTGAAAAATTCATGTACATTAGTGTAGCAATGCACCATTTCTCTCATTTGGTATTGCAGGGCTACATTAAAAAGCAGCTACTACAGATTGAACCTTTCTAGTCCAGTCCTCTCAGGACCTGACCGGTGCCAAACCAGAGAATTTGCTGAACCATGGGAGGTCAATATTGTCTAGCAGCATTACTAACAATTCCACTGCTTATTGGGCTCTTAGATTTTTATGGGTAAATTAGAGATAAACAACAGCACAGAACACTGAGGGCCAGGACTGGTGGCTGTAAACAAACTTTATGGGATGGCAGGAGACTAGTCCACTTACCATGGATGTGGCCATCTGGCTAACTAAAATTGTGCTGGACAACGAATATTGCCAGGCCAGAGAATGCCAGACTAGAGAGGTTCAACCTGTATTCCATTTCATACACTTAATGCAGAAAGCTGAGCTGTAAAAGACATTTTCTTGAGTTGTTTTAAATAAATTTATATTTAATACAAGATTGAAGTGGAATATTAACTTTACTTACTAACAACATCAGCTGAGATAGAAGCTAGATTAAACAACGGAGCCACTTTTTGTTCATAGATCCTCTTCCCTTGCCGTTTTCCTCCATATGGATTAATGTATACAAGCAGCTGTTTTGGTCTAGATTCTGGGGGAGGAAAGTAAACGAACACCCCACATTGTTAGTATAAAAACAAGACAGTTCTCATAGAACTGAAAAACCAATTTAAATTACATTTAAATACATACTCTTATAAAATATTTTATTAGTGACTACAGGCAATTTGGACAAAAGATTTTATTACATCTCCTTGGTATGAGGATTAAATGAGTTCCTTCTTATACTGAAAGAGCAGCAGAAGTTCGTATTACTGTCAGGCAGTTCTGCATTCATGTTGCCATCCTCTAAAATTAAACAACAATGGCATCAGAGCTACAAATAACTAGATAAAGGCTAAGATGGCCTTCTTTTTGGTAAACAATAATCACAGAAACTGTATGCATCCAGCGGGTGAGATGAATATAGAAATAACCCTGTGTGGAAGGTATTACAAGAATTAGTAACAGCTAACTGACTAATCCTTCATGTGATAGAGAAGTGGCAAGTATATTTTGAAAAAAAAGCATATTCTGACCTACAGCAACCTGCTCTGCAGATCTGAACTCAACATAATCTAAGAATATCTACCATTTCTGTCTGAAGTCTGTTGAAAGGACTTCAATTTGACCCCAAAACCACCTATCACAAGAGGGCTATTCAACTAGACATCTTAAATGAGAATGATTTTTACTGCTAGAGGGCTTTAGGGTCACTGTATTTTACTTACTTACACTGGATCTTAACTGATTAATTTATCTCAAAGAGCAGGAGTTGGGAACCTTTTTTGGGTCAGGGGCCACTGACCCACAGAAAAATTAGTCAAGGGCCGCAAAAAAAATCCCTAACTGACGCAACCCCTAACTGAGAAGAGAAAGACACTCTCCACATTCCCCTCGCACCAGAACCAGGGGGGGGAAAAAAACAGTGTAGTACATCTTGTATGCTCCAGCCCATGGAGGGACAGCCGGGGGGGGGGGGGGGGGGCGCGGTAAGTGCCAGCATAGACTCCCCAATGTGGGAGGGAGGGCTGATCCTTGGGGGCCATATCCAGGCAAGCCAGAGGCCATATCCAGGCCCCGGGCCTGAGGTTCCCCACCTGTGCTATAGAGGTATTGATTATTACTCCTATTTTTAAAAGGTAAGTTTAACTAAATAGACCAGCGGTGGCCACCCCATTAGAGACGAAGAGCCAAAATAGCAGTCGATAGAGTACAAAGAGCCACATATTATATATTTATTTTTAATATATCTATGTAGATGCCGGTACTCTCGGGGGGGGGGGGGGGGGGGTCTGCGGGTAGTGGTGCAGGAGTGTTATAATGCTGAGGCCAGATGGGGGCTTGGCCCCAGTCAGGGGCTTGTTGGCCAGGCTTCATTTTGAAATAAAATATTATGTCAAACAACATGTTTCAGCACTGTCTTTATTTATGAGAGGGGCTGGGAACCTGTTTTGAGTCAGGGGTCACTGGCCCACAGAAAAGATAATCGGGATCACACAAGTGAGATGCAAAAAAACCAAAACAAAAAAAACAAAAAACCCAACACCTCCAAACCCCCCCCAAGTCCCAGCTGTGCTGGTGGGGGTAGGGAACAGGATGCTGGGGCAGGGTGCTGGGGGTAGGGTACTCGGGGGGGGGGGGGGGAGAGGGTCTGGCCAGGGACAGAGTGCTGGGGCAGGGGACCTGGTGCTGGGGTAGGGGGCAGGTGGGTGCCAGTGCTGGGACAGGAGACTCGTGGGTGCGGGGGTCTGACCAGGGGGAAGGGACAGGGACAGCTGGGGCCAGTACCTGGGGATCCTACAGCTGTGCGCCAGGTCTCGGGTCTCAGTAAGCACGTGAGCCGCTTCCCCCTCTCCTAAACAGCCGGCACATTTCCTGAACAGCTAGGTCTGTGGCATGCCAGCAACTTCCTTCCCCTGCTGCCTGCCTGCGGGAAGGGGGAGGAGGAGTGGGAGTCCCAGGACCATGCCAGCTCCAATGCTCAGGAAGCACACGCCCTGCTCCTTACTCCCCATGACAGCTGAGCGCTTCCTGAGCAGCTGGAGCTGACTCCTATTCCCCCTGCCCTTCAACCCAATCCCCTCTCCCCTCCCCTCCCCCAGAGCCAGGCACTCCCCCCACTCCAATCCAATCCCCGCCCCCCTCCCCCCCCCCCGGCTCTAACCTAAGGCCCGGAGCTGGGGCTGCCGCTGCTGCTGCCACATGCGTCTCCCTCCAGGTGCTGGGGTGTGTGCGCGCGCTGAGTGGCCGGCCTTGAGCGCACACTGGCTGGCATGCCATGCGCATGGGGCGGGGGTGCTGTGAGCAGAGCGGTAGTCCATGAGCACGCACTGGCGGGGACACTGAACACAGAGGGCTGGCGGTGAACACATGCTGGCTGGGACACTGTGCGCGGGGGGGGGGAGGGGGAGGGGAGCTGTGAGCAGAGTGGCGGGCCAGCCAGCGTGTTCACATGTGAGCACGTGCTGGAACGCAGCTCAGAGCGGCCCGGCCATGAGCAGCCTTGTGTAGAGTGGCCAGCCTGAACGGTACCAGCAGGAGTAGCAATTTTTTAATCAAAGACCTGCATGCGGCTCGTGAGCTGTGGGTTGGCCACCCCTGAAATAGACATTGATAAAATGGCCAAGCACTAGGCAGCCAAGCTTAATAACTGTAATTAATAAAATGGCCAAGCTTTTGCCACCAGTAGCACAGGGCCTGAGGAAACAGAGCAGCAGGTACCTCCCTCCCTCCTTGGTAATGGCGGCATATGGAGGCTCCGTGCTGCCCTCCCCTTCCATAGGGTCCTAAGACTTGCTTGAGGAGGGAGGAGGTGCAAAGGAGGAGGGCCACTTCCCCTGCCCAGGTGGCAGTAACAACCACACTCCGAAGGGGGGCAGTCTCACTCTGAGGCACGTGAGAGTGGAGTGGGAACAAAGGGGTGTTGGGTGAGGGCATAGTGGGGTCATGGCGCAAGAGGGTGTTAGCATGGGCTGTAGGTGTCAAAAGTGAATGGGTCAAATGGCATAGGATGTAGGGGTGGGGATCAAAGAATGTCAGGCACTGGGTTGGGCCTAGGCGGTCAGGTAACATTTTATTTGCATATTATTTGAAACATCCTCCCCTGGCCTGGAAAAATCCCTCGTCTTGGGACCAGTCAGGTCCCGAGGGGGAAGATGTGCACCCGCAATAGAAACATGTGCTGCTGCCCCTGCATGCTCCACTAGTCATTTGGGTGGCATTTGAATCTCTCCTGGGTGGCTGCCCAAGTGCTCAGCTTACAGGGAACACTGCTCCAAACCTTCTGCCCCTCTTGAAGGAGGCTAAGGCACAAGTGAGTGTCAGGAATCACCAATGGGCAGTTACCATTTCATGAGACATCTAGTACTAAGAGACAGCCATCTTGCAGCTGTTTCAGCCTTCCATACAGATGTTTCTTTAGATCTCAGACAACTGAGAAATTTGAAAAACTTCTATCCACTCAGCAAAAAGACATCCCCTCTCATCAAAGTTACAATACTATGGAAAATCTGAAAGCCCCACATTCCCCAATGCTTTACGCGGTCATTTACACTTGGACAAATCAATAAATACCCTACTATTCTGATCTGTTATGGTTGGGCATTCACTTTCCATAGGTATTAATGACGATTAAGTCTCCTTGTGGCAATGGAGAATCAGACATTTGCTAGTTCAAATGCAGCATGCCTCCCCCTGCCCTCTCAAATGCCCTCCCTGAGTGGGTCTAAGCTAGGCTTAAGATAGCCATTTTATTAGAAATGACACTAATGTTATATTTCAGTAATATAGTTAAATAACTTACTCTGTAACTCAAGTAATTCTTTAAGTGCCTGTATCCACTGGTTGCACAGTTGCTCATCAATGCACCAAAATGTTACTTCTCTGCACCGCCAGCGGTGTTTTTGTGCTCTTTTCACATAATACACTATATAAATATATATAAAAAAAACAAAGAAAAACATCTATACATTCTGTATTTATTACAAGTCTGAAAGGTGCTTAACGTGGCTATGCCTCTTAGCCCCACAATTAAGTTGTTTCAGAAAAAAAAAGTCCTGAAGCACCTTAAAACTAACGAATTTATTTGGGCATAACCTTTCGCAGGCCACAGCACACTTCATCAGATGCATGAAATAGAAACTTCAGTTTGGCAGGGATATATATATACACACACACACATGCAAAGACTGGAATGTTACACTACTATGCGGATGACCAATGCTAAGAAGGCCAATTCAAACAGGGTAGATGTAGCTCACTACCAAGGGGCTGATGAAAAGGTGAGTATCAAAAAGGGGGGGAAAATATTTTTTGTAGCAAGCTAAACATTCCAAGGCTCTGTTCAGACCTCATCCTGCACAGTAAAATTTGTATATAAACTCCAGCTCTGCGGTTACATGCTGCAGTCTGGTTTTGAACATTTTTTGCTCACGTGTGGCAACTTTCAGGTCTATTACTAAGCATCCAGGGAGGTTGAAGTGCTCTCCTTCTGGTCTTTGCATGTGTGTGCTGCACATGCATGGCCCCTGCAGCTCCCATTAATCAGTTTCTGGCCAATGGGAGCTGCGAGGATTGTGCTGGGGGCAAGTGCAGAGCACAGAGACAACCCCCCCAAGAGGGATGTCTCATTGCAGAGATGTATATTCTGGTGCCAGCAGCCAGCCGATCTGAGTGGAGTGTGGGGGGAACAGCTCAAGATTCCCACTAAGCTGCAGGACACTGGAGGCCCAAAATATCATAGTGGGCCGTATCCAGCCTGCAGGCTGTATTTTGCCCACCCCTATCCTTGATGATGCGCCGGAAGCTGTAGGTAATGCCCAGTAGAGTACTGTTGCTTTCTTTCTTGGGTCTGTCCTGTAGTAGGTGACTTCTGGATACCTGCCTGGCTCTGTCAATCTGTTTCTTAGTAAGCAATGACTTCATTGTGGAATAAAAGAGGAGATGAAACATGAAAAAAAGATTTTAAAGTATCTTTAACAATAGCTTTGTATATAAAAACTCTTTGTATATCTCCTAAATTCAAATCCTCCTTAAAATATCTACAGATTATTCCAGTTAAATAGTTACTGCAGCATTCTGAAAACTGGAGTGGTTTCACTACCTGTGAAAGCATGTGGCTTTGCCATTTTTTGCCATTTTCCACTGGTACATTTCTTGTCAGTTTCTTCTACAGCAATAATCTCAGAGGCAGGCACAAAACAATTTCCTGTACAAACACAACATACACACATATGGAAACAGAATAATAATATAAACATATTAAAAGTCAACATTTTTAAGTGTAAAATGTGTATTTCATATAAAATGTAGACTATGTATGTAAATATCAGAAGCAGATTTGGCAAAGAGCCATGCACAACCAAAGACAAATCAGAAATACAGGGTCACAAAACCGGTCACTCAAAATTTGTCCAGACATGTGTCCGTCAATTCTCTCCCTCCTCACTCATAACAGAAGGGCAGACAGGCCAAAGCTGAGCGGCACTGCAACCCCATGCATCAGGTCACAATGCCTACAGTGGGAAGATGGGCCCAACCCAAAAGGGCAGGAGTCACTCCTCAGAAATGAGTGTGGGGCTGGCTTGTTCTCCTATCCCCTTGAGCATGGACCTCTTTCATCCTTGTATACCAACTTACACTTTAAAAGTCATGTGCTTAGGGCAGGGGTGGGCAATAATTTTTGGTTGAGGGCCATTCCAAGATTTTGGGAAGTGGTCAAGGACCGCACTTTTCTTTGGAGAAGGTGCAGGGTCTACGATAGTGCAGAAGGGTGCATGGGGTAAGGGAGTGAGATGCAGGAAATGGTGTGAAGTCTGAGAGGGAGTTTGGGTGAAGGAGGGGATTGTGACCTGGGTCAGAGGATGGGGTGTAGGGTCTGGGTGCCAGAGAGGATTCTAGCTTGGGGATCGGGTGTTGGAGGGGGTGTACAGGGCCCAACCTGGGAGGGAGTTGTGACCTGGAGGAGGGAAGTGGGGTGCAGGAGGGGCAGGCATGCCAGAGGCATGCTCTGGCTGGGAGTCACTTACCAAAGTGTCTCCAGCCAGCAGTCCTACAGCACCCCAAAGGCAAGCTAGGTTCCCTGCCTGCTGCAGCCCAGGATCTTTTAAAACTACAGGCTGCTCCCTCCATTTGGCTCTCAGCTCTGCAGGGGATGTGGGGGGAGGCTTGTGCTGCCCCCGCCCCCAGGGCAATCGCTTAGATTCTATTGGCTGGTTGTTTCTGGCCAATAGGAGCTTAGGATTGGGCTGGAGGCGGGGATATTGCACAAAGCCTTCGCCTCCCTCCAGAGCACAGAGACACATGGAGCAGCCCTGTGCTTAAATCAGCAGCAGCTGCATGTCTGAGGGTTTCAGCAGAGGGGTCCACGGGTGGATCCAGTAGCTTGGCCAGGAGATATCTTGTCCACCCCTGGCTTAGGGGGAAGTAGTATAAAAATCACAGGGAGCATCAATTTACGGTGACTGTGCTGGGGACTTTTGATAAAATGCTATGACACATCTGCCGTGCTAATTATGAGAAAAGCATCCCATTAACCTTTTCTATACCTTTATCATGTTCTCTTATTCACCTCCTTCAAAACATTTCCAGTCGTCTCAATTTCTCTTCAAATTTAAATCCCTTCCATGCATCATTGCTCCAGTTTTTTTGAGATGGGGAGACCAGAACTGGTCACAGTACTTCAGATGAAATCAAATCACTGATTTATATAAGGTCATTATAATATTTATGAAATCTTCATATTTCACTTGTTTTAAACAGCAGTTAGTTGTACACTGAGCCGAGATTTTTCATTAAGCCATCCATGATGGATAAAGATCTACACTAGGATGTAAAATCCCATGTAATGAGTTAAACAACGTTTAACCAGTTAACCGTTTAAACAGAGGTGGGTGTGGCTGGAGCAGCCCCTGCCTACACAGAGCCTGGCCAGAGCAGCGCACTGTGAGCAGCGGTGCTCCAGTCCAGCTAGAACAGCTCCCACCCATGGTGGCCCTGGCCCTGTGCGCTGTGGGCAGGTGTGCTCTAGCTCATGGTGCACTGGACCAAGTCTGCCCATGGCATGCTTGGTGGAGCGGCTCCCCTCACTGTTAAGCATCACCTGGTAATGGCGATATTGACATTCACATCCCTAGTGTATACTGCAATTAGACACCCCCCAGCTGGCCTATGCCAGCTAACTGGAGCTTGGGTTAGGAGGCTGCTTAATTGTATGCTTGGTTTACAGTCTGCTCAGGGATTCCTCAAGATGAGAAGGCTGCAGTGTAGAATAATTGCAGAGTAGTGTTTTCCCACAGCTCCAGGTATGATTAGTTTAAATTATTCTGTTGGATACAGACTACTCCTTGTTTGTCAACACTATCATTCACATGATTTTATCCACTGTATTACTGATATACTTGAAACATTTCTAACCGATTTAAGAAGCGTGGTTTTCCTTCAATGAAAGAGTACTGATTTGCCTCCATTAGAATATATTAATTTAGGCATTCTGTAATTTAGGATTGTTGTTCTATCCTGTATTGAAGAAACACTGCCTTATGTCTGATTTCTAGATCACTCTTGCACCATGATGATCTTGTTATGTCAGAAGCCCGGCTATATTTAAAAAGTGGCAAGCAAAAAAAAAAAAATAAAATAAAGAAAGATTTTGCAGTACAAATAATTGTTAAATATAATCAAGTCTAAATAATAGACTAGTGTAGCTGGCAAACTATAGCTATTTCTAAATAGACTTTACAGCCTAGATCAAACTTAATTTATTGAATAAATATTGCTAGCTGCAGTTTAACTAGGAATGTAAGCGACTAGTTGACTACCTGATAAGCCTAGGCAAAGGACTACTCAGCTACTCGCTCCCTGCCACCGACTGCTGCCTCTGTCTCAGAGGCAGCAAGTGGGTGGGAAGCAGGAGCCCGTGCAGGGGGGAGGGGGAGAGAACTGGCTTAAGAGTCGGTTCCCCCCCCCCAGCACCATCTCCATGGTGCATGGGGGGTGGGGGGGGGGAGCAGAGCCGCAGCAGTCCTGGAGCTGACACGAGCTCCCCCTTCCCTTCCCTGGGAACTACCCCTGCTGTGGCTCTGCATTTTAAATGTAGTAAGAGCCAGCGCAAGCCAGGACTGCTCAGGAGCTAGCCCCACTGCAGCTGTGCAATTTAAATATAGGAGGAGCCAGGCTGCCTGCACACCCAGCTCTTACTACATTTCAACTGCAGAGATACAGAGGGGGTAGCTCCTGGACCAGGCGTGAGCCACGACAGAGTACCTCCCCTTATCAACTAATGATGTAGTCAATACAAATTGTATCGATCAATTAGCCAATTACCCACTTCTTAACATTCTTAAGTTTAACCATAATTGAAGTCATGTCTACACTACAGCAGTTTTTTCCGGAAGAAACCTCAAAAAATGGTTTACAGGAGAATATGCAAATGAGAGCACGAGATTTGTAAATGAGCGCTTCATTTGCATTTACTCTTCCAAAAAACTGCCATAGTGTAGATATATCCTAATATATTTGGGTTGCAAATATCAAATGGTGAGTTCTCAATAATCAAAGAATGCAATTAATTATGTAACAGGATTTCTGGCTAAACATGAAGCTGTCAAGGAGAGGAAGAAAGAAACAAAAAAGGAGAAAGATGTATTTACTTCTACTACCCTTATGTTTTTCATTCCATTACTAAATTACAAGTTATTTAGCTGTTCTCCAATACTGAAGAGAATTTTGTGTTCTACTTAAGATAGCCAAACATTTAATGATTATTCACGTTGCTGCCTAAAATTCAAATGAGACACCTCGATTAGATACACTTTAAATCAAGATTCTGGATAGGACACTCACTGGCATGTTTGCTAGGAACAGTAACAGAAGGCATATTGCTTTCACACATTTTCTATGCAGTTAAAAAAAAAAAAAAGAGCTGTCTAACCCAATAGATAACAATAAATTCATACTAACTTATTGCAAGCATTTATATTGCACCAGGATAGTATCCTGGCTGATTTTACACAGCATAGATTAAAGCTAAGCCTACATCACAACCACCACCACCACTTTAAAGTCACATCAAGAAGGTGTCAGTAATCAAAACTGGAAGAGGAAATTGAGCCAGCAGTGGGCAGGAAGTTAGCCATAGACAAGTTTCACAATTCCTTCTGAATGTGGTCAGGCTTAGGCTCAGATGTATTCCCGCAACAGAGAATTCCAGAGACATGCCTGCTACAAACAACATGTTGCCTGACAAATCTCCTTAGTTCTCAATCTTGGGAGTTTAACAAACATTCTAGAGAAAGATAGCAAACAACTTGGCAGGTCAGAGGGGGAATGGCACCTCTCAGGAGTCCAAACCCTAGGGGTACATATAACTATGTTCTATTTTCCAATCTCACTTTCGAAAGCAGACCTTTCAAAAGTGAAAGTAGTCTGGACACTTTTTTGGGGGAAAAACCCCCTTTTTCGAAAAAAAAAAAAAAAAAAAAAAACCACATAAACCTCATTTTTTAAGGAACAGTGGGTGTTTTTCAAAAAAGTGTTCCCCCCTCCCCCAAAAAACTGCATCCAGACTACTTTCACTTTTGAAAGAGAGATCGGAAGAAGATATGCAAATTCCCGCAGAATTTGCATATCCTCTTTCGAAAATAGAACGTAGTCTAGACATAGCCTAGGACTTGTATGTCAATTGAACTGGAAATGCTAAGTTATTCAGGAGCAGCCAGCCAGCCAATACCAAATGTATTTTTGCACCATACTTATCACAACTTAGACCAGAACCCTTCTCTGGATAAATATCAGTCTCTTGTGATGGGATCCAAATGCTCTCTGTCACGTGCAGTTAAGCTCTTTAAATCCTGGTAGCAGTTATTCACTGTTCCTAAGTTTCGGTCTCAGGAAGACTCTTCAGATGCAGATCCTGGGTGCCAAACACCCTTCTTGGGCAGTGAGATACTACCTAGATCCTGGAACAAGGCCTCACTCCTCCTGAACCCCCAAATGCTAAGACACATTATCCTTACAGTCCATCTGATTGTGGGAGCCCTGGTTTCCTAGTTATCCCTTTAATTGCTCTGTCACAGCTTTTCCCTCAGTCTCTTCTCAAGCTTGTGCTACACAAAGAATGCTCAAAACTACACTTAAGATTACATTCAAACCAGAGCTTCTAATATAACTGGCATTTTCAAAAGAAAAATGGAGTTCATAAGCTAACGCAAAAAATGCTCAAACTGCTACATCGTTCTTTCAAGTTAGCCTTGCTCTGAAGTCAAGAGATATTCTGAATTAGGGAAAGCTTCCAAGCAACCTGTATAACAATATGTAGGCTTGTGTGCAAGATTTTGGGTGAGAGTTAAATAATATTTAGTGAGGCTACTAGAGTGTGTGATGGGCACTAATCTGCATAGTCCTTCTATATAGAAGTTAATTATTTAAAAGAGGGTAAGGAAAGAGTATTGACTACAACTGCTGGAAACAATCTGCTGCAGCATTGAAAGCTAGATCAGTCTCTGCTCACCTCTTCTCTCAGACATTACAGGCTGGTACGCAGGAATTTCTGTGTGTGGGGGGGGGAGAGTGCGAGCTATGGGAGGGGCTGCTGGCTGCCCCGCTCCCACGGCTCAGCCCCACCCCCCGGCCTCTCTCCAGGGAGAGGAAGGGGGGAAATCAGCCCCAGACTTCCCCATGGTTGGCCAGAGCACAGGGGATGGAGGCTGGGGCAGCGTGCTGACTTGTGCTTTTTCCTGGCAAGCCAGAGCATGGAGGAGGGAGGTTGGCAGCATGTCCCAGACCAGCCAGAATCAGCCCCATGGCGGACCATGAAGGACAGTGGGGGAGGGGAAGTGGGTTTGCACTCTTCACACCCCTCATGCCTACAGGCCTGCATTAATAACTCTTCACTCGTGGGTTTCACTTCTGTCTTTGACTGGGAAGCACCAGTGAGGATGATGAAAAGTATCTTGCAAATTCCATACAAAGAAACTGCTTACTCACTACTGGTGAATCCTTAGTTTTAACTAGGATTTGAGAAATCTCAGTTCCTTCTAGGAAGACTATATAATACTAGTGCCAGACAGGCCCACTGTCCTGGCAGGAGAAGACTGCCCCAACCTTAACAAAGTTAAGAAAAATGTACTCCATGAGAGAGGTAAACTTCCAGCTCTCCCTTCTCCAATACTTGCTCAAGATGGAGACTAAAACCGAAAATATTTCCATGTGGTTTTGGAAAGTTACCACATTAAATATAGATGGACAAATGTTACTGAAATGAATGTAGGGACTCACTTCACTCTTCCAATACAACATTATGGTGAAAACATATGGTCAAACAAACAGTAGCCTCAAATCTTTGTCTATTGCACTCTAGTCCCTCCCCTTTTGTAGTTTGCCCTGCGCATTCATATATGGATGCCTATTTATAGAGACTAGCTGCTCTTTCAGGGAGTCTTACTAAAAAAATCAGCCCTCCCTGACCTAAAACAGAATGACTTTTATCTGCCAACAGCCTGAAATGCAACCATAAAAACCCACCCAGAGAAATAAATAGTAGGGCAACCCTCTGAGAATTTGTGGAGCAATTATTCCCCTTGAAAATAATCCACACTCCCAGCCTACTAACTCCATGTATCTCCATAACAGTATTACACTAGACTGTGCCATCATAGAGGAGATCACATGGTGTGAGATCAGTATCAGTCCCTATATGTACAATGAAGTTCATTATGGGCTTTTATACACTACCTTTTAAGTTAATAGAACATACATTGCTCAAGGGCACAAAAATGCAACTCCCGTGAACCACGCAAGTTACATTAATGTAAACAGTGTTCACATCATGTTATGTCAGTAGGAGAGGTGCTTCTCTTGGCATAGCATGTCTTCACCAGATGTGGTGCAGCTGCATTCATGTAGCATGGAAGCACAGACTAGCCCTTAGAGTTAGTCCTGGCTGACAATACTATGAACACCCAACAAAACGAACATCTAGTTGAGTCCCCACATGTGCACTCCCGTCTGTATCAAGATTCAGTGGACATAGAATCTATTGTTGAAGCTTAATAAAATAAAGCAAGGCTCAAATACAATCTAGTAAAATCCCTCATCATTCCCTTGTGGAAGCAATAGAACGATATATATTGCATGTATAAGGTTTCGTGATTGACCTATTCAAGACTTAGTAAGGCACAATTGCTCGGTTAAGTGGATTCATTCCATAAAGACTCGTGTCCTACTTTTAATTTTACGTACTCTACAACATAAGTCTCAAGATAGAGTCAGTGTTGCTTCAGAAAAACTCCTTTGTCACGTGAAAACTCATGGAATAGGGTACTGAAAACTCCACTGTATAGCTAACAGCATTCTCTGACACTTATCTTTTTTAATATTTCTAAACATAAGAACAGCCATACTGGGTCAGACCAAAGGTCTATCTAGCCCAAACTCCTGTCTACTGACAGTGGCCAATACCAGATGCCTCAGAGGGAGGGAACACAACAGGTAATCAATCATCACATGAATAATAAATATTTTAGTGAATTATGAATGTTAAAAGCTGAATTCTAAATCAGAATATTACTTTAGATTACACTGTAACAGGCACAACCATTTCCTGCCATAGACATATGGACTTTTTGGACACCTAGTATTAAGAGGATTTCCTAGGCAGAGATTAATGCAATTTCCCCAACTCTGGTTATGCTAAAATCCAGACTTTTGAAGCTATGCACTGTAGAGACTAAGGATGTTAAATAGCAGTTAATTTACTAAACGAGTAGTCGAGGGAGAGCCCCACTGGGGCTCTTGTACATTTCAAAGGAGGAACACCGTGTGCAGCCCGGGGCTAGTGGGAAGTCCTGCTGGCTCCGGGCTGCAGGTGGGTATGCCAGCTTTGAAATGTACAAGAGTCCCCAGTGGGAAGAGGGGGTACTTCAAAGGGCAGTGCCACATAGCTGAGCCCTGGGATCAGCTGTGCAGTGCTGCCCTTTGAAGTACCTCCTCTTACCTCCTCCTTTGCTGCCTCTGATAGAGGCAGCAACGGGGAGGGGGAAATCGACTAGCTGACTGACTATCCGATAAGCATTTGCTTATTGGATAGTCAACTAGTCTTTAACATCCTTAGTAGAGACACTGTCTGCCAATTACATGTTAGCAGAAGGACAAATTCAAAAGCCTAAACCTTATGTAAAGAAATGGATGACCTGTGCAGCCTCTGCTCAGGATCTAAAAACCACAGTGAAAATCCTGTTGTGGGTTTTGAAGGGCAGCCTAGCAGAGCTCTAGATTGGAGTTGGGGGTGATCTCTTAAGCTGTAAGCATGTGTGTAGGATCCTTAAAAATGTGTTTTTTCCAATTCCTTTATCTTAAGAATAACTGCTCTCTCAAAGGGAACTGAGTGGTAACTTAAGTTGGATCAACACATTACTCATAGCCAGAGGAAGGAAAGTAAATGCAGGCACTATCCTTTTAGGACATCTGGCTTGTTGGGGATATCACAGTGTCAGGCACGGAGCCACAGAGTCTTAAAATCCCTGGTCAGGAGGGAGAGAGTCACCAGTCTCTCCCAGGAGAAGTGATAACCTGGAGCTGGAAACCTGAAGGGGAGCCCCCTTCCTGGACCGGGGGAAGGGGTGGGAGAAGGAGGAGGGGATATGAGCCTAGCTGGCTTAACACTGTGACAAATGCAAGCACCAGAAAAATGTGACAAACACTGGTTACTATTGAGTTGCCAATCCTTTGGTTCCTCATCAGCCCTTCAGAATGACATTAGGTAACTGAAATTCAGAGTGTTTCTTTATAGATATACCCATTTCAAGAACAAGGTCAGAAAATAGAGTATGTTACTTATTGCTTTATGAATTCACATTTTATGCCATATTGACAAGTGACAGTACTTCATATTCTCTCTTTGCTTTCTCTTTATATCGAAAGAAAACAACTATTTCATTGAGACACACAAGAAAAACAGGCACATTAGAGTGTATCTACACTGCACCCGTAGCTCAAAATAAGATACGCAAATTGAGCTACACAAATTGTGTTCTTATTTTGATCTTATTTTGAAATTGCTTATTTCAAAATTTGGCACTGTCTACACAGAACTTATTTCAGTATACTCAGTATAGCCAGGCTGACACACCAGCAGCCAGCAAGGGAGAGTGCTCAGAGCAAACTGCTTTCTGTAGGAAGGGCAAGGTACAGGTTAGTTCTCAGGTGAGGCAGTCAGCAGGGATGTTCTGAGGTAGTGTTCCGGGACATGGGTGGAGCCCAAGCACCCTGGGCCTACAGAACTCACTGCTCCTGCTTGAGGATGCACTTCACTGGCTTTACAGAAGACAATCTGGGGAGAGGGGTGTTACTCTGAAACCTACATTTTATGTCAAATTTCAAAACAAAAAAATTGGAAAAGAACCACACCATAATTGATCACCTACTAAAAAAAAAAAAAAAAAAGAATGGCAAAGTTCCATTTTAATAGCCTGACAGCCCTAGAGGCTGGTGCCCTAATTGTCCTCAGAACAAGAATACATGGGTAATGTGACTCAGCCTGCTGTCAGAGAGCCTAATTCTCACATTGCATGGTAATTCAGTATAAAGCCTTCTCAAATTTGCTCCTAAGGGAATTCTGCACACACAAAAATCTGCAAATTGTATGTGTCAATAAATAAATGTGGAAGTTCCAGCATGGCACCAGGGAGCACAGGCCACTAGCTGGAAGGAGGTGGGAGATCATCCTGCAGCCCCACCCCAGGATAAATGCCATACTGTGAATACACCTAAACGCCAATCCAGCTCCAGAAATACCCCTAGGCCCTGTTCCTCCATGCCAGGTGCACCATGTGTGGGCAAGCAGTCCCAGCCCAAAAGGCTCCAAATATGGAAGGCTTAGTATGGTGAGATCCAGATGTGGGGTGAGAGGGTTCTGTGTCAGGCAATGTGGGTGCAGGCAGCTCAGCAGGGGGCTCTGTATGCATAGGGGCTCATTCCTGCATAAAACAGAACCCCCTGAAAAGTCCAGATGAGGGTGGCTCAGTGGAGGATGGCACTTTGCAATATATTTACTTGGAGTCAGGACTATGTGCCAGATTCCTAGGTTTAAGCATGGGATTTGAAAATTCATAATCTAGGATTAAAATACAATGTAAATGCTCAAGGCCAGGGTTCCCTGATATGGGTCAACCGATTCAATTCCCACTCACCACAGGCTTACACTGCTGTGTAGACGTACCGTTAGGCCTAGTGTACATGACACAGTTGGGTCAATGTAAAGCAGCTTACATCAACTAACTATATAAGCGTTTACACTTACATTTTGGCCCTGATGATGTAACTACCTTGCTAAAACGACTAAACTGAACCTCTGCAAGTGGCATAAAGATAGGTCTACACAGTGTCATTTCTGTTTACAGACCAGGCCTTCACTTCCTGTTTTTTTAAAAAGTCAACTTCATACAACAGTACATTCAACCAAGAAGAAAGAACTTTGCTATTAAGTCAGATGTCTGGCAAAGTGTACTTAAAAAAAAAAAAAAAAAGTCAGAATTTACAATAAACTGTCAGTCCTGCAATTAAAACCAAGTTTACATTACAGATTGAACAAATCTAGGTGTTAAATGTTGTGCCAAATGTTTACATTAGCAAATATGAAACTGCTAATGATAAAATGTTTAGTGTACAATAGATTTATTATACAGATAGTTCTTAATTAGGACATTTAAAGGGACACTTTAAAACAAAAATAATTAACTTTGATACAAAAAATTATCTTTGATACCTGACAAATATTACTCACCATTTAATTCTATTTCAAGAATAATGTTTACATTAAGTACAGCCTGGTTTGTACTGAGGCATGCTATTTTTGCAGAGGATTAATTTGTGTTCTGTAAGTCTGGCACTGTATCTAAACAAAAACTTGTTAATTTCAAATAAAAATATATATATTAATACAAAAGTTGAGTAAGAGTTAAAGTTAACTAATAAGGTTCCCACAACCATGTGTTCCCTTGTGCACACAGTATGTATAGTGTATAATTCATTTGCATATACAATTTCAGCTAATGACTGAAAACCATAAGTCTGATCAATGTAAATCCAGACTAATTACTTATAGTGTACAAGCCACAGTCAATATTCTATTGTGGCAGGCACCGTACAGATACGCAATAAAAAGCCAGTCCCTACACCCAAAGAGCTCACAATATAGGTGTCACACTGGATTTGCACTCTTCCAAAGAGTGCTTGATCACATAACTTAATTTCCTGAAATATGTGCACTAGATTTGCTTTCTTAGGCAGCTCTTTGCCTCAAGATGAAAGGGAAAGAAAATCGCCTTATAATGTGTGGACAAAAATATATTCGGTTATTTTTAAAAGCAGCAAAAACATAACTCAGAGTGTAAGAATGATTTAATGGTCAGGGCACTAGCATGGGACTTGAGATAGCCAGCTTCAATGTCGCTCTGCCACTGACTTCTTGCGTGACCATGTCAAATCACTTCATTATTCTCATGTCAGTCTCTCCACCCAGCCTCTGAAATGGGAACAACAGTACTTGCCTACTTCCCAGAACTATTACGAGGAGCAACACATTAAAGATTATGAGGCAGTTAGGGTGGTAACAAGGACCACAAACACCTTGAGATAAATAAAATTGTTAAAATAAACATGACACTGCAAAAGGGGTGAAACACTATGTGTGCATAAGGCTGCATTGCATGCCTGTCAAAAAGGTGGAAATCATGGATTCTGTGACTGCTATGACTTCTGCACTCTGCCCAGCCCAGGGACAGCCACTCCAGATCCTTGAGCTTGTCCCCAAAGGACAGACACTTCACTGCTGCAACTTGCCCCCATGGACCACGAGGGCAGCTCCCCACCACCCCAAGTGGTGGCTTCCCGCCACCTCTACCCTAAAAGGAAGTGCTCTGGGACCCCCATCTAAGATGTAGTCAGTTGGGGTGAAAGTCCCCAGATAAATTCACAGCCTGGGACCTGTTTGCCTGTGACCTATCCATGACTAAATCACAGTCTTACTTACGCACACTACACTAAAATCTAAAAGGAAATTTTATACCTTTCACATTCAGGAGGTTTCCAAAAAAAGATTACTCCATTATTTCTAACATCAAATTTCTTCAAACTCGTCAGACACTTTTCTTCCAGTGAACTGAATGTGTACCCTAAGTTTGAAGTTAAGCCAGGTCCCCATGTGCACCAACTCCCATGGAACCCTTCCCCTCCCACGTGTAAATGTGAAACAGCTGAAAACTTCCAACATAAACCAAATAAACACATATTAACATCCCTAGTACCCATTACCATGAAGCTAGAGATTTGTATAGGCATAGTGATATGACTAGCAAGATTTAGCCTAAGACCCATAAGTCTTTGTGGCAGAGGCAGTCTTATTACATGGGTATAGAACCCAGCACAACAGGCTCTTGACCAGGGGTGGGGAAGAGAGCCTCTGTGGGCTGGATCCAGCCCGTCTAGAGGGCTGATCCAACCTGGGGCCACCCTGCCGCTCCCCCGCCACCAGGCCAATCAGGGCCTGTGGGTGGGGGAGCATGGAAGTGTCCTGGCCCAGCTCCTTCTGGGGCAGGCTGGGGCCAATTAAAAAAATCTGTGAAGTGGCCCCCCTTCTAAAATTATTGCCCACCCCTGATCTTGACCCTTAGTTATGCTGTGATAGTAACTTAGAGGCCTCAAAACACCAGGCAACTTAAGAAGAAAGCGTACTTGAGAAATACTGGAATTATTAAGCAGTCAGCTCAGCAAACACACACAGAGAAAATTTCGATTTCAACTGAAAATACAGTATTTCACTGATGAAGTCTTTCCTGATGTCTCAAATGTGATAAATTTATTAAGTTGTGGCTTGACTATGTTAATAGTCTGATTTTAGACCTGCTAGTTGTGATCACATATTACAGCTAAATTGCCCAACTACAATCACTCTCGAAGTGACTAATAGTCACTTGCAGATATAAAAGAATTTGCACTTTTTCAGCTATTACTATTTTTATAGTGTGCAGAAACAAAATTATGCACAGCTGGCTTTGTATCTGCTGATAAACTCTTGAGGTGGTGTGGGGGAAGAAAATCCCTTACTAAGGCCTTGTCAGATTATGAGGTTTTTAATAAACGTGGTCCAAAGTCTATGCATGCAACATTTCCCATAATTATGAAGTTACTTAGTGAAAAAACTCAAGAGCAGAAGTCTGCAAAGCTATTTTACTATTAATTCTCACCAGCTATTTAATCTATTTTAAACACTGGAGCCCCCCAAAGTCCTGCCCTAAATATATGGCTTTCCTACTTTGCTCACAGCTTAAACCATTAACAAAGAGTAACCGATGACATGTAAGCTACTCTGTACTGCTCAATTTTTTAAAATCTATTTTTCAGGGGTACTCAAGAAGTCCCTAATAAATGCCCCAAATATAGCACAGTGGGTTAAACACTATCCACTACAAAGAAGCAGAACTCCCCCAGAAGAGAACATTGTTTATCTGTGTTCACAATGAGAGAAAAGAGCAGGAACCTTTGAAACTATATGCCCTTCAAGCGATGGTCAGCAGAACTGTTCACAAGAGCTTGTACAGTACTGCTAACTGGTCTGCCTCCTTTTCCTAAGAGGTGGCTGGGCACAGGAAAAGGTGCCTTATCACGCTGTTACCTCCTGTGCATCTCAGTGACGGCAAGGGCACAAGCTGACAACAACAGGTGCATCCTATGTCAACCTCCATAGCCCCTCCACCCCCCCCAACACAACCTCGCACATCTCAGAGCCCCTTCTACCCCACCCTACGCAGTCCCCACCACTGCCAGAGCACCGCCAACGTCCCCATTCCATACCCGCACCAGCCCCTGCTCTGCGACCTCCCCCTCCCCCCTCCGCCCAAGTCCCCCGCTACCATCAGAGCCCCTCCTACCCCCTGCACTCTGCCCCTCACCGTACAGCCCCCCCGCGCCCCGCCAGGCCCCATCACTCACCGCCGCGCCGGCGAGGCTGCGGATCCCGCCAGGACAGCAGCCCCCGCTCCCACTCTAAGGTGACCTCGCAGGCGCGCTGCCCGAGCGCCAGCGAGGAGACAAGCCGGGGCCGCCGCCGGCCGCCCTCGGGCTCCTCCATGAGCGCTCAGTGCCGGGGCACGGCCGCCCCGCGACGCATGGCCAGGGCCGGAGGAGCCGCCCCGCTAGCGGGCACCGGGATGGCGGCAGCCGGCGGCTAACGGGGCCCGGCCTCACCGCTATCCGGCTACGGCCCGGGGGCGGTAACGTCAGCACGTATGCAAATCACCGACGGGGGGGGGGGGCAGGGAGCCTCGCCGTCCGCCAGGCACCAGCTGGAAGTTGCAACGCAGCCGCGACCCCACCCGAAGGGAGAAACCAGCCGGCTCGTGACGAGGCGTCAGGTTGTGCAGCCCCGCGCCGCCTGCGATTCCCCGCAACTGTTGTAGCCTTGCGACGCCTCCAGTGCTCCTCAGGTCCCTCCTCTCGTGGCCTTACAAGCGGTCCGAGCGGAGCGTGGCCGGGGCTGGGTCCGGCTCTGCATGCGAAAGGAAGAGCCCAGATGTCACTGTTGGGAGGCTTTGCACCGTGCTGGGAGCAGATGCCTCTCCCAGTATGTGGGGAAACACAGTGCAAGAAGGGGGTTTTCCCCATGAAGGCTCATGATACTACATTATATAGATATGTATAAAACAACTAGTAGTCCTGTAGCACCTTGAAGACTGACCATATATATTTCTCTCCACTCCCTGGGTTTGGCCCATGATTCTCTCTATATATACAAGTTCGTATGCAGGAATTTCTGGTGGGTGTGTGGTTTTTTTTGTAAATGTGGAGCACAAGGGTGTGAATGTACCCCCTATGGTTCCCCAAGTAAGGGGGGAGATCAGCCCCAGCCTTCCTGCTGGCCAGAGCATGGGGGAGGGAGGCTTGGGCAGCATGCCACTCCTGCCTTCCCCTGGTCTGCTGGAGTATGCTTACTTGAGGGACCATGTGGGATGCTTTCACATCCTTCACGCACACATCCTGCACATGGGCCTGATTGTGTGCATGCGCACCCCCCCACACACACACTCTCTCTCTCTCTGTTAGTCTCCAAGGTGCTACAGGACTACTCATTTTTAAAGTTAAAGATTAACACAGCTACCCCTCTGAGACTTTTGTACAGAGTTAAACATTCCATCCCTACCTGAGTCTGGCTTTACCAACACCACCAACAAAACTATTAAGTTCACCCCGGCTTGCGTGCTCTTAAGGCTCCTATCTCAGATAGCTCCCAAGAGTCTTCCCTGCACCACCCCTCTTCCCATTCTCCTCTCCCAACAATGCACTGGTGAGGTAAAGAGGTAAAGCAGCAGAACTGGCTGGATCCTGCTGGCAGAGGGTTAACATCTGCTGACAGGACCAGGTGTACTATGCAAATATTGCTTGCGTGTTAAACTATGTAACAATTAACTATACCAGCTGAGTAATGCTGCCCGTTTGTCTCTGTATATAGGTCATGTATGTTCACAGCTGAATTAGTTGCTTAACTGTTTCATGTCTGAGTGCTGTCTTCTTTAAATCAGTTTGCATTAATGAGGGCAGTAGTAAATGGCTAAACAAGAAAGTGTCTAGTACTTGGGTGCAGGTTGTGTAAGCCTTACAGGATCAGTTTGTAAAACTGGAGCCCATGGTCTACGGCAGGGACAGACAGTAATTTTTTATGGGGGCGGCCACGCCAAGAATTTGGTAAGTGGTCAAGGGCCCCACTCTTCCATGCTATTAATGGAGGAGGTGCAGGGTCTGGAATGGAGATTGGGTGCAGAAGGGAGTTCAGGATAGGAAATTGGGATACGAGGAGGTGTGAGGTCTGGGAGGGGGTTGTAACCTGGGACAGGAGTGCAGAGTTTGGGGAGTGGGCTGGTCCACAGGCCATATTTTCCCTAATCTACAGCAAAGTTACTGCAAACGTGGGATGAGAGCCATGAAAGTGCTGATGTGTCTAAGTCCCTGTTTTCAACTCCCCTGTGATTCACAAAACTCCCACTGAACCAGCTAGGTGCCTAAACTCACTTAGCACCTATGTTTTTCAAAGTATAAATTCCTGTGCCCTTGGTGCCTATAGCATCCCTCAGACATAGAATCATAGAAGATTAGGGTTGGAAGAGACCTCAAGAAGTGATTTAGTCTGACCCCCTGCTAAAAGCAGAACCAACCCCAACTTAATCATCTCAGCCAGGGCTTTGTCAAACCCAGCCTTAAGAACCTTACAGGCAGCTCACCAGCCAGGTGTGAGAGGCATGCACGGAATGCAAGTACTTTCCCCTCACTCCCCGATAGTTTGGGGAATGGAATGAAAAGCAAGCCGTGTCCTGGAGCGCACGGCTGCTCCCCCACCACCTTCCTGGAATGGCACCCTTCAATAATCACTTGCCTCAGTCTTCTAGCAATGCTCCTACTAATGCAACCCAATATTCCCTTAGCCTTCTTAACAACAAGGGCACACTGTTGACTCATATCCAGCTCCTTGTCCCCAGATCCTTTTCTGCATAACTACCACTTAGCTGGTTAATCCCCAGCCTGGAGCAGTGCATGGGATTCTTCCATCCTACATGCAGGACTCTGTGCTTGTCCTTGTTGAGCTTGATCAGATTTCTTTTGGCCCGTTCCTCTATTTTGTCTAGGTCAGTCTGGGCCCTATCCCTACCTTCCTATCTATTTCTCCTGCACTGCTGAGTGTTGTCTATAAACTTACTTGGGGTGAAATCCCGCCCATCATCCACATCAATGTTGAGCAACCTGCATTCCATTGGTTAGCAATGATACATTTTGTTTATTATTGCCCACAAGGTTGCCAGGTTCCACTGGTTTCCATCTGCACAGGTGAGGGGTTTTTTTTTTCTGTTGGTATTACTAAAGTGACAAAGTGTAAAGCAAGGGCATTTAAAGTGAGGTGTGTCTTCCCTGCATGCATCATTGACCGTGAGAGCCGTTCACTGCCTCTGCATCCAATCAAAGTGCTGCTAGCGTTCAGTCAGCACAACCCACAGATTGTAGGCACACAAGTGCAGTTTGCAAGGCTACCCTATCCCAGAAGACCATTGTGGTTACAACAATCTTGCAGCCCATTGAGATAAAGGAGGGCCACTCATATGACCCATTCAGTCTCCTAGGTTACCCATTGCTAATCCAGATCAGTAATGAAGATGTTGAACAAAAGTGGCCCCAAGGCTGATCTCTGAGACACTCTGCTTGATACCAACTGCCAGTTAGACATTGAGCCATTGATCACTCCCCCTTTAGCCTGAGACATCCAAGCACCTATCTCCCCCCATAAGCCCCACCTTCCCACAAGGGGAAGGCAGGCTTTTAGCTATCTAATTTACCAGTAGGCCTGCTCAGAGGGAGCCTAGTAGATTGGGTCTCACCTTATAGCAATTGTTAACCTGGTATGTGGGAGATGCAGGTAGTTCAATACTCCCCACCAGTGCCAACAGGGGAGGAAGGATTCCAACAGGGTTTTCCCATCTCTTATAACAGTGATCTAATCAGTGAGAGCTATGGGATATTTTCAGGGGGAAAAGAGGAGGAACTCCACCAGTCTCTCCTATTGAAGACTTCCCTAGTGGAGCTATACTAACTGAAGTGTGGTAGAAGCAGGGGAACCTTACCTGAAGCACCTCAGCTCTCAGATGTTTGCCCCAACCACATAGTCATTTTCACCCTTTGGCCCAATGATTGTTCCACTCTGGATAAACACTTGGACTACGTCTACACTGCCCTCTCTTGCACAAGAAAATATGCATATGAGGCGAAGCAGTGAATATCGCTGTGCCTCATTTGCATACTTAATGAGCTGCCATTTTTGTGCAAGGGGCTTTTGCGCAAAAAGGAGCCGTCTACATGGCTCCTTTTTGCACAAAAACCCCCTCTTGTGCAAGAACCATTCTGCTACTTTTTTTCACCACTTCACCTCATTTGCGTATTTTCTTGCACAAGAGAGGGCAGTGTAGTCTAGGGGTTTCAATTAATCACCATTAACTGAAGCAATTAACTCAAAACAAATTAACTTGATTTTTAAAATTAATCAGTTTTAATCCCACTCTTAAATAATAAATTTCAATTGGTATTCCGTTGTTATAAATGTCTTGGATGCTTTTTCTATATTTTCAAATATATTGTATTCTGTGTATTGAAATCAAGGTACAGTGCTCAATTTATATTACTACAAATATTTGCACTGTAAAAAAGAAAAACAAAAGAAACAGTATGTTCAGTTCACCTCATACAAGTACAGTAGTGTAATCATTTTATTGTGAAAGAGCAACTTACAAATCTAGAATTGTTTTTTACAAAAGTGCATTTAAAACCAAAACAAAGTAAAACTTTTAGCACCTACAAGTCAAATCAATCCTACTTCCTGTTCAGCCAATCATTGACAAACTAGTTTGTTTAGTGGAGAAAATGCTGCCTGCTACTAAATTACAATGTCACCTGAAAGTGAGAACAGGGGTTCACATAGCATTGTTGTAGCTGGCATTGGAAGGAGGGAGCCCATTTGTGGACTGCTAAGCAAAGCTCATCATTTCCTTGTAAATTGGATTTAGGCACATCTTTCTCAGAGGATACTATCCCTGTTATCAGTATGTTCCATTGGATAGCTTAGATGGCTCCCTGCCTACTGTGTTGACTTTGGTGGATTGTATTCTTAGGTACTATCTCTCCCTACTAATTGTATAGACACTTGTGGCCCCTAACTTGGCTTTGTGGATCTCTGCATTGTTCCTTGACTGTGTAGGCACCTATAAGTCAGGAGCCATGATGTTCAGATCTTCAACACTTAAGTCCCTTCTTGGTTCCCACCCATGGTGCTGGCTCTCATTGTTTGCACCTACTAAGACACATTCAGCAACATCTACAACATCTTGTTAATTACCTCTGTAGGCAGAGTGGGAGGGAAACTGCCTGCGCATTCATTTCTTTATTAAGGTGTGAGTCACATTTATGTAAGTATTGAGAACTGGCTTAAAAAGAAAAATTCACCAGATTTAAAAGCCAGGTTCAATAGAGACTATTTTCATTGTCTTGCTTTAACAACAAAAGAAAACCAAATAGTTGGAAGCTGCTGCATGTGCAAGTCAGTGGAGTTACATCAGCATTAAATATGGCCCAAATGATTATCAAATCATGCAGGTTTGAGTTGTACAGCCCCAAAGCATGGCTCCACACAAAGATGTCAGAGCAGATCAGGGTAAACCAGTGTACTGTAAAGGTCTCAGAGCTCTCCTGATGTGGTAGGGGGACTTCACATTTAGCTGCTACCAATGTCTATTTGCTCCTGGCTAGATACTCTGCTTATATGCTACTGGTAGGCTTCCTTAAATTGGCACACCTCTTTAAAAAATCTTTTGGGTTAATTATCCCTTGGCACAATAATGAACAGCATTTTCAGTGATAAGAAGATACAAGATCAGTTTACTTATATAACATAGTAGCAAATTTACAACTGAAACATTCAGAATAAAGTGACTGCTTTCCTTCCTAACAGAAATAACAGAGTACATTTTCTGAACATTTATCAATAACATACATTGATCTTAAGCTTACAATATAGCAATCAGAAGCATAACACAGAAGGAACCCTTTCCATATGAGCACCTTACTTGTGTTTGGTCCCTGCTATTGCCCCTTTGCACAGAGTTGCCCTATTATTTGGTCTCTCTCACATGCTTTTCTGAGGTTGGCTCTTTCAATATGGCAGAACCAAAGTACTGCAGCTCTGAAGTAGGTATTTTATAAGTGGCAGCTGCATCTTTCTCTCTTCCACTACTACATATTTGTATGTTCCTCCTCACTGTCTTTATGCTTTCCCTTTCTTATTCCTGAGGTAACAGCATACTCTTAACAGTGACTTCACAGACCTGCTTCCTAAGATAAGGTTCTTTTGACTGAACTGTGATGAGAGTTTTCTATGCAAGAAATGCCTTTTATACAGATACTCCAGGGGGTAGCCGAGTTAGTCTGTACAGAAAAAACAACAAATGGTCTGGTAGCACTTTATAGACTAACAAAACATGTATCTACTAACCAGATACACAGAGAAACATTGGAATTAGAGTTCATCCACAAATTCAATTCACATGCTAATGGACTGAATCGTGATGAAGGGTGGTTGGGGCACTATCAACTTAACACTCGTTGAAGGTGCAAACAACTCTTTGTGTAGACTCCTATGTCAGGAAGGATACTATCAATTGACTTTGATTCTTATCTGCTTCGTTTTAACTACCCAATCTTCAGATACTTACTGATTCCCTCTAGTTCCCTGTCTCCTACCCCCTCCTTTTTTTCCTTCCTTGCCACCCCTTTCTCTCCTATTTATTTTGGGTCTGCACATCCTAATGTCAAAACTCCGGTCATCTGAAGACGTGGGCTGTGCCCACAAAAGCTCATGATACCATCTGCATGTTTTGTTAGTCTATAAAGTGCTACCAGACCATTTGTTGTTTTTTTATACTGATAGCCAGTTAACAGAAAATTTGCCAGTAACCAGCATTCAAGAAATTGTTGGCATTCACCACTGTTCATGGGTTTTCTCGAATCAAAAAGTGTGGCTGTTGTTCACTGCAAATGAGATATTTACATGGTTAAAGTGGGTAAACGCCTATGCACAAATGAGTTACAGTCTTAGATTTCAAAAGGTAATAAAAGTTTCTGCAATATGCAATCTCTATATGCCTTGTAGGGCCAACCTAAACTAAGCAGCTTGGGGATCCTTTGCTTATGCTTAGAAATGTTCTAATTTCCAAATTCCAAACAGCACAGTTCCTTCTGGTCAGGCCTTTTTTTATTTCCTTCCTACTGAGTTCAGACTGATAAAACAAGTATCAGTGCTCTTCTCCTCTTCGAGTGGGCGTGGGTAGGGGGCAGGGGATGCAGTCAACAAAGGTTTTGTCCTTTGATGTTCCACAGTAGCTCCTTTGGCTTCAAAGAGCTTTCTGATATGTAGGTCCAGTACTTTACATTAATTAATTAATCCAAGTCATTTCCTCTTTGGAGTGTTATACAATTAGGAGAACTTTATCATGCAAACAATCAATGTAACTTCATACCGAGGGCTACAGATGTTACAAGTGAGATCAATATGTGCATCATCTTATAGACATTTCATCAAATCTAAACACATTCTTAACTTAACATTTGTTTTAACAATGCCAACACAGACAAGCCAGATTGGTTTCTGGCTATGTGTTTGTCAGTGTTTCTTGAGGCTTAGGCATGAGCTTACACCTGGTCTGCAAGCATCGCACTGAGGACTCGTGCTTCTTTAGCAGGTGCACCAGGAGGCATTGTGAGGCAATTACAAGGGAGTTCAGTTTAGTGAACTGCAGCATCTGTTTTTGCTCAGAGTTGCACTGGAATGAAGTGGGGCTGAAGCCCTAACTTCTTTCCCTAGCTTTTCTGGGTGGTTTCCATCACTAGCAACTGTGTTCAGTCCTGTGCTGCAGGGCCCAATTTTATTGTCCTCATCCTGCAACTGTGCAGAGTCCTTGAGCAGGGACCAATTTTACTATCCTCATTTTACAGATAGGGAAGTGAGGAACAGAATGAAGTAACTTGAGCTCCCAACAGGTCCATGGCAGAGCTAGCTATGGAACCCAAGTCTTTTGAGTCCTATGCCAGGTTTGTTACCACTAGGCCACAGCACCTGGCTTCTTCTATAGAGGATCAGTTGGGAAAGTGGTTTCTTCCATTTACCCTTACACATTCCCATAAGGGCCAGCACTATGTGTGCTAATGGAGAGATACAGGTAGGATTAGTGGTGTAATTTAGTAAGGAATTTAATAGACAGTCTCAATTTCAAATTCCTATGTGGTGCAACTCACAGTTCACCATGGACAGTTTTTGATAGGGGTGTTTTCTACTCCCCATTTGCAACTTTGACGTGTTTCTTCTCTTCATGAAAAAGAACCTTCTGGGAAATGTCTGAAATATATCACTTGAAGCACCTTGGGAAAAGTGAAAGGTGTACACTGAGGCCAAATTCTTCCATGTACACACATCCACATCCCATTAAAATTGGACACCTAAAGCTGAGGGAAGAATTTTGTCCTTTAATGCTTCTAAACAAAGAAAACTAATGACAAAGGTAATAATGTAGAGACAAAAATGCATTTTGAGATTAAAATGCTGAATGACATTCTGAACTGATGAGCAAACAATGACCTAGCTAGTAAGTGAAACAGCCTTTCAGCTGATGAAAGAGATGACATCATTCTCTGAAAACTCTTCAGTAATTTTACAGTCTTTTTATGCTTATATTTTAAAATATAAATTCCAGTAATTATTGGAAACAGTCTGGGAAAACAAATCCTGAAAGCTTGTCAAAAAGGCTTCTGTGCCTCTGCCCTTTTGTCATTTGAACTAAAAGGTAATTGTGGGAAAGTTATTGGCATACTGGATGGTCTGGGAATAGATCCAATAGATAATTTGCTTTCCTGTGAACAGCAATGCTGTACTTGATCATGATCCATGGAGATTTGGAGAGCAAACTTCTTTCTTTTTCTCCTAAAGTCTATTGGTGCTCCAAAAGAGGTAGCATTAGACGCCAAAGGGAAATTAGTTCTGGAATTCTGTCTTAAGAATTTAACAAGAACTTTGAATTAGATTTCCTGAGATATGGGCTGTATCTCCATATTCTCTGCATGATACCATAAACATCCATTGTAGTATATACAAGTATAATCATGAAAAATAATAGTGATGATTTGTTTCAGGTTGCTGTGACCATGGCTCCCATCCATAATTACTAGCCAAATGGAAAATGCCATTAGCATTACTGCCAATCCTCCACTGAGTCCTCAGGAGAGTAGCAAATCAAATCCTAACCATAAATCCAGCAAAAAAGCATTGCCAGCATTACCAGGAGGAGGGAAAGAAATGTGATTTTATACAGATTGCCATAAATTAAGGTGAGAGCACTCTTCAGATTAAAAACTTGAGATCCCCTGTCAAGGGGCATGTACTCAGCCCCACAGTGCCTCCTGCTGGTAGCTCTGGGGAATTAGTCCTTTAGTCCACAGGGCGCCTCTTTCTGGCTGGTGTCTCCCCTGTCCTCACTTCACACTCCTGTTCTAGACCCGTGTCGTTCCCTGACCACGGCATCCTCTTCAAGACCCTGCCCTCTGGCAGTGCCCACCCCAATGATCTCTCATCCCCCTCCCAGGGGCTTTGTATCAGCAGTCCTTAGTCTCTACTGCCACTGTGGGCCAACTGTGGCCTCCAAGCCTAGCCCCTTTGACACAGGAACAAGCCACAGTCTATATGGAATACACCCTCCTCTTAGGAAGGTATCAGCAGTCCTGCAATTCACCCACCACTGTCTCAGGGGCAATCCATAGCTTGTTTGGGCCATGCCTTGGTGGCAAGGTGTGATGTAAGGGTGGCAAGGTGTATGCAAGGGATATAGAGCCAGCAGCACAGGGCAGCAACCAGCTTCTCGGGAGCAGGGCTGGGAGCTTGCATGTAACTGTAACGGAAACTGCTAAGCTCATGCTTATCAGTTAGCCATTTAAATGATTACACTCTTACATTCCTTCCTCCAGCATACCTGAGAAAAATGTAAACCAAATCAGAAAGCAAATCTCACTGCACAGAATAGAAAAATCTGGAGAGAACATTTACAAGGACTACAGGAATCTAATCTGAGAAATTTACTTGACTATAAACAGTGTCATTAAAGAAACTATTACACTAAAACAATGCATAACACATGAAAAAAGTCTTAAGAAATGAACCACTGACTATAAGTAATGCTGCTGGACCTCTGTCATTTACAGGTGGAACCAACTCTGTGATTTTTGGAGCTTAGTATATAATCCTCTACTGCATGAACTAAAAGCCAGCTGGCTATTAGCTAAGCCTCTAAAGTAGACTTATTATTCTCTCTCTGTAAGTGGTCTCAGTTCCACTGGATTCAACACTACACCACACTCAGAAGGCGTGTGGGTTACACGTACCTTTACTTTAGAGGGACTCATTAATAATATGTAAAAACAAAAAATGGGGATGAGATTTACAGACTCTAGAAAAGACTTTACCTGATCCCTAAGACTGAACTTTAAATTGCTTAAAAAAAAAATGGCATTAGTGGAAAAAGCTGACATAACTTAAATTTATATTCAAAATAGTTTCCAAAGAATTATTTCCATGTCTTTCCCCCTAAAGCCATTGGAATGTCACTCCAGTAGCTATGAGGCTTACTACAGAGCTCTTAACTAGTCTCTGGAAACTCTGAGAAGCAGGTGAGATGTTCAGCTCATCACTGAACTTCTGCAGGTTTTCCTGCCCTGTTCTGGGGGTAAAATTTTCAAAGGCTCCTAAATTCCTAGAGGTCCCTTTGGATAACAGGGATTTGCATTGTCCTTGGTTACTCATTTTTGCAGCTGCTGCTATCCTCTCCTCAGAAACCCCACAAACGCTAATATCACTCTTCTCAATCCTACAATTCACTGTCAGGCAGGGCTGGCCCGAGCCATTCGTGCACCCCGGGCCCCGGGAGCGCAGCGCCGCCCCCGGGAGTGCGACGCATGCGCGGCCCTGCCCCCGCCCGGTCCGGCAGCCCTGAGCAGTGCCCCCTATAATGGGGCGCCCCGGGTGGTAGCCCGGTCAGCCCGTAGCTTGGGGCGGCTCTACTGTCAGGCTATGTCTACACTGCAGAGTTTTTGAGCAAAAACTCACAAAGCATCCACACCTCAAGCACATTTTTGCGCAAGAAAATTTACAGTGAATTGACAGAACAGAGGGGTTTTTGCGGTGTAGGTATTCCTCTTTCTATAATGAATAACTCCTTTTTGCACAAGAACTCTTGCACAAAAAGGTGTGTGTGGATGGGAAACGGGGGGGTGGGGTTGCGCAAAAACAGCCTATAGAAAGATGCACAGGTGCCCTGGTGGCCATTCTGTTAATGGCAATCAGAACTTTCTTGCAAAAGGGCATCCATGCAGTCTAGATGCTCTCTTGTGCAAAAGCACATCACTTTTCCGATTCGCTTTTGCTGTGTGGATGCTCTCTTGCGCAAGAAGTTTTTGCGGAAGAAGCCTGCAGTGTAAATGTAGCCTCATACTTTGAGCTTCCACTGTTGCCCACACTATGTCAGCTCACGCAAAGTCCAGCTCACCTCCAATAGAAGATGCATCTGATATTAAAATGATAGTAGACTTGATCTTATTTAGTAGTCCTGTAAGACAATATTCTATTCAGTTTATTCCAGCAGCTCAGTCACAGAAAGAGAAAGACATATACAACACTGTCAACTGAGAACAAAACAATTTAGAAAAGCTAGAATATATTAAATACAATAAAAATACTTGGTGCCACACTGTTTTTAAGCAGAACTCCCACTGATTTACAAAAAAGGGTGGAGAGCTTATATCTTCCTAAAGTTGCTTCAAGGGTAGTTATCATACCAGGTCCCGTGTTCCTGGTTTCAGATTCTTTATTTAAAGTTGTATTTATAGTTTAAAGCTAAGATGAGGGAATATTTTTGTTTTTAAAGTGTTTTCAAAGCTTCTCCTTGAAACTGGATTGAGGCAGCTCATATATATGTTAATTAGTAGTATAAATTTCACTGTCTAGTGCTATAAATTGTTTTAAAAGTGCCATATAAACATAAAGTAGATGCTTAAAGAAGTAAGCCAAATTATCTGTCAAAGGCTGTTTTTACATGCAGAGATTCAGAACAATCAGATATAAAATGTATTAGAGTGGTTCGTGTTTGAACTGAGTAATATTCACTTTGATTGTTGTTCAAAATACTGTAGTAAAGAAGATGACAGCTGTGTATGAAGTTGTCTGAATCACTGGTACTAGAATGCAAATGCACTCCATTAGTTTGCATAAAATCTGCAAGCCAGAGCTATTTCTGCACTGCCATCTCAGCATGTGGGTTAGTCTGAATAGGCTGTCTCTCTTCCTCATTTTCTCACACTAAAATTAAAAGGAATGCTGAGAACATCAAGAACTGAATATAAAATCAGGCACAGCTTACCCAAAGAGGTGGGGGAAGCAGGAGGAAGAGAATCAAATTAATATTTAAAGCTATATATTTAATTCTAGAAAACATATATATTAAAGGATATCTGATTTACTTTGTTTCAGAAAAGCAGAAAATTAGCATTGTTCCAAGGCAGGACAGTGCTGAAATGAAGACATTTTTTAGTACACTCGGGAGATTGAAAGGGGTTGTCAACTTGTGCACAAAGGTAGCAATGGCTGACAAGTCAGGTGGGAATATCTCCAGTATTATGGGAGACTTGTGCAGGGTGACTGGTCCACACATCAATCTGCAATATAGAAAAGCTAGTTTTGAAAACAGTAGGCTATGAAAGATGTACATTCTCAAAGGACTTTACAAGGTTTTAGTTTAAATCTGTTCATTCAGTCAGAACTGTGACCTTAAATACACGAGCAAAGCTTTGTGAACCCTGTCACCTTCAAACCATCTCCTCTCTTTTAATGTGAACAAATCTGCAAATTCATGACTCTAAATAATTGTTTAAAAAATCTGTAGCTGAAAACTTACAGTTGGGGGCATGGGTAATGTGTGCACAGCCGGCTGTGGGAGGATAATTCCCAACCGTACTGCTTTCATCCAAGTTTCTGCCCCTTCTGCACCTCCATGCTGGAGCCCAGAGCCTCCTCCACCATAACTGCTGGCCCTGCCCTAGGCTAGTGCCCCCATGCCTGCTGAGAGAGTGGACATCCTGGCCCTATCCCTGGAATGCTGGGAGGGTGGGCAGAATGGCCCCAGTGCTCCCAGCACTGTAGCACCAAAAGGGAGGGTGGCACAGTCCGACCCTAAGCCAGGACCATTCCACAGGGGACTGGAGATGCGTGCAGTACTCCTTCTGGAAGCAGAAGGGAGAAACTGGGATGGAAAGTTGGCAGGGCCGTGCTTGGTTGTTTGGGGAGGCACATCCTTCTCTTGCCTATGATAACCATTGCCCATGCTCGGTTGTAATCAGTATTGCTGGAAAAAAATCAAATATAGAAGAAACCACTCAGGGTACGTCTACACTAGCCCCCTAGTTCGAACTAGGGAGGCTAATGAGGGCGACCGAAATTGCAAAAGAAGCGCGGGATTTAAATATCCTGCGCTTCATTAGCATGTTCCCGGGCGCTCGCCATTTTGGAAATTGACTAGCCCGGAAGAACTGCCCACGTCTACATGCGGCAGAGAAGGGCGATTCCGAAATAAACATCTTACTTTGAATTACCAGTTGTTGGATCCAGAACAATAGCAATACGATGGGGGTGGGGAGGGAGGAGATATCTTCAGGCCCGTACTCAGGAATTTCTGTGGGAGTGTGTGTGTGCTTTTTTTTTTTAATAAAGGTGGACCACAATTTTTTAAATATAATTTTTTAAAAATATATGTCTTTCCTGCTGCTCTTTTCTCCCCATAGTTATATTCAAATCTGTTTTGAATAACAACTGGCACAACTGGACTATACGAGACTATTTTTTATAAAGTGGTTTTATTTTTGAATAATTTTCATTTACATTTTAAATGGTCCCTTATTTTCCAGTTATATTTCAGAAGTGACTAAAAACCAATTTCAAAAATAAATAGTAATTTGAACTAGAATAATATTAATATAAGGAATCAACCCAGTTGCAGTGAAAATACCTGTATACAGACGTTTCAAAATAAACTGTCAGCGATGGAAAGCTAGCCCATACATTGCATCAGTTCGTCTACTGTTGCTTTACATTGGTGTCCTAACTGGTAGCCATCTTTGCAATGAAAAGAACAACAGTTTGCTACCAAGCAGCGCTAACTGCCCGATGCCGGTGGGACGCCCAGTAGGGCCCAATTAGAGCTCAATTATATCCTATATCTGGGGTGCCCAAGATCGTGGTCGACCGGTCAGTTGCAAGTGGTCAACTGGTAAATCATGAAGCAGACCAGCAGAATGCTTTCCCAGCCTCCCAGGAGGGCTAGATTAGAATTAGCCTGTTTAGCTGGGCCATGGCTGCGGCACCTGGCCTGAACCATGGGAGGGGCTGGTGGTTGCCCCACTCCTGCCACAATGGCCGAGCCCAGACCCCAGCCTCACTCCTGGGAGGATGGGGGGATTAGCCCCAGCCTTCCCTGGCTGACCAAAGCAGGGGCAGGAAGACGCGGGCAGCATGCTGCCCCTCCCTTCCCCTGGCCGGCCAGAGCACTGGGGAGGGAGGCTGGGGCAACTTGGAGGGATCGAGGGGTGTGTCTGTACCCTTCGCACCCCCCTCCTGCGTACAGGTCTGATCTTGTTTTGGACCTACTTCTATTGGTGAGAGAGAGAAGCTTACCCAGAGCTCTTGTTCAGATCTGGGCCCTGTAAACTCAAAAACTCTTCTCTCTCATCACCAGAAGTTGGTCCAGTAAAATATATTACCACACTTCCCTCCCTCCCTTGGTCATTCTGTTATCCTTGGACCCACATGGTTATGACAACACTTCATACAATCGATCCTATTTGGGCATTCATATTGAAACACGATCAGACAGAACATGGCGGGGAGAGATGAGAAATCAGAAACATTGCATGTGAATTTCTCAGGGCACATCTACACAGCAGCGTTATTTCAGAATAGCTGACATTGTTTCAAAATAACAAAGTGCGTGTCTACACAACAAGCCGCTATTTTGAAATAATTTAGAGATGGCTAGATTCTTATTCCAACTTCTGTAACCTTCATTTCACAAGGAGTAAGGGAAGTCAAAAGGAAGCGTGTTCTTCCTTCGACTTCCTGCTGCCAAAAGCCAAGTTAAACTACTTAGACTTCAGCTACACAATTAATGTAGCTGAAGTTGCCTATCTTAATTTGACTTTGCCCCATAGTGTAGACATACCCACTGTGAACAATAAGGACTCAGCTCTGGGCTAGATTGTATCTGGTCCTGCCCTGATGCATAAGGGGAGAAATAAGGGAGAGGGCACAAAAAAGCCAGACGCGATACAGTGGTAGTTCATGTCCCACAAGCCCACTGTACCAGTTTAAGAGGGAGTGGTGGCCCTAAGAGGAATTTTATTCAGACACTTCAGCCCTATTTCCAGCTGTTCCTGCAAAGTTCTGGATCACACCAAGACAGTGCCATAGTTGTCACACACACGTTACCTGAAGAATATCAGAAAAATCAGCAATAGTAAAGGTGAATTACAGGCTGAAGAAAGAGTGACTGATCCATTCCTCTTGCTTAATAACGGAAATCTCCCTGGAAAACTAACAAGGGTGGAGATACTCTTAAAAGTAGCTTAACTGATGCCCCATATTGTGTACCTCTTTATGCTGCAGAAGCCAATCTAGAAGGCGCCACATGGAGCCCACTGTTCTATACAAAGGAAAGTTTGCTTATCTTACAGATCTGACTATACTAGTCTTAAAAGTTTCACCCTCCACTGTTTCCTGTGGAAATCTATTTAGCTGTTCATAGGATGCGATGTTTGACAATAATGGTGGCTGCCCTCAAACACTGAGAGAATAATGTGTAATCTGATGAAAATTTTAGGACTAGGAGGCTGCACGTTTGTAGCTATAATTGACATAAGCGAGGCTTGAGATACTGAACACCATAGAATGACCCAATCCTGCTCTCTGGCCCGACACCGACCTGTTGGAATGGGATCCAATTGCTGGAACTCATGTACATCTCAGCCTTCCAGGTCTGGATCATGACTGGTCACTGTTCCTAACTCTTGGTCTCTTAAGCACACCCCAGGTGCAAACTCCATGTATGACTCCTTTCCTAGGGAATAGGATCCTGCAGTCTAGTCACCTAGACAACAGAGCCAGTGTCTCAACACTCCTAAGTCCCCAGTTACTTAGTCATATTCCCTTCAAATTGCACCCAGCCTTGGTTCCTAATTATACCTTTCAGGGACAATGTGGCAAGAAAACAAAGGAAAAAGGCTTACAAAGAAATTTCTTACATACACACATTACTGCTAAAAACCATAAGAGAGTTACAGATCTACGGAAAGCAATGAGCACCTACAGACAACCACTCTGAGGGTGTGTCTAGACTACATGGCTCCATTGACAGAGCCATGTAGATGAGGCAGGACGACAAAGGGAAACGAAGTGGTGATGTAAATAATCGCCGCTTCATTTAAATCAAAATGGCTGCCGCGCTGTGCCAATCAGCTGTTTGTCGGCACAGCGCGGCAGTCTAGACGGGGATCTGCTGACCCCAGAACCCTTCGTCGGCAGACCCTTTATGCCTCGTGAAACAAGGCTTACAGGATCTGCTGACAAAAGGTTCCGGGGTCGGCAGATCCCCGTCTAGACTGCCGCGTTGTGCCAACAAACAGCTGATTGGCACTGCGCGGTGGCCATTTTGATTTAAATGAAGCAGCGATTATTTAAATTGTCGCTTCATTTCCCTTTTTTGAGTAAACTAATCTACATGGCTCCGCCGACGGAGCCATGTAGTTTAGACGTACCCTGAGTGTTCTCATCATCCCATGAGCAGTGTTCCCTCTAATTTTTTCTCTGTGTACAGAATTAATTCCATTATGTGCACCAAAACATGTGTGGATGTGTACCACCAGTGCACCATGTGTGGATGTGCGCCACCAGAATCAGCTGGGCAGCATTTGAATCTCATCCACCCAAGTGCTCAGCTTACAGGGAACTCTTCCCATGAGTCCTACATTTGAGGTCTATCTTTCTGGAGTTCTTGGCTTGTTTTACTGAGGTAGAGCCATTCAAAATTGATGGTCCTTGATTCCTCAGACACAGCTTCCCAGATGCAACGTCTACTATGTGTTAGAATGAATGTTCTAAGCCACACTCAAGTTTACATTCAAAGGGTGGCTCACACAACTAGAATGGAATTCATAAGCTGACCCAAAGATATCCACCAAACTGTCACATTCTCTCAGCATTTTTGATTCTTAGATATTAATCCAACTATTCCTAAAAGGTAAAATCACCACCCATTTTAGGGTATGTCTACACAGCTTTTAGTGACACAGCTGTGTCACTAAGGGCACATCTACACAGCAGGGCTAAAGCCAAAATAAGCGACGCAACTTCAGCTACGTCAATTGTGTAACTGAAGTCGAAATAGCTTAATTCAGCTTTTGGCACTGTCTACACAGCAGGAAGTCAAAGGAAGAACAGTCTTCCTTTGACTTCCCTTTCTCCTCATAAATGAGTTACCATGAGTCAGAATAAGAAGTCCTCCAGCTCACCATTATTTTGACATTATGTCGAAGTAAGTGCTTGCTGTGTAGATGTGCCCTATGTTATTTTGCAATAACGTTAGTTATTCTGAAATAACGCTACTGTGTAGATGTACTCTAAGAGTTAGACAGTGTAAAAGTGTTGTTTCTCAGCACTTTTTCAGGCAAAACTTCCACCTCCTAGAGCAGCATTTCCTTTGTAGGCAAGAAAGTACTCCTACTAACAAAGCATGGTTTATACTATACTAGTACTTGCCATGGTAAAGCTTTTGTTGTTTGGAAGGAAGGGTTTTAAGCACCTGTGAATGACAATAGCTTTGTCATTCAATTGCCAACCTAGACAAAGCCTTAGGTAGAAGCCATTTCAGATTGTTGTGGAGGGGGACAGAGAGGCTGAAGGAAGGTGTGCAGAGGTGTCCTACTCAGCACTCATTTCATTGCCAATCTGGAAAATACTGGTATTTACACAATCTTCCTGACTGTACTTAGTGTCTTATCTTCCTCTCTCTGTTCCACCAACAATGCCAGCCTCTGTGACATTATTAGATTGTGAGGTGAACATACAAATCATTGTTATATGTTTGCACCAAATCTTGCACAAAGTGGGCCAAGTGAGGTGTCTATCAAAAGCTTATGATTCTCTGATTCTGTTTATACTGTTCATATGCACATATCATTTTTGTATTTGCTGTTATGAGAATTGTATTTGTATTTCAGATGTTTGCTTCCGGCTTGGTCAACCTATAGTGAAAGAGTGAGTGAACAGGAGTACTTGACTAACAATGCATCTCAGGTGGTGCCAATCCACATCTGATGAGCTTTGCTGTGAATGTTCAGACCATGTAAGCAATGGCTGCTGCCTAGAAAGGACTAAGTCATGTATGTACAAATGACTTACTCATGTGATAAACTCCATCTTGGAACATACTTTCACACAAGGAAAGCAATGGAATTCCCTCCACATGGGCATGGGTATAAAGAGGGCCCTGAGGCCTCCTCCATTTTTTGCTTCGTTCTTGTTTTCAATCCAGTCTTCATTCTAGGTAACCGACTATGAAGGATCTCTGCTATGAACTGAAGTCTAAAAGGACTGATGACCAATTCTAACAGGTGATGTATTCCAGAGATTTATAAAACAGAAAATTATTCCATATCTGGTACAAGCCTGTACCAAGAACTTTGCCACTGATGTATGTAATTTGATGCCTTTAACAATTTTACTCTCCTCCTTTCCTTCTTTTCTATTAGTAATAAACCTTGAGATTTTAGATTATAAAAGATTGGCACAGCATACTCTTTTGGGTAAGATCTGAGGTATAAATTAACTTGGGAATGTGGCTGGCCCTTTGGAATTGGAATAACCTGTTTGGGTGAGATTGGTTTTTATAACCTCTCATCTATGTAAGGAGTGGAACTGGTGTGGCACAGGAGAACTCGAGTGTGTGCTTGTATGACTTCTTGCTAGCCAGTGTGGTAAACAGAAGTGCTCTTTGTGGCTGGTTTTGTGTGCCTTATAGTGGAGGACCCCCAGTCTTGGACTGTAAATAGCCCTGTCTCTAAGCAGTTTGCCCTGATTTGACCCTTTCAGTAGTGCCCCAGAAAACTACTTTATTACAACCTCCACTGCCTATTAATCTACTTTTACCACTGACTTCTTCATGTTTTTTTTCCCATGCTACCCCATATACATGGTATGTCCTCTCTGGTTCCTGTATGCCATGTTTTTCTTGGAAGTCTCTGTGTCCAGCTAATTGGTCTATGAGATCACAAATATCAAACTAGTAAAATATTACTAATTAGGAGAGGAAACAATTTTTATTCAGACTTTGCAAAGTTCTTTGTTCCTTTTAGTTTTGTTAAATAAACCTGTTCTCCTTTGTTTGTCACCCATACAGATATTTCTACTCACATTGTCCCTCTGAGATCTGTGTCCAGTACTGCAAACACTGTGGTCATAATATGCATACTTTCTTCCCAATATTTATCAGTGCTTTTATCACAGTAGTTGCTTATAGATATTTTTACCTGTGATGCATGCTAATATGAATGTTTCCAATCTGCTGGTGATATGGAATGTTGCTATTCAGGAAATCCAGGTTAAATGTTACTCCTGAAGTCCTTGCCCTTCTGCTGGCAGAGAGCAGGACATGCTCGAAGATAAAACACTTCATCTCCAAAGATGAGATTACTGAAACATTATACTATTGAGCAACCTGGGCTCATCTACTCTAACAGCTGCCTGGCTGGAAGACTCCAGGGAGACCTCTCATTAGAATCGCATAATGAGGTGATAATAACATCTACCTCCTGGGAAACCACTTGTTATTCCTTTTGCAAGAGGTATTAACAGCAGACTCAAAGGAGACCATTTATTGTCCTATTGAAGCAGCAGTATTGGGGACAACTAAAATTTCTATTAATTGTGCCTTCTTTGGCTCTGATGGAAGGCTTAAATAAGGCTCCTACTTATATCATTCCATTTCAAAGATAAAATGGTGCATTACACATGAAGTGCTAGAGGCAATGAAAAGACTCCCATTGGTTTTGGATCATGCTCTATTAGCGGGATGGTGATGGAGCGGACAGTTTGATTCCCTCTACTGCATAATGGGGATGAAATAAAGGAGCACAATAAGGGCAAGAAAAGGCCAAATCCCCTCTGCTCAAGACCATGGTAGGTCATTGTTGTGAAAATCCTGTGGTTGGGAACTGTGAGAATTCGCAGAACATTTCAGAGCAGAGGGAGCTCAGGGCAGGGTGTGCTCCTTTCCAAATCTGGTGCATCTCTAAATAGGGTGATGGATCCCAGGGATACAACCTTAACTTTCCAGCCTGAGCTGTCTCTCACAATGCTTTGCTAGTGACAAGCAGCAAGGCAAAGGCCTACAAATATAATTCAATGTCTGTGTTAGGATCATAGCTGATAAACAGACGAGTCATGGGCTGGAAATCATTATATCAAAATTGGCACGTTGGAAATTAGTCCTAGCTGGCGGACAACATAAAGAGGGCGTGGCCTATTCTGCCCATCACTTGGGCAGATCCCCAACCCAGTCAGGAAGGAGTGAAAAAGTGCCTCTGGGCACAGCTAATCACAATATAATATAACGATACAGTAATATAGGTGGGAGATATGAATGTGTGCCTGTATTTAAACTTTAGAACCTATTTTGGGTGGAAGGGTCACATTTTTTTAATCAACTGAATTGGCAGACATGCTTTTCACCCAGTTTGCAACCCAACTGTCTTGGCTTGAGGAAAGTCAAACAGATCCCCGAAGTTTCATATCATAGCTGATACAATCCTTCCCTTTTTCAAAAACATGTCAAATATTCCTCTGAATTTTCCCTTTGTCATCCATATCACCTGGGTTTAGACTAAATAAAGTTTGAGCAAGCTGCTTCCCATCCAGCTATGGGCACTGTAACATCCATGTGGTAAGACAAATAGCATTTGTGGAAATTGAGATATACAGATGACTATGATTGCAAATTTTTGGGCACAGTCTGGAGCATATCCCCTCTTCTCTGAATATGTCACAGCTCATAAAAGGAAATACACAAATGCAGGAGAACTACTCAGTGCCATCTTGTCCCGCTCTAAGGGTATGTCTACACTACAAAGTTAATTCAAAATAACAGCAGTTATTTCGAATTAACTTTAATAGCGTCTACACAGCCAAACCACTATTTTGAAATAAATTCGAAATAGCGGAGCCCTTATTTCAAATTTGGTAAACCTCATTCTACAAGGAATAACACCAAATTCGAAATAGCTAATTCGAAATAAGTGCTGTGTAGACACTTATTCCGAATTAGGGGGCCTCCAGCCCTTCCCAGGGAGCCCTGGTGGCCACTCTGGGCACAACCAGGAAAACTTGTCTGCTCCCCCCCAGCCCTGGAGCCCTTAAAGGGGCAGACTCTGGCCACAGTGCCTGTGCCAGTTGCAAGCCTGCCAGCACACAGCCAGCAGACAGTGCACCTGGCACAGCATGAGCCAGCAACCCGCTGCCACCCAGCCCTCCACCGCTCCCCAGGACCAGGCTGGCGGCTCCCAGGAGCCTGCCAGGGGCCACAAAAGGCGGGCGCCTGCCTGATCTAGTGCAGAGATTGTGGACCTCATTGAGGTTTGGGGGGAGGCCTCCAATGCCCACGATCTCCACACTAGGTGCAGGAATGCGGCCGTCTACAGCCGCATGGCTGCCAGCCTGGCCACCAGAGGCCACATGCGCAGCCAGGAGCAGGTGCACAGCAAAATTAAAGAACTGCGGCAGGCCTATGCCAGGGCCTCCCAACCAGGGGCTGACCCGGAGGCCTGCCCACAGTATGAGGCCCTGGACCACATCCTGGGGGTGTCAGACGGTCCGTGCCCCCCTGGTTGTCATCGACCCCGGGCAGAGGGCCCTGCACATATTTTTCAGCTTCTTATTTTTGTTGATCTTGATACTGTGCAGATGTTTAAAAACAAACAAACCCCCATGCTAAATATGAGTGGCGTGAGTTGCTGGTGCATCATTATCCCGCTCATCAGTATTTGCAGAGACATGACATTGTTTCTATTTTCTGAATTTTTAAATCTTTTATTAATTACAAACAGCAAATTTACCTTTAACAACATAAAGAAGATGCTACTTATAGAAATTACTGACTTCTATAACTGGAAAGCTCATTTTAAATCATAACAGTTGAAACCCTTGAAACAAGTATCATGTTCCATCAAGTCCACCAAAATTCAGTATTACTTCTGCTAATCCAATAATAAATCTACACTGCTTTTTAGTCAAGATTAAATAGTTGAGGTTATAGAATCAATAACAAAACTTGGGGATTTTTTTACCCTGGCAAGAGTTTGTGTAACACAGGCTGAAAGAGACTGTTATCATCTAATCTGATCTTTTGCATATCACAGGATATAAAATTTCACCCCATAAATTTCACCCGCATAAAGACCAATAACTTTGGGTGAACAAATATATATTTTAGAAAGAAGCATTCAATCTTGATTTAAAGACTCCAACTGATGGACAAACTATCACATCCTTTAATATGTTGTTCCAGTGTTAACTGTCCTCACTGTTGAAACTGTGTGCCTTATTTTTAGTTTCAGTTTTTCTAGGTTCCACTTCCAGATACTGAATCTTGCTAAATTCTCTGTAGAAGTGATTCATCACTGGTGCAGTGGTAAAGAACAATCTTTGGCCCTTCTGCAAACTTTATCAGCAATGATTTTATTTCTTTTTCCAGATCATTGATAACAAAGACTGATTAAGTCTAGCTGAGAACTGATCCCTGCAGGATCTTACTAGATATGTTCTTGTTTATTGATTTTTTGTTAACAAATATATTTTGGATATATCTATTAGATATTTTTAATTCATGTAGCATGTGCCCTATAGATATTTATTGTGCTAATTTTCAGATCAGAATGTCAGTGAATTAATAAACATAGAATGGATGAGTATAGAATTTATTATCACATAACATTCCAAAGTTTATTGCATACAACTTCATTTAAAAAGTCTGTTTGTCATAACAGAAACAAATGATACTTGGGCTTAGCTTGATATTTCTGACTAAACTGTGGATGAGAATATGACTAAAATAAAATGTATTGTATGAGTATAGTCCTAGTCATGCCATGTTTATATATTTTCTATCTTGAAAATATATGTAATTTTTAAAAATAGATCTGCATACACATAATATGAAAGAATGATTCTGAAGAAGAACATTCTCAAATTTGATTAGTATTCACAACTGTACCTTCTGTGCAGCACATTACCACTGTTCAGATTTACAGAGATTTTTGCAGAATGATGCATAACATATTCATTTCCTCTGGCTACTTGTGAAATCTTATTTTAATGACGATACATGCCAGAATTATTACCACTGTACTTCAGTGTCTCACTACAAGAGATTAATCTTTTGAGGTTTTTCCTTTTAAAATAGTTCTGACTTTTAAGAAACCCTGATTGCACTATCATTCCCTTTCCAAAACTCAGGGACTCTCCAGCGATCCTATGTCAGTGCGCTAAGTACACTTCTTATAATAAGATGGCAAGACTTGAAGTACTTGTCAAGATCATTCAAGTGAAATTTCAAATTGTGATTTTTATGGCTTAGAAGCTAAACTGATCTTTTCTTCATTACTTGATTCTCAACATCATCCCCAACGCTTTGTTAAATAAGAAAGTCATACGAGTTAAACTTTAATACTACCTCTGTTACTGATTTACCCGGAACATTGTTTTCTTTACAGAAGAGATTAAATATTAGTTCTGCTGCCTACTTCAACCCTCATCCTGATTTATTTATTTGTAAGGAAAGCTAAACAATACATCTTTTGTATTAAAATTAATTAACAATACAGCAGACCACTATGCACAATGTGGAGAAAAGTATATTTTATATTTATCTAGTCCATTCCAACCACCCATTTTTGGCTTATTTGAAAGTCTCACCCTAAATGTGGATTTAGAGACTTTTCTTTAGACATCTGTGACACATGGCCAGAAAGGATTAAGCAAATCGCTGGATAAATGACCCAATTCAACCTTTAGAGACATACTGGTAAACAATGTTTCTGGTTTTGTGTTTACATATATATTGTTTCAGGTTAACAATATATCCAAATGGTTCCTGTCTATGAATAAGTTATAACTCCTAATTATATTTGACTTGGGTGTCTGGGTGGACGCCTAAGGCTGGGTCACTAGGAGGGAACTGTGTTTTGGCTTCTGGGATAACTAGTAAGGTACTGTAGAAGCAGTTTTGGGCTGGCTTGTTAATCTAAGAACTGGAATATCTACCAGCTTTGGGGATTGTCTGTCCCATTCTTTGCAGTTTGCCTTAACTGAATAATCTCAGTGTGGCTCTCCTGGCACCTTAGTCAAAACATCCAAGATTAACACTTTGCCCAGTTTGATGGATGAGTAAACAGTTTGGTTTTAGGAACCTCAGCACTGGAATTCTGAACAAACACCCACGGGATGGTGTCCTCCACCACTTATGGAGCATTTTACCATGCATTCTTTAGTCAAACTCACTGAGATACTTAGTGAGTGATTAATGCCTTTCATCCTACCTTTATAAAATTTTACAGCCTCTGTAAAAACACTTAACTGAAAAATGTATTGAGAAAATCCACTCAATCACCTGGGAGGTGGAGGTGGGGCTCACTGTGATGCAGAGGCAAAGGGCAAAGTTTACAGGTTTCACATATTAGATGTATATAAAGGTCACAAGTGCTGTTTTATGCTACTCCATCTCTGTACAGGTAGGTAACTTTCCCTTTTGGCCCACACTAGAATCATTGACCCTCCCTCCAGAATGTTACCCCTCTGTTGTTCTAACTCCTTCTGCAGTGCATTCTGGAATACTTCTTATGAAGGAGTGCTATACAAATTTATGTTATTGTCAGATTTTCTCAGGCACTGTACTATAACCAGTGATATCATCAGTACAGAAAGACAATTATAAAATAGTCTATTTTAAAGTGGTGCACAAAGAACTACGTACATTACTCCTGTTTTCATTGTGCATTTAATTCCTCCATGCATCCTGTGAAGATTTACCCTTTAGCATTCCTCCATTTCAGCCAAAATCCCCTGTAGCCAACATAACAATGAGTGGGAGAACCAGCAGATGTAATCTGTTGGTATTTTCTATGCCTTACTTTTAAAGAATCTTTCTGTTTCCCAGCAGGAAATATTTCTCATGCATTTTACAGTTTTCTACAACCACTAGAATTTAAAACCTGCATTTCCATTACATTGTTCATCTCATTGTAGGCAAGCAAGTGCTCTGTTTAAAATAGTTTAACCAGTTAATGGCAGGGTTGGCTAAAACACTTTGGCTATGTCTACACTGGCGGCTTCTTGTGCAAGAACATCTTGCGCAAGGGTTCTTGTGCAAGAAGTCTTGCGCAAGAAAATGTCCACACTGCCATGTGCGCGCTGTGCTTTTGTGCAAGAGCTCCCATGGCAGTGTGGACACTCTCTTGCACAAGAAAGCTCTGATGGCCATTTTAGCCATAGGGCTTTCTTGCGCAAGAAACCCCTGCCGAGCGTCCACACTGCCCTCTTGTGCAAGAGCTCCTGCGCAAGAGGGTTTACACCTGTTAAAAAAGAGCGTAGCTCTTGTGCAAGGAGCCCTCTCTTACCACGCTGTACTGTAAATTTCCTTGCGCAAGAGCAGACGGGCAGTGTGGACGCTCTGCAGATTCTTACGCAAGAACGGCCGTACTTGCGCAAGAAACCGCGAGTGTAGACATAGCCTTTCTGTTTGAGAAAATTAATTATGGGGAAGTATGGTTCTTATAGAGAAAGTTGCACAACAAAGCTTCTTACATTTAAAACAATAAAAATACATTTTATAAATGGAAAATGTAATTGATGTAGAAATACAATGTCCACTTCCACAGAGATTATACAGACAATATTAAACAATATAGCTTTCTTTCCAGGGTTAGCGTGAAAAACCAAATGGCTTATTTTTGGTAGATAAATTACTTTACTGAATAACAGTATCGAGAAAGTTCCAAACTCTGAGAACCACTGAGCCCTTGTAATGTCCATTAAAATCAATGAGTACCAGCCATCCAGTTTCTTCTTATCAGCTGCTAGAGCTCTTGATTATATAAATATTAGCTTGTTCTAAGCATCTGCTTTTTGGAAATGATACTATATTGCAAGAAACATCTACTCCATAATGAAATACACCACACCACATGTATCTCCAGAATAAAATGTCTTTTGAAAGCCTAAACCTTTTCACACGAAGTACAGATATGCAATTTTCCCATCTGCAATACAAGGCAGGACTATACAGGCACTTCAGGAATTGAGCATTTTAAGAATAAAACTGATAGTAAATTATAAAGACCTGCAGTAACTCCAGTATGTGGAATTAATAACAGGTGTGCTAAAAAAGCTTTTACCGTTTCTTGCAAAAGCTAGATTTCTCACTCCTCTTTTCACTCCAGAGTCAAGAATTTATTGGTTTAATTCAACAATTCTCTGAAGTTGTATCATTTTGTAATTCTATACTTGAACTTTCACTGCATGGGCCAGCCAGAGGCTAATAATAAAGAGCAAGATGTATGTAGGAAAGAGAGCATATTACATTTGCCAACCTTGCTATTTTCCCTTAGTTTTCAACTTGGGAGCTTTTTAGAGTCCTCTATCCTCTTCCACATATTCCATCAGAATTTAGGAAGGGACCATTTCAAGTAATAGAATGTCAGAAGGTGAATGCTCAGTGGAATACAATGTGTTGTTATACATTGCCATTCAATAGAACGTGTCATAATGTCAGTCAGTCTATTATGGCCCTAAAAGTGCATTTGGGTTTTTTGTGTTTTAATTGCATTGACTATAAACATGAGTCCTGCTGCTAGAAAATTAGTGAGTGGCAGATTTTGTTTTTAAACTCTCACATGGATTACGCATGAAGGCAGAACAGCGCTGAACACATTATCAGACATTTACCCAGAGGGCCACATTCTCTCCAATTCAATTTTCTTCTTTCTTCTTTGAATATATAAGGTACATTTTTCTATACATACACCTTAGCAGCATATCTTGCTCATCTCTTGACCATAACAGAAAGAAATCCATGTATAGAACATGGCCAAAACTGATCATATAAGCCATGCACATATCTATCTTTTATATTTTTCTATGCAAAACAGGCAATGGTAACTTAAGGAAATCACAAGAGTTGCCTAGGATTAATGAAACAGAAAGTTGTAGCAGGTTAACTGGCTAAGAAGCACTTCTTATCCAAAGAACGGCTCTGATACTATGATTTGTGTTACTCTTTTAGGACTTTTTTCTATTGTAAAGTATAAGATCTTCCATTATTGAGATCACTCATATTCAGAGATAGACAAAGTCTATAAATAATGATTGCCCTACTGCAGTCTTATGCTTATGTTACTCCTTCATAAATGGAGTTATACCAGTGTTTTGTTGGTGCATGGAGTGGCCAATTATACTCAATGTTTTTTTAAATTGTCTTCATTAACAATCTCAATGGCAGTTGCAGGAAGCAGCAGCTAGCTCGTTCTTGCTGCTCCTTTGTCTGCAGATGGCACCCCCATAGCTTCCATTGATTGGGAGCAGCAAACTGCAGCCACTGGGAGCTGTGGGGGGAGTGCATGCAGATGGTCAATATCAGCCAAATGTCTTGTGGCCTGCAATCAGTTTACCTTGTTGGGTGCTGTCATGATCACGAGAAATGGCCAGCAGCTGGGGGACTAAGGGGTTAGCTATACCTAAGCCAGGTAGAGTTGGCCAATAGGAATGTAGGTAGGAATTTCAAATTGGGAAAAAGGAATGTTTGGGTTTTCCTTCCTTTGTGTCTGGGATAGTTTCTCTCCAGCTACTGAGGGAGACAGACAGAATGTCTCCCTCCAAGAAAAGACTCTTCACTGTATGTAAGTAGGGTAAAGTTTAGATAAATCTATTAGGTTTTATTGTTTTATGGTTTGGAAAATGGGATCTGATGTCTGTGCATTTAGAAATGGGTTTTCCTCTCCTTTGTAACTAAGCTCCTGGCCCATGGTGGGGTTCCCTCCCCCACATGAGTATATTACTTTGTGACTTTTCCACCTAGTCATTATGTTTGTAACAGGAATATTGTGTTTGATAATAAAAGTTCTTTCTCTTTTCTTTTTATTAACTGGCATTGGTTAATTTTTGTGTCCTGGTTTTTACTTTAGGGGTGAGATTTCCCAAGTGATTTTCCCCCCCCCCCCTTCCCGATTTTCTTATCCTTACTTGGGTGGTGGCAGCGGATTTTATCCCCAAAATCTAGGTTTTTAAGATTGGGGGGGGGGGAGGTTTTATACCAAAGCCTGGAAGTATAAGGTTTTGGGGTACTTTTGTGGGCCCCTACTTCTGCATTCATCATGTCAGAGTGGGGAAGAAGCTATGACAGGTGCCCACCACTGCCTTAAGGTTTATATATATATATATATATATATATATATATATGAATTTTTGTATCAATAGCAACTGGGCTATACAGATAAAATCTTGTCTGAGCACTGAAGTGGAGTTCTAACATTCCCATCTATTGCTAGTATTTCCAGTTCTACTTACACTTCTCCTTCCCATCCTGATCTGACTCCCATTCCCATTCATTCTAACTCTGAGCTTAATCTGTCACACTCCTCCTTCTCTGAGATGACTTCTGCTCCCACGCTGGGCTACCTATGAGCCTCAACCTCTCTACATTCTGTACTCTTCACACTCACCACCTTCTACTTCACTGGTTCTTTCCTCACAAACTTCAAAGCCTTCCCCAGACCACTCTGGAATGCTCATTTCCAAAGAGATCACAGTCATCGATGAGCTCTTCATCTCTCACTCCCTTCATTTTCTGGCTCTCACCTGGATCCCCCTCTGATGCTGCCTTAACAGCCACACTTCTGGTGGCCAACATATCTCATACTCTCATCACTGGCATGGATATTGGGCCTCTTTGCCATTGCTCCTTCCAATTTTTCACTCCTCTCCTTTCCCACTCTTTCCTTCTGAGCAGCAATCCATCTCAACTGTTCTCAACAAGGTTTTTAATTACCTCTTCTTGGTCATATCTGATGGCTTCTACTCTATGCTGAACCTACTTAAGCATGTAAAAGCAGAAGAGATGTCAATTATACATTCCTCTCAATGTGTTGTCTATCTTTAGCTCTTGTGATTCTATGCCCTTTGTTTTTCTGACCTCTCCAGTAATTCCTACAGTGTCTCTTTTGGCAAGTCCTACTCCTCCTTCTGCTATCATTTGCCATGTGGGGGGTAGGGGTCCCAAATTGTTTTATCTTTGACCTCATCTCTTGTCCCTTTGTATGTTTTTTTTGGGGTGAATTTATCTTCACACATGGCTTCCAGTGCCATCTCTGTGTAAACTGCCCACAAATCTACCATGTCCATTCCTGCCTCTCACCCTGTCTTTCTGAACCTCTTAATATTCCACCATTTGTTTGAGCTTACTAAGATCCTCTACCCTTCCAAACTATCTCCATTCAGCTGAATCTCTGTCACTTTTGAAAGCACCATCATCTCCTGACATTCAGGAGTAGTCTTCAGCTACTCCCACACATCCAGCTTGTGTCCAAATCTTGCTGCATGTGTAACAGCCACTAGGTAGATTTGAACATGAGATCTCTGAAGCTGAGTCTAGGAGCCTCTACCCTCTGGGCTAAAAGCCAGCTAGCTTCCAGCTCATGCTGTAGAGGTCTCTTGGTCTTAACTGTTGCTGTGGTCTAGGTACCACTTGTAATGCTCAGTAACCACAGTAGGGCTATGTCTACACAGGTGGCTTCTTGCGCAAGAACATCTTGCACAAGGGTTCTTGTGTAAGAAGTCTTGCGCAAGAAAACGTCCACACTGCCATGTGCGCACTGTGCTTTTGCACAAGAGCTCCCATGGCAGTGTGGACGCTCTCTTGCACAAGAAAACTCTGGCCATTTTAGCCATAGGGGTTTCTTGCACAAGAAATCCCTGCTGAGTGTCCACACTGCCCTCTTGCGCAAGAGCTCCTGTGCAAGAGGGCTTATACCTGAAAAAAGAGCATAGCTCTTGCACAAGGAGCCCTCTCTTACCACGCTGTATTGTAAATTTACTTGCACAAGGGCAGGTGGGCAGTGTAGATGCTCTGCGGATTCTTGCACAATAACCCGCCACTGTAGACATAGCCTAGGTGTGTGGGTTACACATGCTTTATAACATTTCTAAGAGCCAACCTTGTCTTTCTGTCTATGCAACTTAAATGCACCTCCAAGCTCTTATTTGGATTACTGCAACCTCCTTCTCACCTCTAGCCTCCCTGCCACACATATGGTACCTTGCCACTCCATACAAAGGGCAATTACTTGGATAATGTTCCCTTTTTGATTATTTGACCATATTATGCCCTCTTTCAGTCCCTCTAGTATCTCCCCTTTTCATTAGCATCAGGTTCAATCTCCTTCTCTTTTCCTTCATGGTCCTGTATGACACTCTCCCTACTAATCTTTTAACCTCAAATTTCATTGCCCCCTCTTCTCAAATGATGCTAGCCTGGATGCTCAGACTGTCTGCTTCACCCACCATGGCTTCAGTGCTTCTACCATACTGTTCTTCTTTTTGTATAGCATGCCCTTCCTAAATTGTCCCGCTAGGCAATTACTATGACCATAAGAGCGGCCCAATGCCAGATGACAAGATGATATATAATAGTAGATTTCAGCTGGCCTGACCAGCTCAGTACACCTAACACACCTATATTAGAAATCTTTTAAATAAATACATCATTTGAGAACTAATGACAAGCTGGTCATTAATATCGTTGTGAAATGTACAAAAGAATGCTATGTATAAAATTATGTATACTCTCTGATTATGTTGTGGAGTCTGTAAACAGACCAAGAAGACAAAGCCAGGTTTTGTTTCCAGGCAAAAGAGAATGGCCAAAATCTCCCTGGTGTGGCAAGCCAGGTGTGGCAAAGAACAATGGGCTATTTGTTCTCATTGGAAAACCACAGGAGACTGGAAGAATTAGTGTGGTGATGGCTCCCTGGGGAACATAGAAAGTTGAGCCCCCTAAGAGGGCTTCATGACTTTTTGAAAACCAATATAAACTGTGAGATTATAGAAGGAACTGTTGAGGGATTTGGGGGCATGACACCTCAAGGATGAACAGGTGCAGCATCCTCTGAGTTCATGAAAAGTAAATCCTCCTGGTCTGGGAGGCAAGAGTAGCTGGAATCTGATTAGAGGTGAGAAACCTACCTAGACAAAGACGGTAACTTGCTGATATGAAGTTTGTCAGTTACTAGAAAACCATGTTTTGTTGTAGCCACACCTCTCTCTCCCATTCTTTCTTATCACTTAAAGATCTGTTCTCTGTCATAAATGTATTCTAGTTTTATTATAAAGCCACCTCAGTGTTGTATATTAACACAAAAGTAAAATCTTGAGCCTAACTACCAGGCTGCTGTGTGTTCTGCCTCTCTGGAGACAACGAAGTTGGTAACTACTTTAAGGGTCCAGTGAGAGGAACTAGATATTGCAGGGGAGATGATTGGGGGAAACTGGGGCTTGCAAGGGGTGTTGGTGTCTTCAGGGAAGCTGCTGGAAGCCAAGGTGAGACCATAGTTCTGTGAGCAGCCTGCAGTGATCAGGGCTCTGAGCCAAGCTGCACACAAGAGAAGAAGCCAGGATTACAGGGTGAGAAGTAACACAATCCTTTACTTGTCTGAGTGACCTCCCAAACTATCACAATTACCCTCTTCATTCAAATCCCTTCTAAAACATTTCTTCTGTGACATGTACAATAATTAGTCCATTGCATTTCAAACTGTGGGTCAGGACCCTAACATGAGTTGCAACCCCATTTTAATAGGGTCACCAGGGCTGACTCAGTCTTATTAGGGACTGGGGCAAAAAAAAAAGAGCTTGACCCCCAACTACCCAGGATCAAGGCCAAAGCCCAAGGGCTTCAGTCCTAGGGGGTGTGGCCTCTGCTTGAGGGTTAAACCCTTGGACTTTGGCTTTGGTCCCCTCCACCACCTAGGATGGTGGGGGCTTGGGCTTTGGGCCTGTCATCCAAAGATCAGGCTTCAGTTTCCCTTCTGGGGTCATGTAATACTGAGATTGTAGTCTTTTGTACAATTATCTAATAAAAGTATTTATTAGTGTGTGTCTTATAAAATGGCAGACACCAAACTTATCTTGGTGATCAGCCATTACAAGAGGGCACAGAACATTGTGTTTAGAAAGGGGGAAATTCAGATGAATACACGTCAAAGTTTAAAAAGTTTTTATAAGACTGAGGAATCTGCCTTACTAATCATTACAGTTTGAAACCTTACAGCAAATAGTTTAACTGAAAAGGCAAGCTTTTATTAAAAGCCTGCAGTATCACAGAAAATGACATGTGGAAGACATTACCAAATTATACAGTTTCAGTGGCTTATTTCAGTTTGCTTAAACCTGTTCCTTAGTTTTACTTCTGTTTTTGCTTGAATAATGAGTTTAAAGTGAAATAAAAGTGTCCACGTAGCCTTTCAAACTGGTTTGACTAAATTAGTTTAAAATCACCTTAAGATAAATCAGTTCAACAATGCTTGTAGAAAAGTCTATAGGAATATCTCCCTAAGGAAGAGTACTTCACCACTAATGAGTAAGCGCCTTGTGATAGTCCCTCCTGTGAGGCAGTCTGGGAGCTGCAAGAACCACTATGCCCCTCTACTCACCCAGCTTGGCTGGCTCTTTTCTCACTTTACTTTGCTGGTGATACCTTTTCAGGCCCTATTATCACCCTTCCGGACAACAGGTAGCACCACACCCTACTGAGTTACCTGAAAGCTTTACCTAATCTGCTCAGAGACAGCCAGCCAATTTCCCAGTTCCCCAGACTTGTAATCCCATCCCCATCTTGCTCTTGCTGGTGTATAAACCCAGAATTATAATGTCTTGCACTGCACAGGGATGTGTATAATGTAAAGCTTGTCTACCCTGTGAGGAGCAGGAAAGATATGTAACAGCCTTTGCTCACCCAGCTGAGATTTTCCCCAGACTCTTCATCTAAAGGCACGCAGGTTTAGATAAAACATAAAACAAGTGGTATAGATTAAGGTAGATTTTAAGTGATTCTAAGTGATAGCAAACAGATCAAAGCAGATTACCTAGTAAATAAAACAAAAATGAAGCCTAAAAACTAGATAAAATTTTAATCAGTAATCTCTCACCCTGATTGATGAGACAAGGAAGCCACCAACCTTCCATACATAGGCTAGAAAACCCTTTAGCCTGGAACCAGCACTTCCCCCAGTTCAGCCTCTGTTCCTCAGATGTTTTCAGGAGTTCCCTTGTGTGGGAAGTGAGACCAAGAGATGAGGTCACTCTCCACCTTATATAACTTTTCCATATGGCAGGAAACCTTTGTTCCAGACTCAGATTCCAATCCATTTTGTGGGAAAATACAAGGACCAAAATGGTGTTTAGTGTTATGTGAGCTAGTCACATGTCCCTGAATACCATAGTAGCCACTATTCATAGGTTGGCCGAAACATTTTACTGGAGGGCTAAACTCTTCCATGGTCCACTGGGCCATCAGAAGTGTCTGTTGTCTTCATTGTTGCATCTGAAAGGCTGTGTGTGTTTCCTAGAGCAAGCATATGTGAAATGCAGATATATAATATTCATAATTTCAGATCCAAAATGATAAATGTATACCAGTGTTTTCCAATTTTATTTGGCCACGGAACCCTTTTAAACTTGAAAGAATTTTGTGGAACCCCTGATAACAGCAACTGGTTTGATAGATGAAGCTTCGACTTTGTCCAGCACAGCGCTAGTATATTCGTATTCAGTCACCCGCATGATCCACATTCCCTGAGAGTGAGTATGGGGATTTATGGTGTCATATAATGGGTGATCGCACCACTGACTGACTGCATGCACAGCGCTGAGTAGTGACATCATCCTTCCCACTCTCTGGCTAAGCTGGCATTACACAGGGACACTTATCGTGGCAAACAAACGAAAATTGTTTTCAATAAAATTCATAAATGCTTACATATTAATTATTATTATTTTTTTTAATAAAATTTTATTGTAATGGAATTTTCTTGCTGAACCCTTATCTTCACTTGTGGAACCCTGGGGTTCCGCAGAACACCATTTGGGAAACACTGATGTATACAAATAGGATAATCATATTCAGCGAATCACAACCTTTCCACAGACACCTCACAAGACACCTCACAGACACCTCTTATGCAAGAGGCATCATAATCTATAGGTTGAAATTCTCTGATCCATTGCTGCATGTGAGAGCCCATGGATCAGAGAGCCCTTGCAGTTAGGAGCAGGGGCTAGCTGAGAGTCCAGCAGTGAAAGAGCTGGGAGCCCTGCCGGGGACTGGGAGCAGAGCCAGAGCCTGGCCAAGAGGCTGGAAGTGGAGCCAGTTCTATAGCCAGGGGGCTAGCATCACGGAGTCGGAGACCAGCCAGGGGGAGGTGGCCTGAAATCAGAGCCAGAGCCCTACTGGAGAGCTGGGAGTAGAACTGGAGCCAGGCCAGGGGCCAGAAATGAAGCTTGTCCCTTGGCCCGGTGGCCAGGAGTGGAGCTAGTCCAGAAGCTGGGGCAGGGAGCCTGGCGAGGGTGGGCAATGGTACCCAGTGGCTGGGCTGGCAGCAGGATCAACATCTATGAAGGAAGCCCAGCCGAGAGGTTGTTGGCCCCTGGGGGGAGCCCAGGGACTGGCAGCAGAGAGGCCAAAATTGGCCATCCCTGGTCCAACAAACACCCTCATTCATAAATGGTCAGGTCCCAGGTGGGGCCGGACTAGGGAAGTCCAACCTGTGCTATATATTTTAGGCTAGGTCTACACTACCGCCATTTTTTGGAAAAAGCTATGCAAATTGAGCTCTGCAATTTGCGTAGCTTTTTCCGATTGCTTTTCCAGAAGAGGCTTTTCCACCATTTGGCCCCGTCCAGATGGAGCCAAATGGTGGAAAAGCCTCCTCTTTCAGAGGAGCCCTTATTTCTTGTAGAACGAGGTATACAGGGCTCCCTGAAAAAGCGTGTTTGCTCTTCCTCAAAAAAAAAAAAAAAAGCGGAAGAGCACATGCGTTCCATGGACGCAGTGGAGTTTTTCCAGGATACCTCCGGTATCCCAGTAAAATCTGCCAGTCTAGATGTACCCTTAGAGAGTTATCTGTTTGATCAAGAACTCGTCCTAAACAGTAAGAAGTAGGACCACCAAATTCGGTATACAACTTACTCTTATCATAACTTAAAGCAAGGCAAGGGTTTGGTTGTCTAGACAATGGGATGGACTTGGAATGGGATTGAGTCTCATAAAACCAACCAACCAAACAAACAAAAGAGAGACAGAATCACCAAATCAAGTACAGTCCTCAAAATTGACATAACTGAATGAATGTTGAAAGAGACTGAACCAAGATGAGTCAGAAAAATAGAATGAACCTGAAATAGGATTGCTTCTCAATAAACCTTACAGAAAAGAGATAAAATACAGAAATGTGAAGTGGTGATCTGTTTTGGCACAGCCAAGTCAATGCTTAAGTTTTGAAAACTAGAAGACAATGTTTCTGGAAACCAAATAAACTATATCGCCTTTTTGTTAAAATATAGCAAATGACAAGAGTTTATAGGGTCGAAGGAAAAAATACACTTGAAGGAATACCCATTTAAAAAAATTACTAAACATAATTTCATCAAAATAACACTTATTTTTTGAAATATACAATAATTTCATTTTTCTTATATTAAAAAAAAAAGAGTTAAGGAGCCATGCAATTCCAGGTAAATCTGCTAGTATAAAAATACATTGAATTAATATTTGAAATAATATAGTGAGTATTATACAAAGTTCACTACTCAGTTCAATATTTAATTGAGTAATATTCTCCATTTTTAAAATTTAACCAAAGTTTCTGTAGAAGTTCCCTATAGCTGCTCTGGTTTGCCACACTTGTTAGTGGGTCTTTGGTCAGAATGCAGGTCAAGCTTTTCAAAGAGTTCAGAAGGACTTTACCTCAATCTTATTACTAATCAAAACAAAAAAATATATCTTTATAAAAAAAATTGTGTTACTACTTACTAGAGTATATTCATTTTATAGGTATTTCCTTTATCTTTTTTTATTTTAGTGTCACAGTTAAAAGTTGTGCATTAGACATTAAGGGATACTGACAACTCTGGATCTAAATTTATCTAAGTGAAGACTCAGCAAAAATTTTCTCATGACCTTGTCACTTATTTACAGGTTTTATTTTCACTTTAGCTAGTAGAGGCAGTTCATATTTCATTAAGCCCCTTGTATATCCTGTGAAAAACTGCTGATACTCAAGGTCACAAAATATCACAATGTGCTTATAGAGCCAGACCAGTTTAAAAGTATCTTATTTAAAGGACATAAGTACAGAACAAAATATTATATTTAATAATCAGGGCATGGAAAACATCAAACTTTTGCCTGCTGCCACTTTCCTTGGACTAGCAACTTCTTAAATCTCACCAACTAAAAGTAGCTGGTGAGGAGGCAGGAAAGAGAGAGAGACTCTCAGGGGTGGGGAATCTATTTTGGGTCGGGAGTCACTGACTCATAGGAACATCAGTTGAGGGCTGCACATAAGTGAGAAGCAAAGCCAAAACAAATCCTCACTGATGTGGCGCTGAATGAGAAGGAGAAAGACATTCCCCACATTCCCCTTGCACACCAGAGCCTAGGGGAGCCCAGGGTAGTAGATTTTGTGTGCTCCAGCCCCGTGGGGAGGCAACGGGGGGGGGGGGGGGCTGGATTGTTAATGCTGGGGGAGAGCCCTGAGCCTCGGGGGCTGAATCCAAGCAAGCCACGGGCCACGCTGGGCCTTAGGTTCCCTATCTCTGCTCTTATAACATGGTGGCTAAGGCTCTGGTATGGCAAGTGAGAGACTCAGACTCATAGCCATCCCATGGAAGGTGTGGGGTCCAGGACAAATCAACCTATATTTCTAATTTGCCAGGGGGTGCCCCCTCCAGATTCACTCAGACCCTGCACCTCATGCCCCAGTGCCCCACGCTGTCCTGCTTCTTCCCACCTCTGCCCTGCCTCTTCTGACCCAGTTCTGCCTCATCCCATGAGTGTGCTGCTACCTCATTCCTTCCCCTTCCTCCTCAGGGCCTGTTGGAGGGCATAAGGCACTGAGGAGAGGGAGAGGAGTTGATAAGGGGCTGCCCAGTGGGTGCTGAGCACACACTGTTTTTTTTCCATGCATGCTTCAGCCACAGAGCTCCCATGGAGCTGGCATCTACAGCTGCCGCTGCCAGAGAGTAAGCCCTGCATGACACATGCACACTGAAATGCAGGGGCCCTCAAAGCACCGGTCCCAGAACGGTCGCTCTGATTTGCCATGCCCAAGAGATGGCTCTGCTCAGAGTCCAGTCCCATTGTTCCCAGAACTCTTTAATTATTTATCCAAAGTGGAACAGCTTCAATTGGAGAGACTGAGTGTACCCCCATCAAAATATTCTCTAGCCTCGTGGGTCAAGAACTCTCCTAAGAGGTTAGAAAGACCTTTTTCCTTGTTAGGCAGAGGGGGAAATTGAACCAAAGTCTCCCATATCCCAGGTAAGTACTAATCACAGGGCTGAAAGATGTAAGAAAGGTGGCACTCTCTCCTTCTCTATCTGCTTTGTGTGGAGTTAGTCAGGCACCTGATTCACTATTGCATCTCTAAGCCACGTGACTCCAGGAGCATTGTTCAGAGTTATGGACAGAGATCAGAAATAGTCACCTCTCTACAGTCAAGACTCAGGCGCCTAACTCCAAGAGAGGGGCAGGGCTTATGGCTGTCATTGGCATCTCCTAACGAATAGCTTAGGCAGCTCCTGAACCTAAGTTGACCATTCTGGCTTTTGTGGATTCTATTATTAGGAGCCTATCTATCCCCATGCAAAATTGATGCAAGGAGACTAATATGGATCCCATTGTAGTTTCAGTGAGTTCCTAAGCACCTAAGTTAGGTGTTGCAGATCCAAAGCCTTGTACCACACTTTAAGAGGTGATAAGCAGCACACAAGTACCATGACAAAGCATTTCTGATGGGTGGACCTTTATTACCACACAATGAGGATGTTTATGATGTAATATACTAAGGTTCTATTAGCGTGAAAAGTGGTTTTAAGGAGCCATAACAAAGCCACCTTGTTACATTTTGAACAATCTCACATACTGCTAGGAATCCCTCATCTTTGAAAGTTAGCTTTAAAGAGAATGAAGGATAATGCTTATTTCAATGAAGAACATTTATCATCATGGAATCATAATGATGTAGAGCTGTAAGGCTATGTCTACGCTGCAGCACTATTTCAGGATACCAGAGGTATCTCGAAATAGATATTCTATGTCTTTTGAGCCCACCCGTTATTTTGAAATATAATGGGCTTGCTATTCTGATGTTCCTGTAAACCTCATTCCACGAGGACTTTTCAGGGACTTTTCAGAATAGAGGGTTATTTTGAAATTTGGCGCTGTGTAGACAGCACCAAATTACAAAATAAGCTATTTCGAAATAACATCGAAATAAGATATGCAATTTGAGCTACGCAAATTGCATATCTTATTTCGACCTACGGTACATCGTTGATGCACCCTCAAGGAACTCAAGTGGTATTCTAGTCCATTCCACCAGCTGAGGCAGGAGCAAGTAGACCTAGACCATTCTTGATGTATATTTATTATAGTCTCTTCCTCGTTCTTCATTGTTATATAATTAATCATCTGCCAGGATTTTGATAAATGGAAATATGACTGAGGAGGTACAAAAGAAGAAACTGGACAGAAGTGGTCTTCTCCCCTTTAATTTTTCACTTAATAACTGAATGACTTGCAAGCTAAACGCATAACAATGAACAAATATTGGGTTATGGAACATGAATTAGCACTGCATGCCAATAATGTGGTACATTTAAATAAGCAGGACACTTCCCTACTTACAGATATTCTAGTATTAAATTACTTTAGTTCAGCATCAGGATGCAAAGTATATTTCCAGCAGTCAGTATTTCTGCCAGTAGCAGAAACAATACAAACAATAAATGACATAAAAACAATATTTCAATTCATGTTGGCAGAAGAGTATGCAAGATACTTATGGATCCAAACAACTAGCAATCCATCAGAGTAATACAAATATATGCTATGATTCCACACAAACTTTGCACCTGCTTCATTTTTAGACATTGTGAGTAAACGTATGTTGGGTGCATAAATCTTTGCAGAATTGGATCCATAATCTAGTATCATTATTACACATTGGTGGAAGACCTCACTTGGAGCGAGGTACATGTTGCTTGTTAAAATAGGACATTCAAAAGAATTAGCTGTGTAAAGATATTATTATTTTTATGTGTTACTACAGGTTGGACCTCCCTGGTCCAGCACCCTCAGGACCTGAGTGGTCTTGAACTCAGGAGTTTGCCTGACCAGGGGAGGTCAATGCTCCCCTGATGGCTGCTTCTCTCTCTGGAGCTCACAAAGCTGGGGCACCCACCTTTCTGCCTGCTGGCTGCCCCCAGATTTCTCCAGAATTCCCTTGGTGGGGCCACCCAACCGCTGCTAGTCTGTCTTGAATGCCACCAGCCCCACTGACACTGGTTGTTTCCTGGGGCTCCCCTGCCAAAGCTCCCCTGATGCTGCCTGGCCCAACTGCTGGTGGGGGTTCCCTGGCCAGGGTCACCTAGCCCCACAGCCACTGGGTATTCCCCGGCCCCTTCTGGTCCCGCTGATGTGGGACAAGAGGTTCCCTGGCTGGGGTGCTAGGAAAACCCCAGTGGCAGCGGGGCTGGGATGACTGGGCAGCCTCCTTGGTGGGCGGCCAGAATCCCCAGCAGCAGCAGGGTGGCCCTAGCAGTGGGGCTGAGTGGCCTGATGGCCCTCGCTGGAGAACCCCCCGGCAGCAGCGGGAACCCTGGAGAACACCCTGCGGCCGGCAATCCCTACCCAGAACCCCAGGAAATCCTGGGGCAGTGGGCAGGCAGCAAGGTGAGGAGGGGAGTGTATGGAGCTCTGGCACCAATGCTGACATCCTGGAGCCCCACTTCTAGGCCTGACAACCTGGAGCCTCACCAGACTGACCACCATAGCCCCACTGCACGGGCTGACAACTCTGGACTGTATATGGCCTTGTCTATACTACCATGTTTTGTCAACAAAACCTGACATTTGCCAACAAAACAGTGAGAGCATATACATCTCAATGTGACTTTTGTGGAGAAAAACACACAGCTTTGCTGACAAAAAACTTGCACCCCTACAAAAGACTTTTCTTCCCCCCCCTTTATTGTCAACACAGAGCCAGTATAGACACTGTAGTCTGTTTTGTTGATATAAGTGGCTTCTCCCAGTTTCCCACAATGCCTGCCCTGAGCATTTTGTTCAGTGTTTTGGTCTCTGCTGCTCTACAGGCATGTGTCTCTTCCTTTTCAAACCTCCAGGAAGTATCTGATAACTGAATGTGCTTCTCTCGGGATCAAAGAGCAAATCATTGGAGTGTTCCTATTCTATCTTGCACTAGGAACACAATGGCAGACAGACTGCTGTTGCAGAAAGTGGAGGGGACGAAGAGACTGCTGTGTTGCTTTGACATTCCTCAGCATGAGAGCTCACAGCCATGCTGCTCCTGGCAGCTGAAGAGGCTGTGAAAGAATGGAAAGAATACCAAAATGCGATCAGCTCTGCCTTCTCACAACATTGCATGGTGGGATACCTACACACCGTGCATTGTTAACACTCTCTGTGATGGTGGACAGGGTCTGCTGATAGGGAGAGCAAGCGTGAATACCCTCTGGCAATGTTTGATTTGTTGATTTTTGGATGTTGACAGAAGTTTTGTTGACAGAACTTGGTAGTGTGGACAGGGCCTGTGTCTTACACTGTCAGTTAAAAAGACAGAAGTGCTGCTGTGTCTGTACATCCATGTTACCTACATCAACTTTTTAGTGCTGACTTGTCCTAAAAGACTCCCTGGTGCCAGTAGCCTGGGGAGCCATGGCATTGACAACTGGGGCATGGACCTCTTCATTTTCAGTGTGCAGAAGGGCAAACCTGTCCCAAATGGTGGGGGGAAAGGTCCTCATAGGCTGGACCAACTCCCCCTGGAGGCCATCTGTAAAGTATCCCGCCACCCTCAGACTATGTGTACCAGGGGTGGGTAAGATACCTCTGTAAGATTGGCCTGGAGGATGGGGTCAGAACAAGCCTCTCCCCTTCTGGGAGCTGAGCGGCACAGGAACAGCCCGCAGTTTTAAGTAATCTGGGGCTGCAACAGGCAGGGAGTCCAGCCTGTTTTGGGGGTGCTGCAGAATGGGAGACGCTTAAGTATGCACCTCACACCCAGAGCCTGCTTTTGTCACCCCTGCCCCTCCTGCATCCCGCTCCTGCTCCCAGGTCACCATCCAAACCCTCAGCATCCCCCTGCCCCAGCTCATCCCTCTGTCGCAGACCCTGTAACCCCTCCTACACTCCTCCTCCAGGCCAGACCCCCTCCTGGACCCTACACCCCAATCCCCTGACTCAGGTCACACACCCTCTCCTTCACCCAAACCCCCTCTCAGCTCTCACACCGTCTCCTGCACCCCCAGTCCCTTACCCCATGCACCCTTCTGCCCCATCCTATACCCTGCACCTCCTCCACAGAAAAGTGCAGCCCTTGATCACTTTCCAAAATCTTGGCGAGACCCCCTACCAAAAATTCTTATCCATCCCTAATTTGTACAGTGCCTTTAGGGACTAGCTCCACAGAGCTGGCTGCGGACAAATGTCATAGAACAGCAGCACAGCACACAGAAGAGGGGGCAAATGGGGTAACCACTCGGAAGTGGGCGGGACTTTAGATAGGGGCGTGGCGACGAGGCAGTGGCTCCTTGTCCGCGTTTCGCCCCCCACCTTCCTTTGGAGCGGCTCTCAGTCGTCCAATTCCCGCTCGCGTGGCTCTGATTGGGTGACTCTGAGCCAACCGTCAGTAAACGCACTTCTGATTGGTGCGCGTCTCCGCCGGCCAATGCGGGGACAGGTTTCTCCCTGGTGTCAATATGGCCGCGCTCTGCGGCCAGTAAGGGGAGCGGTTGAGATGGAGTAAACTCCTAGGAATTGGGCCGCGCCGCGGGGAGCTGAGTAGGCGGCCGGGGGCAGGCGCTGCGCTCCGGCGACGGGGATGAGGTGACGGGAGCTATGGCGAACGACGGCGGCAGGAAGCAGTTCTGGAAGCGGAGCAGCTCGAAGGTGCCGGGGAGGTGAGCGGGCGCGACTGTGTGTGAAGGAGGCTGGCCTGTCCGCCGGGAGGGTGGCAGTGGGGCGGCTGGCTCCGGGCGGTGTGGGGGTAGTGGCGGGGCGGGGGTGCTGGGGGGCAGTCGGGTCACGTGTCAGCGTGGGGTGTATGTAAGGGGCAGAATGGTTCCTTCTCTTGGTACTCAGGGCGGCTTTACGCCCAGTCGCCTGCGGAGCAGGGTCCGGAGTCTGGCGCTGCACCACAGAACTGTGGAGAGAACAGCTCTTGTGTTACGGCACTTGTGGCAGCGTGAAACTGACTAGCCCTTGGAAGTTGCACAGAGCTGCTGTAAGGGCAGCTATAGAGCATGAGCCCTGTTCCTTGCTGCTCGGGTTGAGTGATGTATACTAAAAGAAATGATTTCCGTGTTCTCTGTGCTTTGGAATATGGGAATGTGGTAATATCTTTTATGAGACCAATGCCTGTTGTGGAGAGGCTTACACAGAGCTCTTCAGGTCTGAGAAACTTACTCAGAATGTCACAGTTAAATACATAGGCGTGCGCAGCACATTTCATTAGGGTGTACACCCAAAGAATTTTTTAAAAATATACTCTTTGACCCCCCATTAGCCATGCCCCTGACCCCCATTAGCCACACCCCCGACTCCCATTAGCCACGCCTCTGGAGGTAACACTCTTGGCGCAATATGGACACATGACCAGAAGTAAAAGGTGTCATGTGACACCCCCCCCCAAGGACTTTTCCCACCATCCTCCTACCAATAGGGATTAGTTTGGCCCCCACCAAACCCCCCTCATGCAACTATCCTGCAATTGCATTAACCCAATGTGTGTGACATTAACTCGGGGGGCAGAGAGGCTGGGGGAAGTGTTTCCTCTAAGAGTTTCCTCCCATGAGCACAATAAATTGTGTGTTGGGCACCAGTACTGAGTTTGTGGCTTGTTTGGATGTGCCACTGTGGCACCCAAGTTATTAATAAATATCTTATAAACCTCTACCTTTTCCCTCTGCTGCCCTGTCTCCTCTCGTTGCTCCATCAGCTCCCCTGGTGCCTGCTGCCCCTCCCCCCCCCAACCCCTCACCCTGCTCTGCTGTCCTGACTCCTGCCCTTCTCACTGCCCTCAGCATTCCTGAGACCTGCCCCCTTCCAAAAGCCCTTCTCTTCCCCCCCCGCCCCGTGCCTACTTCTCCAGGAGCCCCACTCTGATCATGTGAGCTGCCCCTCCTCATCCCCTCTCCTAACACTTTTTCCTCTACACACCTGCCCTGCCTCTCTCCTCTGGTGCTGGTCCCTCCCCTGCAGGTGTCTGCCCTTCTGCTTCACCCCCAGAATCCCCTGGCACCTGCACCTTCCCTTACCCCTGCACCCTCCTGGTGCCTCCCTCTTCCCTCACTGCCCCTGCCCCCTTTTTCCCTGATGCCCACCCCCTCACCACCCTCTGCCCCTGTTCCCCTCATGCCCTTGTGCCCTCACACATGCCTTGCTCTATCCCCGCCTTCCTCATGCCCACCCCTTCTTTCAAGCCTTCTCCCAGCACCTCCCCTTCTCCCCTCTAGCCTCCAAAGCCCTTCCCCTCTCTTCTCCCAGCATTATCCTGTCCCCCACCCCCCACTGACACCTCCTCTCCTGCTCTTTTCCTCATTGTCTCCACTTGGCCCCCTGGCATTTGTCTCTTTCCTCCACCCTGTCCCTTGGTGCCGTCCCCTTTCTTCTGACCTGCCTCCCTCCCCTCAGCACAAGCCCCTTCCTCTCCGACCCTTTCCCCCTATTTTTCCCTCCTCCTCCAGCAGCCGCCAGCTAGTCTGTAACAGAGTTCTACGGTCTCCCTGACTTTCACCCTTCTGGTGCTCCCTCTACTCCAGTGGTCTCCAACCTTTTTACACCCAAGATCACTTTTTAAATGACAGAACAAGCCAAGATCTACCACCCCGCCCCTTCCTTGAAGCCCCGCCCTCTCTATTCTCCTCCTCTCCATCACTTGCTATCCCCAATCCTTACACTGCTGCTTTTCCCCCCCCCCCCAATTCTTCTGTAGGAAGATGTTGTTCCAATATTTGGCCTGTCTAGACTGGACCAAATGTCAGAAAAACCCCTTCTTTTGGATGCCCCCTTATTCCCCGTGGAAAGAGGAATATAGGGGTGACTGAAAGATCATGTTTGCTCTTCTACTAAAAAAAGCGGAAGAACAAACGCATCCCTTGATGCAGAAGAGTTTTTCTGGGATATCTCCAGAATCCTGAAAAATTCCTGCAGTCTAGCCATACCCTTGCTGGGTTGAGGACAGGATGTGTAGGCTCTGGGATGGGAATGAAGGATTTGGGTGTGGGAAGGGGTGAGAGGTGCAAGCTTTGGGAGGAAATCTGGATGCTGGAGGAGGTGGAGAAGGGGACACTGGCTCGTGGAGGGGGCTCCAGACTGGGCAGTGTTGGGGTACTAAGCAAGCCACTGGTCTGTGGATGTGAGGGTGCAGGAATTTGGGTTGGGATATGTGAGGGGCTCAGGGCAGGGGGTTCCAGTGTACAGAAATAGGGTGTGGGGTAAGGGGGAGTGCAGGAGTGGCTGTGGCCAGATGGGTGCTTGGCCCCAATTGGGGATTTGTTGGCCAGGCTTCAGTTTTAAATAAAATACTATGTCAAACACACAAAGTTTCTGCATTGTCTTTATTAACGAGAAGGGCAGGGAACCTGTTTTGAGTCAGGGGTCACTGACCCACAGAAAAGTCAGTTGGGAGCAGGGGACGTGGTACTGGGGAAGGGTGCCAGTGGGGGCAGGGTTCTGCGGCTGGAGGCAAGGGAGACGGAACAGGGGGAGGGGGGAAAGGGGACAGGTTTCTGCAGCAAGGGGCAGAGTGCCAGCGGGGGACAAGTTTCTGCAGTGGGAGGCAGGGTGCCAGGGGGGCAGGTTTCAGCAGGGGGGGGGCAGGGGGACAGTTCTGTGGCTGGGGGCAGGGGAGAGAGAATGGGGGCAGGAGTGCGGGGGACAAGGTTCTGGGGCAGGGTGCCAGTGGGGGCAGGGAGTCCCCTACACAAGCCTCGGAGGGAAGCCTCCGCCACGCGCTGCCTCTGGGGCTGACCCTCCCCCTGCTGAGGAAGGAAGCCCCGTTGTGCACTCCCTCCCACTGAGCAGGGAAGCCCGTGCATGCGGCCCTTAGGCCTGACCCCCTCCGCGGGCCAGCCGCGCTGCACCCGATCCCCTGCCCGGGGTACCCCCCACCTCTCCTACTCTTTCCTCCCCTGTCCCCCGCCCGGGGTTTAAACTCACTGTGCTTGACGGGGTGGTGGGGTGACGTTGCTGCGTCCCTGCTACCTCTTTCCGCGGGGTCCTAAGACCCGCTGGTTTTGACCGCGCAGCCGCGCATGCGCGGCAAACCTGGCGCCTGTTCCCCAGAGCGCCAAAGCGGTGCTACTTCTAGTGCGGGGGTTCGGGCCCCCGCACCATGGGCGGCCGTTTGAAACATTAGGGCACACCCTGTGCGCACGCCTATGGTTAAATATCATGTGGAACAGATTGTTTAGCATAAAGTAGTATCTGTATTTTCAAGGTATGTGGTGTTGCAGCCATTTTCACCACCTTCTTTGACATTCTGAGTAAATTTTCCAGACCCGAAGTAAAGCTCTTAGTAAGCTAGAAAGTGTGTGTCTTTTAACATTTTTCTTGGCCTAACATCTGTTGATATCTCACTCAACTTAGGTTCTTGTCAATTTCACTTTGGTTTGATGGTAACCATAGCAGAGTGTTCTTTGCTCATTGCTGGCAAGAGTGCCAGGATATCTGTCAGTTCTTGTCTGTAGCTTTTGTTGTTGTTGAGGATTTGGAGCAAATTGATAAATTAAGCATAATAAGTCCCGATGACCAGATGGCATTCACCCAAGAGTTCTGAAATAACACAAATGTGACATTTCAGAACTACTAACTGTGGTTTGTACCTTATCCTTTAAATCATCTTCTGTACCAAATGACTGTAGGATAGCTAATGTGATGCCCATTTTTAAAAAGGGCGCTAGAGGTTATCCTGGCAATTACCAACCAGTAAGTCTAACTTAAGTGCCAGGCAAATTGGTTGAAACTATAGTAAAGAATAGAATTGTTAAACACATAGATAACTTTTACTCAGCAAATTACATTAACATGGTTTTCTGTAAAGGAAAATCATGCTTTGCCAATCTACTAGAATTCTTTGAGGTGGTCAACAAGCATGTGGTCAAAGGTGATCCAGTGGATATAGTGTACTTAGATTTCTGGAAAGCCTTTGACAAGTTCCCTCACCAAAGGCTCTTAAGTAAGCTGTCATTGGATAAGAGGGAAGGTCCTCTCATGGATAGATAACTGGTTAAAAGATAGGCGATTAAGGGTAGGAATAAATGATCAGTTTTCAGGGGTCTGTACTGGGACCAATCCTATTCAACATACTCCTAAATGATCTGGAGAAAGGGGTAAACAGTGAGGTGGCAACATTTGCAGATGATACCAAAGTGATCAAGATAGTGAAGTCCAGAGTGGACTGTTAAGAGCTTCAAAAGGATCTCACAAAATTAGAGATAGTGAATAAAGAAGAGTTATTTACTTGCTCCCATAACACCAGAACTAAGGGTCATCAAATAAAATTAATAGGTAGCAGGTTTTAAACAAACAAAAGGAAGTAATTTCTTCACATAACACACAGTCAAGCTGTGGAACTCCTTGCCAGAGGATGTTGTGAAAGCCAGGACTTTAACAGGATTCAAAAAAGAGCTAGATACATTCCTGGAGGATAAGTCCATCAATGGCAATAAGCCAGGATGGGCAGGGATGGTGTCCCTGGTCTCTGTTGGCATTCCAGAAGCTGGGAATGGGTGATAGGGAAGGGATCACTTGATGATTACCTGTTCTGTTCAGTGGCATTGACCACTGTTGGATAAGAGTATACAGGACTAAATGGACATTTGGTCTAACTCAGTTTGGGCATTCTTATGTTCTTAAGTTTTATATTCTTGGAATTTTTGTGTGTCAAACATTTAGTTACTTGAGCAGCTCATCTCAGTAGATTTAATTTAGAAATGTTTGTGTGTGCCAATCAAATAGTGGAGAACTGATGGACAGGATGCATTACACTGCATGTAGTAATTCATGGACAGCAAAGACTGCTGTGGTCATCTAGTTTGATCTCCTATATATAATAGAGAATAGGACTTTCTTGAATGAATTCCTGTTTGAACTGGAAGATAACTTTTAGAGAAACATTACATAAAATGTCTTACAGAAGTCTAGAAAGTTGGGTTGAGCCAGCTAAATTGGTCAGAGAGGGTGGAAAAATTCATATCCTTGAGAGATGTATTTAAGGTGACCTGTGTCCCAGTGTAATAGCCCTAAGATTGAGGAAGAAAACTGTTGCACAAGTTACTGTTTCTCAGTAAAGTAGATTAGTACAGCAATGAAAACTTTAGTGTCTGTGCAGCTGCACCACTGTAGCGCGGCAGTCTCCATATATTATGTCATCACTATTGTCTTTATTAACCAAATTTGTATCTCATTGTAAGGATATGAGATGAATTTGACAAGATCTATTTTCCATAAAATTAATTTAATTAGCAGTAATTATATTTTCTATCCTTTTAGATCAGGGTGGTTTGATTTTAAATCACTAGTTTTAATTATGGTTTAAATCAGTAAACAAAAAACCTTGATTTAAAATAATCAACTTTAATTGTGTTTTGCATTTGTATTTTTTAGATAACAATTAAATCTTGAATGATAAAATATAGTTTTTTGCTGCATTTTGCTAATCAGGAGGATAATCTATATACACATTTAGACAATAATGTACCTTAATTTCCATTTATTCAGATTTTTAATTTTTACATTTTCTCTTATGTTAGAAAATAGCTATGGATTTTTTACTAGATTAATTTTTTAGTGATGGTTTGTCTAGGGCAGGGGTAGGGAACCTTTTTTAGGCTGAGGGCAAAGAGAAACAAAACAAACCCTCACTGATGTGACCACTGACTGAGAAGGAGAAGGACACGCCTCACTTTCCCCTTGCACACCAGAGCCTAAGGAGGCCCAGCCTGATAGATTTTGTGTCCTCCAGCCCTGTGGTGGGGCAGCTGGGGGCTGGAGTGTCAGTGCTGGAAAAACCCCCTGAGCCTTGGGGACTGGATCCAGGCAATCTGGGGGCTGCATCCGGCCCCTGGGCCTTAGGTTCCCCACCTCGGTCTAGGGAAAGGGATTGGGTTGCAGCAAGAGGTGTGGGATCTGGGAGGGAGTTTGGGAGAAGAATGAGGTTGTGAACTGGGGCAGAGGTTCAGGGATTTGGGTTGTGAGCGGGGATAGGAGGTTAGGGTGCAGAGTCTGGGAGGGTTTGGATTACATGGGGTAACATACATGAGGGAGAACAGAAGGTCAGGGTGCGTCATATTGTTGAAAGCAGGGCGTGTAGCACCGCCAAATGAACTCAAGTCGATATGCAAGAGGGGAAGTAACAGGGTAGATGTACCTGAGTTTACACAGTTGTCCATTTCCACTCACTTGGTCTTGCTTTTGGAGAATGATCGTAGCTATATTAGTACTTCACAATCTACGGCTGTGTTGTATGAGAAGGTGAACAACACTATCTTTTATTTATTGGGTCAAATATCACTAAAGTCACTTTTATTCCATTGTTGGTAATGGACTGTGCCTTGAAGTAGTAGTTTAAGTGCAGGTATGGCATTCTCTTGACCAGAGTGGGATTTACAGCATTAAGATGACATTCATGCTACAGTAGGATAGCATGTGCCAGTATTTCCATGATAAGCATCACCTCTTTAATCTCTCCAATTCTCTCTGAAGTTTTAATATTAGCAGATGTTTGTCAGGTTGAAACTTGCAAGTAAACTTACTTTTATTTTGAGAAGGATAAATCTTATTATATTTCTTACATATGTTTTTGGAACCTCATTAAGGATGTCGTACATGAAATCGTACTTACATGCCTGTTTGTCATGGTATTGGCATTGTTTTTGTTCTCTAATACATGTTACCTTATGTGCTGTCCATCTTGAACTGATTGACCTCATATACCGTTGTGACTATGAAAGAGCTGTTATGATGGTTCATGATGTAATTGTCTAATAATGCAATGCCAATTGTTTGTAAAGCATATGATACATGCTCGCTGTTGGTGTGCTTATACTGTAAGCTAGCCCATGCCAGCTGACTCAGGCATGTGGGGCTTGGGTTAAAGGGCTATGTAATTGCAGCCTAGAAGTTTGGGCACCTCACAGAGTTCTAAACCCTGAACTCCAGCCTGAGTCTAAACATGTAGATTGTGATTAAGCAGTCCCTCAGACTGAGTCCTGGTCAGCTGTCATCAGACATCTGTCCGTGTTTAATTACAATGTAAACATACTACATATCTCCGTGTTGTAGCTTATAATGTAGCACTTTTATCCTAGTTTGGGGCAATTGCAGATAGACAGAAATGACACTGGATGTGAGGTCATGGCTAGTTGATAACATAGCACCCAATATTGTGCTGCGTGTCTCTTTTTTTAAAAATAAACTCTTTATAAAATGCAATGACAAAATTAAAAATCAAGAAAATTTTATAGTATTTTTTTTCTCAGCCCATATCATTTAATTGCTGCAGTACATGTGATATGTTAGAGTAGCTACCATTTGGGAACTGCATTGTTAAGGAATATGGGGAGACTTAAAGTGTTCATGTCAACTAAGTTGAAATCAGATCCTTAAATCACCTATTCAGCATTCCACTATGGGGGATTCTGTGGGGATTGTAGGAAAGTTAGTTTCCTTAAGACTGACAGTTGCTGAAATCTTTTTTTTTTTTTTTTTTTTTTTAAATCTCTTGTCAAATTTGTGATCATTTCTTTTTCTGTCTTTAGTATCCAACATGTGTATGGAGCTCAGCATCCTCCTTTTGATCCATTATTGCATGGAACGTAAGTTAACATAAAATTAAAAAGTACTAAATAATTTTGACTTGTTATCGCTTCTCGCCACTTCCTCTTCTTCCTTAGTTTGCCCAAAATGCTGCTTTTAGTCATCTTCCTCTTCTATTTCTAACTACATCATGTGCTTCCTTTCCCCGTTCTAATTTCTGTTGTTGCATTGGCTTCCTAATTGTTACTGCATCAAGTACACTGAACTGTTGTTTGGTATCTTGCATAACGTAAACTACAAATTATTTGGGGTATCCTGTTTAAATGTGTTAATCTGTTCGCCAAATACCCTGTACATTTACCACTTTATATAAATGATTCATTGTAATGACAATTTAAAAATGTTTGTCGGTAAACTTGCTAAAATAAGATTAATTTAGTCTCCTCTTTTAGGCTGTATTTCTCAGTATTGTATCAAATTGTATAGTTAAAAATATTGAGGGTTTTTTTGCCGTTCTTTTGTCATGTTGCCTTTGCCACAGGCAAGATACCAGATTTTATATTCTGGTCAGACATGGCAATCGCTGTGTTCATAAATCAGAATTGTAGCTTGCAAATCTGTGTCTAAATTTTTTGTATCCAGTATTTCTTATTGGTGGTAATATTTAGTAATGTATACTGTGCTTGCTTTGCTTGTGACAACTGTACAAATGTTTGCTTATTTATACCAACATAGTAACGAGTTACTATTGTTGATTCTTTTAACTTGTTCTTTTTATTCATAACAAATTATGGAGGTCCACTTTACTTAATGAGTTGTGAAGTGCAATATGAAATTTACAAGACTGTTTTGCTGAACAGAATATTTTATAGTCTTCTTTAATAATAGAATCGAGAAAAATATATGGAGAGAAGAATAAGTTTGTCCAAGATTGGTAACTTCCTTTTAAATGGGAGATACACTACACAAATATTATTTTATTTCATTTTCTCCAGTGTCTATTCAAAGCTCAAGACCTTTCACATTATTTAAAAACACACATATTTAACACAGATTCTATAAAGTATCTATACCAAACTATATTATAGGTCAGAAACTGAGCCATGATCCAGCACAAGTAATTTTCTGAGCTAAATAAGCTATTTTTTTAAAAAGCAGGTGAGGAGTCTCCAATTGCCCTGATTGGTAGGAAGTTAAAAAAAAAAAAAAGTGGGGTCTCTGTGTGTGGGTGTGAATGTTAGGATGGTAGCATCAGAGAAGCAGTGGAGGGAGCAGGTATAGGTGTGTTGGCTGTTGAAGTATTGAGCAATAACCAGTTCTTAAAGGCTAATAGAAATAATCAAACAGAGGAAGGGGAGTGAGAGAATTTCTCTATTAGGCATCTTTGCTCTATTAGGGTGCCAGATTTTATGGATACAAGTACAATAGAAATAGATAGGACTTTCTGGATTTAGAGGGAAGAATTGTTTCCTGAGCTGGCTCTCCATGACAGGCCAGTAACCAGCTCCTCTGGCTGGCAGTGTGCTTGTTCCTCTCCCTAGTGATGTCATGTGGACAATCTGCCTTCTTTTCATGTTGGAGAAGAGAGCTGATGAGAGCAGATACCACTGTGGAGCATGCAAAGAACCTTCTAAGAACTATGGTGCCAGGTAGCTGGGAGAAGGAACCAATTCTTGACCTGTTTACAAGATATAACAATATTAAGGGTTTGACTAGCAATGCATATGTTCTTACACCTTTATTTTCAATACCACCTTATGTGTTCTGTTATAGAAATGGGAAAAGTACAATGAGCTATTTCACGATCTTTTCTTCTTTAAGCTACCCTGCTCGTGATGCTACAGCTGACCAAAAAGCTGTTCCCAGAGTAGTTCAGATTTTAGGCACACAAGACAATGTATACATCATCTGTAGACAGCAAGATTGGTCTGAGAATTGACTTTTTTTTAATACCTGGCAATCATGGTAGTGACTCAAATCAAATTAGAATAGTCCCATTTCTATGAAAGAGGAACTAATTTGATTAGGGATTTGATGAAGTAATGAACTGGCTGATAGGGCTGGAGATCATCTTCTATATTATTTAAAAGTGCTGATTGACACTTTTTTTTTTTAAAAAACATCTTTTCCATTGTATATTCTTATCAATGTCTCAGTATTTGGATAAAATAGTACTCCCTGAAATTAGAATCTTTCATTTAACTAGTCCATGGCCATGATAAAACAAAACTTCTTTGCCAAGTGTAACAGTACCGAAACTCCTAGGTCATGCTGCTACGTACTACACTGCAGTAGTGCAACTGTTCTGATATAGCTGTATTACTGCAGTGTGTCTGGTGAAGACACTCTTTGCTGAGGAGAGCGAGCTCTCTTGTCAGTATTAAAAAACTCTACCTCCACAAACAGCATAAGTTATGTGTGTGGGAGAAATTCTGATACCAGCATAGGTGCAATGTCAGCAGAACATCTATTATTCAAGGTTATGAGTATTTCTCCTCTTGAGCGATATAGGTTTTGCTGACATAGTGTAGTGTGGACATAACCTCAGTGTATTTAATATAACTTTAGAATGTTCTAGCTCTTGTGAATTAAAAGCACTAATTCATCACAAGCATCAGAATCATCACAAGTCCCAATACTAAATGGACATTAGTTGGCTTTTGGTTTAAGAATAAAATCCTCATATCTTTAATAAGGAAGAAGAAAGTTCCAAATAATAACTGAAAACAGTATTAATTTTTGGTATGGGTTTCTTAGGAATGCTAAATATTGTAAACTACACATGGACAACTATGACTGGTTAATGAGCAGTGGCACAGATGTGTTGATCATCTTAATTGCTTTTGTGGAAAGTGTCTTGTTTCAGACTTATTTAGGAATTTTATGTTCTAGCAAATGTTGGAGTATAACAGACAGTTGTATGGCTGACTGATCACATTGTTAGCAAAGGGAGGGGGGGACGACTTACTTTTAAGAATGCAGAAAAACATCACTTGCATGTTACTACAAATTGGACCTCCCTGGTCCGGCACCCTCGGGACCTGACCGGTCCCAAATGAGGGATCTTGCTGGACCAGGGAAGGTCATCACCAGCCCCTTCCAGTTCTGGCTCAGGCTCAACTGGCAGCTTTCCAGCTGGCTTCTCCCCTCTCACAGGCTCCCTCTTCCCTGTCAGCCTCTGCTGGCCTGCTAGGCAGCTCTGCTGCCTTTGTGCAATGGGCTCCTGCTGCACTGGACTCTGTGCGCTGGGCTCTCGCTGCAGAGCCCGGCTGCTGCTATCATGCTGAGCTCCTGCTGCCCTACTGGGCAGCCCCACTACCATGCGTGAATCTCTTGTTGCCTTGCCAGCCTGCAGGGCTCCCAGGCACTCGCTCTCCACTGGGACTCTCTGGTCCTGGAACAACCATGGTCTTGCCAGACCATGGATGTTGCTGGACCAGAGAGTCCTGGTAAAGAGACTTTCAATCTGTAACTAGCTATCTATTGGTTGAGTTAAAATGTAATTGCTTTTGCATTTCATTTTGATTCACATAAGAACTCATATTAAAACTTCCAGAGACTTCAGAATGAAGCCCATAGTTGATCAAATGTCCCAATACATGCGGTTATATAATGAACGTCAAGGTCAATGTAGAGATTAAAAGGAGATTAGGCTCTGCATAGGTGGTGGTGATCATTTTAAATTGGCATTCGTATTGGCATTTTCCCAGTTCTATTCATTCCATTCAAGCATTAATAAGGAGAATGTGTACAAGCTGAAGAATATTGTGTCAAATTCCTTATCCCTACACAGGTTTCGGATGCTCCATTCTGCAAAGCCCTTGTAGTGGGCCTGCTGGCCAAAAGACATGTGCACTATGTTGTGCAATGCTGAACAGCAACCCTATAAACTTTTCTACTGGAAGCTCCTCTCTTATGCAACGGAGTTCTTGCTCAGTGCCTTTAATCATCTGTGGCAGTATAGCACAGAGTGTTGTGAGAAAGAGAGATACTGTCTCTCAAGAAGTCAAGCTTGAAGCCTTTAGGGATTAATAGTTCAAAACTGCTACCTTTTCAGTCTGTACACACAGACTAATATGCAGCCATGTCAGATCACAGAAGTTTGATGATGCATATTTCCACCAAAATGCCACTTAAGAAACTGACTGCCATGTTTATACTGCACTAGTGTGAGTTTCTCGGTTAATTTCAGATGTAGCCCATACAGGGTGCAGTATGGCAATCTAATCTTGACGAAGGCATAGATTGTATTTAGCAAGTTCTGCATCTGTCAAAAATTCTTGCAGTGTCTTTGGTAGACAATAAAAATAGTGCATGAATTTATCTATGTGTAAATAATGGCAGCTGGAGAGTCCAATAATTCAATATTACAAACTCTTATAATTAAAACATATGGTTGTTACGGACCCTTATCTGTGGGGGAAGGTACTTGTACCATGTCTTTGGGTTGCTTCCGTCAATCCATTTGCATTCTCTCATATTTACCCTATTGAGCTTCAGTTAGAGGATGCTCCTCCATGCTTTAGTCTCTCCCAGAGGTTTGTGAAGGTGTTTAACAGCTTTGATTGAGTCAAATGATTGACAGAGAAAGCTGGGTATTATCAGTATACTGAAAACATTTAAAGCCATGCATAACTTCTAGTAGCTCTAGGGTAGAAGATTGTTACCCCAAAAATATTCTCACTGGAGACCACCCAGGGTTACACTAGTATGGGTTTATTTCCACTAGGTAAAACTAAAGAGGAGAAAGCAGCCACCAAAGGTTTAAACTAAAGAAGATAGAACTCTCTCACACACACACACACACACACACACACACACACACACACACACACACACACACCCCTCCATTCATTCACTCATTCACACCCATTCATTCCTGCTGTCAGGCACTCACACACTTACACAGACATATGGGTTGCAGAAGGACCCAAGGCATGTGGATCCTGAAGGCTCTGTCTGCTCATCATAGCTCGGGAAGCTGTTCAGGAGGAGAGACACTGGAGAGGAGCTTCTCAGGAGCAGGGGAAGGAAAAAGAGAGTCTCACATGTGCTCCTTTTTATATAGTATCTGAATGGCTCCTGTGACTCATTCACCTCGTCATCAGGGAGCATGCCCAGACTTCCCTTTATCCAGCAGGGAGCATGCCCAGACTGTGATGACTCAGTGACATGTGGTCCATTGTTCCCAGTCTTCTTCAAACACACTCTCACATTCACACTCTCTCTCCATTCATTCAGGGGAGAATGCAGCTTAGGGAAAGTTACAAGCAAGGTGACTGAGCGTTATAAAGATTACAAAGTTGCAGTTTACAGTAAATTTGAGAGTTACACAGATTACAAAGTTTGACAAAGATCACAATGAGTTGCAGTTTAAAACCTTAGACCTTACAGTTTTGGTGTAGTTTCAGAAAATCCATGTATATAAATCAAGTAAGGTCAGGCGGAGGCTTTTTTGTGCAACAAAGATGAGATGGAACACTTTGCAACTTCACATGATGCCTTGGCCAACTATGAAAGATTGGATACTGGATGATAGTTAACTACACTGGGTGTTTCCAGCATTGGTTTCTAGAGCAGAGGCTGGACCAAAGCTTAAATGAAGTTGGCAACCCACCCTTCATAGTGGTGGTATTGATAGTCTCCAACGATATAGGATGCAAGGCTTCCCTACTAGTCTTCACCAGCCAGGAGTGACACACGTCCTAATAAGAGACTGTGGAATGAAATACTTCTAATGCCTCTCATCTCAGTGACCATTGGTATCCTAAGACTAACTAGAGAAAACAGTTTGTCTCTTCCAGAATCCATTTCATAACCTCAGTAGCAAACAGTTTGACCCAAATTCATCTGCTGTTAATTCACAAAATAATAAAATTTCCTCCGAATGGGAAGAACTTCAACTGGCTATCAAATGAAGCCAGCTCTCATTGAAAAAGCTGTCTAGATTAATCAAATGATTGCAGCTTGAAACTTCACTTCCCTTATTCTTGCTTAGTCATTTACTCAGGCATAAGTAATCCAAAACGGGGAAGAATTGGATCAGTAGTTGAGGAGTTGGGAATATTAAAAGTGAGCAGTTTACATATACTCTTTGGTTTGGATGCTCCTTGTAAGAACGCCTCGCTTCATTTGAATTTCTAAACTTCATAAGCCTGTTGTGTCACTCCAATTCAAGGAGTTAATAAGATCAATAGCTTCAGTCTTGTTTCTGTTACATCTTGCAGTTAGCTTCTGTTTTCGTATAACATTAAGGCTGTGGAATGAAGTACTTCACAGTCAAAGCAAGAAAATATGAGCATGAATCATGTGAAAGGGAAACTCTGTGTGTGTGTCTGTGTGTGCGTGTGTGCGCGTTTTTAAAATCCTTGACCTGTTTTCTGTTTTCCTTCCCACAAGTCTTGATTCCTTAATTCCTGTTTATTTTTTTTACATTGTTCCAGTTTAGTTTTGAAAAAAAAAAAGTGTAAGCAAAAATATGTTGATGTTATACTGAGATAAGTCTTGTTGACCCTTAGAGAGGAAAGAAGTTGGGTAAAAGAGCTAATACAACACAGAGAAAATGGGAGGCAGGAAGAAGAGAGGCCAATAGTGCTATTCCACTTAATTCTTAACTTCCATAAATTTAACACTTTGTTGGAGTATGTTCACTTCCGACATCAGTGATAAAGCTTCTTCTTTCTCCTTAGAACTCTACGTTTTTGGTTTATTCACCTCAGTGTAGGGGTTGACAGAAAGCACCTTCAATTTATTATAGCTTTTGTGTTGTGCACTGTGGCCAAGTGACAGCTATGAGGGAAATTTTAACATTTAGAATTTCTACTCTCTAATGCTGCATTTATGCTGCTTTCTCGCATAATGTTAAGCATGAATCCAGTTTTAACAAATGTATCCTAATTTTCTTGCCAGTGTTGCTAATTATCAATCCAGTTTGTATTTAAATGAAGGTATGTATTGTCTCTGATTCTTTCAGCCTTTGTCCTTAACAGGAAAAATGTAGTATTGTAGCCATGTTAAGCATAGGATATTGAAGAGACCAGGTGGCTGAGATAATATCTTTTATTGGACCAGCTTCTGTTGGTGAGAGAGAAGGTTGTATTGTTGGTAAGAGACAAGAATATCACCAACAGATGCTGGTCCAATAAAAGACATTACTTCTCTCACCTTGTTTCTCTAATATTGTAAACAGTAAGATTGACTAATATAAGAAGGGAACAATTTTTCAATAAGAGGAATACAGAAAGCTGCTGGCAGAGTATCCTGATTTGTCTTGATAGTGAGATTTTTTTTTCATTTTTGGATTTCTCTAAAGTACAAGTGCTTTTGATATTTATCATTCTTCTGGAGCATATTGTGCATCTGTGAAGAATACCATAGTGCAGACTAACCTTGTCCTGTTTGTTTCTGTACAGTTCCCCCTTTAGAAAAGATCTATTGCTTCATTTATCTGTCCTTATTACTTGTTTCTTTTATGCCTCTTAACTGTCTCCACAACAGAAAGGATTTAAGTAGTTGAGACAATTGTAATACTGTATCACAGATCAAGTAGGCAATAAGTAGCAAAAGTGGATGAATTTCTATGAAGCAATTATCCCTATGCTTTTAGTAGTAATAATATTCTGTCTCAAAATAGACATACTCACTCAGGATTATTTTTTATAGAAATTTTACTTTTACGTAAGTGTTTGAGCATTAGTGGTATTATAGCACTTTTAAAATAGTCATGCTACACATGTTTATTATTTCATGAACCAGGGCCACGTTATGTTAGGAGCTGTAGAAACACACAATAAAATTATGATCCTTTTATCACAGACCTTGCAATCTAAATCTATGGCCATGGCTACAGAGTTTTGTGACACAAGTTACGTTAACATTCAAAAAACATTACAAAAACGGTGTTGCATGTTTGGACTTGCTCCCTCTGTCAGCAGAGTGTGTACACAATTGGAGCACTGCCATCAGTAGAGTGGGAGCAATGGACTTCTGCCACTAGGTCTTGTGGAAAGGTAGACCGGGTCATTGGCATGGGACTCAATGTCTCATGGCATTGTTTTCTGTCCCAGACTTCCATGGGCTTTTGTTTTTCTTTCACAGCATTTTTCAATGGCCCTTGTTTGCTGTGCGTCAGAGCAACTTTGTGTTAAGGGATGGATTCCCCCCACTGCTCTACTATGCTCATTAATCTAACTGTTATTAAAACATCATGAATGGCAGTGCAGGTAATCATGAAGTTCCTCACTGAACAAGTTTCCCAGTTGCCTGATATGGTGTATGATAGGGAGAGGAGCAATCTTAGATTCATATAGCAGCTGCACAAAGTGGACCATTGCTTTTGAACTCAAGAAACAAGCATTGAATCACATTGTTATGCACAGCTGGAACTGCTCAGCCTGCTCACCCCGTACGCTGAGCAGATCCAGTAGCTCTGCAGTGGTCCAACTGGAAGAGCGTTTGCTATCGTAAGCTGCCATGATGATGCCAGGGGAAAATCCAATGAGACCGCTCTACAATGAACCAACAGGAATGCAATTTCAAAAATTCCAAGGGCTTTAAAGGGGGCAGGGCAGATGAGTTGTTTACCTCGCTGCAGGGCAATGCAGTTAAAACTGCTGACCAGAGCAGTTTAAAGTGATAAAATGGAGTGCGGTGTCTACACTGTATTTCTTTGACAAAACTTTTGTGCAAAAAGCCGTATGGGTGATTTTGTTGCCAAAACAGGGCATTTTTGATGTCAGAAGTCCCATTGTATTATGTATGCATCCACTATTTTGTCAACAAAACTCTGTAGTCAAGATAGTGCCTAAGACAAGAGGCAGTAGATGGATATAGGCCGGGGTAGGGAATATTTTTTGGGTCAGGGGCCACCGACCCACAGAAAAATCAGTCGGAGGCCAGGAGTTCTGGGGAGGTGGCAGGGGCTGGTGTTGGAGTGCCAGCATGAGAGCCCAAATCTTGGGGGAGGCCCTAAACCTCAGGGACCAGATCCAGGCAACCCAGGGGCCACATCTGGTCCCCGGGCCTTAAGTTGCCCACCCCAGATATAGATTGATAAGAGTAGAAAGAACCATGCAAGTATTTTTCAGAATGATAGGTGGTGGTATCAGTGGTCCATCTGCCGTCATTTTTTTTCTTTTTGAAGACCTTGTGGCAAAGGAGCGTTTTAAGGAGGAGACTGGAGTAGCTCTGGCAATGTTGATAAGAAACTCCTCCTGATTGTAAGGAGCAACGTGGGGAAAAATCATTGAGGTGCTTGCTTGAAAATTTGGCAAGGCGGGAGTGGAAGCCAAAATCATTGGCTGATTGGAGAAGGGAGTTGACATTTCAGCAGTGAGTGAGAGGTGATAGGGTGGGGAAAAGCCATGATGGAAATAGACTAGTACAATACAATAGTGCCCATCTATAAAAAGGGACATAAGAACAACCCAGAAAACTATAGACCAGTCATTGTATCTTCTGTGCCAGGAAAGATAATGGATCAAGTAATTAAGGAAATCATCTGCAAACACCTGGAAGATAATAAGATGATAGGGAACAGCCAGCATGGATTTGTAAAGAACAAATCATGTCAAAACAATCTAATAGCTTTCTTTGATAGGATAATGAGCCTTGTGGATAAGGGAGAAGCAGTGGACGTGGTATACCTAGACTTTAGCAAGGCATTTGATACTGTCTGGCATGATATTCTTATCAATAAACTAGGCAAATACAACTTAGATGGGGCTACTATAAGGTGGGTGCATAACTGGCTGGATAACCGTACTCAGAGAGTAGTTATTAATGGTTCACAATCCTGCTGGAAAGGTATAACAAGTGGGGTTCTGCAGGGGTCTGTTTTGGGACCGGTTCTGTTCAATATCTTCATCAACGATTTAGATATTGGCACAGAGAGTACACTTATTAAATTTGCAGATGATACCAAGCTGGGAGGGGTTGCAACTGCTTTGGAGGACAGGGTCATCATTCACAATGATCTCGATAAATTGGAGAAATGGTCTCAGGTAAACAGGATGAAGTTTAATAAAGACAAATGCAAAGTGCTTCACATAGGAAGGAGCAATCAGTTTCACACACAGGGTACGTCTAGATTACATGCCTCTGCTGACAGAGGCATGTAAACTAGGCTACCTGACATAATCAATGAAGCGGGGATTTAAATATCCCCGGCTTCATTAAAATAAAAATGGCCGCTGTGCTGTGCCAGCTCAGCTGATCGTCGGCACAGCGCATGAGTCAAGACGTGGATCGGTCGACAAGGGAAGCTTTTGTCGACCGCTCCGGTAAACCTCGTTTCACGAGGCATAAGGGAGCGGTTTAGGTTTTAGGTTGGACATTAGGAAAAGCTTCCTAACTGTCAGGGTGGTTAAACACTGGAATAAATTGCCTCGGGATGTTGCGGAATCTCCATCTGTGGAGATATTTAAGAGTAGGTTAGATAAATGTCTATCAGGGATGGTCTAGACAGTACTGGATCCTGCCATGAGGGCAAGGGGACTGGACTCGATGACCTCTCGAGATCCCTTCCAGTCCTAGTATTCTGTGATTCCATGAAAACACTTTCAATCTTTAGGCTTTTGTTTGCAAGTATAATTGGAGATCTGAATAGCAAGACCATTGAAAGACAAATTATGTAAAACTGCAATAGTAAATGTGCACATGAAACAATTCTAATGCAAACAAATAGCCTCCAGTTATTCTTTAGATGACATGCAACATATTATATGCCACATGTTTTTCTTGTTTCTTCTACTGGCATTAGAAGGAATGAGATTTAGTTGCTATCCCAATGCAAAGGTTGTCCTCCCAGTTCTATGAACTTGGTGGGAGATCAGTGCTTCCCGGCCAATTCAGTTACATGTCTTTTCTCTAAAAATTCAGTTATCTTCTCAAAGAAGGCGACCAGGCTTGTCTGGCATGATATACCTTTTGTAAAATCATGTTGTATTTTATAGCAATTACTGTTCACCTCTATGTCCTTAACTACATTCTCTTTCAAATTACATGTATAATCTCTTAACTGAGAATTGCTTTCAATAGCATGGATAAAAATAATCCACGGGTGTTTTCAGACTAAATGGATTCTAATATATTCTGTGTACTCACTTATCTATAATAAATATACTCTAAGATGAGATCTACATTAAGAAGAAAGTTAAACTGAGATATGCAACTCCAGCTACCTGAATAACATAGCTGGAGTTGACGTACCTTAGCTTGACTTACCATGGTGTCCCCACTGTGGGAGATTTGAGAGAAACTCTCTCGTCGACTTCCCTTACTCCTGGCAACCTGGTGCAGTATCGGCATCAGTGCGGGTACCATCAGCGGTCGATTTAGTGGGTCCTTACTGGGACGTCAGTGTGTAGACAACTATACGATTAACTGATAAGCCCAGGCGTCTTGGTTAATCCTATTGACTACACACATTCCCTACCCTTTGCTGCCCCCCACCCAGCGCTGCTGCCTCTTTTAAGCTGGCTTCCCCCAGGACCGGATCCTGCCCTTTCCCCCTACTGCCTCTGTATCAGCAATGGCTTCCCGCTTGTATCGGCTTCCGCCTGCCTCCGTGCTGCTCCCTCTCTAGCAGAGGCAGCGGGAGGGGGAAGGTGGGAACTGGTGCCTTGGGGGAGCCGACTTAAAAGAACACTCCCCACAAGCACTGGATCTGCCTGCCCCCTCACCCCCATTCCCATGCTGCTGCCTCTGATAGAGAGTCAGCAGTGTGGAGAGTTAGGGAAGGCAGGAGGGAGCCAATGCACTTGGGGAGCCGGCTTTGGTGCCAGCTGTCTGGGTGTGCTGGCTCCATGGACCAGCCTGCCCTCCCCCTTGCTTTGTCCTATAGAGACAGCGGTGGGGGAGAGGCAGGAGCAGGTGTTGGAGAAGCCGGCTTAAGAGGCAGCAGCACGGGGTGAGGAGGCTGCCACGAAGCATTCCGTGTGGGGTCCATGTTCCCTGTTGACAGAAGCTGCTCTGGCATCCTATGCAGACAGGGGCTGCTGCTACCACGCAGGCAAAAGCAGCAGTGCGGGAAAGCAGGCGGGAGCCGGTCTGAGTGGGAAGCTGGTTTTTAAACAGTCTTCCCTAACGCACTGGCTCCCACCTGCCACTACACACTGCTGCTGAAGTGCAGGGTGGCAGGGGTCTCTCCAGGAGTGGGGCTGGAAGTGCATTGGCTGCTGGCCTTTCCCCAAGGGAAAATTGAATAGTCATGCTGCATGCAACTGCTAAAATTTAATGCAGTTACACAACTATTCAATTACACGCTATCTAACATCCCTAGTCCTTATTAGTCCTACTAAATCAAACCCCGGGAGATTCATCTTTGGAGTGTCTATGGCCAGGTAAGTGAAGACAAGCCCTAAAAGGAAAACTCTCACATGTAGTTTAATCAATGAACTGTGGCCTATTAAGCCTTGATGACCTTTTAATATCAAAAGGTCAATTCATTTGAGTAAAGCAGAGTAACTTTTTTGAATTTTGTGTTGGGATTGAAAGTACATGATTGATTTCTCAGACCTAGAAAGGATAATTAAGATACGTCTCGATAGCAGTGAGACTCAGAGCTTGGGTTAAGTGACTCAGGCTTGTATGGCTTGAGCTACCAGTGTAGACATTTGGGTTGTAGCCAGGGCCAGTTGTCCCCCATTATGGTGGGTATCTTTCCTGTACAGACATATTTGTAGAGGCCCATTTCCCACTCAAAGTCAGTGACGTTTATGATCCAACTGTCACTTGCATCTTTGATCTCCACCATAGTCTTTGGGCCGATTAAAATGTGATTGTTTTTCCTCTTGGACTTTGTTAACTAATTTTCTTAATGCTGATAAACTAGTCATACTTAAGTGTGTTTGTGGGTTTTTTTTTTTAACAGCTTGATAAAACCAGGATCCAAGCCACCAACAACGCCAGTGAAATTGAAGAAAGTCAGTACTTTCCAAGAATTTGAAAGTAACACAAGTGATGCTTGGGATCTTGGGGATGATGATGATGAACTCTTAGCAATGGCAGCTGAAAACTTAAATACAGATGTGGTTATGGAAACAGCTAACAAGGTAATTCAGAATCATAGCAAGCTGCAAGAACAGCATAAACTGCAGGAGGAACAGCTACAGGAAGACAAACCAGCACAATTTTCAGAATTGTCTTCAGTGGCATATGGTGAAAACAGGCTGGTTAAATCAGTCAGTGAAAGTCATACATCATGTTCTGCAGGTATGTTAAGATATGAAAATGATGCTGATGTCTGAATTTTATAGTCTTCAAAATGCTAAACATTTGTAATGTTGATTTTAACACTTTAATACTACAAGAAAAAATATTGATGGTAAACACTAATTAATGAAATGGATACTGCATGGGGAAAAAAGTTTTAAAATCTTGGGGTGGGGATAACAAAGTGTTTCTTGTTTTCAAACTCTTAAACGACTTCATTTTTAGTTTAAATTGGATTTTTCAGTTTAATAAAGTAGTCAACTGAATCAAGATGGTTTCAGGACTGGTTATAAAATATAGAAGATTTACCCAGCATAGCTTGGGTCCTTGCTTTATGGTGAGCAAGAAACACCAGAGGAGGAAACTGGAAAGTGGCTGTTGTTTGAGTAATGGGGGTAGGGCTGGATGGGTTCAGTATGCAGGCTGCCCTGGGGAGAGAGGGCTACAGTCCTCTCTCACTGAAGCAGCTTGGGGTCAGGTGAGACACACCTGTCCGTGACTGCTGGAGTTGCAGCAGGAACAGCTGGGGGAGAGGTGCATGCCCCCTGGCTGGGAGATGGACAGACACAGAAACAGACAAACTCTCTGAAATATATAGTAGATAGCTGTCCATTTCTCCACCCCTTTTCCCTACTGGCCCAATGAGATTATAGTTATCCTGGTCTCTGTCTTTTGCCCCTTTTTGCTTCCCTGTGGTCATACCAGAGCAAGGTTGGACAAATGCCGTGCTGCAGGCTGGATCCGGTCCACCAGAGTTAGCCTCTGGCAGGCCTCCACTGCTATAATTACCTGCATCTCCATAGGTATCAGCTATTGCTGCTCCCGTTTGCCGCAGATCACCGCTTCCCACAGCTCCCATTGGCCAGGAACGGTGTCCTGGTCCGCTATGCCCATTGGCCTGGAATGGAGATCTGTGGCCAGTGGGAGCCACAATCTCTAGTATCTGCAGAGATTCAGGTAAAGTTAGTGGTGGCGGCCCCAAACTGCCGCCGTGTTATTGCCCACCCCTGCTGTGCAGTATAACTATCCTCCTCCCAGATCCCTCCCTTTCCATTTTATGAGAAACAATCTAATTCCTGGCAAATCCCATTGTCCTGGCACAACCAAACTGTGACCTTGCTTTAAATTATGATACGAGGAAGCTGCATATCAAATTTGGTGGTCTTAGCTCTTACCGTTTTGGAGCAGTTCTTGAACAAATGGACTCACAGATGGACGGAAGGAGACGGACACACACAGACGCAAAACTCCCTCAAATAGATATAAAATTTACTGTTTATGGTGAAATCTGAAGCTCAGGCAAAAGGTTTTAAAATCCTGTTTGTTTTATAGGCGACCTAAAATGTACTTAAAAAGGAAAGGTCAAAGCCTGGTTCCACCCACTCCATATTTCCATTCAGCTTGCATCCCTTTTTCTAATTGTACCATATTGCCTTACTGAGTCAGTTACCTCATCTGTAAAACATGGATAACTCTCTTGAGCCCTACAGGTGGGTAGTGAGGATAAAGTTAATATATATATTTATATGAGGCGCTTAGATATAGTTTGGAGACTATCAGTCTTGGTTTCCAGTATCTACCTTAGTTTTTATTATCTGTTAAGACTAATGTTTTAAAACTTGATAAATTGGAAAAGATTGGGAAGAGAGGTGTCACAGGGTAGAATGGAACTCCTCTGAAGTAGTGCAACCTCCATTGGCTTATATATGCATGGGAGTCTTTGAAATAATTGGAATTACAGTTTTTTTTATCATCTCAGCAATCAATTGGAAAAGATTACTTTCAGCAGTGTATCAGTCTTTATAGTTGGGCCTCATTAACAATTAAATGGCTTTTAATCTTTAGATGTGATATCCCAGATTCATGTGCACTTTTCAAGCTCTTGTGAGTCCTGGAATGCTCCCAGTGGAAAAAAACGCTTCTCCTAAATCTAAGAAGCCATCTGCAATTGAGATTGTTCTTGGTCTGTGCCAGGAAATTGATTGGAATCATAGTGTAGACCAGTTTACAAGTGTCTTGAACTGACTTCCAGAGAATCTCTAAATTAGTAGGGGTTTACTAATGCTCTCCTTTTTCTCTTGTAGAGAGTGTTAGTGAAAATTCTTCCATGCAGAGATCACAGTCCCTTCCGCATGCTCCAACAGATCCATTAGAGGGTGAAATGGCAGACCACAGTAACTCAGCTACTCCAGCTCTCACTGAAAGAGAGGCATTCCGATTAGACAAATTTAAGCAACTACTTGCTGGTCCTAACACAAATCTTGGTAAGTACTTTAAAATCCACATCATTTTTATTTTTAACAGAAGTATGACTTTATTTTGCAGTTTGACATACCATATTACATTTACAGTTGCTCTCCTAATCACTTAAAGAACTTCCAGTTTTGAACTGATTCCGTTAAGAATTTTAAGAAGGAATTGTGATCTGGTTCTTGTGCTTATAGTGTGCAATTTGTGTATTTCAGAATGTTTAAATTCTTTTGTTGTAACCTACTACAGAAGGTTATACAACGGAAGTTACAGCTATTTGGGCATAAGACCCTGATATTCAACATAATGGATGGTCCGAATAGGAGAGGCAGACCCACAGAGAATGGGTAGATGATATAGTAGATTGGTGTGGAGCTAGCCTATAGAAACTAAGCCACTCCGCACTGGCCAGGAAAAGATGGAAGGAAATAGTGAGGGAGGCATTGGACACCAATGGGCGTTGACCCCATGGTTGATGATGATGATAATTTCACTCTTTGATCTGCACTGTTCTCTTCCTTGCACTATTTAGTTCACTATATACCCAAATAACTTGCTGAATGTTTTTTAATGGAATAACTTGTGGAAACAAATGATGAGAGAACAAAGACAGAGGGTAGATTGTATACTGTAGAGCAAAATTCAGGTGGTATTTTGACAATCTGATGAAAATAAAAGAAAATTAAGGCTATGATATGTCAGGAAAAGATTAAAGATTAATGGACTAGAACTCAAAGATCAACAGTGTTGGTGTTATTGATTGGAAGAATTGTGGTTTCATACAACCCTGGATAAATGTGAAAAGGAGTTGAGAAGTGAAGTGCTATACAGTATCAAAGTATCACTATTTCTGTCTTCCATATAAGCATTCTTGATGTTGAAGCACTGATAGTAAATAATATCTGCTATGCCAGTATCATTCTTTGTCTGTTATACTAATATTTGACAGTGCTCTTGTTTCTGTAATTTAATGTACAAAAAGAACACGAAGATGAAATTACTATAATGGTTACCATAGGATGTGAGCAAGAGCTGTTTGTTATTCACATCTCAGCACCAAACTACTGGAATTGCAGGCTATAGAATAGCCTGGGAAGCAGCGTTTGCCAGATAAAAGATTTTACCGGGCTAGGGAGAGAGTGGGGGGGTGTGGCAAGGTGCTTACCTGACACTCAGTGTCCACTGCTGCTACTAGGCACCGCTCTCTGCCACTGTGGGAACTGTGCTGTTCTGTGCTGTCATTCCGTCAGCTGAGGGAAAAGGGGAGCAGCAGCATGCAGAGATGCCTCCGCTGGCCAAAGTTCATACCATGAGTGTTTCCTAATTAGGGACACCCAAAACATGGGGGTTTAGTGTAATTTGCTACTACCCAAAGGCTTCTCCAAAGTCATAGCCATTTATATGGAGAGTGGGGATGTAATAGTGTAGTTCAGTATTTCTCAACCTTTTTTTATAAAGTACCCCTTTTTCAAAAAAAAAAAAAAAGTACCCCTAGTACCTACAATTTTCAGACACACACCATTTTTTTTCTACCATTGCAACGCATTTGTTTAAACAACTTAATCATATCTGGGCAGGCTATGAAATTATTCGGTATATAAAATACAAAAATAATAAAGCGCTGTAAACTTAAAACAAATTCAGTGTTCTCCAAATTTCAGTTGTGCTGACTTACCCCTGAGACTTCTCTCAAGTATACCCCTAAGGGTACTCGTACCACTGGTTGAGAAACACTGATGTAGTTGATTAAACGATTAACCAATAAGCGGATGCTTATTGGTTAATGCTACCAGCTACATGCATCTTCTCCCCCTCTTCCCCCTGCTCTGCCAGTACATTTTTTAGTGGGTTGGCCAGCAACCTGGCTTAGTCCCTACTCACGCTGAGTCCTGGGAACTACCCCTGCTGTGGGAGCCTGCCTGGCTCCTAAAATACTTTTCCTCCAGAGCTGCAGTAGGGGTAGTTGCTGGATCTGGCAGAAGCCAGGACTGAGAGCTTGCAGTTCTAACCCTTATCGATTAATCATGTAGTCGACAAAATTTTTGTCGACTACATGATTAACTAATTACACACTTCTTAACATCCCTAATAGAGTATGGCAACAGAATCACTTAAGTTGATTTTAACTGCCAAGACAGAAAAGTTAGCCTCTAAAAGAGTTGGAGTTCCTTGAGTTGGAACATCATGGAAGATGTGTGCATATGATTCTTGATGAAAGCATTAAGAAATGCACATTTGCAGTTCCTGAGCTGACTGGTTCCTGATTGCTAATCCCAGTTCTTTTTTTGCCATCCTTTGCTGACTATGTAAGAGGTCCTGATCCTGATTGTAATGGGAACTGCAAATACTAACCTTTTTTGAAAATAGTTTCTGGAATCTTTTTTCATTAACATTTTCTGTCTACTGTAGTGGAATAGTTTATTAGCCTACCTTGCCCCATATCTAGAGCTTAAGGTCTTTGCTATGAGAACTGTGTTAAAGTTCTGGACTTGACAACCTCCTCTGGAAAGGAGTTCCATAGGTTGACTGTGTGTTGTATGAAGAAATACTTCCTTTTGTTTGTTTTAAATCTGTTATCTATTAATTTTATTTTGTGATCCCTAGTTCTTGTGTTATGGGAATAAGCAAATAATTTTTCCTTTTCTACTTTCTCTATATTAGTCATGATTTTATAGATCTCTATCACATCACCCCCTTTGCTCTCCTCTTTTCTAAGATGAAAAGTCCCAGCTGTACTAATCTCTTCTCATATGGCAGCTGTTCCAAACCTCTAATTTTTGTTGCCCTTTTCTGAACTTTTTCCAGTGCCAAGATATCTTTTTTTGAGATGAGGTAATCATATTTACACACAGTATTCAACATGTGGGCATTCCATGGATTTATATAGAGGCAATAAGATATTTTCTGTTTTATTCTCTATCCCTTAATGATTCCAAACATTCTGTAGGCTTTTTTGATTGCTGCTGCACACTAAGTGGATGTTTTCAGAGACCTATTCACAGTGACTCCAAGATCTCTCTCTTGTGTAGTAATAGTTTAGTCTCCATTATTTTCTACATATACTGTAAAACCTGCACTATCTGGCACTTAACTATCCGGAAAACTTTAGAAACCGACAAATTTCCTGGGATGTGGAACAAAGGGTTCCGCGAAAAAATTCTACTCTCCCCGCCCCCTGCAGTGCCCGTAAGCAGCTCCTATTGGAGCTTTGCTGGCGGGGGCGGGCTTCCAGCGGTGCGAGGCTCTGGCTGCTCCACCACCCACTACGGCTGCCACACAACCAAGCACGGCATGGCCCCCTCCTCACAGGACTGCCCCTGTCCCACAGGGCCTTTCCTCCTCCTGCTCCACCTGTGCAGTGGCCGCTGCTGCTAGGAGGGGGAGGGGTGACTGGGTCCGAGGCGCTGAGTAGCCGCTCTCGGACCTCGGTGTTTTTAAACTGCTGCCTGCACGGAACTTGGCTTGGGCTCTGCTGCCCCCCATGCACCGCCGTTCTCTCTCCCCCACGCCCCTCCCCAGCCTGCTGGGGAAGTGGCAGAGTTTGGTCTGGTAGGGAAGATTAGGGTTTCAACCCCCCCCCCCCCCGCCGCACCCTGCTAGCAGGAAGCCTGACATGGTGCTGCAGCTGTGCTGTGTTCCCCGCTGCATGGGGTGGGGGAGGGGGAAAGGGGGACTCCCTCTCCCTCCCTCCCCCCCAGGGTTGCCAGGTGTCCGGTTTTCTACCGGACAGTCCGGTATTTGCACCGTCTGTCCGGTAGAAAAATTTCTGGCTGGGTGCCGGATGGAACCCTGGCGGGGGCGGGGGAACAGCTGGGAGACGAGGCCGTGATTGGCTCTGGGAACCCTGTGGTCGCACGCAAAAGCCGGGCGGGGTGGGGTGGGGGGTGGGAGCGGGACTCCCAGCCACTCCCCCCGCCCGGCTTTTACACGTGACCAGAGGCTCCCAGTGCCAGTTGCGGCCCTGCCTCCCAGCTGGGAACCTCCCCTGCCCCCTCCCGGCTTCTGCTCGCAACTAGAGGGAGTGCCTGCCAGAGGCGCGGCCCGAAGGACTCTGGCTGTGACCAGTGCCTGTACCTCCCCTCCCCCTTCCAGGTCTGCTTCCTGCCCCCCTTCCTCCGGGCGCCCTTCTCCTCCCGTCCAGTCCCGCGGCCCCCGACCCTCCCCAGCTCTGCTTCCCGGCCCCCCCCTTCCTCCCGTCTAGCCCTGTGCCCGGCCCCCGCCCCCCCCCCCCAGCTCTGCTTCCGGCTCCGCCCCCCTCCTGGCCTGGCCAGCCCTGCCCCCGTCCCCTCCTGCCCCTCCCCCCCACAATCAAGTGTGTCTGTTTTTTTGGCGGGGTCTACCTGGCAACCCCCCCTCCCCGAGGAACAAGAGCGTGCTGCCTGGAGGCTTTCCCTGTTGCAGCAGGGTGCCAAGCCAGGTAAGCGTCCCCAAGTCCCCTCTTGTATCCTGCCTCTTGGCCTGACACCCTGGGACCCTCAGATAACCGGAACGCCCTAATCCTCGAGCATGCCAGATTGTTAGCCTCAAGAGGATAACACAGGTTTTACTGTAGTTGGGATTGTTTTCCAATATGTATTATTTTGCATTTTATCAACATGAAAATTCATCTGCCATTTTGTTGCCCAGTCACCTAGTTTCATGAGATCCTTTTGAAGCTGATGTTGGTACTGATGTTAGACATACTGGTCTGTAATTTCCAGGATCACCTTTGGAGCCCTTTTTGAAAATTGTCACATTAGTAATCTTGCAGTCATATGGTACAGAAGCTAATTTAAAGGACAGGTTACAAACCACAGTTAGTAGTTCTGCAACTTCACATTTGAGTTCTTACAGAACTTTTGGGTGAATGCCATCTGATCCTGGTGATCTGTTACTGTTTAGTTTATCAATTTGTTGCAAAACTTCCTCTAATCACCTCAATCTCGGACAGTTCCTCAGATTTGTCACCTAAAAAGAATGGTTCAGGTAAGGGAATCTATCATCCTCTGCTGTGAAGACCAATGCAAAGAATTAATTTAGTTGGAAACCTAGACAGTCCTCACTGCTCTTTATGTATATTGTTGTAACTTGTTCCCATTTCTTATTTATTTCTTCTATGCTGTGAGTTTCTTCTTCAAGATCTTGTAGCGCTTGAAACCTGTTTTTTACCTTAAGGACAAAAGCATTCTTAACTTTGGGGTCTTGTAGCTTCTCCACATCAAAGTGTTTCTGCATGGGTATCTTGCGACCAGTGCTTCTTAGCTTAAGCTTTATGAGTGCTGTCATAAGATGGTGATCACTGCCGACATCAGCCCCTTTTCACCTTGACATCTAGTAATGAGTGTATCCATGTTCCACTGATCATCAGATGATCGATCTGATTACTGTCCCTAACATTTGGTAAGCGCCATGTTAACTTGTGAATTTCATGGTGAGGGAAGAGCATACCTCCGATGACAAGATCGTGTAAAGTACAGAGTTCCACTAGTCTCTCTCCATTAGGGATGTTAGGAAGCATGAAATTCGGTAATCATGTAGCTGACAATTTTTGTCGGCTACACGATTATCTGATAAGTGGCTCTGCATTTAAAGGAGCTTGGGAGTTGATGGGCAGGCACACTAAGTCCTGACTTTTGCTTGGTCCCGCCAGCAACCCCTGCTGCGGCTCTGCGTTTAAAGAAGCTTGGAAGCTGGCAGGCAGGCTTGAGCCAGGACTGAACCAGCGTGCCTGAGCACTGGCTACCAAAATATTTCAAATGCAGATCTGGGAAGAGGGGCAGAGTTGCATGTAGCAGATAGCATTAACTGATAAGCGTCTGCTTATCGTTTAATCATTTCACCGGCTACACTACTACATCCATAGTTATACTTGTAGCATACAGATGTCTGAACAATATTGAAGGACCAAAAATAAGTTGCCCATGCTACCTTCTCTTGACTCCCTTTGAGCAGTGTCTCCGTATGCAAATAGCATACTCTCACTGGCCTTTGGTGTTAAGTTTCAGATCCTTGTGTACACTTACATACTTAATCATTTCCCCTAAAAGAACATCAGCTGTGTATAATTAAAGAACCACTTCACAGCTTTTCACAACTACCGTCTCTGTCTACAGTTTTACTTAACTCTTGTTAAAGCATTAGAATCCTTTAATTTTACTTCACTATTGACAATATCCTTTGTAATGAAAGCCCTTCAAATGACAGCCTACACAAATTTTAACTGAAATGATGCATAACAGATCCTGAAGGTACACAACTTCCCTTTCCTCTGAAAATATAGATCTCCTTCAGATCATAATGACAGCTCTTTCCCACACATCCAAAGTAATCTATACACATCCTCATATCATGAGCACATCTTTATCAAGTAATTTCAGTTACTGCTTTCACCATTTACACTCTGACTGCACTGGAGTATAAATAAATAATTCCCTGTGATCATTGCTAGGTCTAGCTGACCACAGGGAAGGTGACACAGACAACCTTCTTGTTTTTCCTTTTATGTCCTTAAATAGTGTTAGCTGAAATTCTGTGTGAGAGTGGAAAAGTAGATAAAGAGCTTGTATGTTTCAGCAGCTCTGGGTTAGTAGAGTGAAGGTATGTTTGTTAATGGGGCATATTGGGGAATTGCTGAGGGAGGGCAGAGTTAAGATTTCATAGGCAATCTTAACTCTGTTTCCTGATTCTTTTCCCCCAACAATGGAGATTTTTTGCTCAATTTACCATGGTGCAAGGGGACCACATACAGTCAAGCAACCTTAACGGGTTAAAAGGGGTTGTGCATTAACAGGGTGTGTGTGTGTGTGTGTGTGTGTGTGTGTGTGTGTGTGAAGGAGGATGACAAAAATTTAGGATCTTAACTTTAGAGGAATTCATTCTAGAAAATTTCAGCAGAGATAAGGCCTCTTAATCTCAGGCCTCCCCTTAGTCATAGTTGGTTGCCCCTGTATGTCATGTTAACAAGGATCCACCTTTTAAGTCAGGGGTGGAGAAAAGAACGGTTACTTATCTGTAACTGTTGTTCTTCGAGATGTGTTGCTCATGTCCATTCGAATAAGGTGTGTGCACCGTGTGCACAGTTTCTTCCGGAGTGTTTTCCCAAGCGGTACCCGTAGCGCCAGCAGGTCGCCCCCTGGTGTGGCGCCGCTATAGCGGAGCATAAGTACCCCTGCCAGCACTCCCCCCACATCAGTTCCTTCTTGCTGGATGCTCCAACGAAGGGGAGGTTGGGGGGGGGAATCAAATGGACATGAGCAACACATCTCGAAGAACAACAGTTACAGGTAAGTAACCGTTCTTTTCTTCTTTGAGTGGTTGCTCAGGTCCATTCGAATAAGGTGACTCCCAAGCTGGACCCCCAAGGAGGAGGGGTTGGAGCACACGGATAAACATGAATAGGCAAGCATTGGAAAAAAAAAAAAAAACCAGCAGATGAATTTATTCAACTAATGTGTAACAGGCAAATAACAGATAAACCAAGGTGTTACAGACACAGTTACAGCACGGAGCTTAGGACTGCAGTACCCAGTTCGGCATCCCCTCTAGCCTGTCGCGCCAGCGCATAATGCATCATAAATGTGTGGACAGAGGACCTTGTGGCTGCCCTGCAGATTTCAAGAATCAGAACCTGTGCCCTGAATGCCACCGAGGACGCGTGTGTCCTGGTGGAATGCGCTGTAACCCGAGGGGGGTCCCTGCGGGCTAAGCTGTAACACTCCCTAATACACTTGGAGACCCAGTTGGATAATCTCTGGGTCGAGATAGGGAGCCCCTTCATCCTGTCAGCAAACGCAATAAACAATTGTAGGGATTTGCGAAAGGGCTTTGTCCTGTCAATGTAAAACGCTAACGCACGCTTAGCATCTAAGGAATGCAGTACTTGCTCCTTAGGGGAGCTGTGGGGCTTCAGGAAGAACACAGGTGGGTATAGCTCCTGGGACATGTGGAAGGGCGACACAACCTTGGGGAGGAAGGCCGGGTGAGGGCGGAGCCTGACATTATTCGCTGAGAACACTAGATATGGCGGGTCAACCGTCAGAGCCCACAGTTCTGAGACTCTGCGTGCTGAGGTAATGGCCACAATAAAAGTCACCTTGAGGGAAAGATGCTTTAAAGAGCAGGTGGTTAGTGGCTCAAAGGGGGGTGACATCAGCCTCGAGAGCACCAGATTGAGTTCCCATTGAGGCTCTGGCGGTCTGACTGAGGGAAACAACTTGTCCAGACCCTTCAGAAACCTCTTAATCACCAGGTCCATGAACAGGGATGTGCCCGCAGAACCCTCATGGAAGGCAGAGAGGGAGGCTAAGTGCACTTTGATGGAGGAGGTAGAGAGACCATTAGACCGCTGTTCAAACAGATAGTCCAATATGGCCGGAACAGAGGCTTGGGATGGGTCCAGCCCCTTTAGGGCCGCCCAGCGCGTGAAGCGCTACCACTTAGCCGCATAGGACCTCCAGGTGGACGGCTTCCTACTGCCCAGGAGAATCATTTGCACCCCTAGTGAACACTCCCTCTCTGGCTGCGTTAGCCATGGATAAGCCAGGCTGTCAGGTGAAGAGACCTGAGATTTGGGTGAACTAGCTTCCCGCTGTCCCAGGGTTGGGTCAGGAGATCCAGATCCATTGGAAGACCCATGGGCTCCGCACACGTCTTTTCCACCAGAACTGGGAACCAGAACTGTCTGGGCCAACTCGGGGCTATCTGAATGACCGTGGACCTGAACATTTCGACCCTGGTCAGAACCCTGGCAATCACAGGGAATGGGGGAAATGCGTAGAGGAGACCTTGTGGCCAAGACACGGTCATGGCATCCCCTCTGGAGTGGGAGCCCAGTCCCAGGAACGAGAAGTAGCGAGGACACTTCCTGTTCTCTGCCGTGGCAAAGAGGTCCACTAGGGGATAGCCCCACTTGTGGAAAACCTGAGCCAGGACCTTGCCCTTCAATGCTCACTCATGGGCTCCGAAGGACCTGCTCAAGGCATCTGCCAACAAGTTCTTGCACCCCGGCAGATATTCCGCCTGGATATGAATCTTGTGCTTTATGCACAAGTCCCACAACATCAATGCCTCCCGACACAGAGGAGACGACCGCCCCCTCTTCCCCCCCGTTTGTTTATGGAGAACACGGCCGCCATGTTGTTCAGGCGCACGAGGACTGATTGGTGTGAGACTGTCCCTAAGAACGCCTCGCAAGCTTTCCTGACTGCCCTCAGTTCTCGAATGTTTATGTGCAGGGTCCATTCCAAGGGGGTCCACACCCCCTGAGTTCTGCGGTGGCCTAGGTGCGCTCCCCAACCGAGGTCGGAAGCGTCTGTGACTAATGTCACTGAGGGGGGCTCCATCTGAAAGGGCATTCCACTGCATACCTGGGTCCACTGTTGGAGGGAAGTGAGCACATTGCGGGGCACTGTCAACGTCGTGTCCCATTGGGCCCTGGAGTGATCGAAAGCCTTTGCTAGCCAGGCCTGCAGGGGCCTGAGCCTCAGTCTGGTGTGGCGAACGACATATGTGCACACCGCCATGTGTCCTAACAGTCTCAGACACGTGCGGGTGGTAGTCAGGGGAAAATGGGTTAGTTCGGTGACCATGCCCCCTATGGCCGCAAATCTGTCCCTGGGGAGGAAAGCCCTCACCACCCTGGCATCCAGGAGGGCCCCCACAAACTCTAGGTGCTGACGGGGCGTCAAGGACGATTTCTGCTCGTTCCGCACGAGCCCCAATTTCTGGAAAAGTGTTCTTGTGAGGGCCTCCTGTGCTTTTACTTGGTTGTGGGAATGGCCGCGGATCAGCCAATCGTCCAGATATAGGAAGACTTGCACCCCCTGCGTTCGGAGGAATGCCGCCACCACGGACATGCACTTTCTGAAGACCCTGGGTGCTTTTGAGAGCCCAAAGAGGAGCACCGTAAATTGAAAATGGCAGCGGGAAACAATGAAGCGGAGAAACCTTCTGTGGCTTGATCTTATTGCCATGTGAAAATATGCATCTTTGAGGTCGAGGGTCACATACCAATCTCCTAACTCTCTAGGACTGAGCTGACAGAGGCTAGGGTTACTGTTCTGAACTTTGATTTCACCACCTTTTTGTTGAGGTTCCTGAGGTCCAGAATGGGGCGATCCCACCCTTGGGTTTGGGGATGACAAGATATCAGGAATAAAACCCCCTGCCCTGTCGATGTGAAGGGACCCTTTCCACTGCTCCCTTTTCGAGGAGCGCGAGGACCGCCTGCTGAAGGATCCCTTCATGAGAGGGGTCCCTGAAAAAGGATGGGGAGGGTGGGGAAGAAGGGGGGGAACCCAGGAAAAGGATAGAATATCCTCTCCTCACTAGACCAAGCACCCAAGCGTCTGAAGTGATCTCGGCCCAGGCGTGGGCAAAGTGGGATAGCCTGTCCCCAAACTGGGGGAAGGGGGAGGTGACTGGTATTCGACCCTCGAGTGTCCCATCAAAACGGGTGTTTGGCCTGTTGGGAGGGTGGCTGTCCTACTCCCTGGAGGCTGTCCCCTCGAGGATGGCGATGCCTTGCACAACCAGAGGTAGATGCTGCAGGTGCCCCCGCGCCCCCCTAGGAGCCCGAGGATGATGCCTCCAGTAGTCCCCACGGGGAGGCTGGGACTGCATTCTCCCCTGCTGTCTGTAGGGGAGCTGATGCTGCTGGGGGGCCGGTGTGTGAATCCCCAAAGAGCGGAGAGTTGACCTAGTGTCTTTCAGTGTGTGGAGCCTGGAGTTTGTAAGCTCCGAGAACAGGGACTTCCCTTCAAAGGGCAGGTCTTGTATTGTGGTCTGAACATCAGGTGTTATGCCAGAGACTTGCAGCCATGCACTGCGGCGCATGACCACCCCCGATGCCATGGTTGTGGCCGCTGAGTCCCCCGCATCTAAGGAGGCCTGCAACGCCGAGCGGGCAATGGTGCGGCCCTCGGTGGCCATAGCTGCGAACTCTTGTCTTGCATCTGGGGGGAGTTTGTCTCTGAACTTGTCCATAGCCTGCCAGGTATTATAGGCGTAATGGCTAAGCGTCACCTGTTGGTTCGCAATGCCGAGTTGCACCCCCCTCCGTTGCATACACTTTACGCCCCAGCAGATCTAGGCACTTAGGTTCCCTGGCTTTTGGAGTCGGCCCTGGCTGCGGAAGCCTCTCCTTTTGCTCCCAGCCTGGACAACCAGAGATCCGGGGGCAGGCTGGGAGTACAAATACTCATGTCCCGACTGTGGGACGTAATAACGTCTCTTGACCCCCTTAAGGGAGGGGGTTAAGGATGCCGGCATTTGCCAAAGGGTGTTTGTAATTTTTGCCACCGTCTTGTTAAGGGGCAAAACTAGCCGGGCCGGGGCATCCTCAGAGAGGATGTCCACCATAGGCTCCAGCTCCTCGACCACTGGCTCCACTGGCACCCCTAGGTTGGATGCCAGGCAGCGGAGAAGTTCTTGGTGCGACCTGGTGTCCATTGTTGGCATAGACGGGGCTGGGTCTGCCAGGGCCTCGTCTGGGGATGAAGACGAGGATGACTTTCGAACTGGTACTGGGTCCGACAGCGCCTCGGGGTGTGGGGCTGGTTGGGCGACCCCCAAGGGGGCTGGAGGTGGTGCCAGTACCGGGGCTGGAGGGCCAGCAATCTCACCACGAGCGCTACCCTCCTCTGGCGTTGGAGAAGGTCTGGAGAGGGATGCCGTCGGAGTGGCACGGTGCCTGGAGGTGCTGGACGCCCTGGAGGGTACATGGGACCTTGCCACTGGTGGTATGCCCAGGGCGTCCAGAAGGGCCACTGAGGTTGAGGTGGCCAGGTCTGCTGCAGCTGTGGTTGCTCTCGTCGGTGCCGAGAGTGAGACCGATGTACCGTCGAGGCTTTCGAAGACGCTGACCGAAGCAACTCCACGTCTGAATCTGAAGAATAGTCGGATGCGGACCAAGGCGGAGCTGCCGCTGAGTGTCCCGGAGCTGTTGTGGGCCTAAACCTGCTCATTGACTCCGGCTTCCCGGCATGTGTCTGGTGAGGGGGCCATGCCGGCGCAGAGAATCAGGTGCCCAGAACCTGCTGCGATGCCACGATGTCCAAGGATGCGGCCGGTACCGCTGGTCGTAACAGCGGTGTTGAAACAGTAGGTGCTGACGCAGGTGGCCGTGTAGCTGGTGCCGGTGGTGCTGTCAGGCCCAGTGCCGCTGACATCGTGCCCACGAGGCCCGGTGCCAGTAGCAGTTCTCCCAGCACTGGCGGTGCCGCTGGTGGTTGTCCCGGTGGTGCCGGCACAGGATACGGTGCCAGTGGGTAGTACGGCACCGTGGAGGTAGCTGGAATCGGCCCTGGTAACGGTACCAGTGACATAGTCGTGGCGGGGGGCCGAGTCCAACCCGCACTCACCAGTGCCCCTGGTGTCGGGCGGCCCCTGCTAGCGTGCCTGCTGTCGGGCGGCCCGGGCTGCACCGAGGGTACTCCGAGCGGCGGCTCTCCTGTCGTTAGCGGTACCGCTGCAGACGATACAGGTGCCGACCAGGCCACCTGTTCCGGGGAGGTAACCGGTGCCAATGTGGCCCCCGGCATGGGTGGTCTTGACCCCTCTACACTAAGGAAGGACTGCGGGGAGGTGGTCAAGTTGATGAGGTCCTGTGCCGCCTCAAAGGCCTCCGGCATCGATGGCCAGTGCCCCGGCAACTGCCCCGGGCTGGTTGGTGGTACGTTGGCCCTCTTCTGCACCACTGGCGCAGCGGTACCCGGGGAGCCCCTCGTGGGTGACCTGTGCCGACGGTGCAGGCCCGTATGGGACTTCCGGCTCGGTGGTCTGCCCCTCGATATCCGCGGCCTCTTCGGGGCCGAGAAGTGGGAATGGTACCTCAGCGCCTTTGGTACCGAGGTCTTGAAGCACACCGGAGCGTCTTGCGTCGACGCCGGTGCACTGTGCACCATAGCATGTCCCGCTGGTGCCGGCTGAAGGGCCACCTCCAGAAGGAGGAGTTTTTGGGCAGGAGTTCCGCTCCTTCTTGGTGCACAGCTTGAAAGCTCTGCAGATTTTGAAGGCATCTGCCTCTCCCAAGCACTTTAAGCAGCTATCGTGGGGGTCCCCTTTAGGCATAAACTTCGCGCAGTCCGCACAAGTCCTGAAGCCTTGAGTCCCTGGCATTCCTCACCCCCGTAGGGGAGGGAAGAACAAAGGATGGCTATCAACACTACCTACCTAACGCTTGAACTATTTACAGGCAATAAAACTAACTACAGAACAGGTTAAGAACTATAAATGGACTAAGATAGCAACGCTCCTACAACCGTCATGGGTGGTAAGAAGGAACTGAGGTAGGGGGAGCGCCGGCAGGGATACTTATGCTCCGCTATAGCGGCGCCACTCCAGGGGGTGACCTGCCGGTGCTACGGGTACCTCTTGGGAAAATGCTCCGGAAGAAACTGTGCACGCGGCGCACACACCTTATTCGAATGGACATGAGCAACCACTCGAAGAAGAACCTAAGGCCTGGGGGACCTGATGTGGCCACTGGCTTGCCTGGATCCGGCCCCCAGAGCTAAGGGCTCCCTCCCCCACCAGCATCGGAGAGCCTGCACTCACACTCCAGCCCTCTGCTGCCTCCCCGTGGGGCTGGAGCACACAGTCTACTAGCCTGGGCCTCACTCGACTCTGTTGTGCGAGGGGAATGTGGGAGTGTTTTTCTCCTCCTCATATCAGTGAGGATTTCTGGGTATTTTTTTTTTTTTTTGTTTCTCTCTTTTGTGCAGCCTTGACTGATTTTAATGCGCATCAGTGGCCCCTGACCCAAAAAAGGTTCCCACTTCTGTTTTAAGGTATCTATTTAGATGTGGATGTTGGGAAGAAAAATTAGCAGATTGGAGAAATCTTGTGTGCCTTTAGTCTTCTCTTTTATATGTATTACTGTAAGTTGGCGAATAAAGTAAATCCTCCTTGACGGTGGATTCTGTCTCATGTTTACAGATATTTATACATTCTAGGATGGAGACTTAATCCTGGTAGAACAGTGTGATTGTCATATTCCTTGTCCCTTTCATATGGTTCATTAACGTGGCAGACTGGAGTTAAGGTCTGTTATTCTTTTAAACTTTGTTTGAATTAAACTGTTAGTGCAAAAATGCACTAACTTTTAACTTGATTTTTTTTTTTTTTTTTTAGTTCGTTGCCTAAATCTGTAATTTCTCAGAAATCTGTAATTTCTCAGTACCAAATTTTCTATGCCATTTATCTCTGTTCCTGGTTTCCCTAAGTCATTTAGTATTTTATTTCCCTCTACAGTTTTTGATCTGTAATTTATTACCGGTGGTACACCTGCCTTCTTGCCAGGCATCGACAGATAGTATGAAGCAAACAAAATCTGTTCCAGCACTGATCCATGTGGCATGCCACTAATCATTCTTCTTTCAAACTGTTACCATCCAGAAGTACCCCATCTTACTGATGTTCAAGTCAGTTTATTATCTGCTCAACATGCTTGTCCCTTCACTTAATGCACAGAACTATTCTAGGTCAGTACTGTATCAAACTATACAGAAGCTTTTGCTTTTTTAAAATAGCATGAATCTGTGAAAGCAATTTAAATAACTTCCCACATGTTGCATATGTATAGGAGATTTAGCATCATGGGTTTTGTCCCTGTTTCTAAAAGTGAGCATCACGGTTTGTAGTTTTCTGGATATTTACCTAATTTTCTGTTGCGTATATTATATTATCATCTACTTAACTGAGATATATTAAATTGGATTGACAACTTGATAGATAAGTTTCCTAAGAATTCTATTTAGTATAATGGTGAATGATCATGTTGGCTGCTTAATAAGAACAGTAGGTGATCCAGCCTTCAACTTATTAGATGATACCAGGTGATTTTAGTACTTAACCAGATGTTAATTAGGTTTGAAATGTTAAATAAATTATAAAATTACATGAAATGAAGAACATTTGTATTATAGCAATTAGTTGAGATTTACTTAAAAATGGCCTTGTCTCTTCTTGCTTTTGATTGCTTTTTTGTATTTGCATGTCCAAAAGGCTGATGCAGATAAACCGATATTACTACCGGGGATTTAATAATTTAGCTTTAAAATTATTGCCTTCTGTATCTTTTTTTCTCTTGCTTATTTTTTCCTGTTTAACTTCATTGATACTTACCTAATCATCTCAAAACTTGTGTCACTGATACTGAGTGTTATCTTTTGTCCTGGTTTGGACTCATTTTAATTTACAGATGTATAGTAATTATTAGGGCTGCCAAGCGATTAAAAAAATTAATCGCGCAATTAAAAAATTTCCAAAGGCATTTCAAAGGGGGCAGCAGCAGCGCTGTGGGAGCTTGGGATCAGCTAGAGTCTCCAGATGATCCTGGGCTCCACGTTGGGCTGCCCCTTTGAAACGCTGTGGCAGCGGCATTTCCAAGGGGCAGCACTGCGTAGAGCCGGGGTCAGCTGGGGACTCAGGGAGCCCGGGGTCAACTGAAGTGCTGCCCCTTTGAAACGCTGGGGCGACCTTTCAAAGGGACAGTGCCACATGGAGCCCAGGATCAGCTGGAGTCCCCAGCTGACCCCGGGCTGCGTTGTGCTGCCCCTTTGAAATTCCAGGGCGGTGCTTGAAAGGGGCAGCATCACACAGGTGACCCCAGGTGCTTCCCCTTTGAAACCCAGTGGTGGCGTTTCAAAGGGGACTCCAGCTGATCCCAGACTCCTACTATGCTGCCCCTTTGAAATGCCCTGGCGGTGTTTCAAAGGGGCAGCACCGCGGAAATGCTTGCGATTACCGTGTTAAAAAATTTAACATGTTAATTGTGCTCTGTTAATTGCAGGCATTAACAGGCATTAATTGTCAGCCCTAGTAATTACTGCATTGATGCTCCACTGTCACTTAATCTTCATTTCCCGTCTTCAAAGACAATAATACCTTTTTAACAAAGAGCATGAGCTAGGGATGTAAAATCATGATTAATCGGTTAAACGTTAGCATTTAACTGGTTAATCCATTAAGCAGTCTCCTAGCTCTGGGGCTGGAGCTGAGATTTCCAGCTCTGGGGCCTGGGCTATGGCTGCTGTCGGTTCCTGGCCCTGGTGATGGGGCTGCAGCTGCTGCTGTCTTCTGACCCCTTAGGACATCCCTCCGCCTGCGACAGGCTGCGGGTGGAGGGCTGCTCCCAGGCACTTGTTAACCTTTTCCCAGTAACCATCGCCCCTAGCACGAGCAGTGCTCCATGCATGGAAAGTGTTTTCTACTGTATCAAAAATGATTGTTTTGTTTATTTCTTCCTTGATTGAATTGTTCACTGTTCGTGTGAGTAGGTGAAATCTCCCTTCATTCATAGTCTTAACTGATTTAAAAAAAAAAAATTAACCCCCCATTGTGTGTGTTCTGTTGAAATGGTTGTCTAACTCTCCCTTTACTTTTTTATCTTTAAATTATGAACAGTGAAGATAGTTTCTTTCACTTGTATTTCTTATTGGATTTCTTGCTACAGTTACTTAGTCTTGTCTATCTTGTTGAAACTCTGGTGCTGTGTGCTGTAGAAGTCAATGGGAATTTTGCCATTGGCTTCAGGTAGCCCAGGATTTAACCCAGTAATGTCGCTATTCCATCTCTTGCCTGCCATAAGTGACCTTTTTCCAAACTATTCCCTGTTTGTATACCAATAATTATCTGAAATTTTCCATTGCTTCTTGGATTACACTGATGTTATTTTTTCACTACCCTTCCTCTTCTGTTTCTTCTTTCTGTTTGTTCAGCCTTCATCTTGGATTTTCACTTTACTTTCTATTTTTCCTAATCTGATGCATAATCAACCTGTATTTCCAGGAAAAATATAAAATATAAAAGCTAGGTATCAAGACATAGAATAAAGAAATCATTAAGGATCTTATAAATACTACCACTTGAGCTGTGATAAAATGTTATCTGTATATTTATTGGTGTGAAATATACTGTATATTTATTTTACTGTATTCAAATCTATTAAACTATTATACTAGCAAGGTAAAACATATGTAAAGAGTAAAATGTCTTTAAAAAGGGTCCTTTAAATTTAATCTTAAACCCTTAATCCACTACATTAGGCATTTTACATAAAATATACAGTTGGCAAGGGCTGGTGAAGAGTTTAAAATCCCTCCCAGAAACTGCTAACATCATTAATAAATGATGGATATAGTCCATCAGGGCCCAAAATATTCTCAGGCAGATCTTCTATCATGAATACCTCAGTTTTTGTTTGAATTGAACTTTGAGCAGTTCATTGTTTCTGTGCCCCATTCTGACCCAATCGTTGAGAGAGACACTTGATTACATTCCCTTAATCTGGATGAAATAGAGGAGAAAATAGAGTATCAGCATACTGAAAATACTTTAGTCCCTATCTCCTCACTAACTTCTGATGTTCTTGCATACTGAACATGAACAGGCACAACATAGAATCCCACAATGTCACCACACACAGGAATCTTTGGGGCAGAAAACCAATTGCCAGTGCTACTTCTAGGATTTTTGAGAAAAGGGAAAAAAGCCACCCTGAGGGCAGCCCTACCCCTACCCACCAAAGACCACACATGCATTATGTACTTAATATGATATACAGTATTGAAGGCAGCAGATCGACCTTATCTTAGCATGAACACTCAATCTCTTTCTACCCAGGAGAATGTTGGTCAGTGCAATAAGTGGTAGAGTTTACAGGAAGTTGGATGCATGGTTTGCCGCAATACTAATCAGAAGCAGAAAACTAAATCCCAGTCAATAATTAGATAGTCGTAGCATCAAAAGATATTTTCTTCAGCATGCATCCTTAAAGCATTTGGCATGTTTACACTGTGCTTTTGTGGGAAGTGCTGCCATCACCACCAGCAAAGGAGTTGGTGTTTTTCCCCTTTCTCCCTGCCTTCTCTAGCCAGGAAGGACAAGAATCCAAAGCACTAGTCTGAAGGTCTCACTACCCTTTCAGAACCTGAGAATGATGTTGGCTGAAATAGTAAGGTGGACCCCTCCAGGTAATATTTAACCTTCACATATGTGGGCAGGTTCAAATCTGCTCAATTTTATTTACAAAGTGACCTGACTCTTTCACAAAAAGAGTGATGTGCATCAACTACTGAATGTAGTTCAGGTTAATCATTCTGCAGAATCAATGGTAGAAGCACTTGTTTCCTACTCAGGCACAGCTTAAGAATTCCAGAAATATTTTGTTCATGTTTCCCTTCCCTTCCCAGAGTCCTACTGTTTAGAATGGTTGAATTTTCTTCATCATTATATGTTTGGTCTGTCTATTGCAATATTTGGATTTTACCTTTTGTTTGAAAACTAAACTCTAGTAGGAACTGAGGGCTAAATTAAAAGAAAAGCCCAAGAGATGCTTTAAGTGTGAAAAGCTAGGAAAGAATATTTGAATAAAGACAATCATAGGACTGGAAGGCTATTAAGTCCAGTCCCCTTTATTCACGGCAGGACCAAGCACCATCTGGGCAATCCCTGACAGGTATTTGTCTAATCTGCTCTTAAAAATCTGCATTGTTGATGGAGACTCCAGAACTTCCCTAGGAAATTTATTCTGGTGCTTAACGATCATGACAGGACGTTTTTTTCCCTAAATGTCCAACCTAAATCTCCCTTGCTGCAATTTAAGTCCATTTTTTCTTGTCCTATCCTCAGAGGATAAGGACAATAATTTTTTCTCTCTCCTCCTTATAACAACCTTTTAGGTACTTGGAAGCTGTTATCGTGTTCCCTCTCAGTCTTCTCCAAACAAAACAAATCCAGTTCTTTTGATCTTCCTTCAGAAGTAATGTTTTCTAGAGCTTCAATCATTTTTTTGAAAAATCTTTTTTTTTTTTTGGCAACAGTATTACACTATGGGTTCACTATGACACCTAGATCCCTTTCCACAGTACTTCTTGCTACATAGTCATTTCCCATTTAAGTCTGAAGTTGTGTGTGTGCAACTAATTGTCCCTTTCTGAATGGAGTACTTTGCATTTGTCCTTATTTAATTTTGTCCGGTTTACCTCAGACCATTTCTCTGTTTATGCAGATAATTTTGCATTATAATTCTGTCCTCCAGAGCACTTGCAACCCCAACCCAGCTTCATACCATTCACAAACTTTATAAGCATACTCTCTAAGACATTATCTAAATCACTAATGAAAATATTGAACAGAATTGGACCCAAAACTGATCGCTGTGGAACCTCACTTGTTGTTCACTTCCAGCATGACTGAATCGTTGATAACTATTCTCTGGGAATGGTTATCCAGTTATGTACCTACCTTACAGTAGCTCCATCTAGGTCAGTGTTTCTTAAACTTTTTAAGACAGAGGAACACCAAACAATATTTTTTTTTTAATGAGGAACACCAAGGATTTTTTGTTGGGGGGGGGATTTATTGAGCTCCCCCCCCCAAAAAAGGTCACCCGCCCCTTTAAGGGTGGCCATTTTGAACTCTGTTGTTCTCCGCGGCACACCTCCGACTGCGTGTGCCATGGAACACAATTTAAGAAACACTGATCTAGGTTGTATATCCCTAGTTTGTTAATGAGAAGGCTTGCTTTAAGTTAGGATAAAAAGGCAGTTGTATCCCAAATTTGGTGGTCCTTGGTCTTACCATTTAGGAGGAGTTTGTGAACAAACAGATTCTTAGACACAGAGAGATGGACTCACACACAGAAACAGAGTGTGTGTGTGTGTGTGTGTGTGTGTGTGTGTGTGTGTCTATAATATAGATTGATTAATATTAACTTAAACAATTTAAAGTTATGATCAAACACTGAATTTAATCACAAATTAAGTTTGTCAAAATGAGCTTTCCCTTGTACCTCTCAGTTCTGAAAACAGGACTTCATTTGTAGACTTAGGCAAAAGGAAGAGAAATATGGGGTTTTGCCCATATATTTTTGGTATTTATCATCTCAGAGTGTTCTCCCCTGTTATAACAATTTTTTTGGGGGTGGGGAGGGGAGCAGCAGGTGTAAGTATCTTTAAGTAAACCGGGAAATCGAGTTCTTTTAACTTCTGCTGTATCTTGCAGGGGGGAATTGTTGACTAAGTTCTGCAGTCTATCTGTAGAGACTAAATACTTAAGTAATGTCCACTCTCTTAAACTATTATTATTATTATTTTATTTTATTTTATTTTATTTATTGTTCAACTAGTAACTGGTTCTGAAATGAGAATAACAGAATAGTTGAGGAGGGTGGGGAATTGCAGAGTGCATGAGGTGATGCTGTATAATTGTATTCACGTTTAGAAGTTTCTGTAAGAAAGGTAAATATTGTCCATAATTTGTTTTGACAATTTACTCTGGCATTATCACCTTTCCTACTTGAATAGTCTTCTCAGTCACTTTTGCTCCTTTGTTTTCCTAATCCTAATGTTCACCTACTTTTTAATATCCACCTCATCTGTTTTGCTTCTCATTAAACTCTTCTACTTTCTATCCTTATAAGCTAACCCGGATTACTTATTTCTTTATTCATTCCTGAAGGAGGCCTTAACTCATATTCACAACATAGTGTCAGACTTTATTTTTAGTTTTCTGCATGCATTCAAGATAACTCTTTGTTCCATTGAGAAGATTAAGAGCAGTATTTGCTTGAAAAAGATGTAATGAAGCACCTAACGGAGCTATTATTCATTTTAGAATTCAGTTGCTGTGGTTACCATAGTAATATCAAGCCCTTTATTAAAGCCGTTCTCTACATGTACTGTCAAATTTTTAAAATGCTGTTGGGGGAGCTGCAGTTCCATGAATCTACTCTGTTGAAAGAAATTTCTAGCTCAGTATACCTAAATTATCCAAAGAATTTGTTATTAGAATATAAAGCTTATAAATCTGTTTGATCATATCTGTCGTTTAATTGTTGATGCAAGCCATCATCTCATATAGAGATTTACAGTAATCTCAGTGAAATAACAGTTTTGTATCACAAAATGAATAATGCATACAGAAAAATTGTTGGGTTCCTTAAAATCATCTCCTAAAATATTATGCTCTCTTATTTGAAATGGAGGGAATGATGAACTTGTAGTAGCTGTAAGCCAAATACCGTAGCACTGTTCGTCACTTACTAATGATAATTTACAGGAATAAAAAAATTAGCAAATTAATGTCAGTAATCCAGTATTTTTATTGTCAAAATCATGTTCTATGAAACATTGATTCAGTATGAAGAATTTGTACATAAGTGCAATTAAAGGTATTATGTTAAGCATACCTTTTAAAAATATTTTTTTAAACATGACTGTCTGAAAGAAGAAATGTATGACTAACTGCAATGTGCTGTAGTAAAGTAAAATGCACTAGTTGTTCCACCATGAATGAATTTGGCAATCTGATGCAGTTACATACCACATTCTTTTACGATATTTAAACATGTATCCCAGCATCATTTCTGTAGAGTACTTATTGGCTGATAAGAAAAAACCTGTTAAGTGGTGCTAACATACACATACTACTGTATCTTTGGGAGATGGATTACCTGTGGTAATGTGGGCGCTTCTCTCATCAGTGTGGGAAGTGTCCACGTTGAAGCTGCAGTGGTTTAAGTATAGAGAAAGATACTTAAAAGAATGCTGAAACAACTGAAAAGAGGGATGGTGACTTTTCTGGGTTTGGAGTGTTGCTTTTGGAAGTTGTACTTGGTCAGTCTGATCAGAGGTTTGGAAGACAGAAACTCTGAAGTTCTAATCTGGCATGTAACTGCTTTACATTTGTGCACATACTTGTAAAATGGTGATATCAACTTAAATCCATGTTCAGATTACTTTGTAGATGAGAAGTCATGTGAGTGTTTTATGATTCTACAAAAAAAATTAAGGAAAAAAAATTATCTAGTCTTAAAGTTCTTCCTTGATAAACATAATGTGCACTTGATTTGAATATAAACAGTAAGACATCTGAGCAAATATTTTATATTTGCAAGTTCAAATATCAGGACAGCTTTTTACTCGGAACAGATATTAGACAGTGCGTTAGTGACAGTGAGCAGAAACAGTTGCTTAACTAAGGGATGGTATTAGAATAATTTGGCTATTGAAACATAGTTTAATGAATAAATATTAAATATAGATCAAATTGCATCTTCACTCTTTTTAATATATAAATTGCCAAATAAGAGTTTGAATACATTTCCTTGGTACTCAAGAGGTAGAGATCAGAAATGATGGCTTTTGCTTGCATATAGCTGAATTTCTCCAGATTTAAGGATTACACTCTCTATTTGCCTTTTTTGCAGTCAGCCTAGGCTTCAGTCTTGGAGTACCATAGCTCCAATACTGTAGTTACTCTGATATCCGACTCTTTTAAACTGTCAAAAATTACTCCTGACTTTACTGTGTATTTATGACCATGAACAATTTATATCCCTTGTAACAGAATTAGGCCATGCCTAGACTATGGAGATTGATCTTCTGGCATTCAATTTGGCAGATCTAGGAAAGACCCACCAAATCAAATGCTGAGGGTGTCCCTGTTGATGCTGGAACTCCTACTGCTCATGAGGACTAAGGGAAGTCCCACTGTGAGGATGGCGCCAATGCTCAGTATGTTGACTCGAGCTACGTTTTTTTTATGTAGCTGGAATTGCATACCTTAAGCTGACCTTTGGCTGTAGTGTAGACCTGGCCACAGCGTGGGATTAGACTCATTCTGTATCTAATACAATCTATCCTATGTGGATTTTTCTTTTAATTTTAGAATAATCTTGTAACAGTTTTAGATCTGGGGCTAAAAGGATAGGTGGCTACAGCATTACATATTTGTGCACACTGTGACTTTGGAAGTTATTTCATTATAGAAAATGATTTGGTCAAGAGAGCCCCATTTTCTAGGAACTCCTCTCTAATGCATGGACTGAAGGGCAAAAAATTAGAGGGAGAAATGAGTGAAAGGTAATGAGCAGTGTGTGTGTGTGTGTGTGTGTGTGTGGGCGGGGGGGGGAAGCTGTGGAACCCCTAAAAAAGAAGAGATAAGCTCACATTGATTTTGGAAGAGCAAAAAACAATCCTTCATCTAGGAGGTCAGTAAAATATGGTTTGACCATGCTTGCTACTATGTGGTAGGTATGGAATTCAGTGAGGGATAAACCTCCAGTAAACAGAAAACTCTAGTGTGTTTTTTTTTCTCTTACATCTTTGAATCTAATTTTTCCATGCAAAATTGGTGCTAATGAGTTAAATTTTTAAAAATGCTGAAATGAAGTTTAATACTCTTGTAAATAGGAACAGTGCAATTATTTTTTCACGTGAATTAGATTCTGTTCTGTATTTATAGATGAGGTATGGAAGTCCATTTTATAATATCTGTCCATGCAGCTTAACTTCAGTAATTAAATATGCAACAGTTTGCTAAATGAATAGTAAAAATACACTAAGACATTGAGTGAGGTTATATATTCAGTTATGTTCAGATGGAAACTGCTGTCTTCAAAGTGGTGATATCTGACTGTTAAAGTTTTACTCTGAGTTGACATTTGTACTCCTGCTGTCTTTACTTAACATTATGTGTGCTGGTGAAGAGGTTTCAGAGGTTCAGAAATATACTTGGAAATAGCCTTTTGACAGACTGATGCTTTTTTCTTCATCTTAGACACACAACAGATACTCTTCATATATCCTATCAATATTATCTGCTAAAGGGTGACCTGGAATGGGTCTGAATTTCTTATGCTATGTTAAAAATACTGAGAAGGACTCTATTCCTGATGCTATTTATTGTTGCAAATCGCTTTCTTGTGAGAGGTGTATGTATTGAACATTTCAATAAGTACCATATCAAATGATTTTTGGCAGTTTCTCATAGTTCAGGTTGTATTTATGCCCTTATCCATGTTACTACTCTTAAGCTATTTTACTCATTTTTTTAAACGTTCATCTTATATTATTAGTGTAGATGTGGATTTAATGTCTGTAGCAGGGGTGGAGAAACTTTTTTGGATTGGAGGCCTCTGACCCACAGAAAAATCAGTTGGGGACTGCACACAGGTGAGAAGCAACCTCCTGCCCCCCCCCTCCCCCAAATCCTTACTGATGTGGCCCTTGACTGAGAAGAAAAGAGACACTCCCCACTGTCACATAAAAACCAATATGTGGGGCCTGCAGCTTAGCAGGCTGGTATGGAAGTTTCCATCCTTGGAGTACATAGCCTGTGACCCTGCAAGCACAAACAGCAGCCAGCCCTTCTTAGCTTTAACCCATACACTTGAGCTGGGAAATTACTAAGTGGTAAACAAGTTTGACCTTGGTCTCAGCTCATAAGAGTGATAAGAATGGTGTTGAGCCAGAATGCGCGCACCTGGTAAATAATTGTAATATAACTAGTGTAGGGAGTCCCGGGTCCGGTGAATCTCACCAGGGACCTAGACCTCAGAGGGTGCCCTGGATTCCCCCAGCTAGAGCCACGTTCCACTGCGGGTGCGAGGTGACAGGAACGGGACTCCCCGTATACTGAAAGGGCGAAAGCATTTCTAAATGCCTGTTACTTTTTGATGGATTGCTTTGTCTATGCTTATTGAGGTGTCACTTTGCAATAGCTGTGTAACCATTTGGCAGTATTAACCCTATAATAGTGACGTAGTGAGATTAATAAAAACAACTATCCCTAATCGACTCTGTGTTGAAGCGAATCCATAATCCTGTTTGGCCATGGCCCTGTGAGTTGACACCCACATTCCCCTTGCACAGCAGAGCTTAGGTGGGTCCAAGCTAGTAGATTTTGTGTGCTGCAGCCCTGTGGTAGGGTGGCGGGGGGAAAGGGGCTAGAGTGCTAGTGTGGACTCCCCAATGTTGGAGGGGGGAGCCCTGAGTTTTGGGGGCCAGAGCCAGGCCTGAGGTTCCCCATCCCTACTCCATAGTGATAGTTGTGCAATGCACTGCTTATATATCTCAGTGATATATAGATTAGGCCATTTGTTCCACATGCTTAACTTGTGTGCATAGCGGAAAAGACTACTTTCCTCAAAATTAACCTTTCCTTCCGAAGTGTTAGTGTTCTGTGGGGTCAGTTATAGTATGTTTAACTCATTTACATGTTGTGATTTTTCTTTTTTGTTAGGGAGATCTGTGTACTCTGAACAAAATAATTTTTATGGTGATAGTAAGAGCTCTTTCAGGGGAAACATTTGATTTGTAACACGTTCTATTCTGTAATTAATATCTTATCAGTTTTTGGTTGCTAAGTTAGGATTGTATTTATTTGAACATCTGTATTGTTTTTTTTAATCTCATGTTTGTATCAAAGGATTTTATGACGTCTGTAAAAGTTTCTGAAGTATGAAACTTTCACATTGTTTATGAAAACAGCATTTTTCTAAAAGGTACAATCAGTTTCTGATTTTGAATTTTTTATGCTCAACTTTTTGCTGCTAATGCTTGTTTTTTTGGGCAAATAAACTGAGAACGCACTTCAGGCATATAAACTTGCAAGGCATCCCAATTAGATTTTTAATCGTTTTTCTTTGAGCTACCTTATAGACAGTGTGAGTGTGAGATCAATTGAACATTGCCTGTTCTTCAAACATGTGTAATAACAGTAGGGAAACATTACTAGTGGAAATACTCAAAATAGATATGTTTGGTATCCGCCACATTAGATCTCGGATGGTTGAAACAGTTTTCTCAGAACAAAAGAGAGAAAAATGCCCTTTCCTGGGGAAGAAAGGGATTTTGTTCTAAGATGTTATGAATGGTGTCTGTTAGAAAGAAAACATGGTAGATCATTCCATTTAGGTCTATGTCTTTAAAAGAGGTTCATGTCTTTCTTCATAGTGCGATAGGGTCAAGTATGATGCTTCTACGTATAGAGGCATGAGATTTGTGATCTCAGAGTTAAAATTCCAAGGATTTAGTACCAATGACAGAACCTGTCAGATAAATAGGATTTTCTTCTGATCTCGTGTGTCAGCTTTCTTGCATCTTAGGATAGATATTATATTGCAGATTGCTTACTACTACTTTGAGGAGTGTCCCCTTGGGTGCTCCACCTTCAGGTGTGTCAGTGCCGCTGCGCTCTCGATCGGAGATTTGTGATAGCAGTGCCCCATGGCCAGCTGTGCATGCGGAGCGCCGGTGCGTGCCATCTGGAGTGGTTACTGTGCATGTGCAGTCTGCCACTGCCTCAGTTCCTTCTCAACCGCTGTTGGCTTCAGTTGCAGCCTAGCAGTTGCCCTCTACTATAGATAGTTTTAGTGTGTTTTTATAGCAATTTAAATAGTTGTTACCTCGGAATTAGTTACTAAATAGTTATGCCTTAAGTTTCCTTTTTCTTTAAAAACTTTGTTTTTCTTCTGATTTCATTAGTTATTAGGATTAGCTATTTAGATTAGTCTCTTTCTGCAGACACGCAGTTCCACTAAAACCTCTCCTGTTCCCCATGATATGCCTGGCTCGCCCGCCTTCAAGAAGTGTACAGGTTGCAGGCTTTTTCTATCCCTGACTGACACAACCAGTGCATCCATTGCCCTGGGGAAGAGCACCCCACAGAGCACTGTCCTCATTGTAAAAAATTAACGTGTACAAAAAAGGCCAGGGAGCAACCAGTAAAAATGATCCAGCTTGTGGAAAAAGCTTAGTCGGGCTCTGACCCCAGGCAGAATATCCCTCCCAGTCAGAAATCACCTGGGATAGGTCAGAGAGAGTGGCTATGCCTGAAACGAGCCCAAAGGACCAGGGCAGTGGCCACCCTAAGAAGAGATCTTACTACTCCTCGGAGACTGACTCTCCCATGAGGAAATGTTCTCTCTTTAAGAATGCTGCACCCCTCACTCCAGCACAGAAGGGGTCAGACAAGCAGCCTGTAAATGCCATGACCCCAATTACAAAGAGAAAGAACGTGCCTCTGCTAAGGTGCCCTCGGAGGTGAAGTGCAAAGCCTCCCTGCCAGCACTAGCAAAAATGGCTCCGGCAGTGGTTACAGACTACCACAAGCAGCGCAACCAATCTGTGAGCACTCCGCTTCAGGTGGCAGTGACAGCACCATCAAAACGCTTGGTGCCGGCACTGGAAACAATTCCGCTGCACATGCCATGCATGGCACAGCCCTTAATACTATCTCCCCCTCTGCCGGTATTGCATTTTACAATGGCGGCAGAGCTATCTGTCAGTTCAGTGCCAGGTTCTCCTCTTTTTGGTACTGATGGCTCACCTAATGCTTCAAGATACAGTCTTTCCTCCACACCTGCTGCTTCAACAGTCCCAGTGTTCAGCAATGATGAGGAGGAAGTGTCTAACAGATCACACTTACCAAGACACTCCTCACTCAAAGACCAGCAATAATTGAAACAGTGGCAACCTGCACAGTGGTTTCCTGCTCCGCTCCCTCCCAATTGGCCGTTTTGGGACCCATGGGCGGCATACAGACTACAACAGGGACACCGACCACTGCTGCCATCCCCGGCACTGAGGTCTCAGGCACCAACACTCCAGTCTCCAGAACATTGTAGCTCAGAAGCAGAAGACCAGGAGGTGGATGTTACCGGGGATGAGCACTCCTCTCGGTCTCCTCTACCAGCACACACCTTGTCCTCAACCCCTGATGACACACTCATGCCCCCACCAATGAGCACTGGGAATTATTTTAGGTCATTTCAAGACCTTTTTAAGAGAGTCACCAAGACTTTAGAGATCTCACTGTCTGACATGCTTCAGACATAGCATAAACTGACAAATATCCTGAATGTATATCCCCATGTAAAACTGGCAATCCCCATGAATGAGGTGCTTATGGACCCTGCCAAAAATATCTGGCAGATGCCTGCCACAATCACACTGATCTCCAAGAGGGTCAATAAGAAATACTTAAAGGAGCAGAATTTTTCTTCTGCCACCTCACACCAAACTCGCTGGTGGCTAAAGCAGTCAACCAGAGAGGGAAGCAGCAGGGCACTCGTACCATCCCATATGACAGGGATTGGAAGACGTTGGACACAATGGGGAGAAAATTGTATTTGTCAGCGAGTATTCATCTCAGAATAGCTAACTATGTGGCATTACTGGAAAAATACACACATTACATTTTTAACCAGTTAACATCCTTTATTGAATCATTACCAGATGATCAAAAGGAACAGTTTAAGGCTAACTTTAAGGAGGGCATGCTAATATCACGTACGGCCTTCCAGGCAGTGCTTGATTCAGCAGATGCAGCAGATAGATTTCTAGCCACCGCCGTGGTGATGAGATGGGCCTTTTGGCTCCAGCTCTCTGGCTTCCCAAGAGAGAGAGTCCATAGTGGAGGATTTGCCCTTCAGGGGCACCAAACTTTTCATAGAGTCCATGAACACTTCACTGCATACCTTGAAGGATTCCAGAACAACTCTTAAAACTCTAGGCATCCACGTACCTGTCATGAAAAGAAAGCAAGGCAGGTCATTTACTCAAAGATACAGACCACAACTGTTCAACCAGCAGCAATGGCACTATGACAATAGAAGTTGGCCACGTCAAAACAGATGCAGACAATCCAATGAGCAGTCATCAACTCAACAACCCTCAACATTCAGACAACAGTTTTGAAGTCCTGGTTGAGGGTCTGACAACCCCGATATTTCTGATGCAGCAATCAGAACCATCCACAATATTGGGTAGCAGACTAGCCGCATTCCATCTAGCATGGTCTGCCATGACCACCGACAAGCGGGTGTTTGAAAATTGTGAAAACCGGCTACTGCATCCCATTTTTAGTTATCCTTCCATCCCACTCCCCTACCCGTCCATATTCAGGGACCCCTCTCATGAACATGTGCTCGTATAAGAGGTGGAACACCTTTTAAATCTGGGAGCAATAGAGGCGGTACCACAACAACACTGGAGTAGGGGCATCAACTCCCATTACTTTCTCACCACCAAGACGTCAGGCGGTTGGAGACCTATTCTGGACCTTCACAGGCTAAACCACTTTGTCAGTTACCAATGCTTCAAGAGGGTGACCCTTGCCACGATTATCCCTGCCTTGGAAAAAGCAACTTGGCTATCTACCTTCGACCTCCAAGACGCTTATTTTCATATATCAATACACCCGTCACACAGGAGATTCCTCTGCTTCACAATACAAGACAGACACTTCCAGTACAGTGTGTTACCATTTGGACTCTCAACAGCACCAAGAGCATTCTCATTGGTGCTGGCAGTAGCGGCTGCACATCTATGCAAGATGTGCATCACCATTTTTCCCTACCTAGACGACTGTCAAGTGACAGACCCTACACAACAGCACGCATCGCAGGCAGTAGCAACAAGAACCTTTTTTGAGACACTGTCTCCAAATAAACATAGCGAAGTGCACACTCATCCCAACTCAGACACTAGAGTTTATAGGGGAACACCTAGGTTTCACACAAACCAGGGCCTCACTACTGACCCACAGGTGGGCTACGCTCAGGGACCTTATAAGAACAGCCCAGTGACATCAGCACATCTCTGCCTTCAATTCCTGGATCATATGGTTGCGGCCACTTTTGTAGTACCCCATGCGTGCCTATGTATGAAGCCACTACAAGCATGGCTGCATACGATCTACCGCCCGTGAATCCACTTTCTGAACAAACAATTCTCCTTTATCTACCAGAATAAAATCTTCTGTCACATGGTGGACCCAACAGGGCAATGTATGTGTAGGCATCCTTTTCCAACGCCGACCTATCAGCCACAATTACTACAGAAGCATTGCTGCTAGGTTGGGGGCCCCACCTTCCATATTGGTCCTTGATGCCTTCATACATGGATATTCTATCTTCATGCACCCCTCTGTAAAATGCTTTATTAGGTGGCTACATAACATGTTCCCTCCATGTAAGGACCCAATTCCAGCATGGGACTTGAACCTTGTGCTAAAAGTTCTCATGGGCAAGCCATTTGAGCCCCTAGCCATGTCTTCATTGTTATATCTATCCCTGAAAGTGGCCTTCCTCATAGCAATTACCTCTGCTAGACATGTTGGTGAAATGGCAGCCCTAATGGCAGACCTCCTCCCCTCCCCCCATACAAGGACAAAGTGGTACTGCGGAACCATCCCAAATTCCTTCCCAAAGTACTTACCTCATTCCACTGCAGTGAACCCATATATTACTCATCTTCTTTCCAAAGCTGCGCAAGGACAACAAAGAGGCGACACTCTATACCTTATATGTCTGCAGGGCACTTGCCTTCTACTTGCAGCACACAAAGTTCTTTTGCAAAACACTTGAACTGTTTATTTTATCCATGGAGAAGTCACAAGGGTTACCCATATCAAAACAAAGAATATCAAAATGGGTATAGCTGCATCCACCAAGCATACACTATCAGGGAGAGAGCCTCCACCCCATGTCAGCTGCCATAGCCCTTGTGGGGTAACTAGTGGTGTCCCCCAAGGGTCAGTCCTAGGACCAATCCTATTCAACTTATTCATAAATGATCTAGAGAAAGGGGCAAGCAGTGAGGTAGTAAAGTTTGCGGATAATACTAAACTGTTTAAGATAGTCAAGACAGAAGCAGACTGTGAAGAACTTCAAAAAGATCTCACCAAACTGAGTGATTGGGCAACAAAATGGCAAATGAAATTTAATGTGGATAAATGTAAAGTAATGCATGTTGGAAAAAATAACCCCAGCTATACATATAATATGATGGGAGCTAATTTGGCTACGACAAATCAGGAAAAAGATCTTGGAGTTATCGTGGACAGTTCTCTGAAAACGTCCACACAGTGTGCTGCGGCGGTCAAAAAGGCAAATAGAATGTTAGGAATTATTAAGAAAGGGATAGAAAATAAGACCCAGAATATCTTACTACCCCTATATAAAACTATGGTATGCCCACATCTTGAATACTGTGTACAGATGTGGTCTCCTCACCTCAAAAAAGATATTTTGGCCTTGGAAAGGGTTCAGAAAAGGGCAACTAAAATGATCAGGGGTTTGGAACAGGTCCCATATAAGGAGAGGCTAAAGCGACTGGGACTTGTCAGTTTGGAAAAGAGGAGACTGAGGGGGGATATGATAGAGGTATATAAAATCATGAGTGGTGTGGAGAGGGTGAATAAAGAAAATTTATTCATTAGTTCCCATAATATAAGGACTAGAGGACACCAAATGAAATTAATGGGTAGCAGGTTTAAAACTAATAAAAGAAAGTTCTTCTTCACACAGCGTGTAGTCAACCTGTGGAACTCCTTGCCAGAGGAGGCTGTGAAGGCTAGAACTATAACAGAGTTTAAAGAGAAGCTAGATAAATTCATGGAGGTTAGGTCCATAAAAGGCTATTAGCCAGGGGGTAGGAATGGTGTCCCTGGCCTCTGTTTGTGAGAGGTTGGAGATGGATGGCACGAGACAAATCACTTGATCATTGTCTTTGGTGCACCCCCTCCGGGGCATCTGCTGCTGGCCACTGTTGGCAGACAGGCTACTGGGCTAAATGGACCTTTGGTCTGACCCAGTATGGCCATTCTTATGTTCTTATGAGTGGACCCTACTATTGCATTCCTTCGCAGTGTATGCATGGAACACATCTGCAAGGCCATCAAGTGGGCGTCCACGCACGCCTTCACACAGGATTATGCTATCCAAACATTTGCAGATGCAGAGACGAGATTTGGCCATGCAGTACTCTTGCTCCGTAGACTCTTACCTACTAAGAGCTACTAAAGCTCCCACCTCCATCTATGACTACTGCTTTGTAATCACCTGAATCATCATCATCATCCACGGGGACACTCCTCAAAGAAGGGAAGGATACTCCCCAGGTGCAGTAACTGGAGTACTTTGAGATGGTTGTCCCCGTGCGTGTTCCACCACCCATACTCCTCCCCTCTGCTTCAGACTCCAGCACGTCCAGCTTAGAGAAGGAACTGAGGAGGCGGATGGCTGTGCGTGCACAGTAGCAGCTCCAGATTGCACACGCCAGCACTCCGCATGTGCAGCTGGCCATGGGGCACTGCTATCACAAATCTCTGATCAAGAGCGCAGTGGCGATGATGCACTTGAAAGTGGAGCACTTACAGGGACAACTATCTTGAAGAACTCGAGTTACTGCACCTGGTCAGTTACCTTCCCTTATATGTAGTAAGTTTTTATGTATTTTATATGCCTTTAGGTGAGAGGGCACTTGTGTCTTTTTCTCTTGTAGGGGGTGCACTGCAGTAGACAGAAGTTATAACTCATAGGGAATGGAAGCAGAGCTCACCTTTTAGGGAAAGAAAATAAAAATCCCTCTAGCTGATAGACTTTTCAGAACAGAGTCTCTCCCCCCACAAAAAAAAGAATACAATTCCTCTTTCAGTTTCCATTTGCTGTATATTCTATCTTAATTTATGTTAATCGAAGTGTGTGTGTGTGTGTGTGTGTGTGTGTGTGTATATATATATATTTATTTTAACTGTTCCACATTTGTCTTTTCAAAATATCTTTTTCAAGTCTTTTATCTGTGTTTCCCTGTAAAGTCCTACTTTCCTGAGTAGCTTGAAGTCCAAATGGCACCACAGTTGTTTATAGATGCTCAGACCTTTGTGGTATTTTTAAAAAAAAATCTTTTAGCGTGTACCATGAGTTTCAGTAAGTATAGTTGGTGTTAAAAGAACTAATTCCCAGGAACTGCATTGGATTTTTTTTTCCCTACTAAAGATCAGTTTTTAACTTGCTTGGTGCAAAAAGGCATATGGAAACTTAGTAGTTCTGTGATATTCTTGAAAGCCTATTTATTAGATTTGAAATGTCATGCTGTGATTAGGGAAAACATGTAAAAATAAAAATAAACCTGTATACCAGGTATCCTTTTTTTCCTAATTCCATGGCGTGTTGCACCATAGGCTGGTGACAGATTTTGATCACTATAGGTGGGTATCTAGTCACAAAGTACTATAGGTCTTAGCAGTCAGTTAGTCAGTCTTCTTGAGAGGAAGGGTTTAAATATCCTGAAAAGTGAGCAGAGGAAATACATTCGGGGGGCGGGGGGGTGAGGGGGGAAACCCAAACCCAACAAAAAAACCCCAAACAATCCAAAGCAACTCCTCCAGCAAACCTCAAGAGAAGAACAGATAAACTGTGGCAATACTGCAGAGTACAAATCAATACTTGAATTTTAAAAAGTGTTTCTTAACTATGAGACTGCTACTCCCCCACCTCCAACATGTTTGGCACCATCTTGTGTTGAGCCACATTCTACAGAAACTTAAAGCACTCTGTTAATTATCTTGCTCTGTGGCAGTATCTGGGTATTTCAATTTGTGGATAATAGATTTTTTAAAATACCATCTTAGTATTTATATAGTAGTCACCATTCAATACCAGTCACTTTCTGCACGATGATACCTGATAAATAATTGTTACATCCTAGGTATGTTAATAACACAGGTGGGTATTTGAAAAGCTAATTTGAGGGAGTTGATTAGGGTTTTAGGTTGACCAGCAGATATCCACCCAGATCTGCAAAGATTCTAGACTTACATTGTTTGTGGAAAGAAATGTGGCTCTCTGTCAGTTTTGTAGACGTTATTAAACAAAATAAAATCCTCAAAAACATATCACCAGAGCTAAGCTATCAGTAATTGTATTTTTATCCTTGGTTTAGTATTGCTATTAAATCAACATATAAGCATGAATATTGGATTGGAATTGAAATTATTAGATTAACACAACACATCAGCTCTTGTGAGAAGGGATCTAATGAGGCAGTTGTTGAATAGCTCCTGCTTGGATTTTGATTCTAATAAGGTGGTTAACCCTCTCGAACACAGATATTACAATACAGGCTGTAACAGAGCTCTGGTATTTGACAACTCTTGTTTAGCAGTTTTCAGCAGATAGCTTCCGATTTCTGAGCACTCTTGCATGCAGAGTTTAGAACACACTCTAAGTATCTTTGGGACTTTGTTTAGTGTTGTTTAAATCTGAAGAACTGTCTGTCTGGAGCCTTCCCAGTGTGAACTTCCTAGTTGTCCTTGCATCCTTTTACCCAACTCCACACTTTCACACCTTACTATTAAAGAATGAAATGTTGGGCTGTATCCCAGCTTGCTAATAAAAGCAAAAGACCTAAAATAGAAAAGAAGAAATAAAAAAACATAAGATAACAAGGGATTCATGAACTTTCCAGGCCTCATGGGTTTTCTTACTCTTTAAGGAATAGGAGCTGAAACTGCAGTTAAGGAACCAGAGGGTGATGTTGCTGAACAGAGCTTGTTTGTGGGGGGTTTTCTGCTATAGGAAGAGACTGATCAAAGACTAGCATAGCCTGTTTGTTTATATCATGATTAGTCCAAAGATTCTGGAATGTCATTTTTTCCTCATGTGGTTTATTGACCCGAAAGGTGATGGTTTCAGCCTGCCCTTTGATTCTTATGACTTTCAATATTTACCTGCAGCATCTCCCTTAAAGACTTAACAGAAATTGGGTATGAGGTCTCTTTTGGGGCCATGCAACTTGAACCAGTTAGGTTATTTCATTTAGGTCATTCTTAGCGAGCATCAAAATGGGAAAAGACTTAAACAATTACAAACAATTATTTGGTGTTGCCATACCACAGACTGCAAGGCAGCTACCTCCATTAAAAACCACTCCATTAGAAACCACTTTCATTGGAAATGTTCTTCTTATCAACTAATAAAACTCCTAATGTTTTCAAAAGTGCCTATAAAAGTTAGGTGCCTAAATCCTATTGAGTTTTAGTGGGAATTGGACACCTAACCCATTTGTACCTTTGAAAATCTTCCCTTAAGGGTCTCATCTTTTTGGTGTTGGCTTTTACATTTCTTCAGCAACTGAATTTAAATCACTGAAGTATGGTGTTTCTGAGCTGTATTCATTTCAAGTATTAAAAAATCTCTGATGGCTCTTGGTAATGATAATTAGGGCTGATGAACATTGTATTAATCAGCAAACCATATGGAGCTGTCACCATCAAAGGGCAAAACACAGCCCCGGCGGTTCTAAGTGTTCTTTGTGCTGTATTCTTTCTCTCCTCTACATCTCTAAATCTTCCTGGTTGAAACACTCCAATAAAATGAATCAGCTGAAATTATTGCTGACCTTAGAAAACAAGTAGTCCTGTGGTATCTTAGCATGTAACCAAAATATATAGAAACATGAGCTTTTGTGATTTTATAGAATCACATGAATTGGAGTGGAAATAAAAGAAACTGAGATAATATATTACAGCAGAAGTACCTGTCAATTGTAGGACCCATGTTAATGAAGCTAATTAAGTGGGCTGGATGTGTCTGTAGGTAGTTTTTGATTTGGAAATGCAGATGTTAAAGACCTCAGGTTGACTTAATAGAGACACTCTCTATTCCTAAAGGCTTGTTTACGCCATCACTTTTGTTTGTTGGTATAACTTATGCTGCTCATGGGTATGCCTCCCTCCTCCCCCCCCCCCCCCCATTGACCTAAGTTACACTTACATAAGCACTTACATGGACAGCACTATGTTACATTGTGGAGGAGGTTTTGTTGTTGACAGGAGTGTCTTCACCCATCACAATAGAGTGGTTACATGAGCAATCTTACAATAGCACAGCTGTATTGGTACAGCTGTTCTGGTGTAAACTCACTATTGTAGATGTGGCCTGCATTTCAAGACTACTCGTTATTTGTTAAATGTTCTGAGTTGTGTTTAACACTGTTTTTGTAAATGTGTGTAAAATCTCATTGAAATGGTTATGCCTTTATTTATAGCAAGTACATTTGCATGGCATTTCTTGGGTCCTTAAGAAGGGGCTCAGGGCAGGAGGCTGGGGGTGGGTACAGGAATCAGAGTTGGAGGGGTGAGGTGGGGCTCTGGGCAGGGGACTTTGTATGTGGGGGAGACTCTAAGTCTCTTCCTCCAAGCCCCCAAAGTTTCGTACCAGGGCTGCTTGCTCTTCTTCACCCTTCTCCATCAGGAAGCGAGCATGTGAAAACTGCACAGCTTTTCTGCCTCTCTGCTCCCCAGCCAGAGTGAGGAATGCAGCAAACTGCACTTCCCCTTCTTCAGGGGGCAAGGGGAAACAGCAAGCAATGTTCCATATGGTTTTATGAGAAGCAATCTCATTCCAGGCACATCCCATTTTCCTGGCACAACTAAACCCTTACCTTGCTTTAAGTTATGATTCAAGGAAGCTGCATAGCAAATATGGTGGTCCTAGCTCTTACCATTTAGGAGGAGTTTTTGAACAAACAGACACACTCAGACAAACTCTCTCAAATATATAGTAGATTGTATCCCAGTTTACAGAGTACTGCACTGATTTTCTATATGCTTCAGAAATGTAGAGATAAAAGTACTCTGCACACACATTTGGCATGTTCTCACAACTCTTGCTGCTAGATGCTTTTCAATTCATCATTTTGATAACCATGTTGATATGTGAGCTCTGGGAGTAACTTTCTTATCGCTTTGTCTTCTTTTGAAAATGGTTGACAGGATCCTGAAGTGATGTAATGGAAGCCCAGTGATTATTGGACTAGAAATTTTATCGTTTCTTGAAGCTAAATGTATTGGTGTGGCAGGAGTGGGAAGTGGTCATGAACAGAGAAAAATGGTTTCAATTCTCACTTGCATCTACGCTCTGCTTGTTGCAGGTTGGGTGATGAGAAGTAGGAATACAGTGCCAGGGCTGGCATTAGTTTATAATTCATCCACTATGCCTCAAGGTACTTCCAGCTTGCCCACACCATCTCTGCTCCCTTTCGTGTTATTACTCGGTACTAAAATGGAGGTGGATGGCACAGCTGCTGTCTCCACCAATCTTTCTATAGGGGGAACCCTTTACTGGCTACTTCCAGCTGGAGTCTATTTATTGTGCCTCCTGTACACAATGTATTGTGAACTGATTGTACTGAGAAATCTAGTATATGGGATAGTTCTGGAGCCCTGTGGAACTGGTTGTACAACATGATTACTCCTATGCGGCGCAATAGTATATATCTGTAGCTAACAAGATATTGTAGTATATGCAGAACTAGCAGATACAAGATGGAGTTGATCCTTTTTATTAAATACATCAAACAATATGCTGTGGGGCTGTTTTGTGTGAAAAAGCCAGAAATATTAACCTACAACTTCTTGCAACTATCAGAAAAAACAATAAGGATCAGTATGATACCACATAGCAGTAACCTTTTCTTAATTAAATCCTGTATACTATTGGCTGTGAAATCAATGATATTGAGAAAGCAGTGTGTAATTAGACCCTTTTGAAGTGTTCCTTTAAAATTGACTGTGAATCAGATGTTCTTTTTCAGAGAAGGGGAGTAGTTGTAAATGGAAAACACTTCATTAAATTTTGTTTACTTGCAGCAGACTTGAAAGTGTATAGTCAAAGGTGAATGAGTAGTTTGTTCTCTATCCACTTAAATGCTTTGTATGTGCTGTTTCTTAGTTTTAATCTTTATCCTTTTGCCACTTGAAATGGGAAACACATTGTTTAGACACTTTATTTTGCACTTCTATAACTCAACCATATTTTGTTTTTTAAAGTCTCAAATTTGTCATAGACATAGTACAGAGTAAAGACAAGTGTCTTGGCATCGTGGGAAAGAAATTTTGGCTTAGAAATAAATCCATCATTTATGCTATGCTTGTTTACATTACTTTTGTCTAAGCACTTTCTGAAGTGCATTTTGTGATGGACCCCTCCCATGCTTAATGAAATGGCCTTAAGAACACAAATATGCATAACTCAAAGATGCTGTGGACAAATTGTCTCATGTGACCAATCAATCTTCATGTCTTAATCCATTGGATCTGTTTATCTTGTTTTGGTGTATGTATCACTCTTGTGAGTAAAATTAGACATATGGAGTATGGAATGGTTTATGGTTTTTAAATGTGCAAATGAAAGCCATCAAGGCTTTCCATTGTTGGGATGCCTCAATGTCTGGGCAATCTTATAACAGCCCCTTTTGTCCTTCAAGTCTTAGCAGTGGTTGGTCCTAGGAAGTAATGTGATCTCTCTAACTGGCAGGGACTGGCCAAGTAGCTTCCCATGCAAAAATGGGAATCTTTAAAACAATGGGAAAGGTAGGAGCTTCTTTGTCTTTGTCTGGCATACCCAGGGGGAATGAACCAAAGGCCCCAGGGAAGAGGAGACTTCCCTGGTTTGAAGGCTTTGCTGGAAAAGAAACAGTTTTAGGGTAAGTTTGTAATAAGTTACTGAGGCTTCAGTGTTTAGAATTAGCTAAGTGTTTTCTATTATTTTTAATTTGTAATCTACTTTGCTCTGCCTGTTCTCACTTATAACCATTTAAATCCTACTGCTTGTACTTCATAATATCACTTTTATTTTCTGTCAAGCCCAGTGTAAATGATCATTACCCAGGGGAGCAATCAGTGTGTACATTCCCCTGTGATGGGGTGGACAAAGCCCTGACATCCCTGATGGAGGCCTTTCCGCACCCTGCCCAGCAACAGGAGCAGAAGAGAGGTCCTCCAAGCAGAACAGAGTGGCAGCCTCTGCTGCAGCCAGTCAGGGTGCATCAGGCTAATATAAAATAAGCTGCTAGACCAGGGCTTGGCAGTTCCTTCCTGGAGCATAACCCAGGCAGACCTATGGGCTGACTGGGAGAACATCAGCACTCTGGACAGCTCCGAGTGGGAGCTGGACTTCATACTTGGTCGAAGCCAGGTCCCGCAGTTGAAGACTAGCCAAGAAGCCAACGGCAACCCTTTCAGAACCCTGGACAGGGGGAACTTGACCACAAGGCCCTAGAAAAAGGGCTAGATGGAGCGGCTTCCCCGGGGGAAGTGGCCCAGGGACATGACAGCAACCAATCACTTTGAGACTCAGCAGGTAACTGCTACTTATAGGGTCCTTGGGCTGAGATCCAGAGGAGTGGGCAGGCCTGGGTCTTCCCCAACACCCAGCAACCACACCAGGGGGTAAAAGAGGAGGCCTGGTCCCAGGCCCCATATTGGACACTTCCTCTCCCTCAGACAGCCGAGTAGAGACTATAAGACTCCCTTCAGCCACCAATGGGCACTCACAAGAAGGGTGGAGCCCTTTATTATCTCCCTTTCATTGTTAAAGGGGGCTTATCTAAATAATTCATATGGGGTTTTGATCCCATTTGGGGAGTGGCAACACAGCCAGAAGGGCTGAGAAACATCCAGAGATAGGGTGTGGATAGTAGAGCTGACAGCTTTCATGGGTCCCCAGGAATGGGGGGAGGGGAGGCTCTCTGTCCCTGAAAGGGGCACAGCTAGGGCACCCAGCCCACAGTGCCACCCAGAGCATGGTGCTGGCTCCCTCTCCTAGACCCCAGAACCATGTGAAGTGCACTGAATGGTACTCCAGTGGAGATTTAAAGGACCCAGAGCTCAAGCCACCAGTGTTGCCGGAGTATCTGTGGTGGCAGCTAGGAGCCCCAGGCCCCTTTGAATCGCTGATCTCCAGGGCAATTGCCCTGTTGGGAATAATTCTTGGACACACTGGGTGCAGGTGAAAACAATCAGAGGATTTATTGAACACACAGCGCTGGTGGAGTGCGGACCAGGTGGTTAGCCCGGAGAGCACTAACTTAACCATAACATACATTAGATTATATAGGTAGCAGATGGACGGAGGAGAAGTGATTTGATAGGTCTAGCAGCGGAAGTGAGATATGCACATAAGCCAATGGTCTACGACAGTTACACAGCATCTCCGCCCATTGCCAATTAAACATGTTATCACTAATACAAATAATTATTCTTAACAAGCTAAATGAGCCAACACAAACAAAGGCACGTTGATGGTCATTTTGTCGGCCGGAAATATAATGCGTCTCCTGTGGGTGGTATTGCCTTGGCGCGATCTTTGGGATACAAGCTTATTTTCTAGGAACAAAGTAGACAATGAAAAACAATCCCGTGCGGTTCTTTGGTACCGGCCTTATCAAAGTGAGGCCCTTTTGGAATGTGGTTGTCAGGACAACCAGGGTCAAGTTAACTGCTGTCTGGGTGCTTCCCAGGGCTGGCCTAATGATTTGAGATTTGAATTTGTCAGTTCTCAGCAAGATACCATGGGCTGCCTCAATTTACCCTACATGCCCCCTTTGCCCCTCCCCTGTCAACAGGCCCACGTGTGGAAGTTACTAAACATGTGCAGTAGCTGCTTCTGAAGCAGTATAGGAAGTTTTTGTGGTAGGCAATCTGCATTGGTAGGTTACATGTAGTCAGTGCAAAGGGGAGGAACGCTCTAAATTTAGGAATTAAAGATAGCCCTGTGGACTTAGCAGTTGATTGACTCAAGACCGAGAGATGTCACTGCTCTAAGGGCTTGGTTCCAATACCTGTACTGCTTTGGGTGTAGGATACAGGTTTTCATTTGACCACAACTGAGAGGACCTTTCAATTATTAGTCCAAAGGCTGGAATGTTGCTAGCTGTGGAGATCTGCACTTTTTTTTTTTTTTTTTTTTTGCTTGACAGGCATCTGAGGTGTGGCGGGAATGTGTCACTGTATAGAGGTTTGGTTGGAATCTTTTATATTTTTGCATATATGATAGCTACAAGTTGGAGAAATCTGCATGAGGAACACTGCAGAGTTATTGCCCAGTAGCTTTTGTTTACAAGTAATTCATATTCCAAATACCATTTGCTATGTCTAATATGTGTTTTCTCTGCATTAAACCATTGTTTTTCTAAGAGTCTACGTACTCTGTCTAAAGATGACTGGGAACTATTGACACCTTCTTTACAAAGGTTTTGCCTACAGTGGCCATAAATATTAACTTGTGCAATGCTTTCTGAAAAGACAGAACTCTGACCAATTCTTCTGCAAAGAGTTGTACATAATATTGCCTCCTCATCCTAAATCTCTCTCTCTCTCTCTCACAGTCTATAGTTGCATTCCACTTTTTGAGGACTCTGAATGTGTAGGGCTCTCAGCTTTACTTGAAACAAAAGGCTGTCTTCCGTAGAGAAGTAATATTAGAAATGTATTGAATGTGATCATTTTCATATTGACTTTCCAGAAATCAACCTGTTCACAGTCCCTTCCCCTCGCTCCATTCAGCAGGGGTTGACAGACAGTCCTGTGGAGCCAATAGTTGTGTGCCACTAGAAGAGGTGCACAATATCATTGTGCAACTCTTGTAGGTCTCTGTTATCAGGGGTCTCTTTGGAAATAGTAATTTAATTCAAATCTATTGATGGCAGTAGAACCCTGTGAGGAGGTGCTCTACACTAAAAATTAGATTGTCCTACCTACATTACTCAGGGGCATAGGCACGGACTCTGTGGGTGTTCTGGGGCTGTAGCACCCCAGGTTAAAAACAGTGGGTACTCAGCACTCACTGGCATCCCTCCTCCCGAGTGCCTCCTGCCTGAGGCAGATCAGCTGATCAGCGGTGTGCAGAAGGTGTTGGAGAGGGAGGGGAAAAGGCACACGAGAGGGTGGTGAAGAGGTGGGCTGGGGGTGGAAAGAGGCAGGGTAAGGCTGAAATTGGGGATAGGCCAAAGTTAGAGTTTGGGGCATGTAGGGGCAGGGTGGAGGCATAGAGGAAGAGGTGAAGTGAGGGCAGGGCTGGGGCAATGTGGGGGTCAGGTACCCTCTGGGATCTGAATAAGTCAGTGCCTCTGCTCAGGAGTGTGCGAAATCCACAGTATACTAACCTAAGTCATCACAGAGACAGCGCTAAGATGACGGAAGAATTCTGTCAACTTAGCTACCACACGTGGGTTATCTGTGCATATGGGAGAACCCCTCCTATTGATGTAGGTAGTGTTTACAGCAGGGATGAGCAATAATTTTTGACTGGTGGCCACTTCAGAAATTTTTGAAGTGGCCCTGGGTGGGGCAGGGCCTCATGGGGAAGGGGCGGAACCAGGACACTTCCGTGCTTCCCTGCCCACAGACTCTGACTGGTCTGGGGATGAGGGAGCTCGTGAAGTCTTTGCCCCCGGGTCCCCAGCCCACGCCCAGAGAGAACCATCAGCTGTGTCCTGTTCCCTGTATAGGTGTCCACGCTCCTGGTGGTGGGAGGAGACTTTGCACACTTCCTCCGCCCCCTTCTAAGCACTGCAAGCTCCCTGCAGAACTAGAGTAGGGTGGGAGGAGACTTTGTAGGCTCCTCCCACCCCCAATCCCTGGGCAGGGTGAGCACACAAAGTCTCTTGTTCCCTGCCCTCGGGTGTGCGGTACTTAGAGTCAACCATAAGGGTTGATATTAAGCACCATGTGCTCCCTGGACTATAGGCCCTGATTGGTCTGAGGGCCAGGGAGCGGCAGGGCCTCTGCGGCTGGATCAACCTGTTTGGTGGGCTGGATCTGGACTGTGGAGGCGCTTTTGCCCACCCCTGGTCTAAAGTGAAGCACTATAATTGTAGATGTGCCTCTATAGCTTTTCAAGGGTAGACAAGCTCTAGATCTACCAATGCCTGAACAGGGAAGGGCAGCTCAGCTGTGTGACAGGCAGTGCTGCATACCACACTATGGTGTGTTTCAATCTAGGTTTGGATATAATTCTCTCTGTGGTCTTTTACAAGTGATTTAAGAATCTTGGGTGAAGTCTTGACCTCCGTGAGATTGGTGACAAAACTACTGATAACTCCATCTTACATGATTTTATCCATTAAATATGAATATGTTTTGATTTACATAAAATGTCCAGTGTACATGCAAATGCTGAGGTTTTATACACACTGGATGTGTTTTTGCATAGAATCATGGTTTGAGCAAAGGGGGAAATAACTTATTGTGGGACAAAGTAGGAGGATGGCCCATAAGGTCACAGCAAGTATGAAAGCAGCAGGCGCAGATGCTACTTTTCAAAGAGGAGGATAAAAACCAGAAAAATATAAAAGAGGGAAGTCATGGAGGCGGAGGAAATGGATTACTTGGGGAAAGAAAAGAATGACAAAGAAGAAAATGACAAAGCAGCACTGACCTTTTAGGTTAATTAATTTCCTAGCAGAAGTCTTGCTTAAATTGTGGATGGAAAGAAGAGGTGGCTACTTCTGTCCACTTGTTACATCAGTGCTGTAGATTTAGTGATGAAGAAAAGACCTATAAAGTTACATAAAACTTTGCAATTCATGCGGCCCTCTGGAAGATGGGAATTTTACTGTCTTTTAAACCCTCATTTAGCTGAAGACTTTGTTCTAAAAAATGTTACTTGTGCAGAGACCTACCATAAAATATTGAGCTGTACTTCTCTTGTTGAGGAGGTTCAGGGTAGAACAGAGATTTCTTTCTTTCTTTCTCAAATTTGAGAGTCCACACATAACAATATTCTCTTTAATCTTTTCCAACCATGTGCAGAATAATGTTTATGTGCACTGAGGCATGTGCAAATGTGAACCACCACTAGAAACACAAATCTAGCTGTGAGCACTCTGCTAATCTGCTGGGTGGCATTTGAATCTCTCCTGAAAGGCCACACAAGTACAGAGCTTGCAGGGAACACTGTCTCTAGTTCAGTATTCAATGTCCTCTATGTGCTTACACAGTCTTATTGGAGAAACACTGTGCAACAAAGTGCATTTGCTTTCATCATTATGCAAGTGCAGTAGAGATCTGAAAGGTTAGTTTGCAGCAACCATTAGAAACAAAGGACTATTTTTTTGCTCCCTTGAAACTATCTAACAGCCTAACTAAAATCCATATCATTTCAATTCCAAAATAACTTTTGAAAAGTTATTACAATTCTGTAATGTTTAAGTAAAAACGTGAGAGATTTTGCAATCAAAAAGACACTCTTCAAATCTCTTTTAACATTACAAGTGTCTTTGACACATTTGAAAAAAAATCTATCTTTAAAAATGAAATTGAATATTGGAACATCAAATATTCTTCCCTCAAAAAATATTGTTAGGCCTTGTGTGCATTTGAAATGCTAAAGCTGCACACCTGTGACAGTGTTGTAGCTCTCAAGTGTAGACAAGTGTAGCTCTCCCATTGGCATAGGTAATCCATCTCCCTGAGAGGTGGTAGCTAGGACTGATGGAAGAATTCTTCCATTGGTCTAGAGCTGTCTATGTGGGGACTTGGGTTGGCTTAATTGCATCATTCATGGGTATGGATTTTTTGTACTCTTAGTGATGTATTTAAGCTGATTAATTTTTAGTGTAGATCAGGCTTAAGGGTTTTTTTAGTACAGGTCGAACCTCTCTCAACTGGGACTTAGGGATGTTAAATATCAGTTAATTGAATAGTCTATTAACCTCATGAATTCTTATCAGTTACTTGACTATTCTGTTGTCCCCAAGGGTGGGGCCAGCAGTCAGTGCACTCCAGCCCTACTCCCAAGGAGCCTCCTGCAAAAAGTTTACTAGTGGAAGGGGGGAGGAAATGCATGTAGTCTTATAGCATTAACCTATAAGCTTTTGCTTATCAGTTAATCAACTACACTATGTAGAAACCATTTCATATTTAGCTAGAAGCCACTTCATATAACAGAAGCCATTTAAGTTTCTCGCTTCTGCACGTACACTAGAAAGTTAACTGACCTTCACCAATGTGAGAGAGGCCAGGAGGATGGGCTGTTGGAATGTGTTAATGAACTGTTTTGAGCTGAAGCTCAAACTCCCTAAAAACCTGTTTCTTTCTGTGCTGATAACAATTTCTCTTTGAAGTTTGTTTTGATGGAATGCCCTGGCATCGGACTTGTTTGGTTAAGGGTATAAAATAATAGGATTGATTGTATTAGCCAACCTTACTGGGCCTGGCTTTGCTGGGACCACGTTTGGCTCATGCTGAGCTTTATTAATTAATAAAGCTGTTTGTTAGCTGCCTAAACAGAGAGGAGCGTTTTTGCTTCGACAACTATTACACCCTGACCCGGACTATCTGGTCCAGCAACTTCCATGGTCTGGCAGGGCACTGAGAGCCTAGACAGGCTAGCTTCAGGGGGCCCAGCGGCGGGGAGCCTTGCTGAGGGAGTCTGGCTGAGCCAGCGGCAGGACAGCCGGAATACCAGTGTGCTGGGTCTGCCATGGCAGGGGCAGGAGTCCTGGGCTGCTGCTGCAGGGCTGGTGGCGTCAGGAGCAACTGTGGCGGGACAGTGGTCTGCTGTGGCGGAGCCGGGAGCTCCAGACACGGGACCATGGGCTGCCGTGGAAGGGCGGTGGGGCTGGTGGCGGGTGGGTAGCCAGCCGGGAAGCCAGCCAGGAGTGGAGCTGGGCTGGGGGGCGGGGGGACAGGGCAGAAATGACCTCCTCTGGTCTGACACAAATCCCTTATTTGGGACCACTTTGGTCCCAAGAGTTCTGGACTAGGGAGGTCCAACCTGTATTAATGTTATGAATCTTGGTGCAACTCTGAATTTGCATTGTCTAATTACTACGCAAAACATTAGAAACAGCTTAACTTTGTTCAAGGCATTTTAACTTACTTTGTTTTAGTGTATGTATTGTACTTTCTATTTTGTAGCTTGTATAAATAGTATGCATTTAGTCTATTGTGGCAATACATTAACATGAATTTTTAATAAATGTTTGCAGGAAAAGCTATAAATTGATTCATACAATCTGTTTCTTCAAACCAGAATGCTAATACACAAAAGAGATTAGAACAGGTAAACAATAAATAGTCCAAAATGAGTAATGGAATAGCAGGAAGCGCAGTTGGAGATCACTTTCTTTTTGAAGCCTGAAAGCCTTCATTCTTCATTAAACTAACTGTGGAGCTCACAGTTAGATTCTAGAAAACTATTTTTGCAGCTGTAGGCCTGCTCAGTTAAGGGTGAATTTTGTGTCTCTCTATAATCGTAGACTCTGCAAAATGAATATTTCTGAAACAGTTCCTGATGTCGCTAACTTACTTTGCCATTATTTGTTCCGATTGGCAGCAGCTGCCTCTTTGGGCTCGAGGCCTCTATAAAGGTGTATGCTGGTGCTACTCAGTTTTACCTTTCAGTGCTTGATTGCTCAAGTTTGTTTGACATCTAGTCTTGTATGTAATTGGATCCTCCCGCAGCTGGATATTGACATACCAAATTTATTACTTCACTGGTCCTTCATTGTCAGTCTTACACTCTTGCAATAGTTGCTGCTCTTGGCGTTCACTCAAGGCTTGCAATATTGGTGTTACATCTGACCCATCTTTTGTTTTTAAATTGCTTATTAATGAAGCTAAGGGTTCCTGTTGCTGTTAGGAAATATTAACAGGCCGTCTCTAACAGTGCATGTGTTAAAACTGCAATGCACAAATTCATAACCTCTCACTTAGATTGTAGTACATCTTTTTTTTTTTTCTATATAAGGCTGAGTCCTAGTTTTGAGTTGAGTTGCAGGCAAACTAAACCCTAGCTGTGCCCTAGAGTTGACTACTTTCTACTCGCACAAAATTAAACACGCTTGTTCTGCCCTCTGTCTTGCCCCTTCTTTGAGGTATCGCCTTTTGCTCCCTCCATCCCCCCTCCCTTTGTCACTCCCTCTCTCTATTGTCATTCATTTGCTCATTTTCACTGGACTGACTTAGTGGGTTGGGGCACAGTAGGGGCTGAGGGTTCTGCCTGGGAGTGCAGCCTCTGGGGCAGGACCAAAAATTAGGAGTTTAGAGTACAGGAAGGGGCACCAGTTTGAGGCACTGGATTCCCATGCGAGAGGGGATGAGGAGTCAGTGTAGAGATGTGAGCTCATGGATGGTACCAGGGCTGAGGGGTTCCGGGATGCAGGATGGGGGCTTCCAGCTGGAGGGTGGAGGTGGAGCTGTGAATTCAGAGTCTGGGAGGGGGCTCTTGGCTGAGGCAGGAAGTTACGGTATGGGAGGGGGCACAGGTTTTGGGTTGGGGGTACAGATTCCAGGATGGGGCCAGAAATGTGGGAGGGGGGGGTTCAGGCTGGAGCAGGAGTTTAGGGTGCAGGGGGTGAGGGTTCTGGCTGGGGCTGTTGTCTCTGGGGCAGGGCTCAAGTTGAGGGGCTTGGGGTGTAGGAAGCTAGGATCAAAGGGTTTGGAGATTGTGAGGAGTTGAGGGCTGGAACAGAGGGTTAAGGTACAAGGGAGGCTCCTGGAGACCGTGGTGGGGCCCCCCTCAAACTCGCATTTGCTGAAGTTCTCTGCCAGTACGAGCTGCAGAGTCGGCACTTAGGGCAGAGGCTGCTTTTGGAGCCCCCTGCCTCTCCCCATGTTTTGGGGGTTGGACCTACTTCTTCTGGGAGCTGGAGGGAGCCTGCCTTAGGCCTGCTGCACTATCGACTGGACTTCTAATAGCTAGGGTTGCCAGGTGTCCGGTTTTGAACCAGACAGTCCAGTATTTGAGCTTTCTGTTCGGGAAACAAATTGAGAAAATATAAATGTCCGGTATTTCCTAAATAAGATGTAATGTAGATTGTGATGTAATGCCAAGTGTGTCTGGTATTTTTGTTGAAACCATCTGGCAACCCTACTAACAGCCCAGTTAGCAGAGCTGAGTGGAGCATCCAGGATCCCTTTTTGACTGGGTGTTCTGGTTGAAAACTGGACACTTGGCAACGCTAGTGCCCTTCACAGTGTTCATTTCTTATCAGGAGTAGCCAAGGATCTCCATGTTGTGGCAGTGCCTCCCTGCCTCAAAAACAAAACAAAGTTAACACCCAACCAACCAAATACACCTTCCCGCCCTTCCAGCTATTCACTTATTTCTATTATTTTCTTTATCATCATCAAAAGTTCCTATCTTTCATTTCTTTGAGCCTATACAATCAGATTTCTGGAGTCAATGATTGACTAAATTTGAGTCAGGGGAGTGACCCAAGCAGGAACTGGTAGAGTTTAAGGACTTAGACCAAGTCCCATTTGAAAGTCTTTGGGACTTGGGTGCCTACAGTCACTTCCCCAAAGAATTTTCAGTCTAAATAGACAAAGTATCACCAAATATGACTGGGATACAATAAAATCAAAATATGATTAGTGAAGTTTAGCTAAAAATCATTTTAATAGCTTTTTTCTTCTTTTATTTTAAAGTTGAGGTGTTTTGTTTTATTGATGTGAGTATGTCATGGGCTTGAAGACAGTTTAGTAGTTTGTTTGCTTTTCCTGAAACACTTAAATTGCTCATGTTGTATACCGTACATGCATGATTAATTGTACAACTACTGTATTCCTTCAGTTTTAAGCTAAGCAATTAAATAATAAAATAGCAGCATTTGCAACTTCACCGAATTAATGTGTGGGGTACCATTTTTTTTAAATTCCCCGATTTCTTGTTATTTCAAATTTGTGACTTTAGTTCTGTGGTCATATGGTATTTTGCATTTCATTTTCTAGGTTTTTAGTTTTTTAAAAAGAAAAATTAGGAAGGTATGGAATCACTGGACTATTACAAGATGTTCAAATTCCATTTTTGTTTCATGCTCTTGCTTATCATGCACACAACTATAGATGTGTTCAGGTTGTGACATAATGGTTAAAAATTACTGGATCACTGGACATTTTAAAATCAGAAACTGTGAAGGCCCCTTCCACACCTGAGAACCTGCTGCTCACACTTCCCTGTGGCTAGTTCAAAGAGCTAAGGTGAAAGCTTCTGGGAAAATACCTACATAGTTCTTTTGAACTGTAAAATTCCAATCTTCGTTTTCTGCTACATGTCTCTAGGACAGTTTTTGGATGCTCAAATTTTCAAACTAGGTCATGGAATTACTTTTCAATAGAGACGCTTACATGTTACATTTCAAAGTTCATCTGTTACTGAGTTATTGCTGCTAGGATGGGGATAAGTAGCAATTTATTTATACAATGCAAAAAGGCTATTTTAAGCACATTAAAAGGACTGCCGTGAATTTCTTCAAATCACCTCTGGGAAGAGACCAAGCATGAAAAATTCTCCAGTCTCAAAGGAAAATTTCTTTAAGTTGATAGAAGTAATACAGAAGTGAGAAGGGTTATAATTGGGGTTTGACAAATCCACTCGCCAGAACTTCTCTTTTGAAGTGGAGGTGCTTACCTAGCCGTCTGTAAAATCAGTTAATTCTTCTAAAAAACTCCCCCAAACAAACAAACAAAACCCCACAAACCAAACAAACCAACCCACAAATAACTTGTATGAATACAAATGAAACATTTAAAAATATAATTAAAAAGGTTATAGTATAAATGGGAATTCATTCAATAGGACCAGCTTATTCATTGCTAATTGCTATAACCAATACTATTCTGCCCTGGAGAGTTCTAACACAGGACAAAATGAAAGTGACAGGGATTTGTACTTGCATACCCTTTTTGGGCCAAATCATCAGCTGCCATAAATGTATAACTCAATTTGAATTCCGCTATGTCAGCTTACCCTATATGAGGATCTGACCTGCTGTGTGCATGATTAGATGGTTCTAAGTCAAACTGGATTTATTTCCTGTAACAAATCAAAAGCTAAGCAAAATAAAAAGAGCTAGTGGCCATTACCACTCTCTGTGTTAGATGCTGTTCACTGACACCGTCCCAAAGCTGAAGACAGAATAGAATGTTGATATCTGCGTATTAATTGGAGTTGTGTGATGGGATCACATTTTGCAAACATGTCTGGATTTTCACTGGCTCTAATAAATTTGTGAGTGTAATTCAAGATTTTAATCTCTAAAGCCCTAAATGGTTTGGCATCAGTCTGCTTGAGAGAATGTTGTTCTCCCCATAACATAGTGTAGTTGTGATCAGCAGAGTCACTTCAGCAGCAGCTCCCTTAGTATAAATGTGGAAACTGTAGCAGACTGTTCCGTGTTAGGGCTTCTCAGTTTTCTGTTCTAGAGCCCCTTTCTCTTCCTTCCAATCCTGCCAGAATCCTAATGTGTTGACCTAGTGGGACACTACAAAGGCATGTTTTTTTTTCTCTTTACTCAGGCTTTTTTGGGCAGGATTGAGTACTGTATTCATGGGTATTCAGGATACTAGTTGCTTTGAACGGTGAAAGACCATGGCAGAGATGCTTGTGGATGTAGATAAATGGAAGACAAAGGCTGGATTGACTGGATGGGAATTACTGTTCAGTGGAGAGTGGATTAATGTGTCAGTGGTTCTGATTTTTTTTTTTTTTTTTTGTGTGTGGACCAATTCAAAATTGTTGAGAGTTTCAGTAGACCACTTCATGATCTTCCCAGATGTTGTTTGTACCATTGTAAAGCTATGTATAAAAAGTTCTTGTCTGGACAAGTGATTTCCATCAAGTTTTAGCAGTAGTTTAGGGAGAGCTGTCTCTCCCTCTCTGCAGTAGCTACTGTGCTGGGGCTGGGAAGAGGGGTGTGTGTTTTCCCCACTATAGCAGCCACTGAGTTGTACAGTGAAGAAGGGAGGTCTCTCTCTCTTTCACATGCTGCAGTAGCCCCAGAGCCACTTTTTTTAAGTTAAGTTTCTTGGTAGCATATGTAGTAAAAACTTGGCTATTTTGCATGTTGTAGGAATGGGGAAAGTGTCAATTAGTCAAATATTCTGGTCAACTTAACTGGAATAAGTATGGGAGGGGAAGGATTTCAGCTCTGGGTGAAGGCTCTGGGGTGGGGTGAGGGATGAAGGGTTTGGGAGTTTAGGAGGGGGGCTCCAGGTTGGGGGGGGGGTGGAGCCTGGCAAGGGTTTTAGGATGCTGGATCTGGGTGGCACTCACATCAGGTAGCTCCCCTGCAAGTGGGGACATGTCCCTGCTGTTCCTAGGCAGAGGCATGGCTAGGTGCTTCTGTGCACTCTCTCTTGCTACAGGTGCTGCCCTGCAACTCCCAATGGGAGCTGCAGGACCAGTTCTTTGGGTGGGAGTGGGGTTATTACATGGAGTACCCATGACTGTTCCTCCTCCTAGGAGCAGCAGGGACATGTTGCTGTTCCTGGGGAGCCATGCAAAGGCAGGTAGGGAGCCTGCTGGCCCCATCTCCACTGAAGTTTAAACCTGACTTTCCAAGAAGATCAGAAATGCCAAGTTTATTTTAGAGCCATGGTGTCCAACTCACTAGCCACATGTGGCTGCTTGTGGCTGGTTGAGTGTGGCTAGTTTGCTTCAGAACTGGTTGGACGCCATGGTTACAGAGCTTTCCAGTTGGTGAAGTGCCAGATAAAACAGCTTTTACTGTTTTAGAAGTAGAAGGTTTAGGTCTGGTCATTGACAGGCTAAAGCCTGAGATTATAAGAACCCTAAAATATAATATTAGGTTTAAGGTGCAGAGTAACATTTGAAACATTTCTACAACCTTGACATGTTTTTGCTCCTAGAGTGCACTACCCAGTATCAATAAACTCAGTGCCCAAGGTTTAAAAATTGGCTTTATTAAAGATTATGAATTTAAATTGGTAACTCAGATAATTGTAAATAAAATCTCATTAAATGTAATAGGAATTATGTCTCTTGAAAAAATTATTTGAGTAGGAAACAATCATTCAATAAAACCACTAAGTGAAGTGGCAGATGGCAAATAATCAAATCCTTGTGTGTGTCATAAAGAGTAAATGTAAAACTTTTGCACAAAGCTGAGAGTTCGGGGTTTTTAAATACACAAAATCTTTTAAAATGTTCTCATAACTCTAAGTAGTATTAATATTGCTTCAGTCATTTCAAACAGAGGAACATACAGTATCATTTTCTTATTCCTCGATCTGAAGAACATATGGATATTTCAGTCTTAACTATAACCCTCCCTATCCCCCAAAATTGGAAACATTAAAAAAAAATCAATCAACCAGAAAATATTAAAATGGACTTTTTAAGATGCATTTGTGAAACTTTTTGGCAGTGTACAGGAAGTAAACAGAGTATGTTCTAAAAAGGCAACAACACTAGCTTGTGACAGACACCTTGTAATTTAACAATAGAGAATTATGTTATAAGCAGTAATAGTTGGAGAAGCACTTTCAGTATCTCCTCAGTCACAATTCTCTAATAATTTGTAGTCTGTTCTGCGGTTTTCTTAGGACTATTTGGTGGGATGGAAGTTCTCAAAGACTGACTAGATTGTAAAAATTCTGCATATTTATATGTAGAACCTAAATCTTGATTTCTTTTATATATAATATATACATCAATAAATCTAATCACTTGGCCATAATGGAGGATTTTCATCCTCACTTTCTGCCCACAATGAGAAGAAGCAAGAGAGTGTCTTGCATATAATTAAAATCCTGAAGTTTTAGGTTTCCTGACAAACATTATTAGGCATCTCTTGTCATGTAATATTTTTCATGCTTTTTACGTATTATAGAAACTCAGAATTCATAAAGGAAAATAGCGAACATTATTATAGCTTGATAGATGTTCAGTGGCTTTAGACAGAGTATATTAGTTTATTTGGTTTAGTTGGATATACTATGTTAGCTATTTGCTCTTGGAAACAAGTTTCTAAAGAACCTATATATAACGTTGTACAATATGACTGGAAATGGAAATAGCATTTTTAACATTTAAGATAAAATTCCACTATCACAAAGTGAAACATTGCAGTTGGAGTTATTACTGGTTGTTGCCTTTCAGTTAACATCAGTATATGTAAAGCCTACAGTAAGTCTCTTGTGCATATTAATATACAACATGTCTGGTAAGCAATAATTGGACTTTGATATATATTATTATAAACACTTTTGTATTAATTTGCTTGTATTGTTAAATGTTCATTAGTTAAGTGTTGACTTCTCATTAAATTGATTTTATTTGGCAGATGAATTACGGAAACTGAGTTGGTCTGGAATTCCCAAACAAGTTCGCGCTATCACGTGGAAGCTTCTTTCAGTAAGTTTTGTGTGGCAATAATTACATTGTTTCTGTCGCTGAAGAATTTTGCTTGAGTTGTGGCTTGTTAGTGATACCCCAAAATATTGTCATGTTACCAAATGGTAAAAGCAAAGAACACAGTTCCAGTATTTGTTCTATTTCAAACTTGGTTTGTCAAATTAGCAGAAAATGATAATATGTAGTAAATAATTGGTATACCTTAATTTTTTTCTTTAAATATTTGTGTTCAGAATTGTGTAAACTTCCCACAAAACATATGATATATTCCAACTAATAATGTTAGCAAAGTGTGAACTAGAAAATCTGTTGTCATAAATATGTGTGTTAACTACAGGTTGGACTGCTGTGGTCCAGCACCCTCTGGGCCTGAGCGGTCCTGGATGAGAGAATTTGTGGGACCAGGGAAGGTCCTCTGCCACTGGCCCCTTCAGCCTGCTGCCCCTCCTTGCTGCTGGTTCCTTTGGCCCCACTGCTCTCCAGGCAACATGGCTTCCCTGGCCCCACTGCCAGAGCAACTGCCCCAACCCCAGTGTTGGCACAGCAGCATGAATTCTTGGCCCTGCTGCCGTGACACCAGCCCCGCTGCTGGGTGGCATGTGGCCTTGACTGAACTGCCCTGGTCCAAGCCCAGTTGCCATGGCAGCACCAGTTCCTCTGCTGGCCGGCACGCAGCCCCAATCGGGCTGCCAGCCTGCTGCGACCCCAGCTGGCTTGCCATAGCCCTGGCTCTACTGCCACGGCCCCAACGGGTTTTCCCTGCTGGACTGCCGTGGCCCAGCCTTACTGCCAGCCAGGCTGCCACAGCTCTGCTCCCACTGCCAGGCTATCATGCAACCCCTCTCTCTCATTCAGGAACATCCGTAGTCGGCAGGATGTAGAGATTCTTCTTCAAGAGGCGTTCCTGGGGGTACTCCACAGTGGGTGCTGGTACTGTAGAGGCACTGGGATGCACCAGTACCCACTGTGGAGCACCCTCAGGGACTCTCGTCTCGAAGAACGTCAATTACAGGAAGGTGAGTAACCTCCTCATGTGGAAAAGACTATCTGCAAATCGTCATGAATTAAAACTCTGTTTAGTATTCTGATATATGCACGCAAGGGTTTAGCACTGAATTTTTTCAGCAAAGGCTTAAACAATTTTCTTTTTTTAAAATAAATCATCAGGGAATACTAAGTGTTAACTTTCACATTGGATCTGATTTCCAGAGTTTGAAAGACTCACTCTTGCTAATGAGTCTTAATAAATTTGTCGTGTAGTGCTTTCTCATTCTCAATGCATATGCAGTTTTTAACAGTGAATATTTTATTGATTAAATATCTCTTGTAATTAAAATTAAGCACACACTGCGCAATCGCTCTTATTTTAATTTTCAAAATTTGAAGTCAGAGCTTTGAGCTGAATAATGTGCATTTCTTGAGGCGGAGGGCATGCCTACACATAGAAGAGTTAGAGAGATTGTTTACATGGGGAGTTTAATCTGCAGCATTTTGAATTAATCCACTTTGAAATTGCTTGCATACACATGAGGGAATTCATTGTAGAACACTGACTCTGCATTTAACATGAACTCTGGAGTCCTCTTTCAAAGTGAACTAACTTTGCTGTGAAGTTAGTGTGGACTGTTGTTTGCATGAATGCAATGCTGCTGCAAGCTACTTTGGCAGTCTTCCAATGACACTGATTTGTGAGTAACCGTTATTGACGTGTCTGTACACATGCAGGCCTTGCCCTGCTTTGGGGTCATGTTGACTGGATGCTGTCACTTCAGTTGATAAGATGGCACAGCCAGATTTTGTCCTTTTGCTCCTGGATCCCAGGTGATCACAATGCCTGTGATAATTCTCCAGAAGGCCCTACAACACATTTTTGAGCAGTTATTTGGAGCTGTGCCAAGACCCTGAGGAAAAGGGTTAGTGCATAAAGATCCTGTAGACAGCCAACAGAGCAAAGTCCTTTCATGGATATTACTGAGTAGATGTTCACAAGGGGCCATGAATGCAATGCCAAACAGTACTGGGTAAAAAGCAATCCAGTCAAGGGTACCTACATTGAAACAAGGGACAACAGAAAAAATTTAACAGGGGATGTACAAAACTTGTCAGTTTTTTGGGGACCTACATTAGATTTTCATAAATATGTGGTGACTCAAAACCAAGCTATTTAAGGAGCCTTCTGGCCAGTAGTTTGAATGCTGAAATTCATCCTAATCAACATCTGTCCATTTGAGATTAACACAGTAGTGGCATGAAATCTTGTTGGGTCTCTGTTGGCTCACAGCAATCTGAAAATAGTGCTAGCCCATGCATAAAGGAAGTATGGCACTGAGCCAGATGAATCATGGGATTTAAGAATTTGAAGTAGACTGGCTTCCCACTATTCATCCTATAGTGAACAGCAAGAAAAGTTTCAGAATACACATCATTCAGTGGCAAAGCCAAGGAAGATGGAATACTCTCAGAGAATGCCCTTCTCTCAATTTGCAACAAAAAGCTGCTGTGGGTACACAATGATGCACATTGACAGAGGGCACAGTGTCCCATGTGCATGCTATTACTATGACTTGTGTAATGCAATTTCTTGATGTTCAGAAAAAAGCCATGGCTTTAACCCTCTCCCTCCCTGTAAGGCGAGTCCCGAGTTAACTGAAGATGTGAAGTTAAAGAGCATTAAATCTCTGTGTGGAGGCTCACATGAAGAAGTAAAGGGGCCTTATTTCACTTTTTCTTATACACGGGTTTAATATGCTTTAACTAATGTTTCACATCTTTAGTTAATTTGGCTTAACTTTCCTGTGTGTCCCTGTGTCAACATGGCTCAGCAGAGTTAAATCTTTTCCACTCCACTGTGTAAATTTGTAGGACCTATTGTAGTTGGATGGCACAAGAACTGCACCTGGCATTGCTTTCCACACTTGTGTATAGTTTTTGAAAGGTTGGAGACTTTTAAAAGGCTGTTTTATTGTGTTCTAATAGTGAAGCAGTGTCTTGCTGAGTAAGTTCTTTGATAGGAGACTATCAAAGAATGCTTCTGACAGCTTCTCCTCTTGGAGTTGGCATTTATCCAGTGTTCTATTACATTTTTAGGGAGGTGATAAAAACAAAGATTCTGAGTGATGATACCAAAAGATCCCATGATACCTTTTCTCATAGTAGGAATGTTAATCTTACTGACCAAATTTTCTCATTATTATTACTTTTTCATCTAGTGCTAAATCTTCTTTGCAATATCAATTGAGTGGTAGTCTTCACTTCCAGTTTTAACTGCTGTGTAGGGGGAGGTGTTACAAAGTATCAAACTGAAATATTTTGACTTCCATGCTGATTATTTGCAAAAGTAGAACATTAAATAGAGAGTTAAACTGACGAGTGGTAACACTTTTATTTTGGTATTGGACAGAAGTCTAGTTTTAAAATATACAAATGATCATTTGTTTGGAGCAGAGAACGATCAACTAATCTCTTAAATCTAACATTGAAGGCACATAGACTGAAAGGCAATTTACAGTTAACAAACTAAGAGACTTCTCACTAAATCTCTGACTACGTAATGCTGCTGTGTCTGTTCAAAACAATTTCCAATATGGAAAACACTTAAAAGTCAGGAAAATGCTCAGGTACTGTCACTGTCATGTCTAATAGAGGCAACACTTCAAAAAATAGACAATCCGTTCTTAAAGTTAAATAAAGAAATTAAGTGCTACAGACATAAAGAGAGTAAACAGTAAGCAGAATTTTTATGGCACTCTTCTCTTTGGAATAAAGATTAAAAAAAATAAAAATGGATTAATAAAGGGATTTATATTTCTATGCCAGACTTTCAAGCTTTTAAAAATAAAACCTAATTTGTAAGGAAAGCAGATATGTCCAACTGACCGATAATCATAATAGATGAAACAGTATAACAGCAGAAAACCTCTACTGCTGAGAAAATATTGGTATTGTTGGACAACCAGGTTGGGTCTCGCAAATGAATTCTTTTCTAATGGGACTAAAGTAGCCTATAGAAAATTTTCAACGGTTGAAAATAAACGGGAAGGCAGAATTCAATATTTAACTTAACACAAGGCATTGTGGCTCTGTCAAATGTCAGAAAGCTTGCATCTTGAGGCAAAACTTATGCTGATGCAATTTAAAATATCTGGAACCCACTATATATCTGCATATTTTCAGACATGGTCTCAGTGAAATGGGCATCTATTGGAGGGAGTGAAAGTTCTGGAGATACCATGTTCATTTTGATAGCTTCCTACAATAGGAATTTTTAAAATAATATATCCTTAGGTTCTGTTGTAGTGAGTCAGCATCACCGTGTCTTAGTTCTGTGTTAAAGACATCTATACTTCATGCCAAGCTACACATGCAGTGTACTTAGAGTGGAGGACTTCACCAAATTGAAATGACCTTGTATGTGTCTTAGGATAGTGTTTCAGTGTTTCTATCACAAAATTGCTATTAAAGAGAAAGAATAAATGGAAGTTAATACTGTAATTTTCAGACTGTTTGGGCAGGAAGGAATAATATGCAATTGATCTATTTTTAATAGTCTACAAAATGTTTGAGATTGTTCTTTATCTTTTTAATTTTTTTCAAAAAAGAAACAAAAACATAAATCCAAATGAATAAACTAGAAAACTGTCTCGAGATTGTTTTGTTACAAAATGAAGCATAAATACTAGCAATTACAGTAAAACCTGTGCTATCAGGCACTTAAAAACTTCAGAAACTGGCAAATTTCCGAGCCAGGAAAAAACTTGTTAAAAGCCATCTCCGCCCTCCGGCTTCTGCCCCCCTCACCAGGCCGCATCCTGCCCCCCGTAGCAGGCCACATCCCAGCCCCCGCACCGCTCCTGCCCCCCCCCCCCATAGGCCCTGCATGGCTCTTCCCTCCCCGCTCCGATACCTGGAATTTTTAGAAAACCGGCACGATCTAATCCCTGGGCATGCCAGATAACACAGGTTTTACTGTATAAAGAATAATTTAGTTTTACAACAAAATTTTAATATGGCAGCATTGTGCTTGGAATTTTATTGGTTATACTTTTATTGGCATTTGCTGTGGCTTAATACACTAATATGGTAGACTTCCTGATGAAAGCCAGGAATGTGTTTAAGGACAATCTATGGCTAACATGATTAACAACTATTTTTTTTTAAATAACTAATTGGTTAATAAATATGAAAATGGTCATTAGATTTGAAGGAAAATTTTTAGCAGTACTGGCAGAAAATGTAGAATTTAATCTCATTTCTGTATGCTGGTGAGTGGTGTGAGATTATGTAGCTAACAATTTTAGATCAGCAGTCCTTGCTATCAAATTTGTTCTGTAGCCACCTGTTAAGATGACAGCTTCCTCAATTTGTATGAAATTTGGAACTGATAAGATAGTCTCAGCATTGCTCGTTTGAATTAAAACTCCTTTAATTGGACTTCCTGTACAAAGCTTCCAGTATTTATTTTATGTGCACCTGAACATTCAAGAAGCGTTCCATTTGCTAATTATGGAAACATCTTATGACATAGGGTTTGTTTGTAAGGAGATTTAAAAATAACTGCATACATTTATTTCCTTTGATATATTGTAGGGATGTGAATGACTAGTAGACTATCCGATAAGCAAATGCTTATTGTATAGTCGACACACTAGTCTACTAGTCGCTCTCCCGCCCTCCCCCTGCCTTGCTGCTGTTCCATGTTTCCCGCAGTGCTTTCACCTTCGAAGTGTAGCAACAGTCCTGGGGCTATTACTACACTTAAAAGGTGGAGGCACCTTATTGACTAATCGAATAGTCGATGCAATTTGCCAGTTAATTTATATTTAACATCCCTAATATATAGTGCTGCATGTTTACATAAAACATTTAGCTGGAGACCCTGAACTATCATTTTGGGTAGAAAGCAATGATAGATACTGTATGAAAAGAATGTTGTTACCCTCTATCTGAGGGGAACTTCTGTGGCACAGGGAGATGAGTTTAAAGTGGCACAAACATGATTTCTCATAAAGCTGCTAATATAAAATCACATAACTCTGTTTAGGTAGGATCTGATTTCCAGCAAGATATGCCTAACTTGAAGGTACCCATAATTCATGGCAAGGTCACTGTTAATATTTACTACTTTATCCTAAAGGAGGATCAATTTTTAAAAGAACTTATAGCCATAAAAAGAATTTTAAGGCTTTCATTTTGTTTGAAATAGTTTAATAAAATCCCTGAAATATGTTGAAGGGTTGAATGTACATTCTGCTCTAAGACTATTTGGACAGCAAGGACATATGCATATGTATATTTTTTTCTGATTTCAATGAGAGGTAGCATACAGCTTGTTAAAAATGAATGACATGAAAAATAAAATAAGGGCCCCAATTAGGTAATTAATAATCTTATAACATTAGTATTTTCTGTACTTACTGTGCAGATTTCTTTTTGGAAGGCAAACATCTGCTCTGCATTTTTGATGAGTAATTACTCGTAGAAAAATGTTTAAATCTAAAAATATACTCATTCTGAATAAGAGTGTCTAAATCTGTATTTTGTGTTCATTTTGAACTGAAGAAAGAAAAAAGACTTCTTGAAAGATTTTTTTTTTTTTTATGTGATGGTACTTTTTCTTGACTTCTAACCTTTTCACATCCATGTGGGATTGCATTGTAACACTGTACTAACTTCACTACAATATATAATGCAGACATGAACAGTTCTTTTTCAAGGTCTATTTATATTTCCCATCTAATTGAGTATGATTTTCGGTTTATCTCATCATACTGGGCATCCAATATTTTGATCATAGAAAGTGTTGCAGGCATCAATTCACCAAGGTAAGGAATATCTGGTAATAGCTAAATGGAATCCCTTACTTTCTCCATTCCTACAACTCCTCTCCCTGCTTCACAAAATCCCCCCAAGCAGTGTTCCCTCTAAGATTTCCCAGCCGTGAGCGGAGTGAGTTTTGTCTTGTGCACCACCATTGATCTCATGTATGCTTATCTGGATGTGTGGCACCCACCAGTTACTAACAAAATCTCTCTCTCTCTCTCTCTCTCTCTTATATATCTATCTATCTCCACACACACACACACACGGGGCACAGGAATCAGGGCAGGGGGGAACTCAGAATGGGGCGGGGCTGAAAGGTCGGGGAGGTGGCAGCTCCTCCTTAGTGGGTGGCTGGAGCTGGATTGCCAATTCCTCTGGTGGTTCTTTGCAGGGGACAGGTTCAGGAGTGGGCTGCCCAGTCCTCCAGGAAGCTGCTCGCTGAAGGGAAAATGGAACTGGGCTGCCTGGCCAGCTGGCAGTTCTTTATGGGAGGAAGGGCTGGGGCTGGGCTGCCCAGCTCCCTTAACTAGTGGGTGAGGGGGGAGCTGGGACTGCGCTGCTGGAGCTGGAGCTGGGGCTGGCAGCTCTTGAGGTAAGGGGGCCAGAGCTGCTGGCTAGTGCTGCAGCCGAGAGTCAGGGGGATAGGTTTGGGGGCCTCATGGCAGCTCCAGCTTTGGCCGCCGGAGCACCTGCCACACAGCTCCTGCCTTGGCCCCAGCCGCCAATGCAGCTGCCACCTGCAACACGACTCCGGCCCCAGCCACCAAAGCAGCTGCTGGCCACCAAAGCAGCCACCATGTGGCTCCAGCCTCAGCCCTCAGAGCAGCTCTGACTGTGGCTGGGGCTGCCAGAGCAGCTGCCATGTGGCTTTGACCCCAGTCTGGGCCGTCAGAGCAGCTGCTGCTGACCACACGGCTGTGGCCCTGCTGGGCCACAGCATCCTGCCCACCCCACCATAGCTGGAACTGGGGCTGGTGAGGGTGCCCCAGCAGGGACAGCCTTACTGTGCTCCGGCTCCCGCCAGAGCAAATGGGGGCAGGGCAGCCGCCCACTGCCATGCGGCCTTGCCAGAGTGCACCAGGCCACTACCACTACCACCACTCACTTCCTGATCCACAGGAAAGTGAGCGGTGGTGAGTGCTGCTGCGTAGCTCTGCAGGCGAGGTGGGCAGGCCTAAAATTTTTTGTGTGCGGCCATGCAGGCGCGCAACTTAGAGGGAACCTTGCTCTCAAGTATCTAAAATAACAAAGATTCAGTGTTTTGAGTACATTTTGTTCCAAGTTCATTTGAACATTTATTTTGTGTTGCAACCTTTATCTGCTTTTAAAAAAGGAACAAATATTTTATTTGAAAAAGTTTGAAATATAAATTTAATATTTTGTAGCTTTCGTATCCCTGCAAAAATCCGATGATTGAAATGATTTTTTTCCTTCATATTTTAGGGTTACCTTCCTGCTAATGTGGACCGAAGAGAAGGCACATTACAGAGAAAACGAAAAGAGTATTTTGCGTTTATTGAACAATATTATGACTCCAGAAATGAGGAAAGTCATCAAGACACATACAGACAGGTGGAGTAGCATATTGAAAAAAATCTTAACCTATGTGAAATGTGTATTTTAAATGTTCCATGACAAATCTTTTTGATAACATGTTTCAGTATTTTCTGTATTGCTTTATTACTACTGCATAGCTAGGCAGAAGGATATTTTTGTTCAGCTGTTTGTTCGATAATAATTTTTGTGGTTTACCACCCACCACTAAATGTAGCAAACACTGTTCAGTAATATTGAGGCATCTTTGATCTGTAGTTTAGACAATTTAAAAAAGTGTCTATAGTTTTATTTCTTTACTTGTGAAACATCAAATATCAGTATTTTAAGTCATTTAGGGCATTTGGTATGCAATGCTACCACTTTCTACACATCGGGGAAAGAGGCTCCACAAAGCTTCTTGACTCATGATTGGGTGGGGTGGGAGGAATCAGGAGTAGCAGAAGCTTCCTAAAAGTTGGGCACTGCCCCCACACTGCATCTTCCCTTTAGACCCTCCTCCCACCTCACCTCTTCCCATGAAGAACCCACCCCCAGCTCGCGTAGCCCTCCCGCTTTTAAAAGTGATGGGACAATGGGCCCTGAACCTCCCTGTCTGGCACCCCTAGAGGAGTTGGAGCGGGCAGAAATTTTACTCCCTGCTCCCTCCATAGTTGCCAGGAGTGCATGCTCCAACAGATACATGTCATTTTCATGTTTTCCCCAGAAGTGGGCAGACTATAGGGGGATATTGTGACTAGCAGCTCCTTAACAGGGGTGTTCTAGCCCTTACCACATATATTATAACAGGATGGATCTGCAACTGTAGGCTTTTCTTGCCCCGCTGAACACCTGTTTTGGCGCAGTTTTTTATCTTTACAATACAGACAATTTTTGTATTCATTCCAGTTCGAACTGGATCCTTCAGCTAACCTCTGTCCTTGTAAAGTTCATAACACTTCCCAGAGCTTACACGGATCACATTTCCTGTCTACAAAAATTAAAAAGAATCTCTCTGCAAGGCCACGTCTACACTTATAGCAGCACAGTTGTATTGATACATCTGTGCAGCTATAAGAATGCTTATATAGCTGCGTTATATTGAGTGAAGAGAACAGTCCCACTAACATAGTGCTGTGTACGTGAGGTCTTATGCTGGCAAAACGTATGTTGCTCAGGGGTATGTTTTTTCACAGCCCGGAGTGACAAAGTTTTGTCATAAGTGCTAGTGTAGATATGACTTAAGATGTATATTTTGCCTTCATAATATAACAGATTATAAATTTACTTAAAAGTAAGGTCTACCAAAAATATTTCAGGAAATTGCCATATTTGTCTCACAGCATAGATCAGTTGATAAACCTTTCTTCACTAACACTAGTGAAGTACAGACTAGAGCAGTAAAGTGCCAAGAGCAGGTCTCCTACTTCAAAATAATCCTCTGTCATTAGGAAACAAAATACCGATGCTATATAACTATTTACACAACTAATTCACTGGGGGTTTATTATTTGATCTGACCACATACCATTCTTGTGGCTCTTGAAATTCTGAAACTGAGAAGAAAAATGTGTTGTTTTTGACAACATTAATTCTTTTTTGGGTTTGAAGTAGAGGAAAAATACTGCCTCACCTCTTGCAGACTAGGCATAAAAAATAATCCTCCTCAGCGTTACACTATTGGGAGTTACACTGGTACAGGAGACCTCTTGGTCTTCTTTCTCACTAACTCAAGCATTAATCTTCTTAATAGTATGCTTATACTGTACCATTAATTATCACTCCATAGAATTCAAACGTCTTACCCATCCTAGCAAAAGCTGGATTTACTAACCAGATCAAGAAGACTGTAAAACTTTGCAAAACTTCATAATATGACATAAGCTCTTAACTTTGAAAGAAAATGGAGTGTCTCCTATTTTGACTCTAGTTTATAACTTCTGAATGACTTGAAGATGCAGAGCTAGTTCTTCAAGTGCTATATATCAGAATAATTCTGTAGAAATCAACATTGTTCATGTAGAATTATCTAGTTTTCCAAGACTTACTAAGGCCATGTCTACACTACAGACTTAGGGTGCCTCAGCTTGTATGTAAGCATCCTGGTGCTGCAGTTAGTATATCAGTTTTGTGTATGTATACTTGGCTCAGTTTGTTGGCAGTATGCATACTCACCAGAATACTTATTAAGAATGCCTTGCACCATGGGTAGGTGTCTCATAGTGTAACTCACCACCATCCAGTGCACTGTTATTTGGGAAGTTCTGGGAATGCATGGTGGGTCTGAAACAAGTCATGCATGGATGATAGAGACTGGGGAACTTTGGATCAATTTTCTGGTTGGCAATTGTCTCCATCTTATAATGTTATCTATATCCCATATTTTTGCACCTTTTTTTTCAAAATCCCACAATCCTGTACAGCCCTCCTTGCTTTCTGCCGTCACTGACAGAAGCCAGGACCCTCCAGAGCTCTGCACTATTGTCATGACTATTGCAAGAACAGGGCATGTGATCCTGCAGTATTTGCAGAGCTGCCAGAAGAACCAAATGAGTGAGGAACATAATGATTCCTTGGAGACTGGATTGCTGTTAAATGTAATAAATTCAGGGTTGTTGCTGGCATTCACGGAGCAGCTGCAGATGCTGGAGTGCTGCTTCTCAGCTGAAGAAACAAGCAGTGACTGGTGGGATTGCATTGTAATGCAGGTTTGGGATCATGAGCATGATCATGATCATCCCCTAGGGGGGAGGACAGGGAGAGAGAGTTGAGGAGGAGTGTGGAGGTAGAGAGGAACAAACAAACAACCAGGTGATGAGATTCAGAGGAGCAGAGCAGGAAGAACCATCAGCCCTGCTAAAGGCTGCAGGGGGAGGTGAGGGGCTCAAGCAGGGAGTGTTGGAAGGCTCCCTATCCCCCAAGGGGCCAGAGGAGGACTTACTACTCATCCCTGACTGCCCCAGGACTTCAGCCTAACACTCCATTATTTATGCTGAGGGACAGAATGTCAAGCGCTAAAATTATGTGAGTGAGTCTCATGCTGCAGCCCTAAAACTGTGGGATAGTGGGCAGAACAGGGGTCAGGTACCCAAGAGTGGGACTGACCGTACCACACATCTAATAATTTTGTCTATAAATGATCCCATGAGCTGTCATGTTGTGCAAGAACAAGGAACTGGACGCTTTCAGAACTGCCGAGCACTTGCAAGCATGTATTGTGAACTAATAAAGATTAATTGTATTCCAACTAGAATTTTATTCCCTAACAAAATAATTAAAAAAAACCCAACAACCCAATGCAGTATGTACCATGACCTTGGTCTCCTCACTGTTGACAGCAGGTGCTTGTGACTCAGGCTCCTTGCAGACAGTCATGGTACGGTTGTGGGATCTCAGCCGAGAATGGCATGCAGCTTTTTGTAAAAGTAGCATGTCTGGAATGCAGCATTGGATTGATTGGCTTTCTTGTATGCCTGCTGTAGCTCCTTGGCTTTCATGTGACACCACTGATGCTTCTTGCTGTAGCTCTTCTGCTGAATAACCTCAGCAATCTGCTTGTATATGCTAACACTTCTGCCATGTTCTTGATTGGATCTGTGTCTGCAGAACCTCTTCTTCCCACAGGCCCAGGAGATGCAGTATCTCCTGTCTGTGAAGGGCAGGAGCATGTCCGGAGTTTGTAGCAAGCATGGTCAGCTGAAGAGCTGTTAGCTGTGCTTGCCAAGTCAGGTAATCAGGAAAACATTTAAAAAATTCATGGGACTTTAAAGGGATGTGGGGACTTCAACATGACCTGTAGGCAGTGGGATTCACAGTGGTAATTGAAGTGGTTGATGCGGGGCATTGCGGGCCAACTGCTGGAGGATAGAGTTGACGTAAGTAATGCAGTATTCACATTCGCACTGCATCAACCTAAGTACATTGGCTGTAGCTCAACAGTGCTTAGGAAGGTAATGTTGCTATGTTGGAATAATGGGGTATATACAGCAATGGGAAACCAATTAGACACGTGCACAACTAGGTCAATGTAAACTGGCTTGTGTCACCTAACTGCGTAGTGTGGTCCAGGCCTTAGAAAGATTTTAAGGGCCACCACTTTAAATGATGGCAGAATAGGGTCTCAGGATACATTTCTGGCTATATGTAGTCTAACAAATAGTTAAGAAAACATGAAAGTTGAAGAATGTTAAAAATAAATTATATGTACTTACTGATTTTGTACCTGAAATGTTTTTTGTCTAATTAGATTCACATAGACATTCCTCGTATGAATCATGACATTTTAAGACTTCAACCCAAAGTAACAGAGGTAAGATTTGTTGTCAAGTAATTTTATCTGTTTAGATAATTAATTTCTTATTATTCCCTGACTGACTGTGTATGTATATCTATATGTATATCTGTCTGTGTCTGTGTGTCTCCAGTAATTACGTTATTCATAGGATAACTACCTTGGTTTGAAAACAATGCTCAAAAAGCAAATCATCAAGATAGAGATGTGATACAGTTGCAACATAAGAATAATCAGGGCTTGACAAACCGCGGCGAGAGCTACTCGCCAGCCCCGCACTGCGCATGCGCCAGACCGGCACATGCGCGCAGCGCCGGTGAATGGGGTGCACGGAGCGACCGGCTGAAATCTACTCGCCACGGGCGAGTAGAATCAGCAGTTTGTCGAGCCCTGAGAATAATGTTGAAAGGTGAGAATACCAGTGAAAGGTCAAACTGAGCCCCAATGTGTTTTAGTTTTTCTATTTTGATAGACATTTTTTTAATAATCTATGGCTACTTTACTAAATGAATTCTTTCTCCTAATCAAGTATCCTATGCTGTCCAACATTATTCTAAATCCCTATGTCTGATACCATGGTCTGTGATGGCACTTGTATAACAAATTATTTTTTTCTGTCTTATTACACGTGAACACTTGGAACCTCACTGTGCATAAGAACAGTCATACTGGATCAGACCAAAGGTCCATCTTTCCCAGTATCTCGTCTTCTGACAGTGGCCAATGTCAGGTGCCCCAAAGGGAATTAAAGACTAGGCACTCATCAACGGCTCATCTAGACTACGCGGAAGATTCAAAAGAGGATATGCAAATTCCACGAGAAAGCTCTGCTTTTGAAAGTGAAAGTAATCAAGATGCGGTTTTTTTGGGCAAACCCCCCTTTTTCGAAAAGCTGCGTAAACCTCATTTTTTTGAGGAAAAGTGGCTTTCCAAAAAAGGGGTGGTTTTGCCAAAAAACCGCACATCTTAATTACTTTCACTTTTGAAGCTCTGCTTTCGAAAGTCAGATCGGAAGAAGATATGCAAATTCCTCTTTCGAATCTTCTGCATAGTCTAGATGAGCCCCAAGTGATCTATCTCCTGACAGTCATTCTGAACTCTGGCAAACAGAATCTAGGGATGCCTAGGTTCTAGGTGTGACTACTAATTCACTTGCAGATCTTGTTTTGATTCCAGCTAAAACAAAATAATTTTTATAGCACATATATCTATCACTGGACCTGGAATGGGTCACAATTTAGAAAGCCAAACTCAGGAAAGACTGTCAGAAAATAGGGCAGACATGCCATACTGGTGGTATATTGTATCAATAGATTTCACCTAGTCAGAAGGTTCTCTCCTGAAACACTATGAGTTTTACCACAGAGTACAAACACTAGGAATCTAAGTGTGCATGTAAAATTGGTGGATGCATTCTTTTAACATGGGGAAAAGCATATTTTTTTCCCTAGCCTCTTCCTCGGAAATGGTTGAAATTATTATTAATGGTTTAAAAAAAAAAAAGCCTGAGGCAGGCAACTGACGTGTTAAATTTCAGTTGAAATGATTAAAGTTTGACAAATTTTGTAACTGAAAAAAATGACTGGTAATGGGAGGAGTTGGACTACCAGCCCCTCCTGTAATAAAGTCAGCAATAGGACATATATTTGTAAGTTTACTTATGCCAGGGCTACTCAAGACATGGCCCGTGGTGCTGCATGCGGCCCACAGCCCATTTGTTTGCAGCCCGCGGTGCGGTTTGGGTTTACACAGGGCTCACATATGGCCCACGGGTGGGATCCTTTGAACATGGCCTCCTCTGGGAACACGCTCCATGACGGCAAGTCAATATAATGGTCTTCTGTTGATATGTTTTAGTAGTTAAATTCCTGGACTACTAAAAGTGCTGTCATATGGGTGGAAATCAGGTAATTATTGCATTTTATTAATATCAGCAGAATTGACTTGAATGGGGCCTGCGTGTTGTGTAGTCTTGCGTTAATCTTTGTATTCATGTCAGTCAGTCAAAATCTATTTGCATATATATTTGCATGTATATGCAACCACACTTAAGTTGCAGCCCTTGGCATGTGCTGTGACTATCGTGGCCCCCGGGGCTTCCAAAGTTGAGTAGCCTTGACTTACGTCATATTTCATTTTTATACCTTTAAGTTCGTTTGAAAGCAAATTGACTACAGTTCACAAAATCCTCTGCCCTGCTGCCCCAGTCAAATGTCATCTCTCTGTGGAGGTTGGTGTCTGAATGGTAGATATGTGGCCAGACGCTGGAGTCCTAAGGAATGGAGTGGGAACATACTCACCTGTATTGTTTTTAACCCTCCATTTATTCTTTCTGTTCCCATCCTAGAGTACATGCAGAGATCTTGCCTGGGAAATGGGAGAGCTTTCTTGAGCACTTACTGCCACCCTTTAGCCAACAGGTGGTTTGTTTGAGAAGCAGGTTGGCTTTCTTATGTACCTACCCTTCCATACACTCCATCTGCATTTAAGGCACTGCCCCACCTTTTCTGCCTTGTATTGCTGAGGTATTGTTCTCAGTATGCTATGGTTTTCATTAGATCCTCTGTTTGAGGTGTTGGGTAGGAAACTGGCATGATATCTACGGGACCTTTCATCTTCCTATTTGTGCCATTCTCCTGCATGTCTTGATCAGCAATCTACCAGCTTTGCTTTAGTTTAGGGTAAACTAGTCATCCCTGGTTAGAGGGGCAGTCTTGTTGGGTTTAACTCATGACTTGTTCCAGTTTTAGTAATATTCCCTGTGAAGAGAAGATGAGGAGGAGCAAGAAGGACAAGAGTAAAACAAACCAGAACTTTGTCCATATCCTCTGTCTTTATCCTAAGAGAGGAGTAAGCATTTAGATAAGACTCACAATGGACATGAAGGAAAATGAATAAAAAAAGCTCAAAGAAAGGGTCCTTTGGAAGGGATGGGGACAGATGAGAGAATTCACAAAAGATTCTGTATTAGACAATGGGGTACAGAAAGGTAAATATTAAACATTTGTAGTATCACTATATTGTATCTGCAGTACTGTTTCTAGAGAGAAATGGAAAAGAGAAAACTTATCTGAGATCATATATTGAAAAGATATTTATTTTTGTCAATAATCTTACAGGAATCTTTAATCTACTACAGTTTTGTAACGCATCATTTTATTTCAGAGAAGAAAGTAAGGCATGAACAATTATCCAATCTGTTACCCCACCCATCCAGGGTTGCTCCTTATAATTTATGGCCTTTTAAGTTAGCCCTGTCCAGTGAAACATTGAAGTAGGTGTGCCACTGTAAGTGTGTGAGTGGTCTCACTGAAGTCAGTGGAACTATGCCACATGCTGGATCAGAACTAGGGATGTTAAATTTAGATTAATTGGCTAATCAAATAGTTGATGCAATTTGCATCGACTGTTTAATTAGTTGATAAGGGTGCCTCTGCCTTTGACGCGTAGCAGGGCTGTTGCTACACTTCAAAGGTGAAAGCACTGCAGGGAGCATGAGGCCAGCGGGGGACTCAAGCAGTCTCCCGCTGGACCCATGCTCCCTGTGGCATTTCAAAGCAACAGCGCCACATGGAGCCCAGGGTCAGTGGGGGAGTCTCCAGCTGACGCTGGGCTCCACACGGCACTGCCACTTTGAAACGCCACGTACATTTTAGTCTGCAGAAGAGAAGAGTGAGGGGGGATTTGATAGCAGCCTTCAACTTCCTGAAGGGAGGTTCCAAAGAGGATGGAGAGAGGCTGTTCACAGTAGTGACGGATAGCAGATCAAGGAGCAATGGTCTCAAGTTACAGTGGGGGAGGTCTAGGTTGGATATTAGGAAAAACTATTTTACTAGGAGGGTAGTGAAGTACAGGAATGGGTTACCTACGGAGGTGGTGGAATCTCCATCTCTAGAGGTTTTTAAGTCTCGGCTTGACAAAGCCCTGGCTGGGTTGATTTAGTTGGGATTGGCCCTGCCTTTGGCAGGGGGCTGGATTTGATGACCTCCCGAGGTCTCTTCCAGTTTTATGGTTCTATGATTCCATACAGCCCAGCTGGCCCCGGGCTGCATGCAGCATTTCAAAGCAGCAGACCCCGGGCTGCATGCGGTGTTTCAAAGCAGCAGACCCCAGGCTGCATGCGACGTTTCAAAGTGGCAGCACCGCGTGGAGCCCGGGATTTGGCCCCGGACTCCATGCGGCACTGACACTTTGAAGCATCCCTTCTTCTCCCCCCCTTGCTGCCTCTTTCTGTTAGACACATCAAGGGGGGGAGAAGTCATTCACATCCCTCATCAGAACCTTAGTGTTTTGAAAGTATTCTTTTCTACCCTAGTGATGAATTTTTGCAAGATCAACACATGTAAAAAGTTGTCATAGAATATGTCAGTATGCACATAGGAGTATCTTAAATGTTAGTGTAGCCACTGAAGTCAAATACAGCAGTTCCAGATTTGTTTTATGTACAAGATTTGATTTGGCAAAACTATGTTTTGGAGGGGAAAGAAAAACCCCTCAACACGATTCAAATTAAAACTATTCAAATCAAAATGTTTTATGCACTAAGTCACCTACTGTCTAGCAAATCACCTACTGTTCAGTGATTTGAGAACAAGATAATGATGAATGTGAATTAACATAATTCTAATGAGGAGGATGAACTGTTGATACACTGCTATTTTCTAACAAATGTAATACTTGAAGTGTAAATTACAAACTGAACAGGAAATCATTTCATGTTATAAAAGTGCACTACATTATTAATACCCTCGTGTAAATCTGAAAAGAGCAGATGCTGTGCTCTCTTAAACTAATAATTTTCCAGTTTTAGAATTTGTGTAGATACTGTGTGGTAGCCAGTTTATAGTTCAGAATCTTCTTGTAGTAGTTAATTTTTGTGATTTTCGGGGTGGGCTGGGGTTGTGGGTTTACAAGCTACATAGTTCAAATTAGTAATGTGACTGTGTAAACATGTAAATGAGCCTAGGCTCATTAATTAACCTTGATGGTTGCATGCAGCATCCCCCAATCTGCTGCCTCTTTATCAGGGGCAGCAGCGTGGGGGGGAGGGGGGAGGAAGAGGCAGATAGGAGATGGTGCTTGCAGTGAGCTGGTTTTTAAGCAGGCCCCCCATGACCACCTGCTTTCCTACCCCTGTGTTGCTGCTTAGTGCGGGGGGGGGATAAGGGAGGCAGGAGCCAGTACACATGTGGAGCTGGCTTTGCCTCATGCCCCCATCTCTCCCACACTACTGCCTCTGATACAGAGCTAGCAATTTGGTGCGAGGGGGCGCAGGTGGGAGCTGGTATGTGCGGGGAGCCAGCTTTGGAGCTCCTGCAGAGTTGCATCTCCCTCCCCCACATGCTGCTGCTTCTGGTATAGTTGTTGGTTCTCGAGGAGTAACGTTGTTCCCAGCCTTGCACGGTCGAGCTTATGGTAGCGTAGATGCAGCATTGGTGAAAGTTGAGGCTATTGGCCTCTGGAAGGTATTTCTCAGTTCCCTGCTTTGATTGCTTGGGCCAGGGCTTGTGCCTCTACTATTCTCCAGGTGAACAGAAAAAGTTCTGGGAAAGTTTGAATTTAATTTCCCTCATTGCCAGCATTGCGAGCACATCTCAGAGCGAGCAGCACACTGTGGCACATGTGGACATGACTTCACCAATTCAGATACTTCCAAGACTTCAAATACTTCTGCTCCCTTGGTTTCCAGTTCCCAGGGTGCAGAGGAATGCCAGAATGAAGTGTCTAGGAGAACTTGGAACTCATCGAGGCATAGGGAGATAAATCCATTCTTGCCGAGCTCCAAACCAACAAGCGGAATTTGGACATTTATGTGCAGATTGCAAGCTGCTTGGGGACTAAAGGCTATTCCAGGGATGCCCAGCAGTGCTGAGTCAAAATCAAGGAGCTGAGGCAGTCCTACCACAAGGCGAAGGACGCTAATGTATGGTCTGGTGTAGCATTTCTCAGATACCACTTCTACGAGGAGCTGGATGCCATTTAGGGGGCTAGGGAGCTGACCAGCTTCCCCAGCATCAGCAAAGAGTACAGCCTAGACATTCCTGGTGTCTAGGGGGCATGGTGGCAAAGGGGGTTTAGGAGGAGGAGAATGGTCAGCTGGCAATCGACAAGAGCCAAGATCTGTTGATGATGCTGGAGCCAGTCCTCTCGTCCAGGATGTCTCCCAATCAAGCACCAACCCCGGGGAGGGAACTTCTGGTGAGTTGACAATTTTTTTCCTACTACAGGTGGGTTAAGGCAATTGGGTGTGATGTGTGGTGCGCTCTGTGCCTACATAGTGCAGGAGGTGGGGATCATCTTATTAATGTGTCTGCAGATAGAGCGGGAGTCTTCCCTGCATGTCTCCATGAAGCTCTCAGATAGCAAATTTTTGATCCTTCCCACAAGGTTTTTGGGGATGCCTGCCTTATTTCGTCCTCCATGGTAGGATATCTTCCCATGCCAAACCACCAGTAAGTGGTCTGATGTCACTGAACCACACAAAGCAGTGCAGCATAAGGCCTAGGTTTATGGTCACATTAGTCAGCATCCACTCCCAATCACTCTGTGAGATTCAGAGAAGACTGGTATTTCTCATGGCAAACTGGATGAAAGAGAAGGGGATGCTATTAGCATGCTTCCTGGGAGGCTCTGTGTGTTGGACAAACATTACTCCCCTCTCTCCCCCCCCCCCCCTTCTGTGGGTTGGCAAAATATCACTGTCATGCAGAGCCGCTTCTCCTGGACACACATTCCTCCCTCCTGCATGCTGGCGAAGTATTGCTATCCTATGAAGCCCTGTGTGCCAGACATAGAGGTTAGCCACTCTGCCTCATTCTCCCTTCTCCCATCTGCAGGCTCCTGCCCTGTCTGGCCCTTTACTATGTCTGCTTGCCTCCGAATCATCTGTGTCCAGATGTTTCTCAAAGAGCTCCATGTACCGTTTGTAAAGTGTCTGCTTTAAAGCAAACATTTGGCCTTGCACAGAACACATCTCCATTGTGTTTACAGAGACCTTCAGAGTAGGCTAACACAGCAGTTCTCAACCGCCGGTCCATGGACCAGTCCTGGGCTGTGAACTGCTGGCTGCTGGGCCATGGCAGCTCTGGGGGCAAGGGCTGGGATTCACTGCCCAGTGCTTCCCCTCCCACCGGGGCTGTTGGAAGAGGCATGTCCTGTCCCACTTCTCAGCCAACCAGCGCCAGGCAAGGGTGGAGTTTCCTTCTGGCCATGGAAGAGTGGTTCCCTCTGTGGCGGGAAGGCCACGCGGAGCCTCGTACGGCAGCCTTAGAGCAGCCACCATCCAGGCAGCGATGCTCAGCTGATAGCTGGGAGGTAGCACAGGGCTAGGTGAGGGGGGCTGGGCAGGCACTGGAAGTTCCAGGGGTGGACTAGTCCTGGGGGGCGTTGGGAGTAGGGAGCTGTAAGAGGCAGGGGGTTGGCATGGGGGTACTCTGGGGGTGAAGCTAATACTGGGGGAGTCTGGGAGTGGGGCTAGTTCTGGGGAACTCTAAAGTGTGTGTGTGGGGATTCTTAGAGGTGGGGGCTGACACTGGGGGGCACTGGGGCATCTGGGGTAGGGAGCTGGGACTGGGGTGCTCTGGGGGTGGAGCTAATAGTTAGGGGAGTACAGGGGCAGAGCTGGCACTGGGGAGCACTGGGGATGGGGCTAATATTGGGGCCTGGGGCCTGGCACTGGGGGGATCCTGGGGAGATTGGGTGCAGTGGGGCTCCAGAAACAGGAGGCTAGCATTGGGGGGGTCTGGTCGTGGTGGACCTCTAAGGGGCGGGGGTGGCAGTGAGGCATATGGAATGGGAGGCTGGCACTGGAGGGGGTTGGATGCAGGGACTCTGCAGTCAGTGGCTGGCACTGGGGAGTTGTGGAGGGGTGAGGGGCTGTAGGGGTTAGGTCTGGTACTGGGGAGTTCTGGGGAGCGGGGCTTTTTATACTGTGGACTGGTAAACCCATTCACAAAGTTTTGTTGGATGGTTAACATTTCATTTGCATATCTGTATATTCATATTTGCATATTCATAATGAACATGGGAATATGCAAATAAAATGTACCGGTCCGCCAAAAGTTTGTGAATGGGTTTGCTGGTCTGCAGTATAAAAAAGGGTGGGAACCACTGGGCTAACAGATATGGGGTAGACTTAACACAATGTATCTGCTGTAACGTGTGCTCTTGTAACTTCATTGCAGATGGGACTGCAGCTAGCTTGCTGCATACTACCCCACTTGCAGCATCTGCCTGCCTGGCTCAGATCTGCAGGTGAAAACGCACAAGGGAGGACATGTGCTGGGAGCCGATGGAGTGCATGAAGTCCCTTGTGGAGGAAATGTGGGCAGAGCGGCAGGATTAGATTGTGGAACCCCAGGAGAAGATAGCTGCCAGGGAGCAGTAGGCAAGGCAGCAGGAGACCCCCTTTGCCTCCCCGACAGCTGTGATGGAGCACCTGGCTGCATGTTTGGAAAGGGACTGCTCCCAGAGTCCCATCTGCCTCATTGACACCATCAATTACTCCTTGCTGAGCCCCATTACTTCCACTCCCAGGGTCATCAGGGCCTTCCGGGGCCCCAAGACCAGGGGAAGGGGAAGAGGGGCTCAAGGGCAGCCTTACCCTCCAGGACCTTGGGAGGCAAAAGGCAGTCCCATGGGCATTTCTTAGACCCCCCTCCCTCCTTTGGGTCCCCACTTGATTCATTTCCTAGCTGTTTTCACCAATAAAAACTCATGTTCTTTGAACAACGGTCTCTTTTTTGCTTCAACTGCAGGCCTGGGATGGAGGATTAAAGGCAAACACAAGGAATGCAGGGACAACTTGTTGAAAGCAACATGGAAGACTCCCAAAATGGGCCATTCATAAAACTGTTCTTCAAGACCTCTCTGATTTACACTGGCCTGCACTATGCTTTCCTCATCTCCCTGGTGTCCAGCTGCTCAAATTCTCTGCCTCAGCACCCCAGTCTACCAGATAACTTTCCCCCTTGCTCTTGCAAAGAGTATGGAGCACACAACAGGTTGCCACCACAAAGGGAATGTTGCATTTACTGAGCTCCAACTGAGTCAGGAGCCTCCTAAAGTACATTCAACCACTGTTCTGCACTTTCTTAGCCTGTAGTTGAACCTCTCCTTGCTGAGGTTGAAACTGCCTGTGTATGGCTTCATGAGCCAGGGGAGCAAGGGGTAGGCTGGGTCGCCAAGGATCACAATTGACATTTCCACCTCTCCAATTCTGCTTTGCCTGTGTGAAAATGTTCCACTCTGCATCTTTCGGAAGAGGCAAGAGTTCCTGAAGATGCATGCATCATGCATTTTACCTGACCATTCTACGATGATGTTGGTGAACCAGCCCTTTTGATAAACCAGCATCTGCAGCACCCTGGAGAAATATCTCTTATGGTTTATGTGCTGCTTGGCAAGGTTGTGGGGGGCCAAGTTGAGGATGTGCATTCTCTCGATGGCCCCACCGTAGTTAGGGAACCCCATTGCGGCAAAGCCATTCATTATGGTATCCACATTTCCTAGAATCATAACCCTGCCTAGCAGAATGATATTGATCACTTTGGCTATTTGTATAGCAACAGGTCCCTCTGTAGATTTCCCCATTCCAAACTGATTCCCAACTGAACAGTAGCCGTTTGATGTTGCAAGCTTCTAGAGGGCTATTGCCACGCACTTCTTCAGGGTCAAAGTGGTCCTCATTCAGGTATTATGGTGCCTCGGGGCTGGGAAGAGCCATTCTCAAAGTTCCAAGAAAGTGGCCTTACGCATTTGGCAGTTTTGCTGCCGCTGCTGATGATCCTATCTCTGCATCACAATGTAGTCTCACAAGTCTGTGCTTGTCTCCTGACATCAAAACTGGCATACCGCTGTGTCCACAGGATTGACTGACGGCTGTGCTAGTATCAGTGCCAGGGCTTGCATGAGCAGCGACTCCATGACAAGCCAAGATTCGTTCTTGTCATCTTCCTGCAGGAGCGACATGCATACGCTGCTGAAATAGTGGACCATTAGGTGCACCATGGCATACATCAGCGTCAGTATGGTTTGCTGTAAACCAGGATCCATGCTCACACTGGTATGGCATCTGCTCAGAAAACCAGGGCAAAAAAAGGTGCAAGCACACTGCCTCCCCTTTATCTCATGCAAGGCGAGAGGGAGAAGGACTAAATGAGTGCATCAAGGGAAGGTGATGACGTTAGCCCATAACGACCCGATGCACAGTTTTGCTCCTAGTGGGCACTGGGAGTATAGCCCCGAAAGCAAAGCTAGCCACAGAGCATCTGAGTCAATGGTAGGATCCCTAATGGGAACACACAACTTCGGTCTATTCGATTCTTCCCTGCAGTGAGGATACGGACTTCGACTTTGCAAAATTAGGTGTCCAGACATTGACCATATTAGATTTGACCTTATCTCATTGTGTAGACATGGCCTTAGTCGTCTTTGAAATAGGACTAGATCAAAGTACATTTACTAACTGCTAATGTGTGTCAGCAAGGTTCACATGGACAGCTAGTTTGCTGGAGTCTAGTGAGGATAGATTCAGCCACAGCTTGCTGTAAATTAAATGTTTCTGTAGACAAGCCCTTGGATGTAATGTTGTATAGGCTGTTAGTTATTACAGTGATGATAGAGGTATGAGAACCTTCCAGTAGTACATTAAATGATGTAACTAATGTCTGTCATGTATAAGTCCATTTTTTTTCTGTTTCCAACAAGATTATGTGTGCTGCGTAGTGTTTTATTAGTTTTTTTTAATGTACACACTGTGTGTGTTAGAGAAGTCTTAGAGAGATGAAAGAAGTGTGCCTTCACATGGAGTGGAAGGTATTTAAGTTTGTGGTGATTCTTGTTTTCTGTGGGCATGTGTTCCACAGTCATGGACTAGCCCCAAGAACCCTTTGCCTCCTGTGTAGCTCAGCTTTATCGTTGTGGGAGAATGTTGAAGACAGCACTAAAGTTGAGAATGAGAAAGGGGATAGGGAAGAAATTACTTCTGGGAGAATTCTGCATCAAGGTACTTAAAATAGTGTGCAGAATTTTTAAATTCTACATATTTTGTCATAATAATGTAATATAATCTCCCTGGTTTCAATTATTTCAGTAATTTATTTAAACTTCAATACAATGGGTGGAGAATGGGAGTGGGGAGCATTTGGAAAAAATCCTCAAATTCACTTGTCTAATAGAAACGTAGTAAGGTTTGACCCTTTATTTCTAATTCTTAGTCAACAACTGTCATATACTCAGTGTTACATCAAAGGTAACTGAAAAGTAAGTGAGAGATGGAGATTCAAGCTCACAATTTTATTAACTACTCACCATCTCCAGAAAGGTTAATAACATTTTGATAGGAATATTTTCAGTCCAAAAGTTTAGATGATTTCTAATAACAGAAGTTCCGTAAGAATTTATAAGTCATAAGGTCCTTTATACTACTCTGTAAAGTAATGTAAAGGACCTTATGGCTTATAAATAAGGTTCCCTGTAAGCTGCATGGCTGCCCAGCTGTTTAATGAGCCCAATTCAGACCTCAGAGCTCCCGCACAGAGAGCTCAGCTGTGGGAAGGGCCGTCTTGCTGAGCAGCAGCAACAGCTGCCTGCTACAGAGGAACTCCGAGAGCAGGTAGGGAGGGGAGATAAGGAGGAGGGAAGGATGGAATAAGTGGTTGGGGGAGGGAGTATAAGGTAGGGGAGTTCGGGAAGATGAGGAGGAGGGAGGGAGGAAGTGGCCGGGGGCAGTTTGAGGGGAGAGGATTTTGGGGAGTCCTATCTCCCCAAACTGGGCAGCCTGGAGAGAAGAGGAGAGGTAGAGGTAGAAACCCAACACTCTCCTCAAGTCTCCTGGGCTGGGAAGGTGCATGGGGGGGTGGAAGGGGGAAGCAGATGGCATGGGATAGGAGGGGTAAATGGGGGTGGGTAGGTGCTGGCATCTGTGTAGTGAGGTGGTGGTGGTGGTGGGGAGTTTGTTTGGGATGTCCTGGCTCACTTGCAGTGGTCCAGACAGGTGAGTGAGACCCTCTCTGTCTGACTGAGTTGGAGTTGAAAATAGTAAAATATTCCATGCAATACTCCTTTTAAAGGAAGAAAGGTGAATTTAACTATTAATTGCTGTATTTCACACCCAGATTTGTTTTTTTTAACCAAGAGCTACAAAAGCCCAAATCCTATAGTTATATGCTTTTTGCATTTTTTTTTTTAGGAACAAAAAATATTAAAGGGACTCCTTAATTTGATTAATCTAAAAAATCTGCCTTAATTATGGAAGGTAAATTATGTGCAATATTCATCCTGTGATGCTAACTACAGGTTGGACCTCCCTGGTCCAGCACCCTTGGGACCTGACTGGTCCTGGATGAGGGATTTTGCTGGACCAGCGGAGGTCATTTTTGGACCCCTGCCACTGTCCCCCCAGGCCTTGCCACTGGCCTCCCAACTGACTTCCCACCTCCTGCTGTCCCTGCTGCCCCTCTGGGCAGCCATCACTGCTGTGACTCCGCCAGGCAGCCGCATACGCCAGGGCTCTCTGGGCAGCCTGATCAGCCCCACACTTCGGGGCTCCCTGGGTAGCCACGCGCACACATGCCGGGGCTCCCAGCCCCATTGGGCAGCCACACATTGGGTCTCCCGGCCCCACTGTCAGCTCCCTGCGGGCAGCTCACTGCCCTGCCGGTCCTGCAGGCATCTTTACTGGTAGCCCTCCATAGGGATTCTCTGGTCTTGCAACATCCAGGCTGGACCCGAGAATCCTGGTTAAGAGCGTTTCAACCGGTACACAGCATGTGTGTGTGTGTGTGTGCGTATTTCTTTTTAAATTACCAATTAAACCTTAGTTTTAAAATTTGAATTTGAGATATACTTAAGATATTTTTTAACTACTTCAGCAAAATATTTTGAATGTCACTATTTTTAGCCATGCTAAATTAGATAGGAGCTTGAGTAACTTTTTTTTTCTTTTTGGTAGTATTTGGTATTTAAAAAAAATTCCCAAAAGACTTTAAAGTAATACTTGCTCTATTCTCCAGTGGATTACCCTTGTGGTTATAAAGTCAGAGGGAATTGGAAGCCTCTAAGTCTTGGGCATATAGTTTCATCTTCAGTGTACTTTCGTGTGTTTACTGTAAAAATGGCTGACTACTATTAGATTTGTGAGGCCTGGAACATTATTAGTTCTGTAGATTTCTACTTTTTCCAAAGGCTAAAAAGTATCTAAATACAAATTTATATAATAGATTGTAATTATATAACTGTTCTGTTACCATGGATTTCTGATTTAGAATAATATAGCTACAGACATTAGTGTAAAATGTATATTAAAAGTCTAGATATGACATTTGCACTGTCTAGTTTTGCCAACAGATTAATTAATTATTTAATCTGCACAGTATGTATGAAAGAACAGACTGTAACATTTTGTTTTTAAAAGTGGAAGGGATTGAGTTATAAAAAGGTAATCCGTACTTTTTGTTGCACTCTTATTATTGTGTGGCCAAGGAGTTTTTATGTGAATTTATATAAAAAAAAAAAAGTAAAAAAGATTGTTTCTGAGCTATTGTTTATTAGCGGTGACAGTCTGGAGGGAATTTTTAAAGCTGAGTTATAATCTTTGAAATTAGGTTGGTGTAATGAAAATGCTGACAGACTCAACTTCAGCATTAGTTGGTGCTGACAGAATAAAACATTTTAATAATTATTGTTTAGTAGAAATTACCATAAAGAGGAAAGATGTCTTGTAGGTTAAAATGAATACAGATTTTAATTCATTTTTTCCAACTAAAGCATGAAAATCATGCAAATCAACATGAAATTTAATAGGTATTGCTAACCAGTAAGGATTCATTGTTAAAAGCAATTTCAGATTCTTTTGTGTGTTCATGAAACACATGCAGAATTATTTTGGGCTTTTCTATTGATTGACCTTTGGTAGATAACATCGTTGATTAAACAGATAGCCACTTGTTTAAATAGGAGTTAATGTACTGTAACTGACATTTTTTTTCCAGTGTTGTCATAGCTCTTTTGGTCCCAGCTGATGAGAAAACTTGGTAGATGAGGTGCAATATCTATTATTGGACCAACTTCTGTTGGTGGAAGATACAAGCTGTGAAGCTTCATAGAGCTCTTTTTTCAGGTCTGTGATAGGCAATCAGAGTGTCTGAGCTAAATACAAGTTAGGAGACAGTAAGCAAAAATGGCTCACATGTGGGGCGTATGTAGACTACGCCCAATAGTTGAAAGAGGATATGAAATAAAAAAGGAGGTTTACGCGGCTTTTCGACAAGGGGGGCTTCGCCAAAAAAGCCGCGTCTTAATTACTTTCACTTTCAGAATTATTTTCACTTTCGAAAGTGCGATTGGAAGAATTCTGTGGGAATTTGCATATCCTCTTTCGACCGTTCAGCATAGTCTAGATACGCACATGCTGTGGAAGACAACTTAAAATTAAGTGGGCAAATAAAGATTAACAGGAAGAGTGGTGTGTTACAAATTGTTGTAATGAGTCATAAAAACAGTATTTTTGAGCCCATCATTTTTAGTGTCTAGCTGAGTTATGAATTTAAGTCCCTAGGATTGCCGTTTTAAAGTGTTGTGCAGATTTCCTTTGACTGGGACTGAGAGATCAAATATGGAGCAATCAGTTTGTGAAAAGTATTTGCCCACATGGTACTTGCCTCATCATTCTTCTGTTAGTTCGTTTCAGAGCATAGTGATGGACTAGTTTCATCCACATAGTTGAGACACTTTGATGTAGTGAATAAAGTACATCATAAGTTGTGATAGCTTTTTTAAGGACCCATGAATCTTGAAGTATGCTCTGGGGATATCGACTATCCCCAGTGAAGTCTGCAAGTTTTGCATTTGTTGTTCTAGGAAGGTTCAGTGCCTGTTTGAGTTGGTGTATTCTGGTAATGATAAGATGGGGTGTTTGAAGGCCCGAAGAGGGGGTTCAGGAAACATTTCTTTCAGAATAGGGTCCCCGTTCAGTATGGATTGTAATTGTTAGATGAGTGAATTATTTTATTTAAAAAATCAGTGTTTACGTTTTCTAATTTTTTAAACTCCAGTATTCTTCTTCTTCCTTTTTGCTTTCATGGATTCCTCTTTCTTGTACTATTTGGAAGGACATTATACACTTGAAAGTCACATTTCTATTTGCAGTTTTTTACCAACTGTTGTTACAAGTAGCTTGTGTGGTTACTAGAGCAAGAAAAGATTAAGCATTTTTTTTTCTGATTTTTATGTTTAACTTTGGGTATTTGGCAGCACTTGATGGATAGGCATTTTCATAGTTTGTTCGTTAGACCATATAAAAGGGGGTTTACTAGAGTTGGCTTGAAATGTTTCAATAAAATGCTGCTTTTTTTGGAGAATACTAATTCTTTGACCTGGGAGAGGATCTTGAGGAGAACTCTCCTACCTCTTGATATTTCCCCTATGTTAGGTATGTTTGAAGAGCAAAGTAGTAGAAATAAAGTATTTCTCATTATTATCTTTGCAAACATGTATAAAAGATACTTGAAGCTTAGAATAACATGAAAAGGAGAGAGACTGATCTGGCTGTTAAACCTATAAACGAAAGTTAGGTGACATTTTCTTCAATCACCATTTTTTAAATAAAATTTATTTGTACATGTTTTTTTCTAAATTTTCTCAATGTGTTAGTCTATTAGTTTATTGTGAATAAAGACAATTCTTTCATTTACATTAGCAATAATATGCAGAACAATTTTTCCTGAAATATATGGAGAATCATCTTTTACCTTGCCAAACAGAACAACATAACTGAATTATTGAAAAAGGAAAAGAAGAAAGGAAGAGGCCTGGATGGAAGCAGAGTGAAGGCAGGATGGGAACAACCAGCCAAGAATATTTAGAGCAGGGTGGCTCGGCCCGCAGCCCATTTGTTTGCAGCCCCTGGTGCCATTTGGGTTTATGTGGGGCTCAACACGTGGCCTGTGGGTGGGATCCTTTAAACATGGCCTCCACTGGGAACACGGTCCACAACAGCAAGGCGTCTCCCAGATGGGGTGAGCATTGAAAGACAAAAGCAGATGGGCTGGCTGGAACAGACAGGTACAGGGTGTCAGCATTTCTAGTCCCCAGGGAGGAGGTGCTGGGAGCACTGGGGAATTGTGGGAAGTGCTGGATGCTTAGCCTTGTGGACAGAGCCTGAGAGGTGCTGAATGGCTCACATTGGCCATGTTTAGATCCAGTGCCATGGCTTAAGGCTTAATCTTTGTATTCATGCCCATTAGTGTGAAAGAAGCTATTTGCATATATCTGCATATATATTTGCATGTACATGCAACCATACTTAAGTTGCGGCCCTCGGCATGTGCTGTGAGTATCGTTGTGGCCCTGGGGCTTCCAAAGTTGAGTAGCCCTGATTTAGAGTATAATAGCTTTAGAAAGTGTTCTCTTGACATTGTCTGTCTCCAAAAGTGAGTGCTGCAGTTGCTTTTGTGTCTTTTCCTGCTGTCTGAGTCTTTGTCCCCAAGCTGATTCCTCATGGTATCTGTTAATTGTGGATTTTATTTCTTGTCCATATTTGTATTTGCATTTCCAGCAATCAAAGGGCATAGATTAAGGAAAAGTTACCTTCTTGGAATTGGGTTGAACAAACAAGGAATAAACATTCCTGCTGGCTAAAGTGGGAATTAAAAGAGAAAAGCCAAGGATAAGGGAGTTGAATCTCTAACTCATGCCCATAAAAAAGAAGCAAGATTAGATACTATAAGACTTATGCAGAGCTGCTACAGTTGTCTGCCAATATATTCATAATTAGCACTATATTTGAGGAATTAATAACTGTTACAGGCATGATTTAAATGATTTTTCTTGGTCATGATAGCTGTTTTTTTTCTGTGATTTATTGTCAGTGTGCCTGTTAAATATTGAATTAGATTTTGCAATTTTTGATTGTAAAAGCTCCTTCAGATACCTATCATGTATGTACAGATTTTATGAAAAGAAATCTAGTTCAGAGGAACTTTCAACTTCATGGGGCAAGAATTTTATTTTTATTTTTGTCCTTTTTAATTCTGGTTAATGCAAAAAGAAGATATCTATGATGAAAACCTATTGCAAATTATTCAAGGCGTGAGTTCCTCTACTGTGATTATTGCAAGGAAATTCAAAGTTAATGTTTAAGATGATTGAGTATTTGTTTAGAATGTCCTTTTGATACATGCATGTAATTCTCATTAATTCCTGCCTATTCTTCCTTTGGTTAACTCATACCAAAGGAAGAATAGGCAGGAAATGAGCAAATCTCACAAGGTTTAGTGTTTAATTTCAAATTAGCAACCCAGTGTTTGATTGTTATTAGTTTAGGAATCATGCTGGAGGTCTCCCATTTGGTTAATCAGGAGCACTATGAGAACAGATTCCATGGTGACTAGTGCAAAGCTTTGTCTTGAAGTGCCCAGGACTCTGAGTCACCTTGTTCACCCTCTTGGCCTCATAGAAGAGGATTGCTGGTGCTTAAAACTGTGTGTCTGTTCCCCGATACCATTGGTTTTCATCCACCCAAACAATCTCCTCAGAGCTCTGCCATCCCTTACTTTGCCTTGCAGGTTAGCCTTATGCCAGTCCCCAACTGCATCTGAAAGCAGCCCTCTCTAATATTCAGCCCTTGTCACTTGTACATTCACAGTAATGATCAGTTCTGCTCTTAAGAAAACTGTATACAGGCAGGTTGATTGGTACAATTCAGGGTTGGGTCCCTTGTAACACTATAGCATAGAGATAAGTATGAGTAAGAATATTGTATACATATAGTAAGTAAGAATAATGCACTAGTTTTCAAACTTATATACTGGTGGCCTCTTTCACATAGCAAGTGGAGATGTAAAATTCTGTTTAATTAGTTAACTGATTAAATGGGGGGTATGCCAGCCTGTTAAGGGTGATGCTTACCTGGTAACTGTTTAAGTGTTCACATCTCTATTTCCAAGTGCTATAAAATTCACATGTATGCTCACAGTGTATTACATTGCCATACGTTGTGGTATTAGTAGTGCAAATTTGGAGTAATTTGAGCATTTTATCTGTTTTTTCTCCATTTTTTGTACCTTATTTGCATCCACATTTATGCCTCTTCTCAAAGATGCAAAACTGATATTTCCTGAACAAGTTTGATCTTGGCTAATGTCCAGCACCCAGCAAGCATTTTTTATATTGTTCTTAAGGGATTGAATTGGATTTATAAAGCGTTAACCACCAGAGGTCTACACTAAAGAAAGTGACTTGTAGATCTAATGTCAGACTGCTGCTCTGTGATGAGCAACAGTATATATAGGTTTTCCTGATATGAGTCACTGGATGCCTCAGAGCAGTATGCTGTAGATATTAAAACTAAGCACCATCTAAGGACTTGTGAATCCAAGTCTGGCCTTGGACATATTTGTGCCTGCTGTGCATATTACTACTCTACACCTGCATTCTAGGTTTGACTGAGGCTTCAGTGGTTTCTTCTTTTGGATGTTTTGCTTCAAAGGCAGACGTTTTTATTTGAACCTGTATTTTAAAGTATTTTAAAATTCATATGCCTAAGTTGTTTTGACAGTTGCAGTGTCTCATCGTGGCGAGAAATACAGTTGATGGTACAAGTGTGGAGTTATTGATAGGGGACGTTTCTCAGATGTAGCCCTCGATGAAGATGTGACTTTTACATTCAAAGTGATCTTAAACCTATGTCCATAGGAGATCATCTTGAAATGTGGCATGTTGTAAGAGGGGCTTAGGCCAGGTCTACACGTAAATCAGCCTAGCTTTGTTGTGAAAAATTCTTGCCCTAGAGCAGTGTTCCCTCTAAGATGCTAAGCTGCATGGGGCGGGGCGGGGGCGAGGGCGAGGGCGAGGGCGAGGGCGAGGGCGAGTACAGCACAGCTTCACAGGTGATTAATGAGCCCTGCCCAGTCAGTCAGCTTCCTTCAGGGAGCCCTGAGCCTCCAGTTGGGTGGGGCTGGTTAATCATCTGTGAAGCTGTATTGCCCCACAGTTTAGAGGGAACACTGTCCTGGAGTGCTGTGTTAAAATGACCAAATTCCCAGCATAGACACAGCAAGATCTACAGAAGCATTCTTCCATCAACCTAACTGCAATGATAGGGTAAAACTCCCCTTCTGTTGAGTTCGGAATTGTTTGTCTTCTGGAAGCTACAGCAACACAATTGCAGTGGTGCAGCTGTGCCATGGTAATACTGATGACCTGAGGCCATATCTATGTTAAGTTTATGGGGAGCATTTAGGGTCACTTATTAGTTAAATGGTTCTTGATATGCAACCCATATAATGAGATGCCAATAAGAATCTGAAATTTTTTCTGACAAGCACATGTTAGGGCACTGCTCGAAGAGGTCAGTGTTAAAGTTCTGTGGGGGTATGATGTGGGAGATATTGCTTTGACTCTACATTCCCTAGTTTTCAGAGATTTAATGACCCTACATGTTCTGGGAGGGTGGTAGGCAGTGCTAGTAGAGCACAACTATACTTTTTTTAGGGGATGAAATATTGTAAAAATATGTAGTGACCTATGCCAGAAGTAAGAATAGATCTCTGCATTTTGGAAAAGTACAAAGTATGGTTCTTAATAATATATTTATCTGTGAGAGGGATTTGAAGATTGTGGAAAGGTGATTATAAAATTCCAAAAGGGGGAAAATCTTGCTTTTATTTTAAAAGCTCCAGTGATAAGTTCTCCTTTTTTTTGTAACTACTATAATTGAATTATATACAAGGTCGGTTTTAACATGTATTAATATCATGAAAGTGCTTTCTTTAAATAACTGAGAAACTTAATGAACATTGACAGTTAATTATGAATACCAGTGTTCAGTTATGCTTCAGTATGCATACTTTTGGTGTTAGTTTTTGTCTATGATATTAAATTTGTCCTTCATGCTTTTCAAATATCATGTTTAAAATGTACTCACCGTTGGATAAATTCCTTGCTTCACAGCTTCTTCAACTCTCTTTCAGATTTTTGAACGAATTTTGTTTATCTGGGCAATACGTCATCCAGCCAGTGGATATGTTCAGGGAATAAATGACCTTGTTACTCCTTTTTTTGTAGTCTTCGTTTGTGAATATATAGGTAAGATTTTGCACAATACTTAATTACAATTTGGAGGTGATTTCAGAATAATACCTGCATTTTAGTGTAATGGTTTAACTGGATAAATAAATTACATTTGAGCATATAAATGGTCATGTGGTCTTCAAGAGGATGGTATATTTGGCAAATATAACTACATAACATGTGATTCCCTTAAATATATGTAGATGTGAAGAGAAAGTTTATTTATAACTAAAACTATTTACATGTTTAAAATGACAAACATTAGCGGGCTAGCCTGTATTTGCAGAATCAATGAAGAATCCTGTGGCACCTTAAAGACTAACAAATTTAGTTGGGCATAAGCTTTTGTGGGTAAAACTCCATTTCATCAGATGTAGATCTGCTAAAGAGAGGTTTTTCCCATGAAACCTTGTGCCCAAATAAATGTGTTAGTCTTTAAGGCAGGTGATGGGTAATAATTTTTATGGGGGGGGCCACTCCAAGATTTGGGTAAGTGGTTATGGGTCACAGTTTTCTATGGAAAAGGTGTGGGGTCTGGGATGGAGGCTGAGTGCAGAGAGGAGCTTGGGGTAAGGGACTGGAGTGCAGGAGATAGTGTTGGGTCTGAGAGGGAGTTTGGGTGAAGGAGAGGGTTGTGATCTGGGGCAGAGGCATGGGGTGAAGGGTAT